>CM060905.1:1258212566-1268212566 GCA_030737815.1 Allium fistulosum
TATTTCTCATATTTTAGAGATTTGGTGTCACATAGCCATTTCTACTTTTTAATCTTCTTCTTTTGAACTCAAGCTTGATTAATATTTAGTTCAAATATTACCACTTATTATTTTCTTGTTTTACTTCTCAAATAAATTGATTCTTGGATTTACAAGCCATACATTTGATTTCTAGGATTATGTAATTTGATACTTATTGTTTTAGATTAAATAAAGGGTGTTTAAAACTACTCTGCATATTTGTTTAGCCCGGGATTCTTATTTCAAACACAAACAATTTTTATGTCAGGAAATATGCTCATATCACATTTTATAAAGTATGCAATGATCAGATGGATATCAAGGTGGTAACTTGGTTTAAATGCCAAGTAGAGAGACAGTACAATTGAACAGGATGCAAACTCAATTTATCATATCAAATGAAGACTTAGTATATACATGAAAGCGGTATAATTAAAGCAATGTCAAAATCAGACCCATGCCAAACTTTCAGATGGACATATGGTAAAGACTATTGATGAATTCCCAAATAGTGGATCAAATGATTGTGATCAATAAACAGTGAAATAATTGACATGCTTAATACCTAAATAAGACTACATGACAATGCATACTACAACTGACTTGTCTAAGACCAATATGCAACCAGACTTAAATCAAGTAGGCAGACAACAAGGCTCAGTTCAGTTTGGTTGCAGTAGAGATTATAAGTATATAGCATGTACTTCATCTTACTATACAATGCAATACAAATTTCCACCGGAAAACAGATATTCAAGTATAAATTGCTGGCTAAGGCTTCAAGCTTTTTCCATGGTCTTATATCAATTATAAGGCATGGTCAAGCTTTACTGGTTAGCCAAGACCAGGTTCAACTTATCACTTTAACAATTTTATTACATGCTTTTTCAAAAACTGCTTCAACCTTATAATTAAAAATTTATCAAATATTGCCAAAGAAAGTATGTCCACATATCTGATTACATGACATAATTTCCTTCATCATAATCCATCAAGATCAGTTGCTTAAATCAGTAACTCATAAACACACATATAATACTTAAGTTTGTACATGTCCTTTGCAAGCAAACAAGCAAATTTCAATTCTGGAAATACTTAAAACATAATAGAGTTTTGCCTAACTTAATCATTACAATAACACTGCTACTTTTCTTAAACACTTTAAATTCATCAAGATCTCCAGATATCCATGCAAGCAAGTTACCCATGCATCTTTCCCTGCAGCAATACTTTGAGCTGTCTTAATAAAAATGAGACACCCTAAATATTGCAAAGGCAACAAATAGGGTCAGAAATAAATTCTGGTGTGAGTGAAATCAAAGATTGCAATAACTTGTAAATTACTATGACTGGGTAGAGAGCTCATATATTTGATGCTATTCATTTTCATATTAAAAACCTGAGTATATGTATATTTAAACTTATCTAACAATCATACATCCAAGCATTCATCCATCTTACTTCATTTAGTTGTACATGCACAACCTCCTATGGAATAACATCCTAAATTCCATAGCATAATTTCTCAACCTCATTTTCATTTTATTTGGTCTGAAACTCTTGCCATTGAACACAAAGTGTGCATTGCAAAGGGGCTCAGTTCTGTTAACCCTTTAGACAGAGGCCTACAGGACTTAAGCAAGTCATGCACATATTCATCATCCACCTGATGATAAATAGATCGAGGCACTACTCCTAAATTAGCTTGTAATTTAGAGACCATGCTTATTTTTCTTTCTGGAAAAATGTTATTAATTAAAGAATGCTTTATTTTCTTTTCTTCCTTCCATAAATCAAAGAAAATATACTCAGTGGTTTCAGCCAGACATACAAAGTATTTATGCAAAGCATCACATCCCATTTTAAGGTCATTTTTATTCAATCATATTTTCTAAATCTTGCATAAATATTTATTTCCAGAAATATTCTCATGCCTTACATAAATCTGGTGAAATCATAAAAAATGTTACACTTAGTTTTACTGTGAACATAGGGCATGGTTTTTGAGAAAAACCCATAAAAACATATTGGCTTATGATCTAAACAAATCAGCACATATATAGAATATTGCTTTGTTCATATCAATTTTTAAATGAACTAGACATAAGCATGAACCTCCTTATTCACACTACCTACTTCATTTTTCTTTGATACCCTATTTCTCAGTAAATATTTAGCTCATTTTCTTATAAAACCTGGATTATAAAATCCATTGCTGCGATCAGAGTATTTGTTTAATTATTTATATTTCAAAGCAAAAATTGAAACAATCATAACAAACCAAAACAGCAATCAAATACTCAACCAAAGTATCAACCATATTCAACATTCATTTATTCAGAGAATAAAAATTAAACAAAAGCATATTAAGATTTTTATAAAAATGATATGGCTGCCCTTAACATGGGTCTTAATGCCTTAAATCTCATAGATGATTAATCACTCACCTTCCTCTTCTCTCCCCCGAGAATGCTTAAGCTTGAAGACAGTGTAAGTTCTTCCCTTCTATATTTTTTTTTGAAAATATGTTTCTGTTTTTCCCTCAGAGAAAACTACTGCTTCCCCTTTGATTTAAATCATTTAGCTAGGGTTCTAATGGAGGAAAAGCCCATTTTATCCTTACAAAAATAAAAGAATTTTGTATGCATGTTTATGGCTAATTATGCCATTTTCTTTTGATTCCCATTTCAGGTAAAAGCAGTTGCTTCACTGCTTTTCTGTGTGCATGCTATTTGCATGTCTCACACTATTTTCATGTGGCTTCTCTTCCATATATATTTTTCTTAAACCTATAGTGTTTACACATATATTGATTCCTTGCTAATATTTCAGCCCATTTATTTTCTCTTGATTTATAAAAATGTATTTATGCACAATCAATACTAAACTGGTTTCTTATATTTTAATTATCATAGAATTTATTTTGTCACTTTAAACCCCTAACTACTTATATATAGTATATATAAGATATGTGAATTTTAAAATTCATTCATACTTAGTTATCTCCTTATCATGTTTATTTATTGGAAAACAATTATCCACTTACTTATTTATTTTCACTCATCCTTGATATTTATTTTCAAATTGTTTATCCTTAATTTAAATATTTTTCTATTAACTGATTTCCATTTTTTTTCAAAATTATTTTTATATCAATAATTTGGGTCTTCACATACTCTCCTCCTAAAAGGAATTGTGTCCCACAATTATTATATTTTTTTTCATATATTTCCATTTCAGTTGCATACAGAGCATAATTTCATTTCAGAAATTTCAAAAACTCAGGCACTCAAAACCAATCAAACACACTTAAGTAATGTTTTAGTTTATCATAATTTTAGGCATACCTTTAAGTAGAAAATAGATTAGGGTATTTATCCTTCATCCTATCTTCAGCCTCCCATGTACAGTCATTCTCATCTAAGCTCCACTGGATTTTAACCAATTTAATTACTTTATTTCTCAATTTCTTTTCTTCTCTAGCCACAATGCCCACTGGTTCCTTCTTATAAACCAGATTTTCTTGAATTTCAACATGAGTAGGAGATTCAAGAATGGTCTCCTTATCATGCACCCATTTTCTCAATTGAGATACATGAAATACATCATGTATATTACTCAATTCCTCTGGCAATTTTAGCTTATAAGCCAAAGTTCCTATTCTTTGAATAATTTCAAATGGACCTATATATCTTGGTGTTAATTTTCCTGCCTTGCCAAACCTCAGTATTTTTCTCATTGGTGAAACTTTGAGGAATACATAATTTCCTACCTCAAACTCCACTGGCCTTCTTCCTTTATCTGCATATGTTTTTTGTCTTTCTTGTGCTGCTCTCATTCTCTGCCTCACTAATTCAATTCTTGCAGAAGTTTCTTTCACATGTTCTGGTCCAAGCAACACTGTTTCACCTGCCTCCATCCAAATTGCAGGGGATAGACAAGGCTTCCCATATAAGGCCTCAAATGGAGCCATACCTATAGTGGACTGGTAACTATTGTTATAAGCAAATTCAACTAAGTAGAGATGATCTTCCTAGCTGCCTCCAAAGTCAAGTATACATGCTCTAAGTAAATCCTCTAAAATCTTGTTAACAATCTCAGTTTGCCCATCTGTTTGTGGGTGGTAGGCTATGCTCAAGCTTAATTCTGTCCCCATGGCCTCTTGAAAACTACCCCAGAACCTTGAGGTAAACAAGGTATCTCTATCACTGATGATGGTCTTGGGAATGCCATGTAATCTCACTATCTCCTTCACAAATAATTGAGCTAACTTGTGGGCATTTCTATTTGAGTTCACTGGGATAAAGTGTGCTGTTTTTGTGAGCCTATCAACCACAACCCATATACTATCATTACCTCTTCTTGTTCTTGGCAAACCATCCACAAAATCCATTGAAATACTTTCCCATTTCCAGGTAGGTACTTCTAGTGGTTGCAGTAGGCCTGAGGGTCTTTGATAATCTGCCTTGACTTGTTGACATGTTAAGCACTTTGCCACATATCTTGCCACTGCCCCTTTCATACCTGGCCATCAATAATTTCTTTTAAGATCATGGTACATTTTTGTACCACCTGTATGTATAGTGTATTTTGTTTTATGATGCTCATCCATAACCTCTTGCTTCAGTTCCTCCACATTGGGTATGCAGAGCTTCCCTTTCTTCCTTAAGTAGCCTTTATCATCAACTTCATAATTTTTCACTGATATACCTTGTGATATCATGTCCTTCTTTTCTTTCAAATTAGCATCTTGACTCTGCATTCTTCCTATTTTATCAACCAGAGTTGATCTCAAGGAGATAAGACTTAATCTTCCATATTCAATCATGTCACTGTGTGCATTGTCTGATGCACCAATCTCTTCTCTTATGTCTACTTCACTGAGGATTGTTAAATCTTTGAATTCAGTCATCATTAGGCTTGCCAATCTTGCTTGGTGCCTACTCAATGCATCTGCTACTTTGTTAGCTTTCCCAGGAGTATATAATATATCAAGATTATAGGCAGCTAGAAATTCTACCCACCTATGTTGCCTCATGTTCCAGTCTTTTTGGGAAAACAAATACTTAAGTGATTTATGGTCTGTAAACAATTCAAATTTAGTACCTAATAAGTAATGTCTCCATAGCTTCAATGCATACACTACAGCAGCAAGCTCCAAGTCATGTGTGGCATACCTGGTTTCATTTGGCTTGAGTTGCCTTGATGCATATGCTATGACTCTACCATGTTGCATGAGTACTGCCCCTAACCCAGACCCACTAGCATCTGTGTAAACCACTAATCCTTCATTTCCCTCTGGGACTTGCAAGACTGGAGCTTCCATCAATGCTTTCTTTAATGATTCAAAAGCTTGTTCACACTTCTCTGTCCACACATATGGTTGCTCCTTTCTAGTTAGCTTGGTTAGTGGAATGGCTATACTTGCAAAGTCTTTTATAAACCTTCTATAGTAGCCTGCCATTCCTAAAAATGATCTCACCTCAGTCACTGATTTGGGTCTGTTCCATGATTGCACTGCAATGACCTTATTTGGGTCTACACTAACCCCTTGTTGGGATATAATGTGTCCCAAAAATTTAACTTCATTTTGCCAAAATGTGCACTTAGTAAATTTTGCCTTTAAATTTTGTGCTCTTAGTCTTGACAAAACCAGATGCAAGTGGTTTGCATGTTCCTCTTCTGATTTTGAATAAACCAGTATATCATCAATAAAGACAAATACAAATTTATCTAGAAAATCTCTAAATGTCCTATTCATTAAATCTACAAAATAGGATGGTGCATTTGTCAATCCAAAAGGCATTACTAAAAATTCATATAGCCCATATCTTGTGTTGAATGCAGTGTACTTAATACTTTCTTCCTCTACCTTCATTTGATGAAAACCAGAGGCTACATCTAGCCTTGAAAAGATTTTTGCTCCATTTAGTTGGTCAAATAAATCATCAATTCTGGGGAGTGGGTATTTGTTCTTAATGGTGACTTTATTTAATTCCCTGTAATCAATACACATTCTCATTGTACCATCATGCTTCTTCACAAATACCACTGGAGAACCCCAGTTTGAACTACTAGGCTTTATGAAGCCTTTCTGTTCCAATTCCTCTAGCTGTTGTTTTAATTCCACTAATTCCTTTGGACCCATTCTGGTAGGCTTCTTGATGATAGGACTTGATTCTGGGAGTAACCTTATTTGAAATTCAACTTGCCTATTTTCTGGAACTCCTATAACCTCTCCAAAAACATCTGGGTATTCCTTTATCACTTCTATATCTTCTAGAGTCAATTCTTTTTCAACCATGCTCCATATTTGATTAAGGCAATTTGTCTTTGTTGTTTCACCCATGACTATAATATTTTTACCATTTTCTGTTTTCAAAGAAATAGTAAAATTTTCTAAATTCAAAATTGCTTTGAATTTACTCAACCAATCTACCCCTAGAATAATTCCTATTCCAGGATATTTCAACACAAATAAGTCAGATTTAAACACATTTCCACCTATGTTTAATTCTACTCCCAAACATCTTAATTCTAGCAGGCAAGAGCTACCTAGGGGACTCTGAATAAACAAGGGTTTTTCAACTAAATTGCATGTGAGAGCAAATTTATCCACTATGTATTGTGATATTAAAGAATGTGTAGCCCAGTGTCATATATAACTGAAATTGGACAATTTTTAATTAGAAGTATACCTTCCAATTGTCCAGAACTTCCCACTGCACTTGCCTTTGCTTTGGCTTCTAATGCTCCTACCTTTGCTCCCTTCTTGAACTCTGGGCAATTCTTTTTGATATGACCTTCTTTCCCACAATTATAGCAACTGAATGGTGTCTTCTTAGCTGCTTGACACCTATTACTCATGTGTCCTTCCTTGCCACAATTGTAGCAAACAATTTTCTTCTTAGCTTCCCCACTAGTTGCTCCTTCAACCTTCTTATCTTCCCCACTAGTTGCTCCTTCAACCTTCTTATCTGCATTCTTTTTGTCATAGGGATGTGTTCTATTTTTCCCCTTCTTTTGGTTATTAGCCCTCATATTCCTGAATTTCTCTCTTGCATTATCATGTTGTTCAAAAGAAAGCGTGAGATCTATGACTTGGTCAAATGTTTTGTCTTTGTATGGTAGCATTGCTCTACTTAAACCAGCATTTAATCCTTGTATAAACCTTGAATTCTTTGATTCCTCATTCCCTATGAGCATGGTTCCATACTTAGACAAACTTTCAAATTTTTGAGTGTATTCAGTCACACTCATTGGTCCTTGTATCAACCTTATAATTTCCTCAAGCAGTGTTGCCTTAGCTGTTGTTGGGACAAATCTTGCCTCAAGCATCTCCTTGAATTGATCCCATGTTATCTCATTTTCTGGTCTTCCTGTGGTGATCACCTCCCACCAGTCTAGTGCTGCTCCCTTGAGCCTTCTAGAAGCTATCTGCCTCTTCCTTTGGTTATTAATTTGCATATCTGCAAATATTCTTTCTAAGGTCCTCAGCCATGTTTGTACACCCAAGACTCCTTCAGTGCCTTCAAAATCCTTGCCTCCTAAATTTGAAAAATGTTTTCAATAGCTTAGCTAACTCCTCATGAGGATTTTCTTCCCTCTGCACTGCTCCTTCCCTAAATGCCCTCACTAAATCTTGCAAATTGACCAATGGTGTTGCATTAAAGGATCCTGCTCCAGTGAATGGTGGTCTTCCTACCATGATTCACTATTAAAATTGCATAGCTAGTTAATCTTGTTTCTAATTTAATTATTTCAGCAATTCATTCCTGTTGAGAATATTATATATATATATATATTATATATATATATGCTATATTCTTTTTAACATAGCTCTGATACCAACTGAAGTGACCCACTTCTATTGCATTTATTTTTAATGATTTTCTGATGAGTTTTTTTTTACAAGTGATCACTTCTTTCAATTAAATTTTTCCCAAGATCCTGAATTTACCAATATAATAATACTAGTATATAAATCAAATCATGTCATCTATATATATGAAGATATATAAATGTTTCCTTGCTTATCAGAGTATTTGAATTAGCAAAGAAATTCAATCACACAGTATTTCTCATATTTCAGAGATTTGGTGTCACATAGCCATTTCTACATTTTAATCTTCTTCTTTTGAACTCAAGCTTGATTAATATTTAGCTCAAATATTACCACTTATTATTTTCTTGTTTTACTTCTCAAATTAATTGATTCCTGGATTTACAAGCCATACATTTGATTTCTGGGATTTTGTAATTTGATACTTATTGTTTTAGATTAAATAAAGGGTGTTTAAAACTACTCATGCATATTTGTTTAGCCCGGGGTTCTTATTTCAAACACAATTAATTTTTATGTCAGGAAATATGCTCATATCACATTTTATAAAGTATGCAATGATCAGATGGATATCAAGGTGGTAACTTAGCTTAAAGGCCAAGTAGAGGAGACAGTACAATTGAACAGGATGCAAACTCAATTTATCATATCAAATGAAGACTTAGTATATACATGAAAGCAGTATAATTAAAGCAATGTCAAAATCAGACCCATGCCAAACTTTCAGATGGACATATGGTAAAGACTATTGATGAATTCCCAAATAGTGGATCAAATGATTGTGATCAATAAACAGTGGAATAATTGACATGCTTAATACCTAAATAAGACTACATGACAATGCATACTACAACTGACTTGTCTAAGACCAAAATGCAACCAGACTTAAATCAAGTAGGCAGACAACAGGGCTCAGTTCAATTTGGTTGCAGTAGAGATTATAAGTATATAGCATGTACTTCATCTTACTATATAATGCAATACAAATTTCCACTAGAAAACAGATATTCAAGTAGAATTTGCTGGCTAAGGCTTCAAGCTTTTTCCATGGTCTTATATCAATTATAAGGCATGGTCAAGCTTTACTGGTTAGCCAAGACCAGGTTCAACTTATCACTTAACAATTTTATTACATGCTTTTTCAAAAACTGCTTCAACCTTATAATTAAAAATTTATCAAATATTGCCAAAGAAAGTATGTCCGCATATCTGATTACATGGCATAATTTCGTTCATCATAATCCATCAAGACCAGTTGCCTAAATCAGTAACTCATAAACACACATATAATACTTAAGTTTGTACATGTCCTTTGCAAGCAAACAAGAAAATTTCAATTCTGGAAATACTTAAAACATAATAGAGTTTTGCCTAACTTATTCATTACAATAACACTGCTACTTTTCTTAAACACTTTAAATTCATCAAGATCTCCAGATATCCATGCAAGCAAGTTACCCATGCATCTTTCCCTACAACAATACTTTGAGCTGCCTTAATAAAAATGAGACACCCTAAATATTGCAAAGGCAACAAATAGGGTCAGAAATAAATTTTGGTGTGAGTGAAATCAAAGATTGCAATAACTTGTAAATTACTATGACTGGGTAGAGAGCTCATATATTTGATGCTATTCATTTTCATATTAAAAACCTGAGTATATGTATATTTAAACTTATCTAACAATCATACATCCAAGCATTCATCCATCTTACTTCATTTAGTTGTACATGCACAAGCTCCTATGGAATAACATCCTAAATTCCATAGCATAATTTCTCAACCTCATTTTCATTTTATTTGGTCTGAAACTCTTGCCATTGAACACAAAGTGTGCATTGCAAAGGGGCTCAGTTCTGTTAACCCTTTAGACAGAGGCCTACAGGACTTAAGCAAGTCATGCACATATTCATCATCCACCTGATGATAAATAGATCGAGGCACTACTCCTAAATTAGCTTGTAATTTAGAGACCATGCTTATTTTTCTTTCTGGAAAAATGTTATTAATTAAAGAAATGCTTTATTTTCTTTTCTTCCTTCCATAAATCAAAGAAACTATACTCAGTGGTTTCAGCCAGACATACAAAGTATTTATGCAAAGCATCACATCCCATTTTAAGGTCATTTTTATTCAATCATATTTTCTAAATCTTGCATAAATATTTATTTCCAGAAATATTCTCATGCCTTACATAAATCTGGTGAAATCATACAAAATGTTACACTTAGTTTTACTATGAACATAGGGCATGGTTTTTGAGAAAAACCCATAAAACATATTGGCTTATGATCTAAACAAATCAACACATATATAGAATATTGCTTTGTTCATATCAATTTTTAAATGAACTAGACATAAGCATGAACCTCCTTATTCACACTACCTACTTCATTTTTCTTTGATACCCTATTTCTCAGTAAATATTTAGCTCATTTTCTTATAAAACCTGGATTGTAAAATCCATTGCTGTGATCAGAGTATTTGTTTAATTATTTATATTTCAAAGCAAAAATTGAAACAATCATAACAAACCAAAACAGCAATCAAATACTCAACCAAAGTATCAACCATATTCAACATTCATTTATTCAGAGAATAAAAATTAAACAAAAGCATATTAAGATTTTTATAAAAATGATATGGCTGCCCTTAACATGGGTCTTAATGCCTTAAATCTCATAGGTGATTAATCACTCACCTTCCTCTTCTCTCCCCCGAGAATGCTTAAGCTTGAAGACAGTGTAAGTTCTTCCCTTCTATATTTTTTTTTGAAAATATGTTTATGTTTTTCCCTCAGAGAAAACTACTGCTTCCCCTTTGATTTAAATCATTTAGCTAGGGTTCTAATGGAGGAAAAGCCCATTTTATCCTTACAAAAATAAGAGAATTTTCTATGCATGTTTATGGCTAATTATGCCATTTTCTTTTGATTCCCATTTCAGGTAAAAGCAGTTGCTTCACTGCTTTTCTGTGTGCATGCTATTTGCATGTCTCACACTATTTTCATGTGGCTTCTCTTCCATATAAATTTTTCTTAAACCTATAGTGTTTACACATATATTGATTCCTTGCTAATATTTCGGCCCATTTATTTTCTCTTGATTTATAAAAATGTATTTATGCATAATCAATACTAAACTGGTTTCTTATATTTTAATTATCATAGAATTTATTTTGTCACTTTAAACCCCTGACTACTTATATATAGTATATATATAAGATATGTGAATTTTAAAATTCATTCATACTTAGTTATCTCCTTATCATGTTTATTTATTGGAAAACAATTATCCACTTACTTATTTATTTTCACTCATCCTTGATATTTATTTTCAAACTGTTTATCCTTTAAATATTTTTCTATTAACTGATTTCCATTTTTTTTTCAAAATTATTTTTATCTCAATAATTTGGGTCTTCACATACTCTCCTCCTAAAAGGAATTATGTCACACAATTTTTTTTTTTCATATATTTCCATTTCAGTTGCATACAGAGCATAATTTCATTTCAGAAATTTCAAAAACTCAGGCACTCAAAACCAATCAAACACACTTAAGTAATGTTTTAGTTTATCATAATTTTAGGCATACCTTTAAGTAGAAAATAGATTAGGATATTTATCCTTCATCCTATCTTCAGCCTCCCATGTACAGTCATTCTCATCTAAGCTCCACTGGATTTTAACCAATTTAATTACTTTATTTCTCAATTTCTTTTCTTCTCTAGCCACAATGCCCACTGGTTCCTTCTTATAAACCAGATTTTCTTGAATTTCAACATGTGTAGGAGATTCAAGAATGGTATCCTTATAATGCACCCATTTTCTCAATTGAGATACATGAAATACATCATGTATATTACTCAATTCCTCTGGCAATTTTAGCTTATAAGCCAAAGTTCCTATTCTTTGAATAATTTCAAATGGACCTATATATCTTGGTGTTAATTTTCCTGCCTTGCCAAACCTCAGTATTTTTCTCATTGGTGAAACTTTGAGGAATACATAATTTCCTACCTCAAACTCCACTGGCCTTCTTCCTTTATCTGCATATGTTTTTTGTCTTTCTTGTGCTGCTCTCATTCTCTGCCTCACTAATTCAATTCTTGCAGAAGTTTCTTTCACATGTTCTGGTCCAAGCAACACTGTTTCACCTGCCTCCATCTAAATTGCAGGAGATAGACAAGGCTTCCCATATAAGGCCTCAAATGGAGCCATACCTATAGTGGGCTGGTAACTATTGCTATAAGCAAATTCAGCTAAGTAGAGATGATCTTCCCAGCTGCCTCCAAAGTCAAGTATACATGCTCTAATTAAATCCTCTAAAATCTTGTTAACAATCTCAGTTTGCCCATCTGTTTGTGGGTGGTAGGCTGTGCTCAAGCTTAATTCTGTCCCCATGGCCTCTTGAAAACTACCCCAGAACCTTGAGGAGGTAAACAAGGTATCTCTATCACTGATGATGGTCTTGGGAATGCCACGTAATCTCACTATCTCCTTCACAAATAATTGAGCTAACTTGTGGGCATTTCTATTTGAGTTCACTGGGATAAAGTGTGCTGTTTTTGTGAGCCTATCAACCACAACCCATATACTATCATTACCTCTTCTTGTTCTTGGCAAACCATCCACAAAATCCATTGAAATACTTTCCCATTTCCAGGTAGGTACTTCTAGTGGTTGCAGTAGGCCTGAGGGTCTTTGATAATCTGCCTTGACTTATTGACATGTTAAGCACTTTGCCACATATCTTGCCACTGCCCCTTTCATACCTGGCCATCAATAATTTCTTTTAAGATCATGGTACATTTTTGTACCACCTGTATGTATAATGTATTTTGTTTTATGATGCTCATCCATAACCTCTTGCTTCAGTTCCTCCACATTGGGTATGCAGAGCTTCCCTTTCTTCCTTAAGTAGCCTTTATCATCAACTTCATAATTTTCCACTGATATACCTTGTGATATCATGTCCTTCTTTTCTTTCAAATTAGCATCTTGACTCTGCATTCTTCCTATTTTATCAACCAGAGTTGATCTCAAGGAGATAAGACTTAATCTTCTGTAACAGCCGATATTTTTAAACGAAATTTTAATTAAAAATAAAACATGTCGAAATATTGATTTAAATATAAAGTGTAGTAATTTGTGTGAAAGAAAAAATTTAAACTTTACATTTCGTTACGTATATTTATGTCCATTCTTAACTTTACATTAGAATCAAATTTTAATTAATGATGATAATAGCTATTTTAAATTTGGTTTAAAAAGATACGTTATATTTTAAGAAACCGTTAACATTTTTAAGTTTATTAAATAAAAGAAATAAAACAAATTGTACGTTACTTCGGGCGTTACACTGTACGTGCATTGTTCCATTGTCCATTTATTTCAGCTGTATATTTCAGTTTGAAGATTTCAAATCTTGCCTTACTTTGCCGTGAGAATTATTCCACTTACCCCTTTACCTTCCTTACGTTTCGTTCAACATTTATTTTTGCCTTAAATTCCTCTAACTGTTCAAAGCTTTTCTTTTTGCCTTCTCTCTCCTCAAATTGGGAGCAGCTTTACTTTCCACGTTCTCAACCAAATATATCCAGATCTCACTTTCTCTGTGCTTCCTTTTCAAACTTTCGTGCATCTCAAGGTAAAGACTGTACTGCTTTTTCATTTTGTTTTTATTTTTGCTGTTATCCCTTCCTCCATCAAGATTTACACCCCCTATGCCGAAACCCATGGCCTACCATTCACCACGTCTTCACCACATTCCACCCCTGCCATCTGCCTCCATGCCGACACCACGGCAACCACCAGATCACCACCCACACTGTCACCTTATGACCTGCCCAACCCCACTTGCCCCACGCCAAGAGAAACCCCAGCCTGCCTCCTCCACGAACCCACAACTGCCACCATGTCATCACCACTCCACCACCGAGACCATCACCAACCCCACCGCTCCTCCATGCTCCGCCCTACGCCCTGCCCATTCGCCTCCAGGCCGAGACCATCCACCACCTCACGCCAAACATCACCAATCCCCACGTCTCCAATGCCAGCCGAGAACCCACGGCCTCCAACCCATGCCAACCACCACCACCACGTCAGCCCCTGCCCATCCGAGACCAGGCACCACCGAAACCCAACCGTGCTAGCCCTGACACCCTCCTTCTCGCTCATAAGTGTTCACATCTTAATATTAAATCTCGGGTATGTTTCAATTCTACGGTTTTATATGTATGTGTATATTAGTTATAATAAGTTACGCTTTGTTTTATATATATTGTATGTTGTTACAAAGATAAGTTTACTTTATATTTTGTACATGTTTTATATGAGAGGTTTCAGTGAGTGTATTGTAAAGGAAGGAGTTTGTTTCTAATGTATATATTTTCGGCTGTATAAGCTTATAATCGTTTTATAAAATTGATTCTTTTACAACTAGTATTGATTTTTTTCTTTAGAAAAATTGTGTTTGTAAGTTTATATTTTATTTTAAAAGAAGTTTTGTACACTATTATATACATATGCTAGTATAAGTTAAATATACGCGTGTTGAAAGAAGTGTGTGTAAATAGTTGTAAATTTTGGTAAGTTTACACGCATCAGCTATTTATAAATATTCTATTAAAGTTTTTATTAGCCTATATAATTATGCCGTTAGTATATGTGAGTTTCCATTCTGAAGCTATATGTCTTTTTTTTCTCTCTTCCAAAGTATGTATATGTTCTGATATTTATATTATTATACGTTTATATGTAAGTCGTTTTATAAGTCACTTATATTATATGAGGTATACGTATATATGGTATCGTATATGAATATGCATAAAGGTTGATTGCGAGATAAAGCAAGATAAGGCTCTGTGTTAGTTACAGTATTGATTTTTGATAAAAATTTATATGTTGATTTTATGAGTATTTTAATTCGGAACAAAGGATTTGAAATACGTATGTATATTTTAATTTAAAAAAAAGTGTTTGAATATATAAAAAAAATGATTTTTATATATAGTTATATATATGTTCGCTTATACCAATCTTCTTCATCGATCTTGTTCAGATGTGTTCCATCGATTTCTATTATCAGCTGTGATCGTTGAATTGGGTCGATTTGCTTTGCTTGGATTTGTAATCCAATTTCGGTGTCCGTATCAGTGTGCATATCCGTGTCATCACTTGTATTCTCTAGCCTCGAAAGGTGAGCAATCACTCACGATTAATGTTCTTATATTTATTAAATTTGATTTCAATTGAAATATCAATTGAAATATGCTGATGTTAGTTATTTACATTGTTATATATGTCATTATCTGTATCTGTTCACCTGTGACATCTGACACCATTATCTGTTATTTATATTGTTGATATATGCCTGTTACTGTTGTTATATTATTATCATATCTGTTATCACTCTGCAAGTTCCCTATTAATATAGAATCACTATGGGTTGAAATGATACATAGCCGAACGATATGTAGAATAGGAGGAAATCGTTATGGGTTGAAATGATAAACCCAAGCGATTTTCAATTGAATTGAATTTGGGATTTCGGGTTGAAAAGATATATACCCGAATATGTTCTAAATTGCGGATTGAAATGATAAATATCTGTATCACTTGACCATAGGATAGAAAATTATATACAGGCACCGTTGGTCTATATATAAACGTTTTGAAAATGATTTCTATGGTTTTGAAAAGAAATATATGGTTTTGATGAATATTGATTTAAAAGATTTATTAAAGTTGATTTAATAAAGTTGATAAATAATATGTTTAAGTATTTATTTAATATATATATTTTCAAATATAGAATTTGTAATGATTTGAAATTGATTGAAATTGTATTTATTTAAGAATTTTACTTAAATAAGTTTGATTTGAAATGTATTGAATTTGAAATTTAAAGAAGTGATTTACAACTTGAAATTTGAGAAGGTGACTTAAATGGATATTTCAAATGTATGAATATTTAAATGAGATGTTTGTTTATTTAAATTGTAAAATTGAAATTGTATTCAAATGTTATGGAAATGTTAAGCTAATATTTCAAAACTAAATAATTGTAAAGTGAATCTGATATGTATATAAATTTATCGAACTTAGTTTTGAAATGTTGAATATTTAAAGCTTTGATATATATTAAAATTGAAATGGCTTATTTATGGTTCATATGTATTTGAAATCGATAATTTGAAATGGTTTATTTAGAAGCTAAATCGAGTTGAAACGGATGATTTGAGTTTTGTTTAAAATAAATTAAAATTTTGGAATTCGAGTTAATTTGAATCGATTTGTGAAATTTGAGGAAACTAATTTATTTTATAACGAAATTTTTATATCTAAACTGTTTAAAAGGAAAGGGTTATGATTTCCAAAATACTGTGATTTCCAGACTATGATTTCGAAAGCATTATAACTTTGGAAAGTAATATGATTTGAAAATGGATATATTTGAAACGAAATGATATCATATTAAATTGGGTTTTGAAATGATAATGATATTTTGGTTTTGAAGTATAAACTACTTTGAAATGACCACGGTGTTATAATAACGATTGGTTGGCAAAGAGACCGGGATCGGATATGGACATACTCTCTGTCGATACCGAAAACCACTTTGACAACCGTGTATGCGGTGGAGATTCCAGAATGAAGTAGGATGGTGGCGACGTTCTTAAGGTATGTTACGTGGACCCAACTCCCATGAGTTGGCATAAGGTGGCTAAAACAGGAGCGATCTCGGACTAGTGAGGTAGCACCTCTTCTCGGACGCATTTCTTCGATATTATACTCTTACTTGTGATTTGACTAGATGGCCATCCTCCGATTTGGGAGTGTTGTTCGAGGTGGAACGGTAGTGGCTGCTATGCGTATCCATCAGTCCGTGTGCGTAATTGGTATATCTACCCTTGCATTGCCTAGTTGTGCCACGTCACCTACCATATCGAGCTTTACTACGATTATGATTTTAAGATCCGACCGCGTTAAGGTTCTCCATCCCCTTAACGCTATTTTCCGATATGATTATACTTTACTTATTTAGACACTATTATAATAGCGAATATTACTACATAGTAAATAGTTTAACGGACCCTTAGAGGATGGTTATCCCAAACATCCTTTAAGTTACTTGTATTCCAGTTGATATTTCACTTGAGTTGGATTTATTGAATATAAGAATGTTAATCCTGACTCGAGTGTTTTGTGTTTTGCTTTACGCTCGGGTCAGACTGAGTGATACAGCATTTGTGACTCACCTTTGGAGTTGGAGCTTCACTTGGAGATCCAGCAATCTATCGATCCTGCTTTCAGTTATTCTGTTGATTCCAGTGATGTATTCAGATCTGGTATTTGATTATTGTATTGAGACATCTATTGTATTCGAGACCTCTGTTGTATCTTATGTAACTCTGATATATTTATATAGTAGCTTCATGAACTACTATTTCTTTTACTTCCGCTGCATTATTTTACTCTGTATCTGTGATCTGTGATTTAATTTATTTACTGTATATTCTGAGATTTGCCAAATTTTAATTACAACGCAGTATTTTGAGCAATTCAACTCCGGCATGTGTGTCTGCCTATGCACTTAGAGGGTGCAGCATGATAGGGGGTTCTCGCATTTGGTTTGGTAGCGAGCGGATGACTCTTACTCCTACATGTCCCTGCGGGGTTGGTGCAGTCGAGAGGCTGGCTGTAAAGGCAGAACACAGGTACAGCTGTATGTTACGGTGGGCGTTACCCCACTGACGCGGGCCGTTACAGTTGGTATCAGAGCCAGGTTTTGAGGCAAAACTCAGCATATGGAGTAGATTTATTTACAGAATCACTTTCGTTCGAGTTTGAATCTTTTCCTCTTGATTCGAATTTCCTTTGAGTTTGGAACGTTCCCTGCGGTTCCAAAATTCATTTGTGTCCCTCACTATTCATCATCTTTTGATTCTGGAGTATCCCATGACTCCACTTCCAATGATCTTTATAGTGAATTGGCGGTCTCGCCGATATTCTAATTTTCTTGTAAAAGGGTGAAAATCCTTTATAATCAGCATCGATTAACCAGAGATTTATATCTATCCTTGGTTTAGATGCTACTATCTTTTGTTATTCCAAACTTTATCTCTTGAGATCGAACGTAGATTTATCCCAGAAAAATCCACATTGATCTTATTCATTAAGTCACGGTTGACCCGGTTAAGGTTTCCCGCGATTTATCTAAGCTTATCCATCTTCATATGTTGATAATTAATCATCTTGTTTTGTTTCCGAAATATCTCCAAACATTTTGAATTGTACTTGTAAATCTATGTTTTGTTTTATATAGTGTGTCGTTTGAGTTGTTGATGTTGATTTGGGCTTCCGATCGATTCGTTTGATCAACGCTATCGATAGGATTTCTAAAACACTTTGATAGAACAAACTGACACAATATTATTTTAAAAAAAAAATTGTTTAATGAAATAAATTTTGATATAAGTAAATATTATGGAACTTAATAAATTGATTTAAATTGATTATTTGAAATGATAATACTTGATTTATCATTCTATAAATGAATTTATAAATAGATGTTTATAAATTGATTTTGGAAACTGAAATGAATTTAAATCAAGAATTTGAGAATTTAATTTCTGATGGTTTCAAACCTTGTGTTTAAAGTTTTAAAAGGATATATTATTTAAAGTATTTTTGAATAAAAATTTGTCTCTAAAGGATTTTAAAGTTTAAAAATTTAGTGCTCTTCTCTTTGTCGCTGGAAAATAATTTCGGTGATGACTGCAGCATCATCGACGTTCATTTTCGAGTTTCGAAGTGAAGAAACCGTTCTGTAGTCTTGCTATAGCTTTGTTTTGGAAAATCTAATTGATTTGAATTTCTAAAATATGACTAGATTATAATATATATAGATATATGATTTAAATTTGATTTGACATATTTTGTATATATAATTACTTATCTCTAAATGGTTTGAAAAGAATCAGAAGTTTAATTCTTAAATTTTAAAGAATAATTTCAGTTATAAGAAGAAAATCAAAAATTTGAATGAATGATTCAAACTTGAGATAATTTAATTGGAAAGTTTTACTTGTATAACACACAATTTAATTCCAATATAACTTACCTAAATTACACAGAAGTTGAATATGGAATTGGATAATATACAATATAAAAAGGGATTTTTATAAATAAAATTTGAGTGGTTATAATACATGTTATACACTTAAATTTTAGTTATAAAAGATTAACAAGAGGTAAATAGTGAAAAAGGAATTTAAAGAGATTTTATTAAAATAACTTAATAATCAAATTTGATTTAATATGGAACCTTAAGTCTAACCTAGGAATTTTAATAATGGTTATTTCCTGAAATGAATATGCTGTATAATAAATAATGTATCTTTGAATAGATAAAATAAAATACATTGGAATTGGACATTTTGTAATAAAGTTTATTTAATTTGAATTCATAGTTTAAGTGATGTCTAAATGAATAAATGTGTAAAGAAATTTGATTGTTATATTTGCTATGATAAATATTTTATTTATGAAATTGATAGGACTTGAAAAATGAATAATTATGATTTAAATAGTTAAAATGTATTTTAACATCACTAAATTGGATAATTGAGAAATTTTTTTTTAATGGAAAATTTAAGTGTAACTTATTGAAGGAATATCTATTTATGAAATGGGCATTTTAAATAAAGTGTTAGGTTATTTGTTAAATAAAGAGCTAAGTAAAATAATGAACTATTGACTTAATAAATGAATATTTCTGGAATAAAACTGATTTGGAATACTAATATATCTACTATAGCATTTTTATAAGTGCTGCCGTTGAAAATACAATGTTTTGGAAATTTTATAATTGAATGAACTTAGAAATGCTACAACTTTAAAATGAATATTATTGACCTTGAATTAAAATGGTTTAAAGGAAGATTATTTTAAAAAGGGTGTTATGATTTTCTAAGTATTATGCACTTTTTAAGAATAACATTTCCAAAGTGTTATGATTTTTAGTAGTATGATTTCCAAATGATAAACATCCCTAAATTGTTATGATTTCAAAGCATTATTGTTTCAAATTTATTATCTTATTTTGTTTTTCAAACTATCTTTGGTTGTCCTTATTTCTCTTATCTTGTTACAGAGTGGGAATGCTATTGCTTATACCAGTCTGTTTAGAAATCTTTTATAATCTTTGTTACTCATTTTGGAATCTGAACACTGTTTTCCATCCATGGACCGTCACTCAAGTGAAAAGGGTGATTCAGACTCTAGAGAATCTTTTTTCGTGGTTGTGTTCTTGATTTGATCACCTCCATCTTGTTAAACTTGCCTATAACAATAGTTACCAGGCCAGTATTGAGACGTCTCTGTAATCTGCTCTTTACGGACGACCTTGTAGATCTCCTTCTTGTTGGATCGAATCCGGAATTGTTTATTTCAGGTACTTTTGCTATTCTGTCTTATTTTTTTCTTTGTTTTCCTTCTTTGTTCCTTTTCAAGGACGAAAAGCTTTGAGTGGGTGTAACGACACGGAAATTTCGATCCCGAAAATTCCAGATAGTTAGGAAAGAAGAAAGAGATAGAAGAAGAAATAGAAAATAAAACACAGAACCTCACATTCGCAGCGGATCAAAATATAATATCAAATAATAGCAGTTCACAGAAGAATACTATATCTGTCAATTTACATTTATAATACATCAGAGTTACTCTCATACACAACACTGAGTATATACAAATCAAATATATCTCAGATAACAGAAATAATAGTCACAGCGGAAACACTCCATACGTCCTGCCGTCCAGCTCATCTCCTAAGCTCCAGAACGTCCTTACCTGAAAATCTGTAATACTCTGTCTGACCCGAGCATTACATCAAAGTAACACCCGGGTCAGGCTGGAAACTAGCGTGAGTAAACCCATCTAACAAGGGATACAATAGCATATAACTACATAAACCCGGGGTAACTCGCATCAATTACAAATTCACAATTTGTTATAGAAATCACTTATTTCACATATCAATTTCTAAGTACCCAAAACTTAGATTTAATGGCCCAATTCACTTAAATCATTCCATTACAGTTTATTGATTTCATATATCAATCTATAAAGAATCGAAGTGGTTTCGGGTATTAACTAATACCCGACTCCGGTCTCTTCGAGTCCAGTGTCATCTTAACCCAAGTTATTTAAATGAAATACAAATCAACTTTAAATACAGGTGTCACTGTTTTAATCCAGACATATTGTATCACATAGCATTCTGTATCACAAAGCTTTATAATCACATATCAGGGATCACAAATAATTCAAAGCATCCAAATATCATTCAATCATCAGTCACTTATTTATTCCAATTAATCATCTTGATTAATTAGCTTTTACTTACATTCCTGTAATTGTCCTTTAATTATTTATAGTGTTTAACCTTTGAATAAATCCATAAATTAATTACATTCCCATTGTATTTATTACATACAAATTACTTTATTGATTTATTATTCCAAATTTAATCAATCATTATAATAATTAATGATCTCTAATTTGATTTTGTAAATTAATTATATTAAGAAAACAAATCTTCAAATCACATATATTAATCATCTTGATTTAATAACATACGGTAATTAACTTTCCTTAGTTAATTACTCCTCAGTAAATAACTTAATCAGTCCCTTGATTAACTTCATGTAATTTTATTCCAATTACCTTCATTAACAAACATCATCCAATTAATTACATCCAGTAATTACCCATCGATTGCTTCTTTAAGTAATTATACTCCATTATCAAGTGATTAATCTAAATTAATTAAACTTAATTAATTAACTCAAATTAATCAAATTATCACAACTAATTACAATGAGTAATTAATTCCTTAATTACTTCCCATTAAGTAGTTATACTTATTCCATTCCATAAATGATTATTTTTAATTAATAAATTAATCTACCATCTCAATTCACTAAATAATTTGTAATCTAGTTCACCTTAAACATCTAAGGTTTAATTAAATATTTGCTTAATTCAACAATTTGAAACATTATAATCTTTGAAATTCGTTTAAAATTTGATAATACTCTGTGTACACTTGTTTTACATTTGTTTTTGAAGATATATCCACCCTTGATCGGCTTTTAAACTTGTTTAAGTTAAAAAAAATAAAACTGGTAGCATCTTCTTGAGTTATAGAACCTAGAAGCACCAGTACCCCGAGTCTAACCTACAGCTACCCCATGCTTGCCTCGAGACCCCATCCCACACCAAAAACTTCGAGAAAAATGCAAGATTTCCCGAGCCAAACAGATTTTTACTCGAGTACATGCGCGAGTATACTTGGCCACTGATAAAATCTAAGAACCCATAACAACCTGAGCTTTCCACGTTTTACTTCGAGACAAAACCCCTAAAACACGAGAAATCTCCCGGCCCAAACAACGTTTTCCTCGAGTTCGCTTCTTTCCAGACCAAGGAGAAAACTGCCATCAGAACACACTCTCGAGCGTGCACGTGCACAACCAAGATCGACGTCTCCGATCATCTCGACATCGACGAGCATGTCGAACACCACCCCTGCTCCGATCCCAACCACCAGTTCCCCTCCGATTCCTCTTGAACTCGAATTCGAATAAACGAAGCCTGGAACACAGTTTCGCGCCCAACTTAAATCCCTGTCAACGCCTTGTCTTCGCAGCCCAGTCCACTAGAACTTCTCCTACTCCGATCACGACCTCGACTAGGGCCTAGCTACCCTCGCCCAAAACCCGAAGGCACTCGATCAACCCACTTGGTCGCGGCGATCGTTTCTTTAAACCCAGTGAAAACTAGGGTTCAAAAATAGAATTCGTCACCGCTCTCTCCATCATGATTTCCATCACCATCCATGATTTTTCTCGGCAACTCCTAACACTTCTCTACTACCAGAAAGAAACTCGAGTCTCCACAATACAGAGATCACCAGATTTTGCTAAAAATTCATTTTTAGTTCAATATCAAACTGCAACTTTCACTCATTTCTAAAAATTCCAATTCTTGATCTAAAAATCAAGTTTTAGTTGATGCTTTTAATTTGTGAAACTGAGATTACAAAATTTGTATGTTTGGATTTTGGTAAAGATTATCATGCACTGATATATCTTATATTCCAGTGATAACATCTAATATTAACTCCTTAAAATTTTAAATATCACTTGAGATATTTAACAACTTCATTTTTATAAATTTCATTTCCTCAGATCCTTATTTAGATGATGAGCATTTAAAATGAAGGTTGTACCTAGGAAAAATCAAACAGAACAGGCAAATAAAGAAAGCAGTATGCACACAGATAACTCTTACATCAGGTATTTACTTGTAATAACATGAAATGCTTATTCGACCCAACAATAAATCAAGCAACCATATTTAGATTTTAGTTGGTAAAAGGTTACTCACCCAGAATTTGCAGAGAAGAAGAACAGAGCATGTTATCCTTTGGAAACAGTTTGAATTTGAAATCTGGAAAATGTTTTCCTTTAAACTCTCTGGCCAAACACCTTGCTTGTTTAGTTGCTTGATATTTGTTGAAGCTTGTTTTGAGATTAAAAATGGAGTTTCATTTTGTATTTGCTTAACTCGAACTGGACATGGAAATGATAAAAGAAAAGTTGTTTTTTCCAGGCTTTGTACAAAACAGTTTACAGGGTTCTACATTTTTTTTTCTTATTTCATTTCTAAGGTCAGAGATATTTTATAATTTGGTGGCTGAATATTACATTCGTATATACTCGAACAGGTTTTGTTGGCTGCAAGCATTTGAGAGCATTTATTGTTATGTACTTTATGTTTTCTTTATCCATACTTATCTCATTTTCTTTTTACTTGGCTGTGACTTCTATTGCAAGCTACAAATTTTATATTTTACTTTGCTTTTGAATTTTTCTTCTCTTGTTCCCAGGCTTACATGCATATATCCATTCGAATTGTTCCACTTTGCCCTAATCTTTGGCTATGCAGATTTGCTATGCAATTACATTTCTGGTTAGATAGTGAAATGAAATGAATGTTGTTTTTAATATATTGTTTGTTACATTCACTTTATTGTTTGTTTATATCCACTATGTTATTTGTTTTATTGTCATTCGAATATATCATTTGATGTATTCTATTTTGTTACTCGCTTTATGGTTATACTATTTGTTTATAAATATGGAGGATGTTTATAATATTTGAATTTAAACCATTAATGTATAACTTACTTTTGTTATTTGTTTTATTGCTTGTTATTTTAACATGTATTTATATTTATATTTTATAAAACTCAACTATCAATTTTTAGAAAAACTAAACAAAAGATTATCTCTTTTATTCAAATTCACTTATGTTATAATATACTTAACTATCGTTTGACAAAATTACATTTAAAACTTACATATAGCAAAATCCCTGTTTATTTAAAAGTCTATTCATAAGATATTATTTATCAAAATAAATTGAATTTATAAAGAAATTATCTCTATAAAAATAATAAAACTCGATATCAAATAAAAGATTTTATAAAAGAAATTATCACTCTATATAAATAAATTACTTATTTTATAAATCTATATTTAAAAAGAACAACAAGACTCCTGTTAAATTTAAGCTAAAATCAATTCAAATTTTATTCACAATTATTGTCAAATCAATTTAATTTTGATCACAGATCATTAAATTGATATTGCCAAAATTTCCGGGATGTCACATTCCTCCCCCCTTTGAATCTTATCGTCCTCGAAAAGCAACGAAGCCAGAATTTATTAAAATGCTTAAAATCAGATAAATTCCTTGATCATTTTTAAACTACTTTTAAATTTATATAACATTTCTAAAATAGTTTTTATAAAATACTTTTATAACTCGATGTTTCGACAAGTCCATCCTCGTTCTCACAGAAATTCGGTCATACGTTGATCAGGCGTAGGACTGAAAATCTATAAGTACTTGGTAAACTCGTTTCCAACACCTAGTGAAAATACTTTGGAAAATAATTTTATTGAAAATATAGAAAACAGTTTCGAAAATAGAGGAAAATAGCTTTAGTGAGAATGCTCTGTAAATCATCACCCCCATCCATGGTCGCAGTTAACCCGATGGTTACGTTGCCGTCCCGGCAAAATCCACAGATAACTGTAGGTCTCCGCGCCCTTCGATTACGCCATGGAACCCGCTACAGATCGCAGCTACAACTGGGGTTACGTAGCTATCACAGCAAAAACCCATATAACTGTAGGCATCAGCGCCACCGAATTTCGCTGCCAAAGAATGAAACTCCTCCACTTGACCATAGACCGTAGTCTACCGATGTTGCGTTGCCTTCCCGGCAAAATCAAGTGTAGACCGTTGGCACTCATCCTCCACACGATTTTCGCTATGGTCCCCACACAGTAGATCGCAGCGACATCGAGCTACACTGTCGTCACATCATAACCCAAATGCCCCTGTAGGCATCAACGCCATCGACTTTCGCTACCCAAAAATCCTCAGGAACTAGTTTTGTCCGGACTCCTCACAGGATCAACTTTAGAACCTCCCTCTTAGAGGCTCAAGGCAGTGCCACCCTGTGGCACTCCTGAGAAGTTCATTCCAAGGGAGCGCCTTTTTTCCCAGAGCCAATCTCAAAACACTTTATACTATACACATATAGTATTTTCAAATCATACACCTAGTATGAATTTCACACAAGGCTCCTTTACACAAATCGATTTCCAAAATCGATAAATTTCAAAATAGGCTTTTCCAAATCTAAATATTGATTTTTACCCAAAAATCAAAAGCCTTTCCCAAAATTCAAAGGTTCCAAAAACCTTTCCTCAAAATCATTTTCACAAATTCTTTTTATAAATACATATATATAAAAGTTTTGAAAAATCTTTGAATCAAATTGTAGTTGTATAAATTCACTTTTTATACTTCAAATATTTTCGAAAATCTTTTTCTTCTGGCAATAGATTCAATAAGGGGAGTTTACCATATATAATAAAGATATATAACTTTGTTTATTCCAAATCAATATTCAAATTTTGATTACTCTTTTGTGAAGTCATTTACCGAATTACTTACTTCCATAAAGTAAATTTTTAAAATATCCAATTTCCATTTTACTTCATCATTTATTTAACAAAATATATTTTTAATTTCTAAAATCATTTACAGTTTTTATCCACAAATTTTCAATGCCAATTTCATTCAAACCCGTACGATGTCCCCATATCATTCGTACGCAATACCAATCTGATCGCTCACTCGATCACACAATTTCACTTCCGAACTAGTATCGTCCACCCGACTTCCTAGTGCGGACTCAGATCTGGTTTCTTGATCAGAAACCGTCATTCTCCTTGCATAGTAACAACTATGATAGAGAATATCCAGAATCAATCAAAAATCCATATCCAGGTTCGCCGTCAAAAATCGAGCGAAAAATCCCAACTCGGATCGATAATACTATCTCGAAATTTTGTGCTCGAATCTGGATCAAATCACTATGCGAATAGAATAATATACGTACATCCTACATATTTATCTTCATTGATTATCAGTTAAATCAATTTCCTTTCTATTCAACCTCACTTTGATTTTATTCACTTATCCACATTTGCCTTAATCCCAATTTGGATTACCACTTCACTTCTTATCTCAGTTGGGTATTTAACCAATAATAGTTTGAACTCCGACTAGTTTATATTTAGAAATATAGCTTGAAAAATTTGGAAATAGATACGTAGTTGAAAAATAATTAATAGTTTGCAAAATAGCTGTAAAATAGTTAACTAAAAATAAAATAGTTGAAAAACAGTTAAATAGTTTCCAGAAATCGTAGATAATTGCAAAATAATTGTAAATAGTAATTAATTTGTAAAATAGCTAATAGTTTCAAAAGTAGTTATAAAATAAGTATAAGATAGTTCTGGAATTGTTAAAGAAAAATTGTATAGTAATAGTTAGGAAAATAGATTTAGAACAGTTCCTATCAAAATGATTTATTTTAAAAAATAAATAGTCCAAAGCCAAACTGTTTAATACCCCATCTCCATTTCCATCAATTCAATTTAAATTTCCACTTTCATCTAAATTGACTCAATCCCAATTTGAATAACTTCAATTTTATTTTCAAATTAATCCAATTCAAATTTCCCATTTGAATTTTATACTTATCCATCATAAACCACAATTCTCATTAATTCAAATCAAATTCAGTTTGAACTAATTCAATTCAAATCTCACTTTTAAACCATCTCGAATTATATAAATTCGAGTTAAATTTTCAAAAGTTGATTTAACCCCTTAAATCAAATTAACCTTTATTTTTAAATTAATAATCCAAATCTTTAAACAATTTAATTCTGAGTCCAATTCTCAAAATTCCATTTAAATCTTCTTTACTTAACTTATTTCAAAGTTCAAATAAAAGTTCAAAATAATTTTATCTTAAAAATCAAATTTATTACCCAATTTATTTTCCAGTTCGAAACTAGTCCTTAAACAATTTTTAATTTACAAATTCAATTATTCAAATTTTCAGTTCAAAGTAATTCCATATCCTTAATTTTAAATTAAAGTTTAATTTCCCTTTTTCACAATAATGGATATATTACCACACTTCATTTCTCATTCAGTAAACAAATATGGTCCACGGTTTAAAGATTTTTAATTAACAATAGGATGGTATCATCCAATTTATTTTAAAACATCCATTAATTTTCAATTTCCAGATCTCAAACCCATTTGAGATCACACAAATTCCCAATTCAAATTACCACTTAACTTTCCAAGTCAAATCCCAATTTCAGCTTGAAATTTCCAATTCAAGTTGTTCATTCAAACTTATTTAACTTCTCCCAAGTTAAATTTCAATTTGCTTAACCTAGTCAACTCTACTCAAATTTGAATTCCCACTTCAAATTTAAAAATTCTTTCCCTCAACTTATATCACTTTGGGTTTTACATTACACTTCAGGGAAAAATCAAAACTCAACATCTTAGAGTTTATTTCAAATTATCCTTGATATCACATATATCCATACATATATACATATTTATTTCTTGGCCCTCCCAGCCATGTTTTAACATTTTAAACCATCTTCGTTTTAAATTCAAACCAAAATTTCAAACAACCCATTATTTGTAACAAGTCTCCTTTATTCAAATAATACTTATTTATTATTTCTTTCAACACTTTGAATCAAATTTCAAATTCTGGACCTAGATTTTAAATTTCACAATTTAGGTATTTTAAATTTTATTTTATAAGTCATATTTTACTTAAATGTTTACATCCTTAGAATATTTCATTTTGCTTACTCATTAACAACATTTCATTATTAAACACAATAACCATTTACGATAATAGCCAAGATTATCATATCTAGAAACCAATTTATTATTATCTTTATTCTGAAAACATTTCTACAAATTCAGGGTTTTAATTTCAGTTTGAACCCAATTCAAACTTATTTTTACTTTCATTTTAGTTATATTTATATTACTTAATTTAATTCCAATAATTTAACAACCAGTTACCTTAACATTTATTGGTTAAGGAATATTGCTTTATATATATCAAATATAACTTTATATAAAATCATTTACCTTTAAAACCATTTAAAATCTTTATATAAGAAAATAACAAGTACGTTCTCTCATATATATACACTCAACTCATCCTAAGGTAATACTTACCCTATCTCTGATGAGTACACCCACCAGAGCCAAGGTTCTCGCTTAACCTTCAGCTCTGATACCAACTGTAACGACCCGGAAATTTCAATCCCTAAAATTCCAGATAGTTAGGAAAGAAGAAAGAGATAGAAGAAGAAATAGAAAATAAAACACAGAACCTCACATTCGCAGCGGATCAAAATATAATATCAAATAATAGCAGTTCACAGAAGAATACTATATCTGTCAATTTACATTTATAATACATCAGAGTTACTCTCATACACAACACTGAGTATATACAAATCAAATATATCTCAGATAACAGAAATAATAGTCACAGCGGAAACACTCCATACGTCCTGCCGTCCAGCTCATCTCCTAAGCTCCAGAACGTCCTTACCTGAAAATCTGTAATACTCGGTCTGACCCGAGCATTACATCAAAGTAACACCCGGGTCAGGCTGGAAACCAGCGTGAGTAAACCCATCTAACAAGGGATACAACAGCATATAACTACATAAACCCGGGGTAACTCGCATCAATTACAAATTCACAATTTGTTATAGAAATCACTTATTTCACATATCAATTTCTAAGTACCCAAAACTTAGATTTAATGGCCCAATTCACTTAAATCATTCCATTACAGTTTATTGATTTCATATATCAATCTATAAAGAATCGAAGTGGTTTCGGGTATTAACTAATACCCGACTCCGGTCTCTTCGAGTCCAGTGTCATCTTAGCCCAAGTTATTTAAATGAAATACAAATCAACTTTAAATATAGGTGTCACTGTTTTAATCCAGACATATTGTATCACATAGCATTCTGTATCACAAAGCTTTATAATCACATATCAGGGATAACAAATAATTCAAAGCATCCAAATATCATTCAATCATCAGTCACTTATTTATTCCAATTAATCATCTTGATTAATTAGCTTTTACTTACATTCCTGTAATTGTCCTTTAATTATTTATAGTGTTTAACCTTTGAATAAATCCATAAATTAATTACATTCCCATTGTATTTATTACATACAAATTACTTTATTGATTTATTATTCCAAATTTAATCAATCATTATAATAATTAATGATCTCTAATTTGATTTTGTAAATTAATTATATTAAGAAAACAAATCTTCAAATCACATATATTAATCATCTTGATTTAATAACATACAGTAATTAACTTTCCTTAGTTAATTACTCCTCAGTAAATAACTTAATCAGTCCCTTGATTAACTTCATGTAATTTTATTCCAATTACCTCCATTAACAAACATCATCCAATTAATTACATCCAGTAATTACCCATCGATTGCTTCTTTAAGTAATTATACTCCATTATCAAGTGATTAATCTAAATTAATTAAACTTAATTAATTAACTCAAATTAATCGAATTATCACAACTAATTACAATGAGTAATTAATTCCTTAATTACTTCCCATTAAGTAGTTATACTTATTCCATTCCATAAATGATTATTTTTAATTAATAAATTAATCTACCATCTCAATTCACTAAATAATTTGTAATCTAGTTCACCTTAAACATCTAAGGTTTAATTAAATATTTGCTTAATTCAACAATTTGAAACATTATAATCTTTGAAATTCGTTTAAAATTTGATAATACTCTGTGCACACTTGTTTTACATTTGTTTTTGAAGATATATCCACCCTTGATCGGCTTTTAAACTTGTTTAAGTTAAAAAAAAATAAAACTGGTAGCATCTTCTTGAGTTATAGAACCTAGAAGCACCAGTACCCCGAGTCTAACCTACAGCTACCCCATGCTTGCCTCGAGACCCCCATCCCACACCAAAAACTTCGAGAAAAATGCAAGATCTCCCGAGCCAAACAGATTTTTACTCGAGTACATGCGCGAGTATACTTGGCCACTGATAAAATCTAAGAACCCATAACAACCCGAGCTTTCCACGTTTTACTTCGAGACAAAACCCCTAAAACACGAGAAATCTCCCGGCCCAAACAACGTTTTCCTCGAGTTCACTTCTTTCCAGACCAAGGAGAAAACTGCCATCAGAACACACTCTCGAGCGTGCACGTGCACAACCAAGATCGACGTCTCCGATCATCTCGACATCGACGAGCATGTCGAACACCACCCCTGCTCCGATCCCAACCACCAGTTCCCCTCCGATTCCTCTTGAACTCGAATTCGAATAAACGAAGTCTGGAACACAGTTTCGCGCCTAACTTAAATCCCTGTCAACGCCTCGTCTTCGCAGCCCAGTCCACCAGAACTCCTCCTACTCCGATCACGACCTCGACTAGGGCCTAGCTACCCTCGCCCAAAACCCGAAGGCACTCGATCAACCCACTTGGTCGCGGCGATCGTTTCTTTATACCTAGTGAAAACTAGGGTTCAAAAATAGAATTCGTCACCGCTCTCTCCATCATGATTTCCATCACCATCCATGATTTTTCTCGGCAACTCCTAACACTTCTCTACTACCAGAAAGAAACTCGAGTCTCCACAATACAGAGATCACCAGATTTTGCTAAAAATTCATTTTTAGTTCAATATCAAACTGCAACTTTCACTCATTTCTAAAAATTCCAATTCTTGATCTAAAAATCAAGTTTTAGTTGATGCTTTTAATTTGTGAAACTGAGATTACAAAATTTGTATGTTTGGATTTTGGTAAAGATTATCATGCACTGATATATCTTATATTCCAGTGACAACATCTAATATTAACTCCTTAAAATTTTAAATATCACTTGAGATATTTAACAACTTCATTTTTATAAATTTCATTTCCTCAGATCCTTATTTAGATGATGAGCATTTAAAATGAAGGTTGTACCTGGGAAAAATCAAACAGAACAGGCAAATAAAGAAAGCAGTATGCACACAAATAACTCTTACATCAGGTATTTACTTGTAATAACATGAAATGCTTATTCGACCCAACAATAAATCAAGCAACCATATTTAGATTTTAGTTGGTAAAAGGTTACTCACCCAGAATTTGCAGAGAAGAAGAACAGAGCATGTTATCCTTTGGAAACAGTTTGAATTTGAAATCTGGAAAATGTTTTCCTTTAAACTCTCTGGCCAAACACCTTGCTTGTTTAGTTGCTTGATATTTGTTGAAGCTTGTTTTGAGATTAAAAATGGAGTTTCATTTTGTATTTGCTTAACTCGAACTGGACATGGAAATGATAAAAGAAAAGTTGTTTTTTCCAGGCTTTGTACAAAACAGTTTACAGGGTTCTACATTTTTTTTTCTTATTTCATTTCTAAGGTCAGAGATATTTTATAATTTGGTGGCTGAAGATTACATTCGTATATACTCGAACAGGTTTTGTTGGCTGCAAGCATTTGAGAGCATTTATTGTTATGTACTTTATGTTTTCTTTATCCATACTTATCTCATTTTCTTTTTACTTGGCTGTGACTTCTATTGCAAGCTACAAATTTTATATTTTACTTTGCTTTTGAATTTTTCTTCTCTTGTTCCCAGGCTTACATGCATATATCCATTCGAATTGTTCCACTTTGCCCTAATCTTTGGCTATGCAGATTTGCTATGCAATTACATTTCTGGTTAGATAGTGAAATGAAATGAATGTTGTTTTTAATATATTGTTTGTTACATTCACTTTATTGTTTGTTTATATCCACTATGTTATTTGTTTTATTGTCATTCGAATATATCGTTTGATGTATTCTATTTTGTTACTCGCTTTATGGTTATACTATTTGTTTATAAATATGGAGGATGTTTATAATATTTGAATTTAAACCATTAATGTATAACTTACTTTTGTTATTTGTTTTATTGCTTGTTATTTTAACATGTATTTATATTTATATTTTATAAAACTCAACTATCAATTTTTAGAAAAACTAAACAAAAGAGATTATCTCTTTTATTCAAATTCACTTATGTTATAATATACTTAACTATCGTTTGACAAAATTACATTTAAAACTTACATATAGCAAAATCCCTGTTTATTTAAAAGTCTATTCATAAGATATTATTTATCAAAATAAATTGAATTTATAAAGAAATTATCTCTATAAAAATAATAAAACTCGATATCAAATAAAAGATTTTATAAAAGAAATTATCACTCTATATAAATAAATTACTTATTTTATAAATCTATATTTAAAAAGAACAACAAGACTCCTGTTAAATTTAAGCTAAAATCAATTCAAATTTTATTCACAATTATTGTCAAATCAATTTAATTTTGATCACAGATCATTAAATTGATATTGCCAAAATTTCCGGGATGTCACAGTGGGGGAGAGTGTAACAGCCGATATTTTTAAACGAAATTTTAATTAAAAATAAAACATGTCGAAATATTGATTTAAATATAAAGTGTAGTAATTTGTGTGAAACGAAAAATTTAAACTTTACATTTCGTTACGTATATTTATGTCCGTTCTTAACTTTACATTAGAATCAAATTTTAATTAATGATGATAATAGCTATTTTAAATTTTGTTTAAAAAGATACGTTATATTTTAAGAAACCGTTAACATTTTTAAGTTTATTAAATAAAAGAAATAAAACAAATTGTACGTTACTTCGGGCGTTACACTGTACGTGCATTGTTCCATTGTCCATTTATTTCAGCTGTATATTTCAGTTTGAAGATTTCAAATCTTGCCTTACTTTGCCGTGAGAATTATTCCACTTACCCCTTTACCTTCCTTACGTTTCGTTCAACATTTATTTTTGCCTTAAATTCCTCTAACTGTTCAAAGCTTTTCTTTTTGCCTTCTCTCTCCTCAAATTGGGAGCAGCTTTACTTTCCACGTTCTCAACCAAATATATCCAGATCTCACTTTCTCTGTGCTTCCTTTTCAAACTTTCGTGCATCTCAAGGTAAAGACTGTACTACTTTTTCATTTTGTTTTTCTTTTTGCTGTTATCCCTTCCTCCACCAAGATTTACACCCCCTATGCCGAAACCCACGGCCTACCATTCACCACGTCTTCACCACATTCCACCCCTGCCATCTGCCTCCATGCCGACACCACGGCAACCACCAGATCACCACCCACACTGTCACCTTACGACCTGCCCAACCCCACTTGTCCCCACGCCAAGACAAAACCCAACCTGCCTCCTCCACGAACCCACAACTGCCACCATGTCATCACCACTCCACCACCGAGACCATCACCAACCCCACCGCTCCTCCATGCTCCGCCCTACGCCCTGCCCATTCGCCTCCAGGCCGAGACCATCCACCACCTCACGCCAAACATCACCAATCCCCACGTCTCCAATGCCAGCCGAGAACCCACGGCCTCCAACCCATGCCAACCACCACCACCACGTCAGCCCCTGCCCATCCGAGACCAGGCACCATCGAAACCCAACCGTGCTAGCCCTGACACCCTCCTTCTCGCTCATAAGTGTTCACATCTTAATATTAAAGCTCGGGTATGTTTTAATTCTACTGTTTTATACGTATGTGTATATTAGTTATAATAAGTTACGCTTTGTTTTATATATATTGTATGTTGTTACAAAGATAAGTTTACTTTATATTTTGTACATGTTTTATATGAGAGGTTTCAGTGAGTGTATTGTAAAGGAAGGAGTTTGTTTCTAATGTATATATTTTCGGCTGTATAAGCTTATAATCGTTTTATAAAATTGATTCTTTTACAACCAGTATTGATTTTTTTCTTCAGAAAAATTGTGTTTGTAAGTTTATATTTTATTTTAAAAGAAGTTTTGTACACTATTATATACATATGCTAGTATAAGTTAAATATACGCGTGTTGAAAGAAGTGTGTGTAAATAGTTGTAAATTTTGGTAAGTTTACACGCATCAGCTATTTATAAATATTCTATTAAAGTTTTTATTAGCCTATATAATTATGCCGTTAGTATATGTGAGTTTCCATTCCGAAGCTATATGTCTTATTTTTTTTTTCTCTTCCAAAGTATGTATATGTTCTGATATTTATATTATTATACGTTTATATGTAAGTCTTTTTATAAGTCACTTATATTATATGAGGTATACGTATATATGGTATCGTATATGAATATGCATAAAGGTTGATTGCGAGATAAAGCAAGATAAGGCTCTGTGTTAGTTACAGTATTAATTTTTGATAAAAATTTATATGTTGATTTTATGAGTATTTTAATTCGGAACAAAGGATTTGAAATACGTATGTATATTTTAATTTAAAAAAAAGTGTTTGAATATATAAAAAAAATGATTTTTATATATAGTTATATATCTGTTCGCTTATACCAATCTTCTTCATCGATCTTGTTCTGATGTGTTCCATCGATTTCTATTATCAGCTGTGATCGTTGAATTGGGTCGATTTGCTTTGCTTGGATTTGTAATCCAATTTCGGTGTCCATATCAGTGTGCATATCCGTGTCATCGCTTGTATTCTCTAGCCTCGAAAGGTGAGCAATCACTCACGATTAATGTTCTTATATTTATTAAATTTGATTTCAATTGAAATATCAATTGAAATATGCTGATGTTAGTTATTTACATTGTTATATATGTCATTATCTGTATCTGTTCACCTGTGACATCTGACACCATTATCTGTTATTTATATTGTTGATATATGCCTGTTACTGTTGTTATATTATTATCATATCTGTTATCACTCTGCAAGTTCCCTGTTAATATAGAATCACTATGGGTTGAAATGATACATACCCGAACGATCTGTAGAATAGGAGGAAATCGTTATGGGTTGAAATGATAAACCCAAGCGATTTTCAATTGAATTGAATTTGGGATTTCGGGTTGAAAAGATATATACCCGAATATGTTCTAAATTGCGGATTGAAATGATAAATATCTGTATCACTTGACCATAGGATAGAAAATTATATACAGGCACCGTTGGTCTATATATAAACGTTTTGAAAATGATTTCTATGGTTTTGAAAAGAAATATATGGTTTTGATGAATATTGATTTAAAAGATTTATTAAAGTTGATTTAATAAAGTTGATAAATAATATGTTTAAGTATTTATTTAATATCTATATTTTCAAATATAGAATTTGTAATGATTTGAAATTGATTGAAATTGTATTTATTTAAGAATTTTACTTAAATAAGTTTGATTTGAAATGTATTGAATTTGAAATTTAAAGAAGTGATTTACAACTTGAAATTTGAGAAGGTGACTTAAATGGATATTTCAAACGTATGAATATTTAAATGAGATGTTTGTTTATTTAAATTGTAAAATTGAAATTGTATTCAAATGTTATGGAAATGTTAAGCTAATATTTCAAAACTAAATAATTGTAAAGTGAATCTGATATGTATATAAATTTATCGAACTTAGTTTTGAAATGTTGAATATTTAAAGCTTTGATATATATTAAAATTGAAATGGCTTATTTATGGTTCAGATATGTATTTGAAATCGATAATTTGAAATGGTTTATTTAGAAGCTAAATCGAGTTGAAACGGATGATTTGAGATTTGTTTAAAATAAATTAAATTTTTGGAATTCGAGTTAATTTGAATCGATTTGTGAAATTTGAAGAAACTAATTTATTTTATAACGAAATTTTTATATCTAAACTGTTTAAAAGGAAAGGGTTATGATTTCCAAATTACTGTTATTTCCAGACTATGATTTCGAAAGCATTATAACTTTGGAAAGTAATATGATTTGAAAATGGATATATTTGAAACGAAATGATATCGTATTAAATTGGGTTTTGAAATGATAATGATATTTTGGTTTTGAAGTATAAACTACTTTGAAATGACCACGGTGTTATAATAACGATTGGTTGGCAAAGAGACCGGGATCGGATATGGACATACTCTCTGTCGATACCGAAAACCACTTTGACAACCGTGTACACGGTGGAGATTCCAGAATGAAGTAGGATGGTGGCGACGTTCTTAAGGTATGTTACATGGACCGAACTCCCATGAGTTGGCATAAGGTGGCTAAAACAGGAGCGATCTCGGACTAGTGAGGTAGCACCTCTTCTCGGACGCATTTCTTCGATATTATACTCTTACTTGTGATTTGACTAGATGTCCATCCTCCGATTTGGGAGTGTTGTTCGAGGTGGAACGGTAGTGGCTGCTATGCGTATCCATCAGTCCGTGTGCGTAATTGGTATATCTACCCTGGCATTGCCTAGTTGTGCCGTGTCACCTACCATATCGAGCTTTACTACGATTATGATTTTAAGATCCGACCGCGTTAAGGTTCTCCATCCCCTTAACGCTATTTTCCGATATGATTATACTTTACTTATTTAGACACTATTATAATAGAGAATATTACTACATAGTAAATAGTTTAACGGACCCTTAGAGGATGGTTATCCCAAACATCCTTTAAGTTACTTGTATTCCAGTTGATATTTCACTTGAGTTGGATTTATTGAATATAAGAATGTTAATCCTGACTCGAGTGTTTTGTGTTTTGCTTTACGCTCGGGTCAGACTGAGTGATACAGCATTTGTGACTCACCTTTGGAGTTGGAGCTTCGCTTGGAGATCCAGCAATCTATCGATCCTGCTTTCAGTTATTCTGTTGATTCCAGTGATGTATTCAGATCTGGTATTTGATTATTGTATTGAGACATCTATTGTATTCGTGACCTCTGTTGTATCTTATGTAACTCTGATATATTTATATAGTAGCTTCATGAACTACTATTTCTTTTACTTCCGCTGCATTATTTTACTCTGTATCTGTGATCTGTGATTTAATTTATTTACTATATATTCTAAGATTTGCCAAATTTTAATTACAACGCAGTATTTTGAGCAATTCAACTCCGGCATGAGTGTCTACCTATACACTTATAATGGATGCGAATGGTTGAAAATACCGGGCCGTTACATCTTCCATATTCAATCATGTCACTGTGTGCATTGTCTGATGCACCAATCTCTTCTCTTATGTCAACTTCACTGAGGATTGTTAAATCTTTGAATTTAGTCATCATTAGGCTTGCCAATCTTGCTTGGTGCCTACTCGATGCATCTGCTACTTTGTTAGCTTTCCCAGGAGTATATAATATATCAAGATTACAGGCAGCTAGAAATTCTACCCACCTATGTTGCCTCATGTTCAAGTCTTTTTGGGAAAACAAATACTTAAGTGATTTATGGTCTGTAAACAATTCAAATTTAGTACCTAATAAGTAATGTCTCCATAGCTTCAATGCATACACTACAGCAGCAAGCTCCAAGTCATGTGTGGCATACCTGGTTTCATTTGGCTTGAGTTGCCTTGATGCATATGCTATGACTCTACCATGTTGCATGAGTACTGCCCCTAACCCAGACCCACTAGCATCTGTGTAAACCACTAATCCTTCATTTCCCCCTGGGACTTGCAAGATTGGAGCTTCCATCAATGCTTTCTTTAATGATTCAAAAGCTTGTTCACACTTCTCTGTCCACACATATGGTTGCTCCTTTCTAGTTAGCTTGGTTAGTGGAATGGCTATACTTGCAAAGTCTTTTATAAACCTTCTATAGTAGCCTGCCATTCCTAAAAATGATCTCACCTCAGTCACTGATTTGGGTCTGTTCTATGATTGCACTGCAATGACCTTATTTGGGTCTACACTAACCCCTTGTTGGGATATAATGTGTCCCAAAAATTTAACTTCATTTTGCCAAAATGTGCACTTAGTAAATTTTGCCTTTAAATTTTGTGCTCTTAGTCTTGACAAAACCAGATGCAAGTGGTTTGCATGTTCCTCTTCTGATTTTGAATAAACCAGTATATCATCAATAAAGACAAATACAAATTTATCTAGAAAATCTCTAAATGTCCTATTCATTAAATCTACAAAATAGGATGGTGCATTTGTCAATCCAAAAGGCATTACTAAAAATTCATATAGCCCATATCTTGTGTTGAATGCAGTGTACTTAATACTTTCTTCCTCTACCTTCATTTGATGAAAACCAGAGGCTAAGTCTAGCCTTGAAAAGATTTTTGCTCCATTTAGTTGGTCAAATAAATCATCAATTCTGGGGAGTGGGTATTTGTTCTTAATGGTGACTTTATTTAATTCCCTGTAATCAATACACATTCTCATTGTACCATCATGCTTCTTCACAAATACCACTGGAGAACCCCAGTTTGAACTACTAGGCCTTATGAAGCCTTTCTGTTCCAATTCCTCCAGCTGTTGTTTTAATTCCACTAATTCCTTTGGACCCATTCTGGTAGGCTTCTTGATCATAGGACTTGATCCTGGGATTAACCTTATATGAAATTCAACTGGCCTATTTTCTGGAACTCCTATAACCTCTCCAAAAACATCTGGGTATTCCTTTATCACTTCTATATTTTCTAGAGTCAATTCTTTTTCAACCATGCTCCATATTTGATTAAGGCAATTTGTCTTTGTTGTTTCACCCATGACTATAATATTTTTACCATTTTCTGTTTTCAAAGAATTAGTAAAATTTTCTAAATTCAAAATTGCTTTGAATTTACTCAACCAATCTACCCCTAGAATAATTCCTATTCCAGGATATTTAAACACAAATAAGTCAGATTTAAACACATTTCCACCTATGTTTAATTCTACTCCCAAACATCTTAATTCTAGCAGGCAAGAGCTACCTAGGGGACTCTGAATAAACAATGGTTTTTCAACTAAATTTCATGTGAGAGCCAATTTATCCACTATGTCTTGTGATATTAAAGAATGTGTAGCCCAGTGTCATATATAACTGAAATTGGACAATTTTTAATTAGAAGTATACCTTCCAATTGTCCAAAACTTCCCACTGCACTTGCCTTTGCTTTGGCTTCTAATGCTCCTACCTTTGCTCCCTTCTTGAACTCTGGGCAATTCTTTTTGATATGACCTTCTTTCCCACAATTATAGCAACTGAATGGTGTCTTCTTAGCTGCTTGACACCTATTACTCATGTGTCCCTCCTTGCCACAATTGTTGCAAACAATTTTCTTCTTAGCTTCCCCACTAGTTGCTCCTTCAACCTTCTTATCTGCATTCTTTTTGTCATAGGGATGTGTTCTATTTTTCCCCTTCTTTTGGTTATTAGCCCTCATATTCCTGAATTTCTCTCTTGCATTATCATGTTGTTTAAAAGAAAGCGTGAGATCTATGACTTGGTCAAATGTTTTGTCTTTGTATGGTAGCATTGCTCTACTTAAACCAGCATTTAATCCTTGTATAAACCTTGAATTCTTTGATTCCTCATTCCCTATGAGAATGGTTCCATACTTAGACAAACTTTCAAATTTTTGAGTGTATTCAGTCACACTCATTGGTCCTTGTCTCAACCTTATGAATTTCTCAAGCAATGTTGACTTAGCTGTTGTTGGGACAAATCTTGCCTCAAGCATCTCCTTGAATTGATCCCATGTTATCTCATTTAATGGTCTTCCTGTGGTGATCACCTCCCACCAGTCTAGTGCTGCTCCCTAGAGCCTTCTAGAAGCTATCTGCCTCTTCCTTTGGTTATTAATTTGCATATCTGCAAATATTCTTTCTAAGGTCCTCAGCCATGTTTGTACACCCAAGACTCCTTCAGTGCCTTCAAAATCCTTGCCTCCTAAATTTGAAAATGTTTTCATTAGCTTAGCTAACTCCTCATGAGGATTTTCTTCCCTCTGCACTGCTCCTTCCCTAAATGCCCTCACTAAATCTTGCAAATTGACCAATGGTGTTGCATTAAAGGATCCTGCTCCAGTGCATGGTGGTCTTCCTAACATGATTCACTATTCAAATTGCATAGCTAGTTAGTCTTGTTTCTAATTCAATTATTTCAGCAATTCATTCCTATTGAGAATATTTTATATATATATATATATATATATATATATATTATATATATATATATATATATTATATATATATGCTATATTCTTTTTAACATAGCTCTGATACCAACTGAAGTGACCCACTTCTATTGCATTTATTTTTAATGATTTTCTGATGAGTTTTTTTTACAAGTGATCACTTCTTTCAATTAAATTTTTCCCAAGATCCTGAATTTACCAATATAATAATATTAGTATATAAATCAATTCATGTCATCTATATATATGAAGATATATAAATGTTTCCTTGCTTATCAGAGTATTTGAATTAGCAAAGAAATTCAATCACACAGTATTTCTCATATTTCAGAGATTTGGTGTCACATAGCCATTTCTACATTTTAATCTTCTTCTTTTGAACTCAAGCTTGATTAATATTTAGCTCAAATATTACCACTTATTATTTTCTTGTTTTACTTCTCAAATTAATTGAATCCTTGATTTACAAGCCATACATTTGATTTCTGGAATTTTCTAATTTGATACTTATTGTTTTAGATTAAATAAAGGGTGTTTAAAACTACTCATGCATATTTGTTTAGCCCGGGGTTCTTATTTCAAACACAAATAATTTTTATGTCAGGAAATATGCTCATATCACATTTTATAAAGTATGCAATGATCAGATGGATATCAAGGTGGTAACTTAGTTTAAAGGCCAAGTAGAGGAGACAGTACAATTGAATAGGATGCAAACTCAATTTATCATATCAAATGAAGACTTAGTATATACATGAAAGCAGTATAATTAAAGCAATGTCAAAATCAGACCCATGCCAAACTTTCAGATGGACATATGGTAAAGACTACTGATGAATTCCCAAATAGTGGATCAAATGATTGTGATCAATAAACAATGGAATAATTGACATGCTTAATACCTAAATAAGACTACATGACAATGCATACTACAACTGACTTGTCTAAGACCAAAATGCAACCAGACTTAAATCAAGTAGGCAGACAACAAGGCTCAGTTCAATTTGGTTGCAGTAGAGATTATAAGTATATAGCATGTACTTCATCTTACTATACAATGCAATACAAATTTCCACTGGAAAACAGATATTGAAGTAGAATTTGCTGGCTAAGGCTTCAAGCTTTTTCCATGGTCTTATATCAATTATAAGGCATGGTCAAGCTTTACTGGTTAGCCAAGACCGGGTTCAACTTATCACTTAACAATTTTATTACATGCTTTTTCAAAAACTGCTTCAACCTTATAATTAAAAATTTATCAAATATTGCCAAAGAAAGTATGTCCACATATCTGATTACATGGCATAATTTCCTTCATCATAATCCATCAAGATCAGTTGCTTAACTCAGTAACTCATAAACATACATATAATACTTAAGTTTGTACATGTCCTTTGCAAGCAAACAAGCAAATTTTAATTCTGGAAATACTTAAAACATAATAGACTTTTGCCTAACTTATTCATTACAATAACACTGCTACTTTTCTTAAACACTTTAAATTCATCAAGATCTCCAGATATCCATGCAATCAAGTTACTCATGCATCTTTCCCTGCAGCAATACTTTGAGCTGCCTCAATAAAAATGAGACACCCCAAATATTGCAAAGGCAATAAATAGGGTCAGAAATAAATTCTGGTGTGAGTGAAATCAAAGATTGCAATAACTTGTAAATTACTATGACTAGGTAGAGAGCTCATATATTTGATGCTATTCATTTTCATATTAAAAACCTGAGTATATGTATATTTAAACTTATCTAACAATCATACATCCAAGTATTCATCCATCTTACTTCATTTAGTTGTACATGCACAAGCTCCTATGGAATAACATCCTAAATTCCATAGCATAATTTCTCAACCTCATTTTCATTTTATTTGGTCTGAAACTCTTTCCATTGAACATAAAGTGTGCATTGCAAAGGGGCTCAGTTCTGTTAACCCTTTACACAGAGGCCTACAGGACTTAAGCAAGTCATGCACATATTCATCATCCACCTGATGATAAATAGATCGAGGCACTACTCCTAAATTAGCTTGTAATTTAGAGACCATGCTTATTTTTCTTTCTGGAAAAATGTTATTAATTAAAGAAATGCTTTATTTTCTTTTCTTCCTTCCATATCAAAGAAAATATACTCAGTGGTTTTAGCCAAACATACAAAGTATTTATGCAAAGCATCACATCCCATTTTAAGGTCATTTTTATTCAATCATATTTTCTAAATCTTGCATAAATATTTATTTCCAGAAATATTCTCATGCCTTACATAAATCTGGTGAAATCATACAAAATGTTACACTTAGTTTTACTGTGAACATAGGGCATGGTTTTTGAGAAAAACCCATAAAAACATATTGGCTTATGATCTAAACAAATCAGCACATATATAGAATATTGCTTTGTTCATATCAATTTTTAAATGAACTAGACATAAGCATGGACCTCCTTATTCACACTGCCTACTTCATTTTTCTTTGATACCCTATTTCTCAGTAAATATTTAGCTCATTTTCTTATAAAACCTGGATTGTAAAATCCATTGCTGTGATCAGAGTATTTGTTTAATTATTTTTATTTCAAAGCAAAAATTGAAACAATCATAACAAACCAAAACAGCAATCAAATACTCAACCAAAATATTAACCATATTCAACATTCATTTATTCAGAGAATAAAAATTAAACAAAAGCATATTAAGATTTTTATAAAAATGATATGGCTGTCCTTAACATGGGTCTTAATGCCATAAATCTCATAGGTGATTAATCACTCACCTTCCTCTTCTCTCCCCCGAGAATGCTTAAGCTTGAAGACAGTGTAAGTTCTTCCCTTCTATATTTTTTTTTGAAAATATGTTTTTGTTTTTCCCTTAGAGAAAACTACTGCTTCCCCCTTGATTTAAATCATTTAGCTAGGGTTCTAATGGAGGAAAAGCCCATTTTATCCTTACAAAAATAAAAGAATTTTGTATGCATGTTTATGGCTAATTATTCCATTTTCTTTTGATTCATATTTCAGGTAAAAGCAGTTGCTTCACTGCTTTTCTGTGTACATGCTATTTGCATGTCTCACACTATTTTCATGTGGCTTCTCTTCCATATATATTTTTCTTAAACCTATAGTGTTTACACATATATTGATTCCTTGCTAATATTTCGGCCCATTTATTTTCTCTTGATTTATATAAATGTATTTATGCACAATCAATACTAAACTGGTTTCTTATATTTTAATTATCATAGAATTTATTTTGTCACTTTAAACCCCTGACTACTTATATATAGTATATATAAGATATGTGAATTTTAAAATTCATTCATACTTAGTTATCTCCTTATCATGTTTATTTATTGGAAAACAATTATCCACTTACTTATTTATTTTCACTCATCCTTGATATTTATTTTCAAACTATTTATCCTTTAAATATTTTTCTATTAACTAATTTCCATTTTTTTCAAAATTATTTTTATCTCAATAATTTGGGTCCTCACATAATGTCAAGAAATCTAGTATTCAAATATCAAGTTTTAATTTTATAAACTGAATTGAATCGGAAATTGATGATTTTTGATATATAAATCTAGATTTTTAAGTTTGTTGATGGTGTGAATTTTCGAGTTGACCAGAAAATGGATTTTGGGAAAATTCTGGTGATCGAAGGGGAGATGGTCGGCGCGATCATGTCTGAAGCTTGCTGGGTGGTCGAGGAGTTTGAGAAAAATGCTTGCTTGAATTCTTGGCTGCTGTGGTGGTCGGTCGATGTGATATTAGGGTTTTATACCCAATATTGGTCGAGGGGTTTCTTAAGGTGATTCCGACGTCATGGGTTGATCGGAGTCGTTCGGACCTGAGGGATTTGATGCGTTGTCGTGTGGTGAAGCTGTGGAAGTGGTGGCGTGAGCTCAGGTTGCCGAGATGGATGGCACGAGGCGTTTCTAGTTGGTCGAGTTTGGGTTCCAGTTTGATTGATATGCTCAATTTTGGATTTTGGTCTTATCGATGGATCTGGGTGGTCGAGGTGTCTCAGGGTAGGATTAGTGATCTGCCGATGATCAGAGCATCGATCAAAGATGATCAGGTCGATCGTACATATGCACACGTACATGTTTTTGTCTCTGAGATATTTGAGTTTGGGAAGACGAAGGTGGCTCGGGTCACAGCTCGAAGTCAGAACGTGTTTTTCTCGAAGGAATTGAAGAAAATGCGTAACTCGAAGTAGGGCTCGGGTAATTTAGAATTTGGCTCGGGTTAATATTTTGTACCGGTTTCAAATCCTGTTCTGGTTTGAAATAAATTTGAATTTCAAATTATAAATCAAAGTTAATTCATGATTAAGGATTAACTATTTAAGAAATTAGTTACGAATTAATAATTGATTAATTAAGTAATTAGGGATAATTACTTATTATGATTAAGTAAGGATAATTAATCAAATGGAGATTAATTAATAAATGAGATTTATTAAGATTAATTAAAGATTAATTAAAGTAAATTAATTTAATGATAAAGATTAATTGGTAATTGATGATTAATTGTTATGAGATGATTGCTTAATGATAAGTAATTAAAGGTTAATTTCTTAAAATAATTAATTAAGGGGTTAATTAATTATGTAATTGGTTTAGTGGTTAATTTAATTAATGTGATTAATTAAGAATAATTAATTAAAGTGTTTGATAAATTAATTTATATCAAATGATTTGTAATTAATTTATCAGGATTGGATAATTAATTCATAAGTAATTGATTTAATTGGAAATAAATTGAATTAATTAGGATTAAACAATTAATTAATCCTGCTTATAAATGATTATTGAATGCTTGACCTTACTTATAAATGATTGTATTGTATGAGATGCCTTGAATTGATTGTCCTATCTGATCTATGATATTTTGTTCTGTGGATTGAGCTGTGTATAATTTATTCATTTGTTGTGGTACATTTGTATATATATATTATGTGTGAATCTGTGAATGAACGATAAGCGTTATAGTTTATACCGCTTATCAAATATATTGTTGTATTTAATCTGTGATGATTTGTAGTGTTGCATTACTGTGTGAAACCCCTGGACCACACTCTTACACACACAAAATATGGATTTCACAAGGAAATCGGTTAAGTCACAGATGATTTAAATTTAATGTTTTTGGAATTGAAATTTTAATTTCAATTGATTTTGGAAATAGATTTGGGTTAAATGTTAAAGCTTTTGAAAAGGAGTTTTTTAAGATAAAAGTTACTTTGAATAACTTGGTAAAATTTCCAATTTAAATAATTTAATTTGAATTTGAATTCACAATTTGGAATTGAATTCTATGTTTGGAAATTTTGGTTAAGATGTTATAAATGTGTTTATATGAAGTTAAACCATTTTAAAAGTATAGTTTTGGGAATTTGAATTTAACCCAAGGACTTTAACTCGTATAAATGAATCAGATTTTCCGAAATGAAAACTATTAGTTTTCAAATAATAGAAGCTTTCATATAAGAAATGAAATTCCAATTTAAATTAAAGGAATTTCAAGTTTGAATTGGAAATAGTTTTCCGAGTTATGAATAAATCTTTGTGAAGATTGTTGAACTTTGTTTTGAAATTGGAAAGGTGTACCTTTTGTATAAATGTTGAAATGGAATTGTTTTGAAAGCTATAAATTAAATCTTTGATTTAAAGATTTAATGAGTTAATCCAATTGAAATGGAAATTGATTTGGAAAATCTATGAATAGATCTTTGTGAAACTGGGTGAACTTTGTGAGATGAATCTTTTTGTAAAATATTAAAATGGTAATGAGTTTAAACCATTTGAAGAGTAGTTTTGGGTAATAAGTTGTGACTTAACTGAAATCCCAATATCCATATGTTTTAAAATATTGCGCTCACTATTCGGTTTAGCCGGGAGAGGACTTTGTGTCATATAACCCATTCCGAATAGTGATACGACGTAATTGGATAGCATTTGAAGACCGGTGGTGAAGACCGGGTGTTTGCGAGAACGATAGGATAACCTACCGATTGTCACTGCACTGAGTAGCTACGGTATAGAGATTTCCTAAGTGATGGAATGTCCGATCGGGATTGTGAATACCCGGATTGCAAGGGCTTCTTTGGAAGTGCCTTCGGTTCTGTTCGAACCCGGAACAGACTTGTATGGTTGTATGTCTGACATTACACTTTGAGATATAAAGCTAATTTCTTTCAAATACATTTCTGTTTGGTGGTTGAGAATTTATTCTCTTAGCTTAACACCCTTCTCTGAGACGTACGAGCTCAGAGGTTATGTAGTTGAAGGTTATCAGTGATATATTCCCAATTTGGTAGTGTGGCATGCTGAGTGCTGCTGTGTGTTGTTGATTATTTGTTGATCAAAGCATGGCTTTGTGAAAAAGCGTAGCTTTGTGGATGAGACCTCATCGAACCTCACAAACCGTAAATGGTCGAAACAGGAAAGATGCGGCAAGGTTATGAGGGTCGCTCCCTTTAGGGTATGTCATTTCCTTCTGGAAAAAGGTGGTACCATGGTATGGAGCCCAGATATTTACCTGTGTGGTTGCTCCAATCTCATTTACTGTGTGATTGTTGCTTTGTGATCGAGGGCCCTCGGATAAAGGTCCCAAAGGACCGGGGGGTGGCATACTCGAGTAGTAGTTACCTAGTTACAAAGGTAACCCGGCCTTGTCTTGGCAGAGATCGGGGTAGGTTCTCGGGACGTCCCTCCAGAGGCGTACCCATGTGGCAGTAGGAAGTTCCTTAGCCTGACCATTTGTTGGAAAATCCAAACAAACAATACGAACCCAGTACGGTTTTAGTTATAGAACCTGCCATTTAACATGGTAGCTATAGTAGGCATAATATAATGATACCTATGCTGGCTAAGATTAATATTGTATTTTCGAAATGATTTTGTACACTGTGCACTATTAATAATATCAAAAGGATTTTTGCGTAGTAAGCATGTTTGACTATCATAAGGAGAAATCTCCCCCATGTGTGCGATTGCATTGTGTGTGTGCCGGGAGGCCTTATGGTAGTTTCATTTTCCAAAAGCATTGCAGATTTCAATGTTTAAAATTCTTTTGTGGTTTGTTTTATAGATAAACTATTTTTGTTACTCACACCCGTCTCACGACTGACCCGGAGTTTATTGTTCCCTTCCTAAACTCTGGGTGCCCACAATTTTCCACACGGGCCGTCTAGAGTTGGGTTTTTCCGATAGTCAGGTTTAGTAGATTATCAGGAGCTAGTTCAGTTTTTGGAGATCACCACTGACCTTGCTTACCTTTGTGCATAGTGATGATGGTTTGAGCTTGATATTGGAGTTGATGGATTCATTCTCTTTTGAAGATGATTTGGAGTTATTAGTTCTGTTGTTTCCGCTGTAACATTATTATTTGTCTCTGATATTGTTATATCATATAGATATCATTGTTGTAAATCATTTTGGATATTGTATTCATTGGAGTTGTATATGATATCATTCATTTCTTTCTTCCGTTGTGTTGTTATACTTACTGTGTTATAAGCTCCGGCGAGCCAGATTCGGCGTTTGAATCTGCGGTATTCGAGTACAAGTGAAGTACGGGTGTCGATTTTCGAAGGCCGAGTCAGGATTGTTATAGATTGGGTGCACCCCTTGATTTTGGGAGTGTGGCTCGAGGTGGGCGGTAGTGGATGCTATGCGTTTCCACCAGCCCGGATGCGTAATTGGTATATCTACCTTGGCATTGCCTAGTTGTGCCATGTCACCTACCATAGCAAGCTTTACTATGAGTTGTGATTTCTCCCGTAGCCTGTGGAGTATTGAGGGTAGACCCCGTTTTGGGAGTATGCTAATACTGGATAGACTACTGGGACTATTACGTGTTAATGTGGAAAATGTAAAGCCTTAATGTTATTTAAAAGTATGTTTATTTTATATTAGACATTATTATAATAGCGAATATTACTATATAGTAGATAGTTTAACGGATCCTTAAAGAATGGGCGATCCCAAGCATTCTTTAAGTTACTTGTACCTTTATTACAGTTCACTTGAGGTTGTTTACATTGTATAAGTATGTATGTCCTGACTCAAGTGTTTGTGTTTTATTTACGCTCGGGTCAGCCTGAGTATTCACAGCTTTGGACTTCACTTTCTGGGGCTAGGAATCGCTAGAGATTCTTCTTATCTAGTTGCTATTTATTTCCGTTCAGTATTCATATGTCAGCTTTGTATTAGAGACATATGTATTTGGGATTTCTACTGTACTTGTTTCAGAACTGTATTTGTTTTCAGACTATGTATTTTGTATCTGTTTTGAGACTTGGTATTGTAGTGGCTTCATGAACCACTATTTATTTTATTTTCCGCTACGAGTTATTCTGATATTCTGTGTCTGTGATTGGTTTTATTTGCTCCAAATTTTTTTACAATCTTTTATTTTGCATTATTCAAGTCTGACATGTGTGGATTATTGACGATTTGAATGGTCTAAAATAGTGGGTCGTTACAAAATTTGTAGTTCAAACATGGATTTGAAATCGATATAGATTGAAATGGTTTTAATGAGAATTTGAATTGGAAGATAAAAATTGAGTTTTGTTGATTTGAAATATGGATATGGTCCAAATTTGTTGAAATGGAGGAAATGGTTTAATTTGATATTATTTTCAAATTAATTATTTTAATATAAACTGTTTAAAATATATTATTTTCAAATTAATTATTTTAATATAAACTATTTAAAAATCTATTATTTTAAAATTCGAATTATTTAGATTTTCAAACTATTTACTATATAAACCATTTCAATAATCAAACCATTTTATACTAAACTATTTTAACCGTTTTATAATCCTTAACTATTTAAACTATTAAACTATTTTAAACTAATAAAACTATTTTAAACTATTTTTAATACATTAACTATTTTATTATATAACCTATTTTAATATATAAACTAATACTAATTTATAAACTATTTTAACCTATAACCTATTTTAAAATATAAACTATTTTTAATGTATAACTATTCCAAAATATATAAACTACTTTCAATATTCAAACTATTTAAAGTTGAAACTGTTATGATTTCGATTTAATTGATTTTTATGTGAATATCTTGATATGAGGGTTAGCTTATTTTTTGGTTATGATTTTGAAAATGAAAATGATTTAAAGTGAATTATGATTTCGAAAGTGAATAGTGATCTTGAAAGTGAATATGATTTCAAAAGTGATATGATTTTGAAGTGAATATGATATTTTGATATTAATTATGAGTCGGTTTTGGAAATGTAAAAGAACCAATCGGTGCGAAATAAGCATTTGGTTGTTAAAGAGACCGGGATTGGATATTGTCATACTCTCTGCCAATACCAAAAACCACTTTAACAACCATGCACGTGGTGGAGAATCCAGAATGAAGTAGAATGGTTTGGCGAACGATATTGTATGAGGTATGAACATAGCCCTGACTCTCTCGCGTCAACTTGATATGACTAAAACAGGACCCACGCCGGGCCAAGTGGGGTCGCACCCCCGATTGAGCATGCTTCTTCGATACCATATTTATTAATTTATGATTGATTTGGTGGCCACCCTTTGATTTGATTACGGGAGTGTGTCTCGAGGTGGGCGGTAGTAGCTGTTGTACGTTACCACTAGTCCGGATCCGCAAAACGGTAGTATCGTACCCTAAGCATTGCCTTACGTGCCATGTCATATGCCTTATCGATCCCATTACGAGTTTGTTTTGTGTCATACACTATAGAGTGCCCTCTGATATCTCCAGTTTACCGAGGAATTACGCAACCGTATAGACTACGACATTTATATAAAAATGTGTTAAGGGGGATATGGATAACGCCTTAATGCTATTTTAATACTTTATTTTACAATAGACATATCATACTAGCGTATTGTACTATGTATGTAGATAGTTTAATGGATCCTTAGAAGATGGAACCTTGAACATCTCTTAAGTTATTTCATGCATGTTATACACTGGATAGGAGATGTAAAATCCCGTAAACATCTCTGAAGCCGTTACACTCATATTTATTTACTATTGATTTAACTTACATAATATCTTTTAGTTCTGGCTCGAGTGTTTTGTCTTATCATTTCGCTCGGGTCAGTCTGAGCTTTTCATTGTATTGAAGATCATTTTATTCGGAGGATGAAGACAGTGATTAGTCTACTATTTATTATATTTATTTCCACTACAAGAAAGTATGTTATTAATAACGCCATTCGATAACGCATTATTCTAAAGTGTTATTGCTTAGCGTGGCTATTTACTTTTTTTTCTTTATTTATTCTCTTATGTACACTCTTACCATGTAACGCTTTGGCCAAAAAGAATATTATCCCTCCCAAAATTTTCGTCTCCCTCTCAAAATAATTATTCACTCCGTCTTCCTTCCAGTACCAAAATTACACTTATTCGGTTCATCTCCCTCCTGATCGCTCATCCCTCGCCATCTCCGATCTCCGAACTCTAATCCATCTACTCTTTGCCTTCAAACTCGTTGTTCAAAAGCATCACGTGGCCATCGATCTACTAACACATGAAAAATGGACATCGATTTTCCTGGTCTATTTGACCACGATTTATTGTCGAATTATGCGTGAAAGCCCTAAATCAGCATCTCACTCGACAAGTTTCTCAATAGACCTACTCTGCCTAGGTATCGATTTTAACTTTATTTCATATTAGTGAATTGCTGCTATTAGATTTTTACTGTAAAATTTGACTAATCTGGAGTTAGAATTCATAGCCTAACTTGTATTGATGAATTTTACTGTACAAATTTAGTTGTAATGATGAAGGGAAAAGGACTGAAGAAACAGCTAAGGATCTAATGGAAGTTTCAAGAAGAATTATGCAAGATTGAACCCATAGGGCCTTGATGACCTTCCTGATGTATTCTATGGTATATTTTACATACAATGGTAGCATGAATTAATATTAACAGTATAAAATTAGGTTGGACTGTGTTTTATAATTATGATAATAAAGCATCTAGTAACATCTATATGATTAATGCTTCCATGTTTGTCAGACAATGTATATATATTGTTCTGACCAAGTATGTAAATGATTTACATGATTATATTAGTTTCTTTAAAGTCTTCGTGCAAATACATATTGTTCTTGCAGGGGGTGGGTTGGTCACTTTTGTTATGATAAGGTGCGTTAGGTAGAGAAGAAAAGGGAAAACAACAGTAAATCGGATTTACTGTTGCCTAATTCTCCTCTTTGCATCTTCATCTTCTAAAACTTTAAAATTCAATTTTTACCGTTGCTTTACTGCAAGCATGTGTTTCACCAATATATTTTCCATAATTAGGGCAAATAAATATAGAATGAGGGTGGATTTCAAGGACAGGGGAAAACGAGGTTAGAGGATTATTTCCTGTTATGCCATGGCTGAGCTGAATTATACTGGTAGAAAAAATAATGGTTATATGAAATATGAATGATTGTAGAACAAATGGATACTAGAGATTCATAAAGTATACTTTGCAACAATTATTTTGTTTTAAACATATACATATTTTTATTTCAAATCATTATACAAACTTACAAATTCTCAATATGATTATCTATTTTGATTCAAAATTGCAAAAACATTGGTAAAAATTGCAACGGCAGCATATCATGATGACAAATTTTACAGTTCTAGTGTATATTGCTGCCAGCAAACTTGTTGAACAAAATAACAGCTTCATGATTTCTTTCACAGCTTGAATCAATCAAAATGCATGCTTTTTTCCATCAAATTTAACCGAATCAAAATTGCCTTCAACTTTTTTTAACACCATACTCAAGACTCTACATCGGACGAAAATCTTTAACCTCTTTTAGTCCAACCCACAGAACTCGAATTTCTTTTCTTATACATCCCAGTTTTGTAATAAATCCTAAAAATAAATTTAACATTTATAGTGAATGGGAAATAAATTCTATTTTTATTGACTAATCGATGCTCTTAACAACCAATATGTTTCTTTACATGTGTACATTATATTATATTGATCAATGAGTATAATTGAAACCCAAAGCTTCTCATGCTTATGTTGCTTTTATAATTGAAATCCAAAGCTTTATTTTCTCCTACTTGTATAATTGAAACCCAAAGATTTATTTTCAATTAAGCTAGAATTCAACGAGTAATTATTAAATACTCCAATTTGATAAAATGGAATTGGTAAGCCTCCTTTTTATCACTTGGACTAGGCAATTACTTGTATAGAAACTTCTGCAAATTTTATGACTTTCCTTTTTATTCATTTATATCATTTAATCCACTTGGGATTCTAATAAAGATAGAAATTTGTGAAATATCTTATGAAGTCCAAACTTCCAAATCGATACAATTTATGTTGACCATATTTGTACTCTATTAATCTTCATTTCTATGCAAACAAACCAAGTTTATAAAGATAATACTAACAATAATGACGATGGTCATAATAGTAATAATAACAATAAACAAACCAAGTTTATAAAATTTAACTAAGTTTAATAATAGTTCACTAAGTTTAGAATAATAATAATAACAATAAATTATAAAGTAATGACCAAGTTAACTAAGTTTTATAAAAATTAACTAAGCGTGTAATAATAATATATTAACTTTAAGTTTTATAAAAATTAACTAAGTTAATAATAATAATAGATTATATAATATTGACCAAATTAACTAAGTTTTATAAAAATTAACTAAACTTATATAATAATATTATCATTATTAATAAATCATAAAATATTAACCAAGTTAACTAAATTTTATAAAAATTAACTATATATGTAAACAACAACAATAATAAATTAACTAATTTTATAAAATTTAACTTTGTTTATATAAACTAATAAACTATCAAGTTAACTCAGTTTTAAAGTTTAACTAAATTTATAAAAAGTTAATTAAGATTGATAAAAATTAACTAAATTTTATAACAATAATAATAGTAATAATTCATCTAGTGCTTATGATAAATCACTAAATTGATAATATAATAATTTCACTAATGTTTTTGAAAATTAAATATAATAATAATATTACTAATAATAATAATAGCCATAATAGCAATATTAACAACTAAAAAACCCAGTTTTGGAAAAATAAATAAGTTTCAGAAAAGTTAACTAAGTTTTAAATAATATTGATGATGATGATAACAACAGCAATAATAATAATATCCATACTAATAAACTACAAAATTCATTAAGTTTCATAAAAAATAACTATGTTTAGAATAACAAAAATAAAAATAATAATGATAAAGTAGTAACCAATTTAGTTAATTTTATGAAATTTAACTAAATTATATAATATAATAATAATAATAAATTGAGTAAATTTATAAAAATTTAAAAAGTTTATAAAATTTACTAAGTTTATAATAAAAAATTTAATAATAACTATGATGTAACGACCCGGCTTTCTATGCCCAGAAAGTCGCATCATTATGAAGAAAGAAAGGGGTGAGAAGTAGAAAAGAAGAGAAAGAAAGAAACAACACATCAGAATCTCACAGCGGAAACGGAACAAATTATAATATATCACATAACTAATACATAGTCTTTACATAATCAGAGTACACAACTTATACATCACTTACTAGACAGTTATAAACATCTGTCTAGACATTACAACTCAAATACAAGACAAGACACTATCACAGATATCAACACAGCGGAATACTATATCTACGAACGCCGAAGCCTCCTGCTCCATTGCTCCTCCAGAATATTCGTCAAAACTAAACCTGAATCCCTTGGCTACTCGTAAAAATTTGAGTACCCAAGAGTTTAATAAAACAGAAAATAAACACTTGGGTCAGACATGGGTCTGGTGTGAGTAAACGGGTTAAACTTGCTTAACTTCAAAACCTTTTGAAAACAAAGGTATCACGTAAGACTTCCCACACATAAACATGGAAAAGTTTTTACCTTACGCTAACCAAAACATTTGATAGGAAATCTGATTGTATTATAATAGGGTCTAGGGTTTTCAAGTAAAATACAGAAATAGCTGAAATGCTTACATCTCACATTCCAACATAGTTGGGCACAACTAATACGTACGGCACTTATTGGATTTTGGATTCCATACAATGGCAGGGCTACCGGGGTACCGCCCGTCACAGTACGTGGCCTAGATCACCGTACCGAGGATCACTCCCAATCCTCTGCAACACAAGGCCGGAACATCCCTTACTGGATAATTCCCGCACAAGATACCTCACGGTTGGGATCAGCAACCGCACACACTAAGCCGAAATAAGAAGGGACTTCTAGACAGAGGTAATCTTGTCCTACTTGGGTGCTACCCACTAACCTTGCTGCACCTCCCCTGTTTTAGCCATTCCCGGTTTGTGAGGCTTGAGGTCACGATTACCTTAGAAAAGAACACATCACTTAGAATGCTCATCGTCCACCTGACGATGTTCTGAAAGCATTCAATCCATACAAGTTCGTTCCGGGTTCGAACGAAACCGAAGGCATTATCTCGTTACACTCGTTTTGGAATCACCCTCAGAGTTAACGATAATAACCCTTGCACTCTGAATCTTCATCTTCACTTGATTCACGACCTATCGTTAATTTGGATCGATGTGGTATTCGGGTCTCCAGACCTGGAAATCCGGTATACGGAAACCCGATCCCGGTCTCATCGAAATCCAAAGCGTATCTTTTAAGGCCAAGTTGTTTTAAAGGTTAAAACAATTTCAATTCATTATCTTTATACACAAAGAAAGATAATTCACAATAGATAATCAACATTATCAGATAATCCATATTATCATCACAATTAAACATCCATATCACACAGCATATATCTCATCAGAGATATCAATCAATGCAAAGCATTCAGTATTATCATCCATCCATAAGTAATGATTTATATCATCTCTAATTAATTTAAAGTGAATTAAATTAATTACTTTATTTTATAAATCCTTCTTACTTAACCATTAATTAATTAAAATCAATTAATTAATTATCCTCTAATAATTCATTTCAATTAATCATCTTTGATTAATTATCTTTTAATTACATCCAAGTAATTTATCTTTAATTAATTACTCAAATTAATTATCATTAACCACTTATAGTAATTAACCTTTAATTATATCATTAATTAATTAACTAAAATTAATTAACTTAATCAACTATAATTAATTACATTAATCCTTAATTAATTACATTGATTAATTACTTCATTTATTAATTATTACTTAATTAACCAATCTTAATTACATCATTAATTATATTAATTAATGATCCTTAATTACAACTTAATTATTAATTACTTAATTAAATTAATTACATTAAGTAATTAACCTTTAATTAAACAACATTTATTAATCACCCTTGATTAATCTTCAATCAGTAATTAATTACCCTTAATTACTTTCATTAACTAAATTAATTACTCCTTAATTAATTTATTAATTAATCCCTTGATTAATTATTCAAAGTAATTAACTCAAATTACTTCTATTAATAAATCATTTATTCAACTAATTACTTCTAGTAATTATCATATTATTACTCCCCTAAATAATCTTACCTTAATAATTACATTAAGTAATTATTTATCAAATCAACTCTTGATTATTCTAAATTAATTAAACTTAATTAATTAACTTAAACTAAATCAAATTAACTTCAATTAATTACAATAAGTAATTAATTCTTAATTACTTCCAATAAGTAATTACATTTAAACAAATTCATAAATGATTATTCTTAAATTAATTTAACTAATTAATTATCAAAATTAATTCTATTAATTCATTATTTAATAACCCATAGTTAATGACCTCATTAACTATTATTTAATTACTTTCCTTAAGTAATTAACTTATATTAATTATTATTAATTCTAAATTAATAAATCTTAATAACCATTTTATTAATCTCTAATTACTAAATTAATTAAGTGTTAACCATAACTTAATTAATATTTAATTACTTATTAATTAATTCCTAACCATTAATTAATATTCTAATTATAATCCTTAATTACAAATTAATTATTCTAATTAATTAATCTTAATCACTAATTAATTAGTTTAAACCATTAATTACCTATTTAATTAATCCAAATGATTAATTAATCAATTAAATTAATTATCCATTAAATTTCCTTATTCCCAAAACATTTGAAACATCCATTTTCAAATTTACTTTTAAATTTCATTTTAAATTCTGGATTTAAAATGAATATCAATTTTGTCTTTAACAAAGTTTAGAACAAATTTAAAAACCTTTTCCTGTTAAAGAAAACTTATATCTTCTAAAAGAATTTTTAAAAGAACTTAAATCTACTTCCTTTTAAAAATTTCAAAACATTTAAATATAGCTAACATTTAAACTTATTTAAATTTTGAAAACAAAACAGGTTTTAAAACCTGGCAACACAATTGCACTCGAACACACTATAATTTACTTCGAGTCGCAGCTCTAATTACTTCGAGAAAATATCCAATCGTCACGAAGAACACCCGAGTACCCTTCTCTGTTCAAATCCCAGACTTCACCAGACATTCACGATCGCGTGCACGTGCACGGCCAAGATCAACGCCTCCGGTCATCACTGCATCGACGAACAAGTCGAACATCACCTCCAGCTTCGATCCCATCCATCAGTTCCTCTCTGATCCCTCTCGAACTCGAATTCGACTAAATCAAAACCTGGCAACACTGACTCGCGACCAACCAACCACCTGACATCGCCTCGTCTTCGCAAACCCGACCACCAGAACTCCTCCAACTCCGGTCATCGCTTCAACTACCTCAAAGCTTCAATTTCCCAAAGTATCATACAGCTCGATCCATCAACGAAAACAAACGAAACAAATTTGTAGCCTAACTTAAAACTAGGGCTACAGGAAAGAAACCATCACCACGGCTACCAAAAGGATTTGCATCACTATCAACTATTTTTCCAAGCTTCTCTGATTGCTCCTCTACCCCCAAGAACAATCCCTACCTTTTAATATCAATAGATCACCAGAATTTCAAGTTTCCCCCTTTTTAGTTCATCACAGAACTGCACCATTTCCACATTCTTAAAAATCTTGATTTTAGTGTTAAAAATCATGATTTGGTTTATTTATTCAATTCATAATACTGGAACTACAATTCTCACAGTTTGAATTTTCACTTTATTTAATATACACTGATGTTTTAAGCTTCCAGAGACACTCAGGCTTAAGATTTGACTTAATTTAAATTTTAAGCTTTAGTTTATGATAAAACAAACTTATTTTGTTTTAAAACTTAAGTCTATCAGAGATCAGATAAGTAGATAGGGATTTTATCAAGAATCTGAGCTTAAAGAAAATATAAAACAGGGATATCATACATAACAGACATGCACATATATATCAATACATCCACATGTATATATTTATAGAAACTCACATATAGATACACACAAGAACATACTTCTTTCAGGGTTAACCAACAAACAGATTCTTATATTAAGTTCTAAGAATGTTACTCACTGTTATTTATAAACTTTCAAATATTTAAACACAACAGAGCATATATACAGACATTCAATACTATCACATACACATGCATCCATTTCAATCCAGATTTTTAGGCAAGCAACATGATTTTCATTTATATATCAAAGTTAAATCCAGGGTTTTAAACTATTTTTAAAATTATAGTTTACTCACCTATTTTGTTGAACAGAGAAACTGGAATTTGGACTTTGAAAATTTGAACTGGACTTGAATTTGCTTTGAATTTCATCTGCTTGTTTTTGAAAACTGAAACACTTGCTTTTGAAACTTTAAAACAGGAAGGCTCTTGAAACTCCAGATTTACTTGCATGCATTCTTGGAATGGTTACAGGTCTTGATTGTACATTGCAGATTTGTTTTGAGGAGTGTTTTCAAGTTGTTTCAGGTTGAAGAAATGAATTTGCAGGGTTTTAGTTTGAGAGATTTGATTCTGGTTTGAGATGATTTCAGGTTGTATATTTTTGGTTTGAGAGGATCATTCCAGTTTTGTAGATTCTTGGTTTAGAATTGAATTTCAGTTTTTGAATTGTGGAGATGATTTCGGTTTGATAAATTTTCTGATTTGGTTTTTTTTTTTCTTTGAAGATGTGAGAATAAAAACAGGAAATGGAAGAGACGGAGGATATAGTTTTATATGAATTCATTTAGATTTGTTTTAAAATTAAAGAAAATAAAAATGAACCATGACACTTGTCTCTACCCTTATTTATCTTGTTAACACATGTATTTAACATGTTTAGAAATTTAACACTTGTTTAAATGAGGTCTTAGGAAATTAACACTTGTCTTTTTAAGTTAATTTGTATTTTATTTTTAAAGTTTAATATAAGCTTATACTTAATTAATTAGTTAATAAGTATTTATCTATATATAAATTACTTTTTAAAGGGAAACAAAAACTAATTATATTTATAAATAAAAGCTTATACAAATATTCTAAAATCCAAAACAATTTAAATATTTATTCTTTTGAATTTCAAAACTTTAAATTCAAATTCAAATCAAATTAAATTCTAAGAAAAATTTAAAATTAAGTTATATATATACACTTATATAACTACTTATCAATTTAAAAATATAACAATTCCATAGTCTTTTAAAATCCATTCATATTTATAAAAATAATACATTATACTTGTTATTTGAAAATAACATATTTGATACTTATTTAATTAGATTATTAAATTAAATTCAAATTTTATTATCAAAGATCATCAATATCAATTTAATTATTCAACAGATTATTAAATTGATATTGTCAAAATTTCCGGGATATTACATTCCTCCCCCCTTAAAATAATTTCGTCCCCGAAATTTAAACAAAGGTAATTTAATAATCTTATTAAAGATTTTAATTTAAAACACAAGCATATACTATCATCCATATGCTAGCAACCATAGCAACCAATTCATCCAATCAAACAATTCTAACTATCTAGACTAAATTCTAGATAAAATTCCTCGAGTTTCCCCAAGTATATATATATACCGGGATACTCGCTCTACAAACAATCTAAACAATCAATACTACTAAACTATAAAGCTACTACTCATCTATATCTACAGAACTAAACAGAATATCAGACTACAGACGAGTCTGACTCAACTGCCAAACTTCCAGAACTGCTGATTCTACAACCAGAGATAGATCAAATACGTACTCCCTCAGAGATACGTAAAACTCAATGAATTCCAGTTATCCAAACTGACAATTCAATTCAGAAGACCAAATACTTATCCAAATCAGAACAGAGACGAGATCCAAACATATTCTACTTCACAACATCAGTAGATTCTAAACTTACTTCTCTCATCCAGAGATACACTCCAAACTGCTTTCGCTGCTCAACTCCGATATGAGGTAGAACACAAGCACAGACTGGACAACTCATTCTAGAAATAAGGTTCATTGATCCATAAATAAAACTTAGATACTCCAGCAAAACTTGAGTTGCTTCGCCAACTCCATCTCTAGGAAACATCCTTCCACTAGACTGAACCACCGGTATCACTCCTGGAATCCAGTCGATAAGAAAACTCAACCTTCAAATGCGGACAAACTTCTGACTTCTCTGAAGACATCCAGAAAAACTCTGACAACACAAGAGAACACTCAGCAATCACAAGTCACTTTTGCGATCAACCCAACCTATTTCCAAAGAAAAACTGTTCCTCTTTACCAATCAGAACAGCTTACACTTATTTATCCAATTTATCGAAGAAATGGATCCACTCTGCTGCTTCTGAACTTCACTTCCAGAAAAATTGCTCAGCCAGAAAACTTCCTGCCATCACAGAATACTCCGAGCTGCACTGCTGACACTGATGCCAAGGACTTCCTATTCCAAAGATCTTCGAGAAACTCGAACTCCAAACCAAACAGAAACACCATGCTGAACTCAGCCACAACACCGAAGCATACACACTTCCTTAATCTTGTTCCAAAGAAAACATCTTCGGGAACATCCATATTCACTGCGTCTTATCACACAGCTACTATTACCTGAGGTATCAAGGTACCATTACTCACTTCTGCCTTATCGACAGATCCAACTCTACTCATCCACACTTCAAAGATAAACTCCGAACCATTTCAGTTTCCTTCGGAGATCGATGAAATCCTTCACCACAGCAAAGCTTACTCGAGACGGTATTGGGTCTACAGTCTCGACAAATACACTTCCAACCTCAACATTTAAACTCCAACCATTGGTAGTCGTGTTTCGCACACCACTACCCCATCTACCTTTATAACTTATATTGAAAAACCCGAACAGGTAACCCAACAAATAGGTAGAAATATATATATATTTAAAATGATACTTTTTATATAGAAATTATTTCTGGGTAAAATTATTTCATTTACCTCTTTAAAACAATATTGTGTCCGTTGGCCTGGTTCAAGTGTTTAGAGATCCCTATCAATAACGTTAGCTACTCGTATTGACCAGAATCCATATACCACTCAACCGATCAATTAACACAATATAAAATCATTTTTATATAACTAACAATTACGTGCTCTCGTATATAGATATACTCAGACTCAAATAGGTTGCTACAGATCCTATCTCTAATGAACAATCCTTCTGAACCTAGGTATTCACTCAACCTAGTGTTCTGATATTCACTTAACCCAAAAGCTTAGGCATTCGCTCAACCTATGCTCTGATACCATATGTAACGACCCGGCTTTCTATGCCCAGAAAGTCGCATCATTATGAAGAAAGAAAGGGGTGAGAAGTAGAAAAGAAGAGAAAGAAAGAAACAACACATCAGAATCTCACAGCGGAAACGGAACAAATTATAATATATCACATAACTAATACATAGTCTTTACATAATCAGAGTACACAACTTATACATCACTTACTAGACAGTTATAAACATCTGTCTAGACATTACAACTCAAATACAAGACAAGACACTATCACAGATATCAACACAGCGGAATACTATATCTACGAATGCCGAAGCCTCCTGCTCCATTGCTCCTCCAGAATATTCGTCAAAACTAAACCTGAATCCCTTGGCTACTCGTAAAAATTTGAGTACCCAAGAGTTTAATAAAACAGAAAATAAACACTTGGGTCAGACATGGGTCTGGTGTGAGTAAACGGGTTAAACTTGCTTAACTTCAAAACCTTTTGAAAACAAAGGTATCACGTAAGACTTCCCACACATAAACATGGAAAAGTTTTTACCTTACGCTAACCAAAACATTTGATAGGAAATCTGATTGTATTATAATAGGGTCTAGGGTTTTCAAGTAAAATACAGAAATAGCTGAAATGCTTACATCTCACATTCCAACATAGTTGGGCACAACTAATACGTACGGCACTTATTGGATTTTGGATTCCATACAATGGCAGGGCTACCGGGGTACCGCCCGTCACAGTACGTGGCCTAGATCACCGTACCGAGGATCACTCCCAATCCCCTGCAACACAAGGCCGGAACATCCCTTACTGGATAATTCCCGCACAAGATACCTCACGGTTGGGATCAGCAACCGCACACACTAAGCCGAAATAAGAAGGGACTTCTAGACAGAGGTAATCTTGTCCTACTTGGGTGCTACCCACTAACCTTGCTGCACCTCCCCTGTTTTAGCCATTCCCGGTTTGTGAGGCTTGAGGTCACGATTACCTTAGAAAAGAACACATCACTTAGAATGCTCATCGTCCACCTGACGATGTTCTGAAAGCATTCAATCCATACAAGTTCGTTCCGGGTTCGAACGAAACCGAAGGCATTATCTCGTTACACTCGTTTTGGAATCACCCTCAGAGTTAACGACAATAACCCTTGCACTCTGAATCTTCATCTTCACTTGATTCACGACCTATCGTTAATTTGGATCGATGTGGTATTCGGGTCTCAGTACCTGGAAATCCGGTATACGGAAACCCGATCCCGGTCTCATCGAAATCCAAAGCGTATCTTTTAAGGCCAAGTTGTTTTAAAGGTTAAAACAATTTCAATTCATTATCTTTATACACAAAGAAAGATAATTCACAATAGATAATCAACATTATCAGATAATCCATATTATCATCACAATTAAACATCCATATCACACAGCATATATCTCATCAGAGATATCAATCAATGCAAAGCATTCAGTATTATCATCCATCCATAAGTAATGATTTATATCATCTCTAATTAATTTAAAGTGAATTAAATTAATTACTTTATTTTATAAATCCTTCTTACTTAACCATTAATTAATTAAAATCAATTAATTAATTATCCTCTAATAATTCATTTCAATTAATCATCTTTGATTAATTATCTTTTAATTACATCCAAGTAATTTATCTTTAATTAATTACTCAAATTAATTATCATTAACCACTTATAGTAATTAACCTTTAATTATATCATTAATTAATTAACTAAAATTAATTAACTTAATCAACTATAATTAATTACATTAATCCTTAATTAATTACATTGATTAATTACTTCATTTATTAATTATTACTTAATTAACCAATCTTAATTACATCATTAATTATATTAATTAATGATCCTTAATTACAACTTAATTATTAATTACTTAATTAAATTAATTACATTAAGTAATTAACCTTTAATTAAACAACATTTATTAATCACCCTTGATTAATCTTCAATCAGTAATTAATTACCCTTAATTACTTTCATTAACTAAATTAATTACTCCTTAATTAATTTCTTAATTAATCCCTTGATTAATTATTCAAAGTAATTAACTCAAATTACTTCTATTAATAAATCATTTATTCAACTAATTACTTCTAGTAATTATCATATTATTACTCCCCTAAATAATCTTACCTTAATAATTACATTAAGTAATTATTTATCAAATCAACTCTTGATTATTCTAAATTAATTAAACTTAATTAATTAACTTAAACTAAATCAAATTAACTTCAATTAATTACAATAAGTAATTAATTCTTAATTACTTCCAATAAGTAATTACATTTAAACAAATTCATAAATGATTATTCTTAAATTAATTTAACTAATTAATTATCAAAATTAATTCTATTAATTCATTATTTAATAACCCATAGTTAATGACCTCATTAACTATTATTTAATTACTTTCCTTAAGTAATTAACTTATATTAATTATTATTAATTCTAAATTAATAAATCTTAATAACCATTTTATTAATCTCTAATTACTAAATTAATTAAGTGTTAACCATAACTTAATTAATATTTAATTACTTATTAATTAATTCCTAACCATTAATTAATATTCTAATTATAATCCTTAATTACAAATTCATTATTCTAATTAATTAATCTTAATCACTAATTAATTAGTTTAAACCATTAATTACCTATTTAATTAATCCAAATGATTAATTAATCAATTAAATTAATTATCCATTAAATTTCCTTATTCCCAAAACATTTGAAACATCCATTTTCAAATTTACTTTTAAATTTCATTTTAAATTCTGGATTTAAAATGAATATCAATTTTGTCTTTAACAAAGTTTAGAACAAATTTAAAAACCTTTTCCTGTTAAAGAAAACTTATATCTTCTAAAAGAATTTTTAAAAGAACTTAAATCTACTTCCTTTTAAAAATTTCAAAACATTTAAATATAGCTAACATTTAAACTTATTTAAATTTTGAAAACAAAACAGGTTTTAAAACCTGGCAACACAATTGCACTCGAACACACTATAATTTACTTCGAGTCGCAGCTCTAATTACTTCGAGCAAATATCCAATCGTCACGAAGAACACCCGAGTACCCTTCTCTGTTCAAATCCCAGACTTCACCAGACATTCACGATCGCGTGCACGTGCACGGCCAAGATCAACGCCTCCGGTCATCACTGCATCGACGAACAAGTCGAACATCACCTCCAGCTTCGATCCCATCCATCAGTTCCTCTCCGATCCCTCTCGAACTCGAATTCGACTAAATCAAAACCTGGCAACACTGACTCGCGACCAACCAACCACCTGACATCGCCTCATCTTCGCAAACCCGACCACCAGAACTCCTCCAACTCCGGTCATCGCTTCAACTACCTCAAAGCTTCAATTTCCCAAAGTATCATACAGCTCGATCCATCAACGAAAACAAACGAAACAAATTTGTAGCCTAACTTAAAACTAGGGCTACAGGAAAGAAACCATCACCACGGCTACCAAAAGGATTTGCATCACTATCAACTATTTTTCCAAGCTTCTCTGATTGCTCCTCTACCCCCAAGAACAATCCCTACCTTTTAATATCAATAGATCACCAGAATTTCAAGTTTCCCCCTTTTTAGTTCATCACAGAACTGCACCATTTCCACATTCTTAAAAATCTTGATTTTAGTGTTAAAAATCATGATTTGGTTTATTTATTCAATTCATAATACTGGAACTACAATTCTCACAGTTTGAATTTTCACTTTATTTAATATACACTGATGTTTTAAGCTTCCAGAGACACTCAGGCTTAAGATTTGACTTAATTTAAATTTTAAGCTTTAGTTTATGATAAAACAAACTTATTTTGTTTTAAAACTTAAGTCTATCAGAGATCAGATAAGTAGATAGGGATTTTATCAAGAATCTGAGCTTAAAGAAAATATAAAACAGGGATATCATACATAACAGACATGCACATATATATCAATACATCCACATGTATATATTTATAGAAACTCACATATAGATACACACAAGAACATACTTCTTTCAGGGTTAACCAACAAACAGATTCTTATATTAAGTTCTAAGAATGTTACTCACTGTTATTTATAAACTTTCAAATATTTAAACACAACAGAGCATATATACAGACATTCAATACTATCACATACACATGCATCCATTTCAATCCAGATTTTTAGGCAAGCAACATGATTTTCATTTATATATCAAAGTTAAATCCAGGGTTTTAAACTATTTTTAAAATTATAGTTTACTCACCTATTTTGTTGAACAGAGAAACTGGAATTTGGACTTTGAAAATTTGAACTGGACTTGAATTTGCTTTGAATTTCATCTGCTTGTTTTTGAAAACTGAAACACTTGCTTTTGAAACTTTAAAACAGGAAGGCTCTTGAAACTCCAGATTTACTTGCATGCATTCTTGGAATGGTTACAGGTCTTGATTGTACATTGCAGATTTGTTTTGAGGAGTGTTTTCAAGTTGTTTCAGGTTGAAGAAATGAATTTGCAGGGTTTTAGTTTGAGAGATTTGATTCTGGTTTGAGATGATTTCAGGTTGTATATTTTTGGTTTGAGAGGATCATTCCAGTTTTGTAGATTCTTGGTTTAGAATTGAATTTCAGTTTTTGAATTGTGGAGATGATTTCGGTTTGATAAATTTTCTGATTTGGTTTTTTTTTTCTTTGAAGATGTGAGAATAAAAACAGGAAATGGAAGAGAGGGAGGATATAGTTTTATATGAATTCATTTAGATTTGTTTTAAAATTAAAGAAAATAAAAATGAACCATGACACTTGTCTCTACCCTTATTTATCTTGTTAACACATGTATTTAACATGTTTAGAAATTTAACACTTGTTTAAATGAGGTCTTAGGAAATTAACACTTGTCTTTTTAAGTTAATTTGTATTTTATTTTTAAAGTTTAATATAAGCTTATACTTAATTAATTAGTTAATAAGTATTTATCTATATATAAATTACTTTTTAAAGGGAAACAAAAACTAATTATATTTATAAATAAAAGCTTATACAAATATTCTAAAATCCAAAACAATTTAAATATTTATTCTTTTGAATTTCAAAACTTTAAATTCAAATTCAAATCAAATTAAATTCTAAGAAAAATTTAAAATTAAGTTATATATATATATACACTTATATAACTACTTATCAATTTAAAAATATAACAATTCCATAGTCTTTTAAAATCCATTCATATTTATAAAAATAATACATTATACTTGTTATTTGAAAATAACATATTTGATACTTATTTAATTAGATTATTAAATTAAATTCAAATTTTATTATCAAAGATCATCAATATCAATTTAATTATTCAACAGATTATTAAATTGATATTGTCAAAATTTCCGGGATATTACATATGATGTCCCCATGTAAAGCTATACAAACACCTTGAGAGTCCATCATCAGTTTTCCTCATCCATTTCATGTAGGTTTTAATCATGGTATTTCTAGGTTTCAATTGTTGTGAAGCTATTAACTTTGCATCGAGTGATTGGTTTTCCACCTGGTTCAGCGAAAGCTATGCACTTGCCAAAAATTGTTGCTACTTCCTCATGAACAACTCCCCTTTAAAGAAGCAACAAATCTTCATCAGAAAATGTCAAATTTTGATCCAAAATGAGCATGCACCTTGAATTTAAGAATTGATGACTCTAAAAGTGTATCAAAGTTTCATTTATCTAGCTAATGTGGTTTCAACGCCATGGTAGATGTTTGCTTGGCAAGTCAGGAACATAAATTTGGTCAGTTATTTATCTCATGTTGCATGCAAGTTAGGGAGTGACCAATATGCCTTCACCTTGGTATTAAAGGCCACCTTATATTCTATTTTCTTACATTTTTTGTAAACATAAATGTACCTCATGCACAATTCTTGTTATTATTTCAGATTATGATACAATGAACTGCATATGTGGTTCTGTTGTATCATCTACTTGAGGATTAACATCTTAGAAATGGAGGCGGTTTCACGTGATTTTGCAAAAGAAGATGTTATACTAGATGAGGTTAAAAAGCAAGCACATGAATTCGACAATGATAGGTATTATCCCTATTGTGATATCAAATTTGAAGCAGCTTTTGAGTTCGAAGAACATGCTCCGAGTGATGCACATCCACTTATAATTGAATTACCTTCATCTTCAAGAGTATCTGAAAGTCATCTAGCAAGTGTAAATGTTGCCTCAGTTTTAATAAGGCAATCACCCTCAGTTTTAACTGAGGATGTCAGCCTTATTTAACACTAAGCCTCAGTTAATACCGAGGTAAATGTTTGTTCTACAAAATCAGATAATATAATTGCTAACTGAACTTCGATTTGTAACTTGAAAAGTATAATAGATTTTGGCATTCTATTGTAAAATAACTTGTACATAATATATATATTATACCACTTTATTCTAAATATCAATAAAATGCAACTAATATAATATGTTATGTTGATCACATAGGTATTGCAAGTGTTTTGGGTGGATATAAAGAAATTGGCAAGTTGAAACACCTACAAGAAGTTGGAAAAAACCATATATTCCTTGGTTACTTGGGGAATTGCTTTAGCCAGGTAAATGCAATGGGTACTTGTATTTGTATTTTCCTTAGTAGAAATTTACTCTTATCATTCAAAAGTACTAGGCATTTTATTAGACAATAGGCATTTGCAATGGAGGTTCATTAATGAGAAGGTAAAAGCAGCATTCAGTTCTCATACCACTGAAGCTTAGGTTAGTAGATTGAATGTTGAATTTTATTTAAGATCGATATCTTAAGATTGATTTATATTTTTTGTGTTGGATAATATAGAAATCATTAATTTGTGTCTCGGATGATATTGTGGAGAGGAGGGATGTGGTTACTGAGAAGAGAATTGAGGTTGTTAGGTTGAAAAAGATGCAAAGTTTGTCTTATGTTCTAGAATCTCAAGCACATGCCTTTTTATTTATAAGTTAAAGCATATTGTTCACTATAATCCATCTTTTCTTCAACATGGTTAATTCATGTCAATTGGTTTTGATCCCACTGTGTTTACTATGACAGTCCAGAGAACATACCACTGTCCTGTGAAGGACTTTTCTTTTATCATAATAACTTAAAATAAAGAATATTGAACATCATTTGTATGATTATTAACTAGTAACGACTAATGAGTTACTGCTAAAATGAAAAGATTTCACCATTCTAATTTATTTGAATATGCCTGAAGGCTGAACTGTTTTCTATATCATGTCACATAAAATGGAGTCAAACTTAGTAGCAAACTTAGCATGATTATTTGTAATTTTCTTAGATACAAGTTAGGTATGCCTGGCGGTGCAAAAACAAAGATTTAGAATAAATGCTGAAGTTGTGTCAATAGCATGTGAAAAGGAAGAATGTATAGTGATAAATGCTCTCCCTGCCTCTTTCTTTTATCTTCTTCTTTTTATCTTATTTCTCACTCCCTCTTCTTGCATACAAGTAACTCGCAATGATGTGATTTGAAGGGACCAAGAAGGAAGAACATGTAAAAAATCAATGGTGTGAACTTTATGCATTCTATTTGTCTACTATTCTAGAACAAGTTTAAGATCAAAATGTTTCATTCAGTAAATCATGTAAATTAGTCATTTTCCCGATTTGTTTTTATTACACTAAAAGCATATTATGTCCACAGAGAATCATGCCCCCTTGGCGCAAGATCGATCTCAACCCAGATTGGTAAGGAGATTGTTTTTTGCTATTTTATAAACATTATTTATTAAGACTAGAAACGTGTATATTATAAATTGCTTGCTTATTGTTCACTAACTTAAACTTGCAATTAGAAATCGAAAGAAAAGTGTTAGGAATATTCAGAAGATTACGAAGGCGATGTGTAACGACCCGGAATTTTGGACCATTCGCATCCATTATAAGTGTATAGGTAGACACTCATGCCAGAGTTGAATTGCTCAAAATACCGCGTTGTTAATTTAAATTTGGCAAAACTGAACATATACAGTAAATAAAATAATCACAGATCACAGACACAGAGTAATAAGTGCAGCGGAAATAAAAGAGATAGTAGTTCATGAAGCTACTATATGAATATATAAAATACATCAGAGTTTACAACAGAAGAGAAATACGATATATCAGAGTTAAACCAGATACAACGGAAGAGTAACAGATACAAATCAGAATACATCACTGGAATCATCGAATATCTGAAAGCTGGATAGATAGCTGGATCTCCAAGCGAAGCTCCAACTCCAAAGGTGAGTCTCGAAAGCTGAACTACTCAGTCTGACCCGAGCGTAAAGCAAAACACAAAACACTCGAGTCAGGATTAACATTCTTATATTAATAAATCCAACTCAAGTGAAATAGCAATTGAAATACAAGTAACTCAAAGGATGTTTGGAATAACCATTCTTTAAGGATCCGTTAAACTATCTACTATGTAGTAATGTACGATAAGTAGATAATGTCTATCAGTAATATAAAAAGATATCAAAATAGCGTTAAGTCATGGCCCATTCCACCCTTAACACATTTTTATTCCCAAAAGCATATATAAGACCGTAGTTTCCCCAAAACCGGAAGTCACCAGAGGGCAATCCATATACTAAAGGTACAAATCAAAATCGTAGTGGTCGCGCATAAATGGAATACAAGTATGACAAGGCACATGAGGCAATACCCAAGGTAGTGATACTACCGTTCGCCTGATCCGGACTGGTGAGAACGCAACGCCGCAGCGCCCGCAACACCGTGAAACAACACTCCCAAAATCAAGGGTGCACCAATCGACAACAAGTATAAGTAGTTCGAAGAAGTGTGTCCACTTGAGGTATCAATCCTCCATTGGCCCGGCACAGCTCCTGTTTTAGTCATTTCCAATTTGACACAAGTGTCAAGGCTATCCATTATCGTTCACTTTCTTCAATCATCGCGTACATCATTCCAACCACTTCATTCTGGATCATCACTCCGCGCATAGTTATTAAAGTGGTTTTCGATTTAGATAGAGAGTATATCCATAACCGAATTCCGGTCTCTTTAATAACTTCCGTAATTATTTCACCGATTGGTCGTTTGTATATTTCAAAAACCAAATCAATTACAATTTCAATTAGAATTCGTAAATCAACACTCATTTGTCTCTCAAAACCAATTTCCAATAATTTACGTTTCAAAACTTCCAAATTCACAATTTCAAAATCTTATAATTCAATTTCAGTATCTATTTGAAACAATTCAAATTTTGATTCAAGTTCATATATAAATTTCATTCCGAAATCATTTAAATAAATTTTACTTAACTTTCAAATCAATTTAAACTCATTTATCGATTTCATTCAATATTCGTAAAGTAAATTTATCATTCAAAACAATTTCTATTAAATTTCCAAATCATTAAATCAATTTCTTAAGTTCAACTTATAAATTTAATTAGATTAAATTCATCAAATCCAATTCTTTAAATTTCAAGTCTTACATTAATTCCAAAAATATCACATTTTCATTTCTTGTTAAAGAAATCCAATTTCACTTATTTACTTCCTTAAATAATTTTCCAAAAACTTAATTAATAAAGAAACTCAATTTCAATTATTTACGAAGTAAGATTCACTTATTCAAAAGTTCAATTTTTCTTATTAAAGAATTCAATGCAATTTAATCATTAAATCATTCAATCTTATTTAACTATTAAATAATTCAAAACTTAATTGTTAAATAATTTCAAAGTTTAATAATTTCAAACTCAATTATAAATTTCAAACTTAATTATTAAATCATTTCAAAATTTAATAATTTCAAACTTATTTATAATTTCAAAATTAATTATTAAATCATTTCAAAATTTAAAGATTTCAAACTTATTTATAATTTCAAAATTAATTATTAAATCATTTCAAAGTTTAATAATTTAAAACTTAATTCAATCATTTCTCAAATTAAACAACATTCTTTCATCGATCACATTGTAAATATTTTGTTTCAGATTATTAAATATTAAAATTTCCTTTCATAAAAATTCAGATTTCAATTTCATTTCAAAACCATATTATTTATTCAAATAAAATCTTCGTTTATTTTTAAATCAAATTTTTGACCAATCGGGTTTTATTTAATTCTCTATCCTAGGTCAAAGTTCAATATGGGTATTTATCATTTCAACCCGATTCCAATTCAATTCAAAATCAAAGTACAACAAAGGGAACTTACAGTGTGATAACTGGGATGGTGTCAAAGTAAATAAACAAGCAATAACAACAACCAATATCCATCCAATAATCAATTCAAATAATCCCGAAATAACCATATTAATTCGCATTGTTATTTGTACGAATTAATATAATTATTTCTAGAATCTACACTATCATTTCATGTAGATTAAAGATTATTACATTACGGTTTTCACTTGTCATTTAATTTACAACTTCATACATCATCAATTTAAGAACATACATTCAGTGGGTCAAAATGTAATTAAACAAATCCTACGTGTCAATAAATTTAACAGTTAAAGGGGTCATATTATACAAATGTGAGTTAATCAAATTTAACCTTTAACTATCCTATATCAAGTTCAATTGCATACTATTTATCATCTTAACATTAACAATTTAACGTCTAATACAAACATCAACAATCAATCAATTATCAGCCAAACTGTATTATCATCGTATAAATAATTAACAGATAAAGGTGTCAGATGTCACAGGTGAACTGATACAGGCAATAGCAGTGTAAATATCAAACAGCAGCATATTTCAATTGTCGTTTCAATTGAAATCAAATTTAATAAATAAAAGAACGTTAATCGTGAGTGAGTGCTCACCTTTCGAGGCTTAGAGAGATTTGAAATGGGTTACGAATCCAAGAGCGAATTTCCAAACGAACAAGATTGGCACGAATTGGACGAACTGGGCTGATAAATAGAGATCAATGAAAATAGATCAGAAACTGCTCGATGTAGACCGAAACAAAATATATTATTCTAATATATTATTTGTTTAACCAATATAAATTTTGAAACTCATTAAAAATATTTATATATATATATATATACGTTTTCAAAGTCATAGTTTTAACTAAACACATATAAAAATCAAACGTATATCCAGTACAAAATCACAAATTTATATAAAATAAATATATTACCCTTAACTTTACAAGTTTTACGCAAATCACTATATACATATTTATCTATTCAACAGTCTACAAACCAAATCTTATATAAACCTCATATATAAACACATGACAATCCACTCTGACCTATCATATTGCAATTACATATAAAACTTATTAAATGAACTAACCTACGTAATATATGGCTCTGAATCTACACACATCCCAACATATTAATGTAACTAATATATACAACCTGTACGTGCCTGTTTATATTTTAAAATCAATGTAAAAAGCAATTTGCAAATCAATACAAATTTATGAACCTTTTACTTTATATACTTAATATAGAAGCTGTATAACTAAAATCAACAACAATATAAATTACGTTTTAACCAGTACATATAATTCAATCTTTGAACAAAGATAAGTTAACAATATATATATAATCGAACAGATTTTTTTAAATAAACTTATAAAATATAATATAATATATAAATTACAACTTGTAGAATAATACATAGGCTATTGAAAATAAATCACGCAACAACCGAACAGTTTTGAAACATAAATTTTCAAAACATAACAACATAAATTTTTTGAAAAATAGATTTTACATTCCCTAGCTCCTGGTTATTATACAATATATAATTTATATAAAACATAAGCAACTAAACTTCGTATCTATATATGTAACAGCCATCTCAAAACTTAAATATAATATTACTTATAATGTGAAACATATCACATCTACTTGAATAAACTAACCCAAAAAGAAACTGGCATATAATATTACATAGGTTTACATATAGATAATAGGTGATATTTTACACACATATATAACAATTACCTTATATATACATTAGTAAGGAGGTCGCAAGGCAGAAGTGAAGCCGTTTGCTGGAGATGACGTGGAGGGAGGGAAGAAAACGGAGGTGACTAGGGCGGAGGGTTCGGTTGCGTACGTTGGTGGAGCACGGTGAAGGCGGATCATGGAGGGTAGAGGGAAGGTCGGTAGGCTCAGCAAGCACGGTGGGTTAGAGGTGGTGGAAGTCGCGGCTAGTGGTGGTGAGTGGGGTTCGGGTTGTGGTGGGAGGCTGATGGAGATACGCGGAGCCGGGTTGCTTGGGGTTTAAGGCTTGACTGTTGAGGGTTTGAAGGCATGGTCGAGCTTGGGTGAAGACGCGATTGGTGGGAAAATATGGAGATCTGGGGCTTCTGTCACTTCGGCAGGTGGATGCAGGAGGATCTGGGTGTGTGTGTGTGGAGTTGCGTGGTGAGGTGAGAAGAGGGGAGAGGTGGATAAGGAATTCCTTTTTTTTTTGAAGAATGGGTTGTAGGCTATCCAATTTGAGAAGGCAAACACGGTTCTGATATGTAAAATGAAATTTCTTGAAAGGGAACAGTATGGTTCAAATAAACGAATAGTCACAGAGATAATGAACCGAATAATGAATATTGGAACCAGTAAGTATTGAAAAGGTATGAATGATAACAGTCAAAAGTAAAATATTGATTACCGAGGCTATTGGTAAATAAGCGTTGGAATATGAAAGGAAATGGAAGCCAAACGGTTGAATGTTGAACCGGTACGAAAATTGTTTCACAGATTTCGTCGAGTATCAAACCTCAAAACACACAAACAAATATATTGTGGTAATCATCACAACGAGATGATCAAAACGACATACAGATATCAGTGGTACGATCATCCGATAAAAATCGATATCGGTTCCAGAATACTGCTATTTTGCAGAAAATAAGAACGACGAAGCAATAGATGTCCAAATTTTGAAAAACTACAAACTGACATCTTGCTCAGAAGATGGTTTAGAATTTTTCTATGTAAAAATATTTTGGTTTTGAAAACGTTTTATTTTCATCGTTTTTTAACTGATTAAATTGAAATGAATTTACGCGCGAAATAAACTTTCATATTTTCGGACGAAAATTTACCAGTTGCTATGTTTAACTAGACGTATTCCAAATATCAAATTTTTATTTCAAAATTTTATCGTTTAAAATTTCACAAAATTTCAACTAATTACGTTATTAAAACAGTTGAAATTTACGGGTCGTTACACGATGAAGATGGTTGCAGCATCCAAATTACAAGTAGTTCAAGCCAAAACTGAAAACTCACGTGGATTGTGGCAACCATTTACTGCACTTCTTGGATATGCCCCTCGTATGCTTATGCAGTCTCACATCATTTTCTTAATGCTAATTCTAGTATAAGAAATAAGATCATGTAGACATTTTCCAATCTCTGCCATCCAGCTAAATGACGTAATATAGGAATTGCTATGTAGTGTTCCTAAACCTACAGTACGTAAAATGCATGTCTGAATAGGTAGATGGTTTTATGCAATCGGCCAGTTATCTTCGAATTCAAGTTGAAGAAGTAAATGTTGCAACTGGTCGAATAGTTTATATGTTCGATGTCAAAATGAAATAATGAAGTTCAACTCCTGTTTAATGAACTTATTTGCTTAAAAAGAAATGGATGAATGATTCCATGTTGTTTGAAACTAAAAATTAAGCACTGTGCCAATTCACATTCTATTTTAGTATTTGTTACTACCACAATTGCTTTTACTTCATTCATTAAAAGTTTGGTGAACCAATGGCAATTTCAATCAATCATTTTCCTTATTTATAGAACTTTGCGTGGATGTCAATACTTTATTCGTTTAAGCTTCAATTCATGATTTTACCCTATTATTTTTATGCGCTTTCTTCTAACAGGTGTTGATGCAAAAAAATTGAACTGTAAAATGAAACTGTTGTTCTTTTCAACTAGTATTTTTTTTTCTTTTTTCCTTTTATGTTAGATGCTTGGTTGAGCATTTGTATCTACATCAATGATCAATGAAATGATTGAACTTTTGGACCGCTCAAAAATTTGAACCAATAACAATGATACTTGAAATAGTACTCAGATTTATCCTAATGATACTGATCTTAAAATTTGACCGAACATTGCAGAAGCCACTTTTGAATGATTACTCAAATTTGGAAGAAGATTACTCTAGTTTCAACTTAACCTATTTTTATGTACTAGGAATGGCTCGATTGGCTGAAGATTTGGTAAGAAAAGAGTAGTTTATTTGGTAAGAAAGGCTTTGAGCAGTTCAAGTTCTTAGTGATGCATTTGGTACTTGTAGATGTTAACTTTGAACTATGTTGTCTTTTGTTATCATGAATATGTATTGAATTTGGTAACTCATGTATTGAACTTATTTTTTATTAGTTGGTACTTTATTTTGTTATCATGAATATGCGTTACATTTGCTGATTATTATATTTTTTCGTACATACATTGTTCAAATTGTTATTTGTTTAAACAAGATTCATTTTGATTGTTATTATTAAAATGTAATAGTGGGATGCATCAAATATATAGTAAAATAAAGCATAGCTCCTAAAAAGCGTTATAACTATATGACATACGTGCTATAAAAAGATAATGCAATGTACAAGGTTACCGTCAAAGGATAGCAGCAAATTGGCGTTATTGTATCTACACATTTTAAGCGGTATATATATGCTGTAAATGGATGTAGAATATACTATAAACATGTTGATACATATCGTGAAATAAGCGCTATAGAATAACTACTTTATAGCGGCTATACTATGCTTGTAACAACCCTAGATTTTGGCCTATATTTTAATTTTTGACTTTATTTTATTTTAAATTATTTTAAACTTGTTCTATTTCAAACATTTCATTTTAAATATAAATGTTGACTATTAAGTGATTTATAGTTCAAACTAGTATAAATTGGATATTTCATTGAAAAGTGAATTTCTATTGAAACTGGTCAAACTTTGACTTTTGAACTTTAAATTTAAATATTTCAAATTCTTAAATTTTATCTTTTATTATGAAAATAGATTTAATTCCATGGATACAGCTTTTCGTTTCGTTGGAAACGGAGTAAAATTGTGAAAGTTATGTATATTTCAATATTGTGTGTAAACTGATGTATTTAGCAATATTGTCTATTTTAAATTATATTTTATTTGTCATATTTTGTTCTAATATGTGTTAGTATTTTATTTTATGTATAATTTTGTCTTTTAAATAATTTAAAGTGATTTTATAATTTTTCCAAAGCGTATTGAATTTATTTTCTATTTTTAAAGGCTAGTTTCTATTTTTCTGCTATTTTCTTCAATTAAATTATATTTAATTAAAATTTATTTATTCATTTTGTGAATGCATTTTTATTTTATGTTATTATCTTTGTTTATAAATGTTTTACAAGTCCATAAACTTTTTCCAAAGTTCATTGCATTTATTTTTCATATTTTCAAGACTAGTTGCAATTTTTGCTGTTTTACTTAATTAAATTTTATATAATTAATAATTAATTAATTTATTTTTGTTTATTTACTAAATTTTCGTATTTTTATCTGAGTTTATATATATATATTTCAGTTATATAAAACTTAAAAAGAAATTAGAGGAAATATGAAAAGTTTTAAACTATTGAAATTCCTATGGCTTTTCACCTCCCGACCTTTCACTTTCTCAACTCCTCTCTTCAATGTTTTTGGCCATGCATACCCTATTCTTTTCAGCGGACTTCTTTTCATTTTTTTCACGCAAACACTTCTCTTTCTCCTCCAAAAAAATCACGGACATGGCTTCAAAATTTTGGGTAAAAATTCCTTCTTTCTTCCTTGTTTTCTATGTTTTTTCTATTGAAACTGCATATGCTCTCTACCTTCATAGTTTGGTTCCTCCTCCTCCAGGCTTTGGCCGACCACCACGACCCCCTTCCTCTGACCATCACCCATCCTAGCAACCCTCCTCCTCAGGCCTAACCAATCCAAGTCCAAGATCTACACAAAATCCACCAAAAACCATCACAAACTATCACTTATGACCTAGAATTGTCATCTCCTCCTTCTACCACCTTTTGCCACCACTACCTCCACCACCACCACCTCTGACCTGACCTTCCACCACCTCTGGCCCACACTCCAGCCACCACCTGACCACCACATACCATGGCCAAGCCACATCAGCAAGGGGCCAAACCCTATGGTGCAACAAAAGCCACACTTTGCCTTGAAACCCTTTGGTATTCCATTGCCTTCAACACCTTGTAACTTCCACTCACCTTCATCACCTTGTAGCCGCACCTTTTCCAGACCATACCTGATCCAAACCATGCCTTTAGCCATGCCATTTCAGATCTGGAGCTGAAGCATAGGTGGTAGGAAGCAAGTGCAAACACTTTGACTTTGTTTATGCATCCATTTCTAGCATTGTTTATTGAATTTTTGGGTTGAAATCTTATGTTGGTTGTAATTGTTTGGTTTGAATGTGACAAGGCAATTAGCTTTGGCTCTCCCACACTCAAATAATTATCATGCTCTCGTGCCTCTGGAAATCTTTGTTGTGCGTTTGTGGTTGTCATCTCCAGCTTGAACAAGTGAGTAATTCTCACCAGACAATGTGTACTTATATAACTAGTAAACTGACACCATTTGAATCTGTAAAATTATATCATCCTGTTGTAACTGTTATATTATGATCATATTATGTTTACCCATGTTATTACATATGTTATATCATCTATTACTGTTATCTCATGCTATTCTGTTTATTTATATCAATTTATCACACTGCAAGTTCCCTGTAGATTAGAATCACTATGGGTTGAAATGATACATACCCGAACGGACTTTAGAATAAGGAAAAATCGTTATGGGCTGAAATGATAGGCCTGAACGGTTTTTATTTATTTATTTATATTACTTGGGATTGCGGGTTTGAAATGATAAAACCCGGTTTTTCTTTGTAAACTGCGGATTGAAATGATACATATCCGTATCACTTGACCTAGGCTAGAAAATTATATACAGACCCGTGGTTTATATATTTTTTTGAAATTTTTAAAATACTTTTTTTAATGTAAATATTATGGAATTTTGATTTAAATTTCATTAAAATGATTTCTATAAAGTATTTGTGATTTTCTACAAATTAAATAAGTGAATTAAGTAAATGGTGAAGTAGAATTTGAAATATAAGTTAATTTTGGAATTTATGATTTTGTTTATAAATGGAATTTTTGTCAAGTAAGAAAATATGACAAATTTGATTTAAAGATGAATTTAATGATTTTTATTAAGTAATAATAATGTTTTAAAGGTGTTAATGATTTTGTATAAATTAGAATATGGAATAAATGAACATTTAAGCTGAATTTGGAAATATAACTTAAATTGAATTTTGTGAAATTTGTTTAAAAGTGAAATTTTAATTAAGTAAAATAAATGGAAATAAGCTATATTTTTGGAAATTTAAACTTAGTTGTTAAGTTAATAATTTAATTAAAGAAATGAAAATTTAATTGTTATTAAATTTGATTTTTGTATGGAAATTTGACTTTATAAAATCATAGAAATAAAGGTATTTAAATGATTGTGTTAAATGTGAAATATATGATTTTATAAGTTAAAATGATTTATATTAAAAGTTAATTATTTGTGGAATTGTAAATAAAACTCTGAATATGATTTAACAGCATTTTGAAATGTAATGTAAAGGATATTACAGCATTTTGTAAATGTTGTAGTGTTTTAAATGAACTAAAGGGTTAATTTGAAATAAAGGCTATTATAGCACTTTGTAAGTGCTATAGTGGTTAAACTTAACATGTAAGTTAATTGAAACTTAAAAGAAATCTATTACAGCATTTAACGCTGTCTTTTGTTAATTAACTGTTTTAAACTATAACTTTACGTAGCATTTTATAAGTGCTACGGAAACTATATTTTGTTGTTTTAAATTAATTTTAATGAAAAATAATCTCTGGAAAATTATATAATTTTGGGAAATTAAATGTTAAATTTCTAAAGATAATGAAGAGATATTTAAGTGGAAGAATTTGATTTCTAATGTGAGTTTAAAATGGTATATAAATTTAATAAAATGAATGAATTTAAATGGTATTTAAATGAATAAAAATGAATGGTGTTTTGAATAATATTTTGATATTGTGAAATGAGTTTGAAATGATACTTGATTTCTGACTTATTTAATTTATTTGATAGATGAATATTTGCAGTATATATTAATTGAGTTTATTTAAATGATATTGGATTTATGAAATGTGGGAGATTTAAAGTTTTGAAATATACTAAAGATTGAATATTGTATTTTGTGGATTTAATCTATATTGGGAATTGATAAGATTTGAAACGGTTTGTTGGTAAACTGTAATTGAATTGAAATTTGATGGTTTGAATTTAATAAGTTTGTAAATGTATAGAATTAAAAGATGATTTTAAATATATGATTTCGAAATGCTGTGATTTTCAAAGTATAATGATTTCAAATGTTTTGTTTCAAAAGAGTTATAACTTTGAAAGTATAGACTATTTGAAAGGTGAATATATGTTTGAAATGGAAATGATGTTGTTTTGAAATGAACATAGTTTTGAAATAAAATGATTTGGTTTCGAAGTATAACTATCAAAGGTATGATATTTTGATATATAAAAATGATTTGAAATAAAGTTTGAAAAGATATAATATTTTGATGTATTAAAATGATTTGAAAAGAAGTTTGAAAGGATACGATATTTTAGAATATTGAAATGATTTGGAAATGATAAATCTTTTTTTTTTGATAAAGACATGATTTTGAAATGATATCTTATTTTGAAGTAAAGTATTGTTTTTAAAAGTTATAACCACGGGTTATAATAACGATTGGTTGGCAAAGAGACCGGGATCGGATATGGACATACTCTCTGTCGATACCGAAAACCACTTTGACAACCGTGTACGCGGTGGAGATTCCAGAATGAAGTAGGATGGTGGCGACGTTCTTAAGGTATGTTACGTGGACCCAACTCCCGTGAGTTGGCATAAGGTGGCTAAAACAGGAGCGATTGACGGACCAAGGAGGTAGCACCTCTTATCGGACACACTTCTTCGATACCATTCTATTACTTGTGATTGATTTGGTGGCCACCCTTGATTGGGAGTGTTGTTCGAGGTGGGCGGTAGTGGCTGCTATGCGTCACCACTAGTCCGGATGCGTAATTGGTATATCTACCCTGGCATTGCCTAGTTGTGCCGTGTCACCTACCATATCGAGCTTTACTACGATTATGATTTTAAGATCCGACCGCGTTAAGGTTCTCCATCCCCTTAACGCTATTTTCTATATGATTATACTTTACTGATTAGACATTATTATAATAGCGAATATTACTACATAGTAGATAGTTTAACGGATCCTTAAAGAATGGGCGGTCCCAAGCATTCTTTAAGTTACTTGTACCTTATTACAGTTCACTTGAGTTGGTTTATATTATATAAGTATATATTGTCCTGACTCGAGTGTTTGTGTTTTGCTTTACGCTCGGGTCAGCCTGAGTATTCACAGATTTGGATTTCCACCTTCTGGAGATTTGAATCGCTGGAGATTATCTGCTAGTCTTGTTCTATCGACTTCAGTTATGTTGCTCTATTCAGCTTGTACTTGGTTATCTTATATATACTTCCGTTGTACTCTATTTCTTCTATTGTATCTTATGTACTCTGATATATTTATATAGTAGCTTCATGAACTACTATTTCTTTTACTTCCGCTGCATTATTTTACTCTGTGTCTGTGATCTGTGATTATATTTATTTACTGTATATTCTGAGATTTGCCAAATTTTAATTACAACGCGGTATTTTGAGCAATTCAACTCCGGCATGAGTGTCTACCTATACACTTATAATGGATGCGAATGGTTGAAAATATCGGGTCGTTACAGTTGGTATCAGAGCTTTGGCTTTGAGGCAAAACTCAGCATATAGAGTAGATTTATTTACAGAATCACTTTCGTTCGAGTTTGAATCTTTTCCTCTTGATTCGAATTTCCTTTTAATTTTTGGAACGTTCCCTGCAGTTCCAAAATTCATTCTTGTCCCTCACTATTCATCTTCTTTTGATTCTGGAGTATCCCATAACTCCGCTTCGAATGAGCTTTATAGTGAATTGGTGGTCTCACCAATATTCTAATGACTTGTAAAAGGGGGAAAACTCCTTTACAAATTTGCATCGATTCACCAGAGATTTATATTTATCCTTGGTTTAGATGCTAATATCTTTTGTTATTCCAAACTCTATCTCTTGAGATCGGATGTAGATTTACCCCAGGAAAATCCACATTTGCTCTTATTCATTAAGTCACGGTTGACCCGGTTAAGGTTGCCCGCGATTTATCTAAGCTTATCCATCTTCATATTTTGTTAATTAATCATCTTGTCTTTGTTTCTAAACTATCTCCAACATTTTGAATTGTACTTTTAAATCTATATTTTATTATATATTGTGTTGTTTGAGTTGTTGATGTCGATTTGGGTTTCCGATCGATTCGTCTGATCAACGCTATCGATAGGATTTCTACAACACTTTGACAGAACAAACCGATACAATATTATTTTAAAATTTGGTTAATTAAATAAATTTTAATATATAAGTAAATTTATGGAACTTAATAAATTGGTTTAAATTGATTATTTAAAATGATAATACTTGATTTATCATTTATTGTTCTACAAAGGAATTTATAAATAGTTGTTTATAAATTTATTTGGGAACTGAAATGAATTTAAAACAAGAAATTTAAAGAGTTTAATTTCCGATGGATTTCAAACCTTGTGTTTAAAATTTTTAAAAGGATATTATTTAAAGTATTTTTGAATAATTTTTTTTTCTCTCTAAAGGATTTTAAAGTTTAAAAATTAAGTGCTCTTCTCTTTGTCGTTGGAAAATAATTTCGGTGATGACTGCAGCATCATCGACGTTCATTTTCGAGTTTCGAAGTGAAGAAACCATTCTATAGTCTTGCTACAGCTTTGTTTTGGGAAACTTGATTGATATAAATTTCTAAAATATGATTGATTTATAATATATAGATATATGATTTAAATTTGATTTGACAAATTATGTACATACATTTATCTATCTCTAAATGGTTTGAAAGGAATCGGAGATTTTATTCTTAAATTCTATCTTAAATAATAAGTATAAAAAGAAAATCAAAATTTTTGAATAGATGATTCAAGCTTGAAATGATTGAATTAGGATGTTTATAGTGTATTAATTTTAGAAAGTTTTATTTGTATAATTCTCAATTGCATTCCAATATAACTTACCTTAATTTTTAGAAGTTAACAATGTAATTGGATAATATACAATATAAAAAGATTTTTATAAATAAAATTTGAGTGGTTATAATAAATATTATACACTTAAATTTTAGTTATAAAAAGATTAACACAGGTAAATAGACTAAAAGGTTAATTGAATAATTTACAATACAAATGATGTTAAGGGAATTAGGAATAAATTAAAACAGTTATAATAAGTGTAAGCATATTTAACATATGTGATAAAATATTTGAGAGGGATAAATTTAATTATAATTAGGAATAAAGAAGAATTAAATTTATTGAATGTTATACACTTAATTTTAATCAAATCATGATTTTAGAGATTGTTTGTTTAAGAAAATTTGATGATAAGATAATGAAATTAGTGATAGTTAAGATTTATTTAACTTGTGTAAAATTAATTATCAGTTAAGCTGAAACCATGGAAATTTCAAACCTATTATCTTATTTTGTTTTTCAAACTTATTACCTAATTTTGTTTTTCAAACTGTCTGTTAGTTGTCCTTATTTTTCCTTATCTTGCTACAGACTGGTATAGGCATCTATCTATAATCTTTTTGCTTAGAAATCTTTCTATAATCTTTATAATCTTTGGTACTCATTTTAAATCTGAGCACTACTTTCCACCCATAGACTGTCGGTCAAGCGGAAAGAGTGAATCAGATTCTAGAGGATCTTTTCGTACTTGTGTTCCTGATTCTGGAGAATCTTGGGAAGACCATCTCCACCTTGTTAAACTTACCTATAACCACAGTTATCAGGTATAATTTCAATCTTTTGTCATCTTGTCTTAATCTCATTTCAATTTTATCTTTCCTGTGTTTTCCCGTACTTCATTCCTTTTCGGGGACGAAAAGTTTTGAGTGGGGGAGAGTGTAACAACCCTAGATTTTGGCCTATATTTTAATTTTTGACTTTATTTTATTTTAAATTATTTTAAACTTGTTCTATTTCAAACATTTCATTTTAAATATAAATGTTGACTATTAAGTGATTTATAGTTCAAACTAGTATAAATTGGATATTTCATTGAAAAGTGAATTTCTATTGAAACTGGTCAAACTTTGACTTTTGAACTTTAAATTTAAATATTTCAAATTCTTAAATTTTATCTTTTATTATGAAAATAGATTTAATTCCATGGATACAGCTTTTCGTTTCGTTGGAAACGGAGTAAAATTGTGAAAGTTATGTATATTTCAATATTGTGTGTAAACTGATGTATTTAGCAATATTGTCTATTTTAAATTATATTTTATTTGTCATATTTTGTTCTAATATGTGTTAGTATTTTATTTTATGTATAATTTTGTCTTTTAAATAATTTAAAGTGATTTTATAATTTTTCCAAAGCGTATTGAATTTATTTTCTATTTTTAAAGGCTAGTTTCTATTTTTCTGCTATTTTCTTCAATTAAATTATATTTAATTAAAATTTATTTATTCATTTTGTGAATGCATTTTTATTTTATGTTATTATCTTTGTTTATAAATGTTTTACAAGTCCATAAACTTTTTCCAAAGTTCATTGCATTTATTTTTCATATTTTCAAGACTAGTTGCAATTTTTGCTGTTTTACTTAATTAAATTTTATATAATTAATAATTAATTAATTTATTTTTGTTTATTTACTAAATTTTCGTATTTTTATCTGAGTTTATATATATATATTTCAGTTATATAAAACTTAAAAAGAAATTAGAGGAAATATGAAAAGTTTTAAACTATTGAAATTCCTATGGCTTTTCACCTCCCGACCTTTCACTTTCTCAACTCCTCTCTTCAATGTTTTTGGCCATGCATACCCTATTCTTTTCAGCGGACTTCTTTTCATTTTTTTCACGCAAACACTTCTCTTTCTCCTCCAAAAAAATCACGGCCATGGCTTCAAAATTTTGGGTAAAAATTCCTTCTTTCTTCCTTGTTTTCTATGTTTTTTCTATTGAAACTGCATATGCTCTCTACCTTCATAGTTTGGTTCCTCCTCCTCCAGGCTTTGGCCGACCACCACGACCCCCTTCCTCTGACCATCACCCATCCTAGCAACCCTCCTCCTCAGGCCTAACCAATCCAAGTCCAAGATCTACACAAAATCCACCAAAAACCATCACAAACTATCACTTATGACCTAGAATTGTCATCTCCTCCTTCTACCACCTTTTGCCACCACTACCTCCACCACCACCACCTCTGACCTGACCTTCCACCACCTCTGGCCCACACTCCAGCCACCACCTGACCACCACATACCATGGCCAAGCCACATCAGCAAGGGGCCAAACCCTATGGTGCAACAAAAGCCACACTTTGCCTTGAAACCCTTTGGTATTCCATTGCCTTCAACACCTTGTAACTTCCACTCACCTTCATCACCTTGTAGCCGCACCTTTTCCAGACCATACCTGATCCAAACCATGCCTTTAGCCATGCCATTTCAGATCTGGAGCTGAAGCATAGGTGGTAGGAAGCAAGTGCAAACACTTTGACTTTGTTTATGCATCCATTTCTAGCATTGTTTATTGAATTTTTGGGTTGAAATCTTATGTTGGTTGTAATTGTTTGGTTTGAATGTGACAAGGCAATTAGCTTTGGCTCTCCCACACTCAAATAATTATCATGCTCTCGTGCCTCTGGAAATCTTTGTTGTGCGTTTGTGGTTGTCATCTCCAGCTTGAACAAGTGAGTAATTCTCACCAGACAATGTGTACTTATATAACTAGTAAACTGACACCATTTGAATCTGTAAAATTATATCATCCTGTTGTAACTGTTATATTATGATCATATTATGTTTACCCATGTTATTACATATGTTATATCATCTATTACTGTTATCTCATGCTATTCTGTTTATTTATATCAATTTATCACACTGCAAGTTCCCTGTAGATTAGAATCACTATGGGTTGAAATGATACATACCCGAACGGACTTTAGAATAAGGAAAAATCGTTATGGGCTGAAATGATAGGCCTGAACGGTTTTTATTTATTTATTTATATTACTTGGGATTGCGGGTTTGAAATGATAAAACCCGGTTTTTCTTTGTAAACTGCGGATTGAAATGATACATATCCGTATCACTTGACCTAGGCTAGAAAATTATATACAGACCCGTGGTTTATATATTTTTTTGAAATTTTTAAAATACTTTTTTTAATGTAAATATTATGGAATTTTGATTTAAATTTCATTAAAATGATTTCTATAAAGTATTTGTGATTTTCTACAAATTAAATAAGTGAATTAAGTAAATGGTGAAGTAGAATTTGAAATATAAGTTAATTTTGGAATTTATGATTTTGTTTATAAATGGAATTTTTGTCAAGTAAGAAAATATGACAAATTTGATTTAAAGATGAATTTAATGATTTTTATTAAGTAATAATAATGTTTTAAAGGTGTTAATGATTTTGTATAAATTAGAATATGGAATAAATGAACATTTAAGCTGAATTTGGAAATATAACTTAAATTGAATTTTGTGAAATTTGTTTAAAAGTGAAATTTTAATTAAGTAAAATAAATGGAAATAAGCTATATTTTTGGAAATTTAAACTTAGTTGTTAAGTTAATAATTTAATTAAAGAAATGAAAATTTAATTGTTATTAAATTTGATTTTTGTATGGAAATTTGACTTTATAAAATCATAGAAATAAAGGTATTTAAATGATTGTGTTAAATGTGAAATATATGATTTTATAAGTTAAAATGATTTATATTAAAAGTTAATTATTTGTGGAATTGTAAATAAAACTCTGAATATGATTTAACAGCATTTTGAAATGTAATGTAAAGGATATTACAGCATTTTGTAAATGTTGTAGTGTTTTAAATGAACTAAAGGGTTAATTTGAAATAAAGGCTATTATAGCACTTTGTAAGTGCTATAGTGGTTAAACTTAACATGTAAGTTAATTGAAACTTAAAAGAAATCTATTACAGCATTTAACGCTGTCTTTTGTTAATTAACTGTTTTAAACTATAACTTTACGTAGCATTTTATAAGTGCTACGGAAACTATATTTTGTTGTTTTAAATTAATTTTAATGAAAAATAATCTCTGGAAAATTATATAATTTTGGGAAATTAAATGTTAAATTTCTAAAGATAATGAAGAGATATTTAAGTGGAAGAATTTGATTTCTAATGTGAGTTTAAAATGGTATTTAAATTTAATAAAATGAATGAATTTAAATGGTATTTAAATGAATAAAAATGAATGGTGTTTTGAATAATAATTTGATATTGTGAAATGAGTTTGAAATGATACTTGATTTCTGACTTATTTAATTTATTTGATAGATGAATATTTGCAGTATATATTAATTGAGTTTATTTAAATGATATTGGATTTATGAAATGTGGGAGATTTAAAGTTTTGAAATATACTAAAGATTGAATATTGTATTTTGTGGATTTAATCTATATTGGGAATTGATAAGATTTGAAACGGTTTGTTGGTAAACTGTAATTGAATTGAAATTTGATGGTTTGAATTTAATAAGTTTGTAAATGTATAGAATTAAAAGATGATTTTAAATATATGATTTCGAAATGCTGTGATTTTCAAAGTATAATGATTTCAAATGTTTTGTTTCAAAAGAGTTATAACTTTGAAAGTATAGACTATTTGAAAGGTGAATATATGTTTGAAATGGAAATGATGTTGTTTTGAAATGAACATAGTTTTGAAATAAAATGATTTGGTTTCGAAGTATAACTATCAAAGGTATGATATTTTGATATATAAAAATGATTTGAAATAAAGTTTGAAAAGATATAATATTTTGATGTATTAAAATGATTTGAAAAGAAGTTTGAAAGGATACGATATTTTAGAATATTGAAATGATTTGGAAATGATAAATCTTTTTTTTTGATAAAGACATGATTTTGAAATGATATCTTATTTTGAAGTAAAGTATTGTTTTTAAAAGTTATAACCACGGGTTATAATAACGATTGGTTGGCAAAGAGACCGGGATCGGATATGGACATACTCTCTGTCGATACCGAAAACCACTTTGACAACCGTGTACGCGGTGGAGATTCCAGAATGAAGTAGGATGGTGGCGACGTTCTTAAGGTATGTTACGTGGACCCAATTCCCGTGAGTTGGCATAAGGTGGCTAAAACAGGAGCGATTGACGGACCAAGGAGGTAGCACCTCTTATCGGACACACTTCTTCGATACCATTCTATTACTTGTGATTGATTTGGTGGCCACCCTTGATTGGGAGTGTTGTTCGAGGTGGGCGGTAGTGGCTGCTATGCGTCACCACTAGTCCGGATGCGTAATTGGTATATCTACCCTGACATTGCCTAGTTGTGCCGTGTCACCTACCATATCGAGCTTTACTACGATTATGATTTTAAGATCCGACCGCGTTAAGGTTCTCCATCCCCTTAACGCTATTTTCTATATGATTATACTTTACTGATTAGACATTATTATAATAGCGAATATTACTACATAGTAGATAGTTTAACGGATCCTTAAAGAATGGGCGGTCCCAAGCATTCTTTAAGTTACTTGTACCTTATTACAGTTCACTTGAGTTGGTTTATATTATATAAGTATATATTGTCCTGACTCGAGTGTTTGTGTTTTGCTTTACGCTCGGGTCATCCTGAGTATTCACAGATTTGGATTTCCACCTTCTGGAGATTTGAATCGCTGGAGATTATCTGCTAGTCTTGTTCTATCGACTTCAGTTATGTTGCTCTATTCAGCTTGTACTTGGTTATCTTATTTATACTTCCGTTGTACTCTATTTCTTCTATTGTATCTTATGTACTCTGATATATTTATATAGTAGCTTCATGAACTACTATTTCTTTTACTTCCGCTGCATTATTTTACTCTGTGTCTGTGATCTGTGATTATATTTATTTACTGTATATTCTGAGATTTGCCAAATTTTAATTACAACGCGGTATTTTGAGCAATTCAACTCCGGCATGAGTGTCTACCTATACACTTATAATGGATGCGAATGGTTGAAAATATCGGGTCGTTACAATGCTACTAAATCATGCTCTTTTATAGCAGTTTTTGTGTGTGTTATAAATGTGCAATTATTTTTTATAATATATCGATATACAGCGTTTATCAAACCGCTATAGTTGTGTTTAATAGCGGCTATATGCCGCTGTAAAGACTGTTTTTCTTATAGTGTTCACTGCATCATGCCGTTCTGCTGCATTATTTGTTTATTTCTATTGTATGTGTAACTTTGATTGTATTGTAAAAATGTAATCAAATGTTATTTGTAAAACAGCTTCATGAACTGTTTACTTGATTATTATATTTTGTCATTCCGTTGTGAGATTCTGTGTTTTGCTTTTCATTCTTTTCTCTTCTTTTCTTATTTATCCCATAACAATCCTCCCTTTTGAATGGTTTGAGTTCGACATGTGTTGTTTATTGTCAATATAAACTGTCCAAAAAGGTGGGTTGTTACAACACAATATAATATACATAACACAATATAAGTGATGTAATCTATTTGTATTTGTTAACTCGTAGTTCTTACCTGTTTTAAGTTGTATGTTTTGTAAGTCGTATGTCGTCTGTTTCATAAGTCGTTCTGTTTGTTAAGTCGCTGAAGGCTTGTATTGTGTTGTTTGTCTTAGGTCGTCACCGAGTTATGGTAAGTCGTAGGTCTAAAGCTATAAGTCGGAACCGACTTAGGAGTTGGTAATTTCTGTTGTAAAAATTGTAACGCCTATAAATAGGCCGTGTGAGTCATTTGTAAAGGTTGTTGATTTTTGAATAAAATTCTCTTTTGATTGCTGTGTGCTTTCATCTAAATTGGTAGTTGAGTGTAATCTCCTATCTCCTCTTTTGGTTAATCGAGTGCGCTCGATTCAACGATTGTAGAAGCCGATTCGCTGAATCAAGTGCGCTTGATCAACGCTTGAAGAATTGAAGATCTTTGAACCCGGTATCGTGCGCGATCAACGAGTTCGGGATAGCTAGAATTCGGTATCTTCGGATCAACGAATTTGGGCATTTCAGTATCTTCCAATCCACCGATTACTACTTTCACCGATTGAAGATTGTTTTGTTTAATCCGCTGCGTCAGTTTTGGTATCAGAGCTTGTTCTAGCCAATCATAGCTAGATCGAGACTTGGAGCCTATTCATTTTGAAGTTGAAGTGAAGATTTGAGTTTGTGTTATCACGGCCGAGAACTAGTGGGAGTTGTTCGCATTTGTATTGAAGTTTGAAGATTGGATTTGTGATTTGGAGAAGTTGTGTTCATCGTGTTCATCGTGATTTGCAACAAAGTGGAAGTTGTCGATCCGTTTCATTTTGCATCAAAGTTCGAAAAGTGTTTGAATTTTGAATTGTTGAAGATTTTGTGAAGATTTCAAGTATGCCGCCAAGAAGAGCTAATCGTCATCAAAATGTAGAAGCTTTGTGTGACGACCCGGAATTTTTGTATATTTGAAATGGGAATATTTAATTTATTTTAAATATTCGAAGGTTAAATTTTAACTTTAATTTCAAATATACAGTATTTATTTGGATAATTAATTATTAAATTTAATTATCGGGATTGGGTAAAATATGGAATCTCGATTTTAAGCCTGTTAAAAATAGTTCAAAGGTTCAGAAAATTTATATTGTTAATAATGAAGATGATAGAACTTTTAAAATGGAATTTTAAAGAGTTTTGTTCAGTTTTAAAAATATATCGTTGAAATTGAATTTAAAAATAGCCATCCGAGGCACAGTCTCGGAATGCGACGAAACCAGTTCCATTGGATCCGTAATATTGTATTATTATTGGATTTCAATTTTCGTAGTGTTTGGAGTTGTCGTATGATCGTACGGAATGTAAACGCGCTGAAATTTAATCGGAAATTTAATATTTTAACTGGTCGATATTTCTTTCCATATCCAGACTACGAGCCTTCTGGATCACGCTGTTTGTCCACGCGTTGAAACATCTGTACACGCGTCTCCTTCTCCTTTACAACTTTTTAACCGAGCCTCTCAGTTAAAAGAAAGAAAAAACGAAATCAATCACCGGCCGCTCCCTTTTCAAATTAAATCAAATCGTGCTTCAATATAATGGCCGAAGTTCCCTTTTCTTCAAATCGAAATTGTAATCAAAGCCACAGCTTCCTTTACTTCCACTCCTTCACGAATCGAAATCCAAAAGCTACCGAAAATATTAGGGTTCGTGAGTGAATTGCGAATAAGTCTCACGCGATTCAAGAACTCCTCTCGAGGCGGCTGAGGCCTTCGTCGGCGATGGGGCAATGTTCATTTTGATTGGGTAGCTGGGTTGACTCGGGTTTGGGTGAGGCGTTCGACTTGTCATTGTCGTTTCGAACTCGAGCTAGTGGAATCGAGGCCGGCGCGCTCGCGATGGGGAAGCAACTCGGCGCGTGCGAGCGGTGGAAGCTGTACGCGTGGGTGTTGGGGCATGGACAGAATGGAGCGGGCTTGTTGTCGTCGTCACCGTGAGGTCGCGCGAGCGAATTCATGCTAGGCAGGCTTCGTGGCAGCTAAGATTATCAGTGAGGTATTTTGTTAACCTATTTGTAAATTAGTTAATTAAATGAATGTATTATAAGATGAAATCTATATCAGGAAAAATATATATTCATTTGCAGATTGGAAAAATTATTAGATGAACAGTAGGATAAAAATTTAAGGATAGTCAGTTTGTTAAATATTATATATACGGAAAGATTTATATAGAGTTATATCAAAATAAGAATATTACTAGTAGTCTAAAACCATGGAAAATGTTGACTAAATTATTGACTGTGAAATTGATGGGTTCGAATAATTTAAATATTAATAAACTATATATTGATATTCAAGGTCAAAACCGGAAATCAAATCAGGATTGAAGTGGACTGCAAAACAGAATTAAAGGTGAGTTAATCTCACTCAGTTAGATTTAAATTTAAATAGTTAAATTTAAATAATTGATTGAATGGTTGCATTGATTGAATATGCTATACTATATATAGTAGTATATACCAATATATATATATTGGCATATGTATATATTGGAGTTGTTGATATTCCCGCATTATATAGCGGATGAGACCCTATGCGCCGCATAATAGCGGATGATATTTTATAAACCCATATACCGCGATATTCCACCTCGAAGTGGAATTGGTATTGTGCTAACGTCTGTGGATGCAGGGAAACAGGTTGGAGGGATCCAACTGGATTCCTCAAAATATTTAATTTTTGTTTAAATATTCTATGATATGATTGTTGTTATCCTGTGATAATTTATATTGGATAATCTGGTTGGATTGAATTTCCTAGTATAATGAGTTATCAAAAGCAATTGAATTGGATTTTTGGAAAATATAAAAGAGTAAAAAATTAAGTTAAGTAATTCTAGTGAATTCGAATAAATTAAATATGGAAAAGAGGAATTTTGAATAAATAGTGAAATGTTGAATTTAAAGAAAACTTATGTTATGTTATTTAAAGGGATAAAATTTTATTTAATTCAATGTTTAAATGTAATTAAAAAGAGAAGGAATTTGGGAAATCTGAAACTTGTGTTTCGGTTTAAAGATTTTAAATCGTAATAAGGAATAAAAATCTGGAAGTTAATGAAGTTGGAAATAAATGGATTAAGTAAAGAAATTTATTTCAAAGTAAAATAAATTGGGAAATCAATTATAAATTGATTTAAATACTTGGAATTTGAATTTTGAAGAGAAATGAGATTTGGGAGAGATAAACTGGATTTGTAAAGTAAAATAAAATATCAGAGGATATTTGAAATATAATTTCAAAGTGGGAATTTATAAAAAGATATGGTTTGGTTTAAAAATAAATGTTATTTTATTTTTAAAAGATGGGAATGAGAATTGTATTTCTCTGGATAGCCAAGTACGTTTTAAAAGAAATTTTTAATATAAGTTAAAAGTTCTAATTGTGTTTTTAAAAGCATATTTTAGAAAATTGATTATTTCTAAATGTAAATTTCTTAAGTAAGTATGTTTGGAAAATCTATTCTTTTTAAATGTTTAAAATTTAAAGTAAGTATTTTTCAAATCTATTATTGTAGTAATTATATAAAAGTGATTTGGTATTATGTTTTAAAAAGAGAAATTAGTTTATATTTGTAAAGTAGTTCCATTTTAATATTCCTTAAGTATATATTTTGTTAAGGTATTAAAGTAGTTTTTAAATTTCAATATTATTAAGTATATTTATAGTAAAGTGTTTTAAGATTATTTTAAAATCTAAGAGTTTTGTACTTGGTGTTTCAGAGAAATAAATATTTGGAAATGTATTCCGTAAGCGGAAACTGTTTGAAATTGTTTTCAAAAGGAGTTTGAAAATTTAGAAATATATCTTGGAAAGATATTTGGGCAAATAAATAATGTGGTAAATTATTTAATTGTGTGATGGTTGCTTGTGGATGTTAATTGATAGTTAAATAACCGACTATCAATATTGGCCAAATGCGCTGATCGTTTCGAAGAGACCGGGATCGGGTTTGCTACATTACAGCGTGATAGTTAAGAGTTAAGATGTCTAAGGAATAATTTAACTGTAATAAAATTCTTGCTTCATTCCTTTTCGAGGACGAAAAGATTTAAAGGGGGAAGGAATGTGATATCCCGGATTTTCGGGCATCAGATAATTGGATAGTTATCTGATTTAATTTTTAAAAATACTGATTTATAAATTGAACAAATTTAGATGTGATAATCTCCAGTATAAATTATTTAAAATTTGGCCAAATTGTTAATTTCAAACCAATAATAATAATGTGTTGTGTGTGTGTGTGTATATATATATTAAATAGAATTATTATTACAAATTGAATTTGGGTTTGTTTAAAATATATATGAATTGTTGACTTGATTTTAAATTAGATTTTTCAAATTTAATTTGAATATGAATTTGGATTTATTAAGTAATTCAAAAGATAGACATTTTAAAAATATTTAGATTTAAAATATATGTATAAGCTTTTATTTATATATATATAATTTGTTTTATTACATTTTCTTAAAAATAAATTCATATATACATTTACATAACAATAAATAAATTTAGTAAAGGCTTTTACTAACATTTTAAAATTAAATATAAATTACTTAATTACATGTGTATATATATTAAGGCTTCATTATAACAAGTGTTGATAAATAAACTATAGTGAATGACAAATGTAAAGATTTTAAACATGTGTCACTTTTTATTTTTGATTTTCTTTTATTTTAATTAAAATCAAAGTTCAGCCTATATATAAACATTTGGTTCTCACCTTCCTTTCTTTTTCTATCTTCATGATTAAAAAGCTAAGAGAAAAACTCAAACCCATTTTCTCAAACAAATCTGAAAACCAATCACTCCCCTAACCAGAAATCAAAACTTAAATCCTGTACATTTTCAGAAATCATCAACCTGTAACCATTTTCAAATTTAAAACACTAAAGCCTGTACAAAGCTTCTTCTTCAACTTGAGTTTCAAACTAAAGCATGCAAACCTGAGATTTGATCAAGCAAGTAACTTGGAAAATTATCTAAAGCAAGAAATTTTCAGCATTTCAGCAACTCAAAGTTTTAAGATCTAAGGAGAAATTCATGTTAGCATTTTTAATCAAAGACAAATTCCAGCAACTCAAATTCAAAAGTTTTTCAAAACAAAGAAGTGCTCTGTTCATTTTAACAGGTGAGTAAACTATCCTTGAACATCTTAAATCAGTTTGTATCTTGATCTGCATGTGATAATCATTGATGAATGGATGTAAATCATGTTTGCATGTGTGTATATCTGAAGGTCTAATGAATGTAGATCTGTATATATGAATATACTACTCTGTTTAAAAACTTACAGGCTTTAACAATTTGAGAAATTGAAATCCTCATTTCTTAATCCTTTTCAGGATTTGATGTTGAGACAAAAATTGTTTGAATCAACATGATCTTAACCTTAAAAATATTTCCAAGTATAAATAGCTAATAATCTCCTAGTAAGATTTGAAAACACTGTAAGAATTCAAAAGTATGAAAATTCGAACACCTAGATTTATTGGTTCATTTCCATGATCTGATTTGTTATAGAAAACCATGATTTTTAGTAATAAGATCAAGATTTTTAAATGAGTTTTTGGGTGGGAATTGAGAGTTGAACGGAAATTGGGTACTCATCAATTTCCGGCGATTGAGGGTTCTAGGGATGTCAACTTCGTTGCTGGAGCAAGCTTGTTGCTCGAGGAGTTCAGGAAAAATGGCCTTTGATTTTTCAGATTAACGTGGCGACGAGACGGTGGTGAAGTAGGGTTTAAAACCCCGATTGGGTCGATGTTGGATTCGTGGCCAATGCGGCGTCATCATCGCGATGAACTCGATCGGTTGTGGGGGAAAAGCAGCGTGGGTCTTTGACGAGGGTCTGGACGCAGTGGCAATGTTTCAGGTGGTCGGAGGCGATGGTACGAGGTGGATTTGTCGAACAGTGTTGGGTTCCAGTATGCTTTGACTTGCTCGATTTTGAACGACGGTGAGATTCAGTGACCTGAGTGTTCGTGGCGATGGAGGAGGGCATCTTCGACTTGCTGGTGATCAGAACAATGGTCGGAGGTGGCCAGACCTCGTGTGCACGTGCATGATATATCGTGATATCTGCGTGTTATGATTTGGGGAAGAAGGGTTCTGTAGGAAGAACTCGAAGTATTTGTGGGTCGACTCGAAGCAGATATTGGTTTGGCTCGGGGAAAACTGTCTTTGGTCTTGAGTTGATTTGTATTAAGTTACGAGACTTTAGGGTAAGTTTTATTACAGGTTAGAATAAATAATGAACCAGTTTTAAGAAGAAAAAAAATGATAATAATAAGTTCTAACAATTTTATGTAGCCAAGTTTTAAAGTGTTTTAAAATCTTTTATAACCTTTGTTTTTGAAGTTTAAACAAACTTAATATTTTAATTAAGGGGAAAATAAAGAAAAAGGAAGTGTTTTAGAGGATAGTTAACTTAAAGGGTTTAAGCTAATGGATAATTAACCAAGGTGATGTATTAATGAAATTAATTAAAGCTTAATTAAATAAATGAAAGTAATAAAAGATAATTACTAATTAAAGATTGATTTAGGTAAATCGACTTCATGGTTAAGAATAATAAATTAATAATTTAAAGTTAATTAATTTATGAAAAAAAAAATAATTACTTAAGGGAAGTGATTAAGGATTAATTAATTAATAATTAAGGGGTAATTAATTTAGTAATTAAAGATTAATAAATTGATTTGTAAGGTAATCAAGGGATGATTTATTAATTAAATGGTTTGTAGTTAATTAATGTTTGATTAAGCAGGGTTAAGTGATTAGTTCTTAAGTAATTGCTTTAATTAAGTAATTAGAGAAGCATTAATTAATGTGATTAATTAATGAAGGAGATTAATTAAAAGTTAATGTGAATGGTTAAGGCTAATTAATCTATGGGGTAATTAAGGGTTAATTACTTAATAAAATTAAAGGATAATTAATCAAGGATGATAAATTAAGATGAATGATTAAAGAATGATTTATAAATTAGGTTGAAATTAATAAAGGTTGAGTATACAGGATTGAGGTAATTTAAATGATAAAGTTGATAATTAATTTAATGGGAGATTAATTAAATTAATTTGGAATTACATATCAAATAAATCTTGTTATGGATGATTGAATGATATTGTATGCCTTAGATAGATGATATCTCTAATATGTTATGTTATGTGATATGTTATGTTTGGTCTAAACTGTGATAATGTGGGTAACTATCGATGACGAATTACTGTGTAAAGGTGACACCCTGAATTTAAAGTTTGAATTGTATTTCATTTGAATAACTTGGGTTAAGATGACATTGGATTCGAAGAGACAGGAGTCGGGTATTAGTTAATACCCGAAACCACTTCGATTTGAAATCTTATATAATTCTTTATAGATTGATATGTGAAATCAAATAGGCCAGTTTGGAAAAATATGGACCAATTAAACTAAGTTGGATATTTAGATATTGTTTTGTGACAATAAGTGTTGACTATATAAGTTGTTTACTTATAGTAAAGTACGAGTACCCCGGGTTTAAATAAGTTATATGAATTGGAATTTCATGTTAGATGAGTTTACTCACGCTGGTTTCCAGCCTGACCCGGGTGTTACTTTGATGTAATGCTCGGGTCAGACCGAGTATTACAGATTCCAGGTAAGGACGTTCTGGAGCTCAGGAGGCGAGCTAGATGGCAGGAACGTATAGAGTGTTTTCCGCTGTGTATTTGAGAGTTGTATTGATAGTAGTATGGGGCAGATTGATATAACTGTCCAGTCTATTGTAATGATTGTAACTCTGATTAATTGTATTAAAAGTAACAATTACAGCTTTCTTTTATAAAAATGCTATTATTTGTTATTATATTTAATCCGCTGCGAATGTGAGATGTTGTGTTTTCTGTTCTTCTTTCTTCTTTCTGTTTCTTTCTTCTATCTCTTTTCTTTTTCTTCTAACTATCTGGAAATTTCGGGTTCGAAATTTCCGGGTCGTTACATTTGGTATCACGGTGATTTTATTCGGGATCATCCAGTAAGGGATGGTTCCGGCCTTGTGTTGCAGGGGAGCGGGCGTACTCCTCGGTACGGTGATCTAGGCCACGTACTGTGATAGGTGGTACCCCAGTGCCTAGTCATTCGTTGGAAATCCATTCTCCCTACGTGCCTGTACGGTTTTGATTGTGCCCAACTATTGTTGAAATGTGAGATGCAAGCATTTCAGCTAGATTCTATTTTACTTTCTATAGACACTATTATAATATCAAAGGAATTTGATAAAAAGTGTTTTAGCTATCGTAAGGTAAAAACCCGACATGTTTATTTGTGGCGTGGTCTTACGAGATGCTTTTGTCTTCAAAGGATTTTTGAAACTTTAATAATCAATTGAGTGTGATTTTCTCACGCTGGTTTTCCAGACTGACTCGGGTATTGTTTTATATGATGCTCGGGTCAGACCGAGTATTATAGGTTACAGGATATGATGATGTGGAGCTCAGGAGACGAGCTGGATGACGATACGTACTCTCGTACTTGCTATTATCTTTCCGCTGTGTATTCAGTTGTATGATATTGATGTGATGTACTCTGATGATGTATTTGGATGATGTATATATATATACAGATATAGTTTGATTTGTGTAAAGATCTGTTGATATATATTATATTTTATTCCGCTGCGTATGTGAGATTCTGCTGTTGTTTTCTATTTTTCTTCTTCTTCTACCTCTTCTTTTTACCCAAATGGTCCGGTTTTTCGTGTTAGAAAAACTCGGGTTGTTACAGTGGTATCAGAGCTTAGGCTAGCGATAACCTTGGCTCTGGTGGGAATTTTGAGAGTATTAATAGATATGAGCGCGTATTTGTTAGTGGATATAAAAATGGTTTTATATTGTGTTGGTTGATTTATTGAGTGGCATATGAACCTTCGTCGGCACAGTCTGCGCAACTGTATCGAAGGGGTTTCTAAACACTTGAATAAAACAGTTCGACACAGTATTGTTTTAAATAGGGTGAATGAAATAATTTTGCCCAAATTATTTTGTATATAAAAGAAATAATTATTCGAAATTTATTATAGTTATATTTGGATACTTGGTTGTTAGAAAATGACAATAATGAGTTAGTCTCATTATTAAGTAGAAACTGAAAACTTATAACCTAAGTTGAAGAATAAATTTATATAACAAAATGGAATTTGAAATATAGACTATAAATGAAATTTATAAATTGAGATAAACTTTATATACAAATGTGAATTATGAATGTGATTTAAAATCAAATGAGATAAATTCATAAACAAATGGAATTTGTAAATGTAAATTGTAAATGTGACTTATAACTTGAAATAAAATGTGATAGAATTCCAGAGTAATGTTTGGATATAAAATTGAATGGATTTTGGATTTTGAAGTTTTGGGAAAGGTTTAAATTCCTTTGGATTTAAAATAGTTTTAAGGTTTTGGGAAAATAATGGTGATATTATTTCATGAATATTTTTGGAATTGAATTGAAATCTGGTAGGATTTGGGATTTAAAATGTTTGAAATGTTTTAAAGTGATAAAAGCATTAAATTCTCTTTCGGTCGCTGGAAAATAATTTCGGTGATGACTGCAGCATCATCGATGTCTATTTTCGAGTTTCCAAAGAGAAATTGCTACCAAACTGTTTTAAATTGGAAATGATTGTGAACTGGGTGGGTTTTGAAATTTTAAAGGGAAAACTGTTTGATAAAAGCAGATTGTTTTGGAAATTTGGATTTGATGTGATATACCAGATATGTATGAGTTATTATGGATTCAAAATGGTTTTGAAATAAAACCGGGCAATTGGATTCTGGAAATTCTATTTAAAATATAAATGTGGAAATTTAAATGAATCAACAATATAAAGTATAAAATGAAGTTGATTTAAATAAGAAGGAAATGAAAGTTTAATTCTGGGATTATAATTATGAGATGAAAATAACTAAATGAGTAATATAAGCTGGTAGATAAAAGAGTTAGAGAACTTGAAGGTGAATGAATTGTAAAACTTGTATAAAATTGTATCCTAGAATTAAAATTTAATTCGAGTATATGAAGGTGAATAAAATATATTTGAATTTAACTTAAGATAAGTTAAATAAAATTGAGAATTGGAATTGAATTTAAATTAAATAAGTTGAAGTCGAATTGAATTGGATATAAAGGTAATGTAAAATGCTTATAATTGTGTAAAGAAATTCATATTCTTAAGTTCTTAAGTGTAATAATTTGAAAATTTGATTGTAAAGATGAAAATGGACTTAAATGAATAGTCCTAGATCTTAAGTAAGTAAGTTAAAACTTATGAATAGAAATGAAATTGTAATTATCAAATGGAAACGACTAAGATGAGCAATCTTAATTTTTAAATAAATCCAAACTTGAATTATAAAATATATTGAACTTAAGAAAATTAAGTAAAGTGATATTTGGAATTAAAAAGCAAGTATTTAATTTTAACCAGCGAAGGAACTAATGAGATAATAAATTAGTTAATGAAATTGGATTAACATAGTGATGATTTGAATTGCGAATGAAATCCAAATAAGTGAAAATAAATTGGAAATGACCTGGTTATTAATAAATTAATTCCAGATGAATTGAGTATGGAAAATAAAATTCATAACGATTGAGTGAATAAACCACTTATATTAAATAAATAAATGGATGGAATTTGATTAAATAAGAATCAAATGAAAGATGGAAATAAAACTTTAAAAGGTTGGTTAAATGGAAAAATAAACTTAAGTTATTGACTTAAGTAAATGTTGAAGGGCAACTGAACTTAAACAGAGGAGTGGTTTAAATAAATTGAGAAATAGTTATTGAATGAATTAACTTGGATTGTTTTCGAGCTAAATAAAATTCAATATTCAGAAGTTGGAGATGAATTGAATTTAAGAAAATTATTAGAAATGAAAATCTGAATGAAATGTGGAATAAGTATTTAAATTGGAAATGAAGTAGTAAATTGAAGTAAATTGAAATTCATATGAAATGGGAGTTCAATTTGAATATATACACTTCAGTGGTGAAGTAGTAAATAAATATAAGAAAATTTATATTGAACTTAAGAATTGAAGAATGAAATTCTTAAGAAAATTTGTATTGGAAATATACTTAGTAATTTTGGAATGGAAAAATAAAAATATACTAAGTGAATAGTTGAATGAAGACTAAAACTGAAGTTGTGAAATGGGATAGTTGTGAATAAGGGGATAACAATCAAAAAGGAATGTGAATAAAGGAGAATTGGTATAACTAATAATCAATTGGGCTAATTACGTAAGGTGTACGTATATTATTTTATTCGCATAGCTTTTTGGTCCAGATGTCGAACACAGAATTTCGAGATAGATATATCGATCCGAGTTGGAATTTTTCACTCGATTTTCGATGGCGAGCCTGGATATGGATTGTTGATTGATTCTGGATATTCTCTATCATAGTTTGTGGCTATGCAAGGAGAATGACGGTTTCTGATCAAGAAACCAGATCTGAGTCCGCACTAGGAAGTCGGGTGGACGATACTAGTTCGGAAGTGAAATTGTGTGATCGATTGAGCGATCGAATGTGATATTGCGTACGGATGATATATGTGCATCGTACGGGCTTAAGTAAAAACAAATATTGAAAATTTGTAAAGGAAAGTATAAAATGACTTTGGAATTGTGATTGAATATTATTAGTAGGATATACAGGTGTATAAAAGCAATGGATATATTGGGATTTTTGATTTTAGAAGATAAAATTTAATGGCCCGACAAAAAGGTATGTATTTGAATTTCTATATGAAATTTGATTGGGTTTTGGATCCAGCCACTTGGCTTTTTGTTTTCTTTTTGAGATTGGGAGGCCGTAGAGCCATTTTGTAGTAGTACCGAGCTAGCCGCGCAAAGGAGACGCTGGCGAAATTTTTCGGAAATTTAGGGAGTTAGAAAAAAATTTGGAAAAATTTTGATAATTCAAAATTTGAATTCAAATTTAAATTTGAATGGATAAGTAGGTGGTATGGGTTGAACTTATGAATAAATTTGGGAAGTTAAAAGATGATTAGTGTATCATTAATAAAAGATTGTTTGGGTATTGTTAAAACTGTTGAATTTGGGAAATAGTTAATGGGGATTGAAGCATTCTTCCTAACTAGTAATTTCGGGGACGAAATTCTTTTAAGGGGGGAGGAATGTGACGACCCGGAATTTTTGTATATTTGAAATGGGAATATTTAATTTATTTTAAATATTCGAAGGTTAAATTTTAACTTTAATTTCAAATATACAGTATTTATTTGGATAATTAATTATTAAATTTAATTATCGGGATTGGGTAAAATATGGAATCTCGATTTTAAGCCTGTTAAAAATAGTTCAAAGGTTCAGAAAATTTATATTGTTAATACTGAAGATGATAGAACTTTTAAAATGGAATTTTAAAGAGTTTTGTTCAGTTTTAAAAATATATCGTTGAAATTGAATTTAAAAATAGCCGTCCGAGGCACAGTCTCGGAATGCGACGAAACCAGTTCCATTGGATCCGTAATATTGTATTATTATTGGATTTCAATTTTCGTAGTGTTTGGAGTTGTCGTATGATCGTACGGAATGTAAACGCGCTGAAATTTAATCGGAAATTTAATATTTTAACTGGTCGATATTTCTTTCCATATCCAGACTACGAGCCTTCTGGATCACGCTGTTTGTCCACGCGTTGAAACATCTGTACACGCGTCTCCTTCTCCTTTACAACTTTTTAACCGAGCCTCTCAGTTAAAAGAAAGAAAAAACGAAATCAATCGCCGGCCTCTCCCTTTTCAAATTAAATCAAATCGTGCTTCAATATAATGGCCGAAGTTCCCTTTTCTTCAAATCGAAATTGTAATCAAAGCCACAGCTTCCTTTACTTCCACTCCTTCACGAATCGAAATCCAAAAGCTACCGAAAATATTAGGGTTCGTGAGTGAATTGCGAATAAGTCTCACGCGATTCAAGAACTCCTCTCGAGGCGGCTGAGGCCTTCGTCGGCGATGGGGAAATGTTCATTTTGATTGGGTAGCTGGGTTGACTCGGGTTTGGGTGAGGCGTTCGACTTGTCATTGTCGTTTCGAACTCGAGCTAGTGGAATCGAGGCCGGCGCGCTCGCGATGGGGAAGCAACTCGACGCGTGCGAGTGGTGGAAGCTGTACGCGTGGGTGTTGGGGCATGGACAGAATGGAGCGGGCTTGTTGTCGTCGTCACCGTGAGGTCGCGCGAGCGAATTCATGCTAGGCAGGCTTCGTGGCAGCTAAGATTATCAGTGAGGTATTTTGTTAACCTATTTGTAAATTAGGTAATTAAATGAATGTATTATAGGATGAAATCTATATCAGGAAAAATATATATTCATTTGCAGATTGGAAAAATTATTAGATGAACAGTAGGATAAAAATTTAAGGATAGTCAGTTTGTTAAATATTATATATACGGAAAGATTTATATAGAGTTATATCAAAATAAGAATATTACTAGTAGTCTAAAACCATGGAAAATGTTGACTAAATTATTGACTGTGAAATTGATGGGTTCGAATAATTTAAATATTAATAAACTATATATTGATATTCAAGGTCAAAACCGGAAATCAAATCAGGATTGAAGTGGACTGCAAAACAGAATTAAAGGTGAGTTAATCTCACTCAGTTAGATTTAAATTTAAATAGTTAAATTTAAATAATTGATTGAATGGTTGCATTGATTGAATATGCTATACTATATATAGTAGTATATACCAATATATATATATTGGCATATGTATATATTGGAGTTGTTGATATTCCCGCATTATATAGCGGATGAGACCCTATGCGCCGCATAATAGCGGATGATATTTTATAAACCCATATACCGCGATATTCCACCTCGAAGTGGAATTGGTATTGTGCTAACGTCTGTGGATGCAGGGAAACAGGTTGGAGGGATCCAACTGGATTCCTCAAAATATTTAATTTTTGTTTAAATATTCTATGATATGATTGTTGTTATCCTGTGATAATTTATATTGGATAATCTGGTTGGATTGAATTTCCCAGTATAATGAGTTATCAAAAGCAATTGAATTGGATTTTTGGAAAATATAAAAGAGTAAAAAATTAAGTTAAGTAATTCTAGTGAATTCGAATAAATTAAATATGGAAAAGAGGAATTTTGAATAAATAGTGAAATGTTGAATTTAAAGAAAACTTATGTTATGTTATTTAAAGGGATAAAATTTTATTTAATTCAATGTTTAAATGTAATTAAAAAGAGAAGGAATTTGGGAAATCTGAAACTTGTGTTTCGGTTTAAAGATTTTAAATCGTAATAAGGAATAAAAATCTGGAAGTTAATGAAGTTGGAAATAAATGGATTAAGTAAAGAAATTTATTTCAAAGTAAAATAAATTGGGAAATCAATTATAAATTGATTTAAATACTTGGAATTTGAATTTTGAAGAGAAATGAGATTTGGGAGAGATAAACTGGATTTGTAAAGTAAAATAAAATATCAGAGGATATTTGAAATATAATTTCAAAGTGGGAATTTATAAAAGGATATGGTTTGGTTTAAAAATAAATGTTATTTTATTTTTAAAAGATGGGAATGAGAAGTGTATTTCTCTGGATAGCCAAGTACGTTTTAAAAGAAATTTTTAATATAAGTTAAAAGTTCTAATTGTGTTTTTAAAAGCATATTTTAGAAAATTGATTATTTCTAAATGTAAATTTCTTAAGTAAGTATGTTTGGAAAATCTATTCTTTTTAAATGTTTAAAATTTAAAGTAAGTATTTTTCAAATCTATTATTGTAGTAATTATATAAAAGTGATTTGGTATTATGTTTTAAAAAGAGAAATTAGTTTATATTTGTAAAGTAGTTCCATTTTAATATTCCTTAAGTATATATTTTGTTAAGGTATTAAAGTAGTTTTTAAATTTCAATATTATTAAGTATATTTATAGTAAAGTGTTTTAAGATTATTTTAAAATCTAAGAGTTTTGTACTTGGTGTTTCAGAGAAATAAATATTTGGAAATGTATTCCGTAAGCGGAAACTGTTTGAAATTGTTTTCAAAAGGAGTTTGAAAATTTAGAAATATATCTTGGAAAGATATTTGGGCAAATAAATAATGTGGTAAATTATTTAATTGTGTGATGGTTGCTTGTGGATGTTAATTGATAGTTAAATAACCGACTATCAATATTGGCCAAATGCGCTGATCGTTTCGAAGAGACCGGGATCGGGTTTCCGTATACCGGGATTCTAGGTCTGGAGACTCGAATACCACTTCGATCCGGTTTGTACGTTTCGTGTAACGTGTTCGGAGTCGAAGATGGAGCAGTGAAGTGCAAGGGCTAGTCGCTACTAATCCTGAGGATATTTCCAAAATGGATGTAGTAGGAATAGTGCCTTCGGTTCTGTTCGGACCCGGGACGGACTTGTATGGACGAATGCTTTCGAGACATCGTCAGGTGGACGATAGGCATTCTAAGGGATATGTGCTATAAAGGTATCGTTTAGCCTCGAACATCATCAACCGGGAATGATTGAAAATCAGGGGTTATGCAGCAAGGCTTCGTGGGTAGCTCCCACTGGAGGGTAAAGTCATCCCTGTCTAGATGTCCCTTTTTATTTCGGCTTTGTGGTGCGGTTGCTGATCCCAACCGTGGGGTGATTTTATTCGGGATCATCCAGTAAGGGATGGTTCCGGCCTTGTGTTGCAGGGGTGCGGGCGTACTCCTCGGTACGGTGATCTAGGCCACGTACTGTGATAGGTGGTACCCCAGTGCCTAGTCATTCGTTGGAAATCCATTCTCCCTACGTGCCTGTACGGTTTTGATTGTGCCCAACTATTGTTGAAATGTGAGATGCAAGCATTTCAGCTAGATTCTATTTTACTTTTTATAGACACTATTATAATATCAAAGGAATTTGATAAAAAGTGTTTTAGCTATCGTAAGGTAAAAACCCGACATGTTTATTTGTGGCATGGTCTTACGAGATGCTTTTGTCTTCAAAGGATTTTTGAAACTTTAATAATCAATTGAGTGTGATTTTCTCACGCTGGTTTTCCAGACTGACTCGGGTATTGTTTTATATGATGCTCGGGTCAGACCGAGTATTATAGGTTACAGGATATGATGATGTGGAGCTCAGGAGACGAGCTGGATGACGATACGTACTCTCGTACTTGCTATTATCTTTCCGCTGTGTATTCAGTTGTATGATATTGATGTGATGTACTCTGATGATGTATTTGGATGATGTATATATATATACAGATATAGTTTGATTTGTGTAAAGATCTGTTGATATATATTATATTTTATTCCGCTGCGTATGTGAGATTCTGCTGTTGTTTTCTATTTTTCTTCTTCTTCCACCTCTTCTTTTTACCCAAATGGTCCGGTTTTTCGTGTTAGAAAAACTCGGGTTGTTACACTTTGTATCGAAGAGAAGAGGCTGATGAGATGGAGCAAAGAATCAATGAAAACTTTAGTGAAAAGCTTAACGAAGGAATTGGCCGGTTAGAGAAGCTTATGACAGAGATGAATCAAAATTGGAGAAGGGTTTCACCAGAATCTAACCATGGGGGTAGTAGAGTCTCACCACATTCCAATCGAGATAGAAGTGTTGAAAATGATTAAGGGCGTGGGAGGAACGTGAATGATCGTGAACGGAGGAATGTAGATAGAAGGGATGAAGGTGGTATACAAGAAGGTAGTAGAGATGTGGGTGGACGAGATAGACAACGATATACATCTGATTTTGAAGAGGAGTATGATGGTGGTAGTGTTCGAGGACAAGGAAGAAATTACTCTGAGTATGATCACAAGTGGGTGACGGGGATGAAGACTGAAATTCCTGAATTCAAAGGTGGTATGAAAGCGGAGGAGTTTCTAGATTGGGTAGCTAATGTTGAGGAGATTTTTGACTTCAAAGAAGTTCCAGAACATCGTAGAGTGAAGTTGGTTGCTACGAGGCTGAGGGGTAGAGCTTTGGCGTGGTGGCAGCAAACCAAACTTACACGTGAACGAATGGGAAAGTCAAAAGTTGAATCTTGGGAGAAGATGAAGAAATTGATGAAAGCGACATTCTTACCTTATAATTATCAATCGCTTATGTATCAGAGGTTGCAAAACTTGAGACAAGGAACGAAATCTGTGAATGACTATGCTGACGAATTTTATCAACTGATTGCAAGGAATGATATTATGGAGACAGAAGAACAGTTAACAACTAGATTTGTTGGAGGGTTGCGAATGCAGATTCAGGATATGGTTAATATGTTTGATCCCAGATCTGTAGCGGAAGCACACCAGAAAGTGTTGGCTTGGGAGAAGCAGGGGCGATGAGGAGGTGGTATGTTTACAAATTCCAACAATCCAGTGAAAAGTGTTAGTGGGAGTGCTAATGTTTCAAAAGCTGTTGCAAAACCAGTTGTGAATGAGGTTGGGAAGGCGAAAGTCAATAATGGTTTCAAATGTTACAATTGCCAAGAGTTGGGCCACAAAAGTAATGAATGTCCAAAGCCGAAGAAGAGAGCTATGATAGCGGAGGTTGAGGATGAGGATGAAGAAGCTGAATGTTCCAATTCACCACCTGATGAGGAGGAAGAAGAAGTGTCGGGAGACGAAGGTTATAATCTCATGATGAAGAGGTCCTGTTTAACACCAAAGCAAGAGGAGGATTGTAGTTGGTTAAGGAGCAATATTTTCCAGTCAACATGTACTATTCTGGGGAAAGTTTGTAAATTTGTTATTGATGCTGGAAGCTGTGATAATATAATTTCTTCAGAAGCTGTGAGAAAGTTGGCGTTGAAGAGTGAGAAACATCCGAAATCGTACAAGTTAGCTTGGTTGAGGAAAGGCGGGGAGGTGAAGGTTGGACGAAGGGCTCGTGTGAAGTTTTCAATTGGAAAGAAATACAAGGATGAAATCTGGTGCGATATGGTAGATATGGATGTCTGTCATTTGTTGCTGGGGAGACCGTGGCAGTATGATAGGGCGGTGCAACATGATGGGCGTACCAACAGTTACAGTTTCATGTTTGAAGGAACAAAGATTACTCTAGTTCCAAAGAAGCGACAACAGGAGGAAAACAAGTTGGAGGAAATTGAAGAGCTCAAAACTTTGTTATCTTTGAAGGAGTTTGTGAAGGAAGTAGAGGAGGAGCCTGAAGTATTTTTAGTGATCGGACGGGAGAGTCAGGAAGCGGTTGAAATACCAGAAGAGGTAAAGCCAGTTTTGAAAGAATTTGACGATGTATTTCCAGAAGAGTTACCAACGGAGTTGCCACCGTTGAGAGATATCCAACATCAGATATATCTTGTTCCAGGTGCTGTGTTGCCACACAGGCCACATTATCGAATGAGTCCGAAGGAACATGAAGAGTTGCGAAGGCAAGTGGAAGAATTGCTTGAGCAGGGGCGTGTGCAGGAGAGTTTAAGTCCTTGTGTTGTACCAGCTTTATTGGTACCCAAGAAGGATGGGACGTGGAGGATGTGCACAGATAGTAGAGCATTGAATAAAATTACTGTGAGATATAGATTTCCGATGCCGAGGCTTGATGATCTATTGGATCAAATCAGTGGGTCCGTAATCTTTTCTAAGATTGACTTAAAGAGCGGTTATCATCAGATTCGCATTAGACCAGGGGACGAATGGAAGACAGCATTCAAGACGAGGGAAGGCTTGTATGAATGGTTGGTAATGCCATTTGGCTTATCAAATGCACCAAGTACATTTATGCGGGTGATGAATCAGATTTTTAGACCATTCATTGGGAAGTTTGTGGTGGTGTATTTCGATGATATTTTGATATATAGTGGAAGTCCTGAGGAACATTTGAATCATCTGAGGGAAGTACTGATGGTATTGCGACAAGAACAATTCTATGCTGCAACAAAGAAATGCGTGTTCATGACGCATAGCGTTTTATTTCTGGGGTATGTTGTCTCGAAGGAAGGTATACAGGTGGACCAGAGTAAAGTTGAGGCGATCAGAGATTGGCCACAGCCCAAGACGATAATGGAAGTTCGTAGTTTACACGGGTTAGCTTCATTCTATCGAAGGTTTATACCACACTTTAGTAGTGTGATGGCACCTGTTACTGATTGCATGAAGGGTAAACAGTTTGCATGGACGGAGGAAGCTGGGGTTGCTTTTGAGCGAATCAAAGAACTTTTGACGTCTGCACCAATTCTAATATTACCAGATTTTCAGTAAGTGTTTGAACTACATACTAATGCATCCAAGGTTGGAATTGGAGGAGTGTTGAGTCAGAAGGGATGTTTGATTGCATATTTTAGTGAAAAGTTGTCAGGAGCAAAGATGAGATACAGTACATATGATGTGGAATTCTACGCTGTAGTGCAATCTATCAAACACTGGAGACATTATCTATTTCAGAAAGAGTTTGTTATGTATACTGATCATGAAGCATTGAAGCATTTGCAAGGGCAAGACAAGATTTCAGCGAGACATGCATCGTGGATTGCATATCTGCAACAGTTTACTTTCGTTGTTAAACACAAGTCAGGGTGACGAATCGAGTGGCTGATGCTTTAAGTAGGAGGAGTCATTTGTTGACGACAATGAAAGTTGAGGTGACTGGTTTTGAATTATTACCGGAGCAGATTGCAGAAGACTCTTATTTTAAGAAATTTGTTGAAAGGGACAATGAAGGGAAGACTGATGAGTTTATGATGGTTGATGGTTTTCTTTTTAAAGGAAATCGATTGTGCATACCGGAGGGTAGTCTGAGAATGAAGATTATCAAGGAGTTACACGAAGAGGGACATGTTGGGAGAGACCGTACCTTACAGTTGATTTCACAGTCTTACTTTTGGCCATCAATGACGAAAGAGGTAGAGAAGTTTGTGGAACGTTGTCATATTTGTCAGGTTTCGAAAGGAACTGCAACTAATGCTGGGTTATATATGCCGTTACCTGTACCAATTAAACCATGGGTTGATGTGAGTATGGACTTCGTGTTGGGATTACCGAGGACATAGCGTGGTAATGATTCCATTTATGTGGTAGTTGACCGATTCTCGAAAATGGCACATTTTATCGCTTGTAAGAAGACGGCGGATGCTGTTCATGTTGCTCAGTTGTTTTTCAAAGAGATATATCGACTTCATGGATTGCCAGAATCGATTGTGTCAGACAGGGATACACGTTTTCTGAGTCATTTTTGGCTAAGTTTGTGGAAGATGGTGGGAACAAAGCTGAAGTGTAGTAGTGCTTATCATCCACAGACAGATGGACAGACTGAGGTGGTAAACAGATCATTGGGAAATTTGCTGAGGTGTTTTGTGCAAGATAATCTGAAGAGTTGGGATGTGAAATTATGCCAGGAAGAGTTTGCTCATAATCATGCTGTGAATCGAAGTACTGGGTTCAGTCCATTTCAGATAGTATATTCAAGCTTACCGAAAGGGCTGTTGGATTTAACGGTAATACCACACTCAAAAGGGACAATTAAAAAAGCTGCTGATTTTGTTGAAGGGCTGACGGAATGTCATAAAATCGTTCAGGAACGATTGGGGAAAGCAAATGAGAAATACAAACGATCTGCAGATCTGAAGCGAAGGAGTGTTGAATTTAATGAAGGTGATTGGTTTTATGTCGTGTTAACGAAGGATCGTTTTCCAGTAGGCGCATATAACAAATTGAAAGCCAGAAAAATTGGTCCGGTAGAAGTCGTGTCACATACCGAAATTTTTTACTTTCGAAAATTCGACATCGATACTCACTTTATCGACTGCCGAGCAATCGAGTGCCGGAAACTCCAATAGTGAGGGTTTTAAGAAAAAAAGAAAAAGTAGAAGAAGAAGAAGATAGAAGAAAAAGAGAAGAAAGAAAGAAGAAGAACAACAGAAAACACATCAGAACAGAAAACAATATCAGAAAATTACACATCGCAGCGGAACAATATACAATAGATAATTACTAGTCTTTTAAAACAAAGAACTATATCATTTTATACATACATCAATCATCAGAGTCAATATACAACAATGGACAGTTATATAAACTTGTCCTCATACAGAATACACAGCGGAATAGATACTATCAGATACAAATACTACGTCTCGCCATCCAGCTTATCTCCAAAGCTCCAGAATATCCAGACTATCCTGATAACATAACTCTAGGCTGCCCGTGTGGAAATTGGTGGGCACCCAGAGTTTAGAAGGGAACAATAAACTCCGAGTCAGTCATGGAGACTGGTGTGAGATCGTAAAACAGTTATTCTTTAAAATAAACAACAGGAAAACTTTAATGTCAATTCGCAATGCTTTTGGAAAATGAAACTACCATAAGACCTCCCACCACACACACAATGCAAACGCAGACTTGGAGGAGATTTCTTCTTATGTTAGTCAAAGATGCTTACTACGCAAAAATCAAATTCTTTTTTGATATTATTATTAGTGCATAGTGGAAAACATTTCGAAAGTATAATATAAATCTTAGCCAACATATGTACCATTATATTATGCCTGCTATAGCTGCCTCCTGAGGAGACAGGTTATACAATTGAAATCGTAAAGGCTCGTATTGTTTCTTTGGATTTCCAACAAATGGTCAGGCTAAGGAACTTCCTATCCACGATGGGTACGTCCCTGGAATAGACGACCCGAGAACCTAACCGGATCTCTGCCAACACAAGGCCGGGTTACCTCTGCAAAAATAGGTAACTACTGACACGCGTATGCCATCCCCCGATCGTCACTGATCTTCCCGAGGATCCCCGATTCGCAACAAACCACATAGATAATAATAATGCAGTAACCACAGAGGTTAAGTATCTGGGCTCCATACCATGATACCACCTTTATCCAGAAGGAATGACATACACTAAGGGGTGCTACTCCCTAGAACCTTGCTGCATCCTTCCTGTTTCGACCATTTCCGGGGTGTGAGGCTCGACGAAGTCTCGTCCACAAAGCTACGCTTTCTACAAAGCCCTGCTTCGGGTCAAACAAAAATGATCAACCTATGATCACAAAGATATAAGATCAAACAAATGATCATATCACAAATGATCAAACACTGATCATTTCACAGCAACACTCAGTATGCCACGTTACCAAATTGGGATATATCGCTGATAAATTTCAACTACATAACCTCTGAGCTCGTACGTCTCAGAGAAGGGTGTTAAGCTAAGAGAATAAATTCTCCGCCACCAACAGAAATGTATTTGAAAGAAATCAGCTTTATATCTCAAATTGTAACGTCAGACACACAATCCATACAAGTCTGTTCCGGGATCGAACAGAACCGAAGGCACTTCTCACGAAGCCCTTGCATTTCCGGATAATTTTCAATCACGTCAGGACTTCCCGTCACTAAGGGTGATAAAACCTCTAAACCGGAGATCAGCCGATGTAGAGTAACTCGACGGTAATCCTTCCGTTTTCAAAAATATCCGGTCTTCAACACCGGTCTTCGAATGCAATTCATAACGACGTATCACATATTCGGAATGGGTTATACGACCCCATGGTCCTTTCCCGGCTAACCCGAATAGTGAGCGATTATTCAAAAATAAGTGTGGCATTCAAATTCATCCAATTCACAACAAATACCATTCAAGGTAATTATTGATAGTCGGTTATTTAACTATCAATAACGATGCGCAACATCATCAGATTCCAAATAATTTTCCAAATTATTTCATCTTCAAAAATATCTTTTACTAGATATAAAATTTCCACACTTCAAAATAAATCAATATTTATTTTCAAAACGAATTCCCATTTCTTTTACAAATTCCCTAGTGAATTTATATTTCCAAATATCTACTGATATTCGATTTTCAAATCGTTTTCAATATTCAATTTCAATTTATCTTTAAGAAGATAAAATCTCAAAACAGTTCATTTCATATTGGAAAAGCATTTCCATACTTATTTAAAATAAGTAATTCACAAAACTATTTATTTTCAACACTTAGAAAATATTCGATATACTCAAATCAAAATCAAGTATATATCTCATTCTTTAAGGAAATCATTAATTTTAACATCTATTGAGTCAAAACGAATGTTGCGTAAAACATCGTTACGACGACTCGAAATCACTAGTATAGGGATTCGGATTTTAAGATAGGCATATATAAATCCCAATACTACATAAAACATTTTCTTTCGAAAATCGTTTACTATAACAACAGTGTTATAGTCCATCATTTCCTTATTTCTCGAAAACGTCTATTTCAACAATAAAAGTTGAAATCTATGATTTCGATTCACAATACATTTTAAAACATCTTTAAAATGTTTAACTTTATTTTTAATATCACTTCTTCAAAAATAAATCCATTTTTCTTAACAGTATATTCACTGTCCAAAATCGTGAATATAATTCACTTATCACATTTCAGTATTTAATTCATCAAATTCAATTGATTTTGAATTTATAAAACAACGCTTATAAATTCCATTTCTGTTTTATAACAACTTCGGTTTATAAATCTTCTTTATTAACAATTTCGATAAATATCCCACTTAAAGGCAAAAATCCAATTTACAAGTAAATTTCTTATCAGCCTTTATTCTACAAATTCATTCATTTTATAACTTCATACTTTATAAATCTATAAACTTCAAACTTCACAATTTATAATCCTATAAATTTTCTATCTTCCCAAGTTATAATTCTATAAGTTTCATATCTTTACAATTTAACACTTATAAAAAACTCGTTTTAAAATTCCAATAATTTTAATTGATAAATATCAATTTTATACATCTTTTATATACCTCGTTTTTAATAATTCAAAAATTCAAATTTTAAACTATTTTATAAATTACTTAACTGTTTATTTCAAAAATCACCTCTCGGTTATATTTCACCAAAATCTTAACCTTTATAACTTTAATAATTTTAACGTTTGTAAATTAATTCAAAAATTTAATAACGTATATTTACAAATAATCACTTTAAAAATTTCTTTTAAAGTTAAAATCGTTATTTTAAAACTTCAAAAATTGAATCCAATGATGCAACGCATCAATTAGTCAATCACAACATCAACATCATATATCAACATATGATAACAGAATATACATCAATCCTGTAAATAAATAACTACTGGTGAGGAATCCAGTTGGATCCCTCCAACCTGTTTCCCTGCATCCAAAGATGTTAGCACAATACCATTCCACTTCGAGGTGGAATATCGCGGTATATGGGTTTTTATAAAAATCCGCTTACTAACGGCGCAATAGGGTCTCATCCGCTATACGAGGCGGGAAATCATCAATCCAATATATATATAGATATATCCTACTATATCTAATATCACATCCAATAGCAATCAATCAGTCAATAAATAACTGCAATATCCAAATTTAAATCTGAGTGAGAAGATCTCACCTTTAATTTGCAATCCATTTTCCATTTTGACCATTTCTTCATTGTATTAACCCTTGTATAACAATTTATACAATTCATCAATATTCGAATTAAATCGAACAAATAAATTACCATTTATTTTATTAACTAATAATTTATTTTAACTAATTTTTTCTTTAATCTGACTGATGATTTAAATCTAACGAAAAATTTAATTTCAAACTAACTTCCTTTTGAAAAATCCTTTAGTAATTAAATCTTAAATAAGTTACTAAACAAAGATATTGCTTTATTTTTTTTTTTAAACTAAAACTTATTTACAGTAAATTTTATATAAACTGAGAATTTCTAAACTATACATATTTTCCTTGACTGAAAATTTTATTTACTGTCATTAAGAGGATTACCAAACTTTGCTTATTGTTTTAGAAATCGTAAATCTGCATACCTTACTGCCAGTGTTCGAAGCCAACATCGAACAACCAACGTGCCACTGCCGCGACATCGTCCAGCCTCCACAAATCGAAATCGATCAACCACGGCATCATCGTGCTCGAACTCGAGCCCCAACCAATCGCGAACCACCTGCCGCCGACCCCTACTCGCGACAATTTCCCCCTGCTCTCTGCCTCTACGAACACGCCGCATCGACCACGACGAACAGTCGCGACTACCTCCTAAATGTCACTTCCTGTATCGCGACCTCTCACGATCCACCCAGTTTCGATTCGCCTCCGCCATCCCCTGCGAGCGTCCAGCCGTAGTCGCGTGCCGCCCCTCCAACCTCGGCTCCATTGATCCCACCTCACCTTGTCGCCGCGGCCTCCAGCGCCTCATCATTGTGACGCCGCCTTCAATTGCTCGACTGACCCCAAAACCCAGCTCGTACGCGAGCTCTTGCGATCGACAGCGACGAACCCTTTCGCGAGTTTCGCCTGCCCTACCTCGCGCCTGAACGGAACACGCGGCCTCGATTTTGAGACCGTAGCACAACTTCAAATCGGCAGTAGAAATATCGCGTAGGGGCAAGGATGAGTCGCGATGACTGATGGAATAGCTGAGTATGTAGCGATGATTATAATGAAGGCGTTGATTTTCGAATGAGAGAAGGGGATCGAAGAATTTAAAGATGGAAGCTCCGCCATTTTTTTCTTTTCTTTGTTTGAACTTTGAATTGAACGGGAGTGGAATGAACTGAACAAGTATGGGCATCACGATTTTTTTTGTTCGTGATTGCAGGCGTGAATTTAGGCATGAGATAAGGGGAAGGTATCGTGATTGTCTACGTGGTGGAAAGGAGTGAACGTGTTGCAGTTGACCAACTTTTAAATTTAAATTCGAATTAATTCCAACGCGTTTATCTATCGTGTGTTCACATAACAGTCCCAATCAATACGAAATTTGAAATCCGGTAATAATTCAATATTACGGACCCAATGGAACTGGTTTTGTCAAATTCCGAGACTGTCCCTCGAACGCTATTTTTAAATATCGATACGAACGATAATTTTCAAAACTGAACAAACCGTTTTCAAATTCAATTCTGAAGCTGCTGTTATCTTCAGTGTTATCAATATAAATTTTACAAGCGTTTGAAATATTTTTCTTTAGCTTTAAATTGAAGATTCACATTTTTATCCAGTTTCAATAGATTAAATTTTATAATTTAATCGGCAAATTCAAAGTTATATTCGGGATTCAAATTAAATCATCGTTCAAATATTTAAAATTAATTAAATATTCTCAATTTAATTTGGTCAAAATTCAGGGTCGTTACAGACTTCCCCCCTTAAAAGAATTTCGTCCTCGAAATTACAAGTTAGGAAAAGTGGTCCTTAACTCGTCTACTATTTTTCACAATCTAATAGTTTTATCAATCTTTCAAAACAAATCTCTCTACTAAAGATTCGTTATTAATTCAACTAAATTTCTAAACCTTTCATAGTTTTCAAACATCATTGTTTTCTTCAAAATTCAAATTCGAGTTTAAATTCAAATTTTAAACTTTCAAAATTTCTCAAAAATTTTCTAACACCCTAAATTTCCGAAAATTTTTGCCAGCGTCTCCTTTGCGCGGCTAATACGGTACGACTACAAAACGTCCCTACGGACTCTCAGATTTCAAAAAGAAAAAGAAAAAGCCAAGCGGCTAGAGAAATAAGTCATCAAATCTCATATTCAAATTTAAATACATACCTTTTTCGAGCAATTCAAATTATCTTCGAAATCAAAATTCCAATTCCTTTATACACCTGTATGTCCTACTAGCCATAATATCTAGTTACACATATTCAAATCATTTTGCAAATTCTATTACAAAATTTTCAATATAAATCGCTTATATCATCTCTAAATTCGCTATTGAAGTTACATATTCTTTTTCGTTCAATTTTACATTTCAAAAATTCCATTTGAATTCAATCTCATCTTTTATCTTTAGTTGATAACTATACTATTCTAAATTAGTTTTATTTACTAATTTATTCGTCTTCAATTTGAATTTCATTCCAATCAGATTTCAAATATTCTATAAGTTATCAATTTATTTACATCTTGATTTACACAATCATTTACACATTCACATTCACAATTCCATTTCATTAAGGAATTTTATTTTCAATTATCTTCTTGGAATTCTATTTTCATTTGTAAATCATATTTACAATTCATATTCATAATTTCCTTCCATTATTGAATTTTAAATTTTCAATTACCTTCTTGAATTCTATTCCAGAGTCTTACTAACATTTTCAAAACTATTTTTGAAAATAATTCAAATTTATCTTTTGAATTTTCAAAACAAAACTCAATTTTCCAAACAACTTTCATTTAAAACAACTTGGCAGCAATTTCTCTTTTGGAAACCCGAAAATGAACATCGATAATGCTGCAGTCATTACCGAAGTTATTTTCCAGCGACCGAAAAGAGTTTAGAGCTTTCAACTCTCCAAAATACTTTTCAAATTTTTGAAATTCAATTTCAAATCAAAAAGGATTTAAACCTTCCAAATCTCCAAAATTTTCAAATTCTTTTCAAAACATTTCCAAAAACTTCTCTGGAATTCCGTTTTAAATTACAATTCACATTTATAATTTACATTCTTAAATTTCATTTATATGTGAATTTATTTCTTAACTTTGGAGTTACGATTTCAATTTCTTATTCAATTTCATATAATAATGATAACATTTCAATATTATCACTTTCTAACATCCATGCAACCATATACTATAATACTTTATAGAAAAACATTTCTTTTCTATACAAAAATAGTTTTGGGCAAAATTATCTCATTTACCCTATTTAAAACAATACTGTGTCGAATTGTTCTATTCAAGTGTTTAGAGATCCCTATCGATAGAGTTGTACGGACTATACCGACCAGAATCCATATACCACTCAACAAACCAATCATCACAATATAAAACAATTTTATATTCACTAACAAATACGCACTCGTATCTATTATTACACACAATTCATTCTAGAGCACTACTGACTCTATCTCTAATGAGTAACACCCAACAGAGCAGGGTTGTCGCTTAACCATATGCTCTGATACCACGCTGTCACATACCGAAATTTTCGACTTTCAAAAATTCGACATCGATACTCACTTTATCGACTGCCGAGCAATCGAGTGCCGGAAACTCCAATAGTGAGGGTTTTAAGAAAAAAAGAAAAAGTAGAAGAAGAAGAAGATAGAAGAAAAAGAGAAGAAAGAAAGAAGAAGAACAACATAAAACACATCAGAACAGAAAACAATATCAGAATCTTACACATCGCAGCGGAACAATATACAATAGATAATTACTAGTCTTTTAAAACAAAGAACTATATCATTTTATACATACATCAATCATCAGAGTCAATATACAACAATGGACAGTTATATAAACTTGTCCTCATACAGAATACACAGCGGAATAGATACTATCAGATACAAATACTACGTCTCGCCATCCAGCTTATCTCCAAAGCTCCAGAATATCCAGACTATCCTGATAACATAACTCTAGGCTGCCCGTGTGGAAATTGGTGGGCACCTAGAGTTTAGAAGGGAACAATAAACTCCGAGTCAGTCATGGAGACTGGTGTGAGATCGTAAAATAGTTATTCTTTAAAATAAACAATAGGAAAACTTTAATGTCAATTCGCAATGCTTTTGGAAAATGAAACTACCATAAGACCTCCCACCACACACACAATGCAAACGCAGACTTGGAGGAGATTTCTTCTTATGTTAGTCAAAGATGCTTACTACGCAAAAATCAAATTCTTTTTTGATATTATTATTAGTGCATAGTGGAAAACATTTTGAAAGTATAATATAAATCTTAGCCAGCATAGGTACCATTATATTATGCCTGCTATAGCTGCCTCCTGAGGAGACAGGTTATACAATTGAAATCGTAAAGGCTCGTATTGTTTCTTTGGATTTCTAACAAATGGTCAGGCTAAGGAACTTCCAATCCACGATGGGTACGTCCCTGGAATAGACGACCCGAGAACCTAACCGGATCTCTGCCAACACAAGGCCGGGTTACCTCTGCAAAAATAGGTAACTACTGACACGCGTATGCCATCCCCCGATCGTCACCGATCTTCCCGAGGATCCCCGATTCGCAACAAACCACATAGATAATAATAATGCAGTAACCACAGAGGTTAAGTATCTGGGCTCCATACCATGATACCACCTTTATCCAGAAGGAATGACATACACTAAGGGGCGCTACTCCCTAGAACCTTGCTGCATCCTTCCTGTTTCGACCATTTCCGGGGTGTGAGGCTCGACGAAGTCTCGTCCACAAAGCTACGCTTTCTACAAAGCCCTGCTTTGGGTCAAACAAAAATGATCAACCTATGATCACAAAGATATAAGATCAAACAAATGATCATATCACAAATGATCAAACACTGATCATTTCACAGCAACACTCAGTATGCCACGTTACCAAATTGGGATATATCGCTGATAAATTTCAACTACATAACCTCTGAGCTCGTACGTCTCAGAGAAGGGTGTTAAGCTAAGAGAATAAATTCTCCGCCACCAACAGAAATGTATTTGAAAGAAATCAGCTTTATATCTCAAATTGTAACGTCAGACACACAATCCATACAAGTCTGTTCCGGGATCGAACAGAATCGAAGGCACTTCTCACGAAGCCCTTGCATTTCCGGATAATTTTCAATCACGTCAGGACTTCCCGTCACTAAGGGTGATAAAACCTCTAAACCGGAGATCAGCCGATGTAGAGTAACTCGACGGTAATCCTTCCGTTTTCAAAAATATCCGGTCTTCAACACCGGTCTTCGAATGCAATTCATAACGACGTATCACATATTCGGAATGGGTTATACGACCCCATGGTCCTTTCCCGGCTAACCCAAATAGTGAGCGATTATTCAAAAATAAGTGTGGCATTCAAATTCATCCAATTCACAACAAATACCATTCAAGGTAATTATTGATAGTCGGTTATTTAACTATCAATAACGATGCGCAACATCATCAGATTCCAAATAATTTTCCAAATTATTTCATCTTCAAAAATATCTTTTACTAGATATAAAATTTCCACACTTCAAAATAAATCAATATTTATTTTCAAAACGAATTCCCATTTCTTTTACAAATTCCCTAGTGAATTTATATTTCCAAATATCTACTGATATTCGATTTTCAAATCGTTTTCAATATTCAATTTCAATTTATCTTTAAGAAGATAAAATCTCAAAACAGTTCATTTCATATTGGAAAAGCATTTCCATACTTATTTAAAATAAGTAATTCACAAAACTATTTATTTTCAACACTTAGAAAATATTCGATATACTCAAATCAAAATCAAGTATATATCTCATTCTTTAAGGAAATCATTAATTTTAACATCTATTTGAGTCAAAACGAATGTTGCGTAAAACATCGTTACGACGACTCGAAATCACTAGTATAGGGATTCGGATTTTAAGATAGGCATATATAAATCCCAATACTACATAAAACATTTTCTTTCGAAAATCGTTTACTATAACAACAGTGTTATAGTCCATCATTTCCTTATTTCTCGAAAACGTCTATTTCAACAATAAAAGTTGAAATCTATGATTTCGATTCACAATACATTTTAAAACATCTTTAAAATGTTTAACTTTATTTTTAATATCACTTCTTCAAAAATAAATCCATTTTTCTTAACAGTATATTCACTGTCCAAAATCGTGAATATAATTCACTTATCACATTTCAGTATTTAATTCATCAAATTCAATTGATTTTGAATTTATAAAACAACGCTTATAAATTCCATTTCTGTTTTATAACAACTTCGGTTTATAAATCTTCTTTATTAACAATTTCGATAAATATCCCACTTAAAGGCAAAAATCCAATTTACAAGTAAATTTCTTATCAGCCTTTATTCTACAAATTCATTCATTTTATAACTTCATACTTTATAAATCTATAAACTTCAAACTTCACAATTTATAATCCTATAAATTTTCTATCTTCCCAAGTTATAATTCTATAAGTTTCATATCTTTACAATTTAACACTTATAAAAAACTCGTTTTAAAATTCCAATAATTTTAATTGATAAATATCAATTTTATACATCTTTTATATACCTCGTTTTTAATAATTCAAAAATTCAAATTTTAAACTATTTTATAAATTACTTAACTGTTTATTTCAAAAATCACCTCTCGGTTATATTTCACCAAAATCTTAACCTTTATAACTTTAATAATTTTAACGTTTGTAAATTAATTCAAAAATTTAATAACGTATATTTACAAATAATCACTTTAAAAATTTCTTTTAAAGTTAAAATCGTTATTTTAAAACTTCAAAAATTGAATCCAATGATGCAACGCATCAATTAGTCAATCACAACATCAACATCATATATCAACATATGATAACAGAATATACATCAATCCTGTAAATAAATAACTACTGGTGAGGAATCCAGTTGGATCCCTCCAACCTGTTTCCCTGCATCCAAAGATGTTAGCACAATACCATTCCACTTCGAGGTGGAATATCGCGGTATATGGGTTTTTATAAAAATCCGCTTACTAACGGCGCAATAGGGTCTCATCCGCTATACGAGGCGGGAAATCATCAATCCAATATATATATAGATATATCCTACTATATCTAATATCACATCCAATAGCAATCAATCAGTCAATAAATAACTGCAATATCCAAATTTAAATCTGAGTGAGAAGATCTCACCTTTAATTTGCAATCCATTTTCCATTTTGACCATTTCTTCATTGTATTAACCCTTGTATAACAATTTATACAATTCATCAATATTCGAATTAAATCGAACAAATAAATTACCATTTATTTTATTAACTAATAATTTATTTTAACTAATTTTTTCTTTAATCTGACTGATGATTTAAATCTAACGAAAAATTTAATTTCAAACTAACTTCCTTTTGAAAAATCCTTTAGTAATTAAATCTTAAATAAGTTACTAAACAAAGATATTGCTTTATTTTTTTTTTTAAACTAAAACTTATTTACAGTAAATTTTATATAAACTGAGAATTTCTAAACTATACATATTTTCCTTGACTGAAAATTTTATTTACTGTCATTAAGAGGATTACCAAACTTTGCTTATTGTTTTAGAAATCGTAAATCTGCATACCTTACTGCCAGTGTTCGAAGCCAACATCGAACAACCAACGTGCCACTGCCGCGACATCGTCCAGCCTCCACAAATCGAAATCGATCAACCACGGCATCATCGTGCTCGAACTCGAGCCCCAACCAATCGCGAACCACCTGCCGCCGACCCCTACTCGCGACAATTTCCCCCTGCTCTCTGCCTCTACGAACACGCCGCATCGACCACGACGAACAGTCGCGACTACCTCCTAAATGTCACTTCCTGTATCGCGACCTCTCACGATCCACCCAGTTTCGATTCGCCTCCGCCATCCCCTGCGAGCGTCCAGCCGTAGTCGCGTGCCGCCCCTCCAACCTCGGCTCCATTGATCCCACCTCACCTTGTCGCCGCGGCCTCCAGCGCCTCATCATTGTGACGCCGCCTTCAATTGCTCGACTGACCCCAAAACCCAGCTCGTACGCGAGCTCTTGCGATCGACAGCGACGAACCCTTTCGCGAGTTTCGCCTGCCCTACCTCGCGCCTGAACGGAACACGCGGCCTCGATTTTGAGACCGTAGCACAACTTCAAATCGGCAGTAGAAATATCGCGTAGGGGCAAGGATGAGTCGCGATGACTGATGGAATAGCTGAGTATGTAGCGATGATTATAATGAAGGCGTTGATTTTCGAATGAGAGAAGGGGATCGAAGAATTTAAAGATGGAAGCTCCGCCATTTTTTTCTTTTCTTTGTTTGAACTTTGAATTGAACGGGAGTGGAATGAACTGAACAAGTATGGGCATCACGATTTTTTTTGTTCGTGATTGCAGGCGTGAATTTAGGCATGAGATAAGGGGAAGGTTTCGTGATTGTCTACGTGGTGGAAAGGAGTGAACGTGTTGCAGTTGACCAACTTTTAAATTTAAATTCGAATTAATTCCAACGCGTTTATCTATCGTGTGTTCACATAACAGTCCCAATCAATACGAAATTTGAAATCCGGTAATAATTCAATATTACGGTCCCAATGGAACTGGTTTCGTCAAATTCTGAGACTGTCCCTCGGAACGCTATTTTTAAATATCGATACGAACGATAATTTTCAAAACTGAACAAACCGTTTTCAAATTCAATTCTGAAGCTGCTGTTATCTTCAGTGTTATCAATATAAATTTTACAAGCGTTTGAAATATTTTTCTTTAGCTTTAAATTGAAGATTCACATTTTTATCCAGTTTCAATAGATTAAATTTTATAATTTAATCGGCAAATTCAAAGTTATATTCGGGATCAAATTAAATCATCGTTCAAATATTTAAAATTAATTAAATATTCTCAATTTAATTTGGTCAAAATTCAGGGTCGTTACAAGTCGTGAAACGAATTAATGAAAATGCTTACAAATTGAAGCTGCCAAATGATGTGTATACGTCTGACGTATTCAATGTTAAGCATCTCATGCCATATCACGGGGATGAGTTTGTTGTGGATGCAGAAAATACAAATTCGAGGACGAATTTTTCTCAACCTGGGGAGGATGATGCAACCTAGAAAGAAGAAGTCATAGGTCGTGTACGACCTAACATGTTGGTAAGTTGGGTACGACCTAAGGAGGAGGCTAATGGACTAGATTCTGGTAAAGAGTCACGAGAAGTTGTAGTTCTAGGTCGTATGCGACCTACCAGTTTCAAAGATCACATGCTACGACCTAACAGGCTAGGAGGAAAATGAGCTACGACTTAAGGGAAGTGCTGAGCTACGACTTAAGGGAAGTGCTGAGCTCCGACTTAAGGGGAGTGCTGAGCTACGACCTAAGGGAAGTGCTGGGTTACGACCTAAAGCTACAGGAGCAACACAGGTTGAAAAATGCGAAGGCTTAAGTCGGCAACGACTTAAGGGAAGAGTTCTGGTTAGTGTACGACTTAACGGAACAGATGATAAGTCGATGACGAATTACGACTTAGTTAAGTCGTCTAACCGACCTAACGAGTCACACAGAGGAAAGACTGAAGCGTGGAATCTTCCTCCGAGTTAAACCCTACCGTTGATTTCTTTAGGTTGCTGATCTGGGATGCGCATGTTTTTAAGTCGCTGAATTTTATTACCGTTGATTCTTCTGCCGAGTTAATCTCTACCGCTGATGGGAGCTGAACTGTTGATAAGTCGTTACCGACTTATACTAAGTCGTAGGTCGCAACTTTTATGAGTCGTGAGAAGTTGTAAGTCGTCTACGACCTAAGTGATGTAATCTGTTTGTATTTGTTAACTCGTAGTTCTTACCTGTTTTAAGTCGTATGTTTTGTAAGTCGTATGTCGTCTGTTTCATACGTCGTTCTGTTTGTTAAGTCGCTGAAGGCTTGTATTGTGTTGTTTGTCTTAGGTCGTCACCGAGTTATGGTAAGTCGTAGGTCTGAAGCTATAAGTCGGAACCGACTTAGGAGTTGGTAATTTCTGTTGTAAAAATTGTAACGCCTATAAATAGGCCGTGTGAGTCATTTGTAAAGGTTGTTGATTTTTGAATAAAATTCTCTTTTGATTGCTGTGTGCTTTCATCTAAATTGGTAGTTGAGTGTAATCTCCTATCTCCTCTTTCGGTTAATCGAGTGCGCTCGATTCAACGATTGTAGAAGCCGATTCGCGGAATCAAGTGCGCTTGATCAACGCTTGAAGAATTGAAGATCTTTGAACCCGGTATCGTGCGCGATCAACGAGTTCGGGATAGCTAGAATTCGGTATCTTCAGATCAACGAATTTGGACATTTCAGTATCTTCCAATCCACCGATTACTACTTTCACCGATTGAAGATTGTTTTGTTTAATCCGCTGCGTCAGAAATGGAGGCCGGCACGCAAGTGAGGTTAGAGGAGAAGATAAAATAAGGGTGGAGTTGGAGAATGGAGGGTTTGATAGCAAAGAAGAAAGTGAGCAGGAGTGAGGCGGCACGGGCTTTAAGTCGCGGGTTGAGGCGGGGTTGTTCGGTGGCTGGAGGCGTTCGGGTAGTGGCGTGAGGCTCGGGGAGGGTCGGTTTCAGCTGGGGAGTCGGGGCCTTCGAGTTTGGTTGAAGGAGGCAAAGGCACGGCTGGGGCTGGTGGAGCAGTGCGCGGGGAGGAAGATGGTGAGAAGGCGGTTCAAGTGGCGGGTCGGAATGCTCGGTGGTGGAAGTCGCAATTAAGGGTGGTTCGACAACAAACAAATAGAGCAGGACAAAGCAAAAATGAATCGGCATAAAAATGAAATTTTCTCAAATGAACAGAAGATGAAGAGAAAAATAGGAAAAGCATTGCGTACCACTGTATAAAGTGAGATGTGACAACAAAAGGTTAGAGCGTTGGAATTCTGAAATTAATAAGAGCAGATGGCTATTAGTTCAGCTGGTGGGTAAGTGAATAGACATCGTGTTAATTCCTTTATTTCAGCGACCTAAAACTTCACGACCTAAGAGAGTTTGCGACCTAACGAAGTCACGACCTAGGGAATTTTGCGACTTAGTGAAGCTACGACCTAAGCTACAGGAACGTCACGACCTAAGAAAGACGCGACCTAAGAATGTCACAACCTAACTCGTTGAAGTGATCCAGCAACCTACGCCTTAAGGAAGCTGCGACCTAAGGAAGCTACGACCTAAGGAAGCTGCGACCTAAGGAAGTCGCGACCTAAGGAAGTTGCGACCTAAGGAAGCTGCGACCTAAGGAAGTCGCGACCTAAGGAAGCTTCGACCTAAGGAAGTCGCGACCTAAGGAAGTTGCGACCTAAGGAAGCTGCGTCCTAAGGAAGTCGCGACCTAAGGAAGCTGCGACCTAAGGAAGTCGCGACCTAAGGAAGTTGCGACCTAAGGAAGTTAAGACCTAAAGAAGTCCACGACCTAAGAGGCTCTGCGACCTAAGGGAGTCAGCGACCTAACTATCTCAAGAACTTCGCGACCTAACAGTGTTGCGACCTAAAGGAGCTTGCGACCTAACTACTGAAGATGCTTGCGACCTAAAGCCTGAAGTGATTTAGCGACTCAATAGCCTAACGAGCTAAATGCAGAGAAGGGAATGCGACCTACTATAGGTCGTTCACGACCTACTACTTGCTCAGATGGAAACAGAAGCAACTCAATCAGGCTGCCTTCCCTAAGTCGCATATGGATTGCGACCTATCTTAGGTCGCTCGCGACCTACGACCTAACTTAGGTCGTACGCGACCTAAGACTTAGGAGAATTTCCAGAGTCCAAACCAGCTTCTATAAATACCCTACCACTTCTAACTTGAGGGGGACTTTGGGCCATTCATTTCTCCAAACACCGTTACGCTGTCGAAGTCTCCTCTCATTCAGCAATCAAAGATCTTAAAGCATTCGAGACACTACAACAATCTTCGAGAAGAGCTCCTTACATCCAACACGGATTCGTCGAGTTTTATCATCAAAGATCGAGCTAGTAGTCAAGAATGATTTCATGATCAAATTGTATTGTATTTAGAGGGATATTGTATCAAATTGTAACCGAATCAGCAATAAAAGACTATAAAGTGGATGTAGGCTCAATTACGGGTCGAACCACTATAAATCTGTTGTTCATTTACCGCTTTTCTGCTATTTTCAGCTTATATTCTGTTCCCGTACCAACGGGTGGTGCTTTCACAATTCTATTACACACACCGGGTGTTAGCGTTCACTTTTTACCGTTAACATTTTGGTGCTTTCACTGAGAAACCAACTCAGGCGATCATCCACTGTTGCTTCGCAAAGATTCATAAAAAGAACCTCTCTTAAAAAACCAGATCCGAAATAATGGCTCCTGGAAGAAGAGGTAGACCTATCAGATCCGGAAATGCTCACGAAGGAACTTCCGCTTCCCCAATAACAGACCAAGCAACTCCAACCGTTGGAGTCACCAGGGCTGAATTGGATGATGCAGTTTCTGGATTATACCAACAAATTGAAACTCAAAATGCTTTGATGATGGATATAATAACTGCCCTGCTCGGGGCAAATCGTCAACCAGAAAACCATCAAACCACCCTTCTTGAAATGCCACCTTTCCAAGCTGATGGTTCTATGCCGCAACCAACTTGTCACGAACATATGCCCGGGCAAACTTCCGAGGGAAGAACTGGTGCTTGCCCGAAGGTGTCTTTGAACAATAAAGAGTACCTATCTGAAATGGTTGGCCGCATCATGAAAGAGAGCATGCAAAGGGAAGAGGATGAGGCTGACTGGGGATTTGCGCCAAGCAGAACTCTGTTTACTGAAAGGATCCTAAGAGCGGAGTTTCCAAGGAAATTTGCACCTCCTACTATCCAAGCCTATAGGGGAACCAGTGACCCTAATCATTTCCTCTACAAGTACGATTGGCATATGACCGGTGCAAGAGCATCAGACGAGATCAAGTGTCGATACTTTCCAGTATACCTGGAAGGTGTGGCTTTACTTTGGTTCACAAAGCTTCCAGTTCGGTCTGTAGATAAGTTCTCTGACTTAACGCAAAAGTTTAAGGAACAGTTCAGATAGTATGCTTCAAAAGCTAAAGATATAATGTCACTGTCTAACCTTGAACAAGCGCCCGGAGAATCAATCAAATCTTTCTTGAGCCGTTTCAATATAGCTTTAGCCGAGGTAGAAAATGCGGAACCACGCATGATCCTGACTTATTTGATGCGAGCCATTGATAAATCGAGTAAATTTGGGATATGGCTAAAGATGAAGGAACCGAACTCACTTGATAAATTTTATAAAAAGGCCGATGAGTTCATTCGCCTTGAAAGCTTTTCTGCAACATCGAAAGTGGTTACTACCCAGACTGATAATGACAATGTCCCACCTAAGAAAAGAGAATCTGAAAGTCAGAAAAGGGAGAATGAAGGAGGAAAAAGCCAGGGAAATGAAAAGAAACCTCGCCGCTTTAATCCTTCGGACTTTACTCCTTTAACTGATACACCAAGAAATATCTTTTTTGCAACAAAAGACGTTGTCAGGTATCCTAAGCCACCTGAGATGACGAGAGGGGCAAAGCGTAATGGAAAATTCTGCCAATTTCACAATCAACCTGGCCATGACACTGACCAATGTCGCCAATTAAAGAAGGTGATTGAAGAATTGCTAGAGCAGGGTAAACTCCAACAATACGTTAAGAGGAGCGGAGTCGATCCAACCTCATCCACTCGGGATCAACAACACCCTACCCATCAATCCGATTCTCACAATAACACTGCAGTGCAAGATTCAGAAAAGCTTGTCATTAATGCTATCACAGGGGGACCATACCCAGCAAGCAGAAGTTGGGATGACTACTGATTCCCACAAAACTGCGACTGGGGCATCTCTCACTTTCTCTGGCATAAAAATCCAAAAGCTATGAATCAAGCACAAATGGAAATCCAGCTTGGAGATTCTGAAACAACAATAACTAGCATTCATTTTTTACTTAACAGCATTGCTTGAATTTGTAAAGATAATGATGGATGTGTAACTTCTACATTGTAAACCGCTGAGAAATCAGTGTGACTCAATAATAAAAAACTATGCATTCTGTGTTTTCTATTATAAAATGCCTGTTATATTTCGATGTGTAAATACTCTAAATGTATTGCTAAAATATCGATCTAATACTGCAGGTCATTAAAGCAAAGCTCACCCATCGCAAAGCTAAGCGAGCCTTACAAATCATTTATTAAAGCAAATTTCAAGCAACAAAAATTCCAAACTCAAATCCCATACAAGAGGAACTTCACATAAAAAGTTGACGGCTCCACTATGTCAAGCCCTCGTTAACTGGTTGCGATCGTTGATAAAAAAGGCATCCAACCAAATAATTTGCGTTTACTCTGTGGAGTCATTCAACAGTGAAGTCTACTTCTTCGGATAGAGCGATTTACTTGCAAAAGAAAGGAACACACGCTTGGAAACGATGATAAAGGATCGCAGATTGGCGGATGATGATACAACATGAGCGGGCAAACATGGAAGCAACCAAAGGGAGGTATGCCTCTCAACAGGAAAGCAAGTAGATCCACTAAAGGGATACCTTCCCAAGCAGAAGGAATAAGACCCTCGCTAACTGATTGTGATGCATCCGATCAGGCAGCTTGTGTCCATCCCATGGATCTACTTGCCCCTAAGACGCAACCTTCCTGGCACACCAACCAACTGATGCTCCTTCCCAAGGGTCAACAAAGCCCTCTAACGAGGCACGCCAATAAATGGAGAGCTTTCCTCAATCAAAAAGATCGGTGGGACTACCACAGGGGCACCTTGTTAATTGATTGCGATCGTTTGTACAAACAAACATCCAATCAAACAACTTACGCCTGTCCCGTGGACCCCTCCGACCATGAGAAAGTAACTTCCAGGCAATCACAAGCCCTCTTCGAGAGGCACAAGCCCTCTTCGGAGGCACAAGCCCTCTTCGGAGGCAAAAGCCCTTTTCGGAGGCACATTTCACCCGTGTAGAAGTGCAAAATGCTTCTCTTCGGAGACCCACTTCACCAGTGATGAAATGCTAAAAAGCCCTTTTCGGAGGCACATTTCACCCGTGTAGAAGTGCAAAATGCTTCTCTTCGGAGACCCACTTCACCAGAGATGAAATGCCAAAACTGCTTCTCTTCGGAGACCAAAATTGCTTCTCTTCGGAGACCAAAATTGCTTCTCCTCGGAGACCAAAACTGCTTCTCTTCGGAGACCAAAACTGCTTCTCTTCGGAGACCAAAACTGCTTCTCTTCGGAGACCAATACTGCCTCTCTTCGGAGACCAAAACTACTTCTCTTCGGAGACCAAAATTGCTTTTCTTCGGAGACCAAAATCGCTTCTCCTCGGAGACCAAAATTGCTTCTCTTCGGAGACCAAAAGACCTTTTCAGAGGCGTACTTCACCTTGCTTGAAGTACCAAAAATAAACCCTTTACTGGGGCACAAAAATCAAAACCTTCTTCAGAAGCTCATTTCACTGTGCAAGAAAATTCACTTTCAAACAAATAAAAGTGATCATTCCCAGAAGTCGAAGTGTTCTTCAGGAAGAAAAAGAAAATAAAAATTTCTCCAAAGACAAGATATACTCTATTAAAAGCAGAATAATTCTTCCTTGAAAAAGTGGAAAGTTATTCTCTAAAATAAGAGTATCGGTCTTGTGAAAGCAAGAAATATTACAATATACTTGTGGTATGGGGGCAGCATTATACAATTCAGTTACAGTAATAAAAGTAATATACAAGCGACATACCACAAGTTCGTTGCAATATCACGTAATAAAGATGTGGAGTAAATGCGTTCTTGAAACACAGACAAAAGTTTGTACAAGTGAAAAGAATCGTGTACTCTACACTTCAAATGAAAAACAGATGTATTCCTACATACACAAGGATTTGTACAAGAAAAATATCTATTTATTTCAACACTATGAGAAATTTTTTACATTGTACAGGTTACAAAAAGAAGCGGAGACCGGTATCCGCACAATCCCCGGTCAATACAAAAAGCAGAAAATGCAAAATCAAACTCATTTCCCCTTCTTCCCACCCTTGGAGCTTTTACCCGGCCTGGTAATTAGCTTCGTAGGCCGTATCGGTGAAGAAGGAGAAAGAGACTCAGCCGGATCAATCTCTGCCTCATCCCCAGCAGCAGAAGAACTCTTCTTTCCTTTCTTCGAAACCACACGTTTCCCTTCTTCTTGGAAGAAGATTCACTCCCCGGAGCAAGAAATGTAGAAAGCTTTGTGTCATAATCGAAAGACTGCTCCGGGGTCTTCTCGCTATCTTCCAGATCTTCTGCTTTCTGTTCCTCGGAAGCAGATGGTTCGTCCAAACCTTGAAGGGCTGCTATCGGTTCTTCCTGTGAACCTGGTTGAGAAGCTGGAAGAGGAGTAACTTGAGAAGAAGGAATGGCAGCTGAAGAAGGAAGAATTGGTGCAGTTTCCGGCACGACTACTGCATAATAAAAGAAATCAAAATTAGTATTCCTCGAGAAAAAAAAAGAAGACCGTGAATCGTCAAAGTTACCTGGAGAAGCCGGTTTGGCAAGATCAATCTCAAATTCCCGAGCCTGAAAGTCCTTCATTGCCTCCTCTTCTGTAGGAGTGGTCACAACTGGATGTGAAGGATGAGAGCTGGAATCCATAATGTTTGCATCAGCCGAAGTGGAAGCATGAACAGGGGCAGTTAAAAGAGCTTCCTCTTTTGAGAGTTCTTCTCCCAATGATTCAGTCCGTGCCCTAGCAAGCTGCTCCTTCCCTCTAACCAGAGCGGCGCGAGCCTCATCATCAAGATAGCGAGCCTCAAATTTTGCTTCCTCAAATTTTGCTTCATCATAGCCGGCACCTTTAAACATATCTAGTGCGGCCTCCCACACTTCCGCCAGGGTGATTTCATAATCTGGACCCAGAAAAGCAAGGCTCCCACAACCCAGAACGCAGTGTAAATAAAAGTCGAATAAGGTAGAACTGATGCTTGCTTTCGTTGCCTCATGTGACTGTTCAGCCGCTTCTTTTTCGACAATGGCAGCAACCCTACCAGTAATAGCCTCATCACGAGCTGCCTCAGCTTTAGCGAGTTGAGACTTTAATAACTCAATCTCCACGTTCTGGGAGGTGACTTTTGCCCGCAGTTCGGCGTTCTCTGCGCGATACTTCTCATTGACATGCTGTTCGGCGGCAAGCTTCATTTCTACGTCTCTTTGTGCAGCATGTGCATCCCGCACTTGCTTCTGAAAAACTTCTTCTTTTTGAGTATATGATGCAGAAGAAGAAGCGAGATTTTCCTTAAGCTGCTTAACTTCAGACGCAAGCTTTGCATTGTCGTCTGTGATGCTCGTCATCTCCACGTCATGCTGCTTACGCCATTTGTCCCATTCTGATTTATCGTTCTCCATGGTTATCATCGCCTCAAGGTTAAGATGGTTGACCCTTTGAAGTTCATCAACCAACTTCTGCCATCCAGACATTCTTTCAATATCAAGCTTGACAGCGTCAACATTTCTCAGCATTGCCTGCTTATCAATGGGAACCAAATCTAAGTCAAAACGGACTCCTCTTAGACACCAATTCGGAAATCGACTCTGAAGCGTTGGAGGGTCGTCTTTAACTTGATATTGTGGCCTGTTAATGATGGTTTGACTGTCAGATTCCTTTAGAGGAGGAGAACCGGCCGGAATGTCAGAAGAAATGGGAGCGCTAGTCTTCTCAGAAATAGCAGACGCGTCACTTGGCTTAGACCGTTTGCTCGATTCATCAGTAATTTGAGTCTTCCCTTTGTCATCATAAGATTTTCGCTTATGAGAATCGTAGGTTCTGTAAGAAGAATCGTATCGATCAGCATCTCTTCTTCTCTGACGCTGCTCATAATCCCATTTTTCTTGAGCCTTCCTTTGGGCCCGTTCCTCATCTGTCTCTCTCTGGTCACCAAGATATTTCCTGAAGTCATAGGATCCACGGCCTCCATGGCGCTGAAATGAGTCATAATATGAGCCAGAGCGCCCCATCGGAGAATCTGAAAACGGAAAAGAAGTAAAGTTTAGAAATTTCCAGAAAGAAAGAGTAAATGCTTATAAGTGCTCAAATCCTAAGTGTGTGTGGCGTGTGGGCTATGCGCGTCGGGCTACAAACCACTTTTTTGTGTGGAAGTGGTGACGGCTTGTATAGAAGGCGTTGTGGTTTGTTGCAAGGAAGAAGTTGCTTCGATAACAGGAGGGACCACTTTAGAAACATCATCTTTAAAGAGCTCCTGAGAGGTTATCATAATGTCGCTCAGACTGTCAAAAGTATCATCGCCATGGTGCATGGGAGAATTATCTTTTTCAACTTCCACCTCAGCCATCTTTTCAAGAGTGTGAAGATTTTCCTCCTCTTCAAAAACCGGGGCAAGTCCTAGCTTACCGGGCGATCCAGCAATGACGGTAGAAGTAGAACACTTTACCAATGAAGTCTCAGCGGTAAGATCTTGCGGTAAAAGTTCTTTAGCAGGAAGAGGGGCATCTGATTCCTCAGTAGGAGAATCAGGGACTTCATGTGGCCGAGTGGAACGGGAAGGATGTAAGAGTCCAAATTCGTGGAGGAACTCATCTCTCAATAGAAATTGAACACTCCTCTCTTCAGCATCCACGGCACTCAAAGTATCTAAAATTAATTTGTGACTGGTATCTCGAAGTGGAGGAGGAAGTGCTGCAAAAAGAAAGAATGGAGTTAAGCATTTGACAGTTCGAGTTCTGGAAAGTCTTAAAAACAAATCGGAAAGAGACAATCTTACTTCCGACTCTCCAGATAGCATAAAATCCCGGAGGACAGCGGACATAAAAGAATTGAGTCAAGAACCCATGGGCACTTTCGGGCAAGTCCAGAATTAATTTACGGTTCCTGGCACTCCTCACAAGTGTAATAGAAGGATGATCTTTGTTCTTTGCAAATGTGCACAAGAAGCGAATTTCGGCAAAACTGGGGAAACGGCCCAACGTTCTCCTGAAAAGCACACACAGTCCTAGCAGAATGGAGTATCCATTAGGGTGCAGTTGAAAAGGGGAGATAGATAGCCGAAGGAGAAGTTCTCGAAGACAATCATTAAAGGGCGAAATAGCTCCGCTCAAGCACATCTGACGATTCACAGCGACAAAGCCAAGAGGCGGCCTGTCAGCAGTGTCGCTTGATCCAGGAAGTAAAGCATCTGCTTCGGCAATGCCAAATTGGATGCACAATTGTCTGAAGACCTTGTGGCTCAGAGTAGTGGAAGTCCGTTCCGGAGGGTGGTTCAGTGGAGTAGCAATTGGAAAAGCTTCTCCAGCTATTTCCAAGTCTTCCTGTTGAGATGCCATTCTACACAAGGAACTGGACGATCAAATATTAAGGTGCACGTTTCCTAAAAAAGAGTGAAGTGTTGTGCAAAACTAACGCAATAACAGGCAAATATAAATGAAACTAAATTAGTTGATACTTGTCAATTATAAAGTTTCGGGGCTTGATATCTTAAGTCCGAGAACAGTGTTGTGTTGATGCAAATAAATCAGCTTTAGTTGATCGTTTCAATTTTGCTTTAATACTTCACTTAGATTTGTTAGTTCGCAGCATTTTATTCGCGAAGTTCATTTAGGTTTGTTATTCTTTGTCGACTAATCTGTCATTCGATGTGGGCAATCAATGGCAGTATATTCGTCCCATTTTTTTTCTGTGAATATTGCTTTTAAACAGGTTATCAGCATTAAAGTTAAGGCAATCTGAAAAGAAGTACAACGAAGTCTAAAACAATTCAAATTCAAAAAATCAGCCAAATTCTGCTTAAATTTCTAAGTTCTAGGTCGTTCACGACCTAACATAAGTCGGAGCAATTTTAAGTCGTGCTGTCCAATTTGAAGTGTTCAGGGCTTTACAAATTTGTTTCAAGTTCTAGGTCATTCACGACCTAACATAAGTCGGAGCAATTTTAAGTCGTGCTGTCCAATTTGAAGTGTTCAGGGCTTTACAAATTTGTTTCAAGTACTAGGTCGTTCAGCGACCTATCATAAGTCGGGGCATATTTAGGTCGCACAATGTAACTGGATCAAGGCAATGCAATTTACTCCATGTCCTAGGTCGCGTACAACTTAGCATGAGTTGAGAATCCTTAGGTCGCAAAAGAGGTTGGTCAGCTTCATTTTAGTTGCAGATGTTTTTTAGATCGCAAGACTTAGGTCGCCAAGAACCTTACGACCTAACTTTTAAAGCCATCCAGATCTGCTAGGTCGCTAGCGTCTTCTCCAAACAATCCTACTGATCCAATAACCCGATACTGCTAGTATAAAGAAAACGATTCATCCTCTTCTTGAATCCCATTCATCTCTACATACCAACCGAATCGCCCATTAAATCAATTTCAAGTTCTTCGATTCATTACAAACATTACTGTGCATTCACGAATCATGTTAACATGTCGATCGTGACAATCATTCAAAAAACGAAACACAAATGCATGGAATTAAACTTGAGTTAGACAACATAAACTCGTAATTGGGCGGCGATTATGGTGGAATGGAGATCGAAACTCACTTACGTAGTTTGTTAGAAAGGATGAATCGTCGTTTAAACAAGTTGAATTCTCTCTTGGGGGTTCAAAGATTTGTCAATAGCAACGGGAGATTAGAGCAGAAGGATTAGGAGGAAGAAGGTGACTTAACAGTTTATATGGGCTGAGAATGGAAGGCGAATAGGCACGAAGTTTTAGGTCGTCCACGACTTAGCAAGGTTGAATCGAAGTATACGACCTATGGCATAGTCATATACCTCGAGGGGCAAATGTTAATTCCTTTATTTCAGCGACCTAAAACTTCACGACCTAAGAGAGTTTGCGACCTAACGAAGTCACGACCTAGGGAATTTTGCGACTTAGTGAAGCTACGACCTAAGCTACAGGAACGTCACGACCTAAGAAAGACGCGACCTAAGAATGTCACAACCTAACTCGTTGAAGTGATCCAGCAACCTACGCCTTAAGGAAGCTGCGACCTAAGGAAGCTACGACCTAAGGAAGCTGCGACCTAAGGAAGCTGCGACCTAAGGAAGTCGCGACCTAAGGAAGCTGCGACCTAAGGAAGTCGCGACCTAAGGAAGTCGCGACCTGACCTAAGGAAGTTGCGACCTAAGGAAGCTGCGACCTAAGGAAGTCGCGACATAAGGAAGCTGCCACCTAAGGAAGTCGCGACCTAAGGAAGTTGCGACCTAAGGAAGTTAAGACCTAAAGAAGTCCACGACCTAAGAGGCTCTGCGACCTAAGGGAGTCAGCGACCTAACTATCTCAAGAACTTCGCGACCTAACAGTGTTGCGACCTAAAGGAGCTTGCGACCTAACTACTGAAGATGCTTGCGACCTAAAGCCTGAAGTGATCTAGCGACTCAACAGCCTAACGAGCTAAATGCAGAGAAGGGAATGCGACCTACTATAGGTCGTTCACGACCTACTACTTGCTCAGATGGAAACAGAAGCAACTCAATCAGGCTGCCTTCCCTAAGTCGCATATGGATTGCGACCTATCTTAGGTCGCTCGCGACCTACGACCTAACTTAGGTCGTACGCGACCTAAGACTTAGGAGAATTTCCAGAGTCCAAACCAGCTTCTATAAATACCCCACCACTTCTAACTTGAGGGGGACTTTGGGCCATTCATTTCTCCAAACACCGTTACGTTGTCGAAGTCTCCTCTCATTCAGCAATCAAAGATCTTCAAGCATTCGAGACACTACAACAATCTTCGAGAAGAGCTCCTTACATCCAACACGGATTCGTCGAGTTTTATCATCAAAGATCGAGCTAGTAGTCAAGAATGATTTCATGATCAAATTGTATTGTATTTAGAGGGATATTGTATCAAATTGTAACCGAATCAGCAATAAAAGACTATAAAGTGGATGTAGGCTCAATTACGGGTCGAACCACTATAAATCTGTTGTTCATTTACCACTTTTCTGCTATTTTCAGCTTATATTCTGTTCCCGTACCAACGGGTGGTGCTTTCACAATTCTATTACACACACCGGGTGTTAGCGTTCACTTTTTACCGTTAACACATCGGAAACCCAAAGGACAAAAATGCAGAACCGATATGGAAATCGTTTCGCAGATTCAGACTCGCATTGTATTTTGAAATACACAAATGAATATACTGCTGAGATCAGCACGACAAGACGATCAAAACGGTACACAGATATCATTGATAGGATCATCCGATCAAAAGTCGATAATCGGTACTAGAAATGCTGCTAATTTGCCAGAAATAAGATAAACGGAGCAATAGTAGTAAAAATTTAACGAAACGAAAGATGAAGTCTCACTCAGGAGATGATTTACAAATTTATTATATAAAAATATTCAGATTTGGAAAATATTTTATTATCATCTAATATTAACTGATTTAAATTCAAATAAAATTACACGATAAAATAAACTTCCATATTATGAGATGAAAATTTACCAGTTGCTATGTTTCATTAGACGTATTCCAAATATTTAAGTTTTATTTCAAAATTTTATAATTTATAATTCCACAAAATTTCAATTTTTACATTATAAAAACCATTAAAATTTTCGAGTCGTTACAATATCTATATTTATAGAAAACTTGTTTCGAAATCTCTTTGAAATTTAAAGTAATTATAAAAATATATTCTTCAAAATGCTTCTTATCCAAAATACATATATTTCATGTATATATATAGTAGAAATCACTTCATATTCAAATAAACATCTCCTTTATAAATCACTTCGTAAACAAATGCAATAAATTAGTGTATTTGACAACAATCATAGAGCAAGACTTCCTTGTGGATAAGATCATATTGGTTTAATTCAAGCACCCAAAAAAATTCATAAGTAGTTCATCACAAACCAACTTCAATTCGACGCTGAAAATCATCGCAAACATCAAGGCAACAACCAATTAACACTTAAAAGTTAAACGAGCGAACGGTCAGGCGAACCGGAGCATTCGGAGGCCAAAATAGCGTGACCTGGGGATCAACCCAGGTCACGACCGGTGCACCGGTGGTGTAGACGGTCCACCGGTTGCAGCGCCTAAGCTTAACCCAAGCTGCGCCTGTGGCCTCCCGTTGCTCCGTTCATCCCCATTTTCTGGTTATGATATTCTCGAGTCTTAAAGTTTTGGTTTAACATCCATGCAAGCATCCAAACATCAATTATTTAATGCAAATCATGATCATAAGAAGTGGGTTTTAGTAAACAGAACATAAGGTTTAGTCTATTAGGGAATATGACACCTAGATAAGCAATTATCACAATTAAATTTGAGTTAATTCAACAACAATTCATACAAACGGCAAATTCGGTATATAATTATGAAATTGAGATAGTTGTGAGTTCTAAACTCACCTTTCTTCTTGAGTTAGACAATAATTTACCATCATAGCTTGCAATTGCTTCACTAGAAAACTCTAGACTTGATCTCAACCCAAAAGAAGCACAACAAACATCAAACAATAGAATTTACAGAAATCAATTAGACTAAAAAGTGAATTAAAGTTAGGTGAACTTACTTTTGATTTTTTCTTAATTTTCTGGAATTTATTTTGATATTTCCATGCTGATTTGCTTTCTAGGGTTGAGAGGAAGAAAACTTTCTTTTTACAATAACTTTTGTTGAACGTACTAAAAATGAGAGAAGAAGGAGGAGTTTTCTCTATTACTTAACTTTATTTTGGGCCTTGGGTTGTAATATACAATCTAGTAAGAATAGAACTATTTATTTCTTTTTAGTTCTTCCGACCAAAAACACTTATAAATTTTATAACTTTCGCATTAAATCATGAAACAAATTCCTAACTCATTTCAACTAATGATTCACAATTCCACCTAGTAATCATTATTAATTATAAAATTATCTTTTACTTTATTTTACATGAATTGGAACCACAACAATCATTTAAACAAAATATTTACTTAATAATATTAACCATCTTTTAATATGTTTTTTTAAATAATATTAATAGGTTTGAACAAGAAATTTACATCAATAAATTTCATATATTGTTTTTCCCATAAATACACATTATAAAATTCTCATTTCAATTATTATTCTTATAAAACACTTAAATCCTATTTTCTCCAACTTCAATAAATGAGAAATCAAATTTCTCATTTAAATTTCCAGTTTAAATATTTATTTAATTTATTTTACACAACACTGAAAAATCAGGGTTGTTACAAGCACACAACCATCAAACACCAACAATGCTTAATTCCAATCCCAATCGTCAAATAAGAAAGTAACAACAATAAAAATAAACTTACATACATACCAGTTATTAGCTATAATAATACATCATCAATGTAAGTATAAGTCATCAAATGTATGCTAATTACTCCACAATAGTAACACAATTCAATACCATCAAATGCATACTAATCCTCTATATTAATAACACAAATAACAATTCACCAAATGTGTACTAAACCACTATATTAGTAACACAATGTCAACCATCATATAACCTAAATCAACTACCCGTCGTCTAGTAGTAATAATGGTAAAACATCGCATACCCATCCTAATGCAATTTCATTATCATAGGCAAACATACCGCAAATTACATCCAACCAAACAATATATTTACAACAATTACTTTTTCTTAAGCGTAAAAGAAATCGTTTAACTATTGTTTATTATAAAAGCACCTTTATTTATTTCAAAACAATAATCCCTCAAAACAATAAAATACTTCGAGTATATTTTATTATAACCCCATTAATTCAAATCCCTTGAAATATCGTATTTTCCTCCAAAAATAGTAATTTACATCAAATTGTTTTTCAAAGCAATAAATTACTATTTTATAAAAATAATGGTATATATTGAAACCTGAAAAGAAATTTATTACTATTTATTCAAGAACAATAATATTTTATTTCAATTAATATACCTCCTTTTTATTTTTGTTCATCTCAAAATAGTAATTGTTTTAGTTAAAATAATTTTGGATACATATTTATACTACTACTATTATTAAGAAACTGTCTTCAATTTTGTTACTCAAATAACAATATTTGTATTTCCCACTATAAAAACAATAAAACCAATTATTTATTTCATTTACACAAAATAATACTATTTTCACTAAAACTCTTTTTTTAATGGGGGAATTAATTTAAAGGACAAAAATTTGTATATTTTTAGCCTGAAGGACATGACCTCAATATTTTAAGCACAAGGACAAACATTCTCCTAAAAATTATTCATAAGGACAAACATACTCCCAAAATTATTCATAAGTACAAACATTCTTCCAAACTGTTACCGAACTAAAAACTGTTACCGATAACTACAAACTGATACCTAAAAACGACTATTAATAACTAAAAACTAATACCTAAAGAAAGTTGTCCTTCGGGCTAAAATACCGAAGGTCTATCCTTGAGGCTAAAACGCTGAGACATTTTGTCCTTGACAATAATTTCCTATTTTTTAATTTCCTTTTATTTTATAAATAATAATAAACTTTTAAAACCTTAATTTAAAATATAATCATAGTTATTATTTGTGAATTTCCCAAAAATTCAAAAATAATAACCTTATTTAATTTCTTACTCCAATTTGAGTAAAGTTTGTTAAATCAATTTTATTTATAGATACCATCCAAAACCTATAAATAACCTTATTTATCTTTAATTTATCTAAAATTTCCATTATTATCCATTTTTCTTCAGTTAATTATTTTTCGATTCAAACCAAAAGTTAATTATTAGTAAACACCTAAAACACTACAACAAAAAATAAATTATCCAATGAAGGCATAATCATCTAAAATATTATAACCAAACAGTCATCTGTAGAACATAGCATATATCAGTAAATATAACTTTTCATCGATATGCACATATTTTATATTTTAAAATTCAAATAATTAAAATAATAAACCATACCAACATGCTTTTGCAAATATCTAGCAAACCCAATGCCAAATCTTCTAAATTCCACCATGAGTCCAATAGAAGAAATTCGTATTTAAAAGATATGGTGGTTAGAAGATCCAGGGTTTTTAAAAAAAAGGGCAAACGAGGTTTTATACTGGTCCTCTACCAGATCTTACTTGAAAAGAGAAACATATATACAATATAGAAACAAGAAATTAACTAAAGAAGTAACTGTATAATTAAATAAGGATTCGAGCCAAATAGCCCAAATATCAATTTAATTAATACGCCAAGTAAAGCCTGATCCAATGGTCTGCAAGCATTTCATTCTTTTATTAACAGTTTTTTTACTTCTGCAATAATATCTCGCCTGTTCTTACGCTTCTTATGAAAAATTCTATTATTTCTCTCCCGCCACAAAACAGTGATGAAGCTTTTCAAAACCACTAGCATTTGACTACCCATTTCATCTCGCCGCCTCGATCTCTTGAAAATTTCAAACCATTGATGGTTGTGGTCGGTATTCCCATAGTATATTCCAGCAGGCATAAGTACCGACTTCCATATACGATAACTCACCTCGTATTGGAAAAATAAGTGGTCTCTACTCTCAAGGTGTTAAGTACAGAATACACAGATATTACTATCGATGTGAATAACTTGTCTCTAATTAGTAAGGAATTATGTATAGTTTTCCAAATTATTAAATTATCTTTTTCTGATCCCAGGCAATTCCATATTCTGCGGTACCAAGGTGAATTAGGCCTAATATGATCTCGAAGTAATTGTTTGTATGTAGAAGCAATGGAGTGAGCACCATGTTTACCCGTCCATTGGATCTTGTGTGGAGTATTAATGTGTTGTTCTCTAATGATCATATTCCATATTCATCTTACCACCACCGAGCTCGCAGTAGGCATAATAACCTTGTCTTGGAAGATGAAATGTTGAATATTAGCATTGTTAGGGATGCCAGTGGAGTTCTTCTACATATTGTCTAATATGTCATTAAGTATAAGCCCTGGACAGTGCCAAAATGAACTCTGGGTGTTTGTGAAAATATTGTGCTTGACGAGAGGAATAATAATATGTCTAATGTTAAGTATGCTCCTCCAGAACCAGGTAGCAGTGGAAGGTGGTGTCATTGTCCAAAAGTTTTTGCCATATAAGTAATTCTTTCTGATCCACTTAACCCATAGATTAGGTTTATCACATATGATGTCATTGATATGTTTTGAAGCAACAGCTATGTTCCAGTATTGTAGGTTAATAATGCCCAATCCCCCCCTTTTTCTTGGTCTGCAAATTTTGTTAAATGCCACTGGGATAGGTTTACGTGAATGGCAGTCTCCATGCTATAAGAAATGGTTCACTACTGTCTTGATCATAGAAAGCAATTTCTTAGGTAATATAAATAGACGATACCAGTATGATGTCATTCCAAAAATGATGGACATCATAATAGTTATTCTCCAGCCTGTGATAGCATATGTGTAGGCCAATTCCGAAGCTTTGATATAATCTTTTCATACATAGTGATGCACTGATGTAACGATACGATCTTTCGACGCTCGAAAGTCGACATTAATACGTCCACTGTATCAAATGCCGCGCAATCGAATGCCGGAAAAACCGAATCATTAGGGTTAAAAAGAAGAGGTAGAAGAAGACAGAATACAAAGAGAATAGAAAAACAGAAACAGAAACAATATCAGAATCTCACATTCGCAGCGGAACAATATATAATAGATAATCACTAGTCTTTTAAACAAAGAACTATATCAGTCTATACAATACAACAATGAGAGTCAATATACAACTCAATACAACAATGGACAGTTATATAAACTTGTCCCCATACAGGATACACAGCGGAATAAATAAATAAGTACGAGTGTACGTCTCGCCATCCAGCTCATCTCCAAAGCTCCAGAATATCCAGAATATCCTGATAACATAACTCTAGGCTGCCCGTGTGGAAAATTATAGGCACCCAGAGTTTAGAAAGGGAACAATAAACTCCGAGTCAGTCATGGTGACTGGTGTGAGATCGTAAAACAGTTATTTTCACAAAGAAAATAAAACAAATTCGCAATGCTTTTGGAAAATGAAACTACCATAAAACCTCCCGCCACACACACAATGCAAACGCAGAATTGGAGGAGATTTCTTCTTATGATAGTCAAACATGCTTACTATGCAAAATCATTCGATATTATTACTGTTAGTGCATAGTGGAAAACATTTCGAAAGTATAATATTAATCTTAGCCAACATACAACCATTATTGTATGCCTACTATAGCTACTATGTTCAATAGTAGGTTACCGCCACATTCCATAGCAGGTTATACAACTAAAACCGTACAATGTTCATATTGTTTCTTTGGATTTTCCAACAAATGGTCAGGCTAAGGAACATCCCACTATCAATGGGTATGCCTCTGGATGGACGTCCCGAGAACTAACTAGCTCTCTGCCAACACAAGGCCGGGTTACCCCTTACACTAGGTAACTACTACACGAATATGCCACCCCCCGGTCCTTTGGGACCTTTATCCGAGGGCCCTCGATCACAAAGCAACAATCACACAGTAAAAGAGATTGGAGCAACCACACAGGTAAATATCTGGGCTCCATACCATAATATCACCTTTTTCCAGAAGGAAATGACATACCCTAAAGGGCGCGACCCTCATAACCTTGCCGCATCTTTCCTGTTTCGACCATTTCCGGGTTGTGAGGTCCGATGAGGTCTCGTCCACAAAGCTACGCTTTTTCACAAAGCCATGCTTTGATCACAAATGATCAACGAATGATCATCAACACACAGCAACACTTAGCATGCCACACTACCAAATTGGGAGTATATCACTGATAACCTTCAACTACATAACCTTTGAGCTCGTACGTCTCAGAGAAGGGTGTTAAGCTAAGAGAATAAATTCTCCGCCATCAACAGAAATGTATTTGAAAGAAATCAGCTTTATATCTCAAAGTGTAATGTTAGACAAACAACCATACAAGTCTGTTCCGGGTTCGAACATAACCGAAGGCACTTCCAAAGAAGCCCTTGCAATCTGGATATTCACTAATCACGTCCGGACTTCCCATCACAAGAGTGATATAAATCTTTATACCGGAGCAACTCGGTGCAGAGACATTCGATAGGTTGTCCTTTCATTTTCGAAAATACCCGGTCTTCGCACCGGTCTTCAATTGCAATTCATAACGTCGTATCATTATTCGGAATGGGTTATATGACACAAAGTCCTCTCCCGGCTAAACCGAATAATGAGCGTTTGTTTTAAAAACAAATTCAAATGCCATTTCAAAGGCAATTATTGATAGTCGGTTATGTAACTATCAAATTCACAACAATCAACCAATTTAAATAATTCTTCCAAATTATTAAATTTCAAATATCTTCGCGAGATATGGTTTAACACTTCAACCATTTGAAACCAAATTTCAAATCACTTTTCACACTTCATCACTTTGAAAACAAATTTCAAATCATATTTTCACTCGCGGGATAAAATTCCCGATATCATTTATTTCCATTGTGAAATTAAATTTCCAAATATCCACTTATATACGATTTTTCAAATATTCACTTTCAAACAACAAATCAATTACAAATTGATTTCTAAATTTATTTCCAAATACCAAGTCATTTTATCAAATTGATTTCCAAATTTATTTCAACACAAAATCTATTTCATACAAATTCATATCGATTTCCCAAAGATTTATTTTCAAATACCAAATCAATTTTCAAATTGATTGCAACAAATTTATCACCTTTTAAATAAATTCCTTTATTCTTTCCAAATTATTTAAAATTCCATTTTCAAGAAATTCTCCAACTTTTAAACAATATTATTCAAAACTCATTTATTAATATCCTTTCCCATATTTTGGAAATGATTCGATAAGATTTCAAAAATCAACTTTATACTTTTAAATTCCTTCTTTTAAATTCACCCAATTCTTTCAAAAGAAATTTACTTCAAATTTACTACTTTAATTTCAAAAATCCAATTTCATTTATTTCTGGTATCCAACGATACCAAAAATACATTTGGCTAAATTATAGCCTTCAACAAATTCAATCGTCAATATAATCATTCACAGATTATAAATAAATCATCACACACATATGAAACAAATTCATACAATTTGAGGAATCCAGTTGGATCCCTCCAACCTGTTTCCCTGCATCCACAGATGTTAGCACAACAATTAAATACCAATTCCACTTCGAGGTGGAATATCGCGGTATATGGGATTTATAAAATATCATCCGCTATTATGCGGCGCATAGGGTCTCATCCGCTATATAATGCGGGAAATCAACAACTCCAATATATATATATATATTCCAATATATATATTGCTATATACTACTATATTTACTATCACCCAAATAATCAATCAATCAATAACTGAATTTCCAATTTTTTAATTTGAGTGAGAAGATATCACCTTTGCTTTTTATTTTGCAATCCACTTCAATATTGCGTTGGTTTCCCCATTTTTAACCTTAAATAAACAATTTTATAAATCTATTAATATTCGAAATAAATCGAACAATTCAATTGCATTTTAAAATTTTAATTCAACTAATAATTTTAAATTTTAAACTATTCTCTCTTATAAATAAATTATTTTTAGTAACTAAAAATAATTAAATAGGTTTATTGACCAAATTAATCTCCAAAATATTATTTATTATTTTTCTTACAACACTTCAAAAGTCCTATATATTTTAAACTGTATATATATATTTCAGTACATAAACAAAATAAATATTTTTCCTTACTGTAAATAAATCAAAACAAAATGGTTTTTACATATAGATTAAATTAGAAACAAAACATCTTTGACCTTACTGAATAAAATTTTCTGCTCTCTATGTATATATATTTATATTTTAAAACCAGACAATAAGTTCCAGTACCCTCTTTTTTTTTCTTAACCTATATATATATTTTAAAAATTAATAGTACTTAAAAATATGTATATCTATATTTTTTTTTCTTTTTGTTTTACTGCAATATATTCATATATAGATATGTTATCACAATTAAATTGAAAAATGAATCGAATGAAGATAAACTGCAGACACCTCATCCACTCGAATCGAATGATTTGCCTCTACCACGCCACCTTCCCTTCAACATCACCGAACCATCGCCATCAACCCTAGTTGAGCCTCCGACTGGCCAAGCATCTCGTGCTCGAGCTCGAGTTTGACGCCACCTTCTCGAACGAGTCGCCACCGACTCGTACGACGCCACCGTCCTAGCCTCTGAAGCGCCTGGGTGTTAAGTCGTAGAGACTTAGGTCGGTGGGGGTCTTAGGTTGTAGGTCGGAGACGACCTAATTTCGAGTTACGACTTAGGGAGATTTCGCCTATAAATATAGGGGGTTGGCTTCATTTTTGGGATCCGGATTTCGAAGCGACGAAGTGCTGCCATTTTGAGAGCTCGACTTCTACACTTCTTCACTTCTTTTCTCCACTCTAATCTAGTGATTCCATCCATCCAAGTTGAAGATCAAATTGAAGATTCAAGAGCTTAGATTGAAGATCTTCATCCTTTGAAGTGAGATTTCTTCGTTTGAAGCGGATTCGCGATAGATCAAGCTAGATCCTTCGCTGTCCAGATCTGAAGCGTGTTGATTTGGGGTTGTTTAGGTGATTTGGTGAGTGGTGATTATCTCTCACACGGATCCAAAGGAGTATATCGGATTGTTGGCTCGATTTGGTGTTAAAATAATGATATCGAAGCAATGATAACAGTGATAGCCAGAGTCATGGATGTTTGGTTGTATCGTCATTCGGTCTCAAGAGCGGTATTCTCTGGGTGCTTATCTGATCTTGGTTTAGGCCTTGGGGGTTTGTGCTTGGAAAACATCGCCCTTGACTCGAGTGATAATTGCTTTACTTTACATTGTATGCTCTGCTATGTTTGCTTCTACTTAGTGTGTGTTTGGGGGCTATCACTGTAGAAAGAGATTGGAGTGGGAGGGTTGTATTCCTATTCCTTTTCCTTTATGCTCTTTTGGTATGTTGTTAGTTAATTTACCGCTCACTAAGACCGTTGTCTGACTCAAGGCTTTATGTTTTAATTCTTATTGCCTTGGGCTGTTCGTCCATTTTGGGACGGGCAGACTAGGTAGCAGGTGACAGGTGTTGTTCTCTTCTCACGATGCTGATATCGAAGACGAGCTGGAGGGTTGCATATTATCTTCATATTATATGTACTGGATGTTCCGCTGTTTGTATAATCTTTGAGTGTTATGTGGTGAGGCTTGATGTATTGACTATTTGGATGCTTGTATTCAACTATTATGGAGTTTTATATGATGGCATTTTATTCTGTAAAGCTTCGCTATACATATGTTCTATTGTATTTTGTCCATGCGCTATGAGTAATACGATAGATTCTGTTGTTTTTATCTACCTTGACAATCGTCCATGGTCGCCTAGCACACTTTACAGCACACTATCTCTAGATTCGGTGCAGGAGTCATGGGCGGTCGTCACATTTGGTATCAGAGCATTGGTTAATCGATTTTACCCAACGCTCGTTGACGTAACTACGTATGAGAGACGTAATTGTAATTTTGATGGATGATTACTATATATAATATAGTAGCTTAGTTGAGTTTGAGTCCTTTATGCAGTTGTTTCTCTAAGATGTTCTAATCATTCTTTTTATAGATATTGAGAATGAGTCGAAGAGGGAGACCAGCTGCTAGGGAAGGCCATGCTGCTGAAGGAACTGCTGATTATGCAGCTATGTTCGAAGCTATGATGACTTCGATCATGAGAAGGATACCAGTTCCGGGGGCAGCAGTAGATGTTGGAGTTCAAGTCCAAACTCCGAAACCAGTGGATTTTGCTAAGTTGTGCAAGGACTATACTGCTCTTGGAGGGAAGGTTTTCTTGGGAACAGAATCAACCATTGAAGTCCAGAGGTGGATAGATGCTTGTAGAAGGATCTTTGGTGATTTGGGAATCGATGATGCAACTAAGAGGAAGTTGGCATCAAGACAGCTTCAAGGGAGAGCCTCTGATTGGTGGAACTCTATTACCATCAATACTCCGGAGGAAGAGATTACTTGGGAGCAATTCCAAGTCAGGTTTGAAGCTAAGTTCATTTCTATAGCTCAGAAGTCTGTTCTATTCAAGAAGTTTGTAGAGCTCAAGCAAGGTGGAAGACTAGTTCTTGAGTATGTTTCTGAGTTTGAAGCTTTGTCCAAGTATGCCCGGTCGTATATCGAATCTTCATATCAGAAGAATGAGAAGTTTGTGACAGGCTTGGACAGTTATCTTGGGAGACAGTTGGTGGATCATTTGGACGATTCATTTGAGAAGCTTGTGGAGAAAGCTCTCAGGCATGAGAGTTTGTTTCCTAAGGAAGGATCTATTGTTGCTGTGACCAGGGAAGAGTCTAAACCTCAGCAAGGTGGAAACAAGAAGAGGAAGCAGCAGCAGCAGCAGAAGGGTAAGGATGGACAGAAGAAGCCGAAGGGCGAAGTGACTTGCTACAATTGCCAGCAGAAGGGCCATTTCTCGAAGGATTGTAAGAATCCTAAGGTGCCGATGAAGTGTCACAACTGTGACAAGCCGGGGCATTTCAGGAAGAATTGTCCAGAACCGAGGAGGGACAAGCAGATTGTGCAAGCTTATGCTTTGGGAGCTGTTCCGTCGTCTTCAAAAGCTCTTACCACTGAAGAAAAAGGGAAGAGTGTGGTGGTTCAAGGTACTCTTTTCCTATGTGGTGTTCCAGTTAGAGTGTTGTTTGATACTGGGGCGTCGCATTCGTTTGTTTGTAGCGAACTCGTAGGCCAGTTAGGTTTGGAACCGGATATTGTTGATAGGCCATTGGTTGTGACTAATCCAGTTGGGGGTTCGTCTTGTTTGTGTATGCTATGCCGTGGTCTGATTGTATCGAGTCATGGTTGCTCTTTTGTTTGTGATTGCTTTGTTCTGAACTTTGCGGGGTTCGGACTTATTTTGGGTATGGACTGGCTCAGGAGGTATGCGGCAAAGGTTGATTGTGAGAGGCTGGAAGTGACAGTCGAGAATGTGGAGGGGCGAAAGATTGTGATACGATGTAAGCATGAAGAAGGCGTCTTCATGAGCTTCATGTATTCGCTGGTTGTTCCACGGAATGGATTGTCATCGGTGCCAATCGCTGATGGATTCGAGGATGTCTTTGATGAAGTCAAAGGGTTGCCGCCGCATAGAGAGATCGAGTTTCGTATAGATCTAGTTGAAGGAGCCAGACCTGTTGTGATGCCTCTTAGGAGGATGGCGCCTAGGGAACAGCAAGAATTGAGGGTGCAAGTTGATGATCTTTTGCAGAAAGGATTCATTCGGCGTAGTGTGTCCGAATGGGGTGCACCAGTTGTATTTGCAACCAAAGCAGATGGATCGCTAAGGTTGTGTGTCGATTATCGTGAGCTGAATAAGGTGACTAAGAAGAAAAAGTATCCATTGCCGAGAATAGATGACTTGTTTGATCAGCTTCACGAAGCTAAGGTGTTTTCTCAGATGGATTTGGCAACGAGATTTCACCAGTTGAGAGTGGCTAAGGATAGTGTGCCGAAGACTGCTTTCCAAACACCATCCGGTTTCTTTGAGTGGCTGGTAATGCCGTTTGGATTGACTAACGCGCCAGCATATTTTGTGGATCTTATGAATAGAGTGTTCAGAGATCAGTTGAACAAGTTTGTACTTGTGTTCATGGATGATATTCTGATTTATTCCAGAACTGAAGAAGAGCACAAGACACACTTGCGTATTGTTTTGGAAATCTTACAGAAACATCAGCTGAAGGCTAAGTTTTCGAAGTGTCACTTCTGGAAGAGTGAAGTGAGGTTCTTAGGCCATGTTATCTCTGGAAGTGGAATAGCGGTTGATCCCGCTAAGGTGGTAGCAATCCAGGATTGGGTTAGACCTAAGAATGCATCGGATGTGAGGAGTTTTCTTGGATTAGCAGGATATTATCGTCGGTTTATCAAAGACTTCTCCAAGATAGCTGCACCATTAACAGGATTGATGAAGAAGAACCAAGTTTTCAGTTGGGATGCGAAGTGTGAGCAAGCTTTCGGAATCCTGAAAGAGCGATTGACGAGTGCTCCTGTTTTGACTATTCTAAGTGGGAATGATGAGATGGTGGTTTACACCGACGCATGTGGTACTGGACTTGGAGCAGTGCTGATGCAGAGGGATAAAGTTGTTGCGTATGCTAGTCGACAACTGAAGCCACATGAAAGGAATTACCCGACTCATGATTTGGAGTTAGCGGCGATTGTTTTTGCTTTGAAGATGTGGAGACATTATCTACTGGGAGTTCGATTTGAGTTGTTTACAGATCATAAGTCGTTGAAGTATCTTTTCTCCCAAAAGGATTTGAATCTTCGGCAGCAACGTTGGCTAGAGTTCTTGGCATCATATGATTTTGGTATAGCTTATACTCCAGGAAAAGGTAACGCAGTGGCAGATGCATTAAGTAGAAGACATGCAGGATTGGGAGCCATGTTTTCAGAATGGAAGAATCTCGAGTATTTAGCTGGATTTGACTTCAGGCCTAGATGCGAATTGGAACCTGAGATGTTGGCAAACTTATCGATAAGACCGACTCTTGTGGAAAGGATTGGCGAGAGCCAAAAATGAGACCAATAAGCTTGTCAAGATTATCCGTGATTTGGAATCTGGATTGGAACCAGAAAAGGATGAGGGATTCGAGGTCGATCGAGAGGGTTGGCTTCGGAAGCAAGGACGACTAGTTGTTCCCAATATAGATGAATTGAGGAGTGAAGTTCTGAAGGAAAGTCATCACTCGAAGTTGACAATTCATCTAGGTGGAAATAAGATGTATCGGGATATGAAGAGAACCTACTACTGGGAAGGTATGAAGAAGGATGTTGGAAATTTTATTTCCAAATGTATGAACTGCCAGTTGGTAAAAGCCGAACAGAAGAAGCCTAGTGGATTGCTGCAACCATTAGAAGTTCCTACATGGAAGTGGGAGCAAGTGTCGATGGATTTTATTGATGGATTGCCTAGAACCAGAACGGGAAATGAAGGGATTTGGGTCATTGTAGATCGTTTGACTAAGAGTGCCAGATTTATTCCTGTTCGATCGACTAGAACTGCATCAAAGTTGGCTGAGTTGTATGTTAAGTGGATAGTTCGATTCCATGGTATTCCGAAGAGTATAATGAGCGATCGAGACCCATTGTTCACTAGTGGATTTTGGAAGAGCTTCCAGGAAGTTTTGGGAACCGAGTTGTGTTTGAGTACAGCTTATCACCCTCAAACGGATGGTCAGACCGAGAGAGTCAACCGAGTTTTGGAAGATCTTCTTAGAGCTAGTGTTTTGGATTTCGGAGGATCATGGGAAGATCACCTTCATTTGGTGGAATTTTCATACAACAACAGTTACCAGTCAAGCATTGGTATGGCACCGTATGAGGCATTGTATGGAAGACCGTGTAACTCACCGACGTGTTGGATAGAAACTGGAGAAAAGCTGATGCTTGGGCCAGAGATGATTCGACAGACTTCGGATTGCATAGAGATCATTCGTCAACGAATTAAGGCAGCCCAAGACCGTCAGAAGAGTTATGCCGATAAGCGTCGTAAGGATTTGGAGTTCGACGTAGGTGATATGGTTTTTGTGAAGATTTCTCCACTGAAGAATGTCATTCGATTCGGGAACAAAGGGAAATTGACTCCGAGATTTGTTGGACCATTCCTGATCATCGAGCGAATTGGAAAGCTCGCCTATAGATTGGAGTTACCTGAGAAGATGTCGAGTGTGCACAATGTTTTTCATGTATCATATCTACGGAAGTATGTGCACGACTCGAATATGGTGGTTTCTGCTGATAGCTGTGAAGATTTCAAAGTTGATCCAGTCGATAGAAGACCTCGTAAGCCGCTTCGTGTTGTAGAAACCAACACGAAACAGCTTAGGAGGAAGGTAGTTAAGTTGCTCAAGGTACAATGGAGTGATGATGATGACGACAGTACGTGGGAGGTGGAAGAGAGGATGAAGGCAGCTCATCCTGAACTCTTCAAGGTATGGCCCTAAGGTGTCGTGTCATCTCACGATATTGTAACTTGTTCTAGTGTTAGAATTCTGTACGCTAAGCTAGAATTGGATGCATGGCTTGTTGATTGTTATGGTTGGTAGGCGTACAGAATAGTCTTTGATTGCCTTGTTTGTTTGGAATTTCGGGGGCGAAATTCCTAAGGGGGAGAGAATGTAACGACTCGTATTTTACGGATCGAAACATTGTAAAATAGTTGACCTTTGGTTGCATTGCTGTTAAGCCGTTTCAGATTTTGGCAGAATTTTTCTTGAGTCTTGAGTCGTAGCCGACTTAGGAGATTAACCGAGTTAAGGAAGTTAAGTTAGGATGGCCTAGGTTGAGTGACCGACCTAGTAGAGTGAGCGACCTATGGGACCGACCGACCTAAGAGTTAACGACTTAGGTAGGATAGCGACTTTAGAGATTTAGCAAGTTGACCGACCTAGGAGATAAGCTAGCGAACGACTTAGTAGTTAGGTCGTTAGACGACCTAAGGGGTTAAGTATTAGGTCGTGTGGACTTTAAGTCGTAGTCTGTTAGGTCGGAGTTGTTGGATAAGTCTTAGGTCGCGTGTTGGCTTAAGAGTTAAGTCGTAGAGTGGTTAAATAGTTAAGGCGTGACTCTGTTGAGCTGTTAGGTCGGTTGTCCGGTTAAGTCGGAGGCTCTGTTAGGTCGGAAAGTATAAGTCGGAGGGACTTGGGGTTTGTTAAGTCGTAGGTCGGCATGCTAAGCAGTTAGGTAGTGGCACTGATAGGTCGCACCTATTGTTAAGTCGCTAAGTCATAGGTCGTAACCTCGTTAGGTCGTAAGGCGAAGGGCTTTGATAGGTTGATTGAAGCGCCTAGGTGTTAAGTCGTAGAGACTTAGGTCGGTGGGGGTCTTAGGTCGTAGGTCGGAGACGACCTAATTCCGAGTTACGACTTAGGGAGATTTCGCCTATAAATAGAGGGGGGTTGGCTTCATTTTTGGGATCCGGATTTCGAAGCGACGAAGTGCTGCCATTTTGAGAGCTTGACTTCTACACTATTTCACTTCTTTTCTCCACTCTAATCTAGTGATTCCATCCATCCAAGTTGAAGATCAAATTGAAGATTCAAGAGCTTAGATTGAAGATCTTCATCCTTTGAAGTGGGATTTCTTCGTTTGAAGCGGATTCGCGATAGATCAAGCTAGATCCTTCGCTGTCCAGATCTGAAGCGTGTTGATTTGGGGTTGTTTAGGTGATTTGATGAGTGGTGATTATCTCTCACACGGATCCAAAGGAGTATATCGGATTGTTGGCTCGATTTGGTGTTAAAATAATGATATCGAAGCAATGATAACAGTGATAGCCAGAGTCATGGATGTTTGGTTGTATCGTCATTCGGTCTCAAGAGCGGTATTCTCTGGGTGCTTATCTGATCTTGGTTTAGGCCTTGGGGGTTTGTGCTTGGAAAACATCGCCCTTGACTCGAGTGATAATTGCTTTACTTTACATTGTATGCTCTGCTATGTTTGCTTCTACTTAGTGTGTGTTTGGGGGCTATCACTGTAGAAAGAGGTTGGAGTGGGAGGGTTGTATTCCTATTCCTTTTCCTTTATGCTCTTTTGGTATGTTGTTAGTTAATTTACCACTCACTAAGACTGTTGTCTGACTCAAGGCTTTATGTTTTAATTCTTATTGCCTTGGGCTGTTCGTCCATTTTGGGACGGGCAAACTAGGTAGCAGGTGACAGGTGCTGTTCTCTTCTCACGATGCTGATATCGAAGACGAGCTGGAGGGTTGCATATTATCTTCATATTATATGTACTGGATGTTCCGCTGTTTGTATAATCTCTGAGTGTTATGTAGTGAGGCTTGATGTATTGACTATTTGGAGGCTTGTATTCAACTATTATGGAGTTTTATATAATGGCATTTTATTCTGTAAAGCTTCGCTATACATATGTTCTATTGTATTTTGTCCATGCGCTGTGAGTAATACGATAGATTCTGTTGTTTTTATCTACCTTGACAATCGTCCATGGTCGCCTGGCACACTTTACAGCGCACTATCTCTAGATTCAGTGCAGGAGTCATGGGCGGTCGTCACATCCATTTTATATTTCATACACAAAAATCTAAGCTCTTTATCTCTTATCTCTTCTACTTTAAATTCCTAAAACACTAAGCAACTCAACCCCAAACCTTATCAAAGCTCTAGTACAAGGCTTATAACAACATAGAAACACCTTTTAGAAACTTGAAGCTTGAAGATTTTGAGCACACTTTCCCTTACAAGCTTGGGTCGTGAGCATTTTTGGCCATTTATAGCCTAGGCCATAAGCATTTATGAAGGAAGGTGGGACTTTGGAGCTTGTTTTGGTTGAGGTAGGAAGTGGTTGCAAAATTTGAGGCTTGTGCTTGGTTTTGTACTTGATGAAGGGTGAGAAAACTATTTGAAAGTATATGAAGTGTATATAATTCTTGCTTATATTATAGTATATGCTTGGTCATATATTATTGCTATATTTTTATGATTTTTGCTTTGGAAACCAATGGCATATGTATGTTGTGTGTTTGGGCTTCTATGACTTTCTTTGACTTGTTGCATAGCCTTGACATGAAGCACATAGGGTTTGGTTGAACAATGATTGAATTGAAGTGGTTTTATAGCGGCTAGTCGCTATAAAAGAAATTAGAAATGTGTTGCGTTTTGCATTATCAATAGTTATAAAGTTTTAAATTAAATTATATTTAAACCATAATTTAATTTAAGGTCACTGTCTATATAGTTATAAATTAAATTATAAAATAGTTTAAACATAATTCATAAAAACAAAATTTATAAAGTTTCAATATATATAACAACCCAAGGTCGTTGTCTGTATAGCGGTCAACTATACCACTTTTTATCCGTCGTTGTCTTTGCTGAAGAAATTTAATGCTTTTTAAAGTTTTAAATTAAATTATAAAATAGTTATTTCTAACTAATATTTTAAATGAATGTTTAAACCATAATTATAAGTATTTTAAAATATTTCTAATTATATATAGATTTTAGAAAATTACTTCAATTTTTAACTAATATATTCAAAAACTTATGTAACATAAATATCTTTTAAATTATTTTTAGTATTTTGGTACATATATTTTAAATTGTTATTAGTATTTTTAAAGAATTTTTACATATGTATAAGTTTGGAAAAGTTAAGTATTTTATAAAAAGAATAGAGGTAGTTTTGGATTATAATACTTATGTTATAATAAACGGTTTTGTAAAGTTACTTAAAAGAATACCATGTTTAATAAGTGTAGATATACTTAAATCTTAAAAAGAATGTTTTTAAAAAGAATTATGAGTAAAATGGTTTTGGGTTTATAGTAAACAATGTTTAAGCAACATTTTTCTTTTATCCCTTTTTTATTATACTTATGAATATAATTAGATCCTTAAAATTGTTTTAAAGGTAATTATATGTAAGATGGTTTTGGGTTTGTAGTAACAATATTTTTAATGGATTTTGTTTTTAACCCTTTAATTATACTCTTGGAAATGTGAAATCATGTTTAAGATTTGTAAATATCCTTATACCATTTGGGACAACAATATGAATACATTTTTAAGTATTGAAAAGAGTAGAAATGAACAGTGAAAGAGTAGAAATGAATAGTGAAATAGTAGTCTTTTGTAAAGGTATTTTAAATATATGTATACAAGTACTTACAAAGAATTTTTAATTAAGAAAAGGATTAATTGAATAAGAAGTGGATTAGAGGTCGCTTATGTGACTTAATCGTGCTTTGTGTGACTTAATCGTGCTTTGTGTGTTTACGTGTTTATGGAAAGTATTTAGTCGTGTACTTGGTACTAAAAGCCAACAAAGTAGATTTATTCTATCCGTGAGAGTTAAGAATGATGTTCGAGTACAGTTCAGAAGCAACAGTGCTCTAACCTACCAGCTTCACTCTTGATCGGGGGATAGTATAAGTTGAGGAAATCGAAAATATGATAACAATATGAGACTTGCTTTCCATATGAGATCGTTTCTATTTGTACTTGATAGTCGATTAGTTAACTATTGAAATTGACCAAATTAACTTTGGAAGTATATGTAAGCATCACGTATTGATATGGTTTGAGATCCCCCAATAAGGACTCATTCATATGAATCGTCCCTTGGTTTAAGAATGTACATATATGAGATCCCCCAAGGAGGAATCCTTTATATTGTTTGTTTAATTCTTAAAGAATCAAGACTGAGTTAACCAGAAATTAATCGATTTAGTTTTGAAGAGTCCGGGATCGAATAAGTGTATTACTTACCGAAAACCACTTCAAAACTAATATATGGGTTCTGTGTTTTGGAAGCGGTTGCGAAGTGAAAAGTTATAGGTTCAAACCGTCTATTCTAAGTTTAAGTCCAAAGGAGAGGTCATCATTAACATTTCAAATGATGTTATTCTGTTGTTCCTTCTATCTTGATGTTGATTCTAATAGAGGACAGAGTTAGTATTCGTTGGACGACTTGTATTGGGATCCATAGAGAGATTCGTTGAATGTTCGAGATTCTAGTATCCAGGGGGAGATTCGAGATCTGTTCGAGGGTTGAAGACTTGTGCATTTAGATGTTGAATATGACCTCACCAACAGTAATGGAAGAAAACAGAGTAGGATGCATAATTATGGGGATTAGCTAACCCAAAAGGGTACATCAACTCCAAATATCTAGAGATGCTTTCGGTTGTTGCGTGTGGGAGTTATTGGTATTTAGTATCATGAGTTCGGGTGTGGACCTGCTATGTTTTGCTAGTGACATATTTTATCAAAAGGTATGTGTGGTTTCAAAAGTTAGTTTCCGACCCATGTGCAGGAGGACTACTTTCGGTTTTTACGGAGGGGACCTCCATGAAAATTTATTATGTGAACGTTCCTTAGTGGTTTTAGTTGTACTTCTATATTGTGACGTGAGATGTAAGCACTACTTTCTGATTTATATTCTACACCCTAAACATTATCTATTATATCGCCTTATGTACTCATTAAATGGTTTGGTTTTTTTTGAGGGGATAACCGTTATGGTGATTCGGACGGTCTTAAAAGTTACTGTAATATGTTGTACAAATATTCCTTAAGTTTCTCACACTAGACCGATGTCTGACTCATGGTTTTATATTTACTTATTTCCATGGGTGCTCTTTCGAGTAGTCTGGGGAATGCTAGTATTCGTTGATATTCTTTGGAGCTCGAGAAGACGAGCTGGAAGATTCCACCTACTGTAGTATTCATATTTCCACTGCACTACTATTATGTACATATCGGTAATTTTGAGAACAGATTGTTATAACCGTCTAAGATGATGATAGTACTTAGGATTGTAACTCTGAAAGGTTATGCATCGTAGAGTGACAGTTTATACCATCTTTTGACATTATATGTTATCGTTCAACTGTGAGATTATGATGTTGTGTTCGTCCTTCTTGTTCTTTTTCATTTTATTTTACCCTAATAATCTGTCTCTCCAGGACTTGGGTGCTCGGCACACGAATACCATGGATGTATTAGCGTCAATATTCAAGGGCAAAAAGGCCGATTGTTACAATTTCGGAAAATTCGAGCATTTTATGACAAAAACACCACGCATTAACTCCATTCGTTGAGAGCTTCGTAATGATATATAATTTGATGGATATTATACACTTTAGATTTTAAAACAATTTGTAATTAGCAAAAACCATCTACCATTATAATATGATTAGGAAGGATTTCAAGGTTAAGAGAGACTGATGTGATAGCTGCTCTTTGGGGTTTCTAAGCATCATTTGTATAGGCAATGATTATGGTTTAGTTTGTAACAGGTTGGCCCAAAAGTAGCTACGTACCCTATTTAAATACTATAATGCCTCTATTTCGCAAACCGTAACTCCAAATCCATCAAAATTGTATACCAAAGTGATCATCTTGGAAAGACCTATGGAACGCTTATAGATACAATACTGAATTCATAATTTTATTAAAAATCCATTTTAACTAAAATACCAATAGTGTCAAATTTTCAGGTAGTTGCATACCTTCTATCGGTCTACCTAAATTAAACTGTGAAGAGGCCTTAGTGAATGGATCGACAACATAACTATTTTGTATCTACTATTCAATTAACTTCGTCGTTACTAATAAAGTCTTTTATCATGTGTTAATTACGAAGAGCACATCTCGACTCTTATCAAGTTATCGGTTCTCATTGCAATCTGTATTGTGATATTCAATCACAATACACCATTGGGTTCTCAATAGTAGATACCACCCATGGCTCTCTTATAAACTTGCACATGTATACTACTTTCATTAGACACTATTTAAGGAGATTTACTTAGCCTTTATAGCTGAATCTGCGACAATCTCTCAGTTGGAAAATTTCCAATTTAAAGCTCCTTATCAAAGTTGAATATGAATTTAAGATTGATTACTATATTCGATGTCACTTACAAAGTTCAAATCTGAAATCTCATTTATAAGGATTTTGTTGTTTCCAAATCTATAGTATTTCATAAATACTTGAGAATACTACTAACTATCATTCAGTGAATTTATCAAATAGTTGAAATTCACATAAGACACCAAGTGTACGAGTGCAATCTAGCATATCACATAACATAGCTTATATGATGATTCTTATTGCCTACGCATAAGTGATCTCCATAATATGATTCATATTAAACATTATTATATAGTGTTAGTGTATAACGATTGGAAAAATTCCAACATCCTCTTATACCAAATATAAAGGATGTCTCTATCAAGTCCTTCTATTATATCCAAAAAATTAATCCTAACAAGGGCTAGAATGGAAGTTTATCAACAAAATGCCATCGCATGTCCTAAGCATCCAAAGGTGAGATGCTATAACATGTCTAAAAATGAAGGCTATGACATGTCTAAAGTTGTAGTTCTATAATATGTTCAATGGAGGGAAGTTATCGCATGTCAAAAGATGAAGGCTCTCACATGTCTAGAGATGAATGTTGTCGCATGTCAAAAGTTGAAGTGCTATCACATGTCTAAAGGAGAAATATTATTTCATGTCTAGAGTTATAGTGCTATCGATGTCTAAAGATGAAGGATATCACATGTCTACAATGTTAGATCAGTTGCATTGACAATGAGGTTAAAATAGTGGATTTCAAAAGCAATTCTTTTATTAGATTGCATAATATCTTATTTTTTGTTTATTCTAATTGGACTTCTTTATACCAAATTAAAATTAGAATTTAATAATAAAATGAATTTGAGTAATATTTTAGTTTGTTTAATTCATTTGAAATATTACTTTATTTGTTAATGTTTAAAAATAATAATTTATCATTAACTTAATTTCAAAATTAATTTACTAAATAGGTTTTATTTAATGTCATATTTTAATGTTTTATGATGTTCATATTCAAATACGAACATTGTAGCGACGTTGAAATTCGAACACTTCGTCTTCGAATATCGAAACGTTTTGAAATATAGTCAAGTGTTTTAAATCTTATTTTATGACCTTGTTAAAACATCATTTAATTAATGAATAATGATAAGAAACTTTTTTTGAAAATTGTATACAAAAATATATTCTTCGAAGAAAAATCGATTATGTGACTGAAAATTGGTTTATCTGTAAACAGCTTTTTTAATCCATATAAGTTGTTCGAACTTTTGTACACTTGTCGAATGATCAAATGAACACATTAACAGATAAATAACACTTTTCTTCATAAAACATATAAAAGATTCTAGAACCTTCTATTTGGATAAGAGATATTTTAAAAAGTTAAGAGAATAAGAATATTTTGCATAAAGGAAGTGATGTAAAGGAAAAGTGATGGGCATGTGGAGTGGTGATCCTTCCATGGCATGGTGGGGGGTGAGAGCAAGCTTAGGAAATACCATATGAAGCTTATATAAGGAGAGGCATACCCTTGATAATAAATCACAAATTTACAAAGCAAAAGTATCACACTTTCATGTCTTCTTCTTCTCTTATGTTCTAAATAAAATATTTGCAAAACTCATCCAAATCAACTCAAATTTGGAATGAAGCCTTACTACAACATTAAAAAACTCCTAGCTAGTTAGATCATGAAGAAGTGAATCCACTCTCCACATGCAAGCATAGGCCATGAGCTTTTTTGTGGGTTTTGGGCTAGAGGCAAGTGAAAGCAAAGGAAGGAAGGAAGAAGATAATTGCAAGGTAGTGTTGGAATTGGGTTGCTTTGATTTTCTTGTTTTTTTATTTGGTTAAGGGTAAGTTAACTCATCATTTGAGTGGGTATATATGTTTGTGTTTGATTGTGTTTAAGGTGTTTGAATTGATGCTGACATATGTTGAAATATTGGTTTTGATTCTTGCTTTGAAAGTAAGTGGCATATGTGATCCATATGCATGGACTTGAATGTAATTGAATGGACTTGTATGACTTGTAGCATGGCCTTGAAACAAAGCACATAAGTTATAGATGGATTTTGGTTTAGATTGGACTCGGATTAGAAAGTGCACTTATAGAGATAGTCACTATGGATGTAGTTAGGATTTGCCTTGTTTTTGGCTAATTCTATGAAACTTTGTAGAGAGATCCTTAGGGGTTTCTCGCCATATTTATGATTTTTTATATGAATGCTTTCTTTTGGATAGTAAAATTTTAAGTAACAATTCGAAAAATGGCCAAAACTGGACCCGAGAAAGGACTTGAAAAATGGATTTTTTGATATAGAAATATTCGGAATGGGAAGAAGGGTTCAACAACAAAGTTGTTACCATTGAAATTATACACGGTTTCAAAAACAAATTATTTGATCTGAAGTAGTTTAGTGGAATATAGAAGCCATGGAAATAAGGGGAAGAAAGAGGGAAAATAGGGAAGGGGAAAAGAAGGGAAAAAGGAGAAAGAAGAGGAGAGGGAAGGTGGAAGGAGATGGTGGAGAGCGTGGCGGCTATATGGGAGGAGGAAGGTTGAAGGAGAGGAGGAAAGGAGTTTTGAATTGTGAGGTTTTTTGGAGTTTTAGATCTAGAGTTCTCTGTATATTTTTAGGAGAAAGAAGAAGTGCGAAGAGAAAGTTTCTCAGGGGAAAAATTATGTACGTAGATGTTATCAGATAAGAAACATAAGGTCATAGGCAAAGGAATGGTCACATGACTGACTAGAGTCTCTTGGTTAACCTATGCCCATTAGACCAAACAAACCCAATATGCCTTAACCGAATAAAACACAACTAAACACTACCAATTCATGTTAATTTTTCACGGTAATTCAAATTTTTAGAGCAATAGGAATTTGATTTTGACGAAATGAAAAGTGGAGGGAAGATCAGAATTCAGTCTAGTATCATATAAAAAGAATAAAATTTTAAAATTCAAATTTAATTCTTTTTTATTTTTTTTCTTTAAATTCAAAATACTGCCATTTTATAGTTGTTAAAAGTTACGGATCATTACACTTTATCTTAACTAAAAGATGTAATATCAATTAATGCAATATTAATTTGTTTCCCCTTATCATATTTAAAAGGTTAAATGCCAATAACTACGCATCCAATTCTCATCCAATTACATTCAAACATATGTTATCATCCTTATTATTCAATCAACAATACCCTATGAATTATATTAACAATAAGTTTACATTTTATTACATTCATTATTTTACCGTTAACATCTTTTACCATATTAACTGCAATAATCAATTACATAAATTTTCATTGATTTCCAAATTAATTCCAAACATATCAAATAATGAGATGATAAACGAACAATTGTTACCTTTAAGTAATTTAATCATATTTATAAGTTTATTATCTACAATAAATATTATGACTACTTACACATCACTGATTATATTCAATTTCAATTAACAACATATAATAGTAACATTCAATTGTCTTAATTCCATTAATTACCCATTTAATATTCAAATGGACAAATTAATGAGAAGATAATTACAACCATCGTTTATAATAATAGTTCATATCCATTATCTTATCATTTACAACCAAGGGTTATAACAAAATGATTTTATATTCTATATTAACCTATTCCAATCAATTACATACAATCTCATAATTAAAAGCATCATCTAATTTATTTCATTATTTACAATTATAACCAAATAACCTTATAATTATATCCATTGATTGAAATTGGATTAAAATGGTTATCAATTACATTAAATCAACATTACTATATTACATTCTAATTGTTTTATCATTACAAATCATAAATTTTAATTTTTTTACAATATTAATATATTAAAATCTTATTACATTTAATATTTTAATTACCGAAAAATACGGGTCGTTACACTCTCCCCCACTCAAAACTTTTCATCCTCGAAAAGGGAAAAGGAGGAATTAAGGGATTAATATATTTTATTCAAAGTATTCAATTTATAAACAATTAATCTACATAATTAAGTATTTTAAATAAAATATACTAATTAATAAACAATCAAATCTTCATATTCAAGTTTACTAAAGTTTGAAAAATATTTTCACTTCCAAAAAAAATTTCTAAGTTTAAAATTCATGGAAAATTTCGGTAGAGTCTCCTTTGTACGGAGAGGTTCGAAAAATAATAATAATATCAATAATAACCATATATATCATATTTGAAAATAAAATATCCCAATCACGGAAAAATAATATAATATCGCTAGAAAACCGTAATCTGAAAATGTACCTATTTGTCGGGCAACAACGCTTATTTTTGAAACCAAAAGCAGTAGCTATTGCTTCCATAAACCTGTATTTCACTTATATAATCCAAAATAGGTTAATAATTATGCAAAAAGAGAAATATTTAAGTTGTTGAATTTGCAACAAAAGCAAATCACTATAAAACATATACAAACAAACAATACAACCATTATGTGCAACCACAGAATCCATCATACATTCATAGCACCAAAATCAATGGTTTGTTTAGTCAGAAACTTTTAATCATACAAGGGTGATGAATAAACTATCAAGTGTATCTTACGCTCAACAGCCTTTGGTAATTACTCAATAGACTATCCATACATCCTTAAACAATTAGAAGTATCCTTTCCAAACATCTCATAAGCCAAACAGCCAAGAATTTCCACACATTATTTAAGTTTATTTAATTGGTTTCTTTTCACATCATTATTTAACTTCTTTTCCTTTTTTCATTCATTCATACAATGTCTTTTTCTTTCTTTCATGTACTTACATAAATTATTTCACAATATTAACTTACATTCATAACATTTCTTGTACATCGAAATTCTTATTTAGAAATAATTTCATTGAACACTTCCATTACTTAAGTTTTACTTGTATAATATTCCATTACATATTCTATTAATATTTCAACTTATTAAACATTTTTGGTAAGTTATATATATTTTTTAGGAATTTAGTTGAATGTTACACAAGTTTTTGGTATTCGCCCTTAAAGAGAAAAGTAATATTTCAATATATTTAAAAATTCAATTAAAATATTTAACCTCATTCACTTAGTAAGAATATAAGATATATTTAAAACATCTTCATAGCATTATGCAAGAATTTCCAAAAGGTATAAACTATGTTGGAAGTTTATATCAAAACATTAGGATAAGCCCTTTTATTTATAAAGTTCCTTAAATCTGAAAATTTATTAGACTCATTATTTTAAAATAAGTATAACCCTAGATTATTAAACTAAAACTAATAGTATACTCAAATCTTACATTAAATATCCAAATCAAAGCATAAAATTTCATATCTTCATAATTAATTTTACACACTTATTTAAAATGAATATTCAAATCATGGAAAAACATTTACTATGGTTTAATACAAAAATTAAAATAGTGAATAAACCTATAAATTTACTGTTAGTGCTTTGAAATCAAGTAAATATTTCAAACCGTAGTTCCAAAATAGAGATTCAAATTTATTGGTCAGGTATATTACTATAAATAAAACTTCGAAAATCATTTTTTTTCATTTATATAATATCTTTAAATTATACATTCAAAGAAACTTATATAAATTTTACTTGAAATATTCATTTGAAAACTTCATTTGCAAATCAATCATCTTTAATACTTTAATACTTTAAGGAAAAATTTCATTTGTAAAATTTCTTGCTTCATTTATAAATAACACATAAATTTTTTTTAAATAACATCTTTATAAATATATGTAAACTATTTGAAAACAATTATTTACACCATTACTTATATTCAAAAAGAAGTTATTGAGAACCTTAAATCCATTGTTTATAAATTTTATTAGTTTTAAATCTCAAAATATTTTTAAACATCACTAATAAATCAATAATCATTAACTTTTAATATGTTTTATTTAATTAATAACTTTTCGCAATATTTACAGCACTAATAATTTACTACTAAACCATATCGTACATAAATAAAAAATATTTTAAACATTATAAAGTATTTAGAAATGGAAAAAATGACCAAAATATCTTTTATATAATACTTTATCAAGATACTTTTATAACTCGATGTTTTAACAGGTTTATCCTCGTTCTTGCAGACACTGGTCGTACGTTGATCAGGCGTAAGACTAGAAATCTCCAAGTACTTAGTAGACTTGTTTTAACACCCAGTTAAAATACTTAAAATAGGTATGAGAAGTACCACTCAAAATCCGATGTCAAATGATGATGTTACGATAACAATGGCCCGCTGTTGATCCAGTGTTTACACAATGGACACAAAACTTTCCAGAAGATCCTTCCTCCTTCCGGATTTCAGAAAAATATCGTAGCCATTTCATGAATAAAGGACCATCGACCCCTGCTACAGTGGTAACTGCCAATTCAATGATTTAAGCAATGGATGCACTTCCTTCTTTAAAGATCCATAAACAACAGATCCAAGGATCGAAAGTACCTCCATTGGGTAAACTAAAGAACCATCTACCTTGGAAAAAAAATTCAAGGAACTAATGAGTTTAAGTCCGGACAACCATATCGGTTTGAATCCGTTTCTGAATTCACCCAAGTATATTAGGGTTTATCGGTTGAATCCATTCCTGGATTCCCCAATTTCATCTGGATCGAAGCAAATCATACTATACTTCTTCGTGGAGGGTACTTCCTCATTCCTTTTACTTCAAAATAATAACATACCATATATAGTACTCTTTCAAAATCCTAACTTCAACTATCACACTTATATAAATTCCATTATATATAAGATTTCATTTTCAGATAGAGTACTTTCCAAAGTCAATAGTCTTGAATATATCAAATCATTCTTATATAAATTCCGTAGTATACAAGATTTAACTCTTCAGATCGAATACCCTCCAAAATCAATAGTCTACCAAATCACCATGTACTTATATAAAGTCCATCTTATATAAGAATCAAATTTTCCCAAAATCAATTTCGTTGTATGAAGAGCCATGTTGGATTGAACATCTTTGCTTTATAAAAGGTTTTGAATTTAGAATAGTTTTGTTTATATAGAATAGTTTGTAAAATAGTTTGTATATAAAATAGTTTGAAAAATAGTTTGTAAATAAAATAGTTTGTAAAATAGTTTGTAAATAAAATAGTTTGTAAAATAGTTTTGTATATAAAATAGAATAAACTAGTTTGTATAGAGAAAAAAAGTTTTGTAAAATGGTTTTGAATTAAAAAAGAAAAATTCCAATTTAAATTACAAAGAATATCCAACCCAACAACTTTCAATTTCACGTCAAAGCATATCAATAATATTAGAAATTAAGATGTACATATGTCATCATTTCGCAAAATCACATTCGATCGCTCGCTCGATCACACAAGTTCGCTTTCGAACTAGTATTGTTCATTTGACTTCCCTAATGCGGACTTCGATAAGGTTTCTTGACTAGAAACCATCATTCTCCTTGCATAGCCATACACTATGATAGAGAATTTTAGAATCAAATCAAAAATCCATATCAAATATTCGCCATCAAGAATCAAATGAAAAATCCTAATACGAAATGGTGTAATTCACCTCGAACTTGTGTACTCAAATCCGAATCAAATTACTTATGTGAATAAAACAATATACGTACAACTTACGTACTTATTCCAATTTGCTTCATCACCATTACATTTTGATTTAAATCCATTATTAATCTCATTGATTAACACAAATATAACTTCATACTTTAATATTTGTTTCACAGAATTTCTCCATTTAATATAAAACATTAATATATTCATTCTCATAACATTGCTTGTATTTCTCTTCATTTTTAAATTACATTCAATTTCACATGTAATATTTCTCATTTAATACTACATTTATTGCACCATCCATTTATTTCATAAACAATTTACAAGTCATGAATTTATTTAAAATCATTTCACTTTTAGTTCATATTCGTTTATCCGATTAGTTTTCACTTACTTTTCAAATTTATTTATGCCACATTTCATAAGTTTAATTAAGTTCATAACACTTTTTTTTAAATCTCATTTACAGCTTTTCCTTAATCACAATTTCGATTTAAACATGCCAAGGCTTAAAGTTCACACTTGTATATTATTACATTACATGCCAATAATGCATAAAACAATTCTATTCATTTACTAAACATAGATATAACAAATTTAACCTTGTTTCACTTGCTTTCAATTTAAGGTTACCAAATTTAACTGCATAATTCAACAAAATTTCTACATTTCAACTCATATATTAATTCAAAAGCTTCGACTATCCAATATATCCAGATATTCCATTTTATTTCAATAGTTGAAACTACCAATCAACAAACAACAATATTCACAACCAAACATTTCAATTTCATAACCAAATATCTTAATTATTCATTTTATTCTCTTTAATACACCATTATTAAACTAGTGTTTAGTCCAAAAATAAATCAACAATAATTAGCCAATGCTTATAAACTGACTAAATACAACAAATCAACAATAAATGATAATAATTAAATATTACCATTTCATAAATCAAACACATTAAAAATAACTATAATAGTTATAAAAAATTTATTCCTTTATATATAACATATAATATTAGGAAAATTATTTCATTTCAAAACTTATATAAACATTTTATAATATTAACAAATACGCGCTCTCGTATATACACTCAGACAACTCATTTTAGGATATTACCAACTGTAATGACCCACCTTTTTGGACAGTTCAAATCGACAATAAACCACACATGTCAAACTCAAACCATTCATGTAACGACCCGTAAATTCTAATGATTTTTTGTAACGACCCACTATTTTGGACCATTCAAATCGATAATAAATCCACACATGTCGGACTTGAATAATTCAGAAAAATAGATTGTAAATAAAATTTGGCAAAACTCAATATATACAGTAAATAAATAATCACATAATCACAGACACAGAGTAATATAACAATAATGTAGCGGAAACAAAAGAATAGTAGTTCATGAAGCTACTATGTATATAACAGAGTTAAACATGATACAGCAGAATTTATGAATACAAAGATGTCTCAATACAATAGTCAAATACAAGATCTGAATCCATCACTGGAATCAACTGAATGACTGAAAGCAGAATCAATAGATGGATCCAAGCGAAGCTCCAACTCCAAAGGTGAGTCTCGAATACTGGTACAACTCAGTTTGTCCCGAGCGTAAAGCAAAACACAAAACACTCGAGTCAGGACATACATACTTATACAATGTAAACCAACTCAAGTGAACTGTAATAAAAATGCACAAGTAACTTAAAGGATGCTTGGGATCGCCCATTCTTTAAGGATCCGTTAAACTATCTACTATGTAGTAATATACGCTATTATAATAGTGTCTAGTAGTAAAATAAACTTACTTTAAAATAGTGTTAAGGCTTTACATTTTCAACCTTAACACATAAATAGTCCCAGTAGTCTATCCAGTATCAGCATACCTCCAGATCGGGAGGCTACCCTAAATACTCCATAGGCTACAGCACAAAACCAAACTCATACAAGGCTCGCTAGGGTAGGTGACACGGCACAACTAGGCAATGCCAGGGTAGATATACTAATTACGCATCCGGGCTGGTGGTAACGCATAGCAGCCACTACCGCCCACCTCGGAACACACTCCCAAATCAAAAATTGAGGATGGCCATCAAATCAACCACAAAGTAATAGAATGGCGTCAAAGAAGTGTGTCTGATCAGAGGAGCTACCTCATTAGCCCGTCAATCGCTCATGTTTTAGCCACCTTATGCCAACTCACGGGAGTCGGGTCCACGTATATACCTCAATAGGATCGTCGCCACCATCCTACTTCATTTTGGAATCTCCACCGCGTACACAGTTGTTAAAGTGGTTTTCGGTATCGATAGAGAGTATGACCATATCTGATCCCGGTCTCTTTAATAACCAATCGTTATTATAACCCGTGGGTATAAATTCCAAAATGGTTTATATTTCAAATCAAAACATATTCATTTAAACCATATCAAAACAATACCTTTTTCTCTTCAATTATATCCATTTCAAGAATCATATCACTTCCAAAGTTATAATGCTTTCAAAATCATAAGTTTAAAAATCAAACGCCTTAGAAATCAAACCTTGAAATTTCATAACACTTTGAAATCATAAAATATTCATTTGAACCATTAAATATGAAGTCACTATACTTTCAAATCAATTATTCAATTTCCAAAATTTGTAGCATTTCTAAGTTCATCCATTCAATTATAACAATTTCAAAAACATTGAAATTTCAGAAACAACAGCACTTATAAAGTGTTACAGTAGCTATATTATTATTTCAAAAACAGTTCAATTTCAGAAACAGCAGCACTTATAAAGTATTACAGTAGCTATATTATTATTTCAAAACAGTTCAATTTCAGAAACAACAGCACTTATAAAGTATTGCAGTAGCTATAGTGGTAGATTGGAAAACAGTACATTAAAATCATAGCATTTTTGAAACGCTACAATTTCTGTTATAAGTTAATTATAACACTTTAAAACAATATATCTTCAACTTTTATCATTTTTGACTATCAAACTTATTTCATCTTTCAAAATTATTTATTTGGATATTACTTAACTTATAATTTTTTTTAATAAATAACATTTTATAAATAAATATCCAATTAAATTATAATTCATTTATCAAGTCAAAATACATTAATTTACTTAACTTTTAATTTAACAAATAACTTAATGCTTTATTTAAAATACCCATTTCATAAATAAAATATTCTTATCACTAAGCTAAGCTAAGCTTAAAATTCCATTTAACGCTAAATTTTCAATTATTAAGTCAAATCAAAATTTTACATTTTCAATCATAAATTTGCTTATACACTTTAACTTACAGAAAATCACTATAAAATTTATTTAAATCATTTAAATCCACTTTAAGTAAAAATCTCAGATAATTTAAATTCCAAATACTTAAAAAGTTTTAGAAAATTATGATATCAAACTTAAGTTCAAAATCAAATATATTTAATATTTCAAAATACTTAAAATTTCAGAAAACTATTATTAAAATAAACCACGGGTCTGTATAATATTTTCTAGCCTTGGTCAAGTGATACGGATATGTATCATTTCAATCCGTAAATTATAACGAAAAATCCAGGTTCTATCATTTCAAACCCGCAATCCCAAGTCAAAACAAATAAAGATCGCTCGAGCCTATCATTTCAGCTCATAATGATTTTTCCCTATTCTAAAGTCCGTTCGTGTATGTATCATTTCAACCCATAGTGATTCTATGCTAACAGGGAACTTCTAGTGTGAGAAACAGAAATATAAATAAACAGCAAAACATATCAATGATGTCAGGTGATGCAACAGTTATATAAACAGGTTATATCATTATATAATGTCAGATAACCGGCAGATGTGAACATATAACATAGCGTATCAACTACTACAATTCAAATGACATTGTTTCACATTTATATAAGTACGATTTGTCGAGAGTGATAAACTCACCTTAGAGCTAGAGATGGCAATTCAAAACACAACAACAAACTCCGAAAAGCACGATAAAGCACGAATAGGTTTGAGTGGATGAAGAGCCAAAATCCAAGTCTCGTAAACAAATAATATACAAACATAAGTATAAGATTCAATACAAAAGAATAGAAATTAAAACAATGCAAAGATATGAAAGAAAATGACATAACCTTTGCTTTAAACATCAAGTGGGCTCGGCCATGGTCACAATGGGCTCAACCATCATCATACTAGGCTCGGCAATGATCAAGATATGCTCGGCCATGGTTTGATTGGGCATGCTAGGCTTGGTTTTGAGACCACAAAGCACGGCCATGGGCTAGAAGGTGAAGAGGTGTAAGTTACAAGACAATAGGAAGGCAAAGAGGCAAGGGGATTGTATACTATTGGGTTTGGCCATGGCTTGTTTGGCTCGGCCTGGGTGCTATGGCTTGGTCAGGTGGTCAACTAGGCACAGCCAGAGATGGGTGTGGTCATGGCAAGACAAGGTGGTAGAGGAATAAGGGGGTGGTCCAGGCAATAGGAAGGGAAGTGGTGAACAAAGAAGGCTCGGTTAGGGTTTCATCAAGGTTTGGTGGTGGAGTTGATCCAGGGGTCACGGCAAGGCTTGGTGGTGATGGGGAGGTGATGATGGTCGGTCATGGTGATGGTGGTAGAGGGGATGAGGTCGGCTAGGGATGATGCATGGTGGAGGCCGAGCATAGCTTGAGGAAAACAAAGAAAAGAGGAAAAAGAAAATGGAAAAAGAGGAAAGGAGAAGCCATGAAAATGAGAAAGAGGAGATGAGAAATGTTTTTGTACGTGAGTGAGATGAGGAGTTTTTGTTTTGCACGTGAATGAGAAAGGAAGTGGACGGCTAAAGAAGTGGAAATGAATGGCTAGGCAAATCAAAAGGCTAGAAAATGAAAAGGCACCAATTAAAACCAATAACTCAATTCCTTTGGAATTTCCAAGCCCAAAATCAAATAAAGGAAAATAGAAAGTAGATAATGGAAAAACAAAAATAAAATATAGAGAATAGAAACGAAATAGAAAGTATAAAATAGAAAATAACAATGAGATACTGAAAATAATTGCGTGTAAAATGCTGAATTTTATCAATTTTAAAAAGTATAAAACAGAATTTGACGAAACGAAAAGCAGAACGAATATCAGAATTAAATACAGTTTAAAAGAAAAAGATTAGAAATTTAAAATTCAGATTAAAAAATTTCAACTATAAGTCAAAGTTTGACCACAGTTGACCAAAATATAAAATTTCCAGAAAATAATTGTTTTATTATATTTGGAAAATAAATTACAAACAAAATCCAAAATTACATTGGAAAATTCCAAAATTCAATTTTAAATGATTTAAAAATCAAAGATTCAAATAAATGTAATTTAAAATATTGATTAAAAATATGGGTTGTTACACTCTCCCCCCCCCAAAACTTTTCGTCCTCGAAAAGGAACGAGACACGAAAGAAGAAAGAAAGGTAAGATAAAATGGAGAATAATACCTGAAACAACACTTCCGGGTTCGAAGCACGTATGCTTTCCTCCGTCTCTAGGTACAATTCCGATCATCAGTACAACACTGCACTATGACCAGGTTGACAGATTTCCTTCTCAGCTGCTTCGTACCTCAATCGACAATACGAAGTGGCTTCCTCTCGACAGTAAGGTTTGATTCAATATCCAAACTCTTGAGAGAAGAAGGTGAAACAATAAGAGATGGATCATGAAGATACCGACGAAGATGAGAAACAATGGAATACATTATGCACTCCAGAAAACTTCTCAGGCAAATCCAGGTGATAAGTTAAAGAATCAATCCTCTCTAAGATGCGGAAAGGGCCAACGAACCAAACGATTACCAGATTCTATCCAGCAAGATGGAAATCTGCAAGGTCGTCCGTAAGGGCAGCAAACTGAGACATTGCAATACTAGCTTGGATACAAAAGGTAAAGAAGATAGATAGAGGATTAAGACAAGATAAACAGAAGATTGAAATTATACCTGATAACTGTTGTCATAGGTAAATTCGACGAGATGGAGATGATCTTTCCAAGATCCTCCAAAAATCAAGAACACAAGAACAAAGTAGATCCTCCAGAATCTGATTCACTCTTTCCGTTTGACCGTCGGTCTGTGGATGGTAAGCAGTGCTCAGATTCAAGTGAGTATCCAAAGATTCCAGAAAGACTCTCCAAAACTGACTGATGAATATAGGATCTCTATCACAAACAATACTGATAGGAACCCCATGAAGATAAAAAAATCACTCTCAAATAGATCTCAGCCAGACTGGAAACAGATCGAGTAGACTTGACTGGAATGAAAGGAGCGGACTTGGTCAGTCTATCCACAATAACCCAAATACTCTCGTAAAACCTAACATTCTCACAAGTCAAAGCAAGGAAAGGTGCACCCATCCGAGCAAAATTCTCAATGAATCTCCGATAATAATCGGCGAGGCCCAAAAAACTACAAATATCAATTGAAGTCCTAGGAGTTTCCCAATCCTTTACAGAATAGGGAGAGATATAAGGACAACATAAAAGATAGAGAGATTGAAGGATAAAGAGAAAAGGAAAGGAAAAGAAGACTTACATCGATCGCAGCGATCTTAACTGGATCAACAGAAACTCCATTACCAGAAACAATATGCCCAATAAATTGGACTTCATCCTTCCAGAAATGGCATTTCGAGAATTTTGGCTTTCGACTGATGACTCCTAAGAGTCTCCAGAACAAAGCTCAAATGAGATTCATGCTCTTCCTCAGACTAGAAAAGACTAGAATATCAAAACTGTAACGACCCTAGATTTTTATTTAATTTAAGTTAATAATTAAATAAATTTTTGGATGAAAATAGTAAAATAAATCGATAAAATGGAGCGAGTTTCCCCGAATTAAAAATAAATTCTATGTTAAATCAATTAAGATCTAAAATATGTATATATGTGAATATATAGGTATATGTGCGTATATGAGTAGATTTGAATTTATATTTATACATATTGAATTTGAGTTTAAAATCTCAAGTATATAAATAAAATAAAGGAAATTGTAATGAACAAAACAACCAGATAACAAAAGTGTACAAACTAAAAGAAATTGCTGTAAACAAAATAAACTAGGGGAATAAAGTAACCAAATAAAAAGTAAGTACATATATAAGAAGAAACAAAACAGCAAATAGCAAGGAAGGAAGAAAAGATTATATACGAAATGTACTTGCAAGAAGGAAAAATTATATATGTAAACATAAGAAGGGACCAAGGCATTTAATGCCGTTACCTTTAGTACATCAAGCAAGATTTTCAGCCTCCAAATTTCAAAAATCCTCTGATCAAATAAAAGAAAATTTTGTACTGACCTATACCTCAGCCTGTACACAACCTTCCCCATATATACATACACATTCATAAAACTTTGGTTTATTTTCGTTCAAAACAACTCAACAAAGAAAAAGAAAACAGATCATTACTTTATATTTAAGTTGAAAAGGAAATTTACTGAAGGAAAGAAGATTTCAACCAGGAAGTTTAAACTGCTAATTCAAAGAATAAGCTCTGTTCACTCCTAAATCACGGTGAGCAACTTTGTTTCTTTTCCTCTGAAAACAGTGAGCAAAATTTTCGACCCTGAAATTACTCTTTTGTGTTAATGCATGTAAGCAAACCTTCAACTTGAATCTGTTATCTTTGTTTGTGAATAAACCTGTCCTTCCTAAATTGAAATCTAAGTATTTAGTTAGGGAATTTGTGCTTTGCTATGTGAAGAAATAAAAATGTATAGTTCTGTATGTTTTCTTTCTGTGATACTGGGAATTGATTTGTCCCTTTAAACTTTGGTTTTAGAGAAAAAAAAAAGTTAATGTGAAGTATTTAATAAATCTTCATGCAAATGTTACATTTCAGATTTTTAAATAAAACAAGTTGTTTAAACTTGAGTCACAGTTAAAAATTTGTTTCAAGCTTGAACATCAAGTATTTTTCTCTGTAACTTGAGAATTTACAGTTAAAACAAAATCTTGTGATAAACTCAAGCAGATTAAATCATTGTTTTGATTTTATAACCTGAATAAACACACAAGGAGATGATTTTTAAAGCAAATATGATGAATTTTCATTTAGTATTTCCAGTGAAATTCACGTTTGAACAAAACTTGCATTTCTACAAATATCTCACAATCGAATCAATAATAAATGTTGAAATTTGTTGAGAGGCTAGCTGGGTGATTTACTAATACAGGAAAAATGTTCAAAAAAATTTCTAATGCAAGGATTTGTGGTTCGAATCAAAAGTAGGGTTTGTTCGAATATTTTTCGATGCTCTGTAAAAAATTTGTTTTCGTCGCTGTGATTTGATCGAGTGGCTCGAGGTTTTGGGTGAAGGCCGAGGAAGGTATGGCCATGGCATGGATGTAGTGGCTTGGCCTCCGGTGATGGGTGATGACAGAACGTGGTGGTTTTTCGGTGGGGTGTTCGAGCGATAGTTCAAGCTTCTGGCGATTTTTCGATTTCGACCTTTGTTCGAAATTCTGGGTTTCGATTATGAGTTGGAGGTCGAATCGTGGTTTGCTGGTGGTAGCGTGAGCCACCGGAGGTGCGGCGAACCACCGTGCACGTGCACGGTGGCGTTTGGTGTCTACAGGGTTGAGAGTGGGGACGTCGCGTGATATTACTGGAGCCGAAATGGAAATTGCTCTGAGTAGCATCTGTTGGGTATGCGCGAGTGCAGTATTTAGTTTTAACTAGAAACTTGAGAAAAAAAGAAAAGAAAAAGAACTGGTAGGTGGAGAAGAAAGGAACGAGAGGAAAGAAGAGGAACTCGAGTAAACTGGGGATGCTCGAAAATGAAAACTGGGGGGTGGCTCAAGTTAATTTCGAATTGGGTTAAGCCCATTTAATTGAAAGTTTATATATATGATTAAGTAAACAATGTAGACAAGATTAAGCTAAGATTGGATTTAAAGCTATTAAACAAGGTTTGCAAATGTAAGATGATAAATTAATTTAAAATATAAGTTACTTTAGAATGTAAATTAATTTATACTTGTAATTAAATAAGTAACTTAGGGTTAAATAAATTTGTAAGTAAAGATTAATAAATATAATCTTGTGTTTAATCAATCTGAACTTAAAAATTTATTAACAATTTAAAATTAGTTAATAAATAAATAGTAGTTAACTAATTAATTAAGGATGGATCAATTTAATTAATTAATTAAAGATAATTAATTAAATGGTGAATTAAATAATTAAAGGTTAATTATTTAATAATTAAAGGTTGATGAATTAAAATTTAAGGTTAATTAATTTATTATTAATGGTTAATTAATAAATGATTACAGAATAATTAAATCAAAATGATTTGTAATTTATTGATGTTGATTAACCTGGATTAGTAGTTTATTCATAAATAATTAATCTGATTTAAATTTATCAGATAATTAATTGATCTTACTTATGGATGTTTGGATTCTATTGGATGACTTGATTGCTTGATATCCCTGATATATGATGCTTTGTGATATGAATTACTTTGTGCTGAGCTGTAATTTCTATTTCTGTGATATATTACTGTGTGAATATGAAACCCTTGACCCATAGAACGACACTTGAATTTCGATGCGACAGGGAGTCGGATTCCAGCTGGTTATCCGAAACCCACATCGAATTATAATTGTGAATCTTTGTGACTGATAAATTTATTTTATCTATGAATATGTGAATGAAGATAAGCGTTATGGATTATACCGCTTATCGATATATCTCTGATGATTGATGTGCACTATTGTGTAAAACCCCTGGACTACACCATACACACACAGATATGGATTTCACGTGGAAATCGGTTAAGTCACAGATAATTTAAATTTGATGTTTTTAAAATTGAAATTTTAGTTTCAATTGATTTTGAAATTGGAAATTTGGGGTTTAAAGTGAAAAGCTTTTGAAATGGGATTTCAAAGATAAAAGTTATTTTGAATAACTTAATTGAGTTTTAAAAATTTAAATAATTTGATTTAAATTTTGAATTCAAGTTTGAAATAGAATTGAAATGTTTTGAAAACTATGAAATGAGTCTTGATTTAAAGACCGGATGAGTTAATCTAACTTGAAATGGAATTGTTTTGGAAGATTATGAATGAATCTTTGAAAACGGGTTTTGAAAGCTATAAGTTAAATCTTTAAGATCTTGACTTAAAGATTTAACGAGTTGAAATGGAAATTGTTTTGAAATCCATAAATGGATCTTTGTGAACGGGGTGAACTTTGTGAATTAAATCTTTTGTTTAAAAGATTAAAGTGTGGAAATTGTTTAAACCATTGAAGGTTTTTGAAAAGAATCTTTTTGTTTAAAAGATTGGAAATGGTAATTTGTTTTAACCATTCGAATGAAAAGTTTTGGGCTTTAAGCTGTGATTTAACTGAGACCCCAGTATCCATATGATTTTTAATTGCGCTCGTTATTCGGTTTAGCCGGGAGAGGACCTTTGTGTCATATAACCCATTCCGAATAGTGATACGACGATATGGATAGCATTTGAAGACCGGTGGTGAAGACCGGGTATTTGCGAGAGCGATAGGATGACCTATCGATTGTCTCTGCACTGAGTAGCTACAGTATAGAGATTCCCTAAGTGATGGGAAGTCCGATCAGGATTGTGAATACCCGGATTGCAAGGGCTTCTTCGGAAGTGCCTTCGGTTCTGTTCGAACCCGGAACAGACTTGTATGGATGTGTGTCTGACGTTACACTTTGAGATGTAAAGCTGGTTTCTATCAAATACATTTCTGTTGGTGGCGGAGAATTTATTCTCTTAGCTTAACACCCTTCTCTGAGACGTACGAGCTCAGAGGTTATGTAGTTGATGGTTACTAGTGATACATTCCCAATTTGGTAATGTGGCATACGAAGTGCTGATGATCATTTGTTGGTCAAAGCGTGCTTTGTGAAAAAGCGTTGCTTTGTGGACGAGACTTCGTCGAGCCTCACAACCCGGTAATGGTCGAAACAGGAATGTTGCGGCAAAGGTTTGTAGGGGTAGCGCCCCTAGGGTATGTCATTTCCTTCTGGATAAAAGGTGATATCATGGTATGGAGCCCAGATATTTTACCTATGTTGATTATATTTTGTGGCTGTTGCTTTATGATTGAGGATCCTCGGATAAAGGTTGGTTACGACCGGGGGATGACATAGCTCGTGTGTTAGTTACCTAGTTACAGCTGTACAGCGTGAGGTAGCGTCAGTGTGTTAGTTACCTAGTTACAGCTGTATAGCGTGAGGTAGCGTCGGCCTTTTGTTTGCGGAGATCCGGTTAGGATCCGGGGCGTCTTTCCAGAGGCGTTTCTATTTCGGTAAGGAAGTTCCTTAGCCTGATCATTTGTTGGAAATCCAAAGAAACAATACGAACCCCGTACGGTTTTTAGTTGTATTACCTGCTATGGAATGTGGCGGTAACCTGCTATTGAACGTAGTAGCTATAGTAGGCATACGATGAAATGTTGTATGTTGGCTAAGATTGATATTATACTTTCGAAATATTTTCACACTATGCACTAGTAATAATATCAAAAGAGTTTTGATTTGGCGTAGTAAGCATGTTTGACTATCATAAGGAGAAATCTCCTCCAAGTCTGCGATTGCATTGTGTGTGTGGCGGGAGGCCTTATGGTAGTTTCATTTTCCAAAAGCATTGCGGATTTCAATGTTTAAAAGCCTTTTGTGTTTGTTTAAAGATAAACTGTTTTTGTTGCTCACACCAGTCCCATGACTGATCCGGAGTTTATTGTTCCCTTCCTAAACTCTGGGTGCCCACCATTTTCCACACGGGCAGTCTAGAGTTGGGTTTTCTCAGATATTCAGGTTTGGTAGATTATCTGGAGCTAGTCAGTTCTTGGAGTTCATGGATTGACGTTGCTTATCTTGGAGCATTCTATTGGAGATATTCTATCCGCTGCTGATGTTATCTTTACTTTTCCGCTGCTATTTCTTGTATCATATCTCTGATGTATATTGATATCTGTTGTATCATTCTGTTGTACCTGTCATTGTATCAATGTTATGTAATTGATATATTCTTTTTCCGCTGTGTTGTTATACTTAATGGTGTTATAAGCTCCGGCGAATCGGATTTGAACGGTCAAATCTACGGCATTCTAGTACAAGGTGAAGTACGGATGTCGATTTTCGAGCGCGAAAAATCCGAGTCGTTACAAGTGGTATCAGAGCTAAGGTTGAAATTTAGCTCAGGAGTATAACACGTTAAGTAGCTCATTAGAGATAGAGTGAAGTAAACTCTAGAATGAGTATTCCTCAGATATCCGTTTGAATGCCTCAGTAAATTCTCTTACTATCCACTGATAGTGAGTATGAGTGTAAGAAGAGGATGAGATAGGGGACAAGGAAATACGACTATAATTGGTCACTAACCTGTAACAACAAGGAAGCAATCTTTTCTCTATCAATCTCTTTTGTTCAGCATCTCTTCTCAATTCTTTGATAATTTCTGGTAGACCAGAAAGAAGATTCGATATATTTGTATGGGACATAAACTCCAAAAGGCCAGAATTGTTTGTTTGGATGTATTGGTTGCCATGTTTGCTTTGGTTGCTATGGTTGATAGGTATAATTTGGTTTCTAAACTAAAGTTTTGAAATTGTATCTATATATCTATCTATTCTTTGGGTCCCCGTATATTCTACGAATGGTTAGTTATCCTTTTGAACTAACCGATGCCATTGTATATTTCGTAGATCTGGATAACCCGAGTATTTTGTTGATTGTTAAACAGATTTGTTCTCGTATCTGATTTTGATATTCTGATTTGGTAAGCCAAATGCAGAATCAATGTTCAGTTTGATTAAATGAAACATTCTTCATCTGTCTTTGTTTTCGTGCCTGTGAATTTCGAGGACGAAATTCTTTTAAGGGGGGAAGTTTGTAACGACCCTAGATTTTTATTTAATTTAAGTTAATTATTAAATAAATTTTTGGATGAAAATAGTAAAATAAATCGATAAAATGGAGCGAGTTTCCCCGGATTAAAAATAAATTCTATGTTAAATCAATTAAGATCTAAAATATGTATATATGTGAATATATAGGTATATGTGCGTATATGAGTAGATTTGAATTTATATTTATACATATTGAATTTGAGTTTAAAATCTCAAGTATATAAATAAAATAAAGGAAATTGTAATGAACAAAACAACCAGATAACAAAAGTGTACAAACTAAAAGAAATTGCTGTAAACAAAATAAACTAGGGGAATAAAGTAACCAAATAAAAAGTAAGTACATATATAAGAAGAAACAAAACAGCAAATAGCAAGGAAGGAAGAAAAGATTGTATACGAAATGTACTTGCAAGAAGGAAAAATTATATATGTAAACATAAGAAGGGACCAAGGCATTTAATGCCGTTACCTTTAGTACATCAAGCAAGATTTTCAGCCTCCAAATTTCAAAAATCCTCTGATCAAATAAAAGAAAATTTTGTACTGACCTATACCTCAGCCTGTACACAACCTTCCCCATATATACATACACATTCATAAAACTTTGGTTTATTTTCGTTCAAAACAACTCAACAAAGAAAAAGAAAACATATCATTACTTTATATTTAAGTTGAAAAGGAAATTTACTGAAGGAAAGAAGATTTCAACCAGGAAGTTTAAACTGCTAATTCAAAGAATAAGCTCTGTTCACTCCTAAATCACGGTGAGCAACTTTGTTTCTTTTCCTCTGAAAACAGTGAGCAAAATTTTCGACCCTGAAATTACTCTTTTGTGTTAATGCCTGTGAGCAAACCTTCAACTTGAATCTGTTATCTTTGTTTGTGAATAAACATGTCCTTCCTAAATTGAAATCTAAGTATTTAGTTAGGGAATTTGTGCTTTGCTATGTGAAGAAATAAAAATGTATAGTTCTGTATGTTTTCTTTCTGTGATACTGGGAATTGATTTGTCCCTTTAAACTTTGGTTTTAGAGAAAAAAAAAGTTAATGTGAAGTATTTAATAAATCTTCATGCAAATGTTATATTTCAGATTTTTAAATAAAACAAGTTGTTTAAACTTGAGTCACAGTTAAAAATTTGTTTCAAGCTTGAACATCAAGTATTTTTCTTTGTAACTTGAGAATTTACAGTTAAAACAAAATCTTGTGATAAACTCAAGCAGATTAAATCATTGTTTTGATTTTATAACCTAAATAAACACACAAGGAGATGATTTTTAAAGCAAATATGATGAATTTTCATTTAGTATTTCCAGTGAAATTCACGTTTGAACAAAACTTGCATTTCTACAAATATCTCACAATCGAATCAATAATAAATGTTGAAATTTGTTGAGAGGCTAGCTGGGTGATTTACTAATACAGGAAAAATGTTCAAAAAAATTTCTAATGCAAGGATTTGTGGTTCGAATCAAAAGTAGGGTTTGTTCGAATATTTTTCGATGCTCTGTAAAAAAATTGTTTTCGTCGCTGTGATTTGATCGAGTGGCTCGAGGTTTTGGGTGAAGGCCGAGGAAGGTATGGCCATGGCGTGGATGTAGTGGCTTGGCCTCCGGTGATGGGTGATGACAGAACGTGGTGGTTTTTCGGTGGGCTGTTCGAACGATAGTTCAAGCTTCTGGCGATTTTTCGATTTCGACCTTTGTTCGAAATTATGGGTTTCGATTATGAGTTGGAGGTCGAATCGTGGTTTGCTGGTGGTAGCGTGAGCCACCGGAGGTGCGGCGAACCACCGTGCACGTGCACGGTGGCGTTTGGTGTCTACAGGGTTGAGAGTGGGGACGTCGCGTGATATTACTGGAGCCGAAATGGAAATTGCTCTGAGTAGCATCTGTTGGGTACGCGCGAGTGCAGTATTTAGTTTTAACTAGAAACTTGAGAAAAAAAGAAAAGAAAACGAACAGGTAGGTGGAGAAGAAAGGAACGAGAGGAAAGAAGAGGAACTCGAGTAAACTGGGGATGCTCGAAAATGAAAACTGGGGGGTGGCTCAAGTTAATTTCGAATTGGGCTAAGCCCATTTAATTGAAAGTTTATATATATGATTAAGTAAACAATGTAGACAAGATTAAGCTAAGGTTGGATTTAAAGCTATTAAACAAGGTTTGCAAATGTAAGATGATAAATTAATTTAAAATATAAGTTACTTTAGAATGTAAATTAATTTATACTTGTAATTAAATAAGTAACTTAGGGTTAAATAAATTTGTAAGTAAAGATTAATAAATATAATCTTGTGTTTAATCAATCTGAACTTAAAAATTTATTAACAATTTAAAATTAGTTAATAAATAAATAGTAGTTAACTAATTAATTAATGATGGATCAATTTAATTAATTAATTAAAGATAATTAATTAAATGGTGAATTAAATAATTAAAGGTTAATTATTTAATAATTAAAGGTTGATGAATTAAAATTTAAGGTTAATCAATTTATTATTAATGGTTAATTAATAAATGATTACAGAATAATTAAATCAAAATGATTTGTAATTTATTGATGTTGATTAACCTGGATTAGTAGTTTATTCATAAATAATTAATCTGATTTAAATTTATCAGATAATTAATTGATCTTACTTATGGATGTTTGGATTCTATTAGATACTTGATTGCTTGATATCCCTGATATATGATGCTTTGTGATATGAATTACTTTGTGCTGAGCTGTAATTTCTATTTCTGTGATATATTACTATGTGAATATGAAACCCTTGACCCATAGAACGACACTTGAATTTCGATGCGACAGGGAGTCGGATTCCAGTTGGTTATCCGAAACCCACATCGAATTATAATTGTGAATCTTTGTGACTGATAAATTTATTTTATCTATGAATATGTGAATGAAGATAAGCGTTATGGATTATACCGCTTATCGATATATCTGTGATGATTGATGTGCACTATTGTGTAAAACCCCTGGACTACACCATACACACACAGATATGGATTTCACGTGGAAATCGGTTAAGTCACAGATAATTTAAATTTGATGTTTTTAAAATTGAAATTTTAGTTTCAATTGATTTTGAAATTGGAAATTTGGGGTTTAAAGTGAAAAGCTTTTGAAATGGGATTTCAAAGATAAAAGTTATTTTGAATAACTTAATTGAGTTTTAAAAATTTAAATAATTTGATTTAAATTTTGAATTCAAGTTTGAAATAGAATTGAAATGTTTTGAAAACTATGAAATGAGTCTTGATTCAAAGACCGGATGAGTTAATCTAACTTGAAATGGAATTGTTTTGGAAGATTAATGAATCTTTGAAAACGGGTTTTGAAAGCTATAAGTTAAATCTTTAAGATCTTGACTTAAAGATTTAACGAGTTGAAATGGAAATTGTTTTGAAATCCATAAATGGATCTTTGTGAACGGGGTGAACTTTGTGAATTAAATCTTTTGTTTAAAAGATTAAAGTGTGGAAATTGTTTAAACCATTGAAGGTTTTTGAAAAGAATCTTTTTGTTTAAAAGATTGGAAATGGTAATTTGTTTTAACCATTCGAATGAAAAGTTTTGGGCTTTAAGCTGTGATTTAACTGAGACCCCAGTATCCATATGATTTTTAATTGCGCTCGTTATTCGGTTTAGCCGGGAGAGGACCTTTGTGTCATATAACCCATTCCGAATAGTGATACGACGATATGGATAGCATTTGAAGACCGGTGGTGAAGACCGGGTATTTGCGAGAGCGATAGGATGACCTATCGATTGTCTCTGCACTGAGTAGCTACGGTATAGAGATTCCCTAAGTGATGGGAATTCCGATCAGGATTGTGAATACCCGGATTGCAAGGACTTCTTCGGAAGTGCCTTCGGTTCTGTTCGAACCCGGAACAGACTTGTATGGATGTGTGTCTGACGTTACACTTTGAGATGTAAAGCTGGTTTCTATCAAATACATTTCTGTTGGTGGCGGAGAATTTATTCTCTTAGCTTAACACCCTTCTCTGAGACGTACGAGCTCAGAGGTTATGTAGTTGATGGTTACTAGTGATACATTCCCAATTTGGTAATGTGGCATACGAAGTGCTGATGATCATTTGTTTGTCAAAGCGTGCTTTGTGAAAAAGCGTTGCTTTGTGGACGAGACTTCGTCGAGCCTCACAACCCGGTAATGGTCGAAACAGGAATGTTGCGGCAAAGGTTTGTAGGGGTAGCGCCCCTAGGGTATGTCATTTCCTTCTGGATAAAAGGTGATATCATGGTATGGAGCCCAGATATTTTACCTATGTTGATTATATTTTGTGGCTGTTGCTTTATGATTGAGGATCCTCGGATAAAGGTTGGTTACGACCGGGGGATGACATAGCTCGTGTGTTAGTTACCTAGTTACAGCTGTACAGCGTGAGGTAGCGTCAGTGTGTTAGTTACCTAGTTACAGCTGTATAGCTTGAGGTAGCGTCGGCCTTTTGTTTGCGGAGATCCGGTTAGGATCCGGGGCGTCTTTCCAGAGGCGTTTCTATTTCGGTAAGGAAGTTCCTTAGCCTGATCATTTGTTGGAAATCCAAAGAAACAATACGAACCCCGTACGGTTTTTAGTTGTATTACCTGCTATGGAATGTGGCGGTAACCTGCTATTGAACGTAGTAGCTATAGTAGGCATACGATGAAATGTTGTATGTTGGCTAAGATTGATATTATACTTTCGAAATATTTTCACACTATGCACTAGTAATAATATCAAAAGAGTTTTGATTTGGCGTAGTAAGCATGTTTGACTATCATAAGGAGAAATCTCCTCCAAGTCTGCGATTGCATTGTGTGTGTGGCGGGAGGCCTTATGGTAGTTTCATTTTCCAAAAGCATTGCGGATTTCAATGTTTAAAAGCCTTTTGTGTTTGTTTAAAGATAAACTGTTTTTGTTGCTCACACCAGTCCCATGACTGATCCGGAGTTTATTGTTCCCTTCCTAAACTCTGGGTGCCCACCATTTTCCACACGGGCAGTCTAGAGTTGGGTTTTCTCAGATATTCAGGTTTGGTAGATTATCTGGAGCTAGTCAGTTCTTGGAGTTCATGGATTGACGTTGCTTATCTTGGAGCATTCTATTGGAGATATTCTATCCGCTGCTGATGTTATCTTTTCTTTTCCGCTGCTATTTCTTGTATCATATCTCTGATGTATATTGATATCTGTTGTATCATTCTGTTGTACCTGTCATTGTATCAATGTTATGTAATTGATATATTCTTTTTCCGCTGTGTTGTTATACTTAATGGTGTTATAAGCTCCGGCGAATCGGATTTGAACGGTCAAATCTACGGCATTCTAGTACAAGGTGAAGTACGGATGTCGATTTTCGAGCGCGAAAAATCCGAGTCGTTACAAAAACAAAGACAAGATCAAAAAGAAAACAGGAGCATTAGTCAAACCAAAAAGCATGACTAACCCTTCATAGAAACCATTCTCAGTATGGAAAGCAGTCTTGGGAATACTTTCTTCAGAAACTCTGAGCTAGTGAAAACTGAGGCAAGATCAAGCTGATAGAAAACAATAGCTCCATAGAGCTGATCAACCATAGGATATCTGCTTTTCATAGTGAGCTTGTTCAGCTCCCTATAATCGCATACATCCTCAAAGAACTATCGGACTTGGTGATGAAAACCACCACTGTTCCCCATTCAGAATGGCTAGGTCTGATCAGACCCTTGGAGAACAAGTCCTCAATTTTCTTCCTCGACTCAACCCTCTCGTGGAGTGCCCTTCTTCTGGGAGGAAGAATTACAGGTCGAGTTCCAGGAATAAGATCGATACGAAATTTGATTTCCCACTTAGGAGGTAAAGCGGTGACTTCACCAAATTCATCGGGATAGAGTTTGACCACAGGAGTCGAGTAAAGATGACAAAGAGAAGAATCAAAAGAATAAATAAAGCTGCCAGAAAAAAAACCCTAGGCATACAGCATAGAATAACCAAAGAGTTACCAGAAAACGATGGCCAGAATAGAAGAGTTTCACCCTTCTACAAATCCTACTAAGGTTTGTGGAATCCAACAGGATTAGAAACACACAAAAGTTCAGGAACATACTTAGGAGAAAGGAGATGTTCAAACTTATCACAAAGATCAATAGATAAAACTATGGAAAGCTCCATAATCAAATGAAACATGAACAGGATACTGAAAATAAAGGAAAGGTGCCCTGAAGAGTACCTTAGGTATCACTAGGAGCAGGAGTAGAAGGAAGAACAGCAGTACTAACTGAAGCAGAGCAACAATTAGCATAGTGCCCCTTCTGATCACACAATTATAACCACTCAAATTATTTAAAATTTCTTTATCATCATTTTATATTGTATAAAATTCCATTACATAGTTAACTTTTGAATAATTAAGGTAAGTTATATTAGAATGCAATAGAGGATTATACAGGAAATTTTTTCCCAATTCAATTATTTATACTTAAATATTTATTCAAAAATATTGAATTTATCTATAATTAAAATCATCCTTTAATATAAATTAAAGAATTAAATTTCCGATTCATTTCAAACCATTTAGAGGTAAATGTATATACTATATATATCAAATCAAATCAAATTTAAAATAATATACCTATATATATAAAATAAATCATACTTAAGGAATTTAAATCTATTGAATATCCAAAACAGAACTGTAGCAAAGCTACTGAATGGTCTCTCCATTTCGAAACTCGAAAATGAATGTCGATGATGCGGCCGTCATCACCGAAATTAATTTCCAGCGACAAAAGAAGAGAGTACTGACCCGAAATGATTTCTATTCGAAAATACTTTAAATAATATACATTTTAAAACTTTAAAACCAGAGTTTGAAATTATCGGAAATTAAATTCTCAAATTCTTGATTTAAATTCACTTAAATTTTCAAATCACTTTATAAACCATATTTATAAATTCATTTATAGCACAATAAGTGAAAATCAAATATTATCATTTTAAACAACCAATTAAACTAACTTATTAAATTCCAGAAATTCTACCTATATATACACACAATATAATCATACAAATTAATCTCATTTATCAATTTTTAAAATAATATTGTGTCAGTTTGCTATGTTCAAGTGTTTTGGAAATCCTATCGATAACGTTGATCAGACAAATCGATCGAAAATCCAAACCAACGTCAATAACTCAAACAACACAATATATAAAACATTTTAATATTAATAACAAAAATACAAAATACACTCCTCACCAGATGATTCAAGGATAGATTTTGAATCAAGGATAGAGATTCAAATATAGAGGGATCTAACTAACAGAATTCAACTAGAAGATAAGCTCGATAGATAGATAAATAGATTTAGAAGAGAATGGTTAGACTTATATAAATCACGGGCAACCTTAATCGGTCAACCGTGACTTCACAATAAGATCGAGGTAGAATTCAGAGGCAAATCGACATCCGATCGCCAAAAATAGAATTTTAGAAAAATAAAAGACAGCAGCATTGTAAACCGGGGATACAGAAATCTCCGGTGAATCAATGCCTATTGTAAGGAGTTTCACTTCCTTACAAATCATAAAGAGGAGCTATGGGATACCCAAAATCCGGAAGAAAATTGAGGGAACATTTCAAAATTTAAAGGAAACTGGATCGAAGAAGAAGGAATTCAAGCTCGAACGAAAGTGATTCTGTAATTACATCTACTCTATATGCTAAGTTTTGCCTAAAACCAGAGCTCTGATATCAACTGTAAGGACCCACTATTTTGGACCATTCAAATCGACAATAAATCCACACATGTCGGACTTGAATAATTCAAAACAATAGATTGTAAATAAAATTTGGCAAAACTCAATATATACAGTAAATAAATAATCGCAGAATCACAGACACAGAGTAATATAACAATAATGCATCTGAAACAAAAGAATAGTAGTTCATGAAGCTATTATGTATATAACAGAGTTAAACAAGATACAACAGAATTTATGAATACAAAGATATCTCAATACAATAGTCAAATAGAAGATCTGAATACATCACTGGAATCAACTGAATGACTGAAAGCAGAATCAATAGATGGATCCAAGCGAAGCTCCAACTCCAAAGGTGAGTCTCGAATATTGGTACAACTCAGTCTGACCCGAGCGTAAAGCAAAACACAAAACACTTGAGTCAGGACATACATACTTATACAATGTAAACCAACTCAAGTGAACTGTAATAAAAATGCACAAGTAACTTAAAGGATGCTTGGGATCGCCCATCCTTTAAGGATCCGTTAAACTATCTACTATGTAGTAATATACGCTATTATAATAGTGTATAGTAGTAAAATAAACTTACTTTAAAATAGCGTTAAGGCTTTACATTTTCCACCTTAACATATAAATAGTCCCAGTAGTTTATCCAGTATCAGCATACCTCCAGATCGGGAGGCTACCCTAAATACTCCACAGGCTACGGCACAAAACCAAACTCGTACAAGGCTCGCTAGGGTAGGTGACACGGCACAACTAGGCAATGCCAGGGTAGATATACCAATTACACATCCGGGCTGGTGGTAACGCATAGCAGCCACTACCGCCCACCTCGGAACACACTCCCAAATCAAAAATCAAGGATGGCCATCAAATCAATCATAAAGTAATAGAATGGTGTCGAAGAAGTGTGTCCGATCAGAGAAGCTACCTCATTGGCCCATCAATCGCTCCTGTTTTAGCCACCTTATGCCAACTCACGGGAGTCGGGTCCACGTATATACATCAATAGGATCGTCGCCACCATCCTACTTCATTCTGGAATCTCCACCGCGTACACAGTTGTTAAAGTGGTTTTCGGTATCGATAGAGAGTATGACCATATCCGATCCCGGTCTCTTTAACAACCAATCGTTATTATAACCCGTGGGTATAAATTCCAAAATGGTTTATATTTCAAATCAAAACATATTCATTTAAACCATATCAAAACAATACCATTTTCTCTTCAATTATATCTATTTCAAGAATCATATCACTTCCAAAGTTATAATGCTTTCAAAATCATAAGTCTTAAAAATCAAACGCCTTGGAAATCAAACCTTGAAATTTCATAACACTTTGAAATCATAAAATATTCATTTGAACCATTAAATATGAAGTCAATATACTTTCAATTAATTATTCAATTTCCAAAATTTGTAGCATTTCTAAATTCATCCATTCAATTATAACAATTTCAAAAACATTGAAATTTCAGAAACAGCAGCAGTTATAAAGTGTTACAGTAGCTATATTATTATTTCCGAAATAGTTCAATTTCAGAAACAGCAGCACTTATAAAGTATTACAGTAGCTATATTATTATTTCAAAACAGTTCAATTTCAGAAACAGCAGCACTTATAAAGTATTACAGTAGCTATATTATTATTTCAAAACAGTTTAATTTCAGAAACAATGGCACTTATAAAGTAATACAGTAGCTATAGTGGTAGATTGGAAAATAGTACATTAAAATCACAGCATTTCTAAAACGCTACAATTTCTGTTATAAGTTAATTATAACACTTGTAACATCCCACCTTTTTGTATGCTTAAGCAGACACACGTGCCAACTTAAACCATACAGAAGGGTGGATTGTTATGGGATAAATAAGAAAAAGTGGAGAAATAAAAGAAACAAAATAGAATCTTGCAGTGGAACGATAAAATATAATAATCAAATAACAGTTCATGAAGCTATTTTACAAAACATTTGATTATACTTATACAATACATATCAGAGTTACACATACCAGAAAATGATAATTATGCAGCGGAATACAATGGTGTAGTGGAATATATAACAAATAGTAATAATAAAATCTTCGTCTTCGTCCTTCAGAAATAGGGCCTTCAAATCCTGAAATGCTCAGGCTGACCCGAGCGAATTGAAAAGACAAAACACTCGAGTCAGAACTAAAAGATCTTATGTAAGTTAAATCAATGAAATAAATATGAGTGTAAACGGCGTCAGAGATGTTTACGGGGTTTGACATCTCCTATCCAGTGTCTAACGTGAGTGCAGTAACTTAAGAAATGTTCGGGATTCAAACCTCTTAAGGATCCGTTAAACTATCTACTATGTAGTAATATTCGCTATTATAATAATGTCTAATCAGTAAAGTATAATCATATAGAAAATAGTGTTAAGGGGATGGTGAACCTTAACGCGGTCGGATCTTTAAACCAAAATTGTAGTGGGTTCGATATGGTAGGTGACACGGCACACAAGGCAATGCCAGGGTAGATATACCAATTACGCACACGGACTGATGGATACGCATAGCAGCCACTACCGTTCCACCTCGAACAACACTCCCAAATCGAAGGGTGGCCACCAATAATCAAAAAGTAATAGAATGGAATCGAAGAAGTGCATCCGATAAGAGGTGCTACCTCACTGGTCCGAGATCGCTTGTGATGACCGCCCATAACCCCTGCACTGAATCTAGAGACAGTGCGCTGTAAAGTGTGCCAGGCAGCCATGGACGATTGTCAAGGTAAATTAAAAACATCAGAATCTATCGTATTACTCACAGCGCATGGACAAAATACAATAGAACATATATATAGTGAAGCTTCACATAATAGAATCTCATCAATAAAACTTCATAATAGTTGAATACAAACATCTGAATAGTCAATACAACAAGCCTCACTACATAACACTCAGAGAATACAAAGCAGCGGAACATCCAATACATATAATAAGAAGTAATATGCAATACTCTAGCTCGTCTTCGTCATCAGCATCGTGGAAAGCAAGAGCAGCACCTGTCACCTGCTACCTAGTCTGCCCGTCCCAAAATGGACGAACAGCCCAAGGCAATAAGAATTAAAACATAAAGCCTTGAGTCAGACAACAGTCTTAGTGAGCAGTAAATTAACTAACAACATACCAAAAGAGCATAAAGGAAAAGGAATAGGAATACAACCCTCCCACTCCAACCTCTTTCTACAGTGATAGCCCCCAGACACACACTAAGTAGAAGCAAACATAGCATAGCATACAATGTAAAGTAAAGCAATTATCACTCGAGTCAAGGGCGATGTTTTCCAAGTACAAACCCCCAAGGCCTAAACCAAGATCAGATAAGCCCCCAGAAAATACCGCTCTTGAGACCGAATGACGATACAACCAAACATCCATGACTCTGGCTATCACTGTTATCATTGCTTCGATATCACCGTTAATTGAATGACCGGCACATTCTTTCAGCCGTCCGTCAAGGGCTAATGGAAACCCCGGTTCTAGACATAACTCCCGCACGTCATCGTGACCCGTGCCTAGGACTATCGAATCTGCCCAGAGTACTTGACTACCCAATCAGTAGCCTTCAGGGACTATCGAATCTGCCCAACGTACTCTTGCTTTGCGCATGCTAGAACCTTCAACAACGATGAGATCTCAGCCTTCTAGTCATCCTCCTCGACGACTATCTCCATACTAGCTCAAGCACCTCTTGAGCATCCATTATCCTCAACTCGAACCATATCACCGAGTTACCAACATGCTTGGAATGATCCCGTCTGGATTAGGCCAAGACTATCTCATATCATACTTCGCTTCATCACATCCTCGCAAAGTCTCATCTCAACATCATCATCAAATCTACGCATAAGAGCTTCATCATCCGCTACATATGCCACAAGCAGCTTTTCCAATTCAAGAGCCTTTCCCTTAGCTTTTGAATCATCTTCGGTCTAAATCAAATCATCTATCATCAAATCATAGCAATCAACCAAGTCAAACATTAATCCAAACAATCAAGCATTCAAATATGATCTAAGTAGACAATTATCACAATAATGGCAATTTCGTAATTAAAGAGTTGAAAGTCTAATAAGCATGAAAACATGAACAATATCTCTATAATCTTGATGAATGAACTTGCATAGGTTAACATGTAGTAAAATGGTTATCAAATCATCATGAACAATGGATCTATATGGATCTACACTTAGGATGAAGAAAATGTATGGAAATCACTATTTTAACACCAAATCAAACCAACGATCCGATATACTCCTTTGGATCCGTGTGAGAGATAATCACCACTCACCAAATCACCTAAACAATCTCAAATCAACACGCTTCAGATCTGGACAGCGAAGGATCAAGCTTAATCTATCACGAATCCGCTTCAAACGAAGAAATATCACTTCAAAGGATGAAGATCTTCAATCCAAGCTCTTGAATCTTCAATTTGATCTTCAACTTGGATGGAAGGAAGCACTAGATTAGAGTGGAGAAAAGAAGTGAAGAAGTGTAGAAGTCGAGCTCTCAAAATGGCAGCACTTCGTCGCTTCGAAATCCGGATCCCAAAAAGTGAGAACAACCTTCCTATTTATAGCTGAAATCCCCCTTAAGTCGCTGGCTCGGGATTAGATCGTCCACGACCTACGACCTAAAACCCCACCGACCTAAAACTCTCAGCCTATCCAAACCTTACGACCTACGACCTAGCGCAAACGCGCGACTTAACACATGCGCTTCCACACAGTCTACGATCTAACAGAACCACTTGTATACGACTTACGAACTAACACAGATCGCGACCTAACACTTAGACGCGACTTAACAACAGGTATGACCTAACACTTAGGCAAAACCCAGCGACCTAACGCAGACTGCCTCTACGACCTAACAACTTACTGAGTTACGACCTACGACTTATAAAACCTTGCGACCTAACAACTTAGCAACCCACGCGACCTAACAGTGTTACGACCCAACACTTAAGTCGTCTGAACGACTTAACTAACAAAAGCTGCTTGCGACCTAACTAACACAGCACCCCCATAGGTCGCTTACGACCTAACTACTTAACCTTAAGTCGCTCAAACGACCTAACACAAAACTCCTAGGTCGCCCACCGCTACCCCAGCTTCCTTAGGTCGTTGCCGACCTAACTATACTAACTCGGTAACTACTAGGTCGCAAACTCTCTTAACGCGCTAACTTCTATAAGTCATCAACACTTAGGTCGCTCGACCGACCTAACCTACCATACAACCTAACCACCTACGACCTAAAATCCTTAAGTCGCTAACTCACTTAATCCCATAGGTCGCTAACATCCTATAGGTCATCCCAACCGACCTAACACTTAACCAGTTCACCTCCTTAGGTCGTCCCCGACTTACCACTTCAACTACTAATGTCAAGATGCAATGCTACTAGAAGTAAGTCGGAGCTGAAGCATCCTAAGTCGCACACGACCTACGACATACCCTAGGTCGTTAACGACCTATGACTTAGACTCAGGACGACTTATCACAAATGCGACCAAACGTCAATTGTTTTACGATGTTTCGATCCGTAAAAATATGGGTCGTTACATTCTCTCCCCCTTAGGAATTTCGTTCCCGAAATTCCAAACAAACAAAGCAATCAAAGACTATTCTGCACGCCTACCATCCATAGCAATCAACAAACCATGCATCCAATTCTAGCTTAGCGCGCAGAATTCTAAAACTAGAACAAGTTACAACGTCGTTAGATGACACGACATCTTAGGGCCATACCTTGAAGAGTTCAGGATGAGCTACCTTCATCCTCTCTTCCACCTCCCACGTACAGTCGTTATCATCGTCACTCCATTGTATCTTGAGCAACTTAACTACCTTCCTCCTAAGCTGTTTCGTGTCGGTTTCCACAACACGAAGCGGCTTACGAGGTCTTCTATCGACTGGATCAACTTCGAAGTCTTCACAGCTATCAGCAGAAACCACCATATTCGAGTCGTGCACATACTTCCGTAGATATGATACATGAAAAACATTGTGCACACTCGACATCTTCTCAGGTAACTCCAATTTATAGGCGAGCTTTCCAATTCGCTCGATGATCGGGAATGGTCCAACAAATCTCGGAGTCAATTTCCCTTTCTTCCCGAATCGAATAACATTCTTCAGTGGAGAAATCTTCACAAAAACCATATCTCCTACGTCAAATTCCAAGTCCTTTCGACGCTTATCGGCATAACTCTTCTGACGGTCTTGGGCTGCCTTCATTCGTTGCCGAATGATCTCTATGCAATCCGAAGTCTGTCGAATCATCTCTGGCCCAAGTATCAACTTTTCTCCAGTTTCTAACCAACATGTCGGTGAGTTACACGGTCTCCCATACAATGCCTCATACGGTGCCATACCAATGCTTGACTGGTAACTGTTGTTGTATGCAAACTCCACCAAATGAAGGTGATCTTCCCATGATCCTCCGAAATCCAAAACACAAGCTCTAAGAAGATCTTCCAAAACTCGGTTGACTCTCTCAGTCTGACCATCGGTTTGAGGGTGATAAGCTGTACTCAAACACAACCCGGTTCCCAAAACTTCCTGGAAGCTCTTCCAAAATCCACTAGTGAACAATGGGTCTCGATCGCTCACTATACTCTTCGGAATACCATGGAATCGAACTATCCACTTAACATACAACTCAGCCAACTTTGATGCAGTCCTAGTCGATCGAACAAGAATGAATCTTGCACTCTTAGTCAGACGATCTACAATGACCCAAATCCCTTCATTTCCCGTTCTTGTTCTAGGTAATCCATCAATAAAATCCATCGATACTTGCTCCCACTTCCATGTAGGAACTTATAATGGCTGAAGCGATCCACTTGGCTTCCTCTGTTCAGCTTTTACCAACTGGCAGTTCATACACTTGGAAATAAAATTTCCAACATCCTTCTTCATACCTTCCCAGTAGTAGGTTCTCTTCATATCCCGATACATCTTATTTCCACCTGGATGAATTGTCAACTTCGAGTGATGACTTTCCTTCAGAACTTCACTCCTCAACTCATCTATATCGGGAACAACTAGTCGTCCTTGCTTCCGAAGCCAACCCTCTCGATCGACCTCGAATCCTTTATCCTTTTCTGGATCCAACCAGATTCCAATTCACGGATAATCTCAACAAGCTTATCGTCTCTCTTTTGGCTCTCGCCAATCCTTTCCACAAGAGTGGGTCTTATCGATAAGTTTGCCAACATCTCAGGTTCCAATTCACATCTAGGCCTGAAGTCAAATCCAGCTAAATACTCGAGATTCTTCCATTCCGAAAACATGGCTCCCAATCCTGCATGTCTTCGACTTAATGCATCTGCCACTGCGTTACCTCTTCCCGGAGTATAAGCTATACCGAAATCATATGATGCTAAAAACTCTAGCCAACGTTGCTGCCGAAGATTCAAATCCCTTTGGGAGAAAAGATACTTCAACGACTTATGATCCGTAAACAACTCGAATCGAACTCCCAATAGATAATGTCTCCACATCTTCAGAGCAAAAACAATCACCGCTAACTCCAAATCATGAGTCGGGTAATTCCTTTCATGCGGCTTCAGTTGTCGACTTGCATACGCAACAATTTTATCCCTCTGCATCAGCACTGCTCCAAGTCCAGTACCACATGCGTCGGTGTAAACCACCATCTCATCATTCCCACTTGGAATAGTCAAAACAGGAGCACTCGTCAATCGCTCTTTCAGGATTCTGAAAGCTTGCTCACACTTAGCATCCCAACTGAACACTTAACCTTAAGTCGCTCAAACGACCTAACACAAAACTCCTAGGTCGCCCACCGCTACCCCAGCTTCCTTAGGTCGTTGCCGACCTAACTATACTAACTCGGTAACTACTAGGTCGCAAACTCTCTTAACGCGCTAACTTCTATAAGTCGTCAACACTTAGGTCGCTCGACCGACCTAACCTACCATACAACATAACCACCTACGACCTAAAATCCTTAAGTCGCTAACTCACAAATCCCTTAGGTCGCTAACATCCTATAGGTCGTCCCAACCGACCTAACACTTAACCAGTTCACTTCCTTAGGTCGTCCCCGACTTACCACTTCAACTACTAATGCCAAGATGCAATGCTACTAGTAGTAAGTCGGAGCTGAAGCATCCTAAGTCGCACATGACCTACGACATACCCTATGTCGTTAACGACCTATGACTTAGACTCAGGACGACTTATCACAAATGCGACCAAACGTCAATTGTTTTACGATGTTTCGATCCGTAAAAATACGGGTCGTTACATCGCTCCTGTTTTAGCCACCTTATGCCAACTCACGGGAGTTGGGTCCACGTATATACCTTAGGATCGTCGCCACCATCCTACTTCATTCTGGAAACTCCACCGCTACACAGTTGTCAAAGTGGTTTGCGGTATCGACAGAGAGTATGTCCATATCTGATCCCGGTCTCTTTAACAACCAAACGTTATTATAACACCGTGGTCATTTTAAAAATATATATACTTTTAAAAACACAATCATTGCCCTTTCAAAACATATTCTTTATTTCAAAATAGTATATACATCAAAAACCAAAATATTATTGCCATTTCAAACCATATCCTTTACTTCAAAATTGTATATACTTTAAAAACCAAAATATTATTGCTATTTCAAAACATATCATTTACTTCAAAATAGTATATACTTAAAAACCAAATTCAATAATATATCATTTAAATAAAATCCAAATTTTCAATCACTATTCTTACTTTTAATTATAAAATTTGAAATATTCTTTAAACCATCTTAAACTCAAATCACATAATGCAGTCATATTCTTAATCTCAAAATTTCAATCGGTTTCAAATCAATATATTTAAAGATAATTCTTAAATAAATTCTATTTCAAGTAAATTCATTTTCAAACCATATTACTTTCAAAGTTATAACAATTTCGAAAACCAATACTTTGAAAACAATAATACCTTAATTTCAATAAAACATTTCAATTTTGATATATTTCAAGTCTTTAAATATTCCAAAATTCCCAACCAAATATGATAATCTTATATATACCTTAATTCAATTTACTATTATTTAGTTTAGAAATATTTATTAAATAAATTCAATATCACTTAAATAAAGCTCAAACTTGAAATATTCGTAAATCAAACTTAAAACATCATCAAGTCATACATAGCTTAAATTTTAGAATTTAACCATATATAAAATAATATTTATATAATATCAAAATTTAATATTTATTAAACCGTATATTTCTTTCCAAACCATAGAAAATCACTTTAAAATATTTTATATATAGACCACGGTGCCTGTATATAAAATTTTCTATCCTATGGTCAAGTGATACGGATATTTATCATTTCAATCCGTAATTTTAAAAATAAAAGTTTACGGTTATATATCATTTCAAACCGCAATCCCGAATGAAATGAAAATGCATAATAACTTGCAGTTTATACAATATAAAATATAGCATCCATTCATCCAAATATCAATAAACAACCATTTATTACAATCATCATCCAATTTAAACAAAACATGAATATAAAGCATATAAAATATAACAGGCATCAACGAATAGTTTATATTCAATAAAAAAATTAATAACTGTTTAACTGGCAGTTTATATGCAATAATAATTAAATTTAACTGTCAAATTATATGCAATAATAAAATTAAATAACAATTTAATTTAAATAAATGCTATCTAACTGAGATGATGATTAAATATATGCCCAAACAATCATAGATAAATTTTAAATCACATAAAAAATTAATTTAACAAACATAAGAAATCTTAGAAGTTGTGAGTGGGTTAAAACACTCACCTTTTGAATTTAAATTGAATTTAAATTCAATTTAAACCCAAAAATTTGACCATCACAGAATTCATCCAAACCAGCGTCATCAAGTCCGAAATTTCAATACGATCCTAACAAAAAAACCGCGCGTGAAACGGAGTTCGTATGCACAAGATATTGCGAAAATTGTGATTGAATTTCAAAATTAAAAACAACAAAAGGAGAACACATTCATACCACTGCCACGTCATCACTCATTTTCTTCCAAAACGAATGCGCGCACAATAGCCGACCAAGCACGTCACGCACGCAGACCGCCTCCACCAATTCGAACCCAAATTCATGATTTGCCGCCAATCCGACTGTCAATTCGCCTCCAAACTTCGCCAATGAACAACACGTTAGCCCCTCTACAAAACCCATAAAGGATTTTCCGATCAGACGCACCAGTCAAAAACGCCCAATTCAATTTTGACCGCGATTTCTGGTCAAACGATGCATCGAATTGAAAAGCGAATTACACCATTGAATTACTCTCGTCGAGAGCTTCAACATATATTAATTTGAGATTTTTCTAAGGACTTTGAATTTTTGACTTTGATTTTGAAATGGATCTGGATCTGAAATTTTTTTTTCTGCCATTGAGGAGGAGAAGGAGCTGATGAAATTTTATGCGCAGACAAATGAGAATAGGCGGAGGCTAGGGTTTAGCGGGGATATATATAGGCAAAGTCGAAATAGGATAGATGGACCCGATCTATAAACGCGCTGAACGACGAATGGCCCAAAAGCCCGTTTCGACTCCGGAATGAAATTGGATCAACCCATATATCAAAATAGATGTTTTAAAATATTTTAAACGCAATGGAAAAGGTTTCAGGTTCAAATTGTGTCGTATGAAGAAGTTATGCAAAAATCAATATTTTCAAATTGATTTCAATTGCATAAATTTCAAGGCGTTTCTTGTCCGTACAATCAAACGACAAGTCCGATTGCTACGAAACTTGAAACATTATTATAATTCACCGTTACGGATCCGATGAAACTGGTTTTGTTGAAATCCGAGTCAGTGGCCAAAATTGCTATTTTTATATTAATTAAATAAATTAAAATTTATTATTAAATCAACTTCCAAATTTTAAATTTTAAACTCACAAATTTTATCACCTTATATTTCTCAATTATTTACAATGATTTAAACAAATCTTTATGTCCATTTTAGAGTTGATAATCTATAAATTGCAGTGTCAAATCTTCTATTTCATTATATTCAAAATTATAAATTAAGTTCCCAAAATTTCTATTAAATTAAATATCAATGATTATTCCATCTATAAATTTTTAAGTAGATGGATTCAATGTTGGGTTCAAAACTATTATTTTGATATTCTTGAATTTCAGTTTAAATCTCTATTAACGTAAAATTTAACACTTAATTCCAATTAAATTTCAATGACCAAATTTTCCTAATTTAAATTCAATTAAATAAACAAATCTTAATTCCCATTCTTATTATTCAAACAAATTATTATCCTATAAACATATTTAACCTTTGGTTATGTTTTGTTACATAAATCTTCCAATTTCACCTTTATTCGTATTAACTCTTTTATTTCCACTTTTTGTGAAATAACTACCCTATCCAATATATGACGCTAAATTTATTTCCTTGCATTATTTTACACCTATTTACATTAATTAGAATAAATATTATATTCCTAAATGTACTTCTATCAATTAAATTTACAACATTAAATTTACATTCAATTATTTACTTTACATACTCTACGTATTAATTTCTCAATTAACTTAATTTGAACTTATTTCCCAATCTATCAATTACTACCTAAAGTAAATTTATGCTTCTAAAAATTTACATTCCCACTTCCGTTACTATACTATTAATTATTAGAGTAACGTTTATTATAAATAATAACATCATAATTACTTAACATTTAAATGAACTTTAATTCCAAATAAATTCATTGACCAATTAATTAGGTAATTTATAATAGTTGTTATTACCCTTAAATTTATTTCCAAATAACGTACTACCTTATTACCTAAATTTACGAACAAATACCGTTACAATGTTTTATTGCATAAATCAATTTAATCCTTTCCTTTATCCCTTATATGCCATTACAATTAAATGTTGGCATTTATTTCCATACTACCGATGCATTCACTTATGTTCTATCCAAACATTCATTTAGATTTTATATCCATTAATTTATTCAATATTGACATCCACTTAATCAAATTTACTTCCATTTTATAGTTGCAATTAAATTCAGTTATTATTTCATTAATACTATTTCCAATTTATTTCTTCCAGTATTAATTACACAATCAAGTTTAATTAACCAATTATAATGGTTTCCACTATTTCTTCAATTGAATTTCATTTCAATTGTCAAGAATTTATTTTATTTACCAATGCAACCTTTAATTCCTAACATTCGCTCCAATATAAATTAATATTTCCATTTCTTTCTACATTAAATTACAAAAATCAATTTAAATTAACAAATTAAATGGTCGAAATTTACGGGTCGTTACAACACTTTAAAACAATGTATCTTCAACTTTTATCATTTTTAACTATCAAACTTATTTCACCTTTCAAAATTATTTATTTGGATATTACTTAATTATAATTTTTTTTAATAAATAACATTTTATAAATAAATATCCAATTAAATTATAATTCATTTATCAAGTCAAAATACATTAATTTACTTAACTTTTAATTTAACAAATAACTTAATGCTTTATTTAAAATACCCATTTCATAAATAAAATATTCTTATCACTAGGCTAAGCTTAAAATTCCATTTAACACTAAATTTTCAATTATTAAGTTAAATCAAAATTTTACATTTTCAATCATAAATTTGCTTATACACTTTAACTTACAGAAAATCATTATAAAATTTATTTAAATCATTTAAATCCACTTTAAGTAAAAATCTTAGATAATTTAAATTCCAAATACTTAAAAAAATTCAGAAAACTATGATATCAAACTTAAGTTCAAAATCACATATATTTAATATTTCAAAATACTTAAAATTTCAGAAAACTATTATTAAAATAAACCACGGGTCTGTATAATATTTTCTAGCCTTGGTCAAGTGATACGGATATGTATCATTTCAATCCGTAATTTATAACGAAAAATCCGGGTTCTATCATTTCAAACCCGCAATCCCAAGTCAAAACAAATAAAGATCGCTCGAGCCTATCATTTCAGCTCATAACGATTTTTCCCTATTCTAAAGTCCGTTCGTGTATGTATCATTTCAACCCGTAGTGATTCTATGCTAACAGGGAACTTGTAGTGTGAGAAATAGAAATATAAATAAACAGCAAAACATATCAATGATGTCAGGTGATGCAACAGGTATATAAACAGGTTATATCATTATATAATGTTAGATAACCGGCAGATGTGAACATATAACATAGCGTATCAACTACTACAATTCAAATGACATTGTTTCACATTTATATAAGTACGATTTGTCGAGAGTGATAAACTCACCTTAGAGCTAGAGATGGCAATTCAAAACACAACAACAAACTTCGAAAAGCATGATAAAGCACGAATAGGTTTGAGTGGATGAAGAGCCAAAATCCAAGTCTCGTAAACAAATAATATACAAACATAAGTATAAGATTCAATACAAAAGAATAGAAATTAAAACAATGCAAAGATATGAAAGAAAATGACATAACCTTTGCTTTAAACATCAAGTGGGCTCGGCCATGGTCACAATGGGCTCGACCATCATCATATTTGGCTCGGCCATGATCAAGATATGCTCGGCCATGGTTTAATTGGGCATGCTAGGTTGGTTTTGAGATCGCAAAGCACGGCCATGGGCTAGAAGGTGAAGAGGTGTAAGTTACAAAACAATAGGAAGGCAAAGAGGTAAGGGGATTGTATACTATTGGGTTCGGCCATGGCTTGTTTGTCTCGGCCTAGGTGCTATGGCTTGGTCAGGTGGTCAACTAGGCACGGCCAGAGATGGGTATGGTCATGGCAAGACAAGGTGGTGGAGGAATAAGGGGGTGGCCGAGGCAATAGGAAGGGAAGTGGTGAACAAAGAAGGCTCGGTAAGGGTTTCATCAACGTTTGGTGGTGGAGTTGATCCAAGGGTCACGACAAGGCTTGGTGGTGATGGGGAGGTGATGATGGCCGGTGATGGTGGTAGAGGGGATGAGGTCGGCTAGGGATGATGCATGGTGGAGGACGAGCATAGCTTGAGGCAAACAAAGAAAAGAGGAAGAAGAAAATGGAAAAGGAGGAAAGGAGAAGCCATGAAAATGAGAAAGAGGAGATGAGAAATGTTTTTGTACATGAATGAGATGAGGAGTTTATGTTTTGCACGTGAATGAGAAAGGAAATGGACGGCTAAAGAAGTGGAAATGAATGGCTAGGCAAATCAAAAGGCTAGAAAATGAAAAGGCACCGACTAAAACCAATAACTCAAGTCCTTTGGAATTTCCATGCCCAAAATCAAATAAAAGAAAATAGAAAGTAGATAATGGAAAAACAAAAATAAAATATAGAGAATAGAAATGAAATAGAAAGTATAAAATAGAAAATAACAATGAGATACTGAAAATAATTGCGTGTAAAACGCTAAATTTTATCAATTTTAAAGAGTATAAAACAGAATTTGACGAAACGAAAAGCAGAACGAATATCAGAATTAAATACAGTTTAAAAGAAAACGATTAGAAATTTAAAATTCAAATTTAAAAATTTCAACTGTAAGTCAAAGTTTGACCAAAGTTGACCAAAATATAAAATTTCCAAAAAATAATTGTTTTATTATATTTGGAAAATAAATTACAAACAAAATCCAAAATTACATTGGAAAAATCCAAAATTCAATTTTAAATGATTTAAAAATCAAAGTTTCAAATAAATGTAATTTAAAATATTGATTAAAAATATGGGTTGTTACATTTTTAATAACATAATTAACTGATTTTTGTGAAATTTTAAACAATAATATTTGGAAATAAAAATTTAATATTTAGTATACGTCTACTTTTACATAGCAACTGTTAAATTTTCATCTGATAATATGGAAGTTTATTTTATTGTGTAATTCTATTTCAATTTATATCAGTTAATATTTGTTGGTAATAAAAAAATTTCCAAACCTGAATATTTTTATACAATAAATTTGTAAATCATCTTCTGAGTGAGACGTCATAGTTCGTTTCTCCAAATTTGAACTGCTATTGCCCCGTTTACCTTATTTCTAACAAATTTGCAGCATTTTCAGTACCGATATCGACTTTTGATAGGATGATCATACCACTGATATCTATAAACCGTTTTGATCGTCTTGTCGTGCTGATCTCCGCAGTATATTCGTTTCTGTGTTTTGAAGTTCGGTACGCCGTGGAAACTACGAAACGGTCACCCGTATCGGTACCGTTTTGAACTTTTTGAATTCCTTCGTCCATTCATTTACCCACCGTTTGCAACCAACGGTCAATTACTGTTATTATTTCATAAATTCAATAGTTGACCTTCACTATTCCACCTGTTAGATTTATTATATTTGATGGTTCATTTTCCATCAGACTCTTCATCTCCTCGGCATTCTGTTTTATAAAAAAATTATAATAATAATATATACATTCTGGCACGTCCTCCTATTCCCATTTATTTTATTTTGTAAACCTCTCTAGCTCATAAACCTTTCTCCCTCCGCCATTTTTCCCTGCTACCCGCGCGCATGCCATCAACGTCTCCTTCCACAACCGAGTCATGCAATCGACATGTGCAGTCTATCTTCACCCGCCTCCTTGAATCCCGTGCCCAGATCACCGACCATACCTCAGTCCTCCTATCTGCGTGCGCCTAGTTTGGTCGAGAGCGACACTTTTTGCATGCGTACGTATATATGTGTTTTAAGTTTGAAAGTTATATTTAAGATATATATATAGCTATATAGCTGAGTGTATATATGGATAAGTTTGTAAATTAGTTATTCACAATCTGTTAACATATCTTATTTGTTATTTATGATACATAGTTTACATTAGTTACGTATATAATATTATACAATTGTTTATTTTATTTATAGTATATGTTATAATAAGTATGTTATATAATATTATACAAGAGTTCGAAAGGTGTCAGTACATATATAAAGTTTTATCAAGTTTTTTTTTACTGAGATAATAAAGTTTATGTAAGTTATATATGTAACACATCATTTATATATATTAGTTCTTTTTATACATGCTATGTTTGAGGTTACGTATAGGTTATAATGGTCTGTATATATTATAATATATATGTATACGTTATATTAGTCAGTGCATCTCAGGTTTAATGTATAATATATATACGTATTCTGTTATTGTTTTATAACCTGGTAGTGGAATATGTTAGTTTATACATTATAAGATGTAAGTCATATATGACTTGCGGTATGCATATATAAGTATATTTATGATTAGTCTGAGCTTATCTATACTCTATAGTATAGTAACTTGTATTGTTATAGTTTATTTTATATTAGTATAAATGTTAGATTACATAAATATTAAAAGCATGTTAGTATATAAATATAATATAACAGTTATATTATGTCTGCTTATATAAATTATGACTTGGTTGTGTATATCGTTTATATAGGTTTCTTTGGATCGGTTTGAGTTTATATAAGTTTAGATTGGTTTTGTAATAATTATTGATTTTAAATACACAGCGTACATATATGTTGAGTTATATGCTCTTTCCAGTCATATGATGTTTGAATATTATATTTATATTAGTTATATTGATTTCGATATAAATGAGTTTTGGTTGCTAGTATAAATGCTTATCAGTTTAGTTGTTATAGTGTATATATAGTAGTTATCTCAAATTTTATTATGTAAATGTGTTGAGTTCAATATATGTGTTTTGAAATTTATTTTAGAAAACAAATAAAATTTATATATATAATATAATGACGTATATATTGTTGTTTCTATCAAAACAAATTTGATTTGTTCTCATCGATTTCTGTTATCAACTCTATCCGTCGAATTCCTGCCAATCTAGCTTTGTTTTGGAATTCGTGTTTGGATTCATAATTCACTTCCATCCTCGTTCATATCTCTAGCCTCGAAAGGTGAGCAATCACTCACAATTAATGTTCTTATATTTATTAAATTTGATTTCAATTGAAACGACAATTGTAACATCCCACTATTTTGGACCATTCAAATCGACAATAAATCCACACATATCGGACTTGAATACTTCAAAACAGTGGATTGTCAAGAAAATTTGGAGCAAATAAAATCAAACACAGAATCACAGATACAGAATATCAGAATAACTCGCAGCGGAAATAAAATACCATAGTAGTTCATGAAGCTACTATATACAAACTCTCAAAACATATACAAAATCTCATAGTCAAAATAAATATAATAGAAGTCAGGATACATAAGACAATAATACAGAGACAATACTGAATAGGAAATAACTGGAATAGAAGTCGATGAACCGATAGACAAATAAGCTCCAACAAATCTCTAGCTCCAGAAGGTGAATCCAAAGTTGTGATTCTCAGGCTGACCCGAGCGTAAAGTAAAACACAAAACACTCGAGTCAGGACATACATACTTATACAATGTAAACCAACTCAAGTTGTAACATCCCGAAAATTTTCGACTTTCAAAAATTCAACATCGATACTTACTTTATCGACTGCTGAGCCATCGAATGCCAGAAACCCGAAAAGTTATGGTTTTAAGAAAAAGAAAAAGTGGAAGAAGAAGAAGATAGAAGGAAAAGAGAAGAAAGAAAGAAGAAGAACAACAGAACAGCAACAGAAACAGAACAATATCAGAATCTCACATATCGCAGCGGAACAATATATAATAGATAAATGAATATCATTTAAAAACAAAAGAATTATATCTGTTATTACATTACATCACATCATATCATCAGAGTCAATATACAAAAATGGACAGTTATATAAACTTGTCCTCATACAGAATACACAGCGGAATAAATGTATCAGATACAAATACTACGTCTCGCCATCCAGCTTATCTCCAAAGCTCCAGAATATCCAGAATATCCTGATAACATAACTCTAGGCTGCCCGTGTGGAAATTGGTGGGCACCCAGAGTTTAGAAGGGAACAATAAACTCCGAGTCAGTCATGGTGACTGGTGTGAGATCGTAAAACAGTTATTTTTTTTTTAACAACAAATTAATTTTTAAAGTCAATTCGAAATGCTTTTGGAAAATGAAACTACCATAAGACCTCCCACCACACACACAATGCAAACGCAGAATTGGAGGAGATTTCTTCTTATGATAGTCAAAGATGCTTACTACGCAAAATCAAATCATTTTTGATATTATTATTAGTGCATAGTGTAGAAAACATTTCGAAAGTATAATATTAATCTTAGCCAGCATAGACATTTCGAACTATGCCTACTATAGCTACCATCCAAACAGTGGGGCGCCACCATAAGTGAATGATAGGTTCTACAACTAAATCCGTACAAGGCTCGTATTGTTTCTTTGGATTTCCAACAAATGGTCAGGCTAAGGAACTTCCTATCCACGATGGGTACGTCCCTGGAATAGACGACCCGAGAACCTAACCGGATCTCTGCCAACACAAGGCCGGGTTACCTCTGCAAAAATAGGTAACTACTGACACGCGTATGCCATCCCCCGATCGTCACCGATCTTCCCGAGGATCCCCGATTTCCAACAAACCACATAGTAAAAAAATAATGCAGTAACCACAGAGGTTAAGTATCTGGGCTCCATACCATGATACCACCTTTATCCAGAAGGAATGACATACACTAAGGGGCGCTACTCCCTAGAACCTTGCTGCATCCTTCCTGTTTCGACCATTTCCGGGGTGTGAGGCTCGACGAAGTCTCGTCCACAAAGCTACGCTTTCTCAAAAAGCCCTGCTTCGGGTCAAACAAAATGATCAACCTATGATCACAAAGATATAAGATCAAACAAATGATCATATCGCAAATGATCAAACACTGATCATTTCACAGCAACACTCAGTATGCCACGTTACCAAATTGGGATATATCGCTGATAAATTTCAACTACATAACCTCTGAGCTCGTACGTCTCAGAGAAGGGTGTTAAGCTAAGAGAATAAATTCTCCGCCACCAACAGAAATGTATTTGAAAGAAATCAACTTTACATCTCAAATTGTAACGTCAGACACACAATCCATACAAGTCTGTTCCGGGATCGAACAGAACCGAAGGCACTTCTCACGAAGCCCTTGCACATCCGGATAAATTTCTAATCACGTCTGGACTTCCCGTCACTAAGGGTGATAAAACCTCTAAATCGGAGATCAGCCGATGTAGAGTAACTCGACGGTAATCCTTCCGTTTTCAAAAATATCCGGTCTTCAACACCGGTCTTCAAATGCAATTCATAACGACGTATCACATATTCGGAATGGGTTATACGACCCCATGGTCCTTTCCCGGTTAACCCGAATAGTGAGCGCTTATTTAAAAATAAGTGTGGCATTCAAATTCATCCAATTCACAACAAATACCTATCTAAAGGTAATTATCGATAGTCGGTTATTTAACTATCAATAAAGATGCGCAACATCATCAGATTCCAAATAATTTTCCAAATTATTTCATCTTCCAAAATATCTTTTACTAGATATAAAATTTCCACACTTAACCGTTTGAAAACAAATTTCAAATATTCAATTTCCACATTTCATTTTATCTTTGAAGATAAAATCTCAAAAACAGTTCATTTCATATTGGAAAAGCAATTCCATACTTATTTAATAATAAGTATTTCACAAATCATTTATTTTCAACATTTGAAAATATTCGATATACTTAAATCAATATTAAGTATATATTCATTCTTTAAGGAAATCATTCTCTTTAAACACATTTATTTGAGTCAAAACGAATGTTACGTAAAACATCGTTACGACGACTCAAAATCACTAGTATAGGGATTCGGATTTTAATAGATATATAAATCCCAATACTACATCAAAACATTTCCTTTCGGAAATCATTTACTATAACAACAGTGTTATAGTCCATCATTTCCTTATTCTTCGAAAACGTCTATTTCAACAATAAATGTTGAAATCTATGATTTCGATAATTAACACGTTTAAAACATCTTTTAAAACAATTAACTTCATTTAACAATATCGCTTTTCTAAAACTATCCATTTTACTTGACAATATATCCACTGTCCAAAATCGTGAATATACTTCACTAATTACATTTCACTATTTTCTACACATTTTATTTCAATAAAAATTCGCTATCCAAAATCGCGAATATATCTTCTTTAAAAATCTTCTATATTTAATTTATCAAATTCTATCGATTTCGAATTTATAAAACAACGTTTATAAATTCTATTACTATTTTCTAACGACTTCAATTTAATAAATCTCCTTTATAAATAATTCGATAAATATTCCATCTAAAGGTAAAAATCCAATTTATAAGTTAATCTCTTATAAATCTTTTATTCTATAGTTTCATCCATTTTATAACTTCACAATTTATAAACCTATAAATTTCATTCACTTACGGATTCCATAATATTTCATTTTTAACACTTATAAAAACTCATCTTATAATTCCAATATTTTGATTTATACAATATCAATTTTATAAATCTTTCTATACAAATCGTTTATAGTTATTCAAAAATCCCAATTTAAACCGTTTTATAAATAAATCAACTTTTGTTTCAAAAACGACATTTCGGTTATATTTCACTAAAAATTATAACTTTTATAACTTTAAAATTTTACGTTTATAAACCGATTCAAAAATTCCATAAAACGTATATTTTCAAAAATCACTTTAAAAACCCTTTTAAAGTAAAAGTCGTTATTTTTACATTTCAAAACTGAATCCGATGATGCAACAACACCAATCAGTCCATCACAACAGTCAATATCATATATCAATATGATAACAGAATATATATCAATATCTGTAAATAAGTAAATACAGTTGAGGAATCCAGTCGGATCCCTCCAACCTGTTTCCCTGCATCCAAAGATGTTAGCACAATACCAATTCCGCTCTAGTACGGAATTATCGCGGTATATGGGTTTTATAAAAAATATCCGCTTACTAACGGCGCAATAGGGTCTCATCCGCTATACGAGGCGGGAAATCAATCAATCCAATATATACATATGCCAATATGTATATATTGCTATATATATAGATATATCCTATCATATCTAATATCACACATCAATAGCAATCAATAACTGCAAAAATTCCACATTCAATTTGAGTGAGAAAATCTCACCTTGATTTTAAATTTCGTTCCAGCGTTTATTTCGAATAAAATTAAACGGCCGTTTAATTTTACTCAAAAAATTTCACTGATTCCAAACACGCCCAGACCTGCGCTGCAGCGTAGAGCGCGTCGCTGCGATTCCAACGCTTCTGGTTTCGTCACATTCTGATCATGCAGCAAAAAGATATGCATTTTTAAAATAACTCGAATTAAAATTATAACTAAATTTTACAATTCCTTTTAAATTTTAAACCTAACAAATCGTGGCCGTTCGTTTTGATTTGTGAAAATCTCGGCTGCCAGCTTTCATCTTCTCCCACGCGCGTAACCAACCCAGGTCCTTCACGTTCGAAACCCACCAAAGTCGTTCGAAACCATCATCACCGCACACCCCATCGTCGACGAAATCCGATCATCTCCTCACCATGCGAACCGCCATCACCACGCCACCCCACGGCCGTGACCACGAGCATCTCGGTGGCCCCCAGGCGTCGAATTTCATGCGTGAACGGTAGACTAACGCGAGCAGTTTTCGAACGATCCACCACGTAATACCCCACCATGACCGTTGGATGCGAAGGTCTCATTGCCCTCAACATTTTCATAGTTGATGACTTTGCGTAGATGTCGACTGATTGGAGGGAAATTGGAAGAGAAGGAAACGAATTTCGTGGCCATTGATTTTAGGCCGGCGGCTGAAGCATTGAAACTAGGGTTAGGGTTTATTTTCTTCAAAAGGAAATAAATGAAGTGCTATATATAGAATTTTGACGAACACTATTCATTCCGGTTTTCTGAACTCCGATTTACACGCGGCAACTGGCGTTCCTGGGGTTTATCCCGCGTTCCGAACGCAATGGAACAGGTTTCGGAAGCTAATTCGATCGTCTGTGTGAGATATGGATTTAAACGATCAATTTAAATTAAACCGATTTAAATCGATTTCGAGGCGTTTTGGCTTGCCCCGGACAAACGGTAAATCCAAAAATTACGAAATTTGAAATCTTACAATAATATCACATTACGGATCCGATGAAACTGGTTTCGTCGAAATCCGAGACTTTTTGAAAAATGACTATTTTTAACTCGACGATTTAAAATTAAAACGATATCGATGCGTTTCGAGTTGCCAGGGTCAAACGACAACTCCGTTTGCTACAAAAATTGAAATCCGATAATAACTAACTATTACGGATCCAATAGAACTAGTTTCGTTCAATTCTGAGACTGTTCAAAAATTGGCTATTTTTACAGTCGATAATTAAATATTAAAATATTCAATTTTCACAGATTAACTCCAAATTCAATTTTAAAAGTTCTATAACCTTTCTATAACTCCAGTATGATTAAATAAAATTTTACAAATCATTTTCAATCATTTTAAACTCGATTTTTCAATTATCTCTGGAATTCCACTATTTAATTTATCGATTTAATTATCAATTAAATCCAATATTCGAAAAATAAATCATTCGACTTCTAAATTCCATTTATTAATATTTAAAATCAATTAAATATTCGAATTTTAATTATCAAAAATTCTGGGTCGTTACAGACTTCCCCCCTTAAAAGAATTTCGTCCTCGAAATTACCAAGTAAGAAAGAAGTTACAGAATTCGTTAACTTTCCAAAACAAACTATTCAAATTAGTTTTGCAAATCCACTTAAGTGTTTAACTCTTTCAAAATTCATAGTTAAACTTCTTACAAAATCTCTACTAAGTTTCCCAAAATTTTCCTTAGTTTTCAAATTTTCAAATTTTCCAATTTCTCAAAAATATTCTAACACTCGAAATTTTCGAAAAATTTCGCCAGCGTCTCCTTTGCGCGGCTAATACGGTACGACTACAAAACGTCCCTACGGACTCTTAGATTTCAAAAAGAAAAAGAAAAAGCCAAGCGGCTAGACAAGAAAGTCATCAAATCTCATATAGAAATTAAAATACATACCTTTTTCGAGCAATTCAAATTTATCTTCGAAATCAAAATTCCAATTCCTTTATAACACCTGTATATCCTACTAGCCATAATATCTAGTTACATATTCAAACCATTTTGTAAATTCTATTACAAAAATTCAATATAAACTACTTATACCTTTTTTTTTACTTCACTGTCGAAGTTATACATATTCATTTTCATTCCATTTTACATTTCACATTCATTTGAATTCAATTCACAATTTTAATCTAATTTGGATTCAGTTTACAATTTCAATTTTATCTTCATTCAATTAGCTTCAATAGCTGAATTCGTTTATCAATCCAATTCAAATTCTCAATTTTATAAGTTATATAACTTATATTCAAAAATTACTACTTGGATTTTTTTATTTATTCACTTATACTTACTTTGATTTAACTTCATTCTTTAAGTTAAATTTATTCTATCAAAATTCAAATTGTATAAGTTATCAACTTGCTTATTATTCTCATCAATATTTTTATATAGCATTCCAGAGTCTTACCAACATTTCAAAGCCATTTTGAAAACAGTTCAAATTATCCTTTGAATTTTCTAAAACAAAATCCAAATTTTCCAAACCACTTCTATTTAAAACAATTTGGCAGCAATTTCTCTTTTGGAAACCCGAAAATGAACACCGGTGATGTCGCGATCATCATCGGAATTATTTTCCAGCGACCGAAAAGAGTTTAGAGTTTTTCATTCCTTCAAAACATTTTTCCAAAATCCTTTGAAATCCATTTTCAAATCAAAAAGGAATTAAACTTTCCAAATCTCCAAAATTCTCAAATTCTTTTCAAAACATTTCCAAAAACTTCTCTGGAATTCCGTTTCAAATTATAAGTCACATTTATAATTTACATTCTCAAATTTCATTTGCATGTGAATTTATTTCTTAACTTTGGAGTTTATAATTCCGATTTCTTATTCAATTTTAGTGATGATAATTCACTATTATTACTTCCTAACATCCATGCAACCATATACTGTAATAATTTACAGAAAAATCATTTCTTTTATATACAAAAATAGTTTTAGGTAAAATTATTCCATTTACCCAATTTAAAACAATACTGTGCCGAATTGTTCTATATAAGTGTTTAGAGATCCCTATCGATAGAGTTGTACAGACAATACCGACCAGAATCCATATACCACTCAACAAACCAATCATCACAATATAAAACAATTTTATATTCACTAACAAATACGCGCTCATATCTATTATTACACTCAACTCATTCTAGAGTACTACTGACTCTATCTCTAATGAGTAACACCCAACAGAGCAGGGTTGTCGCTTAACCATAAGCTCTGATACCAAATGTAACATCCCGAAAATTTTCGACTTTCGAAAATTCAACATCGATACTCACTTTATCGACTGCTGAGCCATCAAATGCCGGAAACCCGAAAAGTTATGGTTTTAAGAAAAAGAAAAAGTGGAAGAAGAAGAAGATAGAAGGAAAAGAGAAGAAAGAAAGAAGAAGAACAACAGAACAGCAACAGAAACAGAACAATATCAGAATCTCACATATCGCAGCGGAACAATATATAATAGATAAATGAATATCATTTAAAAACAAAAGAATTATATCTGTTATTACATTACATCACATCATATCATCAGAGTCAATATACAAAAATGGACAGTTATATAAACTTGTCCTCATACAGAATACACAGCGGAATAAATGTATCAGATACAAATACTACGTCTCGCCATCCAGCTTATCTCCAAAGCTCCAGAATATCCAGAATATCCTGATAACATAACTCTAGGCTGCCCGTGTGGAAATTGGTGGGCACCCAGAGTTTAGAAGGGAACAATAAACTCCGAGTCAGTCATGGTGACTGGTGTGAGATCGTAAAACAGTTATTTTTTTTTAACAACAAATTAATTTTTAAAGTCAATTCGAAATGCTTTTGGAAAATGAAACTACCATAAGACCTCCCACCACACACACAATGCAAACGCAGAATTGGAGGAGATTTCTTCTTATGATAGTCAAAGATGCTTACTACGCAAAATCAAATCATTTTTGATATTATTATTAGTGCATAGTGTAGAAAACATTTCGAAAGTATAATATTAATCTTAGCTAGCATAGACATTTCGAACTATGCCTACTATAGCTACCATCCAAACAGTGGGGCGCCACCATAAGTGAATGATAGGTTCTACAACTAAATCCGTACAAGGCTCGTATTGTTTCTTTGGATTTCCAACAAATGGTCAGGCTAAGGAACTTCCTATCCACGATGGGTACGTCCCTGGAATAGACGACCCGAGAACCTAACCGGATCTCTGCCAACACAAGGCCGGGTTACCTCTGCAAAAATAGGTAACTACTGACACCCGTATGCCATCCCCCGATCGTCACCGATCTTCCCGAGGATCCCCGATTTCCAACAAACCACATAGTAAAAAAATAATGCAGTAACCACAGAGGTTAAGTATCTGGGCTCCATACCATGATACCACCTTTATCCAGAAGGAATGACATACACTAAGGGGCGCTACTCCCTAGAACCTTGCTGCATCCTTCCTGTTTCGACCATTTCCGGGGTGTGAGGCTCGACGAAGTCTCGTCCACAAAGCTACGCTTTCTCAAAAAGCCCTGCTTTGGGTCAAACAAAATGATCAACCTATGATCACAAAGATATAAGATCAAACAAATGATCATATCGCAAATGATCAAACACTGATCATTTCACAGCAACACTCAGTATGCCACGTTACCAAATTAGGATATATCGCTGATAAATTTCAACTACATAACCTCTGAGCTCGTACGTCTCAGAGAAGGGTGTTAAGCTAAGAGAATAAATTCTCCGCCACCAACAGAAATGTATTTGAAAGAAATCAACTTTACATCTCAAATTGTAACGTCAGACACACAATCCATACAAGTCTGTTCCGGGATCGAACAGAACCGAAGGCACTTCTCACGAAGCCCTTGCACATCCGGATAAATTTCTAATCACGTCTGGACTTCCCGTCACTAAGGGTGATAAAACCTCTAAATCGGAGATCAGCCGATGTAGAGTAACTCGACGGTAATCCTTCCGTTTTCAAAAATATCCGGTCTTCAACACCGGTCTTCAAATGCAATTCATAACGACGTATCACATATTCGGAATGGGTTATACGACCCCATGGTCCTTTCCCGGTTAACCCGAATAGTGAGCGCTTATTTAAAAATAAGTGTGGCATTCAAATTCATCCAATTCACAACAAATACCTATCTAAAGGTAATTATCGATAGTCGGTTATTTAACTATCAATAAAGATGCGCAACATCATCAGATTCCAAATAATTTTCCAAATTATTTCATCTTCCAAAATATCTTTTACTAGATATAAAATTTCCACACTTAACCGTTTGAAAACAAATTTCAAATATTCAATTTCCACATTTCATTTTATCTTTGAAGATAAAATCTCAAAAACAGTTCATTTCATATTGGAAAAGCAATTCCATACTTATTTAATAATAAGTATTTCACAAATCATTTATTTTCAACATTTGAAAATATTCGATATACTTAAATCAATATTAAGTATATATTCATTCTTTAAGGAAATCATTCTCTTTAAACACATTTATTTGAGTCAAAACGAATGTTACGTAAAACATCGTTACGACGACTCAAAATCACTAGTATAGGGATTCGGATTTTAATAGATATATAAATCCCAATACTACATCAAAACATTTCCTTTCGGAAATCATTTACTATAACAACAGTGTTATAGTCCATCATTTCCTTATTCTTCGAAAACGTCTATTTCAACAATAAATGTTGAAATCTATGATTTCGATAATTAACACGTTTAAAACATCTTTTAAAACAATTAACTTCATTTAACAATATCGCTTTTCCAAAACTATCCATTTTACTTGACAATATATCCACTGTCCAAAATCGTGAATATACTTCACTAATTACATTTCACTATTTTCTACACATTTTATTTCAATAAAAATTCGCTATCCAAAATCGCGAATATATCTTCTTTAAAAATCTTCTATATTTAATTTATCAAATTCTATCGATTTCGAATTTATAAAACAACGTTTATAAATTCTATTACTATTTTCTAACGACTTCAATTTAATAAATCTCCTTTATAAATAATTCGATAAATATTCCATCTAAAGGTAAAAATCCAATTTATAAGTTAATCTCTTATAAATCTTTTATTCTACAGTTTCATCCATTTTATAACTTCACAATTTATAAACCTATAAATTTCATTCACTTACGGATTCCATAATATTTCATTTTTAACACTTATAAAAACTCATCTTATAATTCCAATATTTTGATTTATACATTATCAATTTTATAAATCTTTCTATACAAATCGTTTATAGTTATTCAAAAATCCAATTTAAACCGTTTTATAAATAAATCAACTTTTGTTTCAAAAACGACATTTCGGTTATATTTCACTAAAAATTATAACTTTTATAACTTTAAAATTTTACGTTTATAAACCGATTCAAAAATTCCATAAAACGTATATTTTCAAAAATCACTTTAAAAACCCTTTTAAAGTAAAAGTCGTTATTTTTACATTTCAAAACTGAATCCGATGATGCAACAACACCAATCAGTCCATCACAACAGTCAATATCATATATCAATATGACAACAGAATATATATCAATATCTGTAAACAAGTAAATACAGTTGAGGAATCCAGTCGGATCCCTCCAACCTGTTTCCCTGCATCCAAAGATGTTAGCACAATACCAATTCCGCTCCAGTACGGAATTATCGCGGTATATGGGTTTTATAAAAAATATCCGCTTACTAACGGCGCAATAGGGTCTCATCCGCTATACGAGGCGGGAAATCAATCAATCCAATATATACATATGCCAATATGTATATATTGCTATATATATAGATATATCCTATCATATCTAATATCACACATCAATAGCAATCAATAACTGCAAAAATTCCACATTCAATTTGAGTGAGAAAATCTCACCTTGATTTTAAATTTCGTTCCAGCGTTTATTTCGAATAAAATTAAACGGCCGTTTAATTTTACTCAAAAAATTTCACTGATTCCAAACACGCCCAGACCTGCGCTGCAGCGTAGAGCGCGTCGCTGCGATTCCAACGCTTCTGGTTTCGTCACATTCAGATCATGCAGCAAAAAGATATGCATTTTTAAAATAACTCGAATTAAAATTATAACTAAATTTTACAATTCCTTTTAAATTTTAAACCTAACAAATCGTGGCCGTTCGTTTTGATTTGTGAAAATCTCGGTTGCCAGCTTTCATCTTCTCCCACGCGCGTAACCAACCCAGGTCCTTCACGTTCGAAACCCACCAAAGCCGTTCGAAACCATCATCACCGCACACCCCATCGTCGACGAAATCCGATCATCTCCTCACCATGCGAACCGCCATCACCACGCCACCCCACGGCCGTGACCACGAGCATCTCGGTGGCCCCCAGGCGTCGAATTTCGTGCATGAACGGTAGACTAACGCGAGCAGTTTTCGAACGATCCACCACGTAATACCCCACCATGACCATTGGATGCGAAGGTCTCATTGCCCTCAACATTTTCGTAGTTGATGACTTTGCGTAGATGTCGACTGATTGGAGGGAAATTGGAAGAGAAGGAAACGAATTTCGTGGCCATTGATTTTAGGTCGGCGGCTGAAGCATTGAAACTAGGGTTAGGGTTTATTTTCTTCAAAAGGAAATAAATGAAGTGCTATATATAGAATTTTGACGAACACTATTCATTTCGGTTTTCTGAACTCCGATTTACGCGTGGCAACTAGCGTTCCTGGGGTTTATCCCACGTTCCGAACGCAATGGAACAGGTTTCGGAAGCTAATTCGATCGTCTGTGTGAGATATGGATTTAAACGATCAATTTAAATTAAACCGATTTAAATCGATTTCGAGGCGTTTTGGCTTGCCCCGGACAAACGGTAAATCCAAAAATTACGAAATTTGAAATCTTACAATAATATCACATTACGGATCCGATGAAACTGGTTTCGTCGAAATCCGAGACTTTTTGAAAAATGACTATTTTTAACTCGACGATTTAAAATTAAAACGATATCGATGCGTTTCGAGTTGCCAGGGTCAAACGACAACTCTGTTTGCTACAAAAATTGAAATCCGATAATAACTAACTATTACGGATCCAATGGAACTAGTTTCGTTCAATTCTGAGACTGTTCAAAAATTGGCTATTTTTACAGTCGATAATTAAATATTAAAATATTCAATTTTCACAGATTAACTCCAAATTCAATTTTAAAAGTTCTATAACCTTTCTATAACTCCAGTATGATTAAATAAAATTTTACAAATCATTTTCAATCATTTTAAACTCGATTTTTCAATTATCTCTGGAATTCCACTATTTAATTTATCGATTTAATTATCAATTAAATCCAATATTCGAAAAATAAATCATTCGACTTCTAAATTCCATTTATTAATATTTAAAATCAATTAAATATTCGAATTTTAATTATCAAAAATTCTGGGTCGTTACACAAGTGAACTATAAAAGCAATGCACAATAACTCAAAGGATGCTTAGGATCGCCCATCCTTTAAGGATCCGTTAAACAATTAAGCAGAAATAAATGCTATTAGGGAAATGTTCATATTAAAGTAAACAATGCAAATAACAGTGCTAATGTGACTAGGGTAGCGCAGAGCTGCAGTAATCGCTCACCTCTAGCCACACTCTCAAATCAAAGGTGTGCATCTAAATAAATCACAAGGAAATAAAATAGCATACAGAGAAGTGTTCCCGTGGTTATAGATTTCAAAATGGTTTATAATTTCGAATTAAAATCATTCATTTAAACCATTAAAAGTAAAGTCATTATACTTACAAATCAAATATTAAATTCTCAAAATTTAACCTTTTCTGAGCTCATTTAAATACTTTTAAACATTTAAATTTCAGCTTCCACAGCATTTAGAAAGTGCTACGGTAAGTTATATTTGAAAACAATTCATTTCAGCAAAGACGGCATTTAAAAACTGCTGTAATAGTTCAGGGTTTAATTTAAAAGATTTAAATTCAATTCAGCAAAGACAGCGTTTACAAAACTGCTGTAGTAGTTCAATTATATTCAAAAATCTCATTTCAGCCAACTGCAGCACTTAACAAGTGCTACAGTATCTCTTTCATTAATTTCAGGTTCAAGTTTAGTTTCAGCACTACAGCACTTACAAAGTGTAATAGCCCTTAGTTCATTTTAGCCTTTTAGTTCATTTCTGCAACTATAGCACTTACAAAGTGCTACAGATTCACTTTAGTTCAGATTTTAGTTAATATTCAAAAACGATAGCATTTCTGAAGTGTTACTAATTAAATTTCCAGATTTACACTAAAATTTTAGAAACAATTAAAATTCAATTTAAACAATTTTAATTGTATAAAAATCATATTTTTCCACTTTAAAATGGTCATTTAAATACCCTTTAACTTATGATTTTTATAAAGTAAATTTCACAAATAAATATCAAATTTCAATACATCCTTTATTAAATTCAAGTGTACAATTTTCCTATTCTTTGCATTCACTTAACACTTTAATTTAATTTACCATTTCACAAATAAAACCTAATTTCCATTTTATTTAATTAACTTAAACTTCCATTTTAAAACAAATCACAATTTCCAAATTAAGTTATATTCCAAATTTCCATTTAACTATCCATTTATTTAACATTTTAAAACAATTCAATTTTTCTCACCTTTAACTTATCAAATTTATTTTTACTTTTCAAAATTCATTGTTTGGATATCATTTAACCTATAATTTTAATAATTAACATCTTTATTAAATGAATATCCAATTTAATTATAATTCCTTTACATAAAGTCAAAATCCACTGTAAGTTACTTAACTTAAATTTACAAATAATTTGATATTTTCTTTTACTTTAAATTTATCCAATTCATACATCAATTATATTAATTACCAAGTTAAGCTTATAATTCCATTTTTACTTATATTCCCATTATTAAGTTAAATCAAACTTTCACATAACTTAAACCATCTATTAACTTATACCATTCAACCTTTTAGAAAAATCACTGCTTAACATTTTAAATCCAATATAAGTCAAATTTCACATTTTTCCATTTACAATACATAATATTTATAGGAAATCATATTTTGAAATCAACCACGGGTCCAAATAATATTTCACATCTAAATCAAGTGATATGGAAAATATCATTTAAATCCGTAATTAGTAAAATTTTCGGGTTTTGATTATTTCAAACCTGCAATCCCAAGTCAGATAAAATAAATAAAAATCACCCAGGCCTATCATTTCAGCCCGTAATGATTTTTTCCTATTCTAAAGTCCGTTCGGGTATGTATCATTTCAACCCATAGTGATTCTATTCTACAGGGAACTTGTAGTGTGAGAAACAGTAATAAATAAACAATATAACAGAATAGGATTTAACAGATGATGTGACAAATTAATAACAGGGTTTAACATCATATAAATGATATCACAAGCAGGTATAACATAATATAAAACTTTCTACACATTCACTTGGTGTCACTTCACAATTATATAGGTATATATGTCATGTGTGAATTACTCACCTCTTTACGCTGGAGTTCGCAAACAACACACACAAAAGAGAATCCGGAAAGCACAATAGCACGATTTGATTCAAGTGGAGAGAGAGCCAAGATGTATATCTTGTATATAACAATAAACAAAACCATATATAAATATATATACAATACCAAAATTTATTTTGAAACAAATTGAAATAGAGATAAACAAAGACATCACCAAGTTTCAAACAAGTTTTGCTTGCTCTTGACTCGACATGTGCTCGGCCTTAAGGCTAAACTGGTTCAGCAATGACATTTTTTAGGTGGTAAAGGATCAGGTTTGGACTGAAAATAACAAGGCTTGGTCAAGAATAGGAGGGGTTTGGATGTTACAAAGTGTGGATGGTCAAAAGGCAAGGCTAGAAAGGGTTTTGGTTCAACTTGGGCTCGGTCAAAGGCATATTTGGGCTCAGCCAGAGGCTGCTACAGGTCAGGTTAGAGATTAGTGATGGTGTTCAGAGGTGGTGCTTGCTGGTGGTGGTGGCTAAGGAGGTGGCCGTGGCAAGCAATGAAGGTGGTGTTGCATATAGGGCTCGGTTAGCATGGTTTTGTGGAGTTTTTCATAGTTTTTGTGAAGTTTTGTTCAAGGGGAGGCCATGGCACTTTCAGGTCAGAGGAGTATGGTGGTTAGGCCGTGGATTATGTGGGGAAGAAGTGGTGGTGGTCGGTGGAGGTGATGGTGAAGGGGTTAGGCCGAGAACCATATGTGAAGATCAAGCAAAATCAAGTGAAAAACAAGGCAAAACAAAGAAGAAAAGTGGAGAAAAGAGAAGGAAGCCATTACCAAATTTTTTCTCGAATGTTTGGCCGTGAATAGCTGATAGAAATGAGATGTATTTCACATAAATGAGAATAAAATCTCACGGCCAAAAGTTATGGAAAGAACGGTCAAAAATTGAAGAGTCTAGAAAGCAAAAAGTCATTGTTTTGAAACTTTTTTGTTTCTTCAAATTTCCACTTTATATTTATACAAAATAAACAACTAAAACTTAGTAAATAAAATAAAACAAACTGAAATAAAGTGGAAAAGAGAAATAAATAATTAATTTTTAGGAAAATAGAAAAAAAAATAAAGAAAATACCTTAATATATTGAAACTAGTTTTAAAAATTACAAACAAAATACACTTAACTTTGGAAAATTTCAACTACACTTATAAAATGTTTTAAAATAAAATATATATCCATAACATGTCATGTTACACATGTAAACATAAATTAGAAGATGACATGACAAACAAAATATTATTTATATAAATTAAAATAAACAATTTTGTTAAATACAACAATTTACATACAATAGTGTAAAAAGCATAACTTTCACAATATTAATCAGATTTCAACGAAACGAAAAGAAGTATACTTGAAATTTTATTTATTTTCAAAATAAAAGATAAAATTCAAACTTTTAAATTTTTAAATTTAAAAGTCAAAGTTTGACCATATTGACCAAAATTCACATTTCTGGAAAATATTTTATTTATTTATGTTTGGAATTATAATTTATATCAAAATCAAAATTTATATTTAAAATAACAAAAATTATTCATTTTAATAGATAAAAAAAAGTTTTTAAATCAGGAAATCAATTAAAATAATCAAAATATACAATTAAAATAATCACAAAATACAGGGTTGTTACAACAATTGAAATATGTTGCTGTTAGTTATTTACATTGCTATATATATGATGTTATCTGTATCTGTTCACCTATGACATCTCACACCATTATCTGTTATTTACATTTATGATATATGCATGTTATATTATTATCATATATGTTCTCACTCTGCAAGTTTCATGTTAGTATAGAATTCACTACGGGTTGAAATGATAAATACCCGAATGATCTGTAGAATAGGAGAAAATCGTTATGGGTTGAAATGATAAACCCAAGCGATTTTCATTTGAATTGAGTTTGGGATTACGGGTTGAAATGATATATACCCATATATATTTAAATTACGGATTGAAATAATAAATATTTGTATCACTTGACCATAGGATAGAAAAATTTATACAGACACCGTTGGTCTATATATAGATATTTTAAAATGATTTCTATGGTTTTGAAAGGAAGTATATATGGTTTTGTTTAAATTTGAAAATATTATGTATATGAATAAGTTTTAAATTTAGTCAAGTTTGATTTAAGTAAAATACAATATGTTTAAGTATTTGTTTAAAAAAATTATTTTAAAAATAGATTTTTATAATGATTCTATAAGTTAAGGTTGGAAAGATAAAATTTGAATTTATTCGAAATTGTATTTAATTAAGAATTTTGTTTAATTAAATCGATTTGAAACTTATTGAATTTGAGGTTTTAAGATATGATTTTATAATTTGATTTTGATTTAAAGTGATTAAATGAATATTTCAAGTTTTAGATAAATCGAAGGAAATATTTAGTTAAATGTAATTTAAGGTTATTTAAATGATAATGGATTTATTAAGTGAATATTTCAAAACTAAAAAATAATGAAGTTAAAATATGATATATATGAAATTATCAATTTAGTTTTGAAAGTGCTATAATTTGGAAATATATATATTTGAAATGGAAATGATATTTTGGTTTTGAAGTATAAATTTTTTTTGAAATGACCACGGTGTTATAATGACGTTTGGTTGATAATAGCGTGTATTTCTACATTGTAGATAGTTCCACGGATCCTTAGAGGATGGTTATCCCAAACATCCTTTAAGTTACTTGTATTTCAGTTGATATTTCACTTGAGTTGGATTTATTGATATAAGAATGTTAATCCTGACTCGAGTGTTTTGTGTTTACTTTACGCTCCGGTCAGACTGAGTGATACAGCAATTGAGACTCGCCTTTGGAGTTTGGAGCTTCACTTGGAGATCCAACCATCGTTTCAGCTTTCAGCTTTTCCAGTTGATTTGTTCAGAGATGTCATCAGTTTGTATTTGAAACTTCACGGTATTTGAGATATTCTATTGTATTTTATTTCAAACTCTACTGTTTATATAGCAGCTTCATGAACTACTATTTATCTGTTCCGTTGCATTATTATTATATTACTCTGTGTCTGTGATTCTGTGATTGATTTATTTACTATATATGCTGAGTTTTTGCCAAATTTAAATTAACAATCTGGTATCTTGAGCAATTCAAGTCCGACATGTGTGGATGCGAATGGTTGAAAATACCGGGTCGTTACAATTCAAAAGGGAGGGTTGTTAATGGGGTAAATAAGAGAAAAAAAAGGAAAACAAAACACAGAATCTCGTAGCAGAACGAAAAAATATAATAATCAAATAAACAGTTCATGAAGCTGTTTTACAAATAACATTTGATTACACTTTTACAATTCAAATCAGATTTATACATACATCAGAAATAAACAAATAATGCACTGGAATCATAAATAGCAATAATATACTGAATCTTCGTCTTCGTCCTCCAAAAAATAGTCTTCAATACACTGAAAAGCTCAAACTGACCTGAGCGTAATGAAAAGACAAAACACTCGAGTCAGAACTAAAAGAACTTATGTAAGTCAGATCCAAATAAGTAAAATAGAAATATTAGCGCAATGATTTCATAGATGTTACGGGATTTTCACCTCCTATCAAGTGTACAACGTGAACATAATTATTTAAAGGGTTTCAAATAATTCAAAATATCAATCTTAATCATCTAATTAAAACAAATTCGAAGTTTGAATTAACTTTAACCCTTCAAATAATTCAATTCCAAATAAAAACCCAAATTCAAGAAATTATATGGGTATAAGTCATTTCAACCAGTACCAAAAATCAACATTTCCAAATCAATGAAAACCGCTCGGGTTTATCATTTCAACCCATAACGATTTTCCCATAATCTATAAGATCATTCGGGTATGTATCATTTCAACCCATAAGGATAACAGAGATATAGACATAAATAACATCCAATCATCTAAAATGTCAACCAATAACATCCATCCAATCACCCAAATATCAACAATTGAATATACAGCACAATCATTATTGAAATCAACCAATAACTACCAACAATTTGCTGGTTATCATTAACAGTTATTTAACTGGCAATTTAAATTTCAATATTAAATTAAATGGCAATTAAATTAAATAAAATTCAGATTTAACTGGAATGACAATTTAAAATATACTAAACCGCAACCAATCAATTTCTAATCACATCATAAATTCAATTTAACTAACATAAGAAAATCTAGTAGTTGTGAGTGTTTGCTCACCTTTCGTGGCTATGAAGGTGATGATAAAAATGGAGTAATATGGAGATTCCTATCAAAGATCCAAATGCAAAGTAAGTCCAACAAAGCTTAGACACGAACACGAATCAATAAACAAGTTTCAACTACTACCAACTTCCAAACAACCCAAGATCCAAACTATGGAGAAACCTGAAACTAGGTCATTTTTATGAAAATATTCGGACCAGAATATTACTGAATCTATAAAAGCGACTAACTAGAATGTTGTTACAAATTCTTTTCTCTCCACTTTCAAAAAAATAATCACTCGAAAAGCTTCTGTCTTGAGGAACTTATGGTCAAAACAAAAGGAGGTGTTTTCTGAGTTGAAAATCTGAGTTCAAAAATACTTCAAAACGGTTTGAGTATTTGGCATATAAAATTAAGGAATTTGAAGAACGGATCTAAAAGAAAGTTGAAGCCACTAGAAAAATAAATGTTTTGAAAAAAGAATTACATAATTCGGTTCAATTCTGAAGGAGATACGATTGATACAATATGGGGTATTTTCGGCCAAAACTGGACCCGAGAAAGGACTTGAAAAATGGAGTTTTTGATAAAGTTGTTGCCATTGAAATTATACATGGTTTCAAAAAAAGATTATTTAATTTGGAGTAGCTTAGTGGAATATAGAAGCCATGGAAATAAGGGGAAGAAAGAGGGAAAATAGGGAAGGGAAAAAGGAGAAAGAAGAGGAGAGGGAAGGTGGAAGGAGATGGCCTTGGAGATGGTGGAGGTGGCGGCTGTAGGGAGGAGGAAGGGTTGAAGGAGAGGAGGAAAGGATTTCTGATTTGTGAGGTTTTTTTCGAATTTTAGATCTAGAGTTCTCTGTAGATTTTGATTAGAAAGAAAAAGTGTGAATAGAAAGTTTCTCAGGAGAAAAATTATGTACGTAGATGTTATCAGATAAGAAACATAAGGTCGTAGGCAAAGGAATGGTCACATGACTGACTAGAGTCTCTTGGTTAACCACGGCCCATTAGAACAAACAAAACCAATATGCCTTAGCCAAATAAAACACAACTAAACACTACCAATTCATGTTAATTTTTCACAGTAATTCAAATTTTTAGAGCAATAGGATTTTGATTTTGACGAAACAAAAAGTGGAGGAAAGATCAGAATTCAGTCTAGTATCATATAAAAAGAATAAAATTTTAGAATTCAAATTTAATTTTTTATTTAGTTTTTATTTAAATTCAAAATATTGTCATTTTAAAGTTGTTAAAAGTTACGGATCGTTACACTTTATCTTAATTAAAAGATGTAATATCAATTAATGCAATGTTAATTTGTTTCCCCTTATCATATTTTAAAGGTTAAATGCCATTAACCACGCATCTAATTCTCAGCCAATTACATTCAAACCTATGTTATCATCCTTATTATTCAATCAACAATACCATATGAATTATATTAACATAAGTTTACATTTTATTACATTCATTATTTTACCGTTAACATCTTTCACCATATTAACTGCAATAATTAATTACATAAATTTTCATTGATTTCCAAATTAATTCCAAACATATTAAATAATGAGATGATAAATGAACAATTGTTACCTTTAAGTAATTCAATCATATTTATAAGTTTATTATCTACAACAAATGTTATGACTACTTACACATCACTGATTATATTCAATTTCAATTAACAACATATAATTCCAACATTCAATTGCCTTAATTTCATTAATTATCCATTTAATATTCAAATGGACAAATTAATGAGAAGATAATTACAACCATCATTTATAATAATAGTTCATATCCATTATCTTATCATTTACAACCAAGGGTTATAACAAAATGATTTTATATTCTATATTAACCTATTCCAATCAATTACATACAATCTCATCATTAAAAGCATCATTTAATTTATCTCATTATTTACAATTATAACCAAATAACCTTACAATTATATCCATTGATTGAAATTGGATTAAAATGGTTATCAATTACATTAAATCAACATTACTATATTACATTCTAATTGTTTTATCATTACAAACCATAAATTTTAATTTTTTTTACAATATTGATATTTCAAAATCTTTTTAAATTTAATATTTTAATTACCGAAATATATGGGTCGTTACAGAAAGACTTTGCTTCAATATTGTGTGCGTTTGAGGTGTTGGATAGAAAGAGTTCAACAGCACTGTGACTATCATCGACGTCCAAACTTGGATTAGTTTGTGCAACATGGTATGTAAGAATATGACGAATCATATCTATGGAGCATTCAATGATATAATTGTGATGGCTTTTCAGTTTGAGGGTTCGGCTCTAAAGCCGTCTGTATTTGCACCGACCAGAGGCAATAAGCCAAAGTTTTAGCCATCGAGAGATATTTCTGGTTTAACTTGCTATAGATGTGGATAGAAGGGTCATTTTGCTAGGAAGTGCATGGAAGGGAGAGGAAGGCAGATGATTAAAGCACCAATTGCAAAAGTTCTAAAGATTGAGCCACGGACTATAAAGGCGTAGTTTGCACCGAGGACTTCCTACAACTAACATCAGCCATTTGTCAGGGATTGTCCGATGCTTCAAATAGGACAACAACCTAAGGTTTTCACACTTGCTTCAACACCTCCTACTTTTTCAACTGCAAAGGGGAAGCATATTCTTGAGTGTATCCTATCTGTTTATGGCTTTCTTATTCGTTTTTTGTTTGATCTTAGTGCTTCTCATAGTTTCATATCCCACAACCTTGATTTTTTAGTCATGCTCGGTATGTTAGGAACATGGACTATTGTTTGTTGATTATTGATTTATGCTCAACCAGTTTATGAACGATTTTACCTTTCTACATCATCGGTTGGGTAGGTAGTAATTGTAGGATATTGGAATGAACGCTTTGTGAATTCGGTTTCACAGTTTGGCTAGCGGTGTTAATATTGGGTTAAAAGCTAAATTTAGTAAAAGATGTTTACAATAATAAAAAAGGAAAGATAGAATATTTTAGAAATAAATATTTATGAAAAGATTTATATAAGAAAGTGAATATATGTAAGTGTTCTTATAAAATATGGTTTATAAATGAATAGGGTTTAAATAGAGAATTTGAGAACTTAAATCCCGATGACTTTTAAAATGTTTTTCAAGATTTTGGTGAAAATAATATTAGTATTTTTGAAAGTAAATATTTGGAAATTTGTTCAGATCATGATACTTAGTATTATTATACGAAGTATTTGATTCTGCTTTGAAATAATTTTGGTTAAGTATCAAAAGTATTGGTTGGACGTGCTAAACTCACTTCTATTGCTTGAAAATAATTTCGATGATGACTACAACATCATTGACATTCATTTTCGGGTTTCTAAGTGAGGGATGAAACAGAGTTGTTTTTATAAAACGGATTTTGATTTTAATCTCAAAAGTATGATTTGATAAAGAAAAGTTATATATATATATATATTCTAAATGGTTTGAAATTAAAACCGGTGTTTAGTTCTAAAGTTTTCTTGTTAAGTTATTTTATGGACACATGTATCCTATGCATTAGGGTAATTTGGTTTGTGCATCATGTATGATATATCGTTTGATAGTTTTTGTGACGCCCCACCTCTATACCCACGCTAACCAAGAACACTACGATGTAGTGCTGTCAATTAGCACGGAGAATAAGGCTGTTGAGGAGCGACCATCCGTGTAACTTCTTTGTGCGAGCACCGATATGTCAGATAGAATAGAATGCATATCTTTTAAAGAGGAAATCCAACATACCGATACAAACACAAAGCTATCACACGGTGGCTATATATAATCTTCGGAAACAAATATAGAAATAAACATAACACAAATCAGTCACAGACAATTCATATCACAAAGGCGGAATAAGATATGAATATTACACATAAAAGTGTATATCAGAGTAGTGGTCAAACAAGATCCACAATAACAAAAAGAAATGATACAAGTACTAGGTAACAGAATAATTATACATCAACGAGTCCATATCTCAAATGTGTAGTATCAAAAACTACTAATCTAAAGTAGTTTGCCAAAAGTCAGAAGATGGCTCCAGATAAGAGGTCATAAGGAAGCACCTGTAAATCTCAGTCTGACCCGAGTATTATTTAAGAAGAAAATAATAAACGGATCAGTCTAGCTATAAATATCAGATAAAGTGATATAGAATAAGAGGTATGACAAAAACGTATCATAACCATAATACTATACTGTGATAAGTACGTAATTGAAAATCAACAAGAGATTAATCAATATCACAAGAATCTTCTCAAAGATTAAAAAGAATGTCATATTCTCTATTTAATTCACCAAGCCACAATAAATGACATACATATCAATGCCCATCGTAAATGCTGGTGAAACATAAATTCCAGAAATCAATATCCAGAAATCAAATAATCCGAAGCAACGACGTCGTACAGCGTAACGTCCGATGATCCAAAGACAAAAATAAATAGGAACAACGACGTCGTACAGCGTAACGTCCGATGAACCAAAGCACAAATAAAAAGGAACAACGATGTCGTACAGCGTAACATCCGGTGAACCAAAGCATAGGAAAATGGAACAACGACGTCGTACAGCGTAACGTCCGATGAACCGAAGCAAAATAAAAAGGAACAACGATGTCGTACAGCGTAACATCCGATGAACCAACACATAGGAAAATGGAACAACGACGTCGTACAGCGTAACGTCCGATGAACCGAAGCAAAATAAAAAGGAACAACGATGTCGTACAGCGTAACATCCGATGAACCAACACATAGGAAAATGGAACAACGACGTCGTACAGCGTAACGTCCGATGAACCGAAGCAAAATAAAAAGGAACAACGATGTCGTACAGCGTAACATCCGATGAACCAACACATAGGAAAATGGAACAACGACGTCGTACAGCGTAACATCCGATGAACCAACACGTAGTAAAATGGAACAACGACGTCGTACAACGTAACGTCCGATGAACCAAATCACGATAAAATGGAACAACGACGTCGTACAGCGTAACGTCCGATGGACCGAATCAAAGAGACATCGCACATTGCTAGTCTAAATCACAAGAATGATCGTCATGATCATAAGGAAGTGTCGATTACACTAAGCTAGTAAATATAAGAGTTTAGCTTCATGTCCCATAACCACTTGCTTAACTCAAATATTTACGAACAAACTGTAGATTTCCACTAGAAAATTGTCACAAGAGAGTTTCAATCGAACAAGTCCAAAAATTAACCGACGAAGTAAACGCAAGCGTTTCATACCACTTGTTTTGCTAAGCCGTTTAATTATATTTTCTCATATGAATGAGGTAAAGGTTTGTATATACTAGTAGATTGGAAAACAGTTTTATAAACGAGTTTGATATTGAAAATAGAGTTGAAATCGTTTTGATGAAAGAGTTTTGATATTTACTACTAGTATTGAAAACCTTTATATTTTAAAGTGACAAATCATAGAAGTGATTGTAGAAACAATCAATCATAAAAGTTCACATTCGAAGACGTGAATAAAATTCAAAGAAATCAATTCTCAAAACCATCAAAGTAAGAAGTTCGGTTAAATGGCTTTCGGATAAGATTGCTTACGCAGAGTTGTACGGGGTTCGACCTGCCCGGTCAGGTCGCGGGGGTCCAGGGGTACGGGGTTGTACGGGGCAGCGCCCACGGCGGGGTGCGGGGCAGAGCCCCGTCTAAACGGTACGACCTAGAGAGGACAAAATGAGGTCTAACGACCTAAGGGGGATAGGGTCGAGTGACCTAACGAGGTACCATCCCGAAAGAGGAGTCATCAAAGTCTTAGAGATGATAACAACAAATAGGAGACCACACGAATCGATTAAAGTTGGAAATTCGAACAAATAAGCAATATAGGAAAAACTGGCAAATAGGAGCAGGTCGATCAACCGGACTCCCTGAGTCGGCTGACCGGACCAGAGACAGAAGTGCTCGGGTAGCAGGTCGGTCGACCGGACTCTGAGGTCGGTCGGCCGAAGCCTGTAACCTGCACTTCCAAACAGAGGCAGGGAGATGCTAGAGTAGCAGGTCGGTCGACCGGACTCTGAGGTCGGTTGACCGGAGCCTGTTTCCAGCACTCCCATGCCAATCAAATGAATGCCAAACACTTCCGAAATGCAATCGGTCGAGCAACGGCGCTAAGGGTTTACGCCCATCGACTACCCGGCCATATACGCTCTTCGATTCATCACCAAAAACATGATCAAAACATCAAAGGTAGGATTTTCAAAGAATTGAACTCAAAACACTAAAAATTGGAATATTCACCAAATCAATCCAAACCAAAAGCATTTGCACAAGAATAAGTGTTAGGAATTCATACCTAACAATCGAAGATAATTATAGTTTAAGATGTGAGATAAAAATCTCACATTTGAACCCAAATCAATGAAGAAGAAGCTTGAAAGCAATGGCAATGGCAATCACTCTTCAATTCCAACACAACAAGCTTGAATCAAAGCTTAAAAGAAGAACATTCCCAAAGTTAGGTTTAGGAATAAACAGAAATTGAAGAGGAGAAGAAGAAGGAGATGCTTACCAATGGGTTCTCTTCGAATTTGGAGCAAGGACTTGAGTTTGCAAGAGGAACTAGGGTTTGGAATTTCTAATTTCCCATCTCTCCCACCATTTTTGCTTTAGAACTGAGCAAGAGGAGGAAGTGAGAGTGAATGGGGAGGGATGGTTCAGTTTGGGGTTTAAGTTGGCAAAGGGGCTGAACCAAAAACCAAACCCAAAGTGAAAATGGTCAAATTTTGACTAGCTCCAAACATATCGAAGCTTACACTCAAAAAGATCGCAAACGACATTTTGAACTCAATGGAGGTGGTCTCGAGTCCCAATTCGACTGTTTGCAAAAAGTAGCTTTTCGGACCAAAATCCGACGAACGATGAAATATTTAAATAAAATATCTAAATATAAAATCGATAAATATGCGGGTTGTTACAGTTTTCATTTGTTAAAATGAAATGGAATTTTCGGTGATTTTGGATAGTCGGAAACTTCCGAATTGTTATAGAACTCGTAGTTATGTGTTTTCGAAAATATAAAGTTGAGTTTATATAAGACTTGAATCGAGACAATACTAAGTTAAAACAAGTGTTAAATGGTTAGGCATACTTGTTAAGATTTTTTTTAATGTTTTGGTATATATACTCTTAGAATGTAGTGGAGTATTATATGAGTATGAACTTATATTATAAAATGTTTATCAACTTAAAGTTAGGATTTTATGAAATGATCCATAAATGGTTTTAGTATTGAATTGAATACTATTTGTACAAAGGAATGTAGGTTAAAGGAATTGGTATAGTTAAGAAACCAATAGGATAAATACTTAAAGTTGTACGTAGATCGTTTTATTTGCATGACTGTTCTTGATCCAGTATTCGAGTACATGTTTTCGGGGTGGTTTATAATGGTCCAAATAAGAAATTTTCACTTGATTCTTTACGATGAACACTTGATATGGGTTCATGATATGATCCCGATGTTTCCTATCATAGTATATGGCTATGCAAGGAGAACGGAGGTTTGTAATCAAGGAACAAAATCGGAGTCCGTACTGGAGAGGTCAAGTGATCTGTACTAGTTTGGAAGAGAAATCTATGTAATCAAGCAAGTGATTAGGTTAGATATTGCATACGGATGGTCCATGTGCATCGTACGGGCTTTAGTACATTTTTAAGATGAGTTATGTTAACTTATGAAGAGTTTGGGGAGTGACTCTTTTATTTGTTATGAGATAGCACGAATGATCGTCTAAGTAATGACCTAAGGCTATTGAGCGTAAGGTATGCTTAGTAGATTGTTTATCATCCTTGGGCGATGGGAGAGTTTTGAACCTAAGAAAACCATGGGCTTTGCTTGCTAGTGATTGTGAATGCTATTTGAGTATTTGTGAGCTTGTTCCTTTGTTATGGTTAGAAGTGCTATGGAGCAAGGGTGCTCGGGGTTGTGCAAGGAAGTCGGAGGAAAGTTTGAAGGAGTTTAATCCAGAGTTGCTTATAGACTAGGGTTTCCTTCTTATCTTAGTATCGTATATCTTTTGTCGTATACTCACCGCTTGAGGTGGAGTCACCTAGTATGCATTTGGTTTGCAGTTTAGCTTGTATATAGTTTCATCGATTGGGTTTGGAGCGTTCGATAAGCGAGAAAAGGGTACTTATATGAGATGAATCGAACCCTTATCCACTTTAAAACCATATACTTGTTCTATGTTCTAATAGAAGTTATGAAGTAAAATGTTATAGAGTTGAACTGTCTATCCTAAGGTTAAGTCCAAGGGAGAGGTCAACATTAACATTTCAAACGATGCTATTGTGTAGGACTGTCTATCTTGAGGAGTATTCCAAGGGAGAGGACAACGTTAGAATTCACCGGAGGACTTATATGTGGGAATCTATTTAGAGATTCGAGATCTACTGAGGATGCTCGAATCCATGTAGCGATTCATGATTTATTCGTGATGGTGGAATCCATTTTGGGATTCACATTCTGTTCGAGTGATGAAGACTCGTGTGAAAGATACCAAACGTAGCCTCGACATCAGAAATGACTAAAACTAGAGTAGGATGCACAATCTCGGGTTTAGCTTACCTATGAGGGTTTATCAACTCCAAATCTAGGTTAGGACTATTGATATGTTATATATTTCTTGAATTGTTACTATTACATGTCTCAGTTGTTACTGTTGCATGTCAACATATTTCTTGAGTTTCTCACGCTGGTTTACCAGAATGATCCGGGTGTTATTTTCTTATAATTCTTGGGTCAACTCGTGTATATTTCCAGATTTTTCTTTGGACGCTTTGGAGCTCATGGAGACGAGCTGGTTGTTTACCTATCGTAGTATTCTTATTTCCACTACATTACTGTATTGTATATATTAGCATTGTGAGGACAGGCAGTTATAATTGTCCAAACTGATGATAGTACTTAGGTTCTGTAATTCCGAAATTTCTGTATTCGAAGTAACCCTTTTGTACTGTTTTTTCGATATTATATATTATCGTTCCATTATGAGAATGTCAAGACCCGCAAATCCATACTCCTTGATTAAACACTAATCTCCATTGATTAACTCAAGAGGCATGGAAATACGAACCCTGAGGGTTTAAGAAAAAGAAAAAGTAGAAGAAGAAGAAAATAGAAGGAAAAGAAAAGAAGAGAAAGAAGAAAAGAGGAAGAAGAAACAACAGATAACACGATCAGAAACAGAGGCAATATCAGAATCTCACATATCGCAGCGGAACAATATATAATAGATAATCACTAGTCTTTTAAAACAAAGAACTATATCAGTTTATACATACATCAATCAGAGTCAATATACAACAATGGACAGTTTTATAAACTTGTCCTCATACAGAATACACAGTGGAATAAATACTATCAAATACAAATATTACGTCTCGTCATCCAGCTTGCTTCCAAAGCTCCAAAATATCCAGAATATCCTGATAACATAACTCTAGGCTGCCCGTGTGGAAATTGGTGGGCACCCAGAGTTTAGAAGGGAACAATAAACTCCGAGTCAGTCATGGTGACTGGTGTGAGATCGTAAAACAGTTATTCTTTAAAACAAAAACGGGATAATTTTCAAAGTCAATTCGAAATGCTTTTGGAAAATGAAACTACCATAAGACCTCCCGCCACACACACAATGCAAACGCAGAATTGGAGGAGATTTCTTCTTATGATAGTCAAAGATGCTTACTACGCAAAATCAATCCTTTTTTATATTATTATTAGTGCATAGTGTAGAAAACATTTCGAAAGTATAATATTAATCTTAGCCAACATACGACCAGTATCGTATGCCTACTATAGCTACTATGTTCAATAGCAGGTTACCGCCACATTCCATAGCAGGTAATACAACTAAAACCGTACAAGTCACATATTGTTTCTTTGGATTTCCAACAAATGGTCAGGCTAAGGAACTTCCCATTGCCACATGGAAACGCCTCTGGAATGACATCTCGAGAACCTAACCGGATCTCTGCCAACACAAGGCCGGGTTACCTCTGCAAAAATAGGTAACTACTGACACGCGTATGCCATCCCCCGATCGTAACCGATCTTCCCGAGGATCCCCGATTTCCAACAAACCACATAATAATAATAATAATGCAGCAACCACATAGGTTAAGTATCTGGGCTCCATACCATGATACCACCTCTATCCAGAAGGAATGACATACACTAAGGGGCGCTACTTCCTAGAACCTTGCCGCATCCTTCCTGTTTTGACCATTTCCGGGGTGTGAGGCTCGACGAAGTCTCATCCACAAAGCTACGCTTTGTCACAAAGCCATGCTTCGGGTCAAACAAATGATCAACCTATGATCACAAAGATATAAGATCAAACAAATGATCATATCGCAAATGATCGAACACTGATCATTTCACAGCATCACTCAGTATGCCACGTTACCAAATTGGAAATATATCGCTGATAAATTTCAACTACATAACCTCTGAGCTCGTACGTCTCAGAGAAGGGTGTTAAGCTAAGAGAATAAATTCTCCGCCACCAACAGAAATGTATTTGAAAGAAATCAGCTCAATATCTCAATTTGTAACGTCAGACATACAATCCATACAAGTCTATTCCGGGATCGAACAGAACCGAAGGCACTTCTCATGAAGCCCTTGCACATCCGGATAATTTCCTAATCATGTCCGGACTTCCCGTCACTAAGGGTGATAAAACCTCTAAATCGGAGATCAGCCGATGTAGAGTAATTCGACGGTAATCCTTCCGTTTTCAAAAATATCCGGTCTTCAACACCGGTCTTCAAATGCAATTCATAACGACGTATCACATATTCGGAATGGGTTATACGACCCCATGGTCCTTTCCCGGCTAACCCGAATAGTGAGCGCTTATTCAAAAATAAGTGTGGCATTCAAATTCATCCAATTCACAACAAATACCCATCTAAAGGTAATTATTGATAGTCGGTTATTTAACTATCAATAAAGATGCGCAACATCATCAGATTCCAAATAATTTTCCAAATTATTTATCTTCCAAAAATATCTTTACTAGATATATAATTTCCACCCTTCAAAAACAAATCGATATTTATTTTTAAACAGATTCCCATTTCTTTTATAAATTCCATAGTGAATTTATATTTCAAATATCTACTGATATACGATTTTCAATCGATTTCAAACATTCACTTTCAATTTATCTTTACAAAGATAAATCTCAAAAATGTTTCATTTCATATTGGAAAAGCAATTCCATACTTATTTAAAAATAAGTGATTCACACATTATTTATTTTCAACACTTGAAAAATATTCGATATACTTAAATCAAATTAAGTATATATTTCATTCTTTAAGGAAATCATTTGAGTCAAAACGAATGTTATGTAAAACATCGTTACGACGACTCAAAATCACTAGTATAGGGATTCGGATTTTAAGATAGATATATAAATCCCAATATTACATAAAAAAAACATTTCCTTTCGGAAATCATTTACTATAACAACAGTGTTATAGTCCATCATTTCCTTATTTTTCTCGAAAACGTCTATTTCAACAATAAAATGTTGAAATCTATGTATTCGATACTTAACACGTTTTAAAACATCTTTTAAAACAATTAACTTCATTTTATAATATTGCTTTCCCAAACATAACCATTTTATTCAATAATATATTCACTGTCCAAAATCATGAATAAAATTCGCTTAACTATATTTCAATACTCTCTACACATTTTATTTCAAGAATTATCCACTGTCCAAAATCGTGGATAAAATTCCCTTAATAACCTTCTATATTTAAATTCATCAAATTTGATTGATTTTCGAATTTATAAAACAACGTTTATAAATTCACCTTTTTATATTTCATAACAACTTTGATTTAATAATCTCCTTTTATTAACTTCTATATTTCACTTATCAAATGAGTGATGTTGGATTTATAAAACAATGTTTATAAATTTCAATTCTATTTATAAAACTTCAATTTATAAATCTCCTTTGTTGACTAATTCAATTCATAACTCAAATCTTATACCAACAATCCATCTTATAAGTTAAATACTTATAATTCATTTATTTTACAAAATTGTTTCCATTTATAAGTTCACAATTTATAAATTTCATTCACTTATAAATTCTTAAAAATTCATTTTAACGCTTATAAAAACTTGTTTTATAATCCCAATGTTTTAAAGTTATAAATATCAATTTTTGTACATCTTTACATACACCGTTTTTAATAGTTCAAAAATTCCAATTAAAACCATTTTATAAATTACTTAACTATTTATTTCAAAAATCACCTTTTGGTTATAATTCACAAAAATCTTAACTTTTATAACTTTAAAGTTTTTAACGTTTATTTATTTAAAATAAATCAATTCAACAATTTAATTACAACGTATATTTTCAAAGATCACTTCAAAAATCTCTTTTAAAATCAACATCGTTATTTCTAAATTTAAAAATGAATCCGATGATGCAACGCACCAATTAGTCAATCACAACATTCAATATCATATATCGATATGAAAATCAACAAATATCACAATATCTGTAATCAAATAAACTACTGGTGAGGAATCCAGTTGGATCCCTCCAACCTGTTTCCCTGCATCCACAGACATTAGCACAATACCAATTCCACTTCAAGGTGGAATATCGCGGTATATGGGTTTTATAAAAATCATCCGCTTACTAACGGCGCATAGGGTCTCATCCGCTATACAAGGCGGAAAATCAATCAATCCAATATATACATATGCCAATATGTATATATTTCTATATATATATAGATATATCCTACTATATCTAATATCACAACCAAATAGCAATCAAATCAATAACTGCAAAAATTCCACATTCAATTTGAGTGAGAAAAATCTCACCTTAGCTTTTTATTTTGCAATCCAATCCAATTCTTCTTTTGTTTTCTCGACTTTAACCTTGTATAAATAATTTATACAATCTATTAATATTTGAATAAATTGGCAATAAATTATCATCTGTTAATTTCTTTAAACCAATTATTAAATTGTATCGAATGATTTATTTAAACAAATTTTCTATTAACTATTTAAATTGACCGAACAATTCATTACTATTTCTTTTATCTGTACTTTTATTTGAAACACATTTCTATACAAAAATAGTTTATATGGATTCCAAATATCTATAAAAATATGTATTTTCCCATTTAAAATTTCTATTTTTAACTTTACTGTTTTTCTTTTTAAAAAGAAAATAAACCTTACTGTTAATCTCCTGTTTATTTATATCTATATATACTAAATTTAAATGAAATAGAATTAGCTAATTCCTTCTTCACTGTTTACATTTCAAAACTACAGATGAATATTTGTATAAATAAATTTTAAATTAACAGTTATACCTCTGGACTCGAAAGCCTTCGCGAGCTCGTACACTAACCCACGATATTCTCAAAAAAAATGCTTCGAACCAACCCAACACCTCTTTGACGCCCTACCACAGTCGCCTGCTCAGTCCTCAACTTCGATTGCGAAGCGGCACTGATGACATCGCCTATTCTCCAAATTGAACGACGAACCATTCTTCCAGATTTAACATGCTGCTCGAACTCGAGCTCCCCTCAACACAAGCCCTAGCCTCGCGAGCCCCAACGAGCTCGTCGCTGTCCATCGCAACCCCCCTTTTTGCCTGCAGCCCCTTGTTCTTCGACATACCAAGTCGACGCTGCCACAAACCGATCCATCCCCGCCATCGATCGCAAGCTCAGAGCAACGACGCCCAAAATCGAGTCGCGACCTCCACTTTGATGCCCTAAGTCGCAGTCGCCATCATCTTCGAGATTGAATAGGAGAATCGGAGGATAGAACGAAAAGAAATCGAGCGGCCATACAAACTCGAATTTGAGGTCGAACGAAATTTTGAAACTATTCTCGAACGAGGCTTCGGCCATTTTTTTATTGTTTTCGATTTGAACTTGAAGTTATTTTGATTTCTTTGAACTGGGGAGGGAGAAGTTGCGTGATTATTTAAAATTGAACGAGAGGAAGATTTTCATTTTCTTCTATCGGCCATAATTATTTCTGAACGAAATGATTTTGCTTTGTTCCTTGCGTTTGAAGAAATGGGAGACAAAGGATCGTGATTAAGCAGAGGGCATGTCTGCTTGCTCAGAAGTAGGGTGGCTGAGTTGAAAGGAATTTGACTAGATTTAAAATTTAAATTGAATTTGATTTAATTTCAATGCGTTTACTCTCCGTACGGTTACATAACAACTCCGATCAATACGAAATTTGAAATCCGGTAATAATACAATATTACGGACCCAATGGAATTGGTTTCGTCGAATTCCGAGACTGTGCCCCGAACGGCTATTTTTAAATAACGATTCGAACAATAAATTTTCAAAACTGATCAAATCAATTCGTAATTAGATTCTGAAGCTTCTGTTATCTTCAGTATCATCAATACGAATTTTAAAAGCTTTTGAAATATTTTTCTTCAGTTTAAAATTGAAGATTCAAATTTTTATTCAGTATTCAATAGATTAAATTTTAAGAATTTAATTGTCAAATTCAAAGTTATATTGGGGATTCAAATTAAATTATCGTTCAAATATTTAAAATTAATTAAATATTTTCAATTTAATTTGTTCAAAATTCTGGGTCGTTACAGAGAATCTGATGTTGTCTTTTTTTCTTGTTTTATTCATTTTTTATTTTACCCTAACTTTCTGTCTTTTCGGCATTTGGGAGTTCGGCACATGAATATTATGAATGTATTTAGTGTCAACATTTGAGGATTGAAAAATCAGGACGTTATAAACATCATAATATTAGAGTATTAAGTAACCTATCGATATATTGGGGAAATTAACCTTTATGTTCTATGGTCAGTAAATGTCATTATGTGACCGATAAGCATATGTCAATAATATCAAAGGGGATATACACAAATATTATGTAACGACCCTGAATTTTTGACATTTGAAATGTGAATATTTAATTGAGTTTAAATATTCGAATGATAGTTTAATTTGAAATTCGAGATATCATAATGAATTTGGCAATTTAATTTTGAATTTAATTATATGAAGTTGGGTAAAATTTTGAGTTTGGAGTTTTAAGCTGATTAAAAATATTTTCAAGGCTTAGGAAATTTATATTGATAATTCTGAAGGTAATGGAACTCTCAGAATTGAATTTGGAAGTGATTTGTTCAGTTTTGAATTTTATCGTTTAAATTGAATTTAAAAATAGCGTTCCGGGGCACAGTCTCAGAATTCGACGAAACCAGTTCCATTGGATCCGTAATATTGTATTATTATCGGATTTCAATTTTTGTAATGTTTGGAGTAATCGTTTGGCCATACAATAAGCAAACGCGCTGAAATTAAATTGAAATTTAATTTAATAGTTGGGTCCAAAAAGCTATCTTCTCCATACGATTGAATTTGGACTCGAAACCTTTTCCATTGCGTTCGGAATAGGCGTATAACATTACAAACGCCCAACGGCACGTCTCGATAGGATATCGAAATTTTGAGTTGAAAATTCATGACGATTTGAATTTGAATTTAAATTGAATATATATATACTCCGGTCAACATCAGTTGAAATTCTTTCACTTCGTATCACTGTAGCTTTGCCGGATTCTCACGCAAAGTCGAAACGTTACAAGTGGTATCAGAGCAGCCGGTTAAGCGATAACCATGGCTCTGTTGGGTGTTACTCATTAGAGATAGAGTCTGTAGTACTCTAGAATGAGTGTGAGTGTAATAATAGATATGAGCGCGTATTTGTTAGTGAATACAAAATTTGTTTTATATTATGTTGACTTATCGGTTGATTGTTTATAGATTCTGGTCGGTGCAGTCTGGCCAACTGTAATCGATAGGGGTTTCTAAACTCTTAAACAAGATAAACTACCACAGTATTGTTTTAAATAGGGTAAATGAAATAATTTTGCCCAAAACTATTTTTTTATAGAAAAGAAATGATTTTCTATGAATTATTATAGTATATGGATGCTTGGTTGTTAGGAAGTGATAATATTGAATTATTATCATTGTTATATGGAAATTAAATAAAAAAATATGGTATAACCAAATATTTGGAGATAAATTCATTTAACAAAATGAAATTTATAAATATGAATTGAAAGATAAGGAAATGAATTCATATACGAATGAGATTTGTAAATGTAAATTATAAATGTGATTTATAATTGGAAATAGAATTCCAGGAAAGTATTTGAGAATAAATTCATTTAAGGAATGAAATTGTGAATGAACAAATGAAGCTACATTTGTAAATAAGTGAATTGGAAATTAGATAATGGAATGAGATTTGATTTGAATCAAGTTGAATAAAAATCCAAACTTGGAAAAAAAATGGATTGAATTCAAGTAAACTAACTTGGTAATTTATTAATTCATGAAATAATGAATTGGAAGTTGAATTAATTAAATTAAAGTTGAGTTGTGAGCTAAATTTGGTAATGGTCTGAGTTTGCATATAAATCCAAGTTAGTAGTAAAAATAAATTGAAAATTTCCTTGTTATTGATAAAATAAATTCGAGATGAATTAAATATGGAAATTTGAAATTTAAAATGGATAAGTGAATATACTAATTGAATTAAATTAGTAGATGGAATGGGTTTGATTTAATGAGTTGTAAATCACTTGAATTGAATGAAAATTGTATGTGAATTGGTCGTAACAAATTTAATTTGTATTGAAACCATATAAATTGCTTATGGAATTTATTTTGAATCTATTGCTTATGAAATCTGTGAATTTTCTATTGAAAATAAATGAAATGTTAATAGATTTCCTATATATGTCACTTACGTGTTTAATATTGAGTAAGTACAGGTTTTTGGAAGATGTTTGGCTGGATTTGAGCACGCTAATATGCTAATAATAAACTGCTTTGCCTTAAAATGCCAATAAAGGTACGCCTATGCAATAAAAATAGGAAATATGAACTGTTTTTCTGCTTTTCCGACCGAGTGGGTCGATGTATATATATTTATATCTTTTGTCAAACTGCAAAAGCTCCTCCGTACAAAGGAGACTCCGCCAAAGTTTTCCGAAAATTTTGGGAGTTAGAAAAAAAAATTAGAATTTTTGAAAATTTTCACTTAACGACAAGTGATTTCAAATTGAATTTGAGATAAAGGTAAATGAAACTCAATATTCAGAAATAGAAGATGAATCGAATTCAAGTAAAATTCGAAATGAAAATCTGAATGAAAAATTTGGAAATAAAAGTATTGAGATTTGAAATGAATTCCAAATAGAATTGAAATGGTCAACTGAATTCAAATGGAATTGAAAACGCAAAGTTGAATGGAAATGAATATATAACTTTGTTAGCGAAGTCAAAATAAATATAAGAAATATGTAAATGCTTATATTGAACTTAAGAAATGGATAATGGAATTCTTAAGTAAAATGGGTATTTGGAATCCAATAAGTAAATTTGGACATTGTTGTTAAGTAAAGTATACAGGAATTATAAAGGCTGTAGGAAAATGGAATTGGATTTTGATTTCGAAGATGAATTTGAATTCTCAAAAAAAGGTATGTATTTGAATTTCAGTATGAAATTTGATTGGGTTTTTTATTTTGCCACTTGTCATTTTGTTTTCTATTGGAATTTGGGAGTCCGTAGGGACATTTTGTAGTAGTACCGAGCTAGCCGCGCAAAGGAGACGCTGGCAAAAAATTTCGAAAATTTAGAGAGTTAGGAAAAATTTTGATAAATTTTGGATAATTTAAAATTTGAATTTAAATTTGAATTGTGAAGTAAAACAATATTGTTTGAAAACTATGAAAGCATTTGGAAAGTTATTTGAGGTGATAACGAATCTTTAATAAAAAGATTTGTTTTAGCAAGTTTATAAAAAACTGATTAGGTTCGGAAGAAATGATAAATGGGTATTGAATCATTTTTCTTAACTTGTAATTTCGAGACGAAATTCTTTTAAGGGGGGAAGATTGTAACGACCCTGAATTTTTGACATTTGAAATGTGAATATTTAATTAAGTTTAAATATTTGAATGATAGTTTAATTTGAAATTCGAGATATCAGAATGAATTTGGCAATTTAATTTTGAATTTAATTATATGAAGTTGGGTAAAATTTTGAGTTTGGAGTTTTAAGCTGATTAAAAATATTTTCAAGGCTTAGGAAATTTATATTGATAATTCTGAAGGTAATGGAACTCTCAGAATTGAATTTGGAAGTGATTTGTTCAGTTTTGAATTTTATCGTTTAAATTGAATTTAAAAATAGCGTTCCGGGGCACAGTCTCGGAATTCGACGAAACCAGTTCTATTGGATCCGTAATATTGTATTATTATCGGATTTCAATTTCGTAATGTTTGGAGTAATCGTTTGGCCGTACAATAAGCAAACGCGCTAAAATTAAATTGAAATTTAATTTAATAGCTGGGTCCAAAAGGCTATCTTCTCCATACGATCGAATTTGGCCTCGAAACCTTTTCCATTGCGTTCGGAATAGGCTTATAACACTACAAACGCCTAGCGGCACGTCTCAGTAGGATATCGAAATTTTGAGTTGCAAATCGTGATGATTTGAATCTGAATTTAAATTGAATATATATATTTATACTCCGGTCAACATCAGTTGAAATTCTTTCACTTCGTATCACTGTAGCTTTGCTGGATTCTCACGCAAAGTCGAAACGTTACATATTAAATAATTAAGTTTATAATAAGACTAATATAAAATTAATTTATTAATCTTTTCGGTCGTTAAATTTAGCTAGCTTATATATATAATTTATAATTGTTATGGGTATTTTCATCCTTTGGACCGTGAATACGTAAACATGCTAAAGGGTATAGAAACGGTTGGAAAGTCTGTAACAAAGACATAATCTGTAACACCCTATAAAATGAACAGTAGTTAATTAAAGAGAATTTATAAATAATTAAATAAGGCTCAAAAATTGAATTTGAACAAACGCCAGAATTTGGCCATGAAATTTGCACCATTGTGTTTATGGCGATTTTCTGAGCAACTTTCATATATCAATTTTTGTGATCGGAGTTTAAATGAAGAAGTTATCAGCTTTTAAGGTTTTTGGAGTGAAAATAATTAAAAATGAATTAAAGGAAATAACAATAACAAATGCTTGAACCTCATTGGTCGACCCCCTCATTGGGCTGGTCAACCGTATATAAGGGAGCGACCTAGCCCTTCATTTTTCTTCTCATATTTTCTGGTCAGAGCAACGAACCTCTGCCATTTTCCCTTCTCCGCTATTTCTACAAATTCCCAAACTACTATTATATATATCGGAGAAGGGAAGAACATAAAAGAGAAGAAGAGAAGGAGTGAATCAATTCTACGAAAAAAAGGTAAACTCTATAATTATAATTCTAAATTTCCACTTAACTCAAATCTCCTCTCAGATCTATAGTTCTAATGGGTATGCATATATCTTTTTATACATATTTTTGGGTTAGAAAGAAAAAATGAGTCAATTAAAGGGATGAATTTAGATTTGGGAGAATTGGAATGTTAGAAAGGTGAGTGAGAAATTATATAATTTATACATAACACTAAAATTGATATCATTGAAATTTATTTGATTACTATGCATATGCTAGATCTGTTGAATTGTAGGCTTAAATGAATATATTTAGTTGAAATCTCGCCTACATATTCTATAAGTTATGTAATTGATGGAATGGCATATACACCCATATTTAGGAAATTTTGGAAACCAATCCTTTAAAATAATAAAGTATGATGTTGATAAGATTGTGAAGTGCTTTTATTATAGATTTATGTTAATTGGGTTGTAAATTATTCAGTAACCATTTGGGATGCCCTAGTTTTACCTACAATATAAAATTCTATAATTTAATTTATTGGGAGCGGAAGATATACAATTTAGTTGTATCTGTTTCTATGTAAATTTCCATATACTATATAACTTCACAACTATGCATAAGGAGTGCGCTTTTTGGAATAATAAGGAATATACCTAAATGAAAGAGATGTGTAAAGTATAGATGTCCCTCTCCACAGTTTACACTGACTATTTCAATAGAAATAAAAAGAAATGATTCCTTGTAATTTCAAACGGAGAAAAAGTCTCACTTTTAGGTAGTTATTGAAAGTTTAACGGCAATAATTTCTTTCCTTATAAAGAATAACTCTAATATATTAGGATGTGGAAATAAATATTCCTTGCAGAATTTACATATAGGTTTATATTCTAAGGTTTCCTAACGTAGAAATTTACGAGTTAAATATATATATATATACACACACACACACACATATATATATATATATTACCTATGACCACGCATACCAATTAAAAATATAAATATAATTAAGGTAACCAATAAAGCGTAATAAATGAATATTCGTCTGCACTTGTATTAATTATAATTAGGGCGACTAAATATCATTAACGTAGTAAATCATATGATTAGGAGGTTGCAATGAAAAGAGGTAGGAACTCCAACATTTTTGAATAATGACTGTAGTCTTAATGGGTAATAAATGCGTAGCTAAAAGGGAGTTACAAAAATCAAATGGGCACATAAATGTGTTTAAGAGGATTAATTGCAAAATTAAATATGACAATTATGGAGGAAACATAATAGGCATAATAAGTTAGATTTGAAATGAATGAATAAATGTCATTAGTGATTGTCCAATTTGAATAATAATGACCATTTATTACGAACAATTAATTGGAGGTAAAAGAATAAGTGACATTTAAGTGACATGAAAAGGAAATGAAGAATATATGAAATAAGCGTATAAGATAGGAATAAGTTTGTTGCAAATAAATAAATAAATACTAATAAATAAACTTAGGAGGTAATACAGTTTCCATAGTGGAAATTATATAGCCTCAATAATACGTTTAGGTTGAGTGTGAATTAGTGGGCCTAGCCTAATATTTAGATTTAGGATAAATGGTTTGGTTTACTATGGGTTGGGATGCAAGGTAGTGGAGTTACACAGTAGAATTCCGGCCTTCACCTGGAGGCTACTAACAGTTGTGTATACTTACTACTGATGTGGGACATCTCTAACTATAGGACCCTTGGGAAAGGGATATACATTCGCCTATAGGTGTGGGAAAATATACTAAGGGTTCGCCTCAGGTTTGAAGTATTAAATGGCTCAGTACCGTTAGGGATGTCAAGGGGTTTACTTCGGGGTGGAAGATTTTAAATGGTTGTTGGGTCTTCCTCCTTCTTACTTAAAAAGAGTAACCTATGACAGTGCCTAATTGGGAAATGAGGTCTGCTTCATTTCTAAACTAGAGGTATTAAGTAACTTGAATGGACATTTTCCTTGCCTTGTATTGCGTAAGTCTAAATGGGATTTCGGTTATGGAAGGTCAGCGGGATATGCTAGTTTTTTTGTTGGACAAGTATTTAGTAGTAGGGCTAACACATAAACTTTGACCTCCAACGGTCCCGCACAGTCGTTAGCAAAGACTTGGGTTATGCCATGATGGATTTCGTTTCTTACTAGTGTAGAATCTGTATGGGATATGAAAAGACCTCAAAGTTCAATTAATTGTTTGTATGACAAAGATGGGCTAGTTAACGCTTAGATGAGAATTTGAGATGTGTTAGTAGCTAATTAAATTATAAAGCCATGTTTAGGTGTCATCGACCTTCGTTGATAAGGGTCGGCTTACTAGTGATTACGTTATGGAGGTCCTCTTTAGGTTGGGTATTAAATGGTCGTTGCATCTGCCTCTGCCCTATTTAAGAAGTATTAAGTGGCCAGGGTTTTCTTTTGGGTAGAATAATGTTTATATATATACATATGTATGTATGTATATAGTTATACCTCTGAAAAGGTCGGATATATCATACGTGCATATGGAATTAAACGTGTAAACTGTGAATTGTAGACATAACACTTATATAGAAATCAATCAACATAAACTAGTGTTATGGATAAAGTATGTAATTTTCCATTTATCGGAATGTTGTTATGATCCCCTCCTTATTCCAACCCATAAGATAGATTTAGAGGGACAAACTACTAGTGCAAGACGGGAATGGTGGATGGAGAAGTCTTCTCATTCATGCTCGACATTAGCAAGGCAACTAGATATCCAAGGAATAATATTGATTACAAGGTAGTAGTCTTAGATGGTATATATGTTATATTATAATTTTCTATTCTGCTGTGAGTTTATGTAAACAGCTTTCTGATACACTTATGTTTATTACAGGTTGTCAACACCAACAATCCGTACCCTAATGGACTTAGGTTTCGATTTAGTTGAAATTATGGCCCGTTAAGGTGTGGGTTGTTACATTTGGTATTAGAGCTTACGTTAATTAATCTTAAGAGTTAGGATACGCTGAGCAAAGGTATTTGTATTTTTATCTATAACTATATAAACATATAGAATTACACATACATGTATACATATTATACACCAAACTCTATGAATTTCGACTATAGAAGTAGTTGTGACCATATTCTAAAAAGATGGATAAAGAAACTATGAGTTGGAACAATAAACAGAGTTAAATTTATGCATCTACCCTGATTACCCCATGGAGTATAGGCCGTACCGTAAGGCGTTGACCAAGAAGAGAATGAGCGTGATGTGTAGATGGATCCCTAAAGCTAGATGGTTCTTGAATCCTTTCTTGGGCCTGGACTACCCTATGATTGTGGATTTCGAAGGATTGCCAATTGAAGACGTACATTTTATCTAGACAAATATGAAGTAAGAACCTATATGTTGCAAACATACGGAAGTAAGAAATGAAAAAGGATTGAACGAGTTCCCGAAAGAAGATGTATATTAACTACCATAAGATGATAGTTGGATTTTGATATGTTCTTAATGAAGATGAGTTAAGACGAGTAGAGAAGAAGGAAAGTCCAAAGGAAATGACGAATAAAAGTCCATTTTTGAGTTCGATCCCATGTGAAAGAATTTAACAAATTTTTTTGAAGGTTTCTTGAAACATTTTGAATGTTTTAAAAAAGATTTATTTAAAATATAAGGACCCTACCAATGAAAAACTGTTGTTTCAGAAAAGTAAGAAAATTTGATAATTTTAAATTAAGGACTATTTAGAGATTCCTAGTGAAGTTTAAAATTGGATGGGTCAAAGAGATTTTTGATTTACAAGTTTTTGGTAAAGATATTTTTTGTTTTTGAAATGAATGGAAAATAGAGTGTATGTTTGGCTTGATGATTTTTCTATTTTTGTAAGTTTAGAAGTTTCTCTTTTTTTAAATTCTTTTTAAGGATTGGATGAATGGAAATTGTAGTTGATTTAAATGATGTAAAGACAATGAAAGGGTAAGAATGCCCGATAATGAAGATAGGAAAAATAATCCTATACAAGGAAAATACATAGGAAAACAACCAAAATAGATTTATACATATATCTCATTTTAATAACGAAAATCCCAAAAGCTAAAGAACGCATTGCAATGGGTTAATAAGGAAACAACAAAAGAAGAAAAGAGCTATATGGGTAGAAGGAAATTAGATAGAAGAAATATAAATAGTAGCAGTACTAGAAAATTTAAATAGAAACAACATTAGGAACTTATCTTAAAGTAGGGTTAGTAATTTAATTAGAAATAATATAGGAGAAAAAAATGAAAAATGGATAATTTCCATAAATATGTGCAGTGATTGTGCATATCTTTTAGAAGTCCCCCTTAGAATCTCCGCTAAGGTTGAAAGCAAAAACAGCATAAGTAGTAGAAAAATAATAGAATGAAAGTTATCCTTGTCTACTCCATTTTTATATTTAATGTTGTAGAAGATGTTTTTGAAAAATGGTTTAGTAGGATGATTGAGTTTTCGAATGCAAATAAATGATTTGAGTTAAAATTATCCTTTTAAAGAAGTAACTCTCTGTTGTAGAAAGCCCTTAAAAAAGGGAAGTTGGTTAGAATGGAAAATTTTTCATGGCTCCTTTTAGAAACCATGGAATTTTTTAATTTAATAAAAAGGTTTCTATGTTTATATTTTCAAAGAAAAAAGCTTTAAATTAAGTGCTTCATGACCGTGAAGTTCTAATTTTATAAAGAGTGGTGAAAGCTAAACAACATTCTGATATGGAGTAGATAGAGATGACTGCCTAAGTAAGATGGAGTAAAGGTTAAGGCAATGAATAAAATAACTATAGGTGTTCGTAGGGTAGCAATAAGGAATGCCCATTGAATATAAGGAATATTAGTATGAATCTAAGAATGTTGGATTAGACATGTGTGAAAGCCATAAGAAGAACCCTCAAGGGAATGGGGAATGGTATCAAAGAACATTTTTGCGAGTCGGAAAAACAAAGTAAATAACAAAATTTGATAATACTATCAAGAGATTTTAACTAAACGAAAGTAGGAGAATGATTAGGGAAGAGGGTAATGAGATGACAAACACACATAAAGGATGTTGGTTGACTCAAGATTAAAGAAGGCAAGATAGGTGGTAGGAAAGTTATTCCACCATGCCAATTTTCTGATGAGTTATTCTAAATGTGCATAGTTCATATTTCTTACCCACTATAGCGTGGGAATGCATAATTTATCTCATAATCAGGTGTAATAATTGAAGTAATGGATGGACCTTATTTGTTAGAAGCTAAGGAGGTAAGCTAAGACATGTGGGTTAAAATAGAGTGATATACTAGAAATGTCTATCTTAATTGAGTAAGAAATGATAGAGCAACAACATCATTAATACCAGTTGATGTTGAAGGGAAACTTCCAGCAATTGTTTCTTTTAGGATATTTCGATTGCAATCGCTAGTCATCTCTTTTCAAGTATTAAGAAAAATGTAGGATATGATATGAGATATGTTCCTATTTTAATACTGTATTGATTTTATGGATGAGCTTTGACCGCTATATGTATTGGGAAACATTGTAAATAAGGAAACCTCATAAGGACACTTAACTAGCGATGAATGTAACTAAGGCTGAAAGTTTATAAAATAAATTAGAAAATTAAATTAGCAACTTGAAATAAAGAATACTTTAATTCTAAAAATGTTAGAATTCTGGGAAAAATAAATTTTAGCAAGTGAAGGACACGGAAGGGTTGTTGCGAAACCACGGGTCACTATGCTTATGCCTTAAAAGCTAAAATTTATAAACCTGCTTATGTGTTTTTTGTTGTTTTGAAATATCGGAAAGGTTTTCAAAATCTAGTATTAACTGCATAATGCTAGGGTCAATAATATGCATTAACTCATTGATGGAATCACGATTACATTATGATGTGGCTTGATTTGTTTTAAAGGATGTATAGGAAAAGCTTTTTGAAAATTTGTGTTAAAATGCTTTTTAAAAGTTGTCTTTAAATGCTTTTAAAAAGTTGTGTCTAAATGCTTTTGAAAAATTAATTTTCAAACATTCTGCAAGTTTGATTAGAACGAAAAAAAGATTTTTATATTCAGAAAATGAGAAAATTTCTGATTTTCAAATACCACAACTTAGTGTAGGGAGGATCGATGTGTTAGTGAATATGGATTTTACTATTTAGGCGAAGGTGACTATATACAAAACGTAGAGAATAACAAAGAATAAGTTGTTTTAGCTTTGGAATTTTTATTTCCATAGCTTGTTGATAGCAAAGAAAACTTGCCTTTAAATTAATACTGTTTAAAATTCAAAAACACATCTCCTTATGCGAATTGTACATGGAAAATTTGGAAAATATTTGGGGGTAAAATAAAAAGTTACATGGTAAGAATGGTGGAGATATAAAATTTTCCATCTAAAGTCCTTTTTTGGCATAAGGGTGTAGATCTTGGAAAACTAGATTTTCAAAATTTTGGATGCTAGAAATTGTGTGTTAGGTATTGGAAGCAAAACTGGTTGAACGCTACTCCTATTAGTAGGCATGTGGAATTTGTTGTGTGAAAACAAAGAGTTTCGACTTTTGAAAACTAGTATATATATATATAGAACTGCAATATATATTGGTTGTTTGCATCATAATTTCAAAAAAAAATTAAAAGAATGCATTCATATAGACTCGCTGATTTAGAATTATTCAGCATACATATCATATGTGTTGTGATACCCCGTGCACTTGTACACGATTGGCTGCAAAATTGGTTGTACACTAATTTATATAGTCTAGTATGGTTGCATGCCATGTTACATGATTCAATCCTTAAGGAATTTCAGGGACGAAATTCTTTTAGGGGGAATGTAACACCATGTAAAATGAACAATAGTTAATTAAAGTGAATTAAAATAATTAAATCAGGTTCAAAAACAGAATATGAACAAATGTTAGAATTTGGCCAAGAAACTTGCACCATTTGTTTGTGGTGATTTTCTAAGCAACTTTCATGTATGAAGTTTCCCGATCGAAGTTCAAACGAAGAAGTTATCTGTATTTGAAGTTTTCAGATAAAAAATAATTTAAAAGGAATTAAATGAAATAAATAATAAATAAAACTTGGACACCACCAGTCGACCTCCCCCTTGGACCGGTCGAGAGCTCACGGTCGACCACCAATAGGGGAGTGCTCGACTGGTTAAACTGGGGTGGCTAGGGTTGAACCTCGTCCTAACAACCCAGATTTAATAATATCAATCTAACGGATAGAATTGATTCCATCGCCTATAGAAAAAGGCCTAGCCCCTCATTTTTCTTCAAATATTTTCTAAACAGAGCTCCGGAGCTCTACCATTTTCCCTTCTCCACTATTTCTAGAAATTTTAAAACTATATGTGTATATATATATCAAAGAAAGGTAAAAAATAAAAGAGAAAAAGAGAAGGAGTGAATCAATTCTACGAAAATGGTAAACTATAATTATACATAGGTACTCGTATTAGTTATAATTAGGGCGATTAAATATCATTAACATAGTAAATCATAGGATTACGAGGTTGCAATGAAAAAGAGGAAGCAACTCCAACATTTATGAGTAACGGTTGTAGTATTAATGGACAATAAATGTGCAGTTCAAAGGGAGTTACATATATCAAATGGGCACATAAATGTGTTTAAGGGGATTAATTGCAGAATTAAACATGACATTTATTAAGTAAATAGAATAGGCATAATAAGTTAGATGTGAAATGAACGTATAAATGTCATTAATGATTTTCCAATTTGAATAATAATGATAATTTATTACGGAAAATTAATTGGAGGTAAAGGAATAAGTGACATAAAAAGAAATGAAGAATACAGGAAATAAGCATATAAGATAGGAATAAGTTCGTAGCAAATAAATAAATGAATAATAATAAATGAACTTAGGAGGGAATAAAAATTTCATGGTGGAAATTATATGGTCTCAATAATACGTTTAGACGAGCGTGAATTAGTGGGCCTAGCCCAATATTTTGGTTTAGGATAAATGGTTTGATCTGGTATGGGTTGGGTTGCGAGGTCAGTAGAGTTAAACAAATGAAATCTGCCCTTCACCTAGCGGCTACCAGGAGTTTTGTATATGTACTACTGATGTGGGACATCTCCAACTATAGGACCCGTAGGGAAGGGATACACATCCCCGTATAGGTGTGGGGAATATATACGAAGGGTTTGCCTTAGATTTGAAGTAATAAATGGCTTGGTACCTTTAGGAATGTCAAGGGGTTTACTTCAGGATGGAAGGTATTAAATGGCCATTTGGTGTACCTCCTACTTATTTAAGAAGTCTTAAATAATCTACGACAATGCTTAATTAAGAAATGGGGTCTGCTCCATTTCTAAACTGGAGGTATTAAGTAACTGGAATGGGCATTATCCTTGACCGATATTAGGTAAGTCTAAATGGTATTTCGGTTGTGAGAGGTCGGCGGGCTATGCAATTGTTGTTGTTGGATCGGTATTTAGTAGTAGGGCTGGCATATTGGCTTTGACCACCAAATGTTCTCCATAGTCATTAGCAAAGACTTTGGTTAAGCCCTGATGGATTTCACTTCTTACTGGTGTAGAATCCATATGGGATACGAAAAGACTTCAAAGTTAAATTAATTGTTTGTTTATCGGAGGTGGGCTAGTTAACCCTTAGATAAGACTTTGTGATGCATTAGTAATACGACTAATTAATTATAAAGCCAGTCTAGGTGTCATTGGCCTTCATATCCAAGGACCGGTTGACTAGAGATTACGTTATAAAGGGCCTGCTTCTTGATTGGGGTATTAAATGGACGTTGGGTCTGCCTCCTCCCTATTTAAGAAGTATTAAGTGGTCGAGGTTTTCTTTTAGGTGGCACAATATTTTATATATATACACGTGTGTGTGTATTTATAGTTATACCTCAAAGAAGGTTGGATATATCATACACGTATATGGAATTAAATTGGTAAGTCGGGAATAATAGACATAACACTTAAATAGAAATCAATCGGCATAAACTAGTGTTGTAGGTAATGTGACAACCTGCACCCCAGTGGGTTCGAATTTTCGCTAAATCAAAACACATACGTATCGTTGGTTTGGTATTTTGCAAATAAATAAATGCATATCAAAGAACTATCAGTATAACCTCACAGTAAAATAGTAAAATATAATAAAATATATAGTTACTGACCAAGGTTGACACTTCTGAGATCAAGTGTCCTTTTGTGTATTGTGCATGCATAAGGAAACATGTCCTTTCACCATTCTCGCATTGCACCAGTACCTACCCCTCTAAATCTATCTTGTGGGTTGTATTGAAGAGTGGGTCTGAACAATGTTCTGGTGACTGGTAAATTTCACACTTTATACATAACACTAGTTTATGTCGATTGTCATCCATTACATGTTATGTCTCTTATTTAATTTTTACTTAGTCATCTCGGCTCCTTGTATGAGTATGATTCGCTCCATCTTCCCTAGGTAGACAATAACTAGATACACACACACACACACATATGTATGTATGTATGTATGTATGTAGCATGTATATAAGTACTACAATCCCCTTTGGACCAAGATACCATCCCTGCTAGCATATGTAATTCATCACCTCATCAAGAGACTTCATCAAGAGACCTCATCAATTCAGTGTCACTTCCTCGTTGTAGAGCATACCAAGGAACTCCCGTGGTGCCTAATGATGGTGTCATAATAGTTAGCCGTATTCTATCCATTTTAAGACTTCCATAAAGGGTTATCTATCATTTCCCCAGACAAACAATCTAGCAAATAACTATGGCGGTGCATGACCTAAACGTGATCTACACTGGTAAGATCTGTAAGCGTTTAGGCATAACCCTTGTCTTTCCGCTGACTATTCAGGGCCGCTAACGTTTGCGACCTATGTGCAGCTTCTACTCCCTAAGATGGCACCAAAACACACACACTGACATAGCCCCAAGCCTTGCTCATCGTCCCATTTAGATTACCTAATGCAATCAAGGTAATACTTACTTCTTACTTAATACCCCAAAAAAAGGTTGACGTGGACTCTACTTCTCCTTTGACACTTTGATTGCCCTCCAATAGAGGCGAACCTTCCTACTTGGGTTTCCCTCACATATATGCAAGCGTATATAACTTCATGGTTCCTACAGTTGGATATGTCTCACATTGGTATAATGTATACACAATTGCTGGTAGCTTCTTGCGATGGCTAGACTTCTATTGTGTAGCACTACTGACCTTGCATTCCAGCTCATTTTAATGACTAATCATTCTTATCTATTCTACGTTATTCACTAACTTAATAATTCACACCCATCATAAACGCATACTTGAGGCTGTGTGTGTGTGTGTGGTGGTGGTGGATGATGACACGCAGGGTTTCACGCATTGTGTATTTGGTCTGTGATTTGGGCTGTGCGTAGGTGGGCTTTGCAGGCTAGTTGTGTAATTATGGGTGGATATATATATATGTGTGTGTGTGTGTGATTGTGTACTTTCCATTGTACCGTTTGGTTATTGTTCTCTTTTTCCTTACTACTCTGGTAAGGTTTTTTAAGAAGGAAAAACCAAACGAAGTTCTTTATACTTCTTTAAATAAAGAACCTTCCCTTTCATATATATATATATATATATATATATATATATTCATAATTGTTAAATCAAATTCAATAAAAAAATTCATAATTGTTTAATTATTACACCTCCAAAGTTCAAATATTACTTTTCGGGCGTTTACTCCAAATTTCATTTATATCAATTTAATGTCATTTACCGCTTTTATTAAAAGATCTAAATAGCTTTTCCAATTCACTTTTTCATGCCTGATTGATTTTCTATTTCTAATCCTATTTAACCTTTACTACCCTCTTTTGTTTAGTGGACTTTCCATACCCTTTTTATTTACATTAATTACTTGCCTATCTTTTCATTGTTTGTTATTCAATTTCTGCCTTATCTCTTCCATATATATTAAACCTTTGCTTAAACCCTTATTATTACCATATTTATAATTCTTTAATTAATACTTATGGATTTCTACATTTTAATGCATTGGAATTACATTCCTCTCAAAAGTAAAGGTTTACAAAGTAAATTTCTATGTCCTATCCAAAAGGAGAATTTGTGTTACATTTGCAGTTACAAGAAAGTATCTTTTTCATAGTTATTGAAATAGACAATACAAAATACAGTAAATATCCCTATTTTATCTCTTTCTTTTAGGTGTATTCCTTGTTATTTTAAACGTTACACTTTTATTTATGAATCTGAACTTAATAATTTACAGAAATTTACATTGTAACACTCTACATTCCAATGAATTAAAATACTACTTAAATCCTTATAACTTATTGTGATAACTCTAATTTACATTTCTCTTGCATAAGTCATTTAAATCTACAAATTTGGAATTATCATATAATTTTTCAATTACAACGACTATTACCACCTAATACTTTCCAAATTCACATACATGCAATATTAAAATTTAATTATCAGTCACAGAATATGTAGGCAGGGTTTATAAATTCATTACACGTAAAGAATTTTAGCTTACAACTCTTAGTTTACATTTAGACATATAGGAATAAATTTACAATGATATAAACCCAAGATTATATAAAAATATATAATTTCCCACTCACCGTTTTTGCTTTCCAAATCTCCAAATCTAATCCCTATTATTCCACTTTCACTCCCTTTTCCTCCCTATTTAAATACATATACCACAGGCATACATATATCTATTAGAAATCTAGATCAGAGAAGAGATTTGGAATTAATTTAGATTTTAGATCCAGATTTATAATTTACGTTTGTTTTGACAATTTGATTCGGCCTTATTCTTCTTCTCAATTATCCTCTGTTATTCTCCACTTGTATATACATATATAAACTCCAACTATTTTTAGAATTAAGAATTTTGTAGATGAGAGAAAATGGCAGAGCTCCGTTGTCGCTCCAAAAAAATGTGAAGAAAATGAGGGGTTAGGCCAGTAATAGGGGTTCGAATCAATGCCAGCCATTGGATAGAATTAATTTAAGTTCGGGCCATTCGGCTATGTCAAAATCTCATATTCGACATCACAAAGGGTCGACCGCTGTTATCCAGCCTTTTGGCCAGGCTATATTTGAACGGATCAAACCGATCAAGCAGAAATCCAAAATGATAGCTGCTAAACTTGGATGCCAAACAGAGCGAAGATATAAGGTTGCCAACATGAAAACAACCTCCCAAAGTGGTCCATGTACCATACTGCTTCAAGTACCAGAACCGGAGTCCAATATTCAAATAAAGTTATGGACCGGTACCAATCCCCACCTTTTGTCCAGCTCAACTTCAAATCCACACAAACAAGCCTAGAAACCAAGTACAACCAGGACCACAAAGTGAAACCAGGCCATCTCAAGGAACAACAAACCAAAATCTATCAAAGTGTTGGATCGGTATTGATCCATCCCTATGGACTGGTACAGATCCATAGAGCTTTACCAGAAAAACTCTGAAATGCCTCTACTTCCATATCTTGTTGGTTACAACCCTTTCAAGCCTCATAATATCATTTGCATGAAGTTTACCATTGATCTCCTCAAGCACTCAAAGTCAAGAACTCCATTCCTCCATTGATCCATCTTATTGGCCTAAAAATAAGCTCCTATAGGGTAAACAAGATGGAAAACACGAAGCTAACAACAAGTCACCACAATGCAAAGCAATAAAAATGATCCATAAAGATATCTTCTGGACCAGTACCGATCCATCCCAACTGCTGACATAGCCGCGTTTTTTCAAGCATAGTTAATGCCTGAATGTGGAGAAGGTGGGGGAGATTTTGGAGAAGCATATCTTGACAACCTATAGCTATAAATAGGAGTCTAAAGGCTCTTTTTGGGGTATATTTTTACTTCCTTACAAGTTTTCCATAATTCTATTGTAACCCCCATGGATCCATACCGATCCATAAGAACAGTACTTATAAACCACCAAATCAGCAACAAAGTTAAGTGGACATAGGCAACGATTAGCCGAACCACTATAAAAATTTTGTGTCTTTATTTTTCTTTTTCTAAATTTAGTTTCTTCACTCTTTTATCTACTATACATATTTGGGTGTTTGTGCCACTTTTGTTTCAAACATTTTGGTGCTTTTATTAAGAAAACTCAGTATTTAATAACTTGAAACTAAAATTTAAGAAAGATGACAATACCATCAACTAGAAGAACTGCTGGAGAAAGCCAACAAGGTCTTGGGGGCAGCCAAGAGGTGTCCTTAGGATCTAACCCCCTTCCATCTACATAACCAAAGATGAGATGGAAACGATGATGACGTAGATGTAGAATCGAATAATAGCCTACCTGGAAGAGATGATGGAAGGTTCTTCAAAAGACCGGGACAACCTAGAATAGCCGGAGTTACATGCGGATCGGAACTAGAGACCAGATGCTAGAGCTGATGCCCCTAGAAGCGGAATGGAGCGAAGTGTGTGATCCCCGAAGAGATGTTGCGGATCGGTACCAAACCCCGAGCACGAATCGGTACCGATCTCTAAGGACATGGGGGCATGGCGGACTTGAATCTAGGACTTGGGGATGCTCAAGTAAGGGATGTTGTTGGACAACAGAACTTGAATCAGAATGTGAAACTGCAACCAGAGGAGTACGTGCCAGAATTTCCTTGTAGGAATGGGGGCATAATGAAAATGTGGAATGAAGACTTCTGTTAAATGACGATAATAGGATTACTGAGATAGTTAGATGAGCAATGAGAGGTGGGCTGCCAAACTAGAGCCTGGAAGATGTGAGCAGGAATCTATTCACTCCTAACTCCAGTACGTAAGGAATCCAGTCGATTTCAAGCTATTGACATTGGAGATGTACGATGGAAAAACCGACCCAACGGTACATTTGATGAGGTATATCCGACATATGGAGGTATTGGGTGCATATGAAGAAGTGATGGGATGGTGTTTCCCTTTGTACTTGACGGACCTAGTGGGATTTTTCCGACATCTGGAAGACGGTTCCATTAGCACATGGACTGAGCTAGTGAACAAAGTCAAGAGGCTGTTCAGAGTGCATATTTCATAACCGAAGAACGTGATGACGTTATCAAGCATGAAACAAAGGGCCGGAGAGACCTTGAGAAGTTTTCTGACTAGATTTAATGCAGTGCTTGCTGCGATTCATAGGTTGGATTAATCAGTGGTTCTGATGGCGGCTGTTTCAGGAATTGCAAGCAAGACGGATTTCAAAATTGCTTCGAAAAGACAACCACCGACGGATCTCACATAATTTTATCATGAGGCCGAAAGATACTTAGGGTAGGTGGACGCTGAAGCTAAAAAGGAAGAGGTTAATGCCGTGGATGACTCAGGACCATCTAGGGTGGGATTTGGTAAATATAAAGGAAAACGAAAGGCTGATGACAGCTTTAGAGGGCCAAAGCGGCAGAGAAGAGAACAAAATTCTCTTCTTACACAGAATTGAACGAAACCTCGGAGAGGATTTACCTGGATACCGAGGGCCAAATTCCCTATCGAAAACCAGCAAGGAGAGAACCCACTGATCATGAGAGAAAATCAGGAAAATACTGTTTATTCCACGAGCTGGACAGGTATAGCACAAATGTTTGTAGGCACTTGCATGATCTGATCAAGGAACATGTTGGAAACAAAAAATTACAGTTGTACGTGAGAAACCGAGCCGCGATGGTGGAATAGAAGCAGCCATCATCTACGATAGATGGAAACGGCCCTGAATCAAGGTCAAGGATAGTCATCTCGTGATTGGGATGGCAGGAAACCATGTTTGGTTCTGCACTTTATTCTCATGTTAAATAAACGATGTAGTATTACAGTCGAGCCACTTAGTCATGTATGGGACCTCGATCAGTCTCTATGCATGCACTAAGCTAGATGCTCGGCTGTAACGCTCGGTGAGGCGGTTATCATGATGTTTGACTTATTTGGATATGAACTCTATACATGAATGCTTTATTTTGAAATCCACTTGAATGTGATGACCGATATTAATCGTGGTAATCCCGTCCGGAGAGACAGGGCGAGGATCACAAGGTACAAGTCCCCTTACCAAAGAGCAAGTGGATTAGAATTGCACGAAAAGTAAATCACCTCACTAGAGTGCAAGCAGATGGGCTTGCTTGATCGTTGGGTCCCCATATTGGAGAGTGAGAAGATTGGACTCAGCAAGGATCCGAAGAGATCGAACCATTGAATGATAAATGATCCGGCGAGATCAAAAAATGTCCTAGATTGGTCGAACCCTAGATTGGATGATAAATGATCCGGTGAGATCAAGAAATGACCTGGATTGGTCGAACTTGAGATCGGATGATAAATGATTTGGCGAGATCGAGAAACGACCTAGATTGATCAAACCCCAGATTGGATGATTAAATGATTTGACAAGATCGATAAACGAACTAGATTAGTCGAACCCTAGATTAGATGATAAATGCTCCGACGAGATCAAAAAACTACCTAGATTGGTCGAACCCTGTAACGACCCATAAATTTTTAATAATTTTATTTGTTTATTTATTTAATTGAAATTTTGTGAAATTTTAAACAATAAAATGTTGAAATAAAATTTGATATTTGGAATATGTCCACTTTAACATAACAACTGGTAAATTTTCATCGGATAATATGGAAGTTTATTTTCTTGTGTAATTCTATTTCAATTCCAATCAGTTAAAATTTGATGATAATAAAATGTTTTCCAAACCTGAATATTTTTATATAATAAATTTGTAAATCATCTTCTGAGTGAGACGTCATATTTCGTTTCTCTAAATTTGGACTTTTATTGCTCTGTTCATCTTATTTCAGACATTATAGCAACATTTCGGTACCGATATTGGCTTTTGATAGGATGATCGTACCACTGATATTTGTATACCGTTCTGCTCGTCTCGTTGTGCTGATCTCTGCGGTATATTCAATTCTGTGTTTTGAAGCCAGATACGCAGTAGAATCAGTAAAACGATTATCGTATCGGTAACCGTATTGAGCCTTTTGATTTCCTTTATCCATTCATTATCCACTGTAATACCAATAGCCATCAATCATAAATATTTCTCTTCAATTCACGTGCTTGACTTTCTTTATTCCCACTAGTAAATTTATATTTGCTATTCATACCTTTATCTCTGGTTCATCCTCTTAGCTATTCATTTTAGATTCATGCTTCTTCCCTGAAAAAAAATAATTCATTTTTGCATTCCTATAAAAACTGCTGCTCTTCCGTGCTTCCAAGACCACCCCTAACACTCACCTTTTCTCCAATAGCCCACCGTAGACCCTTCCTTGCAACCATTCCATCCCTCCTTCATGCTTCAAAACCAAGCAATAACATTATCCACACACGTAGGCTACGGCCATTGGCCCTCCACTTTTTTCCATCAGCGCACGCAACCAATCACTCGGCTCCACTCACGTCGTTGCTAGCTTGTAGCCCTCCCCTCCTACTGCCGTACGCCGCTGGCATCGACCCATATATCACATGCTTCGACCTGCTATCTGAAATATCCTGCCTTGTCAACATCCACCACGTTCAACACCAATAGCCGCCACCGTTTCCTCTGTTTTCCCTCCGACCTCACAGCCACTGCCACACGAGCACATGCACTGACCCACCTCGGCCGCAATCAAACTCTCTCCGCCTTGTTCCCTCCGTCTCTGACCCACGTCTCGTGCCTATCCATCCTGCACGTACTCTGTTGCGTGCCATATATATAGGAGGTAATATATATAAAGCTTGTTTGTATATATAAGTGTATATCTATACTGGTATATATTTTATTTATAGCAGTATTATATATATGAAGAAGTTTATGATAGTTTAATTATATAATATGTATATGTTTAGTTACAGGTTTTATAGATCTACCATATTTAGTACTGCGTGCTTTATTATGAAAGTATGTCTATATTTATATTATGTGTAAGTTTAAGGTATATATATTTTGATATATATGTTTGTTCATAGATTGGTTTGCAGTATTGATCTCATTTAGTATATATAGGTAAGTATATATATTTTATATAGATATGTTATATTGAAATGAGATGAGTTGGTATGTATAGATTTTAGTTTTAACCTGTTAAGTTTTATGTATGAGTTTATATATATATATATATATCTATTATAATTTAATAGTAAATAAATGTAAGATCTGTAAAGTCCATGTTTATATATACAATCGGTCTAACATCGTAGATATATTTATTTTATATAGGCTATATGTATAACCTGTTGTCATATAGTACATAAGTTATAGATTGGTATTATACTGGTTTCATAAAGTGGTATATATAACTATTTGTTTACTTGTCTGGTTTTGTAAGTTTGGGTTGGTTTTAAATTTATATATATTATATTGAGTATATAAATAGATTTATATTTATCTGTTATATAAAGTTTATATATTTTATATATATAGTTTATATAATCTGATATTTTATTAGTTGCCAAGTATAGTAGGTTCTGTTTTGCTTTATACATATGTAAGTTATATTATATATGGTTTCAAATCTGTTATGTATTATATTATGTATAATATATTTGTGATAAACAGTGAAGAACAGTTTTGTTTCTTTGGTTCGTATATTATAAAATACATACATTTTAGTACATGAGTTGGTTTCAAGTATATAGGAAGGTTTTATTTTATATATGTGTTTAAATGTGAACAATGATTTTTATTATATAAATATATATATACATATATAATTTTATATTTGTCTTAAATTAATATTGATTTCATAGGAAAAATATAATATATATTCTGCCTCTATCTTGATGCTCTGATTTGTTCTCATCAATTCTATTTATCAACTTGTCCGTCGAAATCGTGTCTATCGTGCTTTGCTTCGCAATTCGTGCTTGGATTCATAATTCGATATCAGTGTGCGTATCCGTGTCATCTCCTGTTTTCTCTAGCCTCGAAAGGTGAGCAATCACTCACGATTAACGTTCTTTTATTTATTAAATTTGATTTCAATTGAAACGTCAATTGAGATATGCTGCTGTTAGTTATTTACAGTGTTATATATGCCATTATCTGTATCTGTTCACCTGTGACATCTGACACCATTATCTGTTATTTACATTGATGATATATGCATGTTATGTTATTATCATATCTGTTATCACTCTACAAGTTCCCTGTTAGTATAGATTTCACTATGGGTTGAAATGATACAAACCCGAACGATCTGTAGAATAGGAGAAAATCGTTATGGGTTGAAATGATAAACCCAAGCGATTTTCTATTGAATTGAATTTGGGATTGTGGGTTGAAATGATATATACCCGTATATATTTAAATTGCGGATTGAAATGATAAATATCTGTATCACTTGACCATAGGGTAGAAAATTTTATACAGACACAATTGGTCTATATATATATATATTGAAAATGATTTCTATGGTTTTGAAAGAAATATATGGTTTTAATAAATATTTATTTAAAGATTAATTAAAGTCGATTTAATCAATATAAAATATGTTTAAGTATTTATGTAAATTTATATTTTTAAATATAGAGTTTATAATGTTTCAAGTTGGAAGTTAAATTTGAAATTGATTTGGAATTTTAATTATTTAAGAATTATACTTAAGTAAGTTTGATTTGAAACTTATTGAATTTGAAATTTTAAAGATGTGATTACAACTTGAAATTGATTAAAAGTGACTTAAATGGATACTTCAGACTTATATAAATTTAAATGGGATATTTTGTTTATTTAAATTTGTAAATTGAAGTTGTACTTAGATGTTATTGAAATGATTAAATAAATATTTTAGAAACTAAATGTAATGGAATTAAATTGAGATATAAAGGGAATTATCAAAGTTAGTTTTGGAAATGTGGAACATTTAAAGCTTTGATATATATTGAAATTTAATGGTTTATTTTGTGTTTCAAATCTGTATTTGAAATCGATATAATTTGAAATGATTTATTGAGAAATTGAATTGAGTTGAAATTTATGAATTGAGATTGAATTAAGTTGAATTTGGAAGTTGAGTTGATTTGAATCGATTTGTGAATTTGTGGAAACTTTTATTTATAAAGTATTTTTAAATTTTATTTAAAACTATTTTATATTGTTATATAACTATTTTTAATATAAACTATTTTAATATAAAATATTTTAATTATACTAATTATTTTAATATATATTGTTTTAACTTATAACTATTTTATATAAATTATTTTATTTTATAAACTATTTTATTATAAATACTATTATTGATATCTAAATGGTTTAAGCAAAATGCTATAATTTCAAAGTGTTATGATTTCCAAAATGCTATAATTTCAAAGTGTTATGACTTCCAAAATGCTATAATTTCAAATGTTGTGATTTCCAAAGTATTATAATTTTAAGTGTTTTGATTTCGGAAATGTTATAACTTTGAAAGTACCATGATTTGGAAGTGAATATATATTTGAAATAGAAATGATATTGTATTGATTTGGTTATGGAAATAAAAATGATATTTTGGTTTTGAAGTATAAACTATTTTGAAATGACCGCGGTGTTATAATAACGTTTGGTTGTTAAAGAGACCGAGATTGGATATGGGCATACTCTCTGTCGATACCGAAACCACTTTAACAACTGTGTACGTGGTGGAGATTCCAGAATGAAGTAGGATGGTGGCGACGATCCTAAAGGTATATACGTGGACCCAACACCCGTGAGTTGGCATAAGGTGGCTAAAACAGGAGCGATTCCGGGCCAATGAGGTAGCTCCTCTGATCGAACACACTCCATCGTATGCCATTCTATTACTTTGTGATTGATTTGGTGTGCACCTTTGATTTTTGATTTGGGAGTGTGGCTCTAGGTGGGCGGTAGTGGCTGCTATGCGTTACCACCAGTCCGGATGTGTAATTGGTATATCTACCCTGGCATTGCCTAGTTGTGCCGTGTCACCTACCATAGCGAGCTTTACTACGAGTTTGATTTGTGTCGTACCTATGGAGTATCCTCTGGTAGCCTCCCGATCTGGAGGTGCTACGGTACTGTATAGACTATTGGCACTATATATGTGTTAAGGTGGAAAATGTAAAGCCTTAACGCTAGTTTTAAGTAAGTTTACTTTACTTTAGACATTATTATAATAGTGTATATTATTACATAGTAGATAGTTTAACGGATCCTTAGAGGATGATTATCCCAAACATCCTTTGAGTTACTTGTATTTCAGTTGATATTTCACTTGAGTTGGATTTATTGATATAAGAATCTTAATCCTGACTCGAGTGTTTTGTGTTTAGCTTTACGCTCGGGTCAGACTGAGTGATACAGCATTTGAGACTCACCTTTGGAGTTTGAAACGACCCGATCTTCCAAGCCGGAAAATTGGACCATTAGTAATTAAAGAAAGAGAGGTAGAAGAAGAATGTAGAAAACAACATCAGAATCTAACCATCGCAGCGGAATAAAATATAATATATATTAACAGATCTTTACACAAATCAAAACTATATCTGTTTTATACAATATATCATCAGAGTATACATCAGAGAACACATAACATACAACTGGACAATAATCATGTCATGTCCTCAATACAACAGAATACACAGCTAAACAACACAGCGGAATATACATACACAAGTACGAAAATACGTTTCTCCCTTCAGCTCATCTCCTGAGCTCCACAGCATCATATCCTGTATCCTATAATACTCGGTCTGACCCGAGCATTATAATAAAATAACACCCGAGTCAGTCTGGAAAACCAGCGTGAGAAAATCACACTCAAATTGATTATTAAAGTTTCAAAATCCTTTGAAAATAAAAGCATCTCGTAAGACCACGCCACAAATAAACATGTCGGGTTTTTACCTTACGATAGCTAAAACACTTTTTATAAAATCCTCTGATATTATAATAGTGTCTATATACAAATACTTATTCAAATAGCTGAAATTGTTACATGATTAAATTCCAGCATACTAGCTACAAAGTGGGTAATACAAACAAAACTCGTAAAGGCACGTAGGAAAAATGGATTTCCAACGAATGACTAGGCACTGGGGTACCACCTATCACAGTACGTGGCCTAGATCACATTACCGAGGAGTACGCCCGCTCCCTTGCAACACAAGGCCGGAATCATCCCTTACTAGACAATTCTGAATAAAATCACCCCACGGTTGGGATCAGCAATCGCACCACTAAGCCGAAATAAAAGGGACATCTAGACAGGGATAACCTTACTCTCCAGTGGGTGCGACCCACGAAGACTTGCTGCATAACCCCTGATTATCAGTCATTCCCGGTTGATGAGGCTCGAGGCTAAGCGTTACCTTTCAGCACATATCCCTTAGAATGCCCATCGTCCGCTGACGATGTTCCGAAAGCATTCATCCATACAAGTCCGTCCCGGGTCCGAACGGAACCGAAGGCACTAATCCTACTCCATCCATTTTGGAAATATCCTCAGGATTAGTAGCGACTAGCCCTTGCACTTCACTGCTCCATCTTCGACTCCGAAATCGTTTCCACGAAACGTACAAACCGGATCGAAGTGGTTTTCGAGAAATAAATCTCGATCCCGATCTCTTCGAAACGATCAGCGCATTGGCCAATATTGATAGTCGGTTATTTAACTATCAATCAACATTCACAAACATCCATCAAAAATAAATAATTCTCCGAAATTATTTATTAACCTCAAAATATCTTCGCAAGGTATATTACCATTTTCCATCCTTTGAAACAATTCCAAAACAGTTTCCTTTCACGGAATGCATTTCCCAAATTATTTATTTCCACTGAAACACCAAGTACAAAATACTTTTAGATTTTAAAATAGTTTAAAAACACTTTTATAAATATACTTTATAACTTTGAAATTATAAAACTACTTTAATGCTTTATTAAAATATATACTTTAAGGATATTTAAAATAAAACCGCTTTATAAATATAAACTAAATTTCTCCTTTAAAACATAATACCAAATCACTTTTATATAATTACTACAATAATAGATTTTTGAAAATACTTACTTTGGAAATTAACAATTAGAAAAAAACAAATTTTCTAAAACATGCTTTTTAAAAACATACTTAAAACCTTTAACTTATATTTCAAATTGCTTTGAAAACATACTTGGCTATCCAAGGAAATACACTTCTCTTCACATCTTTTAAAAATAAATCAACATTTATTTTTAAACCAATTCATATCCCTTTATAAATTCCCACCTTGAATTTATCTTTTCAAATATCCACTGATATCTTATTTTACTTTATAAACCCAGTTTATAAATTCCAAAATCTCACTTCTCTTCAAAATTTCAAATCCCAACACTTAAATCAATTTACAATTGATTTCCAATTCACTTTATTCTGAAATAAATTTTCTTACTTCATTTATCCAAAATTCATTAACTTTCAGATTTTATTTCTTAATTATGATTAAAAATCTTTTTAACTGAAAATATCAATTTCAGATTTCCAAAATTCCTTCTTATTCCTTAATTAAATTTAATCCTTAAATTTAAAAATAAATCCTTCATTCTTTAAAATAATATCACTTTAGTTTAAAATTTATTATTTCCCCTGTTAATCCCAAATTCCCCTTTTCCTCATATTCAGAATTAATTTATTTGAAATTTAAGGTTACTTTTATTCTCCCAATTTCATTTTCCAATTTATTCAAACTCTCCACGGTTATTTTACTTAAGAATTTACTCTATTATTTCTTTTCAAAAATCCAATTCTAGAGATTTTGATAACTCAGCATATCCACATAGATCCAATCAAGCTATAACATCCAATTATCCATATAATTCATCACAGGATATCAAAAATCATATCACAGAATATTTAAACAAAATTAAATATTTTTGAGGAATCCAGTTGGATTCCTCCAACCTGTTTCCCTGCATCCACAGATGTTAGCACAATACCAATTCCACTTCGAGGTGGAATATCGCGGTATATGGGTTTTATAAAATATCATCCGCTATTATGCGGCGCATAGGGTCTCATCCGCTATAAAATGCGGGAATATCATCAACTCCAATATATACTATATATACTACTATATATAATATAGCACATCAAACCAATTCAATCATTCAACCAATTATTTAAATTTAACCATTTAAATTTAAATTAAAACCAGATGAGTGAGATTAACTCACCTTTGCTTTTTGTTTTGCCAATTTAATATGATCTTGACTTGTTCTCCCTTGTGGTATTAAACCTTGAATAAACATCTACAATTTATTTGAACCAATCGATCAGCCTATTATCATCTATTAATTTAATTTTAACTAATTCACTGAAAATTTATTCTATAAATTTTCTTCATAAAGCATTATTTATAAGTGAAACTTGTAACGTAAAATATTTAGATATATGAATATTTATTGTATTAAATTTCCTTTGAAACTACTTAACTAAGGTAACCTGTATAGACCAAATTTATACAGATTCATATGCTTTCCAAGTCCTGTATATGAATATGTGTGTATAAAAAGGAAAATTTTGTTTCTTTTCGGCAAGTACCAAAAATCTTTATATAAATTCCCACATATCCCCCCTTTTTTCTCAAAATCCAATATGTATATCTGAATTTCTCAGTCTCCTGTATATACCTATATTCATTAAATTAGTTTTAAATTTGAAAATAAATTATTAACATGAATACCTTACTACCCACTCTGCAAACATCGCCTTAAGCTTGCGGTCCTCAATCCAATCACGATGAACGAGATTCCATCGGCCTTCACCGCCTTCAACGCCGCTGATTCCCTCGTCGAACCCTCAAATGCAGTCGCGAGGTTCATCGCGTCATTCCACCCCTTGCGCGCCTCGAGATCACCCCAGACTTCCCTTGCGGTCCCACGCTACCTCCTGAAGCTCGCTAGAGCTCGTCGCGATACGAACGGCAGTGGAAATCGCGAGTATCCTTTGAGTATCGAACCACAGAATAGAGGAAGGGAAGATGCCGTTCGATCTGTTTGTGAATGAAATCGAATTCAAATCGATTTTGAAAAGAATGGAGGAAAAGAACCCGTGTTTCGCGAGCGAGGGGAAATTCGATTTCCGTTTATTTGGATCTGAGGAAGGATTTGAATTGAACGGAGGTAAGATTGTTATTTTGATTATCGAATATGAGTGGCCATTTTCATCAAGGATCTAGATATTCTTTTCTGAGATCGGAATGAAAGGCTCGAGGTGAATTAACAGAAAAAAAAAGAAAAAAAACTATCGTGTGTTGAAGAAAAAGGCTACAGGATGTCGGCTAAGCGTACATAGGTATAGAATAGGGTGGCTGATGATTTAACCTTTATATTTTATTTTTAAAAAAAAACTTGATTACATTTTCAGTGTGTTTACTTATCGTACGGTCAAACGATCACTCCAAGCACTATGAAAATCGAAACCCGATAAAATACAATATCACGGATCCAAAGGGACATGTTTCATCGAAATCCGAGACTGTGCCTCGAACGGCTATTTTTAAATTCAATTTAAACAGTAAAATTTCTAAACTGAACAAAACACTTTGAAATTTAATTTTAAAAGTTCTATTACCTTCAATATTAACAATATAAATTTTCTGAACCTTCAAACTATTTTTAACAGGCTCAAAACTCAGGATTCTCTATTTTACCCTATTTTCGATTGTTTAATTCAATAATTAATCATCCAATAAATACTGTATATTTGAAATTAAAGTTAAAATTTAACCTTCGAATATTTAAAATAAATTAAATATTCCCATTTCAAATATACAAAAATTCCGGGTCGTCACATTCCTTCCCTCTTAAAAGAATTTCATCCCCGAAATTACTAACTAGGAAGAATGATCCATAACCCATTAACTATTATCTCAATCCAACTAGTTTAACAACTCACCAGAAGAAAAAAAAATTCAAAGACATACTAACTCTCTTTCTAACTTTTCAACTTACCCATAAATTCCAAACCATACCACTTGCTTAACCATTCAAATTTAAATTTAAAACCAAATTTGAATTATCAAAAATTTTCTAACTCTCTAAGTTTCCGAAAAATTTCGCCAACGTCTCCTTTGCGCAGCTAGCTCGGTACAACTACAAAATGGCTCTACGACCTCCCAATCTCAAAAAGAAAACAAAATTCCAAGTGGCTGGATCAAAAACCCAATCAAATTTCATATAGAAATCCAAATAGATACCTTTTGTCGGGCCATTAAATTTTATCTTCTAAAATCAAAAATCCCAATTTATCCATTGCTTTTATACACCTGTATCCTACTAAGCAATAATATTCAATCACAATTCCAACGTCATTTTATACTTTTCTTTACAAATTTTCAATATTTGTTTTACTTAAGCCCGTACGATGCACATATATCATCCGTACGCAATATCAAATTCGATCGCTCACTCGATCACACAATTTCACTTCCGACTAGTATTGTCCACCCGACTTCCTAGTGCGGACTCAGATCTAGTTTCTTGATCAGAAACCATTTTTCTCCTTGCATAGTCAGCAACTATGATAGAGAATTACCAGAATCAATCAACAATCCATATCCAGGGTTCGCCGTCGAAAATCGAGCGAAAAATCCCAACTCGGATCGATATAAATATCTTGAAATTCTGTGTTCGAATCAGGATCAAACCGCATGCGAATAAAATAATATACGTACATCCTACGTATTAATTTCAATTGATTATCAACTCTATCAATTCTCTTTTATTCACATTCATTTGATTTCTATTCACTTATCCACAAATTATCCCATTTCACACTTTCAATTTTGATCTTCATTCAATTATTCACTTAGAATAATTTTCCTCAATACCACATTTACTTAAGAATTTCATTTTTCATTTCTTAAATTCAAGATAAACATTTTATATACTTTTTGGATTTGTTTCACTTCATTCTTGAAGTTTATATTCAATTTTATTCACTTTTGTCTTTACAATTCCATTAGAATTCAATTTGGTTTCAAACCCTGAATACTGAATTTTATTCATCTTATCTCAATCAATATTTAATTGACCATTTTCTTTAGTAGTTTCACTTGCTAATTTGTTTTCATATCTCAAATAAAAGTTTGTTTGCAAACTTTTTCTTTCTTCAATTTCTTTGATTTCACTTTACTTTATATACACACTTCAATTAGATTTCCATATTCAGTTCAATTCTTTATGCTTATCAATTTTAAATCATTTGTCGTTAATGAAAATTTTCAAACATTTCAAAAAAAATTCTAACTCCCAAAATTTACGAAAAATTTTGGCAGAGTCTCCCTTGTACGGAGGGACTTCTGCGATATCGCAGGATGCACAAATATATATATACATCGGCCTCAGGCCGGAAATCACAATATATATCAATATATGCAGTTCATATCTCCTATTTTGAATTTTTGCGTAAGCGTACCTTATTTTAGCATTTTTAAGAAAGCAGCTATTTATTTTAGCAAATTTCGCAATCAAATCCAGCCAAACGGCTTCCCGGTACCAGTACTAACTCAACTTAAACAGGTAAGTGACTAATACACAAAGTTTATTAACATTTCACTTAATTACAATAGCTAAACACATGTATAACATAAGCAATATACCCCCAAAAAAAATTTCATAAGCAATTTATATGGTTTCGACACCTATTTCAATTGCATATTAATAACCATTTCCTAAGTAATTGAACTCAAACTTTTATTTAATGGACTTTCGTTTTCATCCGAAGCCAAGCTTCCATAAATTCAAACTTAAATTAATTTACTTCAAATCATTTTAATTTCATAACTTAAGTTCATTCTCATTTTATTTGATTCTCATCAATTCAATAACCTCATTCTCTTTATCCATTTTAATTTCCAACTCACATTATCAATTCAACCTTCAATTTATTAATAATGTCATTCAATTTATTCCATATTCCATATTTCATTTACAACCCAAACATTTGTTTTTTATCTCAAAATTCACATTAACTATTTTACTGGAGTTCAATCTATTTTATAATCTAAATTTTGGAGTATATTCATTTTCATATTTCATCTATTTACAATCAATCCCATTCACATTTCTTTTGTTTTTAACTCGGGATTATACATTTTATTCAGCCAATATATTTATTATTCCATAAACAGTTCTAAATAAGATTCCAGAGCTTTAACAATTTCCCCGAATTTCAAAATCACCTTTGAAATCAACTATATCCAAAATTCTTTTAAATTTCAAAACCAAACCCAGTTTTGCAAACAAACACCAGCCCAAAACATCCAGGTAGCAATTCCTCTTTTGGAAACTCGAAAATGAACATCGATGATGCTGTAGTCATCACCGGAATTATTTTCCAACGACCACAAAGAGTTTAGTGCTTTTATCTCTCTTTTTTTAAAAAAACATTTCAAATATTTTTAATTCCCAAACCTCACCAGATTTCAATTCCAACCCAAAATATTTCTGAAATAGTACCACTTATTATTTCTCCAAAATCTTTGAAAACCATTTCCAAATCCCAGGAATTTAAACCTTTCCCAACATTCCAAATTCAAAATCCAACCAATTTATATTCCAACATTATTCTGGAATTTTATTTCCAATGTTAAATCACCTTCACAGTTTATATTCACAGATTTCATTGGTTTATGATTTTATTCCTTGTCCTTTAGTTAAAATTTCGATTCCTAAATGTTTCTCCGGAATTCTATTTCAAAGGTATAATCTCATTTGTATATGAAGTTTATTTCCACTTATAAATTACATTTATAATTTACATTCTCAAATTCCACTTGTTATATAAATTATTTTTCAACTTTGGTTATAATTCAATTTCTTATTCAATTTCTACACAATAGTGTTAATGATTTAATAGTATCGTTCCTTAACAATCAAGCATCCAAATACTATAATACTTTACAAAAATTTATATTCTTTATATACAAAAATAATTTGGGTAAAATTATTTCATTTACCCATTTTAAAACGATATTGTGTCGAATTGTTCTATTCGAGTGTTTAGAGATCCCTATCAATAACGTTAATTACTCGTATTGACCAGAATCCATAACTACTCAATAAACCAATCAACACAATATAAAACCATTTTATATTCACTAACAAATACGCGCTCATATCTATTAATACTCTCAAAATTCCTACCAGAGCAAAGGTTATCGCCAGCCTTTGCTCTGATACCAAATGAAACGACCCGATCTTCCAAGCCGGAAAATCGGACCATTAGTAATTAAAGAAAGAGAGGTAGAAGAAGAATGTAGAAAACAACATCAGAATCTAACCATCGCAGCAGAATAAAATATAATATATATTAACAGATCTTTACACAAATCAAAACTATATCTGTTTTATACAATATATCATAAGAGTATACATCAGAGAACACATAACATACAACTGGACAATAATCATGTCATGTCCTCAATACAACAGAATACACAGCTAAACAACACAGCGGAATATACATACACAAGTACGAAAATACGTATCTCCCTCCAGCTCGTCTCCTGAGCTCCACAGCATCATATCCTGTATCCTATAATACTCGGTCTCACCCGAGCATTATAATAAAATAACACCCGAGTCAGTCTGGAAAACCAGCGTGAGAAAATCACACTCAAATTGATTATTAAAGTTTCAAAATCCTTTGAAAATAAAAGCATCTCGTAAGACCACGCCACAAATAAACATGTCGGGTTTTTACCTTACGATAGCTAAAACACTTTTTATAAAATCCTCTGATATTATAATAGGTCTATATACAAATACTTATTCAAATAGCTGAAATTGTTACATGATTAAATTCCAGCATACTAGCCACAAAGTGGGTAATACAAACAAAACTCGTAAAGGCACGTAGGAAAAATGGATTTCCAACGAATGACTAGGCACTGGGGTACCACCTGTCACAGTACGTGGCCTAGATCACAGTACCGAGGAGTACGCCCGCTCCCCTGCAACACAAGGCCGGAATCATCCCTTATTGGACAATTCCGAATAAAATCACCCCACGGTTGGGATCAGCAACCGCACCACTAAGCCGAAATAAAAGGGACATCTAGACAGGGATGACCTTACTCTCCAGTGGGTGCGACCCACGAAGCCTTGCTGCATAACCCCTGATTTTCAATCATTCCCGGTTGATGAGGCTCGAGGCTAAGCGTTACCTTTCAGCACATATCCCTTAGAATGCCCATCGTCCGCTGACGATGTTCCGAAAGCATTCATCCATACAAGTTCGTCCCGGGTCCGAACGGAACCGAAGGCACTACTCCTACTCCATCCATTTTGGAAATATCCTCAGGATTAGTAGCGACTAGCCCTTGCACTTCACTGCTCCATCTTCGACTCCGAAATCGTTTCCACGAAACGTACAAACCGGATCGAAGTGGTTTTCAAGAAATAAATCTCGATCCCGATCTCTTCGAAACAATCAGCGCATTGGCCAATATTGATAGTCGGTTATTTAACTATCAATCAACATTCACAAACATCCATCAAAAATAAATAATTCTCCGAAATTATTTATTAACCTCAAAATATCTTCGCAAGGTATATTACCATTTTCCATCCTTTGAAATAATTCCAAAACAGTTTCCTTTCACGGAATGCATTTCCCAAATTATTTATTTCCACTGAAACACCAAGTACAAAATACTTTTAGATTTTAAAATAGTTTAAAAACACTTTTATAAATATACTTTATAACTTTGAAATTATAAAACTACTTTAATGCTTTATTAAAATATATACTTTAAGGATATTTAAAATAAAACCGCTTTATAAATATAAACTAAATTTCTCCTTTAAAACATAATACCAAATCACTTTTATATAATTACTACAATAATAGATTTTTGAAAATACTTACTTTGGAAATTAACATTTAGAAAAAAACAAATTTTCTAAAACATGCTTTTTAAAAACATACTTAAAACCTTTAACTTATATTTCAAATTGCTTTGAAAACATACTTGGCTATCCAAGGAAATACACTTCTCTTCACATCTTTTAAAAATAAATCAACATTTATTTTTAAACCAATTCATATCCCTTTATAAATTCCCACCTTGAATTTACCTTTTCAAATATCCACTGATATCTTATTTTACTTTATAAACCCAGTTTATAAATTCCAAAATCTCACTTCTCTTCAAAATTTCAAATCCCAACACTTAAATCAATTTACAATTGATTTCCAATTCACTTTATTCTGAAATAAATTTTCTTACTTCATTTATCCAAAATTCATTAACTTTCAGATTTTATTTCTTAATTATGATTAAAAATCTTTTTAACTGAAAATATCAATTTCAAATTTCCAAAATTCCTTCTTATTCCTTAATTAAATTTAATCCTTAAATTTAAAAATAAATCCTTCATTCTTTAAAATAATATCACTTTAGTTTAAAATTTATTATTTCCCCTGTTAATCCCAAATTCCCCTTTTCCTCATATTCAGAATTAATTTATTTGAAATTTAAGGTTACTTTTATTCTCCCAATTTCATTTTCCAATTTATTCAAACTCTCCACGGTTATTTTACTTAAGAATTTACTCTATTATTTCTTTTCAAAAATCCAATTCTAGAGATTTTGATAACTCAGCATATCCACATAGATCCAATCAAGCCATAACATCCAATTATCCATATAATTCATCACAGGATATCAAAAATCATATCACAGAATATTTAAACAAAATTAAATATTTTTGAGGAATCCAGTTGGATCCCTCCAACCTGTTTCCCTGCATCCACAGATGTTAGCACAATACCAATTCCACTTCGAGGTGGAATATCGCGGTATATGTATTTTATAAAATATCATCCGCTATTATGCGGCGCATAGGGTCTCATCCGCTATAAAATGCGGGAATATCATCAACTCCAATATATACTATATATACTACTATATATAATATAGCACATCAAACCAATTCAATCATTCAACCAATTATTTAAATTTAACCATTTAAATTTAAATTAAAACCAGATGAGTGAGATTAACTCACCTTTGCTTTTTGTTTTGCCAATTTGATACGATCCTGACTTGTTCTCCCTTGTTGTATTAAACCTTGAATAAACATCTACAATTTATTTGAACCAATCGATCAGCCTATTATCATCTATTAATTTAATTTTAACTAATTCACTGAAAATTTATTCTATAAATTTTCTTCATAAAGCATTATTTATAAGTGAAACTTGTAACGTAAAATATTTAGATATATGAATATTTATTGTATTAAATTTCCTTTGAAACTGCTTAACTAAGGTAACCTGTATAGACCAAATTTATACAGATTCCTATGCTTTCCAAGTCCTGTATATGAATATGTGTGTATAAAAAGGAAAATTTTGTTTCTTTTCGGCAAGTACCAAAAATCTTTATATAAATTCCCACATATCCCCCCCTTTTTTTCTTAAAATCCAATATGTATATCTAAATTTCTCAGTCTCCTGTATATACCTATATTCATTAAATTAGTTTTAAATTTGAAAATAAATTATTAACATGAATACCTTACTGCCCACTCTGCAAACATTGCCTTAAGCTTGCGGTCCTCAATCCAATCACGATGAACGAGATTCCATCGGCCTTCACCGCCTTCACCGCCGATGATTCCCTCATCGAACCCTCAAATGCAGTCGCGAGGTTCATCGCGTCATTCCACCCCTCGCGCGCCTTGAGAGCACCCCAGACTTCCCTTGCGGTCCCACGCTACCTCCTGAAGCTCGCTAGAGCTCGTCGCGATAAGAACGGCAGTGGAAATCGCGAGTATCCTTTGAGTATCGAACCATAGAATAGAGGAAGGGAAGATGCCGTTGGATCTGTTTGTGAAATGAAATTGATTTCAAATCGATTTTGAAAAGAATGGAGGAAAAGAACCCGTGTTTCGCGAGCGAGGGGAAATTCGATTTCCGTTTATTTGGATCCGAGGAAGGATTTGAATTGAACGGAGGTAAGCTTGTTATTTTGATTATCGAATATGAGTGGCCATTTTCATCAAGGAGCTAGATATTCTTTTCTGAGATCAGAATGAAAGGCTCGAGGTGATTTAACAGAAAAAAAAAGAAAAAAAAACTGTCGCGTGTTGAAGAAAAAGGTTACAGGATGTCGGCTAAGCGTACATAGGTATAGAATAGGGTGGCTGATGATTTAACCTTTATATTTTATTTAAAAAAAAACTCGATTACATTTTCAGTGTGTTTACTTATCGTACGGTTAAACGATCACTCCAAGCACTATGAAAATCGAAACCTAATAAAATACAATATCACGGATCCAAAGGGACATGTTTCGTCGAAATCCGAGACTGTGCCTCGAACGGCTATTTTTAAATTCAATTTATACGGTAAAATTTCTAAACTGAACAAAACACTTTGAAATTTAATTTTAAAAGTTCTATTACCTTCAATATTAACAATATAAATTTTCTGAACCTTCAAACTATTTTTAACAGGCTCAAAACTCAGGATTCTCTATTTTACCCTATTTTCGATTGTTTAATTCAATAATTAATCGTCTAATAAATACTGTATATTTGAAATTAAAGTTAAAATTTAACCTTCGAATATTTAAAATAAATTAAATATTCCCATTTCAAATATACAAAAATTCCGGGTCGTCACAGAGTTGGAGTTGGAGCTTCGCTTGGAGATCGAGCTATCTATCCAAGCTTTCAGTTATTCAGTTGATTCCAGTGATGTATTCAGATTTTGTATTTGACTATTGTATTGAGACATCTATGTATTCGAGACTTCTGTTGTATCTTGTTTAACTCTGTTATATATTTATAGTAGCTTCATAAACTACTATTCTTTTGTTTCCGCTGCATTATTTTATATTACTCTGTGTCTGTGATTCTATGATTATTTATTTACTGTATATGCTGAGTTTTTCCAAATTTAAATTAACAATCTGATATTTTTAGCAATTCAAATCCGACATGTATGGATGCGAATGGCTGAAAATTTCAGGCTGTTACAAACCCAAGATTGGATGATAAAAAATCCGAGGAGATCGAGAAATGACCTAGATGGGTCGAATCCTAGATTGGATGATTAAACGGTATAGCGAGATCAAGAAACGACTTAGATTGGTCAAGCCCTGGATGGGAAGTTAAACAGTCTGGAGAGATTGAGAAATGACTTAGATTGGTCGAGCCTTAAATGGGATGTTATATGGATCGGGGAGATCGAAGAACGGTCCTGAGAGACTAAGGATTGAAGTAACAATCTGGAGAGATCGATGATCGACCTAACGATCTAGAGAGATCGATGATCGATTTAATGATCCAAAGTGGTTGAAGATTTGATTTACGATCCGGAGTGATCAGGTATTGAATTGGTCATCGAATACATGGCTCAAAGATATCGAAAACTAGACTTTGGTTTCGAACACAAATCGCCTTGAAACAATTCGATGGCAATTACCGAATTGACCGTTGATTTTAATACATATTTATTAACTCCCGGGTGAACACAGGACGATTCTGATTTACGATGTATTGTATGATACGATAATTCTGGGAGAACACAGAATGATTATCTATGGCTAATGCTCAAGCAAGGACTTGAGTTTTTAGCTTCGATTCAATTGCATACCTAGATACATACATGGGTTTGATTCACACTCCATGTTTTGAGAAATATTTATAATAAAAGTCTTTTTCCAGATAATTAATTACCTTTTCCTGGATACGTACGTAAAAAAAATTTTGTATCATTGAGCCAATGACCATTCATGATTCCATATAGAATCAATTGCATACGGTTTCAAAATAAAATTTAAAATGAGAGGAGTGCTATGGTAAAAATTCATTTAAACCGATGTTGTAGAAAGAAACGTGCGACTTGAAGGACATACTTCACTGTGGATTCTTACATCCGCCATTTTCTATAGGAACGAAGATACTCTTGAATCGACAAAGTTTGTTCTGTTCCTATTAGGAACCAATTTGTATTGGATTGGTAAATAGGAATAGTACATGATGGAGCTCGAGCAAAACGTATTGATTCATTTATTGAGGGGTGAATCTAGGGTTAGTAATAATTAATAAATTAAACTACTTTGTTAAGTATACCTCAATATAGAAATTAAAATTTTAAATTGCAAGATTCAAATCCCAAGATGTTTGAAATAAAATAAATAACATTTTTTTACTACAAGGGAAAAAATTGTTCATATTATCTTTCTATAGAAGGAAATAACAAAAAACAAAAGGTATGTTGTTGTCGTTTTGAAAACGGGGATAAGGATCACTGAAGTAATGTCTAAACCTAATGGTTTTAAAAAGTAAAGAGAGAATACCGAAACAAGGAAACGGTATTTTCAATTGTCTCAATATTTTACTTTTAGTATAATGATAGAGACTAAAAAAAGATTTGAGATGAAACAAACAAAAGAGGCTAGAGACGACTCAAGAAATGCCTAAGGACTTACCATCGGGCTTTTTCAGAATTACCCAACTTGAGTTATGAGTACAAATGATATTTCTTTTTTTTCTTTTTTTTAAGTAAGTAAGAATATAAAAACTTAATCTTAGTCTAAGTCATAGTTTTTTTTATTTTACATTATATACAGAAATATTAGAATCATTTTTTCTCGAGCCGTATGAGGAGAAAACCTCTTATGCATTTCTAAGGGGGTTATTTATCTATATATATATATATATACACCAATGAGGAATCTATCAAATCGTTGCAATTGATGTTCGATCCCGATGAGAAGGTAGAGGTCTTCGAAAGGTGAGTTTTTATAATCTAATGAAATATCAAACTTATTTAAACCTTCCTACTATTCGTTATTCCCTAAAAAAAGGTGCTCAACCTACAGGAACTATTCATGATATTTTAAGAAAAACAGAATTTTTAAAAGAATTCATAAAATAAAGAAGTAAAATTAGAAAAAAGGTAACTAGTATAAATTTATGTAGTAATTATTTACTCACAATTGCTCTTTTCTTGTTATATATTATGTTTTATATTTTCTATATTCATTGTTGTGCCAATCCAACACAAATCTTTATTTTATGTAAAAAAATTATTTCATTTTTTCTCAACAATTTATTCATATTGACAATGGTGTGTCGAACAAATATAATTCGATCGTAGATAAATAGATCTATTAACTTTGATACATATTTATTTATCGATTTTCCAATACTTCATTCAAATTATGGGTTTGCCAAATTTACTGTTTGTTATATAAGATATATTTTTTTAACGAAAATCCAATTTTTTTTCTATTTTATAAAAAAGGGGGCGGTCTTTAAATGTAAATTTTTACATTTTTTTATCTGTCTTTAATTTAATCCAATCCAGTTTGTTATTTTTTAATTGATCATCTAACCTTTCATTTATATTTCTTTTGAATTCAAAATGAAACATTTTTACATAGCTGTATAGTTCAATTCCCTTTTTTCCACTTGTATATACATATTTATCTGGGTTGCTAACTCAATGGTAGAGTACTTTGCTTTTAAGTGTGATTATAGTTTTTGACACATTTGAATGAAGTAACAAATTTGTCCAGACTTTTAGTAGAGTCTATAAGACCACGACTGGTCCTGAAAGGAAATGGATGGAAAAAACCGCATGTTGTAATAAAATAATAAACAAAATGGAATTGAATTTTCATTTTTGAATTTCTTATTATATTCTTTCTTATTTTTATTTTATTTTAAGAAATTCACAGTTAGAGTTTGGTCTAGTAAATAAATGGATAGAGCTCTATGGCTCTAATTCTAGTAAAATAAAAAAAAGCAACAAGCTTTTATTCTTAATTTGAATAATTTCCCAATCTAATTAAATGTTAAAAATAACTTAGTGCTTGATTTGGGGAAGCGGTCTCCTGTAAATGGACCTTTGATTCTTTTTTTTAAGAATAAAAAAATCCTACCTATTTTTATTATGAATTGGAAACTAATGTGTAGAAGAAATAGTATACTGACAAAAAAAATTCTAAAATAAAGAGAGCGATCGGGTAGCAAAAATAAAATATTTTTTATCTTCTGATAATTTATTTAATAGAACGAAGATAAACCTATTGGATAGTAGAAGGGGAGAGGAAAAAGATCTGTTGATTGGACTCTGTATTTCCGGTGTGTATATTTTTTTCATAGATGATACATACTCTGTTCTGACCGTATTGCACTATGTATAATTTGATAATACAAGAAATACCTATTGTTTCTGGTTTAAGTAGAAATTGAAGTCAATGGAAGAATTACAATGATATTTAGAAAAAGGTAGATCTTGGCAATAATATTTCCTACATTCGTTACTCTTTTAGGGGTATATTTATGCACTTGCTCATGACCATGGTTTAAATGCTTAGATTTTTTATGAACCCACAGAAGTTTGGGGTTATGATAATAAATCTAATTTATCACTTGTAAAATGTTTAATTACTCGAATCTGTCAAAAGAATTCTTTCTTCGATTAATTATTCTACCAAAATTTATTTATTGGTCACATTCAAACCATTTTTGTATTCTCATTTTTATTCTCAAATTATATTAGAAAGTTTTGTAATTATTGTGGAAATTCCATTTTCCTTAGGATTAGTATCTTATTTAGAAAAGAAAGAAATACCAAAATATCAAAATTCATGATCAATTCATTCATTTTTTTCCTTTTTTAGATGACAAATTACTGCATTTAAATTATGTTTTAGATATACTAATACCTCATCCCATCCATATGGAAATCTTGGTTCAAATTATTCAGTGCGGGATTCAAGATGTTCCTTTTTGCACTTATTGCAATTCTTTCTTCACGAATACCATAATTGGAATAATCTTTCCATTACTTAAAAGAAATCTATTTATCTTTTTTCGAAAGAAAATAAAGATTCTTTTGGTTCCTATGTAATTCTTATCTATTTGAGTGCGAAATTTTATTAGTGCTTATTCGTAAATAATCATATTATTTACGATTAACCTCTTTTAGAACTTTTATTGAGAGAATATATTTCTATGGAAAAATAGAATTCAAATCGAATATTTTATAGTAGTATGTCGTAACTATTTTCATAGAACTTTATGCTTCTTCAATGATTTTTTCGTGCATTATGCTCGATGTCAAGGAAAAGCAATTCTTGCTTTAAAGGGGACTCATTTTCCGATGAAGAAATGGAAAATCATTTTGTCAATTTTTGGCAGCAATATTTTAACTTTTGGTCTTAACCATATATGATCCATATAAATCAATTATCAAACTATTACTTCCATTTTTTGGGTTATCTTGCAAGTTTACTAAAAAAAATTGGCTATATGGAATAAAATGTTAAAGAATTCATATCTAATAGATACCATTATTAAGAAATTTGATACCATAATCCCAGTTATTCTTCTTATTGGATCCTTATTTAAAGTTAAAATTTGTACCATATCTAGCCATCCTATTAGTAAGCCAATCTGAGCCGATTTCTCAGATTCTGACATAGTCTAGAATAATCTCAGATATATAGGTGATTCCAAAGGAACATGATGATTCGCCACAGCTCAATCGACTGATAGCTAGAAAACTCAACTACTAATTTTGCATCAACTTCGATATATGTCCTTGAGCAAAGCACACCTTCCATTCACCAGGCGGGCTTTGGGGGTAAGTGTTATCCAGCCTTTTGGCCAGGCCATATTTGAATAGGTCGAATCGATCAAGTAGGAATCTAGAATGATAACTGCTAAACTTGGATGCCAAACAGAGTCAAAAGATAAGGTAGCTAACGTGCAAACAACCTCCCAAAGTGGTTCATGCACCATACCGCTTCAAATACCAGAACTGAAGTCCAACATTAGAGAAAAGTTATGGATCGGTACAAATCCATGCCTATGGATCGGTACTAATCCCCACCTTTTGCCCAACACCACTTCAAATCCATACAATCAAGCCTAGAAACCAAGTACAACCAGGACCACAAAGTGAAACCAGATCATCTCAAGGATTAGCAAACCAAAATCCATATAAGTGATGGATCGGTACCGATCCATAGGGCTGTACTAGAAAAACTCCAAAATCCCTCTACTTCCATATGTTGTTGGTTATAACCCTTTCTGATCCTCAGAATATTGTTCGCATGCAGTTTACCATCGATCTCCTCGAGCACTTAAAGTTAGGAACTCCGTTCCTTCACCGATCCATCTGATTGGCCTAGAAATAAGCTCTTAACAGTGCCAACAAGATGGAAAACACGAAGCTAACAACAAGTCGCCACAACACAAAGCAATAAAAATGATCCATAAAGTTATCTTTTGGATCGGTACCAATCCATGCCTATGGGTCGATACCGATCCATCCCAACTGCTAACATGGCCACGTTTTCTCAAGCATAACTGATGCCTGAACGTGGGGAAGATGGGGAAGATTGTGGAGAAGCATATCTCGACAACCTACAACTAAAAATAGGAGTCTGGGGCCTCATTTTAGGGAATATTTTATCTTCCTTACAAGTTTTCCATAATTCTCTTGTAACCCCCGTGGATCCTTACATATCCATAAGAACAGAACTTGTAAATAGCCACCAAATCAGCAACAAAGCTAAATGGACGTAGGCAACGATTAGCTGAACCACTATAAAAAAATTATGTCTTTCTTTTTCTTGTTTTTATTTAGTTTCTTCACACTTTTCTTTACTATACACATTTGGGTGTTTGTGCCACTTTTGGTTTAAATATTTTGGTGCTTTCACTAAGAAAACTCAAGAATTGACAACTTGAAACTAGAATTCAAGAAAGATGGCAAGACCATCGACCAGAAGAAATGCTGGAGAAAAACAACAAGGTCTTGGGGAAGCCAAGAGGTGTACTCGGGATCTAACCCCCTTCCATCTACATAACCAAAGATGAGATGGAAATGATGATGATGGAGATGTAGAACCGAATTATAGCCTACCTCGAAGAGATGATGGAAGGTTCTTTAAAAGATTGGGACAACCTGGAACAGCCGAAGTTGTTAGGGATCAGAACCAAAGACCGAAGGCTAGAGTAGATGCCCTTGGAAGCAGAATGTGGTGAAGCAGGGCGATCTCCGAAGAGATGCTGTGGATCAGTACCAAACCCCGAGCACGGATTGGTATCAATCCCTAAGGACATGGGGGCATGGCTGACTTGAATCCAGGACTTGGGGACGCTCAAGAAGGGATGTTGTTGGACAATAGAACTTGAATCAGAATGTGGAGGTGCGACCAGAGGAGTATGTGCCAGAATTTCCTTGCAGGAATGGAAGCATAACAAAAATGTGGAAGAAGATTTCCATTAAATGACGACAACAAAATTGCTGAGATAGTTAGATGAGCAATGAGAGGTGGACTGCCAAACCAGAGCCTGGAAGACATGACCAGGAATCCATTCACTCCTAACTCCGGTACGTTAGGAATCCACCCGATTTCAAGCTATTGACACTGGAGATGTACGACGGAAAAACTGACCCAACGGTACATTTGATGACATATATCTGACATATGGAGGTGTTGGGTGCTTCTAAAGAAGTGATGGGACGGTGTTTTCCTTTGTATTTAACGAACCTAGCGGCATTATTGTTCCGACAGTTGGAAGATGGTTCCATTAGCACATGGAATGAGCTAGTGAATAGATTCATGAGGTAGTTCAGAGTGCAGATTTCATGACTGAAGAATGTGATGATGTTATCGAGCATGAAGCAAAGGGGCGGAGAGACCCTAAGAAGTTTTCTGAGTAGATTTAATGCAGAACTTGTTGCGGTTCATAAGTCAGATCCATTAGTGGTTCTGATGCCGGCCATTTCAGGAGGTTCTAGTAAGACAGATTTCAAAACTGCTTTGGAAAGAGAACCATCGGCGGATCTCACAGAATTTTATCATGAGGCTGAAAGATACTTGAGTTAGGAGGACGTTGAAGCTGAAAAGGAAGAGGTTAATGCCCTGGATAAATCAGGACCAACTAGGGCGAGATTTGGTAAAGATAAAGGAAAACGAATCAATTATCTCTCTAAAATGTAAGTCTACAAAAGGGAAAAACTAGACTTACATATAAAACCATATACATACACAAACTATGATAGGTCTAAACATATACATGACCACTCAAATCCACACTGCAACCTAATATACAACAAGTATACATATAAGACCGACATCTCTAAATGGAATTATATCCCATAAATAACATCGCATATATCTACTCTAGCTAGCGCACATCCAAAGTCACTAAGTCCCTGTACTTGTCAAATCTTAGTATGACCCGAGTATTATAAAAATAATAAACGGGTTAGACTATCTCTAAATATCAAAAGGGTGAAATCATATAATAAGCATGAATAAACATCAAAGGTATAAAAACCCATGTAGTGTATCAAACTAAACAAGTTTATGTACCATAATAATAACTCATAGAGAATGATCCTAAAGTCTAAAAATAGCTATAATAAAGTAAATGGCAACACGTCTCATATTTCACCAAATCATGAAACACAAATATAGCCCTTCGTAGGTAAAACTAAATTACAATGAAGTCTCAAACTAAATCTCAAATCTAAATGTTTAAATAAATAAACACATAATTGGCACCAATCCCCAAAGATAAGACGATACTCACCACAAATGCATGCCACAATGAGGTACAGTCCCTTTTAGGACAGAAGTACTGTCCCTTCTCGACAGAGGTACAGTCCACTCTCGAATGCCCCAAAGACAAACTCGAAGGTTACGCTGTACACAGATGAGGTATTGTCCCCTTAAGGACCAACTAGAGACATACCCGAAGGTAACATCTAACTTGGGACGGACCCAAAGATCACGCCTAACCAGAGACGAGCACATCGCAAGTCTAGTACAAGATGATCATTTCTGATCAATAAGTGTAACATACTCTCAATTAGTAATTAAATGAGTATCGCCCAATGTCCCATAATCACTTTGCGATACTTAAATATTTTCTAAAGGATTGTAAGTCCCACTCAAACCAAGAGACGAGCATTTCGTCAAAGAGATCATTTCTGATCGATAAGTGTAATATAGTCTCAATTGGTAACTAAATGAGTATCATCCAATGTTCAATAACCACTTTGCGATACTTAAATATTTAATAAAAGATTGTAAATCCCACTTGACCAAAAAATACTCAATTAATCGAGTCCAAGAATTAACCGATAAAGTAATACGGATGTTTCATACCACTTGTATTTTTAAATCGTTTAATTAGATTTCTCATTCAAGTGAAGGCAGAAATTGCAAGAAAGAAATAATTCCAAAAGTCACACAAGAAATTCCGAAATAGCATATAAATAGCCAAAGGCTAAGCACAATAAAAGCCAATAAGATTTTATAGTTTGAAAGCAAATAATATTATCTTACCATATAGGAAACGGTTTCTAAAATATTTTATCTATATACTTACTTTCAAACTTCTTCTTTTAAAATCCATAAACTCATTTTTTATTCAACTATATATATATTTACTACTAGATAAAATAAACCATAAATCCGATTTGATATTAAAATGTATTTATATATAAAGTTGTCTCAAAATTCCATTTAAATAGATATTTAATTCTACAACTATATCCCCAAAGCCACATAAATAAGTAAACATTTATTTATGAATATATAAGTACTCATATTCCAAACCATATTGATAGACAAACATTTGTTTAGAAATAACATAGGCTTATATTTCAAAACCACACTTTTAAATCCATAAACTATTTCTACTAACTATATTTAATATATATATATATATATATATATATATATATATATATATATATATATATATAGTTACTTAGTATAGTTATTTATAAAAGGGATTGAATTGATTTGGAAACAAGTTCGAAAATGGTAAATTATAATAAACTTTTCTAAACCACTTGCATTCAATTTACATAATGGAGGGATTTTTGTATAAATATTTGAAATTTCAGTTCACAAAATCCGATAAAAGGTGGAAGAAAACTTCATAAAACAGTAAGCAAAAGAAGACAACAAGATATTAAAGAGCAGCCAATTTCAATTCACAAAGAAAAATCATTAAAAGATGGAGCTATACTTGATAAAACAATGAAACAAAAGTAGCCAACAAAATATGAAAAGAGCAGCCACAAAATCAAACATCGGGGACGCGAGCAATTAGTGCAAAAGCAAGGATGACCATTCTTCAAAGCAACAAGACAAAGCATGGGTTGACAAGTCAAGGCAAGGACGCAAGTAATTAATGCAAAAGCAAAGATATGTGGCCACTTTCAAGGTGAAGGACGTGCAACAAAAAAATGCTACTATTCACAAAGAGAAAATTTTCACTTAGGTCCAAAATAATGTGTTCTATTGCATCATGGGAAGGGCTCTTGCGTCATTTCAAAGGAACAGGAAAAATGGAGCAAAGGAAAACTTAAACAATGAAGCAAAAAGGGACGTACGAAATGAAATAAAATAAAAGTGAAAGTGTACTTAAACCGTGAAGCGAAAATAGGCAGCCAACAAAATATGATGCATGACCATTTTTCTAGGCTATAGGACAATATATGCCTGTCCACTTTTCAAGCAATAAGACATATAAAGGATGAAGCAAATTCAAGGCACAGGCAAAAATGCATGACCGGTTATCAAACAACATAGCAGGGACGAACGAAAGCAAGGCCCTAGGCGTAGTGCGTGACAAATTTCTAGAGCAAAGGGAATGTATAATGTGAATATGCAACTACAAAACACATATCACCATCTACATTTACAATCATTCATTATAAAAACAAATGCATGCAATCAAAAATTTAGTGATAGATCTTGTGAGGTTTAACTCGCCTTGGATCCCCAATTAGATTTGCCAAACCCTTTCATTTTCAGCAAACCCTAGAAACAACTGGAACCCAAGACAAATAGCAACCAAAAGTAAATACTGTAAACTAAAATCGATTGTTCAAACGAATAGAGTAGGGCTTCAAAATCATTACTTTGATTTTTCTGGATTTTCTAATAATTTATTCCCATTTTAAATTTGCAAATTTGTATCTAGGGTTAAAGAGGAAACTTGGTTTTCTTTTGTTTTCTATTTACTGTAATGAAAAGAGTGAACATACAAATTTTGAGAAGAAGAGAACTCTTCTATCACTTAAGATTTTAATAGGCTTTAGTTTTAAATTAATCCCAATAAGAAAACAAAAGAACTAATTTCATTTCTTTTAATTCAAAAGGCTTCTCATTCTCCCTTTAAACTTTATAATGAATTTGAGAAATAATACCAATACACAACAAAATTATAAAACATACTTCTATTTAGAAACCATTTTAAATACCAATTATTTTTCTATTTACCATAATTGAAATAAAATCTCCATAATAATTATAAAGTGGTTTCAACACTTTGAACATACTAATTGTTTCTCAATTTCTAAATGATTTAGAATTTGTCATTCTAAAACAAATTATTTTTTATAAAAGAATACAAATTCCAGATTAATGATATAAATTCTCCAATTTAAATTATTATTTATTTTATTTAATCAACTCAGAAATCAGAGTTGTTACGTTAGTTCTTTTATTAAAAATTTGATAAGCTTTACTTTATTCTAAATATCCGACATAGATTCCTTCATCGGCTTCCAGATCAAATTTCCATGGGGGGTCTCTAGTACTTGAGATAAAGCATTTTTAGCCAAAAACATTAAAAATGAATTTTTGGTTTTTTGCCGTGAAGGAGTTCATATGGGGTATTTTTAGTCAAAAGGTCGTAATAAAACTCAATTTAGAACATAGCAGGATGTAGTTATTGCCTCTGCCCGGAAATTTTATTGTAGACTACTACTCTTAGCAAAGTTCTAGCACATTCTTGTAATGTTCTAGTTTTCCTTTCTACAAAATATTTTGTTGAGGTGTTGTAAGAAAAGAATAATTATGACTTATACCCTTTTTATAACAAAACTGTTCAAAAGGATCATTTTCAATTCTCCTCCACGATCACTTCTTATATTCTTAATTTTTAATTCTTATAAGTTTTGAATACGTTTTGTAAAAAATTCAACACTTCCAAAAGTTTACTTCTATGTTTTAGAAATAATGCTATCTTGAAAAATCATCTACCATTACAAAAACATATTTATTATGATTTTTGATCTTATTTGCATAGGACCAAATAAATCTAAATGTAAAAGTTCTAAAGGTTGCTTTTTCGAAATTTTATTTCTAGACTTAAAAGTTGATTTCTTAAGTTTATAAAATTGACAAGCATTACATAGATTATTAACTTTAAAATTCATTTATGGTAAATCTCTTATAATTTCATTTTTAGCTAGTTTCTGAATATTTTTAAAACTTGCATGACAAAAATGTTTATGCCATGGTATTTTATATCTACAACTAGACACAAATCATTATTATATCTAATTTTCATATTTAATATGTAAATATTTCGATTTCTTATTCCTTCAAAAATCAAATTTCCATTTTGATCAAAAATACTCCATTTATCTTTTTCAAAACTTAATTTAAAACCTTTATCGCAAAGTTGACTAATACTTAGAAGATTGTGTTTTAAATTTTTTTACTAGCAAAATGTTGAAAATTAAAGGGGAATTATTTATACCGACGGACGATACGTCTCCTTTTCCAATTATGTAGTGTTAAACCGGTTTTTGGTTTAATGTCAAAATATTTTGAAAATTATATAAATCAAATAAAATTACAAATATGCTCATCATCAAAATAGAATATATCCAAAATGTCAAATTGGTCTAAAATTCAAGTCATCCTTCTTTCATATAGAAAGAATTGAAAATTTGAATATATATACAATATTTATTGTTCAATTGTCAATATGCATGTCATTTCCTTTATTATAATCCAAAGAATCAAGGATAGAGTCAATATACAATTTCTTATTTTTAAAGGTCCTTAAGTTAAAAAGTTCAAATCATCTTCTTCTTTATCGACCATTGAAGGAGTTCTAAAGTTCTTAAGGAGGCTTAGAAATGTCAAGTCCAAAAAATGATTTGTGCTAAGAAAGACGAAGAAGTGTGGAGCCCATTCTTATGTGAGGGTGGGTCTCTATTTATAGTGGTTGGAGAGCGGCATGACTTGCTTGGATTGGTCGATCTAAGATGATGTAGATTGGTAACTTAGCAAGATGGATGATCTTGATGGTTCCATTTGTCATAATCTTAGGACAATAGCAGTTCACGTGGATCACATTCTTAGCCATGGTATCAACAAAGGTGGCATGGTGACACAGGAGTATTTTGAAGCTTTATTATATGGAATTCCCTTCACATTAATATACTACCTATTCATATAGCTAATTGTTATTCCCTGATGTTGATGTTGCCTACATCTTCCTTTTTGTATATCTTTGAACTGATTTGTTTAATGTGAAAACACCATTGTACTTCAATAAATATTCCTTATTATGGCATTCCTAAATTCTCCTTTTATTAATATTCTTTTCCAATTTACAGTGTTTATTTTTGACAGCTCTTCTATATTGGTGATAACTTCACTTCCCAACGCACAATAGCATAATTTCTTAACATGTGATAGCTACTTTAGTTAGAGGATTCCCTATGGCAGTTAGGAGTATTGATATTGGAGGTATCTTTCATCATTCGACCGATATGGCTATCAACATGTAACTGTTCCTTTATCCTTCAATACGCGACTACTCTTTTCAATGCTTGATATACCTGAAGAATCTTCTTTCGTTAGCCCCGCTAATTGTCAACATGCGATAGCTAAGGAAACTTGACTCTCGATAACTTTTGAATATATCAATTTTGCAGTAGTCTTGGAGTCTCGACCATTGATAGCCTGTTCAACATGTGATAACTTTGGAAAATATAGGCTTTCAATAGCTTAATTAACTAACCCGAGATATTTTCTCAATCTCAACGTGCGATAGCTTTACAAATGTGATAGGTTGATGACTTAATAAGTGATGGCTTCCTGCGATAGCTCCTCAATCTCAATATGCAATGGTTTTTCAAATATGTGATAGCTTGATGATTCAACATGCAATGGCTTTCTATCTACACCATGTGATGGCTTGATGGTTTAACATAGGATGGCATCCTACGATAGCTCCTCCATCTCAACATGCGAAAGATTCACAAATATGCGATAGCTTGGTGATTCAACATGCGACGGCTTCCTATCTTCACCATGTGATAGCTTGATGATTCAACATGTGATGGCTTCCTATCTACGAATGTGTGGTGGCTTGTTGTCAGCATTTGATGGACTTCATTCCTCGGTGTGCAACATCTTCAATATGCGATGCTCCATACTACCAACTTTCGATAGCTTCACACCTCATCCATTTTTAGGAATTTAGGGTGTAACACTTGTCATGCCTCCAAATCAGAAGTTTTCTTCTACTTTAGCTTAAGTAAACTTTTGTTCATACTTTTCTTCTTCTCTTCTCGAGTTTCCATTCTTTATTGCCGTATTTCTCATCATTGATTATTTGTGCTTCTTGACATACGATAAATTTTGGTCTTAAAAACCATGAATTTCTTTCAAATAGTTTTATTGAAATTGTTTTCCAAAACACATAGGTTTTTGCAATATTTTGAAAACATTTTATTTGCGATGATTGTTTTCATTGAAAATGTTATTTTCTAATGAAGATTTTCCTAAATTATTCGAAGATACTTTTTGACATATGGAAGACTTTCATAACTTCATTTGGAAATCCTTCGATGCACAGACTGAATATATATCTATTAAGCAAAGAATTTTGAAAGTAAGGAAACCCTCTTAATACCTTTTTTAACATAGTTTTTATCAAAATAAATTGACGTTACCGCTATGTGGGAATATTTTCGTCTTGAAGGAATACTCATTATTCTTGCTTGTTCCTAGTTTGGTTGTTCATCGAATCAAAAGTTCTATCGATCATCCTTCTTTGGATGGTTTCTTTCATAGACCTTATTTGATCATCAGAGTTTCCATTGACCTTCTTGCTTGAATGGGTGCTTTGGCCAGGCCTAACGACGTGACCAAAGGCTTAATTGACCATCACTCTTTAGATGGTAACTCCGACCAGGCCTTCTAGCGGGATCAAAGGCTTTTCGTCCATCTCCCTTGGATGGGTGCATTGATCAGTCCCGGTGGTAGAATCAAAAGCTTAATTGATTATCACTTTTTGGATGGTTGCTTTGGCCAAGCCTTATGGTCGGACCAAAGGCTTCTCGTCCACCTCCCTTGGTTGAGTGCTTTGACCAAGCCCGACGACGGGATCAAAGACTTAACTGACCATCACTCTTCGGATGGTTGCTTCAACCAGGCCTTGCAGTAAGACCAAAGGCTTCTCGTCCATCTTCCTTAGATGGGTGCTTTGACCATGTCCAGGGGCAATATCAAAAGCTTAATTGACTATCACTCTTTGGATGGTTGCTTTGGCCAAGCCTTGTGGTGAAACCGAAGGCTTCTCGTCTATCTTCCTTAGATGGGTTCTTTGGCCAGGCCTAGCAGTGGAACCAAATGCTTAATTGTCCTCTTCCAGGTATGAGGTGTGCTTCTACCTAACAAATCTCGCTAAACCTATCGAGTTAAGAGCTAAGCCAAACTTATTGCATCTCAGTCCGGAGGCTGTGTAATGACCCTTATTCTACGTATTAGAGAATCATAGAATATTAATATTACTTTATATAAGGTCCTAGGATTCTATGATTTTAGGAAATGACTATTAGATCAATTTTCCACCATTAGAATTTTTATCGAATGATTTTGACCTTGAGAATCTTATATGACCTATAAATTTTGGTAGGAGCTGAATTGGGGTATGAAACCACTTCCATTAGATTGGGTTGATGGTTTCACTTTCCGTAGAGTGGTCGTAACAAGAAAAACGGACTTACCATTAGAGTGATATGGTTGTTGCTTAATGGGTAATTAGTAGGTTAATGACTAGGCCCAAATCCCATTTCGGGATTAGCATAAGGTTAGGGCTGATAGGACTTCACTCCATCACTTCTCACTTACCAAAAATAGAGAGAACCCCCATTAACTATCTGATTAGCCAAAAATTTACCCTAATCCCTACTTTAATCAGCCAAAATGTGTCAATGGAGGGAGATTAGTACCTTGGATTGGAGACTTACTACTGGGGATCTTCTTGGAGCTTATGTTCATCTCAGAATTTGTACATCTTTGGGCTTGGATTAGATTGGATTGCTTAGGATTTAGGTGAGTGGTTTTAAGCCTCTACTCACTAATTAAGCTCTATTTGATGATAAATGATGTTTTCAAATGATTTCAAACTCTATAACATGTTTTAAACCTTCTTTAATAACATATATAAATTTTAAATGATTTGGAAAAGTTTTGTGAAATTAGTGTTCTTATGGATCTTCTTTGTTCTTATGGACACTACCCTTAGATTTAGGATTCACATTAACATGTATGGATGTGTGCTTGATGGTATACATTGTATGCTATGATTGCTTGAATATGTAATTTTGCTTGGTTGAAAATGCAGATTGAATGGCGATTTAGAATAGGAATATGTTAGGGATCGGTGTCGACCGATCAGTAGAGGCCTAAATGAGATGCAATCAATATTGGGTGATAAGGACGGCCCCATAAGACTACATTCTAGGTTTCAAGTCGTTTGGAGTTCGTTGATTGAGTTATAACCGTTTGAAGATGGTTCGGTGGTGATGTAGAAGGTTATGGATAGGTATGGGGATACTTTGAGGAGTGCTTCGAGTCAAGAGATGGATAGCTTGAAGTTTTAGAGAAGTTTCTTGGAGTCATGAACGATAAGGATAGTTTGTTTTGAAGAGATGGGAAAAGCTCCAAGTGATGGATTGATGGTCGCTTTGCTTCGAGTTTTTGTGAGTATGCTCCGAGTTTTGGAGTATGGGCTTGGAGTCGTGAATGTTGGCTTGAAGGTGTGGGCTGGTGGAGAAAAAGGAAGTTGGATTTCTAGCTAAGTCAGGGATCGATGCCTGTGGATTGGTATCGATCCATGGATATCAATCGGTATTGATGTGGTTCGGTGCAGGAGAGTTCTGCATGAAGGAATATGGCCTACTATGTGAATTGTGGGATCGAGGTAGACATGGATCGGTGGTAAAGGTTCAGGGTAGAGGAAAGGTGACACTTTGAGCTATTTGGATAGTTGCTTAAAATCTCCACATGCTTGCTTCGAGACGTGATGGTGTTTGGCTTGAGTTTTTGGTGTTTGATCGCTCAACCTCATGGCCAGCCAAATACTTAGCCAAATATGGCTAAGTGTAAGGGTCAGTACCAAACCCTATTGTTCGGTGGCGATTTTCGATGGCGACGACCCATGATTCAATGATGATGATTCTGCGATGGAAAGTGACAACTTCGATGATGGATAGCTGTACTTGGGGATATAGAGTAGAGGACTATGAGTTGGATTGAGGGAATTGTTGGATGATGGCTACAAGGCATATGACGGTATTCTATGACCGATGATGATTGTAGATAATCGTCCCTACCGCGGTGACTTCATAACAGAAGTTGTAAGATCAGTTCCAGGATGAGGTTTGTCATAGCTGATGTATGAAAATGGATCGTTGGTACTTAAAGGTTCGGTAAAGAAGGGGTAGTATGATGTGCATATTCGAACCATAACAGGTCCTGATCTCCTTGACGGGCGATCTGATCTCCGTGATGAGCGATCTTTACCCCGGATCAGCCATGATGCACGATATCTAGTTCCTAGCCTACTGAGTGGCATGGATTCGAGTATGAAGGAACCGAGACGTTGAGTAGTCTTTGACCATGACGAGTTGTTCGAGTTATCACATATCAAACGCACTGAGTGAGTGAATGGGAGGATTAATAATGGATGTTATGTTTGCTTGATTGCTTATCACCTTAGGGATGTCACATGAGACCGATATTATTAATGTAGATATCTAGACACCCTTTAGTACTTTGATGTATAGTATACCCATGGCGATTATGATATAGAGTAGCATATATTTGTATATGTGCTAACTCTGTGGATGCAGGGACAAGTCATATGGTCCTTTATTTAATTTGTCCTATTTAGTTGGATAATAGTATTTAGTGATTTACTACCGCTCATGCCAGTCTGACCCGGGTTTTTATGTTTTGCTTCCTATTACTTTTGATACTCTTAAATGAGTAGATTAAGCATATCAGGTTTGGTGAGCATGTGGAACTGGACAAGTGGCGAGTAGAAAGTTATACTCTCGTATTACTACATTTACTTACTTCATATTCTACCGCACAACACTATGGAGCTTGCTAGTGCCTTTGCTACCTAGAGACAGTTATTTATGAGTTATTATATGATGTATAACTCTATTTCCTATGTTATATACTCTATGGATCTGCGCACTCTAATTCAGTGATTCATTCAGTTATTTACCGTCTTGCCTATTTTATATCTGAGATATTTATTATTATATTTTATTCGATGTGTTGTGAGATATGATAAGTTCTGTGATGTTTTACTTCATTTACAATCTTGACGACATCCACACCGACTAGGCACCGTTGCACCGCACTATACAAGTATATTGGGTGTCGGTGGCGTACAACGATCGTCACAGCCTATTTGTTAGAATGAATCTTTCGAAATCCTTTATCTCTTTTCTCAAATTGTTGAAATTCTATATCCTTGTTATTGCATTTCTATTAGATTTTCCTTTTAAATATTAAACCATTCTCCTTGTAAGGTTTCTTCAACTAGGATATTTGGAGATTTCCGTTGATATTTCCCGACTCAAAATATGATTTTGGCTAAACCCAAGAATTACTTTGTTGGTTCTTTGTTTGGTTCATAGGAATATGTGATTTCTTGGTGTTGTGGAACCTGTGCAGTTAAAGCGCTCGGTGGATTCAATGCGACGAAGGTGCAAAAAGTCATAGCGGGGATACAACGAGGATATAGTGGGATATAGCGGATGACTCTAAAATAGCATATATAACTCGTACTTAATGTTTTTACAAATATATAAATGGTAATTAAATGAAAAATTAACATTCAATTGAATTATAATTAATACATTAATAATATTAAATAAAAACATGTGCGAATATACTGTAAATAAAAGTAAAACTGTTATATAACATAATTGAATTTAGTAGAATATTAGAGTATTTTCATTTCTGAAAATATATTAAAATTTCAATTAAATAAATTAATTTCATAATTTTTATAATGTATAAATGTCATTTTTCAATTCATTTCTTTTAAAGAAGATATAGCGGAATATAGCGAGAATAATGGGATATAGTGGAAATAGCGGGGCTTAAAGCGGAAAGGCTATATTTGGGACTATATGGAAAAATCGTAGCGGTAGAAATCCGCTATGAGATATAGCAGGGTTATAGCGGAGTAATAGCGAGGCATTAACTACACAGGGTGGAACCTTTCTCTAATAATCATTGCTGCAAATTCTTATATTGGTCAGAAACAGTATATCAAGTGGTTATTTTTGCTCAAGTTTAATATGACCATAGAATTAGGGATAGTTCCTTTACTCAACCTCCTGATCGAATTGGTCTTTGGAGGCACTCTTGATCATTCTGTTTGTAGCTTTTATTATGTATGAACTCCAAGACTTTCCTATAAGTAATGTCTCAGTTTCTTTCTATATGGTAAAATAGTTAATTGTCATAGTTTGTAGGTCTAACATCTGACTTAGGTCAAGCAAAGTTCTTATAAAATCGATTTTTTATTGGTCGAACAGTCTAAGTGTTAGTTGTGGAAGTTAAATCAGTTGGGTTGACTAATGTCTTCACCTCGTTGCTTTTCTTTGTTTTCTTCGTATTACTAAAATACTCTTCTATGAAATCCTTTGTTGAGTCCTAATTAATAGTCATATTTATTTCTTTCAGATTTACTCCTTCTAGATACGAGATAGCCTAATCCTTTCCTATAGTACTTTACAAATTATAGTGTTGGAAGGCGCTTAATATCTTTAACTTATTTGTTACATTCCTATCAATGTTTATCCAACTATCCATATGCTGATAATGGCGGCCACTTATTCCTGAAGGTGCATATGAAGCAGGGGATCGAAATTCCATCTTATCTTCATACTCGAGTTGGTGGCATGAGTCGATTACAAAAAAGACCGGTAATCCATATTTTGAAATTGGAGATTAGGAGTCTATCATTAGATAAAAATTCATATTTGATAAAGAAATCCAAACTTCCGTTGATATATGCCTTCAACTAATGAAATTCAGGGTATTAAATAATACAAAATCCTTACTTACTCGAAATCCCGCTTGAAGGAGAGAATTGAGATAACACCTTGTCTAACAAACCTTGTTGAGCAGTAGGCTGACACTATAACAAATTGGATTGTAAATAGCGTTTAAAAAACGCTATAAAAGCTTTCCGTAGAGTTCCAGAGAACGTTGTTTAACGACATGCTATGGTAGATCAAAAATATATTACAACAAAAACATAAACGCTATGAAAAGTAACATTTTAGCCTTTTTGAAACGCTTTAATTTCAGACGCTATAGAAATATCAAACGCTTTAAGTTTCCATAGCACTTTTAGCTTCACTAGCTTATAGTTGGCTTACCAAATTTGCTATAGCAGTTATGAAATGCTATAAAATTTGCATATTTGTTTTGCTTTTCTATAGCATTTAGTATCCCTGCCTTATCATCCATTTATTTAATGCATGATATACTATAGCATTTCACATATACGTATATGAAATAGCTTTTCACATAAATATAATTGAATAAAACCAAAAGAAAAAACACATTTGAGAACAAAATGAACATCATATATCAAATCTAACCAATTTTATACCTTGTTCCTACGTACAATATTAAATGTTTTAAATGATCATAAAAGAGTACATGATTACCACTAATAATCCTCAAGAAAAATACAACATTATCTAAATCAACACCACGAGCTCAAAAGCTGCAAACCCATATGTAGTTGGATATGAAAAAATCTTTTATGCAGGACCTTTATTTCATCACTTTCCTACAATTAGACAAAGAAATAATTATATAAGATATAACCACATAAAAGTTCACAATATATGACATCGGTTATTGAGATGGCCTACAATCAAATTATACAACATAAGCTTCACAAACCGAGCATTAGTAAAACTTGGCATATATGGTTGCAATTACAAAACTAAGTGTGCTTATTTGCAAAATTGGATGACCCCAATTATACAAGACTAGAAAAAACAAGATGCATGTTCGGTTTCGAAATTGAAAGCACTCTTGCTTGCAAAACTAGGAGTGCTATCAGTTTTGCCAAACCGAGTTTGCACATGATTTAGCTTCATGAAGAGTTACAACATTGATGAGTCAAAAACATAATTATATGGCAAACATAATATTGGTAATCATGCCAAGAAGATGGGTCAAAAATACTAGAATTATTTGGCAAAGCATTGATCAAATACTTAAACTTATTTACTTGGTGGTAAACTACATTAAAAATTACTAATACAGTCATGTGCTTAACATTCTGGAAAACTGAAGATAATGGAAATGTACAAGAGCAATGAATCACACATTGAAAAGAATATAAAAATAAAGACCTACGGTTGAAGCATAGTATTTAGTTGGGTCTTCTTCCAAAGAGAAAGACAGAGTCTGAGGTTTTGCAGGTTTTGGTCATGGTTTGGTCATCACAGGCTTGTAGAACCTGCTCAAACCACATATGTATAGTTTCATATTTTCCTTCTTAGTTTTCAATTACCATTCTATCATCATTGATAATTACAATAATTTTTACCTGTCTGATGCTTCAGCCTTTCTCGTAACATCAGCTGATAGGAGAACAGGATTGGCGGCATTTCAATAGGATCTCTTTGCTATGGACATGGCGCAATTATTACTTATTAGTCATATAGTTCAAATTGATATGTGGACTAAAATATCAAACTAAATGACTTTTTGAGCTCTTCCAACATAAACACCCTTTATTTCATTCTCGCCCTCATCGTAGAGCCAATCATCAACCACTTGCAACGTCTTTGTCAAATGATCCAGTTCTGGAAGTGTCACAAATTACTCATACTTTTCATGAAGCTGCACATGTGAACAAAAAATTGTAAACATATTGTACTCCTAAACAAGAAAACTTAAAATGTGAGGGAAGAACACTCGATCTTGTAAAATTCTACATACATTGTTGTGCATATCGTAAACATATGTCTCGACCGCATTCTTTTTGTCCTCGGTGTCTTCCATCACTGTTGGATAATTGTATCGATGATTCGAGAAAGATGAAGATGATAACTGCTGTAGTTCTGACTTCAAGGATCTACTGCGTAGATTCTTTTAGACAATAGTTCAACCCAACAGGTACAAACGGGTTATCGAACTATCGACTTCAGGATTCAATGAAGCCTTGAAGCAGCGTAATGGATTCAAAACTTGTACGATTTTGATCCGACCAAGAACACTCAAATTTGATCTCTGGTGATGCAATTTAGTAGAGAATAGAATGAAGAAGAAGAAGAAAATTGATCTGCAACGTTTCTGTGTTTGCAACACCTTACAGGCGTCGCAAACTATGGTGATAATGCAGTGTTCTGCAACACTTTCTGGGCGTCGCAGATCTGGAGGAAGAAGAAGAAGGTACAAAGAAAAGATATTGTTATTTTTTTAATGGTTCCTGGGCATTACTATTTATAGTAGAAGAGGAAGTGTCCATTCGTCAAGCGTTGCATCCTTTCCAACGGTCTGAAACCGTTACAAACGGTCGTGCCTTTTCGCAACAGTTTAAAACTGTTACTAAACAGTCGCGCCGCTTCATTCAAATGACTCGCCAAAAATCTGTCCATTCAAATTCTGGATTCGGCCCGTTAACAAAAATTAATTCATCATTTTAGACCCAAACCCGGTCGGACGGACGGACGGCACGCGTGTGTAGTGGTGATGCATAACTTCCCTCCTTACATCAAAGCAAAGCTTTGGGTGCCCAAATGGCCCAACCTTCCTTAGAGAATCCTATATTTAACTAAGTATAATCCCTTATTTTCCAAGATGTAGGACTATACATTCCACCTCTCATCTTCCATCTTCTTCCCACTTCTTCCCTCTTCAAAAACAAACCCAAACCCAAAACTAATTTTGAAAATTTCCAACAATTTCCCCCCATTTTCAAAATAAGTAAAATAAATAAATAGACGACTGCATCACTAGAGTGACTACATACATACCCAAGTGGGATCAAGCCAATGTAGTTCCAAGATCAAGTTTGCATCATCGTGGAAACTAATACATAAATGATAGGTATCTTTTGGATTTGAACCTTCACTTAGTGTAAACCATTCAAAGTTCTATCGAGGTCTATGGTGAACGTATATTGAACCACGTACCCCTAGTGATAGTACCAGAACAGTCACACATATTGATTTCCGTATATAGAGTGTTCTGTATGCTTAGCACATTAATGGCCATGTGCTTAAATCCTTGGTTCATGAGTCTACATTAGAAAGCGGTCTTACTTTCTTAGGAAACAGCCTGATTTCTATACTCATATAGGTAAGTCTCTTAAGATGTTTCTGCGATACTCCCTTTTTAAGGTAACTAGACTTATTAAGGACATATTATCCATCCTCTGTTCTTGCAGAATCCAACACTAAATATTATGGGATTATTGATTTAGTGTTCCATAATCATTCTCTTAACTTGTTGGTACCCATTGAACTGTCTATCCTTTTCAAAACATAAGTTGGGTTTCTGTTAAAGATGATCAACCTTCATTCACAGACCTTAGTCCCATTTCCTTTGATTTTATAGAAACCATTGCTTTTGGAAGACTCTTTGTGAGTGGGTCAGCCAAGTTTTTCTTCGTTTCTATGTAATCAACGGTTATTACTCCACATTTGAGTAACTGTCTTATCATTTGATGTCTTAGACTCACATGTCTAGACTTCCCATTATATGTCTTATTAGAGACATTGTATATTGTAGCCTGATTATCACAGTTAATCAAGACTGCTGGAGATGGCTTCTTCCATAATAGGATTTCTATTAATAAATTCCTAAGCCATTCCGCTTCCTTACAAGCATCTGCTAATGCAATTAACTCTAACAGCATTCTTGAGTCAGATATACAGGTCTGTTTCTTGGAAACTCAAGACACAACAGCACCTCCTAACATAAAGATCCATCCAGTCGTAGACTTGGATTTGGATTCTACATTGTTCCAGATTGCATCATTATATCCTTCTATTACAGCAGGATATCCTTTATAAGATAAACCGTAAGTAACTGTTCCTTTCAAATAAGCTAAAACTCTGGAAATAGCTTTCCAATGTTTAAAACCTAGATTACTCGTAAATCGACATAACATGCTTATAGCATGTGCTATGTCTGATCTAGTGCAATGCATAGCATACATAAGACTCCCAATAATACTGGAATACTCAAGTTGAGAAATGGTACGTCCGGTATTCTTTTCTAATTTAATACTAGGATCTAAAGGAGTAGGTGCTGGTTTGTCATTATAATGACCATACTTTCGGAGGAACTTCTCAATGTAATGAGATTGTGTTAGTAACAACTCCCCATCTTTCCTAATAATTTTAATTCCCAGAATTACATTAGCTTCTCCTAGATCTTTCATATCAAATTTAGAAGATAGAAACTTCTTAGTTTCATTCACACAAGATATATTGGAACCAAATATTAGCATGTCATCAACGTGTAAACATATTATAACATAATCGTTGTTGTTCGATTTGCTATAAATACATTTATCAGCATCATTAACAATAAGTCCATATGACAATGCTATTTTACAAACTTCTCATGCCATTGCATGGGAGCTTGCTTCAGGCCATAAAGAGACATTACTAATTTGCAAACTTTCTTTTCTTAGCCTGGGGTTTTGAAACCTTCAGGTTGTTCCATATATATCTCTTCTTCTAAATCTCCATTTAGAAACGCTGTCTTTACATCCATTTGATGTATGACCAATTTATGAATTGATGCAAGTGCTATTAAACAGCGTATAGAAGATATGTGAGCAACTTGAGCATATGTATCAAAATAATCTAATCCATGTCTTTACTTATATCCCTTAGCAACTAATCTGGCTTTAAACTTATCAATGGATCCATTTGTATTCAACTTTTTCTTAAATATCCATTAACATCCTATAGGTTTAGCACTAGGAGGTAAATCAGTTAAAACCCAAGTTTGGTTTAACAATATGGAATTCATTTCATCATTAATAGCTTCTTTCCAGAATATTGAGTCTCTGGAACTCATAGCCTCAGAATAGGTTTTGGGGTCATCATCGACCTTCATGACATATCTAGTCACATTAAGGACTTCGTCCTTACTGCCTTCTATAAGATATGTAATGAAGTCAGGACCATGGTCCTTCTCTATTCTTGCTCTTTTACTTCTCCTTTGTTTAGTACTATTATCTGGTACTGATACTTCCTTGCTGTTTTGAGCAGGAGCATAGTCATCGTCATTAATATCATCAATCGTATTAGGTTCTGGACTAGATGATCTCAATGGAATCTCAACAGTTTGATTTTCAAAGAATTCTACATCTATGGATTCTATAACTTCTAAGGTGTCAATAATTAAGAATCTATAAGTTATACTATTAAGTGAATATCCTATGAAAACACATTTAAATGCCATATTTCCTAACTTTGGTCGTTTAGGGTCTGGTTTTCTAACATATGCTAAACAACCCCAAACTTTAAGTTTTGTAAGATTAGGTTTCCTATTAAACCATAATTCATAAGGGGAAACATTATTCTTTTTAAGTGGTACTCTATTTAAGATATAACATGCGGATAGCAAAGCATCACCCCATAGGTTATAAGGTAAGTTTGAACTTATGAGCATGGCATTAACCATTTCTACTAAAATTCTATTTTTCCTTTCAGCAACACCATTTTGTTGCGGTGTATATTTGGAAGTGCATTGGTGAACTAAGCCGTGTTGTTTACAAAATAAGGTGAATTCATTTGAGAAATATTCACCACCTCGATCTGAATGTAATACTTTTATTTCAACTCATAATTGTGTTTCGACCTCTGCTTTGTAAATTTTAAATTTATCAAAGGCCTCATCTTTAGTTTTCATTAGATACACATATGCATATCTAGTATAATCATCAATAAATGTTATATAGTATTGGTTACCACCATAGGTGATATGATTTTTTAAGTCACACACATCACTATATACTAAATCAAGCAAGCTAGTTTTCCTTTCTATAGATTTAAAGGATTTTCGGTGTATTTTTGCTTGAACACTATTTCACATTTAGAGATATAGTATCGAAATCACAATCAGAAATTAATCCTAGTTTATGCATGTTTTTAAGTGAATTATAATTAACATGTCCTAGTCTACCATGCCATAAACTAACAGAATCAACAATATAAACAGAAGATTTATTTATTACATTCAACTTAATCATGTCGTTACAAGAATATCCCTGTCCAATGAACTTCCCGTTTTTGGACAACACTAGTTTGTCGGACTCATACACTATCTTGAATCCTCCTTTGTTAAGAAGATATCCAGAGACCAAATTCTTACAAATATCAGGTACATGATATACATTAACCAAAGTAAGAGTCTTTCCAGAAAATAACGGTAGTTCTATAGTGCCTTTTCCAATCACCTTACTGCGAACATTGTTTGCTCCGATAATTTGATTCTCATCTCCGCTAACATCTTCGTAGTTCTTGTAGAGACTACGGTCTTGCATATATGAATGGTTGCTCCAGTATCAAGCCACCAATCATTTCCTATGTTCTCAATGGAGTTTGCCTCTTTCACTACTGCAACCAATTTGTCTTCGACCATATTCGCATTTAATTGTTTCTTTCGTAGACGACAGTCACGAGCATAATGACCGGACTTGTTACAGAAATAACAAGCACCTTTCTTTTTATCTTTCTTAGAATGATTTTTCTTCTTAAACTGTGTCTCATTCTTAGATTTTAGAGAATTTGATATTTCAACATTATTTGCCTTAGAATGAGACTCAGTTTGTGGATTATCATTTAGTTCTCTTTTACGAGAGTCATCTTCTATACGAAGATGATGTTGTAAATTCTCTAAATCATAATCCGTCTCCGCATGTTTCAATTTCTTTTTATAATCATTCCAAGAGTGAGGGAGTCTAGAAATAATAACTCCAACCACAAAGGATTCAGGGAGTTCAATCTTGGCATCTTTCAGTTGATTGACTATATATAGTATATTACTAACTTGTCCAATAATGGACTTATTATCATGCATTTTGAAATCCCTAAAATTGCATACCAGGAATTTCTTGTTGCTTACCTCAGATATTCGATATTTGCTCTCTAGGGCAGTCCAAAGTGCTTTGGCTGTTTCCAGACTTCTATGTGCGTTGTAAACTAATGTAGATAATGCGTTGAGAATGTGCCCTATAAACAGGAAATCTTCTTTGCGCTTTGCTCGTTTTGCTTTCAATTCGTCGGTATCTTTATCAGTTTCCTCTGGCATTTCCTCCAAGTTATCTTCAAGAATATAGAACAATTTGACCGTGATCAAAAAGAATTTCATCGTCTCTTGCCAACGAGTGAAGTTTTCACCATCAAACCGCTCCAATCACGTCAAATGCTGATTCATAACTTGAAGGGCATTGATATTGCTTGAACTCGAACCATCCATGGTTGAAAATATTGTCTAAAAATTGTTGGATAATTGTATCGATGATTCGAGAAAGATGAAGATGATAACTACTGTACTTCTGACTTCAAGGATCTACTACGTAGATTCTTTTCGACAATAGTTCAACCCAACAGGTACAAACGGGTTATCGAACTATCGACTTCAGGATTCAATGAAGCCTTGAAACAACGTAATCGAATTCAAAACTTGTACGATTTTGATCCGACCAAGAACACTCAAATTTGATCTCAGATGATGCAATTTTGTAGAGAATAGAATGAAGAAGAAAATTGATCTGCAACGTTTCTGTGTTTGCAACACCTTACAATCGTCGCAAATTGTGGTGATAATGCAGTGTTCTGCAACACTTTCTGGGCGTCGTAGATCTGGAGGAAGAAGAAGAAGGTACAAAGAAAAGAGATTGTTATTTTTTTAATGCTTCCTGGGCGTTACTATTTATAGTAGAAGAGGAAGTGTCCATTCGTCAAGCGTTGCGTCCTTTCCAACGGTTTGAAATCGTTACAAACGGTCGCGCCTTTTCGCAACAGTTTAAAACTGTTACTAAACGGTCGCGCCCCTTCATTCAAATGACTCGCCAAAAATCTGTCCATTCAAATTCTGGATCCGACCCGTTAACAAAAATTAATTCGTCATTTTAGACCCAAACCCGGTCGGACGGACGGCGCGCGTGTGTCGTGGTGATGCATAAATTCCCTCCTCACATCAAAGCAAAGTTTTGGGTGCCCAAAGGGGCCAACCTTCCTTAGAGAATCCTATATTTAACTAAGTATAATCCCTTATTTTCCAAGATGTGGGACTATACATTCCACCTCTCATCTTCCATCTTCTTCCCACTTCTTCCCTCTTCAAAAAAAAACCCAAACCCAAAACTAATTTTGAAAATTTCCAACAATCACCCGATCTTGAAGTGCAATTTCAGAATCTTTCTTTACAGCCTTCTACAAATCTGCAAAAGCTAGGCCTCCATATACCATTTTCAGAACAGGCGCATTGGTCTTATTTATCTTCATTTTAGAAGGGTCAGACTACAAACCAATTATATTAGCAAAATTCCAAGGATAACAATATAAATTATGGTGATAATCATTGTTTCAAAAAGTAAATACATAAGCACTAACTTAGAAGTTTTCCCAGATCTCACTACAAAAGCCTACTCCTAACCGATTGGAACAAACTAATCCAACAATAACTTAATAACATGTGCATGTTTCCATCTTAAAAGGCTTATCTTCTAACACCGGTCCACCATTTTTTAGGTCTAACTATAGAAGAATTAGTCATGTTGACATCAGTTTCCACAGCCGAAGGCTCAACTTTTGTTTCATCAGTATCCGTTTTTATATCCTGTGTAACTGTATTTGTTCAAAGTTTTATAAATATGACATGAGTTTGTGTGTGAATTAGTATTTTTTTTCTTTAAATAACGAACAAATTATCCATCAGTTCATGTATTTGTTATTACTTCAAATAAAAATAAAACTATAGCAAATGATTTATGCTAGAAATATTCCCTTGTATATGTTATGGAAAATAATAGTTATTGTTATAAAAATTCAATAAAAAGAAGTATGTATGAAAGATATGAGTAGAAAGTTTGTGTTTATTACTACAAGGGATCATGTGAAGATGTCTAACATTATTGAAAAGAAGAATAGTCCCACATCATGAAAAATAATAAAGGTGGTATGGTATATATATGAGTTTGGTCGCATGTAACAACAAGGGATTCCTTTTGTCAAAAGGTGTTGGACAAAGTCATATGTTGCCCCTACGTAGGGATGTGCAGATGTGATTTCAATAGAGCAAGTTATTTATTTATATAAACTTAGCAAATAATAACCATTTTTCCTGTGTTATTCAACAACAAAATTGTGATAACCCGAATTTTAGGACATCGGTCAAGTGGATAATTAACTGATTTAATTTGGTTAAGTAAATGGAATTCTGACAATTAGAATATATCTGGATATGTATATATATGGATTTGAACTATAATAAATACTAAATTATAAATATCGGGATAAATATGTATTTGATAATCTCCTGATATAATTGTTAAATTTGACGATATTAGTTTAATGGTTTTCTTTTATAATACTTAATTTGGCAAGATTTATCTTTTCAAAAGATAGTAATATTTAATTTGTAAAATTTATCTTCCAAAGCTAATAAAAATATATTCTATATATATATATACACACATGGTAAATAAGAAGTCTTTGGATTGAATTTAATTAAAAGATATCTCATAGTAAATTAGTATATATAAAAAAATTAATATAAACATAACATATAAGTATAAAAGCTTGAGAAATTAATATAAAATGGATAAAAACAATTGTAATCTAAAAACATGGAAAATTACAAGTGTAATATGAATTAGATTATGCATAGACAAATGTAAGGCAAGTATCATACAAATATAACAAGTGTCATTTATTTTTAGAATTTATGAATAAAATGAAAAGAAAAAGCTACATATTTACATCAGTTCCTATTCTTCTATTTTTTTCTTTCATAATATCAAAATACTCAAACCTGAGAATTCAAAGGAAAAATCAAACCGGAAAAAAAAACAAAGAAGTTCAAAACAGATTAGATTCAAGAACAGATCAAAGCCAATGCAAGATCGAATTTCCAGTGGCAATCAATTCAACAAAGATTAAGTTTTACATCTAATACCAGATCAAATATCAGCTTCAACATCAAATAAGTTTTCAGATCAGATAAAGTATTGTTCTCTGATTTTACAAAACAGGTGAGTAAACTTCACCTTGAAACTTAATCTTCTTTATATTCTGATATATATGGAAATCATGGAAGTAGTGACTGTTAAAATGTTTTGAAAGAATGAATAAATATGTTATGCCTGACATATATATAAATATGTATCTTCATGTCTGTATATATGTATGAGTACCTCTATTCTTAAGTTTACAAGATCATAAACACATTCAAAACCCAATTTCTCCTTATATAAACCATTTTAGGTGTTGATGTACGAAGAATATATGTTTGGAATAACTTTAATTTATTCTTAAGAACGATTTTAAGGATTAACATCAAATAGTTTTACAGGGAGGAGAAAGTTTCAGTAAAAAATAAATTAAAGACAGAAAATAAATCTTTCAAATTCCATGTTTCAAGCTTATAACTTGATTCACATTTGGAAATCATGATTTTTGGAATAGATTTCATAATTTATAGTATTGAGGTTGTCAAGAATGGGCGAGTTGAACGATTTTGGGTTTATGGTCAATATCCGTCGATTGAGCTTGAACCGAGGCTCGAGGTTCTTGTCAAAGGTGGCTCGTGGAGCGAGGATAAGAGGAAAAATGGTCAAGGATTTTCTGAAGCACCGTGGTGATGCAGCGAGATCGATGTAGGGTTTTCGATCGAGTTTGTTTGGTGATGTTCCTGAAGCTCGTTAGGCGACGAGGTGGCGTCGAGTTGGCTGGGGTTGGGGGAAAAGGATGATAGGGGATTGGTGCAGCTCTAGGCTAGGCGTCAGGGTGTCCGGTGGTCCACGGCGGCGGAACGAGGTTGATTTAGGAGATGGTCTGACTCTGGGTTTGGGTTCCAGTGGAATCGTCTTGTTCGAACTTTGATTTCTGACACGATAAAAAGATCTGAGTGGTCGAAGTTGTCGGGTGGGTCGATGGCAACCTGAGGGCGTCGGCGGAATCGATCGGAGTGTCATTGATGATGCGTGCACGTGTACATTTTCACATCATAGGCTTTGTTGGTTTTGGAACGATGAGGTTCCTCGGGTTAGGCACGAGTTATTTGGAGATTTTCTCGAAGTTAAGAGATGACGTAAGTTTGCTTCGAGAATTTGTTGGTTTGGCTCGAGAATTCGAATGAATGGCTCGGGTTAGTTCGATGACTAACCAGGTTTTGAGAGATGAGTTTGTATGTACAGTTTTGTACAAGGACAAAGGAATACAAAGTTATTAAGCAAACAGAAAGTATAAGATTTAAAAGCAAATGAAAATTGGTATATGTATTTAATAAGTAAGTTTTCAAAAGAAGAAACCTAGTTTTAAAACTAGTTTCAAAATTTTAAATTTTAGAATTAAATGTTTTCTTTAAAATTTCCTTGAGTTAAATAATGATTTAACAAGTTTATTAAAAAGGCAAAAGAATGTTTAGCCAAGTTAATTAATATAAGTAATTAACGATAGTTAATGACTTAATGTAATTAATATAAGATTAATTGATATAAGTAATTCAGAATAATCACTTATGAAATTGATTTAGTATAATTACTTATTATAAGTAATTAAGGATTAACTACTTAATGTAATAAATTAAAGAATTAATTAATGTAATTAATTAATATAAGTAGTTAAGGTTAATTAAGAATGTAATTAATTAAAGATTACTTGCTAAATGTAATTAATTAAAAGAGTGATTAATTAATGAAATTAATTAGAGAATCATTAATTAATGTAATTAATGAGAGTAATTAAAGATTAATTAATGTGAATAGTTAAAGAATAATTAAATTACTTAATTAATTAAAAGCTAATTACTTAATGTAATTAAAGGATAATTAATCAAGGATGATTAATTAAGATGGGTGATTAAAGAATGATTTATTAATTGGGATGTAATTAATAAATGTTAAGTATGCAGGATTAAGGTAATCCCAGAGATTAAAGTTGGAATTTAATTTAATTAGAGAATTAATTAAATTAATTAGAGAATTAATTAAATTAATTAGGAAATGTATATCTAATGAATCTTGTTATGGATGGTTGAATGACATTAGATGTCTTGGATTGATGATATCTCTGATGGGAAATTGAGATGTGCTGTGATATGAATGGGTTGAACTGTGATGATATAGGTTACCTATCTGAGTTGAATTGATAAGTGATATGATATCCTGGATATGAATTGTATTGATTAAAACTTAACAACTTGAATTAGAGATGACATTGAATTCGAAGAGACCGGAGTCGGGTATCAACAAATACCCGAAACCACTTCGATTGGTAATCTACAACAATTCTTTATAAATCTGATTTTGAAAGCAAGCAGGCTGGAATGAAATAAGTTAAGAATCCTGGATATTTAAACTGAGTAGTGATTCTCAGATATTGTTTGAAATAAGTGATTTACTTAGATAAGTTGAAAACCCGTAGAAAGGTACGAGTTACTCTGGACATTCACATAGGTTATATAATTTGGTTTATCATGTTATATGGGTTTACTCACGCTCGTTTCCAGCCTGACACGGGTGTTACTTTGATGTAATGCTCGGGTCAGATCGAGTATTACAGATTTCCAAGTAAGGACGTTTTGGAGCTCAGGAGGCGAGCTGGATGGCAGGAACGTATGGAGTGTATTCCGCTGTGATATATTGTAGTTTATTTGGGACATGTTGTTTTAACTGTCCAGTGATTGTGAAATATTGTAACTCTGATGTATTGATGTAAATTAACTTATACAACTTTCTTTGTATAAAGGATATTATTTGATATTATATTTTATCCGCTGCGAATGTGAGGCTCTGAGTTTTGGTTTTCTGTTTCTTCTTTTTCTATCTCTTTCTTCTTTTTCTAACTATCTGGAATTTTCGGAGTCGAAAATTTTGGGTCGTTACAGTTGGTATCAAAGCGAAGGTTAAGCGAAAACCTTGGCTCTGGTGGGTTTACTCATCAGGGATAGGGTTAGTATTACCCTAGGATGAGTTGAGTGTGTGTGTGTGTGTATATATATATATATATATGAGAGCGTACTTGTTATTTTCTTATATAAAGGTTTTAAAAATGGTTTTAAAACTGGATGATTTTATAAAAGCTTATATCTATTTATAAAGCAATAATTGATTATTAAATAAGAAATTAAGTAACATATATATACATATCCAAATAGAGATTGGATAAAATGAACTATACAAATAAGATGAATTAAAATGGTTTCAAACCAGAAAATAAATGGTTATTGAGTTTAAATAGGATGATTGTTTTCCAATAAACATATAAATGTTTTAAGGAAGTAACCATTAGATGTGAATAACTTGTAAATTAGAAAGGATGTAAATTGAAAAGTTTTGGAAATTGTTTCGAATGTTAATAGAAATAATAAAGAGAATTATTCAGGATATTTTGAATGTTATCTTATTTTAAAATAAGAGTTGTTTGAAAGCATTAAAGGAAACTGTTTGAACTAAAACCAAAAGTGGTTTAAAATTTAAGGATAACTTAGAGTGTAAAGGAAATAATATGTATATGTGAGGGATATACATAATATCAAAAATGGGTTGAAATAAACTCTAAATGTTGAGTTTTAAATTTGGAATGAGATGTGAAACCCAAGGTGATAAGTTTTTGAACTTATAAGATTATTAATGTGAAGTTTAAATTTTGAAGCAGGAATTCAAATTGGGTAGGGTTAATGAAATTTAATTGAATTTAACTTTGGGAAAGTTAAATAAGTTACCAAGCAACCTGAATTGGAAATTTCAAGATGAAATTGAGATTTAACTTGGGGAGTTAAATGGTTAATTTGAATTGGGAGTTTGTGTGATCTCAAAATGGGTTTGAGATATGGAAATTGGAAATGGGTGGATGTTTTAAAATAAATCGGATGATATCATCATATTGTTATTAATAACCTTTAAATTGTGAATTGGATTTGTTTAAATGAATGAGGAATGAAGTGTGGTAATATATCCATTATTGTGATAAAAGGGAAATTAAACTTTAATTTGAAATTAAGGATATGGAATTACTTTGAACTGAAAATTTGAATAATTGAATTTGTAAATTAAAATTTGTTTAAGAACTGGTTTCAAAACTGGAAGATAAAATTGGGTAATAAATTGAATTTTTAAGATAAAATTGTTTTGAACTCTTATTTGAACTTTGAAATAAGTCAAGTAAAGATAATTTAAAATGGAATTTTGAGAATTGGACTCAGAATTAAATTATTTAAAGATTTGGATTATTGATTTAAAAATAAAGGTTAATTTGATTTAAGGGGTTAAATCAACATTTGAAAATTTAACTCGAATTTACATAATTCGAGATGGTTTACGGTTGAGATTTAGATTTCATTAGTTCAAATTGAATTTAGTTTGAATTAATTAGAATTGAAGATGGATAAGTATAAAATTCAAATGGGAAATTTGAATTGGATTAATTTGAAATAAAATTGAAGATTGAATGAGTTCAAATGCAAATGGAAATTGGGATTAATTCATATAGAAATTGAAATAATTTGAAATTGATGTGGATTCAATTTGAAATTAGTCTAAATTAATTTGAATAATTTGAAATTGTAATTAAAGTGAATATGTTTAAAATCAAATGGAATTTGATCTGAATTTGGAAGAAATTGAGGTTAATTCAACTTGAATTGAGGATAAATCAAGTTCAAGGGAAATTGAAGTTATTCAAATTAGAAGTGAGTCAATTTAAATGGAAGTGGAAATTTAAATTGAATTGATGGGGAATTGAACAGTTTGACTCTGGACTATTTTCAAAATAAATTGTTTTAATATAAATCTATTTTTCCAAACTATTTACTATACAACTTTTCTTTTTAAACCTAAAACTATCTTAAGCTTGTTTTACAATTACTTTTGGAACTATTTAACAATTTTACAACTAATTTATAAACTAATTACTGTTTTTCAATTGTTTTATAAATAATTACTATTTTTCAACTATTTATAATTACTTAACTATTTTACAGCTATTTTACAAACTAATAATTATTTTTCAACTATTTATCTATTTTTAAAATTTTCAAGCTATTTTCTAAATATAAACGGGTCGGAATTCAAACTGTTATTGATTAAATACCCAACTGAGATAAGAATTGAAGTAATAATCCAAATGGGGATTAAGGCAAATGTGAATAAGTGAATAAAATCAAAGTGAGGATGAATAGAAAGGAAATTGATTTAACTAATAATCAATGAAGATAAATACGTAGGATGTACGTATATTATTCTATTCGCATCGTGATTTGATCCAGATTCGAGCACAGAATTTCGAGATAGTATATCGATCCGAGTTGGGATTTTTCACTCGATTTTCGACGGCGAACCTGGATATGGATTTTTGATTGGTTCTGGAAATTCTCTATCATAGTTATGGCTATGCAAGGAATGATGGTTTCTGATCAAGAAACCAGATCTGAGTCCGCACTAGAAAGTCGGGTGGACGATACTAGTTCGGAAGAGAAATTGTGTGATCGAGTGAGCGATCAGATTGATATTGCGTACGAATGATATGTGTACATCGTACGGGTTTGAATGAAATTGATATTGAAAATTTGTGGATAAAAACTGTAAAATGATTTTGAAATAGAAGGGTATATTTTGAAAAATAAATGATGAAATAAAATGGGAGTTGAATATTTCTGTGATTAGAACTCATTTTATAAAAATGTGATATGGTTAATAACTTTATAAAAGGGTAATCAAATTTGAATATTTGATTTGGAATAAACAAAGTTATATATCTTTGTTATATATGATAAACTCCCCTTGTTGAATCTATTGACAGAAGAAAAGGGTTTTGAAAGTATTTGAAGTATAAAAGTGAATTTATACAAGTATGAAGTGATTCAAAAATTTCCCAAGGTTATTATATATATATATATATGTATATATAAAGGATTTTGTGAAAATGATTTTGGAAAAAGGTTTTGGGAACCTATGGATTTCTAAAAAAGGGCTTTTGATTTTTAGGGAAAATCAAATTTGGAATTTGGAAAGCCTAATTTGTGAATTGTCGATTTTGGGATAATCGATTTTGAGAAAGGAGATTTATATGAAATTCATACTAGTTGTATTATTTGGAAAATACTATATGTCTATAGTATAAAATGTTTTGAAAGTGGCTCTGGGGAAAAAGGTGCTCCCTTGAATGAACTTCTCAGGAATGCCACAGGGTGGTACTGCCTTGAGCCCTAAGGGGGGTTCTAAAGTTGATCATGTGAAAAGTCCGTACAAACTAGTTCCTGAGGATTGTTGGGTAGCGAAAGTCGAGGGCGCTGATGCCTACAGGGGCATTTGGCTTATGTTGTGACGACAGTGTAACTCGATGTCGCTGCGATCTACTGTGTGGACCATAGCGAAAATTGTGTGGAGGATGAGTGCCAACAATCTACACTTGATTTTGCCGGGACGGCAACGTAACATCGGTAGGCTGCGATCTATGGTCGAGTGGAGGAGTTTCATTCTTTTGGCAGCGAAATTCGAGGGCGCTTACAGTTATATGGGTTTTTGTGTGATAGCAACGTAAAGCCCGGGTATAACTGCGATCTGTAGCGGGTTCCATGGTGTAATCGAGGGGCGCGGAGGCCTATAGTTATCTATGGATTTTGCCTGGACGGCAACGTAACCATCGGGTTAACTGCGACCATGGATGGGGGTGATGATTTCCAGAGCATTCTCACCAAAGATATTTCCTTGATTTCAAAAATGTTTTCCATATTTTCAATAAAATTATTTTTCAAGTATTTTCACTAGGTGTTGAAAACGGGTTTACCAAGTACTTATAGATTTTCAGTCTTACGCCTGATCAACGTATGACCGAATTTCTGTGAGAACAAGGATGGACTGGTTGAGACATCGAGTTATAAAAGTAATTTTATAAAAACTATTTTAGTAGTATTATATAGATATAAAAAAAATGTTTTAAAAATAATCAAAGAAATTTATCTTATTTTAAGCATTTTAATAAATTCTGGCCTCGTTCCTTTTCGAGGACGAAAAGATTCAAAGGGGAGAGGAATGTGATAACCCGAATTTTTGGACATCGGTCAAGTGGATAATTAACCGATTTTATTTGGTTAAATAAATGGAATTTGATAATTAGAATATATCGGGATATGTATATATATGGATTTGAACTATAATAAATACAAAATTATAAATATCGGGATAAATATGTATTTGATAATCTCCTGATATAATTGTTAAATTTGACGATTTTAGTTTAATGGTTTTCTTTTATAATACTTAATTTGGCAAGATTTATCTTTTCATAAGATAATAATATTTAATTTGTAAAATTTATCTTCCAAAGCTAATAAAAATATATTCTATATATATACATGGTAAATAAGAAGTCTTTGGATTGAATTTAATTAAAAGATATCTCATAGTAAATTAGTATATATATAAAAATTAATATAAACATAACATATAAGTATAAAAGCTTGAGAAATTAATATAAAATGGATAAAAACAATTGTAATCTAAAAACATGGAAAATTACAAGTGTAATATGAATTAGATTATGCATAGACAAATGTAAGGCAAGTATCATACAAATATAACAAGTGTCATTTATTTTTAGAATTTATGAATAAAATGAAAAGAAAAGGCTACATATTTACATCAGTTCCTATTCTTCTATTTTTTTTCTTTCATAATATCAAATACTCAAACCTGAGAATTCAAAGGAAAAATCAAACCGGAAAAAAAACAAAGAAGTTCAAAACAGATTAGATTCAAGAACAGATCAAAGCCAATGCAAGATCGAATTTCCACTGGCAATCAACTAAACAAAGATTAAGTTTTACATCTAATACCAGATCAAATATCAGCTTCAACATCAAATAAGTTTTCATATCAGATAAAGTATTGTTCTATGCTTTTACAAAACAAGTGAGTAAACTTCACCTTGAAACTTAATCTTCTTTATATTATGATATATATGGAAATCATGGAAGTAGTGACTGTGAAAATGTTTTGAAAGAATGAATAAATATGTTATGCCTGACATATATATAAATGTATCTGCATGTCTGTATATACGTATGAGTACCTCTGTTCTTAAGTTTACAAGATTATAAACACATTCAAAACCCAATTTCTCCTTATATAAACCATTTTAGGTGTTGATGTATGAAGAATATATGTTTGGAATGACTTGAATTTATTCTTAAGAATGATTTTAAGGATTAACATCAAATAGTTTTACAGGGAGGAGAAAGTTTCAGTAAAAAATAAATTAAAGACAGAAAATAAATCTTTCAAATTCCATGTTTCAAGCTTATAACTTGATTCACATTTGGAAATCATGATTTTGGAATAGATTTCATAATTTCTAGTATTGAGGTTGTCAAGAATGGGCGAGTTGAACGCTTTTGGGTTTATGGTCAATATCCGTCGATCGAGCTTGAACTGAGGCTCGAGGTTCTTGTCAAAGGTGGCTCGTGGAGCGAGGATAAGGGAAAAAATGGTCAAGGATTTTCTGAAGCACCGTGGTGATGCAGCGAGATCGATGTAAGGTTTTCGATCGAGTTTGGTTGGTGATGTTCCTGAAGCTCGTTAGGCGACGAGGTGGCGTCGAGTTGGCTAGGGTTGGGGGAAAAGGACGATAGGGGATTGGTGCAGCTCCAGGCTAGGCGTCAGGGTGTCTGGTGGTCCACGGCGGCGGAACGAGGTTGATTTAGGAGATGGTCTGACTCTGGGTTTGGGTTCCAGTGGAATCGTCTTGTTCGAACTTTGATTTTCGACACGATAAAAAGATCTGAGTGGTCGAAGTTGTCGGGTGGGTCGATGGCAACCTGAGAGCGTCGACGGAATCGATCGGAGTGTCATTGATGATGCGTGCACGTGCACGTGTACATTTTCACATCGCAAGCTTTGTTGGTTTGGGAACGATGAGGTTCCTCGGGTTAGGCACGAGTTATTTGGAGATTTTCTCGAAGTTAAGAGATGACGTAAGTTTGCTTCGAGAATTTGTTGGTTTGGCTCGAGAATTCGAATGAATGGCTCGGGTTAGTTCGATGACTAACCAGGTTTTGAGAGATGAGTTTGTATGTACAGTTTTGTACAAGGACAAAGGAATACAAAGTTATTAAGCAAACAGAAAGTATAAGATTTAAAAGCAAATGAAAATTGGTATATGTATTTAATAAGTAAGTTTTCAAAAGAAGAAATCTAGTTTTAAAACTAGTTTCAAAATTTTAAATTTTAGAATTAAATGTTTTCTTTAAAATTCCTTGAGTTAAATAATGATTTAACAAGTTTATTAAAAAGGCAAAAGAATGTTTAGCCAAGTTAATTAATATAAGTAATTAACGATAGTTAAGACTTAATGTAATTAATAGAAGATTAATTGATATAAGTAATTCAAAATAATCACTTATGAAATTGATTTAGTATAATTACTTATTGTAAGTAATTAAGGATTAACTACTTAATGTAATAAATTAAAGAATTAATTAATGTAATTAATTAATATAAGTAGTTAAGGTTAATTAAGAATGTAATTAATTAAAGATTACTTGCTAAATGTAATTAATTAAAAGAGTGATTAATTAATGAAAGTAATTAGAGAATCATTAATTAATGTAATTAATGAGAGTAATTAAAGATTAATTAATGTGAATAGTTAGAGAATCATTAAATTACTTAATTAATTAAAGGCTAGTTACTTAATGTAATTAAAGGGTAATTAATCAAGGATGATTAATTAAGATGGGTGATTAAAGAATGATTTATTAATTGGGATGTAATTAATAAATGTTAAGTATGCAAGATTAAGGTAATCCCAGAGATCAAAGTTGGAATTTAATTTAATTAGAGAATTAATTAAATTAATTAGGAAATGTATATCTAATGAATCTTGTTATGGATGGTTGAATGACATTAGATGCCTTGGATTGATGATATCTCTGATGGGAAATTGAGATGTGCTGTGATATGAATGGGTTGAACTGTGATGATATAGGTTACCTATCTGAGTTGAATTGATAGGTGATATGATATCCTGGATATGAATTGTATTGATTAAAACTTAACTTGAATTAGAGATGACATTGAATTCGAAGAGACCGGAGTCGGGTATCAACAAATACCCGAAACTACTTCGATTGGTAATCTACAACAATTCTTTATAAATCTGATTTTGAAAGCAAGCAGGCTGGAATGAAATAAGTTAAGAATCCTGGATATTTAAACTGAGTAGTGATTCTCAGAAATTGTTTGAAATAAGTGATTTACTTAGATAAGTTGAAAACCCGTAGAAAGGTACGAGTTACTCTGGACATTCACATAGGTTATATAATTTGGTTTATCATGTTATATGGGTTTACTCACACTCGTTTCCAGCCTGACACGGGTGTTACTTTGATGTAATGCTCGGGTCAGATCGAGTATTACAGATTTCCAAGTAAGAACGTTCTGAAGCTCAGGAGGCGAGCTGGATGGCAAGAACATATAGAGTGTATTCCGCTGTGATATATTGTAGTTTATCTGGGACATGTTGTTTTAACTGTCCAGTAATTGTGAAATATTGTAACTCTGATGTATTGATGTAAATTAACTGATACAGCTTTCTTTGTATAAAGGATACTATTTGATATTATATTTTATCCGCTACGAATGTGAGGCTCTGAGTTTTGGTTTTCTGTTTCTTCTTTTTCTATCTCTTTCTTCTTTTTCTAACTATCTGGAATTTTCGAAGTCGAAAATTTTGGGTCGTTTCAAAAATTATTTGCCATACTTTTAGCAAAATCATTTTTTATCATCAATCAAACTATGTGCACCAATTAATAGATGTAGTTTTTAAGTAAAATGTAAAGTACAATCTTTAGCCAATAGCATGCGTCGCATTCAAATGCATCTATCCTGAACTAAATATTATTCATTACTCTCTACCGTACTATTTTTATATTTTTTAAGAAGTGTGTCTCAAATGGTATCATTTAACTATACTAGCTTTTTTTAGCTAATACTTTGTTTTATATTATCAATCACTAAAATCAAATTAAGTCCAATCTCACGCAATTATGAATAATGAAATAGAATCTTATACTTTGGTAGACAGTAATATAGATTCACTTGATGTGGATAGTATATGAAGAAAAACAGTAAATTTTGATAAAATTTTGAGAATACTAACAATAATGTACATAGTTTAAGCTTATGTCTAAAGAATACATGAAAGTTTGATATTCTGAAGGTACTGAAAATAAGAATAACCAGATCGAGTATTATAAATGAATTTAAAAAGACTTAACTATTATAGATTATTGAACATAAATAATTTGATAAATTTCTCACATCCTAAGCTAATACAAATCTATAAAAAGTCTCCAGTGAGTTGAGATCATTAGTTGTTAGTGAACAGAAAAAAGAAAAACATGTATTTAAGTCAAGTTATATCATATTAAGTATTAACTATTTCAAAAATTAATATATAGTTAACACTAACTCTTTGGAAGAAAGAAATAAGGCCTTGATCAACGATTTCATTAAAAGAAAAAAAACTGAGATCATGAATATGTATATATATACACACACATACATACACACATACACATACACATAATGATAGATAGATATATTTGTAGAAATAATTAATATTTGAACTTAAACATCAAAGTAGAAGAGCTAACAAAGTGTGGTACATTACTTGCCTGGTTTATATGTACTCACGGTATTTTTTAGCCAAAATACTTGAAATATAGAAATAGATTTCTAGCCTAACATAACAAAAATGAATAATCACAACATAAGTATAGACTTTATCTTTTCTTTTGACCTAGGTATCCAGAACTAAGGCAAAGCAACTAGAGGTGGGACTGCTCCTTATCTGAGCAAAATTCAACCAACTTCAATATTTTGTTCTCCTAAAGCAAATTAAAAGACATGGTCTGAATCAGTGAAGACCAATAAAACAACAAAGGAAAGCCACAAAATGCACAATGAAAAGGAAAACGTAATTTAAATAGTTGTAAAAAGTATATACAGCAAAACTAAAATTTGAGTGTCTATATAATAGATGTATTCATTAGCAATATCAAGACTTGTGATCATCTATCTTATATATTTCACTGTGTTTGTTAAACCTTATTACTTATTTTGAGCTTATACATGAGTACATTTTTTTATCAACGGTAATGCAAATAGAACCCTTAGTTTCTAAGATTTAACATCAAGTACTCTTTTGTCCAGTGCCTCTTATACAGATTGAGCCAATCAAAGTGAGGTGTACGTTTGAATTGACATGGATAATCTATTCTATAAACAGAGTGTCTTAACAAAGCTCAAACCATAGGGCAAAATGACATCAATATCACCAAGACAGCAAGTTTCATAGTTGCATTACAACTGTTTGTATGTTTAAGCAACGTCAATGCGACTCAATAAATGAGTAAAAAGATAGAGAGAAGTATAAAAAGTTATAAACTTACAGGTATAGCAAAAAAGAGCCTTTTCTTCCGATCAAGAAACAACTTTAACAGTGGTTACCTATATAAAATTGATACAGCATCTAGAATAAAATCACACATCAAATATTTATACATATTTGAAAATTTGTTCTATAAATATAAATAACTTATACTTACTAGAACTTGATTTTGTTACATCTTTTGCGGCTGGTCACACTATTGTAGAGCTAATAGCATCTTCAATGCATACAATTTGAAGGTGAGTGTGATTTTTCAGTCAATACTTTCCCTTTCAACACTGTAATGACTGAAAAAAGTAATAAATAAAAACAAGTTATTTTTAATGATAAGTTTTATCAATAATTTTATGGGTATTTATTAGATAAAGATGATTATTCTTAATAAAGATGATTATTTTATACCATTAAAGTTTCCATTTGCCGAATAATCTCTTTTTCCATGTCAATCATCTGGGAGCATTTAATCTGAAATAAGTAAACTTTCAGAATAAATCAAAGCTTAAGTCTGGTAGCAAAACTATGAAACAAAAAAGCATAGGTTAGAAAAACAAGTATAGTACTTTACACTTTACAGGAAGCTCAATCTATACCCTCAAGTGCTCAGTTCAACCGAGGGATGCCGCTCGGTTAAACAAGCCTCGACAATTATGTCCGCATGAATATGTTGGAAATAATGAATGAGAAAGAGGCATTTATTGAAGGAAGAGAAATGCAATTATTATGCATTGGGAAGTGTGACTATGAATAGTCCCACATCTTAAAATATAATAAACATTTGGTGTTTATGTACTAAGATGTGGACACTATTATAGTTACAATGAGACAAGAAAGACTTGAAAGCTTAGCCATCTTAACGGGTGGTGCAACGCACCACCCCGCACGCCCGCGCCCGTGCCCGAGCCCGCACCCGCACCCGCGGCGTGGGCGAATGGGAGTTTGAGGCGTATTAGAGGCAATTGGCGGTGGTCGCGTCTGTTGGTAAAGGGTCGCAACCTTTCCAACAGTCACATCCGTTTCAAGCATCTTCCCGAGCCTATAAATAGGCAGACAGAAAACGAAGTAGGAACTTACTTTTTTCTGTCAATCTTCTTCCCCAACAACTCTGTTCTTTTACTGTATTCTCTTTGATTCGCCGTCGCTCCGCCTGCAAGCACCGCACAGTGGAGTTCGTCCGTTTCATCCTGAGAAATCAAATTGCTCATATCCTTTGGTGCATATAGGGAGCAATATTGTTTCAAGGAAACAGCCACCGCTGCACTCGGACAAACATATTGGTAATCTATTTACTGATTATATTCTAATATTTGATTCTGTTGCAACATATTAGCAACGCATCTGCTACAGATTAGCAACGCTTTTGCAACACAGATTTGCAACGCTTTTATAGCACTATTTTGAAATGCTTTTGTACTGTTACTAATATCAGATTTGTAACACTTCTGTAACGTTTCAATAACAGAATATTGATGTTGTAAATCAATTTATTTACCTATTTTAATATTCTAAGAAATGGCTTAAATGTTTCAATGTTATTCAATGGGCACATGCCCATGTTTGTTGAGGTCATATGGTTTGCATTACTATATCATGAATTTTCAGTTGGGAGTGCCAGATTCGAAAGCTTTCCCCATAGGTTTCCTCAAATGAGACTACGTAAGCTAGACTAACCTGCTTTCTTTTCTTGCATCTCCTTATATCTAAGTGTATAAAACACAAATAGCTAAAACTGTTTTGACACTCATACCTCACATTAATTATTTATGAACTTTATTCGAGGATCAAACTTTAGTTTACCTTTAAACTCTAGGCTTTAATTTTTGAACGGCTTCAGGATAACATAGTTACATAGTTTGTGGGTGTGCATAAAAAATTTGTCAAGTTTAGATTTGTTAACTGTTACAATTTAAAAGGTAGAGTTTCTTGGATGCCAATGAACTGAAGGGAAATTCTTCTCTTAACAAATAACAATCCATGTTAAATTAATGAATGTTGTACTTTGCCTCTGTTAATAATTCTGCTTATATTTGGGAAAGCTGTATCAAAATTCTTAATAACTTGGTTAAAAGTAAGTTGGTATGCTTATTAGAACTATGGAAAGATTAGAAGTACTTTTCATATGCAGAAAAGAAAAAATTGTAGCGTAACCATACTGATATCAAACAATTGATAAAGCTTATATGCCCATGATTCTTTTACATATGATACATACTCATATACACTCTTAACATTTGGCATAAATTTGTTTTACTAAAGGTAGAAGGCAAAACAATAAAAACCCAAATATGGGACACAGTTGAACAGGAACGCTATAAATCAATAACAAGTGCATATTACAGTGTTTACGCCCATTGGAAACAAGACTGATTTCAAACAGCTACATGCCGTAAATTTTGAAGAAGCTCGAAGCTTTGCTGCATAAGAAGGCTTACCTTTTATTGGGACTTTTATGTTTGAATCAGTGAATGTGGAGAAGGTATTCCAAATAAATCTAGGTGAAATTAATCAAATTTGCAGTAAAAAGATTTTTGCAAGTGGGGATGACGCTGGTGGTTCTAATGTGAAATTTATCAAAATTCTTTAATAATGATTATATACTTTTTGATGTACTTTTAAATTACTGAATAGGTATGTTATCACAGATATTATGTGCCTAGACTTGGTATGTTATCACAAATATTCTCATAACTCAAAATCTCTACACAATGTCACCAAATCATCTAATATGCAAGCCTAAATCTTAATTCAAAAACCTTAATGCCAATTTGGTTTTAAAGTAAATATGCCCTAATTTTATAAAATCATGACGGTTTTCGGAGTTGATAAATTGGCTAATTCTTGGGAGAAAAGATACATAAGTTATATAACAGGACTTGTAAATTAATATTTCGAATGCGGTCCTCGAATACTAGTTATATCGATAATACTAACTCATTGAAAACCATGGATTTATTTGCAGACTCTGTAGAATCTTTAGAGCAACAAAAGAAACAATAGTAGAGTTTGATTTCCATGTACATATTTTCATAAGGCCTAAGGTATATATTGTATGAGTTTGTTGTGCACGTTAAAAGGCAAGAACTTATGTCTAATATGTTTCATGACTAAGTTAGTGAAACACAATCATGTGTGTATATTAGCCCCAGCAATGATTAAAAAAAAACTAACTGTCTAGTATCTAAAATGCCATGTCCCTTTTAAGATGTGTCAAAACCAAGAATCACAATGTGTATTCAAAGAATTAAATGAGTGGATTTATCATCTCTCCAAGTAAAACAACAAAAAAGTTTTTGTAATCTTATTTTGGGATATTATGAACTAAGCCCATCTCTAAATATGTTGATACTCAGTAAAAAAATGCTCATATATTGACAAGCACCATTGTCCCAGTGGTTAAGTGCTTCGACTTTGATACGAGTGGTCACAAGTTCGAAACTTGTGTAGCGTGATTCGAACATATATTGACATGTGATATTTGATATGTTGTATCTAAGTACCCTATTTCAAAAAAAAATGCCCATATCTGTAGAGGATGGATAAGTGTTATTCAACGTTGTAGCTACTTTTTGCTACCCAGATTAAAGTATAAAACAGTACATAATCGGTTATACTAAGTTACCCTAACATTGAGTCTACTAAGTCTATATTGTCTAGTCTTCGTTAGATTGGGTTATACTCAAGTTACTAATAACATGTTATTGGACAAGACTGAGCAAAAGAGAATACATAAACAAATTTAAAAGGGAATTTTAAAAAATGAAAAGGTAGAAATTTGTATTTTACATCAAGGTGTAATAACAGAACAGACAAAGCCCAAAAATTATGCAAGTAAACACAAAGAATGAAAAATGTAGTATTGGAAAATACAGATAAGTCCAAAAATTACGCTTCATGCATTCAAGTTCAAGTCTACTAACTATGATCAAGAAAAATCATGGATACCACTTAATTCCTTTTAACATACATATGCATGTTAAGGAACATTGTAGCCTTAACTCAATAATTAGAACTGTTATTTTTCACAGAAGACAACCATGATTTAACCGACATTTGCCCTTAAATAAAACTATGTGTTTCTCAAAGAATCATACACAACTTAATAATTGTTTCAAACAGGTTGTGTTCAATAATATATCACATATAAAATATATCAGTTCTGGTTTAATAAAATATATCACATGTTGTGTTCAAATAGGTTAAAATATATCATGTATAAAATACATCATGCACAACTTAATGATTGTTTCAAATAGGTTGTGTTCAAACAGGTTTTAAACATGCTGTGTTTTAAATAGCTTAGTAAAATATATCATATTCAAAGTATAAAATATAAATCTTATCACATATAAAAATCATAGTGATGGGAACCAAGCCTAGAAGTGGCAGAATCGACTAATTATGGTGGGTTTGTTGCACGATTAAAGCAGAGAATCGCACTGGAGGGTTTGTCGAAGATTTGAAGCAGAGAATCTTCGATTTCATGCAGTGGAAAACTCTGATGGATAATTTTGATGGAGGCGGAGGAAATCAATGTTATCGCTTGCGCTGATAATATACTACTGACAGCGGCTCCTTGAATTGGAGCGATTAGACAAAGTGAAGGCGGTTTTGTGTTGGATGATTCGGTTTGATTTAGGGTTTTTCGAATAATGAAGTGATTTGATTTGGGGTTTTTGAAGAGAAAAGAGGGAGAGCGAATTTTTCTTTTTTGTTTACTTTTGTTTTTTGTTTTTCAGGAGACACGGTGAAAAGAGGGAGATAGGGCATAGTGTTGAAAAGGGAACACGCACCGCCAAAAATATTTGTTCCCGCCTTTTGATATTATAGCATTGAAAATTACTTGTTTATTTATTCCATAAGTTTTTAATAGAATATAGAATGCAAACGCTATAGGTAAGTGCAATGGATGGTGCATTATGTTGTAGTGTGAGAGTGATATGCTCTCATAAAATGTGTTTTCCATTCAAAAAATCCATTGTAATGGATGATTTGATTCTTGCTTTCGAAATAGAAGATCGGATCTCTTATTAAACTAAACTAAAAAAATAATACTTCTGAACCTCATTAGTAGATAGAGACCCATGTTTGGTAAGAGAACTCTATTATCGTATTGACTATGCGGAAATGGACTATTTCATTCTTGATGAGTACCATCATAATCTGAGGAAGCTATGCTTTAAATTTCATCATTGAGCAACAATTTATTTCTAATAAAAGAATCCAAGAATTTTTAGAGTATTCCCTCACATTAGTAAAGCATGCAATCCTCGTTGATAAATTCAATGGTACTCACATAACCCAAAAATCAAACCTATTTATACCAAATGTGGCAACTGTACTTTGGCATAGGATTTGTAGGTTAGGATAATAAGCAATCCACGGTCTTTCATATTTCTGGGAGTTTGTCTAAATCAAGAAGTCGTATCAATATCTTATTCCAGAAATTCTATTGATCTAAACGCTAGGATGTATGCACTTTGATAGTAGGAGTTTTGTCGTCTAAGGAATAATGAATAAGACTAGAAGCCTGTTCAATAAAGAGATTCACCATTATTTAGTAGGAAAATCAAGCTCTTGTTCAAGAACTATATACGAGTCCTTATTCGACACAATAACTTAGAGAATGATATTCTGAGCTCCATTATTAAATAATAATTAACGCTTAATAAGGTAATCTAGAACTTCGTGGATTCACCACTTTAATGATAAGGTGCATGGCCTTAAATAATGGATGGTCCTTGCTTTCAATTTTCTGGAAATTTCAATAATAGGAGTTTCACCAACCAAATAATAAGAATAAGGAAACTAGAAATCTAATAAGAATTCTATTATTGCTTAATAGGAAACCCAAACCCATGCTTGAGAATTGAAGAATTATGAAATAAGAGGCCATAATAACATCTTATTCCAAAAAAACTGTTAATGATGATGAGAAGAACAAACTCCAATAGTAGTAATTTTATCATTCGAATGAATAATAAGAAAACTTGAAGTCCATAAAATAAAGAAATCCATCATCATATAGAAGAGAGCCTAAATCCAAGCTTTGAGATAGAAAGTCAGAATTTTATTATAGAAAAGAAGCAATTCTTCGTCGTAATTAGAGAATCCATAACTTTAAGATTTTTCCGCGATATTCTTTTGATAATAAAATTCATCTCCCTAAATAATATATGGCCTTTTCCTTTTCTCTTCCCATGAATTTTTTAAAAATAAAGGTATATTCGATAATAATAAAGAAGATTAGGAAACCATTCAATGAAGAAGTCCACCATTGCTTAACAAGAAACCCGAATTTATTCTCAAAAATAATAGATGGAGAATCTTCAGTTTCATTATTTGATTTAATAATTTAGAGAATGATATTTCAAATTTCATTGTTTGTGCTTGATAGGAAATCCAAAATCTCATAACTTCACATCCTTGCCTTTACCTATAAAGAAACTTGAATCTCCAATTAGTAAATCAACGAAATCCTCAATACAAATGCCTAACATATGTTTTAGCCTACAATAAAGGAGGAATTGTAATTCGATAATAAACACTTCCTCGGTATGTTCACAATGGACAGAAGTAATTTGTAATTTCACAATATTATAGGCATTATAAGTTCGTTATCACATCACCACCTTTTATCGAAGTTCTTTTACTACGTTGCCTTTTATGTTACTTCTTGCAACGATAAATTGGCTTTAATATTTGTTCGTTTTTGAAACTTATTTTTTTTCTCATTTAACTTTGTATTTCAATTCACATTTGATTATATTGAAATTTTGAACTTAAAACTTAATACGTATTTGATTTGAACATCATTAGCAATTTCTCTCATATATGGATAAATATGAGTGAACGGTCTTCGCCGTTTTCATATTTTCCCAAGATCTTTCCGATGGTACTAAATTCGTCAAAAGCTATCCTTACTTGGATTTTCATGAATAAATACGGCCAAACTTGACCGTTTATTTGCAACTTTCAATCCATCAGCCTGTTCATCAAATTTTTTGTGCCAACTTATTCCCGTTGATGAGTACACTCCATCTACAGTAGCTGATTATTCTGAAACATCATGATAAGCATTGAATTTGAGTTGGAAGTCTCGAAACTTGTCTTCATTCATCGATTTTTCCAAACACCTCCCCTTGGATTTTGTTCAAATTATCAACTCCTCACAGTAGAGGGGAGTCGGAGCTACATCTTGGTGACGATGGGTGATTTTTTAGAGCATTGGATTTAGGGAATTTGGGCTCTGACCATCATTAGATATTCTAATAAAAATCCTAAATGGTCATTAATTTTCACGGTGCCTAGTGTAGGAAACGGATGGTACTAACATGAATGGATCTTAAGTCTATTTTAACACTAATGAGGGGTGAAGAGTGTTTTATAACTTTTATGGAATTTTTTAACTTATTTCAAGATTTAAATCAAACATAGATAATCAATCATAGATATATATACACTAACAGGCAATCACAGATATAAATAAATGCAATAAAAGTAAAGTTATGAGTTAGAGAGATGACACCAGGAGTTTTATACCGGTTCATATTCTCCTACATCCAGTCCCATACAATTTCTTGTATATATTTCTTTTCAATCGCCTACTTTAACTTGGTAGCAAAAAAACCAGAATATGGTCTCGATTCCAAGGTTATGAGATACACCCTCCTATCTAGTATTTGTCCACTGGGTAGCAAAAAATTAGTAATAATGACATTAGCATAGTGGGCTTGATGATTCAACATATGATGGCTTTACAAATATGTGATAGCTTAATGATTCAACATGTGATGGCTTCCAACGATAGCTCCTCAGTCTCAACATGGGATCGCTTCACAAATATGCGATAGCTTGATGATTCAACATGTGATGGCTTCCCATCTTCACCCTACGATAGCATAATGATTCAACATGCGATGGCTTCCTATCTTCACCATGCGATAGCTTGATGATTCAACATACAATAGCTTCCTATCGTACAATGTGTGGTGGCTTGTTCTCAACATTTGACAGTCTTCATTCCTTAATGTGCAACATCTTCAAAGTGCGATAACTTCATACTACCAACTTTCAATAGCTTCACACCTCGTCCATTTTTGGGAATTTTAGCTGTAACACATAGCCTTCAGAGTTGTCTCCAAAGGTGACTGTTCCACCAACCATATATGATATTGTTGTTAGCATCTCTGTGTTTCCAATCATATGTTTGGAGCAACCGCTGTCCAGAATCCATTTCTCTTTTCAATTTTTGGTACCTGCAAAAAATAAAATTTATCGGTACAAGTTGATTAAATCCTGCCTTTTTGAGTTTTGATGAGACGACCATATATTTTTGTGCAAATGTACAAGTTGATTATTATAGGGAATTTCAACAGTAAAGACTAGATGTCGAGCTCGATCACTGAAGACCAATTAGCAGAAGATTCATTGTGTATTATAAGTCTAGAAAAAACTCATACATTATCCTTTGATGATACACACATGCATAAATATTTTAAATCGAAATCAAATGAAATATTGGACTTAGAAATTTTCAAAAAGATAATTTTTTAAAATAGTCAAGAGTCAGATGTGCAACTTTGAAATTCATACGTCTGATGATAATGAATTTTACCTTATAAGTTTCGGGACAAAACCCTGTAAAAATTCAGACAACTGGCTTTTCTGTCCAACTGTCCAAGGAACAAAAATTTAATTTCCTTAACCATTCGGACTTTTAATTGGTTTGATCAGGCCTGTGATCGGGGCATTGGATATCTTATCAAACCAACCAAACATCTGAATCAAGCTAAAAAGAAGTAATTCTTTTCTAGAAATTGACCAGATGTCTAAGGCTTAGAATCAAATGTTTGAGTAACTATTAACTTGTTTATTTAAATAAGACCAGATGTCATAATCATGGTTAAAATGAACTTATTCTTTTTCTGTACCTTATTCAAACATCTGAGGGTTATTAACCAGGCTTCCAGTTAGTTTTTAACCGTTTTTTAATAAAAGAGACTAGATGTCTGAGTTTCCTAGTTAGACATCTGATGAACTATTAATGGCTATATTTTGAACGAATAGTTTTAATGGTGAAACATTATCTTTGTGTAATGACCCGATTTTTAGTGTAGTATTTTTAATTTAATTTATAGAATTTTTCCAATTCCATTTAATATTATATTTAAACTTATAAGAAGAAAAGTTGAATCTTTCTACTCTTTAAGTGGACCACACTTTTATACTTATACATATAATATTATATTTTAACTTACAAGAAGAAAAGTTAAATCTTTCTATTCTTGATTGGACCACACTTTTATTCTTATCCATATAATAATTATATTTTAACTTATAAGAAGAGAAGTTGAATTTTTCTACTCTCTAATTGGACCAGACTTTTCATACTTATCCATATAATTATTATATTTTAACTTATTCCTAAGCTTAAACTCTATGCTTTCATATTCTATTGGACCGAAATCTAGTCGAATCAGGTTAAGCCATAGGAGGTTAGGTAATTGCTAAAGTACCCTTCTCTTCATCGATAAATACCCAAATCTATATCTCATTTTAAGACATTCAAAAACTAAAGAAAGAAATCAAATTTCATCTTCATTATCAAAGGCTAGGTATTCCAAGTCTCTAGCAAAGAAAATAGGAAGTGAGCGTAATCTTAATCTCTTTCATTTGATTCATTTACATTTTAATAAATGTTGTGTTAGTTATTGATTATAAATTGTTAATAATAATAGGTTTGTTATTATTCTTGTTTGGTTGTTTGATTTGTGCTCGATCAGTTTGTGAGCAATAACCTTAACGTTTAGTTAAAGGGAACTTACACCACACTTTAACTTAGGATTGACATTTAGTGACTTTTTGGTTAAAAGGAAATAACACTCCCTTTAGCTATCTCATTTGATTAAGAGGGAGCTTCATCCCTCTTAGTTTCTTTTGGGGTTAAAAGGGTATCACACCCGAGTTTAACCATATTTCTTCGTCTTCTTGTTTCGTTAATCTAATACGAGTTGTTTGAGTGTTGATATCCCTTGTTGCAAATGACTAATTAAAGAGCAAGTAGGGGCCAAGCTATGTGGGGTTACTCCCATTAGGGTATTGTCACATTTACTCTAGATTGGTTTCGGTTATATGCACATGGAGATGTGAAATACTCAAATACTTGGTAAGGTTGGCAGGGTCCAGAGGTTTCCAGGAGCCATCGTAGTTCTCAAGTATATTTTCTAGAGGTATACTTTTGGTAAGAGGGCACACCCTCCTAGTCATTGTTGGAAATTCTTTTTCTTTGTTTTGATTCAACCATTTGAGTTGATTCATTTTCCATTGCATCGAGAAGCATCTTAGGCTCTCCTCGATGTTAATCTTCCTTTGTATTTTTATAACCTTTGTTTTATAGGTTATGAGTTGCTTTGTCGATATCTTCACATGCATTCGTATTATATTGTGTTTGCTCTGCTTGTTTGTTTATTTATGTATGTTCTTCTAGTCTATTTACTATATGTCTGTAACGCTGTTTGTTTATTGCATATTTTTTGGATGTATCGCAAACCCCTTTGGAGTTTATTAGCGTTGTTGTTTGGATTTGATCGTATTCCAAACTAGGTGCACCTAAGTTGGACAGGTATGTAGGCAGTCGCTACACTAGTGACCCAATCCATTATACAGATTAGATTTTCCTTGTCTTATTTTAACATTTTCTATGTTAAGTGTTTGCTATCTATCATATGTTGAAGTATCTTTCATGCTTACCATTTTATTCCGCACTGACATGTTTATTGAGTTTGCAGGAAAGTTTTCTGCTATCTCTCTCTCTCATCAGAGTGGTGCAGCGGAAGATTTATAGTATTTGAAATTGGTAATTATTAAAGTGCAACCAATTGAATAAATGATTACTCTAATAGGTTGTATTATTGAAATTCTATCCTATACATTTAGTAGTGTTGTATATCTATCAGATTATGATATGTTAAAATGGTAGTTTTCATTCATAGTTTTAGAACGGATGGATTTTTCGGCAATTTTGGCTGGTTTAAAAATCTGGGTTGTCACACTTTGTCTATAATTAAGGGATGCAACATTTTTAATGGTCATAAATCTTCAAGGAAACATTTTTATCATTATAATTAGAGATCAAATTCAGACCTTTTGATTTCAACTCTTCCTCTCTGCTTTCTGAACTCTAAATTCTCTGTGAAATCAAAACCTTTCAAAAACTATCCCTTACTTCCTAAATCTGCATATTCAAATCACTATCATCAAATGATATTATAGGAAGGGTATACTATCTTAACAAAATCAGTGTACTATAGACAATGATTGTCGAAGCATCTATCTCTTTTACAAAAGAGTCTAAGTCCAGTTTGTGGAAGAATCAGGCACCAGTGTAAACCTATTCCTCCAGGTTAAGAGAAATCTTTTGGTTAGTAAATACCAAAGGGGTGCTTTGGAACTGGACGTAGGACAAAATGTCCAAACCAGTATAAAAACTCTAGTGTCATTGCTTTTATCTTACTTATTTTTTCTTATGTCGTCTGCATATACTAGCTATAATTATACTATTAATTAGCCATTATCGATCCATAAGTTATTTCAAAGTCATGCTAAAAATAGTCTGTCTTGCGAAGAGAGTAATGATGTTCACATAAATGTGCATATTTTTACTTCCATATTTAATCCAATTTAATTAAATAAATGGGCATATAGGATGTTTTAACATATTTAAACCAAAATTCAAATTATTTTCAAATCATCATTTATTCATCATCATATAGGGGCAAAATGGTCATTTTTGTGCATATATTAATTGGAGAAAATTTACTTGGAAATTTTTATGTTGTCTTGTAGGATTTTGAATTCAAATTACAAGAGGATTCATGGAAAATATGCATGCACAATAGGATACAAAGGAATGAAGAAGGAAATAATTCCAACTCCTGTATCATGGAGGACTCCACCTACCCAATTACCATGATGTACAATTAGGAGCTAATGCACATGCAAATGGCCATTAAAGTTACATGCACACTTAATGGACATTAATTCATGCTAATGATAACTTGGTGACCACACTACCTCAAGGGTAGTTTGGGTAGTTCTCAAAAATAGGATTAGGGTTTCAAAACTTGTATAAATACCACATATATTCATGTAATTAATCTCTTAGCCTCCTTTGAAATTCCTCTTTAGTTAGTTTAGTTTTAGGCTCAAAAATAAACAAAAACTCTCTTTTCTTTTTCATGGCTTCTTAGCCATTTCTCTTATGTAATTTCATTTATGCAATTTTAATTCATGTACTTTTCTTTTATGTTCTTTTCTTGTTTATTCCCTTTCATGTTAGTAGCTTAGTTTATTTTTATGCATGTAGATTAGCTCTCATTTTATTTTAATTTGCTCTCTATTTTTCTTTTGTTTTTATTTCATGTTGAACTCTATATTTGTTGAAATGATAAAAAATATGAGAGGTTAAACCCCTTCAATTTAGGGGTAATGCAGCTCTCTTAATCATGTAGATTCAACATTTTAATAATTTTTTATCTCTTTTTGTGCTTAATGGAAATGTTTGATGTGGTTAAACTTTGTTGTTTTAGCTTTGAATTTGATAGCCTATGTTGTTGACACTAAATAGACTATGCTTAAACAAACAAAAACACAAATTAACTCTTCATCTATATATGATTATGGTAATGAAGTGAATGTTAAAATCAAAATTTGATGGTATATATTTCTAATCAATAGTTAATAGATCATGCTTAGAATAGATTTTATTTTTAATTTCATTGTCATTTTCATGAGAGTTAAGAAGTGGTTTAGTGGTATGTTAAAGTTTGATGGTTTATATTTGGCTAATTAATAGCACACATATTCCATACTTATGATAAACATATAAACTAAATTCACTAATGACCAAAAGAGAGATCATAATTTCATATATGTTGATTTATGTGATCTTGAGAAGGATATTGCCTCTGCATTGCCTTCTACTCTCATAGTTTTATGCACTTTCTTTTGCTACTTTATTTACATTTTTTAGCTTAAAAACATTTCAAACTCTTGGTTAATTTGATTGAATAGGATTTTAAAATCTATACAATTCCCTGCGGATCGATCCATATTCGCCACGTACTAGAATCGTACGCCGTGCGCTTGCGGTATATTTTTATTTAAAAAAATTCGGCTATTTTCTAAATCGATAGAAAATTAGTCTTTAAACAAGTTTTTGGCACCGTTGCCGGGGAATTGATTTGATTTTAATTTCTATTCTTCGAATTATTTTTGTTTTATTTTTTTGTGTGTGTATTGCATTTTGGAAAAAATGTAAAAAAAATTGTGTGTGATTTTTGTGGCATTTTATTTGTGTGCTTGTTGTTCTAGTTTTCTTTTCCATTTGCATTTTCATATTTTTTTTGAAAAATTGCACGCCTCTACTTCAACTTCCATTTTAGCCTTTGGTTCGTTGGCATTTTAGTTTGTACACTTTCATTTCCAATTCTATATAAATAAAAAAAACAATACTGAAGTCCATTTCAAAAAAGAAAAAAATATTACATTCACAACTTTCTTTTACAAGTTTGTATTTACATTTCATATTATTATTTTTTACAAATTTTCATATTCTCCTTTATGCCTTCATTTCAGCCAAGCACTTCACCACCACTTCACTGTTTCACAAACTACTACACTTCACAATAACTCTGGCCATACCCTCTGCAAACGTCGCATGTCAACACCCTTTGAAGACATAGACTACCGTCACAATTAACTCACCCCCCCTCTGTGCACTTCTCTGTGCATGTCAGAGCACATTTACTATTGAAAAAATTCACCACAATCAACTTCAACTCTGTCTCACTACTCAGTCCATCAACAATACCACGACTTCTACCCTTCACAAAACCCACCTGAACTACAAGCCATCACCCCCTCCAACTACAACACTGTCATCAGTGTGCCTTTACCCCTACTTATAATATCAGTGCTTTACAAACTGCCACCATAAACTTTCAACATATGTAACGACTCGTAAATTTTGATGGTTTTAATAATATGTTTAATTGAATTTTGGGAAATTTTAGATAATAAAATTTTGAAATAAAACTTTAATATTTGGAATACATCTTTTTAAACATAGCAACTGGTAAATTTTCATCAGACAATATGGAAGTTTATTTTCTTGTGTAATTTTATTTCAATTTAAATCAATTAATAACAGTTGAATTTAAATTGTGTTCCGAAACCTAAATATGTCAACATGAGAAAATTTATTTAGAACACTCTGAATAAGACTACGTAATTCGTTTCGCAAATTTCGGACGTTTCTAGCTCCGTTTGGATTTTTCCATACGGAATAGCAACGTATATCAAGGTCTGTGTCGACTTTTGATAAGATGATCATACCACTGATATCTATATACCGTTTTGATCGTCTCGTCGTGCTGACCTCCGCAGTATATTCGTTCCTATGCTTTGAAGCCCAGTTCACAGCGGAATCCGTGAAAACGGTAACCGTATTGGTACCGGTTTTATGACTTTTGGTTTGTGACCATTTGACTTCTTTGTCCATTCAACTTTCCATCGTATAACTCAAAAGCATTATGATTTATTATTCAGTGACCTTTGCATACCTTTTTGTTGTTGTTTCATTTTCCAATTCTTACGTTAATATTTGTTTTGAAAATTTATATTTACTAGTACTTTATTTTTCTTTTCTGCCTGTTCAACATTTTGCTTTCTTCCTTTCTTCCTTTTTACTTCAGCCTCATCAAACCCGACCTCCACCTGTGCTACCTCCCCTAAACGCCATGCTCCAAAACGACAGTCACCTTCCCATTCTTCAATCCCAAACCTCGGCCTTCCCACCCTCATCACCGCATTGACACAATCTCGCCCCAATAGCACAGCTTCGCCCTCCCATCTCTCCACGTCAACACGGGTAGTTGCCATTCCTACCTTTGCAACCCCTCCACCATATCTTGCTCGGCCGCCCCACGAACTTCCTGAAGCTAGGCCGAACACCTTGCCTCCGGTCTCACTCACCTGACCACTGTAGCTCGCCTCTGATCTTCCTTCTGTTTTTCTATAGGTATAAATTTTGCCTTGTATTGATTTATCATGATTTTCTCTGTTATTAATATATATATATATATGCGGCTATAGTTTATATACTTGTCTGTTATATATATGGGTTTGCATTATACCAAGTTGTTTTATATATTGATTTTTATTTACAACCAATCTGTTGGGTTACTGTTCAATAGCCTATATAGTGGTAATATAGCTTATATATTTGGTATCGATTTATTCTGGATATGGTTTCAAACAGTTTTGTACTCATGTATTTAAATTTTGTTTTGGTATTGGTATATATTCGTATATATTTCAATTCTTAGTATAAATATATTAGTTTATATATGCAACATTATATATATGTGTTTAAAATGTACTATGTCAGCCTATATATATACAGTTGTTTATATTATTTATGTTATATTAGTTTATTTATTTATATATATAAATTACATACAAGCTTTAATGTATAACTTTGTATATATATAGTCGGTTTGCATACATATGTATATAAGAAGTTCAGTCTGCATATGTGTTCACGTGAGTATATATATTTATATAGGTTATCTATTTTATAATCTGGCTATATACTATATTTCACAAATCTTCTACGTGTTCGTATTATATATATTTATATTTGCTATGTGGTGAGTTGTTTGTTATACATAAATATTTCTATTTCAAGTAAATACGTATGTAAGTTTATATGTTTAAATATGATAATGTACTAAGTTGGATATATGTTACAGTACTTAGTATATATAGTATAGGTTGTTGTTTTATAAATATATATAAGTTATGTGTTTAATGTTTGTATAAAAGTAAGCTTTACATATTTGGTTAGTTACTGTTTGTATAAAAGTAAGTTGTTGACTATATATGTTTATAAACCTGTATATATTAATATATATTGATTTTTGTTAAATATTGATTCTATATAAATATTGTGTAAAATATATGTCTTATATATATTAGTATATATGCTGTGAGTTTAGTTTATATTATATATATATATATAAACAGTTTGTTTCTATATGTAGGTTGAATACGTATTGTGATCTGATGTATATATATATTTAATATATACTGAATAGTTTTTTTATAGATGATTTGTAATTATAAGGTTATGTTTTAATATATGAGTTATGAAAGTTTTGGTATAGATCTGTTTGTTTTATATATATATAAGTTACCGTATACATATTATTTTGAGTATGGTATAATATATATTTTATATTAATATAATAATGATTTTTGAAGTATGGATTTGATATAGAAATATGTCTAAGATATATTTTGTTTACATAAAGTTATATAGTTATATATCAGTTCAGCTATTTGTAATGACACAAGATTTTTAGGAATTCATTTTGAAAATATAAATAAGTTTAAAATATTTTTTTTAAACTAATTTTAAAGGGGAATTGATATGGCTTGATATGGTGTAACTGTATGTGTGTACATGTGTGCACAGGAAATACACAAGAATTAAAGTTTAATCCTTGAATAATGTGAATGAACACATGTTGATGTGTATGGATATATTATATATATATATAAATAGATTAAATTCTTAAAAGCTATATGCATAAATATATATATATATATATATAAATGCTACTGATTGTATTTGAGTGTACATGTGCATGTGTGTCAGTACAAAATAATGTATAAATATATATATGTGTGTACTGATTATTTCTATAAGACTTATATATATACATATAGGTATGCTAATCAAATGCTAGAGTTCAAATCAGTAAAAATGAAATACACAAATACATTTCTGAATTAAAAACAGAAAGAAAAGAATGAAGATATAAAAGGAGTAATCCTTTTATAAATAAATAAAGGAAGTACATACTATTTAAGTGAAAGCTAAAAATAGAAAATAAGATAAAAACAGAGATATGTTTTGTATAGGCAGAATTAAGAAGGATACTTTATATATATATACATATAATAACCAATGGAAATCAAGTCACACTTTTAGCATGATAGTAGACAAGAGGAAAAGTATTTTCTGGAAAAGCTAAATTTCTGAAAATAACCAAAAGAATATAACCACTTTTCTCTTCACAAACTCAAGCCGGGGGAGGGTAAGATTTTGGGTTTAAAAACTAAATGCAAATGGCATGATTTTTGATGGGCAAAAATGACTTCAGCCAACACCTTAAACCCTAAGAAAAACCATGCATAAATAGGCAGTGAGATGAGAAACCTTCTCTTCTCTTGAGAAAAATATATAGATATTATATAAATATAATACAAGTGAAGAAAAGGGTTGAAGGCAGAAGCTTACCAATCAACTAGGAAGTGAAAGAGAGCTAGGTGAGAAAACTCACTCATAAAAATCTAAGGCATTAAGCCCTAATGTAGGCAGCCAGTTTATAAGTTAATTTTTCTTAAAAAAGTATTTTCATATGTGATTGTCTATCTGTGTTTTCAGGGATTAAAAATGTTTTAATTCTTATCTGGTTGTTCTGCTTGTTTTGTTATATGAAAGTTCTAAGTATTATTAGTATATATATATGTTTTAAAAACCCAGATCTCTCTCTGATATGTTAATGTTTAGAAAAATAAGTAAATGCCCAGAAAATCAAAGGTTGAATATAGGCAAGTAGTATTGGTTTTGGCTCAACCCAGAAAAATATGAACATGTGAGCTGCAATATACTTATGTATAAGTGCTGAGGCTTGAGACAAAAGGAATTAGGAGTGCAATAGGATTGCCTATGTGCTGATGCTCCTGATTCAAAGAAAATATATAAAAATATTCAAACACATAGCAAATAAATTTTGTGATTCAGTAAAACTTGGTTATTCTGAGTTTAACTAAAGCACAAAAGTTTGCAAAAGAAAAACTCTCTCAAAAGCCATAAGCCAATGTTAGTTGTCTATACCCTTTTTTTTTAAATGCAAGAATATATATGTATATGTGCAGAATCTATTTAATTGACACCTATGTATAATTGCTTGATTGCCTCTGTTTGGTTATGAATGATGTAGAATGCCATGACATGAATGTTTGTTTTAGTGAAATGATTCACTGAATGGGTTTGCCATGAAAAATCAAAAGTGCTATTACCTAAAAACCTGATTAGGAAATGGGGTCAAGAGCACTGCAGGAATGACTTGTGTTCTTGAGTAATACAAGTTGACACATGGCTTGTTTAAGTCCTGAGATCTTTGTGTAGTGGAGTGAATTAGTCCATTACAGTGTGTCCATTGATTCATTTAATTACAGATGAGACCAAGCTAGATAAATATATCAATGTAAGAGAATTTGATATAAAGAGGAACTAGAGTTTTCCTGGAATGAAATCTGAGTAGGGAATAAATGATTTAGTTCATTTTGGTGATTTCTCTGTTTTGTATGGATGCTTATTTGATTTATGACTGAGTTGTATGAATGTCTGAATGTACCATATCTTTATAAGGATCTGAAAAGAAAGATTCAAGTGTGCACATGCATACTGACACAGAACTTGCACACATGACTTATTTGTTTTCTAAAGGCAGAGTTATATACATATATACATGTTTCAACTTTAACTTGATTAACAAATTGTTTTAGTGGATTTTCTCATACCAGACATGTGTCTGACCCTAGTGTGCTAATGGCATCTGGGGTGTCTCATTTAAAATGGGGCAGCTTCAAATGCATTTTCAGGGACTGCAACAACTAAGTAGGAGTAGGAGCAAGGCTTTGAGAAGAAGATTATAGCATGCTAAAAATTAATTAGATAAGAGCTTAAATGTTGAAATCTGCATGTATTGATACTTTTAAATTGTAACTTGTATTAAGTACTAAATGTTGGATGGATATTTTGCTAAGTGTTTTGCTAAGGAATTGACTTGTAACTGGAAATTTATAAATCTGGATATTATCTGATATGTTGAAGAAGTTAATCTAAATTTTGTAAGTGAAGTGAGCAAGAACACCATGATAAATAGGATGGTTACACTTTATAAATGTATTAGTCAATCTTGAGTCTTTGAAAAGGGTTAAGTTTTGGGAAAATCTGGATAGTGGAATCTCAATAAATTATATGATTTAATCTTCCACCATGACATTTGTATACATGGAGTGGATAGGCATAGGGAAAATGTATTTATGTGTCTGCAATGTTTTCATAATTTAATTTATTCTACGCAAATGTTTTATACCTTATTTTTGAATAAAGGAAAATCTGCAATATAGGAGTTGAAGCTATGACCAAAACAGTTGCATATGTATATAGGTATGCCCATTTAAATATGTTTGGTTCAGAGTTTAGCATACCGGTTATTCTTGTATTTTAACATGAGCTTGAATTTCTCTTTGTTAAGACTTTGATCAAAATGCATTTTTAAGACCATATGGGTCATACCAGAACAAAGAGACTGGTTGAACCATGTTTTGGGATACCCATGGTTACAGGAAACCCACTCAAGTTTGCATTTCATTTAGTTTAGCATACTGGCATCAAAGAATCAAGCTTTGGAAATATGATACCTCACTTTAAAATATTCCAGAAAAGAGATTGTACTCTAGGTAGATTTTATAAGAAAAATTAAACATAGATAATGATAGAAACTTATATCATTTTTTTTCAGAGCACAAACACTACACCATTAATTTATAGATAATCATAACATAATTATCTGGTTTCTAGGAATCATGCTTCATAGAGAATTTAGCAAGCATTCAAAGGTTAAAAATCATGTTGTTACCTATATATACATATATGAAATTTTGTTGTATAAATTGAACTGAACTATGTGTGGATTGATTAAACTTAATCAATCAAATTATCCTCTTGTTTTCCAGAACTCTGATTCAAACAAGAGAGGCATATACATCTTCACATGTATGTGCATGTCTTTGTGAATACACTGATATATTTATATTGGTAAAGATTTTTATCCTGGATAAGTTGTTTAGATAAAAAGAAAAAAAATGACTCTAGGCTTCAGAAATATATATATGAAAATATATATATATATATATCTCTATTACAAAAAAAAAATCCTTACAAATTCAGGTATAAAAGAGAGGGTCATTTCATTTGGTATCAGAGCTATGTTACTAAAACATAGTTAAAAATTTTTGGAATCAAATCCTTCTAAAAAAAACTAACTAGCTATGTAAATTATTATTAGCAAACTATGGTAGGAAGACCACCAAATCAGGGAGCAGGATCCTCCAATGCACCACCAATGGTAAATCTACAAGATTTGGTGAGAGCATTTAGAGATGGGGCAGGACAAAGGCAAGAAAATCCCCATGAAGAGCTCTCAAAATTACTCAAGACTTATACTCATTTAGGAGGCAAAAGCTTTGAAGGGACAAAGAGTATTATGGAAATTCAAGCATGGTTGAGAACATTGGATAGGATTTTCAATGACATGCAGCTTGATGATCAAAGGAAGAGGCAAGTGGCTTCAAGACAGCTGAAAGGAGTAGCTTTAAGCTGGTGGGAAGTAATCATTGCAGGGAGAAATGAGAATGAAATCACTTGGAATCAATTCAAGGAGATGTTGGAAGCAAGATTTGTACCAGCATCAGCTAAGACCACTTTACTAGAAGAATTTATTAGGCTCAGGCAAGGAACTTTGAATGTCACTGAGTACACTCAAAAGTTTGAGGGGCTTTCCACATATGGAGCAATGCTAGTGGCAAATGAAGCATCCAAGAATGATAGATACATTAAAGGTCTGAACCCAGGACTTAGCAGAGCCATGTTACCTTATGCTGACAGGACATTTGATCAAGTAATAGACTTGGCTTTGAGATTGGAGCAGCATGACAAGGAAAGGGAAAAGTTCAGAAATTTTAAGAATAATAACACTAAGAAGGGTAAGGGAAGATATCACCCTTATGATAAGAAGAAAGAAGAGGTCAGTAACAAGGGCACTGGAGATATTAAAACTAAGGAAACCAAGAAGAAAATTGTGTGTCATCAATGTGGAAAGGAAGGACACATCAAACCAAGATGTCCATAATTGAAAGGAGGAGCTTTCAAGTGCTATCTATGTGGGAAAGAGGGGCATATGAAGAGAAATTTTGCTGAGTATAAACAGCAAGGAAAATTAGCAAACTTGGAAGGCAAAGGCAAATCCACAGTGGAGATTAATGCTGAAAATCACAGTCAAGTGGAAGGTACACTATTTATTTGTACCATACCCATAGCAGTAGTATATGATACTGGGGCAACTCACTCTTTTATTTCTTATGAACGAGTTAAAATGCTAAAATTGAATTGCATATTGGTTGAAACCCCATTGCATATACAAAGTCCACTGGGGAGTTCTAGTGTTTTAAATATGATTTGTGTGGATGTGGAATTAAACATAGGAGGAGATACTTTTATTTCCAATTTATATGTTTTAAACTACCCAAACATAGGTGTTATATTGGGGGTAGACTGGTTAAGGAAATTTAAAGCCATAATTAACTTAGACTCATCCACCATATCCTTGCAAAACCTTAGAGGCCAGAGAATCACAATTTTGTGTGAAGTGGCTAAGGGAAGGAAATTGTATCATTTAATTGACTTGGAGAAAGATTTCATTGAACTAACTATTGAATAAATTCCCATAGTCAATGAATACTTGGATGTGTTTGGGGAGGTTAAGGGTGTTCCACACCATAGACCAGTAGAGTTTCAAATCAATCTTATTCCAGGAGCAAACCCAGTGATTAAAAAGCCAACTAGAATGGGGCCAAATGAGCTAAAAGAATTAAAGAAATGGTTAGAGGAATTAGAGGAAAAGGGTTTTATAAGACCAAGTAATTCTTGCTAGGGAGCACCAGTGGTATTTGTTAAGAAACAAGATGGTTCCTTAAGACTTTGTATAGATTACAGAGAATGGAACAAAGTAACTATTAAAAATAAATATCCATTGCCAATAATATATGATCTTTTTGATCAATTAGCTGGGGCAAGAGTATTCTCTAGACTAGATTTAGCATCTGGATTTCATCAAATGAAGGTGGAGGAGTCAAGCGTTAAGTACACTGCCTTTAACACTAGGTATGGGTTGTATGAATTTCTGGTTATGCCATTTGGTTTGACTAATGCACCATCATACTTTGTGGATTTAATGAACAGAACCTTTAGAGATTATTTAGACAAATTCGTGCTTATTTTTATAGATGACATTTTAATTTATTCCAAAACAGTGGAAGAACATAAAAGTCATTTGCACCTGGTTTTGTCTAGATTGAGGGAAAAAGATTTAAAGGCAAAATTTTCAAAATGTGCATTTTGGAAAGAGGAAGTACATTTCCTTAGCCATGTCATTCTGCCAAAGGAATTTCTGTGAACCCCAATAAAGTAGTGGCTATTCAAGCATGGAAGAGGCCTAGCACTGTGAGTGAAGTGAGATCATTTATGGGGATGGCAGGGTATTATAGGGGATTTATAAAAGATTTTTCAAAAATTTCTACACCACTTACTAACCTAACCAGGGAAAACCAAGCTTTTGTTTGGTCAGAGAAGTGTGAGAAGTCTTTTAAACAGTTGAAGGAGGCATTGGTGAATGCTCCAATTTTGAAAGTACCCCAGGGAAATGAAGAATTAGTTGTATACACAGATGCTAGTGGGTTTGGCTTGGGTGCAGTGTTGATGCAACAAGGCTAAGTCATTGCATATGCATCTAGACAACTAAAACCCCATGAAGTAAGGTATGCCACACATGATCTTGAATTAGCAGCTGTGATCTATGTTTTGAAACTATGGAGACATTATTTGTTAAGAACTAAGTTTGAATTTTACACTGACCACAAGTCTTTAAAGTATTTATTTTCACAAAAAGATTTAAACATGAGGCAACATAGATGGGTGGAGTTCTTAGCTGCTTATGACTTGGACATACTCTATACACCAGGTAAAGCAAACAAAGTTGCTGATGCTCTAAGTAGACAACATGCTAAATTAGCGATGATGATGATAGAAGAGTTTAAGGACTTGTCTTTACTGACTGAGTTAGAAATTGGGGAGAATTTCTGTGTACACATGGATGTGCATGTGCATGGTGCACAGGAAAATAGAGGGAAGTTAAGCTTGATGACACTTCAATCAGATTTAATTTTGAAGGTGGGAAAAATGAAAGAACAAGACACAAACTTATTGGAGAAGAAAATTCTCATATCAAAGGGGGAGGAAGTGATAAATTACCATATTGATAAAAATGGTTATCTGAGAAACCAGAATAGAATATGTGTGCCAGAAAACATAGAGTTGAAGGAGGAGATATTGAATGAATACCATAGAAGCAAGTACTCCATACACCCAGGCAGTACAAAGATGTATCAAAATTTAAAAAGAGATTTTTGGTGGAAGGGAATGAAATCAGATGTAGCCAAATATATTGCAAAGTGTATGACTTGCCAACAAGTCAAGGCTGAAACACAAAAGCCATCAGGGTTGTTGCAACCTCTTAGCATACCACAGTGGAAGTGGGAAGATATATCTATGGATTTCATAGATGGACTGCCTAGGTCTAAAAGAGGAAACACAAGTATATGGGTGATAGTAGATAGGCTAACTAAATTGGCACATTTCATCCCAGTCAAATCAGAAAGGAATGCACCAAAATTAGCTCAAGTATTTATGAAGGAGGTGGTAAAATTGCATGGCATTCCCAAAACCATTATGAGTGATAGGGATACCATCTTCACCTCAAGATTCTGGAGAAGTTTTCAAGAAGCCATGGGAAGTGAATTGTGCTTAAGCACTGCATACCATCCACAATCAGATGGGCAGACTGAGGTGGTGAACAAAGTTTTAGAGGACTTGTTAAGGGCATGTGCACTGGATTTTGGGGGCAACTGGGAAGACTATCTCCATTTAGCTAAATTTACATACAATAACAGCTATCAAAGCACCATAGGAATGGCTCCATTTGAAGCCTTATATGGCAAGCCATGTTTGTCACCTGTATGTTGGGTAGAAGCAGGAGAAAGAGCTATTTTAGGGCCTGAGTACATACAAGAAACTAAAGAGAAAATTGAGTTGGTAAGGAGAAGAATGGCAGCAGCTCAAGATAGGCAAAAGAAATTTGCAGACATGAAAAGGAAGCAGGTGGAATATGAAGTAGGAAATTTTGTTTTCATCAAAATCTCACCTATGAAGAATGTACTGAGATTTGGGAAACAAGGCAAGTTAACCCCAAGATATATTGGGCCATACAAAATTCTGGAAAGAATAGGTTCCTTGGCATATAAGTTGGAATTACCAGAAAACATGCAAGGGATGCATGATGTTTTTCATGTATTACAATTGAGAAGATGGGTCCATGACAACGCAGAAATTCTTGAGACTCCAACCCAAGTGCAAATAAATCCTAATTTGGTTTATGAAAAGGATCCAGTGGGAATTTTGGCAAAGGATGTGAAGAAGTTGAGGAATAAATCACTGAAACTTGTGAAGGTACAGTGGAGTCTTGATCCCAGTGATTGCACATGGGAATTAGAAGACAAAGTTAGGATGAACTACCCTAAGCTATTTTCAGATTAAAGGTAATTCTGATTTTTAATTTGTTTTCCTTCTGGATGCATGTATTTTTAGTTATTATGATAGAACTAAAAATCTATTTGGTTGAGAATGTACTTGTTCTCTGATTTAAGTTTAAAATTGATTTAAGCTTAGGAAAAATTGTGGGACACAATTTCTAAAAGGTGGGGTGTATGTAATGACCCAAGATTTTTAGGAATTCATTTTTAAAATATAAATAAGTTTAAAATAATTTTTTTAAAACTAATTTTAAAGGGGAATTGATATGGCTTGATATGGTGTAACTGTATGTGTGTACATGTGTGCATAGGAAATACACATGAATTAAAGCTTAATCCCTGAATAATGTGAATGAACACATGTTGATGTGTATGTAAATATTATATATATATATATATATAGATTAAATTCTTAAAAGCTATATGCATAAATATATATATATAAATGCTACTGATTGTATTTGAGTGTACATGTGCATGTGTGTCAGTACAAAATAATGTATAAATATATATATGTGTGTACTGATTATTTCTATAAGACTTATATATATACATATTGGTATGCTAATCAAATGCTAGAGTTCAAATTAGTAAAAATGAAATACACAAATACAATTCTGAATTAAAAACAGAAAGAAAAGAATGAAGATATAAAAGGAGTAATCCTTTTATAAATAAATAAAGGAAGTACATACTATTTAAGTGAAAGCTAAAAATAGAAAATAAGATAAAAACAGAGATATGTTTTGTATAGGCAGAATTAAGAAGGATACTTGATATATATATATACATATAATAACCAATGGAAATCAAGTCACACTTTTAGCATGATAGTAGACAAGAGGAAAAGTATTTTCTGGAAAAGCTAAATTTCTAAAAATAACCAAAAGAATATAACCACTTTTCTCTTCACAAACTCAAGCCGGGGGAGGGTAAGATTTTGGGTTTAAAAACTAAATGCAAATGCATCATTTTTTATAGGCAAAAATGACTTTAGCCAACACCTTAAACCCTAAGAAAAACCGTGCATAAATAGGCATTGAGATGAGAAACCTTCTCTTCTCTTGAGAAAAATATATAGATATTATATAAATATAATACAAGTGAAGAAAAGGGTTGAAGGCAGAAGCTTACCAATCAACTAGGAAGTGAAAGAGAGCTCGGTGAGAAAACTCACTCATAAAAATCTAAGGCATTAAGTCCTAATGTAGGCAGCCAGTTTATAAGTTAATTTTTCTTAAAAAAGTATTTTCATATGTGATTGTTTATCTGTGTTTTCAGGGATTAAAAATGTTTTAATTCTTATCTGGTTGTTCTGCTTGTTTTGTTATATGAAAGTTCTAAGTATTATTAGTATATATATATATATATATGTTTTAAAAACCCAGATCTCTCTTTGATATGTTAATGTTTAGAAAAATAAGTAAATGCCCAGAAAATCAAAGGTTGAATATAGGCAAGTAGTATTGGTTTTGGCTCAACCCAGAAAAATATGAACATGTGAGCTGCAATATACTTATGTATAAGTGCTGAGGCTTGAGACAAAAGGAATTAGGAGTGCAATAGGATTGCCTATGTGCTGATGCTCCTGATTCAAAGAAAATATATAAAAATATTCAAACACATAGCAAATAAATTTTGTGATTCAGTAAAACTTGGTTATTCTGAGTTTAACTAAAGCACATAAGTTTGCAGAAGAAAAACTCTCTCAAAAGCCATAAGCCAATGTTAGTTGTCTATACCCTTTTTTTTAAAATGCAAGAATATATATGTATATGTGCAGAATCTATTTAATTGACACCTATGTTTAATTGCATGATTGCCTCTGTTTGGTTATGAATGATGTGGAATGCCATGACATGAATGTTTGTTTTAGTGAAATGATTCACTGAATGGGTTTGCCATGAAAAATCAAAAGTGCTATTACCTAAAAACCTGATTAGGAAATGGGGTCAAGAGCACTGCAGGAATGACTTGTGTTCTTGAGTAATACAAGTTGACACATGGCTTGTTTAAGTCCTGAGATCTTTGTGTAGTGGAGTGAATTAGTCCATTACAGTGTGTCCATTGATTCATTTAATTGCAGATGAGACCAAGCTAGATAAATATATCAATGTAAGAGAATTTGATATAAAAAGGAATTAGAGTTTTCCTGGAATGAAATCTGAGTAGGGAATAAATGATTTAATTCATTTTGGTGATTTCTCTGTTTTGAATGGATGCTTATTTGATTTATGACTGAGTTGTATGAATGTCTGAATGTACCATATCTTTATAAGGATCTGAAAAGAAAGATTCAAGTGTGCACATGCATACTGACACAGAACTTGCACACATGACTTATTTGTTTTCTAAAGGCAGAGTTATATACATATATACATGTTTCAACTTTAACTTGATTAACAAATTGTTTTAGTGTATTTTCTCATACCAGACATGTGTCTGACCCTAGTGTGCTAATGGCATCTGGGGTGTCTCATTTAAAATGGGGCAGCTTCAAATGCATTTTCAGGGACTGCAGCAACTAAGTAGGAGTAGGAGCAAGGTTTTGAGAAGAAGATTATAGCATGCTAAAAATTAATTAGATAAGAGCTTAAATGATGAAATCTGCATGTATTGATACTTTTAAATTGTAACTTGTATTAAGTACTAAATGTTGGATGGATATTTTGCTAAGTGTTTTGCTAAGGAGTTGACTTGTAACTGGAAATTTATAAATCTGGATATTATCTGATATGTTGAAGAAGTTAATCTAAATTTTGTAAGTGAAGTGAGAAAGAACACCATGATAAATAGGATGGTTACACTTTATAAATGTATTAGTCAATCTTGAGTCTTTGAAAAGGGTTAAGTTTTGGGAAAATTTGGATAGTGGAATCTCAGTAAATTATATGATTTAATCTTCCACCATGACATTTGTATACATGGAGTGGATAGGCATAGGGAAAATGTATTTAAGTGTCTGCAATGTTTTCATAATTTAATTTATTCTACGCAAATGTTTTATACCTTATTTTTGAATAATGGAAAATCTGCAATATAGGAGTTGAAGCTATGACCAAAACAGTTGCATATGTATATAGGTATGCCCATTTAAATATGTTTGGTTCAGAGTTTAGCATACCAGTTAATCTTGTATTTTAACATGAGCTTGAATTTCTCTTTATTAAGACTTTGATCAAAATGCATTTTTAAGACCATATGGGTCATACCAGAACAAAGAGACTGGTTGAACCATGTTTTGGGATACCCATGGTTACAGGAAACCCACTCAAGTTTGCATTTCATTTAGTTTAGCATACTGGCATCAAAGAATCAAGCTTTGGAAATATGATACCTCACTTTAAAATATTCCAGAAAAGAGATTGTACTCTAGGCAGATTTTATAAGAAAAATTAAATATAGATAATGATAGAAACTTATATCATTTTTTTTCAGAGCACAAACACTACACCATTAATTTATAGATAATCATAACATAATTATCTGGTTTCTTGGAATCATGCTTCATAGAGAATTCAGCAAGCATTCAAAGGTTAAAAATCAAGTTGTTACCTATATATACATATATGAATTTTTTTTGTATAAATCGAACTGAACTATGTGTGGATTGATTAAACTTAATCAATCAAATTATCCTCTTGTTTTCCAGAACTCTGATTCAAACAAGAGAGGCATATACATCTTCACATGTATGTGCATGTCTTTGTGAATACACTGATATATTTATATTGGTAAAGGTTTTGATCCTGGATAAGTTGTTTAGATAAAAAGAAAAAAAATGACTCTAGGCTTCAGAAATATATATATGAAAAAAAAATATCTATTACAAAAAAAAATCCTTACAAATTCAGGTATAAAAGAGAGGGTCATTTCACTATTCCAATTTATCTTCATCGATCCAGTTTTGATTTGATTTTGTTTGTCCCTGCTATCAGATCTGTTCGTCGAATTCGTGCCAATCTCGCTTTGTTTGGAATTCGTGCCTGGATCCGTAACCTATTTCATTATCTATCCTCTCTAGCCTCGGAAGGTGAGCAATCACTCAAGATTAACGTTCTTTTATTTATTAAATTTCATTTCAATTGAAATGACAATTTAAATATGCTGCTGCTAGTTATTTACATTGCTATATATATGTTGATATCTGTATCAGTTCACCTGTGACATTCTAACACCATTATCTGTTATTTATATTGATGATATATGCCTGTTATATTATTGTCATATCTGTTATCACTCTGCAAGTTCCCTGTTAGTATAGAAATCACTATGGGTTGAAATGATACATACCCGAACAGACTTTAGAATAGGAGAAAATCGTTATGGGTTGAAATGATAGACCCAAGCGATTTTCATTTGAATTGAATTTGGGATTGTGGGTTGAAATGATATATACCCGTATATATTTTAAACTGCGGATTGAAATGATAAATATCCGTATCACTTGACCATAGGATAGAAAATTATATACAGACACCGTTGGTCTATATATAAATATTTTTAAAATGATTTCTATTGTTTTGGAAAGATATATATATCGTTTTATTATATATTGAAATTATTTTAAATAAATTTTGAATTAAAGTGGATTTGAAATTTATTGAATTTGTATTTAATTAAGAATTGGCTTTAATTAAATTGATTTGAAACTTATTGAATTGGAGATTTAAAGATATGACGTTATAACGTGGTTTTGATTTAAGACGATTTAAAGGAATATTTCAAGTTTAATAAATTGAAGAAAATATCCAATGATTTGAAATTGGGGTTTATTTAAATGATATTGTATTTTATTATGTGAATATTCCAAAGCTAAATAATATGAAAGTGAATTTGATATATATATATATATATAAGATTTTTAAATTTAGTTTTGAAATGTGGTGTGACGCCCCACCTCTATGCTCTTAATTACAAAGAGTATTAAAAGAAATACTGTCTATTATTACGAAGAATAAGGCTGGGTAGGAGCGACCATCCGTAATTGGCCTTACACTAATATTGGTTATCTCGGTAGGAGTGATATACTTTTTATTTTTCATCTATTAATTATTTACTCCCATCGACATATCCAATTATCAGTATAAAACAAACTACGATAGTTCATAATAGTTTAGGACATTAGATATAACAATAACACAGATAATATAAATGCGGAACACAGATTAACAAAAATCTTATATATATAACCGAAGTCAGTTCCAATATAGTTGACACGATACATATGATACAACTACAACTGTCGACTCTAGAAGTTATATATACAAGTACATTATCGACTAATATACATGAATACATATCGTTCTATACAATGACACGACTACTACAAAACGACACTGACAACTTCAGAAGATGTGAAAAGTCTTCATATCCTGAACAGCAACTCAAAGAAGAAAATCTACAACCTGAAATAACTCGGGTCTGACCCGAGTATTACATTCAAAAGAAAATAATACATGGGTCAGTCTAATTCAAACTCAGTTATTAATGCACAGTAGCAATAATAATCAATATCAAATAGACGACAGTCACAGAAATCTCGTATATCCGACCTCTCAATACGAGAATCGGATAACGGCAGATATAACACTAAACAGTGTTAGACAGCAAATCAGCAGATTTAAATCATCAACCAAGATAAGTAAAAAGAATATCAATGAAGATCATCTTAAAAACATCAGAATTGCCTAACGGCAATTGACAACAATAAATAATCAATATAAAACATCAACTCTAGTAGGGCTGCAGTATACGCATGCGTATACTGCCTCGCCACTACTACCCGAAATACGCAAAAGCTCAAAGAATCAAAAACATATGGCATCATACCCAGTCAAATCTTTGTGTGGCTGCAGTGCACGCACGCGTGCACTGCCTCGCCAATACCGAACGTCAAAACTGCTAGGGTCAAGTTACGACTATTGTGACTCAACACTACTGCAACCAAAAGAAAACAAGCATACACTTGGCGAATTCCAGAACAGATAAGCCCACTTAAACGCACAAAACTCAAGTCAAACCAAGTAAACTAAACAGTCCCTACATGTCAACCAGACAGTAAGTAAGGTCGACAAGTAATTCAGGTACGTATGCACATCTGGATGCATGTATACCACTCAGTGTCAAAATATACGCTTGCATTTGCAACTAAGGCTGGACTAATTTCCAACATGTGTACAAAACCAATCAAATAGCAGTTTCGATCAAAACAAGGACAGTGAAACCATAGACAGAGGTACACAGGTGCTCGAGACGACCGAGCTAAATAACAAAACAGCAGTGGTACAAATTATACCTGAAAACAACTAAACACTTGCAACTGAAACTGTAACTTAAAGAAATACCAGTATACATATGCACTAAGAACCAACATGTGATGTACACTTGGTTATACAGGGCAACCAAATACACAAATTAATCTAATCAACATGAATGCATTCGAGCCTCGGTTTAGTGCAACCCAGTTTACAAAAGTTTGAATGTCACTAAATGCTCAGGTTAAAAGATACAACACTACAGGGCAACCACTGTGGCAAAAACCATCGACGACCAGACAAGTATGCAAACATATGCGTACAGACTCGACATGCGCCTGAGCCACCAAATTTAACAGTGAAATGATTATTCAAGTGACAACATCAGAAATTTTAGGCAAAGTTCTCTCCAATGTGGAACTTCTAATCATATATGTGACCCTGAAATCAAACAGTACTGTACCAGATTCAAAACTATGATATGCAGACTCAGATGGACGCATGGCCGAGAAACAAAATCAAAAGCATTGTATAGATGCACATAAACAGCTACAAAAGGCAATTTACATCTATATGCACTGAACTGAGATCAATTGAATACAAAACTAAATGACGTGATATTATATGAACTCAGTATAGCCGAGGTAAAGTACCAGAAACAAAAACAAAGTCGAACAATTCAATCCAGGGCAAAATCACTATCTTGAATTCGAAGTCTGCCGAAGTCACATGGGCTAAATCAAACAAAGTACAGTTTCAACCGCAACTATATAGTGAACAAAATCAAGACCGAAGTCAACATGAAATCAGGGGATTCAAAGCCGAAAGTATCAATGAATCAAACAGCGAAAATCACAATTTGAACAAGCCAGAAATTCACTAAACTTTGAATTAGAGGTGAGTAGAGATTACTCACATTTTATTCGAAGAACCCACTCAAACCAAAGTCGTAGAAATCAAGTTGTAAAACAAGTTCAAAATCAATGTCGTGGAAACCAAATGACTAGGGAACGGTAAGGCAAAGAATTCAAACACAAAAGTCATAAACTTGAACAACCCAAAAACAGTGGAGCATTTGAACTAGATGTGAGTATCTTACTCACCTTAGTTGAAGTGAAGAACACAAATCAAAGGCGAGCTCGAGCAAGAGAAGGAGTCGCAATCAATCGAACTAAACAATCGAAGCATCATCAATTGAATCGACAAAGCTAGCGACTTCATCGCAAAGCCCTAATTTTTTCAGGAGGAACGATAAAGAGAAGCCGGCATTTTTCCACGAGATTTACAGAGGAACGAACGAAAGATGAGAGACGCCACTTAATTTTTCATTCGTTTCGTTTGTTTTACTTTAGGGTTTTTTTTTTGAATCAGTGAAAATGAAAGAAGGGCTGGGTTTTCTTTTATGGTTATCACGGCAAAAACAAACGCTTGAAAACGTGGGCTAACATTTAAATTTTGAAGCCCACAAAACTCTTCAAATTTTTGAGAGGAATTTAAACTGGGTTTTAAAACTCAAATTAACAATTTGCAACTGAATTAAATCGTCATTTTAACGATAACTGAAATTACAAAAATATTAAATCGTCATTTGACCAGATTCAACGGCTATAAAACTCTGGGTTGTTACATGTGGAATATTTGAAACTTTGAAATATTTTGAAATTGAAATGGTTTATTTGTGGTTCAAATCAGTATTTGAAATCGATATAACTTGAAAATGTTTAATTGAATTGGTTGAAATTGATGATTTAGATTTGATTTAAATTTGAATTTGGAATTCGAATAGATTTGAAATCGATTTGAAATGGTATTTAATTAAGAATTTATTTAATTAAAAATCGAATTGGAACTTATTGAATTCGAGATTTTAAAGGGTATGATTTTACAACGTGATGTTGGTTTAAGGTGATTAAGGAATATTTCAAGTTTGAGTTTTATTTAAATGATATTGGATTTATTAGGTAAATATTTCAAAACTAAATATTAGTAAATTGAATTAAGATTTATATATATGAAATTATCAAATTTAGTTTTGAAATTATGGAATATTTAAAGCTTTGAAAAATATTGAAATTTAAATGGTTTATTTGTGGTTTGAATCTGTATTTGAAATCAATATAATTTAAATGGTTTATTGAGAACTGAATTGAATTGAAATTGATGATTTGAGATTTGATTTAAATTTGAATTTTGGAATTCGAGTTGTAAAATTGAAGAAGCTATTTTATTTTTTTAGAGTATTTAATATCTAAGCCGGTTTAAGTGGGAAGTATTATGATTTCAAAGTATTATGTTTTGAAATGTTATAATTTCAAGTGTTTTGGTTTCGAAATGTTATAACTTTGAAAGTGTTATGATTTTGGAAAAGATATCTTATTGATTTGGTTTTTAAATGGTAATGATATTTTGGTTTTGGAATATATAATATTTTGAAATGACTGCGGTGTTATAATAACGTTTGGTTGTTAAAGAGACCGGGATTGGAAGTTGTCATACTCTCTGCCAACTCCGAAAACCACTTTAACAACCGTGCACGCGGTGGAGATTCCAGAATGAAGTAGGATGGTGGCGACGATCCTATTGAGGTATGAACATGCATCCGACTCCCGTGAGTTGACTTAAGGTGGCTAAAACAGGAGCGATTCTCGGGCCAATGAGGTAGCACCTCTGATTGGACGCATTTCTTCGATACATTTCTATTCCTTTGTGATTTATTTGGTGGCCACCCTTCGATTTTGATTGGGAGTGTGTTCCTAGGTGGGCGGTAGTGGATGCTATGCATTACCACCGGCCCGGATGCGTAATTGGTATATCTACCCTGGCATTGCCTTGTTGTGCCGTGTCACCTACCATAGCGAGCTTTACTACGAGTTTGGATTTGTGCCGTAACTTGGGGAGTATTGAGGGTAGCTCCCGATCCGGGGGTATGCTAATACTGGATAGACTACTGGGACTATTATGTGTTAAGGTGGAAAATGTAAAGCCTTAACGCTATTTAAAAGTAATTTTATTTTATATTAGACATTATTATAATAGCGTATATTACTACATAGTAGATAGTTTAACGGATCCTTAGAGGATGGTTATCTTAAATATCCTTTAAGTTACTCGTATTTCAGTTGTTATTTCACTTGAGTTGGATTTGTTGATATAAGAATGTTAATCCTGACTCGAGTGTTTTGTGTTTTGCTTTACGCTCGGGTCAGACTGAGTGATACATCATTTGAGACTCGCCTTTGGAGTTGGAACTTCGCTTGGAGACCCGGCTATCTATCGATTCTGCTATCAGTTATTCAGTTGATTCCAGTGATGTATTCAGATCTTGTATTTGACTATTGTATTGAGACATCTATGTATTCGAGACTTTTGTTATATCCTTTTTAACTCTGTTATATATATATATGTATATATATATAGTAGCTTCAAGAACTACTATTCTTTTATTTCCGCTGCATTGTTATTACTTTGTGTCTGTGATCTGTGATTTATTTACTGTATATTCCGAGTTTGCCAAAATTATAATTACAATTCGGTGTTTTGAGCAATTCAAGTCCGACATGTGCGGATGCGAATGGTTGAAAATATCGGGTCGTTACAACATACTTCCACCAACACCAATACATCCTCTAACCAAAACATCACTGCACCGCAGTAAAACATTCATTGGTACAGCACTCACAACCAACATTCACAAACTAACATCCCCTACTTGCAAACCATATTAATACAACCATCACTTACTTGCAAACTGCTCTCATCTATAAATACAGCAGATTCCCTCACCACAATACAAACCACCACAGTCACTTTCCCTTTACCACAATACTGCTGCCTACACCAAACATATTGCAACAACATCATCTATCATACTCCTCTATATTACTGCAGCCAGTCATCAACTCGACCAAATCATACATCACCTGAACCCCAACCTCCTACATACAATTAACCAAGAGCCTCTGCATTTCCAACCTTTCACCACTGTCACAATCACACTACTTCATTGCCTCTACCACCAAAATACCACCAAAACCATTCACTGACCATCTCCATATATCACAACCCATACCATCACAATCCATATTACCAGTCACCTCTTCATATACACTTCAACCAACTGTCACAACCACCAGTCACTTTCCACTTCTACCAACAGCTACATCTCCATATCACTGCTACCTGACCACAACTCCATCTCCATCACTTCATATCCATAGCCAAACATATGCCCATACAAACTAATAACTCAACTCTGTTCACTGCAGTAATACTTCAGTATAAACTGCCTTTACCTTCATCCCTGATCACATCCCTGTCTTGCTACCAACATCAACCAATCAATCCCTCTATCTACTGTTGCATGCTACTACCTCGCCACCCCATACATCTGCTACAACCTCATGCTGTCATTCACCAAAATTCTAGCCATCACAACAGAACCAACTCATAGTTATGCAAATCACCTGCATTTCAACAAACACCATCATACAGCTGCAACATACTCCTCACACAGTTCACCTAAACCAACCACTATCACATACTACACTGTACAAGTTGTACACTCTTCATACATCTGACATACTACATTACACAACCATACCACTATTGTTTCCATTTAACCTATCACCATATATCAAACTTCACCACATCTCCACAAACAACCTGCCACACCATTTCACCATAGCCACCAAACCAATATCCTACATACCATACACACATTACATTTCCTCCATATCCACCATCCTCCCCACTGACATCAACCAAAACCAGTGCAGTCATCATTATATCCGCTCTACAAAACTACCTTGCTTGCACTGCAAACTTCTGAACCACCACTTACCACTGCCTTGCTTCATAATCATTGTCGTGCTTCATCACCACTGATGTCATCCCAGCCGTCTTTCTGCAATTAAAACAAATTGCCATCAGCCTTCATTTTCTACCACTTTCAACAAAATTCTCTTGTAACATGCCTTTGCCCAACCGTTCATCTTTCTGCTTCCTTAATCGCAAACTACCTACCACCATTCCAATCAAACACTCCAACGTCAATTCATCAACCATAACCTCAAGCAAGAAAATTTCATCATCCCACCACTGCATAGACTCCAGCAATTGCAACTACGCCCCTCTTCAAATCGCATCAGCGAACTCACTACAGTCGCAAACAAACCTAATCTTCTGAACAACTCGAACCAGTTCCTATAATCATGAACTAACAAAAAAGAGAAAGGAAAATGAAAAGATTTCGATTTGCGGAATTAAAATTGGAGAACTTAGGTGCAAGATTTAAATTGGAGAACTTGAGGGTGTTCTATGTTTTATTTCGTTGATTGAGAATGTGGAAAAAAAATTTCCTTCATTTATCTTAGTTGGGCCGGAGTTAAGTTGCTTTTTCTTTTCCTTTTTATATTTTGTTTTGTTGAGTTTAATTTGTTTTAAGTTTTTTATTTTGTTTAGTTAAGTTTCTTTCCAAAACAAAAAAACAAAAAAAAAAGTTTTCATTTGTTTTGTGTCAGTTTCAATTCTATTTTGTTTTCATTTGCTTTAGTTCCTTTTCTTGATGTGTGTGTGTGTAAAGTTTTGTATATATCTTGTTTTTAGTTTCACATTGCAAAAGCAGAAATCAAAAGGAGGGGATTAGCTTGCTAAAATAATTGCTCTAATTGCTTGCTTATATATATAAAAAATCGGCACTTAAAAATAAATTTGCTAATAATTCTGCACGCTCTGGTATCGTACCCTTAGCCCTTGTTTTTATTTGTTTTGCATTGTTGGTTGATTGCATTTTTTTAAAAAAAAAATTCAAAAACAAAAAATTTCATTTGTGGTTGCATTGTTAATACATGTTTAATTTCAGTTTTGCATTTCATCTTAAAACTTGACTAATAATAACGATTAGACGTCTTAAGGGTGTCACGAGCTCACATAGCGCTTAATTGTATATTGACAAGTTGTCCTCTTTCGACAATTTAATTTCTTGGTATCTAGGCTACGGCAGAGCAATAACCATTTATAAATATTATAGTGGTTGTTTCTCTGAAGGTACTTAAACCTTCGGCTACATTGCTACGGTGATTCGTGGTGCACCGATAAATCATGTCCGTTACTTGGCTGAGAACTATCTTGTTGATTTAAGACAAAGTGTGATTATACAATTTTGGGTTAGGAGCTACTTAGGACAGAAAATTTGTAATTACGTCCTTTACATTCATTTAGTTACATTAGTTCATACATATTTATAAAAAAATCAAAATCCAAAATTAAAAATATTGTAAATATTTCTTAACTTTGTTTTAAATCCTTTGAAAATTTTCAATCAAAATAAATAATAAAAATTGAGTTAGTTTTTTTTAGAAAAACAAAAAGCAAAAAAATATAATCTTTTAAAAAACAAAAAAAATGAAAATGAAAATTTCCCTTTCTAAATTCTCTTTGGTAAATATTTTTACTTTAAAAAAATCCAAAATAAAAAAAACATTCTTGAAAATGTCTGAATTTCCATATTTACAAGAATTTTACAATAGTTATGAAAATCAATATAATCCATATAGTTTCACATCAAACTCTTATGGATATTTTAATGACAACTATTATACAAACAATTCGAATTTTGAACCACAAAATTTTCAAAATGATGACCAACCCTCAAATCTTGAACAAAATATTGAAATTATTTCGTCCTTACTTGAACTCTCTACACAAAATGATCAAAGGATAAATGATTTGTGTAATTCATATTTATGCAATAACTCAAGTCAAGGATTTCAAGATAATCAAAATTTGAATTCACTACAAAATTCAAATGATTTTGATTATAACCCATGCTAATCCAATTTCAAACTCCAAAATGAAATTCAAAATCAAAATGGAAACAATTGTTTAAATGATTTTGGCAATGAGAATAATCTCGACTACGATGCGACTGATAATTTTTATTCTCAACAAGTTCAAATTAAAATTTTTGAAATTAATAATAATAAATTCGACTTTGTTGATCAAATGGATGAAATTCACTGAGATCACATGGATTTATTGTTTGAAACTCACATAAAAGAATGTGAGCAACATAATCAACTCCCAACATGTGACGAATCAAAAAATAATCCACCTTTTACCAAAATTGACAAGTTTCAAATAACGACTTTTGAAATTGAAAATGATAATCTTAATGAAGTTGTTGAAAACATGGTAATCGAGTTGGATTTCAATTATTTAGAGGGTGAGAAACTCAAACTTCCATTTTCTGATTTTGAAAACTTGAATACAACAACTTTGGATTTTGAAATTAATATATGCAATAAAGTTGTGAATAATTCAACAAAGGAAGATGAATTTAATGAACATAATTTCTTTGGACTTTTTAAAGATGAGTTGTCCAATTCTGAAGGAGAAGATTTAAATCCCCATTTTGATTTTGAAATCAATAAATCTGAAGAAATTTTCAATGATAAGATTGAATTTCAATTTGGTGAAAATAAACTTGAACTTCAACCAATTGTTCTATCAACCCCAAAAATTGTTGAAAATAAAACAACTCATACGATTTTTAATAAAACAACATTCGTTTCTCTAAATCAACATTCAACTATGAAATCTTTTATGATTTGGTTTCCTGCGCTTAAGCTGTATCTCTCATACTTGACGAGACAAATGAATTGGTCTTTGGAAGACCGTTTCATTTACTCTTTAACGGTATACTTTCTGATATCTTGTAAATAATATCTGTTTGTTTTCATGTAAATATAGGTCATATTTTTATTTTTATTTTTATTTTGTTTTTCTCCTTTCATTTGGGTTGATTGCGGGAACAATGTCAAAATCAAGTGTGGGGGAGACTCATCTTCATTTTTTATTTTTCATGGTTTATTTTTTCCATTTTCTTTCCAAAACTCAAAAAAAAATTAAAAAATCCAAAAAAACATATTTTCTTTTTTTTTCTTTTTAGCATTTTGATTTACTTTTTAAAAAAAACACTATAGAATAAATATATGGTTTTGGTTATTAAATTAAAACTTTTGAAAATTCATTTGTCTCAAAAAAAATAAAAATAAAGTTTGATAACAAGTAACGATAGTTTAACTAGTATATAGGAAGATTCGTAAGTGATAACTATGAAGTATATCCAAATTAATATCTTTTTTTTAAAAAGTGGTGGATTTAAAGAAAAGGAATAACATTTTCTATATTCTAAGTTAAATGGTGTTAAGATGATTTTGCAAAACTCTCTCTTCAGAAAACAAAAGAATATGTAACAAAAAAATTAAAAAATTAAAACAAACAAACAAAAGAAAAAATATATATTCATATATATATATATATATATGTGTATATATTTTTTTTATTAACACCTAGAGTCATATGTTCACATTTAAGTGTGTACACTCTCCATGCTCTGTACCTTTCTCACGTAAACCCGAAAGGCAGTTATAACGATCCTGACTCGGCCTTCGAAAATCGGCACCCGTACTTCACTTGTACTCGAAATGCCGTAGATTCAAACGCCAAATCTGGCTCGCCGGAGCTTATAACACAGTAAGTATAACAACACAGCGGAATAAGGAAATAGATGATATCATATACAACTCCAATGAATACAATATCCAGAATGATATACAACAATGATATCAATAATACAAGAATATCAGAGATATGATACAATAACAGCGGAATAATATCAGTAGAAGAGATGACTCCAAATGATCTGAAAAGAGAATGAGTCCAACGACTCCAACATCTAGCCCGAACCACCATCACGATGCACAAAGGTAAGCAACTTCAGTCGTGATCTCCAAACACTGAACTAGCTCCAGATAATCTACTAAACCTGACTATCTGAAAAGAAACCCAACTCTAGACTGCCCGTATGGAAAATTATGGGCACCCAGAGTTTAGGAAGGGAACAATAAACTCCGAGTCAGTCATGGGACTGGTGTGAGCAACAAAAACAGTTTATCTTTAAACAACACAAAAGACTTTTAAACATTGAAATCCGTAATGCTTTTGGAAAATGAAACTACCATAAGACCTCCCTCCACACACACAATGAAAACGCAGAATTGGAGGAGATTTCTTCTTATGATAGTCAAACATGCTTACTACGCAAATCATTGGATTATTATTATTAGTGCATAGTGCAGAAAACATTTCGAAAGTATGATATCAATCTTAGCCAGCATACAACCATTATTGTATGCCTACTATAGCTACTATGTTCAATAGCAGGTTACCGCCACATTCCATAGCAGGTTATACAACTAAAACCGTACAAGGCTCGTATTGTTTCTTTGGATTTTCCAAAAAATGGTCAGGCTAAGGAACTTCCTATGCCACATGGGAATGCCTCTGGCGGGACGCCCCGAGAACCACCTGGCTCTCTGCCAACACAAGGCCGGTTACCCCCTTCCCGGGTAGTAAACCTGAGATATTATGGACCGGGTCCTTTGGGACCTTTATCCGAGCGCTCGTCACCAACACATCACACGGTAATAAATAAAGTGTGTCCACATGAGTAAGTATCTGGGCTCCATACCATGATACTACCCTTTTCCAGAAGGAATTGTCATACCCTAGGGGAGCTACCCCTGAAACCTTGCCGCATCTTTCCTGTTTCGACCATTACCGGTCTGTGAGGCTCGATGAGGTCACGTCCATAAAGCTACGCTTTTTCACAAATCCATGCTTTGATCAACAAATGATCAGCAACACACAGCAGCACTCAGCATGTCACACAACCAAATTGGGAGTATATCGCTGATAACCTTCAACTACATAACCTCTGAGCTCGTACGTCTCAGAGAAGGGTGTTAAGCTAAGAGAATAAATTCTCCGCCACCAAACAGAAATGTATTTGAAAGAAATCAGCTTTATATCTCAAAGTGTAGTGTCAGACATACAACCATACAAGTCTGTTCCGGTTTTGAAACAGAACCGAAGGCACTTCCAAAGAAGCCCTTGCAAATCCGGATAATTTCTAATCACGTCCGGACTTCCCATCACAAAGGGTGCTAAAATCTATATATCGGAGATCAGCCGATGCAGAGACATTCAACGAGTTGTCCTTTCGTTTTCGAAAATATCCTCTCTTCACCACCGGTCTTCAAATGTCATCCATATACGTCGTATCTTTATTCGGAATGGGTTATATGACACAAAGGTCCTCTCCCGGCTAAACCGAATAATGAGCATAATATTTAAAAACATATGGATATTGGGATTTCAGTTAAGTCACAACTTATTACCCAAAACCTTTCTTCAAATGGTTTAAACAAATTACCATTTTAATCTTTTTAAACAAAAAGATTCAATTCACAAAGTTCACCCAGTTTCACAAAGATTTATTCATAGATTTTCAAATCGATTTCCATTTCAATTTGGATTAACTCATTAAATCTTTAAATCAAAGATTTAACTGATAGCTTTCAAAACAAAGTTCAACAATCTTTCACAAAGGTTAATGTATAACTTGGAAAACCACTTTCCAATTCAAACTTGAAATTCCTTTAATTAAATTGGAATTTCATTTCTTATATGAAAGCTTTTATCATTTGAAAACAAACAGTTTTCATTTTGGAAAATCTGATTCATTAATACAAGTTAAAGTCCTTGGGTTAAATTCAACACAAAACCATACTTTAAAAAAAATGGTTTAAATTCATATAAACACATTTTCAACATAGAATTCAATTCCTTATTTTGAATTCAAATTCAAATTAAATTATTTAAATTGACTTTATCAAGTTATTCAAAATAACTTTTATCTTAAAAACTTCTTTTTAAAAGTTTTAACATTTAACCAAAATCCATTTCCAAAATCAATTGAAATTAAAATTTCAATTTCAAAAACTTTAAATTTAAATTATCTGTGACTTAACCGATTTCCTCGTGAAACCCATATTTGTGTGTGTATGGTGTGGTCAAGGGTTTAACACAATAGTGCAACATCATTCAACCATCACAGATTAAAATATAACAATATATTCGATAAGCGGTATGAACTATAACGCTTATGTTTTATTCACAGATCACACACACACACACATATATATATATATATATTGTAGATAATAAATTATATTCATTCCAGAGAAATAAATTACAGATCACAACACAGATCAGGATGTATCACAAAGCATCACATATCAAGATATCAAACCATTCGACATCCAATAGAATCCAAACATTCATAAGTAGGATCAATTTAATTATCTGATTATTTTAAATCAGATTGATTTCTATAAATAAACTTGCGAGTTATGGAAAATTAATAATAAATTAATTACACCCAATCAATCATACTGAATAATTAATTCCTTAATTATTTCCATTAAATAATTACACTTTACCAATGGTTATTATTAAATTAATTAATCTAAATTAATTATAAAAATTAATCACATTAATTAATTATTTAATTAATTTTAGTTAATAACCTTCATTAACTAACAACAATTCTTTAATTACTTTCCTAATTAATCTCAAACTATAAATTTATCTAAATCATAAATTTATAAATTAAATAAATAAGTCATTCCTTGATTATCTTATTCGTTTAAATCATTTTAATACCTTAATTATCTCTAAGGTAATCCATTTCTTTATTAATGACTTCATTGATATTAAAGTGTATTTAAAACATTACACTTCTAAATTTAGATTCAAATTTCATTTTGAATTTAAGATTCAAAAGGATTATATATTTAACATTAACCAAATTTAAATGTCAACTTATAAACCTATATAAGAAAAGTTCTAACTAGATTACTTAAATTTTTATTTAAAATTTAAGCTTTAAAATACATTACATTTTAACTTGCAAATTCAAGATAAAACAAATTATTTAACTTTTCATTCAAAATCTTTTTCTATAAAAGAACTTTATCAAAATTCAATTCAAATATTTATTTGAAAACAAATTACTTTAAAAAGCTATTTGATTTAAACTTGTTTAAAATATTCAGATTTAAAAACTGATTTAAATTTTTAGATTTGGATTCAAAGAAAAACTTGAATCCATTAATTTAACTTTGATGTAAAACTTTAATTTTAAACTTGCTTTAAAACCTTGATTTAAAATTCTTGATTTAAAATCCAAATTCATTTTTTTAAAACTTCAAGATTTAAAAGTTTATTTGAAAACTGAACTTAACTTTGAATTTAAACCCAGTCTAAATTCTGTTTTCAGATTTTAAATTAAGTTTAAAATTTGAAAACTGTCAGGTTTTAAAAACCTGAAAAACCCACTTTTAAATAATTTAAAACTATAAGATTCAAAGTCATTTTGAATCTACACTTCATACTAGATTTAAACTTTGTTTAAAATCTGTATTTAAATTTAAATTTCTGTTTTAAAAATTAAACAGACTTGTTTTATAAGAAAACCTGTAACAAATAAAATTGACTCGAGTACAAACTTTTCTACTCTGAGTCCAACCCTTCTCAACTTCGAGTAAACCAAACAATTTACTTGAGTAAAATTTCTGCCCAAACTCAAAATCTCATCAGAAATTCAAAGTGCACGTGCCCATCGCCGATGACCGCCTCCGGTCATCGCCACATCGTCGAGCAAGTCGACAACCCCCCACGTACCAACTCCAGATCGCCAGAACTCCAATAATCACTCGAACTCGAAATCGAGAGTTCGAGCCAAAACCTGGAACATGAAGTTGATTTTTTTCCAAACCTGGCACGACGTCGTTCTCACCACCACGACCACCAGAAAACTCGAAACTTCGGCCAACTATTCGACGTCAACCCCTCTACCATCACCTCAAACCCCATCGCACTCGATCAATCCTACAAGCCGCAGCGATCAATTTAACATAGCCTAGTTAAACTAGGGTTCCAGACTTCAAATCACAATCATCTCCTCCACGCTGAAATCCACTACCACCAGATAATTTTTCCATCGACACTGGTCACTCCTCCACCTCCAGGAGGAAGCTCGACCCCTCCGACCCTTTAGATCAACCGAGACAACTCAAAATGCTCAAATCAGACAACCCCAAACTGCTCTCTGATTCCAATTCTAAAATTTGTGATTTTGTTTTTAAAAATCATGATTTTGTTTAGGGATTCGATTTATAACCCTGAATTCATGAATTAAGAACTTTATTTTTAAACTTATTTAAAGATTTACTCAGCTTTCTTTCTTTCCAGAGATATTAACTAGTTGTTTTAACTTAAATATAATTTTAAATTAAAGCTTATGATAAAAAAAATCAAGTTTTGTTTAAATCATGAATCCATATTTTGCTTGGATCAAGAAGAAATAATTTTTCTTAACCCAAAACTGTAGCTTGAACAAAGAACATGATATCATTGGAAGCAATCTTTGCACACACATACATCCATTTTCAAATATACAGAGAATTCATATATATATATATATATCCAGACATACTTATCACAGATATAACTCACATCAGATTCATATTTTAAAATTAAAAAAAATGTTACTCACTGTTTTGAAGAAGAAAGAACAGAGCTTCCTTTTTTTTGAATCAGGCTTGTGAAGATTGCAAAACTGAAACTTGATTTGAAAATTTGTATGCTTTTGTTGTTTTGATTCCAGAAACCTTGTCTTGCTTGAGAAGGTAGAAGTTTTAAAACTAGAATGTTTTTCAGGTTTGATGATTTCTAGTTTGCATTTGTTTATGAACGAAAAGAAAAGGAGATTGATATATAGAAACAAGTATACAGAGGTAAGTATTTTGCTGATACAAGTGATGTTATATATTTGTACTAGAATTAGTTTATTAATCTTTGATCAGAGATTTTCTCTTGTATATGGAGGATGAAATGATTCATGGTGGCTGCATTAATGAGGCTTGTACATGAATATATGTTTGTCCATACTTATCTCTTTGTTCATATGTATAGTTGCATTAATTGTTTTGTGTACTAAGATAATTTCTTTTATACTTTGTTTATGTTCTGGCCTGCATTTCTAAACTTTACAGGTTACATGAAACATTTATTTGCCTGGGTATGTTTTATATCCTATGTACATATATACTTTTGGTTTTAGTCATATTACTTAGTTGAATGTATGTTACTATCTTATGCTTTGTCTAAGTGCTTTACAATATAAATAAATTTCTATGTTAATGTGTTGTTAGATCTTTAGCTAATTTATCTCTATTTTACAAACTATATATTTTATATTCTATACATTTCTATTTCAATCTCTAACTCAAATATTTTATTATTATTTTTATTTATTGTCTTGTATTTATTTTATATATTAACCATCAATAATAAATTAAAAATTCACTTATTTATTTATTTTATACTTGTGTCAATGTATATACTTTAAAATTTATTTTCAAACCATTTATATTTAAGATTTTAAATTCAAATAATTTAACACATTTTTATTTGAACTCGGGGAAACTCGCTTCAATTCATCGATACATTTCAAAATTTTAATTCAAAAATTCATTTAATTATCAATTTAAATTTAATTAAATTCCGGTGTCGTTACAGATTTCCCCCCTTAAAAGAATTTCGTCCTCGAAATTGCCAAGGAGACACAAAGATAGATGAAAAATATTTCATCGAATCAACTGAATATTTATTCTGCATTTGGCTTACCAAATCAGAATATCAATAATAGATACAAGAACGAATCTATTTAATTTTTCTCAGGATACTCGGGTTATCCAGATCTACGAAATATGCAATGGCATCGGTCAGTTCGAAAGGATAACTAACCATTCGTAGAATATATTGGGACCCAAAGAATAGATAGATATATGGATACAATTTGAAAGCTCTTAGTTTAGAACTAAAATATACTTATCAACCACAGCAAACAAAGCAACCAATTCATCCATACAAACAATTTTGGCTTATTTGGAGTTTATGTCCCATATTAATATATCGAATCTCCTTCTTCTTGGATCTACCAGGAACTATCGAAGAATTAAGAAAACAGATGACGAACAAAAGAGATTGATAGAGAAAAGATTTGTTTCCTTGTTGTTACAGAGTATTGACCATTTATAGTCGTATTCCTCTGTCTCCTATCTCATCCACTTCTTGCACTCATACTCACTATTAGTGGATAGTAAGAGAATTTACTGAGGCATTCGAACGGATATCTTAGAGATACTCATTCTAGGGTATACTTCACCCTATCTCTAATGAGCTACTTAATGTGTTATACTCCTGAGCTAAAGTTTTAACCCTCAGCTCTGATACCAGTTATAACGATCCTGACTCGGCCTTCGAAAATCGGCACCCGTACTTCACTTGTACTCGAAATGCCATAGATTCAAACGCCAAATCTGGCTCGCCGGAGCTTATAACACAGTAAGTATAACAACACAGCGGAATAAAGAAATAGATGATATCATATACAACTCCAATGAATACAATATCCAGAATGATATACAACAATGATATCAATAATACAAGAATATCAGAGATATGATACAATAACAGCGGAATAATATCAGTAGAAGAGATGACTCCAAATGATCTGAAAAGAGAATGAGTCCAACGACTCCAACATCTAGCCCGAACCGCCATCACGATGCACAAAGGTAAGCAACTTCAGTCGTGATCTCCAAACACTGAACTAGCTCCAGATTGTAACGACCTGCTATTTTGGACTATTCGCATCCGCACATGTCGGACTTAAATAATTCAGAATACCGAATTGTTAATTTAAATTTGGCAAAACTGAGCATATACAGTAAATAAATAGAACACAGATCACAGACACAGAGTAATAAATGCAGCGGAAACAAAAGATAGTAGTTCATGAAGCTACTATATACATATCAGAGTTAAATAAGTTACATCAGAAGTCTCGAATACAATAGTCACATACAAGAATCAGAATACAATCACTGGAATCAACTGGATATCTGAAAGCTGGATAGATAGCTGGACCAAGCGAAGCTCCAACTCCAAAGGTGAGTCTCGAAAACTGGTACACTTGGTCTGACCCGAGCGTAAAGCAAAACACAAAACACTCGACTCAGGATTAACATTCTTATATCAATAAATCCAACTCAAGTGAAATAGCAACTGAAATACAAGTAACTCAAAGGATGTTTGGAATAACCATCCTTTAAGGATCCGTTAAACTATCTACTATGTAGTAGTGTAAGATAAGTAGATAATGCCTATCAGTAATATAAAGTAACAAAATAGTGTTAAGGCGTTACCATTATCCCCCTTAACACATTTTATATAAGCGTTATAGTCTATACAGCACTGTAAACTCCACCGTAAACTAGTGGGATATCAGGGTGTACTCCATAGGTATAACACAAAACAAATCGTAGTGGTCGCGAATAGGGATACAAGTATGACAAGGCACATGAGGCAATACCCAAGGCAGTGAAACTACCGTTTTCCTGATCCGGACCGGTGAGAACGCATCGCCGCAGCGATCGCAACACCGCGAAACAACACTCCCAAAATCAAGGGTGCACCAATCGACAACAAGTAATGAGTAGTTTTCGAAGAAGTGTGTTCGCTTGAGGTAACTAACCCCCATTTGGCCCGGCACGGCTCCTGTTTTAGTCATTTCCAATTTGACACAAGTGTCAAGGCTATCCATTATCGTTCTCTTTCTTCAGTCATCACGTACATCATTCCAACCACTTCATTCTGGATCACACTCCGCGTATTGTTATTAAAGTGGTTTTCGGTTTAGACAGTGAGTATGCCCCTAACCGATTCCGGTCTCTTTAATAACTTTCGTAATTATTACACCGATTGGTCGTATATATATTTCAAACCCAAATCAAATTCAATTTCAAATAGAATTTGTAAACCAACATTTCATTTGTCTTTATAAATCAATTTCCGTAATTTACGTTTCAAAACTTCCACATTCATAATTTCAAAATCTTATATTTCAATTTCAATTTTTATTTAAACAATTCAAATATTGATTCAAGTTCGTATATAAGTTTCATTCCGAAATCATTTAAATTAATTTAATTTAACATTCAAATCAATTTAAATTCATTGATCGATTTCGTTCAATATTCGTTAAGTAAATTTATCATTTAAAACAATTTCTATTTAACTTCCAATTCATTAAATCAATTACTTAAGTTCAACTCCATTATATCAAACTTACAAATTGGATTAAATTAAATTCGTCAAATCAAATCCTTTAAATTACAAGTCTTACATTAATTTCAAAAATCACATTTGCATTTCTTGATAAAGAAATTCAATTTCACATATTCATTTACTTAGTTACAATTTCAAGCTAAATTAATAAAGAACTAAATTTCACTAATTAAAAAGTTCAATTTTAATTATCAAAGGATTCAATTTTATTTAATTATTAAATAATTCAATCTCATTAAATTATTAAATAATTTCAAAACTTAATTCAATCATTTCTTAAATTAAACAACATTCTTTCATCAATTTCTTTATTAATATTTTATTTCAGATTATTAAATATTCACATTTAAATTTCATTAAAATTCAATTTCCTACTTCGTTTCAAAACCATATTATTTATTCAAATAAAATCTTTATTTTATTTTAAAATCAAATCATTGACCAATCGGGTTTTATTTAATTCTCTATCCTAAGTCAAGTTCATTTGGGTATTTATCATTTCAACCCGATTCCAATTTAATTCAAAATCAAAACATAGCAAAGGGAACTTGCAGTGTAAAAACTTGGATGGTGTCAAAGTAAATAAACAAGCAATATCAACAATCAATATCAATCCAATAATCAATTCAAATAATCCTGAAATAATCGTATTAATTCACATTGTTGTTTGTGCAAATTAATATAATCATTTCTAGAATCTACACTATCATTTTATGTAGATTAAAGATTATTACATTAATATTTAAACGGTTCTTCACTTGATATCAATTATTCAATTCCATACTACATAAACTTTCCAACATACATTAAATGGTTCAAGGTGTATTTAACCAAATTTCTACCGGTCAACTAGTTTAACATTTAAAGAGGTCATATTATACAAAATTTAACTAATCAAATTCAACATATAGATTCAATTTAAATGGTTAACTATCATATATCAATTCAATTGCATATTTTTATCACTTTAACATTAACAATTTAACGTCCAATATAAACATCAACAATCAATCAATTATCAACCAAACTGTATTATCATCGCATAAATGACAGATAATGGTGTCAGATGTCATAGGTGAACAGATATAGGTAATAGCATATATAACAGTGTAAATAACTAATAGCAGCATATTTCAATTTGTCATTTCAATTGAAATCAAATTTAATAAATAAAAGAACGTTAATCGTGAGTGATTGCTCACCTTTCGAGGCTAGATAGATTTGACAAAAAAATGAGCTACGGATCCAAGCACGAATTTCCGAAGCAAAGCAAGATGGGCACGAATTTGACGAACAAAGCTGTTAAATAGGAATTGCCGAAATCAAATCAAAACATTCAACATAGCAACACATAAAAAAACATGTCCTGCGTCAAAGTTTAACAATATGATTCTATGTGCTACCGAGATCGAAATGGTCTGAAATTTGGTATGAATAAAGATCAAAACTTGTATTTCAAACTGCAAAAGAATCACTTGATTTGGACAAGAGACCAGAAAAGTTACGATGTCACGAACATAGACTCAGGCCATGTTGCGACTGTCAAATGTTCAGGCCTGAAAACCCCTCTGGGTCTGACTTTCAGGTAAGAAATAGAGGACTGAACCACCTCGTATGAAGCTAAAATTTCATATACAGAAAGTAGAAAACTTTATCTTTTAAACAAAAAGGGAATCACTGTATTCCGACGTAAGACGGAAGAGATACGATGCATCAAACATGAACTCAGGTCGTGTTTGCAGCAGTGTAAAATAATTTCAAGTACAATAGAACAGCTGCCTGGGTCTAATTTCCAGATCCTCGACCACTAATCAAACGATGTCGGATTTTACTAAAATTAAACAGGCATAAACTAGGTAACTTCGACTCTTTTTTAAAAATAAAATAAACCCATTCCGATAAAACATGAGTGAGATATGATATCGTGAACATGAAGACTAACTGCTGTTCAGCAAAAAAATAATAAACATGCAAACAAGTGCAAAATCAGTTTGGTTGCAACTTTCAGGTATAAAACAGAGGACCAAACGGCCTTGAATTGGACTGAAATTTTACATGCATAAACTAGAGAATCTCATCTTTCAATCAAAAAAAGAATCGTTGAATTTCGATAGGAAATGAAGGAGATACGCTGTGCCAAACATGGACACAAAAATCAAAATATATGCATTTCTTTTTAAAATTTCAAACCACGTATGCAACAATTGTTTACATATACATAAATTAAGAAATATATATATACAGATTTATATACAGTCGACAGCTTCAAAACAAAATATGTATAACTATTCTAGCTGTTCGTATAAACAACATGTATATAAACATCTATATATATGTGGACATATTTTTAAACTTTTACAGTACTATGATGATGCAACCAGACTTATGCATATCTGTACATATACCCAAAACAAAATCTCACTTTAAAACTAACAGACCCTATTATATACTGTCTCTCTATGATATAATATAGATAATCTAATACACCTTTATATAAAAGGTGAAGTTGCAAAACAAAGTATATATATACTTGCCATATACTTCCAGTACACCATTAGATATAGGAAATACATATAAGATTTTAAGATCAATATTTACAAAACCACTATAATATCTTTCAAAAATTCTATATAGTATATGCAGAACGCAACTTACTTTATTATTAATATTAATATAAATTACTATTATAAAGATATATATATACTCACGCATGTTCCTCAAATATATACAAACCATATATTCATCAATATACAAATGCAGACAGTATCAATTATCATATAACAGAAAAATATCATGAATACAACATATATATATAAGGCATACATATACCTATCAACGAAGCAGCAAGGAGGCCAAGTCGGGTTCGGCAGTGGTTCAAGGCTGAGGCGGTGGTCGGAAAGGAAGTGGAGATGGCGGACAAAGATATGGCTACACGTGTTTGGAGATAGGTGGCAGCATGGCTGCAGTTGCCAGGGGTGCGGCATTTAGGGTGCTAAATGCTAGGTCGCCTGGAAGGCCAGGGAAGGGAGGGCGAGTTGGTCGTTGCTAGTTGGGCAGTCGGTGCGCTGGAGGGTTGTCGGCCAAATGAAGCAGAGGCGGAAGAGTGTGGCGCGAGCTGCAGCTCGGTTCGGCTAGCGTGCGGAGGAAGAAGAGGCCGAAGTATGCGAGCAGGAGGAGGAAAGCCGAGAGGAAAAGAGGGAAAAATGGAAAGCTCGGCTACAAGGGTGTACTGTGGGTCCATGTTTGGTGGGGAAAGATGAAGGGCGGAGGTGGCAGGTTTCTTTTGTGTGGAGGGCGGTCTCTAGCTTCGGTTGGGACATGGAGTGGGAAGGCAGCGAAGGGAAGAAATATGGTGCAGACAAAATGAATCAATGACGAAAAATAAAAGAAAACTTAGCTAAATTTATAATATATTTGCTTTGAAATGAAACTGTCAGATCTAAACAGAGAGAAGAGAAAATGAACCAGCTATGAAATTTGCTATTCTTGGAAAAATGAACAGATACACTTTCTATGAAAATTTTCGCATTTCCAAACGGCACGCAATTTTCAAGCCAACATCCATCTCCTAACTACCCAATTAATGCACGGCATCTGAATACATTTTCAAATTTCTGAATGGATACAAGTTATTTAGCTTGGGCTGAGTACGGCTTAACCGGTTCGTTCGAACCGGTTAAATTAATGCAACGGATTACGTCGGATTTCGATTCGCACAAATGAATATACCGTTTTGATCAACGCGACGGGACGATCAAAACGGTATAAAATATCAGTGGTTTGATTGAATTATAAAAATTTCAAATTTTCTACTAGCGGAAAATGCAGCAAAAACGTAGAAAATAAGATCGACGGAGCTAAAGAAGTCCGAATTTGGAAAAATGAAAAATGACGCCTTGCTCAAAAGAAGGTTTAGAATTTTCTGTGAAAAAATATTCAGGTTTTGAAAACGTTTTATTTTCATTGCTTTTTAACTGATTAAATTGAAGTAAATTTACGCACGAAATAAACTTTCATATTTTTGGATGAAAATTTACCAGTTTCTATATTTAACTAGACGCATTCCAAATATCAAATTTATATTTCATAATTTTATTGTTTAAAATTTCGCAAAATTTTAATTAATAACGTTATTAAAACCGGTTAAAATTAATAACGGTTAAATATACAACTCCAATGAATACAATATCCAGAATGATATACAACAATGATATCAATAATACAAGAATATCAAAGATATGATACAATAACAGCGGAATAATATCAGTAGAAGAGATGACTCCAAATGATCTGAAAAGAGAATGAGTCCAACGACTCCAACATCTAGTCCGAACCACCATCACGATGCACAAAGGTAAGCAACTTCAGTCGTGATCTCCAAACACTGAACTAGCTCCAGATAATCTACTAAACCTGACTATCTGAAAAGAAACCCAACTCTAGACTGCCCGTGTGGAAAATTGTGGGCACCCAGAGTTTAGGAATGGAACAATAAACTCCGAGTCAGTCATGGGACTGGTGTGAGCAACAAAAACAGTTTATCTTTAAACAACACAAAAGACTTTTAAACATTGAAATCCGCAATGCTTTTGGAAAATGAAACTACCATAATACCTCCCGCCACACACACAATGCAAACGCAGAATTGGAGGAGATTTCTTCTTATGATAGTCAAACATGCTTACTATGCAAATCATTGGATTAATATTATTAGTGCATAGTGCAGAAAACATTTCGAAAGTATGATATCAATCTTAGCCAGCATACAACCATTATTGTATGCCTACTATAGCTACTATGTTCAATAGCAGGTTACCGCCACATTCCATAGCAGGTTATAGAACTAAAATCGTACAAGGCTCGTATTGTTTCTTTGGATTTTCCAACAAATGGTCAGGCTAAGGAACTTCCTATGCCACATGGGAACGCCTCTGGCGGGACGCCCCAAGAACCACCTAGCGCTCTGCCAACACAAGGCCGGTTACCCCCTTCCCGGGTAGTAAACCTGAGATATGCCACCCCCGGTCCTTTGGGACCTTTATCCGAGCGCTCGTCACCAACACATCACACAGTAATAAATAAAGTGTGTCCACATGAGTAACTATCTGGGCTTCATACCATGATACTACCCTTTTCCAGAAGGAATGGTCATACCCTAAGGGAGCTACCCCTGAAACCTTGCCGCATCTTTCCTGTTTCGACCATTACCGGTTTGTGAGGCTCGATGAGGTCTCGTCCACAAAGCTACGCTTTTTCACAAAGCTACGCTTTTTCACAAAGCTATGCTTTGATCAACAAATGATCAGCAACATACAGCAGCACTCAGCATGTCACACTACCAAATTGGGGTATATCGCTGATAACCTTCAACTACATAACCTCTGAGCTCGTACGTCTCAGAGAAGGGTGTTAAGCTAAGAGAATAAATTCTCCGCCACCAAACAGAAATGTATTTGAAAGAAATCAGCTTTATCTCTCAAAGTGTAGTGTCAGACATACAACCATACAAGTCTGTTCCGGTTTTGAAACAGAACCAAAGGCACTTCCAAAGAAGCCCTTGCAAATCCGGATAATTTCTAATCACGTCCAGACTTCCCATCACAAAGGGTGCTAAAATCTCTATATCGGAGATCAGCCGATGCAGAGACATTCGACGAGTTGTCCTTTCATTTTCGAAAATATGCGGTCTTCACCACCGGTCTTCAAATGCCATCCATATACATCGTATCATTATTCGGAATGGGTTATATGACACAAAGGTCCTCTCCCGGCTAAACCGAATAATGAGCGTAATATTTAAAAACATATGGATATTGGGATTTCAGTTAAGTCACAACTTATTACCCAAAACCTTTCTTCAAATGGTTTAAAAAAATTACCATTTTAATCTTTTTAAACAAAAAGATTCAATTCACAAAGTTCACCCAGTTTCACAAAAGATTTATTCATAGATTTTCAAATTGATTTCCATTTCAATTTGGATTAACTCGTTAAATCTTTAAATCAAAGATTTAACTGATAGCTTTCAAAACAAAGTTCAACAATCTTTCACAAAGGTTAATGTATAACTTGGAAAACCACTTTCCAATTCAAACTTGAAATTCCTTTAATTAAATTGGAATTTCATTTCTTATATGAAAGCTTTTATCATTTGAAAACAAACAGTTTTCATTTCGGAAAATCTGAATCATTTATACAAGTTAAAGTCCTTGGGTTAAATTCAACACAAAACCATACTTTAAAAAAATGGTTTAAATTCATATAAACACATTTTCAACATAGAATTCAATTCCTTATTTTGAATTCAAATTCAAATTAAATTATTTAAATTGACTTTATCAAGTTATTCAAAATAACTTTTATCTTATAAACTTCTTTTTAAAAGTTTTAACATTTAACCCAAATCCATTTCCAAAATCAATTGAAATTAAAATTTCAATTTCAAAAACTTTAAATTTAAATTATCTGTGACTTAACCGATTTCCTCGTGAAACCCATATTTGTGTGTGTATGGTGTGGTCCAGGGTTTAACATAATAGTGCAACATCATTCAACCATCACAGATTAAAATATAACAATATATTCGATAAGCGGTATGAACTATAACGCTTATCTTTTATTCACACATCACAGATATATATATATATCGTAGATAATAAATTATATTCATTCCAGAGAAATAAATTACAGATCACAACACAAATCAGGATGTATCATCAAGCATCACATATCAGGGATATCAAACCATTCAACATCCAATTGAATCCAAACATTCATAAGTAGGATCAATTTAATTATTTGATTATTTTAAATCAGATTGATTTCTATAAATAAACTTGCGGGTTATGGCAAATTAATAATAAATTAATTACACCCAATCAATCATACTGAATAATTAATTCCTTAATTATTTCCATTAAATAATTACACTTTACCAATGGTTATTATTAAATTAATTAATCTAAATTAATTATAAAAATTAATCACATTAATTAATTATTTAAATAATTTTAGTTAATGACCTTCATTAACTAACAACAATTCTTTAATTACTTTCCTAATTAATCTCAAATTATAAATTTATCTAAATCATAAATTTAGAAATTAAATAAATAAGTCATTCCTTGATTATCTTATTCGTTTAAATCATTTTAATACCTTAATTATCTCTAAGGTAATCCATTTCTTTATTAATGACTTCATTAATATTAAAGTGTATTTAAAACATTACACTTCTAAATTTAGATTCAAATTTCATTTTGAATTTAAGATTCAAAAGGATTATATATTTAACAATATTAACCAAATTTAAATGTCAACTTATAAACCTATATAAGAAAAGTTCTAACTAGATTACATAAATTTTTATTTAAAATTTAAGCTTTAAAATACATTACATTTTAACTTGCAAATTCAAGATAAAACAAATTATTTAACTTTTCATTCAAAATCTTTTTCTATAAAAGAACTTTATCAAAATCCAATTCAAATATTTATTTGAAAACAAATTACTTTAAAAAGCTATTTGATTTAAACTTGTTTAAAATATTCAGATTTAAAAACCGATTTAAATTTCAAGATTTGGATTCAAAGAAAAACTTGAATCCATTAATTTAACTTTGATGTAAAACTTTAATTTTAAACTTGCTTTAAAACCTTGATTTTAAATTCTTGATTTAGAATCCAAATTCATTTTTTTAAAACTTCAAGATTTAAAAGTTTATTTGAAAACTGAACTTAACTTTGAATTTAAACCCAGTCTAAATTCTGTTTTCAGATTTTAAATTAAGTTTAAAATCTGAAAACTGTCAGGTTTTAAAAACCTGAAAAACCCACTTTTAAATAATTTAAAACTATAAGATTCAAAGTCATTTTGAATCTACACTTCATACTAGATTTAAAATTTGTTTAAAATCTGTATTTAAATTTCAATTTCTGTTTTAAAAATTAAACAGACAGGTTTTATAAGAAAACCTGTAACAAATAAAATTGACTCGAGTACAAACTTTTCTACTCCGAGTCCAACCCTTCTCAACTTCGAGTAAACCAAACAATTTACTCGAGTAAAATTTCTGCCCAAACTCAAAATCTCATCAGAAATTCAAAGTGCACGGTGCACGTGCCCATCGCCGATGATCGCCTCCGGTCGTCGCCACGTCGTCGAGCAAGTCGACAACCCCCACGTACAAACTCCAGATCGCCAGAACTCCAATAATCACTCGAACTCGAAATCGAGAGTTAGGCATATGTAAATATTGTTAATATCAATAAAATTTTCAAAAAAAAATAAAGAGAGTAAGTAATTGAAATCCAAACACTATTTTTACTTATTTGATTTGACTTGTTTTTCAAAAGAAATGAAAATACCACTTTGATAAACTTTGATAATCAACAAAGACCAATTTCATTGTTACACCGTGTTATCAACCGAAACAACTAGCCAAACTAGAGTCTCTTTGTTATGATAACTTAATTTTTGTTTGAAGTTTTGACGAGTAAAAGGACTTAAATTTCTTGATAATGGCCAAACTTATATTTGACTTATCCGTGTTATTCAAAAGTAAATTATTCATTTGTAAATATTTTCAAAAACTTACATTCATCTCTTTGTAAATAAATCTTGCATTTGGGAATTTTTCATGTTGCATTTGGATTTTGTGGGTAATATCCACTGAAAACCCTCACGAGACAACACTTGTCCTACTAGGGACACGTAGAGGTTTAACGAATTGTTACATACGCTCAATGCAATCGTGTTTCCTACGAAAATGGATTTATCTTAATTTTTTCTTTATTCGAGGACGAATAAAAAGATAAGTGTGGAGGTATTTGATGTGCATGCAAATGTGCATATTTTTACTTCTATATTTAATCTAATTTTATTAAATAAACGGGCATATAGGGTGTTTTAACATGATTAAACCAAAATTCATATTATTTTCAAATCATCATTTATTCATCTTCATATAGGGGCAAATGGTCATTTCTGTGCATATATTAATTTGAAAAAAATTATTTGGAAATTTATATGTTATTTTGTAGGAATTTGAATTCAAATTACAAGAGGCTTCATGGAAAATATGCATGCACAAGAGGATACAATGGAATGAAGATGGAAATAATTCAAACTCATGTATCATGGAGGACCCCATCTACCCACTTGCCATGATGTACAATTAGGAGCTAATGCACATGCTAATGACCATTAAAGTTACATGCACACTTAATGGAGGATTAATGTGACGCCCCACCTCTATACCCACGCTAGCCAAGGACACTACGAGGTAATGCCATCAACTAGCACGGAGAATAAGGCTGTTGAGGAGCGACCATCCGTGTAATTGCTTTGTGCGAGCACCGATATGTCAGATAGTATAACATGCATTTTCATTTCAAGAGGAAATCCGACATACCGATACAAACTCAAAGCTACTACACGGTGGCTATAATATCTTCGGAAACAAATATAGAAATAAGCATAACACCTATCAGTCACAGACAATTCATATCACAAAGGCGGAAATAGATATGAATATAACACATGAAAGTGTACATCAGAGTAGTGGTCAAATAAGATCCACATAACACAAAAGAATAGATACAAGTGCAAGGTAAAAGAATATGTATACATCAAGGAGTCTCAATCTCAAATGTATACAACAAAAACTACTAAACTAGAGTAGTTAGCCAAAACTCAGAAGATGGCTCCAGATACGAAGTCATGAGGAAGCACCTGTAAAATCTCAGTCTGACCCGAGTATTATTTAAGAAGAAAATAATAAACGGATCAGTCTAGCTATAAATATCAGATAAAGTGAGATAGGATATGAGATATGATAATAAAACGTATGATAACAAAAATGTGTCATACTATGATAAGTATACATTAGAAATCCCACAAAAGTCATACAATATCTCAATAATCTCAAAACAGAGAAAAGAACGTCATATTCTTAATTTAATTCACCAAGCCACAATAAAATGACATACTCGTCAATGTCAATGGTAAAAGATGGTGAAACATAAATTCCAGAAATCAATAATTAGAAATCCAGAAATCACAAGAAAAGGATGGCCAATCCCAAACAGGAGCATGAAAGCCGGAACATTGACGCAGTGCAAACGGTACGTCCAATGAACCGGAAAGCCGAGACATCGATGTAGTACAAACGGTACATCAGATGAATCGAATATTGATGCAGTGCAAACGGTACGTCCAATGAATTGAACATTGACGTAGTGCAAACGGTACGTCCAATGAACTGGAAAGTCGAGACATCGATGTAGTACAAACGGTACATTAGATGAATCAAATATTGACGCAGTGCAAACGGTACGTCCAATGAATTGAACATTGACGTAGTGCAAACGGTACGTCCAATGAATCGGAAAGACAATACAATTCAGAACATTGACGCAATGCAAACGGTACGTCCAATGAATCGGAAGGCCGAGACATCAATGTAGTGCAAACGGTACATCAGATGAATCGAAGCACATTAAAAGTACATGGGTTGCTAGCCCACAAAGAAATGAGACGGAGCTCAATAAAATGAAACACAGTCCTTCACATGGACAAAGAGACATCGCACATTGCTAGTCTAAACCATAAAATGATCATCATCGATCATCAAGAAGTGTTGATTACACTAAGCTAGTAAATATAAGAGTTTAGCTTCATGTCCCATAACCACTTGCTTAACTCAAATATTTACGAACAAATTGTAGATCTGCACTAGAAAATTGTCACAAGAGTTTCAATATGTGTGAATCGAAATCACACCAATGAGGTATAGACTAACCCTGAAGATAAAGAGATATGTGTGAATCGAAATCACACAAATGGTGTCTAGTCTAACCTCGTAAACAAAGAGACATCGCTCAATCGCTAGTCTAAATCACAAGAATGATCATCATGATCATAAGGAAGTGTCGATTACGCTAAATTAGTGAATATAAGAGTTTAGCTTCATGTCCCATAACCACTTGCTTAACTCAAATATTTACGAATAGATTGTAGATCTCCACTAGAAAATTGTCACAAGAGAGTTTCAACGAACAAGTCCATAAATTAACCGACGAAGTAAACGCAAGCGTTTCATACCACTTGTTTTGCTAAGCCGTTTAATTAGATTTTCTCATACGAATGAGGTAAAGGTTTGTATATACTAATAGATTGGAAAACGGTTTTATAAACAAGATTTGTATTAAAAATAGAGTTGAAATCATCTTTGTAAAGAGTTTGAATATTTGCTACTAGTATAGAAAACCTTTATATTTTAAAGTGACAAATCATAGAAGTGATTGTAGAAACAATCAATCATAAAAGTTCACATTCGAAGACGTGAATAAAATCCAAAGAAATCAATTCCCAAAACCATCAAAGTAAGAAGTTCTGTTGAATGTTTTACAGATAAGATCGCCTACGCATAGGTGTACGGGGTTCGACCTAGTGAAGGCAAGCGATCAAGTATGATATGGCAAAACTGGGATTTCCAGACGTCTGAGGGGTTGGTCCAGACGTCTGGATTTAGTCTCTGGAAATATTCCAGAAAACGATCCAGACGTTTGAAACCTAGAATCAGACGTCTGAAACCTAGAATCAGACGTCTGAAGGCATTCAGACGTCTGGGGAAAAGTCCAGACGTTTGGATTTGGTTTCTGAGAATATCCCAGAAAACCAACCAGACGTCTGAAACATAAATCAAACGTCTGACATCTTTTCAGACGTCTGGAACAATGGTTCAGACGTCTGAAATTAGTCACTGCTCTTTTTATTTTTCTGCCGTATGTTATTTTTCACCAGGAGGCAAAACCAGACGTCTGGCATTGACCTCCAGACGTCTGAACTCCCAATCTGGGCAGAAATTTACCTAGGCCAAGATGGCCAAAACGTTATCGGAAGCGATCGAGCAAGCAATGACAACTAAGGATTTACGTCTAGCAACAACCCGGCCTTAAAGGATGTTCGATACACTCCGAATATCAATGTCCAAATGTCCATAGAAGGATTTTCATAAAATTGGACCAAAACACCAAAATTGAAGAATTCGCAAAACCAATTCAAATCACAACAAGTGAACACGAAATAGATGATAGGAATTCATACCTAACAACAAAGATAGATATAGACAAAGATGTGAGATAAAAATCTCACCTTTGAACCCGAAAACAATGAATGAGAAGCTTGAAGACAAAGGAAGATCAACCACACTTCAATCTCAACACAAGAAGCTTGAATCTAAGCTTAAAAGAGAAACATTTCCTAAATTAGGTTTAGGAATTTTCTGAAATCAAAGTGAGAATGAGTTGGAGAAGAAGGAGATGATACTTACCAAAGCTTCTTCTTGAATTTGGAGGTAGAAGCTTGAATTTGCAATTGAACTAGGGCTTGGGGTTTTAATTTCCCATTCCTCTCCCCATTTTCAGTTTTGAGCTTGAGTGTTTGCAAAATGAAATGAGTGAATGGGGAGGAGAGGGGCTGAGTTAGGATATAGGGCTGAAACCCAAACCCAAAGTGAAAAAGTAGCAAAATCCTACTAACTCCAAACATATCGAAGTTTATACTCAAAAAGGTCGCAAACGTCATTTTGAACGCAATGAGGGTGGTCTAGAGTCCTAATTCGACTGTTTGCAAAAAGTAGCTTTTCGGACTAAAATCCGACGAACGATGTTATATTTAAATAAAATATTTAAAATATAAAATCGATATATATGCGGGTTGTTACAATTAATTCACACTAATGATAACTTGGTGGCCACACTTCCTCAAGGGCAGTTTGGGTAGTTTCCAAATATAGGATTAGGGTTTCAAAGCTTGTATAAATACCACATATGTTCATGTATTAATCTCTTAGCCTCCTTTAATATTCCTCTTTAGTTAGTTTAGTTTTAAACTCAAAATAAACAAAAACTCTCTTTTCTTTTTCATGGCTTCTTAGTCATTTCTCTTATGTAATTTCATTTATGAAATTTTAATTCATGCACTTTTCTTTTATGTTCTTTACTTGTTTATTTCCTTTCATGTTAGTAGCTTAGTTTATTTTTATGCAAGTTGATTAGCTCTCATTTTATTTTAATTTTCTCTCTATTTTCCTTTTGTTTTTGTTTCATGTTTAACTCTACATTTATTGAAATGATAACGAATATGAGAGGCTAAACCCCTTCAATTTAGTGGCATCAAAATTTGATGGTCTATATTTCTAATCAATAGTTAATAGATCATGTTTAGAATATATTTTATTTCCAAGTTCATTGTCATTTTCATGAGAGTTAAGAAGTGGTTTAGTGGGTATGTGTAACGACCCGATATTTTCAACCATTCGCATCCTCACATGTCGGACTGAATTGCTCAAAATATCAGATTGTTAATTTAAATTTGGCAAAAGTCAACATATACGGTAAATAAATAAATAAATCATAGAATCGCAGACACAGAGTAACATAACAATAATGCAGCGGAATAGATATATAGTAGTTCATGAAGCTACTATATAAACATCAGAGTTAGAAATAAAATACAATAGAATATCTCAAATACAGTGAAGTCTCCAGTACAAACAGATGACCTCTCTGAACAAATCAACTGGAAAAGCTGAAAGCTGAATTGATAGTGGGATCTCCAAACGAAGCTCCGAACTTCAAAGATGAGTCTCAAATGTTGTATCACTCAGTCTGACCCGAGCGTCAAGCAAAACACAAAACACTTGAGTCAGGATTAACATTCTTATATCAATAAATCCAACTCAAGTGAAATATCAACTGAAATACAAGTAACTCAAAGGATGTTTGGGATAACCATCCTCTAAGGATCCGTGGAACTGTCTACAATGTAGAAATATACACTACAACACCGTGGCCATTAGTTTATACTTCAAAACCAGGATGTCATTTTCATTTCAAATATATCTATTTTCCAAAATAGTATATATATAGTAAATAATTTTTAAAGTAAAGTATTCGAAATTTCCTCAAACTTCCCAAATCGCTTCAAAATCAACTCAAATTCCAAATTCAAATTTATTCAAAGCTCAATTTGTCAATTCAATTCGATTCTCAATAGGCCATTTAAAATTCCAATATATTTCCAAGCTTTAATATTTAACATTTTCAAAGTCAAATTTACAGTTTCATATAGATCTTGATTTAACCTCATTATTATTTAGTTAAGGAATATTCACTTAATAAATTCAATATCATTCAACTAGCCTTAAATTACATTTTTACTAAATATTTCCTTAAATTTATTTAAACAAGATATATTCATTAAATTACTTAATTCAAACCCAAGTTATAAATCATATCTTAAATCTCAATTCCAATCAGTTTCAAATCGGTTTAATTAAATAAAATTCCTTATTGAATACAATTTCAGCTAAATTCAAATTATCTTCCCAACCTTAACTTATCCAAATTATTGCCAAAATCTATTTTGAAATATAAATTTAAATACTTAACCATATTATTTAGATTAAATCAATCTTAATTAAATTAAATATCATTATTAAATATATATATATATATATCATTACCATTTATATATAATAATTGAAGAATCAACATTTATTAAAATCGTATATTTATTTCAAAAATATTTATATATGGACCAACGGTGTCTGTATATAATTTCCTATCCTATGGTCAAGTGATACAGATATTTATCATTTCAATCTGTAATTTTAGTATATAAGGGTAGATATCATTTCGACCCGCAATCCCAAATTCAATTTAAATGAAAATCGCTTGGGTCTATCATTTCAACCCATAACGATTTTCTCCTATTCTAAAGTCCGTTCGGGTATGTATCATTTCAACCCATAGTGAATTCTATACTAACGGGGAACTTGCAGAGTGATAACAGATATGATAATAATATAACAGTCATAAATCATCAATATAAATAACATATAATGGTGTCAGATGTCATAGGTGAACAGATACAGTTAATAGCATATATAACAATATAAATAACTAACAGTAGCATATTTCAATTGTCGTTTCAATTGAAATCAAATTTAATAAATATAAGAATGTTAAATCGTGAGTGATTGCTCACCTTTCGAGGCTAGAGAGAGAGAGATTCGACGAAAGAGTGAGTTACGATTCCAAGCACGGATTTCAAAGCAAAGCAAGATTGAACGCGAATTGGAAGAACAAGGCTGATAACAGGGGTCGATGAAAACAAATCAAATCAATTTTAATATAAACCAAAAATTTATACATTATTATAATATATATATAATTTCAATATTTTTAATTAAGGTATAAGAACAACTGTAATAGCCCGTAAACCCGTACCCCTTGAGTCGACACTATTCTCCATCATATCAACTCAAAGTGAACGAAAATACAAACCATTAGGGTTAAAGAAGAAAGAGGTAGAAGAAGAAAACAGTAAACAATAACTGAATCTCACAATCGCAGCGGAACAATATATAATAGATAAATGACTAATCTTTAAACAAGAATTTTTATCTGTTTATACATTACATCATCAGAGTACAATAATATCGGAATCAAATACTGGACAGTTATATTAACTTGTCCCACAACAGAATACACAGTATACACAACACAACGGAATATACATCAAGTACGAGTGATACGTCTCGCCATCCAGCTCGTCTCAGCTCCACAGCATTCTATCCTGTATCTGTAATACTCGGTCTGACTTTCAAAAATCATAACTAAATCCACTCATATAATTATTTTCAAAATCTATATTATTGTAAAATCAATACATGGTCAGCTTATAAATATTAAACATAATATCGATATCTGTTTTAAATCATAATGTCCCTTTCAAAATACTAACATATAGTATTAACAAACCCTGACGTTTAAATCCACGTCTGTAATACTGCTGGGTATATGCATAACCTATGTATACTCGAACCAATGTAAATTTGTATATTTACAACAGTCAAACAGATAATATGAATAAATTCAATATCATACTATATATATAAAACCAACAAAGACTTCACTTCATATAACAACACTTTTACATAATATAGTACTACTAAATGGACACAAACTGACACATACATATACAATCATGTCAACCCTTACACTGTCCTATACTATATATATATATATATCATATTTATAAATGCTTACCTAGGTTATATAAAATACTAATGCAACCTATATAACAGATAACCACACATCTCTATATCTTATGAATCTCAAACAGGCTATATATATCTCACATAATCATTTATATATGCAGACTAACAAAATTTTGTACATAAAGTAATTAGATTTATTCCTTATATAGCATGCATTTATAAACATATCTACATAGGTATACAACATATAATGACAACTCATATACTCTATATATTATAATAATAAAACACGTCGAAATGCTATATAATACTTTGGAGTCAAATAAGAAATTATATAAACTTTTAACTATACAACATATATACAAACTTATGTACATAAACTATATTTGGGATATACATAATTTGAAATATATTTATAAAACAGAACTATATTTTATAAACATTATCTATAAACTAATATATATATATATATATATATTAATATATAAACTCACCTATATAAATGCAACAAAAGAATAAAGGTAGCCGAGCATGCTACAGGGAGGATGAGTGAGGAAAGAGGGGAAGACTAAGGCATGGTGAGGAGGATGACGAGGCCGTGGCGTTAGGCGGTTTCAGGGTGAAGGAGAAGTTGAAGCGAGCAAGGGAAAAAGGCTGCGGATGGATCTGATGATGATGCGGGTTTACTGCGGAGGAAGCACGCCGATCAGAGGCGAGAGAGGGTGGCGACTGGGTGTAGGCTGGCCGAGGCGAATCTGGAGGGGAGAGACATCGGTGGAGAAGGCGGAGCCTTGGCTGGTGGATGGTTGCCGAAGAGGTTGGAGGGGGTGTCGTGTTCGATGGAGGAGCGGAGTTTGGAAAAGGTGAAGGAGAGGCCATAAAATTTGGAGTGCCAGGCAAATTTAAAAAGGGGAGGAAGAAAAACAATAGAGAGGGGAAGAAATAGGGATCTGGGAAGAAGCAGCATGAAAGAGGAGGAAAATATGAACAGGAAGAAATGGAAACGAATATAAATAAAAGTAACAAAAGAAATAGCAACAATCACGTGTTATGATTCAGGTGAGGATTTAAGGCATTAAATATTCACGTTGATTCAGGAAAATAATCAAAGCAATAAATGACAGCACGTTTCAAATTTGAAGAGGCACGGGAAGTAGTTGAAATTTGTGGTACCGATACGACAAACAGTTTTATTATATCCGTCGCGTACCGAACCTCAAAATACAGAAATAAATATACCGCAGAGATCAGCATGATGAGACGATCAAAATGGTATACAGATATCAGTGGCACGATCATCCTATCAAAAGTCGATACGGACACTGATATACGTTGTTATTCCATATGGAAAAATCCAAACAAAGCTAGAAACATCCGAAATTTGCGAAACGATCTACGCTATCTTATTCAGAGTGTTCTAAATAAATTTTCTCATGTTGACATATTTAGGTTTTGGAATATTTTCAAATTCAACTGTTATTAACTGATTTAAGTTGAAATAAAATTACTCAATAAAATAAACTTCAATAGTAACAGATGAAAATTTTCCAGTTGCTATGTTTAAATAGACGTATTCCAAATAATAAATTTTTATTTTTGAATTCAAGTATTTCAAATTTCACAAAATTCCAATTTATTTAATATAAAAAAATCACTAAAATTTTGGGTCGTTACACTATGTTAAAGTTTGAAGTTTGATGGTTTATATTGGGCTAATTAATAGCACAAATATTCCATACTTATGATAAACATATCAACTAAATTCTCTAATGACCAAAAGAGAGATCATAATTTCATATATATATATATATATATATATATATATATATATATTGATTTATGTGATCTTGAGAAGAACATTGCCTCTAGATTGCCTTTGACTCTCATATTTTTATCCACTTTATTTTTGGTACTTTATTTACATTTTTTAGCTTAAAAACGTTTCAGACTCTTGGTTAATTTGATTGAATAGAATTTTAAAATCTATACAATTCCCTGCGGATCGACCTGTATTCACCACGTACTAGAATTGTACGCCGTGCGCTTGTAGTATATATTTATTTAAATTTTTTTGGCTATTTTCTAAACCGATAGAAAATTAGTCATTAAACAAGTAAGCAAAAGATAAATTTTCAAATGATTAAATAAATATTAATAACACAACTTTTTCTCAAATCTTTCTCAAAATTGTAATTAAAAGGAGAAAATATTAGGGAAAGGTTAGCTCAAAATCCCTGACTTTAACATATAAAATCCAATATGTTTTTCCTTGTAGAAAAGATAACGATCACACAATCGAATAGGTCTTGAGATCCAATTCGGCGGTATGAAAAATTATTTTTTTGGGTCATTGATAAATTGACTCTCAACGTCTAAATCTAAATCTATAATCCCAAACATATTGATGCATACACTTGAAAAGCTTCGAAACAACATAATATAAACGATGAAAGCGGTGCCAAGCCCTAACTTCATAGTCTTCAAAATTTGACTATTTGGTCTATCCAATTTATGCTCAAAGGATTATTTAAAATTACTCAGAGTTAAATTATGGATGGTTACGCTTGCGTTTTCTCTTTACAACTGTGCTGGGATGCTACATCGCCGTTAGTTTGCGTAATGAACCACACTTGTTTTAATGGTATGGCTAATTGTATTTGCATGATTCTCATTCCACGCCGCACCATTTTTTTTAAATTAAATCAATTTTGTCTCATCGTCCGCTTGGCCATTTATCTATATCGGTAAGTTTTTATTTAGGGTTTCATTTTTTATTGTTATTTAGAAATTGGTCGAATATGTGCGATCTTTTTCATCGTGGGTATTTTCGATCCCTAGCAAGCCGCCTTGATATGGCCATCCTCTTGCCAATGCTACCAGATATTGAAATCCTTTCAAAAGGTGTTCTTTGTAATCTTGCAATTTAGGTTTATGCAATGGTTTTGGGTTTCAAAATTTCAATCTTGTTGAAACTTCCGATTTTATCTAATAGGTACTGAAACCTTATTAGGCCATCTGTATGGTTCGACATTTATAATCTTTTTATTCACTCTGCTAATTTATGTCGATTGTTACTGTAAGAGCCCTATCAACATTCATTTAAACATTGATAAACAATATGGTTGTTTTAAATAAAATTATTTCTTAATAAATCACAACAACTATGTTACTTCCACTAATTTTAGTCTAATTTTACTGTAATCTTCAAATTCAATTATCTAATTTGATAATTTTGTTCTGTTTTTCGTCATGTTATTGAATGGTTAAGAAAGAAAAATATAAGTTCAGTTTTTTCTTTACAATACGTTAGGATATATCATATACATACTTTTTTTGGTTTTATAAAAGGAGCTGTCCATGATGATTTTGTATAATTATTTAGGGAACATTAGCTTTTTATGCCTTTGTGTCATTAAAAAAAATTAATTAAATTGCACCTTTTGGGGTTAACTAGTACGAATACATTCTACACATATGAGCTCCAGCTATTTTTCTTTCGGTTATTATTGAATTTTTGTTCGGTTTCTTGTAGAAATAATATTTTGATGAGAATTAACTTGATCATCATTTAATTCATTTATGTCCAAATGTGTTTAAGAAATCTAATCGATGTTCTTTTCTTTTTGAACACTTACTCAAATATTAAAATGTCATATAGTCCATGTAATAAAACTTCATGCTCATTTAGATGGCCTAAAAGTGAAAATTCAATTACATAAAATGTGCACATAGTTATTGTTGTTTTGAGGAGAAATTTGAGGTATCAAATGAACATAGGATAGTTTATATGCACATAGCAATGTCATGAGAAAATATAATCAACAAATAAGATTAATAAATATTAAGTATTAAGAGGTAGCTATAATACTAAATATCAATAGCTTAGCAACGTCATATTAAAAAAGAAATCATTCATTTGATAGAAAGGAATGGTAGTCTTAGTTATCTTGAAGAAATTCATACATGTTATTTAGCGAGAAAGGTAAGCGCAAATGTTTAGAGGCAAGTGCAATACAAAACTACTTTTTCATACCCTACAACACCATGTCTTGGTTTGATGTCTTTTCTTTTTGGTTCAAGCTATTTTGTTTTCCTTTTCTTTAGGATGCATCTTCGTGCTAGTGTAATCTCTTCACTTTTTTTTATTGCTCGGCAATCAAGGTTAAGTTAAATTATAAGAAATGCATAACTGACCGTAGCAACATATCTTTCATCCATTTCGCTCATCATTTGTAAAACTATAAGCCCACAACATTATCTTCTATTGCAATTTATAAGAGAAGTTGCAGAAATGAAATGATGAGAATTTTATTATATCTGAAATGATTCTTACATACAAAGGAGATAGTTTACATATTCTATTTATAACAGTCTCAATACTGTTTATTCACAAATAAACATATAGGCTTTTGGGTTTATATGCATACCCGCACCCGCATCTCAATATAAATATGAATAACAATAGTGCCGCTGCTGCTATTCATTTCTTTCATTTGGTTATCCTCTCCCTTAATTCGCAGCTAGGTATTCTTCCGATCCCCAAAATTGCGATTTTTTTGCTGACCTTCAGTTCCAATCAGATCCAACTGTAATTATGAAAAAATTGCTCTGTCGTCTTCAACTCTTGTCTTCGCCAGCTCTTGATTCTCTAATACTTTTCTTCAGTTCAAAATTAGGGTTTCTGAAATTAGAATGTTTATGAAAGAAAGATTGTTCCTTTACTTCGAAGATGTCTCTGTGCTTTGAAATCTTCTTGAATGAAGTGTTTTCAGTTGATTGAAGCTAGGATTTTGTCGGTTCTCTAACTCATTGTAGATCTGCTCAACTCTTAGCTCAAGCTTTAGACGCGTGAAATTCTTGGCAAATAGCGACTTGGTAAGAATATCAGCCCTTTGGTAAGTAGCTAGTAAGTGACTTACAGTTATCTTTCCTTTTATTACTTGCTCTTTGACAAAGTACAAGTCTAGTTCCATATGCTTTGTTCTAGAATGTAGAATTGGATTGGCAGTTAATGATACAGTACTGAGATTGTCATATCAAATAATAGCCTTGGTGTTAGTGTTAATCATTAACTCACTGAGTAATGATTCTATCCACATTATTTCGCTTGTTGCACTTTCTACACTCTTGAATTCAGCTTCAGTACTCAATCTTGATATAGTTGATTGTTTTTTTAGCATCGTGATATTGGGTTTTGGCATATACTTATATGTAGTATCCTATTGTTGATCTTCGATTATCTAGATCAGTTGCCCTATAAGAATCTGCAAAACCATATAAATTAAATTAGTGCATGATTTTAAAATTAAGCCATGATTTATTGTTCCCTTTAAATATCTTAGAATCCTCTTTACTACCTTCCAATGTTCATCTAGAGGATTCCGCATGAACTGACTGACTTTGTTCAAACTATAAGCAAATTTAGGTCGAGTTATTGTCACATACTGTAGTGCCCCTACAGTACTTCTGTATTGTTTTGCATTTGATACTAGTTCTCCTTTGTTTTTTTATAAGTGTAGGTTACTTATTATAGGAGTTGGTAAACTGTTTGCTTGATCCATTTTTGTTTTGATGAGAATTTCTGAAATATACTTCTTCTGGCCCTGGAAAATTTTGAGCTAGATGTTCTTTTAACTTCAACACCAAGGAAAAAGCTCAATTCTCCAGGATCTTTAATTGAAAATTCCTCATTTAGTTGATGAATGACACTGACTATTTCTTCATTGTTGTTTCCAGTGACAATAAAATCATCCACATACACTAGAACGTACGTTACAATGGTACCACTAAATTTGGTAAATAAGGAGTTATCGGACTTAGAAGGATTATAGCTAAGTCTAATTAATGTAGGTTTCAACTTTTCAAACCAAACCCTTGGTGCTTGTTTGAGACTATAAATTGCTTTGTTTAGCTTGCACACAAGTTCTGTATTTCCAACTTTCTTGAATCCAGGTGGTTGTTCCATATATACTTCATCTTGTAGAACTGCATTTAAGAATGCATTGTTCACATCTAGTTGCGTTATACTCCAATTTTTGTGTAATGCAATTGTAAGAATGATTCTAACTGATGATGGTTTTATCATTGGTGAAAAAGTTTCATTGAAATCAAATCCTTGCTGTTGTGAGAATCCTTTGGCAACTATTCTTGCTTTATATTTTGTTATAACTCCATCAGCATTCTTTTTAAGTCTATATGTCCATTTGCATCCAATGATATTTTTGTTCTTAGGAAGAGGAACATGATCCCATGTCTTATTCCTTATGAGAGCATCATATTCTTCATTCATTGCTGCTATCCATTTTTCACTTTGCATAGCTTGCAGATAAGTATATGGTTCCTCTGTCTCAATATCAATAATGTACACTTTTGGTTTAAATATTCCAATTTTTGATATAGTAATCATATGATGACTTGTCTTGTCCTGACTAGATGAATTATCTTCTATTTAAGGTTGAGTATCGGATGATTGTACAACATCATGTGTTTAATTGAAGTCTGATTGATGACTTGAATGTTGCTGAGATAAATGATCTGGACTTATGAATGATCTAGTAACACCATGACTTGGTCCAGATTTGGACACTGTGTGTTGCGGTTTTAGATGATTCTGGAAGTCTTCATTTTGCTCTTGGATAATTATATCATGACTTAGAGGTATTGATGGTATGGAGAATCTTGAATTGTAAATTTTCCGAGACGCCTTGATACTTGATTCTCTAAATGGGTATACATGCTCATTAAAAATAACATGTCTGGATATGAATACTCTTCCTTTGCTATCTAAACATTTTTATCCTTTGATATTATTAGCATATCCAAGAAAAGTGCAGGGAGCTGATCTAAAATCAAGTTTGTGAGTGTTGTATTGCCTTAAGCAAGGAAAACACAAGCAACCAAACACCTTTAATCTATGGTAATTTGGTAACTTGTTGAATACCACTTCAGTTAGGATTTTGCTTGCAACACTTTAGTGGGTGGCTTGTTGATCAAGTATACTGCTATAGCAAAGACATCTGGTCAAAATTTCAATGGTAATGACGCTTGTGCAAGCAGTGTAAGTCACATTTCCATTATATGCCTGTGTTTTCTATCAAGTAATCCATTCTGCTCTAAAATGTAGGGACAAGTGGTTCTTTGAATTATCCCTCTTTTTTGAAAGTATTCTTTAAGTAGTTTGAATTCAGCACCTCCATTTGTTTGCAAAACTTCGACTTGATGGTTTGTTTGTTTCTCTGCTTGAGCTATAAACTGTATCACTACATGAAATGCTTTAGATTTTGTTTTAAGAAAATAAATCCAAACAAATCTAGAATATGCATCAATGAATGGTATATAGTATTTAAAACCATAACCAATGTCAATAAGAGATGGTCCCCATAAATCGCAAGCCATAAGTTCAAGAGGTTTTGTATACTTAGTTTCAGAATTTTGAAAAGTGAGTATATGACTTTTGCCCATTTGGCAGTATGTGCAAATGTAGGGAACATATATATTATCAAAAACAATATTATTACTGCTCAGAATTTTCTTTACAACGTCAATACTAGGATGACCTAGTTTATAATGCCAGACATCAATGATACTCTTACTCATTTTATTTTGAGTAGATTCACAGAAATTGCAACACTTTTCTGTATTGTCACATCAATGATGCTCTTACTCATTTTATTTTGAGTAGATTCACAGAAATTGCAACACTTTTCTGTATTGTCGCAGTTTTTAGAATCAACAAAGATAAACTTGTATAGCCCCTTGAATGCTTTACCCTGCAAGAGAACCTTTTTAGTTAGTATATCTCTAACCAAGCAATAAGTGGGATAAAATTCAAAATAATCATTATTATCACTTGCAAATTATGATAAACTTATCAAGTTTTTCTTTATTTGAGGAACTCTTAATGGATTATTAAGATAAAGTTGTCTTTCACCTTGTATATGTGCATCACCAGTATGTGTTATTTCAGTAGACACATCATTACCGATGTGTATACACTGTTTACCTTTATATTCTTTATTCCCAAGGTTCAAATTACTGAGATTGTTAGTGACATGATTAGTGGCTCCAAAGTCAGGATACCAGATTTCATCATGAATATCATCAATCTTGGCAATATCATTAGTATTTGAGTGATTGCCTCTTGCACTTTCTGACTGATTTCCCTATTCATGTTGTATACTGGTCAGGTTTGCACTTGGATTAAAACCTCTTTGGTTGCTGGTGTTGCCTAACTGTGCAGGTACACAGTTTGCATCAATCTGAAATAGCTTATGTTTGCTGAATGACCATATTTCTCACATATTTGACATCTAAGTCTATTGTTGTTGTTATTCCATCTACCACCCTTTCCTCTGTATTTGTAAGTCTGACCTCCTCTTTGATTGACGGTAGTGTCATTTCTGCCTCCATAAGATCTTTCTTAATTCTTGCTTTTGTTATTTGCAATGTAGTTTACTGATACGCTAGAAACCACTATCTTATTTTGTTCAATTCTTCCTTCATGTGCAAGAAAGATGCAATGAACGTTATGCATAGATGGAGTGGTGTCTTTTGATGAAATAACTGCCACTACAGCCTTATACTCATCATCAAGTCCATCCAAGATTGAAAGAACACTTCTTTATTAGTGACAGTGTGTCCAGCTGCATTAAGTTGATCACATAAAGTCTTGACTTTGATTAGATACTCTCTCATTGGCATGGTTTCCTTCTTTGCATTCTGCAGTTGCTTTTTATAGTACATTATTTTTGCTACTGACCGTGCGCTGAACACTTGCTTAATAGTTGTCCAAATCTCATATGCGGTTTTACAACCTATCAATTGTGGTGGTAAACTTGCAGTTATGGAAGATAATAACCAAGAACTCAACAAACTATCTTGTCTTTGATAAATTGTATATTCTCTACCATTGACAGTATTACCTGTATTGTCTGTAGTATATCTTGTTGGTATTGGCTTTGTTCTAAGAATGTACTCCTCAAATCCATAACCTCTCACAGCAGTTTCAATCTGAAATTTACAAAGTTGGAAATTTGATTCATCTAATTGTGTTGCTATTAGCTGACTTTGAGGACTAATCAAGATTTAGGATAAATTTTCAGTTGTAGGTTGTTGTGCAGAGCTTGGGCTTGTGGATGATGTGGGATTTGGATTTATGGATGAGAAAGAGTTATTATCAATATTACCTTCTGCCATGATAATACCATATGAACAGAGATTCAAAGTGATGAACTATGCTAATTCTTGAATAAAGAAAAGCAAAGAACTTAATAGACAAATGAAATTCAAGTATGGCAAGTGAGATATCTTGATGAAAAATAAAGAAGTTTTCTGAAAGCAGCCAGAAAATAATGATTTCTAGGCACGGCTTGATGAACAAAACAGTGTAGGTTTCAATAATTCGATAAAATTCTGAAAGCAGCCAAGAAACTGAGTGATGAATACTTCTGACAGTTTTCTTGGCAAGGCTTTGTGATGAATTTAGTGAGATTTTCAAGAAACTAAATGCAAGAAAAAAATTTCAAGATCAAAAGAAGAGTAACTCAGATGATGAGATTTCTTCTTTGATGATCTTTAATGGTTGCAACCTTCTCCAAATGATGATTGTGAATCTGATGGAGAATTGGCATGGAAATCAAACGTCTTTAAACAGTTTCCAGCTCTGATACCATATAAGAGAAGTTGCAGAAATGAAATGAAGAGAATTTTATTATATCTGAAATGATTCTTACATACAAAGGAACATATGCTATTTATAACAGTCTCAGTACTGTTTGTTCACAAATAAACATATGGGCTTTTGGGCTTATATGCACACTCGCACCCGCATCTCAATATAAAGGTGAATAACAATACTGTTGCTGCTGCTATTCATTTCTTTCATTCGATAATAAAATTTACTTTGAAAAATGTTTTTGGATAAATGTTGTTTATATATAGAAAAACAATAATATATTTTGTTGTCAATACGCTTGTGTCCATATTTAAAAGCCAAATTTGTTGTCAATACCTAGTTATGTTGCGATGCTCAGTTATGGTGACAGTGGTTCTCCTAAAAACATCCATGTAGGCTGTTATTTCACGTCTAGAATTTGAGTACTTATGTTTGGCAGTAGGATATAAGTAGGAACGTAGTTGCCATAATTGCATCTGTGATTGAATGGGTGGTCAGAAAACGAATAAGTTTCATATAATTTATTTCATATTTAACCTCTCAATATAACTTATCTATCCAAATACGTCTATTTTTTAGTATCCAGTATTCACATAAAACCATTCAAAAGTTACAACTCAAAACTGAATTTTCTAAGTAATAACTTCGGCACTTGGTACTTATTATGGTCCTTTTTTCCTATATTTTTGTTTTGGCAAAGCCAGCGGGGTTGAATGGACCCCTACCATTATTATTAAGAACAAAAAAAGTTACAAAAGATTACAACAAGCAAACCTCCAAAGATAAGAGGTCAGCACATAAGAGAAATTAGAGAAATTACATTGATCTAGTAATAGAAAGGACCAGTACGTGTTTAGAGGAAGATTGCCCTTTAAACACCCTACTATTCCTCTCCATCCAAATGAAACAGAAAACCTTCTTTAAGATTCTTAGCATCAATCTACCTCTTTCATTCTTCCACCTAGTAGCCTTGAAAATATTGTACCATTCCATAAGAGAATTACGCGTAGGCCTATGATAACCATAGTGATGCAAAATCATATTCCAAATATGGAATGTAAAATCACATTCAAAGAACAAATGCGCCACAGTCTCCACATCAGAACCACACAAGGAACAGGTATCACATTGTATAATACCACAATTTTTAAGTTTACGAAGCGTAAGAATACCATTCTTCAAAACCTTCCACATGAATAGATTTTCCTTAGGGATAGAAAGAGGATCCCAGATTCTAGTAAACCAAAGAAAAGTAGGATAATCATTGGAGGGATCAAGAGCATTATAAACAGATTTTATCGAATGCACCTTGTCATTCCAAGTAACATGAATATTGCTAAGGCTATATAACTTATTATGAATAGCAGTCCACTCAGCTCTAACCACTGCAGAGCTGCAGTATGGAAGGGAAACTCTACCATCAGCCAAATATCTTTGAACAGATGCATTACAACTAATACCAAAGATGCTTCGAGTGTCATAATCAATAATATTTGCTAGAATAACTCCTTTAGCCGGCCATGGATCATACCAAAACGAAATCTTGGCAATGTCTTTCATTCTCTACTGAACCAGAGGTAGAAAAATATATCTACCTCTCAAGATATTCCTCCAGGACCAACTGCAGTCAGATGGAGGAGTAATACACCAGAAGTTACTATCTCGAATGAGATAATGTCTACACCATAAAGCCCACAAATTATTGTCATGCCTCAATAACTTGTCAATTCTAGATGATAGCATAGCAAAATTCCATCGCTTAATATTTATAATTCCAAGACCACCTTTTTCATAAGAGCAACAAATATGGCTAAAAGCAATAGGAATCATTTTCTTAGAGAAAGGGTTAGCATGCCACGGAAAATGATTCAATGCTGAGTTGATCATGCTAATAAGCTTGGCTGGTAGGATGAAGATTCTGGCATAATAAACACACATGGAAATTGCAATAGTTTTAACAATAACAAGCCTATCCGCCATAGAAAATTTAGAACAATTCCAACTAGATAACTTAGTAGTAATTTTTTCAAACAGCTGTAAGCATTGGAAAGTCCTTATTCTAGAAGAACAAAGAGGAACACCAAGATAGGATTCATTATCACTGAAAGGGGATAGGCCTGACAGAGTATACACCATCTCTTTTCCAACATCAGGGAGGCCAGCAATACACATTCTAGACTTACTTCTGTTAATGGATAGACCAGTCAATTCCTGAAAGGTAACAAGAACATTTAAGACCCCACTAATAGATTTATAGTTAGGCTTAGTAAAAAGAAGAAGGTCATCAGCAAATAGGAGAGTGTGTAACAACCCGGGGTTTTGTACCATTTTAATAATCGTCATTAAACGATTATTGTGATAGTTAATTGATAGTTGAAGTTTTAATCGAGTTGAAAATTCTTTTGTAATTCGTTAAAGAATTTTTACGGGCTTTATAAATAAAATTTTGAACATGGTCCCTTGTTTATTTTGGGCCGTGACAATTATCATTGCCATTCCTTTTTCTCTACACTCAAAAACCCGTCCACCCCCTTTCATTCCTCATTCGAGAAAACCCTAACAAAAAAAATCGAAAGAAAGAAAATGGTGGCGGCCTTGTTATTTCTCGTTCGTCCCCAAGCTAGAGCTTCGTGTAATCGAAGGCGCCGGCTCCAACAACTCGATCGAACGATGCTTCGATCATGGCTCCTCCGATTGTTTCTTCTTTTTGCTGGCGGTCGCTTCCAGTTGGTCGAGTCGAATGTTGGCTAGGTCGTCGAAAACGGTGAGTTCTTCTCACATCTAATTCCTACTCCAGTAAAATTAGGATATGAAACCCCTTGTGTTGTTCGCCTGAGTTTGTTTGAATTTATCGATTACTTTACGTTGGCCCTTGATCTTCGTTTGGATGTATTTGATGATTTCTGACTTTGTCAATTTACTTGATTAACTCGACGTCGTTTTTGACTTGGTTCGATTACGTGACTTCCTGGTTACTTGGTTTTCACGGTAGTGATTTTGATTTATTCGAACTTCCTTGGCCCCTATGGTTTTGAATTCTCTGTTGACATTGGCCGCGACTTTGAGTGTGTTTGACTTCGAGTTACATTCCAGTTTTTATTCCTGCTCATGTGCTGGTCATAATGTATTCAGTTTATCTTGTGATATTTGCGCTTGTGACTTGGTCATCACGGTTGTGAATTTTGAACTCGTCTGTTGACATTGGCTTTGACTTTGATTTTGAACTCCGCCTGTTATTCGAACTTAATTTGGGGTTTTGTGTTGAGGTTGATTTTGATCGAGTTGTTTGAAGTTAATTTATAATTGGACTTTGTTCCATTTTCTGTTCGATCCTGGACACTTTTAGTGTCTGATCAGTAGCATATACGACTTGCTCGATTTATGACTTCTACTTCGATCACATGATTATTACAGTGTTATTTCCTGACTTTGTTCATGGTTCGGTGATGATATTCTGCTTCCATTATTTTGAAACTGCTACTGTTATAAACACTTCACCTTAACTTCGGCCTTGATTGACTGTGATTTTGGACTGCAATTGTCTTTGTTCGAAATTATTTTCAATGCTCGGCCATTTTGATTTGGAACTATTGTGTTGTGCACTATGTCTCGATATTGACTCTGTTCAATTGGTTCTTTGTGTTAGTTGACTTCAACATGATTTCATATCTATAACCTACTTGACTTTTGGCGGTAGCTGTTTCATTTGATATGCATGCATCTATATGCATAATTGTGTTTGTATTGCCTTCTTGTCTTTACTTTGTGCATGTTTGAACCATTTGTTTCAACAACCATGTGTATACATCTATGTATGTATATATGTGGTGTAAGTTGAACAGGAACAGTTTAACTGTATATATTGTTACTTAATTCTGCGTTTTGTACTTGAGTCTGCTTTTGCATTGGGTACATCTTGCAGTTTCTTCACTTGGTCCCTGCATATATCACTACATGGTGTTTATGCTATTCTGTCTTATGTGCATGTGTCTTTAGCTTGGGTTCATTTGAGGTTGCTGTTCCACTTTATTCATTACAGTTTCATTTGCATGTATTTGTGTCCCTTGTTCATGTTGCTGTTGGTCTTCACTGCACTTGAATGTGTAGTCTTGTTCAATGGCCGAGTTCAATTGAGCCTTGTTGCAGTTCGTGCCTGCACTCTTCTATTTATAGTTGTTGGGTTGTTAATTCCACTTCTGGTTTCACTGAATTGGGTGGCACCAGTCTTCGTTCATATATTTGTCTTTGAGCATTTCACTGTACTTTGAAGTGTTTCTCTAGTTCACAAATTTGCAGTCTTGTTTGTTTGTGGCATTGGCTTGCCGTTGTGAATTTGTTGATACTGACACATGCTTTGGGTACTTTACTTGTTGTTTTACATGATGCTCCTTTTTGACTTGACGATGACCCTGTCTTCGGCAAGTGAGTTGAACTGTCATTTTGCCTAGTCTTTGATTATGAGGTTAGTACTGTCCAGTTTACAGTACAGTACTATATTTATGTTGCAATTCGTTCATTCGGGTTTTGAGGCTGTTTGCACGCAGTTGCAATTTAGTCATTTGTGTTGTTATCACACTTGAGTTGAACCCGATTTCGGGGTTTGACCTTGTGATCATTTGTGACTTTCACTGAGCTTTTGTGTATCTCTTGCGATAGTGGCGAGGCAGTACACGCGTGCGTGTACTGCAGCCCTATCAGTTTTGACAGTTTAAATTAGTGTTATATTTGCCGTTATCCAATTCTCGTATCGAGAGTTGGATATACGAGATTTCTGTGATTATCGTCTATTTGACTATCTGATTATTATTACTGCTATACACTAATAACTGAGTTTGAATTAGACTGACCCGTGTATTATCTTCTTTTGAATGTAATACTCGGGTCAGACCCGAGTTATTTCAGGTTGTAGATTTTCTTCTTTGAGTTGCTGTTCAGGATATGAAGACTTTTCACATCTTCTGAAGTTGTCAATGTCATTTTGTAGTAGTCGTGTCATTGTATAGAACGATATGTATTCATGTATATTAGTCGATAATGTACTTGTATATATAACTTCTAGAGTCGACAGTTGTAGTTGTATCATATGTATTGTGTCAACTATGTATTAACTGACATCAGTTATATATATATGAGACTTTTGTTTTTATCTGTGTTCCGCATTTATATTATCTGTGTTATTGTTATATCTAATGTCCTAAACTATTATGAACCGTCGTAGTTCGTTTTATACTAGTATTGGGGGTGTCGATGGGAGTAAATAAATAATAGAAGAAAAAAAAGTATGTACCACTCCTATCGAGATAACCAATATTAGTGTAAGGCCAATTACGGATGGTCGCTCCTATCCAGCCTTATTCTTCGTAATAATAGACAGTATTTCCTTTAATACTCTTTGTTATTATGAGCATAGAGGTGGGGCGTCACAGTTGGTATCAGAGCTTGGGGTTTATGGACATAATATAAAACATAACTTGGATGGAACATATGTTACAACTATTGGTCGATGTTTTATCTGTGATTTGAGTCAAAACTAAAGTTTTAAAATTTTTGATGAAATTGTGTTCCGATGATTTGACTGATTTGAGTACTGTTTATCAGAGTGCGCAGCGGAAACAGTGAAACTGTCTTCGCTGGGTACAACTGATAATCTATTTGATTTAGAAATTGAAATAAATTTCAATTGTTGTTTACATAGCTGTAATTATTTTGTTTCTTTGAGAATTTCGAATCCGAATTGAGGATTCGAAGAAATTGCAGATATGTGATTTTTGTTGAAATTTCCGCTAGCTTTCTTTTATACTAATCATATATTGATTAGATTTCTGCTGTTTTGAATTATCTTCATTGAAGAAACCTTCGAATAATTTCTTTGTTCATTTTGTAGTATACGTGTAAATTCGAGTTGCATATTATTGCATTTATTTTACGTTGAACCGATGCTTGGTTATGAAACGTATTTTGTTGCCGTTATTTTTATAACGGGATTTTACACCAATGCTATATTTTGAAGCACGGTGTTTTATAGCATTTTGATGAATGAGAATTCACTGATATTACATTTTGATGTAGATTGTTTTGATGTGATTTTGACGTTTTAAAACTACTGTCGCTTTGGCTTCAGTAACCGTCAAATTTTAAAAAAGTGGATTTTCAAGCGGTTATTCCGCAATGCTGTTTTGTGACCGTTTTCACGGTATTTTGAGAAGTACAATTTCCTTATCGAAATTGTTACCGATTTGCTGTTTTAATCACGTGATTGGAGAATCGTTTTAAAATGAAAATTGTTTTATAAAATTTTAACAGTTTGCGTTTTCAAAAGAATGAGAAAGCGACTTAAACGATTCAGCAAAATCGAGGATTATGACCCCTTTCTTTTACTGTTTCGCTTAACTCCGGACTTGTTCAGTTGAGAATGCGAATTGTTATTTTTACAAAATAAATAAAATTGTTTTCAAAAATTTTACAGTTTGCGATTTCAAAAGAATGAGGAAGCAATTTAAACGTTTCAGCAAAATCGAGGACTATGACCCCTTTCTTTTACTGATTCGCTTAATTCCGGACTTGTCCGTTTGAGAATGTAAAGTGTATTTTTACAAAATACACAATTTTGCACTTTCAAGGAAACGATGAAGTGATTTAAACGATTTAGCAAAAGTGCGGAGTATGGAACCACACTTTTACTATTTCGGTTAATTCCGGACTCGTTAATTGAAATATCTGTCGTTTTGATGATTTTACACTTTCAAGGAAACGATGAAGAGAATTAAACGATTTAGTAAAACACGTGGTATGGGACATGTGCGTTTGCTTTTTCGGTTAATTCCGGACTCGTTAATTGAAATATTTGATGATTTCGTGTGCTTTCGAGCCACTATGAGGACCTTCGGGTCATTTGTTGGGCTTTCGGGCCACTCTGCGGACCTTCGGGTCAAATACCAGTACTAGACCTTCGGGTCACTCTGCGGACCTTCGGGTCAATCTGATGGGCACCAAAATTATGTTGAGTACTTGGTAGGCTTCGGCCATATGTTGTTGCACGTGAGGCGAATTAAAAACTCGCCATCTGATGGGATCGATCCAAGCTTTTATGTTGATTTTCTAGTCTTCTTAATTGATTTCTAGATATTTGCTGTTTCCAATTATCTGCAGGTAATTGGATATTTGTTGATATGAGTTCTGATTATCGTTTTTGATAATCAGATATTTGTTGTTTCTAATTATCGCTTGTGATAATTAGATATTTGCTGATATGAGTTCTGATTATCGTTTTTGATATTCAGATATTTGTTGTTTCTAATTATCGCTTGTGATAATTAGATATTTGCTGATATGAGTTCTGATTATCGTTTTTGATAATCAGATATTTGTTGTTTCTAATTATCGCTTGTGATAATTAGATATTTGCTGATATGAGTTCTGATTATCGTTTTTGATAATCAGATATTTGTTGTTTCTAATTATCGCTTGTGATAATTAGATATTTGTTGATATGAGTTCTGATTATCATTTTTGATAATCGGATATTTGTTGCTTTTAATTATCACTTTAGATAATTAAATATTTGTTGATTTGAGATTTAATTATCGCTTGAGATAATTAAATATTTGTTGAATTTAGATTTAATTATCGCTTTAGATAATTAAATATTTGTTGATTTGAGATTTAATTATCGTCTTTGATAATTAAATATTTGTTGATTTTAGATTTAATTATCGCTGTTAGATAATTAAATATTTGTTGATTTGAGATTTAATTATCGTCTCTGATAATTAAATATTTGTTGATTTTAGATTTAATTATCGCTGTTAGATAATTAAATATTAGTTGATTTGAGATTTAATTATCGTCTCTGATAATTAAATATTTGTTGATTTTAGATTTAATTATCGCTGTTAGATAATTAAATATTTGTTGATTTGAGATTTGATTATCGCTTTAGATAATTAAATATTTGTTGATTTGAGATTTAATTATCGTCTTTGATAATTAAATATTTGTTGATTTTAGATTTAATTATCGCTGTTAGATAATTAAATATTTGTTGATTTGAGATTTAATTATCGCTGTTAGATAATTAAATATTTGTTGATTTGAGATTTAATTAACGCTTTAGATAATTAAATGTTGGTTGATTTGAATTTGATTATCGCTTGAGATAATCAAATATTTATTGAATTTGAAATTTGATTATCGTTTGTGATAATCGAATATTGGTTGAATTTGAAATTTGATTATCTATTATGATAATCGAATATTTGTTGATTTGAGAAATTTGATTATCGTTTTTGATAATTGAATATTTGTTGATTTGAAATTTTAAATTACCGGTTGTGGTAATTAGATATGTGCTGATTTGTCTTCTGATTATCGTTTGAGATAATTAGATAATTGATGTTTGCTGATTTTATTTGAATCGCTGTTTTCTATCTATCTCTATCTCTGTTAATATTTTGAATTTGTTGATTATGAAGTTCGTATTTTCTAGTTGGTTGAATAACTAGATATTTGCGATTTTGCGATTTGTGTTTTGTGCTTTCTAATTATCTTTGTTGATGATTAGATTTGCTGTTTTCAAATTATCGTATCGATAATTAGATTTTGTTGAGAATTTGTGAATCTCTTTTATGAAATTAAAATATTTCTTTGGTGTTTATATCCTCTACCTTTTATTTTCTAGCTTAACCGGTTTAGGTTAGAAAATTTATTGTTAATGACGACATTAATTATGAAAATTGCGGGGACGCAATTTTTATAAGGAGGGGAGTCTGTAACAACCCGGGGTTTTGTACCATTTTAATAATCGTCATTAAACGATTATTGTGATAGTTAATTGATAGTTGAAGTTTTAATCGAGTTGAAAATTCTTTTGTAATTCGTTAAAGAATTTTTACGGGCTTTATAAATAAAATTTTGAACATGGTCCCTTGTTTATTTTGGGCCGTGACAATTATCATTGCCATTCCTTTTTCTCTACACTCAAAAACCCGTCCACCCCCTTTCATTCCTCATTCGAGAAAACCCTAACAAAAGAAATCGAAAGAAAGAAAATGGTGGCGGCCTTGTTATTTCTCGTTCGTCCCCAAGCTAGAGCTTCGTGTAATCGAAGGCGCCGGCTCCAACAACTCGATCGAACGATGCTTCGATCATGGCTCCTCCGATTGTTTCTTCTTTTTGCTGGCGGTCGCTTCCAGTTGGTCGAGTCGAATGTTGGCTAGGTCGTCGAAAACGGTGAGTTCTTCTCACATTTAATTCCTACTCCAGTAAAATTAGGATATGAAACCCCTTGTGTTGTTCGCCTGAGTTTGTTTGAATTTATCGATTACTTTACGTTGGCCCTTGATCTTCGTTTGGATGTATTTAATGATTTCTGACTTTGTCAATTTACTTGATTAACTCGACGTCGTTTTTGACTTGGTTCGATTACGTGACTTCCTGGTTACTTGGTTTTCACGGTAGTGATTTTGATTTATTCGAACTTCCTTGGCCCCTATGGTTTTGAATTCTCTGTTGACATTGGCCGCGACTTTGAGTGTGTTTGACTTCGAGTTACATTCCAGTTTTTATTCCTGCTCATGTGCTGGTCATAATGTATTCAGTTTATCTTGTGATATTTGCGCTTGTGACTTGGTCATCACGGTTGTGAATTTTGAACTCGTCTGTTGACATTGGCTTTGACTTTGATTTTGAACTCCGCCTGTTATTCGAACTTAATTTGGGGTTTTGTGTTGAGGTTGATTTTGATCGAGTTGTTTGAAGTTAATTTATAATTGGACTTTGTTCCATTTTCTGTTCGATCCTGGACACTTTTAGTGTCTGATCAGTAGCATATACGACTTGCTCGATTTATGACTTCTACTTCGATCACATGATTATTACAGTGTTATTTCCTGACTTTGTTCATGGTTCGGTGATGATATTCTGCTTCCATTATTTTGAAACTGCTACTGTTATAAACACTTCACCTTAACTTCGGCCTTGATTGACTGTGATTTTGGACTGCAATTGTCTTTGTTCGAAATTATTTTCAATGCTCGGCCATTTTGATTTGGAACTATTGTGTTGTGCACTATGTCTCGATATTGACTCTGTTCAATTGGTTCTTTGTGTTAGTTGACTTCAACATGATTTCATATCTATAACCTACTTGACTTTTGGCGGTAGCTGTTTCATTTGATATGCATGCATCTATATGCATAATTGTGTTTGTATTGCCTTCTTGTCTTTACTTTGTGCATGTTTGAACCATTTGTTTCAACAACCATGTGTATACATCTATGTATGTATATATGTGGTGTAAGTTGAACAGGAACAGTTTAACTGTATATATTGTTACTTAATTCTGCGTTTTGTACTTGAGTCTGCTTTTGCATTGGGTACATCTTGCAGTTTCTTCACTTGGTCCCTGCATATATCACTACATGGTGTTTATGCTATTCTGTCTTATGTGCATGTGTCTTTAGCTTGGTTCATTTGAGGTTGCTGTTCCACTTTATTCATTACAGTTTCATTTGCATGTATTTTTGTCCCTTGTTCATGTTGCTGTTGGTCTTCACTGCACTTGAATGTGTAGTCTTGTTCAATGGCCGAGTTCAATTGAGCCTTGTTGCAGTTCGTGCCTGCACTCTTCTATTTATAGTTGTTGGGTTGTTAATTCCACTTCTGGTTTCACTGAATTGGGTGGCACCAGTCTTCGTTCATATATTTGTCTTTGAGCATTTCACTGTACTTTGAAGTGTTTCTCTAGTTCACAAATTTGCAGTCTTGTTTGTTTGTGGCATTGGCTTGCCGTTGTGACTTTGTTGATACTGACACATGCTTTGGGTACTTTACTTGTTGTTTTACATGATGCTCCTTTTTGACTTGACGATGACCCTGTCTTCGGCAAGTGAGTTGAACTGTCATTTTGCCTAGTCTTTGATTATGAGGTTAGTACTGTCCAGTTTACAGTACAGTACTATATTTATGTTGCAATTCGTTCATTCGGGTTTTGAGGCTATTTGCACGCAGTTGCAATTTAGTCATTTGTGTTGTTATCACACTTGAGTTGAACCCGATTTCGGGGTTTGACCTTGTGATCATTTGTGACTTTCACTGAGCTTTTGTGTATCTCTTGCGATAGTGGCGAGGCAGTACACGCGTGCGTGTACTGCAGCCCTATCAGTTTTGACAGTTTAAATTAGTGTTATATTTGCCGTTATCCAATTCTCGTATCGAGAGTTGGATATACGAGATTTCTGTGATTATCGTCTATTCGACTATCTGATTATTATTGCTGCTATACACTAATAACTGAGTTTGAATTAGACTGACCCGTGTATTATCTTCTTTTGAATGTAATACTCGGGTCAGACCCGAGTTATTTCAGGTTGTAGATTTTCTTCTTTGAGTTGCTGTTCAGGATATGAAGACTTTTCACATCTTCTGAAGTTGTCAATGTCATTTTGTAGTAGTCGTGTCATTGTATAGAACGATATGTATTCATGTATATTAGTCGATAATGTACTTGTATATATAACTTCTAGAGTCGACAGTTGTAGTTGTATCATATGTATTGTGTCAACTATGTATTAACTGACATCAGTTATATATATATGAGACTTTTGTTTTTATCTGTGTTCCGCATTTATATTATCTGTGTTATTGTTATATCTAATGTCCTAAACTATTATGAACCGTCGTAGTTCGTTTTATACTAGTATTGGGGGTGTCGATGGGAGTAAATAAATAATAGAAGAAAAAAAAGTATGCACCACTCCTATCGAGATAACCAATATTAGTGTAAGGCCAATTACGGATGGTCGCTCCTATCCAGCCTTATTCTTCGTAATAATAGACAGTATTTCCTTTAATACTCTTTGTTATTATGAGCATAGAGGTGGGGCGTCACAGTTGGTATCAGAGCTTGGGGTTTATGGACATAATATAAAACATAACTTGGATGGAACATATGTTACAACTATTGGTCGATGTTTTATCTGTGATTTGAGTCAAAACTAAAGTTTTGAAATTTTTGATGAAATTGTGTTCCGATGATTTGACTGATTTGAGTACTGTTTATCAGAGTGCGCAGCGGAAACAGTGAAACTGTCTTCGCTGGGTACAACTGATAATCTATTTGATTTAGAAATTGAAATAAATTTCAATTGTTGTTTACATAGCTGTAATTATTTTGTTTCTTTGAGAATTTCGAATCCGAATTGAGGATTCGAAGAAATTGCAGATATGTGATTTTTGTTGAAATTTTCGCTAGCTTTCTTTTATACTAATCATATATTGATTAGATTTCTGCTGTTTTGAATTATCTTCATTGAAGAAACCTTCGAATAATTTCTTTGTTCATTTTGTAGTATACGTGTAAATTCGAGTTGCATATTATTGCATTTATTTTACGTTGAACCGATGCTTGGTTATGAAACGTATTTTGTTGCCGTTATTTTTATAACGGGATTTTACACCAATGCTATATTTTGAAGCACGATGTTTTATAGCATTTTGATGAATGAGAATTCACTGATATTACATTTTGATGTAGATTGTTTTGATGTGATTTTGACGTTTTAAAACTACTGTCGCTTTGGCTTCAGTAACCGTCAAATTTTAAAAAAGTGGATTTTCAAGCGGTTATTCCGCAATGCTGTTTTGTGACCGTTTTCACGGTATTTTGAGAAGTACAATTTCCTTATCGAAATTGTTACCGATTTGCTGTTTTAATCACGTGATTGGAGAATCGTTTTAAAATGAAAATTGTTTTATAAAATTTTAACAGTTTGCGTTTTCAAAAGAATGAGAAAGCGACTTAAACGATTCAGCAAAATCGAGGATTATGACCCCTTTCTTTTACTGTTTCGCTTAACTCTGGACTTGTTCAGTTGAGAATGCGAATTGTTATTTTTACAAAATAAATAAAATTGTTTTCAAAAATTTTACAGTTTGCGATTTCAAAAGAATGAGAAAGCAATTTAAACGTTTCAGCAAAATCGAGGACTATGACCCCTTTCTTTTACTGATTCGCTTAATTCCGGACTTGTCCGTTTGAGAATGTAAAGTGTATTTTTACAAAATACACAATTTTGCACTTTCAAGGAAACGATGAAGTGATTTAAACGATTTAGCAAAAGTGCGGAGTATGGAACCACACTTTTACTATTTCGGTTAATTCCGGACTCGTTAATTGAAATATCTGTCGTTTTGATGATTTTACACTTTCAAGGAAACGATGAAGAGAATTAAACGATTTAGTAAAACACGTGGTATGGGACATGTGCGTTTGCTATTTCGGTTAATTCCGGACTCGTTAATTGAAATATTTGATGATTTCGTGTGCTTTCGAGCCACTATGAGGACCTTCGGGTCATTTGTTGGGCTTTCGGGCCACTCTGCGGACCTTCGGGTCAAATACCAGTACTAGACCTTCGGGTCACTCTGCGGACCTTCGGGTCAATCTGATAATGATGAAAAAGAGGAGCGTCTTCTCAAAGAGTCCTTGCCACAGTCAATAATAAGAGGGGAATGGTCAGATAATGATGGAGGAGGGATAAAGGTGGAGAGATTAGGCCATTTGAGAATGGAGGAGAAATTCATATAAGCTCTATCAAGTTTACAATAGGTTCTCTTTCCAGATTTACTAGAGTTATTCCAAGTAAAGAAAGCACCTTTAACAGAGGTAGGAATAAGGTTAGCATCATAAATAGCTTTGTTGAGGGGTCGTGTCTGATTGTAAGTGAGGGGAGACCCACCACTTTTATCAGTGGATAATTGCATGCAGTTCCAATCACCAAGACAAAGCCATGGCAGATTGGACTGCTGAAGAGTGGGAAGAATGTCAAGCAAAATTTGCCTCTGTGTAGCATTATTGTCTGCATAAACTGTGGAAAGGTAGAAAGAAGTAGATGAGGGGATGTGTAAGATCTCAGTGTGAATGAACTGCCTATGGACAGTGATTGGGGAGAGGGAGAAGATCGAGGGATTCCATAAAACTAACAGCCTACCAAAAGGAGCTTGGGAAAGATTGTGGATAAAGCTCCAGCCATGTCGAATAATGGAGGCAGCTTTGATTGTAGTAGCATGATTAAGTTTAGTTTCTGCAATAGCCATAAAATCGATTTTGTGAGAAGAAATAAGGTGAGAAATTTCTAATTGCTTGTCAATGGAGTTAGCACCCCTAACATTCCAAAAGCCTATATTTCCATTCATTTTGATAATGATGTAAAGGAAGCTCTGGTTTGAACACCAGAAGAAGGATTTTCCATATTATTATGAGACAAAACAACCAAACCAATTTGATCTATGGAATAATTGATCCCATTGTCCAAGTCAATTGTGGAGTTATTTGTGGATTTCTTTGGACGACCTTTCTTCTTTTTAGCAGAGGAGTCTGGAATGAATGCTTGAGAAGGTTGGAGTAGATTTGGTTTTGCTGAAGGAGGAGAGTTGAGTAAGTCATTGAATATTTGATTTGGAAGTGAAAGGGAGGAGTATGGAGATGCAGAAATGAGTTGATGATTAGGAGGAGAGTTATGAGAAGGAAGGATTTTATTTGGAGATAAGTTGTGCATGTCAGAGCAAAGGGTATCGTTGTGCATGTCTGAAATGTGATTAATATGATGTTGCATAGCCTCATCATCCTCATTTATATCCTGTAGCACTGAGAAAGCATTGTGAGTAGTCACCACCTCACATTCAGTTTGCATTGCAGAAACATTATCAAGCATAACTTCATTATTATCAGGACACATTATTTCCTTCTGAACTTCACCAGTTTTATTTATGGTATTGCACATATCAGACTCAGAGACATTGACTGTTTGCAGCAAGACAGCCTCGTGGATCACCAATTGCTGACTCGAAGAGGCATTACCAGTATCTTTATTTCCACTCCTATTAGTTTCCAGCACAGTCTCAGTTATTATTTCATTTTGTTTCAAAACTAGTGGGATAGTATCATCTTCATTTCTTATGCTTAATTGACTCTCTTCTGATGGTCTTTCTTCCTGAGTTTCTTTCATCTCATTATTGTTACTTATCTCCCTATTAACTTTTCTCCAAACCTTTTGCCCATTTTTAATTCTCTTTTTACTTCTAACATAAAATCCCCTTTTTTCTTTATCATCTTGAATATCTTCATCATCCTTGGATATCTCAGCAGCTATTTCATTTTTATTATTCGAGTTCTCAAGTATTTCTCCATCATGCAAAACCTTATTCCTCTCACACTTTTCAGTGGCATGACCAAAAACTTTACAGGTAACACAAATAAGAGGTTTCCATGAGTATTCTATCAGAATATTAGGGCAAGACTCATCACCAACTGCTAAGAATTCAGGCAATTCTTTGTCAGGAGACACTTCAATTAAGCATTTAGCATATTCAAATCTTTTCATCCTTTCAGTGTTCTCATCATAGCAAACAAGCCTTCCAAGGTGACAAGCTATCCAATTAATGCCTAGCAAAGACCATAACATTATTGGAATTCTGTAGAAATGGATCCAAATAGGCACCGACCTTACTACCGCCTGAGCTGAAGAGAGGGTCGGGTTCCATTTAGAAATGATAAACATTTGACCCCTAATAAACATGGGATCTCTTCGTAAAATATTGTTTTTGTCTTCCTCAGAGGCAAATTTAAAAAAATAGTTTTGATTATCAAAGAAGATATCATACGATCCTTTAAGCTTCCATACTTTTTGTAGATGGGATTTAACAGCCATATAGTTCACATTACCAGCCAAAAAAGATCCCACCAAGCAGTCTGACCAAGCTTTAATACCTTCATTCAACACTTCCTGAGGAGGACCAATGGGGGAACCAAAGTAAGCTATATCAAAATGAGTAGGAACATACGAACCAGCATTCCTAGGTTTCGAATTGAAAAGAGAAGACCATGAAGCAGAAGGAGAAGAAGAAGAGGTGGCTCCAAGGGATGGGAAGTGTTCATTTGAGAGAGAGAGGAGGCAGATGGATTAGGCAAGGCAGAGTTTAGAGGAGGAAGAGGAGGGTCACCAAGAGGAGGAGGTAATGGAGGAGGATGAGGCGAGTGAAGGTCAACTGAAGGACAGATGGAGATGGCAGGAACAGGAGGTATGGTAGAAGAAGATAAAGGTACGGGAAGAGAGGGGAGAAGGACACCATGAGAGGACACCATGAGGGAAGTTAAAATGCCTTTTATTGGATTTTTAAATAGACTAAGAAAAAATTTATAAATTGTATTTGTTCAATTATAGTATTGCATGGAAAATGATTTTGATAGTGGAAAGTTACAGCAATATGTCATGCAAAAAGTATCTCTGATCAGATTTAATGAAAGCAAAGACATCAGATGGCTGATAATGGAAGAGGTAACAATATTAACTTTGTAATGATGTTGTTACCTTTAAACCACTCGTTAACTCTAGGATAAAACCAATTAGCTTTCATATCTGGTGTTTAGTTTTTCTTTCTTAATTTATGCAGGTTATCTATTTGTAGAATTGAAATGTCTAATATTAAAGTTTTTCAAATGCATAACCCAACCGTCGCCTATCTTTACTACTAATAAAGAGAATTCATTGCATAGATTTACTCGGTGTCTTTTTGAAATTCCAAATATACCCTTTTACATCTCATAGAGAAATAGTATTCAAATATGGGGATATAGTCTGTTATTTTCTAAGTACAATTGTTAGTCACCATGAAGAAGTACGGTGTGCGTTCATAAGATGAAGTATCCGAGTGTACCATATTGTCCATAATTTAAGTGGGAGTTCATCGGTCGAAGTTTTGCCTGATTTCGATTAGGTATGAAGAAGTTATTGCAGTCTGAACAAAAAAATAACGGCTTTTGCACTAAGCGGAGTTCAAATATGGGGATGTGGTAGCCTGTTATTGTCTAAGTACAACTGTCAGTCCCCATGGAGAACTACAGTGCGCGTTCAGAAGATGAAGTATCCGAGTGTTTCATGTTGTCCATAATTTAGGTGGGAGTTAATCAGTCGAAGTCTCATCGGATTCTGAATTAGTATGAAGAAGTTATTGCAGTCTGAACAAAAAAATAGCAGCTTCTCAGTAGGCGGAGTTCAAATATGGAGATGTGGTGGCATGTTATTTTCTATGTAAATTATCAGTCCCCATGGAAAACTACAATGTGCATTTACAAGATGAAGTATCCGAGTGTACCATATTGTCCGTAATTTAGGTGGGAGTTTATCGGTCAAATTTTTTCCTGATTCCAAGTTAGTATGAAGAAGTTATTACAATCTGAATAAAAAACAGCAGCCTCTGCACTAGGCAGAATTCAAATATGGAGATGTGGTAGCCTGTTATTTGCTAAGTACAACTGTCAGTCCCAATGGAGAACTACAGTGTGCGTTCACAAGATCAAGTATCCGAGTGTTCCATATTGTCCGTAATTTAGGTGGGAGTTAATCGGTCGAAGTCTCGATGGATTCAGAATTAGTATGAAGAAGTTATAGCAGTGTGAACAGAAAACCAGTGGCTTCTGCACTTGGCGGGGTTCAAATATGTGGATGTGGTAGCATGTTATTTTCTAAGTAAACTGTCAGCACCCATAGAGAACTACAGTGTGCGTTCATAAGATGAAGTATCCGAGTGTACCATATTGTCTGTAATTTAGGTGGAAGTTCATCGGTCGAAGTTTTGCCTCATTTTGAGTTTGTATGAAGAAGTTATTGTAGTCTAAAGAAAAAAAATAGCGGCTTCTGCCTAGGCGGAGTTCAAATATAAGGATGTAGCCTGCTATGTTCTAAGTACAGCTATTAGTCACCATGGAGAACTACGGTGAGCGTTGAAGTGTGGATATAGCCTGTTATTTTCTAAGTACAACTGTTGGTCACTTATGAAGAACTATAGTGTGCATTCAAAAGATAAAGTATACGAGTGTACCATATTTTTCGTAATTTAGGTGGGAGTTCATCGGCCGAAGTATCGCATAATTTCGAGTTAATATGAAGAAGTTATTGCAGTCTGAACAAAAAAAATAGCGGCTTCTGCACTAGGTCGAGTTTAAATATGGGGATGTGGTAGTCTATTATTTTCTAAGTACAACTGCTAGTCCCCATATAGAACTACAGTGTGCGTTCACAAGATGAAGTATTTGAGTGTTCCGTATTGTCCGTAATTTAAGTGGGAATTAATCGGTCGAAGTCTCGTTGGATTCCGAATTAGTATGAAGAAGTTATCGCAGTCTGAATAAAAAAATAGCGGATTCTGCACTAGGTGGAGTTCAAATATGGGGATGTGGTGTCAGTCCCCATGGAGAACTATAGTGCGCGTTCACAAGATGAAGTATTCGAATGTACCATATTGTCCGTAATTTAGGTGGGAGTTCATCGGTCAAAGTTTTGTCTGATTCCGAGTTAGTATGAAGAAGTTATTGCAGGCTGGAGAAAAAATGGCGACTTCTGCCTAGGCGGATTTCAAATATGAGGATGTAGCCTATTATTTGTTAAGTACAACTATTAGTCACCATGGAGAACTACAGTGAGCGTTGAAGTTGGGATATAGACCGTTATTTTCTAAGTACAACTGTTAGTAACCATAGAGAACTACATTGTACATTCACAAGATGAAGTATCCAAGTGTACCGTAATGTCCGTAATTTAGGTAGGAGTTCATCGGTCGAAGTTTCATCCGATTCGAGTTAGTATGAAGAAGTTATTGTAGTATGAACAAAAAATAGTGGCTTCTGCCTAGGCAGAGTTCAAATACAGAGATGTAGCCTGTTATTTTCTAAGTACAACTGTTAGTCACCATGGAGAACTACAGTGTGCGTTCACAAGATGAAGTATCCAAGTGTACCATATTGTCCGTAATTTTGGTGGGAGTTCACTGGTCGAAGTTTTGCTCGATTCTGAGTTAGTATGAAGAAGTTATTATAGTCTAAAGAAAACAAATAGCGACTTCTGCCTAGGCGAAGTTCAAATATGAGGATGTAGCCTGTTATTTTCTAAGTATAACTATTAGTCACCATAGAGAACTACAGTGAGCGTTGAAGTGGGTATATAGCCTGTTATTTTCTATGTACAATTGTTGGTCACCATGGAGATCTACAGTGTGCATTCACAAGATGAAGTATCTGAGTGTACCATATTGTCCATAATTTAGGTGGGAGTTCATCAGTCGAAGATTCGTTCGATTTCGAGTTAGTATGAAGTAGTTATTGCAGTCTGAAAAAAAAAATAGCGGCTTCTACCTAGGCGAAATTCAATACGAGGATGTAGCTTGTTATTTTCTAAGTACAACTGTTGGTCACCATGGAGAACTACAGTGTGCATTCACAAATTAAGTATCCAAGTGTACCATCTTGTCTGTAATTTTGGTGGGAGTTCAACGGTCGAAGTTTTGCCTAATTCCAAGTTAGTACGAAGAAATTATTCAAGTTTGAAAAAATAATAGTGGCTTCTGCCTAGGCGGTGTTCAAATATGAGGATGTAGCCTGTTATTTTCTAAGTACAACTATTAGTCACCAGGGAGAACCACAGTGAGCATTGAAGTGGGGATATAGCTTGTTATTTTCTAAGTACAATTGTTAGTCACCATGGAGAACTACAATGTGCGTTCACAAGATGAAGTATCTGAGTGTACCACATTATCCGTAATTTAGGTGGGAGTTAATCGGTCGAAGTTTCATCTGATTTCGAATTAGTATGAAGAAGTTATTGCGGTATGAACAAAAAAAATAGCGGCTTCTGCCTAGGTGGAGTTCAAATACGAGGATGTAGCCTGTTATTTTCTATGTACAGCTGTTAGTCACCATGGAGAACTACAGTGTGCATTCACAAGATGAAGTATCTAAGTGTACCATATTGTCTGTAATTTAGGCGGGAGTTCATTGGTCGAAGTTTTGTCTGATTCCAAGTAAGTAGAAGAAGTTATTGTAGTCTAAAGGAAAAAAATAACGGCTTCTGCCTAGGCGGAGTTCAAGTATGAGGATGTAGCCTGATATTTTCTAAGTACAACTAATAGCCACCATGAAGAACTACACTGAGCGTTGAAGTGGGGATATAGCCTGTTATTTTCTAAGTACAACTGTTAATCACCATGGAGAACTATGGTATACCTTTATAAGCTAAAGTATCCGAGAAGTATCCGAGTGTTCTATATTGTCCATATTTTAGGTGGGAGTTCATCGATCAAAGTTTTGCCCGATTCCGAGTTAGTATGAAGAAGTTATTGTAGTTTGAAGAAAAAAATAGCAGCGTCTGCCTAGGCAGAGTTCAAATATGAGAATGTAGCCAGTTATTTTCTAAGTACAACTACTAGTCACCATGGAGAACTATAGTGAGTGTTGAAGCGGGGACATAGCCTATTATTTTCGAAGTGCAACTGTTAATCGCCATGGAGAACTACGGTATACATTCATAAGTTGAAGTATCCGAGTGTTCTATGTTGTCCGGAATTTAAGTGGGAGTTCATCGGTCGTAGTTTCGCCTGATTCTAAGTTAGTATGAAGAAGTTATTGCAGTATGAACAAAAAAATAGCGGCTTCTACCTAGGCAGAGTTCAAGTACGGCGATGTAGTCTGTTATTTTCTAAGTACAATTGTTAGTCACCATGGAGAACTACGGTACGTTTACTAGATGAAGTATCCAAGTGTTCCTAATTGTTTGTAATTTAGATGGGAGTTGATCGGTCGAAGTCTCGTCTGATTCGAGTTAGTATGAAGAAGTTATTATAGTCTGAACAAAAAAATAGCGGCTTTTGCCTAGGCAGAGTTCAAATATGTGGATGCTACTATCACATCTACTTCCACATGTACAACTAAAAATGCATGCACGTTGTGATTAAATGCAGGCCCACTTGGACATGCATATGTACTCGTACTCAAATATGATATTTATTGCCTCGCTTGCATGCCTGATTCTGAACTCTATCAAATACGATCGACATCAGGTTGTTCTAATTTTTGATGGATTGACTATGCTATGTGTATTGCAATTTAGTTTGCACTTCATAGTGACAAACCTTTTTCTTTTAACTTTGTTGTGTATATTTTTTATCTTGTTAAAATTTGAAGAAATTGATTTTAATATTGGAGCACGGAGTTGGAAAAGAATGTGCAGTATTAATTTCAAGTTACAGTAAACATTTACTTATGATAATTATAACTTAATAGTTATATATTATAACACAATTTTAATGTACTATCACTTATTACCGTTATACTAGAAAAATTCAATACAACTAACCATCATTTTTGTTTATTTTCTACTAAATGATTGCACACCGGCTTGATTTCAAAGCACAATTTGGTCATATATGAAAACATAGTTATAGTAGAGATCTATCAAAAATGCATAATATCATAACTCCTTATGTAACAAAAATGGGGGATTTGGTAGCGTTGGGTCATCAGCAGCACAACTTAATAATAAAACTGGTGCGGGTAATTGTGGTTGGCAATGTTTCGTGAGCAATTAAGATCATAAACGGGGCCAGGCATTATGAAATTACAAATATACGCTAGAGAAGAATGTCAAATTGCTGCAGTCAGTGATGTTTCTAGAGCAATTAATCCCAACTCATTACTAACTGAATATTATGATGTTCTAATTCCTGCTGCATGGTTGTGTCATTAACATAAATTTAGGTTTTTTTTCTAACATTTCTAGAGCAAGAGCCCTATCAACATTCATTTGAACATTACTAAACAATTTGGTTGTTTTGAATAAAATTATTTCTAGATAACAACAACAACAACAATTTTATTTCCACTAATCTTTGTCTAATTTGATGTTAATCTTCAAATTCAGTGATTGATTCTGTGTTTCATCATGATATTGAATGATCTTAAGGAAAATATTAGGAAGGCGGTTTTTTGTATGTGTACACGCACGCGTGCAACATTAATAACCAAGCATTTAAAAACCATCATATATTTTATTGTCAATACACTTGTGTCCATATTTAAAAACGAAATTTGATGAAAAATAATTTTACTTCAGTAACACCTTTTCCATAAGAAAGCAGAGCAACATAATGAATTATGTTGCTATGCTCAGTTATGGTGACAGTGGTTCTCTTAAAAGCATCCGTGTTACAAGAATGAAATAAAATTTGGATTAAAATGTCTCTTGCGGATTTTTAAATGGATGTAAAACGTTGATTAAAATGTGGTTGGATTTAAAAGCAATTAAGGGTATTGATTTAAAAGGAAAAGAAATAAATTTAATTTTCTTTCCCTTCTATTAGACCACAACCCCTAGCTCATACGTACCCCGTCCCCTTCATCCTTATTCGGTAACCCTCTCCTATTCAAAAGCCCTAAAATCGAAAATCAATTTTGCAAAAAAAAAATGGTAAGCACCCGAACGTCGATAGAAATCGAAGTCAAAAATCATGATGCAGGAGAAGACCCAGAGGCGACTACCTATATGCGAACGGCGATGGTAGATATTAGTGGTACGACCAAAGGTGCAGGTGGAGGACACGCAATGCAAGGAGAAGGCCGACGTATCGACTTGCGAGCATGACAGAGGGAGACTTTCACATGATCTGATGGTGGCGATACGACTTGTGATCAACGATGGCTGCATTTAACAAAGGGTGTGTGTGACTTGATGATATACAGAGTAGCAATTGGCAGAGATGTAGGATGGGACTGAAGTTGCTAAGAAGAAGGAAGGGCATACATCATTATGTGAGTATAATTCTGACCTTTCATTTATTAAAATTATAGTAAAGTAAACGATTTATAGCAAGTATAATATTTATTTTAAATATACATATACATATACATATATATATATATATATATCAAAAGTTAGTGAGTGATATCCAAATCTCCTTCCTTTGATTGGTTTACATTTGTATAAATGATTCTAGGTGAGTATAACCTAATTTTTTATAGAATTACAGTGAGTATAACTTGCTTTAGTAATTGTTTCTACTAACTTTAAATTGAAATACATATGAGTTGGCTATCAAAATTGATTTTCAATGATTAAATTTTGGTAGGGTTGCTGGAAGATTGATTTATGGATTAAAATCATATGAATTTGATGCTCGTTCACATGAAAGATTGTTAAAAGGAATTATGGTAAAATTACTTGCTAATTTGGGTTCGTTTTATTGAGTTAAATGTAAAAAGAAAGATAAGAAAAAGATTCATATTTCTATTTTTGAATTGAATTGAATTTATATTGATTGATGATGGCTTGGTAGCCTATCGTGATTAAATTGCTGATATGGTTGATTGTTTGATTAATGGTTGTTTGGATTAGATATATATGGTTGAATGGCATGCATATATGTTAATATCGATTGCTTTGAATGATAAAAATAAATTAAAAGGTGATTTGAATTATTAATTTGCACTTTTGAATTTATTTTAATATATTGGAAATATTTCATAAATCTGGGAATAAGATATTATATCATGTTTATGGAAAAGAAGTGCAAATATTATTATCTGAAATGAAACTTCTTTGGTTTACAAATTTGAAATAACTAAATTATATGGAATTTTTATATCAAACAAATTTTAGTTTGAAATTTTTTAAATGAAAAGTAATGGGATTTCAATTGAAATTGAATTTAAGGTCCTATATGAATATTTTATTTGGATTTAGAAGTAGAAAAGCTTTTCATAAAATAAAGATTGATTTATTTTAGAATAGTTTGGTTTTGAATTCAAACCATAAAGGTTGAATGGTTTAAATATGCAAGCTTTTTTATAAACGGAATTTTGGAGAATTATTCGAAAGATTATTTTACGGATTTTATATAAAATAAACCAGTGGTATTTTAAGTATTTCTACTATTTAAAATTCCTAATTTGAAAGAGATAAAATATTGCTTTTGCGTAATTCTCCATTGAAAATGATTTTGATGATTTTACCTTTTTAAAAAGGGATTGCTGCTTGTCTTAGAGTTCATTTAGATATTATTGTTTTTGATATCACTCAAAGGTAATGGCCCAAGTATGGATCGTAGGGGTTGGATTAAAAAGTTCCTTCTTGAGCGCCGATCGCAAATGACTAATGTTATGATTTGTTTTGATCTGTTATGATCTATTTTTGACGAGCATTCACTTTATGAGGATACATTCATTTAAACTAGATTTGATAAAAGTGTATCATATTTTGAAATCTAGCTTTGAGAAATTACCAAATGTTTTGGAATTGGTTTCAATAAATGAAGAGTAGCAATTTTAAACAAATAAAGAGGAAATACTCTTCTGCACAATCTTTTGAAAAGGAATTTTGGGATAAATCAGATTCGTAAACTAATTTGGGAAATATATTGCAAAGACTGGTTTTATACAAATTAGGAAATATTTTGATATTTTTTTTATATAAAACTAGCAATTCGACATCATTTGCAAAATAGACCTTAGGTATATGATTTCTGAATATATGGAATTTCCGTGAATAAAGTAATTTTATAGAAGCGATTTGGAAATCCATTTTAAAGTGATTTGTGGAAATGATTTGAAAGAAAAGGAATTCAGAAATCTATTTAAAAAATGGTTTTTGTTTATTGAGCTTATATGAGATTATTTGTGTTTACAACCAATTAGAGTTATATTAAAACCTGTCACACCCATTATATTAAATTTTGAGCTCGGTTACACTCACAACTAGTTATCTAACCCGACTCGGAGTTTGTTATTTGTTTGACAAACTCGGGTCAGACTGAGGTTGTTTTACAGGTCAATATTATGACAGTATGTACTTTATGAGCTACGATATAGAGTTGGAGCAGATGACGATGGCTATTATTTACTCTGCTTGTACATATATTTAGATGTCACTATTGACTGATATGACTAATGAGTCGTATAAATATATGAATGACGTATTAGATTTTTAGATATGATATAAATTCATTATTTTATTCACTCCAATTTTGTTAGTTGGGAAATTTTTAACTGTGTCTTTAATACTATATTATTCAACTCTATAACTCACATACATTGTCTTGCATCAAGACGAGATACATATAATTTTGGACATATTTAGGTATTGAAACATATTCGTGTTGACTTAAAGCAGTGTATACGAGAGATCGCTCCTTCCATGCTCATTGATTCATGCTATCGGATGGTAAACTCTGTAACAACCCGAATTTTCGACCCTCAAATGTCGACACTAATACATCCACGATATTCGTATGTCGAACACCCAAATGCCAAAAATACAGAAAGTTAAGGTAAAATAAAAAAAGAATAGAACAAGAAAGGAAGAACACGACATCGGAATTTCACAGCGAAATGATAATATATAATATCAAAAGAACGGTACAAAAGGTTACTATGAATACAGGAATTTCAAAGTTACAAAACCTAAGTACTATCATCAACCTGGAAAGTTATAACTGCATGTCCTCACAATGCTGATATATACACAGCTAATACGGAACAATAGAAATAGAAATAGGTAGACAGTGGAAGCCTTCAGCTCATCTTTTGAACTCTGAAGCGTCCAAAGTAAAACATGTCATACTCAGCCTACTCAAAAGAGTACGCGAGGAATTTAGGGAAAACAAAATCCAAGCGTCATCCATAAGTTCGATATGAGAAAACCCAAGATACATGCAACATGTAGTAGTAACTATTGAGACCCTACAGATTCCCGCAACAGTTTCCCCTTAAAAGAAACCAACCATTCATTGATTTTAATATAGTGATATGATAGATAATGTCTAAGGTTGAGAATGTAAATCATTTCAAATAGTTGTGATGCTTATATTGGTCACACCACAACATATATAGGATATATCCAAAATCGCTAAGGTACATTCACATATTGGATATTCTACAGAGATCTCTTCGGGTCAAGCCGAAATCCAATCCACATGCACAAGGACCAGAAGTCACCTTTCGGGCGTCGTATATCTCTAGATAAAATATATCATAAGGAAAACACAAAGGCCCACGCTCGAACATAAACATGAACCACATGGTACCAAATATCACAACCCTCGATACCAACATATCGATAAGTATACTCTTGATATGGAGTTGATAATATCCTGTTACGGGTCAGCCAAACCCCAGATTGTGCAGCCTATTCTGTCTTTAGCCATTTTCGATATCGAGATTACGTTTGACATCTTTCACACGAGTCTTCATTACTCGATTAGAACACAAATCCCCAAATGAACTCCCACGTCCTGAATAGATCACGAATCACTACATGGATTCGAACATCTCGGACAAATCTCGAATCTTCATGTAGATTCCCTTTTTCAACCGCTTCCAAAACATATAACCCGTATAATAGTTTTGAAGTGATATTTAGTAAGTAAAAAACTTACCAATACCGGACTCTTCAAAACCAATCGATGAATTTCCGGTTAACTCAATTTCGGTTCTTTCGAAAGTAAGTGAAAGCTAGAGACGTTTCGTACAAATACTTTTCCCGGGGGTTCTCACTGGTAAGAAATCGCGGAGCCTTTCGATTACTTCTTAAGTTAATATTAGAACAAGTTCGATAGTCAACTAATCGACTATCCAATTAAAACGTTTGCTTATACAAATCAATGTTCGTATACATAACACGTTTCTGACATTTCAACTTAACTATTCCTCATCAAAGAATGAAGCCAAGTAAGTTAGAGCACTGGTTGCATATCAAAGCTTTGCCTAAGTACTTTATTCTTTAATCTCACAAATAGACAAGTTTACTTGTCGGTTTTAGTGTTAAATATAGTATTAATGATTTCCATAAACAAGTAAGAAATCAGCAAGATTAACATGTTTCCAACATTCCAACTTAAATATTCATCGGTCAAGAGGGAAGCCGGTAGGTTAAAACTCTATTGCTTTGCCCATACTTGACATCAATCTTAACTCTTACAAATAGAGAAGTCTACCTCACTCGGCTTTTAGTGTTAAGTATAGTTTCACTACGCCATAAATGGCCTACTGCAACACAAAAAAAATGTTGGCTCAGGCCCGAAAAATGTTGCCATAGATCTATGGCAACACTTTTAGGGTAATGCAATTTTTGCCGTTGCCTTAGACCTCAAAGGCAACATTTTGACTATCTAAGGCAACATAAGTAATATTGTTGCAGTAGAACCCTATTTGAGTCTATGGCAACACCCATAGGTATCTGTAGCAACATTCCAAAATGTTGCTATAGATATGAACTTTTTGAATTTGTGGGGCCCACAATGTAGAGCATATTTGATTTTTTAATAAAAATAAATATTTATTTAATAAAATGCTATTGCACAGAATTTGATATTTAAACAATAATTTATTTAAATAAATATTTTATTTCAACATTTGAAATAGTACAAATTCCTGACTCCACTATTTTACAATTCAATGATATATAACACTGATATTCACATATACAGATATTCCTCACTACATCACTCAGTTCACTCATTACATATGCAGTTTCAATTTATACAGACATCGACACTGACAAATATATGCCGAGCCGAAGGCGAGCCGAGAAGCGGGTCCGAGCGCAGCGCCGGCGTTAGGTCGAACAAGTGGGCACCGCCCGATTCATCCGATTTCGGAAGATCGAGCCTTCTTTGAAACGACGTAAAATGATGCACAAATGAAGACTGAACTTAGCAAACCCCATCCTCAGCAACTTCATCACCCATCGGAACTACTGCCCATCTACCACTTACCTGAAACACAATTGCCTGAAACACTGACCATCTACCAAACACTGACCACACTCCCAACCTCTTTCACAAAACACCCACTCACTGCCTCATCAAATTACATCATCAACACATAGGCAGCCTATCAAGCAAAAACAGTGAATGCATCAGGCATGTACAAGAGAAACATAGGCAGTAATATGATATACAAAGGACTTGGAGCAGTTCATGTTAAAGAACAAGGTTAGCATGGTACCATTTCAGTCCAGACCAAATATATAAGGTTAGCATGACTTGGAGCACCATTTCATGTTAACAAACATTATTCAAAATATTCCAAAAGTTTTTCAACTTCACCTCAATCCGATCGCTGTGTTCGTGTAACGAAAGTCTTACATCAACCTTAGGAATCGCTTCCAGATTCAAGACATCAGGCTATCAACTACGGCAAGCATTGAACTACACAATCGATTTCAGCATCAGCAGCAAAAGATCATCATCACGACAGTGCTCAACACATCAGCAATCACCAATAAGACCAAAATCTGGACAGTGGGCAATTAGCACACAACCTTCTCCACGTTTAAGACCAACACCATTGCAATCCAAAGTTTGGCAAACCATTATCTGAACACCAACACTTTCAAGTTCAACCCTAAGTGTCAAAGAACCACAAACATCATCAATAGAGCCGCAGTCAGAGCACGAACACTGACAAAAACGCAAGCTGAGGAAACGTCTTCAATTCAAGCGAAGTCAGAGGCAAAAACTTCATTGCGACTTAAGCGACTCCATCAGAACAACGAGGCATCGCGTTTCTTCAAGGCGGCTGCATCGAACGACGAACTTCTGCTTAGATCCAGATCCAACAGCGAGCAAAGATCAAATGGGCGGCAGTAAACAACAAAACTCATCAGGCATTAGGTGGAATCAGCAACTACAAGATTCAGGCATAGGAAATTTAGATCTGACCTAGCATTGAAGGCAGCTTCTAGTTACAGTGCCTTTTTTATTTTGTTAGCAACAGCGAATTGGAAGTATGAATTTGCTGGATTTCGTGAATTTGTTTTTTGATTTGGGGATTTCGTGAATTTGCTGGAAGTATGAATTGGGGGATTTCGTGAATTTGTTGGAAGTATGAATTTGGGGATTTCGTGAATATGGTAAACTGAAAGGGGATCTACACCAACATAAGCGGGAAAACGAATACACCAACATAAGCGGGAAAACGAAAATTTGGTAAAAAGTGCAGCGGTGATCCATTTTAACAGTCGGATTAAATGTAGACCGTTGGATCGTATTCACGCGAATTGATAATTTTATTAATTTTTTAATTTGTATACATCTATAGCAACACTGTATAAAAATGTTGCATCGTGTTACACTTGTTTAGCTAGAGCAACACATTTTTATGGCTAAGGTAACACCATAAATACAATGTTGCAGTAGGACCAAATTTTTATATCTATCGCAACATTTGAGCTGGCAACACCTTGCAAAAATGTTGCAGTAGGCCATTTATGGCGTAGTGTTTATTACTTTTCAATAAATAATCGCATAATAAAATCATTTAGCCACTAAGCAATTCTTGCCTCTTTTTGAAAACATTTGTTTATACTTTTAAAATACTTATAATAGGTTTTAAAACATTTATCCTATTACTTCAAAATGACAAGTTTATAAAAAAATTTAAAACTTGGAAAAACAAGTTTTCCTTATAAAAATCTCTTCTTTAAAAATTCATAACTAACTCTTAAAAAATCGTAAATATCTTAAACCACTTTTGAAATCCTCCAATAATAGTTAGTGAACACATGTAAAAAGAATGAAACAAAATATTTAAATATAAATATCTTTTCAACCCTTTTAAAGTTCAAAAATCAAGTCTAAACGGGGCAGTTATGCACAAGTGAAGTTTTGGCTGTTTTCGAAATGTTACTTAACTTTTTACTATCCAAACTTCTAATGTCAACAAGCATACGTATAAAACGTTATAAATATGGCAAGGATCTCTCTGCATAGTTTCATAGAAATCGCCAAAAACAAGGCAATTCTGAACTGCATCTACAGCAACTATTGCTATAAGTGCCTTTCAAATCCAAGTCATATTCAAACCTATGTTCAACTACAACCTATGTGTTTTGCTCCAAGGCCTTGCTACATGTCATACAAGTCCATTCCAAGTCCATAGACATGGATCATATATGCATCTTGTTTTCAAAACAAGAATCAAACCAATGCAATGTTTTCAACAATGTCAATAACAATTCAACAACACAGACACAATCAAACACAATATACATACATATATATAATGTGTGTGTGTGTGTGTTAGTTATATTTTCCATTCAAAATGGTTAGTTTGCTCACCTTTTATCCAACAACAACCAAGATCTAAGAACCCAAGTCCAAACCCAACCTTGCAACCTCCTTTCCTTCCTTTCACCTTCTTCTTACCCAAAGAGGAGCAATTGCTCACGACCTATGATGGAGGGGAGAGGTGTGCTTCACTTTTTCACAATCGAACTAGGTAGGCTATTTTGTAATGTGGTAGTAATGCTTCACTCCCAATTTGAGTTGATTTGGATATGATTTGCAATTATTTTTCTTTAGTAATTTATGAAGGAGAAGAAGACGACATGAAAAGAGAGCTCACTTTGCTTTGTAAATTTGTGATTATAAACTAATGGTATGCCTCTCCTTTCATAGGCTCAAGTTGGTGTTCTTTAAGCTTACCTTTACTCTCCCACCATGCCATGAAAAACTCACGTTCCATCACTTCTCCTTTATATCATTTCTCTTTCATGCTAATTACACTTATACTCTTAACATGACATCTCTTATACTAATGGAAGCTTCTAGAATGTTCCATGCTTTATGAAGAAGTATGTGTGTTAATTAGTCGTTAATATGATCATTTGATCGTTGGACAAGTGCAAAAGAGTTCGAATAACTTATATCGATCGAAGAGCTGTTTACCGATAAACCAATTTTCGGTCACATTATCGATCTTCCAACGAAGAATATATTTTTGTAAAAAAATTTAAAACCAAGTTTCTTATCATTATTCATTAATTAAATAACGTTTAACAAGGTTATAAAATCATATTTATAACACTTAATTATATTTCAAAACGTTTTGATATTCGAAGACGAAGTATTTGAATTTTCCAGTAGCTACAAACTCCCGCTGATATTTTGATCATTAAAGCCGAAACATTACAGTTACAAAGTGGTGTAACGATGAATAATTTACCATAATGAAATTAAACATATCTTTTTAAATATTCTTAGTTAAAATGTATTGAGATGTGATATCAATGCATCAATTGAGATTAGGGTGTCAATGCTCTTCAAATGTTGGACAGTGTATTACTTGTGACTAATGGGGGCATCAAGGGATTACGTACTGATAGTTATTGGATAACTATGGAATGACTCACTCGATAGTTTTCTGTTATTAATATAACTGAGGTCAAATAGGAAATATCGATGTGACAATATTACACGATTCTCTTTACTCGGGAATACTGTCGATCTTCAATGTGGAAGCTCCGCTTTGATTATAGTTAAATCATATCACGACATCCATCGGCGTCTATATTTGGGTTGAGTGGAAGTATTGGTAGTAAATCACACTATAAGAGTGATTCGTCTCCTCGGTCATACGAGGTTAGTATCACAGTCAACTGAATTCAACTCAAAGTCAAAATCTCTGGCCAGAGTAGTTCAATTAATAATAATTGTTATTATTAAAGCAAGGACTTTGTGTTTGGACTATAGAGTTGAATATGAACGATATTGGAATTTTGACCATTACCAAATTACATAAGTCCAAAGTGATATAGTTTTGACAAAGAGATTGACGTAAATAATTGTCATTACCGGATAACGCTTAAATAAGTAAAATTGGATTTTTACCGAAAAGATGTACAAACAATAAACTTGTTGGGTGTATGTCTTGTTGGATGATAACAAATATATTTTTATATTTGATTTTTCTTTGAAAGTGTGTTATAATTTAAAAATCATCAAAGCACGTTTTATTTCTAATTAAATTACAGGGTTGTGAATTTAATTAAATTATCATCTACTAAATTACAATTACTAATTGATATTAATAAATATATATTATATTTAATATGTTTGTTTAGTGACGTGTATTTATGGCGATGTGAATTTAGTAGGAGATATAACTCGATTCAATTACATATTCCACTAGATCTAATATCTTTCCATATTAAAAGATTGATTTCTCTTTAAAGGGCGTGTTATTTTGGTAGATCAAATTATTTCGAATGTTGCATCAATTGGTTTCTTTGAAGTTAATGTTATATACATATATAGAGATACTGAAGAATCAATCGATAAAAAAGGAGAATGTATTTGAAGCAAAAGTCGAAAGGAACACTGAGTAGAAGATTTGGAAGATGCAGGAGATTTTGGCCAACACATTTCAAATCAAACAAGGAAAATATCAAACTAAATATCATATAGAGAGATTTGAAAAAGATTTGGTCCACCAATGCAGCTTGGATATGTATATATAAGCTGTCTTCATCATCATTCTATTTCAACGGAGATCAAAACAAAAAAGAAAAGGTATAATACTTTTAATCCCCATATACAATAATATACGATCAATATAAAACTTCATCATCTAACAAAATCCAATTAATAGAGTGAAACACTTCTTCTCCATACCAATGAGAACTGGTACTTCAGGTACACCAAACTACAACAGTAATATCAAGTCAGAATCACCACCACCGAAGTGATCATCACCTTAGATCTCAGCAATACAAACAACATAAGAAAAGCAACTCATCTCCACATCGACTACACATCAGTAGTGAGCAACTAGGACCAAGTATCGCAAGTTAAGGTAACATCACAAATCAAATGCAAGTGCAATATTCAATCCAAATTCAAGCAATATCACTAACCAGTTTTTGAACTATATAGTGTCAACAGCGACGTTCCTCCAGACAGTGACAAGCTTATATCGACAGCCAGCACACCAAATCTCGGCTTCGAATTCAGGCACCAGTGGTAGGCTTTTAGGAGAACACGTGGATCATCAGCAACCTACACCCCAGACGAAGCATCTCAGGTAAGCATTTCAATTTCAAGCAGCATGACTAACTCAGAGAAATGACAACTACATCTACTCGTCGACGGCCGTAGCAACGTGATATCCAAGTCTCGACAGAGCATCTCTCGACTTCAGGTAGTGGATCATCGATTATGGCAGCAAGCACAAAGCTTCTCTCAGCAATTTAGATCAGAACGAAGACAAATTCAGGCGTAGCAAGGCAATATTGTTAAACTCCAGATCCAAATGGCGGTAGCAAGCATCAGCGTTCAACTCCAGGACGATGTGCACAAGGACGTCGAAATCAGGGCACTTGAGGTCATCAAAATAATCTAGACACAGGAAGGCGACGAAAGCTTTCATCTCACGATGAGGCGAGCTTCCTGGCGAAGCAATATTTCAGCCCGCGTCGCATCTCTTGAAGCATTCAAATCGCATTGCCAGCAATTTTCCGTTCCGAGGAAGAAGATTCGTGGAAGCTGAAAATCAAACAAGTACAAATTTTTAAGATGTGGTTTTGAAGTGGACAGCTATTTTCACGTGGAAAATTGAGGAATAAAGGAGTGTTTATTTTTGAAGTTTACTCTTTGTTTTATTGTTTGAGGTAAGATTTACGAACATATTAGTTTTAGAATTCGAACGAGATGTGTGAAATTACGACAAGCGTTTGTTATTCTCTGTGACAGGAAAGTCCCACAGAAGTTTAAAGAAAAGTTCTACAAAAAGACAATCAGGCATGCGATGTTGTATGGTTGGCCTACTAAAAACCAACACGTTCAGAATATAAGTGTAGCAGAGATGCGCACGCTGAGATGAAGCTACGGTCATATAAGAAAAGACCGAATTAGAAATAACGATATACATGATAAACTTGAAGTAGCACCAATTGAGGGAAGCTAGTCCAACACCGTTTAAGATGGTTTGAACATCTCCAACGGAGGCCTCTCAATGCACATGTCCGCGTTGGAATTATAGACCGCGTCAAATGCTCAAAGAGAGATAGAGGTTGACCAAGGTTGATATGGAAGGGAGTAGTTAAAAGTTGATGTCGGATAGGAGCGCGTGGAAGTTAACGATCCACATATCATGAGTTTGGAATTTTTTGCTCAGGTTAATCTAGGGGTGGTGTTATAAGTTTTAGATTATAAGACTAGAGAATAGAAGCCTAAGACTTAGTGTTCGGTCTTCGATCAATATTACTATTAGTACCATCTACGAGCATTACAACACGCGATGACATGTGTTTTGCGCGTGAATTGTTCTTTTACAATTTATATATATATATATATATGATTAACACATTCAAGAGAAAATGATTTGCTAAAATATTTGGTCATGTTTTTACGTTGAAATAACGTGTAGTTAATTTAAATTTTTAATTTTAAGTTGCAACATTTAATTTTTTTTATTAGTTTGAATTTTATTTATGTTATTAATTAATAAACAACAAATTTGTAAGTGAAGTTTATTTGTTAGATCCTATTCATAAGCATAGATGGATAGTTTGAATTTTTAAAGAAATTTAACTGTTTTAACTTAATTTGAATAGTTTCAGTCCAGCCTAGAAATAATAAGCTAAAAATAATATATAATAATTAAATTATATATGAGTAAATGGTATTTTGGGAAGTTCACGGTCGAACCAAAAGTTTGCGCTTCCAAGCCAACTATTAATAAAGATTAGTATTATTATCAACATCATTATGGTTTTTAGTTTTATTTTATATTTTATATATTTTTATCTTTATTTTTATTTTTTATTTTTTTGGCAAGGCTAGTCGGTTTTATAGTGGACCGTCCACTTTTTATTACGAACGTAATAAAAATTTGAAGTACAGGAGTAAGGTAAAAGCACCTTAACTACTAAGAAAAGTAAGAAGACAGCACAGGGGTGTGATAGACATATCACAACCACAATATGAAAATCGATAACAAACTACTCCTCCAAAGAGGTAGCATCACCATCATCCACCAATTCCTGGGAAGACACCAGAGGGACATTCCCCAGCAGACCAGCAAAGGGGCGGAAATGGGAAGCAAGACAAGGATCGTAATCCACAGAATCAGAAGAGTACAAAAAGGAACGATCCCAGGATGTATCAGCAAGCATGATAGAGTTCGATCTTGAAAAATAACCGTCCAAAACAAGAGCTAATGAGTCACCAGACGGTCTATAATAAAGGCATCTAAGGTCTAGATAATCATCAAAAACAAATCTAAAGAAAGAATCATCCAAGGGGTTAAATCTCATGGAAGAAATGCGATCAACCCAACATCTCTCAGCATCATCCCAAAAAATAGAGGGACACTACAGACTATGAACCGGGGCAGCAACATGAATTGAAGAAACGTCACCAGCGATCAATGGCAAAAGAGGCGGAACAGGAACCAGAGCAGGAAACGCAGAAACATCATAAGGCGCCACAGAAGATGGCGGGGAAGCAGGTTGAGAAATACAGGGACCCGGAACTCGAACAGATAAAGGAGCCGCAAGAGGAGGAGCAATCTGAGAAGGAACCTTGGGAACCCATTTTCTGAGGGGAGGCTGAAGAAGAGGGATCTTAGGAGCAGCTGCGAAATCAACAGATTTCGAGCAGGTAATTGCCAGGTGGCCAAAGAAGTGACAGGAGGAACAAATATCAGGAACCCAACCATAGCGAACACGGACTTCCACCACGTGCCCAACAGCTAGCTGGACAAGAATAAAGGAAGGGAGGGGCTTGGAAGGGAAAATCTCAATCAGAGCCTTAGCGAACATCAATTTTTCACGCGCAACCGTATTTGAGTCAAAACATTTCAATTTTCCTATATTACAAGCCAGCCAATTCAAACCAAGCAGAGGTTGAAGAGCAGAGAGAATATGCGAAAAGTAAACCCAAACGGGGATAGAAAGAAGTTGCTCACGAGCACTAGCAACCGTAGGAGACCAAGGAGTAATTATAAATGGTTGCCCACCAAAAAATGAAGGCTCAGCCTCCAAAACACGACATCGATCTTCAGCTGAGGAGAATAAAAGGAAATACATGGAGTCAACAAACTTAACGCGAAGAGCACCTCGAAGCTTCCATGCCCTACGACAAACAGCCGACGCATCATGAAGGCGGTGACTAGGGTCCAAAAAGAAACCAACCAAGTAGCCAGACCAGAAATCCAAACCGGCTTGCATGACATTAGGGGGAGGGATCATCACTCCATGATCCTCAACGATTTCAAAATCAATCGGAATGTAATCTCCCGCATTACGGGGCAGATATTTGAATAGGGAAGACCAAGTTTTCGAATAGGACTGGGATGGAGGAGAGGGACCAGGACGCCCCTCAACGACAGGAAAACCATCAGAGCCAAATTCAATGGAAACATCAGCATGCTTATTGCAGAAATTGGGAAGACAATTCATATCGGCATTTAGCCGAACACCAAAGGTGCATGGGACAATGACCGAACTAACAGCAACAGCAGTATTCAACTCACGTCCAAAATTGCCAATACCCTCACCAATACCTTTAGAGACAACATTCACATTTACTTGCAATGGCACAGAACCAAACTCCGACAAGCTGATTTCACCAGCCAAAGGCAATGAGGCCACGGAGCTCGAACTAAGACTAACGATAGCTGCAGGGGACGAAAGATTTTGAACGGGCAGAGGAGGAAAATCAGCGCCAGTAAGAGATGGAGGCAAAAGACGAGGGGGAGCTGGAGGCAGATCCACCCAGTCAGATCTGGAGGAAGAAGGCGATGAGGAGGGAGAGGGAAGGACGGGACGGAGGGGCGACATAAGAAAGGACAGGCGGGAGGGATTACAGGAAGGGCGAAAGGAAGTCAGAAAGAGACGCCATTGGATTTGAATTTTATTTTACTTAGTCATTATCATTTGTTTACTTATTTGACTTTATTTTATTATTAAATCATGGTTTTATTATTATTGTTGTTGTTGTTATGACTTTTAAATGGACTTTGTCATTTAGTTTTGGGTTCCATTTCTAGCCGATCTCAACTTATTTGGAAATAACGGCTTAGTTGCTGCTGTTGTTGCTGTTTTATTTTTGTTTTTTTAATTTGAACTCTAAATTTTCTATGTGAGCTACATGGTGTAGTTCAAAAATTCTGATTACAATGTATTAAGTTCAGCTAGGGTCATTGGGCATAGAATTAGTATATTCAGGTTAGCATGAATTACGAGTTTACAGGTGTTGTAAGCGCCGAATATATCATTCTAATAGTAACTTTAGAGGCAACAGTTGACAATAATGGGTTAGTGGTTGAAGCTAGGTATATCTATGTGTTCTTTATTTTTCGCATTTACCTTTGACAGCGAACGTTAATATTCGAATAGTTTGGATATTAATTGTTGACTAAATTTACACCTGCGAGTCGCATACCCATATTTATAGATTCTCTGAAATACCACATGATTTAATTGATTTATAAATTGTTATAAATTAATTAATATTTTTTGAAAATATTAATTAATCATGTATTTATTTGATGTATTGGATGTCATTAGTATGTTTTTTTATGCCATTCATATTTACTTAGGCACATATATAAAAGTTTTAAATGTACAAATCGATATAAGATATCGATGGCTGTTTAAATTTGGTTTAAATGTAACTATTTGCTAAGTGTTATTGAAAAAATCGAAGGACTATAAAACCTCATTCATTCCAACCATCCAAAGAAAAAAAAAGCTTGAAATCCAATGGTTGGATCTAGAAAATGAAGGATGATAAGGAAGGTTACCTTTACAAATACGTTGTCTTTCATTCACTTGCATCTCTTAATCACTATCTTTCATAACCCTAGCCACCATCTTCTTTCTTCCACTTTCATGGTTGAAATTTTCGTAGAAACAAAAATAATAATTTAATAGCATCTAATTAAATCAATCAAATAAAGGTGGTATTCCAAGTCGTTGCAAAGCTAGAAGCTAGGAAGTAAGATCTTGGATTGAATATATCAATCAAGGTGCTCTCAAAAGGGCGACATCAACAAGGTACTTCCATTTAATTTTATTTATATCAATAATATTATTATGTTGTAGATCTACCAATTTATTTACTTTGACGAATTTATATACGCATTTGTTGTCCCTTTTATACATATGTGTAGATCTGAAAATTTTATAATTTGTAAACATTTGATTTGAGTTTGAAATCGGTAATGATGGTTTCTACTGATTTGTTTTGTTAATTTCTATTGATGTTGTTGTTTTAAATCTGAATCTAAAAGTTAATTTATTATTTTATGTATATTTATTTATTTAAATAACAATGTTAATTTCCATTGGTCCATAATTGGTTTTCTGTTTCAAAACAAACATATATGTATACATGCATGCTTGTATGTATGTATACATATATGTTAGTTTTGAAACAGAAAACAAATTATGGACCAATGGAAATTAATATTGTGTTATATATATATATATATATATATATGTATGTATGTATGTATGTATGTATGTATGTGTATATGTATATGTGTGTGTGCATGTATTAAAATTAATTTGGAAACTATTTTATAATAAGTGGTTTTATAAAAGGATTATACATACATACATACATTAAAAGAGATTCATCTTAATGTATAAACATACATAAATTAACATTCTAACCTTGTTTGAATAAACTTTTCTTTTGGATTAAAAATAAAAGATTATGGTTTTGGCAAATGAATATTATTTACCAAATATTTGTATTTTCATTTTATTTTAAAATAATTGATATATGATTTATTTTGAATTTGTAAATCTTGATCTGTTTTTGTATTGTATTACCAAATCAGACAACATGATATTATGAAAACAAAATTTTGTATTTGGATTTGTTGATTTGGCCAAAATCAACTTAGATTTATTTACAGAGTTAACTTAACACACACACAGAGAGATGTGTGTGTGTGTGTATACAAGCAATATTTTGGATGGCAAATGCGTATATATAGTGTAAATGTATCTGATGCGGTGTAAATCTTAGCACCTAAATACGTACACATCAATTATGTACATAATTTGAAAAGTTGCGCTTGCACCATATACATTTGTGTATATTTAGATGTGCTCACAAAATATACCAAGAATAAATTTGGTAAAACTATCAGTCAATCAATTTAGTTAAGAGAGAGGAATAAAAAGTTTCTTTCTCTAAATAAATAAAATATTAATGAGAGAGCTTTAAGACATAAACTAAAAGTTTCTTTCTCTAAATAAATAAAACTTCTCCCGTTCATTTAATTGAATTTAATTCACATAAAATGCATTTGATTAATGAGAATAATTAAATAAGACGGCGTATATTCAAAATAAAGTGTGATTTTATTAAACAACTAGATTGGATATGGTGTTGGAAATTAGACTTCATAGACCCACTATGATCCAAATAAGGAAATTTTTTAAAATTCACCAATTTAACCTGCTTCTGACTGGCTCGGATCCAACATATATCACATATAACAAACACAAAAGACAAGCACCATTGTCCCAATGGTTAAGTGATTCGGCTTTGGTGCGAGAGGTCACAAATTCAAAACTTGCGTAGCGTGATTCGAACGTTTATTGACATGTGATATGTTATTCTAGTGACATGTTGTATATAAAGTACCATTTCAAAACAACAAAAAAAACAAACAAATGCACAATAGAAAACAAAAGCAAAAGGCATACTATTTCCAACAAAATTCATCATAGAACTAAGATTATATATATAACAAATTAATAATTGCCCCTTGGGCATATAACCTTATCTCTCTCAGTCTTCCACTTGCATTGGGACCATTATGGTACTACATTCTCATTCCTTCGATCAGTCACCCACGAACAAACCGAGAAAGAGTTTTACTGAGTAGGTCTGTAATGTTATTATTTTGTATCCACTATATTGATTATACCTCTCCAACAATGATAAACATTGAAGCTAGGATTTCCACGCTAAGTTCAAGGAGAATGAACGGCGATCCGAAGAGAAATAACTAGCAACCAATGTGTCGACAATCGATACATGTAAGGTACGCTCCTATTTTAAATATTATAAAATTATATATACATATATTATGTTGTTTATTTTCGCCCAAAATTAAAAAATATAACTATTAAAAATATTTATACGTAAAATTATATATATATATATATATATGCGCACACACACACATTTAACTATACATATGTAATTATATTCATATATATGTACATACACACAATATATATATATATATATATATATATATATATATATATATATAATTTGTTAAACCATATGCTAACGGCTTATACACACAGATATATAAACCATATGCTAACGGCTTATACACACAGATATATATATATATAGACACACACACATATATGTACTATAAAAAGAAATTTTATTTCGATTTCTAAATTTTAAAAAAATTAGTGTTTCTTCTTGGTATCAAAAATTAGTTAAAAGACTTGTTTTGATATATGTTTGAATCATTTAAACTTAATTTGAATTTCAAATTTTAAATAAGTAAATGTCTAAAAATATAATTTAAACTTAATATATATATATATATTTAGTTTAATTTTAATATATATGAATATGTCACTACAACAAATATACTCTATTACAACATCAAAAAAAGTTGTAATATGGGTCTCGCAACTTTTTTTACAAGCATAGTATTAGGTCAACTTGTAATAAGGTCGGCGTCTTTTATAAAATCTTTTAGATGTTGCAAAAAACAATGTAATAAAACTTATTACAATTGTTTTTGGATGTTGCCGTATATTTTTTTCACATGTTTCAAACATTGCGATATAGTTTTTCACGATATTTTTTAAACGATGCGGTATATTTTTTTACAACTTTTTTGAACGTTGCGGTATATTTTTTACCTTAAAGAAAAAAAGAAACGTGGACATTTCAAGTAATTAGTACAGCAAATATAGTAATTTAGAAATTTCAATACATAAATTTCAACACCACAAACTATAAACAACACAAATCCAAAATGGCTTCAAAATAACTCAACAATTTATTGACACAAACAATATTAATATTAATTTCAGAAAAAACATTCATATCAAACTTCAAAATCTATATAAATTTCCGGAGTTGAACATACATAACATACAAAAATTACAATCGAGATCTTAAGAAACTTACAAATAACGCAAATAATAATCGGGCAAATCTTCATCATTACTAGCTTCTGATTTTTTTTCCAACTTTTGTGCATTAAAGCCTGCATACGCATATACATGAAATCGAGATGTACTGGGACCCATCATAGCATCTCACTTAACCTGCTAGCTACATGCCAATGTTACTGCATCAGCCAATTCCAGCTAGTGAACTTTTGACCTAGATCAGGTGCTTCTCAATAATATACCCCACCCCTAACAGCAGTTTGACACAGCAATGTAGTGAAACAGTCCTGGTAGAACAGTGGGAGGAAACATCAGTCCCCTTGTTTCAGACTTTCAGTCAGCTAGTGTGCTCATGTACTCAGAATTTAGGAAATCAGCATGCAGTTTCAAGCACTTCTCAACTTTGCTTCAGCCAGGTTTTGCTTTACATACTAGCTCAAATGCAATGCCAGAAAATGGTGAGATACACTTGTCACCAACTTCTTAAGGAGTAACAGCACACAGCACCCGTGCAACTCAGTTACTGACTTACTGGGAAGGATAACTCTCTTTGCTTCAATTTCTGCTACACACCAATATGCTGATCAAAATCCATCCTTCAAGAATTTTTTTAAAAAATGTACCCTAAAATTGGCTGTTCAAAATGGAACAAAAGATAATCGGCCATTTATAAAAGTAATGAACAAGTATATATGGTAAAGTGGCCTTAAATTTAATTGTCACTTTTCAGAAAACACAAAACAAAACAAAGTAAAAGAACATGTAATGATTTAGAGAGCAAACCATATTTGTGGTACAATTTAAAGATTTGTTTGTGTCATACCATCTAAAATAACAAGCTTACACTCGCATGAACTGACATAAAATAACCAGAGAATTAAACAATTTGGTTATCATTTTTCTATGGGGTGGGTGCGCGTGTGTGTGTGATAAAGTGATTTTGTAGTTTACCAGAGTTTTGTTTCTCTTGCAAGAATGTTCCCACCAAATTTGTCCATTACCGTTAACTTCCCCTCCACCATTTGCCACAAAATGTTTCAATTGATTGAATTCAATCCATATTTTTTAATCTGTGTTAATCCAGTAAGATTAGTCTGAAGTAGCTTCAAGTTTTCCCTTGATCTAATATAAAATAGAAAAGGATGATACCTCTGTTTTATATCAGCATGACTTATAATTTTATATAACGTATCACCTGAAAAAATAACATTGGATTTGTATGGACCATCAAATTTAATTGGCTTGAGACGGTAAGATTTGCCCTCAGTCACCAGAAACAGGGTTGTGTTTTGTTCAGTTGACGCACATGTTTCATTCCACCCTTTTTCAAATGACTGCAGGAGCACGTGTTGAATATGTTATAAGCAGTATGATTTTTGCTCTAATTCTGGCCGTCTGGATATATTACATAACTAATACTCTAATAATCCTTTTGAAAAAATATAAATTACATTAAATAAAAAGCAGCTAAATTGCAGATAATAGTGTACATACTAGAATCATAAGCTTAAAAGTAAACATACAGTTAAAATCCGATAAATTTTACATGAGTAGAAATAGTGGAAGTCCATACTGGAATCATATTCAAGGTGCACATGTAATTGCAAAATCAAGTTTTACAGATGTTTATAACTGAATGCAGAGAAATATATGTATATCTGGAAAAAATATGTATATATGTAACTGCAAAATCAAGTTTTACAAATGTTTTACAAATTTAATATGGCTCATCTACAGCAATCTTCTGATTTGCATTTCGAGACCAGTAGCTTTATAATTTATGTATATGTAATATTCTTTTGTAAGGGGCCAACCTAATGTTCACCCTGCCTTTGTCAGTATATTATTAAGGACAAATTTTCATTTTAGGCTTAAGAAAAAAAATTATTTCAAGTTTAGGCCTAATCCAAAACTAATTTCCTTCTGAATTTGGTTTCAGTAATAAACTAAGGGAGTTTAAATTCATAACAATGGAAAATTTGGTTTACATTGAGCAAGCAACCTACAATACACATGGATGCAATATAATTGATTATTCTAAAATTAGAAGTAAAAAAGATGGATCTAATTGAGATCGAAGAGTAGCTTGATTGAAGAAGTGAAAATAAGGAAGAGAATGAAATTTGAAAGTAGATCCATGACAAAGGATGATTGAAATCCCATGAAATTAAATTAGGCCAAATTAAATAGGGCTAATGTATCTTTTGAAAGAAAACAAAATGTGGCGGAAATATTCAAAAAGTTGCATAAAAGAATTGATTAATCATAAATACGAGCGGGGTTGGTGTGAGTCTACCCACTTAGCCAGCCCAATGGGGTGGGTCTTAATGGTTCAAAACTGAGGTGGTTTGACTTAGTTTTGAACCAAAACTACTCTATTGCTATCTAGGGAAAAGATTAAACATTACATGAATGCAAGCGTGAAGTGACATGACTAAATCTTACTGTCCATTTTTTAACATTTCTCATTGTTCATTTACATAAGGCAAAAAGGTGATTTTATGAATAAAAGGATGCATGGTTTATCACTTGATGCTACAGCTAAATACTAAATGTCACCTTTCACTACCTACTTCATGGGTACAAGCATGGTCAATCAATCAATCGATAATAATAGTAAAACTATGTTAACAACATTATCTATGATCTTAGTTCCAAACATTGAATTAACGGCTAGCATGCCAACATGGTATTTAATTTTAAGTTCTTAGCTATAACACTAGCCTATGTTTAACTTAAAATAATTATTAAAACCCTATGCATCTTACTATATAGATGATTCTTTGATTCAAACTCATAAAGATGTCACTTCTATGCTCACGTAAGTTTAAAATCACTACCTATAATATACGAAGTATGACAACCATCGCACGATCAAGATCTTGTTAAAAAAATAACCATCAATATAATTAGTTATCAATCGAGGAATTGATTAGTAATCAAAACTAAACTGCATATAAATTCTACTACATAATGAAAAAGAAATGAATGAATAAATCAAACAAGACTAGGCTGGAACCAAATAGGAGGAGGCCACTTCAACAATGGATGTTCAAATATACGTTCAATGCTTCTGTCCTTTAAATGGTAAATGCCAATATCTCTAGTGATCTCTCTGCTCCAATGGTTCATCTCAAAGTCTTCATCGGTAAAATAGACCGAGTTGCATTTAAGATTTTGATTTAGTTTGCATGATATGCAAATTGGTTGATTGACTCCTACGAAAATAGCATAATCTCCTATACTCTTTACGCGAATCAACTTTTTCGTTTCGGGGTCTACCTTGAAGATCATTATCCTTTTAGTTAAATTATGTTCATCTTGTTTTCTCCTTCTTCTTACGTGCAACATGTCACCCCATGGTGTTGGTACAAGATAAAAGAAGTAAGGAATATGTGTATCTATGATTCTCTTGTCTTTGGGAACATATGTTACAGGTTGTTCTGGCAAACCAAGTTTTTGATTGAAGTCCCAAGATTCAACTTCTCCTGACCAAATAATGGTGTAGACTATACCATTATGAGATGAAATGTCTCCTCTCAATTTTATGCATGCAAGTGTTGTCCACTTTTTATCCCCACGTCTTGCAAATGCTATACAATCAATTTGACATAGAATGATAACAACGGTGTAATCATCAACCAAGTTAGGAGAATGTGTCAATGTTGCTTTCACGTAGAAACCATGCCGGATTTCTTCTGATGTGTAAGTCCATCCATATCCTTCTTCTACTTCGTAAAGATAACTTGTGATGTGGCCATTCAAATCATATTCAACTGGGATAAAGTGACCGAAGGATGACACTGGAGGGAGATCAATTTGTTGTTTTGTTATTGGATTTACTAGTGAAAGTTCAGATTTTTCATCAGCAGTAATCAACCAACCATGGGCTGATCCTAAATATATTCTATCATGGAAAGACAAACCGGGTTGATTGTGAATCTTAATTTGCTTTCTACAAGATAATGCATAGAAATTTGCGGTGCTTGGCTCAAGTTTACCCCAGAAAACATTAACCATGGTGCTTCAAAACGATTATATTTGGCGTAGGTGAAAACATGATGCCATGAATGACAAACTAAAGAAAATGATGCAAAATCAAGTAGTGTCAAGGCCTTGGAAATTATAACAAGCAAATCGAATGGAAGTTCCGACCACATAATTGTTTCTCCCGACATTCCTATTTAAACAGTAATGAGAGACAAAATGGTTAGACATACATAGTGGGTCTTAAGAATCATGAAATCACAAAATAGGCGAAGATTAATATGAAGCCATGTTTTATATCAAATTTTTCTATGGTTCCAGATTTTCCTCCAACGAAAAGGAGTACTATGTTTTTGTACTATTAAAATTTAAACATAACATCGCAAAGTACGCCTATTTCGACTTGATCTATTATGAAATATATCGTTTTCAAATAAAAGTTCAGACCAAAGTAAATTTTGTTAAGCCTAAATTTTGGCCAGTTGTGATATAAAGTTTTATAACTTGAGTACGAGGCTGTGCAGTCAATTCTCCGATATTGCCCCGATATATCCCGTAGCGGACTTTTGGGGCAACAATATTCCTATAAAGCGGCCCAATATAGCGGATCCGCTATTATCCCCGATTTTGTTGCTCCGTTATATCCCCTTTCCTTTAAATAAGCATTTTGCTTGATGTCTTGCTTTTATGTTTTATAGTAACTTCAAATTTGATGTAACAATGATATACGCGATTGGTTATTATAACTAGTTCTAACTTTTTAAGTGTCAACTTTTTTATTTTTACTTTATTATAATTTGTTTTGCTTTGTGGAAAATAATAAGTAATACTTGTTCCTCTTTTTAATGTAGAATGTTCATCATTCCTCTTTTTAAAGTCGTCCGCTATATCCTGCTATATCCCCAATATATCTCCGCTACAACTTTTCGCACCTCAAACGCTATGGAGCGGCAGGGCGCTTTAACTGCACAGGTACGAGGTGATTAAGAGTTTCCAACTCGACTGTGTAATAATTTGAATATACTTCTATGAACTAGTATACATGTGTTAACTACATTAAAATTTGGTTATTAAACTATGAGGGAATAACTGTGCAAACTTAAAGCATAATTAATGCTTGCTCTCTTTGCTAACATGTGCCATTAGTGCACATGTTAAAATTTTCTTTTCTTAGTAACATTTTAGCATCTATAATGCATTACACATCTCCAGTTTCTAACTTAGAGCACTATATAGATTTTACAATTTATAAAGGTATGTCAAATGATAATCGCGAAAAGGAAAATTTGGTTAGCATGCTTTTAAATAGTGGTTTAGCAGAAAATCAAAATTGATGGAAAAGTAAGGTAGTGTTTCGTTTAAAAACGAATTTTATGTTTTCGATTTTCAATATGTATCTCAAATATGAGAAGAATGAAGGGACGATGGAGAAGATGAAAGAAAGACGAATGGGAGGACGAAGGGGATAGAGAGACGACGGAAGAATGTATTGTTTCACGTGCTTGTGTTATTTTACAAAACGCGGAAAATAAAAAAAAATTGTTTTCTATTTTGTATGTTAACTTCGTTTTTTAAATTGATCGTTTTCCACAATATAAATGTGTTCAGTGCATTTTTGTATGGACAAAAACTCAAAACTAAAAATAACAAACCAAACACTACCTAAGTTTTTTACCTTAGCAAAAAAATTGATCTTACTTTGTTTTACTATCTTAAAAAATTAGTAAACAACGGGAGATTTTCTTTGAAAAGATCGTTTTAATGTCAAATGTAAAGAGATGAATTTTATAAATGATATATTATTCAGAAATTAAAATATTTGAAACATCGTATATTTTTAAACAATAATTTACAAATATTTAAATACTTGATTTTTGAAGTTTATATTGTAAACACTATTTTACTTGAAATTTAAATTTATCATTTGTAGCAAATTTAGTCTTATATTTATAAATATTGAATTTTCTTTTTGAAAATATTCTATTTTAATTTTAAATTTTGAATAAAAACAATATTTCTTTATTTTACATCAAAATAATAAAAGAGTAATCATATTACGGGTGTTAAACAAAGTAGATATAACATAGTTGATCTTACATATTTTACCTCGTATTAATAATTCCATTTTTCAAATTTTCATCTCAACCAATCATTCTGTTATCATGATTGTTTTTCCTTTACCCGTCCAACCGACAAAATCTTAATAAAAAATAATTATTTAAATGACACATCAATACGTACTGGCTAAGATAGTAAGCATGCAATAGTTATATCTTGTAAAATGCACAAAAACACACCAACGACCATTAATAAATCATAAGATTCATGTATTTAATATGCTTACTCATTTTGATCCATTTTCTGTGCTAACTTCGTTCAATAAAATAACTTTTTTCTCTAAATTCATAATTTGCAATTCAATAAAAAGTTAAAAATCTTAAACATATTTTATAATAAAGCTAACAAAGGCTATATAAAGACATTTTGAAAAAAGAAGATAACTAGTTTTACTTAAAAATGAGATACCATTGAAGTATCTTATTTAATTGTCTTTATGTAAATGTATTTTTTATTAACAAGAACATTAACACTAATGATAACATGTTTTATTAAGGTAAGAAATGACATTAAATCTCATCAATTTATTTACAAAGTTAAAACTTAGTCCACTATTTTGTATTAAAATCGATGGTATTTTCATTGATCATTGAAATACAATTTCAATACACAAGTAACAAATTAGCCTCATTCTCGTCCAATAGCTCATATAATTAATGAATATATTATCAACATAACAAAAGGGGTGCCCTTTGGTATGAATATTCCTAGTAAATTATAAAAAGATACTAGTAGTTTGGTTAATCTTTAAAAAGAAAGACATATAGTTGAGATAATTTCGTGTCAAAGGTTGAAAGTATTTATCCAAAAATTTAATTATATATATTTTAAATAGTGAAAAATAGGCCCAATGACAAACTTTTAAAAAAAATTAGACTGAAGAACAAGCAGTTTCATTTTTTGATTGAAATACAAACTTTAAAAAAATTAGGCTGAAGGATAATGCTAAATATAACTAGTATGTTGTATAGTGTAAAACTGAATATAATGCTAGTTATAACTTGCATTGTCCTCCTTCAGCCAAAAAATGAAACTTGTTGTCCGTCAGCCTAATTTTTTTCCATAGTTTGTCCTTATATCTGATTCCCTATTTTAAATATTGGTATTCTTTTTAAAATCAAGGACTACACTTTTTTTTCACCATTTAATACGTTCTTAACCATCAAGTTGTAAATATCCTATCGAAACATTATACATTTTGTAAGGGATGAATTATTATAAATGAGCAATGACGATAATCTACATAAAGATGCATAATTGAAACAAAGAATTTAGAATCTTTCAATTTGATGGGATTGCTTTATCGACTATTATTTTTCTTGCATTATTTTTAATTTTATACAATGAGGAGGTATGGTGTTTTACATTCAACGATTAAGATACATTAAAAAATAACTATTCAGTGGTTGTCAACAAATTCGAAAGAAACTGTTCGAATTCATTCAATCCCAAAACTTTATTTCTTATTAATTTTCATTTTTGGGTTAGTAAACAAAATTTCTAACACTTATTTATAGTTTAAAAAAAGATATAATCATAATTATAATTAGATAGATCTTTATTTATTAAATGATAACATATATTTTAAGATTATAAAATTTTGAATAGAGTAAAATTTAAATGTAATTATAATACAAGGTTTTAAAACTTCATATTCTATTAAAAAGAAAATATATGTTACATCTAAATGTCAATATCTTGAATTTTGGATATTCTAGTTCTGAGTTTTGAAATTTAGAAGTTTTCATAATTACAATTTTTCTATGTATAACGTTTTTGAATGGTTTTTTAATTTATTTTAACTTTTACAATTTTGATTTTAAAAATTGAGCGTTTAGATGGTTGAATACATATATAATCTAACTTTTAACTTTTGGATTGATTCATTTAGAATTTTTTGAAGCGGATTTAAAATTTGAATCATTTAAATATGAATTTAAAAAAAAAATATTTTCAAAAGATTGATATAATTATTCGTTGTTTCCAAAAGTTGAATTTAAAATTTTGATTTCATGAGGCTGAAATTTAAAAATGTTGAATTTTGAAGTTTTTAAATATTTGAATTTTTGAATTCTAAATTTTGAATATTTAAATCTTAACTTTCAAGTTCCAAATTTTCTGCAGTTTAAATACTTAATTTCTCAGTTTAAAATACATGTTTTCAATACGAAAATATAATATTTCAAAACAAGGAAATGTCAAAAGAATTTCAACTAGCTAGGACGTCAGAGTTCAATACTGAAAATTCAAAGGTTCTAACTCTAAAAATGTTGGAACTAAAAATATTCTACTTTTAGGATGTACAGTTAAACGAATCTCCAATTATCATAGCTATTGCTATTGAAAAATTTCAACTTCGGAGAATTCTAAACACTTTTGACAATCAAATTTTGAAAAACAAATGCATTACAAGTTTTGACTTAAAAAGGTTTGGAACCCAGATGTTTGCACCAAAAATGGTCACAAACCCCAAGTGTAGCGAAAGCACCAGCGTATGAATACAGATCAACAATATTCACACACAAATCACAGATCTAAGCAAGTAACAAGCAGCAATTAAGAAATAATGAACAGTGACACACAATTTATAGTGGTTCGGCTATCTCCGGCCTACGTCCACTTCAAGGTTTTTATGATTTTATTGCTCGATGCTTGAAGATTACAATTTCGTATGTTGTATTACAACTGATTTGCTGAACTAAGTCTGAATCTAAGGCAGCAATGGTGATCTGGAGTAAATCTGGCAGAATCTGGACGCTCTTTAGCTCTAGAAATTGTCCGCCCCTTTTCTGAATGACCAGGGGCTCTATTTATAGGTGTAGGAGGCTGATATTTCGCCTAAAATGAAGGGAGACCAGTTCTGGAACGTGAGGGGGCCCACATGGCCGAAATCTGGAGATCCGGGCCCACTTTGGGATCGATTCGACCCTTGGTTCGGATCGATCAAGAAATTGTCCAATCAAGCTGAAATTTGGTGTGGACATTCTTCAACATGTGCTCAAGCTTCTGTGAAAATTTCATAGCATTTGGATGTGTAGATCTCAAGTTATGATCGATTCAAGGTTGCATTTCTGGTTGACTAGTTTTCTTCGAATCGATCTAGGTCGAATCAATTCGTTCGAATCGATCCAGCGCGCGCTTCTGTGATGACGTGGAGCGCCTTCTTCGTGTTGATCCGTCCTATGCTCCGAGTTGCCTGGGTCGACTCCACGTTTCAAGCTGCCATTTTGACTAGGGATTCGTGGTAGTGGATTCGAAGTACATGGATTCGAAGGTATGACTCTATCAATTCGATCGGATGAACGCTCTCTTCGAATCGACCAAGGTAGGTTTCAGTTAATCGATACGAAGGCTTCTTGGTTGAATGGATTCGAAGATACTCGCAGGATGGAGTCGAAGCTCTTTAACTACATGGACTCGAAGACTTTCCCTTTGATCGATTCGAAGAAAGGGAATGGTTCATTGGGTTCGAACCGTGACTCACTTAATGGATTTGAAGCGGGGCTAGGCATCGTGGATTCGAAGTACTTTCTCTCCACGGATTCGAAGCAGAGGGAGTATGATAGAGTCGAACGAAGATCGTCCCGTGGTTATGAAGCCTGGCCACCTGATGGATTCGAATATAGGCTCCACCTAGGGATTCGAACTTAGGACTGTCTACTCCATCTTTCGCTAGCGATACCTCGAGCATACGAACTCGGATTGACTCGAAACTTGGAACGTTGTTTCATCTGGCCTTGCTTGACATGTCTTATCAATTGCAGCCCGATCCGGACTCGGACAAAATTCATCGATATCCATGGTGAACCTGCGATGCACAATCGATGTTCATGACTAATAATCATTGATTTTCAGTTAATCTTTGGGTATCTCGACTTTGCCAAAAGTTGGGATAACATTTTGCCCCCCAAAACATGCCTTTTTGGTAAAAGGCGTGTTTTGATCAGTCTTAAGTTGAATGCAGTGAGTTCATGTTTTACTTATAGCTTATAGCATTTTCAATCAAGTCCATGGCTGTTCGAAGCCGAATTGTTATCAATTTTTTCCAGTGGAAGTCAAGAATGAAATTCTACGGTCTCTCCGTACTATTGATGGTCACTCCGGACCCTTGTCAAACCCATTCCAGATTTAGCGGTTGAATAGAAAGATCCTATTGCACTCCGGCGTTGCTTTCTATCCCTTGCACTCTGGCCCCAGCTAGGGCGTTTAGCGATGTCTTGGTCGTTCTCGACCGATCATAGCCTCTCCGGGCTCATGTTGGATCCCATCCTGTCACTCTCTGGTGAAGGGGAAACAACGTTAAGTGAGTCAATCCTGTCGCTTTCTGGCGAAGCGACTCACCTCCTGCACTCCGGTTCAGTGTATCTGAACATTAAGCGATGTCATGGCCTAAATCGTGGTCCGATCATAGCCTCTCCGGGCTCTTATCGAATCCTGATCCAATCACTCTCCGGTGAATAGGAAACGATGCTTAAGTGAGTTGATCCTGTCGCTCTCCGGCGAAGCAACTCACTTCTTGCACTCCGGACCCTGCCTCTCTGGATAGGATCATAAAGCGATCATGTTTATATTGATATTTAATGTTTATCCTTTAACTCTCCGGTCAAAGGTTTAGTTTAATAAGTGTTTCTTTATTAAATTCAAATCCTAGATGTTCAATCTCAAACACCAGGAAAAACAAGATAATGCCTCTCCGGGCGGAGCGGTCTATTTCCATCTCAGAGCATGCCTAGGGATCTCTCCGGTTCCCGTACATGAGTAAGTGGGATAGCCGTTTTATTTTGGAAATCAAATCTAAGAAAACTAATCGACCAGAGTCCAAATCTTGAACTTGGCCCTTGCCATCACAATCAGTTGATGACGAGTCATGATCCCGATCCAGGATCATTCCTGTTTGGTTGAGGTGGTAGTTGTTCGGGTCTAACCGCCGTCGTGCGTTCTCTGACATACTGCGGCAATCTACCACTCCTGGCATGTTCTTCCACCTCATCCTTCAGGTGGCGGCATTCATCGGTAGTGTGCCCATCCAGCTCATGGAATAGGCAGTACTTTCCAGTCCTACGTTCCCGCTCCGTGGGATCTCTCCTTGGTGGCTTTCGATAGGGGAGTTGCCCCCGAGTTTCGGTGTAAATTCGTTCCAGTCCTGCCACCAAGTCTGTGTATTGCCTGAATCTGGGCTCTCGGAATTTCTTCCGTTTATCAGGACCATCATGTGCGTCATCCTGCTTTCTCTTTCCTTTGTCTGCCCTGGACTGTTCCCTGGCGGTTCCTTCGCCTTGTGCAACATTTATTTTCTGCCTCTCGGCTTGTGATTCCTCTAATCGAATGAATTTTTCAGCTTCATGGAAAAACTCTCCAAGATCTTGCGGTGGATCTTTAGTCAAAGAGTCTTTGAATTCGGTGCCTTCTCCAACTCCTGCCACTGCCGCCATCAAAATCATCGATGGGTCCGGGCGATCTACAGAAGTCACCGTCGCATTAAATCGTAACAAAAAATCTTTTATGGACTCTCCGGTCCTTTGTTTTATTGACGCCAAAGTCATCACGCTCTTAGGTCGCGTCACGTGAACCCTAAACTGCTTCATGAAGCAATCCACAAGCTCGCCCCATGTCCTGATTGATCCGGTTTCTAGCTGCCTAAACCAAAGCGCAGCCAAATCTGATAAGAATAAGGGGAAACATCGTGCCATCACTTCCTCGGATGCTCCCAGCACTTCCATGTGTCTGATATATCTGGTGATATGCATGGTCGGGTCTGACTTTCCGTCATAAGGATTCAGCGTTGGTAGTTTGAACTTCGGAGGGTTCCTTGCATTCCTGATATTCTGAGCGAACGGACTCCGACTAACTTCTTCCAATCCTCCTCCTGAAAACCCTCCTCTCATGAGTCGTCTCATTAGGCCGATCATTCTTTCATCTCCATCTAGGGGTTGCCCCCTTGTCATGTTTCTGCCTTGCCCTCCGAGTCTTGTAGGGAATTCTGGTACGTACTCTTCGGGTGGCTCGTTAGCATTTGTGTTGGCCCTAGCCGGTTGAACTCCTTCCAAAGGTACTTCTGCGTTGGATCCTGCGGGCCTGCCCCCAAGCCCTTGTTGATTGCCTTCTGGTTCTGTATTCTGTCCTCCGTTGGGTTCCATAGCCCTAGCTCCGTGTTCCACATTCGCAGCCGCTGTAGCTGGTCCAAGGTTCTGTGTTCCCGCAGCTCTCATCTGTTCAAAGAAATTCTGCAGCATCTCTTGTTGGCTTTTCATCATTCTTTCCTGCATTAGGTTATTCATAGCCTCCATCTCATCTCTAGTAATGTAGATCGAAGCTTGTCCTTCTCCAGCGCCAGAGGATGCCTCTTGACTTCCTGCCTGTTGGCTTCTCTCAGTTCTTTGTCTAGTTTGTCGAGTCATTGTAGAGTCAAATCTAAATCCTTAAAATCTTAAATCTAAACTTTGAATTTGGTGTAGCGGGTGCTAGTTCTTCTCAGTGAAAGCACCAAAGTGTTTGCACCAAAAATGGTCACAAACCCCAAGTGTAGCGGAAGCACCAGCGTATGAATACAGATCAACAATATTCACACACAAATCACAGATCTAAGCAAGTAACAAGCAGCAATTAAGAAATAATGAACAGTGACACACAATTTATAGTGGTTCGGCTATCTCCGGCCTACGTCCACTTCAAGGTTTTTATGATTTTATTGCTCGATGCTTGAAGATTACAATTTCGTATGTTGTATTACAACTGATTTGCTGAACTAAGTCTGAATCTAAGGCAGCAATGGTGATCTGGAGTAAATCTGGCAGAATCTGGACGCTCTTTAGCTCTAGGAATTGTCCGCCCCTTTTTTGAATGACCAGGGGCTCTATTTATAGGTGTAGGAGGCTGATATTTCGCCTAAAATGAAGGGAGACCAGTTCTGGAACGTGAGGGGGCCCACATGGCCGAAATCTGGAGATCCGGGCCCACTTTGGGATTGATTCGACCCTTGGTTCGAATCGATCAAGAAATTGTCCAATCAAGCTGAAATTTGGTGTGGACATTCTTCAACATGTGCTCAAGCTTCTGTGAAAATTTCATAGCATTTGGATGTGTAGATCTCAAGTTATGATCGATTCAAGGTTGCATTTCTGGTTGACTAGTTTTCTTCGAATCGATCTAGGTCGAATCAATTCGTTCGAATCGATCCAGCGCGCGCTTCTGTGATGACGTGGAGCGCCTTCTTCGTGTCGATCCGTCCTATGCTCCGAGTTGCCTGGGTCGACTCCACGTTTCAAGCTGCCATTTTGACTAGGGATTCGTGGTAGTGGATTCGAAGTACATGGATTCGAAGGTATGACTCTATCAATTCGATCGGATGAACGCTCTCTTCGAATCAACCAAGGTAGGTTTCAGTTAATCGATACGAAGGCTTCTTGGTTGAATGGATTCGAAGATACTCGCAGGATGGAGTCGAAGCTCTTTAACTACATGGACTCGAAGACTTTCCCTTTGATCGATTCGAAGAAAGGGAATGGTTCATTGGGTTCGAACCGTGACTCACTTAATGGATTTGAAGCGGGGCTAGGCATCGTGGATTCGAAGTACTTTCTCTCCACGGATTCGAAGCAGAGGGAGTATGATAGAGTCGAACGAAGATCGTCCCGTGGTTATGAAGCCTGGCCACCTGATGGATTCGAACATAGGCTCCACCTAGGGATTCGAACTTAGGACTGTCTACTCCATCTTTCGCTGGCGATACCTCGAGCATACGAACTCGGATTGACTCGAAACTTGGAACGTTGTTTCATCTGGCCTTGCTTGACATGTCTTATCAATTGCAGCCCGATCCGGACTCGGACAAAATTCATCGATATCCATGGTGAACCTGCGATGCACAATCGATGTTCATGACTAATAATCATTGATTTTCAGTTAATCTTTGGGTATCTCGACTTGCCAAAAGTTGGGATAACACCAGAAATAGTTTATTTTTAGAATCCAGAATCATGAGAACTTCTGAGCAATTATTGTTGTTGTTGTTAAACAAAAAAAAAATCAGATCAGGAGAATTCTAAACAATTTTTACCATTAAATTTTGAAAAAATCGTAAGCTAACAACTCTAATCTTAATAAGGTGCTTTTTTACTTGCATCGTCAAAATATCTCCGATCTTAATTAGGTGCTTTTAAGGTACAAACAAATTGTACAAAGACAATCTTGCATAAATCGTTGAAAAAAGCATGTAATAGCTTAAGTGTGCAGAATAAAATTAAGACAAACAATTGTACGTTAGGAAAATCATTTAGTTGGTGATAGAAAATTGAGAACTATCGGTTATTTAACCTGAGAAGAGATTGAAAAAACAAAAATCGAATTAACTTAAACAAAGAAAAACGATTAGAGAAGACGTACCTTGCTGCGGGATTGAAGGGTTTTTAAAATTCAATGGCGGCTGAAAGGGGTAACGAAGAAGGAAGGGTTTTTATTTTTGGCTGATTCGGATGTAAGGGCCTAACGTAGAAGGAATACTTAAACTATCTTCATCCGACGTTTTAGGCAGAATATTAGAAGAATTAAATAACGGGTTTTGGACAAAGGCCCCTATTCTTAAGGCTCATGCACAAAAAGTCCCTACCCATAAATCCATGTAAATTAGGTCCCTGTTTTGTTAATTTTTACCAAACTGTCCCCTTCCAGAAAATCGGTCCAGCATGGAAATCAGGGGCAAAAGTGACTTAAATTAGCCAAAAACTAAAAATAGGGACTTAATTTTCATAACTTTTTCAAGAGGGACTATTCTTCCATCATCTTTTAATTCTAGGGAGTTGATAGTCATTCCTTGATTAAATAAATATGAAATATTACGAAAATTTCTGAATATATGGCTAAATGAGAGGCAGATTCGAAAAATACAGACTATTATTATTACCCTGGCATAGAGTACATTTTTAACTAATATTAGGCATACATCCAAACCAAACTTAATTCAAAGCCGGTGCTTTCACAAAAAAACATACTTTATACGATCTTGTTTTTGTTTTACGTCTATTTTTTCCCTAAATTACCCCTGCGCTTCAAAGTCAAGCCGTGGTTCTTCTTCTTCACTTTCTTCTGATCAAATTAAAAGCCGAACTGAGTTTTCTTCAGACAAGTGTTTAATTCTCGATTTCAATAAAAAAAATGCAACTATTTGAAGACGAATCAATCTTGTTTACAAAAATATGAATTGTTTTTTATTTTTTTATGGATTGTTGGTGTTGTTTTAATGTTTAAATTCATTAATTATAATGAGAAATGGTTGCAGTTTGATATTTGAAGTTATGTGCATAAATACTGCAAATCTTACCTAGAATAGCATTCATAAAGTTCTTTCCTGCAAATATTTTTAATAGTTGCTGGAAAATCAACAATTTTTAAGCTTATTTGCAGACATTGATGCAAATTTTTATAATAATTGCAAAAAGTCAGCAAATATTGGGAATATTTGCATATAAATATGCTTTTATTTAGGAATTTTCCTCTGCAATTATTCACTTAAAATTTAACATATATTTATAATATATACTTGCTGAAAAATCAGCAATTATTCCCTTAAAATAATTTGTATTCATATTTGCATGCAATTATTCAAAATAATTGCAGAGATGTATGCAATTATTATGTATAATTGCACGTATGTCTGCAATTCTTTTGAATAATTTGCATGTATATCTTAAAAATCTGCAATTATTCTCAATAATTTTAGAAGTTGGTGCAAATATTGTGAATAATAATAGAAAATAACTGCTGAAAAATCTACAATTTTTAAGAATTTTTGCAGACATTGGTGCAAATATTCAGAATAATTGCAGAAAGATTAGCAAATATTGGAAATTTTTGCATATAAATATGCATTTCTGTAAGAATTTTTCTCCGCAATTGATAATTTCAATATATTGCATTAGGAAGATGAATTTTATCTTCAAAGAATACATGCATAAAAACTGCATTACTGAGAATACTTGCAAATATGTGCATTAGAAATTGCAATTAGTGAAAATACATGCATAAAAATCTGTAAATATTCCAATATTTGCAATATTTCTGCTTGTATTCTCAATATTTGCAGAAAATTATGCAAATATTGAGAATACTTGCATAAAAAACTTCAAATAGTGTCAATTTTTGCATTAAAAAATCTAATGCAAATATTATGAATATTTTTACTTTTTTCTGCAAATATTATGAATAATTGCAGTTATGGCTGCATTTATTCTGAATAATTGCAGAAAAATCTGCAAAATTTGAGAATATTTGTTTATAATACTACAAATAATTTTCGTCCTTTTTTTCTCCATGGCCTCTCCCTCCCATTCCTCTCACCATACCCTGTCTATTCAGCCTTTTGTCCCCATTCTTTCAACTGTTCATGCATCACCTCCTAGCTCGGCCTCCCTTCCCACCTCTCCCCTATCCTTACCACCTCCGATCCCTCCCCCGCTCCCGGTCCTGTCTTCCACCCTTCCTATTTCTGTCCCCTCTGCAATGCCATGGTCCTCGCTCTTTAAGAGCAAACCTAGGAACGCTGGTCAGTATACCCCTGTTGATATTCCGCTGTCGTTTGATGGTCTTTCGTTAGTCCCTCCCCGCGAAGTCATTGAGGCTGGGAATGCAGTGTGGGAAAATTGGTTGGTAGGTTTTTTCCTGGATAAGCCCCTCTCTTATTTGACAGTTATCAACCACCTTAAGAAGCTATGGAAGCTAAAAGGAGAAATTAAAATTAAGTCGGATGGTGTTTTGTTCCTGTTCAATCTATCCTGTGCTGAGGATAGAAGGAAAATCGTTGAGGCAGACCCAATATTCCTTAGGAACAAAATTTTCATCATTAAAGCATGGGATCCTTTTATTGGTAACAGTTGTAGTACCATAAAATCTGTGCCAGTTTGGATTAAATTGACGAACATACCACTATACGCGTGGTCACATCTTGGCATTAATTGGCTAGCTTCAAGAGTTGGTAGGTTGCTATGTCTGGACTCTTCTACTGATAGAATGGAGAGAATAGGTTATGCGAAGTGTCTGGTAGATGTATCACCTAAACAAGCTTTGGTAGATGAGTTTCCTGTACATTTAATTGATGGTTCAATACAAGTGGTGAAGGTTAACTATCTATGGAAGCCTGAAATATGTCTCCACTGCAAAGAATTTGGACACACGATAAGTACATGCTTAAGAGCAGGTGCTGACAAGGAGGGCGAGGAGGTGACAAAAAAGAGTAAACAAGAAGAGATAATATATGAGCAGAGGGATGGAAAACAAGCAAGTAGGAATAATCGGCAATGGCGCAAAGTTGTTAATAAAAAAGATAAAGAAGGATTTGGTGGAAAAATAAAAGAACATGTAGCAATTGATAAAGCCAATTTTGTCAACGCTGCAGCGACCTCTCCAGTTCTACAGCAGAATAAGGAGAAAGTAAGTATTAGTGGAGAGTGTGGAAATGAAAAGTTTGTGGTTAATGGAGATCCTGACAATGTTAAGGGAAAGACTGTGACATACAATAGTTTTGATTTGTTGAATGACATAAGTATCGATGAAGATGTTGGTGCCCCTGTAAGTAGCGGTGATCATCCCCTGATGCCTGCAAGCAGATTGCTTGGGCTGAATGATGATTCCTCTTGTGGAAATGTGACTAAGGCAGTAGGTTGTGAGCAAACTATTACTTCTGTTGATTTTAATCAAGATGCCCAACAACAAATACAAGGTAGTGGCTTTGAACTTGTGCATGTCACTGATTCTCATGATGGTGCACATACCATAACAGAATCGACTGTTTCTAAACAACATGAAAAGTGCGCTAGCAAACCCATTATATCTTCACCTCAATTGCAGAAAGACTATAATCAAGACTTGATTGATGGCACTGCTCATGGAACACAAACCTTCCAGAATATGAGGGATGTGTCCGTGCATGTCCCTGAAGCACACTTACGCATTAATGATCAAATGAATGCTCTGCTACCTGAAATAATTCCAACCAAACACCCTTCAACTTCATCAAATCTTTTTGAAGACAATTCATCACGTGACTCTCATGAAGAGGACTTCGTTAACTCGCTGAAAATCCAAATTTTCGAATTACTCGTTCAATCTGCTTCTAATCCTTTAGCTTCCCCCTCTGTCCCATCTCCTCCTTGTCCTCTCCAAACTTCTTCTAATCTACCGTACGTTTTCCTTGGATCTATACCAGGTTGGAAATCTCCTCCAACTGAACAAATTCCGATCCCATGCCCAGCCTCATCTACTGGCAAAGGCAAAAGGGTCAAGAAAAATTGGTCTGTTAATCCCAATCAAAGCAGAATGCATTCTCCTATTACAAGGAGCATGAAAGAAGGGGAATTACAAACAAAAGTTTAAATATGTCACACAATATAGGAGCCTGGAACATACGAGGATCTCATAATTTCATTAAACTTGATCAGGTAAAGCAACTCATTTTTGAACATCATCTTTCTATATTCGCAATCCTAGAAACCAAATTGAATCTTCCTCTAACTATTTCTGCTGCTAAGTACATCAATCCTGCTTGGCAGCTATCTCATAATCTTCCTGAAGCTAATTACGGTCGTATCATGGTTGTTCATGATCCTGATCTTCTCTCTCTTGAGCTGATTCTATCCACTCCACAATTAATGCATTATCGTGCCAAGTACCATAACTCCGCCACTGCTTTCTATATCACTTTCATATATGCTCATAATTCCCCCTCAGCTAGGCTTACTGTTCTTCAGCTTCTTCCTGCGCTTAGGCAAGAAACTCATCCTTGGGTCGTTCTTGGAGATTTCAATTGTTGCCTCTCTTTGGATGACAAGAAAGGGGGTAACCCCCTTCTGCCAAATGACATAATTCCGTTAAACTTATCGGTTAACGATTCTTCTCTTATACCTATTACCAGAAATGGTGCTCCTTTCTCCTGGAACAATAGGTCGAGGAATGGTACTCGAATTTTCTCCAACATTGATCACTCCTTCTCCAACTACAATGCCCTATCTGCCTGGCCTTCTCTCTCCTCTCACTATCCACATCCTATACTTTCTGATCACTCTCCTCTAATTCTCACCACTGGGACGAGGCCTATTGGAGTTAAAAGGGGGTTTAAATTCTTCAATGCTTGGGTTAATGAACCAGACTATAATACCTTAATTAAATATGCTTGGTCAAATAAGTATTTTGGAAATCCGATGTTTGTATTTTGCAGGAAGCTTACAGCAACGAAGGGGTGCCTAAAAGCTTGGTCCAAAGCGAAATTTGGGAGAGGCAATCTGCAATCCACCAAGCTTAAAGAGCAGCTTAAGGAAGCACAAGATAATATGATGGCGCAACCTGGCGATGCTGATTTGGCACAGACAGAAGCTGTCCTCTTCAATGATCTCAATCTAGCTCTTGCCAATGAATGTGATATGAGAAGACAACAACTTCGGAACAAATGGGCTGCGGAAGGTGACAGGAATACAAAATTTTTTCATGCTTCACTTAAGGCCAAGCAGACTATGAGCAACATCTCTACAATCACTGATGAAGCTGGTAACTTGAATGTAACCCCTGAATCCGTTGAAAAAGCCTTCCTCATGTACTATACTAGCCTCTTTGGAAATACAACCAACTTTGAACCTGACCTTGATCTCCTGTCTTCCATAAATCTGCCCAGAGTAACTGCTGATGAAGCCAACTTTCTTGTCACCAGAGTTACTGATGCTGAAATTAAAAATGCTTTGTTTGCTATGAATAAGTCTTCCTCTGGTGGACCTGATGGTTACAATGTGATCTTTTTTACTTCTAGTTGGGATATTGTGGGTTCCCAGTTTTCCTTGGCGGTTCACAACTTCTTCAACAAGTTCAAACTGTTGAAATCTGCGAATGCTACAAATTTGGTTCTTATCCCGAAGAGCAAACATGCGGCTACTGTGTCCTCATTTAGACCTATCTCCTGCTGCAATGTGATATATAAGTGTATTTCAAAAATTATTGCAGCCAGGCTTGTCTCTGTGTTGCAGCGGATCATATCCAACAATCAAGTGGCTTTCCTGCCTAATAGAAGCATACTTGATAATATAATGCTGGCTCATGAGCTCCTTAATGGCTATAATCGTGTGAATACTTCGCCACGTGCCATGTTAAAGCTGGACTTGATGAAAGCGTATGACTCAATCCAGTGGAAGTCTATTGTGCGGATTATGTCGTTGATGGGTTTTCCAAAGGTCTTTGTTGCTTGGGTGTATGAGTGCATTTCCACGCCCACTTTCTCTCTGATAATCAATGGTGCAAGCACAAGCAACTTCGCATCTAAGCAGGGTATAAGGCAGGGGGATCCTCTCTCCTCCTACCTTTTCATCTTAGTCATGGAGGTCTTCACCTGTTTGCTAAAGCCTTCCTTCCAAAATAACCAGATACTATACCATCCTAAATGCAAGGAGCTCCAAATAACTTCTCTTCTTTTTGCAGACGACATCATGATATTCACCAAGCCAAATCAGCAATCTATTGACTGCATTAAAACTGTTCTGCACACATTTTACAGGATTACTGGACTACAGCTCAACTGTAATAAATCTAGCATCATGTATTCTGGGATAACCAGCCAACAACAAGACAGCCTCTCCACATATATTGGATTACAGACAATGGCCACTGACATGACTTATCTCGGCCTACCTCTTTGCTCCTCTCGCTTAACCCATGCTGACTGTCTTCCTTTGTATGCAAAAATCACGAGCGTCATGGATTGTTGGGCTAACAAATACTTGACACAGGCTGGTAGATTGGTCCTTGTGCAATCGGTGAGCTTCTCTGTCATGGTATATTGGGCCAGGGTGTTCATCCTACCTTCTAGGCTTTTGAAAATGGTGAGACGTGCTATGTTAAGGTTTTTTTGGTTTGGAACAATACACACTAGGAAAGTACTACCTTGTTCTTTCTCTGCTTTTGAGAAGCCTAAGTGCAAAGGCGGTTTAGGGTTGCATAAAATTAGTGACTGGAACAAAGCTGCTTATAGCCATCACATCAATGCGATATTAAACAACAGGGACACATTATGGGTTCAATGGACTATCAAATACAACATTGTCTCCAATAATTTCTGGGTAATGGATGTGCCGCCAACCTGTAGTTGGATATGGAGGAGTGTGCTTAATCTCAGAAGAACATTCCTTCCTTTTGTTCAAATAAACCTGGCTGAGGGGAGTGTCTGTAATTTTTGGACAGTACCTTGGATTGGAAAAGGGGTTGTACTTGATTGTCTTTTCAATCAGCAGCAGAGGTATCAATCTGGTATTAGTGGTACTGCGCTTGCAGTTGATTATATTGCTGACGGAAAACTGATGGTGCCTTTCACTAGTAACCAATATGTCAGAGCTATTTGGGGTGAGTATGCAAGTTGTAGCTTTGTTCACCCTGACAATGACACTGTTATGTGGAATGATCGTGCTCATACTGTTAGTGGAGTTTACTCTGATTTGCTTGGTCTGGACGCTATGCCTGATTGCAAGTGGCACAAGGTTACCTGGAATACTGTGTCGAGTGGTAGAGATAATCTGTGCTTCTGGAAGGTGATCAACAAAGCACTGTTGACAAGAGATAAACTAGTAAGCTATGGTATGTCTCTTCAACCGAACTGTGAGCTGTGTGATCAACATAGTGAGAGCGTTGACCACATTTTCTTTAATTGTCCTTATGTTCACCATGTCTGGTCCAAGTTATTAGGTTGTATGCAAGGGTTGAGGCTTTCTCACAATTCCACTGACCATTGGTTACTTATTGAGCAAGTGCTAAGATGGAAGAATGAACACAAAGTTTACTTTTTTTTCGTCCTCAAAAAGCTAATTACGGTAGTATGGAATGAACGGAATCTGAGGGTTTTTGAAGGGAAGTGCTGCAGCAAAGAAGGGATATGGATGGTTTTGAGGACTGAAATTTATAAGGGGATGCATGAGAGCAAACACAGTTTTTTAGATAACCAATACGAGCCTTGGGTTCCTTAGCTTCGATTTCTGCCTTTTCTACTTTTGTTATTTTCCTTGTTAGTTTTGTGGTGTGTTTTTTGTTTTCTCCTTTCTCTTCTCTTTTCCCTGTAATTCTGCTTCTTTAATAAATCTGGTAGGGGACCAGTTTAACCCCGCTTAGCATTCAAAAAAAAAAAAATATATATATTCACTATTTTTGCAAAAAAAATATAATAATATATGTTGAAACTGCAAGTGTTTTTTAGCAAGTATTCATTATTTTTACTTTCATATGTCATTATTATGAATACTTGCGGATATAGGTGCAATTATTCTGAATAAATGCAGAAAAATCAGCAAATATTGTGAATTTTTGCTTACAATACTGCAAATATGTATAATTTTTGCAGTAAAACATGTAATAATATATGTTAGAGCTGTAAGAGTGTTTTATCAAGTAATCAAATTTTTTACTGCAAATTTTCTATGTATTTGCAACTAAAACTGCAAATATTAAAAAAATTTGCAGAAAAAACTGCAAATATTATTAATATTTGTATTTTTAGCTGCAAATATTATTAATATTTGTATTTTTAGCTGCAAATATTCTTGAATTGTTGCTAATATATTATAATTTTTAAATTTTGTGAAGAATGAATTCGTTTTCATACGAATTATTGTTTTCTTTTGCTATTTCAATTTTAATGTTTGATTTTGATGTTCTAATTGATTATACTTTCCATTATTTGATTTCAAATTCTTCTCGATTAATTAAAATGAGTATTTGGTTTCGTTTTCCTTCTAAATCAATTTTCTAGTCACCTTGATTTCAGTTTATTCACTAGATTATGATTCGATTTTGTTTACTGATTTCATTTTCACACGAACGATGAAGTGCAGAGAGAAACTACAACGGAAGAGTACTTTTGTCTTTTAGATGGTCCGATTTTAAAAACAGAAACCGGAAATTTATCTAAAAAACGAAGGAATGTTTTGTGTATTTGCAAACTATATGAGGGATGTATGTCAAACATTCCCTAATTTATAACCACTATATCATATCTATAAGCACATCACTTTATTTTATGATTAGGTAATTTCCAACACTTTTTAACTAATATATCATGTAAAACATATTTTTGAAATTCATCCATTTTTTCCACTATGCATATTGAATTCGCAAATAATTTCCAAGATTTTAAACCATTTGTTAGTGCATATTTTAAAGAGTTTATGTCTCAAAACTTCAATTTCCATTTGAAAATACATACAGTTCTAAACAGAAAAACTCCAAAAAAATTTTTTAAATTATTTTTCCAATTTAAACTTTACCCAAAATGGTTCGGTTTAACTGTATGTAAATTGTATCTTTTTAAATTTTACCTTTATAAATAAGATTTGTTATAAAAATTGTCAAGAAGTTGTAATATTTTAATTTGCTTCAAAACGTAACATAAATATTTATTATAAAATACAATCAAAAAGATGCGGTTTTTTCTACTTATTTTTATTATATTATTTCAAAAGTTTCTTCATCAAAAGAAAAGTATACATGAGAATAACAATTTGTCTTAAACTAAGCAAAAATAAAACCATTAAAAATAGTGATGGAAAGTTCCTTCTTATTAAATTTCCCTATTTTTGAAACTCACACTAAAGAGTTGTTATTTTTTTGAAATATTAAACAAACTTCAACTTCTTTATTTTTTCTAAAATCTCAAATACTAATTACTATAATTTTTAGGGAAAATATTTTTATTAATTTACTGAATTTGGAGTTAATCGTAACTTACCAAGCCCAGCTAGGTTATGCAATCTAAAAAAAGCTTAAAAACCTTTATTATGCCCCATCAGCACCACACTCTGTTCTTTGGACTTATGGTTGCTACTCTTCTTTTTATTCATCCATAGTCCCAAAATTTACTCTAGTGCTACTTAGCATATAAAATCTCTTTTAGCAATTCTCTATGTAGTAAATTACATATTTGATGGATATATCTTCCACCCCAAACTATTTAAATCTCAATATTTTTTAACCCATGGTTGTTTCCTTCAATAATAGATAAACAAACAATTAGCTCTACAAGTCAAAATATACGGGGTGTGGCATAAAAATTATATGTGTATGTATGTACGTACGTATGTATGTGTACATTAATAATTAAATATACACTCTCGCATGTGCCTTAATTTTGTAGAAATCGCCTAAACTAAGCTCGGACACCACATGAACAATTGCCATCTATGATGTCCCAATTCACGCATAAAATGACGTAAACATCGCAAAGATCGTAGACGAAGAATCATTTTGAGGTAAATATATAAACAGAACACAATGCTATCTACAATATTCTACACTTTCTTAAAAGTCTCAACACAAGAAATGAAATATAATAATAATCAATATAATCCTAGACAAACAAAACAATATAGTATCAAATAAAACTATAACTACAACATCTCTTTATACTAGTAATAGAAATAGTCCAACGTTTGGGAATAAAATAATAAATAGTTGATAGAAAAATGCATGTCCCCGTGTACCATCATGCCTCCAAGTCACCACCAGTCCTCTCTATCGATCTATCAGAGCATAACTAAAAAGAAGAAAATATATGCACGTGACCGAGTCCAAAGTCCCAGCTCGTACAAAGCCCAAAGTCCCAACTCATAGTCTCAACTCCTATGTTGCAAACATATGCGCACGACCAAGCTCAAAGTCCCAGCTCGTATGCCACAAACGTATGCACATGACCAAGCCCAAAGTCTCAGCTCGTATGCATAAGATTGAGCCTAAAGTCCCAGCTTGTATGTTGAAAACATATGTTGAGTCCAAAGTCCCAATTCGTATGACATCAAATGCCACTGGTACAACCGATGATTAAATTTCTCATATACATACTAAAATATCCTAGTAGAACTACCATATAATGGATCTACAAAAATAAGATTCTTTCTGAGGCAGTTTCAAACACAGCAACATCATACGGATGCATTCCTCGTCTCACCACGATCCCGGTGCAATGAACTACGCATGAAAGGAAGATCGTATGTGGGAGATATAGACATTTAAAGTTATGGGACAATATCATAATTTATAATTTAATTATTATTAATAATATAAACTTTTTATTTTTGTGCTTCGCTACAGTTTTTCTTCCATCGTGACTACATCCTTGAAGCTTACTCGATGTCGTTTCCTACTCAATTCGCCATCGTTACAAATGACTATGGCCAGATCGAGCATTGCCAAAAGAGTCCCCACACCCTGATGACCCTGATGCCTCCTGTGAATATGCCTCCGAACACCTCTTCACAACCGTCGTCACCGCCTTTTGATGGCAAATTCTGACCATGTCATGTCAATCTAGGTTGATCGGTAGCCATTCCAAGAACTTGCTCGACCTCCTTTATATGCATATGTCCCCCGATTGTTCTATTATCGTTGTTTCACCACTGGACCAAAAATGACGGTCCACATGTACTAAACTTCCATTGAATTTTCTAATCGATCCATACGCCCAATCGACGAATAAACACAACTAGTAAATCCGCTCGTTGAGAACAAAAATTTTGATATATAATACGTGATTTTGAACACTTTTATATTACATACTTTTTGATTGGAGAGTGATTAAATTTGGCTAACTACATATAAGTACCTTAGCTATTGGTTTTGACGATAACAACTATAGACATTATATAAAATATAAATACTAATGTTTTATCAAGCTGTATATAGTATAGGATATTAGACAAGTGTTGATTGTGGAGATTATACAGTATCATGAGTAGATTCAACATGCTGATATAGAGTTTCAAGAGTTGGAAAATGAAGACACATGAGTATTGAAGAGTTCAAGATTTCAAGATATTCAAGATAAGTTATAGAGTCATACAATTTATGTTAAAACCTTGATAGCACTTTCCCGATCTCTCTCTCCTCTAATTTTGTTTTAAATTATTTTTCAAATATTCTGGTTTTAAAATAATCTTTTCAAAATGTTACTCAAAATGATTTTCAATCTCTTATACTTATAAAGGTATTATTTTAGCGTTTTTAAGTTTTTATATATATATATATATATAGAATTTTTGTTTATACTTTAATAAGTTATAATTATATTGATTATATATATATATTATTTACGTTATGTTAAAATTTTCAAAATTATTATATAACTTTGTATTAAGTTTTATTACGATTAAAATATGTATAAAGTATGCTTAAATAAATGATTTTACAAAGTAAAAAAACTATTTTACAAAACAACGAGTGTGTTTTAAAGTATTTTCAAATTTTTAAAAAGAGTATGTCGACATACTCTATGTATGTATGTCGACATAGTAGCCAATTTTTTCAAAATTTAAATTTCGAAAGAAGTGTATTTTCGTCGTATCTCTTTACAAATGACTATGGCCATTGTTCCTCTACAAATACCAGACTTCCAAATGAATTTTTAATCATCATTTTCTTATTCATCTCTCCTCCTTCCACTCTCTAATTTTCTAAATCAAAATATAACCCAAATTCTACCAAAATTCAACTAGAATCAAATTCAATCATCACTAGTTTGATTCTTCTTCATCTACTCACTGATTTCCCTCATCTCTCTCACTCAAACCAAGATCAAATCGCTATTCAAGAGTTATAGGATCAATTGTAATCAAGATCGAAAATCTGAGTTTGTAAAACTCTATTAAATCATTCTGTTATACTTGTGGGTGTGATTATAGCCCGTAAGATCAATTAGGTGTGCTTAGTAGCCTGTAAATTTAGTGGGTATGCTTGTAACCCGAAAATCAAGTGACTCTACCCAGAGATTGGGATTCTAGAGGGTGTATTTCGTAGCTTTGAAATCAAGATTGTATTTGCATTTACTAGTTGAAAAGAAATCCGTACAAGAATGTCCAAAAGCAAGAATTTTAAGCTTTCTTTTGTAATAAAGTATCACTCTTGGAACGGGTAATTATAATAACCCGACATAAAAAGTTTTCAAAGCTCTTTTCGCCATCTATGGTCAATACGACATAAATTTATCTCAAGTCATTTTGGATGAATTTTTTCCTAAAAATCTTTCAGAACATGAAAACGTGCTATTTCATGGTGTTTATCTTACTCATGTTGTCAATTATTCTGGTGTTGACCTTAAAGGAGAGAACAATTTCTCAAAAAATATTTTGACAAGACCAACATTTCACTTATGCATATTTCATCCTTTTTCGAGCCTTATGAAATGCTTATGGAAAAAGAATAAAGATTGGTTTGGGAAGAGGAGCAAGAAACAAGAGAGGAAGAGGAAGAGGAAGAGGAAGGAGAGGAAATGGAAGTCCAGGAGGAAGAATAAGAAGATGAGGAGGATACTTTCTTGAAAGGTATCAATATGCCACCTAATCCATCCAACAAAGATCTTCTCAAAAATCAAGAGAAGATCATTCATAACAGAAGAAAGTTTAAGAAATCATTCTCAAAGATATTTACCTCAATTTCCAACAAATGGACAAATTCTTTGGAAAGATCATCCGCAAGCTTGATGGTTCTTCTTCAACTTCACCATATCTTTCTAGTTGTTTGTTTAAGCTATCTTTGTATTTGTATTTTTTAGTTTTAAGTGTACGTTGAATCACATGTATCTTTCTTTTATTCCTTGTACTCATCCTTATTATCAATGAACATTATATTTCTTGATGTTATACATTGCCAATTATCGCTTGAAATTCATACAAATATAATATTATAGGCCAAAACAATAGAATTGTAAAATAAAGTAGTTTTGAAAAATATATTGCATATGTTGACATATGCAAATCATGTATGTCGGCATATAACAGCCAGTTTTCAAATTTTTTTAAATTAATAAAAATAATAACTATGTTAGACGATGGATTTTCTATCGATTAGAAAATCATCGAAAAATATTATCATTATAAACCGCAAGCACACGGCGTACAATTGTAGTACGTATACGAGTACAAAACGATCCGTAGAGAATAAATTAAATTTCAATACTGCTCAATCAAATTAACACAAAGGTTTGAAGTGGTTTTGAACTAAGAAAAATTGCAAAAATTAAACTAGAGCAAGGGAGAATAAACTATGGTAATAAGAAGCAATTTAGAGACAAATTCACTTCCAATTATTCATATAAATCAACATTAAATTCACTTGTAATCTCTAATTAAAATATTAAGTAGAAATGATTGATGTGTTTATTATAAGTATGATTTATTTGTGCTATTAATTAGCACAACTTAAATCATTAAACTCTAACTCACCATTCAACCCACTTATCAACATTTATGAAAATGACATGAAAATTAAAAATAAATCTCTTTTAGGTATGATCTATTTACTATTAATTAGTAACATAGACCATCAAATTTTTTATTATAGTTTGACTTTCATGATCAAAATCACTTAGACAAATGATCAAATAGTTTATGTTTTAAATGAATTTAAGCATAGCCTATTTGAGATGTCAACATAGGCTATCAAAATTCAATAAAAAGAGATATAAACCATCATCATTCAAATTTTTCATTAAGCACAATTGAGAGACTACAAATGAAATCATTATGTTAATTTAATATGTTTCATGAGAGCTTCATTACCCCTAAATTGAAGGGGTTTAGCTGTTCATTTTTTGAAAACATGTAACATAAATTGATTTCAACATAAACATAAATGAAGAGAGGTGCTAATGAAAAGAAGAAGGAACTAACTACTTGCATAAAATAAATCTAAGCTAATTGCATGAGCTAAAAGAGATCATAAGAGAATAAAAGAGCATAAAAGAAAGCATAAATAAAAATTACATGAAAGTATAACAATGCTAAGAAGCCATGTAAGAAACTTTTATTTGTCTTTGATTTTTATGGCTACAACTTGCATGAAAAGTAAGAAGATAATTACATGAGACAAAATGGTTATTTATACATGCTTAAAACCCTATTTCATATTCTAGAGTATACCTAAAATGCCATTTAGAAAGTGTAACCTTCAAATAATCATTAGAGAATTAATTAATCCCCACCAATGCGCCTTTAAACCTCTATTGACATATGCATGTGCTTTTAATTGTGAATTATATGGTAGTGGGTTAGTGGGCTCCTCTATGTTGCATTAATTCATTTATTTCCTTCTTTCATTTGCCTTTAACATATGTGCATGTATTCACACATGAATCCTCTTCATATTTGCACTTCATTTCCTACAAATAAAAATAAAAACATGCAAATAAATTTTCTCAAATTAAATCATACATAAAATTACCATTTTACCCCCCAAATGAAGATGAATAAATGATGATTTGAAAACAATTTAAATTTTTGTTTAAACATGTAAAATATCCTAATATTCTCATTTATTTAAATAAAAGTATATTAAATATGGAAGTAAAAGTATGCACTTTTACGTGCACATTAAACTACTAAACACCAATTCATTTCAAACGACTTCTTACCCCTACATATACCTATTCACTCCAAAAAAATACTGTTTTTGGTCTCTGTCTTCACTCTTTTTCATACATAAATTTATCTCTTCAATAATTGCTTCCCTACATCAAAATATTTGCGAAAACCTCGATAAAACTCTTAAATCATTTAAGAACATACTTACTTTCATCCTAAGAAAGCAGATGCACTTACAATTGAGTCAAATGCTGATAATGAGGAAGTAAGAAAGGCATTTTGATATGATTCAGTGGATAATTTCTGCCTTGAACAAAGAAGAACCAGCCACCAATCCGGAGTGTATCATCAACAAAGATGATGAAGATTGGGATGCTATCAAAGCAGATCTAATCTTTGGCGTTGATGGATGGGTTGAAGTTCGTCGAAATGTCAAGTTTAAATAAGTTTAATTGTATTTAAATAATAATACTTGATTTAGTTTGGATTTGATTAGTTTGATTTGTGTGGATTTGTTTGAATTGTGTGTGACGTTAAATTTGTTGGATATGATGAATATTTAGATTAATTATGATTATTTCATGTTTTACACATCACTTATTATTTCTATACAATCATTCCCCCATCATTATGTATAATTCTTATATATATATATATATATATATATATCAATTGGTATTTTATTTAGGAGGAGTTAGATTTAGAATTAGAGTAAGAGTTAGTGTTATAGTTATTGTTTTGGTGGTTATTTTTGTTGATGACAAAGGGGGAGAAATGTATAAAATCTAAGCATAAATTAAGGGAGAGTTTTGTAACTCGGGGGAGTTATATTATATTTTATATACAGAGTTGTCTTCATCAAAAAGGAGAAGATTGTTAGTACCTTAGCTGCTGTTTTTTATGATAACAACTATAAATATTATATAAAATATAAATACTAATGTTTTATCGAGTTATATATAGTATATAGTGCATGATATTAGACATGTGTTGATTAAGAAGACTAGACGGTATCAAGAGTAGATTCAAGATGTTGGTTTAGAGTTTCAAGAGTTAGAGAATGAAGACTCATGAGTATTGAAGAGTTCAAGATTTTAAAATATTCCAGATAAGTTATAGAGCCGTAGAATTTATGTTAAAACCTTGATAGCACTTTCTCGATCTCTCTCTCCTTCTCTAATTTTGTTTTAAATTGTTTTTCAAATATCCTGGTTTTAAAATAATCTTTTCAAAATATTTCTCAAAATGATTTTCAATCTCTTATACTTATTATTTTAGTGTTTTTAAGTTTATATATACATATACATATATTATATATATATATTGAATTTTTGTTTATACTTTCATAAGTTATAATTATATTGATTTTGTATATATATAATTTACATTATATTAAAATTTTCAAAATTATTATATAGTTTTGTATGAAGTTTTATTATGATTAAAATATGTATAAACTATGCTTAAATGATTTTACAAAGTATCAAACTATTTTACAAAACAACGAGTTTTCAAAATAATGTTTTAAAATATTTTCAAATTTTTAAAAAGATTATGCCGACATATTCTATGTATGTATGTCGACATAGTAGCCGATTTTTTCAAAATTTAAATTTCAAAGAAGTGTCTTTTCGTCATATCTCTTTATGAATAGATATGACCGTTGTTCCTCTATAAATATCAGACTTTCAAACGAATTTTTAATCGTTATTTTCTTATTCATCTCTCCTCCTTCCACTCTCTCATTTTCTAAATCAAAATATACCCAAGCTCTGTCGAAATTCAACCAGAATCAAATTCAACCATCACTAGTTTGATTCTCCTTCATCCACCCTCTGATTTCTGTCATCTTTCTCACTCAAACCAAGATCGAAGTGTTATTCAAGAGTTATAGGATCAATTGCAATCAAGATTGAAGATCTGAGTCTGTAAAACTCTATTAAATCATATTGCTATACTTGTTGGTGTGATTGTAGCCCATAAAATCAATTGGGTGTGCTTAGTAGCCCGTAAATCTAATGGGTGTGTGAGACTATAAGTATGGTAACTCCGAACCAGTATAAAATCTTAATGTGTTCTTTCCTTTTTACTTTTAGTGCATTTACATTTATCTGCACTTTGATTCTGTAATTGTTTTTGTGATTGCTAGTTGCATCATCCCAAGTTGAATTTTAAAGAATATGAAAAATATTCATATAATTCATTAAACACTATTCACTCCCTTCTCTAGTGTTAATTTAACCGTAAGATCCCTATTCCGCCGATTCACACTACGATCGATAAAAATTAAATTTTTAACTATTTAGTCATGGCGTGCTACACCCGATTCATATTTATATAAAAAAGTCACTATTCAAATTTCAGTTACGTTATTTGACGTGATTTACGACCGTAAGGGATGAATTACTATATCTTACTAATATATACACGAGTATAATAAATATCACTCACTGATTAACTATGCATTTCCTCTGATCCGACTTGAATCCTCATCCTTCTTCAATATTCAAAAAATTCCCCGCCATGAAGATGTCAAACCTCTTGACAGCTTCGAATTATTTACGTAGCTCTCTTCACGATGATTGATTCCATAAATTAATTCATTTAATCTAGGTTTGATTTAGTGGATTTAGAAATGATTTAGTGATTAGGGTTTTATAAGTGGAGGAAAATTTTATCAAGCAAAAGAAATGGAGTTAAGACCTATTTACAGCCTGAAAATAATGGTGCTAGGCCATATTTTCGAAATCAATATATTGCGAAAATGCTGGGTTTGACTTCTTTCAATTTCTAACCCATTTCAACAAATTCAGCAAGTTGTATATGTTTTCTAACTGTAAATGACATTTTAGACGCAATGGAATAGGTCCTGAAGTTTAATTCCTATTCCTATAGAAATTTACACTTTTGTCCTTTATGTGAAATTATGATTTTACCCTTTTAAATTTAAATTTTTTTTTTGTGTATAGCCAAATCTAATTGTATTAGTAACATAACATGATTATTGTCTATTGTCATTGCGACTCCATCTATCAAGTGATTTTTTAAGACATTTAATTTATTTATTTAAAGGAAAATCAATAATTATGGATAAGATCTTTACTCTTTTTACTCATATTCCTTTGATTTGTTGCTTAATTATTACATCACTTGTAGACTTGATCCTTCAACCTAATGTTAAAATTTGTCACACGTTTTCAATTATAGATTGGGTTTCATGATGCATGCTCAAGCCTAGCACAAGCTCGGTCTGGTGAGATTTTGCCAGTAAAAACATTTCAGTTCGGTTTTGCTTGTTCTAACATAGATTACTGGATGCAAATTCGGTAATCTTTGGATATAGCTATGCAATATAGACGCTGTACTGTACGGGACTACTACAACTATATAGGAAATTGCATATGCCATCAAAGAGCAATCTGAGAAATTTGTGTATAGATGAAGCACCAATAAAATTTCCATGATTGTTTTCTAAGTTTTGTCATTTGCTTTGTTGTTTTATTCACGTTGAATTGGATGCTATAATACCGAGACATTCATTGCATGTATTCAGCCATACGGAGCGAGGCTTGATCTCATAGTTACAAAATAAAGGTCATTGAGTCATCTCAGATTTCCTTGCTTGTTTAGTTGGGTGTCGTAAACTATTTTCCAGTGAGAGGGAATCCCAAGCTCGACGGTAACATCGATAAATAGTATGGAATATTTCCCGGAGGAGTTTGGGTGCTATTTTTGCATTCCCATAGTACATATGTTAGCTTATTAGCCAGATTTCCTTTTGCCTCGTTAAAAATGATTAAGAAAGATAAAAATTAAAAGGGAACAACAAACAATGTGGAAAAAATGAACCGAAGTTTAGGCCATGAACCGTAAAATGCACTTTCTGTAATAAAAAAGGTTAAATCTGGAGCCCTAATTCCAGTAATCCTGAAAATAATACATTGGTGATTAAGAAAAGTTTTAGCTACTAAGCTCAAACATAGATTAGGAGGAGATTGTTTTAGGCCCCTGACAACCTGCAGTAAATTTTGACAAATTTACATAATCAAAGACATTGGTAACTATTTTGTTGGAGCATACCGTAAGGCATTATTTAAACCAGATTCATAAGTTTAAAAGGAGGAGGACAAGGATTGATAGGAACTAGGCAGTCCAGAACAACATGTCATATTTTTGTCGCCTAGATACGGCATCCTACGATGGTTCTTTAATTATAGTGCACAGTAACATGTGAAGAAGCTAGTTCATGATTCAATGAAAAATTCTGGTATAATGGTAATTGACACGTTGAGAGAGCTCAATGATTTGATAACATGGTTGGGAGGAGATTCATACTTTAACCTTGCATTGAACCAAACGGTGGTTTCATTGCCCTAAAATATTGTAGCTTTAACCTCCAATAAGCCACGGACAAATTTATTATCACTTATTATTTTTATCAACCAAAATATGCCCACCCTGTAAAAAATTCAGTTATTACTTCCATTTTTGAAAGTATGTTTCGTATCCAATCTAAATCAGATATGATTTTAGTAACTGCTTCATTATCCAATTAACTAAATTCTTTTTATTGACAAAAAGACATATTATTGTATACGTACCAATGCTAATGGTTATCAAAGAGAAAAACCAAATTATCGCGTACATGCGCGCGCACGCACAAACATAAATAATTTAAACAGGCTTCTTTTGATGGGTTCGCCTAGAGCCACGTAGCAGTAAACATTCAAAGAAAGTAGGATTCGCTATGCACCTCCTTCTGCCTAGCCAGTGGTTCAAGCAGTTCTTATCGGGTTCTGAGTTATTAATAGATAGGACGTTAAGCCAATAGTTGTTTAGTTTAGATTCAAACTTGAAGCTATAGGTTATATATTCAGTCGTGAGACAGAGGTCAGACTATTTATATAGGTATAATAGGTAGGCATGCTCTATGTATGTATGTGCACACGAACTATAAGATTGACAGTTTATAATATCAAAATGTAAAGAATCTTACTGATTTCCAGGACATTATATGCTCTATGTAGGTATAATAGGGTTCGATTCTATTACATGAAGGGCAGACCTTGACATTGGTGAGTTTCGAGGTATTTTTCTTTTCTTTAAACTATGAAATGGGGACATATGATCGTGTGAAATAAACTTGCAAAACGAAACAAAATACGGGAAGACTAGTCTCTGCTTATGAAATTGCTAGTCTCTGCTTATGAAATTGGAAGGCAAACGCCTTTACCGCTGGACTAATAACAATTCTAAGTTTCTAACAACATGTGGAGTCGTCCGTTGGAATTTGGAGACTTTAGACCATTGCAAGAGTGAGTTTTTTCTTAGTTAGCGGAGCATTTACGTCATTTGAATGAAGTTGAAAATGCTGATGCAAATGAAAATGGTACGAGTGAATCAAAACGTTTGTGGTCATTCAGCGAAGTAAAGTAGTAATTGATTGACATCAAATTGTAGTACATTACAATAATAGCACTTGAATTTGCATACATCAAATTATATTATGTGTATTTTAGTACAATGAAATATATATATTTATTGTTTTATTATGTTAATAGTTTATATTATACAAATTTGATGCATAATAACATCCCAAAACTGTGTATTATATCATCATATTTGTTGATTTTGCATACTTTTATAATCGGTAAAATTATAAAAAAAAATAGATTAAACTAATATTTTGCATTTACGTTTCTTGATTTATCGACCATTATCGATATGATAATTACCCGATATCCGTCCTTTTCAAATACCAATGTGGATATTCAAAATTGATTTCGAATGCGGATATTGAACTATCCATATCAGAAAATATTCGTTTACAAACCTAGTCCTAATGTAACTAAAAGCAAATTCTTAAGGCGTATCGTTAAAATCGAAGGGGCGTCCTCAATAATGCACAAACTTCAATCAGTTCATGGCATAGCATCGTCAACTTTATAATTACAATAATTCCCAACTCCTTAGTAAACGTGTGACATTGCTGTACCCTAAATCAAAACTTATATTGCCAGCAATTGGATACATGGTTTGAATAGTAAGAACCATGTATCTACGCACGTACGCACACGCGCACACACACTGTTCATGATTTTATTAGTTATATCAATCATCAGTAATGAGAATCATTATTGTCTGCCTACCTAGAACTGGCTGCCTCATCTTAACCTGCAAAAATATGAAACCCAAGCATCCCATCAATGAAGATTTATCACTTTAATATATAGTTGAACTATAACATGCAACAATATATTACTACATAAAATCATAGTATATTTAGCTTTAGATGTTGGAATAATTCTTAAAAGCTTAAAGTTTTATTAAAATACAGATTATATATCAAAATTATATCCATCAAAGAATATTTCTTTGATATATTTATCAAACTGAGATTTGATTAATTATTATAGGTGTCATGCTTTTACGTGTTATGAACTACTCGATAGGTTATAAAAGCAAAGCAAATTTATGGTATTCAAATTTTAGACAATCCACCAACAATTACAAAGTAATTGCAGGTCGCATGAAAGCCCCCATTAATTGAACTCATTATTATTATGCGAACATATCTGGGGTTTTAGGCGATTCTAAATTAATAAACAAACAGAATTCTACTAAATAAATAAAGAATTTTGTACTATGAATTTCAAGCAAACAAAAAGTTGTTCAGAATTTAGCATTATTGCCAAATTTTCAATCATGCCACAGCATGCTATCATTCGATAGTTCAAATTTTAAAGAGCACAAAGTAGGATAAGTTGAGCAATCAACCTAAAAAATAGGGACTGATGACCCCAAAAACTCTTTTTTTTTTTACCACATAATTCATTGATAACTCGATGAACTTTTTTGCACACATTTCTGCAGTTTAACTTCATCCGTGCTTTTACATATGTTAAAGGGTTTTTCTTTTTCTTTGTTTTCTCTGGCCAAATGACACGACAAACTAATTTAAATTGTAATAGGAAGAACTCGATAACCAGAATATACTTTATTCTACATACCTGGGCAAGTAAGGTTAGAACATCATTTTATCTAAAGTAGCGCAAACACAGGCATGACGGAATTGACAGCATTAGAAGCGAAAAAGATCTCATCCCAGCATTGCTAATTGTATATACCAACGAATCAACCATTGATTTTAATATTCAGGTACATGGAATGGATGGCAGAGAGGGCGAGGTCAAAGAAATGGGTCATAACTTCAATGGACAATTCAATTCCAAGAACCCAAAACCAAGCATATAACTGTGAAACAATTTCAAAATTAATTCACAATGAGCCGTAATAATAAAGAAAATGAGAGATCAATGGAATATTCATATAAAATATACAAAGAAATGAGTATATAGACGGACAATACTGTAGAACAACAAAGTATGTTACACATTAAATCTGTGCAAGATTAGCAATGTCGTTGATTAAAGTTTGATCAAACAGAAAAATGTGTAATGCACAGAAAGTAGTAATTCAAAACATGAAGGATTAATACGCGTAAAGCACACCGCAAGTAAAGGGGGGTTGTTGTATATAATTGTTATACTCTTCAACATCCATTAACTGCCGATTCAAAACTTAACAGAATGTGTGAATAAGAAAACAATAATAAACATGCTTAACCCATATCATATGGTAAGTGGATTCACAAACACGGGGGCAGGCGGGGGGTTGGGTGGGTTTGCTTTTGGGGGTTTTGTTGCATATAATTGTTATACTCTTCAACATCCGTGAACCGCCAATTCAAAGCTTAACACAATGTGCGAGTAAGAAAATAGGTCTAAAATCAAGATCATGATCATATAAATTTGTAAAATAGGGTAAGGTATGAGATTAGCAAACCTATAATATCGTTTTGCAGCCACGAATTGAGATTTCCAGGAAGGGAAGAAGCCAAAGAAGACGGCTTGCTAGATGATTATCGCAAATATCAATTTTCAACAAGGAAAAAGAAAAAAGAAACAAAAAACAGCGGTAAAGCACCGTAGATCTAAACTAACCCAGTATAGAGGCGGACGACGACGAGATGAAGATGACGATCTTTTACTGAATTCTTGCGGAAGAAAGATTGTATAAATTAAAAATTACCTTTAGTTTTTGACCGTGTGATTTGGAGCATCTTCAATTCCTCTGTCCTGGTCACCTTATATATAATACAGGTGGGCGTGAAACGAGCAAAAGACCGGTTCAGTTTAAATGTTAAATGAAATAACCATTTACGAAACATAAACCGAATCGAATCAAATCAAATTGATATTTTTTAAAACCAAACCGATAAAATTTGGTTTAGCTTGGATAGTTTATTTTGTTTATCTTAAAATGAAATTGGTTTTCTAGGTGTTGATATGATATAAAATTAAAGCAATTAATCGAGTCCATATAATGCAAATATTTTGAAAAACAAACTTATCTAAAAATATTAATATGAATTAAAAGAACAATAATATTGTTATGGAAGCGTAAATAATTACATCGTTAGTGGTAACTTTTTAACTTAAAAAGAACTTAATTTTTAAATTCGGTTTAATTGGTTGGTTCGGTTTTCAAATATTGAAAACCGAACCCTACCAATAAACCAAAGTAACATAAAATCCAAAATCAAAACCAACCAATTAACTAGGACAACCAAACCAAACCGATCAAGCTTAATCGGTTTGATTGGTTTATTCGGTTTTAACCAATAAACGCTCAACAATAATCAGCGTTTGACAATTTTAGTTGAAATTTCATCTTCAATGTTAATGTAAAATAGAGTGTTAAGCTGATATGACAAACAATATAGAAGACATTGCGATTCATGATGTGAAACCAATCACAATTAATTAAATTTAACTAATTTATAGGAATGTAGTATTTGCAAATTATTTTCATAATTTGATTGACCACATGTGTCAAATTATTATTTGAAAAACATTTCATTGGAGAGTTTTTCTTCTTTTTAATATACTATTAACTTTTTTTTAATTACATTGGTTTAACATCGTAGACACAGATTAAATTAAACGTTACATGTTTCATATATTGGAGATGCTCTTAATAAACCGCAAATTACTTTTGAGTGTCATGCAAAAAAGGCAGAGAATCTAGTTTTGCCTATTTCGAACATCAATGCAAATTCAAAATTAATTATGCTATTGCACAAGATCAAATAACATAAAGAAAAGACACCGAAGATTTAACGTAATTCAGATTTGTATCCTACGTCCATGGCTACCCAACAACCATTTTATTCCAGTCAATAATTATAAGAGATTACAAGCCAGTCAATAATTAGAAAGTTACAAAATGTGGAGATTATCCCTAATCAATCACTCAATTGAAAAATTATAATTTAAAGCACTTAAAATAGAAAATCCCCAAATTGGATGAGCTAGGGTTTCTGTTAATTACAATGATGGAAAATCTAAATCAATTTTTGATTAAAAGGAAGATTAGAAGACTAATATAGATGTCTCTAATTACTTTATTATCAGATCATATCAAAAGAAACTACGCCATCAATAGAGAATAACTTGCAAACCGCCTCACAACTTCGAGTCAGCATAAAACCTGAAAAAACGCCCGCTACAGGAAATCAGACGTCTGACTTAGTTATCATGTCTGAAGGATTATTCATAGTACTCACTTTCACCATCTTGATCTTGCTTCGTTCTTCCTCAAGCATAAGGAAGAAGCCTCTGGCATCAGTGTGCTTCTTACGAGAACTATAAACTTGAATCTCTATAAGATGAATCGCACTCTGACTATCTAACAGTAGTTATATTGTCCGCTGCACCATAGAAAGATAATCCAATAACTGAAGTAAATATAATCCCTTCTTAGTCGCTTCCATAATTGATATAACCGGGTCTCGATAGTCGCCAAAGCTACTATAGACTGCAGCTTTGATCTCCACGAAATCGAGCCTATGTTTTTGGCGGAAGATAGATCTTAAGGCTAATTTAACACTAGAGGGATGATGAATAGTGTTTTATAATTTTTGTGAATCTTTTTGAATTCTTTTAAGATTATAGTTTAGAAAATGTAATTAACAATCACAGATTCAAACACAGATAAATATAAATGTAGTAAAAGTAAAAAGGAAAGAATACACCAGGTACTGGTTCGAGGTTACCCGACATCCAATCATAATACAATTCCTCGTATAAATTTCTTTTCAAATAGCAAAGCAAATACAATCTCAATTTTAAGACAACAAGACACACCCTCCAAACTTTCCGACCTATGGGTAGAGTCACTTGATTTACATGGACCACAAGCACACCCACTAGATTTACGGGCTACTACACACACCCAGTTGATTTGCACGAGCTACAATCCCACCCACCAATATACGTGCATGATTTGATAGAGCTTTTCATACTCAGATCGTTGATCTTTAGTACAAATGATCCTATAACCTCTTGAATAGCACTTTGATCTTGCTTGAGTGAGAGAGATGAGAGGAGTAATCAATAGAGAATCAAACCAATGGAGTTTGAATTTGATTCTGATTGAATTTGAGAATATTTTGAGTAGATTTTCTTTTAGAATTAAGAGAGTGAAAGAGGAGAGAAAATTTGGGAATGTAATTAACCAAAATTCATTGGTTCAACCCCTATTTATGGAGAAACAAGGGTCATGTCTATTCGCGAAGAGATACGACGAAATGATACTTCCATTCAAAATTTGAAATTAGAAAATTATGGTTACTATGTCGATATATAGGAATTAGATATGTCGACATATCCTTGCTCTACCTCCAGTCCTTCTACAGGCTCTATTGGGTTTTCTGGAACCTGTTGTTCAACTTATGGATTTTATTATTGATGTGCATGCTGTACTGGAGTTTGCTGTGCAGGTGGAACCGTAGTCAAGTCAGACTCGGTATCCGACTTGATATGTCTAACAGAAGATGGACCTACGGCTTAAATGGCAAGACGCTTGGAATGTCTGTGCTCCATTTCTATAAAATCTCAATAGATAATCAATATCAGGTTAACTATAAGTTATACCCACTGTGCTAAAATGAAGCCATGCAATGTCTTGTAGTGCAGATTTTCGATATTATATAACTGTTCGTTTTAAGAGTTTCGACATCACTCGAAGTGACCATCAACAATGACCATCCCAACGAATTCCACATCACCACGCATGCATCGGAAATGCCTTGGAGACTCAAGATGTCGGGTTCGGTAGGACATTTGTGCAAAGTCTCTAGAAGAGAAATCCCAAAAATCCACTAAGGGATAGATTTATACCGATATATCCACTTGGTTGGATTTAAGAAGACTTCCAATTCCTAAACCGAAGCTCCAAGACTTCTCTCCAATTCAAGCATAAGCGCCGCCGCCGACACTTCCCCAACCTCTCCTCTATCATCATTACCACCTAACTAAATTAGAATTGGTTTCGGGTCTAGGTAAGGTGAAATGGTTCGGGCTTGGATCGGCTATTTGAGCTCGGCGAAGGCAAGGCAGGAGGCGTCAAATACACGCGAGGTTGGATGGCAAGGGTCGTAGGGTTGGGTGGCGGTACTAAGTCGATTATCAAGTTAAGGAATTTTAATAGCAGAGCTTTGAGCTTTAGGTCAGTGCAAGAATAAAGTGGGAAACAAGATAAAAGAAATGGGTTATATAACTCAAACCCGTATTTCTACGTAAATAAAAAGGGAGACTTCCTCCCAAGCCCTGGATCGGTAATCCAAGGAGTTGGATTGAGTCTTTTTTTTAAATGATCATGATGGAGATAACCATTCTTGTATACATGCATGTGTGTATCAGAGTGGAGCTACTCAAGAACGTGCACGTGTATAAGTATGCGTATACATATCCAATCTTGAACGACTAGAGTCGAAGAAAATCAGATTTAAACCTGGAAAGTCCATAAGCAGATCCAGTTCAAAATTACCAAGCTCGGAATGATAGTCATGAGAGCACACTCTGGTTTTATAATGCCAAATGCCGACAAAGCGTCACGACGAATGATTATGGACATAACTTTTCACAGAATTGATCCATATGGAGGATAACGACCACTCAAAGCACGAAGTGGAATCCTTCACAGTAATTCTGACTTATTTCGATCCAAAACACATCATGTTTGAAACAGTATGTACTTTAGGGAGGCAAGTGTTATCTAGCTTTTTGACCAGGCCATATTCGAATAGATTGAACGAGTCGAACTTGGGAGTTGTCAATTAGACAGCCCAAAGAGATAGCCCTACAGTCTAGAAATTAAGTACGAACAGAACCATAGGATGAAGACAAAACCAACACAAGAGATAAGATGCCAAAATCCACCAAAGGGGTGGATTGGTACCGATCTAACCTCCTGGATCAAGATCGATACACGTTTCCTCCTCCAAACTTGCCCCCACTCCTACTACATGCTAGTGATGATCCCAGGAGCCTATTTCAAGTACTGTTCTGTTGATTCCATGAAATTCTCTATCGATCTTCATGAGCACTTGAATTAGCAACTCCATTTTTCCACCCATCCACCATTTAGACTTAGAAACAAGCTAATATTGGTGTAAACAAGTTTAGAATCAACAAGCTAACCATGACTCGACCTAACATAAAGGGTTCAATTTGACTATAAAAAAAAAGACCTTTCGCTGCGTTTTAAAAATGTTGTTGTACTCATTCGCAGTGTTTTGAAGAACGCTACCTAACATCATGCCAATAGAGTCAGGAGATACCACAACATTTTCAAAAATGTTGGTAAAAAAGGGGTACCAAGCATTTTAACGTTGCTGTAAATTAATTTTGCAGCATTTCTGAAATGATGCCAATTCATTTAGCAGCGTTTTAAAGAACGTGGTCTAACGCCAAGCTTCAATAAAACCAGTCTCATAGTAGCAGTTTTGAAACTCTACCAAAGGAATTGTCGTAGCATTTTAGATAATGGTCTTTTTTTGCAGCGGTTATATGTCGTTGTCTTTTGATAGTTACATCCTTTCCATTTTGTTGTGGTTTGTTTCTCCACAACATTTTGCAGCACTTTCAATACGTTGCATTACATAAACGTTTTTGCTACATTTAACAATTGCTACAGCAGTTTTAAAACAGTTATAATAGCCATGAAAAATGTATTAAAACAAAATGGTTAATTCAAAAAACACCAATAAATATAATCTGATAATATATGTAGTTATAAAGATTAAACATAATCAAAGCTACATCAATTTCATACAACAAATATTTTAGTCATATACAACATTCCATGAGCAATGTTTTAAGAAAAATATTAGCAACATAAAATCTAATAATAAAGATAGTTGAAAGAGCAAATTATAGATCGTGGAAAGTCCAAGCTCGTCTTCTTTAAGAGTCTAATATGCCTATAAGAAAAAAAATGCAATTAGAGAGTGGTAGAAGAGAGCAAATACAAATTTATTTAGCATCAAATATGGCAAGTTCAAGTTCAAATTAATTTTACATAGATGTTTGCACTACTATTCTACTTCATCTCATTATTTTTTGATGTTTTTTATCAAAACTTAGAAGGAACTAGAACTCGTGTTGTTAGCAGTCAAATATAGAACTGCTTATCATCTTTAGCCCGTAAACATCATATGAACAATACAAAGTTTCTATTTATTTCCTAAATTTTATTTATTATTTTTTATCAAAGGAGTAAGAAAAAATTAGCTTATGAAAACTATTGCTTGCATAATGATGCACAATAATATGAACATAGCAGTGATGTAGCAACAGTATATCACATTTATTTTTCAACGTGATAAAGTTTGCAATTAAATTGAATAAGCATCAGTAAACACGACCGAAATCAAATGAATAAAAAAGTCATAGGTAAAAACTAAGAAATACCTAAGTTAAAGAAATTCAAAGGATATGTGAAATTTTTTTGCTTGTCTCAGCTTCCCTTGTTGAACTGGATAAAAATAGTCATCTGCCTTAGTTTGTTTGATAAATATGAGCAATAATAAATATAAATATATTGAAACAAAAAAGTGTAGTTTAAGTAGTTACTTAAATATTTGTATTTTTTACAATTATAGCCTGTAATTTGTAATATGTTAAGCAAGGGAATTTAAAATAAAAAATTTATCAGCTTTTGAGTTTTTTGTATGGATCTTCTGGCATTTTAAATGCATATTTGCTAATAACTTGATGCAACATATATTATATTAGTAGTTACTTATCTAGATGACTTTCCACTTGCAAATTGTAATCCTACGGTAATTGGAAACTAGCTCGTATATTACTTACGTGTATTCAAATGCAGAGTTTAGTATTTCTTTAAGAACATTGCTACCATTGAAAAAATAGATGAAAGAAGATGTGTGACTAACCACTTATTTTATATGCATTTCAAATTGGCATTGGCTTTACCAATTGTATCCATAGCAACCAAACATAGGGAAGGAACTCTACAATGAAGATTGTTAATTATTAATTGGAGAAGAAGAAAGTGGCCCACTGCTTGCTTAATTACATACATGGTAGATTCCACAAATATCAATACCGACGAATTTTAAAGTTTCCATTATAATGACCTTGTTATGAGTGATTTAATTAAATTCAATTTATCAAATTGACAGTGTTGGCATAATTGTAATTAACCTTGATTGGTCGCTTTGACATTTTAGGAACAACTACAATTAGCCCAGATTTATCGATTTAATTTTTTTTATTTTTAAGAGTTTATTATCCTCTTCTTTGGTCCTATCATCCCTATATAAACCTTTGCCATCATCTCCGGGTTATTGACTTAGATGAGGTAACTTAGAGTTGATTTATGACAATTACCAGTCATGCAAATATGGACATGCTTATAATAAACACATGTACAAACAATAAACTTGCCTCTAAAAAGACCCGACGTGCTACTCTCTCTCTCAAGTTCCTTTCTCTTCTTAGCTACTTCAGCTTTCTTTTGAGCTTCATCAGCAAATTTTTCTTCTTTCGCCAAATGTGCTCTCTCTACTTCTATAAAATCGATGAAGTTGATGTAAATACACAAACACACACAAAAGGGAACCGTGTAATTCATACCCTCTCTTTTTCTGGCGTTCATATTCTTCCCCATCATGTTATAACTTCTCAAATCCTTCTTTTCACTGTAAACTCCCAAACAATGTTAAATCATGATATAAATACCATAAGATTGCCATAAAATTATCAGTAAACTGATGCCGCCTCAAATAAAAAATAGAGGCGGTCTTAGTTTCAAACTAAGGCAAGTAGAGCCTCATTTTTGAACTGAGGCAATTTGCTACATCTCTTGTGTTGATCTGAATCTATTCATGTAGTATATATAATGGACTAGTTTGATATTTATATTGTTGTCCTGCTAGTTAGAACTCGAAGTCGGATTTGATCAAGAATTAAGAAGGATGAAAGATGCAAGACAATGGGTGTTTATAAACATGCAGTAACAACTTAACAATTATTTTAGGAATTGTCCTGTTGATTTACGTCAAAAGTAAAAGTGTGGAAACGTATTGTCGGATTTGCTTAGGCAACTCAATGTGAAAAGAGTAATAGAAAGATAAATAATAGTTAATTTAGAATATATACATGTATATAAAATACATACAAAGTGTGATGGAATTTTGTACACATGGATGATGATATATTAACCAATATATGTACATGCACCTCAAGGCGCATGCTATATAGGATACAGAGTTTATTAAACATGAATTTTGATCTAAAATACCTCAACATAAGGAATTTTTTTATCAATTTTGGCAGATACTTATTACTCCTACACTAAGAAGAAACACACACACTAGAAAACATATAGATAACACATACAACATACCAGAACACTTTTCACAAAAAAGTTATTCCACATATTGGATTAAAAGCATATTTTGTGCTACTTGAATGTGACACTTCTTCCTCATGTTGATTGATTACAAGCAAATTGAGCATTAAATTCTAATGTAAATTACACTATGGAAAATGAAAAGTAGAACTCATTCAGATAACTAACCTTAATATAGATATACCAAAGATGATTTCATAAAACAAGAAAAGTTAATATATATTTTTAATAATAGCATATCATTTTCTACTAGACATAAATCATGGTAATGACTCATGTAAACAATATTAAATACATATTCATATTACTTTACCATTATTATCAACATGATTTCATTCAAGGAAACTTCACATACCTTGCTTCATTGCCTACAAAGGTAGTACCATTCCTTCCACCGTCGAGAACAAAAAAGTAATCCTTGCTGACAACCTGTTACCTCACGACTTAAAAGGTTAATTAACCTTTAAAAGCTTATACTGATTAAAATTACACTAACTTTTATGAATGAAAAATCCAAAAGGAAATGGATATTGGATAAATTACACTAACTTTATCTACTTCTTGCATTTGTTTCTTGGAAATACAATGTTATACTACAAAGGGACACAGAAGGAGGTGAGCCCATTTCAACAGGGCCTGGCGTCGTGGTTTGAGACGGTTTTAGCATTGGCTGAATATCGCCAGGAGCATTAATCTGGGTGGCATGATGGTAAATACTTGGGAATTTCACACTACAAAAAATGACACTTTTCTAACTAGTTATCTACATCAGGTACAATATGACAGTTGTAATAAATGGTCTTTAACAACTGGCATTTCTTGACGGTTGTAATAAATGGTTTTTAAAAACTGCGTTTTCATATTAAATATTAAATATTTAATAATTACAATTGATAATTATATTTAATATTTAATATGTAAAAAGATACTAATTAATAATTACTAAATACTAAATAATATCGATTATTTAATAATTAATAATTACTATTAAATAAGTAAAAATAATAATTAATAATTATATTTGATAGTCATTTAATATTTATTATTAATAATTATATTTGATAAATATATTTAATGTTTAATATTTAAAAAAGTAGTAATTAATAATTACTAAATAATAAATAATATTGATTATCTAATAATTTATTATTACTACTATATAATTATTAACAATTCATAATTAAGACTACTATGTAATAGCACGATTTAATAATTAGTATTTAATAATTAATATTAGGAAGCAATATTTATTATTTAATAATTATAATCGATAATTAATATTTAAAAAAGTAATAACTAATAAATAATAATTAATTTTGATTATTTAATAACTAAATTATTATTAAATAATTAAGAAGTAATAATTAAGGCTAATATTTAACAATATAATTAATATTAAGAAGTAATATTATTATTTATTATTTAATAATTATAATTGATAATTATATTAAATATTGAATATTTCAAAAAATTTAAAAATTTGAACTAAATAAAACTTAAAATATTAATTAATTATGAATTAATAAATAAATAAATATTGGTATTTTTTTGCTACTTATAATTGTTGAAGTTTTTACTGCTTAATATTTTTAAACACAAATTTCTGATTATCAACAAACAATGTTCAAAATTTTAGGCAATATAAGTAGAGTTCCTATTACAAGCATCACAACTGAAGAACAGTTATTTCTACATCGTGTTTGGTGGTAACTTATTTTCATTTTCTTTTACTCTAATGCAACATCGCCAAAAATAACATATTTTCATTTTCTTTCCTTAATTTTTCCCTTTTTTAAGTCTAAGTTGCAGTGAAGGGAAACGACCCAATAGCTCCTAATATAAATATCATGACATAATAGTATTATCTTAGTTAGGTATGACAGATGAAGGAGCTTAAAGAATTTTCCTGACCGTTTCTTTCTGTTTCTGGGTTAATTTCGTTCTTCCTTTTGTTGTATTCATCTACCTATTATTAGAGCAAAACTGCTAAAGTTCAATTATCTTTAGTCAAATAAATTTAAGAACTAGGCTTTATTATTTTACATGGATTGGTGGTAGCTGAAAATGACAATCACATGACTAAAAGTTTGACACGTAATGCTTATGATGAAACCAAAAAATATAGTATATAACGATAAATTTGTATACTATTTCAATAAATATTACCTGAAACAATATTCAATAACTTCTTGAAAGCGATGCTTATAACTCTCACACAATTGCATAGGGTGATGTGTAAGATACTTTTGGTTTATTTTTCCTGATCCAAGTTGCTTGTATGTTTCCTGCATTATTTCATTATAAAGATACATAAGTCAGTAATTAAGACTATTAGTTTTATTAGTGCATTAAGACATTTTTAAACATGGATTTATGTTACAGAACATACCTGCACAACAATTAACCGAAGTTGGACCTTATATTGTAACACTCGTCATTATCGATACCTTTAATTACTTGACTATGAACTCTGTAACATCACTAAAGGCTGTTCAAAAATAAAATAAAAACAATAATCATACAACATATACACATGTAGTAATAACGATATCATAGTTGCTAAAGATATTCATGTTATTTATTGCAAACCTATGATAATCCTAACAGATCTTTAAGTCAGTTCCTCTAATTTGTAAGTCTCCCTCGAGCAAGGGAAGTAATGAGCGGATGCTTGGAAGATGAGGTGCAGGTTCATTCAACTCCTCGATTCTGCATTTTAAATTATAATTAATTATTGCATAATTTTTCATATTTGTTTCTCAGGCCGCCTTGGCTAATGCACGGGGGATCTCATTCTCAACGTTAACGTGTAAGCTTCTTGTAGGAAAACTATTGCAGACATTTACTGTTCTAAACACCCAACATGCACCTCAAGTGATTCTTTTCTCCTCTTTAGGACCGGGTGCAATCACTCCCGATATAATCAAAGTAAACCTCTAACACTATACTAAAAATTATAAGTACTAATCATGAATATAAATGTTCAAACTAGAATTCCACTAAATTTCTTATGTAGCCTAATATAACAGGTCCATGTAAAAACAAGTGCAAGCTTGGTAGAAGCTTGCACTTGCATGCTTGCATAGGTGTAAGCTTGATGCTACAAGCATGCATGTTCTGTTTTTATGAGTTATTTGCGGGGAGGTGGCTACAGCCAACGGTAGGTACTGCCACTTGAGTGTATGGCTCGTTTCCTGTCCTTCGTCTCAGCAAAAAAATAAAAAAATAAAATAAAGCAACCTTAACACATAACCCCTTACTAAAATCAAGACTTTCTCATAAAGTTCTTTTTTGTACGACTATATTTAAAAAGCAGATATATCCAAGTGCTGGTTGAAAATATATTCATTATTTGAGCAAAGGCTACTTAATGTTTGAGACAAAATAGTTTGATCATCAGTACAGCCTATAATGATGCAAAAATTATAGCAATAGAGAACGTCATTATTTACAAAGCTAAGTCAATTTCCGGAAGAAGTTATATTTTTATACGATCCTAAAGACATTATTTGCAATTAGTTACTGCAAGTTTAGTATAATTGTACTTTTTAACTATTTAACTTATAAAACCATCCAAGGTAAAAAAATCACATAGATAGTTAGGTATGTAGAATTAACAACTTGTAAATTGGATATAAAAAATATTTGGTTTAGGTAACACATGATTTACAAACCCTTAACACTAGGCCAAAACTACTTGAATGGAATTATTCCTTCAAATTTCATTTACTTGCCAGAACTCAATTTACTTGAGTTGTGTAACAACTATCTATCCAGGTCTATGTTTGTAAACTTTAACTCTGATCAGAACCCAACTCTATTAGCTCAACTTTTACAAAACAATTTACTTTCAGGTCCAATTCCTAATCTATTTCAAAACTTTCCAACTTAGAATCCCTTCTCCTTAGTTATAACAATTTCCAAGGTACAATACAATGTTCAGTATCCTAACTTCGTAAGCTAATAAAACTTGATTTTAGCAGTAATTTGTTTTCGGGTTCAATTGCAATCTCATTACAATATTGTATAGAACTTACATACATTGACTTGAGCAAAAAAAGACTTCTCAGGCCAAATTCCATCTAAAATATCCCATTTCTGAAATTTAAACTATTTGAATTTATCAAGAAATCATTTGAACAACTCCATCCAAAAATCAGTAGGTATAATGTCCTAAATATTAATCAAAGTACTCATGAATCAAGTTATTGTGTGTGTTTTCCAATAACTCTATCAGTTTACATTCTCATCGAGCACAAGTATTAAATGCTTGAACTTTATTATTATTATTATTATTATTATTGTTATTGTTATTATTATTTGCCATTTTTGTTTGATTATTTGATACATGTTCCAAAACCTTCATTATATTTGTACTACCCATTAATATTGATTTTAGATCCATTCTTAGGTGTAAGGCACAAAAAGAATCAAAATGTACATATGCAAAATAGTTGTTCTAGTATGATGAAGATAAAACTCAATAAAATAATGCATTGAGTATCATAATTAACTTCATCGAAAAGTTATTCCATTTGAGCTATTCTTTAAATAAAAACAGAGTAGGGAAACAAAGGGTCCAATATCATGTTCAGTCTATAATAAACAAAACAATTCACATCTTAATTTGTAGGATACTTAAGATAATCAATGGATACAAATTATAGATTAGTACAGTTTTATCCTTCTAAGCATATGTGAATAACACTTTCAAAAAAAGAAATATAAACTTCAATAAAATTGGAATAGTGAAGATTTTATTAGCTTACTATCCACAAGTTGACATATATAAACATAATTTTAGAAGAAATAAAAAAAAGTATTGGAATTTTATGTGAATTAATTTTAAAAAATTTAACGAAAATATATTTATGAGCTATTATTATTGAACCGTTGCAAAAATTAATGGTAATTTAAACATAATTTTATAGTATATTGATTAGGTGCCAAGGAGAATAACAAAATTGGTCATTTCTAATAAACAATAAATATATGTTTATTTATCTAGCAATCTATTATATAATTTTGTTAACCAAATACAATTTTCTATTTATCATATTATGTGGCTTATGAATATGATAAGGCTACCCACCAGCACTTTTCTCATTAGCTTGTATGTTTGCCTATGTTGCTAACATCCATTCGATATTTTTTCCAACATTTAATTAATGTATTTCTAAATGTATGAATACCAGAAAATAATAATTGTGGTACCTGTTGCCCAACAGCATAGACATTGTTATAGAAGCATGGTCACCACTTGCAACTGGCATTGCAAATTGAGTTTGACTGCCAACATTAGTGGTGGGTTTATACTGAGAGATATATTTAACGGGGGCAGTAGGCCCAGGGTCTGGATACACATTATCGGGCTGGGCTTGCTGGGAGAAGGTACCACTACTTAAGGAAAGGTGCATAGGAGGAGGTGGAAGGTAGAATTGTGGTACATATTGGTTTTATGGAAGGTAGTTGGTAGGAAAGTGTGAGAGATTCTTGTCAGGTGGCTGCCTAAGTACATGAACTGGCTGTTGGCTAACAGTAACTGAGCTTTGGATCATGCCTGGCAGGCCCGGTCCAAGCCCAAGACAGGCATGACAAATGTCTAGGGCAGCAATCGCATGGAGGGCGACAAAATTAATTTTTACCCTACTGCAAATAAATTGCGTGTTGCCTCCAGACTCCGACTGACGTCACCAACTACGATGCCACAAGTCCCGGAACCATCTGCCACAGCCCATGCCCACTAGCAGCCACCACCGACGTTGCCAATTCGCCGAGTACGAGCTCCAGCCTCCAGAATAGTTGCGTCTCTGATCTCCTCCCTTCCATCGATTTATGCATTCTGTTTTACTTGCCTTCAAAGTTAAATCGAATTATTTGTTGGCTGCGTTTTTAAGGAGAGTTGCTAGCTTGCTGCTTGCAATTTTCATTTTGTGAGACTGTGAGAGCAAGGGATTTTGGTTAATTTGCTCTATAGACTTGTGCTGAAAAGGGGAGGGCTGTTGCATTTGTTTGGGGTTACTAATGATGATGTAAACTCATTGTATGTACAAATGGATTACTTTCACAATATTAATCGTGCTACTTAAATGATAGAAAGATGTGGAATTTTCATGACTTGTAAATAAGACTAATTAGGTAGGAAGGTGAAAGATAAAATTTAACTGTGTTATCTACAGATTCTTTGTTACACTCAGTTGATGATGAAAGCAAACAACCACATCTTGATTCATCAGATGTTAAAGTCTACAGCTATAAATAAAAATGTGAGTTTTTAGTTGGTTTTGATATTGCTTAATTTGGTTTTATATCGTTGGTTAACTTGTTTAATGAATTAAATAACGTGTTGAATGAATTATGAATCAAATAATTGATATTGGTTTCATCTTCATTGATTTGATACATTGGTTTGATATCCCTTAGTTTGTTGAATGAATCAAATGATTTATGTTGTCATATTATTTATTATGAATGAATCAAAAAATTGAATTCTTGCATCAAAATTTATAATTATATTGCATTTTATTTTGGACATCTAAAAGTGTTGTTATTTTTTAAAGTAGGGAAACAAAAAATGATAAAAAATTTGTTTTGTTTAAGGCTCAAATACTGCCGGGCCGACCCTGATGCCTGGAGCTTGTGTTAGCATTGAAGTTGCCCCGCTTGATGACATATCACTCTGCATAAATATATTGTTGCAATATGAATTAATAAATTTAGACCGAGATGCATTTGAACATTTGAACATGTACATAAATAAAGCATCTTCTTTCCATTTATCAAAAGCTCACTATAACCTTTAGGATAAACTAAACATTGACACTTAAGTTGGTTTGTCCAACTTTCAATGTGTTTATAAAAAAATATAGAAAACTTCTAAAAGATCAAGGATAACTACAATAGTACTAATTTTCAAACAAGAAGCAGGATATAAATCATTTGTATTGCTCACTAATAAATATAATTCAAATATAAAGGTGTAAATATTGACAAAGGGTGAATTACATGAAAATGAATCCACTAGCGTTCGATTAAATTGGAAGAAAACAATTTAGACTGTAAAGAGTAAAAACCAATACCTAAGAAATCAAATATAAAACTTCAACAATATGGTAAAACATTATTAAAGCTAGGAGTAAACTATTAAAAAAATTAGTGATATACCTCTTGTTTTGTTTGGCCAGTTTGGTCAGGTAAGTAGTTGGTAGTAGCAGCAGGTGTTGTGAAAAAGAATGAGAAACAACCATCCATATCAGCGACAACAGGTCGATACATTGGAGCATAAAAGCTTGTAGCTGGATCTAATTGTTGTTGAACGTGATTAAATAAAATCAAATATGAACCTCGATCAGTAATGCTGAGAGTAAATCAAATCTATGCAGTGTTGAGAGGACGCAGAGTTCGTAGGCGGAGGAAAAGAGAAGAAGCGTTGAGAGGAGGAAAAAAGAATCGACGTCGTAGATTTTGTGGAAAGAAATTAGGGTATCTGCGAGGGAAAATAAATTAGGGAAAAAGGGGTAGTGAGAGGGAAAAGAAATCAGGGAAATTGGAAGTGAGTGTGGGCATAAAAAAAGTGCGGGTGATATATTATTGATAGAGGCAGTGTTTCAGGTCAATTTAATATGTCGTGAGATATAATAAGCAGCATTGTTTATAAAATACTGCTATTTTATGCAGCTAAAAATGAATTTTCTTTTAGTGGACCTATTTGGCCATCTTACGGATTGATACTGATCCAAGCCCATGGATCGGTACCGATCCATGAATTTTGCTGAGATGTCCACCTATTTTCTCAGAAAAGTAGTCGGTGGCGTGAACAACTATGTGGAGATTGTCGTGTGAGATTTTAGGTTTCCTACCTCTATAAGTAAGAGATATGGCTCATTTCTAAGGATCTTTTGGGCTCAAGCTTTCTCTTACTCTAATTTCTTATAATTCCTCATGAATTTATACAGATCGGTAAGAACTTGGGCTTATAATTGAGCAATCAAAGCAATAAAATCACTAAGTGGACGTAGGCCAAAATTAGCTGAATCACTATGTGTTCTTTTCTAGCTCTTTTTAATTTACTTTTCTTCACTTTTTATTCTCTACACAATCTCTTAGATGCTTGTGCCATTTTTGGTTCAAATAATAGACAATGCTATAGTGCAGAATATAAATTCAAAAATAGTTGTGTTGCGTGTACATCACAACCATATCAATTAAAACCGCTAAGGCACGTTTGCATGTGTGGATTTTCCATTAGAGATGCCCTTGGTACATCGAGAGCTGTCCTCTTGACAAGAGTCAGAGATATCCCTCTAAGCAGTGTATATTTCTAGATAAAATATACAATGGAAAAAACATAGCTGGTCCACGCCCGATCAATTAGCATCGAGTATCATCACTCTCGCATGCATATCTGAAAGAGTCATTAGATATAGAGATGATATACCCTTATGTTAGCTAAACCCCTTGGTATGCCCCCTATTCTGCATTCTGTCATTACTGATGGTGAGCCACGTTCTATATCTCATCACACAAGTTATCACTCGAACAGATCTCAATCTCTCTCTAGATTCCATAATCTCTAACAAACCACGAATCTCTAAATGGATTCCAACATCTCGAACAGATCATAGTTCTCTACATGGATTCGAGCATCTCGAACATATCTCGAATCTCCACATAGATTCCATTATAAGTCCTTTGACGAATGCTAATGCTATCCTCTCTCTTGGGATCACCCTCAAGATAGAAAGTGTTAGTCTTTGAGAAGGATGGTTTTGATGAAAACAACCTTAGGACTTGTTATAAAATATAAATACTAACATTATAGTTTAGATATATATATATATATGTATATGCAGGATATAAACATGCAGGTACTAAGAATGAAGAATGTAAAGTATAAAGATACAAGACCGATGAATTTAAAGATCAAAGATATCAAGATTGAAGACTCATGAGTATCAAGAAATCAAGTTATCAAGAGTTCAAGATTTTAATAGTAGAAGATAAGTATTGAGTCTAGAATTATGTTAAAACTTCATAATAGCACGGAAATCTTCATTCCATATTTCATTTGGGATGGAACCCATTTCTACCTTCTTAGTGGCTTACTAACCCACAATAAGTAGCTTACAAACCTACGACAAGTGGCTTACAAACCCACGAACATCCTGGTTTTGTACAAGTTCTCGAGTCCTGATGTGATGAGATATTCTACAGGAAGAAGCTTGCAAAACTATTTCAAAATGGTTTTTCAAAATGATTTTCAAAACTGCTTTTCAAAATGTTTTAGCCTTAAAATATTCTTTGTTTTTTGTTTTTAAATAAACTCTTGTTTTAAACTTCGTTTGTTTTTAAACTGTCTCTTGTTTTAAATATTTAGCTTTAAAATATTTATTTACTTAGATTTTAAATCACTTTATAGATTAAGATTGTATATATTAAAAATTACTTTCTAAACTCTTTTATATGTTTAAACTATATTCAAATATATTTACAAAGTTTAGAAATCGTTTTGACAAAATTATAGAAACCAATTTTAATAAGAAAATCAAAATCATCAATTTTGCCTGGAGCATGTTGACATCCCTCAACCCCCCATGTCGACATGGTGTCTGTTAAATTCAAAATTCAAATTTTCAAAAGAAGTGTCTATTCGTTGTATCCTTTCATGAATAGATATAGCTGTTGATTTCCTATAAATACCCGTAGTTTTAAACGAATCTATCATCATATTTCACTTATTTTCTCTTCTCTTCATCTTCCACATTTATTCTAAAGAATCCCAAACCATACTCTGCCGAAATACCAATTGAATCAAACTTGATTATCTCTTGTTTCATTCTCTACCACTCTCTCCATAAGATCTCAGTGCTATTCAGAGTTATAGGATTATTTGTAAATCAAACTGTTGAGTAAAAGGTGCGGTTGAGCCTTGAAATCAATTGGGTGTGATTGTTGCCTCGGAAATCGATTAGGTGATCTTGTGGCCTGGTAAATCAAGAGAGTTTGCCCTGGACTCGAATACAGGGGGGTGTACCTCATGGCCTTAAAATCGAGGGTGTAATCTGGGATATTATTTTTGATAAGAAATCCGTACATTTGTGCGGGACTGGATGTAAGGTAACTCTGAATCAGTATAAAATCCGGTGTGTTCTTTCCTTTACTGCTTTTATTTATTATTTGCATCTGTGTCTGATTCTGTGATTATATCTGTGTCAGTGAATTGCATTTGTTGGTAATTAAGTTTACATAAGTTTTAAAAAGATTTAGAAAATCCACAAAACACTATTCACCCCCCTCTAGTGTTATTCCAGCCTTAAGATCTGTAATCCGCATTTCTCACATTTGGTATCAAAGAAAGGTTTTCATAGTTTGAATTTTGAATTTTTTAAAAATGGCTATTTTTGGGGATTTTGTTAACACTAGTTTAAATCTGTTCAAATCATCATTGTCTCATACGTCTACATATAGTTATTATCGAAAACCAAGTTATCTACCAAGTTTTTATTCTATGCAGAAAGAAAAATGTTATATGGCTTTTGAAGAATCAACACTCAATGGAAAAATTGTGCAAATCAAGAAGAATAAGTGGATACTTGATAGTGGATGTTCTAGACACACGACTGGTAATCCAGATATGCTGAATGATATTATCTATAAAGATGGAGGATTGGTTAACTTTGGAGACAACTCAAAAGGATATGTGATTGGCATCGGCAATGTAGGTAACTCTAAAACTCCTACTATTTCTAATGTTTTATTAGTTAAGAATCTGAAACACAATCTGCTTAGCATTAGTCAACTTTGCGATAAAGAATACAAGATTAAATTTGGAAAAGATAAGTGTCACATCGAAGATAAAAATTCAAATATTATATTTGAAGGAATTAGGAAGAAAAATATTTACATCCTTAGTATGAAAGTTTCAAATGATAACTTATGTCTTTTGGCTAATACAAGTGACCCTTGGATTTGGCATAAAAGATTTGGTCATTTAAATTTCAAACTGTTGTCTTGATTATCAAAACTTGACTTAGTTAGAGGTCTTCCCAAGTTAGACTTTAAAGTAGATAGTATATGTGATGCTTGCCAATTAGGAAAACTTAAGAAAAGTTCTTTCAAATTAAAAGATATGATTTCAACTTCAAAACCTCTTGAGTTACTTCATCTAGATTTATTTGGTCCATCTCAAATTCAATCAATAAATCATAATAAATATGTCTTTGTAATTGTAGATGATTATTCTAGGTTTACATGGACAATTTTTATGAAACATAAAAGTGATACTTTTGATTCATTTAATTTTTTTACAAAAAGACTTCAAAACCAACTTTCTTTAAAAATTATAACTATTCGTAGTGATCACGGTGGGGAATTTGAAAATGAAAATTTCGAGAGATTCTGCAATAAAAAGGGAATAACTCATAATTTCTCTTTTCCAAGAACTCCACAACAAAACAAAGTGGTAGAACGTAAGAATAGAACAATTCAAGAGTGTGCTAGAACAATGCTTTCTGATAGTAACTTACCTAAAATTTTTGGGATGAAGCAGTCGCTACAGCTTGTTATATATTAAATAGGATTTTAACTAGACCATTAACTAATAAAACACCATATGAATTACTTTACAATAAGAAACCCATAGTAGCTTATTTTAAAGTTTTTGGTAGTAAATGTTTTATTCTTAATGCAAAAGATAATTTAGATAAATTTGAACCTAAATCCGACAAAGATATCTTCATCAGATATTCTAATAGAAGTAAAGCATTTAGAGTTTATAATTTAAGAACTAACACTATTGAAGAAACAATGCATGTATCTTTTGATGAAAATTTTAAAGATACTGTACAAATAGAAGATGAAGAAGATTTTGTAACTTTAAATAATGAACCTAATGAAACTAATTGCGAAATCATTCAACCTAATAAAAGAATTAGACTATTAAAAGATCATCCTATAGAAAATATACTAGGTAATATTGAATCTGTTGTTAGAACTAGAAATCAACTAAATAACATGAGTAATGTAGCTTTTATATCAACTATTGAACCTAAAAATCCAAAGGAAGCATCATCTGATGATTCATGGATTCTTGCTATGAAAGAAGAATTGAATCAGTTCACCAGAAATGATGTTTGGGAACTTGTTCCTAGACCTGAGGATAAATGTATAATTGGAACAAAATGGGTTTATAAAAATAAAATGAATGAACTTGGTGAGGTCGTGAGAAATAAAGCTCGATTAGTCGCACAAGGTTATTGTCAAGAAGAAGGAATTGATTTTGATGAAACCTTTGCACCTGTAGCAAGATTAGAAGCCATTAGAATTCTACTTGCTTTCGCAAATTATAATAATTTCAAATTATTTCAAATGGATGTTAAAAGTGCTTTTCTAAATGGATTTGTTAAAGAGAAAGTTTATGTTGAACAACCCCTACTCTTTGAAGATGAAAGATTTCCAAACCATGTTTTCAAACTTAAGAAAGCTCTATATGGTCTGAAACAAGCTCCTAGAGCATGGTATGACAGACTAAGATCTTTTTTATTACAATCAAATTTTGAAATTGGTAAAGTAGATAATACTCTTTTCATTAAAAGAAATAAAAATGATATTCAACTAGTACAAGTTTATGTAGATGATATTATTTTTGGTTCAACTAATCATGAAATGAATAAAGAATTTTCTAAAATAATGACAAAAGAGTTTGAGATGAGTCATATGGGTGAACTTACTTTCTTCTTAGGTTTACAAATAAAACAATTAGATAATGGTATCTTTATTAGTCAAGAAAAATATGCTAGGGATCTAGTGAGTAAATCTGGTATGACTACTACGAGTGGAAAACCCACTCCCATGGCAATCAATGAAGCTTTAAGTAAAGAAGATCTTTCAAAAGATGTTAATCAAAAACTATATAAGGAAATGATTGGATCACTACTCTATATCACTGCAAGTAGACTTGATATCATGCATAGTGTTTGTCTCTGTGCAAGATACCAATCTCAACTGAAAGAAACTCACTTAAAAGCTGTGAAACATATCATAAGATATGTTAAACATACTTTTGACTATGGTTTATTTTACCCTAAAAATGATTCATTTGATTTAGTTTCTTATTGTGATGCTGACTTTGCTGGTTGCAAATCTGACCGAAAAAGTACAAGTGGAACTTGTCACTTTTTAGGGCATTCTCTAGTTTCATGGTTTAGCAAAAATCAAAATACTGTTTCTTTATCAACAACTGAAGCAGAATAGATCTCTACTGCTTTGGCTTGCTCCCAAGTCATTTATATGCAACAAACTCTAAAATATTTTGGATTAACAATTTCAAAATCACCAATTTATTGTGATAATTCTAGTGCAATAAATTTGTCTAAAATACTACTCATCATGCTAGGACTAAACATATTGATATCAGACATCATTTTCTCAGAGATAATATAAGTAAAGAAATTATTTCTCTTGAATATATCAATTCCGAGAATCAAATTGCTGATATTTTCACCAAACCATTAAATCAACCTATATTTACTAAATTAAGAAGAGAACTAGGCATTTGTTCAATAAGTGAGATATCGAATAGATATAGTAACATATATATACAAGAATATCAAATTTTTCATAAGGATGTCAACATACCCCTACCACCCATGTCGACATACAACAGCAAAATTTTAAAATTTGATTTTCCCACTAAAATTAGTTTGTTAGTTATATAAACCTATGTATTTCAAAATTTTCTGTCTTCTCACTTTTCTTTCTCTGAAATAAAACTTCTATAAATTAAAATTAATGGCCTCCTCTACTAAATCAAACCAAATTGACACCATTTCTTTCCCTTCTCCTCATTCTGGTCCTTTCCAACGCACTACACCGGCACGTGTGATAAAGATTGAGGAATCTATGAAGGATGCCATGCAAATGTTGACTGAATTTCAAGTTGTGCAACTAAGGATGGCAAAAGAATAGGAAAAGCAAGGCAAAATTCTTTGGAATTTACAAAAATTTCTAATGGATAATCACGCAAATCCTATCGTAATTGAAGAAGATTCTCCCAACATTCACGTACATAATCCTTTAGAGCACAGCGAAGGGGAAGAAGAAGAAGAGGAAGAAGAAGAGAGGAAGAAGAAGAAGAAGAAGAGGAAGAAGCACCTATGGAAGAAGACGACAACGTGGTCTGTGTAGGCGAAGTTTGTTTTGACAAAGATGGGAATTTGGTTGAACAATGTGGAAAACTTTTGTTTTCATTATCCAAATTGTTCGATTCACAGATCTCCGATTGTCAAAACTCTCGTTAGTATTGTTATTCTATAATTTATGTACTTAAATATATTTGTAGTTTATGTTTCATATATACATGTAAATATAACATCATATATAATAATATATTTGTTCTACTTATTATACTTCCTTATTAGTATTTAATTTAAATAGTATTAGATTAAGGGGGAGTTTATGGGTTGTTTTTGTTGATGACAAAGGGGGAGAAATATAAAATAGAGTAGATAGGCTTAGATTAAGGGGGAGTTATTAGTTTTAGGGGGAGTTATTGAAGGAGAAGTATATTTTTTAAACATAGGTTGTCATCATCAAAATGGGGGGGATTGTTAGTCTTTGAGAAGGATGGTTTTGATGACAACAACCTTAGGACTTGTTATAAAATATAAATACTAACATTATAGTCTAGATATATATATATATATATATATATGTAGGATATAAACATGCAGGTGTCAAGAATGAAGACTGTACAATATAAAGATACAAGACCGATGAATTTAAAGATCAAAGATATCAAGATTGAAGACTCATGAGTATCAAGAAATCAAGTTATCAAGAGTTAAAGATTTTAATAGTACAAGATAAGCATTGAGTCTAAAATTATGTTAAAACTTCATAATAGCACGAAAATCTTCATTCCATATTTCATTTGGGATGGAATCCATTTCTACCTTCTTAGTGGCTTACAAACCCACGATAAGTAGCTTATAAACCTATGACAAGTGGCTTACAAACCCACGAACATCCTGGTTTTGTACAAGTTCTCGAGTCCTGATGTGATGAGATATTCTGCAGGACGAAGCTTGCAAAACTACTTCAGAATTGTTTTTCAAAATGATTTTCAAAATGATTTTCAAAACTGCTTTTCAAAATGTTTTAGCCTTAAAATATTCTTTGCTTTTTGTTTTTAAATAAACTCTTGTTTTAAACTTTGTTTGTTTTTAAACTATCTCTTGTTTTAAATATTTAGCCTTAAAATATTTATTTACTCGGATTTTAAATCACTTTATAGATTAAGATTATATATATTAAAAATTACTTTCTAAACTCTTTTATATGTTTAAACTATATTCAAATATATTTACAAAGTTTAGAAATCGTTTTGTCAAAATTATAGAAACCAATTTTAATAAGAAAATCAAAATCATCAATTTTGCCTAGAGCATGTCGACATCCCTCAACCTCCCATGTCGACATGGTGTCCGTTAAATTCAAAATTCAAATTTTCAAAAGAAGTGTCTATTCGTCGTATCCTTTTACGAATAGATATGGCTGTTGATTTCCTATAAATACAGTAGTTTTAAACGAATTTATCATCAGATTTCACTTATTTTCTCTTCTCTTCATCTTCCACATTTATTATAAAGAATCCCAAACCATACTCTACCGAAATACCAATTGAATCAAACTTGATTATCTCTTGTTTGATTCTCTACAACTCTCACCATAAGATCTCAGTGCTATTCAGAGTTATAGGATTATTTGCAAACTATTGAGTAAAAGGTGTGGTTGAGCCTTGAAATCAATTAGGTGTGATTGTTGCCCCGGAAATCGATTAGGTGATCTTGTGGCCTGATAAATCAAGAGAGTTTGCCCCGGACTTGAATACAGGAGGGTGTACCTCGTGGCCTTGAAATAGAGGGTGTAATATGGGAGATTATTTTTGATAAGAAATCCGTACGTTTGTGCGGGACTGGATGTAGGGTAACTCCGAACCAGTATAAAATCCGGTGTGTTCTTTCCTTTACTGCTTTTATTTATTATTTGCATTTGTTTCTTATTCTGTGGTTATATTTGTGTCTGTGAATTGCATTTGTTGGTAATTAAATTTACATAAGTTTCAAAAAGATTTAGAAAATCCACAAAAATATATTCACCCCCCCTCTAGTGTTATTTCAGCCTTAAGATCCGTAATCCGCATTTCTCACAGAAAGTCCCATGCAGTAGCAACTCCATAACATTTTGCTTCACAACCTCTTCCAAAACATAGATCATGTGTATGGTTTTGAAGTGGGTATGGTTTCTAGTCATCACATATAAGTACACTACCCACTTATCGATCACTTCAAAACTACTCGATAGATTTTCGATTTTGAAGTGGGTTCAGTTAAATAGTTCAGAAATAAATAGACAATACATAAGGATGGAGATCATCTCCTATAAGGATGGATTTCCTTGTCATTTGTCCTAAAAAAGAAAGATAAGTTTATATGTATAATATAGTATCACTGAAGATAATTGTACCATATAACCTCGTGTTTATTTTAGATATTTCATAATTTATTTTGGTTAAATTCAACAATAATTAGAATGATAGCATATGAAAACCAAGTGTCGTATACTTATCACATTTCTGACCTTCTCAACCCATACTATCACTTGGTCAAAAGTGAAGCCGGTAGATTAGAGCACTATTGCTTCTACACCATATTATAACATCAATCTTAACCCTCACAGATAGAATAAGCCTACTTTTTCGGCTTTTATTGCTAAGTACATGACTAAAACTTTCCATAGACAAGTAACATGTAAGGCATGATCAAGTCACAAAGCACAACTAAGTCACATAAGCGACTTCTTACCCCCTTTTTTATTTATTTAATACTTTTATTAATTAAAACCTCTTTTATTAGTAAAAATTCTTTTGTCCAATAAAACTTTATTTATCAATTTCTACTATTTCATTACTCATTTTTACTCTTTTCGTTACTTCAAAACGTATTCATATATTTATCTTAAATGGTATAAATATATTCACAAATCATTAACATGATTTCTTATTTTAAAATATAATAAAAAAGGTTAAAAAAATGCTACTCAAACTTTTTTATGATAAACCCCTTTTTCATAAGTTAAATCTTTACCTTTTCTACCTTTTCCAAAAGATTCCGTACTTGTTATTGCCTTCAAAATATCCACTTAAAAGGTCTAAGTCCATTCAAAAATTTATTTCAAAGGGTTTAAGAACAATGCTACTTAAACATTGTCACTACAAACCCAAAACCGCTTCACTTATAATTATCTTTAAAACATTCTTTTCGAAGATTTAATTTTATTCGTAAGTACAATCAAAAGGGTTAAAGACAAATGATATTAACACACTGTCACAACAAACCCAACACCATTTCATACTTGTCATTATCTTTAAAAGATTCTTTATAAAGATCTAAGTATATCTACCTTTATTAAACAAGGTAATATACTTTTAATTAACTTCACAAAACCATTTATTATAACATAAGTGTTATCATTCAAACTTCCTTTATTTCTTCCGTAAAATACTAAACTTAACTTTCCAAACCTATATAAAAATACTTATAAATATTTTTTAAATATTTATGTAAAATATTTCTTAAAATTAATGCATTTAGAAATTTCAAAAAAATAAAAATAAAAACATGTTTTATATTTTGTAGCACTATACTTTCAAAATTCTTAAATAATTACTACAAATATATTTAAACTTCTAATCTTTTTTTCATTCTGAAATCCATGTTATTAGAACTTCCATAAAAATATTCCATAAAGAAAATAAATTATAAACCATTTAAATTACGAAAAACTAATCAAAATGTCGCATTTAAAATAAAACAATGCAACAAGCCCTAAAATACCGTATTAGGTCAAAGACATCATTCATATGTGTCGTAGTAGGTCAAAGATTGCATTTATAAAAGGAAACTTTGCAACTAGTTTTTACTACTTTAAACAAATAATTTAAGATCCAATTTTTTTTACAGTTTTCAGTATACTTAGAAAAATTAAGAATCATGAGAAGAAAGCCCTAAGGATATCTTTCAAATTAATTACATAAATTCCCAAAAATAAGGTATTCACGAAATGCTCATATAGTGACCATTCGCGCTATAACTTTTGCCACTTCATTCAACCACTTCTATAACTTTTGAACATTGATATTTTTGTAGTAATAAGTAAACATATATACTTATTAAATTTGAAAAGAAACCCCATAGGATGTCATTAAATTAATTTTAAAAATTCTTAAAAGTAAGGCATTACTAAGTGCTCATAGAGCGATACTTTCCTCGTTATAACTTTTTGCAACTTTGTTCTACAAAATAATGAATGATTTAAACTTTGATATTTTTTTAGTAATACGTACACTTACAATAGATATTAAAATAGAAAAGAAGCCCCTAGGATGTTTTTTAAAGTTGAGGCCTTTTCACAGTGCATTCATAATGACCTTTTCGCTTCTAACTTTCACAACATTCATTCATAAGTTTTACAACCTTTCGAACACTTCCTTTACTATCCCACACTCCAAAATATGTATAAAGGACAACCAAAATATATTATGTCATGATATATTAACATATCACCAATTCGAACAAGTTTAAAGCAAGGAGATTTCAAAGTGCACTTATAGCGACTAACGCTATACGAACACTTTAATATTCACATCAATTCAATATAAAAGCCAAAAAAAACATGTAAACACAAAATCCAGGTCACATTACATGTATTAGAGGATAATAGAATTGACTACATACAATATAAGGTTGTCATTTGTTACCAAAAGAAAGAGGAATCCAAATTTATAAATCTAATTAGGTAATGAACTTACTTTATATTTATACGCAACATATACATATAAGATGGTGAGATAACTCACCCAAATCCAAGCCTACAACAAGCTAGAGCACACACAAATCCATAAACACTTCCTACCATCTTCAAATGCCTAAAGATCTAAGCCTTAGCACCAAAACCACGAGGCAACACCTCCCCTTCCTCTTTAATGCTCATGGCCTAACGCAAGTCCTCCATTTTCTCTTCACTTCTTCCACTTTCAACTTGATATTCTTACTTTCTATAAAGATCTAAGGCTACAGTTAAATTTTGATGAATTTTGGAGGAGATTTGGATTGATTAGAGAAAGAGTAGTGAAGATAGAAGTGGACTTGTGCTAATTACTTTCTACCATTTTTTATCATTTTATTTTTTTTTCCCGAGCGATTGAGAATAACAAAGTGAACGTGGGAGGATTCTAAGCCTCTCCTTTAACCCCCTCCCCCGGCCGGCCAAAAAGCTCCCCCTCCATGCTTTTCCCATATGCACATTACACCTCATCACTTTAAAAAAAAACATCTAAAACATTATTCAGCAAAATATCTTTTTCTATAATCCTTTAGAAGATTTAATTAATTTTTACACAAAATATTTTTAGTTTCTAATTACCTAAACATTGATTAATTAAAAAAGCATAAAAGTTCGAAAGACTTCTATTGAGAAAAAAGTTGTTTACCGATAAAATGATTTTCGATCATTTTGTCAATGTTTTGTAAACATTTTTCAAGAACAAGTTTACCATCATTAGTTATAAATTAAAAAGGATTTAACAAGGTTATTAAATCAGTTTTATGACATTTATTCCATGATTTAAATATTTAAATAATTCAGATATTTAAATGTAAAGCGATCGAAATTTTGAATTGTTACATATGTACACTAATTAATTAAATTATTTAATCAATTTATTTTATTATATTATGAATAAATTAGTTTCCAAAATTATTATTTAAATTTTAAATTTTCAAACATTTTGAAAAATTATGTTATATTATAACTCTTATATTAAACATATTTAATTTAAATTTTAAAATTGTTACTTTAATTTTCAAAACAATTTATAAAATTATTCCAAGGCCCAATTCAAATTAAGTCTTTTCTATTAGAAACAACCTATGGGCTCACTTCATCTTTCTGGCCAAGCTCAATTCAAATTAGGTCTTTCCTAACATACTTCTTTCTTGCTCTCTAAACCCTAGTGCTTTCAAAGTCTAAACTTACTTTTAACATCTCCAACAACCATTCTATAGTCCTTGGTGATCTACTTCTATAAACTCACATGTTTTCACTCATTCAACTCAAAGAGGAGATTATAGGAAGCTTTGTATTATAAGTCAAAATCCATGTCGATGGAGCACAAGGTTGTCAAGTCAGAGAACTTTTGTATCGCCTATTCCTTCGAGCTAAATGAGGGTGTTTTAGTTAGTGGAAAATCCAAAGGGGAGATTCAAAACTAGATGTAGGATAGGAGGTCCAAATCAGTATAAAAGCTCTAGCATGATTGCTTCTTCTTTTACATTATGATTTACTTATATAGCTTTATATTGCATATACACTAATATATATATATAAGTTATCCATATTACTATAGATCCCTATGCACTTTCATTTGGTATTAAAGCAAGGTCTTCTCATTAACCATAACAAAGATTTTGAAAAATTAAAAATATGGCAAGCAATTTTCTAGAAAGACAATCAACCACATGTCTCCATATTTTATCACGTCTAATTATGCATATTTGTCTACCTACATGAGAATTTTTATGGAAGCTAATGGCCTTGAGATTTGGTAAGCTACTCAAACTAAGTATGAAACACCTACTACTGAAATGAGTACTTGGTCGGATGCTTAAAATCGCGGCAACTAAAAATGCAAAAACCATGAATTTTTTGTTTTGTTTAATTAACAAAAATGAACTTTCCTAGAGTTATATCGTGCAAAACCGCATATGATATTGGTGTACACTTCAAATTACACACGAAGGGACAAATAAAATTAAACAAACTAAAATTTATATCCTTCAAAATCAATTTCAAACTTTTAAAATGAAAACTAATGGATTCATTTTAGAAATGTATATAAGATTCCAAACCATACGACATGATCTCATGACATTAGGAGTTACATTTACTGAATTCGACCTTGTTAAATGTATTTTAAATTCTTAGAAAATTAAGTGGGAAAGAAAAGTACTTGCAATTGAAGAAGCCAATGATCTTTCCCAACTCAAACTTGAAGAATTAACTGAAAATTTGATGTCGTATAAAGCAAACTTATAGGCAAGAAAAGCACAAAATCAAGAGAAGAAGAGTGTAGCTTTTCAGTCCAACAATGAAGACCGCGACTTAGACGATGTTCATCGCCGGAAACTTCAAAGAAATTCATGAAAGCGCAAAATAGTGGAAACTCAACTTCAATCAAGTGCTTTGTGTGATAAATTCGGGAACATGAAGAAGGATTCTCCAAAGCTAAACAAGGAAAAGATGAAGATCAATTTTGAGAAGTTCAAGAAGAAAATAAAAGCTTTTCAAGTTACATAGGATGACTCAAATTCATCTTCTTTGGAAAGTGAAAGTGATAGTGATATGAAATAAGCACACGTTTGTTTCATGGTCACCAACGAAGTAAATTCTGATCTCCTCTATAATGATATTCTTGATATTAATATTGAATTATATGATAAACTAAGAAATTTGAAGAAATTATATAAAGAAAATATAGACAAATTAAATCTGGCTAAACTTGAAATTGGTATGCTTAAAGATGTATTTTAGAAGAAGAACTTGAAAATTCAAAAAAATCTTGTGAAAATTTAAATTCTCAAAATACTGCATTAATCGATAAAATTAAGGTAAGTAAAATTGAGATAATAAACTTAACGAAGAAGTTTGTGAACTAAAATCCAATCTAGACTTCTCTGAAAGTGAAATTTTAGAATAAAAATAAAAATTAGAACAAATGAAAAACAATGTTTCAAAATTTAACCAAGGAAAACAAAGCTTAGAAAATTTGATTAAAATTTCAAAACCATCATGTAATAAAAATGGACTTAACTTTAAGAAAGTAAAACAAATAAAAATAACAATAAGAAATATAACACTTTTGGACACAAAATTTAGGAAATCTAGAGACAGTGCTAAGATTTCAAATTCTAAAAGTATAAAAATTTGGATTCCTAATTTGAATAACAGATTAATTAGACAAAAATATACAAATAGCTTCCTAAAAGATGTTAACTCTAACTATATTTATAATGGTCCCAAACCCTTATGGGTATGGGTACCTTCTTCTACTAACACATAGGTAGGTACCAATAAAATTTCTTATTCTTTCTCAAGTACCCAATAACAAAAAGGAGATATGAGTACTCGATAGTTGGTGCTCCAAGCATATGATGGGCAATACAAATATGTTAACTAACATAACAAACATTGATGAAGGACCTGTGACATTTGGAGACAACTCGAAAGGATACGTAATTGGAGTTGGAGACGTCATCAATGTCGGTATATCTAACTCTCCTTTAATTTCAAATGTGTTATAAATAGAAAATTAAAAAATTATCTTTTAAGTATAAGTCAATTATGTGATAAAGGTTTTAAAACTGAAAAGGATAAATGCAATATTTTTGATCAAAATAAAAAACTAATTTTTGAAGGCATAAGAAAACGAAATATCTGTGTTTTAAATATGAATATTAAGCATGATCACGATATGTGTCTATTTACGAATCATAACGATCCTTGACTCTGGCACAAACATTTTTGTCATCTCAATTTAAATATCTTCATAAACTTGCTAAAAGTAATATAGTGAGAGGATTACCCAGCATAAATTTTAAAATTAATAACTGTGTGTGCCAATATGGTAAACTAAAGTAAATGTATTCTAAATCTAAAAAAGAAATATAGAAAAAACAACCACTATACCTACTACATTTAGATTTATTCAATCCTACTCAAGTTAGATCAGTAAATCAAAATAAATACATTTTTTATGATTTTAGATGATTATTCCAGATTTGCGTGGATTTTATTTTTAAAACACGAAAGTGATACTTTTGAAATGCTTAAAATATTTGCTAAAAGAATTCAAAATTTAAAAATTATAAATTTAAATGTTTATTAAATTGATGTTATAAATTGTTTATGATTTGCCTTAGTTAAAATATCAAATATTATAATCAAATATATAATGTATTAATATATTAGTTCTGATTAACGCGTTAATTTATAAATATCCTAATATATATGTGTGTGTGTGTGTGTGTGTGTGTGTGTACCGGCATCTTTATTACAATATCCTACATGAGTGTATGATATACAATTATATAATATTAATGTGTTCAGAATTATAATACAAATCCAATGCTGCAAGTTGTTCGCAAAACAGAGTTTGTATGTTAAAGTAATGAAGGTTGTAAGTAATAAGATTTTCGTATAAATTGAGAAATATAAATAGTTAAAGGCTTAAATGTCATTTTTATTGTAAGGTGACTTAATTGAAATATTACCTCGCTTCTATAGAAACCCTAGCCTCCACGATTTCCTATCTCCACCTAATTCCATTGTCACCTTAATTGATCGATGACTATGTCATCATCACCTGCATGCTCGTCGGGAATAAAGCAGTTGATTGACACCGTGGTTGCAAACTCTAGTGCACCTTTGTTAAATCCTAGTTTCATCATCGTCGTTGATATAAAGCCATCTATAACCAAAGTCACAACCTTCCTTCTTTAATGTCATCGGACTAGTCGAGCATCAATACTTGATCATCATCGATCATATTCATGCAACTTTATGATGGCGATGGTTTGAGTATGGTTGTGATTGGATGTACATGCATATATGTCCACAAACTGTGAAAAATTAAATATATTTTCTAAATCAAAATTTAAAACTGATTTTTTCTAAAACTGGTACGTAATTTACTTAATTAAGATATTACAAGAGTTTATAATGTTAAAGACTCAAATAGGTATACGAATATTACATCTTCACCACTCAAATACACATTCACAATATCTCAAACATAATGGTAGAAAACCCAATACTGCTACATGAAACAACATATAAGTAAATTTTTCCACTTGCTATTGCTTTATTTATGTTTTCAAAATTACACATTAATTAGTCTTTATAATACCCATTCACTCCTTAATTCTCAATCGCCATACATTTTTCCCCATGTTCGAAACTTAGAATTTTTATGAATCGGTCTATTCAAATCTTTCACAAAATTTGTTATCTAGATGATGGTCAAAGGTAATGAAGAATAAGAAAATAAGATTATATCTTATATTTTTGAGGTTACCTTTTAATTTTATGTTGTTTTGTTTGCATTTGTAATTAGTATTTGAGCATGCTAGAGGAAGTAGAAGTTGATGATGGCCGGTAATACAATGTCGTCTTTGTTATAATTTGGTTGGCGGATTACTGCTGATTGAGTTGTGTTATAGTTTATTTTATATGTTGTTGAATTAACCCATTTGTTAAATTAACCGATTTGATGATGTTTTGAATAATTTTTGAATTTTGACCATTTGTTTTTTAAATGATATTCACTCGAGTCAAAATCTATAGCTGTGTAAATGTGTTAAGCGATAGTATGCTTGATGAAGTTGTTGAAGATACCAATTTCAACACTAAAGAAATAGACATATGCCTGAGTAACAAAGGTGTTGAAGGCAAAAAATTTATCGAGGAAGATGTGCAAGCCGACGAGAATGAAAATGCTGAAGTAGTCCTCATTGAACATTTTTTGATAGTTGAAGTGAGTGTTAGTAGGATATGTAAATTTTTAGTATACAAATGCTTGTTCATGATAATAATTTGATTAAATTATAAATTTATGCTGGTTTTTCATTCATGTGACATATTTATTCATCAGTGTCAAACGTATGCTAAAATTTAAATACATTTGTTGTTATAGTTAAATCGTAAAGTTGATTCAGGAGAGAAGCCTAGATTTGGCTCATATGTGAAAGAAGTGGAAAGTACAAATCTTATACTGCTATGGTTGAAGGAGATGTTATGTGGAATGTTGATGTTGCTTACGGTCGATATAATCATTCTTTATCGAATAATTTAATTGAACAACCATTTGTCGGCAGATTGACCATGAAGGAGAAATTTTTTTACGAAATATAAACATGGATGGGGTTCCACTAAGAGATGTTCTCATTGGTGTTAAAATAGAGTTTCCAAAAAATAAATCTACCTGAAAAATATTACATACTATGAAGAACTAAATGGAAATTAACGAAATGGAAGGCAGATCCACCATGTACATCTTATGAATTATTTTAAGATAAACATTGTGTTTTTTACTTGTATATATTTAATGTATTCAGAACATTACTTATATCACAAGTATAACAATACATATAGTAGAATCAAATTTAGAAGCATATTTTATTTCGAAGAAGGTTCCCATACAAGAGTCAAGTCATATAAAAAATTACATAATTCCTCCTAGTCACTCCCTTTACTCTGTTTAAAATATAACATGTGCGTGCACATATGTATATCCTTTAAACTCTCTCTCTCTCTCTCTGTGTGAGCATGTATCGATGATTTACGATAAGTAGTTATATGGTAGGTAAAGGCATAGTATTCCAAAAGCTAGGGATAATGGAAATATGCTCCAAAAACTCATGGAGTCTCTTACAACATAAATCATGTATACATAACTCTAATTAAATAATTCAGTACTGCATGTCTCTAATGTTGGGGTTAAATCCCTCAAGATCGCCTTAGGAACAAAAAACCCAACCTTACAGAAAAAGAAATAGGACCGGATTTATGGTAAGGCAAAACAAACAACAGATAGTCACCAGCTAAAACCAATCATAAATCAGGCAATAAAAGAAAATAAGACACGTGATTTATAATGGTTCCACTACTGTGAGGTAGTGTACATCCACTTAGGGAGAGGAGATTTTATTACGTTTTAAGAGGAGAGAATTTTACAAGATTGATAATGGAGAAGAAGAATAAGAAATACAACTGAGAGAGATAATTCTACTCATGCTAATCTTTGCCTTTATATAAAGATTATTTCTTGAGGTTGAAGTAATTGATTTATGGTCATAAATCAATGCCTCATTAATTCTCCTATTGATACAGGAAACGTTTATCCATTTGATTTTCCAGTTTCTCCCAATTTACATGCACTTGATAAGATTCCTTCTTTAATTAGCTAATTAGGGAATTAATTGATTAACTAAATCTTTCAAAATGGTTCTCTTCTTACGTAGGTAATTTATTACTCTCTTTAATGCTATAAGAGAGGCAATATATATTTGAGTAATTATCTCAAATATTTTTCAAATCTTCTGCAATTGGAAATATTGTATTACTGAAATTAATAATATCTTCCAAATCTTCTGCAATTGGAAATATTGTACCACTAAAATCAATAATATCTTCCAAATCTTCTGCAATTGGAAATATTGTATCATGAAATCTTAGAATCTCCACCTTGATATTGTATTTCCCCGCAAGCCTATCAACTCTACCTACATCCTCTTACTCCAAGTAGCTCTTGGACAAGACACCACAGATACTTTCTCAATGACCTTTGGCATAGCCATCGCCCATTGCACTTTATCAACGAACTCCGGCAAGGCTACCGCTCCCCAACAAAGTGTTGAAAGTACCCTCTTCAAGTAGGACCTATCAATCTCCACAATGAAAATAAACGTCTCCATTTACCAATTCACTCTTCCTCATGCCACCCTGTGGCACCTAGCGCTTCATCAAGCAATCAAGTTCGAGCAATGCTCGAACTTTACAATGGGTAATGACTTGGTAAACATATCCGCCGCATTCCCTTCTGTGTGAACCTTCTAAAGATGTATAAGCTTCTCTTCATCCATAGAGACAAGAAAGGACTCTTTCACCTCAATATGCTTCGTCCTTGAGCTGAAAGCCATATTTTTAGCTAAGTGAATTGCACTTTGGCTATCATAATTCACTTCTATACCTCCATACACAAAGCCTAAGTCACACAACAAGGCTTCAAGTAAAGTGCCTCATTAGCCGCTTCAACCGCAGCAGTAAGCCCTGCCTTTGTAGTAGAACAAGCCATAATCATCTACAGCCTCGCTCTCCAACTAATAGCTGTCCCACTAATGGTGAACACATAACCTGAGGTTGACTTCCTTCAATTTCTATCACTTGCATAGTCAGAATCATAAAATCCAACCAAGCCGAAATCTCTATCTCTACCACCAAAGACAAGCCCATGGTCTGGAGTCCTTTTAAGATATCTGAAAATATACTTCACCGCTTCCCAATGCATCTTTCCTGGATTTGACATGAATCTACTCACCAATCCAACTACCTGTGCAATGTCAGGCCTAGTGCAAACCATGACATACATCAGATTACCAACCGCACTCGCATAGGGAACCTTCTCCATATATGCCTTATCCTTCTCCAAGGTCAGAGAGCCTCTACTAGAAAGCTGTATGTGCAAAGGCATGGGTGTGCTAATTGCCTTTACTCCTTCCATGCTAAACTGAGCAAGCACTTTCAGAATATATTCCTTTTGAGTGAGCCTCAAAAGTCCAAGCTTCCTATCCCTTTGGATTTCCATATGCAAATTCTTCCTTGCTTCTCCAATGTATTTCATCTCAAATTCCGCCTTAAGCTTCAACTTCAAACTATCAATTTCAGCTTTATCCTTATAAGCAATCAACATATCAATAACATAAAAGAGTAAATACACCTAATAACCATTCTTCAAATTCTTGAAGTACACACAAGTGTCTTTGATGCTACGATCAAAACCAAGAAAAAGCATAAAAGAATCAAATCTCTTGTACCACTGTCTAGGCGACTGCTTAAGTCCATACAATGACTTCTTTAGCTTGCAAACCCAATTCTCTTTTCCATTTACGACATATTCGTTTGGCTGCTTCATGTAAATGGCCTCATCCAAGTCTCCATGCATGAAAGCAGTCTTCATATCAAGTTGCTCCAACTCCAAGTCATGAACGGCAACTATAACAAGCAAATACGGATAGAGATGTGTCTCACTATAGGAGAAAAAAATCTCATCATATTCCAATCCCTTCCTCTGTGAAAACCCTTTAGCAACAAGTATAGCCTTGTATCTTCCATCATCCTTCACCTTGAACACCCACTTGCAACCTATGGCTCAGCTTCCTTGAGGAGGAGGTACAAAATCCTAAGTCTTGCTCTTCTTCAACAACTCTAGCACCTCTTCCATAGTGCACATCCACTTCAAACTGTCGCATGACTTCAAAGCTTCATCAAGGTCAAGCGGCTCCTCATGAACCACATGTAGGGCATAATCAAACTGATCATTAAGGCTAAGGTTTGCATATTGCCAACCAACATATCTCTCAGGGGGCCTAATAGTCCTAGGACTGGCCCGAGTAGGTACAACTTCGCCTAAACTCCTTTCAGCTCCACCTTGAACTGAACTTCCTCTAGTCTCATCCACATCACAAACACTACTGGAGACACCTGTGGACTACTTTGTGATGTCACATCAACTGTCTATCTCACTCTCAACAACAACAACAACTCTACTACTAGGCTGTAAAATAGGAACCTCTTCCATCTCCTTAGGCCTATCAGAAACATCTGATGTGGTAGGTAAGTCTTTCTTAGGATTAAACATTGCCAACTCATCAAAAGTAACATGTTTGGAATGAATAATCTTCCTATCAACTGGGTGCCAAATATGATACCCTTTGATACCATCTATGTATCACAAGAGGATGCCCTTGTATGCTCTAGCGTCCAACTTATCATCACATGTATGGTGAACATACATAGGACAACCAAAACTATGAAAATAACCAAGGTACACGGCTTTACCACTCCACTACTCTTTTGGAATATTCCCATCTATGACCGAGCATGGAATGTGATTAATAATATGCACCGCAACCGAAAATGCCTCAACCTAAAACCTCTAAATAAACCCACCATCAATCTCAAGCAACGAGCCTTCTCAAGTAAAGTTCTATCCATCCTCCCAGCAACCCTATTGGATTGAGGATGACTTGGTATGGTGAAATGTCTCTCAATGTCATGTTGTCCACAAAAGTTGAGGAACTCCCCAGAGACAAACTCGCCGCCGTTATCGGATCTCAGCATCTTCAACTTAGAACTAGATTAGTTCTCAACAATCATCTTCCAAGCCTTAAACTTCTCAAAGCTCTCTGATTTGGCCTTCATCACATACACCCAAACTTTTCGAGAAAAATCATCAATAAATAAAATAAAATACTTCGCTCCCTTAATGGAAGCAGTAGCAACTTCTCCCCAAACATCTGTATGCAGATAATCAAGTACCCTCTCTAATCTATGGAGTCGAATTCTAAAGGATACCTTAGTCTGCTTACCTAACACACACTCCTGGAAGAAATCCCACTTGTCAAAGTCACCTTTGATTATCTTCCATCCATGACCCAACCTGAGATGCCAAAGTTTGGTGGCATCCAAAGCACCACAACTATCAGCTCCAGCACACGACTCTATAAAAACAACGGTCCCCTTAAGAAAATACAGATTTCGAAACACATCTCCCTTCATAAGAACAAGAGCACCCCTCGAAACCTTTAAACACTCCTTCTCTAAAGTGACCTTGCATCCTATGGATGCCAACTGCCCCAAAGAAATCAAGGACTTCCGAAGACCCGGAACATACCGGACACCTGTCAAAGTGCGTATTACTCCATCAAACATCCTAATTTGCATTATACCTTATCATATGGCTCTATAACTAGCATCATTACCCATAAGGATTGCACTTCCTTCTCCATTGAATAAAGAACTGATGTAATCCCTATTAGGTGTCATATGAAAAAACGCCCCCGAATCAAGCACCTAATGGTCTGATACATCTGATACCGCTGTAGATAACACATCATCAGATACATCTTTGTCCACCGCAAATGATGAAGAACCATCTTCTTCCTTCTCCAATCCGTATAGTCTCTTTTCCAATGGCCTGGTTTCTTACAATGGTGACACTCTCCATCTTTAGACTTTCCTCTATAATTATTACCGCGCTTTCTAGATTTGGAACATCCCCTAGAATTCCAATTCTTCTTCTCCTCTCTCTCTCTCTCAGCAAATAGTCCTTGACTACTACCTCCTCCTCTACCTTCACCCATCTCCTTCATCCGATCCCTTAAGTCCTCATATAGAAGACCCAACTTCACATCTTCAACGGTCAAAGTATCTCTCGCAAAGATAAGACTGTCAGCAAATCTACCTTCAAATCCACTGTTTTCATCTTCATTAGTAGATCGTCGAAGAAACCTAGATGCTCTTTGATAGAAGTACCATCTCTCATCCTCATGGTGAAAAATATCTTCAACAAAACAAATGGTTAGTCAAAGATTTCTTCAGATAGAGATTTTCCAGCTTGGTCTGAATGCCCTTAGCAGTAGTTTCACCGCTAATCTTAGAAATAAAATTTTCTCCCATAGCTAATTGCAAAGCATAAATACCCATTTTTCCATCTTTTTCCATTCCATGGCTGAAATTTTAGCTGTCAACTCCTCAGGAATAAACACCACATGATGAACTATGTTTCTCATCAGAGCAGCTTTCATCCTCCATTTCCATTTCTCGAAGTCTTTATCACCGTTCCACTTCTCTATTGCTAAATTAGATCCTGATGCAATATAGGTCCCTTTAACATAGGACCTTGGTACGACGTTGAATATGGATATTTAAATGATTTAAAATTGTTTAAAAAGAAAGCCTTTCCCAATGTTTGGTGAATATACTTACACCGTTGAGATAAGTATATGGATATTTTTTTCCAAGTATTGAGAAATAGGGATTGTGGTGTATGTGTGTGTGTATCTTTGTAAAAAGAATTTTGAATCGAGTATTACAAAGTGAATTTAAATTAATGAAAGATTAATCAAAAGGAGGTTAGTGGTTGCTTGTGTGCTTAACCATTTTTGGTTTTTCCCTATGGGATTAAATCTCTGATTTAATGTTTGTTATTTGATAGTTAAATAACCAACTATTTAATTTGAACCCAAAGCGTAACTTTGGAAATACCTAGGAGAAACACGTAAGTTAAATGGCACAGTCATCTCCGATGATGTTGTATTGTGCGTATAAAGCTCGTTTTGTTCTCCTAGGACAATGATAAGGAGATCCATCCATAAACGATTAGGAGGTGATCTCCATTCTTATCTTTGATTGTTTATTTCCTAAAGAACCGAGGTTGAGTTTATCGGGAATTATCAAAAAGTTGTTTCAAAGAGAACGGGATCAGATATATTATCCGAAAACCACTTCGATCCAACTTAAGCGTTACGAAGTGAAGATATCTTGAGGATGATAGAAATTGAAGAAAGAGCTCTCAAGTGTTTCGTTCATTCCCAGAACGATCTTGCATGGATGAATGTTGGCGTTGCATTGTTGTATGGATGGAAGTGTTAGCATTCCAAGTGGGAAGTGCTATATAAAGTTAAAATGTAGCCTCAAGCCTCATCAACCAGGACTGACTAAAAGAGGGGAGATGCAACAGGGCTAAGTGGGTCGCTTCCAAGTAGGGTATGATCATCCCTATCTAGATTTGATATTATCTCTCGTTTGTATGCTTCGAGGCCCATTAACGGAGGGGTGATCATATTTTGTACTACTAGTCAAACGGTGGGCCAGTTCTGTGTTGGCGAGGGATGCAGGCATGGTCCTCGGTGTTATTTTATCTAGAGATGCACCATGATGGGCGGCACCCCAATAGCTCAGTCATTATATGGAATCCATTCTCCAATACGAGCCCTTACGGATTTAGTTGTATACCTTTTATGCTGGAATTTAATTAATGTACAATTTTGGCTATGATTAATAAGTATTTATATCTTAGACACTATAATAAAATTAGAGGATTTCATATGAAATGTTTTGGTTACCATAAGGTAAAAACCAATCCGTGTTTATCTTACGAGATACTTTTGATTTCAAAGGTTTTCTATAACTTTAAAATCCAGTTAGGTGTGTTTATCTCACACTGGTTTTCCGCCTAACTCGGGTGTTATTTTATTATATTACTCATAAGACTGAGCATATTTACAGATTGCTTTAGATGCATTGGATCTCAAGAGACGAATTGAAGGTCTTCAAGTCGTATTCATGTATATGTTTATTTTCCGCTGCTTTGTTTTTGAAATCATCAACATTTGTGAGGATAGGTTGTTATAACTGTCCATGCTGATGATTGTGATTAGTTGTTGTACTTTGATGGATGTATGTATATAATAGTTTCTCTCTGTAAAGATCATTGATATTATATTATATATTGTTCCACTGCGATTGTGAGATTCTATGTTGTTTCAGTTTTACTTTTCCCTTGTTCTTCTCTTCTCCCTTCTTCTTTCTTTCCTCTAACAATCGGGTTTTCCTGCATTCGATTGCTCGGCACGCAATACAGTAAATGTATTAGCATCAATTTTCAAGGTTCAAAAATCCTGGTCGTTATAGAATATGCACACAATTCAGAGCAAGGACAAGAAAGACAGATCGACTACTAGAAGATGGAGTGGGAACTTAGTGAAGAATTTCATCGAATAATGGATCAATGCCGATAGGTGGATGGGTTGAAGTTCCTTGAAATGTCAAGTTTAGATAGGTTTGATTGTATATAAATAATAATACTTGATTTAGTTTGGATTTGATTGATTTGATTTGTGTGGATTTGTTTGAATGGTGTGTGACATTAACGTTGTTGGATTGGATGAAATATTTAGATTAATTATGATTATTTCATGTTTTACACATCACTTATTATTTTTATACAATCATTCTCCTCATCATTATATATAATTCTTATATATATATATATATATCAATTAGTATTTTATTTAGCGGGAGTTAGAGTTAGAATTAGAGTAAGAGTTAGTTTTAGAGTTATAGTTTTAAGGGTTATTTTTGTTGATGGCAAAGGGGAAGAAATATATAAAATCTAGGCATAGATTAAGGGGGAGTTTTGTAACGTGGGTAGTTATATTATATTTTATATACAGAGTTGTCTTCATCAAGAAGGGGAAGATTGTTAGTACCTTAGCTATTGGTTTTGATGATAACAACTATAAATATTATATAAAATATAAATACTAATGCTTTATCAAGTTATATATAGTATATAGTGTAGGATATTAGAAATTTGTTGATTAAGAAGACTATATAGTATCAAGAGTAGATTCAAGATGTTGATATATAGATTCAAGAGTTAGAGAATGAAGACTCATGAGTATTGAAGATTTCAAGATATTCCAGATAAGTTATATGGTCGTAGAATTTATGTTAAAACTTTGATAGCACTTTCTCGATCTCTCTCTCCTTCTCTAATTTTGTTTTAAATTGTTTTTCAAATATCCTGGTTTTAAAATAATCTTTTCAAAATATTTCTCAAAATGATTTTCAATCTCTTATGTTTATAAAGATATTATTTTAGTGTTTTTAATTTTTTATATATATGTATATTGAATTTTTGTTTATACTTTCATAAGTTATAATTATAGTGATTTTATATATATTATCTACATTATATTAAAATTTTCAAAATTATTATATGATTTTGTATGAAGTTTTATTATGATTAAAATATGTATAAACTATGCTTAAATGATTTTAAAAGTATTAAACTATTTTACAAAACAACGAGATTTCAAAATAATGTTTTAAAGTATTTTCAAATTTTTAAAAAGAGTATGCCGACATACTCTATTTATGTATGTTGATATAGTAGCCGATTTTTTCAAAATTTAAATTTAAAAAAGAAGTGTCTTCTCATCGTATATCTTCACAAATGGATATGACCATTGTTCCTCTATAAATACTAGACTTTCAAACGAATTTTTAATCACTATTTTCTTATTCATCTCTCCTCCTTCTCTCATTTTCTAAATCAAAATATACCCAAAATCTGTCGTAATTCTACCAGAATCAAATTCAGTCATCACTAGTTTGATTCTCCTTCATCTACTCTCTGATTTCTCTCACTCAAACGAAGATCAAAGTGCTATTCGAGAGTTATAGGATCAATTGTAATCAAGATCGAAGATCTAAGTCTGTAAAATTCTATTAAATTATGCTGCTATACTTGTTGGTGTGATTGTAGCCCATAAAATTAATTGGTTGTGCTTAGCAGCCCATAAATCTAGTGGGTGTGCTTGTAGCCCGAAAATCAAGTGACTCTACCCAAAGGTCGGGTTTCTGGAGCGTATGTCCCGTAGCATTGAAATCGAGATTATATTTACATTTACTATTTGAAAAGAAATTCGTACAAGGAATTGTGCGGGACTATATGTATGGTAACTACGAACCAGTATAAAATCCTAATGTGTTTTTTCTTTTTTACTTTTATTGCATGTACATTTATCTGCACTTTAATTCTATGAATGTTTATGTGATTGTTAATTACATCATTCCAAGTATAATCTTGAAGAATTTGAAAAGTATTTATATAATCCATTAAACATTATTCACCCCTTCCACTAGTGTTATTTTAGCCTTAAGATCCCTATTCCGCTGACTCACACTACAATCGATAAAAATTAAATTCTTAACTATTTAGTCATGACGTACTACACCCAAATCATGTTTATACAAAAAACACTATTCAAATTTCAATTACGTTATTTGACGTGATTTACGACCATAATGGATGAATTACTATATTTTACTAATATATACATGAATATAATAAATATCACTCATCGATTAACTATGCATTTTCTCCGATCCGACTTGAATCCTCCTCCTTCTTCAATATCCAGAAAATTCCCCATAATGAAAATGTCAAATCTCTTAATAGCTTCGAATTGTTTATGTAGCTCTCTTCCAAGTGATTGATTCATATATTAATTCGTTTAATTTGGATTTGATTTGGTGGATTTAGAATTGATTTAGTGATTAGGGTTTTATAAGTGGAGGAAAATTTTATCAAGCAAAAGAAATGGAGTTAAGGCCTATTTATAGCCTGAAAATAATGGTACTAGGCCGTATTTTCAAAATCTATATATTATGTAAATACCGAGTTTGACTTCTTTCAATTTCTAACCCATTTCAACAAATTCAGCAAGTTTTATATGTTTTCTAACTGTAAATGACATTTTAGATGCAATGGAATAGGTGTGGAGCCTAATTCCAATTCCCGTAGAAATTTACATTTTTGTCCTTTATGTGAAATTATAATTTTATCCTTTTTAATTTAATTATTTTTTTCGTAAAATTATGAAGTGTTCCATATTATAATAAAGAACATCCACTTATGGGGGTATTAACTAAGAAAACATTTTATTTACTATGTAGTAAACTTTGATCCTTATGTTTTTAACGAGGGTCTCCCAAGGTCTTTTGGTTTTACATGGATTTTTGTGACTGAAATTGTAAAGTTTTATTGTAAGCTCGAATATTGTAAAATGGCAAAAACCTAAAGTCATTATTTAAGGAGTTCAAACTTCATTATGATTGTAATAAATGAAAACAATTATTATTTTAGGTCATAGCATTACTAGACATCGAGGATCGAAAGACGTTTTTTCATAATTTTTTATGTAAAGTATGTTTTTTTGTGCTATATATATTTTTGTAATACAAGATGAAAAATTCCTAAAAATTGTTTTTAAGGAACATCTCGTTCCCCTTTTATTGAGATGTTGAATGTTATCCTATGAAATTCATGCGTAAAATAGTTCCAAATGCTTAGCATTCCATGGTCCGAGAAATGTTTCCATCTAGTCTATTAAATCTGTACGTGCTAGGAGGAATATTTCAGGATTATCAAAACGATCGTTAGGTGGTTTTGTCTACTCTAAGGCTTCTAAAAATAATTCTTCGAAGCCAAATTTTTTAGGAATCAATTCTACTCGCGTGCTAAAAATCCTCCAAAAATATTGATTGGCTTCAATTTATGCTTACTCCAGATTTCCGACTATATCTCCTTCCTTCAGATCTAAGTTCTCTCATCGTCTATTTGTATTTTAAGTTTCTCCCATAAAATTTGCTTCAAACCCCAGCTCTCCAACCTATTCTTCCTCATGCACTAATGCCCTTTCGATATACCAGAAACCACCAGCCCTAATTTTTTTTAAACGCTAACTCCTTAATCATTTTCCCTCTCGCTGATCCGCCTCAATAACCACCCGCATATATAGTGCTAGATTTATATTTTTTTAGACATTGGAAAATCACTAGAAACCTACCACTTTCTCAAACATTCATGTCCCTTGTAATGGCTAAATTTATATTTTTTATTGTTAGAATATTGTCTTGGATGGTTTATAATGGTCAAAGATAACATGGCTAAAAAAGTGAACAAAAGGAATATGAAAATATTGATATTAGAAAATTATTTTAATATGTTTCAATGAGTTCGTACGATGATTTAGAAATGTGTTTATGAAGACATACCTTTATAATAATTTGGATTTGTAACTAATATAATTAAAGTACATTAATCCATAACAATCAAAAATTAACCAAAGCCTTTTGAATTATGAATGCATAGTGTGCACCTACATCTTTGAATTATATTTCATGGGTTTCTTTTCTTCTCCAACTATATGTTGTTTTTCGATTATTGTGTATATAGCAGGTTGGTGGTTTGTGGTTTTTTTACTATAAATGATTCACTGCAGAAACAAGATTGAGAATGGTTCCTTCTTATGCAAATTGCCTAGCCGTGTACATTATTCAGTATCTATTTGGTGATTTTGTTGCTAAGGTTTTGACTGCAAATTTGTGTTCGTAGATGCACTGTTTATAGTGATTTTCGTAAAACTGTAGCAATTGAGCCTCCTCGAATGCGATATACGTGTTGGAAGTGTTGGAAATTCTTTCTTCTAGGCTGAAAAACCTGTAAATTTGGTGGAAGCTAATTACTTTACTCGCTTACATAGCTTCTTGCTTCATGTATATAGCAAAATCTAATTGTATTAGTAACATAACATGATTATTGTGTATTGTCATTGCGACTCCATTTATCAAGTGGTTTTTTAAGACATTTAATTTATTTATATAAAGGAAAATCAATAACTATGGATGAGATCTTTGCTCTTTTTACTCATATTCCTTTGATTTGCTGCTTAATTATTACATCATTTGTAGACTTGATCCTTTAACCTAATGTTAAAACTAAAATACCAAGACATTAGTTGCATGTATTATTGGATATATATACTACCAGTCTGGCATATTTCAAATTTCTGGTTTTTCTTAATTTTTGTACAAACTAATTCTGTTATAAATAGTGGTTTGTTTGTAATATTAAGTGACGATTTGAGTTTCATTTTATTCATTCAGAAATTGAGTTACATTTTCCCTTTTTCTTTATTTCTTCTATACTCAATAATTGAAAGTGTAGCTGAATCAATTATTCTATCATGGTATCAGAGCAGAATTTCGATCCCTAGATTAATTTTTGGTGCGATTTCATCAATCTTTTCTGCAGCAGATTTGCAACGATTTCGATTTCATCGATTTCTTCTGATCTTCATCAGAATTAATACTAACAGGTCAAAATCAATCCGATCTACTATATGATTTCTATTATGGCTGAATTTATTAATTTCTGTGAACCATTATTGTTCGATTAATGCATTTGATTGATTGAATCAATTGATTGATACTATTTGCTGAATCATTATGTCTGAAAACAACACTGATCTACCTCTGAACCAAAATCCTGCTAGTATCTACTATATTCATCCTTCGGATGCTAATTTTGCACAACTTGCGTTATTCAAATTTAATGGTGATGGTTTCACTAGATGGAAGAGAGCTATGTTATTAAGTCTCTTAGCAAAGAACAAGGCAGGATTTGTTAATGGTTTGTATTGGAAGCCTGTTGATCTGGATGGAGCTGAATACAAGGCCTAGGAGAGATGCAATGACTTAGTTTGCTCTTGGATTTTGTTTAATCTCGATGAAAGCATTGTTGGTTCTGTTTTGTTCTTGAGAAGTGCTAGAGATATTTGGTTAGATCTTGAGGAGAGATTTGGTTACACATCTTTGGCACAGATTTATGCTCTAGAACAGAAGCTAGCTGATATTAATCAAGGAAACAGTACTGTTTCTGAATTTTTCACCTCCATCAAGTCAATTTGGGATGCTTTAGATGAAGCTCATCCACTTCCATATTGCACCTGCAACGATTGTACATGCAACTTGACTAAAAGGCTAGTTGAAAGGCATCAAAAGAAGATGGTGGTACAATTTATGATGAAACTGTCAGATCAGTTTGCAATAATCAGAGGAAATATGTTGATGATGCAAACACTACCGAAAGTTACTGAGGCATACAGAATGTTTGCACAAGAGGAAAAACATAAAGAGATTTCTCAGTTAGCTACACAATCTGAATCCATGGCATTTATGGTTGACAAGAAGAAGTTCTCTAGTGCAGGCTCTTTCAAAGGTTCTAAAACTCACACTGGCAATCTTAAACAGACTACAAGTAATAAGAACTTTGTTAAACCAGGGTCCAAGTATTATTGTACTCATTGTGAGATACCAGGATGCAGTATTGACAGGTGTTTCAAAGTTCATGGTTATCCACCTAACTTCAAAGGATTCAAGGAGAAGAAAGTAGCAGCTATTACTTACAATGATACTGACAGCATGCAGATTGATGATCAGTCCACTCAATCCATTTCTATGGAACAATACAATCAGCTGATGAACTTGCTCAGATCACAGCAGCAAAGCAACAAGTCTAATGACCATGCAGAGACCTCTCACAATCATGCCATGGTGGCAGGTAATTTTTGCCTCTTATCTTGCTCTGATTCACATTGGCTCCTTGATAGTGGAGCCAGTGACCATATTTGCTCTGAACTAAAAAATTTCTCTGAAATAAACCCTTGATGAGTCACAACAAACACATAACTATTCCTGATGGGAGTAGAATATTAGTGAAACATGTTGGAACTGTGAAGCTAAATGATGGAATTGTTCTGAACAATGTTTTGCATGTCCCTGACTTTAGATTCAATCTTATTTCTGTACACAAGTTATGCAAGGACATGAATTGTGAGTTACATTTTACTCATAATAAGTGTTTTGTGTGCTCATAGAAAGGGAAGTTGATTCTTCTTAGTAATTTGAGAGCTGGTCTATACAATGTGGAAGATTAGAAGAAAGCAAGTAATAATGAGATTCAGTCTCACAAGTGTAATAAAGTTTGTTTGTCAGCAGTTGAAGATGTTAAGCTGTGGCATTTGAGGTTGGGACACCTACCTTTTAATCAAATAAAGTTTGTTAATGCAAATTGTGAAATAAAACCTTGTTTAGAAAATACAATTTGTCAAATTTTTCCTAAGGCCAAAAAAACTAGGCTGTCTTTTTCTTCTAGTAGCATAAAGACCAAAGCTCCTTTTGAATTGGTTCATATTGATGTTTGGGGTCCAAATCCTGTTAAGACTCCTAGTGGATGTAATCAGTTTTTGACTATTGTAGACGACTACACAAGATTTACTTGGGTACATCTTTTGAAAAACAAAAGTGAATCAGTTGGTGTTATGATTGATTTTGCTAAAATGATTAAAACACAATTTGATTCCAAAATTAAGTGTGTCAGATCTGATAATGCAAAAGAGTTATGTGAAGGAAACATGAAAGTATTTTACAAAAATATGGGAATTTTACATCAAACTAGCTGTCCTGATACACCCCAACAAAATGGGGTTGTTGAAAGGAAACACAGGCACCTACTTGAGACTGCCAGAGCCATGTATATTCAATCAATGGTTCTAGATAGATTTTGGGGAGATTGTATTCTATGTGCTGCTTACTTGATTAACAGGATGCCTCTGAAAGCTATAAATAATGATATTCCTTATCAAAGACTTTACAATGAAGCTCCCTCAATAAATCATTTGAGAACTTTTGGCTGCTTGTGTTATGTCTATACTTCCAGAATAAATAGAGGGAAAATGGATCAGAGGGGTTCTCCTAGTGTTTTCTTGGGATATTCAATTAGTCAAAAAGGCTATAAAGTTATTGATATTGCCACTGGAAAAATGACAGTCACGAAACATGTTAAATTCCATGAAAAACACTTCCCATATCATCTTTTTCACAAACAAAAGTCACTTTCACATATGCATACTACCATTTATCTTCCTGTTTCCACAACTCCTATTTTTCATGATTCTCCTGATCTTTCTTCTCCAAATGATATTTTTCCTTCTCACACCAGATCCTTCTCTTGATGGTGTATTCCCACACACTGATCCTTCTGCTTCAGAAACACAAAATAACATTTCATCTACTTTTTATTCTGATCCTAACACTATTGATCCTTCAATTGTCCTTGATATAACTCAAAATTTGCCCACTGAAATTGTCAGGAGGTCAACTCGAACTCACAAAGCCCCTTCTTATTTAAATGATTACAAATGCAATTCAGCAGCTTATCAAAATACAACTTTTGATGCAAATTGGTGCAATCTGGTTACTTATAACTCTTTCCTTGATGATCATAAAGTGTTCTTATCTCATGCATGTGAATTACATGAACCAGTGTCCTACAAAGAAGCAGCTACTGAAACTCTTTGGACAGAGGCAATGAATAAAGAAATTGAAGTTTAATACAAAATGGCACTTGGGAACTTGTTGATTTGCCCAAAGGAAAGAAGGCAATAGGATGTAAATGGGTGTATAAAATAAGACTTAAAGCAAATGGTGAACTTGAACGATGTAAAGCAAGACTAGTAGCTAAAGGATTCAATCAAAAATATGGGACAGATTATGATGAAACTTTCAGTCCAATGGTCAAGATGAGTACAGTGAGATGTTTGATTGCATTGGCAGCTAATAGAGGTTGGAAATTGTTCCAATTGGATGTGAATAATGCATTTTTGCATGGAGATTTGAATGAAGAAGTTTATATGAAGGTGCCCGAAGGTTTTCCAAATCCTCACAATAAAGTATGCAAGTTGAAGAAATCTCTTTATGGCCTTAAGCAGGCATCAAGACAGTGGTTTGAAAAATTACATAATTCTCTAAAGGAAAAAGGGTTTTATCAATCTAAGAACGATTATAGTTTGTTTATTAAGAAGGATGGAGTTTCAATTTGCATTGCAGGTGTTTATGTTAATGATATCTTACTCACAGGCAATGATTTAAATTCAATTGCAGATTTAAAAGCTCATCTTCATTCTATTTTAGTATAAAAGATCAAGGAGTTCTCAATTACTTCCTAGGGATTGAAGTTAAAGATACTACAGATGGGATTCTTTTGAGTCAGCAGAAATTTACTAAAGAGATGCTGAATGATTGCTCCTTTGATCTAAGCAAGAAAGCTGTAACTTCCCTACCTCTAAACCTTAATCTTACTATAACAGATGGTGATGTTCTACAAAATGCTGAGATGTATCGTTCTCTAGTAGGCAAACTTAACTATCTTACTCATACACGGCCTGATCTCTCCTTTGCTGTACAAAGTTTAAGTCAAATTATGCAAGCTCCTCGGACTAGTCATTTGAAAGCTTTACATCATACTTTGAGATATGTAGCACATACAGCAGGGCAAGGGATCTTATTAAAAGGGTCTGACAATCACAAGTTACAAGCATTCTCAGATTCAGACTGGGCCAGTTGTGCTAATTCTAGAAAATCCATAACTAGTTATGTATTACTCCTTGGTCAGTCACCTATTACATGGAAATCGAAGAAGCAAAGTACCATTTCCAAGTCTTCCTCCGAGGCAGAATATAGGGCAATGGCCATTGCAGCATCAGAAGTTACTTGGGTTGTTAGGTTGTTGGAAGAGCTAGGAGTTCAAAATCTTAAGCCAGTAACTTTACATTGTGACAATCAGTCTGCTTTGCACATTGCTCGCAATCTTGTGTTTCATGAACGCACTAAACACATTGATATTGATTGTCATTTCACCAGGGAAAAGTTCTTGAAGGACTGATACAATTAACCTACTTGCCTACTCACTCACAGCTTGTAGATGTGTTCACAAAGATTCTGCCTTCATCTCAGCATAATGAGCTATTATCCATGTTAGGAATGTCACTCCATCAATCTAATGACATTCCAACTTGAGGGGGGTATTGGATATATACACTGCCAGGCTGGCATATTTCAAATTTCTGTTTTTTCTTAATTTTTGTACAAACTAAATCTGTTATAAATAGTGGTTTGTTTGTAACATTAAGTGACGATTTGAGTTTCATTTTATTCATTCAGAAATTGAGTTACATTTTTCCTTTTTCTTCATTTCTTCTGTACTTAATAATTGAAAGTGTAGCTGAATCAATTATTCTATCATGTATTTAGCCATACAGAGTGAGGCTTGGTCTCATATTTATGAAATAAGGTCCATTGAGTCATCTCAGATTTCCTTGCTTGTTTCGTTGGGTGTCGTAAACCATTTTCTAGTGAGAGGGAATCCCAAGCTCGACCGGTAACATTGATAAATAGTATGAAATATTTGCTGTAGGAGTTCGGGTGCTATTTTTGTATTCCCATAGTACATATATTAGCTTATTAGCCCGATTTCCTTTTGCCTTGTTAAAAACGATAAAGAATGATAAAAAATAAAGGGGAACAACAAATAATGTGGAAAAAAGCAGGAAAAGTGCATATAAACTACACTGCATTCTTAACAATACAACCTATCCAAGAAGCAAATATATCTAGAACATTAAAAACATTCAAAACCTACATTGCATGCTAAAAGACATAAATAATAAGTTTTCACATAATGAATCTTAAATACAAGTATTTCCTATATATGTTTTATGTACAAGAAGAATCCATGACTACTAAAGTGAAAGGCATCAAACAATCATGCTCATTATAGTTTGTTCAATCAAATAAGTTATAACTACTGACTGTATGGGTTATCCTATTAAACTTCATTCCAGAGAAGCATATTTTGGTCAGTGCCCCAAAGCGGCACGATGAGCTGAAATTTCTGGATCGGTGTGATATCTGTTCTTGCAAACTGTGCATTCATGCTTGAAGTGTGGGTACTTGTGCTTATCCTTACTGTGCTGCTCGATCCACGTATAGGTTATGCTATTTTTTTCCCTCTCCCAGAAGCACTTGCTGCATGGTGCTTTCCCATTTTCAAACAGTGAATCATGCTCTCTCATTGGCACGGGGTCCTCACGGTTCGCCGCTGGAGCCATTTTTCTGCATTTTATACCTAAACCAAATTCAAAAACCATTTTAAAAATTATTCTATTATAACCGCAGATTAATTAATTTATTAAGCGGGAAACGAAACCAATCTTTTTTCACCTTATTCAGAAAAACTAGTCTGTCTCTGTACCAATGTATATAGATCGTGTGCAAAATTTAATGAGTTGTTTCTTCTTCTTCTTCTTCGTCTGTCGTTACCACTGAGTTGCTCATTAGGAACCTCCATTGCATAAAGACTGTTCCAACTTACCCTTTCAACCAAGATTGTATGCAATTTGACATTTTGTTGGAGGTAAACCGTTACTACTCACTCCACTTTTATTGCCCATTAAACATTAGCAATATATGCAGCAGCTCTAGTTCTATCTAGGTTTGTTCTTCTTCACATTCTTCTCAAACTTCCTGCTACAATATTAAAATATCCATTTCTTTATCAGTGAAAACTTAAAAGAGTGTGATAACCAGATGTATTATAACTATCAAATATTCAGTCTACTGAAGAAGCAATAACCGAAGTAATATTTTGTTTAAAACTTCAAATTTTCAAACAACAAATCAAAATGAAATAATATAAATATGTTCACCTGACTCGAGAATAAAATAGCGAGTTTGGAACAAAGATGATAATTTCTCAACAGCTATCAAACTTGTGGTTGTGAGCCCCATTTCCACGACTTGCCCTTCAATTGATCCAGCCTGCAATTATTAAGTACTGCTAAGAAAAATTTAGTAAACACAAGTCACCTATGGCTATGATAGTTATTTTTTACTACAAATAACGAACGAAGTATATTTGACCGGTTCTTTTATATCAAGGATTTCAGGGGCATTATTGTCTCTTCATATTACAATAGTTATATTGCCGAATGTTATATAAGGCATTGTAAATGTACAGACTAAATCATTCAATAAAATCAGTTCTCTTTTACATTTTTTTCAAAACTCAGTATATTCCAAAAATCTAACTTGGTATCAGAGCATCCAAGCCTAACGACAATTAAACATCTCGCCAAGAAGTTCCTCAAATCTCTGTTCATCACTTGAACAATCTTTGGCTGTGTTTTTTTCTATTTCTCATTAGATACAGAATCTTTATCTGAGAAGGCCAAGATCAAGAAAGGTATCTGTTTATACATATGCATATATGTTAATATTAGTTTTTACCCATCCTTCTCTCACTCAAAACAAACACCTCGCCTCAAGATTCATCATAAAATCATTTGAATCTCGGGCTGTGCCTGTTAAGAGATCCAACCACCCATTTTTGTTCATTACCAGCAATTAAGAAATTCAATTTTCATCAATGGGAGACGAGAACAATGACTCATCTGGCAATTCATCTGCAACCGTGCCACAGATTACTGATTAATTGCCAAAAGCAGCTGTAGATGATTTAATTAAGACAATTATAAGTCCACAAAGCCAATTAATCACTGCACATTTAGATGGTAGTAATTACTTGCTATGGAAATATCAAGTGGAGACAGCAATCGGAGGTATGGCTTAGAGGAATACATTCTTAGCATTTTAACAATACCACCCAAATTTATTGCAGATAGTCAGGGAAAACTTACAAGCAATAAAGTATATACTGTGCAACAAAGGCAAGATCATCTATTGAGTTCTTGGTTATTATCTTCAATAAGCACTGACTTGTTACCACAAATTATTGGTTGTAAAACATCAAATGAAATCTGGATGACAGTGGAACAAACCTTCAATTCTCAGTTTGCAGCAAAGATCATGCACTACAAGAGGCAGATGCAAAATCTAAGAAAGGACGACATGTCAATGAAAGACTACTTGAACAAAATCAAAGGCTACCGTGACTTATTAGAAGCAGCAGGTCACAAGATATCTGATACTGAACAGATCTTGACTATTATGAATGGTCTAGATGTTGATTATGAAGCAGTTGTTGGAATTATTACATCTAAAGAAGAAATACCCACAATTCAGTATGTCCACTCTACCTTACTGGCTCATGAAGGTAGAATTGAACACAAGAAAACATTTGACAGAGAACTCTCAATCAATTACACATCAAATTCAAGAAACAAAAACCAAAATAGAAATTAGGGAAGCAGCAAAACAGCAACAAGAAATGATCAAAGTTATTGAAGAAATGAACAAAATTATTCAAGAAATCCTTCTGGAAGAAATAGAGGTAGAGAAGGAAGATGGAATAACAACAACATGCCAAAATGTAAAATCTGTGAGAAAGTAGGACACACTGCTAACAAGTGCTATTTCAGATTTGATTCCAACTACAATACTTCACAAAGAAACAGCAATCCAAATGCAAACATAGCAAGCATGCAAAATGATCAAAGGGGTACATCAGAGGAGCAAAGAACACATAACCTGAATATCTATGAAGGAGCAAAGTCTGAAGACATTCAACATGAATGCTGGTATCTAGACTCAGGTGCAACACACCATATGACCAGTAATCTGCAGAATCTGAAACTGGGAAACAAGGAATACAAAGATACACAGTCTATTAGTATGGTTAATGGAACTAAAATTAATATCACTCATACTGGCACTGGCACAATTAATGGGAAGAAAGTATTGCGTTTAAATAATCTTCTAAGAGTGCCCAAAATAAGAAAAAACCTTATTAGTGTTTCTCAATTTTCCTTAGATAATGATGTATTCTTTGAATTTTATCCTAGAATTTGTTTAGTGAAGGATATTAAGAATAAACAAACTTTGTTGCAGGGTGAAACATACAATGGCCTATACAGAATCAATGTTACAAAAGTTAATCACAGTAGTAATCCAAGAATATGGTGCAACTTAACTGAATCAAGTTCTACTGTATGTACTAAAAGTGTATTTGACATTTGGCATTGTAAGTTACGACACCCTAGTGTCAAATTTGTAAAGAATATATTAGAGGATAATGAAATTGATATTAAAGACATACCTGTTTCCTATGTTTGTACTCTCTATCAAATGGGAAAAAGCCATAAACTGGCCTTCCCAAAGTCTCAAACTATATACGATAAACCATTGCAACTTGTTGCAACTGATTTATGAGGACCAACTCCCACTAACTCAGACTATGGTTACAACTATTATATATCATCTATTGATGCTTATTCCAGACATACATGGATATATTTTATGAAGTTTAAGTCTGAGACATATAATGTAGTTGTGTAGTTTGTTAAGCAGATGGAAAATCAGACGGGCCACACAGTTAAAATGGTCCAGACAGATAGTGGAACAGAGTACAAAACTAAGAAAAATTATTTTAATGATAAGGGCATAGTTCATTGGGTAACATGTCCTTATACATCAGAACAAAATGGTCTGGTGGAAAGAAAACATAGGCATATAGTAGAGACATGTCTTACATTGCTTGCACAAGCATCACTCCCATTGAAATTTTGGCCTGATGCCTTTGCAACAGCAGTCTATTTGATTAATAGACTGCCCACTAAAATATTACAAGGAAAAAGTCCAACGGAAGTGTTATTCAATATAAGGCCAGATTATAAAAGTATGAAAGTATTTGGATGCCTATGTTTTCCCCACCTAAGGCCATACAATTCACATAAGTTGAATTTTAGATCAACACCATGTACCTTCTTAGGATATGGTGTAAATAAAAAAGGATACAACTGTCTAGATAGTAATGGAAAATTATTTATATCTAGACATGTTGTATTCAATGAAAGCATTTTTCCTTTTGAAACATCAAGTATAAAAACAACACAAAGGTATACAATCCTATTGTGTATATTCCATCTATACCACTATATGCAAGTAATCAGGAACAGAGAAGTACAGAGGCGAATAAAGATGATTCTAAGGCTCAACACACTGTGTCTAAGAATGGACCAGGTCAAGACATCATAGAATCATCTCAACATCCTAGTCACACTCCAACCAGCTCAAGAAGTCAGCAATATATCAATGAAAATAATGAAGAGCAACAAAACTTGGAACAACATTCAACACAGCAAGAACAAACAACCAGAGGACACCACATGATAACCAGATCAAAAAGTGGTATATTCAAACCAAAAGTCTATGCAACAAGCACTTCCAATGAAGAACCAGAGACGTATGAGCATGTAGTGAAAGATGAAAAATGGAAAGATGCAACGAATGAAGAATACAATGCATTAATAAGGAACAAGACTTGGAGTCTTGTGCCTTAGCCACAGCATAAAAGCATTATAGGATGCAAATGGACATACAAACTAAAAAGGAATCCAAATGGAACAGTCAAGAAATACAAGGCCAGGCTTGTAGCTAAAGGATATACACAGTAGCATGGGATTGACTTTAATGAAACTTTCTCACCAGTTATTAAGCCAATGACAATCAGAGTGATCTTAATCATAGCCTTGCATAAAGGATGGGACATCAGACAACTAGATGTAAACAATGCTTTTCTAAATGGTAAGCTACAAGAGGAAGTTTATATGGAACAACCTCAAGAATTCAGACAGTCAAGTACAAAAACATTAGCATGCAAGCTTCATAAAGCTATATATGGTTTAAAGCAAGCACCCAGGTAAAGACCACTCTTGTCAGTTTAGATTACAAGCAACTTACATCTCTCTAAATACAAAGGAGAATCTATTACAAATGAGAAAGAATACAGAAATGTATTTGGTGCTTTGCAATATGCAACTATAACCAGACCAGAATTATCCTTCAGTGTCAATAAAGTATGTCAATTTATGCATCAACCATTAAGTGAACATTGGAAGGCAGTAAAGTGCATATTAAGATATCTTAATGAAACTCAGAGTTATGGCTTACTTTGAAGAGCAATCTAAAGTCTAGCAATCACCGGTTTTTCAGGTGCAGATTGGGCTTCAGACCCAGATGACAGAAGGTCAACTACAGGGTATTGCATTTATTTAGGAGATAATACTATATCGTGGTTTTCAAAGAAACAAGCAATTGTGTCAAGATCAAGCACAGAATTAGAATACAGGAGTTTAGTTCATGCAATAGCCGAAGTAATGTGGTTAGAGTCACTTCTCAGTGAACTAAAGATTAATACATGCTAGAAAACTACAACTTGGTGTGATAACTTAAGTGCAGTTATGCTATCAGCTAACCTAGTTCAACGTGCGAGGACAAAGCATATGGAACTTGACATGTATTTCATCAGAGAACAAGTGAACAGTGGAAAAATCAACATAAACCATATACCTGGATCATACCAGAGAAGTGACACTCTTACTAAAGCTCTATCGGCAAGAAACTTCAACTAATTCAGAGATGATCTAAGAATCCGAAACTTTAGTAACAAACCTGAGTGCCAGAACCCAGATCTGAGACAAACAAGCAAATCCAGACCTCCGAACTTAGATCTGAAGTGAGCAGTGCTCAATTATCTAAACATTTTCCTTTCAGAACAACAGATCTATGAATTAGAAGTGTTCGAAAGCATGTACAAGCTTTTTGCTCAAGTCCAAAGGAAGTAAGTGATTTTGGAGATTTTTTGTGTTCGAGAAGGTGCAGGCATGAAGATTCAAAGAGGAGGAAAACCTAAGCTTAAAGCAAAGGGGTGAAATAATGAATCATTCAATAAAATCAGTTATATTGTCTCTTCATATTACAACAGTTATATTGCAGAATGTTATATAAGGCATTGTAAATATACAGACTGGGTCATTCAATAAAATCAGTTCTTTTTTACATTTTTCTCAAAACTCAATATATTCAGAAAATCTAACTACTACAAAAATTTACGAGCCGACACATCATGTTGACTAGTGGAGTTCAGATATGTTCCATTCATTGTTTCCACTAGCATGTCATTATGTTACAACTACAACCAAGAATGTGATCCATCATTATGGAAAAAATGCCTTATTTTGGCTACAGTTCCCTGAATAAAGATTGGGTTTTACCTTTATATAATCCCCTACTATAAATGGTCTTGAAAATTGTACAGACAAACCAACCCACTCTGTGGGTTTGTAAGGATATCTCTAGCAGCAAAAGCGGAAGCCACTCCAAAGATGATATTCAAATGATGTTAATAACTCCAAACATGGAAATTATGAAAACATTTAACAGGATATCAAAGGTTATAAAGAAAACATGATAGATAATAGCCAAAGTTTTGGGATAGCTACTTGAACAATATGTTATATTGCTTTCAATAGCTCTAAATTATCCGGTCATGTCTTCTGTTTTACTTCCCTTCAATTATGCTTACATATGCTTAATGGAATGTAATGACTGGATATAATCATGTACAACCAACTTCAATGCTAGATGGATGACTTGTCCAAATTTGTTCACGAGGTCAACAAAAAAAAGGAAGAGAAGGAAGGGGGTGGTGGTGTTGGTTGGTATAGTTTTAAACTCAAGTGGACCGTAGTTTAGGCCATGAACCATAAAATGAAGCACTTTTTGTAATAAAAAAGGTTAAATTTGGAGCCCTAATTCCAGTAATCCTGAAAATAATACATTGGTAATTAAGAAAAGTCTTAGCTAGTAAGCTCAAACATAGATAAGGAGGAGATTGTTTTAAGCCCCTGACAACCTGTAGTAAATTTGACAAGTTTACATAATCAAAGACATCGTAACTATTTTTGTTGGAGCATACTGTAAGTCATGATTTAAACAAGATTCATAATTTTAAAAAGCAAAGGATAAGGATTGATAGGCAGTCCAGAACAATATGATATATTTTTGTCGCGTAGATACGACATCCTACAATGGTTCTTTAATTACAGTGCATAGTAACATGTTTCATGATTCAATGAATTTTTTTGGTATAATGGTAATTGACACGTTGAGAGAGCTCAATGGTTTGATAACATGGTTGGGAGGAGATTTATAATTTAACCTTGCATTGAACCAAATGGTGGTTTCACTGCTCTAAAATATTGTAGGTTTAACCTCCAATAAGCCACAGACAATTTTATTATCGCTTATTATTTTTATCAACCAAATATGCCCACCCTGTAAAAAATTCAGTTATTAATTCCATTTTTGAAAGTATGTTTCGTATTCAATCTAAATCAGATATGATTTTAGTAACCGCTCCATTATCCGATTAAATAAATTCCTTTTATTGACAAAAAGACATATTATTTTAGACTTACCAACGCTAATGGTTATCAAAGAGAAAAACCAAATTCTCGCGTACATGCACACACACAAACATAAATAATTTAAACAGGCTTCTTTTGATGGGTTTGCCTAAAGCCACATAGCAGTAAGCATTCAAAGAAAGTAGGTTTCGCTATGCACCTCCTTCAGCCTAGCCAGTGGTTCAAGTAGTTCTTATCGGGTTCTGAGTAATTAATAGATAGGACGTTAAGCCAATAGTTGTTTAGTTAAGATTCAAACATGAAGTTATAGGTTACATATTCAGTTGTGAGATAGAGGTCAGACTATTATATAGGTATAATAGGTTGTCACGTGCTATGTATGTATGTGCACACAAACTATAAGATTGACAGTTTATAATATCAAAATGTAAAGAATCTTACTACAACATGCTTCTAAAAATTATTATTCAGGCAATTACCATGACTTTTGGTGAAGGGAAAAAACTACAGTTCCATTTTTCTCATCACTTTAATAATTTCAACTCTACATTTACTTGGTATCATCCACACAAAGTAAAGCAAACCATAGAAGGGGGTAAAGTAGAAGAAATGCGTAGAAGCGATTAATACGGAGAAAGTTACATATATAGTTATTGATAAACAAAGATCTATAGAACTATATGAAAGAAAAACAATAACTGACCCTGTACTATTGATTGCAGTGGACCCCACACAAAATATTTCCAAAAGCATTAGTTATTCCCATTAGTGGAATACTCCCAAATTCAAAATGCACTAACTTTTTTTATTTGGCCATTAACATTAATCAATTATGGATAACACTATGTGCCCTTTGGGATCATTTGGTAAGTAAATCTGACTATTACACAGAGTGTGATGCCTCGATTGTTATGACACATATTATGTCTTAAGTATTATAATAGTTTACAATGTGAACAAAATATAACTATACTATTCTTGCAAATATTGGTTATACTTGGCTAAGGGTAAGCAATGTTATTGCTACTTCTGTTAATGAGATACATATGATGAAGAAAATTTATTGAAATTATTACCTTTGTATATGCCATTTTTCTTCCAATTATATTAACAACATGGATGAAATCATTTATTCTTATATTATGTTGGATGTAAAGCTTTTTTTAAATCTTCAACCAAACAGTGTAATTAAATATGATAGGATAGAAAATAAAAATTTTATGAAAGTCAGAATTTGACGATGAAAGTAATTTCGTTGTGTTCGTGGCATAATTTTGATCTATTTTCATACATAATATGTTGAAAATGGTGCTTAAACGAAGATAATTAAATATTAAGTTAATTAATTAATGTTAAAGTTAATTAGGGAATATTATGAATAGTGCAGCGAAAAAATTAATCATTCCTCGAGTTAACTACATTCGACCCCACGACCTCTACCATGGTCTGCCTTGTGAATAGGTATTAAATGATGGGGTTTGCCTCAATTGGGGCTTTAAATGATCAGAGTCTGTCTATTTTTAAATAAAAGGTATTAAGTGGTTTGGATATTATCTCTTGCATTATTAGCTATTTGTGACATGGGATTTGGGACATGGGATTTAGAAAACATGTTTCTGGAATGGAAGGTATTAAGTGGTTGATTGAGGATCCGCCTCCTTTCCTTTAAAATGTATTAAATGATTTTATGTACGTAGACATATTCTTATTTTGAAATATACTGTCCAAGTACTAAAATGGTAAGACTCGAGGTTCTTATTCATCAGACATTTGTTGTTATGACTGCCTCCTCCTCACAACATAGGTTAAAGACGAAGCGATGATGGTGAAGATGCTTGAAGGCGGAGAAGCTATGCTTGTGACGGTTATTATTTTCTTTTATGGTATTTTTATGTTGTATCCATGTTTGTAGACAACTGTTGTAACGGGTATTATGTTACAGTTTTTTACGATATTTTGTATTATGACATTTCAATGGTTTTGAAATAAATGGGTACAATTTGATATTATATTTTATTCCATCCACCGTGCGTTCTGAAAGAATAGTTATTGCACTGTACTGTTATTTCTTTTTCCAACCAACGGCCAACTTAGATTGAATGTAAGTTTCGATGGACCTTTTCTGGATCAAATTTTAGATTTGTTCCAGAGTGGGTTGTTACATTATATGCATTTAATATATATTCTATTCAAATTTATTCATTATCATCGTATTTGTTGATTTTGCATACTTTTATAATCAGTGTGATTGGAAAATTTTGATGGTAAATTAAAATTTTATATTTATGTTTCTTGATTTATTTATCGTTAACGTATAGAAAGATTATCCAATATTTATCAGTATCCGCGAATACGGTCATCTGAAAATGATTTCGGATGCGAATACGGATATGACCGAATATATCCATCGATGAGACTACAAATAGTAGTTTGTTTAATGAGCGTACATTAAATAAGTGTCTAACTTTAGACGTCCATTAAATGAGTGTCTGAATATTAAACTCCCATTTAATGACCTGTGTTTTAGCATCCATTAAATAGGAGTCTATACTTTGTCATCTATTAAATGAACGTCCAGTTCCAATTTAGTTTTTTCAGTTCTAAACCGTAGACTAAGCTGCATGCTATTAGAAAAGCCCCTTGATATTTTCCAATGCAATGCTGCCATTGCTCTAAGAAGTGTCTTTAACATTCAACATCTACATATCCTTACCAAAATTGGACTTGAAACTACGGCATTATTTGTCCACCAATAGCTTCCATATCTTTAATTTTATTGAAATATCATGGCCAATCAGATGATACAAATTTAAGGTTGCACAACGGTACAAAAGTAAGGTTGCATGCACATGCTTATGCCAATTATTAAACCCAGACTTCATAGTTAGTAAATCCCAATATATTCATATTGTCAAATTGCAATTTGCTTTCCCAAAACAGAATACATCTGTAAAGCTCAGGTTCAATTGTCTTTGAAACGAATACAAATTAGAAATGTAAAATAAACCTTTATATGTAAAACAATTATGTCAATCCATTACACTCCACACGAAAATCAAAGTGAAAACATATAAATAATTTCAATCGTCTATCAGTAATTAAAAACACATAATTCTGGAAATAAATTAAAATTAAATAAAATATATTTTCTAAAAGTATCCCAAGAAAAGAAGTAGTAAAAAATTATAGTATAATGCTAAGTTGGCAATAGCATGTTTTGGTCTAATCCAAACAAAGCAGGAAGCAAAGTGAGTTCCTATCTTTGTTTGTTACCTATCTACTTTTATTGCTAGAAGCATAATAATAAAAAAACATTAGTGGTCATCAAATACTCTTAAATGCAGCAATTATCCGTCATATTAAAATCGTTATAACTAAATTTGCTTTCAGTGACGTAGGTCTTAAAATGTAAGCTGAAATAACATAAGTGGCCTAAAATCAAATCCAACAATACACTACATTTGCTTCCATTCTGAGAACATTGCTCCCAACTCAACATGTCTTCTACTCAATGCATCGGCAACCGCATTCCCTATTCTCGGGGTATAGGAAATACTAAAATCATAAGAGGCCAAGACCTCCAACCACTATTGCTATCGAAGTTTGAGGTTCTTGTAAAAGAAAAGGTACTTCAAGGATTTGTAATTTGTAAAAAGATCAAACCTCTCCCCAATAGATAGTGCCTCCATATCTTTAAAGCAAAAAAAATCGCCACCAACTCCAAGCCATGAGTTAGATAATTCCTTTCGTGCGACTTTAGTTGTCGGCTAGCATAAGCAACAACGTTTACTTTTTGCATCAAAACCGCTCCAAATCTTGTACCACATGCTTCTGTGTATACCGTCAATTCTTTATTCACACTTGGAATAGTCAACACTGGTGCACTCATCAACCTCTCCTTCAAAATCAAAAATGCATGCTTACACTTCAATCCCATACAAAGTATATCTTCATCAAATTGGTCAACATGCCGCTATCTTTGAGAAGTCCTTAATGAAGCGTCTATAATGTCCCCTCAATCCTAGGAAAATCCTCACATCTATGTATTTTTGGGCTGATTCCAATCTTAGACCACTGCCAGCTTTGCGGGATCCACTGCTATACCCTGTCCCGAAACGACGTGACCCAAGATCTCACTTCTTCCCTCCAGAAGTGACACTTAGAGAACTTCGCTCTTAACGTGTGCTTCTTCAATATCTCTTGCATATTCCGTAAGTGCGTCTTATGCTCCTCTTCGGTTCTGGAGTAGATTAGAATATCATTCACGAACACAAGCACAAACTTATTCAACTGGTCTCTAAAAACCCGATTCATGAGATCCATAAAGTATTTGGAGCGTTGGTCAATCCAAATGGCATTACCAACCACTCATAGAAACCCGATGGCGTATGAAACGCAATAATAGGCGCACCCTCCTACGCTACTCTAAGCTAGTGAAATCCCGTTGCCAAATCCATTTGAGAAAACACCTTTGCACCATGCAGCTGATCAAGTAAGTCATCTATACGTAGAAGTGGATATTTATTTTTCTTCATAACTTTATTCAACTCACGATAATCCACACACAACCTCAAAGAGCCATCCGCTTTCATCGCGAGTACAACATGTGCGCCCCACTCAGATATGCTTCTTCGAACAAACCTCTTTCTCAATAGGTCATTCACTTGCACCTCTATTTCCTTCTGCTCTTTGGGTGCCATATGCCTCAAAGGCATAACTACCGATCTGGCTTCCATCATCAAGTCAATTTGAAACTCGATCTCTCTATATAGCGGCAATCCAATCACTTCTTCGAAGACAATGGACACTCTTCAGTGATAGGCATTGATGACAACCCTTCTTGCGAAACCTCCAACGAATATAGAAAGCCGACCATTACTCCATCCACTAGTAGGCAGTTAACTACCACCATTTGCCATCCACATCCTCGATTGTCACCAAGAGCTTCTCGCAATCCACCATGGCCTCATACCTCTTCGGTCAATCCATTCCCAAGATAATCCCGAACCTTATGAAATTCAAAACAAAGCAATTACAAATAAAAGAGCATCCATGACTCGATAAGACTAAATCACTACAAACCATGCACAGGCTAGTCGAGCCTCGAATAGGGTCTGTAATGATTAAGGGCGGTTTACTATCTCAGGTATCAATCCTAATCTATCTACTAGGTCACCACATATGAATGGATGTGAAGCACCAGTATCAAACAAAACTCGAGCAAGAACATCACTAATAGAAAGCATACCCTGAATGATGACCCCTTCCCCTTCTCCTTCATCGTGGGAGCACTCGACGAAGTTGGGACTGCATCCAAAGCATACGCCTTAACAACCTGCTTATCTTTCACTACTTCTGGACAATTCCTCTTCAAATGCCCAGGCTTGTCACAGTCGTAGCACTTCTTCTTATCACTCACTTTGTAATCCTTAATCAAGTGGCCTTTCTCGTTACATCCATAACAAACAGGCCTCATTTATCTTTCTTCTTATCACCTTTTCCTTGGGACTGCTTCCTCTTCCCGTTCCACTTCTTCTTGCCTTCACCGCCTTGCTACGGCTTTGACTCCTCCTTCTTAGTAGAAATAGCAACAAAAGTCTTAGCCGTAGGGTATAGGCTCTCATGGCGAAATGCCTTCTCTACCAGCTTCTCAAAAGGCTCCTCAATATCGTCCACTAAATTCTCTCCAAGATAGTCATCCAAACCAATGACGAACTTCTCATTCTTTCTAAATGGAGTGTCGATGAATGACATCTTGTACTTAGACAAAGCATCATATTTAGCCACATACTCAGAAACAGATATTTCCACCTACTTGAGATCAACAAATTTCCTAAACAAAACCAACTTTTGAGCTACCAGAATAAACTTCTCCTCAAGTCTTGCCTTGAACTGGTCCCAACTAAACTGGTCCTCCGGAGTAACTATAGTAACCGCATTCCACCAATTCATGGCTCAGCCTTGTAGCTGCCTTAAAACCAAATTTCTTTTCATATAATCTTCCACCTCCATGTCCCTAAATATGTGCTTACAAGTATTAATCCACTCTTGTACTTCTATAGCTGATTTAGTTCCTTGGAATGGCTTCCCTCTAAGAGTAGAGTAATCCTTGCTCAACTTGGAAAAATTAGCCCTAGGCGCTTGCGCTGGAGCACCTCCATATATTCCCACCCAAGAAGCATTCCTCATTATATTTTCCATTATAGCATTGAACATGGCTTGGACATCAGACATAGTAGCTCCTGATCTCGCTCACTCCTCTACTCCTGAAGCACAATTCCTCGCTATATTTTTGTCTTATTTGTCATTTAGCAAGAGAACTTTATTGTATAATGAAAAATTATTTAAAGAGATAGAAAAGGAAAAAGGTAATTCAAATTTAATATCAATTAAGAAAAAATCATGAGTAAATCCCTCACTTTATCCCTTTTATCCATGATTGAATGTTATTTTCCTATCATACTTTAGTATGATAAATATAGTTATTATTCGATTGATTTTGAAACTAGAAGATGACCAGATTCGATTAGGTGGAGATTTGATGGTGATTTCATGTCGGTTTGATTTGTTAAAGAATAAAGGAAACTTTACTATAAGTAATTTGATTGAATTTAGTAAGAGAAGTTCAATTTACAAAAATATTCAATTTTATGTTTTTTGTTCGATTTTGGATCATGAAATAATTTAGATCATTTAGAAGTGGAATTGGATGATTCAGATTAGAAATAATGAAATAGCAAATCAAGTGAAAATTATTATTTTTAAGGTAATAATTATAGCTATTATTATGCATGCAAATCAATTTCATAGATAATATATATCCTGAGATATTCTCAAAATGAACTTTATGATCCGTGATGTAAATCTGAGATGGACGCCCGAGATGCACACATCTCGTCTAAGATTTCCCCGATATGAGATCAAGTCTCTAAAATCTCCAAGATGAAATGTGATCGAAATCTAAGATTGAAAACCATGGTCATGGTTCCAAAGTGCTGCTCATTGGAATAAGCGTAGACTCCATATGTGTACATAGTACATGATAGCTCCATCCAGCTGGTCCTCTAAACTAGTACTACATAACTTAGACTTATTATTTACTCTACTCATTTAGGAGTACCCGAGATAATGAGAAGTAAATCATAAAACCTCGCGTCAGACAATAGTCTGGTGTGAGTGATAATTGTATCTCAAAATGCTATGCAGGTGAATATGGTAGAGAACAAGAGTACATGAACCATACCTGACCTGTCCTTGCAACGAAAGAGTTAGCACACAACAGTATAATATGATAATCTATGATATCATAAAGGTACCATACAACATACAATAATGGATGTCCAATATCACTATCTCCTGTACCTACTATTGAATATGCGTGTATATGATTTTTGTTTGATGATAATAAACATATATATATATATATTCATTTAAATGTATTTGCTATTGTACTATATTATTTTCACAGATTAAATAGATATTTGCTAAATAAAATAAATAACACAGAATTTGAATTCAAACAGAAATTTTATTCAAACAAATATTTATTGCAATTTTGAATAGTACAAATTCAAGCTCTCACTATATATATATACAATTTCAATCACAATACATTTATGATTACATCACAATTTATTTTACATCAGCACCTCACTACATATCACTCACACTCATATTTTATCTTCAACTTCATTCCTGATAGAATCCAGCATAGCAATCTGCAAAAATATATACTGACGCAGTAAAATTGAAAAAGAAATATTTTTGCAGTACAAAATAAAATGTGATTTTGAAAATTTGATTTGCCTCAGTTATTTGGGTTGTTAGTCATCATTTAATTCTGAATTTATCATACACGAACAGCTTGTGACATGCACAGTGTATCACTATACATGCCACAAGGCCGTGCACATCGATATACACTTGATAATGTTACAGGGACAAGTGAGCACAGGTCAAACCCAAATGAAAAGCTAAGTTCAACTCAAATGCAATGCGAATAAAGTCACAACACGCGCACAAGGTCAAACCCGAGCTATAAGCTAGATTCAATACAGGTGCAATGGTCAAAATCCAAAACCAACATAAACAATGCCAACAATATGGATATACAGTGATGCATGAAACAAGTCAAAGACTGCAACACTACAGGCACCAGATCAGAAGACCAGATATGACATGCACGCATCAAGACTACATGATGAACAATATGCAGGTGAAGATAACAAAGACCGCAAGACTCAACCCAGTGCAACGGTGATCAAATGAAGTATAACTGCACAATTCAATTCGAAACCAGACACAGTTCAACACTACAACACAAACTAAACCAATAGCCAGATGCAAACTCAAAGTGGACAGTGATGAACCCAAGACCAGTAAATTCCACTAAAACTCAAGTCTGGTAACAACAACTACACTAAGGTTCAAGTGAGATCAAGACAAGCCAGTGCAAGCAATCAAGTACAACAAGCACTTCACAAACTCAGAGGCCAGAAGGATCGAAGATGACAACAATGGTACAACAAAACTAAATACATTGAACAACTGTGAACCAGACCAAAATTATGAATACATAGGCAAAATTAATAACCAAGGCAAACTCGAACAAATTTCAATCAAGTAGCAGTTTTGATCAAAGAACAGAGAATACAAAATCAATGATATATTATCACAAAACTCAAGCAGAACCAGTTCAAAGTCACAGGGGATATCAATTCAAAGTCGGGCCGGAATCTCCAGTAATTCACGGAATCGAAATCAACAGCATCAAAGAAAATCAACGCCGTGATGACCAAGTTTCGAAACCGTGTCAACCAATAACAAATTATACGATTTGATAAAGTCAGAGATCAATCTCAACATCCAAACGAATATCAACGGCCAGAGCAAAATCAACAGACGAATTCAACAAAATATATATGACGAAAATAAAGGAGTTCGAACTCTATTTAAACCCTATACATCATCGGCAAAAATCAAGAATTCGAGTAAAAGCAAAACAGAGAACAATAATCATTCACTCGAATTAAGATTGAGTTCAATCAAGCCAAAACCAGCAAAGCAAAAGGAGAAAATCACATACCGGTATCGTAGACAAACTCGATCACGAGAAGGAGCCACGAACATTCGAATTAATCAAAGAAAGAAATTGAAGCATCGACAATAAATTCGACAGAGCGGCGCCTTCAATTTTCATGAAGCCCTAAATCGGAACGAACAAGAACGAGCAACAGGAAGCCACCATTTTCATAAGAAAAGGAACGGGTCGGAGATAAAAGGAGAAAGGGATTAATTTGTTTAAGCCGGCCTTTCTTTTTTGTTAGGCTTTAATTTTAAAGGCTTTAAATTATTTAAATTAGGGTTTAGTTATTTATTGTTTTTAATGCGTTTTTTAATTTCTTTCTTAAACTGTTGTAATTTCTAATCGTGTGACTAGGGAACAAACTACGTGGCGTAGTTTGAGAATTCGCAACTTAGTGGCTGAGTTGTGGCAGGGTTTTGAGCGTAGAGTTAGATTAGTCAATAGTGGGTGTCGCGAGTTTACGTGTGTAAGCGAGGGACTATCTAATTTCTAGTAGAAACCTTGGGGGCAACAAGTAGACAGGGTTTTGCCGAAGCTGGGTAAATTCTGTTTTGTTCTTTTATGCTTTTATTCTGTTATTATCTGTGCTGTGTTTATTCTGCTATGATCTGAGTTAAAATTAATATACACTTCCGCAATAATTTTTATAATTAACACTATCACCCTATTCACTCCCCTTCTAGGGTGAAATCGATCCTACAAGTGGTATCAGAGCTAGGAATAGGAGTCAAATTTTGATTTAAAAATTCGAGTTTTCAAAAATCAAATTTTATCTTAAAATTTTGAATTTTTAAAATGGCTTCTTTTAATAATGCTTTTGCTGAGGGTCAGTCGATAGTTAGACCACCAATGTTTAATGGTGAATATGCTTATTGGAAAAATAGGATGAAATTTTTTCTGAAAACCATTGATGCTTGGAATATTGTTGAGACAGGTTATAGAACTCCAACTATAATTGTAGATAATCAGAAAATAGACAAACCAATTGATCAATGGATAGATCTAGAAAATAAGTTACAGAATGCAAATGCTAAAGCTATGAATTCTATTATTTGTTCATTGGATCATATTGAATTTAATCGTGTCTCACATTGTCTAACTGCGCAGGAAATATGGCACACACTCGAAGTGACTCACGAAGGAACGTCTCAAGTCAAAGAATCTCGCCTTGCTATGCTAAGCAGCGAATACGAGAATTTCACAATGGCAAAGGAAGAAAATGTCAAAGAGATGTACGGACAACTTTCCAATATTGTATACAAATCAAAAGCTCTCGGAAAATCATACACAGAATTGGAAATTGTCCGGAAAATCCTCAGAGTCCTTCCACGAACTTTTGAAGCCAAAGTAACTGCCATTCAAGAATCAAAAGATTTGAAACAACTCAAAGTTGAAGAACTCATCGGAAATATCACCACTTATGAGCTAGAGATGAAATTCAAGGAAGAACAAGAAGGAGGTGATAGTCGAAAGAAATCGATAGCTCTCAAAGGAACAACTGAAAGTGATGATGATGACGATGATGATGGTGCAGCAGAACTAGAGCTGTTAATAAAAAAATTAAAAAAGTGGAATCACAAATATGGAAATTCGGATGTAAATGAAAAATTAAAAAGCAGAATAGCCAAAGCACTAGACCACTCAGAAGAACAGAAGATCATCTGTTACAAGTGCAACAAACCCGGTCATATCAAGCCCGATTGCCCACAAAATAAATTCAGCCATGGAAAGAAACAGAAAAAGAAAAGATTTGCAGCCACTTGGGATGAAACGAATGAGGATAGTCAAAGCACTGGCAGTGAAAGCAAAAAAGCAGAATTGTGCCTTCGAGGTGATATAATTGACAGTGACGATGACGAGCCAAGTGAGGTATCAAAACTTACCCATTCTGAGTTGCTTATTTATTTCCATGAAGTAAACGACTGTTTTGAACGTAGGGAAAGATACGCAAAACTTGAATCACAAAAAGATACCTTGATAGAATTAAATATACAGCTTAATCAATTAGTTAAAAACTATCAAAGTAGAATCCCTAAGTGTGATAAGTGTCCAACATTCGAAGAAGAAATTAAAAAATCAGAAATTAAAATTAAATCGCTTGAAAATGAAATTCTGATTTTAAAAGAGAGTGAAAATACGAGAAGAGAAAATTCTATCAAAAAGTGCACTCAATTATTGAATGAAAACGAATCACTTAAATCATAAATCCAACAATTGTCTACTACTTTAGATAAGTTTTCCAAAAGTGAAAAATCATTGAATATGCTATTAGGGAAACAAACCGTCAATATTGATAGACAAGGACTTGGGTATACTCAAACAGAACGGTATAGAAGTGAAATTAAACAAGTCAATTCAATGTGCACTATTTGTAGAAAAACTGGACACGATCAAAATAATTGTTGGTATAGACCCAAACACGTGAAAACAATTCCAGTTTGGGTTCCAAAAGGCACAAATATAGAATCTCTCAAAGTTAAACAAATCTGGGTGCCAAAAGGAACATATATAAATAGCTATGGGTCTTCACAAAATTATTTTTCAAATTATTCTACCACTAACAACCATGGACCTATAAAAACAAATAGGTCACAAAAACCTTTTATCGTGTAGGTGTGGTGGCAGGCTAAGGAACAACATCAGTGTTATTTGGATTCTGGCTATTCCAGACACACAACAGGCGACAATTCAGAGTTCCTTAGCCTAGTATAAAGGTGACAGATTCACAATGGGCAACAACGAAATATTATTGTATAGGTAAAACAGGTAATTGTGATTATTTTCAAACAATAGATTAAATGTGATAATCTGCACCATAATCTGAATTAAATCAGCCAGTTATATGAAATAATTGATGATGTTAATTCTGACTTATTCAAAAAGTTGACTAATCATATTTGAATTGCTTGGATTAATTATGATGTTGATTGATTACTGATTTCTCATGCTACAAGTAGATATATTTGTTTACTTGTTTATTTCAACGGCTTCAATTCAAATTCAAAAGAATTTCAAAATGTAAATATGATTTCAAGAAATTTGTCGCAGCTTCACAGTCTGGTCTATAACATTGAAAATGAAGAGTGAAAGAAAAATTCAGATGCAGATTACACTGGCAATCTAGTTGATGAAAAATTACTAGTGGAACGTGATTTAACATTCAGTAATTGCATCGTTTTTCAAAGAAAATATCTGCATATTTTTCATTTCAAATAATTTTCAATTAACAGATATTTTTCTTAGATAAACCCTTCAAGAAAATCATTTTTGACCTTGTTTCAGAGTAGTTATTTCAGAAAAATTGATTTTATAATTATTTTTGAAATTGATTTTAAATCACTACATTAACTAATCTGACCCCCTACTAATTATCGAAAAGATAAATAATGATTGAAAAAGTGATGAGTGTTGATATTAATCATATATTATAACTCGAGACAGTATATTTAATAAAAATTTCTTTAGAAATTTAAACAAGAATTATAAAAACTTTTGTTTGACAAAAATTTCACGACCATTTCTATTTCTATCATTTTTCTATTGACCATCACTCATCAAAATCCAATATAGTAAGTCAATATGTGGTAATTTAAACGGGAATCATTCGTTTTTTCATTTTATTATATTTTTTAACAAATAAAAACATCCAAAGTATTCACTCTCATTTAAAAGTCCTCATGGTTATGCATGGGTGAATTACTTGGATTTTTGATTATGTGCTTCCATGCTCATTTAAAAGTCCTCACGGTTATGCATGTATGGAACACATATCAAAATTGATTAATTAAATAAACAAGTTGATTCTAATCCCATTTAAAAGTCCTCACGGTTATGCGTGGTTAGAAGATACTTGAATTCATTTATTTATTTTTATTTTTTTGGAATACTACTAATCTCATTTAAAAGTCCTAACGGTTATGCATGGTTAGTAGATATTCAAATTCATGATATAAATATACCACAAATAGACACAACTATATGGTTTTATATGATGACATCATCCCTATCATTCTAAAGTGGAATATGCGTCAAACAGAGTATTTATGATTTTTGTTTGATTTTTTATTGAAATTTAATATTTATACTCGATTGGGAATTAATATTGTTTTAATGTCTATCACTTTATATCTATTTTTCTAACACTATTACTCTTTTGCTGATAACAAAAGGGGGAGAGAAAAGTTAAGATTTTGAAAATAAAGGTCAAATATTTTCTAATTGCATCAAGGCTCATTTGAATATTTTTATGAATATATGAAGGGGGAGTATTGTGTAGAGAGGGAGCATTCAAATAGGGGGAGCAAATTGAATAATCAAATACATTTAATATAGTCAAAATCTTAAATATATGTTTGTTATCATCAAAAGGGGGAGATTGTTGAATATGCGTGTATATGATTTTTGTTTGATGATAATAAACATATATATATATATATTCATTTAAATGTATTTGCTATTGTACTATTTTATTTTCACCGATTAAATAGATATTTGCTGAATAAAATAAATAACACAGAATTTGAATTCAAACAGAAATTTTATTCAAACAAATATTTATTACAATTTTAAATAGTACAAATTCAAGCTCTCACTATATATATACAATTTCAATCACAATACATTTCTGATTACATCACAATTTATTTTACATCAGCACCTCACTACATATCACTCACACTCATATTTTATCTTCAACTTTATTCCAGATAGAATCCAGCATCTGAGCAATCTGCAAAAATATATACTGACGTAGTAAAATTGAAAAAGAAATATTTTTGCAGTACAAAATAAAATGTGATTTTGAAAATTTGATTTGCCTCAGTTATTTGGGTTGTTCGTCATCATTTAATTCTAAATTTATCATACACGAACAACTTGTGACATGCACAGTGTATCACTGTACATGCCACAAGGCCATGCACACCGATATACACTTGATAATGTTACAGGGACAGGTGAGCACAGGTCAAACCCAAATGAAAAGCCGAGTTCAACTCAAATGCAATGCGAATAAAGTCACAACATGCGCACAAGGTCAAACCCGAGCTATAAGCTGGATTCAACACAGGTGCAATGGTCAAAATCCAAAACCAACATAAACAATGCCAACAATATGGATATACAGTGATGCATGAAACAAGTCAAAGACTGCAACACTATAGGCACCAGATCAGAAGACCAGATACGACATGCACGCATCAAGACTACATGATGAACAATATGCAAGTGAAGATAACAAAGACCGCAAGACTCAACCCAGTGCAACAGTGATCAAATGAAGTATAACTACACAATTCAATTCGAAACCAGACACAGTTCAACACTGCAACACAAACTAGACCAATGGCTAGATGCAAACTCAAAGTGGACAGTGATGAACCCAAGACCAGTAAATTCCACTAAAACTCAAGTCTGGTAACAACAACTACACTAAGGTTCAAGTGAGATCAAGACAAGCCAGTGCAAGCAATCAAGTACAACAAGCACTTCACAAACTCAGAGGCCAGAAGGATCGAAGATGACAACAATGGTACAACAAAACTAAATACATTGAACAACTGTGAACCAGACCAAAATTATGAATACATAGGCAAAATTAATAACCAAGGCAAACTCGAAAAAATTTCAATCAAGTAGCGGTTTTGATCAAAGAACAGAGAATACAAAATCAATGATATATTATCACAAAACTCAAGCAGAACCAGTTCAAAGTCACAGGGGATATCAATTCAAAGTCAGGCCGGAATCTCCAGTAATTCACGGAATCGAAATCAACAACGTCGAAGAAAATCAACACCGTGATGACCAAGTTTCAAAACCGTGTCAACCAATAACAAATTATACGATTTGATAAAGTCAGAGATCAATCTCAACATCCAAACGAATATCAACGGCCAGATCAAAATCAACAGACGAATTCAACAAAATATATACGATGAAAATAAAGGAGTTCGAACTCTATTTAAACCCTATACATCATCGGCAAAAATCAAGAATTCAAGTAAAAGCAAAACAAAGAACAATAATCATTCACTCGAATCAAGATTGAGTTCAATCAAGCCAAAACCAGCAAAGCAAAAGGAGAAAATCACATACCGGTATCGTAGACAAACTCGATCACGAGGAGGAGTCGCGAACATTCAAATTAATCAAAGAAAGAAATTGAAGCATCGACAATAAATTCGACAGAGCGGCGCCTTCAATTTTCACGAAGCCCTAAATCGGAACGAACAAGAACGAGCAACAGGAAGCCACCATTTTCACAAGAAAAGGAACGGGCCAGAGATAAAAGGAGAAAGGGATTAATTTGTTTAAGCCGGCCTTTCTTTTTTGTTGGGCTTTAATTTTAAAGGCTTTAAATTATTTAAATTAGGGTTTAGTTATTTATTGTTTTTAAAGCGTTTTTTAATTTCTTTCTTAAACTGTTGTAATTTCTAGTCATGTGACTAGGGAACAAACTACGTGGCGTAGTTTGAGAATTCGCAACTCAGTGGCTGAGTTGTGGCAGGGTTTTGAGCGTAGAGTTAGATTAGTAAATAGCGGGTGTCACGAGTTTACGTGTGTAAGCGAGGGACTATCTAATTTCTAATAGAAACCTTGGGGGCAGCACGTAGACAGTGTTTTGCCGAATCCGGGTAAATTCTGTGTTGTTCTTTTCTGCTTTTATTCTGTTATTATCTGTGCTGTGTTTATTCTGCTGTGATCTGAGTTAAAATTAATATACACTTCCGCAATAATTTTTATAATTGACACTATCACCCTATTCACCCCCCCTCTAGGGTGAAATCAATCCTACTCCTACTTCCAATGATATCCCATGAAATAGCCTAGAAAGCAACTAAGTAACCATAGCATCCTTCAAACAATCCTTAGTATCACTCTTCTCTTATGCCTTGAATATATGATAACTCGTATGACCTCCTTGCTGCAGGGACTAATGGAAAATTCTAGTTCTCCATTGTACTCTCGTATCTCGTAGCCCAAAGCTGGATACTTGCCGCGCAACCCATAGCTGGACACTAGATCTAAAAAGGTCCAGGGTATACAGGTCCCTCGTTTGACCCATGGGCATACCAACTTACAATACCCCTGCTTTGAGTACAATAGAAAACACTTCGAGTTATCAACAATTCCTTGGCACTTTCATCCGAGCCCTCCTTTGCCCCTCTTTGGACACTGAGCAACTCTTGCTCAATCCACTTTCCATTATCCAAGAACCTACCATGTTCCACCATTCCACAACTCCTAATATGAGCCCCTTGGGTATTTACTCCCTACACGAGTCCCAAACCGAAGGTTACAGAATCCTCGATCTTCGACACCTACTTCTATCATTAGTCACAAATCAAAGATTCATAGCCTTCATCGTGTTGTTACATCATCATCCAACCTTATATGAACAAGCGATAAGCTCCAACACAACCTATAGAACCTTAACATCAGTCCTTAGGTGAAGCTGGTGCTGACCTCTCAACTCTGTGCCGAAATCTCCACTTAGTCACTCCACGACTAAGTTTCCTTCCACTCCTTCCTTGCTTTTAGTACTTCATGCCTAGAAGCTTTGACCCCAACCTCTCTACCCAAAACATGTCATCATAAAGCAAGTCTACTCCTCAAAGCAATCAACTTCTTACTATAGAAACAAGTCATCTTAGCCTTAAGCACTTGACCATTTACTAATCCAACACTATAGGCAACCTCCACAAGCGAAATCACCGCCTTTCCCAAAGTCGCTGCCACCATGGACTAACCCACGGATGTTGGTATCGACTTCTCATGTTGGTACCGATTTCTGTAGTTAAGAAACTAGAGCTTACGACTTGGACTCCGATCTCTTCCTATCCGCCAAAGCTTCCCCTTCAAGTTTCGTCCAATCCCGACCATATGTGCCTCCGATATGCTTAATTCTCCAACTTAACTTCTTATGCAATCACAACACTAGCAAACAACATCAAATCATATCAACCAAACATATAATAACAAGTAATTACATCTAATCGATGCAATCCATCAAAACAAGATAAACATGTCAATTTACAACATAGATCTACATATAACATGAATTTATGAGCTTAAGTAATGGTAAGTTCTAACCAGTCTAGATTACTTTCATAATTTAATATGTAATTTGTTTGAACCAAAAATGGCACAAACTCCCACGAGAGTAAAAGAGTAAAGATTAAATAAAGAATGTAAAAGAAAAAAATAAGAGCAAAGCAATCACATCTAGATTTTATAGTGGTTCGGCAATTTGGACCTATGCCTACATGAAGGTTCTCTATTAATTTTGCACTAATTTGTGATTATAAGTGATCGGGATCCATTTTGATCCTTAATTACAATGAATTTTAATGGCTGTTTAAGGAAGAGTTAGCCAAACAAGAGAAGATGCTCGGGTCCAAAAAAGAAGATCCCTATAATGAAGGTTGCCTGGTGTATTTATAGGGGTGAACTGCGAAATATCTAACTCAAATCTCGCTTACAGAACCTCCTTTCCAAGACAAAGTTCTCCAAGAAAACCAATCCCATACGTGCTAGGTATGGGGATTAGTACTGGTCTCTATAGGGGATCGGTACCGATCCCTAAAGAAGGGGAGTGGGGCCCTGTGACTCCTCGCGATGGTCCCTCTAAATGTTTGTGTTATGAATTCAAGCTTTGTTTGCATAGTCTCTTAGGTGTTTTTTGGAGATGTCGATGAAGGTTGATTCAGGAGTAAGCGTAGATCAGTAGAGAATCACGTTAAATCAACAAGATAGCACTGGAAATGGGCTCTTGGCATCAAGACAGGCATGTAGAAGGAGATAGGGGTTTGTAACAACCCGCATATCTATCGATTTTATATTTAAATATTTTATCGTTAGTCGGATGTTAGTCCGAAAAGCTACTTTTTGCATACGGTCAAATTAGGACTCGAGACCACCCCCATTGAGTTCAAAATGACGTTTGCGATCTTTTTGAGTGTAAACTTCGATATGTTTGGAGATAGTGAAATTTTCGTCACTTTTCCCACTTGTGACTTTGGTTGGGACTGCACCTTCTTAACTCAGCCCAACCCCCCTCTTCTCTTCATCACTTCATCAAACACTTCAAGCTTCTTCAAAAATGGTGAGGGGAAAGAGAAATTAAAATTCCAAGCTCAAGATCTTTAGTAAATTCAACATCAAACTCCGAATTCAAGGTGAAGAACATAGATTCAAGCTAGGGGTTGATTCTTGCTTCGTTCTTAAGCTCTCCAACATCAATTTCGTGGAAAAAGGTGAGATTTTTAATCTCACATCTTGCCTATATTGTCATTGGGTTGTTGGGAATGATTCCCCATCGCTTTAGCATGCATATTCGCTTTTGGTTTGGATTGAATTGGCGAGAAACCCAATTTTTCAGCATTTTTGGCAAAATCTGGGCTATAGGTCGTTCTGGCCATTTTTAGCTCGCTCGGAGTTAGGTCGCTCACGAGTTAAGTGTTAGGTCGCTCACGAGTTAAGGACTTAGGTCGTTCTGGCCATTTTTAGCTCGCTCGGAGTTAGGTCGCTCATCCTTAGGTCGTTAGGTCGTATAGACCTTAGGTCGTGCACCTTTAGGTCGAAGCATTTTAGGTCGCTTCCCCTGGACCTCGTTAGGTCGTTCACAGTTAGGTCGCGCACCCTCCTTAGGTCGCAAGACCTTAGGTCGCGAACCAGTTAGGTCGCACCATCCTTAGGTCGCGAACCAGTTAGGTCGCGCACTCTCCTTAGGTCGCGCACCCTCCTTAGGTCGCAAGACCTTAGGTCGCGAACCAGTTAGGTCGCACCATCCTTAGGTCGCGAACCAGTTAGGTCGCGCACCCTCCTTAGGTCGCGAATTTTAGGTCGAATACCTTCGTTAGGTCGCGCGCGAGTTAGTACTTGGTCATTTAACCTGTTCTTCTGCTAGGTCGCACGGCAGTCTTCCCTTAGGTCGTATGACCTACTTTTCCTTAGGTCGCTGGACCAGCTTGCCTTCACTAAGTCGTACCGTGACGGGGCGCGGCCCCGCACCCCGCCGTGGGCGCTGCCCCCTGGACCCCCGCGACCTGACCGGGCAGGTCGAACCCCGTATTACTCTGCGTAGGCAATCTCTTCTGAAAAACAATTATCAGAATTTCTACTTTGATGGTTTTGGGATTGACTTCTTTGGACTTTACTCACGTCTTCGAACGTGGATTGATTTGTTCTACAATCGTTTTATGACTTGTCACTTTAAAGATATATGAAGGTTTCAATACTAATAGTAAATATCAAAACTCTTTCATCAAAGCGATTCCAACACTATTTTAAATATCTAAAGTTCGTTTTCTCAAACCGATTTTCAATCTACTAGTATATACAAGCCTTTTCTTCACTCGAACGAGAAATCGACTTAAACGACTTAGTAAAACGAGTGGTATGAAACGCTTGCGTTCACTTCGTCGGTTAGCTCTTGGACTTGTTCGATTGAACCCTTTTCGTGACAATTTCCTAGTGAAGATTTACAGCTTGTTCGTAAATATTTAAGTTAAGCAAGTGGTTATGGGACATGAAGCTAAACTCATATATTTACTAGCTTGGTGTGATTGACACTTCTCGCTGATCATGATGATCATTTTATGATTTAGACTAGCAATTGTGCGATGTCTCTTTGTTTGCAAGGTAAGACTAGACCGCAGTAGTGTGATTCCGACTCACACACATCTCTTTGTCCGCAAGGTTAGTCTAGGCCGCAGTAGTGTGATTCCGACTCACACATATCTTTATGTTTGCGAGGTTAGGCTAGACACCACTTGTGTGATTCCATTCACACATACCTTTCTGCTTTTTGGTTAGCCTAGGCCTCAATCAGTGTGATTCCGACTCATACATATGGGGTAGCTCCCCATGGTCTTCGGACCGTCATGTGATAGGCCTCTTTCTCTTTTTATGATTTCTGGATTTCTTGTTTGATTTCTGGATTTTTATGTCATTGACTTGTTATGAGTACAAGTTTAGGGTATGATGCCCTCTTCGGATCTTTGAGAAGATTCTCGTGATATTGATCATTTCTCATCGGTTGATCTCCTGTTGATCATCATTTTCATACTTATAGTAGTATGTCAGTATGGATATTCTATGTTTATGCCATGTCTTTTATTATATATCATGTCATCTGATATTTATAGTTAGACTGATCCGTTTATTATTTTCTTAAATAATACTCGGGTCAGACCGAGATGTTACAGGTGCTTCTGCTTGACTTCCTTCCGGGATTTGCTACTCTGACTTTTGGCTGACTATTTAGTTTAGCACTTTTTTGTTGTATACACCTGAGATATGGACTCATAGTTGTATTCTTTTGGTATAGCACGTGTTGCTATTCTTTTGTATTATTGTGGAACTTTTTGACCACAACTCTGATGTACACTTTCATGTGTTAGTTATATATTCATATCTTCTTCCGCCTTTGTGATATGGATGTCTGTGACTGCTATGTGTTATGTTTAATTCTATGTTTGTTTCCGAAGATTATTTTATAGCCACCGTGTGATAATCAATTACATGGATGGTCGCTCCTCAACAGCCTTATTCTCCGTGCTAGTTGACAGCACTACATCGTAGTGTCCTTGGCTAGCGTGGGTATTGAGGTGGGGCGTCACAGCTTGGTATCAGAGCCAAACTTCGGAACAATGTAGAATAACTTAACAAGGATCATCGTCCTAAGTCCACCTTAGGAGTTGTGTTTCAGGATTTTGTTCGAGTCTTCGAACTGACTTATCCTGTTTTCTTTATGATTCCTTATTTCATCATTCAAGATTGCTTGATGTTCATTGGTGAATAACCTTCTTCTTTCTCTTCTTTCTTTAAAAAGGAAGAGGATGTCAAGACCAGGCCGTCCCAGAACTGGGACATCTACTGCGGCTCCTCGAGATGGAGTTTTTATGACAACTCAACAGCTTCTTGAGTTAGTGACGAATGCCCAAGCAGCTGGAGTTAACCCGGAACCTACTCACCCAAAGTCGGGATTTGCACGGTTGTGCAGCGATTACACCAATTTGGGTGGGAAGCCCTTCAAAGGTTCCGAACCTATTATCGAGGTTCAAGCTTGGTTAAAATCATGCGATCGGATTTTCTCTCGCATGAACCTTATCGACCTGCACCGCGTTCAAGTGGCTTCCAGTATGCTCCAGGAGAGAGCATTGGATTGGTATGAACTTCTCACTTCCGAAATTAATGAAGCGGACCTCACTTGGGAGCACTTCCGAGAACGCTTCGAATCGAAATTCGTACCCGAGGCTGAAAAGGTAACGTTGGCTCGGCGATTTATTGACCTTGTTCAAGGTCAGGCTTCTGTGGCGGACTACGTCGCATCATTCGAATCCCTTTCCAAATATGGGGTCGAATATATAAATACTCCACTAAAGAAGAACCAGAGGTTCGTTTACGGCTTAAACAAAAGCCTCAAGAAGCCACTACTTTTGAAGTTAGAAGTTTCTTTCGACCAAATTGTAGATATCGCTCTTCGCCTTGAAGAGGCTGATAGAGAAAGTGATGTTGAAGTAGTAGCTTCCAAACCCAGCTTTAACAACAAAAAGAGGCCCAACAAATTTAAAGGCCCTTACCCCAACAAAAAGGGTAAGCAAGCGATTCCTTCTGCAAAGGCTCCTTCTCCTAATGACGCGAGATGCTTCAACTGTGGATCTGGGGATCATTATGCGAACAAATGTTCAAAGCCCAAATCTTGTCGCTACTGTAAAAGCCCAGATCATTTTATACATCAATGCCTCAAACGTGAAGGCAAGAAGGAGGGAAAGTTGAATGTGGCTAAAGCCCCTGGCAACACATCTCGTGGCCAAGGTATTTCTCATTCTATTCTTGATGGCATTATTTTATTTCATAATCAATCTATTAGAGTTCTCTTTGATACGGGTGCATCCCATTCTTTTATATCAAAGGAACTTGTAGACACTTTTTCCTTAAGTGTTACTGCATTAATGACTTCTTTAAGGATTGCGAATCCTGTTGGTGGTTCCGCAACTCTTAGTTTACTTTGTAAAGACGTAGAGATTATTTTATGTGATTTTTCTTTCCTAGCCGATTTGCATGTCATGCGTTACTTAGGCTTTGGAATGATTTTGGGTATGGATTGGCTTACTCGTTATGAAGCCCATATCCTATGTCCTGAGCGGACTATTTATCTCCGTCATCCGCAATCTGTTAATCAGATTTCTATTATTCTTAATGATTCGGATTCCGCTTTGGTTGCATCATTATATTCTTTAAATCCTCGTGATGATGACAATGATGATGAGGAGGATGTCATTTCTCGTATTCGCATCGTTCGTGAATTTTCCGACATCTTTGAGCCCGTTTTAGGATTACCACCTAAGCGAGCAATTGAGTTCAAAATTAATCTTATATCTGGAGCTCAGCCTGTTACCCGTCCTCCTTATCGCATGTCCAATAAGGAGAACGAAGAGATGCGCAAACAACTATCCGAGTTGGAGACGAAGCAACTTATTCGCTCTAGTTCCTCGCCTTGGGGAGCTTCAGCTATTTTCGTAAGTAAGTCCGATGGTACACTTAGGCTTTGCGTTGACTACCGCAAGCTTAATGATCTTACTATTAAGAATAGATATCCATTGCCTCGGATTGATGATCTATTTGATCAACTTAGTGGGGCTAGAGTCTTTTCACAACTGGACTTGGCTATCGGTTTCCATCAGCTTCGTATTGCAGAGGATAGTATTCCTTTGACTTCGTTCCGTACGCGTTATGGATCTTATGAATGGCTAGTTATGCCATTCGGTTTAACGAATGCTCCGGCTTATTTCGTTGACCTTATGAATAGAGTTTTCAAAGGTTTTCTCGATCGGTTTGTTCTCATCTTTATTGATGATATTCTTGTGTATTCTAAAACCGAGGAGGAACACGAAAAGCACCTTCAAATTGTATTGGAAACTCTTAGGAGCAATCAACTAAAAGCAAAATTTTCTAAATGCCATTTTTGGCAATCTAGTGTGAAATTTCTCGGTCATATCATTTCCGAATCCGGAATATCCGTGGATCCTTCAAAGATTGAAGCGATTCAAAATTGGAAGAGACCGGAGAGCGTGACTGAAATCCGTAGCTTTCTCGGATTGGCAGGTTATTACCGTCGTTTTATAAAAGACTTTTCTAAGATTGCCGTACCTCTTACTGGCTTAACAAAGAAAGGTGTTAAATACATTTGGTCAGACAAATGTGAAACTTCTTTTCAGAAATTAAAAGAACTCCTTTCTGATGCTCCTATTCTTATTATTCCCGAAGGGAATCAAGACTTTGTCGTTTACACCGATGCTAGTCGTGTTGGTTTGGGTGCCGTTCTTATGCAAAAAGAACGTGTTATTGCTTATGCTTCTAGGAAATTGAAGCCGGCTGAGACTAGATATGCCACACATGATTTAGAACTCGCGGCTATCGTTTTCGCCCTTCGAATTTGGCGACATTATCTTTTGGGAGAAAAGTTTATACTTTATACTGATCATAAGTCTTTGAAGTATTTATTTTCTCAAAAGGAACTTAATTTGCGTCAACAGCGTTGGCTCGAATTTCTTGCCTCTTATGATCTTGACATTCTTTATACTCCCGGAAAGGGGAATCGTGTTGCCGACGCACTTAGTCGAAAACAACAAGCGGTTGTTTCCATGATGATATCTGAATGGAACGATCTCGAACTTTTATCCACTTGTGAAATTCGAGATCGCGTTTCCGATTTGTGTTCATCTCTTGTTTTATGTAGCCTTGAGGCTCGTCCTTCTTTATTAGACCGCATTCTTGAAGCTCAACAGCTAGATCCTGAATTGGCTTTGCTTGGCCAAAATCTTAAGGATAAAACCGATATTGAAGGTTTGAAAGACTTTGATATCGACTTTCGTGGCGGCATTCGAAAATTTGGTAGACTTATCGTACCAAATATTAGTGATCTTCGTAGAGACGTTCTAGAAGATTCTCATCGTTCCAAGTATTCCATTCATCCCGGTAGCAGTAAAATGTACGCTGATATGAAGCGACTTTATTATTGGGAGGGAATGAAATCTGATATCGCTAACTTTGTTAAGTGTTGCATGACTTGCCAACTTGTTAAGGCTGAACATCAAAGGCCCGGTGGGTTATTGCAACCATTGGAGATTCCAGTATGGAAGTGGGATCAAATTTCCATGGATTTTATAGATGGCCTTCCCCGTTCTCGTTCGGGTCATAATAGCTTATGGGTGATTGTTGATAGACTTACTAAGTCTGCCCATTTTATTCCTGTTCGGTCGAACCGAACCGTTCCTCTTCTGGCCAAACTTTTTATTAAAGAAATTGTTAAACTGCATGGAGTTCCTTCTTCCATTGTTAGTGATCGGGATCCATTGTTTACTAGTGGATTCTGGAAGAGTCTTCAAAAAGCTTTGGGAACGAAGCTTAATTTTAGCACCGCTTATCACCCCCAGTCCGATGGACAAACTGAGCGTGTGAACCAAACACTTGAAGATCTTCTTCGTTCTTGTGTGCTTGATTTCGGTGGAAGTTGGGAAGATCATATTTCACTTGTTGAATTTTCCTATAATAACAGCTTCCAATCTAGTATTGGTATGGCTCCTTTCGAGGCACTCTATGGAAGGCCATGCCGATCTCCTTCTTGTTGGCTTGAGGCCGGTGAGAAACTGGTTTTAGGACCAGACTTTATTCGAGATTCCACAGAAAAGATTGAACTTATTCGACATAGGATGAAAGAAGCCCAGAGTAGACAAAAATCCTATGCCGATAACCGAAGAAGGAAATTAGAATTTTCTGTTGGTGATCTTGTATTTATTCGTGTTTCACCAATGAAGGGTGTTGTACGTTTCAGTCGATCGGGAAAGTTAGCGCCTCGATATATTGGGCCATTTCCTATCACTGAACGTATTGGTTCCATGGCTTATCGCCTTTCTTTACCGGCTCAGTTCTCTGCTATGCATGACGTGTTCCACGTATCTCAATTACGGAAGTGCCTTCGGGATTCCGATTCGATACTTGAGCCCGGTGTTGTGGAAGAGATTGAAGTTTCACCTAATTTAACTTATGAGCAGCATCCTGTTCGAATTATTGCTTCGGAGATCAAACGGCTTCGAAATAAAGATGTTCCGCTTGTTAAAGTTCAATGGTCCTCAAATCCTAAGGATTGCTCTTGGGAAACTAGAGAATTCATCGAGCGTACACATCCGGAATTGCTTTCTCCTGCTCTTTAAGGTAAACTTCTTAATCCCAATTTCTTTTTGTGTTAATATGCTTTTATGGTTGTTACTTTTATTTCCATCATATATATTGCGAGGACGCAATTTCTTTAAGGAGGGGAGTCTGTAACAACCCGCATATCTATCGATTTTATATTTAAATATTTTATCGTTAGTCGGATGTTAGTCCGAAAAGCTACTTTTTGCATACGGTCAAATTAGGACTCGAGACCACCCCCATTGAGTTCAAAATGACGTTTGCGATCTTTTTGAGTGTAAACTTCGATATGTTTGGAGATAGTGAAATTTTCGTCACTTTTCCCACTTGTGACTTTGGTTGGGACTGCACCTTCTTAACTCAGCCCAACCCCCCTCTTCTCTTCATCACTTCATCAAACACTTCAAGCTTCTTCAAAAATGGTGAGGGGAAAGAGAAATTAAAATTCCAAGCTCAAGATCTTTAGTAAATTCAACATCAAACTCCGAATTCAAGGTGAAGAACATAGATTCAAGCTAGGGGTTGATTCTTGCTTCGTTCTTAAGCTCTCCAACATCAATTTCGTGGAAAAAGGTGAGATTTTTAATCTCACATCTTGCCTATATTGTCATTGGGTTGTTGGGAATGATTCCCCATCGCTTTAGCATGCATATTCGCTTTTGGTTTGGATTGAATTGGCGAGAAACCCAATTTTTCAGCATTTTTGGCAAAATCTGGGCTATAGGTCGTTCTGGCCATTTTTAGCTCGCTCGGAGTTAGGTCGCTCACGAGTTAAGTGTTAGGTCGCTCACGAGTTAAGGACTTAGGTCGTTCTGGCCATTTTTAGCTCGCTCGGAGTTAGGTCGCTCATCCTTAGGTCGTTAGGTCGTATAGACCTTAGGTCGTGCACCTTTAGGTCGAAGCATTTTAGGTCGCTTCCCCTGGACCTCGTTAGGTCGTTCACAGTTAGGTCGCGCACCCTCCTTAGGTCGCAAGACCTTAGGTCGCGAACCAGTTAGGTCGCACCATCCTTAGGTCGCGAACCAGTTAGGTCGCGCACTCTCCTTAGGTCGCGCACCCTCCTTAGGTCGCAAGACCTTAGGTCGCGAACCAGTTAGGTCGCACCATCCTTAGGTCGCGAACCAGTTAGGTCGCGCACCCTCCTTAGGTCGCGAATTTTAGGTCGAATACCTTCGTTAGGTCGCGCGCGAGTTAGTACTTGGTCATTTAACCTGTTCTTCTGCTAGGTCGCACGGCAGTCTTCCCTTAGGTCGTATGACCTACTTTTCCTTAGGTCGCTGGACCAGCTTGCCTTCACTAAGTCGTACCGTGACGGGGCGCGGCCCCGCACCCCGCCGTGGGCGCTGCCCCCTGGACCCCCGCGACCTGACCGGGCAGGTCGAACCCCGTATTACTCTGCGTAGGCAATCTCTTCTGAAAAACAATTATCAGAATTTCTACTTTGATGGTTTTGGGATTGACTTCTTTGGACTTTACTCACGTCTTCGAACGTGGATTGATTTGTTCTACAATCGTTTTATGACTTGTCACTTTAAAGATATATGAAGGTTTCAATACTAATAGTAAATATCAAAACTCTTTCATCAAAGCGATTCCAACACTATTTTAAATATCTAAAGTTCGTTTTCTCAAACCGATTTTCAATCTACTAGTATATACAAGCCTTTTCTTCACTCGAACGAGAAATCGACTTAAACGACTTAGTAAAACGAGTGGTATGAAACGCTTGCGTTCACTTCGTCGGTTAGCTCTTGGACTTGTTCGATTGAACCCTTTTCGTGACAATTTCCTAGTGAAGATTTACAGCTTGTTCGTAAATATTTAAGTTAAGCAAGTGGTTATGGGACATGAAGCTAAACTCATATATTTACTAGCTTGGTGTGATTGACACTTCTCGCTGATCATGATGATCATTTTATGATTTAGACTAGCAATTGTGCGATGTCTCTTTGTTTGCAAGGTAAGACTAGACCGCAGTAGTGTGATTCCGACTCACACACATCTCTTTGTCCGCAAGGTTAGTCTAGGCCGCAGTAGTGTGATTCCGACTCACACATATCTTTATGTTTGCGAGGTTAGGCTAGACACCACTTGTGTGATTCCATTCACACATACCTTTCTGCTTTTTGGTTAGCCTAGGCCTCAATCAGTGTGATTCCGACTCATACATATGGGGTAGCTCCCCATGGTCTTCGGACCGTCATGTGATAGGCCTCTTTCTCTTTTTATGATTTCTGGATTTCTTGTTTGATTTCTGGATTTTTATGTCATTGACTTGTTATGAGTACAAGTTTAGGGTATGATGCCCTCTTCGGATCTTTGAGAAGATTCTCGTGATATTGATCATTTCTCATCGGTTGATCTCCTGTTGATCATCATTTTCATACTTATAGTAGTATGTCAGTATGGATATTCTATGTTTATGCCATGTCTTTTATTATATATCATGTCATCTGATATTTATAGTTAGACTGATCCGTTTATTATTTTCTTAAATAATACTCGGGTCAGACCGAGATGTTACAGGTGCTTCTGCTTGACTTCCTTCCGGGATTTGCTACTCTGACTTTTGGCTGACTATTTAGTTTAGCACTTTTTTGTTGTATACACCTGAGATATGGACTCATAGTTGTATTCTTTTGGTATAGCACGTGTTGCTATTCTTTTGTATTATTGTGGAACTTTTTGACCACAACTCTGATGTACACTTTCATGTGTTAGTTATATATTCATATCTTCTTCCGCCTTTGTGATATGGATGTCTGTGACTGCTATGTGTTATGTTTAATTCTATGTTTGTTTCCGAAGATTATTTTATAGCCACCGTGTGATAATCAATTACATGGATGGTCGCTCCTCAACAGCCTTATTCTCCGTGCTAGTTGACAGCACTACATCGTAGTGTCCTTGGCTAGCGTGGGTATTGAGGTGGGGCGTCACAGGGTTCATCCAAGCTATATTGGGAGTCGGTACAGAATCCCAAGTGGGAGTGGGCACCGATCCTCAACTTGGGGGATCCTACTATTTTGTTGTCTCCAGTTGTTTTGGCTTTGGCTAAATTGCTTGGCGTCCGATCCAGGAAATTTGAGTGTTTGCTTGGGGCTTGACCTGAAGATTCTTTGAGGTTTACATGTTTTGAGTTTTCCTTCACCTACTTGGAGTCAAACCCGAGATTTTTACATGTCCGACCTGAGTTCGACCAAATTCGCTTGCTTGGAGTCAAACCTGAGTTTTCCCTGTGTCTGACTTGAGTTTTAGGACCCTAGAGTGGACGCGGTACCGACCCGTAACTTGGGGTTTCTACAAGGTTTGCTTTAGGTCTGAATAAGACTACCTCGCGGTTGGGATCAGCAACCGCCACACAGCCGAATAAAAGGGACTCTAGATAGGAGTAACCTTACCCTACTTGGGTGCGGCCCACTTAGCCTTGCTGCATCTCCCATGTTTTAGTCATTCCCGGTTGATGAGGCTTGAGGCTACGATTACCTTTTAAAGAACACATTCACTTAGAATGCTCATCGTCCTCCAATGGCGATGTTCTGATAGCATTCGTCCATACAATTTGTCCTGGGTCTGGACAAACCGAATCACCATCTTCATCATCTTCACGACATTCATTCGTTACATTCAAACCGGATCGAAGTGGTTTTCGGATAATTAAATCTGATTCTGGTCTCTTCATAACGATTAACGAATTTGGCCAATATTGATAGTCGGTTATTTAACTATCAATAAAACATCGATAAGCAATCATCTGGCCTTATTATAAATTTTCCCTAAAATATTTGTCTTCAAATTATCTTTAAAAGATATATCAATTCCTTCCAACATTTGAAAACAAATTTTTAAATACTTGAGTCCGTAATAGGATATTTTCAACACTTCAGCACTTAGAAATATTCCAAATTCCTATTTTCTATACTTAGGAAAATATTTCCAGCCTTATTTTCCAAAATCCTTCCAATATTAGCGTTCTAGAGAATTATTTCGTAACTTATTTCCAAAACCCCGAAAACACAAATAAATTTCCTCTTCTCAAATCATATCTTTTCATAAGCCCTTTTCGAATCTCGAGAGAATTTATGAAATAAAATTTATTCAAATTTCTTTAAAACGTTATATATATATAATAAGTATTTAAAGGATTGATAATTTATTTTCATTTTTAAAATTTGTTTAAGTAATTATTAAAATATCAAAAACACTTTCACAACATTAATAACTCATCTTTAGTTAAATAAATAATTTTCAAAGCTGATTTTAAAAGTTAAGATTTATTAAAATAAATACTTCATATTAAAAATCTACTTACCTAGTATTTAAATCTCAACTAGTTTAAAATTCCATAGTTTTTAAAATAATAAAATTTCCCCTTTTAAAAAATCTCACATCTTAAAATATAAAATATATATTTAAAATCTCAATAACCAATTTTAATTTATAACTTTCTCTCGATTTCACAACGTCCCGATTCATTGTTGATTCCCTAACCATCCTCATTTCAAAAGTAGAATTTTCCATTTTTCTCAACCCTGTTTCCATATTCTAATATAAATTCCTCCTATGAATTTATATTCCCAATTATCATCTGATATCGAATTTCTTCATTATAAACATCGTTTATCAATTTTATAACCCCCTTTGGTTTACCTGTTTATAAAAAAAATCTATTTATAAAAATCCGTTATATACATTCATTTCTTATAAATTTCTTTTACACCTCCAATCTATTTTTTCAATATTGATTTCAACTCCTTTTATTTTTTCTAGAATATCACTTATAAATTCTTTTATATAATTCATTTTAAAAATCTTCATTTACTAATTCACAATAGTTAAGTATAGCCAATCAATTATATTTTTCTAATTCAATTTCTTTAAAATAACTCCAATTCCTATATATATATATTATTTTAAAATTTACTTTAATTCCATAAATTTTAAAAAATATTTATAGTATTTAAATTATCAAAATTTAGGCCAGTGCTACAATAGCATCCAATAATTCAATCAATATAATAATCTATAATAGATTATTCTACACCAATCATATATCACTACATATGAAAAATAAACAATAAATTTAAGGAATCCAGTTGGATCCCTCCAACTTGTTTCCCGCATCCACAGATGTTAATAAAACATAAAATAAATACCAATCCCACTTCGACGGGGATATCGCGGTATAAAGGGTCATCGCATAGGGTCTCATCCGCTATAATGTGCGGGAATATCACTCCAAATACTAATATATATACTACTATATAAATATGGTCATCCACAGATAATTTCAAATTTATCAATCAGTCCTGCAATCAATAATTTAAATTTAAAGAAGTTAATTTAAATATGGTATCCAAATGAGTGAGAAATTCTCACCTTTATTTTTGTTTGCAATCCACTTCAATCTCGACTTGATTTTCACGATTTTTGACCTCGCATAACAATTTAAGGATTTGTAAATATCTGATTTATAATATGATTTATCTACCTAATCACCATAATAGGTATTTTAAAATTAACTAGTAAGTTTAAAATATGTATATATATATATATTTTTCCTTTCTAATATATATATATATATTTATTAAATTAAATTAAAACAAAACTACAAATACCTCACCGCCCTTGCATCTCCTCTGCTAAAGCTTGACCCCTAGCCCTAAATCGCTGACCATCTTCAGCACGTCTTCTCCAACCAACCACCTAAGCTCTGACAAACACTCGACAAGCCAGCTCCATCGCAATGCTCACGCGAGAACACCCAGCCTCGTCCACGCGAATTCAAAAGGCTCGCCGCCGCATCCATCGACCTTCCACCTACCTCGACTACGCTTGCCTGAGCGCCTCTGCCACTTTCGCAAAATGCGCCTCTTCGCCTGCCAATGCGACCCACAGTCGCGTCGCTACAGTGCCCGACCCCCCTCCAAAAATGGTCGCGCCTCCCATCTGCTATCGTCCCATCCCTATACGCCCGCACTCACAATCAACGACAACAGCCTCCCATCGAAACTCGCCTCTAACCCCATCATCTCTTTGCTTTCGACATTCATGAGTTGCTCGATACGAGACTCTATCGCGGTTCAATTTGGTTTTAGTATTCGAACGATTAAATTTTCATTCCGCCATTTTTTTCTTCGTTTGAAATAAAATTGAAAATGAAAGAATAAGAAAGAGGGCGACGTGATTTAACGAGGAAAAGAACTCGTACGTGATGGTGGCATGCTCGAGACGGTAAGACAGCTCTTGATTTTTGAATTTTATCCGATTTTATAAATACATATTATTTTTAATTTCAAACCGTCTCGATCTCGTAACCCAAAATCTCGAATCTCTATCGAGGTGTGCCGCTAGGAGTTCATAATGTTATACCCCTATTCTGAACGCAATGTAAAAGGTTTCGAGTCCTAATTCGATCGTATGGAGAAGATAGCTTTTTAAACCCAATTGTTATATTAGATTTTCGATATAAATTTCAGCGCGTTTACATCTCGTATGGCTAAACGATAACTCCAAAAGCTACGAAATTTGAAATCTGATAATAATACTACCACAGATCCAATGGAACTAGTTTTGTCGAATTTCGAGACTGTGCCCTGGATCGCTATATTTAAATGTCAATTTTATCAACTATTTTTAAAATTGAACAGATTACTTTTAAATTCAATTTCAAAACTTTTATTTACTTCATTATTATTAATATAAATTTGACAAGCCTTTAAAATATTTTTATCGAGCTTAAAACTCAAGATATAATAATTTAACCAATATTCAATTATAAACTTCAATAATTAAATTATCAAATAAATCACTATATTTAAACTTTGAATTTATTTTATAAATGGAAACCAAATTTTCATATTCAAAAATCAATTTATAATTCAAATTTAATATTTAAACCATTTAAATATTCCAAATCAAACATCAAAAAGTCCGAGTCGTTACATTCCTCCCTCCTTAAAAGAATTTCGTCCCCGGAATTGCTAAGGAAGAAGAATGCTCCAAACCCATAACTTATCCGAAACCCACTTAGCAAACTCGATATTCACCTTTTTAATCTTTCAGTTCCAACCAAAACAATTAGTTTTCAATTTCGTATCAAAAATCTCTTATTTCAATTTCAATTTGAAATCAATTTGTCGTTAACAAAATTTTCCAAAAATTTTTCTAACACCCTAAATTTCCAAATTTTTTTGGCAGAGTCTCCTTTGTACAGAGGACCTTTTGCAATATGACAAGAGAGATAAATATATATACATCGACCCACACGGTCGGAAAACAAATATATATATATATATATATTAATATTCATATTTTGCGATATTTAATCCGAAAACGTACCTCATTAGCAATTTTAAGCATTTACTTCAAAAGCAAATCCCGAAACCTAAATCTAGCCAAAAAGTCCCTCTGTACCTGTACTTACTTAATTTAAACTACGTAAGTACCAAAACATGAAATTCATAACATTTCACTTATATTAAATAGCTAAAACACATGAATTTTATAAGCAATGCATATTAAACAATATTTATAAGTAACTTATAAAGTTCTATTACAATTTAGTTGCTTTCAACCAACTCATATATCATATTCATTCAATTCGAATGATTTACAACTTACTTTACATGCATTCAATTAATTTATAAACCAAACAATCCCATATCCTTCCAATTGATTCAAAAATCGATTTCATTCACCTTCCCTTAATTCTAGAATTTTATTTACTTCCGTTTAAGCCAAACGACAATTTATTTCCATGCAAATTTTGACGATATCTATTTAATAAAATATCCACTTAGTTTATAACCATTTTAAATTAATTCCAAATCGATTTATATTTTGTTCCATTTCATTTCCATATTCATCACATACAAAACTATTTTTACTTAAACTCGGAACCATTTCAAGCTGCTTTTATTTAAGGGCCATTTTACAAATTTACTCGAAGCCAAGTTTCTATTAAATATTAACTTAAGTTATTTACTTCAATCATTTTAACCAACAACTTAAGTTCATTTCTATCTGCAACAATTTCCATTTCAAACTTTTGTTTTGATTTTTATTCAATCAAATTCCACCTATTTACTAATTTATTTAACTAGTTCATTCACCCAATCCACTTCAATTTTTAATTCCATACTCAATTCATTCTCGAATTTATTAAAATAATATTTAGGGTCATATTCAATTTACTTATAGTCTAATTGGATTTATTTGCAACTCAAACCATTTCTATTTTTCCATTTCATTTGACAACGCTTCCTATTATATTTAATTCACTAACAATCTAAGTCGAATTTTATTTATAACTCAAGCTTCATTTCAAAACCCTTTTTTAATTAACAGTCCAATTTTATTTAACCAAGTTAAATTCCATTAACATATTCAATTAACTAATTTATTTAGCTAATTAGTTCACTTCCATTTACAATTCAATATTTGATTTTTATTTCAAAAACCATCTCATTTAATTTACTTGAGTTCAAATTTATTTTATAATTCAAGTTTGGGTTTTCATTTCTTCACTTTACAAATATCACATTATTTTTATTTCGGGTTTTCTGTTTCGCTTTTCAATTTTATAAGTTACACAACTTATCTCATCAATTTTACACTCAAGTATATTCACATTTTATTTTTAACTCGAGATTATACATTCATTTATAGCTTAAATATATTTTTATTCCTTGAATTCCAACCTTAAAGGCTATTTCAATCTATTTATTTATAATTCAAATTTTCGCTTAAATTTTATTTCATTCAAAATTTTATCCATATTGTTATATAATTATTTCACAAATCAAAATTTATACTTACCTCAATTCGATATCATTCCTAATCCAATTCAAATTTTATAACTTACAGTTATATAGTCATTTTATGATTCACATTTTCATATTTAATTTAATTTCATATGATTCAAATCAAATTCACTTTTTATTTAAATTTAAATTCCTTTTATTTTTGTCATCACTTTTTATTTACTCCATTTAACTTTGCTTAGTCAATTCAACATTTCATTAATTTATTTAAGTAAGAACTCAATTCCATTCAATACTATCTTTAGCTCAATTCAATTTTTTATTTCCAATCCAATTCAAATTCAAATCCATTTTATTTAACTTAGCTTAAGTTAAGTTTTCATTCATTTTAACTTACTCAAGTTAAAATCTATTCCAAAATTCAATTTCCATATTTCCCTTTCCTTACTTAGAATCTTCCTCAATTTATAAGTTTACAACTCATTTCCTGATGATTTCTAATTTGTTTAAATAAGGATTCCAGAATTCAAACACTCGGTATTTATTTTAAATCATTTTGAAATCACCCATACCCTAAAATCACACTTCTCAAATTTTAAAACCAACCCTGGTTTTTATCCAAAACAAATTTCCTTCGGAACTTCCAAAACAAAACTTGTTCTTCCGAACAAATCAATTTCGGCAGCAATCCGTCACTTAGAAACTCGAAATGAACACTGATGATGCGACCGTCAACATCAGAATTATTTTCCAGCGACTGAAGTGAGTTCAGTGCTATATCACTTCCAAAATCCATTTAAAACAATTTTCTTTCAAAATATCTCCAAAATAATAATACTATTATTTATCTTCATAATACTTTGGAAAACACTTCCAAAAATCTCCGGGCTTTAATTTTCCGATTTCTGGTTTGTATTCATTTTCAGTTTTAATTCAATTATATAATCCATACTTATACAATTTCCATTTGGTTATATATAACCAACTCCAGATTTATAATATTGTTTTGGTTATAATATTATCATCCAAACACTCCAAATATACCATAATAATTTTAGAAAATTATTCCCTTTATATAAAAAATATAATTTAGGAAAAATTATTTCATTTAACCGCTTCAAACCATACCGCGTCAGTTTATCGCGTTCAAGTGTTTAGAAACTCCTATCGAATTAGCGGCATCCCACTACTCAATTAGAATTTATATACCACTCAACCAATAAGTTAACACAATATAAAATCATTTTGTATTCACTAACAAATACGCGCTCATACCTATTAATACTCTCAACTCATTCTAAAGTACTACTGACTCTATCCTTAATGAGTAAATCCTCACCAGAGCCAAGGTTCTCGCTTAACCTTCAGCTCTGATACTAAATATAACAAATGAGATTTTCGACCCTCGAAGATCGACATTAATACGTCCACTGTATCAAATGCTGAGCAGTCGAGTGCTGGAAATACCAGTTCATTAGGGGTGAAGAAGAAAAAGGTAGAAGAAAAAGAGAAACAACAACACAAAATCTCACAATTACAGTGGAACAAAATATAATATATAATAACAGATTTAATACAAAAGAATTTGTAACTACTTATACTTACAATCATCAGAGTACACAATCAATACATAAATCTGGACATTAATAATAACTTGTCCTCACACAACGGAAATAAACAAGTATGAGATATACGTCAAAAATCCTCCAGCTCGTCTCCTGAGCTCCATTGCATCCTAATCTGAATCTGTAATACTCGGTCTGACCCGAGCATTATGATAAAATAACACCCGAGTCAGTTTGGAAAACAAGCGTGAGAAAAACACACTCAATTTGAATTGTTAACTTTTCAAAATCCTTTGAAAACAAATGTATCTCGTAAGACCACGTCACAAATAAACACAACAGGTTTTTACCTTACGATAACCAAAAACATTTTTATCAAATCCGTTTGATATTATAATAGTGTCTATAGAAAGTAAATAGAATGTAGCTAAAATGCTTGCATCTCACGTTCCAGGATAGTTGGGCATAATCAAAACCGTACGGCGCTTATTGGAGAATGGATTCCATCGAATGACTGGGCTACTGGGGTACCGCCCGTCACAATACAACTCTAGAACAATGTACCGAGGACCACTCCCGATCTTATGCAACACAAGACCGGACTACCCCTAACCTGGATAGTCCGAATAAGAATACCTCGCGGTTAGGATCAGCAACCGCCACACAGCCAAATAAAAGGGACTCTAGATAGGGGTAACCTTACCCTACTTGGGTGCGGCCCACTTAGCCTTGCTACATCTCCCCTATTTTGGTCATTCCCGGTTGATGAGGCTTGAGGCTACGATTACCTTTTAAAGAACACATTCACTTAGAATGCTCATCGTCCTCCAATGACGATGTTTTGATAGCATTCATCCATACAAGTTGTCCTGAGTCTGGAAAAACCGAATCACCGTCTTATTCATCTTCACGACATTCATTCGTTACGTTCAAACCGGATTAAAATGGTTTTTGGATAATTAAATCTGATCCCGGTCTCTTCGAAACGATTAACGAATTTGGCCAATATTGATAGTCGGTTATTTAACTATCAATAAAACATCCATAAGCAATCATCTGGCCTTATTATAAATTTTCCCCAAAATATTTGTCTTCAAATTATCTTTAAAAGATATATCAATTCCTTCCAACATTTGAAAACAATTTTCAAATACTTAAGTCCGTAATAGGATATTTTCAACACTTCAACACTTAGAAATATTCCAAATTCCTATTTTCTATACTTAGGAAAATATTTCCAGTCTTATTTTCCAAAATCCTTCCAATATTAACGTTCCAGAGAATTATTTTGTAACTTATTTCCAAAACCCCGGAAACACAAATTAATTTCCTCTTCTCAAATCATATCTTTTTATAAGCCCTTTTCGAATCTCGAGAGAATTTATAAAATAAAATTTATTCAAATTTCTTTAAAACTCTATATATATATAATAAGTATTTAAAGTATTAATAATTTATTTTTGTTTTTAAAATATGTTCAAGTAATTATTAAAATATCAAAAACACTTTCATAACATTAATAACTCATCTTTAGTTAAATAAATAATTTTCAAAGCTGATTTTAAAAGTTAGGATTTACTAAAATAAATACTTCATATTTAAAAATCTACTTACCCATTATTTAAATCTCAATTGGTTTAAAATTCCATAGTTTTTAAAATAATAAAATTTCCCCTTTTAAACAATCTCACATCTTAAAATTTAAAATATATTTTTAAAATCTCAATAACCAATTTTAATTTATAACTTTCTCTCGATTTCACAACGTCTCGATTCATTGTCGATTCCCTAACCATTCTCATTTCAAAAATAGAATTTCCATTTTTCTCAATCCTGTTTCCATATTCTAATATAAATTCCTCCTATGAATTTATATTCCCAATTATCATCTAATATCGAATTTCTTCATTATAAACATCGTTTATCAATTTTATAACCCCCTTTGGTTTTACCTGTTTATAAAAAAAATATTTATAAAAATCCGTTATATACATTCATTTCTTATAAATTTCTTTTACACCTCCAATCTATTTTTTCAATATTGATTTCAACTCCTTTTATATTTTCTAGAATATCACTAATAAATTCTTTTATTTAATTCATTTTAAAAATCTTCATTTACTAATTCACAGTAGTTAAGTATAACCAATCAATTATATGTTCTAATTCAATTTCTTTAAAATAACTCCAATTCCTATATATATATATATAATTTTCAAATTCACTTTAATTCCATAAATTTTAAAAATATATTTATAATATTTAAATTATCAAAATTTAGGCCAGTGCTACAACTGCATCCAATAATTCAATCACTATAATAATCTATAATAGATTATTCTACACCAATCAAATATCACTATATATGAACAATAAACAATAAATTTGAGGAATCTAGTTGGATCCCTCCAACCTATTTCCCTGCATTCACAGATGTTAATAGAATATAAAATAAATACCAATCCCACTTCGAGGGGGATATCGCGGTATAAAGGGTCATCCGCTATTATGCGGGCGCATAGGGTCTCATCTGCTATAATGTTCCAGAATATCACTCCAAATACTAATATATATACTAGTATATATATGCTCATCCACAGATAATTACAAATTTATCAATCAATCCAGCAATCAATAATTTAAATTTAAAGCAGTTAATTTAAATATGGTATCCAAATGAGTGAGAAATTCTCACCTTTATTTTTGTTTGTAATCCACTTCAATCTCGACTTGATTTTCATGATTTTTGACCTCACATAACAATTTACGGATGTGTAAATATCTGATTTATAATATGATTTATATATCCTAATCACATAAATACCTATTTTAAAATTAACCAGTAAGTTTAAAATATGTGTATATATATATTTTCCTTTCTAATATATATATATATATATTTATTAAATTAAATTAAAACAAAACTGCAAATACCTCACTGCCCTCGCGTCCCCTCTGCTAAACGCTTGACGCCGACCATCTTTGGCATGTCTTCTCCAACCAACCACCCAAGCTCTGCCAAACACCCGACAAGCCAGCTCCATCGCAATGCTCACGCGAGAACACCCGGCCTCGTCCACGCGAATTCAAAAGACTCACCTTTGCTTCCATCGACCTTCCACCTCCCTCGACTGCGCTTGCCTGAGCACCTCTGCCACTTTCGCAAAACGCGCCCCTTCGCCTGCCAATGCGACCCACAGTCGCGTCGCTATAGTGCCCGACCCCCCCTCAAAAAATGATTGCGCCTCCCATCTGTTATCGCCCCATCCCCATACGTGCGCGCTTGCGATTAATGACAGCAGCCTCCCATCGAAACTCGCCTCTAACCCCATCGTCTCTTTGCTTTCGACATTCATGAGTTGCTCGATACGAGACTCTATCTCAATTAGATTCGGTTTTAGTATTCGAATGATTAAATTTTCGTTCCACCATTTTTTTTCTTCGTTTGAAATGAAATTGAAAATGAAAGAATAAGAAAGAGGGCGACGTGATTTAATGAGGAAAAGAACTCGTACGTGATGGTGGCGTGCTCGAGACGGTAAGACAGCTTTTGATTTTTGAATTTTATCCGATTTTATAAATATATATTATTTTAAATTTCAAACCGTCTCGATCTCGTAACCCAAAATCTCAAATCTCTATCGAGGCATGCCACTAGGCATTCATAATCTTATACCCCTATTCCAAACGCAATGGAAAAGGTTTCGAGTCCTAATTCGATCGTACGGAGAAGATAGTTTTTTGAACTCAATTATTATATTGGATTTTCGATATAAATTTTAACGCGTTTACATCTCGTACGTCTAAACGATAACTCCAAAAGCTATGAAATTTGAAATCCGAAAATAATACAATACTACGGATCTAATGAAAATGGTTTCGTCGAATTTCGAGGCTGTGCCCCGGATCGCTATTTTTAAATGTCAATTTAATCAACTATTTTTAAAATTGAACAGATCACTTTTAAATTCAATTTCAAACCTTTTATTAACTTCATTATTATTAATATAAATTTTACAAGCCTTTAAAATATTTTTATCGAGCTTAAAACTCAAGATACAATAATTTAACCAATATTCAATTATAAACTTCAATATTAAATTATCAAATAAATCACTATATTTAAACTCCAAATTTATTTTATAAATGGAAACCAAATTTTCATATTCAAAAATCAATTTATAATTCAAATTTAATATTTAAACCATTTAAATATTCCAAATCAAACGTTGAAAAATCCGGGTCGTTACAGACAAATAGTTTGAACCGAGCTATAGTAAATACGTCCGTTGATGCAACATGGGAAAAATGTGTGATGTTTCTATGTGAAGGGTGCACGTAGTTTGAATGAACCCTTAGGTTCCTCGTGCGTCTCCAACTATCGTTGAAATTATGTTACCAAAATAGAGTTTCCATGGTTATAGTCGGAGTCGGGCCATGCCATAGAAGAGCTTAAAGGGTAAATTTAAAAAATATCCCTTTTGGTTCTTTATCAGACCTATGAAGTCTAAAATTCATTTAAAACTTTTTTAAATTTTCTTTTATATAAATGTTTATCTTATTATAATTATTTAAAATTAGTTTGATTTAATTATAATTTTTTATGTTACTATTTTCTGTTTATTTAATGGGCGCATCAAATGCGCTCTTGTGTGAATGTGTAAGCGTTATATATAGAATGTGTACATAGCAAATATGAATGATTTAGGTATTGGTTTTTTTACCACAACGGTCACATATCCCCTCCATATATGTCATTTTTGTCCAAAGAAAAAACCTTAATTTTTAAAAATTTGCATATGCATACAGATATAAATGTATATGTACAAAAGATATAGAAGGCAACCTATAATTGGCTTTAATCAAAAGGTAGTTCAAACATCATTACATTACGTTTAATGTTAATTTTGTAAATTGTAAATATGTACACACACACACACACATATATATATATATATATGCACACATAAATATATTCACACACACACATATATATAAAAGTATACAAATTAAATTAATATTTTAAGACAAAACAACATAAAATTATACTGAACTAATTTGCAATTCAAAACCATAGTTTCAAAACAAAATAGCTTGTCATAAGTCCAAACATTAAATTAAGAAACATATCTAGGGAAATTTACAAGTTTCCCTTCTATTCTTTTTTCCTTTTGGGAACAACATATGAAACTTAAATTTAATTAAATTACATGTAAACAATACTCAATTTATTTCAAATGATTTATAAAACATCCTTCAACCCATAGCTTTGTAATACGTACTATGATTTGTTAACATAATAATTCCAAATTTTATTCAAATAATGTTTTTTGAATTAAAAGGATCAGACGAACTAGACATATATTGTTGATTCATGAGTTTTGATTCATGACACAAGCTTCAGAGATTATACGACGAGAATGCTATATGAAAGCGACAAAAAGAGAATAAATGCATACCGTGCACTACAAAGAAGATAATCTTACAATTCAGAGATTAGTATGGATATTTTATTTTATTTGAGTCTTAGGACAATGTTAAAATCATTCCTCAAATAATCACACACGCACACAAAACATTTTATATCAAAAAATATGTTCACTGTGCATATAACACCAGGTCGGCCGACCGACCAGGATCCTCGGTCGACCGACCCTGTATCATATGCACAGTGACTTTCTGTTTTGTATACGTTTTTCAACTCAGCTGACCGGCCAGTTTTTCCGGTCGACCGACCAGAGAAAAACGGCTAGTTTTCTGAAGAGACGCGATCTTTTCATGAAGAGTAATGTCCTCTATTTCAAGAGGTATGGACACTACTGTTGACTAAAACTATTCATGAAAGATTACAACTCTTCTACAACTATATAAACATATTCAATTCACTTCTACAATCACCGATTCTTGTTTATATTTCTGAAATCTAATCTCTTCTCATTTCTGCAAATAAAAGCATTCACTCTTATTCAATATCACTAGAATCCTTGAATTTATTCATATACTTCGATTCTACGTGATTATCTTCCTTCTAAATCTTCACACACATACATATTCTTGAGGATTTGATTATAGGAAAGTTGTACTATCAAAAGACAATCAGTGTTATTTAGAACACATTCGTCAACAAACATTTTGTATTAAGTTGAAGTCCTCTTCGGTTGTTGAGGCGGAAAAATTCCTGTTCGGCTGCTCAGGTGTCGTATACCTATTCCTCCGGGTTAAGTGAGGGGTTTAGTTTAAATCCAGAGGGTATTCTGGGACTGGACGTAGAACGGGAAGTTCGAACCAGTATAAAAATTCCTGGTGTGCTTACTTTAATTTTTACTTTACTGTTATTACCAGTTTCCGCATTAATTTACCATATTACACGATCCTTAGTACTACACGTACACTTTCATTTGGTATCAGAGGAAGGTTATCTTATAACCATCACAAAGTTATTTGATATTTACTTATTTTTAGTAATATGGCAACCACACAAATTAACGATGTTAACACTCACACTAATTCTAGTTTCACAGAAGGTCAATCGACTTCACGACCTCCACTTTTCAATGGTATAAATTATAATTATTGGTCAAATAGAATGAGAATCTATATGCAATCAAGTGGGTTTGATATCTGGAATATTATACAAAGGGAATACACAATTCCTACTGGAGAATACTCGACTTGGAGTAACACATAAAAACTAGATGCTACATCAAATGCTAAGGCTATGAATATTTTATTTTGTGCATTAGATAGAAATGAATTCAATAGAGTTAGTATGTGTACTTCCGGCTATGAAATTTGGAGAACTCTTAAAGTTTCACATGAAGGAACGAACAAAGTTAAATTGAGCAAAATTTCTATGCTGAAACATCAATTTGAAAACTTTAAAATGAGGGCAAATGAATCTATAAATGACATGTACTCTAGATTTTAGGATATTTATCATGCTCTATTGTCTCTAGAACAAAAGTTTACTGATTTTGATGTTGTTACAAAAATCTTGAATTCTTTAACGGACGAATGGGAACGAAAAGTCCTAGCTATTGAAGAAGCAACTGATTTGTCAACATTAAAACCAGAATAATTGATAGGTAATTTAATGTCCTACGAAGTAAATTTGCAGGCAAAACGAAATGGAGCACAAGAAAAGAAAAATGTAGCATTCCAAGCAGAAAAAGATGATTCCGACTCAGATAATGAAGATATGGCAATGATCGCTAAAAATTTCAAAAAGTTTTTGAAATTCAACAGAAACAAATTCAAGGGAAACAAAAATAATTCCAACAACAATTCTAATAGCAGCAAACCATCATCTTCAACAATGGAATGTTATGAATGTCACAAGAAAGGACACATGAAGAAAGATTGTCCAGATCGTAAAAAGAACACTTTCAAGAAGGACAAAAACAAACGAAAAGCTTTTTCAGTCACTTGGGACGACACTGACTCATCATCCTCATCAGAGAGTGAAAGTGATAATGAACAAGCAAATGTATGCTTCATGGCTTCGTCAGACGATGTAAGTGATTTTACTTTTGAAGATTTAATTGAAATAAATTCTGAATTAGTAAATTTAACAAAACAACTTAAAAAGAAAAATAAGGAGTTGCAAAGAAAGTTAGATAGAACAGTTTTAGAAGTAGATATGTTAAAAGATGAGAAGGAAATATTGGAAGAAGAACTTGAAATCTCTCAACAATCGAATTCTAACTTATCTTCTCAAATTACGTCAATATCTGAGGAACTAGAAATTCAGAAAAATAAAAATGATGTTTTACTTTTTGAAAATAATGATTTAATATCTAAAATTAAGGATTTAGAGTTAGAAAAATCTAGTCTTAAAATAAAATTTGATGATATTTCTAAAAATGTTTCTAATTTCAATAAAGGAAGAGAAAATCTTTCTAGTATACTAGAAAACTCTCAAACTTCCAACAATAAATCTGGACTAGGATTTAAGAAACAAAATAATTATGCTAAAAGTAAAATTAATAATAAAATTAAGAAAGATATTAGGAAAACAGTTTATTCAAATACTAAAACTATTAAGATATGGATTCCAAAAACCAATAATACATTGATAAGGAATAAACATATCAAAAGTTTTATGGAAACTGTTCATAATAACAAGAATTATGTTTATAAAGGGAATTCTGAACCCGTATGGGTTTGGCTTCCTAAGATCTAACTCTTAGGACCCTAAAAAGATTGGGTACAACTTTTTATAATTTTTGCAGGTACCACATAAAAAGAGAGGAAAATGGATTTTAGATAGCGGTTGCTCAAAACACATGACTGGAAACAAAGAAATGTTATCAAACATTATATACTCAAATGGAGGAGCAGTCACCTTTGGAGATAACTCAAAAGGGTATATCATCGGCAAAGGCAATGTCAATAGCAATGGTACATCTAATTTACCTCTCATTACTGATGTTTTATTAGTTAAAAATTTAAAACATAATTTATTAAGTATTAGTCAACTATGCGACAAAGGTTTTAATATAACTTTTTCAGAAAATAAATGTAACATTTTTGATAAACATCACAACATTATTTTCGAAGGAAATAGAGATAAAAATATTTATATCCTAAATATGAATGTTAATAATGATTCAAATTTGTGTCTAGTAGCTAAAGAGAATGATTCTTGCCTTTGGCACAAAAGATTTTGTCACATAAATTTTAATACCATCAACAAACTTGCTAAAAATAAATTAGTTAAAGGGTTACCCGATATAAAATTCAAAACTAACATATTTTGTGATGCATGTAAATTAGGAAAATTAACAAAATCTTCATTTAAATCAAAGAAAGTAATATCTACAGAACAACCACTTGAACTTTTACAGATGGATCTTTTTGGTCCAACTCAAGTGCAATCTATTAATCATAATAGATATGTTTTAGTTATTGTAGATGATTTCTCTAGATATACTTGGATTTTCTTTTTGAAAAATAAAAGTGATACTTTTGATAATTTTAAAGTTTTTGTTAAAAGAATTCAAAATATTAAAACTTTGAAAATTAAAAATATAAGAAGTGATCATGGAGGCGAATTTGAAAATGAGGTTTTTGAACAATTTTGTAACAAAAAGGGTATTAACCATAATTTCTCTTTTCCTAGAACACCACAACAAAATGGAGTTGTAGAAAGGAAAAATAGAACGTTACAAGAATGTGCAAGAACTTTACTAAATGGAACAACTTTATCGAAACAATTTTGGGCAGAAGCTGTAGCTACTGCTTGTTACGTACTGAATCGTGTTTCTATTCGACCATTAACTAAAAATACACCATATGAACTTCTAAATGGAAGAAAACCAAATATTTCATATCTAAAAGTTTTTGGTTCCAAATGTTTTATTTTAAATACTAAAGATCAACTAGGCAAATTCGATCCAAAATCCGATGAAGGTATATTTGTTGGATATTCGGAACGAAGCAAGGCCTATCGAATTTATAATAAACGAACTCAAATTATTGAAGAAAGTTTACATGTTTCTTTCAACGAAAATTTTAAAAATATAAATCCGAGTGTTACTATTGATTCTGATGATGAATCTACTCAGAATGAGAATATTAGTACAAATGAAAATCTTGATATTCATGAAACCAATACAAATGTAACTTCCAATTTAATAAAATCTCCACCTAGAATTTTAAAAGATCATCCTGTGCAAAATATAATTGGAGAAGTTAATACGAATGTTAAAACCAGACATCAATTAAATCAAGCTGGTCATGTTGCTTTTCTTTCTAACATAGAACCTAAGAATATAAAAGAAGCTTCAACTGATGACTACTGGATACTTGCCATGCAAGAAGAATTAAATCAATTCGAACGAAACGAAGTTTGGGAACTCGTTCCTAGACCTAGTGATCAATCAGTCATCGGTACTAAATGGGTTTTCAAAAATAAAGCAGATGAACTAGGAAATATAACAAGGAATAAAGCTAGATTAGTTGCACAAGGATATAATCAAGAAGAAGGTATTGATTACGAAGAGACGTTTGCTCCAGTCGCCCGACTTGAAGCAATACGAATATTATTAGCTTATGCATGTTTTCATAATTTTAAACTATATCAAATGGATGTTAAAAGTGCATTTTTAAATGGATTCATAAAAGAAAATGTTTTTTGTTGAACAACCACCTTTGTTTAATCATGAAAAATTTCCGGATCATGTATATAAACTTAAAAAGGCGTTATACGGTTTAAAACAAGCACCACGTGCTTGGTATGATCGTCTTAAAAGTTATTTATTAGAATCTGGTTTTGAAATCGGTAAAGTAGATCAAACACTTTTTATTAAGAAAACTAATAAAGATATTTTAATAATTCAAATATATGTTGACGATATTATTTTCGGCTCGACAAATGAAAAATTATGTCAAGAATTTTCAACCATAATGACAAATGAATTTGAAATGTCTCATATGGGAGAATTGTCATATTTTCTTGGATTACAAATTAAACAAATTGAAAATGGAATTTTTATTAATCAAGAAAAATATTGTTATAATTTAATCAAACGTTTTGGTCTTGAAAATACTGCTGCCAAACCAACTCCTATGAGTACAACGGTTCATCTCGATAGAGATGAAGATGGCAAAAGTGTTGATCAAAAGTTATATCGTAGTATGATAGGTTCTTTACTTTATTTAACAGCGAGTCGCCCCGATATTATGATGAGTGTCTGTTTATGTGCTCGATTTCAAGCAAATCCCAAAGAATCACATATGAGAGCAGTTAAACGCATTATTCGTTATCTAACTAAAACCAAAGATTTCGGACTATTTTATCCGAAAGAATGTCCTTTTGAATTAGTTTCCTACAGTGATGCTGATTTTGGAGGAAGTCGGACGGATCGAAAAAGTACGAGCGGAACGTGTCACTTCATTGGACGTTCTTTAGTCTCTTGGTTTAGTAAGAAACAAAATTGTGTTTCTTTATCAACATGTGAAGCAGAATATATATCTGCTGCTTTGGCATGTGCACAAGTCGTATATATGCAACAGACATTACAAGATTTTAATTGTCATCTTGAAAAATCAATAATTTATTGTGATAATACCAGTGCAATAAACCTTTCAAAAAATCCGGTCAATCATTCCCGAACAAAACACATAGATATTCGTCATCATTTTCTTCGTGATTGTTTGGAAAAAGGATTAATAAATCTAGAATTTATCAATACTGAAAATCAAATAGCTGACATTTTTACTAAACCACTAAATGAAATTTCTTTTATAAAACTAAGACGAGATTTAGGTATAATGTCGTTTAAAGACTTATGAATAAAATAAAATTATTATAATTAAAAAAAATATATATATATATATATATATATATAAAATGATGAAAAATATAAAATTATTTTTTCTGACCAGAGCGGTACTCGAACTCATGACTTCTGACTTTTATGTAAGATGTTGTAGTATAGCCACTTGGGCTATGGGTGTTTCTTGTTCCAGCTCTGTTTCTAATTTACATCATTGAAACTTGATTTCAGAATATACTATTTTTTAACTCTAAAGCATTTTCTGTCATTCATTTGTAAACAGTTTTTGTTTAAAGAATTATGTGATTAAAACTAAAATTTGATTTTAGACCACTATTTTTTTAGAAAATATGGTTATATATATACATACATATGCTTATTGAATAGAGCATCAAATACAAAACAAAAACTTAAAACAAAAATGTCTTCTAATAATGATGTCTACAATTCTGAAAATTCTCATCTCTCTTATACTTCCCCGGACGACGACTATTCTGATCGTATCCCCGAAGGTGGTCCTTATCCTACATTTCCAATGCCAAATCGTGTTTTAGAATTTCCCTCTCCAGATAATGATCCCCGACACAGGTGGAAACCATGGGAAGACTCCCATACAGGTTATACACCTGATAAAAAGAAAGGGAAAAAGGAAATGGTAGTAACTCCATCAACCAAACAAAAGATTGATGAAATTCATCACTACCAACAACAACAGATGAATATGCAAAGGGAACTTTATTACGAACAGAAAGTCACGGCAAGACGTTTAAGCTTCCTTGAAAAGATTGCCATGAAATTTTGTTCATCTAAGAAGGATGATGTTGCTGAACCTTCTTATAGAACTCCATCTCCCTCTAACCATGTTCCATCTCCAATAGCTCCAATATGGTCACCGGTAGAAAACGTTCCATCTCCAAATTCATGGGAACGTCGATGCTAATTCATCATGGCTATATTTTAGTATATATATGTTATTTTTTATATAAGCTGTATAAATAAATATGATGTAATAATATGATTATATTTCTATAATTCTTATTAAAAAAAAAACATACAACAACATGACATGCTTTCGGTCGACCGAAATGCCTGAACCGGTCAACTGAAGCTGTCCCGAGAAGTTTTTAAAAACAGATTTCTTCCAAGTCGGTCGACCGAAATACCTGACTCGGTCAGCCGAACGTATTTCCCGAATAACAGTAGAATATTTTTTAAACTCGGTCAACCGAATTCCCTGCACCAGTCGACCGAAGCTTTTCCCGAAAGTTTCAGCACTGTTCTGAACCTAAACTCGGTCGACTGACCCAGGTCCTTTAGTCGACCGAACGTGTTATTCTGCTAAAATTGTCTTCATATTTTAACCCAACCCTTCACCTTTTTATCTCACCTCTTCACTTTACTCTTCCACAACAGATTTGAACCCTAGCCCCCATTACAACATTTCTAAAACTTCTTCAAATTCTTCAAGAAAAATGGCTCCCAAAAAGAAATCTAAGACTACCGCTGGCCAATCTTCCTCAACTCCTGTAGATTCTCAAATTGCTTCTTGGTTAGTAAGTGAAAAAGCTTTAGAAAGATGGATAAAGCTTCAAGATGCAAAAATCTTTGAGGAGTCGTTTGTAAGTTATCCTGATTTTACCTCCTACGGTGTTGAAAACGCCGCTCTTGAAAGTGGTCTTGATGCTTTTCTTGACCATAGGAAAAACAACTTGAAGATTAATCATATAATGGTCAAGTTATTCTTAGCAAATCTGAATCTTGTCAATCCACCTAGAAACACTGAAAATTGTGTTTGGACTTCGGTATGTGGCACATCGATGTTTCTCTCCATTGATCGAATGAATCATATTTTAAATGCTCGACCGGGTGGAATTTCATTACATGATGTAGATTGTAATCCATCAACTCGTGACCGCCTAAGTCACTTATTCTTTGAAGATGATGCTACCGACTTAAGGCAAACTTCATCTCTCCGACCTAAAGCATGACTTTTTCATCGATTCATGATGAAGTCTATTGTTCCAAGAGGAGGGTCGTACCACTTAGTATATCCCGAAAACTTCAAGGCGTTATATGCTATGTGTGGAAACATTCGGGTAAATTGGACACAACTTCTTATGGATAAATTCCTTACATTCAACCAAGGAAAAATGCTCCATATTTACTATGGAGAATACATAATGCGGTTGATTAACAACTTTGTCACTCATGCACCGGAATCCGAAACATCCAAAGTTTGTACCTTTGACTCACGAACAATAAAATTGATGAAGTTACCCGATGCACCATACCAAATCACAACCTTTCAGCAATGGCGTACCATTCCACGAGAACAACTACATCGTAGCTATTCTACTCCTTAACCCTCCACTCATTCCACAGAATGTTTAACTCGTCAAACCTCTATCCAAAGACCACCTCCCGGTACTAGCACAGCGGCTGCCATAGATATTTTAGCCCAAAATCAACTAGCTTTGGATTCTCGCCTTCGAAAAATTGATGGGCGTTTCAAAAAGATCAAAGGCTTCTTCGTAAATTTATGGGATGCCTTATCATGCTCTTCTGAAGCCGGTGCTTCATTTGTTGCTCCTGGAAAAAGACCCGCACCAAATTTCTCTTGGTCTACATCCGAGAACACAAGTTCCAGCACATCGGCAACTCCCGCACCTACCACTCACAGACGGGGTAAGGAACCGGCTCCTCTCGATGAAAATCTTCATCCAGAACAGTGGGATACCGACGATGATGAGGAGTAATTGTAGTATTTTTTTAAATTTATTTTAACTTTCAAGAATCTCTTGTAGTTTATTTTGTTTCTTAATTAATTGTTATGATATGTTCTAAGCAAACATCTTTAAATTATTTCTAATTAAGCTCAAAGAATGTACCATGTAAATTTAAATGTCTTTTGCATTACTTCAGTCTGTTATAAGTATTCCTTTTTGGCGATGACAAAGGGGGAGAAATGTATGCAAATTAAACGAATTTTTGCAGAAAAGTCGCCATACATTCAGGGGGAGAACTATAATATATATGTCAATATTACTTCGTCACATAAGTATTGTCATCAATCAAAAAGGGGGAGAATGTTGATTCATGAGTTTTGATTCATGACACAAGCTTCAGAGATCATACGACGAGAATGCTATATGAAAGCGACAAAAAGAGAATAAATGCATACCGTGCACTACAAAGAAGATAATCTTACAATTCAGAGATTAGTATGGATATTTTATTTTATTTGAGTCTTAGGACAATGTTAAAATCATTCCTCAAATAATCACACACGCACACAAAACATTTTATATCAAAAAATATGTTCACTGTGCATATAACACTAGGTCGGCCGACCGACCAGGATCCTCGGTCGACCGACCCTGTATCATATGCACAGTGACTTTCTGTTTTGTATACGTTTTTCAACTCAGCTGACCGGCCAGTTTTTCCGGTCGACCGACCAGAGAAAAACGGCTAGTTTTCTGAAGAGACGCGATCTTTTCATGAAGAGTAATGTCCTCTATTTCAAGAGGTATGGACACTACTGTTGACTAAAACTATTCATGAAAGATTACAACTCTTCTACAACTATATAAACATATTCAATTCACTTCTACAATCACCGATTCTTGTTTATATTTCTGAAATCTAATCTCTTCTCATTTCTGCAAATAAAAGCATTCACTCTTATTCAATATCACTAGAATCCTTGAATTTATTCATATACTTCGATTCTACGTGATTATCTTCCTTCTAAATCTTCACACACATACATATTCTTGAGGATTTGATTATAGGACAGTTGTACTATCAAAAGACAATCAGTGTTATTTAGAACACATTCGTCAACAAACATTTTGTATTAAGTTGAAGTCCTCTTCGGTTGTTGAGGCGGAAAAATTCCTGTTCGGCTGCTCAGGTGTCGTATACCTATTCCTCCGGGTTAAGTGAGGGGTTTAGTTTAAATCCAGAGGGTATTCTGGGACTGGACGTAGAACGAGAAGTTCGAACCAGTATAAAAATTCCTGGTGTGCTTACTTTAATTTTTACTTTACTGTTATTACCAGTTTCCGCATTAATTTACCATATTACACGATCCTTAGTACTACACGTACACTTTCATATATGAACTCATGAAAAATAGAATTAGATCAAAATTACACGTGTAACGATCTGCCTTTTCGACCCTCGAATGTTGACACTAATACATCCACGGTATTCTTGTGCCGAGCATCTAAGTGCTGAAAGATTGTTGGGGTAAAATAAAAAGAAGTAGAAAATGAACAAGAAAAAGGGACATAATATCAGGATCTCATAGTCGAACGATAACATATAATATTAAAAATTAGTAAAAAAATTGCCACTCTAAGCTATAGAATCGTTTTAGAGTTACAATTCTAAATACAATCACTAGTCCGAATAGTTATAACAACATGACCTCACAAATGCTGGTACATACATACCATTAATGCAACAGAATAAGAATACTACGGTAAATATGTGGCTTGTCTCTTCGAGCTCTAATGAACATCCAACTAAAACTTACCTTTCTCAGACTACATGAAAGAGCGCATGAGAAATTTAGGAAAAACAAAAACGACTTGTCAGCCACAAGTCTGAGATTAGAAAATTAAGAAACAAGTGATCAACATATAAGAGTACTTTTAAGACCGCACAGAATGCCATAATGGTTATCCCATCAAAAGAACTAAATATCTGATAAGTACATATGGTTATATAATAAATAATGTCCGTTGTGTGGAATATAAATCAGGAAATAGCTATGTCGGTTGCATCTCAAGGACATAGCAATATTAAAGTACAATCAAAACCGCTATGTTAAGTTCGCATAATGGATTTTCCATGGAGATCTCTCTAGTCAAGCCGAATTCAATCTCTTGCACAAGGGTCGGAAACTACCTCTAAGCGTCGTATATCTCTAGATAGAATATACCAAAAGGAAAACATAGCTGGTCCATGTTTAAAACATGATCCTCGATTTCATTAACTCCCGCCGGCTAGTATCGATAAGTATCTCTAGATATGTAGTTATATACCCTATTGAGTTAGCTAAACCCTTCAAGGCCACGCCCTTACTGCGTTTTTAGCAATTTTTGATGTTAAGGTCACATTTGCCATCCCTAATACAAGTCTTCATCACTCGAAAAGAAAATGAATCCCTAAATAGATTCCAACATCTCGAACAGATCATGAATCTCTACTTGGATTCGAGCATATCGAACAGATCTCGAATCTTCATATAGATTACAGCATAAGTCCTTCGATGAATGCTAACACTGACCTCTCCCTTGGACTTAACATTAGGATAGTTCAACTCTATAGCATTCCATTTCACATCCGCTTCCAAAACAAAGAACCAATATATCAATTTTGAATTGGTATTCCATAAGTAAAATACTTACTAATCCTGAACTTTTCAAAACTAAATCAATGAATTTTCGGTTAACTCAATTCCAGTTCTTTCACAAGTAAGCGAACAATATAAAAAGAGGAGTCCACTATGGTGATCTTGTATGTATATATGTTCTTAAAGCCACAAACATTCCATACCATGTTCCTCTCCAAAGGTTCTCAAATCGTATGAAGCCATGAGGGTTTTAGATACTTCCTAAGTTAATTTGGTCAAGTTTGATAGTTGACTAGTCAACTATCTAGTTCAAAATGGACAGTTATATATGGAAACCAAGTCTCGTATACTTATCACTTTTTCGACCTTTCGTCTTACTATATTCCTCATTTAAGAGTGAAGCCAGGTAAGCTAGAGCACTGGTTGCATCAGAGCCCTGCCTAGACACTTCATTCTTAAAACTCACAAATAGAACATGTTTAATTCATCAGCTTTAGTGCTAAGTACACGATTAAATACTTTTCATAAACAAGTAAACGCACAAAATACGATTAAGTCACACAAAGCACGGTTAAATCACATAAGCAACTTCGAATGCCCTTTTTATTTAAGTAATCTTTTATTAATTAAAACCTCTTTTATTAGTAGAACTTCTATTATCCAATGAATCTTTGTTTATCAAGTACTATTGTTTCACTATTCATTTGTGTCATTTCAATACTTCAAAAAGTATTCGTATACTTATCTCAAATTGTATAAGTATATTCACAAATATTTTAACAAGATTTCTTACTTTAAGCCTTTACTTTTTTTTTTATCATTTTCCAGAAGATTCCATACTTGTTATCTCCTTTAAATATCCATTAAAAATGGTCTAATTACATTCACAAATCTATTTCAAAGAGTTTAAGACAAATGTTACATAAACATTGTCACTACAAACCCAAAACCATTTTACTTATAATCATCTTTAAAACATTCGTTTTAAAGATCTAATTACTCTACTAAGTATAATCAAATAGGGTTAAAGACAAATGTTGCTAACACATTGTCACAACAAACCCAAAAACATTTTACTTATAATCATCTTTAAAAAATTCTTAAAAGTCTAGGTATGTCTAAATTTATTAAACAAGGTAATGTACTTCTAATAACTTTACAAAACCATTTATTATAACTTAAGTGTTATAATCTAAAGCTATCTCTTATCCTTTTACAAAATACTTAACTTTTTCCCAAACTTATATATATATACATATATAAATATTTTAGAAATAATTATAAATAGGTTGTAAATATCAACATAAAATATTGCTTAAAATAAGTAATTTATAATTTGATGAAAATTAATATAAAACATGTTTTATATAATATAACCCCTTTACTTTGATAGTTCACAAATAATTATTAGAAATATATTTAAACTTCAATTAAACTTTAAAATAATGCGATGTTAGAAAACATCCCTAAATATATTAATGAGAAATACTTAAAATTAATATCATTTGTAGACACTTAAAACTTCAAGCAACCTACTACAGCGTTTATAAATGCTATTAAAAGTCCTTGATAAAGAACAACATCGAAATGCCCGAACTTCATGACAAGTTTTCGACCTAAATTTTTTATAGCAAGTGCTACCTTTAGGTTACTTTAAAATCATAAAAGAATCCCCTAAGGATATCTTCCAATTTATTTATAAAAATTCCCAAAAATTTGCTATTTACTAAAGTATTCGTTTAGCAACCTTTTTACTCCAAATTAAGTTATATTGTTTAACCGGTTATAAAATCTTTTAAAACTTGATTTTTTTTCCAATAATAATTACACATAAAATACTTATTAAAAATGAAAAGAAACCCCCAAGGATGTGTTTCAAATTAAATATAAAAATTCCTAAAAATAGGATATTTCAAAATTCTCATACAATGACCTTTTTCTTGCTATAAATTTTTACAATTTTGTTTCACAAGTTAATAAATGATTTTAAATTTTTTATTTTTATAGTAATGATTTCCCTTATAGTGCTTATTAAAATGCAAAGGAACCCCTATGATATCTTCCAAAGTTGGCATTAAAAATCACCGAACACATGGCATTTTCAAAGTGTATCCGTAGCAACCTTTTCATTTCTAACTTTCACAACTTTGGTTCACAATTTCTATAAATTTCTAAGTCAATTCCTTGTTGGCTTGGTATGTGTAGAAGAACTACCAAAATAGTTATGCCAGGTTAAGATAATAAATCTTCCATTTACACAAGTTAAAGTTAAGGGATGTCAATGTGCAGTTATAGTGACTATCGCTATATGGACTATTCCATATCCATTTCAAATTCAACATACAACACAAACAACCATTTAAACATTAATTCAAGGCCACTCCATATATTTATAAGGTAATAGGAGTGATGTTATACAATATAAAATTGTCATTTGCTTTCAAAACCAAGAGTGATCCTAAGTTTATAACTTAATTAATGTCACTTTAACTTTATATTTATACTTATATACACATACACAAAATATATAAACACAATGTGGCAAAACAAGTCACCCAAATCCAATCCAAGTATATGCTCAAGCACAAAAAAACTCAAGAACACCTCCTACCGTACTCAAATCTTCGAAGATCCAACCTTTAGCACCAAAACAACAAGACAACACATCCCCTCCACTTTCTTGTTCACAGCCTAAACAAGATACCCTTTTTCTTCATCTTTCTTCTACTTTATATTTAGATCCGTGCTTCCTAAGGTATTCAAAGGTGTTGGTGAAAGTGTGGTGGAGTTTGGAGAAGATTTGAATTAATTAGAGAAATATTAGTGAAGAATAAAGTGGATTAGTGTTAATCCCCTTCCATCATTTTTAATCTTTTTATTATTTTTAATAGTTTGAGATTACAAAGTGTTACACATGCCTAGCCCTCTCCTTTACCCCCCTTTCATTGGCCAAACCCATCCCCTTCTCATGCTTTTTCCATGTGTTACTTTACACCTCATACACCTTGAAAATATTTCATTCCTTTCACACTTAACTTCTAAAAGCTTCTTTTTAATTTTTTACACAAAATATGTTTAGTTTCTAGTTACCTAAATATCGATTAATTAGATAAGCATAAAATGTTCGAACAGCTTTCGTTGAGAAAAATGCTATTTATCGATAAAATGATTTTCTGTCATTTTATCGATATTTCATCGAACTATATATTTTTTGAATATTTTTCTAAAACAAGTTTACCATCATTAGTTATCACTGAAAGAGAGTTATAATAAGGTTATTTAACCACTTTTATAACATTTAATAAAAGATTAAATTAATAAATAATTTAGATATTTAAATACAAAGTGTTCGAAATTTTGGGTCGTCACATTGTCCCTCACTTAAAACATTTCGTCCTTAAAATTCCAACGTGAGCAACAAAAAAGAACAATCATATAGAAATTCTTAAAAGTATCTAAAATTAATATCAAACATAGCCCATGGCTTGCCCAGGTTCAAAAATCCTCTTATCATATAAGAACAATAAATAATCTATTTAGTGCACCTTACGCTTAACAACGTCAGGTTATTACTTAGACGATTATTCATGCTACCTCATAAAAAATTGAAGATTCATCACCTAAACTCTCCATAGGCCAACGAAACATGGTATGGACATATACCAAAGCCCGTATGATGTCCATGAATCATCCATATGCAATATCCGATCCGATCACTTGCTCGGTCACATAAATCTCACTTCCAAACTAGTATAGATCACCTGACCTCTCTAGTGCAAACTTCGATTAGGTTCCTTGATTAGAAACTTCTGTTCCTTTACATAGTCATATACTATGATAGAAAACTATGGGATGATATCAAGAATCCATATCAATTGTTTGCCATCAAGAATCAAGGGAAAGTTCCTTGTTCGGATTAGTGTATATCACCTTGAAACACTATACTCGATTCCTAGATTAAGAACTATCATGCGAATAAAATGATCTACGTACAACTTACGTATTTATCATATTGGTTTCTTAATAACACCAATGTATTTTTAATCGCATTCATTTACATAATATATCACTCCATACTAATATCATTAATGATCGATTTCATAAACCATAACTTCAAGTTTACAAACATCTCATAACTTAAGTTCTTACTTGTATAATAAACCCAAACTCCATTTCTACTTAACAAGGATGTTCAACAAATTTAAACTTGTTTTAACGTACTCCTTTTCAATTCAAGAGTTACAAAATCAACTTTTTATATTTTCACAAAAACACTTAGCTTCAAATTCTATAATGATTTGAAAGTTTCCGACTATCCAAAATCACTGAAAATTCTATTTCATTTTAACAAATGAAAACTACCAAACAATATATCATAACATAATGCACATACCATACTATCCTAACGCATAAGATACATGTGTCCATAAAATAACTTATCAAAGTTACACTATTTTATTAAACAAACTTTTTTCTATAAAGAAAATATGAAAAAGTTTCTTAATCATTTGGGTTATGTCACTACCACTTGGGAACTCAACATAACATACATATAAAAATTTTCAACTTAGAATGTTCATATCAATTACTCTTTAAAGAAAAACTTTAGAACTAAACATTCATGTTTTATTCCAAATCATTTTGAAATAACAACATATACAGCTGCCTTTCTTATATAAAATCGTACTTTTGAGATTAAATCAAAATCTTTTCTGCTAAAATAACTTTGTAGCAAACTACTATTGTGACATCCTTGATCTAGTAACTAGAAAATCAACGCCGATGATGCTGTAGTCATTACTATCGTAATTTTTAAGCGACAGAAGTGAGTTCAGTACATCCAAATCATACATTTTGAACTTAACAAAATCATTTCCAAAGTGATATCAATACTTCATATAATTGTACTAAATATCATGATCCAAATTTCATAAACCAATTTTTCAAATATTTAATTTCAAATAATACAGTTATTATTTTCCTAGAATCTTGAAAACTATTTCCAAAAATACCGAGATTTGTGTTCTCAAGACATCGGTTTAAATCCTTTCCATTTATAAACCATATTTATAAACTATACTTACATAAAATCACTTTCTTGTACAAAATGTTTTTCACAAATGTTTATTTACAAGATATCTTATCTTTCCTTAGATTTTAATAAACATCTTTTACTTTTAACCAAACATTATCACCGAATGCATTACAGTCAAATTGTGAAACTTAATTCATAAGGTGTTCGTTTCAATGCTCCTACAATTATTGTCTACCCAACTCTAAATTGCTCGTAAACTGATCATGCATAAATCTATAATCAATAACTAATAGTCAACACTTACAAAGTGGCTGAGCACAACCATTCAATCAACAAATGATAACAATGCTCGTAAACTAGCTGGGCAATATTAAGCTAATAGTTCTAAAAATGATAATAGTGCTCATAAACTGGTCGAGCATTATTTAGCTAATAATTATACAAATGATAATAATGCACACAAATTGGCCGAGCATGTCAAATCATGCTTCAAAGGATATCAATGCTCATAAACTGGCCGAGTAAGGCTAAACTAATTAATAAGGGGTAACGAATGAACATCATAAATCCTATATTAATTGAACTACACTTTAATAATCCGTACTTATATAAGTTACCTTATATAACCTTTAAGGCATACATTTATAATAAATACAAAAACACTCTCATACGTACAATACACTCAACTCACGTTAGGGCATTCCATTACCCGACTTTTGATGAGTCATACCCAACTAAAGCCAAGGTTCTCACGTAACCTTCAGCTCTAATACTAACTATAATGACCTGCCATTTTGACCTTTGAACGGTGACACTAATATATCCATGGTATTCTTATGCCGATCATCCAAGTCCCGGAAAGACATATTGTTAGGTAAAATAAAAGGAAAAAGAAACCGTACAAGAAAGAAGGGACACAATACCAGAATCTCACAGTGGAACGGCAACATATAATATCAAAAGGTAGTACAAAATTGCCACTTTAAGATACACAACATTTCAGAGTTACAATTCTTAATACTATCATAAGCCTGGATAGTTAGAACAACATGTCCTCATAATTGATGATATATACATACTAGTAATGTAGTGGAAATATGAATACTATGTTAGGTGAAACATCCAGCTTGTCTCCTCGAGCTCTAATGAACATCTAACTAAAACTTTCCCTTTCCAGACTACTCGAAAAAATGCATGAGGAGTTTAGGGAAAACAAATATCATGTGTCAGACATAATTCTGGTATGAAAAATTAAAGAAATATATGATCAGCATATAATAGTACTTTTGAGACAACACGGAATGTCATAACGGTTATCCCTTCAAAAGAACTACATATCTAATAATTACATATGGTGATATAATAGATAATGTCTTGGGTGTGGACTATAAATCAAAAAATAGCTGTGCCACATGCATCTCAAGACACAACAATATTGAAGTACAATTAAAATCGCTAAGGTATGTTTACATAGTGGACTTTCCATGGAGATCTCTCTGGTCAAGCCAAATCCAATCTCCTGCATAAAGGTCAGAAACTACCTCCGAACATCATATATCTCTAGAAATAATATACCAATAAGGAAAACATAGCTGGCCCATGTCTAAAACATGATCTCAAATCTCATAAACTCCCACCGACCAACAAGGATAAGAATCTCTAGATATGAAGTTGATATACCCAATTGGGTTAAAAATCCTTCATGGTTATGCCCTTATTCTATTTTTAGCTATTTCTGATGTTGAGGTCACGTTCGGCATCACTCACACAAGCCTTCATCACTCGAACAGAAACAAATCCCCAAAAAAATTCCAGCATCTCGAATAAATCAAGGCTCTCTACATGGACTCGAGCATCTCGAACAAATCTCGAATCTTCACATAGAATCCAGCAAAAGTCCTCCGATGAACACTAACACTGACCTCTCCCTTGGCCTTAACCTCTGGATAGACAATTCAACTCTATAGCATTCCACTTCACAGCCGTTTCCAAAACAGAGGATGCATATATATATTTTGAAGAGGTATTCGACAAGTAAAACGCTCACCGATCACGGACTCGTCAAAACTAAATTGATGGGCTTTCGATTAATTTGATTTCGGTTCTTTTAGAAGTAAGCAAATAATATATAAAGAGAAGTCCTCTTCGAGGGATCTCGTTTATATAAGTTCTTAAATCTAGAGAGGTTTCATACCAATGCTGCTCCCCGAGGGTTCTCAAATTGTTTGAAGTTGTGAAGCTTTTAGATAATTCCTATGTTAATTTGGTCAAGTTCGATAGTTAAGTCAACTATCTAGTTCAAAATAGATAATCGTACATAGAAACTAAGTCTCATACACTTATCAAATTTCGACCTTTTCGTCTCACTCCACCCTTCATCGAGAATGAAGCCAAGTAGGTTAGAGCACTATTTGCATTAAAGCCTCGCCAAGATATTTCATTATTAACAATCACAGATAGAACAAGTCTACTTCGTCAGCTTTTAGTGCTAAGTGCACGACTAAATACTTTTCATAAACAAGTAAACAAACAAAGCATGATTAAGTCACACAAAGCATGATTAAGTCACATAAGCAAATTCCAATGCCCTTTTTATCTAATTAATCTTTTATGAATTAAAACATCTTTTCTTAGTAAAACTTCTTTTATCTAATAAAACTTCGTTTATCAATCACTATTATTTCACTATTCATTTTACACTTTCAATACTTCAAAAAGTATTCATTTACTTATCTTAAATGAAATAAGTATATTCGAAAATCTCATAACAAGATTTCTTACTTTAAGCCTTTACTTTTTCTATCTTATCCCGAAAGATTCCATACTTGTTATCTCCTTTAAATGTTCATTAAAAAAGGTCTAATAACATTAACAAATCTATTTCAAATGGCTTAAGACAAATGTTACTTAAACATTGTCACTACAAACCCAAAACCATTTTACTTATGATCATCTTTTAAGCGTTCTTTTTAAGGATCTAATTACTTCACTAAGTATAATAAAAATGGCTTAAAGACAAATGTTGTCAGCATATTGTCACAACAAACCCAAAACCAATTTACATATAATCATCTTAAAAAAATTCTTTTAATGGTCTAACTATATCTACACTTACTAAACAAGGCAATATACTTTTAATAACTTTACAAGACTATTTATTATAAAATTAGTATTATAATCCAAAACTATCGCTTATCCTTTTACAAATATTTAACTTATTTTCTTGAACTTATATAAAAATACTTTAAAAATACTTATAAATAGATTGTAAATGTCTACATAAAATATTACTTAAAAATAAGTAATTTATAATTTGATGAAAATCAATAAAAAGCATGTTTTACATTAAAATCCATTTAGTTTGAAAATTCATAAGTAATTATTATAAATATATTTATAATTTATATTGATGGGTAAAAGAAACAGAAATGTAGAAGAGTAGTTGTGTATTGGAGTGAAGCTACAATGAATAAGGGAGAAGCAAGTTAGTTGGCTGATACTAAGAGGGAAACATCATGTAGGAAGAGTTGTTAGAGGATAAAACAAGAACAAAGTCATCGAGCAGCAGTAAGATCGTTGGAGAAGGCAGCGGTAAAGTCAAACGATGAGAGAATTTATATTTGGCAAACTAAAATTAGGTTTAGAGATGGAAGTTAAAATTTAAGTAATGAACGGGTGGAATGAAACATATGTTTAGGAAGCGGTACTCGATTCACTTTGTTATTTACATGCTAAACTAAAAGGAAAAGAAGAATATTATACTACAACGCTACAAGGGTAAGGCATGTCTATATATATTAAGTTATATGCAATAATCCATATAAGTTACGGCCATTATCTATACAGCTCATATTATTTACGTCATTAATTACTTAGGAACAGGTTTCGAAAGAAAGATTTCGACATAGATGTTTAAATGGCCCTTTTTGTTCTGTTTGAAGTATAACCCAAAGGTTTCAAAAGAGCCAATTTGAATGGTTTCGAAAGGTGTTTTTCCACAAGTTTTTAAATTGAACCCAAGTGCTTTCGAAGGGTTTGAGTTTCTAAAGGTTTAATGCTTTCGAAAGGTATTTAAACTTGTTTCAAAGGGGTGGTTCCCCAAAGGGTTTCGAAGGAGTTGAAAGGTACTATTTTCTGATGGTTTCAAAAGGGTTGAAATGGAAGGTTTTTCCAAGATTTTTAAAGGTAATGTTTTGAAGTGTTTTAAGATATGATGTTTAAGGTTTAATGTTTTCGAAAGGAATGTTTTCAAAGGTTTCAAGAAGGCTTTAAGTATGGTTTCAAAAGGGAAGCTTTGACCCTTCGTCCTGGATAAATGAAGAGTTTTACTTGGTTTCGAAAGAGTTGCTTTCAAAGGTTTAGAAAGGGATACTTTCAAAGGAATCGAAAGGGGTACTTTCAAGTGTTTAAATGTTTTCATCAACTAAGGTTTGAGTAAAGTGTGTGTGTGTGTGTGTGTATATAACATGGCAAGGTGATTTTGAGTAAAGCATAGAGATTCTATATTTTCCTTGTGTGGGTTTGATTTAAAGGGTTTAAATCATTTTGAAAAGGTTTCCAAGGGAAATTATGTGAAGGAATCCCTAAGTAAATTGACTCATATATTAGAATACCAGATGAGACTGGTATAGGGTCGCGCCCTATACATTAGCTATTGGCCCAGCTAATTATTGTCCAAAATTTCAGTGTGTAGGGCTTGGTCACAGGTAAGACTAAAATTATGATTACACACAAAAGAGAATATATATTTGTATACAAATAAGTTATTGGTGAGCCCGCAAAACCATTATGTTTTGGTGACCCTAGGAGATGTTAAGTTAGGGACAGACCATCTAGAAGAGAAGTATATAACAAATAGTTAAGGACAGACCGTTTAGAAGTGAAGTGTCTAACATATGTTGGATTAATTTGTTTATATTGTCTGGTAGGCCCAAGTCAGCCAAAGGTTAATAGTTAGCCAAACAAAACTAAAGTGTTTGAACAAATAGCTCATTTATTACCTGATATTTATGTATGTTTACATAACGATGCTTTACAGTATTTAACCAGTTTTGGTTGCAGGAAAAGATTGGCAAAAGATATGTTTTAAAAGGATGTTAGTTAGGGAAAACCCGTTCCGCTAAGCGGCATGGTCTCACTTAACATTTATAACCAGGATGTATTTTATTATTCACACCATGCTTTATGTCTAACTCGAAGTTTATGTTTTCCCTTAAAATATCAGGTGTTCAAAATTGATTTGAGTAGGCTGAGGGATTAAGGTTTTTCAGGTTTTTAGTAGGATGACAAATAAGGCTAGCGGAGGCAAGCATGAGGCTAATGGATTGCTACTTAGGAATTGTAGTTCTTTGTTTTGTTGTTATTTCCGCTGTGTATGTATTAAGTCAACTATGACTATATGACTCTGGTCATCCAAGGGGGTATCTTCATATGCCACTCTTTACGTATTTTGTAATAAGTATATTTTTTCATTACCTGGGAACGTATTAGTATTATGTATTATGAATATGGAACATCTGTTTTAAAATTTAATGAGAAAATGTTGTTTTGAAATCTATGATTTGTTTCATATTCAAGTGCTTCTGATATTATAGATACCATTAACATAGCCGTATTTAGTCGTCGGAAGCTAATAGTATAGATGACTGCAGCATCTGTAGCACTTAGTTTTGGGCCTCTGGATAGGGGATGTTACACCTGCCTTGGATGCATGGGGTAGTTTAAGAGCCCAAGCCTAAATTGGACGTGGTTCGATCGTCCAATCCAAAGAGCATGCGATACATCCATCTATGACCTTATTTGCACCCGAGTTACAACGAACAATCCAAGCCTTGCTCAGACTTCGGCAAGCCCAAAATCCAAACAAAGACATGGGCACGGTTCGATCGTCCAACAAGTAACTTGAGTCCTCCAGTACAGATTGGAGTATAAACACAAATTAGGTGCGGTTCGACTACCCGCTAATAAACTCTTTTCCTCAAAGTGTGGGTATGAGTAAAAATAAATAGATAAGTGCGGTTCGACCACTCAATATTCCATAAGGGCATTTCACCAGAAGGACAAACTTTGCAGTCCAATTACTTTCTAGGACACACATTCAAAGAAATTACTTTCAAGGCCAAAATTAGCAGAATAATTACTTTCAAGGACAACATCAGCAGTCTAATTACTTTCAAGGACATAATTTTATAGATTTTTAGGCCCTAGAAACTAATTATTTTACGTTTTATCCTTGAAAGTAATTATTTCAGTTGTGTGTCTTAGAAACTAATTCCACTTGCTAAAGAGGCCCTTGTGGCTAATTTCCACATTCCATAAACTCTAACCTGAACTCAACATGAGGAGTATAAACTCACTAGGATGGAGTTCGACTGCCCATGAACTAATTCTGCTAGCCCAAAAATGGGAACAAGAGTACAAACTACTACAAGCTGAGTATGACATCTCACTATAGCTTCGGCTTGGTAATCTTTACAACTTAAGGCAACGAATACAAGGAAGCCTTAATACAAAACCAATCAAAACGACATCTGAAGTTACGGGCGATCGACTATATCGTACCACCGGGTCGACAACAATGTCGATCCAATCTTTCCATATTGTCCCTCTAGGTCGACGGTCAATGTTGATCCACACCAAGCACAAATGGGCGTGACCCGAATGTCCTCCGAAAAACTTCAATCATTAGAGTGCAGATAGGAGAATAAACCACGAATGAGTGTGACTTGATCATTAATTCTCCGGCTCCCTCCTTCGATCCATTAGGAGGAGTATGAAGCCAGATGAGCATGACCTGACTGCACCTGAGCCAACTCTATCTCTAGATTTGGTGGGAGAATACGAATCAAAATGGGTGTAATTGACCGTCCAATTCCAAATGAATGCGATGCAATCGTTCATTCGTTGACTCTTACCGTGATCCAACTAGAAGAGAAATACAAAACAAACGTGACTTGATTGTCCGCACACCGATCCTTGTCTTTGTTCTGGAAGAGAGAGCATCAATCATCGATTGGATATGACTTGCCTTCCTACTTATCGACGTATGCCCCAGACTTGAGGGCACGAGCAAGAAACAAGATGAATATGAACCGATCATTCATCGATTAACTCTAAGTTTGTGAAGCTTGGGTAGGGGTATAAGCATGAACTGGGATGAGACTCGACCATCCATTCAGTACATTTATCAACCCGAGACAGGGGGAAGAAGTGTGATCATCCAAAGACTGACTGCGGTAGCTCAATACTGTAACTCATACCTGGTGTTTACGTTGACTCGAGGATATGACCGAAAGGATTTCGAGATATAGAATTATCAAATCGATGCCTAAGCTCATTGGCAACTGACCATCACTCCAACCCGAATGATAAGTAATAGTTCGTGAGTACGTCGAATAGAAAGCGCATTACTCAAATACACAAGACTAAACTCTGCTTGATGTTTGATTCAATGCTCCTTTAAGCCAGATCTTCAACCATTATAGATAATCACTGATAAGCGTATAAAACCCATCACTATTAGACTCAACAGATGACAAGACTCTGAGATTTGCTAGAAGTGACATCATCATTGACCGTCCCAACTGGATTTTCACGTTGATTGTTACGTGAAACAGTTACAATTGAACTCAAGGGTTAGCTATCGGCATATAAGAATCTGACATTCATATTCAAGTTCACTCAGGGCATATATTACAATTCGTACAAGTACAATATGCCAATCTATTCAAGTTTGAAGTGGTAAACATCTGATTCAAGGCCCTAGTTAAAGTATGCAAGTCCTATATGGTATATCCCATTATTTGATTTCGAGTTCATATGGTCTAATATGTTCATGTCAAACCAAAAACTGCTTAAGTTCCATTAATACAAGGGATTAGAACCAATCTCATTGCGTGGGCAAATCCACTTAAGAATTTTTCAGCTCACAACATAAGGCCAATATCAAGCAACAACACTACAGTCGATTCTATAAAGATATAGACCCGAGAGATGAAGAAGAGGAGCCCAAAGAATCCAAGGTCGCACAGCTGAACTAACGATGGACATTACGGTCGGTGTTGGCATCAAAATTGGCCATCAACAACCAATTGTAAGTGAAAGCACCAATATCCAGCCACAGATCACAGATAGAGTATATGTAGAGAGTATAATATGAAGAACAATCAAAATTAAAATGAAAGCATTAAAAAAGACGAGATTTATAGTGGTTCGGCTAACTCCGACCTACGTCCACTCCAGAAAAATCCTTTTTATTATACTGAAATTTGAATATAGTTACAATCTGAAATTTCTAAAACAAAAATGGCAGAGTAGCCTCTAGGTGGAAGATAAAGAGAAACTGAATGGAGATCCCCTTTTTCTGAAGCCACACCTGCTGTATTTATAGGCGAAATTCTAGCTACAAGGCCTCCTCGCCTACATGGGCCAACCATAGCGACCATCGAGCCCAATTCGTCAATCTATGCCGACCTGAGGTAGTTCGTGTGCTGACCCAAAGTAAGTAGTGTTCTGACCCGATGTAAACTTGATGATGACTCGAAGCAAGCTCGTGGCTGACCCGAAGTAGCTTATGCCTTCTTAATGCCGTCCGGATGCTTTGCCGACCTGATGTTTCGCCGACCCGAAGCCCACACAATGCCGACCCGAAGCGAAATTGCTGCCGACCCGAAGTAACTTCAATACGCCAACCTCTTGCAAACAGTCGACCTCTTGCTCCTATAGTCGACCCGAAGTAATATCATAGCTGACCCGAAGTAATGCCGACCTGATCCTCTCCTCAATGCCGACACCTTGAAGTGATGCAACCTTGACCCTATGCTGACCCGAGTCCTTGCTTGTGCCAACCCAAAGCACTTCCTCTCAATGCCGACCCCAGGTGATATGTCCTCCAACCAAATGCCGACCCGAAGTCACGCCTACACCGACCCGGAGCCATCCTCATATGCCGACCTTACGCCATCCCCATATGCCGACCCAATGCCATCTTCATACACCGACCCATAGCCATCTTTGTGCCGACCCGAAGGGAGTTACGATGCCGACCCGAAGTAGCATGCCGACCCTAAAGTTGTATAACGACCTGATGTATTTCCAATACTGACCCGAAGTAGATGCCGATCCGACCCAGAGCAAGAGCATTGCTGACCCGAAGAAGCTCCAATGCCGACCCCTTCGAAGAATACCCTATCATAACCCTAAGTAAACACTCTCTTGACCCGAAGCAAACCCTAGGGTGACTCGAAGCTAACTCTAAGCAACTCATCTCTTTCCAAAATCCTTATCCCAAGTGCTTGACATTGTTTATCCATCGACTGTACTGAATCCTAGCTTCATATTCATATTTATTATATGTAACTGATCATCCACCCATCCATTCTAATCAAACCCATAATATTCCAGCCTTAATAACCGTGTAGTCGATTGGATTACATCCGCCTATATGCTACCTTACCAAAAGGCGGGTTAACACTTTTGCCCCCAAAACATGCCTTGCGATAGGAAGGCGTGTTTTGAATTACCTGAAGTCCGATGTTTGAAACATGCAGATGACCTGCGAAGAGACCAATGATCTTGCCTGATTGTTAATAACGATCGTTCAGGATTGTGTGTCATTCGAGGTGAAATGTGATCGTTCGTGATCAGGTGCCATCCGAGGCAAAATGTGATCGTTCAAGATCGGATGCCGTTCGAGGAAAAATGTGATCGTTCAAGATCGGGTGCCGTTCGAGGCGAGATGTGACCGTTCGAGGTCGGGTGCCATTCGAGGCGATGTGACCATTCGAGGCCGAGTGCCCTTCGAGGCGAGATGTGACCGTTCGAGGTCGGGTGCCGTTCGAGGCAAGATGTCACCGTTCGAGGTCGAGTGCCGTTCGAGGCGAGATGTGATTGTTCGAAGATGGGTGCCGTTTGAGGCGAAATGTTACTGTTCGAAGTTGGATGCCGTTCTAGGCGAAATGTGACCGTTCGAGGTCGGGTGCCATTTGAGGCGAAATGTGAGTGCCCGAATGGGACTCGGTATTATTAATGTCAGATTTTACGTTCTAGTGAGTTTCGTAGTCATTTGTTATAGCAGTTCATCGCCATCTCAAAGCATGCCTAAGGACCGTTCGTGATCCCGTACATGTGTAAGTGACTCGTCCATTTTAGTGTACGAGTTATTACTAGACGTTTAATTCATGTCATCAAGAAATGATGACCCGTGCCCTTAAGCCGGGCTAGCTCTGATTTGTGGTGGATGATGGCTGCTCCTATTCCATCACCGCTATCCATTTCCAAACAAAACCATCCAAATCCATGCCCTTAGTTCCATGGGGAGTTGTGCTGATCCATTCTCCTTGGTCGGGGTTTGCCCCCGGTTGATCCAATCCATATCTAAGCCTGTTGATTTCTGCTACAAGTCCTGGATTCCAATTTCCAACTGTTCTAGCATTCATAAGTGGTCTCCGGTTGTCATTTCCATCTTGCCCCCGAGTCCACGAGGGAATCCGAGATTATCCCCTTCCAAATGCGCATCCGAGTTCTGATCCATGCCAAAATCCATAGCACCATCCAATATCTAGCCAAGAATAATCTTTCCCTGGTTTAGATCTTGGATTTTCTCCTGTCTCTTTAGCATCCATTCCATTCGTCTTTAGTAATATAGATTGAGGTCTGATTAGCTCCTGAGGAAGCCTCCTAACTTCCTTTATGATGACTCCTCTCTATTCTCTATCTCCTTGTTGATTTCCTAGCCATTGCTTCCTAAGTCCGAGTTTCCAAGCTTTCAAATCCAAGATCCAAACTTTCAAATCCCTGAGTGCTAGCTTTCTCAGTGGAAGCACCAAAATGGTGGCCTTAAAATTGGCCACCTATACCCAATTGTAAGTGAAAACACCAATATCCAGTCACAGATCATAGATAGAGTATATGTAGAGAGTATAATATGAAGAACAATCAAAATTAAAATGAAGCAGTAAAAAAGACGAGATTTATAGTGGTTCGGCAAACTTCGGCCTATGTCCACTCTAGAAAAATCCTTTTTATTATACTGAAATTTGATTACAGTTACAATACGAATTTTCTGAAACAAAAATGGCAGAGTAGCCTCTAGGTGGAAGATGAAGAGAAATAGAATGGAGATCCCCTTTTTATGAAGCTACACCTGATGTATTTATAGGAGAAACTTCGGCTACAAGGCCTCCTCGCCTACATGGGCCAACCATAGCGACCGTCGAGCCCAATTCGTCAATCTATGCCGACCTGAGGTAGTTCGTGTGCTGACTCGAAGTAGTTAGTGTTCTAACCCGAAGTAATCTTGATGATGACCCGAAGCAAGCTCGTGGCTGACCCGAAGTAGCTTATGCCTTCTCAATGCCAACCTGATGCTTTGCCGACCCGAAGCTCATGCAATGCCGACCCAAAGCAAAATTACTGCCGACCCAAAGTAACTTCAATATGTTGACCTTTTGCAAACGGCCGACCCCTTGCTCCATAGCCTACCCGAAGTTATATCACAGCCGACCCGAAGTAATGCTGACCTGATCCTTTCCTTAATGCCGACCCCTAGAAGTGATGCAACCTTGACCCTATACCGACCCGAGTCCTTGCTTGTGCCGACCAAAGCACTTCTTCTCAATGCCGACCCCAGGTGATATGTCCTCCAACCAAATTCCGACCCAAAGACACACCTACACCGACCCAGAGCCATCCCCATATACCGACCTGACACCATCCCCATATGTCGATTCGATGCCATCTTCATATGCCGACCCAAAGCCATCTTTTTGTCGATTCGAAGTGAGATAGGATGCCGACCTGAAGTAGCATGTCGACCCCAAAGTTGTATGCCGACCTGATGTATTTCCAATACTGACCTGAAGTAGATGCCGATCTGACCCGGTGCAAGAGCAATGCCGACCCGAAGAAGCTCCAATGCCAACCCCTTCGAAGAATACCTTATCATGACCCGCAGTAAACACTCTCCTAACCCGAAGGAAACCCTTTGGTGACTCGAGGCAAACTCTAAGCAACTCATCTCTTTCCAAAATCCATATCCCAAGTGCCCAGCATCGTTTATCCATCGACTGTGCTGAATCCTGGCTTCATATTCATATTTATTACCTATAATTGATCATCCACCCATCCATTCTAATCAAACCCATAATATTCTAGCCTCGATAACCGTGCAGTCGATTGAGTTAAATCGGCCTATATGCTACCTTGCCAAAAGGCGGGTTAATAGTCGGTCATGATGACTCATCATGGGTCCTAAAGATCGGATCGCAGTTCAATGTAATGATGATGAAGGAATTAGCTGGCTTTACTCTATGCATAATCTTGATGTGTTCATTGAGACCCATTCTGATATGTGTGGGATCTCACTGTTTATCGTGAGTCAAGCATTGAATATCAACCCGAGGCATGTCTCGATGAAACAAAAGTGACGTGGCATGGATCCGAAGAGATCTGCTGCACTTATAGAGGAGGTGTATAAACTCAAAAACAATGGGTTTATACGTAATTCCCGCTACGCGAAATGGGTGTCCAATCCAGTTCTTCTGAGAAAAGCTAATGGAAAGTGGTGGATATGTGTCGACTAGTCAGACATGAACAAGGCGTGCTAGAAAGATAGCTTTCCACTTCTGAGGATCGATCAGCTGGTAGAATCAACTGCTAGATATGAACTGCTTTCATTTAAGGATGTGTACTATAGAAACAACCAAATCCCGATGCACGTCCCCGACCAGGAGCACACTTACTGATATAGGGCTATATCATCATGTTGTGATGCCGTTTGGACTAAAGAATGCTGGAGCTACTTACCCAAGACTGGTCAACCGGATGTTCAAAGACCAGATCGGACGATCAAGGAGGTATATGTGGATAATGTGTTCGTGAAGTCATGGAAATCAAACAACCGCATCGATGACTGTGTAAAGATATTTAGTTTTATCCAAAGATATGGAATGAAACTCGGTCCCTTGTAATGCTCTTTCGGCGTTGTGTAAGGAAATTTCCTGGGTTTAAAGCTCAACTCTCTGGGAATTGAAGCCAATCCCAAGAAGATTCAAGCAATCTGAGACATCTAGGTACCAAAGACAATCAAGTAGGTATAAACCCTAAATAGGAAGGTCATCGCTCGAAGTCGATTCATCTCTATGGCCATCGACAAGTGTACTCTTATCTTCGACCTAATTAGGAAATGGAAAAGAAACTTTGAATGGACGCAGGATTGTGTTGACTTGTTTCATGCTCTGGTAGATCACTTAGAGAGATCCCTCATCCTATCCAAGCCAGCGGATCACAAAGATTTACACATCTATTTAGCCATGTCGGTACATGCCATAAACGCCGTAATGCTATGCGAAGAGAATCAGATCCAAAGATCGGTATATTATGTAAGCAAGTGATTGAAAGGCCCACCCCATTAACATCTATGCCGGCCAACCATTATGATAGATCATACAATGACCTGAGGCGTTTGGAAGACTACTCAAGTGGAACATTGAATTAAGCCAATTTAACATTACTTATCTCCATCGAAGAGCCATCTGGGGACATAAATTAGCGGACTTCATAGTCGAATTTACTACACCAGATGACTATTCAGGGAGCAGTGTAGAACCGACCATTTGGTAGGAGATGTACATGGATGGAGCATAGAATGACTGATGTTCTGGCGCTGGAGTTGTGTTAGCGACTTTTGAGGAACGATCGATATACTATGCCCTGAAACTCAATTTCCCTATGACAAATAATGAAGCTGAATATGAAGCCTTGGTTGCTAAGCTCAAGCTTGCTAAAGAACTGGGAGTAAAAACCTTGCAGATCTTTTGTGATACCCAGCTAGTAGTATGCCAGTTTAGGGACTGCGTAGCAAATGGGCTTAGTCCTAGTCAAAGTACTTAATGCCCAAGCATTGACCAGATGGAGATTGACCGGATCTTGGAGATGGAGCCGGACAAGGAGCATGGGTGACTCCTATGAAAGACTATCTACAATGGTGAATTCTTCCCGAACGAAGGAATGAAAATGACAGATCCTTCAAAAAGCTTCACGCTAGATCATCTGAGAAAGAATCATGTACATAAAGAGTTTATCTGTTCCCCTCCTTCGGTGAATTTCCCACGACAAAATCAAACAAATATTGAGAGAATTCCTACACTCAAAATCATTTTTAAAGAAACACCATTCCTCTTGCCATCAATATCCAAGCCCAACCATGCCTGCAATTGATCAAAACCACCCCTCATTTCATCTCCTAGGTGATCAAATGCAGCATGCCACATTCAACCTCAAGACTGACCCATATGCTTCAAATCCATAATCGATCGTTATCAGCAATCTCTTCAACGTCAACTTCCCTAATCCCTTCATACAGCATCCATGAAGATTTGGAGCGAAAAGGATCGGTAGATAAAAAATTGCAAATGATTGAATTGCATTGTACAAAATTTGCAACAACCTGTGAGCGTATGAACACACCCGGGAGCCAACAACAAAAACGTGTACCTGAACGTCCACATGTACATCCTGAAAATTCAATTCCTTGAAATCAACAGAAATTGGATTCTCATATGGGAAAATCAAAGAAAGAATTAGATCAGATAACCAAGGCATACTAACTCGACTAATCAGCTCAATGGAACTGAGTGCATACGATTATCGACAGATTCTACTCTAGAATTTACATCGTTTGATAACGACCAAGCGTCGCGACAGATAGAGAGAGATTTGACTCTCCACAAAGCAACTCAACGGCAATGAAGGATAACAACCATTCAATACACTAAGTGGAATCCTCTACGATGACCCTAACTTGACATCAGTTCAAAGCATGTCATGTATGCAACAAGACGTACTTTGGAGGGCAAATGTTACCCGGCCTTTTGGCCCTACTATATTCAGACTGACTGGACAAGTTAGACTAGATGATCATCAAGAAAGATAGTCCAAAGAGATGAATATTAGGCTCAGAGGTCAAGTGTTGGCAATGATATGAAGTGACGATCAACCGAGACAAAGAGATAGACTCTCCAGAATATTCTAAGTATGAAATAATGCTTCCCCTAGGCGGGGGATCAGTGTCTATCCCTTTTACTAGGGGATCAGTACTTATCCTTAATTTTTGTCCAAACTGGGTGAGATCGATATGGAGCAACAAGGAAGTCCCCATGAGGCTACATTTCAAGTTTCAATTCATATGTAGTTCGTATATGGGCAAATTACTTCACCTATAAAAAGAGGTCAGTGCAAAGGGGATCAACCATATTCAGCTTCCACTACATATTACAACAATGATCGGTCAATAAATCAAAATCTACAGATGCAATCGACATGAAACTTGGATTATAAGTACATTACAATGTGGAGAACACACCATAGGGATCACAACCCAATTAGAGAATATTGGAGGGATCGACTAAAATCAGAATGCATGCAACACAACCTTACGGAAAATGCGATATCTCACAAATAGTAAGTCGGAATGGAACGAAATTTGAAGGGCAAGTAACTAAGCTCATGGGGGACCAACCAGAGGGATTGCACCCTATCTGGACAGCAAAATAGGCCTTAGTTGCTGGCCCCAATGGGCCTCTAAATTCTTGTGTGGCCTCATCTTTGCCTGGAGGTTCTTCGGCCGAAATATCTGCCCAATCCATGCACGTATTTCCCTATAAATACAACAATCATGGCATCAGAAAAGGGATAGGCCAAGATTTTCGAACCACTATATAAATATAATCAAGTACAAGATCAATAAAAATATAAAGTGGACGTATGCCAAGATTGCCGAACCATTATAAAAATCAACAATCTATGTGTTCGTTCATGATTTTTGCTCTATATTAATTTCATTCTTCATTTAATCTCTACTAGATTCTATTGGGTGTTAATGCCCATTTTTGGCATCAATGCTTATTGTGTTTGATGCTTAAATGAAATACCAAATTAGAAAATGAAATAAAATTAATTCAAAACACAAAATTACTTTTATTAAAAAATATTAAATATAATCTAATGTGATTGTATTATTCATAATAACACTAAATTAAGGTCTAGTGCAAATAAAATGATTTTTTTTTAATTTATCTCTTTTTATCTCATTGTCAATGCACTTGATTCAATATTTTGTTCTTTCACTCTGAGTTTAATCCTTTGAAAACAAAGATAGATATGCTCTATTTTTGTTAAATTATACCTCACAGCTCCCTAATTATGGTATTTGCGAACCATATGTTATTTAAGACATTGGTTTCGCTTATTATAAATTTCGGTTGTTACACTATGCTGCTCAATTTTCTCACGAGAATATAATAAGCCAGCACGCCCGGTATTTAATGCTTTTGTCTCGCCTCGAATAGCCTAATTGACCCAGTTGAAGGAACCCAATCCATTTCGCAGCGAGGAAATCATTAGATGTAATACCCCATGGGGATTGGACGTGTATTTTAATACTAGAAGCAAGACAGTAATTTTACAAATATTTGAATTAGGCAATTGGATTTCTACCATTGCGTAGAGCTTATTTTTCTGGTTTGCATAGTACATTGGTTTATCTGGGTTAGAGTCTGTATAAAGGAATTCCACAGGTCTTAAGTTGTAGGTTTGAATTATTTAGATGGGCCAAAGCCCATTAGACTGAAGTGATGATAAGGAAGTTTATTCTAGGCCGTGTAGAATTTGAATATCCATTTCTCATTTCATGTACGATTTTAGTTTCCCCATCTTTTTCCTCTAACTCTCTCTGCCATCTCTTTTCTTTTCTCATATCTAAACGAAACCCTTGACAAGTATATATCCAACCGACGAGCATGAAGTTAACTAAAAGAAGATATCCATAGCTCGTTAAGTCTAAGAGTTCCAAAAGACAACAATTCAAGAAAGGGAAGGTTTGGAGGAAAATTGATGGATTCTAGTGCTTGCCAATATAATTTATTGAGTGGGAATCATTACTAAGGATATATTGTTTGGGAGTAGTACATGTTCTATGATTGCTAACTATGTTAATTGGATACTGAATTTAGGTAAATTATATTAGGAAATTAGTATTGAAATGATTATAGAATTAAATGGTGTTAATAATAATCAAATTTAGGTAAATTTCATTTATATTATGTATTAAATGGAATTTGCATAAAATGGTTAGATTATGGAGGCTAAGGCTTTAAATGGGATATATTGATCTATGTGATATACAGAAGGTTATAATGGCAAAAATGGCATTAAAAGAAAGAAGAAAAATAGAAAGTGACGGTCGTAGTTTGAAATATGGAAGAAGAAACAATTTAAGCTTTACGGTTTTTCTGACAATCGATGCGGCCACCGGTCCATTGGAGTGATGTTGATCGGTGAGCCGGTGCATGTTTGAATTGGTCAAGTTGCACCTTGACCAAGGCTGAAGTGTTTCTACTTTTGCTTGGCCTATACGAAATATATAATAAACGATGTGTGTGTGTCTTCCAACTTCTAGAAGTGTTTAACGTCCAGAAATGTATACGGTTGATTTGAGAATAGTTCGACTTTGATAATTGAACTGTTCATTATCAGGTTAGGCTATGTTTACCTGTACCTTTGTGTATATGCAAGTTAGTCTATGTTTTCTTAACTTACGTCCATGTTTACGTTTTAACCATATCCCGGGGTTAGTCTTTTTTTAACAAACTCTCATGTGTATCATTGGGTTATTAAATGTTTAACTAACTCACTTTCTCACTCTTGTATGTCAGACGAGATAGTCTTTGTTTACCTAACTCTATCACACATTAACTATTAATGAGTGTATAATATGATCATGATATTATGTTTATTTTAATGGACTAATACTTTAGATGTAGGTGAGATAGGTTGAAGTAAGTATTATCATTCATATGATGTTTAAAAAATCATGTTAGCAATATATACTTGATAATAGTTTTACTCACCAGACATGTGTATCTGACCCCCTTCCTCATACACTATGGTTGAATGAAGTAATTTTGATGGTGTTATGATCGAAGGCAAATACTATGGAAATGTTGGCATATGTCGTCTTTTATTTGTATATGTTGTATATATTGTGAGACGTTGTGTGTATATAAAGAATATGTATAACTTATGATGTATATAGATGGGATATGTTTACTTTATCTATATTATTATAATTTGATCCACTCCGCTGTGAGTTCTGAAAGATAGAGTTAGTTTATTCAAGTCTCTATTTACTATTGTGTTTAAGCAATCGGCTTATCATTTTACGGTGAATTTTATGGGCGTGAAAAGTTGGGTTGTTACATTTGGTATTAGAGCATATGTTAAGACGTATAAAGAGAGCATACTTATATATTTTGATTTAATTATCTATGTTTGTATACATATATGTATTGGTTAAATTAAATGTATGTATCATAATAAATTTCTGGTTTATTTTTACCATATCCTTTTACTGCTCTAGGGGATCTAATATTGAATCCTATCTCAAAATAATAGAGATGAGTAACCCGACTGAACCTGGCACCGGAAATGAAATTCTGGAAGTACTTGACATGAATATTCCACTTTGTTTCCACCATTACCTTCAAACTAGAAACCAGGCCACTATTAACAAAGGAGCCACTATAACTGGAGTACAAGATGGGAATGTTGTTAGTGTACCATGGCTAAATTTTCTGAAACTGTATAAGTATTTTCCGAATATGGGCGGTAAACCATATAAGGGCACAAAAGCTTTTCTATAGACGTAAGCTTGGTTGTGCACATGTGATAGGATTTTAACATGCTGAATTTGAGTGATGAGATGAAAAGGCAGCTTACTTCTTGGCATCTACAACTAGAAGCAATGAAATTTCAAAGTGGTTATAGAGGAAGTCAATAAAATAGAATTTCATAACCGATTTTAAGAAAAGATTCGAGGAGAAAATTTTGTCTAGTACAGTAAAGAAAGTGGTGCTTGAGAAGTTTATAAATCTCAAGCTTTGGAATTCCACCATGAAGGAGTATATTAATAGTTTTAATGAATTGGAAATATTTGATTTTGAATTGATAGACATGACACCCAAGAAAGTTATGAACATCACAGAAGGGTTAAGTTCATCACTTAGGGAACTAGCGCTAAGTCGGACTCCTATGGGAGTGAAATTTGAAAGTTTAGCTAAGGCGGCATTGCTAATACCTTATATTGGAAATTTCTAAGGATAGCTGACAACTAATGTAAATCAACGTTAGTATAAAGATTTTGAAAGTCTGAATAGACAGAGTGGTAAGCAAGACGAAGTTTAAAAGGCGAGACATGAGAGGACACGAGTTAAAGGATTATCGGATTATATAACTACAATCAGATGGGTCATATGAAGAGGGAATGCCTTGCTTTGGGAAAGTTATGCAAGGTGTGTTATATATGTTATTATCCTATATATTATGCTATATATACGAAGAAACGTAAGATGGAATTACAGTTCAAAATTTCGAGGATGTAATTCTTTTTAGGGGAAAGATTGTGATATCCCATGGGATTTAGATGGATATTTTAAAAGGGGCAACTAGTAATTTTATAAACACAAGGATTAGGTGATTGGACTTGTACCATTACATAAAGATCGTTTTTCTTGTTCGCGCAATATATTATTTTGTTCGAATCGGAGTCCGTACGAAGGAGTTACGCAAGTTTTACGTTGTGAGTTTTGAATTGTTTAAACATGCCTAAGCCCATTAGACTGAAGCAATGGTTGGGAAATTTATATCAAGCCTTATAAAATTTGAATTTCCATTTCTCATTTCATGTACAATTTTAGTTTCATCTTCTTCTTCTTTCATCTCTCTCTGCCATCTCTTTTGCTTTCTCAAATATAAGAAAAATCCTAGACGATTATATATCAGATCGATGGGCGTAAAGAGGACTACAAGAAGATATCCATAGTTCATGAAATTGAGGGATTTTAAAAGAAACTAATTCGGGATAGCAAATGTTTGGTAAAATGGATTTTAGGGCTTGGCAATGCAATTCAGTGAGTGCGGATCATTACTGAGGATATATCGTTTATATAATAGTAGCATATGTTGTATGACTGCTAACTAGGTTAGTTAGATATTGAATTTGGGTAAATTAGATTAGGAATTTTATATTGAAATAATTATAGAATTAAATGATGTTAATAACTGTAACAACTGCACTGAAGCATACCTAAATCCCAACCTAAAAAATACCCATCGGAACTTCGAACGGTTCCAAGACTAACTGTTGGTTGATGAAATTTAAATAAATATACAGTATATAAAGCTATTTATCTATAGTTTCAAAACCTCACAGCGAAGTGGGTAAAATATAATATTAAAAACATGCACCCATTACATAAACATAAATCATTTTAGAGCACAAAAGTATCATGATAAAGTCTCATAACGTGCCATCATAACCTCCACAGTACACAAAGTCTCAAAACGACAACAACAACAATAACAACAACAAAATATTCTAAAATCTGGATGTATGAAAATAACAAAAAAACGATAAATAATAAATAACTACGGCAATCTGCATCCCACAATCGCTTCATCAATCAACCATTAGTCTCCCTTAACCTGTTTTGTTGGAATGAGGAAGGAGTCAGAACAACAAAGTCCAATGAAAGAAATATCAAGTTTTACCATAATAGTAACTAGGAAGTATTATTTGGATAAGTAATATATCTTTCGTATTAAAATCATAACATATGAATAGCTTCAACGGTAAGCCCAAAGGCTCTTCTAGTCCAACTACACAATTCTAATGCAAGTATCGTCTACGATGCAAGAGAAAGCACTTGAACCACTTAATACCTTTTTAATTGAAATATGGCAAACTCTAATAATTTAATACCTATAAAATAGGCAGGTCCCCGTCATTTAATACCTAACCCAAGGCCGGTCCCTACTGGTTCTTACTAACTGACATAATAAGAAATCTCATCGGGTCACTTAATACTTCTGCTATAGTAAAGAGGCGAACTTTACAATAGCCACTTAATACCTCAATACCTGAAGCAGACACCTCTAAAGATTTCTCCTATCATATCAATAGCGTGCTTATGACCAACAATCCAAACTATGACATCTTAGATTAATCCAACTATTCGTACGTATAGGTAGCCAGATTGACTGGGCAAGTTTAAACTATGTAATTCAGACAAACCTAGCGTACACCGTGTTATTCATTATAAGCGATGTCCCACACCAGTCCTTAAATTTACACCGTTGGTAGCCAGATTTAACTGGACAGACTTCTATGTAACTTTAGGCTGACCTCACATCCCTATAATTTAGTCATACTTCATGTGTGTGTATCAATTGTATAAATATTATCCTATACAAATAATAATTTAGGCGGCATAAGGTAACCCCTCATTATGCCTTCAATTAGGTATCAAGCTCCATAATTAACATAACTACCTTCTTGTAAAATTAATATTATTTAACTATTCTATTAATATTTATCATTACACTTAATATGCTATAATTAATACGTTATTAACTTTAATAATAAATATGTTAATATTATACACACACAGATATATACACATATACATACATACATACATATACATATATATATATATATGCATGAGATTTAAGATCTAATCATTACGTTTCAATAACTCGATAATTATTTCTAATCACTATGTTTAATAATTCGCTTACAAAATGATTTGGAATATCAATCTCATACAAATCTCTAAATTCCATACAAGAACAGCTATTATCCATAGCTAATAAAACTAGATTTATATTACAATGGAATATCACCAAACTTGTCTTATATTAATATACTAGAATCACTTTTCTATTTTAGAGAAACGAGTCTCACAAAATAGATCATTTATGTTCCATTCAACTTTTACACATATGTCCTTGGAGTGAGAAAGGAATTTATATTTATTTAAGTTATAGAAATAGGTGGTGCAAACCATAAACAATCAAATTCATACTTTGCACATCATTTCCACTTTATTGGATTATAAAATTGTAATGACCCAAGATTTTAGGAATCTATTCTGAAAAATATAAATGAATTCAAAATAATTTTTGAATTAATTTTGAAAGGGGAGTGATATAGCTTGATAGTGTATCAGTATGTGTGTACATGTGTGCACAGGAAATGCACATGAACAAAAGCTAAAATCCCTGAACTCTAAGAATAAATACATATCGATATGTATGGAAATATATATATATATATATATATAAATTAAATCCTTAAAAGCTGAATGCATAAGTAAATATGCATATATGGATGCTACTGAATATTTTTGAGTGTACATGTGCATGTGTGTGTCAATACAGTATGATGTATAAATATATATATATATAGGTGTACTAATTATTTCAGTAAGACTTATATAAATATATATATGTGTTAATAAAATACCAGAGTTCAAATTAGTAAGATAAAATATACAGACATATTTTAGTATATAGGAAGAAAGAAAGAAAAAATGAATATATAAAAAGGAGTAGTCCTCTTGTAAATAAATAAAGAAGGTACATACCATTTACATGAAAGCTAAAAATAGGAAAAATAAGACAAAACAAGGAAATGTTTGCTATAGGCAAAATTAGGAAGAGTATTTGATAAATAATAAAATCAAGTCACATTTTTGGCATGATTGTAGACAAAGGAAAAAGTATTTTCTGAAAAGCAAAATTCTGAAAAGAATGTAACCACTTTTCTCTTCACCTAAATTAAGCCGGGAAGGGTAGAACTTTGGGTTTAAATAAAATGCAGATAACATGATTATTCTGGTGGGCAAAAATGGCTTTAGCCAATACCCAAAACCCTAAGGAAGACCCTGTATATATACATGTATATGCAGCAGCCTCCTCTCCTTCTCAAAAAAGAACTTTGAAAAAAAAAGAAACAACACCATAGAAATCATAAGGCAAGGGAAGGAAGAGAGCTTGAGGCTAAAGGCAGAAGTTCATCAATTAATTAAGGAAGCAAAGAAGAGAGCTAGGTGAGAAAACTCACTCAAAAATCTAAGGCAATAAGTCCTAATGTAGGCAGCCAGTTATAAGTAATTTTCTTAAAAATATACTTTCATATGAGAATGCTTATCTGTGATTTTAAAACTGAAAATGTTTTGATTCTCTTTGGTTGATCACTTGTTTTATTATAAGAAAGCTTTATGTGTTGTTAGTATACATATATGTTTTATAAATCCAGATCTATGATATGTTAATGTTTAGGAACATAAACAAATACCCAGAAAATAAAATGTTGAAAATAGGCAAGTAGTATTGGTTTTGGCTCAACCCAGAAAGATGTAAATAATGTTGAGCTGCAATATACTTATGTATAAGTGCTGAGGCTTGAGACAAAAAGGAATTAGGGGTGCAATAGGGTTGCCTATGTGCTGATGCTCCTGATTCAATGAAAATATATATATGTTCATATGCATAGCAAACAAAATTTTGTGATTCAGTGAAACCAGGTCATTCTGAGTTTAACTCAAGCACAAATGTTTGCAAAAAGGAAAAACTCTCTCAAAAGCCATAAGCCAATGTTAGTTGCCTACACCCTTTTTAAAATACCAGAATGTATACATATGCATATAGAACCTTATTTATTTAGTCACCAATGGTTGTTTGCTTGCTTGTCTCTGTATGGTTTTGAATAATATGAGATGCCATGATATGGATGTTTTAGTTAGTGAAATGGATCACTGAATGGTTTAGTCATGAAAAATCAAAAGAGTTATTATTAACTTAAACCTGATTAGGAAATTTGGGGTCAAGAACACTGCAGGAATGACTTGTGTTCTTGAGTAGCACAAGTTGACACATGGCTTGTTTAAGTCCTGAGATCTTTGTGTAATGGAGTGAATTAGTTCATTACAGTGTGTCCATTGATTCATAAATATTGCAGGTGAGACCAGGATAGATAATTATACCAAGGGAATAATATTTGAGATGATGAGAAAACTAGAGTTTTACCCAGAATTGAAATATGAGGATTGAATAAATGATTTAACTCATATTGGTTATTTTCCTGTTTGGTATGAATGATTGTTTGATTATGTCTGAATTGTATGCTTGAATGTATATGTCATATTGATATATGTAGTCTCTGGAAAGGAAAATTAAAGTGTGCACATGCACAATGACACAGAGCATGCACACAAGTATGATCTGATTCCAAAGGGCAGAACTTTATGTATATGTATTTAATTCGATTTTAACCTAATTAACTAGTTGCTTTTGTGAATTTTCTCATACCAGACATGTGTCTGACCCTAGTGTGCTAATGGCATCTGGGGTGTCTCATTTAAAAATGAGGCAGTTTCAAATGCTTTTTCAGGGATTGCAGCAACTAAGTAGGAGTAGGAGCAAGGCTTTGAGAAGAGGATTATAGCATGCTAAACTTAGTTAGATAAGAGCCAAAATGATAAAATCCGCATGTATTAATGATTTAAATTGTTACTTGTATTAAGTGTTGAATATGGGATGGATATTTTGTTAAGTATTTTATTAAGAGATTGACTTGTATTTGGAATTTATGAATCTGGTTAATATCTGATATTAAAGAAGTTAATCAAAATATTGTAAGTGGATTTAGTAAGAACACCATGTTGAAGACTGAATGATTACATTTTATAAATGTATTAGTCAATTTTGAGTCTTTATAAAGGATTTAAGTTTTGGGAAATCTGGATAGTTGATTCTCAGAAAAATTAAATGGTTTTGTCTTTCAAACATGGTAAGTGTATACAAAAGATAATAGGCATAGGTTGAATGTTTTTATGACTGCAAGGTTCCCATTATCTAACTTGTTTCATACAAATGTTTCATGTCTTATTTTTAAATAAAGGAAGGATCTGTAATAAGGGAATTGAAAGCCAGATCCAAATAGTTGCAGTTATATATGCACATAAACATGTTTTGTGCAAATATTAACACACCCTTTTCCTTTGTATCTGTAATAGGAATCTGAATTTTTATTCAGATTTTAACCAAATGCATTTTAAATTCCAGACAGATTTTATAAGAAGAAAATCAAACATGAATGAAATTTTCATTGCATATAACACTGTACTATGTGTGGATTGATTAAATTCAATCAATCCAATCTCCTCTTGTTTTCCAGAACTCTGATTTAAACAAGAGAGGCATATACATCCTCACATGTATGTGCTTATCTTTGTGAAAGTACTGATATATTTATATTGGTTAATTGTTTTGATCCTGGATATATTTTGGTTTATTGGAAAAAGAAAATGACCCTGGAAAATATAATTGTAATAAATGATCAATCCATATATCATCTCTGATAGTTCTAAGGAAGTTTAAATCGAACTTAAAAGTGTAAATGAATGTAGGTGGACATCCAGACACATATAAATTGAATGTGCATATGCATGTACATAGAAATCGAATTTAGACGACAGTCTAAATAATTTAGACGTCTGAGATTAAACTTAGACGACAGTCTAAATAATTTAGACGTCTAAGGTTAAATATAGACGTCTGTCACAAAATAATTAGATGTCTGAATTCAGTTCAAAATGTCTTTTTCTCTCTGTTTCAATTTTTGATCTATGAGCCGTCTGTCATAATTAGATAGACGTCTGTAATTAGGTTTAGACGCCTGTCATAAGAATTTAGACGTCTGAACTGCTGATTTTGCCTAATTTGCCTATTTAGAAAAGAAATAAGTGGCTATGTCAATAGCTTGTATGGCATTTTGATTTCTACGTGATTTAAATTCCCTTTGATGGAAAAAAAAATCCTTATGAAATTAGGGTAGAAATAGGAGGGTCATTTCAAAAATCCTTTAACACAACAAGTGAAGATAAAAGAGAATAAGTTGAATAGACCATAAATTACCTAATTCTAAATAACTGATTCAATTCTAATGTAGCGATGCGAATTTTTCCCGCTCGAAAATCGACATCCATACTTTACATCGTACTCGAATGCCGTAGATTCGACCGTTCAAATCCGAGTCGCCGGAGCTTATAACACAATTAAGTAAATAACACAGCGGAAGAAAAAGAATAATACATTGATATACAATATCTGATACAACAGAGTGATACAATGAATATCAATATACATCAGAGATATGATACAAGAAATAGCAGCGGAAAAGAAAACGATAACACCAGCAACGGATAATCTCCATCTTCAAAACACCAATACAGAAATAGCTTGAACTCCCAATAACGAGGCACAAAGTTAAGCAACTGCAGTCCATATCCAAAGACTGAACTAGCTCTAGATAATCTACTGAACCTGACTATCTGAAAAACCCAACTCTAGACTGCCCGTGTAGAAACATTTTGAGCACCCAGAGTTTAGGAAAAAAACAATAAACTTCGGATCAATCATGGGACTGGTGTGAGCAACAAAAACAGTTTATCTTTAAAAACAAATAGCAGAGAATTTTAAAGTCAATTCACAATGCTTTTAGAAAATGAAACTACCATAAGACCTCCCGCCACACACACAATGCAAACGCAGAATTGGAGGAGATTTCTTCTTATGATAGTCAAAGATGCTTACTACGCAAAACAAATCATTTTTTTGATATTATTATTAGTGCATAGTGTAGAAAATATTTCAAAAGTAGAATATAATCTTAGCCAGCATAGGTACCATTATATTATGCCTGCTATAGCTACCATTTTAAATGGCAGGTTCTATAAATAAAATCGTACACGGCTCGTATTGTTTCTTTGGATTTCCAACAAATGGTCGGGCAAAGGAACTTCCTAAGTAAAATAGAACGCCTCTGGAGCGACGTTGCCGGATCCTAACCGGATCTCTGCTACACAAGGCCGGGTTACCCCTAACTGGGTAATTACTGACATGAATATGTCATTCCCCGATCGTTTGCGACCTTTTTCCCGAGGATCCTCGATTCCAACAACCACAGGTAATAAATTTGCAGCAACCACAAAGTAAGTATCTGGGCTCCATACCATGATACCACTCATAATCCAGAAGGAAATGACATACACTAAGGGGTCGCTATCCCCTAATAACCTTGCTGCCACGATTCCTGTTTCGACCATACCGGGTCGTGAGGTTCGACGAAGTCTCGTCCACAAAGCTACGCTTTGGCACAAAGCCATGCTTTGGGTCAACAGATGATCAAAGTAATGATCACAAAGATAAATGATCAAACAAATGATCATATCACAAATGATCAAACAATGATCATCACATAGCAACACTCAGCATGTCACATTACCAAATTGGGAGTATATCGCTGATAACCTTCAACTACATACCCACTGAGCTCGTACGTCTCAGAAAAGGGTGTTAAGCTAAGAGAATAAATTCTCCGCCACGAAACAGAAATGTATTTGAAAGAAATCTGCTTTATATCTCAAAATGTAATGTCAGACATGTAACCATACAAGTCTGTTCTGGGTTCGAAAAGAACCGAAGGCACTTCCAAAGAAGCCCTTGCAAATCCGGATAATTTTCTAATCATGTCCGGACTTCCCATCACAAAAAGAGTGATATAAATCTCTATACCGGAGCAACTCGGTGCAGAGACATTCGACAGGTTGTCCTTTCATTTTCGAAATATTTGGTCTTCACCAACGGTCTTCAAATGCCATCCATATACGACGTATCACTAATTCGGAATGGGTTATATGACACAAAGGTCTTTTCCCGGCAAACCCAAATAGTGAGTGCAATATTTAAAAATATATGGATATTGGAATTTCAATTAAGTCTCAATTTATTATCCAAACTTCTCTTTCAAATGGTTTAACAAATTACCATTTTCAAATCTTTAAAAAAAATACTCATTTAAACCACCTTTAACGGTTTAAACAATTTCCACATTTTAATCTTTTAAATAAAAGATTTAATTCATAAAGTTCACCCAGTTTCACAAAGATTCATTCACAGATTTTCCAAATCAATTTCCATTTTAATTTGATTAACTCGTTGAATCTTTAAATCAAAGATTTAACTCATAGCTTTCAAAACAATTTCATTTTGAATGGTTTAAACAAATCATCATTTTAAATCTGTTAAAAATAAACAGATTCAATTCATAGCTTTCAAAACTAATTTACTCAGAACTTGGAAAATCATTTTTCAAATCCAACTTGAAATTCCTTTAACTTAAATTGGAATTTCATTTCTTAGATGAAAGCTTTTATCATTTGAAAACAAATAGTTTCTTTTCAGAAAATCTGATTCATTCATACGAGTTGAAATCCTTGGGTTAAATTCAAATTCCCAAAATTATACTTTTAAAATGGTTTAAATTCATATAACTTGTACAGCATCTTAAATCCCTAGTTTCGAATCATAGAATTCAATTTCAAACTTGAATTCAAATCAAATTATTTAAATTTCAAAACTTAATCAAGTTATTCGAAAATAAGTTTCATCTTTGAAATTCCATTTCAAAAGCTTTTCACTTTAAACCCAATCCATTTCCAAAATCAATTGAAATTAAATTTTCAATTTCAAAAACATTGAATTTAAATCATCTGTGACTTAACCGATTTCTACGTGAAATCCATATTTGTGTGTGTAAAAGTGTAGTCCAAGGGTTTCACACAGTAGTGCACATCAATAAATCATCACCGATTCAAAATACAGGAATATAGTTGATAAGCGGTATAAACTATAACGCTTATCTTTCATTCACAGATCACAGATATATATATGACAGAAATTATATTACATCACAGGAAATTAATTACATTCATCTCAAAGAAACATATCATAACACAAGTCAGGATGTATCACAAAGCATCACATATCAGGAAATATCAAACAATTCAATCATTCAATAGAATCCAAACATCCGTATGTAGGATCAATTTAATTATCTGGTTGATCTAAACCAGATTTAAATTCTATGAATAAATTACTAATCCTGGTTAATTAATCATTAATTACAAACCATTTTAATTAATCATCCTTTAATTAATTAATTAACCTTTAATCATTAAATAATTAACCTTTAATTATTAAATTATCCTTTAATTAATTATCTTTAATTAATTATAATGAGTGATCATCCCTAATCGATTTCATTAATTAATTAACCTTTAATTATTTATCCTCAATTTAATTACCTTAATTAATTAATCACATTAATTAATTATTCTTTAATTAATTAATCACATTAATTTATTATTCTTTAAATTAATTAACCTTTAAACACTTGATTAATCGATCTTTAAATCATTAATTATCCATCCTTAATTACTTTCATTAAGTAATTATTTTTAAGTAATTAATCATCCTTTAATTAAATTATTCTTAAATTACTTGATTTATCAAACTTAAATTATTAGTTAATTTACCTTAATTACTTTTATCAAGTAATTAACTTTCAAGTAATTAATTCCCTTTAACAAATAAATTTAACTTAGATTTTTAAAAGTTAATTAACAATCAAAACATTCTTTATATTAATTAACTAACCTTTAATATTATTAAGTTTATTTTAAAACAAACTTTTCAAAATAAAAGTTATATTTATTTTAAACCAATTTAAAACTTGGTTAGTTAAAACAATTTATTTAAAACCTTCTTAACTAATTTTAAAAACTTTAGACAACATTTAACATTGAAAGAAAATTGGTTTAACAAAATAAATTGATTTCATTTTAAAGTTTGAAACTGTTTTATATAGAAATCAACAGACCCGAGACAAATCTCGTTCTACCCGAGCTTGACCCCGAGTAAAACCACGTTCCCAGCTACTTCGAGAAAATCTCTCGTTTTCACGTGCTTGACTCCGAGTTTCTTATCTTCTTCCCCAACCAACTCAAAAACACTAATACGAAAAAAATGCACGTATACGTGCACAGTCGCCACGACTAGCTCCGATCGACGACGAAGCCACCTGATCACCCACGATGATCACCAGAAACGATTCGAACAACCCAATATACAAAATCAGCTCTAAACCAAGAATCGAGCTTCCAGTTCAACACAGAACCCAACCCATATCGACAAAACACGTTCGCCGCGGCGTTCACGACGATCAGAAACCATGCCCCTCCGACCAGAACATCTCCACCCATCCACGCAGCGATTTCAACACTCGCGATGATGTCCGATCCCCCATGGCCTTCCCATTTGCCTCACGCAGGTAGTCAACAAATTCGAACACTTAAACCCTAGACTCGTCTCTACCCAACAATTTATGCAATAGCTAATTTTTTTCCATATTTTTCCTGGATTCAACAATCATCAAGCTAGCTTCACAACAAGTTTCAGCATCTAAGATTAGATAACCCATCAAAAATCGATAAAAATGCAATTTTGGTTCATTTATTAACTGCACCCTTAATACTCAACTAAAAATCGAGATTTCGATTTCAAAAATCCTAATATGCTTAGAGGATTCAGATTATATATACGAATTTACAAATCATTGTATTTGATTTTTAACATAAACAATGTTTCTCTGCTCTTTTATTCTTCCAGACAATATTTCTATTTATTTAAACTTAAAAGTATTTTTAAAACTAAGATCTAGTTAATTCAAACCTAATTCCTTTATACAACATAACCTATAAGGGATTAGGGAAAGAGAATTTGAATTTTGATTAGGTTTTGTGTCTGTAAACAAGAACAGAGGCTCCTATAACCAAACACAGACATGCATACACATATACAAACATATTTACCACAACACTTGCAACAGAATCGAGTTTTAAAACTTTAAATAGAAAAGTTACTCACATTAATTCCAGGAGAAAGAAAAACAGAGCTTCCACTTTGAAACAGACTTGAGGAAATTTGCAAGCTAAAGTCTTCATTTTTGATCTTTGATTCACTTCTCTGGTTTGAGTTGTATGATTGTTTAAATTGAAATTTTGTTTTTAGTTTAAAGATGATGTTGAAAGAGATTTGCAGATTTTTGGTTTGCTGATCTTTTGCTTAGGTTTGATGAATGAAAAGGAATTGGAAGATATGTATATATAAAGAAGAGTTTTACAGTGGGGTGTTTTGGGTTTGAAATGTTGCCTGGTACAATTTCTTATTTAATAAACATAGGTTAGTGATCATCTTTATTTAGGAGGCTGAGATGATCTTCAAAACAAATCGAATTGACTTGTTTACTGCTAGGTATGGAAACATTAAATGCTAATTTACTTAATGTCTACAACCTTACCTTATTTTTATGTATAGATATTTTTGCTTTTGCATTCTTTTCTTGCCTGCATCTTATTTTTACTCGACTGCATTCCTATTCTTTCTTTTTTATTTGCTTTTTTACTTGTTTCTTTATTTTTATTTTATACTTGTGTTTATATTTGTATTTATTTGTATTTCTTACTTCTTGTCTGGTTACATACTTTTGCTTTACTTTATCTTTGTCTTGCTTATATACTTGTACTTTGTTAGCTTATTTCCTTTTCCAGGTTGATGCATTTTATCATCTTCTTGTTTTATGCTTTGTAAATATATTTATTTTTATTATTTTTCTTTAAGTGTGCATACATATATTTGAATATATTTTAAAAGCTATTTTGTTTGTAGATATTTTGTTTACTTATTTTATTATTTACTTTGCAAGTGCTTTGCAATAGAAATGACATCCTATTGTTTGAATCTTAACTAATTTGTTTAATGTGTTTTATTCTATGTTTTATTTCTTTTGTTTCTTGTATTGTATTAATTTGTTAAATTTGTTAAATATAAATAAATTTCTATTTTATATTACTATAGATTATTTGAGATATTTATATTTTTTTATTTAAAGATTTCATTTTTTTGAATTTTTCACAATTTTAAATCAAAAATTAATTTAATTGTCAATTTAAAATTAGTTAAAATCCGGGATCGTTACAGACTTCCCCCCTTAAAAGAATTTCATCCTCAAAATTTACAGGCACGAAAAATAACACAGATAGATCAAAGATAGAGAAATATCTTTCCAGATCAAACTGTATATCCATTTTGTATTTGGCTCATCAAAGCAGAATATCAACAATAGATACAAGAACAAATCTATTTAACACTTCACAAGATATGGATTCCAAACTCAATTCGGAGTATCTCAAAATGTATACCAATTTGTCCCTCTTCGGACTTCGATATACCCAAGAAATTATAATAGAATTTCAATTTTTTTAAACAAAATCGTTTTATCAACAATCCAATTTATCCTTCATATTCTATTAATCAATTTAACTCAAATTAAAATTTTCAATTTATTTCAAAATTTAATCTCAAATTTCCAATTCATATTCATTAAGATTTAAATCAAAAACTGATAAGAAACCGATGAAGATACGAAGTAAGGATTTTCTACAACGATTCGTTAGAGCATCACCGCACCGAAACTTCTTCCTGGAGCTGTCACGAAGCAATCAAAAGAATTTGGAAACGAGTCAAAGAAGATTGATATAGAAAACTATTTCCACTGTTGCAGAGTATTGACCATTTATAGTGGTACTTCCCTGTCCCCTATCTCGTCCTCTTCTCGCACTCATACTTACTATCAGTGGATAGCAAGAGAATTTACTAAGGCATTTAAACGGATATCTTAGGGATACACTCATTCTAGGGATACTTCACCCTATCTCTAATGAGCTACTTAATGTGTTATACTCCTGAGCTAAAGTTTTACCTTAGCTCTGATACCAAATGTAACGAAGCGAATTTTTCCCGCTCGAAAATCGACATCCATACTCTACATCGTACTCGAATGCCATAGATTCGACCGTTCAAATCCGAGTCGCCGAAGCTTATAACACAATTAAGTAAATAACACAGCGGAAGAAAAAGAATAATACATTGATATACAATATCTGATACAACATCTGATACAACAGAGTGATACAATGAATATCAATATACATCAGAGATATGATACAAGAAATAGCAGCGGAAAAGAAAACGATAACACCAGCAACGGATAATCTCCATCTTCAAAACACCAATCCAGAAATAGCTCGAACTCCCAATAACGAGGCACAAAGATAAGCAAGTGCAGTCCATATCCAAAGACTGAACTAGCTCTAGATAATCTACTGAACCTGACTATCTGAAAAACCCAACTCTAGACTGGCCGTGTAGAAAATTTTTAAGCACCCAGAGTTTAGGAAAGAAACAATAAACTCCAGATCAGTCATGGGACTGGTGTGAGCAACAAAAACAGTTTATCTTTAAAAACAAATAGCAGAGAATTTTAAAGTCAATTCGCAATGCTTTTAGAAAATGAAACTACCATAAGACCTCCCACCACACACACAATGCAAACGCAGAATTGGAGGAGATTTCTTCTTATGATAGTCAAAGATGCTTACTACGCAAAACAAATCATTTTTTTGATATTATTATTAGTGCATAGTGTAGAAAATATTTCAAAAGTAGAATATAAATCTTAGCCAGCATAGGTACCATTATATTATGCCTGCTATAGCTACCATTTTAAATGGCAGGTTCTACAATTAAAACCGTACAAGGCTCGTATTGTTTCTTTGGATTTCCAACAAATGGTCGGGCAAAGCAACTTCCCAAGTAAAATAGAACGCCTCTAGAGCGACGTTCCCGGATCCTAACCGGATCTCTGCTACACAAGGCCGGGTTACCCCTAGCTGGGTAACTACTGACACGAATATGCCATTCCCCGGTCGTTTGCGACCTTTTTCCCGAGGATCCTTGATTCCAACAACCACAAGTAATAAATTTGCAACTACCACAAAGTAAGTATCTGGGCTCCATACCATGATACCACTCATAATCCAGAAGGAAATGACATACATTAAGGGGTCGCTATCCCATAATAACCTTGCTGCCACGATTCCTGTTTCGACCATACCGGGTCGTGAGGTTCGACGAAGTCTCGTCCACAAAGCTACGCTTTGGCACAAAGCCATGCTTTGGGTCAACAGATGATCAAAGTAATGATCACAAAGATAAATGATCAAACAAATGATCATATCACATATGATCAAACAACGATCATCACACAGCAACACTCAGCATGTCACGTTACCAAATTGGGAGTATATCGCTGATAACCTTCAACTACATACCCTATGAGCTCGTACCTCTCAGAGAAGGGTGTTAAGCTAAGAGAATAAATTCTCCGCCACGAAACAGAAATGTATTTGAAAGAAATCTGCTTTATATCTCAAAATGTAATGTCAGACATGTAACCATACAAGTCTGTTCCGGGTTCGAACAGAACCGAAGGCACTTCCAAAGAAGCCCTTGCAAATCCGGATAATTTTCTAATCACGTCCGGACTTCCCATCACAAAAAGAGTGATATAAATCTCTATACCGGAGCAACTCGGTGCAGAGACATTCGACAGGTTGTCCTTTCATTTCCGAAAATATCCTGTCTTCACCACCGGTCTTCAAATGCCATCCATACACGACGTATCACTAATTCAGAATGGGTTATATGACACAAAGGTCTTTTCCCGACTAACCCGAATAGTGAGCGCAATATTTAAAAATATATGGATATTGGGATTTCAATTAAGTCTTAATTTATTATCCAAACTTCTCTTTCAAATGGTTTAACAAATTACCATTTTCAAATCTTTAAACAAAAATACTCATTTAAACAACCTTCAACGGTTTAAACAATTTCCACATTTTAATCTTTTAAATAAAAGATTTAATTCATAAAGTTCACCCAGTTTCACAAAGATTCATTCACAGATTTTCCAAATCAATTTCCATTTTAATTTGATTAACTCGTTAAATCTTTAAATCAAAGATTTAACTCATAGCTTTCAAAACAATTTCATTTCGAATGGTTTAAACAAATCATCATTTTTGATATGTTAAAAATAAACAGATTCAATTCATAGCTTTCAAAAAGAATTTACTCATAACTTGGAAAACCATTTTTCAAATCCAACTTGAAATTCCTTTAACTTAAATTGGAATTTCATTTCTTAGATGAAATCTTTTATCATTTGAAAACAAACAGTTTCATTTCAGAAAATCTGATTCATTCATACGAGTTGAAATCCTTGGGTTAAATTCAAATTCCCAAAATTATACTTTTAAAATGGTTTAAATTCATATAACTTGTACAACATATTAAATCCCTAGTTTCGAATCATAGAATTCAATTTCAAACTTGAATTCAAATCAAATTATTTAAATTTCAAAACTTAATCAAGTTATTCGAAAATAAGTTTTATCTTTGAAATTCCATTTCAAAAGCTTTTCACTTTAAACCCAATCCATTTCCAAAATCAATTGAAATTAAATTTTCAATTTCAAAAACATTGAATTTAAATCATCTGTGACTTAACCGATTTCTACGTGAAATCCATATTTGTGTGTGTAAAAGTGTAGTCCAAGGGTTTCACACAGTAGTGCACATCAATAAATCATCACCGATTCAAAATACAGGAATATAGTTGATAAGCGGTATAAACTATAACGCTTATCTTTCATTCACAGATCACAGATATATATATGACAGAAATTATATTACATCACAGGAAATTAATTACATTCATCTCAGAGAAACAGATCATAACACAAGTCAGGATGTATCACAAAGCATCACATATCAGGAAATATCAAACAATTCAATCATTCAATAGAATCCAAACATCCGTATGTAGGATCGATTTAATTATTTGGTTGATCTAAACCAGATTTAAATTCTATGAATAAATTACTAATCCTGGTTAATTAATCATTAATTACAAACCATTTTAATTAATCATCCTTTAATTAATTAATTAACCTTTAATCATTAAATAATTAACCTTTAATTATTAAATTATCCTTTAATTAATTATCTTTAATTAATTATAATGAGTGATCATCCCTAATCGATTTCATTAATTAATTAACCTTTAATTATTTATCCTCAAATTAATTACCTTAATTAATTAATCACATTAATTAATTATTCTTTAAATTAATTAACCTTTAAGCACTTGATTAATCGATCTTTAAATCATTAATTATCCATCCTTAATTACTTTCATTAAGTAATTATTTTTAAGTAATTAATAATCCTTTAATTAAATTATTCTTAAATTACTTGATTTATCAAACTTAAATTATTAGTTAATTTACCTTAATTACTTTTATCAAGTAATTAATTCCCTTTAACAAATAAATTTAACTTAGATTTTTAAAAGTTAATTAACAATCAAAACATTCTTTATATTAATTAACTAACCTTTAATATTATTAAGTTTATTTTAAAACAAAGTTTTCAAAATAAAAGTTATATTTATTTTAAACCAATTTAAAACTTGGTTAGTTAAAACAATTTATTTAAAACCTTCTTAACTAATTTTAAAAACTTTAGACAATATTTAACATTGAAAGAAAACTGGTTTAACAAAATAAATTGATTTCATTTTAAAGTTTGAAACTGTTTTATATAGAAATCAACAGACCCGAGACAAATCTCATTCTACCCGAGCTTGACCCCGAGTAAAACCACGTTCCCAGCTGCTTCGAGAAAATCTCTCGTTTTCACGTGCTTGGCTCCGAGTTTCTTATCTTCTTCCCCAACCAACTCAAAAACACTGATACGAAAAAAATGCACGTATACGTGCACAGTCGCCACGACTAGCTCCGATCGACGACGAAGCCACCTGATCACCCACGATGATCACCAGAAACGATTCGAACAACCCAATATACAAAATCAGCTCTAAACCAAGAATCGAGCTTCCAGTTCAACACAGAACCCAACCCATATCGACAAAACACGTTCGCCGCGGCGTTCACGACGATCAGAAACCATGCCCCTCCGACCAGAACATCTCCACCCATCCACGTAGCGATTTCAACACTCGCGATGATGTCCGATCCCCCATGGCCTTCCCATTTGCCTCACGCAGGTAGTCAACAAATTCGAACACTTAAACCCTAGACTCGTCTCTACCCAACAATTTATGCAATAGCTAATTTTTTTCCATATTTTTCCTGGATTCAACAATCATCAAGCTAGCTTCACAATAAGTTTCAGCATCTAAGATTAGATAACCCATCAAAAATCGATAAAAATGCAATTTTGGTTCATTTATTAACTGCACCCTTAATACTCAACTAAAAATCGAGATTTCGATTTCAAAAATCCTAATATGCTTAGAGGATTCAGATTATATATACGAATTTACAAATCATTGTATTTGATTTTTAACATAAACAATGTTTCTCTGCTCTTTTATTCTTCCAGACAATATTTCTATTTATTTAAACTTAAAAGTATTTTTAAAACTAAGATCTAGTTAATTCAAACCTAATTCCTTTATACAACATAACCTATAAGGGATTAGGGAAAGAGAATTTGAATTTTGATTAGGTTTTGTGTCTGTAAACAAGAACAGAGGCTTCTATAACCAAACACAGACATGCATACACATATACAAACATATTTACCACAACACTTGCAACAGAATCGAGTTTTAAAAATTTAAATAGAAAAGTTACTCACATTAATTCCAGAAGAAAGAAAAACAGAGCTTCCACTTTGAAACAGACTTGAGGAAATTTGCATGCTAAAGTCTTCATTTTTGATCTTTGATTCACTTCTCTGGTTTGAGTTGTATGATTGTTTAAATTGAAATTTTGTTTTTAGTTTAAAGATGACGTTGAAAGAGATTTGCAGATTTCTGGTTTGCTGATCTTTTGCTTAGGTTTGATGAATGAAAAGGAATTGGAAGATATGTATATATAATGAAGAGTTTTACAGTGGGGTGTTTTGGGTTTGAAATGTTGCCTGGTACAATTTCTTATTTAATAAACATAGGTCAGAGATCACCTTTATTTAGGAGGCTGAGATGATCTTCAAAACAAATCGAATTGACTTGTTTACTGCTAGGTAAGGAAACATTAAATGCTAATGTACTTAATGTCTACAACCTTACCTTATTTTTATGTATAATTATTTTTGCTTTTGCATTCTTTTCTTGCCTGCATCTTATTTTTACTCGACTGCATTCCTATTCTTTCTTTTTTATTTGCTTTTTTACTTGTTTCTTTATTTTTATTTTATACTTGTGTTTATATTTGTATTTATTTGTATTTCTTACTTCTTGTCTGGTTACATACTTTTGCTTTACTTTATCTTTGTCTTGCTTATATACTTGTACTTTGTTAGCTTGTTTCCTTTTCCAGGTTGATGCATTTTATCATCTTCTTGTTTTATGCTTTGTAAATATATTTATTTTTATTATTTTTCTTTAAGTGTGCATACATATATTTGATTATATTTTAAAAGTTATTTTGTTCGTAGATATTTTGTTTACTTATTTTATTATTTACTTTGCAAGTGCTTTGCAATAGAAATGACATCCTATTGTTTGAATCTTAACTAATTTGTTTAATGTGTTTTATTCTATGTTTTATTTCTTTTGTTTCTTGTATTGTATTAATTTGTTAAATTTGTTAAATATAAATAAATTTCTATTTTATATTACTATTTATTATTTGAGATATTTATATTTTTTTATTTAAAGACTTCATTTTTTTGAATTTTTCACAATTTTAAATCAAAAATTAATTTAATTGTCAATTTAAAATTAGTTAAAATCCGGGATCGTTACATCTAATATATTAACGTAAAACAATTACAATTCCTACATATTCAAAGATTAATATTTTACTTTAGGAAATTTTCAGGTTTTATTGTTTAGGGTTTGCATTTGTAGAATTTCCCAAAGCATATATCAAATCCAAATAAATATAGCATAACTACTAAAATGGGAAAATTTGAAATTCCATTCACAAAAGATTCCTTGTTTTCAGATTGGATCTGATTTATACCATTGTAATTCTCTGTTACGTCTTCCTCTTTTTGAAGTACAAGAAATGGATTCTACATAGATTAGTTTTGAAATCAGAACTAAAGAGGAGAAGGATTGGCAATTTATTTAAATTAAATTAGAGATTAGAATTCCATACCTGAAATCTTACTGTTTCTGAAAACCTAAGTGAAAAGAGTTTAATAGTGCTTTGTTGTTGCTTTCAGAAGTTTATGAAGATAAGTGGGGATATATGGGTCTATTTATAGATATGGGAAGGAAAGAGAACCATTGGATTTAAAATAAATAAACTCGGGCCATTCTGGCCTAGGCTTTTCACTGCCAGAAAGCAATCACCAGTCGACCACTGCCTTTTGGGCGGTCGACCGGTCTGGTTAGTTTCTGTTGATTCCTCTCCTTCCGTTCTTTTATATTTATTACCCTAATTACCTTATTCCTATTAACGTTATGCTTAATGTTACTTCCATCTCAAGGCACTATTAAATTCAAATTCCAAACTTTTGAATTTCTTATAAATTTTAAATTCGTTTGAATTATTTTAAACTCGAAACTTTAAACGTGCATAACTTTTCCGTTTGAACTCCAATTATAAAACTTTATATATGAAAATTGATCAGAAAATTGTCATGGACGCAATGGTGCAACTTTCATGACCAAATTATGATATTTTAAAAAAAATTATATTTTTAGCCTTATTTTAATAATTCAACTTCTTATTAAAGTTTATAGGGTGTTACATTCTCCCCCTGTATTAAAATGGATTTCGCCCTTGAAATCCTAGAGGGCAGATAATGTAATGCGCACGTTATGCAATCAAGTTACTATACAATCATGTACTCAATCAAGAATGCAGGTGATTATGTATGCAACATATTATAGGTGAGCTTAATCCTAGCGTGGATGCAAGGTCATGACATATAGGCATGTATGCAAGCATCCTAAATATATATAAAATTCTATGTGAGTGTGAAAATAAAATAAAAAGTACGGCAATCATCTCCTACCATCTAATCTAGCAACCAAGATGCAACCAATTAGTAAATTTGGAGAGAAAAGTTTGCCAGAGAAAAGCATGGGATGAGAAGCCTTAATCTTTTGTTCGGTTTCCCATGTGCTTTCTGCTGGATTATCTTCCCATTAAACTCGAACCAACCTAATTTCCTTATTTCAAAGCTTCTTAATACCATGTTCCATTATTGCATACAGCGACGCAAGGGGCAATTTGCTCCATCTCAACATCTGTTAACTGACCAGGCTCTATCACAGTGGTAATGTCATGCAGACATTTCCCTAAGTGTGAAACATGAAAGACGTCATGGACTCCCGCTAGCTTAGCCGAAAGCTCCACTCGATAAGCAAATTTCCCCACCCTCTCTAAAATCGGGAAAGGCCCAACGAACCTAGGCGCAAACTTCCTAGATGTACCAAACCTCATAACCTTTCCAAGAGTGGAAACCTTAATGAATGTCATGTCTCTAACTGAATACTCCAATTCCTTTCAACGCCTGTCAGCATAGAACTTCCGACGGTCTTGCATGGCCTTTATTTACCATCTAATTAATTCTACCTTTTCCAAGGTATCATGGATTAAGTTTGGTCCAAGAATGATTTTTTTCGGTGGTCTTCCACTAACAATTAGGCGACTTGCATGGCCTCCCATATAAGGCTTCAAAGGGTGTCATGCCAATTGTAGCTTGGTAACTATTATTGTATGCAAACTCTACAAAGGAAAAGTGTTGTTCCCAAGGTTCTCTAAAATACATAATCAAAGCTCTCAACAAGTCTTCTAGAATTTTGTTCACCCTTTCCGTTTGACCGTCGGTTTATGCATAATTAGTGTTGGTAAGACTCAAAGTCGTCCCCAAAGCGTATTGCAAACTTCCTCAAAATTCCTTGGTGAACAAGGGGTACCTATCACTAACGATGCTAACTGGAACCCTATGAAGTCGCACCATTTCCTTAACATAAATGGTGCAAGAGATGTTGCAATCCTATTATTTTTAACATGAATAAAGTAAGCGCTCTTAGTGAGCCTATCCACTATAACCAAATAGCTTCATTGTCTCTTTGACTTCTAGGCAACCCATCTATAAAGTTCATAGATGTATGCTCTCACTTCTAAATCGGCACCTCTAATGGTAATGGCGGTCCTTCGAGCTTCCCTTACTTTGCCTTAATCTTCTAGCATGTTAAACACCTAGAGACATACTCTGATATCCTTCTCTTCATTCCCAGCCAATATTAAATCCTTTTCATATCTCTATATGTTTCATATCCTCCTAGGTGAATAGTTATCTTAAAGTGGTGACATTCAGCTAGAACTCCCTCCAACACATCCTCCAACATTGGGATACATAAACGTCCATCTCTCCTTAGCCATCCCCTTTGGTCTAAAGTATATCTATAGTCATGGGGAAAATTCTCACTTATACTAAGCTAGTTGAAAATTTCTACCAATATAGTGTCCTCCTTTTGCCATAGCCCTAGGTGATCTATTATCGCTGGCCTTACTTCCATAACAGCCAAATATCCCTGAGTGGGTATTGTTGGCAGTTGGAAATTAAGATTTGATAGGAACTCCAACTGCCTCCACTTGTACATAGCATTAAGAGTATCATTCTCTGAAAGCATCGGCAACGACATTCCCTTTGCTGGGGGTATATTGAATCTAAAGTCATATAATGTTATAAACATAATCCGGCTGCCTTAGGTTTAAGTCTCTTTGGGAAAAGAGATATTTAAGGGATTTTGTGGTTGGTGAATAACTCAAAACTCTCTTCCAAAAGATTGTGCCTACACATCTTCAAAGCAAAAGTAACAGTCGTTAATTCTAAGTTATAAGTAGGATAACTTTTCACATAATCCTTCAGTTGTCTACTGGCATATGCTACTACCTTGCCTTTTTGCATAAGGACAGCTCCCAATCCTATACCACATGCATCAGTGTATATTGTGACCAGTTTCGATCCATTTGTAATTGTCAGCACGAGTACACTAGTCAGAAACCTCTTTAATGTCTTAAAAGAATTTTCACATTTTTGGTCTCGTGCAAAGACAAGGATCTTCTTGGTTAGGCAAGTTAATGGTATGACTATCTTTGTGAAGTCCTTGATGAAATTTTGATAATGACTAGTCAAACCAGGGAAACTCCTAACTTCTGTAGCATTCCTTGGCACCTTCTAATCTTGAACAGCTTCCACCTTAGCAGGACCAACTAACAATCCCTTTCTGGAAACAATATGACTTCTCTAGGTCTCTAATACCTCCCTTAGGTGCTTCTCATGTTCACTTTCCGTCTTGGGGAATATAAGAATATCATCAACAAATACTACTACAAACTTTCTCAGCTACCACCTAAATACTCTACTCATTAAATCCACAAAGCACGCGGGGCATTAGTCGAACCAAAAAGCATCACTTCCTATTACAGTCCATCTGGTGTGTGAAAACCAACCTTTGCCTTGCTATCTTCGGCTACCCTTAACTATGAACTTCGGTGGCCAAGTCTAATTGGGAAAAGACCTTGGCATTGAGGAGCTAGTCAAATAGGTCATTTATCCAAGGCAGAAGATACCTATTCTTTTTAATCAACTTGTTTAGTGCTTGATAATCGATGCACTGCCTTAATGAGTCGACCGCCGTAGTGGAAAAAACAACCGGTGCTCCCCATTCTGAAATACTACGGCGTATAAACCCTTTCTGAGATAGCTCTAAAATATGCTTGTCCAATTTTCGCATCTCTTTGGGAGCCATATGCCTCAGTAGCAGAGCAACAGGTCTAGCGTCCTTCTCTAAATCAAATCTGAACTTGATCTCTTTATGGGTTAGGAGACCGAAGACTTCTTCAGAAGCATCAGCAAAGCCTCAGATTACGGATACAAATGAGAGTTCATTTTGTGATAGGCTAAGAGAATATAGATAGCTTAACTCAACTGAGTTTTGGGTTGAACAACGAACATCAATATCTTGCCCCTTACAACTCCTTAACCGCACGATCCTACTCTCACAATCTAAGATAGCCCTCTAGCAAGCTAGCCAATCCATCCTTAGTATGAGTCCATACCCCTCAAAGCCAAGAACATAAGCATTACATGAAAAATCAACATTACATATGTCCACAACTAGGTCTTTAAATATTAAGGAAAGTCGACCCCCCAATAGGATTTGATACCGCTATTGGGTTAGAGACAACTTGGAGTTTTGGGTTCATGGATTTAACTATTCTTTCAACTATAAATGAATGAGTGGCTCTAGAGTCAAATAAGGAATGAATAACATTCTTAGAAATAATAATTATACCTTCCAACGCAGCCTTCCCTTAGTCCCTAGGAGGTGGCCTACTCGTGAAATGAACTGCTTATATAGCATAAGGATGTCCACTTTGTCCTTTATTAGCAAGCATTGGGCACCTATTCTTGTAGTGCCCCTCCTCAAAGCAATGGAAGCACTTTCATTTGAATTCCTCCTTCATTAAGCTTACTATGTAGTCTTTAGCAATGTGTCCCTTACTCTGACATCTTCGACAGACTATTCCCTCCTTCTTCATCTTCCCTTTGGCCTTCTTGTTTTCTTAAAATCCTGCCTTCTTTGCTCCTCTCTGCTTTGTTGTAGCTCAACCTTCTCCTTTTCTTTCTCCTCGTCACTAGCAGTTTGTAGCAAGGCAATCTCAATAATCATTTCATAAGTAGTGCCCATTGGAGTTTGGGCTAAAAGCGATTCTCTTATTGGAGAATTCAGACCTTTAACAAAGTTCATTGCCTTCTTCATGGGGGTGTCGATCAAGCTCAACCCAAACTTTAATCTACTATTCAGCATTGTCCTCCACAACAATAATCTAGTGCTTCCTTCTTAAGATGCCATGCAGCGACCCTCCTCTTGGTCTGGTCCTCCCAACCAAGTTTTTGAAATATCTGATCATAGTCATTGATCCATGCCTTTGTCTCCAGAAAATCCTCAACTCCAGCATACGCATGCCCGTCTATATTTTGGAAGTCTTTGCATAATTTGGGGAATTCTAAAGGTCGGGGTGCTGCTTCTATATGTGGAACTGGTAGTGTTGCGGGAGAAACTTCCTATGGAATGGGAATCTCGCCTATGTGCCTCGGGTACTATTTAAATCACTCAGGCATGTCTTGAATGCTAGGAATTCCTTAAGGAGATGGGTTCCCAGTTTCTGAAATTTCATCCATATCAACCATCTGTAGATTTTTGAACTTGTTTGGTGACATTTTCCTAAGATAGTATAAACTACTAAAAAGAAAACTTGTCTAGTGTGTTCGCCTATGTTCTTTAAAGAATACACACACACACACACAAATATATATATATATATATATATATATATATATATTGGTTTTTGAAAAAGAACTTTCAAATATAACGAGCATGCGCTCATAGGTTTGCATATTTCTCTTTGATCGGGCAACCTATGCTCTGATAGCAAGTGTAACTACCCGTCCTAAAACAGACCTAAATCCCGATCCAGAAAAGCCGATCGGAACATAGAACCAATCCAAGATTTGGTGTTGGTTGATGAAATTTAAACAGTGCACAAAGCTGTCTATCCATACTTTTAGAATTTCCTAGCAGAATGGATAAAATATAATATTAAAAATATGTACCCATTGCATAAAAAGAAATCATTGTAGAACACAAAAGTATCATTATAAATTCTCATAACGTGCCATTATAACCTCAACGGTATACAAAGTCCCAAAATGACAACAACAACAATCACAACAAAATAGTCTGAAATTTGGGTACATGAAAATAACATTAAAACGATAAATGATAAATAACTGCAACAGTTTGCATCCCACCTTTATTTATTCAAACAACCATGTCTCCCTAACCTGTTTTGTTGAACGAGGAGGGAATCAGAACAACAAAGTCTAGCGAAAGAAATATCAAGTTTTGCCATGATAGTAATTGGGCAGTCTTACCAAGATAAGTAATATATTTTACATATTAAAATTATAATTCCACATGATTCTAATGCAACCATCATTTACGATAATAGTAACTGGGTAGTATTATCCAGTCCAACTACATAATTCTAATGCAATTATTGTCTACAATGCAAGAGAAAGCACCTAAACCACTGAATACATTTTTCATTGGAATTAGGCAGACTTTGACCATTTAATACTAATAAAATAGGTAGTTCCCATCTTTAATACCCAACCTAAGTCGGATCCCTACGTAGTTCTCACTAACTGACACCGTAACAAATCCTATCAGGTTACTTAGTACTCCTGCTATAGTAAAGAGGTGAACCCTACAATAGTCGAATACATCTAAACCCAAAGCAAACCCCTCTAAAGATTTCTCCTATCGTATCAATGATGTGCTTATAACCCATAACCCAAACCGTGACATCTTAGATTAATCCATTTATTCGTAAGTACTGGTAGCCTAATTGACAAGGTAGGTTTACCCTATAGAATTGGTAGTAACTTTGCGTCCACTGGGGTTATTTATTATATGCAATGTCCCACATCAGTCCCCAAAGTTACATTGCTAATAGCTAGGTTTAACTAGGCAGACTTCTATGTACTTTAGATTGACCACGCATCCCTATAACTTATTCATACTTCATATATATACCAATTGTGTGTATATGTGTGTGTGTGTATATGTGTGTGTGTGTGTTATCCTATATAAATAATAATTTAGGTTATATAAGGTAACTCCTTATTAAGCCTTCAGTTAGGGATTAAGATCCAGAATTAACATAACTACCTTCCAATAAAATTAATGCTATAACTATTCTATTAATATTAATCATTATGCTTAATATGCTACAACTAATACGTTATTAAGTTTAATAATCATGGCTAGGAACGAAATTTTTTGGGTAGACTGGGTCTGGGCTCATAGAATAGGAAGCAAGAATTTTTGGAGTATGATAGTACCACAATCCTGTAGTTGGACTTGGAGAAAGTTGCTGGGGTTGCGTATCACCTTCCTTCCTATGATAGTCTACAAGATGGCTGCCACTTCTGATGTGAAGTTTTGGTTTCCTTGGGTTGCCACTAGTGTGATACTATCCAACCTATTGAACCTTCAGCAAGTAATGCAATCAGGAATACACAATGCTGCAAAGGCAGTTGACTTTATTTGTCAAGGCCACCTTCAACTGCCATACTCCTCTAATCAATACATAAGGACAATTTGGAATAACATTCAAGGAAACGGTTACCCTACAGTGGAGGCTGATTTTGTAATGTGGAGATCCAAGCTTCATTCTGTTTCTCATGTGTATAAGCTCCTCACTGCAACTGACAGCATGCCTAATTGTAAGTGGAAGAAAATAATATGGTCATTTGATTCAGTGCCTAAAGAAAACTCAATGCTACGGAAGGTTGTATATAATGCTTTGTTAACTAGAATGAATATGTTGAGTATGGGACTTAATCATGGTGAAATATGTTTCTTCTGTTCAAGCTTTCCAGAGACTACTCATCACTTGTTCTTTGACTGCAATGTGAATCTGATTCTATTTAGAAGAATGCTGATGCTTGCTGGCAGCACTTTGTTTTCTACTCTATCATCAGTTGACATTAATATGATATACAAATCTACTAGGTGGAGAACCATGAAAGCTAGGCTTTGACTATATGCCTAAAGAAATACTTGATCATTCTGTGGTTAGAATGAAATCGGATTTGCTTTGAAAAGAAGAGGAGGGATAGTGATGTAATTTGGAAGGTTCTTAAGCATGAAATACACGAAGCTTTGAAGAGGCTACCTGAGATTCCAACTGCTTTAAGTTCTGCTTGGAGGTAGCTTTTTGATTGCTTCGGGTTTTGTAGTGTTTCCCTACTTTGTTTGCTTTGTCCTCCTGTGTGCCTATTTGTATATCTCTAGTGTATCTATGTGTGTATTTTTGAAGCTTGAATTTGTTTCGAGTTTCTTTATTTTATTGTATGTTTGCAATAAAATCAGGTAGGGGCCCTATTAACTCAGCTAGCCTTTGCTAAAAATAATAATCAACACTTTAATATTACACACACACACCCATATACATATATATACATATAGACACACACACACACACACACATAGATACATGCACGAGATTTAAGATCTAACCATTACATTTCAATAGTTCGATAATTATTTCTAATCACTACGCTCAATAATTCGCTTACAAAATGATTTGAAATATCAGTCTCATATAAATCTCTAAATTCCAAATGAGAATAGCTATTACCATAGCCAACAAAACTACACTTGTATTACAATAGAATATCATCAAACTTGTCTCATATTTATATACTGGAATCACTTTTCTATTTTAGAGAATGGATCTCACAAATTAGATCATTTATGTTCCATCCAACCATTGCACATACGACCTTAGAGTGAGAAAGGAATTCATATTTATTTAATTTAAAGAAATAGGCGGTGCAAACTACAACCAATAAAATTCATACTTTGACCACCGTTTCCACTTTATTGGCTTATAGAATATTTTAACACTATAAGCGAAGATAAAAGAGAATAAGTCGAATAGACCATAAATTACCTAGTTCCAAACAACTGATTCAATTAGAATATATTAACATAAAACAATTACATTTCCAATGTATTCAAAGATTGATATTTTACTTAGAAAATTCTGGAGTTTTATTATTTATTGTCTGTGTTTACAGAATTTCCCAAGGCATATATCAAATCTTTATAAATACAACACAACTACTAAAATGGGAAAATTTGAAATTCCACTCACAGAAGATTCCTTATTTTTAGATTGACTCTGATCATGCTGCTTATAATTCTATGTTAGGTCTTCCCCTTTCTGAATATACAACAAATGGATGGTATATAGATTAGTTTTAAAATATGAAACTAGAGAGGAGAAGGATTGGGAATTAAATTAAATAATAGATTAGAATTACTTACCTAAAATCTTGCTGTTTCTGAAAACATAAGGGGAAAGAGTTTGACAGAGCTTCACTGTTGCTTTCAGAAGTTTATGAAGAAAAGTGGGGTTATGGGGGCCTATTTAAAGAGGTGGGAAGGAACGAAAGCTATTGGATTTAAGTGAAAAAATATGGGCCTTTCTGACCTAGGGTTTTCACTGCCCGAAAGCAGCCACCGATCGATTGCTGCCTCTTGGGCGCTCGACTGCTAGCGATCGACCAACCTAAGTAACGCGGTCGATCGGTCTGGTCAACTTTGGTCGACTCCTCTCCTTCTGTTCTTTTGTTATTTATTACTCTAAGTACTTAATTCCTTAATTCCACTTAACATTACTTCCAGTTCAAGGCACTATTAAATTCAAATTCCAAATTTTTGAATTTCTTATATATTTAAATTTTAAATTTGTTTGATTTGAACTCGAAAACTTCAAATGTCCATAACTTTTCTGTTTGAACTTCAATTACAAAACTTTATATATGAAAATTGATCAGAAAATCACCATGGCCGCAATGGTACAACTTCCATAACCAAATTCTGACATTGTAGAAATTTCATTTTTAGCCTTATTTTAATAATTTAATTTTTTATTAAATTTTACAGGGTGTTGCAATAATAATCAAATTTGGGTAAAATTTCTTTAAGATTGTCTATTAAATGGAATTTGTATAAAATTGTTAGATTATGGTGATTAAGGCTTTGAATTTGTATATGATGATTGTATGTGATGTATATAAAGTAAGAAGGGTGAAAAAGGGTGTTTAAAAGAAGTAGAAAAGAAATAAAATAGTAAACAATGGTTGTAGTTCGAAATACGAAAGTAGAAGCAGTTTAAACTTTGCAGGTTTTTTTAATAATTGGCATGACCATCGGTCCATCGGTGTGATGAGGACGATGCACCATTGCATGTCTGAATTAGCCAAGTTGAACCTGGTCCAAGGCTGAAGTATTTCTACTTCGACCTAGCCTGTACGAAATAGATAATAAACGATGTATGGGTTTCTCTATAACGTCTAGAAGTGTTTAACGTCCAACAATTTAGATGGTTGATTTGAGTATAGTTTGACATTGGTAATCGAATTTTGCATTATCGGGTTAGGGTATGTTTACCCTTACCTTTGTGTATACGCAAGTTAGTCTATGTTTATCTAACTTATGTCTGTGTTGACATTTACGTGGACAGCCTGCATTTAATAATATTCTGGGGTTAGTCTCCATTTAACCAATGCTTATGTTTATCGTTGGATTAGTAAATGTTTAACTAACTCTCTTTCTCTTGTTTTTTCTCTCTTGTGTATAAGACGTGTTAGTCTATAATTAGCTAACTCTAGCATCCATTAAATGTTGACAAGTGTATAACAGTAATCATCATATTGTGTTTATTATGATGGCCTAACTCTTTAGATGCATGTGAGATATGATTAGGTTAGTAAGTATCAGCACTAATACGATGTTTACGAAATACTGTTAGCATTATATACTTGGTAATATTTTTACTCATCAAACATGTGTGCCTGATCCCCCTTCCTCATACACTATAGGTTAATGAAGTAATTGTGATGGTGTGGTGCTCGACGATGGATACTATGGAAATGTTTACATATGTTGTCTCTTGTTTGTGTATATTGTAAATATATATGGTGCGTCATTGTGTGTATGTATGAACATTACGCGTAATTTATGATGTATATGGATGCGATTTGTCAATTTGATCTATATTATAATTTGATTCATTCCACTGTGAGTGTTAAAAGATTTAGGTAGTTCATCTCTCTGTTTACTTTGTTTTTAAAGCATTTGGGCTTTTCATTTTATGGTGAATTTCATGGTTGTGAAAAGTCGGGTTGTTATATAGGTTTTAGTAGATCCAATCTAGTTTGTTTATAAAATCATATTTTATTAATATTTTCATATTGCTAATTAATTAAATCTATGTTAATTAAGTATGAAATTTGAAAAGTTATGAATCAAATATATTCATATTGTAAAAGGTGTAACAAACATGTGAATCATATAGTGAGCATAACTATTTGGTGTTTAAAGATGAAAACAAAAATAAAATTAGATCTAGATATAATCATATCAAGACCTAAATCGATAAAGGCAAAGGGGGCATCATTGATTGATCCCACCTTTTCTCTTTTGCAAACATTTAGCTTATACAACTCATAATCAATATACAAGGATGATATGGCACAATAGTACATTTTAAATGACAAGAGCAACAAACAATAACTTGGTCAATATGTACATGCATATATATTGAGATTTTTATTTACCATGTATATATTCGCTATTTATATAAACATATATTATTATCACAATTTTAAATTGTTCAATGAACATAAATTTATGAAAAAAACCATTTCTAAAGTACATGCCCTAACAATATTAAATATAAATATTAATGTTTGAATACACATCCATACACACACACATATACGTATATATGTATGTATGTATGTATGAATGTATGTATGTATTTATATAATATAATTAAGCCAAAATAATTTTCAAAAGCAAACATCCACATAACATTAAGCCTTTATGACGTATATGCATGTGTGCGCGCATGCATGCTCATGCATAAAGCTTCTACCAAAAAAAATTTAACAACCAAAATAGTATAAAATCGAAATTGGATACATCAAACCAAACAATATATCATAATATCTATATTTAAAGGTTAATTAAAATTGAAATTGAAAATTTTAAACAAATAAGTTTATAATATGTTTAGAACATTATTATAGGTAATCTTAAACCATAGATTCATAACGTAAAACATAATTTTATACTTGTATACTTCTACAACATATAACTTGACAATTTTATTTTGTTATAATTGGATTTCAAACAACACATATAAATTTGATGATGATAATGGTTTAGGAGTTCTCTGAAATGGTAAAATCATGTATTAATAATTTATGTGAGGGAATTATTATTAACAATAGAAATAATAATGTCGTCATGGTCATCCTTCTATATGAGAACCTACGTGATCATTCTGACTCACTACATTTATTTGGTAACTAACTTTAACCTAGAGTTATTGTCCTTTAGCCTACTTGTTTTACCTAGGTTATTATAGCTAGAATGGGTTTATTCTTCTCCTCTTGCATATGTGTGTGTGTGTGTTTAGGCTTACGTTGTTTGTTGATTTTTTTTCAGTTTTAGCTACGGAAGTGGGCAGTACGGATCACGCATACTTATTTATAAGTTGAACTAAATATATTTTTTCTATTGGGCCCCCTATAGCTTCATTGCACTTTCTTGATAGCAGACAAGGGTTTCGTCTCATCAACGCCTCATTATAGATGCTACAGACAAATTATAATGTTATATATTATCTCTTTTTATTCTTTACATGCTTCTTAGTTTTTTCCTAAGTTTTTTTAAGGAGGGCTTTATTTTATTTTATTTTATTTATATGGGTTCATGGAGAAGAGCCACCTACTAGGCTTGTCGGAAGCTCCTTTTTTATGCTAGAATAAAATTAATTGAGTGTTTTCCTGCTCACGAAGGATCACTCATTTTCCTACAAAAATTATATATGTAAATTATGATTTAATTTATTAAGTTAAAACAGTTCATACCACTAATTAACAAGTTATTTAAATTGTATTAAAAATTCTAAATTAAGGTTAAATGAAAATATGTACATATAAAATTATGATAGTATACTATATCCAATAAAACAAATCAAATTTAGATCATTCCTTTCAGATCTAGCCAATATGTGAAACTATGATTAGGAATCCCCCCTTAGATCCTTGAATCAACATCCAGCTTTGCAAGGGAAGGATGAACTGCTTCATTAGTTTTATTCTATATAATTTTGGGTGAATGGATTAGAAATTTTTGCCATGAAAGATATAAAGAGGTAGCCTTAGATAAAGGGATATGGAGGAAAAAAAATTGAATAAGGAAACAAATATATGGAATTTGTTTTATGGAAAAATAGAAACTTTTCTCGTTCTTTCTTTGAAAACTTCCCTTTTTTGTTCTTAATTAATTTTCAATCAAGTCAATTCTTCTGCTTTATTATACATGGCCGACCAAGCATGTTTCTTAGCATAAACTAATTTTTTGAAAAGCTCGTTAAGTAATTAAATGTATTTAAATCCCGTTTTATTAAATAATGATATCGTATGTTAATATGTAGATATATAATTTTTATACATACATCCAAATAATTACTTTCATTACCCAAAACATCAAATAAATTTATAATCAATATTTCTTAAATACTAATTAATTTACTTAATTTATAGCATTTTATAAACTAATTAAATTGTGTGGGTTTCTGAAGAATTCACAAATATGGTTATAAGAGTCAAAAGTGTCAATTCATAAGTGATTAAATTGGACAATTAAAATATCAATGTTCACATGTCACTTTAACCAGTACTAAGACTTTTTGGCTAAATTCGTCGCTTACAAACTTCTTTAAATTTTACATTTTCTTAAAAGGTACCTTTAGTTACAATTATCTACCAATGGACACTTTGTCAAAACTATATCGCTTTAGGAAATATGGAATTTTGTATTGGTCAAAATTTCAATATTATCCACATGCAACTCGGTTAGTCCAAAAACAAAGTCCTTTGTTCAATAACAATAATAATAATTTACCATACTACTCTGGCCAGAGATTTTGATTTTGAGTTAACTACAGTTGACCATGGTACTAACCTTATAAAACTAAGGAAATAAATTATCTATTGAATAATTATTTACTTCTAATGCATCAACTAAGACCCAAATGTTGATGGTTTATCATGCCTTGATTTAAATATAACAAAGTAGAGTATTCATATTAAAGTCTCATGATATTCTTATGTCAAAGGAACCGTGTAAGATCATATAGTAAGATTTGTTAATTAATCAAGTTTTTATCAACCAAAAGAGTAACAACCCAGCATTTGGATATATTTTAATCTGACAGTTAAAAATATTTTGGAAGTAATTTGAAATTTAATTATAAAAGCAAAAGATAATTTGGGGTTATTTTTAGGGAAAAAGAAGAAATTTTATTTTCTAGAATATTAGTAAAATGAATTAAGAGGACTTTTACTTTCTTTGCATAATAAATTAAATAAGAATGATTGGTTCTTAGAAATTAAATATTGAATTTGCCTAATAAAACAAGAAAGGATTATTGATCTTGCTTAATAAAACAAAATTGCATATTAATCAACAAAATAAAACAATAATATAAAACAGAATATTATAATGACATACCTAAGATAACAAAATAGTATAATAACTTGCTTATAAAATAATAATATAAAATAATTATTCTGACTGGCCTAATAAAATAATAGTATAAAACAAAAAATAATGAATTGCATTATAATAAATTGGTATATAAACAAAATAGCATAATGGCTTGACTAATAAAACAAAATAGTTACTTGACAAATAAAACAGAGTAGCATAATTACTTGTCTAATAAAACAAAAACAATATAAGAAAATGGTGTAATGACCAACCTAATAAAGCGAAACAATATAATTACTTGCCTAATAAAACAAAAGAGTATAATTACTTACCTAATAAAATAAAATAGTATAAAATAAAATAGCATAATGACTTGACTATAAAATAAAATAACATAATAACTTGTCCAATAAAGAAAAATAACTGCTTGCCTAATAAAAAAAAAGTATAATTCATCCAGTAAAACAAAATAGAATGATTATATGTAACGATTAGGAATTTCTAAAACTTCGTATTTAAATGCTTGAATCTTGGTTTAATGTGACTAAAATTGATTTTATAATCTTGTTAACTCCCTTTTAATTAATAACTAATGATAATAAACTTGTTTTTGAAAAGTATGTACAAAATAGTTTAAAGAACTATAGATAACATGCTCGAAAATTGTTTTATTGATAAACGACATTTTACCCGATAGAAGTTGTTCTAACTTGTTATTGTCTAACATATAAATTTTAATTAATTAGCGACTACATATATTTTATGTAGCATGGGTAACTAAATTTGAATAGTAAAAAGGTTAGCAAATTGATTAAGGATAAGATATTTTGATGAATAATGTTTAGATATGTGTTTTGGTCAAAGATGAGGTGGAAATGTAGCACATAAGAAGGAGTATGCATGGTGGCCTTCCATGGAGGTTAAGAGGTAGTGGTTGCTACTTGGCAACTTCTACATATGGCCCTTCAGGTGTAAGATTAGTTTATTTATTAAATTTTAAAGGTAGAAACAACGTAGTGTTAATCCATTTCTATATTCACCATTCAACCTTTAATCAAAGTAAATATTCTCCAGTCTCCACCAAACTTAGGCAAAGGCCTTAGGTCATCATAGCAACCGAGGAAGCAACATGAAGCTTGAAGAAAAGGAGCAGAAGGGGTGGTGTAGGTTGGCCATGAGCGATATGATGGCAAGGATCATAGCTTAGTTTAAAAGTGAGCTAAAGCTGGAAGCTTAGGATGTTTGGTGATGGTAGGGAGTGTTCTTGTGATTCTAGGTAGCCTTTTCTTATGCTAGCTTGGTTATGGGGTAGGTTAACTCACCATTTGATTGTACATATTGGGTTATATATGTTGTGCTTAAAATATAAAGTTAGTGAACTAATGAGGTTATAACTTTGGACCATAATTGCTTTTAAAAATAAATGAAAACTCTATATTGTTTATCATCACTTCTGTTACCCTCTAGAATATGTAATGTGGCCTTAACTTTGTGTTTACATGTTTGATTTTGTTGTATGTGAAGTTGAAGTGAGTTTGAATGTATTTTAAGCGAGAATAGTCGTTATAAGTGACTTTGAATCCCTTGTGTTTCAACTTGTGTTAAATGGGTATATATGAATATATTGTGACATAATATATCTTAGTTGTTATTTAAAGTTATAACAATGAATGGAACAGTAAGAAAATATTTGGAAAATTATAGAAATGATATGACAAAGTTTGAAAAGTTAGAGGCAAAATAGTCGATATGGATGCGCTTTGTAAATGCCTTGTGTTCGGCGAATTTTAGTGTGATTTTCGTAGATATCCTTAGGGGTTTATTTGCATAATTATTAAGTAATATAAGTAAAGTACTTACTGCAAAACGATTGAACCATAAATCACTTGACATCATATTGAAAATGAATCGAACATTGAAGGGTTTAAAACTAGTTTTGTGGCATGAATGCAAATTTGCAAAACTTTAAACCTAAAACACTTTTTGGATGTTTCAAAACTTTTGATACAAGTCCTATTAATGCAATTGTTTGCTCTTTGGAACTTTACATGATTTAAAATGACTTTAAAAAAATTATTTTTCTATAATTTTTTTGGGATTTTGAATAACATTTAAAAATGTTTTTAAGTTTAAATATATTTTTAATAATTAATAATGAATTTTTAACATAAAGAGTTTTTAAACTTAAAACATGCTTTTTTATGATTTCTTTAAAAAGAATTGATAAAAGAGTGGTCCTTTAATAAGGAAAGCACTCATAATATTATTAAAAAAGTAAAAACCATACAAATGTTTAGTGGGATTAAGTTATCACAATTATGTAAGATCGTCACTTTTATGATCAATAAAATGAAAATGAAGCAAAACAATTAAAAAAAATTCTATGCAATCATACGAAAATGGTGTATTGAAGAGCTACTGCATGCATGAAAAAGGGGCTAATAATAATGATCTACATTCATGAGCTGCAACAAAGGATCAATTGATGCGAAAATAGTGCAATGTGAGGAAGGACTGGTGCGATGACAGGTCTGTACTAGAATAGGAATAAACTCAATGGCACCGGTGAGGTGAGTAGCATTGATGAAGATAATAAGACGAACTCAGACCAGAACTGAATGATAGTTGAAGCTTTGATGAAGGTAGAAGCATAGTTGTATGGCATGTAAAAGGAAGTATGGCAAGAGCTCTGAGCATGTGTCATTACTGATATGCATGTGGATGGTAACTGAAGCAGAAGAGTTGAACTGGCTGAACTACAGTGGAGTTGAATAGCTGATTTGCATGAATTATCCATGTTGGAAGGGGCTAAAATACAGTTATATGGCATGTACCGTTACTGATTGCATGCGTGGAAAACCGGTAAGAGCAACCTGATGGTTGCTGATGCATAAATTGTATGGTGAGTGAATATATGCATTGCTGAAGCATTAATATGAATGGTAAGTGAATGCAAGCACTGTTGTAAGGTGGAAAGCATGGTTTGCTGGTAGAAAAATCATTGATGATAGCTGAAACATGAATCGGTGCAATGCACATTTAACCGTGTGTACTATTTAAAAGCTGGTTGTGTGTACTATCTGCTGGTTGTTGAAACATTGATTTGTTAGAGACAATGCTTGTAATAGAACTGGAGTTAAGAGAAAAGAATGGTGTTGAAGCGTAGCATTGCTCGTGCATGAGCCAGGTGGTGGAAAAGTAGAATTGATTTCTCTCTGCTATGCTATGCAGTTAACAGCTTTTTTTTTTTTTTTAAGAAATATAATATATAAAATAGGAGAAAAAACGCCTTTCTCCGAGGGCTCGCAAAATAGGAAACAAGATGGGACGAAAACCACCAAAAGGAAATACCGCAAAACAACAGCGGAAACCAAAACACTGAAGACCCGTGGAGGAGAATGAGAAAACGATCCACCAACAAGCACAAACCCGCATTTACCCTAAGGAAAAGGCCAGACCTCCAAGCCGAACCAAAAGAGAGCCAACTAGTAAGCGCTAAACCAACAAATAAAAGGAACGCACGGAAGATGGCATTCAGAGAAAAGCAGACGCCATCAACGCCAAATCAGTGGCAAAATAGTAGATCAAGACCAGTCGAAGCCGCCGAACAACCACAGAGAAACCACCAAAAACTAGCGATCAAATGGAGGCCGCATCCCGAAACCAGACAACCAAAACCCAACCGAGCCATAGAAAACCAAAAAGAAAAGAACCGCCAAAAGCTAAACCACCCGGATTGAGTGGAGAGGAAGGGACACACGATCCACCAGCTTCCACAAACCCGCCTTGACCCGAAGGAAAAGGCCAGACCTCCAAACCAAACCAACAAAAGAGCGATCTAAAAGGCGCAAACCAGCAACTCCTTGGACAGCTCACTCCAAGATAGGGAGCACGGAACAAGGGAGAAAAAACCAGCCATGAAGCACCGAGAAACCAACAGCCAAAAGGTAAACCTAGTCAATCCGAAGCAGCCTAGCTACCACAGTAACCACCAAGGTACCAGAGAAGAAAAGGCCGGACATCACGAACAAGACAACCAAACCCTAGATACAGCTTCTGGAAAACTAACAACCACATTAAACAGAAAAAAGGGGGGGAGGGGCAATGAGCGATGGGTGAAGGCCAACGCTCGCACACGATGATCAACCTACTCCCAGTCTTGCGTGAGACGAAGCACACGAAATAGAGAGGAGTCTGACCAGATGCTCCGCACGGGAGTTTAAGCGACCCCTGAAAAGTCGTCCACGGAAAGCAATGAAGACGTCTTTCCGAACACACCGAATAATAGAAGGAGGATCCATACGAGCATCTTCGAACGTTGCCTTGTTTCGCGCGCACCAAAGGTGCCAGCAGATGAGACAAGGAATCAAGCGGAAAATGATCGCACGAAGAGACTTACCAGCATTCCCAGACCACCAGGAGTTCCGGAGATCAGAAGGAGAGCACGCCATCCGACGCATACCAATAAGGTTACCGAAGTAATTCCAGCACGATCTGGCTGTAAAGCCACCAAAGAACAAATGATTAAGGGATTCGATATCCCCATTACCGCAGCATCTACAACGAGAAGCGAAAGGGATGCCGATTCTTTGGAGGTTCTCGTCAAGTGGCAAACCATCATGGATAATTCGCCACATCAGAGTAGAGACCTTGGGAGGAATACGAGAGTCCCAGATAAAAGAAAACACCGGACGAATGGGGCTAGGCACCCTAATCGTAGACCAAGTTCTCAAAATGGAAAAGGAAGATCCATCCCATCCTGAAGAACCACCGTGACTGTCGGAACAGGCTTTTACCGACTGCATGTGCATCCAGGTTTCACTAGCAAAAGACGGGGAACCTGAGAAGTTAGAGCCCTCAAGACTACGGTATTTCGCGTGGAGGAACGTAGCCCATAAGGAGTTGTTAGCGCCAAATCTATGCCATAATTTACAGGCAAAAGCGGCGCAAAGGTCCTCAGGTCTTCGCAGACCCAGACCGCCTTCATTCTTGGGCCGACACACCACATCCCATGACACCCAATGGTGACGACGGGCGCTATCTCTGGTGCCCCAGAAGAAAGATGAAGCCAAAGAACGGTAAGACCGAAAGAAGGAAGAAGTAGGGGTCATAGCCGCGAAAACATGAGTACCCATTGAGTTTAAAACGGATTTGATAAGGACAAGACGACCAGCCTGAGAAATAAGAGAAGCATTCCAGCGTAAAATCTTACCCCTCACTTTATCAGTTATGGGGTCGAAAAGAGCATTGACCTTTCTACCACGGTACAGGACAACTCCCAAATAAGGAAGGGGAAGGGTGGCTTCCTTGAAGCCAGAGACCGACTCGATCCATAAGGCACGGGAGGGAGGCATGTCCTTTGCGTGGACGAAACAGCTCTTGGCAGGGTTAACAAGTTGGCCCGATGAACGTTCATATTGATGAAGAAAATTGAGAAGCCGACGGACAGAGGGGATGCTGCCATTAGAGAAAATGACTACGTCATCAGCGAAGGACAAGGAAGACACTAGGGGGCAACCCCTCGGAATCCCGAAACGCTGAATCTGGCCGTAGATAGTTAATGATTGGAGACCGCGAATGAAGGCCTCTGCCGCGATCACAAAGAGAGTTGGCGATAGAGGGTCTCCCTGACGCAAGCGCCTACCGGCCTTAAAATAACCATAAGCCGATCCATTAATAAGCACAGAGAACCAGCAGTTGGAGATGAGCCTCCACACCAAGTCAATAAGGTATTCCGGGAACTCGAAAGCCCTTAATACCTTGATGATGAAAAACCAGGACATACGATCGTAGGCCTTAGCCATGTCCAGTTTGAAGACAACATTAGATCCCCTGATCTTCCGATCGATCTGGAAAATAAGTTCTTGAGCGAGCATAACGTTATCAGTAATCAAACGCCCCTTTACAAATCCCGCTTGAGAAGGAGAAATAATGCGCTCAAGGAAGGGCGCTAAACGAGTGGATATGATTTTAGATATCACTTTGTTCGAAAAGTTGCAAAGACTGATAGGCCGGAAATCCACACACGACCTAGGATTCTCGCACTTTGGAATAAGGACAAGGTTGGTGGATGTCCATCCAGAAGGAAGGGAACCCCCAGAAAAGAAGGATTGAACAGCAAGACAGAAATCCTCCTGGATTAAAGACCAGGCACTCCTGAAGAAATTACCGTTGAAACCATCCGGACCACTGGCGCTGTCCTTACTCAGTGCAAAGACAGAAGCACGTATCTCCTCCGAAGAAGGGAGATTCGTGATGACGTCGCATTCCGGAGAAAGAACAACACGCGGAATGAAGGCCATCAGAGCTGGGTCCGATTCCGATACCGACGGATAGCCCAAAAAAGATTGAAAATGGGACAGGATGGTCTCTTTAACATCTTCAGGCGAAGAGGCCGTAGATAGATCCGGACGCAAAATCTCACGGATCGTGAGGATGTTATTCTTCTTTCGAATAGAGGAATGAAAGAATTTAGAGTTTGTATCACCGACAACTACCCACTTGATCCTAGCCTTTTGACTAAGGTAGTCATGCTCGATACGAAGTTCCGAGGAGAAAGTGGTTTGAGCAAGATCCCAAGCCTCCTTGTTAGCCATGTTAGGATCCTCATCTAACAAGGATTCGGCAGCTATAAGAGACTCTTCGGCCAGACTAACGTTGGGAACCCCCAGAGCTAAAAGCTGAGATGTTCAATTGTTAAAGCAAAGCTGTAGAGAAGACAATCACTATCTATGAGAGAGGAAGAGCCTTTGAGTGATCTAGTTTTTGGTGTTGTCATCAAACATAAGAAGCGGGAAGTCTGATTGAATTACATAGTCTTCCTTGATCTCATCTAAGCACACCTTCCAATTTGAATGGCCAATATGAACACATGTCCAAAGAGAAATTTGCTAGGAAATAAAATGCAGGATGGCTAAGGATTTTTTATAAGAGCTGTTAAATATCCTTTGGTTACATTCATACCAGAGACCCCACCATGTGGTAGAATATGAAGTATCTAGAATTTTTCTATTAATCTTATTATATTTGAAATTTGAAATTAGTTGTTTTTAATTAATATTTCATATAGATATTTAAAACCTATTTATAAGTAAGTTTAGAGTATTTAATATATATAATTTTTGGAAAAGTAAGTTAAGTATTTTATAAAATGATCAAAGTGGTTTTGTAATAACCTTAAGTTATAATGAATGGTTTTGAGAAGTTAAGTAAAAAGCACATTACCTTAAATAAGTGTAGATCAAATTAGATATTTAAATAGAATGTTTTATAGATAAAGTTAAGTATAAAATGGTTTTGGGTATATAGTAACAATGTTTTAATAACGTTTGTTTTTAACTTATTTAAATATACTTTTGAAAATGCGAAATCTTTTTAAGAGATTTGTGAATATTCTTATACATTTAGGATAAGAGTATGAATATTCTAAATATTGAAAAGAGTATAAATGAATATTGAAATTTTAGTATACATGTATATATCTTTTATAAAGGTACTTTAAATGTATATAGGAGTATTTACAAGGAAGTTGTAATTAATAAAAAATGAATTAAATAAAAAGGGGATTAGAAGTCACTTATGTGAGTCAATTGTGATTTGTGTGTTTACATGTTTATGGAAAGTATTTAATCCTATACTTGGCACCAAAAGCAACAAAGTAGGCTTGTTTTATCTGTGAGAGTTATGAATGATATTCGAGTAGGACTTAGAAGCAAACAGTGCTCTAACTTACCAACTTCACTCTTGACCCTGAGATATCGTAAGTTGAGAAAGTCGAAAATGTGATAAGTATACGAGATTTGGTTCCCATGTGCGATCATTTTAATTTTGTACTTGATAGTTGATTAGTCAACCATCGAATTTAACCAATATTAACTTTGGAAGTATACGTAAGCATCACATATTGATACGATTTAAGATCCATAGGGAGGACTCATTCGTACAAATCGTCTCTTGCTTTTAGAACGTGTGTGTATATATATATATATGAGATCACCCAATGAGGAATCCTTTATATCGTTCTAGAACTGGAGTTGAGTTAGACAGAAATACACCGATTTAATTTTGAAGAGTCCTTGATCATATTAGTATACTTCTGTATTACTTACCAAAAACCACTTCTAAACTGGTATACGAGTTTTGTGTTTTGGAAGGTGTTGTGGAGTGGAATATTATAGAGTTGAATTATTTGTCCTGAGGTTAAATCCATGGGAGAGGCCAGCGTTAACATTTTGGACTAATGCTATAGAGTTGAACTACCTATCCTAAGGTTAAATCCAAGGGAGAGGTGAGCATTAGCATTCATCAAATGACTTATGATGGAATCCATGGAGAGTTTTGTGAACTATTGAGATGCTGGAATCCAAAGAGAGATTCGAAATCTGTTCAAGTGTGTTGATGACTTGTTTGAGCGATGTTGAACTTGACTTCACCATTGGTAATGGTAGAGTAGGATGCATAGCTAAGGGGTTTTGATAACCCAAAAGGGTACATCAACTCCAAATATTTAGAGATACTTCCAATTGGATGGTGCCGGGAGTTGATTATGTTTGGTATCACATGTTCAGGCATGGACCAGCTAAGTTGTACCTATTGTTATATTTTATCTAGAGATAATATGGTTTGGAGGGTTTTGACCTTTTTCAGGACTTCGTCCTCGATGTACTAAGGGCATTTCCAACGGAAATCCATATGAAATGTACCTTAGTAGTTTTAGTTGTACTTCTAATATTGTTGTATTGTGAGATGCAAGCAACACAACTATTTAATAATTCATATTCTATACCCTAAGCATTTTCTATTAGATCACCTAATTTACTTATTAGACAGTTTCAGTTTTTTGGAGGGGAAAACTGTTATGGTGATCCGGACGGTCCCAAAAGTACTATTATATGCAATCATGTGTAACATCTTGAAAGTTTTAACAAAAAATTAATATAAAATTAAATTTAAATAAAACAAGTGCAAAAATGAAGTTTTCATAGATGTTTGAATTTGGCTATGAAACTTGCACCATTTCGTAGCGATTTTTTAGGCAATATTCATATATATCACTTCAAAATCGGAGTTAGTACAGAGAAGTTACAGATGTTTAAAAATTCAAAAACAAAATAAGTTTAAAAATAAATATTTACAAAAATTGAGGGTCGACTCGTAAAGTTGAATGGATGACCCATGGAATTGAACAGTCGACCAGTATAGGTTGAACTGTGGCTATGAATGGTCGATCTGTGGTATTGAATAGTCGACCAATCATGTTAAAAACAAAAAGTTCTGCACCTGGTTCGAACGGCTGAGATCCATTGCTTCATGGTCAAGTTTTGATGAACTTTCTTGATAATAAAAAATATTCTCCAGCCTAAATCAATGCTTCTAATTCATTTCCAGCCGCTATAAATTGAAACCGAGGCTAACCCTAAAATCAGTAGAAAACTTACGGACTACCGAAACTCTGCTAAAATTCTTCCTCTTCACTTCCAAAATTCATTCAAAAATAAAAATAAAAATCAAAGCAAGCATGCGATAGTAGATCAGATCTGGGAGGAGCAAGCATATGGGGGCGATTCCCGACATGCATGTTGGAAGAGCTTGGATCTAAGGTGAGTCGGAATACGTTTGATAAGATGATTTATTACAGTTAGATTTAATCTATTCTGAGTGAGCTAAGGTGTTAGTAATTTAAAATAGAAATTGTAAGCCCTAATTATGAGATGATCCTGTAAACCGCTTTTCAATTGAAAACCATAAAATTGGTTTATTGTCATACGTAACCTGTTAAATGCATGAATGCCAAACCAATGAAAAAAGTTTATAATCTCAATAGAAACTGATCACTTAATTGCTTAGGGTTCATTTACAGTATATGCTAATTAATTAAAATTAACAGTAATCAAAATCGAATTAGAAAATTTAAACAACCCCTAATTTTTATACGGCGACCAATCGACCCTTACCTCGTGTGGTCGATCGCAGGTAGTCAACCGATAGGATGTAGCGATCGACCGGTTATGGACTAAAAAGCACAATCTGAACCTCGGCCTGAAGCCTCGGCTAGTAATAAAAATAAACATAAAAGTTAATTGTTGCGTAAGCCTATTTAGGGCTATTTGTATGTTAGGAGCCGTAGGGAAACTAGTTCCCTAGTGAGATGATCTATGATGATACAGTGTTGGTAAATGTGCTTTACCCAATGGGAGGTCAATTATTCAACTAGGGGCAATTTTTATCGCAATTGGCACTCATAGGAGGTACTACGGTGGATGTGCAGTACTGACTAATGGCTGATGGGGTGTATGGACCCGGCACAATAGGCTTCCTAGTACGCATGGATACCGTAACAACTTGGATTTTTCAAGGATTTAAATAAGGATTTAACGAAGATTTTGTAATAAAATTTGTTTTTAAAAAATAAAAATTTGATACCGAAAACTAGATATTTGAAATGCGTCCATTGAAATAAGACCAGTAAAATTTATTTTACATAATAGTTCGTTCGGAACTCGGTAAGTACAATTTTTCCGAGCGAATTATCAAATTTTAAAGTATGAATATTTTTACAGAGAAATGATCTAGAAAATTTTCTGATTAAAACGTCAAAGTTCATTCCGTCCAATTCCGACCTTTGTAGCTTCATTTATCTAGAATTGTCATTGTCATTCAATTTAGAAGCGGTAATAGTAGCGACATATGAGATTTTGCTACGAACATCGTAGCACAGATATGATTATATCATTGAATTCATCTCGTTTCGCTAGTCTCCGTGGTATATTTATTTTCTTGTTTTGGCTTCCGTGGAAAAACGCTACATGACTGAAATACTGGTCCGTGACCGTGCACGGGGTCATCATTCCTTTCTTCCTCCTACCTCCCTTGGCCGTACCCGCAACCGCCCTCTCTGCCTGGAGCAGCTCCGCCCTTGACCACCAGCTCCAGTCCCCGAGCCGCATCACCTCCCCAAGTCCTCCTCTGGTCCATCGCTGCCAAACCCCCTATAGCAGCCCACCTTCCCTCCTAGGCCACCTGACTTCCCACTAGACCCCACACCCACCACCACGAATCGCCTACTCCCTGTCCCGACCACTTCCGCCTGTCCAAGCACCGCAACCACCCGGTCTCCCCACCTCGGCGCCCTGCTCCAGCCACCACCATCCCACCTCAGCCCAAAACCCACGACCCGCATTCCGAACCTGCTCTCCACCTACCCCTCCTCTCGCCCGAAGCCACTTAGCCTAGCACCGAACCACCCTACCCGAACCCACATTACCTCCTCCTTCCCGCAGCCCAGTTACCGGTTTCCCCGCAGTCAGTAGCCAAACCCATGCCCGAAGTTTCCTGCGGCAGCATCTCGCCTAGGCAGCCGTCTCCATTCTTGCGGACGCAGCCCATTTTGTTTATAGCAACCTAGCTTCGCTATTCGGATCCATCTCCGAACTCGTAGCGGCATGTTATAGCTATTAGTACGTGTGCGCGTGTCTGTATCCTTGTTGCCGTTCTAGTTTCTGATCCGCGAAGGTGAGTGTATAACTCACGACATTTATTTTTATGCAAGTTAATTTAGTTTAGTTTAAATTAGTTAAGTTATAAATTAGTTAAGTTTAAATTAATTTGGTTAATTTTAAATAGTTTAGTTTTTTTTTTTTTTTTGTGAGTTAAAGCTTAACTTTGCATATGAAGTTAAATATGGGAAACGTGAGTATATGTTGGAGTAGGAAACATGAGTATATAGTGGAGTTGTATGAGAATATGGAATGTAGTATTTGGGTTACACACATGAGTTGCATGGTGGAAGATGGGAACAGAAAAAAATAGTTGTGGGGATTCATTTTTCCTTAGTGTTCACATTTTTTTTTCTGCATATAATGTGAACAACACTTATTGAAAGAAAGGGGGTCAGCACTTAATACATGAAATGCATCTTCTTCTTTCATTTTTCAAAATTTCTTCTAAACGCATGAAAAAATTTCATGAAAGCACGAACATATTCACTTTTCATTTTTTTGTTCTATGCACATGCTAATTAACAATACGTTCATTTATTTTCTTTTCTTTCTCTCCAGAACATATACACCTTATTTTGTTTTCCTTTCCACTGCATATGTTTGTACTTGTGTATGTTGTGTGTGTGTTGCTTGCTATATCTCAATGTGAAGGTGACATGAAGGAGTAGCTCAAATTGAGGAGGGTTCATTTTTTTAACGCATGGACAGTCTTTCACTTTTCATTTTTTTGGTTTTCAAGACCCAACAACTTTTTTTTTCTTTTCTCACTTTCCCTTAAAATTTAAAAATTCCTATATCATCACAAATACACAAAATATTGGTCGAATTGTTGTAAATGAAAGTTGTAAAGGACCGACTGAGCAACACTTTTCGTTCTCACCATACTCAAGATAGTGGGGCGAGAAGCGAGTTAGTTTGTAGAAAGGAAAAAAATGAACAACAAACACTATTTTTTTTCCTTCCATTTTTCAATTATTCTTGCATGCATTGTTGTGTGTGTTATCTAGAGTTTAAGTGTGTGTGTGTATTTTGTGTGTGTAGGTGGCTGGCGTGCATGAGGAAGTGCAGGTGTGAGTTTTACAATATTCTGGCATGCATGGGACGAGTGAAGGCAAGAATGGGGAGAGCAAGAAAAGTGAAGTGGCACATGGGAAAGAATGGAGGAGAGGACGTGCGCAATATGGAGAACAAGTGGATGGAATTTGTTTGCAGACGGATCTTTTGAGTTTTGGATATTTGAGTGGGCTAGGTTTTACACGTTGAAGTGAGGTTTATTAAATAGGGTACTTTTGGAACGGGTCCTTATTAAGTTTCAAAATTCACGAAAAGTCCTTCACTAAATTTCAGTGTAAATTAGGTCCCTGTTTTTTATTCACGATTATTGCAGAGCATGATGCAACATTTCATAAAAGTTGCTGACATTTCCGCAATATTTCTGTACACTGTGAACATAGTGTATGAAAGTTGCTGAAATATCAACACTTATTTATAAAAGTTGCTGATATTTCAGCAACATTTATGTACACTGTGAACACAGTTTATGAAAGTTGCTGAAATATCAGCACTTATTTATAAAAGTTGCTGACATTTCAGCAATAATTTTTCTTTGTTTTTACAATAAAACTTTGACACGGATAGTTGCTGAAATATCAGCACTTATTTATAAAAGTTGCTAACATTTCAGCAATAATTTTTCTTTGTTTTTACAATAAAACTTTGATACAGATAGTTGCTGAAATATCAGCACTTATTTATAAAAGTTGCTGATATTTCAGCAATAATTTTTCTTCGTTTCCAAAAAACAGGGACCCGCTTTACAATGAAACTTTGACAGGGACCCGCTTTACAATATGAAAGTATGATAGGGATGCCTCCCTAATTTCTACTATTAAATAACTATTTAGTCGTTTGATGTAGTAATTAAAAAGTGTTAACTCTATAAAAGTTTAACTTCCCAATACGAAGTCCGTTTAACCCGCGGTCTTCGACGTTAGATTCATATTGACGAATAGAACACACTAGTGTAAAATATCGATACATTTAATAAATTATAAATTAGTGGTAAATTAAAAGGACATTGAATTTAATACGGCTAACATAATTAAATAACTATACTTCATTAGTGACATCTATTCAACAGAATAAATCCTCATTTTGCTATTACATTTATTTACTAATTATAATGATGTGTTCGTATTTATTTTTGTTGATGAGTGATTGTTTGGTTGTCTTAATTGTGCTCGACCAGTTTATGAGCAATTACACTTTTTATTTAGCATGGGTTGGGTAGGAGATAGATTTTTATGTTACCATTTCGTAATTTCCCAATTTAACTATAAGGTGTTTAGCGATATTGTGGGTTCATTTAATTATGATAATTAATTATAATAATTTTGATTTGAATAAGATTGTTTTGAAATAGGATTTCCATAAAAAAACTGAAAGGTTAAGTGAAAGACGGTATTTGCAAATGAAATGTTGGAAAATAAAAGGTATTTTATCTTTTAAAATAAAATGGTTCTGTGAAATGAAATCGAGAATTTGGTCGAAGAGATTATTTTCGAAAATGAGTATATTACTAATGAGTTTAATATGAATTCGTAAATCGAAATATGAAAATTGAATTCAAACTTTAATTTGATTGTTCATACGAAGTCGATGCAACTGGTTTAGTCTCTTAAATTACTGTACCTATATTGTTTGACTTGAATTTACTTACATAAGAATATATAGTCCTGACTCGAGTGTATTGTCTTTTCATTACGCTCGGGAGTTGTTTCAGTTCTCAAAGATATTAGTACTTGAAGACGAAGACGGAGATTTGAAGACCGTACTCACTACTATTATCCGCTGCATTATATTGGTATTTTTGTAAAATGTATAACTTTGATAATATTGAAATGGAATCAAATGTATATTGATAGACAGCTTTGTAATTATGTTATTATTATATTTTATCCTTCCACTGTGAGATTATATATATTGTTTTCTTTCTTTTCTCCTTTTCTTTTCTTGTAAACTTCTTTATAATTCGCTTTATTGAACGATTCGTGTCAGACATATATGGTTTAATGTCGACTTGAGTTGACCAAAAAGGCTGGTCGTCACACTTGGTATCAGAGCTGAAGGTTAAGCAAGAACCTTGGCTTTGGTGAGATTACTCATTATTGATAGGGTCAGTAGTACTCTAGAATGAGTGTGAGTGTATATACGTATAAGAGAGAGCGTATTTGTTAGTGGTATAAAAATATTTTAATATTAATAAATGAAATGATTTTAACTTGGATTTTATAAAGAATATAAAGGATGAATTCTATAAACTGATAAAATCAATCGTGATTGTTGATGATTATTGGATGCTATCTCTTATTGATTGATTGTTTGATTAATATGGATGTACATATTATCGCTTATTGATCAATGAGTCATGCTCGGCTAGTTTATGAGCATCGACTATTGACTGTTGATTTGAGCATTTGGCCATGGTTTGGGTTTTTGAAAAATATTTAACCAATTGAGAAACTGCATGTTTAACATGGATTTTGAAGTAAATATATATCTGAATTTCTTCCTGTATCATTTTAAAGAGTAATGGATACCATTTGAATGTGATATATGAAATTTGATTTATCTAGACTTGGTTAATAAATAAACAAAAAGTAATTCAAACTGAAAATTTGAGAATTTGAGTTCTAGATTCTTGAAATTGATTTCAGATTTTGGAAAATATATTATACTATTTGAAAGGTATTTTTCCAAACAAGGAATATCTTCAAAATGATTTTTGAAATGATTTCAAAGAAAATAAAACTTTATGTAGCTTTGCTACTCGATTGTTTAATGAAATTGATTTGATTCAAATCCCCGAAGTATGATTTGATATTCAAAAGATATATGTATATATCTATTTTAAATGAACCCAATGTTCAATTCTCGAGTTTTCGGATTGAATGATATTATGAACACTTGTACCCTATGCATTGGGATTGATTGATTGATTTTGCATCTTGTTGAGATGATTGATTGTTGATTTTCAATTTTGAATTGGAATTTGATTTTTCCGACTATTCTGAATAGTCGAACACTTTCAAATTGAGAACTAATTTTCAAAGCTACGAATTTTTGCGAAGTATATAAAAGTAATTTTTGAAAATTTTAAAATAAAACTAATGGAAGTTGAACAAGTTTTAAAATACTAAATATTTGAAAAGTAAATTTTATAAGCCTATTTTGTATTATTTAAGGATGAAATTTATTTTGAAATGTTTTAAATGAAATTTTGCTTTTAGAAATATTCCTGAATAATAAAGGGATAAGAAAAAAAACTTATTTATTTTAAAAAGTAATTTTGATTTATAAAACCTTACTTATTTGCAAAATGATTTTGAAAGCAAATTTTAATTATGTACAAATGTGAAATCTAGTTTTGAAAAGTTTTATAATGTGTTTGAGAAATGTTTATGAAAAAATAATTTATTATAATAATAAAAAAATAAAAAAATAAAATAAAATAAAAAATTATAAGGTCAGTTATGTATAAAGAATTTTTATAAAGTATTTGGTTTTGAAAAGAAATTATGGTTTTGAAACTTAGTACTTATAAAGTGATTTAGAAAGGAAGTTGATTTTATATAGATATGACTTTATGTAAATATGAAACTGAAGTAAATTCTGAAAACTGATGATTGGAAATTTTAAATATATGAATATTGAATAATATTCAATTTGAGAAATGATTGTTGAAATCATATATGAATTTAAAGCTGGACCGATATTTGAAAGTGATTGATTTCAAGAACCTTTGACTATATAAAATTGATGATTTGGAAGTTTTTGAACTTATATAAAATGAATTGTATAAGTATGAAGTTATTTCGAAAACTATAGATTTTGAAAGGTACTCGATTTGAAAAGCAATGATCTTATATATATATAACGGAATTATATAAGAATGACATATTCGAAATTGATGATTTGAAAAGGTACTATGTATAGTATGATATACATTTTTGAAATTGAAGATATGGGAAGTACCTTCTGCTTGATTATCCGCTTTGTGGCCACATTGTGGATACATTCTATTGATTCTATTGATTGATTTGGGTCGTCTGGACATAAACTCATAAGTTCCTTTGAATTCCATAGCGTAACCTATGGTCTTACGACTCGGCTGCATAGCGAAATTCGCAGGGTTGTGAAGGCTTACGGTTACGGATGTTTCCTGGGGGAATCAGGCGAAACCATTGTGTAACTGCGATCTATGGTCGATTTTGGCATAATCCGCCTGGGTAGAGTGATTGCCCTGAGGTACGGATGTTTCCTTGGGGAACCAGGTGTAACCATTGTGTATCTACGGTCCACATGGCATAATTCGAGGGGTAGATGATTGCCTTGAGTCTATGGGTGATAGTGACGTAACCACTAGTGTTACTATCAAGTAGACTACGATCCATGCGAGTGTTTTGCATAGCGAAATTTGTAGAGTAGCGATTGCTCATGGGTACGGATGTTTCCTGGGGGACCCATGCGAAACCATTGTGTATCTGCGATCTATGGTTGTTTTGGATGTCATGGCGTAAGACGTGGGGCAGTGGCTGCCTAAAGTCACCTAAGGCCGCGTCGCTCTGTCCTCTCGACTTAGCGAGAGAGCGACCTTAAGGACTGCGTTCCATGACGATCTCGTTCGTTTTGATTTCGGTGATTGGATTGTACTTTCCATATCTGTTTTTTAAAAGTTTCTTTCAAGCATTTTCACTGGGTGTTGAAATGGGTCTACTAAGTACTTATAGATTTCTAGTCTTGCGCCTGATCAACGTACTACTAGATTCTGTAAGAATGAGGATATACTTGTGAAAACATCTAGTTATCAAAAGTATTTTCGATATAAAAGTATTTCGTTATAAAAGAATTTTTAACAAAGAAATTTTTTCAAGCATTTGAAATTTGAATATGAAACCACTCGAATTATCTATTGGTGTAGTTAAGACACTACACCATATAAGCAATTTCGCAACACCATAGTGCGGAAAATTTACAACGGTCTTAGGCCGTTGCAATATTCCAACGGCTTTGATCCGTTGCGAACCCTTTGGCAACGACTTTGAGCCGTTGCTATATTAGAACGGGTTAGGGCTTTATACCTGTGGTCTTCGAATAATAGCACGCCCTCAAAACAACGCCCCGTATCCTTCAATTTTTTTTGCTTCCGCGCCTCCTTTCTATTTTCTTCTGGCAACCGGGCGATTTCCCCAAATCCCACAAAACCCTAGCTCTACGTTCTTTCCACTTATCTTCATCGCTACCTTCCTCCTCCCCAATACTAAACCCTAGTGCTGGAATCAAATTCGGGCCTATTGCCTTGTGGATTTAGCACGAACTTTAGCTTATACCACATCTTACGAAGCTAATAAATTGCAGGTAATCTTTTTTGTGAAATTGGTTGTAACACTTTGACCTATCTACGACTTAGTGTTAGAGTAATACGTTTTTTAGTTGTGAAATGATTCCTTAGTATGTTTATTCTTTTGCTTGCATGCATTATTTTGTAGGATGCTACCATATTAATAAGTAATGCATAATTGATTGTATAATGGAAATGCACGTTTAGCAAAGTACTCTGGATCACAGCATACGTACGTTGTTCGTTGTTGTAGAAAGAATCAATCGAGATTAGCGTTGTCAAGAAATATTTAGATTATAAAATCAAATGTATTTCATTGTTGGCGTTTCAGACTATCAGTAGACAAATCATATCAACTTCAGGTTTCAACACGGTGAAAAAGTACAAGTGTAATATTTTTAAGTGTTAGAAGATATGGAGATCAGTGGAGCAGAGTAATTTTATATATAACTTTTTAGTAGTTTTATGTGAATAGTAAAAAGTAATATTTGGATAAACAAGTAAAAGAATTAACAGAATGTAGTTGTAAAGAAAGGACAAGGCATCATAAACAAGTTTTTCTCATGACTGAAATAGGTTTGCTATTTTAAGTCAAGAAATTAAGTTTATACTTTATACATCAGAAGTACCTTATAAGCTATTTTTTCATACAAATGTTAGTTACACCATGTGTATTGTTGGAGCAATACTGACCACAATAGTTTTGTTTTTCAATTGATACAGATTAAAAGAGGGGCAAGCTTTGTTTATCTTGATAAGTTTACTAATCCTAGAGATAAGAATCCCGGTTTACTCATTCAAGGTAATTTTGTTTTTGATGCTACCAATAATTATTCACAGATTGACACGGGTTTAAAATGATTTTACTATTTTGATTATCAGATGATGAAGGTGGAATGGATCCAGAATCTCTGAGGCAGTGCATGAGTTTCGGCTTTTCTAATAAAGATGGCACCTCTATCGGGCATTGTACATAATGCAACTCTATAATTAATTGTATAGAATTTTAATGCATGACTTTATTTCTTAAATATTAATTAAATAAGTTTACACGTAGATGGAAATGGTTTTAAGACTAGTACAATGCGGATTGGTGCAGATGTGATTGTTTTTTCCAGCTCTTTAAAGTCATGGTTAGTCCACATCATAATTTTCTTACTATTTATTTTTCATATTGCGATTTAGTCTTTACTAACTTATATTTTTCTTACCAGCACATTTAGTATTGGACTCCTTTCCTATACATTTCTACGGCAGATGCAATACCATGATATAGTAGTGCCAATGGTAAGTTTCATAAGCAAGTTTTTATATTTTTCTAATTGTTTTATATGGACTTACAATTATGTAGCAGCCAATTATAGTACTGCACTATTTATGCTTTGTAGGTCGATTACACGTTTGATAAAGAAACAGGACATTTAGAGATATTGTACCGACATGGCCACAAAGAATTTTCTGCTAAGTTATCCACATTATTGACATGGTCTCCCTTTTCTTCAGAGGAAGAGTTGCTACATAATGTAAGTTGCATTATGTCGCTTCTGATTTAAAAAGCATAAATTTGTACTTTTTTCTTTTATGAGTTCCATATTTTTGATCTTTAACTAGGTAACTGTAAATTGTTGAAATTGCAGTTTCACGACATAGGCAAACATGGAACAAAAGTTATCATTTTTAGTCTTTGGCATAATGATGAGGGAAATCTGGAGATTAACTTTGACACTGATCCAGAGGTTATTATTTTTGTGTGAAAAAATCTTTATATAGTTGCATATTTTCATCAATTTAGATGACTTTTGAGAACTTTAATTGATTTAGGCAAGTTTGCACCGATACAGTTCAATTTTTTTTCCATGCAAGGTAGAAACAGAAATGACCATTTACACTGACACTATTTGAAACAAACAATATAACTTTTTTTAAAAGATAAACTGCACTGGTACCGCAAATACCTCCGGTGCAATCATTTCTTCTCAATGATTAAGTAAATAGTTTGTACAGAAGCTCCTCAAAATAGTGCAACTTACGGGAAAAAATACATCGGTACAAATATTCACTTTTATGTCAGCTATTACAAAATGATCTATACTTGTAATACGTTTTAAAGCATGACTAAATTTGCAAGAGAATTGAAAAATTGGTGCGAAATGACAAAAATCCTTAATAATTTATGTGTAACATCATGATGTTTACATTTTTTAAGGGTTATCTTGACATGTGTCCACTGGACGTGAGGTAACAACCACTAAAAAATAGAAATTAGTCATTAGAAATCTTTTAAGGGGAATAGCAGTCGAACAGTACTATTTAGCGAATGATCTGAATTATATTGAATGTGTCCAATACAATCCAATAGTTGGAGGAACTGCTGAGGTTTATGTCAATATTTTCTTCATATTATGGTCATATCTTCCATCAATTTTCTTTATGTGTGATTTAATTCCTTTGCTATGTATTGATTTTCTAAATTCAGGCTGAAGTCATTACTGTCATTGGATTTATAAAGGGTGCTCCTCAAATTCAAGTTCATGGATTTAATATCTACCATAAAAATCGCCTCATATTGGTGAGTTCTTAACTTACGTCTTTCTTAATCATAAAACGCTGATAAGCTGATATTGGTATATTGTAATGACAATGTATTAGAACTATTTATCATTTATTTATGTTGATCTTTAACACTTCCTTTAAGCCTTTCTTCCCATTTGTTAGCACTTCAGGCAGTAGGGGAAAAGGTGTCTGCGGTAGGCAACCATTGTCCATATAACTATAATTATACAACATACATGGCCAATGTGCCATTTTGTTTGACGTACGACTTTCACTTATTTGTGCAGAATTTAATAGATATTGGTGGCTTGATGGTTGGAGATCTACTAACGTGTCAGTTATGTACTATTAATCCATGTTTAATACTTTTGTATTCTTAGAGGAGTGATAAATCCATATTAATTTAAGTGCTGACATTTTTTTTTATATGTGCACACGATTATTTTCATTTGTTTCAGGTTGAAGATGCATTCTCTGTGTACCTTTCTGATTTACAAAAGCTTGATCCATGAGGTAACACAAAATTTACTTTGCTTCCCATTCTCAGATATTTCGTTGCGGGCTTGCTTACCCTATTTTTTATACCCAACCACTTCATTTGCATGTAAATTTAGACGCACTGGGCCTCTCATACATTGAACAGTTGATTCCCTCAACTCAGCCATTCGTCTCAGTTCCACTCACCATACTCTCCCCACTTTTGAAACCTTAGCCACAATTACTTTGATTTTTAATTAGTATCCAAGTCATTTCAATTAGAAAAGGTGGCATATGAGGCTATTAGAAATTAATTATGCTCGAAAGGTAGGATATTCGAATTATTTTGTCTGAATTTATGCAGGTGTGATCTTTTTTCTTATTTCTGTTTTCATTCTATCAAGCTTCGTTCATTTAAATGTTTTGTCTAATTCTCTTTTATTTAACATAATAATTTTTGTAAACATTATTTTTATAGAGAGAAGAAGAAAAAGCACATGATGTTTACTTTTATAGAGAGAAGAAGAAAACGCACATAAAGTTCATAAGAAACTAATACGTTCATTTCTTATAACACCCAATAAAGAATTCACCTACTGACACAAGTAGGCTATGTTCATTTCTTATAAATATGTTGTGATATATTTAAATTGTGTAGCTGCAAAGGACAACTCATGATCACTGTGATGTCAATGAGAAACACAAGTTCATCACAAGGATCAAATTCCAACATCATTAATGAACTCCTTATAAGTTAACATGCATTTTGGCTTTACCCGTTTACATGGTGATAAAAAGAATGAACTCGGTATATTCTTATAGCATGCAGATATGATCACTTGTCGACAAAAAAAGGAATAACATGGTAGCATGTTCAATTAAAATGGAGGTAGTTTATGTGATACCCCATGTTCCGGTATGAATGTTTGATCAGTTGAGCAAAAGGTTTCAGCCACTAACACAAATGAAAATATAAAATAGTATTGACTAGTAAATGGTGTATTTGAGCTGATATCGACATTTAATAATTATGGTATATCTATCTAAATGGACAAGTCAAGGTTTTTAATAAATGAAATTGAAGTTGTCGATTTCTGAAATATTAATCTGCAACTGTTCTGGATAGTTACAGAGATGCAACTTCTATAACTTGAAGTTCTTATTTTGTAGCGTGTCACACTGTTCTGGATAGTTGTCACCTTTGATTTGGATTCATGTGGTCCCTAGGAGCTAATATGTATGTTTTGAACTAAATTAGATGACACGACTTGGTAGACTTTGACCACAATTTTATATAATTAATATCCTTCTGGTTGATTTTTGTTATGTGCAGATGATATTGGTTTTCCAGTACTTGTAGTTGAAGAGGTTATGTGCTCACTTAGTGAAGAGGTTAATATTTCTATTTGTATTTGTGCGAGAACTCATAATTTGTATTTGTGCGACATAAGACTAATCAACCAAGGTAGGTTAAACATAAGATTGCAATGTAGTATTATGTAATGATTTCGCTGTTGTACTATATAGTGGTATGTGTTGATGTTGAACATTATAATTCAAACATTTGTTATGTTTGGTTTGTGTTGAATGTATGAAAAATATTTGGTTTAATAATCTTTCTTTTGTGATAGTGTTAAATTTGCAAATTTTTTTATTAATTATGATAATGAAATGATTGTCACTGGTACAGAGAAAAAATTTCGATTTTTTTAAAAAAAAATTAGTAATTAGCAACGGATTAAAGCCGTTGCTAATAGGTAAAACAACAGTTATACGTGTACATTTAACAACGGATTTAAGCCGTTGCGAAATTAAATCCGGAACGGCTATGAGCCGTTGCTAAATAAGATTCTGCAACGGCCATTAGCCGTTGCAAAAGTATATTTAGCAACGGACAAGAGCCGTTGCGAAATTTTTACCACTGCCCATTTCGCAACGGCTCAAATCCGTTGCGAAATGAGGATTCTGGTGTAGTGAGAAACCATAGAATAAATACGTGAGTTGTATATAGACCATTCTAATTGCATTTACGATTTTGATTCAGATTTGAATACATGATTTTAAGGTAATTCATACCTGTCCGATTTAGGATTGTTCACTCGATTCTCGACGACGAACACTGATACAGATTTTTGATACGAATCTGAAGTTCTCTGTCATAGTTTATTACTATGCAAGGAGGATGGAAGTTTCTAATTAAGAAGTCGGATGAGAGTCCGCACTAGAGTAGTCGGGTTACCAATACCAGTTCGGAAAATAAAATTGCGTATTCAAATAAGATATGGAAATTGTTATACGTACGAATGGTATATATATTGTACGGATTTTAATAAAATGATTGTATACTATGGTTGCTAGCTATGATTGTTTCTTGCTTAGGGTTGCTATGCTGTTTAGTCGCATGTAGTTTGACATCATCCCTGTTAGTTGCATTACATTTATGTGTTGCACATAGTTGTATTAATGATTCTTATGTTTTTAAGTTGATTATTGAGTAAAATATACCGTATGTTAAATTTCTTACTTCGTTTCTTTTCGAGGACGAAAAGTTTTGAGTGGGTGAGATTGTAACAACCTGGATTTTTCAAGGATTTAAATAAGGAATTTAACGAAGATTTTGAAATAATTTTAAAAAAAAAACTAAAAATTTGACACTGAAAACTAGAAATTTGAAATGTGTCCATTGAAATAAGACCAATAAAATTTATTTTACATCAAAATTCGTTCGAAACTCGGTCAGCACAAATTTTTCGGGCAAATTATCAAATTTTAAAGTATGAATATTTTTACATAGAAATGATCTAGAAATTTTTTTGATTAAAACATCGAAGTTCGTTCCGTCCAATTCCGATCTTTGTAGCTTTATTTATCTAGAATTGCCGTTGTCGTTCAATTTCGAAGCGGTAACAGTAGCGACATATGAGATTTTGCTACGAACGTCATAGCACAGATTTGATTATATCGTTGGATTCGTCCTGTTGCGCTGGTCTCCGCAGTATATTTTTTTGTTTTTGTTTTGGCTTCCATGGCAAAATGGTACATGGCTGAAATACTGTTCAGCCACATTCTTTTCTTTTCAGCCAACCCGTGTTGCGTGTGCCCCTTATCTAATTAAATGCAGCATTTAATGCTCTATGCATTCCCTCTGTATATAAATACATCCTCCAGGCTGCCATTCCTTTTCTTCTTCTCCGAGAGCCTTTGTGAATTCTCCTAAGTTCCTAAATAATTACAATACTAACGCATATATATATATATACACACACACACACGTAACCCTTTTTCTTCCCTTCCTTTCTTCCTCCTACCTCCCTTAGCCATACCCGCAGCCGCCCTCTCTGCCTGGAGCAGCTCCGCCCTTGACCACCAGACCAGCTCCAGTCCCCAAGCCGCATTACCTCCCCAAGTCCTCCTCTGGTCCATCGCTGCCAAACCCCCAGTAGCAGCCCACCTTCCCTCCTAGGCCACCTGACTTCCCACTGGACCCCACACCCACCACCACGAACCGCCTGCTCCCTGTCCCGACCACCTCCGCATGTCCGAGCACCGCAACCACTTGGTCACCCCACCTCCGCACCCTGCTCCAGCCTCCACCAGCCCAACTTAGCCCAAAACCCACGACCTGCATTTCGAACCCGCTCTCCACCTACCCCTCCTCATGTGAACAACACGTATTGAAAGAAAGGGGGTCAACACTTAGAGCATCTCCAACAGTTTGGAGTGCGGAAATTCGATTTTCCGCACTCCAAAATGTTGGAGCCCTCATTTCTACAACAGAAATGAGGGCAGGCGCCTGTTGAACAGGCGCCTGGGCATCAGGCGCCTGTTCAACAGGCGCCCGTGTTTATTAGGGCCTTGTTGCGGGCCCCTATTGGTTGCCAGGCGCCTGTTGAACAGGCGCCTGGCAATGAGGCGCCTGTTCAACAGGCGCCTGGCCAACAGGCGCCTGTTGAACAAGCGCCTCACTCTATTCTAATTTCTCAGCCCGAAGGCCCTCCTTTCTGCACTATTGCAAATTCTCGCACTCTGTTGGGGATGATTTCGGGTGCGGATCTGAGAATTTGCAATCTGTTGCAACACATTCACTTTTCATGAAAGAATTTGCAATCTGTTGATCAAAATTTCTTCTAAACGCATGAAAGAATTTCATGAAAGCATGAACACATTCACTTTTCATTTTTTTGTTCTATGCACATGCTAATTAACAGTACGTTCATTTATTTTCTTTTCTTTCTCTCTAAAAAATTACACCTTATTTTGTTTTCCTTTGCACTGCATATGTTTGTACTCGTGTATGTTGCGCGTGTGTGTTGCTTGCTGTATCTCAATGTGAAGGTGACATGAAGGAGTAGCTCAAATTGAGGAAGCATGCATGACCTTACACATTTTGTTTTTGCATGCTAATGAAGAAATGGGTTTCTTTTTTTTACGCATGGATAGTCTTTCACTTTTCATTTTTTTGGTTTTCTAGACCCAACAATTTTTTTTCCTTTTCTCACTTTCCCTTAAATTTTAATAATTCCTATAACTTATCAAATATAAAATATTGGCCGAATTATTGTAAATGAAAGTTGTATAGGACCGATTGAGCAACACTTTTCGTTCTCACCGTACTCAAGATAGTAGGGCGAGAAGCGAGTTAGTTTGTAGAAAGGTTAAAAAAAAGAACAACAGGCACTATTTTCTTCCTTCCATTTTTCAGTTATTCTTGCATGCATTGTTGTGTGTTATCCAGAGTTTAAGTGTGTGTATTTTATGTGTGTGTGGGTGGCTGGCGTGCATGAGAAAGTGCAGGCGTGAGTTTTATTATATTCTGGCATGCATGGGACGAGTGAAGGCAAGAATGGGGAGAGCAAGATAAAAAGGTATTTTATCTTTTAAAATAAAATGGTTCTGTGAAATGAAATCGAGAATTTGGTCGAAGAGATTATTTTCGAAAATGAGTATATTACTAATGAGTTTAATATGAATTCGTAAATCGAAATACGAAAATTGAATTCATACTTTAATTTGATTGTTCATATGAAGTCGATGCAACTCATTAGTACTTGAAGATATTAGTACTTGAAGACGAAGACAGAGATTTTAAAACCGCACTCACTACTATTATCTGTTGTATTATATTGGTATGTTTAGTTAAATGTATAACTCTGATAATATTGAAATGGAATCAAATGTATATTGATAGACAGCTTTGTAATTATGTTATTATTATATTTTATCCTTCTACTCTGAGATTCTATATATTGTTTTCTTTCTCTTCTTCTTTTTTTCTAGCAAACTCCTTGATAATTCGTCCTTTTGAACGATTCGGGTCGATATATGTGGTTTAATGTCGACTTGAATTGACAAAAAAGGCTGGTCGTCCCAGATACTGATGCAACATGGTACAGTCTAGAGTCTAGATCCCGGCGTGTGCAATAAGAGGCATAGACTACGGTCGGGAGGCGGATAGGGATTGTAGACGATGAGACACTTCGACGAGTCAGCATTTTGGGTTTTCCTTTTCGACTGGTAGTGGAGTTACGTGTATTTATGGTTAGGGGAAGATTTATTCCTCGAATAACCTGGTGGTGGTGACGACAGCGGAAATTATTTCCATAGTAGCTTAGTGGTGGTGTTTCCTTGACGAGTAGCTCTAGGAGCGATGGGCGATTGTTGGATATTGAGGTTCGATCTGTAGTTCGATCCTTGTAGCGGCCTCCATAATTTGTAGTATAGGTGTGTGTTGGACCAAAATCCTTAGGTAATAAACTCTAGTAATACACGGACACTTGTAGTAAACCCATATTTATAGTACACCCTATGTCACTTAGTGTAAAGTTAAAGTTAACTACACATGATCATCGTATATTAAATTTATACCCATTTACCAGTCTTTTGTTTGACCCACCCTTTTTCCTTCCATTTTCTCCACTAAAGGATGACAAAGTAATAGTTGGTTGGGAATAGTACGTGGAGAAAAGAGCTTCATGTCGGAGTTCTCATATGCTTTATTGTCTATCATGTAGTTACTTATTGTATTAAAAGCGTAAAACTTATATTGTACTTTGGAAATAGTGTATATGGCAATTGAGTATTTTGGAGACTGTTTTTCTGAAATGTCTATTTTTTAGTAGTTATATTTAATACCTTCCACTACGAGATCAGAAAGTGGAAAATGTCCTAAAATTTACCAATATAATCATTCTCTATAATGTTTAAAAACCCAACAGCTCGTATTTCTTGAAATGACGCGAGTCCAAAAGTCGCTCTAATCTTTGGTTCAGTTTGTTAGGAAGTGAGGGTTGTTACATTTGGTTTCGGGGCTTAGGTCCCTAGGATTTACGCACGTATTGAGAGAACGTACTTGAAAGGTTTGAAAAAATGATTTTTCAAAAGGTTTTCCAAAGTGTTTTCAGAAAGTTTTAAAAAATGGGTTTGGAATGTGTGTGTATGTATATATAAGTTTCCAGAAAGCTTTCTAAAGATTTTATCTATATATCGTATGTTCCCTTATTCGTGTCTATGTTATCTACCGATAAGTAGAAAATAATTTCTAAATCATAGATAGTGAAAATGAGAAATTTCGATGGGAATGGCTCAGATAAGCCAGCTAAGATCCCGGGCATGAACATCCCCCTGTGGTTCCTTCGGTATCTGTAAGGTGAGGAAATAAGATGAGCCTAACCAGACCATGGGAGTGTAATTATAATTTTTTGATATGTGTATAAATGAACAACACTCTATATCTCTTGGCTAATAAGGTAGTTGATGGTGTATCCCTTATATAAGCAGACAATTGTAGGGGTAGACTAAAGGTTAAGGTTATAACAGTCAAGGTGAAAAATAAAATTTTCACATTTATTAGGGTTTACCCCATAAAGAAGGGTCGGTAGTTTCTATATGCCAACTAATGATAGCAAGTAAATTATGGACTTAAGGGTGAGTAAAGGAGATGAGTACCATGAGACCTATATAATAGGAATATGACATTGATAACATAAAGGGAATGAAGGAGGGCTTTACAAATTTAAGGCGAATTCCTCAATTAAAGTAGACACCCTATTCTCAGACTGTTAGTAGTTGCAAGGACTCCTATTTACTAAAAGGTATCGCTAGAATATTTCCATATTGAAGTTGGACACTGTATTGAAAAATAAACTTGAGTTAACCATCTTTGAAAAGGACAAAAACCTTATGCACTTAAAGCATTATTAATGATAAGTGTGCTTAGGTAATTATATTGCTATTATCTACTCCAATTTAAGTCGTAAGCCAATGAAAATGTTTTCTATAGTAGACTGATATTTTAAATAGAAAAAAGTTGGTTTATAATTTTATATCAAATAACCAAACAAATTTATTGGAAATTTTTTAAAAAGGTACAAGTAGAGAATTTGATAAAAGGGGATTTTTCAATAACTGTTTTAAAATTTTTGTTCAGTCTTTTTGGCATTTTGTTGCATTTACCCTCAATGTGCACTTTTCTTTTAGTAATAGAACTTTTGAAAGATAAAGATTTAGAAGTATGTAAGACCGAACTTTTGAACTCCTTTTATAAATAATAAATGGTTAGTACTTGAGATTGTCTTTTATCTATGCTTTTATCAAACTCTGAAATACTAAGTTAAAGTACTAGGTTTTTCTTAAAAATACACTTTTATGAAAATTTCTTATTTACGAATGAAAATTTTAAAATACTATGTTTTATGTATGTTTTGCTAAGTTAAGTTTAACGGGTTTAAATAATATAATTAAAGAAAAATGTCATGATTTTAGTAAGAAGGAAACGATTGTTAAGAATGAAAACTCGGTTTTACATTTTTTAAAACTTACTAGTTTTGTGGAAATGATGTTAAAAATAAAAAGGTTTTTATTTAAAAAGGAAAAGTGAAAATATTATGACTGCCACTTAAACTTAAAAAGGAAAGAAATAAATTTGAGTTAGATAAACAGGATTAAACAACACACTAGGACAAAATTGACTATGAAATTTGGAAGCATTGGAATGAATGGGAAAGAGATAAAAAGTGACATAGGAATCTAGTTAATTTTTCAATCAACGGCTGAATTAGAAGAACGTAGTATTAAGTTGAACTTCCAGTAGAAGTGAAGTGTGAGCACTACCTTGTTTCTCTCTACCCAAGTACGGTTTGAATAATAGAATCTTTATGTAAGGAAGGTTGAAACCTATGGTTAAGGTAAACATATTTTAGAATAAGGAAAGAGTAAGCCAAGATAGTTATTATCAAGGGATGCTAGAAGCAAGAAGTTTTTTCGGTTTGAAATGTAAAAGGGCCAAGAAAGGTCTATGTCAATCCTTATATGATGCGTTAAGTGAAAAATAGGCATCTCCTTGATTACGTTAGGTAATCAAAAGGGAACGATAAGTATAGGCTTGGCGTTATAGCAGCAAGGTCGGTACCATATATGTAACTGTATAATACCTATCCCTTTCTCATATAGTCCTCGATCCAAGATTCAAGTACATGATTTGAGGTGTGTTACACCATTTCGAATAAAGATTTATCACTCGAGTTTTGATGGCGAGCACTTGATGATGGCTATTGATAGGGAATCAATGTTTTCTATCATAGTATATGGCTATGTAAGGAGAAAAGAAGTTCCTAATCAAGGAGCCTGACCGGAGTTCGCATTAGAGAATCGGATGAGCGATACTAGTTCGGAAGTGAAGTTATGTATTCGAGTAAGGACCAAATCTATTTTTGTATATGGATGATCTATGAACATCATGCGGACCTACGAATGGTATGAATCATTCATGTGGTGAAATTTTTGGGATGAAATTCTTTTAAGGGGAAAGAATGTAACGACTCAAAAATTTTTAGTTTGTGAATATTAATTAATTTTAAATAGTCAAATAATGGTTTTACTAATTAAATAACCCTCTTTAATTTATAAATAATGATAGAAATTTATTTTTGAATTCAGTTTACAAAAATGATTAGTTGAAGGACAATTAGAAAATGTCATCAGAAAGCTTTTTCAAAAATCCCGATTTTTAATCATTTAAAAGTTGTTAAAAAGTTTATAAAATCATTAGCACATTTAAAAACTACTTAAATAAATAATGCGTACTTAATTAAGGGTGATAAAAGCATAAATATAAGTGTAATTAAAGAAAAGAAGTGATGTGACCATTTTCATAAAACTAAAAAGAAAAGGAAAAAAAAAGTAAATGTCTTATCATATGACATATAATACACTTTAGGCTATTGCACATTGGATAAAAGTGAGAGGGGGATGATGATGTGGCATTAAATTAATGGAGGGTAAGTACTTTAGGGATATTTTGGTAGCTTACTAAATCCATTTTATTTAAAACTAATTCCTTTTCTCTTTCTCCTTCTTTATTTCATTTTCTTTCCTTTTCAAAGTTACCTTCTTCTTTCTTAAGCTTTTACATTCTCTTTAATAGCTTCCAAAATATCTTTAAAGTTTTAAAAACCACTTCTTTCTTACTTTTAGTTCTTAAAAACACTTAAAATTACCTCCTTTCTTCTTCTAAAACCCTCCTCTTCCTTAAACAAGTCCACATACACCTATAGCCATCATGGTCGAGCCCCCATCACCTCATGCCCGAGCCCAAAGGTGCATAGGCCGAGCCATTTTGCCTTGTTTTGGTCAAAAACTCACTTTTTGTTTAAGGGTTTTAAAAAATTCTAGGCTATTTAAATTTTTGAAAAGATTTTGATGAGAAAAATATTGTATATTTTGAAAAGATTTTACCTTTATGTCTTGAAATGTTTATGTGTAAAATATGTTGCTAGATTGGTTGTTGTTCTATGTTGGTTGGTTGTATTTGTGTTGTATTGGTTATGGTTTGAACTAGATTTGTTAAAGGTAGCCTTAAAGTTTGATTTGTTGTTAAAGTTGACATCTTGATTATGTATGTGGTGATTTATGTATGTTCGATGTGTTAACTTGGTTGTTTGATTATGTGTGATGTAAGTTAGTGCTTTTGTACGCAAAAGAAATGAGAGATCGCTTGGAAATATCAAAAGTGTTTGATTGTTTTAAAGTTAAAAAAAATTTAAACTTTAATTAGTTTTCAAAAAAAAAAAATTTATACAAGTTTAAAAATAGAAGTAGGTAAGAGTACGTTAGAAGTGAAGTTTAGAGTTAGATCTAAACTAAATCTAACTTTGACGAGTTGCATTTATAGCGATAGTGCTATGAATGCAGTTCGGGAGAAGTTTGTGTTTAGATTTTAAAAATGATTCTTTTTGAAATGGTTTCGAAATTATTTTTCAAAATATTAACAAAGACCTAAGGTTAATTACTTTGGTAATTAAATAAGAGTTTAATAATTTATTTATTAATTAATTGTTTAGATAATTAATAATTAATTATAATCAAGTTAGTTAATTAGGGTTCAATTATGGAATAAAGTTAATTAATTTTAATTAATTAATTAAGGAAGTTTAATTAATGATTAATTATGATGAAGTAGTTAAGAAATGATTTTGATAACTAAGTTTAATTATTTAATTATTATTATTCAATTAGGGTTAATTAATAATTAGGCAGGATTAAATTAATTAATTAATCAATAAATTGGATTTAATTAAGACTGTAATTAGGAATTAATTAAGTATAAAGATTAAATTAGTAATTAATAAAGAATTTAATATTATTTATTAAAGGTTTAATTTTAAACTCAATCAATTATTTTAGCCAACTCTCTTTAAACTGATTTAAACCAAGGGATCTCTTGTTAGTTCCATTAAATAGTCAAACAACCAAGAATAATTTATACATGACTTTGACATCTGTTAGCAGAATAAATCTCTATTCTGTTATAACTTAATTGAATTGATTGTCTAGACATCTTTTAGCAGAATAAATCCTCGATCTGCCATAACTAAACTTAATAGATTGTTTAGACATCTATTTAGCAGGACAAATGATCATCATCCTGTTATTATGTTATTTGGACTTGTATTTGCTAGTTGGTTTATTTATCATGTTATTCCCTGATTTTTTTATGTATTGTATTTACGTATAGATGACTCATGTAAATGATTGTTGTGTGATTTAGAAGACAAATTTAAATAAATCGTAACTTGATTTAAGTACCATTATGGTCACTAAGCCTCCTTTTCAAATTTCTAACATTTGGGTTTTTAAATTGGCTTTAGTTCTATATCAATTTAAAGTTAAGTGTTTTAAATGATTCTGGAGATCTATAAAAATGTTCTACAAATGATTTTGGATAATTGTAGAAGAGTTTTATAAATGATTTTTGGATATTCATAAAAAAGTTTTATAAATGGATTTAGAATTTAAGCAAAAAGGGGATTACATAATGAAAGAGATTTATTAAAAGGATTTATGGAAGAAATTTATAAAAGAATTTGAGATGGAATTTCCTTTAACCGGCCTTCTTAATTTTGTTGGTATGGACATTCATCCCACACTTAACATCGAAGGAATAGTGTTTGAGGTTGCTTTAGCTCCAATTTAAATATTCTTTTTGCATGATTTTGAAATAAGAGAAATTTCATAATGTTCGTGAATATGCTTATGCTAGTGGGTATAAGTATATGAATATTTAATAATTATTCTGAAAGGAGATTTAATAGATAAAAGATTTATTTAAATGAGGCTTAGTGGTTGCTATGGGTAATTAAATCTATGAATTGTTGCTTGTTTGTTTATTTGATAGTTAAATAATTGATTATCAAATCTGGACCAAATTATAACTCTGGAAATATCTAGGAGAAATACGTGAGTTATATGGCACAGTCATCTTCGATGATGCTGTACTGTGTATATAAATCTTGTTTTGTTCTCTTAGGACAAATGATAAGGAGATCCATCCACTTAAATGGTTGGGGGTGGTCCCTGCTCTTATGTATTGTTTGATTATTTTCAAAAGAACAAGGGTTGATTTTATCAGAAACTATCGAGTATTGTTTCGAAGAGATCGGGATTGGATGATTAAACCGAAAACCACTTTGATCTAACTCAAGCGACGTATTGAAGACATCTTGTAGACGATGAGATCGAAGACAAAGCCCTTTAAAGTGCAAGGGCTACTTGCTACTAATCCTTAGGGTGATTCCAAAATGTATGTTATGGAAGTAGTGCCTTCGGTTCGTTCATCTCCTAAATGACTTGTATGGATGAATGTTGGCACTGCATTGCTGCTTAGAGGGGAGTGTTAGTATTCCAAGTGGGTTTGCTATTTAAAAGGTTAAACGTAGCCTCTAGCCTCATTAACTGGGAATGACTAAAATAGGGGATATGCAGTAGGGCTAAGTGGGTCGCTTCTAATTAGGGTGTATCATCACCTTTCTAGATATGTGTTAATTTTTATGGATTTGGATAGAGCTCTCCGTAAAGGTTGCAAAGCAATCGGGGTGATGATATATTCGGTAGTATCTAGGAAGGGGTAGGCCGGTCCTATGAGTAGGGGTGCAAGACGTTCTTGTTGACCTCAGTACATTTTTCTAGAGATGTACTATGACAGGGGTACCTCAGTAGCCGTGTCACTGATGGAATCTATTCTCCAATACGCACCTTTAGGGATTTATTTGTAGACCTATTATGATGTAATTTAATCAACGTAACAATTTTGGCTATGACTAATATGTATCTGTATCCTATACAATATTATAATATCATTGGATTTTCATATAAAAATGTTTTGGTTATCATAAGGCAAGACTCATCTGTGTTTATGTGTGGCATGGTCTTATGGGATACTTTTGATTTTAAAGGGTATTACAAGTTATAATTAATAAATTTCCTTATGACTTGAGTTTCTCATGCTGGTTTTACCAGACTAACCCAGGCATTGTTTTCTTATAATGCTCAGTTCAGACCAAGCATGTTTTCAGATTTGGATGCTTTGGAGTTCAGGAGACGAACTGAATGCCCAAGTCATACTTTCATTTTTTTTGGGTTTGTTATTGTTGTAGATATCAGCAATTGTAAGGGCTGGTTGTTATAACTGTTCAAACTAATAATAGGTTAATGTACTTTGATGGATGTATGTATATAAAAGTTTTCTTTTGTAAAGATCATTGTTATAATACAGATTATTCGTTGCGATGTGAGATTCTGTATTGTTTAGTTTCTTCTTGTCTTCTTTCTACTTCTTTGACCTAACCATCTGTCCTTTTGGCACTTGGTTGTTCGGCACGTGAATACCATGGATGTATTAATGTCAATTTCGGAGGATCGAAAAGGTGGACTGTTACAGTACATATAATATACTTAGGCCATCGCAATATGGGAGGCACGAGTGAATAATTTCATTTGATTTGTTTAGCAGACTCAAGGTCAAAGTGGAATTAGGAAAAAATATCAAAGGTTTAGGAGTTATATATGATACAGTTGATAAGGAGCTATCCATTGTCCGTGGAGCTATGACTTGTTGACTAGACTTAAGGTGAGAATTCCAAGACAAACGAATCTTAACCCCAACTAGTGGAGTCGAAAGACTTCTATGTTTCATCTTATGTTTTGGAGAAACATAAAAGATAAATGGAAGCCTTATTAGAAAAATGAAATGACAACATTTAACATTTCTAATATTATAAGAACATACGCTACATAATGTTATAATAATCTACATTGATAAATTAGTGCATTTAAAATGATAAATAAAAAGTTTATCGATCAAGATTTATAAATGAATTGAATTGAAAATTGACAAATAGAAATAAAAAATGTACTTACTAATAAATGATTATTGCATGTGAATCTTTCTATATCCATGCAAGTGTCTAATTTTACAACTACTTATTACGTTTGTAATATGGTCACTTACATATTTATTTGGCCAAGGCCATGTATTGCATTTTATGAGTATTAAAATCAAAGGCAACATGAGACAATGGATATTTGATCCGCATACTACACATATAAATGTTATATGGTGAAAGGTCGCAGTTCATAACGTATGATACTTCGATAGAATTAGTTCATTTGAAGCAAACAAGTAAACAGTGTTATAAGATCGAGTATACAATTTGATTGGCTACAAAGGGACCATATTGTGTTAATGTAACACTAGAACAAAAATACAAGATAGGTCTAAGAACTCGATCACTAAATTGTCAGTTTAATAAGTTTACGTAAGGTGCAACATATTTGATGTCCTTAAATGTTTAAGAATGTATTTCTCGTGCTCAAGTTTTCTAACTTTGCTTTCATAATCATTAAGATGCTGAGATACTTTTTCATTCCACTTCTTGTTGAAGTGTTGCATGCACTCTTATTTTACTTGTTTGTCTCGCCTGGAGATTACTTCATTACTTATGCCAGGAGGTGGGCTTGTCAAAGTAGGAAATTCTTGACTAGCTAATGATTGAAATCTAGTCGCTCTTTTGGGAGTAGGAGTAAGGAGGCTAGATTCGCCTCCAATCGTGATAAGTTTTAGAGATTGACAAGATACTTGACTCTTCATCGACTCCACTTTAAGATCATTAATTCCTTGATGAAATTTGGCCATTTTGGCATCAATCTCCTCCTCTTCCTTAGAGGATCCCTCTCAGGTGCTTGAATTTTATTTAGTATTGCTTCAAATTTCTTTACAAACTTCTTATTCTAAACTAGAGGAAGAGAAGGAAAGTCAAAATCTGGACATTTGTGAGCTTTGTTAACATATGTTATAAAAGATCCTTCTCGTAGGATCTCTCAATAATGGTACTGAGAGCCGAGTTAAGGAAATAGGATGCCTTCTGCTTTGCATCCATAATAATGCCAGTTGATTTGTTCAGGAGGATTCTTTTCTTTCGTAATTCGCTCTTGAGAGATGCATTCTCCTCCACAAGATTGGATTCCCTCATGTCGGCCTCCTCAAGTGCTATTTCCAAAGCTTTTGCCTTATTGTCTGAAATTTGGGTGGCATTTATTTCTTTATGAAGTAAAGTTTTTGTTTCCTTAAGTGAGGTGGCGAGCTTTCCTTTTTCTTTTGTAGCCTCATCCCTTTCCATTGCGATGTCTACTGTGTATTAAGTGAAGAAACCTGCTCTTTAAGCATGGGAAATTCATTAGAAGGCCCCGAAGTATCCTCTTGAAGCACAAACATATGTTTAGCAGCCTGAAATAAGTAACAAACATGAATGCGGATGTTATTCGTGGAAAAAGTAAACAATCTGAGATGGTTAAGCAGGAAAAGTACATACCAACAAAAACTGTTTAAGAATAGCAAATCGATGATCTTAAGCATAAAAGGAAGACTGTGGTGGCATAAGGGCATCGAAAGAAGGGGGTTGAATGACTAATTGAAGAAGGTAATCAAACTTACTATTGGGAGTCAAGGATTGAGATCTGGAAGGAAGTGGGACTTCTCAAGAAATACGTAGTCTAAGCTCCTTATAAAGACGGTTTAGTGCCCTAAGGTTATCCGAAAAGTAATACGAAGGAGTGGGTCTTGAGACTGTTCCACTTTCATCGTCTGGTAAGCTCTCTCCCCAGAAGGGCTGAAGTTTAGGGCCTTGGAATCTGATTCAATGTCTATAAATGGAATCTTCTCTACAATAACGAGAGTATGCACGCCGCCAAATTTAGGCTTCTTACTAGGAGTGGTAGCAGCTGCAGAACCATTGCTTAGTTTCCATTTTATATATTAGAATGAACTAGCAATGGCATCCCTAAGAGATTAGGATTCAGGTGCTTGAGTCGGGGCAGAACTATCATCTTTACTCATTTTATCTCTAAGGGCATCACTTGTTGCCTCCTTCTCTATAGAAACAACTACCAAGGTAGATAAGCCTAAATCAAGAAAATAAATTTATGAGATAATATCGTAGAAGGTTTTGTACAAAATGTAGTGATATCTTACCCATCTCGAGCTGAACTGGAAAATTAGAAGTGAAGGAATTCGACTTACCCATTACTAATGAGAATTTTCTTCGAGCGTTGTACTTGACCATCCGAGGATCCACCAAGACCTTGTGGTAATCCAAAATAATGGAATACTGAAGAAGTTTAGCCAAAGTTATTGTTCCCCATCTTTTAGGCTGCCAGAGTTAGGGATAGCACAATTTTTTGATCTTCAAGGTTTAGCTTCTTGGTGGCAGGATCTGAAAGAAAAACACCTATTAGAAAAGGATAATAAACTAACTTGAATAACTAGAAACAATAAACTTACTAGCTATAGAGAATGTTCCCCTAATATTAGAGAAGCATTTGATGAAAAATAATTATGTTTCCGTCCTCTCGTTTTATTTACACCCTCGGAAATCATGCTTTTTGGGTAGGGACAGATTTGGTACAACTGATGATCTGATTGTGCACCAACCTTAGCAGGACTGGTTATTGAATGAAGAATTTTAGCACTAAGGGAAGGGAGTCCTACTTTCCGAGCCAAGACTTCCAAGCATGTCATATATGTATAGGAGTTTGGCAGGAATGGATTGAAGCAATGCCTAAATGTTCGAGATATCTTAGGAGAAAGTTGGGATAAGGAAGGTAGCCTATGTGCTAGATATGTATGGGGGTAAAGGAAAAATACCCCTCCGGTGGGTTATAAATGTTGTTTGTAGTTCCCGTGGGAATGACTTCAATCCCAATAATTACAAACTACTTGAGGATGGAATTCACTTCTTCTTGAATCGTGATCTATGATGGAGTTAAAAGATTATCTCCTTTTTTGCTGGCTGAAGGTGAAGGTTTAGGCCCTTTTCTAGGCTTCTTAATGGGCTTTGAACTTTCCATTGGCCTTCCAGGTGATATTATTCCAATTTTAAGAAATGATAATGTTCACATTATACAGAAAGAACCATTGCATGTTAAGTCAAAAAATATTATCTAAATGATTTATCAACTCTCTATGTGATATAACCAAGATGCTTAAAGTATATGTTAATAAAAAAAATTAATAACCCTTAAATGGCGCATGTTGAGCTTATTGGAAGATTTAAACGTTAACTTTAGCAAAGAAATTCATGGAAAAGCTATATAAAAATTCAATAAGGGTAGATACGCGACCTTAATAAATCTACTTCTCAATGTTGGATATCATGAAGCTTGCATAAAAAACACTAGCCAACAATACAACTATAACTTATGCTGAAGTAATAAGGTTGTAAACATAGTGGATAGCAACGACATGAGTTGGTGGTGCATTAATCAATTAAATGACTTGTAATATGTTAAGTTAGCTAAATTGTGGGCAGTGATACTATATGAACTTTAGTTTATGATATTAAAAGTGGTTACAGAACAATAGCGATGAATAGTAGGATTGTCGAAATCAAATTAAAACTTCATAAATTAATGCCAAAAGTGAACGACATCGCTCATAATGAATACCAAACTAAGTGATGTTGCATATAACCGACACAGATTTTCTCATAATAATAAAGGATTGTCTTAGTTTGTCCCATTCATTAGTGATATAAGAGTCCAATGATAGAATATGTAAAGGTATCAGGATAACAAGTTAATATAGAACTTCGCTAGCATCGCATATCATAACAATGTCATAAATGATCGATGTTGGTATAGCGAAAGTCGATATCGAGTTCTCGATCTAATAGGTCAGCTTCCTCATTAGTAAATCCAAAACATATCAGTGTTCGCACCAATATCAATTAATATAAAAACCTATTCATGCCTTACTCTACTAGTTAATCATTATCGAACCTTTTAGTAGTGTCATGAACGTTGGTACCAACACAGTTCTAAGCAATAACGGGTTCGATTTGATAAGCTATTTGCTTCCTCAAAAAGTGAAAAATCCCTAAATTCCTAAATCGATGCCACCAGAAAATTAATCATCTAAAACTAATGAGACGGTACCATATGTTCAACGACTAACAATCAAAATCGACAAGTAAAACTTAACTATTAGAGCCGGATGATCAAACCTATGTCGATTCAAAAATATTTAAAATCTAAGCTAAAACCTAACCACAGTTTCAATGCAAAAATCACGTAATCTAACTTATGATTTGATCAAATGAAAGTCGCACCTTTGCTTTAAAAGTCGTGATCAAAGAGCTAGAATTTGCAGTTGATTGTAAAATGTTTTATTTCTTATTTTAGCTTTTGAATTATAGGTGAAAGAATGGCGAAGAGGAAGTTCGACTATTTATTGAAGAAAAGAAGGATAAGCTAGCATTGTTGATTCAATTCAAATAAACGGTTCAGATCTTCTTACGATACCAATAGGCGGCAAATTCAGTGTCGACAATATTGACTTGAAAAGTCAATGGTACCTCTATACTAGAGGGGGAAAATGTTATCACCATTGTCGGCCTCAAAGATGTTCGACATGCTACTTGATCATAACACTGCATCAATAAGCAATGCCAAAGTAATGGAAATGAGTTAGTACCAAAGCCAACGACGCCAACTCTCATCAACATTGACAAATCTCATCAATGTTGGCATTGCATTTCATCAGTAAATCGAAGAACCCTAGACAACGTCGGCGCCGTGAATCACCTATAGGGTTAGATGGACTAACATCACAAAGCAATACCAAAGGGAATCAACATAATAAAAAATTAAGGGTATTGCGTATGATTGGCATTGTTGATTAATACTACCACACTTCATTAATTGTTCAATGTTACCATATGATGATACCAAGAATCATAGTTTCCTAAGATATACTGGATGAAGCCGCCTCCTACCAATGTCGTGTCTCCTTGATGTCGTGCCTAATTAATGCCACCATCTACTTAATAAGTGACATTGTACACCATTTTCATCGAAGGAAGTTTATGGCCGATGTTGCTCCAATGGTGCTACTCAAAGTTAATAACGTCGTCGCCGATGCGGCCGCTATTCCATACCGCTATTTATCTATGATGTTAAATAATGAAGTCAAACCTCCATGATGTTGCTTCAATACTAATGCCACCGCTCCTTGGAGTCACCTTCTAGATAGAACCACCCATCATTAATGTCGCCGACGATCAAAGCCGCCACCTTACAATATTGATGACAAACATCATTAATGTCTACAGAGGCTACACATGCGATGTTGATTGTGAAGGCTGTCAATATCCACGGAGGTGAACAATGCGGACATGAAATGAAAGTTTCTCTTACTGAAGCAGCATCGAGGTTCTACCATTGTCATCATCAAACAAAGACTAGCACATAGAAATATTGAGGTTACCGAAGCTGTTGCAGAAGCGTGTCGAATTCATGCAGCACCCATCCCTATAAATACGACCTTAGAGGTCATGGAGAAGAGGCGAATAATTTCTTACCACTCTTTTTATATTTTTCACTTTGTAACCCTACATCAATTTGGGGATTTTGGTCAATTGTAACACTTAAAGTTCGTACACATAAAGGAGTGAATATTGAACTACTGCATAGCATATTTAACAAATTGTCTTGACTTGTAACTTGCATATTAACTTGACTTGTGACTAGCATATTGATTTGGTTCCTCTATGACATTCGACAAAGGTTGCTTCAAACTTGACGAGCATACTCCTTCCTAGTGCCATCAACTAGGATCAACTTAGCTATCCGTTAATTAACTCCACTTACCCTACACTTTTGGGATTAATGAAGAAATTCGTTAACAATATCCGTTCTATGATGATGAGTAAACTATATATTTTAGTGCGAATATTATGAATATTCGTTACAAAATAAAATTATAATGTGGTATTTTTTTCATAACAAAAGTGATGCATTTGAAAATACTGCAGTATCTAAACTAATTTACAATTATTTTGGAAACATAGGCGAAGCTGTAGCTTTGAGAAATAATTTTATTATATGATGATTAAATCATATTATATTGGTTAATTGTAACTCAAACAATTAAGGACAATGCACCAATTTAGTGGATGTGTCATAGGAGTTGATGAACTCTTCGAATTGATACATATTGATGTATGCAATCGCAAGTCTATTAATACCAAAACAGTTTCACATACTTTATTATATTCATCAATGATTTATCACCAACATGGATATATATATTCGATACACATGTAGTATGTCTATGATAAGCTCATAGAGTATAAAACAAAAGCAAATAAAATAACAGGCAATAAAATAAAAATGATCAGATTTGATAAGAATGGGTGAGTATATTGGAAAGAGTTCCTTTTGTACCTAATACGAATAATGATTAAATCTCAAAAGTCACTCCTCCCTATAACACGTAATGATGTAAAGATAATGACTAATCAAACTTTGTTGAACGAAGTACGATTAATTGCGAGTGAAGTTGAGTTAACTTCTATAAGGTCGTGTGTTTAAGAGTAGTGCACAAGGTTAAATTAATTTCACCTAAATAATACTTTACAAAATCATACAAGATAAGGGTTGATAAGAAACCCCAAAATATCCTGGGTCAAGGAGTTGGCAAGCTGTGCAAGTCGAAAGATTGCATGTGATAATCGTACGTGGGGAATCTTAGTCACTCACCCCAAAAGGAGTTTGGGAACGATTGTCATTGGCGACCAATTTGAGTTTTGAACATTAGTTTTGTAAACTAAAAAGAAATTTTTTTATATAAGGAAATTCCTAAGGGGCATTTCACTAGAAGGACAAACTTTGCAGTCCAATTAGTTTCTAGGAGACACATTCAAAGAAATTACTTTCAAGGCCATAGTCAGTAGAATAATTACTTTCAAGGACAAAGTCAGCAGTCCAATTACTTTCAAGAACATAATTTCATAGGTTTTAAGGCCCTAGAAACTAATTATTTTACGTTTTGTCCTTAAAAGTAATTATTCCAGTTGTGTGTCCTAGAAACTAATTCCACTTGCTAAAGAGGCCCTTGTGGCTAATTTCCACAATTCATAAAGTGTTTATGAATACCTATTCCGTTGTAATGAGAAACAATTGTTATTTCAAGAAGTACCAACTTTATAGTGAAGGAATTTTTTTGGGAAATTATTGGTAGTAAAATGGAACAGGATATAATTCAAAGATAAAACTTGCAACGACCCGCCAATTTATCACTTTGATAAATTGAATTTATTTTTAAATTTATGCAGATAAAAGGATGATAATACAGATAATATTATTTCAAGTGATAATAAATAATAGTAATCTTTTTTTGAATAAATATTTTCCTCGAAATTTATATAGATAAAATGACATTGTATTCAAATAATTGATTTAATTAATTTAAATTAAGATTTAATGATTTAATAATTATTTTAATTATCTAAATAATTGTTTTAAATGATGATAATTCATTTTGAATAGTTATAAAGTGGTAATGAATCATTTATAATAGTTTTATGAATATTAATATATGCACAAAAATGACCATTTTCCCCCTAGATGAAGATGAATATGTGACGATTTGAAAATAATTTGAACTTTGGTTTAAACAAGTTAAAATACCCTATATGATCATTTATTTAATTTAAGTAGATTAAATATGGTGGTAAAAATATGCACATTTACGTGCACATCATTCATAACTATTATATCATAACACATGTATCGTATACATATGTAATTTAATTAATTAACCTGTAACAACCCGGAATTTTCGACCTCGAAAATTCGACACTAATACGTTCACTATAGAAATGCCGAATATCCGAACGCCAGAAATTCCCGATAGTTAGGGTAAAGAAGAAAGAGGTAGAAGAAGAAATAGAGACAAAACAAAGATTCTCACATTCGCAGTGGATAAAATATAATAACAAATAATAGCAGTTATACAAATGAAAACTATATTTGTTAATTTACATTCAATACATCAGAGTTACAACCAATCACATTTAAACTAGACAGTTAAAACTTAACTTGTCCCAAATAAACAACAATAATACACAGAGGAATACTCCATACGTTCCTGCCATCCAGCTCGCCACCTGAGCTCCAAAACATCCTAACCTGAAAATCTGCAATACTCAGTCTGACCCGAGCATTACATCAAAGTAACACCCGGGTCAGCTGGAAACCAACATGAGTAAACTCATTTAAATTGAAATACTAAGGTTGTAAAGCTTTCTTGAAACCCAGGGTAACTCGTACGTCACTACGAGTTCTTATCGTATTGTAGTCAAACAATTATTTCACAAAATAATATCTAAGTACCGTTACTTAGTTCCAATGGTCCAGATTACTCAATTTATTCCATTCCAGCATATTTGATTTACAATCAAATCTATAAAGAATTATAGATTTCTAATCGAAGTGGTTCCGGATATCGCTGATATCCGATCCCGGTCTCTTCGAATCAAATGTCATCTTTTAAGCCAAGATGTTTTAAGTTTAAACAATTCAATTTATATTCAGGATATCATATTCACATAACAATTCTATCATAGATAGATAACTTACATTATCACCATTTATCCAAAGCATCTCATATCATAGAGCATCACAATCACTGTCCGATATATCAAATAATCCAAGGAATTAAATATAATTTAATCATCCATAAGCAAGATAAATTAATCACACAATTTATAATTAATTCAATTTAACACATATTAAATCAATTACTTCTAAATCCTGCTTACTTAACATTAATTAATTTCAAACCAATTAATTAATCATCCTTTAATTTTTCATCTTAATTAATTATCCTTAATTAATTATTTCTTAATTAGCTTTAAGTAATTAGCCTTTAATTACCCTCATTAATTAATTATACTATAATTAATTACATTCAGAAATTAGCCATAAATTACTTACACTAAGTAATCATACTTTATTAATTACATTAAGTAATTATACTTAATCAATTTCATAAATGATTATCCTTAATTAATTAAACCAATTAATTATCTTAAATTAATTACATTAATTAATTACCCCTTAATTACCTTCATTAAATAATTACCCTTTAAGTAATTATAATTATTAATTATTCTTAAATTAATCACATTAAGTAATTAACTATTGCCAGAAGACTCGCGATCACGTTCAGATCACCATTGAAGTTTCACGCTTCTATCCTCACCACTCTGGTCGACTCCGATGCAACAACGACGAAGAAATCATCTCGATCTCACCCTCAACCCAAACAGTCAAATAAACCCTATTTCGACCCAACGCCGCTACCACAGTGGCAAAGAAAACCACCAACCATTTTTGCCGAGCTCACCTTCACCCTGACCTCCTCCAGTGAAGTTCCCAACCACCCCGAGTACCTCGATCACCAGAAATTGCTCAAAGTTCAAATTCTGGTCATCCTCGAATAACTCACTCGATCCCAAACTATAAATTGTGAATTAACTCTTATAAATCATGATTTTAGACGGTGATTCAGATTATATGCCTGAATCAGAAAATCAGAGTGTTTGGATTTAACATGTTTTACATTTCGCTGAATTTTCTTGATTCCAGACAATTTCAAAACTTATAATGCTTAAATATATTTTTAGAACTTAGATTATGCATAAACAAACATATCTTATTTGAAAACTAAAGCCTAAAAGAGAATGTATGAGGAGAACTTGATTTTTGATCAAGATTTTAGCCTGTCAGTATATAAACAGAGATATGTACAGGTTTTACAGACTTGCACACTTATAAATCTACATATTTATAACATGCAAGCCAAAAATTCACTCATGCAAACAATTTTCACATCATTATATAATATATACATCACATGCAACGGATTAAACAAGTGTTAGTTTTGTTTACTCACTTGTTAATGATGAACATAGAGCTATAAACTAAGGATGCCTTTTGATTTAAAAACTTGAAATTGGAAACTTTGCTAGCTTGAAAACTGGAAAAATACTTGAATGTTATGATGATCTTTTGAAAACTGAAAATCTTTGTTGTTGAGATGATTTAGCTTGAAATTGGAAATATTGCTTGCTGATGATTTTGCTACAGGTTGCAGATTTGAAAAGGATTGATTTCTTGATATTTCTGGTTTGAAAATGTTTGTAGGCTTTTGTTTTCTCTGCTTTTCTATTTACAAGTTTTTTGTTTTTTCCTTATGTTTTAAAAATGAAAGAAGATGTTTGAACTCAAAATCTCAAAGCCAGGTTTCTCTATATTCATTTGTAATTAAATTCTAAAAGAAAATTTTAAGTTTGCCACTTGTAACTAAGCTAACATTTGCCAATATATGTGATTATTTTCTTACAAATGTTAATATGCAAGAATGAAATATTTATAAATGTTTAAATCTTATCTTAAATATCTCTTATATTTTATATGTATTTATATTAATATGTATTATCTTTATATATATACAAAGTGCATAAATTTCAAATATAAAAGAAAGTGTATTTAAACCCTTGTTAAATCTTATTTTAGGCTATCATATTTTGAACTACTAAAAATCATTTCTATTAATTTTGAAAAGATAAATTTTGCCCAATTAAATAATTATAAAAGAAGATTGTTAAACTAATATTGTCAAACTTCAATAATTATATTAGTAGATTATCAATTAAATATTTATCCAGATATATTCTAATTATCAAAGTTTATTTGTTCAATCAAACAAAATCAGTATCTCAACACTTGTATTTTGCATGTGTAAATATATTTTTAAATTCAATTTAATTTAAGATAATTATCTTTTGAATTTCAAATTAAATTCAAATTTAAATTCTATTTAAATCAACACATATGTATACAATATATAATTTATTTGTTTAACTTATAAATCAGTGTTTTAAATAGTTAAATCAGATAATTATCCAATTATCAGATGACCAAAAATCCAGGTTATCACATAACCTTTTAATTAACTTATTTAATTAAACTATTTTAATTAAATTATATTAATTTCAAACTTCAATTCATACACATACATGTATACTTATGTTATTTTAAACAATTTAAAACAACATGACATATATCTCGATATATAATACATGCACATGCTCATTAATTACTTAACTTGTTTAATTAATTTAGTTCTATTAATCTTTTTAATAAATTTGAAATTTGAAATTAATGTGAATAGGTTTTCAAAAGATTTTGAAAAATTATGTCATATTATAACTTTTATATAAACATATTTCATTTTAAATTTAACAATTAAATTTAAAATCCTTAACTTTAATTTTAAAAATGACTTTGAAAATTAGTTCAAGGTCCAATTCAAGTTGGGCCTTTTTTATTATGGGCATACTTTGGGCTCACTTCACCTTTCAGGCCAGGCTGGTAACCAGGCAGGACAGGGTACTTGATTACCCAATTCTAATTCTAAACATTATCTTTCTAGACACCGTACTAAGTGGGCAAGCTTAATTAGTTAGCCCTAATATGACTAATTTAGACTGCATAGGCTATTGGGCTCTGATACCATTGTTGGAACTGGGCCAGCCCGTAGCGGAAGAAATAGGTGAATTTCAAAATTTTACCATTTTGAATCTTTAATGAGCCTATAAAGTCTAAATGTATATTAGATCAAATCTAATAAAACATCAGATAAAGTCTTATTTCATTTAAAGTTAGTTAAAAGAAAGTTTAAAATTAATTTAGTTTAAATGTGTAGTGTATCAAATACACTCAACAATTATTTATAAGAGTTAATTTAGGGAAGTAAACCTTTCATTTCTTTCCTAAAAATAGGTAATTAATTGAGAGTATAATAAATATTATATGAAGAGAGAAATCTTACATTTTCTCTCTCTTTCTAATTAAATTGATTGGGTTATTAAATGATATTAATTGACAATTTATTCATGACATAAAATGTAACTATTGTCCAAATGTACATTACTGTAAATTATGTAAGTGCAACCAATCACACGATGTATGAAGATGATATTTCCTACATATGTGTCTTTATTGTCCATAGTATTATTTAAAAGACATATAATACATATATTTACATTTATATACAATATACACATACACACACAGAGATATATATATATATATAAATGACATATAACTAAGTGTCACTTTTATAACTCTAAAAGGTCAGCAATTTTGAACCTAGTTTCAAAACTGAAATTTTTTAAGATTAAAAATTATGATTTTACATAAAAGTCAATAACATAAATTCAATTCAAATTATATATACACATATGTATGTATGTATGTATGTATGTATACACACGCACATAAATTTGTTTGTGCATATATACACATACAAATTCACTGTAAATAATGTTTTAAACTTAATAATACATCTTTATGTTAAAATTTATAATTTAATATATGTTCCAATATAAAGTACAACTAAAGCCTAACTTTAATTTTAAAAGGAAATTCAAGGGTTTATGATATTTTGCAATAAAGTTCAGTTATGTTTATAAAGAAAACCAATTATATATATATAACTCTAAACAGAAGTATGAAGAACAAAAGGATTGAATTTGAAATATTGAACACAAAACATACATGCAAACATAAATAAATTACATATGTTTTCTATTTGAATCAATAATAGAAATATTTCATTAATTAAGACTTAGAGTTTAATCAAAAAGTGTTTTTATTTTTTAAATAACAAACTTGAAACAACAACAAAATTGATAGGACAAATCAGGCACATATGTATATGTTGCAAAGGTTTCAGACCTAAACAATTAAGCAATATGAAAAATAATTAAATATGGGATCATATAATGTAGATCTAATAATGACAACATGAATTGGCAAACAATAAAAATATATCTTAGAACATATTCAAATTAAAATAACATGGTGAACATATATAATTAATTAAGATGGAGCAAATGGGATCTAATCTATTTGATCAAATAAACAAATACATAGATGAAATGAAATAGCAGATGGATCTAAATTACATAAACAATTTGAATGATGAATATATAAAATTAGAATAATCATCTTGAGATGTTGCCAAGAGAATGCACCTTGAATGATGAATCAAAGGCTCTTAGATTCCAGAAATCAATCTCCAAATGTTGCAACAATTAAGAGATTAGGACCACCTTTTGTTATTAATTTTATTTTATAATTTATTTTGGAAATATAGAGGTTAGTAGGCCATGAAAATTTGAAATTTTCTGATAGAAGAGCAAGAGGGATGATAATGGCAAAAAAATAGGTCAATCGCATAAGAAAATAAAGGGAGATGTGTTTTAAAGGAATGATAGAAACCCTTCCCATTCCTTTCGTGAAACTTTCCCCTATTAATTCCTTTTTAAATGTTAATCAAATCCTCTATCTCTTCTACATGCATGGCTAGCCATAGATGGTGCCACATGGGCCCTTAAAAATTTCCAAAATCTCATCAGCATCAATCCCATTTAAATCTAATCCAATTGTGTGGGCGTTTATAACTTTTATATACGCACACCATTAAATGCTAATGTTCTTCAAATAAATTAAAATAAAATTTTAATAATTATATGTCATAAATACTAATTAATTTAATTAATTTAAAGCCCCCTTTTTAGTATTTATCATGTTTAAATCAAATTAAAACACTCTAAAGATATCATATATCAATATGCGCGTTTATAACTCATATATATACGCATTTACTAAATACTAAGGGAATTCAAACAAATTAAATAAAAAATTTAGTAATTAATCTTTCATATTAATTTAATTAATTTACAACAATTATAAATTAATTAAATCATGTGGTTCATTTAGAGCATTCATCATTTCGGTTGTGTGACTCAAAGGTGTAAATTCAGTCGGCAATTAATATCAAACTATTCGAATATTAGCGTTCACACATCACTTAGCAGCTGGTGTGACATTTTGGCTCAATTTATTACTTACACATCTTTTAGTAAAATCTAATTTTATTTATTATAAGCAGTAGTTGATAGTGACAATTATTTACACCAATTCTCTTCGTCAAAACTATATCACTTTGGATTATGGAATTTGGTAATGGTTAAAATTCCAATATCATCCACATTCAACTTTACAATCCAAACACAAAATCCTTAATTCAATAATAACAATTATTATCAACCGATCTGCTCTGGCCAGAGACTTTGACTTTGAGCTGACTTCAGTTGACCATGATACTAACCTCATATAACCGAGGAGACGAATCCTCTCTTGAATAGTGTTTCACTTCCAATGATTTCACTCGACCCAACTATAGTAGTTCGATGGACATCGTGCCATGATTTGACTATAATCAAAGTGAAGCTTCCACATTGAAGGTCATCAGTATCCTCAAGTCAAGAAAACTGTGTAAATTAGTTACATCGATATTTTCTATTTGACCTTAGTTATATTAACCAACAGAAAACTATCAAGTGAGTTGTTCCACAGTTATCCAATAACTATCAGTATGTAACCTCTAGGTGCCTCCAACAGTCATGAGTAATACACTACCCAACATTTGGAGAGCGTTACGTACTCTAATCTCAACTGATGCATCGATATCTAGTCTCGATGCATCTTGACTAGGAACATTTAAAATGGTATATTAATTTTATTGTGATAAATTACTCACGGTTACAATACTTTGCAACTACTATCACAAAAACATACCATTTATGGATTTTCTTTTAAATATATTTTAATTAAAAATTTAGTTATTTATAACACATTATAACAAATATATAACAGAAAGAAGAAACACCTTTATTTCGAACGAGAATTGATTTCAGAGTTATTTATTTAGAATAAACTACAGAATTGCCCTTAGGGCATACTCCTAACTCTACCATCCCTTGGCATATGGTTTGATGAATTGATTATATTAGAGAGTTATTATATAATCATTCCATATTTACATTGAATTACCCTTATTATAGTTAGTTGATTAGACATAGTCTGAATAGCGTATTATTTTATAATGCTCGGATCAGTCCGAGAAATTTCAGGTACATGGACGATATGACCAACATTTGTTTTATTGGGCTTAGGGGAGGATTATACCAAGATTGTTACATGAATTTGTATGACATTGATTCATTGTGTGTGTCTGTGTCTATATATATAATTGACATTTGAGTTGTATTGTATTCTTATAACATTATTGTATTATATATTATATGTTATCACTGCGATTCTGACTATGTGTTCTTTATATATCTTGTATATTATGTATTGTTCTGTCCTGAAGGTACACTTGTCTATTGTTTTTTATCAATACCGTGTACGTATAGGTAAGATATATATTTGGTGTTTTAATATGTATCGATGTTAGTCCAAGGGAATATTCACGTCTGTACAACTTTTAGCCTCATTCTCCATATTATAGGCCAATATTACTAAGTAATACTCTTGGGGGTATAGAGGTAGGGTGTTACAAAATGGCATCAGAGCAGGTTTAGAATAATAGTTGTATATCAAAGCGATGAGTCTAGACCTTAAATGAGACTTACAGTCCCTGACCCTTGTGTGTGTTGGGTAATTTTCTTTAATAAAGATAGTATATTATATATATTAGATGATTACCAGGGGTTATCATCAGGGGATATATTTGTGATTTTAAAAATATATATATTTAAATATATAATTAGTTTCTTTTTTTTCCAACATATAGTATATTATGGTTGGAGTAGCAAAGATGAAAGGAGTTAGTCCAACCAGTAGCACTTGAATTTATGTTTTGGATGGTTTTGTAGTATATTGTGGTGTTTGGTTTGGTATTATGTATTTGAGATTTGATTTGTTTTATTGGAGTGCACAGTGGAATTATTAGTTTTCGCTGAGTACCTTTATTTAGTCTCTTATTTTTATTTGATAAGTTGAAGTTGTGGGAATTGAAATTAATTTTGGGGTTTGTGTATGATTATCAAAGCTATGAAATGAATTTAATTATTTGGTTTATACTTATTATAATTAAATATAAATAGTGTTCGTTTGATATTATAAGTATCTTTTTGAAATGGTTTGTTGGCTAATATATGTATAGATATGTGTGTTTTAAAGACTATTTGAAAATGGTTTGAAAAAAAAAATTAGTAAGTGTTTAGTGGAAGCAAAGGTTTATCATATATATTGGTTATTTTTATTATCAAATGATTTTAGTAGTAAAGTGAATGTTTCAGTTAGAAATTACTTGAAAAGTGCATATACTATAAGTAAAGTATTAAACGAAGATTGGAAAATTTATTGAACTAGTATAATTGAAAATTTGTGAATGTAATACTTATATATTTTTAGAAATGAAAATTGTGTTAACTTGTCCATTGAGTGTGTCAAGGATTTGGTTGATGTGAGTGCACATGTATTCGATAGAAATTCTTAACGCTTAAACGAGACTTTTGGACATAAAGGTTAAGAAAGATATAAATAAGTTGGTATAATTGGTTGTCATAGATTCGTCCGTATGGGAAACTTCAAGGATGCAATTTTGTTAAGGGGGAGTATGTAACAATCTGGTTTTTAAGTAATAATTAATTTAAGTCAGTAGTAGTAATTTGATTAATTAAACTATAATTTGGTGATTTATTTGATAATTAGGGTTTGAATTTATTTAATAAAAGAATTTAAAATTTTAAAATGTAATATTTAAATTTAAAATAAGTAAAAATATGGAAAAATGAATTATAAAATGTGATTTCAAATAGAAGTTAGCATTCATTTAAATTAAAAAGAGTTTGATTATAAAACTAAAAGAAAATAAATGAATTAATATAATCTATCTTATCTTAGGTCCTAAGCCCAAATGATCAAGTCCAAGTCCAAATATTTCTCTAGAGTGTTATATCCCTCAATCCTTCTGTGTCTGCCAATTTTAACTCACGTGACCATTTCCCTATCAATTTTTCATTCTCCTGAAGCTCACGTACAATTCACCACCCGATTATCATCTTCCTGAAGCATCACTTTCATTACTTCCCTCGCCTGCTAAATTCAAGAAGAAATCTAATAAATTAAAATAAATTATCATACTCGGACACGTGAATCTTTACATCATATATGGCGTGAATCAGGTAGTGTTGCGATGGAAAGTTGCTTGGTATGTGCATGTGTTAGCATATGCAAGAGGATGAAGAATATGAAAGTGTCAGGTGAGAGTATTTTCACAAAACATATGTTGATCAAGAGAATTCATAATATATACACACGAGTGATGTATGAGTGCTTGTATGAAGTTCTATTTGTTGCATTTAGCATATGAGGTAGGTTATTTATAGCCATAGTTCACCATCGATCATCAGTAGTGAGTTAGGATTTCAGCTCTTCAAAGCACGACAGCTCTCAATTTTGACGTAGAATCGGTTGATCGGTGATGTTGACAGGTCCACCGATACCGGTCGACCGATGCCAGAGCTGATGCTGTGTATTTAATTATATATATATATATTTTAATCTTAATAAAATTATGAATTGATTTTGATGTGTAATATTTAATTTTATAATCTATTTTGGGTTATCAAATGAATGAAAATAGGATTTTCTAATGATATAGTGAATACTAAATTATTATTTTAATTTTATATAAGATTTAAAAAGTCGTTATTATTATTGAATATCTTATAATTGAATTTAGTTAATTATTTCAATAGTTCTAAATTATACAGTTATTAATTGTATAATTCTAAGTATTAATTTTGTTATATAACATTATTTGTTGTGAGTGTTTAATTATTATTATTTATTTGTTTATTTACGTCTATTTGAATAATTTATTTTTGTATTAGTTTATGATTTTTGATTTGTGATTTCTTGTCTTCTTTATATTAATTTTGATGATATGAATTGTTAGTCCTTGAGATGATGGTTTTGATGACAACAACCTTAGAATAAGATTATAAAATATAAATACTAACATTATAGTTTAGATATATATGTATATGCAGGATTTAACCATGCAGGTATCAAGAATGAAGACTGTACAGTATAGAGATTCAAGATATCAAGATTGAAGACTCATGAGTATCAAGAATATCAAGAACGGCAAGATTATACAGAGTTCAAGATTTCAAGAATAAGTAATTTAATTAGGAATTTTGTTAAAACTCCTAGAAAGCACTGGCATCTTAAAATCCAATTTTGTCGTGAAATGGAATCCACTTCGAGCCCGTTAAAGGGATGGAACCCTAAGTAGGATGGAACATACGAAAAATCTAGTGGAACATTTTTTTGTATCCGCTAACTTTTATTCAAATGATTTTACAAAATTATCTTGTTTTCAAAATTATTTCAAAACCTTCCTTTTAAAAGAATCAAAAACATCTATCCTGATTTTAAATACTTTTAGCCTAAAAATAATCTTTATTTTCAAAATCAAATTATCCTTATTTTTAAACTACCTTTAATAATAAATTTAATATTTATACTTAGATTTAAATATAAAATTATAGTAAAATTTTATATATATTATTCTCTATATTTACTTATGTATTTTAACTATAGTTAAGTATATTTATAAAGTTTAAAATAGTTTTAATATAAGATAGAAGTAATTTTCAAAGAAAAACAAATCACCAAAATTTCCTTTGGGATGTCGACATACCCAAGATACCCATGTCGACATAGTTGCAGTTGGTTTCAAAATTTTGAATTTCAAAAGAAGTGTCTATTCGCCATAACCTTTCACGAATGGACATGGCTGTTGTTCTTCTATAAATATGGGATGTTTTCAACGAATTTTCAATAATATTTTTCTGGTTTTCACTCCTCTTCTTCTTCCACATTTCTTTATATATATTCTTACCATTACTCTGCCGAAATCACCATTGAATCTAACTAGATCATTTCTAGTTTGATTCTCTATCACTATCTCAACAAGACCTCAGTCCTATTCAGAGTTATAGGCTTCTTTGTAATCAATCGAGTGAGAAAAGGTGTGATTGTAGCCTTGGAAATCGATCAAGTGAGAGAAGGTGTGATTATAGCCTAGGAAATCAATTGGGTGAACTTGTTGCCCATAAAATCAAGTATCTCTACCCAGAGGATTGTGAATCTGGAGTGGTGTACCTCGTGGCCTTGAAATCGAGGGTTGTAATTGTAAAGATTGCTTTTGAAAGGAAATCTGTACTTGTATGCGGGACTGGATGTAGGGTAACTCCGAACCAGTATAAAATCCGGTGTGTTCTTTCCTTTACTGCTTTTACTTTATATTTGCATCTGTGTTTGAATCTGCGATCATATCTGTTAATATTGCATACATTTGTGTTCAAATTAATATAAACTCAAAAAGAATTAGTAATTCCTTAAAACACTATTCACCCCCTGGTGTTTATACTAGCCTTAAGATCCGTAATCCGCATTTCTCACATGAATGATTCATCGTTGATATTGATTTGGTTAATGATTTTAATATGATAAGATGATGACATCCTTGTTATGATTTCCTGGTATTTAATTTTGTATGATAAGAAATTAGAATAAACAGAGTTATGGTACTGTTTGGTATGGGACTTTCGGTAATATTTCTTCATTCTGTGGACTTGTTATATAGAATATTGAAAGGCGAGTGTGATATGTGAGCACCGAATAAACAAACTAGTAACATGTGATAGTATGAGATGTTGTTATGTTATTTATTTGGTTATCCTTTGCTCGTGGATGTCGCATAATTCGAGGATAGGAAGTATGATATTCACTGTGGTAAATATATTGTAGTCACGTATTGACTTTAGTGGAGCCGTGTGTTGGTGATTATATCGAGCCATGTGTCAGCATATTTATTTAGCTATGTGTCAGCGTATGTATGGTGTCGTGTGTCAGCGCATGTCTTTAGTTATGTGTCAGCGTATGTATATTATCGTGTAATGGTATATGTATATAGCTGTGTGTTGGCTATATAAGTTTATATATTAACAGTATTTGTCTATCACTGTCCAAATCCCTTTATATTTCGAAGTGAACCCGATTAGCCAGTATCCACCCTAGCGGCCCGATCGTGGTGGCTGTGCCCCGAATCTATGACACCATAGTGTCATGTGTCGGCAATGTCCTGGTCGTGAGTCGACAATATTTGTAACGTGTGTCGGCATCATATAGATCCATGTGCCGGCGACATATAGTCCCTTGTATCACCAAGCCCAGTGGTCTATTACCATTAGGGGCAGTGCAGGGTCGTGACCAATGCAGAGCGTATTCCTGCAGCATATCCATGACATGCAATCACGATGTCCATCGAGGTAACCAAGACTGTAGGAGCCATGCCAAATGGGCACTTTTTTCGTGTTTTCCAGCTACGTGTGTAGCCTCCTAGAGTAGGTGTGTCCATCAGTCTTTCGTCTAGTTCTTATGTGTTGTGATTTAGACAAGTACTTATTCTCCTACCGAAGACTATAAATTGTGATTATTCCAGAGACTGTGTCCTGGGTATGATCAATCCCCATCTCCTTCTTTGGCATGTGTCGCCTATTGTCTTTCTTTGACGTGTGTCGCCAACTACTGTTTATTTTCATGTGTTGCTTTTATATCTTATTGGCATGTGTCTCCAACAACTATTCATTGGCATGTGTTGCCATTTACTATCCTAGATGTGTGTCGTCGATTATAAATTATTGGCGCCAACTATATTTTCATAGGCATGTACCGCTGATTATATCTTCCTTTGACGTGTGTTGTCATTGCTATGTTTTGATTATGGATATATATTTATACTAATATCACTTATATTTGTTTTCAGGATGTGAATGTTGATTGGTGGATATGTGTGATTCACCCATTTTTGTTGATTATATAATTTATGTTTTGATGTGTTTCCATATAGGTGATGGCATCTTTTATTATCAATGTTGATTGGTTTCATATGGGTTTGAGATATTCGGATGATGTGATGCCTTGATGGTTATTTATGGCAATATACATATCTTCTATATTTATATGCATCTCTTGGCATATATTTTGATAAATTAATCATATTAGAGAGTTATTATATTATCACTCCATGTTTACATTGAGTTACCCCTATTATAGTTACTTGATTAGACATAGTCTGACCCATGTATTATTTTATAATGCTCGGGTCAGTCCAAGACTTTTCAGGTACAGGGATGATATGACCATCATTTTTCTTGTTGAGCCTAGAGGAGGATTATATTAGGATTATTACATGATATTTGTATGACATTGATTCACTCTGTGTGTGTGTGTATATATATATATATATAACTGACATTTGAGTTGTATTGTATTCTTATAACATTATTGTGTTATATATTATTGTTATCGCTGCTATTCTGACTTTGTGTTCTTTATATATCTTGTATATTATGTATTGTTCTATCTTGGAGCCACACGTGTCTATTGCTTTGTACCGACACTGTGAACGTATAGGTAAGTTATATATTTGGTGTTTTAATACATACCAGTGTTAGTCCAAAGAATATTCACCGTGTACCCCTTTTAGCCTCATTCTCCTTATTATCTAACAGTATTACTTAGTATTACTTGTGGATAGTATGAGTATAGAAGTAGGGTGTTACAAAAGTGTCCTCAAATTGTCATCATTCCATCTACGCGATCAAAGAGGAGATGGAGAGAATGATGAAGGAGATGTGGGATGGAGCAGTAGCTAGACAATAGGAAATTCTTAAAGGATTTTTCCAAAGGATGGACAACCAGGAATAGCTGGTGCTGCTGGAATTCAAAACCAAGGACAAAGAACCAATGTAGGAGCATCTGGGGTTGAAGCGGAGTAAAATGGAACAATTCCCCCACAAACAGAACAAATCAGTACCGACCTAAATCAACTGGGTATCGACAGAACTAAATTAGAGGGCAATGTTGGCATGACTACTGGGATGCCGGAAATGGATAATGTTGGAGCTAGAAACACAAATCAGAATGTAAATAAATAACGAATGAAAGGGTATGAGCTAGAGCTCCCCCATAGGAACAGAGGACAAACTGAAAAAAGAGGAGCGTGTCAACATGCTAATGTGTAGCCGAAGGAGTACATGTCAGAGTATGTACCAGAGTTCCCCTACAGAAGCAGGGGGTAGAATATCACTTTTGGACGAAGACCTTCATTAAATAGTGAAAATCGAATTGTAGAGTTAGTAAGAAGAATAGTTAGAGGTGGACCCCCAAATTAGAGTTTGGAGGATGTGAATAAGAATCCGTTCACTTTTACTATTCAGAATGCGAGAAATCCTCCCAATTTCAAGCTTCCGATGCTGGAAATGTATGATGAAAAGTTGGATCTAACGGTTCATCTAATGAGATACATCCGACATATGAAGGTGTTGGGTGCTTTTGGAGAGATAATAGGATGGTGCTTCCCATTATACTTGATGAACTCTGTAGAAATATGGTTTAGACTGTTGGAAGATGGGTCCATAAGCACATAGAATGAATTAGTGAGCAGAATCTTAAGATAGTTTAGAGTTCACATCTCACGATCGAAGAATGTGATGATGCTATCAAGCGTGAAGCAAAGGTCCGGAGAGAATTGAAAAGTTATTTGACAAGATTCAATGCAGCAGTAGTCACGGTGTATAACCCAGATCCATCAATAATCTTAATGGCGGTAGTACCTGAAGTCGCAAGCAAGACTGACTTCAAAGTTGCACTGGAAAGGGATCCATCGATGCATCTAGAGGAATTCTACCATGAAGCTAAGAGATATTTGTGTCAGGAAGACACCGAAGAAGAGGATGTTGAAATTAATGATGTCGATGACAGAGGACTGTCCGGACTAGGAAATAGAAAAGACAAAGGAAAAAAGTAGAGTTGATAATGGCTTTGGAGATCCAAAACGACAAAGGAGGGAGCCGAAATTCTCTTTCTACACTAATTGACTGAGACTCGGGAGAGGATATATCTAGACACTAGGGGAAAATGCCCTATCAAAAGCTTGCTAGAAGAGAACTTACCGATCGGGAGAAAAGATCTAGAAAGTTTTACATCTTCCATGAGTTGTATAGACATGAAGCAAATGAGTGCCGACATCTTCATAATCTGATAGAAGAACTGGTTTGGAGCAATCAACTGCAACAGTACGTAAGGAATTGGACTGCAATGGTGCTGCCGAAACAACCACCATCTATAGTGAACACATCAAGGAACAACCAGGGATCTGGTCCGAGACCCGAAATCGCATAATCGGGATAGTCGGGAGTCAGAATCGATTCCCTCGCTCTGTTTTTCTTTCTTTGAACAATTAGGATAGCAATAACCTCAGACCGCTTACACATGTACGAGGCTTAGATTGGTCTCTAGGCATGCTCTAAGTCAGATGTCTGGGTTGGCTATTTAGGACAAAAATAACCTTAGACTATGTACACTGTATGAGGTCTAGATTGGCCTTTAGGCATGCTCTAATTCGAACGTCTGGGTTGGCTATTTAGAACAATAATAACCTCAGACCGCTTACACATATACGAGATCTAGATTTGTTCCTAGGCACATCTGAGTCGGATGTCTGGGTTGGATAATTAGGATTCCTTCTTCTTTTCTTTGATTTGAATATTTAGCTTTTGAAAAATTTACATTAAATGTGATGATCGATATTTATCGCTTTAAGTCCCGTTTGAAGAAATGGAATATGCAGGGTGCAAGTCCTCATGTCGGAGAGTGAGCGGATGGACTTGTACGATATGGATCGCTTTAAGTCCCATTCGAAGAAATAGGACCGGAGTGTAGCATGTAAGCTCCCTTGCCGGAGAGTGGGTGGATGAGCTTATACGAAGAGCAAGTCTCCTCACCGGAGAGTGAGCGGATCGGCTTGCTTGGTCAATGAGTTCCTTTGCTGAAGAGCAAGCAGACTCGGCAAAGATTCAAAGAGATTAAAACCTTAGATTTGGCGATAAATGATTCAGAGAGATCAGAGCTTAACTAGAAATAGATTTAATGCAAGGATTTGAATGCCTTGTAATTAGAAGGAAACTGATAAATCCCGGATGAACATGGAATGATTTTGATATGTTATCAAATAACTTCGAATGAAATCGAACTGATTATGATGTACAGTTAGGCAAGAACCCGAGTTCTAAGTTGTAATAGGTTTGGAAAGAGCTTTAATTTGTAAGAGAATCCAAGGGAACTAGACAATTCACCAAGATCGGGATCACTGGAAGGCCAGAGAGCTCAACTACCGATGAATGATTGCCATCATAACTTGTTCTTAAGCAAAATGCACTTTGAATTCGAAAGGTGTACTTTGAGAGGAAAGTGTTAACCCGCTTTTTAGGCAAAATTTAAACTGAACTTAGAAGATCAAAACGAGGACAAAATGATTGACGAACTTGGAAGAATGATCAGAAGGACTAAAAAGTTGAACTCGAGAAAGTTTAGTGGAAAATGGCTAAGACCATAAATCGGCACCGAGTTAAGCCACAGGTCGGCACCAACGTATAAATCATCCTAATTTCACTTCCCAAACTCCACACATCTCTTATATTACTCCAATGACTCTGTATCAAGTTGTTCTCCCAGAGTTTGGATGACTAATTCCAAGGATTAATGAGAAGAAAGCTAAGAAATTAGAATAATCCAAGTGCTATCGAGAAGATTGCTAAGATTAACTCAAAGCCAAAGGAAGAGAGCTTAAAATAACTCAAGTAGAAGATAGAAAGAGCAAGTAACTAAAATACTTCATCCTGCATCAACTTTCTTAACTCGGTCCCGAGTTAACTTTCTTGGGTCAGTACCGAGTTAAGCCTTTAACTTGTGTGCTTTTGATTTTTCTTATGCGACTTCGAGCTATCTCCTAGACCTCAATGCAAGCGGGCTTTTGACTCCATACCTATGTTTCCTTATAAATACTAGTCTACCTGTAATCAAAATGGGATCTTATCTCTCTGCCATTGGAGACTTCATCCTCTTCTTGACATCTAACTTCTCCTCCATTAAAGTCATCTAGGAAGTTATCTAGGACTTAGATCAGCAAATCTCTAGTACCATGGACTCTTAAAATCTCTAGAAACTCCATTGTAAATCTAAGATCTACTAGATTGTGGTCAGATCTGATGTAACTAGTTGTAATCCAAGGAGAGAACAATAAAATAGATTAAAGTGGATGTAGGCCAAAGATTATGCTGAATCATTATATAAATTCTTATGTCTCTTTTAACTTTTCTACTTTTTTCTTTATTTTTACGTTAACTAGTGGTTTCATCTGATTCTGGTTGTTGATCCATTTTCTGGGTTAACACATATATAAATAGAAAATACTTAAAAAAAATATTTTATCGACTTCAGTCACGAATGTGTTCATAACCATGAGTTTTGAATCAAAAAAAAAATTTATCATTAAATTATTCCTAGTCGAGATTATCGAGAAAATGTTATCGAAGCTGAGACTGCTGTACATAATGCTCTCCATACAATGGACGATGGATTACTCATGACTGTTAGGGATTACATACCCCTGCTTGTTTGAAACAAAAACAGAACGACTCAATGATAGTTTTATATAGTTAATACAACTAAATCAAATTAGAAGATCTCATGTAATAACATGCGGTAGACTTTGGACTTGAGAGTATTAGATCAGATACATTAAGCAATGGGGAAAAGTGAGAAAATTTCAAAAGAGTTCATTTTTAATTCATTATAAACTAGATCTTGGATAGTGTTGTTATGAATAGTGTCGTTAACATTAGATCATATTTAATGTTTCACTAGGTGATTTTCAATTCGAATTAAATTTTTTTAGTTAAATTTTTATATATCAGCATTATTAATATGGTTTACAAGGTTATTGTTTATTTAAGATATTTAATAAGATAATTCATTATCAAATTAACATTTATTCAAAAGATAAATTTAATAATAAATGTAATTTTATATATAGTGGTGATACATATAATATTTGTTATATAATTAACGATTTGGATGATAAAAATTAATCAAATAATTTGAATATAAATTCTAATAGTAATTTTGAATATAATGCTTATTAATTGATTATAATCCAAACTCTCTCTTTTAACAGCAGTTAATCAATAAAAGCTATAAAGTGGATGTTGGCTTCGTTACTAGCCGAACCACTATAAATATCTCTTGTCTCTTTACTTTTTCTAGCGATTTACAATTGCTTTTCCTACTTTATTCACCTTAATAAACAGGGTTGCTGCTTTCACACTCAATCCAGGATGTTGATCCATTTTTTGGGTTAATAGTGAGCTTTTCAGAACTTCAAGAATATCAAAATTCCAAGTTATAGTGCTAGAGTGATAATCAATTAACTACAGTTGTGTTAAAATAATTTTGTGATCTTTATTAACCATAGTATTAATTTGAATCCAATTTATCATGAATTTATAAAATGAATCATCTAAAGATCAAGAATCAAAATTGCAGCATTTTCTGTAAAGTTTTCAAAACATCTACAATTTTATAAATCGGAATATCAGAGCAAAAGTTATAGTCAAAATACTATACCTATGTTGGAAAGTTCTGCAACATGTTTCAAACATTGTATCAAATTATTTGCTGTTTTTTAGTCATTTAAGATCAAAATCTGGAAAAACTCAAAACGTAAAACTTATAACATTTTCTTTCTATTTTCTAAAACATATTGAGTTTTGCAAATTGGAGTTTCAGAGCATAAACTATGATAATTTTAGTACAACGGTGTCAAAAAATCAGAACTCAAAACAAGGAGAGAAAATTAATAAGTTGGGTCTTGAAATCATACTTCTACTTACCTTTTTAAAGAGGCATTCATGTTCACCGTTATTCAAAGTGCGCGGATCTCCACTTTGTATTCCTACCTAATAAATAATGCAATTTTGCGCTCATCAAATGTGTAAATGCCTCGAAATATGCTTCCATCATAGTTGCTCCTTAGTCCGTCTTTGTACCGAAACGTTAGAAGAAGTGAATGACCTAAAAAAAGATGTAGAGCCATCTTTATTTGTGTTTGAAATCTTTTGAACCAAAATTTGTTTGTATAACAAACCATTAATATTAACAATTGTACCCTTAGTAACCCATATTTGTTTGACTTGTTTATTTATGTTCTTATTTCAACAATTATCAACTCGAGTTCATTGATTTTGGATTTTAAAAGATTATTCTTGTTCATTAGCTTAGGACAATGACTAATAGCATTCTATCTTATTAATATCATTTCTCTTCAAGATCGTTCTTTCGTTTTCGAGCTTTTTATTTTGGTCTAGAATCTCAATTTCAAAAGGTTATTGTATTTCAAATTCAAGTTTTTCAAAGTACTTGATTTTTTCGATATCGTTTTTCAGTTCGTGATTTGTTCGAATAATTTCAATTTTTCTATTTTCCAAAATTGGGTTTTTGTTTCAAGGGAATTGAAATTTTCGTTGATGTAAACAAAATCTTTTTCGAAATTCAAACATTTTTCATTATCGAAATTTTGAGTTTTCTTAATATGTTCAAGCTTCTTTTCTAATTCATCCATATTCTGATGCAATTCAAATTTTCAGATTTTAGTTTATTATTTTTCAATTTAAGACTATCAATAATTCTGGTTAATTCATGGCACATGAGAAGTAAATCTTTAAAATTACTTATTCCATCATCCATTGAGTTAGCATCATCAGTGTCTTCACTATCATCCTCTAAATCGACTTTGGTGAGTCCCATCAAGCATAAGTCTAATTGTGTATTAGTTGTAATATCTGACCTTTTCACTATATTTTTCATCAAGTGTGTTCCAGATTTTTGTGTAGTTAAACAATGAGAGATATGGTTAAATTCAAATCTATCAAGTATAGAGATAAGAATATTCCTAGCATTAGCATTAAGAGAAATATTAGTCTTATCTACCATATCCCAACCAATGTCAATAATATCCCAAATATGAAAATCAACGGACTTTAACCAAGTTTCCATTCTACATTTCCCCTATGAAAAAATTGTTATGTTAACTGTTGATGAACTAAAGATGGGCTGATTCTCACTAAAACTACACCTAAGGTGAGTATAATATCTAATTTTTCTTAACAACCCACTCTAATACCACTTGTTAGATCATACACTATACCCTAGATAGAGGGTGAATATGGTATTTAAAAATTTCGTATTTCATAGGTAGACGGATAAATAATGTGAAATATAAATGCAAAAAATAATCCCCTTTAATATTTCTTTTGTTCTTCTAAAATTAGTCTTCTCCCTCTTCAAAAAATAATCTGCTCTACACTAAAAAAATTCCTTCATCGAATCTCAATCGTGTGGAAAAAAATGAATTCATCATTTGGATTCGCATTGCTGTTGTTCCCATCTCAAACTTAACGCAACCTACATTCGATCTAAGGTTCGGTTGTTTTCTTAAGAAACATGTTGCCTAAAATAACCATCGATCAAAATTGTCGTTCGCCTTAGTTTGAAGCTGTCCAAATTTGTGTAGTTGAGTTTTGATTTAATTTACTTGTGATCAAGATTGCATGGAGTTTAGATTTTTTTTTTGCTTGGAATCTCTTCCTGAGACGGATACTACTATCAATTTGAATAGCTCAACATCGCATGGTCTAGTTTATTCGGTGTTTGTGCTGATTTCGGTCCTGAAGTGAGGTTGAAACTCCTACCACTGGATTTGAAAACACAATACAATAATGAAGTTGTGCACGATGTAGAATCCAATGTTGTTAAAGTACTGGCTACTTGTTAATGCAAACCAAACTCTATCGATTATTATTGCCTTAATGAAATATGTTGTTGTGGAGTTGCATTTGATGACGTTGAGAATGCAATCTAATGCTTGCATAAAGGAGATGGAGGTTGATGCCTCTTATGGTCATTAAGTTTGTTGACGTTTGTTTGCTTTGGTGTCAGTTAACCCAAAAAATGGTTCAACATCCTAGATTGAGTGTAAAAGCACCATCCCTGTTTATCAAGCCAAATAAGATAGAAAAAGCATTAGTAAATCGTAGAAAAAAGTAAAGAGACAAGAGATTTTTATAGTGGTTCGGCTATTAACAAAGCCTACGTCCATTTTATACCTTTTATTGATCAACTACTGTTACAGGAGAGAGTTTGGATTACAATATGATTCTTCTTCTTTACACTAGACCAAGCCACCATTGTTAGAGACAAAGGGAGGATCTCAATTGTCTCTTAATGGCTGTTGTGTGAGGAGAAGAGTGAAGAAAGGATAGCAGAGCTCTAGCAGAGATCAGATTAGGATCCCCTTTGCTGTTGAAGGCGGGACGGTATTTATAAGATTTAAAGAGCACTTGAATCAGAACCATTGCACCAGAAGTCTGTAGTTGTCCACAAGAATAAGCATAAAAAGTTTGAAATGATTCTGAGCTAACATTTTGGATCAGTATCGATCCAATTGGATCAGATCGGTACCGATCCAAAGAGTTGTGCAATTTTTGCATACTTCTATCCAGTTGGCTTCCCCACTTGCCTATGAGGCTCTCCATGTAATTTCATAGCTTGTTGACTTGTTTTGATGATGGTTCATCCATGGGTTTGACTGAACTACAGTCTGAATCCGATAAGTATTTACTTCTCAAACTCAGATGCTTGGATTGTTATCAAACATGGTAGATAGGCTTACTAAAGAGGTAGAAACATAACACAAGTTGTTTGGTGGAACCACGAGCCAATATTTTGGATCGGTACCGATCCAAAGTGTTGGCGTACTTTTGGATCAAACTTCCAAAGTTCCTTTGTTTTGTATTTTTAGGCCTTCCGGTCAAGTTTCGAGTCGTTCTGACTTAATCTGAATGTTTTAACTCCTTTTGAATTCTGCTTGGTTAAAAACCCGGTAACAGTGTCGATACTTGACGCCGTGAACTTACTTTGGTGCTAACGAGTGCTGCTACATCTAGAGTTGTTCGAGATCGTGTGCGCACTGTAATGAATTCTGGTTGTATCCAAAAATGGAGATTGTTGTGGTTGTGTTTGAAATGCTTGAGTGATGAAGATTGGTTGATGCCTGAGTTACGCTAGATTTTCTTAAGAGATAATGAATGGTCTGTTATGATGACCAAGGTAATGAATGGTTGTTCGTTGATGATGAATTTTGTGAATCTAGTTGAGCTTGATAAATGGAGAGGATGTTAGAATTTTAGGTCTTTTGGCTGAGTGATGATGGAAAACTAATGAGGACGATAATGGTCTTGTCATTTAGAATAGAGGTGGTTGGAATTTTTTTCATGATCGGATGAATGGATGTTGGATTTGATAACGTAAAGTGGATCCGACGGTTTTTCCTTTTGAAGTAAATGAGTTTTTATAACTCATAAACGAGATATATCAGGTATAAGAGAAAAATATTGAGATATTGGATATTTGGTAATATATTCTGTGATTTGGCTTAAAAGAAATTTTTTGTATCCGATATCTTTAAGATGATAAAGCTTGTGCTTTATTTAGAACCTATTGAAATATTCTTTGTTTGAAAATCTCTCTTTTGAATGATTGATATCCTGTATCTTGCTTTTGATAGAGTTTTGTACTATATATATAAGATACTCACATCTTATGAGATATAAAAGTGAATCCAATTAAATCTCTTACTGAATTACAAACCATGTAAATAGACAACACTAAACAAACACATTAAATACAATATATGTTTATTATTATCAAATTGAAATTAATTTCAAGATCTCATAATATTTCTATTTTATAATAACAAGCATATATTAAATTTTACAAATAAAATGCAAATGTTATTAATATGTGAGACATGTATATTAGGCATATGAGAGATAATGGATGATAAATTAATTGAAAAAAAATTGTGTCTTTTTGCTATTTTATCTATAACACGCTCTATGAAGAAATCAAATATAAAAATATATTGGTAATCATCAAACAAGACATATACTTCACAATACATACATATACATACATACATATACATGCATACATACATATATGTGTGCGTGTAATATCACCTATTATTATGAGATCATTCGAATAAAATATCATATATTATCATAAGATTATTTCAAAATGTTTGATAAAAATTACTAATATCGTTTACCCATTATGATCGTGAATCATAATGTTATTTATGTAATAACACATACCAACATGTGATCATTCAAATATGCTAAAAATAATTCTTGATATTGTTTTCCTTATGTAACCATAAATCACAAGGATTATTAACACACACACACATATATATAATTGAAATAAAATTATAATATTTATATATGTGTGTGTGGGCGTGTGTATGTATGTATATGTATATGTTTATAGAGTTTAAATCTTAACGTATACATACATACATTGAAGTTTTGAGAATAAAATAGAACTAAATTAAAATAGAAAACTTATTTAATTAATATCCACTATGTAAGATTTAGTATAAATAAATTATTCGTATAAACATAAAAGATCTAGTGCAAAACTGATGAAAGGGTTTTTTTTTCTAAAATTTATCTTTTTTGTCCCGTTGCTAATGCACATGATCTAATGAGTATGTCTTATTGTACTAATGATTTAGTGAATATCGATTCGGTGATACTAGTTTCTTAGCATGTGAGCCCATGACTCTGTTTCGTCGATGGAATATCAAGTTGGTATTATTATACATTACTATGGAGATTAAGTGCATGATTGGTGGGTGAATTCATGCAAAAAAATTGGCAAGCGTTATGTAGCAGATGTAAAATTTTAGGATAATTAGGACGTTAATAAAGCATCACCATTTGTATCTCTTATATATATGTATGTATAAAAGTTGTATGTGTATGATGTATATGTGTGTGTGCATCAACATTAATCATTACTCCTTGTTATATGAACAAAACTCATGGTACCTAAGTGGAGTAGGTGATTCGGAAGATTTGTGTGATATACATGTTGTTGGTTTTGGTCATTTAAGTGCAGTTCAATTTTTTATCTAGGATGACTAATAATAGAGCTATCATATATCTATATGTTATCATTGTGTAAGGATGATTCTGGCTTAACGCTTGACCTATCTAAAATGATTAATGGATCATTTTGTTACCAAACCCACTAATGTTATTTGTTGTGTTGGCATTTAAGCAGAAACCCCACAACATCCTTTTGATAAAATTAATTTTACGACCTTGTTTTCCAAAACTTTTCTTGGCAAATTTGTTCTCCATGATAGGAGTCGAATTAAATGCAAAGTTTCCATTGTTTAGAGTAAATTATTTCTATTTGTTTGACTGCTGAATCATGTTATCAGACATGACTATTTGATCATTCACTAAAGATTGTTGCAGGTCCGTAATGTGATGAAGTTGTATAGGATAATTAAACCGGTTAATGGAAGAACTTGAGAAGTTGGGCAAGAAAACAATTTTATTTTGCATGCCATTATAAAGGATATTTTACTTGCAAATCTTGAAAATGAGGGATGTGAAGATATTTGAAATCATGGATGAAATAGTGCGCAAAATTTAGAGAGAAAGAAGAACCAAAAAACAAGATATAAATAAAAGGTGGCGAGTTTCCTTCAGCAAACCTGAGCTATGCAGCCATATTCCAAAAACTGAATGTGTTTCTATGCAACCCAAAATAATGATAAAAATTATTTTATTTTAGTTAAAGAACGGGTACTGAGATGTCTTCATAATTTAAGAAACGTATTTTCACATAAAGGTTTGTACAAATATTTGCATGTTGATTTTTAGTGTTAAATTTTTTTAATGAAATAATTCCTTTTTCAATGTTATCACGTAAAAATGATGTCTTATATCGATATGTTTAGTTCTGGAATGATTAATATGATTCTTTGATAAATTAATAGCACTAGTATTATCACGGAAAATAGTTGAGTTTTTTAATTAACACCAAAATCATGTAATGATTATCGAATGTACATAATTTGTGTACAAGATAAAGCAGTATAAATATATTCTGCTTCATACATCGATAGCAAAACATAATTTTGTTTCATACTAAACCATGATGTTATAGATTGACCGATAAAGTGGCAGGTACCGTTTGTACTTTTTCTATCTGTTTTGCACCCTGTAATATCAGCATCTCTGTAGGAAACTAATTCGAAAGGGCGGCTTTTGGATAAGAAGGTCTGTAATCTTTAGTGCTTGTCAAGTAGCACAAAATTCATTTTTATTGCTCATAAATGCAACTCTTTGGGATTAGCTTGAAATCTAGCATATAGACAAACACTCATCATTATATCTGGTCTACTAGTTGTTAAATTTAATAAGGATCTTATCATACTTCTATAAAGTTTTTCTTCAATGTCCTTTCCATTCTCATTTTTGTCAAGGTGTAAGCTAGTGCTCATTGGCGTTGGTTTGCTACTAGTGTTCTCCATTCCAAAATGCTTTATTAAATCGCTAAAATATTTTTCTTGAAAAATAAAAAATCCATCTTTAAATTGCTTAATCTGTAAACCTAGAAAATATGTTAACTCACCCATATGTGACATTTCAAATTCACTTTTCATTATATTAGCAAAATCATCACATAGTTTTCTGGTAATTGGTCCAAAAATTATAACATTAATACAAATTTATATGGTTAAACTGTCAGTTTTATCTCTTTTAATAAAAAAGTGTTGTATCAACTTTACCAATTACAAAGTCAAAATTCAAGTGATAATTCTTAGTCTTTTAGACCAAGCACGAAGTGCTCGTTTAAGACCATAAAGTGCTTTTTTCAATTTAAAAACATAACCATGATTTTTTCATGTGAAAATAATGGTAGTTTTTCAACAAAAAACATTATCCTTAGTATAACCATTTAAAAATGCACTTCTAATGTCCATCTGATCTATACTATATTATTATTAGTGAGTTGAATTTCAAGCTCACACAGGCCCCCTTGAAATTTGGCAACTGAACAGCCGCATTTTTAATTTCTTTATATTCCAAACTTTAAAATGTGATAACTTTTTCTACATTGATTGGATTTAAGAATCGTTTTCACTATTAAATCTCAAATTTAATTTGCTTTCCAATGATATCCATTATTGATAGCTAAAAATAAATTTTTTAAAATCATAATTTTATATAGCAGCTTTAATTGCACAATTATTTTGTGTCACCGCTGTGTACCGCGTTTCTGTAGCAACATTATTATGATGATCATAAACATTACATAGTAGTTTTACCTAGATTATTATAATGTATTTATTATCTTTTAACATATTTGAAAGGAATATTTTTTTTGAATTATACAATTATGGTTGCCTTTGAATATTGTAACTACATTATGTAATAAAGTAATAATCTTGATTGTGTTTGATAGTATTCAAACTTAGTGCAATTATAATTTAACCCCATCAAAAAATGGTGTAATAATTTATAGGCATTTTTTGAATTAATTTAACTACGTTAGCATTTTTTTATTGCATTTACTATTGATGATTTTGACTATATTTGATAATTTTATTCAATTTTAAAATAGTTATAAATTAATGAAATTAAGAAAATGCAATTATAATTTACCAGCAAGTTTTAGGTAAATTTAACTATATTTGAAGATTTTTAACCACATTTATGTGATGAAGTAATAAATTTGGCTACATTTCAGGAATTTATTCAATCTTAATACAATTAAAATTTAACTACATTAATAAAATGTAGTTATAATTTAATGACAATTTTGAATTATGCATGGTAAAAATTGAATATTTCAGCTATATTTATGTGATGCAGTAATAATTTTGGTTGTACACGATGATTTATTCGAGCTTACTGTAGTTAAAATTTAAATGCATTAAGCAAAAGCGGTTATTATTTTGCAGTATTTTTGGAATTAAGCAATTATTGTTTTTGAATATTTTAACTGCATTTGTGTGATGCAATACTAATTTAGCTGTAGTAATAATTTTGTTTGATGTTAACGATAGTTATTTAACCGCATTATGAAAATATAATTGAAAAATGAATTTTGATTTTTGATAGCTTGAGATGATTAAATAATGACTTCACATAATTAATGCTTGATTCAACCATGCAGCTCAGCGTTTAATACATTGCTTCCAGGTTTGATGACATAATTTGGCTAAGTTTACTCAATTTCGTTTACAATTACGATGATCAATAATACAATAAGCATATAAGTTGTTGTATTCGGGCTTAAGGTAGATGCACAGTTTAAGTGTTGGGTCAAAACATGTGTTGTAGTGAGAATAATGTTGATAACCACCTAAAAGAGTTTATTTTTTATTTTTTGCAGTAAATTCTAAAATCACTTGCACCACCACCGTCGGAAAACTTCTAGAAAACAATTGATGAATGTATCTTTGTATAGATGATTATGTAGTCATAGTTTGATTATTAGATATAGTTAATAGGTCAGACGAGCAGTGAGAGAATTTAGTAATAATACTGCATCAATGACACTTTTGCCTTTTTTGGCTGCAGGTACAAATACCTTCAATGGTTAAAATAATTGACTGATGTAATGCATCACTACGCCATAGATTGCATACTGCAACACCAAAGAAGTGATGCAGGATGTGCCAAAAAATGTTGCTGAAGGCTAAAAAAGGGCAAAGGCAACACTTTCTCGGTGATGCATTTTGCCGCGTTGCCGCAGACCTCAAAGGCAACATTTTGACTATCTAAGGCAACATAAGAAATATTGTTGCAATAGAACCCTATTTGGGTCTATAGCAACATCCATAGGTGTTTGTACCAACATTCCAAAATGTTGCTATAGATATTAATTTTCTGAATTTGTGGGGCCCATAATGTAGAGCATATTTGATTTTTTAATAGAAATAAATATTTATTTAATAAAATGCTATTGCACAGAATTTGATATTCAAACAGTAATTTATTTAAATAAATATTTTATTTCAACATTTAAAATAGTACAAATTCCTGACTCCACTATTTTACAATTCAATGATAAATAACACTGATATTCACATATACAGATATTCCTCACTACATTACTCAGTTCACTCATTACATATGCAGTTTCAATTTATACAGACACCGACACTGACAAATATATGATGAGCCGAGTGCCGAGCCGAAGGCGAGGCGAGAAGCGTGTCCGGGCGCAGCGCCGACGGGGGTCCGGGGCACCGCAGTCCCGGCGGGGATCCGGGGCACCGCAGTCCCGGCGGGGTCCGGGGCACCGCCCGATTCATTCGATTTCGGAAGATCGAGCCTTCTTTGAAACCTGTCTTCAACTCCATTTCAGATTGAATCCAACATCTGAGCAATCTGCAAAAATACACACTGACGCAGTAAAATTGAAAAGGAAATATTTTTGCAGTATAAAATAAAATGTAATTTTGAAAATATTATTTGCCTTAGTTATTTGGGTGACAATTTGGTCCAAGCAGTTGACAATGCACAAGAACAAAAATGAAACAGAAGCATGCTACAGAAATAAACAGCATGCTCAATGAATTGGTCAGAGCAAACTATACCAGACTTGTATGCCAGATATAAAACAACAGTGGACAGAGCTCAACAAAAGAACTCAAACTCACAATTAAACCAAAACTCCAACCATATTCAAAAATACAGACCAACAGAAGTGTCAAGTGAATGAGCTGCAGCAATTTCAAAAATGACCAAAGTCAGATAATATAAGAAATATGAACTCGAGCAAGTCCAGCTACCATATGAAAGCAACCATACATATATACATGTGTGAAACAGCATGTATATATATAGGCAGTGCAAACAGGCTCAAAGGACCAGTGCATAGATATACAATGACCAATGCAAAGTGGTGAATACAAAAACATGCATCAATGAAACAAGCAGCCTTAACAAGTGAATGGCCAAGACCAAAACAAAGCAAGACTGGCACAAGGGAAAGAAACTTATATGACTCGAAGGCAACTAAATACAAGAGAAGGCCTCAACATCAAATAAAAAACAAACCCAGTGCAACATATATACATGTTCAAGTGCAACAACAAACACATATATACATACATGAATGCATATATATATACACATGATAATGGAAAACATAAGTGATACAACAGTTTCAGTGAACAAGTGAAGCACAAAGAGAAAGGTACACAAGTGTGTGTGTGGCACCAATGGAAACAGTATGGTGAAGCAACTTGACTACAAAAACTCAAGTGAAATATATTACAAGTTCAAGCTACAGGATGTCAACCAGAAGATATATTACAAGTTCAAGCTACAGGATGAACAGACATAGCCAAAGTCAACCACGAACAGTAGCAAGTTCAACCAATTCAAATCAAGTTGCCGAAGCAAATCTAGGGGTTCGAACCCTATATAAACACATTAACATCATCGGCAGATAGTATCGAGTTCAAGCAAGCAATACAGTAAAGTAAAAGCAACAAATTACATACCCGAATACACAGTTGAACTCAAGCAAAATCGAAGGAGCTGTATTCGAAGCAAGGAGACGATCAATTGCCAAAGCAAATCAGAAGAACAGCAATTGTAATCGATCGACAATCAATCGGGTCCTTCGATATTAGCCGAAGCCCTAATCGCACAAGGCCGAAGCCCTAGCTAATCTCACAGGAGCGAAGACAAGGCCGAAGCCCTAGCTAATCTCATAGGAGCGAACACGAGGCCAAAGCCCTAATTTTAGAGCAAAAGAGGAACAAGATAGGAGCAGCCATTATCACATACGAGAAAAGGGGATCTACTCTAAACTAGTTCAGGTGGTAAAACGAAATTTTGGGGCAAATTGCAGTGGTGATCCATTTTAACAACCAGATTAAATGTAGACCGTTGGATCGTATTCACGCGGATTGCTAATTTTATTAATTTTTTGATTTGAATACATCTATAGCTACTGCAACATCTTGTTGATACCTATGCTAACACCTTGAAGCGAGTGTTGTAATAGACAAAAATCAGCATACCTATCGTTACATTATAGCTAGCAACACCATGTAATTTCGTTGCAGTAGGCCATCTATGGCGTAGTGCATCTATTAAGGCCAAGAAAACATCACCTATTTGCGCTCAAGCCAATATCATACACGCGTTGCTAGCAGTTATTTCTGAGGCTAAAAAATGAATGGACTTCTCACAATTGTTCTCTTCTGTATGTTTTGGATATTTTCAAATATTGGTTACTGCGACCAGCTGTATGCCATGTTTTGTACCCTGCATCGACATAGATCAGATTCGGTGAACAATAGTAATTTATATTGGAACCCATGTTATTTTCTTATTGCATCATCATTTCTATTTCAATTGAATCTTCTATTTTACTACTTTTCCCCTGTACTACATCTGTTGCTTTTTTCTTTTTTCTTTTTCTCCCTTTTTTCAGCTGTTGACAAATACTTTTCCTGACTGTTTACAAATTTCATCCTATTACTATATTTCTCCCCATTGCAAAAAACTTTTGTTACTCTTATTTAATTGAATCGAACTGCACTGTGTCTTTGTGTCTGCAGTTCACAGTGAATACTTCAACTATATCTATGCACATTGAAGCAGCTGTGTAATTGCAAAAGCAACAACATTGGCGTTATATGCCACAGTGAATATATCTATGCATTAGCGGATAAATTTTTAACACATTATCCTCTAAATAGTCTGTGAACTTTAACATATTTCCTGTGATTGTTTTGTTCGATTTTAATTGTGATTATCATAACCAAATATATCTATGTATTCTTTATCCTACCAAATTGTTATTCATGATGTAACACTATCGTTCAACAATGTTTTTTCATTACCACCGTATTAAATTTCTTATACATTTGGATATGACCTATGCAACAACAATATTTTTTCAACATCCGTGTGCGAAGCACGGGTTCGCACTAGTACAAAGTTAAATGGCACACAAATGCAAGAAGTATTCTTACAGCTTCAAGCCGTCCTACATGAGCAAAGCTTCCTTATAGTCAATCCATTCCTCCTTATTGCACTCTTAAGTTACAAGTGTAGCTTTATTTCTTATTAAATCACCATTCTAGTCTACTTTGTTTTTATAAACCCATTTAGCAGTTTGGTTATCTGATCTTGGTACGAGTTCCTAGAAGTTATTAGTTCAAATTTGTTAAGTTCTTCTTGCATTGCCAAATCCAATAATTGTCCGTAGCTACTTCTTTATAATTCTTTGATTTAATATTAGATATGAAAGCAACATGACCCATTTGAGTTAACTGCCTTCATGTAGCTACAAATGTGTTAATATCGCCAATTGCATTATCAAATGGGTGATCATTTAATAATCTCGATGGTGACTTTACAATATTATTACTAGGGTTAATGATTTCAATGATTTGTTCATTAATTGTTGGATTTATTGATGGTTTATAATTTCAGTATTTTCATCATCATCGGTATTATGATTAAAGTTTTCATCAAAAGATACTTGTAACGTTTCTTTTATTATATTGGACCTTTTATTAAATATTCTATATGCTTTACTTTGATCCGAATAACAAACAAAGGTTCCATGGCCTGCTTTTGGATCAAATTTACCAAGAGGGTTTTTAGTGTTAAAGATAAAGCATTTAGAACCAAAAATCTTAAAATACGATGCTTTAGGTTTTCTACCATAAAAAAGTTCATAAGGAGCGTTTTTAGTTAAAGGTTTAAACGAAATATGATTTAAAACATAACAAGTTGTAGTGACTATCTTAGCCCAGAAGTTCTGTGGTAGGCTGTCACTACTTAATAATGTTCTAGCGCATTCCTATAAAGTACGATTCTTTTCGATCTCTACAACACTGTTTTGTTGTGGTGTTCTAGGAAAAGAAAAATTATGGCTTATACCATTTTTATTACAAAAATCTTGAAAAGGTTTATTTTTAAGTTCTCCTCCATGATCACTTCTAATATTCTTAATCTTTTAAATTATGTATTCTTTTAGCAAAAATTTTAAAAGATTCAAAAGTGTTATTATTATATTTTAAAAAGAAATTCCATGTAAATCGTGAAAAATCATCAACAATTACAAAAACATATTTGTTATGATTTATTGATCTTATCTGCATAGGACCAAATATATCTAATGCAATAGTTCTATAGGCTGCTTTGTTGAAATCACATTATTAGCTTTAAAAGATGATTTTCTTGAGTCTCCCTTTTTGACAAGCATCACATAAGTTATGAACTTTAAAATTCATCTTTGGTAAACCTCTTACAATATTATATTTAGATAATTTTATATTTTTAAAGTTCACATGACAAAACCGTTTATGTCAAATCCGAGGATTACTTATATCTGCTACTAAACACATGTCGTTGTTATGTCTTTTTTCATATTCAAAATATAAATATTACAATTTCTTACTTCTTCAAAATTAGATACCATTATTATCAAATATACCACGCTTATCTTTTTCGAAAGATATTTTAAAACATTTATCGCAAAGTTGATTAATACTTAATAGATTATGTTTTAAATTCTCTACCAAATAAACACTGGTAATTAGGGGAGAATTAGATATACCGATAGAAGATATGTCTTCTTGCCCAATAACATATCCTTTGGAGTTGTCTCCAAAAGTGACTGTTTCGCCATCCATGTATGGTATATTTTTTAACATTTCTGCATTTTCAGTCATATCCTTAGAGCATCCACTATCGAGAATCCATTTCTCTTTTTATGTTTGGTTACCTACAAAAAATAGAAAATAATTTATTGGTACTCACTTCCCACGTTAGGGTTCTTGGGGTTAGGTAGAAGGTGACCATACTCAGATGAGTTTGGTAAAACCTTAAAAATGAAAATCCATACTATAATGTACTTCATTTAAAAATTTATTTATATACTTTTGTCTAATCAAATTATTATTAATTTTAGGTACCTATATTTTAATAGTCTTTTCATTGTCAAATTTTTTTATGTTGGTTATTCATGAGTTTTCTAAAATTACTGTATAATGCAACATACTTAGATTGTGTTTTTGGTTTATTTTATTTTTGAAATCCTAAATCATTCTTATTATTGGCTGGTTTTGATATACTAATAAAATGACATAAATCTTCTTTACCTTTATAAAATTTAGAAATATTAGTAGATAAATATTTTATCTTATTTTCTAATATAACCTTATCATTTATTAAAATACTAATATTGCTCTCTAAAACTTTTACTCTATTTTCCAAAATATCGAGCATATTTTTTAAATCATTATTATTAGACAAAATTAAATTCTTATTTTTAATGCCATGAATAACTTCATTAAAATCAGGGTATTTACAAAGAGTTTGTAATTTTAAATTTCTTCTAGAATTGCTTTTTCTTCTTTAAGAATTTCAATTTCTAATTCTAATATATTTATCTTTCCTTGGCATTCTTTATGGGTTTTTCTTAGACTCCCAAATTTTTCGTCTAATTTTGTTGCTATTTTTCTAGCATCTTCAGAAGATAAATCAGAAAATATCTCGTCTTTGTTAGCCATTAAACATATTTTTGTTTCTATCAATCGCTGTAGCTATCACTTTCGCTTGAAGATGAATCATCCTAAGTCATATGGAAGGCACGTTTACTTTTCTTTGAGTTCTTTTCATTTCTAAAATCATTTTTGAATTTCTTATTTTCTCTATTTAATTGAGGACAATCCTTCTTCATATTTTCAAATTTGTCGCATTCATAACATTTAAAAGAGGATGTGTCATTTGATTTGCCAAATTTTTGACTTCGTATCATTTTTTTTTATTTTCTGAATTTATTGTAATTCTTAGCAAAAAATACAACATCGTCTTCATCATGTTCTGAATCATTATCATTATTAACCTGAAAATTAATACTACGTTTTTCTTAGGCTAGTTCTTTTCTAGCTTGCAGGTTAGCTTCATAAGAAATTAAATTTCCGATTAATTCTTCCATTGTAAGTACAGAAAGCATTAGCTTCTTCTATAGCAAGTACTTCTCTCTCTCATTCGTCAATTAAGGAATTTAAAACACGTGGTACTAAGTCAAAATTAGTAAAAGTTACCCCTAAAGCCATAAGGTCATGTTGTATAGCTTGAAACCTAGAATACATGCCTATAATACTTTCATTTTGAAAGACTGAAACTGATTTTTTGATAAACTAATTTTTGTTTGTTTAACTTATTTGTTCCTTCGTGTGTAACTTGCAACATTTTCAAAATATCTTCTGCAATTTTACACATCATAATTCTAGAAAATTCATTTTTGACCAATGAACAATATAAAACATTCATAACTTTAGCATTATTAAAAGAAGTTGTTTTTGGATCATATGTCCATGTATTAACTGTAGTAGTTGGTGCATTATGCTGAGTTTGAGTAGCTAGCCAAATACCAAGACCACTTGATTCCATTAAAACTTACATACGAGTAACTCAGTAAACATAGTAAGAACCATTGAGAAATGGAGGACGTGTAGTAGATTGTCCTTCTTGAAATGTGTTATAATTCATGTTGGCCATAAAATTAATATTCAAAATTTAGTTATGATTTTAAAAATTATTGCTCTAATACCAAGTGAAAGTGTGGAAGGATCGCATTGATAATATGGTCAACACTACTTATATACTTGCTGTATGAGGATAATATAAATTGCAAAACAATCAAAGTAAAATAAGTAAAAGATCACACCAAGATTGATCCTGGTTCGAAGCACCTCTTCTACATTCAGTCCCTAAGCACCTCTTGGAATTTCCTTTCAAATACCTCACTTAACCCAAAGGAATGAGTTTACAGTTCAGACTGGTTGAGCACCTCACATGCCTACCTTTTTATAAAATAGAAGAAAAAAATTGTCAAAGTTGTGTCTAAAATACACGATTCTTGTCACTATAGTACAACTCCTATAACCACTTGATATGGATACGAGTAGAGGTTCAAAGGTTTTGGAGTTTGAGTATGAGAATATCTAGTAGAATAATCAGGGAAGCAGTAGGGATCAGAAAGTCGAAGAGATAAAGCAATAGAATTTGTATTAGGAAAAACTAATATATTAATTTGAAGTCTGCCACTTCTTTTATAGAGATGAATAAATGTGTTGAAGAGTAGTGACTGGTCAAAGAGTTGTCATGATGAGAAGCAATGGTCTTGAAGAGAAGAGACGGAGAGATTTGAAGCAATGTTAAGGAAATAAGCGCAGGCACCAAAATTCTATCATCACCGGTGCACTGGTGAAGTTCACACCGGTCGACCGATGGTAATAGAATTCTATTGCTCTGCTCTGTTTCTCTTATTTCTTTGATTCCCTTAGATCTGAAAATTTGTAGAATGAAGTGTATGATTCCGAAGTGTTTGACAATGTTTGAAATGAAATGGAGGTCATATGATTGGTTTTACAAAATATGAACTCTACGACTCGACTATTAACTTAAATATAAAGAGTCAGTTCTTCGATGTCAATTCTTGTTTCTTTTATCACTCAAAGACTTCATAAAAGTCTATCAATTGCCATATTTTCTCATTAGTTATAGCTTGTCATTTGTTGATATGTAATCCTATGAAATAGCTATATTTTATATATGTTGATGTCCAAGCTAAATTCTACAATCAAATAACGTTAGTAGAACATATTTCGTTGACATTATCAAAACTAAGGTTCTAAAATGTGTGTTTGTGTGTATATATGTGTATGTATATTTGTATCTCTATGTGTGCGCATATGTATATGTGTGTGTATGCATGTGTATGTATACGTATGCAGTTAATATCATATAATCTCGTTGATATATCGTCGATATGTCATATCGCTCCTTAAGCGGTATTTCTTCAAAATATCTTACCTATATATTGTCCTACTACAACAAATCCTAGTTTTCCCTGCATTTTTTTCTCAGCATTTAATTGTAAATACTTTTTTTTTGAAAACGCAGGAGAACCCAGCGAGCCGGTAAACTTTCAAAGAGGATATTGTAAAGTCGTCCGCTGATCCAAGCCACCATACCCTCGGTTAAATTTGTACAGATAGAGAAGCGCATGGTAAAAATCGAACATGAGTCATTTTAGCAGAACTCAAATCTCTTTTCCGCTGCACCGCACCCGTGGACTTTTTTAATTGTAAATACATTAAATCACACGAAGTTAGCACGCTGAAAAATAATTGGCGAGAATTAGAATGTTGAGAATTATTTGGCGCCCCTCCTTATGCTTCTCTTCATGAAAAAAAATTCAGTTTCCCCTCTATCCCAAACATCCCTCCCACGTCTCTCCTAAAAAAATTTTAATCCATCCATTATCTTGATGTATTTCGCAGCTCCCTTTCGATTTCACTTCCCATCATCTTGCCTGATTTCTCCGATTGCAGCTCCCTCATAGTTTAGCTGTTTGTTCGAATTCCTTATTGCCTTTATTCACTAGTTCATTCTCAAGTACTCTTAAAGACGTATCGATTTCGCTTTCAAGCTAAATTGCTGTGAATTTTCTAGATGAAATTTTTGTATCTGTAAATTGCTTCAACAAATTAGCTTTTTTTTAGTTGCAAAATTTAAGGGTTTTAGTGCTATGGTCTCGTAGGTTGTGTGGATTGGGTCTTTCTCCATGCGGCCACATCTTTCTTTTCAGCCCAGTAGCTATATAAAGCTCACTTTTATTTATCTGTTAGTTGATGTCAGACACCAAATACAACAATACGACGATGTGTATAAACACCTAAATTCAAATTGTCATTTGCCCTTCTTGCATGATCATACATAACTTGCAAACTATTTGTGAACAAGTATTAGGAGCTTGAAAAATACACTTCTCTTGAAAGTTTTAAACATAGTTGCACTTTTGCAGTGGCAACACTTGCCAAATTGTACAGTAGGTTCTTTTTCATGAAGTTGCCAATACAATATAAGGAGAGAATATGCATTCAAATTGCCATGAAATAGACTACAACAATTTGCCTGTCTTATCCATTATCTTGTTTTCTGAAATGCGTTGACATCACTACAGTACTGATTATTTCATCACTACAGTGCTGACAAAAACATATCTATCAATCTTCCAAAATGTTCCTGCTAGTTGTGTGTTTCTTCATGCATATTTCTTTGGAATGGTCTTATTGAATAGAGGTTTATACTAAATTAAACTATGAATTTAGTACATTTGCTGTTACAGTTATCTAATACTTAAACGTGATGATTTTACTTGTTCTGAAAGATCGTAACAAGTGCATGTCATATTTCTGTTTCTTACACTACGGTCAACCAAATTTAACCATAATCCATAAATCAAGGATTAAAACATGGTATTAGAAAGAATTTAAAGAAAATATGATTGAATTGACTTCAGACTTGATTTACAATTGCTGAGATGCTTTTGATATATATTTTATTGCAACACCTATAGTCTCAGTTTATATATACAATGATATTCAGTCTGTATTTATACAATGATATTACAAATAGTTGTTGAGCTTGAGTGTTTGCCCAAGAAGCTGTTGACTTGAATGCTTGAATAATATCTGATATGAGAAGGCTTTGCTGAGTCAATTATCTCATTTCTCATTTCCTTCGATACCCCCCCTCTCCCTCAAACCCATAGGGTTAGGGTTTGCAATTTCTTCGAATTACAACCGTTATCAGAAAATTAGATGATCTCTTACCTTTTTGGTTTAGATCTCGTGCAAAAGAGAGTATGAGCTTCATTAATCTGTAATTCTTCTTCAGGTTAAGTAAAGTTTCTTGTCGGCTTTGCTGTTTCGCTATATGTAGTTTTCTTCATTAATTTCTTCATTGAGTGGAATTTCACTTGACTGTCAAGTGGAATTTCACTCTGATTGAAGTCACCGACACTATTATTCTTCAATTTTGTTTGAGTTGCATGAAACTTTACTTTGCTCGCTGCTGTTAAGTTCATTAAACTTCAGTTCTTGCTTGAAGCGAATGAGATTTCTCTTTGATAGTGGCTTTGTCATGATGTCTGCGGCTTGGTAAGACGATGGTAAGTGATTTATGTTGATTTTTCCTTATGTTACTTGTTCTTTTACGAAGTAGAGATCCAGTTATATATGCTTTGTTCTAGCATGTAGAACTGGATTTGTTGAAAGTGGAACAATGCTTAAATTATCACACCAAATTATTGGTTTGTTGTTTGTTTTAACATGAAGTTCACTAAGCAGAGACTCAATCCACATTATTTCTGCAGTAGCATTAGCAACACTTCTATATTCAGCTTTTGTACTGGATCTAGACACTATAGGTTGCTTTCTTGAACACCATGAAATTGGATTCTTGCCTCGAAATATACAGTAACCAGTAGTAGACCTTCTATCATCCATGTTTATGGCCCAATCAGCATCAGCATAGCCATTAATATTGATAGATTTGCATGATTGTAGTGTCAGTCCATGATTTATAGTTCCCTTGAGATACCTCAGTATTCTTTTGATAGCTTTCCAATGTTCATCAAGTGCATTTTGCATATATTGACTTACTTTGTTTACACTGAATGAAGTTTCTGGTCTGGTAATTATTACATATTGCAGTGCTCCTACTATACTTATGTATTGTTTGTCATTTGAGATTGATTCTCCTTTATATTTAGACAAATGTGAGTTGCTTGCCATAGGAGTAGACAGTGCATTTGCTTGATGCATTTTTGCTCTTTGTAGAATTTCTGAGATATTTTTTTTTGATTCAAATGCATTTCTGTATCAGAGATCCTTTTTACTTCAATGCCTAGAAAGTAGTTCAGGTTTCCTAAATCTTTGATTGAAAACTCCTTGTTTAGAAGTTTTGTAAGTCTGTTGATCTCTACTTCACTGCTTCCTATAATAATAAAATCATCAACATATATTAGTATGTATATAATTGCACTTTCATTGAGTTTTATGAATAAAGAGTTGTCTGATTTTGCTAAGTTGTGGCCAAGTTTGACCAGTGTTGACGTTAGCTTTTCAAACCAAACCCTTGGTGCTTGCTTAAGTCCATAGGTTGTTTTATTCAATCTGCATACAAGTGACACTTCCTTCTTGTTTAAAACCTGGAGGCTGCTCCATGTATACTTCTTCCTGTAAAATGCCATTTAAAAATGCATTATTCACATCTAATTGCTTGATGTTCCAATTTCTATGTAATACAATAGTAAGAATGACTCTAATAGTAGAGGGTTTCACAACTGATGAAAAAGTCTCAGTAAAATCAAAGCCACTTTGCTGTGAATACCCTTTTGCTACAAACCTTGCCTTATGTTTAGAAACCGAACCATCCAAATTCATCTTTATTCTATATGTCCATTTATAGCCTATAACATTTTTGTTGCTTGGTAATGAAGTTAGACTCCAGGTTTTGTTTTTCATCAGTGCATCATACTCTTCTTTCATAGCTGTCTTCCACTTATCACTCTGCATAGCTTGATAGTAGGTATTTGGCTCTTTGGTATCTATGACTGCACTGTATATTTTTGGTTTAAATATATCACTCTTTGCTTTTGTTATCATGTGATGTCCAGTCTTTGCAGGAAGTTGATTTGATTCATCGGTTATGACTTCTTGTTGATCATTATGAATCATATAATGGTTGGCAAGAGTCTAAATGAGTGATGGTGCACTGATGAGGTGCTTGACTTGTACTTTCAGTTAGTTCAACCTCTTCATGACTTGGCTCAGGATTGGGCACAGTGTGTTGTGAAGTGGATCTGGCAAGTAACTCTGAGCTTGTATCATTCTGGATTCTTTCTCCTTCAACTTGAAGCATTATATCAGGTTGCTCAGGTATTGGTGGTATAGAGAATTTTTAATTGTATACTTTTTGTGAAGTTTTTATGTTTGATTGGCTAAATGGAAATGTCCTTTCATTAAACACCACATGTCTGGATATAATTTTTTTTCATTGCTATCGAAGCATTTATATCCTTTCTTGTTAGCTGCATAGCCTAAGAAAGTACATGGTGGTAATCTAAAGTTTAACTTATGTCTATTGTATGGCCTTAAGTAGGGAAAACATAGGCATCCAAACACCTTTAGACTTTGATAGTCAGTCTTAATTTTGTATAGTACTTCTATTGGACTTTTGAATTGTAAAACTTTTGTGGGTAATCTATTTATCAAAAACACAGTTGTAGCAAAGGCATCAGGCCAAAACTTTAGTGGAAGTGATGCCTGAGCAAGTAGAGTAAGCACAGTTTCAATAATATGTCTATGTTTTCTCTCAACAAGTCCATTTTGTTCTGATGTGTATGGATAAGTTGTTCTATGAATTATTCCCTTTTTTTGGAAATATTCTTTGAGTGGTTGGAACTCAGTTCCACCATCTGTTTGCATAACTTTTAGTTGACAATTTGTTTGTTTCTCGGCTTGAGTTATAAATTGTAAAACTGCATTATGAGTTTCAGATTTTGATTTCAAGAAATAAATCCATACATATCTAGAGTAAGCATCAAAAAATGATATATAATATTTATAACGATAATTGGTACTTACTGATGCTGGTCCCCATTGTTAGTCCTTGAAAAGAATGGTTTTAATGACAACAACCTTAGGACTTGTTATAAAATATAAATACTAACATTATAGTTTAGATATATATATGTATATGCAGGATATAAACATGCAGGTACTGAGAATGAAGACTGTACAGTATAGAGACTCAAGATCGAAGACATTAAGATTCAAGACTCATGAGTATCAAGATATCAAGAGTTCAAGATTTCAATAGTACAAGACAAGTATCGAGTCTAGAATTATGTTAAAACTCCTAGAAAAGCACTGACATCTTAAAATCCATTTTATTCGTGGAATGGAATCCACTTCGAGCATGTTAAAGGGATGGAACCCTAAGTAGGATGGAACCTACGAAAAATCTAGTGGAACATCGTTTTGTATCCACTAACTTTTATTCAAATGTTTTACAAAATTATATCTTGTTTTCAAAATGATTTCAAAATCTTCATTTTTAAATCAAAAACATCTATCCTGGTTTTAAATACTTTTAGCCTCAAAATAATTTTTATTTTCAATATCAAAATTATCCTTGGTTTTAAACTATCTTTAATTATATTGTACTTAACTTTTAATATTTATATTTAAGATTTAAATATGAAATTATAGTAAAATTTTATATATACCAAAATATTATTCTCTATACTTATTTACGTATTTTAACTATAGTATATTTATAAAGTTTAAAATAGTTTTAATATAAGATAGAAGTTATTTTCAGAAGAAAAACAAATTATCAAAAATACCTTAGGCATGTCGACAACCCCTAGGTACCCATGTCGACATGATGGCAGTTGATTCCAAAAGTTTGAATATCAAAAGAAGTGTCTATTTGTTATATCCTTTCCCAAATGGACATGACTGTTGTTCTACTATAAATAGGGGATGTTTTAAATGAATTTATATTCATAATTTTTTGATTTCACTCCTCTTCTTCTTCCACATTTCTTTATATACATTTTTACTATTACTCTGCCGAAATCACCATTGAATCTAACTAGATCATCTTTGGTTTGATTCTCTATCACTATCTCAACAAGATCCCGGTGCTATTCAGAGTTATAGGCTTCTTTGTAATCAATTGAGTGAGAAAAGGTGTGATTGTAGCCTGGAAAATCAATCAAGTGAGAGAAGGTGTGATTGTAGCCTCGGAAATCAATTGGGTGAACTTGTTGCTCATAAAATCAAGTATCTCTACCCAGAGGATTGTGAATCTGGAGTGGTGTACCTCGTGGCCTTGAAATCGAGGGTGTAATTGTAAGAATTGATTTTGAAAGGAAATCTGTACTTGTGTTGCGGGACTGGATGTAGGGTAACTCCGAACCAGTATAAAATCCGGTGTGTTCTTTCCTTTACTGCTTTTACTTTATATTTGCATCTGTGTTTGATTCTATGATTATATCTGTGTCTGAATATTGCATACATTTGTGTTCAAATTAATATAAACTCAAAAGGAATTAGTAAATTCTTAAAACACTATTCACCCCCCCCCCTCTATTGTTTATTCTAGCCTTAAGATCCGTAATCCGCATTTCTCACATTTGGTATCAGAGCAACATTTTCAAAGTTTCATAATATGAATTTTGAATTTTTTTTAAATGGCTATGTTTGAAAAACTTGTTAATACTAGTTTAGAAATATTCAAATCATCATTGCATCATGAGTCTGCATATAATCTATATACAAATTCAAGTTGTCTACAAAATCTTTATGATGTGCAGGAAACATGTTTTATGGGTGTTGAGGAATCAATCCACAATGGACAAATTGTGCAGATCAAAATGAATAAATGGATACTCGATAGTGGATGTTCTAGACACATGACTGGTAATCCGGATATGCTGAATGATGTAATATACAAAGACGGAGGACTGGTTACCTTTGGAGACAATTCAAAAGGATATGTGATTGGCATCGGAAATGTCAGTAACTCTAAAACTCCTATTATTACTAATGTTTTGCTAGTTGAGAATCTGAAACATAATTTGCTAAGTATTAGTCAACTTTGCGATAAAGGATATAAAATTAAATTTGAAAAAGATAAGTGTCACATTGAAGATAATAATTCAACCATAATATTTGAGGGAATTAGGAAAAAGAATATTTATATTCTTAGTATGAAAGTTTCAAATGATAACCTGTGTCTTTTGGCAAATACAAGTGTCCCTTGGATTTGGCATAAGAGATTTGGGCATTTGAATACTCTTATCTAGACTGTCAAAACATGATCTAGTAAGAGGTCTCCCTAAAATGAATTTTTAAGTAGATAGTTTATGTGATGCATGTTAATTAGGAAAACATAGAAAAAGTTCCTTTAAATTAAAAGATATGATTTCAACTTCAAAACCTCTTGAATTACTTCATCTTGATTTATTTGGTCCATCTCAAATTCAGTCAATAAATCACAGTAAATATGTTTTTGTAATTGTAGATGATTATTCTAGATTTACATGGACAATATTTTTAAAACATAAAAGTGATACTTTTGAATGTTTTAAGAACTTTACAAAAAGGATTCAAAATCAACTTTCTGTAAAAATTATAACCATCCGTAGTGATCACGGTGGTGAATTTGAAAATGAAAAGTTTGAGGAATTTTGTAATAAAAAGGGGATAACGCACAATTTTTCATTTCCAAGAACTCCACAACAAAACGGAGTAGTAGAACGTAAAAATGGGACGATTCAAGAGTGTGCGAGAACTATGCTTTCAGATAGTAATTTACCAAAATATTTTTGGGCAGAAGCAGTTGCTACCGCCTGTTATATTTTAAATAGAATTTTAATTAGACCTTTAACTGATAAGACATCTTATGAACTTCTTCATGGAAAGAAACCTAAGGTATCTTATTTTAGAATTTTTGGAAGTAAATGTTTTATTTTAAATACAAAAGATGACTTAGATAAATTTGATCCTAAATCTGACAAAGGTATCTTTATCGGATATTCTAATAGAAGCAAAGCATACAGAGTGTTTAATTTAAGAACTAACACCATTGAAGAAACAATGCATGTTTCATTCGATGAAAATCTCAAAAATTTTGAAGAGACAAATGATGAAGAGGATTTAATTACTCAAAACCAAGAGTCCAATGAAACTAATAATGAATTTAATCATCTTTACTACTAATAATGAGAATTCCTTGAATAGGAATTCAACCGTGTCTTTTTGAAATACCAGAAATACCCCTCATTATAATAATGAAAATTGTTCACTCTATCTTTATCTTTACTACTAATAAAGAGAATTCATTGAATAGATTTACTCAGAGTTTTTTTTGAAATTTCAAATATACCCTTTTACATCTTATAGAGAAATAGTATTCAAATATGGGAAGATAGTCTGTTATTTTCTAAGTACAACTGTCAGTCCCCATGGAGAGCTACAGTGTACGTTCACAAGATGAAGTATCCGAGTGTTTCATATTGTCCGTAATTTAGGTGGGAGGTAATCGGTCGAAGTCTTGCCGGATTCTGAGTTAGTATGAAGAAAATATTGCAGTCTGAACAAAAAAAATAACAGCTTCTGCACTAGGCAGAGTTCAAATATGGGGTGTGGTATCCTGTTATTTTCTAAGTACAACTGCCAGTCCCCATGGAGAGCTACAGTGTACGTTCACAAGGTGAAGTGTACAGATCCAAAAACTTGGCCTTCGAAAATCGGCACCCGTACTTCACTTGTACTCAAAATGTCGTAGATTCAAACGCCGAATCTGGCTTCCCGGAGCTTATAACACCATTAAGTATAACAACACAGCGGAATAAAGAAATAGATGATATCATATACAACTCCAATGAATACAATATCCAGAATGATATACAACAATGATATCAATATGATACAACAATATCAGAGATAAATAATGATACAGCGGAAAATATAAGTGATAACTCCAAATGATCTACAAAAGAGAATGACTCTAACAACTCCAACATCAGCTCGAACCACCATCACGATGCACAAAGATAAGCAAGTGCAGTCATCCACTCCGATGAAGTGAACTAGCTCCAGATAATATACTAAACCTGAATATCTGAAAAACCCAACTCTAGACTGCCCGTGTGGAAAATTGTGGGCACCCAGAGTTTAGGAAGGGAACAATAAACTCCGAGTCAGTCGTGGGACGGGTGTGAGTAATAAAAATAGTTTATCTTTAAAACAAACAACAAAGGAATTTTAAACATTGAAACCCGCAATGCTTTTGGAAAATGAAACTACCATAAGACCTCCCGCCACACACACAATGCAAACGCAGAATTGGAGGAGATTTCTTCTTATGATATTCAAAGATGCTTACTACGCAAAACAAATCATTTTGATATTATTATTAGTGCATAGTGCGGAAAACATTTCGAAAGTATAATATTAATCTTAGCCAACATAGGCATTTCACACTATGCCTACTATAGCTACTATGTTCAATAGCAGGTTACCGCCACATTCCATAGCAGGTTATACAACTAAAACCGTACAAGGTTCGTATTGTTTCTTTGGATTTCCAACAAATGGTCAGGCTAAGGAACTTCCTACTGCCAATGGGATCGCCTCTGGATGGACATCCCGAGAACTAACTAGCTCTCTGCCAATACAAGGCCGGGTTACCTCTGACACCAGGTAACTACTACACGAATATGCCACCCCCCGGTCCTTTGGGACCTTTATCCGAGAGCTCTCTACACCAACATCACGTATAATAAATAAAGTGTGTACACATGAGTAAGTATCTGGGCTCCATACCATGATACCACCCTTTTCCAGAAGGAAATGACATACCCTAAAGGGCGCGACCCTCATAACCTTGCCGCATCATTCCTGTTTCGACCACTTCTGAGTTGTGAGGCCCTGACGAAGTCTCGTCCACAAAGCTACGCTTTTTCACAAAGCCACGCTTTTTCACAAAGCCACGCTTTTTCACAAAGCCACGCTTTGATCAACAAATGATCATCACATAGCAACACTCAGCATGCCACATTACCAAATTGGGAGTATATCGTTGATAACCTTCAACTACATAACCTCTGAGCTCGTACGTCTCAGAGAAGGTTGTTAAGCTAAGAGAATAAATTCTCCGCCACCAACAGAAATGTATTTGAAAGAAATCTGCTTTATACCTCAAAATGTAATGTCAGACATGTAACCATACAAGTCTGTTCCGGGTACGAACAGAACCGAAGGCACATCCGAAGAAGCCCTTGCAATCCGGGTATTCACAATCCCGATCGGACTTCCCATCACTTAGAGAATCTCTATACCGGAGCAACTCAGTGCAGAGACAATCGATAGGTTATCCTATCGTTCTCGCAAATACCCGATCTTCAACACCGGTCTTCAAATGCTATCCATATACGACGTATCACTTATTCAGAATGGGTTATGTGACAGAAAGGTCCTCTCCCGGTTAAACCGAATAGTGAGCGTAATATTTTAAAAATATATGGATATTGGGATTTCAGTTAAGTCACAACTTATTACCCAAAATCTTTCTTTTAAATGGTTTAAACAAATTACCATTTTAAATCTGTTAAAATAAACAGATTCAATTCACAAAGTTCACTCAGTTTCACAAAGATTCATTTACAGATTTTCCAAATCAATTTCCATTTCAATTGGATTAATTCGTTAAATCTTTAAAACAAAGATTTAACTGATAACTTTCAAAACAATTCCATTTCGAATGGTTTAAACGAATCACCATTTTAAATCTGTTAAAAATAAACAGATTCAATTCATAGCTTTCATAAAGAATTCACTCATAACTTGGAAAACCATTTTTCAATTCAAACTTGGAATTCCTTTAATTCAAATTGGAAATTCATTTCTTATATGAAAGCTTTTATCATTTGAAAACAAACAGTTTTCAATTCGGAAATTTGATTCATTTATACGAGTTAAAATCCTTGGGTTAAATTTAAATTCTCAAAACAATATTTTTAAAATGGTTCAAGCCCATGTAACACATTTATAACTTGTTTAACATTTTTAAATCATAAATCTCAAACATGGAATTCAATTCCTTATTTTGAATTCAAATTCAATTTAAATTATTTAAATTGAAAACTTTACCAAGTTATTCAAAATAGCTTTTATCTTTGAAAACACCTTTTCAAAAGCTCTAACATTTAACCCAAATCCATTTCCAAAATCAATTGAAATTAAAATTTCAATTTCAAAAATATTAAATTTAAATCATCTGTGACTTAATCGATTTCCACGTGAAATCCATATTTCTGTGTGTAAAGGTGTAGTCCAGGGGTTTCACACAATAGTGAAACATCATAAATCATCACAGATCAAAATACAGAAATATAGTTGATAAGCGGTATAACTATAACGCTTATCTTTTATTCACAGATCACAGATCACAGATATATGAGTCACAGATAATAATTTACATTCATCACAGCTTGAATTAAAACAATTCATATCATACAGCATCACATAGAAATCAGGATATATCACAAAACATCACAGATCAGAATATCAAACAATTCAATCATTAAAAAATCCAAACATTCATAAGTAAAATTTATTAATCAATTGATTAATTTAAATCAGATGTATTAATTATTAATCCGGGTTAATTATCATAAGTTAATTTCAAATTATTTGAAATAAATCCTCTTTTCAAATTTTATTAGTTAATCTTTTACTTATAATTCATCAACCTTTAATTATTAAATAATTAACCTTTAATTATTTAATTCACCATTTAATTAATTATCGTTAATTAATTACTTTAATTAATTATCCCTCAATTAATTATCATTCCTTAATCACCTTCATTAATTAATTAACCTTTAATTAATTATTCTTAAATTAATCACCTTAATGAATTAATCACATTAATTAATTATTCTTTAAATTAATTAACCTTTAAACATTTGATTAATCAACCTTTAATCATTAATTATCCATCCTTAATTACTTTCATTAAGTAATTATTTTTAAGTAATTAATCATCCTTTAATTAATTATTCTTTAATTACTTGATTAGTCAGACTTAAATTATTAGTTAATTTACCTTAATTAATTACACAAATTTATTTATCTTAATTTAATTACCTAAATTAATCATCTTAGTTAATTAAGTAATTATACTTTAATTACTTTTGTTAATAAAACTTGATTAAATTAAGATAACCCATTTACTACATTAAACTCTTACCTACCATTTAAATTAAATTAAAAGCTTGAATTTGGTTTATACAAAATCGTCATCTTTTAATTTATTAAAGTTAAATACCTTTCACTTTAAACATATTTCAATTTCATCGATTACATTTTACTTGAAACATTTAGGAACAAATTACAAAAATTTGTTTAATGTAATATTTATACAAACCAAAACTATTTTTAAAATAAATTTAAAACTTTGAAAATATATCCTTTTAAAACTTAAACTTGTTTAACATCATTCTTTAAACTCCACATTTCATACATCTTTAAAAACTGGTTAAACTTTGTTTAAAATTTTGAAAATTATTTACAGTTTAAAAACCTGGACGGGTTTAAAATCTGGAAACAAAACGTTCCCGAGCCAAAATCAACAAAACCCGAGACAAACTCAAACTTTCCCCAAGCACACTCGCGTTTCCACTTTACTTCGAGACCAACTCTCGTTTTCTCGAGCACGTCCCCGAGTTTCCTCCTTCTTCCCCAAACTTCAACAACCCAGATACCCAAATGGCACACGTGCACGTGCACAGCCAATATCATCGTCGTTGGTCAATGCGGCGGCCACCAACAAGTCGCCTTCCATCCCTCAAAGCAACACGAACACCCAGAACTTGGATTAATCTCGAAAACACGAGTCGAGACATCACGACCCAAACAACCATCAGCACGTCATCGGAAAAACGACTCGCACCAGCTCCTCTAGCCATCAGAGCCCACGAAATCTTGACCCAAGCTCCGTCGACGTGCGACGCCACGATTTGCACCGGTGGCGTGATGTCCGATCACCCATGGAAGGCGCGGCACTATTATTTTCGAATGCGAACAAAATGGGTTCTTAAACCCTACTTTGACCTCGAATCTAAGATTCAATGGGTCTTTAAATTTTTCTGGCATTTTTCTAGTGATCTATAATGCTCAAGCTACCAAAGATATCGATCTCGAGAGCCACCATCGCTTAGATCATCTGATTTTGGCGAAATTCCATTTTTTCGATCATTCCCCATTCCTCAACGAATACTTGATAAAAAAATTCATTTCACCTTTAAAAATCATCAACTTCAAAAGACGATTTGATATACATATTCAACATTTGAAATCATGGTTGATGAAATCTCTGTTTATATCGAGTTTGCCTATATTTTCCTATTTCCAGAGAAAACTTCTGTTAAATTTACTAACATTTATTTTTACCATTTTGAATATGATCATACAAACTTGTTTTCTTTTGATCTTAAAGCCTAAAATCGATCTGTTATAGAGTTCTAGATTCTTAAGACAGGTTTTAGAACCTGTAGGGATGAAACATAGTTCCTGTTAATGTGCACAAACCTGTATCTCATTTTCATATATAAATATATACTTACAAAACACATGTTTTCATCATTCAAACTTGAACATTGTTCACGGCAAAAATTTCAAGTCTAATCAGAGAGTTCACTCACCTTGATTTTAGGAAGAAGAATAGAGTTTCCCTTTTTATGCTTGAAACAGGCTTGTGAAAATTGCAAGTTGAAAACTTCTTCTTTGATCTTTGATAAATCTGGTTTGTAGAGTTGTTTTAAGTTGAAGTATTGTTTAAGTTTGATGATGGTATACTTTAGTTTTTTTTTCTCAGTTTTAGTGGAACGAAAATGAATTGAAGAAATGATGGAGATATGGAAAATGAAGTTACAGGATGATGTTATAATGTATTGTTTAACTGAGATGAGATTTTGATAATACTTGTTTGTACAATACAAGATGATATTTACTAGCAAATGGAGGCTGATGAGATATGGCATTTATTGCCTTGTACAATCTACATATACTTATCTTATTTGTTTATTCATAGATATTAGTATTATCTTCCTTTCTTGTTGCAAGTACATTTATATAAAATTTTGTTTTCAAGTCTACATACTTATAGTTTTGTTTTCTTTCATTTCGGCTGATAATTTTCTTTGCCATGCTAGAGATGCAAACATTAAATGCATATGTACCTTATGTCTTCCATTACAAGCTTCATTTGTTTATTTACACTTGAATATATAATGTTGTTTGTAGTTGAATGTGTTGTTTTTTTTTATTTTGAATGTATTTTATTTCTTTATAATATAAATGAAGTTCTATTGTAATATGTTGTTTAAATTTATTTATGTGTTTACTTTATATTGAATAAAACTATATAATTTATTCATTTTATAATATAGGTGAATTTCTAGATTTTAATTTGTTATTGGATAACATCATAAAGAACTACAGTGTGCATTCACAAGATGAAGTATCCGAGCGTACTATATTGTTCGTAATTTTGGTGGGAGTTCATCAGTCGAAGTTTTGTCTGATTCCGAGTTAGTATGAAGAAGTTATTGCAGTTTGAACAAAAAAATAACGACTTTTTCCTAGGCAAAGTTCAAATATGAGGATGTAGTCTGTTATTTTCTAAGTACAACTATTAGTCACCATGGAGAACTATAGTGAGCGTTGAAGTGAGGATATAGCATGTTATTTTCTAAGTACAACTGTCAGTCACCATGGAGTACTACAGTGTGCGTTCACAAGATGAAGTATCCAACTATACCGTATTGTCCGTAATTTAGGTGGGAGTTCATCCGTCGAAGTATCGCCTAATTCCGAGTTAGTATGAAGAAGTTATTACAATCTGAACAAAAAAATAGCGGCTTCTGCACTAGGCGGAGTTGAAATATGGGGATGTGTTAGCCTGTTATTTTCTAAGTACAACTGTCAGTCCCCATGGAGAACTACAATGTGCATTCATAAGATGAAGTATCCGAGTGTTTCATATTGTCCGTAATTTAGGTAGGAGTTAATCTGTCGAAGTCTCGCCGAATTCCAAGTTAGTATGAAGAAAATATAGCAGTCTGGATAAAAAATATAGCGGCTCTGCACTAGGCGGAGTTCAAATATGAGGATGTTGTGCCATGTTATTTTCTAAGTAAACTGTTAGTCCCCTTGGAGAACTACAGTGTGCGTTCACAAGATGAAGTATCCGAGTGTACCATATTGTTTGTAATTTAGGTAGGAATTCATCGGTCGAAGTTTTACCTGATTCCGAGTTAGTATGAAGAAGTTATTGCAGTCAGAACAAAAAAATAGCGGTTTCTGCCTAGGCGGCGTTCAAATTTGGGGATGCTACTATCAAATCTACTTCTACAGGTACAAATAAAAATGCATGCACATTGTGGTTAAATGCAGGCCCACCTGGGCGTGCATATGTACTCGTCCTAATAAAGGATTAAACTTTTAAAAGATCATCCCATAGAAAATATACTAGGAGATATGCAATCTGTTGTTACAACTAGAAATCAACTAAGTAAAATGAGCAATGTAGCCTTTATATCAACTATTGAACCCAAAGATCCAAAAGAAGCATCAACTGATGATTCATGGATTTTGGCTATGCAAGAAGAACTAAATCAATTCACTAGAAATGACGTTTGGGAACTAGTTCCTAGACATGAAAATAAAACTATAATTGGAACAAAATGGGTTTATAAAAATCAAATGAATGAACAAGGTGAGATCGTTAGAAATAAAGCCCGGTTAGTCGCTCAAGGTTATTGTCAAGAAGAAGGAATAGATTGTGATGAAACCTTTGCTCCCGTAGCAAGATTAGAAGCAATTAGGATTCTACTTGCTTTCGCAAATCATAATAATTTCAAATTATTTCAAATGGATGTTAAAAGTGCCTTTTTAAATGGATTTGTAAAAGAGGAAGTATATGTTGAACAACCACCACTTTTTGAAAATGAAAAATTACCAAATCATGTTTACAAACTTAAAAAAGCTCTATATGGTCTAAAACAAGCTCCTAGAGCCTGGTATGATAGACTAAGATCTTACTTATTACAATCAAATTTTGATATGGGTAAAGTAGATAATACTCTTTTTATTAAAAGAAATAAAAATGATATTCAACTAGTACAAGTTTACATAGATGATATTATTTTCGGATCAACTAATTTTGAACTGAATAAAGAATTTTCCGAAATAATGACAAAAGAGTTTGAGATGAGTCATATGGGTGAATTAAACTTCTTTCTAGGATTGAAAATAAAACAATTAGATAATGGTATCTTTATCGGTCAAGTGAAATATGCTAAAGACCTAGTTAGTAAATTTGGTTCGACTACTGCAAGTAGAAAACCCACTCCCATGGCAACTAATGAGTACCTAAGTAAAGAAGATCTCTCGAAAGATGTAGATCAAAAGTTATATAGAGGAATGATTAGATCACTACTCTATATCACTGCTAGTAGACCTGATATCATGCATAGTGTTTGTCTCTGTGCAAGATATCAATCCCAACCTAAAGAGACCCACTTAAAAGCTGTAAAACGTATCATAAGATACATTAAACACACCAATGATTATGGCTTATTTTATCCTAAAAATGATTCTTTTGAATTAATATCTTACTGTGATGCTGACTATGCTGGTTGTAAATCAGACCGAAAAAGTACAAGTGGAACTTGTCACTTTTTAGGGCATTCTCTGATTTCCTAATTTAGTAAAAAGCAAAACACAGTTTCTTTATCAACAACCGAAGTAGAGTATATTTCTGCTGCTTTGGCTTGTTCTCAAGTAATATATATGCAACAAACTTTAAAAGATTTTGGTTTAAATATCCCAAAATCACCAATTTATTGTGATAATACTAGTGCAATAAATTTATCCAAAAATCCTACTCATCATGCTCGAACTAAACATATTGATAGCAGACATCATTTTCTCAGAGATAATATAAGTGAAGAAGTAATTTCTCTCGATTATATTAATTCCGAGAATCAAATTACTGATATCTTAACAAAACTCTTAAATGAATCTATATTTACTAAATTAAGAAGAGAACTAGGTATTTGTTCAATAACTGAAATATAAAATATAAATATATAATTAAAATTAAAATAAAATAAATCAAATAAGCAAAACTACAAGTACCCTGTCGACATCCCCCCTACACCCTTGTCGACATACAACGTTTTTTTAATTTAATTTTTTTTCCCACCAAAATTCAAAATGAATGGTTATATATTCTTCCTATTTCGAAATTTTGTTCATTCCTTTTGTTCTTTCTCTGATTCTAACTTCTGAAAAATTAAAACAATGGCCTCCTCCTCCAAATCAAACAAAAATTCAACCTTTTCGTTCCCTTCTCCTTCTACCGGACCATTTCAACGTACTACGCTTGCACGGGTGATGAAAATGGAAGATTCCTTGAAGGATGCACTGCAACTTATGACTGAAATTCAAGTGGTGCCAATCAGAATGGCCAAAGAACAAGAAAGGCAAGGCAAAATCCTTTGAAACATGCAAAAGTTTCTAATGGACAATCACGCCAATCTCATCTTGATCAATGAAGAATCTTCAAACGTTCAAGTGCAAGAGGACAGCGAGGAAGAAGAAGAAGAAGTCCCCATGGAAGAAGAGCATTCTGAAGATGACGACAAAGTTGTTTGCGTTGGCGAAGTGTGCTTTGACAAGGATGGAAATCTAGTCGAACAACGTGGAAATTTATTTTTCCACTATCCAAATTGCTCGGTTCATAGATCTCCCATTGTCAAGGATACACATTAGTTTCTTTTCTCTCTTTCTTATCGTTATTTGTATATGATCTTACTTACGTTTTCTACACAAATGTAAATATAACATTATATAATTAATAAATGATTTGTGATTATCACATTATCATATATATTTTTAGTTAGGAGAGTTAGTTATTAAGGGCTAAGTTTTAGTTTCAAAATTAAGTGTTGATTATTTATGATAACACTATCATTATAATCACATGTCATATAGTAGTAGAATAAGGGGGAGTTATATAGTTTGGAGTTAGTTTTTGTTGATGACAAAGGGGGAGAAGTATAAAATAGAAAAGTTAGGCATAGATTAAGGGGGAGTTATTAGTTTTAGGGAGAGTTATTAGGATAGAAGTAATATTTTATAAACAAAGGTTGTCATCATCAAAAAGGGGGAGATTGTTAGTCCTTGAAAAGAATGGTTTTGATGACAACAACCTTAGGACTTGTTATAAAATATAAATACTAACATTATAGTTTAGATATATATGTATATGCAGGATATAAACATGCAGGTACTGAGAATGAAGACTGTACAGTATAGAGACTCAAGATCGAAGACATCAAGATTCAAGACTCATGAGTATCAAGATATCAAGAGTTCAAGATTTCAATAGTACAAGACAAGTATCGAGTCTAGAATTATGTTAAAACTCCTAGAAAAGCACTGACATCTTAAAATCCATTTTATTCGTGGAATGGAATCCACTTCGAGCATGTTAAAGGGATGGAACCCTAAGTAGGATGGAACCTACGAAAAATCTAGTGGAACATCATTTTGTATACACTAACTTTTATTCAAATGTTTTACAAAATTATATCTTGTTTTCAAAATGATTTCAAAATCTTCCTTTTTAAATCAAAAACATCTATCCTGGTTTTAAATACTTTTAGCCTCAAAATAATCTTTATTTTCAATATCAAAATTATCCTTGGTTTTAAACTATCTTTAATTATAATGTACTTAACTTTTAATATTTATATTTAAGATTTAAATATGAAATTATAGTAAAATTTTATATATACCAAAATATTATTCTCTATACTTATTTATGTATTTTAACAATAGCATATTTATAAAGTTTAAAATAGTTTTAATATAAGATAGAAGTTATTTTCAAAAAAAACAAATTATCAAAAATACCTTAGGCATGTCGACAACCCCTAGGTACCCATATCGACATGATGGCAGTTGATTCCAAAAGTTTGAATTTCAAAAGAAGTGTCTATTCGTCATATCCTTTCCCGAATGGACATGGTTGTTGTTCTAGTATAAGTAGGGTATGTTTTAAACGAATTTATATTCATAATTTTCTGATTTCACTTCTCTTCTTCTTCCACATTTCTTTATATACATTTTTACTATTACTCTGCCGAAATCACCATTGAATCTAACTAGATCATCTCTGGTTTGATTCTCTATCACTATCTCAATAAGATCCCAGTGCTATTCAGAGTTATAGGCTTCTTTGTAATCAATCGAGCGAGAAAAGGTGTGATTGTAGTCTGGAAATCAATCAAGTGAGAGAAGGTGTGATTGTAGCCTAGGAAATCAATTGAGTGAACTTGTTGCCCGTAAAATCAAGTATCTCTACCCAGAGGATTGTGAATCTGGAGTGGTGTACCTCGTGGCCTTGAAATCGAGGGTGTAATTGTAAGAATTGATTTTGAAAGGAAATCCGTACTTGTGTTGCGGGACTGGATGTTGGGTAACTCCGAACCAGTATAAAATCTGGTGTGTTCTTTCCTTTACTGTTTTTACTTTATAGTTGCATCTGTGTTTAATTCTGTGATTATATCTGTGTTTGAATATTGCATACATTTGTGTTCAAATTAATATAAACTCAAAAAGAATTAGTGAATTCTTAAAACACTATTCACCCCCCACCTCTAGTGTTTATTCTAGCCTTAAGATCCGTAATCCGCATTTCTCACACCCATAAATCACTAGCAATCAATTCCAAAGGTTTAGTGTAATTTGTTTCAGAGATTGGAAATGCAAGTTTGTGACTCTTACCCATTTGACAATATGTACATATATAAGGCATTAAATTTTTTTTAAAAGAAATATTATTATTATTCATTATTTTCTTTACAATGCTTAGGATGTCCTAGCTTGGAGTGCCAAATATCAAAATTCTTACATTTATCTTCTTGGTCAATTTCAGAAACATTACACCAGTTTCTTCGAAATTCAGGATTTCCTGAGTTTGCAACATTGAATTTGTACAAGCCTTTAAATTCTTTACCCTGTAAAATGGTTTCTTTAGTTAGAATATCTTAAACTAAGAAATATTTTGGATAAAATTCAAAATATACATTATTATCTTTTGCAAACTTTGATACACTTAATAGATTTTTCCTTATAGATGGAACTCTTAACAAATTATTAAGAAATAGTTGTTTTCTGCCTACAAAACTTTCATTTCCAGTATGTGTAATTTTAATTGGTTCACCATTACCCATATGAATTAATTGCTTACCTCTGTTCTCCTTGCTTCCCAAGTTTAGATTGCTGAGGTTGTTTGTTACATGATTGGTAGACCCTGAATCTGGATACCAACTTTCATCTTGAATGCCATCAACCTTTGATGTCTTAGTGTTTCTGGTATCTGTTTGTTCTTTAGAATCTGGACAAGTATTGATCATATTAACATTGAAATTGTGATTCCTTGAATTGTTGTTGCTTTGTTGTGATGGTATATAGTTAGCATCAAATCTGAAGTAGCATTTATTGTCTGCATGACCAAATTTTTTGCAAATCTGACACCTCAGTCTATTATTATTGTTGTTATATCTTCCACCTCTGCCTTTGGATCTAAAAGATTGACCACCTCTTTGAACATTGTTTTGATTTCTGCTATTGTTGCTCCTTTCTTGATTCTTGAATTTGCTGTTGCTAGTAAAATTAACAGAGAAATCTGATATTGTTGACTTCTTTTGCCCTATTCTGCCTTCATGAGCAAGGAGAGTATAGTGAACATATTGAATGCTTGGTGTTGTTTCCTTTGAAGATATTACTGCTATCACAGCTTCATATTCTTCATTTAATCCTCCTAATATACATAAGACTTGCTCGGTATCAGAAACTTTATGGCCTACAGATGCAAGTTGATCACACAATGTCTTGATTTTGGTCAAATACTCTCTCATTGACAAGTTTTCTTTCTTTATACTTTGTAATTGCCTTTTGTAATACATGATTCTTGCTGCAGATTGAGTATTAAATATTTTCTCTACAGTTGACCATATCTCATGTGTACTTTTGCACCCAATTAGCTATGGTAGTATATTTGCACTGATAGATGACAGTAACCATGCACTGATTAGGCTACCTTGTCTTTGATGATTTATATATTCTTGATTGCTTACTAATTTTCCATCTTTATTTACAGTATATCTTGATGGTGTAATCAATGTTCCAAGAACATGATCTTCCAAGCCTAACCCCTGATTGTAATCTCTATTTGGAATTTCCAAAGGAGATAATTGCTTTCATCTAGTTGTACACTAACTAGTTGACTTTGGGGTTTTATTATGGCTTTGATAAGATCTTGGGTGGTTGTTGCCTGAGGTGTTGAATTGGTGGTTCTTGCTTTTGCGGTGGTTGAGTTATCAATATCTCCTTCAACCATTTTCAAGAATTGGTGAAATCATATGAATTAGATTGAAAACATGATTGCTTCAGTGAATATCAACAAACTTCGATACTATATGCAGCCAGAGATCGATTAGATGATGATTATGTCTCTGACAATTGGTTTCTTGGCGTGGCACAGCAGATGCTTGACCCAAAACTGAAAAGAATGATACTGATCTTGATGTGGAACATGTAAGATCAATAATGCATGATCAGATGAAGAGAATTTTGATTCTCTGATGATCTTAAAAGCACAGCCTAATCTCTATGATGAAATCACTTCTGAGAGATTAATGGCACTGCGCGATTGCTGCTAAGCAATTATTGGCTCTGATACCAAGAAAGAATTTAAAGAAAATATGATTGAATTGATTTTAGTTGATTTACGATTTCTGAGATGCTTTTGATATTTATTTGCATCATCTATTGTCTCAGTTTATATAATGATAATTAGTTTGTATTTGTACAATGATATTACAAATAGTTGTTGGGCTTGAGTGTTGGCCCAAGAAGCTGTTGATCCGAATGCTTCAATAATATCTGATACAAGAAGGCTTTGCTGAATCAATTATCTCATTTCTCATTTCTTTCGATAGTATCACGGACAAAGAAACAAATAATGCACTTATATATCTGAGAATAAGATATGCATAGTTAGGGACCATAATATGCGACCCTTTATGATGTTTTCATTTAGATTCCCTTCTAATCTCCTGTTAGAAGAAATTTAATATCAGCTTTATGACAGAAGCCATAGTAGGAGTGCAATTTATCTGCTGTAGCCATGATGTTTTCAAACTCAATGCCAGATAATTAGAAATGTATCTAAATTGCTGCAACATTGTATTTCATTACTGTTTAATTCTAGTAGCCACAACTTCAATGTCTCTAAACTCGTTAGATTTCAAGAAATCGTCTTAGATACTTTTCAAGATCATCTCCATAGGAATTGGCTCATTCAAATATTTCAAATCAACAACTACAATATTGAAATATGTTTCAAATCAAGGATGATAATATATGTAATAATTATTGGTTGTTAATTGTCTTTTGCTAGTTGATGTACCTCTTACAAATAAAAAAATATCAACCTTTGTGTATATTACTTGAAGATTGTTGAATCAAGTTTATGTCATGTTTTTGTGTCTTTTGGGAAAATTATTTGTTTTGTCTTATGATTAGGAAGCTTTTATAAAGCTTAAGTTGTAGAAACTCTTTTTGCGTTCAAAATGGTTTCAATATCATCAGTAATGCAACTTATGATGGCAAAAATAGAAAAAGATGCTATATGAAATGGATTAATGGAAAAGTTCAAAAATGTTAAGTTTGTCATTATGTAATATAACAAAGTAATATATGTTTTCGATCAGAATCCCTTCTCCATTTGTAATCAACAACTAATAACTACAAATCAATATCTTAGCGAATTCCTTCTCCTTTTGTTAACACTGTCTAATTATTATTCTAAATTTTAGAAATTTTCTAGCTTATGTATGATGATGGAAAAAGATTGGTTGCGTTTATGCAGATAATCATATAATACTTAATTTAAATGTAATTTAACAAATAATACATTTTGAAATTAAAAGGTAATACTATTGTTGTCTTTATTTTAAATTGTAGAGTTAGTGTAGAGTATGGGCAAGGAGCTTGAAATTTTGTGCTTACTGTAAAGACAAATTTAGGAAATATGGAAAAAAAGTTTGTGTCCTTGTGTGGATTGTCAAAATCTTAGCTATCATTATGGCGAAATTATAGTTGAGAATTTAATTATAAAAGGAATGGGTACTAAGTACAAGGATGCTAGATGGTATAACCATGGCGAGCAAGTAAACATAGATAAAAACAAGAAACTAGGTGATACGCATGAGTTACTCAAAGCGGTTCACCATGAAAATGAAGTCTTCGTCAATCATAATTTTTTTTAATGATGATAATAATATGGATGGTACACAAAGACGAGAGGATGATTTACTTTAAGTATTTGGAAGATGCAGAAACCCCACTGTATACTAGTTGCATAAATCTAATGAAATTATCTGCCATCATCGCCTTATATAATCTTACATGTGAAACTGGGTTGTCTGATACTGGTTTTGATAAGCTTTTAAACATGCAACAGTTGCTTTTGCAAAAAGATAACGTGCTTCCCAAAACATTTTATACAGTGAAAATTTTTCTTAAAATATTCGATATGGAGTTTGAAAAGATTCAAGCTTGTAAGAATGATTGTTGTCTTTTTCGTAAAGAACACAAAATTTGAATAATTGCCCAAAATGTGGTTGTTCAAGAGGGAAGATAAATAAAGTTACTAATGAGATCATGCAGGGTATCCTAATTAAAGTATTGAGAAATTTTCCAATAATTCCAAGATTAAGAAAGATGTTTAGATCTAAAAGATGGAAAAAGACTTGAGGTGGCATTTCGACAGTAAAAGTACTAATGGAAAAATGAGACATCCCATGTAATCTCAGACTTGGTCTTGCTACGGATGAGTTTAATCCATTTTCTATGTTGAATTCCAAATACAGTTAGTGGCTGGTAATGTTTGTGACATATTATTTGTCGTCTCTGTTGTGTATGAAGAAGGAGAATATTATGCCAACGTTGCTAATTCATGGTCCAAAATAACCAGGAAATGATACTGATATATATATTTAGCACCATTGGTAGAAGATCTATGTCGCTTGTGGAGTAGTGGAGTTGAGATGTATGAAGCATTTAGTAATATGGTTTTTAATATGAGAGCTATTTTGTTATGGACGATAAATGATTTTCCAACTTATGGTAATCTTGTTGGATGTTGTGTGAAGGGAAAAAAAGCTTGTTCATTATGCAGTGTTAATACGCATCATCGATGGTTGAAACATTGTCGAAAGACCTTGTATATGGGTCATAGAAGAGTTTTAGATCTTTCAAATTTTCTAAGGAAAAAAATCCTGGTTCAGTAACACTGTGAAGGAAGCAAATATATCTAGAATTCTTACTGGAAAAAACATCTCGTATATGTTGGAAAACTTCCCGAATGATTTTGGGAAAAAATATGAAAAACAAAAGAAGAGCGAAAAGGGAAAGAACAAGAAGCTAAATAAGACACACACGCCTAAAAAAGTCCAATATAATAAGAAAAATATAAGAAAAGGAAGATTAACGATAATGGTGAAAACAGACATCGTGAGATTATTAATCCTATGAAACTGGAGTTGTCAAGGTGGAAGAAAAGATCAATCTTTTTTTACTTTCCCTATTGGAGGGTTATTGTTCATTTTTTATTTTTCTATATTGATCTAAAAATGGAAAAAAATTAGAAAACTAAAGTATTAAGTTTATAATTTTTGTAGGAACTTCCGTTACGCCATAATTTAGATGTAATGCATGTTGAGAAAAATGTTTGTAAAAGCGTACTGACTATAGTGTTGCATGATAAAAAGTCAAATGATGAGATTAATTGTAGAAATGATTTAAAGGATTAGGGAATTCAACATAGACTTTATGCACAAACTCGTGGAAATAAGACATATCTTCTTCCAGCTCCGTACACATTGTCAAATTTAGAAGAAGAAGAAATATTTTGCAAAATGTTGTATGATTTCAAAGTTCCTAATGGTTATTGCTTAAATTTTAAGAAATGTGTATCGTTGGAGGATTGTAAAATTAGCGGTTTGAAGTCACATGATTATCATGGTTTAATGTTCCAATTATTATCGGTTGCAATAATAGGTTTACTGTCAAAAAACCTAGAACAACAATAATTCATTTATGCCCATTTTTTCACCAAATATGTGAACGGGTTTATGATAGAGAGAAGTTGCAACAGTGTGACGACGAGATCATTAAAATATCGTGCGAACTTGAAAGATATTTTCCGCTCTTTTTTAATATAATGATACATTTAACCAATCATCATCATCTTGGAAGAGAAGCACGTCTATGTGGACTCCGGTTCATTTTCATTGGATGTATCCATTCGAAAGATATATGAAAACACTTAAAGATTACATGAGGAACTATGCACGTCTTAAAGGTTGTATTGCAGAATCCTATCTTGTAGAAGAACACACTAGATTTTGTAGTGAATTTTTGAAAAAGACACTTGATACAGAGAAAGAAGTTCGAAATGAAGATTATGAAAATTATGCAGTACTCGAAGGACGTCCACTATCAATTTCTAATACAATTACGTTGTCTTCTAGTGAGAAGGAAATAGCTCATTTGGCTGCGCTAATGAATATGGCCATGACAGAACCATATCTAGAGTAAGTATATTATATTTTTTTCAATCATTTTAATGTGTTTATACTTTTCAATATAACTTAGCTTAACTTGTATTTTACTAATTTGCATCTGGAGGAGTTAAAAATTCAAACAAACGTTTAGAAAAAATGCGACCTTATTCTGGAAAACACATATCGATAACTTTGCTGATTGGATTAAAAACAAGGTTTGTTGAATTATTAAATATTTTCTCATTTTATTTTAAAATAATATTATTTAAATCTATTTTAAATATATTTATTTTTTCAGTTACCTATTGACTCAAAGGATCATGATAAAATGTTAAAGTGGATTGCTTATAGTCCAAAAAGTACTGCTTTATCCTACAAAGGATATATTATAAACGGACGACGATTTCATATAAAAGATACTAATACAGAAACTCAAAATAGTGGAGTGACTGATGATGCAACAACCATGTGTAGAGCAAGTACAAAAGACAATTCCCAAATGGTTGATATAGTTACTTGCTATGAGATATTAACTTATATAACTTTGTTAGACTATAATGCCTTTTATGTTCCTATTTTTAAATGTCACTTGGCGAACATAGGAAATAGAATTAAGGTTGAAGATGGGTTTATTCTTGTTAATTTACATCAATGTCAAACTTCATTTTCAAAATATCCACATATTTTTAAATGTCATTGGGCGAACACTGGTGAGTTTTTTTTAAATTGTGAAAACATTTTTGATTAATAAGTGAGCTAACATGAACGGGAGAATGCATGATAGAAGAATGTTTTGGAGCTTCTACTATAACAAATAATAGCTACATTTTCTAACTTACACTAATCTATGTCTCGCTCATTTGAAGTCAAATTAGAAGATATGGAACAATATTGAATTTGCTACTGCTCGTGGTTGTCAAGGTCCAAATGTAATTCATTTAGTAAAGAAAATTAAAGCTCTGGAATTCAAAACTATAAACTATCGTATCATATTTGATCAAGTTTATATTAGTGCTATATTTAATTGTTACCATGTAAAATCTAAGTGGCTAAATATTGAATTTTTTTAAAAATAGTTTATAAATGACATCTTAATTCAATGGTATATTTGCTTTTAAAATTGTCACCGTAGCTTCGTGTTGCTATGGTATTAGTTTTTTTTTAAAGTGGGCAAATAGGGCCCAAGCCCACAATGTTAGAAGCGGGTAATATAACCCGATACACCACCGCCTAATACAACTACTCAAACCCTAAGATAATTAAAAGGGCAACAGCGACTCCATACTACTGTCTCTAACAAAAGAAAAAATAAAAATGGCGATCCATTTAGAGCAGAGCGATCAAAAAATTCATGAAAACAAAGCTTCAAGGAGGCTTCCACTCCCTTGTAGCTTTTGATTGTAGCCACTGATGCTCTGGACCATGGCAAAATTGGCTGAAAGATGCTGATTTTGTCTTCGAGTCCATGAAGTTAGACGCTTTGCTATCATAAAAGTCACCAAGCTTTGGATCGTCTCCTTGCTCGTAACATCCATACGTAATGAGGGTTTCCTCATTTGATTTGTGAGCTTCAGAGAGATTCGAAGGATGTTCCTTATTCTTTCGAAGATTGTTATTGTAAATAGTTAATCTTCGATTAAAAGTCTCTGGAGTATTCCGATCCATGTAAAGGAGCTTCCTTTGTGCTTTATTGTTGATTAATTGCAGCTCCTTTTGCATACTGAAGCTGCTGTTTGGATTTGTTATGTAGCTACTTTCGCCTTTCTCCTAAATAAATAAGTGATATATCTAGTTATTGATGTTGCTTGTGTAATAATCTTCATTGATTATCTGATTATTGATATTCAAATGCAAACGTTTATCCACGTGCAGGCGATTTTCCACATAATCAGTAAAACTATGTGCGCGATAGCTTCCGCCCTTATAGGGTAAGAAAGAAAGTTTATTAGAGTTTAGATTCAATTTATCCTTAGATAAAAGAGAATAAACTTCAAATTGACTTCCCCTTTATATCGTAGGAAAAATTCTTGTTGTGATGGTAGAAGTGGCCGCCTCAAGTAATGATTTGAGTGGAACTGTTGTGCATCGAAGACCTTTTCATCCAATGACTGCCATTGTGGTGAAGAAGTCTCGCATTGGGAAAGTCGGTAATGATTTTTCCACTCTGTAATAAATATTCTATCCTTTCTTCATAATTATCCATGTGCCTGATGTTTTGATTTGGATTATCTGAATATGTGCTTTGGTTTTTATGCTTTTTGAGGAGGATCTAGCTATCTAACTTGATTGTCTTCCAAAGTTGAATGCTTTCTGTTTCTTTTTGAGTATGAAGTCTTTGATTTCTCTCTTTCCATATATGAAAAATAGTTGTAGTGATAAATATGCTTGCTTTTCTGAATTCCTTAGATTTTGCCTTGAAGTTTTGTTGTATGTAATTGATGCTTTCCCTGATATTCTGAAAAGCCCGATTTTGATTTATTTTGAACTTTGATTTGGGAATGTACCAGATATGTTTTGAGTAAGCACAATCAAAAAATAAATGATTGGCACTCTCTGTTTCATTTCTACAAAGAAGACAAATTGTTTCCCCTTCTATTCCATTTCAGATATCTATCCATCGTTGGAAGTTTGTTGATAATTGTAAAGTAAGCACAATGAGACATTTTTGGACAATTTGATCTACTCCATATAACATTGTGCCAATCCACTATAGTTTCTTGACCTTTTATAAACTCCAAAGTTTTTTTAAAAGAGAAGATTCCTTTTGAAGATAATTTCCACTCCCATATGTCTTTTTGAAGATTTGGGTAAATAGTAATTTGCTCAATGGCTGTATTAAAAATAGAAGTAGCTGGATGATCAAATGCATTCCACTTACTATTTTGAATGATATTACTGACTTTACCAGTAGCTTCACCAAACAAGTATAAGCTTTTCCAACCCACTAGACGTACTAATGTTTACCATGGATCCATGGGTCAAACCATAAGCTAGTCTGATTTCCATTTTTAAATTTCCTTTCCAGTAATTTCATACCAGTATCCCTACTGCTGAGAATGTTTTTCCAAGCAAATGAGTCATGATTTTCAATACCAGTGGTCCAATTTTTTTTTTTGAGATATTTTGCTTTCATCCACTTTGCCCATAAAGAATTAACATTCACAAATTTCTAGAATAATTTGAGTTTACACACTTCTCTTAAATCATTAATGTCCCTAAGTCCCAACCCTCATGATTTCTTTGACTTACAAACCTTGTCTCAAGCAATTTTGTGTTGCTTTCCTTTCTAAATGAAATTTGCACATGCTTTTTCAATTTTGTGTATTGCTATTACTACGATATTGTGGGCTTGGATCCAATACATGATGATTGCAACGATGAATGTGTGAATTAGTTCAATTCTACCAGCTAATGACAGAAGTTTGCTGGCCCATCCTTCAAATCTGTTCTGTATTATGTCCAATAACCTTGAGCAGTCTCTATCATTGATTTGATTAACACTAAGAGGTAGACCCAAATATTTGACTGGGAGATTACCCTCTTTAAACTTTAAAATTCTTAAAATATCCATTTTTCTAGACCAGCCTTTACTGAAGTAAATTTTGCTTTTCAAAATTCATTGACTTTCAGACCTGCATGCTATTCTAACTTGTCAAAAATATTTACAATGGATTCTGCACTTTGTGTGTCTGCATTTAAAAAGATAAGCAGATCATCAGCATACAACAAATGTGTAATATATGGTTTGGTTTTGTTAAGGGGTTTAATATTTCCTTTTATTAGTTCAGATTCTATAAGAATTGAGAAATATTCCATAGCAATAGTAAATAAGTAAGGAGAAAGTGGGTCTCCTTGCCTAGTTACTTTATTGCTATGTATGAACCCATTAGGAGAACCATTTACCAAAATAGAGTAAGAAACATTGTTGATACATTCATGAGTTAGGGCACAAAATTCAATACAGAATCCCATTTGTTTCATCATATATATAATAAAATGCCTATTGATTTTGTCAAATGCTTTATGTAAGTCAATTTTGACACACATGAGATTTTTATTATTATGGTTAAAGTTCCTAAACAATTCATGAACAAGAAAAGTGTTTTCTACAATGAGTCTGCCAGGGATGAATGCACTTTGGTTTTCAGAAATTAGATATTTTAAAAATATTTTTATCCTATTACATAGAATATTAGAAATTATTTTGTAAATGAAGTTACAGCAGGCAATTGGCCTATAATCTTCTAAACTATTGGGAATGGGAATTTTTGGGACCAAAGTAATAAAAATATGATTTAAATTTTTTAAAAGATTCTCGGTCCTAAAAAATTCAGAAATAGAATTAAACAAAATTATTTTGATCTCGTCCCAATGTGTTTTATAAAATTTGGCCCCAAAGCCATCAAGCCCAGGGCTTTTATCATTATTTGAATTAAAAATGATGTTTTTAATTTCCTCAAGTCTGATTAGATCCAGAAGAATATCCTGGCTGCTATCATTTAATTTGAACTTAGGCTCAATATTTGGAAAAACATTTAGAAAGATATTGGTATTATAAAGGCTAGTAAAATAATTAATAGCTTCCTTCACTATACAAGACATATCATTAATAACATTACCCTTATCATCAATGATCTTACCTATATCATTCCTATATTTCCTATTAGACATCTTAGCATAAAAAAATTTGCTAGCTTCATCCCCATGATTTAACCAGTCTATTTTAGCTTTCTGTCTTAAATTATAAGACTGCACATGAAGTGACTTGGCCAGATTATTTTGAGCTAGGAAAAATTGTTGATTTTATCAGTGTTTGAGCCATCATTATCCAGTTCATTCTGCCTTAGCTCACATTCATCCCTAAAGATTTTTATGTCATTATTTGTTCTGTTTTTATTCCAATTTTTCAAATTATCTTTAGTGATTTTCAGAAGTTTACTGAATTTGTATTGGGCAGTGCCCAATACCTTAGTAGATAGGCAATTATTGATAGTGTCTCTATAGTTGTCTTCATACCCAACCATTAACAAATTTAAAAGGAATATTTTTCCTAATATTATATTTCTGAGTAAGATTTATTCGAATTGGAGTGTGGTCACTAGTAGCTTAGGGAATAGAATAACATTTGAAATCCTTAAAATAATTTGTAAAACTTTGATTAATTAAAATTATGTCAAATTTGCAATGAATATTTATGAATAGTCCAAATTTCCAAGTATTATACCTATTTTCAAAAATAGTTGGTTCATATAAACCAGTGTTGAGAAGAAAATTATCTAACCTTTCTAATTTTTTAAAAGGAATTGGAATCCCCCCTTTTCCATATCCATGCATGACAGTATTGAAATCACCCATTACAATACGTGGATAACTCATATTAGAGTTAATTTGTTCAAGATTATTTCAAAGAGTTACTCTTTTAGTTTCACTGTTAGAAGCATATACAAAAGTAATTTCTAGTTGAAATCCTCTTTTATTAATACATTTACAGCAAATAAATTGGAAATTAACAAAATGCTGATAGATATCCCAAATTTTAGGGTCCCAAATGACCATGATTCTACCATACCCCCATCTGGTTATTATTTATAATATTCCAGTTATTTAAGCTTTTAATTTGATAATCTATAATCTTAGAATTATCTAATTTGTGCTCTAACAAGCCAACAATGCTGGGATATTCAGACTTAAGAAGATTAGACAAGTCTAATCTTCTTTCAGGTGAATTGAGACCTCTAACATTCCATGAAATAATTGACATCATGATTAAAGAAAATTAAAATACAAGGATATGCAAAATGATACTATAAACAGTAACAGTTTATGCACTGTGACTGCCCTCTTCTTTAAAAGTCTCTATCATTTTTCCTTTCTTTTTGTATGATGTTTTGCTTAATGCTTTCAGTTGATATTCCCATTTGTTATTTTTGATGATATATTTCCTTTTAAAATCACTGTCTTCTGCATCTTCAATGCTTTCATTATCCACAATATCTTTTATGTTTTTCATTCTACCTTTTCTTTTTCCCTTTTTGTCTTTTCTATTTTTCCTTGAGGTTGAAGCAAAATATGAAACCAGGTTGATAGCCTTTTGAATGTTGTAATCTGAAATTGGACTTTTAATAAGTGGGGAAAGATGAGTAGCAAGGTGACTGATATTAGGATTTTCTGATGACTCCTTACATAAAATATTATTAATGTAAGAGCCATCATCTAAACTCATGGCTTCTGCAATAGAGGGAGACTCTATTGCTTGAATTTTTGTGACTTTTGCTTGAGTTTCTGAGTCTTTTGCGGTTAAAATTTGTGATACAGATACGCTTTTAGTGATTTTCTCTACTGCTTCAGATGTTTTAGAAAAGATTTCTACCTCTTTTCCAACCATAATCTAATCTTTATTACCTTCTTGAGATACCTTTTCAAATGCTGATTCTTGAACAGCATGAGAATCTTCTATATTAATATTCTTACCAGTATTATCCTTAGAAGATTGCGAATCATTCTTGTTATTAGGAACAAGTAATGATGTTTCTGCAATAGCATTTCCTGTCTCTACTAAATTGTTGCAGTTGACTCCTAATTTTCCTTGCATGCTTTGTTTTTCTTTCCAAACCAATTTAGAGTCACAATTTTTCAAGGAATGACCAAAACAAGAACATGTTTTGCATCTTGGAGGAACCCATTCATATTTAATATGTTGAACTAAGTTTTCACCATCATGCAAAGAAATAGTAGCTTCATTAGGAAGATCTGAATCTGCTTTAATTTCTACAAGTATTCTTGCAAAAGAAGGTCTAGTTTCTTTAGCAGTATGATTATCCAATTTGAGGGGAATACCTACCACACTAGCAATTGCGCTTAATATTTCCACAGTCTAAGGTTTAATTCAGACAGTTTAATCCAAATAGGCATAGTAGAGAGTAAATCTCTGTCAAGATTTATTTTACTGCTCCATTTTTTTATAATAATAAGTTTTCCATTAATAAAATATGAACCTCCATTTATGGCATTATCATAATCAGAAGCATTGGAAAATCTGATTAAAAAATCCATTATTACGAGTGAAAATGTCGAAATTACCCGTGGAATTACAAGATTTAGCGATAACTGTCTTGAAATGATGATATGTGGGTCTGTTGCCAAATACATAGGCAAAAACTGAGAAACTCCATTTACTTTCTGCCCTTTTGCTGGCCTCCGTGCTCACTACTACTATTTTCTTCTCATTAATGGAGAGAGGAGCAACATACTTGAGGTCAAATTCAGTATTTGAACCTCCTTTCTTGATCATTTCTGCCCATAAAGAAGGCTTGTTTAGGTTAGTATTGGATTGAGATACTGAATTCTCATTATTTTGAATGATTCTTGAATTTCTGAAATGAATATATGAATTTGTTTACATCATCCACCTTTTAACTTTCCGCTCATGTAGAGCTGCTTTGAGGCAACACAATGTGCTATATGGGAGCAACACTTAGTGGTATGTTGAGCAGCACTGTATATACTCTTTTATTTTTTTATGAACTGAAACCTTATCAATTACATGTATAATTAATAACCAAATTACTTCTGGTTCATAAATACGTGATTATATATTTCCTGCTACGATATCTCAATAAAATTAACAAGAGAGCTCACGCTATCATTGAAAACATTTTACTTTTAGGAACCACCAATGCTTGTTATTTTATGGTTTTCTGATAATACTGTAGCAATATGTACCTCAGCCTTGTAATTTGTTACGAAGCTGAAATGGAGGGTTCCTCCTGTAAATCTTACAGTAGAAGTTGAACTTGGAATTGCTTCAACTTCCTAACCCTTTTTAAATTATTCATTTTTTGTCTATCAACAATGTGAAATCTAGTTGGCTCCACAGACTTTGCATTTTTGTATTAGAAAATGACCGACTTATTTTGGGGGTTCGGTTTACAGGCAAAGTTAACATACTGTACACTTTTGGTGAAAATAATATAGTTATACACAAGCAATTTCACATATTTTGTGGTCGAGCTAATGTTTTGGCAATCACAATGTTGAACTAATGGGAGAAAAAATGATTCATATTGATGTTAGTTTTTAAACTTTAACTTTAAATATTGATACAGGGAATAATTGCTGCCATTGTGAAAAATAAAATAAAAAGGTGGCAATTTTCCGGTTTATATTGATGGTGCAAGGAAAACTAATAGTACATATAGCATTTCCCTGTTCAACTAATGTGCCAAATGCAAGAATTGACGGATATTTCAGTACAGGACTTTTGTAAAGGAACAAGATATAAGGAACAAAAATGTTTATCTTTGGTTGTGTTATGAATGCAACAAGAGAGCAATGAGTATTTGCAGTTACCCCTTCATTTATCCCACCCCCCCTCTTCATGCTATTTTTCAAATGTAATACTACAAGTAATTTTATCACCGTAGCTATGAGCAATAACTATCCATGGATACTACATGCATGCACAATTATAAGTTGTATTTATTTGCTTTATATTCAAAATTTTGCTTCAGCTTTTACACAGTTTTAATACTCACTGTTAAATTTTTGCATAAGCATATGGCTCATTTTGGCTAGTAAAGGTGTCGCGTATTGAAGTGGTTGAAGCTCTTTTTGGCGCAATAATCATATGGTTTTTCTGGGATTTTCGCATTTTGTCATAATAGTAGTATTTGGTGTATGCTTAGTGGATACTTGGTGTATATTGCATGAAACATGACATATGGATATCATTTAATCTTGGTTTTCTATAACTTATAAATTACTTTAAATGATTTAAACATTGCAAGGATAATTCTGTTTAGCGTCGGCCTATAGCCGACTACGGCCGACTCCGGCAGACTCGAGCCGTCGCTAAAGGCCGACGCTAAATAGCTCGTCACCAAGTGAAATGGTGACGGCAAAGGGGACGGGTCCGTCCTCTAATTTAGCGTCGGCTAGAGTCGGCTAGCCGACTCCGGCCGACGCTAACATAGTCCACGTGTAAAAAAATAAGTGACCAATAGGCCGACCCTAGCCGACGCCAGCCGACTCTAATCTGGGTAAAAAAATTTCTGTATTTCCAGCACCTCTTTCTGCCATCCATCCACACAATCATATATATTCCACAAATATACTTCACCAAACAACAATATACATCAAAATTATGTCCAACTAAGAACCACAAAACATCAATATACATCTCCAAACGTCCATACATCTCCAAACGTTCATCATCACAAATATCCATAATATTTACAAAATTCAACCAAAAGTTCATCAAAAAACATATATAAAAACATGCTACCACTCACCCCAACCATCATCAGCGCCAGATCCCTGTGATGACGGCATATTCGTCTCGTGCTCTGCCAAGTAAGCAGCAATCGCCTCGTCTAGTTGCTGCTTCAATCCAGTCTTCCTCCAATCGTTCAACTCGGCGACTTGTGCTTGCAGGGCCGCTATTGTTTCTTCAGCCTATTGTTTATTGTAAGCGGCTTGCGTCGCGGCCTGTATATTAATAAATTCATAGTTATAGTTTATACGTAATATTCAATAACATTTATAAACTGGTTAATGAATTAATTAAATTCAATAAATATTACAGCTTGATTGCCATATCCATATTGTCTATTTCTGGTCGGCGGGTCGGTAATACGAGCGAATATCATGTCTGTCTCCTCAACGGTCAACTGCTCCCTGCCAGACTCTGCAAGCACGCGAGCAATCTCCTGATCGCATCTCTCCTGTGTTTAGAAATATAATTTTGAGAAGATGAATATTCAATTTAATGTACTGTTAAATAAGAGGAAAAATTTATAGTCTTTATACCCGGATATTCGCTGATTTGGCGTCTGACCATTCATATGTTACGTTGCCATATTCATCTATATGCTCGATGGCGTGTGTTCGGGTGAAGACGTCCAAATGAGACGGTGCAACACCACCTCTCTCCCTCGTCTGAAATTAAATATGATTAAAGAATGTATATAAGTAAATTACAAATAACAATTTTTATATTTACCGTGTTGCAGGATTTCTAAGCCTGTTTGCGGAGTTCCTCGATGCTACCGCCTGTATAATTTAACTATTATATATTTAAACGAATTATAATTACAGATATATGAAAGTAGAAAATTTACCTTCGCGTCTTCGCTTTCCCAATATTGCAGAAACCGCGCATACAGATTTTCACTCATCCAGTTTGGCTTTTTACCGGCCTCTTTTATCTTGGAGAGCGTACCTCTATACTTTTTCCTCATCTTCCTCTCCCAGTGCATCCTGAACGTCCCGAGATCTTCGGGATCCACAATAAAGGACGCCTGCACGTTGAAATTTAAATGAATTATATAAATTGCATATTAATTTTCAAAGATCAAATATGTCAATCTCAAATTAATTAGAATTTTATACTTACCTGGAGGTCAGCCCATATGGCATCTCTAATATAAAGTGGGATACTATCCCAGTGCTCCCACAAGTCCGTCATTCTACTACGGTAGCTATTTCGAGACACAACTAGAATAGGCTCGGATGGCTGTAAATCGAAACACCTCCATCGGTAGCATGCACTAAATAATATAATGAAGTTGCAGTAAATTAAATACTTACCCTCCATCGGTCTTCGGCACTAAGTATGCTCTTTGGCGATTATCGACCATACCACTACTACCCTCGCCATGATCAGGGCCTCGTGAACCTTGGGACCGCATGTTGTGTGAAATAATATCTGCTAGAAACATGCATACATATATATATATATATCATTTCATATAATGAAAAAAACATATATCATTTCATAATTAGAAAACATGCCTAATTAATAATCACATGCACATAGCTCACAGCAGAATAATAAAAGAATAATACAACAAATGATACGAATTTTCATTACATTAACACAGGTTCTAGAATTGACATAATACAACAAACGATACAAATTTCCATCTTATATACATTACATCATCACTAATTAATAATCAATCTTCGTCGTTTTCTAATTCTGACTCGGTCTCGCACTCTATATCGTCATTTCCCTCTAAAGTCTCAAATGCTTCTATTAGAATATTTGATTCATCGTTCAAAGGCCCTATATCAGCATGATCATCAGTTATTATTAATTCATTATTTGGCTCAAGATCTGCTTGATAAGCTGCTTCGTTTGGAATATTATTTACGTCAAGTGTAAATCTTGCCTTTGTTTTAAAAACAGCTGACGAGTCTCTTTATCTCGTTTTAGTGATGGATAGGGAGCAAAATAAACCTGTAATGCTTGTTTGGCTAACACGAAAGGATCATACTTTGAGTAACGTGAGTTATGGTTTATTTCAATAAGTTTATAGTCTTTGTGCACGTTGATACCAGAGCCCGGAACATTGCTAAACCAACTGCATCTGAATAAATATACTTTATCTGCAGATTGGACAGAATATGTCAATTCCAAAACCTATGTTAAGATGCCGTAAAAATCTTTTATATGTTCATCTGGATCATCAGTCCCTTTGACAAATACACCGCTGTTATAAGTTATTTTTCAGCACCGTATTACTTGGTGTTGAATTTAAATCCATTCACGAAGAATATTGGATAAGTGTTGACATTTCTTTTTGGTCCTATCGCAAGACGTTTCAATCCTTCATCACCGACACAATTTCTTGATCATAAACGTATTTCGTAAACCAGTTAGCAAATTCTTTGCTGAGATCGCCAAGTGGATGTTCTGATTCGTAAATACTGCAAATAAATGTATACGTATATTAAGTGCAAAATCAATTTAAATTGGGTAACTCGTAAATAATGCAAATATGTACAATTATCGAGAATTATCATTCAATATTTACCTAATGGTGCAACTTCAGCACAATTAAGAAGAATGTATGTGTGTGCTATATGGTAATCGCTATCGTCTAACCATATTTCCACACATTTTCCAGCAGCTCGGCCATTCTGTCTAAAAATAGAAAACATTGATTCAAAACAATCTTGTTCAACGGCTTCATCATTACGCGAAACACTTGCAAATGATAAGTTCACATGGTCACTGAAATAGTGAGAGAAAAAGAATGAAGCTTCTTCTTCGATATAAGATTTGCAAATCGAACCTTCAACTCGTGCTTTTTGTCTAACTTTTTTCTTGAGATGATTCAAGTACCTATTACAAAATTTATTCGATTAAAATTTACTTACATCAAATTCAAATTTAAATTATTATTTCAAATATTCATAATTACCTCTCAAATGGATACATCCATCCATGTTGTACAGGACCTCGAAGAAGTGCTTCATATGGAAGATGAACGGTAAATGCTCCATTATATTAAATAATCCTGGAGGAAATATTTTCTCAAGTTTGCAGAGCAGTATAGGGATGTCATTTTCAAGTTTACGAATACGCTCAACTTTTAACGTGGTCGAACAAAGCTCTTTATAAAACAGACTTAATTTTGTTATAGCACTCCACACTTTTACGGGCAATAGTTCTTTGAAAACAATGGGTAAGAAATTTTCCATCATGACATGGCAATCGTGACTTTTCATCCCACTCAATTTATTGTTTTTTAAGTCAACACATCTACGTAGATTTGAAGAAATCCCATCAGGACATCTCAGCCCTTCAATCCACTTCAACACAAGTTTTACTTGATTGATGTCTAGCTCATAACATACTTTGGGCTTTTTACTGTCATTAGGGTTTATATGAAGTTTGGGACGTTTACAATATTGTTCTATATATCACGTCTTGAATTGAGATCGTCCTTAGTTTTACCCTTGACATTCAAAACTGTATTAAACACATTATCAAACACGTTTTTCTCATTGTGCATCACATCAATATTATGTCGTAGTAAGAGATGCTTCCAATAAGGTAACTCCCAAAATATACTTTGTTTGCACCAATTATGTCAGTTCGATTTACCTGGAATTTCAGTATGTACTCCAGTTTCATGTATCTTCGGATATTGTAACAACCCAATATTTTGGAAATTATTTTTAATTTGCATTTATTTCATTTTAAAATATTTTTATAGTGAAGTAGAAATTTTTCTAGAATTAATGGTATTTTGTTGTAATTTTCATGTTCTGTTTCCTATTTTTAAACAATTTCTTCAATTCTTTTGCTATTTTCTCTGAATTTAATTATTTATTTCACTTTGAAAATGTTTTAAAAATCATTTTTATTTCCAATTTTGTTTTAGAATATTTTTAAAATGAAGTAAATAATTTTCCAAAGTCAATGGTGATTTATTTGTAATTTCTGGACACTGTTTTCAATTTTTAAGTAATTTCTGTAATTCTTTTTCCATTTTCTTTAAAATAAATTATTTATTTTTATTTTATAATATTTTGTTTCAGTAGTTAGAGCTTATTTCTGAGTTTATTTTTTTTATTGGAATTAAAAAGAAAAAGAAATATGAAGACTATAAAATTGCTTAGAAACTGATGTCCTTTCATCTCCTTAAGTCTTTTCATTTGCCATAACCCCTCCTTTATGCTTTGGCCGTAACTTTTACTTTTATTTTCACGTGAAAAATCTCATTTTTCATTTCATCATTCGACCACTTCAGATCTGAAGCAAAAACTTTGGGTAATGGCTCCTTTGTTTCTATACTTTTCTTCTTCTTTTCTTCTTATTTTCATGTCATTTTGCCTTGTCCTCTCCATAGTTTTGCTTGGCCTCCTCCTTGTTCGCCATGGCCATGACTACCACCACCCCCTACATCTCCTCCCTGCCATCATCACTAGCTACTCCTCTGGTCTTGACCAAGGCCGAGCCACCATGATGCCAAAAATCCACAAAAATTGCAACACAAGCCATAAAAACATGTTGTTTGACCACTATTTGCTTCACCATTCCACTTTCCACCACCACCTTAGGCCGCCTCCACCACCTCTGGCTAGACCACCACACACCTTTACTCCCACTGACCTGACCCATACCCCTCTGACCTGACCCAATTGACCATGGCCGAGCCTTGTTTTGCCAAAAGAATCACACTATTTTGCCTAAAACTCTTCACATTCCTTTGTATAAACTTCCTCCCATGTTTCCACTACCTTAGCCGTGCCTTTTCATGACCAAACCTAAGCCAAAAATTGTTCAAACCGGAGCCAAACAACATCCCTAGGCTGAGAAAAAAATAGAGGAAGCAAGGCAAAAGATTTGGCATTCGTGTCTCTTTTTATTTAAAAGTTATTCCATTTCAAGTGTACTGAAATTTATGGTTTGTTTTGATTTTTTTGTTTGGGTTGTAACACAAGATCTATAGCATTGGATTTGCTCTCCAATCAAGTCCGTATTCTTGTCATCGTGCTTTGATTTCCATTGTGTCATTGGTTTTGTTATCTCCAGTATTTTTAAAGGTGAGTAAATCTCACACGACTATTCATACTTATATAATTGTGAAGCGACCACAACTGAATGTGTAGAATTAAAAATGATGTTATAATTGCCTGTGATTATTTTTATATGATGTTAAACCTGTTAAATTGCATGTCATATCACCTGTTATTGTTATATGTTGCTGACTGTTCATTTTTATCAGTTTATCACACTGCAAGTTCCCTGTAGATTAGGTTCACTATGGGTTGAAATGGTACATACCCGAACGGACTTTAGAATAGGAAAAGATCATTATGGGCTGAAATGATAAGCCTGAGCGACCTTTAATTAACTTTATTTACTTGGGATTGCGGGTTTGAAATGATAAAACTCGGATTTTCTTTGTAAACTACGGATTGAAATGATATATTATCCGTATCACTTAACTTAGGCTAGAAAATATTATACAGACCCGTGGTTATTTTATATATATTTTGGAAATTTTTAAGTATTTTAAAAATGTAAAAATATAATAAATTGATTTAAATTGAATTTTAAAAAGATTTATTTAAAATGGAAATGTTTTTCTATGTGTTAAATGTAAAATAAATGGATAGATAATGGTGATTTTAAAGTGTAACTTAAATTGGAAATTTGACTGATTTTTAAAAATGGAAATTTAAGTTAATTAAATTAAAATGAAAATTAAGTTTTAAATGGTGAAAAATGGAGATTTAAATTTAAGTGTTGAAATAAATTGTTAAAAATGAAAAATGGGAATTGACACACTTGAATTTAATAAGTGAACTTTGGAAAATTTTGATTTTTATTTGTAAAATTTTTCTTTATAAAACCATAAGTTAAAGGTATATAAATGGACATTTTTGATGTGAGAAAATATGATTTTCATGAGTTTAAATGATTTAAATTAAAGTTTATTTGTGGCTGGAATTGTATTTAAAACCTGGAAATTCAATTTCTAGCACTTCAGAAATGTTATCATTTCTGAAAATGAACTAATTCTGAACTAAGTAGAATCTGCAGCACTTGGTAAGTGCTGTGGTTGCATAAATGAACTTAAAGACTAAAATGAACTAAGGCTATGACAGCACTTGGTAAGTGCTGTAGTGGCAGGAACTAAATTTAAAACTGAAACTAATGAAGAGGCTATTGTAGCACTTGTTAAGTGCTGCAGTAGGCTGAAATGTGATTTTTGCAAGGTTTTAAATCTCGGATTTCGGTCACGTCTCGTCTTAAAGAATTTAGAGAGCTCATCTCGTATCGGGTGAGATCTCGAACGAGATGAGTGCATCTCGGTCGTCCATCTCGGATTTACATCTCGGTTTCTAAAATTCATTTCGGAGTTATCTCGGAGTACATGTCATGTCGAAAATTAATTTTCATACACCTAAATTTATAATACTATTCACTACCTTAAGGAAAACACTATGCACTTACCTTGAATATATCACATGCTTATCATTAGTAATTTAGTATGGAAAAATATCACTTGTATCATGTAAAATAAACAAATAACTAGATTTCATGAAATGTTCAATATAATGTCATATGAGATAAAGTAGACAAGAAACAAGCCATAATATATGCACATTTACTTTGTTTGATCATTCACTTAACTTTTCTACACAATATAATGTCTCATTTCTACCTTTATGATTTATAGTGCTGCAAGGGAAATATTAATTTTATAACTTCAAATACAAATGTCTACAAGTAGAATTAAAATATTCTAGTTTGATTATAGTATTTAATTATTAGCAAACAAAATCTCATTAAGCAACTAATAACATAGAAATTTCAAACAAACGTAGAAAATAGCATATATAGTACAAACAATTTTCAAACATTTAGTAATATTATAAGAAAAGCAAAAACATGATGTACGAATGAACATGTAATCATCAAATGAAATTAATAGATGAAATAGAATTCCTTTATTACTTAAAAATAAGCCTTGAGGGAAAAAATTATAGCAGCAAAGACTAAATGAAATCAAATTGGGAATCCATTTGGAACATAAAGTTAAATAAGTGAAGCTTAAAATTTATAGCCACAAAAAAATAGGGTTAGGAAAAAAACTCAAGAAAGTGTCGAAAAAAGAACATTGAAATCGGATGTAAATTAATTTGGATCAGAAACCTAAATGAAAACCATAAAGTGAAATACTTACCATAATCGATGTAGATTTTATCATCTTCTTACATTCGTCACTGCCGTAAAACAAGAGACGAATATTAAATGAGATTTATAGAAGAAATAAGGGTTAAAAAAAGTACAATTAAGAAGGCTTAAATTAAGGTAAAGGATGAGCCAGCTCAATACGGAAGAAGAGTTGATTTTTTCCAAAATTCAACAACTCGGCCGATATCTCGCTATTAAATCTTGTCCGAGATATCGAACGAGATACCGAAATATCGTCCGAGATTTGGGTCAGACGAGATTCGAATCGCCCGTTTCGAATCGCCCAGGCTTGAAAACGAGATCTCGGCCGAGATGAGCGAGATTTAAAACCTTGGATTTTTGTATATAACTGAACTACTGCAGCTAGGCCTGTTATGGTAACAGTAAATTTACCATTACCATACAATTACCAGCCAATCGGTTACTATTTTTGAGTGAAATCGGTATACCAGTTTAATCGGTATGGTAACGGTAAATTTACCATTTTCTACGGTAAATCATCGGTAACATTTCTTCAATACCAGCGGTAACGGTAATTTTACCAGTCAATTTATAATACATGTATATTCATGTAACATGCTTTATTATAGGCATTTAGAACCAAGCAAATGATTAAATTTAGTAAACTAACCATGTGAAATAATGTTAAATACACTTCACTTCTTTCTCATTTATGTCTTTTATTAAGTAACACTATAAATTGTATAATGAAGCACCATTATGGTGTGAATACATGTTATGTTGCTAACATTTTTTAGACAAACGGTAATTTACCATTACCAGTGTAACGGTTACCAGATTATCGGTATACCAGCCTTCGGTATACCAGCCTATCGGTAACGGTAACGGTAAGCAATTTTCGCTTACCAGTAAAAATGGTATAGTAATGGTATTTGTGAAATGGTAACGGTAACCATTACCATAACAGCCCTAACTGCAGCAGTTTTTAAAACGCTGTCTTTGCTGAATTGAATTAAAACCTTTAAATTTGAACCCTGAACTATTACAGCAGTTCTGTAAATGCTGTCTTTCTGAATTGAACTATTTTTCCTTTAAAACTGAACTGTTACAGTAGTTTATAAATGTTGTCTTTGCTGAATTGAATTGTTTTCAAATATAACTTACCGCAGCACTTTTTAAATGCTGTGAAAGCTGGAATTTTAATGTTTTAATGTTTTTAAGTGAATAAATGAACTCAGAAACGGGTAAAATTTTGGGAATTGAATATTTGATTTAAAAGAATAATGACTTTGTTTTTAAATGGTTTAATTGAAGTATTTTGATTTGAAATATAAACTGTTTTAAATTTATAACCACGGGTTATAATAACGATTGGTTGTTAAAGAGACCAGGATCGAATATGGACATACTCTCTGTCGATACCGAAAACCACTTTGACAACTGTGTACGCAGTGGAGTTTCCAGAATGAAGTAGGATGGTGGCGACGATCCTAAGGTATATACGTGGACCCAACTCCCGTGAGTTGGCATAAGGTGGCTAAAACATGAGCGATCGACGGGCCAAGGAGGTAGCACCTCTGATCGGACACACTTCTTCGATACCATTCTATTACTTGTGATTGATTTGGTGTGCACCCTTGATTTGGGAGTGTTGTTCGAGGTGGGCAGTAGTGGCTGCTATGCGCCACCACCAGTCCGGATGCGTAATTGGTATATCTACCCTCGCATTGCCTAGTTGTGCCGTGTCACCTACCATAGCGAGCTTTACTACGAGTAACTATTTGTGTCGTACCTATGGAGTATCTTCTCATAGCCTTACGAGGTATGCAGGTACTGTATAGACTATTGGCATTATTACGTGTTAAGGTGAGTTTAGATTAAATGTAAAGCCCTAATGCTATTTTAAAGTATGTTTATTTTATAATTAGACATTATTATAATAGCGAATATTACTACATAGTAGATAGTTTAACGGATCCTTAAAGAATGGGCGTTCCCAAGCATTCTTTAAGTTACTTGTACCTTTATTACAATTCACTTGAGTTGGTTTACATTGTATAAGTATGTATGTCCTGACTCGAGTGTTTGTGTTTTATTTACGCTCGGGTCAGCCTGAGTATTTACAACTTTGGATTTCACTTTTCTGGAGCTAGGAATCGCTGGAGATTCTGCTTATCTAGTTATCTATCTATTTCAGTTTCAGTTGTTCTATTTCAGCTTTTGTATTAGAGACTTATGTATTTGGATTTCTATTGTACTTGTTTCAGAACTGTATTGGTTTTCAGACTATGTATTTTGTATCTATTTTGAGACTCTGTATTTTAGTGGCTTCATGAACCACTATTTATTTTATTTTCGCTGCGAGTTATTCTGATATTTCTGTGTCTGTGATTCTGTGAATGATTTTATTTGCTCCAAATTTTATTACAATCTGTTATTTTGTATTATTCAAGTCCGACATGTGTGGATTATTGTCGATTTGAATGGTCCAAAATAGTGGGTCGTTACAGATATTCTTTAACTAGTTCATATAATTCTTCACCTGATAAAGTCGTTGGTCGTTGTCTGTTCTCTGCTTTATTTACTGCAAAGTTTTTCTTATCTCTTCTAAAAGTATGATTAACATGGAGAAAACATCGATGACAATCAAACCATGAAATTTTTCTTCCATGCGGTAATGAAAATGCCCGTGTATCTTCCATGCAGTAAGGACAAGCCAAACGACCAGCCGTACTCCAGCCTGAAAGCATTGCGTAAGCTGGAAAATCACCAATAGTCCATAACAAAGATGCAAACATACAAAAATTCTTTTTTTTCGACACGTCGTATGTATCCACCCCTTCATACCATAATGTTTTCAACTCTTCGATCAATGGCTGTAGATAAACATCGATTCCTTGTGTCGGATCATCAGGACCAGGGACGACAATCGTAAGAAACATATATGGAGTTTTCATACACATCCACGGAGGTAAATTATAAGGTGTAATGATAATAGGCCAAGACGAATATTTACTACCAAATTGAGAGAATGGTGAAAATCCATCTGTATATAAACCAAGTCTCACATTATGACTCTCTGCGGCAAATGCAGGATAAGTCTTATCGAAATGTTTCCATGCTTCTCCGTCCGATGGATGTATCAAAGTACCCTCTTCCTGCGTTCTCACACTGTGCCATCTCATATGTGATGCTGTCGCAGACGACGCATATAACCTTTGAAGTCTGGGAGTGATGGGTAAATAATGCATTCTCTTGTATGGAACTTCCTTTTCTTTTCTTTTTGTAAGAGTTTGATATAAGAAAATGAGTTACAGAGGTAAGTATTTTGCTGGTACAAGTGATGTTATATATTTGTACTAGAAATTGTTTATTAATCTTTGATCAGAGATCTTTCTTTTCTTTGTGGCTGATGATAATTTGTTGTGATGGCTTGCATTAATGGTTTGTACAACTTATATATTTGCTTTCCTTTCGGTTGATAATGTTGTATGTACTTAGATATGCAAACATTCAATGCTAATGTCCTTTATGTTTTCAACCTTATCTATTTTGCAGGCTACACTTGTATATTTCGGTGGCTAAAGATATGTTTTCATACTTATGTATGTTATCTGTCTTCTTTTTGCAGATTCATTTACATAGATTTTTGTTTTATTTCTTATTTTTTTAAGTGTACATACTTATGCTTTGTTCACATGCTTTGTGATATAAAATGAATTCTAATTTTAACATGATGTTTAAATTTATTCTAATATATTTACTTTATATAGTATAAAAACTATATTTTTTTATATTTTACTTTGTCTTGTTTTATAAGCTTGCGCTTATCTTCTTTTATTTTTTTGTTCATAACCATTTATTTTTTTGTTTTACTTTTGTTTTCTTTTCTTTGTTTGTTTCAAGATATTTATATTGTCTTCATACTTAAACTTAATTTTCTTTTGCCTTGTCTTATTGTAATATAAATGAATTTCTATTTTTAACTTAAACACTCATTTCTAACTCAATTTTTTATTTATTTTCAACTTTAATACTTGTCTTGTATTTCTATATATATATATATATTTCAATAGTTTATCTTTTATTTCTAGCTTAAATTATTTATTATTAATTTATTTCTATTTCTAACATAACCCATCAATTTCAAATTTAAAGTTATTTATTTTTAAACTTGTATCAATTATCTATATTTTTATATTTATCTTTAACCCATTTATATTAAGATTTAAATTCAGATCAAATATATACATATATATATTCAATTTTACTCATATATGCCCGTATACATATATATTCACATATATACATATATATACAATATTTTAAATTTTAAATGATTTATACAGAATTTATTTGGATAGGGGAAACTCGCAATCAATCTATCGATTTATTCATAAATTTTATTCAAAAATTAATTAATTATCAATTCAAATTTATATAAAATCCGGGGTCGTTACAACCTTCCCCCCTTAAAAGAATTTCGTCCTCGAAATTTTCCAAGGAGACACAAAGATAGATGAAGAATATTTCATCAAATCAACTGAATATTTATTCTGCATTTGGCTTACCAAATCAGAATATCAATAGATACAAGAACGAATCTGTTTAATTTTTCCACAAGATACTCGGGTTATCCAGATCTACGATATATGCAGTGGCATTGGTTAGTTCGAAGGAATAACTAACCATTCGTAGAATATATTGGGACCCAAATAATAGATAGATATATGGATACAATTTCCAAACTTTTAGTTTAGAAACTAAAGTATATCTATCAACCATAGCAAACAAAGCAAACAATTCATCCAAACAACTTTGACCTATCTGGAGTTTATGTCCCATTTTAATATATCGAATTTCCTTTTTGGATCGACCAGAAACCATCAAAGAATTGAGAAAAGATGACGAACAAAAGAGATTGATAGAAAAAAGATTGTTTCCTTGTTGTTACAGGGTATTGACCATTTATAGTCGTATTCCCCTGTCCCCTATCTCATCCTCTTCTTGCACTCATACTTACTATTAGTGGATAGTAAGAGAATTTACTGAGGCGTACGGATGGATATCTTAGAGATTACTCATTCTAGGGTATACTTCACCCTATCTCTAATGAGCTACTTAATGTGTTATACTCCTGAGCTAAAGTTTTAACCCTCAGCTCTGATACCAACTGTAAGAGTTTGATATAAGAAAATGAGTTACAGAGGTAAGTATTTTGCTGGTACAAGTGATGTTATATATTTGTACTAGAAATTGTTTATTAATCTTTGATCAAAGATCTTTCTTTTCTTTGTGGCTGATGATAATTTGTTGTGATGGCTTGCATTAATGGTTTGTACAACTTATATATTTGCTTTCCTTTCGGCTGATAATGTTGTATGTACTTAGAGATGCAAACATTCAATGCTAATGTCCTTTATGTTTTCAACCTTATCTATTTTGCAAGCTACACTTGTATATTTCGGTGGCTAAAGATATGTTTTCATACTTATGTATGTTATCTGTCTTCTTTTTGCAGGTTCATTTACATAGATTTTTGTTTTATTTCTTATTTTTTTAAGTGTACATACTTATGCTTTGTTCACATGCTTTGTGATATAAAATGAATTCTAATTTTAACATGATGTTTAAATTTATTCTAATATATTTACTTTATATAGTATAAAAACTATATTTTTTATATTTTACTTTGTCTTGTTTTATAAGCTTGCGCTTATCTTCTTTTATTTTTTTTGTTCATAACCATTTTTTTTGTTTTACTTTGGTTTTCTTTTCTTTGTTTGTTTCAACATATTTATATTGTCTTCATACTTAAACTTAATTTTCTTTTGCCTTGTCTTATTGTAATATAAATGAATTTCTATTTTTAACTTAAACACTCATTTCTAACTCAATTTTTTATTTATTTTCAACTTTAATACTTGTCTTATATTTCTCTATATATATATATATATATTTCAATAGTTTATCTTTTATTTCTAGCTTAAATTATTTATTATTAATTTATTTCTATTTCTAACATAACCCATCAATTTCAAATTTAAAGTTATTTATTTTTAAACTTGTATCAATTATTTATATTTTTATATTTATCTTTAACCCATTTATATTAAGATTTAAATTTAGATAAAATATATACATATATATTCAATTTTACTCATATATGCCCGTATACATATATATTCACATATATACATATATATACAATATTTTAAATTTTAAATGATTTATACAGAATTTATTTGGATAGGGGAAACTCGCAATCAATCTATCGATTTATTCACAAATTTTATTCAAAAATTAATTAATTATCAATTCAAATTTATATAAAACCCGGGGTCGTTACAACCTTCCCCCCTTAAAAGAATTTCGTCCTCGAAATTTTCCAAGGAGACACAAAGATAGATGAAGAATATTTCATCAAATCAACTGAATATTTATTCTGCATTTGGCTTACCAAATCAGAATATCAATAGATACAAGAACGAATCTGTTTAATTTTTCCACAAGATACTCGGGTTATCCAGATCTACGATATATGCAGTGGCATTGGTTAGTTCGAAGGAATAACTAACCATTCGTAGAATATATTGGGACCCAAATAATAGATAGATATATGGATACAATTTCCAAACTTTTAGTTTAGAAACTAAAGTATATCTATCAACCATAGCAAACAAAGCAAACAATTCATCCAAACAACTTTGACCTATCTGGAGTTTATGTCCCATTTTAATATATCGAATTTCCTTTTTGGATCGACCAGAAACCATCAAAGAATTGAGAAAAGATGACGAACAAAAGAGATTGATAGAAAAAAGATTGTTTCCTTGTTGTTACAGGGTATTGACCATTTATAGTCGTATTCCCCTGTCCCCTATCTCATCCTCTTCTTGCACTCATACTTACTATTAGTGGATAGTAAGAGAATTTACTGAGGCGTACGGATGGATATCTTAGAGATTACTCATTCTAGGGTATACTTCACCCTATCTCTAATGAGCTACTTAATGTGTTATACTCCTGAGCTAAAGTTTTAACCCTCAGCTCTGATACCAACTGTAAGAGTTTGATATAAGAAAATGAGTTACAGAGGTAAGTATTTTGCTGGTACAAGTGATGTTATATATTTGTACTAGAAATTGTTTATTAATCTTTGATCAAAGATCTTTCTTTTCTTTGTGGCTGATGATAATTTGTTGTGATGGCTTGCATTAATGGTTTGTACAACTTATATATTTGCTTTCCTTTCGGCTGATAATGTTGTATGTACTTAGAGATGCAAACATTCAATGCTAATGTCCTTTATGTTTTCAACCTTATCTATTTTGCAAGCTACACTTGTATATTTCGGTGGCTAAAGATATGTTTTCATACTTATGTATGTTATCTGTCTTCTTTTTGCAGGTTCATTTACATAGATTTTTGTTTTATTTCTTATTTTTTTAAGTGTACATACTTATGCTTTGTTCACATGCTTTGTGATATAAAATGAATTCTAATTTTAACATGATGTTTAAATTTATTCTAATATATTTACTTTATATAGTATAAAAACTATATTTTTTATATTTTACTTTGTCTTGTTTTATAAGCTTGCGCTTATCTTCTTTTATTTTTTTTGTTCATAACCATTTTTTTTGTTTTACTTTGGTTTTCTTTTCTTTGTTTGTTTCAACATATTTATATTGTCTTCATACTTAAACTTAATTTTCTTTTGCCTTGTCTTATTGTAATATAAATGAATTTCTATTTTTAACTTAAACACTCATTTCTAACTCAATTTTTTATTTATTTTCAACTTTAATACTTGTCTTATATTTCTCTATATATATATATATTTCAATAGTTTATCTTTTATTTCTAGCTTAAATTATTTATTATTAATTTATTTCTATTTCTAACATAACCCATCAATTTCAAATTTAAAGTTATTTATTTTTAAACTTGTATCAATTAACTATATTTTTATATTTATCTTTAACCCATTTATATTAAGATTTAAATTCAGATCAAATATATACATATATATTCAATTTTACTCATATATGCCCGTATACATATATATTCACATATATACATATATATACAATATTTTAAATTTTAAATGATTTATACAGAATTTATTTGGATAGGGGAAACTCGCAATCAATCTATCGATTTATTCACAAATTTTATTCAAAAATTAATTAATTATCAATTCAAATATGTATCTATCTTCTGGTAGGGCAAACCGAAAGCAAACATTAGTTTTTTCACTTTATAATGACTATCGCACATCAGATTATTGGGTGGCATATGTCATTTTGTAGCTTGTACAACTGCTGTAAATCCAGCTTCTGTAAAATTGAATTTTGATTTCATAGTAATGTATTCGGCAGTAACTGACAATTCTGTTCCGCTACTACAACCTTCCCACAACGGTGTTTTCGTAGAATCCAGTAAATCATAAATTCTTTCCACCCCCTCGATCGGTTCTTCTTCGACATTTACATCATTAACTTGAACAGTATGGAACATTGACCGTGCTGCATCTTCCACCATATCTACTATTAGATTCGTCGTAACATTATTGTTATTCACCTCAACCTCGGGCACTATAGAATTGGATGCACCAATTTTTTCTCCATGACGATCCCAGAAATAATAGTTTGGCACAAAACCGGATTTACACAAATGTACAATAACTAAATCCGGTTCCCGAAAAATGCAAATGTCGACATTTACGACACGGACAACGAATTTGTGTGCCGCCTTCTTCATTATTAGCTTTAGCAAATTTAACAAATTCATGTACACCATCCTTAAAATGTTTTTTCGTTGAACCTTTCGTTCTTATTCGACTTTCATACATCCAGGTACGTTCGAGAAGATAGTTGAACATTTTTCCTAATTTAAAAACATATATATATATTAGAAATTTCGACAGCATTTCTTTTCTATTCCTATACGCATATTGTTAACGGTAAAAAGTGAACGCTAACACCCGGTGTGTGTAATGGAATTGTGAAAGCACCACCCGTTGGTACGGGAACAGATTATAAGCTGAAAATAGCAGAAAAGCGGTAAATGAACAACGGATTTATAGTGGTTCGGCCCGTAATTGAGCCTACATCCACTTTATAGTCTTTTATTGCTGATTCGGTTACAATTTGATACAATATCCCTCTAAATACAATACAATTTGATCATGAAATCATTCTTGACTACTAGCTCGATCTTTAATGATGAAACTCGACGAATCCGCGTTGGATGTTAGGAGCTCTTCTCGAAGATCGTTGTAGTGTCTCGAATGCTTGAAGATCTTTGATTGCTGAATGAGAGGAGGCTTCGATAGCGTAACGGCGCTTGGAGAAATGAATGGCCAAAAGTCCCCCTCATGTTGGAAGTGGTGGGGTATTTATAGGAGCTGATCTGGACTCAGGAAATTTCTCTAAGTCTTTAAGTCGCAGCCGACTTATGGTAGACCGGTGACGAGTTAAGGAATAGAGTTAGGTCGGTGACGAGTTAAGGAATAGGGTTAGGTCGGTGACGAGTTAGGGAATGGTTGTTGCCGACCCATCCTGTGGCTGTCTTTGACAAGTATTAAGTCGTTGCCGACTTATCAGACCTTAACTCGTAAGTCCTTAACTCGCAGCCTTTAAGTTGTAAACCCACTAAGTCGTAACCCGTTAGGTTGGAACCTTCTTAAGTCGGAGCCTTTCATAACTCGGAATCTTCCTTAGGTCGTAGCTCTTGAGTCACAGATTACCTTAAGTCGGCAAGCTCCTAACTCGGCATCCTTCTTAACTCGGTCTTAGCTCTTGAGTCACAGATTACCTTAAGTCGGCAGGCTCCTAACTCGGCATCCTTCTTAACTCGGTCTTAGCTCTTGAGTCACAGATTACCTTAAGTCGGCAGGCTCCTAACTCGGCACACCTCTTAAGTCGGCAGCTCTTCTCAGTAGTTAGATCGGCAACTGTTGGGTCAGATCTTTCCTTAGGTCGTAGCCTGTTAAGTCGGAGATCTTGTTAACTCGGAGCTTTCCTTAAGTCGGTTACGCCTTTAGATTGTTAGGTCGTCTTCTGTTAAGTCGCGAATCAGAGGATTAACATTTGCCCCTCGAAGTGTGTGCCTAAGTCATAGGTCATATACTTCGATTTTCTTAACCTGCTTTTTGATTAGGTCGGAAGCGAATTAACAGAGGTCTTAGGTCGGCAGCGTACAAGTCGACTCACCTTCCTGCGAATAAATAATTAAGTCATCCTTCCTCTTCCTCACTCATTCTTCTTCTCGATTCGGCCATTGACGCGATTTAGAGCCCTCAGAGATAAATTCCATCCATTCAATCGTCGATTATCCTCCTGTCATATATCGTAAGTTGATCTGATCCGAGTTTATCCATGCCTACTGTCGAATCGATAACTCCTCAGTCTTCGACTTCCATTTGTTCTTAAATGATGCGGTTCATTATGTATAACCCTTCGACTATTTCGCAATTGCCATTGATCACGTTGCAGTTGTGGTGTGGCAATAATACGTCAGATTCGCAGCAAATCCGAGGCAATTCGAATTGGCTTTTCGGGGTGATTCAATGGTGATTGGAATTAGGATCGTCATTGACTGCGAGGTCATTGAGCTAATGAGTTAAAAGTCATGGATGGAAGTGGGTTGATGTACTGACTCGGTCATGACTTAGCAATTTCACTGATTTAAGTCGGAACCGACTCAGCGATTTTATGCATCCTAGGTTTTGAGTCGCCTCCGAGTTAGGACTTGGGATTTCCTGCTGCCTTGAACTAGTTTTTTGCTTCTTTATTCGACCTAAGACCCGGGGACTGCTGACCTTGACCCATAGGGAATCTCTTAAGTCGGCACCGAGTTAATACTTGGTTTTCAGCAACTAAGCAGATGACTTTTAAACTTTGCCTGGACTTTGAACTGTTGAACTATAAACCGTGTTGCATGCCTTTTTTACATATTGCTTCAATTTTGCAAACTAACAATCCTGCTTAATACAACATTCACAGAATATTGGGACGAATATACTATCACCGACTGTCCACATCGAATGACAGATTAGTTGGTAACGAGAAAGTTAAATTAAATGAATATGAGCGAGATGCTGTACAATAACCAATTCAAGTGAAGTATTAAAACAAAACCATAATAGTCAAATGAAACTGACTTGTCTGTATTAACACTGCACTTGATCATTGACAAGTTCTGAAATTCTGTAATCGATTGATTGTCAACTAATTTAATTCCAGTTATGCTTGTCTTTTATTTTCATTAGTTTTTGCACAACACTTCACACTTTTAGGGAACGTGCACCTTCACATTTGAACATTCAGCTGATTGTGTAGAATGTCTTCTCCACAAGAAGGAACAGAGCAAGCTGAAGATGTATTTCCAGTTGCTATCCCGCTGAACGATCCTCCAGAGAGGACTCCTACTACTTTGAGCCATAAAGCCTTTCGTCAACTATGCATCCAGTTTGGCATTGCTGAAGCTGACGCTTTGCTTCCCGAAATAAATGATACTGCTGACAGGCCGCCCCGTGGCTTTGTCGCAGTTAACCGCCAAATGTGCTCGAGCGGAGCTATCCCCCCATTCAATGACTGCATTCGAGAACTTCCTCTCCAACTATCTATTTCCCCTTTTCAGTTACATCCCAATGGCTACGCCATCTTGCTGGGACTATGCGTGCTTTTTAGGAGGACGCTGGGCCGCTTTCCTACCTTCGGAGAAATTCGCTATCTTTGTACTTTTGCCAAGAATAAAGATCATCCCTCCATCATAGTCGTAAAGAGTGCGAGGAATCGTAAGTTGATCACCGGTCTCCCTGAAAGTGTTCACAGTTTCCTGAGCCCGTTCTTTTATGTCCACTGTCCTCCTGGGTTTTATGCTATTTGGAGAATAGGGAGTAAGATCACTTGCATTTGTTTCTTATGTTCTTTCAAACTTACCGAAGTTTGGGTTATCAAGTGCTAACTTCGCTCTTTTTTTTTTCTTTTCAGCACTTCCTCCTCCTTCTAAAAATCTCAGTCACAAAGTGACTTTCGAGAGGCTTATAGCGGTGCCTGTAGAGGAGAGGAGTATCCAGTTTCTATTAGATGATGAGCTTTTGCACCAATTTGGGCTTCTACACCCTTCCAGGTCGACTCGAATTCATGAAATTTCTAGTTCCGATGCAGAAACGTCGGCTGCTTCGGGCTCTCAAGCAGAGGCGTCGAATGCCCCAGTTTCTGCGGAAGAAGCTGCATCAGAAACACCTGTCATGGATGCTGCTTTGATAAAGTGTTCCGCATCCACTAATGTTGTAGGGTTAGTCAGCAAGTCGGCACTTGCCCCAATTATCGAAGAGGAAGAAAATCTCCGAGTTTCTGAGAAATCAACTGATGTGGAAATTGAGAAGGAGAACTCTGCTGAGCATCATAATGATGACACCTTCGATGACTTGAGTGACATAATGATAACTTCTCAAGAGCTTTTCAAGGATAATATTCCAAAGGCGAACTCTCCTGTCATTGAAGCGACTTCCTCTTTGAAACAGACCTCGACGCCTTCGACACCTGTCGTCTCCGTTCCTGCACTGAAGCGTGGTTTGTAGTTTGACGCGCGTAGTTCGCACGCCGCACACACTTAGGATTTTTCTGCACTTATAAGCATTTACTTTTTCTTTCTGGAAATTTCTAAACTTTACTTCTTTCCTGTTTTCAGATTCTCCGATGGGACGCTCCGGCTCATATTATGACTCATTTCAGCGCCATGGAGGCCGTGGATCCTATGACTTCAGGAAATATCTTGGTGACCAGAGAGAGACAGATGAGGAACGGGCCCAAAGAAAGGCTCAAGAAAAATGGGATTATGAGCAGCGGCAGAGAAGAAGAGATGCTGATCGATACGATTCTTCTTACAAAACTTACGATTCTCATAAGCGAAAATCTTATGATGACAAAGGGAAGACTCAAATTACTGATGAATCGAGCAAACGGTCTAAGCCAAGTGACGCGTCTGCTATTTCTGAGAAAACCAACGCTCCCATTTCTTCTGACATTCCGGCCGGTTCTCCTCCTCTAAAGGAAACTGACATTCAAACCATCATTAACAGGCCACAATATCAAGTTAAAGACGGCCCTCCAACGCTTCAGAGCCGATTTCCGAATTGGTGTCTAAGAGGAGTCCGCTTTGACTTAGATTTGGTTCCCATTGATAAGCAGGCAATGCTGAGAAATGTCGACGCTGTCAAGCTTGATATTGAAAGAATGTCTGGATGGCAGAAGTTGGTTGATGAACTTCAAAGGGTCAACCATCTTAACCTTGAGGCGATGATGACGATGGAGAATGATAAAGCAGAATGGGACAAATGGCGTAAGCAGCATGACGCGGAAATGACGAGTATTGCAGACGACAATGCAAAGCTTGCGTCTGAAGTTAAGCAGCTTAAGGAAAATCTCGCTTCTTCTTCTGCATCATATACTCAAAAAGAAGAAGTCTTTCAGAAGCAAGTGCGGGACGCACACGCTGCACAAAGAGATGTAGAAATGAAGCTTGCCGCCGAACAGCACGTTAATGAGAAGTACCGCACAGAAAACGCCGAACTGCGGGAAAAGGTCACCTCCCAGAACATGGAGATTGAGTTACTAAAGTCTCGACTTGCTAAAGCTGAGACGGCTCGCGATGAGGCTATTACTGGTAGGGTCGCTGCCGTTGCCGACAAAGAAGCGGCTGAGCAATCACATGAGGCAGCGAAAGCAAACATCAGTTCTACCTTATTCGACTTTTATTTACACTGCGTTCTGGGTCGTGGGAGCCTTGCTTTTCTGGGTCCAGATTATGAAATCACTCTGGCTGAAGTGTGGGAAGCCGCACTTGATATGTTTAAAGGTGCTGGCTATGATGAAGCAAAATTTGAGGAAGCAAAATTTGAAGCTCGCTATCTTGATGACGAGGCTCGCGCCGCTCTTGTTAGAGGGAAGGAGCAGCTTGCTAAAGCGCGGGCTGAATCACTGGGAGAAGAGCTTTCAAAAGAGGAAGGTCCTTTACCTGCCCCTGTTCATACTTCCACTTCGGCTGAAGCAAACATTATGGATTTCGGCTCTCATCCTTCACTTCCAGTTGTGACCACTCCTACAGAGGAAGAGGCAATGAAGGACTTTCAGGCTCGGGAGTTTGAGATTGATCTCGCTAAACCGGCTTCTTCAGGTAACTTCGACGAGATGAATTTAGTGAATTTCTTATTCGATTCAACCGAGTTCAACGAACTTCTTACTTATCATTTAAGCTTTGACGATCCACTGTCTTCTTTTCCTCGGAGAATACTGATTTTGATTTCTTTTATTATGCAGCGGACGTGCCGGAAACTGTACCATTTCCTCCTTCTTCAGCTGCCGTTCCTCCTCCTTCTCAAGTTACCCCTCTTCCAGCTTCCCAACCAGGTCCACAGGAAGAACAGATAGCAGCCCTTCAAGGCTTGGACGAACCACCTGCTTCCGAGGAGCAGAAAGCAGAAGATCTGGAAGATAGCGAGAAGACCCCGGAGCAGTCTTTTGACTACGACACAAAACTTTCTACATTTCTTACTCCGGGGAGTGAGTCTTCTTCCAAGAAGAAGGGGAAACGTGTGGTTTCGAAGAAAGGAAAGAAGAGTTCTTCTGCTGCTGAGGGTGAAGCAGAGATCGATCCGGCTGAGTCTCTTTCTCCTTCTTCTCCGATACGGCCTGCGAAGCTAATTACCAGGCCGGGTAAAAGCTCCAAGGGTGGGAAGAAGGGGAAATGAGTTTGATTTTGCATTTTCTGCTTTTTGTATTGACCGGGTATTGTGCGGATACCGGTCTCCGCTTCTTTTTGTAACCTGTACAATGTATGTAAGAAATTTCTCATAGTGTTGAAATAAATAGATATTTTTCTTGTACAAATCCTTGTGTATGTAGGAGTACATCTGTTTTTCATTTGAAGTGTAGAGTAAACGATTCTTTCTATTTGTACAAACTTTTTTGTCTGTGTTTCAAGAACGCATTTACTCCACATCTTTATTACGTGATATTGCAATGAACTTGTGGTATGTCGCTTGTATATCACTTTTATTATTGTAACTGAATTGTATAATGTTGCCCCCATACCACAAGTATATTGTAATATTTCTTGCTCTCACAAGATTGATACTCTTATTTTTTAGAGAATAACTTTCCACTTTTTCGAGGAAGAATTATTCTACTTTTAATAGAGTATATCTTGTCTTTGGAGAAATCTTTATTTTCTTCTTCTTCCTGAAGAACACTTCAACCTCTGGGAATGATCACTTTTATTTGTTTGAAAGTGAATTTTCCTGCATAGTGAGATGAGCTTCTGAAGAAGGTTTTGATTTTTGTGCCCCAGTAAAGGGTTTATTTTTGGTACTTCAAGCAAGGTGAAGTACGCCTCTGAAGAAGTCTTTTGGTCTCCGAAGAGAAGCGATTTTGGTCTCCGAAGAGAAGCGATTTTGGTCTCCGAAGAGAAGCAATTTTGGTCTCCGAAGAGAAGCAATTTTGGTCTCCGAAGAGAAGCAATTTTGGTCTCCGAAGAGAAGCAGTTTTGGCATTTCATCTCTGGTGAAGTGGGTCTCCGAAGAGAAGCATTTTGCACTTCTACACGGGTGAAATGTGCCTCCGAAAAGGGCTTTTTAGTATTTCATCACTGGTGAAGTGGGTCTCCAAAGAGAAGCATTTTGCACTTCTACACGGGTGAAATGTGCCTCCGAAAAGGGCTTTCGCCTCCGAAGATGGCTTGTGCCTCCGAAGAGGGCTTGTGCCTCCGAAGAGGGCTTGTGCCTCCGAAGAGGGCTTTTGCCTCCGAAGAGGGCTTGTGATTGCCTGGAAGTTACTTTCTCATGGTCGGAGGGGTCCACGGGACAGGCGTAAGTTGTTTGATTGGATGTTTGTTTGTAAAAACGATCGCAATCAATTAACAAGGTGCCCCTGTGGTAGTCCTACCGATCTTTTTGATTGAGGAAAGCTCTCCATTTATTGGCGTGCCTCGTTAGAGGGCTTTGTTGAACCTTGGGAAGGAGCATCAGTTGGTTGGTGTGCCAGGAAGGTTGCGTCTTAGGGGCAAGTAGATCCATGGGATGGACACAAGCTGCCTGATCGGATGCATCACAATCAGTTAGCGAGGGTCTTATTCCTTCTACTTGGGAAGGTATCCCTTTAGTGGATCTACCTGCTTTCCTGTTGAGAGGCATACCTCCCCTTGGCTGCTTCCATGTTTGCCCGCTCATGTTGTATCATCATCCGCCAATCTGTGATCCTTTATCATCGTTTCCAAGCGCGTGTTCCTTTCTTTTGCAAGTAAATTTCTTTATCCGAGGAAGTAGGCTTCACTGTTGAATGACTCCACAGAGTAAACGCAAGTTATTTGGTTGGATGCCTTTTTATATCAACGATCGCAACCAATCAACGAGGGCTTGACACAGTGGAGCCGTCAACTTTTTATGTGAAGTTCCTCTTGTATGGGATTTGAGTTTGGAATTTTTGTTGCTTGAAATTTGCTTTAATAAATGATTTGTAAGGCTCGTTTAGCTTTGTGACGGGTGAGCTTTGCTTTAATGACCTGCAGTATTAGATCGATATTTTAGCAATACATTTAGAGTATTTACACATCGAAATATAACAGGCATTTTATAATAGAAAACACAATGCATAGTTTTTCATTATTGAGTCACGCTGATTTCTCAGCGGTTTACAATGCAGAAGTTACACATCCATCATTATCTTTACAAATTCAAGCAATGCTGTTAAGTAAAAATGAATGCTAGTTATTGTTGTTTCAGAATCTTCAAGCTGGATTTCCATTTGTGCTTGATTCATAGCTTTTGGATTTTTATGCCAGAGAAAGTGAGAGATGCCCCAGCCGCAGTTCTGTGGGTAATTAGTAGTCATCCCAACTTCTGCTTGCTGGGTATGGTCCACCTGTGATAGCATTAATGACAAGCTTTTCTGAATCTTGCACTGCAGTGTTGTTGTGAGAATCAGATTGATGGATAGGGTGTTGTTGATCCCGAGTGGATGAGGTTGGATTGACCCCGTTCCTTTTAACGTATTGTTGGAGTTTACCCTGCTCTAGCAATTCTTCAATCACCTTCTTTAATTGGCGACATTGGTCAGTGTCATGGCCAGGTTGATTGTGAAATTGGCAGAATTTTCCATTACGCTTTGCCCCTCTCGTCATCTCAGGTGGCTTAGGATACTTGACAACGTCCTTTGTTGCAAAAAAGATATTTCTTGGTGTATCAGTTAAAGGAGTAAAGTCCGAAAGATTAAAGCGGCGAGGTTTCTTTTCATTTCCCCGACTTTTTCCTCCTTCATTCTCCCTTTTCTGACTTTCAGATTCTCTTTTCTTAGGTGGGACACTGTCATTATCAGTCTGGGCAATAACCACTTTCGATGTTGCAGAAAGGCTTTCAAGGCGAATGAACTCATCGGCCTTTTTATAAAATTTATCAAGTGAGTTTGGTTCTTTCATCTTTAGCCATATCCCAAATTTACTCGATTTATCAATGGCTCTCATCAAATAAGTCAGGATCATGCGTGGTTCTGCATTTTCTACTTCGGCTAAAGCTATATTGAAACGGCTCAAGAAAGATTTGATTGATTCTCCGGGCGCTTGTTCAAGGTTAGACAGTGACATTATATCCTTAGCTTTTGAAGCATACAATCTGAACTGTTCTTTAAACTTTTGCGTTAAGTCGGAGAATTTATCTACAGACCGAACTGGAAGCTTTGTGAACCAAAGTAAAGCCACACCTTCTAGGTATACCGGAAAGTATCGACACTTGATCTCGTCCGATGCTCTTGCACCAGTCATATGCCAATCGTACTTGTAGAGGAAATGATTAGGGTCACTGGTTCCTCTATAGGCTTGGATAGTAGGAGGTGCAAATTTCCTTGGAAACTCCGCTCTTAGGATCCTTTCAGTGAACGGAGTTCTGCTTGGCGCAAATCCCCAGTCAGCCTCATCCTCTTCCCTTTGCATGCTCTCTTTCATGATGCGGCCAACCATTTCAGACAGGTACTCCTTATTGTTCAAAGACACCTCCGGGCAAGTATTAGTTCTTCCCTCGGAATTTTGCCTGGGCATATGCTCATGACAAGTTGGTTGCGGCATAGAACCATCAGCTTGGAAAGGTGGCATTTCAGGAAGAGTAGTTCGACGGTTTTCTGGTTGACGATTTGCCCCGAGCAGAGCAGTTAATCTATCCATCATCAAAGCGTTTTGAGTTTCAATTTGTTGGTATAATCCAGAAACTGCGTCATCCAATTCAGCCCTGGTGACTCCAACGGTTGGGGTTGCTTGGTCTGTTATTGGGGAAGCGGAAGTTCCTTCGTGAGCATTTCCGGATCTGATAGGTCTACCTCTTCTTCCAGGAGCCATTATTTCGGATCTGGTTTTTTAAGAGAGGTTCTTTTTATGAATCTTTGCGAAGCAACGGTGGATGATCGCCTGAGTTGGGTTCTCAGTGAAAGCACCAAAATGTTAACGGTAAAAAGTGAACGCTAACACCCGGTGTGTGTAATGGAATTGTGAAAGCACCACCCGTTGGTACGGGAACAGATTATAAGTTGAAAATAGCAGAAAAGCGGTAAATGAACAACGGATTTATAGTGGTTCGGCCCGTAATTGAGCCTACATCCACTTTATAGTCTTTTATTGCTGATTCGGTTACAATTTGATACAATATCCCTCTAAATACAATACAATTTGATCATGAAATCATTCTTGACTACTAGCTCGATCTTTAATGATGAAACTCGACGAATCCGCGTTGGATGTTAGGAGCTCTTCTCGAAGATCGTTGTAGTGTCTCGAATGCTTGAAGATCTTTGATTGCTGAATGAGAGGAGGCTTCGATAGCGTAACGGCGCTTGGAGAAATGAATGGCCAAAAGTCCCCCTCATGTTGGAAGTGGTGGGGTATTTATAGGAGCTGATCTGGACTCAGGAAATTTCTCTAAGTCTTTAAGTCGCAGCCGACTTATGGTAGACCGGTGACGAGTTAAGGAATAGAGTTAGGTCGGTGACGAGTTAAGGAATAGGGTTAGGTCGGTGACGAGTTAGGGAATGGTTGTTGCCGACCCATCCTGTGGCTGTCTTTGACAAGTATTAAGTCGTTGCCGACTTATCAGACCTTAACTCGTAAGTCCTTAACTCGCAGCCTTTAAGTCGTAAACCCACTAAGTCGTAACCCGTTAGGTTGGAACCTTCTTAAGTCGGAGCCTTTCATAACTCGGAATCTTCCTTAGGTCGTAGCTCTTGAGTCACAGATTACCTTAAGTCGGCAAGCTCCTAACTCGGCATCCTTCTTAACTCGGTCTTAGCTCTTGAGTCACAGATTACCTTAAGTCGGCAGGCTCCTAACTCGGCATCCTTCTTAACTCGGTCTTAGCTCTTGAGTCACAGATTACCTTAAGTCGGCAGGCTCCTAACTCGGCACACCTCTTAAGTCGGCAGCTCTTCTCAGTAGTTAGATCGGCAACTGTTGGGTCAGATCTTTCCTTAGGTCGTAGCCTGTTAAGTCGGAGATCTTGTTAACTCGGAGCTTTCCTTAAGTCGGTTACGCCTTTAGATTGTTAGGTCGTCTTCTGTTAAGTCGCGAATCAGAGGATTAACACATATATACTTTGCATCTGAAGTTTTATATGATTATTATCGTATTTTCTAATCTACCAAAGCCTTTTAGGACTAAAGGCTTTGTTGATGTCTTATTTTCGTTTAAATTATTTATATTAACTAGAGATAGACTAAAATATCTACACCCAATTATTCCCAATTCATACTTTCACATTTTCAAATTCACACTTTCACACTTTCAAATTCCCAATTAACACTTTCAAATTCTAAATACCTACACCCTAATTATTCCCAATTCACACTTTCAAATTCAACGATTTCATACTAATTAAAAATAACCTAATACACTAACTTAGCAATGCCTACACCCAATTATCATCACAATAATGTACATTTAAACCTAATTAAACAATTTAATTCGAAATTAGGGTTTAGAAAATTACCAAATTCAAGAAGAAGAAGAGATTCCGGCGAGTTCCGGTGAGTTCTAGGCTTCTACGGCGACAACGACGGAGGGTGACGGCTGGAGAGGGTCGAAATCGGTGATGGGGAAGAGAAAAAATCATTTTTTTAGGGGAGCAAAGAAAGTGAGGAAGAAGGGTTCAGCTGAAACCTGTATACGCGACATGGCATCGGCCTGCATCGGCCCGAAGGTCGTCGGCTAGCATCGGCCGTATATATATATATATATTTTATATTCTTTTTTTACAACTATTTAGTTTAAAAAAATAAAAAACACTACTACATTATAAAATAAAATTGACATTTATTATTATTATTATTGACCCAATGACGGGTCGTGATAGTTTAGATTGGTATTTTCGATGATATATGTTTGTGTAATTCGAAAAGTTATCGTTGTTGAAAATCTAACTCGCACGACCAATCGATGCAACTTTTAGTCGATCCGCTATACAAATTCGATAAAGGTGGTTATATGTAACATTTTAAATAATTTAAATAATTTTTTAAACCGTTGGGTAATCAATTATGAATTTTTAAATATATTTGGTATAATAAAATTATATAAAATAAATTATGCGGCGTAAAAATAAATTCTTTGGATCTTATGTCGATCTAAGGTATTTTGGAGATGTTTCCAGAATATGGTTAAAAAATAAATGAATCTGGGGTGTCGATCTTGAATTTCAAATTTATGACCGTTCATGGACTTTCGGACAAAAAACTTTCGTTCGACAGCTGAACGACCTTCAAACGAGACCAAATTTGAACCGGTGATGCTTTGTAGTGTTTTAATCGAATCCGTACAGTTGGATTCGCAAAAAAATCATCGAAAATAAAATTATCCCAGAAATATGTCATTTTGTAGGAGTTAGCTATAACACTTATATTATAAGTGTTATAGCTAACTCCTAGACAATGACATATTTCTTGGATAATTTTTTAGGTGATGATTTTTTGCAAATCCATCCATACGAATTTGATTAAAACACTACAAAGCATCACTGGTTCAAATTAGGTCTCGTTTGAAGGTCGTTCAGCCTTCGAACGAAGGGTTTTTTGTCCGAAAGTCCACGAACGGCCATAAATTTGAAATTCAAGATCGACACCCCAGATTCGTGTATTTTTTAACCATATTCTGGAAACATCTCCAAAATACCTTAGATCGATATAAGATCCAAAGAATTTATTTTTACGCCACTTAATTTATTTTGTATAATTTTATTATACCAAATACATTTAAAAATTCATAATTGATTACCCAACGGTTTAAAAAATTATTTTAATTCTTTAAAATGTTACATATAACCACCTTTATCAAATTTGTATAGCGGATCGACTAAAAGTTGCATCGATTGGTCGTGCGAGTTAGATTTTCAACAACGATAACTTTTCGAATTACACGAACATATATCATCGAAAATACCAATCTAACCTATCACGACCCGTCATTGGGTCAATATTAATAATCATACATGTCAATTTTATTTTTTTGGCCATTTTAGTACTGTTTTTCATTTTTTTCAAATGAAATAGGTGTATATAAGAAGTAGATTGAAAAAATAATTAAATAGCTGACGCTAGCCGTCGCTATCCGTTATAGGCCGACTCCAGCCGACGCAAAGTTCAATAAAATATTATGTCGTCCCCAGCCGACTCCATGCTCCGTCCCCATTTTAAAGTATTCTAGTTGTGAAATGTATTCATATGATTGTTGGTTAATGTTGATTAGAATATCTTTATATATTGGATACTGAACTTTATGGATGTTATATATATATATATATAATTCTAAATTATGTAACTTTCTGAGATAGTATTGCAGTATACAAATTCTATCAAAATAATAAAACATAAGACCCGTTTATATATTGCTGTTGAAAAGTAGATATTTGTATATATGTGTGTATTTACAGCCTTTCTTACGCACTTGTTAAATATTTCAATGGCACAAATGAAAACTTACTCACAGCAAGAAAAAATAGTTGTAAAATATCATTTTTAACAGCGATTAATTAATACCGTAGTAAATAGACATCTTACACTAAAGCTACTTACTGACAGCTTTATTGAGTGTCATAATAATACGGTTTTACAGCATGTAGACAATGCTGTAAACTCTAAGGCTTCACAATGTTTATTACAGCGTTGATAATGTGTTGTTATATATACTAGACCTATTACTACATGTCGTATAACGGCGTTTCAAACTGCGCTATTAAAGGATATGACTGCGGTTTTCTATAATGTTAAAAGTGGTTTCTGGTGTAGTGTCTGATATTTGTCGATATACCACTCCGATATTTAGTGTAAAATCCCCGATATTTTTTAAGAATATCGTTCGTTATTGTATGTCATGGAGAAAATAAATTTCTTCACATTCTCAATATTTGTTTTTAGTATATAGTGAATGTCAATACGTAGAAATCCCAATGAACTTTTTTAGTTTCATTCGTCTTTTAACAAAGAAAACTCTATTTATTCTATTATTTTATTTTTTATTTCATGTGAAGATTTAACAACTAAACACTTAATCGTTTAAGAGATACTATTTTTTAGTTATATTTTGGTTTTCCGTTTCTAATTGGTTAGGTTATGAAAATTGATTTTATTAGTTACTATCATTCACCAAGAACTAAAACTTTGAAGAGTAGTAAAATTATATATTTGAAAAATCAATAAAGAACAGGCTAGAAGTTGTAGTAGATATCAAAGTAACATTTCTTATATGATGAATTAAGTAAAAATGAAAATGAAGAAACTATAAATATAGAAAAATTGCAAATTAATGTAGATGATTAGATGGCTTAAAAATGAATATAGTATAAAAATGAATAAAATAATAAAAATGCACATTATACAAATTTCTCAATTTTTATAAGCTTATTCTATGACTTGTGTTTAATAGAATATCACGGTAAACATATTGTAATTTGTAAACATGAGAGCAGGCGGCGGTTGCGAGGCGCAGCAGTCGAGGCGGCTGGGCTGGGCTGATAGTCGGCGTTTGTTCGCCTAGCACGACATTCGTTCGTGACATTTATAAAAAAGAGGAATCGTGTGAGGGCATGGAACTGTAGCGCATGGGAGTGAAGGAGTTTGCGGTAAAGTTTAAATTATATTAATTAACTTTTAATTATATCGTATGTTCAATAATTCATAACTTGTTCGTACGTGGTCCGTTTCGAGCGCGACAAGTTGCGTTGCGTTCGTATCAGTGAGCACTACGCTATGGAGTTGGATTGGATGAATTCGAAGCTAGTTGGAATTTTGGATTAAATTGAACGACCGTTCAATTTTAATTCAAACCGGAGCGCTTTGGCGATCTTTGGAATTTTTGTGAGTAAACTCACATCTCTGGCCTACTTATACTTTTATATAAGTAGGTATAATTTTATTTATGTTGTTTGTTGCTTGTTTGGATGATATACCATATATATTAGTTAGTTTGGATAAATTCCCACCTATTGGAGCAGATGATACCCTATTACATTCCCGTGTAAGAGCGGATGACCCTTTATATACGAATCCAGCCTCGAAGCGGTTAATTTTTATATTATATGATTATATGATGTATTTGATGTTGGGGGACATGTTGGAGGGATCGAATAGGATTCTTCACACTGTTGATTTTATATTCATATATATGCTGATATATGATGTGATGGATGCCATATTTGATGACATGGATATGATTTGATTATTATGTGCTATGGTAGTACTGGGCCTTATTTTTGGTATTTTGAAATACTAGAAAATAGTGATTTTGAATTGAAAAGATTTTCAAGTGATTTTGGAAGTATATGTTTTTAATAATTTTTAAATTATTAAAAGGAATGGATATATTTTTAATAAATATGAAGTATGATTTTGATGTTATAGAAATATGGTTTTGGTGAAATATTTTAATATAGAGATTTTTGAATATTCTATAAAGGATTTTAAAAGGCAATATGTTATAAATAAAGAAATAGATTCAAAATCGGAGTTTGTTAATATTTTATAAATGGATTTGAAGTTTATTTGGTAAATGGATTTATGAATAGATTTTATAAATAAATATATTTTGTAAAAAAATATTTTATAAGTGGAATATTTATTTGGTAAACTTCATAAATAAATTAGATTTCTAAAGAAATGGATTTATAAATGGATTTTGATAATAAATGAATTTTTATGAAAGAATGATTTATAAATAGAATTTTATAAATTTTATAAAATAGAAGTTTTATAAAATAGAAAGAAGATTTATAAACATAGTTTTTATAAATATGGAAATGATTTATGTTGAGATTTAAATATGGATTTTTATGTAAAGGAAATATATCCAAGTTTTTAAGAGTTAAAACAATCTTTCAAAGGATTGTTTTGAAAATAATGTTTTTGATGAAGTTTATGGCTTTGAAAAGTAAATTATCGTTTTAAAGTAATGTTTTGGGAGGTACTAATTCCAAATGGAATTTAATGGTTTTGAAAAATGTTTTAAAATGTGATATGTATCGAAAACATAGATTTCAACATTTATTGTTAAATAGACGTTTTCAAGTAAGTATGGAAGGCATGGACTATAACACCGTTGTTATAGTAAATGATTTATGAAAGGAAATGTTTTATATAGTATATGAGATTTATATATATATATATATATATATATATATATATATAAAAACTTAATCAAATCTCTATACTAATGTTTTGGGGTTGTCGTAATGATGTTTTACGCAACATTGTTTGACCCAATAAAGCGTGTTTTGGAAGATATGAAGTTTCCCTTAAATGATTTATAAATATACTTATTACGAATTTAAGTATATGGAAATATTTTCTAAGTTTTGAAAACAAGATGGTCTGTGAATATACTTATACCGTTGATATAAGTATATGGAAATGTTTTTCAATATCAAAGATTTGAAATGGTTTCGAAGATATATCTTTTTAAAGATAATTTGAAGTAAATATTTGGAAATTGATTTAATTAATAAAAGATTAATTAAATGGTCTAGTGACTGCTTATGTACTAGATTTTGTTTGTTGCTTTGATAGTTAAATAACAAACTATCAAAATTTGGTCTCTTTATCGTTGTCGGTTCGAAAAGACCGGGGTCGGATTTATCCAAGAACCAATTCGGGCCAATGTATGCATTCGAAAGTGCAGGTTTATAATTATGATTTTGAAGAAGAAGATCTTCATGATGCAGGTCTATCTACCACAAGTTACTCGCACTATAAGAAGATGTGCTTTTACTTGCACTAAATGGTAGCGTTTAAACATGAAATGCAACTATTTCACTTGATCTATATAATTGTAGCGTTTTAATTTTAATTGCCCACTATTGTAGAATAATATTTTTAGGCGGGCTCAGCTTTCGTTTCCCGCTTGCCATGCCAACCTTTTTTCTTTCTTTTTTTACCTTCTTCCCTAAAATTAAAAGAAAAACTCAATCTCCTTTATACTAAAAAAGAGACGATAAAAGATTTAATCTTGTATGAGATGAGTCTTGCATCGCTCACTTGATTTTGATCTTCATCTCGACTCTGCAAAACTCGATCTCTCCCTCGGCTCCGTGTTTAAGCTTGGTTGGTTCTAACCCTAATGCTAAGGTTAATTAGAGCTTCGGGTCAGTCGCGGTTTCGACACCAACGAGGCATTTCTCTGATTGACAATCGCTGATTAGCCATCGTACTGCCATTCAATCTTCCGCCGCTGTTTCCAAACAGTTCAAGTAAGGCAAGAAACCTAAATTCAAAATAATTTGTCGGGCGTGGTAGTAGTGCTCTATATACACATGCTCTAATAGCTGATTTCGTTGTTATTTGTCATGCATTGCACTGTCCAGGTTTTTGAGCTCATTCTACTAATTTGCTATTGTTATTATAATTATTTTCAATTTTTTTTCATTACTTCGTTGTTTGATTTTTAGATGCTAATAACATACAGCAAAATAAGGAGGCATGCATATTAGAAACAAAAATGCATGATCCTTATGACAGTATTTTTGCATTACATAGTGAACATGCAAGTGATGGTCAAAAGTTCAATGTTATTCAAACTACACAACAAGAAGCAACCTTCTTTAATTGTACAAGCACGGTTTAAAGGGTTCAAACGATCTAACTTAAACTAATTTGTGATTTCAACCAAATTAAGGTATTCTACTATATCAATTAAATTAACTCGTGTTTATTCGATTTTCAGAGTTATGAAAGAAGAGAATGTAGTGAAACCTTCAGAGGACCGCCTAACTCCTCGATTGAATCTGGTAATTCTGTTCTCATTGTCAAAGAGATCAGTAGCTGCCCATCCTTGGCATGATCTTGAGATTGGACCTGATGCTCTTGGAATTTTAAATGTTGTGAGTATCCTTTGTTACATATAATCATCCCATGGTCTATAATATATTTAAATTTACTGATGTTAATATTAAAAGTATTATTATGCACATGTTACTCTTATTTAAATATATATGCTTTATATTTAGAGTTTTGTACGAGGTAGTGCTGCACAAGTGCAATTTTTTACAATTCATTTAGGTTCGAAGTCACATAATAAATATGTTGGTTGATTAGCTAATTTTTTCATGCGGTCAAAGGATTTCATAATTATTTTCAAATCATGTAGAGTCTATTATAATTATGCTAGAATTTGGAGTGCAACTAGAGACTCATTATTGGAGGTTTGTTTATGTTGTGTAGTCTGTAGTCTTTGAGCGCATATTCATATAGGATTGAATTACATTTTTCTACCAAGGTGGACACTTGTTATAGAAAAAATAATACCAAGTTATACCAGATTTTCTTTGTTCTTATTCTTTTAAATTATAATTATGCATTGTTGTAGTGCTGGTTTAAAGCATTGTGTCTTTGTGTGAAGTGGAAGCATAATTACTTTTGAATAATTAATCAAGGGATTCAGGTTAGCTTTGACGAATATTCTGGAGGAGCAATGGAGCAGGAGGCTTCGGCGTTCGTAGATATAGTATTCCGCTGTGAGATCGTTTTTGTTGTTTCTTTCTTCTCTTCTTTTCTCTTTTCTCACCCCTTTCTTTCTTATTGATGATGCGATTTCCTGGGCCCAAATGTAACGACCCGGAATTTCGACTCTGAAAATCCCAGATAGTTAGGAAAAGAAAAAGAAAGAGATAGAAGAAGAAGAAGAAAACGGAAACACAGAATCACATATTCTCACATTCGCAGCGGATCAAAATATAATATCACATAAATAACAGTTTTACAAAAAGAACTGTATCAATACACTTTTACATTTTATATTAGAGTTACGCTATTGCACAACACAGGACAATTTGAAACATGTCTCAGATAATCAACAATAATATATACAACAGATATCACTCCATACGTTTCTGCCATCTAGCTTGCCTCCTGAGCTCCAGAACGTCCTTACCTGAAAATCTGTAATACTCGGTCTGACTTGCAGTGGAAACATTGTGACATGGATGCATTGATGTAGTTATGCATTCTTATACATGCTATTCTCTTATGGTACTCTTCTAACATTTGCACTTTAAATTTGTATGAAATGGAAGCATCAGAATCAGCCGTTGCTTTGTACATATAGAAAAGGTTTAAATGAATATGTAACCCCAATGAAATGTTAGTGCAGCCTGGCTTTGTTTGAGTGGTGAACAACTTTTAATATCCACGACCTCTTAATATATTGGTACCAGCGTGGAAGGTGCTTTGTGCTACAACTTTTAACATTAGTTTTGATCTTTTACAGTACAAGTTTTGCATGGGTGTGGTGGATTTGTTAAATTGGGGAAAACCTAAACCTACACTGAGGCACTTGGATTATTTTGAAACAAATATTTGATTCCATTTTGAGGATTAAGTGAATTGATTGCTTTTTAGGCTTATTGCATTGGTGTTTTTAGGCTTATCACATTGAAGTTTGATAACTTTCTCGAAATGATTGTATATATTACTTGTCAAAACAACAAGTTTTTGAACTTATTGTTAAATTATGTAATGTGTCTCATTATTGCAGGCTGTAAAAGTCTTTTCTATTGACAAATATCATTTTAATACACTTGTAAAGAGTTTAATTCGAGCATTAGCTGGACGTGGTTGCGGTAATAGTAGATGTTTAGTCCCCTCTGCTATTATAAGCATTATGCTGCTTCTTTTTAGTACCCATCAAACTCTGGGGTTATTTATTTATCATGGATTAGTTTCCCTCTTTAAAAATTGAGCACTTGCACTGAATTTTAATTTTAATTTTAGTTTTAATTTTTTAATATGTGTTTTAAACTTAATAGATATTGTTAACAATTTTTTACCCTATATGAAGATAAGACCTTGAATAGTTCAAGTTTTGCTTAACAGTCCAGATTGATTACTCATGTGAAATATAATATATATATGCTCCTATCAAATTTAGACTTTACTGATTGAGATTATATTATACAATTGATGTGAAATATATTTACTCATGTATATGTGCTCCTATCCTACTGATTGAGATTATATTATATAGTTTGATAGGAGTACATATGTGTACAATCAAACTTAATAGTCCAGATTGATTACTCGTGTGAAATATAATATACATATGAAAATTGTGTTGGCTTTATATTTAAAATAACTTTGAATTAGTGGCATATATCCTCATATTCTTGAGGATTGGTATAAATAAGAACATATTTTTTTCGGTTTGAAAAAGAGGTAACTCAGTGTTTATATATTGAAAATTTCTCAGAAGTGAAGTTAATATGCCACAGTAATTCTCCTCTCGACTGTACAAAAAGCAATATGGCATTAAACTCTACAGCATGTTAATGTTATTATCCTTTCGGCCACGACTTATTCATCTTAGCACATACATACACCATGATTCTGGTTTAACTGCTGAACATTATTTTAATGTATAGACCGGAGAAGAATGCACATCAGTTCTTAAGTTAGATATGAACCACACAGGAGCACTAATGTTGCGTTCACAAACACTTGTTACACTTAATGACTACTAGTCCGCACTTTTTGATGTGAACAAACTGATTGAGCTGGATCCCTCATCAGATGTATGCCGAAACCTACGGGCTTGTTTGAAAACTCAACTGGTACTGTTCTTTTTTTGTTATCACATTACAAGTTTTGAGTTCAATTAGCATGTATATATTTGGCTAGTCTATATTAAACATTTCTTTATCATAACATAGTTATTTGAAAACTTTGCGTGTTGTACACATTTTTTATATTCAAACCTGATATAAAACATGTATGTAAATCCATTAGTTTATGACATTTTTTCTTTTATTGTTATTTCATTGCACTTGTATCTGTTCACTTTTTTTTGCTTGCTTCTTGATATTATAATTAATCACCCATATAATTTGGATGAAGTTTACTCATCTTAATTTGCTCGGCAACATGTGCACACCTTATTCATTAACTTGCGCAACATCAATAATCCGTGCAACATTAATAATTTGTGCAATATTCCCTCCCCACATCATACCAACTGGGTCAGCACATGGGGTTTTACACACACATGTATGTATTATCTATATTTGTATAGTAAACTCAAGACAAACATATTTGTGATTTGTTGCATGTTTTTAATAACATTTACATCTTCTTGCTAACATGTTGGATATTATATCACTATATTTAAATATCAAATATCTGTACTCGATCGATGTGGAGCAGATACTGAAAGTAATTACTTGGCTTTTTGCATAAACTATATTTTAATAGTACAATGTACAGTTAATAGGGAAATAAAGAGGCAGCTAACATGGACATGAAAGTCATTTGTTTAAGCTTTGATTTAGAAAGTTCGTAGTTTAAATAAACCTAAACATAAGGAAGAACAATGATTTCGTCATAGGAAAAACAATGATTTAGTCACATTCACTTTATTTTTCATTTAGAGATGAATATGATATGGTAATTAATAAATGTTTTTTGTGATCTTCATAAAGTATACCTACTAAATAAGAGACATTTACGCGTTAATATTTCGGGAAAGTTTAGTAAAGAAGCTGCTAGAGTCATAATATGATATGGTAATTCATAATTGAGTTTTATGAATATGATATGGTAATTCATATATGATTTTGTGAGCTTCTGCTTCCATTAGATCTAATATGAGCTTGTTTCAAATTGGGAAAGCTTAGTAAAGACTCTGCTAGAATCGTGAAGAGATATATCGGCAGCTTTTGGTCTGAACCGTACACGGTACACCTGGTGTCATCTCCCTATGTCTGTAGTGATATTTTGAAGCCACATCTTTTATGTCCCTCTGATATTTTTACTGTTGGTGTGCATGTATGTGTAATAGGATGTTTTGTATAATTGTATTTCATTTAAACTGTAGCAATGCGAGGCTTTTAAACACCATATTGTTGGAAGTTTGTCCAACACAAACTCAATGTGAACTTGTCTACAGGATACTATTGAATATGGGAAGGCTGGTACAAAATTACAATGCTTGAAAAGTGTTGGTGATGCACTGAAGGAAAATAAGAGTGTTTTCATCGATAGGTGTAATTTGGAAAAAGACCAGAGATCTGAGTTCATTAAGCTTGAAAATGATCAAGTAGATGTGCACGTAGTAGTCCTTGATCTTCCTGCTAAGCTCTGTATTTCTAGGGTTGTAAATCCCACGGGCCATGATGGTAATTTGCAAGGTGGAAAGGCTGCTGCTGCTGTTAATCGCATGTTACAGAAGAAAGAAATACCTAAATTAAATGAAGGATTTTGCAGAATTACAATATGTCAGAATGAAAATGATGTTAAAGATGCTGTGAAAGTATATAGCCATCTTGGTATATTTGATAGCCTTCCATCTGGAATTTATGGTCAGAAAATTTTGGCTGCTAAAGTTCAACTTGGGATGATGAGTTTCTATAAGAAAGTCGAGAACCTAAAGAATAACATTAGAGAAAGTACAGGACAGAGCAAAGAGGTGATTCAAAATAATCTGACAAGTAGAACAGCTAGTGACATTTTCGAACATGATTTAACTACGTTGGCTTTTCCTTCTATATCGACAGCTGATTTTGAGTTTGATCACACTACGCCATAGATGGCCTACTGCAACGAAATTACAAGGTGTTGCTAGCTATAATGTAACGATAGGTATGCTGATTTTTGTCTATTGCAACACTCGCTTCAAGGTGTTAGCATAGGTATCAACAAGATGTTGCAGTAGCTATAGATGTATTCAAATTAAAAAATTAATAAAATTAGCAATCCGCGTGAATACGATCCAACGATCCACATTTAATCCGATTGTTAAAACGGATCACCACTGCAATTTGTCCCAAATTTTCGTTTTCCCACCGATCCCCCTTTCAGTTTTCTGGGTAAACTATCGATTCTCCACTTTTTCTCTCCGATGAAACGCAAAATCAAATTAAAAATGCAGATTCAAAAGGCAAGATCGGTGAAGGTACGTTGGTCGAGTATTGGAATTTTGGGATCGTGAAGCCATGGTTATTCGGTTACGCCCTCTTCTACTTCCGCCTTCGTCGACGAGATCTGGTAGGCCTTATTCTTCCAATTCTTCACTCCAGTTCATCACTACCGCCATTTGATGTTTCTATAGTTGACTTTCCTCCGTTACGAGCTTCTCCTGCTCGCCTGCCGCCTCAGGTATCGTCTGTCCTTCTGTTGAATCCATTCCATGCCCTGAAATCCTCCTTGCAATGATTCGAAGACACTGTTCCTTATTTGGCCTGCCTGCAGATGCTCTTGGCCTTGGTTCTTATATTCCTCCTATGCTAGCATCTTGTCGTTAAGGTGGGCAGTGGCATGTTGATAATGCTAGTATTGAAATTGGAAATTTGGCTTCTGTTCATGGTACTGATAATGCGTGTGTTGACGCTGATTTTGGCAATGTGGCTGTTCACGTTGTTCCTAATCTTGTTGGAGCATTGGTGGTTGAGGATTGTTTATCAGTTGAGTGCACGCAAGGTGCTTGTGTAATTGACGCTCACATTTTTCCTATCCAGATATTGCTGGGCGCATGCATAATAATGTTGAGGCGAACCAATTGCATGTTTAATGCTTGGGTCCCCTCTTTTGGTTCTGGAAATGAACAACGTGTTATAGCCATTAAAGTAATAAGAGGTATATCCAAATATCGCTATGCTGCTAAAATTGAAATTGATGCTCCCAATCTTCTTGCTGGGAATGATAGAAAGGGGCAAGCTTGAGGAGTCATGGTTGTCGTTGGGGGTAGTCGCGTCGACGGTGGGCAACAGTCGCAAGGCAATGGTCGCGATATAGAAGGGGCCGCGATCGACTACATCTTCATCACATTATTATGTGAGTAAATTTTACTCACCTCTGCATTTTTAACTTACGTTTCTTCACTGTTTGGTTCTTGAACTTTATGTTCTTCACTGTTGACTGTTGCTTGATAAGAATAGCATGGCCTTGGAGATGTTTTAAGTTGGAATCAAATTATGATAAGAATATGTGTGAACTGCTTTTGAATTGTTCTAATATCTGTGAACTGCTTTTGAATTATATGTGACAGGTATTGAACACTGGACAACTGGATACAAGCTTGAAGACAGAGTCAAATCAAATGTGCATGAGCTTGAAGACAGGTTTCAATGAAGGTCGATCCCCGCCGGGACTGCGGTGCCTCGGACCCCCGCCGGCGCTACGCCCGGACCCGCTTCTCGGCTCGCCTTCGGCTCGGCACTCGGCTCGTCATATATTTGTCAGTGTCGGTGTCTGTATAAATTGAAACTGCATATGTAATGAGTGACCTGAGTGATGTAGTGAGGAATATCTGTATATGTGAATATCAGTGTTATATATCATTGAATTGTAAAATAGTGGAGTCAGGAATTTGTACTATTTCAAATGTTGAAATAAGATATTCATTTAAATAAATTACTGTTTGAATATCAAATTCTGTGCAATAGCATTTTATTAAATAAATATTTATTTCTATTAAAAAATCAAATATGCTCTACATTGTGGGTCCCACAAATTCAGAAAGTTAATATCTATAGCAACATTTTGGAATGTTGCTACAGACACCTATGGATGTTGCTATAGACCCAAATAGGGTTCTATTGCAACAATATTTCTTATGTTGCCTTAGATAGTCAAAATGTTGCCTTTGAGGTTTGCGGCAACGCGGAAAAATGTAACACCGAGAAAGTGTTGCCTTTGCCCTTTTTTAGCCTACAGCAACATTATTTGGCACTTCCTGCATCACTTCTTGGGTGTTGCAGTATGCAATCTATGGCGTAGTTTCATGACAAGGCGTCTGATATTATTATGGAGACTGTTGCTGACTTCTTAAACAAGGTTAATGGTGTCAGACTTGTTTTAGTAGACATAACCTCTTCTCACATTTTGTAACAACCCGCATATTTATCGATTTTATATTTAAATATATTTTTTAAATATTTTATCGTTAGTCGGGTGTTAGTCCGAAAAGCTACTTTTTGTATACGGTCAAATTAGGACTCGAGACCACCTTCATTGAGTTCAAAATGACGTTTGCAATCTTTTTGAGTGTAAACTTCGATATGTTTGGAGATAGTGAAATTTTCGTCACTTTTTGCTTGGAGCTTTGGTTTGGGCTGAACCATTTGTTAACTCAGTCCCAACCCCCTCTCCTCTTCACCACTTCATCAAACACTTCAAGCTTTATCAAAAATGGTAGAGGGAATGGGAAATTAAAATTCCAAGCTCAAGTTCTTTAGTAAATTCAACATCTAACTCCAAATTCAAAGTGAAGACATTGATTCAAGCTTGTGGTTGATCTTTGCTTTGCTCCCGAGCTTCATCTTCATCAAATTCCATGAAAAGGTGAGATTTTTAATCTCACATCTTGCCTATAACTGTCATTGGACTGTTGGGAATGATTCCCTATCACTTGTGCGTATGCATTTGCATTTGGTTTGGATTGAATTGGAGAGAAACCCAATTTTTCAGCGTTTTTGGCAAATTCTAGGCCTTAGGACGCACTGCTTCGAAGCCACTGCCTGCAGATTTTCGTTCTGGACTTAGGTCGCTCGCCTGCACTTAGGTTGCTAGGTCGCTAGGTCGTAGGTCGTTGGACTTTAGGTCGTTCGGAGTTAGATCGCTCCCTCTGTTGGAAATGGCACTTCGGAGTTAGGTTGCGTGGCTTTAAGTCGCTAGGTCATTGGGAATTAACTCGTCCGGCCTTGCTTGCTCGTTAGGTCGTTCGCCCTTAGGTCGTAGGTCGCTCGGCCACATGTTGCTTAGGTCGTTCTGCCTTGAATATTTAGGTCGTTCGTCTTTAGGTCGCGAGTTTTAGGTCGCGTGTCTTTAGGTCGCGAGTCCTTAGGTCACGTGTCTCTTTTCCCTAGGTCGTTAGACCTTATTTTCCTTAGGTCGCTAGGCCTTGCTTCACTTAGGTCGTTGGACCTTATATCCATTAGGTCGCTGGACCTCATGTCTCTTAGGTTGCTAGACCTGTTCCACTTAGGTCGCAACCCCTTCTCCTTAGTTCGACCGAGTTAGGTCGTTCATCCCTTAGGTCGCGCCACATAGGTCGTAGACCCTTAGGTCGTAGGTCGCTCGACCTTATTACCTTGTTAGGTCGCGAGTCCCTTAAGTCGCTCGCCTCTCTTAGGTCGCTCGCTTCTGCTAACTCGCAAACCACTAGGTCGCTTGTCTTCACTAGGTCGTACCGTTTTGGACGGGGCGCTGCCCCCTAGACCCCTGCGACCTGACCGGGCAGGTCGAACCCCGTAGCGGGGACGTTGCCCCCGCATCCCCACCTAGGGGAGTTGCCACCCCCCTGGACCCCCCTCCGTAGGGGATCTTATCTGAAAAACATTCAACAGAACTTCCTACTTTGATGGTTTTGGGGATTGATTTCTTTGGATTTTTCTCACGTCTTCGAATGTGAATTTATGTGATTCGATTTATTTCAACAATCGTTTTGTGACTTGTCACTTTAAAGACATAGAGGTTTCAATACTAGTAGTAAATATCAAAGCTCTTTCATCAAAACGATTTCAACTCTATTTTATTACAAAGCTCTTTTTTTTCCTAAACCGTTTTCCAATCTATTAGTATACAAGCCTTTACTTCACTCGGATGAGAAATCGAATTAAACGACTTAGTAAAACGAGTGGTATGAAATGCTTGCGTTCACTTCGTCGGTTAGCTCTTGGACTTGTTCGATTGAACCCTTTTGTGACAATTTCCTAGTGGAGATCTACAGTTTGTTCGTAAATATTTAAGTTAAGCTAGTGGTTATGGGACATGAAGCAAAACTCATATATTTACTGGCTTAGTGTAATTGACACTTCCTAATGATCATGGTGATCATTTTTGTGATTTAGACTAGCGATTGAGCGATGTCTCTTTGTCTGCGAGGGAGACTAGACCCCGCTTTTGTGATGTTTCGCCGTCACATATATAGGGTAGCACCCCATGGTCTTCGGGCCATTTCTGTGTGGAAATTTAATGGATAGCTTCCATGAGATAGCTTCTCGTTTATTGTTTCACGCGTTGGTGAGTTTGCATACTCCCGTTCATGTATTAGGCCTTTTTCCCCTTTTTATGTGATTTCTGGATTTATGGTGTTGATTTCTGGAATTTGTGCTTCACCGCTTTTCATGATTTTCATTGATATGATATCAGCTTTTGTGCATTGGTGAATTCATGTGTCATTGACTTGTTATGAATACAAGTTTAGGGTATGATACCCTATTTTATCTTTGAGAAGATTCTTGTGATATTGATTAATCTCTTGTTGATTTTCAATTACATACTTATAGTAGTATGCCATTATGGTTATTACATGTTCATGCCATGTCTTTTACTTTATACCATATCATCTGATATTTATAGCTAGACTGATCCATTTATTATTTTCTTATAAATAATACTCGGATCAGACCGAGATGTTACAGGTGCTTCTGCTTGACTTCTCTTCAGGATTATTCTGACTTTTGGCTAACTACATAGATTAGTAGTTTTTGGATGTACACATTTGAGATACAGACTCTATGTTGTGTACTTATTCTTTTGTATAGCACGTGTTGCTATCCTTTTGTATTATCGTGGATCTTTCCGACCACTACTCTGATGTACACTTTTATGTGTTATATATATTTATTCATATCTTCTTCCGCCTTTGTGATATGGATGTCTGTGACTGATTTATGTTATGATTATTTCTATGTTTGTTTCCGAAGATTATATATAGCCACTGTGTAATAGCTTTGGGTTTGTATCGGTATGTCGGATTTTCTCCTTAAATGATATGCATTCTATTCTATCTGACATATCGGTGCTCGCACAAAGAAGTTACATGGATGGTCGCTCCTCCACAGCCTTATTCTCCATGCTAGTCGACAGCACTACACCGTAGTGTTCTTGTCTAGCGTGGGTATAGAGGTGGGGCGTCACAGCTTGGTATCGGAGCCAAACTTCGGAACAATGTAGAATAACTTAACAAGGATCATCGTCCTAAGTCCTTCTTAGGAGTTGTACCTTAGGATTAATTCGAGTCTTCGTACCGATTCATCCTATTTTCTTTTATGATTCCTTGTTTTATCTATCAAGATTGCTTGATAGTCATTCTGAGAATAACCTTTTTCTTCTTTCTCCTTTCTTAAAGAAGAAGAGATGGTTAATTCTGGCAGTCCTAGCGCTAGTCAATCCAGTAGTCCTCCTCTGGATGGCGTATTCATGTCTGCCCAACAACTTTTGGATCTTGCTAAGAATCAAAGGTTTATCTGTGCTTTGGGTAAGAGCCCCGAAATGGTTTTACCTTTGAAACTTGAAGTTCCTTTCAATCAACTTGTGGATATCACTCTTCGACATGAAGAGGCTGATAAGGGAATTGATAGTGATATTGGGATTTCCAAGAAGAGGCACATTAAGTTCAAAAGCCCTTATCCCAATAAGAAGGTGAAGCAACCTACTTTGGTAGCAAAGACTCCAATCCCTAATCTTGGAAGATGCTACAATTGTGATTCTAGGGACCACCATATAAATAAGTGTCCTAGACCTGTCTCTTGCCGCTATTGTAAAGGTGCGGACCATTTTATATCTTCCTGTTCCAAACTTCAAAGAAAGAAGGAAGTGGAACAAGAAACTCTAGTAGTTGATACTCCTGCCGCTAGTCGGAAACAATGCTTCAATTATGGTTCCACGGACCACTATGCCAAGGAGTGTCCGCAACCCCTCTATTGTCGCTATTGCAAAAGTTCAAGTCATCATATATCTGCGTGTCCCAAACTTCAAAGTAGGAGAGAGGGAAAGCTGCAAGCCCCTAGCAACCCTTCTCTTGGTCAAGGTATTTCTTATTTAATCCTTGATTACACTTGTTTTGTGATTATCCTATTCGAGTTCTTTTCGATATGGGTTCATCTTATCCTTTTTATATCAAAAGAACTTGTTGATTCTTTTTCTCTAAAAACATTTTGGGATTGATGACTTCTTTGGGAATTGCGTATCCGGTTGGTGAATCCGCAACACTCAATTTGCTTTTTATTGATGTCGAAATTATTTCATGTGATTTTTCTTTCCGAACCGATTTGCATGTGATGCGTTGTTTAGGTTTCGGAATTGATTTGCGTGAAAGGATTGACTTCATCATTATGAGGTCCATATCCTATTTTTCAGTATGGACTATTCATTTTCGACACTTTTAATCTGTTATGCAGATTCATATTTTTCCTTTGTGATTTCGATTTCAAATTAATGGCATCATCTTATTCTTTAAGCTCACATGTTGAGTAAAGGATTATTTCTCTCAATTGAGAAGTTGTGAATTTTCCGGAATCTTTGAGCTGGTCTTAGGATCATCACCTAAGCAATCTTTTAAGTGGTGTTAAGGTCTTTCCAGTTTGACCTTGCCCCTGGATTTCATTAGCTAGGAGTTGCGGGAGTTAGCATTCCGCTTACCACATTCCGCACTCGTTATGCTTCTTATGAATGACTTATTATGTCATTCGGTTTATCCAGCTTATTTCATCCAATTTATAAATCGAGTATTCTATGAATATCTCAATAATTCCATTCTTGTATTTATTAATTTTGGACGAAAAATCAAAATTTAAAATTTTGTAAATCTTTTTCATAATATTTATTTATAAGTACAATTGGATTTTTAATTAAACAGGCAAAGAATATTCTCAAAACTTTTAAGAGATATTTTCATCATATAGAAGATGGTTTTATGCTGTATTGCCCATTTAGTGTTTTAAGAATTCTGGTCGATGCGCTTGATCAACGTTATCGATAGGGATTTCCTAAACGCTTTGATGAGACAGTCAGGCACAATAAATTGACTTGTAAAATGTAAATTTTTCTAAAAAGGGTAATTGTGATTTTGAAAGTTTTAGCTTTTCGGGAAAGAAGATTGAATTCTTTCTTTTCGGTACTCTTATCCTTGTGATTCCCGAAGTGAACCAAAACCATATCTTTTGTACCAATGCTAATCATATTGGTTTGGATGCCATTCTCTTGCAAAAGAGAGCGTGTAATCACTTGTGCTTCTAAATCCTAAAAGCCGATCGAGACTGGGTATGTCACTTATGATCTGGTGCTCGCGGCTATTGTTTTTGCTTTCCAAGTTTGGCATCATCATCTTGGAGGAGAAATTTGTTCTCCACCTCGATTATAAATTATTGGGATATCTAATTTCTCATAAGGAACTTAATTTGTGTCAACCACGTTGGCTCGAATTCCTTGCATCTTATGATCTTGATATCCTTTATACCCCGAAAAAGGGAAATCGTGTTGCCAATGCACTTAGTCGCAAGCGACAAGCGATTGTTTTCAGGATGATATCCGAATGGAAGGATCTCGAGGTTTCATCCACTTGTGAAATTCGAGATCGTGTTTCCCATTCATGTTCATCTTATGTAGCCTTGAGGCTCATCCTTCTCTTTTAGACTGCATTCTTGAAGCTCAAAGACTAGATCCCGAATTGGCTCTTCTTAGCCAAAGTTGTAGGGATAAAACTAATATTGAAAGTTGAAATACTTCGATATTGATTTTCGTGGCGGCGTTCGAAAATTTGGTAGACTTATCGTACCAAATATTAGTGATCTTCGTAAAGATACTTTAGAAGATTCTCATCATTCTGAATTTACAATTCATCCCGGTAGTAGTAAAATGTACGCCGAGGTGAGGCGGCTTTATTATTGGGAGTGAATAAAATTTGTTATTGCTAACTTTGTTAAGTGTTGCATGACTTGCCAACTTCACAAAGGCATGGTGGGTTATTGCAACCTTTAGAAATTCCAATTTGGAAGTGGGATCAAATTTCCATGGATTTTAGTTATGGCCTTTCCCGTTCTTGTTCGGGTCATGATAGCTTATGGGTGATAGTTGACAGACTTACTATATCCGCCCATTTTACTTCCGTTCGGTCTAACCAAACCGTTTCTCTTTTGGCCAAACTCTTATCAAGGAAATTGGTAAATTGCATGGTGTCCCTACTTCTATTGTTAGCAATCGCGATCCATTGTTTAATAGTGGATTTTGGGAAAGTCTTCAAGATTTTTTTAACACCGCTTATCACCCCCAGTCCGATGGACAAACTGAGCATGTGAATCAAACTCTCGAAAATCTTCTTTGTGCTTGTGTGCTTGATTTCGGTGGAAGTTGGGAAGATCATATTTCACTCGTTGAATTTTCCTATAATAACAGCTTCCAATCTAGTATTGGTATGGCTCCTTTCGAGGCACTCTATGGAAGGCCATGCCGATCTCCTTCTTGTTGGCTTGAGGTCGGTGAGAAGCTGGTTTTAGATCTAGATTTTTATTCGTGTTTCACCTATTAACGGTGTTTTACGTTTCAGTCGATCGGGAAAGTTAGCACCTCAATATATTGGGTCATTTCTTATCACTGGACATAGTGAATCCATGACGTATCGCCTTTTATTACCGGCTCAAATTTCCTGCTATTCGCGACATGTTTCACGTTTCTCGATTACGGAAATGCTTTTGAGATTCCGATTTTTATTCTTGAGTCTGGTGTTGTGGAAGAAACTGAAGTTTCACCTAATTTAACTTTTTGAGCAGCATCCTATTCGTATTATTGCTTCGGAAGTCAAACGTCTTCAAAAATAAAGATATTCTCTTTGTATGAGTTCTACGATTCTCAAATCCTAAGGATTTCTCTTGGGGAATCTAGAGTATTCATCAAGCGAACACATCCGGACTTACTTTCTCATGCTCTTTATGGTGAACTTCTTATTTCAAATTTCTTTTTGTGTTAATATGCTTTTATGGTTGTTACTTTTTATTTCCATCTTATATATTGCAAGGACGCAATTTCTTTAAGGAGGGGAGTCTGTAACAACCCGCATATTTATCGATTTTATATTTAAATATTTTATTTAAATATTTTATCGTTAGTCGGGTGTTAGTCCGAAAAGCTACTTTTTGCATACGGTCAAATTAGGACTCGAGACCACCTCCATTGAGTTCAAAATGACGTTTGCGATCTTTTTGAGTGTAAACTTTGATATGTTTGGAGATAGTGAAATTTTCGTCACTTTTTGCTTGGAGCTTTGGTTTGGGCTGAACCATTTGTTAACTCAGTCCCAACCCCCTCTCCTCTTCACCACTTCATCAAACACTTCAAGCTTTATCAAAAATGGTGGAGGGAATGGGAAATTAAAATTATAAGCTCAAGTTCTTTAGCAAATTCAACATCTAACTCCAAATTCAAAGTGAAGACATTGATTCAAGCTTGTGGTTGATCTTTGCTTTGCTCCCGAGCTTAATCTTCATTAAATTCCGTGAAAAGGTGAGATTTTTAATCTCCCATCTTGCCTATAACTGTCATTGGACTGTTGGGAATGATTCCCTATCACTTGTGCGTATGCATTTGCATTTGGTTTGGATTGAATTGGAGAGAAACCCAATTTTTCAGCGTTTTTGGAAAATTCTAGGCCTTAGGACGCACTGCCTCGAAGCCACTGCCTGCAGATTTTCGTTCTGGACTTAGGTCGCTCGCTTGCACTTAGGTTGCTAGGTCGCTAGGTCGTAGGTCGCTGGACTTTAGGTCGTTCGGAGTTAGATCGCTCCCTCTGTTGGAAATGGCACTTCGGAGTTAGGTCGCGTGGCTTTAAGTCGCTAGGTCGTTGGGAATTAACTCGTCCAGCCTTGCCTGCTCGTTAGGTCGTAGGTCGCTCGACCACATGTTGCTTAGGTCGTTCTACCTTGAATATTTAGGTCGTTCGTCTTTAGGTCGCGAGTTTTAAGTCGTGTGTCTTTAGGTCGCGAGTTTTAGGTCGCGTGTCTCTTTTCCCTAGGTCGTTAGACCTTATTTTCCTTAGGTCGCTAGGCCTTGCTTCACTTAGGTCATTGGACCTTATATCCATTAGGTCGCTAGACCTCATGTCTCTTAGGTCGCTCGACCTGTTCCACTTAGGTCGCAACCCCTTCTCCTTAGTTCGACCGAGTTAGGTCGTTCATCTCTTAGGTCGCGCCACATAGGTCGTAGACCCTTAGGTCGTAGGTCGCTCGACCTTATTACCTTGTTAGGTCGCGAGTCCCTTAAGTCGCTCGCCTCTCTTAGGTCGCTCGCTTCTGCTAACTCGCGAACCACTAGGTCGCTTGTCTTCACTAGGTCGTACCGTTTTGGACGGGGCGCTGCCCCCTGGACCCCTACGACCTGACCGGGCAGGTCGAACCCCGTAGCGGGGACGTTGCCCCCGCACCCCCACCTAGGGGGGTTGCCAACCCCCTGGACCCCCCCTCCGTAGGGGATCTTATCTGAAAAACATTCAACAGAACTTCCTACTTTGATGGTTTTGGGGATTGATTTCTTTGGATTTTTCTCACGTCTTCGAATGTGAATTTATGTGATTCGATTTGTTTCAACAATCGTTTTGTGACTTGTCACTTTAAAGACATAGAGGTTTCAATACTAGTAGTAAATATCAAAGCTCTTTCATCAAAATGATTTCAACTCTATTTTATTACAAAGCTCTTTTTTTTCCTAAACCGTTTTCCAATCTATTAGTATATACAAGCCTTTACTTCACTCGGATGAGAAATCGAATTAAACGACTTAGTAAAACGAGTGGTATGAAACGCTTGCATTCACTTCGTCGGTTAGCTCTTGGACTTGTTCGATTGAACCCTTTTGTGACAATTTCCTAGTGGAGATCTACAGTTTGTTCGTAAATATTTAAGTTAAGCTAGTGGTTATGGGACATGAAGCTAAACTCATATAATTACTGGCTTAGTGTAATTGACACTTTCTAATGATCATGACGATCATTTTTGTGATTTAGACTAGCGATTGAGCGATGTCTCTTTGTCTGCGAGGGAGACTAGACCCCGCTTTTGTGATGTTTCGCCATCACATATATGGGGTAGCACCCCATGGTCTTCGGGCCATTTCTGTGTGGAAATTTAATGGATAGCTTCCATGAGATAGCTTCTCGTTTATTGTTTCACGCGTTGGTGAGTTTGCATACTCCCGTTCATGTGTTAGGCCTTTTCCCTCTTTTTATGTGATTTCTGGATTTCTGGTGTTGATTTCTGGAATTTGTGCTTCACCACTTTTCATGATTTTCATTGATATGATATCAGTTTTTGTGCATTGGTGAATTCATGTGTCATTGACTTGTTATGAATACAAGTTTAGGGTATGATACCCTATTTTATCTTTGAGAAGATTCTTGTAATATTGATTAATCTCTTGTTGATTTTCAATTACATACTTATAGTAGTATGCCATTATGGTTATTACATGTTCATGCCATGTCTTTTACTTTATACCATATCATCTGATATTTATAGCTAGACTGATCCGTTTATTATTTTCTTATAAATAATACTCGGGTCAGACCGAGATGTTACAGGTGCTTCTACTTGACTTCTCTTCAGAATTATTCTGACTTTTGGCTAACTACATAGATTAATAGTTTTTGGATGTACACATTTGAGATATAGACTCTATGTTGTGTACTTATCCTTTTGTATAGCACGTGTTGCTATCCTTTTGTATTATCGTGGATCTTTCCGACCACTACTCTGATGTACACTTTTATGTGTTATATATATTTATTCATATCTTCTTCCGCCTTTGTGATATGGATGTCTGTGACTGATTTATGTTATGATTATTTCTATGTTTGTTTCTGAAGATTATATATAGCCACTGTGTAATAGCTTTGGGTTTGTATCGGTATGTCGGATTTCCTCCTTAAATGATATGCATTCTATTCTATCTGACATATCGGTGCTCGCACAATGAAGTTACATGGATGGTCGCTCCTCCACAGCCTTATTCTCCGTGCTAGTCGACAGCACTACACCGTAGTGTTCTTGTCTAGCGTGGGTATAGAGGTGGGGCGTCACACATTTTGTCTTTAGTTAAGACCAAAACCGAGAAGAAACATATTGATCCCAAAAGGTTTTTCACATTTGTTAGTGATATAACTAAGCTTTGTACAGATGGGAACCTACCTGTACTGTTATTGCAAATGCTGCAAACTAGTAAGAGTAGGTATAGAACCATTTTCGATATTACTGACAAAGGAAATATCTAATTTAACATATAGCTCTACTATCGCATGTAATTGACAATTGTGCCATGCAACATGTTTTTCACACTTTCTAATTAACTTGCTAGCCAAAGATGACAGTTTTAGGTGTAGTGAAATAAGCACGCATAAAAGCTGGATAAAAATGTAGTAAAAGCAACATTAGTGATAGCTTCAGTACGCGTCAAGCTTGGTTGGCTCTTTCCCTTATTCTCTTGTTTGCTTTCCTGCCAACCAAATTAGCTGCTGCTAGTGGAGTCCTGTCCAGCTCATTTAGAAACTGAAGTAACTTTTTACTCATACCTATACATGTCGAGCACTGTATAGACCTGGATTGGAGTTTGATGATGTATCTTTAAAAAAAATTCCTACCTAAATTTTTGCCATTAAAGTTTGGAGCTTTCATTTTTAAAGCTATTAGTCTATCCAGGTGTCATATTATCCATTTATAGGTAAACTGAGGCTTGTGACTTTTAATCTATCAAAGTGATTTCATTTGATGCTTCCCTGCATTCTTACTTGCAGCAAGAAAATCAATCCAATTGATTTTTGTTTAATATTCTGTTAAAAGTTGATACAGTTACAAATTACTGAAACTAAACGTATTCATAGTTCATTTTTTCACTGAAAGGAAATGGTTTATAATTCTACTGTGATGGATGAATTTTCAACAGTCTTGTGTAGGCACTTGTATCTGGAATCTGTCAAATTTACCTGCCTGGATATGTTTTTTATTCTGTCAGGAATCAATGAATGCTAACATATTAAACCTACTCCGATCATTTTTCTTTCTGTTTATTTGATGGAATGGACATTTGTATAATGGAGTAGAATCTTTCAACTAGAATTGTTCTGATGAACTCGTATTGTTTATTTATTGAGGAGAGAGGTTTCTAGACAAGCAGCATAGTCAGTCAATAAAATGTCTCAGAAACTTAAATACTACGAAACATTGACATCAGTATCCTTATCTATCTTCATGTTACTTTTCTTAATCTAGTAGCATCATATAAGATGAATTATGTAATAATATAGTTTAAGCAAAATATGTTTATTATTGTAGGAGACTAAGACCTGGAGGTAGAGGAGTAAATGCAGCCATATTCAAAGCAGCAGGTGTAGCCCTGGAAACTGCAACAAAGTAGAAGATTAATACGTTAGCACCAGGAAATTATGTTGCCATTTATCTTCCATCTTCTTCTCCACGCTACAAGACAGAGAGAGTAACTCATGTTATACATGTTCTTGGACCAAATAAGAACCCTCAAAGGTCAAACTGCCTTAAGGATGACTATGTTAAAGGATGCATTGTTCTTTGTGATGCCTATAAATCCCTATTTGGAAATTTTGCTAATATTGTAAAAACTATTAAAACTGCGGAAGAAAAGAACGGCGATTCTAAGCCTACTCCGCCATCTTTAGAGTTTTCCAGCAAAGCTGATGAAGGAAGTAGTAATAGTCATCCACTCAAGTGGGACATCCACCTTGATATTGAGAGTAATAAAAAATGTAGGTGATTGTTTCTAGCATAGCTGTTTTATTTTCAGTAAGAATACTCTCAGTAAGTTATAACTTATAATTGTCAGTCCACCATGATTTGCTTACATTGACTTTTCCTAATGTATAAATATTCCCACTTTTAGAATGTTATGCAAGCTATCTCACTGTGAATAATATGTTTTATAACGTATACAATTGTAATGATTAAATTTTATTGCAAGGAAATATTGTTTTGTTCCCCAACAATATAACACAGGTCCTATGTGCAGCAAAAACTGAAGTGGACAAGTTAACTAAATTAAGTCACAAGGATGAGAAGATAACCGAGAAGAAAACCTAGGCCTCATGGACACAAGCTCTTTATCAGATTGCAACTCATCCTGAGAAGCATAAGGATGGGGTGATGGAAATATCAGATGACTTTGTTGTTTCAAGGGATCTCTATCTAAAGGTTTGAAATCTTAAGCATACTATTGCTCTATTAATTTAATTTGCACATATATCAGAATTTTGAACTTGAGGATACATGTTCAAGAAATGACTCACCCGTGCAGTTTCATTTTTTGATTAAAAATTTCTTCTTATGCAGTCATTTTAGGCTATATTGCTTGAATTGTTTAATTATGAACCATGACAAAAAAAATATGTCATTTTTTAATACGGTGCCACTACCCTCATTGAACGCATTTTTCCTTATATATTTCTAAACCGAGATAATTTAGTCACAAAAAGAAACATATTGTATGTAAATTGTATCTCTCTGGTTTCATTTAAGTCATCTAGGAGTGTGTACAAAATTATAAGTTTGTGTGTTTTTTTTCAAACCCAGATATATAACATATTTTCCTAGTTTACTTGCTTTTTTTTCTTTTCTTTTTTTTAAGAGGAAGAAAAAACAAATCTGTTAAACATTATGCATAAGTTCACATTAGAGCCTTATATGCTAATGTGATGTTAAACTGGTAGGCATACAATAAACGCATGCCAGTTTGAATTTACCATGTAGGCACTAGGCAGGGTATATATATATCGTGATAGTGTGAACATGGCAACATCTTCTGCATCTTAATTTTCACACATCATAACTTATGTTTGTATTATACATCTATATGTGTGTTATTTAGGCAACAGTTGAATTTTGGCGACACTATATAAGCTTATGATTGTAATTTTTCAAAAATGAAGTTGCACGTTCACTCTGGAGTACTTATGATTGTAATTTTAAAGGCTTTTCTTTCAGGTCAACTTCCTAGATAATAACTACTGTGCTAGAAGTAATTTGACTATCATTGGTGAAAAGTTTGGTCCTGCTGGAAGCCTATTTATAGCACTGGTCATCTTATATTAGCTTGTCCGCAAGATGATAAGTTGTCATTGCTTCTCTTCTGGTTCCCTTGCTCGAAACAGTAATTATATTATATTGCTGAGCTAAGAGAAGAAAGTGCAACTATATTCTTCATTCCGTATCTTGCATATGTGCACAGTGAAATTGATTCATCGAACATCGGTGATTTATGGACCATTGCATTTGTCATGATTGTCAATATTCATGTGTTAGTTGATATATTTAGATGGAATTGGATGAAACATGTATCAATTTGGGGATGTACAGTCGCTACACTTATCTATGTCACAGTCATCGATGCTTTGCCAATGCTTCCAGGGTATTGGTACGTTTTAAATCTTTTCCGAAGTAATATCATTGTGCTTGATACTTCGATAGAACAGTTCTAAAAGACTAAAATATGGTTGTATGATCTGTCACTAAGTATCTTGTTATTTTACAGGGCTATTTAGAAGAGTGACCAATGTAACATTATGTATGTAACAGTTTTTTGATGTAGGAAAAGAATATTAGTGTTTGTACAATGTGCTTCTGCGTTGAGTCATGATAACGAGGTGGCAGATTGGGTTGAAAGTGGGAAAGGAATAAAGAGCAGCGTGTCGGATATAAGGTAAAATGATTTAATGCATGGTGATCTTTGTGTGCATGTTAGAATTTGTTAAAATGGGATTTCAGACTCAGTTCCAATGCATAGTGTTACATTGTAGGATTCATTTTTAGCACATAGTTCCATTTTGATGTTGCTTTGCTTGTTTTTTCTTGCAGTTGATTCAAATGGAGCAATCCATTATAACTGAAGGACACAAGGAATTGAAGACTTCTGCTTATGGAGTGCTATGTTATTCCTTGATGTATGATGTCTCATTTAGGCATGTTTCTCAGGTACTCTGTTATTCTATTAACTTGTTTATTGAATTTCCTAGCCTCCTGTTCAATGAATCTGTAGTTCTAAATAGCTTGGTAGTCATGATATTAAAATTTTCTGTACAGTTCTTTGATGATATACAATATGATCAACATTAATTTAAAATCTGCAAGCCTATATGAAAATCAACACTATAATTTGTGATGTAATCCAAATGAAGGATCACCTTATCTATACTTAGCTTGGTTAACGATTTACGTGCTGGGATTAATTAATAATAGTTAACTTAGTTGTGCATGTAATTAATAAAACAATTAAGTTAACTAAATTTTATATAAAAATTAACTAAATATTATAAAATTAACAAGTTTATAATAATAATAATAAATTAACTAAGTTATCGAAAAATTTATAAGTTTGAGATAATTTATAAAAATTAACCAAGTTAATAAAATTTAAGTTTGAGATAATTTATAAGTTTAAGTTAATTAAAATACATGTCATGACATTTAATTTTTACTAATTGAGACAATTTACAAGATTGAGTTAATATAAATAAATTTGTAAATAAGTTAACCAAACATTATAAAATTTTAACTAATTTTTAAAAAAATTAACCAAAATTTTAAAAATTAACTAAGAGTTATTTAATTTGACTACGTTTTATAAAAATTAAATAAATTTATACAGATTAATTAAGTTTTATTAGAATTTAACTACGTAAATAAGTTTTTAAAAATTAAGTTTATTATAAAAATTAACCAAGTTTTATAAAAATTTAACTAAGTTTTATTAAAATTATTTAAATTTAAGAAAAGTTCAACTAAGGATGTTTGATATACTTTAAATATGAAACAGTTTCATAATAATTTGTTGATTGTTAAACTTGTCTCCAGGTAATTAGCTTTTTAGGAGTAAAGACCAGCTACAACAAAGAATTGTGGCTAATCAAGTAATGAACATGTCTTTAATTGTTATATATACTATAACATTTTGTTAGTACTTGTTGTGTAAACTTGTTTATGAATGGTTATGGATTTTATGTGATGCTCGGTTTGTCGAAAAACTATTATCGACATGGTTATGGATATTATATTTGATTAAGCGATTAACGTGTTTTTTTAATTGTTTGAATACGATGATTATGTGATTGATTGTTTGAATACGATGATTATGTGATTGATTGCTAGTTGTAATAAGACTATTATGTGAGCCATGGTTGGAAATAGTACAAGCCATTAACATGAAATAGTGGAGTGTACAACATGCTACAAAACAGTTAATAACTTTTAGTAGCGTTTAAAAAACGATTCTAAAATAAATGTAAATAGATGCGATACAATTTTTGAAGCGTCGAAAAAACGCTATAAATATTTTTAGTAGCGTTTCGATAAACGTTGCGATACGACATGCAACTAAAAGTCTGAAACGTTGACAAGCATCATTGTCCCAGTGGTTAAGTGATTTGGCTTTGGTGTGAAAGAACACAAGTTCGAAACTTGCGTAGCGTGATTCGAATGTTTATTGACATGTGATATGTTGTCACAGGTCTGAAACTTTTTGTAACATTTCTAAAATCCTATAATAGGTCAAGTTTTGATTGCATTTTTTACAACGCTATAAAAAGTTTCAGACTTTTAGTTGCATGTCGTTTCGCAGCGTTTACCGAAACACAACTAAAAGTTTTGGTAGCGTTTTTTCAGTGCTACAAAAGGCCTTTTCTGGTGTAGTGTCGGGATGAAATTTACTATATCATATATTTATGGTGGCAGTAGTGCTTTGTTATGAAAATCTACGATATGCAAGGACTTCTCGCTACTAATCCTAGGGGTAATTCCCGACAGGATGTGGTAGGAGAGTACCTTCGGTTTGTCCTGTTCCTGGACAACTTGTATGGATGGATGTCTGACATTGCATTTTTGAGATCACATCGTTGACTTTTACAAACGTACATCTATTTGGTGGTAGAGAAGGAAACTTCTCTTAGCTTAACACCCTTCTCTGAGACGTACGAGCTCGGAGGTTGTATGTTCGCGAAAGTCAATAGTGATCGAAGGAATGACAATGTGGCATTCAAAGTGAGATTTGCTATGTGAGAGTTAATCGTTACCTTATGCCTCATCACCCAGAAATGAAAGAAATAGGGTAGAAGCGGCAGGGCTATGTGGGTCGCTCTCATAAGGATATGGTCATCATCTTTCTAGATTACCATTTATATGTCGAGTATTTGTATGTTGGGGCCACGAATAGGTCGTAAACGACCGGGGTGATGTCATATTCGGTACTATCTAGCGAAGGGGTAGGCCGATTTTGTGTTGGTTTAGGAGTTTAGTATCTGGACCCTAGGTACATTTTTCTAGAGGTGTACTATATGGAAGGTAGTCCCTTATCTTGTCATTTGTATGGAATTCATTCTCCAATACGCGCCTACCATTTTGTTTGTAGAGCCTAACATATTCTGGAATTTAATAATGGTAACAATTTCAGCTATGATTAATTATTATTTGTATACTAAACACTAGTATAATATCAGATGATCTAATATGAAATGTTTTGGTTATCGTAAAGTAAAAACTCATCTGTGTTTATGTGCGGCGTGGTCTTACAAGATACCTTTGATTTGATAAAGAAAAGTTTTGATAACTTTAAAATAAATTTGAGATGTGTTTTCTCATACTGGTTTACCAGACTGATCCGGGCATTCTTCCATTTCAATGCTCGGGTCAGACCGAGTATATTTACAGATTTAGATTTGGATGCTTTGGAGCTTCAGTAGACGAGCTGGAAGTCTTCGGGTTGTATTCACGTATATGTTTATTTTTCGCTGCAATGTTTTTTTAAATTATCAGCATTTGTGAGAATAGGTTATCATAACTGTCTAGGTTGATGATTAGTGATTTGATTGTTGTACTCTGATTGATGTATATATATTAAAGATTACAGTTTCTCTTTTGTAAAGCTCATTGATATTATATTATATGTTGTTCCGCTGCGATTGTGAGAATCTGTGTTTTTTTAGTTTCTTTCTCTCTTCTTCTTCCTTTCTCTTCTTCTTTTGTTCTCTTCTTCTTTCTTCTTTCTTTCCTATAAAGATTCCGTTTTCCATTCAGTTTGGGCTGGACATGTGCGGTTTATTGCCAGTTCGAACAGTGTAGATTTTCGGGTCTTTACACGTGGTATCAGAGCTTAAGTTTTGTGAATTCTTAGACTTTGGGTACTTATTATAGATAGGGTCAGTAGCACCCAAGAATGAGTTGAGCGTATTATATGTATGTATGTATGTATGTATGTATGTATGTATGTATGTATGTATGAGCGGGTATTTGTTAATGATATATACAAATGATATTGGATTTGAAATTAGGTAAATTAAATAATTTTACCTAAATTATATTTTATATATAAAAGGAATAATTTTTCAAAAATTATTATAGTTATATATGGTTTGTTGGTTGTTAATGAATGGTGATATTTGATTGTTATCATTTGTTGTTTGTTGTTTGTTGTTTGTGTTTTAAATAAAAGTTGTTATTATTATAAATGTAAACGAAGATAAACAATTAAGAAATGATTTTATATAACCAAAGTGAAATTATATATACGAAATTATTTATCATATGATTTCAAGATGATTTGAAAATAATAAAAATTGGGTGTTTTGTTGAAAACATAAGAAACTAAGTTTTATAACTTATAAATTTTGAGAATTAGCGAGTTGAAACAAATTTTTAAACTTGTTGAATATGAATGTTAAGAAAAGTAAATTTGATAATTGAACTATGAAATGAAATTTAACTTAAGTTAAGTTAAATAAAATAAATTTTGGAATGAAATTTGACTTAAGCTAAGTTAAATGAAAATGAAATTGAATTTGATTTGTAAGAAATTAATGGAATGAATATGAACTTGAGTTAAAAAATGAAATTCAACTTAAGTGTCAAAATGAATTGAATTAAGCTAACGAAATAAATTAGTTAATGGAATACGTTTTGGAATGTTGTTTGTAAAAAAATTGAATATGAACTTAAAATGTGAAGTGATAATAAAAATAAGTTGTGTTGTATAAAATGTTTAAAATAAACTTAGTAAAGAATTTTATGGAATGGTTATTAAGTGTTATTAGTATTTAAGAAATATACTAAGTGAAGAATGAATGTAAATGTTAACGAACGTGAATTAAATAAATTAGTGAATGGTGAATATAAATGTAAATGAAATTGAAAGTTAATGAATTGAAAGGTAATTATTGGAATGTAAATTATTGGAATGTAAATCAATTGAACGTAAGTAAATTTAATGTAAATGAATTGGATGTAAATGAAAGTATAATTAAAAGTTGACATTGAAAATGCAAATCGACATGGTTATGAATTCATTGAATGGATATCATTCGTTGGATGATTTCTCTTGTTGCATTTGTTGCATTTTCATATAGATGTTATATTAGTATATGTTATATATTGATATTACTTTCTATATATTTGTTCTCGTTGATTGTTGAGTGATTAGTAGGTGCAGATGGCGTATGCTTCGCATTTGGAACTCGCTTTCGCGCTATTTTGCTTGTATATGCTTGCTAATAAATATAAAAGATACATATCTCGGATTACATATCGTACTTTTACACTTTTTCCCTACGGGGTGCCTCATCCTCGAAGATGAGATGTATATTTGTGATTATATATATATATATAGTGATTTTTTTCGATCGAACCGCGCAAAGGAGACGTTGGCGAAATTTTTCGTAAATTTAAGGCGTTAGAAAATTTTTGAGAAGTTTGAAAATAATTTATAGCTAAAGTTTGATTTTTGGTTTTATTACTTGAAATGATATTAGTTGATTTTTGGAATAGTATTGGTTAATAACTATGAATGAATACCCGCCGTTCGTAGCTCGGTTGGTTTGGGAGCTGGGAGATGGGAACCAAAGGACTGTGTCCGGGCAGGTTCGAATCCCAGCGCCAAACCATCAGTGGGAGTTTCAACGTTAAGCATCCGTGTGCGACGACTAAATAAAAGCGGGGTAGACACACGGCGTGGTTTACTTAAGTGAGTATCAATGAATACCATGATCTTAAGGTTTCCCATGATCTCAAAAAAAAATAACTATGAATGAATTTGAAGATTTAGAAAAAGTTTTTATAAGAAGTTTTAACTAACTGATTTCGAAAGTTAAAAGGTTTAAATGAATTTTTTAATCCATTTCAACTAATTGTTTTGAAAAGTTAATGGGGTTTGTGACATTTTTCTTACCGAATAATTTCGGGGACGAAATTCTTTTAAAGGGGAAGTCTATAACGACCCAGAATTTCAATCATTCAAATTTGAAATATTTAATTGATTTTAAATATTGAAAAGTTAATTTTATAAGTTACATAACTTATATTTCAAATATAGTGATTTATTTGATAACTAAATTGTTTGATATGAATAATTGGAATTGTTTAAATAATTGAATCTTGGATTTAATATGAATGAAAATGATTGCGAAAGTTGATTTAAATTCTATTTAAATTAGAATGGAGTTAGTAAATTTTTAAATTTGATTTAAAAGTGATTTAAACTAATTTTGAAAATTACTCGTTTTAATTAACGTGTAAAAAAGCTTTTTGGGCACTGTCTCAGATTTCGACGAAACTAGTTTCATCGAATCCGTAATAATGAATTATTATATGCTGTCGAATTTCGTGGCAATCGGACGTATCGTTTGGTCATGCAAGTTCGAAATGCATAGAATTTAATTAAAGGAATTTTAATTAAAATAATTAGATTTTGAAAAACTAACTTCTGTATATGATGGAATGGCTTCCGGTATATATTTCATTATGTTCGGAATAAGGGTATAGCATATAGAACGCCAGGTGGCACGCTTCGTTTGGAGTTCGGAATTTTCACAGATGAATAGTGCTTTTGAAATTTTTCTATAAATAGCCCTCAACTTTCATTCATTTGCAAATCCTAATTTTCAGCCCCTATTAAAATAAAACAATCCAATGGCCGACGTTGATTGGAGCCTCTAGAGGCAAAATTAGCCTTCGACTTCAACTAGGAAAATGTAGAGGGCAACTATACGAAGCCATTCAACGGATGGATCGAGCTATCATCGACGACAGCGGCAAATTGCCTCCATCCGCAAGCAGTTCTGGGTTCGACGAGGGGATTTTGGTCACGCGTACGTGCGCGTAGGTAGGGTGCGAGGTGCTAGGGGGTGGCGCACGGGGAGGAAGTAAGGTGATGGTGGCTGGCGCACTGGCGGCGTCATTCTGGACTGGCGAACTTCGATCGGAGAATATAAAAAATTACGCGCGACGCGAGTGTGGCCATGGGAGCAGGCAGTGGTTGCGAGGCGCGACAGTCGAGGCGGCTGGGCTGGGGCTGATAATCGGCGTTTGTTCACCTGGCGCGTCGTTCGTTCGCGACATTTAAAAAAAGGAATCGCGTGAGGGCCTGGAACTGTAGCGCCTGGGACGGAAGAAGGAGTTTGGGGTAAAGTTTAAATTTTATTAATTAAGTTAATTAACTTTTAATTATATCGTATGTTCAATAATTCATAACTTATTCGTACGAGGTCCATTTCAAGCGCAACAAGATGCGTTGCATTCGTATCAGCGAGCATTACGCTGTGGAGTAGGATTGGATGAATTCGGAGCTATTTTGATTTTTGGGTTAAATTGAACGGTCGTTCAATTTTAATTCAAACCGGAGCGCTTTGGCGATCTCTGGAATTTTTGTGAGTAAACTCACCTCTATGGCCTGCTTATATTTTAATATAAGTGGGAATAATTTTATTTATGTTGTTTGTTGCTTGTTTGGATGATATACTATATATATATATATATATTGGTTGGTTTGGATATATCTCCTCCTATTGGAGCGGATGAGAACCTATTACATTCCCGTGTTTGACCCTTTTGTATACGAATCTGCCTCGAAGTGGTTGATTTTTATATTATATGATTATATGTTGTATTTGATGCAGGGGGACAGGTTGGAGGGATCCAACATGATTCCTCGCACTGTTGATTTTATATTCATATATATGCTGATATATGATGCGATGGATGCCATATTTGATGACATGGATATGGTTTGCTTATTTGGTGCTATGGTAGCACTGGGCCTTATTTTTGGTATTTTGAAATACTAGAAAATAGTGATTTTGAATTGAAAAGATTTTCAAGTGATTTTGGAAGTATATGTTTTTAATAAATTTTAAATTATAAAAAGGAATGGATTTATTTTTAATAGATATGAAGTATGATTTTTAATGTTATAAAAATATGGTTTTGGTGAAATATTTTTATATAGAGATTTTTGAATATTCTATAAAGGATTTTAAAAAGCGATATTTTATAAATAAAGAAATAGATTTAAAATCGAAGTTTGTAAATATTTTATAAATGGATTTGAAGTAATAATTCCAAATGGAATTTAATGGTTTTGAAAAATGTTTTAAAATGTGGTATGTATCGAAAACGTAGATTTCAACATTTATTGTTGTAATAGACGTTTTCGGGTAAGTATGGAAGGCATGGACTATAACACTATTATTATAGTAAATGATTTCCGAAAGGAAATGTTTTATATAGTATACGAGATATATATATATAATTAATTAATCAAATCCATATACTAATGTTTTGGGGTTGTCGTAACGATGTTTTACGCAACATTTGTTTTGACCCAATAAAGCATGTTTTGGAAAATATGAAGCTTCCCTTAAATGATTTATAAACATACTTATTACGAATTTAAGTAAATGGAAATATTTTCTAAGTGTTGAAAACGAGATGGTTTGTGAATATACTTATACCGTTGATATAAGTATATGGAAATGTTTTCCAATATCGAAGATTTGAAAAGGTTTTGAAGATATATCTTTTTAAAGATAATTTGAATTAAATAATTGAAAATTGATTTAATTAATAAAAGATTAATTAAATGGCCTAGTGACTGCTTATGTACTAGATGTTGTTTATTGCTTTGATAGTTAAATAACCGACTATCAAAAGTTGGCCTCTTTATCGTTGTTGGTTCGGAGAGACCGGGATCGGATATATCCGAGAACCACTTCAGGCCAATGTATGCTTTCGAAAGTGCAGGTTTATGATTTTGAAGATGGAGATCTTCATGATGCAAGGCTATTTGCCACAAGTCCCTCAGGGTGAAATTTACCATATCATATATTTATGGTGGCAGTAGTGCTTTGTTATGAAAATCTACGATATGCAAGGACTTCTCGCTACTAATCCTAGGGGTAATTCCCGACATGATATGGTAGGAGAGTACCTTCGGTTTGTCATGTTCCTGGACAACTTGTATGGATGGATGTGTGACTTTCATTTTTGAGATTACATCATTGACTTTTACAAACGTACATCTATTTGGTGGTGGAGAAGGCAACTTCTCTTAGCTTAACACCCTTCTCTGAGACGTACGAGCTCGGAGGTTGTATGTTCGTGAAAGTCAATAGTGATCGAAGGAATGGCAATGTGGCATTCAAAGTGAAATGTGCTATGTGAAAGGTAATCATTACCATATGCCTCATCAACCGGAAATGATAGAAACAGGGTAGATGCGGCCGAGCTATGTGGGCCTTTCCCATAAGGATATGGTCATCACCTTTCTAGATTACCATTTATATGTCGAGTTTTTGTATGCTGTGGCCACGGAAAGGTCGGGAACGACCGAGGTGATGTCATATTTGGTACTATCCAGCGAAGGGGTAGGCCGGTTCTGTGTTGGTTTAGGAGTTCGGTATCTGGACCCTAGGTACATTTTTCTAGAGGTGTAATGTACGGAAGGTAGTCCATTACCTTGTCATTTGTATGGAATCCTTCTCCAATACGTGCTTGCCATTTTGTTTGTAGAGCCTAACATATTTTAGAATTTAATAATGGTAAAAATTTCATCTATGATTAATTATTATTTGTATACTGGACACTAGTATAATATCAGATGATTTGATATGAAATGTTTTGGTTATCGTAAGGTAAAATCCCATCCGTGTTTATGTGCGGCGTGGTCTTACAAGATACCTTTGATTTGATAAAGAAAAGTTTTGATAACTTTAAAATAAATTTGAGATGTGTTTTCTCACGCTGGTTTACCAGACTGATCAGGACGTTCTTCCTTTTCAATGATCGGGTCAAACCAAGTATATTTGCAGATACAGATTTGGATGCTTTGGAGCTTCAGCAGACGAGCTGGAAGTCTTCAGGTCATATTCACATATATGTTTATTTTCTGCTTCATTGTTGTTTTAAATTATCAGCAATTGTGAGGACATGTTATTATAACTATCCAGGCTGATGATTAGTGATTTGATTGTTGTACTCTGATTGATGTATGTATATTAAATATTACAGTTTCTCTTTTGTAAAGCTCATTGATATTATATTATATGTTGTTCCGCTGCGATTGTGAGATTCTGTATTTTTTAGTTCCTTTCTGTCTTCTTCTTCCTTTCTCTTCTTCTTCTCGTCTCTTCTTCTTTCTTCTTTCTTTCCCATAAAGATCTGGTTTCCATTCAGTTTGGACTGGACATGTGCGGTTTATTGTCAATTTGAACTGTGTGGATTTTCGAGCCTTTACTCTTGTACTTGTGACTTGATCTAACTTGGAAGATTCAATCATATTGTTATCTGATTCAACTTATAACAGCAGTCGGTTAATAGAAAGTTATAAAGTGGATGTAGGCTTCATTAACAGCCGAACCACTATAAAAATCTTTTTGTCTTTTTACTACTTCTGCTTTTTTTACATTTATTTTCTATATTATTGCTCTGTAAGAACATGCCTAATGCTTTCACACTCAGTTCAGGGTGTTGATCCATTTTTTAGGTTAACAATTTGGTGCTTTCGTTGAGAACCTAACTCGGGCTTAGATCTAGCTATCTACTTTTGATCATATAGGTTCAGAAGGTAGATCCTCAATCTCTGCTTAGAAGATTTTCTGTTGAGAATCAATGGTACCGAAAAGAAAGGGAACTACCTCCGGAAGATCCATATGAGCTACCATTGCTAGAGAAGAAAAAAACCTTCAGCAAATTGAAGTCAACAACCCCAACAACCCTAACAACCTGCTGTTAGGAGCTAACTCTGGAGATCAGGCTCCAAGATCCTCCACACGGTATGAAGTTGTGGCTAAGGGAGAATTGAACAAGTTGGTTGATGAAACTAACCATAAAATGGCAAACACTCAAAAGGCTCTTATGGAAAAGATAGATGCTCTCTTAGCGCTCCAATCACTAACTACTTCCAGAACGGTGCCTAAAGCCATGGCTACTATGAAACAAGAGCATTCTTTTGTTTCTGGCTTGAATGAAAGAAGCAGAAGGCAAAAGCAAAAGTAAGTAGTGGGTGGAGCTCCAAAAATCAAGATGGACGAAAATGTTAACACTCCACCCACTGTAAAAGCACCTACTACAAACCTGAACTTAAGGTTGAAAACCCTATGGGGAGATATAACGATGGATCTCTCTGGCTATAAAGATGACAAACAATTTGAGGAAGACAAATTGGATGAAAATGCTAACGTGCAAAATGCTAGAAGAAGCTCTAAAACCCTTGCTGCAGCACAGTGCCAAGTAATGGACGAGGAACTGCTAGTCAAACAATACTTCCAGAGGCAGGAGAACCAAGAAGATATGACACAAACCGGGATCGATTACAAGGCCAAGCTCCCGTGGTATATTGTGACCACTCCCAGCTGACCAGCTTCCAATCCCATCATGGAGCTCCCATCGTCGAATCACGAAGAGTCGCCATCGAAAATTATCAAGAATCGTCAAAATGGTCGTTGAAAAACTCACTTCAGGGTTGACTCGAAATCGAACTCGGGTCATATCGATCTCATAAGCCATGCACTCGCATAAGCCGCGCATTACTTCTTGAGTCGTGGAACCACACTTTCAAAGCACAAACTCTTCACGTAATCAGACGATTAGCAACGTCAAGAAGTTCCAAACCGTTCCCGATTGACGGGTCGTATCGATCCTATAAGCCGCGCATTTCATAAGCCACGCACTCTCAAAATTTATGCATTTTGTAAACCGCGCACTCTCAAAAGCCGTGCATTTCGTAAATCGTGCACTCTCAAAAGCCATGCATTTCAGTAAGCCACGCACTCTCAAAAGCTGTGCATTTCGTAAGCCGTACATTTTCATAAGTTGTGCATCTGACAAGCCATGCAAGCACTCCTTGATGTTGCTCTGGCATCATCAATGAACCGTTAAAATTTTCTAAGTACCGGTGTTGTCTCGATAACACCGGGAAACTTGTCTATTGCAGGATTAACAATGATTAACTCCCGCTACCCAAAAGAACCGACATTGCTCCGGTAGTGCCGCAAAGTTCACAAACCAAGAAGTCGGCAAAGAATTCTGATCTTTGACCAAAGATAATGTACAACATGTCTAAATTCAAGACATCTAAGTCACGAGTTCCCAAAGATAAAAGCTGCGATGCACCTTTGACTGGGGGCATCCAGGGAGCCACCCAGATCATCAAGTCTCACATCAATTATTCAAAATAATCAGCCCTATGGACTGAAGGGCATATAACACATTAACACTTGGTCAGGATAAAAAATCGCTCCAACTTGCAATAAAAGGAGGAACTTATCGTCTTCCAGAGATAGACGATGATGGAAGGCATTTCCAGAATCAAATAATTAACACATCAGTTTCCAAAGGTAGAAGCAGGTGCTCGACTGAGGTCTCAAACCCCAACTTGTAGAAAACCAACTGCTATCTAAAGACAGACAATGGCAAGGAGAGAACGCTCGAAATCGAGCAGCTAAACCATTGATTCTCGAAGATTGGAACCAACGAATAAGGTTGATATCCACAACAATGCTATCAGCCCAGCATAACGCATATGGCCTGAAACAAGCAAGGTTAAGTGTCACAGATTCAAGAAAAACACTACCGAACTCTACCGGTCCGTGATCAGGATAGGAATGAGCATGGTCGTACCAGGGGCAATGTGATGACTCGCTCCACAGTTTCTAATTTTCTATAAGAGCCTAGAATTTGACACGTAGAAATAAAAGGTTCTGCCTAGAAATGAAGGGTTCCGTAGAAATCAGACCATAACAAAAACCGATTGGAGGAAATCCGATTTTCGTGAATAAGAATAACCATGGAATTGGTTAAGCAACAACCCTGCATTTCCAAGGGTAACACTTAACGATGATGAACACGGCTAAGAAAGGGAAACGCCTGGGCCTCTCATCCATCCAGAACATGGCGTATCCCAAAGTTAAGCAATGTTGAGAAAAACAGCTACATTGGGTTGAAAGGGATCTACTCAACTATACAGGATCAAATGAATGATTAAATCCTAACCAACTGTTTGTGCCAAAATTGGTCATAAACACCCAATTACAAATGAAAGCACTAACTCACAGTTACCAAACATAGATAGAACATATGGAGAGGACATAAATATGAAGAACGACCAAATTTCAAAAGAAAGCGGTAAGAAGACAAGATTTATAATGGTTTGGCGTTATGGCCTACGTCCACTTTGAATGTTTTTGTTGTTTATTGATAATTCACGCTGATTACAATAGTAAAAACCAATAGCTTTCAAGTTACAATGGAGTTGCGGTAGAGTAATAGCGTAGAAGAGCCAAAAGTCCCTTTTATGTAGGCGTAGGAGTGCTATATATAGGCGTAGATTTCGAAATATCTTCCTCAAAGCTTGGAATATTTCTTCTCACGCGTGGATGAGCCCACTAGATCGATTAGGGGTCATTTGGGATCAATTGGGATTGATCCCTACGCTCTTCATATCGATCAATATGAGGTCCATTTGAGCTACGATCAATCATGATGGTCCTTCAGGTGGTAAGAAAGCTTCTATGAAAATTTGGAGGCATTTGGACTTGTAGATTTTGAGTTATAATCGATCCAAGATTCGATTTGTAGGTTGGCTGAAGCATGCGTATCGATCACTTCATATCGATCGACCTTCGTATCGATGCTCCTTCGTATCGATCAGATGTGCATCGATGACGTGGAGCGATAGTTCAGGAGAGATCCACGTATCACGCTTGTAGACCATTTCTTGTGGTTGACTTTGACTTCTTCGTATCCATCGGTTGCTGAGCTCCTCGTATCGATCCCTGCCTCTTCCTTCGTATCGATGCTTTCCACATGGTTTCGTATCGATACCAAAGCCTTCCCTTCGTATCGATACCTGGCTATCCTCTTCGTATCGATCAAGTGAATGATCGATACAAAGCATGCCGATGTTGCTTGATGGATACAAATTGGAAGGCCTTGATGGATGGATACGAATTGATGTTTGTGGGCCGTGAATTATGTGGACACTAACTGATCCATGACTTTGACCCGAAGTAACCTCTCTAGTGACTCGAAGTGAATTCTAAGTTGACTCGAAGTAGCTTATGGAGCTCTTGTAAATATGCCAATCCCTCAGAGACTCGAAGCAAGCCCTTTTCCAACCCGAAGTAACCTGCCTGAAAACTCGTAGTAAGCACGAAGGTGACTCGGAGCAAACCCCAAGCAACCCATTTTCTCTAAAATCTATACTCCAAGTGTGTTGCGCTGTTTATCCATCGACTATGCCATATCTTAGCCTCATAACCATGTTTATTATCCGTGATTGATCGTCCATTCATTCATTCATATCAAAACCAAGTTCGTGGCGGTCCAGCTTCGATAACTGTACGTCGATTGGGTTAAATCCGCCTGTATGTTGCCTTGCCAAAAGGCGGGTTAACACTTTGCCCCATAAAACATGCCTTGTGATAGGAAGGTGTGTTTTGTAGTGCCATAAGCTTGATGTTCGGAGCCTGTTGATGACCTGTAAAGAGATCGATAATCTTACCTGATTGTGAATAGCGATCATTCAGGATCGTATGTCGTTCGAGGCGATATGCGGTCGTTCGAGGTCGGCTGCCGTTCGAGGCGAATTGTGACCATTCGTGGTCGTGTGCCGTTCGAGGCGAATTGTCATCGTTCGTGGTCGGATGCCGTTCGAGGCGAATTGTGACCGTTCGTGGTCGGGTGACGTTCGAGGCGAATTATGACCGTTCCTGGTCGGGTTTTGGAATTATAAATATCAGATTCATATTCAAATGAGTCTTACAACAAATATGTCCTAAATCGAGTCCAAATGCAAAGAAGAGAAAACAAAAGCAAAATTAAAACATCAAAATGCATGCATCTCCACTGTGGCAATTTATAGTCATCTCAGAGCATGCCTGAGGACCGTTCGTGATCTCGTACATGTGTAAGCGATTTAACCGTTTTATTGTGGAGTTTATTACTTATTATTCATCATCCTGATCAGTTGATGATAAGTTGACGCCTTGATTCAGGGTTGTCTTCATTTGATGTAGAAGGTGGTTGCTCCTGTTCCACCATCGCTGCTCGCCTTTTCACGTACTATAACAACATGCCATTTCGAATATGTCCTTCGATCTCATCCCTCAAGTGCCTGCAATCGTTTCCACTATGGCCGCTTAGCTCGTGGAATAGGCAGTATTTGTCTTTTCCTTTCATTTTTGGTTGGCTCCCTCCTGATTGGTTTTCGTTAGGGAACCTGCCCCCTGGTGTCTTGGTATATTCGTTCTAAAGTCTCGCTCAACTCCATATAAGAGGTAAATCTTGGTTCCTTTCGTGGCCGCCTCGGTTCATCAAAGCCATTCTCTGCTTTTCGCTTCCCTTTATCCTTGTTTGAATCTTTCCCGGGTGGATCCCCTCCTTTGACCGCATAAACATGAACTTCCTCTCCTTCCTCTCTTTCAGTCTTCGCGTCTTCCTATCGCAGAAAGCTTTCTGCCTCATGGTAAAACTCTCCTAGATCCATAGGTGGATCCCTTATCAATGAATTCTTGAATTCTGTACCATCGGCTATGCCAGATACAGCTGTCATTAATACCATGGACGGATCTGGGCGATCCACTAATGCTGCCGCTACATTAAATCGTGTTATAAAACTCTTCAAAGACTCCCCGGTCCTTTACTTCAGTATTGTCAAACTCATCACATTCTTGGGGACAGCAATTAAGCAAAGCATGCACAACTAAGGACGTGTAGGGAAAATCATGGAAGGTCGAAACTAAAACCAAAGGACTTTCTCAATCCTAGAATAGGATTGAGAGCCTGACCAGGGGCAATCGAATCATTTGTCCCTAATCTCTCCATCTCTCAAAATCGCATAAATACAGGCATTCGAAATAGCTAGTCCCTCGAGCAGGGATAGACGCACAGATACTTGATCGAAAGAAATGTTGCAAAGTCCAAATACGAATAACCACGAGGTTGGTTAGAATAACGGTTTTGTTTCCAAAATTAGAGCATTCTGGCAACAAAATCACCAACAAAGAAAATGAAGGATTTAACGTTCAGAAATCAACCGTCGCTTGCAGTCTTGCGATAACGAGAAGGATCGATGACCTACTTACGGTCTAACTAGATCATTTGGTTCCAATTGCAGGAATATGCCATTACCCAAAATTTGGTGATGCTAAGAAGAAACCTCCAGAATGAAACTATCAATACATTAGCTTTCGAAAATAGAAGCAAGAGTTTGATTGAATCTTCAGCCCTACCTTCTGGCATCTCATGCTATTTGAAGATTCACAACATCAAGGAAAAATCTACAGAGTTGAGTCATCGCGCACGAGTTTTTGAAGATAGAAACTGATACATGATTAGGGTCTCAACACTGGACTTAGAAGAATTCACTCTAGCAAAAGATAACGGCGACACGTCATTCCAGCACAAGTACCCAGAATGACATTGGATGAGATGTCAACTTGGAGGAATTCAATTATAGTCAGTGTTTGTAACCAAATTGGTCACAAGCACCCAAGAATAGATTTATGTAGAGAAGTAAATAAAGAAAATAAAATTAAAACAGAGGAAGATCACAAGCACCCAAGAATAGATTTATGTAGAGAAGTAAATGAAGAAAATAAAATTAAAACAGAGGAATAGAGTAAACTAACAAGAAAATCAAAGCTATAATCAAGAACATAAGGATTTATAGTGGTTTGTCGTCGTATGCCTACATCCATTTTGAAGATTCACTTTATTGATTCACTACTAATTTGATTACAACAACAAACAGCAAGAAGTAAGGAAAAAAACTTGATTACAATAAAGAAGTATGTAACCAGTGACGTAAAGATCCTCAGAGTGACCCCCTAGGCCAGTATTTATAGGTGAAGATGACCACCAATCCTTCTGAAACTTCGGCTATAGGACCTTCTTATCCATATAGGCCCACCATAGGGGTCATTAGGGCCAAATCCCAATGAAGAGGGATCGGTACCGAACCCTCCATTGGTCAATTCTTGGGCAACGATCCCTATGGTGGCTTCTTCATGTTTAGACATGTTGGCTCTTCGAATATCATGTTGATTGGACAAGTGAAATTAGTGCTTTTGCTTGATCTTCGATTCAAATCCACTTGGAGGTTATCTCTGTCAAACCCTTCTCAATGGATCATGTTGATGCCTCATGGTTGACTTCATACTTCGTATGCGGATCCCTATTGTATGCTATAGCAATCCATCTGCCTATCCAATCATGCCAATCCATGCAAACTTATTCATGCTTATCCTTTGAATTCCATCATGTAATGTCGATCCCTCTGATTCCATTAAGCTATGTCGACCCCTCCTATTCCATAAAGCTATGCTGATCCCCTTTATTCCACAAAGCTATGCCTATCCCTCCTATTCCATAAAGCTATGTCGATCCCTCCTATTCCATAAAGCTATGCTGATCCCTCCTATTCCACAAAGCTATGTCGATCCCTTGAGTTCCAACTTAACTCCCATATTTTTAGAACTTTGCATTGTCTATCTACCAACTTCGTTCAATCCTGGCTTCATATAACCATTCGAGCTCTGCTTTTGGGTTCTACAGCTGTTGCTCTGTGGTCGTCCTTCTCGATAATAGTTGAATCTATCTTGCGCAATCAGTCCAATATAACCGGGTCAGAATATCGGGTAACATTTTCCCTCCAAAGTATGTCTTGTGAGTAACATGACGTGCTTTGAATCAAAACTAATCTAAATTTCCGGAGAGAAGTCCATCTAGCTTCTTGACTGATTTCTATTCCTTTATTGAGTCGTTTTCCAAGGCATTGAATTTTCCATTGATCGCTAAGACGCTTGATTGACTTCCATAATATAAGTCCAACGTCGTATTTCGTCAGCATATACAAATCCGGTCATGCGGGACTTATAAACTTTTTATTATCTGGTCCAGCCTCGAATTAAAGGTTTTAGGTTTGATTTCAATTTCTGTTGATTTCAAAAAGGTTGAGAATCACTTACATGTATATTCATATACACGTTTCTATCGTCGGCTCCCGGACGTGTTCGAACGTTCACAGGTCGTTGCCAATTTTTATAGTATTTTGTATGTTCGCGTTTACAATCGAACCTTCATGAGCACCATCGTAATTCATTTTTCACTCATCCATTATTTTTTATTTTTCCTTTTTCTTTTCATTTTTTTATATATGTAGGGATCGGCATTCAACATGCCGATCCATTGCTGAGGCTACGCAAATAGGGATCGGCAGGTCCCAATGTCAATCCCTCCTTGCCTTTGACCCATTCAACACTCTCCTATGACTGATTCCTCTCCCATACATTCATATATATATAAACCATTCTTTCTTTCCTTCCTTATTTTCTCATTTTACTTGCCTTTCATATATATATATAAACTAAGAAGAGAGATGAGGGTTCGGTGAAGGCCTCTGGTGGAGAAAGAATTGGGAGTGCAGAAAGGCAGGTTCGGTCTATGGTGAGATGGCAGCGACAGGGATCGGCAAGCGAGGGTTCGTTTGTTTAGTTGTTTTCGTTGGAGAGATGATGAAGGAAGGTTGTGGAAAGGGATCAAATAGGAAAGGTTTGGAGAGGGATCGGTATAAGGTGGCGTTATAGAATAGGGATCGATAAAGGAAGCCTTAAATGGAGGGATCAGTGTGAGGTGGTATTATAGGATAGGGATCGGTAAAGGAAGCCTTAGATGGAGGGATCGGTATGAAGGTCTTGGGTAAGGGATCGGCAGTGAAGTCTAGTGATCGGCAGTGAAGTCTAGTGATCGGCATATGCATTATAGACTAATCCAACTCAACTCATTCGAACACTCAACACTAGTTTGCCTTGCTGAACTTGGACATACGATGACAATGAACAATATAACATGCATACTCGAACTGTTGAACTTGAAACTGACCAACCAAATTTCTGGAATTTTAAATATGGACTAAGCGATAAACTTGCTAATGAACTTAAGTAACAGACTTCATAATTTAACATGCTAATAGGCGATCCCAAAGCCTTAATTGTCGATCAACTTTCTTGCCAATTGAAACGGTCAGCGATGATGGTTGTTAGCACCAAAATTGGTCACTAACCTCGTTGAGAAAGATTGTGTAGAGATGTAAGTGATGAAGTTAAATTAAACAAGGAAGAATATGCTAATTAAAATGCAGAAAGTAAGAACACCGGATTTATAGTGGTTCAGCGTAACTGCCTACATCCACTTTGAGTTTTGATCTTTATTTCTTTCACAAGTAGTTGAATACAGATACAATCCATATATTAATGACTTGAATACAAGTTTGAACTGAAAATAATCAGTCTTGAAAGTGGCAGAGTCTCCCCATTGTTCTCCCAAAAAAGGTCCATTTCACTATGCCCCTGCCCCTCTATTTATAGACAAAGGTGGGTTGGACTTCTCTGGCGGGCCTGGTAGCTGAATAACTCGGTCCAGATAGGCTAGTCCATGTGTGCCGAACCAATCAGGTCGAACAGTTGGGTGCCGAACCACTCTCCTTCTGCCGAACGAGGCGCTTGCTGTGTGGGAAGAGTAGGCCGAATAGCCATCGAAGCCGAACGTGCCTCCTGGCCGAACGAAGTATTTGGCCGAACGAAGCCCCTTAGCCGAACGTGCCTTTAGGCCGAACGAAGCCCTTAGCCGAACGATGTCCTTAGGCCGAACAAAGCCCTTGGTCGGACGATGTCTCTGGCCGAACGATGCCTCTAGCCGAACGTTGCCTGATGCCGAGCGCTCCTGGATGCCGAGTACTCTTGGATGCCGAGTACTCCAAGATGCCGAGTACTCCTAGATGCCGAGTACTCAGTTGCCTGGCCAAATCTCCAGGAAACACTTGCCCCCCAAAGTGTGTTATGTGACTGCACGTAATACGCTTTGAACTATGTATCCTCCATGTCTCGTTTCAAATCCTTGACTAAATTCCAATGGAGATGCCTTCTTGAGAATATCAGTGGTCATCCGTGTCTGATTTTGCAGAGCTAATAGGCTTCGGCTATCTGATCTAGTCTTCTCTTAATAACCCTTAGTGAGAATTCAATTTCTGTTGATTTCAAGAAGTCGAACTTTTTCGGACGTACACATGCACGTTCAGGTACATGTTCTTGCCATTGGCTCTCGGATGCGTTTTATATGCTCATAAGTCATCGCCAACTCCATCTAGTTTAATTGCAATTCAATCGCGATTCCTTGTTTGTATTTTCTGTGAAATAAGGGTTGCAATCAGCCACTTGAGGAGTTTTCCAAACCTCTCTTCAGTACAGACTCTATGATTTTGTTCACAGCTTCAACCTGTCCATTTGTAGTTATAATGGATCATGGAAGGTCATAAGGACAGATGGCGTTACGGATAAAGAAGTTGATTATTTTCTTCATCTTGGTCGTGGTTAAGAGTTCTTCATCTGCTCATTTGGTGACGTAATCAACTGCTATGATGGTGTATTTTGCACCACCTTTAGGATCGACAAGAAGATGATTTCAGTGCCCCCAAGTGGCAAACGGCTATGAACTAGCCATTTGAATAATTTCCATCGATGGGGTTCCCGGATTCTTTGCAAACATCTTGCACTTGTCACATTGTTTAGCATGATCAACCACATCTGGGTTGATGCTTGGCCAGTAATACCTGTAGTAGAGTATCTTCTTTATCATGGTTTTCCCCCTGATGTTATCATGGGCGATATGCCGAAGCATGGGGATGGATAAACTCCTTTTGACACATGAATTATTCTTAGATGATTTGGCGTGAAGCTTTGAGGAGGATCCGTCGTTTTCCATTCCTCCATTCAGTAAGAATTCCTCATTGTAGATAGTCTTTGATAAGAGTCAACCATGACACCTTTTCATTTTGCTCACTGAGTACGTGTGTAATGATGTAATACGTGAAGTCGGTTAGTAGCTCTTGGACTTGGCCGAGAAAAGGAGCAAGAGAATGCCCCCTAGCAAGATCAACTTCCTTAAATTTGTATACTACCAATCAAGAATCACAAAAGATATGTAAAGTTTTCACTTCAAATCCTCTAGCAAGTTTGAGACTGGTAGTTAAGGCTTCATACTAAGCATCGTTGTTTGTTACAGGTAAATCAAGTTTTAGGACGTAGCAGATTGATCGTTCCTCAGGAGTCATTATCAAGCCATAACACTGATCATTAGATGCTCCATCCGCATACATTTTCCATCTTATGGTTGGTTCTCTGCTACTCTTCGAGTAGTCATCTGAGGTAGTGAATTTGGGTGTGAGGTCTGCTAATTTCCGTCCTTGGATAGCCCTTCGTGGAAAATAAGTGATATCGAATTAGCTTAGTTCGATATTCTATTTAAGTAGTCTTTCAGACGTCTCAGGTCATTGTATGCCTTGTCGCAATGGCTGGTAGGCATAGACGTTGATGGGGTGAGCCTAAAAGTAAGAGTGGAGCTTTCATGATGAAATCAATAGAGATTGTGCTAGCTTTTGTAGCTTCTGGTTGATATCCAATGCATGGCTCGCGATAGTTAATGAAATCACATATGCATGTCAGAATGGGTCCAAGGGAACATATCATCATTTATTCAGAAAATCCAACTAATTCTTTTATCATCATTGCACTGAGCTATGATCCGATATTCAGCACCCGGAAAGGGTCGCCATGGCTAGCTGTTATGTCGACCGTCAGCTTAGCAGGTGCCATCCCAGATTCTTTGAGTAAAGATGTAACTATTTTGCATAACATTCAATGTGAAATATGGTTGGGACGGCCAATGTTGATGGTTACACTAGTCGAATCCTAGAGTCTTGTCATGAGTTATTGAGTCTAATAGCGAAGGGCTCTGAATGCTCTAATAGATTATAAGCAAATGGCCAAAAATCAGGCTTAAAAGCGCATTAAAGGAAATGTCGAGTGGGGGTCAGCCTCGAGTGGCATGCAACTGTATAGTCGGATCTTGCTATGAGTTTGAATTTGCTTATGCATTCGAGTAACGCACTTTCTATTCAATGCATTCATGATTCTTTACCCGTCCTTCGGGTTGGAGTGGAAGTCAATTTCCCATGAGCTAAGGTATCGATTTAACGATTCTATCTCTAGGCATCCTTTCGGTCGTTGCCTTGAGTAGCTATAAGCACTATATATAAGTTTTAATACTGAGCTATCGTAGCCAGTTTTTGGATGACCATGCGTCTTCTCCCAATCTCGGGTTGTTAAATGTACTGCATGGATGGTTGAGTCTCGTCCTAGCTATGTTTATGTCTTCACCTAAACTCCAAAGACATAGAGGTGATTGGTGAATAGTCGGTTCACATTCATCTTGCTTCTCGCTCGTGCCCCCAGGTCTGGGGCATATACTGATAAGTAGGAAGGCCAGCCACGCCCACTTTAGCTTTACTCTCTTTCTCGTTAAATCGTGGGATCATGTCAGTCGATGGGAGACTAGGTCTCGCCTATCTTGGATTTTATCGTGGTTTTTCATTCCAAGAGGAATACTTTGATGCCACGTAAGTTTCAGGGCGTAATTTGGACAGTGGATGGTCATCCACGTCCACTTTGGTTCATGCTCTGTAATTAGATCTCGGTGTAAAGTTGGCTACAAATGCAAGCGGGTTATGCTCATCCAGTTTCATACTCCTCCTGACGAATCGAACGAGGGTGCTGGAGAATTTTTGACCAAGTATTCGTGGTTTACCCTCCTTTCCATACTCTAGGGGTCATAGTTTTTCAAAAAACATCCGAGTCACATTCGTATGTGCTTGGTGCGGATCGGCATTGACCCTTGGTCTGAGGTATGATATAGTAGGTTGCTCGTAGCTTTGGATGCTGTTTCGATTGGTTCTGTATTGAGGCCTCCCTGCAGTCGCTGCCTCAAGTTATATAGAACGCCATGCTAGAGCTATAGTAAGCTGTCGTATTCGGCTCTTTAGTGTTTTGTACCCCTGCCCCCAGCATTGATTTGGCCACGTCACTAGTTGGATGGTCGAACTCCATCCTCAGCGGGTTAAAAATCCTCCTGTCGATTCCAGGCCGAAGTTTGCGGAATAGAAAATGGTCAGAATTCACTCGTATATTTATCGATGTTTATACACCACTCTGCATTCTGGTGACTTAGTGTTATTCTCCCCCCGGTTGACTCGCGCCCAATTTGTGTTCATGTTTCGGTCCACAGTTCGAGACGTAGAGATTTTCGTCAACTCGTTTATACTCTAGTTCGCACTCTGGGAACTTAGAGTAATCTGGTCCGCTTCTGGGATTTAGGGATTTTTCTGAAGTCGTCTATAATCTAGTCCATGCTCTGGGGACTGAGAGTACTGTAGTCCGCACTCTGGGGACGTAGAGGTTTTTGAGTCATTTATACTCTAGTCCGCACTCAGGGACTGAGAGTACTGTAGTCGGCACTCTGGGGACGTAGAGGTTTTTGAGTCATTTATACTCTAGTCCGCACTTAGGGACTTAGAGTACTTTAGTCCACATTCTGTCTCCCATTCCAGAGGGTGAGACCCCCCGGATGGCTGAGAGTTTTCCTGAACCTGGCAGATAATCCTTCTCTTTAAGATTCTCTTTAAGATTTCGAAAGTCGTTATTCTTTATGCAGGACTATTGCATTCTAATGCCTGTTTTCCATGATTTTGTGCAGGCCGTTCTGACCCCGGGCCCACTCCGAGGAGCGATGTCGCCAAGGAAGTGAGGGAGAAAACAAGTGAAGCCACTCACGCAGGGGAGGCTCCTGGTCCAGATGCTCAGGTGATCGGAGCGCTTGATGAAGAAAAGTCTGAAACCTCCTCTTCTACCGACGGGGGTTATGAAGTAGAAATTACAGGCGCCTCTGAGCACACGTCCGAATTGAGCATGGAGGAGCGGCTCGAGAAAGAGAAGGAGGAGACGGTCAAGGTCATAGTAGAGCCTTGAGTTGTGGACTTGGACGATCCTTTGAACAAGCCGTTGAAGGTCATCCTTCCTGGAGGGTCCAAGCCCATGGAAGGCCCCTGTACTCCTTCAGTTGCTACCCCTCTATCAAAGAAGAGTACCAAGGGTAAATGCTCTGGAGAGGAGAAGTTGAAGAAGCACAAGAAGTGATTACTATCCTCGTTCAACGAGAGTTAGTTTAAGTCATGTAATTATTTTCATCTATTTCCTTAGTCCTTGTAAGTAGAATGTCGACTCCGAACGTTGGAGGGGTTATAATAGAAAGTCATTTCTGAATAAGGTTTAGTTCCTTTTTCTGTCTTACAAAAGACTCTTATTGTTCAGTTTTCTTTGTGATTGCGATTTTAATCCAAGCAGTTGTGAGTAACATAGACTTCTCAGTCCATCTTCATATAACTCGGAAACTCTTCGGGAGTCGTTGAACTTCCATTCTGTGCTTCGTGCACTTAGAATACTTTCTAGCCCGTATGTCAGGGAATTGACAAATTCAAGTCATTTGTGTCATAGTTCATATTCAGGGAACTTGGAGATCCGATTCGCTTATATTCGAGTCCGCACTCTGGGGAGTTAGAGTACTCCAGTCTGCACTCTGGGGACTTGGAGGTTTAAGTCATTTATACTCTAGTCCGTGCTCTGGGGACTGAGAGTACTCCAGTCCGTTCCCTGGAGACATGGAGGTTTAAGTCGTTTATACTCTAGTCCGCGCTCTGGGGACTTAGAGTACTCCAGTCCGCACTCTGGGGACTTGGAGGTTTTAGTCATTTATACTCTAGTTCGCGCTCTGGGGACTTAGAGTACTCCAGTCCACACTCTGGGGACTTGGAGGTTTAAGTCATTTATACTCTAGTACACGCTTTGGGGACTTAGAGTACTCCAGTCCGCACTCTGGGGACTTGGAGGTTTAAGTCGTTTATACTCTAGTCTACGCTCTGGGGACTTAGAGTACTCCAGTCCGCACTCTAGGGACTTAGAGTACTCCAGTCCGCACTCTGGGGACTTGGAGGTTTAAGTCGTTTATACTCTAGTCCACGCTTTGGGGACTTAGAGTACTCCAGTCCGCACTCTGGGGACTTAGAGTACTCCAGTCCGCACTCTGGGGACTTGGAGGTTTAAGTCGTTTATACTCTAGTCCGCGCTCTGGGGACTTGTCCGCACTCTGGGGACTTGGAGGTTTTAGTCATTTATACTCTAGTCCGCGCTCTGGGGACTTAGAGTACTCCAGTCCACACTCTGGGGACTTGGAGGTTTAAGTCATTTATACTCTAGTCCACGCTCTGAGGACTTAGAGTACTCCAGTCCACACTCTAGGGACTTAGAGTACTCCAGTCCGCACTCTGGGGACTTGGAGGTTTAAGTCGTTTATACTCTAGTCCACGCTTTGGGGACTTAGAGTACTCCAGTCCGCACTCTGGGGACTTGGAGGTTTAAGTCGTTTATACTCTAGTCTGCGCTCTGGGGACTTAGAGTACTCCAGTCCGCACTCTGGGGACTTGGAGGTTTTAGTCATTTATACTCTAGTCTGCGCTCTGGGGACTTAGAGTACTCCAGTCCACACTCTGGGGACTTGGAGGTTTAAGTAATTTATACTCTAGTCCACGCTCTGGAGACTTAGAGTACTCCAGTCCGCACTCTGGGGACTTGGAGGTTTAAGTCGTTTATACTCTAGTCCACGCTCTGGGGACTTAGAGTACTCCAGTCCACACTCTAGGGACTTAGAGTACTCCAGTCCGCACTCTGGGGATTTAGAGTACTCCAGTCCGTACTCTGGGAACTTGGAGGTTTAAGTCATTTATACTCTAGTCCGCGCTCTGGGGACTTAGAGTACTCCAGTCCGCACTCTGGGGACTTGGAGGTTTAAGTCGTTTATACTCTAGTCCGCGCTCTGGGGATTTAGAGTACTCCAGTCCATACTCTGGGAACTTGGAGGTTTAAGTCATTTATACTCTAGTCCGCGCTCTGGGGACTTAGAGTACTCCAGTCCGCACTCTTGGGACTTGGAGGTTTAAGTCATTTATACTCTAGTCCGCGCTCTGGGGACTTAGAGTACTCCAGTCCGCACTCTGGAGACTTGGAGGTTTAAGTCGTTTAAACTCCAGTCCACGCTCTAGGGACTTAGAGTACTCCAGTCCGCGCTCTGGGGACTTAGAGTACTCTAGTCCGCACTCTGGGGACTTGGAGGTTTAAGTCGTTTAAACTCTAGTCCACGCCTTGGGGACTTTGTAACGACCCCGGATTTCTTATGAATTTAAATTAATAATTAAATAAATTTTCGGATAAAAATAGTAGAATAAATCGATAAAATGGAGCGAGTTTCCCCGGATTCAAGTATATTCTGATTGAATCATTTCGAATTGTTAAATGTGTAAATTACTTTAAAAATAATAAATAAAAATGTACATATAGTCATACAAGATTTTTTTTTTGAGAAAAGGTAGACAAAGAAATAAACAAAGTACATATGTACATACTTATATAGAACAAAAGAAATGAATCTGCATAGCCGAAATAAAACAAGACAAAGTCAAAATACAATATTGTTTGTAGCTTGTAAGTTAAGCCAGGCAAATATAAGAAAATGAGATATGTATAAAATAAAAACATAAAGTACAAATAGCATTTAATGCTTGCTAATACAAATATCTTCTCAAGTACATAAACACACGATTTCAGCCACCAACAATGAAATTATCTTTGAAATTTGTACAAAACTTGGATATTGTTTGCATAAGAAAAATGATGATACCCTGTAACTCATTGTATATATCAACCTATAAGCATTTTTCTCCATATCAGTTTTCATTTTCCTTTCGAACTAAGTAAAACCAAAATAAAACTCCATTTCAAGACTTAAGCAAACATTCTCAAGCAAGCAACTCAATGCAAAACAGAGAAGCAAGATGATTTGGCAGGAAGATCAAAGTAAATACATTTTTCAGCCTTTAAATTTCCAAACTGTTTTCATCAGGGTGCTCTGTTCTTTCAAATCTTGGTGAGTAACATTTTGTTTTAAAACTCTATAAAATATGATTTTTGTGAGTAAACAAACTGATTTCAAAATTTAACTTGTGTGTTTGGGTTTTTTTTTTATGATATGTGCTTGCAATAGTTTAAACAAAACTACTCTGTGTATATTCTGTTTGCACTGGTAATTTATATGGCTTGTTTTCAGTATTTCAAGTTTCTAACCAAAGTAAAGCAGAGAAAAAATTTAAATACTTCTTCATATAAATATTTTTAACTTAAGAATTTAAGTTAAACAAACTTGTTTAAACTGGAATCACGGCCTGGAAAATTGTTTGAATGTAGACAGTGTAACTTAGACACTGTATATTCAATTTTACAGTAGATAGGAGATCATATGTTAAAATTCGAATATTTCAAATTGTTAATTTGATTTCATATCTTGAATAAACATTTAAAAATAGGATTTTTGAAACAAGAATTATGATTTATAGATAACTATACAGGATGTAGTTCATATATGAACCAAAATCATACTTTGATCCATTCCTGTTAACTGAAAACTTTTTAGATGATAAAATTTTGTATGAAGCTTGCTTGATCCTTGTTGATTTCAGAAAAAATGTTAAAAAAATTTCCTATTGCAAGAATCGAGAGAGAGAGGTCGGACTAGGGTTTTTATGGTAGTTTTGTTGGACGAAGAACACGCGGCTATGGTGTCGACTTTGGTGCATCGTGTTTGATCGCACCCAGGGGAAAAGGTTAGGGGGTCGCTGGAGCAACTTTGGACGAAGTGGAGGGGCTGTCAGAGGACGAGGTCGCCGTCGCGAAGTTGATTTAGGTTGCGAGTTCGGGTTTCCAAGTTGAGCTTGATAGCTCATTTTGATTTCATGATAAATCCTTCGATGCCGAGTGTTTGTTTAGAGGGAGATGACCATTTATGACTAGTCCGCGGTCTTGGCAATGATCGGAGATGGACGGAATGATGTGCACCTTGCACGTGCACGCGAAGGTTTAGGTATGGGCTGCTGTTCGAAGTTTTGGTGAAGAAGGCTGGTCTCGAAGTAATGTTCGGGGATAAGGGAAGATGGCTCGGGGTTGTCTTCGAGCACGTGAGCGAGTATTGTAAGGTATAACAGTTTTTTTTTAAATTAAACTTTAAAAAGAAAAAGGAAAGGAAGATGGGGAAAATGGGGGGGAGGACTCGAAGCAGGGTACGGGTTTTCTCGAGTAATTTTTAGGGTGGCTCGGGTCAATTGTTTTGACCTGACAGTTTTAAGTTTTAAAAACTTAAATTAAATTCAGGTGTAAAGCAGTTTAAAACATAGACTTTAAAACCAGTTAAAATCTAAGTTCAAAATGAAAGTGAAATCCAGTTTTGAAATAAATTAAGTTAGATTTTTGTTCATTTTTAAATCTAAAATTTAAAAAAAAATGAAATTTGAAATAAATTGAAAGTAAGTTGTTTTGAATACTTTATTTAATGATTCACTAAATTGTTAAGATAATTAAAAATGGATAATTAATTAATTCAATTAATTAATGCTATGAATGATTGATTAAGTTATCAAGAGTTCTGAATTATTAGTTGATGAAGGAAATTAACTAGAAATTATTAAGTAAGAATAAATTAAGTTATATTGAATACTTAATTAATTAAGTAACTAAAGATTAATTAATGAGTTATTAAAGATGAAATTTAATTGTAAGTAATAATAAATCTTAATTTAATTACTTTAGAAAAGTAATTTAAGAGGTGTTAATAATTAATTAATGAGTAATTAACCCGGATTATAAATTCATAAGTAATTAATCAAATTTGAATAAATCAGATAATTAACTAACCTTACTTATGAATATTTGGATTTGATTGGATGATTGAATTGTTTGATATTTCCTGATCTATGATGCTTTGTGATATATTCTGATTTGTGTGAAATCTTTACTGTAGTTTATTTATCTGAAATTTATATATATTTGTGATCTGTAAATGAACGGTAAGCGTTATAGTTTATATCGCTTATCAACTATATTTCTGTATTCTGCTCTGTGATGATTCATTGTGTTGCACTATTGTGTTAAACCCCTGGACTACACCTTTTCACACACAAATATGGATTTCACGTGGAAATCGGTTAAGTCACGGATAATGTAAATTTGATGTTTTTGAAATTGAAATTTTAATTTCAATTGATTTTGAAATTGGAATTCGGGTTTAAAGTGAAAAGCAATTGAAATAGAATTTCAAAGATAAAAGTTATTTTGAACAACTTAATCGAGTTTTGAAAATTTAAAAAATTTGATTTAAATTTGAATTCAAGTTCAAAATTGAATCCTATGAGTTGAAACTAGGGATTGGAAATGTTATAAATGTGTTTATCTGAATTTAAACCATTTAAAGTATAATTTTGAGAATTTGGATTTAACCCAAAGACTTTAACTCGTATGAATGAATCAGATTTTCTGAAATGAAACTATTTGTTTTCAAAAGATAAAAGCTTTCAGATAAGAAATGAAATTCCAGTTTAATTAAAGGAATTTCAAGATTGAATTGAAAAAATGGTTTTCCAAGTTATGAATGAATTCTTTTTGAAAGCTATAAATTGAATCTGTTTATTTTTAACAGATTTAAAATAATGATTTATTTAAACCATTCGGAATAAAACAGTTTGAAAGCTATAAGTTAAATCTTTGATTTAAAGATTTAACGAGTTAAACTGAAATGGAAATTGATTTAGAAAATCTGTGAATGAATCTTTTATTTAAAAGATTTAAATGTGGAAATTGTTTAAACCGTTGAAGGTTGTTTAAAATAAATCTTTTTGTTGAAAAGACTTGAAATGGTAATCGATGGAAACCATTTAAAAAAAAGAAGTTGAATTAATAAGTTGTGACTTAATTGAAATCCCATATCCATATGATTTTAAATTGCGCTCACTATTCGGGTTAGCCGGGAAAGGACCTTTGGGTCGTATAACCCATTCCGAATATGTGATACGTCGTATATGGATAGCATTTGAAGACCGGTGTTGAAGACCGGATATTTTTGAAAACGGAAGGATTACCGTCGAGTTACTCTGCATCGGCTGATCCCCGATATAGAGGTTTTATCACCCTTAGTGACGGGAAGTCCGGACGTGATTGGAAATTATCCGGATTTGCAAGGGCTTCGTGAGAAGTGCCTTCGGTTCTGTTCGAACCCGGAACAGACTTGTATGGATACATGTCTGACATTACACTTTGAGATATAAAGCCGATTTCTTTCAAATACATCTCTGTTGGTGGCGGAGAATTTATTCTCTTAGCTTAACACCCTTCTCTGAGACGTACGAGCTCAGAGGTTATGTAGTTAAAATTTATCAGCGATATATCCCAATTTGGTAATGTGGCATGCTGAGTGTTGCTGTGAAATGATCAGTGTTTGATCATTTGTGATATGATCATTTGTTTGATCTTATATCTTTGTGATCATAGGTTGATCATTTGTTTGACCCGAAGCATGGCTTTGTAGAAAGCGTAGCTTTGTGGACGAGACTTCGTCGAGCCTCACACCCCAGAAATGGTCAAAACAGGAAGGATGCGGCAAGGTTCTAGGGAGTAGCGCCCCTTAGTGTATGTCATTCCTTCTGGATAAAGGTGGTATCATGGTATGGAGCCCAGATACTTAACCTCTGTGGTTGCTGCAAATTTATTACTTTGTGGTTGTTGCGAATCGGGGATCCTCGGGAAGATCGGTGACGATCGGGGGATGACATACGTGTGTCAGTAGTTACCTATTTTTGCAGAGGTAACCCGGCCTTGTGTTGGCAGAGATCCGGTTAGGTTCTCGGGTCGTCTATTCCAGGGACGTACCCATCGTGGATAGGAAGTTCCTTAGCCTGACCATTTGTTGGAAATCCAAAGAAACAATACGCGACTTGTACGGTTTTAGTTGTATTACCTGCTATGGAATGTGGCGGTAACCTGCTATTGAACATAGTAGCTATAGTAGGCATAAGTGCGGAATGCCTATGCTGGCTAAGATTTATATTATACTTTCGAAATGGTTTCTACACTATGCACTAATAATAATATCAAAAATGATTTGATTTTGCGTAGTAAGCATCTTTGACTATCATAAGAAGAAATCTCCTCCAATTCTGCGTTTGCATTGTGTGTGTGGCGGGAGGTCTTATGGTAGTTTCATTTTCTAAAAGCATTGCGGATTTCAATGTTAAAATCCTTTGTGTTTGTTTTAAAGATAAACTGTTTTTGTTGCTCACACCAGTCCCATGACTGATCCGGAGTTTATTGTTCTCTTCCTAAACTCTAGGTGCTCATAATTTTCCACACGAGCAGTCTAGAGTTGGGTTTCTTTTCAGATATTCAGGTTTAGTAGATTATCTGGAGCTAGTTCATTCATCGGAGGTGCTTATCTTGGAGTTGTGGATTCATTCTTGTCTGAAGATCATTTTGGAGTTATCATTTCTATTGATATTGTTCCGCTGCTGTTGTTATCTTTTCTTTTCCGCTGCTATTTCTTGTATCATATCTCTGATGTATATTGATATTCATTGTATCACTCTGTTGTATCAGATATTATATATCAATGTATTATTATTTTCTTCCGCTATGTTATTTACTTAATTGTGTTATAGATCCGGCGAATCGGATTTGAACGGTCGATTCTGCGGCATTCTAGTACAATGTGAAGTACGGATGTCGATTTTCGAGCGGGCAAAACCCGAGTCGTCACATGTGAATCTACGGCATTTTGAGTACAAGTGAAGTACGGGTGCCGATTTTCGAAGGTCGACTTTTGAGTCTTGACAAGTGGTATTAGAGCTAAGGTTGAACTTTAGCTCAGGAGTGTAACACGTTAAGTAGCTCATTAGAGATAGAGTGAAGTAAACTCTAGAATGAGTATCCTCAGATATCCGTTCGAATGCCTCAGTAAATTCTCTTACTATCCACTGATAGTGAGTATGAGTGCAAGAAGAGGACGAGATAGGGGACAGGGAAATACGATTATAAATGGTCAATACCCTGTAACAACAAGGAAATAATCTTTTCTCTATCAATCTCTTTTGTTCAGCATCTTTTCTCTATTCTTCGATAATTTCTGGTCGATCCAGAAAAGAAGATTCGATATATTAAAATGGGACATAAACTCCAAAAGGCCAGAATTGTTTGTTTGGATGTATTGGTTGCTTTGTTTGCTATGGTTGGTAGGTATACTTTAATTCTAAACTGAAAGTTTTGAAATCGTATCCATATATCTATCTATTCTTTGGATCCCAATATATTCTACGAATGGTTAGTTACTCCTTCGAACTGACCGATGCCCTGCATATTTCGTAGATCTGGTTAACCCGAGTATTTTGTTGAATGTTAAAACAGATTCGTTCGTGATATTCTGATTTGGTAAGCCAAATGCAGAACAAATGTTCAGTTTGAGTTGATGAAATATTCTTCATCTATCTTTGTGTCTTCCTGGTAATTTCGAGGACGAAATTCTTTTAAGGGGGGAAGTTTGTAACGACCCCGGATTTCTTATGAATTTAAATTAATAATTAAATAAATTTTCGGATAAAAATAGTAGAATAAATCGATAAAATGGAGCGAGTTTCCCCGGATTCAAGTATATTCTGATTGAATCATTTCGAATTGTTAAATGTGTAAATTACTTTAAAAATAATAAATAAAAATGTACATATAGTCATACAAGATTTTTTTTTTTGAGAAAAGGTAGACAAAGAAATAAACAAAGTACATATGTACATACTTATATAAAACAAAAGAAATGAATCTGCATAGCCGAAATAAAACAAGACAAAGTCAAATACAATATTGTTTGTAGCTTGTAAGTTAAGCCAGGCAAATATAAGAAAATGAGATATGTATAAAATAGAAACATAAAGTACAAATAGCATTTAATGCTTGCTAATACAAATATCTTCTCAAGTACATAAACACACGATTTCAGCCACCAACAATGAAATTATCTCTGAAATTTGTACAAAACTTGGATATTGTTTGCATAAGAAAAATGATGATACCCTGTAACTCATTGTATATATCAACCTATAAGCATTTTTCTCCATATCAGTTTTCATTTTCCTTTCGAACTAAGTAAAACCAAAATAAAACTCCATTTCAAGACTTAAGCAAACATTCTCAAGCAAGCAACTCAATGCAAAACAGAGAAGCAAGATGATTTGGCAGGAAGATCAAAGTAAATACATTTTTCAGCCTTTATAGTTCCAAACTGTTTTCATCAGGGTGCTCTGTTCTTTCAAATCTTGGTGAGTAACATTTTGTTTTAAAACTCTATAAAATATGATTTTTGTGAGTAAACAAACTGATTTCAAAATTTAACTTGTGTGTTTGGGTTTTTTTTTATGATATGTGCTTGCAATAGTTTAAACAAAACTACTCTGTGTATATTCTGTTTGCACTGGTAATTTATATGGCTTGTTTTCAGTATTTCAAGTTTCTAACCAAAGTAAAGCAGAGAAAAAATTTAAATACTTCTTCATATAAATATTTTTAACTTAAGAATTTAAGTTAAACAAACTTGTTTAAACTGGAATCACGGCCTGGAAAATTGTTTGAATGTAGACAGTGTAACTTAGACACTGTAAATTCAATTTTACAGTAGATAGGAGATCATATGTTAAAATTCGAATATTTCAAATTGTTAATTTGATTTCATATCTTGAATAAACATTTAAAAATAGGATTTTTGAAACAAGAATTATGATTTTTAGATAACTATACAGGATGTAGTTCATATATGAACCAAAATCATACTTTGATCCATTCCTGTTAACTGAAAACTTTTTAGATGATAAAATTTTGTATGAAGCTTGCTTGATCCTTGTTGATTTCAGAAAAAATGTTAAAAATATTTCCTATTGCAAGAATCGAGAGAGAGAGGTCGGACTAGGGTTTTTATGGTAGTTTTGTTGGACGAAGAACACGCGGCTATGGTGTCGACTTTGGTGCATCGTGTTTGATCGCACCCAGGGGAAAAGGTTAGGGGGTCGCTGGAGCAACTTTGGACGAAGTGGAGGGGCTGTCAGAGGACGAGGTCGCCGTCGCGAAGTTGATTTAGGTTGCGAGTTCGGGTTTCCAAGTTGAGCTTGATAGCTCATTTTGATTTCATGATAAATCCTTCGATGCCGAGTGTTTGTTTAGAGGGAGATGACCATTTATGACTAGTCCGCGGTCTTGGCAATGATCGGAGATGGACGGAATGATGTGCACCTTGCACGTGTACGCGAAGGTTTGGGTATGGGCTGCTGTTCGAAGTTTTGGAGAAGAAGGCTGGTCTCGAAGTAATGTTCGGGGATAAGGGAAGATGGCTCGGGGTTGTCTTCGAGCACGTGAGCGAGTATTGTAAGGTATAACAGTTTTTTTTTAAATTAAACTTTAAAAAGAAAAAGGAAAGGAAGATGGGGAAAATGGGGGGGAGGACTCGAAGCAGGGTACGGGTTTTCTCGAGTAATTTTTAGGGTGGCTCGGGTCAATTGTTTTGACCTGACAGTTTTAAGTTTTAAAAACTTAAATTAAATTCAGGTGTAAAGAAGTTTAAAACATAGACTTTAAAACCAGTTAAAATCTAAGTTCAAAATGAAAGTGAAATCCAGTTTTGAAATAAATTAAGTTAGATTTTTGTTCATTTTTAAATCTAAAATTTAAAAAAAAATGAAATTTGAAATAAATTGAAAGTAAGTTGTTTTGAATACTTTATTTAATGATTCACTAAATTGTTAAGATAATTAAAAATGGATAATTAATTAATTCAATTAATTAATGCTATGAATGATTGATTAAGTTATCAAGAGTTCTGAATTATTAGTTGATGAAGGAAATTAACTAGAAATTATTAAGTAAGAATAAATTAAGTTATATTGAATACTTAATTAATTAAGTAACTAAAGATTAATTAATGAGTTATTAAAGATGAAATTTAATTGTAAGTAATAATAAATCTTAATTTAATTACTTTAGAAAAGTAATTTAAGAGGTGTTAATAATTAATTAATGATTAATTAACCCGGATTAGAAATTCATAAGTAATTAATCAAATTTGAATAAATCAGATAATTAACTGACCTTACTTATGAATATTTGGATTTGATTGGATGATTGAATTGTTTGATATTTCCTGATCTATGATGCTTTGTGATATATTCTGATTTGTGTGTAATCTTTACTGTAGTTTATTTATCTGAAATTTATATATATTTGTGATCTGTAAATGAACGGTAAGTGTTATAGTTTATATCGCTTATCAACTATATTTCTGTATTCTGCTCTGTGATGATTCATTGTGTTGCACTATTGTGTTAAACCCCTGGACTACACCTTTTCACACACAAATATGGATTTCACGTGGAAATCGGTTAAGTCACGGATAATGTAAATTTGATGTTTTTGAAATTGAAATTTTAATTTCAATTGATTTTGAAATTGGAATTCGGGTTTAAAGTGAAAAGCAATTGAAATAGAATTTCAAAGATAAAAGTTATTTTGAACAACTTAATCGAGTTTTGAAAATTTAAAAAATTTGATTTAAATTTGAATTCAAGTTCAAAATTGAATCCTATGAGTTGAAACTAGGGATTGGAAATGTTATAAATGTGTTTATCTGAATTTAAACCATTTAAAAGTATAATTTTGAGAATTTGGATTTAACCCAAAGACTTTAACTCGTATGAATGAATCAGATTTTCTAAAATGAAACTATTTGTTTTCAAAAGATAAAAGCTTTCAGATAAGAAATGAAATTCCAGTTTAATTAAAGGAATTTCAAGATTGAATTGAAAAAATGGTTTTCCAAGTTATGAATGAATTCTTTTTGAAAGCTATAAATTGAATCTGTTTATTTTTAACAGATTTAAAATAATGATTTATTTAAACCATTCGGAATAAAACAGTTTGAAAGCTATAAGTTAAATCTTTGATTTAAAGATTTAACGAGTTAAACTGAAATGGAAATTGATTTAGAAAATCTGTGAATGAATCTTTTATTTAAAAGATTTAAATGTGGAAATTGTTTAAACCGTTGAAGGTTGTTTAAAATAAATCTTTTTGTTGAAAAGACTTGAAATGGTAATCGATGGAAACCATTTAAAAAAAAGAAGTTGAATTAATAAGTTGTGACTTAATTGAAATCCCATATCCATATGATTTTAAATTGCGCTCACTATTCGGGTTAGCCGGGAAAGGACCTTTGGGTCGTATAACCCATTCCGAATATGTGATACGTCGTATATGGATAGCATTTGAAGACCGGTGTTGAAGACCGGATATTTTTGAAAACGGAAGGATTACCGTCGAGTTACTCTGCATCGGCTGATCCCCGATATAGAGGTTTTATCACCCTTAGTGACGGGAAGTCCGGACGTGATTGGAAATTATCCGGATTTGCAAGGGCTTCGTGAGAAGTGCCTTCGGTTCTGTTCGAACCCGGAACAGACTTGTATGGATACATGTCTGACATTACACTTTGAGATATAAAGCCGATTTCTTTCAAATACATCTCTGTTGGTGGCGGAGAATTTATTCTCTTAGCTTAACACCCTTCTCTGAGACGTACGAGCTCAGAGGTTATGTAGTTAAAATTTATCAGCGATATATCCCAATTTGGTAATGTGGCATGCTGAGTGTTGCTGTGAAATGATCAGTGTTTGATCATTTGTGATATGATCATTTGTTTGATCTTATATCTTTGTGATCATAGGTTGATCATTTGTTTGACCCGAAGCATGGCTTTGTAGAAAGCGTAGCTTTGTGGACGAGACTTCGTCGAGCCTCACACCCCGGAAATGGTCAAAACAGGAAGGATGCGGCAAGGTTCTAGGGAGTAGCGCCCCTTAGTGTATGTCATTCCTTCTGGATAAAGGTGGTATCATGGTATGGAGCCCAGATACTTAACCTCTGTGGTTGCTGCAAATTTATTACTTTGTGGTTGTTGCGAATCGGGGATCCTCGGGAAGATCGGTGACGATCGGGGGATGACATACGCATGTCAGTAGTTACCTATTTTTGCAGAGGTAACCCGGCCTTGTGTTGGCAGAGATCCGGTTAGGTTCTCGGGTCGTCTATTCCAGGGACGTACCCATCGTGGATAGGAAGTTCCTTAGCCTGACCATTTGTTGGAAATCCAAAGAAACAATACGCGACTTGTACGGTTTTAGTTGTATTACCTGCTATGGAATGTGGCGGTAACCTGCTATTGAACATAGTAGCTATAGTAGGCATAAGTGCGGAATGCCTATGCTGGCTAAGATTTATATTATACTTTCGAAATGGTTTCTACACTATGCACTAATAATAATATCAAAAATGATTTGATTTTGCGTAGTAAGCATCTTTGACTATCATAAGAAGAAATCTCCTCCAATTCTGCGTTTGCATTGTGTGTGTGGCGGGAGGTCTTATGGTAGTTTCATTTTCTAAAAGCATTGCGGATTTCAATGTTAAAATCCTTTGTGTTTGTTTTAAAGATAAACTGTTTTTGTTGCTCACACCAGTCCCATGACTGATCCGGAGTTTATTGTTCCCTTCCTAAACTCTAGGTGCTCATAATTTTCCACACGAGCAGTCTAGAGTTGGGTTTCTTTTCAGATATTCAGGTTTAGTAGATTATCTGGAGCTAGTTCATTCATCGGAGTTGCTTATCTTGGAGTTGTGGATTCATTCTTGTCTGAAGATCATTTTGGAGTTATCATTTCTATTGATATTGTTCCGCTGCTGTTGTTATCTTTTCTTTTCCGCTGCTATTTCTTGTATCATATCTCTGATGTATATTGATATTCATTGTATCACTCTGTTGTATCAGATATTATATATCAATGTATTATTCTTTTCTTCCGCTATGTTATTTACTTAATTGTGTTATAGCTCCGGCGAATCGGATTTGAACGGTCGATTCTGCGGCATTCTAGTACAATGTGAAGTACGGATGTCGATTTTCGAGCGGGCAAAACCCGAGTCGTCACAGACTTAGAGTACTCCAGTCCGCACTCTGGAGACTTGGAGGTTTAAGTTGAGAGCAGTCGTATTTCCACTCTTTAATTTGTATTCATCTACTGTATCGAGGCTAATGTCATCGAATGAACAATCGAACCACGTTTGCTCACGGAATGGGATTCTGCCCCTCAGGATAAGGGACGGAATTTGAAAAATGGACGATCGATTCTCGTCCGCTTGGTGATTATAGCTCTTCCAATCAAGTCAAGGAAGGAGGTATACGACAGATGGTTGGATCACATCCATGTTGGGTTAGATAGCCAAATCTCTTACAATTTGCTCTGTATCTCCTTCTAGAAAATAAGGATAATATATTATTGAGTAGACAAAGTAAGTTGCATATGTTCCAAGGTGCAGTCGTGTCCATATATTGAGAGCGATGGTTAATGAGTAGGCAGTCCACCACAACTACTTCAAGTCGGGCTTTCGAATAACCTTTTGTGTTCGAGGTAGGATTTGATGAGTAGATGAACAAATCATGTCCACTCTAGACAGATCCCGGCGTCACTGAGTTTCAGGAGGGGCATCTGTATTTTGTCGAACTTTGTTCTATGACTCGATTTGAGTGGATGATCAGGCCATACCCATTCCAAACCTTGCTTAGGTCTCCGAGTCAAACGCGGAGGTCGATGAATGGATGCTTGGTCATGTTGACTTTGTATTGGGCTCTGATCGTGATGAACTTTTCAATATTTAGTCCATAGCCCCAAATCAAAGGCATATGGTTGATGATGAGCGATAGAATTATGCTCGTCCAGATGTAACTCCACACGTCCGATCATGGTCTGCGTAGATTGGTTGGCAACCAAATCTGAGTACCTGGTCACCTGCATCGTTTTGAAAGTAGTTTAGTTCAAGCTAGTCGTAGTTCATAGAACAATTGAAATAGAGATGGAAATGGAAATAATTCAAAGAAGATTATGGTAAATCTCATTGATATGTGAAGCAGCATCGTGTGCTCGCTATTCGACTCCGCCCTTGGCTCCTTTCAAAGGGATGTCGGTCGTCAACCGTCCAATTGATAATCATAGCCCTTTATTAATAGGCATCGGATATTCGATGCCCGCCATTCTGCAGGACTTGTACATACTATTGGCGCTTTCCTTTCCAGGTCATCTTTTCGATCACACCTCGGAGGTGTTTGTAATCGCTCGTGTTAGGATCCGTGAGCATCTGGGAATATACAACATTCCCCTGATTTTCTTTAGAATTTGGTGTACTCTCTCGAGGTTGGTTTCCAGTATCACTCCGAGTCGGGAGTCTTCAAGTAGAGGTTGTCAATTGAATCTTTCAAAGAGCATATGAGCTGAATTCTGTAGTCTTGTTTCGGCTACTGGGATCTACATCCTTAGCCAACGGACCTTCATTGTTATTTTTCTTAGTCTGCTCCATTCCTCCTCACTTTAGTTCTGATTCATTTTGTAAAAGAAACGATCCATAGTCGTAGGAGGCTCTTTAGCTAACTAGATGCTAAAATATATTTGGAGGTCGACTTTCCTCAAACGCGATCAGTATGATACCCTTGTTAGTATTTGAATAAATTGCTTAGAGCATTGGTTTGCTAGGAGTCACTAAATTCGAAGTGCCGGGTCAGCGAAGAATGGTGCTTGGAGTCATCTTGGCGTTTGCTAGAGTCATATCATCTATGTTCTCCAACCTTTGGGAGTACCGTTTGAATAGCGGTTGCTTGTCCCTTCCCTTGATGTCGTTCATAAGCTGCCGCTAGATCCTCTATGCCTTGGTCGATCATAGTATGTCAAGGAAGTGGATAGAATGTTCCTTTATTAAGTTGAGTTTTGAATTCACTATCCGGAGGCACTGCGCTGCGGCTAGGGTTCGTATAAGAGACCGGTGTAACTTAAGTTTCGATCGGCATTGAGGGCCGTTCGGCATGACAAAGTTGCTCGGCATACAAGATTGTTCGGCATCCACACTATTCGGCATTCCACACTGTTCGGCATTCCACACTGTTCGGCATTCCACACTGTTCGGCATTCACACTGTTCGGCATTCCACACTGTTCGGCATTCCACACTGTTCGGCATTCACACTGTTCGGCATTCACACTGTTCGGCATTCCACACTGTTCGGCATCCACACGTGTTCGGCATTCCACACGTGTTCGGCATTCACACTGTTCGGCATCCACACTGTTCGGCATCCACACGTGTTCGGCATTCACACTGTTCGGCATTCTCACTGTTCGGCATCCACACTGTTCGGCATTCACACTGTTCGGTATTCACACTGTTCGGCATTCCACATGTGTTCGGCATTCCACACTGTTCGGCATCCACAGTGTTCGGCATCCACACTATTCGGCATTCCACACGTGTTCGGCATTCACACTGTTCGGCATCCACAGTGTTCGGCGTTCCACACGTGTTCGGCATTCTGATGTCACTCGGCCTGGAGGTATGGATCGGCATAGAGGTATGGATCGGCCTGGAGGTATGGATCGGCCTTCGGATGTCGCTCGGCCTAGAGGTATGGATCGGCATAGGCATTATCTGGAGCGGTCGGCATACGCCTTTTCTGGAGCGGTCGGCATACGCCTTTTCTGGGGCGATCGGCTGAATTGCCTTTAGAGGAGGGTCGGCCTTCATTCAACTTGAGTGCAAACTTCAACGTCCAATCCCCAGTTCTTGCGTACATCAATGAATCCAATCTACGGCTATCAGCTTCCTTTAGATTTCTTTCAATCTGAGTAGAATAGGAAGTTTTCTAGTAAACAACTGGATCTATCTCGCGAATATGGAAATCCACTAGTAGACGATGAGATCCAATCAAGCTGAGAATTCAATTCTCAGTGAAAGCACCAAAGTGTTAGCACCAAAATTGGTCACTAACCTCGTTGAGAAAGATTGTGTAGAGATGTAAGTGATGAAGTTAAATTAAACAAGGAAGAATATGCTAATTAAAATGAAGAAAGTAAGAACACCCGATTTATAGTGGTTCAGCATAACTGCCTACATCCACTTTGAGTTTTGATCTTTATTTCTTTCACAAGTAGTTGAATACAGATACAATCCATATATTAATGACTTGAATACAAGTTTGAACTGAAAATAATCAGTCTTGAAAGTGGCAGAGTCTCCCCATTGTTCTCCCAAAAAAGGTCCATTTCACTATGCCCCTGCCCCTCTATTTATAGACAAAGGTGGGTTGGACTTCTCTGGCGGGCCTGGTAGCTGAATAACTCGGTCCAGATAGGCTAGTCCATGTGTGCCGAACCAATCAGGCCGAACAGTTGGGTGCCGAACCACTCTCCTTCTGCCAAACGAGGCGCTTGCTGTGTGGGAAGAGAAGGCCGAATAGCCATCGAAGCCGAACGTGCCTCCTGGCCGAGCGAAGTATCTGGCCGAACGTGTCTTCTGGCCGAACGAAGCCCCTTAGCCGAACGTGCCTTTAGGCCGAACGAAGCCCTTAGCCGAACGATGTTTTTAGGCCGAACAAAGCCCTTGGTCGGACGATGTCTCTAGCCGAACGATGCCTCTAGCCGAACGTTGCCTGATGCCGAGCGCTCCTGGATGCCGAGTACTCCTGGATGTCGAGTACTCCTAGATGCCGAGTACTCAGTTGCCTGGCCAAATCTCCAGGAAACAATGGTATCTCTGGAAAAAACTCCCAAGTCTCATCGTTTTATTTTGCCTTTCTGATTTCGAACTGTTTATGTCTGTTACATACTGCACTACACTGCACTAGTTCACACTTAACATGAAAAGAATAGGTTATTTTTTTTCTAATCTCGATTATCTACTGAATATAGATGATATAGATTCTAGACGCATGAAGCGTTCAATTGACATGTCTTACGATTCTACCACGCAACATATTGGTTCTGAAGCGAAGTCATGTTTAGCAACTATATCTGGAATGCCTTCTCTAAGCCATCATGTAGACTGAACAGAAGCTTCTAACCCACAAGCTGATCTTTTCTCCGACATTCTAGTCTTTCCGACGGAAAATATTAGCCCTACTCCTGATGCTGTTGAGGGCGCCATTCTCCTTGATAATCCAGTGGATTCACAGGCTTCTCGAATTGGCGAAGCCGCTCTTCATCGGTTATGCTCCATGCACAGAATTCCGTTTGAGGATGTCTTGGTCCCTTCAAGACAAGATAGACCTCACTTGCCCTCAACTGGGTATACAGCACGCAATAAGTTTATGTGTTGGACTGGGTGCGTTCCACCTTTAAATTCGTTTGTCCAGGAGATGTTGAGATATCTCAGGATCGCTCCTACACAACTTCATCCCAACAGTTATGCTTTTATTCATGGGACTTTCTTATTGTTCATGAATGTTCTATTTCGTCCGCCTACTCCTAAAGATGTCAAATTCATTTATAATTTCAAAAGACGATCGGGAAGCCCCTCGTACGTCTTTCTTGAGCCTTCGCCAAATTGTTAAGTTCTAACAGGCGCTTGGAACAAACTCTCACTATTTGAGCATGAATGGTTCTATGTGCATTGACCTCCTAGGTTTGCAAGACGATGGTTGGAAAGAAGTAAGTATTACTTTTACTTTTCTCTCAAGTTCATTGGTCCAAGTCATAGCTTTTCCTTTGACTTGACTAACATCCGGAGTTCTCTCAGGTGTTCGACCACGTCCAGAAGGCGCTGGTTTTCTAGAGCCATTGCTGCCATCCGTGCCACTCCCATTGAGGATAGGGACATTAAACTCCTCATTACCGATGAACTGCTATCCTTATTTGGGCTATTAGAAGATGGTCGTGGCATTGGACTTCTTGGGAGTATGGCATTATCAAGGAATGTTGTAGATCATAAGAGGGATGTTGTCAACCCCACCGTGCCCCCTACCGAGGGGACTCGGGATGATACTGAGGAAGGAGAGATTAAGAATTCTCAGGCCAAAAAGTCGGGAGATGTTGATGCAGGCCTCGGAAAAGCGTGGTCGAACCATCGCAAGCCAAACAATCTCAAACACCTACAAAGAGAAAGAAAATATTGGTGTACAGGCTTCGGAGAAGAAAAACTGCCTCGGATCCCGAATTTGTTATTACTCCGGTTGAAGAGGAATCATCCTCTCGGCACTTGCAGAGCTTGCTAAAGGGGTTTTATAATCTTCAAATTTCGGACGACATCATGTCCTATAACTTTCCAAACATTAACATCGAAGGACTAACTCTCCTACTAGAAGTGGGGAAGGCATCCAACCTTCGGACAAAAGAGAGCAGACGCCAATGAGCAAAGCTACCGTTACTGGTCTGTTGGGGGAGCACTAGGACACTCACAACCACACACACTTTACTATACACTTTTGTTGATCTTTTGTGTGACAATTACTAATACACTCCCATTCGGTCTTTACAGGTGCAAAGTTTCAATCAAGAGCCTTTGATCGCCTCAGAAGTTCTTATGCATATCACTGATCAAGCTGTGATTATGAGTCTACTCGGCGCAGGGAAAAAGATGAGGGGCGAGATAAGAATTATCATTCAAGGGAATCTTCCACCTCTTCCAAATGCAAATGCCAATCTCACATATCTCGACAAGGCGAGCAGTCTGACTTTCCTGCCTAAAGTATAGAGCAACCTTCTTATCATGGTCCTCATATCTCGTTGTCTCACTAGCCACATTCTGGCTCTTCAAGCTCCAGACAATCTTGTGAGCGCCATTCTAGAAAACATCCTCTTGCTACCTCCGAACCACCTTTGCCAGCCACTGCTCCTGACGCTTCCACGGCATAGAAGTTGGCCGAGCTCAAAGGCCACTTTTCCAAAGATTTGCTTTGATGGCCTTAAATTCCTTTCCTCCATTCATATAATCCCAGGGCATGCCAAGGAAAGTTCTCTTGCATGTGTGAATGACATATTTTTGCAACACGAATCATTCATACACTTGGTAGAAAAAGTCTCTGAAGTTTCTATCGAGCGATAACACGAAATAGACCGTCTCAAGTTGGAAGCAATACATGATAAGGATATAATGAAGCACCAGAACGCTGAGTTGCTAGAATTTAAAACCCAACTTGCTGAGGCAGAAAGGAGCGCCAAGGAAATGGCAGAGGCAGTAAGCCATCTGGAAACTACTTATAGAAACGAACTCGACGCGGCACTTCATCGTAGTGGGGAACTCGCTTTAGAAAAGGATTCCTTACATAAAGAGAAGGACGCTCTTGCTCGCCACGTCGAGGAACTCAAAAGAACTTTTAAAGAAAGAAAAGGAGGAAAAAATTGAAGCTCAAGAGGAATCATAGAAATACTGTGAGGAAGTGGTTGAGGCTAGAAGCTTAAAGGCTACACTCGACGAGCAATTCGCCAGAACCGAAGCTCTCAAAGAAGAAGCTCGAGAGGGGGCCGAAGAGAGATGACCTAACAAATTAACTCCCAAGTGGAAGCTGCGATGGAGTCTGGCTGGAATGAGATTAAGGACTTATTCGATCCATTGATTATTGAATACAATGCCAAAGTCCTAATCCATCGCGACTTAAGCTTTCTCGGTGAGGGTTACCTCGAATCACTCGTTGAAGCTTGGGAGCATATCGTCGAAATGAAGAAAAATGAGTGGGGTGAAGCCGATCTTAACGAGGAAGAATTAGTAAGGGAAATTATTCATGGGCATGAGCCTTCAGATCTAGGTGCTGCAAAACTTCGATCCTTCAAGGCCTCTGCGCCTACTGAAGGAGGAGAGAATATTGCCGGGTCTTTCAGGACTGATCCTAAAGGTCCTTCTTCATCCCAAGTAGTTGGAACATCAACTTCTCTTGATATGGAGCAGGATCTTGGTTATGACCCGGACATGCCTGGCTTTAAGCCCAAGATGTTATCCCCCATTTTAGAAGAAGGCACCCTAGCGATGACAGAGAGTCCGCCAGATGTTGGTATTTTGCTTTATTCCTTAGTATATGAAAAGTTTTCATTCTTTCACATGCAATGGCTTCGAGCTTACCTCCTATTTTATTAAAATTTTTAAGTCTTTCGGTTCCCAGTCAAACTCTCTTAAGTGGTGCCATTGCGGAGCAACATGATGAAACGGATGAAGACCCGGCTGCTGCTAATGTTTTGGGACCCGATGCTCAAGCCATCATTGCACTTGAAGAAAATAAGGTCGAGGATTCACTCTCGGCCGACGAATCTAATGACATGATAATTCTCGGTGCCTCGCAACACACTGATAAGACCAGCATGAGGGAGCATATTGAAAAAGATGAATTGTTGAAAAGAAAGGTTAAAATCGAGCCCGCCGAGGTAGATGTTGATAGTCTTCATCTTGTGCCATTGCAAATTATTCCACCGAGTGGGTCGATCCCTGATGAGCTTCCTCCTACCTCCTCAAGCTCTCCGGCCAAAGGCAGTAAAGGGTCCCAAAAGAGAAGCATAAGCAAAATAATGCAATAACAATCATAACTACAAAGGAAGCTTGAAACATTATTCATTAAATGTTAAGAAACAAAATAATCTGTTATTACATATTCGGAAAATCAAATGCTAAAGCAAAACTATGAAAGTAAGTAGAACTGAAATGTAAAGGAAATAATCTAAGTGAAATAGCGTTGTAAATGCTCGTTATTCCACACTTTTGGAAGTGTAATGCCATCGATAGTCGCTAGCTTGAAAGTTCCTTCTCCAAGCCTCTGTTCAATGACATATGGTCCTTCCCAAATCGGATTCATGTGTGACGAGGTAGGAATAACCCATTTCAAGACAAGATCGCCAATTTCGAAGGTTCTTGATTGCACTTTAGTGTTGTAATATCGGGCGACTCGTTGTCGGTGTGCAGCTGCTCTCAAATTGGCTTCTTCACGCTTCCCATCTATAAAGTCCAAAGATTCTAAGAGATGATCTTTATTTGTTTTAGGATCGTAGTAAGTCACTCAATGAGAAGGGACTTCGAGCTCGATAGGAATAACAACTTCTGAACATAAGCAAGGGCAAATGGAGTATGGCCGGTCGCAGACTTGTGAGTGGTCCTGTAAGCCCAAAGTGCTATAGGGAGTTCATCCACCCACTTGCCTCTAGCCTTCTCCAGACGCTTCTTCAGAATTGACTTGATGATTTTATTTATGGCTTCAACCTGTCCATTTGCCTAAAGGTGAGCAACCGTTACAAATCTCTTTTCAATGCAGTGTCTTCGGCAGAAGTCTTTAAACTCAGTACTATCGAATTGAGTCCCATTATCTGTTACAATTGTCCGTGGGAGACCAAAGCGACATATGATGTTTCAGACGATAAAGTTGATTACTTTCTTGGTCGAGATTGTAGCTAAAGGTTCCGTCTTGGCCCATTTGGTAGAGTAACCAACTGCCACAATAGCGTACTTTGCGCCACCTTTAGAGATTAGTAATGAACCGATCATATTTATACCCCCACATGGCGAACGACTATGGGCTGACCATTTGCATGATTTCTGTTGGCGGAGCACTGGGACCTTTTGCATATATTTGGCATTTATCACATCATCTTACATAATCGACCGCGTCTCGGTTTACGATTGGCCAATAATACCCATAGCGGAGTATCTTCTTTGCCAGAGTTTGCCCCTCAGTGTGATCGTCGGATTCTCCTTCATGAACTTTTTACAAAACATGTTTTATCTCATCATGAGTGATACACTAGAGTAGAAGGACTGAGAAACCTCTCATATACATGACTCCTTCTTGCATAATATATCGTGAAGCTTTGCGAAGGACCTGTCGCTTTTCATTTCTTTTATCGGCAGGATCCCGTGCAGTAAATAGTCTTTAATTGGAGTCGTCCACGATTCCCTTTCAGATTCCGCCTCCAGTGCATGATTGATTTCCATCATGTTTATACTTGGGGTATCAAATACTTAGACCAGTGCCAAACCCATCTGTTGTGCATCGTTGGCACTAGCGAGCTTTGCCAACAAATCAGACTCTCTGTTTTGATCGCGCGCAATATGTGAAATGTCATAGTATTTAAATTCAGTTAACAACTCTTGAACTCCGGTAAGATAAGGGGCAAGCCGTTGTCCTTAGCCTAGTAGTCTCCTCTAACTTGATACACCACCGATTGCAAATCACAAAAAAATTCCAAGAGATTTAACTCCAAGTTCTTTGGTGAGTTTAAGTCCAGCAATCAGAGCTTCATATTCAGCTTTGTTGTTTGTCGCTGGGAAATCGAGCTTCAGAGCATAACAAATCGACCGATTTTTAGGAGTTACAAGCACAATCCCAGCTCTAGAGTAATGACCATTAGATGCTCCATCAGTATATAACTTCCATCATACAGTGGGGATTTCACTTCCTTCTGGAAGATCATCCTGCACAGTAAACTCTGTTATGAAGTCAGCCAAAGCCTGTCCCTGGATAGCTCTCCAAGGGAGATAAGTAATGTCGAATTGGCAGAGCTCAATGTTCCACTTGAGTAATCTCCCAAACGTCTCAGGTCGTTGTAGAACCTGTCGTAACGGCTGGTCGGTGTAAATATTGATCGGGTGTGCCTAAAAGTACAGGCGAAGCTTCCTTGATGCAATTAACAGGCAGTATGCCAGTTTCTCTATTTTCGGATAATTCATTTTTGCTCTTGTTAATCGTTCATTGACGTAATACACCGACCTTTAGATCTGATTTTCCTTACGAACCAAGGTGGCACTTATAGTGTGTGCTGATACAGCCAAATAAATGAACAACTCTTCGTGATCTACCGGCTTTGACAAAATATAGGGTCTCTCCAAATGATTCACCAGAGCTTGGAACACGTCTTTACAATCCTACATCCATTCGAAGTTTCTATTTCCCTTTTTAATCAGATTGAAGAAAGGAATGCATTTGTCAGTAGCTCTGAAGATAAATCGACTTAAAGCGGCAACCTTCCCATTCAGACTATGCACTTGTTTAATGGTTCTTGGCATCTGGATATCGCGGATAGCCTGAATCTTCTTTGAATTAGCTTCTATTCCACGAGCATTGACAATAAAGCCTAGAAACTTTCCTGATGCAACACCGAACGAACATTTCAAAGGATTGATTTTCATCTTGTAATATCGGAGCATGTCAAACATTTCTACCAAGTCTTTGATGTGGTCACTTGATCGTCGTGACTTCATGAGCATATCATCCACGTACACTTCCATTGTCTTTCCAGTCTGATCCCTAAACATCCTATTAATCAAGCGTTGATAGGTTGCTCCGACATTCTTCAATCCAAATGGCATTACTACGTAACAATACAACCCAACATATGTAACAAAACTAGTGTGCTCCTGATTGGGGATTTGCATTGGGATTTGGTTATATCCCGAATACGCATCCATAAACGATAACAATTCATGTCCTGTAGTTGAATCAACTAGCTGATCAATCCTGCAAAGTGGAAAACTGCCTTTTGGACATGCTTTGTTCAGATCTGAATATTCAATGCACATTCTCCATTTTCCATTCGCCTTCTTCACAAGCACAGGATTAGACACCCACTCAGGATAGAGGACGCCGCGGATAAACCCGTTGACTTTTAGTATATCCACCTCCTCTTTAAAAGCGGCAGATCTCTCCAGATCCATGCCTCATCTTTTTTGCTTCACCTGAACATACTTTGGATCAATATTCAATGCATGGCTCGCAATGACAGACATGATTCCACACATGTCAGAGTGAGTCCAAGCGAATGCATCTAGATTCGCTCGGAGTAAACTAGTAAGTTATTTCATCATCGGGGGGCTAAGCTGTGACTCAATCTTTAGGACTCGCGATGGGTCGTCGTGGCTAACCGTGATATCAATCGTCAGCTCAGCCGGTGCAGCCTTTGTCTCGTCGGGCTCCTTTTCATCATCCCTAGGATTTATATCTCTATAGAACCGACTATGGCACTCAAGCCAAGGCCCAGGCGCTGGTTGTCAATCTTCAGTGGTTAGGATGCAGACAGCTTTGTCCACACCCTTTCCCTTCTCCTTACGCTGAGCTTTCCTCAACTCAGCTACATAACAGGCGCGTCCAGTCACCTGATTGCCATGAATAATTCCTATGCCATTATCCGTTGGAAACTTCAGAGTTAAACACCATGGGGCAAGAGCTGTTTGGAATTCAGCCAGGGCATGTCGGCCCAGAAAAACATTGTACGGAGAGTCAACGTCCAAAACAATAAATGGTAGGATCTACACTCTCCTTCGTTCACCTTCACCCAATTCAACAGGTAATTACATGTATCCTACAGCCTCAGTTGCAACTCCATTAAAACCATGAATTCGAGCTTTAGATGGTTTCAAGTCTTTAGCCTCCATTCTCATCTGATCGTACGCCTTTTTGAAGATTATATTAACCGAACTTCCACAATCAATCAAAATCCTCCTTACCAACTCAGGACCAATCATAGATGAAATAAACATCGGGTAAATTGTTGGAGCCTCTGCTTTGTCTACATTCCTGCTTTTAAATACAATATCATATGCCATGGTGCGCTGTTGTTTTGACGGAGCTCCATCTTTCATATTCGAATAGCATTCAAAATCTACATGCCTTATCGCGCTAGCATAACGCTCCATCTCTTGCCAACTCCTCATCCCTACGTGGAGCTTGTCCTCGATTGGGGTCGGATGACCCCTATCCGCTATCCTGTGGAGTTTTCACAAACTATTGCAACTTGTTTTCCCGAATTAATTTTTCTATGACATCCTAGAGGTCTCTACATTCATTCGTATTGTGCCCATAACATTCGTGAAACCGATAATACTTCCTAGTCTGCTTCTGTCTCTCTGACGACTCTTTTGGTAGCACCTTCCTGTACTGCATGGTATTGCAAGTGGATAGATAAATGTTCTCCAGAGATGTGTTTAGCGACGTGTAATTTTTCATACATTGGAATCCTAGGCTTTAGTCTCCCAAAATCCCTCTTTCGCTCTCGATTCCTGTCTCCATCTTTTTTTTGTTGATTCGTCTTACTCTGATCATTCACCAGAACTGTCATTAGACTGTTTTATTGCAATATTACTCTGTATTTCTTCTCCACTCTATCCTGCAATGTTCTTTTTCCTGGAGGACTTGGCCTCCTCCTTCCACAAAAATTGGGCTGCCTATGCATAGAAGCGCTCTAACATGGCAGGCGGTTTTCCAACCAGTCGCCAAACTCATATTCTGGATCAATCCCTCTCGTCATGATCATGAGTATAGCATGATCATTGGGGTTATTGACCTCCATGGCAGCGGTATGAAATCTCTCCAAGTAATCTTTCAATGATTCCCCAAGGGCCTGGATCACACTGGAAAGGGACATTACGTCTTTAGGATGAATTGCGTGCATTTGGAATTGCTCTACAAACTTGGTTTCCAGCTCATTGAATCTCGAAATTGATCGCGGAGGTAGTCTCATGAACCACATTGTTGCTATCCCAGAAAGGGTTATGGGAAAGCATCTACACTTGGTTGCGTCGTTAACTCTTGTAGAATCCATTAACCATTCATATCTCATGATATACTGCTTGGGGTTGGTTTTTCCCTCATAGACAGGCATTTATGGTATGTTCAACCACCTTGGATATTCTGCATGCAGAACGTTGTCTATAAATGGGGTATGGCTTCTCGAGATTCCCCAGTCATCATTAGTCAAACCTTGATTCTCTCTCACCAACTGTCTGATCATTGCTGATAAATCTGGCGTCTGGATGGGTGGTGCCAAGCAGTGGTCGCACTCCACCTCACGTAAACAGTCTAGTCGATGTCTCTGGGCCGTTTCACGCCTTCTTGGTTCACCAACCTCTTGATGCGCACCTTGAACATTTATCTCGTTGTCATTTCAGCAGAGTACCTGGTTAGCATTCGATCGAGCTCCAGCATCTAAGCTTAAGGGAATAACTCAGTGTGATCCCCTAAGTGTAGTGGGGGAATCCCTCCTCTAGAGGAGGGATCGACACTGATCGGTCTTGGCAGACCATATTGGTCTGCCAAGCGGCGAGCCGATGTTTCTGCATGATCTCCTTCAAGCTTGCGACGCCTAAGCCTCCGGTATTCATCCGATGAGCCTGAACTTTCTGATGCCGAGTAGGGAGTGGGATCCCTCCTGGCCTTCCCATGCTGTTGTTGGGTAATCTGGTTCATCGGGTTTGAATTTGCTCATTTAGTTATTGATGGCTTTCCATCAACTCTTTCATCGGATTATGAAATTCAGCTCGGGTTATAGAACCTGTAGGGTTCTGAACTTCAACCGGATCAACATTCAAATTTGCAGGCTGGTTGCTTGGGCCTCCTTGTTGAATACTAGCAGTCTCATTTCCATCAACATTCTGAGAAGTGGATCTGGTATGTCTCACCATTGTCAATCTCCTTGTTTAGATTTATGCAAATCTGAGTAGTGTAAGCAAGTTTTTCGAAGATAGCTAGGGATCTCCTTGGGGGATTTTCCCAATCCAGTAGCAACAAAGGAGATCCTAATAGACTGAGAATCAGGTTCTCAGTGAAAGCACTAAAATGTTTGCACCCAAATTGGTCACAAGCACCCAAGAATATATTTATGTAGAGAAGTAAATGAAGAAAATAAAATTAAGACAGAGGAATGGAGTAAACTAACAAGCAAATCAAAGCTATAATCAAGAACACAAGGATTTATAGTGGTTCGGCATTGTATGCCTACATCCATTTTGAAGATTATCTTCATTGATTCACTATTAATTTGATTAAAACAACAAACAGCAAGAAGTAAGAAAAATAACTTGATTACAATAAAGAACTATGTAACCAGCAGCGTAAAGTTCCTCAGAATGACCCACTAGGCCAGTATTTATAGGTGAAAACGACCACCAATCCTTCTAAAATTCGGCTATAGGACCTTCTTATCCATATGGGTCCACCATAGGGGTCGCTAAGCCCAAATCCCAATGAAGAAGGATCGGTACCGATCCCTCCATTGGTCGATTCTTGGGCAGCGATCTCTATGGTGGCTTCTTCATGTTTAGACATGTTGGCTCTTCGAATATCATGTTGATTGGACAAGTGAAACTCGTGCTTTTTCTTGATCTTCGGTTTAGACCTACTTGGAGGTTATCTCTTTTGAACCCTTATCAATGGATCGTGTCGATCCCTCATGGTTGACTTCATACTTCATATGTTGGTCCTTATTGTATGCTATAGCGTTCCATCTGCTTATCCAATCATGTCGATCCATGTAAACATATTCGTGCTTATCCTTTGAATTCCATCATGTAATGTCGATCCCTCTGATTCCACTAAGCTATGCCGACCCCTCCTATTCCATAAAGCTACGTTGATCCCTCCTATTCTACAAAGCTATGCCGATCCTTCCTATTCCATAAAGCTATGCTGATCCTTCCTATTCCATAAAGTTATGCTGATCCTTCCTATTCCATGAAGCTATGCCGATCCATCCTATTCCACAAAGCTATGTCGATCTCTTGAGTTCCAACCTAAATCCCATATTTCTAGAACCCTACGTCGTCTATCTACCAACTTCGTTCAATCCTGGCTTCATATAACCATTCGAGCTCTGCTTCCGAGTTCTACAGCCGTTGCTCCATGATCGTCCTTCTAGATAGCAGTCGAATATATCTTGCTTAATCAGTCCAATATAGCCGGGTTAGGATACCGGGTAACAGTCAGGAAATAGACATCATTGAAAAAATCAAAGCTTGGAATCAAGTAGCAAAGTTCCTAGTTCCTAGTTCCTAGAGATAGGAGCTATCGTGTCAATCAAATTGGGGTAATCAAACGTATTGCCCAAGAGACCTTGTCACCAGAAAACATATAGACTTAGTATTCGGAGAATTCATCCTAATGGATTAGGGCAGATACATCAACACTTTGTTGAAACAAACTCAATTGAGCATAAGTAGAGATTAGCTACAGAACTAGCTAGACCAAGCTACCTTATAGTTCAGAACAAAGCTATGACATAGAATATGCCAAAATGACCGCAGAAGTTTTACATACATGTATAGAATTACAGTAAATGAGTATGTTGCACATGAAGAAGTGCAACAGCGAGAAAAAGCAATGCTCAGAATCGAGCAATTAAACCAATGGTCCCCGAAGACAGAGGCTGGTGTGCAGGTTGAATTCCGAAAGATGCAAAGGAAGGATAATCGCAATCGAACAAGTCATACGCTAGTTTCCGAAGACTGAAACTGCGCCTGATCGAACTTCAACTACAACTCTATAAGAGCAGTCGTGCCTTGTATTTTAACTATAATTAATCATCCCAATATGACAGGAATAATAAGCGAAGCCTATGTTGCGAAGGATCTAGCTTCTAGAGGAGTGGAAGTCCCTCCGCCAGACTAAAGATTGGATTGCGGGAAAGTCATTTTCAACAATGAAACATGGCATTCAACCCTGTCAGTTATGTTTTACTTTAAATAATATCCTCGTATAGCCAACATTCGGAATCCAAGGGAAGTCGGCGTATGTTGACTAGTTGGGTTTTGAGCGTTGACCGGGGCAGATGCAATGTGTTATCTACATGAGAAGAGTCCAGTATCTCGAATACTGCAAACAAACAATCTAGTGGAGATAGCTTGCTTACATTTTAAAAACAATCCATATCGTCCTTTGAAATTATCTTTTCCACACTTACCCGTTACCATTCAATGATCGACAATGGAGCCTCTATCCAAAGCAATGCGGGGAACTTTTTTTCCAGGACCACTGGAGTATAAAAACGGGAAGAGCGATACGATTGAATCATCCACTATATTCGATTTTGGAATAAATTGTTGCATTAGGATTCAAAACAACGACAGGAACTTTACCAAGTCCTCGAAAAGAAACAGTTAAAGACAAATAGCAAGACTTCGCTCCAAGATGGCGTACAATCATTCAAGACAAAACTTAGCTTCACCGCCGGCCGAGTTAAAACTATATAGGTCGACTCCAAACCTATATCGTGCATCCACTTACCGACCTAAACCTTTATGTAAACAACGCAGCAAAGATTGCATCATCAATACCAGGAATTAAAATTTAGATCAAAATCAAAAAACGAACGGTTATCAGAAGTCAGTTAATTGAAAACATCTTGAGATGGACTCCGACGATTCACCGAAACTCGTAGAATAGTAATCTGAAACTTGTCTTGTTCCAGAGCACACTTTGTTTCCAACAAAAGCATTCTCTGGGGGAAAATTTTTAACTAGGTTTTTAACCCAACGGAATTCAACAAGAGTTAAAACATCCAGACTATGCCAGAATGACTTGAAACTTGAACAAGGCATCAAGAAGAGCAAGCCAATAGCACTTAAGGAAAATCAACCAAAAATAAGCTAAGGAGATAGAGCGCTAGCGATCCATCACTATGGATCGCGCTAGCGATCCATAAGGACGCTTCACGAGTCATCGTAACCTCTTGCATCTTGATTCATTGCCTCTTCTAAATATTTTTGCCAAGTTTCATAGCCTTCTAAGCAACCTAGTTCGAAAAGCGAAGACCCATATGATTCTAGTCATAGATCATTCTAACCCGTATATGAATCATCGTCAAAACAAGGCAACTAGCTATGAAATCACATGGAGAGCACCTACATTAGACAAGGAGTGCAACCCAAAAGAAGTCCATAAATCCCCTAAGTACTTGGATCGCTAGCAATCCATGCCCTATGGATCGCTGGCAATCCATAGGATTATGTTGGATCGTCATGAAATTTTCAAAGCACCTTTGTATCATCAAGTGTAGGCTTTTGGCAAAGCGGCCTAGCCCAATTGCTCTCATATGCCTATAAATAAAACCCTATCTACAACATAAAGCGAATCTTCTTGACTGGCTACTGGAACTCTACAGAGATTATTCTTCACTCTTCTCCTCCTACACAATAGTCATCTAGGGGTTCGTTGTGATTCTTCAATGAACTCTTGTACTTGTGACTTGATCTAACTCAGAAGATTCAATCATATTGTAATTTGATTCAACTTGTAACAACAGTCAGTTAATAAAAAGTTATAAAGTGAACGTAGGCTTCATTAATATGCGAACCACTATAAAAATCTTATTATCCTTTTACCATTTCTGCTCTTTTTATATTTATTTTCTATATTATTTCTCTCTAAGAACAAAACTGGTGCTTTCACACTCAATTCAGGGTGTTGATCCATTTTTTGGGTTAACAATAACTCTAGTCGATGTTCAACTTAAAATAATTATTAAAACCCTACTTATCTAACTACATAGATTATTCTTTATTTCAAACCTATAAAGATAGTTTGAAATCACAACCTATAATGTACAAAATATTACAACCATTGTAATCTTTTATCACACAATCAAGAACTTGTTAAAAAATAATCATCAATATAATTAAATGTCAATCAAGGAATTGATTAGTAATTAAAACTAAACTGCATGTAAATTCTATCACATAATGAAATAGTAATAAATAAATAAATAAATAAAGATTAGGCTGGAACCAAATAGGAGGTGGCCACTTAAATAATGAAAACATTAACCATGGTGCTTCAAGATGATTTCATTTGGCGTAGGTGAAAACATGATGCCATGAATGGAAAACTGAAGGAAACAATACAAAATCAAGTGGTGTCAAGGCCTCGGATATTATAACAAGCAAATCAAATGGAAGTTCTGACCATATAATGGTTTCTTCTGACATTCCTATTTAAACATTATACGAGAGACAAAATAGTTAGACATACAGAGTGGGTCATAAGAATCATGAAATCACAAAGTAGGTGAAGATTAATGCGAAGCCATGTTTTATATTGAATATTTCTATAGTTCTAGATTTTCCTCTAAAGATAAAGAGTACTATGTTTTTGCACTTTTAAAATTTAAACATAATATCGCAAAGTATGTCTATTTCGACTTGACGTATTATGAAATATATTATTTTCGAATAGAAGTTAGTTCAGACTAAAGTAAATTTTGTTAAGCCTAAATTTAGGTCATTTGTGGTATAAAGTTGTATAATTTGAGTACGAGGTGATTAAGAGTTTCCAACTCGACTATGTAATAGTTTGAAATATACGCCTATGAATTAGTATACATGTGTTCTCCTTATCTTTGTTAATAATTGGAATAGAAACACAACTATTGTCCGACCGTGAAGTTTTAAAAATACCCTTATATACAAACAAGAGGTTGGGTGTTCGAATCCCACCAAAAACAAAAACTACCATCTATTTTTAAATGGAAATTTTGGAACGTAAATAAATTTATAAGTTTAAAACTCTGTTCTAACAAAAACAAATACAATTTTATTCTTTGTATTTTTCAATTTTATTTTTATAAAAATACATAGAAATTTTAAATTTAATACTTTTATAAGGATTTTTTATATGCATGTGCCATAGAATCTCGTCTCAATATACGTTTCCCACTCAAAGTTTTTGTTAATATGCATCTTAAAGTTACATCTTAAAATGTTACTACGAAATGCTTCTAAACATTAACTGCATTAAAACAAATTATTAAACCGTGAGCGAATGATTGTGCAAACTTAAAGCATAATTAATGCTTACTTTCTTTGCTAACATTTTTCATTAGTGCACATGTCAAAATTTCTTTTCTTTAGTAATATTTTCGCATCTACAATGCATTACGTGTCTGCATTCTAATTTGCAACGCTATATAACTTTTTAGTAATTTGGGAGGCAAATTTTTAGTGATTTGGCGAAAAATCCAAATTGATGGAAAAATAAGTTTTTTGCCTTAGCAAAAATAATTGAACTTACTTTTTTTTTACTACCTTAAAAAGGTAAAAAATTGTAAGAAAAAAATTTCAATTTTTTTCGAAAAGTTCATTTTAAAACCGTCGAATATAAAAATATGAATTTTCTAAATGATATATTATTCAAAATTTAAAATATTCGAAACATCACATCATTTTAAATTATAATTTACAAATATTTAAAAACTTAATTTTTGATCTTTATATTATAAGCTCTATTTTACTTAAAATTTTAAATTTATCATTTCTAGCAAATTTAGTCTTATATTTACAAATTTTGAATTTTCTTTTTGAAAATTTTATTTTCAATTAATATTTTTGTAAACAAAGTAAATTTTGAATGAAAACTATATTTCTTTATTTGCATCAAAATAATAAAAGAGTAATTATATTATGGATATTTGAGTAGTAAACAAAGTAGAAATAACATAATTGATCTTCCATTTTTTACCTCATATTAATAAGGGAAATTAATTTTAAAGGACAAAATTTTGCATATTTTTAGCCTCAAGGACATGACCTTAATATTTTACCCACAAGGACAAACATTCTCCTAAATTTTTTTCATAAGGACAAACATTTTTTCAAAATTATTCATAAGGACAAACATTTTTCCAAAACTGCTACCGAACTAAAAACTGATACCTAAAAACTGCTACTGATAACTACAAACTGATACCTAAAAACTTAAAAACTGATACCTAAAGAAAGTTGTCCTTCAGGCTAAAATACTGAAGGTCTGTCCTTGAGGCTAAAATACTGAGAAATTTTGTCCTTGACAACAATTTCCTGTATTAATAATTCTACTTTTCAATTTTCGTCTCAACCAGTCATTCTATTATCATGTTCGTTTTTCCTTTACCCATCAAAATAACAAAATCTTAATAAAAAATAATTATTTAAATGACACATCAATACATACTGGTTAAAATAGTAAGCATGCAATAGTTATATGCTGTAAAATTCATAGAAAACACACCAACAATAATTAATAAATCCTAAGATTCGGTATTTAATATGCTTACTCATTTTGATCTACTTTCTTTGTTAACTTCTTTAAATAAAATACCTTTTTCACTAAATTTATAATTTGCAATTCAAAAAAAATAAGTAAAAATACTAATAGGTTTTATAATTAAGCTAATAAAGGCTGTATAAAGACATTTTGAAAAAAGATGATAACTAGTTTGACTTAAAATGGGATACTTTTAAAAGTATATTTTTAATCATCTTTATATAAATGTATTATTTATTAACAAGAATTTTGACACTAATGATAACATGTTTTATTAAGATAACATGTTTTGACTTTAAAAAGTTGGAACCCAAAAATATTTTATTTTCAGAATCCAGAATCATGAGAATTACTAAGCAGTTATTGTTGTTGTTAATAATAAAAAATCAGATCTGGAGAATTTTAAACATTTTTTACCATTAAATTTTGAAAAAATTTGGAAGATGATAACTCTGACCTTAATCAGGTGCTTTTTTACTTGCATCGTCAAAATAATTCCGATCTTAATTAAATGTTTTTCTGGTACAAACAAAATGTACAAGGATGAATTTTACATCAATCGCTGAATAAAGGGTAACACCCCACCGTGATACCCAGTTTAGCAAAAAACATTACAAGTAATATCATCTGCTAATTCGGAGAATACGGCTAGTAAGGGGCAATCGAATGTGAATATATCTTTATACTAACACTGACACATCATTTATACCTTTTAACTTAATATCTGAACTGAAATTTGGTATGCACATTATTAATACAAAATAGTAGACACACCGATTTCTTGGAATCAGAACAATATATCATATAAACATCAGTCACAGAACACAGCAGAATAAAAATCTCAACTTATACATATACAAATTGTGAGTCTACAAAATAAAACACTAAACTCACTTAATATACAAGTTTACAATTCTGTAATCTTAGTTATACACTTAGTATAAGAAGTAAAAATTTCCTAAATGGGATAAACTAAAAGTCCAAACGTTTATCTTCTTGCTAGCCCAACCATCCAAAGGTTAACCTTCCTGTAACCTGAAAAGTCTCGGCCTGACCCGAGAAAAATAACACCCGGGTCAGACTATTTCTAAATATCCAACTGGGTGAGAACAAGATATAACACAAGAACAAATAATATATAGGTATTACAAATGTCCAAGAAATAACAAGTCATGAGATTAACTTAACTTAGAATTCATCACAAGACACGGGTTTATACATTTAGGTCACGAATACAAATTAATCACTAAACACTAAATTCACATAACAAAGCGCAACATCTCTAAGCGCATAAATATCAATAATTTAATTTAGAATTCATCACAAGACACAAGAATATATATATTTATTTCACTGACACAGAATAGTCACAGAATCCTAATTTTCAGAATCCAAGAGATCTTACTCAGAACAATCGTAATGATCGTATATAGAACTGTAGCAAACAAAAAATTTGTTATCACATGAACCGATCTGATAACGAGGATCGTACACAGGACGGAAACACAGAATCACAGAATGACCTCAAGGGTAGCGGCCATGACCGAATCTTTTAGGTTTATTTTATGTTATTACATTAGAAAAGAAATCTAGGTGTAACTTCTTAAGGATCTAACAGTGATTTTCCATACACCAAAAGAGAGTAAACTCTAAAGTGCCAAATACTATCACCTTTAGTAATCACTAGAACTTAACTAATACGTCACATACCGTATGGTGAAATCCAAGTATTTACTAAAATCTAGTAAATATCACTTATAACGGATACCACTGGAAAACCTGAACCACGTTCTCTTAAGGATCTAGCAACCACTTGTCGCACACCAAAAGAGAATACAACTCTAAAGTGTTGAGTACTTTCCCAAATACGATCACAAGAATTTAACCAAGGCATCCTATACTACTCGGTGGAATTTGAGTATTCACTAATGGGCTAGTAAATTCCATTCAAACATTTTATTCGATGGGTTATACCATATTCGACGAAGCATTATTCGAAAGCATTTAAAACAATCCATAACATTAAGTCGAATAATAGTACTTTCCAAATTATAGTATTAAGCTTCTCAAAACAAGTTTTCTCTCTGATTTTTATTGTTTACAAAAAAAACACTTGTTATAATTTTCCATAAATCCACTTATTATTTAACTTTAAATAAGTGTTTACTTGTTTAATAAAATATTCTATAACCCTAAATTGTTCCAAGATTCCACTTATATACACAAAGTTGTCTCAAATTTTCATATAGTTGTATTATTCACAAAACTATATTTTAAAAGCAGATTTAATTACTCTTCTAAATCCATATTAAAATATAACCATTTTATTTAGAAATAAACTAAGTCTATACTTTTCAAAACTACATTTCCAAATTCCATGAATCCTATATTATTTATTTAATAAAACCGTAATACTTATATTCTAAATCCATAATCACTTTTATGTAAAAATAGGTTAGATTTGTATTTCTAAAGTCATATTTTCAAATCCATAAATATTTTTCTAACCATGCTTAATATATAAAGTAACTTGCTAAAAAATCATTTTTAATATTTATTAACTTAATTTAGAAATAATTCTCTTTCGTAAAATTACTTTTATACGAAGCTTATCAACTTATTTCTTTTAACTTAATGTTATCCCACCTTTTGGTCAAGGCTGAAATATCAACAAATTGGCAAGGAACGATGGATATCAGGATTGGAGATCGATTGGAAACGAGGATGCAGTCAATGTCGTCAAAATTTGGCCGAGCTCCGATCAGAACGGGATCGATTGGGAATAATGATCAAGGCTAGGAGAAACTATGTTTCAATTTTCAGACCAATCGGAGTTTGTATGCTCGAGATATGGATGGATTGAAGTGCGTAGGGCACGGTTCGTATCGATGCATTTCGCATCGATCATCATATGGAGGTTCGAATCGATGCATTTCGTATCGATCAAGAAGTAAGGACTTCGAATCGATACCGTTCGTATCGATCGACACAGGTTCGACTCAATGACTTCGTATCGATTGGGTAGGAAGGCAAGCTGGATGACTCAGTGACAATGGATTTAGGTTGGGTGGAAGGATGTTTGATGGTTTGTTCGACTCGATCAATTCGTATCGATCAAGAGGAAATGTAGGAATTTGCTTCGAATCGGTGCGCTTTGCATCGTTGTAGAATGATGGAATGGATGCGCAGAAGTTCTTCGTATCGATCAGCGTTGGATCGATACAAAAAGGAAGTAGCAGTTTTGGGATTCTGGATTCGTACCGATCGATACGAAGAGGGCGTTCGAGAAGGATATGCGGGAAGTCGACTTCATGGATTCAAAGGATTCAGGGACAATGTTCGTATCGATCGTATTCAAACCAATCGATACGAAGGAAATGGTCAGAGCGATACGAACAGAAGGATACAAACTGATATTATGTTCGAATCAGGGGAAGGAAAAATCAACGAGACAAAATCTTCGGAATGACTCGTTCAACACGGCGACAGAGGTGGATCGACCCTGAGAATTCACAACACGTCATCACATAGGCATGCGCTTTGATCGATTCGAACAAATCGATTCGAGTCAATCAATTCGAACCTGCGTGCCTGCCGAAATACTACAACTTGTATCGATCATATCTTGGGATCTACAAGTCCAAATGGTATGAAATTTTTACAGGAGCTTACATGCATGTTGAAGAATGTCCACACCAAATTTCAGCTCGATTGGACAATTTCTTGATCGATTCGAATGGACTTCGAATCGATCCCAAAGTGGGCCCGGATTTCCTGAAAGCGGGCGTATGGGCCCCCTCACGTGCCAGAACTGGTCTCCCTTCAATTTAGGCAAAATATCAGCCTCCTACACCTATAAATAGAGCCCCTGATCATTCAGAAAAGGGGTCGGACAATTTTGAGAGCTAAAGGGCGCCCAGACTCTGCCAGATTTACTCCAGATCACCATTGCTGTCTTAGATTCAGATTATAATCATAAAATCTGTTGTACTACGCGATAAGAAATTGTAATCTTCAAGCATCGAGCAATAAAATCATAAAAAACCTTTAAGTGCACGTAGGCCGGAGATAGCCGAACCACTATAAATTATGTGTCACTGTTCATTATTTCTGGATTGCTGTTTGTTGCTAGCTTAGATCTGAGATTTGTGTTTGAATATTGCTGACCTATATTCATACACTGGTGCTTTCACAATACTTGGGGTTTGTGACCATTTTTGGCGCAAACACTTTGGTGCTTTCATTGAGAGGGACTAGCACCCACTACATCGGATTGAAATTCAGATTTGGAAAGCGTGAAGAGTTGAGATCTGAAAGACAATGACTCGACAAACAAGACAAAGAGCTGAGAGAAGCCAACAAGGAGGAAGTCAAGAGGCATCCTCCGGAGCTGGAGAAGGACAAGCTTCGATTTACATTACCAGAGACGAAATGGAAGCTATGGCAAATTCATTGCATGAGAGGTTGCTGAAGAGTCAACAGGATATGATGCAAACTTTCTTCGAACAAATGAGAGCTGCGGGGATGCAGAACGTAGGACTAGCCACAGCGGCTGTTGATGTGGAACAAGGAGCTGGGGTTATGGAACCCAATGAAGGACAGAATACAGAACCGGAAGGCAATCAACAAGGGCTTGGGGGTAGGCCAGCTGGATCCAACACAGGAGGACCTTTGGAAGGAGTTCAACAGGCTAGGGCCAACGTTGCTGCTAATGAGTCACATGAAGAATATGTGCCAGAGTTCCCTCGGGAGCATGGGGGGCAACCCCCGACAGACAACGCTGGATTAGCGGAAATCATTAGGAAGACTATGCGTGGAGGCTTGACCAATAGAGATTTGGAAGGAGTGAACAGGAGTCCGTTCGCTCGAGAAATCAGGATAGCTCAGAATCCACCTAAGTTCAAATTACCTAGCGTGGAAGTATATAATGGCAAGGCTGACCCGACTGATCACTTGATGAGATACACTAGACACATGGAAGTGCTGGGGGGCATCAAAGGAGGTAATGGCCAGATGTTTCCCGTTGTATTTGACAGATCTAGCTGCAATATGGTTTAGGCAGTTGTAAGAAGGATATATCAGGACCTGGAGGTAATTGGTGGATAGGTTTTTGGGACAGTTTCGGGTTCATATCAAAAGACCTAAGAACGTGATGACGTTAACATCGGTAAAGCAAAGGGCGGATGAATCGCTTAGAGCATTTCTAACTCGATTCAATGCGGCAGTTGCTTCGGTGGATCGACTGGATCCATCGATGGTTTTAATGGCGGCAGTGTCAGGAGTCAGGGAGGATTCAGATTTCAAGGTATCTTTAATACGAGACCCACCACTGGATCTCGAAGAATTCTTTCATGAGGCTGAGAGATTCCTTCGACAAGAGGATGCATGTGCAGATTTAAAGTTGAAGGAAGTGAATGCAACTGAGGGTGGAGGACCATCCAGTAGAGGTTCAGATAAAGATAAAGAGAAAAGGAAGTTGGATGATGATTCCGAAAAAGCTAGGAAGCGATGGAAGGATCCAAAGTTTTCCACATACACGGGATTAAACGAGACACTGGAGCGGATATACATGGAAACCCGGAATCGCCTTCCTTACCGGAGGCTGGCTAGGAGAGAACCATCTGAACGGGAAAGGGCATCAGGAAGGCACTGTCTCTTCCATGATTTGGACGGGCATGATACCAACAGCTGCCAGCACTTAAAGGATATAGTTGAGGAGCACGTGAGGAATGGACAATTGAGGCAATATGTTGGGGCTCGGAATGCAGCGGCGGAGCAGGAGCAGCCACCGCCCACCTCAAACCATGATGGCGTGAGGCCCAGAAATGACGGTCGATTGGTTATCAATTGACCGAGGTAATATGAAATAAGTAACAAACCATTAGCAAGAAACCAAGCCATTTACACATGTATAGGGACGGAGATAGCCCCTAGGCATGCTCTGAACGATGATAAATCGCGAAGCTATGGTTTGCGAAATCTGTCTCTTGTTTTTGGATTGGACGCTTGGTTTTCTGGTTTGGATTTGGAGTTTGGTTTGAACTCCTGGTTTTGTTCGCTTTCTGTTTTGGATTTTCGTTTGGATGACTGGTTTCTGTTTTGGATGCTGGTTTGGATTTCTGATCCTTTTGGTTTGACTTGGATTTTGGATTAGATTTTGACTGGATTTTTGTTTGGGTTTTGATAAAACGGTCGTCAGGTATGGATTATGCCTAAAAAGGGGTGAGTCGTTTTGCCCGAACGCGGTAAAGTGACTCATTCAGGTCATCGAGCATGGACTGTGCTCGATAAGGGTCCAGAGAGACTAGGATTAGGCCTAGGACTTAGGCCCTATATTATCGGTTATTATTTCAGGTCGTTGAGTATGGACTATGCTCAACAAGGGTCCGGAGCAACCAGGATTCGGCTTAGGACTTGAGCCACGGCATTACTTACGTCCAGGGACACTGGACCACGGTCGCCGAGTGTGGATTGCGCTTGGCAAGAACCTGGAGAGGTTAGCTCAACGTCCAGGGACACTGGACCACGGTCGTCAGGTGTGGATTGCGCTTGGCAAGAGCCCAGAGAGGTTATGAATTTGGATATCGGCCCGGAGAGGTCCTGGATTCGGTTATTGGCTATTGGATAAGGATGGATTGAAACTCGGTTATCGAGTTTGGATGGGCATGGAATTGGCTATGGACTTTGGGATATCAGATTCGGAGTTATTCAAAACATGCCTTATTATCACAAGGCATGTTTTGGAGGGCAAATGTTATCCCACCTTTTGGTCAAGGCTGGAATATCAACAAATTGGCAAGGAACAATGGATATCAGAATTGGAGATCGATTGGAAATGAGGATGCAGTCAATGTCGTCAAAATTTGGCCGAGCTCCGATCAGGACGGGATCGATTGGGAATAATGATCAAGGCTAGGAGAAACTATGTTTCAATTTTCAGACCAATCGGAGTTCATATGCTTGAGATATGGATGGATTGAAGTGCGCAGGGCACGGTTCGTATCGATGCATTTCGCATCGATCATCATATGGAGGTTCGAATCGATACATTTCGTATCGATCAAGAAGTAAGGACTTCCAATTGATACCGTTCGTATCGATTGACACAGGTTCGACTCAATGACTTCGTATCGATTGGGTAGGAAGGCAAGCTGGATGACTCAGTGACAATGGATTTAGGTTGGGTGGAAGGATGTTTGATGGTTTGTTCGACTCGATCAATTCGTATCGATCAAGAGGAAATGTAGGAATTTGCTTCGAATCGGTGCGCTTTGCATCGTTGTAGAATGATGGAATGGATGCACAGAAGTTCTTCGTATCGATCAGCGTTGGATCGATACAAAAAAGAAGTAGCAGTTTTGGGATTCTGGATTCGTACCGATCGATACGAAGAGGGCGTTCGAGAAGGATATGCGGGGAGTTGAATTCATGGATTCAAATGATTCAGGGACAATGTTCGTATCGATCGTATTCGAACCAATCGATACGTAGGAAATGGTCAGAGCGATACGAACTGATATTATGTTCGCATCAGGGGAAGGAAAAATCAACGAGACGAAATCTTCGGAATGACTCGTTCAACACGGCGACAGAGGTGGATCGACCCTGAGAATTCACAACACGTCATCACACAGGTATGCGCTTTGATCGATTCGAACAAATCGATTCGAATCAATCGATTCGAACCTGCGTGCCTGCCGAAATACTACAACTTGTATCGATCATATCTTGGGATCTACAAGTCCAAATGATATGAAATTTTTACAGGAGCTTACATGCATGTTGAAGAATGTCCACACCAAATTTCAGCTCGATTGGACAATTTCTTGATCGATTCGAATGGACTTCGAATCGATCCCAAAGTGGGCCCGGATTTCCTAAAAGCGGGCGTATGGGCCCCCTCACGTGCCAGAACTGGTCTCCCTTCAATTTAGGCGAAATATCAGCCTCCTACACCTATAAATAGAGCCCCTGGTCATTCAGAAAAGGTGTCGGACAATTTTGAGAGCTAAAGGGCGCCCAGACTCTGCCAGATTTACTCCAGATCACCATTGCTGTCTTAGATTCAGATTATAATCATAAAATCTGTTGTACCACGCGATAAGAAATTGTAATCTTCAAGCATCGAGCAATAAAATCATAAAAAACCTTTAAGTGCACATAGGCCGGAGATAGCCGAACCACTATAAATTATGTGTCACTGTTCATTATTTCTGGATTGCTGTTTGTTGCTAGCTTAGATCTGAGATTTGTGTTTGAATATTGCTGACCTGTATTCATACGCTGGTGCTTTCACAATACTTGGGGTTTGTGACCATTTTTGGCGCAAACACTTAAATTTAAGGTCTAAAGCTCCGCAGTTACGGCCATTTAAATCTCATAATTTTACAAAACTTAAAATATGAAAGTTGTAAATAAAAGTTACGACAAAAATAATTCTCAAATTTTAACTTTATTATCGCTGTCGTTTATTCTCGGGACATCGACAATAAAAGATATTTTCGACCATGTAAGCACAAAATATTACAAAACTCAAAACATGAAAGTTGTAGCACATAGTTTAAGATTTCTAGAACTTCAAGAATTATTAAATTTTGATAAGTAACAAAAAAGTTATGGCTAAAACAATTTCTGTATTTCAAAGCTAAGATTATAACACAGGATAGAGATGTTACCTCTTCTTCAATCTCAAATTACTCTTAGCAAGTTGTAGATTCACAAAAAATGATGAAGATAAAAGTTGTTCCATATAAAAATACCTTTTAAAACCTCACTCAATTTCAATCTACCAGTCAAAAGTTTTGGTGATTATAACATCAGGTTTTAACTAAGAAAATTGCACAGAGCAGAGCTAAACTATCAGTTTCAAACTCAATTTCGATCCATTAAACAGCAAAATGTCAAAATGTAATTAAAGTACAACTTATAGCTAATTGAAATAACTTTCTATAAAAAAGGATTGAGCCAATTTGGATGATTTTACACTAGGATATCGCTATTTTCACTACAAGAAACAGGACAATTTACGACAGCTCAAAACCGTCGGCGGCCGTTGGAAATAACCAACGTAAAAAATTCCGTCGCTGAACAGGATTTCCGACAGCTTCCGACAAATCCTGTCGCTACATTTCCGATGACTACAGACGGCAAGCCGACGGCTCCAGACGGCCATCGAAAGACACGTGGACGATCACGGTAGGTGCCGAAAACCGTCGGCAGCCGTCAGAATCCGTCATTCCCTGTCCGTCGCAAGCCGTCGGAAATTTTTGGCCTATAGGTCGTCGGGAGCCGTCAAAATTCTTGAACCTGTTTTTCTTTTTTTTCTCTACATTTTTGCCTTCCATCCACAATCTATAAACACAATATATTCCACCACACAAGCATATATCCAATTCAGATATTCAATATGAAATCAAACCTTACAAACATAATCAAATCACATAAAGAAATAAATCAAGCATAATTCATATAAAATCAAACCAACACTTTGCTAACATAATTTGAATACATCTCATTGTACAATATATACATCAATCTTTCATCAACTCCTCACCATCAACTCCCAAATGTCAAAATTACTACTACCAAATGTATCAACAAACAATATACACAACATTTCAAATCTAACTCCACCAACTCAATGTATCATCAAAAATTACTAAACAATGACGCAGAACAAAAAAACATACCTATCACTCCGATCAATCGTCTCCAGAACCTCCAGAACCAACTGAAGATGGAAAGTGGCCACCATACTGCTGCATGTAATCAGCAATACGTTGGTCTAGCAGCTGTGTCATCTAAATGGTCTAGCAACGGTTCTGCTCTTCCAGTTGTGCCACTCTGATTCACAACTCTTCGATCTCTGGTAGATCGATCTGAGCTCTGGCCGTTTGGCTGGCTCTCCTCTATCTGCTGGCCTCAATACTTATTTAATTTAGTCTATAATCTTACTATCAAAGCTACAACATAATGTGTTAATTGTTATATCTATAAACTTATTACTGAAACTAAAGTGATGTGAAGTTCTTTAGAACTAAAAGATTGCTAAATTATTATATCTTAATATATTATTCATTACCACTTGATTACCAAAGCCGTAGCGCCTGTTCCGTGAAGATGGATCCATGACTGACTCAAAAATGACGTCCTCCTCGTCCGTCGTCGGCTGCTCTCGACCGGTTTCCTCCAGGATTTCTGTCGTTGTTCCATAAATCTTGCCTGCATGAACAAACAAAAATACAATTAAAATTAATAGCATGATATGTTAATTCTATACTGTAATAATTAAAACAATTACTAATAGTATATAAACTAAAATATGCTTAAATGGCTCTTTCTCGATTTATCGTCATGCCATGTATATGAAACTGTCCCGTTTGGATTTACATACTCAACGGCATGAGTACTGGTAAATACATCCATGTACGATACGGGACCCTGCGCCTCGGCTTCCTGAAATTGATTATTATGTACTATTATTGTATATTCAAAATTATATAGCACAATAACTATTTACAATTCACATTTAATAAATTTACCAACTCCTGGCGATATTGTTGGAACGACTTTGACCCTCCTCGATGAGTGACAGGATCTATGTTCCTATTTGCAGAGTTTCTTTCCGACTTTGCCTGTACATTTAAATTAAATACATTATTTACTTACCAAATTTTTTTTAATATTTATGTACCAATCAAATAATTAATAAAAGTTTAGTACACTTACCTTCGCCTCGTCACTATCCCAATGTGCCAGCCACCCATCCCACACACTCGTCCCCATCCAGTTTGGCTCCTGCCCTTTATGCTTCATAGCCGACATAGAATCCCTGTAGTTCTTCCTCATCTTCTGCATCCAGTAGTGTCGTACCAGCTGTAGGTCATCTGATTGTACGTCAACTGCGGCCTGCATTTCATGATAAACAAGCAAAAAAAATTAAACAATAAAAGGTGAACAATAAATAAGCGACAAAAAAATTAAGAATGGAAAACAGAGGATTATACTTACAATGAAATTATGCCGTATACACTCCAGGATGTGGGGAGGGATATTATCCCACTTCGGCCAACAAGCCGTCATCCTGCTCTTGTACGAATCTCTCGAAACTGATAGAACTACAACTGATGGCTGTAGGTCAAACCCCCTGTGTTAAATATGATACAGATTATTATATCGTACACAAAATATTTAAGATGCTGAAAAAAAATTAATACTTACCCCTCCGCTCTAGGTACTAGATATACACCGGAACCTGTGGTGGTTGCGATGGACCGCTGCCATCACCTCCTCCTGAAGAATGGGAAGAACTCCTCCTTCTAGACGACATAATACCTATTACAGACACATCATTTTAAAAGAGAACAATAACATAATAATGAAATATATTTTATAGTTAAATGACATAAATGAGATAAAGTACATAAAGTGCAAAGTATACCTGATTCAGATTGGGTCTCATATTCCGACAATAAACAGAATACATGGCATTTTTAACATAAATTGCTAAATAAATGACAGAAATAGTAATGACATAGATGATGTAAATGATGTAATGACATAAATGATGTTATGACATAAATGATGCAAAATAAATCTCATCAATTATGTAAATTTCATAATACATAAGAATTCAACATAATATTTATATCAATCCTCATCGTCTTCTGATTTTAATTCGGTCTCATATTCTATGTTATTTTCCTCCCTACTCTCGAATGCTTCTACCAAAACGTTTGATTCATCGTTCAGAGGTCCAAAATCTCGTCTGTTGTTATTATTTAATTGCTTTGCTCAAGATCTGCATAATAAGCTTGTTCGTTTGGAATATTCTTCCCATCAAACATAAATCTTGCCTTTGTTTTAAAAACTGCCGACCAATCTGCTTTATCTCTTTTTAGAGATGGATAAGGAGCGTAATAAACCTGCAATGCTTGTTTGGCTAGTACAAAAGGATCGTACTTGTGATAATGCGATGTGTGCTTTATTTCAATAAGATTATAATCCTTGTGCACATTAATTCCAGAACCGGGAACATTACTAAACCAATTGCATCTAAACAGAATACCTCCTCTATGGGTCGTGAGAAATATATCGGTTGCAAAATTTGAGTTAAAACGCCATAAAAATCATCTATGTGATTTTCTGGATCATCACTACCTTTAACAAATACACTTGTATTATTAGTTAATTTTTCTGCACCGTATTCTTTGGTGTTAAATTTATATCCATTGACGAAATATATTGGAGATGTCTTGACATTTCTTTTTGGTCCCAACGCAAGATGTTTCAACCCTTCGTCGACCATACAATTTCTCGGTTCACAAACGTACTTTGAAAAACAAACAGAAAATTCTTTACTAAGATCTCCGTGCGGATGTTCACTTTCATAAATACTGCATATACGAATAAAATATTGCATTAAATTCTACACGCGCATGCATTATGGAAATGAATAAATCATAAATTATTATTTCAGATTACCTAACAAATGGTGCAACCTCGGCATAATTTAGAAGAATATAAGTGTGTGATACATGAAGATCTCTATAGTCTAACCATACTTCTACACATTTTCCAGAAGGTCGACCATGTTGTCTAAAAATAGATAACATTGTTTAAGAGGACTCTTGTTCGTCGCCTTCATCATTACGAGGAACTCTTTCAAATGATATGTTCATATGGTCACTGAAATAGTGAGAGAAAAAGAACGAAGCTTCTTCTTCGATGTAAAATTTACATACCTAACTTTCAACTCGTGCTTTTTGCCTCACGTTTTTCTTCAGACGGATCAAGTATCTATGCAAAATTAATTTACATTAACTTTAACTTCCGAATGTAATTAAATTAATAGGTAACATATTTTATACCTCTTAAATGGATACATCCATCCATATTGCACAGGACCTCCAAGTCGAGCTTCAGTTGGGAGATGAACAGGTAAATGTTCCATTACATTAAAAAGACCTGGCGGAAATATTCTCTCCAATTTGTAGAGCAATATAGGAATATCTTCTTCAAGTTTACGTAAATATTGCACTTTTAAAGTAGTCGAACAAAGCTCTTTGTAAAATAGACTAAGCTCCGTTATTACCTTCCAAACTTTTAAGGGCAATAGTTCTTTGAATAGAACGGATAATAAATTTTCCATCATTATGTGACAGTCGTGGCTTTTCATTTCGCTACCGTTTTTAAAGTCAACACATCTACAAAGATTTGATGAAATCCCATCAGGAAATTTTAATCCTTCCACCCATTTTAACACAACTTTAACTTGATTATTATCCAACTCGTAACATACTTTGAGTTTATTACTGTCATTGGTTTCATATGAAGCTCAGGATGTTTGCATAATTCTTGTATATTGCATCTTGATTTCAAATCGTCCTTAGTCTCCCCCTTGACATTCAAAATTGTGTTAAAAACATTATCAAAGACATTTTTCTCATTGTGCATCACGTCAATATTATGACGAAGCAGAAGATCTTTCCAATAAGGCAACTCCCAAAATATATTTTGTTTGCACCAATTATGAATAGTCGATTTGCTTGTAATTTCTGTTTGCACTCCAGTTTCATATCTTTTGGATAATCCCTTACAAGTTCGTATATGTCTTCGCTTGACCATATCGTTGGTGGTTGTCTAGTTTCTACTCTATTAGCTAAAACGTTTTCCCGTATCCTCTGAAGGGATGATTGACATGGGGAAAACATCGATGGCAGTCAAACCATGAAATTTTCTTACCATTCGGTAGAGAAAATGCTCATGTTTTGTAACAATCCGTATATTTGGACCATTTAAATTGACAATAATCCACACATATCAACTTAAATAATACAAAACACGAATCATTAATGGAGTATATATGTATAAATGAGAATCATCACAGAATCACAGACATAGACAGATACAATAACAGAATAACGCAGCGGAATTACACAATGTCATAGTAGTAGTTCATGAAGCTACTAAGTAAATACTACAATGTCTCAATCAAATGGTGGAAATATAATTACATAGATGTCTGATACAAGTATCACAATAGAATAGAGCAATACTGATAAAGATAAATGATAGTCTTCAAAGTCTTCAACTTCCAAGCAGCTCGGCAACAGAAATCCTTAGACTGACCCGAGCATAAGCATAAACAAAACACTCGAGTCAGGACATATATTCTTATACAAGATAATATGGCACAAGTTTGAGAAATAATAATAACTCAAAGATGAATGGAATAAACATCTTTCAGGATCCGTTAAACTATCAATATATAGTAGTGTACGCTAAGTAGATAATGCCTATCAGTAATATAAAGTATCAAAATAGCGTTAAAGCGTTACCATTATCCCCCTTAACACATTTTATATAAGCATCATAGTCTATTCAGCACTGTAAACTCCACCGTAAACTAGTGGCTATCAGGGAGCACTCCATAGGTATAACACAAACAAATCGTAGTGGTCGCGCATAGGGATACAAGTATGACAAGGCACATGAGGCAATACCCAAGGTAGTGAAACTACCGTTTGCCTGATCCGGACTGGTGAGAACGCATCGCCGCAACGATCGCAACACCATGAAACAACACTCCCAATTCAAGGGTGCGCACAAATCAAACAAGTAATGAGTAGTTTACGAAGAAGTGTGTTCGCTAGAGGTAGCTAACCTCATTGGCCCGGCACGGGTCCTGTTTAAGTCATTTCCAATTTGACACAAGTGTCAAGATCATCCATTATCGTTCTCTTTCTTCAATCATCAACGTACATCATTCCATACACTTCATTCTGGATCACACTCCGCGTATAATAGTTATTAAAGTGGTATTGGATTTAGACAGAGAGTATGTCCCTAACCGATCCCGGACTCTTTAACAACTACGTAATTATTACACCGATTGGTCATTAATAAACTTTCAAAATCAAAATCAATTTCTCTTAGACTTTGAAAGTCAACATTTCATTTGACTTTCAATATCAATTTCCATAATTCAAATTTCAAAGTTTCTAATTTCCAATTTCACATTTCTATTTGGTTTCACAATTCAATTTCAATTCAATTTTAAAACAATTCAAATATTGATTTCATTTCATATATGAATTCCATTCAATAATCATTTAAATTAAGTTAATTTAACATTTAAATCAAATTCGATTTAATTTCTAATTGATTAAATCATTCACTTAAGTTGACCTAAATTTAATCCAAAACTCACAAGTTGAATTTAATTGAATTTACCAAATTAAATTCTTTCAATCAAAAGTTATATCCAATTCATTTAATAAATCAAATTTTGTTTCTTATTAAAGAAATTCAATTTCACTTATTTACTCATTCAATTAAATAGCCATAAGTTAGATTTCTTAAATGAACAAGTTTCAAATTTGTTTTGTTATTAAATAAAGTTTACAAAACTCAATTTAACAATTCATTAAATTTAGACAACTTAACTTTCATTAAACATTTGTTTAAATATTTGTTTCAATTTATCAAACCTTTAACTTTTGAATTTCATTATAATTTCAAATTTTAATTAAACCCATTCATTATTCCTTTTATTTTAATATCAATTTATTCAAATCAAATCGTTTGACCAATCATGTTTCTAATTTAATTCTCTATCCTAGGTCAAGTGATTTATTTGGGTATTTATCATTTCAACCCGATTCCATTTCAACTCAAAATCAGAGGCATAGTAAAGGGAACTTGTAGTGTGATAACTGGGATGGTGTCAAAGTAAATAAACAAGCAATAACAACAACCAACAACAACCCAATAATCGATTCAAATAATCCCGAAATAATCGTATAAATTTTACATTATCATTCCATGTAAAGTAATACAATTAATTCTAGAATCTACACTATCATTTCATGTAGATTAAAGATTGTTCCATGTAAATTACGCTATCATTACATGTGATTCTACACTTGTTATTTACTTAATTCAAGTCCATTCTTCATCAAAATTCACACAATATGAAATTGGTTTACATTGTTTCAAAGTGTCACTAACTATATTTTCTACTTGTCGACTAAGTTAAACATTTCAAAGATCATACTATGCCGATTTAAATTTGATCAAGTTTAAGTACATACATGTCCAATTTCAAAATGTTAACTACCATATGTCAAGTTCAAGTGTATACTACTTATCACTTCGTGTGTCTAACAACTTTAACATTCAATATTATCATCAAAACAATCGTCAATATCATCAACTAAACTTGATTATCATCGTATAATAATATGAGTCGTGAAATTTATTCACCTTTAGTGGTAGAAAGAATTGAACGACGAGGCACGAAGAGGCACGAATAACTCGACTCGAACAAAACACTAGCACGAATAATCAAACAAGCTGCAACAATCGACAAGAAAGAAATAGCATCAACTTCCAATATAGACATTCATATATATATATATAAACATATATATACACATTCTTACCAATCAACCAAGAAAGAAAAGAGAATCTAAGAGAGGGAGCTGCTGCAAAGTGAATGGCTTCAGATAGTTGCTGTACAATAACAGAGAAACAACATTACTTCCCATAGTGCATATTAATATATACATATATAAAAATATATATATTTATATGTGAAAGAAAGTGTTCATTGTTCAAAAGAGGGGTGCACAAGTTCACACGGAAAGACAGGGTACGGTGGCTCGGGTTGGATGGCGTCGACAGGGCAGCAGGGGATGGTGGCGCAGTCAGGTCGATGGGAGGTGAGCACGACAACTTAACCGGGGAAAAGTGGTTCAGGTCTTGTAGCGTGGCTCGGGTCTGGAGCTAGTTGTGCTGACGATAGCGACTGGAGGGGGTCAGGGTCTGTCGGCGATGGCCAGTCAGGGAAGTTAGCGGTGGTGGAGGCTAGGGTAGGACAACAAGCATGGTAGGATTCGGGTTCATGGGTCTGCGTGGGTTCGGTCTCGGGTGGTGGAGCTACGGTGACTGGAGAGCGAAGTCAAGGGGGTAGGCGGCGACACGGTGAGGTGCAAGGTGGCGACAAGTCAAGGTGGCGGTGGGAGGTAGCAGTGGCGAAGGATGGGAGGGGGAAAGCTAACTCGGTTAGGTGGTCTGTTGTGATCGCCGACGTCAGGGGTTAGGCGGTGGCGCACGGTGGGGTTTAAGGTGGCGCAGGCGAGGGGAAAGAAGGAAGGCGCGGTGCGAAGTCAGGTGATCATGAGGGGACTATTTCCTTCTTTTGAAAAATGACAGATAAAAGAAAATATAAAAGAAAATATCAAGAGAAGAGGAAAGAGAAGATTGTTAGAGCACGTTCCATACCTGGTTGAATATAATTGCAAACAAACGTTTCAATGCGTACGAATTGGTTTATGTAAAGGCATGGATTCAATGGGTTGATGGAACCAATGGACAGAAATATTCAATGGTGGTGAGTAACGAGGTGTTGTGTAATGACCCGATTTTTCATACCCGAAAAATCGAACCATCAGGATTAGAAGAAGAAGGAGGTAGAAGAAAAGAAAACAACACAACAGAATCTCACATCGCAGCAGAATAAAATATAATAGATAATAACTGATCTTTATAGAAAGAAACTATATCTATTTATACATACATCATCAGAATACAACATCAGAGTACAATACAATCAACATCAGAATTCAGGACAGTTATAATAACTTGTCCTCACAAGATGACTATACCACTTATGATACACAGCGGAATACAACAAATACGGGTGATACGTCTCGCCATCCAGCTCGTCTCCTGAGCTCCATAGCATCCTATCATGTATCTGTAATACTCGGTCTGACCCGAGTATTATAATAAAATAACACCCGAGTCAGTCTGGAAAACCAACGTGAGAAAACACACTCATTGGATTATTAAAGTTTCAAAATCCTTTGAAATCAAAAGCATCTCGTAAGACCACGCCACAAATAAACATGTCGGGTTTTTATCTTACGATAACCAAAACATTTTTATCAAATTCGTCTGATATTATAATAGTGTCTATAGAAAGTAAGATAGAATCTAGCTGAAATGCTTGCATTTCACGTTTCAGCAATAGTTGGGCACAATCAAAACCATAAAGGCATGTAGGAAGAATATATTTCCAACTAATGACTAGGCACTGGGGTACCACCTGTCATAGTACCTGGTCTAGATCAGTGTACCGAGGATCCACCCTAAATCCCCTGCAACACAAGACCGGACTACCCCTTACTGGATAGTCCTAGTAAGATCACCCCGCGGTTGGGATCAGCAACCGCCCACACAGCCAAAATAAAAAGGGATATCTAGACAGGGATGACCTCACCCTAATGGGCGCGACCCACTTAGCCTTGCTGCATAACCCCTGATTTTCAGTCATTCTCGATTGATGATACTTGAGGCTAAGCGTTACCTTTTTAGAACACATCTCTTAGAATACCCACCGTCCACCTGATGATGTTCCGAAAGCATTCATCCATACAAGTCCATTCCGGGTTCGAACGGAACCGAAGGCACTATTCCTACTACATCCATTTTGGAATCACCCTCAGGATTAGTAGCGATTAGCCCTTGCACTTTACTGCTCCATCTTCGATTCCGAACTCATTTTCCCCACGAAAACATACAAACTGGATCGAAGTGGTTTTCGGGAGATAAATCCCGATTCCGGTCTCTTCGAAACGATCAACGCATTGGCCGATATTGATAGTCGGTTATTTAACTATCAATTAACATTCACAAACATCCATAAAACAATAAATAATTTTCCAAATTATTTATTTACCTCACAAATATCTTCGCAAGATATATTTCCATTTTCAACCCTTTTGAAAACGGTTTCAAAAACCACCTTTCTCTCACGGAGTAAATTTCCCAAATATTTTATATCTCCACTGAAATCACCAAGTACAAACACTTTAGATTTTTAAAGTAATTTAAAACACTATATTATAAAATATACTTTAAACGAAACATTTAAATTAAAACTACTTTAATACTTTATTCAAAGATATATACTTTAAGAATATTTAAAATAAAGCTACTTAATAAAATATAAAACTAGATTTTTTTACCTTTTAAATCATAATACCAAGTCATTTTTAAATAATTATTAATAAAATAAATTTGAAAAATACTTGCTTTAAAATTTAAACATTTAAGAATAATAAATTTTCTAAAACATACCTTTAATCAACTTTAAAACTTTAACTTATACTTAAGGATTTGCTTTGAAATCGTACTTGGCTATCCAGGGAAATATACTTCTCTTTCACATCTTAAAAATAAATCACTATTAATTTTTAACCAAATTTATCCATTCCTTTAATAAATTCCCACCCTGAATTTATACTTCCAAATATCCACTAATATATTACTTCACTTTATAAACCCCGTTTATAAATTTCATAGTCTCAACTTCCTTTTAAAAATCCCAGCTTCATGTACTTAATCAATTCTCAAATTGATTTCCAAAATTTACTCCATTTAAAAAATAAATTCTTTACTTATCCAATTTTATTTCAAAACTTATAAATTTCAGGTTTAACTTCCTTGTGATGATTTAAAATCATACTTTAACTGATAATACAAATTTCCACATTTATTCCAAGATTTTCTTTTATTTCTTTCTAAACCATTTTAACTCTGAATTCAAAAAATAAATCTTTCATTCCTTTAAATAATATCACTTAAGTTTAAAATTCATTATTTCCCTTTTATTCAAAATCCCCTTTCCATACTCGGAATTTATTTACTAGAATTTAAAAATCACTTTATCCTTCCCTAATTCATTCTTTAATTTATTTAAATTTTCTATAATTACTTTACTTAAAATTTCTCTTATATTTTCTTTTCAAAAATCCAATTCTATATATTTTGATAACTCGGTATACCGAAAGGTATATTCAATCAAACCATAGCATCCAATATTCTAATTATCAATATAATTCATCACAGAATATCAAATAATCATATCACAGAATTATTAGAACAAACTAAATAATTTTGAGGAATCCAGTTGGATCCCTCCAACCTGTTTCCCTGCATCCACAGATGTTAGCGCAATACTAATTCCACTTTGAGGTGGAATATCGCGGTATATGGGTTTATAAAATATCATCCGCTATTATGCGGCGCATAGGGTCTCATCCGCTATATAATGCGGGAAATCAATCACTCCAATTTATATATACACCACTATATATATTATCACATCCAATCAATTCAATCATTCAACCAATTATTTAAATTTAACCATCTAAATTTAAATAGTAATCCAGAAGAGTGAGGTTAACTCACCTTTGATTTTTGTTCGCAACCCACTTCAATCTCATCTTGATTTCACACTGACTTTAGACCTTGTATAAACATTTATACGGTTTATTAATATCCAAAAATCAATTTCCATTTAATAAATTAATTTAACTAATAATTTTAATTTAGCTAATTTTCCTTTAATAAAACTTTTTTTTAGTAATTAAAATAAATTACCAAAACATTTTATTTTTAAAAATAAACTAGTAGATTAAAATGTATATAGGTATGGATATTTTATTTTAATTTCCATTTTGAAAATACATATACACACATACTTAAAAATAAATTACAGATAAAAACTGATTTTACATAACTTTACACTTAAAAATTCCTATATTTTTCAAAGTCTGGTTTATAAATATATCCCTTATTTTTTCTGTTCACCTTCATATACACATTAAATTGAAACAAATTATATACACTTTACTATAAAAAAAATTCACTCTGTTTTAAAACAAAAACTTTAGCATTCAGTTAACTTTAAAATTTCACCTCTTACTGTTTCTAACCTACTACGCAAAACATATATTAAATCAAAGCCAATACCTTACTGCCTCTTCGCGAATGTCACCGCGGTTCAGACGAACCCCTCGAACAACTACCGCGACACATCCCCTCAAATCGATCGAGCTTCACGTGCCTCCTTCTGGCTTCACCACGCAGCTGCCCGAGATTGACGCTGTGAGCCGTCCACCACCATAAGGCCGAACCTCTCAAAAGCAGTCGCGAGATGCTCCAAGCCTCCATCACTACGATGACTCCATCCTCCATTCGCATCACCTTTCCTTACTCCTCTAGGCGAAAAAGTTGCAAATTCAAACCACCCAACATCGAACATCGATGGCCCACCGCCTGCTCGAGTTAAACAATGCGCCTTGACAACCGGCCTTGCGAACCCTAAATCGCCACACGCGGCCATCGCCTAGTCGAGTCGCGACTTTAGTAGTCGTCGCCGATCGCTAGAACAGCCTTTCACCTTGTCGACTTCGGCCAAGCTTCTCAAGCTCGAGCTCGAGTTCACAACTGTCGCGATTCGATCCCCCCTTTTGAGTTTGAACGAGACGAACTTATCTTTCGAACGAGACGTCGATCCCAATTTTTTTAGTGAGACTAAGGAAGAAAGGATCGGCCATTTTCCTGTTCTCGATTTTGAATTTCATTTTTGAATGGAAAGGAATAAAAACTTGAATTTGAACGAAGGCAGTGGCTTGTCTGCTGCTTCGAATTATAAGGAGGAAGTGATAACTCCGTTTTAAAAGAGGAAGCATCTTCGATTATAAGCTTTTACTTTTATTTTATTATTATTTAAAACAAGACTACGAACTGATTGAGAGGGAGGGCTGTCGTGTGTTAGCATAGGCTAGGGCACAGTGATTTGGACAGGGGAAAGAGCTGATGTGAAGTATTTTGACCAGTCAAACAATATTTAAATTTTAAATTTAAATTGTCTCAAAATCGTAACTTGAAATCTCGTCCTCCTTTCGAGGCGTGCCGCCAGGCGTTCATAATGTTATACCCCTATTCCGAACGCAATAGAAAAGGTTTCGAGTCCTAATTCGATCGTATGGAGAAGATAGCTTTTTGGACCCAGTTATTATATTGAATTTCTGATATAAATTTCAGCGCGTTTATCTACCGTACGATCATACGACAATTCCAATCACAACGAAAATTGAAATATGATAATAATGCACTATTACGGATCCAATGGAACGGGTTTCGTCGAATTCCGAGACTGTGCCTCGGAAGGCTATTTTTAAATATCAATTTAAACGATAAAATTTCAAAACTTAACAAAACACTTCCAAATTCAAGTTTAACACTTTTACTATCTTCAGTACTATCAATATAAATTTTACAAGCCTTTAAAATATTTTTTTAATAGGCTTAAAACTGCAGATTCAATAATTTACCCAATTTCAGTTTATTAAATCCAATAACTTAATTGCTAAATAAATAATAATATTTGAAATTCAAGTTAAACTACCTTTCAAGTATTTAAAATCAATTAAATATTTCAATTTCAAATGCTCAAAAATTATGGGTCGTCACATGGTGTATATTTCTCATGCTATAAACCAGCTGTTGTTCAACATTTCATGCCCATTAAATCAGCTGCCAACCACACTAATCAATTCAATTCAGCCAAAGAGTATTTCAAATTTTTGAATGTAAATGGGCTGACAAATTTGGGCTGGAATAAATTTTTTTTTTAAATTCAGAATCAATGGGTACAATAAGGTGAATTAGAGTGGGCTGGACTAAATATTCATTTAACTGGTCCGTTTGGAACGATTAAATTTGTAACATCCCACCTTTTTGTACGCTTAAGCAGACACACATGCCAACTGAAACCATACAGAAGGGCAGATTGTTATGGGGTAAATAAGAAAAAGTGGAGAAATAAAAGAAACAAAATAGAATCTTGCAGCGGAACGATAAAATATAATAATCAAATAACAGTTCATGAAGCTGTTTTACAAAACATTTGATTATACTTATACAACACATATCAAAGTTACACATACCAGAGAATGATAATAAATGCAGCGGAATACAATGGTGTAGTAGAATATATAACAAATAGTAATAATAAAATCTTCATCTTCGTCCTTCAGAAATAGGGCCTTCAAATCCTGAAATGCTCAGGCTGACCCGAGCGAATTGAAAAGACAAAACACTCGAGTCAGAACTAAAAGATCTTATGTAAGTTAAATCAATGAAATAAATATAAGTGTAAACGGCGTCAGAGATGTTTACGGGGTTTGACATCTCCTATCCAGTGTCTAACATGAGTGCAGTAACTTAAGAAATGTTCGGGATTCACATCTCTTAAGGATCCGTTAAACTATCTACTATGTAGTAATATTCGCTATATACAGTAGTGTCTAATCAGTAAAGTATAATCATATAGAAAATAGCGTTAAGGGGATGGAGAACCTTAACGCGGTCGGATCTTAAAATCATAATCGTAGTAAAGCTCGATATGGTAGGTGACACGGCACACAAGGCAATGCCAGGGTAGATATACCAATTACGCACACGGACTGATGGAGCGGATAGCAGCCACTACCGTCCACCTCGAACAACACTCCCAAATCGAAGGGTGGCCACCAAAAATAAAAAAGTAATAGAATGGAATCGAAGAAGTGCGTCCGATAAGAGGTGCTACCTCACTGGTCCGAGATCGCTCCTGTTTTAGCCACCTTATGCCAACTCACGGGAGTTGGGTCCACGTATATACCTTAGGATCGTCGCCACCATCCTACTTCATTCTGGAAACTCCACCGCATACACAGTTGTCAAAGTGGTTTTCGGTATCGACAGAGAGTATGTCCATATCCGATCCCGGTCTCTTTAACAACCAATCGTTATTATAACACCGTGGTCATTTAAAAAAAATATACCTTTAAAAACACAATCATTGCCCTTTCAAAACATATTCTTTATTTCAAAATAGTATATACATCAAAAACTAAAATATTATTGCCATTTCAAACCATATCCTTTACTTCAAAATAGTATATACTTTAAAACCAAATTATTATTGCTATTTCAAAACATATCATTTACTTCAAAATAGTATATACTTAAAAACCAAATTCAATAATATATCATTTAAATAAAATCCAAATTTTCAATCACTATTCTTACTTTTAATTATAAAACTTCAAATATTCTTTAAAACAATCTTAAACCCAAATCACATAATGCAGTCATATTCTTAATCTCAAAATTTCAATCGGTTTCAAATCAATATATTTAAAGATAATTCTTAAATAAATTCTATTTCAAATAAATTCATTTTCAAACAATATTACTTTCAAAGTTATAACAATTTCGAAAACAAATACTTTGAAAAACAATAATACCTTAATTTCAATAAAACATTTCAATTTCGATATATTTCAAGTCTTTATACATTCCAAAATTCCCAACCAAATATGATAATCTTATATATACCTTAATTCAATTTACTATTATTTAGTTTAGAAATATTTATTTAATAAATTCAATATCACTTAAATAAAGCTCAAACTTGAAATATTCGTAAATCAAACTTAAAACATCATCAAGTCATACATAGCTTAAATTTTAGAATTTAACCATATATAAAATAATATTTATATAATATCAAAATTTAATATTTATTAAACCGTATATTTCTTTCCAAACCATAGAAAATCCCTTAAAATATTTTATATATAGACCACGGTGCCTGTATATAATTTTCTATCCTATGGTCAAGTGATACGGATATTTATCATTTCAATCCGCAATTTAAAATAAAATTACGGTTATATATCATTTCAAACCGCAATCCCAAATAAAATAAAAATGCATAATAACTTGAAGTTTATACAATATAAAATATAGCATCCATTCATCCAAATATCAATAAACAACCATTTATTACAATCATCATCCAATTTAAACAAAACATCAATATAAAGCATATAAAATATAACAGGCATCAACAAATAGTTTATATTCAATAAAAATTAATAACTGTTCAACTGCCAGTTTATATGCAATAATAAATAAATTTAACTCGCAAATTTTATACAATAATAAAATTAAATAACAATTAAATTTAACTAAATGTTATCTAACTGAGATGATGATTAAATATATGCCCAAACAATCATAGATAAATTTTAAATCACATCAAAATTTAATTTAACAAACATAAGAAATCTTAGAAGTTGTGAGTGGGTTAAAACACTCACCTTTTGAATTTAAATTGAATTTAAATTCAATTTAAACCCAAAAATTTTACAGTCTCAGAATTCATCCAAACCAGCGTCAAAAGATCTGGAATTTCAATATGATCCTAACAAAAGAAACCGCGTCCAAATCCGAGTCCGTATGCAAAAGTTATAAAAATTTGAAGATTGGGAAATTCTGGTCCTGAGTCGACTTCGAGTTCAACCCGGTCCGCCGCCTCAAATACCCGATGCTTGCTCCGAGTTTTTGCCAAAACGACCCGGAGACCCGAGTCATTTTCTTCGTGACCTGAAGTAGCTCCAGGGTTTTTCCCCTTGAAACCCCAAGCGCGACCCGAAGCGCGTAAATCTCGATTTTTTTTTTGAAATTAGATTTTGGAATTTGGGAATTAGGTTTTGTCTGCCATTGGAATGAGGAGATAAGAAGAAGATGAATTGTACATACAGACAAATGAAGATTAGGGAGGCTATGGTTTATAACAGGATATTTATAGAGAAGGTTGAAAATAGAATAGATGGATAAAACAGGTGTACGCGCTAACGCCAACGCGGTCCAAAAAGCCCGTTCTGACCCCGGAACGAAATTGGGTAAACCCATATACCAAAATAGGTGTTTTAAAATATTTTAAACTCAATGGAAAAGGTTTCAGGTTCAAATTCCATCGTATGAAGAAGTTATGCTAAAAACAATATTTTCCAAATTGATTTCAATTGATTTCAATTGCATAAATTTCAAGGCGTTTCGAGTCCGTACGATCAAACGACAAGTCCGGTCGCTACGAAACTTGAAACACTAATATAATTCACCGTTACGGATCCGATGAAACTGGTTTCGTCGAAATCCGAGTCTGTGACCAAAAAGGCAAATTTTATATTAATTAAATGAAATGAAATGAAATTAATTAAATCGAATTTTATATTTCAATTATAGAATTGACAATCTATCACCTTTATACTTCTCAATCATTTGCAATTATTTAAACAAAATTTAAACGTCAATCTAGAGAAAATAATTTATCAATTGAATTGAAATGCCCTATCTTAAATTTTCATTATATTCAAAATTATAAATTTTAGTTCCCAAAATTTCTATTAAATTGAATTTACCCATAATTATTTCATTCAAAATTCCAAATAGAAGGGCGTACCATTGGATTTAAAATTATCACATAAATATTTCCCGTTTTCAACTAAAATTTTAAATTACAGTAATAATTACATATTTGAGTTCATTCGTTTGCAATAAATTCAACTATTATAATCTAAATAAATTAACTAACTATTAAAGGTTCAAATTCTATAATTCATAAATTTTACCCTCTTGATTTACTTATTAATTTGTAATTCTTTAAACAAATTCCCGTCAGTTTAAAGTAGCTTAATTCTCTCATTAAAGAATTTGTTTCGATTTCTTAAAATAAACCCTCATTATAAATTGAATCCCATTTTATCCTAATAAGTTTCAAATTAAATGGATAAGTTCCAAATTCAACCTTTAACTTACACTTAAGTTTAGGTAAAATCAATTTATAACGTATTTCCCTTTTAGTTATTACTTTACATGCTTCTAGTATTAATTTCTCGATTAATCCACATTATTAAAGTAACGCTTTTAATAAATATGACCCTATGATTACTCAACATTTAATGAACGTTATTTCATTTCCCATTAGTGTAACCTTCATTTATTTTATTATCACTTATTACAAATTCTAATTCTATTAACAAATAAGCAGGTAATTTAAAATATATGTTACAAATTTTGAATTAATCACTATTCATTATTATTGACTTTAATTTAGCATCACTTACCTTGCATTAACATTGTTACTTAACAATCCCTACCCAGTTGCAATTTTATATTCAAATGAATACATTTACTCTTTCCGTTATGGAATTAATTATCATAAGGCACATCTAATTATCATTATTGATTTTATACAATTTCCATTAACTGTACATTCAATTACTATTCAATGTATATTTATTCATTAATCAATTCTATATATACGTTTGTTTCCTTCTTTTTGATTTATAACCTAATATACATTTACCTAAATCCTATTTCAATTACATTCATTAATGGGTGTTGCATTGAAATCTAATTTATTAGCTTATATCACATTATTACCATTAATTACAATTGGCTTACCAATTTTTATTCAATACCATAAATAAATAACATATTATTCAATACTTACTCTTGTTTCTCATATTCTATTTAAAAATCAAATCGTAACATTTACATTATTTTATTGAATTGGAATTTCATTGTAAATATATATATATATATATATATATATAATTTTTTTTGTTAACTTTTAATTTCAATTGCTACATCTAATTCCTAACATTCATTTTACTATAAATTATGGAAATTATGACAAACTTAGTTAACGAAATTCATGGGTCGTTACACTCTCCCCCACTCAAAACTTTTCGTCCCCGAAAAGGAAAAAGAAGGGAGAAGGAAGAATTAGACAAACAATACATCTTATTCAAAATATTAACTTATAAACACTAATTTACAAAATTTATTACTTTATATAAAATTTACCCATTTTAATCATTATATCTTTTTATACTTAAATGAATAAAGTTTGGAAAAACATTTCAAAATAATTTTCTAAGTCCCAAAATTTCGAAAAATTTCGGCGGAGTCTCCTTTGTACGGAGAGGTTCGAGAGAAAATATAATATTAAATATAACAAAATATCACTTATAATATCCAAAATATTATATCCCAACACGGGAAAATATATATAAATAGCGTTATAAATCGTAATCCGAAACGTACCTATTTGTCGGGCAATTTACGTTTAATTTATGGAACCAAAAACAGTAGCAATTGCTTCCATAACCTGCATTTCACTTATTAAATCCAAAGGGTTAACAATTTATATAAAGTGAAATATTTAAGTGGTTTCAATCACTAACAACAAATTAATACAACAACCATCAATTTCACAAACAGCATACACATACAAATACAAACAACCATTGAATCAACAAACAAATAGTTGTTCGGTTTCAGAACTTTTAAATTGTACGGAATGAAGAATAAACCATCAAATGCATCATTTACTCGACAGTCTTAGATTAAACACAATGGATTTTTCATCCATCCCAACAAAATTAAAGTTTCCTTACCCAACAACCACAACCACGACAAACAACAATTTCAGCAATAGTTTTAGTCTATTCTTATTCATTCCATTCATACATTTGTTGTTTGATTCTTTTTATTCATATAACGGTTTATCCTTTTATTTTCATTGTATTTCTTCCAACTTTTATTTAGAAATTACTTTAACCCTTTCAGTTTACAATTTCTCTTATTTATATTACATTCATTTATAATTGTGTGACCTCATCTATTTACACTTTAATTACTTAAGTTTATAATCATCTATTTGTCATACTTACCTTTAATTATATTTACTTGGTAAAATTTCAATTATACTTAAGCTTATAACATTAAATTCTCATTTAATAGCAATTTCATTTAATACTTTCATTATTTCAAATTTCTACTTGTATAATATTCTATTACAATTTAAACACTTGCAACAAGGCATACAACCATAAAATCAATCATTCATTCATATCAAACAAAAGAAATAGTTGTTCAGGTTCATAACTTTAAATTGTATATAATGAAGAATAAACTACTAAGTGTACCCTTCACTCAGCAGTCTTAGGTGAAACTAAATAGATTATTCCTACATCCAAACAATATTAAAGTTCCTTTCCCAAACAACCATAAGCCAAACAGATAACAAATTCAACAATAGATCAAGTTCATTATTTGTGACGACCGCCCATGACCCCTGCACTGAATGAAGAGATAGTGCGCTGTAAAGTATGCCAGGCGACCATGGACGATTGCCAGGGTAAATTAAAACAATAGAATCTATCGTATTACTCACAGCGCATGGACAAAATACAATAGAACATATATATAGTGAAGCTTCACAGAATAGAATCTCATCAATAAAACTTCATAATGGTTGAATACAAACATCTGAATAGTCAATACAACAAGCCTCACTACATATCACTCAGAGAATACAAAGCAGCGGAACATCCAGTACATATAGTAAGAAAAAATATGCAATACTCCAGCTCGTCTTCGATATCAACACCGTGGAAAGCTAGAACAGCACCTATCACCTGCTACCTAGTCTGCCCATCCCAAAATGGACGAACAGCCCAAGGCAATAAGAATTAAAACATAAAGCCTTGAGTCAGACAACAGTCTTAGTGAGCAGTAAATTAACTAACAACATACCAAAAGAGCATAAAGGAAAAGGAATAGGAATACAACCCTCCCACTCCACCTCTTTCTACAGTGATAGCCCCCAGACACACACTAAGTAGAAGCAAGCATTGCAAAGCATACAATTTAAAAGTAAAGCAATTATCACTCGAGTCAAGGGCGATGTCTTCCAAGTACAAACCCCCAAGGCCTAAACCAAGATCAGATAAGCACCCAGAAAATACCGCTCTTGAGACCGAATGACGATACAACCAAACATCCATGACTCTGGCTATCACTGTTAACATTGCTTCGATATCATCGTTAAATGAATGACCGGCTCATTCTTTCATCCGTCCGTCAAGGGCTAATGGAAACCCCGGTTCTAGACATAACTCTGCACGTCATCGTGACCCGTGCCTAGGACTATCGAATCTGCCCAGAGTACTTGACTACCCAATCAGTAGCCTTCAGGGACTATCGAATATGCCCAACGTACTCTTGCTTTGAGCATGCTAGAACCTTCAACAACGATGATATCTCAGCCTTCTAGTTATCCTCCTTGACAACTATTTCCATACTAGCTCAAGCGCCTCTCGAGCAAACCATTATCCCCAAACTCGAACCATATCACCGAGTTATCAATCATGCTTGGAATGATCCCGTCTGGACTAGACCAAGACTATCTCACGTCATACTTCGCCTCATCATCATCAAACAGCAAAGTCTCGTTTCAACATCATCATCAAATCCATCCATATGAGCTTCACCATCCGCTACATATGCCACGTGCAGCTTTTCCAATTCAAGAGCTTTTCCCTTAACTTTTGAATCATCTTCGGTCTAAATCAAATCATCAATCATCTAATTCATAACAATCAATCAAATCAAACATTAATCCAAGTAATCAAGCATTCTAATATAATCTAACTAGACAATATTAACAATAATGGCAATTTCGTAAATACAGAGTCGAAAGTCTAACAAGCATGAAATCATGAGAATTATCTCTACAACTTGATGAATGAACTTACATAGGTTAATCATGTAGTAAAAGGGTTGTCAAATCATCATGAACAATGAATCTATATGGATCTATACTTAGGTTTACAAAAATGCATGGAAATCACTACTTTAACACCAAATCGAACCAACAATCCGATATACTCCTTTGGATCCGTGTGAGAGATAATCACCACTCATCAAATCACCTAAACAACCCAAGAGCAACACACTTCAGATCTGGACAGCGAAGGATCTAACTCGATCTATCACGAATCCGCTTCAAACGACGAAATCTCTCTTTGAAGGATGAAGACCTTCAATCTAAGCTCTTCAATCTTCGATTTGGATGGATGGAATCACTAGATTAGAGTGGAGAAAAGAAGTGAAGAAGTGTAGAAGTCGAGCTCTCAAAATGGCAGCACTTCGTTGCTTCGAAATCCGGATCCCAAAAAGTGAAAAATGGCGTGTATTTATAGGCTGAAAACTTAGGTCGTCAGCCTCTATAAGTCATCTCCGACTTATCCCTTTCTCCGACCTACGACTCAACAGACCCAAGTCTCTACGACTTACGACTTAACTCCCACCGACCTAAAGTCTTCGACCTAACACGTGATACGACTTAGCATATGCGCACATCCTCGCGTCCTACGACTTAACAGCTTTGCCGACCTAGCAAAGTTACGACCTAACCAAGATGCGACTTAACTGGGTTACGACTCAACTCCTAAGTCGTCTATGACTTAACTCAGCACATGCGCGCGAACCAGAACTCAACGAGTTACGACTTAACTACGCGCGACCTAGCAATGGTTCCGTCCTAGCGACTTAATAACCATGCGACTTAATAATGCGCATCCAAGCGACCTAGTAACAGCTCCGACCTAACACACCCACGCAACCTTACGACTTAACCAGGCTACGACTTAACTTCCTTAGGTCGTCGCCGACCTACCCCTTAGGTCTTTAACTCGCCAAAACTCTTAAGTCGTTAGCTCTTATGCCGTTAACTCTTAGGTCGGTCACTTACTAGAGTCGCCCAATTCCTTGAGTCGGTCATTATCTTAAGTCGTCTAAATCCTTAGGTCATCTAATCCTATAGGTCGCCTATCTCCTTAAGTCGGCTACGACCTAAGCCTCAACATACGACCTAATTTCCCCATGACTTATCCCAATGCCTAGGTCGCTCCAAACCTTCCTACGACCTAAGACTTAGACTCTAGACGACTTATCAACAATGCGACCAATTGTCAACTGTTCTACGATGTTTCGATCCGTAAAAATACGGGTCGTTACATTCTCTCCCCCTTAGGAATTTCGTCCCCGAAATTCCAAACAAACAAAGCAATCAAAGACTGTTCTGCACGCCTACCATCCATAGCAATCAACAAACCATGCATCCAATTCTAGCTTAGCGTACAGAATTCTAACACCAGAACAAGTTACAATATCGTGAGATGACACGGCACCTTAGGGCCATACCTTGAAGAGTTCAGGATGAGCTGCTTTCATCCTCTCTTCCATTTCCCACGTACAGTCGTTATCATCATCACTCCATTGTATCTTGAGAAACTTAACTACCTTCCTCCTAAGCTGTTTCGGTTTCCACAACACGAAGCGGCTTACGAGGTCTCTTATCGACTGGATCAACTTCGAAGTCTTCACAGCTATCAGCAGAAACCACTGTATTTGAATTGTGCACATACTTCCGTAGATACGATATATGAAAAACATTGTGCACACTCGACATCTTCTCCGGTAACTCCAATCTGTAGGCGAGCTTTCCAATTCGCTTGATAATCGGGAATGGTCCAACAAACCTCGAAGTCAGTTTTCCTTTCTTCCCGAATCGAATAACATTCTTCAGTGGAGAAATCTTCACAAAAACCATATCACCTACGTCGAATTCCAAATCCTTACGACGCTTATCGGCATAACTTTTCTGTCGGTCTTGGGCTGCCTTCATTCGTCGCCGAATGATCTCTATACAATCCGAAGTCTGTTGAATCATCTCTGGCCCAAGCACCAGCTTTTCTCCGGTCTCTATCCAACATGTCGGAGAGTTACACGGTCTCCCATACAATGCTTCATACGGTGCCATACCAATGCTTGACTGGTAACTATTGTTATATGAAATTCCACCAAATGAAGGTGATCTTCCCATGATCCTCCGAAATCCAAAACACAAGCTCTGAGGAGATCTTCCAAAACTCTGTTGACTCTCTCGGTCGGACCATCTGTCTGAGGGTGATAAGCTGTACTCAAACACAACTCGGTTCCCAAAACTTCCTGGAAGCTCTTCCAAAATCCACTGGTGAACAATGGATCTCGATCGCTCACTATACTCTTCAGAATACCATGGAATCGAACTATCCACTTAACATACAACTCAGCTAACTTTGATGCAGTCCTAGTCGATCGAATAGGAATGAATCTTGCACTCTTAGTCAAACGATCTACAATGACCCAAATCCCTTCATTTCCCGTTCTGGTTCTAGGTAGTCCATCGATAAAATCCATCGACACTTGCTCCCACTTCCATGTAGGAACTTCTAATGGCTGAAGCAATCCACTTGGCTTCTTCTGTTCAGCCTTCACCAACTGGCAGTTCATGCACTTGGAAATAAAATTTCCAACATCCTTCTTCATACCTTCCCAGTAGTAGGTTCTCTTCATATCCCGATACATCTTATTTCCACCTGGATGAATTGTCAGCTTCGAGTGATGACTTTCCTTCAGAACTTCACTCCTCAATTCATCTATATTGGGAACAACTAGTCGTCCTTGCTTCCGAAGCCAACCCTCTCGATCGACCTCAAATCCATTATCCTTTTCTGGTTCCAATCCATATTCCAAATCACGGATAATCTTGACAATCTTATCATCTCGCTTTTGACTCTCGCCAATCCTTTCCACAAGAGTCGGTCTTATTGATAAGTTTGCCAACATCTCAGGTTCCAATTCGCATCTAGGCCTGAAGTCAAATCCAGCTAAATACTCGAGATTCTTCCATTCTGAAAACATGGCGCCCAGTCCTGCATGTCTTCTACTTAACGCATCTGCCACTGCGTTACCTTTTCCCGGAGTATAAGCTATACCAAAATCATAAGATGCTAAAACTCTAGCCACCGTTGCTGCCGAAGATTCAGATCCTTTTGGGAGAAAAGATACTTCAACGACTTATGATCTGTAAACAACTCAAATCGAACTCCCAATAGATAATGTCTCCACATCTTCAGAGCAAAAACAATCGCCGCTAACTCCAAATCATGAGTCGGGTAATTCCTTTCATGCGGCTTCAGTTGTCGACTTGCATACGCAACAACTTTATCTCTCTACATCAGCACTGCTCCAAGTCCAGTACCACATGCGTCGGTGTAAACCACCATCTCATCATTCCCACTTGGAATAGTCAAAACATGAGCACTTGTCAATCGCTCTTTCAGGATTCCAAAAGCTTGTTCACACTTAGTATCCCATCTGAACACTTGGTTCTTCTTCGTCAATCCTGTTAACGGTGCAGCCACCTTGGAGAAGTCTTTGATAAACCGTCGATAATATCCTGCTAATCCAAGAAAACTTTTCACATCGGATGCATTCTTAGGTCTAACCCAATCCTGGATTGCTGCCACCTTAGCGGGATCAACCGCTATTCCATTTCCAGAGATAACATGGCCTAAGAACCTCACTTCACTCTTCCAGAAGTGACACTTCGAAAACTTAGCCTTCAGCTGATGTTTTCGCAAGATTTCCAAAACAATACGCAAGTGCGTCTTGTGCTCTTCTTCAGTTCTGGAATAAATCAGAATATCATCCACGAACACTAGCACGAACTTACTCAACTGATCTCTGAACACTCTATTCATAAGATCCACAAAATATGCTGGCGCATTAGTCAATCCAAATGGCATTACCAGCCACTCAAAGAAACCGGATGGTGTCCTAAAAGCGGTCTTCGGCACACTATCCTTAGCCACTCTTAACTGGTGAAATCCCGTTGCCAAATCCATCTGAGAAAACACCTTAGCTTCGTGAAGCTGATCAAACAAGTCATCTATTCTCGGCAATGGATACTTGTTCTTCTTAGTCACCTTATTCTGCTCACGATAATCTACGCACAATCTCAGCGATCCATTTGCTTTGGTTACAAACACAACTGGTGCACCCCATTCGGACACACTACGCCGAATGAATCCTTTCTACAAAAGATCATCAACCTGCACCCTCAACTCCTGCTGTTCTCTAGGCGCCATCCGCCTAAGAGGCATCACAACAGGTCTGGCTCCTTCAACTAGATCTATACGAAACTCGATCTCTCTATGCGGCGGTAACCCTTTGACCTCGTCAAAGACATCCTCGAATCCATTAACGATTGGCAACGATGACAGTCCATCCCGTGGAACAACCAGCGAATACATGAAGCTCATGAAGATGCCTTCTTCATGCTTACATCGTATCACAATCTTTCGCCCCTCCACATTCTCGACTGTCACCTCCAACCTCTCACAATCAACCTTTGCCGCATACTTCCTGAGCCAGTCCATACCCAAAATAATTCCGAACCCCGCAAAGTTCAGAACAAAGCAATCACAAACAAAAGAGCAATCATGACTCGATACAATCAGACCACGGCATAGCATACACAAACAAGACGAACCCCCAACAGGATTAGTCACAACCAATGGCCTATCAACAATATCCGGTTCTAAACCCAACCGGCCTACAAGTTCATTACAAACAAAAGAATGCGACGCCCCAGTATCAAACAACACTCTAACTGGAACACCACAGATGGAAAGAGTACCCTGAACTACCACGCTCTTTCCTTTCTCTTCAGCGGTAGGAGCTTTCGAAGACGATGGAACAGCCCCCAAAGCATAAGCTTGCACAATCTGCTTGTCCTTTCGTGGTTCTGGACAATTCTTCCTGATATGCCCCGGCTTGTCACAGTTGTGACACTTCATCGGCACCTTCGGATTCTTACAATCCCTAGAGAAATGGCCCTTCTACTGACAATTGAAGCAGGTCACTTCGCCTTTCAGCTTCTTCTGGCCATCCTTACCCTTTTGCTGCTGCTGCTTCCTTTTCTTGTTTCCACCCTGTTGTGGTTTGGACTCTTCCTTGGTCACAGCAACAACGGATCCTTCCTTAGGAAACAGACTCTCATGCCTGAGAGCTTTCTCCACAAGCTTCTCAAATGAATCGTCCAAATGATCCACCAACTGCCTCCCAAGATAACTATCCAAGCCTGTCACAAACTTTTCATTCTTCTGATAAGCAGATTCAATATACGACCGGGCATACTTGGACAAAGCTTCAAACTCAGAAACATACTCAAGAACTGGTCTTCCTCCTTGCTTGAGCTCCACAAACTTCTTGAACAGAACAGACTTCTGAGCTGTAGAAATGAACTTAGCTTCAAATCTGGCTTGGAATTGCTCCCAAGTAATCTCTTCCTCCGAAGTGTTAATGGTGATAGAGTTCCACCAATCAGAAGCTCTTCCTTGAAGCTGCCTTGATGCTAACTTCCTCTTAGTCGCATCATCGATTCCCAAATCACCAAACATCCTTCTACAAGCATCTATCCACCTCTGGACTTCAATGGTTGATTCTGTTCCCAAGAAAACCTTTCCTCCAAGAGCAGTATAGTCCTTACACAGCTTAGCAAAATCCACCGGCTTTGGAGTTTGGACTTGAACTCCAACATCAACTGCTGTCCCCGGAACTGGTATCCTTCTCATGATCGAAGTCATCATAGCTTCGAACATGGCTGCATAATCAGCATTCCCTTCAGCAGCACGGCCTTCCCTAGCAGCTGGTCTCCCTCTTCGACTCATCCTTAATATCTATAAAAAGGAATGATTAACACACCTAGAGAAACAACTGCATAAAGGACTCAAACTCTACTAAGCTACTATATTATATATAGTAATCATCCATCAAAGTACAATTACGTCTCTCATACGTAGTTACGTCAGCGAGCGTTGGGTAAAATCGATTAACCAATGCTCTGATACCAAATGTGACGACCGCCCATGACCCCTGCACTGAATGAAGAGATAGTGCGCTGTAAAGTATGCCAGGCGACCATGGACGATTGCCAGGGTAAATTAAAACAATAGAATCTATCGTATTACTCACAGCGCATGGACAAAATACAATAGAACATATATATAGTGAAGCTTCACAGAATAGAATCTCATCAATAAAACTTCATAATGGTTGAATACAAACATCTGAATAGTCAATACAACAAGCCTCACTACATATCACTCAGAGAATACAAAGCAGCGAAACATCCAATACATATAGTAAGAAATAATATGCAATACTCCAGCTCGTCTTAGATATCAACACCGTGGAAAGCTAGAACAGCACCTGTCACCTGCTACCTAGTCTGCCCGTCCCAAAATGGACGAACAGCCCAAGGCAATAAGAATTAAAACATAAAGCCTTGAGTCAGACAACAGTCTTAGTGAGCAGTAAATTAACTAACAACATACCAAAAGAGCATAAAGGAAAAGGAATAGGAATACAACCCTCCCACTCCACCTCTTTCTACAGTGATAGCCCCCAGACACACACTAAGTAGAAGCAAGCATTGCAAAGCATCCATGACCAAGATCAGATAAGCACCCAGAAAATACCGCTCTTGAGACCGAATGACGATACAACCAAACATCCATGACTCTGGCTATCACTGTTAACATTGCTTCGATATCATCGTTAATTGAATGACCGGCTCATTCTTTCATCCGTCTGTCAAGGGCTAATGGAAACCCCGGTTCTAGACATAACTCTGCACGTCATCGTGACCCGTGCCTAGGACTATCGAATCTGCCCAGAGTACTTGACTACCCAATCAGTAGCCTTCAGGGACTATCGAATCTGCCCAACGTACTCTTGCTTTGAGCATGCTAGAACCTTCAACAACGATGATATCTCAGCCTTCTAGTTATCCTCCTTGACAACTATTTCCATACTAGCTCAAGCGCCTCTCGAGCAAACCATTATCCCCAAACTCGAACCATATCACCGAGTTATCAATCATGCTTGGAATGATCCCGTCTGGACTAGACCAAGACTATCTCACGTCATACTTCGCCTCATCATCATCAAACAGCAAAGTCTCGTTTCAACATCATCATCAAATCCATCCATATGAGCTTCACCATCCGCTACATATGCCACGTGCAGCTTTTCCAATTCAAGAGCTTTTCCCTTAACTTTTGAATCATCTTCGGTCTAAATCAAATCATCAACCATCTAATTCATAACAATCAATCAAATCAAACATTAATCCAAGTATCAAGCATTCTAATATAATCTAACTAGACAATATTAACAATAATGGCAATTTCGTAAATACAGAGTCGAAAGTCTAACAAGCATGAAATCATGAGAATTATCTCTACAACTTGATGAATGAACTTACATAGGTTAATCATGTAGTAAAAGGGTTGTCAAATCATCATGAACAATGAATCTATATGGATCTATACTTAGGTTTACAAAAATGCATGGAAATCACTACTTTAACACCAAATCAAACCAACAATCCGATATACTCCTTTGGATCCGTGTGAGAGATAATCACCACTCACCAAATCACCTAAACAACCCGAGAGCAACACACTTCAGATCTGGACAGCGAAGGATCTAACTCGATCTATCACGAATCCGCTTCAAACGACGAAATCTCTCTTTGAAGGATGAAGACCTTCAATCTAAGCTCTTCAATCTTCGATTTGGATGGATGGAATCACTAGATTAGAGTAGAGAAAAGAAGTGAAGAAGTGTAGAAGTCGAGCTCTCAAAATGGCAGCACTTCGTTGCTTCGAAATCCGGATCCCAAAAAGTGAGAAAATGGCGTGTATTTATAGGCTGAAAACTTAGGTCGTCAGCCTCTATAAGTCGTCTCTGACTTATCCCTTTCTCCGACCTACGACTCAACAGACCCAAGTCTCTACGACTTACGACTTAACTCCCACCGACCTAAAGACTTCGACCTAACACGTGATACGACTTAGCATATGCGCGCATCCTCGCGTCCTATGACTTAACAGCTTTGCCGACCTAGCAAAGTTACGACCTAACCAAGATGCGACTTAACTGGATTACGACTCAACTCCTAAGTCGTCTACGACTTAACTCAGCACATGCGCGCGAACCAGAACTCAACGAGTTACGACTTAACTACGCGCGACCTAGCAATGGTTCCGTCCTAGCGACTTAATAACCATGCGACTTAATAATGCGCATCCAAGCGACCTAGTAACAGCTCCGACCTAACACACCCACGCAACCTTACGACTTAACCAGGCTATGACTTAACTTCCTTAGGTCATCGCCGACCTACCCCTTAGGTCTTTAACTCACCAAAACTCTTAAGTCGTTAGCTCTTATGCCGTTAACTCTTAGGTCGGTCACTTACTAGAGTCGCCCAATTCCTTGAGTCGGTCATTATCTTAAGTCGTCTAAATCCTTAGGTCGTCTAATCCTATAGGTCGCCTATCTCCTTAAGTCGGCTACGACCTAAGCCTCAGCATACGACCTAATTTCCCCACGACTTATCCCAATTCCTAGGTCGCTCCAAACCTTCCTACGACCTAAGACTTAGACTCTAGACGACTTATCAACAATGCGACCAATTGTCAACTGTTCTACGATGTTTCGATCCGTAAAAATACGGGTCGTTACATTATTATTAATTTCATTCCATATATTGTTGTTTGATTTCCTCTTTATTCATCATTTATTTTTATCCATTCAACCAATTCCTTGGTAGGTAAATTTATTACTTAAGTTTTACAGTCATTTTCCCAGTATTCATCTTTTATTCTAAGGTAACTTCAACCTATTACTTAAGTTTATTATTATTTATATACAACATTTAAGTCCATAACAACTAGAACATCAATACTTATTAATTTCATTTATTCATTTTTAAATTAATTTACTTTGCATATTTATTCATTTACTTGATTTTATTTATTCATTTATTAATAATATTCATGTTCAATTTTAATTACTTGGCATAACAGTTATACTTTAATTCTTATTAATAAAAGAAATTTACTGAATATTTCATTACATAAGTTTACTTGTACAATTTCCTATACATTTTCTTATTAACATTTTCAACTTTTATATCTTTTGGTAAGTTATATTTATGCTTTTAAAGACTGAAATTGAAAGTTATACAAGTTTTCTCATTTCTTTTAATTATTTTAATGTTCAATAATTATTTCCTTTATTTCATAGGTTACAATTTCAACTTTCATTTAATACCATTTATATCCTAGCATTAAATCTCTTATTTCCTTTAGAGGTTTCAATTTATTAATTACCTACATTCCAATTCACTTCAGTAATTAGGACTATTTATTAATGGAAACTTAAGAATTAAATACCGGGTTTTATTCAAAAATCATTTTAAGATAATAGATAATATATATACTTATAATTTATATATCCAATTATATTTAAAAAAATTTAAAATAAAATAATCTTGTAGTAAAACTACTACAGTAGCCTTCCCACTTTGAAACTCGAAAATGAATGTCGATGATGCGACCGCCATCACCGAAATTATTTTCCAGCGACAAAAAGGGGAGTACAACTTATTTCTTTGCGGAATTTCTTTTAAAACATTTCTTTCAAATTCTATTGAAATATTTATATCAGAAAATACTTCTAATGATATTATTATTATATTCCAAAATCAATTGAAAGAAATCTTTAAAAACCCCGGAACTTAAGCTCTAAATTTCCAGTTTTCATTTATTTTATTTTCAACTTAGTTTCAACTATTATTTATATTTTCATTACCTAACACCCAATCTATAGCAACCAAATATATATCTTTATAAAATATTTTTTATATATGGAAAATATAATAGGCAAAGTTATTTCATTCACCTATATTAAAACAAATATTATGTCGGTCTGTCCTATTAAGTGTTTAGAAATCCCTATTGATGTCATAGCGTCCCATGCACCAACCAGAATTTATAAATACAAAACGGAACCGATTAACACAATATTAAAACCTTTTTATAACACTAACAAATACGCTCTCTCATTTATATACACTCAACGACTCCCATGGGTATTACTACCCTATTAATAAAGAGTCAGACCCCATAAAACTAAGGTTTATCGCTAAACCAAAGCTCTGATACCAAGTGTAACATCCCACCTTTTTGTACGCTTAAGCAGACACACGTGCCAACTTAAACCATACAGAAGGGCGGATTGTTATGGGGTAAATAAGAAAAAGTGGAGAAATAAAAGAAACAAAATAGAATCTTGCAGCGGAACGATAAAATATAATAATCAAATAACAGTTCATGAAGCTGTTTTACAAAACATTTGATTATACTTATACAATACATATCAGAGTTACACATACCAGAGAATGATAATAAATGCAGCGGAATACAATGGTGTAGTTGAATATATAACAAATAGTAATAATAAAATCTTCGTCTTTGTCCTTCAAAAATAGGGCCTTCAAATCCTGAAATGCTCAGGCTGACCCGAGCGAATTGAAAAGACAAAACACTCGAGTCAGAACTAAAAGATCTTATGTAAGTTAAATCAATGAAATAAATATGAGTGTAAACGGCGTCAGAGATGTTTACGGGGTTTGACATCTCCTATCCAGTGTCTAACGTGAGTGCAGTAACTTAAGAAATGTTCGGGATTCACATCTCTTAAGGATCCGTTAAACTATCTACTATGTAGTAATATTCGCTATATACAGTAGTGTCTAATCAGTAAAGTATAATCATATAGAAAATAGCGTTAAGGGGATGGAGAACCTTAACGCGGTCGGATCTTAAAATCATAATCGTAGTAAAGCTCGATATGGTAGGTGACACGGCACATAAGGCAATGCCAGGGTAGATATACCAATTACGCACATGGATTGATGGAGCGGATAGCAGCCACTACCGTCCACCTCGAACAACACTCCCAAATCGAAGGGTGGCCACCAAAAATAAAAAAGTAATAGAATGGAATCGAAAAAGTGCGTCCGATAAGAGGTGCTACCTCACTGGTCCGAGATCGCTCCTGTTTTAGCCACCTTATGCCAACTCACGGGAGTTGGGTCCACGTATATACCTTAGGATCGTCGCCACCATCCTACTTCATTCTGGAAACTCCACCGCGTACACAGTTGTCAAAGTGGTTTTCGGTATCGACAGAGAGTATGTCCATATCCGATCCCGGTCTCTTTAACAACCAATCGTTATTATAACACCGTGGTCATTTAAAAAAAAATATACCTTTAAAAACACAATCATTGCCCTTTCAAAACATATTCTTTATTTCAAAATAGTATATACATCAAAAACCAAAATATTATTGCCATTTCAAACCATATCCTTTACTTCAAAATAGTATATACTTTAAAACCAAATTATTATTGCTATTTCAAAACATATCATTTACTTCAAAATAGTATATACTTAAAAACCAAATTCAATAATATATCATTTAAATAAAATCCAAATTTTCAATCACTATTCTTACTTTTAATTATAAAACTTCAAATATTCTTTAAAACCATCTTAAACCCAAATCACATAATGCAGTCATATTCTTAATCTCAAAATTTCAATCGGTTTCAAATCAATATATTTAAAGATAATTCTTAAATAAATTCTATTTCAAATAAATTCATTTTCAAACCATATTACTGTTAAAGTTATAACAATTTCGAAAACAAATACTTTGAAAAACAATAATACCTTAATTTCAATAAAACATTTCAATTTTGATATATTTCAAGTCTTTATATATTCCAAAATTCCCAACCAAATATGATAATCTTATATATACCTTAATTCAATTTACTATTATTTAGTTTAGAAATATTTATTTAATAAATTCAATATCACTTAAATAAAGCTCAAACTTGAAATATTCGTAAATCAAACTTAAAACATCATCAAGTCATACATAGCTTAAATTTTAGAATTTAACCATATATAAAATAATATTTATATAATATCAAATTTTAATATTTATTAAACCGTATATTTCTTTCCAAACCATAGAAAATCCCTTAAAATATTTTATATATAGACCACGGTGCCTGTATATAATTTTCTATCCTATGGTCAAGTGATACGGATATTTATCATTTCAATCCGCAATTTAAAATAAAATTATGGTTATATATCATTTCAAACCGCAATCCCAAATAAAATAAAAATGCATAATAACTTGAAGTTTATACAATATAAAATATAGCATCCATTCATCCAAATATCAATAAACAACCATTTATTACAATCATCATCCAATTTAAACAAAACATCAATATAAAGCATATAAAATATAACAGGCATCAACAAATAGTTTATATTCAATAAAAATTAATAACTGTTCAACTGCCAGTTTATATGCAATAATAAATAAATTTAACTCGCAAATTTTATGCAATAATAAAATTAAATAACAATTAAATTTAACTAAATGTTATCTAACTGAGATGATGATTAAATATATGCCCAAACAATCATAGATAAATTTTAAATCACATCAAAATTTAATTTAACAAACATAAGAAATCTTAGAAGTTGTGAGTGGGTTAAAACACTCACCTTTTGAATTTAAATTGAATTTAAATTCAATTTAAACCCAAAAATTTTACAGTCTCAGAATTCATCCAAACCAGCGTCAAAAGATCTGGAATTTCAATATGATCCTAACAAAAGAAACCGCGTCCAAATCCGAGTCCGTATGCAAAAGTTATAAAAATTTGAAGATTGGAAAATTCTGGTCCTGAGTCGACTTCGAGTTCAACCCGGTCCGCCGCCTCAAATACCCGATGCTTGCTCCGAGTTTTTGCCAAAATGACCCGGAGACCCGAGTCATTTTCTTCGTGACCTAAAGTAGCTCCAGGGTTTTTCCCCTTGAAACCCCAAGCGCGACCCGAAGCGCGTAAATCTCGAATTTTTTTTTTTGAAATTAGATTTTGGAATTTGGGAATTAGGTTTTGTCTGCCATTGGAATGAGGAGCTAAGAAGAAGATGAATTGTACGTACAGACAAATGAAGATTAGGGAGGCTATGGTTTATAACAGGATATTTATAGAGAAGGTTGAAAATAGAATAGATGGATAAAACAGGTGTACGCGCTAACGCCAACGCGGTCCAAAAAGCCCGTTCTGACCCCGGAACGAAATTGGGTAAACCCATATACCAAAATAGGTGTTTTAAAATATTGTAAACTCAATGGAAATGGTTTCAGGTTCAAATTCCATCGTATGAAGAAGTTATGCTAAAAACAATATTTTCCAAATTGATTTCAATTGATTTCAATTGCATAAATTTCAAGGCGTTTCGAGTCCGTACGATCAAATGACAGTCCGATCGCTACGAAACTTGAAACACTATTATAATTCACCGTTACGGATCCGATGAAACTGGTTTCGTCGAAATCCGAGTCCGTGACCAAAAAGGCAAATTTTATATTAATTAAATGAAATGAAATGAAATTAATTAAATCGAATTTTATATTTCAATTATAGAATTGACAATCTATCACCTTTATACTTCTCAATCATTTGCAATTATTTAAACAAAATTTAAACGTCAATCTAGAGAAAATAATTTATCAATTGAATTGAAATGCCCTATCTTAAATTTTCATTATATTAAAAAATTATAAATTTTAGTTCCCAAAATTTCTATTAAATTGAATTTACCCATAATTATTTCATTCAAAATTCCAAATAGAAGGGCGTACCATTGGATTTAAAATTATCACATAAATATTTCCCGTTTTCAACTAAAATTTTAAATTACAGTAATAATTACATATTTGAGTTCATTCGTTTGCAATAAATTCAACTATTATAATCTAAATAAATTAACTCATTATTAAAGGTTCAAATTCTATAATTCATAAATTTTACCCTCTTGATTTACTTATTAATTTGTAATTCTTTAAACAAATTCCCGTCAGTTTAAAGTAGCTTAATTCTCTCATTAAAGAATTTATTTCGATTTCTTAAAATAAACCCTCATTATAAATTGAATCCCATTTTATCCTAATAAGTTTCAAATTAAATGGATAAGTTCCAAATTCAACCTTTAACTTACACTTAAGTTTAGGTAAAATCAATTTATAACGTATTTCCCTTTTAGTTATTACTTTACATGCTTCTAGTATTAATTTCTCAATTAATCCACATTATTAAAGTAACGCTTTTAATAAATATGGCCCTATGATTACTCAACATTTAATGAACGTTATTTCATTTTCCATTAGTGTAACCTTCATTTATTTTATTATCACTTATTACAAATTCTAATTCTATTAACAAATAAGCAGGTAATTTAAAATATATGTTACAAATTTTGAATTAATCACTATTCATTATTATTGACTTTAATTTAGCATCACTTACCTTGCATTAACATTGTTACTTAACAATCCCTACCCAGTTGCAATTTTATATTCAAATGAATACATTTACTCTTTCCGTTATGGAATTAATTATCCATAAGGCACATCTAATTATCATTATTGATTTTATACAATTTCCATTAACTGTACATTCAATTACTATTCAATGTATATTTATTCATTAATCAATTCTATATATACGTTTGTTTCCTTCTTTTTGATTTATAACCTAGTATATATTTACCTAAATCCTATTTCAATTACATTCATTAATGGGTGTTGCATTGAAATCTAATTTATTAGCTTATATCACATTATTACCATTAATTACAATTGGCTTACCAATTTTTATTCAATACCATAAATAAATAACATATTATTAAATACTTACTCTTGTTTCTCATATTCTATTTAAAAATCAAATCGTAACATTTACATTATTTTATTGAATTGGAATTTCATTTTAAAAATATATATATATATATAATTTTTTTTGTTAACTTTAAATTTCAATTGCTACATCTAATTCCTAACATTCATTTTACTATAAATTATGGAAATTATGACAAACTTAGTTAACAAAATTCACGGGTCGTTACAAAATTAATGCAATGATTTACGTCGAACTCCGATTTGTACGAATGAATATACCATTCTGATTGGCACGACGAGGCGCTTACAACGGTACACAGATATTGACAATACAACAGTTCTATCAAAACTCAAAAAAAAATTACGCCGATTTAATTGTTCCTTCGACAGCCTATTTAAATGAAGCGGACGATGACGAAATTAGACGAAACGAAACATGACGTCTCGATAAGATATTTCTACAACCTTATTGTGTAAAATATCTAGACTCGAAAGATGGAAATTACGCACTTCAAAATGAACTGATATGCAATACAATGTGAACGAATTTTACTTTGATATTCTTCGACGAAACTTTTCCTACATTTATAACTAACTGGACGCATTTTATATTTGAAATTTGGATGTTAACTGAGATCGTTTATAAAATTCAAATTTTATACTAAAATAATTGATTTAAAATTTTAAATTGGGTCGGAAATTCAGGGTCTTTACAATCTCCCCCACTCAAAACATTTCGTCCTCAAAAAGGAACGAGGCGGAAGAAGTAGAAAAGGAACAAGCAGAAATCAAGATAGATTTTTTTTTGAGAAAAATGAATTATACCTGGAATCAGCAACTTGGGATTTGAATCCCGAATACTATCCTCAGTTTCCCATGTGCAATCTCGGTTATCCGAACTCCACTGAACTTTGACGAGATTGACCGTCTTCCTTCTAAGCTGTTTCGTCTCTCGGTCGACTATCCGAAGTGGCTTCCTTTCAATAGTCAAGTCAGGTTTGATAACCAATTCCTCCAGCTGAGCAGTGGGAATGATCATAGATGGACCGCGCACTACTTTGCGGAGATGTGAGACATGAAACACATGGTGCACACCCGCAAATTTCTCTGGTAACGCGATTCTATAAACCAAGGTCCCGATCATTTCCGTAATCTCAAACGGGCAACATATCTAGGAGCAAGCTTTCCTTTCCTGCCAAATCGAATAATGTTCCTCAAAGGTGACACTTTGAGGAATACTTCATCCTCCACACAGAATTCGAGATCTCTCCTTCTTCTGTCAGCGTAGCACTTCTGTCTATCTTGTGCCATCTTTATCTTCCTCCTGATCTCTTCAACCTTCTCGGAAGCTTCCATAATCATTTCTGGGCCAAGCACTAATCGGTCCCCAGGCTCAATCCAACAAGCTGGCGATTTGCACGGCCGTCCATATAAAGCTTCGAATGGCGCCATCTCAATACTCGCCTGATTATTAGAGATAAATCAATTCCGATTCAAATATACTATTCAAATTGAAATTTGATTTTACCTGATAACTATTATTATAAGTGAATTCAACCAAATGGAGATGGTCCTCCCAAGATCCACCAAAGTCTATAATAAATGCTCGAAGAAGATCTTCCAAAATATGATTCACCCTCTCGGTTTGGCCATCTGTTTGAGGATGATAAGCGGTGCTCATATTTAGTTTAGTGCCCAAGGTATCCTGAAATGCCTTCCAGAATTTACTGGTGAAAATAGGGTCTCTATCGCATACGATACTAGACGGGATACCATGCAGTCTAACAATCTCCCTCATATATATCTCAGCCAAAATCGAAGCAGTACGAGTGGTCTTAACTGGAATAAAATGAGCGGATTTTGTCAGCCTATCGACAATTACCCAAATGCTCTCATTTCCTCTTCTGGTCCTTGGTAGCCCATCAATAAAATCCATAGAAATCTGCTCCCATTTCCAGTTTGGAATCCCTAGAGGTTGTAGCAATCCCATCGTCTTTCTGTGATCGGCCTTAACTTGTTGATAGGTTGTGCATCTACTGGCGTAAGTAGAAATATCATGCTTCATCCCACTCCACCAATATAATCGCTTCATATTCTGGAACATTTTTGTGACTCCGGGATGAAATGAAAGCGAGGATTGATGGTTTTCTCTAAGCACCTCCTGTCTTAAACCATCAACATTTGGAACACAAATACGGTTGTTGATCCTCAAAACTCCATTACTATCAACTTGTGCACCTAATTTACTGTCAACATTTCCGACTCTATCGAGGACTATCTCCTTGATACGATAGAGCAAAGTGTCTTCATACTGCTTAGCTATGATGCGGTCCATAAGAGTTAGGGAGACAACAAGCTGGAATAACATTCCTTCCACAAGATTACAACATACGACGTTTGCTTTCCCTGGGGTGTAGTTGATGTCGAGGTCATATGCATCTAAGAATTCGAGCCATCGGACTTGTCTCTGGTTCAAATCCTTCTGTGAGAAAATATATCTTAACGACTTATGGTCTGTAAATAATTCGAATTTAGTCCCCAAAAGATGATGCCTCCATAGCTTTAAAGCAAATACAACCGCAAGAAGTTCTAGATCGTGAGTTGCATAATTTGCTTCATGGGTCTTTAACTATCGACCTGCATAAGCAATAACCTTCCCATTCTGCATTAAAACTGCACCTAATCCATCACGGCAAGCATCAGTATAGACGGTCAAACCTTCGCTTCTGTCAATAACTGTAAGAACTGGGGCAGAAGTCAACTTTCGCTTCATCTCATTGAAAGCTGATTCGCACTTTTCATTCCAATTAAATTTGACATCCTTCCTGGTCAGTGCGGTGAGAGGTGCTGCAATCCGAGCAAAATTTTCTATGAATCTACGATAATAGCCGGCTAAGCCCAAGAAACTACGAACCTCTGTAGGAGTTTTAGGAGTTCTCCAATCCTGTAAATTCAAAAGGACTGGAGTTTAGAAGAGATAAGATGGTTCGAATAGAGAATGGTGAATAAGTATAGAACTTACATTTATTACGACAATCTTTGCTGGATCAACCGAAATCCCATTCTCCGAAACAATATGGCCAAGAAATCAGACTTCATCTCTCCAAAAGTGGCATTTCGAGAACTTGGCTTTAAGCTGATGACTACGAAGAGTTTCAAGAACAAAACTCAAATGTGTCTTATGCTCTTTCTCATCTTTAGAGAAGATGAGAATATCATCAATGAAAACAAGAACAAACTTGTTAAGAACATCACGGAAAACTATGTTCATCAAATCAATGAAATAAGCTGGAGCGTTGGTTAAGCCGAATGGCATAACCAGCCATTCAAAGAAACCTATCAGTACGGAAAGCTGTTTTAGGAATACTCTCCTCAGCAATTCTGAGTTGGTGGAAACCGGTAGTAAGATCGAGCTGAGAGAAAACTTTAGCTCCATGGAGCTGGTCGAATAAATCATTAATGTGGGGCATTGGATATCTGTTCTTGTGTGTGAACTTGTTTAGCTCTCTATAGTCCACACACATTTTGAGGGAACCATCTGACTTTGTGACAAATACAACTGCAGCTCCCCATTCTGAGTGACTTCGCCTAATCAAACCTTTAGTAAACAAATCTTCAATCTGAGTATTCAATTCTGCCTTCTCTTTAGGAGCCATTCTCCTGTGAGGGAGAACTACGGGTCGAGCACCTGGAATAAGATCAATGCGGAATTTGATTTCCTGCTGAGGTGGTAGAGAATTGACTTCTCCAAACACATCAGAAAAGAGCTGAACAATCGGGGTAGAGCTTAGATCATTAGGATGAGAGTCAAGAGAGAATATAAAACTTCCAGCACACTCCTGAGGCGATTTACCTTCAATAACTAAAGGTTTACTCTTGTCGTCAATTAGAGAGACGATTCGAGCTTTGCAAGAGATAACGGCTTCGAACTTTCGTAGCCAATCGACACCTAATAGGATATCGAATGCCTCGAATCCAAGGACATAGAAATCCCAAGTGAAACGATGCATACCATACATAAGCGTGACAGCTTTGCAGACCCTTTTGAGGTTAGCGGGTCCTCCGATAGGATTAGATACACACAATAAAGTTGAGGCAAGAACGGGTTCCAATTCAAGTTTATTGCACAAGTCAATAGATATAAAACTATGTGTTGCTCCAGTATCAAATAGAACTCTAACAGGAAAAGCATGCAACATAAAAATGCCCTGTAATGTACCTTGGGTATCACTAGGAGCAGGTGGAGTAGGCGAAGCACGGGTGGAAGAAGTCATGGCAAAGACTCCAGATGTCTTGCCCTTTTGATACAAGGGACAATCCTTCTTGAAATGGCCAGGCTGCAAACAGACATGACAGAGGTTGTTCCTGGTATCCTGAGGTGGAGGAATGGCGGCACTGGCAGATGTTGGACAACTGTTGGCATAGTGACCCTTCAGATCGCACTTGAAACAGGTGATGGAGGATAAGTCAATGGGCTTCTTCTGGGTGTAGCCAAGCCCGGTAGTCTTCTGCCAGTTCTTCCTTTGCTGCTCAAAATTCGGCTTCCTCTTTCCAGGCTGACTAGAGGATGGCTGAACAACTGGTCCCTTGGTGGCTGATGCACCCTTCGGCTTTCCCTCATATCTAAGGGCATAATCCATCAACTCGGTGAAAGTGCCATGAACATGGGCTGTGAGGAGATCATAGTACTCTGGACGTGCTCCATGAATGAACTTCTCGTTCTTCAAAAGTGGTGTGTCGATCAAGCCAGGTCCGAACTTGGAGAGTTCGTTAAACTTCCCCTCATACTCTGAGAAAGTCATATTACCTTGCTTGAGATCCATAAAAGATCTATAAAGCTGAGCCTTTCTGGCTGCTGGCATCCACTGAGCCGAAAAAGAATCCCTAATCACAAGAGGGACAAAGATGAGTCAAAATTCGATGAGATAGAAGGAGTTATTTGGATGGAAATTTCAGTTAGATTTTACCTAAACTGGGTCCAAGTGATAGTTTCCTCAGCAGTGTGGGAGGTGACTGACTCCCACCAATCCTGTGTCACATCCTGGAGCTGCCAAGCGGCCAATTGACGCTTCTACGCGTCGGTAATCTCCAAACCGGTGAAGATCCTCTCCAGGCTCTTCAGCCATTGCTGAGCTCCAATAATGCTCTCGGATCCAGAAAATTTAGTGCCACCAAGCTGGGTGTACTCTTTGCTAAGAGTGGTGAACTTGACTGCTGGAGCTGGGACATGTGGTGCGGGAGCATTTCCTCTACCCCCACCTCTGGCGTTCCTTCTGGTACTCATCCTGAAATACCAAAAGCAATTTTAGAATCAAAGATAGAATTTATAGAACTTAAGGGAATTCCAATCAAACGAATTCAATAAGAAAGATGGAATCAAAAGGATATAGATTCTGAAATGATTCTTCTCATTCTAGGGTATGGCTACCCTATCTCTAATGGGATTTACAACTACACAAGCTAAGGTTTTCGGGAACCAAAAGCTCTGATACTAACGGTAACAATCCGTATATTTGAACCATTTAAATTGACAATAATCCACACATGTCAACTTAAATAATACAAAACACGAATCATTAATGGAGTATATGTGTATAAATGAGAATCATCATAGAATCACAGACATAGACAGATACAATAACAGAATAACGCAGCGGAATTACACAATGTCATAGTATTAGTTCATGAAGCTACTAAGTAAATACAACAATGTCTCAATCAAATGGTGGAAATAGAATTACATAGATGTCTGATACAAGTATCACAATAGAATAGAGCAATACTGATAAAGATAAATGATAGTCTTCAAAGTCTTCAACTCCCAAGCAGCTCGGCAACAGAAATCCTCAGACTGACCCGAGCATAAGCATAAACAAAACACTCGAGTCAGGACATATATTCTTATACAAGATAATATGGCACAAGTTTGAGAAATAATAATAACTCAAAAATGAATGGAATAAACATCTTTCAGGATCCGTTAAACTATCAATATATAGTAGTGTACGCTAAGTAGATAATGCCTATCAGTAATATAAAGTATCAAAATAGCGTTAAAGCGTTACCATTATCCCCCTTAACACATTTTATATAAGCATCATAGTCTATACAGCACTGTAAACTCCACCGTAAACTATTGGCTATCAGGGAGTACTCCATAGGTATAACACAAACAAATCGTAGTGGTCGCGCATAGGGATACAAGTATGACAAGGCACATGAGGCAATACCCAAGGTAGTGAAACTACCGTTTGCCTGATCCGGACTAGTGAGAACGCATCGTCGCAACGATCACAACACCACGAAACAACACTCCCAATTCAAGGGTGCACACCAATCAAACAAGTAATGAGTAGTTTACGAAGAAGTGTGTCCGCTAGAGGTAGCTAACCTCATTGGCCCGGCACGGGTCCTGTTTAAGTCATTTCCAATTTGACACAAGTGTCAAGATCATCCATTATCGTTCTCTTTCTTCAATCATCAATTAACATCATTCCAACCACTTCATTCTGGATCACACTCCGTGTATAATAGTTATTAAAGTGGTATTCGGTTTAGACAGAGAGTATGTCCCTAACCGATCCCGGACTCTTTAACAACTACGTAATTATTACACCGATTGGTCATTAATAAACTTTCAAAATCAAAATCAATTTCTCTTAGACTTCGAATGTCAACATTTCATTCGACTTTCAATATCAATTTCCATAATTCAAATTTCAAAGTTTCTAATTTCACATTTCTATTTGGTTTCACAATTCAATTTCAATTCAATTTTAAAACAATTCAAATATTGATTTCATTTTCATATATGAATTCCATTCAATAATCATTTAAATTAAGTTAATTTAACATTTAAATCAAATTCGATTTAATTTCTAGTTGATTAAATCATTCACTTAATTTAACCTAAATTTAATCCAAAACTCACAAGTTGAATTTAATTGAATTTACCAAATTAAATTCTTTCAATCAATAGTTATATCCAATTCATTTAATAAATCAAATTCTGTTTCTTATTAAAGAAATTAAATTTCACTTATTTACTCATTCATATAAATAGACATAAGTTAGATTTCTTAAATGAACAAGTTTCAAATTTGTTTTGTTATTAAATAAAGTTTACAAAACTCAATTTAACACTTCATTAAATTTAGACAACTTAACTTTCATTAAACATTTGTTTAAATATTTGTTTCCATTTATCAAACCTTTAACTTTTGAATTCATTATAATTTCAAATTTTAATTAAACCCATTCATTATTCCTTTTTATTTTAATCTCATTTTATTCAAATCAAATCGTTTGACCAATCGGGTTTCTAATTTAATTCTCTATCCTAGGTCAAGTGATTTATTTGGGTATTTATCATTTCAACCCGATTCCATTTCAACTCAAAATCAGAGGCATAGTAAAGGGAACTTGTAGTGTGATAACTGGGATGGTGTCAAAGTAAATAAACAAGCAATAACAACAATCAACAACAACCCAATAATCGATTCAAATAATCCCGAAATAATCGTATAAATTTTACATTATCATTCCATGTAAAGTAATACAATTAATTCTAGAATCTACACTATCATTTCATGTAGATTAAAGATTATTCCATGTAAATTACGCTATCATTACATGTGATTCTACACTTGTTATTTACTTAATTCAAGTCCATTCTTCATCAAAATTCACACAGTATGAAATTGGTTTACATTGTTTCAAAGTGTCACTAACTATATTTTCTACTTGTCGACTAAGTTAAACATTTCAAAGATCATACTATGTCGATTTAAATTTGATCAAGTTTAAGTACATACATGTCCAATTTCAAAATGTTAACTACCATATGTCAAGTTCAAGTGTATACTACTTATCACTTCGTGTGTCTAACAACTTTAACATTCAATATTATCATCAAAACAATCATCAATATCATCAACTAAACTTGATTATCATCGTATAATAATATGAGTCGTGAAATTTATTCACCTTTAGTGGATAGAAAGAATTGAACGACGAGGCACGAATAACTCGACTCGAACACAACACTAGCACGAACAATCAAACAAGCTGCAACAATCGACAAGAAAGAAATAGCATCAACTTCCAATATAGACATTCATATATATATATACACACACATTCTTACCAATCAACCAAGAAAGAAAAGAGAATCTAAGAGAGGGAGATGCTGCAAAGTGAATGGCTTCAGATAGTTGCTGTACAATAACAGAGAAACAACATTACTACCCATAGCGCATATTAATATATACATATATAAAAATATATATATTTATATGTGAAAGAAAGTGTTCATCATGCAAAAGAGGGGGTGCACAAGTTCACACGGAAAGACAGGGTACGGTGGCTCGGGTTGGATGGCGTCGACAGGGCAGCAGGGGATGGTGGCGCAGTCAAGTCGATGGGAAGGGTGCACGGCAACTTAACCAGGGAAAAGTGGTTCAGGTCTTGTAGCGTGGCTCGGGTCTGGAGCTAGTTGTGCTGGCAATAGCGACTGGAGGGGGTCAGGGTCGGTCGGCGATGGCCAGTCAGGGAAGTTAGCGGCGGTGGAGGCTAGGGTAGGACAGCAAGCATGGTAGGATTCGGGTTCATGGGTCTGCGTGGGTTCGGTCTCAGGTGGTGGAGCTATGGTGGCCGGAGAGCGAAGTCAAGGGGGTAGGCGATGGCACGGTGAGGTGCAAGGTGGCGACAAGTCAAGGTGGCGGTGGGAGGTAGCAGTGGCGAAGGATGGGAGGGGGAAAGCTAACTCGGTTAGGTGGTCTTTTATGATTGTCGACGTTAGGGGTTAGGCGGTGGCGCGCGGTGGGGTGTGAGGTGGCGCAGGCGAGGGGAAAGAAGGAAGGCGTGGTGCGAAGTCAGGTGATCGTGAGGGGACTGTTTCCTTCTTTTGAAAATTGACAGATAAAAGAAAATATAAAAGAAAATATCAAGAGAAGAGGAAAGAGAAGATTGTCAGAGCACGTTCCATACCTGGTTGAATATAATTGCAAACAAACGTTTCAATGCATTCGAATTGGTTTATGTAAAGGCAGGGATTCAATGGGTGGATGGAGCCAATGGATAGAAATATTCAATGGTGGTGAGTAATGAGGTGTTGTATATTTCTCATGCCATAAACCAGCTGTTGTTCAACTTTTCATGCCCATTAAATCAGCTTCCAACCACAATAATCAATTCAATTCAGCCAAAGAGTATTTCAAATTTTTGAATGTAAATGGGCTGACAAATTTGGGCTGGAATAAATTTTTGTTTTAAATTCAGAATCAATGGGTACAATAAGGTGAATTAGAGTGGGCTGGACTAAATATTCATTTAACTGGTCCGTTTGGAATGATTAAATTAATGTAATGATTTACATCGAAATCCGATTTGTACGAATGAATATACTATTCTGATTGGCGCGACGAGGCACTTACAACGGTACACAGATATTGACAATACAACAGTTCTATCAAAACTCCAAAAAAAAAATTACGCCGATTTAATTGTTCGTTCGACAGCCAATTTAAATGAAGCAGACGACGACGAAATTAGACGAAACGAAATGTGACGTCTCGATCAGATATTTCTACAACCTTACCATGTAAAATATCTAGACTCGGAAGGTGGAAATTATGCACTTCAAAATGAACTGATATGCAATACAATGTGAATGAATTTTACTTTGATATTCTTCGACGAAACTTTTCCTACATTTATAACTAACTGGACGCATTTTATATTTGAAGTTTGGATGTTAACTGAGATCTTTTATAAAATTCAAATTTTATACTAAAATAATTGATTTAAAATTTTAAATTGGGTCGGAAATTCAGGGTCTTTACATGTTTCTTTCAAGCAATAAGGACAAGCTAGATGACCGGATGTACTCCATCATGAAAGCATTGCATAGGCAGGAAAATCACTTATAGTCCACAACAAAGAAGCAAACATACGATTTTTTTTCTTTGAAACGTTGTATGTTTCTACTCCTTCGTTCCATAGTGTTTTTAACTCCTCAATCAACGGTTGTAAATAAACATCGATTCCTTGTGTCGGATCGTCGGGGCCAGGAACGACAACAGTAAGAAGCATATATTGCGTTTTCATATACATCAACAGAGGTAAATTATAAGGTGTGATGATAATGGGCCAAGATGAATATTTAGCACCAAATTGAGAAAATGGTGAAAAACCATCCATACATAATCCAAGTCTAACATTACGACTCTCCGCTACAAAATTAGGATAAGTTTTGTCGAAATGCTTTCATGCTTCTCCATCGGCTGGATGTGTCAACGTACCTTCTTCCTCCGTTCTCACACTATGCCATCTCATATGAGATGCAGTTACAGAAGATGCGTATAACCTTTGAAGCCTAGGAGTGATGGACAAATAATGCATACATTTGTATGGAACTTCCTTTCCCTTCTTTTTTCTTGGTTTGTACCTTTTCTCGTTACATATTCTACACTTACTAAGAGTGATGTCCTCTTTCCAAAACAACATGCAGCCATTTAAACGTCTACCTATTTTTTGATAAGGTAAACCAAAAGTCGACATAAGTTTTTTAACTTCATAGTGATTTTCACACATTAAATTATCGGGTGGCATATGTCTTTTTGCAGCTTGTATAACGGCTGTAAATCCGGCTTCGGTGATGTTGTATTTTGACTTCATCACAATGTATTCTTCAGTTACTAATAGTTGGATGCCGCTTTTACAACCATCCCAAAGAGGTTTCTTAGCAGCATCCAGTAAATCATAAAAAAATTGCTTCAATATTTGGTTCTTCAACATTTACATCATCGTCGTCAACTTCAACCGTAGGGAACATTGATCATGCTGCATCTTTAACCATATTTTCTATACGGTTCGTCATAACAATTTCATTACCAGCAATCTCTAATTCAGACTCTTCAGAAGTATGTGCTACAAATTCTCCATAACGATCCCAAACATAATACTCCGGCACGAAACCGTTTTTGCACCAATGGACTTTCACAATATCGGGTAACAAATACTTCAAATGTTTACACCTACTACACGGACAACGAATTTCTACATCGTTTCCGTTATTGCTTAAAGCGAATTCAACAAATACATTTATACCATTATAAAAATCTTCTTTTATTGAGTCTCTCAATTCCCTTCTTTGATGCATCCATCTCCTCCGACAACAAAATAATCGATCATTTTTTCTATTTGAAAAAATATATCACAAATTCAAAAATAAATATTGGTCATTTTATGAATTCGCGTTTTATTTTTCAATGTATCGATATAAAAACTTATACGCGTCAATTTTACCCTACTTAAGAATACAATATTGAAATGTTGGTTTATGCTTATCTTTTTTCCTGGTCAGTCATCCCACTTCCCATTACAAACACAGTAAACACTTACATTTCATACATTATTTCGTTTTAAATGATTCAATAAAATTTCAACAGCACTTCCCATTTGTATCCTGCATTGTACATAAATGCGTGTACATATGAAACAAAAAAGAAAAGTGACGGCGAAATTTTATGAACCGTTTGAAACGAAATAATGTACGAAATGTAATTGTTTACTGTGTTTATAACTTGTCCAATACAGGGACAAATCCAACAAATATTATACCAGATGAATATAAATGGTCGTTTTGTGACAAAAACGAATATTTATATAACGATCATGACAACACTTGTCAAACGGGGCCAAAAACTCTCTGAGGGACGTAAAAAAAGTAGTTTATAAAAACGAATATTTACTAATTTTATATATGTCTAAAAAAATTTAATTTACCACATTTATTCCGCGTATTTTATCGAATAAGGCTGCTTCAATATTGTTGTCATTTTCTAATACAGTCGAATTTTTTTTGAGACTCGTGCATTCATTATTGTTATACAAGTCAAGATGTTATACAATTCATGTCTTATTCCAATTAACACAATACAATGGTAGAAACAACACATATATAATGGTTTTCACATACACACATAATCACAAATTATACATACTCACAATTACATATGAAATACGTATACCATGGGATACTATAAACCATTATTAGGCTATTGGAAACAATTATAATCACTAATTAGCCTTAATTTATCAACTTATGCAAATCTAGATTTAGAAAATAAGAGATTATACCAGAGATTGAAAGCAATAGAGTGTGATTAGCAGCCGTGGAGGATCTAGAAGCTTGAAATTGGAGATTGGAAGCTTAAAATTGAGGGTTTTGGAATTTTGATTTATTTTCTTACATTCAACCAAATATGGAAGAAAGGCTTCGACCTGACCTGATAATCGTGAATTTGCGACGACTTCTGACAGCCGCCGATGGTCCGTCGGAAGCCGTCACCACAAGCTGTCGGTATTCTAGCCTTTTCTAGTAATGTTTACTCCAGCGATTTTCACAAACAACTTTCAACAAACAACAGCCAAGCAACCATCCAAATTCACAACCATTCATCACACAATAAATACATGCAAACCTAAAATTTAGAGATAGGTGTATGAGGGTTAACTCACCTGAAATTTGCAAAGTGGAAGAAGAAGGCTGAGATGAAAGTTAATCTAATCTACTGACTATTGAAATACCACTGCCGCTTCTTCTTCAAAATTCCAAAACAACTTTAATTCAAATAGCCGCTAATTTCAATTTCAGAGATTCAATACCAATTCAAAACCCTAACTTGATGGTACACAAAGATAGATAAGAAGAAAAATAACTCATACCTTATTTTCTAATGATTTCTAGGATTTTCTTTGATTTTAAAAAATCAAAACTAGGGTTGAGATGAACTTTTCTTATTTGGGTTTTTTGAGGAAGATAGAAATGTGAATGAATAATGAGAAGTTTGCTAAGGAATTAGAGTGTAAGTATAGGCTAATGGGTTAATGGGTTTGGAAATAAAAAGCCCAAACTAGATAATTAAATTAAATTATCTTAAATCCTTAAGAATGAATAACACGATACCCTCTTTAGTATAAATTTAAATAAATTATCCCAACAAATAAAATAAACCAATTAATCAAATTTTAGCCTAATAAAATGATTAAATAATTTTTAACAAATAATTCTCTAAACCAAATCAATTAAATCAATCTAAGTAAAATTATTCTTTAGCTTAACTCTAACATTAGAGAAATTAAGTTCTCAAACCAATTAAACTATGAATTTCTAAATTTTAGATGGCTAACTTAATTTATAAATATAAAAATCCAATAATTGATTTAAACAATATTTCAAATAAATTGAAATCCAGAAATCATAACTCATTTCCTTTCATAAATTAAATCAATTATCCAAAACTAAATTAAATTTCCCAACTAAATTTTATAAATCCCATATTTAAATTAATTAACTCTAATTAACCATAATTAATTAGGTCATTAACAAATAGGTTTGTTACATAAAGCATGTAAAAGCTTATTTGTGCAGAATAAAATTGAGATAAACAACTGTACATCAGGAAAATCATTCGGTTAGTGATAGAAAATTGGGAAATATTGATTATTTAACCTGAGAAGAGACTAAAAAACAAAAATTGAATTAATTGAAACAAAGAAGAATGATTAGAGAGGACGTACCTTGTTGCGAGATTGAAGGGTATTGAAATTCAATGGCGACTGAAAGGGATAACGAAGAAGGAAGAATATAATTTTTATTATTGGTAGAGAGTTATCAAAGGATTTAACGTAGAAGGAAGAAAATATCATTCCTTTCCATATACATATTTAGAATATCCAGATCCGACGTTTAGGCAAAATATTAGGAGAATTAAACATATATGAAATATTACGAAAAATCAAATTGTAGTTGGGCATTGCCATTTCTGAATATTATAAATTACAGTTTTATGTTTTAACTATAAAATACATGTCATAAATCACAACAATATATTTTAAATTTATAACCACAGTAGCCATAAACGTGTGGATCCAGTTTGATTCATATATCATATTGGCGAGCATGCTGTGACAAGTACGTTCATTTGAACATTCGTGCATGAGTACAGAAACATATATTTATATATAAGAGAATTTTGGCTCACATCCCTCTTTATAAAAAAAAATTAGGCGCACATCCCTTCGAATTTAGCATTATAAATTTAGTCCCTGTAATTTATACTGTACTGCTTAGCCAAAAATTCATTGTCATAAACAATTTAAGTTGCAATATTAAAAACGTGATATATTTTAGTAGATTTATCAGATTTCAGTTTCATTTTTCACCATTAAATCACAAATTTTATTATCTTTCTATTAAGATCCATATATAATATGTTTTGACAATTTTTTTATAATTTCAACGGCAAATATTTTTCAGGCAACATGGCAAATATTTGCTTATTTTCCAAGCAATAAATTTTTATTTTATTTTCAGCGGTTGTCAGGCAACCTGACAATATTTGCCAGACAACATGACAAATATTTGTATATTTGCCAGGCAATAATTTTTTTTTTAGCGGTTGCCAAGCAACATGGCAAATATTTTCCAAGCAACATGGTAAATATTTGCATATTTGCCAAGCAACATGGCAAAATGTTTACCAGACAACATGAAAAATACTTGCATATTTGCCAGGCAACAAAACTTTTTATTTTATTTTCAATGGTTGTCAGACAACCTGACAAATATTTGCCAGGCAACATGGCAAATATTTGCCGGGCAACATGGCAAATATTTTCCAATCAACATGGCAAATATTTGAATATTTTCCAGGCAACAATTTTTTTTTTTATTTTCAGTATTTGTCGGGCAACCTGGCAAATATTAGCCAGGTAACACGACAAATATTTGCCCCTGAAATTTTTTGTCAAAACATATTATATATGAATCTTAATATAAAGATAGTAAAATTTGTGATTTAATGATGAAAACGAAATTGAAATCCGATAAATCTACCAAAAGATATCGCGTTTTATTATTGCAAATTAACCTCTCGTTATAGCGTATAGTTGCATGGGTGGTACTATATAAATTATAGGGACCAAATTTATAATGCGGAATTCGAAGGGGGGAAACTTACATTAATTTTGAAAATTAGGGAAGTGTCCCTAATTTCCACTTATATATATAAGTATAGCAAAGATCCACATGGTAACCACTAACCATATCCTTCTGATACGAGGATATGATACGGCTAACACCTATAGTGATGCTGCAGTCCATCCTAGAAGAGCTTCTAGAATGTTAGCCCATTATATGGTAGACACTCACGGTCGATTCAAGTACATAGGTGGTCTTAGACAACTCAAAATATTATTGAGAAAATTTTTGAAACATGTTAAGACAGTTACACAAGTACATAGGTTGCTCTAAGCAATCTTGGTATTTAGAAGCTTGCCCACTACCACCACACCAACACCGTTTTTGGATGATAACTACAATAATATACTTAATATATTAAACTCTATTAACCTTTTGTTTTTCCCCATCTTATTGCTTCACCAACAATAAAAAGATATTTGTTTTTTTCTCACTATGTTGCCCAAACCATGAGGTTGTAAATATACTATTGAAACATTATAAATTTAATATATAGTGTATATTTTAATTAAACTACCCCCACACTACACCAACACCATTGTTGGTTGACCATGAGGTGGTAAATATCCAGTGGACACAAATACTGAAAACATACTATTTTTTTTATCAAAAAGTTGTTTATTTGACATGTTAAGAAAAATTTGTATACATATATTATAGTACATTTATAGACCACCACCCGCCCTTAAGTTAAATTCACTACAAATGATAATGTTGACTATGTAAGAGCAGTCTATACAACGGGTTATCCCATCAAAAGAGAGAGTTAGTGAGTCAAGGAACCCATATTCGAGGATACAACTGACTCATATGATCATTTGTATGACCCTAGGGTTGCTTGCTTATGCGACATTTATAATGTTAGAACCCAAATTCAAGGATAAAACTGACTCATATAATCATTTGTATGACTCTAGAGTTGCTTGCTTATTCGGCATTTATAATCCTAGATAAGTATCTATGGTAAAAATTAATTGTTCATCACGTGAACTGCAATTTCGATCGCACATACTTACCATGCATTATAAATATACGATAAAGTTGTGTAGTATGAGGGTGAATGGTTGTGGGTCAATTAGAAAAAAAAATAGTATTTACTAATCCTGATTTTCAAACACTGAAATGTTGCATTGCCGACTTCGTAGCTGTAACATTTTTGCTGCATTACTACAGCGTTTCTAGTCCTTGATCACATATCCACATAATTCCATGGTAACTCAACCAAATCCATAATGAAAAATACAATAATATATCAACCAACCACAATAATATCACAAATAAACACAACTAGTGAATCCATGAACCTATTTGATAGAGTAAAGGATGTGTCATAGGGCAATACGGTGAATTATTATATAGCTTAACTCTTGTAAAAGAATTTAATTCGATATAAAGTATGTTTTTTCTTTTATTTTTCTAAAATATGTGTTGTCGTATTGTGATATGATTAATAATATGAATACATTAAACATATATAAGTAGAAAATTCTTAGAAATTTTATTTAAAAGATTGCAGTTACAAAAGTATTGATAACCATGAGTTTTGAATCGAAGTACAAAATATTTAACCTTAAATTGTTCCTAGTCGAGATGCATCGAGAAAATGATATCGATACATCTGTTGAGACTAGTGTACGTACTGCTCTCCATGCAATAAATTTAATATATATTTTTAAGTGGTTTGCAAATAATTAAGGAAAAATTATTAATCTCTTTGAAAATCTGTAATACCCGAAAAAGTGATAAATAATTTAATTAAATATTAATAATATAATATGTGAAAAGAATTGAATTTAACGTGTTAATAAAACAAAATAAAAATAAGGACAAGAAAAATGGTCATTTTTCCAAATTTTCAATTTGACGACAAAACAGCGTCATTACGACCGTCTTATTTTCTTATGGTATTTTGGTTTGCCTCGTTGGAGTTCGTATGAACGAATTATGGTCAAAACGGTGTCGAGCTGGTCGGGTCCCAAAACTTAGAATCTAAATTTCAAATTGATGGTTATTTTCTTCCTTTCACTTAAAATACAGAAATTCATATATCTAATCAGTTTTTTGGAACTGACGCTCTTTCTCTTTATTCTTCTTCCTATTTACATACAAATAATCAAAAGACGATATCTCCCCCAAAATTCAATGAAATCACGTGAAATCGCAAAGCTAATAGTAAGGGTTATGCATCTATATCAACTTGGAGGCGAAGCTCTAAAGCATGAAGTCATAGTAGTCCGAATAGCAAAGATTTAAGCAACGAACAATGAATTAGGGGAGTGATTCATGTTTTCTTCTTCGTATAATGCAATTTTGATTCTACATACATATATGATATGTAGGCTAAATTAGAGTGGATAAATACTATTAAATTCATATATAATTGGGATTTAGGAGGAAATTTGTCATAAACGGTAAAATAGAACTAGATTTGCACTTAATTATTGGAATTTGATGATTATACACTTAAATTGATGAAATAAAATGTTAAACCAGACTTAGAAATGTAAGTCTAGGTACTAGAAATGTTCCCAGGCGACCAAAGGCGAAAAGGAGGTGAATGGAGGTGAAATGATGAGGTTGAAAAGCCTAATCCGCGGCTTGGCAATTCCTAAAAAATATAGTATACCGGTCCTCCCGTTGGTGCAATTGGGCTATCAGTGGCCTATTCTCGAGGCAGGTTGAACTTGGACCTGTATGGGCCTATATAATATAACGTTAACTGATTCAAGTCTTGTTCCTCTTGTTTTATTAAATCATTAAGAGGTTATTGACGAGGTAAGTGATTGCATTACAAATTCAAGTGAATGCCTGTGGTGAGTGATGGTTGTTTGAAATGGGTATCTATGTTGTTGTAATATGTAAATTGAATGCGTTGATGGATGTGAACGTGAACGAACCTATTGCGCAAGTAGGTGGCCTAAGATATGGATGCCGATATGAATATGGATACGGATCTATGATATGAGTAGGTGATTCGGGTATCATGTTGCTTCCCTGTAGTGCTTCGACGGACTGGTGTGGTGGTTGGATGTTAAGCGACCCCGTAGACTATGGGCGACCATGTAGGCTTCCAGCAGTGTATGGAAGTGAGTCTCAATTACGTGACGATGGATAACATGAGAACCTGTAAATCACAGGGTTGTTCCAGGGAAGCGAGTCCATATAAAGATGATGCGACTAGATGTATATGATGGTTAGGTATGACATGACCAGCATGATGTGAGGTGTTGGAGCGTTAGACTTATATCATGCTTTATTATTATTTTTGTAGTATATGTAGAGCAAAGGAGGCCTCATTCGCCAGACTTATGTCTTACCTGCTCCTATTTTTTCCTTTTATTTATATATCCAGTTTGATGGAGTTTGGAGATGAGATGGTATCAGAGATAGGGATTCCTTTATATATATTGTATATGATGTAAATAAGTTTTGTAACCAGGATTTGACTATGGTATAGTTTGGGTTTGAATTTTATTGTACAAACATATGTATTTGGCATATAGACATGTTATGGTGATGTGATGTGATGTAATTATGATTATTGTTATATTATATTTTATTTTCTTCCACTGTGAGACTCAGAAAGTTATTAGTTAGAAATTTACCTATTTATTTATCTTACCTCAATGACTAGTTCTTTTTGGTCTCGAAAAGGCGGGTTATTGCATTTAGTATCAGAATGAAACATACCTTTTGGATAGTAACCATGAACGTATTGAGAGAGTGTATTTTTATTTTCATTTGTGTGTGTGTCTATATATATATATATATATATATATATGAATTAAGTAAATATGCATACACCATTTACTATTTTGATTTTGTTTACTATCAATTTGGGAGCTGCTAATGAATTCCACTTTTACAGATAGTTGAAAATGAGTAATTTAGTCGAAACTGCAACAGAGACCAACAGAGCCAATATTTGTGGGGCAGAGACCAAGGCAAGGACGGGAACCCAAATAGATGTATTGGATATTCTCAAAGATAATATTCCAGTATTATTCAAAGGCTATATCTAAGCAACAAACCAATCTAGTGCCAATCCCACTAAACTCATAGCCACTACAACCACTACCAACCGAGGTGTGATTCCATCCCCTGCATCACGAACTACCGACTTTCCTAAGCTATATAGGGATTTCTTCAGCCTTTGTGGGAAGCTTTTTATTAGGACGGAACCACACTCAATGACTTGGGCATGGCTTAATAATTGTGAAAAGATTTTCAACTTGTTAGGACTTGAAGATGATACTAAGAGACGGTTAGCTTCTTGGCATTTATAAAGCGAGGCAGCATGTTGGTAGGAGGTGGTAGCAACAGAAGTAGATGAGAATACTATTACTTATAGGATGTTCATGACAAAATTTGAGATGAAGTTCCTTTATGGTGCTGAGAGGGGCCTGTTACTGGAGAAATTTATTCATCTTAAGAAGGGAGTGATGAAAATTGGAGAGTATGTTAATCAATTCAATGAGTGGCCATATTTGGATTTGAGTTAGTAAACACCCAAGATAAAAAGGCATTGAAGTTTGCAAAGGGTTTGAATTCACGTCCGAGGGAGCTTGCATTGAATCAGATACCGTATGGAGCTATAGTTGAGGGATTGATGGAAGCAGCGTTATTGAATTCTCTGAATATAACTTTGTTCAAAGATCAGGCTAAGGAAGGAGAGGACCAGCAACAGGGTAAGCACTAAGGAAATGGATCACAAGGAGAGCAAGGGAAAAAGAAGGCGATTACTTGTCATAAATGTAAGATAGTGGGACACATGATCAAGAATTGTAGGACAAATCTTCTGAACGGTAAGTGTTATAACTACAACCAGGTGGGACATTTGGTGAAGGATTATCAATTCGAACATATGAAAAGAGATTGCCCGACTTTGAAACGTGAAGGTCGAATAGTTAAGGTATATGCTCTGGATGTTGTTCCTAACTCTAGTAAAGCACCACTGTCAACTCAGGAGAAGGGGAAACATATTGTGAATGAAAGTGTGTTGACTTTATTTGATTCTCTTGTTCATACTTTATTTGGCATTAGTGCATCTAATTAATTCATAGCAAGTGCATTTGTTCATATTTTAGACTTAAACCTGATATTGTGCATGAATCCATTTCGATGTCGATTCCTATTGGGGGATTGACCCATTTATTGATGCTATGTCATAACTCAAAGTTGGTTGTTCATGGTGTGGAGTTTCCCAATGATGCATATGTACTAAACTTTTCGGGGTACGATCTAATTTTGGGAATGGATTGCATGTCTTGTATTGGGGTAGTATTGGATTGTGACAAGAGGATGGTTTGATTGAGAAAGGGTGAAAGACTTGATTTGACTATGTTGTGAGCTCGATATTTCTATTACGGAGAAGTATTTGTATTCACTCAACCTGTCACTTGAAAAGTTATCGTTTGTACCTGTAGTAAAGGATTGTCCTGATATATGCAAGGAAGTTTATGGTCTCACTCCTCGAAGAGAAATCGAACTTCAATTGATCTCGAGAAAGATGCAAGGCCGGTAGTGATGCCTTTTAGGCATATGGCTCCAATGGAAAGAAGAGAATTGAATAAGCAGGTTTCGAAATTATTGCAAAAAGGCTTTATTTGGACGAGTATCTTGGAATGAGGAGCACCTGTCATTTTTGGTACCAAGGCAAATGATTCCCTAAGGTTATGTGTCGACTATCGAGAATTGAATTAGCTGACGATGAAAAACTATTATCCATTGTCTCGCATTGACGTTTTCTTCGACCAATTTTCCCTTGCTTGCTTTGTCTTAACATCAACATGGAAAAATTTAGTATTTCTATCCCCTTCCATAACCCATTGTAATCTCAATTTCTGCCTTTTCCTACTACACTCCACTTCTAAGGCTATATTTAATTGCTCGGTGACGCAGCGGATTAATCAAAACAAAGATAATACGATGAATGTAGCAATCGGTGGATTGGAAGATGCTGAAATGCCCAAATTCGTTGATCCGAAGATACCGAATTCTAGCTATCTCTGACTCGTTGATCCGAAGATACCGGGAAAGAGATCTACGATTCTTCGACGTTGATCTTGCGCACAAGATACCGTGAATCGGCTTCAACAAACGATGATTCGAGCGCACTCGAATGACGTAAGTGGAGATAGGAGATACACTCGACTACCAATTGAATTTGAGAGCACAAAGCTAACAAAAGAGAATTTTATTCAATATTCAACAACAACTTACAAATGAGACTCACGGCCTATTTATAGGCGAACAACTTTACAACAAAAATTTCACTAACTCCTAAGTCGGTTCTGACTTATAGCCTCCGACTTACGACTCAAAAAGTAACGACTCAAGACAAAACAGTTACAACACAGAAACACAACGCGACGACTTACGACTTAAGTACAGACGACATACGACTTACAGAAATACAACATAATATCATACAACGACTCAACATTTAAGTACACGACTCAAGAACAAACGACTTATCCCAGCTCACGACTTAAGAAACCAGACGACTCATCTTAAGTCTTAACTCGGCAACGACTCATCACTTCTCTTAAGTCGTAGACGACTTAACTCATACATGACTCAAGAACAAACGACTTATCCTAGCTCACGACTTAAGAAACCAAACGACTCATCTTAAGTCTTAACTCGGCAGCGACTCATCCCTTCTCTTAAGTCGTAGACGACTTAACTCTTGTGAATTTCCAGCTTGTGCTGCTCCTCCTGTATTCTTCTTCTTAAGTCTTGGACGACTTATGCCAGCCTTTCCCTTGAGTCGTGGACGACTCGTGCCTTCCGATTCAATAAGTCGTGGATGACTTATCTCCTCGCCTTCATTAAGTCGGTCACGACTTATGCCTTCTCCCCAGTTAAGTTCAGGACTTAGACCTTCAATCTCTTTAAGTCGGTCACGACTTAGTACTTGGCCTGCATCATCTTCTCCCCAATTAAGTCGGTCACGACTTAGACTGTTAAGTCGGTCACGACTTACGCTTATGTCTACTGCTTCCTTGAGTCGGTCAGAACTCATAGCTCGACTCATCGCTCCTTCCATAAGTCGCGTACGACTTATGCCTTCATCCCTGGCCTGAGCTACATCATCCTCCCCAGGTCGAGAGAAATTCGACCTCGAATTTGTAAATTTTTCCACATCAGTTCGTCCATCCCCATGATATGGTACAAGATGTTTAACATTGAATACATCCGACGTGTACACTCCCTCTGGCAGTTCCAATTTATAAGCATTGTCATTGATCCTCTTTAAAATTTCCACTGGACCAATCTTTCGTGCTTTCAATTTATTGTACGTTCCCACCGGAAAGCGATCTTTTGTTAACACTGCATAAACCAAATCACCTTCATGAAATTCAACATTCCTTCGTTTCAAATCTGCAGCTCGCTTATACTTCTCATTCGCTTTCTCCAATCGTTCCTGAATGATTTTATGACATTCCGTCAACCCCTCAACAAAATCAGCAGCTTTCTTAATTGTCCCCTTCGAGTGTGGTATTACCATTAAATCCAACGGTCCTTTCGGTAAGCTCGAATAGACAATCCGGAATGGACTGAACCCAGTACTTCGATTCACAGCATGATTATGGGCAAACTCTGCCTGGCATAACTTCACATCCCAACTCTTCAGATTATCTTGAACAATACACCTCAACAAGTTTCCCAACGATCTGTTCACAACCTCGGTCTGTCCATCTGTTTGCGGATGATAAGCACTACTAAATTTCAGCTTCGTTCCCACCATTTTCCACAAACTCAACCAAAAGTGACTCAGAAATCGAGTATCTCTATCCGACACAATAGATTCTGGCAATCCATGAAGTCGATAGATCTCCCTGAAAAACAACTGAGCAACATGAACAGCATCCGCCGTCTTCTTACAAGCAACAAAATGTGCCATCTTCGAAAATCGATCAACCACCACATAAATGGAATCGTTACCACGCTGTGTCCTCGGTAATCCCAACACGAAGTCCATACTCACATCAACCCATGGTTTAATTGGTACAGGTAACGGCATATATAAACCAGCATTAGTCGCAGTTCCTTTCGAAACCTGACAAATATGACAACGCTCCACAAACCTTTCCACCTCTTTCCTCATTGATGGCCAAAAGTAAGACTGTGAAATCAACTGTAAAGTACGGTCTCTCCCAACATGTCCCTCTTCGTGTAACTCCTTGATAATCTTCATTCTCAGACTACCCTCCGGTATGCACAATCGATTTCCTTTAAAAAGAAAACCATTAACCATCATAAACTCATCAGTCTTCCCTTCATTGTCCCTTTCAACAAATTTCTTAAAATAAGAGTCTTCTGCAATCTGCTCCGGCAATAATTCAAAACCAGTCACTTCAACTTTCATCGTCGTCAACAAATGACTCCTTCTACTTAAAGCATCAGCCACTCGATTCGTCACCCCTGATTTGTGCTTCACAACGAAAGTAAACTGTTGCAGATATGCAATCCATGATGCATGTCTCGCTGAAATCTTATCTTGCCCTTGCAAATGCTTCAATGCTTCATGATCAGTATACAGAACAAACTCTTTCTGAAATAGATAATGTCTCCAGTGTTTAATAGCTTGCACAACAGCATAAAACTCCACATCATATGTACTGTATCGCATCTTCGCTCCTGACAACTTCTCACTGAAATAGGCAATAGGACGACCCCTTTGACTCAACACTCCTCCAATTCCAACCTTCGACGCATCAGTATGTAATTCAAACAACAACTGAAAATCAAGCAATGCTAGAATTGGTGCTGTCGTCAGCAACTCCTTGATTCGTTCGTAAGCAACTCCTACTTCCTCCGTCCATGTAAATTGTTTACCCTTCATACAATCAGTCACAAGTGCCATCACACTACTAAAGTGTGGAATAAATCTTCGATAAAATGAAGCCAACCCATGAAAACTACGAACTTCCGTTATCGTCTTGGGCTGCGGCCAATCTCTGATAGCTTCGATTTTACTTTGGTCAACCTGTATTCCTTCTTCCGACACAACATATCCCAAAAATAAAACACTCCTCGCCATAAAGACACACTTCTTTGTAGCAGCATAGAATTGTTCTTCACGAAGAATAATTAACACTTTCTTCAAATGCTGAACATGCTCTTCTGTACTAGCACTGTAGCTTAGAATATCATCAAAGTAAACCACAACAAATTTCCCAATGTATGGCCTGAAAATCTGGTTCATCACCCTCATGAACGTACTTGGTGCATTTGATAGACCAAACGGCATTACCAGCCATTCATACAATCCTTCCCTTGTCTTGAATGCTGTCTTCCATTCATCCCCTGGTCTAATGCGAATCTGATGATAACCGCTCTTCAAGTCAATCTTAGAAAAGATTACGGACAAACTGATTTGATCCAATAAATCATCAAGTCTCGGCATCGGAAATCTGTATCTGACTGTGATCTTATTCAATGCTCTACTGTCCGTGCACATCCTCCATGTCCCATCCTTCTTGGGTACCAATAAAGCTGGTACAACACAAGGACTCAGACTCTCCTGCACACGCCCATGTTCAAGCAATTCCTCTACCTGCCTCCGCAACTCTTCATGTTCCTACGGACTCATTCTGTAGTGTGGTCTGTGAGGTAACACAGCTCCTGGAACAAGATCGATCTGATGTTGTATATCCCTCAACGGTGGCAATTCCGTTGGTAACTCCTCTGGAAATACATCGTCAAATTCTTTCAAAACTGGTTTAATTTCTTCTGGTATTTCAACCTCTTCACTGCTTTCTCGCCCAATCAACAAAAACACTTCAGGCTCTTCCTCAACCTCCTTAACAAACTCTTTCAAAGATAGTAAAGTTTTCAGCTCTTCAATCTCTTCTGACTTACTTTCTCCTTGTGATCTCTTCTTCGGAACTAGGATAATTTTCGTGCCTTCAAACATAAAACTGTAGCTATTGGTCCGACCGTCATGTTGTACTGCTCGATCATACTGCCATGGTCTTCCCAATAATAAGTGGCAAACATCCATCTCTACTACATCACACCAGATTTCGTCTTTGTATTTCTTCCCAATAGAGAATGGAACACGAACTCGTCTATCCACTTTCACTTCTCCTCCTTTTCTCAACCATGCTAACTTGTATGGATTCGGATGTTTCTCGGTCTTCAACTTCAATTTTGTCACAGCCTCGGTTGAAATAATATTATCACAGCTTCCTGCGTCAATCACAAACTTACACACCTTCCCCAGAATAGTACATGTTGACTGAAAAATATTACTTCTCAACCAACTAGCTTCTTCCTGTTTCGGTGTTAAACACGATCTCCTCAGCATTAGATTACAACCTTCATCTCCTGATGCAATATCCTGTTCATCTTCCTCAACTGGACTAGAACACTCCCCTTCAACATCCTCATCTTCAACTTCTACAATCATGGTTCGTTTCTTCGGCTTTGGACACTCACTGCTTTTATGACCCAATTCCTGACAATTGTAACATTTGAAACCATTGTTAACCCTTGCCTTCTCAACCTCCTTCACCACTGGTCTACTGATAGGTTTAGACACATTAGAACTTCCTCCAACACTCTTCGCTTGATTGTTAGAATTAGTAAACACACCACTTCCTCGTCGTCCCTGCTTCTCCCAAGCCAACGCTTTCTGATGTGCCTCTGCTACAGATCTTGGATCGAACATATTAACCATATCCTGGATCTGCATTCGTAGTCCCCCAACAAATCTAGCTGTCAGTTGTTCTTCCTTCTCCATAATATGATTTCGAGCAATCAGTTGGTAAAATTCATCAGCATAGTCATTAACTGTCTTCGTGCCCTGCCTCAAGTTCTGCAAACGTTGATACATCAAAGATTGATAATTGTATGGTAAGAACGTTGCTTTCATCAATTTCTTCATCTTCTCCCAAGATTCAACTTTTGACTTTCCCATCCGATCACGTGTAAGCTTGGTTTGCTGCCACCATGCCAAAGCTCTACCCCTCAACCTCGTAGCAACCAACTTCACTCTACGATGTTCTGGAACTTCTTTAAAGTCAAAAATCTCTTCAACATTAGCCACCCAATCTAGAAACTCCTCCGCTTGCATACCCCCTTTGAACTCAGGAATTTCCGTCTTCATCCCCGACTCCCACTTGTGATCATATTCAGAGTAATTTCTTCCTTGTCCTCGTCCTTGTCCTCAAACACTACCACCATCATACTCCTCTTCAAAATCAGATGTATATCGTTGTCTATCTCGTCCACCCACATCTCTACTACCATCACGTCTACCACCATCATCCCTTCTATCTACATTCCTCCGTTCACGATCATTCACGTTCCTCCCACGCCCTTGATTATTTTCAACACTACTGTCTCGATTGGAATGTGGCGAGACTCTACTACCCCCATGGTTAGATTCAGGTGAAACCCTTCTCCGATTTTGATTCATCTCCGTCATAAGCTTCTCTAACCGGCCAATTCCTTCGTTAAGCTTTTCACTAAAGTTTTCATTGATTCTTTGTTCCATCTCATCAGCTTCTTCTCTTCGATACAAAGCTTCAACGTTTTGGTGGCGATTAGCTCTTCTTGGCGGCATACTTGAAATCTTTACAACACTTCAAAATTCAAACACAATTCGGACTTTGATCCAAAATGAAACGGATCGAAAACTTCCACTTTGTAGCAAATCGCGATGAACACGATGGACAAAGTTACGGCCTCCAATTCAAATCCTATCAAACAACTTCGAACAATGATGAACACTTCTTCCTTTCGGCCACGGCTCAAACTTCAAACTTCTCGGCCAAACAACTTCAATCTTCAAAATGATTAGGCTCCAAGTCTCGATCTAACTATGATTGGTTAGAACAGGCTCCGATACCAAAACTGACGCAGCGGATTAATCAAAATAAAGATAATACGATGAATGTAGCAATCGGTGGATTGGAAGATGCTGAAATGCCCAAATTCGTTGATCCGAAGATACCGAATTCTAGCTATCTCTGACTCATTGATCCGAAGATACCGGGATAGAGATCTACGATTCTTCGACGTTGATCTTGCGCACAAGATACCGTGAATCGGCTTCAACAAACGATGATTCGAGCGCACTCGAATGACGTAAGTGGAGATAGGAGATACACTCGACTACCAATTGAATTTGAGAGCACAAAGCTAACAAAAGAGAATTTTATTCAATATTCAACAACAACTTACAAATGAGACTCACGGCCTATTTATAGGCGAACAACTTTACAACAGAAATTTCACTAACTCCTAAGTCGGTTCCGACTTATAGCCTCCGACTTACGACTCAAAAAGTAACGACTCAAGACAAAACAGTTACAACACAGAAACACAACGCGACGACTTACGACTTAAGTACAGACGACATACGACTTACAGAAATACAACATAATATCATACAACGACTCAACATTTAAGTACACGACTCAAGAACAAACGACTTATCCCAGCTCACGACTTAAGAAACCAGACGACTCATCTTAAGTCTTAACTCGGCAACGACTCATCACTTCTCTTAAGTCGTAGACGACTTAACTCGTACATGACTCAAGAACAAACGACTTATCCCAGCTCACGACTTAAGAAACCAAACGACTCATCTTAAGTCTTAACTCGGCAGCGACTCATCCCTTCTCTTAAGTCGTAGACGACTTAACTCTTGTGAATTTCCAGCTTGTGCTGCTCCTCCTGTATCCTTCTTCTTAAGTCTTGGACGACTTATGCCAGCCTTTCCCTTGAGTCATGGACGACTCGTGCCTTCCGATTCAATAAGTCGTGGATGACTTATCTCCTCGCCTTCATTAAGTCGGTCACGACTTATGCCTTCTCCCTAGTTAAGTTCAGGACTTAGACCTTCAATCTCTTTAAGTCGGTCACGACTTAGTACTTGGCCTGCATCATCTTCTCCCCAATTAAGTCGGTCACGACTTAGACTGTTAAGTCGGTCACGACTTACGCTTATGTCTACTGCTTCCTTGAGTCGGTCACAACTCATAGCTCGACTCATCGCTCCTTCCATAAGTCGCGTACGACTTATGCCTTCATCCTGGCCTAAGCTACATCACTCGGTTAAATCATGCTCCATCAAGGACAGCGTGCATTATTGGGTTGATCAAGCATTTGTAGCTGAGTATGCTCAATTTTTTTAGCTAACTCACTGGTTTTCTCTTGTCCTTTGCCAATTTTTTCCTTAGACCATATCTTCAAAGCTTCTTTAGCTGCCTTCAATTTTTATTGAAAAACATACATATATTACCAACAAACATTAAACCAAGCAAGATTAACAATTGATAAAAAAAGTTGGATCTTCTACCCAAAAGTTAAAAAAAATTAAAATTTGATTTTCTTTTAATGGCTTCCTTCCCAAAGAAAATAAGGATAGGAGAATGATCAAAAAGTAATGAGGGAAGGATAAAATAGGAAAGCCGAGGCCATTTGGAGAGAGCAGAAAAATTGAGGAAAATGTGATCTAATCTACTCAAAGTTCTTATTCCACTTCTGCTTTTATTGTTCCAAATATAATTTGGCATAGAAGTTTGAGCTTCAATTAGAGAGGAGTTAGCAAACATGTCATTTAAAGGGAGGGATGTCTCTAAAAGATAAGGGGAATCCACCTGTCCTATCAGAGGTTCTCAACATGCAATTGAAATCTCCTAGAACAAACCAAGGGTGTGTTTTTTGCCTGAAGTGAGGAATGTATTCAAGCATTTGTTGTCTCACAAAAGGAGTGTTATGACCATACACAAAAGTGATATATATAGAGGTAGCTAAAGAAGTGTGAAGGACATGGAAATGCATGAATTGAGCATGAAAGAGGATTGGAGAAAGCTGGAAGTCAGTAGGATCATAAATGACTAGAATTCTACTATAGGGAGCTTGTTTAAGATTATGGAAGGAGGACCGTGAAGGATTTATGTAATTAGCAGCTCTAGTTGTAAAAGGAAGATTTAGTTTCAGAAATAGGTAGAAGTTTGATATTGTGTTTTTATATGAGTATTTTTGCCTGGTCAAGTTTAATATCACTGTGGGCACCCCTAATATTCCAAACACAATTATTGCTTGCAATTATTTAAACCGCAAGGGGTTTGTAGTGGATAATATGGTACTCCTCTTGGAAGAGTTGGAAGCATTGGAGTTTCAGGAATCGAGTTTTAAAAAGGGGTAGACGGCCCCTTAGCATGATCAAAAGATCCTTGTTTATTGTTCTTATTGGGTTTCTTTTTATTTTTTTAGGTTCATGGGAGGGTGGAGTTTGAGATAAAATGGAGAAATTAGAAGTGATAAGGTTTTCAGAAGTAATCACATTATCTGGCCAACCAAGAGAGGAAGCAGATGGGAGAAGAGATCATATTTAGGCGAATTCAAGATATTCAGAATGATATCATCTTCAATCAAGGCTGAATTGTTTAGAAATTTATTATCAGGGTTTCTCGGTTGCAAAGGCATTGTTCTGCATGGGGATCTAAATTATTTTGCATGCTTTGAATTGAAATTACATACATGTTATTATCCTCACTTAAATGTACATGCTTTTGTTTTCCTTATCCAGGCTGGCACAAGGGAAATTCAGGATCAATTTGGGGTATTTGAGGATTTTCTTTGCTGTGGGACATAATATTTGATTCATGTGCTGAAACAGCATCCACTTCTAAAAGTTACAAGGCGGGTGGGATATTGATATCACTAACCTGTTGTTCCCCAAAAGTACTACACAAATCTTCATTTTGTTCATACCCTATTTCCTGATCAAGATTTCCATCACCAAACTCATTAACCTCAAATGATCCATCAATAAACCAAAACTACTGTTGTAAGGAACCACAAACTCTCCTTCTTCAACATTAATTATTTTTTCCTTATAACCAACACTTACATTAACATCTGTTTAATCAAATTGGTCCTCCTCAACGGTTTCATTAAAAGACTGCCTTTGCTCCCAACATCTTCCTTAGATTTTGTAGCTTCCTTTACCTTTTCCTAGTTATAACGCCTTCCCTTACCATTAGCAATTTTCTTCCATATTTTCTTATTTTCGTTGCTTTCCCAAAGGTTTACATTTTTGTTCACATTGACTGCCTGACGTTGATCTAAAGAAACAACACTTTTGCCTTTATTGTCTTTAGCCATCTTTTCCTCAAACAAGCATGTTTTGTTGGTATGGCCAAAAACCTTACATCTATTACATATCTCATGCTTCCATTGATAATTATTAAGAACATCTTGTTCTGTACCATCCGTTAAACAAACAGGGAACCTATCAACCAATTCAACTTTAGGGTTTACCTCAATCAAAACCTTAGCATAAGATATCCTATCTAACTTCTTTGTGCTTTCATCCATGCACTTCACTTTTCCTAATTTGCTAGTAATCCAGTTTATACCTAAGGGAGACCAAGTTATAATCGGTATATTCGAGAAATGTACCTAAATAAGGACTGACTTAATGCTACCACATATGTTGTTGTCCTCATGATTCCATGACTTCACAATAAATATTTTATTTTTCATAATGATAGGATCACCTTCATAGATCATTTTCTTGTCTTCTTCTTGGAGAGCGAAAAGAGGAATAAACTTCCATCAAACTCAACTTTGATACTTCCTTTTAGTCTCCAAATTTTTTCAAGTTCTGGATAACAGCAGTATAAGATAATAGCTTGTCCAAGAAGAATCCAACCACATATTCTCCCCAAACTTGTTTGCCTACTTCAATCACAGCTGAAGAAGAAACCATGACATCTTTAATATATGTCACCTCCATCTCAATAGGAATATACGATCCAACATTCCTAGGAAATTTTTTGAAAAGGTCAGATTAAACCTGATTGACATGAATATATTTGCTCAGGTTAATCGGGGCAGAGGAAGAGGGCTTAAAAGGAGGTGGAGGAAGGGGATGAGACAAAAGAGGAGAGAGGGAGGAGGAACATGTTCAGGCGGTGGGTCAGCTAAGAGAGGAGATGAGGAGGGAGATAAAAGCGAATTTGAATTATTAGGGTTAGAACCAAGGGCGGGAAAGGGAGCAGGGGAAGAAGCCGTTAAATGTTTTTTTAAATATTTTAACATTAAATAATTATATATGTTTATTTCATATTAAACTTTATAATTAATTTAATATGTGTATTAGATTATATGTATATGTAATTTTCGTAATTTTATTTTAATTTTTTAATTTTGAATATATATATATATATATAATAAATCATTTTGAGCTTGAAATCAGTAGATATTTTATGTAGATCTAGATCTAAAATTTAAATTTTGAATTTTAAATCTGAATCTAAATTCTATATTATTTAAGATTATTTTATATTATAACACACACACATACATATACATATATACATACACACGCACACGCACACACACACGCACACACATAGACACACACACACGCACACGCACACACACACATATATATATATATATATTTGTGTGTGATTGTGTGTGTGTATATGTATACAAATATTTACATTTCAAAAGTATAATTTATGTTGTATAAAACCATATACATTCATATATATATATATATATATATATATATATATTAGACAGCACATATGTTTATCGAGGGGCTAATATATCTGTTGTATATGTAAATCGCAACACTTATACACGGACATATTAAATCATGTACACTGTATATGCTGCACGTACACGTATACACACATGTGTATATGACACGCATGTTATTTTATATTATATAAATATAAAATAAAATATTGATTTTATTTTAAATTAATTTAGATCGGATCTAAATAAATTTAGACTTCAAAGGCCTAATAAGAAAAAATGAAATTAATTTTTTGAAACTTACCAATTTACCCCGTTTTGTGCTGGGCCAGTCCCAATAATTTCGATAAAATTTATTAAAAAGGGACTTTGTGTAAAATCATAGATCTAATGTTGATTTCTTTCTAACTCAAAACTAAATTTTAAATTGTAAAACGTGTAACATTAAATGTTTTATAGTTGTATATTTATTTTGTGTTTAAACATAGTTTATTGTTATTTATATATGCATATGTATACATATATTATTTTTAATTCAGAGTATTTAAAAGGAAATTATTGTGAAGTTTTAGATTTAATGTTGATTTCCTTCCTAAATCAAAACTAGATTTCAAATTGTTAACTTTAAATTGCAAACATATAAGATTACAAGTTATGTACATATGTGTGTGTATAAAATGTCGATTAAAATTCACGAGAAGACTTGTGTAAAATTATAGATTCAAGGTTGAATTCCTTCTTAAATCAAAATTAGATTTCAAATTGCTAATTTTAGACTTTAAAAACATAACAGTAGCCAAGATTATTTTCAATATGTATATAATTATTATTTTATATAATTAAAAAATACCTATGTACAGCAAAGACAAAAAGGGGAAAATGTGTCTGTTACGGTGTAAATCCCAAGACCTATGAATGTACACATTAATTATGTAGACTGCTTATATATTGCACTTGCACTATATACATATGAGTGTATTTGATATGCTCATTGTAGTAAATTAAGAGTTAATTAATTAAATTTAAAACTCTTTTTAAATGTATTGAATAAAATATTTTATTTAGACCTATATTAGATTGGATCTAATAAACTCTTTAGACTTTATAGGCCCAATAGATCCAAAAAAGAATTTTCTTGAAATCTACCTAATTTACCTGCTTCCGACCGACTAGTTCCCTCACCTATAAATGTCATAGCATTCCAAACCCTAAATAATAATATAGATTAATTTTTGCAATGAGCGGGATTCGAACTTGTGACATCAAGATTTCCCATATGTGTATAGTACGAGTATTTCGGGACTTCACTGTCGGACCAAAAAGTTATTAAATTCTATTCCAACTATTAATAAAGAAAATAAAAAATGATATATGTTTATTGGTACCTAGAAAAGAAAAGACATCAAAAAAAGAAAAAGAAAAAGTATGTATAAAAGATTATTATTATGGAGATTCGAACTTATAAATGTAATAATATTCTAATCTTTATAAAAATAATGTAGATTAATTTTGGCAATGAGCGGAATTCGAACTTGTGACCTCATGACCCTCCTATGTGTATAATAAAGGTATTTTTAGGTCTTCATGGTTGGATCAAAAAGTTATCACCCTATACAAGTATTAATAAGGTTTAGATCCCATATCTTATACAACAAATTTATATATGTCAATATTGTCCAACCTCTGACTTGTTATTGTTTTAGAAACTAAAAGTTTAATGAAAAAAATATATTTCAAATTCAAAACTAATCATAGTTAGTTGAGATAATTTTGTTACATAGTTTGTATACAAATATAAATAAAATACACAGGAAAATAGTGTCAAGGACAAAATTTCTCAATATTTTAGCTTCAAAGACCAACTTTCAATATTTTAGCGTGAAGGACAACTTTTGAATTTCAATTCGAAGGCAGGACAAGAAATTAACGACCAGGACAAATACACAAATGAGTCTAGAGCACGTCAAGCTTAGACGGCGTTGTCGGCGAGGGCAGTTGCTGCAATGGCGTTGGCTGCGATGGTGGAAGGTGCGACGGTGGATGGCAACGGCTATGGTTTTGAAGTAGCTCGATTTGAAGTCATCCGATGATGGAAATTTGATGACTTTGGTAGTAGGGACGCCATGATGAAGTGATGTTTTAAAAGAAACAACAATGCGAGGAAGAAGAAGAGGAAGTCGAGAAAGAAGAAGAGCAAGCCATGGAAGAATTAGGGGAGAAGAAATGGTATCAGCTGTTGGTATCAGTTTTCTAGTTTGTAAGTATCATTTTCGAAAATATTTGTTATTTTTGAGTTTGTGCTTTAAATATGTTGATGAACTGATTTCTACAATGATTGTTATGATCGAAATGCTTGTTCAAGAATAAATTGTAAACTTAGATAATGGTGATCAAATTTGATAAATTTGAACACCTAGGAGATTATGGGTGGTTTATTTGAGTTTCAGCTGTTAATATCAGTTTTAGTTGTCGGTAGCAGTTTTTAAGTATCAGTTTTTAGGTAGTAGTTTATAGGTATCAGTTTTTAGTTATAGATAGCAGTTTTTAGGTATCAGTTTTTAAGTTAAGAGTTATCGGTAGCATGTGATGACAGCGAGTGGTGTTGGGGGCGGCGACGAGGCTGGTAATGCAGGTGGTGGCAGTGGGTGGTGGTGCGACGAGTAGTGGTTGATAATTTTGATGATTTGTCCTTATGACTAATTTTGAAAGAATATTTGTCCTTATCATTAATTTTGAGATAATGTTTGTCCCTGTGACTAAAATATCGAGGTTGTGTCATTGAGGCTAAAAAATACAAATTTTTGTCCTTTATACAAAAAACCCTTACATACATACATCACATACATACATACATACATACATACATACATACATACATACATACATATGTGTGTGTTATTTTGAATACCATATAAGTAAAAGAAAATTATATTTGGTGTCCTTCAGCTTAATTTTTTTCAAAGTTTGTCCTTCAGTCTAAAAGTGAAACTCATTTTTTTCGGTCTAAACTTTTTTCAAAGTTTGTCCGTGTGCCTATTTTCCGCATTTTGGTTGTTATATACATATGTATATATATTATTTTAATTCAAAATTTATTAAAAAAAGGACCTTTGTGTAAAATCATAGATCTAATGTTGATTTTTTAGGGGAAATTAATTTAAAGACAAAAGTTTGTATATTTTTAGCTTCAAGGACACGACCTTAACATTTTTACCACAAGGACAAACATTTTCCTAAAAATTATTCATAAGGACAAACATTCTTTCAAAATTATTCATAAGGACAAACATTCTTTCAAAACTGCTACCAAACTAAAAACTGATACCTAAAAACTACTACCGATAACTACAAACTGATACTTAAAAACTGCTATCAATAACTAAAAACTGATACCTAAAAAAAATTGTCCTTCGGACTAAAATATTGAAGGTCTGTCCTTAAGGCTAAAACGCTGAGAAATTTTGTCATTCACAATAATTTCCTGTTTTTTTAAACTCAAAACTAGATTTTAAATTGTAAAACATATAAGATTGTATGTTTTATAATTGTATATGTTATTTTGTATTTAACATAGTTTGTTATTATTTATACATGTATATGTATTCATATATTATTTTTAGTTTTAAATATATAAAAGGACTATTATGTAAAAAAAAGAAAGATCAAATGTATTTCATTCCTAAGTTAAAACTAGATTTCAAATTGTAAACTTTAAATTGTAAAACATACAAGATTACAAGTTATACATACATACGTACATTACATACATGTGTGTTATGGAGATTCCAACTTATAAATGCAGTAGTACTGTGAACTTTTAGAAATAATAATATAAATTAATTTGTGCAATGAGTGGGATTAGAACAGGTGACTCATGGACCTCATTACTCGTATCTGCACGGTTAGCTTATTTTCAGAACTTCGTGCTCAAACCAAAAAGTTATTACACCATTATATCTATCTATTAATAAAATAAAGATGTGTGCAATGAAATGAGCAGCTGGATGTGCAAATTGTTATCTCTTCTTGCTTCCTTTATTCGAGTTTTTTTCTTCTTCTAAATTTCTTTGCTGCTCAGTATTTCATGGACCTGTCAGCGGATGCATTCGGATGCAGGTAGTGTTATATACGCATCTGCATTCGAAATTATTTTTGAATATCGGATATTCGCATCCGCGGATATGGACAGATATCGGATAATTATCCTATCCGCCAACGACTGATAAATCTAGAATCATAAAATGAAAATTTTAGTTTAACATGAATATTTTTCAATCCCATTGATTATAAAAATATTAAAAATTAACAAATATGTTGATAATAAATAATTTCGAACAGTTAATAAGCATTAAATGCATATAATATAAATTACCAACTTAATAAAATAATAAACGAATATCTTTTACTGCATTAAATACACATAATTTAACTATAATCTTAAAAAAACCGAACGGATAATTTTCGAATGCGGATGTCTTTGTATCCACATCCGCATCCGTTTTTCCGGATATCGAATATTTATCCGTTTTTCGAATGCGGATGCGGACGAATTTTGAATTTTTCGAATATTCATTAACAACTCTAATATTCTGTAGTGTCATTCATCTTACCAATAAGTTTGATTAAGAAATATAATTAACGTTAACACGCCATTTTCACCATTTTACATTTGTGCTTGCACGTTACATCATAGAAATACTCAAATACATCTAATTCTCTCTATTAACGTGAATGCGAAATATTTTGTTCCCTACAATTTTGCTCATGAGTTCGCATATCAATCTTTTTTCACAATCAATCTTCTTTGTCGCCACCCACATCATTTTCCATTTGAAATAAACAAGAAAAGTGTCACAGACCCCTGTTTTTGATTTTGTTATAAGAAAAGTCATTGTAGATAAGAATATGTAAATTTAGTCCCTGTTTTTTTTAAAAATAGAAAAGGCGAGGTGTTTTGCATTTTTCTGACAGAAAACGCAAGCCAATTTGTAACTTTTTGACTACGAATTTATTTTTTTTGAAAATTTTAGAACTTTTGAAAAATTTAAAAAACGCAAGTTAACTTGCGCTTTCTATCAGGAAAGTGCAAGCTAGTTTGCGCTTTTATTTTGAATATTTTTGAAATTTTGAAATTTTTTGAAAAATGCAAGTTAACTTGATGGAAGCGCAAGTTAGTTTGCGCTTTCTGATTTTGAAATTTTTTTAAAATTTTTAAAATTTTAAAAATTTTTAAAATGTTTGAAAAGCGCAAGTTAGTTTGCGCTTTTTGATTTTGAATTTTTTTTGAAAATTTTAAAATTTTCAAAAAAATTAAATTTTTTAAAAGCGCAAGTTAACTTGCGCTTTCTATAAGGAAAGCGTAAGATAGTTTGCACTTTCTGATTTAGAAAAAAAAATAGAAACTTAATTTACATACTCATTATCATATGGACTTTTCTTACAACAACATAAAAAGGTCGGACCTTTAGTGCAAAGCCCAAATCCAATATTGTATCACATTTTCAACGTAATCATACCATTTTCAAAACATATTTAAAAAATTATATATAAAGCTATCGAGTTAGGTCTTTATGTCTCCAAATCACAATCTACACATGATCACTTCATCAAAATCACTAAATTAACAAACTAACATTATTAATTTACTAAATTCAAACTAACATTATTAATTTTCTAACAACACATCCAAACACGCGTTTAAGTACTGATATTATTCTAACATGACTGTTTAAACAGCTTTGCATTCATTAATTGATTCTTTATATCATTATCAGTTTGTCCCTTAACCACAAAACACTACCATGAGGTCCCTAATCATCATTCCAGCATATATTATTCATCCTATAGTTGACATGATGTTAACGAATACGACTCTAGTTGTAGAAATGACTTAATATTTTAAAAGATACAACCCTATCAATGTACTAATGTAGATGAACTATTCACCTAATTTTCTATGACGTAAGAACAAAATGTTACATCTTTGAATTATGTGTGAATAATTTCTTTTAGTGTTTAAAAATTTAAATTCAAAATAGTTATGATCCATACTTTCTCAAAGTTTAGAAAGCATTCAAAAAAGCAAGAATTCTAAGGCGTATGTATTATTTCAATTTAGGTTGATTTTACAAACTAATTACACAAATATATCACTTTTGAAACTATTTACAAATAGATGTTACTTTTGCTTGTGTTAGCACTACGCTGACAAAAGTGCACTGACGTTATTTTAAAAGTTTTTCGATATTAAATAGATAAGCAATATGAGCAACTTTTGAAAATGCACATGTGTTATTTTCTTTAACTGTAGCAGCGCATTTTAAAATGCCGCCCATATAAATTTTAATACATACATGCACATATCGATGACATTTGAAATGTCGCCATTACATTTTTACCAACGTGGTGCTGACATGACAAAAAGTGGTCTATGTTTGTAAATAGTTTTAAAAATGATCTATTTGCCTAGCTAGTTTTTAAACCGGCCTAAATCAAGAAATTTTCCTACCAAAATCAATGATCGTTGTTAAAATTAGTAGAAAATGGTACGGTATGTTTAATAATTTAAATTTAAAATAATTAACAAACTTAATGTAAAATGGCAAGATTAGGAAAGTCATGTGTTATGACTATACGTAAGTTAAAATTTCAACCCATAACTTATACCTATCAGTATGACCTCTATTTATTATTTTAGTTAAAGATGCTAAAGCTTTTGAACCAAGTAGCAAGGTCATGAAAGAAGGATATCATAAAACATAGATATTAGTTGACATCGACCAATAAATAGGGTAGATATGTGACATTGGCTCTTTTAATCTAAGCCACTAATCCATTGTGCTACGTCTTTCTTACTTTTTAACGATGTGGGACATTTGCCAAGATTTATAACTTTAAGGACTTACATGGGAAAAAATTCTTTTGTCTTGATGTGATTATAGTACATGCTAATGTTTCCTTTTATTTATATTTCAAAATAATAGTTTCTATCATGCGGTTTTTAGGTTTAAGGAAAAAGTAAAATATTCCTAACTAAAAATACTAGTTTTCAAAGTAAAATATTTTCATTCATTCATTTATTTGAATTAGGTAGGAAAAATAAAAGGGAACTAATTTAAAGGACAAAAATTTGTATATTTTTAGCCTTAAGGACACGTCCTTACTATTTTCACCACAAGGACAAACATTCCCTAAAAATTATTCATAAGGACAAACATTCTTTCAAAATTAGACAAATATTCTTTCAAAACTGCTACCTAACTAAAAACCGATACCTAAAAACTGCTACCGATAACTACAAACTGATACCTAAAAACTGCCATCGATAACTAAAAACTGATACCTAAAAAACGTTGTCCTTCAGGTTAAAATACTGAAGGCCTGTCCTTGAGGTTAAAACGTTGAGAAATTTTGTACTTACAATAATTTCTTGGAAAAATAAATATGAAAACTAGAGATAAATAAATATTCCTATACTTAGGGTTGAAAATGTAAAAACAGAAAGGGCTATAGTGATTGCTAGCTGCTTGCAGAGTTGCATCTTCTATTGCTACTTCTTTTTGCTGAAAGTTTCGAGAAACAGCGTTGAACTTAATTTTTTAACCCGAAAATCACGAAAAGCTGTCTACGGCTGAGCTGGCGGCGGCGAAATCTTCAACGGTGAACATTCCGGCCGTTAAGGTATTATGCGTGTTGTTGAAATTTTCTTATATGATTATATGGTGTAAGTTGTACTTTGAGTTTGAGTAATTAGCTTAATGTTGACTTAAATTTGCTCACCAGATCTCGTTAATCTGTTTTTTTTACACGGATTGAATCGGTTATTTTTTTTGTTGGATTTCGTGTCTTTATCAAGTAAATTGATTGAAATTTCTGTCTGTAACTGGATTAGGTATCTGAGATTGATTGAGCTTGACTGTTGTAGAAGTTCTACTTGTGCTTTAATGTTGTTTATAGACTACTGAAAACTGATGGAGGAAGTGAAATGAAGACACTGTATTTCAATTTGCTGAACTTTTGTATGGTTTAATTTTCTAGATTTGCACCCTTATAATATAGTATTTGCAATTAATTGGTTTGTAAGAAATCAGATCCCTTTAGTATGATTTTTCTTTGTGACTGTTGCAGGTGATATAAGCAGTAACAAGTTACTTGAAGGATAAGCTCATATGTGAAAGAGTAGTACATATGTTTAGTCTTAATCTGGATCACAATTTTCATCACAGGAGAAAGGAACTCTGTATTTTGGCTCGAAAGTGATTGATCATATCTTATTTCATGTCATATTTCTCAACACAGTAATCTCAAAATCAATTATTGCAGAAATACGTCGTCTGTTAACTTGTACATATGCAAGTAGATTCCTCAAACTTAATTTTGGGCAACTAAAAGTTCTGAATACATTTTTGAGACTGATACAGTAATGTTTTTGCTTTATGCTATTCCTGAAGATAGCTGAAAGTTAGTCTTAGAAGGAAGCTTTATACGTTTGATTATCGAATAAAGTAGTTTCAACTATTATCTGTGCATACCTAAAAAGTAAACAAACCTAAGAATGGCATCGGATTATGCCCGAGTAATGTTAACTCAGTTTTCTCCTTCGGTGCTACCCACTCTTATGATCTCTATGAGTTATATCGATATTGGTAAGTGGGTAGCAGCAGTTGATGGTGGGGCCCGTTTTGGGTTTGAACTCGTTTTTATGGTTCTGCTTTTTAACTGCATTGCCATCATGTGTCAGTATCTGTCGACATGTATTGGAACCGCCACTGGAAAAAATCTTGCAGAGGTATAATTATTGTGCATTTCAAATATTCTCACAGTGTCATATAGTTCATGCTAATCTTTTAAGTCATTTCTTGTAAGATCTGCAATGAGGAGTATGGTAGAGCCACATGCATAATATTGGGTGTGCAAGCTGAGGTATCCATGATAGTTTCAGATATAACTATGGTATTTCTCCTTTACTTTATGTTTGACATTTCCATTAATATTAGTGAAAAGGAAACTATGGAGGAAAACTGAATCGCTCTTCTTTTAAATATCAGATATTGGGAGTTGCACATGGACTCAATCTCTTATCTGGAATGGATATATTTGCTTGTATATGTTGTGCTATAATTTGCATCATTCTACTTCCTTCATTTGTCAATGCTTTGGTACTTCTTCAGTTTGTTTATTACAATGTTATTGTAAATTGTGTCTTTTAATGATTCAACTACCTTAACTGCAGGAGGATTGTAATGCAGAAGCACTATGCTTCATTGTATCCGTTTTTACTCTGTTTATTTATGTGTTTGGTGTGTTAATAAGTCAACCAGAGGTTCCTCCCATCACAGATGGAATTTTGCCCAAGTTTAGTGGAGAAAGTGCATACTCGCTTATGGCTCTTCTAGGTGCAAACATAATGCCACACAATTTTTACATTCACTCTTCTATTGTAAAGGTAAACTGGTTAAAAATTTCTTCTACTGTTTATTGTGTATAAATATAATATCATCTCAACTTCGACAGTTATGCTTAAGCTTAAAACAAGTACTCATTGGCTTTTTGGACACATTTGTCTACAACTGGAACCTGATTGTCTATTAAATTAATACTAACATGCGCTGTTGTTGGTTGCATTTTTTTATGCATTTCCATTGTTGTACATGTTATAGATGTGTATAATCACATGCAATGTAAATATCCAGGTTTAAACTTCCGGCCGGTGCGTTGGAATTCTGTTCATTCCGTCTCTGACCGGGCCGGAATTCTTAGAAATTTCCGTTTCGGATTTTGCAGTAAAAAAAAATGACTGCAAAACTGAAAAAACAAAAAGCACATAGTAATTACCTTCAGTTTGCTTAATCAATAACATCAATTTCAGATTCAAAGTGATTTTCTAATGTGAATAGGATTCAAAATTGAGGGTTGTTTTAAGTGAGAGGAGGGAAGGTGCCGAAGGACGATGAATTCGGGTTGGAATCACCAATCGGATTTGGTAATTTAAAAGATGAGATGGGTGTTGGACTTTATGAAGTATGGCAAGTACACTACGCATACAGGCTTTGTACTTTAAAAGATGAGAGTTTGAGTTTAGCAAAGTATGGGCAAAAAGTATGATAAAAAAAATTGAATAATGGGATATTTATTAATATAAAATGATTAGTGGAAATTGTATTAACATTAAAATATCTTTGTTACAATAGAAAATCTCAATACATTTTATATTGGTAAAAATATAAAAAAATCCGGAATTAACAAACCGGAATTTAAACGGAATTTTCGAAATAGAACCGAAATATTTGAAATTATAGATGATCGAAATGGAACCGAATAACGGAATTTTGAACCTTGGTAAATATACACTGCAGTTCTATACCGCCATTTGTATTGTACGCTTCGTTTTTCCTATGTCCATTGTATCAAGTGTGCAATCTCTTTTGAGAAACCCCGCCGTCTATTTGATGTACATCATACTTGTCTTTTTGTTTAATATGTATTTGTCTAATTATATATAATGTAAAATATTATTCAGAAGCAGAAGAGACGAGAAAATGTTGCTATAGGTGCTGTGGTTCATGACAATTTTTTTGCGATTCTCTTTGTTTTTACTGGCATTTTTCTGGTGAATTATGTACTGATGAACTCATCAGCAGCTGTATTTGGTTATGCCGATGCCATGTTCAATTTTGAGGACATTTCCGTTTTGACAGATCAGGTTTGATGTTTATTCTTCTTCAGTTATTTTGAAACAAATTAAAGCAAGTAAATATGCATCATCACTCCGGTTGCTATGTGGAATCATGTCTTATCTGAATGTGGTAGACTGGTAGTTCATTTATTTTCTTTACGAGTTTAAGTTTCAAGGAATAAAAATATCTACTTCATAACACATATGAAGATTTTCAAAATTCAGACAGTTAATCATAAAGTTCAAATTTAGTTTTAAACTAGATTTGAATCAATAATAATTCATACTTTGGTATGTATTTACACTAGTAATGGGAAATTTTGCTCTATTTAGGTTGTTGATAAAATTTAAGTGTATTAAAGCATCCATTCTTCTATTCATAGTCATCATTTGTACTTTTTTTAAATTTTTTTAGGCTTGAGCTTCTGAATCTAAACTAAAGCTTATTTCTCTTCTATTTCATCTTTATTTTGTTTATACAAACGATAAATTATGAGTTGTGCATCCAAATATGTTTCTCGATACATTTTTTTTCTTAATTGCAATTTGAGTTGAATTTAGAATCGGTATTTGAGACTTAAATTGAAGTCGGAGAGATTCAATTTGTGCCGGGATTCAAATGTAGGATTTTCAGATGTTTTTATTCATTGATGCAGATATTTAGAAGCCCAATCGCCCCCCTGGCATTTTTTCTGGTTCTTTTCCTCTCTAGTCAGATCACAGCCTTACTGCATAATATCGGCGGACAAGTGATACTGCAGTGTTTCTTTAACCTTGAATTATCTTGTGTTCATCACTCAGTAATAAAGGCTTTAACAATTATTCCAGTTCTTTACTATGCAAAGAATTTGGGTTCAGAAGGAACATACCAGCTACTGCTATATTGTCAAGTTATTTTAGCTGTGCTCTTACCCTCCTCGGCAATTCCTCTTTTTCGCATGGCATCATCAAAATCTGTAATGGGTGGTTTTAAGGTCTCATGGCATGTTGAAATTTTAGCTCTAGTCGCTTTCCTTGTGATGTTTGCATCCAACCTGTTACTGTTAATCGACATGTTATTTGGTAGTTATAGCTGGATTGCCAATCTCACAGGCAATACAGAAAGCACTGCCTTGATCCCATACATTATACTTCTTATCATCCTATGTGCATCCATCGGCTTTACATTACATTTAGCAGTTACACCCTTCAAGTCTGCGAGTGATGGATTAGGCACACTATTGTGGAGTTCCAGAAATTTACAGAAGGAATTGCCAGAACTATCAGAGGCCAGAGAAGACAATAGTCTTGGCGAGGTGAATTTCAATGAAATTCAGGAAACTTCTATTGATGAAAATCTTGAAAATTTCATTGAAAGTCAATCAGAGAACTCAGCACAAGAATTTAGTTCTGATATTCCTGAAAGTACACTTGATTCTTATCGTGAATTACAGCAAGTAGAAGAGTCAAAATCTGTAGATGAAATCGAATCAGTTGACACTTCGGATAAAGCATCTTCTGCTGCATCTGAGTATGAAAGGATCGAATCAAGAGATTTCATCGTGAAAGTTACAGAAAGCAAAATAAATGCTATCGACGAGCACGTTAAATCATATAAAGAAACTCCTCTTTCAACTTCCGAGATTTCAAACTCTTTTGATAGTCCCAAGTCAAGAGGATCAGACTCTCTGGATGGGTTTAATGGTACTGGCAGCTTATCAAAACTATCAGGGTTGGGTCGAGCAGCAAGACGACAATTTGCAGCCATTTTAGATGAATTTTGGGGTAACTTATTCGATTTTCATGGTAAACTAACACAAGAAGCTTCCATTAATAGACTCGATGTACTGTTAGGAATCGCCGCTGAAGCTTCAAAAAACTTATATTCAGACACAAGTAATTTCAGTTCCCCTAGACAAAATAAAATTCAGCTACAATCATTGAACTCACTCCCTCAAAACTTGGTTAACCCTAGTGAAAGACTTCATTCAAGTTTGCACGTGCCACAGTATTCAGAAAATAGAGATTATCAACCTGCAACTATACATGGTTATCAACTGGCTTCATACCTTAGAGAAATCAATGCAACAAGGGCTCCTTGTACTCCAAGCATCTCACTAAACCGACCGCCTCCTGGCTATTCTCCATCTTCCGTTTCAAACTTACGTGATCAAGTGCTATATGCACGTGCTCAAAATGAAATAAATGCATTGGGAAGTCCTAAATCGCAAAATCCGACTATGCTGAGAGTGAGCACATTGCACGCTGAAGCTCCTAGTTTTGAACCATCCTTTAATAGCGTTTCTTCCATCAATACAAAGAAATACCACAGTTCGCCTGACATTTCTGCAATTATAGCATTGGGAAGAAGTGCTTACTTGAATGAAGCTGCCAAAAGAAGTATCCCTATCGGACCTTTACCTAATTCAGGTAGAGTGAACAACATGCCAAGGCAAGGAGTTCCTTTAGGATTCGATCAGCTTTCTCCTCCTAAAATACACCAAGAACTTTTCGGTTTGAATCCAGATACTAGGTCTATTTGGGCAAAGCAACCATATGAGCAGTTATTTGGAGTTGTAGGTAATGAATACAGTAATCTTTAAATCTTACTCTTTAAATCTTACGATTTGGATCCTGTTTTGAACTGAATATCCCTGATCAAGTATCAATTTTCAAATTCTGAACTCAACTGGAATCACAGTTTAGATATGTTTCGATATTCACCTGAATACACATTTTTAATTTTATTGTTTTGAAAACAAAATAATGATAGAACACAAGAAATTTTTTGGGACTAAATGTAGAAGTCTAATCAGAATTTATTTGAGAAATATAAATTGATCGATATGGAAAGAAGATTGATATTTAAAGTTTTAACATGCTTAAATTTCATTTAGTAATCTGCATAAAGCTAAATTTTCAACAATGAAATATTTATATACATTAAAAATATGAATTCATTGAATCTATGACTTTGAATATTATGATTTACGATTTGAATTCCATCTTGAAAACCTTGGTTGTAGGTAACAATGGTCAAAGAGGAAGTGATGGTAGAATAATTGAAAGGCCTAACAAAGAGACATTCACTTACGCAGAGTCTGGTGCTAAATTGCTTCAGTCTCTTAGGGTTTGTATCATGAAGCTATTGAAATTGGAAGGATCAGATTGGTTGTTTAAACAGAATGGAGGGTCCGATGAGTTACTAATCGATAGAATTGCTGCTTCAGAAAGATATTTATACAAAGGAGATGGTAGTGATTTCAGTCAGCATGGTTCATATCACTGTGGAGATGGTTGTGTATGGCGAGCATCGCTAGTTGTTAGTTTTGGTGTTTGGTGCATACGTCGTGTTTTGGAGTCATCTCTTGTAGAAAGTCGTCCAGAACTGTGGGGAAAATATACGTTTGTTCTGAATCGTCTTCAGGTAAACGGGTTCTTGTCATACTGTATAATTTAAAACAAATTGCATGTCTACTCCTGTTAGTATATTGTCACCATCAGAAACTCTTTGCCAGCACTCTTTAACACCTCATTTACTGGTTTTCCATTGTTATTTGTGAAAAGAAACTTTTGGTATATATCATAACTGTGATTTGAACTCAGGACGTTAATTTTTTAAATTTAGTGTTCAACCACTTGGTCACCTCTATGGCACTTCCATATTATATGTGACACCCTTTAGCATATGTAATCTCACATCTGCAAATAATAACTAGATTCTGATATGTAAGTAGGGGCACCATTATTTAAACAATTTTGAGGGTTTTCATTTTTGTAGTAGAGATGATTAGTTGGATATAATGCATCTGCTGTTTGCAGGCTTTGATTTTTCATCTGTTTAGACCGCTTTTAAAAACATATTACACTTTCGACCATTTATAAACTAGTTACGAAAATAGACCATATTCTGCTTAGCATAAACTGATTATTATTATTAGTATTATTATTATTATTATTTGGGTATACACACTTTGAATTGTACTGAAACGCATCAGAACAATTTTCTCAAGAAAACTACAGTTTTCTCAGTAAAAATAAATTGTATGTCTTTTTTTTTCTTTCAAAACATCGCTACATTCTTGCTGTTTCAAATAGCGGCAACATATTAAAACAAAATTGCACTGGCTCAGTTTGAAATTGTATCAATACAAAGTTTGAAGCTGCAGCAGTATAGAATAAAACTTTCTGCCATGTAGACAAAAAAGTGAGTTGTTTTTGTAATTAATTTTTAGAAAAAGTCTGAATGTATCTCAGTTTTGAAAAATGATGTAAATGGGTAAAAAAGATCCTATTAGAAGTCTTTGATTGTATGGAACTAATTACACATTTAACCGTTTTGAAAATTAATTACAAAAATATCACATTCTCGTAAGTAAAAACTGAATTTTTGTACCGGTAAACTTTGATAACTAATTAGTTTTCGAAAGGGTCAGAATGTGTAATAAGTTTTGGAACGTCGTCTAAATCGGTGAAAATCCTGTAAGTCTTTAATTCTATGAAAACTTTATGTACCTATATGTCGTACACAATTTCTTTGACTGTCCAGACTCTAAGGATGCCCAGGTTGAATGACTTGATTCCGATCCAGTTCACTCAGGCTATATATCTAACCGAAGTTTGACTCTGCAGAGTGAGAGCCGACTTCCTTTCTTTTAAGAGTAGTCTACAATTAATATACCGGGGAATTCTTCTCATTAGCTCGATCCCCAATTAATATACTGCTTTCGGAACAAGATATCCATAACTATACCTATGTCCGATCCCGTAGATCCTACACATGAATATAGCATTTTGAAACCATGTCAGTACAAATTTTTTAGAAAACTAAATTTGTACCAGTGCACTTTGAAATTGCGCTCAGCACATTAAAAAAATTCATTTGCGCAGTTTGAAAGTCCACCGGTGAAAATAATGCTTTCTATCATGTAGGCAGAAAGTGGTCTCCTTTTGTAATTAATTTTCAGAAAGTTCGAATGTGTAATAAGCTTTGAAAAGTGATTTAAATGGATATTTTTTTAAATAAAATCTATTTAAAGTCTTTGATTCTGTGAAAAGTTTCAGGTCTACAGATCCTACACGTAAATATCGATAACAGTGATATGTTAATGAACTATTCACTATTTTAATGGAAATACAAGTAACGAAAGGGAAAATAAAGCCTTTATACAAGAATGAGTCGACGACTATTACTTACCTTATCTATGTAGATGATTACTTATATTCGTGCAATGTAAGGTATATGTGCTCTTTAAAAAATATTTTTGGCAAAATGAGTAAGTTTGTTGGATTGGAACTTAATAGAGGCAAAATAAGAATTAGCTTTAGTAATGGATACACATGCAAAGAACAAGTACGTAGTATTCTAAACATGCAAAAGGGTGAATTCCTTGTGAAATATTTTGGAATACCTCTCACTACATAATTTTTAATGGATGGTTCATGTTATATGTAGGCTGTTGGATAAAACAAAGAAAATAATACAAGGATGGAAATGAAAATTGTTGAGCATTGCTAGTAGAATTTAACTGTTAAATTCAACCATTTACCCCACGATCTTATACTAGAATAAGTTTCCACTTACCAGAAGGAACCATTACTAAAATCAACATCATACTTTCAAATTCTCGTGGGAAGGAAAGGTCACCTTGGCTTGTTGTTTGTTCTAAAAAAAAAATCAAAAAGTGGACTGGGACTAATTGACATCAAAGACACGAAAAATGGAGTTGTTCTAAAGGTTGTGTGGAGTATACTCCCTAAAAACAATTTGCGATCTCACTGGTCTATAAATAAATACATCAAAGACAACTCTTTGCAGGAAATCAACCCACCACCACCCCCCCCCCCCCACTACTGTTGTAGAACACCGAAACCTATCACGCATTTCGAGCATTTTGAAAACTAATTACGTAAATCGATCATTTTCTGCTTATGCGGTACAAACTCATCTTTTGTGTATATATGCACTTCGAAATTGTGGCAGTACAACTTTTAAAATTTTTGTACCGATGCACTTGAATACTTTTTTGAAAAAAAGCTACAGTTTTCTCAACAAAATAAACAAGTAAATTGTACAATTTTCCAGAAAAAGTTGTACTATTGTTGTTTCAGAAAAAGTAGAAGGTACAATTTAGTTTTCAGAAGAATCTAAATGTGTAGTAAGTGTTCGAAAGTGATTTAATTGGGTTTCAAAAAAAAAAAAATCCTAGTTAAGTCTTTATGCATGTATATATATTCATAACTAAAATACATAAGTTTGATCCAGGGAATAATCGAGCCGGCATTTTTGAAGCCTAGGCAACCTCTACCCCCATGCACATGCCTCTTAACTCCAATCGAAGACTCCAACCCTTTCAAATTACAATGGCACAACTCCTTAACCAATGCAAACTCAATCCTCGACCTCATCAAGGACATCGAAATCGCCGTTTCAGGCCGCAAAGGAAGGACAGGTACCGCTGCAGGCGACATTGCCTTCCCCAAAGGCAAGGAAAATTTAGCATCCGTACTCAAACGATACAAGCGAAGGCTGTCGTCCACCAAGGCTTTGGAGCCTTCTCCTTCACTTAGAAGACTTCCTTCTTCCTCGTTATCATCCAAAATTTCAAATTTGAATTAGTAGGTTTTTTAACAAGGGAATGTTGTTTTTTGGGTGGTCTTAATTCTAATGTTTTCCCCCTACTCTGTACGATGTTCCCTTGATGTATTATGTATCGTAGGTGCGTTTATGGGTTGATGTGGAAGATTATGTATGTTTTTGCTTCCCTCCTATTTGGTTGAATTGTAACGATGTTATGAAGGTTTGTGCTAAGATGTTTTTTATTTATGTTTTTATTGAATATTTCATCGTGTCTTACTTGGGTAGTTGGACATGCTTAGGAATGCTCGTTTACGTTGATGTATGTTCGTTTGAGTAGAGATTAATATTTTTGAGTTTGTACAAATTGCAAGCTAGGCTCATAATGACATTCGGTGCATAAAAGCGATGATAAAAAGGTTCCGCATGCACATAATGAACTTAGTTGGAATAAACTAACAAGTGCTAGGAACGGAGGTTGCATTCTCTTATGAAAACAATTGAGGCCGCTCTCATGTTTCAAGACGACTGGCACATGGGAAGTGCTAACAACAATTCCATATATATATATATATATATATATATATATATATATATATATATATATATATATATATATATAATATAAAACAATAAAAATAATTGGTCCTTTTTACGAGTGGTTATTATTAGCGTCACGTTTCAAGATATGTCACACTTGCAAGGGTGTGTTAGAGTATAGTTTCATCTCAACATAATTTCTGTTAAATGCGTATGTTTTCTAGTTTTAGTTATGATTAGTTACATGATTATTAAAATTGATTAATTACTCATATATAAATAGTTAAATAATCAATTAATAACTAAATGAGGTGACTGTTTGAACATGAATATAACACAATAAAACTTGATCATTGGATGTCATTATATTTACATTTGAGTTTGAAATCAGAAGAAGGCAAGGTAATAATTGAGATTCATTGCATCAATAATTGTGTCAATAAAAATTTTTCATAACTAAAATATTGTAAATAAACAGACATAAAGGTTGATCTCGGACTTTTACAAAAAAGACAATGATCATAACGAAACAAATGAGAAATTAAAAGTAAAAATGCATAGCTTAAAATGGTTATACGGAAAGATAGAAAACTAAAATATAGCAACAACTACGCGATTATATAGGATACCAACTATGTGGTCGACATCTTTTTACATCAATTAAGTATATTTAATCTATTCATGTGGTGCATTTTCTATCGCTGTGAAATGCCCTAATTATTGAAAGTTTGATGTCCATTTGTTCATTTGTTGGATATTGTTGATGTGAGAAATTATGTCGATGACAAGAAAATTAAATAAGCCTAAATAGAACTACTCAAAGGATAATTTTAGACTTTGAGATCGAATAGGAATCTTATCTGCAAGAAAGTAAAAACCATGCACAAGGTTTAGGGTGGTTATATCTTAATTGATGTACGTTCACTATTTCACCTATTTTATTTCTTGTTGGGTTTGACTACAGGTTTTAAATTCATTAGTCGTTGCTTGGCTTCACTTATTCATAATGATTGTAACATGGTCCTAGTTTCATGTTGGTGATTGTTGTCTAATGACGCCGTCCACTTCTCCTCAAATATACGTCATCTGAACTCGGCACGACCTTTGTAATGGTTAATGATCTAGATTTGTAGGCGATAATGGTGGTAGTAGAGTCAGTGGACTGTTTTCAATCGGATGCGGTCTTTCTTGGTAGACAAAGCAAGCTTTTAGTCCTTGCTATTGCTAAATGTTTATGCCTAGGCAAACTATGTGGGTCGGTCATGACCATCTTGTTGTCTCCTAGGGCTTTGACCTTGCCATACTATGTGTCACATCCTGAAATTTTCGACTTTCGAAAATTCGACATCGATACTCACTTTATCGACTGCCGAGAAATCGAGTGCCGGAAACTCCAATAGTGAGGGTTTTAAGAAAAAGAAAAAAAGTAGAAGAAGAAGAAGATAGAAGAAAAAGATAAGAAAGAAAGAAGAACAACAGAACAACTTCAGAACAGAAAACAATATCAGAATCTCACATATCGCAGCGGAACAATATATAATAGATAAATGAATATCATTTAAAAACAAAGAATTATATCTGTTATTACATTACATCACATCATATCATCAGAGTCAATAAACAACAATGGACAGTTATATAACTTGTCCTCATACAGAATACACAGCGGAATAAATACTATCAGATACAAATACTACGTCTCGCCATCCAGCTTATTTCCAAAGCTCCAGAATATCCAGAATATCCTGAAAACATAACTCTAGGCTGCCCGTGTGGAAATTGGTGGGCACCCAGAGTTTAGAAGGGAACAATAAACTCCGAGTCAGTCATGGTGACTGGTGTGAGATCGTAAAACAGTTATTCTTTAAAATAAACAACAGGAAGATTTTAAAGTCAATTCGCAATGCTTTTGGAAAATGAAACTACCATAAGACCTCCCACCACACACACAATGCAAACGCAGACTTGGAGGAGATTTCTTCTTATGATAGTCAAAGATGCTTACTACGCAAAAATCAAATTCTTTTTGATATTATTATTAGTGCATAGTGGAAAACATTTCGAAAGTATAATATAAATCTTAGCCAGCATAGGTACCATTATATTATGCCTGCTATAGCTGCCTCCTGAGGAGACATGTTATACAATTGAAATCGTAAAGGCTCGTATTGTTTCTTTGGATTTCCAACAAATGGTCAGGCTAAGGAACTTCCTATCCACGATGGGTACGTCCCTGGAATAGACGACCCGAGAACCTAACCGGATCTCTGCCAACACAAGGCCGGGTTACCTCTGCAAAAATAGGTAACTACTGACACGCGTATGCCATCCCCCGATCGTCACCGATCTTCCCGAGGATCCCCGATTTCCAACAAACCACAAAGTAATAATAACTGTGCAGCAACCACAGAGGTTAAGCATCTGGGCTCCATACCATGATACCACCTTTATCCAGAAGGAATGACATACACTAAGGGGCGCTACTCCCTAGAACCTTGCTGCATTCGTCCTGTTTCGACCATTTCCGGGGTGTGAGGCTCGACGAAGTCTCGTCCACAAAGCTACGCTTTCTCAAAAAGCCCTGCTTCGGGTCAAACAAAATGATCAACCTATGATCACAAAGATATAAGATCAAACAAATGATCATATCACAAATGATCAAACACTGATCATTTCACAGCAACACTCAGTATGCCACGTTACCAAATTGGGATATATCGCTGATAAATTTCAACTACATAACCTCTGAGCTCGTACGTCTCAGAGAAGGGTGTTAAGCTAAGAGAATAAATTCTCCGCCACCAACAGAAATGTATTTGAAAGAAATCAGCTTTATATCTCAAATTGTAACGTCAGACACACAATCCATAAAAGTCTGTTCCGGGATCGAACAGAACCGAAGGCACTTCTCACGAAGCCCTTGCATTTCCGGATAATTTTCAATCACGTCAGGACTTCCCGTCACTAAGGGTGATAAAACCTCTAAATCGAAGATCAGTCGATGTAGAGTAACTCGACGGTAATCCTTTCGTTTTCAAAAATATCCGGTCTTCAACACCGGTCTTCAAATGCAATTCATAACGACGTATCACATATTCGGAATGGGTTATACGACCCCATGGTCCTTTCCCGGTTAACCCGAATAGTGAGCGATTATTCAAAAATAAGTGTGGCATTCAAATTCATCCAATCACAACAAATACCTACTCAAGGTAATTATTGATAGTCGGTTATTTAACTATCAATAAAGATGCGCGACATCATCAGATTCCAAATAATTTTCCAAATTATTTCATCTTCAAAAATATCTTTACTAGATATAAAATTTCCACACTTCAATCATTTGAAAACAATTTCAAATCAATTTCCACATTTCATTTTATCTTTGAAGATAAAATCTCAAAACAGTTCATTTCATATTGGAAAAGCATTTCCATACTTATTTAAAAATAAGTAATTCACAAATCATTTATTTTCAACACTTAGAAAATATTCGATATACTTAAATCAAATTAAGTATATATATATATATTTCATTCTTTTAAGGAAATCATTTACTTTGACGACATTTATTTGAGTCAAAACGAATGTTACGTAAAACATCGTTACGACGACTCAAAACCACTAGTATAGGGATTCAGAATTAAGATAGATATATAAATCCCAACACTATATAAAATATTTCCTTTCGGAAATCATTTACTATAACAACCGTGTTATAGTCCACCATTTCCTTATTTTTCGAAACCGTCTACTTCAACAATAAATGTTGAAATCTATGATTTCGATAGTTCACACGTTTTAAAACATCTTTTAAAACAATTAACTTCATTTCATAATATCCCTTTCCCAAAACCCTATCCATTTTACTTAAAAATATATTCATTGTCCCAAAATCGTGAATATACTTCACTAACCACATTTCAGTCTTTTCTACACATTTTATTTCAATAAAAATTCGCTATCCAAAAACGCGAATATATCTTCTTTGATAATCTTCGATATTTAATTTCTCAAATTCAACTGATTTTGAATTTATAAACACGTTTATAAATTCTATTTCTATTTATAAAAACTCCAATTTATAAATCTTCTTTATTTACCAATTCAATTCACAATTCAATTTTTATACCACAATCCATATTATAAGTTAAATACTTATAATTCATTTATTTTCAAAAATCGTTCTATTAAAACTTTACAACTGTAAAGTTTATCCCTTTATAAATCATTTTAACATCATTTCCATTTTAAATTCCCATTCCCTTATTTCAATTGGATTCATTTTCCAAATATTCACTTTTAAATCTAAAATCGAATTTCAAATTTATTTCTAATTCTACTTCAATTCCAAATCAATTACAAATTGATTTCTAAATTTATTTTCACTACTAAAATAAATTCCTTATTCTTTTCAAATTATTCAATATCCTGTTTTTAAATGGATTCTTCAGATTGAACTCGTTTTACATTGATTTCCCAAATCATTTCAATTTACCAAGTAAATTTCTAATCGGATTTCCAACTTATCTTCTTTTAAATAAATTCCTTTTTAAGGAAATAATTTCAATCTCTTCTTTAAATCTATTTTAAAAATCCAAATTTTAAATTAAATTCTTCAATTTAAAATCACTATTTTACGAAATTCATTTATTTAACATTTTCACTTTATTCTGGAAATAAATTCGATAAGATTATAAAATTAACTTTTTATACTTTAAAATTCCTTTCTTCGAATTTATTAAATTTCTAAAATCAAATTCACTTAGAAATTTCCATTTTGATCTCCAAAAATTCAATTTCGTTTATATTTTTGAAATCCAATGATATCAAACACCCATTCAGCTAAATTTTAGCTTTCAACAATTTTCCAGACATCGATATGATCAATAACATCAATATAATCATTCACAGATTCATATCACAGTATAAATAAATTCAATCAAAGTGAGGGGTCCAGTTGGATCCCTCCAACCTGTTTCCCTGCATCCAAAGATGTTAGCACAATACCAATTCCGCTCCAGTACGGAATTATCGCGGTATATAGGTTTTTATAAATCCGCTTACTAACGGCGCAATAGGGTCTCATCCGCTATACGAGGCGGGAATCAATCAATCCAATATATACATATGCCAATATGTATATACTGCTATATATATAGATATATCCTATCATATCTAATACCACATCCAATAGCAATCAAATCATTAATAACTGTAAAATTAAATTTTTCCTTCGAGTGAGAAAATCTCACCTTAGCTTTTTAATTTGCCATCCAATTTCCATTTCAGTTTTGTTTTCTCGATTTTAACCTGGTATAAACAATTAACATCATTTATTAATATTCGAAATAAATCGAAAAATAAAATTCCCATTCAATGATTTACTTAACAAATGATTTTAAATAAGTTTCTTTAATCTAAATTTTACAACCTTTTTACAATTTCTATATAAAATTTCTTGCTTTACTGTATATATATTTTCTATTAAACTACACTATCTCAATATACATTATTTTAAAAAAAATAATCTAACACATTTAAAAGGTGCATTTGATACTTATTATATTTTTCTCAAATCGAAACTACATATACATTTTCATAAAAATACATTATATTAGATTTAAATTTAAAATAACATCCTACATTCTTTACTGTAAGTTTTCTGAAAATCCACGTGATAAACACAAATCAAATCAAATTGAAACTGTGAATCCCTTACCACAAAGTAAACCCAGGCAGAGACCACTGAACGCCACGCTAAGCCCTCCACGTTGCTCGCTTGCTCCCAACTTCGTTGATCGAGTTCGATCAAGTGGAGCTCCACCGGCCTCGACCTCGTGCTCGTGACCCACAGCCTCTCCTTCCTCGCTTGGTGACAGCGCACGCGACCTTCGCGTCCTCCACTACTTCGCCCATGCCACGACTCGACGACCCACCAAATCGACGAGACTCCGACCAAACTTTCACCTCCCCCCGATCGCGAGTCGCCGCGACTACAACGCGCGTGTATGCTGGCCATTGGGAATCGCGACTCCACCTTATCGAGCGCGACGCCGCTTCCAGACCCAAAAATTTCGCCCTCGATGCAATTTAATCCGCGAATTGCTGATGAGGGAAAACGTGATTTAGCTTTGTTCGATCTATGAGGAAGCCGCCATTGTTCAATTATAGTGAGGGAGAGAAACAAGGTTTTGAATTGGAAAGGAAAATGGGCAGTTCGATTTTTTTCTTTTCGGCCATTGATTTTTATCTGAACGAGATTTCTTCATTTTCTTTAGCTCGGCCATTAAATTTTTTCGTCTCGTTTGATTCGTGGTCTGTTGAAAAGAATGGGAGGAGAGGGTCATTTGAAACGAAAGGGTATGGGCTGCACGAAAATCTCGTGATGCTCGGCGTGAACAACGGGGAGAAACGTGGGATATTTATAAAGTTTAAATTTTAAAATTAAACTGAATTTTCTTTTAAAATTTCGACGCGTTTATGCGTCGTACGATTTCGTAACAACTCAAAAAAATACGAAAATTGAAATCCGACAATAATTCAATATTACGGACCCAATGGAACGGGTTTCGTCGAATTCCGAGACTGCGCCTCGGACGGCTATTTTTAAATATCGGTTCGAACAATTAAATTCAAAACTGAACAATTCAATTTCAAATTCGATCCTGAAGCTCCAATTATCTTCAGTATTATTTATACGAATTTTAAAAGCTTTTGAAATATTTTTCTTCAACTTAAAAATGAAGATTCGGATTTTTATTCGACTTACAATAGATTAAATTTTATAATTTAATCGCCAACTTCAAAGAAATATCCGGGATTCAAATTAAATCGTCGTTCAAATATTTAAAATTAATTAAATATTCTCAATTTAATTTGTTCGAAATTCTGGGTCGTTACACTATGAGACCATACATCGAGTGCTTTATCAAGTCACCTCGTTACTAAATTGATAATATGACATTCATGTACTTGTTATTATTCCATTTCAACATTTGAATTATGAGACCTTATGCACTCCTCATTAGATCGGTTTACAATCACCCTCCCTCCTGATTTTCCTTATGCAAGCATGGAGAAATCGTTTGGAGTGGGACCTGGTTCTAGTTTAGAATTCAAATTAGTGCCATATATCATCATCTCCGTGTCTTTCGGTTTGCGTAATTATTTCACTATTGTTGACTCTTCATGTTCCACTATGACGTCCCAATTTTCAACCCTCATTTAAAGCATCGAAAATTAAAGCGTTAACCAAAACAAAAGGTTTAACTACCAATTAATTGCATAATATAACTTGGTATACAATATAACTTGTAAAGTGATCAAATAAGATGTGATAGGATGCATATAGTCAATAACATCATGTCTATCAAAGTGTTGTACAGTTATTGACTAAATAGACGTACTTTGATAAACTCATAATATATAATCATAACTAACAGTCACATCGGTATATCTTTGCTTATCTTTCAAGCAATAGAAATCAATATCCAATATCATGTAATCTTATTCTATGAATATATGTACAAATACATGATAATAAATGGATGGAAAGTGGACCGTGTCACAGTACTAATGTGATTGCATACGTCCATTAGAGGATCAAGCCCGATGTAGCTCTTTTACTAGTAATTCTCAAAGCCCAATTAAGGATACTTATATAATTGGGTTACCCACAATCACAAAGTGAGCACCATAATATATAATTATGATCAACATAACATACAAGCAAATAAAAAACTAAATGAGCTAGAAAGCTCGTTATTTTATGATTTCCTTCTCTTCACCTGCACCTTAGAGTTAGCACACACAAAATAATAATATATAGCATATCATTACATAACATAGATAATAACAATGCTAGTTATAAAGTTCATATCTACATGCTTTCTTAATGTGATATTATTGAAATACAGAGGCTAACTGAGTTCTCAACACGGACTAAGTGAAATTACTATTTTTTCACAATCATACGACATCTACCAATATGAAATATGTTGATAATACAGAAGTCGCACTTGGTAGAATAGATATAATAAGAGTAATTGTATATTAACATTCCACTCTTATCCTATTTGGCACTATAATGATGCAGATAATTGATGCATAATCAATCAACAGGGTTCATAGGTAAATATCATATAACACATTAATCTACCTCCTCATCTCATAATACCCATTCGTTGTCTCCAATGTCCACACCTATTCATTTGAGTTTTGATATTTTATTTGCTCTATTTGAGTGCTCTACTCGAATAAAGTATCTCTTAAAGATATTTTATCTGCTATGTTATTTTTAAAATCATTTTCCACAATATTCCAAAGCATATCCTTAAATCTCTCAAAATCCCATTTTTTTTCAAAATCCATCCAAAATCATATTTATTGAATATCTATAATATATACACCAGAGGATGAGTATGCAAATAGGAGAAAGTACTCAATTACACAATTGTGGGTGTCCCCAAACATATACAGTCTCTATGATACCCCAAATAACGCTCTAAATCGTAAATAAGTCTCCATCAAATATGTTACACTAAAATTTATGATCCAAAATCCTAGGAAAAGCCGGAGTAGCAGACTGTGTAACATCCCGTAAATTGAACGTAATTAATTAAAAATTAATAAAGCCAAAAATGAAAATTTCACAAACGTCAGAATTTTGCTACACAACTTGCATCATTGTGTTTGTGGTGATTCTTTGATCAATTTTCATATATAAAGTTTTCTGACTAGAGTTCAAATAAAAAAGTTATTACGTTTAAAGTTTTCGGATCGAAAACAATTCAAAACCAACTAAGAAATAAAATGCTAATAATTTAACATCAAAATGAGCATTGAATGTAAATGTTAACGTTAAAGGAAATGGATGTGATAAATCTAATTAAATTAGCATGACTATGAATTAAATAAGAATTCTTGTGGGTGAAGGTAATGAATATTAACGTTAAAAAACAAAGGAAACAATGAATATTATTAGCTTAGAGTTTAATCAATTTTAAATATAAATGTAAATTAATAGTGTTCAATGAAATTATATCTAATTAAGAAAGCGGAAAAGGAAATAAATAAATTGAATGATGAAGAAAATAAATGAGAATTAATTAACGTTAAAAACAACGACGTTAATAAATAAGAAGATTAAAATTGAAGGAAAGAAATTCAGTAAATAAATATTATTAATTAAATTAATGGTACAGTAATACTTACTCCAAGTAACGTAATGTTAATAAAGATGGAACAAAATCGATCGCATAAGGAAAGAAAAGGAGCGAAATTAAATAAACAACAATATAATAAATTAACATATAAAGGCGATTGGTCGACTCCTTTATTGGGACCGGTTGATCGCTAGTAGCCGACCAGTGGCAATAGAACGGTCGACCGATGGTAAGCGGTAGTTGATAATAACCTTAGGCCTAACGGCTCGGATTTTATAAATTAAAATCTTACGAATGAAATTGATCTATGTGTCTATTAATACAGGCGTAACCCTTCACTTTTCATTTCATATTTTCTGAACCAAGGAACAAAGCTCCGCCATTTACTTTTCTCTACAAATTCTAGAAAATGTAGAAATTATAAAATAGTGTATATCTTCTTTATTAATAGTTGGCTTGAAAGCGCAAACTTTTGATCAGACCGTGAATTTCCAGAATTGTCCTTTACATGAGACACAGAAAAAATATATGTTAATGTATAATTAATTTAAACAAATGAATATATCTTGTTTTATTGTATGCCATATCTAAACATTTATGAATTTCAAGGTTATGCATTAAACTATGGATAAATGCTATAAATATCAAAACCAAAATGGTTTTACAATGTTGAAAACGATTTAATTAGTTGACTCTGATTAATTAATTTAAACAAATGAATATATCTTGATTTATTGTATACCTTATCGGGAGATTTATGAATTTCAAGGTTATGCACTAAACTGTGAATAAATGATGCAAATATCAAAACGTATATGTATGAGAAACTTAACGAGTGCAAAAATAGATTTAAGGGAAGATGAATAAAATGTTGGAAAGTGGAATTAATAAGCATTAATTTGCATTAAGTCAATAATGTCGTTATCATATCAATTTACCGTACCATCAAACAAGCGGCTGATATAACATTATACAATTATAAGAATAAATACATATCAAAATTAAGGCCGGCAACCATATAACGCTATACAATTATAGGCATCAACCATATAATGTTATACAATTCTATTTATAAATTGAAAAATATAACATGTTATATGTATAGCAATGATACTGCTCTATTAACTTTTCAATAAAAAATCTATTAAAGCATTTATGACCATTAGATATCACTCGGTGACATATACAATGTATAACGTTGCATAATATTTGACCATATCAGTTAGTTAAGATTTCTCTAGACTGTAACTTTTTCCCTACCCTAATTCGAAAATTTCTGAATCAATGAATGAGTTAAGATACTGCAAATGAGTTAAAATAGATGTGGCATGGATATTCATAACCCTTAATTGGTCCGACATAGAAATATTCAAACTTCATAATACAAATATAGCATTCTAGAAATATCCATCGACTCCTATAAATTCCACTCTCTCTATCTATCCATATTCACGTCTCTTTCCACCCCTATTCCTTTTCCACTTCTCTCTCCTGTCATCTCCATTTAGATCTCTCACCACCGCGGTTCTTTTTGGACACGCTTCATTGAGTTGTCCGCCATCGTTAATCTCCCATATCACAACTTCAGGTTAGTATAATTATACCACTGAAACCGTGTTTTACACTGTAGCTCTATCTTGCACTTATATATTTTAAACTTATTCTATACGAAAAAAAATCATTTCTGTGACCACAACTTCTCCACTTTTGTGTTATATTAAAAATGTAATTTGCACTTTTTAGAATTTGTTTGTATTGTTTATTTAAGTGCATTGCTCCGTGTATTTTCAAAACAATATCATGATTACATGTTATTTTCGGACATAAAATCTACTGATCAATGAATTTTTTTTCATGTTACTTTTTATTTTAAATATATTTCAATCTTATTCTACAGGAAAAAAAATCATTTCTACGACTGCAACTTCTACACTTCTGTTTTATATTAAAAAAAGTAGTTTACACTTTTAGAATTTGTTTGTATTGTTTTTCAAAGTGCATTGCTCCGTGTACTCTCAAATAATATCATGATTACATATTATTTATGGACATAAAATCAACCGATCGATGAAAATTTATTCTTTTTTCATGTTATTTTTTATTTTTAAATATATTCCAATCTCTTATTCTATAGGGAAAAAAAAAAATTATTTCTGCAACTGCAAATTCTACACTTCTATTTTATATTAAAAAGGTCATTTGCACTTTAGAATCTGTTTATATTGTCATTTTAAGTGCATGACTCTGTGTATTCTTAAAATAATATCATGATTACATGTTATTTACGGACATAAAATCAAATGATCGATGAAAATTTATTCTTTTTTCATTTATTTTTTAATATGCATAAAGATTATGCTTCTTATAAAAAAATGTTTAAAAGTATATGTCAGTCATCACATTATTATTACTTTAATCTATATATTAAAATATTAATTTCAGCATAAAACACAATTTATCAGCCAACCTATGGATACTAAATACTCTGATAAGAAAAGACTAACTCAAAAGGTTGATATATCTCCAAAAGCATCTTCAACGAAAGATGGTGTACATGTCCAAAATCAACAAATGACGATAAAAAAATCCCCCTCAAAAGATGGTTACGATTGGGATGATAAATTTACTTCTAAAGTGGTAAGTGATATATCATTCAAAAATTTTGAAAAAATAATATAAATAAATTTTATTATCTTACAGCTTTTCTCTTCCTGTTTTTGCTATCAACATTAACTTCCACAAATGCATCTCTATAGATATTACCAAATGTTACTATCACTTAAAAATAGGATCTGACACCTATACTTCTTTATAAATTCAATATGCTCTTCTACATGTATTTCCAAACTTAGTATCACTTAAATATATGATATAACAATTAAACTTCCTATATGTTTTCGCTCTTTATTAAGTGATAACTGAAATAAAAATTCAACCTAACAAAAAACTATATTGTCCAAGATAGAAGTGAAATTCAAACTGAATACGAATGATTCCAACGCAAAAACATAGCTACATATTTAAGAAAATTATTTCTCTTAAATAATTGGTTTCATAAAACCCTAGCTGCCAAAAGTTTCTTCCCAGCCTTCTCCCTCAGTGTCCTCCGCCTGATCGACTGCAGTCGATCTATCTCTGCCGCTTCCATCCCCCTGTTCATGCTCCCCGTGTGACTCTGATCCCGCTATGCCATCGTCCGCCCCTGCCGATCTTCAGGCCTTCCCTCCTTCTGAACCTCCTCCCCGACTTACAGATCCCCCACCTGGATTCGCACCGCTATCATCCATGCCCAGACGCTATTGATGTAGATGGTTTTACACCAGTTTTGTCTCGATTACTCACCTGGATTTTCTTTCCCAATTTACCGCTTGATTACTGGACAGAAGAGGGGATTAGTCGTACTGTATTGAGATATATTTAGAATATATGATTAGATATTATGATATATGATTAGGATATTATGCTATATTTAGATTTCATGCTGTTACCGCAATATATGATTAGATGTTATGAGTGGTATGTAAAAGTGATATTTCTTCGGAAGATTTCATGCTGTTTCCGCAATTCTAGAGTTACCATAAGATAGAGTCTTAGGTATGTATTATAAATAAGGATGCTGGTGATTAATAAGGATTCAAGCTGAGTTTTACCAATTCTTCATGGTATTAGAGCCAAAGAACGATTTTTTTTCTTCAAGAATAATTTGCCATGGCTGATGGTGAAGATCAATTGTTCACAAGTGAGCAGTGGAAAGCTATTTCGGGTGTGATTGGTAATAGTAAAAATCCCGAAAATCGATTGAGTGGTAAGTTTGATGATGCTTCATGGATTATCAATACCGGAGCAACCCACCATGTTACAGGGCAACGTTCGTGGTTATTCGACACACAAAACCTTGAGTGTTCTGTTGATTTGCCAAATGGTGAAAAGGTGATTGCTACTTTGGTGGGATCCGTATGTGTGTCGGACAAAATTACTCTCACCGGAGTACTTTATGTTCCAAATTTGAGTTGCAATTTAATTTCTGTTTCCCAACTTAATGATGATTTATGAACTATTGTCCAATTTGATTCTTATATTTGTGCTATACAGGACCAAATGAAGGAGCTGATTGGAACGGGAGTTAGGAGAGATGGACTGTACTACTTTAGCAAACCGAAATTTGGGTCAACAGTTGAAGCAACATCAAATTTGGAGTTATGGCATCGTCGGCTCGGGCATCCTTTCGAAAAAGTAGTTAAGTTAATTCCTCACGTCAAAAATAATAAAGATAGTTTGGATAAAGGGTGTGAAGTATGTATGCGTGCTAAACATTCTAGAGACAAGTTTCCTTTAAGTGACAATAAAGCTTCTAGAATTTTTGAGAAAATACATTGTGATTTGTGGGGTCCATATCGACACGTTTCGTCGTGTGGGGCCCGTTATTTTTTGACAATAGTTGATGATTTTTCGAGAGCAGTTTGGATTTATTTGTTGGTTGACAAATTAGAGGTGTTTCAAATGTTTATGTCCTTTGTTGCTATGGTCGATAGGCAGTTTTCTCAAACAATTAAGGTCGTTCAAAGTGATAATGGAACTGAGTTTAATTGTTTGATCGATTATTTTAATGCAACTGGAATTTTGTTTCAAACTTTGTGTGTGGGTACTCCACAACAAAATGGGAGAGTTGAAAGGAAACATAAACATATTTTGAATGTGGGTAGGGCATTACGCTTTCAAGCAAACTTGCCTATTTATTTTTGGGGTGAATGTGTTCTTGCTGCCGCTCATTTAATTAATCGTACACCCTCTTCCATGTTACAAAATAAAACACCTTTTGAGATACTTTTTGGTAAACCACCCTCTTTTGGTGCTATTCGAACCTTTGGGTGCTTGTGTTTTTCTCATAATCAAAAGACTAAGGGAGATAAATTTGCAAGTCGGAGTCAAAAGTGTATTTTTATGGGTTACCCATTTGGTAAGAAGGGAAGGAAATTATTTGATCTTGATACAAAGGAATTTTTCGTGTCTAGAGATGTGAAATTTGTAGAGGAGGTGTTCCCGTTTGGGTGTACGGAAGATGTCAGTATAATATCTAGTGAGAATAATGACCATGATATTCATCAAGATTTTGCTGAAATAATTTATGAAGATGAGGATGTTGATCTTTTGATTAATGATAATGGGTATAATCACATGGACGAAGTTCAAATTGACGCACATGCCATTGTTCCAGAACCAGCGACCGCTGGGCCGGAATAGCGACCCACTATGCATATTGATGATCAGTCTTTAGATGGGTCTGCTAGGTCTGCGCATGGTTCTGCTTCGGATCAGTCTACTAGTCCACAGAAAATGGGTTGTGGTCTTCGGGAAAAGTTCCCAAATGTTCTGTATCGAGATTTTGTGACACATACGGTTTTTGCTAATGGTCCATCTTCTGATTCTCCTCGTTCCAATCACTCCTCAGGTACTCCTTATCCTCTAGCACATTAAATAAATTGTGACAATTTTTCTGTAAATTATTGGAGATTTCTTGCAGCTATAATTAAGGGTAAGGACCCTAAATCATTTAAAGAAGCCATGAAATCTGATGAGTGGCGCCGTTCCATGAAGGATGAGATACGGGCTCTAGAAGACAATGGCACATGGACCTTGGAGCATCTTCCTCCGGGGAAACGTGCTCTTGGTAGTCAATGGGTGTACAAGACCAAATATTTGTCAAATGGAGATGTTGAGCGTTTCAAATCCAGATTAGTAGTGTTGGGTAATCACCAACAAGAAGGATTGACTACAACAAAACTTTTGCTCCTATTGCCAAGATGACTACAGTTCGTGTTTTTCTAGCCGTAGCGGCATCCAAGAATTGGGAACTGTTAGTCCATGAGTTGATGATTTTGATGACAACAACCTTAGAATAAGATTATAAAATATAAATATTAACATTATCGTTTAGATATATATGTATATGCAGGATTTAACCATGCAGGTACCAAGAATGAAGACTGTACAATATAGAGATTCAAGATATCAAGATTGAAGACTCATGAGTATCAAGAATATCAAGATTATCAAGAGTTCAAGATTTCAAGATAAGTATTGAGTCGAGAATTATGTTAACTTCATAATAGCACTGAAATCTTCACTCCATTTTTCATTTAGGATGGAACCCATTTTTACCTTTTTAGTGGCTTACAAACCCACGACAAGTAGCTTACAAACCTATGACAAGTGGCTTACAAACCCACGAACATCCTAGTTTTGTACAAGTTCTCGAGTCCTGATGTGATGAGATATTCTGCAGGAAGAAACTTGCAAAACTACTTCAAAATGATTTTCAAAACTGCTTTTCAAAATGTTTTAGCCTTAAAAATTATCTTTTCAAATGATTTTCAAAAAGATGTTTTAGCCTTAAAAAATATTCTTTGATTTTGTTCTTAAATAAATTCTTGTTTTAAACTTCGTTTGTTTTAAACTATCTTTTAATATATTTAACTTTTAATATTTACTTAGATTTAAATATAAAATTATAGTAAAATTATATATATATATTATTCTCTATATTTATCTATGTATTTTATCCATAGTCAAGTATATTAATAAAGTTTAAAATAGTTTTAATATAAGATAAAGGTTATTTTCAAAGAAAAGCAAAACATAAAAATTTCCTTTGGGATGTCGACATGCCCTAGTACCCCATGTCGACATAGAGTCAATTAGGACCAAAAATTTGAATTTCAAAAGAAGTGTCTATTCGCCATAACCTTTCATGAATAGACATGGCTGTTGTTCTTCTATAAATAGGGGTTAGTTTCAACGAATTTTATATCAGATTTTATGGTTTTTCACTTCTCTTCTTCTTCCACATTTTCTTATTCAAAATCCTATCATCACTCTACCAAAATCAACATTGAATCTAACTAGATCATCTCTGGTTTGATTCTCTATCACTATCTCAATAAGATCCCAGTGCTATTCAGAGTTATAGGCTTCTTTGTAATCTATCTAGCGAGAAAAGGTGTGATTGTAGCCTTGGAAATCAATCAAGTGAGAAAATGTGTGATTGTAGCCTTGAGAAATCAATTGGGTGAACTTGTTGCCCGGAAATCAAGTATCTCTACCCAGAGGATTGTGATTCTGGAGGGTGTACCTCGTGGCCTTGAAATTAAGGGTTGTAATTGTTGAATTGCTTTTGAAAGGAAATCCGTACTTAGTTGTGCGGGACTGGATGTAGGGTAACTCCGAACCAGTATAAAATCCGGTGTGTTCTTTCCTTTACTGCATTTACTTTATTTCTGCATCTGTGTTTGATTCTGTGATTATATCTATGTTTAAATATTTATACATTTGTGTACAAATCAACAGTAACTCAAAAAGATTCAGTAATTTCTTATAAATACTATTCACTCCCCTCTAGTGTTCATTCTAGCCTTAAGATCCGTATTCCTCACATTTGGTATCAGAGCAAGGTTTTCAAAAGTTTCATAATCTGATTTTTGAAAAAGTTTTTTTTAAAAAGGCTATATTTAAGAAATTTGTTAATGCATGTTTAGAAATATTCAGATCATCATTGTCTCTTGAGTCTGCATATAATCAATATTCAAATACAAGTTGTCTACTAAGATTGTTTGATGTGTAGGAATCATGCTTTATGGGAGTTGAGGAATTAATCCAGAACAAACAAATTGTGCAGATCAAAAAGAACAAATGGATACTTGATAGTGGATGTTCTAGACACATGACTGGGAATCCAGATATGCTGAATGATATAATATACAAAGACGGAGGACTGGTTAACTTTGGAGACAATTCAAAAGGTTATGTGATCGGCATCGGCAAAGTCGGTAACTCTGAAACTCCTATTATTACTAATGTTTTGCTAGTTAAGAATCTGAAACACAATCTGCTAAGTATAAGTCAACTATGCGATAAAGGATATACAATTAAATTTGAAAAAGATAAGTGTCACATTGAAGATAATAATTCAACCATAATATTTGAGGGAATTAGGAAAAAGAATATTTATATTGTTAGTATGAAAATTTCAAATGATAACTTGTGTCTTTTGGCAAATGCAAGTGACCCTTGGATTTGGCATAAGAGATTTGGGCATTTGAATTTCAAACTCTTATCTAGACTGTCAAAACATGATCTAGTAAGAGGCCTCCCTAAAATGAATTTTAAAGTAGATAGTCTATGTGATGCATGTCAACTAGGAAAACTTAGAAAAAGCTCTTTTAAATTAAAAGATATGATTTCTACTACGAAACCTCTTGAATTACTTCATATTGATCTATTTGGTCCATCTCAAATTCTATCAATAAATAATAGTAAATATGTTTTTGTAATTGTAGATGATTATTCTAGATTTACATGGACAATATTTTTAAAACATAAAAGTGATACTTTTGAATATTTTAAGAATTTTTCAAAAAGGGTTCAAAATCAACTTTCTCAAAAAATTATAACCATCCGTAGTGATCACGGTGGTGAATTTGAAAATGAAAAGTTTAAAGAATTCTGCAATAAAAAGGGAATAATTCACAATTTTTCATTTCCAAGAACTCCACAACAAAACGGAGTAGTAGAACGTAAAAATAGGATGATTCAAGAGTGTGCGAGAACTATGCTTTCTGATAGTAATTTACCAAAGTACTTTTGGGCAGAAGCAGTTGCTACCGCATGTTATATTTTAAATAGAATTTTAATTAGACCTTTAACTGATAAGACATCTTATGAACTTATTTACTCAAAGAAACCTAAGGTATCTTATTTTAGAATTTTTGGAAGTAAATGTTTTATTTTAAATACAAAAGATAACTTAGATAAATTTGTCCTAAATCCGACAAAGGTATCTTTATCGGATACTCTAATAGAAGTAAAACATACAGAGTATTTAATTTAAGAACTAATACCATCGAAGAAACAATGCATGTTTCATTTGACAAAAATTTCAAAATTTTTGAAGAAATAAATGATGAAGAGGATTTAATCACTCAAAACCAAGAGTCAACTGAAACTAATAATGAATTAAATCATCCTAATAAAAGGATTAAACTTTTAAAAGATCATCCTATAGAAATTATACTTGGAGATATGCAATCTGTTGTTAAAACTAGAAACCAACTAAGTCAAATGAGTAATGTAGCTTTTATATCAACTATTGAACCCAAAAATTCAGAAGAAGCATCAACTAATGATTCATGGATTTTGGCTATGCAAGAAGAATTAAATCAATTCACTAGAAATGATGTTTGGGAACTTGTTCCTAGACCTGAAAATAAAACAATAATTGGAACTAAATGGGTTTATAAAAATAAAATGAATGAACAAGGAGAGGTTGTTAGAAATAAAGCCCGGTTAGTCGCTTAAGGTTATTGTCAAGAAGAAGGAATAGATTTTGATGAAACCTTTGCCCCCGTAGCAAGATTAGAAGCCATTAGGATTCTACTTGCTTTCGCAAATCATAATAATTTCAAATTATTTCAAATTGATGTTAAAAGTGCATTTTTAAATGGTTTTGTAAAAGAAGAAGTATTTGTTGAACAACCACCGCTTTTTGAAAATGATAAATTTCCAAATCATGTTTACAAACTTAAGAAAGCTCTTTATGGTATAAAGCAAGCTCCTAGAGCCTGGTTTGATAGACTAAGATCTTACTTGTTACAATCAAATTTTGAAATAGATAAAGTAGATAATACTCTTTTTATTAAAAGAAATAAAAATGATATTCAACTAGTACAAGTCTACGTAGATGATATCATTTTTGGATCAACTAATTTTGAAATGAATAAAGAATTTTCTGAAATAATGACAAAAGAGTTTGAGATGAGTCATATGGGTGAATTAAATTTCTTTTTAGGATTACAAATAAAACAATTATATAATGGTATCTTTATTGGTCAAGAAAAATATGCTAAAGACCTAGTTAGTAAATTTGGTTTGACTACTACGAGTTGAAAACCCACTCCCGTGGCAACCAATGAGTACCTTAGTAAAGAAGATCTCTCGAAAGATGTAGATCAAAAATTATATAGAGGAATGATTGGATCACTACTCTATATCACTGCGAGTAAACCTGATATCATGCATAGTGTCTGTCTCTGTGCAAGGTATCAATCCCAACCTAAAGAAACTCACCTAAAAGCTGTAAAACATATTATAAGATATGTTAAACAAACCTTTGATTATGGATTATTTTATCCTAAAAATGATTCGTTTGACTTAATATCTTACTATGATGCTGATTATGCTGGTTGTAAATCAGACCGAAAAAGTACAAGTGGAACTTGTCACTTTTTAGGGCATTCTTTGATTTCCTGGTTTAGTAAAAAGAAAAACACAGTTTCTCTATCAACAACTGAAGCGGAGTATATTTCTGCTGCTTTGGCATGTTCTCAAGTAATATATATGCAACAAACTTTAAAAGATTTTGGTTTAAATATCTCAAAATCACCAATTTATTGTGATAATACTAGTGCAATAAATTTATCCAAAAATACCACTCAACATGCTCGAACTAAACATATTGATATCAGACACCATTTTCTCAGAGATAATATAAGTAGAGAAGTAATTACTCTCGACTATATCAATTCTGAAAATCAAATTGCTGATATCTTAACAAAACCCTTAAATAAATCTACATTTACTAAATTAAGAAGAGAATTAGGTATTTGTTCATTAACTGAAATATAAAATATAAATAACAAAGTATAATTAAAAATTAAATCAAAATAAATCAAATAGTAAAAATATTGAGAACCATGTCGACATCCCCCTATACCCATGTCGACATATAACATTTTGTTTTAATATTTTAAAAATTTTTCCCACCAAAATTCAAATAATTGGTTATATATTCTTCTTATTTTCGAAATTTTCTTCATTCTCTCTGTTCTCTTTCTGTTCTATCTTCTGAAATCAATTTATCAATGACCTCCTCTTCCAAATCAAACATAAAACACTACAACAAACCGAGGTTTTAATAGCAGCATAAAATAGCGTTTCAATAGAAAACGCTATCACTGATTATTTGATTAAAAACTCATAAAGTTAAAAACGCTATTTCATCCACCAAATTGTTAAAACGCTGTGTCATCAAGCCTATGGTCATGAAAATTTGCTTCCCTCGTGAAAATTGGTTCCCTCGTGAAAATTTGCTTCCCTCCCCCGCTGCTTTTATCAACACTTAAGAAAATTATCCTTCCCTCTCGCTACGTAACAAAATTATCGCTTAACCCTAAAATTATCCCCAATTTCTTCCTTATTTAATATTCCTCAATCGCACGGCAATTCATTGGACACTAATAAAGTCGCACAGAAAAAAGAATCTACGTCGGTACTAATCAAATCACATCGTCTGTATCTTCATTATCATATGTAAAAGTGGAATCTTCAAACTTCAGAAAGTCGATACTAGGTAAGTTTACAATATTATTGATTGTCTTTTGATTTTTGTGTGCAATTCCTAACCCTAATCTTCTTCTGATTCTATTATATTAATATTATTGATTGAATTCCCTTTTAATTTTCATTGATTAGGGGTCGTATCTTTTTTATCTGAACTTGTAGGAAGAATATATTTTAGCTTCTAATTAAATTATTAATGATGTTGGACGTAAACTACTCATTGGATATGACCTTTCGTGCTTAATCGTCAATGAATAATGATGGTATCATTGATTTGGGATATTTTGGTTTTGTCTCTACCACATGTATTGTTGGAAGCAATACATTATTCTTTCTTGTTCATACATTCAAAAGTGAAAAATAGAATGCAAATTTTCTTCTTCTGACATTTGATCATGTAATCGATGCAAGTGGTGGGTTTTTTAGTATATATAGTGATACAGTAAGCTGGTAGAATTTTATAAGCCTTTTAATTTGATAACCATCTTCTGAAATGGAATGCGTAAATTATCAAATTTATTTAACTACTCAAAATAGTTGATACTGTGAGCAGGAAAGTGATCCTTTGAAATGAAATGTGGGAATCCTTTTAATTTGGTAACTGACAATATGTATCAATCACATATAAATATCAATTTATTTATCATTGTCTCCAAGTTGATAAATTTGGGTCCATATTTGTACTTGAAATATTATTTGCTGAAGATGGAATATTGCACAGCCGCTAACTATAAATCCTAGTTTAAACTAATCTTCTAGTTTGTAAATTTCACAAAGATCTTGTCTGCATACACCGAAGTAAATAAAAAGAGGCACCTTTTGCACTTTCTGCTCCATGGAGATACCATTTCAGTACCGAGCATCCCAAAATCACAAACCTATAGACTACATGAAATCAAATACACACACATATATATAACAGTGCATTGTCCTTTCATATTTTCAAGATAGTTAGAATATAGATGAATATACTCTAACTAATGTCGAGTGTGAATCCCTTGACTATCTAATTTGTAAATTTGTCATCGTGGTATTATGACCAACAAGTAACTACAATGATTACTCAAATAATGTTTGCATAACCCCGTCTCAGTCATGCCCAGTTCACTTAACCCCAATTCATTCGACCCCTTGTTCGGAAATGCACCGCATTGTATATAGGTACAATATCTAAAAGAATATTGTCATCATGGAAAAAAATGCTTTCAACTCCACTGTATTTAAGTGGTATTATTACCAACAAGTAACTATGATGTTTGTTGTGCAGGAAGAATGCTTGGAAAACCATTGTGGGCATTTCACATCATGTCTCTTTTACAAGGCCATGTGGTCTCTTTGATGTAGCCACCGTCGCATTTAGCAATCCTTTGACACTTTTTCCTTATACTGATAGCATCTTCGATAAGCTAGATTTTATAGGCATAAACTAGTATGTGCAGGTTTGTACCACTTCATCATTTATTTTCATAAAAGATGTACTGCTAGAACACTATAGCAGCCAATATTCATTAAAATTAGAATATTGATATTTCAGCTAATTGCCTTGAAATTTTATTCAAGCATACCTTTATTCTCAACTTCAATTTTGGCCAAAAAATGTCTTTTGTTTTTGTTGTTGTTAAGATAGCTCTATTTACAAAATTGAAGTTAGACTAAAGAAATTATATAATATTTATGTATCATTAATTTAAGGTTTGGTATTTATCATTTAATAACAATGCCGGAGGGAACCAAAAGAAAGTTTAAGTAATTATGTCAATCTTATCCTAGTAGAATATATATGCATTATTAATTTGAAGTTAAATATTTAATTTCTTAACAACAACTTCAAAGGGCATCAAAAGAAAGATTCAGGAATTATGTTAATCTTATTGTATTTGAATATTATATATACATACATCTGTGCGTGCACATATCATTAACCTGAAGTTTATTAGTTAATCTTTTAATAACAAGTTCAAAATGCATCAAAAAAAGGTTTAAGAAATTATGTCGATTTTATTGTAATAGCCTTGAATCAAATTTCTTTTTGCAATGGAGACTATATATATAATTTTTGCTAATAGGAAATGATTTCTGGGCCTTCCTCAAAACTTGTGGAAATCGATGAATATAGTGAATCTGGTCACGCTTTTTATCCATAAGGGTTGTTTCGCATGTTGCATCAGTTTAATGAAAGATACAAACACCCCAATGTGCCATTCATCATTATTGAAATGGAGCTAATAATGAAACCGATTTAATTTGTCATCCTTACTTACTGGAGCATTTATGGTTGTTTATGCATCATCTAAAATGGTTATGAATCATGATATCATATCAGTTATTTTAATATTATATATGCAGAAAAATATATTCCCATTTTGTAGAAACATTGTTAATTTTTTTTTGATTTTCTTTCAACTATTTAGGGTGTGAAGATATTGGCTATTTATCCTAGAATATTTCTGATAATTAGGAGTGGGCAGATATGGGTATGGTACCATATTTCTGATAACACACATGCTTGTTCATCCTTTCTTAAGTACGTTATGAGAGTATTAAATAAACTACTTTACCAAAACATATTATATTAATTGTATTCTCTATCTTAGTCCATACAACTTCAATAATTCATTTTCAGTTATTATATCTAATTGTAGCCCAAATCCAGATATGTATGTTTTGATAATAATTCATTGATTTTAGTTTATATTTCCAAAACATGCATTTTCAATGAATTCATTGATATTACCTAATTAGGTAAAATCAGAAGACAAGCAATGAATAAAATGAAATCAATGAATTATTATCAAGAAATACATATCTGGATTTTGACACAATTAGGTAATATTATATTAAGTGATTGAAATCGGTTTATATTTCCAAAACATGCATTTTCAGTTATTCTCATATATTATTTCTTTTAATAAAATGTTCAATAATATGATTTTGGAATCTGTGTAGCCCATTTATAATGGATGTTTACTCTTTTTAGGAACATTCTGAATTTGGACACAATCGGGCAAAACAAATAAAACTGCCTTAAAAAATTGAAGATAATTCATTGATTTCAGTATATATTTCCAAAACAGGCATTTTTATGTATTCTTATATATTTCTTTTGGAATAACGAGTATTTATAGCATGAAAGTATGTAAATTTGGGTTGCTTGATTAATACATATAGAATGTAGATTATTAGATTCTGCATTTTCTATCTATTCTCTATTTTAGTCAATTATATAGGGGCACCAAATGCAATACAAACTACACCTTTACACATCGTCAATTCATTAGGCAGGTGCCACGTTGGTTATATGTGTATATTGCTTTACAAATTTGGTTTAGTTCAATACAGTAGGAAAGGGTGATTGTACTTTCAAATACATGAAATAAGTGTATATTGCTTAAAATTAACTAGTAAGATTCTTATTGATATTTGTCTTCCATATTTTCGAAAATAGAAGAAAAAACTCGCCTATTAATAATTATATCACAGATAGTGGGACATAATTTATATTTTAGTAAAATTTGAATCTAAACACTCAAAATTTTATGAAAAGATGTAATGTTTTGCCTCAGAGAGTTAGTAAAGAATCAGAGCATCTTAAATTTCCTTATTTATTTCCTAAAAAATTAAACTAGAAAAGTAAATATTTTCTCTGTTAAAACTTTACAAATTTATTCATCTTATTCCTTTTGAAACTCTCTAAATAGAAATCATTTTGTTACTTACTACAATTTCACATTTAGGCCTAAATAATTGAACATATATAGAGAGAGAGTTATTTATTGATATAAATGTTAACAGATCTTCAAAACCTTTTCATATAAATCATTTTCTAAATGAGAGATCGACAGAGCTTCACTATTTTGTTACTGTGTTTAGTGATGTAATTACTCTCCCAAGTCTTCTGCATTTGTCTAAATTTACGGGGGCAATTCATGTTACCATAGTCTAGTTTTCAACTTCACCACTCTTGTGCACAGAGCTTCATTTCCTATTATACACAACTCCAAATGTTGTTTCTCGGTTGCTTCACTATTTTCATATATTAGGTTTTGTACCTTTATACATTTTTTCCACTAACTTTGGCCAAACTTATCTTCTTTATCCTTCATTTTGCTGTCATGGTTCTCCGGGTACAAAAGAAGAGATATGTAAATTAATGGAACTATTGATAAGTTGGATTTCCCTAATGCAACCTGCTTCTATAAGTTAAACTATAAATTTGTTCAATATTCTTTTAAAATTTTAATTTCTTATTTGTTTATTGGTTTATATAACTCCACTTGGATTAGTTACTAAACATATTCGAAGAAACATTTGCTGATGATCCATATGTTTTACATGACAGAAATCATGATGAAAAGATTGCAAAATCTGAGTGATCGGCAGAAGCATGTATTTGAGGGACTAATTATAAGCAATAATACATGCTAATTATAAGCAATAATACACTGGTTTGGAGTAGACTGCAAATTAAAGGTCTTGCAACAAGAAAGAGTGAAAAAAGATTGAGGGATGGAACAGCATTATCCAAACAAAGAAATCTAAAAAGAGAGAAACAACCTTCAATCGCGTCCAAAGAAATAGTTGGCAATATTACTGGAAATGATGCTGATGCTGGTGATACTGCAAAGAAAATTACAAGAAGGAGTTCTGTTTTAAAAGCTTGCACCATCACATCTGGTGCACTACTAGCACTAGGTCTATCGATTCGTCAGGTGCACATATTATTCTATTTTAGCATAGAGAATACTACTAAAAGGAAATTTATGCTTGTATGTTTAGCTTTAGTGCACTTTAATTGCAGGTATCACACATTGCATTTGTTCAATAGTGGGTAAACATTGATGCATCTACACAAGTGTCATGTACATATGCTCTCTCTTCTCTTTCCGTAAATGTTAACTAAAGGAATTGTTTACTTAAAATAATGCTAATATTGCGTACACTATCTTCAGTTGGGTTCAAAGCATGGCACATAGAGTTGATCATAGGTCTTGTTCTGCTCATAACATCCTGCCGCTACGTGTTATTAAAGACATTGCCAGATTTTTCAGAGTCTAGTTCAGCTGCAAAATGAACAGGTAGTATTGTTGTTTGATCATATTTTCTTCTTTTAATGGTCCTTGTATTTAAAACAGTCGGTATATTTTCAGGTTCTTACTTCCTTGCAGCCTTTGGACTACCTTGTTGTGGCGTTTCTGCCTAGAATTAGTGAGGTAAACATTTGATCAAGAAATAAATTAGAAGGAAATGTCATTCTCAATCAGTAAATATTTACCTCTATTTGGATAATTTTGAATTGGAAGGAGCTGCTATTCCGAGGGGCGCTGCTTCCATCTCTGGGACTTAACTGGAAGAGTGCCCTTGTAACTGGAGCAATTTTTGGAGTCCTTCATTTGGGCAGTAGCAGAAAATTGGTTCCTATTGACTTGCACAACAGGCCTGCTTGGTATAAGAAGAAAGTTTACCCTACAAGTAAGGTTTATTTTATGCTATCATTACTAAAAAATACAATAAACATAGAATGTACTACTCTTGATTTATAAAAAGAGTATAGTGTAAACATTTACAACAATTATGAATGAACAAAGTTGTTTTCGCATATTATAGGTTCCTTGTTTGGAGCATAACAATGAAGTGAAAGGGGAGAGCCTTGATTTGATCAAGTTCATTGATGAAAATTTTGAAGGCCCCAAATTGCTTCCTTATGATGTATCCAAGGATTAATCAATTTTTTCTTTTATGTTCAGTTTTCACTCTTTGAAATTTTGGTCAAATGCACTCTTATAATTGATGTGTAGGATCCCGTGAAAAAACAATTTGGAGATGAACTTTTGGCCTACAGTGAAATTTTCCACAGTGTTAAATTCTCCGCTCTTTACTCTAAAGACCCCATGCCCAAAGTAGTTGGTGAATCTTCGAGATATTTAGATTAAAAAAAACAAAACATGTCTTTATTTTGTGATGAACTGATTTTGAAATATACTTGCTCTTGAAAAGACTGTATATGATAAATTGGAGAAGATCTTGCTAAGTTTGAAGATGGACCATTTTTCCTTGGGCACAATTTCAGTTTGGTATGTACTTTTAACTGTTTGTTTATATTTTTCTGTTCCAATGCCCAGGGCAGTCCTGTCTACTCCAGGTATTTAGTTCTGATAACCTTAATTTTCCCTTAGATTTTAATCCATATGCTCTAGTTCGAAACTTATCCCATTTGAGTTTATTCTCAAAAAATGATGAAATAATTGGAAGCCAAAACCAGGTACTGAGGGAGAAGCAAGCAGCTCTTAGAAAACAAGCGCTGGGTACAAACAATTCTTAGCTTTCATGTTCTTGAATCTGCTATGTTTAAGCTAATATTTGTTACTGACCTGAAATTTCATATGATTAGTTTCAGAGAATGATCATGTCCTTATGGAGAAAAAACTCGATTGTGCAGTGAAAATTCGCAAAAGCGCAGGAACAGTTGTGAAAGAAGGTCGTTACAACAATGTAACGAAGAGAGTTGGTCAAATGTGAGCATGTATACGTCCGTATATGTGTCTTTGTCCTTCAATTCTCTGTTTTAATGCCACATGTGCTTCCTTTTTTATGTTGGTGAAGGTCGGTGCTCTTTCCTTTTTTTTCATACTTGCTTTGTTTCCTCCTAAAGAAATTTATTTTTGATGTAATTTTATTACTAAGCTTTTATAAGACAATGATTGGACAAATTTTCAGTTCAGACCTCTTGCATAAACTGTTTCAAGTTTAGACTCCTTTGAAACGAAAATAGGTTTATAATACTCAACATCTGTTCAATGGTTCAATCAATCGCTGTTGGACAAAATTTGAACTTGTGACGAAATATATTAAAATCAGATTGTATAACAAATGAGACAGTGGTGCTGGACTTGAAAAAATCGCTCGTGCAAATTTAAATTTGCAAAAGTTAAATTTAAAATTTTGTTGATACTTATTTAAGGAGTGGGCATTTACAAAAATGCTTTATTACCAAAAAAATGGCTATTTTTATAGCAACTTTCAAACTAGGCCTAAAATAAAAAATTTAATCTTCGGTTCACCACTAAATCATCGATGAATTATGTGCATTATGCCTTTGTACACATCAGTTTAATTAACACCAAGCAGTGTTATCAAAAATCATTAAATCGTACGATTCAGACGCGATTCAGATCGAATCGCACTTCTTCCGATCTGAATCGACGAAAAGATTGCCAAACGCCGAAATCGCACGATCTTTCCCAACGTAGGTTAGATAATAAGACTATCCCAACGTGACAGCTTTCCAAATGTCTTGGCAGATCAACTAACAATTGTAGTTAATTCATGGCTCATTCAATTAAGAAGTATTTGATATTTGATAAAAATTTATCCGATACTTTCCACTTCTTATTTGCAAAGAATTTAAACAGTTTATATTTGGTAGCTTTCATATTAAGATGTCCTGGCCACTTTTCTGCAATGCACAGTATAAGTATACTTATGTGGACTGTAATGCACAGTAAACGTCCTTAACTTTTGTGGACTAATGCACAGTATACAGTTATCTGCAAATTAGGACATGCTCCTTTTAACTTCCTGTCTCATATGTTCATTGAATTTGCACAAGTATGGGTAATCCTGCAAGTTTGGCGAAACATCAAGCAAATCCTAAGGTAGCTCCTATGATTGCAAAAATGATGGGAAAGATGGATGCCTAGGCTAAGTAATGTGCTTATGTTTTCTTCATACTCGTATTAGTACATTATGCTAGATAATGTTGTTATTATGTAATGTTGGAGGCAAACTGTTTATTATGACCTAGACTGGGCTGTTACTGTAAGAAATGAATGCTTTTATTGATTGTGCTTTAGCCTTAATTTTAATGGTTGTGCACTCTCTACACCGTTGTTTCATTGTTCTCGAGTCTCACGGTGGATTCTCCGGCTAAGTGAAATTAGTTGATTTGGTTTCACTGTTCGATGATCATAATATGCAATGTAGAGTTCAAAGTTGTCGTGCAACTATATACATATACATACATATATAATAATAATAATAATAATAATAATATAATAAAAAGATGAAACTGAAACTGATAAATGCTATAAATTAATATTACATGGGATAGCGTTAGATAGACGATATTGATTAACAAAACGCTATCGAAACTGTGTATGTGATGTAAGATTTACGCATCAACAACGCTATAATAGAAAATCATAAACGCTATACAAGTATGATAAGAAACGCTATTGAAATATCATCTTAACGCTATAACATGGTATGCTGAAACGCTATAAAAATGCCCAGAAAACGCTATAGAAATTAACCGCAGGATAATATTTCATATAGCGTTTTGGTTTAATAACAGAACATAAACGCTATGGTAGGCTACAAACGCTATATAGCGTTTTTCTCCCTGCTATGTAATGCTAACGGCCTACCATAGCTTGTCGTTTCACAGCGTTCTCTGAAACGCTATGGTAAGCTGTAATAGCATTTTCTGAACGCTATGAAAGCCCTATTCTGTTGTAGTGAAATCAACCTTTTCGTTCCCTTCTCCTACCTCTGGTCTGTTCCAACGTACTACGCTCGCCCGAGTGACAAAAATGGAGGATTCTATGAAGTATGCAATTCAGTTAATGACTGAAATTCAAATAGTGCAACTCCAAATGGAAAAAGAACAGGAAAGGCAAGGGAAAATCATTAAAAATTTGCAAAAATTTCTAATGGACAATCATGCTAATCCAATCTTGATTGATGAGGACTCTTCAGGAGATCATGAACAAGAGGAAAGTGAAGAAGAAGAACCAATGGAAGAAGAGCATGCGGAAGACAACGACAAAGTCATTTGCATTGGCAAAGTATGTTTTGACAAGGACGGAAACTTGGTTGAACAACGTGGAAATTTCTATTTCCATTATCCAAATTGTTCGATCCATAGATCTCCAATTGTCAAAGATACTCAGTAGTTTCTTCTTTTTCGTTTTTTCATCGTTATGTTAATATTTGTCACGTTGTATGAAAATATTAATATAAACATATATATATATATATAAATATTGTGTGTTCTTATATATGATTCCTATATATGTTATATATAAGTATTATATAGGTACTTGGTTAGGAATGTTAGTAGTTTAGGACTAAGTTTTAGATTTACAAGTAAGTATTGATTATGTATGATAACACTATCATTATAATCATATAGGATATTAGACTAAGAGTTATATAGTTTGGAGTTAGTTTGTTTTTGTTGATGACAAAGGGGGAGAAATATAAAATAGAAGAGTTAGGCATAGATTAAGGGGGAGTTATCAGTTTTAGGGGGAGTTGTTAGGATAGAAGTAATATTTTATAAACAAAGGTTGTCATCATCAAAAAGGGGGAGATTGTTAGTCCATGAGTTGATGGTTTTGATGACAACAACCTTAGAATAAGATTATAAAATATAAATACTAACATTATAGTTTAAATATATATGTATATGCAGGATTTAACCATGCAGGTACTAAGAATGAAGACTGTACAATATAGAGATTCAAGATATCAAGATTGAAGACTCAGAGTATCAAGAATACCAAGAGTTCAAGATTTCAAGATAAGTATTGAGTCTAGAATTATGTTAAAACTTCATAATAGCACTGAAATCTCACTCCATTTTTCATTTGGGATGGAACCCATTTCTACCTTTTTGGTGGCTTACAAACCCACGACAAGTAGCTTACAAACCTATGACAAGTGGCTTACAAACCCACGAACATCCTGGTTTTGTACAAGTTCTCGAGTCCTAATGTGATGAGATATTCTGCAGGAAGAAGCTTGCAAAAATACTTCAAAATGATTTTCAAAACTGATTTTCAAAATGTTTTAGCCTTAAAAATTATCTTTTCAAATGATTTTCAAAAAGATGTTTTAGCCTTAAAAAATATTCTTTGATTTTGTTCTTAAATAAATTCTTGTTTTAAACTTCGTTTGTTTTAAACTATCTTTTAATATATTTAACTTTTAATATTTACTTAGATTTAAATATAAAATTATAGTAAAATTATATATATATTATTCTCTATATTTATCTATGTATTTTATCTATAGTCAAGTATATTAATAAAGTTTAAAATAGTTTTAATATAAGATAAAGGTTATTTTCAAAGAAAAACAAAATATAAAAATTTCCTTTGGGATGTCGACATGCCCTAGTACCCCATGTCGACATAGTGTCAGTTAGGACCAAAAATTTGAATTTCAAAAGAAGTGTCTATTCTCCATAACCTTTCATGAATAGACATGGCTGTTGTTCTTCTATAAATAGGGGTTAGTTTCAACGAATTTTATATCAGATTTTATGGTTTTTCACTTCTCTTCTTCTTCCACATTTTCTTATTCAAAATCCTATCATCACTCTACCGAAATCAACATTGAATCTAACTAGATCATCTCTGGTTTAATTCTCTATCACTATCTCAACAAGATCTTAGTGCTATTCAGAGTTATAGTCTTCTTTGTAATCTATCTAGCAAGAAAAGGTGTGATTGTAGCCTTGGAAATCAATCAAGTGAGAAAAGGTGTGATTGTAGCCTTGAGAAATCAATTGGGTGAACTTGTAGCCCGGAAATCAAGTATCTCTACCCAAAGGATTATGATTCTGGAGGGTGTACCTCGTGGCCTTGAAATCGAGGGTTGTAATTGTTGAATTGCTTTTGAAAGGAAATCCATACTTAGTTGTGCGGGACTGGATGTACGGTAACTCCGAACCAGTATAAAATCCGGTGTGTTCTTTCGTTTACTGCATTTACTTTATTTCTGCATCTGTGTTTGATTCTGCGATTATATCTATGTTTGAATATTTATACATTTGTGTACAAATCAACAGTAACTCAAAAAGATTTAGTAATTTCTTATAAACACTATTAACCCTTCTCTAGTGTTCATTCTAGCCTTAAGATCCGTATTCCGCATTCCTCACAGGAACTACATCAAATGGATGTTCATAATGCGTTCCTACATGGTGATCTTGATGAGGAGGTATACATGAAATTACCTCCTGGGTTTGAGAGTTCGGATCCAACTTTGGTGTGTCGGTTACGTAAGTCATTGTATGGCTTAAAGCAAGCTCCAAGATGTTGGTTTGCAAAATTGGTGTCGGCTTTGAAAGGGTATGGCTTTCTTCAGTCTTGTTTAGATTATTCTATTTTTACATTTACTAAAGGCGGTATTCAGATTAATGTCTTAGTTTATGTTGATGATCTTGTTATTTCTGGGAATGATTCCGCTGCGCTTACCATATTCAAAGCTTATCTTAGTGATTGTTTTAAAATGAAAGATCTTAGAAATCTCAAATATTTTTTGGGGATTGAGGTCGCCCATAATTCATCAGGCTTGTTTTTATGTCGACGCAAATATACTTTGGATATTATTTCTGAAGCAGGCTTATTGGGGGCAAAACCGATTGGGTTTCCTATAGAACAAAATCATAAGCTAGGTCTTGCAACTGGAGAGTTTCTAGCAGATCCTGAATCATACCGATGACTTGTGGGTCGTTTGATTTATCTTGCGGTTACTCGACCGAACTTAGCTTATTCAGTTCATATTTTGTCTCAATTTATGCAAGCACCTCGAATTGAACATTGGGCAGCGGCTCTTCGGGTTGTGTGTTATTTGAAAGGGACTCCGGGTCAGGGGAATTTGGCTCCGTGCTGACAGTGAGTTGACCTTGGAAGGATGGTGTGATTCAAATTGGGCGGCTTGTCCTCTTACTTGTCGCTCGTTGACAGGTTGGCTTGTGTTCCTTGGTTAATCTCCTATTTCTTGGAAGACAAAGAAACAACATACGGTATCTCGGTCTTCCACGGAAGCTGAATATAGGTCTATGGCTACAATTACTTGCGAATTAAAGTGGCTAAAAGGGTTGTTGTTGAGTTTGGGTATGCATCATCCTAAAGCTATTAAATTATTTTGTGATAGTGAATCGGCGTTACATATAGCAAAGAATCCTGTTTTTCATGAGCGGACGAAACACATCGAGGTTGATTGTCACTTTGTTCGTGATGCGATCAATGAAGGTTTGATATCTCCTACTCATGTCTCGACATCGCCACAGTTGGCGGACATATTTACAAAGGCTCTCGGCAAGGCTCAATTTGATTTTCTTCTCTCCAAGTTGGGCATTTTTGAATCTCATGCTCCAACTTGTGGGTGGGTAATGAGATATATTTAGAATATATGATTAGATATTATGATATATGATTAGGATATTATGCTATATTTAGATTTCCTGCTGTTTCCGCAATATATGATTAGATGTTATGAGTGGTATGTAATAAGGGATATATCTTCAGAAGATTTCCTGTTGTTTCCACAATTCTAGAGTTACCATAAGATAAAGTCTTAGGTATGTATTATAAATAAGGATGTTGGTGATTAATAAGGATTTAAGCTGAGTTTTACCAATTCTTCATACTGCCTCAGTATTAGGAGCCCCATTAGACTGGATAATTCACAGAACGTATTATAAAAATTGCCCATGCTAGAGTATTAATTAAAATTAATAACTCCTTTAAGTTCCCGAATAAAATTCCTATCCTAACCGAAAAAGATGAAATCATATGGCAAGAAGTTATGTATGAATGGAAGCCCTTTATTTGCGCAAACTGCTCTAGCTTTGGGCATGCTGAAATTCACTGTCAATTCAGCAAAGTTTGGATGCCTAAAACATCCATATAGAAAATGACAGTAAACAATTCAGAGCTGAGTACAGACATGAATATTGATGATAGTTCGGATGACATTCTGATACAAAAAACTAATACAGTCGATGAACAATTGGTTTCAAACCATCCTTAACAAAAAGAAATGCTCATCAATAGTACATCAGATGCTACTAAGGAATTCTCAAACAAAGATAATGTTTACATGCCCTAATGTCCATTCGAATGTTAATAGTTCGAACCATAATATAGACTTACAACAAAATTCAAAATCTAATGAAATTGTTATAGATACTCTTTCAACAAATTTTGGTTCAAAAGAGCTTTCTAGTGAGCCAACAGAGATGCCTACTTTGTCATTGAATCTAGCCCATAGTTCTGCAGCTATGAATCAGAGTCCCGAACTTCCATCTAGTTCGAAAACAAGACCAACCAGGAAAACAAGGACGAAGGAAATCCCTTATGAATTCAAATCCACCCACAACTCTGATGTGATTGAAAACCCTACTTGGTCCAATCTAGTAATTCAGCTAAAAGGTAAAAGTAAAAAATTAAAAAAAGCTAAGATAATGGGATCAGCTATTTCTCTCGAAGAAAATAGCAGTCCTGATAATAATATATAAATGCAGTTCCTTATATGGAACATCAGAGGTATGAATTCCTCTGTTAAGCAGTTAGAGTTTTGCAAGCTATTAATAGTAACAGATTTTCATTTATTGGCATACTTGAAAATAAATTATCTCTTGATAAGATTGATAAATTTATGTCCAAAATAAGTAAAAACTGGAAATATGCACATAATTCATCTTCTGGTCAGAAAATTCGAATTCTTATAATTTGGGACTCACCTCAGTGGTCAAATATCATTTTACACTCTAATGATCAATATATTTCTTCTATTCTACATAATCAAAGTGGAATTAGCATTTTATGCACAACAGTTTATGCTTTTAATGAAGAAATGCAGCGCATGGACCTATGGAAATATATTACTGATCAATCTAAAAGTGTTACTTCTCCTTGGATAGTGGCGGGCGATTTCAATGCTATTCTTTCCCCCAATGATAGAATGAACAATGGTCTATTTAACTCGATGTGAGAACAAGAATTCATAGGTTGCATTTCCTCCTCCAATCTAACAGAGCCAGATTTTACGGATAATTTTTTTACTTGGAGAGGAGGTCAAAATTTATCAATTCATAGTAAAAATGATCGTGTTTTTGTTAACAACTCATGGATGGATAAATTTTATCATTTTGGAGTCAACTTTGGTAGCCACTCCTTAAGTGACCATGCTCCTATTTCGATTAATCTTATGTTAAACTATTCTAATAGTAATAGAATACCTTTTAAGTACAACAACTCTTGGCATCTTCAAGTGGGTACCATTCTTCGCTTCAAGATGTTATGCTGCTGCAGTTATCTGGAAATCCCCTCTACATCCTCTTATGCAAACTAAAATCTTTTAAGTCTGCATTGAAAAGATGGAAAAAAGATAAAAGTAACATATACATTGTGGTGGAGAAATTAAAAACTGAGACTAATGAGATATATAAGCAAATAGTTACAAATCCAATGAATGACAGGGTAATAGATCAGTATATATCTAAATCTGAGAAAGTACATTCACTCATGAGGAAAATAGCAACTAATAATGAACAAAGGATGAAAAAGATTTGGCTTATTAAAGAGGATAGACCATCAGAGTGTTTTTACAGCAAGATTAATTCTCTTATCCCTAGACGAAGAAGTAAACATATTCTTAATGATGACGGGTCTTGGACACCAGCATCAGAAAAACTTGCTCAAGAAGCCATAAGCTATTTCACTAATCTATTCACATCATCTCAGGCTACATATGAATTCCCAGACATAACTTGTAAGAAAATTTTAACTGATCATGCTAGAAATACTTTGTGCAAACCATTTCAGCTAGAGGAAATTAATTTGGCTACATTCCAAATCAATGATAATAGCTCCCCTGGACCTGATGGTCTTAATTCAAAAATTTTCAAAGTCCACTGGGAGCAAATAAAATATGATATTTGGAATGCTATGAATGGTATTCTCCAATCAGGAAAAATTATAAGAGAAATCAACCATACTTTCATTTGCCTTATACCAAAAAACCTAAAGCGGTTGATATGACCAACTTTAGACCGATTTCTATATGCAATGTTTCTTATAAAATTCTTGCTAATGTTCTATGTAATAGAATGAAAGATTATATGAATGATCTTATTTTATATAATCAGAATATAATCAGAATGCTTTTATTCCTGGCAGAATATTTACTGAAAATCCCCTGCTAGCATATGAAATGGTTAGAGGATTCAACAGGAAAAATTCTAACAATCTATGTCTAAAATTGATCAGCATAAAGCCTATGATAGAATTAGTAGAGAGTTTATTCATCACATGCTGATTTCTATGAGCTTTCCGTTATTATTTGTTGATCTTATCTATGAGTGCATCTCTACTCCTTCGTTTTCGATTTTAATTGATGGTTCCCCCTTTGGATTCATTAATAGCTTGAGAGGATTAAGACAAGGTGATCCTCTCTCGCCTTATCTATTTTCTATTGCTATGGAATTCCTTACTATCTTACTTGATATGGAATACTTAAAAGGTAACCTACTTCCCATATATCAAACTGAGCCAGTTATTACACATCTGTTGTATGCAGATGATATTTTAGTTTTGGCTAAAGCTACTTCAGAAAATGCTTACACATCTGTTGTATGCAGATGATATTTTAGTTTTGGCTAAAGCTACTTCAGAAAATGCTGAAAGCATTAAACACATATTTCAGATCTTGAAAAATGTCTCTGGCCTTGATTTAAATGCTAATAAGTCTACTTTATTCTTCAGTAAAGGAGCAAAAAATAAACAGCAGGTTGCTAATATTTTAAATATCAACACTGACAATCTTCCTATTGTTTACTTGGGCATCCCTCTTTCTTATAGCAAGTTAAAAGCAAGGGATTTTGGTTGGTTAATCGACAAAATAAATAAAAAGTTCAATCACTGGAATAGTAAGATGCTTAATATCAGTAGCAGGACAGAATTGGTTAAAACTATCATTTTTCCTATGATTCAGTTTTGGCTTCAATTCACACAATTCCCCGTGTCTATTATCCAGAAAATTAATTCCATATGTGCTAACTTTGTTTGGAAATCTAAAGCACCTAAAATGAGTTGTGATGATGTCTGCAAAACTAAAAGTGAAGGTGGACTAGGTATCAGAAGAATTGAAGATATAGCTAAAGCAGTTGCAGTTAAATTATTATGGAACTATATTTAAGCAGATTCACTTTGGGCAAAATGGATGCATAGTAACTACTGCAAAAATATTAATTTCTGGACTGCTACGATAGACAACAATGCTTCATATGTTTGGAAATCCATTCTTATAGCTAGGCAGTATTGCAAAGGATTAATTGACAAAAAAATTGCAAATGGTGAAAACACGGATATGTGGTTTGATCCATGGCTTAATGGAACATCTTTGATCGATAAATTTGGCTGGAGTAGTATGGAAATTAATGGTGGGTGTAACAGAAAGTTTTCTAGTTTATTGTCTGATAATAAATGGAAACACAACCTTGTTCATGTTCTTGCTCAAATCATCATTCTATACACAATATAACGATCCACAAGCAAAAACATCAAGATTTTTGGTTCTGGCTTCCTACTAATAGTGGTCAATTTAGCATGAAATCGGCTTGGAATCAAATCAGAGGCAGGCATACTGAATTAAACTGGTCTAAAATCGTTTGGGATAAAGGATGTGCCCCAAAAATGTCAACATGTGCTCTTCTAGCAAAAATGGACAAATTAAATACTAAAGACAGGATAAGTAGGTGGAATCCTAACATAGACCGTGACTGTGTGCTGTGTTTAAATCAAATCGAAGACAGAGATCATCTGTTTTTTCATTGCAGTTACTAGAGACAACTTTTGGACTCCATTAGGAAAAAGTTAAAGTTTAATTTTGGTAACTCCTATGACCTTAGTTAAATTCTGGTATATATGTGCCAAAACCATAATAATTACTCACTATTGAATCAGATCATCAACATAACTTTTACTACTTTGATATGGAATATATGGTGTAAAAGAAATAATCGGGTATTCAAAGGTATCAATCTGCCTACCACAGTGAGATTAAAGCTTTTAATTCAAGAATGCAAATCCTTAATCCAACATCTACTGGAATCGAAAACGATAAGCTTAGATATTAAACTTATCTTAGATGAATTCGACATTGCCATTGGTCTAAAAGCTACCCACCATCCTCCTTGAAACTGCTCGAGATTCTTCTTCAACCCGGCGATTGGTTTAATTTGTGATTTCTAATTCTAGCTTCCGCCATTATCGCCCTAGCTTGTGATTTCATTTTCTCGGTTTTAATTTGGGAAAGTTATGAGTTTTCTCTGTAGAAGTTGGGTCTTCGAGGACTTTGTTTTGATACCATCTTGTTCCACGTGTCTTTGTGTAGTTTGTTTTTATTTTATTTATAATTTTTGTTTTTGTTTTGCTGAACCAAATTGCTCGTATGGATTGTTTTGAGTGTATTCCCTATTGTTTGCTCCTTCATCTATTTGACAAATTGGTTCAGGCTCTGGGTCGTTGTATTGTTAATATACAGACATGATATGTATTCTTTTTCCTTCTAAGGTACCCATCTTGGTTAGAGGGGTTGCAAGGTTTTAACGAGGCATATCATGAAAGTAAATGATTTCCTTTTCAATTTATAAAGTACCATTTTCCAAAAAAATTTATTTCTCTTAAATATGTTAATTACCTATAATTTGTAAAAAAATCAATTTACTCCCAAAGCATGTGCTATCATCATGCACGAAGCGCATGGCATAACACGTGTGTGTGTGTGTGTGTGTGGTGAATAGCGAAAAATGAAAGGAAAGAAGAATAAGGGGTGAATCAAATCAATTTTGCAAAGAAGATGTAAGTTCTAAATCTAGAACTTTACAACTACATTCAGTTCAAATCCTTTCTCAGATCTATAATTCTAATAAATATGTTTATGCATTAATACATATTTTGGTAGAATGAAAGAGAGTCAAATAAGAAGAATGGATTTAGATCTAGAGATTTGAAAGCTTAAAAGGTAAGTGGAAAATTATATATTTTTATATAATATTCAATTTATATCGTTGTAAATCTGTTCCTTATATGATTGAATATAATTTTGGAGTTATAGGCTTAAATATATACATGTAATGAATTTGAAAACCATGCCTACATATTCTATGAATTGTTAACTTGATTAAAATATTGCATATACTTCAATTTGGAAAGTAAGGGTGAAGTAGTCCCTAAATTAATGAGACTTGTAATAATTACAAGTTTGTTGGTTAAATAATATATGTTAGTAACATGAATTATAAGTTATTATGATTTGTCATTGGGATTTAATTAGTATTTTAATTCATTGGAATGAAGTTGTTGCAATGTAAATTTCTATAAATTATCCAGCTTTATAAATATGAATAAAAGTGTATTGTTTGAAATAACAAAGAATATCTAAAAGAAAGCGATTTATTAAATAGGGACGTTAACCGTATTTTGTATCGTCTATTTCAATAACAAAAGAAAAGATAATTCTTTGTAATTCCAAAACATAAGTCCTCTTTTAGATAATTTATGGAAAATTACAGTGTTAACGTTTCCTTTTGGGAAGATGTAATTCCAACGCAATAAAATGCAGAAATCCCTAAGTATAAACCAAAGTATTGTAAGTGGAGGTAATAACAATGATTCAATTATAAATCTAATATATGCGATAAGTTAGAAAATAACAATAAGTGATGAAAAGCATGTAAAGCAATGAAATAAGTAATTAAGAAAACTACAGTAACAAAAGAAGGATAGTAATAGTTAAAAAGGGACAATAAGCTGCATTTAATAGTGTTAAGTGGAAGTTAAATAGTAAAAGATATTTAATTTATTAAAATTAGAAGTAAGCTATAAATGAATGTAAACAACGTTAATGAAACAAGAAGTAAAGCTATGTTAAAATAACTAAACATTAACAGTTGAACATCAGAGGCGTAGCGAACACACACACACGTCCTCAAGTACGTACTTATAGCAAGTGTGAATTATTAATTCTGATCAGTAGCTTAGATCAATTAAAAATGACAATCATTCATATGGGTTGAAATGCGAGGTCAGTAGTGTGACACAACAAAAGTCTACCCACCATAAGGGGCTATGACAGTTGTGTATATATTATACTGATGTGCAATATATTCAATTGTAGGACCCATGGAATTATACGTTCGCGTATAGGTGAACAGAATATACCTAAGTAGGATGGTTCTCCCCGGTCAAAGGGCCAAGTAGAGTCTGCTTTAACCTTTCAAGGGGTACGCGTTTAGTAACCAAATGGGAATTTTCTAGATTGCATTAGGTAATCTAAATGAAATAGTGAGCATAGGCTTGTCGCTATGATAGTGAGGTTGGCACCATATAGGTGAGGAGTAGGAGCTGTTTACATAGGTCGAGATCATCATCGGTCCTGAGTGGTCAGCGGAAAGGTTACGCCTAAACGGGCTACACCTCCTACAAGTGTAGATCACGTTTAAGACATGCACTGCATCATAGTTGTTTGTTTGTTAGTTTTTTGTTAGGAGGCAAGGTTAGATAACCCTTAATGGAGGTCTTTCAAAATGAGATAGAATATGACTAAATGGTTGTAATGCCGTTATTAGGCATTTCGAGAGTTCCTTAGTATGCATGGTGGTGAAGACGTAATGCTGCGTTGACGATCGATCCTGACGAGGTGCAGAGTTACAGATATTAACAGGCAAAATATTCTTATCCAAAGGGGGACTGTGGTACTTACACACACAAACACACACACACACATACACACACACGTATGTTGTTAATGAATACTTGTGTAGGTGAGGCGTATCGTACATGTACTCAAGACGACTAAGTTTAAAAATGTGGACATAACATGTAATGAGAAGCAATTGGTATAAACTAGTGTTATGTATATAGTATGTAATTTACTAGTTATTAGAACGTTGTTCTGACCCCTCCTCATTACTGAACAACCTTGCTTTCTACTCCGTATAAATAAATAAATATAATTAAAATAAATGTGTTTGAATTCAATTTGTGTTAATTAATATTTTAAAAAATAGAAGTAAACAAATATTAAAGTGAAGGAATTATGCAGTTGTCAGTATAAATATTCTACAGAGTTAAATTGAAATTAAATTAGATTAGAAATTTAATTACAAATTAATGAGAATAATTTAAATGTAAAGATGACTAAATAATTGGGCAAAGTAGAAACTTAGAAGCCGGCCTAAAATAAATGGGTACAAATCCATTTTTCCATTCTCCATGCTTCTAGAAAACTCTTCTCTACTCTAGCTCAAACCCGAACCACAACCCCCTTTTATTATATTTCAGCCCTAAATTCCTTAATAAAAAATCATGTCCCGGTTAAAAAAAAACTAAAGCAACCGATGCACGGTGGAAGGAGGCTCGGTGGCATCGTCAACGAGTAGAAGGAGGCGTGCAATTACTACAGGGCGGCAGGCGGCTGTGCTACGTCATAACTTGGGAGTTTCAAACAGGTTTGCTTGCTTTGGGGAAGAGGAGCGACGATCTTGGCTGCTCTTTCTTGGAGGCGACGAGACGAGGTGACGCGGCCAATGACAATGATACGGGTACAAGTGTCAAGGTTTTAGGCTGGTGGCATTGGAGTTCTGACAGCATGGCTGGTGATGAGGTGGTTTCGGGCATGCTAGGTGGGCCATGGTGGTGGTTGAGACGACTGAAGGTGGAGGAGTGATGCTTTGTTGGCAACCTAGACATGTGCGGGTGTGTTGTGAAGGGTTGTGACATGCTGTCGGCGGCAGCGAAGGCGAAGGATAGCGATGTAGTTTTTGATTTGGTGGAACGAGCATTGCCTTGGTCAGTTACCTCACTCACATCTATATCTATTTTTATATTATTTAATGCGTATTCACCCATATATTTGCTTGGTTGAATGCTGGTTTATTGGATGAAATTGATTGCTTGTTGATGACTGATGGTTGACACAGTTTGAATAGGTTGGAATTGTATTGCGATCTATGATTTACTTGTTGTTGTGAAAATTAGTGTAGATTGTTGATTTGTGATATCTAAGTTGTAAATAAATGTTTGCAAATAATCTAACGACATTTAAAATTGATCGGAAATGGGGTGATAAAAAAAGATGAAAAGTTGAAATAAATAAATTATTTTGGTTATAAATAGTGAATTTTAAAATGATGTTTTATTTAATATTAAGATTATTTGCGATTAATAGCAAATTTAAAAGAGGGATGATTTTGAAATACACATACACACATATTTGTGGAATAATTTTAAATATTTTGAGAATAGAAATTATTTGATAAATGATGAGTTTTGGGATTTTATTAAATAAGAAAGATTTATATTTTTATTTACCCGATGAATATAAAAATATATAGAGGATATTTATGAATGATATTTGAAATACATATTTTAAAGTAGGGAGTTAATTTTATTTGAATAAAAATATTTTTGAAGTAATCGTAAGTTGAATGCAGTTTATTTATTGAATAGAAATTATCACTTATGAGATTTGTTAATACACACACACATATATTGTTAAGTGAGTTTTGGAAGCAATTTATTACGTGTTTGATTATTGAATTAGTTTGGGAATATGTTAAATGAGGAAGAATATTTGTTTGATTAATAAAAATGGTTTTAAAGAGGTTCGGAAAAATAAGTGAGGATTTTAAATGATGATTTTGAAATTATATTGTCAAGTTTGAGAATATTCATAGATTGAAAATATTCTTTTGATTTGATGTTTAGAGGTATTTGAAAATATATATTTCTTCTCAGTATTTTTATAATGTATTATTGAAGTAAAAATTTGAGACGAAAGGATTTTGGTGGTTTTAAATTTATTGATGAGTTCGAATAAAGATTTATTTGATACTAAATAAGTTATTTTAAAATATGGATTTTGAAATTAGATGAGAGAATCATTATTTATTATTTTAAAAGAGAGAAAAATAAATAAAAGAGTGTATAGTTGTTAAATTAAACTGAAGCGATTTTATAAAGAAGGGAATAATAAAGTGAAAAGTATTTGAATAAAACCCTTCATCTCATTAATTGCTAATTAAATAATATATTGGCGTCTATGTATGGATGATTGATTTGTTTGCTACGAACGAAATGAAGTTAAATTACCCATTGTGTTGAATTTTAAATTAATGAAAATAAAGAGTAATGAATTGTAGTAAAAAGTAACCGACGAGCAATTTAATAAGCGAAGTGGAAATTTATTTAATGTTGATTAATCGAGCGTGTTGTGTATATAGTTGTTTTTCACCGGATGGTATGGGATGTCCGTGTAGGGTATATTATTTACTCAGCACATTCTTTGAAAATCGAGTATTTGATATTTGGTTACCGATGAATTATTCTATATTAGACACGAATATCAACATTACTTGGATTTCTTACTTTAAGTGTGACATATATTATATTATCTCTTTATTTTATTTTAAAGCAGAAATAAGATTATCTCCGCTTTTGAGTGGATCGAGGAATGCGAAGTCCCTTACGTTGATATGATGGCCAAAAGTTTTGCTAGCCCCATCCTACCTTGACCAACTATGGGATCGCTCCCCGATGGTTATGGCAACATAGCCCCCTTGTAACATCTCTCATTCTTAGGCCCAAAACTAACTGTTATAGATGCTGCAATCATCCATAGTTATTAATTCTCGACGACAAAATGCGGCTATGTTAATCATATCAATAATCATAAGCACATGAATATGAAATTTTTTCAAACACGGTTTAATAAATAATTTTCACATCTCATTTCACACTTGATATTTTATATTCATTACATAATCACATTCATAATCCCACGTTCAGAGAAAATATAATTATTATAAACTGCTCCAAGAGCGACATATGAAGATGCCCCAATGGTTGATCGGAGTCAAATACTTGGCAATTATACAGCTTTGCTATTACTTCCAAATAGATAAAACCAAACTACACATAGGAAATATATAAATTTCCTAATAGCTAGATTACCTTCTGCACGTCTCTGAAAGTTTATTCACCTAACTGGAACCTGAATTCTCTTACTTTCGACCTACTCAAATGAGTACCCAAGAGTTTAAGGAGAAAACAAACTTCAGGTCAGACAACAATATGGTGTGAATAATAACCTACCATCTCAGACCAAATAGATATCTAGCGAGACCATGCTGCTGAGCGGAACTAGTTTTCCTCTCACTAGTATCTAAACCAAAACATAACAGCAATATACTATACTCTTGCAACCATAATGGTCAAAACATTGAAAATAACATTTATAATCATGCAATATATATCAGATTACCCATCCCAATTTATTAGATTATCCATCTTAATTTCAAACGACTACCCGTCACAATTTAAGCTGACTACTCGTCTTATTACTACCCGTCTTATAATTATATGGACTATCCGTCTCACATATAAGCATATTTAGAATTATGTTGACTATCCATCTCACATGTAATTATTACTTGGATTACCGATCCCCTACCATATTGACTACCCATCACATATGGTTTAGTTATTTAAAACTTTATGGACTATCCATCACACATATTCCATTTAACTTAAAATGATGTGGAGTATCCATCACACATCCTTTGATTTTCCTAAGATGACTACGAACCGTCAGTATCCACATAGAGACTATCCTTCTCCAGCATGATGTCGACTATCCATCTCACATCCCATAGTTTTTCAACGATAACTGCGAACCCATCATTTCATTCATGTTACCCACATGTTTCAGTCTTAATCCATGTTGTCCACATGATTCAGTTTTTTTAATTCATGTTACCATATGAGTAACCTATGTCTATTGGTTTCCCCAGTTAGGTTATCTTCCCTTAAAGTTATAACATTTCAAAGTGACTTACATTGGTTGCCCTAAGTTATCTATGTCAAACTCATTAAATTCTACTTTGGTATTCCCAAGGTTTTAAAAAACAAAATCATAAGTCATATAGCACGCCGCCATTAAATAGTTGAAAATATATCAATGTTGAGATTCATCCACATTGGTGTTCTCAATGATGTCATCGAAGCCTAGAATTTAAAATGGCATTGGTATCCCCAGTAACTATGTCAAAGTAGAAGCATTAGGCTCTTCACCTTTAATAAAATAAAACATGACACACACGCACGATTAAATCAACGTCGACCTCTATCCAAGGTTGAGGACAAAACTTAAATTCTTTTATGCTTAAGGAAAATTCATGTCGCAATTGATGTTGTCAACCTTCAACAACTATAGGCTATCCACTTATTAAAACAAAACTTAAAACCTTTATAAGTTATTTGGTTAACTGCTGAAGACACATGGTCGTCGACCCTCTAAAACATAGGCCTTTTAGCCCCTAATAAAATAGTTTTAGTTCACATGAAAGCAAACCTCTTCGGCATACAAAAGATGAAGTGCAACATCGTGAACATAAGGCATCGACTCTAAAACATAAGGTCACCGACCTTGATGCACATCCACCCTAAGACCCTCAATGATGTCATAAAACTTTTACACTTAAGTTACTTCGGCTACTATGCGGCTTTTCATATAGAGTTGAAAACATAATAGCGGGGTCATTGGCTTGATTTGGAAAACAAAACGAAGAGATGCGACATCATTTAAAACATGATGAAGACATGCAATGTCATCAATGTCGACATTAAAGCTTTTAAACGTTTAAATGAATCACAAGAATGCCTTACCATCCATAATAGTTTGTTGTCTTGATTGACGTCGACGAGGTTGAAAAAACTCCATAACCAACTAAGTAGTTAACTTATACTTCTTCTCGTTATCGTCGACACTCATATGAATGACGCTGCATTAGGCACGTCGATATTAAGGTGGCATGGTGGTATCGTAATTCATGTAAAAACTGTTTTATTACTACTAAAAGCATAAACTTTTACCAAATCTTAGTACTTGTCTAATTTCTATTGGATAAAACAATTTTTTCATTATCTACAAAACCCTCTTATGGGTGAAAGTATGAAAGAAGAAGCTATAACACGAGAATTGGTTCCTTCCATAGGCGTCAAAGGAGATGTTTCCGTTAGGGTTGAAGAGGCGCTTTGGCAAGCATCGTAGGAGATGCTTCCGTCAAGGTTGAAGAGGTGCTTCCGTTAGGGTTAAAGAGGCGCTTATGCAAGCATCAAAGGATATGCTTCTGTCAAGGTTGAAAAGATGCTTCCGCAAGCATCAAAGCTGATGCTCCCGCAAGGGTCAATTATTCTTCCAAAGCCATCCCTTCCGCAAGTATTGAAAGATTCCCTTCTGCGAGTGTTGCCAAAGTCTTCCCTGCCGCGATCATTAAACCTTCAAAATAGTCATCCTTCCATAAGCATGTATCGTCCTTCCATCATGCTCCTTACAAGCCCTCGGCAATTCTTCAAAAAATACTTCACTTGTGGCACCATCATTGCTTAACAACAACGAAGGGATTCAATGTGCCTTCAGCAGCATAGTGCCACTTCAGTTCCCCTCAGCTTCTCAATGGAGTTCCTTCTGGTGGTGCCGGAAGTGCCCATTTCATATATAAAAGTGGCATGGAAGGAAAGCTTAGCCAATATCCTTAAAGATACTGCTTTCGATAGTGACGAAAGCATCCATTTAAGTGTGACTGAAGCATTGTACAAGAAGAATAAAGACGCTTTAGCACCTACATTAATGGAACGAAAAGGTTGCCACCGACAGTGATGGAGGTGGAGCTAGAAGAACGACGAAAGGCAATGAAGGCATTCCTTTCGATGATGATGGAAGGATGAAGGCAGAAGGATTTGGACTCGCATCTATAAATAGGACCCTAGGGGTTACATTTTGAGCGGGTTGATTTCCATTCCATTTTTCTTTTCTAATCTCATCTCTTGTAACCCTAAATTGATTTGGGGACAAATACTACCAATTTGTAATCATTTTGCCCTTAATAAAATCAAGGATACGAGCTTGATCATTTATGATCTCCTCACATATGCTTCTTCGAATGTTGTGGGAATGGATGAACACACACACACATACGAATATTGATTTCAAGCATAAAAATGATCTACATGGCCATTAGCATGCCTAATGACCATTGCATAAGACTTATGCTTATCTCCTTAACTCTCTATGAACATATATTGTGTCATAGAATCCATTTGGATGTCGGAACTTAAGGTCATCTATACCCACATGAACGCCCTTCGGCCTTCATCTCATGTGGTTATAGGGACATAACGCCATTAAGTTCTATATATTTAAAGAGGCCGATCTATAAAAAAGTCTATGACACCATAAATACACTCTTTAATAATTCAATTACATATTGGATCCCAAATGATAAATTGTTCCTTCATACATGATCAAATTAATTAAGGGTTAACTTATCACAAATAACATTTGGGGGTGTTAGAGCATATTCCGGTTTAACACTTTTTACAAATCCTTTTTAGAAATTACTACCGCACTCAGATTTTAAAGTCCTAAATACACTTTAAATTAATTAATTGATATCATTAATTAATTATTCTTTTAAATGCTTATCTAGTATAATAATTTCATAGTAAATCGAAATCACTTGGGAAAAATCCTAAAAATTCACAGAAATTATAGAATATCCTTCTCTTTACCATATAAAATTTTTGGAGTCAAAACCATAATTAATTATTTATATGATTAAAACCCGAAATTAAGTTATTTCCTTCTTAGGAAATTCATAAATATTCTCTTTAATTTAAAAAATTATGAAATTAAAAAATCATCTCCAAAATAATGTTTTATACAACATATTAGAAAATTAAAGAATTCGGAGATTAAAATCTTAGGTTTTATCCTTAAAACCCATTTAAACAATTCCATAAAAATTCCAATAACTATTATTCTCCCCAAACAATGATTAAACAACCATGTCTTGGCAAAACAAACATCAATCATTCGGGTATTACCTATAACCGAATTCAAAAGCAACAATATAGAGATATTCACCTTAGATTAATTGTTGGAGTTGAGATTTGATTTAGTTCTTGAATCCCTAAGCTTGAGTTTGTGAATCTCCTTTGATTTCATGATCTTCCTAGGTTGATTAATGGCCGACCTTATCTCTTTCTTTTGATTGTTTTCGTATGACTAAAATGAGAATGATATGAGAGGAGAGGGTTTAACGGATTAAAAGTTAGACCTCCTTATTTTTCCCATCTCATATATCCTTTTATGTGTTTAAATTAAAAACAATCTTATTACTTTGTTCATTAAGGCATGAACTTAATTTTCAAATCTCACTCTCCTTAACCATTAGCATTATTCCATTTAATCTATCCAATTAAATGTCCAGACTAATGTTTAATTAAAAATAGAGGTGTTACAGGCTCCCATCTTTAAAGGATTTCGTCCTCGAAATTCAGTGAGGACTACAAACAAGCATACCAAACATGCAAAAATTGCTAGTATATCATACCAGCAACTAAGTTTATATACAACAAATATAGAACATACCATCATACAACTCAGGATAAGTATCCCTAATCCTGTCCTCTGTCTCCCAAGTACAGTCTTTCTCGTTGTCACTCCACTATACTTTCACTAATCCGACTGTCTTGTTCCTTAACTTCTTCTCATTTCTCGCTACAACCCGAACTAGTCGTCTCACAAGAGTCAGATATGGTTCTACAACTAAATCTTCCAATGCAGTCAGAGCGATAGTAGTCTCTGAATCATGCACATACTTCCGAAGATGAGAAACATGAAATACATCATGGACACCTGCCAAACTACTCGGTAACTCTACTCGGTACGTGAGTTTTCCGATCCTCTCTATAATAGGAAACGGTCCAACATATCTCGGTGCTAGTTTCCCTGACTTCCCAAATCGTATCATACCCTTCATCGATGATAGCTTAATGAAAACAAGATCTCCAACTGAGAATTCTGAATCTTTACGCCTTTCATCTGCGTAACTTTTCTACCTAGATTGAGTTTCTCGTATCCTACCTCGGATTAAGTCAATCTTCTCTATGGTTTCTCTTACCATATCCAGAACAAGGACCGATCTATCTCCGGTCTCCAACCAACATGTTGGTGATTTGCACAACCTTCCATACAAAGCTTTGAAAGGCGCCATTCTTATACTGGCCCGATAGCTGTTTTTATAGGAAAACTCAACCAAGTGCAAATGGTCTTCCCATGACCCACCAAAATCTAGTACACAAGCTCTCAATAAATCTTCAAGTACCTTATTGACTCTCTCTGTCTGCCCATCCGTCTATGGGTGATAAGCAGTTCTAATCTTAAGCTTGGTACCTAATACTTCCTGTAGAATCTTCTAGAATTCACTAGTGAACAAGACATCTCTGTCACTAACTGTACTACTAGCAATCCCATGCAGTCTAACTATGTTCTTCATAAACAACTTAGCCAATACAGGTGCCATCCTGGTATACTGAACATGAATGAAATAGGCACTCTTGGTTGACATGTCTACCAAAACTTATATACTTTCATTTCCTCTATCCAACCTTGGGCCGTCAATAAAATCCATGGATATCGAATCCCATTTTAAACCGGCATGTCCAAAGGTTGAAGCAATCCACTTAGCTTCTTAAGTTCGATTTTCACTTACTGGCAATTTGCACATTGCCTCACCCATAAGCCTACATCTCACTTCATACCTTCCCAGAAGAAACTCTTCTTTATATCTTGAACATCTTGGTTCCCCTAGGATGAATCGTAAACTTTGATCGATGACACTCCCTTCAATCTTCCCTCCATAGGTTTCCAACATCCGAAACACATAACTGTCCCTTCTTTTTTTTAACCATCCCTTATGGTCAAAATAAAATCCTCTAGATCATCAATCTCATTTTCGTTTTCCAGTCTTCTGACCCGTTCAGCTAATACTAGATCATCCCTTTGGTTAGAAATAATCCTTTCAATCAACATTGGTCGAACTTCCAAGAAAAACAACATGGCAGTACTTTGACTAATACTACCAGTCGATCTTAATTGCATATTACAAGTAGTCAATGCCTCTAGATCCTTCCATTCTGCCAACACAGCTAACACCACATTTTGATGTTTCATGCTAAGTGCATCTACAAGTTTATTTCATTTCCCTAATGTATACTCAATACCAAATCATAAGCTTCTAAACACTCCGGTTACCTCTGCTGTCTCATATTCAACTTTTTCTGAGAGAATAACTACCTCAAAGACTTATAATATATATACAACTCAAATTGTTCTCCTAAGAGGTAGTGTCTCCACACTTTCATTGCGAAAATCACCGCTGCTAACTCCAAATCATGAGTTAGATACCTAACTTCATGTGGCCTGAACTACCGAGAAGCATAGAAAATTACTATACCTCTCTTCATCAACACAACTCTTAATCATATTCCACATTCATCGGTATACACCAGTAAATCCCGATTTCCATATGGAATTACTAACATGGGCGTGTTGTTCAACAAATGCTTCAACTCAAGGAATGTTTCCTCACATTTATCAGACCAAATAAAATTGATGTCCTTTTTGGTTAGCTTAGTCAAAGGTGCTACTATCCTTGAGAAATCCTTGATAAACCTTCGGTAATAGCCAGATGATCCAAGAAAACTTCTTATCTCGGTCACCATCTCAGGCTTTTCCAACTTTTAACAGCTTCGATCTTGGTTGGATCGACTGACAACCCTTTCTCTGAAACTACACGACCAAGAAACTTCACTTTATCCTTCCAATAATGATACTCTGAAAACTTCGCTTTTAGTTGATGTTGTTTTAACGTCTCAAGCACTATTCTAAGACGAATCTCATGATCTCTTTCATCCTTAGAATATATCAAAATGTCGATAACAAACACCAATACGAACATATCCAAGTGCTCTCGGAAAATCTAGTTCATCAAATCCATGAAGAAATTTGGCACATTAGTTAATCCAAATGGCATTACTAATAACTCATACGAACCATACCTCGTTCGAAACTGTGTTAATGGAATAATGTCCTCTGCTACTATCAATTGATGGAAACCTATCGCCAAATCCAACTGGGAAAATACTTTGGGTCCACTCAACTGATTAAATAAATCATCAAAACAATTCTTTATCGTTTTTTCATTCAACTTACGATAATCAATGCAAGATCTTAACGATCCATCCGGTTTCTTCATGAACACCGCAGCCGCTCCCCAAGGCGAACTGCTTGGTCTAATAAAACTCTTTTCTTTAAAGTCCACTAGCTGCACCTGTAACTCCTTCATCTCGATATGTGTCATCCTGCTAGGTGGTCTACTTATGGGTTCATCTCCTGGTACATGATCTATTCGAAACTTAATATCTCATTTCGACGGTAGTCCTGTAACCGGCTCAAAAACATTTGCAAATTCTCTTACAATTAAAACCCAACTCAACTCGTCTTCCATTTCTGTGGCACCCAACAAAGCACAAATTTCCGGACTCTTATTCTCAACTGAGTATACTATTCGGTCACTACTATCAGGGTGTTTCAACGATATTTTCCTATCCTAGCATCATATCTACTCAACCAATCCATACCCAAAATAATACCAAAACCCGTGAAATCAAATACATACAAACTGCAGGCAAAAGTATTACCTAGCAACTCAAACTCTAAACAATCACATCTCTTCCCAGTTTTGTGTACCCTCCTATTGGATCAGCTATCCTTAAGGAAGTTACAAGGTATGGTGGTTCTAAATATAATTTATTTACCAAATATTAAGATATAAATGAATGCGATGCACTGGTATCAAACATTATCCTAACTGTTATGCTATGAATCAAAAGCGTACCTTCAAACATAGACTTTCCCTTTTGAGATGTTGTTGGTCTTGATGTAGATGGCTCCAAAGCGAACAACTTTTCTTTGTTAGCCTTGGTCGCTTATGGACATTTGTTCTTATAATGCCCCACCTGGTCGCAATTAAAGCACTTCACATTCTACTTCCTATAATCACCTAGCCATCGCCAGATCGACACTAATTAGCATAGTGCCCCTTCTTGTCACACTTGTAATAAACTATATCAGCTTTCTCCTTTTTGGTAGCTCAACCATTCTGAGCTCCCTTCTTCTTAAAGAATTTCCACTTTTTATTCTGAGAATTCTGATTCTCCACCGACTTCTCTTTCCCAAAGGTCAAAAGCATTTCTTCATTCCTGACAGCCATCTCTACCACTACATTCACTGAGATGTGGCATAGTTGCCCTGGCATTAGCAATCTCCAGCCTTAACCCCGGATAAACTTCCTATTTCTCTTGATAGTGGCATATCCATACCTGGACAGCTCATCAAATTTAGCAGAATACTATAACACTGACATTTTCCCATATTCCAACTTCATAAACTTCCTGAGCAAGGCTGAATTGACTACTTCAGACAAAAACCTTTCCTCGAATCTCCTTCGAAAATTTTCTTAAGTCAATTCCTCTTCTGGTACCCCTACGGTGACCCCATTCCACCAAAACAAAGCAGCTCCTTGAAACGGTCTAGAAGCTAATCTCTTTTCCTGTTCATCATTCAAGCCCAAATCAGCAAAAATCCTTTCACAGTGCAACGGCCAGTTCTCCACTTTTATCGCATCTTCAATCCCCAGAATAGGCTTCCCACCCAGACTTGTGTAATCTTGGCTCATCTTGGCATGGTTATTACCAATTGGCACTATAGGATTGACTCCTCTTGCATTAGTAATATTTTCTCCAACTACTCCTGTAGCAGCTCCAGCTTGCATCAAGTTGACGAAAATTGATACATAACCACCATATCTACTGGTAGGGTTGCATCACCTACATTGGCATTTGCATTTTGACTAGCATTTTCCTGTCGACCCTGGTTCCTCCTAGTGTTGGGCCGAGCATTTTTACTGATTGTGGTGCTTTCGCCACCTAGATTCACTCTTCCATTTCCTGCCTCCATATCTTTCTTTCTTGTAAATCCGCATAGAGCCTTAATAAGAGGCAGAAGAAAAGTCTAAGAGAGAGGGGAGAATACATACTTATATATAGCAAATACAAGAACGCTACTATTCCACAACGGTTTGACATATGTGCAATTAATTAAAATTCTACATATCAACATTTTCATAATATGAGCCTATCTTTCTAATTTTAGAACATTTTGCTATTACTCTTTTTATTATGTTTAAATATTCAAATTATTAAAAGATTGAATCAATTATCTACATCCTGCCTTTATAGGATCTTTAATTTCTTAGATGTTTTGACATATTTATTTCCATTTTAAGGCTATCCATGTGACTTATATGAAAATTCCGCTTAAATTATATTTCTTTTTACTCGTCCTTTGGTTTTATATGTCTTTTTAACATATCCATTCGTTCGCCTTAATTTTATTTTGGTATGCAACAATTAACAGAGAATTACATGCCATAAATAACAGTCAATTACTCTTATTTATTTGTTTTGTTCAATTATAAATTTATGACCTTATAGACAAAAGAAAGGAGGTTTAACTAGGAATTATGCTTGCAACGTGAATCAAATTTTATGATGAACTTTCGATGTTGTCGACATATAGTTAAAATATATGAACTATTTTTTCATTTATATCCCAGTTTATGTTAGCGTATCCAATTTTACTACAAAATTAAAGGTAGCCATGATGATATACATGCTTATTCTTTTTCTAAATTAGCAAAAAATTATAAGGGTAAGGATTAGCAAATTCGAAGGAACCAATTTATTTCTTGTGGGATGGATTCGCAGCTGATTTTGGTTGGGTAGGAAGAATAGTGAGGCATACTCCTGATTAGTTTGGCATTATGCATCATTTGGTTCATGTTTGTGTAGTTTGGATTTTGGAGGTATATATTTAATTTCATAAGTTGGTTTTTTAAAGTAGAACTACTATATATGGAAGATTGTTGTATATAGATGTTGTTCTGATGTTCTTTTAAAATTTATTTATCATAAACTGAATTGACGTAGTTATATACTCTATTTTAACCATTTCTACGATGTTTTGTAATTTGTTTCACGGATTTGGAATTTGAATTTGCCTATCGATCTCCGTACTTAGATTTATTCATAGATTCAACTTTTTGGCAATAGGAGCTTTGTCGATAATTTAGTAAGAAATTTCGATAACAAGTTAGTTTATATTTGTTGATTATACACACACAAACATATAGATAAACACCATTTGTTTTGTTTTTACATTATTAATGGTTGGTTATGTAAAATTAACTTGAATGTCAATCTTCATAATAAATATCTTAACTAATGGTAATTCATGGTTTAATTTTGCTATGTTTACTGTTGCTATTAGTTAGTGGTGGAATATATCATGATTTTATATATCCAATATTAGTAATATTGCATTAGCAATATGTGTGTGTTTACACATGTCACATGTGTGTGTATATTTAAGTTCGAGATTCTTTTAAATACTTATGTTAAACGATACTCCCCTTTTACATAAGCTCAGGAGATGAGCATACGAAATCATATGCATGACCTTTTCTGTTCACTGTAAGACATCAAATATTTCGACTATCACTCATGTAACTCCCTGAGAATTATATCATTTATCCTTTTATATAAGATTTAGGATTCCTTGAAGCATATGTTAGTGAAATTTGAATTGGTTGTTTTTTCTTTAAAAATATTTAGGAAAATCAGTGATAGGTTACATAGCGTTAAAATTAACACGAAAATGCACATTCCCATTTTTTAGTACAAGTACCTTCCGTTAAATAAAAGTTTGGATAGAAAAATAAGAAAACGAACATGGTTAATTTTGATCCATTTCCCATTATTTGAAGTTGAAACTACGTATACTAAGATTTAAAAAGAAATTTATGACCTCACATTTAAATTACTTCTATTGTATTTGTAGGCCAACAAAGTTGGCATTTAAAATTAAGTTTATCCCACCAAATTGTTTTTTTGGTTAAGTTAGTTATGTTTGATTTTTAGTATTTAGAAATAACTGTGCCAAGGTGAAGTAATTTTAATTGATTTAGTAAATTATTTTACTATAATGAGAGTGTCTATTTAAATGGAGATGCGGTTATTCTTATGCAACATCTTAGAATAGTATACAACAAAATATACCAAATTCTTCTATCGTTTTATTACCAATGCCTTTAATTCAATACCATGAATATTCGAGGTTATGAGCTACTATTTGGCTTCGGATGCATTCTGCCATTTATAATTTTACATAAATTTATTATATCCCTAGATTTTTTAATTTCATATAGTACAAGACTGAATAAGTTGCATTTAAAAATTAGATAAAAATATATGCTCGTGTTTCTATTAACTATTTTCTTATGCTTCAGATATTTAGAAGGTTAATGAACTATTTGTAAACCAAAACTTCCTTTTTGTTAGCAATTGTAAGGTGGGATGCAAAAGATAAACATAAACTTATAAGTCTATCAGTGATATTTGATCTATAATTATTCATAACCGCAACCAATTATATTTTCAGATGTTTGTATTCTGAATAAAACATATTACCAAACACATATTCCTTTTTAGTTTATGATATAGGCTCAATACCGAGGAAAACTGCTAATTTACAATTTTTAGAATTTTGATATCATAATGAGGCCCTTCGGATACATAACAAAAATAATTGTCCTATAGTATTTCTTTAATTTTTAACAACAAGGAGTTCAAATAATGAAAAAATCTATCAAATTTTATTTCGATTTTGTATTTACAAATATACATAGAGTTTAATTGGTTCATGATAGTTTATTTTTTCAAATGGGTTCATATAAATTTGTATAGAAGCTTTTTGCACTTATTTAGGATCATTACAATATAAATATAATTTTTAAGTTTAATGTTAATGTTAATGAGTTTGCATATGGAAAATAGATTGGCTCATTGGTTATTAACTTATGCAAGCAATGGTAAGTATTTTTAAAATAAACACATAATATAACATTCTTTCTTTATGTTTATTAATTTATGTTATTGAATTATTTCTTCAAGTCTTACCAATGTGGAAACTCAATATAATTAAATTTTATTTGCCTTATGTATTTAAATATGCACATAGTTTAAAAGATTGAAGATAATTGTTTTTCACCAAGGAAAGTCTTACTATACAAAAGAAATTAAATATGTAATTGGCTTCCGTCGTTTGTTGTGTTATTTCATATTTCTTCCTACACTTTATTTTGCAATACTCCATTCACACTCAGTTAAGTCTTAATAATAATATATGCACCATTGATGGATGCGTTTGGATGAATCGATATTATTTGAGATAAATATATAACAATAGTAGGATTCACAAACAAATTGATTGAACTACTACTAGAAAGAATCATCTTTCCAACAATTACAATATTTTTTTTATGTTTCATAAGCTAAAAGGGAGGTTCGTATTATTGTGTTACACTGCATTTTCAATAGACCAGTAGATGAACATATTGATGTGAAAACTGTTGAGATTTGATAATGTGATGATATATGATTTTGATCTTGTATTGTGAAAACAGAAAGTATATTTGATGATAATCTGAGAAGATTGATGACTTTTAATTCACTGATAATACTCAATACTATTGTATTTTAATGTGATGATATATGATTTTGATCTTGTATTGTGAAAACATAAAGTATATTTGATGATAATCTGAGAAGATTGATGACTTTTAATTCACTGATAATACTCGATACTACTATATTTACATGATATACAGTCTGCTTTTATATAAGCAGTTTTATATTTGATGGGCTGAGCACCGTGGCCCAATAACCCGTTAACCTTTTATCTAAAGACGAGATAATTATGTGTTCTTCACAGATTTTACAATAAGCCATTCATTTCAATATCCCCCCCACAAACCGACATTAGGCTTAGGGTTAAGGGGCGATTCTTCATCTCTATGCGCCGCCTTCAAAATTCTCTTCAAACCGCCTCAGATCTGAGCGATTTCTTATATTTCTGAACCTCTCTCTGCTTCATCTTTTACAGCTTTGCAAAATTTGTTGTTGTCTTTGCTGTGCTTCAGTAAAGTTGACGGCTTTCCTCCTTGAACTTCACCAGCTTCATCGGATCTATTCGTATCAGTTGGAATCTCTTCAACTTTCAGATCGCTCCTAAATCTGATTAATTTTGGCTTCGATAATGCTTTGGTAAGCATATCTACGTGCTGGTAAGTGGCTGGTAAGTAGTTTACTTGAATCTTTTCTTTCTGTATTTGCTCTCTGACAAAGTAGAGATCTATTTTGATGTGTTTTGTTCTCGAATGCAATATTGGGTTGGATGACATGTATATAGTGCTTTGATTGTCACACCATAATGTCAGTTTGGTTTGTAAATTGATGTTTAGTTCATAAAATAGTGACTGAATTCACATAATCTCCGCTGTTGCACTTGCGACGCTCCTGTATTCATCCTCCGTGCTGGACCTTGAGATGGTTGATTGTTTCTTTGAGCACCAAGACACAGGATTATGACTTATATATACAATATCCAGTTTTCGATTTCCTGTCATCTGGATTTGTTCCCTAGTCAGCATCAGTATATACTGTTATATTAGGATTGTTGCATTTCTTCATAGATAAGCCATAGTTTGTTGTTCCTATTATGTATCTCAGTATTCTCTTTACTGCCTTCCAGTGATCATCTCTTGGTTCCTGCATAAATTGGCACACTTTGTTAACACTAAAAGAGATGTCTGGCCTTGTAATTGTTAAATATTGTAAAGCACCAATAACACTTCTGTATTGTTTAGTGTTTGTTATGTATTCTCCCCTGTTTTTAGCTAGATGCTGATGAATTATCATAGGAGTTGTATGTGGCTTTGCATTATCCATCTTATTTTTGATCAGCAACTCAAAAATATACTTTCTTTAATAAAGAATTATTTCTGATTTTGACTTTCTCCTGACTTCTATGCCTAGAAAATAATTCAATTCTTCCAGATCCTTGATTGAGAATTCCTTGTCTAGATATTGAGCAAGTTGTTTTATTTCTTCCTTATTATTTCCTGTAATAACAAGGTCATCAACATATATGAGAATATATATACACTGGATTTTTTGTTATTAATAAATAATGAATTATCTGATTTGGTGGATTGATAGCCTAGATGATATAGAGTTGCTTTCAATTTATCAAACTAGACCCTTGGTGCTTATTTAAGGCCATATATAGCCTTTTTTAATCTGCACACAAGATTTGGGTTTTGCCTATACCCTTGTGGTTGTTCCATGTATATTTCTTCCTGTAATATACCATTTAGAAATGCAATATTGACATCAAATTGTCTGATATTCTACTGATTATGTAAGGCAATATTTAAGATAATTCTTATTGTAGTAGGCTTGACTACTGGAGAAAATGTTTTATTGAAATCAAACTCATATTGTTGAGTGTATCCCTTAGCAACTAGTCTTGCTTTGTTTCTAGCCACAGTCCCACTAGGATTCTTCTTTACTTTGTATGTCCACTTGCAACCAATCACATTTTTGTTGTCTGGTGGACATACTAAGTCCCATGTCTTGTTTTTTATTAGTGCATTATACTCCTTATCCATTGCTGCCTTCCAGTGTCTGTCTTTTGCAGCTTGTTCAAAAGTCTCTGGTTCTTCTGATACCGATATTGCTGTGTATAACTTTGGTTTAAAGACCCCACCTTTTGATCTTGTAACCATTGGATGACCTGTTCTAATCTATGGTGATACTTCTGCACCTATCTGATCATCATTGTTTTCTGATTGCATTTGTGCTCTGACTGAACTTTCTTCATTAATTGTTTGTGTTTGCTCTCTTGATTGTGCAGGAGATTGACTGTGATAGCTGAGTGGTTCATGTGGTTCATGACCTGGTTGGCCTGACATTATGAGTTATGGATCATGAACTCCAGCAGTCCTTTCATACTCCTTCAGTTGCTGGTCATCAATATATACAGGTATACTGGGTATTGATACCTTTGAATTATAAATCTTTTGAGTTGTTTTTATACCTGCAATTCTGTAAGGAAAGATATGTTCATTGAATACAACATGCCTGCTTATAAACATTTTTCCACTATCATCTAGACATTTGTAACCTTTTTGATTTGTCCCATATCTTATAAATATATAGGGTCTTGACCTAAAGCTCAATTTATTAGTATTGTATGGTCTTATGTAGGAAAGACACCAACATCCAAAAGTTCTTAGACTTTGATAATCTGGTTTAACTCCATATAATTTTTCTAATGGACTGATTCCTTTAAGTACCTTTGTTGGTAGTCTATTGCTTAAATAAACTGCAATATTAAAGGAATCAGGCCACAATTTTAATGGTAGTGATGCTTATGCTAGTAGAGTTAACCCTGTCTCTACAACATGTCTGTGTTTTTTCTCAATCAGACCATTTTGTTCTGATGTATAGGGACATGTAGTTCTGTGAACTATTCCCTTTTTATTAAAAAAGTTACTGAGTGTTTTATACTTAGTGCCTCCATCAGACTGTATAATTTTGGCTTGACGAACAGTCTGTGATGTGCATGTAAATGTGCATAAATTTACATCCATATTTTATCTCTTTTTATTTAAATAAACATCATATTTTGGGCATTTGTACAAGTTAAAACCAAAATTTAATTATTTTCAAACCATCATATTTTCATCTTCATTCATGGGCAAAATGGTCATTTTTTGTGCATGTGTAAATTTGAGAATTTTTACTTGGACATTTTTGATGATTTTTATAGGAATTTGGATGCATATGGAAGAGGCTTATATGAAGATACATGCATGCACAAATGAATACAAAGAAAAGAGGAGGGAAATAATTCAAAGTGAAGATAATGGAGGACCCCACCTACGCACCTACCTTAATATACAAATTAGAGGCTAATGAACATGCTTATGGAATTAATGGCTTCATGTACACTTAAATGATGATTAGTAAAAGCTAATGATTACTTGGCCTCCACACTTCCTAAGGGGTATTTTGGTAAGCCCCCTAAAAATAGAATTAGGGTTTTATGCATGTATAAATAATTCTCTTATGTACATGAAACTATCATCTACTCTTTCATTTTACTTAGGAAATTAAGAGATCAAATTGTAAGCTCAATGTTATATGAAATAAAAATGGCTTCCAAGCCTCCTTTTCCTCTCTTATCTACATGCTTTTCTTTGTTTTTATATTAATGCTTATTTCTATGCTCTCTTTCTCTTAATGTTCATAGCTTAGATTTACATTTATGTACTAGTCTAATCAATTTTCTTTTAGTAGTTAATCTTCTTTTTCTAGTTTATTCTCTACTTTGCTTCATTTTCAATGTTGAAACTTACATATGTTGATTTGATAACACAAATGAGTAGCTAAACCCCTTCAATTTAGGGGTAATGAAGCTCTCAAATATTATGTAATTTCAACATTTTTTATGATTTATGATCTCTTTGTTTGTGCTTAATGAAATTCAATTTTGATGCAAGTTTATACAAGTGAGTTTGATAGCTTATATTGCTTATGCAAATGAGCTATTCTTATTCAACATAAACACAATTTGCATCATCATTTGCTAATCCATTTTTGATTGTGAAATTAAAGTAAAAATGAAATTTGATGATCTATATTACTAGTTACAATAGTAAATAGATCATACTTAAAATAGCTTTTGTTTTGGCTTCATTTTCATGAGAATTATAAGTGGTTAATTTGTTGTATTATAGTTTGATGGTTTGAGTTATGTTAATTAATAACATAAACAAACCGTACTTATGATAAATATAACAATATTTCACTTAATATCAAAACTAGAGATCATAAATTGTTTGTTTGTTGATTTACAAAAATATGAGAGTGGATTTGCCTCTAAATTGTTCTCTAGTTCAATAGTTTTTAAATCAAATTTTTATTCTAGTTTAGCTTCATTTTATTTCTAATTAACAATTTCTCCTACATTTGGTCTAATTTGATTGAATAGATTTTTAAACTCTAACAATTCCTTGCGGATCGACCCGTATTCGCCACGTACTACAAAGTGTACGCCGTGCGCTTGCGGTTATTTTTAATTTAAATTCGTTCGACGGTTTTCTAAACCGATAGAATTTCCATCGATGAATAATTTTTTGGCGCCGTTGCTGGGGAATTTGTTTTGATTTTAATTTTCTATTTTTCGAATTATTTTTATTTAATTCTTGTGTGTTGAGTGCATTAAAAAATTTGTGTTTGTTGTGTCCTTTGTTCTTGCATTTGTTTGTTAATTTGCATTTGCATTGTTGTTATTTTTCTAGTTCTTCTAGTTTAAAAAAAAATTTGTGTTTGATTTATGTGTGCAATCGTTTGTGTGTGTATTTTTTATTTTTTTTATTTTGCACTTGCATATTTATATTTAAAAAAAAACTGAAAACTATACATTTGCTATTACAGTGTTACTGCTACTGTGCATTTGCTATTTGTTCACTGTTCAAGTTTCACAATTTGAGTTTCATTATATAAAAAAATCAGTGCATTTCATTTACAAACAGTTACAACACAAAACCATTTGCACTTTTGTTTACATTTGCATTTTGATTGTATTCTCATTGTTTACAAACTGTTACAAATCAACTTTCATTTACATTTGCTATTTGTTTTTGTTGATCCTTCATTTCACAATCCTTCATCACCACCCAAACAACTCTTTTCACACTTCACTTCATCCAAGTTGCAGCCCACAAAACCAATCACACATCTTCAAGCCTGACCATATTGATCCCCTCTGCCACAACCTCCTCCTTATCACCCCAGTTCACAGCCAACAAAACCAACCCCTCCAAAACAACTACACAGCAAACCACAAGTGCCACCATCACTATTCTTCCCTAACCATCCAAACACATCACACTGCCTTCACAACTCCAGCCACCAACCCTGCTGCTACACCATATACACATACCATTCACTAACAACTCAGTCATTTGCACAACCATCAGTGCACCACAGGGCACCTCCCTTGCATATACACACTCCATTACCCCACTACACTTGCTGCCTATCCCACCAAACAGCAACCCACTGTGCCTACATACACATTTAACTCAAATACATCCACACAAACTTCAACAAGCACTCCACACTTCTCCTCCAAGAGCCTTCACTGCTCGGTCACCCCAAACTCTCATCCACTGCCTCACTATCTCTTCAACAACCACGTAAGAACCATCAAGCATCACCTAACAGACCACAATCCCCCACCATAACAGCCTTCCCCACATATACACCTTACCGACAACTTAATATCCCTCTGACCATCCCCATTCCATCACAAACATCCTCCTTCACAACTCCTCCACCTCATTGCTACATCACACTGTCCCTTACCACCTTACCTACTACCATCAACTTCTGATCATCTCATTACCCCTTCATAACCACTTCCATCATTCCCTTCCATACCACCAAACTCTTCAACATCACTGCTTTGTCCATTCACATACCGTCAATATCCCCTGCTTCACCACATTGCTGCCACATCGCCAAGGTGCTGCTACTTCATCGCCATTCGAACTGCTCTTCCAAAAATAACCTTCCTGACTTCACATAACCTCCCTGACTTCACACTCCTTCTCTATACTACCACACACTTACCTTCATACAACTTGGAAATCAAACTCCACTATTTTGAACACAAAATCATCTAAACTCTGTCACCCTTCACTCCAAACAGCAACCAATCTGTCAACACTTCATCCACACTCAACTTGCCTCTGCAGACCATCACCAGAACATCTAGGACCATCAGCAGTCCAACATCACCTTGCAAATAGCAATACAACCATATCATTCCTCATCACTCTTCAAAAAAAAGGCGAAAGAAAGAAACTGTCACATACCCTATGCTGCTGTCAACTACCACAATCTCCATTCGACAGTGCCCTTAACCACAACACCGAATCGCCATCTCCCAAATTGCCGCTCGAATTCAAACCAACCAACCCCAATTCGACATCGAATACAACCAACCCAAATCCCCTCGTGAGCAGAAATCGCAATCTCCAACTTCTGTAATCTCCTCGCGACTCCACCCAAACCCATTCATCAAACAACTGCAACGAACGACCACCGAACCGCCTTCCTCAAATCGAACGGTGAACAACACGCAAAGTCGAACTCGCAAAGGCCTACACTTTGAACAACTTCGCGAATCCCCAAACTCAAAAAACCCAAAATCGCAGTTCTGACCTCCGCAAATTTCGGTTTGGTGAATTTCGTTATGAATTGAGATTTTTTTAAAAAGAGAACGAGGTGATTTCAATTGAATTCAACTTTGAAATATATGATAGAATGAGGTTTCTTTGAGATATACGGAATTTTTTTGGGCTTTCTTTCAAGTGTGCTGGTGATTTAAAAGGGACTTGATTTTGTAATTGGGGTGGTAATTTAAAAGTAGTTTGATTTGAATTTGCAAAGCGACTTTGTCTCCTTTTTGTTTTTTTTTAAAAGAGAATTTCCTTTTGTTTTGTTTAATTTGTTTTGATTTAAATTGTCGTAAGTTTCATCCTTCTATATTTCTCTTAAAAAAATATCATTTTCTTTTGAAAAAAAAGGTTTTCTTTCCTTTTTCTTTTGTAAATTTTTATTTCCTTTTCTCTTTAAAAAAAAAAATTGAATATATCTCTGATTTACTTGCAGATTGCCAAAGCAGAAATTCACAAAAGAAAGAAGTGCTTGCCTACTTGCTCTGAAATAAAAAAAATTTGCCGCTAAAAATAAAATAAAATTGCTAATAATTCTGCACGCTCTGGTATCGTGCCCTTCTCCCTTGTTTTTATTTGAATTACATTGTTGGTTGCTTACATTTGCATTTATATAAAAAAAAAATTCAAAATCTAAAATCCAAAAAAAAAATTCATTTTAGTTGCATTGTAAATTCACGTTTAATTTCTGTTTTGCATTCATATCATCTTATTTTCTTTTCTAAGGGCAATACCCCAATTCACATAAGGTGAGGGATTTCATCACCCTTTCCTTAGCTCACAAACGCATTTCATCGTAGAATTCGACTAATAATAAAGGTTAGACATTGGACTTAAGGGTGTCACAAGCTCACTTCGGGCTTAATTGTATCTTCACAATTGTTTTCTTTGAACAATTTTATTTCTTGGTGTCTAGGCTATGGCAGAGTAATAACCATTTATAAATATTATGGTGATTAGTAAATATTATAGTGGTTGTTCCTTTGAAGGTACTTAAACCTTCGGTTGTATTGCTACGGTGATTCGTGGTGCACCGATAACCCCTGCCCGTTACCTGGCTGAGAAATATTTTTGTTGATTTAAGACAAAGTGTGATTATACAATTTTGGGTTAGGAGCTACTAAGGACAGAAAACTGTAATTATGTCCTTTGCATTCATTTACTTGCATTAGTTCATGCATATTTAAAAAAAATAAAAAATCCAAAAAAATTGTAAATTTTACTTAACTTAGTTTTTAATCCTAAAAAGAATTTTTTTTTCCTGTTTTCCTTTCCTTTGAAAATTTTCAATCAAAAACAAAAATTTAATATATATATATATATATATATACGAGTATGGTGGCACGTCCGTTGGACGTGTGCCAAGAAGGAAGTGTGAAAATTTTGTGTGCGCTACTGTTATATATGGTGGTGATATACACACACACAGACACACATACGTACATATGCACAAAGAAAAGGCAACCAAATACTTTTTTTTGCAAAATTATTAAAATCATAAAATTCATACATGACCTCAATAACTGCTTACCTTTATTCATGAACAGTATGGTAGTATTTAAAAGTTATTTCAAATAATAAAAATGTAATTATGTTCACAATGCTTACCTTTATTCTAGCACCTAATCTTTTGAACATAAGAGCATTCTTCAGCCTATCAGGTATGACCAGGAATCTACAGAAGTTGATCTATACATTAACACTATGATATTATGTCAGTAAGACCTAACATATGTTGCAAGTGATGAAAAATAAAATCTGTAATAAACTCGCCTAACCTTGTACCTCTAATGAAAACATGCTCAACTTGTGACACTTCCTAATCCTGTGAAATAAATGATATGTTCATTGTGTAGGCAAAAACCTTAAAAACAGAGATACTGCTAAGGAAATTATAAATGTGCATGGTTATAGAAAGTTCTATGGATTTTGAGATGGGTGACAGCATATGGTATAAGACGCATATGGTTTTCATGGAGGACATAGATTGCATATGCAGTCGACATTTTCAATGCTTGGAAGGAATAACCTGAAGCTTTCCAATCTCGAGTTCTCATTCTAAGTCGCCTTTTAATTAATTATGAAGCATGTTTATGTTACTGATCTTTAACACACAACTTAACCCAAACTTTTCTTTTATTGGTTTAGACCTTTTGCTTAGTATGATACGTATAATTATTATTTTTTAGATGTAAGCTTTTAACGTGAAATTAGGTATTGGTCTCTACTAAATAACACAAAGAGAATAAGAAGCGGATTTTTTTTGGCATGCTTTAATAATTTGCTGCCAAAATTGAAGCCCTAACATGAATAAATTCTTTCTAAATTATGAAATATATTATGTTAGCATAGTGTCCCTTCATCATACTGTCCCTAAAATAAATTCTTCTTGAATTTCATACAATAATAAATAGTGAAACAACTTGTTGTAATTGTAAAATATACAACCAAAAACTAACATTGTAATCACTATTTTAACAAATTGATCATGGATGGATATTGTGTTTATATTAGCAACATATGATAATCCTATACTCTGCTCCAGCTTAACTTAATCCTTCCTTTCCATGGATGTCCTGTCAGAAGTTTGTCCTGCAAATATCCAAAGGGTAAATATTAATATTCAATCGCTAACCTTTTCATGAAACCAAGAAGTAATAAAAAGTTATTGCACGCAAAAAATAGTTCTCTGCCCATGCTCTCAAGCACTTTTTTACTGTGCAAACAAAGTATAAATTATGCACTGCATTTTATTAGAGCAAACGCATATTACCAAAAATCTGTGTATCTAAACTTTCAATGGGTAATTTAGGCAATCTCATAAACGGATTCTTCAACAAATGATATCAAACTAAAATAGCATAAGACCTTCAACCCAATAGATCAAGGTGGTCAACGTTCCAAACGTGTTAAGTTGAAGCCTAGCTGTAGATGCTTTCTTGCTCCATGCATGGATTCGCAAGCCAATCTCATGAGACTCAGCCCCAAAACAAATGAGCAAATAATAACAAATGGATCAAGGTAGACTTCTCTTCCCCTCCAGCTCTAAAAATAGCAATGAGACAGTTCTGTTGCACAGTAAAAGATCACAACATGAGATCATTAAAAACTCGGATAATTAAAGAGATCTTGGTAAAAGATGGCTTCTTCTAGTTCATCAAAAAAAACCAAAAATATTAATTTATTGGAAATAGAACCTATAGCCTTGGAGTCTGCAAACACCTGCTAGCACAGCAAGTCCGCATTGAGATGGAATGCATGAAATGCTGAAACTGGTTTGGTTCAAAATCGCCAGATCTAACAACTTGTAATATATATATATATATACCCTTTTTTGGTTCCACATATTCCTTTGCATCATCTATTCCATCAGCTTATAGCAGTTTTCTTGATTGAGTTAATTGCCTAACAATTTGGTGATAGAAAAAACTGGCATGAGTTATTCTCTTGCCTAAATATTGTCGTCAACTAACTCTAATAGTAAAACAATGGCCAATAAAGAGGGTAATAATACCATGTTAATGTGGCCATATGATTTTCATCTTCATGTTTACATGGGACCTGTAAATTATACTGTATGGCTTCCTGTTTAAAGGGACAGCTAACATTATTTACAGACTTTATTTACAGGAAAATCTTTGTAAATCCTTGTCTTCCTATTTAAATGGAAGTGATACCAGGGTATATGACACTCAAGGGAGGTAATGAAAACAGTCAGATCGAGTTATTTTTATGAATATGAAGGACAATGCAGAAAAAAGACTGAAAGATGGAATTCTCTATTATGATGCAACTGTATTTATTTCAGGTTTGTAGAAGCAAATTTTGTAGCGATATTTACAAAACATGCTCATAAAAACCCAGAAGCGTTAACGGCAGACGTAGTGAATGAGATGCTGCAGGCCAGTAAGCAACCTAATGACAAATCTAGAGCGTGGGTTCTCTTTGTTATTTTTCTTACCTTACTATTTGAGATTGCCATTTGGAATATATTTAAACTGCAACCAGTATCTCATTTTATGCCATGTCTGTTAGCTAGCTAGTGCACATGTATTTCTAGATTCTAACACTGTAGGAAATATGAGAAGGAAAATGATTGAAGGTGAACTTCGAAATACTAAAGTTACTTTCACATAGGAGTTTACTCTTATTTTGGTTGAAGTTTCCTACCTAAAAATCAACTAAACTGTTCCAAGTTGTTGAAAGATTGTGTACATGAAGTTGGTTCAAATTTGCAGTTGTAACAACTGTTGTCCTTACAACTAATCGTGGCTTACTTATCATTTCAAATAATTTTGCATTACTACATTAATGGCGTAACGTTGAGCTATATGGAACATACATTGTTAAGTCTTTGACATATGTCACTCAGAGTTTACAGGGCTTAATGAGTTTTCTGATAAACGTCTAAATTTGTTTAAATGGGACTAAACAGGAATGCGGCTTCAACTGAATGGAAACTATTGCACTCTCTTGCCAAAGACCAAAATGGAATGCTTCAAAAGGCAACCATAAAGTCTGTTTATGACAGGAGCTTGTTTTACAATTTGGCAAATGCGTAGGCACAGAAAAAGTTTTCATTGAGAGGCATATAATTCCAAGACAGTTTATGTTCCTATCACTTGGAAAACTGAAAAAGAAAAGGAAAAATGTATGAATGATTGTAATTATTTTTACAAAATTAGTTCCGTGTACACTATGATTAAAATTCTATTTACTCAACAAATACTCACAGTTATTTCTTGCTAGTTTATCTTATTAAATATATTGAACCCAATTTATATATGGGTTAAATTAATAATTTAAAATGAAAAGTCTTGAACATTGAGAGTTAAGAGTCATTTCTGTTTATAAAAGGTCATTAACTGAACCGTTATTTATGTTAAATAAAATTGTTATGTAAAGATTTTTTTTATTTCAAAGAAAAGAAGTGTCTAAATTAGGGACACGGCTATTAGGAAAGGTTGGCTATAATACAATAAACATGTGTACCAACATTTAAACTCAAATACCCATCAAAGTCACTACCATTGCTAGAGCAACACAAAATGAAGCATGCAAATGTACTGATAACTTCTCTTAGGAGCAGACAATTGGCATACAACATTTGAAAGAAAAAAGGTTGTAGTAAGAGGACATGAACACCTGAAATCATCCTCTCTGTACAACTGGATCTGAACTAACTTTCAAAAACAACTAATAATATAGAAAATAAATTTTAGGGAATACGAATCTTGTACATATAAATGGAAATTTTAAGAACACAAAATGAGCGAAATAATAACAGTATATGACATGTATCATTAAAATAATGGTAAAGTGACCTTACTATGTTTATAGGATCACGACGAAGATAACATTGCATATTGGAAAAGATGTCTTTCTTGGAAACTTACTTGGAGATGAAAGAACTAAAACAGTATCACGAATTTCATATTAGATAGATTCATAAGTAGTATACCAATATCGATAGAGAAAAACTTCCGCAATGAATATTGACAACCACCAAAATCAGAATTTTTTCCAAATCCTTAACGCAAACCATAAAATAATATCGAAATGGTAAACCTGGATTGCATGGCCAAATTATATTTTGGTTTGTGAAACAATCCACATGGCCCAAGTGAATGCAAATGTTCGAAGTAAAAATATATTTACAAATGATCCTTGAAATATTTATTTGGCTCTTCCATAATACCATGTGTGCGTCATAAATAAGCAAGCATATCATATTTTTTTATCAATGCTTGCAATGAAACAACAATTTTGTTATATGAACAAAAAGCGAAGATCCACAATGGACTAAGATATGAGGATTGATTTTCTTTTTATTTGTTTTTTCAACGGCAATTTGATTGAATAGCTGAAATTTGTAAATAATTTTTGCAAACATTATGCAAAAAGTTTCTAGTTTTAGAATAAACCATTTCATCATTGAAATTTTTTTACACCTTACATAGGAACTACAAAATTGGGGGTTACTGTTGAATTATACTACTTCTCTAGCTGTAGAGAAATCAACCACATGTATTTTCTATAGATCTGTAGCAATGGTAATTGTTTAAGACAAAGCTGCAGACTTATTAGCAAAGCCAATTCATGGTTTTAAAAAAAAGAATTAACAATATAATGGAACTTTAGTGCAAGAGGTCAAAGACTTGATGCACTTAATACTAAAATAAGCAAAAGAAATTAAAATCATTGCACAAAAAACCTGAGCTAAGGTTGGCATAATGACTGAACTGCATAACACCGTTGATTCTCTCTAATATCCGGTTATAGCTATCATTGATTTCTGGGAAGTAATGAATTTGAGGAGTTCCAACTGCAAATAAAAGCAAAGTTATCAGGCAACTTCGCATATTTCAACAGACAGTAAGTAATGACATGGTTATTTGCTTATACCATGATAGAAGCTTGCATGATTTGATTAATGTTACTGATTGCATTTTTTTTCAAAACAATAAGCACTTCGGTATGTTATAATAATAAGAAAAATCTTGGAAATTGTTCTTTTAAGTTTTAACGATAATCTTCTCTCTTTGACTAAAACTCCATAACTTTACCGTTCATACTCCAAACATGAGTGAAACTATTAAAATTTAATGAAAAATTATTATAGTAAGGGATAGAGAAAGAAAATATTCATTATTCTACACATTTACGACTATTCACAACCATATTTTTATGTAGGGCATTAACCAATATGCTTAATTTATTGTTTATTAGTGATAATAGTAACATAAATAAGATAAGGAAATTGATAATTATGCTGGTCAATACTATAGCACCTTATTCTGTGATCTTTCAGTTATTTATCCTCTCTCTTTTCCTTTATGAAGGAGTATACTCTGAACATCAATATGATAAAGAGAATGATGACATCAAATAGCCTAATTTGACTTTATGCCGTATAATTCATAATTATTTAACTACAAATGTGTTTTGAAGTTACTGAAAAATTTAAGTAGAATTGATTTTGAAAGAATGAAGGATAAGAAACATTCTCATTTCCCAAATATAGAATACACTGTGAGAAAACAATCAGTGAATTCATCAAAGCACTATGTACATAGTGATATAATTTACTCACCCAATCGCTTCTTTCTTCCACCACAAATTCACCGAATCGCCAAATGACTTCATCCTCAACAAATGCTTCCACGTCCAAATCTATGCCACCGGCCTTCATAAGTTCTGTAGAGACGGAAAAAAAAATTAAAAGTATCAAAAACATCTCCATGCGACCTATTCAGATTCAATTAGATTCAGTTTTACTTACAATTCACATCCAAATGATGCGCGGCGAGATCGGAAACGTCGATCTTCGCAGTAGCCTCTGCCATAATAATCTTAGGGTTCTGAAATTCCTTCTATTTGACTTTCTTCACTGTTGCAGCGTCAATGCCTCCATTCTCCTTGACATCATCACCGCTGTCGTCATCAGATCTAGGCACCGCACTTGATTCATCTACATCCGTTGCCGCAGCCACATCTACTACGGCTTCAAGCTTTGGACAACAATTGTTGGCTTAAGATCGAAATTGTGGAAGTTGTGGAGTCGCCAATGGCGGAGGTGGAGATTGGCTGCGGGTGGTAGAAGATAACAGCAACAGGGGAAGAACGTAGGGAAAGCACATAAGCGCGGGTGCATCGCCTCCTTCTGCCATGATTAAAGGAAAACTTTGATTTGATGAAAGTTGTGGCGGCACTCATCTTGCTTTCTATTGTGGTCGAAGAGGGTGAGGCTATTAGGGTGATGGGTATTAGATATGTTGTGAGAGGATGAAGAACTGCAGTTAAGGAATGGACGTGCAGAAGAAACATGTGATAAAAGAGTTGGAAACGTGGAGCGTAACATGGATGGAAACCCGTTTAGGGTATAAAAGACAACCGTGCCCCTATTTTCTATTTAAACTCACAGAATAGTTTATAGGGTAGTTTGGGCAATCCGAAAAAGGCTTCACCTCCTCAAGTATTTGCATTATAGTATAGATAAATCCTTTCAAAAAGAAAAAAAATTTAAAAATTCAAAAACAAAAACAAAGTTTTTTTTTGAAAAAATCCTTTGGTAAATATTTGAATTCAAAAAAAAACATGTAAAATTTGAAAAACAAAAATCAAACTTCTCTTTTGAAAATAAATTTCATTTGGTCAATATTTTTCTTCCTTTAAAACAAAACAAACAATTTTTCGCCCCATTTTTCAAATCTTCTTTCATTCACTAAACTCGATTCTAATTTCTTTCTCTTCTCGACTTTCACTTGTGCATGAGTACTTGGACTCATGACACAACAACAAATCGTTAGACTCGCGACTCAACCACTAATCGTTTAACTCGAACAGACGATCCTCCCGAAATGGCGAACAAGAACGGCTCTCGAACTCTTATGGATAGAATCTTTCCCGATAGAGTTTCTATTCCATCTTGCATCACGTTACCCGCCCCTAGAGTAACCACTTCGAAATTCACTCGAACCATATTGCCACTCTTCCGTAATTTGGCAATTTCGAGCACGATGACCCATACATTTTCTTGACTAAATTCGAACAAGTTTGCGCAACCATTAAACTCCAACAACTTTCCGATGATGGAATCAAACTTAGATTAATCCCATTCGCTCTTACGGATTACGCTGAAAAATGGTTGTACAGCTTGCCATCGAACTCGATTAAAATGTGGGAAGAATTTGTAAAAGCTTTCTTAAAAAAGTTCTACCCTTTGGAAAAAACGAGTAGAATCCGAAACGAAATTGTAAACTTTCATCAATTCAAAGGAGAACCATTTGAAAATTATTTTGAAAGATTCAAAGAGCTTCTGATAAAATGTCCACACTATAATTTCGAAAAATGGATGATTTGCCAAATCTTATACGATGGACTCGAAAATAGCTCACGAACCATGCTCGAATCAATGTGCCAAGGCAAATTTTTTGCCCAACATCACGACGATGCTTGGCAATTTCTTGAAAACCTCGCTGAAAAATCATCCCAATGGGAATGTTCGAACGAAAAATCAATCTACTCATGATCGAGTGCACACTCGATAGGATCTTCTGTTGCTTTGGAAGCTAAGATCGACGCAATGATTAAAAAATTAGATAACGTTTTCTCATTGAATCAAATGAATCAAGCTTCCCAACCGATGTGTTATAAATGCAACGATCCTAATCATATAGCCGATCAGTGTCCCAATTCTGTTGAACAAATCAATGCTTCCAATAAAGCCAAAAACGACCCGTTTTCTCCTACATACAACCCTGGTTGGAGAAATCATCTGAATTTCACGTGGAACCAAAACAATCCCAACACGAATACGATTCGTCCCAATTTTCAAGCATTCTCGAATAATGCTTCGAATCCTCCCTTTCAGCCCAACAATTTTCAACCAAACTTTACGGGTCCGTCGCATAATCAACCGCAACAATCAAATTTTCAACCAAATTCTGCTCATCCTCCCCAAGACGATAAACGTTTAACTTCGCTTGAGAGAACTCTTGAAACGTTGGCTAAGGCAACTACTCAAACCTTCAATCAAACATCAATTTGCAAAATTTATTGACTTCATATATGAAAAACACAAACCAATCAATTACAAAACTCGAAATGCAAATGAGTCAATTAGCCACGTCTGTAAGTGAACGCGAACGAGGAACATTTCCAAGCCAGCCCCTTCCAAATCCCAGAAATCAAAACGCAAATTCAAATCAAGCCCATGTTGTTCAAGATAGCAACGTCACCCAATTGAATGCTATCACAACTCTCCGTTCCGGTAAACAAATCGATAATCAAGTCGTTAATCCAAACGATTTATCGGATACCTCTTTCGATACTTCTAAAGCAACGAACGAATCTGAACAGAACGTGGAGCCAAACGTTGAATCGAACGCCAATCAAAACTCTTCTTCTTCTACTCGAGTAGACCTGTAACGACCCGCCATTTTGGACCATTCACATCCATTATAAGTGTATAGGTAGACACTCATGCCGGAGTTGAATTGCTCAAAATACCGCGTTGTTAATTTAAATTTGGAAAAACTGAACATATACAGTAAATAAATAATCACAGATCACAGACACAGAGTAATAAGTGCAGCGGAAATAAAGAGATAGTAGTTCATGAAGCTACTATATGAATATATAAAATACATCAGAGTTTACAACAGAAGGGTAATACGATACATCAGAGTTAAACCAGATACAACGGAAGAGTAACACGATACATCAGATACAAATCAGAATGCATCACTGGAATCATCGAATACTGAAAGCAGAATAGATGGCTGGATCTTCAAGCAAAGCTCCAACTTCAAAAGGTGAGTCTCGAATACTGGTACACTCAGTCTGACCCGAGCGTAAAGCAAAACACAAAACACTCGAGTCAGGATTAACATTCTTATCTTAATAAATCCAACTCAAGTGAAATAGCAAATGAAATACAAGTAACTCAAAGAATGTTTGGAATAACCATCCTTTAAGGATCCGTGAAACTATTTACTAGGTAGTAATATACGCTAACTAGATAATGTCTATCAGTAATATAAAAAGATATCAAAATAGCGTTAAGTCATGGCCCATTCCACCCTTAACACATTTTTATTCCCAAAAGCATATACAAGACCGTAGTTTCCCCAAAACCGGAAGTCACCAGAGGGCAATCCATATACTAAAGGTACAAATCAAAATCGTAGTGGTCGCGTATAAATGGAATACAAGTATGACAAGGCACATGAGGCAATACCCAAGGTAGTGATACTACCGTTCGCCTGATCCGGACTGGTGAGAACGCAACGCCGCAGCGCCCGCAACACCGTGAAACAACACTCCCAAAAATCAAGGGTGCACCAATCGACAACAAGTAATAAGTAGTTCGAAGAAGTGTGTCCACTTGAGGTAGCTAATCCTCCATTGGCCCGGCACAGCTCCTGTTTTAGTCATTTCCAATTTGACACAAGTGTCAAGGCTATCCATTATCGTTCTCTTTCTTCAGTCAACACGTACATCATTCCAACCACTTCATTCTGGATCATCACTCCACGTATAGTTATTAAAGTGGTTTTCGGTTTAGATAGAGAGTATATCCATAACCGAATTCCGGTCTCTTTAATAACTTCCGTAATTATTACACCGATTGCTCGTTTATTTATTTCAAAACCAAATCAATTTCAGTTTCAATTTCAATTCGTAAATCAACATTTCATTTGTCTTTCGAAACCATTTCCATAAATTTACGTTTCAAACTTCCAAATTCACAATTTCAAAATCTTATAATTCAATTTCAATTTCTCTTAAAAACAATTCAAATATTGATTCAAGTTCGTATATAAGTTTCGTTTCGAAATCATTTACATTTAATTTAATTTAACCTTCAAATCAATTCCAAATTCATTTATCGATTTCATTCAATATTCGTTAAGTTACTTTATCATTCAAAACAATTTCTATTAAATTTCCAATTCATTAAATCCATTATTTAAATTCAACTTCCTTATTTCAAAACTTACAATTTTGAATTAAATTAAATTCGTCAAATCGATTCTTTCAATTACAAGTCTTACATTAATTCCAAAAATATCACATTTTCATTTCTTGTTAAAGAATTTCCATTTCACTTATTTACTTTCTTAAATAATTTTCCAAAAACTTACTTAATAAAGAAAACTCAATTTCAATTATTTACGAAGTAAAATTCACTTATTCAAAGGTTTAATTTTTCTTATTAAAGAATTCAATTTTATTTAATCATTAAATAATTCATTATTAAATAATTCAAAACTTAATTATTAAATAATTTCAAAGTTTAATAATTTCAAACTTAATTATAATTTCAAACTTAATTATTAAATCATTTCAAACTTTAATAATTTCAAACTTAATTATAATTTCAACTTAATTCAATCATTTCTCAAATTAAACAACATTCTTTCATAAATTACATTGTTAATATTTTGTTTCAGATTATTAAATATTAACATTTTTCTCTTCATTAAAATTCAAATTTCAACTTCATTTCAAAACCATATTATTTATTCAAATAAGATCTTCATTTTATTTTAAATCAAATTATTGACCAATCGGGTTTTATTTAATTTCCTATCCTAGGTCAAAGTTCAAATTTTGGGTATTTATCATTTCAACCCGATTCCAATTCAATTCAAAATCAAAACATAGCAAAGGGAACTTGCAGTGTGATAACTGGGATGGTGTCAAAATAAATAAACAAGCAATAACAACAATCAATATCAATCCAATAATCAATTCAAATAATCCCGAAATAACCGTATTAATTCGCATTGTTATTTGTACGAATTAATATAGTTATTTTCTAGAATCTACACTATCATTTCATGTAAATTAAAGATTATTACATTACGGTTTTCACTTGTCATTCAATCATCAATTTAACAACATACATTCAGTGGTTCAAAATGTAATTAAACAAATCCTATGTGTCAATAAATTTAACAGTTAAAGGGGTCATATTATACAAATGTCAGTTAATCAAATTTAACATTTAACTATTCTATATCAATTTCAATTGCATACTATTTGTCATTTTAACATTAACAATTTAATGTCCAATATAAACATAAACAATCAATCAATTATCAGCCAAACTGTATTATCATCGCATAAATAATTAACAGATAATGGTGTCAGATGTCACAGGTGAACTGATACAGGCAATAGCATATATAACAGTGTAATTAACTAACAGCAGCATATTTCAATTGTCGTTTCAATTGAAATCAAATTTAATAAATAAAAGAACGTTAATCGTGAGTGAGTGCTCACCTTTCGAGGCTAGAGAATACAGAAGATGACACAGATACATACACTGATAAGGACACTGAAATTTGAATGATTGAACCGAAGCACAGCAAAATCGACACGAATTCAACGATTTAAAGCTGATAATACAAAAGACAAAATCCCATCAGAACCGGATTGATGAAAAAAATAATCGGAATCATTTTGATAGAACAGAAACTATATATGTAATTATTTCTAGGAAATCAATACTTAAGTTAAAACAAGCATAAAATAACATATATACAATTAGAAATCATTATTTTACATTAAATGCATACATCAAATCAACCCTCTACCAAAATAAGATCCATATATCATTTATTTAGTACGCATATATATAAAAAGAACTTATAAATAGCACCGTCATATCGTGTGCTGTTAAATATGAATACACTTCAAACTACACAAATTATTCTTATAATAACCAACTAATAACTTATAAGTAATATATACATATAGTCCACAAATTTAAATACTTATACTATATATATAACCACCTTGTTTACATGGCTTAATACAACAATATACAGAAAATAGAACGAAGATGATAGCAGGTACAAATGCAAACTTTAAGACTTCATACTTACGGTAATATAAATATAGTTTTTTCGAAGGAGACAAGACTAGACACTATATGAAAATAAAAGGGCGAATAACATGCAACCCTCAATATATATATATATATAGTATCAAGTAATAGTACAGAAGTTCAAATATAGGAAACAACGAGTATTTCTTAGAATTTCAAAAATATTTGTATAGATATACTAATAGATTTAAATATATATATATATATATATATATATATATAACTAATCTGGAAACAAAACGAATAAATGCAAGCCATAAATGTATACTTACAATAAACGCATACTACTCAATGTTGATAGAATAGTACATATAACACAATGTATTCCTTCAAAAAGTTGTACGTACGTTAGAATATACTTTAGCTGAAATATACATTACTTATCTAAAAGTAAGTTTACAAACAAAATTTATATAAACTCAATAACACTATGATAACTTAATATAATACGCACCAGCAAACGAAACTTGTATTTTGTATATAAAACAGAGATATGCACATTGAAAAATACAAACAAAACAACAAATATACAACCAACTTATAAATATATAAAGATCAAAACATATATATATATATATAAAATATCGAAATCAATACACATATTATATGAATACTTCTTTATATACATTCATATATAATATACACACTGACCGATTATAAATATAGATATAGGACTAACATAACCTATATATCTCTACAGATAATGCATAGCCCCAACATATATATAAATACTTTAAAACATATAACAAGCAGATTCTATGCGAAATATACTCTAGTGTGAAATTTTACAAAATATGAAATATATAAAACTTAGTACATAAACGCAGGCACAGTTATACTTGCATAAGTTACTATACTTACCTTATAACATTATTTCAACAGTTCACTTAAATTTAAACAAATACCTTATATATCTATTTTCACTTCAACAAGGTAATATGGAACAAATGAGACGGGGTGCTAGAGCAGTGGCTAAGGGATGTGGTGATTGGTAGCTGTAAGAAGGGAAGAGGTGTGGTTACTCGGCACCATGGCGGAGGGCTTTGGGTCGCGGGTTGAGGCGGGGTTGTTCGATGGCCGAAGGCGTTCGGGTAGCGGCATGAGGCTAGGGCGGTTTCAGCTGGGGAGTCGGGGCCTTCGAGTTTTGGTGGAAGGAGGTTTGAAGCGGCGGTTCAAGCATAGTTTCGGCCAAGCAGATGGGTTGAGGGTCGGTTTTGGCTATAGGGTGCGGCCATGGAGGGAAGCGACACGCAGTGATGTGGAGTAGGGCCGAGCATGGGTCGGAGATTTGTAGGGGAGGGAGGCGGAGGGTGGTTGGCTCGGTTGCTTGCGATGTGGTCGTCTGTTAGAGGGTGGAGGGTGGAGGCTGCCATGCGTGTGAGGGAGGAGATGAGAAGGTTGGTAAAATAGAAATGGGGAGGGGAAACGTGAAGAGCAGGTTTCATTGAAAAGAAGATAGAAGGCTTTAATATAAACTAGTTTTATATTATTATTATTTTTAGAGCAGAAGGTTTTAGAACGTATTGTTTGGCGAATGAACTAGAGAGTGTATTGGAACTAGTGGAATAGTAAATGTTAAATGCGTGAATTCAAGTAAAATAAATGTTTAGTGGTTGAACAATTATAAGCTCGAGATACGAAAGGTCTTATAAATCAAACGTCACGAAGTCGGTACCGGTAAGGTTACTGTTCCAGCGGATTACAACGTGAAACGGACTATAAAACACAGAAGTGAATATACCGTAGAGATCAGCGTGACGATACGATCGAATCGGTATACAGATATCAGCGATTTTATTGGATTATAGAAATTCGAATTTTCAACCGGCGGAAAATGTAAGAAAAACACTGAAAAATAAGATCGACGGAGTCAAAGATGTCCGAATTTGGAAAAACGACAAACTGACATCTTGCTCAGAAGATGGTTTAGAATTTTTCTATGTAAAAATATTTCGGTTTCGGAAACATTTTATTTTCATTGCTTTTTAACTGATTAAATTGAAGTGAATTTACGCGCGAAATAAACTTTCGTATTTTCGGACGAAAATTTACCAGTTGCTATGTTTAACTAGACGTATTCCAAATATTAAATTTTTATTTCAAAATTTTATCGTTTGAAATTTCGCAAAATTTCAACTAATTACGTTATTAAACAGTTGAAATTTTACGGGTCGTTACAAGACCCGCCTACCGAGTATCGTGTCCCATTTCCTCATCGTCTTCGACCAAAGAAACACTCGGACCAAATGGAAAAGATGTTGGAAATTTTTAAACAAGTCAAAGTTAATATTCCGCTTCTTGACATTGTTCAATAAGTTCCCACTTACACGAAATTTCTTAAGGACTTGTGCTCCCAAAAGCGACACACTCAAGTGTCCAAAAAAGTCTTCTTAGCTGCCAGTTTGAGTAAAGTCTTGTCCCAATCCATGCCCGTCAAATACAAAGATCCTGGCTGCCCTACGATTTCGTGTACAATTGGAGACAAAACGATTAACAAATGTTTGATAGACCTAGGTGCGAGTGTCAATTTGATTCCATACTCCGTGTACAAACAATTAGGCTTAGGTGAGCTTAAACCCACAAAAGTAACGCTTCAATTCGCCGATCGTTCCATTAAGAAGCCCGTGGGAGAAATCGAGGACGTGCTCATTCGAGTAGGGCAATTCATATTTCCCGTTGATTTTATCATTCTCGAAACACAACCCGTGTCAAATCCCGCGAGTCAAATTCCACTAATTTTAGGCCGACCATTCTTAGCTACCTCGAACGCCTTAATCAATTGTCGTAACGGATCGATGAAAATTTCTTTTGGAAACATGACTTTGGATCTCAACATTTTCAATCTTGAAAGCCAATCGAACGAACCTCGTGACCAAACGTTGGAAGTTAGTGCCATTCACGAAAACTTCGAAAACGAGACACTTGACCTTAGCGACGAATGGGAAGCTGAATACGAAAAATTGTTTCATGAAATTCCCAGCGAAATTGAATACACTCTTCCCTTTAAATCACTTCCAGTTGAGTCCGAATCTCAACCCAATTCTTTGACCAAAAAACTCCCGAAGTTGGACCTCAAACCACTTCCCAATCACCTTAAGTACGCATACTTAGTTGATAATGAAATGTTACCCGTCATAATTTCTACGACTCTCTCTCTTGACCAAGAAACCTCCTTACTTTCTATTCTTTCGAAAAACAAGGAAGCGATTGGATGGTCGATCTCTGATATAAAGGGGATTAGCCCTATTATTGTTCAACATCGCATCCATTTAATCGACGATACCAAGCCTGTTCGTGACACGCAACGAAGGCTTAATCCAAAATGAAAGATGTAGTGCGTGATGAAATTCTTAAACTTCTCGATAACGGAATCATTTACCCAATCTCTGATAGTTCATGGGTTAGCCCAATTCATGTTGTAACGAAAAAGTCTGGGCTAACCGTTGTCAAGAACGATTCAAATGAACTTATTCCAAATCGTACTCAAACGGGTTGGCGTGTTTGCATTGACTATCGAAAATTAAATTCCGCAACACGAAAAGATCACTTCCCTCTTCCCTTCATTGACCAAATGCTCGAATGTTTAGCCAGCCACGAATTTTACTGCTTCTTTGATGGTTATTCTGGCTATAACCAAATTCCCATCGCTCCCGAAGATCAAGAGAAAACAACTTTCACGTGTCCATTCGGTACCTTTGCTTATCGACGTATGCCATTCAGACTTTGTAACGCTCCTGCTACTTTCCAACGATGCATGGTTGGAATCTTTTCCGACATGATTGAACGCTTTCTAGAAGTTTTTATGGACGATTCTCAATCTTTGGAGATTCTTTTTTCTAATGTTTACATCATCTCGAACTGGTTCTAAATCGATGTAAAGAAAAACATTTGACTTTGAATTGGGAAAAGTGCCACTTTATGGTCAAACAAGGCATAGTCCTTGGACATATCATCTCAAATAAAGGCATTGAGGTAGATAAAGCGAAAATCAATGTCATTGCAAATCTACCCATTCCCAAAACTGTTAAGAACATTCAATCATTTCTTGGACACGTTGACTTTTACCGACGCTTTGTGAAAGACTTTAGCAAAATCGCTCGTCCTTTGACGACTCTTCTTAGAAAAGACGTTCCTTTCGATTTTAACTCTTCTTGTATCTCTTCTTTTGAACGTCTTAAGAACGATCTCATTTATGCTCCAATCATTTGTGCGCCCAATTGGGATCTTCCTTTTGAAATAATGTGTGATGCTTCAAACTTTGTCATTGGTGCCGTCTTAGGACAACGCATCAACAAGATCCTTCACATCATTTACTACGCGAGTATGACTTTGAACGACACTCAACTCAACTACACAACAACCGAAAAAGAGCTTCTAGTTGTCGTTTTTGCGCTCGAAAAGTTTCGACCTTACTTGATAGGTTCACACATTACGGTCTACACTGACCATTCTGCGCTTCGATATCTCTTCGCTAAAAAGGATGCTAAATCACGTTTGATTCGTTGGATCCTTTTACTTCAAGAGTTTGATCTTACAACCAAGGACAAAAAAGGATTCGATAATGTCATAGTCGATCACTTGTCTCGTCTTCCGAATGCACCATCTTCTTTGCCCATCAATGAAAACTTCCCCGATGAACAACTTCTTTCAGTTTCTATCGACCCATGGTACGCTGATATAGTGCACTACTTAGTCACTAAAGAAACTCCCTCATCGTAGTCCAAATAGGACAAATGCAAATTCATGTCCCAAGTGAAGTATTTCTATTGGGACGATCCATACTTGTTCAAATATTGTCCCGACCAAATCATTCGACGTTGCATTTCGGATAATGAGATTAGGAGTGTTCTTTCATTTTGCCACGATCAAGCGTGTGGTGGACATTTCGGTCCTCGAAAAACTACGGAAAAAGTGCTTCAGTGTGGTTTCTATTGGCCTTCTCTTTTCAAAGACTCGTTTGAATTTTGTAAAACTTATGATCGATGTCAAATGATTGGTCGAATTTCTCGACGAGACATGATGCCTCTAAACCCCATTCTTACGATCGAAATCTTTGATGTATGGGGTATAGACTTTATGGGACCTTTTCCCAATTCTTTTGGAAACTTGTATATCCTTCTCGCTGTCGATTACGTTTCAAAATGGGTCGAAGCCGTTCCTTGCAAAACCAACGACCATAAAATTGTTGTGAAATTTCTCAAAGAAAACATCTTTTCGAGGTTCGGCGCCTCGCACAATAATCAGTGATAACGGAACCCATTTTTGTCACCGTTCTTTTGAAACTTTAACAAAAAAATACTCGATAACCCACAAGTTATCTACTCTGTATCATCCTCAGACTTGTGGCCAAGTTGAAGTTTCAAATCGACAAATAAAACAAATCTTAGAGAAAACTGTCAATAAAAATTGAAAAGATTGGTCTTAGAAATTGACCGATGTGCTTTGGGCTTACCGTACTGCTTTTAAAACTAACCTTGGGATGTCCCCATTTCATTTAGTTTACGGTAAAGTTTGTCATTTACCCGTTGAAATCGAACACAAAGTGCTGTGGGCAATTAAGAACTTAAACTTTGATCTTGAGAAAGCCGGCGAAAACCGAAAACTACAACTCAACGAACTAGAAGAACTTAGGAACGACACATATGAAAAAGATAAAATTTACAAAGAAAAAACCAAAGTTTTTCATGATAAGTCAATCCTAAGGAAAACGTTTTCACCTAACCAAAAAGTTCTTTTATATGACTCAAGACTTCATTTATTCCCTGGGAAACTTAAATCGAGATGGACCGGACCATTTATGGTACGAACTGTTTTTCCACATGGTGCCGTAGAAATAGAAAACCCCAGGGATGGATCAATTTTCAAAGTCAACGGTCATCGTCTGAAACCTTTCTTGTAAATGCCAAATAACCAAGAGGAGGAGCTCATGATCCTTCATGAGCCAAGCTACGTCTAGTAAGAATGTTAACCCTCTTTTGTAAATATGTACATAGTTTTCCCCGTTACACTCATTATATCATGCATTGACTGTGAGGACACAGTCAAAATTAAGTGTGGGGGGAGTCTCATTTTCATTTTTTTTAGTTTCATGGCATTTTTGAATTTTCATTTTTCTTTTAACTTAAAAAAAATCTCAAAAACATTTTCTTTTTAGCATTTTGATTTATTTTTGAGGAAACACTATGGGATAATTATAAGTTTTGGTTAATAAATTGAAATTTTTGAAAATTTATTTGTCTTAACAAAAATAAAAATGAAGTTTGATTACAAATAACAATGGTTTAACTAGTATATATGAAGGTTCATATGTGTTAATTATGAAGTATGTTCTAATTGAAAATCTTTGTTTAAGAAAATGGTAAATTTAAAGTAAAGGATATAACCTTTTTATCTTCTAAGTTAAATAGTGCTAAGATGATTTTGCAAAACTCTCTCTTTCTAAAAAAAAGAAGAAAAAAAAAGGAAAAAAAACATTCGTATATATGTATATATATATTTTTAACACATAGAGTCATGTGTTCACACTCGTGTGTTCACTCGCCATGCTCTGTACCCTTCTCACGTAAGCCCGACAGGCAGTGCATGATCGGTATATCTGGCCTCAGTTTATCTGAGTTAGGTGTATGTATATAAAAATTCTTTTTAATAACGCCTACAGTCGATAAGTGTTCACACTTGTGTGTTCACTCGCCACGCTCTGTATTCCCCTCATATCAGTCTGCAAGGCAGTGCTTGGGTAATATATCTGGCCTCAGTTTATCTGAGTTAGGCATATGTAAATATTTTTAATATCAACAAAACTTTCAAAAGAAAAAAATGGAGAGAGTAAGCAATTGAAATCCAAGCACTATTTTAACTTATTTGATTTGACTTGTTATTGAAAAGAAATTAAAATAGCACTTTGATAAACTTTGATAATCAACTAAGGATTTATTTCATAGTTACACTTTGTTATCAACCGAAACAACGAGTTAAACTATTGTCTATTTGTTATGATAACTTGATTTTTGTTGGAAATTTTGACGAATAAATGACTTAAATTTTCAAGATAATGACCACGACTTATATTTAACTTCTTTGTGTCGATTTAATTGTAAATCCGTCATTTGTAAATATTTTCAAGAACTTGCATTCATCCCATTGTAAATAAATCTTGCATTTTGTAAATATTTTCACTTTGCATCTGGATTTTGTGGGTAGTATCCGCCGAAAACCCTCACGAGACAACACTCGTCCTACTAGGGACACCCAGAGGTTTAACGGCTTGTTGCATACGCTCAATGCAATCGTGCTCCCTATGAAAACGGATTTATCTTAGTTTTCCTTTATTCGATGACGAATAAAAATATAAGTGTGGGGGTATTTGATGTGCACGTAAGTGTGCATATATTTACATCCATATTTTATCTCTTTTTATTTAAATAAACATCATATTTGGGCATTTGTACATGTTAAAACCAAAATTCAATTATTTTCAAACCATCATATTTTCATCTTCATTCAGGGGCAAAATGATCCTTTTTTGTGCATGTGTAAATTTGAGAATTTTTACTTGGACATTTTTGATGATTTTTATAGGAATTTGAATGCATATGGAAGAGGCTTATATGAAGATACATGCATGCACAAATGAATACAAAGGAAAGAAGAGGGAAATAATTCAAAGTGAAGATCATGGAGGACCCCACTTACCCACCTACCTTAATGTACAAATTAGAGGCTAATGAACATGCTTATGGAATTAATGGCATCATGTACACTTAAATGATGATTAGTAAAAGCTAATGATTACTTGGCCTCCACACTTCCTAAGGGGTATTTTAGGAAGCCCCTTAAAAATAGAATTAGGGTTTTATGCATGTATAAATAACCCTCTTATGTACGTGAAACTATCATCTACTCTTTCATTTTACTTAGGAAATTAAGAGATCAAATTGTAAGCTCAATGTTATATGAAATAAAAATGGCTTCCAAGCCTCTTTTTCCTCTCTTGTCTACATTCTTTTCTTTGTTTTTATGTTAATGCTTATTTCTATGCTCTCTTTCTCTTAATGTTCATATCTTAGATTTACATTTATGCACTAATCTAATCAATTTTATTCTAGTAGTTAATCTTATTTTTTTAGTTTATTCTCTACTTTGCTTCATTTTCAATGTTGAAACTTACATGTGTTGATTTGATAACACAAATGAGTAGCTAAACCCCTTCAATTTAGGGGTAATGAAGCTCTCAAATATTATGTAATTTCAACATTATTTATGATTTATGATCTCTTTGTTTGTGCTTCATGAAAGTCAATTTTGATGCAAGTTTATACAAGTGAGTTTGATAGCTTATATTGCTTATGCAAATAAACTATTCTTTTTCAACATAAACACAATTTGCATCATCATTTGCTAATCCATTTTTGATTGTGAAATTAAAGTAAAAATGAAATTTGATGATCTATATTACTAGTTACAATAGTAAATAGATCATACTTAAAATAGCTTTTGCTTTGGCTACATTTTCATGAGAATTATAAGTGGTTAATTTGTTGTATTATAGTTTGATGGTTTGAGTTATGTTAATTAATAACATAAACAAACCATACTTATGATAAATACAACAATATTTCACTTAATATCAAAACTAGAGATCACAAATTGTTTGTTTGTTGATTGACAAAAATATGAGAGTGGATTTGCCTCTAAATTGTTCTCTAGTTCAATAGTTTTTAAATCAAATTTTTATTCTAGTTTAGCTTCATTTTATTTCTAGTTAACAATTTCTCCTACATTTGGTCTAATTTGATTGAATAGATTTTTAAACTCTAACAATTCCCTATGGATCGACTCGTATTCACCACGTACTACAAAGTGTACGTCGTGCGCTTGCGGTTATTTTTAATTTAAATTCGTTCGACGGTTTTCTAAACCGATAGAATTTCCGTCGACGAATAGTCTAATTTTCAGCCAAGGATATGAAATGTATAACTACATTATAGGTTTCAGACTTAGTTTTTTTTTAAAATATCCAAGTATATCTAGAGTAAACATCAGTAAAAGATATGTAATATCTATATCCATAATCTAAGTAGATTGGGACAGGTCCCCATAGATCGGTAGCCACTAATTCAAGAGGTTTTTAATACTTGGTTAGTGAGTCATTGAATGCTAACTTGTGACTTTTTCCCATTGGGCAGTAAGTACAAATATATGGTAAAGAAATATCATCACACACAATTTTATTTTCTCTAAGTACTTGTTTCACTACATTTATATTTGGATGACTAAGTTTATAGTGCCAAAAATCAACCACACTTCTATTTCCTTCAGGTTGAGCAGTTTCAACCATATTACAACATTTCTGTTTTCTTCCAAGATTGCTACTATTTTTAAGATTGAACATGTATTGTCCTTTAACCGCTTCACCCTGCAAAAGATTTCCTTAGTTAGTATGTCTTTAACTAAGCAATGATTCAGAAAAAATTGAAAGTATACATTATTATCTTTTGCAAACTGTGAAAAACTCATAAGATTTTTTTCTTATTTTTGGTACTCTCAATAAATTGTTTAGAAATAACTGTCTTGAACTACTAATGTATGCATTACCAGTATGTGTGATATTAATTGACTCACCATTCCCCATGCATATTGACTGTTTACCCCTGTACTCTTTGTTGCTAAGATTTAAGTTATCAAGATTGCTTGTTATGTGATTACTTGCTCCTGAATCTGGGTACCAGCCCTCATCTTGAATGTGTTCTGGTCATGTAATAGTACTATGATTGATAACATCACTTCCATCTATCTGAATGTTTAATTCTAGTTGTGTTTGTGCCATATTGACACTAATGTTGCCACTTCTCTTATTGTTTGAGTTCTGATTTGGCACATAATTGGCATTAAACTTGAAATAACACTTCATTGCAGTGTCAAATTTCTCACATATTTGACCCTTTGATTTGTTACTATTGTTATTCCACCTTCCTCTACCCCTTGATCTGTTTGCATAACCTCCTCTTTGACATGATTGACTTTGTTTGCTTGGATTTTGGCCTATATTCTTGGAATTGAATGTGTAGTTGTTGATAGATCTGTATCCTATGGTTTCTTGTGATCTATTCTTGCCTCATGTGCAAGAAGGGTTGCATGAACATATTGCATTGGTGGTAGAGTTGGTTGAGATGAAATAACTGCAACAACAGATTCATATTCCTCACTAAGTCCATTCAATACACTTAACACTTTTTCAGTTTTAGACACTTTGTGTCCTACAGCTTCAAGCATGTTGCATAGATTGTTCACTTGTGATAAGTAATCTCTCATGGTTTGATTGCCTTTGTTAATATTCTGTAATTGTCTTTTGTAATGCATAACCTTTGCAGCTGATTGGGTATTAAAAATTCTTTCAATAGTAATCAAAATGTCATTTTCCAACTTGTAGCCTATAACTTCAGATGGTAAGCTTGTGTTGATAAATGACAGTAACCAAGAACTTATCAATCTGTCTTGTTTGTAATATTTTGTATATTCTTTATTGCTAACTATCTTGTTTTGTGGATCAGTGATGAATTTTGGTGGGATTGGAATTGTGCCAAGAATAAATCCTTCGAGACCATACCTTTGCATTGCTGTTTCAACTTGAAGTTTCCATAGAAGATAATTGTCTTCTTCAAGGTGTATGGTGATCAACTTACTCTGTGAGCTAATGACAGTCTTGGTCAGTTTCTCTGTGGCATCAGTGACGTGCTGTTGGGAATTGGCTACATTTTCTGAAGTTTATGAAGTGTCATCTCCTTCAGCTATGATGATACAAAAAGATATCAATCAGACTTGAGGATTCAGAATGGCTGTTGATCCAAGAAAGCTTCAACAGTAGTCTAGGCAGGTTAGTTGCAGCCGAACCTAAATAATGAACTTTTTCTGATGAGTTCTTGGCAAGGCAATTACTTTCTTTCTGCTTTTGATTGCTTTCTTGGTTTTTGATTTCAATCTTTTTTGAATTTTCTTGTTTGAGAATTTGCTTATTTCTTTCTTTTGATGAAAGAACTTGTTGCATCCAAGAATCAACTTGATTTCCTTAACATGACACCTGTTTATTTTATAAACAAATTCTATACAAACCCAGATGATGAATATGTACCTGATGGGAAAATTAAAAATTCAAATGATGACATGTTTCTAATGATTTCTTGATTTAAATGCCCCTATTTCTTGAGGCCGGTGATCTGGTATTTTTGTTGTGTCTGATACAGTTGCCGCTAGGCTTGATTTAGCTCTGATACCATGTTTAGATTTGATAATGTGATGATATATGATTTTGATCTTGTATTGTGAAAACAGAAAGCATATTTGATGATAATGTGAGAAGATTGATGACTTTTAATTCAGTGATAGTACTCAATACTACTGTATTTACATGATATACAATCTGCTTTTATATAAGCAGTTTTATATTTGATGGGCTAAGCATCGTGGCCCAATAACCCGCTAACCTTTTATCTAAAGATGAGATAAGTATGTATTCTTCTCAGATTTTACCCTAAGCCGTTCATTTCAATAAAAACCTTAATATCCAGATGAATGTCATTTTTCATTTGAGGATCGTTGTGTACTGAAGTGATATACCTGATCATGAGCAGCAGGTTACCAAGGTCAATATATTCCCTATATATGTTTCAAGTAGATGCATATACCTGGTGTTGCACCTCGTTAACACCGCATCCAGGCAACTGCTAGAATTTCACTCAACCATACTCCTAAGTTAAATACTGTGATTGCATCCTAATAAATTATGTATCACTAAGTTATACAATTCATGTTCAGTTGATGCATCCATACAAAGAATTTTTTATAGTTATGATTTCATAATTATTGGAATTTGGGTCTACTGTTTTCTTTTCTTATGACTATTATAATTTCAGTATACTTAATTATTTTAAGATTTGTTGATGAGATAATATATAACGAATATGGTGGATTTGTGGCTAGAGGGAAAAACTACATTAGTTAACTCAAAATTTTGCTAAATCTTTTTTGGGATTGATTATAATAAATTGGTAACATTAGTATAAGACCAGAACTTCATAAGTTGTTATATTATCTCTTAACTCTTTGTCTGATATAATGTATGTTAATAGTAAGTAATAACCAATATTGTATTATTTTTCATTTCCCAACTACACTTCATTGCAAAATATTTTTTTGTGGTTTTATAATGTATTTTCCATTTGGAGAGGAATTAACAAACTAGATCATTCATTATAGTTATTTGTATTTATATCAATTTATGTTTCCTTGAATATGGAGCAAATGTGGCGAACGTTACATTATTAGCTTCTTTGTATTATATTTTGGACAAATTATGAAGGTAGTTTTGGGTTACATTAAATATCTCTGTTACCTGTTTGCATAGTTTATCTAAGCAACATGCACAAAACAAAGAAAATGGCTTACTTTACAAAAATAGAAAGAATGAGAGTTACACCAGAGACAATGATCTTTTTCTATTTGCACTTCTGAATCTCGGGGAGAATTTTGTTGAGCGGCATCCAAAGATATAATTTTATCATGGTTGGTGCAAAATGCCGAATGGTGGTGCTAAACCTTTGAGATGGTTGATTTCATAGGTGAGATGTTAAGTGCTCAACATCCTCCTAATTCGTATGATAGGCTGATATATAGTTTTTAGATAGTTATCTTAAGAGACACCTTTTTTATTAGCCTTAATGACCTTTTAAAGCTTATATGATTCAAACATTCGCATTTCAATTCTATGCTTGGAACGAGTATTCCCAGATTATTCATGGTATTGATTGTAACAAGTGTTGGAAATTTTCAAAATAATTTTGGGTTTGGGTTTGTTTTTGAAGAGGGAAGAAGTGGAAGAAGAAGGAAGAAGAGGGGATGAATAGTCCCACATCTTGGAATTTAAGGGAATATATTGACTTATATATGGATTTCTCTAAGGAAGGTTGGGCCCTTTGGGCACCCAAAGCTTTGCTTTGATGTGAGGAGGGAAGTTATGCTTCAACACCACATGCGCGCCGCCGCCACCACCGTTTGTCCTTCCGACCGGGTCGGGTCTTAAATGACAAAATCAGATCAAGAATTTGAAAGGACAGATTTTTGGCGGGTCATTTGAATTAAGGGACACGACTGTTTATAACGGTTTCTGACTGTTGAAAAGGATGCAACGCTTGACGAATGCACACTTCCTCTTCTACTATAAATAGTGACGCCCAGGAACCATTAAAAAAATAACAATCTTTTTTCCTTCTTCTTCTTCCTCCAGATCTGCAACGCCTAGAAAGTGTTGCAGAACACTGCCATATCACCACAATTTGCGACGCCTGTAAGGTGTTGCAAACGCAGAAACATTGCAGATTGATTTTCTTCTTCTTCTTCATTCTATTCTCTACTAAATTGCATCATGAGAAATCAAATTTGACTGTTCTTGGTTGGATCAAAATCATCAAGTTTTGAATCCGATTACGCTGTTTCAAGGCTTCATTGAATCCTGAAGTCGATAGTTCGATAACCCGTTTGTACCTATTGGGTTGAACTATTGTCTAAAAGAATCTACGCGGTAGATCCTTGAAGTCAGAAGTACAACAGTTATCATCTTCATCTTTCTCGAATTATCGATACAATTATCCAACAATTTTTTAGACAATATTTCAACTATGGATGGTTCGAGTACAATCAATCTCAATGCTCTTCAAGTTATGAATCAGCATTTAACGCGCTTGGAGCAGTTTGTTGGTGAAAACTTCACTCATTGGCAAGAGACGATGAAATTATTTTTGATCACAGTCAAATTGCTCTATATTCCTGAAGATAATTTGGAGGAAATACCAGAGGAAACTGATAAAGATATAGACGAATTGAAAGCACAACGTGCAAAGTGCAAAGAGGATGATTTTCTATGTAGAGGGCACATTCTGAATGTATTGTCTACTCCTTTCTACAATGCACATAGGACTTTGGAAACTGCAAAGGCACTTTGGGCTGCACTAGAAAGCAAATATCGCATATCCGAGGCAAGTACCAAAAAATTTCTTATTTGCAATTTTATGGATTTCAAAATGGATGCCAATAAGTCCATAGTTGGACAAGTAAGTGAAATTCTACTATTAGTAAATCAACTTAAAGATGCTGGAATAAATCTCCCTGAATCTTTTGTTGTTGGAGTTATAATTTCAAGACTTCCTAATATTTGGAATGATTACAAGAAAAAAATTAAAACATGCGAAAACAGATTATAATTTAGACGGTTTACAGCGTCATCTTCGTATTGAAGAGGATTCTCGTAAACACGAACTAGATGATAATCCACAAACTGAGTCCCATTCTAAGGCAAATGATGTTCAAATTACTGACAAACTGAAGCCTAAGAATGAGACACGGTTTAAGAAGAAAAATTCCAACAACAAAAAGAAAGGTGCTTGTTACTACTGTAACAAACCCGGCCACTATGCCCAAGACTGCCGTCAACGGAAGAAACAACAAAATGTGAATGTGGTCAAAGACTCGCTTGTGGCTGTAGTGCAAGAGGCGAACTCCGTTAGCGAAACTGATAATGATTGGTGGTTTGATACTGGAGCAACCATTCACATTTGCAAAGACCGTAATCTGTTTAAGACTTACGAAGAAAATAATGGAGAAGCCGACCAGGTTACTGGAGCAAATAATGTTCCAAGCAAAGTTTTGGGAAAAGGCACTATAGAACTTACGTTTACTTCTGGAAAAGTTCTTACATTAGTTAATGTATTTTATGTACCTGATATGTGTAAGAATTTGTTCTCTGGATACCTTCTTAACAAAGGAGGATTCAAGATGGTGTATGAGTCTGACAAGTTAGTGTTGTTCAAGAACGACAAATTCATTGGACAAGGATACTCTTGTAACGACATGGTTAAGTTGAATCTAATAAAGAAATCTTCTATTTATATTGTTGACTCTGTTAGTTTATGGCATGGTAGACTAGGACATGTTAATTAAAATTCCCTTAAAAATATGCACAAACTAGGATTAATTTCTGATTGTGATTTCGATACCATCTCTAAATGTGAAATATGTGTTCAAGCAAAAATACATCGAAAATCCTTTAAATCTATAGAAAGGAAAACTGGCTTGCTTGATTTAGTATATCGTGATTTGGGTGACTTAAAAAATCATATCACTTATGGTGGTAACCAATACTATATAACATTTATTGATGATTATACTAGATATGCATATGTGTATCTAATGAAAACTAAAGATGAGGCCTTTGATAAATTAAAAATTTACAAAGCAAAGGTCGAAACACAATTAGGAGTTAAAATAAAAGTATTACATTCAGATCGAGGTGGTGAATATTTCTCAAATGAATTCACCTTATTTTGTAAACAACATGGTTTAGTCCACTAATGCACCGCCCCATATACACCACAACAAAATGGTGTTGCTGAAAGGAAAAATAGAACTTTAGTAGAAATGGTTAATGCCATGCTCATAATTTCAAACTTACCTTATAACCTATGGGGTGATGCTATGTTATCTGCATGTTATATCTTAAATAGAGTACCACTTAAAAAGAATAATGTTTCCCCTTATGAATTATGGTATAACAGGAAACCTAATCTTACAAGACTTAAAGTTTGGGGTTGTTTAGCATATGTTAGAAAACCAGACCCTAAACGACCAAAGTTAGGAAATAGGGCATTTAAATGTGTTTTCATAGGATATTCACTTAATAGTATAACTTATAGATTCCTAATTCTTGACACCTTAGAAGTTATAGAATCCGTAGATGTAGAATTTTTTGAAAATCAAACTGTTGAGATTCCATTGAGATCATCTAGTCTAGAACCTAATACGATTGATGATATCAATGACGATGACTATGCTCCTGCTCAAAACAGCAAGGAAGTAACAGTACCAAATAATACTACTGAACAAAGGAGAAGTAAAAGAGCAAGAATAGAGAAGGACTATGGTCCTGACTTCATTACATATCTTATAGAAGGCAGTAAGGACAAAGTCCTTAATGTGACTAGATATGTCATGAACGTCTATGATGACCCCAAAACCTATTCTGAGGCTATGAGTTCCAGAGATTCAATATTCTGGAAAGAAGCTATTAATGATGAAATGAAGTCCATATTGTTAAACCAGACTTGGATTTTAACTGAGTAACCTCATGGTGCTAAACCAATAGGATGTAAATGGATATTTAAGAAAAAGTTGAAAACGAATGGATCCATTGATAAGTTTAAAGCCAGATTAGTTGCTAAGGGATATAAGCAAAGACATGGAGTAGATTATTTTGATACATATGCTCCAGTTGCTCGCATATCTTCTATACGCTGTTTAATAGCATTTGCATCAATTCATAAATTGGTCATACATCAAATGGATGTAAAGACTGCGTTTCTAAATGGAGATTTAGAAGAAGAGATATATATGGAACAACCTAAAGGTTTCAAAATCCCAGTTCAAGAAAAGGTAGTTTGCAAATTAGTAAAGTCTCTTTATGGCCTGAAACAAGCTCCCGAGCAATGGCATGAGAAGTTTGATAAAATAGTATTGTCATATGGATTTATTGTTAATCATGTTGATAAATGTATTTATAGAAAATCAGACAACAACGATTATGTTATAATATGTTTATACGTTGCTGACATGCTAATATTTGGTTCCAATATATCATGTGTGAATGGAACTAAGAAGTTTCTATCTTCTAAATTTGATATGAAAGATCCAGGAGAAGCTGACGTAATTCTGGGAATTAAAATTATTAGGAAAGAGGAGGAGTTGTTGCTAACACAATCTCATTACATTGAGAAGTTCCTCTGAAAGTATGGTCATTATAATGACAAACCAGCACCTACTCCTTTAGATCCTAGTATTAAATTAGAAAAGAATACTGGACGTACCATTTCTCAACTTGAGTATTCCAGTATTATTGGGAGTCTTATGTATGCTATGCATTGCACTAGACCAGACATAGCACATGCTATAAGCATGTTATGTCGATTTACGAGTAATCCAGGTTTCGAACATTGGAAAGCTATTTCCAGAGTTTTAACATATTTGAAAGGAACCGTTACCTATGGTTTATCTTATAAAGGATATCTTGCTGTAATAGAAGGATATAGTGATGCAACCTAGAACAATGTAGAATCCAAATCCAAGTCTACAACTAGATGGATCTTTACGTTAGGAGGCGCTACTGTGTCTTAGGTTTCCAAGAAACAGACCTGTATATCTGACTCAACAATGTTGTCAGAGCTGATTATATTAGCAGATGCTTGTAAGGAAGCGGAATGGCTTAGGAATTTATTAATAGAAATCCCATTATGGAAGAAGCCATCTCCAGCGGTCTTGATTAACTGTGATAATCAGGATACAATATACAAAGTCTCTAATAAGACATAGTGGGAAGTCTAGACATGTGAGTCTAAGACATCAAATGATAAGGCAATGGAGTAATAACTGTTGATTACATAGAAACAAAGAAAAACTTGGTTGACCCACTCACAAAGAGTCTTCCAAAGGCAATGGTTTCTATAAAATCAAAGGAAATGAGACTAAGGCCTGTGAATGAAGGTTGATCATCCTTAACAGAAACCCAACTTATGTTTTGAAAAGGATAGACAAAGTTCAATGGGTACCAACAAGTTAAGAGAATGATTATGGAACACTAAATCAATAATCCTATAAGGTTTAGTGTTGGATTCTACAAGAACAATGGAAGGATAATATATCCTTAATAAGTCTAGCTGTCTTAAAAGGGTGTATCGCAGAAATACCTTAAGAGACTTACCTATATGAGTATGGAAATCAGGTCTTTTCCTAAGAAATTAAGACCGCTTTCAAAAGTAGACCCATGAACTCAGGATTTAAGCACATGGCCATTAATGTGCTGAGCATACAGAACACTCTATATACGGAAATCAGTATGAGTGACTGTTCCAGTACTATCACTAGGGGTACTTGGTTCAAGGTACTTTCACCATAGACCTCGATAGAACTTTGAATGGTTTACACTAAGTGAAGGTTCAAATCCAAAAGACACCTATCATTTATGTATTGGTTTCCACGATGATGCAAAACTTTATCTTGAAACTACATTGGCTTGATCCCACTTAGGTATGTAGGTAGTCATTCTAGTGATACAGCCGTTTATTTTATTTATTTAACTTATTTTGAAAATGGGGGGAAATTGTTGGAAATTTCAAAAATAGTTTTGGGTTTGGGTTTGTTTTTGAAGAGGGAAGAAGTGGAAGAAGAAGGAAGAAGAGGGGATGAATAGTCCCACATCTTGGAATTTAAGGAAATATATTGATTTATATATGGATTTCTCTAAGGAAGGTTGGGCCCTTTGGGCACCCAAAGCTTTGCTTTGATGTGAGGAGGGAAGTTATGCATCAATACCACACACGTGCGCCGTCGTCACCGTCTGCCCGTCCGACCGACCGGGCCTGGTCGGGTTCGGGTCTTAAATGACAAATTAATTTTTGTTAATGGGCTGGATCAAGAATTTGAATTCAAACGGACAGATTTTCGATGGGTCATTTGAATGAAAGGACGCGACCGTTTAGTAACAGTTTTAAACTGTTACAAAAAGGCACGACCGTTTGTAACGGTTTCTGATTGTTGGAAAGGATGCAACGCTTGACGAATGGACACTTCCTCTTCTACTATAAATAGTGACGCCCAGGAACCATTAAAAAAATAACAATCTTTTTTTTCCTTCTTCTTCTTCCTCCAGATTTGCGATGCCCAGAAAGTGTTGCAGAACACTGCCATATTACCACAATTTGCGACGCCTGTAAGGTGATGCAAACGCAGAAACGTTGCAGATCGATTTTCTTCTTCTTGTTCATTCTATTTTCTACTAAATTGAATCATCAGAAATCAAATTTGACTGTTCTTGGTCGGATCAAAATCGTACAAGTTTTGAATCCGATTATGCTGTTTCAAGGCTTCATTGAATCCTGAAGTCGATAGTTCGATAAACCGTTTGTACCTGTTGGGTTGAACTATTGTCTAAAAGAATCTACACAATAGATCCTTGAAGTCAGAAGTACAGTAGTTATCATCTTCATCTTTCTCGAATCATCGATACAATTATCCAACAATTTTTTAGACAATATTTCAATTATGGATGGTTCGAATACAATCAATCTCAATGCTCTTCAAGTTATGAATCAGCATTTAACGCGATTGGAGCGGTTTGATGGTGAAAACTTTACTCGTTGGCAAGAGACGATGAAATTTTTTTTGATCATGGTCAAATTGCTCTATATTCTTGAAGATAACTTGGAGGAAATACCAGAGGAAACTGGTAGAGATATAGACGAATTAAAAGCAAAACGTGCAAAGCGCAAAGAGGATGATTTTCTATGCACAGGGCACATTCTGAATGCATTGTCTACTCCTGTCTACAACGCACATAGGACTTTGGAAACTGCAAAGGCACTTTGGGCTGCACTAGAAAGAAAATATCGCATATCCGAGGCAAGTAATAAAAAATTTCTTATTTGCAATTTTATGGATTTCAAAATGGATGCCAATAAGTCCATAATTGGACAAGTAAGTGAAATTCTACTATTAGTAAATCAACTTAAAGATGCTGGAATAAATCTCCCTGAATCTTTTGTTGTTGGAGTTATAATTTCGAGACTTCCTAATACTTGGAATGATTACAAGAAAAAATTAAAACATGCAGAAACGGATTATAATTTAGATGGTTTACAGCGTCATCTTCGTATTGAAAAGGACTCTCGTAAACGCGAACTAGATGATAATCCGCAAACTGAGTCCCATTCTAAGGCAAATAATGTTCAAATTACTGACAAACTGAAGCCTAAGAATGAGACACAGTTTAAGAAGAAAAATTCCAACAACAAAAAGAAAGGTGCTTGTTACTACTGTAACAAGCCCGACCACTATGCCCGAGACTGCCGTCAACGGAAGAAACAACAAAATGTGAATGTGGTCGAAGACTCGCTTGTGGCTGTAGTGCAAGAGGCGAACTCCGTTAGCGAAACCGATAATGATTGGTGGTTTGATACTGGAGCAACCATTCACATTTGCAAAGACCGTAATCTGTTTAAGACATACAAAGAAAATAATGGAGAAGCCGACAAGGTTACTGGAGCAAATAATGTTCCAAGCAAAGTTTTGGGAAAAGTCACTATAGAACTTACGTTTACTTCTCGAAAAGTTCTTACATTAGTTAATGTATTTTATGTACTTGATATGTGTAAGAATTTGGTCTCTGGATACCTTCTTAACAAAGGAGGATTCAAGATGGTGTATGAGTCTGACAACTTAGTGTTGTCCAAGAACGGAAAATTCATTGGACATGGATACTCTTGTAACGGCATGGTTAAGTTGAATCTAATAAAGAAATCTTCTATTTATATTGTTGACTCTGTTAGTTTATGGCATGGTAGACTAGGACATGTTAATTATAATTACCTTAAAAATATGCACAAACTAGGATTAATTTCTGATTGTGATTTCGATACCATCTCTAAATGTGAAATATGTGTTCAAGCAAAAATACATCGAAAATCCTTTAAATCTATAGAAAGGAAAACTGGCTTGCTTGATTTAGTATATCGTGATTTGGGTGACTTAAAAAATCATATCACTTATGGTGGTAACCAATACTATATAACATTTATTGATGATTATACTAGATATGCATATGTGTATCTAATGAAAACTAAAGATGAGGCCTTTGATAAATTAAAAATTTACAAAGCAAAGGTCGAAACACAATTAGGAGTTAAAATAAAAGTATTACATTCAGATCGAGGTGGTGAATATTTCTCAAATGAATTCACCTTATTTTGTAAACAACATGGTTTAGTTCACTAATGCACCGCCCCATATACACCACAACAAAATGGTGTTGCTGAAAGGAAAAATAGAACTTTAGTAGAAATGGTTAATGCCATGCTCATAAGTTCAAACTTACCTTATAACCTATGGGGTGATGCTATGTTATCTGCATGTTATATCTTAAATAGAGTACCACTTAAAAAGAATAATGTTTCCCCTTATGAATTATGGTATAACAGGAAACCTAATCTTACAAGACTTAAAGTTTTGGGTTGTTTAGCATATGTTAGAAAACTAGACCCTAAACGACCAAAGTTAGGAAATAGGGCATTTAAATGTGTTTTCATAGGATATTCACTTAATAGTATAACTTATAGATTCCTAATTCTTGACACCTTAGAAGTTATAGAATTCGTAGATGTAGAATTTTTTGAAAATCAAACTGTTACAATTCCATTGAGATCATCTAGTCCAAAACCTAATACGATTGATGATATCAATGACGATGACTATGATCCTGCTCAAAACCGTAAGGAAGTAACAGTACCAGATAATACTACTGAACAAAGGAGAAGTAAAAGAGCAAGAATAGAGAAGGACTATGATCCTGACTTCATTACATAACTTATAGAAGGCAGTAAGGACGAAGTCCTTAATGTGACTAGATATGTCATGAACGTCGATGATGACCCCAAAACTTATTCTGAGGCTATGAGTTCCAGAGATTCAATATTCTGGAAAGAAGCTATTAATGATGAAATGAATTCCATATTGTTAAACCAAACTTGGGTTTTAACTGATTTACCTCCTGGTGCTAAACCTATAGGATGTAAATGGATATTTAAGAAAAAGCTGAACACAAATGGATCCATTGGTAAGTTTAAAGCCATATTAGTTGATAAGGGATATAAGCAAAGACATGGAGTAGATTATTTTGATACATATGCTCCAGTTGCTCGCATATCTTCTATACGTTGTTTAATAGCACTTGCATCAATTCAAAAATTGGTCATACATCAATTGGATGTAAAGACTGCGTTTCTAAATGGAGATTTAGAAGAAGAGATATATATGGAACAAACTGAAGGTTTCAAAACCCCAGGTCAAGAAAAGAAAGTTTGTAAATTAGTAAAGTCTCTTTATGGCCTGAAGCAAGCTCCCATGTAATGACATGAGAAGTTTGATAAAATAGTATTGTCATATGGATTTATTGTTAATGATGCTGATAAATGTATTTATAGCAAATCAGATAACAACGATTATGTTATAATATGTTTATACGTTGATGACATGTGAGTATTTGGTTCCAATATATCATGTGTGAATGAAACTAAGAAGCTTCTATCTTCTAAATTTGATATGAAAGATCTAGGAGAAGCTGACGTAATTCTGAGAATTAAAATTATTAGGAAAGAGAGGGAGTTGTTGCTAACACAATCTCATTACATTGAGAAGTTCCTCCGAAAGTATGGTCATTATAATGACAAACTAGCACCTACTTCTTTAGATGCTAGTATTAAATTAGAAAAGAATACTGGACGTACCATTTCTCAACTTAAGTATTCTAGTATTATTGGTAGTCTTATGTATGCTATGCATTGCACTAGACCAGACATAGCACATGCTATAAGCATGTTATGTCGATTTACGAGTAATCCAGGTTTCGAACATTGGAAAGCTATTTCCAGAGTTTTAGCTTATTTGAAAGGAACCGTTACCTATGGTTTATCTTATAAAGGATATCCTGCTGTAATAGAAGGATATAGTGATGCAACCTGGAACAATATAGAATCCAAATCCAAGTCTACGACTGGATGGATCTTTACGTTAGGAGGCGCTACTGTATCTTGGGTTTCCAAGAAACAGACCTGTATATCTGACTCAACAATGTTGTCAGAGCTAATTGCATTAGCAGATGCTTGTAAGGAAGCGGAATGGCTTAGGAATTTATTAATAGAAATCCCATTATGGAAGAAGCCATCTCCAGCAGTCTTGATTAACTGTGATAATCAGGCTACAATATACAATGTCTCTAATAAGACATATAATGGGAAGTCTAGACATGTGAGTCTAAGACATCAAATGATAAGGAAGTTACTCAAAAATGGAGTAATAACTGTTGATTACATAGAAACAAAGAAAAAATTGGCTGATCCACTCACAAAGAGTCTTCCAAAGGCAATGGTTTCTATCAAAGAAATGGGACTAAGGTCTGTGAATGAAGGTTGATCATCCTTAACAGAAACCCAACTTATGTTTTGAAAAGGATATACAAAGTTCAATGGGCACCAACAAGTTAAGAGAATGATTATGGAACACTTAATCAATAATCCCATAAGGTTTAGTGTTGGATTCTACAAAAAAAGGATGGATAATATATCCTTAATAAGTCTAGTTGTCTTAAAAGGGTGTATCGCAGAAATACCTTAAGAGACTTACCTATATGAATATGGAAATTAGGTCGTTTCCTAAGAAAGTAAGATCGCTTTCTAAAATAGACTAATGAACTCAGGATTTAAGCACATGGCCATTAATGTGCTGAGCATACAGAACACTCTATATACGGAAATCAGTATGAGTGACTGTTCCGGTACTATCACTATGGGTACTTGGTTCAAGATACGTTCACCATAGACCTCGATAGAACTTTGAATGGTTTACACTAAGTGAATGTTCAAATCCAAAAATACCTATCATTTATGTATTAGTTTCCACGATGATGCAAAACTTGATCTTGGAACTACATTGCCTGGATCCCACTTGGGTATGTAGGTAGTCACTCTAGTGATACAGCCGTCAATTTTATTTATTTTACTTATTTTAAAAATAGGGGGAAATTGTTGGAAATTTTCAAAATAATTTTGGGTTTGGGTTTGTTTTTGAATAGGGAAGAAGTGGAAGAAGAAGGAAGAAGAGGGGATGAATAGTCCCACATCTTGGAATTTAAGGGAATATATTGATTTATATATGGATTTCTCTAAGGAAGGTTGGGCCCTTTGGGCACCCTAAGCTTTGCTTTGATGTGAGGAGGGAAGTTATGCATCAACACCACACACGCGCGCCGCCACCGTCCGACCGACCGACCGGGTCGGGCCGGGTTCTGGTTCGGGTCTTAAATGACAAATTAATTTTTGTTAACGAGCCGAATCAAGAATTTGAATTTGAACGGACAGATTTATGGCGGGTCATTTGAATGAAGGGACGCGACCATTTGTAACGGTTTCTGACTGTTACGAAAAGGCACAACCGTTTGTAACGGTTTCTGACTGTTGGAAAGGATGCAACGTTTGACGAATGGACACTTCATCTTTTACTATAAATAGTGACGCCCAGGAACCATTAAAAAAATAACAATCTTTTTTTCCTTCTTCTTCTTCCTCTAGATCTGTGATGCCCAGAATGTAGAACACTGCCATTTCACCACAATTTGCGACGCCTGTAAGGTGTTTCAAACGCAGAAACGTTGCAGATTGATTTTCTTCTTCTTCTTCATTCTATTCTCTACTAAATTGCATCATCAGAAATCAAATTTGACTGTTCTTGGTCGGATCAAAATCGTCAAGTTTTGAATCCGATTACGCTATTTCAAGGCTTCATTGAATCCTGAAGTCGATAGTTCGATAACCCGTTTGTACCTATTGGGTTGAACTATTGTCTAAAAGAATCTACGCAGTAGATCCTTGAAGTCAGAAGTACATCAGTTATCATCTTCATCTTTCTCGAATTATTGATACAATTATCCAACAATTTTTTAGACAATATTTCAACTATGGATGGTTCGAGTACAATCAATCTCAATGCTCTTAAAGTTATGAATCAGCATTTAACGCGCTTGGAGCGGTTTGATGGTGAAAACTTCACTCGTTGGCAAGAGACGATGAAATTCTTTTTGATCACGGTCAAATTGTTCTATATTCTTGAAGATAACTTAGAGGAAATACTATAGGAAACTGATAAAGATACAGACGAATTGAAAGCAAAACGTGCAAAGCGCAAAGAGGATGATTTTCTATGCAAAGGGCACATTCTGAATGCATTGTTTACTCCTGTCTACAACGCACATAGGACTTTGAAAACTGCAAAGGCACTTTGGGCTGCACTAGAAAGCAAATATCGCATATCCGAGGCAAGTACCAAAAAATTTCTTATTTGCAATTTTATGGATTTCAAAATGGATGCCAATAAGTCCTTAGTTGGACAAGTAAGTGAAATTCTAATATTAGTAAATCAACTTAAAGATGCTGGAATAAATCTCCCTGAATCTTTTGTTGTTGGAGTTATAATATCAAGACTTCCTAATACTTGGAATGATTACAAGAAAAAATTAAAACATTCGGAAATGGGTTATTATTTAGATGGTTTACAGCGTCGTCTTCGTATTGAAAAGGACTCTCGTAAACGCGAACTAGATGATAATCCGCAAACTGAGTCCCATTCTAAGGCAAATAATGATTAAATTACTGACAAACTGAAGCCTAAGAATGAGACACAGTTTAAGAAGAAAAATTCCAACAACAAAAAGAAAGGAGCTTGTTACTACTGTAACAAGCCCGACCACTATGCCCGATACTGCCGTCAACGGAAGAAACAAAAAAATGTGAATGTGGTCGAAGACTGGCTTGTGGCTGTAGTGCAAGAGGCGAACTTCATTAGCGAAACCGATAATGATTGGTGGTTTGATACTGGAGCAACCATTCATATTTGCAAAGACCGTAATCTGTTTAAGACTTACGAAGAAAATAATGGAGAAGCCGACAAGGTTACTGGAGCAAATAATGTTCCAAGCAAAGTTTTGGGAAAAGGCACTATAGAACTTACGTTTGCTTCTGGAAAAGTTCTTACATTAGTTAATGTATTTTATGTACCTGATATGTGTAATAATTTGGTCTCTGGATACCTTCTTGTCAAAGGAGGATTCAAGATGGTGTATGAGTCTGACAAGTTAGTGTTGTCCAAGAATGGAAAATTCATTGGACAGGGATACTCTTGTATTGGCATGGTTAAGTTGAATCTAATAAAGAAATCTTCTATTTATATTGTTGACTCTGTTAGTTTATGGCATGGTAGACTAGGACATGTTAATTATAATTCCCTTAAAGATATGCACAAACTAGGATTAATTTTTTATTGTGATTTCGATACCATCTCTAAATGTGAAATATGTGTTCAAGCAAAAATACACCAAAAATCCTTTAAATCTATAGAAAAGAAAACTGGCTTGCTTGATTTAGTATATAGTGATGTGGGTGACTTAAAAAATCATATCACCTATGGTGGTAACCAATACTATATAACATTTATTGATTATTATACTAGATATGCAAATGTGTATCTAATGAAAATTAAAGATGAGACCTTTGATAAATTTAAAATTTACAAAGCAGAGGTCGAAACACAATTAGGAGTTAAAATAAAAGTATTACATTCAGATCGAGGTGGTGAATATTTCTCAAATGAATTCACCTTATTTAGTAAACAACACGGTTTAGTTCACCAATGCACTGCCCCATATACACCACAACAAAATGGTGTTGCTGAAAGGAAAAATAGAACTTTAGTAGAAATGGTTAATGCCATGCTCATAAGTTCAAACTTACCTTATAACCTATGGGGTGATGCTATGTTATCTGCATGTTATATCTTAAATAAAGTACCATTTAAAAAGAATAATGTTTCCCCTTATGAATTATGGTTTAATAGGAAACCTAATCTTACAAGACTTAAAGTTTGGGTTTGTTTAGCATATGTTAGAAAACCAGACCCTAAACGACCAAAGTTAGGAAATAGAGCATTTAAATGAGTTTTCATAGGATATTTACTTAATAGTATAACTTATAGGTTCCTAATTCTTGACACCTTCGAAGTTATAGAATCCGTAGATGTAGAATTTTTTGAAAATCAAACTGTTGAGATTCCATTGAGATCATTTAGTCCAAAACCTAATATGATTGATGATATCAATGACGATGACTATGCTCCTGCTCAAAACAGCAAGGAAGTAACAGTACGAGATAATACTACTGAACAAAGAAGAAGTAAAAGAGCAAGAATAGAGGACTATGGTCCTGACTTCATTACATATCTTATAAAAGGCAGTAAGGACGAAGTCCTTAATGTGACTAGATATGTCATGAACATCGATGATGACCCCAAAACTTATTCTGAGCCTATGAGTTCTAGAGATTCAATATTCTGGAAAGAAGCTATTAATGATGAAATGAATTCCATATTGTTAAACTAAACTTGGGTTTTAACTGATTTACCTCCTCGTGCTAAACCTATAGGATGTAAATTGATATTTAAGAAAAAGTTGAATACAAATAGATCCATTGGTAAGTTTAAAGCCAGATTAGTTGCTAAGGGATATAAGCAAAGACATGGAGTAGACTATTTTGATACATATGCTCCAGTTGCTTGCATATCTTCTATACGCTGTTTAATAGCACTTGCATCAATTCATAAATTGGTCATACATCAAATGGATGTAAAGACTGCGTTTCTAAATGGAGATTTAGAAGAAGAGATATATATGGAACAAACTGAAGGTTTCAAAACCCCAGGTCAAGAAAAGAAAGTTTGCAAATTAGTAAATCCCATGCAATGGCATGAGAAGTTTGATAAAATAGTATTGTCATATGGATTTATTGTTAATGATGCTGATAAATGTATTTATATCAAATCATACAACAATGATTATGTTATAATATGTTTATACGTTGATGACATGCTAATATTTGGTTCCAATATATCATGTGTGAATGAAACTAAGAAGTTTCTATCTTCTAAATTTGATATGAAAGATCTAGGACAAGCTGACGTAATTCTGAGAATTAAAATTATTAGGAAACAGAGGGAGTTGTTGCTAACACAACCTCATTACATTGAGAAGTTCCTCCGAAAGTATGGTCATTATAATGACAAACCAGCACCTACTCCTTTAGATCCTAGTATTAAATTAGAAAAGAATACTGGACGTACCATTTCTCAACTTGAGTATTCCAGTATTATTGGGAGTCTTATGTATGCTATGCATTGCACTAGACCAGACATAGCACATGCTATAAGCATGTTATGTCGATTTACGAGTAATCCAGGTTTCGAACATTGGAAAGCTATTTCCAGAGTTTTAGCTTATTTGAAAGGAATTGTTACCTATGGTTTATCTTATAAAGGATATCTTGCTGTAATAGAAGGATATAGTGATGCAACCTGGAACAATGTAGAATCCAAATTCAAGTCTATGACTGGATGGATCTTTACGTTAGGAGGCGCTGCTGTGTCTTCGGTTTCCAAGAAACAGACCTGTATATCTGACTCAACAATGTTGTCAGAGCTGATTGCATTAGCAGATGCTTGTAAGGAAGCAGAATGGCTTAGGAATTTATTAATAGAAATCCCATTTTGGAAGAAGCCATCTCCAGTAGTCTTGATCAACTGTGATAATCAGGCTACAATATACAATATCTCTAATAAGACATATAATGGGAAGTCTAGTCATGTGAGTCTAAGACATCAAATGATAAGGCAGTTACTCAAAAATGGAGTAATAACTGTTGATTACATAGAAACAAAGAAAAACTTGGCTGACCCACTCACAAAGAGTCTTCCAAAGGCAATGGTTTCTATCAAAGAAATGGGACTAAGGTCTGTGAATGAAGGTTGATCATCCTTAACAGAAACCCAACTTATGTTTTGAAAAGGATAGACAAAGTTCAATGGGTACCAACAAGTTAAAAGAATGATTATGGAACATTAAATCAATAATCTCATAAGGTTTAGTGTTGGATTCTGCAAGAACAAAGGCTGGATAATATATCCTTAATAAGTCTAGTTGTCTTAAAAGGGTGTATCGCAGAAATACCTTAAGAGACTGACCTATATGAGTATTGAAATCAGGTCGTTTCCTAAGAAAGTAAGACTGCTTTTTAAAGTAGACTCATGAACTCAGGATTTAAGCACATAGCCATTAATGTGCTGAGCATACAGAACACTCTATATACGGAAATCTGTATGTGTGACTGTTCCGGTACTATCACTAGGGGTACTTGGTTCAAGATATGTTCACCATAGACCTCGATAGAACTTTGAATGGTTTACACTAAGTGAAGGTTCAAATTCAAAAGATACCTATCATTTATGTATTGGTTTCCACGATGATGCAAAACTTGATCTTGGAACTACATTGGCTTGATCCCACTTGGTATGTAGGTAGTCACTCTAGTGATACAGTCGTCTATTTTATTTATTTTACTTATTTTGAAAATGAGGGGGGGAATTGTTGGAGATTTTCAAAATAATTTTGGGTTTGGGTTTGTTTTTGAAGAGGGAAGAAGAAGGAAGAAGAGGGGATGAATAGTCCCACATCTTGGAATTTAAGGGAATATATTGATTTATATATGGATTTCTCTAAGGAAGGTTGGGCCCTTTGGGCACCCAAAGCTTTGCTTTGATGTGAGGAGGGAAGTTATGCATCAACACCACACGCACGCCGTCGCCGCCATCCGTTCGACCGACCGGGCCAGGTTCGGGTCTTAAATGACAAATTAATTTTTGTTAACGGTCCGGATCAAGAATTTGAACGGACAGATTTTTGGCGGGTCATTTGAATGAAGGGACGCGACCGTTTAGTAATAGTTTTAAACTGTTACGAAAAGGCACGACCGTTTGTAACGGTTTCTGACTGTCGGAAAGGAAACAACGCTTGACGAATGGACACTTCCTCTTCTACTATTAATAGTGACGTCCAGGAACCATTAAAAAAAATAACTATCTTTTTTTTCCTTCTTCTTCTTCCTCCAGATCTGCGACGCCCAGAAAGTGTTGCAGAACACTGCCATATCACCACAATTTGCGATGCCTGTTAGGTGTTTCAAACGCAGAAACGTTGCAGATCGATTTTCTTCTTCTTCTTCTTCATTATATTCTCTGCTAAATTGCATCATCAAAAATCAAATTTGGCTGTTCTTGGTCGGATCAAAATCGTACAAGTTTTGAATCCGATTACGCTGTTTCAAGGCTTCATTGAATCCTGAAGTTGATAGTTCGATAACCCATTTGTACCTGTTGGGTTGAACTATTGACTAAAAGAATCTACGCAGTAGATCATTGAAGTCAGAAGTACAACAATTATCATCTTCATCTTTCTCGAATCATCGATACAATTATCCAACAACAAGTAATTCAAAATTTTCAGGTTTACTTGGTGCATGATTTGGAGAATAGAAGTACATATTTACCTTCTTTTTTTAGTGGGAAACCTCTCAAATGGATATATCTTGGGATAAGCAGCAATCTCTGAAGAGCTCTATTATACTGTTTCAACTTATACATCTAAGAAAGTTGACGTTTCATCAGTAATCAAGGTATACCAATACCTGTATCAATTAGATGTTTTAGCTAATTGTAGTGCAATACGTTATCTTGATATATATCAAACACTTCGAAAATGCAGAATATAGGTTATTTATTTACGGTTTTCGTGAGACGTCATATGTCACATCTCAGCCCAAATTTAATGTCCAATTATTCTCACCAACATCTATGAAATCTTCTAATCACATTTACCTCATTAACTACGTGTAATTTTTGGATTTTTCCCTAATAAATATGCAAGGATAGTCCCTATGCCAAAGCAGTATTGGGTTATATTTTATTATTTCTACGGTTATGTTTTGTTAGAATTTTCCAATCTAAAAATTAGTACCACTTTATTTGGTTCATATTGCTACGTTACTTTACATTTGTTATTAATTAAACATAATAAATTTAAGTGTCCAGTTTAAAGATCATTGACTTTTTCCGATGGCCTCTATAAGGAAACTTGCTTTTGCTATTCAGCACATTTTTTACTTAGGGGAATTATTTGTAAACTCCTTTGATATACTATTTCATCATCTAATTTAATTTTTGCTTTATCTGTATTCATATGTTTCTCTTAAAAGTTAAATATTGCATTTTCGTATATCCTTTATAAGAAATATCATATGCATATATCCTTTATAAGAAATATCATATGCATTCGTATATTGACGTTAGCCTTATTATGTAAATTAGTCATTATAAATTCTCACTTTTTTCCATCAAGACCCCATACTACGTTTTGATGTTTTATATTTTTAAGTTCATTAGGATCTTTTCATTGTTAAATCATCTCAATATCCTATTGTTAGTTTATCCTTATCGAATTATAATATAAATCCAAATAAACCTATTGTGTATAGAAATTATAATAATTTGACCACTTTAGATTTGTTTCAATACATTTTCCCTTATGTTTTAAGCTTTTTAGATTTTTAACATATTTAGTGTATAATTTGGTTTTAGTTATTGCCCATTTAATGTTTCGATTATATTGTCTAAACCATGGTTCAGTCATATATTGCTTTATCTACTATTCTAATTTTTTTGGTTTCTTGTGAGATAAAAAAAGACATGCTAAAAACTTAACAGTTGGTTTGTCAATGGATACCTTTGGATCAGAATCGTGCCACGTTAGTATTTGTATTCGAAAATATTTTCGAATATCAAATATCTACGTTCATGAATATGAGTGGATACCAAATAATGCCTGGGTCGGTAACAATATAATTAATTTACATTATGGACTGCATAAATTTGATCAATAATTTGGGTGAATAATTTATTTATAATTAGGTTAATAATTTTATTTAAAATTAAGTGTATTTTGATAAATTGATTTTCCATAATTTGTATAAAATTTGCTTAATTTTAGTATCGTATTATATGTTACAGGATCAAGCTTGCAAATACATCATCTTATTCTTTTATTAAATTACTTCATTATATCGTCTTCTCAAAAAAAGAACCCCGATCTAATTATCATCCATTCAATCTATGAATTTTCCCTATTACATCCTCCTATTAATTTGATGCATTTATTTGGAAGAAAGGGTGCAATACAAAAATGAATTATAATAATCGTAGCTTATATATATCTTAGCGAGCTCAAAAATACCAAGTCTCTCAATAAATACGTGCAGGCTTCTTTCCTAATATCTTTGTTATTGTTTATATAGTTTAAAAATGCCAAGAAGCATACACTAACCATCATCCTCCAAGCTACTATGCATTGAGTATGTTGGTTATTTTTCATTTCTGCATCCATTATTTTCAAAGAGCAATTAATTTTTTTTCCTAAAAATGCATTTTGGTATGGTACAAGTATTTGTCTGTGCTATATACATGACAACATAGTTATTACTATATCTAAGAAAGCTTAAAATATCGAAATTGTACTTGGCCGCAAAGATATGAATATTTTAGGCTATGTTTGGTTTACCGTTTTTAGTTTTGAGTTTTCGTCCATACAAAAATACGCACGACGCATGTATATTATGAAAAATGACCATTTTAGAAAACGAATTTAACACACAAAATAGAAAATAACATTTTTTCATTTTTCGTGTTTTGAAAAAAACGGAAGCACGAGCAACAATTCATCCTTCTGTCGTTCCTCCATCCACTTCGTGGTCCCCTCCAATCTTCTGTTCATCCCTTCCGACCTTCCTTCATTCTTCTCATATTTTGTAATTAATGTTGAAAACTCAAAACATAAAATACAAAATAAACCAAACGACCCCTTAAACTTTTAGGTTGTCCTCTTTTCAGCTTGGATAACCATCATGTTGCTTCTGCTTAAGTTGCTTCTGCTTAACTAATAGCTCAACTAATAAGTTGTCTACTATTTATTTATTTCTATTATTCGTTATATTTTGAAGGAACAATTTTAATTTGTACAATCTGATTGTCCATCAACTAACGAGAACATGGCATACCTACAACTTTCATTTGCTGATCTAGGTGTAGGCTTTGGTAGAGGATGGATGGAAGTTAATTTTCAGCATCAACTATATATATATATATATATATATATATAGTTGGCTGGCTCTTCCTACAATGTTTTCCACTCAGTCCAATTTTGTCCAATTTTGGATGTATATAGTTGACTGGTTCTATTTTGTTCAATGCACTCTAAGTATTGCTTAATCAGTATAGAATGGATAATCTTGTCTAAAATTATTTTCATGTTGTAATATTATACTTTATGCAATGAATCCAAATGGATGATAAGAAAATGGATCCATATTTGCGATAGAGTTAAGAGTGTGCCCTAAAAGTAATTATGTAATTTGATCATATAACTTAACTCTTATAGTCAAACCATTTTTGAAATAAAGTAAGCTATTGGTTTTATTTTATATTATTATATTGGGATATAAATAATGTTTTAAATACTTAAATATACATAAATGAAAATCCTCAGGAAATGTATTTAACCGATTGCAGCTACGATGTGTTCATAATCATGGGTATTGATCGTATAAAATACATACTTGTCCTTAAATATTCCTAGTCAATATATATCGCAAACGAGATATCAATATATCCTTTAAGACTAGTGTGCTTAACTCTTTTTATATGATGGACAGTAAATTACTTATGACCATTGAAGGCACCAAGGGGTTATGTATTGAAGCTGTGTTGAACAATTACAGAATGACTCACCGAGAGTCTTCTATAGGTTAAAAATTAAATACAAGATCTCATGTAATGATGTGTAGTAGCCTTTTGACGTAGGAATATTGTGAATCTTAAATGTCTGAACTATATCTTAATAACGACCACTCACTCAACAATGATGATCGCATTAAGCCCGTAGTTGGATATAAGTTAAACCACTTGAAATGAAATACTATTCAAGAAAGGATTCTCCTTCTTTGAATAGAAGGTTAGTATCACTGTAATCGGTAGTCAATCTAAATTCAAAGTCTTTGGTCAAAGCAAATATCTTAATCGATAATTATTATAGGATTGAACGAAGGATATGATTGTTAGAATTCGCAATCAAGTATGAATATTATTAAAAATTTGATTATTGGCTGAGCTATAGATATCTAAATGATGTAGTGATGATGAAGAGAAAACGTGAATAATTTATCGTTGCTTAAGGGCATCACTTTAAAAGATAAGATCCACGCGAATAGGAAGGAGTTTAGTGTTTTTCTCGACGTTAAACATCTCGGTACCGACTATAATTTGCTCAGTGGTAGACCACTTTTCTCTCATACTTTTCCATATCTTCAAGTTTCCAACCTTCATTCTAAATATTGCTCCATTAACTCATGTCTATACTAACATATTTATCTACTGTGAGACTTGTCTTTTTTTGCAAGGTACTGGAGTAGTTCACCTACTTGTTCAGAAGTGGATCCCCTAAAATCATCTCGGTAGCGACCATAAATGACTTGATCCAAATTGGTTTCAACTTCTTATGCTCCATCATTCTATAATCCCAAGTAACCCTGTAAGTTCTTGATCCATTTCGTCTTCGTCTTTAAGTTTATATTCACTAAGAAGTCAATCGGTTTAAATGCTGGATAACACTTGCTCCCCAAAATATGCTTTTGTGAAAACAAAGCATGCTCTAGATCAAGAGAGTGATATGTTTTCAATTGTACACTACTCGACCAAACATCATCGCTGAAGCATCATATCTATTCCAAGAGCGCTTATTCATTACTTCAAATAGTTGGTGTACCTTTCCTTTTTCATAGCCAAATTGGATCTTCTAACTTTCTAGAAGCTATGTCGCATACTGATTATGTATGCTTTCCTTTTCTTTCTCTTCTTTTTTCAAATAATGATCAAAACATGTCGGTATCGACCATAATTATGTTGGTATCAACATGATTTCTATCCCATGATATATGTGTATATATACATATCTATTCCAGCACTTGGAAGTTATTTTTACCACTTCAAATCATTTCCAAGAACTCTCATTTTCTATGTAATCTCAATTTCTAGCCACCATCGACACTTCATCACCTTTGCCACCGATCCCAGCACCGCCGCTACTAATTCTAGCCAATGACATCATCTCTTTACCGAATTGCTCAGTAAAACCCCTCCTTTTTTAGATCTCGTTGTTCACTTAAGTGGGTTTCTAGCCTTGGGATTAAGTGTCACCATGGTCATCGCCACAATATCATCATCGTCGATGCCGCCTTGTAGTCATTGACTCATAGTCGACCAAATTTCATGTTCCACTTTTACTGTCAAATTGGGAGGGTGGTTTGGGGATGATTCAATTTCCATGAAGTTGACCCCAAGCAGGCCTAGGTTTGCACTCAAGTTTTTCCAAATCTCCTTGATTGGTGTTATCATCGGGTTCCCAAAGCTTCCACCCCGAGTTCTTTCCATGACCGGTTATTTAGTTTTCATATATGATAAACTTTCACAAATAATAGTGGTGTGATTAACCTTCGTCGGACTTTGGTCGAATATCGATAGACGTTAAATTTTGGTGAGGTGTTTTCAAGAATCAGTCACATCGAACCCACTTCGACGTCTGACTAGAACACAAGTGCCAACACTTCAAATTAAACATCACAATCTTGCTCCTACAAAGAAAACTCCATGTCACTCTAGAGAACAATTCCACTATTGTTTATTTTATGATAACAAGTAAAATCCAACACATAGTTCCATATTGCGATGGAGCTCGTTTGTTTGCATGAGGGACAATCTACATAGAGTGTTCATGTGATATCCCGGAATTTTGGCAATATCAATTTAATAATCTTTATAAATAATTAAATTGATTTGTTGATTTATTTTATAAATTGACAAGTTTATTCATTTTAAAAGGTTAATAACATTTTAATTGGCAAGTTTATTTCTTTAAAAACTAATAACATTTTAATTTGGGAATATCTTCTCTAACAATTTTAAATTGGGAAGATTTATCTTTCTAAAACTTATATATAAATGTTTTATATTTATAATGTATATATATAGGTATATATATTATAAATAGGGAGTCTTTTAAAACTATGTTTCAAATTATAATATATATGTATATATATATATTGTAATTTGGAGTTATGTATTAAATTCAATATAGTAATTATCAAAGCTAATGTTAAAAGTATTTCCATTTAGAATATATATAATTGTATATATTGAAATGGAAAGAATATTGAATTTGAATTTAATAAAGTATTTTCAAACTTTAATATTTATATAATTTGTAATTTGGAAGTTTGTAATTTAACTTAATACTTTTGAAAATGATATTTATGATTTAAATAACAAGAATAATTTCTTATTTAAAAATATATATGTAAGCTTAAGTTTAAATAAGGTTTAAATTAGAAGTTCATTTGTTTTTTTTCCTTCATTTTAATTTTAACATAAGGTAAATTGTTTAAGATTTTTATACAAGGAGTTAAACTAAATTTCTCAAATTTATAAACATATGTTATATGATTTGATCAAAATATAAGTTACTTGAATTCACATTTGTATATTTATAAATCTAAAAGCTTAACTGTATAAAGATAAATACATTTTTATATACATAAAAATATTGCATAAATACATATGTATATAGCTTAAATAAATTTATTAAAAACAAGAATAACACTTGTTGGCATATTAGAGTAGTTTAGTGACATTTGTAATTTGCAAACCTATGTGTAAGCTAATTAAAGAGACAAGTGGCTATATTTTAATTTAAGTTTTAAAATAAATAAAATTAGTATGTAAGAAGAAATATCTGTTTTCATTTTTCAGTTTAAGATTATCTTCATTTCTTTCTCCACTAAAATACAATTCGAATCTAAAGATAAGTAAAATCTGAAATCAAATTGCAAAGAAGAAATGTAAAAACTGGAAATTCTAATGCAAACTTAAAGGAGATCAAAGGCAATTCAGTAGCAGTTCCAAATCAATCAACAAGCAACTAAATGCAAGAAATCAAACAGCAAGTTTATAATTCAACAAAGCAAAAAGAAATCAAATTCAAAAATCTGGGAAAAGCCTGGAAACCAAAACTGTTCTCTGTCTCTGTTCTCTGCATAAACTGGTGAGTAAACAAATTTTAAAAACAGTTTTAAAATCTTGAATTTCATTATGATGTGTGAATGAAAACCATGCTGTTACCTAAATGCTTGGATTAAAATGGATGCATGTATATATATGATTATTAAATGCCTGTGTGTATATTGATATGGTCTCTGTTGTTTTTGTCAGAACATTGAAATTCTTTTTAAATCAAATTGCTCATCATATATCCACTGATAGCCTTTGGGTTGTGAATGAAAGATGTTCAAAAACTTGTAGTATAACTCTTAAAAATAAGATCTGGGATTTTTATAAAGTATTTGTCTCGAAATTTTATCATCAACAGTAAAATGTAAATTTGGACAAAAATTTATTGATTCAATTTTAAGTTGTGATTATATAATTGAATTCGTAGTTGAAAACCATGAATTTTAGTATATATATCAAGATTTTTAGATTGGTAATTGAAGGGGATTTTGAGTTTATCTGATTTGGGCATTTCGACCAATCGGAGATGAACGGCGACGATCTGGGAGTCGTAGCTGGGCACGAAGGTGGAGTAGGAGGTGAGGATCATAGGAAAAATCATTTTGGAATTTATTAATGAAAGTGATGGTCGGAAATCGATGGGTTAGGGTTTTATCACCTGGTCTGGACGTGGATGTTAAGAAGGAATTCGCGACGTCGTGATGAAGTCGGAGTCGATCGCGAGGTGTTTGATGGGTGCTGGTAGACGAGGCGAAGCAATGGTGAGGATCGCGTGGAGTCTCGAGGTAGGGATCACCGGCGGTGGTCGTTTTTCTGGTGATGGGTTTTTGAACAGTTGGGTTCGATGATTTTTTTTTTGAATTCTCGATCGAACGAGTTTCCTGGGTCGCGCGTATGGTTGTAGGGGTTGAGAGTGACTTGTCGGAGGCAAGCGTAGAGTTCACCGTTGAACGGCGGTGATGTGCACGTTTGCGTGCACGTTGGCGTGTATCAGGAGTTGGGTTTGGGGAAGAGGGAAGCATTGGCTCGGGTTTTGCTTTGGGAAGATTCGAGTTTTACTCGGGTTCTGGTGAGAGCAGGCATTAAGTTTTTAAAGGGAATGTTTTTTTTAAAGTTTTAAACAAAAGAAGTTTTGTTTTGTGATGTTCTGAGCTTTAAAAACAAAGGCAAACAAAATTGTAACCATTTAAACTAAATTGATTTCTAGAAAAATCATTTAAACAAGTTTTAAATAATTTAAATATATAAGTTTTAAAAGATTAAGGAAGTGGATTTGAAAATAATCTTTGTATTAAAATTTATTTAATAACTTTGAAAGGTTTCAAAGATTTTAAAGGTTAAAATTTAAATGTTGTAATTGTTTAATTTTAAATAAGGAGTTATCTTAAGTAATTAAGAGTTTTGATTTATTAAAGGAAATTAATATGTGAAATTAATAAGGATAATTCATTTATATAAAATGATTTAAGAATAGATAATAATTTAATTAAGATAATGGTTTTCTTAATCAAGATCTTTTATAGTTAAGAAATTATTTAATTTAGTTAAATAATTAACTAAGTAATTAATTAATGATTAATTAAAGATAATCACTTATAAATTAATTAAGTATAATTACTTGATAAAGTAATTAAGAAATAATTACTGGATGTAATTTAGTAAAGATAAAATATTTAATAAAGTAATTAGAGGATAATTATTTTATGAAAGTAATTAAATAAGAAGTGGTTAAGAGTTAATTACTTAGTGTTATTAATTAAATAAATTATTTAATTAAGTTAATTAAAGGATTAAGATTAATTAATAAGGTAATTAATTATTTGTTAAGGTAATTAATTAAAATTAATTAAGGGAAGTAATTAAGGGAAGTTAATTTCTGGATTAGATTAATCAAACATGATTAATAATTATGGTTTAATTAAGATTAATTATTTAATTAATTTAAATATAAATAAATAATTAAAGATTGTAATTAGGAATCATTAGTTTATAATTAATTAATGATGTAATTAAGAGTTAATTAATTAAGATTAATTAATCAAATGATAAGTGATTAATTGTAATTAATTAAGGCTTAAAGTAATTAATTATAATTAATTAATTAATGAAGTAATTAAAGGTTAATTACTGTATTTGGTTAAGGATAATTAATTTGTGAAATTAATTAAGATAATTACTTAAATGTAATTAAAGAATGATTAATCAAGGTGATTAATTAAAGTGGATAATTAGAGAAAGATTAATTAATTTATTTGTAATTAATTAATGATTATATAAGTAAGATTTATAATGAAGTAATTAATTTAATTTATTTTAAATTAATTAAGAGATGAAGTGATTAATTTAATTCACTTTAAATTAATTAAAGATAGAGATAGTTAATTTAAATCAATTTTAAATTAATTATGTTATGATTAAGTAAATCATTGCTTATATAAGAATGGATGACATTGATTTGTCTTGAATGGATGTAATCTCAGAAATGAGATAAGTAATGTTGTGTGGTATGAATGCTTGGTTGTATTATGATGGTAATATAGATTAACTATTGTGATGTTGATATGGATTACCTATTTGGTTATGAATCATCTGTTTAAATGATAATGTGATTATCAATTGTGACTTGTGAATTATCTATCTGTATAGATAAGTTAAATTGTTTAAACCTTTAAACAACTTGGCCTTAAAAGATACGTTTTGGATTTCGATGAGACCGGAATCGGGTTTCCGTATACCGGTATTCCAGGTCTGGAGACCCGAATACCACATCGATCCAAATTAACGATAGGTCGTGAATCTCAAGTGAAGATGAAGATTCAGAGTGCAAGGGTTATTGTCGTTAACTCTGAGGGTGATTCCAAAACGAGTGTAACGAGATAATGCCTTCGGTTTCGTTCGAACCCGGAACGAACTTGTATGGATTGAATGCTTTCAGCACATCGTCAGGCGGACGATGAGCATTCTAAGTGATATGTTCTGATTAAAGGTAATCGTAACCTCAAGCCTCATCAACCGGGAATGGCTAAAATAGGGGAGGTGCAGCAAGGTTTCGTGGGTAGCACCCACTGAGAGCAAGATAGATCCCTGTCTAGAGGTCCCTTTTCTTTTATTCGGCTTAGTGTGTGGTTGGTCGCGCCAACTACGGGATTATCTTGTTCGGGATTATCCAGTAAGGGATGGTTCCGGCTTTGTGTTGCAGGGGAGCGGGCGTACTCCTCGGTACGGTGATCTAGGCCACGTACTGTGACGGGCGGTACCCCAGTAGCCCTGCCATTGTATGGAATCCAAACTCCAATAAGTGCCGTACGTATTAGTTGTGCCCAACTATGTTGGAATGTGAGATGTAAGCATTTCAGCTATTTCTGTATTTTACTTGAAAACCCTAGACCCTATTATAATACAATCAGATTTCCTATCAAACGTTTTAGTTAGCGTAAGGTAAAAACTTACCCATGTTTATTTGTGGGGAGTCTTACGTGATACTTTTGTTTTCAAAAGTTTTCAAAGTTAAGCAATCTAATCGTTTACTCACACCAGACCCATGTCTGACCCAAGTGTTTATTTTCTGTTTTATTAAACTCTTGGGTACTCAAATTTTTACGAGTAGCCAAGGGATTCAGGTTTAGCTTTGACGAATATTCTGGAGGAGCAATGGAGCAGGAGGCTTCGGCGTTCGTAGATATAGTATTCCGCTGTGTTGATATCTGTGATAGTGTCTTGTCTTGTATTTGAGTTGTAATGTCTAGACAGATGTTTATAACTGTCTAGTAAGTGATGTATATGCTGTGTAACTCTGTAAATTGTTGTATACTATGTAATAGTTTATGTTATTAATATATTTTATTCGTTCCGCTGTGAGATCGTTGTTGTTGTTTCTTTCTTTCTTCTTTTCTTTTCTATTTTCTACCCCTTTCTTTCTTCATAATGATGCGACTTTCTGGGCATAGAAAGTCGGGTCGTTACATTTGGTATCAGAGCATAGGTTGAGTGAATGCCTAAGCTCTGGAGTGGTGTCTATCTTGAGAGCGCGTAATTGTTAGTTATATAAAAATGGTTTTATATTGTGTTAATTGATCGGTTGAGTGGTATATGGATTCTGGTCAATACGAGTAGCTAACGTTATTGATAGGGATCTCTAAACACTTGAACCAGGCCAACGGACACAATATTGTTTTAAAGAGGTAGATGAAATAATTTTACCCAGAAATAATTTCTATATAAAAAAAAATATCATTTTAAATATATATTTATGTATTTCTACCTATTTGTTGGGTTACCTGTTCGGGTTTTCCAATATAAGTTATAAAGGTAGATAAGGGGGTAGTGTGTGTAACACGACTATCAATGGTTGGAATTTAAGTGTTGAGATTGGAAGTATATCTGACGAGACTGTAGACCAAATACCGTCTCGAGTAAACTTTGTTGTGGTGTAAAGATTTCATCGATCTCCGAAGGAAACTATTAAGGTTCGGAGTTTATCTTTGAAATTGGATGAATAGAGTAGATCTATTGGATGAGCTGAAGAGAGTGATGGTATTTTGGCAACTTCAGGAAGTAGTAGCTGTGTGGTGAGACGCGGTGACTATGGACGTTTCTGAAGATGTTTCTTCTGAAGCAAGTTTAAGGAAGTAGATCTGTTTCGGTGTTGTGGCTGAGTCCAACAGGGTGTTTCTATTTGCTTTGAGGTCCGAGTTTCTCGAGGAGTTTCGGATAAGAAGTCTTTGGTTTGTGGCAGCAGTGCAGCTCGGAGTGTTCTGTGTGTTAGCAGGAAGTTTCTGGCTGAGCAGTTTTTCTGAAGTTGGAGTCCAGAAGCAGCTGAGTGAATCCATTTCTTCGATGAATTGGATAGTTAAGTATGAGCTGTTCTAATTTGTGAAGAGAGAACAGTATCTTTGGAAATTAGGCCGAGTTGATCGCAAAAGTGACTTGCGATTGTTTAAGTATTCTCTTGGGATTATTGGAGATTGAGATTCCGTATCGACTTGATTCGTGGAGTTACCAGAAGTTCAGCTTAGTAGAAGGATGTCTCCTAGAGAATAATTTGGTGAAGCAGCTCAGGATTCTTTGGAGAGGGATTGACCACACCTAATTTTCTGGTGAGGATTCTGTTAAGGTGTTTTGACCAAGTAGAATGGTTCACTAAGATTTTATAGATATGGTGAACTGTGGATGATCAAGTTTGTGCTCGAGTTTCTCCGATGGCATTCTCATCTGTTCAAGATCAGAGTTGTGCAGCGGAAGCAAGATAGCAACTGTTCTAGAGTGGGAGCAACCCGAAGTTGCAATTTTCTTAGAGTAGAGGATTTCTATAGGAAATTCAAGTGTACCTCTAAGTGTGAAGGAATTTTCAGGATCTGGAGGTAAGGTTGTCAAGTACAACTGTTTGGATATTCCAGATAGGAGAAGTAGTTCATAGTTCTCTAATGTTTGTGGAGTAGAATTGTGTTCTGGATTTCGGCATATTTTTGGAACCATTTTGTTGAGAAGGATCCGGAAATTGATTTGATGTTGGTCTAGATTATTTCAAGAGGCATCAGCAAGAGTTAAGCTGATCAGGAAGGATGAAGTGACTCAGGATCGTCAAAAGAGTTAAACAGTTAAGAATGGATGGAATTTGGAATTTGAAGTTGAAATTTGGATATTGTTTAAGTTTTCTCCAATCAAAGGAGATATAAGATTTGGAAAAATTGGAGAGTGAGCTGCAGAAGTATTATGAGATTTTTCCTATGTTCCCAAGAGGATTAGTTCTTTAATCTATAGGATTAAATGGCCAGTTCGGATAACTGGAATTCATTTTATTTCACGTATCTCTGAGGGAATACGTGTTTGATCTGTCATTGGTTGTGGGATCGGCAGTTCAGAAGGATTTGGTAGTTGAGATGGTTTTGAGTTTAGTCTGATATTTTGTTCAGATTTGTAATCTAGATGGGAAGGAGTTCTAGACTATTGTAGATAGTTAGTTAAGATCCTGTAGAACGAGTATCCCGGTATATATATATACTTGGGGAAACTCGAGGAAATTCTATCCAGAATTTGTCTGGATAGTTAAATTTGTTTGATTAAATTGTTTGTTATGATTGTTAGAATATGATTGATATGTATGGTTGCTGTTTGAAATTAAAATTAAAATTTTACTGAGTTATTAAATTATCTTTGCTTTTAAATTTCGGGGACGAAATTATTTTAAGGGGGGAGGAATGTGATATCCCGGAATTTTGGCAATATCAATTTAATAATCTTTATAAATAATTAAATTGATTTGTCGATTTATTTTATAAATTGACAAGTTTATTCATTTTAAAAGGTTAATAACATTTTAATTGGCAAGTTTATTTCTTTAAAAACTAATAACATTTTAATTTGGGAATATCTTTTCTAACAATTTTAAATTGGGAAGATTTATCTTTCTAAAACTTATATATAAATGTTTTATATTTATAATGTATATATATATAGGTATATATTTTATAAATAGGGAGTCTTTTAAAACTATGTTTCAAATTATAATATATATGTATATATATATATTGTAATTCGGAGTTATGTATTAAATTCAATATAGTAATTATCAAAGCTAATGTTAAAAGTATTTCCATTTAGAATATATATAATTGTATATATTGAAATGGAAAGAATATTGAATTTGAATTTAATAAAGTATTTTCAAACTTTAATATTTATATAATTTGTAATTTGGAAGTTTGTAATTTAACTTAATACTTTTGAAAATGATATTTATGATTTAAATAACAAGAATAATTTCTTATTTAAAAATATATATGTAAGCTTAAGTTTAAATAAGGTTTAAATTAGAAGTTCATTTGTTTTTTTTCCTTCATTTTAATTTTAACATAAGGTAAATTGTTTAAGATTTTTATACAAGGAGTTAAACTAAATTTCTCAAATTTATAAACATATGTTATATGATTTGATCAAAATATAAGTTACTTGAATTCACATTTGTATATTTATAAATCTAAAAGCTTAATTGTATAAAGATAAATACATTTTTATATACATAAAAATATTGCATAAATACATATGTATATAGCTTAAATAAATTTATTAAAAACAAGAATAACACTTGTTGGCATATTAGAGTAGTTTAGTGACATTTGTAATTTGCAAACCTATGTGTAAGCTAATTAAAGAGACAAGTGGCTATATTTTAATTTAAGTTTTAAAATAAATAAAATTAGTATGTAAGAAGAAATATCTGTTTTCATTTTTCAGTTTAAGATTATCTTCATTTCTTTCTCCACTAAAATACAATTCGAATCTAAAGATAAGTAAAATCTGAAATCAAATTGCAAAGAAGAAATGTAAAAACTGGAAATTCTAATGCAAACTTAAAGGAGATCAAAGGCAATTCAGTAGCAGTTCCAAATCAATCAACAAGCAACTAAATGCAAGAAATTAAACAGCAAGTTTATAATTCAACAAAGCAAAAAGAAATCAAATTCAAAAATCTGGGAAAAGCCTGGAAACCAAAACTGTTCTCTGTCTCTGTTCTCTGCATAAACTGGTGAGTAAACAAATTTTAAAAACAGTTTTAAAATCTTGAATTTCATTATGATGTGTGAATGAAAACCATGCTGTTACCTAAATGCTTGGATTAAAATGGATGCATGTATATATATGATTATTAAATGCCTGTGTGTATATTGATATGGTCTCTGTTGTTTTTGTCAGAACATTGAAATTCTTTTTAAATCAAATTGCTCATCATATATCCACTGATAGCCTTTGGGTTGTGAATGAAAGATGTTCAAAAACTTGTAGTATAACTCTTAAAAATAAGATCTGGGATTTTTATAAAGTATTTGTCTCGAAATTTTATCATCAACAGTAAAATGTAAATTTGGACAAAAATTTATTGATTCAATTTTAAGTTGTGATTATATAATTGAATTCGTAGTTGAAAACCATGAATTTTAGTATATATATCAAGATTTTTAGATTGGTAATTGAAGGGGATTTTGAGTTTATCTGATTTGGGCATTTCGACCAATCGGAGATGAACGGCGACGATCTGGGAGTCGTAGCTGGGCACGAAGGTGGAGTAGGAGGTGAGGATCATAGGAAAAATCATTTTGGAATTTATTAATGAAAGTGATGGTCGGAAATCGATGGGTTAGGGTTTTATCACCTGGTCTGGACGTGGATGTTCAGAAGGAATTCGCGACGTCGTGATGAAGTTGGAGTCGATCGCGAGGTGTTTGATGGGTGCTGGTAGACGAGGCGAAGCAATGGTGAGGATCGCGTGGAGTCTCGAGGTAGGGATCACCGGCGGTGGTCGTTTTTCTGGTGATGGGTTTTTGAACAGTTGGGTTCGATGATTTTTTTTTTGAATTCTCGATCGAACGAGTTTCCTGGGTCGCGCGTATGGTTGTAGGGGTTGAGAGTGACTTGTCGGAGGCAAGCGTAGAGTTCACCGTTGAACGGCGGTGATGTGCACGTTTGCGTGCACGTTGGCGTGTATCAGGAGTTGGGTTTGGGGAAGAGGGAAGCATTGGCTCGGGTTTTGCTTTGGGAAGATTCGAGTTTTACTCGGGTTCTGGTGAGAGCAGGCATTAAGTTTTTAAAGGGAATGTTTTTTTTAAAGTTTTAAACAAAAGAAGTTTTGTTTTGTGATGTTCTGAGCTTTAAAAACAAAGGCAAACAAAATTGTAACCATTTAAACTAAATTGATTTCTAGAAAAATCATTTAAACAAGTTTTAAATAATTTAAATATATAAGTTTTAAAAGATTAAGGAAGTGGATTTGAAAATAATCTTTGTATTAAAATTTATTTAATAACTTTGAAAGGTTTCAAAGATTTTAAAGGTTAAAATTTAAATGTTGTAATTGTTTAATTTTAAATAAGGAGTTATCTTAAGTAATTAAGAGTTTTGATTTATTAAAGGAAATTAATATGTGAAATTAATAAGGATAATTCATTTATATAAAATGATTTAAGAATAGATAATAATTTAATTAAGATAATGGTTTTCTTAATCAAGATCTTTTATAGTTAAGAAATTATTTAATTTAGTTAAATAATTAACTAAGTAATTAATTAATGATTAATTAAAGATAATCACTTATAAATTAATTAAGTATAATTACTTGATAAAGTAATTAAGAAATAATTACTGGATGTAATTTAGTAAAGATAAAATATTTAATAAAGTAATTAGAGGATAATTATTTTATGAAAGTAATTAGATAAGAAGTGGTTAAGAGTTAATTACTTAGTGTTATTAATTAAATAAATTATTTAATTAAGTTAATTAAAGGATTAAGATTAATTAATAAGGTAATTAATTATTTGTTAAGGTAATTAATTAAAATTAATTAAGGGAAGTAATTAAGGGAAGTTAATTTCTGGATTAGATTAATCAAACATGATTAATAATTATGGTTTAATTAAGATTAATTATTTAATTAATTTAAATATAAATAAATAATTAAAGATTGTAATTAGGAATCATTAGTTTATAATTAATTAATGATGTAATTAAGAGTTAATTAATTAAGATTAATTAATCAAATGATAAGTGATTAATTGTAATTAATTAAGGCTTAAAGTAATTAATTATAATTAATTAATTAATGAAGTAATTAAAGGTTAATTACTGTATTTGGTTAAGGATAATTAATTTGTGAAATTAATTAAGATAATTACTTAAATGTAATTAAAGAATGATTAATCAAGGTGATTAATTAAAGTGGATAATTAGAGAAAGATTAATTAATTTATTTGTAATTAATTAATGATTATATAAGTAAGATTTATAATGAAGTAATTAATTTAATTTATTTTAAATTAATTAAGAGATGAAGTGATTAATTTAATTCACTTTAAATTAATTAAAGATAGAGATAGTTAATTTAAATCAATTTTAAATTAATTATGTTATGATTAAGTAAATCATTGCTTATATAAGAATGGATGACATTGATTTGTCTTGAATGGATGTAATCTCAGAAATGAGATAAGTAATGTTGTGTGGTATGAATGCTTGGTTGTATTATGATGGTAATATAGATTAACTATTGTGATGTTGATATGGATTACCTATTTGGTTATGAATCATCTGTTTAAATGATAATGTGATTATCAATTGTGACTTGTGAATTATCTATCTGTATAGATAAGTTAAATTGTTTAAACCTTTAAACAACTTGGCCTTAAAAGATACGTTTTGGATTTCGATGAGACCGGGATCGGGTTTCCGTATACCGGTATTCCAGGTCTGGAGACCCGAATACCACATCGATCCAAATTAACGATAGGTCGTGAATCTCAAGTGAAGATGAAGATTCAGAGTGCAAGGGTTATTGTCGTTAACTCTGAGGGTGATTCCAAAACGAGTGTAACGAGATAATGCCTTCGGTTTCGTTCGAACCCGGAACGAACTTGTATGGATTGAATGCTTTCAGCACATCGTCAGGCGGACGATGAGCATTCTAAGTGATATGTTCTGATTAAAGGTAATCGTAACCTCAAGCCTCATCAACCGGGAATGGCTAAAACAGGGGAGGTGCAGCAAGGTTTCGTGGGTAGCACCCACTGAGAGCAAGATAGATCCCTGTCTAGAGGTCCCTTTTCTTTTATTCGGCTTAGTGTGTGGTTGGTCGCGCCAACTACGGGATTATCTTGTTCGGGATTATCCAGTAAGGGATGGTTCCGGCTTTGTGTTGCAGGGGAGCGGGCGTACTCCTCGGTACGGTGATCTAGGCCACGTACTGTGACGGGCGGTACCCCAGTAGCCCTGCCATTGTATGGAATCCAAACTCCAATAAGTGCCGTACGTATTAGTTGTGCCCAACTATGTTGGAATGTGAGATGTAAGCATTTCAACTATTTCTGTATTTTACTTGAAAACCCTAGACCCTATTATAATACAATCAGATTTCCTATCAAACGTTTTAGTTAGCGTAAGGTAAAAACTTACCCATGTTTATTTGTGGGGAGTCTTACGTGATACTTTTGTTTTCAAAAGTTTTCAAAGTTAAGCAATCTAATCGTTTACTCACACCAGACCCATGTCTGACCCAAGTGTTTATTTTCTGTTTTATTAAACTCTTGGGTACTCAAATTTTTACGAGTAGCCAAGGGATTCAGGTTTAGCTTTGATGAATATTCTGGAGGAGCAATGGAGCAGGAGGCTTCGGCGTTCGTAGATATAGTATTCCGCTGTGTTGATATCTGTGATAGTGTCTTGTCTTGTATTTGAGTTGTAATGTCTAGACAGATGTTTATAACTGTCTAGTAAGTGATGTATATGCTGTGTAACTCTGTAAATTGTTGTATACTATGTAATAGTTTATGTTATTAATATATTTTATTCGTTCCGCTGTGAGATCGTTGTTGTTGTTTCTTTCTTTCTTCTTTTCTTTTCTATTTTCTACCCCTTTCTTTCTTCATAATGATGCGACTTTCTGGGCATAGAAAGTCGGGTCGTTACAGTTCACGTACACCATGCTCTATAAAACAAAAACTACATAGATTGACACTTCACACCACCCTCGGTCGATGTGTAGAACTCGATTGGTCAACACACGTTGACATCCATTGGATTCTGTACATCGACTACAGAGGTTTTGATTTAAGTAATTCATTAAAATAAAATATATCTCACCACATTCATCGTCAAGTTTTCTAGTCTAAAATGACTAGACGATCTCTTTACTTTAGATTCAACACCAGCCCTTCTACCTGCCAAAAGTGAGCTCTTTTACCGCTCAAGCCTCTATGTCCACTCCATCAAGAGTAAGACGTTCTATAACCCGAGTAACTTCAACTTCAGGCCCATCTGGTAGCACAACCTCATTATCTCGTGATTAGACGCCATCCAAGTTGACCGCGAAGGAGCTCCAAACAATTTTTTAAACACGGGATTCCCAAGGGCGAGGTCCTCTTTCCAACACTCAACCAACAGACTCATATCCTGCCTTCAGGCTACATGGCATGTAATAAACATATGTGCTTATCTGGAGCATTACTACAATTCAATGAGTTATCAATATTTTCCTTTAAGAAATTGGGTTGGGTCCCACTCAAGTTCATCCTAATGGCTATGCCTTGATTAACTCCCTTTATATTCTTTTCATGATGCAATTAGCTCACACTCTAACATTTGAAGAAACTCATTTACTTTCGAGCTTCAAGAAGAAGCAAGATTCACCTTCTCTGCTTATTGTTGAAGCTTTTAACCATTGCAAGGTTATTGAGGCGCTCCATAACAAGTGTAGTTATTTCATGAACAAATATTTCTTTATTCTTGCATATAATGGCATGAGCATTGTTATTAACAGACTACCCACCAACCAAGCTCGATCCACAGGTAGCTCCTCTGTCCTAGACCATGATTATGACAACGAAGATCAAGGGGATAAAGAGGGCCAAGAAGGCGAGGCATCTAGAAAAGGAGAAAAGAAGAGAAGAAGAAAATATAGTAGACGCAGGAGATGAAGGAAAGAAGAAAAGAGAAGACGAAGACAAGGATGATGATAATGAAGATTATGGTATTGGTGGTGATGAGTCATATGGAGAGACATCTCCCAAGGCATTATCATCACAACACCTCCTCGAGCGAAATGATTAGTCATCAGGTCTTCATAGCTTGCACCCTATTTAGGCCTTAAACCAATCGAGGAATCAACTCCACCAATAATATCATTGTGTCCTTAGGCGACTTTGGGACTCTATGTGCTTTTAGTTTCGGGGGAATAAGCTTTTGAAACATTCTATATACCAGCCCTCATGAATTCAGCATACCTTCCAAGGATATTCTTGCGACTGCCGAGGTAACAAAACTCCATCTCTGGCACCCCTCGAGCATGGTCAGTACGTTACTTAGCGAAACAACATCATTTCACACACTTATATGATTACAAAGACAAACACTTAGCACTCATTCTTAATCTAGTGTCTTAGTTCTTAAATATCCCCCTTTGTTTCAGGTACAATGGACAAACAATGTTTTAGCAACCTTCGAAGGGCTTCGAAGGGCAATGTTCCTCAACTCTGAAGGCCTACTATTAATGCCCTAGCTCCTATTAAGAAATATATCTCGAGGGAAAAAGTAAAATGATAACGAGTGCCAAGATGCAGAAGACAAGAAGCGCTATTGCAAAGAATAGAAGCAACGTGATGCTGAAAGAAAATAGCTTTGCCAAGATGAACAACGGGGACCATGCGAGCACTTCGGGCATTACTCTGACCCCTACCAACGTCCTTGCTCCCATTCTTCCTAGCAGTAACAATCACCTCATTAGGAGCTCCCTCCATCATCTCAACCTCTTATCGCTGGTATTTCTATCTCCTATCAATCCAAAACAGCCAGCCCTGCACAATTGCTTCCATCTTATGGGATGACAAAGGTACTTCAAGTCATACTACTCCTTCTCCACCCTTCGAAGGCCAATTTTTCGCCATTACTACAAGGATGCAGGTGGATCTTCCTAGCTTCTGCTTAAAGGGGGTAATGTTTAATTGAAATGTCAGGGATATCTCTAAAAAATAAGCTAAGGAAAACCTTGGCAAAGTTTAAGAGGTTGCGGAGTAGTTATTCGAATGGAAAAGGTTCGCCAATGGCCTCTTCGATGTCAACTGGGCTAGCTAGCTAATTATCCATTCCTTCAACTCGGAGAAGGCCAATTATGACAGGATAGTCAAAGGCTATAAATAGGACTTCATTGGAATTACAAAGGAAAGGGATGACATAACAAAATCAACTAAGGAATTTAAAGATAGAATGGCCGAGTTGTTGAAGATCCATATGCAAGCGCCCATGATTATGAATGCTCGGTAGAAGACCATACATGCTATAAATGCTAAGCTTGAGGAATAGTGCAAGGCAAAAGACAAATAACTTGCAGCACTTCAAGCCAAAGTGGAAAAACATAAAGCTGACTTGAAGGTCAAGTCAAAATCCAAAGATTATGTTCAAATCGAGCTTTCCGGCGCTAGAGAAGAAACCAAAGAACTTGCAGCAAAGGCCATTCTAACCAAGGAAGAGACAAAAGCTAGTCTTCTCCATTTTTTTCCAACATTAATGAGGTAAAAATGTGAAGTGGCTAGAGATAGCAATCGGATAACACTGGCTAACACTTTGCATAGGGCCGATAAATTTGGCCATAGCGTTGATGAAGGTCATCTGAAATAAATATTTCTAGATGAAGATGATCTAGTGGTCTTGGAAAAGGGAAAGGCAATCTTGGCAGCTGAGGCTATAGCTAAAGGGCAGATGCCTACTAAGGCTTCTGCTGCTCTTAGTGCATTGAATCATGCACAACTTCAAAAGAGCCTTCAACAGACATTGTAACTTCCATGGTGAGTTCCTTTGAGGCTGCCATTACCGAGATAACTATCCTTGCTACATTCGATGCTGATACTCCACATCTTACTCCTTCAGTTTCTCAACCGATCCAACCTACTCTCGCAGAGGTAGAAGTCGCCAAGTCCCCACCTAACGACACCCTAACAGGCCAAGGTATATCTTTAGTATCTTTAGTCCTTGGGAAACTTCAATTTTCGCCTGAGGACGCCACTAATTTATACTTTCTCCTTTTCAAGTTATAGGTCATCCATCACTCCCCCCCACCGCTAATTATTCAAGCTCCTGGCCTAAGTGCCATTACAATGATGTCTACCTCCATTACCATAATGCTTATTGCTCTAATTCCTCCTGTTTGCATAAAAATTGGACAAACACCTCTAAGTTCGATTGTGGCTAGATCACATTTAGGTTGATTGATTTGTAGTTTTTAATGTTCGAACACGTTAAGGGATAATTTTTTTGCAATTACAGAACAATTCGCAGGCTCATAAATTTGAAAGCAGTTAAGGAAAGTAAATCACACAGGGTTTTATAGTGGTTCGACCAGAATGTGCCAACATCCACTGTCCATATTATTATTCTTACTTTGATTTGGTTACAAATACAAGTTTGTTCGGAAAGAGTAAAACTTGAAGTAGCTAGAGTGACCGAGTCTCAGCAGAGTTTTCCCTCTTTTCTTCCAAAACCCGTCCCCATTGTTGTTGAGAAGCTCCGGTATTCATAGAGTGGAGTTGTGAAGTGCGGAGGAAAAGTTATAGCTTCCTGAATTTGGTTCGACATTTGAGTTAGGAACAGTTGGATTGGCATTTAAGTCAGGAAGCTTGCCTAGATTGGTTGTCCTTCTTTGGCTTGGTTCGGTGATTCTGCCCTGGAGTACCTTATTTGCCGGACCAAACATTTGATCCGGCATGTTGTGTACCAGATCAAATGTTTGGTCCAGTGATGGATGTGTCATGCCGGACCACATATTTGGTCCAGCATATTAGAGAATGCCAGACCAGATATTTGGTCCGGCATATTAGAAGATGCCGGACCAAATATTTGGTTCGGCATATCTGAGGATGCCGGACCAAATATTTGGTCCGGCATATTAGAAGATGGACCAAATATTTGGTCCGGCATATCTGAGGATGCCGGACCAAATATTTGGTCTGGCATATTAGAAGATGCCGGACCAAACATCTGATCTGACATGCCGGCCATATGTTTGGTTCGGTAATTATGTTCCCTATACCCCTGCTTGTCTTTGCTTCATTCTTTCTTCGTTTGCCAGAAAACCGAGCCAACACTTGCCCCCCAAAGTATGTTATGTAACTGCATAACATGCTTTGTTTTTTGGTTCGACGTTGAGCTTCCACCACCGACTGAAATTGGTGACTGTTCGTCTTCCCCTCCTTTTCCTTTAAATATGTCCTTTTCCCTTCACTCTTTTACTTCTATTTTCTCAATCAAAAATTTTCAATTCAACTAGGTCAACTGCAACTAATTTGAGCTTGTTTTTTCTTGTTCGAATTTGGCTATTCTCGCACCGTCATAGCTTGAGGTAAGCTTCTCTTAACTCGATTACTGGTTATAAAGTTCTAGGGTTTTGATGTATAGGAGATTTTAGTGCAAGGATGGGTGACTTCGATCTCGAATCGGTGAGGAGGAATCTTGTTTGAACAAGCGCTGAAGGGTCATGATGTTTGGATGGTTTTTATCCTCCCAGTGGTAGTTGAGGTGTTTGGAGATTCGTATTGGGAATGTGTGTGTAAATAACTACCCGCCCATAAGGTGTTTGATCCATTGCTTGACAGGTTAACCGGGTTGCTATTGGCAGAGGCACTAGTGGCAGTATTCTTGTTTTCTGGTATAATGTTGAAACTGAGAATATATATTGTCTAGGTAAGGCTGTAGGAGGGTATGCTTTGGGTTGGCAGTTGGCGTGTGGCAATTTTGGTTCAGCATTCGGCATAGGATAATGCCGAGCCAGATTTGCCGAGCGCATTTTTTATGGGTATGCCGAGCCAAAAGCAGGTCTTCCATGAGATGGCTAGGTTGGGGGTTTGGATTCAATTGGGCTAGATGATAGGAGATTCCCATGCATGTTTTAACTTCTATTTATGATTTGGACCTTTGCTTGACTTTCATTTTCTTGCATAGGAAATATGTCTTCTGGTCATGAGCTTCGTTCCAAGTTTGCGGCTTCATAGCCTACCGGGGCTGGTCCTTCTTCTTCTGATGCTCCATCCAATCCTCCCAGGCAACCCCGTTCTGCTTACTCTTTGGTGGAAGGCTATGTTCCTAATCAAATGCTAGTTAGGCCTTTGGAGTGTTATCCCAACGTGTTGACGATAGAGAAGCTGAACTCCATAGCTACTACGTTTGGGATAGACCGTCGGGACATGATATTACCCGGTCCGAATGATAAAGCATGCTTTCCCCCAGGCGGGTATATGGCATATAGTAAGTATCATTGTATATGTGGCGCGATTCCTCTACTTACCAATTTGATTGCCAGCTTTGTGATATACTTGAAGGTCGCTCCCATGCAACTTCAACCGAATTCTTATGCTATCCTTATATGTTTATATCTGATATTCATGAAGCGATATCAGAGACCCCCTACCCAAAGAGAGATCAGATATCTATATAACGTGAGGAGTTATCGGAAGGGGAGTCCTTTTATCAGCTTAGAGTCTGCCTACAAGTTCAAGCCTGTCCTAAATCTATATTCCAAGTTTAGTATGTTCAAGAGGGAGTATTTTTTATACGTGACGATACTGTGGCCCAACATGCTTTTACTTCTAGCTGTAATTTATCGTATTTTCTTTTCTAAGCTTTCTGTTGACTTGGCTTCATACTGCTCTATAATTTTCAGGTTATGTGAAGGTGGCGGAGGATGACGGCTTAAAAAATATGGCCAAGGAAATATTGGCTATCCCGGAGGCCGAGCGGGCACTATAAGAAAAGTGAATTTTTATAACACAAATAGATAACGCTTTATTTCATAGTGTTATTGTATTTGTAAATTTTTTTGGTTTAGAGGATAAATCGCCTATGTAACGCATTCAAAGTGGCCTATTTTTTGTTGGCTGCCAATTCTCCAAATTATTCCCCTTTCCCTCTTCCTCAAATTATCTTCTCTAATCCTCAATCTTAAGTCTACATCAAATTATCAACACCCAAATCCACTTCCCCGTTGTCCTCTATTTCCACGGTCGTGGCTTCATTCTGTATAGCACTGCTACTCCTTCCATTCCATTGTCTCCCACTGCATCGTCATCTTAACGCCGTCAACTTGCAACTGCACTGTCACATGCTAGCCGCGTCGATGCCAACCACCTCCAACTACCAGCCGCCTCGACACCAATTGCCGACGTTCCCTTTGGTTGATAAAAGCCCTAAAATCTAAACCCTAAATTAATCGATCCATTCGAATAACTCTAAATTTGCAACATGCCGAAGGAGAAAGGAACAGCGAACTAGATGGAGCAAGCCCTAGGTAATTCTTATTTCACGATCTAGGGTTTTGATATCATATTTCATTATTTTAACATTAGTTGTTAATGGATTTGCAGAAAAATCTTTACCAGAGGACTTCCAAGAGACACAACAATGCGTATGTTTCAAATTATCTATTTTCTTGGAATGAATTGCTTCTGTGTGTGCAGTATTAAAAATATCCTTCAAGCTTTACGTAGTTGCAGTTATCTCATAATATATTTCCCCTCTCATAAGCCTTTAAAAATAATTTCCCCTTTGGAATTGGTTGCATAAATAGAAATTTTGTACACTGCTTATCATGCTAGAGATGATGCTTAGTGGTATTTAGTGTTTATAGGGGTGCTGAGTTGTGCTGGAGAATCTGAAGATGTTTTTGTGCATAAAATGATCAAGATTAAATCAATTCTATCACCGTCCTCATGGGTCTGGTTTATATTTTATTGAAACTAGAACATCGGAGTAGTTTATTTTGCAATTATCAAAGTAGTTTTTCTTGGAACAAGAATAAGGCAGTTGTAATTTTCTGACCTAACTTACAGTTTCTAGACTTCCTTTATAATTTTTAAAAGATAACAATTATTTAGAGCATTATCTTGATTGCCAAGCACAGAGCACAATTTTTGAATATCAAAAATTGGATGGTAAATGGAAAAAATATTTAAGAAATAGTTGTGGACCGAGGTACTACAAATTAAAATGCAACACTTCCATAAACGTATCCAAGTCAAAATTTATGGATTTTTTGGAGTTGGTTAATTTACGCTAGCTTAGATTTTTCCACCCATACAACACAGACGAAAAATAATGGTGCATATCATTTGGCATGAAAAACTAGGGACCAAATGTATATGGTATATACATCATATAATAAACAGAGATTTTTAATATGTTTTTTCCCCTAATTTCATAAATTTTATCTTTTGCTAGATTCATTAATTTTAGTCCAGTATGAGTTTTGCTAAGACAAAAATATTATCACATTTCTCTGTATTTTACTCTCTGCTTGCGTCTAAATACTAAAGACACTTACACCAATGGTCAAGAACTATAAAAGTTCAATAAATTTTTATTAGTCAAAATGTATTGATCTTATATAAACCTCATTAATAACTAAATAAAATTTATTGAAACATCCCAACTCGGATAAATTTCTTATCCGCATTTTTTTAGAATCACTGTACCATCCTCTTTCTTGTTCTTTCATCCGAACCAGTATTAATAAAGTTCTTTAGTAATATATTTCTTTTATAAAAAAGTAATCAAATTTAAGATGCAATTTATGAGGTGAATATTTCTATTTTTTTGAGTTGCACTATCTAACTGCGACTTTGAGTAATATTTTGTAGTGAGTTAGCTTTTTTTATTTGACAAACTTATATTTGTTTAATTGATTGGTTTTCATATCTTTTTTGTTGTTATATGTAAATTTTTTAAACAATGTATGTACAAACTATCATATTATCAATTTCAATCACATTGTGCTAGTAATATCGCAGGACTCAAATTTATTGGTTCAGACTTATCTTCTTCCGTCAGTAGAAAGTCTTCTTCAACAAGCTTTGGTGTCATATTTTGCAACGTGATAGTTATGCTACAGATACCAATTTATAATCACGTGCACTTCAGTTTGATATACATGCTACGTTTTTTAGACTTGGAATGAAGAAGGTAAATAATTTTTATGCACTAGCGTTTCGCCCTTTTTATGTTGTGATGGTTTGCTATCAGGGATAATGATGTAATTTTACATAATGCATTCTTGATTGGCGTCATCGACAGAAAAGAGATTATATGTGATATGTTTATTAAAAAATTTTAAAAAGTAATATTTTTATGCTAAATTTATCAATAAAATTATCAAAACTCCAATCTAGTATAAGCTCAATTATCTTATAAACTTTAAGAATTATGTTTTTTTTGCCTTTTTAGTGCAATAAACTGAATAATAAAAAGTTCCATCTGTAAATTTCCACCGCTAGGAAAGAAAAAGTTAAAAAATATAAGAGATAAGCTTAATATGGCAGAAGAAGATTTAATCTCTCTTATTGAAGAGAAATCTCAAGTTGAACTTGATGAGAAGGTAATTTTTTAGATTATCTAATATATTACTTTTCTGATAACCGTTCATAAGTAAAATAAGTAGTTAGCTGATTATCCAATATATTAATAATATTTAATCTCTCTTATCGAAGAAAAATCTCAAGAAGATTTAGCATTCTCAGTATACATGTTCATAAGAAATTAATCGAACTAAAAGCACCTTAAAAGCTTTCACATACTTTTTATTTCTTATTTACAGGTACATAAACTCTTTCTTGGACATCGGATCTACACTCGTGGAATTTTCTATGCAACAAGGTACAAACTTTATTTTATAATTCATTTATAATTTATAATCTGTCGTTGTAAGTCATTACTGAGATTATTTGCAGTGGAATGAGTAGCACACTGATAACTACCCAAATAGATACATCCATTGTCAATGCACGCACTGTTATTAATGCATGAGTAGATAGAATTTGTATTGTAACAACTAAGTTTATAATAATAATAAAAAATTAACCAAGTTGACCTAGTTTTATAAAAAATAACAAGTTTATGTAATAATAATAATAAATTACCCAAAGTATGTGTTTGGCAGGCACATACTTCCCTAGAGTTTACAAGCGAAGCTTGGTTCTCTAGGTAATTCAAAAAAAAATAACAACTAAGTTTATGAAAATAAATTAATTTTATAATAATAATACTAACAACAACAACAACAATAATCTTAATAGTTATAATAAAATTTTATAATCTTAGTTTTATAATAATAATAATAATTCAACTAATTTTTATAAAAATTAATGTTTATAATAATAATACTAACAACAATCATAATAGCAACAATAGCAATAAATTAACTTAGTTTTATAAAAATTAACTAAGTTTATAATAATAATAACAATAATACTAATAACAATTAACTGGAGTGTTACTTCTACTTTATTAGCATTTCATCGTCTGTTCTGTTTGGTAATTGTGTCACAATTTGAGACCATCATAAAAGTTAACTAGTTTTGGAGCAAAAGGCATCACCGAGTGAAAATATAACGTAGGAGTTAATTTAAATTTCTATGTTGTTATTTATTTTTTGCTAAGGATTTGGGTAAGGACTGAACTAGGGAGGAAATCAGGTAGTTTTTATTTGGACAAACATTCATTAAATTATACAAAGCGCTATAAGCAAGCCAATGCCAATATAAGTTGGGTTCTATTTATTTAATAAGTTTTGTTTTACTAATTTATTAAGCATAATGTCTCTTGATAACAGGTTTCCAAATACCTTATGTCTATTCACTAATTTAATTCATTCAGTTAATATTTTATATACATTAATTGTCAATACTGTCATGTTAACAACATCGCACTATATTAACAATGGCTGGATTAGATTTGCCTTGTTCTTTCTGCTTAGCTCAATTTCTGATAACTTGTACTATTCCATAACTTCATATAACATGTTGACAATATTATTTTATCATTAAAAGCTTTATATAGTTAATATCACATTTTTGGGTTGAAGTGCTTCTACATAGGTTACGTTTTATTTTATTTTATCATCAATGACTATGCTAAATTTGTACAGTAGTGAACAGTTGTTTCCAGTTATTGGTTTATTATATGCTTGGACCATTGGTGTATATTTTACAAGAAATCCATTATCCTTTTTCTATTACTTTTTATTGTCGTTGGCATTCTTCAAGGAATACGAAGTGTCATATTCAAGCTGTTTGGTTGCGATTAACTTTTATATTAGAATTGGATTTATTTACGTTGTCATTAGTTCACAATCAGATAGTTATTAGTTCAGGTAGTTAGTATTAGAGGAATTTTCAAATCTCGAAGCACATGAAATATGGATACGACCAGTTTAAAAACTAATTAATAACCATTGGGCTTAAATATATACATATATACATATATATATATATGTCAATCCATCTACCAGATCATGAGGATGAAAAACAGTAGCTAATGTTGATTTTCTATTTCACAACTAACACTGATGAAGTTAGGACCAAGGTACTGATAAAATACTTTTTAATTTAATTGTCTTTTTATGTGTGCTCTAGTGTTGAAGATAAGCTTACATGGATCAATTATTTCTATACAAAAAAAAGAAATCCTACCAATGGACCTGCTGCAAAATCGAAAGAGAAAGTGCATAAGGGTTATACACCTGAACAAAGGCAAGTGTTACTGTGTTAGAAGAGTCTGTATCAATCAATAGAGAGTTGTAATTGCCTATATCTGTAAGACCGGTATATTTATAATTTTCCTACCTGTCCTTTGTGTAGGTTCTTTTGAAGGAACCCTTATCCAGATGCAAGTGATCAAGAAAAAATTTGAACAGCACTAGCATTGAGTGACGGTAAGATCAAGTGTTGGTTCGGAAATTGAAGGACCATTCGTAAGGTTTTTTTCTCTTTTTTTAATGAATTTTTTTAAGAACTGAAAGAAGCGGAAGCTTATGGTATTAATCTGAATAGATAGTCAATCTATGTTTTGTGGTTTTTGCATCTTAAAGCTTCCTATTAGAAAATACAAATTAAATATTTATATGCAATAATAAATATTACTGATTATAGTCAAGGAGATATAGAAATGGACATACCCATGTATTTGTTTTCCTCTCAAAATTAACGAATGCAGTAAGTCTAAGCAAAACATAGACAAAAGAAAATACTCTTTAAAGTGCAAATAACAAACAATTCATTTCAACTATATAACTTTAAATAAAATAATTAATAACAAAAACTAATTTGTATATTTTTTTCTGTAAACTTCAAAATGTTTTTAATGTCTGCACCTACCTAATGAATAGATGATTGTAAGCGAACAATTAGACTACAAATAATTTAACGAAAACATTGATTCTTTAACTGATCTTTTGTATGTATGTGTATAGAATGATAATAAGACAGTTATGACTATAATCTGCATGCATAAAGGTTTATTAATTTATTAATTTTTTTAATAATTTAAATACTATTGTATCCTATAATGATTTAGTAGTTGTATCAATACACGAGATTCTCAAATTAAACGATCGCACGGGATAAGTTCAGAAAATTATTCATTATTCATGACCTTACAGTTCACATAATTTAGTTTTATACACTTAATGTCTCTATTTTGTGAATTTTCTATATCAATGTTGTAGGTTGAAACTTGCACATATTCTAGGTCTGTTTAGTCTTTAATTTTGTCTCTTTATCTTCATGGTTTTTTCTGTCCATGTTATTTGCTCCTTACACCACTTCAAACAAACCCAGGATTTTTAAAATGTTTAGTTCAAAACTTAGGATTTTATTCTATTTTATAGAGATGGGATTCTGCATACTGGATAGAACATGAAGATTATTAGAGCTATCAGGACATGAAAAAAAATGAAGCAAGCAAGAATACAACAGGAATCGATCAGATGCTCTTGCTGCATGAGACCTAAGTGGAACAGGTTCAACATAAAGAGCCGAGACGCAACTCCAAATAGAGATTGAAACTGCTACTGATGTGGGTGAGAAAAGCCGGTAACAGAGAAGCATGGCAAGATATGAAGAGAGCCTAGCGGCCTGAGCAGCAGCATGATGAGAGCATTTTCTAGGCAAGTGTGGAAATTTGATTTGTTTATTGAAATTGCTTTATGCCTACAAGACATAACGATTTAAAGTGTACAAGCACGTCTTTGACAGAAATTTGATTTGTTTTATGCTCTGCCCTTTCTCTTGATTACAGTAGGATATTCAGATGATGGAACTCTGGAGTGTAATCGAATCAACAACTTGACAATGTGCTAGTTTGGCAGGTGCTTTCCCCTTACATTTATTTCAATCACTCAAATAATGCACTGTTGAAATTAAAAGTTTAGGACATGTTACAGCCTAGCTTTAAAAAGATTTTATAGTATATCTTTGATTCCTTTTTAAACAACTTCAATCAAATTATACTATGTTTCTTGCATTTAAATAGCTTCTCGTGGTCGAAAACTTGCTATTTTTTTCATCATGACACAATAATAACCAATTATACTATGTTTCTTGCATTTAAATAGGAATAATGTTAACTTAGTTAGAGTGGAGTTCCTGTCTCCAAATAGTGTTGTCCCAATCACACATTGTATTCAGTTCATTAGATTAATTCATAATAATAAAAACGGAATAAGCAGTTGAGAATCTGGAGATACATTGAGACAAATAGAAATCAACATTTAGAGACAGATTGTATCATTATGAATTAATGATGAACAATAATTGTTTCAACCTGAAACAATGATTGTAGTTAACTACTGCCACCAATTTTAGAAGTTCAATTACTTATAATTTTTAGAGTCACATTTCAACTACTGCCACCAATTGTTTCACCTTTAGTGCTCCTAAATATTTCCTTGTGCTATTGGATGTAGGATTCAAGCATGATAGGAAGTTTCGACACTATTTCCTTGTGTTACTGTGCATGTGTCTTTTTAGTTAGTCTATTTATGTTGAATTTTTCTTCCCTTGATTTTTGTTTTGTTATTGTCACTTCATTTCAAATTCTTTAAGATTGCTTTGATTTTTAGTGGCTTGGATGTATTTTGTAGTCAAGTTAAAAAAGGCCTTAGTTTCAACTTATCAGCTCTTTATGCACACATACTGCACTGTGCTATCTAAAAATCAAATTTTGTCAGTGTTTTATTCATATTCGTTCCTAATGTAAATATTTATCTTATTTGCAGCTGTGTAAAAGAAGAAGGATGCGAAAGTTGTGGTCTTCTTTTTAACGCAAACAACTAAATATGTACTTGTTTTTTGTTAAACTTTGCTACTATTTTTTGGGGTGTGCTTAAAACATTTGCTACTACGTTTTGATTTATGCGGTTTAAGCTATAAGATATTATGTGTATGAATATTTGATATGTTTAATGTAATGTATTACATCTCTATATTTATTATCTTTTATGCTTCTTGCGTTATTTAAATAATTTTTAGTTTAATATGATTATTATTGTGAATTTTGATATTGGTATTTAATACTGTAGTTTATGAATAGGATGCAAAAAAAATTTGAATTGTGAAACTAAACCATAGCACTTGAAAACCGCTATAAATATTTAATAGCGTCGAATGACCGCTATTAAATCTGTCAGTATTACATATGCATAACAGAAAAAACGCTATGGTATTATAAAAAGCACTATAAAGAATGATGAATAATAGGTCAGTAAGCGCTATAAAAGAACATATCATAACAGAGTATAAGCGTTATTGTAGCTAAACCTTTATAGTGGCATATTGGTGATGTGAGAAGTCAACATCTACAATAACGTGTCCATATATAGCGCTCATAATCCGCTATTAATACTTTTTATAGCGAATTATTAGTGCTATCTTAGAAAAAACAAAAAGTATTTTGTGGCTAATAACGAATTTCATAGCGGACAAATAGCGCTATTATAGTAATTAATAACACATAATTTGCCGCTATAAAAATGTTTAAAATAGCGGATTATTTGTGCTATTATATTAATACTTTTTATAGCGCTTATTATGCGCTATAAATTGTTCACGGTTTTTAATAACATGTCGTTATACATCGTTTATTAAACTGCTATTATAGGCTTTAATAGCATTTTAATGGTGCTATCGTAGGGTCTTTTTGTTGTAGTGGGGAAGCCTCATTCCTACTCCGTGATGCAGCCCTCCGATTCTACAACTTGATCGGCCCCAGACAGTCCGTGTACAAGATTAGGTCAAGTTCTGCTGAGAGAGCAGCGGGAGCCGGAGGAGACGGGGGTGATGGAGACAAAGGCAAGGGCCCCGATGAGGAGGTTGGTGTGGCCGAAGCTCCGAAGAGGCCGAGGCATAAGAAGAGCACAATTCGCCCTCTTCGCTCGGGGAAATCTATGCGTATTCGGGATGCTCCTTCCCCTGGCGACGAGGGTGGTTCACATTTGGAAGGTGAGAGTGAAGAGGAGGAAGGATCGGAGAGCGACTCTGAAGCAACGAAAGTGGAGGTTCATGTATCTCCCGATGTGGATATTATAAGCAGCGAGGGCTTGGGCGTGGATCCTTTAAAGAATGCTGAGGCTGTGCGAGGGTGGCCCGAGCAGTTGGAACAATCCGAGTCGGTCCCAGGGCCGACTCTTGTTGCTGATCCTTCCCAGGAGAACATGGCTCCGGGTGATTTGGGTGGAATACCGCCTCTTCCAGTACAAGGTGGAGTGGGAATTGGCGAGGAGTTTGGGCTTTCCCCAAATACTTCCGATTACTGTAGATACTTCTTGAAAACTTTTTGTTTTTTGACGGGTCCCAGCCTCCTCCTACTCCTCAATCCAATGAAGTCTGGTCGCCATGTGTTCTCCTTCCTTTGAGTGGAGTCCCATCCCAGTGTATTCCCTACTTGAGTAAGACCCCACCCCGACCATATGATCCAATCTACCCTAAGGGTTTGTAGTAGCTTGCAGTGTCCTAGTGTCTTGAGCGTTTCATTTTTTATGCTTTCTCCCGTTCTTGGTTCTAATGTTGTTGCCCATATTCTAGGGAAAAGGAGAAATCCAAGGAAGAATGAAGTGTCCAGGCGGCTTGAGCAGTTCAAATGGATGAAAATGGCTTCCATTTCTTCCAAGACGACTTTTCAGGAGGAAAAAACTATGCAAGAGAATATTAGGGAGACCCCGTCAGGCCTGGATAAGGAAGAGAGCCGTGAGTCGTCCTAGAAACATGCGAGGTCTCTGGATAAGGAACCCACCTCCCCTAGTTACCAAACTTCCTCCCACCGTCGCTGTCACTATCCGATGGGTTCTGAAGTGCACAAAGTGCTAGATGAGTTAAGATAGGGCAACGTTGATCCTTTTTTCTTGGATTATCAACAGCCGATGCAGAATCCCTTTGAGAGTCATCTTGATATAAATCCTGACTATGTGGGTCGTCATGTGGCAGATCCTGACACCGAGTTCCTTTTACCTTGAAATCCCTTGGTTCAGATCCTAGATGAGGCAAAGACTCTTGATTTTTCTAACTTGACAACGAGGATGGTCCAGATTACAGATGAGACCAGAAACATTGTTGATTATCAGTCCCCTTTGGCCAAAGCTAGTGAAGAAGTTGGGAGTGCCAATGTGCCATTGCATTTAGAGATTGAGGATCTTCGCAAGGCGCTCAGGGAGAAGGAGGCTAAGTTAGAGAAAGTCGAAGCATCCCGCGCCTCCGAGATAATGAAGGCCAAGGAAGAGGCAAGGAAAGAGGCTGCCAACCTATGCAAGACACAAATTGACATGGCTATTTGTTCAGTGGATGAGGCTCGGAAGAAGGATCTGAAGCGAATCCGCTCCCTTAAGGGAAAAGTGAAGAAATCGAAAGAGGCCTTAGCTGAGCTGAAGGAGTTTCGGGGCAAGTGGCAAAAGGAGAAAAACTCATATCAAGCTGAGATCGACAGGTTGAAGGTGGAGCATGCTCATTTGAGGATAGACAAGGAGCAGTACATGAATAAGGTGGTGGCTCTCCAGACCGAAGTTGATAAATCTAGTGATTTTTGCGACACAGTCAACCATATGCTAAAGGATACTTATTATATGTTCTAGAAACAAAGGAACCTTCAGTGGATGGATGACTACCCTTAGGTGATGGCAGGAATCCATGCCCGGCTCATCGAGGAGACCAAAGCCGTAGTCGCGCAGGAGGAAGGGGCTGTGTATGATGTTGGAATGGTGAACAACCAGTTCACAGTGGAGGAGACCAAAGCCATTACCAAGGGGTATGAGCTATTGGCGGAGGACGAAGACGATGATGATGGCTCAGATCTGGGGCTTGGTGATCCACGCCACGACATCGCAGGTATCGTGTCTTTTTTGTTTCAGTTCCGCCGTTACCTATTCTAGTTTGCAAAACTTAGGATCCTTCATGCTTGCACTGTGTAGGGACGTCTTCTGGGCAAGCTGGGCCTTCGCAAAGGGAAAGCGAGCCTTCGAAGGATATAGTTGGAGGGAGCGGGTCAAGCGATAAGGATGTCCCCTCATCTTGAAGAGATTTCCATTTTATTTTCTGTATGTGGTTGAGAAGGATATATAGCTATTTAGTATTTGTATATATGGACAAAAAGCTGTGTATGTAAAGATTTCAAACGTGTAATGTTTAATTTATGTCTTTCGTTTTCTTATCTGGAATGACTTTTGCGATGTATGATTTTCATAGCCTGTTTGTGAACTATTTACGACTTGGTTAATCGTTATTGTGTTCAAAAATGCTGAAAACCATACTCATGTTGTTATTCAAGGCCGATCGCTAACGATAACTATTCGGATTGGTACCTGTGTCGTGAGTATTATTCGATTTATCGTTGCCGGCGTATGTGATGCCGATCGTCAAGTGCGAGCTACCCCTGGCTGTAGCCATGCCTTAATCGTGGGGCTTATAACCGGTTCGTAGTTGCCGGCAAGCCGAACGCTAATGATGAACTGCCTATGCTATAAATTGTGCCTAATTTGTGGCTTATGGTCGGTTCATCATTGTCGGCTTGGGGGTGCCGATCGTCAGCAGTGAATTGCCAAGGCTTTTTTTGTGCCTTTTATCGTGGCTATCTTACTTCCACTGCTGCCGGTGAGTGTCTGCGATTGCTCGCACTAGGAATAGTCATTAGATAAAATAATTAAACGAAAGAACATTTAAATAAGATAAGTAATGTAAGACACAAATTTTTTATAGTGGTTCGGCCGAAATATCCCTACGTCCACTATCTTTCTTTTATTGCTTTAGTACATGTTTCTTTACAACTCAAGAGAAGTAGCGGCGTAGATGTTTGAAATTCCATGCTTTCCCAAACACCTCTCCATCTATCGTCGACAAGATGTAAGCTCCATTATGTAGATCCTTAAGAATAAAAAACGGACCTTCCCAAATTGGATCTAGTGCTCCGGGTCGTGGGAATACTCGTTTGAGTACCAAGTCTCCTTCTGACAGTGTTCGAGGCTTCACCTTAGAGTTGTACTGCCTTGCCATCTTTTGCCTATGGGCAGCGGCTTTAAGGGCGGCGTCGTTTCTTTTTTCCTCGATCAGGTCAAGTGACATCTTCAAGGGCTCCTCGTTTTCTTCTAGATTGTAATGTATCCTACAGTGCGAGGGGACGACTGTTTCAACGGGGAGCATGGCCTAGGTTCCGTATGCCAATGCGAATGGCATGTGCCCTGTCGTGGTCTTATAAAAAGTTCATTAGGCCCATAAAGCAGTAGGCAGTTCGTCGACCCATGCCCCCTTGGACTTTTCTAGCTTCTTCTTGATTAGTGTTTTCAACACCTTATTCACTGCTTCGACTTGTCCATTTGCCTGGGGATATGCTACAGCTGAAAAGCTTCGGGCAACCCCATGTTCATGGCACCAATTGGAGAATTCTTCACTATCGAATTGAAGTCCGTTATCCGATATGATTTTCTGCGGCACCCCATACTTGCACAGGATATTACGTATTAGGAAGTTTATCACTTTGGTAAATGAATTTTTTTTAAAGGCTCCGCTTCCACCCATTTGGTAAAATAATCCATTGCCACTATAGCGTATTTTTCTCCTCCTCGACCCATGCGGAGTTCCCCGATCAGATCAATTCCCCAAACGACAAAGGGCCAGGAGCTGACCATCTGGATTAAACCAGTAGGTGGCAATCTCGGGATTTTGGCAAATCTTTGGCATTTGTCACATTTCCTAGCAAACTCGACCGCATCCTTGTTCAGTGTGGGCCAAAAGTTCCATAGCGCATGATCTTTCTAGCTTGAGTTTGCCCTCCGGTGTGGTCACCGCAACTTCCTTGATGTATGTTGTTAAGGATATCTTTTACTTTGTTCCCGGTGACACACCTTAGTAGCGGATTGGAAAAGTCATGATGGTACAACATGCCATTCTGGATAGTGCAGCGGGATGTGTTTTATTACATAGTAGTCTAGCTTATCAAGGAGGGTTTTGGCCTTTTTGAGGTAGGACGCAAGTTTTTGTCCGCGAGCCTGGAATTCTCCAAGGATCTGGTTAATAATTAGTTGTGAATCACTGTGCATATATATTGACTTAACTCCTATTTCTTTAATGATTTCTAAGCCGGCTATTATTGCCTCGTATTCAGCTTCGTTATTGGTTGCAACGAACTCTAGTCTCAGTGCATAGCTTAATTTCCTTCCTTAGGGTATGACTATTATGACACCTGCCCCCGAGCCGAGCTCGTTCGATGCTCCATCAACGAACATATTCCATTTGACAGCTTCCTCAACCCTCGACGCAGCCTCCTCGTCTTGCTTTGTGAACTCAGCTATGAAGTCAGCCAAGGCTTGTCCCTTAATTGTGGTGTGCGGATGGCAGGTAATGTCGTACGGGTTCAGATCAATGCACCATTTTAACAGGCATCCTGATGTGTCTGGTTTATGTAGGACTTTCCTTAAAGGTTGATCCATTAGAACTCTAATGGAGTGCGATTGAAAGTAATGTTGTAATTTCCTGGATGCTATCAGCATACAGTAAGCCAATTTTTCGATCTTTGGGTATCTAGCTTCTGCCCCCGTGAATCTTTTGCTAATGAAGTATACCAGTCTTTGGATATGATCATCTTCTCATACTAATGCGGCACTTAGCGCGTGGGAGGATACAACTAGGTATAGGTAGAGGCTTTCTCCATCTATTAGAGTGGAGAGCACTGGAGGCTTATATAGGTGTTCTAGCAGACTCCGGAAGGCTGAGTAGCATTCATCGGTCCATTCAAATTTTCCTTTGTCCTTTTGGAGGCTTCAAAGAATGGGACGCACTTGTCCGTGGCCTTGGATATAAACTTGCTCAGAGTAGCTACCTTCCCGTTTAGGCTCTGCATTTCCCTCCACGTGGCTGGGATTTTGACGTCTTTCAAAGCTTGTACCTTTTCAGGATTCGCCTCTATTCCTCTAGCATGCACAATGAAACCTAAGAATTTACCTAAAGACACCCCAAAAGAGCATTTCAGAGGAGTCAGCTTCATTTGGTATTTGCGTAATATTTGGAACATCTCGTTTAGGTGGCTAAAATGATTCGTTGCTCTTTTTGATTTGACAAGCATGTCATCGCCATAGACCTCAATGGAGTGACCAATTTGCTGCTCAAACATCTTATTAACTAGACGTTGATAGGTAGCACCGGCGTTCTTAAGCCCGAAGGGCTTGACCTTGTAGCAATATAGGCCTAGATCCGTGATGAAGCTAGTATGTTCTTGATCCGCACATGCATGGGGATCTGGTTGTATCCTGAATATGCACCCATGAATGACAACAACTCATTTCCTGCGGTTCCGTCTACCATTCGGTTGATTCGGGGCAAAGGAAAACAGTCTTTGGGGCAAGCATCATTGAGGTTAGAGAAGTCAATGCAGGTCCGCCACTTCCCATTAGGCTTTTTCAATAAAATCGGGTTGGAGATCCATTTTGGGTAAATGGCTTCGCGGATAAAACCGTTGGCGAGCAGGTTCTTCACCTCTTCGTTGAGACTAGTTGACCATTCTATCCACATGATTCTTTTATTTTGTTTGATCGGGATCTTGGCTGGGTCAATATTGAGGGAATGACAAGCTACATCTGGGGATATTCCCACCATGTCTTCATGGGTCCATGCGAATACATCCAAGTTCTTGCATAGAAATCCTATCAGCTGGATTTTTAGGTTCAGGTTCAACTGAGAACCTATCTTTAAAAGCCTTGTTTTGTCGTGTTCGTCTACCATCACATGTTCCATAGCCTCCACGAGATTGGCGTTTACCTCCTCTTCTCTATCTCTGGGGTCCAACTCATTAAAAGGGTCGCTAGTATATACGAGAGGAGGAGCCTTCTTTGATTGCTATGCTTCTGCTATTTTGGTGTAGAGGGTGACCCCTACGCTCTTACCTTTTTGCTTCTTTTTGTTTTGGCGGAGTTCTATCATATAGGAATCGTGAGTTGCGTCTTGGTTGCCTTCTACCTCTCCTATTCCGTTATCAGTTGGGAATTTCATCTTCAGGCACCATAGTGCCAAGACTATCTGGAAATCTGACAATGCAGGCCTCCCTAAAAATGCATTGTAGGCAAAGTGTCCATCCACCAACATGAATTTTTGCTTTCGGATAGTGGATCGGGGGTGACTTCCTAGCTCAACAACAAGTCTAACAGTCCAAGTGGCATCGTGGCCTCCCCCGTGAACACGTGTAAGGGCTTATTGCATGAGGATACATCTTTCATTGATAACTTCATTTTGTTGAAGGGATGTTTGAACAAAATATTCACTGAGCTTCCTGTATGAACTAAGATGCGGAACACCTCTGCCGGGCCGATCCAGGCAGAGATAACCATGGGATCGGTATGCGGATACTGCTTTCCAACCAAATCTTCATCGTTGAAGGTTATGTTGGCCCTTTCTCTCTGTTTTGCGATGCGTCCTTCAGTAATGGAATGAACATATCCTTCCCTATCTTTCAAAGACTTTCCATACCTCTCCATCTTAGCCCAACTTCCATCGGCCGCATGCGGGCCTCCAGATATGGTACAGACAACTATCTTCTCCTGGTTAGAGTAGCTTGTACCTGCTCCTTCTTTGTTGTTCCCTTGAGGGTGCGGCCCAGGTCCCTCGTGGACTGGAGCGGGAGAGTTGTGTCTTTGCTGCACGTACCATTCCAGTTTCTTTTTTTTGGATGTACTCCTCAACGAGATCCCGCAAATGCCAGTGAGACTCGTGGAAGCAATAATATTTTCTTGTTCTAATTGCGACTTCTAACTCTTTTTATATGGAGGACGTTTGTATTTTAATTCGTGTTGAGTAGCTAGGTAAATGTTCTCCATAATGTCATTTAGAGGAGCGTATGAATCGAATCTCGGTCCAGGTCTGTATCGTCGCTTATTGCCCTTTTCAGTTCTCGAGTTGCCTTGATGGTTACTTTTTCCTTCATTGTTTGGCTTACTCCCCTCTCCTCGGGATGGGGCACTCATGTTTCCTTGGATGCTAGAACCTCCTGTGGGTTGCTCACTATGTCGGTGAGTCGCCGTGTCTTCCAATCTCATGTATTTTTCGGCTTCATGGAAGAATTCTTGAAGAGTTAAATTCTTTTCCTTCGTCAACCTTCTTGCAAGCTTTGAATCGGGGTGGATGCCTCCGCATAGTGCCATCAGTGTAAGCCTTTCATCTGCGTTTTGTACTGCCACTGCGGCAGCGTTAAAACAGGTAAGATATTACTGTAGCTGTTATCCAGCTTTCTGTTTTATGTCCGACATGGAATAAGCATCTCTGGGCTGTTCCATATGGATTCAGAATTGCCTTATGAATTTTTCCTTCAACATTTCCCAACAGCTAATGGAGCCATGAGGCATGCGAAAAAACCATGTGGTTGCTAAGTCTAACAGGAACGACGGAAAACATTTACACAGCACACCCTCTATTGCTCCATTCATGAGCATGTGCTGGGTGTAGCGTTGCAAGTGGATGATTGGGTCGGATGTGCCTTTGTAGGGATCCATAGTGGGCATCTTCCATTCCCGAGGAGTGGCTGTCGCTTCTATGTCCCTAGTGAAGGGGCTGGACACCCTTTCCCCTATCCCTTTTTCGAATTGTTCGCGTCTGACATATTCCATGAAGAGGCGTGTCATCCTCTCCTCGGATTCTGGGGCGGCCCTAGGAGAAGTAGGGGCTTCCCTTTGATGGCATCTGGAACCTTGGTTAAGGCTGGATTGGCGATGATTGGCTCGAAGCATGATAGGGTCAGCCACAGTCGATCCTTGCCTGGTGCCCCTTGCTTGGGCCCAGCTCTTGATGCTCTTTCAGGACCGGCTTCAGGCTGAGTCCTGGCTCGGCTTCGAGTTCTTGTATCTTCTTGATTGAATTCTTCGTTTCCAGGGGATCTGTTCCGTCTACGCGACTCTCCAGATTGAGACTTACCTCGAGATTCAATGTTGTGAGTGTATTCCTCCATGACTCTCAAGCGTGTCATGAGCTGGTCCACTAAAGATTTTTGCTGGGCAGCGAAGTGGTCGGTCATCTCATTCACAACCTTATCTAAGTCTTCTCGTGTGACAGCTGAGTCTGGAGGTTGAAAGTGGGTAGCCGGGTTTTCTTGATCTTCTTGGATGGGGTTGAGTGTACTAGCAATAGCCGCGCTCTTACCCTTATCGGTGTTGCACCTAGAGGGAGCCATATTCTAATGTTGAGCTATGGTTTGGAAGGAGGGGAGAGAAGAGTTCGGCGCTCTCCACGTGGCTCTCAGTGTAAGCACCAAAAATGTTTGCACAAAAATTGGAAAAATACCTCTAAGTTCGATTTTGGCTAGATCACGTTTAGGTTGGTTGATTTGGAGTTTTTAATGTTCCAACATGTTAAAGGATAATTTTTGCAATCACAGAACAATTCATAGGCTCATAAATCGGAAAGCAGTTAAGGAAAGTAAATCAGACAGGGTTTTATAGCGGTTTGGCCAGAATGTGCCTACATCCACTGTCCATCTTATTATTCTTACTTTGATTTGGTTACAAATACAAGTTTGTTTGGAAAGAGTAAAAACTTGAAGTAGCTAGAGTGACTGAGTCTCAGCAGAGTTTTCCCTCTTTTCTCCCAAAATCCGTCCCCATTGTTGTTGAGAAGCTCCGATATTTATAGAGTGGAGTTGTGAAGTGCGGAGGAGAAGTTATAGCTTCCTGAGTTTGGTTCGGCATTTTAGTCAGGAACAGTTGGATCGGCATTTGGGTTAGGAAGCTTGCCTGGACCGGTTGTCCTTCTTTGGCTTGGTTCGGTGATTCTGCCCTAGAGTACCTTATTTGCCAGATGAAACATTTGATCCGACATGTTTATGTACCAGACCAAATGTTTGGTCCGTTGATGGATGTGTCGTGCCGGACCATTTGGTCCGACATATTAGAGAATGTCAGACCAGATATTTGGTTCGGCATATTAGAAGATGCGGGACCAAATATTTTGTCCGGCATATCTGAGGACGCCGGACCAAATATTTGGTCCGGCATATCTGAGGATGCCGGACCAGATACTTGGTCCGATATACCATAGGATGTCGGACCAAACAGCTGGTCCGGCATGCCGGCCATATGTTTGGTTCGGTAATTATGTTCCCTATACCCTCGCTTGTCTTTGCTTCATTCTTTCTTCGTTTGCCAAAAAACCGAGCCAACACCTCCTTCCAGCTCTGGTCTCGACACAGACCAAAAAAAAGATGGGGGCGCTAGAAGGGATGGAGGATTTTGATTCATATTTAGAAGAGGAAGTGACAATCGTGAGTAAAAAAGTGTTAGAACCTCTCTTATAGGATTTTAATGACAACAACTATACAATCATATCATAGACTATCTCAACTTATATACAGGTATATGATGAGCAAGACTAAAGCACTTTAAGCATCGGAAAATCAATAAAATAAAGTATTGACAAAGAGTTAGACATGAAGAAAACTCGTTATAAGGTCATATACTTATAGTCATGTCTTAGAAAAGTTTGTACAATCTCCCTTGAGTAATATGAGATTATATATTAGATTAAAAAGTTTTCATTCACTCAAATCATTCATACAAATAAGTTTTGAATTACTCAGGAGTTCGGACGTCTGGATGCATTTTTTAGATGTATGGGAACATGATCTTTTGAACTAAAAACACTCTGCTTTAAGTACTTCTCAAAACAGACGTCTGGCTGATGTGAGAAGCCAAACGTCTAAAACTCAACTTTTAAAACTATTTTACCTCTATTTTAAAATTTTCACAACTAAACATCTGGTAGCATTTTTCATACGTCCGACTTTCTACCAACTACCATATCTTGAAAAGACACATCCCTTATTGTTTTTCAACAGTTGCAACCTTTTATCAATGGTTTTTTCTCTGAGCAATTGCAACTCTTAAAATAGAACTTTGGTAGCTATATATAGACAATAATTCCAAAGAGTTTTAGAATTAATTTATTACCCTATACTTTCTTGTACTCTTGTAAACTTTATTGCTTTCGAACTTTCAAATTGCTTTCTATATTACCAATACTTACTATTTAGTATTTGGTGATCTACTTCCTTGAAACTCTCATGCGCATACTCATATAACTCAAGAGAAGATTACATGAAGCCTTGTACTATCAATGAATATCAGTATTAAAGGAACACAAGTTTGTCAAGTCAAAAAACTAATGTATTACCTCTTCCTTCGGGCTAAGAGAGGGTATATTGGTTAGTGGAAATTCTGAAGGGGGGCTTGGGACTGTACATAGGACGGGATGTCCAAACCAATATAAAAAATCTGATGTGATTGTTTTTTTACTTTACTATACTATATTATTTTTCATCAATATTGCATATACACTTGTATACACAATTAGCCATATTATTCTAGATCCATATGCACTTTCCTTTGGTATCAGAGCAAGCATGATGATGAGGGATGGTTGTGGAGTAGTGTTTATGGAAAAATTGTTCAAATTAATGTAAATCATATAGCAAATGCTCTTGGCTGTGGAAAAGATGGAATTAATATCGACAAACTAGCTAATTATAGGCACAAACCAAGAAATGAAATAACTCACGAAATTTGGGAAGATTCGATGCCAGAATGAAAAACTTGTTTCTTTCAACCCCAAGCTAGATTGCTAAATAGAATGCTCATAATTACCATACTTCCTTGACTAGGAAGCCATGAACAAGTTTACGAAAATGATTACAAGGCACTGTACGCTACATTTGGTCAAATTAATGTTAACTGTGCAAAATTTATTCACGATGAGATTAAGAATTTCTGGCTTCGACGAAGGCCAACTATTTTGTATGCACCTTTAGTATGAGGCTTCTATCATTCTTTGAAGTTAATATTATTCCTTTAAACTTTGGACCGATACCCATCAAGTATAGTGGAAGACGGTTCTTTAGCTTAATGCATTTGCCTACTACTTTGCCTCCTCACATTACTTTTGATGAATGGGAATTACGACGAAGCTAACACGGGCAAAGTTTGTCTTAACCATCGGTTCAAGCCCAACCTCCTCAACAAGCTTCATTCCCTACTCATACAATGGAACAAGAACCCGGCTACCACTCTACATCGATACCTATGATGCTTGACTTCTTCCAAATCCAAATGAGTCTTTTGCAGATTTGACTCTTCAAATTCATTGAGTTATTACTAGTAACCAAAAGACCTTAGATAAGAAGGTCAAAGGTCTAGAGAGATCATTTTCAAGAAGGATGGGAAAAATGGAACGCTTCTATAGAGAAGATACTGTCTTCGCTTTCTAAGATAATGAGAGAGGTTAGAGGTCGGTCGAGCTCTACTTCGGCATCTTCTCCTTGTCATAGTCAGCCCCTTCTCACGCTCGTGCCTCACCTTCTCAAGCTTTCGAGCATAGTGCATAATCTTCTCATCATGATAGAGAAAAGATACGGTGCAAGAACACAATGACAAAGAAGAAGAAGATTCATTTTCATGGCTATAAGCACTTTTAAAACAAGATCAATATGTTAAGTTTCAAGGCCAATAGATAGCGGAAGGAATGAATGAAGAAATGCCGAGAATCAGTGGCCTAGAGAGTTTCAGTATGATCCTTCAGCTTACTAAGAGTACTGTACAAACTATAGAGGTCTATCTTATAGCCACTATGAGTAATTTCGTTCCTTTTCCATGACTTTTTCTTTTACATTCATGTGACATGCAGTATGTTTAAAACATCATGATTACATATTTTTAGGTTAGTTAGTTGTTTGAAATGTTGTTGTTATGTTGGATTGTTTTTAATTGTATGAATGTATAATCTGTAGTTTGACATTGTGTTTAGCATTAACATATTGTTTCTATTTGTAATGTTGTTTTACCATGTGTTGTCGTATTGTTTGTGATGATCTTGCAGTATGTCACACTTATATTTTTGTCATTGGTTAGGTTTCTCTCTAACTCATTTTGATAATGACATAGGAGGAGAAATATATGCATATTGATAGAGGGAGATCACAAATTTAAGGGGAGCATATTTCATACTAATTCTTGAACATATATTTTAATAACATTATATAGTTCCCATCATCAAAAAGGGGGATAATGTTAGAACCTCTCTTATTGGATTTTAATGACAACAACTATACAATCATATCATAGACTACCACAACAAATGTACAAGTATATGATGGGTAAGACTGAAGCACTTTGCGCATCGGAGAATCAAGAGTATTGACAAAGAGCTAGACATGAAGAAAACTCATTGTAAGGTCATATACTTATGGTTGTGTCTTAAAAAAACTTGTATAATCTCCTTTGGGTAATATGAGATCATAAATTTGAGTAAAAAAATTTCATTCACTCAAATCATTCGTACAAATAAGTTTTGAATTACTCAGGAGCTCAGATGTCTGGATGCATTTTCCAAACGTCCCGGGGCATGATCTTTTGAACTAAAAACACTCTGCTTTAAATACTTCTCAAAACAGAAGTCTGGGTCTGATGTCAGATGTCTAATATGAGAAGCCAAATGTCTGAAACTCAACTTTTTAAACTATATTTCCTCTGTTTGAAAAACGTTAACAACCAGACGTCTGGTTGCATTTTTAAAAAGTTTGACTTTCTACCAATTGCCATATTTTGAAAAGACATATCTCTTCTTCTCCAATAGTTGCAACCCTATATCAATGGTTTTCTCTGAATAATTTCAACTCTTAAAAGAGACTTTTGGCAACTATATATAGATAGCAATTCCAAGAGTTTTAGAACTAATTTCTTACTCTCTACTTTCTTTGACTCTTGTACTCTAAACTCTATTGATTTCAAACTTTCAAATCGCTTTCTATATTACTAATACTTACTATTTAGTATTTGATGATCTAATTCCTTGAAACTCTCATGCTCATACATATAACTCAAGAGGAGATTATAGGAAGTCCTATACTATCAGTCAATATTAGTATCGAAGGAACACAAGTTTGTCAAGTTGGGAAACTGTTGTATTGCCTATTCCTTTGGGCTAAGAGAGGGTATATTGCTCAGTGGAAATTTAGAAGGGGAGCTTTCGGACTGGATATAGGACGAAAGGTCTAAGCCAGTAAAAAACTCTGGTATAATTGTTTTTATTTACTTTACTTTACTCTACGCTGTTATTTGTCATTAATGTTGCATATACACTTGTTTACATGACTTAGCCATATTATTCTAGATCCCTATGCACTTTTGCAAAGGACCCTTATTCAACTTTAATGGCAAAGAGACCAAAGCGTGAGTTTTATAAGATTAATGTTAAGTAGGAACCAATAATAGAGAAGCCCATAGCTGGTTCTGGCAAATCCATACCTACTCCATGGGTCCTCCCTTTGAAAATTAAGCCACCCCAAGGTCATGGTGCTGTCACCTCAAAGAACTCCGATCCTACCTCTAGAAAAATTGAAAATCCTATCAACTAGAAGACCAAGGAGGAATCCTCTCCATAAGAGGAAAGTTCTACAAAAAAGGAGGAAGATGAGGAGGACAAAAGGATTATCACAAAAAGTGCCATGCCAAGCTAACTATCAGAAGAAGTAGGTGATCACCCCAATTTTTGAAGACAGTTTCTTTTTATTTTTTCTTTATTTTGTTCTTTTTTGGCTTTTTTCATATAGGCCATTTTACGCGTGAATGACCCCTTGCAATTTTTGTTCAAAAGCCATTTTACGCGTGAATGACCCGGAATTTCAACACTTCATCTTTGAATATCTAAATTTTTTAAAAATTGTTAAGTATTAAAAATGTGATTTTATAACCTTGTTAAACTTTTTTTTAATTAATAATAAATGATAGAATACTTATTTTTGAAATATGTTTGCAAAGATATATGCTTTGAAGAAATATTGAAAATGTGATTGAAAAATGTTTTTATTAAACATCAACTTTTTACTCAATAAAAGTTGTTTGAATTCTTTAGACCTGTGTAACAAATATATGAATACATTTCTAAGTATTAAACGCACCTTAGTACATTAGCCATATTAATTAAACTAAAACACTTCTAGAAGGAAACATAAGAGAGGAATTTAAGGAGGGTTTTAAGGAGTGATTCAGGGAAGACTTTCTCAAAGTATGGTGTAGTGGAAGTGGAGAGATGAGCTTGGCATGAAGGTGGCTGGACATAGGGTGGGTTTAAGGGTCTTTTGCCACTTCATTTCCAACTTTGTAAATAGATGTATTAGGCTCTCTTCATTAGTTTACAAATTCACAATTTAAAAGCAACCACTCTTTTACACTCTTATCTCTTCAAAACTTCTTTAATCAAAGTAACTCCAAACAAGCTAAACTCCTCCAAACTCTTGCTATCATTATTATATAGCATATCATCAACTTCCATCATCTTGGAACTCAAAGTTTTAATGCATTTCCCTTGGAATCAACAAAGGTTGTACCCAATATTGGGCATTTCTAGCTTGGTCGTGCAATTCTAGCTCATTACTCTCTTTAGTCATGCTATATTAAGGCTTATACTGGCCATGTTCTTTTGCTTAAGGGTTGAAGGTAGGAAGTTGCCGGTTGCTATAAGGTTGGGGTAGGAAGAGTTAGCTTGGATCTGAAGTAAAAGTGAGTTATCTCACACCTTGAATGAAACTATAAATTGATGATTTGCTTGATATTATCTATAATAATATTCACTAACCACTTAAATTTATAACCTATATTTTTATGCTTTAAAAAGCATGTGATTGTGTTGATTTGTTGTGCCTTGGAAGGCGTTTGATATTGTTGATTTATTGTACTTTGTGATAGCATTTGTAATAGAATATGTAATGGACTTTTGGACATGAAATTGGACTTCTAATATTGCGCATATGTTATAGCATCTGGGATGATTTTGGACTTGAACATTGAAATAGAATATGTAATAGAATAGATTTGTTATTACCGCTATAGTGATAGTAGCTATAGATGCAATTTGATGTTGTTACATACTTGCTTTCTACTTGCTTTTCTTACTTATATATATTTTGTGTATATATCATTCCATGCTTCTTTGTGATGTGATATAAATTCGAGAAACATATATGTGTATGTGATTGAATGGAGTTTGAAATTGAATATTGGATGGAATTTTTCATATAGTGATAGTCGCTATAAAAAGCACTTTGAATTCCTTCTCTTCTATCTTACTTTTAAACTCTATCTTTTGAGTATTTTCAAATGAGATGCTTTCTATAATTATAGTCATATAGAAAGGTAGTAAATATTTGAGTTTGAAAGTTATTTTATTTATAAAACAAAGTTAGAAAAGTTGTGGTTCATATAGCGATAGTCGCTATGGATGCATTTTGGAAAAACATGTTTTTTTGTAAATTATAAAATGTTATTACTTAGATAATTTTGTGAAATCTTTTCAAAGGAGTTTTGAAAAAGATATATAAGTTTTTTAAAAGAAGTTTTTTAAATATATTTTTAAATAAGTTATTTTTAATTATTAAAGTGGAGGGTTTCTTATAATATCTATATATATAACTTGTTTATTTTTGTTAAAGTAGAAAAGGTTTTCAAATCAATATTAAGTAATCATTTTTAAACTAATATTTTATATAACCGTGCATAAGTATTTTAGAAGGTGTGTGTATATATATATATATATAACTTTATAAAACTAGTTTCTTATTTTACTATATAAAGAGTTCTTATTTTACTTCTCTCTTTTAAGATTATTTTAAAATTCTTTTAAATACAGTAGCTTTTATAAATAAACTGTTGTGCATATTTATATCATTTTAAAACCATTTCTAAGTTATAAACTAATATAGTTGAAAAACTGTTTTTGAAAAAGTGATAAGAAGTTACAATTTTAAAATGAACGTGTGGTTAAATTTGTTTATGGATTGTTAAGATTATTATGCTTAACACTAAAAGCTGAGGGAGGTAGACTTCTATATTTGTGAGAGTCAAGATTGATGTTCATGTAAGGATGGAGCGATAGTGTTCTAACTTACCGACTTTCTTCATGTTTGAGAAATAGTTAAGTTCGAACGTCGAAAACGTACTAAGTGTAAGAACCATGATTTCCATTAGCAATCGCTTGAAACTTGATAGTCGATTAGTCGACTATCGAAATGGACCAAATTAACTTGAAAAGTAACAAAAGGCTCTACGGCTTCATACACTTTGAGAACCCATGGGAAGGATCATTCATATGAAATGTCTCTAACTTTTACTTACTTTTTAAAGAATTGAAATTGAGTTTACTAGAAATTCATCAACTAGTTTTGAAGTGAATTGTAATTGTAAACAAACTACAGTATAATAAAAAGGATTATTCTAGAGTGGACGTAGGCCGGAGTTAGCCAAACCACTATAAACCTTGTCTCTTTTTGCTTGCTTTCATTTTAATTTGTTTGTTCTTCATATTATATTCTCTACATTAGATACTATCTGAGATCTATGCATGGATATTGGTGTTTTCATATAACTGGGTATTGGTGGCCAAATTTTGATGCCAACAGACACAAATATCATATAATTTATTTAAAGGTGAGTAAAATTACCTAAATTCCATTTGACTCTTTCACGTTCCGATTCGATCGACATTCGATTTTAGCTTTAAATTCTACTAGCTACAAATTTGATGAATTCAATTTTAATACATAGAAGACATTGATAAGAGTCCAATGCAACCAACCAATTCAATTCTGACCTCGTACGAGCATGGTACGGGTTTAATAAAATATCAAATTAAATAATATAATTAAATCACTAATCATATCTTAATTACCCTATTAATCCCTAAAACATCTCATTAACAAAACCATGCCGCGTTTCTTTTTCCCATAAATCTACATTTAGCCGCTACTATAGGCCACTGCACCAACTCAACCGACTCCCCAGACCACGAGAACCCAATGACACCAGCATCGCCCTTCAACTCGTCATTGCTAGCTCTAAGTCGAACACAAAAACATCCTTTTTCAACTCGAAATTGTCGCCACCGCCATCGATGACAGACCCCTAAACTCCACCAGAACATAGCCCTAGCCTTCCCCCATATTATTGCTTCAGGGCCGCTGCCAGGAGATCGACGTCGATGCCAAAAAACCCAACTCTAACTGTGCCATTCAAACGCAGATCAACGCCGCTGTACTCTGCTCCACGACGATCCAACCGATCAATACACTCTTCTCACCCCTCGCACATTTTTCATGTAGGACACTTGGCATAAATCGGCCCCTAGTGGCGCCGATCAACGATGGCTGTTGGATTTGGCTATCCTAGGTTCTTAGTTGAGAAAGTGAGGAGAGAGCATGGTTCCTTTTATATATTTTCCAACACTATTCATCCCCTAAAACCATGAACTCCAATCGAGGCATGCTCACTGGCGTTCCTAACCAAATACCCTTATTACGAACTCATTGTTTCGAGGCCTTATTCCATTATATACAAAAGGTAGCCTTTATACTCTAATTATATTGTTATTATTTTAAATTCTCTAAAATTAACCGTTATGCGTTTTAAGCTCGCACAATCACATGGTATGTCTAATCGCCATGAAACTCATCGGCGTACATCACCTTATTATTCCATATCCAATGATACTAGTTTCATCAAAATCCAAGACAATGCCCCAGAATGATAATTTCATGCGTTTTGATATCATTTTTATATTTGTTGATGGCACTATCGATATTTATCCGAACTATTTATTATTGCAAATAAATTTACAAAATGAGTCCACCGTTATTATTTATTAACTAAAAGGAGCTAAATAAGATTATTAAATCCATTTAGTTAAGTTTGAATTCACAATTCAAATATTTAAATAATCCTAATATTTTTTTTTGCATAGCAAGCGGGGTTAAAACTGGACCCCTACCAGATTTATTAAAAAAAAGGAAAAGCTACAATAAAGGACACAATAAGCTATGTCCAGTAAAGGAAAAAAACTCAAAAAAGAAAAAGAGAAAACAGCCACACAAGAGAATCAAAGAACAAAAGCAAAGAAAAACACAAGAACTATGTGATCCATGGCTTAATCTGGTCATCAAGAAAAGCATGAACGCTAGCCCTCATTCCCATCAATATTTCTTGCCTTAAGTCATTCCATAACACTTCATAGCTCCTCTTGATTCCATCAAAACACCTCCTGTTCCTTTCATTCCATATTACCTTCAAAAACTTTTTCAAAATGAAGAAAAAAAGTTACTTTTTCTCATCCCTCCACCTAGTTGCTTTCTCAATTATACCCCATTGAACAGCAGACACAGAAGATACATCCACCCTCCCAATATTACTCATCGTTTTACTCCAGAGATGATGAACATAAGGACACTCAAAGTATAAGTGTTGGATACTTTCACTGTGAATGTAGCATAGCTCACATATGGATGGCACTGTCATTCCTAACCTAATCAGCTTATCTCTTGTCAACAAAGCCTTGTTCCTAAGCTTCCAGAGCATCAGGTTATCACTACTGTTAGAAGTGGTAGCCCAAGTAACCTTGCTCCACCTACAGTTGGGCAATGTTTCCATTCCCATTAAGGCCTCATATATATATAGGAGATAGTGTGAGCTTTACCATTCCATTGTATTGTGTCCTCATCTTGATATTCATATTTGTTTGATACATATAGATTCCAGATAGCTCTGACATTCTGATTGCTTGTGTAGGGAAGTACAAGCACGCCATTATCTATGTGATCAACTGCAAGAGCATTAGAACCAATTCCAGATTGAAATTTTTGCTGTGAAGTGAAAAGCTGAGCTAGAATAACACCCTTACTTATCCATGGCTCATTCCAAAAATTACAAGTGCTTCTGTCAGATAGTTGGATCTGAACAAAAAGTTTAAAAGTGTTTCTCAAATTCAAAATACTTCTCCATATCCAACTGCAAAATTGTGGAACCTCCATAAGCCAAAAGTTCTTTGTCCCAACATTATGCCTGAGAGTCCACCTGACCCATAAAGTGTCCTTCTTTTGCAATAGAGCATTAAAATGATGACTATATGCAGCTTTGTTCCATACTCCTATGCTGTACAAGCCCAAGCCTCCTTTGCTTTTAGGTTTGAATTCAAGTTATTAAACTTTTTGAATTCAAGTTATCCCAATATTTGAATTCAAGTTATTAAACTTTTTGAAAAAACCAATTATTTAAATGTTTAAAATTAAATTAAATATTCAAAATCAAAATGATAAAATTCCAGGATGTTACTTCTCCCCTTCAAAAAGAATTTCATCCCCGAATTCCTGTAGGAAGAAAGTTTTCTCCAAAACCTTAGGCTTTAAAAACATTTAATTAAAATGAGTTACTAAGTTATTAATTAAATTTCATATATTATAGAAAATTTCAGCAGCGCCTTTTTTGCGCAGCTGATCCGGGAAAACTACAACTCTCTACAACATGCCCAAATCAATAAAGAAAATAAAAGTTAAGTGGCCTCCCATACCCGGGACATAAAATCATTAATCAATCACCAATATCTAAATTTACTACGTACCTCTTTTACGTTTGATTTTTATTTAGCAAACAACCTATTCTCTCCATGCGAATGCAGGTGCGTAAGAATCTAAATAGTAATCTCTTACTTCCCTGTACCTATCTTGTACTTACATATCAAAAGAGAATCATGCTGAAAAAAGAGCAATACACAAGCTATTTCTATCATAAGCAATAGCAACATAAAAGTATAACAACCATATCCAATAATGAAATATGATGCAACTTATAATAGCGATGCAACTCTAGTGTGGTATAACACTGCATACAATCCAAAAGCAATTATCAAACCTATGCGGCAAAAATACAGAGAATACTCTGTAATAAAATATTAATTAAGCGTCCAATTTTTTTTCAAAAGATGATTTTAGAACCAAATGTCCAGGATTTATATTGAGAATACATTTTCAAATTACACCAAAGAGATATAAATCAAGACCAAAATCAATTACAAGGAGGGGGCTCCCCCTAACGAAACATGGTATAACTCTAGAATCAAAACAACATGAAGCATCCAATGGTACTTCGATTCCTCCTAAAACAATAACTAGAGTAAACAAATATACCTGGCAAGTCTTCCAAGTCAGAAAACTCCCAACCGTTAACTTTAGTCACAACCAAAAATATTTGAAAAATCACTTCACAAAAATTCTTTTCAAATATCCTAAAATAATAATACTCCACCAAAGGTTTCAAAATAATAATATTATTATTTCTTTCACAAATTCTTTCAAAATCACTTTTTCAAAAGCACCGAGATATAAGTCCTAGTAAACAATGACTTTATAAACCATAGTATATAAAATCTCACTATTAATCAAATCAAATTCCATAAAGGAACAAACTAACACTTAACATTATTTAAGATGTTAAATGACTAACAAACAAGATTTAGAATTTTTCTTAGGTTTACAACTTTCTCGATTTTTCAAGGATATAGATAATTTCCTAAGCATAATATTACACTCATCAGCCCTTTGGTTATTGCTTAGAAGGTTATTTAAGCCCCCTCAAACAGAATTGAAAGTCACTCTTAAACTTCCCTAAGCTCCACAACAAATCATACAAATATACTTAAGCCCGTATGATTTACATAAATCATCCGCATGCAATATCTGATTCGACCACTTACTCAGATACATAAATTTCACTTCTGAACTAGTATCGCTCACTCGACCTCTCTAGTGCAGACTCCGATCAAGTTCCTTGATTAGAAACTTCTGTTCTCCTTACATAGCCATATACTATGATAGAAAACCTTAGTATCATATCAAGAATTTGAATCAAGTATTCGCTAACAAGAATCAAGTTAGAAATCTATTTTCAGACTAGTGTGAATCACCCTGAAGTTATGTATTTGAAACCCTAGATCAAGAACCGTGCAAATAAAATGATCTACATATAACTTATATACTTAATCTTATCGGTTCTTAACCAATTTCTTTCTAAACCATTTTTAAATTTTCATTTATAATATTTCGTTCAATAACAAAATTATTTGTGAATTACTTCATAAGTTTTCACTTAAGTTTATAAACACCTTATAAAGACACATCGTTATAAAACTTTAAGTTAAAAACTTATGCCACTCTTATTTACTTGTAAAATACTCTTCTACATCCTAAGAGTCATATATAAAATGTCAATTTTATTTTATTTATTTCTTATCTATTCTTATTTTCCTTTTTCTTTTCAAAAATCAAATTGACGCCCAAAAAATATAGGTTTTAAAACTGAGTAAACCTTGCGGCCTCTTTACCTAGAGTGTTCTAAGGAAAGATGATTACAGGTTGGCCCAATAATATCAGATAGTTTATGAAACTTAGATGTTTAAAAAAAAACTATAGTTTTAATAAACAATGCTTATTAAAACCTTCCTATCCAATTTAACCTATTTAAAAAACTTGAGTTAAATTATCTCTTTTCTATCCAAGAGTTTAAGCATTCTTCTATCAAAATTCCTGTTATTTTAAATCAATTTCCTCTAAGTAAACTCAAGAACTATATACGGTTTTTATTTCAAACCCCTTTTGGAAATCATATTACACTTTTTTATATCTAAAATAACTTCAACAATTTATTCACAAATATTGCTTTGGGTTCGTTCGGATTCGAACTCATTTCATTCCCACAATAATAAAGAGAATAATTTACTAAGTGCACTACAACATTTTTCTAAGCAAACCTTCGATCGTCACTTAGAAGATTATTCAGGTTATCATAAAACTAATCGAGATGTTTTCCTCGAACTACAAAGAAAATGTATCTTTATTATAATTTCTCTTTGAAATAATTATATTTCTAAATATTTCCAAGTAATAACAGTATTAATTGTCAAAACCTTTTTGAAATCATTTCAAGTAATACCAGGATTTTAATTCTCAAGACTCTTTTTACTTATAAAGCACATTTTATAATCATATAAATCATTTTATATACCATACTCATATAAAGTATACCTTTTAAAATCATCTTGTATTATAATATCTTCCCTTTATTGTTATAAACTTTTCACAAGTATTTATCATCTAAATGTCTTATCTTCCCATTCAGATATATTAAATAACTTTATTAAAAGATGACTTTTAACTTAACATTTTGTCTGGACACGTTATAGTTAAACTATGAAACTTAATTCACAAGAGGTTTATTTAATGCACTCACAATTATTAACAAATGCTCATAAAATAATCGAACATAAATTAACAATCAACAAACAATAGTCAATGCTCTTAAATTACTCGAGCATGACAAATCAAACAACAATGATAATAAAGTAATATTATCATTAACAAACAATCACACCATAATTAATTATATATATTCTGGAAATTATTCCTCTTTATATATAAAATATAAAATCCTAGGTAAAATGTTTCATTTACTCAATTTTAAAAATTCAATAGCGTGTCTAATTTCCTTGTTCGAGAGTTTAGAAATCCCTATCGACATCATGGCATCCCAAGTTTTGACCAAAATTCATAAACCACTCAATAGACCAATTAACACAATACGTTTTTTATAGCAACATCAAATACGCTCTCGTATATAGAATACTCTCAACTCATTCTAGGGAATAACTTACACTATCTCTAATGAGCCATATCCTACCAAAGCCAAGGTTCTCGCTTAACCTTCGGCTTTGATACCAAACATAACAGCACGCCTTTTTGACCATCGAATGTCGACAGCAAATACATCCATGGTACTCGAATGCCGACCATCCAATCGTCAGAGAGGCAGATTGTTTTGGTAAAATAGAAAGAACAAATAGGGGAAATAGAATCGCACAGCGAAAATGACAACATATAATATAATAAAGATAGTAAAAGCTGTCACTCTAAAATATTTGGTATATCAGAGTTAAAAACAAACCTCTTCAGCCTGGATAGTTATAACTTCTAAATCTTACAATTGATGATGGGTATATATAATAATACAATAGAAATAAAAATACTACGGTAGGTGAACATCCGGCTCTACTCCACGAGCTCCATGTTTCACCAACAACAATTTGAAAAAAAAATACTTAGTCTGGCATGAGCATTATAAAATAACATCCGAATCAATCTAGAAAAACAGAGTGAGAAAATTCAAGAAATATGTTAAATATATAATAATTTTATGAGACCATGCCGCTAATCACGGAACAGTTTTTACCTCACAAGAAAAACATTCATAGATGAAAGAATAAAAACAAATAAGAACAAAATCAGACTTGAAAGAATGGAAACAAATAATTAAACATCGAGAAGAGCTTTAGGCACTTCTCAATGCAATTAAGAAAATGATTCAAAGATTTGAATTAAATAAGGAAAAGGAATTTTCCAAAAATGACTAGGAGAGTTTGTCCCCTTACTGAAAGTATACCTCTAGACAATATACTTGAAAAGGTCATTTATTCTGTGACTCTCCTAAAAATGTACAAGCCGGACCCCGCCAACCTTACCAAGAATCCGAGTATTTCACATCTCTGCGCGCATACTACCAACTCCAATCTAGAGTAGATGTGAAAATACCCTAATGGGAGCAATCCCATATAGCTAGACATCCACTCACTTTCTGTTTTTATTCATTTCTGGCAAATGATATCAACACTCAAATGAGCAATAAATTGTCCTAAATTGACAGAACCCAAAAAAGATAGTAGAATCGATTGTCAATATATCAATTAAAGGGAATAACAAAATGGTTATATACGAAAATTAAATCTCTCAAAACATTTGAATCACACTTGTGCTTGATTTTCGCATCATAAATATTTGTAAAACACTTTATAAACAACAGTCTTTAAAATATTCTTTTTAAAGAGCAAATTATATTTCTAAGTATATTAAAAAGAAGGGTCGTAAACAAAGTAATTAAAACCTCATTTACTATAAACCCAAAACAATTCACACTTAGCTTTTTTTCAAACATTCCTTTTTTCAAGGATTTTCATTTTTATAAACTATCATTTATAAATTTCAAATGATATTTATTATCCCAAAAGATTATAAATCAAATAAAATGCTTTTTTAAATTTAAAACAGTGTTACTCATCCTAAAAGATAATTGATATAATCTTTTACAATTTTAAAACCACATTAGTTATCTGAAGAGGTAATTAATCAAATTTGTAGCTCCTTTAATAAATCGGTTAATTAACTTTAAACACCTTTATTAAATCAGTTAATTAACTTTAATCACTTTACTAAATCAGTTAATTAACTTCAAAACACTTATATTAAATTAGTTAATTAACTTTAAACATCATTAATGAATTTATTAATTAACTTTATTATAGTTATATAATAATTAAGAATATATTTAAACCATTAATTCCTTTTAAATGCTTATATAATCCTTACAAACCCATTTGAAAAGGATTTACAAAATATTTAAGGTAAATAACCTTCATAAATTTAAACAACATTAATTATCCCAAAAGATATTTGAATCTAATTTATAATCTTTTATAAATTTAACATGATATTAATTACCTCGAAAGATAATTAATCAAATTTATAATCTCTTTATAAACTTATAATAGTATTATTATCCTGAAAGATAATTAATTAAATTTATAGCTCCTTTTATAAATATTAATCTATGTTTATCCTTTATTTTCAAATTCCCAAAGTACTTGAAAACATCATTTAAACAACTTTCAATTTCAAAAACGTGACCAATTATTTGTTTTGTAAAAATACAAACTCAAATTCAACACACAATGAGGGTTTAAGGAGATGAAATTTCATAAGTGATGGTATAACAATAATCGCTATAACGATGCTTACACAGATTAAACAGCGCGTCACAAATATTTCAACCAAACATCAATATAAGCAACATAAGAATATAAGTAAGATGCATGTAACAGTAAATTAATAATGTCGAGAAACCCCTTAGGGTCTTTCTACAAGAGCCCTTTGCAAAACAATGATTATTTATGTAATCCTCACCGTTCAAGCGGGAATTCAGAATCAAACAAACTATCAATCAAAAATAAAAACATATTATTATCAAAAATTAACAATCAATAACTAACATATCATTTGTTAATCAAATCCATATATTAATTAACTTCAAAAATAATCTTTTTACTTTGCAAGTACTAAACAGAGATTTATTCTGCTCGACAGATGTCCAAAATAAAAGAACGGTGTTTTATTCTTCTAAATTGATATCACAACGAAGTATAACTAATTTAACTACATTAAACGTAATTAATTTAATCACTATAATTTTATCATTAATTTATACTTCATTAAAACTATCAACTATAATCCAAACATTCAACAATTATTTATAGCAACATAGAAATCATGTAATTTATTTAGAGATGAGTAAACTCACCTAAATTCTAGTTGTTGTGACGACCCGGATTTTTGACGTCTGATAATTGGGCAATTAACTGATTTTAATATTGGAATATTAATATTAATTAGTCGAACAAATAAATTTCTGATAATTAAAATATCTGGATATATATATAAATTGATTAAAAAGCTATATTAAATATTGGATTATAAAATCCCTAGATATGATAAATCTCATAGAAAATAAATAATAAACTCCACCATTTAAATTAAGACAAAATACCTATATATATAGATAAATATATACAAACTTTATGATGTTTAATATATATATATATATATATATATATATATATATATATATATATAACATACAAGTGTATGAATGTAGGCTCATATGAAATAATATTCATGAAAACGTTGTGTAAATGTGGATATGTGTGTGTGTGTATAATGACATATATACAAATTGCAATGTGTATGAATAAAATATGTATAAGTGTAGATGTATGTATATGATAGCAAACACATGTAAGTAGATGTAAATGTGTATATGTATGAAAAATAGTACATATAGAATATGTGTGTGTGTGTATATATATGTACATGTAAGAGTTTCACATACATGAGTTAAAGCGTATATAGTATTTGTACATATGGAGATATATAAACTTACATACAAAAGGATATATATACATATATCAATCCATATAATAGTATTTGTAAACACAAAAAGGGGACAACATCATGAATGAGATATCATTTCAAGCTTACAAAACATATAATCAATGTCAAATGCAAAATCAGGTCAAGCTTGAATTAAGGAAATCAAATCAAGTCAAAATGAAAATCAAATCAAGTTGTAAAGTAAGAAAAGTAAATAAAATAAAAACAAAAATATCTTATAAAATGTAAAGGCTTGTAAAACAAGTTTCGGTTGTTTCCTTCCCTCCTCTTCTATTTATATCATTTTCTAGTTGCCTTCACATCCTCACAAACAAAAATATATACATATACACGTAAATATAAGTAGTTTCCATGAAACTTTAAAAGATTCAATACAGTAAAAATAAAACAAGAAGCAGAGCAAAAATCAAAAGCCTGGAAGCAGGGGTTCATCAGCATGTATAACAGTGAGTACAAAACACACCAAGTTTTGTTCTAGTCATTATGTATATCGGCATACCAGTAGATTTGAATGAATCCTTACTTGTGATAAGCATACAAGGTAACCAGGTATACTTACTTTTGTAAAAGCAAGTTAGACAAACCTGTAACCAAGCAAGTAGTGTTCATCTTTTTGTTAAGGGTGAGTATAACAAACTATATTGTAGTGATAGTTTATCGATTATGAATATACATATATATACATATATATATATATATATATATATATATATATATATATATATAACTGGTACCTCAAGCATTTGTTGAATATGATTATGGGTGGTTATGAATATGTTGTTGGATCTATCAAAGTCTGAAAATTTTCCCTTAGTCCATGTTTAATTGTTTTAAACTTTTGGCTCTCCACTTTAAAAAATCCATAACTCAAAATTTCCTCAATTTAAAAACATGATCCCAAAACAAAAGGTGTTTGTCTTTAAATGAAGATCATTTTAAAATTCATCCCATTTGATTTCGTCAAACAGAGGTCGTGGAATTTCTATTTTCCAGTGGATGGGTCGTTCATAGACGAAAATCATATATCATGAATTAATGTACGACTTATATGGGTGTACTCGTAATAGAAAAATATGATTTTTGAGAATAATTTAGGAGTTTTTAGTGATTTGTGGAAGGAGATTTGTGGGGATGATGGGAAATGGGAATTTGGTCGAATTAAGGTGGCGAGGGCGATTTCGTAGCGTCGAGTTCAGAGTGGAGGTGACTGAGGTGGTGGTGAGCTTAAGAAAAATGGTATGATATTTTTTAGAGACCCGTGGTGGCCGGTCGTGGGTGAACTAGGGTTGGAAGTGGATGTCTGGGGTGGTCTCGGCTTCAAGGCAATGGCGAAGGAAAGAGAGAGAGTGGGATGTGCGCTAGGAGGAGAAAAGCAAGAGGAGGAAGGAGCGATCGATGTGGCACAGGCTGGTGGTCGGTGGCGGGGTACAGTGGCATGACGAGGGGAATTGGTGATGTCAAGTTCGAATCCAGTTTTTAGCTGCGGTGTCAAATTTTTTAACGTGGGTGTAATCGAGGGTTTTGGGTGGATGAAGGTGGCATGGTGGTCGTGGGTGGCTTGTGTGGTCGGTCGGCGGTAAGTGAGGGTGGTCGGCGTTGATGTGCAGGTGCACGTATCCAGGCTTGCACAGTTTTGAATGGAAGTGTATGAGAACAGAGGAGAAACAGGGAATGAGAAAAGAAAAGAGGGGGAAGGAAAGCATGGGCCGGGTATTGGGCCATAAGGAAAGAAAGATAGAAGAAAATAAGGAAAATAAAGATAAGAAAAGAAAGAAAAAGAAAAAAAAAGAAAAATGAGGGAAAAGAAATAAAAGAAAAATAAAAGAAAAGAGGAAGGTAACAAGAAGGCAAATAAAAAGTAAAAGAAAAGATAAGGAAAGGAAAAATAAAAGAAAAGGAAGAAAAGAAGGGATGAAATTTTTATATTTATATTTATAAGATAAATTATATTTTCTTTCACTAAAAATTTATTTCCACTTAAAATCCATAAATTAAAGCGAAATGATATTTTATAATTTAATGGTAATTACTTATATTAGTATTGCTTGTCTTAAACTTATGAAAACTTAATAGTATTTAATTATTTATTTATTAGTTAATAAATGGTTTAAATTGTAATCAATTCGGATAAAAATAAAGTGAAACTGACTAAGTAAGTTAATAAAATCCTAAGAGTGGATCGTTTGTTATTTGGTACCACTCTATATCCTTGCCTATCTCTTTTGGACATTCATTTTAATCATTCTTGTCTGTACCATCGAGTGGTCAGACAAGTTAAAATAATTAGATTGAAATGGTAATACGTTTTATTTAAAATAAGGCATCTGTAACAAATTGCCGTAAGTGATGCTGTCACCCTAAGTAATAAATTTGTTGATCTTTAACAATTTACCTTTTTAATTTATTATTTGGATTCTAAGAGGCCGGGATCGGATATCAGCGATATCCGAAACCACTTCGATTTAATAAGCATTACAAATCTTTACAGATTTGATTATAGGGTCTAATAGGCTGGAATTGAATAAAAATTTAGTAAATCCGACCATTTGAAATAAGTAACGGTACTTAGATATTATTTTAAATATCAATGGATTTGTGTAATAAGTATTTGGCTATAACAAGATAAAAACTCGTAGTGATATACGAGTTACCAGGGTTTTCGAAGAAGCATTATAACTTAAGTATTTCTAGTTAAATGGGTTTACTCATGTTGGTTTTCAGCCTGACTCGGGTGTTACTTTATTGTAATGCTCGGGTTAGACCGAGTATTACAGATTTTCAATTTAGGACGCTTAGGAGCTCCAAAGACGAGCTAGATGGTCGAGACGTAATGAGTATATTCCGCTATATTATAGGCTATTTTATTCAGTAGTTGAGGACAAGTTATTATAACTGTCCAGATTTGTTGTACTCTGATATCTTGTATGTATATTGATAGTTACAGCTTTTCTTTGTATAAAATGTTGTTGTTGTATATTATATTTTGTTCCGCTGCGATTGTGAGATTCTGTGCTATTGTTTTCTGTTCTTATTCTACCTCTTTTTCTTCTTAACCCTAACAATCTGGGATTTCTGGCACTCGATTGTTCGGCACTCTATACAGTGGACGTATTAGTGTCGATTTTCGGGGTCGAAAATCTTCGGGCTGTTACACGTGGTATCAGAGCTGAAGGTTATGCGAGAACCTTTGCTCTGGTGAGGATTACTCATTAGAGATAGAGTCAGTAGTACCCTAGAATGAGTTGAGTGTATTGCATATGAGGGCGTACTTGTTATTTTCTTATAAAATGATTTTAAAAATGATTTTTAAATACTTTTGATATATAAAGAAATAATTTTTCTGAATTATTAGTATAGTAAGGTGATTGATTGTTGTTATTGAAATCAAATAAGATCATAAGAATTAAGTGGTAATATATATACCAAATAGAAATTTGGGTAAGAATTAACTATACATGTAAGTTAAGTAGAAAATAGAATGAAACCAGAAATTGAAAATTCCGGAAGTATTTTTCAAAGTGTTTTGAAATGAAATAAATTAACCCTGATCTCATTTATCAGGAAGTTATTATGGAATATATGGTGTGTTTGGCCCTGAATATGATAATATTGATTTTTATCATAAAATTGGTTATTGTAAAGGATGTTTATCACATAATAAACAATGATAAAACATTATGAAATGTTTTAAGGAAGTAAAAGTTTATATTAGTATAACTTATAAATTGAAATGGATTTAAATTATGAAGTTTTAAATCTAAGCCCAGAAGAAATTTGAAATTGTTTCAAAGTGTTTAAGGAGATAATAAATAATATTATTTGGAATATTCTTGAATATAGAAATCTTTGTTTTAAGACAAGAGTTATATGAAGATAAATTTGTTTTGGATAAAAACCAAGGATGGTTTGAAAATTTAAAGTGTGATTGGATATGTGAATAGGATAAATATATATATATATACATATATGATTTCAAAGTTGATTTGAAATAAATACCGAGTGTTGAATTGTGGAATCCCCCTGAGAATATGAGGTATAACCCTAAGAAAAATAAGTTTTTGAACTTATAAGTGGGAAGGGATATTGATAAAAATTTAAATTTGGAGTGAAAAATTTAAATTGAGTAGGGATAAATGGATTGGACGAATGGGAAATTTAACTTAGGGGAAGTTAAATAAGTTTTGAACAACCTGAATTGGAATTTCAATGTGAAATTGAAAAAAATTAACTTAGGGAAGTTAAATGGATAAAATTGAAAAGGGAAGTATGGATTTGATAAAAGGCTATGTATGAATAATTTCAAATGATTTTTGGAATAAAACGAGTCTTGAATTTTGGAAATTTGAGATGAATGCTATTGATTGGTGCTTTAGGTAATTTGGATGTTTATTTGCTTTGACATATCCTGTTATTCTTCTATTGTTATTTACGGTATATAAAACTGTAAATTGGACTATTTCGAGTAAATTTAGAAGTGGATTGAAATGATATATATCCAACCCTGAAATTGAATAGAAATAAAATTTGGGTTTATGGAATGGAATCATTTTGAACTCAAGTTTGAAATGTTAAAACAAAACTGATCAATCAGAATTGTTTAAAGGGATTGGGTTTAAAAAAAATTGGGTAATAAATTGAATTCCGAGAATTGGTTTGTTCTAAAAAGATTTGAACTCTCACTTGAAGCTTGAAATAAGTTTAAGTAGAGATAATCTAAATGAATATGTGAAATTTGGGCTCAGAATTAAATTATCTTACGGACTTAGGTTGTTAAATTAAATATTGAAGGTTAATTTGATTTAAGTGATTAAATCGGTATTTGAAAATCGAATCCGAATTTATATAAATCAAGATTGTTGAAAATTTAGAATGGAATTGGAATTAATTCAAAGGTGAAATTAAATTGAATTAATTGGAATTGTAATCGAAGTTGAAATTAATTCAATATTGAAATTGAATTGAAATTGTAATCGGAGTTGAATTAATTTGAAATAAAATGAAAATTGATTTGAATTAAAATGAGAATTGAAGTAAATTCGAATTGGAATCTGGATTGTATCAATTTAAAAGGGAATGGAAATTGAAATTGGTTGAAGTGTAGTTTGGGAACCAAATCAGTTTGACCTTGAAACTATTTTCAAATAAATTACTTTAATATAAACTGTCTTAAATCTATTTTCTTAAATATTCAAACTAATTGATTTTCCCAGCTATTTACTATACAAAACTTTCTTTTTAAAACTCAAACTATCTTGTATTAACTATTTAACTATTTTAAAACTATTCAAACTATTTTCTAAAATTCAAACTGGTCAAAATGAAAATTATTTATGTTTAAATCATGGATTTAAATTGAAGTTATAACCTAAATGGAAATTGAAGCAGTTTTGTAGTGAAAGAAATATCGGATATTGAAGCAATAAAATGATTTGAGGTGAAAGAGTATATTTTGAGAAAATATATGGTGATAAAAATAAAGGGTAAATAGTCACTATAACTGGGAACTTACTTTGCAAGAAATAAGTAAAGTGACAAATGACTTTGAAAAGGAAATCGAACTTAAAATTTTGATTTGGCATTAATGAGGTTATATATACTGGTTATATATTAAAAACTTCCCTTATTGAAAGTATAACCGGGGGAAATAATCTTTAAAGAGTATTTGAAATATAAAGTGGAATTTATATAAGTATGTAGTGACCCGAAAATTATTCAAGTTGAAAGAATAATCTTATATATATAAGGATGATTTTATGAGAATGAAACTGAAAAAGGGTTTTTGGAACTCATTGGTTTTAAAGACTTTTGATTTTGGCAAAAAGTTGATTTTGGAAATGGGGAGAGCCAAGTTTGAGAATTATCGATTTTAAAGATATCGATTTGTGTAAATGGGATTTATATGTGATATATAAAGAGTATGATTTGAAAGGTACTATATGTGTATAGTATGAAATGTTTTGAGAATGCTATGGGGAAAAAGGCGCTCCCATTTAGAGTTGAAACTTATAGTAGGAGATCCACTGGATGGTTCTGCCTTGAGCCCTAAGGGGGGTTCTAAATTTGGGTCCCAGAGGACGTCCAGACAAAACTTTAGTTCCTGAGGATTATGATTGGGGTAGCGTAATTCGTGTGGCGCTGATGCCTACAGTTACATTGGGTTTTGCCGCGATGGCAACATAACCTTTGTTGTAACTGCAATCTATCGTCGTTCCATAGCATAAGTCGAGTGGCAGTGATTGCCTTCAATCTACGTTTGATTTCGTTGGGATAGCGACGTAACAATGGTAGATTGCAATCTATGTGGTTTGTTCCATAGCGAAATTTGTGTGGCAGTGAGTGCCTACAGTCTACACTAGAACAGTGACATCACTTTGTGTAGTCTGCGATCTATGTGGTAAAGTTTCATTTAGTAGCATAATTCGAGGGGTGCTGATGCCTACAGTTACACGGGTTTTGCTGTGATAGCAACGCAACCCTAGATGTAGCTGTGATCTGTGCAGTTTCCATGGCGAAAGTCGAGAGGTGCGGATGCCTACAGTTTTCTTATGGTTTCGCCGTGATGGCGACGCAATCATCGTGCTAACTGTGATCCATGAAGGGGGCGATGATTTCCATAGCATTCTTACAAAAAGTTTTTCAAGTATTTTCACTGGGTGTTGAAAACGGGTCTACTAAGTACTTATAAATTTTCAGTCCTGCGCTAGATCAACGTATGACTGAATTTCTGTGAGAACAAGGATGGACTTATTGAAACATCGAGTTATAAAAAGTATTTTTTATATAAAAGCTAGTTTGGTAATATTATGTAATTTCAAAGTGTTTTAAAATTGTAAATAAAAGAAAGGAGTTAAAATGTTTAAAGGCGATTAAATTAACAATACACATCGGAATTAAAATTTCTCGATTCGTTCCTTTTCGAGGAAGAAAAGTTCTAAGGGGGGAGGAATGTGACGACCCGGATTTTTGACGTCTGATAATTGGGCAATTAACTGATTTTAATATTAGAATATTAATATTAATTAGTCGAACAAATAAATTTCTGATAATTAAAATATCTGGATATATATATATATAAATTGATTTAAAAGCTATATTAAATATTGGATTATAAAATCCCTGAATATGATAAATCTCATAGAAACTAAATAATAAACTCCACCATTTAAATTAGGATAAAATACCTTTATATATATATATATAGAGATAAATATATACAAACTTTATGCTGTTTAATATATATATATATAAGTATATAAACATACAAGTGTATGAATGTAGGCTCATATGAAATAATATACATGAAAAAGTTGTGTAAATGTGGATATGTGTGTGTGTGTATATAATGACATATATACAAATTGCAATGTGTATGAAAAAAATATGTATAAGTGTAAATGTATGTATATGATAGCAAACACATGTAAGTAGATGTAAATGTGTATATATATGAAAAATAGTACATATAGAATGTATATATATATATATATATGTATGTACATGTAAGAGTTTCATATACATGAGCTAAAGCGTGTATAGTATTTGTACATAAGGAGATATATAAACTTACATACAAAAGGATATATATACATATATCAATCCATATAATAGTATTTGTAAACACAAAATGGGGACAACATCATGAATGAGATATCATTTTAAGCTTACAAAACATATAATCAATGTCAAAAGCAAAATTAGGTCAAGCTTGAATTAAGGAAATCCAATCAAGTCAAAATGAAAATCAAATCAAGTTGTAAAGTAAATAAAATAAAAACAAAAATATCTTATAAAATGTAAAGGCCTGTAAAACAAGTTTCAGTTGTTTCCTTCCCTCCTCTTCTATTTATATCATTTTCTAGTTGCCTTCACATCCTCACAAACAAAAATATATACATATACACCTAAATATAAGTAGTTTCCATGAAACTTTAAATGAGTCAATACAGTAAAAATAAAACAAGAAGCAGAGCAAAACTCAAAAGCCTGGAAGCAGGGGTTCATCAGCATATATAACAGTGAGTACAAAACACACAAAGTTTTTTTCTAGTCATTATGTATATCTGCATACCAGTAGATTTGAATGAATCCTTACTTATGATAAGCATACAAGGTAACAAGGTATATTTACTTTTGTAAAAGCAAGTTAGACAAACCTGTAACCAAGCAAGTAGTGTTCATCTTTTTGTCAAGGGTGAGTATAACAAACTATATTGTAGTTATAGTTTATCGATTATGAATATACATATACATACATACATACATACATACATATATATATATATATATATATATATATATATATATATATATATATATATATATAACTGGTACCTCAAGCATTTGTTGAATATGATTATGGGTGGTTATGAATATGCTGTTGGATCTATCAAAGTCTGAAAATTTTCCCTCAGTCCATGTTTAATTGTTTTAAACTATTGGCTCTCCACTTTAAAAAAATCCATAACTCAAAATTTCCTCAATTTAGAAACATGATCCCAAAACAAAACGTGTTTGTTTTTAAATGAAGATCATTTTAAAATTCAACCCATTCGATTTCGTCAAACAGAGGTCGTGGAATTTCTATTTTCCAGTGGATGGGTCATTCATAGAAGAAAATCATATATCATGAATTAATGTACGACTTATATGGGTGTACTCGTAATAGAAAAATATGATTTTTGAGAATAATTTGGGAGTATTTAGTGATTTGTGGAAGGAGATTTGTGGGGATGATCGGAAATGGGCATTTGGTCGAATTAAGGTGGCAGGGTCGATTTCGTGGCGTCGAGTTCAGAGTGGAGGTGACTGAGGTGGTGGTGAGCTTGAGAAAAATGGTATGTCATTTTTTAGAGACCCGTGGTGGCCGGTCGTGGGTGAACTAGGGTTGGAAGTGGATGTCTGGGGTGGTCTCGGCTTCAAGGCAATGGCGAAGGAAAGAGAGAGAGTGGGACGTGCGGTAGGAGGGGAAAAGCAAGAAGAGGAAGGGGCGATCGATGTGGCACAGGCTGGTGGTCGGTGGCGGGGTACAGTGGCGTGACGAGGGGAATTGGTGATGTCAGGTTCGAATCTAGTTTTTGGGTGCGATGTCAAATTTTTGAACGTAGGTGTAATTGTGGGTTCTGGGTGGATGGAGGCGGCATGGTGGTCATGGGTGGCTTGTGTGGTCGGTCGACGGCAAGTGAGGGTGGCCGGCGTTGATGTGCAGGTGCATGTATCCAGGCGTGCACAGTTTTGAATGGAAGTGTATGAGAACAGAGGAGAAACTAGGAATGAGAGAAGGAAAGAGGAGGAAGGAAAGCATGGGCCGGGTATTGGGCCATAAGGAAAGAAAGATAGAAGAAAATAAGGAAAATAAAGATAAGAAAAGAAAAAAATTGAGGGTAAAGAAATAAAAGCAAAGAGGAAGCTAACAAGAAGGCAAAAAAAAGAAAAAAAAAAGAAAAGATAAGGAAAGGAAAAATAAAAGAAAAGGAAGAATAGAAGGGATGAAATTTATACATATATATTTAGAAGATAAATTATATTTTCTTTCACTAAAAATCTATTTCCACTTAAAATCCGTAAATTAAAGCGAAATGATATTTTATAGTTTAATGGTAATTAATTATATTAGTATTGCTTGTCTTAAACTTATGAAAAATTAATAGTATTTAATTATTTATTTATTAGTTAATAAATTGTTTAAATTGTAATCAATTCGGATAAAAATAAAGTGAAACTGGCTAAGTAAGTTAATAAAATCCTAAGAGTGGATCGTTTGATATTTGGTACCACTCTATATCCTTGCCTATCTCTTTTGGACATTCATTTTAATCATTCTTGTCTGTACCATCGAGTGGTCAAACAAGTTAAAATAATTAGATTGAAATGGTAATACGTTTTATTTAAAATAAGGCATCTGTAACAAATTGCCGTAAGTGATGCTGTGGTCCTAAGTAATAAATTTATTGATCTTAAACAATTTACCTTTTTAATTTATTATTTGGATTCGAAGAGGCCGGGATCGGATATCAGCGATATCCGGAACCACTTTAATTTAATAAGCATTACAAATCTTTACAGATTTGATTATAGGGTCTAATAGGCTGGAATTGAATAAAAATTTAGTAAATCTGACCATTTGAAATAAGTAACGGTACTTAGATATTATTTTAAATATCAATGGATTTGTGTAATAAGTATTTGGCTATAATAAGATAAAAACTCGTAGTGATGTACGAGGTACTGGGGTTTTCGAAGAAGCATTATAACTAAAGTATTTCTAGTTAAATGGATTTACTCACGCTGGTTTCCAGCCTGACTCGGGTGTTACTTTATTGTAATGCTTGGGTCAGACCGAGTATTACAGATTTTCAGGTTAGGACGCTTGGGAGCTCAAAAGACGAGATGGATGGCAGAGACTTATTGCGTATATTCTACTGTATTATAGGCTATTTTATTCAGTAGTTGAGGACAAGTTATTATAACTGTCCAGATTTGTTGTACTCTTGTGACGACCGCCCATGACCCCTGCACCGAATCTAGAGATAGTGCGCTGTAAAGTGTGCCAAGCGACCATGGACGATTTCCATGGTAAATTAAACCAACAGAATCTATCGTATTACTCACAGCGCATGGACAAAATACAATAGAACATATGTATAGTGAAGCTTTACAGAATAAAATGCCATCATATAAAACTCCATAATAGTTGAATACAAGCATCCAAATAGTCAATACATCAAGCCTCACTACATAACACTCAGAGATTATACAAACAGCGGAACATCCAGCACATATAATAAGAAAGAAACAATATGCAATACTCCAGCTTGTCTTCGATATCAGCACCGTGAAAAGCTAGAACAGCACCTGTCACCTGCTACCTAGTCTGCCCGTCCCAAAATGGACGAACAGCCCAAGGCAATAAGAATTAAAACATAAAGCCTTGAGTCAGACAACAGTCTTAGTGAGCAGTAAATTAACTAACAACATACCAAAAGAGCATAAAGGAAAAGGAATAGGAATACAACCCTCCCACTCCAACCTCATTCTACAGTGATAGCCCCCAGACACACACTAAGCAGAAGCAAACATAGCAGAGCATACAATTTAAAGTAAAGCAATTATCACTCGAGTCAAGGGCGATGTTTTCCAAGTACAAACCCCCAAGGCCTAAACCAAGATCAGATAAGCACCCAGAAAATACCGCTCTTGAGATCGAATGACGATACAACCAAACATCCATGACTCTGGCTATCACTGTTATCACTGCTTCGGTTTCACCGTTAATTGAATGACCGGCACATTCTTTAAGCCGTCCGTCAAGGGCTAATGGTAACCCCGGTTCTAGACATAACTCCTGCACGTCATCGTGACCCGTGCCTAGGACTATCGAATCTGCCCAGAGTACTCGACCATCAACAGTTGGTCGTTGGGACTATCGAATCTGCCCAAACGTACTCTTGCTTAGAGCATGCTAGAACCTTCAACAACGATGAGACCCAAGCCTCCTAGTCATCCTCCTTGATGACCATTTCCATAACCATCCATTATCCCCAACTCGAACCATTTCACCGAGTTATCAACATGCTTGGGATGATCCCGTCTGGATTAAACCAAGTCTTCATCACATGATGCCTCGCTTCATCACATCCTCGCAAAGCCTCATCTCAACATCACATCATCAGATCTATGCATAAGAGCTTCATCATCCCGCTACATATGCCACAAGCAGCTTTCCCAATTCAAGAGCCTTTCCCTTAGCCTTTGAATCATCTTTGGTCTAAATCAAATCATCAATCATCTAATTCATAGCAATCAACCAAGTCAAACATTAATCCAAACAATCAAGCATTCAAATATGATCTAAGTAGACAATTATCACAATAATGGCAATTTCGTAATTAAAGAGTTGAAAGTCTAACAAGCATGAAAACATGAACAATATCTCTACAATCTTGATGAATGAACTTGTATAGGCTAACACTTAGTAAAATGGTTGTTAAATCATCATGAACTATGGATCTATATGGATCTACACTTAGGATGAAGAAAATGCATGGAAATCACTATTTTAACACCAAATCGAGCCAACAATCCGATATACTCCTTTGGATCCGTGTGAGAGATAATCACCACTCACCAAATCACCTAAACAACCCCAAATCAACACGCTTCAGATCTGGACAGCGAAGGATCTAGCTTGATCTAGCACGAATCTGCTTCAAACGAAGAAATCTCACTTCAAAGGATGAAGATCTTCAATCCAAGCTCTTGAATCTTCAATCTTGATCTTCGATTTGGATGAAAGGAAGCACTAGATTAGAGTGGAGAAAAGAAGTGAAGAAGTGTAGAAGTCGAGCTCTCAAAATGGCAGCACTTCGTCGCTTCGAAATCCGGATCCCAAAAAGTGAGAAATGGACGAGTATTTATAGCTGAAATTCCTTAACTCGTCTGCCTTCATAGGTCGTTTCCGACTTAAGCCCTTCCGACCTATCACCCCAGACGACCTACGACTTACTGCTTTGCCGACCTACGACTTATAACTAAGCAGGGCCTTCGACTTAACAGGTAACTGGGTTACGACTTAACCCCATACGACCTAAACAACTTAGCCGACCCAAAAACTCACTTGTCTAACAACTTAAACGACTTAGCAGCTAACTCCTAAGTCGGTCACGACTTAACACAGCAGCCTACCTACGACTTAACTCATGAAACGAGCTAACACTTAAGTCGTCTGGACGACTTAACTAACAAAGGTGGCTTACGACCTAACTACTAAAACACACGCGACTTAACAACAGCTCCGACCTAACGAGGTAGCCGACCTAAACTCACACGACTTAATAACTTAGCAACACCACGACTCAACTAGGCTACGACCTAACTTTCTTAAGTCGTCTAACGACTTAACCTCGCTAACCACTAGGTCGCTAACCTGCTAACTTTATAAGTCGTCAACACTTAGGTCGCTCTATTACTTAACTCGGTCAGTTTCTTAAGTCGCCCCTATTCCTTAAGTCCTTAACTCGCCCAGACTTATCACTTAACTCGTACAAAACTCCTAAGTCGGTTACGACTTAGGACTTAAACAAAATTCTGTCAACCTCTGAAACGACTTAACAGCAATGCGACCAATTGTCAACTGTTTTACGATGTTCCGATCCGTGAAAATACGGGTCGTTACATTCTCTCCCCCTTAGGAATTTCGCCCCCGAAATTCCAACAAACAAAGTAATCAAAGACTATTCTGCACGCCTATCATCCATAGCAATCAACAAACCATGCATCCAATTCTAACTTAGCGTACAGAATTCTAAGACTTAGAACAAGTTACAATATCGTGAGATGAGACGACACCTTAGGGCCATACCTTGAAGAGTTCAGGATGAGCTGCCTTCATCCTCTCTTCTACCTCCCACGTGCAGTCGTCATCATCATCACTCCATTGTATCTTGAGCAACTTGACTACCTTCCTCCTAAGCAGTTTCGTGTCGGTTTCCACAACACGAAGCGGCTTACGAGGTCTTCTATCGACTGGATCAACTTCGAAATCTTCACAGCTATCAGCAGGAACCACTGTATTCGAGTCGTGCACGTACTTCCGTAGATACGACACATGAAAAACATTGTGCACACTCGACATCTTCTCAGGTAACTCCAATCTATAGGCGAGCTTTCCAATTCGCTCGATGATCGGGAATGGTCCAACAAATCTCGGAGTCAATTTCCCTTTCTTTCCGAATCGAATAACATTCTTCAGTGGAGAAATCTTCACAAAAACCATATCACCTACGTCGAATTCCAAATTTTTATGACGTTTATCGGCATAACTCTTCTGACGGCCTTGGGCTGCCTTCATTCGTTGCCGAATGATCTCTATGCAATCCGAAGTCTGTCGAATCATCTCTGGCCCAAGTATCAACTTTTCTCCAGTCTCTATCCAACATGTCGGGGAGTTACACGGTCTTCCATACAATGCCTCATACGGTGCCATACCAATGCTTGACTGGTAACTGTTGTTGTATGCAAACTCCACCAAATGAAGGTGATCTTCCCATGATCCTCCGAAATCCAAAACACAAGCTCTAAGAAGATCTTCCAAAACTCGGTTGACTCTCTCGGTCTGACCATCGGTTTGAGGGTGATAAGCTGTACTCAAACACAACTCGGTTCCCAAAACTTCCTGGAAGCTCTTCCAAAATCCACTAGTGAACAATGGATCTCGATCGCTCACTATACTCTTCGGAATACCATGGAATCGAACTATCCACTTAACATACAACTTAGCCAACTTTGATGCAGTCCTAGTCGATCGAACAGGAATGAATCGTGCACTCTTAGTCAAACGATCTACAATGACCCAAATCCCTTCATTTCCCATTCTGGTTCTAGGCAATCCGTCGATAAAATCCATCGATACCTGCTCCCACTTCCATGTAGGAACTTCTAATGGTTGAAGCAATCCACTTGGCTTCTTCTGTTCGGCTTTCACCAACTGGCAGTTCATGCACTTGGAAATAAAATTTCCAACATCCTTCTTCATACCTTCCCAGTAGTAGGTTCTCTTCATATCCCGATACATCTTATTTCCTCCTGGATGAATTGTCAACTTCGAGTGATGACTTTCCTTCAGAACTTCACTTCTCAATTCATCTATATCGGGAACAACTAGTCGTCCTTGCTTCCGAAGCCAACCCTCTCGATCGACTTCGAATCCTTTATCCTTTTCTGGATCCAATCCAGATTCCAAATCACGGATAATCTTGACAATCTTATCATCACGCTTTTGACTCTCGCCAATCCTTTCCACAAGAGATTGATAAGTTTGCCAACATCTCAGGTTCCAATTCACATCTAGGCCTGAAGTCAAATCCAGCTAAATACTCGAGATTCTTCCATTCAGAAAACATGGCTCCCAGTCCTGCATGTCTGCCACTGCGTTACCTTTTCCCGGAGTATAAGCTATACCAAAATCATATGATGCCAAAAACTCTAGCCAACGTTGCTGCTGAAGATTCAAATCTTTTTGGGAGAAAAGATACTTCAACGACTTATGATCTGTAAACAACTCGAATCGAACTCCCAGTAGATAATGTCTCCACATCTTCAGAGCAAAAACAATCGCCGCCAACTCCAAATCATGAGTCGGATAATTCCTTTCATGCGGCTTCAGTTGTCGACTTGCATACGCAACAACTTTATCTCTCTACATCAGCACTGCTCCCAGTCCAGTACCACATGCGTCGGTGTAAACCACCATCTCATCATTCCCACTAGGAATAGTCAAAACTGGAGCACTCGTCAATCGTTCTTTCAGGATTCTAAAAGCTTGCTCACACTTATCATCCCATCTGAACAGTAGGTTCTTTTTCGTCAATCCTGTTAACGGTGCGGCCACCTTGGAAAAGTCTTTGATAAACCGTCGATAATATCCTGCTAATCCAAGAAAACTTCTCACATCAGATGCATTCTTAGGTCTAACCCAATCCTGGATTGCTGCCACCTTAGCGGGATCAACCGCTATTCCATTTCCAGAAATTACATGGCCTAAGAACCTCACTTCACTCTTCCAGAAGTGACACTTCGAAAACTTAGCCTTCAGCTGATGTTTCCGCAAGATTTCCAAAACAATACGCAAGTGCGTCTTGTGCTCTTCTTTAGTTCTGGAATAAATCAGAATATCATCCACGAACACAAGTACGAACTTGTTCAACTGATCTCTGAACACTCTATTCATAAGATCCACAAAATAAGCTGGCGCGTTAGTCAATCCAAACGGCATTACCAGCCACTCAAAGAAACCGGATGGTGTCCTAAAAGCTGTCTTCGGCACACTATCCTTAGCCACTCTCAACTGGTGAAATCCCGTTGCCAAATCCATCTGAGAAAACACCTTAGCCTCGTGAAGCTGATCAAACAAGTCATCTATTCTCGGCAATGGATACTTGTTCTTCTTAGTCACCTTATTCAGCTCACGATAATCCACACACAACCTCAGCGATCCATCTGCTTTGGTTACAAACACAACTGGTGCACCCCATTCGGACACACTACGCCGAATGAATCCTTTCTGAAAAAGATCATCAACTTGCACCTTCAACTCATGTTGTTCCCTAGGTGCCATCCGCCTAAGAGGCATCACAACAGGTCTGGCTCCTTCAACTAGATCTATACGAAACTCGATCTCTCTATGCGGCGGCAACCCTTTGACTTCGTCAAAGACATCCTCGAATCCATTAGCGATCGGCACTGATGACAGTCCATCCCGTGGAACAACCAGCGAATACATGAAGCTCATGAAGACGCCTTCTTCATGCTTACATCGTATCACAATCTTTCGCCCCTCCACATTCTCGACTGTCACTTCCAACCTCTCTCAATCAACCTTTGCCGCATACTTCCTAAGCCAGTCCATACCCAAAATAATTCCAAACCCCGCAAAGTTCAGAACTAAACAATCACAAACAAAAGAGCAATCATGACTCGATACGACTAGACCACGGCATAACATACACAAATAGGACGAACCCCCAACTGGATTAGTCACAACCAATGGCCTATCAACAATATCCGGTTCCAAACCCAACCGGCCTACAAGTTCACTACAAACAAATGAATGTGACGCCCCAGTATCAAACAGGACTCTAACTGGAACACCACATAGGAAAAGAGTACCTTGAACCACCACACTCTTCCCCTTCTCTTCAGCGGTAGGAGCTTTCGAAGACGACGGAACAGCTCCCAAAGCATAAGCTGGCACAATCTGCTTGTCCCTCCTTGGTTTTGGACAATTCTTCCTGAAATGCCCTGGCTTGTCACAGTTGTGACACTTCATCGGTGCCTTCGGATTCTTACAATCCTTCGAGAAATGGCCCTTCTGCTGACAATTGTAGCAAGTCACCTCGCCTTTCGGCTTCTTCTGGCCATCCTTACCCTTCTGCTGCTGCTGCTTCCTCTTCTGGTTTCCACCCTGCTGTGGTTTAGACTCTCCCCTGGTAACAGAAACAACAGATCCTTCCTTAGGAAACAGACTCTCATGTCTGAGAGCTTTCTCCACAAGCTTCTCAAATGAATCATCCAAATGATCCACTAACTGTCTCCCAAGATAACTATCCAAGCCTGTCACAAACTTCTCATTCTTCTGATATGCAGATTCAATATATGACCGGGCATACTTGGACAAAGCTTCAAACTCAGAAACATACTCAAGAACTGGTCTTCCACCTTGCTTGAGCTCCACAAACTTCTTGAACAGAACAGACTTTTGAGCTGTAGAAATGAACTTTGCTTCAAATCTAGCTTGGAATTGCTCCCAAGTAATCTCTTCCTCCAGAGTATTGATGGTAATAGAGTTCCACCAATCAGAGGCTCTCCCTTGAAGCTGCCTTGATGCCAACTTCCTCTTAGTTGCATCCTCGATTCCCAAATCACCAAAAATCCTTCTACAAGCATCTATCCATCTTTGGACCTCAATGGTTGATTCTGTTCCCAAGAAAGTCTTTCCTCCAAGAGCAGTGTAGTCCTTACACAGCTTAGCAAAATCCACCGGCTTTGGAGTTTGGACTTGAACTCCAACATCAACTGCTGTCCCTGGAACTGGTATTCTTCTCATGATCGAAGTCATCATAGCTTCGAACATAGCTGCATAGTCAGCAGTCCCTTCAGTAGCACGGCCTTCCCTAGCAGCTGGTCTCCCTCTTCGACTCAATCTCAATATCTATAAAAAGGAATGATTAGAACATCTTAGAGAAACAACTGCATAAAGGACTCAAACTCTACGAATCTACTATATTATATATAGTAGTCATCCATCAAAATTACAATTACGTCTCTCATACGTAGTTACGTCCGCGAGCGTTGGGTAAAATCAATTAACCAATGCTCTGATACCAAATGTGACGACCGCCCTGACCCCTGCACCGAATCTAGAGATAGTGCGCTGTAAAGTGTGCCAGGCGACCATGGACGATTGCCAGGGTAAATTAAACCAACAGAATCTATCGTATTACTCACAGCGCATGGACAAAATACAATAGAACATATGTATAGTGAAGCTTTACAGAATAAAATGCCATCATATAAAACTCCATAATAGTTGAATACAAGCATCCAAATAGTCAATACATCAAGCCTCACTACATAACACTCAGAGATTATACAAACAGCGGAACATCCAGCACATATAATAAGAAAGAAACAATATGCAATACTCCAGCTCGTCTTCGATATCAGCACCGTGAAAAGCTAGAACAGCACCTGTCACCTGCTACCTAGTCTGCCCGTCCCAAAATGGACGAACAGCCCAAGGCAATAAGAATTAAAACATAAAGCCTTGAGTCAGACAACAGTCTTAGTGAGCAGTAAATTAACTAACAACATACCAAAAGAGCATAAAGGAAAAGGAATAGGAATACAACCCTCCCACTCCAACCTCATTCTACAGTGATAGCCCCCAGACACACACTAAGCAGAAGCAAACATAGCAGAGCATACAATTTAAAGTAAAGCAATTATCACTCGAGTCAAGGGCGATGTTTTCCAAGTACAAACCCCCAAGGCCTAAACCAAGATCAGATAAGCACCCAGAAAATACCGCTCTTGAGATCGAATGACGATACAACCAAACATCCATGACTCTGGCTATCACTGCTTCGGTTTCACTGTTAATTGAATGACCGGCACATTCTTTCAGCCGTCCGTCAAGGGCTAATGGTAACCCTGGTTCTAGACATAACTCCCGCACGTCATCGTGACCCGTGCCTAGGACTATCGAATCTGCCCAGAGTACTCGACCATCAACATTTGGTTATTGGGACTATCGAATCTGCCCAAACGTACTCTTGCTTAGAGCATGCTAGAACCTTCAACAACGATGAGACCCAAGCCTCCTAGTCATCCTCCTTGACGACCATTTCCATAACCATCCATTATCCCCAACTCGAACCATTTCACCGAGTTATCAACATGCTTGGGATGATCCCGTCTGGATTAAACCAAGTCTTCATCACATGATGCCTCGCTTCATCACATCCTCGCAAAGCCTCATCTCAACATCACATCATCAGATCTATGCATAAGAGCTTCATCATCCCGCTACATATGCCACAAGCAGCTTTCCCAATTCAAGAGCCTTTCCCTTAGCCTTTGAATCATCTTTGGTCTAAATCAAATCATCAATCATCTAATTCATAGCAATCAACCAAGTCAAACATTAATCCAAACAATCAAGCATTCAAATATGATCTAAGTAGACAATTATCACAATAATGGCAATTTCGTAATTAAAGAGTTGAAAGTCTAACAAGCATGAAAACATGAACAATATCTCTACAATCTTGATGAATGAACTTGTATAGGCTAACACTTAGTAAAATGGTTGTTAAATCATCATGAACTATGGATCTATATGGATCTACACTTAGGATGAAGAAAATGCATGGAAATCACTATTTTAACACCAAATCGAGCCAACAATCCGATATACTCCTTTGGATCCATGTGAGAGATAATCACCACTCACCAAATCACCTAAACAACCCCAAATCAACACGCTTCAGATCTGGACAGTGAAGGATCTAGCTTGATCTAGCACGAATCCGCTTCAAACGAAGAAATCTCACTTCAAAGGATGAAGATCTTCAATCCAAGCTCTTGAATCTTCAATCTTGATCTTCGATTTGGATGAAAGGAATCACTATATTAGAGTGGAGAAAAGAAGTGAAGAAGTGTAGAAGTCGAGCTCTCAAAATGGCAGCACTTCGTCGCTTCGAAATCTGGATCCCAAAAAGTGAGAAATGGACGAGTATTTATAGCTGAAATTCCTTAACTTGTCTGCCTTCATAGGTCGTTTCCGACTTAAGCCCTTCCGACCTATCACCCCGACGACCTACGACTTACTGTTTTGCCGACCTACGACTTATAACTAAGCAGGGCCTTCGACTTAACAGGTAACTGGGTTACGACTTAACCCCATACGACCTAAACAACTTAGCCGACCCAAAAACTCACTTGTCTAACAACTTAAACGACTTAGCAGCTAACTCCTAAGTCGGTCACGACTTAACACAGCAGCCTACCTACGACTTAACTCATGAAACGAGCTAACACTTAAGTCATCTGGACGACTTAACTAACAAAGGTGGCTTACGACCTAACTACTAAAACACACGCGACTTAACAACAGCCCCGACCTAACGAGGTAGCTGACCTAAACTCACACGACTTAATAACTTAGCAACACCACAACTCAACTAGGCTACGACCTAACTTTCTTAAGTCGTCTAACGACTTAACCTCGCTAACCACTAGGTCGCTAACCTGCTAACTTTATAAGTCGTCAACACTTAGGTCGCTCTATTACTTAACTCGGTCAGTTTCTTAAGTCGCCCCTATTCCTTAAGTCCTTAACTCGCCCAGACTTATCACTTAACTCGTACAAAACTCCTAAGTCGGCTACGACTTAGGACTTAAACAAAATTCTGCCAACCTCTGAAACGACTTAACAGCAATGCGACCAATTGTCAACTGTTTTACGATGTTACGATCCATGAAAATACGGGTCGTTACAACTCTGATGTCTTGTATGTATATTGATAGTTACAACTTTTCTTTGTATAAAATGTTGTTATTGTATATTATATTTTATTTAGCTGCGATTGTGAGATTCTGTGCTGTTGTTTTCTGTTCTTATTCTACCTCTTTTTCTTCTTAACCCTAACAGTCTGGGATTTCCGACACTCGATTGATCGACACTCTATACAGTGGATGTATTAGTGTCAATTTTCTGGGTCAAAAATCTTCGGGCCATTACAGTTGTGCTTTCACGTTCCTATTCGATCTAGTTCGAAATTTTACTAGCTCCAAACTTGACAAATCTAATTCCAATAAGTAGACGATACTGATACGAGTCTAACACAACTAACCACGTCTAAATTTTGCCTCGTATGAGCAAGATACGAGTTTAATAAGATATCAAATTAAAAAATATAATTAATTCACTAATTACATCTCAATTTCCATATTAAACACTAATCCATCTCGTTAACAAACCAAAGTCATGTTTTTTTTCTTGTTTATCTTTGTTTAGCCACTACCATAGGCCGCCGCACCACCTCCCTCGACTCTCCAGACCATGATGACCCCAATAGCACCAGACTCACCCTCTAACTCACCGTCACTAGCTCTAAGTCGAACCTAAAAACATCTATGTTCAACTCGACATTACCGCCATCGCCATCGACGTCAGAGCCCCAAACTCCACCAGAATGTAGTCTTAGCCTTCCCCTATATTTTTGCTTCAGGGTCGCTGCCAGGAGATCAGCGGTAATGCAAAAAAACCCAACTCTAGTTGCACCATTCAAACCCATATCCATGACATCATGCTTCGCTCCACGACGATCCAACCGGTCAACACCCTTGTCTCACCCTCGCGCACAATTTTCATGTAGGACATATCGCATAAATCGGCCTCTAGCGGCACCGATCAACAATGGCCATTGGAGTTGGCTATCCTAGATTCTGAGTTGAGAAAGTAAGGACAGAGTATGGGTCCTTTTAATGCAACTTCGAGCTCACACAATCACAGTACGTTCGATCACCACAAAACTTATCGGCATACATCGCCTTATTATTCCTGACACAATAGCATTAGTTTAGTCAAAATCCAAGAAAGTGCCTCAGATGATAATTTCACGCGTTTTAATATCATTTTATATTTTTCGATCACATTATTGATATTTATTCGAACTTTTTATCATTGCAAAAAAATTTACAAAATGAGTCCACTATTATTATTTATTAATTAAAAGGAGTTAAGTAAGGTTATTAAGTTGCTTTAATTAAGTTTTAATTCACAATTCAATATTTAAATAATCCCCGTATTTGAATTCAAGTTATTAAATTTTTAAGAAAACATATTATTTAAATATTTAAAATTAATTAAATATTTAAAATCAAAATGATAAAATTTCAGAATGTTATAGATCACTTACATGTAGTGGAGTTTTCATACAACAATAGCTGCCATTTTAGTAATGGGATGGCACCTTTCGAGGTATTGTATGAAAGACCTTGTAAGTCATCGATTTATTGGTGCAAGATTAAAGATAGGCTCATATTGGGATTGGATTTCATGTGAGAAGCTTCAGAAAAGGTTGAGTTAATTCGAAAAATGATGAAGGAACCTCAATCAGGGTAGAAGTGCTATACTGATAGGAGGCCGAAAGAGATACTGTTTGAGATTAGAGATTTAGTGTTTGTTATAAAGTTTCTTTGATGCAAGGTATGATGAGATTTGGAAAAGGCAAAAAATTAGCACACAGATATGTTGGCCCATATCTGACACTTGAGGGGATAGGTAAAGTAGCCAATAGGGTGAGTTACCAAATGCTTTTGCTGGGGTCCATAATATGTTTCATATATCAAATTTAAGCAAGTGTTTCTAAGATACTGATGTTGTAGTGAGTAGAGAGGTATGGATGACTTGGTTGTCGAACGAAACATGACTTATGAAAAATCCAGTTTGGATAGTAGACCGAGACATGGAGAAGCTTCGAAATAAGGCTGTAAGCTTATGTAAGTTCGGTGTAGTGATGACTAAGATGATTGTACTTGAGAACAGAAGATAAAGTCGGGACCTATCCCTAATTACTTTTTAGACTTTGAATGTGTATTTTACTGTGTTTTTGTTATGTATAAGTAGATGCATTAGTACATTTTGTTTGTTGCACATCTGTGGCGAACTTATGCGTTTATGCTAGAGTAAGCATGGAAAAAACTAAAATCATTGTGGTACCTTATAGGAATTTTGAGAATGAAATTCCTATAAAGGAGTAGCTTATAACTTCTCATATTTGAATAATTAATTGGGAATTAATTACGAGAGTACAAATTTAATAACTTAGTTATTAAATTAAATGAGAAAACATATGTAGTAAATAAAGTAGATATTTGGAGGATATTTATTTACTTATTGCCATTTAAATCAAAATAACTAATAATCTATCATGATAAGTATTTGTATTATATTTACTTATTATGTTGCGACTTAATTTAAATTTAATAGAATGAATTAAATGTGAAGAAGGTTAAAATGGCTGATAGCCCAACTCATTATAGAATAATGAAATAAAATCTCTCTTATTCTATTCATTCATTATTCACAAAACAAATATAAAAACTTTTGAGAATATTAATGGCAACCTAGAAGAAAAAAGATAAAAATAAGGAGATTCAAAGCTATTAAAGATCAAGTTAACTAAAGATCTAGGTGAGTAATATCACTCCATTTTTTTCATTTTTAATGTATGTTGAATACGACTATAATTCATAAAAAAAGTGTTCATATGTGCTAAGTAATTATAAATGATAGAAAAATGTCTTAATAAATAATTTAGGTTGAAGTAGCATCACTAGAGGATGTTTAGTTATGATTCCTACTCTAATGATTTCAGAATGAGCTGAATATTTGGAATAATGTTCTAAATATATTTTTAGGAAAGGGTTTTAATTTTGAGAAAATTACCATGTTAAAATAATTAGTTATGCATTTCCAGAGTTAATATACGATTACTGAAGCTAAAAACAAGACGTCGAAGGGTATTTTATCAATATAAAATATTTAATAAAGTGTCTAAGTGAAAAGGTCAAAACTAAGGGCATGAAGTTAGATAATAATACTCCAACCAACTAAGAAAGGTGGAGGCAAAACAAAAGCAAAGGCAACAAGAGTAAAGATGGAAACATGCACAAGGGTATTTGCCATAGGTTTGATTTGTGGGCGTGGTGCTGAAAGGTATAACACCTGACACATATAATGAATTAAGAAAAGACTAAATCAAGTCCTATATAAACGAAATAAGAAAATATGAAATTAAAGATGACAATCGAAGGTTCAAACATAGGTTTTAAATGAAGGTAACCTCCGGGGGTGATTGTTGAAAGCGTCTATATCGAGAATATGTTAAACGAGGCTTCCCTAATCTTTAACCTGAGGATAATGATTTACATATTGAATTTTGAGAAGTGTCAATGCAAAGACCTATTAACTTTCAATGGAGAGTCAATACGAAGACTTATTAGCTAAGTTTTGAGGCTTAATATGGCTAATGGTATCCTGGAAACCTAAACTTAATAAATAGCCAAAGTCGAGAGCTAACAAAAGAATAATGTGGTGAAGTATTGAAAGTTAGAGTTAATGTGAGAACTTACTATATGATATGGGTTCTGAAAGGCTATTAAGGCTAAGTGGGCATGCTCACTTGAATGCATCTACTTTAAAGGGTAGAGTTTGAGGCTCAACTTTCGAAGGGGCGTGGGGCATCCGGGCGGGATGGATGATTTCCCGAGAGCAGTTGTAACTTTCTTATGGGATTCAAACTTAAGGAATTAGGATTTTAAAGACTACTTAGGATGGACCTTACAGTTTAAAACTAATAAGATATTGAAACTGCTCGAGAATGGATATTGCAGTATAAAATAAACACTATTTTGAAATTGCTTAGGGGTGGACTTTGTAGTATAAAATTAATAAGATACCGAAGCTGCTTGAGTAGGGACCTTGCAGTATATAATTAACAAGATACTTAAACTATTTGAGATGGACCTTGCAATATAAAATTTATATTAAAGTACAAAATTTATAAGATGTCAAAACTGCTTACGGGTGGACCTTGCTATATAAAATTAATAAATTATTGAAACTACATGGGGATAGATATCACATTATAAAGTAATAATAATATTGAAACTGCTTGAGATGGACCTTATAGTGTAAAATAAATAACAATCATGAAACTATTTGGGGTTGTACCTTACAGCATAAGAGATATGGCAAATGAAGCAAAAACTAGCTTCATAAGTAGCAAACTGAAACCTGGATGTGAACATAGGTTAAGTATTGTTTTTTCGAGACCTCGCACCGAAGATAGTGTTGTGTGCAAATTACCGAGACATGTTTTGTATATTTAAGATAATATATATTTTGTTGAGACAGGTACCATTTCCAAGATAATATCAGGACTGCCTTCAGCATCCCAACTTGTAAGGAGCTAGTTTCCCTACTTTCCTCAAGTCCAGGACCTTTCTAGCCACATCTCCCAGATCAATAAAGGGCTTTAAGCCTTGCGAACAACTCCCCCCGCCCCATCACTTGGCAACCACGTCAAGATAACTTCGCCTTCCAAATCTCCTAACCGCTTATTGGTCCTGCTTGTGCATCTCCATGATCGTCGCATGAACTTTGTTGGCCAACCACACTTTCTACTTTGTTTCTATCGTGATTGGCAGTCTCCTTACCAGAGCCCCTGGTATCCCCTACAAAAAGAGTTGGCCACCCTATATTATCTATACTATATTATTATTAGTGAGTTCAATTTCAAGCTCACACAGGCCCCCTTGAAATTTGGCAACTGAACAGTCTCTGAATTAACCCTTCAACTTGAAGAGCACACAGGCCATAAGTATTTTCTAAAATGAACGTTCGCAAATTTTATTTTCCTTTCATTCATACCTACCTCTCTGCTTCTTCCTCATCCTCCAAACATATATTAACGTCCCTATTCCACTTCCTCTTGATGAAAAGCCTAATCTTAATGGTCGATAACTTCAAGTGCCTCGCTCTATCAGCTGTTCTCCCAAAATTGCAGTGAGTAGGTCTTTTTTTGCCCTCTCATTTTACGTATTTTCTTTCCTTCGATTCAATTTTTTTTAAACCTACAGTTTATAATCCAATTATGTTCTGTTCAAATTTACTTATTTTGATTGCATCACTCTTAATCATGATAATTTCTATTCTCATGGATTTGGATGCAGAATGCTAGAAGAGAGGTTGAGAAATTAAATGCCGTTCATCGAGTATTATATGTAATTATTTTTTGATTATGTCAAGTGAAAAGTTGAGTGTGGAATAAACATGTTGCCATTATGCAGAGGAGTTCTACCGCTGTGAAGGAACAAAAGGGAGTTAGTTCATTGGATAATTTGAGAAATTCTGGCCAGATCTCAACTGAAACTAGCCCTGAATCAGTAAAAAGGTGATTTTGGTTTTTGTTAGTGCTTATATAGTTGTGCCTTCTTCAGTTGTGAAATTTGCATATTAATTGTTATTTTATTATATACAGAGGTGCTAATTAAGAATCATAAAGAGCAAAAGTCCATGATGCTATCAGCTGCTGAGTAAAAAACTCAATCATAGGAACGTATAATGCAACAAGTAAATGAGAAGGAGAGTTCACATAATTTTCGGCCTAGATCTCAAGAGAGAAAACTGGTAATTTTATGATCTTTTTCATTTTTTCCATATACTTTGCTAGTGTTAAAGCTCTACGCCTCTATCTATATGTAATTGTGTTAAAATTATGGATTTTTGTACTTTGGTGTAACCTAAAAAATGCTGGTTATTTGATTATTTGCCATTATCTACCATGTTGTAATCCATACATCATGTTGTTTTCAGGAGAACATAACTCCTCTCGGTATGCTATGCAATCTAACAAAATCATAGTATTGCATAATATGATTAATAATGCAGTTCAGTGCTCATAGGATTCGAACATGCTTTTATTAATTTATTTAACTATTATAGCGTTACTGTAACGTATTTGAGCGATCTGTTGACCAGTTTATTTGATTGAAATTAATTTATTTAACTGGTTTTTTTGTTTGGTTGTTGTTACCGATGGTGAAGTCGTAGCAATTTCAGATCGTTTGAGTACTTCCTGACTGAATATGTTATGTGCGTTCCACCATGCTTCCTCATAACTTTGATTGGGTTAGTAGAATCTGTTTATAATTGATAAATTAAGGTCATTATCATGTTATTTTACTTTGTTATTTAAGAACAATGTTCCTCCAATAGGATAATCCATAAATACATTGCTTGATTGTGCAAACCATACTACAATTAATTTTGATATATCGTACTCATGGTTATATGTGTTACTGATACATGTTTCTTATGAACCTTTGGTTGGAAATTGAAAGTATGTGCAAACCTGAATCAAATGTTTCTTATGAGTGTCGATAAGTTATCAAACGAGCTAAGTTTTCTTTTTTCGAATAAGCATGTTTGACAGCTATAACCATCCAAAGATGATTAAAATTTTGATGATAGGATCAAGAATTTGAATTATGCAAATACATATATTTTTTTAAACAAAATGAAGCCTTTGCTTTGTTCATGCTAACTTATTCAGATTCATACTATTGCCAGCTGTGGTTTTGAGATGGTGGAGTGCTATAAACAGTTTCATTATTCCTAGATTATATACAATTATACAATTTGGTCAAATTATTTAATTAGTTATCTCATGGTTTGAATATATTAGAAGTTCTTTTTCTCGATGATTACAAATTAGGGTATACTTATATATGTGATTATAAAGAAAATGAAGTGCATAAAGATTTGTCATAATTTTGAAATACTTGCTGCTTAAATATCTTAAATCTGATTCACAATGCATTTATGCTTGAACTTTTCCTCAGCAGTCATTAGAATGAATCTTTTGGACTCTGATGCAATTTCTAGAATGAAGGATTTTGCATCATATTAATGGACATTAAAATGGCTTTAAACTTTTTTATGCTTCTCAATAATGTTTAGTTATTATATTGCTGCAAATTTTTGGTATTTTCCACTTTTATAACAATATTTGATGCTAACCTGTAATATTTTTATTTGGAATCTTTTTTCTCTAAATATTACCTTATCTATTAGTACTTATATTCAAAAATAGGATAAGAGAATGGTTTCAAATGTCAAAACAACGATATTTTATTTTAGTGAATTTATAGGTTAAAGTTTTGCTCTTTGATTTAGATACGAACGTCATATTTAACCTCATTTCCGCATATTCCAATAGTTATTTTAACATCAGTTTAGTTAGTATAAAAAAAGGTATGTTTCAAATTTTACCTTTTGTTTTTGTTTTTTGCAGTCTATCGGTGAATATACGATCACAATTGAACATAGAACCCATTATTTCTTATCCACTTTCCTCAAATAGAACTACTATCGTTGCTTTTTAACGAAAACGAAGGGTAAATGTTCAAGATTAAAGTATAATGCTATGCCTCACTCTACAGTTGGGCAAGTATATTTTTCATTACCGTAGATACTGAATAAGAGATATGTTTTTGGATTTGACTTAGCAATTTTTCTGGAGATTCTATGTTTGATAATTACACAAATTGTAGGAATCACATAACTTACATAATAATTCATTTTTAGCTACATTTCCTACTTCCCCTTACTTCTCATTTCAGCCTATATTATTGAAATTAGCACAATAATTTTTTTAGTGTACTTCCTGTGTAATTTTCATCGGCCTATCAACTTTTTAACTCTTCCTCCTCAACTAGCTCCCAAACTACATATTACAAGATAATTTTCATTCTTTCTTAAGATTATTCAGTTTTGGAGCATTTCAAATTCTAAGACCCTGGTGAGTTTTCGTATGTGTTTTTAAATAAAAGGCGAATTTTTCTTTCATTCAGTTTTTTGATAATATCTTCAGTTTATGATGTTTCTGCTAGGATTAAATGCTGCATTTGTTACATTGAGCTACTTAAATTAAGTTACTGTTAGACATAGTGTTTGTTGTTGCTCTATAGCAATTTTTTTTAATTTCTTTTTAGGAACTATGAGTAACTGATCAAGGAATATGTCTTCAACAAGTTCAATCTTATTTGATGAATGAATTAATGTCTCACCCATATAATATTTAGCTATACACACACATACACGTCATTTGGTTATGGAACCCATTAAGATGAAGGAAGAAGTGGAGGTCAAAAACAGTAAATGACTATTTGTTGGGTGGTATGAAGGACAAAAGTTGCCCAGCAGTCATAGGTTGTATTTATCACATGTCACCTATAAAATATATGAAAAGCTTGCTCCTTTTAACACAATGGCCAAATCCATTTGGTGAGTTTCTATGACTCAGGTCATATATGAAACATACATATATACATGTATGTGTATAATCATGTTTCCATTGAACCAGCAAAATAGATGAAGAATGTTAGAAACAGTTAATCCCTAATAGAACTGTTTGCTACACTATTTTCATAGGGGTCATAATCTCAGCTAAATTACCTTCTTTTAGTTAAAGACCATTTTTTTATTATTGTGCTTCGAATTAGGATTTCAATTGAAATTTTGTTGGGTTATCTGATTTAGTTTATTTCAGTTTGAAGGGTGATCATGTGATGGCGAAGGCTTTATTGCCAACGGGAGTAAATGATTGAAAATTTCAAAATGTTTAGGTATCCTTTCTTCCATGGTTTGTATATAAAATTAGATACTTAGGTGTACGAGACAAGAGGGTGATCTGATTTTCTTTTTTCTTCTATGTTGACGGATTTTTATTTAACTTGGACTGCTGCTTTTTATGTCCATCCTGTTTCAAAACCCATATTCTTCTTTCACTTCTCAAACACCCCAATTGGCATATTTTACCTTTAAATTTTTCTTCATTTCACACTTCCCACCTTGATTATGCTCTCCTTTCAGATTAAAAATCAAATTTCATATTCCTACAATACATGTTACTTTTTCCCATAATTTTTATTATTAGTACTATAAAGATCTTATGATCACTATTTATTAATAACAACATGTGTTGTAATGTAGTGTAGTTCATTAATAGGTCCTTATCTCATTTTTCTTTCCTACAGCTTTTCCTTTAATATATAATTTAATAGTGAATTTATATATGGCATGACAAACGATGATTATGTGATAAATGAATATATCCAACTGCATTACAACCTCTTTGTCAGACAACGCTACCATCTTTAGCAGGGTCTACATATGGCTAGGTTATGTTTCATCATATTCATTGAATATGTCAAGCTCATAAAGTATAAGGACTTTCCTGTTAACTCTTGAAAAAATTTGAAACAAAGAAAACGAACTCCTTTAAATTAGAATAGCATAACCCAATTACAGGACTCAAAAAGATATGAGTTGGATGAAGAGTTTTTAATGCTCATACTATAGTGTGTTCTTTATCAAATTTTAAGAACAGTAAGAGAAAATGTTGTTGCACTTAGAAATGAAGAGTTAATGATTGGACTTGGTTGAATACTTTGTTCTAGATATACTTTTTTAATTTATATTCCATGTACTATGAACTAATATTGTATAATTCATACGATTTCTTTATCGGTATTGGTGATGATAATCCTTATCTTTCACATACATTTATGTAGTACTAAGTGAGTTATCAGGTGAAATAATTAATTGTTGACATGATTTTTTGGTTGTTTATTAGAAAAATTTAACTGTTTCATATATTGTTATCAGATTTTGCAGTTGACATCAACGCAATTAATTTACCAACACCATGGTAGTTCTGTACTTGAAACACTGATTCTTAATTATTTGTCGAGTAGCCAAATATTTGTATGCTTTGCTGGGGTATATTAAATTTAATATGCTCTTATTTTAATAGCTTTTAACAATCATCCTAAAACATTTGAAAAGGTCGAAATTTATTTGTAAGCAATATATCTGAAGTCCTATAATTTTGCTAAAGCATAATATAAGTTTATTTTTGATGTTTAACTGCATATTTTAGTGTTTTTTGTAGTTGTATTACAGTGATATGCTTTTTTGTTCTTTAACATCAAATACTCGATAACTTTTTCACTCTTTGTTTGCACCTACTACTTTTTCAAATAGGACATCTTTAAGCAAATGAACAATCATGAGCATTCAATTTGAATAATGTCATGGAACAATTGGCAATGATCTATAATTAATTTTTACAGTGAACAAGTCAACTTTCTATGTTTTTAGCATGGGTTCACTTAACTTCTACTTTTTTCCAAACTATTTGCTCAAATTTTCTGTATATACTATCAACCGACTGTTGTAGCCTGAATTTTTTTATTCATTACGGTCTACAGTTTTTAACGTGACATGTAGTATCTAATTTTATATAACATGCCCACTATAAAACTGTTTACCCTTTATCCCTTATTACTTCTTCTTCATAAAAAGCTTGACTAAAATATTCATTACTTATTTCCTACACAATGAGGAGGGTGGATCCTGCATTTTGTTGAATAGGTGTTGGCCACTACATAATAGTTCAACTTCATAGATAGCTAATCCACTTCCACAGCAACATTCATTTAGACCAAACCAAACTACAAGGACTTGATTCTTTAAAGAAGAAGATATTGTTCGTCGATTTTACTTCAGTTGTACATATTTTTTCCTTTTATGCACTCTATGCGGTACCATTTTTTATTTTGAAACTCAATTTCCCTTTCGTGCAACAAACTAAATTGCATTTGGAAACTAATTTTATAGTATACAATTGTAATGCTTCTTCACAACATCATCTTACAATGCAATATTGCTTGGGTATTGACTTTAAATTATTAGGTACATATTCACCAACGTGAAAGCACACACTGCTACAGTCGCTATGAACTGAGATGCACGCCCTATATAATATTTGTTCACTTCTATATATTATGTGTATTTAGCGTACACCAACTTGATTTTTCAACATTTTATCTACTTTGCAACATGCAAATATCAAACTGTTGTTGCATAAAATTCACATCATACGTTATTTTGATCAAATGGACTTTAGTTTACCTTCCCTATGACCAACACTATACCAAGTACAATCTACATACATTTTAAAATATGCATCGGCTTATATAATATCGCAAAGTAGTGAATGCCTATAACATATATTCCTAATTAAATATATACAACTTCCTTAGAAAATTAACTGGAAATAGATACTATGGATCAAAATGGAAAACAATTAACTAAATTTTTTTTGATGCAACCCGTGTGCGTAGCACGGGTTCGCACTAGTTCTTTTGAAAAAAGCAGTGTAAACGATATTGTTCATTTGAACAAACCGTCGTTGCACAACCACTATACGTACTTCAGTACCAAACTGGAAAAAATGACGTCGTATGTTAACAACTTCTTACTCCATGTTATCCTTCTCACACAAGCATGCTATAGTAACGTCGACCAGCTGGCACACATCCAAGCCATCCTTTGCACTTAACGTCAAAGTTGGTCACCATCTAAACCATTGATTGCAATCAATGGTTATGAGGAAACTTAGAACACAAGTTATCAATCTAAGCCTAAGACGTGATCTATTCAGCTATAAGTAAGGGATCTCATGCACTTCTACAAGGATTGAATTTATACGCTCACAAAATATATTCGCTGGCTAAAATCTCTTGTAAAAGCAACTAAAATTATCTTTTGTAACATGGAGTAATAAAGTTATCAACCACAATGGACGCAGATTTTTGCTAAGATCGAGTCATCTATAACTAATCATAATTCCAAATTTTACTCTTTTAACCATTCTTGCATTAGTTGTATCTCTCTTAATCATCCTCTTTTTACACTTTTAACCATGATTTTAGTTAGTAACCTTTGTTAAATTTGCACTTCTAATCATTCCTACACAAGTTATAACGCTTCTTCCAAGAGGTGTTTCAAGCAATATGGAAAGGTGTGTTAATAACTTCTTGTTGAGAGGAGAAAATTGTGGGTAGCATCAGTAGTAACTTGACATGTGGTGAGAGAAAACGATGGCCATAATGGTAATATGGTCAAATAGATTCTATAGCTAGTGGGATGATGAAGTTTTTTTTCATTTAAGCCCCTTTGATATATCAATTTATGAAATGAACTCGGAAAAGTCTAACGCTCATATCTTTTACATATAACATTGGATTTATATGCAGTTTTGGGTCTTAGGATTGTGGAGAGATTGAAATTTTTTGGTATATAGTCTGTATCTAGGATTATATGTGAAAGTGGCTTTTTGAAGCTTACGCACTGTAAGTATATTTTATTTATTTACAGTTTAATTCCTAGTAAGGGGGAATTAATTTAAAGTACAATTTTTTTTTATATTTTTAGCTACAAGGACACGACCTCAATATTTTATCTACAAGGACAAACATTCTCCTAAAAATTATTCATAAGGACAAACATTCTTTCAAAATTATTCATAAGGACAAACATTTTTCCAAAACTGCTACCGTACTAAAAACTGCTACCGATAACTATAAACTGATACCTAAAAACTTAAAAACTGATACCTAAAGAAAGTTGTCCTTCAGGCTAAATTACTGAAGGTCTGTCCTTGAGGCTAAAATTCTGAGAAATTTTGTCCTTGACAATAATTTCCTGTTTTTATTATATCTACATATAATATCATATTCCTTGATTGTGTTTTATTGAGATGTTAGAGACTGTGATATTGATTTAATTGTTATGTTGGTTGAATAGTATTGCTATGTTTATGGGATGTGATTAGTTCCCTGTGCACACTATAGATTATTAAGTACTTACCACTAATTTGCTTTTGTACCGTTTTAGATGATAATAGTTATTTATGTTATAAACATGTAATTACAGATGTTAAAGAGAAACTATTAGTAAAATTGTTATTTGTGATTTTATGAAGAAATTCATAAATAATTATAATAATAAAATGTTAGGTTAAATATATGAGAAATTGAGATTTTTTATAAGAGGGTTTTTCTTATAGTAAGAGTGGTACTTTATTAAAGCAGAGCACACATTTTGTCATCTTGGGGGGTTTTAATATACTATGGTATTATTGTCTAAAAATAATTAGGGTTAAATTATTATTTTAATTGTAAAATAAACGTTATATCACCTTTCGAAAAAATGTTGTTATAATTTATTATTTTACGGTAGCAATATTACTTTAAGATATCATTTTTAAAAGGTAATCGAAATAGAATATTTTGAAAGATAAACAATATTATCGAAATAATTTATTTTGGTTTTGAAGTGGATAATTATATTTTTATTGTAAAAGGAAGAGTAAGTAAATTATTATATTTATAGAGATGGATAATAATGATGCAGTTTTAAGATATTTCAAACTAAACTATTATTTGGAAATGAATAATAGTACTATGCTTTTAAAGAAGTTTACTATTTTGGACTATGTGATAGAACATGAGTTCTTATGAAATTTGAAGTATATTATTATTCTTATGATCAGTGATGGAAATTAGGTCTCCAATATTAAAAAAAAGACCATAATTATTTTCAAAATATAATAATAATAATAATAGTAAAACTATTTTTATGTAAATTTAAAATATATTATTATTATTTAGAAAGTGAATTTGAATTTAAGCAAATAACAATAGTATGGTTTCAGAAATATACATAATATATTTTTAAAAAGAATAATGTCTAAAAGGTGCATAGTATGTAATTATTCATTTTGAAGTAAACAAATATAATAGTTATGTCGTTAATTTTGGTAAATTTAAATGAAATTTTGGTGACCTTCGTATTTCATATTTTTAGCATTATTTTTTCAGACTTTCCTTAAAACCATAGCTGGAAAATATTGTTTAAAATCTACATTTTCATTCGAAGTCATACTTCTTCTTCAAGAAAAAAATAGCAAAATACATGGTCCTTATTCAATATAAGCAATACTAGAGCATACAGATTTATACATATCAAATTATTGGTTTTTATAATAAATGATGAATGACCCATTTTTATTATAAGGTAGTTGTTTAATTAGGAAAAAACTATGTGAATCCTACTTTTATTTTTCATTCATATTTTGGATTTTCCAGTTTAATATGCAAATTTTCTTCCTAAATAGGTAATTAAATTTGACCTTGTAACAACCCGGAATTCGAACACTTTGTATTTCAATATCTGAATTATTTAAAATTTTGAATCTTGAATTAAATGTTATTAAAATGATTTAATGAGCTTTTTAACCCCGTTTTAAGTCACAAGTAATGATGATAAACTTGTTTTGGAAAAATGTTTACAAAAATAAATACTTTGAAAAAAATATCGATAATGTGATCGAAAATCATTTTATCGATAAGCAGCTTTTTAACCGTTAGAAGTTGTTCATATTTTTTTACTTACACTTATTTGCTCAGAAAATTAATAAAATGAAATAATTTTTTTTGCCATTTATTAATTGTAATACCTTTGGTGTCACACTTTTTTGGTATCAACGTAAACTACCAAAAATGCCCCTCTACAAATATTATTAAATATTAATATTTATTTAAAAATAGGATCTAACAGTTAATTTATTTTACCAATTCAAAATGCGTTTATTTAAATATCACTTAAAAATAGGATTTTACGAATAAACATTTTTTCAAAGTCGTTTTTTACTAATAACAACAGAAATAAAAATTTAAACCAATTCTTTAGTAATTAATAATAGAAAAAAAATTCAATCTAACAAAAAATTAGTTGGTACAATTTAGAAAGAAAAATTAAAACTAACTGCATATCATTTCAACGCAAAAATATGATTAAATATTTGTGCAAATTTTATTTTTTTCGAACGAGCTAAACATATACAATTTATAAATATAACAATTCATGCACGAAGTGCGATCCATTCTCACGCGCGAAGCGCGTGCCGTAACGCTCGTATAAAAACAAACTTAATAAATGATGTCGTGGGTGATGTCATCAAAGATATTATGAAATGAGAATAAATAGAAATGCTTCATTGTTAAGCAAATGATAAAGGAGAAGTGATGTTTGTAAGTAACGTTCTTTGTGAGGTGTTTTTGGTCATTCAACATCTCATTCTTATGTCTATATAAGGAAGGGCATACCCTTATGATAAATTACTAATTCACTAATCTTGGGGTGAAGTATGAGAATTAAAAATAGTGGAAGCGCTTAAGCACTAATCTACTGATTTTTCTCTAACTTTTCAAGTCTTAACCAAATTATCTCCAATCTATTTTAAACTTTGGCTTTAGGCATAAAACAACATGCAAACCATGTAGCAAGTAAAAAGTTGGAGAAGTTAAGAGAAGAGGGGTATCCAAAGAGAGGTCGTGAGTAATAGGAAGAAGAGGAAGGTGTTGCCTTGGTTTGAAAGTAATAAAGGTTGGATCTTTAGGCTTTTGGTGATGGTGGAAAGTGGTTCTATGTTCTTATGGCTTTATGCTTGTGTTTGGAATGGATTTAAGTGAGTTATCTCACTATCTTGTTTGTATATATTATGTATACATATATGTTGTATGCAAAGTAAAAGTTAAAGTGATATTAACTAAGTAAAGTTATAAACTTTGGACCCCTCTTGCTTTTGAAAGCAAATGATAACTTTATATTGTATAACATCATTTGTTACCCTCTTAAACATGTGGCATGGCCTTGACTTGATTTTTAAATGGTTATTTAAGTTGTGTGTTAAATTGAATTAAGTTTGATAGTGTTTGAAGCGAGAATAGTCATTATAAGTGCACTTCCGAATCCCTTATTTTCGAGAATTTTTATAGACAAATATAAAGATATTCTTTGGGGTTTCTTCCCATGGCTTTTAAGTATATTAATGTTAGTACTTACTATAAAATTTTCATGTCTTAAATCATTTGTTTATGTGGTTAAAAATAGTCACAAATATCATGCTTTTCAATGTTTTTTTAACAAGGACTTTTAACAGCATTTATAAATGCTGCAGTAAGTCACTTATGGTTTTAAGTGTTAAAAAATGATATTTAAATTTGGTATTTTTCTCTAATATTTTTAGAGACTTTTTCAAAAATGTTTTGAAGTGTTCGAAAGTGTTTAAAAATGATATTTAAATTTGGTATTTTTCTCTAATATTTTTAGAGATGTTTTGAAGTATTCGAAAGTTGGTTTGAAGTTTAAATATATTTTTAATAATTATATATAAATTTTGGAAAAGTAAAGAAGAGGTTTAACACTAAAAGCCGACAAGGTAGACTTCTCTTTTCTGAGAGTTAAGATTGATGTCGAGTAGGAATAGAGCAATAGAGCTCTAACCTATCGGGTTCCCTCTTAAACAGGAATAGTTAAGTTGGAATATCAAAAATGTGTTAATCTTATTGTTTACTTAGTTTTTTTAAAGGTAATTAACTTTGCTTAATGCTAAAAGCCGACGAAGTAGGCTTATCTATTTATGAGAGTTAAGATTGATGTCGAGTAGGGATGAAGTAATAGAGCTCTAACCTACCGAGTTTCCCTCTCGACTGAGGAATAGTTAAGTCGGGAATGTCGGAAAGGGGTTAATCATGTTGTTTGTTACTTGTTTATGGAAGTTGTTAAAACTATACTTAACACTAAAAGCTGACGAGTAAACTTATCTATTTGTGAGATTCAAGAATGAACTGTCTAGGTAAGGCTTTGATGTAATAGGTGCTCTAACTTACCTAGCTTCATTCTTGAATAAGGAATGGTTAAGTTGAAATGTCGGAAATGAGTTAAGTATATGAACATTGATTTGTATAAGCAATTGCTTTAACTAGATAATCGATTAATCGACTATCAAACTTAACTAAATATTATCTTTGATCTTAAAGAAATGTTTTAAAGATAAGCATAAGTGAAATAGTTTTAGGTTTTTTGTGACAATGTTTAAGTAACATTAGTCTTAAACCTTTTTTAATGGATTTGTGAAAGTACTTAGATCCTTAAAATGGATATTTTGAAGGAAATTACAAGTATTGAATATTTTGGAGAAAAAGATAGAAAACGTAAAAGTTAAAGTAAGAAATCTAGTTAATGATTTGTGAATATACTTATACCATTTGAGATAAGTATATCAATACCTTTTGAAGTATATAAAAGGAAAAGTTTAAAGTAAGAAATCTTGTTGATGATTTGTGAATGTACTTATACTATTTGAGATAAATATATGAATACTTTTTGAAGAATTGAAAAGATTACAAATAAATAATAGAAATTGATAATGATGTTTTGTTAGATAAACAAAGTTTTACTAATAAAAGAAGTTTTAATTAATAAAAGATTAATTAAAAAAGGATTAGAAGTCACTTATGTGACTTGATCGTGCTTTATATGACTTGATCGTGCCTTATATGTTTACTCGTTTATGGAAAACATTTATTCATATACTTAGCATTAAAAGCGGATAAAGTAGGCCTACCAATCTATGGGAATTATGACTGATGTTCGTGTAGGGATATGAGCAATAGACTCTAACCTATCGACTTCACTCTTGATTGAGGGGTAGTATGAGATGAAAATATCAAAAAAGTGATAAGTATACGAGAGTTGGTTTCCATATGTGATTGCTCTTATTATCATTAAATGACTAAATTCGTCGATTCAGTCTTGAAGAGAGTGGGATCGGTAAGTGATTTACTTATCAAAAACCACTTCAAGGCTGAGATATGTGTTCAATCTCTTGGAAGTGGATATGTTCGAGATGTTGGAATCCATGTGTGGTTTCGAGATCTATTCGAGAAGTGCAAATCCAATTGGGGATTCGTATTTTGTTCGAGTGTTGAAGACTCATGTGAAAGATGTCCAGCGTAATCTCGACATCAGAAATTGAAAATTTAGTAGGGGCATAGCATGGGGTTTGGTTGACCCACGATAGGATATTATCACTCTATATCTAGAGTATGCTTATCGATGTTGCGTGCAGGAGGTGATGTATTTGGGATCACCTATTTAGATGTGGACTGGCTATGTTTTTCTTAATGGCATATTCTATCTAGAGATATACAGCGCTCGGAGGTAGTTTCTGACCCTTGTGCAAGAGATTGGATTGGACGTCGATCGAAGAGGTCTCCACTGATGCAAACATTCCATATCGGGTTTGATTGTACCCTCTAGTATGCTGTTGATAATTTTTTTTAGCAAAGCTAGCGAGGTTGGCTGGTCCCCTACCAGATTTTATTGCAAAGAAAAAAAACTACTCAAAACATGCTTTGAGCAGGAGAAGACAAAAGGGTAATACAAAGAGCAGGGCAAAAGAAACAGAAAACATAAAAAAAGGAACAGAGACGAAAAAAACAAGAAATCCAAGTGGCACGGTGCAGATAGCAAGCACGACTCAGGAAATTTCAAGAACAGCTCGTAGGCAATAAACATAGTAGACAGCGACGTCGACTCGAAAAACCAAGAGAGAGACCAAAGTAATACCCAAAGCCACCAAGAAGACAAAAACAACACATTACCAATCCCGAAAGCAGAGGGGTCAGAGTGGACTTGCGATCCTGTAACTCTTTCATGATGATATGTTTCAACACATTCCAAAGCTGAAGATGCGTTCGCACCACATTGTTAAAGCTTCTCAGATTTCTCTCCCTCCAAACAAGTTGTATATATTTCTTAAGACAAAAGCACAGTAAGGCGCCCGCATCATCCTTCCTTTTTGTGGACTTAAGTATCAAATCCCACTCGATTGACGACTGTAAAAACGGGCTAGTCCTCCAAGATTGACCATCAACCTCCCCCATATATGATGCAGATATCTGCATTCAAAGAAAAGGTGCTTTCCACTCTCAATATCACTTTTGCAGAACACACACAAGTGATCAGTTTCCATCACAAAACCAATCAACCTGTCTTTAGTCAAGATAGCATTATTTAGAACTCTCCACAACATAAGGTTCTCAGAAGGTGTGGACTGATTATTCCAGACGATCTTGTGCCATGGATATTTTGGCTTACGCCGAGTTTCAGAAATAATGTGGTAAACATGCTTTAATGAGTGGGGCTTGCCATCCCAAAGAAGCCCATCGTCATCCGGGAATGAGTTGTGACAGTCGCTCAAAACAGCCCAGAAATCTCTCAAATTCTGATTACTAGTATAAGGGAGGGTCAGTTATTATCGACAATGTAGTCAATAGCTTTAGCATTGCTATTTATTCCAGATTGGAATTTTTGCTGTTGTGATAAGATTTTAGACAGGATAAGACCATTACTTATCCAAGGAACATTCCAGAACTGTTTATTGCTTTGCCGTGAGAGAGAATATATGAGATAAGGCAGGAAAGTGGTTCTCAAAGTCAGGATCTGTCTCCATATCCAACTGCAACCAGACGGTGGTTCCATAGTCCAAAAAGTTTTGTTTCCTATATTGTGAGTGATGGTCCATTAAACCCAAAGGCTATTTTTATTAGAGAGTAAAGAGTCAAAATGATGACTGATCGTAGCAATATTCCATTTCTCAATGCTAAGGATTCCCAATCCTCCATATGACAAAGGTTTTTCGATGGTTTCAAAGGAGCAAGGAATAGGCTTCCTGTTGTGAATGCTGCCAGTCCATAAGAACCATAACATAGCACGTCTGACCAGCCGAAGAAGCTTTTGGGTAGAATAAAGGTTCTAGTTCAGTATACCATTAGGGAGAAGCATACTGATTTAATCAAGACAAGTCTGCCAGCCTGTGAGAGAGAACGATTGGCCCAGTTATCAAGCACTCTAGTTATCTTATTGTAGAGCGGAAGGCAGTTGGCAAATGTGACTCTAGACGAGCAAAGGGGGATGCCGAGGTATACCATATCACCGAGCATGGGTTGAAATCCAGAGGAAGTAGTCAACTCAATGGATAAGGAGCGAGAAATTCTAGCAAACAAGATGGAGGATTTGGAGAGGTTTAGCTTAAGACCAGTGCATGAGTAAAAGGTGTCAAGGGTTCTTTTTATATTGACTATGGACTCACGATCAGGGGAAGTGAAGATCATGATGTCATCAGCAAAGAGAAGGGATGTGATCGTATTTTGTTTACATTTAGGATGGAATTTAATCTTTTTGGTGCGATATTTGGCGTTGAGCATACTTTTCAGAATCTCCATAACTAAGAGGAATAGGTAAGAAGATAGCGGATCACCTTGGCGAATGCCTTGTTTGCTTTTAAAATACCGTGAAACTTCACCATTGTATTTTAGAGAGAAAGTAGGAGAGGATATGCAAATGTAGATCCATGCTACGAAAGGTTTCGGGAAACCCATCAGAGCCATGACTCTCACAATTCTAGACCATTGAACACTGTCATAAGCCTTAGTAAGATCAAGTTTCATCATTGCACTCGGAGTTGCATGAGCGCGTCCATACCCCTTGAGAAGTTCATGAGCTAACATCACGTTATCAAGGGAGTTTCTTTTAGGCAGGAAGGCAGCCTGATTAGAAGAAACTAGGTCAGGCAATACAGATTGAAGTCTTGTAGCGATGATCTTGGCAATGCACTTGTACATCACATTGCAGCAAGATATAGGTCTAAACGAGGAAACATTTGTTGGGGGTGGATTTTGGGTATGAGGACCAGATTGGTAGCGTTGACTTCGTTCAGCAGCTTGAATTTAGAAAAGAAATTCTAGATAGCAAGGCAAAAATCAGGTTTAATGACTTCCCAGTTGTGAGTGAAGAAATGCACATTAAAACCATCAGGACCTCCACTCGACTTCTTATTCATACTGAAGAGAGTGTTTTTTATTTCATCATCAGTGACAAAGGTGATAAGTTGGGCAGCTTGGGTAGGATTTAAGGAGGGGAGGTCGATGATGTCAATAGGATGAAGGTCAGGTTCAAAGTTTTCAGAGTTACCAAGAAGGCAAGAAAAGAACTTAACCAGAGCATTGTCTATATCAAGAGGAGCGGTGTAAAGAACTCCATTATCATCATGAATTCGATATATTTGCTCTTGAGCATGCTTTGCTTTTATTGCGGCGTGGAAGTAAGCTGTGTTACTGTCTCCCTCTTTTGTCCATTTAATATTAAGTTGTTGTCTCCTCATAGAGCATTCCATCTTTAAGGCATCAGAAAGAGCTAAAAAAAGCACTTTCCTGATAATGAATGTACTGTTATATGTTGGCCGCATATTTCTTGAGTTTCTCATACCGGATTTATTTCTGACGCTTGGTTTTTGTTTTTCCTAAATTTCACACGTGCTCTTTCGAGTAGTTTGAGAAATGCAGGTTATCGTTGATATTCATTTGAGCTCGAGAAGACGAGCTGGATGATTCACCTACCGTGGTATTCTTATTTTCGCTGCATTAATATTTGATGTATCAACATTTTAAGGTCATACAGTTATAACTGTCTAGGCTGATGATAGTACTTAGGTTTTGTAACTCCGAAATTTCTGTAAAGAGTAACGTTTTGTATTGTTCTTTTGATATTATATATTATGGTTCCGCTAGTGAGATTATGATATTGTATTCTCTTCTTTCTTGTTCTATTTCTTTTTCCTTTTATTTTACCCTAACAATTCATCTTTCCGTCACTTGGGTGGTCAGCACGTGAATACCGTGGATGTATTTATGTCGACATTCGAGGATCGAGAGGGCATGTCGTTACAGACCCTTATAATGCTTTACATGTTTCTATCACAAGTTTTACTTTCAGAAACACATTCATTGTTTAGCTGTTATTATCTGATATTGTTTCGATGTTTTGAATATCACATATTGTTACTTTAACCATTATATTGTCGAGATTGATGACATAACTTGTGCAATATTTCACCTAGATATATAACCCAATATTTTTCATGTTATCTCTAAATATCATATATTAGTACATGGTCAGTATGTATGTGATACCGATATTAACAACACTAGATGATAGTAAAATAATCTGGATAAAAAAAGTCGATTACAATTATTATAGAAATAAATAATAAATGGATATTTTAGAAATTTTTTGAATTAAATTTTTATTATTTTCAAGACAAATAATAATGTAGTTTGCGTATTTCAAAAAGTGGAATATTATGTATTAGAAATAATTGATTTGGGGTTATTATTATTATTTTGATTTAAAAGATAATAAAGTGATTTCAAAAAGTTTTATAGTAAATTATATCACTTTGAGAAAAATAATAATATAATGTATTTGAAAAAAATTTAAATGTGAATTACTATTATTTTGGAAAAATAATAATTATTATATGGTTTTGAAATATTTATGGTATATTATTATTTCTTTTGAGAAAAAACAATAATTGTATGGTATTGGGTAAGTGAAGGTGAAATACTATCATTTCGGAGATAAATGATAAAACTATATTTTTGAAGTAGATTATTACTATTTTTGGCATAATAATATAACATAATTTCAGTTATTTAAAGGAAATATTAATATTTTAGGGTAGTTGTAATATTGTGTTATGAAATAGACTATCATTAATGATAGATTATATAATAATAAAGGGTCAAAAGTGATTTTGAAGATAAGTTGTTACTATTATTTTAGGATAAATAATGATGAAGTGATATTTGAATACTATTACTTTTAGGGTAAATAATAGTAAGGAAATTTCAAGGTGCAATTGGCAGCTTGATTACTTTATATATCATATTGTTATTATTGCTCTGCAGTTCAATGGTTTTGTTGCTTTAATTGGTTGATTATTTTGGTTACTCCCAACATTTAATTGCTTTGGTTGGTTAGCACGATTGATTATTTTATTAATTGATTTGGTTACGTAGAATGATTGTTCACTTATTGATGCTAGCTATTCTGTTCCACCATTGTTGTATTATTGTTAAATGACTTCTGGTCATATTGTTTGGTCTTGAAATAACTAGCATATGGAATATGACGAATAAATTAAAATTAATTTCATTTAAAGTGATCAAAAATATGAAAATTTGATCTTGAATGCTTTACACATCATATGTATGTGTATGTTTACTTATTACGATGTAAGTAATCTATGATGATGTATGAAGCTTATTGTATGTCTTGTGCTTGGTTGTGATGATCACCTACATTATCTGATAAATGAATACAACTTATGAATGTTATTGTGACCTAGAAGGGTGAAATCCCTCGAAGTGTGTTACATGAAAAACTAAAGAGAGATAGCTCGTAACTTAGAGGTGAGGTTAACTTTTTCAAATGAATCTATAAATTTAAAATTACACATTATTATGATGTAAATGTGATAATAGAGAAATGAATACATTTTGACGTATAACTAACTCTGGGATGAATGTCAGTGTAGAACCCTTATAGTAACTTATGCAAGTTAAATTGCTATGATCCCTTTTTTTACATGTTTATGATATATTGTATGATATGATGACGATGATGCTCATGTTGATGTATGGATTGCTGTTGACATATTATTTTATATGCTAACAAGCTTGAATGTAGATGGATGGTAAGTTTAAGACTGACTCATTCTCACTCAAACATGAAGAGCAAGATTAAGTATAATAGTGGTGGTACAAAAAATATATTTAAAACTACGTTAACTAAATCCCGAAAGGGTGCATAAGCAATCTATCTATGTGTGAGGCCACAGATCTACGAACCTGGGTGAGTAGATGTGAGCAAGTGGTCCAAATATATATAAGGTAAACTAAAATCAATTTAAGGAAGTTCAAGCTAATTCTAAGCTAGTGTAATTCTTTTTATGAAAAATTAATTATTAACAACAAACTCCATGTTATTAAAAAATGTTGAACGAACACATATGTTTGTAGCGTGAAAATGGATATGTGAGTTAATATTTCTATTTCACATTAATTTAAATTTCTATGAAGTGTGTGTTATCAACAATGTCTTTGATTGAGTAGCGTACGTCGTTGTTTTTTCGAATACGTTTTGGCACTCCATTCTACGGTGCAAAACAAACTGAGTGCTGCTGTCTCTATAATAAAACAGTCTCCTTATAAATATAGTGATTCGTTTCTACACTAACGGAATCGATTCGTCTGCAAACCCGCGTTATATTGCTCTTGTTTTCAAAAATTAAGAAAAATAGCGGTTAAGTTTAGAAGGATGAAAAGAGATCGAAAAAAACAGGGGAGAAAAGTTGGATCTCAAAAAAACCAAAGCTATTTTCACACAAAAATATAAGTGTTGCACCATGTCCATTCCTAAATAACAGTCAAAAAAAGCCAAAGCTATTTTCATACAAAAATACAAGTGTTACACCGCGTCCAACCCAGTTCAAGTCGTTCGCGCGTATGGTGATCAAGCATGATCTCCATCTTAAAAAAAGTGCAAGTATTAGATGCCCTAAGAACCTGACCTTCTTTTGAGAATCAAGTATATAAATATATTTTTCTTTTTCTTCTATCCGATGATGCGAAACTATTCAAAATAAGAGCCAAATACACTTATTCAATATTTTAATATTTTAAAACTATAAAATTTCCAGCAGTGTGAGAGGATGAGTTTCAATGAAGAAGTACCTAATTTTCATGATTAATAAAATTTATTTTTCCTGCTTAAAATGATCAAAAGGGCCTCAAGTTGAAAAGCACACTTAAAACCTTAAAATCCATCCCTATATTTCATGTATCATCTGCCATATGCGAATAATAGGATAATGTTATGTATATATTAGGTTGTACAAAGAAAAAAGAAGTAAAAATCAATGTGCATTGTAATCTAATAAAGGTTTTATTAGGATACCAGTGAAGATCACTAAAGCATTAGATGCATCTATCTATCTGAACTTCTCAATCAATATTTCTGGGAATCCATACCTAGTACATTGGATCATCTACTACATAGTAAAGAAAAATCATGTACGTTGTATAAAATCTCCTTTAGCATCACTTTTCCAAAAGAATAGGAAGAAGAATGACCAAAACAACAACCACCACCAAAACAACAGCCAAAAAGCTCCACTTCTTCGTACCCCTCCCCTTTTTCTTGGCCTTCAAAAGCTGCTCGTTGCCCCTATTTATGTAGGACCTCGCCTTCTGGACCTGACTTTCAATGTCGTCCAGCTGCTCCCCCTGCACATGTACAAGTACAGACATGTCCATGAACACCTGCTGAAGCTCAAGCAGGCTTTTCTCGAGTTCGGTTGTCGCTAAGTGCCTCTCTTGTACTTCCGCTATCGTGTCTATAATGCTTCCTCGGCCTTTTTGCTCTATCGCTAGTTTGAAGAACTTGTCCCCTTCTCCAGTTGCAATTAAGGTTTCGATCATCTCTGTGGTTGGGTTCTCGCCTGTTACCATGTAGTACCTTTTTTGAAATGTCATTTTATTTTAGTTTAATTTACATATATAACTAGCATATGTACAAGCAAAGAAAAATGCTAATTCTATTTGAAACCAGAACAATTCTTAGTTGCTTCTAAACTCGGTTGAAATACGATAAAAGTTGTTTCCTTTATCATTAGGTGAAATGTGCATGTTGTATCTCATGTTCAGTTGAAGCAAAATATTGATTGAAAAGGAACTAGCATAGCTCGTTGGATCGAAATGGTTGACAACTAGTTTGTTCATATGTAAGTTTATGGATAATAACCAGTTTATTGATTTCTTTACTCAGGTTTCATTCACAGTATGAAATATGAATAATGGGACACCTTTGGAAACTAGAGAACTATGCTATATATGTTTAACACTCATATGGCTTCAAAGGTTCCACTTAATTAGACTTGTTAGATTTGCCTGGTCTTTACTTAGGAACTTTGATGTCAAAGTCTAGCTAGTGATTAGTGTCATAGCAATCTACCTAGTTTTGATCATGTATACTAAACTTCAGTTCCTTGACCTATGCATGGACCATTTTTGACATGAACAAATTGGAATGTAATATAGTTTCAGATAGAATGAACAGGAAAATCTTCTTACTACTAATCAATTCCAAGGATTTATTATCTTTTCTCTTCCATTTTTAACTATTACTACTAGCAGCTGACGGAGATCAACTGTTCAACAAGTTTGCATACTGCAAAATCTTTTTCACTACTCTTTGACTTACAATCTTTTATTTACCATTAATAACCATAATTACTGATTTCAACCTCACATGCCATTCATATTCATAGTTTTCTTCTGTTTGAAAGAAAATTCATTGAAATGTACATATTAAAATACTTAGGAAAGTATTTCGTATAGGTCACGGTGGGAATGCTACTACAAGAAGAGCTTTACGTACGGATTTAGATATTTAAAGCTAAATTCAAGAATTAAAGAAATGCATCTTCTTTGAATAGTTTGTTTGTAATCGTCAGCAATCTCCTTCCTCAAGTCCTGAAAAGCCTCCATCTGATGCTTCAGCTTCACCCTCAATCCATTCGCTACCGAAACCCTAGTTCTGTCCGTACTGCTGCCAGACCCACATCCCTCCACCTTCCGATTCGCCGCGTTGGCCCGATCCAGCGCCTCCAGCTTCACCTTCACCACCTTCGCCTTCTTCAGACAGCTCGCCACGTCGTCGTCCATTTTCATCCTGAGCGCCCCGATCTGCTTCGAGTCGTGAAGTGTCTTCGAGCTCTCGAAAGCTGCGTATAGGGAAGCGTGGAGGCGCTCGATCAGCTCCAGCTCCTCTTTGATCGAGTCCACGTCGGCGAAGAATTTGTCGAGGTTGGCGCCGCCGGCGGTGACGGCGGCGCTGCCGAAGCTGTCGGCGGAGGTGAGTTCGGTTGATGGGAATACGTTTTCACGCCATGATTTCGTTAAGAGGTTGTTCATTGGTGATTCTGTCTATGCAATTTTGAAAACTTTGGAGATGACGAGGAAGAATGTACGTGTATTAATTTCGAATGGGAGGACCCCACACAAGTAATTAGTTTTGCTCGATTGTTTACTCTCGTTCATGACCCTTTGTTGTTTGTATGAGTTAAACAATAAATGGTTTACAGAGTGGACTCTAATGAAAAACAAAAGCTATAAACTCCTTTGACTGCCCTTGGGTCATGTCCACCCCTCTTCGTGTTTGTCAAGGTTCCTTGACGACCAGCTTCCTTTTCTGCTTCTCTTTGTCATGGCTAACCAGGCATTTGGCAAAAGCTTCTCGTCGGCCCTGCAAAAAGAGGCGGTGGTCTATATTATTCATTTGACTAAAGGAACATAACGGTACAATTCATTTAACATGAACATTATTGTGCCACAACCGCTTTTTGTACTTCACATTACATCTCACAAAGACACCAACAACTCCTTGAGCAATGCTGCTAACCTAACACGAGCATGGAAAAATGCGACTTGCCAGGTAGCACGCATCTAAATCATTCTCTTAATGCAGAGTCGTAGCTTGTTGCATTTCGGCCATAGATCGCGATCAACGGCTCCGAGGAAATTTAGTGCTCAAAACATTGATCTCAGTCCTTCAAAGAAAGTTTTCTATAGCTTTAAATAGAGGTTCTTATGGACTTGTACAATGACTTTTTTTTCTACTCTCAAGAGATATATCTAACAGCTTTAAGACCTTGTAAAAGTCATGAAATTACATCTTGTAACAAAAAAAAAACTCTATGTAATAAGAACATCAACAATAGTTGACGTAGACCTTTAGCAAAAAAGAACCAGTCTACATTTCGTGTCATTTCTTTAATTGCACTATGTATTATTCTCTTAGTTACTCCTTATTTTGCATTAAAAAATGATACTAATGAATAACCTTTGCTAAAATTCATAGTACTTCCTACATCATGCATGATGCCCAGGAGAGAGTGATGCTTGAGACCTTTGTCAGGGTTGCCATGGTTGCAAAAGGGACGAATGCATCGTGTCTGCCCCTAACTTTGCTCACGATGCCCCCACGCCTGAGCCAATCTCTTCGCTCGGGACTCATACTGCTCATCACTCCCATTCCCCTGAAAGACAATCTGCCTTTAAACAACTTAAGGCAGCGGACGGGTGGCATGATTTGCATTTCAACCATTTAACTAGTGAAGGATGAGCAAAAATGACGAACAAAGGAAATTCTCTATTCACTTCCGATTTTAAGGGGAAGTTCCAAGACCTCACTCCTGCGAGAGGCATGGCCACTACACCGGATCTCCTTTTGTGAATAGAAATAGGAGGTTGCCTACATCTGTTCGACGTCACTGGTCATCGTCACCCTATCAACATCAAATATCCCCTTACCTCACAAGGCATAAACTGACCCCTTCCTGACTAGGGACACACATTTCCCGCATGGGGCGAACGTGGGTCTTAGAGAAGAAATGACACTTTTTAGGTAGCAGATGCTCATAATACAAACCAGGAACCAAGGTGGGGTTGGTTTCTCCAACAACAAGAACAGTGAACCGCTCAGAGGAGATACAAGGAACATGCATTCATCGAAGGTATGCTTTGCCAATATGATGGGAGTACTAACTCGATCGATCATATCACGGTTTTCAACTCTATCACTATGCCAGCCAACTCTCCAGCAACGCCGAATGCATTTTATTTCCCTCCATTGTGATTGGACAAGCCTCCCGCTGGTTCTTGCATCTACAAGCCAACAACATCAACTCCTAGGTCCAGCTGTGCATAGACATCAAAACACGTTTCTTTACCTCCTAAGCATGAACAATGATGACTAGCGAGCTTTGCAACATACAATAAGGGCCAACTAAGTCACTCCTTCACTACGTCAACTGCTTCAACAAGGAGTCAACTCTAGCCAAGGGGTGAAAACGAAAATCTTGGTAGTCGCTCTTTGCTCAGGGGTGAGGTACCGTTCGCTCTTTGCTCAGGGGTGAGGTACCGTTCCATGACTTGGAAGGAACTACAAAAACAACCCGCTTTGTCTTTAACATATTTCTTTTAGAGGACCAATATCATTATGATAGTAGAGGAGGCAAACTTGTCCAACATCAACAAAGATGATGAGCAAGGAGGAAAACAAAGCTCATGCTGGGAGGGCGACGGTAGAAGAAATGGTCATCAGGAGCACCACAAAAAATGTTCCGGGGTTGCCCCTATTCAAACCTAGGTATACAAATTATGCCTCAATAATTATGATATGAAAATAGGCTACCTCATCACTATGGATCGTGCCTTGTACCATACACCTCCTCTCGCCCACTCGGAGGGAAAGGAGGATCCCTCTGGTACTAAGATATCGTGAATTCCACTAAGTTAATGATCACAACACCAATGAGTATTGTCCTTAAAAGACGAGAGAGTAATTGATCCAAAAGGGTATACTTGTTTAATATGTCAGGCAAAAGATGGATCGAAGAGCCGAGTGGCAAGCCCTCCCTGCCCCACCGCAATAGGAGGATGAAAATAGCGTTGCAGCAAACAACATAGAAATCTTGTCAATATGTGGCAGCCCACACATCCCAAAAGTAGCAGGGAGTACCAAGCCCAGTATAGAAGGAAGCTCAAGCCTCAACCCAACTAACCAAGTATATTTAATGGAGCTTTGAGTTCTGAAAACACCGAGAGTGGAGGAGGATGTAGTCAGCATCACCTTCACGATCAAAAGCAAAAGGTGCGTTGGCTACCTACTATTGGAACATGCAGTGGGATGAATGAATAAATTTCATTTTTTTTTTACCATTTTGGATCTTACTTGCCCTATGTAGTCTCAATTGATTTAGAACTTATACAAATCAATTTTAAATAAAAAAACATTATTTTATTTTATTTATTGGTAAAAGGATTTTATTTGATATTATATGTGATATATAATGTGTACATGTGTATCATATACACATGTCGGTGTACATGCTTGTGCAACATATATAATGTACATAGTTTAACATGCCAGAATCTAAGTATTGAGATTTACACCACAACGGACACGTCGGCCCCTCCATATACATATTTACTATCTGTAATATAGTATTAATATAATATAAAACATTCTTATATATACACAAATAATTATTAAAAATAATATACACATATTCATATGCAAAATAATCATTTATAATATAAATATAACATACTTTGAAATTTGAAATTAGATCTACATTTAAATTATCTTTAAAATTCAAATTCAAATTCAATTTCATAAATAAATTATATATATATATATATATGTATGTATGTATGCATTTAAAAAAATTATTGGAGATATATAAATATATTTAAATTTCATAATTTAAACCATTTGTATATATTTAAATAATATTGCATGATAATATATATAATTTATATAAATATAATATACGTAATATTTAAGTTTTGCCATAATTTAGGTTCGACAAAAATTATTTTAAAAACTTAAATCGTAAGGATTTATTCAAAAATGGTTTTTAATTTAAATGTAAATTTTCATACGGAAAAATTAATTTTTATTTATTTCCATATAAAATTATGCTTCATAAATATGTTAATTTATTTAATTTATTTATATTTACATACATATATATTTGTATAAACAAACTGCAATTTAATATATTTAGACTACTAAATATTAAAATATAATTCGAATTGAATACACACACACATATCTGTGTGTGTGCGCCAATTTTTTTTTAAATATTCGAAAGTGTCATTCATAAATTTATCAAAATAATTTAGAAATGCATACATGCATATAAATTTTTTTAGAATTATATTTTATTCAAAATTGCACTTTTAAATTAAAATTAAATTTGAAGTTTTTAAGGCCAAAATTAAAATACGTATATAGACATAAAAAAAAATTTGTAACAATAATATGTGTGTGTGTGTGTGTTCTAGATCGACAATATATATATATATATATATATATATATATAGTATTCATGATATAAATCTAACCAAACCAGATATAATAACATAATAAATGACATGTATATAAATCAACATATGGTAAAGTAATACCTCAGTTGTAGCCTTATGATGACACGTGAAATATTAAATAAGTGGAACTCCTATAATTGAACCCAATCTCTTTCAGAAAGCGCTACAATGGAAGAGACCACATACCTTACTTTTATTTGATTCGAATTGATTTTGATTTGAAAATAATGAAGGAGCGGATGGTTTGGATTTTTGACCAGAGGTGAGGGAGATGAGAGCCAAAAGTAAACTAAAAAATGTAAGGGCTAATGGTTTAAATAAGAAAAGAAGTAGAGAAGAAAAGTCGATCTAAGTCCTTTCTTTTCTCCACTAATTTAAACCCAAGAATATCAAGCATATTACCTCTCCATTTCCTTTTATTTGACCGGCCACTACATGGGCCTCGTGGGCTTGCATGTCACTTTAAACTATATTAGTTTATTTACATTTAAATAAATTCAAATGTACATTATCGATAAGTATGTATATAAATTTTTTATACATACTATTTTCAACGCTAATCGACACAAATCAAACAAAATTTTATAATTAATATTTAACAAATATTAATTAATTTGTAATAATAAAATTTAACTAAATTAGGTGATATTCAACATTGTGGTTGTGTGACTCTTATGTGTATATTCGGTCAGCGATTAATATCGAACAATTCGATATTAATGTTCATATGTCACTTAGCTAGTGGTCTGATAATTTGGCCAAATTTATTGCTTACACAGATACAATAAAATTCGATTTTATTAGTTTAAGTGGTCCCTGATAGTGATAATTATTTACATTACTTCTCTTCATCAAAACTATATCACATTAGGACTTATGAAATTGGTATTGTTCAAAATTCCAATGGTCTACATTTGACTTGTATAATTCAAATTCAATAATAACAATTATTATTGACTAAACTACTATGGCCAGAGACTTGATTTGAGTTGACTTCAATTGACCATGATACTACCTCATATAACCGAGGAGACGAATTCTCTATTGGATAGTGTTTCACTTCCAATGCTTTAACTCAGACCCAACTATAGATGTTCGATAGACATCATTCCACAATTTAACTATAATCAAAGTGGAGTGGCCACACTGAAGTTCAATAATATTCTCTAGTCCAGAGACCTATATAATATTGTCAATTCGATATTTTCCATTTAGCCTTAGTTATATTAAACAACAAAAAATATCAAGCGAGACATTCCATAGTTATCCAATAACTACTAGTACATAAATCCTTGGTGGCTCCTACAACCATAAGTGAAACATTTCCAACATTTGGAGAACATTACTCTAGTCTCGATACGTCTTGAATATGAATATTTAAAACTATATTTTTATTATATATTGTGATAAATTGCTCATGCTACCACATGTTGTAATTTCTATCATAAAACATATCATTTATGGACTTTCTATTAAATATACTTAAATTAAATAATTAATTAATACAACATATTATAACAAGTATATAATAGAAAGAAATACACATTTTATTTCAATCAAGAATATATTATAGAGTTAATATTTTACAATAAATTGCAAAATCGCCCCTAGGGCATAACCCTAACTCTGTTAATCTATCACTTGCACTTAGGGCCAATTACAAAACCTCAACCCCATCCCATCGACGAGCTTGACCAGAACTGACTGAGCTAGTCCCTTCATGAATAGATTTGCTATATTGTCCTTTATATACGCTCTTTGTATCATGACCTCTTCCTTTTCAATGAATGCTCTAATCAGGTGGAACTTTCAAAGAATGTGCCCCCAATTCTTAATTACTCTAGGTTACTTTGCGATCTACATCGCCCCATTATCGTTGCAAAATAGTCATCGGATTCTCAACATTGGGAATGACTCCTACCTCGCTCAAAAAACTACGCATCCAGACAGCTTGTTTAACTGCTTCATTGAGGGTGATGTACTCGAATTCCATTATATAATCAACTACCATTTCCAATTTGAAAATTTTCCAACTAATAACCCCACCGTTTATAGTAAAGACGTAACATGACATTGACTTACTGTCATCGATATCACTTTGAAAGCTTGAATCTGTATACCCTTCATAAGGAGGTGTCCATTCTCATATATTAGGAATAAGTCCGTAGTATTCCTTGAATACTTTAATACATTTTATATCCCTTCAATGTTTTGCTCCAGGATTAGCCCGTATTGGCTTTTGGATCTTAATGTGTATGCCACATTTAGTCTAGTACATAGCATAGCATATGTTATGGATTTCTGATTACCGAAATATACGATATCCACTTCATATGCTCCTTCTCCTTATCAGTTTGATGAGCATCCCTCTTAGAAAGGACATACATATTGCGTCAGAACATTCCGCACTTGGAATTCTCCATAATGAACCTTTTCAGTATAGTCTCTATGTATAGGGATTGGGACAATCCCAATAGCCTCTTAGATTTATCTCTATAGATCTATACCTAGTATATCTCCCAAATCCTTCATGGAGAAACTCTTAGAAAACCAAGCTTTCACTGATTGCAACAATGAAACATCATTGCCAGCCAATAATAGATCACCAATGTATAAAATTAAGAACACGACAGCATTTCCTTATTCCTTTCAGTATATGCTTGCTTCCTCTATGTTCTAATGAAAACCCAACTGTTCGATTACTTTATCAAAACACTTATTCCAACTCCTTGAAGATTATTTAACTCCATATATGGATCTTAACAACTTGCAAGCTTTACCCTCACTCCTACCACCCTTGGGCTATGACCTATGGACGATCTCTTCTAAATAACCATTTAGAAATGATGTCTTTACGTCTATTTAACATATTCCGTAGTCTTAGAATCCAGCAATAGCTAACATTATCCGAATGGACTTAAGCATTGACTACAGGGGAAGAGTTCCATCATAATCAACACCTAAAATTTGATGAAATCCTTGAAGATTATTTAACTCCATATATGGATCTTAACAACTTGCAAGCTTTACCCTCACTCCTACCACCCTTGGCTATGACCTATGGACAATCTCTTCTAAATAACCATTAAGAAATGATGTCTTTACGTCTATTTAACATATTCCGTAGTCTTAGAATCCGACAATAGCTAGCATTATCCGAATGGACTTAAGCATTGACTACAGGGGAAGAGTTCCATCATAATCAATACCTAAAATTTGATGAAATCCTTTCGCAACTAGCCTTACTTTGTAAGCCTCCACTTGTCCATTTGCATTTAGATATTTCTTAAAATTACATTTGGAAGCCGATAGGTTTTATCACTTCGGGTATGTCAGCCAAATTCCATACTATTTTTTCATGAATGGAATCCATTTCGTATTTCATAGCTCCAAGCCAAAGTGTAGAGTCTTAAGTCTGTAGTGCTTGTTGGAACGAGAAAAGAATGTCATCATCTAAGACACAGTCCTCCTGCTCTTCATTCATGAGAAAACCATAATATATCTTTAGTGCATGATATTCCCTATTAGACCTTCCAACAGGTTGTGTGTTTTCATATACGGGTGGATTTGGCACTGTTCAGCCTTTGTGTTAGTTTCTTCGATCTCATTCAATTCTACAACTTTGCTATTAATTTCTTTTAAAAATATTCATTTTCTAAAAAGATAGCATGTGTGGAAGAACATCTTGTTCCTCTATGTTGTACAAAATATGTCCCCTAGAGTTTTTGAGATATCCTATAAACTTACACAAGGCTGATCTCGACTCAAGTTTGATGGATTCGACGTTCTTAACATATACTGGACAATCCCATACCTTTAAAAAATTGAGACGTAGTTTCTTCCCATGCCACATCTCATACGGTGTCTTAGTCACATATTTTGTAGGTGTCAAATTCAACATATGCACTGTGATTTCTAGCACATACCCCAATATAACAGAGGTAACTCAACTTTACTCATCATGGAACGAACCATATCTAATAGGGTTCGGTTCCTTCGCTCCGAAACACCACTATGTTGTAGAGTATACATGGAGTAGTGTAACATACCGCCATCTACAATGCCCCATTAGACCATAAAATGATGCGAACATCGCAGATAGTGGATCAATTTGATGTAAATATAATACATATCACATGGCTACCTATAATACTTTAGACTTTCTAAACACACAACGAAAAGAATAAGATATAATAGTAATCAATAATACAATCTTAAACAAACAAAACAATATAGTATTAAATAAATCCAACTACAACTCTCTACTGGTAAAGGACATAGTACAATGTTTAGGAATATGTGAAATACAACAATAGATAGCTAATAAATAAATGCGTGTCTCTATCGTACCATCACCTCCAGGTCACCACCAATCCTCTCATCGACCTACTAGGGTATAAATAAAAGAAAGAAAATAATAAAGGGGATCAGACATATGTCTGGTGAGTTAAACACATCATATAAGTGTATAATACTAATAAGCTAGTAAAAATAATACTTATGCTCGAACTATACCTTAACCTATGTGACCTGCAACCAAGAAGTTAGCTAATTTCTATAATGACATCATTGTTAAGGTCTCACTAAAAGTTATCCTATGCCCAATCATATGCACACGATTGGAGCCAAAGTCCCAACTTGCATGCCAAATGTATTACGACTTGCTACTAAGGAACTATATGTCTTAGTCCGTTGTTGCCAAATCATACACCGAAGACTCAACTCCTCTAAATGTACCGTATTATCAAACTATATGCAACTCGCTACTAAAGAACTACATGTCTTAACACACTATTGCTAGATGTCATTCGTCATACCGAAGAACTCATTCTCTTTGAAATTACTGTCATTAAACATCACTGGTCAGACTTAAGAACTCATTTTCCCCAAAAAGCGTACCGTACCCATCAACATCAATCATGTATCGAGAACTCAACTCCTTTGAAAAATGCATAACAATGCTTTCGTTAGATGTTACTGCCTACACCAAAGAACTCATTTCCTTTGAAAAATATAATGTAATGCCTATCCTCCTAACCGTCATCGTTAGATGTCACCAGTTACACCAAAGAACTCATTTTCTTTGAAAAATGTAATGTAATGCCTATCCTCATAAGCATTATCGTTAGTCATCACCGATTATAATGAAGAACTCATTTCCTCTGAAAAATGTATTGCAATTCCTATCCTTGTAATCATCGATCGAACAACGTATAACAAACATACCCAAACCGAGGTGCCTTTCTAAAGTATCTGAAAATGTAGCAAACAACGTATCAAAGCATTTATCGTCTCACAACGATTATGATGCCATGAACTACGCATGAAACAAAGGTTGTATGCGAGAGTTATAAGGGTTTAACATATATGGGCATTTTTGTAATTATTAAATAATTCAGTTTAAGTAATATTGCTTTGTATCTTCGAACGAACACCAACAATGGATTCGTGTCATCGAGAAATACAATTTTGACATGTAATATGTCTAATTTGGAATACTTTTGTGTTTTACACTTTTTAATTAGGGGACAACAAACTTTATCTATTTACAATAAAAAAATCACTTTTTTAATTAGCTAGCCATGAAATACTACATCCTAATCACGTATATATAAAAATCAACACTTTAATAATCAATTTCATCATTTATAATTTGGTTTAAGATCAAATGGAGTGAGTTACTATGTCTTATCAATATTACACAAATAGGATAAATCCCACTCACCAAAATGCTCGAATGAAGAAGAACTCAACACTGTCTCTGCTGTCCTATACTTTTTACACCTAGAAACCGTAGAAATTCACCAATATTTATTTACTAAATCATAATGCCTATTTTCTTTGTCATTCTAATGGGTACATCGTCAAAATTCGTTAAGAAACGAGAGAGATACACTATTTTGAAGTTTGATAAAGAACGATGAAAATGGTGGAGATTTCATCATCGTTCTTCGCTGTCTAGGGTCTGCCGTACCTATGATCTTATAAATTCTTCCTCTAAAATGTTATAAGATCTTATAAATTCAAAGTAAGAAGAGAAAAGAAGAATAAGAAATGAAATAGATAAAAAAAAGACTTTTGTTTTGAATTTGCTTAGAATTTGATGGATATTAGTGGTAATATGTTTAGATGGATTAGAAAATTGAGTTTGCAGTTCTATTTATAGGTTGGAAATAACGCATATTTAGCCAAAAGTTTCGTAATCATTATAATACGAAAAGGTCATTAGGTTTGACTTCTTATAATTTCTAGACCGTTTAACCAAATTTGGTTAGTTATACATGTTTTATCACTATAAACGGTATTTTAGATGCAATGAGACTAGTCTCGAAGCCTAATTCCAACTTTCAAAAAATTATTATTTTGCCACCTATGTAAATTAAGATTTTTCCATTTTTAATTTAAGTATTCAATTACGTAAATTTACAGAGTGTTATATTTTTCCCTTTAAAAGAATTTTATCCTCGAACTTCCAAAATATGGATAATCCAGCTCCCTTTAACATACAAAATAGACGCAGTTACATCCATTATACAATATAGGCGAAAACACGACCAAGAGTATATAATATATATGATATATAAAATAGGATGGTATGATATGAGATGAGCGCAAATGCAACTAGATTGGCCTTCGATATGAATGTACATGTAGTGCAACCAATATGTAAACATCATAATATATGTACGTACGTATGTACATATGTATGCACATCCATACATCCATATGAAGCATTCATATCAAAGTGCAAGTAAACATCCACGTCTGTAACAAACCTACTTTCAATGCCACTAAAATAAAATAAATTTAACGATAATCAAATGTTCGAATACTATTTTGGATAATATTTTATTGTAGATGGAATTAAAATTATTTTGATAATAAATAGAATTAATAAATTATTTTCAAAAGAATTTTTGATCTCGAATAAAATATTTATAGTGAAAATGTATTACTTTTTTATTGTAGATATTTTTTATATGATAGAAATAGTCGAAAATTATTTTATTTTACATGGACACAGTAAATAATTAATCATAGATGGGTAAATATTGAACTAAAAGGGATTATGCAATTAGCGAAGTATATTGTTTGAATGGAGTGTTGTTCAATATATATATATATATATGTATATATATATATATGTATATATATATATAAAGAATTACTTTAAAGAAAAAGAAAATGACATAAGAATGAGAAGGGAAATGGAAATATACATATAAAATAAAAATTTAAAAGCCAAAGCCCATAACCAAACAAGCCCATTTCAATACCCACTCTCCTTTTCTTTTCCCTATTACCCTACCTGTTTCTATTTGTCACCATAAGGCCCAAAATCACAAATTGACGGAAAGCAAAAGGAAACAAATAAAACAATAAATTGAAGGTGCGAGTCTAGCATCGGTAACTAGGCAAAGGAGGTCAACGCGAGCAAGGAGGAGGTGGCACGTGCATACAATTTGGGCTTGGCCGTTGATGAGGTGGTGAGCTAGTGGCGTGGGTAGGCTTGGTGTGATGATGCATGCAAAGGCAACATTGATCGAGAGGAAGAAGAATGAACGCGGAGATAGCTGAAGTGAATGAGGAAGGAGACCATAGCATGGTTGTAAGGCACGATGTTGACAAGGCAATAGTCAGCTGAGGGCTGGAGCTCAATTGTGGGGGACAATGTGCATGCAGTTCTGATAACAACGAGAGGCGGTAATGGCTTGGGATGCAGGGTGTTGCAAGTGGTTATTGGGCAATCTAATGGTTATGGTGAGTTATTTTTTTTATATACTCTTTAAATCTAATAATGGTGCCCTCTCCCCACCCAGTACACCCGATCTCCTTCGTCCCTAGCAAATACAACTTCGTTCTGATAGACCCCTCCCCCCTCCCTCCTCCTCTGCCGCCCCCTGCCATCACGCGATCCCATCTCGAGCCCCATTGCCTCCGCCCGGACCCAACCAACCTCTCTGTATCGAGATCCCCGCCGCCAAGACTTACGCCCAGGTAGCGGGTTCCGCTCCTCGCTCCCCTCTCCTGCCCAATCCTCCGGCCAAGCGTCGCCACCCCTTGCCGCAATACAAAAACGTTCGCCAAACGGTTGAATTTCTGAAGCAGGAAAACCGTTGCCTTCGCTGTGCAGGCCTTAGACACGTGGGGCAGTTTTGTCGGGACGCAAAGATATGCTATAAGTGTGGATTTTTTGGGCATCCTCAATCGCACTGTCCCGATAAAATCCTCAATCAGACTCTGGCTCGTAAAATCAGCAAAGTCCATTCCTCTCCCACTAAAGACAAACCCACCTCTGCTCGCTGGGTCCCAAAGTCACATCTCCACTCAGCTCAAACGAAACCTTTCAGCTCCCCAATGCAACCCATATTCCCTATAGCTACACATAGTCTGCCTCAATCCCCGAAGCAACATCATAACACATTCTCGAATCCCAAAACATTCTCAATGGCGGACCCAACATTGCTCCTCATCGCTAACATCATCTCTGGCACATGGTTTATAGACTCTCTTCACCAAACACTATCCTCCATCTTCCATCACAGAGACTGGCCGCTTTGGCTCCAGACCGACACCAGCTTCATCTTCTACTGCCCTACATTCTCAATCAGAGACCAAATCCTCCAGCGATCGACCATCTCTAGGGCCGGAGGAACCATGCGATTCCAGTCTTGGTCTGAGCTCGACCGTCCTGCGACGTCCTTGGACCCTCCATCGTGGGCGAGAATCTCAGGTTTCCCGGAGCTCCTACGCTTCAACCCGGAAGCCATCTCTGAAGCAGTCAAGCCAGTGGGTAGATTCCTGGCCCAAGATGACTGCGAATGGGCGGAACTTGATCATCGTTTTTTATACATTCAAATACAATTCTTCAGTGGAATCATCACTCCATCATCCTTTGTCATCGTCGTCAACAACACGGAATACCTCCTAAATATTGAAAGATGGGAGCACGAACATCCAAACAGGCGCCGGAGAACCACCTGCTGGGGTTGGACTACGAGAGAAATTCCCCCCTATTTGAGCACCACATCCCGATCGAAGAATTAGAGTCGGAAGACAGATTCGACGTCATGAATTACTCCCCAATCTTCTCCAGCTCCCTGCCGGCGCCCGGCCAACACTATGATCAGTCATTTGAAGTGGTGGGTCCAAGGGGCTGGGACCCATGGCCAGTCCAAGAGCATAGGTGGGACCCTTTCTCTGATTTAGACCTCTCATCCCCGTTCTTCCAGCAGATCCCAACGCCCCCTGATGCCGCATCCCCACCCCATCTGCCACGTATTTCTACCCCTCAAATTGATACCCAATCCCTCTCGGTGCAGATCCAAAATACCTCTCCCCAAGCTATCCCCCAATCTCCCATACACCAGTTCCCCGTTCCTAGCCCAGCAGAATTTAGCCAAGCGGCCCGCCCAAGGACTAGCCAAGGGTCTCAGCCAGCCACTCCAGCGGCCGCTCAGTGGTCTCAGCCAATCACTCTAACAGCTGTGCGCTGTAGCTCCAGACTGGACAGAGCAGCATCACATCTTGGTAGTTTCTTTAAACATGTAGTCTTTTCCTCTCTTAATAAAAGCTTAAATAAGAAAATGGCACGTTGCATGGGAGTGAATTTGCATGGAGAACACTACACCTCCATGCAGGCACTAGAATCGGAGCGCTTATCGTTCTCCCAATGAAGCTAATTTCCTGGAACACACGGGGGTTGGGGTAAAAGACATTCTGTTAGCCTTGTCATATCCCCACAAAAAGTAGACATTCTTTTCCTGCAAGAATCCAAACTGTCAAACCCAACCCCCAACATACTCAGACAGATCGGTGGGCCTTTCCTAACTGGGTGGGCCCATATAAATGTTGTCGGTTCGAGCGGAGGTATTTTGACAGCCTGGAATGAATCCGTGTGGTCCCACTGCCAAACCTTCTACCACACAGCAGCCCTACATGTAGCCCTTCGTCACTTACAAACTGGAACAATCTTCTTCTTCACCAATATCTATGGCCCACAAAACCCTCGAGATTGAAATGAACTTTGGTCGAACTGTCTCACCTTCTCCTCTCACATTAATGGCCCTTGGGTTGTCGGAGGCGATTTCAACACCACCAAATCCCCATCAGAAAGGAACTCGGGCAACTTTTCCCAAGACTCTGAAGCCTTCAACCATTTCATCAACCTTTGCTCCCTGATAGACCCACCCATCTGTAACCGCCTCTACACTTGGTCTAACCGCAGATCAGATCCCTCACTAGCTAAATTGGACCGCTTCCTCTTCAACCCGGCCTGGGAGGATTTACACCCTCTCTCCACTGTCTCGGGCCTAGCCACAGTTATCTCCGATCATTGCCCACTCCTCCTAGACACGGGATCCCCCACATGTCATATCAGACCCTTCAGGTTCGAACGCCTCTGGCTCCTGGAGCCATCATTTGATAACTTCATCAAAGAAATCTGGTCCCAGCCCTCCCCCATCCAATCAGCCACTGCCAGGGTCGTCTCAAAACTCTGTTCCCTCCAAAAAATCATCAAACCCTGGGCCAAATCAGTTTGGGGCTCCATCCGCTCGCGCATCTCCGCTATCCAAGATGAGATTCTGGACCTAAATATCCTGGAAGAATCCTCTCCTCTTTCCGAATTAGACCGATCTCGCCTGAGAAAGCTGGAAGCTGATCTGGACAGATTGTCATTGCAAGAAGAAATAGGTTGGAAACAACGTTCCAAAGCGAAATGGATTGAGGAAGGCGACAAGAACACTGCTTACTTCCACCGTCTCGCAAACGGCAGACGTAGATCAACTTTCATTCCTGAAATCACCCACGACAACAACACCATCTCAGACCAATCAGACATCCTTAAACTATTCACCGACTACTACCGAACCATTTTAGGCAAACACCACCCCCCTTTTCCTCCAATTGACTGGAACCTGCTCTACCCGGAGAACCCTCCCATCCCCCTTGACCACCCCTTCACAGAAGCAGAAATTTGGGCGGCGCTTAAGAGCATGTCTGACGACAAGGCTCCTGGCCCAGACGGATTCGGCCCTCTATTCTTCAAACACTATTGGGAAACAGTCAAATTCGACATCATCGAAATGTGCTCTGAATTTCATGCCGACCCATCATCCGTGGCCCGCATCAACTATGCAAATATCATCCTCCTCCCCAAAACCCCTGGCGCCACTTCCCTTTCGTCCTTCCGTCCTATTAGTCTCATAAACACAACCTTCAAGATCATAACCAAAGTCCTAGCCAATCGCCTTCAAGCCTTCATTGCCCCTCTAATTGGAAGTGAGCAATCCGCTTTCATCTTGGGCAGTAACATCATGGACTGCGTAGCGATGACCCAAGAGGTCATCTCCTTCTGCCACTCTACTTCAACACCAGGTATGCTCCTCAAACTAGACTACTCAAAAGCTTTCGACTCAGTCAACTGGCAATTCATCTTGGAGCTTATGAAACATAGAGGCTTCCCCGCAAAATGGTGCAACTGGATACATTGTATTCTCAATTATAGCCTTTCCGCTATAGTCATTAATGGGTCCTCGGGGGGTCTAATCAAATCGGCCCGTGGACTGCGGCAAGGAGACCCTCTTTCTCCTCTGCTTTTCGTTCTAGTGGCCGATGTGTTCAACCGTATGATCAAGCTAGCGATTTCGAACAACATCTTTCAAGGCATCAAACTTCCCAACTCAAATCTGGTCATATCCAATCTTCAATTTGCCGACGACACCATTCTATTCGCATCACCCATGATCAACCACATCCACTGCCTCAAAGTAGCTCTATACTCTTTCGAACTCATCTCAGGCCTATCCATCAACTTTAGTAAAAGCTCCATCATCATGCTCGGAAAAGCTGACCATCTCGGGCAAATCTGTTCCAGCCTGCTTAACTGCAAGATCGCTCACTTCCCTATCTCCTACCTCGGGGTCCCCCTCCGTCCAACTAAATTACACAGATCTGATTGGTTCCCCCTCATCGCCAAAATCGAAAACAGACTCCATTCATGGAAAGCTCACTCCCTTTCCTCAGCCGGGCGCCTAGTCCTTGTTAAATCTGTCCTATCAGCAATCCCCACTTACTGGATGTCACTGTACAAGCTTCCATCCTGGGTTATCAAAAAAATTGACTCGATCAGAAGCTCCTTTCTTTGGAATGGTAGTAAAAGAAAGAGACTCGTGAACTGGCGGACTGCTTGCCTGCACTCGAATAACGGCGGCCTCAGAATCGTTAATCTTCATGACTTCAACATCACGCTCCTCGCTAAATGGCTCTGGCGGTTCCTAACTCCTGGATCCTACCTCTGGAAATCTTGGATTACCTCTCTTCACTACCACTCAAACCCTCATCTTGTCCTCCATGCCCCCACCAGAAACATACCATCCCCCTTCTGGTCCGGTGTCTTATCAACCCTACCACGCGTCATATGGCTCTTCCACATCAACCTAGGTAATGGGGCCAATTGCCTCTTCTGGTTGGATACATGGCATAGCTAGCTTCCCCTCTCCTCCACCCTTCCCAACCTCTTCTCTCACACAACTAACACCTTCGCTTCCACCCTGGACATTTCTTCTTCCGACCCTGATCATCTTCTCCCGACCTCCTACTTCAACCTCGCCACCCTCGTCGAGCTTCACCTTGCCGCCTCTATCCTCCGCAGCATCCATTTCAACCCCCGGCCAGATACCTTCACCTGGGCCCCTAACCCATCAACCGGCTTCTCTGTTGCCTCTTGCTATGCTCACCTGAACAACCCCGGACGCCTCTTCACCTTCCCCAGACTTTAGAAGTGCGAGATCCAGCCCTGCTTCGCCTTCCTGCAATGGTGCCTTATCCACGGGCGCATCAACACAAGAGACAGGCTCCTTCGTCATAATATCGTAGTTGACCCCTGCTGTGCCTTATGCTCTACCACAACAGAAAGTTTGCAGCATCTATTCTTCGAATGTGATTTTGCTGTCAAGGTTTTGGCTGCGACGACTGTTCACATTCTTGGTCACATACCCACTTTTAACTCGTTTTTCGACCACTGGCAGTATAACCCCCCCCCCCCAACTACCACTTAGACCTCGTTGTAGCTATATTCACTTGGTGCATTTGGGCCGAGCGAAATGCACGGGTGTTTTGCAAGCCTGTATCAAACTTCGATGGAACTTGTAGACGTATTATTCACTATTTCTCATCTGTATCAGGACACAGCTTCTCCGCGCCGTTCAGGCTGAGATTGCCATTCCCCAGCTCTCCACCAGCTGAATCAACAGGCAGCACAACAGCAGCTCCTTCTGATAGGCATCGAGGACATCAGTAACCGCTATGTAGTTCTAGCCTTTTTTCATTTCTGTTGTTTGCACCATGTACTTTGTATATAAAACTCTGTCTCGTAACGACTAGCTTGCTGTTTTCTACTACTTTTTGGCCAGCGATCAGGCTTGTTGATCGCGCTATTTACCTATTAGTATGATATCTAATCGGCTGTGTAGTATCACGCTACACAACCGTTTTGCTCAAAAAAAAGGTGAGTTATTTTTAACTCACATTTCTATCTCTATATTTATGAATTTCTTTTGCATGCCTTGTCTGATTTATTGTGTGATAAATCTTGACTGTGAATGTGATGAGTTTTAGGTGATAACTTTTAGATGGTAATGATATAGTTGTCCATTGTGATGCGATTTGGTTGAATGTGATGAATTGTTGATTCGAATGACGATTTTGTGATAAATTAGTCATTGTATTTGATTGACACTATGGCAAACTTATGTTGATTTACTTTGTAATACATTGCACAATTTGCATGTCAAAGTTTAGTTTGGAAATGGCTGAAATTAGCATGTGAAATTAATCCAAAAAGAGGAAGAATATAGGTGAAACAAATATTTTATATTATTTTGTCTAATTTTTGGGATAATTAGTATGCATATAAATCCTAGTAATAAGAGGGAAAAAATAATGTAAAGTAATTTTTAAATGTAAATATTTCATCAATTTGGGAATTTAATTATTTCAGAAGTTGGAATTGATTTATAGATGGAAATGAAATTTCCATTCTAAAGCAAGGTTTTATATAAATTATGCTTGAAAATAATTCATGGTTTGAGTTAAAACTATATAAAGGATTTTTGATAAGGAATTGGTTTTAAAAGTTGAAATTATGGAATTTTCTTTTAAATGGATCTTTGAATATATATTTCAATTATATATGCTTAGAAAAATATTCGATTGATTTTTACCAAAAGGAATTTTAAAAATTTATATGTCAAAAGCATTGAGTTCATTTTTATAGAAATTGGAAAGAAGTCTAGTTTTATAATATAATATTTTTGAAATATAAAAAGTTAAATATGATTTATTTATTGCATGAAGAATATTATTAATAAAAATTTGTTATTATATTATATGAAATACGATCTTTGGAAGTAATTTAATTCGTATTTGATTATTTATTTATTAAGGTAATTGATTTATATACCCTTTGAAATACTATAAAAGTGATTTAATCGTATTTATTTTGGAAAGGGAAGTTTTGGAAATTGGTTATAAAAATAAACTATGTAACTTGATATTTTGATTCAACAAGTTTGGAAGATTTTACAAAAGGGAATTTTGGTTTAATAAATTATTTTACCAAGGTGTTTTAAGAAGATTTGAAAACAAATAAGGATTTCAAATATTGATTTTCAAATTAAATATTTGATTTGGAAATATTTTTGTAACAACCCACCTTTTCGACCCTCAGATGTTGACACTAATACATCCACGGTATTCATATGTCGAGCATCCAAGTGCCGAAAGACAGATCATTGGGGAAAAGAGAAAGAAGGAGGAAGACATAATCTCACAAAAACTTGGTGAATAATATATAATACCAAAGAAGTCGTTACAAAAAAGAGACTTTAATATATACATTCATACATCAGAGTACAACACTAACCCATCATCAGCCTTGAATAGTTATAACAGCATGTCCTTTCAATTGCTGATAACTACAACAAGAAAAAACAGCGGAAGATAATAGAAAATACAGAATTACATCTTGAAGGCAACCGGCTTATCTCTTGAAAGCTCCAAAGTGTCCAAAGCTAATCTGAAAATATGCTCGGTCTGACCCGAGCATTATAAGAAAACAACGGTCGAATCAGTTCTGTAAAGCCAACACGAGAAACTCAAATCACAAGGGATTTACTTATAACTTATAAAACCCTTTTAATCGAAGGTATCTCGTAAGACCATGCGACACATAAACACGGACGGGGTTTTACCATACGATAGCCAAAACATTTAGTGATATTATAATAACGTCTAGGGTTTTCAAATAAATTATGAATATTGCCGAAAATTATTACATTAATTAAATTCCAGCATCATAGGTATACAGCTAAATCCATAAAGACATGTATTAGAGAATTGATTCAATCAATGACATGGTTACTGGGGTACCTCCTGTCACAATATACCTCCAAAGAAATGTACGAGGTCAAAAGAACATCTTACACCCCTGCTACACAGAACTGGTCTACCCCTTCCTAGATATTACCGAATATGTCATCACCCCAGTTGCTTTGCAACCTTTATCGAGAGCTCTCATGCAAAACCAAATCCATAAATGAATATATATCTAGAAAGGTGATGGCATACCCTAATGGGTGCGAGTTAGCCCTACTGCCTATCACCCTGTTTTAGTCATTCCCAGTTGATGAGGCTAGAGGCTACTTTTACCTTTTTGAATAGAAATCTCAATTGGAATGCTAACACCGCCCTCCAAGCAGTAATGTAGTGCTAGCATTCATCCGTACGAGTTGTTTACGATATGAACAAACCGAAGGCACTATCTTGACTATATCCATTTTGGAATAACCCTTAGGATTAGTAGTAAGTAGCCTTTGTACATCAAAGGACTCCGCCTTCGATTTCATCATCTTCAAGGTACTTCCAATTCAAACGCTTAAGTTAGTTCGAAGTGGTTTTCAGATAATTCATATTTATCCGATCCAGGTCTCTTTGAACCAACATTTGACGGTTTTTGGTAAACTTAACTCCAGTTATCTTGGAAATAAATGGACAAATGAACAAGTGCAGAGATCACCATTAATCGTTTAAGTGGATGAATCTCCTTATCACTTGTCCTAGGAGAACAAAACAAGATTTATACACACAGCGTAGCATAATCGAAGATGACTGTGCCATATAACTCACGTGTTCCTAGATAATTCTAGAGTTAAGAACTGGTCCAGATTTTGATAGTCGGTTATTTAGCTATCGAATAACAACAATCAATCATAGATTTAATTCCATAGGCGATCCACTAAGCCTCATTGAATGAATCTTCTATAAATCAAATCACTTTCAAATTTTTGATTCAAAATACCTTTACAAAAGATATTTTCAAAACCTCTTATATAAATCTCTAATAAAATGATTTATAATCCCCTTGATATTTATAAAACTCCTTTATAAACCTTCCTTTATAACTCCTTTATAAAAATCCTTTATAAAATATCATTTAAAAAATATAATTTTATGAACATTCATCGTCAAATAAATAAATCACTTTAAAATATCATAAATAGATAATTAATTAACTTTAAATCATCATTAGATAAATAATCAATTAACTAAACCAAAATTAAGTAATTAACTTTAAAACACAAAATAATGTCATTATGTACTTGTACAAAATTTAATAATAAAATTAAATATCTTCAAATTTTAATAATATAATTTAATAACTTACTTCAAAACATAATCTATAAATACTAAACCCCAAATTGTTATAAAATTTAAGTTAATTAAATCCATAATTTACAAAATCGATAAAAGGCATAGCGACCACAATGGTACTAAATCAAGTTACCATTACGTTCAATTTGACTTTTTAAGTCACATAACTTGCATTTACATAAACAATTTATATGTAAATAAATCTATAACCCAAATCAGGGAATAACATGTCAACATAAACTAACTAGTAGTTACATGTTCAATAAACATAATCGCGGGATGGTGATTTATCCTGCTAAATATATGTCCAAACAATCTATTAAGTTTAATTATAGTAGAACATCGATTTATTCTGCTAACGGTTATCCACATAATCAAACAATTTGAGTTATAGCAGAACGAAGATTTATTTTGCTAAACAGATGGCAAGTTTAGTTTAATGTAATCACATTTGCATAGTTATTTAATGGTATTGACAAGAACCCTTTGTTCTCAAACTATTATATGGAAAGAAAGTTGCATTTAAACAAATTGATCTTTGGAAAACAAAGTAATTAGAAACTTAAACCCCTTTTAAAATCACTAATTACAAGTTAAACCCATAATTAAATCTTAATTAAGTCTTAACTTAAACTTAATTATTAATTAAGAATAATTAAACCTTTACTAAATAATTTATTTATAAATTAAAACCCTTAATTAATTTATAATTAGAATAATTAAACACTTGCTTAATAATTAATTAATTAATAATCAACCGTATACTTAATTAATAATTGATTAAAAATAAATCATATACTTAATTATAATTAATTAAAAATTAATCTTACTTAATCAATAATTAATTAAACGTAATTTCACTTTTAAAAGATAATTAATTAGTAACTAATCTCCACTTAATTATAATTAACAAACCTTGTTTAATACTTAGTTAAATATTAATTACCAAACTTAATTAAGTAAGAAATCTTTAGTTAACATTTTAAACATTATTAACTGATTTTTATAAAACATTTCCAAAGCGTTTTAAGTATAAAAACTTAATTTGCAAAAAGTGGGCTTTTAGCGAATCTACATTCACATCGACTATCGCTATGAATGCCATAAATTTAAAAATTGTTTCTTAGCTTTCTTTGAAAGCTTATTACTTTTAGAAGCTCACTAACTTTTCACAATCATAAAGTAAGTGCTTTTTAAAATAAAACAAGTTTGGAGCATTGAAAAAGTTTTGATTTTTAAAAACTAAAATCATAGTTTTCACACAAGGATCCTTTATCGCTAAACCATACAAAAGTGCTAACTTTTCTTAGCATCCTCTTACATCATCATGTATGTAGCATACATAAACATATCACAACCAACCCTAAACAAAAATCACAACTTTTAGACTTTGTTTTTAGATCTAAAACTACACATCATATTCAAACACATATAAGCACACATATACTCATACAAACAATATCCAAACCATGCAATTAGCCAATAATCAAGCCACATACATACAAATACCAACATAAAGTAAAAATACAATTTTTACAAAAAAGGTATGAGTTTTACTCACCAAACTTATTTAAACTCCTTAAAAACTTGAAAAGAGCCTAGATCTTGCATTTTAAAAACCAAAACTTGATTTTTGGACCAAAGCAACCCAAGATGGGCTCATCCATGAGGTTTAAGCTCGGCCTAGGGTGGCTACATGGCTCGACCTTGCTTGCATATAGGTGTAGTGGCTTGATTTTGGAAGGAGAAATGGTATAGAGTAGAAAGAAGTGTTTTAAACTAGTTTTTAAAAGGTTTTAAAAGGAAAGTTTTGATTTTTTAAACTTGAAAACTTTTGGGAAGCTATTAAAGATCTTTTTAAAGCTTAAGAAGGAAGAAACAAAAATTTAAAAAGTAGAAAATTGGAATGAGGAAAGAGAGAGAATTTGAAATTAATTTGTATAGAAAAGAATGAAATAAAATTACCAAAATAACCCTAAAGTACACTACACTCCAGCCATAACATGCCACATCATCATCACCACCCTCTTACTTCCTCTAACATTAGCATAAGGGTAAAACCCATTATCCATCATGTAATATCTTGCGTTGTACTATGGTGTAAGTGATGTGAGTGATAAGAGACTTTTCATAATTTATTCTAATTTTTAACTTGAAAATTTTCACATCTTTTACTTACTTAAGTACACACATATCTTTACATTTTTAATAAACTTTATTAATTACTCATTATTTATTAAATGTGTGTTTAAATATATTAAGATGTTTTACAACCTTTTTAACAACTTTTAGATGATCAAAAATCAAATTTTTGAAAAGGCTTTCCGGTCACATTGTCTAATTTCCTTTCAATTAATTATTTTTGTAAACCAAATTCAAAATTGAATTTTCTATCATTATATATAGATTAAAATATGACTACTTTAATAATTAAAATGATTAATTTAAATATTTAAAATTAATTAAATATTCACAAATTAAAGCTATAAAATTTCGTGTCGTTACAATTTCCCTGATTGAAATAATATACTTTGAATATGATTTAAAAAGTTGTTTGGAATTTCGTAACACCCCTTTATAGCAATTACATGGTAATAAAGTGTAAATTTTGATATTAGTAATTATCTGTTTTACGGGGAGTTTTAGTTTATAATTAAATAAGGGGTTTTAAAATAAAGACTTCATGAAGAAGAAGAAAAGAGAATTTGATAAAATAAACCTATTTGAAACCGATAGTGATTTTGGAATAAAAACGAAGGTTTGAAAGATGAGAAGTATATAATAATATTCCCTTGTAATCAATATCGAGTTTGTTGAATGTTGAATCATGTGAATAACCCTTAGGGACATTGGGTTTAACGACGGTTAGGTGGGTTACCATTGTAAATATGAACATGTAGAATGAATAAATAACAAAATTTGCAACATGAGACACCAAATGAGCTAGATATCTATCCTAGCTGGACTGGCTATAGGTAGAACCTCGATTCGTGATAATCTAGCCCCATTATCACAAGTCTAACGCTCTGCTGCATGGGCACAACAAGTGACAACATGCATATATAATGTGATTGATGGATAATGAGGATTGCTAGTGAGAACCAGAGAGGTATATAGTGTAGCCAATATATCGTGTGGGGGCACCCATAATTTATGAGTTGAGGGGGATGTCGCACCCTAGTGACATCGCTTTGTCAACTCAACTTCTAGTAGAGAGAAAATGACTAGGGTGTACTAGTTTTCTATATATAGATACTTATCAATCAAATTTAAAATGATGTGTGCTTAATAATAAATGTGACAGTAAGTAATTATGATTAGGAGTGAATCGCAGTTGAGTAGATTTGCAATTGTGAGTCAAATTATTATAGACATAATAGCGGGTTATGACATTGTGTGCTTGAGATATGAGATGGGTAGTTATCAAGTGAGTATTTACTCGTATTTACCTACATATGTTATCATAATGCTATTTTATTACACTTGATTTCACTAACAGCTAGTTCTGACCTGACCCAGGGTGTGTTATTTGTTTAACAACCTCGGGTCAGACTGAGGTTGTTTTTGACAGGATATGTTATCGTGATTTTATATTTTTCTTATGACTCGAGTTAGTGATGAAGCAGAGGACGATAATGTACCTAGTTATATTGATATATGGTAATATCATGTGGTGTGTTCATATAGATGATGTATATCATTATGGAAGGACACAATTTGTATTATTTTGTGTTATAAATGTTATTATATTTTATGTTATGTTTCACTACGTTCTGATGCTCTGTGTTCTCTGTGTATATGTGTGTGTGTGTGTGTGTATTCTGAAAACCCATGTGCTTATTGTTTTGTGCCAATATCGAGTACGTATATTTGATGTATTATATGAGGTAAGAATACTTATTGGTGCTAGCCCAAGGAAATATTCACATATGGTTGCCCTAACAAACCTTATTCTTCATATTACCAAACAATATTACTATATAATATTATTTGGTAGTATGGTCTAGAGGTGGGCCATTATAACGTCCACAACACAATCAGTAAACGCATATGTAAAGAAACAATAAATAGCATATATAAAATTATCTAGCATAAAGTAGAACACCTGACTATAGGTATCTATCCTAGGTTGGAATATATACATACAAGCTAACATGGTATAAACTAAATTGATATAACTTAAAAAAAGCAACCATAGCAACCAAACCACATCATAAGGATGCACATACAACCAATCTTAGCATCCAATACAACCATGCCTATGTCAGCTAGCTAGATAAAGCAGCCATGCAAACAAACAATAACATAACAAGCAAAATAACCTACAAACTAACTAAAAAAGGAACTTATTGGAAGATAGCTTATGAAGGGAGGCTCAGATTCTTTCCTTGGGCTCCATCACACTTCGATCCAAACCTTCTCCTTGCCATACTTGGACCAACTTCATTTATTATTTATTTTTCCATATCACATCAAGTCTTAACATGTGAATACACCTACGTGGTATTCTAGACTCCATCTCTATATTCACCTCAAAAGCTGACTAATCTCTACCATTAGAACTAAATCGACAATATACGTTCGCAAATGGAATAAATAGAAAATATGTGAACGCCTACCAACTTTTCAAGAAGCACACTCAAACGTGCTAACTTCCCTACTCCCTATACAGTCAGAAATGATCCAACAACTTATGACGCTATCTTTTCCACATAACATATCTCGATAGAAAATCCTTCATCTGCCAAGCTACCTATCACGAACTCTATATACATGTCTATCCTGTGTGGTTTCCATTCCTTCAATTATCACTGAGGTGTCTTATCATGTAATATTCTAGTATAGCTTTAATCTAAATAAACTTCGTTGGTGACATATCTACATCGTTAAATACCTTGCAACATATTTCACCCCTTAGTTTTTCATCCTCAGCCAATAGGAAATTATCTTCGTATCCTTTGAGATACCCCACTAAACTCTTTCTTCAAGTCCAAAGGCTTGATAACACAATAACGAATGGCATCTTCCCTTTAAGTGAACTAACATTTTGGATACTTAGGTGAACCCCATGCTCCATCACCATGTAATTTATAGATATCACAAAATGGATGATGCCTTATTTTCAATGAACACGATACTACTATGATGAACTCGTAAACTAGGTTGTGCATTCTTCGCTTATTATTCACGTGCATTGAACATTGAAAATAAGTTGTGCACAAAAGGTCACTATTTTGGAAAATTAACTTAATAAGACAGTCCTTTCAATCCAAGTGTAACAAGCCACACCTCTGGACGCACCAACTCAAAGCTATAGTGACTTTTAGATTTGCGTCACACCAAGAAATGTGAGATGTTTGTTTTTAAATATTACAAAGACTAAGATAAAAATATAAACATTCTACACTTTCAGATCTCACAGCGGAAGGAATTAAAATATAAGTACCCATAATAGACATTTTAGAAAATTAATCCAAAAATACTTAGTTTATATGTAATTTTCAAAGTACAATATAAAGTCTGATAGACATTTAATAGAATAAATAACTACATGAGAAATAACGAAGAATAATGGAATTTCAATGCTTAACTCCTTTCTTCACATATTATGCTTGGGCCAAATCTATTCCTGCCCTCTCTTCTTGTGGTGGAAGAAAATGAAAGGAGTGAGTCAGACAAAAGTTTAGTGAATAAGTTGTATTACTAATATATGTTGATCATATACATTTGATTTCATTTATAATCTACATGGCCTAAAGTATCCTACTTGTGTTTGTGAATTACTTAATAAGTTTGGCACATTAACCTAAGGAATATGGTTCCAAATACACCTACACTCAATGTCTTGTGGTGGTTTATTCTTAGGGGTAAAACAACTAATCAACAACAGATTAGACAATTGATCAATAATGGATCAAACAAATAATCTTCGGGACAGCTCCTAACATACGATCGGATAAAATATCACCATTGGGACTATATTATCGAAACTATGACTACAACGTATTATACTTACACACTGAGAGGATCCAGCAATGTCGAATCGCATAAAAGATGACTTAGGGTCTACTGCATTCATATCAAAAACTTAGTGGTCATGTTATTATTGCACCACATTAGGCATCCATCAACAGTGCCTAGGCCAAATTTCCCACGTACAACTGAGGAACTCCCATTAATGCTGGACTATGCAACATGCCAGGCATCCACCAATAATGTCGTGTGTGCTCCAAGGTACCTCATGTTAGTGTCGTGTGCTTAGCATAACCTCGCGATCAAACCACCTTAAATCGAATATAAAATTCGGTGAATAAATAGTATCCTGGCCTAATTGCCTACGTACGCATCTACCTAGCCCCACAGTATCCAAAAGTTAAGAATTAAGGAGCTAACTTCCCTTACATATATTATAATATATATACTAATATACATATTCTAAACATGGGCCATAGGTCGAGGTTCAAGCTTGAAAAACATTGACCGATCCACCATTGGTTACTGTAGCAGTTGACCGCTTGCTATCGACCGGCTACAATAAGCCTGTCGACCGGTCGGGTTATTATTATTATATATATTTCGTTTGTTTAACATAATCGTATTTTTAATAGTATATTTTTTAATAGTGAACCCTATTTTGTTTAACAGTGATTACCTCCTACTTCTGACCAGATTTCACCTATTGTTTTAAATCTACAATTCTGCATATAATTCCAATAATTTTCATGTATAACTTATAATCACATTTACACGATTTCAATTATCAATTTCATAATCATATGTATATTTACATCTCTAAATTCGTTGAAATAAACAGGGTATATACATATTAAATTTCATATTCAAGTCAAGGTGCATAAAAGGGTGTATTCATATTAAAATCTAGTTGAACCAATTCCAATCATATCTCCAAATTTACTTCAACTTCAAATCAACTTATTTAATTTAATCAAATCTAAATTAAATAAAAGTTATATTTATATGATTTAGACTTTTAATCAAATTTTTATCTAACTATAGTTAATAAATAAACAATATCTCAAATTTTAATATCTTTATATAATTTTCAAATTAAATTTTCATTTCAGATTTAAATCATTTAATTTCTGGATCAAATAGGTATATTAATAAACCCAGTTACTTATAAATCATCGTAATTACTAATAAACTCACTCACCATTTTAGCTTTCTTTTTTCTTCTCTTGAAATTTCTCTTTTAATTTGATTTGAATTCACATTTGTCTTCACTTTCCTGGCATGGTGTTGTTTTGATTTCTCTTTTCTTTATTTTCAATTTGGATTCTCTATCTTCTTTTCTTCTATTATTTTTCTTTGTTTTGTTTTGTTTTACTTTTAATTTAGAAATTAGAAGAAAAGAATAGATATTTTGATCTAGAAGAAGAAGAGTTAGAGATAGTTGGATGCTAAAGCTTTTAGTGATGAGAGGAGGCTTATGGTTATATTTTTAGTTGAAAACTAGATCTTGAAAAATTACATGTTTATTCACAAATTTAGTACCTTTACGTATATGAAAAATTCATTTCCTTTTCTTTTATTTAAAGAAGGTAACATCTTTATCCTCCCCATTATTGTCATTAATTACCATTTACTATAATCCAATTTGATTATAATTTGAACCATTATCATTAATTAAAATTCCAATCAATATCAGTAATTTACTATGAAGCATGTGTGCGGGTGCGGGGGTGCGTGATACGGGGATACGGAAATTCGGCAAATTCAAAAAAATGGGGATTCGGGTGCGGGGGGATACGACAAATTAAAAATATTATATATATATATATATAATATTAAATAAAAGACATAATATTAAAAGACATAGTCATCATCTTGGATAATCATAAAAGACATAATATTAAATATTCATTTGACACTTAAAAGTTGAAATCAATCATCATCTTGGATAATCATAGCTTCCATCTCCGGCTCATCAAGAGAAAAACTCGTTATCTCAAGCTCTTCGGCACCATCTAATGGACTAAAGTGATCGCCTCCAACATCCCACAACCTTGTCTCTCCTGTCAAGTATAAGGGACTCTTTCTAGAAAGGAGTCGAAGATTGTTGTGCACATAAACCAAGTCTTCCGCCCGGGATGGTAGTATCTTATTCCTTCTAACGGAATGAATGAAGGAATAAGTACTCCAATTTCTTTCACAACAAGAAGAAGAGCATGGTTGGCCTAATAGCTTCAAAGCTATTTTCTGAATATTTGGAGCTGAAGCTCCATGAATAAGCCACCACATCTTTGGATCCACAGTGCCTCTATCTTCTATAGAGTCAGCACTACCAAAGGTATCCATCTGTCCCGAAAATCGGGCAAACTCACCACTTACAGCTTGTCTTGCCTCCTGATCTGGAAAATACCTTTTGATGCATTTGTTTCTTTCCTGGGATAGCTCGATATCTTGATGAGGAGGAATACGACCTTGAGCTGCAATAAGCCATGCATGACTATAGTACCTACACAAAATGATTAATAAAAGAATCAAAGTCGAGCATAAACTATCTATGAATCAAAGAATTAATTAGTACATTTAGAGGTTATAAGTTTACCTTGGGTTTAGTGAATGTGCAAGGCAATGAAGTAGTGAAGAACTCTTAGTCCATCTAACAATAAGAATCCCATAAACTACATCATAAAATGTAGAATTCTCAAAGAGCTCTTTCTTTTCATGATTATATATGATAGTCTTCACTTTCTCAATCATATCATCCCACATGTCATAAATCAAATGGAGTGAAGGCTTATCTGTATCAGCAAAACGAATCATATCATACATAGGACCAGTAAACTGAATCACATATTCAACCTTATCCCACCAAGTTTCATCAAGTATTGTGGTTCTCATGATTAGAGCTTTCGCAGGATCATACTCACGGTAGGTACTCCATTCCTCACAAAGTACCAATGTTTCAATAGTTTAAACCTCTTGAGCATGATAATCACAGATGCAAATCTTGTTTCAGCAACAGTAAGAAGCTTCAAGTGAGATATCATGTTGAACATTGTGTTCACCATGTTATGATTAAGAATGAAATTCTTAATCATCATTGCTGTGTTAGCCACTTCTTTAATCCAATTTCACTCATCAAACGCCTCTTTATTAGACTCAGTATTCTTGGGATCACAAATATTCTTTAGTGCCAAATTAAGAGTGTGCAATATGCATGGAATCCAAAATATATGAGGAAAGGAGGCCTCAATAATCATACCTAATAAGTAATAAGTTAATGACAGATTATTAAACAAGATGAGAGAAGTATTGTGGAATGTGCAAAAAATGGACAAATCACAAAGCACATATATTTTGATTATCATACCTGCCGCCTTGCAAACTGGCGCATTATCAGTGACAACTTGAACAACATTCTAAGGCCCTACCTCCATGATCACCTCTCGAATCAAGTTGGCAATGTGGAACTTATCTTTGTATTCACCTTCACAATTGACCGCTTTTAAGAACATAGGACCATTCTCTGTAACCACCATAAAATTTATTAATGGCCTTCTTTGACTATCACTCCATCCATCAGAAACTATGCTCACACCTTTCTCCTTCCAAGTGGTCTTGATTGATTCCAAACATCTCTCAACATTAGCCCTTTCCTTTTGCAATAAAGTTGTGCGCAAAGCATTGTAAGAGGGAGGAACATAGCTTGAAAGATTGAATTCGGAAGCCATTGTATGTGACTTTCGGTAATGAGAATTTCTAGCAAAATGAAAAGGCAAGCCCCTGGAATAAAATGCTCTTGCAATCTCGCCATCCAATAGTGATATCCTCTCCATATTATATGCCTTTTGGATTGGATTATTCATGTCAACTGCCTTCCTTTTTGATCCTTCCATTTCCATCTTTTGAACTCCTACCCAAGCACTACTACATGATTTAGTGTTTAACGAAGGAGGTAGTGGAATTTCAATTGCTTTCTTCTTCTCTTCCTCCTCCGCCAACTCTCTTTGTAGTGCACTAAATATTTCGGGAGTGATTTTGGTACAAACTTTAACTCCCATTCCTTTTATCCTCATCAAATGTGCTTTTACTCTTGAATATGAGCCCGTGAATTCAAAATTACATAAATTGCACCTGATTTTTGCATTTCCGCTTCTTCCACCTGATTTTGCAATTTTCGTCATGTGTTTCCATAAGACATCTACACTTGATTGTTGGCTTTGAACAACCGGAGATGTTGCAGAACTTGCAGCTGAACTTGTTGAAGATTCCATAACTCAATAACTGTAGCGGCGAGAAGAGGACGAAGTCAGGCTAAGGAGCGGCGGTGGGATGAGCGGCGGCAGCGGCGGCGGGATGACAAAGTCTGGAGATTAGGGTTTTTTCTCTCGATCGATTTAGAAAAGGCTGCGTATTTTTTTTTAAGTGCTGTAAAATTACAATTTTTGCCCCTCCCGCACACCATTTGGCGCACCCCCACGAATCGACACCTTGGAATACGAGGATACGCCACCAAGCGCACCCCGTACGCACCGCGGCGCACCCCCGCACACGTGGCGCACGCGACACGCGCTTCTTCACCTAAGTGAAGTGTCCCTACCACGTAGGTAATTTATATCATGCATATATGTATATGTTATTAACCATTTAGGGAATCTTAAGCATAAACATATATACATACATATACTGACATTATTCAGAAACTTAACTTTTTTCAATACTTAACCAGTATATATCTTTTTTTATCTAGGAAATCAAATTTCCTCTTATTCTTTATGAAGAAAGAGATAACATACCAATTTAGGAATAACTTTCATTACCTTGGCAATTGATGCTTTCCCCATGAAGCAGTTTTAAGTTGGTGCATGTATATATGTGTGTGTGTGTGTGTGATTATTTACATTAATTAGAAACATTATTCTCTACTAATTAATTTCATAATCAATTTTTAGTTGATTGATACTTAGGTTTCTAAGTTCCAATCCGATTCACCCTTTTATTCTTTTCTATAACAAGGAGATAGAGTATTTAAGCTTCCTCTTAAAGTAACGCTTTACTTCTATATTTTGTTATCTTCACTTCTATAACATTACATGCATACTTTTCTAACATAAGCAACATATATTTTCATTAATTATAGTAATAAATTCCACCAATGACAGGGTAATTAATGTCTTTACCATTGTGGATAAATGTCTTACTCCATTACTAGTAATGTATATTTGCAAAATTGTACTCTCCTTTTAAAGCAACTCAAATATATTTACTTAATTACTTAATAAGTATGTTTTGATTTATTCTTGTAATTAATCCTTAAACTTAATTTCAAAAATAGACGTAAAATGCAAAATGCGTATTACGGTAAATAATTCATATTTTCTTCATACGATATCTGTTTCTAGCAATTTATATATGAATTTGGGATAGAAAAATCTACTTGACACGATGAAAAGTCAGATTCCCCAAATTCCTTCATTTGTAAAAAATTACTATTCTGTCTGTTTATGTAAAATTACATTTTTATCCTTATTAACGATTTAATTTGATATTAAACTTTCCCAGGTGTTACATTCTCCCCCCTAAAAGGATTTCATCTTGGAAATCTCTAAGGATGGAAAAATGTAACTTATATATACAAAAACCAATATCTACAACCATCTATTTAACCATCAACCATTTGCAGTCATTGTCCTTAGTTTAAAAGTTCTAATGCAATATGTACATATAGGTATGGAATGCATATCAATATATAGAAAATGCAAAATTAGGTGGTCTCCTGCACTAATCGACCTCCTGAAATGCAATTGTCAGGCATCCAAGATGTATGCAATGTCTTATACTTGCTTTCTATATGGATGAGAAACTATTCAATACATATGCAAAAATGCAACAACCATTATGCATATAACTGGTAAAATAAAATAGATAAGGTGATGTGTGTCGTAGGCTAATATGAATAAATTAGCTTATATATGCATTACTAATTAATAAAATACGTCCATTAGTAACCATCATCCAAAACATGTCTTAGTGGCACATTCACAACCCTGCCTATCATCCAAGCATTCCTACCTATGAACTATACTAAGGAAAATACTAAGTGCATAAGCAATTATACTAACTAAAATAGAAACATATCAGAAAAGAGCTCTAGATGGGTAGCTTGGATTTTCTTCTTGGGCTCCCAAATACTCTCAGTTGGATCGTTCTTCCACCTTAAATTATTGACTTTACTACTAACATGCAAACTCAATCCAAACCACTACAAATGTATGCGCACGGGTAAATCTCTATAATCATTGCTACCAACTCACATAAAATGATGTGACATGCACCATAACTAATAATTTGAGCATAAGTATGCCCTTAACGGAACTAGCTTTATGCAACCCTCAATGCACATGCACATAATCTTAAATCAGATGTAGTGTATCGAATACTTCATCTTATTAATACTAAGGTAAGACAACTCGAAAGTTGACGGTGTCTCGCCTAACATCTAATGACTTTAGTTTCTTCCTATTCCTCACTTTTATCCAAGGATATCCAAACCTGTCAATTTCCTAAACTGTTGAAAATAGCAAAATTCCTTTTCCAATTCGATTCAACTTAAGCCAAATTCATTTCACTTATGATTTGTGTAACATCTCAAAAATATTGACACTTTATATTTAAATATTGGGATTATTGAAATAATTGAATTATGGATTTAATATTAATTAAAAATAGCATTATTAAACTCCTTTTAATTAATAATTAATAATTGTAAACTCATTTTGTAAATTTTTTTACATAAAAAATAGTTTGATGAAAAATTGAAAATGTGACCGAAATTCGTTTTTCGGATTTTCGACTTTTACCGAACGAAAGTTGTTGCAATGTTGTTGCACACATATACATTTTTGTATATATATTCATATAGCAAATAGGAATTCAATTTGCACTAAATAAAAATCAATTAATTAAAGTGTCACTAGGAAACCTCTAGAAAGTAATTAAAAGAAGAAGATTTTTGCTAAATTTTTTTACTTCTTATGTGATTTGATGATAAGTAGTTAAGACCAGATGGATTATACATAGGAGCATTATGAGGTAGGTGAAATGATTAGTTTTAGGAGGGTAATTTTGGCTAAGGATATGTGTAGTAATTTTCCAAAATTTCATTTCTATAAATATTACCCCTTGGCTCACTTTTTGATTTTCAAATTCCTTAAAGAAAAATGGCTTCTTTCTTTACTTCTTTCCCCATCTTTTCTCCTCTAACTTCTTGCATAAGTTTAATTAAAATTAAAAACATTTATTACCTTCTTAAAATTGCAAAGTATTGAAGCTTTCCCCTCCTTTTCTAGCTTGGCCGTGCGTTTTGGGGGCATTCCTTGCCTTGGATTCAAGTAAATAGGGGTGTGGGGAGGAGTTTTCAAGGCAAATGCAAGAGGATTTGTTGTAATTGGTTGGTAGTGGATGCTTGGCTAGTTTTGGTAGGAAGTTGCTAGTTTTGAGTTTGATTTAAGTGAATTTATCTCACTTTAAAGTGGTTTTAAAATTGACAAAATATTGTAAAATATAAATTGTTGTTTACATTGTTTATACCTGTGTATATTGCTTGTTTGGATTTGATTTTCGCTTGAAAATGGAAGGCATAAGTAACCATTGTTTTGCTAGGGATAAAAGCAAGAGGAAGTCGAAGTATGTTCGCAGTGAATAGATTGATATGAAACACATTGAAGAACGTACATATATGCGATTTACATGAGACTTTGTAGAGAGATCTTAAGGGGATTCTCGCCATTATTGTAACGACCCGTATTTTTCCGATAATTAAAATATTGAATTTAATAAGATTTTAGGATTTAATATTGTATGAAATTAAAATTCATGATTTGTTAATAACAAAATAAATAGAATGAAATTTAATAATGTTAATTTAAGGAAATTGATAACTACTTTAATGCAATTTCAATTAATCGAAATGATTGTAAAGTTATAATTGGTTATAAAGTGTAAATAAGGAAATAAACCAAATGTTGTATTAAACGGTGAAACTGTATATAATTAATTGAAATTGGTTAATATAGAATGATTAATCAGTATGTGAATTTATTGGTTTTGTTTATTAACAATAAACATAGAAATGTGTTTGAAATTGTAAGTTATAACAATTGTTAATTATCATTTCACTATTTAATTCGTTGAAATATAATTGAAAATCAATTGCAATTAATCTATTTAAATATTGCAGTTAATATGAATTAAAAAGATAACTGTAGAATATTGGTGTAATAAATGACAAACCTATGTTAATTATATCCATAAAGTAATAATGGATTGAATAATAAGATGAAAAATCAAATAAATGGATTTATTGGAATTTAAAATAATAATCAATGAATTTATTCAATTTAACTTGAACGCTGTAATTAGTGCAATATTTAACTTTGGATTTGACATGGAATTTATTTTAAAAGATTATAAAGTACTAGGTAATCAAAAATGATAAATTTCGTTAGTTATAAAATTTGAATTTGAAAAGTGATGAAACCAATTTAATAATAATTTAATTAACGTGAAAATTTGCCATTTTGGCCACTGTCTTGGATTTCGATGAAACTAGTTTCATCAGATCCATAATAGTGAATTATTGTAAGATTTCAAGTTTCGTAGCGATCAGACTTGTCATTTGATCGTGCGGGCTCGGAACGCGTAGAAATCAATTAAAAGGATTTAAATAAATATAATCTGATTTTAAAAGCTAACTTCTGTATACTATGGAATTAGGGTTTAAAACTAGTTCCCTTGAGTTTAAAAATATCGAAAACCTATATTTCGGTATAATGGATTATCCATTTTCGTTTTGGAAGCGGAATGAGCTTTTCGAGTCGTTATTGTCGTTTCGAACCAATTCGATATGTTTATTCTTTCTTATCGGGCATTGTTTAAATAAATAGATTCTTCTAAACCCTAGCAGCTTTTTATTTCTTATTATAGTACGTACAATTCCATCTATTTGTTCCTCCTTCTCAAATGGCAGAAACTCTAATTCCTACATTCAATTGCAAATCAAAATCAATTCGAAAAATTAAAACTCCTCAAACTATATCATATTATATATCATTGGAAAGCTCTCAACGAGCGCAACTCAAATCTACTGTTCATTTTTGCAATCAGGTTTTGGTTTGTCCAGAATTGGCCAAAACATTCTCGGTCGTTCGTTGATGGTTGATCAACCGCGATGGATCGTCGATTTGAGGGTACCATCGCGTGGAGAGGGACGCGCAGAGTTCATCGTTGATGGTTGTTCGTTAAATCAATGGTCGGATCGTCACCTACAATTCGATTAGGGTTTAATTTGCATAGGCGGCAGCTGCTAATATTTGGTCATCGATCAGTGAGGTTGGGCATCGCAGGTGGTCGAGGAGACTTGGGGAGGTCGGCGCTCGATGGGATGGTGTCTGCCAGGCTGTGGCTGGAAGCGGCGACATGGGCGAACGTAGGTGGTGGCGGCCAGGCATGTCGCGTGCTCGAACGAGGAAATTAGGGTTTACGTGTGAACGCGTGGGGTAACGTGGGCTTCTAGATGCGTGGTGACGCGGTACGTGTTTTTTTTTGTTTTTTTATTTAAAGTTTAAAATCTAAATCGTGTAACTTCAAATTTAAAATCTTTTACATACGAGGTCGGATTCATGCGCGGTTTATTCCGTTGGGATCTTATCGAAATTTCGAACATTGTGAAACTGGTTTAGACGAATTCTGAGATAGTTCAATTTTGGGCCTTTATTTGGATTTCAAATCAATTTGAAACCAAAGGTGAGTGTTTTAACTCACTCACGACTACTACATTATCTTATGTTAGTTAAGTTAAATTTATGATGTGATTAGAACTTGATTGATTGTTGTTTGGTATATTTAATTTGTCATTATAGTTAAATCTGAATTTTTTTCGAGTTCAATTGCCACTTAATTTAATATGGAATTTAATTTGCCAGTTAAATACTTGTTAATGATAATCCATAACAGTCGCTATTTATTGGTTGATTTGAATGATTATTGTGATGGGTATTTGATTGTTGATATTGGAAGACTGGATGTTAAATTTATACATTATTATCACTGCAAGTTCCCTTAGTATATGGTTAGGAAAAATCACTGTGGGTTGAAATAATACATACCCGAACGATCTGATAGATTGGGGAGAAATCATTATGGGTTGAAATGATAGACCCGAGCGATTTTATGGATTTTGAATTTAAATTCGGGATTGCTGGTTGAAATGATATATACCCGTAGATTTTAAATTTATTGCGGGTTGAAATGATATATATCTGTATCACTTGACCATATAGTAGAAAATTATATACGGACACTGGATTGGTTAAATTAAATGATTTTAAATCCTAAAATTTTTGAATCCAGTTAAATGATATTTTGAAGTAAAATTTGATTTATATAAACTGAATTATTTTCGAAAATTCAAGTTTTAAATGTTGAAATTGAAACTGGTTCAAATGAATTGTTTAAAGAATTGAAATTGAAATTTCAAAGTTGAATTTTGAAATATAAATGAAATTTATCGAAATTGTGTTATTGAAATGTTTGAATATTTAAACTTTGAAATCCACTAAATTTATAGTTCAACATGGATTTGAAATCAATACAGATTTAATGGTTTTATTGAGAATCTAAATTGAAAGATAAAAATTGAGTTTGTTAATTTGGAAGCGGGATATGGTCCAGATATGGTGAAATGGAAGAAATAGTTTAATTTGATATTACTTTCAAATTCATTATTTTTAAATAACTGTTAAAAAAATATTATTTTAAATTTAGATTTATTTAGATTTTCAAATCATATTACATCAAACTATATTAAATCTATTTTTAAACTATTTTAAACCATTTTAATATATTTTATTTTAAATTATGTAATCTATTTTAATATATTTTAAATTATATAATCTATTCTAATATATTTTAAACTATTTTAATTATTTAATTTATTTTAATCTATTTTAAACTATTTTAAATTATTTAATCTATTTTAAACTATTTTAAATTATTTAATCTATTTTAAACTATTTTAAATTATTTAATCTATTTTAATCTATTTTAAACTATTTTAAATTATTTAATATATTTTATTCTATTTAAACTATTTAAATCTATTTTAAAATATTTTAATCTATTTTAAACCAAGTAAACCATTTAAAGTATTTTAAAGTATTTTAAACTATTTTTTTAACTATTTTAAAACTATCCAAACTATTTTCTAAAAATAAACTATGCAAGGCTAAATTGTTTATATTTAAATCCTGGACTTAAATGCGAATATGGTTAAATGATGTTATAACCTAAGTTGGGATTTGAAATGATATTTTCTAGTGAAATGACATATTTTGAGTAGATATGATGATTTTGAAATGAGGGTTTAACCTATTTTGAAAATATGATTTCAAAAGTGAATATGATTTTGAAAGTGATATGATTTTTGAGAATATGATATTTTGATATCAATATGAAATGGTTTTGGAAATGTAAAAGAACATTCAGTGTGTAATAAGAATTTGGTTGTTAAAGAGACCGGGATCAGATATTGTCATACTCTCTGCCAATACAGAAAACCACTTTAACAACTGTGCACGTGGTGGAGATTCCAGAATGAAGTAGGATGGTTTGGCGAACGATTCTGTATGAGGTATTCACGTAGCCCTGACTCCCTCGAGTCAGCTTGATGTGACTAAAACATGAGCTATACCTGGGCCAAGTGAGGTCGCACCTCCGATTGGACATGCTTCTTCGATACCATATCTGTTGTTTTGTGATTGATTTGGTGGCCACCCTTCGATTTGATTATGGGAGTGTGTTCCGAGGTGGGCAGTAGTAGTTGCTATGCGTTACCACCAGCCCAGCTCTGCAAATGGTAGAATCCTACCCTGGCATTGCCTCATGTGCCTTGTCACATGCCTTATCGCGCCTGTTACGATTTTGGTTTGTGTCGTACCTATGGAGTGCTCCCTTATAGCCCACCAGTTTATGGTGGAGTTTACAGTATCTGTATAGACTAGGACATTTATATAAAAATGTGTGAAGAGAGATATGGGCAACACCTTAACGCTATTTTAATACTTTACTTTACTGTAGACACTATTATAATAGCGTATTGTACTATGTATGTAGATAGTTTAACGGATCCTTAGGAGATGAAATCCCAAACATCTCTTAAGTTATTACACTCACGTTAGACACCGGATTGGAGATGTCAAATCCCGTAAACATCTCTAAAGCCATTACACCCTTATTTATTTACTGTTGATTTAACTTACATAAGATCTTTTAGTCTGACTCGAGTGTTTTATCTTTTCATTACGCTCGGGTCAGTCTGAGCTTTTCAAGATATTGAAGACTTTATTTCTGGAGGACGAAGACGGAGATTTGTACATTATATTATTTCATATATGTTCCACTACATCATGTTATTCCGCTGCATTATTTTTTTATTTCTGCTGTATGTAACTCTGATCTGTATTGTAAAAGTGTAATCAAATGTTATTTGTAGAACAGCTTCATGAACTATTATTTGATTATTATATTTTATCATTCCGCTGTGAGATTCTATGTTTTGTTTTTTCTTTCTTTTCTCTTCATTTTCTTATTTACCCCATAACAATCCTCCTATCATGACCCACTTTTTCATACAGTTTAAACTGACATTTTAACACACTTGTCCAGCCCAAATTGCACGGAAAGGCGGATAGTAAGAAAAAGAAAGTAGAAAGAAGATAGGAAGAAGATAGAAAGAAAACCAAACAACACAGAATCTCACAGCGAAAACGAATAATCTATAATATAGAACAAATCTTTACATAAAAATAAAACTGTAACTTATACAGACATCAATCAGAGTATACTAACCTATTTAGCATGGATAGTTATAACACCTGTACTTACAATTGCTGATAACCACAGCTAAAATGCAATGAAAAAATAATCATCTACATGAATACGTCTCTGGGCCTCCAACTCCTCTCCTGAAGCTCCAAATATCCATTTAACCTGGAAATATGCTCGGTCTGACCCGAGCATTTAGGAAAAACCACGCCCGGGTTAGTCTGGTAAAACCGGCGTGAGAATTTAAACACAAGGAATTTTATTCGTTATAGCTTTCAAAATCCTTTTAAAATCAAGGATATCCCATAAGACCATGCTACACATAAACACGACGGGTTTTCCCCTTACGGTAACCAAAACCTTTTATAGAAAATCCAGTGATATTATAATAGTGTTTACGTACAAATACTTAATCAAATAGCCGAAATTGTTACATTATTAAATTCCAGCATACTAGGCTCTACAACCAAAACCGTAAAGGCTCGTATTGGAGAACAGATTTCCATATAATGCCTAGGCACTGGGGTACCACCTATCACAGTACACATCTAGAAAAATGTACCGAGGACCTCGCTGGGATCCCTTACAACACAAGACCGGTCCTACCCCTAACCTGGATAGAACCGAATATGCTATCACCCCGGGTGTTCCCACCCTTATCGAGCTCCTTCCCATGCACCGTATTTATAACGTCCGAGGGTATCTAGAAAGGTGATAAACATACCCTAATTGGGTGCGACCCACTTAGCATTGCTGCATCTCCCCTGATTTTCAGTCATTCTGGTTGATGAGGATCGAGGCTATGATTACCTTTTAAGGAATTTACACTTAGAATGCTCATCGTCCTCCAATGACAATGTGCTGATAGCATTCATCCATACAAGTCCGTTCTTGGTCTGAACGAAACCGAAGGCACTATTCCTACTACGTCCATTTTGGAATCATCCTCAGGATTAGTAGTGATTAGCCCTTGCACTTCAATGCTCCAACTTCGATTTCATGCTCTTGTCTTCACTTCGAAAACGTATTCGTTGGATCGAAGTGGTTTTCGAATAAGTTATCCAATCCCGGTCTCTTCGAAATAACTTTTGAAATTTTCGGTAAACTCAACCCCAGTTCTCCAGGAATTAAGCAAACGAAAATAAGATCAAAGATCATTTCCTAACCATTAGTGGACGGATTTCCTTATTATCATCCTAGAAGAATGAAACGAGTTTATACGTACAGTATAGCACCTCGAACGATAACTGTACCATATAATTCCCGTATTTCTCCTAGATATTTCCAAAGTTATGTTTTCGATCCAGATTTGATAGTTGGTTATTTAACTATCAAATAACAATCATTCAACCAAAGATTTCATTTCCACTGAAATCACTAAGCCTTATTTAATTTAAATTTCAATAAATTAAATCTCTAAATCAAAAGTATATACTTATCTCACATGAATAAGTATATTCACAAACCATTCCCTTCAATAATATTTTAAGACCTTTTTAAATAAATATGGAAAGTACCTTGTGGTATCAACCATGGATTCGAAGCTCAATGATTACATCTCTATCCCAGAGAATCCAAACTTAACTTAGGCAATCTCTGCCTCCCGATTATGCCATGAAAGCATACCATTACTTTCTGAAAACTTTATTTAATAATTATCATAAAATAATACTTATAAAGTTTCTATATAAATTTTCCCAAGTTTAATTTAGGAAAAATACCCTTTTATAAAAGTTTACTATATAATATATTATTTTTAGAAACATTATTAATATTTGAATAAATTATCTTTGAATTAATAATAATATATTAATACTAATTTATTCTTAAGTAATAATTAACCTTAATCAAATCATTATAAATAACTTTAATTAATAATTTATATGTTTTTAAACAATTAGAATAATTAAATAACTTTGAAACAATAATTAAATATTTTAAATAAGTTTTAAGAATAATAAAATAATTAACTTTAAATCATTTTCAAATAATTATTAATTATCTTTAAAATATTAGTAATAAATAATAATTATCTTTTAAATAACTTTGATTCCAAAATCAACTTCCAAATTGGAAAGAGGCTTATTAATTTCAATGGTACTTAGTCAACTTACCATTTATTTCATAACAATCCAGCATACCAGATTTTGATATTCATATCAATCTATCTTCAACAATTAATTTAACATCATATTGTCCAATAAAATTCTCAGGAAAATAAATAGATGTCCAAACAATATGATAGCAGAACAAGATTTTATTTCTACTAGTCAATGTCCAAAACACATATATCCATTAATAATGGCAGAATGGTGATTTATTCTGCCCAGGGGGTCTAATTAAATACAATTAGTGGAATGGTTTTTTATTCTGCTAAACATATGTCAAAACATCGTAATTAACGTAATTAACTCGTCACTATTTTTATTTGGCGAAAACACTTCAATAGAAGGGTCATATAAATTTTAACGACGTTATATGTTTTAAATCGGTAATTAAATTCTGTCCGTTTTAAAATACCGTAAAATTTCACTTGTTCAATTTCTACAACGAGTCATTCGACGACGTAGTGTTCATCGATACGAGTCCATCGCAACCAGTTTCGCGTTAATTGGATTCCGCATGCTTTAGTTATGACATATCAAAATTTAACTAAACATTAAAAAGAAATTAGGATATTTTAAAATTTTAAACCCTCCCTCACCAATCCCTTCGGCCCAAAGCCCATCACCCTAACCCAAACCTGCTTGTTCCATCTTCCCCAATCTTCTAGTTCTTTTTTTTCTCTCCTCTTATACGACACTCACCGTGCACGTATACGTGCACACAAACTCCGGCCGCCACTGCTTGCCACCAACCTGCCCCTCCGATCAACCACGACCCTCTTGCCACAAGACACCCACCAGAAAGCATGCTCGACCCTGGGTTCGAAAATTCGAGCTGTTGCCAAACCCAAGAAAAAAAACCGAGCTCACCAAATCTCCACGTCATGCCATCCCCTACCACCATCGCTTCCCAAACTTCGCCCAGAGCTCCATCCCGTCCTCCCCTTCCTATTCCTCCTGGACCGCACGCCCATCTTTTCCCGCTGTTGCAGCCATTGCCGTTTGACCGAGCCCTATGTTGAACCTCTCCTAAACCCTAAAATTGATATGCCATCACAATCCAAAGCCAATTTCACGATTCCGCCATGGTGAACTCCTTCCCCTCGTCCTCACGCTCCCTCTCGACCAAGCCGCCCACTCAAATGCCGAAAAATAATTTTTGAAGGGGTTTTGATCAACTCGACTTTTCACATAACCTATGCCATTAAAAATCATAAAACTTTCACTAAAAATCCTATATTCCAACCACAATCAAGATTCCATACTCGATTCAATGTTTTAAACATGTCGAATTTTGTCAAAACTTTGTTTGTTTACTGCATTTTTGAAATTTCTTACAATATACAAACAGAACTAGCTTCAAACCATTTTTAGTGTGTTCTAGACTCAAAAACAAACATTTTCCTAGTTTACATCATTCACAAATTAAATACGAGGTGAGAGATATTGAATTTTGAAGTTAAAGCATATATAAGATTTTAACTCTATTTGCATATGACAGAATAATATTTTGAACAGCAAAACACATCCCAGGCATTCAAATTAAAGTTTCTCACCTTAAACATGTTAAACCCTTTTGAAATCTTCTAGTTGAATCTTAGCCTGTGATCTGATTTTCTTGAAATCTTGCTTTTGCTTTGGACCTTGAGAGAACAGGGGATGCTTTCCTTTTTTCTTTTTGTTTCCAGAGCTTTTGTGTTTTAGAGAGCTTTGATATTATTTTTGTCACAGGCTTTTTGTTTACAGATTTTTTGCAGACTAAAGCTACTCACATGCACCTCCATATACACACATTCTATCAAAGAAATGATGTGGATTTAAACATTATTTTGGGCTCAAGAAAAGTCATGGCTACTGTACAATGGTTTAGTAATGGATTGAGATAAGGATTTGAGGTTGAAAAGGAGTTAAGTTGTATGTTTTGGTTTTTACTCCTTTTGGCCAGGCAAGTTATATATATATATATATATATATATATATATATATATATATTTATTTATTTATTTATTACTTTCCATTTTTACTAATTTACTCCTTTTTGTTTTACTTTTGTTACTTACTTAGTTAAACTCTCTTTTGATTTAATATGCTTTCATATATATTTTTTGATAACAAGACGTAAAGTGGTTTTTAAATAAACAATTTAGGTCTTTATATTCATATCTATTTTTATATTTAAAAATATATAACTCAAGCAATAGAAGTTTTGGTATTCTATTTTCATGCATAAAAATAACATTTTTGCTAAAACATGATTTTGTAAAAGATTCCCTTTTAAAATGATTTTATATTTTTTCTCATATTCATCATATAATAATTTTATACATATTCCTTCTTTTCATTTTTCACTACATATATTGCTTTTAGCATACCATTTTTATTTAGTTTATACATATTTTACATTCTTCTTAACTAATATGTATATATATATATATATATGTATGTATGTATATATATGTATGTATGTATGTATGTATATATATAAAAAAAATCCCATTTTAAACTCTTTCTATTTATAATACACTATATTATTCATAAGCCAAAATCATTTCTATTTATAATATATTCTTCTTATTCATTTGAATTTGTTTTCTTAAATTACATATAAGTTCCTTTGTTATACATACATATATAAGAAATTCAAATTAAATCAATTTTTTATTTTATAAATAAAATCTGAAAAATTCAAATATTATCTTGGTTTAAAACTATTTATTATTAACAATTTTCCATTTAACAGGGATTTTATTTTGATTAAAATACTGTATTATTGAATATTAAACACAAATATTCAAAACTCAAGACGACAAAAATTCCGGGTCATTACACCTCCCTTTTGAATGGTTTGAGTTTGACATGTGTGGTTTATTGTCAATTTAAACTGTCCAAAAAGGTGGGTCGTTACATTTGGTATCAGGGCCAGGTTTAGTGATAACCTAAGCTTTGTGGGGTCTGGCTAATTAGAAATAGGGTAGTAATACCCTAGAATGAGTTGTTTTGAGCGTATATATAAGGAAGCGTATTTGTTAGTGTTATAAAAATGTTTTTATATTGTGTTAATTTGTTCTATTAGTATTTATAAATTCTGGTCGGTACATAGGACGTTATGGTATAGGAATTTCTAAACACTTAATAGGGTAGACCGACACAATATTGTTTTTGAAATATAGCTAAATGAAATAATTTACCTAGTATTATATTTTATATATAAAAGAATAGTTTTATAAATGATATAGTTGGATGTGATATGTTGTTTGTTAGGTAGAAAAACTTTATAAATATTGAGTGTAAATAGGATTTACAAGTAAAGGAAATAAGAACTGAAATTTGAGAACGTAAGTTCCGGGGTTTTGAAATTTATTTTCAAAAGATTTTAGAATATGATATTAGTATTATTTGGAAGTATTTTCATATAAAAATATTACAAAGTGATTTAGAAAAAATGTTTCTAAAAGAATTTTAAAGGAAATCAGTTTTGTACCCCCTGCTTTGTCACTGGAAAATAATTTGAGTGATGAGTGCATGCATCATCGACGTTCACTTTCGAGTTTCAAATGGGAAGACTGGTGTAGTAGTTTTACTGCACATTTGTTTGATAAACAAATCTTAATTTTAATTTCTAAAAATGTTTGATATATAAAAGATATAAGTATCTATATTATTTTTAAATGATTTGAAAATGGAACCCGGAATTTAATTCTTAAGTTTATGTAAACTAGAAATTTTAATTATTATAATGAATGAAATCTTAACTATATTAATAATTGGAAACTTCTAAAATGAAAATAAGAAATTAAGAGTTAAGTAATTAACGAAATTTAAAGAAATTGAAGGTTGTCACTTATAAATTTAAGAGTAATGAAAATTTAGAAGACGTAATTATTGAACATATTGTTAATTAAAATGAATAAGGTAAACTTGTGTAACATTCAATTACATCCTTAGAACACACACGCATACACACACACACACACATATATATATATATATACATATAACTTACCAAAATGCTTTAAAAGTCGAAATGTTAATAAGAATATGTAATAGATAATTATACAAGTAAAACTTAAGTAATGAAAGTGTTCAATGGAATTATTTCTATAAATAAGAATTCTGATGTTACGAAAATGTTATAAACTTAAGTTAATAATTTAAGATGCCAGTAATTAAATTTAATAGAAAAGTGAATACTGTAAGTAAATGATTATAGACTTAAGTTAATGATTGAAGCTATTTGTAATTAAAGTAAATAGTAAAAGTGAATACTATATTAATTAAATGATTATAACTTCAGAAAATGTGAAATGATCTAGAAATAGATTTAATATTCAATAATACTATATATGAAAGTGATAAATGAAAAAAGGTTAAAAATATAAGTATGTGTTGATTCACAAATGAATAATGATATAAAAAGGAAATCAAAGTAAATAATAACCATGAATAAAATTTTGCAAAGAGACTTACATAATATTACAAGAATTGATTATGGATGATCTAAATAATTGAATGGAAATAACTTATGTAAGTAAATGAATGTAAATTAATGGAAAATTTTGCATTGCATGAATAAATGGGAAATGAATTTTGTAAGTAATGAAGTTAAATTAATAAAATAACTATTGTATGAATGAATGAAAATAGACGAATAGTAAATGATATGAAAGGAAATTAATAAGAATGAACTAAAATAATACTTGAAATTCTTGGTTGTTTTGGCTTATGGATGTTTGGGAAATGATACTTCTAACTGTATAATGATGTATAAATAATCTATTAAGTTATTATCTAAGGCTGTTGAGCGTGGGGTACACTTGATAGTTTATTTATCACCCTTGTACGATTAAAGGTTTCTGGACCTGAACAAACCATTTGTTTTGGTTGCTATGGATGAATGATTGATTTCTTTGATTGCATTTGATGATTGTATGCTTTTGTTTGCAAGTGACTACTGTTATATTGTGTTGGTTTGTTTTTCTATTAATTGAACAACTTAAATATTTCTCTTCTTACATAATTATTAACTTCTTTGGATTATATAAGTGAAATACAGGTTATGGAAGCAATAGCTACTGCTTTTGGTTTCATAAATAAGTGTTGTTTGCCCGACAAATAGGTACGTTTTCGGATTACGGTTTTATAGCGTTATTATATTGTTTTCCTATGGTTTGGGATATTTTATGTGACGATCGCCCATTACCCCTGCACCAAATCTAGAGATAGTGCGTTGTAAAGTGTGCCAGACGACCATGGACGATTGTCAGGGTAGATTAAAAACAACAGAATCTATCGTATTACTCACAGCGCATGGACAAAATACAATAGAACATATGTATAGTGAAGCTTTACAGAACAAAATGTCATCATATAAAACTCCATAATAGTTGAATACAAGCATCCAAATAGCCAATACATCAAGCCTCACTACATAACACTCAGAGAATACAAAACAGCGGAACATCCAGTACATATAATAAGAAGATAATATGCAACCCTCCAGCTCGTCTTCGATATCAGCATCGCGAGAAGAGAACAGCACCTGTCACCTGCTACCTAGTCTGCCCGTCCCAAAATGGACGAACAGCCCAAGGCAATAAGAATTAAAACATAAAGCCTTGAGTCAGACAATAGTCTTAGTGAGCAGTAAATTAACTAACAACATACCAAAAGAGCATAAAGGAAAAGGAATAGGAATACAACCCTCCCACTCCACCTCTTTCTACAGTGATAGCCCCCAGACACACACTAAGCAGAAGCAACATAGCAGAGCATACCATTTAAAGTAAAGTAATAATCATTCGAGTCAAGGGCGATGTTTTCCAAGTACCAAGGCCTAAATCAGATAAGCACCCAGAAAATACCGCTCTTGAGTCCGAACGACGATACAACCAAACATCCATGACTCTGGCTATCACTGTTATCACTGCTTCGATATCACCGTTAATTGAATGACCGGCACATTCTTTCAGCCGTCCGTCAAGGGCTAATGGAAACCCCGGTTCTAGACATAACTCCCGCACGTCGTCGCAGCCCGTGCCTAGGACTATCGAATCTGCCCAGAGTACTCGACCATCAACAGTTGGCCGTTGGGACTATCGAATCTGCCCAAACGTACTCTTGCTTAGAGCATGCTAGAACCTTCAACAACGATGCTATCCAAGCCTCCTAGTCATCCTCCTTGACGACTATTCTCATATCCATTCATTATCCTCAACTCGAATCATATCACCGAGTTATCAACATGCTTGGAATGATCCCGTCTGGATTAGACCAAGTCTTCATCACATGATGCCTCGCTTCATTACATCCTCGCAAAGCCTCATCTCAACATCACATCATCAAATCTATGCATAAGAGCTTCATCATCCCGCTACATATGCCACGAGCAGCTTTCCCAATTCAAGAGCCTTTCCCTTAGCTTTTGAATCATCTTCGACCACCTTGTCTAAAACCAATCAACAATCATCTAATTCACAGCAATCAATCATGTCAAACATCAATCCAATTAACCAAGCATTCAAATATAAGCAAAATGGACAATTATAACAATAATGGCAATTTCGTAATTAAGGAGTTGAAAGTCTAACAAGCATGAAAACATGAACAATATCTCTACAAACTTGATGAATGAACTTGCATAGGTTAACATATGATAAAATGGATGTAACATCATCATGAACAATGGATCTATATGGATCTACACTTAGGATGAAGAAAATGCATGGAAATCACTATTTTAACACCAAAACGAGCCAACAATCCGATATACTCCTTTGGATCCGTGTGAGAGATAATCACCACTCACCAAATCACCTAAACAACCCCAAATCAACACGCTTCAGATCTGGACAGCGAAGGATCAATCTTGATCTATCACAAATCCGCTTCAAACGAAGAAATCTCTCTCGAAAAGATGAAGATCTTCAATCTAAGCTCTTGAATCTTCAATCTTGATCTTCGATTTGGATGAAAGGAAGCACTAGATTAGAGTGGAGAAAAGAAGTGAAGAAGTGTAGAAGTCGAGCTCTCAAAATGGCAGCACTTCGTCGCTTCAAAATCCGGATCCCAAAAATGAAGCCAACCCCCTCTATTTATAGGCAGAAATTCTCTTAAGTCGTAACTCGGAGTTAGGTCGTTTCCGACCTAAGACCTAAGACTCCCACCGACCTAAGCCTTAGCCAACAACTATGACCTAACAGACCCAGCCTACGACCTAACACTTCTGCGCATCCAAGCACCCAGCGACCTAACAGCTACGACTTAACTCCTTAGCGACCTAACACATAAGTGTTTTCTCGCGACCTAACAACCCAGGTGCTTCAACGACCTAACTGCTTAACACTCCTACGACCTAACGACTTAGCAACCTAGGCGACCTAACAGAAAAGCACATCAGCGACCTAACTGACTAAAAGCCTAGCGACCTAACTACACATAAGTCATACGACCTAACTACCTTAGGTCGTTGCCGACCTATCCTGTTTTCTATACCTCTCTTAGGTCGCATGTTCCTTAGGTCGCCTAACTCTAAAGATCGCTCGTCTACGACTTAACACACTAACCACTAGGTTGTACATTCCTTAGCTCGCGCTTCCTTTAGGTCGCTAACATTCTATAGGTCGTCCCAAACTAACTCGCGACCTAAACCCTTACCATCCATCATACGACCTAACCCCAACATCCTTAGGTCGCACCACATCCCTAAGTCGTCTACGACATAGCTCTTAACTCGCTACCATCCTATAGGTCGGTCACGACTTAGCTCTTAGGTCGTTCATGACCTAGGACTTAGACAAATTATACCTAAAATCTGAAATGACTTAAAATGCTGAAAATTCCAGATTTTGACGAACTTGTCGATCCGTAAAAATACGGGTCGTTACATTCTTTCCCCCTTAGGAATTTCGCCCCCGAAATTCCAAACAAACAAATCAATCAAAGACTATTCTGTACGCCTATCATCCATAACAATCAACAAACCATGCATCCAATTCTAGCTTAGCGTACAGAATTCTAACACTAGAACAAGTCACAATATTGTGAGATGACACGACACCTTAGTGCCATACCTTGAAGAGTTCAGGATGAGCTGCCTTCATCCTCTCTTCCACCTCCCACGTACAGTCGTTATCATCATCACTCCATTGTATCTTGAGCAACTTAACTACCTTCCTCCTAAGCTGTTTCGTGTCGGTTTCAACAACAAGAAGCGGCTTACGAGGTCTTCTATCGACTGGATCAACTTCGAAATCTTCACAGCTATCAGCAGAAACCACTGTATTCGAGTCGTGCACATACTTCCGTAGATATGATACATGAAAAACATTGTGCACACTCGACATCTTCTCTGGTAACTCCAATCTGTAGGCGAGCTTTCCAATTCGCTCGATGATCGGGAATGGTCCAACAAATCTCGGAGTCAATTTTCCTTTCTTCCCGAATCGAATAACATTCTTCAGTGGAGAAATCTTCACAAAAACCATATCTCCTATGTCGAACTCCAAATCCTTACGACGCTTATCAGCATAACTTTTCTGACGGTCTTGGGCTGCCTTCATTCTTTGCCGAATGATTTCTATACAATCTGAAGTCTGTCGAATCATCTCTGGCCCAAGTAACGGCTTTTCTCTTGTCTCTAACCAACATGTCGGAGAGTTACACGGTCTTCCATACAATGCCTCATACGGTGCCATACCAATGCTTGACTGGTAACTGTTGTTATACGAAAACTCCACCAAATGAAGGTGATCTTCCCATGATCCTCCAAAATCCAAAACACAAGCTCTAAGAAGATCTTCCAAAACTCGGTTGACTCTCTCGGTCTGACCATCTGTTTGAGGATGATAAGCTGTACTCAAACACAACTCGGTTCCCAAAACTTCCTGGAAGCTCTTCCAAAATCCACTAGTGAACAGTGGGTCTCGATCGCTCACTATACTCTTCGGAATACCATGGAATCGAACTATCCACTTAATATACAACTCAGCCAACTTTGATGCAGTCCTAGTCGATCGAACAGGAATGAATCTTGCACTCTTAGTCAGACGATCTACAATGACCCAAATCCCTTCATTTCCCGTTCTGGTTCTAGGCAATCCATCGTTAAAATCCATCGACACTTGTTCCCACTTCCATGTAGGAACTTCTAATGGCTGAAGCAATCCACTAGGCTTCTTCTGCTCGGCTTTTACCAACTGGCAGTTCATACACTTGGAAATAAAATTCCCAACATCCTTCTTCATGCCTTCCCAGTAGTAGGTTCTCTTCATATCCCGATACATCTTATTTCCACCTGGATGAATTGTCAGCTTCGAGTGATAACTTTCCTTCAGAACTTCTCTCCTCAATTCATCTATATCGGGAACAACTAATCGTCCTTGCTTCCGAAGCCAACCCTCTCGATCGACCTCGAATCCTTTATCCTTTTCTGGATCCAATCCAGATTCCAATTCACGGATAATCTTGACAAGCTTATCGTCTCGCTTTTGGCTCTCGCCAATCCTTTCCACAAGAGAAGGTCTTATCGATAAGTTTGCCAACATCTCAGGTTCCAATTCGCATCTAGGCCTGAAGTCAAATCCAGCTAAATACTCGAGATTCTTCCATTCTGAAAACATGGCTCCTAATCCTGCATGTCTTCGACTTAACGCATCTGCCACTGTGTTACCTTTTCCCGGAGTATAAGCTATACCAAAATCATATGATGTTAAAACTCTAGCCAACGTTGCTGCCGAAGATTCAAATCCTTTTGGGAGAAAAGATACTTCAACGACTTATGATCCGTAAACAACTCGAATCGAACTCCCAACAGATAATGTATCCACATCTTCAGAGCAAATACAATCGCCGCTAACTCCAAATCATGAGTCGGGTAATTCCTTTCATGCGGCTTCAGTTGTCGACTTGCATACGCAACAACTTTATCCCTCTGCATCAGCACTGCTCCAAGTCCAGTACCACATGCGTCGGTTTAAACCACCATCTCATCATTCCCACTTGGAATAGTCAAAACAGGAGCACTTGTCAATCTCTCTTTCAGGATTCCGAAAGCTTGCTCACACTTAGCATCCCAACTGAACACTTGGTTCTTCTTCGTCAATCCTGTTAATGGTGCAGCTATCTTGGAGAAGTCTTTGATAAACCGTCGATAATATCCTGCTAATCCAAGAAAACTTCTCACATCAGATGCATTCTTAGGTCTAACCCAATCCTGGATTGCTGCCACCTTAGCGGGATCAACCGCTATCCCATTTCCAGAAATCACATGGCCTAAGAACCTCACTTCACTCTTCCAGAAGTGACACTTCGAAAACTTAGCCTTCAGCTGATGTTTCCGCAAGATTTCCAAAACAATACGCAAGTGCGTCTTGTGCTCCTCTTCCGTTCTGGAATAAATCAGAATATCATCCATGAACACAAGTACGAACTTGTTCAACTGATCTCTGAACACTCTATTCATAAGATCCACAAAATATGCTGGCGCGTTAGTCAATCCAAACGGCATTACCAGCCACTCAAAGAAACCGGATGGTGTCCTAAAAGCAGTCTTCGGCACACTATCCTTAGCCACTCTTAACTGGTGAAATCCCGTTGCCAAATCCCTCTGAGAAAACACCTTAGCCTCGTGAAGCTGATCAAACAAGTCATCTATTCTCGGCAATGGATACTTGTTCTTCTTCGTCACCTTATTCAGCTCACGATAATCCACACACAATCTCAACGACCCATCTGCCTTGGTTGCAAACACAACTGGTGCACCCCACTCGGACACACTACGCCGAATGAATCTTTTCTGCAAAAGATCATCAACTTGCACCCTCAACTCCTGCTGTTCCCTAGGCGCCATCCGTCTAAGAGGCATCACAACAGGTCTGGCTCCTTAAACTAGATCTATACGAAACTCGATCTCTCTATGCGGCGGCAACCCTTTGACTTCGTCAAAGACATCCTCGAATCCATTAGCGATTGGCACCGATGACAGTCCATCCCGTGGAACAACCAGCGAATACATGAAGCTCATGAAGACGCTTTCTTCATGCTTACATCGTATTACAACCTTTCGCCCCTCCATATTCTCGACTGTCACTTCCAACCTTTCGCAATCAACCTTTGCCGCATACTTCCTAAGCCAGTCCATATCCAAAATAATTCCGAACCCCGCAAAGTTCAGAACAAAGCAATCACAAATAAAAGAGCAACCATGACTCGATACAACTAGACCACGGCATAACATACACAAACAAGACGAACCCCCAACTGGATTAGTCACAACCAATGGCCTATCAACAATATCCGGCTTCAAATCTAACCGGCCTACGAGTTCATTACAAACAAACGAATGCGACGCTCCAGTATCAAACAAAACTCTAACTGGAACACCACATAGGAAAAGAGTACCTTGAACAACCACACTCTTTCCTTTCTCTTCAGCAGTAGGAGCTTTCGAAGACGACGGAACAGCTCCCAAAGCATAAGCTTGCACAATCTGCTTGTCCCTCCTCGGTTCTGGACAATTCTTCCTAAAATGCCCTGGCTTGTCACAGTTGTGACACTTCATTGGCACCTTCGGATTCTTACAATCCTTAGAGAAATGGCCCTTCTGCTGACAATTGTAGCAAGTCACCTCGCCTTTCGGCTTCTTCTGGCCATCCTTACCCTTCTGCTGCTGCTGCTTCCTCTTCTGGTTTCCACCCTGCTGTGGTTTAGACTCTCCCCTGGTAACAGCAACAACAGGTCCTTCCTTAGGAAACAGACTCTCATGCCTAAGAGCTTTCTCCACAAGCTTCTCAAATGAATCGTCCAAATGATCCACCAACTGTCTCCCAAGATAACTGTCCAAGCCTGTCACAAACTTCTCATTCTTCTGATAAGCAGATTCAATATATGACCGGGCATACTTGGACAAAGCTTCGAACTCAGAAACGTACTCAAGAACTGGTCTCCCACCTTGCTTGAGCTCCACAAACCTCTTGAACAGAACAGACTTCTGAGCTGTAGAAATGAACTTAGCTTCAAACCTAACTTGAAATTGCTCCCAAGTAATCTCTTCCTCCGGAGTAGTGATGGTAATAGAATTCCACCAATCAGAGGCTCTCCCTTGAAGCTGCCTTGATGCCAACTTCCTCTTAGTTGCATCCTCAATTCCCAAATCACCAAAGATCCTTCTACAAGCATCTATCCACCTCTGGACCTCAATAGTTGATTCTGTTCCCAAGAAAACCTTTCCTCCAAGAGCAGTATAATCCTTGCACAACTTAGCAAAATCCACTGGTTTCGGAGTTTGGACTTGAACTCCAACATCTACTGCTGCCCCCGGAACTGGTATCCTTCTCATGATCGAAGTCATCATAGCTTCGAACATGGCTGCATAATCAGCAGTCCCCTCAGTAGCTCGGCCTTCCCTAGCAGCTGGTCTCCCTCTTCGACTCATTCTCAATATCTATAAAAAGGAATGATTAGAACATCTAGAGAAACAACTGCATAAAGGACTCAAACTCTACTAAGCTACTATATTATATATAGTATTCATCCATCAAAATACAATTACGTCTCTCATACGTAGTTACGTCAGCGAGCGTTGGGTAAAATCGATTAACCAATGCTCTGATACCAAATGTGACGACCGCCCATGACCCCTGCACCAAATCTAGAGATAGTGCGCTGTAAAGTGTGCCAGACGACCATGGACGATTGTCAGGGTAGATTAAAAACAACAGAATCTATCGTATTACTCACAGCGCATGGACAAAATACAATAGAACATATGTATAGTGAAGCTTTACAGAACAAAATGTCATCATATAAAACTCCATAATAGTTGAATACAAGCATCCAAATAGCCAATACATCAAGCCTCACTACATAACACTCAGAGAATACAAAACAGCGGAACATCCAGTACATATAATAAGAAGATAATATGCAACCCTCCAGCTCGTCTTCGATATCAGCATCGCGAGAAGAGAACAACACCTGTCACCTGCTACCTAGTCTGCCCGTCCCAAAATGGACGAACAGCCCAAGGCAATAAGAATTAAAACATAAAGCCTTGAGTCAGACAACAGTCTTAGTGAGCAGTAAATTAACTAACAACATACCAAAAGAGCATAAAGGAAAAGGAATAGGAATACAACCCTCCCACTCCACCTCTTTCTACAGTGATAGCCCCCAGACACACACTAAGCAGAAGCAACATAGCAGAGCATACCATTTAAAGTAAAGTAATAATCATTCGAGTCAAGGGCGATGTTTTCCAAGTACCAAGGCCTAAATCAGATAAGCACCCAGAAAATACCGCTCTTGAGTCCGAACGACGATACAACCAAACATCCATGACTCTGGCTATCACTGTTATCACTGCTTCGATATCACCGTTAATTGAATGACCGGCACATTCTTTCAGCCGTCCGTCAAGGGCTAATGGAAACCCCGGTTCTAGACATAACTCCCGCACGTCGTCGCAGCCCGTGCCTAGGACTATCGAATCTGCCCAGAGTACTCGACCATCAACAGTTGGCCGTTGGGACTATCGAATCTGCCCAAACGTACTCTTGCTTAGAGCATGCTAGAACCTTCAACAACGATGCTATCCAAGCCTCCTAGTCATCCTCCTTGACGACTATTCTCATATCCATTCATTATCCTCAACTCGAATCATATCACCGAGTTATCAACATGCTTGGAATGATCCCGTCTGGATTAGACCAAGTCTTCATCACATGATGCCTCGCTTCATTACATCCTCGCAAAGCCTCATCTCAACATCACATCATCAAATCTATGCATAAGAGCTTCATCATCCCGCTACATATGCCACGAGCAGCTTTCCCAATTCAAGAGCCTTTCCCTTAGCTTTTGAATCATCTTCGACCACCTTGTCTAAAACCAATCAACAATCATCTAATTCACAGCAATCAATCATGTCAAACATCAATCCAATTAACCAAGCATTCAAATATAAGCAAAATGGACAATTATAACAATAATGGCAATTTCGTAATTAAGGAGTTGAAAGTCTAACAAGCATGAAAACATGAACAATATCTCTACAAACTTGATGAATGAACTTGCATAGGTTAACATATGATAAAATGGATGTAACATCATCATGAACAATGGATCTATATGGATCTACACTTAGGATGAAGAAAATGCATGGAAATCACTATTTTAACACCAAAACGAGCCAACAATCCGATATACTCCTTTGGATCCGTGTGAGAGATAATCACCACTCACCAAATCACCTAAACAACCCCAAATCAACACGCTTCAGATCTGGACAGCGAAGGATCAATCTTGATCTATCACGAATCCGCTTCAAACGAAGAAATCTCTCTTGAAAAGATGAAGATCTTCAATCTAAGCTCTTGAATCTTCAATCTTGATCTTCGATTTGGATGAAAGGAAGCACTAGATTAGAGTGGAGAAAAGAAGTGAAGAAGTGTAGAAGTCGAGCTCTCAAAATGGCAGCACTTCGTCGCTTCAAAATCCGGATCCCAAAAATGAAGCCAACCCCTCTATTTATAGGCAGAAATTCTCTTAAGTCGTAACTCGGAGTTAGGTCGTTTCCGACCTACGACCTAAGACTCCCACCGACCTAAGCCTTAGCCAACAACTACGACCTAACAGACCCAGCCTACGTCCTAACACTTCTGCGCATCCAAGCACCCAGCGACCTAACAGCTACGACTTAACTCCTTAGCGACCTAACACATAAGTGTTTTCTCGCGACCTAACAACCCAGGTGCTTCAACGACCTAACTGCTTAACACTCCTACGACCTAACGGCTTAGCAACCTACGCGACCTAACAGCAAAGCACATCAGCGACCTAACTGACTAAAAGCCTAGCGACCTAACTACACATAAGTCATACGACCTAACTACCTTAGGTCGTTGCCGACCTATCCTGTTTTCTATACCTCTCTTAGGTTGCATGTTCCTTAGGTCGCTCTCCTATAGGTCGCCTAACTCTATAGATCGCTCGTCTACGACTTAACACACTAACCACTAGGTCGTACATTCCTTAGCTCGCGCTTCCTTTAGGTCGCTAACATTCTATAGGTCGTCCCAAACTAACTCGCGACCTAAACCCTTACCATCCATCATACGACCTAACCCCAACATCCTTAGGTCGCACCACATCCCTAAGTCGTCTACGACATAGCTCTTAACTCGCTACCATCCTATAGGTCGGTCACGACTTAGCTCTTAGGTCGTTCACGACCTAGGACTTAGACAAATTATACCTAAAATCTGAAATGACTTAAAATGCTGAAAATTCCAGATTTTGACGAACTTGTCGATCCGTAAAAATACGGGTCGTTACATTTTATTTTGAAATATGATATATATATATGGTTATTATTGATATTTTCTTTCTCCCGGACCTCTCCGTACGAAGGAGACTCTGCCGAAATTTTCCATGAAATTAAGACTTAGAAATTTTTTATGAAACTGAAATATTTTCAAACTTTTATTTACTTGAATATGAAGGATTTACTTGTTTATAAATTGATATATTTTATTTAATACTTAATTATGTAATTTTATAGTGCTTATAAATTTATTATTTGAATAAAATATATAAATTCCTTAATTCCTTCTCGTTCCTTTTTGAGGACGAAAAGTTTTGAGTGGGGGAGAGTGTAACGACCCATATTTTTCCAATTAATTAAAATATTGAATTTAATAAGATTTTAGGATTTAATAATAAGAAAATAACTAGAATTAAATTTAATAATGTTAATTTAAGGAAATTGATAACTACTTTAATGTAATTTCAATTAATGGAAATGATTGTAAAGTTATAATTGGTTATAAAATGTAAATAAGAAAATAAACCAAATGTTGTATTAAACAGTGAAATTAATTGAAATTGGTTAATATAGAATGATTAATCAGTATGTGAATTTATTAGTTTTGTTTGTTAACAATAAACATAGAAATGTGTTTGAGATTGTAAGTTGTAACGATTGTTAATTATCATTTCACTATTTAATCCGTTGAAATTTAATTGGAAATCAATTGCAATTAATCTATTTAAATATTGCAGTTAATATGAATTATAAAAGATAAATGTAGAATATTGGTGCAATAAATGGCAAACCAATGTTAATTATATCCATAAAGTAATAATGGATTGAATAATAAGATGAAAAATCAAATAAATGGATTTATTGGAATTTAAAATAATAATCAATGAATTTATTCAATTGAACTCGAACGTTGTAATTAGTGCAATATTTAACTTTGGATTTGACATGGAATTTATTTTAAAAGATTATAAATTACTAGGTAATCAAAAATGATAAATTTTGTTAGTTATAAAATTTGAATTTGAAAAGTGATTAAATGTAACGACCCGTAAATTTCAACTATTTTAATAACGTAATTAGTTGAAACTTTGTGAAATTTTAAACGATAAAATTTTGAAATAAAAATTTAATATTTGGAATGCGTCTAGTTAAACATAGCAACTGGTAAATTTTCGTCCGAAAATATGAAAGTTTATTTCGCGCGTAAATTCACTTCAAATTAATCAGTTAAAAAGCGATGAAAATAAAATGTTTCCGAAACCTAAATATTTTTACATAGAAAAATTCTAAATCATCTTCTGAGCAAAACGTCAGTTTGTCGTTTTTCCAAATTCAGACTTCTTTAGCTCCGTCGATCTTATTTTTCAGCGTTTTTCTTGCATTTTTCGCCAGTTAAAAATTTCGAATTTTTATAATTCAATCATACCGCTGATATTTATATACCGTTTTGATCGTATCGTCGCGCTGATCTTTGCGGAATATAAAATTCGATGTTTTGAAGTCCTGTTCGTTATTGAATCGATAATCGACCTCGTATCGGTACGTACCCGTTCATGACCTTTTGTTTTCCACCTACCCACCTGTTCGAAACCCAACAGCCAATTGCAATTTTTATTTCTTGAATTCAGCTTACCCGGCCGTTTCCATTTCCTATGTATTCAATAAATTAGTGCGTGACTCACTCTCTTCTTTGGAAAAATAAACGTTGGATATTAGTTTATATTTACATTTAAGCTGTTCCTTTCCTTACTTTTCAAATCCCTCTGTGTCTTCTCTCTCTCCCTTATGCTTTCCCACATCAAAGAAAAAATGGCAGCGGCAAATATGAGGGTTTCATTTGGAATGTTGGCAATTATCGCCGTCATTTTTGGAATTGCTTTACCTGCCGTTCATGCTCAGGCCCCTGCTCCTGCACCTACCAGCCTCCACTTTCGCCGTTCTTCCTCCACCACCCTCTTCCTATCTCCGCCCGTACTCCTTCACTTGTGCCTCCCTCCTCCTTCCCTCATCTGTTGCTCGCGTGCAAACCCAAGCCTCAACCCACTTCACCAACCGCCACCCCCTGCCTCGGCGACCTCACCCCTGCCGCGTCTCCACTTCGCGTCTACCTCTATTCCTTCCACATGCTACCACCCATCGCATCACGCAGCAACTTTCACTGCCTGGTCTTTCGCCTCACGTTGGCTTCCATTCTCAGCAGCCTACATGGCCATGCCTCCGCCCACCGAGACCACCCTCCTTCACATCCACGTTCTTCCTATCACCACCGCCGAACACAACCAGCCTTTCCCCTGCTTTTCCTCCTCCGACACGGTCCACAAAGTCACCCTAGCAGCCACCGCCATCCCTAACCTTGGCAGCCATCTGAATTCGACACCTCCTGTAGCCGAGACCCTCCTCCTTCTTTCCCACCGATCATTGTCCACTGACTCGAGCTCTGACCTGACCGAGTACTTGTTGTATAAAAGAGGTATATAAACAATTATATGTATGATAAGGTTTTTAAGTATGTATGTTTATTGTATATTTGATTATAACATACGTTAGATATATTTGTTTGTTGCATAGGAGTTCTGGTTTATACAAAGTATACAAATTTTTATAACCTGTATAAAACGTGTTTTGCTGTGTAAATGGTTAGGGGTTCAAAGTTGAAGTTTGTTATACATATAAAAAGGTTGTACAAGTTGTTATTTATTGTATATATATTGTATAAGGTGTTTATAGAGTATAGATATAGTAGTTACAAGCTGATCTGTTGGGTTTTGTATACCAGTTTATATAAGGAAATGCAAACTCATTATTTATATATATATATATATATATTTTGATACTTTATAAAACCTGTTGAGGTATACGTAAGTTCTATAAGCTTATGTATGACTTGTTAAGTGTATATATATATGAGTTCAATAAAGTATAAATTATATAATATAGTAACCTCTTCATAATTTCGGTTGTATATACTTATATGTATATTATAATAAAGTATATATATTTTAATTGCCTTCTAAGTTATATGCATGTGTTATAAGTATTTAAGTCATATTTGTATCCTGGCGGTTGTAGACTGTATATAAGAAAGTAGAAAGTAATTTTTTTATATTTTAATAATAAATGTTTAAAGTGATATGTGCAGATTTATAGATGATTTCCTATAACATATATGTGTTTAAAATATATATGCTAGTTAAATATATCAAGGTGTTTCTACGGTTCGTATATGTATCTTTTTACAATGGAAGTCTTATCCTTCCTTTTGCTGAAAAATGCTTATTTTCCTATGCTTACAGTTTACATCAGTTTAGATTTATATCTAATAAATTGTATTATATAATGTAAATATGAAGTGCACTTAAGATTTTGGAATAGGTTAGTTTGTATATCAGTGTAGATATCTATATAGGTATAGCGTATAGGTATGTAAGTCAGATTTGCATTTATACATAAGTACATATATTGGAATGTTTGATTTGATATATTATGATTTAAAATATATATATATATATATTATATATATTTATGTTATTTTGATATTTTTCTTGATTTAAAATATTGATTTCAAGGAAATAATAATAGATATATATTTCTGTCTCTATCAAACTGATTCTAATTATTCCATCAATTCCTATTTATTAGCTCTATCCGTCGCATTCGTGCCCATCTTGTTCGCTTTGGAATTCGTGCTTGGATTCGTCGCTCATTCCTTTGTCAAATCTATTTCTATAGCCTCGAAAGGTGAGCACTCACCCACGATTAACGTTCTTTTATTTATTAAATTTGATTTCAATTGAAACGACAATTGAAATATGTTGCTGTTAGTTAATTACACTGTTATATATGCTATTATCTGTATCAGTTCACCTGTGACATCTGACACCATTATCTGTTAATTATTTATGCGATGATAATACAGTTTAACTGATAATTGATTGATTGTTGATGTTTATATTGGACGTTAAATTGTTAAGGTTAAAAATGATAAATAATATGCAATTGAACTTGATATAGGGTAGTTAAAAGTTAAATTTGATTAAATGACATTTGTATAATATGACCCCTTTAATTGTGAAATTTATTGACACGTAGGATTGTTTAATTACACCTTGAACCACTGAATGTATGTTGTTAAATTTATGATGTATGAAATTGTAAATAGATGACAAGTGAAAAACCGTAATGTAATAATCTTTAATCTACATGAAATGATAGTGTAGATTCTAGAAATAATTATATTAATTCGTACAAATAACAATGCGAATTAATACGGTTATTTCGGGATTATTTGAATTGACTTTTAGATTGATATTGATTGATGTTATTGCTTGTTTATTTACCTTGACACCATCCCAGTTATCACACTGCAAGTTCCCTTTTCTATGCTTTGATTTGAATTGAATTGGAATCGGGTTGAAATGATAAATACCCAAATTAAATTTTGACCTAGGATAGAGAATTAAATAAAACCCGATTGGTCAATAATTTGATTTAAATAAAATGAAGATTTTATTTGAATAAATAATATGGTTTTGAAATGAGGTTGAAATTTGAATTTTAATGAAAAGAAAATGTTAATATTTTATAATCTGAAACAAAATATTAACAATGTAATTGATAAGAATGTTGTTTAATTTTAGAAATGATTGAATTAAGTTTGAAATGATTTAATAATCAAGTTTGAAATTATAATTGAGTTCGAAATTATTAAACTTTGAAATTATTTAAATTATTAAACTTTGAAATTATTTAATAATTAAGTTTTGAATTATTTAATAATTAAATAAGATTGAATTACTTAATGATTAAATTGAATTGAATTCTTTAATAAGTAAAATTGGACTTTTGAATAAGTGAATTTACTTCGTAAATAAATGAAATTGAGTTTCTTATTTAATTAAGTTTTGGAAAATTGTTTAAGTAAGTAAATAAGTGAATTTAATTTCTTTAACAAGAAATAAAATGTGATTTATTGAAACTAATGTAAGACTTGAAATTTAAAGAATTTGATTTGATGAATTTAATTTAATTCAATTTGTAAGTTTTGATATAATGAAGTTGAATTTAAATAATGAATTTAATGAATTGGAAATTTAATCGAAATTGTTTTGAATGACAAATTTACTTAACGAATATTGAATGAAATCGATTTATGAACTTAAATTGATTTGAGTGTTAAATTAAATCAAATGATTTCGGAATGAAACTTATATGCGAACTTGAATCAATATTTGAATTGTTTAAATAGAAATTGAAATTGTATTATAAGATTTTGAAATGGTAATTTGGAAGTTTTGAAACGTAAAGTATGGAAACTGGTTTTGAAAGACAAATGAAATGTTGATTTGCGAATTCTAATTGAAATTGAATTTGATTTGGTTTTGAAATATATAAACGACTAATCGGTGAAATAATTACGGAAGTTATTAAAGAGACCGGAATCGGTTATGGATATACTCTCTATCTAAACCGAAAACCACTTTAATAACTATACGCGGAGTGATGATCCAGAATGAAGTGGTTGGAATGATGTACGTGTTGACTGAAGAAAGAGAACGATAATGGATAGCCTTGACACTTGTTTCAAATTGGAAATGACTAAAACAGGAGCTGTGCCGGGCCAATGGAGGATTAGCTACCTCAAGTGGACACACTTCTTCGAACTACTCATTACTTGTTGTCGATTGGTGCACCCTTGATTTTGGGAGTGTTGTTTCACGGTGTTGCGGGCGCTGCGGCGTTGCGTTCTCACCAGTCCGGATCAGGCAAACGGTAGTATCACTACCTTGGGTATTGCCTCATGTGCCTTGTCATACTTGTATCCCTTTATTCGCGACCACTATGAATTTGTTTTGTACCTTTAGTATATGGATTGCCCTCTGGTGACTTCCGGTTTTGGGGAAACTACGGTCTTGTATATGCTTTTGGGAATAAAAATATGTTAAGGGTGGAATGGGCCATGAATTAACACTATTTTGATATCTTATTATTACTGATAGACATTATCTACTTAGCGTACATTACTACCTAGTAGATAGTTTAACGGATCCTTAAAGGATGGTTATTCCAAACATCCTTTGAGTTACTTGTATTTCAATTGCTATTTCACTTGAGTTGGATTTATAAATATAAGAATGTTAATCCTGACTCGAGTGTCTTGTGTGTTTGCTTTACGCTCGGGTCAGACTGAGTGTACCAGTATTCGATGCTCACCTTTGGAGTTGGAGCTTTGCTTGAAGATCCAGCCATCTATTCTGCTTTCAGTATTCGATGATTCCAGTGATGTATTCTGATTTGTATCTGATGTATCGTGTTACTCTTCCGTTGTATCTTGTTAACTCTGATGTATCGTATTACTCTTCTGTTGTAAACTCTGATGTATTTTATATATTCATATAGTAGCTTCATGAACTACTATCTCTTTTATTTCCGCTGAAATTATTACTCTGTGTCTGTGATCTGTGATTATATTTATTTACTGTATATGTTCAGTTTTGCCAAGTTTAAATTAACAACGCGGTATTTTGAGCAATTCAACTCCGGCATGAGTGTCTACCTATACACTTATAATGGATGCGAATGGTCCAAAATTCTGGATCGTTACGTTAAACCAATTTAATAATAATTTATTTGATTAACGTGAAAATTTGCCATTTCGGCTACTGTCTCGGATTTCAACGAAACTAGTTTCATCGGATCCGTAACAGTGAAATATTGTAGGATTTCAATTTTTTAGCAACTGGACTTGTCGTTTGATCGTTCGGGCTCGAAACGCATAGAAATCAATTAAAATGATTTAAATGAATATAATCTGGTTTTAAAAGCTAACTTCTGTTTACAATGGAATTAGGGTTTGAAACTAGTTTCCTTGAGTTTAAAAATATCGAACACCTATATTTCGATATATTAGATGACCCATTTTCGTTTCGGAAGCGGAAGAGGCTTTTCGAGCCGTTATTGTTGTTTCGAACAAATTCGATATGTTCATTATTTCTTATCGGGCTTTGTTCATATAAATAGATTCTTCTATACCTAGCAGCCTTTCTATTTCTTATTACAGTACGTACAATTCCATCTGTCTGTTCCTCCTTCTCAAATGGCGGAAACTCTAATTCCTACATTCGATTGCAAATCAAAATCAAATCGAAAAATTAAAACTCCTCAATCTATATCATTTTATATATTGTTGGAAAGCTCTCGACGAGCGCAACCCAAATCTGTTGTTCGTTTTTGCAATCAGGTTTTGGTTTATCCAGAATTGGCCAAAACATTCTCGGTCGTTCGATGATGGTTGATCAACCGCGATGGATCGTTGATTCGAGGGTACCATCGCGTGGAGAGGGACGCGCAGAGTTCATCGGGGATGGTCGTTCATCAGATCAATGGTCAGATCGTCAACTATAATTCAATTAGGGTTTAATTTGCATAGGTGGTGGCTGCTAATATTTGGGCATCGCAGGTGGTCGAGGAGGCTTGGGGAGGTCAACGCCCGATGGGATGGTGTTTAGCAGGCCGCAGCTGGAAGCGGCGACGTGGGCGAACGTAGGTGCTGGCGTCCAGGCATGTCACATGCTCGAATGAGGAAATTAGGATTTACGCGTGAACACGTGGGGTAACGTGGGCTTTTAGATGCGTGGTGACGTGGTACGTGTTTTTTTTGTTTTTTATTTAAAGTTTAAAATTTAAATCGTGTATCAAATTTTAATATCTTTTACATATGTGGTCGGATTCATGCGCGGTTTGTTCCGTTGGGATCGTATCGAAATTTTGGACATTATGAAACTTGTTTGGATGAATTCTGAGATTATTCAATTTTGGGCCTTTATTTGGATTTCAAATCAATTTGAAACCAAAGGTGAGTGTTTTAACCCACTCACGACTACTAAATTATCTTATGTTATTTAAATTAAATTTATGATGTGATTAGAACTTGATGATGGCTGTTTGGTATTTTAATTTGTCATTCCAGTTAAATTTGAATTTTTTTCGAGTTTAATTGCCACTTAATTTGTGACGACCGCCCATGAACCCTGCACCGAACCTAGAAATAGGTGCGCTGTACAGTGTGCTAGGCGACCATGGACGATTGCCAGGGTAAATTAAAACAACAGAATCTATCGTATTACTCACAGCGCATGGACAAAATACAACAGAACATATAGTGAAGCTTCACGGAATAGAATCTCATCAATAATACTTCATGATAGTTGAATACAAACATCTGAACAGTCAATACATCAAGCCTCACTACATAACACTCAGAGAATATACAAGCAGCGGAACATCCAGTACATATAGTAAGAAGATAATACGCAAGCCTCCAGCTCGTCTTCGACATCAGCATCGTGGAAAGCAAGAACAGCACCTGTCACCTGCTACCTAGTCTGCCCGTCCCAAAATGGACGAACAGCCCAAGGCAATAAGAGTTAAAACATAAAGCCTTGAGTCAGACAACAGTCTTAGTGAGCGGTAAATTAACTAACAACATACCAAAAGAGCATAAAGGAAAAAGAATAGGAATACAACCCTCCCACTCCACCTCTTTCTACAGTGATAGCCCCCAGACACACACTAAGTAGAAGCAAACATAGCAGAGCATACAATTTAAAGTAAAGCAATTATCACTCGAGTCAAGGGCGATGCTTTCCAAGTACAAACCCCCAAGGCCTAAACCAAGATCAGATAAGCACCCAGAAAATACCGCTCTTGAGACCGAATGACGATACAACCAAACATCCATGACTCTGGCTATCACTGTTATCATTGCTTCGATATCATCGTTAATTGAATGACCGGCTCTTTATTTCATCTGTCCATCAAGGGCTAATGGAAACCCCGGTTCTAGACATAACTCCGCACGTCATCGTGACCCGTGCCTAGGACTATCGAATCTGCTCAGAGTACTTGACTACCAATCAGAAGCCTTCAGGGACTATCGAATCTGCCCAACGTACTCTTGCTTTGAGCATGCTAGAACCTTCAACAACGATGATATCTCAGCCTTCTATTCATCCTCCTCGACGACTATTTCCATGCTAGCTCAAGCGCCTCTCGAGCAAACCATTATCCTCAAACCCGAACCATATCACCGAGTTATCAATCTGCTTGGAATGATCCCGTCTGGATTAGACCAAGGCTATCTCATATCATACTTCGCCTCATCATCATCATAGCAAAGCTTCATCTCAACATCATCATCAAATCTATCCATATGAGCTTCATCATCCGCTCCATATGCCACGAGCAGCTTTTCCAATTCAAGAGCCTTTCCCTTAGCTTTTGAATCATCTTTGACCATCTTGTCTAAATCAAATCATCAATCATCTAATTCATAGCAATCAATCAAATCAAACATTAATCCAAGTAAACAAGCATTCAAATATGATCTAAATAGACAATTATAACAATAATGGCAATTTCGTAATTAAAGAGTCAAAAGTCTAATAAGCATGAAAACATGAGCAATATCTCTATAATCTTGATGAATGAACTTGCATAGGTTAACATGTAGTAAAATGGATGCCAAATCATTATGAACAATGGATCTATATGGATCTATACTTAGGATTAGGAAAATGCATGGAAATCTCTACTTTAGCACAAAATCAAGCCAACGATCCGATATACTCCTTTGGATCCATGTGAGAGATAATCACCACTCACTAAATCACCTAAACACCTTAAAAGAAACCCACTTCAGATCTGGACAGCGAAGGATCTAACTCGATCTATCACCAATCTGCTTCAAACGATGAAATCTCTCTTCGATGGATGAAGATCTTCAATCTAAGCTCTTTAATCTTCAATTTGATCTTCGATTTGGATGGAAGGAATCACTAGATTAGAGTGGAGAAAAGAAGTGAAGAAGTGTAGAAGTCGAGCTCTCAAAATGTCAGCACTTCGTCGCTTCAAAATTCGGATCCCAAAAATGAAGAAGAACCCTCCTATTTATAGGCTGAAATCTACCTTAGGTCGCTCACTCGGAGTTAGGTCGTCCACGACCTACGACCTAAAACCCTTCGACCTAAAATCTTCGACCTAACAGCTCCAAGCCTCTACGACCTAACCAGATGCACTTCCTCGCGACCTACGACCTAACCAGATGCGCATCTACGACCTAACGACTTAGCGCATCAGCGCACCCAAGCGACCTACGACCTAACGAATGCGCATCCATGCGACCTATCAAATCCAACGACCTACGCGCATCCACGACCTACGACCTAACGAATGATGCAGCCTAGCGACCTAACACAGACCGCATCCTCGCGACCTAACAATGCCCCGACCTAACGACCTAACAAACCTACGACTTAACACACACACGCGACCTAACACTTAGCCTGGTTACGACCTAACTCCTTTGGTCGTCTAACGACCTAACTACGCTAACTCGCTAACCCTCTTAGGTTGCTGCCTATCCTTAAGTCGCTCAACCCTATAATTCGCTAACTCCTATAGGTCGCTAACTTCTATAGGTCGCTAACTCCTATAGGTCGCTAACTTCTATAGGTCGCTAACTTTCCTTAGGTCGCCTAATCCTATAGGTCGCTACAAACCCTTAGGTCGCCAACATCCTATAGGTCGCTCCAACCGACCTAACCTACCCCACGACCTAAGCCACCACACGACCTATCTCCTATACGACCTAACTCTCACACGACATAACTTCTTAGGTCGTTCTAATACTTAGGTCGCTCCACTTCACTAAGCCGCCTACCCCTTAACTCGCCAACTTCCTTAGGTCGCTCCAAACCTTCATACGACCTAGGACTTAGACTCTGGACGACTTATCAACAATGCGACCAAATGTCAACTGTTTTACGATGTTTCGATCCGTAAAAATACGGGTCGTTACATTCTTCCCCCTTAGGAATTTTGCCCCCGAAATTCCAAACAAACAGAGCAATCAAAGACTATTCTGCATGCCTACCATCCATAGCAATCAACAAACCATGCATCCAATTCTAACTTAGCATGCAGAATTCTAAAACTTAGAACAAGTTACAATGTCGTTAGATGACACGACACCTTAGGGCCATACCTTGAAGAGTTCAGGATGAGCTGCTTTCATCCTCTCTTCCACCTCCCATGTACAGTCGTTATCATCATCACTCCATTGTATCTTGAGCAACTTAACTACCTTCCTCCTAAGCTGTTTCGTGTCGGTTTCCACAACACGAAGTGGCTTACGAGGTCTCTTATCGAATGGATCCACTTCGAAATCTTCACAGCTATCAGCAGAAATCACTGTATTCGAGTCGTGCACATACTTCCGTAGATATGATACATGAAAAACATTGTGCACATCCGACATCTTCTCTGGTAACTCCAATCTATAGGCGAGCTTTCCAATTCGCTCGGTGATCGGGAATGGTCCAACAAATCTCAGAGTCAATTTTCCTTTCTTCCCGAATCGAATAACATTCTTCAGAGGAGAAATCTTCACAAAAACCATATCACCTACATCGAATTCCAAATCCTTACGACGCTTATCGGCATAACTTTTCTGAGGGTCTTGGGTTGCCTTCATTCGTTGCCGAATGATCTCTATGCAATCTGAAGTCTGTCGAATCATCTCTGGCCCAAGTACCAACTTTTCTCCTGTCTCTAACCAACATGTCGGAGAGTTACATGGTCTTCCATACAATGCCTCATACGGTGCCATACCAATGCTTGACTGGTAACTGTTGTTATACGAAAATTCCACCAAATGAAGGTGATCTTCCCATGATCCTCCGAAATCCAAAACACAAGCTCTGAGGAGATCTTCCAAAACTCGGTTGACTCTCTCGGTCTGACCATCTGTTTGAGGGTGATAAGCTGTACTCAAACACAACTCGGTTCCCAAAACTTCCTGGAAGCTCTTCCAAAATCCACTAGTGAACAATGGGTCTCGATCGCTCACTATACTCTTCGGAATACCATGGAATCGAACTATCCACTTAACATACAACTCTGCCAACTTTGATGCAGTCCTCGTCGATCGATTAGGAATGAATCTTGCACTCTTAGTCAAACGATCTACAATGACCCAAATCCCTTCATTTCACGTTCTTGTTCTAGGTAACCCATCAATAAAATCCATCGATACTTGCTCCCACTTCCATGTAGGAACTTCTAACGGCTGAAACAATCCACTTGGCTTTTTCTGTTCGGCTTTTACCAACTGGCAGTTCATGCACTTGGAAATAAAATTTCCAACATCCTTCTTCATGCCTTCCCAGTAGTAGGTTCTCTTCATATCCCGATACATCTTATTTCCACCTGGATGAATTGTCAACTTCGAGTGATGACTTTCCCTCAGAACTTCATTCCTCAATTCATCGATATCGGGAACAACTAGTCGTCCTTGCTTCCGAAGCCAACCCTCTTGATCAACCTCGAATCCTTTATCCTTTTCTGGGTCCAATCCAGATTCCAAATCACGGATAATCTTGACAAGCTTATCATCTCGCTTTTGGCTCTCGCCAATCTTTTCCACAGGAGTAGGTCTTATCGATAAGTTTGCCAACATCTCAGGTTCCAATTCACATCTAGGCCTGAAGTCAAATCCAGCTAAATACTCGAGATTCTTCCATTCTGAAAACATGGCTCCCAATCCTGCATGTCTTCGACTTAACACATCTGCCACTGCGTTACCCTTTCCCGGAGTATAAGCTATACCAAAATCATATGATGCCAAAAACTCTAACCATCGCTGCTGCCGAAGATTCAAATCCTTTTGGGAGAAAAGATACTTCAACGACTTATGATCCATAAACAACTCAAATCGAACTCCCAATAGATAATGTCTCCACATCTTCAGAGCAAAAACAATCGCCGCTAACTCTAAATCATGAGTCGGATAATTCCTTTCATGCGGCTTCAGTTGTCGACTTACATACGCAACAACTTTATCTCTCTGCATCAGTACTGCTCCAAGTCCAGTACCACATGCGTCGGTGTAAACCACCATCTCATCATTTCCACTTGGAATAGTCAAAACAGGAGCACTTGTCAATCGCTCTTTCAGGATTCCGAAAGCTTGCTCACACTTATCATCCCATCTGAATACTTGGTTTTTTGTCGTCAATCCTGTTAACGGTGCAACTACCTTGGAGAAGTCTTTGATAAACCATCGATAATATCCTACTAATCCAAGAAAACTTCTCACATCAGATGCATTCTTAGGTCTACCCCAATCCTGGATTGCTGCCACCTTAGCGGGATCAACCGCTATTCCATTTCCAGAGATAACATGGCCTAAGAACCTCACTTCACTCTTCCAGAAGTGACACTTCGAAAACTTAGCCTTCAGTTGATGTTTCCGTAAGATTTCCAAAACAATACGCAAGTGCGTCTTGTGCTCTTCTTCAATTCTGGAATAAATCAGAATATCATCCACGAACACTAGCACGAACTTACTCAACTGATCTCTGAACACTCTATTCATAAGATCCACAAAATATGCTGGTGCATTAGTCAATCCAAACGGCATTACCAGCCACTCAAAGAAACCGGACGGTGTCCTAAAAGCAGTCTTTGGCACACTATCCTTAGCCACTCTTAACTGGTGAAATCCCATAGCCAAATCCATCTGAGAAAACACCTTAGCTTCGTGAAGCTAATCAAACAAGTCATCTATTCTCGGCAATGGATACTTGTTCTTCTTAGTCACCTTATTCAGCTCACGATAATCCACACACAACCTCAACGATTCATCTGCTTTGGTTGCGAACACCACTGGTGCACCCCATTCGGACACACTACGCCGAATGAATCCTTTCTGTAAAAGGTCGTCAACCTGCACCCTCAACTCTTGCTGTTCTCTAGGCGCCATCCGCCTAAGAGGCATCACAACAGGTCTGGCTCCTTCAACTAGATCTATACGAAACTCGATCTCTCTATGCGGCGGTAACCCTTTGACCTCGTCAAAGACATCCTCAAATCCATTAGCGATTGGCACAGATGACAGTCCATCCCGTGGAACAACCAGCGAATACATGAAGCTCATGAAGACGCCTTCTTCATGCTTACATCGTATCACAATCTTTCGCCCCTCCACATTCTCGACTGTCACCTCCAACCTTTCACAATCAACCTTTGCCGCATACTTCCTAAGCCAGTCCATACCCAAAATAATTCCGAACCCCGCAAAGTCCAGAACAAAACAATCACAAACAAAAGAGCAATCATGACTCGATACAATCAGACCACGGCATAACATACACAAACAAGACGAACCCCCAACTGGATTAGTCACAACCAATGGCCTATCAACAATATCCGGTTCTAAACCCAACCGGCCTACAAGTTCACTGCAAACAAACGAATGTGACGCCCCAGTATCAAATTGAACTCTAACTGGAACACCACATATGGAGAGAGTACCCTGAACCACCACACTCTTTCCCTTCTCTTCAGCGGTAGGAGCTTTCGAAGATGATGGAACATCCCCCAAAGCATAAGCTTGCACAATCTGCTTGTCCTTCCGTGGTTCTGGACAATTCCTCTTAACATGCCCCATCTTATCACAGTTGTGGCACTTCATTGGCACTTTCGGATTCTTGCAATCCCTGGAGAAATGGCCCTTCTGCTGACAATTGAAGCAAGTCACTTCGCTCTTGGCTTCTTCTGGCCATCCTTACCCTTTTGTTGCTGCTGCTTCCTCTTCTTGTTTCCACCCTGCTGGGGTCTAGACTCCTCCTTGGTCACAGCAACAACAGATCCCTCTTTAGGAAACAGATTCTCATGCCTGAGAGCCTTCTCCACAAGCTTCTCAAATGAATCGTCCAAATGATCCACCAACTGTCTCCCAAGATAATTGTCCAAGCCTGTCACAAACTTCTCATTCTTCTGATACGAAGACTCAATATACGACCGGGCATACTTGGACAAAGCTACAAACTCAGAAACATACTCAAGAACTGGTCTTCCACCTTGCTTGAGCTCCACAAACTTCTTGAACAGAACAGACTTCTGAGCTGTAGAAATGAACTTAGCTTCAAATCTGACTTGGAATTGCTCCCAAGTAATCTCTTCCTCCGGAGTATCAATGGTGATAGAGTTCCACCAATCAGAAGCTCTCCCTTGAAGGTGTCTTGATGCTAACTTCCTCTTAGTTGCATCCTCAATTCCCAAATCACTAAAGATCCTTCTACAAGCATATATCCACCTCTGGACTTCAATGGTTGATTCTATTCCCAAGAAAGCCTTTCCTCCAAGAGCAGTGTAGTCCTTACACAGCTTAGCAAAATCCACCGGTCTTGGAGTTTGAACTTGAACTCCAACATCCACCGATGGCCCCGGAGCTGGCATCCTTCTCATGATCGAAGTCATCATAGCTTCGAACATAGCAGCATAATCAGCAACCCCTTCAGTAGCACGGCCTTCCCTAGCAGCCGGTCTCCCTCTTCGACTCATCCTTAATATCTATAAAAAGGAATGATTAGCACACCTAGAGAAACAACTGCATAAAGTACTCAAACTCTACCAAGCTACTATATTATATATAGTAATCATCCATCAAAATACAATTACGTCTCTCATACGTAGTTACGTCAGCGAGCGTTGGGTAAAATCGATTAACCAAAGCTCTGATACCAAATGTGATGACCGCCCATGACCCATGCACCGAACCTAGAAATAGGTGCGCTGTACAGTGTGCTAGGCGACCATGGACGATTGCCAGGGTAAATTAAAACAACAGAATCTATCGTATTACTCACAGCGCATGGACAAAATACAACAGAACATATATATAGTGAAGCTTCACGGAATAGAATCTCATCAATAATACTTCATGATAGTTGAATACAAACATCTGAACAGTCAATACATCAAGCCTCACTACATAACACTCAGAGAATATACAAGCAGCGGAACATCCAATACATATAGTAAGAAGATAATACGCAAGCCTCCAGCTCGTCTTCGACATCAGCATCGTGGAAAGCAAGAACAGCACCTGTCACCTGCTACCTAGTCTGCCCGTCCCAAAATGGACGAACAGCCCAAGGCAATAAGAGTTAAAACATAAAGCCTTGAGTCAGACAACAGTCTTAGTGAGCGGTAAATTAACTAACAACATACCAAAAGAGCATAAAGGAAAAAGAATAGGAATACAACCCTCCCACTCCACCTCTTTCTACAGTGATAGCCCCCAGACACACACTAAGCAGAAGCAAACATAGCAGAGCATACAATTTAAAGTAAAGCAATTATCACTCGAGTCAAGGGCGATGCTTTCCAAGTACAAACCCCCAAGGCCTAAACCAAGATCAGATAAGCACCCAGAAAATACCGCCCTTGAGACCGAATGACGATACAACCAAACATCCATGACTCTGGCTATCACTGTTATCATTGCTTCGATATCATCGTTAATTGAATGACCGGCTCTTTATTTCATCTGTCCATCAAGGGCTAATGGAAACCCCGGTTCTAGACATAACTCCGCACGTCATCGTGACCCGTGCCTAGGACTATCGAATCTGCTCAGAGTACTTGACTACCAATCAGAAGCCTTCAGGGACTATCGAATCTGCCCAACGTACTCTTGCTTTGAGCATGCTAGAACCTTCAACAACGATGATATCTCAGCCTTCTAGTCATCCTCCTCGACGACTATTTCCATACTAGCTCAAGCGCCTCTCGAGCAAACCATTATCCTCAAACCCGAACCATATTACCGAGTTATCAATCTGCTTGGAATGATCCCGTCTGGATTAGACCAAGGCTATCTCATATCATACTTCGCCTCATCATCATCATAGCAAAGCTTCATCTCAACATCATCATCAAATCTATCCATATGAGCTTCATCATCCGCTACATATGCCACGAGCAGCTTTTCCAATTCAAGAGCCTTTCCCTTAGCTTTTGAATCATCTTTGACCATCTTGTCTAAATCAAATCATCAATCATCTAATTTATAGCAATCAATCAAATCAAACATTAATCCAAGTAAACAAGCATTCAAATATGATCTAAATAGACAATTATAACAATAATGGCAATTTCGTAATTAAAGAGTCAAAAGTCTAATAAGCATGAAAACATGAGCAATATCTCTATAATCTTGATGAATGAACTTGCATAGGTTAACATGTAGTAAAATGGATGCCAAATCATTATGAACAATGGATCTATATGGATCTATACTTAGGATTAGGAAAATGCATGGAAATCTCTACTTTAGCACAAAATCAAGCCAACGATCCGATATACTCCTTTGGATCCGTGTGAGAGATAATCACCACTCACTAAATCACCTAAACACCTTAAAAGAAACCCACTTCAGATCTGGACAGCGAAGGATCTAACTCGATCTATCACCAATCCGCTTCAAACGATGAAATCTCTCTTCGATGGATGAAGATCTTCAATCTAAGCTCTTGAATCTTCAATTTGATCTTCGATTTGGATGGAAGGAATCACTAGACTAGAGTGGAGAAAAGAAGTGAAGAAGTGTAGAAGTCGAGCTCTCAAAATGTCAGCACTTCGTCGCTTCAAAATCCGGATCCCAAAAATGAAGAAGAACCCTCCTATTTATAGGCTGAAATCTACCTTAGGTCGCTCACTCGGAGTTAGGTCGTCCACGACCTACGACCTAAAACCCTTCGACCTAAAATCTTCGACCTAACAGCCCCAAGCCTCTACGACCTAACCAGATGCACTTCCTCGCGACCTACGACCTAACCAGATGCGCATCTACGACCTAACGACTTAGCGCATCAGCGCACCCAAGCGACCTACGACGTAACGAATGCGCATCCATGCGACCTATCAAATCCAATGACCTACGCGCATCCGCGACCTACGACCTAACGAATGATGCAGCCTAGCGACCTAACACATACCGCATCCTCGCAACCTAACAATGCCACGACCTAACGACCTAACAAACCTACGACTTAACACACACACGCGACCTAACACTTAGCCAGGTTACGACCTAACTCCTTAGGTCATCTAACGACCTAACTACGCTAACTCGCTAACCCTCTTAGGTTGCTGCCTATCCTTAAGTCGCTCAACCCTATAGGTCGCTAACTCCTATAGGTCGCTAACTCCTATAGGTCGCTAACTTCTATAGGTCGCTAACTTTCCTTAGGTCGCTTAATCCTATAGGTCGCTACAAACCCTTAGGTCGCCAACATCCTATAGGTCGCTCCAACCGACCTAACCTACCCCACGACCTAAGCCACCACACGACCTATCTCCTATACGACCTAACTCTCACACGACCTAACTTCTTAGGTCGTTCCAATACTTAAGTCGCTCCACTTCACTATGCCGCCTATCCCTTAACTCGCCAACTTCCTTAGGTCGCTCCAAACCTTCATACGACCTAGGACTTAGACTCTGGACGACTTATCAACAATGCGACCAAATGTCAACTGTTTTACGATGTTTCGATCCGTAAAAATACGGGTCGTTACATAATTAAAAATGGAATTTAATTTGCCAGTTAGATACTTATTAACGATAATCAGTAATTATCGTGATTTATTGGTTGATTTGAATGATTATTGTGACGGGTGTTTGATTGTTGATATTGGATGACTGGATGTTATATTTATATATTGTTATCACTGCAAGTTTCCTTAGTATATTGTTAGGAAAAATCACTGTGGGTTGAAATGTTACATACCCGAACGATCTGATAGATTAGGGAGAAATCATTATAGGTTGAAATGATAGACTCGAGCGATTTTATGGATTTTGAATTTAAATTCGGGATTGCGGGTTGAAATGATATATACCCGTAGATTTTAAATTTATTGCGGGAGGAAATGATATATATCTGTATCACTTGACCATAGGGTAGAAAATTATATACGGACAACGGATTGGTTAAATTAAATGATTTTAAATCCTAAAATTTTTGAATCCAGTTAAATGATATTTTGAAGTAAAATTTGATTTATATAAACTGAATTATTTTCGAAAATCCAAGTTTTAAATGTTGAAATTGAAACTGGTTCAAATGAATTGTTTAAAGAATTTAAATTGAAATTTGAAAGTTGAAATTTGAAATATAAATGAAATTTATCGAAATTGTGTTATTGAAATGTTTGAATATTTAAAATTTGAAATCCACTAAATTTATAGTTCAATATGGATTTGAAATTAATATAGATTTAAATGGTTTTATTGAGAATCTAAATTGAAAGATAAAAATTGAGTTTGCTAATTTGGAAGCTGGATATGGTCCAGATATGGTGAAATGGAAGAAATAGTTTAATTTGATATTACTTTCAAATTCATTATTTTTATATAACTGTTAAAAAAAATATTATTTTAAATTTTGATTTATTTAGATTTTCAAACCATATTATATCAAACTATATTAAACCTATTTTTAAACTATTTTAAACCATTTTAATATATTTTAATCTATTTTAAACTTTAAATTATTTAATCTATTTTAGTATGTTTTAAATTATTTAATCTATTTTAATATATTTTAAACTATTTTAAATTATTTAATCTATTTTAAACTATTTTAAATTATTTAATCTATTTTAAACTATTTTAAATTATTTAATCTATTTAAACTCTTTAAATCTATTTTAATCTATTTTAAACTATTTAAACCATTTAAACTATTTTAAAGTATTTTAAACTATTTTAAACTATTTTAAAACTATTCAAAGTATTTTCTAAAAATAAACTGTGCAAGGTTGAATTGTTTATATTTAAATCCTGGATTTAAAAGCGAATATGGTTAAATAGTGTTATAACCTAAGTGGGGATTTGAAATGATATTTTCTAGTGAAATGACATATTTTGAGTAAATATGATGATTTTGAAATGAAGGTTTAACCTATTTTGAAAATATGATTTTGAAAGTGAATATGATTTCGAAAGTGGTATGATTTTTAAGAATATGATATTTTGATATCAATATGAAATGGTTTTGGAATGTAAAAGAACATCCAGTGTGTAATAAGCGTTTGGTTGTTAAAGAGACCGGGATCGGATATTGTCATACTCTCTGCCAATACTGAAAACCACTTTAACAATTGTGCACGTGGTGGAGATTCCAGAATGAAGTAGGATGGTTTGGCGAACGATTCTATATGAGGTATTAACGTAGCCCTGACTCCCTCGAATCAGCTTGATGTGACTAAAACAGAAGCTATACCTAGGCCAAGTGAGGTCGCACATCCAATCAGACATGCTACTTCAATACCATATATGTTTCTTTGTGATTGATTTGGTGGCCACCCCTCGACTTGATTATGGGAGTGTGTTCCAAGGTGAGCGGTAGTAGCTGTTATGCGTTACCACCAGCTTGGTTCTGCAAACGGTAGAATCCTACCCTGGGATTGCCTCGCGTGCCTTGTCACATGCCTTATCACGCCCATTACAAGTTTGGTTTGTGTCGTACCTATGGAGTGCTCCCTGATAGCCCATCAATTTACGGTGGAGTTTATAGTATCTGTATAAACTACGACATTTATATAAAAATGTGTTAAGGGGGATATGGGTAACGTCTTAATGCTATTTTAATACTTTACTTTACTGTAGACAGTATTATAATAGTGCATTGTACTATGTATGTAGATAGTTTAATGGATCCTCGGTAGATGGAATCTCGAACATCTCTTAAGTTATTGCACTCACGGTAGACACTGGATAGGAGATGTCAAATCCCGTAAACATCTCTGAAGCCGTTACACCCATATTTATTTACTGTTGATTTAACTTACATAAGATCTTTTAGTCTGACTCGAGTGTTTTGTCTTTTCATTACGCTCGGGTCAGTTTGAGCTTTTCAGTGTATTGAAGACTTTATTTCTGGAGGACAAAGACAGAGATTTGTACATTATATTATTTCATATATGTTCCACTGCATCATGTTGTTCCGCTGCATTATTTTTTTATTCCTGTTGTATGTAACTCTGATCTGTATTGTAAAATTGTAATCAAATGTTATTTGTAAAACAGCTTCATGAACTGTTATTTGATTATTATATTTTGTCATTCTACTGTGAGATTCCGTGTTTTGTTTTTTCTTTCTTTTCTCTTCATTTTCTTATTTACCCCATAACAATCCTCTCTTTTGAATGGTTTGAGTTTGACATGTGTGGTTTATTGTCAATTTAAACCGTCCAAAAAGGTGGGTCATTACTATTATTGATTCACTTTTATATGCATCTTGCTTATATAAATGTTTGGTTAGTGGTTGAGATGTTAAAGTAGCAAAAATTTGAATTGCGAAATAGTCGCGCTTTTGCACATGCTTTCGCACATTGAAACCATTGTTGCACTTTGAAATCCCATCTCTTTATATCTTTAGTTTGAAATCGTATGCTTCTGTTTGCAGCATTAAATATTTGGTCGTACTTTTGTGCTTTTAAAATGTTGTTTGAACTAAGTTTTGATTGCTCCAAAAAGGTTATAACGCTTAACTCCAAAGTGTTTAAAGGTTAGAAAAGTTTTGATCGTAGTTTTGCAGTTTGAAAGTCAAGTTTTAAAGCAAATTTCAAATAGATTTGTTGACTTTAATAGTCTCTAAATTTTTGTGAATGCACACTAGACTCATAGTATGTTGTTCTAAAAATAAAGTATAGTTTTCATACTTTGTAAAAATACGAAGAAAATTCCATTTTGAAAAGAACCGATTAAAAGGAATTTTCCATACTTATTTTAGTGGCTGTTTTGCGTCACTATTTCCAATATTTATAAAATGGTTTTAAACTTGATTTTTCTTCTTCAATCCTTTTAGTGAACTTTTCTAACTTATATTTAAGTGTTTTAAAAGTGGTTTAGAATTTATATAATTATTTTAAAGAATTTTTTATTTTGAAAATAAGGAAAGGAAATGGTTTTGAGTTTTTAATATATTTTAAACTTGAGATTTCTTTTAAGAGATATTTGAAATGGATATTTTAAACTACATTTCAAGCACTTTCAAGTTTATTTGAAGTGAAAAGAAAGCATGAATTAGAACACCGTCGTTGTAATAAATGTTCTTCGGTAATTGAGAAAGAAATCATGGATTTTAACATTTTATTATAATAAATGATTTGGCAAAGTAGAAAAGAATTCATCGATTGTAACACTTTTGTTATAATAAATGATTTCGTAAAGTAATTAAGAAAACTTGTTACTTAACTTATTAAGTGTTGATATCCTTAAATCTTTGGAGAATTTTTGTTTTAAAGATAACAATAAGTTGATTTATCAATGATATTCTACAAATGAAAAAAGTCTTTAAAAAGATTGTTTTAAGGATAAAGCTAAGTGTAATTGGTTTAATGTTTATAATAAATAATGTTTTAATGACATTTGTTTTTAACCCTTCTTTTTGATACACTTAGAAATATAATTAGCTCTTTAAAAGAATATTTTAAAGAGTGTTTTTAAAAGTGTTTTACAAATATTGTGATGTAAAAATCAAGCATAAGTGTGAGTCAAATGTTCTAAAAGTTTGATTTCATCCATGGGAAGCATATAGTCTTATCCTTAGTACCAAACATCATGAAGGTTGATACATTACTATTCGTGAGATTTGAAAACTAGAGTGTGTAGGCAAGACCTGGAGTAATCAGTGCCCTGGCTTAGCTGGCTTCATTTTTAAGCAGGGATAGTACGAGTTGGAAATTGAAGTTTGATGATAAGGGTAAGATATTTAATTTCCGTAAGAGACATTACTTATATGGAAAGGATTTAGGCATATACTTAACACTAAACGTTGAGGTATAAAAACTTGTTTCTATCTTAAAAGATAAGAATGTACGTCGAAGCAAGGTCTGAGAGACAACAATGCCCCAACTTGTCCAGCTTCATTGTTAACTGAGGGATAGTACAAATTTGAAATCGATGAGTGGTGGTAAGTGTATGAGATTTATTTTCCATATATGATCATTTTGTTATTCTCGATAGTTGATTTATTGACTATCAATTCTACTTTCTTCTTTGAGTTATTAATCCAATACGATTTGTTGCTCATTTAGGGGAGTTTTGTTAATCCAATACTATTTGTTGCTCATTTGGGACATTGATATCCTTTATCGAAAATGACTAAAACCAAAGGCGAGTTGTAACATTCCCCCTTCTGACCGTCTCCAGTCGGTGATTAAACCAACTCGAAACGTTCAAAAAGACGAATTGTTATTTAGTTAATAGGTTTAAACAGAATCAGCCGCAGAAACACAGATAATAACAATCAATTAAAACAAATGAATCTTTATTTCATTACTATAAATCTTTTTATAATACATCAGAGTTGTATACAATTTAATACTGATACAGCGGAATATCTTAAAATACAATTTTCTGAAACTAAAGTGATTCTTTACTCTCTCTCTAACTTCGCTGCTCGAAAATCTTCAAGCTGTAAAATACTCGGTCTGACCCGAGTATTACATTCAAAAGAAAATAATACACAGGTCAGTCTAATTCAAACCAGTTATTAGTGCATATAAGTAGTAATAATTTAAATAGACGACAGTCACAATAATTCCCGTCTATCCGACTCTTTTAACAAAGAAATCGGATAACGAAAATTTTAACACTAAACAGTGTAAAAAAATAAATCAGCAGATTTAAATCATCAACAGAGATAAACAGTGTTATTGGCTGCCGTACACACGTGTGCATTCGTACACGTGTGCACTGCCCCGCCAACTCGTGTGCATAGATAACGGTGCAACATGTAACTGCTACAAATACACAGAGGCAACATCACATAACCAAACTGCAACAAGATCAATATGTCCAAACTGTATGCAATGGATGCAGACGTACAAGTGCAGCTCAACACAGTGAAACAAGTTCAAGTGGCAACATGAAACTTCGAACATGAATATACATGTATGGTGATACAGCAACACATGGATGCAACTCGACAACAGAGTAACAAAAGATTAGCATCAATGCATACTGGAATGAATGCATCAAAGTGACAATACAGAACAGCATATATAGAAGTACATCAACCAATCAACAACAGCTACAACAACACAGTGAACTCAGGCATGAACCAGTGATGTGCCACGACAACAAATTGAATGCAGACAGGTCTAACAAACTGGACAATATACAAGATCATCAAAGTGTACACAGTGAAGTACAACAGTGAAGGCTACAGGTCACAGCGAAATAAAACTGCAAAGTGAAGACAACAAACTTCTACATCAACCAGAAAAAAAACAAGACCAACATACTCAAGGGCAACAGGCAACAAGCAGCACATATATGTATACACACACATGTATATGTGAATGTACACATGTATGCACCCTTAACACATGTAAAACCCAAATTCAGTAAATAAAACACAACTCGGCAACCTCATGGGGCCAAAATTCTACAGCAGCACCTAGGGTTAGATCAACCCAAACAAGCTAATGCAACCAAGAATAGACCGAGTGAATGAATATGACCAATAATTTAAACTAGCAGAGTATGCAGAGATAGGCAACAATATGGTTAATAAAGGCACCTGGGTTGAAATGCAACCTCAAAAAAAAAATCACATAACATCACACAGCAGCTCAAATCAAGCGGGTGGTCCGTTCACATCAGTTAAATTTATTTAACAGGGAAGTATGCCAAGACTAAGTGAAGCATCTGTTTTATTTTCTTCCTTATGACCCAGTAATAGTATATGTTCTCATCAATTTAAATTCACTTAACAGAGCAAATGGAAGCAAACAACACCCAATATCAAGTTAGTGAATGCCAAAGGAAATTCGAATGCACAAATCAAAGCCTGCAGTAAATCAAGTTCGAATTCGATGCAGATGATAAGCGACTCAAAGTCGAAAGCAATAAACAAGTCCAAGACGAAATCATGGATCATGGCCGAAGTCAATTATCCAAAAAGAAATTCAAAACCGTTTTTTTTTTCAAATCAACTCGGAGTCCAGATAAGATCAAAGAAACAATTTCCAACAAAATCAAGTTTTCAATCAAGCCCAATGCAACTGCAGTTTGAATCAAAGCTAAAGGGGATTTCAAAACATTCGATAGTTGAAACCAATTCGGCCGAAGTCCTAAAGCGACAAGTAAAACCCAACAACATACGAAATTTGCGAGGTTAAAGATCAATGACCAGCATCAAAACAAAATCGAATGGCCGAAGCCAACAAAAACGTGCGAAATCAACATCAGTTTCCAACAGCGAACGAAAAGAAATGGCCAACTCAAATTAGTTCGAACAATTATATACGAACTCAAAACAAGGGGTTCAAACCCTAAATAAACCAGAAATCAGCCCAATATTCAAACGAAATCAAATAGCCAAGAAAACAAACATCTGTAGTATGAAATAGATGTGAGTAATTAAATTACTCACCTTAGTACGAAGCGCAGATCGAAGCAAAGATGAACGGAGACGAAGCCCTAGTTGAAGACGAGCGATATCGAAGGATCGAACGAACGCCGAGGCCCTTTCCAGCGACGCCAATACGAAGGTCTCGAAGCCCCAATTCAAAGCGACAAAGAATCAAAGAGCCAAAGCCCTAATTTTCCAGATCGAACGAGACGAGATCAAAGCCGCCATTTTTTTTTCGATTGCTTTAGGTTTACGAATGAAATGAGAGGAGGGTTTCGTGGGTAGCACGATTAAAGGTATTGTTGGATGTGATTTAAGGCGTAGCTGAAAATGGAGGAAAACGAAGCCGCCATTATTTTTCTTCTCGTCTGTTTTAGGTTTAGGGTTTGTGAATGAAATGAGAAAGGGATCGGGTATAGGGTTTTAAACGAAATGAATGGGCCGAGATAAAATTTTAAAGCCCAAAACCCTTTAACAATTTTTTTTTTCTTGTTTTCTTTCAAAAGGATTCTAACCGATTCAAAAATTCCAACAACAATTTTTATTAAACGAATTCCAATTCGAATCGAAGCTCCTATAAGCAATTAACTAGCAGAGAAATCGTTTAACAATGATATCAAATCGATGCGAAAACCCCGGTTGTCACCGAAATTTAAATTGAATCCGAATAGATTTTCTACGCGTTTATACGTCGTATATTCACAAAACAACTCTGATAAATACGAAATTTGAAATCCGGTAAAAATTTAATATTACGGACCCAATGGAACTGGTTTCGTTAAATTCTGAGACTGTGCCTCGGAAGACTATTTTTAAATTCAATTTCAAACGATACAATTTCAAAACTGAACAAATCGCTTTCAAATTCAATTCTGAAGCTTCTATTATCTTCAGTATTATCAATATGAATTTTCTAAGCCTTTAAATTATTTTTAGCCAGCTTAAAATTGAAGATTCAAATTTTATTCAATTTTCAATGGATTAAATTCAAAAATTAAATCGCCAATTCCTTCTGATAATTTGAAATTCAAGTCAAATCATCATTCAAATATTTAAAATTAATTAAATATTTTCAATTTAAATTGTTCAAAATTCAGGGTCGTTACAAACTCCCCTCCTTAAAAACTTTTCGTCCACGAAAAGGAAAAGTTGTTAAAATTTCATCGATATTTATACTCTAGTAAAAATTTTCTAAGCTTAAAACTTATTACAAATAAATGAATATAGGATTCATTTCATTTGTTTAATCTCACTAGTTTTGTTTATCTTCTCTTTTATTCAATGATTTTCAAAAATCAAAACCCAAAAGTCTTTTACTAACATTTTTAATTTACAACTCAGATTCAAACTTAAAATCCGTCACGTTAGAGATTTATATAATATATCTCTTCCAAAGTTGTGGACTTTCAAAACATTACAAAGATCCTCTTCCTTAGTTTATTAAGTTGGAATTTCGTAATTTTAATTTCAAATCATTGATTTGCTATTTACAGTTTGAAAATACTTGCTAACTCGAAATTTAACAAGTCCATCTTCGTTCTCACAAACATTAGGCATACGCTGGCCAGGCGCAGGTCTAAAAATCTCCAAGTACTAAATATACTTGCTTCAATTCCCAGTGAAAATACTTTTAAAAATTCTTTTAAAAATGGATATGGAAAGCACGTTCCCCCATGGATTACAGTTCCACCCGGCGGTTACGCTACTATCCCAGTAGAGTCGCTTGTGGCTGTAGATTTCTCATCTCTTAAATTTCGCCATGGTTGTCGCCATAGATTGCAGTACACACGGCGGTTACGCTACTATCCCAGTAGAATCGCTCGTGTCTGTAGGCATCACGCCCCTCAAATTTCGCCTGGCATTAGATTGCAGTTTACCCGGCGGTTGCGCCACTATCCCAGTGGAATCGCTTGTAACTGTAGGCATCTCGCCCCTCAAATTACGCTAACATACATCATAATCAACATGATCCCGTCCTGAGGGATTCTAGTCCAAATGGACATTCCAACTTATGGAAAATTCTACGTAGCTACGAATTTCAAATGGACACTCTTCACGAGTTCCAATACCTTCTCCAATAATAAATGGAAGGTACTTTTCCATATCCTCAGTTTAGAAAACATAATACTATACATATATAGTACTTCATTTCACATTTCGTACATATCATATCCATGTAAACATACATAAGATTTCCATAACGATGTCTTTCTAAACTAACGGTTTCAAATTTACCGCATTCATATATATATAAGTTCTAAAAACTTACATATCCATATTCATAACAAAATAGAGGATTTCAAAATTTTCCTCTAAGTCGATTTGGAAATTTAAGGTTATCTCAAACCTAATTCATATTCATAATTCCATTCATTATCGACTTTCACATTCGATTTGAATAATATGTTACATCGTCAATTCTCAACACAGAATTGATGTCTATCGATATATAACCTCTGAGCTCGTACGTCTCAGAGAAGGGTGTTAAGCTAAGAGAATAAATTCTCCGCCACCAACAGATATATATTTAATAGAGATCAATTGCTATGTCATCAATTCACAATGTTAGACATACAATCCAAATCATCATCTGAAATTCAAAGCTCAACTTATATTGTCTTTGATGTCGAAGTTAAACTCAATTTTAACTCAACGATTCAATCTTTTTGAAAAATTTCAAATTGTTCAAATTTCTCATTTAACTTTTCAACTTCGACTTCAAAAATGAATTTCAAATCATTTATTCCTTACGGAATATATTCACAACATTTCATATTTGGAAAAACATTTCCATACTTATTTAAAAATAAGTAATTCACAAATCCATTTTATTTTCAACATTTGAAAATATTCGATATACTTAAATCAAAATTAAGTATATATTTCATCTTTAAGGAAATCATTCTCTTTCACATATTTATTTGAGTTAAAACGAATGTTACGTAAAACATCGTTACGACAACTCAAAATCACTAGTATAGGGATTCGAAATTTAGATAGATGTATAAATCCCGATACTATACAAAACATTTTCCTTTCGGAAATCATTTACTATAACAACAGTGTTATAGTCCATCATTTCCTTATATTCAAAAACGTCTATTTCAACAATGAATGTTGAAATCTATGGTTTCGATATTCAATGCTTTGAAAACATCTTTTAAAACAATTAACTTCGTTTTAAAATATCACTTTCCCAAAACATGTCCATTTTATTCAATAATATATTCACGGTCCAAAATTGTGAATATACTACTTTTAACAAGCTATAAGAATTTACTTATCAAAATAAGTCATTTTCGGATTTATAAACAACGTTTTATAAATTCTATTCCTATTTATAAAGACTTCAATTCATAAAAAATTTACTTCATTAATCATTCCTTTATAGCTCAGTTTTATATCAAAATTTTAATTTACAAGTAAATTACTTATAAATTCTTTTATTTCGCAACTTCGATTCATTTTATAACTTCACATTATAAAACTTTTAAATTTCATTAACTTGTGAAATCCATTAATATTTCACTTTTAACGCTTATACAAATCATTTTATAATTCCAATATAATATCAATCTTTTCAAATCTTCAATTTAAGCCGTTTATAATAATTCAAAATTTTCAATTTAAACTATTATATAAATTTATCAATTTTCCATTTCCAAGACAATCTACTAGTTCTTTAGTAAACCATTCATCGACTTGGTTTTCAATCTAACCGCATTTGATTCATTCACATTGGATTTTACTAACATTCATTCATATCCAATTAGTTCACATTCACTAATTTATATTCAAGTTAGTTTGCTTCAATTCAAATCAAATTTGATTCTATTTAGATTTACTTATCTTTCAATTTGAATTCAAATACTTAGCTTTCAATTTCCATTAATACAATTTCATTAACACTTAATGAATTTCCATACGATCAACTAGAAAAACCAAATTTATTTACTTTGCTTACATTCAATTTGGTTTAACACACTTAATTTCAATTGGTTTATATTCCAATTCAGATTGAATTCTTATACTCACTATATTCACTAATTCACTTTTACAATTAAAGTTGAATTCCCTTTATATAACTCAAATTCATATTCATTAACTTCACTTTATTAATTCATTTTGATATCAAATTCAATTTGATTCAATATTACTTAAGCCATGTTTCATTTTATCTTCACTTGGCTTATTTTCACTATACAGCTTAAGTTCGGCTCTAAGTTATTTGAAATTCTATTTTACTTAACTTAACTTAGATTTTATTTCAAAAATTCTCTTATTTAACTTTTGCTAAAGTCAAATTCATATCACATTTCAAAATTCAGATTTTTGTTTACTTAACAAAACTGTTTAACCATTTTAACAATTGGTTTTACTTAAATTTTCTCATTTTATAAGTTATACAACTTATTAATTTAAACTTCCCAATTCATATTGTATAATCACTTATCTTTCAAGTTTAACTTTCCATCTCAATAATTTATCAAATCAAGTTCATTTATTTAACTTTCCTTTAGTTAAATTTCAAATCATGTATTTATTAATACTAATTCAATTCAATTTAACTTTTCTTAAGTTAAAAATCTTTATTTTCAAAAACAGTTTTATACTTCTTTGGATTTGAAAAACGTTTTCTTTTTAAAGTGTTTCTAGTAACTATTCATATTAAACATCATAAACTAAGCTTTGTGTAAACCAAAGCTCTGATACCACTCTGTAACATTCCCCCTTCTGACCGTCTCCAGTCGGTGATTAAACCAACTCGAAACGTTCAAAAAGACGAATTGTTATTTAGTTTATAAGGTTTAAACAGAATCAGCCACAGAAACACAGATAATAACAATCAATTAAAACAAATGAATCTTTATTTCATTACTATAAATCTTTTTATAATACATCAGAGTTGTATACAATTTAATACTGATACAGTGGAATATCTTAAAATACAATTTTCTGAAACTAAAGTGATTCTTTACTCTCTCTCTAACTTCGCTGCTCGAAAATCTTCAAGCTGTAAAATACTCGGTCTGACCCGAGTATTACATTCAAAAGAAAATAATACACATGTCAGTCTAATTCAAACCAGTTATTAGTGCATATAAGTAGTAATAATTTAAATAGACGACAGTCACAATAATTCCCGTCTATCCGACTCTTTTAACAAAGAAATCGGATAACGAAAATTTTAACACTAAACAGTGTAAAAAAATAAATCAGCAGATTTAAATCATCAACAGAGATAAACAGTGTTATTGGCTGCCGTACACACGTGTGCATTCGTACACGTGTGCACTGCCCCGCCAACTCGTGTGCATAGATAACGGTGCAACATGCAACTGCTACAAATACACAGAGGCAACATCACATAACCAAACTGCAACAAGATCAATATGTCCAAACTGTATGCAATGGATGCAGACGTACAAGTGCAGCTCAACACAGTGAAACAAGTTCAAGTGGCAACATGAAACTTCGAACATGAATATACATGTATGGTGATACAGCAACACATGGATGCAACTCGACAACAGAGTAACAAAAGATTAGCATCAATGCATACTGGAATGAATGCATCAAAGTGACAATATAGAACAGCATATATAAAAGTACATCAACCAATCAACAACAGCTACAACAACACAGTGAACTCAGGCATGAACCAGTGATGTGCCACGACAACAAATTGAATGCAGACAGGTCTAACAAACTGGACAATATACAAGATCATCAAAGTGTACACAGTGAAGTACAACAGTGAAGGCTACAGGTCACAGTGAAATAAAACTGCAAAGTGAAGACAACAAACTTCTACATCAACCAGAAAAAAAACAAGACCAACATACTCAAGGGCAACAGGCAACAAGCAGCACATATATGTATACACACACATGTATATGTGAATGTACACATGTATGCACCCTTAACACATGTAAAACCCAAATTCAGTAAATAAAACACAACTCGGCAACCTCATGGGGCCAAAATTCTACAGCAGCACCCAGGGTTAGATCAACCCAAACAAGCTAATGCAACCAAGAATAGACCGAGTGAATGAATATGACCAATAATTTAAACTAGCAGAGTATGCAGAGATAGGCAACAATATGGTTAATAAAGGCACCTGGGTTGAAATGCAACCTCAAAAAAAAATCACATAACATCACACAGCAGCTCAAATCAAGCGGGTGGTCCATTCACATCAGTTAAATTTATTTAACAGGGAAGTATGCCAAGACTAAGTGAAGCATCTGTTTTATTTTCTTCCTTATGACCCAGTAATAGTATCTGTTCTCATCAATTTAAATTCACTTAACAGAGCAAATGGAAGCAAACAACACCCAATATCAAGTTAGTGAATGCCAAAGGAAATTCGAATGCACAAATCAAAGCCTGCAGTAAATCAAGTTCGAATTCGATGCAGATGATAAGCGACTCAAAGTCGAAAGCAATAAACAAGTCCAAGACGAAATCATGGATCATGGCCGAAGTCAATTATCCAAAAAGAAATTCAAAGCCGTTTTTTTTTTCAAATCAACTCGGAGTCCAGATAAGATCAAAGAAACAATTTCCAACAAAATCAAGTTTTCAATCAAGCCCAATGCAACTGCAGTTTGAATCAAAGCTAAAGGGGATTTCAAAACATTCGATAGTTGAAACCAATTCGGCCGAAGTCCTAAAGCGACAAGTAAAACCCAACAACATACGAAATTTGCGAGGTTAAAGATCAATGACCGGCATCAAAACAAAATCGAATGGCCGAAGCCAACAAAAACGTGCGAAATCAACATCAGTTTCCAACAGCGAACGAAAAGAAATGGCCAACTCAAATTAGTTCGAACAATTATATACGAACTCAAAACAAGGGGTTCAAACCCTAAATAAACCAGAAATCAGCCCAATATTCAAACGAAATCAAATAGCCAAGAAAACAAACATCTGTAGTATGAAATAGATGTGAGTAATTAAATTACTCACCTTAGTACGAAGCGCAGATCGAAGCAAAGATGAACGGAGACGAATCCCTAGTTGAAGACGAGCGATATCGAAGGATCGAACGAACGCCGAGGCCCTTTCCAGCGACGCCAATACGAAGGTCTCGAAGCCCCAATTCAAAGCGACAAAGAATCAAAGAGCCAAAGCCCTAATTTTTTCCAGATCGAACGAGACGAGATCAAAGCCGCCATTTTTTTTTTCGATTGCTTTAGGATTACGAATGAAATGAGAGGAGGGTTTCATGGGTAGCACGATTAAAGGTATGGTTGGACGTGATTTAAGGCGTAGCTGAAAATGGAGGAAAACGAAGCCGCCATTATTTTTCTTCTCATCTGTTTTATTTTTAGGGTTTGTGAATGAAATGAGAAAGGGATCGGGTATAGGGTTTTAAACGAAATGAATGGGCCAAGATAAAATTTTAAAGCCCAAAACCCTTTAACAATTTTTTTTTCTTGTTTTCTTTCAAAAGGATTCTAACCGATTCAAAAATTCCAACAACAATTTTTATTAAACGAATTCCAATTCGAATCGAAGCTCCTATAAGCAATTAACTAGCAGAGAAATCGTTTAACAATGATATCAAATCGATGCGAAAACCCCGGTTGTCACCGAAATTTAAATTGAATCCGAATAGATTTTCTACGCGTTTATACGTCGTATATTCACAAAACAACTCTGATAAATACGAAATTTGAAATCCGGTAAAAATTTAATATTACGGACCCAATGGAACTGGTTTCGTTAAATTCCGAGACTGTGCCTCGGAAGACTATTTTTAAATTCAATTTCAAACGATACAATTTCAAAACTGAACAAATCGCTTTCAAATTCAATTCTGAAGCTTCTATTATCTTCAGTATTATCAATATGAATTTTCTAAGCCTTTAAATTATTTTTAACCGGCTTAAAATTGAAGATTCAAATTTTATTCAATTTTCAATGGATTAAATTCAAAAATTAAATCGCCAATTCCTTCTGATAATTTGAAATTCAAGTCAAATCATCATTCAAATATTTAAAATTAATTAAATATTTTCAATTTAAATTGTTCAAAATTCAGGGTCGTTACACGAGTGAGGGCTAAGCTATGTGGGGTTGTTCCCATTAGAGTATTTTCACATCTACTCTAGATTGGTTTCGGCTATATGCGCACGAAGATGTGAGATATTCAGATTCTCGGTAAGGTTGACGGGTCCGGCTCGGAGGTTTCTGAGAGCCACCGGAGTTCTTAAGTATATTTTCTAAAGGCATACTTCCAACAAGGGGGTGTACACTCCTAGTCATTGTTGGAAAATTTCCTTTTCCTTATTTTTGATTCAAACCTTTGAATTTATTCTTCCTTAATTGCATCAGGCAGTGTCTTGCACTTTTCGCGATGTTTAATTATTCGTGTCCATTCTTTTATTCTTGGATGTTGTTCTTACGAGGTAAAACTCATTCCATGTTTAGTGATGAGGGCGCACATATTTTTATACGTTCATCATATTTCTTGAGTTTTCTCATGCCAGTTTTCCAGACTGATCCGGGTGTTATTTTGTTATAATGCTTGGGTCATATAGAGTTTTTTCCAGGTTGTTGTTGGTAGGAACATGGAGCTTATGGAGAAGTGCTAGATGTTCACCTGCCAAAGTATTTTTATTTCCCACTATATTATTATATATACCCATCGTCCATTGCAAGATCAGGAAGTTATAACTGTCCAGGTTGATGAGGTTTTTTTAAACTCGATATACCATGTATCTTATAGAGATAGCTTTTACTATCTCTGTTATATTATATGTTGTCATTCCGCTGTGAGATTTTGTTTCCCTTGTTCTTTACTTTTTATTTTACCCTAACAATCTGCCTTTCTGACACTTGGATACTCACATTTGAATACTGCAGATATATTAAGTACCGACTTTCAAGGGTCGAAAAGGTAGGTTGTTACAATATGCTTCTTTGATCTATACGAAGTATTCTTTTCTAAGTTTCATAGCATACAAGCAAGATCATTCAAGCAATCAACTAGGGTAATCCTAATCTATTATCCTATCCAAACCTTGCAATTAAAATCCGAAGTCTAAGTGAAGTCTTAAATTTAAGTTAAATCGTAATTTAAATTGTCTTAGAACTAAAGATTCTGGCTGGGTGATATACGTGCTGCTGTTACTTAAGTCAATGCTTCATGATAGTTCTGTTAAATAAATATTCTCCTTTTTATCTAAGGGTTGGTTGAAAGAAATCCTACCATCTTCTTCTTAAAATTTTATGAAAATTTTCCAAATCTCATTTTCCATAATAGTCTCCTTTGCCTCCTTGATGCATGCAAACTATAATATTATTTACTTAATGAGAATTCAAATTCCTAAATTAGTCATTTCTTGTGTAATCTTATTTACAAATTCATAAAGGATATCCTTTGCAATTGGAACTTCCAATTTACAATATAAATTTGGGGGACCGTTCTTTAATTTCACCTCGAGGGACTAGTGGCACATAGCCCTACATCACGGATATCTTCGTCTTCAATAAATCCTATCTTCAACATTTTTTACTTCGAAATGTAAATTATTTCAAAGTGGTTTTCAGATAGGAATTACCCAAATTCGACCCTGGTTTCTACAAAATCCAATCATCGATAAAAATGTGAATATGTGTCTACAGGATTTGTTAAGCCTCTTTTCATCTTTTTCTTTTACTGGTAAATCAAAATCCTTTATCTTTGGAAATATTCTTGTCATTTACTTTCAAATCGAATAAATTTCATCTTTCGAAAGCATGTCTTAACTGGGTTAAAAACAATGTTATTTAAGACATCGTTTACTGTAAATCCGAAATCAGTTATATTGAGTAAAAGATTAAATTAATTTTTCCCAGATTAATTGCCATATTCGACTCGCACGATTTGTGTAATAATGGTGGAAAATCACTTCTCTTAAATTTACATGGATAGTAAAAATTTCTCTTCTCATAACTAAAATACAGAGTTTGACTAGAACATTCTTTATATTACTGAAAAACTTGTTCAATCATTTTTATTTCAGAAATACTTAAATATGATCTTTTCATTTAGAGCATCCAGGGTTTCCCTTCGATCTGTTCCACCACTCGCCTAGAAAGAGAAAACAGAGGCCAGGTAAGTTCAAGGCACTGGTTTCTTCATTCTTAACCTTAGTTACGCACCTTGTTTTATATTCCCAGATCTCATAGGCGGGACAAATGTACTAGTCGTTTCTGCATACTCATTTGGCTATCACATTCCAAGAATCGATTTCAATTATATTGTTTAAGTGTTATAAATAATTTCTCTTAACTATTTATTTTAAACTCTAATAAAACCTTCCAAATCATCATTTATCATTTATTTATTTATTTAAAAGCATTTATAAACGATTTAGGAAAGAATTGCTAAGTTTAAAACTTCATTTCTAAAGTTATTGAAACGACAGCAGAAAAGTGCTGCAAAAAGAGCTTAAGAGTTGACTTGATTTTTGACTTGTTTTTCACTATTTGTCGTAACACTTCCAAATCATATTTTCTTGCTTATAAACCCTTTACAAACTATTTAAAATCAATAATTTATTATTTTGATTATTTAATATCTGTTTTTCACTTATTTCAAAATATCTCATATTATATTATTATAATATCGAAATTTTCTATCTTTTAAACTTTTGAACCATATAGTATTTATTTTGAAACTTTAAACTTTTAAAATTTATTATCTTTAGATTCTCAAATATAAACTTCCATTTCCAAAATAATTTCAACCTTTTATATATTTTTCTTTGATTTTCAAAATCAATTTCTATCTTTCCAAATTTAATTTCTTTTGATTTTCCAAATCAATTTCTATCTTTTCAAATTTAATTTCTTTCGATTTTCCAAGTCAATTTCTATCTTTCAAAAATTTATTTTCTTTTCCAAAATTGATTTTTTTTAAAAGAGGCTCACTTTTCCAAATATACTATATAAATGGTCTTTACTTAACAAAGGGAATTGCAAATAGTTTCACATAAGTAAATATAACCAAATTAGCTAAGATGTCAAATTATTATCAACAATCATCCATTCAACCAAACTTATCCAATTAACAAATTTATCCAAACATTCATATTAACACTAAATGGTGTTAATTATCATAATCATCGTAAAGTTGTATACAAGATCATCATAGCGTAACAATAATTGTGATTTTAAAGGAGATAAGAGTTTACTCAGTTTCATTTTCCTTTGCAATTATTTTTATACAATTAGCGTGCGTCTTTTCCTTTGCCAAACTCAACATGACTTTTCTCGAACTACTTTTTAAAATGGTAAAACGAATGGACTAGTATTTGGTAGAAGGTGGATATGGCTTGTATAAGGGGCGTATGGGGGTGTGTGTGGGGTTTGTGGGCTCGGCTGTGGGTAGGTCGGGGTGTGCGTGGCTTTTGCAGGTGGGTAGTGGCGGGTAGGTGTGTTTGGAGGGTGGTTGTGGGGTATAGGTGCTTGGGTATGTGATGGGTCATGGGTTTTGAGGGGGGTATACGTGTTTTGGAGAGGGTAGGCTTGGGTACGTGGGGGGTATGGGTGTGTGGTGGGGTATAGGCTTGGGTGTGGCATGAGTGGGTGGTTACCGTTGGTGTGTTTGACGGTGGGTATGGCTCGGGTGGAGGTGTTGGGGGCTCGATCGTGGGGTAGAGTAGTGGTTGCGTGTGTATTGAGGGTGGGTATGGGGTGTAGGTAAGGGTATGGGTGCTTGGGTGAGTGGTTTAGGAAGTAGGAGTGTTGAAAGCCATGGAAGAGATGGAGAAAGTGAAGAAAATGGAGAAGGAAATGTTGTGAAAATGAAGTGGATGGATGTGCTATTTATAAAAGAAGCCAAACTATCAAATTACCAAACTAACCTTTGCCACCTTTTGACTTTTCAACCATTATTTTATTCTTCTTATATGCATGAAGAGATGGTCATTAATGAGATAGGATATTTGGATTTGAAATGGTACTTAAGTGTAATGATTATGTTATTTTCCATTAAATTAAAAAAATACATAAAAATAGAAATGCTCCTTTTCCATGCAAGGATTTAACATGTGCATTTATGTGGATGGATACTTAAGTACTTTTGGGTAATGATTATGATTAGTAAAGATTTTATTTATAAAATTATGTCAAAAAAATCTTTCGTATATTTCTTCTTTTCCGGATATATCGGAAATCTTTTGTTTAGATTCATACATTCATTATTTTATATAAATAAACACATAAGAATTAGTAGGCAAACAAAAAGTTTTAGAGGGGAGTTATTCATTGGGTAAACGAAGCTTCTTCTTCTAATATTAAATTAACTTCCACTTTTGATTTATATTATTTATTTTTCAATATTACTAAAAATTTACTTGTTTGGTTTATTTTATAACTTTCCAAAAATAAGCTTTTGTCTTATATGCTAAATGTTTACATGTTTATAAGTGTGTAAATATGTCAATGTGAAGTAATATAGGTTTTAAAAGAAATCATGTTGCAAAATGTTTAAACAACTTGTATCGGACAAACGTTGATTTTCGACAAAATTTTTTACGGTCGTATTTTGTCGTTTTTGTTAAACTATTTATTTATGTAAACAAAATTTGAAAATAAGTTTCTTATCATTTAAAAAAAATCAAAAAAAGTTTATTTGAGTGATAAAACCATATTTAATAATATTAAAATTCAATTATGAAAATATGACGTTGATTTGTCAACGCGGGACCAAATTTCTCAAATTTTTATAAAACAAGTTTATATGTTTTTAAAGCCATTATAAATTAAATTTATATTATTATAATTTCATTATATGATTATTAAAAAGTGTTATTTACCATTTGTACAATTATTCGAATGTGTATTAGATTTTTATCGAAAACGCTTTTATCACTTTCCAACGAAAATCCAAACTTCTTTATTTTATTTAATCAAATTCTAAAAATAAGTTCATCATCCTTATTTATTTCATAAAATATGATTATTAAGTTTGAAAACTCTATATTTGAATATTTAAAATAGATTAAATTTTCCATTTTCAAAGCGGTAAAATTACGGGTCGTTACATTCTCCTCTCCTTAAAAGAATTTCATCCCCGAAATTAAAAATTAGACTTATAAGGAAACCTATCTTGTAACTGAGTCTGAAAAAAAATTCTTGCTTTGATCTATTTTCAAAATAGGGTAAAAGAAAGATATGCTAAATGCTGATACTATATAACGATGTAATCAGAAATATACATAAAACCACATAGGTTCATATCCCCTAGCCTTAGCATGTAATATGTACTTAAGGTAATATACATAGTCAAAATATACATCAACAACACTCCCTAAAATGAATCATCCATACTATAGAACTCCCCAAAATATTTCATCCATACTAACCATCCCTACTCGTCGGACTCCTCATAAGATGGTCCTTCCAAATCGACCACATCTGGTATAACCTCCTCATCATCTTCTTCTTCTTCCGGCTCCTCGTCCTCTTGCATCACATCCTAACTGGGTGGCTGCCAGGGCTTCCATGTTGGAACCCAGGGAATATGACCCATCCCTGCTGGAGCATGCTCATATATCTCCTCCAAACCAAGATCCTCAATCGGCTCTGGGATTGGTGACCCCATCTCCATTATAGGAGTGCCCATCTCCCATATAACACCCTCATTACTATCTATTGGGCTATCACAAACCAAGCATCGTACATCCCTGAATCCTCTCCTGAAGGTTCCTCCTCACTAGACTCATCTCCTACTGGCTCCTCACTGACAGACTCATCCTCTATCTGCTCCTCCTCCCGATCCTCACTCAAAGGATCTACAATCCAATGATCTAAGTCGTTGTCCTTTACCTCTATATCTATCTCTGCCTCAGCTCCTCTACTACCGAAATAATCATACCTTCGTCATCTGAGATAACTATTGGATAATCAGCCGATCCTCTCATAACTTCAAATGGCTCCCCTGCCTGAACATCCTCCTCCTCGTCACTAGTAATGGGAGTATCTAATACCTCTAAATCCCCATACTTTGCTAGTTCCCTCCTAAGTCTTTCCCTCAACTTTAAACGCTCTTCTTTAGTTAATCTCTACAATGATAGAAAACTTAGGATAAATTATTAGTTTTTTTCTCTCTTTTTAATACTTAACAAATTTTATAAAGTCTTATCTTACTTAACATCCTCTTTTCTTTTTCTTATTTACCTAAAGTCTAAATTACTTGTGTAATTTAAGCTTATTAAAATATTGATAGAAAATTCTTACTATTTGTGCATCTTTACCTAATGATTTCAAATCTATGTCACCTATCTAGATTTAGGAGTTTTATTTATCTACTTGAATTGTTTGAACTTAGCTTTTCCCAACCCTTTATGTTTGATCTATGTTAAATTTTGAAATGTAGTATATTTTTCCTTGAAAAAATGTTAGAATTTAATAAGAATCTAATTGAAATTATTTTTCCCCTAGATTCACTTGAAATTAATACTTCCAAAATTTATTTTAACTATTAAAATATCTTCCATATTTATCTTTTACAAAATCGTTTTATAAAATGCGCTCCTAATTTTTTTTACCTTAAATAAGTCTCTTAACCTTAAACCAATTTTATTACCAAACACCTTATAGTCAAATTATGAAACTTAATTCACAAGGTATTTGTATTTAAATCTTTATATCAAACAACCAATCAATTAGTGAATAACCGAGTATTATATTCTCTTAACAACCAAATATTCAATATATAACTATATCATTTTAGAAATATCTTTTATATCCAAAATATAATCCTAGGTAAAATTATTTCATTTACCAATTTTTTTTCAAAACAAAAATCATTTTATATAACATTAACAAATACACGCTCATATATATATTACTCTCAACTCATTCTAGGGTGTCACATACCCTATCTTTAATGAGTTACTCATCCTAGGGTATTACTAACCCTATATTTGATGAGTCTTTACACTTATCAGGCTTAGGTGTTTGCTCAACCTAAGCTCTGATACCAAATGTAAAAACCCATATTTTTGTACCCTTCGAGTCGATAGTAAACCGTACATGTCCAATCCAAATTGAATGAAAAAATGGATCATTAAAGGTAAGAAAGAAAAATAAATAAAACAGAATCTCACTTGAATGGAAGAAAATATATTATTGAGCAATAAACTTTACAACGGAAAATTTTAAAAATACATATATTAGAGTCTAACCTAAATTCCGCTTGAACGGTTATAATACCTGTCCTTACAATTGCTAAAAAACATCAAACAAATGCAGCGGAAATAGAATACGTTCATACGTGATGAAGATCTCGAGCTCTCCTCTGGAAACTCCAAACATCTTCAGCTAATCCTGAAACTACTCGGATCTGACCCGAGTATAAAAATACCCGGATCTGTTTGGCAAACCAACGTGAGAAACTCAATTCATAAATGACAGTGTCATAGATCAGAGATTTGTGACAAAAACCGTTTGAGAAGAAAGAGTATCTCATAAGACCACGCCGCACATAAACAAGGATGGGTTTTTACCTTATGGTAACCAAAACATTTTTATCAAAACATTTGATATTATTTTTAATGACATTCTTTGAATACATTTGCAAGTAAACTTATTAATCTTGGACGAAATTTTTACATTGATTAAAATCCTGCATACTAGCCATAAAGTGGGTTCTACAAACAAAATAGCATGCACTTATTGTAGAAATCATGGATTTCTAAACAAATGACTAGGTGAAGGGACTACCTTCCGGCTAGACATCTCTAGAGGAATGTACCGAGGCCCAATTGATGGTCCTCTACCGACACAAGACTGACCTACCTCTTCCTAGATAGTACCGAATATATCATCACCTCGGTCGTTACCGACCTATTCGAGCACACTCTAGCATACACCACGTTAATTTAAACCCAGACGTCATATCGGGTAGAAATATATCTAAAAGGGATGATCATACCCTAACGGTTGCAAACCACATAGCCTTGCCGCATCTACCCTGTTTCGGTCATTTCCGAGTGTGAGCCTTGAGGTCACGACCTTTTACATAGCACATCATCTTTCTTTTGAATGCCACATTGATATTCCATAATCGCACAACTGATTTCTACAAATGTATGACCCCTAATCTCGTACGTCTCAAGAAAGGGTGTTAAGCTAAGAGAAGTTACCTTCTCCGCCACTAAGTAGAAATATGTTCATAGAGATCAATTTATGTGATTTTAAAATGCAACGTCAGACATTCAACCATACAAGTTCATTCTGCGACTGAACGAAATAGAAGGCACTCCTCCAACTGCATCTTGTTTTAGGAATTACCCCTAGGATCAGTAGAGATTAATCCTTGCACATCAAAGATTTTCATAACGGAGCACTACTGTCATCATAAATATATGATATGGTAAATTTCATCTCGAGGGACTAGTGGCAAGTAGCCCTACATCACGGATATCTTCGTCTTCAATAAATCTTATCTTTAACATGTTTTACTTTGAAACGTAAATTGGTTCGAAGAGGTTTCCTAATAGGAATTACCCAAATCCGACCCTGGTTTCTTCAAAATCTAATCATCGATAAAAATGTGAATATTTGTATATAGGATTTGTTAAGCCTCTTTTCATCTTTTACTTTTTACCGATAAATCAGAATCCTTTGTCTTTGGAAATCTTCTTATCATTTACTTTCAAACTGAATAAAATTTTATCTTTCGAAAACATGGCCTAACTGGGTCAAAAATAATGTTATTTAAGACATCATTTACTGTAAACCCAAAATTAGTTATATTGAGTAAAAGATTAAATTAATTTTGTCCAAATTAATTCATGTATTCGACTTGCACGATTTGTGGAATAACGGTGGAATATCACTTCTCTTAAATTTACGCGGATAGTACAAATTTCGCTTCTCATAACTAAAATACAGAGTTTGACTAGAACATTCTTTATAGTACTGAAAAACTTGTTCGATCGTTTTTATTTCAGAAAAACTTAAATATGATCTTTTCATTTAGAGCATCCGGGCTTTCCCTTCGATCTGTTCCATTCCTAACCTTAGTTACAGACCTTGATTTATCTTTCCAGGTTTCATAGACGGGACAAATGTACTAGTCTTTTCCCAAAATCATTTGGTTATTACATTCTAGGAATCGATTTCAATTATATTGTTTAAGTATTATAAACAATTTCTCTTAACCGTTTATTTTAAACTCTTATAAAAACTTCCAAATCATCATTTATCACTTATTTATTTACTTAAAAGCATTTATAAATGATTTAGGAAAGAATCGCTAAGTTTAAAACTTCATTTCTATAGTTATTGAAACGGCAGTAGAAAAGTGCTATGAAAAGTGCTTAAAAGATGATTTGATTTAAAAAAACTTTTATACTATTTGAAAATCTATATTTTTCAATTCAAATCTCTTTTAAAAGATTTTAACATATTTAACAAATTTATTCCATATTTTTAAACATTTAATAATATTCATTTTAAAGAATTTTATATTTTGGTCGCTTTACTTCAAAAGCGCGATTTCTCTGGAAACTTTATTTGGTCATAACTTAAAATTTACAAAAATGAAATCTTGATTTTCTTTCTTCATTTACGAACTATGGATAAAATAATCCGGAAAATTCTTATCACGAAGAATTCTGAGCTATAACCCGTTCTCTACACTCATTTGAAATTTTCGGTGCGAAATCACGAACTTCTGTTACGCGATGCGCCTAATTTTGACTTGTTTTATAGCATTTGTCATAACACTTCCAAATCATCTTTTCTTGCTTATAAACCCTTTATAAACTATTTAAAATCAATTATTTATTATTTTGATTATCTAATATCTATTTTTCACTTATTTCAAAATATCTCATATTATATTATTATAAAACTAAAATTTTCTATCTTTCAAACTTTTTAAACCATATAGTATTTATTTTGAAACTTTAAACTTTTAAAATTTATTATCTTTGAATTCTCAAATATAAACTTCCATTTTCAAAATAATTTCAACCTTTTATATATTTTCTTTGATTTTCCAAATCAATTTCTATCTTTCCAAATTTAATTTCTTTTGATTTTCGAAATCAATTTCTATCTTTTCCAAATTTAATTTCTTTTGATTTTCCAAATCAATTTCTATCTTTTTCGAATTTAATTTCTTTCGATTTTCCAAATCAGTTTCTATCTTTCAAAATTTTATTTCTTTTCCAAAATTGATTTTTTTTAAAAGAGGCTCACTTTTCCAAATATACTATATTAATGGTCTTGACTTAACAAAGGGAATAGAAAATCATTTCACATAAGTAATTATAACCAAATTAGCTAAGATATCAAATTATTATCAACAATCATCCATTGAACCAAACTCATCCAAATAACAAATTCATCCAAACATTCATATTAGCACTAAATGGTGTTAATTATCACAATCATCGTAAAGGTGTAAACCTGATCATCATAGCATAACAATAGTTATGATTTTAAAGGAGATAAGAGTTTACTCACTTTCATTTTCCTTTGCAATTCTTTCTCTACAACTAGCGTGCTTCTTTTCCTTTGACAAACTCAAAACGACTTATCTCGAACTACTTTTTAAAACGGTGAAACATACATTATTATATGACAGAAGGTGGGTATGGCTTGAATAAGTGGTGTATAGGGGGGTGTGTGGGGTTAGTAGGCTCGGCCATAGGTAGGTGGGGTGTGCGTGGCTTTTGGAGGTGGGTAGTGGCGGGTAGGTGATGAGCCGTGGGTGTTGAGGGGGGTATGCGTGTTTTGGAGAGGATAGGCTTGGGTACGTGGGGGGTATGGGTGTGTGGTGGGGTATAGGCTCGGGTGTGGCTTGGGTGGGTGGTTGCCGTTGGTGCATGGGTGTGTTTGAGGGTGGGTATGGCGAGGGTGGAGGTGAGTGGGGGCTCGACTGTGGGGTAGGGTAGTGGGTGCGTGTGCTTTAAGGGTAGGTGTGGGGGTGTAGGTGAGGGTATGAGTGCTTGAGTGAGTGATTTAGGAAGTAGGAATGTTGGAAGCCATGGAAGAAATGGAGAAATTAAAGAAAATGGAGAAGGAAATGTTGTGAAAATGAAGAGGATGTATGTTCTATTTATAAGAGAAGCTAAACTATCAAATTACCAAACTAACATTTGTTACTTTTTGACTTTTCAACCATTATTTTATTCTTCTTATATGCATGAAGAGATGGTCATTAATTAGATAGGATATTTAGATTTGAAATGGTACTTAAGTGTAATGATTATGTTATATTCCATTAAATTAAAAAAATACATAAAATAGAAATGCTCCTTTTCCATGCAAGGATTTGACATGTGCATATATGTGGATGGATACTTAAATACTTTTAGATAAAGATTATGTTTAGTAAAGATTTTATTTATAAAATTATGTCAAATCAAAATTTTTTGTAGTTTATTTTATAACTTTCCAAAAATAAACTTTTTATTATATGCTAAATGTTTACATGTTTATAAGTATGCAAATATGTTAATGTGAAGTTATATACGTTTTAAACGAAATCTTGTTGCAAAACGTTTAAACAACTTATATCGAACAAAACGTTGATTTTCGGCAAAATGTTTTATGGTCATATTTTGTCTTTTTTGTTAAACTATTTATTTATGTAAACATAATTTGAAAATAACTTTCGTATTATTTTTAGAAAATCAAAACAAGTTTATTTGAGTTATAAACCATATTTAATAATATTAAAATTCAATTATGAAAATACGACGTTGATTTGTCAACACGCGACAAAATTTGTCAAATTTTTATAAAACAAGTTTATATGTGTATAAAGCCATTATAAATCAAATTTATATTATTATCATATCATTATATGATTATTAAAAAGTGTTATTTACCATTTATACAATTATTCGAATATATATTAAATTTTTATCGAAAACCGACTTTTGTTACTTTTCGACAAAAATCCAAACTTCTTGATTTTATTTAATCAAATTCTAAAATTAAGTTCATCATCCTTATTTATTTCATAAAATATGATTATTAAGTTTGAAAATTCTATATTTGAATATTTAATATAAATTAAATATTCCATTTTCAAAGCAGTAAAATTACGGGTTGTTACATAAAATATGGAACTCGTGACACGTCAATCCCAAACAATGCACTTGCAGTTGTGACAATGACTCAAGTATCAATACTATATAATCATCGCCATATAACATATATTATAAGACAACAACCTACCTGTTATTAAGCCACAAGCAACATGCTTGATACTTATAACTTTCCAAGCCAAAAGCAACATGCCTGGTATCTAAAACATCCCACAACAATAGCAACAAGTGTGGCGTAACGTTACTCGAGAAGTTGGATTAGTGATACCCATCCACAATTAATCAAAATCGTCTATCTCCTCTAGCGATGTTAAAACAACTAATATTTTAGGGACCTACAACTTAAATCGCCTCTAAGACTTGAGAGCAAAATTATAGTTGTTATCTCAAGATCATTGGTTGGATAATTCTCCTCGTATACTTTCAACTGTTGAATAATGTAACAAACAACTCTACCCTTCCAATTCAAACGTTGATTGAAAAGGTTACTAGACTCCTTATTACTATATCCCAAAATATTTCAATGCTTACAACTCCATAATGTTCAATACAAGCAAGTCTTTAGCACACTGGTGTTTTGACTACTCTACCTAGTTTACCATAATCAATTCAATTTTTCTAGGTTGTGTAACTCTGTTCATCTAACTCCAACCTAAATTTTTATGTTTAAGTGAAAATCATAATAACACTCTCATTTTACTTTTTAAATCAAAAATCTTTGATTTTAACATTATTTCCACAAAACAAGTAAGCTTCTAAAATTGTAAGATACTCCACTAGTTTTAACAAACGTTTCCTTTTAACAAAAATCAAAATATTTTTCTTCAAATTAAAAGTTTATCTTTTTTTCTTTTCTTTGTTTCAGACCTTTCAATTCACTTTTCATATGTTTCATTGTCCAAAAACAATATATCAAAAATAGGTGCAACTATGTCCCTCACACTAAATTTTCACAAAAATAAGTCTTTTAAAACAGTCATGGAAAGTTGCTTTTCACTAAATTTTCCTATGTTGAAGCTTAAAATAAAAGGATTACTAGTTTAAACTTAACTTCCATTGTTTTTTTCCAAAAATAAAAAATACTGATGTTTCTAACACTTTTTATTTCAATCTTTTAGTTCAACTTTTTATAAACAAATTTTCATAAAATTTATCTGACTATTTCATGAAATTCTTAAACTTATTTATTTTCCTTTAAAAACATCAAACATCTCATATTTCTAACTTTTTAGAAAGCATTTCAAATGGTTTATCACTTAAATTGGAGTAGATAAAAGTAACTTAATTTACACATGTCTAGCAACATCTAACAATTCCTTAAGTGCATAGGGTTTTAGTTCCTTTACTTTTAAAATGGTTAAGTCCGGTTTATCTTCAATATAGTGTCCAACTTCAACATAGGAACACTCAAGCTATAAATTTAAGTCAAATGGAGCTTTTGCAACTTTATATATATATATATATATGTTTGTATGTATGTATGTATGTATGTATGTATGTATGTATGTATATGTATGTATATATAAGAATATGGCTTTCACTTTAACTGGGAAGACTTACTTTAAGTTTGTGAAGTCCTTCTTTCATGTCTCCATTACGCCTTATCAAAATCATACTTATATTATATAGGTCCAATGGTACTACTCGTCTTCTACTTACTCTTTAAACTCATAATTTACTCACTATTGTTTGTTGGTATAGGAAACCTCTACTAGCATTTCTTTGTGAAACAAATTATAATAAATGTAAAGGATTTATTTTCCACCCCTACGTCAAAATCTTAACATTTATCTTAACTTACAATCGTTTGCTTATATAAGGGAAAGACCAATAATTACCTATTGAGTGAAAATGTATAAGGTGTTGCGTGTGTGTTTATATATATAATAAAAAATTATAAATATGCTCTCTCATGTAGGGTAAGCTCAGCCTGCCCCCTCGCTTGCAAATACTGGCAAAACCATACCGGGATGTTCATGCCTGGAATCTCAGGGGTCTCACTAGAGCCATTTCCAATAGAATTTCTCATTCTCTCTATTTGTGATTAGGGATTATTAACAACCTCCCCACAGATGGTATTCAAATAGAATAGAGCGAATACATTTTTCATGATATACTTTATATATGTAAAACCTTTGAAATTGTTTTCATATACACACACACACACCTTTTGAAAAAAAAATTGACCCAAATATACAACTACGTTTTTTTAATACATAGCTGATTCCTAAGGAACCTTAAATCTAGGCTCTGATCCCTAGTGTATTAAGCTGCACCTCTGGACACACCAATCCAAATCCTAGGATGACTTTTGGACTCACGTCGCGTCAAGAAATGCGAGCTTTTGGTTTTTAAACTTTAAAGAGACTAAGATAAAAATATAAAACATTTTACACTTCTAGATCTCATAGTGGAAGAAATTAAAATATAAGCACTAATAATTGACATATCAAAAAAACAGTCTCCAAAAATACATAGTTCATATATAATGTCTCCATAGTACAATATAAAGTCTAATGATATTTAATATACTAAATAGCAACATGAGGAGTAATGAAGAATATGGAACTACATTGCTTAGCTCCTTTCTCCATGCATTATGCCCGGGCCAAATCAACTACTGCCCTCTCTTCCTATAGTAGGGAAAACGAAAGGAGTTGGTTAGAGAAAAGTTTGATGATAAGTTGTATTACTAATATATGGTGATGACATGCAATGGACTTCATTTATAATCTACGTGACCTAGGGTATCCTACTTGTGTTTGTGAATAACTTACAAGGGTTGGTCACATTAACCTAAGGAATATGGTTCCAAATATACTATCACTCAATCCCTTTTGGAGGTTTATACTTAAGTGTTAAACAACTAATCGAACCACTAATCAATAACGGATTGGAAAACTACTCAAAAATGGATCAAACCAATAATCTCAGGGACTGCTAATAACATACGATTGCATAAAATATCACCCTTGGGATTATATTACCCAAATTATGAATATAATGTATTGTACTTACACATTGAGAGGATTCAGCAATGCCGACTCGTGTCAAAGATGAATTAGGGTCTGCTGCATCCCTGTCCAAAACTCAATTGTAATGCCACGTATTGCATTGTGCTGGGCATCCACCAACAGTGTCAGGGATAAATTGCCCGTGTACATCTGAGGAACCTCCCACTAGTGCTGGACTATGCACCACACCAAGCATCCACCAACATTGTTGCATGTACATTGAGGAACCTCCTGTTAGTACGATGTGCTTAGCAGAGCCTTGGGATCGAACCACCATAAATAAAATACCAAATTCGTTGAATAAATAGTGTTTAGGCCTAATTGCCCACGTACACATTTACCTAGTCCTATAGTATCTAAAAGTCAAGAAATAAGGTACATACTTCCCTTACTTATACTGTATTATACAGTAACATACATATTCTAAACCTAGGCTGTAGGCCCAGGTTCATGTTATGCTTGAAATATATTGACCAATCGACTACTGGCTACTATAACGATCGAATGCTTGCCATTAATCATATTTTTAATAGTATATTTTTTTAGCGAACCCAATTTTGTTTAATAGTAATTGCCTACTATTTTTGACCATATTTCACCTATTTTTTTAAATCTACAATTCTGCATATAATTCCAATAAGTTTTATGTATAACTTATAATCACATTTATACAATTTCAATTACCAATTTCTTAATCATATGTACATTTACATCTCTAAATCCATTTAGGGTGAAATTAATAGGTTATATACATATTAAATTTCATATTCAATTCAAGATGAATAAAAGAGTGTATTCATATTAAAATCGACTTGAATCAATTCCATTCTTATCTCAAAATTCAGTTCATATTCAATTTTTTTTGCTTTAATCAAAACTAAATTAAATAAAAGTTGTATTCTTATGATTTAGACCTTTAATCAAATTTCTATCTACTTATAATTACTAAATAAACAATCTCAGATCTCGGTATCTTTAAAAAAAATTCATATTCAATTTTCATCTTAGATTTAAATCATTTAATTTACAAATCAAATAGATATAGGAATAAATCCAATTACTTGTAAATCATTATAATTAATAATAAACTTACTCACCTTTTTAGCCTTCCTTTTCCTCCTCTTGAAATTTCTCTTCTAAACTGATTTGAATTCATGTTCATCTTCTCCTTCCTCGCACGGTGTTGTTTTGATTTCGTTTTCATTATTTTCAATTTGGATTCTCTATCTTCTTTTCTTCTTTTATTTAGCTTTGTTTTGTTTTACTTTTGATTTAAAAATTAGAAGAAGAGAATAAATGTTTTGATCTGGAAGAAGAGGAATTAGAAGTAGATGGAGGCTATAGTTTTTAATAAAGAGTGGAGGCTTATGCATATATTTTTAATTCAAAACTAGGTCTCAATAAATTACATATTTATTCATAAATTTATTACTTACGTATACAAAAAATTCGTTTCCTTTTCATTTTTAATTAAAGAAGGTAACATCTTTATTTTCCCCATTATGCACCTTACACAAAAAAGTTCCAAAAATAAAATCTTTAAAGAATTCAAGGAAAATTACTTCTTAATAAATTTCCCATATTTGAAGCTTAAAATAATGGTTATTATGTCATAATATTAAACATCTATATTTTCCAAAAATAACAAATATTGATGTTTTCAACTTTTTAGGAAATTTTTTCAAACATTTCAAATAATTTAATTGGAATATATCATAACTTACACAAGCCCAACTACGCTATTAAACTAACAATGCTTCTATTACGCCTTACCAATATCACACTTATATTCTTTAGACTCAAGGGTACTACTTTTTTTATTCATCATTAGTCTTATAATTTACTCTACTGCTCTTGGCATATGAACCCTCTTATAGCAATTCTCTATGGAGTAAATTTTGACAAGTGTGATGGATTTATCTTCCACTCTAAACTACTTAAATCTCAACATTTATTTAACTGATATTTGTCTACTACTATAAGAGATATGTCAGCAACTACCACTACAAGTCAAAATATATGGGATGTGGTATAAATTTGATATATATACATAATATAAGTAATAAAATTTACAAATACACTCTTTCTCATATGCTCTAATTTAGAAGGAACCGCCGAACCTAAGATTTGATACTACATGTAACGACCCAGTTTTTCAATCATTCGAGTTTGGAATATTTAATTGATTTTAAATGTTCAAAAGTAAATTTTGTAAGTTGAATAACTCATATTTTGAATATAGTGATTTATTTGAATAATTAAATTGTTAATTTAATATTCGAAATTGCAGAAATAATTGAAATTTGAATTTAATGTGAATGAAAATAATTCATAAAGTTATTTTAAATGTTATTTGAATTTGAATGGAGTTAGTGAACTTTTAAAATTGAATTAAAAGTTAATTTATAGAAATTAAAAATTTTAATATTTAATTAACGTGTAAAAATAGTCATTTTTGATACTGTCTTGGATTTCGACAAAACCAGTTTCATTGGATCCATAATAGCGAATTATTATAGGATTTAAAATTTCGTGTCAATCAGACTTACGGTTTGGTCGTACGAAGCTGAAACGAGTAGAAATTTATTTAAGTAAAATTTAATTACAACAAGTCAATTCGAAAACCTATCTTCCAAATATGAGGGAATTGGCCTCCAATATATATTCCATTGTGTACAGAATATGGGTAAAACATTATAAACGCCTGGCGGCACGCTTCGATTGGAGTTCGAAAATTTCGCGGATGAATAGTGCCCGAAAATTTTCTATAAAAGCCCCTCAATTTTTTCATTTGTTCACAAAACCTTAGGGTTTATTTCAGCCGCCACCTCCTTATGAATGGCCAAAATTTCGAATCTTTCCCATCTATTTTCTCTCAATCCATAAACCAATTCGAAAAAAATTCCAACTGCAACGTTGTGGAGCTCGATGAGCTTTATATATCCATACGGTGATGATGGTTTTCAGGCAAACGACGTGGCGGCAATTCATGTTCAAACACGTGCCGATTGTGCATTTATTCCAAGGCAATGCTAGGGCCTAGCCTGACCACGTTCAAGATGTGGGTGGAGTGGAGCATGGTCGACGTGATGGAGGTGGCTGATCGTCAAATAGTCGAACGTAGGTTGATCGGCGATCAAGGAATCGAACGTGACTATGGGTTTCGAATAACCTGGGTTCGAATGCATTCAAGAAGGAAGGGAAAAGGAAAACGCGGCCTGGATCTTGGGGAGAGGAATCAATGGCCAGCAATTAGATAAGGTGGAAAATAATTAAAAAAAAGTGGTAAATTAAATTATAAAATCGTATGATCTTCTAAATGCTATAACTTTATCATACGAGGTCGAAATTGTATGAAACAAGCGGCGTTAGGTTCGTATTCGTGAGCACTACATGATGGAGCTGGATTGGAACTTATTTGAGCTGGTGAAAATTTTGGTTAAAATAAAACGCTCGTTTAATTTTAATCGAAATAAATCGCTATCGCGACGACTATAAGCAAAGTGAGTACAACTCACTCTTTCTGTCTCGCTTATTTTTTATATAAGCGAGAATAAATTTTATTTATGATGATTGATGATTGTTTGGATGAAATATGATATATTATATATATATTGATCGGTTTGGATATATTCCCGCATATTTTAGCAGATGAGACCCTATACGTTCCCGTGTATGAGCGGATGACCCTTTGTCCACGCATCTGCCTCAAAGAGAATATTGTACATATTTTCTCATATGTATATTTGTTGCACGTGGCAGGTTGGAGGGATCCAACTGGATTCCCCAACGTTGTTGATTTTTATCTACAGATATTGTTATATATGCTGTTATCATGTGATATATGATATTTGGACGCCATGATTGGTATGATTGATGTGAATCCCTTATTTAGCGCTTCTGCAGCATTGGGCCATATTTTTGGAAATTTAAAAATATTAAAATGATGATTTCATATTTTTTTTAAAATTCAAAGTGATTTTGAAAATATATATGTTTTAATAATTTTTGGAATTGTTAATGAAATGGATTTGTTTTGAACAAATAAAAGTTATAATTTTTATGTTATAAAAATTATGGCTTTGTGGAATATAATCAGAATATGATTTTTGAAATATAAAGTTAACTATTTTGTTAAAATAAGTTAAAATGAGAATTTTGAATTTATTATAAATGGTTTATTTATAAGATTTATAAAATTGTTAAAATAAGTTAAATTAGGATTTTGAACTTATTATAAATGGTTTATGTATAAGATTTATAAAATGGATATTTTATAAAGAAAAAGTAATGGCATTATAAACGAGTTTTGTAAGTGTTAAATGGAAGTTATAATTGAATCTTATAAGTAAATAAGAGTCATACGTTTATGAATTTATAAAAAGAATAAATTTGCAAATAAAAGATATTTATAAGTAAATTAAATTATAATTGGATTTTGACTTGTAAATGAGATAGAAATGGAAATTTATTAAAAAGGAATTTCATATATGGAGGTTTATAAAATATAAATGGAATTTATAAACATTGTTTTAAAGTATGAAATCAATTTGAGTTGATAAGTTAAATATGGAAATTAGATAAAGGAATTATATTCACGATTTTGGACAGTGAATAATCCTTTAAATTAAAAGTGTACAAGTAATGAATTAGATAAAGGAAATATATTCACGATTTTGGAAAGTGAATAATCCTTTAAATAAAATGAATATTTTGGAATGTGATATTATAAAAAGGGAATTTAAATGGTTTGAAAATAAGATGATTTGTAAATTTACTTATTATTAAAATAAGTATATGAAAATGTTTTCCAAATATTCAATAAGTGAAATGGTTGTGAATATTATCGTTTTTAAAGATATTTTGAAGTGAATAATTGGAAAGTGATTTGATTTAGAAACGATTTATAACAATCAGGCCCAGTGATTACTTAAGTGCTAGATTTGGTTTGTTTCTTTGATAGTTAAATAACCGATTATCAAATTTGGCCATTTTAGTTCCTCAACTTGATGTGGAAACTAATTAGTCGTACACTTGGTACGTAACTGACTGTGTAGGCTTGACTATCGTTTGTATTGAGAATGTCGATTCGTGTAGTGCGAAGTGATTACTCCAATCTATCGGGCTTCCTTCTTGGTCGAAGGAAAGCAAGTTGAAAGTTGGAGACGTGATAAGTCTATGAGACTTAGTTTCCGTGTGAGGTTGAGAAACACTTTTGCGTTGTTGGTGCAAAGAGACCGGGATCAGATTTATCTGAAAACCACTTCTGACCAACATTTATACGACGATTGTGCAGGTTGGTTGATGGTATTGATATTTAGAATTTTCATAGTGAAGGACCGCTTGTTGATCATTTGGGGTTAAAATCCCTATAAACATATAGTAGCAATAGTCTCTTCGTTATGAAATATCCATTGCAAGGGCTGTCGCTACTAATCTATAGGATGTGGTAGGAGAGTACCTTCGGTTTGTACTGTTCCTGGACAACTTGTATGGACGAGTGCCTCACATTGCATTTCTAAGATTACGTACATTGGTTTTTACAAACGTACATCAGTTTGGTGGGAGAGAAGGAAACTTCTATTAGCTTAACACCCTCCTTGAGACGTACGAGCTCAAGGGTTGTATTTTTGTGGAAGGTAATTAGTAGTCAGCGGAAATGGCAATGTGGCATTCAAAGATGATGTGATATGTGAAAGGTAATCAATACATCTTTTGGCCTCACTCCTCGGAAAATGACTAAAACAAGGGATAGAAGCAGCAAGGCTAAGTGGGTCGCTCCCATCATGAGATGTCATCACTCTTCTAGATATATCTTTACACGCTATGACATCATGTATCTGATTATTGTTGATGTATGCTTGTGGCCATGGATTTTAGGTCAGTAACAACCGGAGTGATGACATATTCGGTACTATCTAAGGATGGGTAGGTCGGTCTTGTGTTGGTTTAGGCACCGAGTATCTCGACCCTAGTTACATCCCTCTAGAGGTGTGCCGAGATTTGGTTCGGAAAGGTAATCCCTTCACCTAGTCATTGTATGGAAATCCACAATACAATACGTGCTTGCCATTTTGTGTGCAAACCTGTTATGCTGTAATTTAATAATGTAACAATTTCAGCTATTTAACTTATTATTTGTACAATAGACACTATTATAATATAAGAGAATTTGATATGAAATGTTTTGGTTATCGTAAGGTAAAAACCTTGTTGGTATTTATTTGCGATGTAGTCTTACGAGATACCTTTTGTTTTGATAAAGGAAAAGTTTTGATAACTTTATAAATTCAGTTGAGATGTGTTTTTCTCACGTTGGTTTACCAGACTGGTCCGGACGTTCTTCCCTTTCAGTGCTCGGGTCAGACCGAGTATATTTACAGGTTCAGATTTGGTGCTTTAGCAGGCGAGCGGAATCTTCATGTCGTATACACGTATTTGTTTATTATTCCGCTGTATAGCATTGTTGTTGTTGTAAATTATCAGCATTTGTGAGGACAGGTTATTATAACTGTCCAAGTTGATGATTATTCGTCTTGTACTCTGATATTGATTTATGTATATTACAGTTTCTCTTTATAAAGATTATTGATCTATATTATATGTTATTCTGCTGCGATGTGAGATTCTGTATTGTTTTGGTTCTGTTTCTCTCTTTTCTTCTTCTCTTCTCTTCTTTTTTCTCTCTCTTTCTTCTCACCCTCTCTTTTCTTTCTCATGATCATCTACAATCAGTGCGCTTTGGTTCGGACACGCGTTGTTTGGTGTCGGATTCAGAGGGTGCCGAGTGCGGGTCGTCACAGCGTGGTATCAGAGCTTAGGTTTAGTATATTCCTAGGCTTTGATGTGTACTCAGTATAGATAGGGTCAGTAGTGCCCTAGATTGAGTTTGAGTGTATTATATATATGAGTGCATATTTGTTAGTGATATAAAAATATTTTATATCGTGTTGATTGAGCTGTTGAGTGGCTTATGGGTTTTGATCATTGCGTCTAGCTAACGTTATCGATAGGGATCTCTAAACGCTTGAACATGGAGATTGGACATAATATTGTTTTCGAAATTGGGTAAATGAAATAATTTTACCTTGATTATATTTTATATAGTTGTATATAAATTAATTGATTGTTAATGAATGGTAATATTTAATTATTATCATTTGTTATTTGTTTTTTTTTAATAAAAAGTTGTTATTATTATAAATCTAAATAAGATAAATAAATTTGGATTGAATCTTATATAAGTAAAGTGAAATAGTGAAATTATATAAGTAAAAATTTATAAATGTGATTTATAACTATAAAAAGGGACTTTAAAAGAATATAAAGCACTGAATTCACTACAGTTGCTGGAAACTAATAAGGGTGATAACTACAGCATCATCAATATCATTTTCGAGTTTCTGTGTGATTGATTTGCTACCAATAGTAAATTGAAAATTGAAGTTTCGTGTGATAAACAAGTTTGAATTTAAAATCCAAGTTTGAAATTGATAAATATAAGTGAAATGAGTTTGGACTTATAATATGAAATTAAAATTTAACTTAAGTAAAGTTAAATAAATTTGAGTTGGTGTAATAAAATATATGATTAGAAATTTAACTAAAGGGAAGTAAATAAAAATGAATTAGAAAAATATTTGAAATGAACCAAATAAAAATGAATATACACTTAAGATGTAAAGTGATTATATAACTATCAATTGAAATGTAGCATGTGAATAGGCTTAAGTAAATATTCATGGATCTTAAGTAAATAAGTTTATAACTTATAATTTGAGAGAATAGTAAGTAAAGAAAATTTCTGTTTGTTAAATATGAAGGTTAAGAAATGAAATCTAAATTTGAATTATAAGTTGGAAGTTAAGTTAAACAAAATGAATGTTGTAAAGGAAGTTAACTTAAGTCAGATTGAATGAAGTTGAGTTTGATCAAAACGAATTAAATAAGTAAATTAATAAAGTAAATTAATGAAATGAAGTAATGAAACGAATATGAACTTGAGTTAATAAATGAAATTCAACTTAGGTAAATAAATGAATTGGATATAAGTTGAAATGTTGTTGGATAAAATTGGAAATAAACTTAAGGAAGTGAAAATAAATATAAGTGTTGTATAAAATATTTAAGCAAACATAAGTAAATTTATTAATGGAATAAATTAGTTGTTAAGTGTTACTAGTGTTAAAAAAGTATACTAAGTGAATAAAAATAAATGTGAAAAAATTAATTGTTAGTTAATTGGATATGAATTCATTAATGGTTAATGAAACTGAAAGTCAATAATTGAATTCAAAATTGAAAACAAAGTGAATCTAAATGGAATTGAATTCAATTTGAATGGGAAGTAAACTAACTTGGATGCAAACTAATTGAATGTAAACTAATTGAATGTGTAAATCAATCAAATCAAGTGAATGTTAATAAAATTTGGTTATGAATCGATTTGGTTGTAAATTGTTGGATGGTTGTTAGTTGGATGTTAGTGTTTGGTGACTTCTCATGTGGCATGTGTTTTATTTGTATGTATTGTTGTATAGCATATGTTATATATGCTGATATTATTTTCTATATATGTGTTTCTCATTTGTTTGTTGAGTGTTTAGTAGGTGCGGATAGCGTTGCTTTGCATTTGGAGATCTCTTTCGTGCTATATTAGCCGTATATACTCGCTAATAATATATAAGGTACATGTCTCGGATTATATATTGTACTTTTATATTTTTTCCAACAGGATGCTTCATTCGCGAAGATGAGATGTATATTTGTGATATATATATTGTGATTTTTCCGGGTCAAACCGCGCAAAGGAGGCTACGGCGAATTTTTCTGAAAATTTAAGGCGTTAGAAATTTTTTGGAAAATTTGGAAAATTTTTGATAACAAAATATGATTTTTGAGTTATAATTTGAAATGAGATTTGTTGGTTTTTGAAATGATGTTAGTTGATTTATGGAATGGTATTAGTAAATAACTATGAATTTAGAAACTTAAGAAAAGTTTTTATAAAAGTGTAATAACGAAGTTGTGACTAATTGATTTTGGAAAGTTAAACATTTAAAAGAATTTGATAATCTATTTCAACAAAATTGTTTTGAAAGTTAATGAAGTTGTAGCATCTTTCTTACTTAGTAATTTCGTGGATGAAATTCTTTTAAGGGGAGAAGAATGTAACGACCCAGTTTGTCATTTGTTCGAGTTTGAAATATTTAATTGATTTTAAATGTTCAAAAGTAATTTTTGTAAGTTTAATAACTCATATTTCAAATATAGTGATTTATTTGAATAATTAAATTGTTTTAATATTCGAAATTGCTGAAATAATTGAAATTTGAATGTAATGGGAATGAAAAAAATTTATAAAGTTGTTTTAAATGCTATTTGAATTTGAATGAAGTTAGTGAACTTTTAAAATTCAATTAAAAGTTAATTTACATAAATTAGAAATTTTAATATTTAATTAACATGTAAAAATAGTCATTTTGGACACGGTCTCGGATTTAGACGAAACTTGTTTCATTGGATCCGTAATAGTGAATTATTATAAGATTTCAAATTTCATGTCAATTGGACTTACAGTTTGGTCGTACGATGTTGAAATGCATAGAAATTTATTTAAGTAAAATTTAATTAAAATAAGTCGATTCAAAAACCTATCTTCAAAATATGATAGAATTGGCCTCCGATATATATTTCATTGTGTCCAGAATAAGGGTAAAACATTATAAATGCCTGGCGGCACGCTTCGATTGGAGTTCGAAAATTTCGCGGATGAATAGTGCCCGAAAAGTTTCTATAAAAGCCCCTCAATTTTTTCATTTGTTCACAAAACCCTAGGGTTTATTTCAGCCACCACCTCCTTATGAATAGCCAAAATCTTCGAATCTTTCCCCTTTATTTTCTCTCAATCCATAAACCAATTTGAAAAAATTCCAACTGCAACGTTGTGGAGCTCGATGAGCTCTATAAATCCATACGGTGATGATGGTTTTCAGGACATGGCGGCAATTCACGTTCAAACATGCGCCGTTCCTGCACATATTCCGAGGCAATGCTAGGGCCGAGCTTGACCACGTTCAGGGCGTGGGTGGAGTGGAGCATGGTCGACCTTATGGAGGTGGTAGATCGTCAAATAGTCAAACGTAGGTTGATCGACGATCAAGGAATCGAACGTGACTATGGGTTTCGAATAAGCTGGGTTCGAACGCATTCAAGAAGGAAGGGAAAAAGCAAACGTGGCTTAGACCTTTGTGATGACCACCCATGACCCCCGCACTGAACCTAGAGATAATGCGCTGTAAAGTGTGCCAGGCAGCCATGGACAATTGTCAGGGTAAATTAAAACAGCAGAATCTATCGTATAACTCTTAGCGCATGGATAAAATACAATAGAACATATATATAGTGAAGCTTCATAGAATAGAATGTCATCATATAAAATTTCATAATAGTTGAGTACAAACATCTGAATAGACAATACATCAAGCCTCACTACATATCACTCAGAGAATTATACAAAGCAGCGGAACATCCAGTACATATAGTAAGAAAATAATATGCAAGCCTCCAGCTCGTCTTCGTCATCAGCATCGTCGGAAGCAAGAACAGCACCTGTCACCTGCTACCTAGTCCGCCCGTCCCAAAATGGATGAACAACCCAAGGCAATAAGAGTTAAAACATAAAGCCTTGAGTCAGACAACAGTCTTAGTGAGCGGTAGATTAACTAACAACATACCAAAAGAGCATAAAGGAAAAAGGACTAGGAATCCAACCCTCCCACTCCACCTCTTTCTATAGTGATAGCCCCCAGACACACACTAAGCAGAAGCAAACATGGCAAAGCAAACAAATAAAGTAAAGTAATTATCACTCGAGTCAAGGGCGATGTTTTCCCAAGTACAAACCCCCAAGGCCTAAACCAAGATCAGATAAGCACCCATAAAATACCGCTCTTGAGACCAAATGACGATACAACCAAACATCCATGACTCTGGCTATCACTGTTATCATTGCTTCGATACCACCGTTAATTGAATGACCGGCACATTCTTTCAGCCGTCCGTCAAGGGCTAATGGAAACCCCGGTTCTAGACATAACTCCGCACGTCGTCAAAACCCGTGCCTAGGACTATCGAATCTGCCCAGAGTACTTGACTACCAATCAGTAGTCTTTAGGGACTATCGAATCTGCCCAACGTACTCTTGCTTTGAGCATGCTAGAACCTTCAACAACGATGAGATCTCAGCCTTCTAGTCATCCTCCTCAGCGACTATTTCCATACTAGCTCAAGCACCTCTCGAGCAAACCATTATCCTCAAACTCGAACCATTTCACCGAGTTATCAACATGCTTGGAATGATCCCGTCTGGATTAGACCAAGACTATCTCATATCATGCCTCGCTTCATCACATCCCAGCAAAGCCTCATCTCAACATCATCATCATCAAATCTATCTATATGAGCTTCATCATCCGCTACATATGCCACGAGCGGCTTTCCCAATTCAAGAGCCTTTCACTTAGCTTTTGAATCATCTTCGACCATCTTGTCTAAAACAAATCATCAATCAACTAATTCATAACAATCAATCAAGTCAATCATTAATCCAAGTAATCAAACATTCAAACATGATCTAATAAACAATTATAACAATAATGGCAATCTTGTAAATAAAGAGTCGAAATCTAACAAGCATGAAACATGAGTAATATCTCTATAACTTGATGAATGAACTTGCATAGGTTAATCATGTAGTAAAATGGATGTCAAATCATCATGAACAATAGATCTATACTTAGGTTTAAGAAAATGCATGGAAATCACTATTTTAACACCAAATCAAACCAATGATCCGATATACTCCTTTGGATCCGTGTGAGAGATAATCACCACTCACCAAATCACCTAAACACCTCAAAAGCAACACACTTCAGATCTGGACAGCGAAGGATCTAACTCGATCTATCACAAATTCGCTTCAAACGATGAAATCTCTCTTCGATGGATGCAGATCTTCAATCTAAGCTCTTGGATCTTCGATTCGATCTTCGATTTGGATGGAAGGAAGCAAAAGATTAGAGTGGAGAAAAGAAGTGATGAAGTGTAGAACTCGAGCTCTCAAAATGGCAGCACTTCGTTGCTTCAAAATCCGGGTCTCAAAAATGAAGAAGAACCCTCCTATTTATAGGCTGATTTCACCTTAGGTCGTTCGCTCTTAAGTCGTCCACGACCTAAAAACCCCACGACCTAAAAACCCACGACCTAACAGATGCGCTTCTACGACCTACGACCTAACAAATCAAGCCTCTACGCGACCTAACGAAACCCCAACCTACGACCTAACAGCACATGCGCTTCCATGCGACCTATGACCTAACCCAGAAGCAGCTTAGCTCTTACGCGACCTAACACACACGCGACCTAACACACAAAGAAGCTCACGACCTAACTAACTTAGATCGCTTACGACCTAACTGAACACAGAAGCTCACGACTTAACATCCACGCGACCTAACGACTCAACCCACCTATCTCCTTAACTCGCTAACCCTTAGGTCGCTAACCACTAGGTCGTTGCCGCTAACTTCTTAGGTCACTAACTACTAACTTGCTACTTCCTTAGGTCGCTCCAACCTCTTAAGTCGCTCCTCCGACCTAACCTACCCCACGACCTAAGCCACCACACGACTCCTCTCCTATACGACCTATCCCCAAAATCCTTAGGTCGCCAACTTCCTTAGGTCGCTCCACTTTCTTAGGTCGTCTACTCCGACCAAACCACTATACGACCTAGGACTTAGACTATGGATGACTTATCAACAATGCGACCTAATGATAACTGTTTTACGATGTTTCGATCCGTAAAAATACGGGTCGTTACATTCTCTCCCCCTTAGGAATTTCGCCCCCGAAATTCCAAACAAACAGAGCAATCAAAAACTATTCTGCATGCCTACCATCCATAGCAATCAACAAACCATGCATCCAATTCTAGCTTAGCATGCAGAATTCTAAAACTAGAACACGTTACAATATCGTGAGATGACACGACACCTTATGGCCATACCTTGAAGAGTTCAGGATGAGCTTCCTTCATCCTCTCTTCCACCTCCCATGTACAGTCGTTATCATCATCACTCCATTGTATCTTGAGCAACTTAACTACCTTCCTCCTAAGCGGTTTCGTGTAGGTTTCCACAACACGAAGCGGCTTACGAGGTCTCTTATCGACTGGATCAACTTCGAAATCTTCACAGCTATCAGCAGAAACCACTGTATTCGAGTCGTGCACATACTTCCGTAGATACGATACATGAAAAACATTGTGCACACCCGCCATCTTCTCTAGTAATTCCAATCTGTAGGCGAGCTTTCCAATACGCTCGATGATCGGGAATGGTCCAACAAATCTCGGAGTCAATTTTCCTTTCTTCCCGAATCGAATAACATTCTTCAGTGGAGAAATTTCCACAAAAACCATATCACCTACATCGAATTCCAAATCCTTACGACGCTTATCGGCATAACCTTTCTGACGGTCTTGGGCTGCCTTCATTCGTTGCCGAATGATCTCTATACAATCCGAAGTCTGTCGAATCATCTCTGGCCCAAGTATCAGCTTTTCTCCAGTTTCTAACCAACATGTCGGAGAGTTACACGGTCTTCCATACAATGCCTCATACGGTGCCATACCAATGCTTGACTGGTAACTGTTATTATACGAAAATTCCACCAAATGAAGATGATCTTCCCATGATCCTCCGAAATCTAAAACACAAGCTCTAAGGAGATCTTCCAAAACTCGGTTAACTCTCTCAGTCTGACCATCTGTTTGGGGGTGATAAGCTGTACTCAAACACAACTCGGTTCCCAAAACTTCCTGGAAGCTCTTCCAAAATCCACTAGTGAACAATGGATCTCGATCGCTCACTATACTCTTCGGAATACCATGGAATCGAACTATCCACTTAACATACAACTCAGCCAACTTTGATGCAGTCCTAGTCGATCGAACATGAATGAATCTTGCACTCTTAGTCAGCCGATCTACGATGACCCAAATCCCTTCATTTCCCGTTCTTGTTCTAGGTAGTCCATCAATAAAATCCATCGATATTTGATCCCACTTCCATGTAGGAACTTCTAACGGCTGAAGCAATCCACTTGGCTTCTTCTGCTCGGCTTTTACCAACTGGCAGTTCATACATTTGGAAATAAAATTTCCAACATCCTTCTTCATACCTTCCCAGTAATAGGTTCTCTTCATATCCCGATACATCTTGTTTCCACCTGGATGAATTGTCAACTTCGAGTGATGACTTTCCTTCAGTACCTCATTCCTCAATTCATCCACATCGGGAACAACTAGTCGTCCTTGCTTCCGAAGCCAACTCTCTCGATCGACCTCGAATCCTTTATCCTTTTCTGGATCCAATCCAGATTCCAAATCACGGATTATCTTGACAAGCTTATCGTCTCGCTTTTGGCTCTCGCCAATTCTTTCTACAAGAGTCGGTCTTATCGATAAGTTTGCCAACATCTCAGGTTCAAACTCACATCTAGGCCTGAAGTCAAATCCAGCTAAATACTCAAGACTCTTCCATTCTGAAAACATGGCTCCCAATCCTGCATGTCTTCGACTTAACGCATCTGCCACTGCGTTTCCCTTTCCCGGAGTATAGGCTATACCGAAATCATATGATGCCAAAAACTCTAGCCATCGTTGTTGTCGAAGATTCAAATCCTTTTGGGAGAAAAGATACTTCAATGACTTATGATCCGTAAACAACTCGAATCGAACTCCCAATAAGTAATGTCTCCATATCTTCAGAGCAAATACAATCGCCGCCAACTCCAAATCATGAGTCGGATAATTCCTTTCATGCGGCTTCAGTTGTCGACTTGCATACGCAACAACTTTATTCTTCTGCATCAGCACTGCTCCAAGTCCAGTACCACATGCATCGGTGTAAACCACTATCTCATCATTTCCACTTGGAATAGTCAAAACAGGAGCACTTGTCAATCGCTCCTTCAGGATTCCGAAAGCTTGCTCACACTTAGCATCCCATCCGAACACTTGGTTCTTTTTCGTCAATCATGTTAACGGTGCAGCTACCTTGGAAAAGTCTTTGATAAATCGACGATAATATCCTGCTAATCCAAGAAAACTTCTCACATCCGATGCATTCTTAGGTCTAACCCAATCCTGGATTGCTACCACCTTAGCGGGATCAACCGCTATTCCACTTCCAGAGATAATATGGCCTAAGAACCTCACTTCACTCTTCCAGAAGTGACACTTCGAAAACTTAGCCTTCAGCTGATGTTTCCGTAAGATTTCCAAAACAATACGCAAGTGCGTCTTGTGCTCTTCTTCAGTTCTGGAATAAATCAAAATATCATCCACGAACACTAGCACGAACTTGCTCAACTGATCTCTGAACACTCTATTCATAAGATCCACAAAATATGCTGGCGCATTAGTCAACCCAAACGGCATTACCAGCCACTCAAAGAAACCGGATGGTGTCCGAAAAGCAGTCTTCGGCACACTATCCTTAGCCACTCTCAACTGGTGAAATCCCGTTGCCAAATCCATCTGAGAAAACACCTTAGCTTCGTGAAGCTGATCAAACAAGTCATCTATTCTCGGCAATGGATACTTGTTCTTCTTAGTCACTTTATTCAGCTTACGATAATCCACACACAACCTCAACGATCCATCTGCTTTGGTTGCAAACACAACTGGTGCACCCCATTCGGAAACACTACGCCGAATGAATCTTTTATGTAAAAGGTCATCAACCTGCACCCTCAACTCTTGCTGCTCCCTAGGCGCCATGCGCCTAAGAGGCATCACAACAGGTCTGGCTCCTTCAACTAGATCTATACGAAACTCGATCTCTCTATGCGGCGGTAACCCTTTGACCTCGTCAAAGACATCCTCAAATCCATTAGCGATTGGCACAAATGACAGTCCATCCCGTGGAACAACCAGCGAATACATGAAGCTCATGAAGACGCCTTCTTCATGCTTACATCGTATCACAATCTTTCGCCCCTCCACATTCTCGACTGTCACCTCCAACCTTTCACAATAAACCTTTGCCGCATACTTCCTAAGCCAGTCCATACCCAAAATAATTCCAAACCCCGCAAAGTTCAGAACAAAACAATCACAAACAAAAGAGCAATCATGACTCGATACAACCAGACCACGGCATAACATACACAAACAAGACGAACCCCCAACTGGATTAGTCACAACCAATGGCCTATCAACGATACCCGGTTCTAAACCCAACCGACCTACAAGTTCACTACAAACAAAAGAATGCGACGCCCCAGTATAAAATAGAATTCTAACTGGAACACCACATACGGAAAGAGTACCTTGAACCACCACACTCTTTCCTTTCTCTTCAACGGTAGGAGCTTTTGAAGATGATGGAACAGCTCCCAAAGCATAAGCTTGCACAATCTGCTTGTCCTTCCGCGGTTCTGGACAATTCCTCTTGACATGCCCCGGCTTGTCACAGTTGTGGCACTTCACCGGCACCTTCGGATTCTTGCAATCCCTGGAGAAATGGGCCTTCTGCTGACAATTGTAGCAGGTCACTTTGCCCTTCGGCTTCTTCTAGCCATCCTTACCCTTTTGTTGCTGCTGCTTCCTCTTCTTGTTTCCACCCTGCTGTGGTTTAGACTCTTCCCTGGTTACAGCAACAACAGATCCCTCTTTAGGAAACAGATTCTCGTGCCTGAGAGCTTTCTCCACAAGCTTCTCAAATGAATCGTCCAAATGATCCACCAACTGCTTCCCAAGATAACTATCCAAGCCTGTTACAAACTTCTCGTTCTTCTGGTACGAAGATTCAATATACGACCGGGCATACTTGGACAAAGCTTCAAACTCAGAAACATACTCAAGGACTGGTCTTCCACCTTGCTTGAGCTCCATAAACTTCTTGAACAGAACAGACTTCTGAGCTGTAGAAATGAACTTAGCTTCAAATCTGACTTGGAATTGCTCCCAAGTAATTTCCTCCTCCGGAGTATCAATGGTGATAGAGTTCCACCAATCAGAAGCTCTCCCTTGAAGCTGTCTTGATGCTAACTTCCTTTTAGTCGCATCCTCAATTCTCAAATCACCAAAGATCCTTCTACAAGCATCTATCCACCTCTGGACTTCAATAGTTGACTCCGTTCCCAAGAAAACCTTTCCTCCAAGAGCAGTATAATCTTTACACAGCTTAGCAAAATCCACTGGTTTTGGAGTTTGGACTTGAACTCCAACATCCACTGACGGCCCCGGGGCTGGCATCCTTCTCATGATCGAGGTCATCATAGCCTCGAACATAGCAGCATAATCTGCAGCCCCCTCAGCAGCACGGCCTTCCCTAGCAGCTGGTCTCCCTCTTCGACTCATTCTCAATATCTATAAAAAGGAATGATTAATACACCTTGAGAAACAACTGCATAAGGAATTCAAATCCTTCTAAACTACTATATTATATATAGTAATCATCCATCAAAATACAATTACGTCTCTCATACGTAGTTACGTCAGCGAGCGTTGGGTAAAATCGATTAACCAAAGCTCTGATACCAAATGTGACGACCGCCCATGACCCCCGCACTGAACCTAGAGATAGTGCGCTGTAAATTGTGCCAGGCAGCCATGGACGATTGTCAGGGTAAATTAAAACAGCAGAATCTATCGTATAACTCACAGCGCATGGATAAAATACAATAGAACATATATATAGTGAAGCTTCACAGAATAGAATGTCATCATATAAAATTTCATAATAGTTGAGTACAAACATCTGAATAGACAATACATCAAGCCTCACTACATATCACTCAGAGAATTATACAAAGCAGTAGAACATCCAGTACATATAGTAAGAAAATAATATGCAAGCCTCCAGCTCGTCTTCGTCATCAGCATCGTCGGAAGCAAGAACAACACCTGTCACCTGCTACCTAGTCTGCCCGTCCCAAAATGGATGAACAGCCCAAGGCAATAAGAGTTAAAACATAAAGCCTTGAGTCAGACAACAGTCTTAGTGAGCGGTAGATTAACTAACAACATACCAAAAGAGCATAAAGGAAAAAGGAATAGGAATCCAACCCTCCCACTCCACCTCTTTCTATAGTGATAGCCCCAGACACACACTAAGCAGAAGAAAACATGGCAAAGCAAACAATTAAAGTAAAGTAATTATCACTCGAGTCAAGGGCGATGTTTTCCCAAGTACAAACCCCCAAGGCCTAAACCAAGATCAGATAAGCACCCAGAAAATACCGCTCTTGAGACCGAATGACGATAAAACCAAACATCCATGACTCTGGTTATCACTGTTATCATTGCTTCGATACCACCGTTAATTGAATGACCGGCACATTCTTTCAGCCGTCCGTCAAGGGCTAATGGAAACCCCGGTTCTAGACATAACTCCGCACGTCGTCAAAACCCGTGCCTAGGACTATCGAATCTGCCCAGAGTATTTGACTACCAATTAGTAGTCTTTAAGGACTATCGATCTGCCCAACGTACTCTTGCTTTGAGCATGCTAGAACCTTCAACAACGATGAGATCTTAGCCTTCTAGTCATCCTCCTCAGCGACTATTTCCATACTAGCTCAAGCGCCTCTCGAGCAAACCATTATCCTCAAACTCGAACCATTTCACCGAGTTATCAACATGCTTGGAATGATCCCGTCTGGATTAGACCAAGACTATCTCATATCATGCCTCACTTCATCACATCCCAGCAAAGCCTCATCTCAACATCATCATCATCAAATCTATCCATATGAGCTTCATCATCCGCTACATATGCCACGAGCAGCTTTCCCAATTCAAGAGCCTTTCACTTAGCTTTTGAATCATCTTCGACCATCTTGTCTAAATCAAATCATCAATCAACTAATTCATAACAATCAATCAAGTCAATCATTAATCCAAGTAATCAAACATTCAAACATGATCTAATAAACAATTATAACAATAATGGCAATCTTGTAAATAAAGAGTTGAAATATAACAAGCATGAAACATGAGTAATATCTCTATAACTTGATGAATGAACTTGCATAGGTTAATCATGTAGTAAAATGGATGTCAAATCATCATGAACAATAGATCTATACTTAGGTTTAAGAAAATGCATGGAAATCACTATTTTAACACCAAATCAAACCAACGATCCGATATACTCCTTTGGATCCATGTGAGAGATAATCACCACTCACCAAATCACCTAAACACCTCAAAAGCAACACACTTCAGATCTGGACAGCGAAGGATCTAACTCGATCTATCACAAATTCGCTTCAAACGATGAAATCTCTCTTTGATGGATGTAGATCTTCAATCTAAGCTCTTGGATCTTCGATTCGATCTTCGATTTGGATGGAAGGAAGCACAAGATTAGAGTGGAGAAAAGAAGTGAAGAAGTGTAGAACTCGAGCTCTCAAAATGGCAGCACTTCGTCGCTTCAAAATCCGGATCTCAAAAATGAAGAAGAACCCTCCTATTTATAGGATGATTTCACCTTAGGTCGTTCGCTCTTAAGTCGTCCACGACCTAAAAACCCCTACGACCTAAAAACCCACGACCTAACAGATGCGCTTCTACGACCTACGACCTACGACCTAACAAATCAAGCCTCTACGCGACCTAACGAAACCCCAGCCTACGACCTAACAGCACATGCGCTTCCACGCGACCTATGACCTAACCCAGAAGCAGCTTAGCTCTTACGCGACCTAACACACACACGACCTAACACACACAGAAGCTCACGACCTAACTAACTTAGGTCGCTTACGACCTAACTGAACACAGAAGCTCACGACTTAACATCCACGCGACCTAACGACTCAACCCACCTATCTCCTTAACTCGCTAACCCTTAGGTCGCTAACCACTAGGTCGTTGCCGCTAACTTCTTAGGTCGCTAACTACTAACTCGCTACTTCCTTAGGTCGCTCCAACCTCTTAAGTCACTCCTCCGACCTAACCTACCCCACGACCTAAGCCACCACACGACTCCTCTCCTATACGACCTATCCCCAAAATCCTTAGGTCGCCAACTTCCTTAGGTCGCTCCACTTTCTTAGGTCGTCTACTCCGATCTAACCACTATACGACCTAGGACTTAGACTATGGATGACTTATCAACAATGCGACCTAATGATAACTGTTTTACGATGTTTCGATCCGTAAAAATACGGGTCGTTACAACCTTAGGGAGAGGATCAATGGCCATGATATAGATAAGGTGTAAAATAAAAATAAATTTGTAAATTAAATTATAAAATCATATAATCTTCTAAATGCTATAAATTTGTCATACAAGATCGAAATCGCATGAAACAAGCGGCGTTAGGTTCGTATTCGCGAGCACTACCTGATGGAGCTAGATTGGAATTTATTTGAGCTAGTGAAATGGTTGTGAATATTATTGTTTTTAAGATATTTTGAAGTGAATAATTGGAAAGTGATTTGATTTAGAAACGATTTAAAATAATCAGGCCCAGTGATTACTTATGTGCTAGATTTTGTTTGTTGCTTTGATAGTTAAATAACCGACTATAGAATTTGGCCATTTTAGCTCCTCAACTTGATGTGGAAACTAATTAGTCGTACACTTGGTACGTAACTGACTGTGTAGGCTTGACTATCGTTTGTGTTGAGAATGTCGATTCGTGTAATGCGGAGTGATTACTCCAATCTATCGAGTTTCCTTCTTGGCCGAAGGAAAGCAAGTTAAAAGTTGGAGACGTAATGAGTCTATGAGACTTAGTTTCTATGTGAGGTTGACAAACGCTTTTGCATTGTTGGTGCGAAGAGACCGGGATCAGATTTATCTAAAAACCACTTCGGACCAACATTTATACGACGATTGTGCAGGTTGGTCCATGATATTGATATTTAGGATTTTCATAGTGAAGGACTGCTTGTTGATCTTTTGGGGTTAAAATCCCAATATACATATAGTAGCGGTAGTCTCTTCGTTATGAAATATCCATTGCAAGGGTTATCGCTACTAATCCTATAGGATGTGGTAGGAGAGTACCTTCGATTTGTCCTGTTCCTGGACAACTTGTATGGACGAGTGTCTGACATTGCATTTCTATGATTACGTACATTGGTTTTTACAAACGTACATCAGTTTGGTGGCGGAGAAGGCAACTCTTAGCTTAACACCCTCCTTGAGACGTACGAGCTCAAGGGTTGTATTTTTGTGGAAGGCAATTAGTAATCAACGGAAATGGCAATGTGGCATTCAAAGATGATGTGATATGTGAAAGGTAATCGATACCACTTTTGGCCTCACTCCCCGGAAAATGACTGAAACAAGGGATAGAAGTAGCAAGGCTAAGTGGGTCTCTCCCATCAGATGTCATCACTCTTCCAGATATATCTTTACACGCTATGACGTCGTGTATCTGATTATTGTTGATGTATGCTTGTGGCCACAGATTTTTTTTCAATTTATACATATATATACAGAAGAAAATATACAGTGAGGTATAGATATGCAGATTATTTTCAATTTATATATATATATGTACAGAAAATAGAAAAAGGAAATATTTTATAGATATATAAATTGATTCTGTTTTAATTTAATATATATAGGTTTGAAAGGAAATTTATTTTAGATTTTAATGTGTGTATATATATTTAGATAGACAGAAGATATATATATATATATATATATAAGATTTTGGGAAAATATAGGAATTTTAAAATGTTGTAGAGTCCATATAAAAATTATATTTTTAACCTATATAGGCTATTTTTAAGTATATATGTAGTTTCAATAAAATAAGTATACATATTTTCACTTACTAGTTTAATTTTAAAATAATGTATTATAGGAGGTTAATTTTTTTAATTAACTTATTTAATTATTTTAGTTACTAAAAATAATTTATTAAAGGAAAATTAGTTTAAATTAAATTATTAGTTAATTAAATTTATTAAATGGAAATTGACTGTTCGATTATTTCAAATATTAATAAACTGTATAATGTTTATACAAGGTCAAAAACCGTGAAACCAAGTCGAGATTGAAGGGGATTGCAAAACAAAAATAAATGTGAGATTTTCTCACTCATTTGGATTACCTAGTTTAAAATTAAATGATAAATTTAAATTATTGGATGCCCGACTTGATTGATAAGTTTATAATTTATCTGTTGGATGATATTATATATATAGTAGTATATATATTGGAGTGATTGATATTACCGCATTATATAGCAGATGAGACCCTATGCACCCTGCATAATAGCGGATGACCCTATATACCGCGATATCCCCCTCGAAGTGGGATTGGTATTTTATTTGTTGACTAACATCTGTGGATGTAGGGTAAAACAGGTTGGAGGGATCTAACTGGATTTCTCCAAAATATTTACTGTTCATATATATAGTGATATGATATGATTGAGAAATTGCTATGATTTCTGTGTGTATTGAATTTATTAAAAACTATAATAGCATGGAAATTGAATTTGGTATTTTTAAATACCATAAATAATTAATTGGAAGCAAATAAAAAGGGAGATTTTGAATAAAAAATGTTTAAACTGAAAGTTGGGTTATTTTGTAAAGAAAACTAAGTGAAACAAGAAATATACATAAATTAACTTGGTTATATTTAACTAATTGTAAATTGGGTTAAATAGAGATTTTAAATAAAATATATATTAAGGACTTGAAAGATATTTTGAATATTTTGGAAGAAAATCGGAATCGATAATTAAAATAGATTTGAAATAAAAATGGAATTTTACTAAGGGAAGAATTGTAAATGGAATTCTAAATGGAATTTGTTTTTATAAATAGATTGTTTATCAATAAGTGAAAACTCAAGGGAGTTATTAAATTTATAAACGGGGTTTATAAACAAGATAAAATGATATCAGTGGGTATGTGAAAATATAAGTTAATAGTGGGGACTTATATCGAGTTATGGGAATTTTTTTGAAAAGAAATAGTGGAATATTTCAAATATGAGAAATGGTGATAAATTTGGATATATTCGATGTGATACGAATCAAGAGGAATTTATGAATTTAATTGGTGAATATTGGATTTTCTTAAAAATAGATTTTCGTGCGAAACGAGTTGGGAATTTACAAATAAAGTTGTAAATGATTTTTGAAAGGAAATAGGAAATAAATGAATAATTTCCAAGTGTTGAATATCAAATGGAATGGGGAAAATATGCTAAGGATCGGGCAAGGGTATAAATTTGTTCCGTAAGAATAAAAAGGGATTTGAAAACTATTTTCAAAGTGTTGAAGTATGGAAATAATATCTTGGGTAGATATTTTGAAATAAATAATTTGGAAAATTATTTAAGGCCTGATGGTTGCTTGTGGATGTTATATGATAGTTAAATAACCGACTATCAATATTGGCCAATGCACCGATCGTTTCGAAGAGACCGGGATCAGATTTAATTATCCGAAAACCACTTCGATCTGGTTTGAACGTAACAAATGAATACCGTGAAGATGATGAAGACAATGATTCGGTTTGTCCAGACCCAGGACAACTTGTATGGATGAATGCTATCAAACCATCGTCATTGGAGGACGATGAGCATTCTAAGTGAATGTGTTCTTTAAAAGGTAACGCTTAGCCTCAAGCCTCATCAACCGGGAATGGCTAAAACAGGGGAGGTGCAGCAAGGCTAAGTGGGTAGCACCCAATTAGGGTAAGGTCATCCCAGTCTAGAGCCCCTTGATCACGGCTGTGTGGTGGTTGCTGATCCCAACCGCGGGGTGATCTTATTCGGGCTATCTAGTAAGGGGTAGTCCGGTCTTGTGTTGCAAGGGATTAGGAGTGGTCCTCGGTACGCTGATCTTGGCCAGGTACTGTGACGAGCGGTACCCCAATAGCCCTACCATTGTATGGAATCCAATTTCCAATAAGCTCCAGTACGGTTTTGATTTTGCCCAACTATGCTAGAACGTGAGATGTAAGCATTTCAGCTAGATTCTATTTACTTTCTATAAACACTATAATAATATCAGACGGATTTGATAAAAATGTTTTGGTTATCGTAAGGTGTAACGACTCGTAAATTTTAATAGTTTAAAAATATATTTAACTGAAATTTGTGAAAATTTTAATAATTGAATTTTTAAATAAAATTTTATATTTGGAATACGTCCAATTAAACATAGCAACTAGTAAATTTCATCAGAAATTATTGAAGTTTATTTTTTTGTGTAATTTTTATTTCAGTTTAAATCAGTTAATAATAGTGAATTTAAAAGTATTCCGAAACCTAAATATGTCAACATGAGAAAATTTATTTAGAACACTCTAAATCAGACTGCGAAATTCGTTTCATGAAATTCGGACGTTTCTAGTTCCGTTTGGATTTTTTCCGTACAGAATAGCAACATATATCGGTACTGATTATCGACTTTTGATAGGATGATCGTGCCACTAATATCTGTATACCGTTTTGATCGTCTCGTCGTGCTGATCTCTGCGGTATATTTATTTCTGTGTTTTGAGGTCTGGTACGCGACGGAAACAATAAAACTGTTCTAAACTGTGACTTAACTTTTTCCTTTACGTTTCAAATCTGAAACGTGCTATCCAATTAAGCTTTAATGCTCTAATTATTATATTTCCGAATCAATGTGTAACCGTTACTTTATATTCTCTGGAATTTAAGGTGATGGTTACTTTTCCTGCCGTTCAATTTTAATTGCTTTCGGCTTTGGACCTGCCACCATTCAAATTCAATTGTTTATATATTCTTGGAAGTCACGTCTAAATTTATGACCAGTTCGTGCTCCTTCATTTATTGTTCTATTGAAAGAATTTGATATGTATATAAATAATGTAATAAGCTTATATCCTATTAGCTGTCACTTTCTCTTCCATTTGCAAAGAAACCTGCTTCTTCTTTTTAGATTGCATCATCCTCCAATCCACCTTCGGCTCTCCAACCCTCACCACCAAAACTTCACCCACCCTAGCCTCCTCCGCCGGCCACGTCGACAGCTGCTCCACCTTCTCATCGGTGTGCGTGCGTGAACCACCTCCTCTCTGGCCGTGTGCAGAAACTCTCACATATTTTCCCTAATGGTTATACGTATATTAATAAATAATATATATAGGTGCGTGACTTCTGTAGCTTTGTTTTCTTCTTTTCTTTCTTTGGTGAGACTTGCTTTGTCTTCTTCGGTCTTGCCTAGCTATTTTCGTTTTGGCTATCATTATTATTATTATTATATGTCAGTATATATGTCTTTGTAGTTTACAGAGGTTATACACGTAAGTTAAAATTTGTTTGTTTCGTATACTCTACGAATATATACATATATTTCAGTACATAAGTTGTTTTGGTCTGCATGCAATTTTGTTTCATCTGTACACATGCTCTGTTCTTGTTTATAGTCTGCATAGTTATAATATATAAAAGTTTATATCACAGTATGTTTTGTAAGAGATATATAGTGTATATAAAAGTTTGTATTTTGGAAGTGTTTAAAGTAATATATTTATATTTGTCTACATAATCATTTGCATATGTAGTAGCATGCGTGTGTCTAGTATCATAATTTGCTCATTTAGATATTATTTTTAAAGTATATTATGCATATAGGCATATAGGTCTACATACTAGTATATATTTATACTGTTAGTCCATAGTATACATGATAGCCGAGACATATGCAGTCGCCCAGGCAATTTTGAAATGCATATTTATATATTTTAGTAATGATAAGACATGTTCATATATATATATATATATATGTAGAGTTATATAGGTTTGTATATAAAATGTTTGTGTTGTAATTTCAAGTGTGTACATACATTTATAATATATTTGTTAACTATAGGTCTTAATTTGTTTTAAATACAATATATATATAGGTATTTTGTTTAATATTGTTTGAAACATTTTGTAAACCATGGACTTTAATGCATATTGATGTTAAAGGGATAAAATATGAAAATTTATTTTTAATATGGTTTTAATTTAAACAATGACTTCTGAAATATATATATATATATATATATATAATTGTGTTTGAATGTAGAATATGATATATATATAAATAAGCTCGCTTACATCATTTATCTTCATCGATCCAATTCTGATTTGATTTCGTTTATTCCTTATTTTTAGCTTTGATCGTCGAACTCATGTCCATTGTGCTTTGTTCCAAAATTCATGCTTGGATTTGTAACTCACCTTATTCTCGTCCATCTCTAGCCTTGAAAGGTGAGCAATCACTCACGATTAACGTTCTTATATTTATTAAATTTGATTTCAATTGAAACGACAATTGAAATATGCTGCTGTAGTTATTTAAATTGTTATATATATGCCATTATCTGTAACGGTTCACCTGTGGGATATGACACCATATCCTATTGTTTATATTATCTGTTATTGATGATATATGCCTATTATATTATTTTATTATCTGTTATCACTCTGCAAGTTCTCTGTAGTTTAGAATTCACTATGGGTTGAAATGATACATACCCAAATGGACTTTAGAATAGGAGAATTTCGTTATGGGTTGAAATGATAAACCCAAGCGATTTTCATTTGAATTGAATTTGGGATTGCGGGGCGAAATGATATCTACTTGTATATATTTAAATTACGGATTGAAATGATAAATATCCGTATCACTTGACCATAGGATAGGAAATTATATACAGACACCATTGGTCCATATATAAATATTTTGAAAATAAATTCTATGGTTTTGGAGAGAAATATATGGTTTTAATAAATATTTATTTTTGAATTATTATATATAAATGGTAATGATATATATAGCTTTAATAATAATATTTAATTTAATTAAGATTGATCTAATACATATAATATGTTTAAGTGTTTAAATTTATATTTCAAAGTAGATTTTGGTAATAATTTGAATAAGTTAAGGTTGGGAAGATGATTTGAATTTAGTTGAAATTGTATTCAATAAAGAATTTTATTTATTTAAACCGATTTGGAACTAATTGAAATTGAGATTTAAGATATGATTTATAATTTGGTCTTGATTCAAGTAATTTAATGAATATTTCTCATTTAAATAAATTTAAGGAAATGTTTAGTAAAAACGTAATTTAAGGCTAGTTAAATGATATTGAATTTATTAAGTGAATATTCCCTAACTAAATAATAACGAAGTTAAATCAAGATCTATATGAAACTATTACATTTAACTTTGAAATGTTGAATATTAAAGCTTTGAAATATATTGGAATTTAAATGGTTATTTTGTGATTCAGATCTATATTTGAAATCAATATAATTTGAATTTGTTATTTAGAAACTGAATTGAATTAAAATGGAAAATTTTAGATTGAATTAAATTAGAATTTGGAACTCGAGTTGATTTTAATAAAAAAATTTGAAATTGAGGAAACATACATATAATTGAAATGGAAATGATACTTTGGGTTTGAAGTATAAAATATTTTGAAAGGACCATGGTGTTGTTATGACGGTTGGTTGTTGATAGCTTATATTTCTACATTGTAGATAGTTCCACGGATCCTTAGAGGATGGTTATTCCAGACATCCTTTAAGTTACTTGTATTTCAGTTGATATTTCACTTGGGTTGATTTATTAATATAAGAATGTTAAATCCTAACTCGAGCGTTTTGTTTTTTGCTTTATGCTCGTGTCAGACTGGGTAATACAACATTTGAGACTCACCTTTGAAGTTTGGAGCTTCGCTTGGAGATCCAACTATCGATTCAGCTTTCAGCTTCTCCGGTTGATTTGTTCAGAGATGTCATCACTGTATTTGAGGTATTCTGTTGTAATTTATTTCAAACTCTGTTGTTTATATAGTAGGTTCATGAACTACTATTTATCTATTCCACTGCATTATGTTATATTACTCTGTGTCTGTGATTCTGTGATTGATTTATTTACTGTATATGCTGAGTTTTGCCAAATATAAATTAACAATCTGATATTTTAAGCAATTCAAGTCTGACATAAGTGGATGCGAATGGTTGAAAATATCGGGTCGTTACATAAGGTAAAAACCCGACATATTTATTTGTGGCGTGGTCTTACGAGATACCTTTGTTTTCAAAGGATTTTCAATAATATAATAATCCAATTAAGTGTGATGTTCTCACGTTGGTTTTCCAGACTGACTCGGGTGTTGTTTTATTATGATGCTCGGGTCAGACCGAGCATTTCAGATTCAGAATAGGATGCTATGGAGCTCAGGAGACGAGCTAGATGACGAAGCGTATTTTCGTAGATTTGTATTTCCACTGTGTAAGGACAAGTTACTAAATTATCCAGATTTGATGTAATGGTTGTCTACTCTGATGATTGTAAGTATTAAACAGTTACATATTCTTTTGTATAAAAATCTGTTGTTATATATTATATTTTGTTCCGCTGTGATTGTGAGATTCTGTGATGTTGTTTTATTTTCTTCTTCTACCTCTTTCTTTTCTTTTACCCTAGTTATTCGCTCTTTCGTACACTTTGGGTTGAACGAGGAAGAATTATTATCAACTCAAGAGGTACGGAGCTACGGGTCGCTACATCACCAATTACACTGAAGAACTATTTCCATTGAAAAATGTACTGTGATGCATAATAATCGTTATCATTAGACATCACTGGTTACATTGAAGAAATCATTTCCTCTAAAACATATACAGTAACTACTATTTTTATAATTGCCAGTCGAACAATGTATAATGAACCTACCCAAACTAAGTTGCCTTTCTAAATTATTTGAAAATGCACCAAGTGTTTCTCGACTCGCCATGATCAGGATATCGCAAATCGCACATTAAACAAAGATTGCATGTGAGAGTTATAAGTGTTTAAAGTTCAAGGGCATTTTTGTAGTTTATTAAACAACTTAATTAATAATATTGCTTTATATCATCGAACGAATACCACCAATAGATTCGTGCCATTGAGAAATACAATTTTGATTTATATTATGTCTAATTTGGAGTATTTTTGTGTTTTATACTTTTAAATTATTGAGAGATCAAACTTTGTCTATTTACAATAAGAAACTCACTTTTAACTATCTAGCCATGGGAAACTACATCCTAATCATGTATATATAAAAAATACTTCTTTAGTTTTCAATTTCATCATTTATAATTTGATTTGAGATCATAAGGAGTTAATTACCATGTCTTATCAATATTACACAAATAGAATAAATCCCACTCACTAAAAAGCTCGAATGAAGAAGAACTCAACACCATCTTCGCTATCCTATGCTTTTTGCACCTAGAAACCCTAGAAATTCACCAATATTCCCTTACCAATTCATAGTATCAATTTCTATGGTCCTTTTGATGGGTACGTCGTAAAAATCCATTAAGAAACGAGAGAGATATGCTATTTTGAAATTTTATAAAGAAGAATAAAAATGGTGTACGAGATTGCATCATTATTCTTCACTGTCCTGGTCTGCTGTACCTCTGATCTTATAAATATTTTCTCCAAAATGTTATATAATCATAGTATTCTTTGTTTCTTTTATTGGCCCCTGGTTCGTGGAAATTTGTTAAGAAACGAAGAAGTTATAAATTTTCAAAGTTTGGTGGAAAAGAGGGTAGAGGAACAAGAAACGAAATGGTAAAAAAATGAGATTTTTGTTTAGAGTTTGCTTAGAATTTGATAGACATTAGCGGTAAGATATTTAGATTAAAATAGGATTAGAAAATTGGGTACGAACTTCTATTTATATTTTGAAAATAACATATATTTGGCCTAAAACCTCATAATCATTATATTACGAAAATGCCACTAGGTTTGACTTCTTCTAATTTCTAAACAATTTAATTAAATTCAGCAAGTTATATATGTTTTCTGAAAGCCAATGATATTCTGGACGTAATGAGATAGGTCTCGAAGCCTAATTCCAACTTATGAATAATATTTGCCTTTATATAAAATTACAATTTTACCCTTTGTAATTTAATCATTCAATTACGTAAATTTACCGGGTGTTACATTCTTCCCCCTTAGAACAATTTCGACCACGAAATTCTAAGAGATGGATAATGAAACTCTTTTTACATTGTACAAACATGCAAAATAGACGTGGCTATATCTATCTTGCACATATTATAAAATACACGCGAAAACACAACCAAAAGTATATAATACACATGATAGATAAAATAGAATGATATGATATGAGATGAGTGCAAATGCAGCTAAATTGGCCTCCTATATGAATGTACATGCAGTGCAACCAATATATATGCAAACAACATGCACACAAACATATACTTCTATATGTACGCACATCCATACATCTATACGAAACATCCATATCAAAGTGCAAGTAAACAACACGTCCATAAACGTAATCAATATATGCATATATAAAGAAACAATAAATAGCACATATAAAATTATCTAACACAAATTAGAACACCTAACTATAGGTTCATATCATAGGTTGGAATATATATACATACAAGCCAACATGGTATAAAAAAAATAGGTATAACTCAAACAAAGCAACACCAACATCCAAAGCACATCATAAGGATGTGCACACAACCAATCCTAGGATCCATACATCCACGCCTATCTCAACTGGCCAACTAAAGCAACCATGCAAAGAAACAACGACCTAATAAGCAAAATAACCTACAAACTAACTAAAAAAGGAACTTGAAAGAGAGCTCGCAATGGGAAACTCGGATTCTCTTCTCGAGCTCCATCATACTTCTATCCAAAACTTTTCCTTGTTATACTTAGACCAACTTCATATCTTAATTTTTATGTCGTATCACATCATGTCCTAACATGTGAATAAAAATATATAGTATTCTAGACTCTATCTCTACCTTCACCTCATAAGCTAACGAGTCTCTACCACAACCGCTAAACCATCAACGTACGTTCGTGGATGGGATAAACATAAAATGTGTAAACACCGAAATCGTCAACATACCAAAATGCCTATACCAACGAAATCACCATCATTAGACGTCATTAGTGACACTGAAGAACTCATTTCCTCTAAAAGTATACCGTACCTATCAACATCAATCATGTAACAACCCGCACCTTAATAGGCCGAATTTTGACTAAATTGAAACGCAAGTCCATTAGGGCACGGATCGTTGGTTTTACTAACCTATAATAAACACAAGCATATCAAAGTGCGATCGGTATAAACTAAAAGCGAAGTAGAATAATAAAATTGAACATAAATACTGACTGAGGCTACTACCTTGGAATCAATAATATTCCTTTGATATCTAATTGCCTTGTCAGCACCGAGCATGAACAAGAAGACTTCACAATCTACCATTCTAGTCTTGCACTAGTAGCCTATCCTTCAAAATCTATCCTATGGGTTGTAATGAGGAGGAGGTCAGAACAACGTTCTGGTGATAGGAAAAAATTACATACCTTACCTATAACACAAATCTATGTCGATTGATTTCCATTTAAGTGCTATGTCTATTATTTATGGTGAATCCGTTCAATCCTATGTGCACAGACGGTATGCTTAACCTCCTCAAAGGTATATATATACATATATATGCCTATATACAAATATATCTAAACAGTGTACTACCTGAAAACACCGGCCGCTTAATACTTCTTAAAACGGAAGGAGGCATACCCAATGGTCATTTAATACCGCAACTCCCGAAGCGGGCCCTCCGCAACGTAAATGCTAGTCAATCGATCCTAGTTACAGAGATCGATTACCCCTATATACGACTTTATAATTTATAATTTAATTGTCATACTACTAACACATCTTAAATGCTCATCTAAGGGATAACTAGCCCACCACCGACAAAAAAACAACTAACTAACTAACTTGGAGGTCTGTACATATCCCATACGGATTCTACACTAATAGAAAGTGAAATCCATCAGGGCATAACCCGAACCTTTGCTATCGATCACTCGGGACTGTTGGTGGTCTTGACCTATATGCCATCTCTACTACTAAATATTAGTCCAACAAAAATACTGACATAGCCTGCCGACTTTCCTCTGCTGACATCTCGTTTAGACTAACCTAATGTAAGTCAATGAAAATGCCATTTTTAGTTACTTAATACCTCTTATTAAAAGTGAAGCAGACTCCATTTCCTTAAAAGTATTGAGCCATTTAAGACTTCAAATTTAAGGCAATCCCTTGGTATATTTTCCTCTCCCTATCCGAAAATGCATATCCCTACCCCATAGGTCATATGATTGGAGATGCCCCACGTCAGTAGTAAGTATACATGACTATTGGTAGCCTCTAGGTGAAGGGCAGAATTATGTTATGTAACTCTACCGACCTTGTATCCTAACACACTAAACCAATTATCCTAAGGCTAAATATTGGGCGACGCTTACTAATTCATGTTTATCCTAAACATATAATTAAGACTTTATAATTTTCCACCGTGAAAGTTATACTACCTCATAGTATTTAATTCCTATCTTATCTGCTTATTTCCTACATCCATAAATGTCAATTGTCGGTAATAAATGGTCATTATTATTCTAATTGGAAAATCTCTAATTCGTTCTAATTCAATCTATTATGCCTATTTCATTTCCCATAAATGCCATATTATCATTTAACCAGTCTCATTAACCTAATTTGTGTCCCCACTTAATTCTTATAACTCTTTATTAACTACATGTTTATTCCCCTATTAATTTTGGAGTTATCTTTTCCATCTACACTTCCTAATCCTATAATTTAATATGCTATTAATAGCTAATATGGATATCATTGTAAATACGCTATATGTATATATATTATTTTTAATCGATAAGCATAGTTATACATATACATACATACATATATATATATATTTCCTATTTCTAACTATTAGATCCTAAGCTAAACATTCATTTCCACATTTTAATTTAAGAAACCTATCCTTCCTAACTATTATAACTTTCCATAAATTACTAAAAATGAGACTTTTGCTCCATTTGAAATTATAATGAATTATCTTTTTTTATTGAAACAGGCAGTGCAAACTACGGGAAAAACATCCATACTTTACACATCTCTTTCCTTTTTGATATATTCCTTGTTATTTCCAGTGACACACATTTTATGCATACGAGTATATATGCACGTCCAGATGGGCATGCATTTGATCGCTGGATCATATAATTTTTTCACTTTGTCCATAACATGGAGGTTATTCTTTTTATTTGTAGCATGTAGGTTCCTTTCACAACCAAAGAACCAAAGCACATGCATAACTTTTGAAATTAGTTGCACAAAAAAATAACCTATTAATTATGGGCGTCATATAATAAACGTGCATCATATGATAAAAACCTACCTAATCGAAAACTTGGTTTTTTCTACTAATTAACTTAGAGGTACGCACCAAATGTAATGTAGGCTCTCTTAGAACCAACATATATTACTCATGTTTTGTCACATCATTTAACATTCTTGATTTTAGGTTTGGTTTGCATATGACTATATTTTTTGAATATGAGTCATTAGTTAATAGACGTTAGGCCTATAAACATATACTTTCGGATATGGATAGTGTCATATCCGCATCCACATTCGAAATCAGTTTTGAATATCGAATATCTGCATCCGTGGATATGAACGAATATCAAATAATTATCCTATCTGCTAATGATTTATAAATCGAGAAATATAAATAGAAGATTTTAATTTAACATAAATTTTTTCAAACCCATTGATTATTGAAGTGCAAAAAATAAAAATATACGATGGTAATAAATAGCTTTGAGCAATTAATAAATAGTATATATGCACGTCCATGAGGACATGCATTCAGTCACATGTATATTTGAACTTAACATATAACATCTATACTATATTTTTAATGAGTATGGCATTGTCCTCCTTTTGTTACAATCTGCTTGAAGGTGATTAATTTTGTTGTTATTGATCCATATGTAAATTACACTATATTTATTGCCTTATGTTTCGTTGTTGCGATTAATATTTCACTTTCTTTCCTTGTATAGTACTTTTTAGGGTGGACCGATATCTTTCTCAATCCATGTCGTTCACTTAGGAGAAATTTACTTGCACAACTATATAAGATTTTCAGTAATTAATTGCTAAAAGTAATAATTTTGATTTTCTAACGTTTACAGTTGTAAAAAATGAACAGCTTAATTTTGAATTGGAAACTATGAATTAGAAAACTAAGTTCACTAAAAAGTTAATAAGATCTGATACGATAAAAGCAAGAAAACTAACCATTTGTTGTCAATTGATTTCATTCAATTTACTTGAATACTGTAGTTTTAAGGGATGCTTATCTTCTTCGTCACACTTGGACTTAATTTATAACATATCATAAGAATGGTTCTCCAAAAGAATTCAAATATTTACTTATTGTAATGAACTTTGGAAGAATGGCCTCCACTTAGAATAGAGATAGATAACATCATGCAGCACTACATGTGTTGGCCCATGTTATGCTGTATATACCTGATTCATTGTCGAAGAATTGAAAGGTGAATCATACCAAAAACTGCCATTTACTCATATACAAAAGATAGCGCCTTGAACTTAATTATCCTTTTATCTCCACTACATAAAATGTAATAATAAAAAACAATCGTAATTCAAATAAGCTTTTCAAAAATTTAAAAATAAAGCTAAATGGTTTAGAACTTAAATTATTTGTATAAAATTCCAATAATTTTAAATTCTGAACGGTTAATGAAGTGGTAGGAAACCTATATGGAACTAAAGAAGGAATGACATATTGAAACTCTTATGTATTAGTTTTAGTCCAAGTGTCAAATATAAGAGACAAAACTACTTAGGACATAGATGAGCCTTTTTCCCAATAGGTGCCTTGTATTCAAAAGATTTTCAAGTAGGTTCATCGCTATCGTTTTGTAAAAAAAAAATTAGACAATGCACAACAGGCTTTGGTAGGAGCTTGGGAAGCACATCAAATTTCTATATAATTAAAATCCAAAAATATATTTGTCCTATTTGGTTTGCTAATTCAGATTACTTACTGTAGCTTATCGCAGTGGCAGAAATCACTTCTATTGTTTTCTTAAATACACAAATGCACGCAAATACTGAAGGAGATGGTTCTATTTACCGTGGAGCATTAACAATGGTATAATCATCACCTTGTTCAATAGCTTCACAGAACTCATGGTCTCCATGTCCAGGCTCCCATAATTCTTCAAGCAGAGAGATTTGCAATATAGATTTGCGCACACCATAGCATTATCGCATTGTATAAAGAACTCCACAAATCAAACAAACATTGAGAAAGACACAATTACCATAACATTTTAAAGACAATAAGATGTATGCTTTAGAACTTTATATGTCATCTATATATATATTACATCATTGTATATTTGGTTTAAATTCCAATTGATCAGTCTTGAGCATGAAGGTTTGATGTTGCAACTATTTCACAGTCTACTCAGAAGGCACAAAAGGTTAAAAATGGAATCTAATATGCATTTAAAACAACATCATGAATGTAATCAGCAACTACAACAAATGAGTTACTAAGCATAAACTAAGACTTATATTCATCTATCAAATAAATAGCGAGTTGATCTCTGCTTAAATAGTCATTCAAGGTCAGCAGGGACAACTTTTATTTCTTTACATTCTAAATTACATATTTTTGGAATTGGGAGAGCATCCATTTCACTCCTGGTTTTAAACTTATTACAACGAGTGTATATGCACGTCCATGTGGACCTGCATCTTGACACTGGGTATTTGGACTTTGTATAACATAACATTTTTCGGATCAGTTTTTATGAGCACATTGTTTACTTTCCTTCATCACAACCTAATGATGTGATTACTATAATTACTGTTGTTGACATCAGGTCCACATGTCCAATCACCCATTCTAATAGATCTTGAGCGTTACGGCACGCACTTCGCGCGTGATGAAAGCACCCGAATTGTTTTCCTACAAATTATATATGTTTAATACGTTCAAAAGAAAATGATTTTTATAAATATTTAGCCATATTTTTGTGTTGAAGCATATATAGTTAATTTGAATTTTTATTTCTAAAGTTGCAATATCTAATTTTTTGTTAGTTTAGAATTTTATTTATACTATTAATTAATAAAAAATGAATTTGTAAAGTAGTTTATTTGTTAGATCGTATTTTTAAGTGATATTAAGGTAAATATTTATAGAGAAAATTTTGAATTTGTAAAGGAAGCTTAATTGTTAGATCTTATTTTTAGGTGAAACTAAATTTTAATAATATCTTTAGAGGGACATTTATGTTATTTCACGCTGACATCAAAAAGGTATGACACCAAACGTATTACAAATATTAATAAAGAAATACATATAATGGTATTTTTGGAACTTCATAAACGGGTCAAAAGTTTGTGTTTTTATTCCAACTATTAATAAAGATTTAATACATACAATGCCAATTTACATGTCTTATTAAATACATGTTACAACTAATTAACATTAAATCTTGTTAACTATATAATTATTGGTCTTTTTATTTTTTTCTAGTGTAATGCTATTAAAATAATGATATACCTAGGTGCAGTATAAGATATCCATGAAAGGCTAAAATGAGTAATGCAAATATGTAATTACCCCGTTTATCAGCACAAAACCTTAAGTGAAAGAACTGCAAACCCAATATCATAAAAATCATATTCGTATACCATAATTCTTCCAAACAACTAAATCATACCTTAATTTTATACAATAATAAAAAGCCCTAACAATATTCTCAATCAAGATGTATCTCCTAACAATTACATTCACATTCCCACTTTCCTGCACATGTAGCCTCTATGCTCTATTTTGAATTCTCAACCTGGCATCCTTTAACTTCTACCCACACATGCTCAACCATATCCCCACCCTCCTCTTCAGATGGAAGATTTTGCTTCTCCTCGACCTTATGATCAAGTTGTTGCAGCAGGTAATGGTGGAACTCCACTCTTAGGTCATGCATGCAAAACAATATTAGCACATGATCCGGTAAAGTAGTAGGGTGTGAATATGCCAAGACCAAGCAAAATTCTAGCCACACGAAATTAGCACCAATGCTAACAATAATATATTTAGGTCCACTGGCAGAATAAAAACAAATATTGGTACTCCTATTAAATTAGCAATGAAGCTAATCAAATATATTCAAGTCTAATGTTAAAATTCATGCACAAAATGTTTGGTAAAATCTTTCCCAAAAAGAATTATGCAGCCGTGTCTACATGTTGAAAAAAATACTATGCATTTTAAAAAACATCAACAAAATCACCTCTCCTACCATAACAATCCATAAGTTGTACCGCTTACACCATCTCTATCATGTTTTTGTTTTTTTTTCTTACTTGCTTTTCCCTTGACCATTTCATATAAACTTCACATTAATTGAAAATGTCATATTCATTAATGTAATGCACCATAGATTAAATACTATCTTTAGTAATCTGATATCGGTATAGGAGTCCACATCATGTATGGAACAAGATGACCAAATGTTGTCCAAAGATTCACTTGAAACATACCCCACAATATTAGTATGTTTCGATGTGACGCCCCACCTCTATGCTCACGCTAGCCAAGGACACTACGGTGTAATGACGTCGACTAGCGTGAAGAATAAGGCTGTTGAGGAGCGACCATCTGTGTAATTGCTTTGTGCGAGTACCGATATGTCAGAAAATATAACTTACATTTAATTTCTGGAGGAAACCCGACATATCTAATACAAACTCAAAGCTACCACACAATGGCTATGTGGACCTCGGAAACAAACGTAGAAATAAACATAACACAAATCAGTCACAGACATTCATATCACAAAGGCGGAATCCGATATGAATATATCACATGAAAGTGTACAACAAAATAGTGGTCATAGAAGATCCACTACATAACAAAAGAATAGGTACAGGTGCTAGACAAAGGAATAAATATACATCAAGGAGTCTCTATCTCAAATGTATACTAACAAAAACTACTATGCTAAAGTAGTTAGCCAAAAGTCAGGTGACGAACCCTAAGAAGAAGTCAAGCAGAAGCACCTGAAATACCTCGGTCTGACCCGAGTATTATTTAGGAACAAAATAATAAACGGATCAGTCTAGCTATAAATATCAGATAAAATTATATAGGATAAGAGATATGACCAAAAACGTATGATAACCAAAAATGCCATACTGTGTCAAGTATACATCAAATAACAATCAAAAATCATACAATATATCAATCATCTAAAAATACCAAAAAGAATATCATATTCTTTATTTTATTCACCAAACTACAAATATTGACAAACATATAAATGCCAAACGCAAAAGTTGGTGAAACATAAATTCCAGAAATCACAACGAGAAATCCAGAAATCACAAAAAGGGGGAGGCCTATCAAAAACGGGAGCATGAAAACTCACCAACACGTGCATCACAAACGGAATGCTATTCCATGGTCGCTAACCATAGAGTCGGAACAACAACGTAGTACAGCGTTACGCCCGATGAACCTGAAACTCTAATAATCCGGAACAACGACGTAGTACAGCGTTACGCCCGATGAACCGAAATCCAACAATACGGAACAACGACGTAGTACATCGTTACGCCCGATGAACCAAAATCCAATAATACGGAACAACGACGTAGTACAGCGTTACGCCCGATGAACCGAACTCCGACAAAAGAACATGGGTCGCTAGCCCATAAAAATGATACGAAGCTCATTAGGACGAGGTACTGTCCCCCACGTGGACAAAGAGACATCGCACATTGCTAGTCTAAACCATAAAATGATCATCATCGATCATCAAGAAGTGTCGATTACACTAAGCTAGTAAATATAAGAGTTTAGCTTCATGTCCCATAACCACTAGCTTAACTTAAATATTTACGAACAAATTGTAGATTTCCACTCAAAAATTGTCACAAGAGTTTCAATCGAACAAGTCGATAAATTAACCGACGAAGTAAACGCAAGCGTTTCATATCACTTGTTTTGCTAAGCCGTTTAATTAGATTTTCTCATACGAATGAGGTAAAGGTTTGTATATACTAATAGATTAGAAAACAGTTTTATAAACGAGCTTTTTATTAAAAATAGAGTTGAAATAATCTTTGTAAAGAGTTTGAATATTTACTATTAGTATAGAAACCTTTGTATTTTTAAAGTGACAAGTCATAGAAATGATTGTAGAAATAATCAATCATCAAAAATTCACATACGAAGACGTGAATCAAATCCATAGAAATCGATGCCGAATCCATCAAAATGGATATACCAAAAATCCTGAAATAGAAGTCACCAAAATCGATAATAAATGATAACAAAAAATCGGATAAACCACGAATCGATTAACATTGGAAATTCAAACACAAAAGGAAAAATAGGCAGAGACAGCAGATTCAGTCGACTGGACTAGAGTGGTCAATCGACTAACACAAATCCTGGAAACTTTATGTTTCCAGGTTCGGTCGACTGAGCCTGGGTGGTCAGTCGACTGAATCATGCTTGGAAAATTTCTGTTTCCAGGCTCAGTCGACTGACCTAGAGTGGTCAGTCGACTGATACTGGCCCAGGAAATTTCCTGGGTTCAGTTCGGTCGACTGACCCTCAAATTTAGTCGACTAAACTGGAAATTCCAGTATTCTCAGCCTAGCCCCAAGGGGCAAAATCCCAAACAATTGGCGAACGGTCGAGCGATGGGCACTAGGGGTTTACGCCAATCGGCAACCCAGCCCTATAGGCTCTTCGATACGCCACCAAAAACATGTTCACAAATCAAAACAAGGATTTTCAAAGTTTTGACTTCAAAACACCAAAAATTGAAATGTTCACCAAATCAATTCAAACCAAAAGCAATTGAACATGAATATGTGTTAGGAATTCATACCTAACACCAATGATAGAAATAGACAAAGATGTGAGTTCAAAAACTCACCTTTAATCCCAAAAATAATGAATGAGAAGCTTGAAAGCAAAGGAAGATCAACCAATCAACCACTTCAACTCTAGAAGCTTAAATCTAAGCTCAAAAGAAGAACATTTCCTAAGTTAGGTTTAGGAAATTTCTGAAATCAAAGAGAGAATGAGTTGGAGAAGAAGGAGGAGATACTTACCAAAGCTTTGCCTTGATTTTGGAGCAAGAATTGAAGCTTGCAAATGGAATCTAGGGCTTGGAATGTCTAATTCCACTTCTCTTCCCCCATTTTTAGTTTAGCTTGAGAAAAAGAAATGAAATGAGGATGAGTGGATGAAGAGAAGGGCTGAGTTAGGTTATAGAATGAGTTGGGTGAAACCCAAACCCAAAAGCCCAAGTGAAAATAGCAAAATTCAACGTTCTCCAAACATATCGAAGCTTATACTCAAAAAAGTCGCAAACACCATTTTGGACTCAATGGAAGGGGTCTCGAGTCCTAATTCGAATGTTTGCAAAAAGTAGCTTTTTGGACCTTAATCCGACTAACGACGCTATATTTAAATAAAATATTTAAATATACAATTGTAAAATATGCGGGTTGTTACAGACTCCCCTCCTTAAAGAAATTGCATCCACTCAATAATTAAGAGGAAAAATAAAAAGTAACAACCATAAAAGCATATCTACACAAAAGGAAATTTGAAATAAGAAGTCCACCATAAAGAGCACGAAAGAGAAAACCCGAACATGTTCGCTCGATGAATTCTCAGGATTCCCAAGTGCAATCCTTGGGATTTGAGAACCATTGAACTTTCACCAAAAGGGAAATCTTTATTTCGAAGGCACTCAACCTCCGAAGCAATGATGCGAATGGGATGTTGCTCATAAGTCAAATTTGGTGAAACTTCAATTTCTTCAACAACACCGGACTCAAGAATAAAAATCGGAATTCCAAGGTATTTTCGCAGTAATGAGACGTGGAAAACATCATAAATAGCAAAAGATTGAGCCGGTAATAAAAAGGCGATAAGCCACGGAACAAATACGTTCGGTGATGGGAAAGGGACCAACATATCGAGGTGTTGACTTTCCCGATCGACTGAAACGCACAACACCCATCATAGGTGGAACATGAATGAACACCAATAAGATCTGGACCTAAAACCAGCTCTCACCGGCTTTAAGCCAACACGAAGGAAATCGGCATAGCCTTCCGTAGAGTGCCTCGAAAGGTGCCATACCAATACAAGGTTGGAAGTTATTATTGGAAGAAAACTCAACAAGTGAAATATAATTTTCCCAACTTCCACCAAAATCAAGAACGCATGAACGAAAGAGATCTTCAAGAGTTTGATTCACACGCTCGGTTTGTCCATCGGATTGAGGACGATAAGCGGTGCCAAAATTAAGCTTTGTTCCCAAAGCTTTTGAAGACCTTACAAAATCCACAAGCAAAATAATGGATCACGATTGCTAACAATAGAAGTAGGAACTCCATGCAATATAATAGGACATAGAGTTCTGCCAAAAGAGGTATAGTCAAAAAGAGAACGACGAGCCTCAAGGCTACACAAAACAAGAGATGAACATGAATTGGATTCACGATCTCGAATCTCACAAGTGGATAAATCTCGAGATCATTCCATTCGGATATCATCATAGAAACAACTACTTGTTGCTTTCGGCCAAGGGCATCGGCAACACGATTACCCTTTCCGGAAGTATAAAAACATCAAGTGTAACGATCTCGGATTTTATATAAGTTTAAATTGATAATTAAATTAATTTTTGAATAAAAATTGTGAAATTAATTGTAAATTGAAGCGAGTTTCCCCGACTTCAAATAAATTGTTTTAAATCAAATGAATTTAAATTTTAAATAAATGGTTTATGTTAGAAATTAAAATAAATTAAAATAAATTAAAATATAAGACAATAAATATTAAAGTAAAACAATAGTAGTAAATTAAATTAGGAATAGAGATCAATATATAAAAGATAAATTATAATAAAAATATAAAGGAAAACATTAGCTCAAATTTAACAACAAATTAAAATCTAGAAATTCATCTATATTACAATATATATATATATATTTTTATTCAATATAAAGTAAATATTAAATCTTAATAAATCAATACAAAGTAATACACATAGAATAAAAATAAACAAAAATAATAAAACAAAAATAAAATAAAGTAAAAATAGAAGTCACTTACATTATAAAATAATGAGATAAGGCCAAAGCAAAGTAATATGACTAAAGAAAGAAAACAATACAAAGTAATAGAACATAAGTAAGAAACCAGACTTGAAAACAAACAAGCAAAGAAAATATATCCAAGTGAAATGGCTTGCAAGGGAAGATATTAGCATATAGATAAATATATATTTTGTACAAGATAATTAATGCGTGAAACCTTAGTACACTACAATATCATTTCAGCCTCCAAGCAGAGAAAAAAAATCTCTGATCTCATGTTTACAAACAAATAAAATTATATCTCCTGTAAACTTCATTTTCTATATATCCATCAACTCTTCATCTCAGTTTCGTTCCATTCTAAACTATGAAAACTGAAAGTAAAATACCATTTAAATCTAAAAAAAACTTCAACTTAAAACAACAACAATCTGTTTATATTGCAAGCCAGAGGATCAAAAGAAGACTAAATACTCAAGCCTGTTTCATCATCAAGCTCTGTTCATTCCTTGACCCACTGTGAGTAACATCCCTTTAAAACAATTTAAAAGTATAATCCTGTTGCACTTATGTATGTGAATAAGTATGTTTATGTCTATATACATATATGAATGCTCTGTGAATGATGAAGAGCATTTGTGTGCAGGCTATTAATTACCTATGTTCTCTGTTTTGAGTTCTCAACACAAGATTTTGATCTAAAAACCATCTCCGCTTGATCTACTCACTGACAGAACATAGAATATAAACAAAAGTTGTTTGTTTGATTATAAATTAAGTTTTAAAAATCAATTTAGGTTAAAATAACTTGTTAAAGTCTCTGGAAATCAAAGAACTGAGCAAAGGCTTTAAATAAGTCAAAATTTTAATCTCTTAATTCATGGATTTAGGTATATACCCTGAATTCGCAAACTTTAACACGATTTTTAAAGTTAAAATCATGATTTTTAGATGAGTAATGAAGGAGTAGTTTTGGATCGTCCAGATTTCATAGTTTTGACGATAACTGGCGATCGACTGAGTTGTAAGGGTAGGGTTTTTGGCTGGTGACGGAGGGACGAACGGAGATTCTAGGAAAAATAGGGAGATGGTGGGTAGATGGCCGTGGTGGCGACGACAAGCTTTTGAAGTTCATAAACCTAATTTTGACGAGGCTATGTATTTTGGTTCGTTTATCGTCGATAGGTGATCGAGTTTGACGTGCTTTGGGGAGATGGTCGAGGGAGTGTGGGCGAGTGGTTGGCCGGAGTTTCGTGACCTCTGGTGGTCTGAGGCGACGAGGAGGAGCAGTTTTCCGATGATGTTTTGTTTCCTGTTTGACCTTGGGTGCTCGAATTTGAATTTGGGCTTGTGACGATATCGGGGTGATTCGAATCGATAGAGGAGGCGAACGATGACTTGCCGGAGGTGGAGCGGATCGTCGAAGCACCGCCGTGGCCCTGTGCACGTGCATGTGCACGTTGGGTTAGTTTGGGTTATGCTGTGGTTTCGTGTTTGGGAGAAAATGAGTGGTTCTCGGTGTTAAACTCGAAAGTGTTGTGTGAGAGACTCGGAGTAGAGATGGATCGCGAGTGGCACGAGAGAAACTAGGGGATTTTGGAGAGTTTGCTCGGGTTAAAATGAAGCTTTCTGGGTTTAAGTGAGAAACTGTACCAATTTTAAAATACAGGTTTTAAAATAAAGTAAAATCAAATGCAAGTTTAAAATGAAACTTGTACCAGATTTGTTTTAAAGAAGATCAAAGTGAAAGATACAAGCAAAATGTATTCAAATGGTTTTAAAGTGTTTAAAAGATTTTAAAGTGTATTTAAAAGTGAAAATGTTTAAAAGGAATGTTTAATTAAATTTTCAAGAATAAGAAATTATTAAACAAGTTTGAACAAGTTTCAAAGATTTTAAATGTTAAAATTTAATGTTTAAATTGTTTTGTTTAAGATAAATTATATATTTTGAATTATGGAATTGATTCCTAAATGTTTTTCTAATGAAGCAATGATATAATTAAGTAATTATGAAGATAAAGAATTTATCTAAAGTAATTGAGGTGGTGATAAATTAGAGATAATTAATTAGTGGAATTAATTAAAGGTTAATCACTTAATGTAATTAATAAAGTATAATTACTTAGTGTAAGTAATAAATGGATAATTACTTAATGTAATTAATTATGGCATGGTTAATTAATGAAAGTAATAAAAGGTTAATTACTTAATGGAAGTAATTAAGGATTAATTACTTAATGTAAGGATTAATTAATGTAAGTTAATTAAGTTTAATTAATTTAAGATAATCACTTGGTGATTTGATAAGTATAATTACTTAAATGTAATTAATGAAGTGTAATTACTTAGGGAAGTAATTAAAGATAATTACTGGATGTAATTGATTAAAGGAGATGTATTAATGGAAGTAATTTGAGTTTAATTTTTTTTTTGTAATTAATCAAGGAGTTAGTTTAATTGATATAAGCAATTAAGGGAAGTAAATTATTAATTTAATTAATCAAATGGAGATTAAGTAAGGAATAATTAATTTGAGAATTAAGGATTATTAATTAGATATTTAATTAATGATTGAAGTTGATTAATCAAGTGATTAAGAAATAATTGGTGATTAACTTATGATAATTAACCTGGATCTGATAATTTGTTCATAAGTAATACATCTGGTTTAAATTAATCAGTTGATTAATAGGTTTACTTGTGAATGTTTGGACTTGACTGAATGATTGAATTGTTGATATTCCCTGATCTGTGATGCTGTGTGATATATTCTGATTTGTGTGTGATCTGTACTGTAGTTTATTTATCTGGGATGAATGTAATATATTATCTGTAATTTATATATATGTGGTCTGTGAATAAAAGATAAGCGTTATAGTTATACCGCTTATCGACTATATTCTGTATTTTGATCTGATTGATGATGATGTTGCACTACTGTGTGAAACCCTTGGACCATACCATACACACACAAATATGGATTTCACGAGGAAATCGGTTAAGTCACAGATGATTTAAATTTATTGTTTTGAAATTGAAATTTTAATTTCAATTGATTTTGGAAATGGGTTTGGGTTAAATGTTAAAGCTTTTGGAAAGGAGTTTTCAAGATAAAAGTTATTTGAATAACTTGGTAAAGTTTCCAATTTAAATAATTTAATTTGAATTTGAATTCAAAATTTGGAATTGATTTCCATGTTTGGAAATTTATGGGTAAAGATGTCATAAATGTGTTTATATGAATTTAAACCATTTTAAAAGTATGGTTTTGAGAATTTGGATTTAACCCAAGGACTTTAACTCGTATAAATGAATCTGATTTTCCGAAATGAAAACTATTTGTTTTCAAATGATAAAAGCTTTCATATAAGGAATGAATTTCCAATTTGTGTCAAAAGAATTTCAAATTGAAAGGAAAATGGTTTTCCGAGTTATGAATAACCCTTTGTGAAAGATTGTTGAACTTTGTTTTGAAATTGGAAAGGTGTAACTTTTGTAGAAAGGGTCGAGATGAAATTGTTTTGAAAGCTATCAGTTAAATCTTTGTTTTAAAGAATAGACGAGTAAATCCAATTGAAATGGAAATTGATTTGGAAAATCTACGAATAGATCTTTGTAAAACTGGGTGAACTTTGTGAGATGAATCTTTTTATGTAAAAGATTAAAATGGTAATGTGTTTAAACCATTTGAAGAAAAGTTTGGGTAATAAGTTGTGACTTAACTGAAATCCCAATATCTATATGTTTTTAAATATTGCGCTCATTATTCGGTTTAGCCGGGAGAGGACTTTGTGTCATATAACCCATTCCGAATAGTGATACGACGTAAATGGATAGCATTTGAAGACCGGTGTTTAAGACCGGGTGTTTGCGAGAACGATAGGATAACCTATCGATTGTCTCTGCACTGATTAGCTATGGTATAGAGATTTCCTATGTGATGGGAAGTCCGATCGGGATTGTGAATACCCGGATTGCAAGGGCTTCTTCGGAAGTGCCTTCGGTTCTGTTCGAACCCGGAACAGACTTGTATGGACGTATGTCTGACACTACACTTTGAGATATAAAGCTGATTTCTTTCAAATACATTTCTGTTTTGGTGGCGGAGATTTATTCTCTTAGCTTAACACCCTTCTCTGAGACGTACGAGCTCAGAGGTTATGTAGTTGAAGGTTATCAGTGATATACTCCCAATTTGGTAGTGCGGCATGCTGAGTGCTGCTGTGTGTTGGTGATCATTTGTTGATCAAAGCATGGCTTTTGTGAAAAAGCGTAGCTTTGTGGATGAGACCTCATCGAGCCTCACAGACCGGAAATGGTCGAAACAGGAAAGTGCGGCAAGGTTTCAAGGGTAGCTCCCCTAGGGTATGTCCATTCCTTCTGGAAAAAGGTGGTATCATGGTATGGAGCCCAGATATTTACCTGTGTGGTTGCTCCAATCTCATTTACTCTGTGTGATTGTTGCTTTGTGATCGAGACGTCTCGGATAAAGGTCGCAAACGACCGGGGGTGGCATATCTTAGGCTTACTACCCGGGAAGGGGGTAACCGGCCTTGTTTTGGCAGAGAGCAGTTGTCTCTCGGGGCGTCCCTCCAGAGGCGTTCCTATGTGGCATAAGAATTTCCTTAGCCTGACCATTTGTTGGAAAATCCAAAGAAACAATACGAGCCCTGTACGGTTTTAGTTTTATAACCTGCTATGGAATGTGGCGGTAATCTGCTATTGAACATAGTAGATGTAGTAGGCATACAATAATGGTTGTATGTTGGCTAAGATTAATATTATATTTTCGAAAGGTTTCCTACATTATGCACTAGTAATAATATCAAAAGAGTTTTTCTTGCGTAGTAAGCATGTTTGACTATCATAAGAAGAAATCTCCTCTAATTTTGCGATTGCATTGTGTGTGTGGCGGGAGGTCTTATGGTAGTTTCATTTTCCAAAAAGCATTACGGTTTTCAATGTTTAAAATTCTTTTGTTGTTTGTTTTAAAGATAAACAACTGTTTTTGTTACTCACACCAGTCCCATGACTGACCTGGAGTTTATTGTTCCCTTCCTAAACTCTGGGTGCCCACAATTTTCCATACGGGCAGTCTGGAGTTGGGTTTCTTTTCAGATAGTCAGGTTGAGTAGATTATCTGGAGCTAGTTCAGTTTTAGGAGTTCACGCCGACGACTGACCTTGCTTATCTTGGTGAAACGAGATGGTGGTTCGAGCTGATGTTGGAGTTGTTGGACTCAGCCTCTCTAACTGATCATTTGGAGTTATCACTTCTGTATTTCCGCTGTAGTATCATTATTTATCTCTGATATTCTTGTATCATATAGATATCATTGTTGAATATCATTCTGGATATTATATTCATTGGAGTTGTATATGATATCATTGTTTTTTTTCTTCCGCTGTGTTGTTATACTTAATGGTGTTATAAGCTCCGATGAGCCAGATTCGGCGTTTGAATCTGCGGTATTTCGAGTACAAGTGAAGTACGGGTGCCGATTTTCGAAGGCCGAGTTTAAGATCATCACATTTGGTATCAGAGCTAAGGTTAAACTTTAGCTCAGGAGTGTAACACATTAAGTAACTCATTAGAGATAGGGTGAAGTATACCCTAGAATGAGTAATTCTCAAATATCCGTCCATATACCTCACTAAATTCTCTTGCTATCCACTGATAGCAAGTATGAGTGCAAGAAGAGGATGAGATAGGGGACATGGGAATACCACTACGAAATGGTCAATACCCTGTAACAACAAGGAAGCAATCTTTTCTCTATCAATCTCTTTTGTTCAGCATCTTTTCTCAATTCTTTGATAGTTCCTGGTAGATCCAGGAAGAAGATTTGATATATTTATGGGACATAAACTCCAAATAGGTCGGAGTTGTTTGTTTGAATGAATTGGTTGCTTTGGTTGCTATGGTTGATAGGTATACTTTAGTTTTTAAACTAAAAGTTTTGAAATTGTATCCATATATCTATACAATTTGGGTCCCAATATATTCTATGAATGGTTAGTTATCCCTTCGAACTAACTAATGCCACTGCATATTTCGTAGATCTGGATAACCCGAGTATCTTGTGAAGTGTTAAAACAGATTCGTTCTTGTATCTATTATTGATATTCTGATTTGGTAAGCCAAATGCAGAATAGATGTTCAGTTAACTTGATGAAACATTCTTCATCTATCTTTATGTCTCCCTGGCAAATTTCGAGGACGAAATTCTTTTAAGGGGGGAAGTCTGTAACGATCTCGGATTTTATATAAGTTTAAATTGATAATTAAATTAATTTTTGAAGAAAAATTGTGAAATTAATTGTAAATTGAAGCGAGTTTCCCCGACTTCAAATAAATTGTGTTAAATCAAATGAATTTAAATTTTAAATAAATGGTTTATGTTAGAAATTAAAATAAATAAATAAAAATAAAAGACAATAAATATTAAAGTAAAACAATAGTAATAAATTGAATTAGAAATAGAGATCAATATATAAAAGATAAATTATAATAAAAATATAATGGAAAACATTAGCTCAAATTTAACAACAGATTAAAATCTAGAAATTCATCTATATTACAAAATAAATATATATATATATATATAGTTTTATTCAATATAAAGTAAATATATAAATCTTAATAAATCAATACAAAGTAATACACATAGAATAAAAACAAACAAAAATAATAAAAGAAAAATAAAATAAAGCAAAAATAGAAGTCACTTACATTATTAAATAATGAGATAAGGCCAAAGCAAAGTAATATGACTAAAGAAAGAAAACAATACAAAGTAATAGAACATAAGTAAGAAACCAGACTTGAAAACAAACAAGCAAAGAAAATATATCCAAGTGAAATGGCTTGCAAGGGAAGATATTAGCATATAGATAAATATATATTTTTTGTACAAGATAATTAATGCGTGAAACCTTAGTACACTACAATATCATTTCAGCCTCCAAGTAGAGAAAAAAAATCTCTGATCCCATGTGTACAAACAAATAAAATTATATCTCCTGTAAACTTCATTTTCCATATATCCATCAACTCTTCATCTCAGTTTCGTTCCATTCTAAGCTATGAAAACTGAAAGTAAAATACCATTTAAATCTGAAACAAAACTTCAACTTAAAACAACAACAATCTGTTTCTAATGCAAGCCAGAGGATCAAAAGAAGACTAAATACTCAAGCCTGTTTCATCATCAAGCTCTGTTCATTCCTTGACCCACTGTGAGTAACATCCCTTTAAAACAATTTAAAAGTATAATCCTATTGCACTTATGTATGTGAATAAGTATGTTTATGTCTATATACATATATGAATGCTCTGTGAATGATGAAGAGCATTTGTGTGCAGGCTGTTAATTACCTATGTTCTCTGTTTTGAGTTCTCAACACAAGATTTTGATTTAAAAACCATCTCCGCTTGATCTACTCACTAACAGAACATAGAATATAAACAAAAGTTGTTTGTTTGATTATAAATTAAGTTTTAAAAATTAATTTAGGTTAAAATAACTTGTTAAAGTCTCTGGAAATCAAAGAACTGAGCAAAGGCTTTAAATAAGTCAAAATTTTAATCTCTTAATTCATGGATTTAGGTATATACCCTGAATTCGCAAACTTTAACACGATTTTTAAAGTTAAAATCTTGATTTTTAGATGAGTAATGAAGGAGTAGTTTTGGATCGTCCAGATTTCGTAGTTTTGGCGATAACTGGCGATCGATTGAGTTGTAAGGGTAGGGTTTTTGGCTGGTGACGGAGGGACGAACGGAGATTCTAGGAAAAATAGGGAGATGGTGGGTAGATGGCCGTGGTAGCGACGACAAGCCTTTGAAGTTCATAAACCTAATTTTGACAAGGCTATGTATTTTGGTTCGTTTATCGTCGATAGGTGATCGAGTTCGACGTGCTTTGGGGAGATGGTCGAGGGAGTGTGGGCGAGTGGTTGGCCGGAGTTTCGTGACCTCTGGTGGTCAGAGGCGACGAGGAGGAGCAGTTTTCCGATGATGTTTTGGTTCCAGTTTGACCTTGGGTGCTCGAATTTGAATTTGGGCTTGTGATGATATCGGGGTGATTCAAATCGATAGAGGAGGCGAACGATGACTTGCCGGAGGTGGAGCGGATCGCCGAAGCGCCGCCGTGGCCCTGTGCACGTGCACGTTGGGTTAGTTTGGGTTATGCTGTGGGTTCGTGTTTAGGAGAAAACGAGCGGTTCTCGGTGTTAAACTCGAAAGTGTTGCGTGAGAGACTCGGAGTAGAGATGGATAACGAGTGGCACGAGAGAAACTAGAGGATTTTGGAGAGTTTGCTCGGGTTAAAATGTGATGAGCTTTCTGGGTTTAAGTGAGAACCTGTACCAATTTTAAAATACAGGTTTTAAAATAAAGTAAAATCAAATGCAAGTTTAAAATGAAACTTGTACCAAATTTTTTTTAAAGAAGATCAAAGTGAAAGATAAAAGCAAAATGTTTTCAAATGGTTTTAAAGTGTTTAAAAGATTTTAAGGTGTATTTAAAAGTGAAAATGTTTTAAAGGAATGTTTAACTAAATTTTCAAGAATAAGAAATTATTAAACAAGTTTGAACAAGTTTCAAAGATTTTAAATGTTAAAATTTAATGTTTAAATTGTTTTGTTTAAGATAAATTATATATTTTGAATTATGGAATTGATTCCTAAATGTTTTTCTAATGATATAATTAAGTAATTATGAAGATAAAGAATTTATCTAAAGTAATTGAGGTGGTGATAAATTAGAGATAATTAATTAGTGGAATTAATTAAAGGTTAATCACTTAATGTAATTAATAAAGTATAATTACTTAGTGTAAGTAATAAATGGATAATTACTTAATGTAATTAATTATGGCATGGTTAATTAATGAAAGTAATAAAAGGTTAATTACTTAATGGAAGTAATTAAGGATTAATTACTTAATGTAAGGATTAATTAATGTAAGTTAATTAAGTTTAATTAATTTAAGATAATCACTTGGTGATTTGATAAGTATAATTACTTAAATGTAATTAATGAAGTGTAATTACTTAGGGAAGTAATTAAAGATAATTACTGGATGTAATTGATTAAAGGAGATGTATTAATGGAAGTAATTTGAGTTTAATTTTTTTTTGTAATTAATCAAGGAGTTAGTTTAATTGATATAAGCAATTAAGGGAAGTAAATTATTAATTTAATTAATCAAATGGAGATTAAGTAAGGAATAATTAATTTGAGAATTAAGGATTATTAATTAGATATTTAATTAATGATTGAAGTTGATTAATCAAGTGATTAAGAAATAATTGGTGATTAACTTATGATAATTAACCTGGATCTGATAATTTGTTCATAAGTAATACATCTGGTTTAAATTAATCAGTTGATTAATAGGTTTACTTGTGAATGTTTGGACTTGACTGAATGATTGAATTGTTGATATTCCCTGATCTGTGATGCTGTGTGATATATTCTGATTTGTGTGTGATCTGTACTGTAGTTTATTTATCTGGGATGAATGTAATATATTATCTGTAATTTATATATATGTGGTCTGTGAATAAAAGATAAGCGTTATAGTTATACCGCTTATCGACTATATTCTGTATTTTGATCTGATTGATGATGATGTTGCACTACTGTGTGAAACCCTTGGACCATACCATACACACACAAATATGGATTTCACGAGGAAATCGGTTAAGTCACAGATGATTTAAATTTATTGTTTTGAAATTGAAATTTTAATTTCAATTGATTTTGGAAATGGGTTTGGGTTAAATGTTAAAGCTTTTGGAAAGGAGTTTTCAAGATAAAAGTTATTTGAATAACTTGGTAAAGTTTCCAATTTAAATAATTTAATTTGAATTTGAATTCAAAATTTGGAATTGATTTCCATGTTTGGAAATTTATGGGTAAAGATGTCATAAATGTGTTTATATGAATTTAAACCATTTTAAAAGTATGGTTTTGAGAATTTGGATTTAACCCAAGGACTTTAACTCGTATAAATGAATCTGATTTTCCGAAATGAAAACTATTTGTTTTCAAATGATAAAAGCTTTCATATAAGGAATGAATTTCCAATTTGTGTCAAAAGAATTTCAAATTGAAAGGAAAATGGTTTTCCGAGTTATGAATAACCCTTTGTGAAAGATTGTTGAACTTTGTTTTGAAATTGGAAAGGTGTAACTTTTGTAGAAAGGGTCGAGATGAAATTGTTTTGAAAGCTATCAGTTAAATCTTTGTTTTAAAGAATAGACGAGTAAATCCAATTGAAATGGAAATTGATTTGGAAAATCTACGAATAGATCTTTGTAAAACTGGGTGAACTTTGTGAGATGAATCTTTTTATGTAAAAGATTAAAATGGTAATGTGTTTAAACCATTTGAAGAAAAGTTTGGGTAATAAGTTGTGACTTAACTGAAATCCCAATATCTATATGTTTTTAAATATTGCGCTCATTATTCGGTTTAGCCGGGAGAGGACTTTGTGTCATATAACCCATTCCGAATAGTGATACGACGTAAATGGATAGCATTTGAAGACCGGTGTTTAAGACCGGGTGTTTGCGAGAACGATAGGATAACCTATCGATTGTCTCTGCACTGATTAGCTATGGTATAGAGATTTCCTATGTGATGGGAAGTCCGATCGGGATTGTGAATACCCGGATTGCAAGGGCTTCTTCGGAAGTGCCTTCGGTTCTGTTCGAACCCGGAACAGACTTGTATGGACGTATGTCTGACACTACACTTTGAGATATAAAGCTGATTTCTTTCAAATACATTTCTGTTTTGGTGGCGGAGATTTATTCTCTTAGCTTAACACCCTTCTCTGAGACGTACGAGCTCAGAGGTTATGTAGTTGAAGGTTATCAGTGATATACTCCCAATTTGGTAGTGCGGCATGCTGAGTGCTGCTGTGTGTTGGTGATCATTTGTTGATCAAAGCATGGCTTTTGTGAAAAAGCGTAGCTTTGTGGATGAGACCTCATCGAGCCTCACAGACCGGAAATGGTCGAAACAGGAAAGTGCGGCAAGGTTTCAAGGGTAGCTCCCCTAGGGTATGTCCATTCCTTCTGGAAAAAGGTGGTATCATGGTATGGAGCCCAGATATTTACCTGTGTGGTTGCTCCAATCTCATTTACTCTGTGTGATTGTTGCTTTGTGATCGAGACGTCTCGGATAAAGGTCGCAAACGACCGGGGGTGGCATATCTTAGGCTTACTACCCGGGAAGGGGGTAACCGGCCTTGTTTTGGCAGAGAGCAGTTGTCTCTCGGGGCGTCCCTCCAGAGGCGTTCCTATGTGGCATAAGAATTTCCTTAGCCTGACCATTTGTTGGAAAATCCAAAGAAACAATACGAGCCCTGTACGGTTTTAGTTTTATAACCTGCTATGGAATGTGGCGGTAACCTGCTATTGAACATAGTAGATGTAGTAGGCATACAATAATGGTTGTATGCTGGCTAAGATTAATATTATATTTTCGAAAGGTTTCCTACACTATGCACTAGTAATAATATCAAAAGAGTTTTTCTTGCGTGGTAAGCATGTTTGACTATCATAAGAAGAAATCTTCTCCAATTTTGCGATTGCATTGTGTGTGTGGAGGGAGGTCTTATGGTAGTTTCATTTTCCAAAAAGCATTGCGGTTTTCAATGTTTAAAATTCTTTTGTTGTTTGTTTTAAAGATAAACAACTGTTTTTGTTACTCACACCAGTCCCATAACTGACCTGGAGTTTATTGTTCCCTTCCTAAACTCTGGGTGCCCACAATTTTCCATACGGGCAGTCTGGAGTTGGGTTTCTTTTCAGATAGTCAGGTTGAGTAGATTATCTGGAGCTAGTTCAGTTTTTGGAGTTCACGCCGATGACTGACCTTGCTTATCTTGGTGAAACGAGATGGTGGTTCGAGCTGATGTTGGAGTTGTTGGACTCAGCCTCTCTGACTGATCATTTGGAGTTATCACTTCTGTATTTCCGCTAGTAGTATCATTATTTATCTCTGATATTCTTGTATCATATAGATATCATTGTTGAATATCATTCTGGATATTGTATTCATTGGAGTTGTATATGATATCATTGTTTTTTTTCTTCCTCTATGTTGTTATACTTAATGGTGTTATAAGCTCCGGTGAGCCAGATTCGGCGTTTGAATCTGCGGTATTTCGAGTACAAGTGAAGTACGGGAGCCGATTTTCGAAGGTCGAGTTCAGGATCATCACATCAAGATCATAAGGTGCAAGGAACTCGAGCCAACGTTGTTGATGCAAATTAAGTTCCTTTTAAGAAAATAAATATTTCAAAGATTTACGATCGGAGTAGAGAACAAATTCCACTCCCAAAAGATAATAACACAAAAATCTAAGAGCGAAAACATAGCCGCGAGCTCTAAATCATGAGTGGCATATCTAGTCTCGGCAGGCTTCAATTGTCAAGAAGCATATGATAAACACATTCCCTAAGCAAGAGAATGGCATCCAAACCAATACGACTAGTATCGGTAAAAACAATAAAGTCTTGGTTCCCTTCGGGAACCGCAAGAATAAAAGCATCGGAAAAGTGTTCCTTTCTCTTTCCCGAAAAGCTAAAACTTTCAAAATTACAATTATCTTTATGTAATAATCTTTTTAGAAAAATTTACATTTTACAAGTCAATTTACTGTGTCTGATCGTCTCATCATAGCGTTTAGGAGATTCCTATCGATAACGTTGATCAAGCGCATCGACCAAAATTCTTAAAGCACTCAATGGGCAATACAATCCCAAAATCATCTTTTATATGATAACTATGTCTCTTAAAGTTTTTAAGAATATTCCTTGCTCGTTTTAAGAACAAAATCCAATCATACTCTTAAATAAATCTTACGAAAAAGATTTGCAAAATTTTAAATTGTTGTTTTCATCCAAAATCAATAAATACAAGAATGGAGTCATCGAGATATTCGTAGAATACTCGATTCATAAAATGGATGAAATAAGCTGGACAAACTGGATGACATAATAAGTCATTCATACGAATCATAACGAGTGCGGAATGCGGTAAGTGGAATGCTAACTTCCGCAACTCGTAGCAAATGAAAACCGGTGGCAAGGTCGAGCTGAAAAGACCTTAACACCACTCAAAAGACTACTTAGGTGATAATCCTAAGACAAGCTCCAAAATACCGGAAAATTCCACAAACTACCCGAATGAGAAAAATAACGTTTTCCTCATCATGTGGGTTTAAAGAATAAAATGATGTCATCAAATTTGGAATCGAAATCACAAAGAAAAATAGATATCTGCTTAACAGATTAAGAATGTCGAAGATGAATAGTCCACTCGAGACATAGGATATGGCTTCATAATGATTAAGCCAATCCTTTCTCAAAAATCAGTTTCGAAGCCTAAATAACGCATAACATGCAAATCGGCTCGAAAAGAATAATCACATAAAATAAACTCGACATTTTCACAAAGTAAATTGAGTGTTGCGGATCCATCAATCGAATTCGCAATTCTCAATGAAGTCATCAAGCTCATAAAAATTAAAAGAGAAAGAATCATCAAGTTCTTTTGATATAAAATAATGAGATGAACCCAAATCAAAAAGAACTTGAATAAGACAATCACAAAACAAATATTGTCAAGGATAGAAGGAGAATTACCTTGACCAAGAGAAGTGTCACTAGGAGCTTGCACGACATTCAACTCTCCCTCTCTCCGGGTTCGGAGTATGGGACATGTAGATATAAGATGGCCCGAACTTTTGCAATAACGACAAAAAAATGGTTTCGGGCACTCATTTGCATAGTGGTCCGTAAGACCACAATTGTAGCATCGTCCACGACTAGAGGTAGGAGACTTTGCTATCGAAGTTTCTTGCTTCCCTTTCTTGTTGGGATTGGGATTGGGGCCTTTGAACTTAATAGGCCTTTTCATGTTATTGTTGAAGTTCTGTCTGGCACGCACAACTTCAACATTACTTTCATTATCGGCCTCTTCAAGTCGAAGAGCGATATCAATAAGCTGATCAAAAGAAACTTCTAATTTCAGAAGTAAAGGCTTCTTAAGGTTTTTATTCAACCCATAGACAAATCTCTGATTTTTCTTCAATGGGGTATTAATATACTCGACCCCATATTTAGACAGAGATTCAAAAGATGCAACGTAATCCGTCACAGACGATTCACCTTGAACAAGGTCAATAAAGCATCGGGCTAAAGTTACTTTTTCAGCCTCCAGCACAAACTTCAATTCGAATCTTTCCCAGAATTGCTCCCAAGTAAGATCCGCTTCGATAATTTCAGAAATCAAAAGCTCATACCAATCTAATGCTCTTTCTTGGAGCATGCTAGAAGCCACTTGGACTCGAAGTGAATCAATAAGATCCATGCGGGAAAAGATGCGATCGCATGATCTAATCCAAGCTTGGATTTCTATAACGGTTTCGGAACCTTTGAATGGCCTTCCACCCAAAGCGGTATAATCTCTGCACAAGCGTGCAAACCGGGATTTAGGGTGAGTAGGCGCTAGAGCAGGTCCGACAGCTTGGGCATTATTCACAAGATCTAAAAGTTGTTGAGCTGACATAAATACTCCATCGTGGGGAGTAGCACTAGATTGACCGGCGCTAGGACGGCCAGGTTTAACCATTTCTCTTCTCTAAGAAAGAAAGAAAGAAGAGGAAAATGATATTCTCAAAATGAATATCAAACAACCTTGATTGATAAAACAATGCATCACAAAAGAAAATAGGATAGAACGGTACGAAGACTCGAATCAAATCCTATGGCACGATTCCTAAGAAAGACTTGGGACAATGATCCTTGCTAGATTATTCTACATTGTTCCGAAGTTTGGCTCTGATACCATGCTGTGACGCCCCACCTCTATGCTCACGCTAGCCAAGGACACTACGGTGTAATGCCGTCCACTAGCGCGAAGAATAAGGCTGTTGAGGAGCGACCATCTGTGTAATTGCTTTGTGCGAGTACCGATATGTCAGAAAATATAACTTACATTTCATTTCTGGAGGAAACCCGACATATCTAATACAAACTCAAAGCTACCACACAATGGCTATGTGGACCTCGGAAACAAACGTAGAAATAAACATAACACAAATCAGTCATAGACATTCATATCACAAAGGCGGAATCAGATATGAATATATCACATGAAAGTGTACAACAAAATAGTGGTCATAGAAGATCCACTACATAACAAAAGAATAGGTACAGGTGCTAGACAAAGGAATAAATATACATCAAGGAGTCTCTACCTCAAATGTATACTAACAAAAACTACTATGCTAAAGTAGTTAGCCAAAAGTCAGGTGACGAACCCTGAGAAGAAGTCAAGCAGAAGCACCTGAAATACCTCGGTCTGACCCGAGTATTATTTAGGAACAAAATAATAAACGGATCAGTCTAGCTATAAATATCAGATAAAATTATATACGATAAGAGATATGACCAAAAACGTATGATAACCAAAAATGCCATACTGTGTCAAGTATACATCAAATAACAATCAAAAATCATACAATATATCAATCATCTAAAAATACCAAAAAGAATATCATATTCTTTATTTTATTCACCAAACTACAAATATTGACAAACATATAAATGCCAAACGCAAAAGTTGGTGAAACATAAATTCCAGAAATCACAACGAGAAATTCAGAAATCACAAAAAGGGGGAGGCCTATCAAAAACGGGAGCATGAAAACTCACTAACACGTGCATCACAAACGGAATGCTATTCCATGGTCGCTAATCATAGAGTTGGAACAACAACGTAGTACAGCGTTACGCCCAATGAACCTGAAACTCTAATAATCCGGAACAACAACGTAGTACATCGTTACGCCCGATGAACCGAAATCCATTAATACGGAACAACGACGTAGTACAGCGTTACACCCGATGAACCAAAATCCAATAATACGGAACAACGACGTAATACAGCATTACGCCCGATGAACCGAACTCCGACAAAAGATATTGGGTCGCTAGCCCATAAAATTGAGACGAAGCTCATTAGGACGAGGTACTGTCCCCCACGTGGACAAAGAGACATCGCACATTGCTAGTCTAAACCATAAAATGATCATCATTGATCATCAAGAAGTGTCGATTACACTAAGCTAGTAAATATAAGGGTTTAGCTTCATGTCCCATAACCACTAGCTTAACTTAAATATTTACGAACAAATTGTAGATTTCCACTCAAAATTTTTCACAAGAGTTTCAATCGAACAAGTTCATAAATTAACCGACGAAGTAAACGCAAGCATTTCATACCACTTGTTTTGCTAAGCCGTTTAATTAGATTTTCTCATACGAATGAGGTAAAGGTTTGTATATACTAATAGATTAGAAAACGGTTTTATAAACGAGCTTTGTATTAAAAATAGAGTTGAAATCATCTTTGTAAAGAGTTTGAATATTTACTATTAGTATAGAAACCTTTGTATTTTTAAAGTGACAAGTCATAGAAATGATTGTAGAGACAATCAATCATCAAAAATTCACATACGTAGACGTGAATCAAATCCATAGAAATCGATGCCGAATCCATCAAAATGGATATACCAAAAGTCCCGAAATAGAAGTCACCAAAATCGATAATAAATGATAACAACAAATCGGATAAATCACGAATCGATTAACATTGGAAATTCAAACACAAAAGGCAAAATAGGCAAAGACAGCAGATTTAGTCGACTGGACCAGAATGGTCAGACGACTGACACAAATCCTGGAAACTTTCTGTTTCCAAGTTCGGTCGACTGAGCCTGGGTGGTCAGTCGACTGAATCATGCCTGGAAACTTTCTGTTTCCAGGCTCAGTCGACTGACCCAGAGTGGTCAGTCGACTGATACTGGCCCAGGAAATTTCCTGGGTTCAGTTCGGTCGACTGACCCTCAAATTCAGTCGACTGAACTGGAAATTCCAGTATTCTCAGCCTAGCCCCCAAGTGGAAAAATCCCAAACAATTGGCGAACGGTCGAACGATGGGCGCTAGGGGTTTACGCCAATCGGCAACCCAGCCCTATAGGCTCTTTGATACGCCACCAAAAACATGTTCACAAATCAAAACAAGGATTTTCAAAGTTTTGACTTCAAAACACCAAAAATTGAAATGTTCACCAAATCAATTCAAACCAAAAGCAATTGAACATGAATATGTGTTAGGAATTCATACCTAACATCAATGATAGAAATAGACAAAGATGTGAGTTCAAAAACTCACCTTTAATCCCAAAAACAATGAATGAGAAGCTTGAAAGCAAAGGAAGATCAACCACTTCAACTTTAGAAGCTTGAATCTAAGCTCAAAAGAAGAACATTTCCTAAGTTAGGTTTAGAAAATTTTTGAAATCAAAGAGAGAATGAGTTGGAGAAGAAGGAGGAGATACTTACCAAAGCTTTGCCTTGATTTTGGAGCAAGAATTGAAGCTTGCAAATGAAATCTAGGGCTTGGAATTTCTAATTCCACTTCTCTTCCCCCATTTTCAGTTTAGCTTGAGAAAAAGAAATGAAATGAGGATGAGTGTATGAATAGAAGGGCTGAGTTAGGTTATAGAATGAGTTGGGTGAAACCCAAACCCAAAAGCCCAAGTGAAAATAGCGAAATTCAACTTTCTCCAAACATATCGAAGCTTATACTCAAAAAAGTCCAAACACCATTTTGGACTCAATGGAAGGGGTCTCGAGTCCTAATTCGACTGTTTGCAAAAAGTAGCTTTTCGGACCTTAATCTCACTAACGATGCTATATTTAAATAAAATACTTAAATATACAATTGTAAAATATTTGGGTTGTTACATTCATTGTAACGACCCGTATTTTTACGGATCGAAAAGTTCGTTAAAATCTGGAATTTTCAGCATTTTTAAGTCATTTCAGATTTTGGCAGATTTTGTTAAGTCCTAAGTCGGTTTGGACGAGTTAAGTAATAAGTCTGGGTCAGTGGCCGACTTAAGGAGTTAACCGAGTTAAGGAAGTGTAGCTGACGACTTTGTAGACTGGTTAAGTGTTAGATCGGTTGGGACGACTTTTAGAAGTTTGCGAGTTAAGGGCTCGGAGATAGGTCGTTTGAACGACTTATGGTAAGGCAACGACCTAAGTAACTAGGCGAGTTAGCGACATAAGGAGCTAAGTGGATTCACGACCTAAGGTGTTATCGTAGTTAGGTCGTGAGCTCTGTTATAGTTAAGTCGCGTAGTGTTAAGTCGAATGGTGCTAAGTTGTTAAGTCGTCCAGGCGACTTAGGAGGGAATGCGCGTGTGTTAGGTCGTGTGTTTGCTAAGTCGTAACCTAGCTAAGTCGTGAGGTTGATGAGTTGTAGAGATATTAAGTCATTAAGACGTATCCCAGTTAAGTCGTAGACTGGTAAGTCGCGCAATGCGTTAAGTCGTAGACGACTTAGGAGTTGAGTCGTAACCCAGTTCTGCTAAGTTATAAGTCGTAGGCTAGTGGGATTTGATAAGTCGTAGGTTGGCATAGCAGTTGGGTCGTAAGTCGTCTGGGATGTTAAGTCTGAAGGTTATAAGTCGAAGACGACTTAGGGAAGGCGGACGAGTTAAGGAGGAATTCAGCTATAAATACTCGTCCATTTTCTCACTTTTTGGGATCCGGATTTCGAAGCGACGAAGTGCTGCCATTTTGAGAGCTCGACTTCTACACTTCTTCACTTCTTTTCTCCACTCTAATCTAGTGATTCCTTCCATCATCAAATTGAAGGTTCGAGAGCTTAGATTGAAGATCTTCATCCTTTGAAGTGAGATTTCTTCGTTTGAGGCGAATTCGTGATAGATCAAGCTTGATCCTTCGCTGTCCAGATCTGAAGCGTGTTGATTTGGGGTTGTTTAGGTGATTTGGTGAGTGGTGATTATCTCTCACACGGATCCAAAGGAGTATATCGGATTGTTGGCTCGATTTGGTGTTAAAATAGTGATTTTCATGCATTTTCTTCATCCTAAGTGTAGATCCATGTAGATCCACTGTTCATGATGATTTGACAACCATTTTACTAAGTGTTAACCTATGCAAGTTCATTCATCAAGATTGTAGAGATATTTCTCATGATTTCATGCTTGTTAGACTTTCAACTCTTTAATTACGAAATTGCCATTATTATGATAATTGTCTACTTAGATCATATTTGAATGCTTGATTGTTTGGATTAATGTTTGACTTGGTTGATTGATATGAATTAGATGATTGATGATTTGATTTAGACCGAAGACGATTCAAAAGCTAAGGGAAGGGCTCTTGAATTGGGAAAGCTGCTCGTGGCATATGTAGCGGGATGATAAAGCTCTTATGCATAGATTTGATGATGTGATGTTGAGATGAGGCTTTGCGAGGATGTAATGAAGCAAGGCATCATGTGATGAAGACTTGGTCTAATCCAGACGGGATCATTCCAAGCATGTTGATAACTCGGTGAATGGTTCGAGTTGAGGATAATGGATGGATATGAGAATGGTCGTCAAGGAGGATGACTAGGAGGCTTGGGTCTCATCGTTGTTGAAGGTTCTAGCATGCTCTAAGCAAGAGTACGTTTGGGCAGATTCGATAGTCCCAACGACCAACTGTTGATGGTCGAGTACTCTGGGCAGATTCGATAGTCCTAGGCACGGGTCACGATGACGTGCGGGAGTTATGTCTAGAACCGGGGTTACCATTAGCCCTTGACGGACGGCTGAAAGAATGTGCCGGTCATTCAATTAACGGTGATACCGAAGCAGTGATAACAGTGATAGCCAGAGTCATGGATGTTTGGTTGTATCGTCATTCGGTCTCAAGAGCGGTATTTTCTGGGTGCTTATCTGATCTTGGTTTAGGCCTTGGGGGTTTGTACTTGGAAAACATCGCCCTTGACTCGAGTGATAATTGCTTTACTTTATATTGTATGCTCTGCTATGTTTGCTTCTAATTAGTGTGTGTCTGGGGGCTATCACTGTAGAAAGAGGTTGGAGTGGGAGGGTTGTATTCCTATTCCTTTTCCTTTATGCTCTTTTGGTATGTTGTTACTTAATTTACTGCTCACTAAGACTGTTGTCTGACTCAAGGCTTTATGTTTTTAATTCTTATTGCCTTGGGTTGTTCGTCCATTTTGGGACGGGCAGACTAGGTAGCAGGTGACAGGTGCTGTTCTAGCTTTCCACGGTGCTGATATCGAAGACGAGCTGGAGTATTGCATATTATCTTCTTATTATATGTACTGGATGTTCCGCTGTTTGTATATTCTCTGAGTGTTATGTAGTGAGGCTTGATGTATTGACTATTCGGATGTCTGTATTCAACTATTATGAAGTTTTATATGATGACATTTTGTTCTGTAAAGCTTCACTATACATATGTTCTATTGTATTTTATCCATGCGCTGTGAGTAATACGATAGATTCTGATGTTTAAATTTACCCTGACAATCGTCCATGGTCGCCTGGCACACTTTACAGCGCATTTTTCTCTAGGTTCAGTGCAGGGGTCATGGGCGGTCGTCACATTAATCTTAGAACATTCCATATTGATTTCATCAAATACTCATTCCACAATTTATTTACAACCCAAACATTTGTCACTTCAAATTGGTATTTAACTTGCATTTCATTTCATTAACCCAACAAGTTTTATTTAGGATCATTTTATAAAATCTCGACCACAACCATTTCACAATTTACTTAAGTCGAGATTTCATCCAATATTTACTTAAGTTATTTATTAATTAACAAGGCCATTTCAATCTATTTCTACTCACTTGAGTTTTATTTACAACTCAAACCATCACTATTTCAATCCAACTCTATTTTATTCGACAACATTTCCAATTATATTTAATTCACCAACAATCCAAGTTGAATTTTATTTATAACTCGAGTTCATTTCCAACTCCATTACTAACTCACAATTCAACTTTCATTTAACCAATTCAAATTCGATTTCCATATTTCATTAACTAATTAATTATCAATTAGTTTATTCCAATTTTATACCCAATATTTGATTTTTATTTCAAAAATCACTTTAACTATTTTACTTGAGTTCAATCTATTTTATAATTCAAGTTTTGGATTTTTATTCATTTTCCAAAATACAAAACAATTTGGCAGCAATTCCTCTTATGGAAACTCGAAAATGAACATCGATGATGCTGCAGTCATCACCGAAGTTATTTTCCAGCGACCGAAAGAGTTCAATGCTTTTATCACTTTAAAACAATTTCAAATATTTTTAATTTCAAATCTCTCTAGATTTCAAATTCAACTCAAAATATTTCTCAAATACTATCATCATTATTTCTCCAAAGCATTTGGAAACAATTTTCAAACCCAAAAGAATTTAAACCTTTTCCAAAATTTCAAATTCTTTCAATCTATATTCAACATTACTCTGGATTTTACCTCATTTCAATTATAAATCACATTTATAATGCACATTCATAAATCCCATTTTATATATGAATTTATTTCTTAGCTTTTAGTTATGATTTCAATTTCTTATTAAATTTTCTCACAATAGTGTTAATAACTTAATATTATCACTCCTTAACAACCAAGCATCCATAAATAACAATAATAATTTTCGAAAAATTATTTCTTTTATACACAAAAATAATTTAGGGTAAAATTATTTCATTTACCCTATTTTAAAACAATACTGTGTCGAATTGTTCTATTCAAGTGTTTAGAGATCCCTCAATAACGTTAATTACTCATATTGAACAGAATCTATAAACTACTCAATAAACCAATCAACACAATATAAAACCATTTTATATCCACTAACAAATACGCGCTCATATCTATTAATACACTCAAACTCATTCTAGAGTACTATGGACTCTATCTCAATGAGTAATCCCCACCAGAGCCAAGGTTATCGCCAGCCTAAGCTCTGATACCAAGTGAAACAGCCCGCAAACCCGATCCCCTTAAATCGACACTATTCTCCAACATATCGACCCAAAGTGAATGGAAATACGAACCATTAGGGTTAAAGAAGAAGGAGGTAGAAGAAGAAACAAAATAACAATAGAATCTAACCATCGCAGCGGAATAAAATATAATAGATAATAACTGATCTTTACAAAAAAGAAATTATATCCGTTTATACATACATCACCAGAATACAACATCAGAGTACAATATAATCAACATCACAATTCAGGACAGTTATAATAACTTGTCCCACATACAGAATACACAACATACACACACAGCGGTATATACATCATATACGTGTGATACGTCTCGCCATCCAGCTCGTTTTCACATTCATCGAGATCTATGCACAATTTTGTCATGGTTTGTTGAATAGGTTTTCAGCCCTCCGCCTGCACATTTTGAAAGGTTGGTGTAATATGTTCATACGTCTGCACCTCCTTCATACTAATTTTATATTCAACATATATTAGATGATTTATATTCATTATTAGATTTATAATTTCCAAATTGAGGGCAATAAACGTTTTACAGTTTTGTTGATCATCTTGAATACAACATAACAGTCCGAGTTATAGACATTACTGCAAAGATCCAATGATCTTTAATGATAGGGTGTCAAACTTTAACATTAAGATGGCAAATCTCTACAATGCACCTTATAAATCGATAGACAAACAATTTTCTTTATCGAATTATGTCGGAAACCAAAATATAAAGATTAGCATTGACTTATCATATCTTCGAATTTCTTTTGAAATAGATTACTATAGAGACAACAAAAATAAAAGTTAAAGAATCTCCACTGATAAGTAACTTAAATTAGGTGTTTTTGACTACTGTTGACCTTTGTTTGATTCGATTCAGAGTATGATTTTAGTATTTTTAATGAAGTTTCAAAATTGAACACGAAAATAATGGTAGTAACAATTGAATCGTAGTAAATTGTTGAAATATTTCATTTATAACTTGACTTATAATAAACATTTTTCCTCCATAACTATTTTTTAATGTGAAAACTAAGTTTGATTTACTGGTAAGTACTGGTAGAGGTAGAAAAAGTTGATCCTTGGAATAGTTCTTTGGCACTTTTATGGACGTCATTTGCATGTCATAAGTAAGAAAATATCTCAGGTTTATTTTATCAATGCTTGTAATAGAACATCAAGCTGTTATATGAGTAAACAGTAACAATGAATATTTTTATTTTCAAACTCATCAATGATGATTGATTACAATATCCATTCCCAACCAAGTATGAGGCCCGTGCTTCTGCATGGGTGGAAGTTGGAACAAAACTTTCTTTTTAAATGTATTATTTGGTAAAAGAGTATACTTGCATAAGACGGTATGCAATGTTAACAGAACAACTTGATGACTGCAATCTATTTAATGAATTCCTCATTTAATTTTACGTTACAACATAGTATATGTTTGCACCCAATTAGTACGCAACCTACATGTTGCTGATCTTCCTTCTAAATTTTAACCTTATCGTGTTAATACCAAAGGAGTGATGCATTTATTAAATTCAATTTTATTTATTCATTGATATAACCGAATATCAGACAAACATTGTTTAAAAGCATGCATCGATTGCTGAACCAGGTTATATTACTGCGGTTTTATTCATAATACAGATTTTTGTTAGTCAAACTGTGGAAAACCAAATATATTGGACAAACATGCATGTAAACATCACAAAAGTCTTAAAACAAAATTTCCCCTCATTCCCATGTGAAATGTGAAATAAAGATTTGAGGCTGAGAATGAAAAAGGAAGGTGAATGTAGAATGCAAACTATTTATTTAGAGCAACCTCCTATCTATGAGACGGTTCAGGTTATCTCCCTTGAAATTCCGTGACTGAGAGAAATGAGGTAGTTTTAGTACACTTATTTACATTCTAATACTTTCTGCTATCTCAACTGCAACCAAGTACATTGGTTGCTGAATCAAGGAAGACAAAAGCTACATGATATAAAATTTGTTTTGTAGCATGATGACTGTAAGTACCGTGTTCTTCTGTTATCTAATGTACAAAATGACGCATGCACAGGTGTAATTCATGTTTTAAAATATGTTTTAATTAGTCCTACATCTTCTAAAATATATTAATTGTTGTTGTATATAAGCTAGGGGATGAAGGAGGAGGTAGTTCCAATATCATCTAATTGAGAGGAGATGTTGCTATGAAGTATAATAATGTGACCTATGAAGAGATAGCATGCTCTTTGAGAGACGGATCAAATAATTATAGCTAATACAGTCGTACTATCATCAATATTTTTTTATGGAGATGTAAAACATGATTGAATTCTATTCATGGAATTCTCATTACACTACTAGAACCGGATGGTATAGCCACCGAGGGTTGCAACGGCTAGCGACGGCTAAAAAAAGCGGCCGTTGCTAGCCGTTGCACGATCTGCTGATAGAAACAGAAACCCGCGAAGCCTTCTCCCTCATTTTTTTCCCACCAATTTCTAATCCCTAAACCCTCAATTCTTCCCCGTCGCAATTCCGGCCGTTTCTACCCGTTGCAATCACCTAGGTATGTTAATCTCCGCTCCTTTTGCATTTAATTAGGGTTTAAATTGGATTTAATTGATATTTAGTCAAAAAACCCTAATTATGAAAAGTGTTTGTTTGTTGATTATGTGATATTGGTTAACGAAAACTAGTAGATTCGAGTGTTATTGCGACAAGTTATAGTTGATTATGTGTGTGAATGGTGATTATTGAATATTGGTTGATGATAATTGGTGTTAATGGTGATTGAAATGGTTGATTATGTGTTTGAAATGGTGATTATATTGAATATTTGGTGATTGAATAGTTGGTGATTGTTTGAAATTGGATAATTAGTGGTTATTTGATGATATTAATGGTTGTTCAATAATATTAGTGGTGAATAATACGAGTGGATAAAATTGTTGTATAAGTGGATAAAATTGTTGTTTATGGTGCAAGCCAATTTAGGAAGAGGTGTAGTGCATAGACATTACTCCGGTGCTACCATGGCGCCGTTGTAATGAAAAAAAATTTGTAAACAGTTTGAAAAAAAAAGTAGTTGTAGTGCATTTATTATAGTTAAATGAAAGTTGAAAAATGTTTTATAATTTAAAATTTAGTTCAGAAATATTAAAATAGTTGAATGAATAATAAAATATTTTGCTGTTGTTCAAATTATAAATTATATATAAAATGTGGTTTATTTATTTAGTTGGTTAAAAAACAGTGAATTAAACATTGAAAAAATAAATCAAGGAGTTATTTGAATTTTGTACAAGGGTCTTTGGTTATAAATTAATCGTACCGAACTTTTTATTCAAATTTTCTAACATATTTTTTAAAATCAGGAAAAATGTTCGATTATTTCATCGATCGTAGTTGGATGTATGAAGTCCGAACCGGTCTGAAAGGATCAATAAAGGAACATTTCTATAAAGGTGTAAACGAATTTATTAGATTCGCCAAATCTAATAATAAATATGACGACGAAATTCATTGTCTGTGTACTAAGTGCAAACATTTGAAGCATTGGAAAGCGGATGTAGTAGAAGTACATCTGTATAAATATGGTTTTGTGCCGAATTATTACTTATGGGATCGTCATGGGGAACTTGTTGAACCTACAGCTAATCCTGTAGTGTTAGAGGACGATAATATTACGATGAATCCCATAGAAAATATGGTGCAAGATGCAGCACGATCAATGTTTCCTACCATTGATCAAGGCAACGAAAATGTTGAAGAAGAACCAACCGCGGGAGTTAAAAAAATTTATGATTTATTGGATTCTGCTAAGAGGCCGTTGTGGGATGGTTGTACAAGCGGAACCGAATTATCTGTAACCGCCGAATACATCACTATGAAATCAAAATTCAATCTTACCGAAGCTGGATTTACAGCAGTTGTACAAGTTGCAAAACGACACATGCCCCCCAATAATTTAATGTGTGATAGTCATTATAAAGTGAAAAAACTTATGTCTGCTTTTGGATTGCCGTACCAGAAGATAGATACATGTGTAAAAGGTTGCATGTTGTATTGGAAAGATGACATTAACCTTCGAAAATGCAGAATATGCAACGAGGAAAGATACAAACCAAAGAAAAAGAAAGGAAAAGAAGTTCCGTACAAGAGAATGCATTATTTACCCATCACTCCTAGACTTCAAAGGTTATATGCATCTTCTGCTACGGCATGTCATATGCGATGGCATAGTGTTAGAAGACCGGAAGAAGGAACTTTGATACATCCATGTGATGGAGAAGCGTGGAAACATTTTGATAAGACTTATCCTGCGTTTGCTACAGAGAGCCGTAATGTCAGACTCGGTTTATGTACAGATGGATTTTCACCATTCTCTCAGTTTGGTAGTAAATATTCATCATGGCCTATTATTGTTACTCCTTATAATTTACCTCCATGGATGTGTATGAAAACTCCATATATGTTTCTAACGATTGTCGTCCCCGGTCCTGATGATCCGACACAAGGAATTGATGTTTATCTACAACCATTGATAGAAGAGTTGAAAACACTGTGGCACGAAGGAGTTGAAACATATGACATTTCGAAAAAAAGAAATTTTCGTATGTTTGCTTCTTTATTATGGACTATTAGTGATTTTCCTGCGTATGGGATTTGAAGTATCGAATTTATTTCAGTTATATTATTTAAAATATATTAAATATCCACATCAACATTTATACAGGGGATTTGAAGTAGAGCCGTCAGATTTTATTTTGCAAGTCTCGAAACAGGCATATAAGAGCAGGCTGCACGCCTGCTGGCCTCACTGGGATGACATTCCGGCCCATGTAAAGAATGCAATATTGGCTGATTTGATGGTAATGTACTGTATAGAATTAAATTGACGATTAATATGTTGTATGTAATTCAAATTAATTTAATTATGCAGGCTGCCGTTCGCGTTGAGGAGCAGGATATGGATGTTTTTTTGAATCACTGGAACAAAAAAATGCGAAAAAACTATAGGGAGACGATTTCTAGGGCGAAGAATGCAGGGAAGAAGCCCAATTGGATGGGTAATGAAGTGTGGGCACAATTTGTCACCCATTGGGACACGGAAGCGGTGAAAGTAAGTCATTAATTTATATTTTGTATGTTCGTTGCATTATTTAGTTGATTAATCGTGTATCTCAATTAACAGGCATTATCAGTGCGAAACAGCGCTAATAGAAATAAGAACCCCGCTGTGCACCGTGGTGGCTCGAAGTCGTTTCAGGAATGGCGGAGAGAATTGGTAAATTTCTAAGTTGTTCTTATAAAAAAATGTAATATTATTTAAACAATTAGTTACATTTTGTATTCATGTATAATTTCAGACGACTAAGCTTCACCGGGAGCCGACGCTTGCTGAGGTGTTTAGGGTGACACATGCAGTTGAAACAACCGACGAAGATGGGAATATCAAATATGATTACTGTGATGATAAAGCTGAATCTGTTATGGTAAATATGATTATTCTTTTAATTTTGCAATGATATTGTTGCACATATTCTTTTAATTTACAGTTTAAATATAAATTATACTTGATGTAATTGCAGGAGAGATTTGATGCCGAGTGTGCAAAGGTATCACAGAGACTTGGACGGGATGATTTGACGGTTCAGGAGTCAAATAATATATGGGATAAGATTGTAGATCCAGGGACGCGAAACAGGCGTTACAGTTATGGCAATCAGGAGGTATATAGTTTTAACTACTTTAATTTAAATTAATAATTGCTATAGTTTAGATGAAAGTTAAGCAGTTGTTATAAAAATTTCTGGTTATTGTCAAATTTAACACATAGCTAAGTTTTTCTAAAAATAACAAGTAAATTAACTAAGATTATAAAATATTAAATTTTGTATAATAATAACGTTAAATTTTATAAAAATTAACAAATTTAGCTTAGAAATAACTAAGTATATAAAAATATAACTATATCTTCTTCAGTAATAATAATTAACAATGATTTGTACTAATAATAAGTTAAATAAAATTTACAAATATTTAAAAAGTGTAGAAAAATTACTGATTACTGTCAAATTAACTAAGATTAACTACGTACTGTAAAAATTGAACACATAGCTAAGTTTTTCTAAAAATAACAAGTAAATTAACTAAGATTATAAAATATTAAATTTTGTATAATAATAACGTTAAATTTTATAAAAATTAACAAATTTAGCTTAGAAATAACTAAGTATATAAAAATATAACTATATCTTCTTCAATAATAATAATTAACAATGATTTGTAATAATAATAAGTTGAATAAAATTTAGAAATATTAAAAAAGTGTAGAAAAATTACTGGTTACTGTAAACTGAATTATGATTATAAAAATTAACTAAGTTTTGTAAAAATAATAAATAACTAAATTTGTGTAGTATTATTTTTTTCGATTATATTGACCGTAGATGAAACTTAAAATATGTACTTAGATCGTGATTGTTTTGTTTACAGGCTATAGACTTCCAAAGGGCGTATGAGAGATCTGTGGGGTCCACTGAGATTTTGGAGATGCGGAAGCAGCTGGGCGACCTCAATGAATGGCGAAGCAGCATTTCGCAGCATTTCCCAGCAAATGTTGCGCAGCATGGGACTATGCCCGGGACGAACGATGATGATGAAGACGATGATTCGTAGGTTTGTTTTTTTTGTTTGTGTTGATGGATACTTTTCGTGGATATGACTTATGTATGTATTTGGTACTTTTTCGATGCTTGACAACTTATTCTGTGATGGTTGATGACTGGAGATGGATGATATTTGTTTTGTTGTATGATGGATTTTGGTTGGTAGAATGTTATGGTTATTTAAGTATATAGCTGTGTTATTATTGATATATGTGTTATATTGGATTATTGGTGATATATTTGATTATGGGAAGGATGATTGAAGTGTGTATGATGTGGTAAAAGTGATGGATATTGATTAGTATTGGAGTTGGTGCTGGAAGGGACAAGGATGATTTGCTGGTCAAAAAAAACAACCCAGATTAGCGACGGCTTGCAACGGCTTGCAACGGCAAAGTGGTCCAGGCTTGCAACGGCTAGCGACGACAAATTGGTCCAGGCTTGCAACGGCTTGCAACGAATAGTGATGCATAGCTGTGTAACCACCAACCTACCACGTAGACAATTTGCCGTTGCTAACCGTTACTAAATTGGTGACGGAGCCGTCGCTAATGCCGTCGCTATACTGCCTTGTGACGACTATTAGTGCAATGGGATTTAGCGACGGCTAGCGACGGTTTGCAACGGCCGCCAACGCATAATAGCCGTCGCTATACGAAGAGTGTTTTGTAGTGTTATTAATAGTAGAGATTGTTATTATTATTATAACTTTCACAAATTTTGCAAATCAATGTTCCAGCTCTAAGTGACATTATATGTAGACAATCCTTAGCTAATGAAACTGTCACATTATATGTAAACTATGAACTTGTTGAAGTTCTCATCTTTTGATGGCATGTTTTGTAGTGATGAGAAGATGCAAAACCATACAGGTCTATATTATCGGACACATTAGTGGCACTGTAGGGGGCTCATGGGAATATGACTTGATATATATGCTTCACTAACAAGCCGGTGCGTGAAATTAAATAACGTGGCTGGTTACTTATGATCTTGCAAAGCAATTGATTGAGCAAATAGAATAATACTGTAAGTCGCACTGTATAACTGGGTGTTTTTTGAAATGAAAATTTGCATATACATTTCTTAATGTTTAAAAATGTTAGTTTGAGGCATTGTTGTCATATATGAGATTTGGAGCATTGGAGCAGAACAAGTAAATGTGTGTTGGATAAAATAAATGTATTATTGGCATTCTATCTAAGAAATCTTCTTGATTTTGATCTAATAAAAAAGTATTATGAGAAATTAAACTAAGTTTTGCATTTACGGTATTGTTCATATATAATCATAATTCTTGTTATAGTAAAACTACAGCAAAAATGTAGAAGTTTTTTAACCATAATGAGATCGATATTCAAAGTTGAACATACTCATTTACAACTACTCAAAATTGTCGAAAATAGGGAAAGACAACAACGTAAAATTGGTGCAAAAAAGCTATGGACAACATTTTTTTACAAGATTTTCTCTCCGTTTGCAACCCCTAGATGGAAACCGTTCTAAGAGAAACGTCATTAATGAGAATGTAGTGTGAGGCTTTTACATGAAAAATTATTTGGCTCTGCTTTTAAATTAGAAATACAAAAGAATCTGTTACAGCGGTGCATTGTTTTATTTTTGTTCCCCTTTGTAGATGAAGTGCTTCGAATGGGAGAACATCTGTCTGAAATTTCAACAATTTAACCTTTTATTGCATGATTTTTTTAATGTAAATATTTTTAATATATCATGTCGGTGTACTATTAGTGTATTACTTATAACTGGCGCACTTTTCATGTGACTCTTTATAGAAGAAAATTATACAGATAATATTTCTTTCAAGTTTATGTATTATTTCAATCTACTAATGGTAATGTTGATTTTCACTGAATGTGATGCTTAAATTCAAACAATTGGTATTTATGTTATATGTGTAGCAATCTTTTTTTTTTTTTACAAATTTGGGTTGAAGTAAATTTACGATTAGGAATGAATTGGATAATTTCTCAGTTAATACCGACTAAAAGCAACTCCACATCCCCATTTTTGACAGTTTTACGAAAAAGGATCAAGTTTGGTAACTTTAAAATGGTTTTTTTCTTATTGTGGTATAAATCACTGGCCAACATTATTCATGGTATAATCGTATGTACAGGATGGCATTTATTCAGTTTCCAAAAGCATTGAATGAACCATATATGGAAATTAGCTGCCTTATACGATGATATTGTTGTGAAATAATAGAAATCGTGAATACTTATATATATTATATAAAACCATATAAAGTTTGTAAGCTTTTAGAATTCATTTTTCAAAGTTGATAGGCAGTTGGCAAATATTATGCAGTTGAAATTGAAGAAAGTGTACACTTATTACAGCTACATGATGAGCTACAATGCTACATAACAAGAAATGTATTATTTTCGTAATCTACGTAATAAAATAGATCAGTTTCCTAATCTGTTATATGAACAGGGAAAGTGGTGTAAAAATCTAAACATTAGCAAAGCTATGATTTGCAAAATATACTCCTCTTTACGTACTACATAAATTAAAGAGATGCATGGTTTGAAAAGAGATGCAGCTTCGCTTATTCTATTTCATGTAAAACCTGTTTACATTTTAATATTATCTTATCATAAATTATTCATATTCATATTTCCACTTTCTTTCATTTTCATGACTGCTTACTAATAATTTAACTGCTTACTAATTAGCTGTAAATGTGAAGTACGTATTGCTTGAACTGTCCTTTTTTTTATATGTATGACTAATATCAACTTAGTCGGGGTTACAATAACTCATGTCCTCTTTTACATGGTACATACATATATGTGTATGCGTTAATTTTGAATTTTCTTAATATCCGTATAGCACAATTTTTATTGGAATTAACCTTAATTTTAAAGTTTTTAGAAATTTGTTGTATATTTCGAATTTAAATATTTAATGAAGAATTTTCATCAAAAAAAAAAGAAGATTTAATGAAGAATTTAATATTTTGCAATTTGCAACCTTATGAAGAATATGGAGAATTTGGAGCTTTTGCATTAAAATCATAGTTAAACCTATGAATTTCAGTGGTGCTTCCACTCTTGCTTTTTAAGGTTGACTGCTTTGGTCATAGATAAGTTGACTTTCTTGACATGGCAATCTTACTTACTATAGTCATTTAATTCTTTGTTTTTTCTTTGTTTTTTCTTCGGTTTTTTTGTAATTTTCCAAGAATTACCATACCTGATATAAATTATGCACGTATTGTGATAAGGAAACATCTCATGAGATAATCATGGGGACTGGATTAATAAGGAAGATTTGAAAATTGTTGCTGTTGTAAGGACCTAACCATTTTCAACGGGATTGATAAAATTGGTTACGCATTTACATCTTTTATTACTCATTATTTATGTACAGGGTCATAATATAGTTTATAATTTGTATGTCTATATGTATATTTCACACGTTTGTCTTAATCTAATATATTTTTTTGAAAAGAAACGGTATGATATTTGCATATTTATTGTTAAAGCATTTGATACGATTCAACGATGTATTAATATTTATTGCATTATTAAAGTAACTCCAAATTTAAAAAAGGGGAGGGATGGTATGGTGGGGGTTTTGGAGGAGGGTTGGTTTTTTTCAATATAAGGCAAATAGAATAATATGAATAGAATAATGGATATTTATCCAATGTAGCCTCTATAATGCAAATAGAATAATATCTTTACTACTAATAAAGAGAATTCATTGAATAGATTTACTTCGTGTCTTTCTGAAATTCCAAATATACCCTTTTACATCTCATAGAGAAATAATATTCAAATATGAGGATATATCCTGTTAATTTCTAAGTACAACTGTTACTCACCATGGACAACTACAGTGTGCATTCACAAGATGAAGTATCCGAGTGTACCATATCGTCCGTAATTTAGGTGGAAGTTCATCGGTCGAAGCTTTGTTAGATGCCAAGTTAGTATAAAGAAGTTATTGCAGTCTGAACAAAAAAAAATAGCAGCTTCTGCACTAGGCGGAGTTCAAATATTGGGATGTGGTAGCCTATTATTTTCTAAGTACAACCGTCAGTCCCCATGGAGAACTACAGTGTGCGTTCACAATATGAAGTATCCGAGTGTTACATATTGTCCGTAATTTAAGTGGGTGTTAATCGGTCGAAGTCTCGCCGTATTCCGAGTTAGTATGAAGAAAATATTGCAGTCTGAACAAAAAAATAGCGGCTTCTCCACTAGGCGGAGTTCAAATATGGGAATGTGGTAGCATGTTATTTTCCAAGTAAACTGTCAGTCACCTTGGAGAAGTCCAGTGTGGTTTCATATGAAGATCTTCTATAATGTGTACCATGTTTTCTGGTGAAAATCTATTTTGTGGTTTGAAATTATATAGATATTTTGTATTTAATCATATTTTACCATCGAACCACACCATCTATGGAATGCGATTTGCAGCTTTCAACAGATGTGGTTTACTTGATCACAGCGTAATCATGTTAGAATTTAGTAGGTGGAGTGAACCTAGATCGATTATGATGCTAGATTTACCTTTTATGTTTTGAGTTATATCAAGTCTTGTATTAAATGGGAATTTCATGGTCATATTTTGTTTTTTGTCTGCAAAGACGTGGGTCATGGATTCACAAGTTAACTTCTTTGTTAGCTAATTGACTTGGAAAAGTCTTGGCCTTTTCATAACGTCATTTACTTTGGATGTGCATTTGCTCATACCAATTACGTCTTTGGTTTATTGAGTGTTTAATAATATCTTTGATTAAAGCATACGAATAGGAAAGTTTTTATTATTTGAGAGTATTATATAATACTAATAGCTCTAACAAATCCTCGTGTAACTTATAACGTTCAATAGCAACCTGCCTGTAACTCAACATAACACCATGTATAGCAACGGTAATAAAAAATTTCCATGGCCTCCCATTTTTCCTCCGATTAGCGATTTGCTGCAATTCTCTTATTTCTTCGTCTGTCTCCTCTCTTACTCTCTTGCGTTTTCACGCGCTGTTATCTGGTTGCGAGTATTCCTCTCGCTTGGTTCGGGGAGCCGTTTCTAGGGTTCCGTCGATGGCTTTTGGTACTTTTTTTCTCCGTGGTGATTTCGTGCGGTTAAGTCCCTCTTTTGAGGCAATCGCGACTGCCTTATTAGCTCTGGTGGCTCCGCCACTCTCGGTATGCTTCACTGGTCCTCGCTCGTTAGAGATTTGTGTGTTCTCGGCTGTGGGTTTTTCGACCCTTTCTCGTTCCAGATTTGTGGACGTTGAGGGTTGTTTTTTGGTTCTGGAACCCATTTATAGCTATCTCCCCTCGATTCCAGCACGCAATTTTTGCTTTAATGGGTCGTCGGTGTGCTCTGCTGCTCCGGTTGCGTCTTGGGGTTCTGGTTCTCTGGTTGGTACTTCTCTCGGCAGACGGGACCTCACCACCCGTTTTATTCCGAGATTATCATTTGCCGTGCAGTTGGATGTTGTTGCCTCTGAATTACCAGATCTTTGGTTTGGTTCGTTGGGAGATGCTTCCATGTCGGAGCCATCTGACTCGATGGATGACTGTGGCCCCAAATCGAGATTCAAACGAGATTTCATCACTCGTTTTGAGCCTCGGCTTGTGTTTGGTGGCCTTGCTGCAGATAGTAGGCCTCTTGAGGCATTTTTCTCGTTTGGGTCGGCTATCGATTCTGATTCTGGTTGTGAATCTTCAGTTGGGGATAAGGGTTTGATCACCTTACCTCCGCTTGTTGACTTACCAGTGGATGCTTTGGTTGACTTTGTCACTGTATTGCCCCTTTCTGTCCCCTCGGTACCGCTGTTTTCACCTTCTCTCTTGGCGAACGATGTTTTGGCTTCTCCCCTGCTGTCTAGTGCAGCGCAGTTGCTGACTTATTCTCCGCCATCGCAGGTTTGTATTGTTCGTTGCAGGCAGGTGAGCGTCTCTTTTTCCTGCTCTTTTGCTGTTGATTTTTGTGGGCTGATTACTGTTATTTGGTTGTAGGACTTTTTGGTTTGTCGTTTCCACCTGAGCATTGTCACACTTTCGTGTGAGCTCCCTGACACTGCCGTCTCATCCGAGGCTGGGAGTGTGTCAGGTCCCATAGTGTCTATTGGCTATTTTTCGATCTTCGGGTCCTTGTCGACTTTCTTTCTGTATCAGCCTAACCGTCAGCGGTTGATATTGATGACTGTCGGTTGTAGTCTTGGCGGTGTCTGTCCCAGGTTTTTTGCCTGGATTGAGATGCTGGCCAACCATTGTTGGATTTCATTGATGAGTCTTGATGACACGTCGCATATGTCGTCAACGACTGTGTATTTCTTCTGCTCGCTTCCTGTGACTGCATTCGATTTGAGTATTTGGAGGTATCTGGGGGAATGGAGCATTTGGTTCGGGCTTTCTTCTCGCTCTGGTCGTATAGTGTCCATTCCTGTTCACTATACGGACAGACTGAGTTCTAGCCAGCGTTCCGTTTTCTACTCTTCTTTCCCCTGTGATTGGTCCTTCCTGCGACTCTTACCTACTACGCGGGTCTGTCTTATTAGTGACAGTCCGGCATTGGTAAGACTCCCACAGCAATATGGGCTGCAGACTGTTGGCGCCCTAACACCTTTCCGCTACTTTTCTCCTCTTTCTTCTTTTTCGCCTTCCGTTGCTTCGCCTTTTAGTATTTCCCCCTTTCCTTCTGTGTCATCTTTGTCCGGTTCATCTTCCTCTTGCTTCCTCGGTTATTCCAGCTATTCTACTCCATTTTTAGCTGATTGGTTCCTTTGGAAGTTGGGAATGCGTTTGGTTCGTCTTCCCTCATTTTGTCGTCTTCCCCTTGAGCAGTCGGATCACTTGGACTCAGTGGGTTCCTCTTCCTACGGCTGTTCCTTAGCCTGCTCCCTAGCTTCTTCTTCTTGCTCTCTGTCCATTTCCATCCCTCTTATGAGTAAGGCAGAGATTGCGCTCCTTAATGAGCGTCTAGACTGCCTTGCTAGGAACTCTTTGCATTTCTCTTCACTGGTTGGTGCCTCCTTGTCGTCTGCGTCGGGTCCGGGAATTGAGATGTCTTCATTGCCACCTCCCCAGATTCCCGACTCTATCCCCAGGGCGTCTAGACGCCGATCGCGTAGACCCCAGGCTACCCCCCGCACCATTCGCACACGCTCTATAGCGGCGTCCGAGCAGATCGATCGATCTACTCGTTACTCGCTTTACCTCGTCTGAGCCTCCCTGCTTGGAGTCTTGCTCTCGCTTTTAATGGCGAACTTGCTTTTCTGGAATGTCCGTGGAATTGGCAATGATGTGTCGTTGGCTAGGCTGAAACGCATTGTCAAGAAACACTCTGTTGGATTGGTCGCTCTTCTGGAACCTTTTCTGGATCCAAAAGGCATTTCCAGCATCATTTTATCCTTAGGTTTTGGCGGTGGCTCTGCCAACATCTCGGGGAAGATTTGGATTCTCTAGTCTAAATCCATATCGGTCAGAGTTGTCTTTGATTCCTGTCAGCTCTATTCGTTGACCTGTTCGTCTCCCTTTTTTAGCTCTCCCTTTCTCTTTTCGGTCGTCTATGCCAAATGTGACCGTTCGGAGAGATTAACTCTCTGGTCTGACATTTTAGGACTCGATTCGTTGGGATTCCCTTCATCTGTAATAGGCGGCGATTTTAACATCGTCGCCTGCCAAGCGGAAAAACTGGGTGGAGCCGCCATCAACCGTGTTGCGATGGGGGATTTCAATTCGTGCATTGTCAGCTCTGGTCTGTCGGAGCTTCCCTTTGTTGGCTCTGCTTTTACCTGGTCTAACAATCAAGAGGGACCGAATCGTATCCTTTCTAGACTCGACCGTGTTTTCGGCTCGGAGGAGTGGTTTCGTCTTCCTTTTTCCTTTTCGATCGCGCATCTCCATCGGTCTTTTTCTGACCATGCCCCCATGGTGGTTCACTGTTCTCCCCTAGCTTTATCGGGGCCTTCATCCTTTCGCTTCCAGAGTATGTGGACTTCTCATCATTCTTTTCTTCAAGTTGTTGCTAACTCTTGGGGCGTCCCTATTGCTGCCTCTCCCTGTGAGATGTTCAGTCGTAAGTGTAACAACCCGCCATTCATTCCACAGAATGACGCATCATTAATAAGAAAGAAAGGGATAGAAAAGAGAAAAGATAGAGAAGAAAGAAGAAACAACATCAGAATCTCAACAGCGGAACGAATAAATTATATTATATCACATAAGATATTACATAGTATCATATACAACAACTATCAGAGTTACACAGCTTATACAACACATACTAGACAGTTATAAACACCTGTCTAGTTATTACAACTCAAGTACAACTCAAACAAATGACTCAGAGATCAACACAGCGGAACCACTTATATATCTACAAACGCTGAAGCCTCCTGCTCCATTGCTCCTTCAGAATTCGTCAAAGAAAACCTGAATCCCTTGGCTACTCGTAAAAATTTGAGTACCCAAGAGTTTATAAAACAGAAAATAAACACTTGGGTCAGACATGGGTCTGGTGTGAGTAAACGGATTAAATTTGTTTAGCTTCAAAACCTTTTGAAAACAAAGGTATCACGTAAGACTTCCCACACATAAACATGGGTAAGTTTTTACCTTACGCTAACCAAAACATTTGATAGGAAATCCGGTGATATTATAATAGGCCTAGGATTTTCAAGTAAATAAGAAATAGCTGAAATTGTTACATTATTAAATTCCAGCATACTAGCCACAAAGTGGGTTATACAATCAAGTCCGTTATCACTTATTGGAAGTTGGATTTCCATACAATGGCAGGGCTACCGGGGTACCGCCCGTCACAGTACGTGGCCTAGATCACCGTACCGAGGATCACTCCCAATCCCCTGCAACACAAAGCCGGAACCATCCCTTACTGGATAATTCCGAACAAGACAACCCCGCAGTTGTTTCGAACCAACTGCCACACAGCCGAATATAAAAGAGGGACTTCTAGACAGGGATCTATCTTGCTCTCAATGGGCGCTACCCACGAAGCCTTGCTGCACCTCCCCTGTTTTAGCCATTCCCGGTTGATGAGGCTTGAGGCTACGATTACCTTTAATCAGAACACATCAACTTAGAATGCTCATCGTCCACCTGACGATGTGCTGCAAGCATTCAATCCATACAAGTTCGTTCCGGGTTCGAACGAAACCGAAGGCATTATCTCGTTACACTCATTTTGGAATCACCCTCAGAGTTAACGACAATAACCCTTGCACTTCAAATCTTCATCTCGAACCTATAAGTACTATCTCCGTCAAACTCATTACGGAATCACCCACAGAGTTATACTGATAAAGAATAGTTCTTACACCTCGAGTCTTCACTTGCTCCACTTGGATTACCCACCTAACGTTTAATTGGAATCGATGTGGTTTTCGGATAATCAAATTTGATTCCCGATCCCGGTCTCATCGAAATCCAAACGTATCTTTTAAGGCCAAGTTGTTTTAAAGTTAAAACAATTCAATTCAATTTAATACTTCAATTCACATAGCATTAACATAGATAAATATCACACATTTATCAAAGATATATCCAATATCACAACACAGAATATCATAGCATATCACCCAATAGATATCAACCAAATCAGACATTCTACTCAAATAATCATCCATAAGCAACCATTATTAATCCATACTATAATTAATTTAATCAACTTAAATTAAATTAATTACTTAAGAATTAATTCCTAATCTTGCTTAATCAATCATTAATTAATTACAATCCATTTAATTAATTAATCATTCCTTTAAATATTAATCACTCTTGATTAATTTCTCATCAATTACATAAAGTAAGTTTCTTAATCATTTATAGTAATTAACCTTTAATTACTCTCATTAATTACAATAATTAATGATCCTTAATTAATTACTTTAATTAATTAATTATAATTAATTACATTATTCCTTAATTAATTACCTTAATTAATCATGCATTAATTAATTACTTTCATAAATCAACCTTAAATAAAAATTAACAGTAATTAACTATTCTTAATTACTTCGGGATTACTTTAATTTCTTTTATAAATCCTTTTTGATTAATTACATTAATTACATCCAGTAATTAATTTATCAATTACTTACACTAAGTAATTACACTTAACAAGTTTTATTAAGTAATTATACTTAATTAATTACCATGTGACTATCTTTAAATAAATTAACAAATTAGTTAACTTAAATTAATCACATTCATTTCATACTTCATAACTGAGTAATTCATCCTTAATTACCCTTTAAACAAATTAATTAATCCCTAACTATAGATTAATTATTCATTTACTATTAATTAATAAACCTTAATTATTAATCAATATCTTTTAATACAAAGTAATCAATCCTTAATTACTTTTATAATTAGTTAATTAAATTTAATTAACTAACTAATTACCTTTTAATCATTAATTAATAAAACTTAATTATTAATTAACAACCTTAATTACCAATTTAATTAATCCTATTAATCAATCCTTAATGATAATTAATTAACCCTTAATAACAGTTAATTAATCCCTAATTAAATTTAATTATAGATTAATAATTTCTTAATTATAAATTAATAAAACCTAATTATTACTTAATAAAACTTTATTAAGTACTTCTTAATTACTAGTTTAATTAATCCTTAATTATTTAATCAATCCTTGTTAATTAAATTAATTAATTAAACTTCAATTTCTTAATTGACTTAATTAATTTCAACTCATTAAAAATCTAAATTAATCTTGAGATAAAACATTATCATTAAACTTTTGATCTTAGTAATTAACTTACTTAATTAAATCATTAATTAAGTTTTATAATAAATAATCATTAATTACTTATCTTTAATTATTAATTAACAATCCTTAATTACAAATTAATAAATCACTTGAAAACCTTAATTGTTAATTAATAAATCCTTAATCATTAACTAACTTAATTAATTAACCACTCTTTAATTATCTCATTAACTATCAAACTTTAATTAAGTTTTTAAGATAAAACATTTCCTTATTAATTAACCTTTATATTTCAAATTAAGTTTGAAAATAACTTAAGAATTTAACTTAATATATTTAAGTTAAACAAATCATACAACTTTAATTTAGTCAAAACATTCATTACAAAGAAATGATTTTTCAAGAAATTTATTTAACTTGATTATTTAAAGTTTAAAAACTTACTTTTATTTAAATTAAAAACTGGTTTAAACATTTTACTTTGGGTTTAACCCATATGTACTCATCAAAACCAAGTACATCTTCTTCTTCTTTTCTTTTTATAACAGAGTTTAGTTTTAAATTTTAAAACTGTTTTGAAACTTAACAGTTCACTCGAAATCTCGCGTACAACCCTATAACAACCCGAGTCAAAGCCTTATCTACGCGAGACCATCTTCGAGAAAACCAATGAAACCCAAAATCCAGACAACACTGACACCTCCATGCCACCGTGCACCTTGCACCACCAACGGTGAACTTCCGACCACCACCAGCATCTCCCACATATCTACTATTGCTCCAGCAACCCATCGCAATCATCAAACCACCACCATATGCCACGATTCAAAATCGAGTTATCCAGTTGAACTGGAACCCAAACCAAATGCCAGAAAAAGCCTCGCCAGTCCAATTCCGACCACCAGAGGTTGAGCAACCTCGTCCACGCCTTGCCGAACACCTACGCCACCAAAACCCCACAGTCTCGAGCCACTCGATCCATCAGAGAGGAAGAAATGATCACCAATCCGACCTTATGCCAAACTAGGTTAAAATCCTAGTTCTTCCTACCACCGTCACCACGACGAACTATTCCCACTTCTACAATTTTTGCCCACTTCCCTGATCATCTATCTAGCTTCAACAAGAATCTCGACCACCAGAAACACTTCAGTCACCAGAAAATCCCAAAACTCCAAACTCTGGTCAACTACGAACTGTACCCTCAATACAATTCTAAAAATTGTAAATTTTGTTTTAAAAATCTTGTTTTACAGAGATGATTCAAGACATGAACTTGAATCAATAAAATTCGATATTTGATTTTACATGTTTTAAAGAATTCCTACTGTTATTTCACACATGCAAGCATATTTTAAAACATACATACTTGTTTATATTTTTATTACCTAGATTATGCTAAATCTAAACTAATTTGTCTTTAATTCAAATCCTAACAGTGAATAAATAAAAAGATATGGATTTGGTAAATTAGTTAACACTAAAATCTGGAAACAGAGGCATATCATCATACGCAGTTCAATACATACAAACAGTGTACATCCATATATATATAAACATGCAAAGTTACTTCATTCAAAAAAAATCACATGAAAGCAAATTTAAATCCATTTTAACTTTTGAAAAAGAATGTTTACTCACCTATTCAAAGAGGCAGAGAAGTTTAAAGCAGTTTTGAACAGGGCTTGAAAACTGGAACTTTGAAACTAAACTTGTTTTCATTTCTTTAAAACTGAAAAGCTTTGAATTTGCAGAGATGATTTTTAAGACTCTGATTACTGGTTGCTTGCTTGAACCTAGATTTGCTGCTGGTTCTTGCTTGTTGATTTGAAATCTTTGAAAACTTTGCTTTGATTTACTTGCATGCACTCTTGAAAATGATTACAGGCTAGAAAGATCATTGCAGATTGGTTCTGAAATGGCTATAGAGTTTTTGAACTGGAAATTGGTTCCAGGTTGTTTTTGAGGAGTGTTTCAAGTTGATTCTGGTTAAAGAAATGAATTTACAGAGTTTTGGTTTTTGGTTTGAGAGATGAATTTCAGTTTTGGGGATAATTGATTTTAGAGTTGAATTTATTAGAGCAGTTGTTTTCAGATTTGGTTTGAGAAGATCATTTCAGTTTTGTTTGTGAGATGATTTCGGTTTGAAAATTTTTCTGGTTTTGGTTGTCTTTGAAAAAAATGAAAAGATAAGAAAAAGAAATGAAGGAAGAAGGTGAGAGTTTATATAAGTTAGTTTAGATTTTATTAAAATTTAAAGAAAATAAAATTAAAGGATGACACTTGTCTCTACCCTTATTTATCTTGTTAACACATGTATTTAACATGTCTAGAAATTTAACACTTGTCATTATTTAATTTTATTTGTTTTTAAAATTATTTAAAAACCTTTAAAATGAATTTTCCTAATTAATTAATACATTTCCTAATTATAAATGCTTTTCTATATTATACATAAATGAAACCTTTTAAAGAAAATAAAATAAAAACCCATTTATATCTAATAAAATTATATAAAATATTTAATTCATTTTTAAGTGATAATATAAAACTTTTATATTTATTACTATTAAATAAATACTTCCCAAATTTATATAAATAAATTTCTTTAAGGAAAACAATATAAAACAAGATCTTACTTTAAATAAAAACTTTATTCATACATTTTATACCCAAATATATTAAAATAATTATCTTTTAAAGATTCAAATTTAAATCCAGATTCAAATTCAAATTTTACTTTTAAAATCCAATTTAAAATCAATCCAAACATTTATATTTTAAATAAACATATTATTAAGTTGAAATTGATTATTTCATTTAAAAACAACTCAAAACATATATATATATATATATATATATATATATATATATTAAACACTACTTATTAAATTTGAAAATGATAAGTCTATTTAAAATCAAATTTATAACACAACATAATTTAAATAATTAAAAATCTATAACCATAATTAAAACATCACATTTATTTTTATTTGGTTATTTATATTTGAAAATAACAACTTTATCAAATTTTAAATTATTTAAATTAAGAGATTATCATATTTTAAACTCCTTGAAATTCCGGGATATCACATTCCTCCCCCCTTAAAAGAATTTCGTCCTCGAAATTTAAAACAAAAGATAATCCAAAAGTTTTTTAAATTTTAATTTCAACCAATTTTAAAACAATTCAAGCATACTTATCAGCCATATACTATTAAACAAACAACCATTCATCCAAACAAACAATTTCATCCAAACAAACAATTCATTCAAACAAACGATTCTAGCTATCCGGACATAGATCCGGATAAACTACCTAAAATTATCTCGAGTTTCCCCGATACAGATACTGGGTTACTCGCTCTACTAAATCCAATCTGGCAATTCAATACCGAAGCCAAAACACTTATCCTCACAAAAACTCAGAAAGATCCAATATACTCGGAGCTATCTTCCTAGTCTTATCCAATCTTATTTGCTCCCTTCATCGAAGAAATTACAACGAAGTATCCAATTTCGAATTCCAAATCCTCCTTCTCTAATCCGAACACTGCAACTTCTGGTTGCTCCCACTCTAGAACATCTACTACCAAGCTTCCGATGCACAACTCTGATCTGGATGCCGTCGATGAACACGAGCACAAACTTGACCATCACATTCTAGAGAATCTCTGACAACTCTATAACTCCATCATCCTCTAGAGATGCCTCAACCCAAGCAAAAGATTTCCCAAGAGAATACTCAAACTATCGCAAGTCACTTTTGTGATTCTATCCAGTCCAATATCCAAAAATAATGTTCTTTCTTAATCCATCAGAACAGTCTATGCTTGACCAATCCATTTGAAAAAAATAAATCTACTCTGCAGCTTCTGAACTCCATCTCTAAGAAACTGCTAAGCCAAAAGATCTTCCAACAGGAACACAAAGCACTCCGAGCTGCAATGCTGCCACAGATGCCAAAGACTCCTTAATCCAAAGCTTCTAGAGAAACTCGGACCTCAGACCAATCACAAATATCCTGCTGAACTCAGCCACAACACCGAAACAGACACACTTCGTTAAACTTGCTCCAAAGAAAACATCGTCGGAGATATCCATAGTCACTACGTCTCATCACACAGCTACAATTTCCTGAGGTATCAAGATACCATCACTTGCTTCTGCTCAACCAAGAGATCCAAACTCTCAAAAATCCACTCACCCGAGCGCGATCAAACTTATACTTCAATGATGGACTCCGAACCTTAACAGGTTTCCTTCAGAGATCAATGAAATCCTTACACCATATCAAAGTTCACTCGAGACGGTATTAGATCTACAGTCTCGACAAATATACTTCCAACCTCAAACATCCAAACTCCAACCATTGGTAGTTGTGTTACACACACCACTACCCTATCTACCTTTATAACTCATATTGGAAAACCCGAACAGGTAACCCAACAAAATAGGTAGAATAAATATATATATAGTTATATAAAAATTACAAATACGCTCTCTACAGATAGACACCACTCCAGAGCTTAGGTATTCACTCAACCAAGAGCTCTGATACCACTTTAACAACCCGCCATTCATTCCACAGAATGACGCATCATTAATAAGAAAGAAAGGGATAGAAAAGAGAAAAGATAGAGAAGAAAGAAGAAACAACATCAGAATCTCAACAGCGGAACGAATAAATTATATTATATCACATAAGATATTACATAGTATCATATACAACAACTATCAGAGTTACACAGCTTATACAACACATACTAGACAGTTATAAACACCTGTCTAGTTATTACAACTCAAGTACAACTCAAACAAATGACTCAGAGATCAACACAGCGGAACCACTTATATATCTACAAACGCTGAAGCCTCCTGCTCCATTGCTCCTTCAGAATTCGTCAAAGAAAACCTGAATCCCTTGGCTACTCGTAAAAATTTGAGTACCCAAGAGTTTATAAAACAGAAAATAAACACTTGGGTCAGACATGGGTCTGGTGTGAGTAAACGGATTAAATTTGTTTAGCTTCAAAACCTTTTGAAAACAAAGGTATCACGTAAGACTTCCCACACATAAACATGGGTAAGTTTTTACCTTACGCTAACCAAAACATTTGATAGGAAATCCGGTGATATTATAATAGGCCTAGGATTTTCAAGTAAATAAGAAATAGCTGAAATTGTTACATTATTAAATTCCAGCATACTAGCCACAAAGTGGGTTATACAATCAAGTCCGTTATCACTTATTGGAAGTTGGATTTCCATACAATGGCAGGGCTACCGGGGTACCGCCCGTCACAGTACGTGGCCTAGATCACCGTACCGAGGATCACTCCCAATCCCCTGCAACACAAAGCCGGAACCATCCCTTACTGGATAATTCCGAACAAGACAACCCCGCAGTTGTTTCGAACCAACTGCCACACAGCCGAATATAAAAGAGGGACTTCTAGACAGGGATCTATCTTGCTCTCAATGGGCGCTACCCACGAAGCCTTGCTGCACCTCCCCTGTTTTAGCCATTCCCGGTTGATGAGGCTTGAGGCTACGATTACCTTTAATCAGAACACATCAACTTAGAATGCTCATCGTCCACCTGACGATGTGCTGCAAGCATTCAATCCATACAAGTTCGTTCCGGGTTCGAACGAAACCGAAGGCATTATCTCGTTACACTCATTTTGGAATCACCCTCAGAGTTAACGACAATAACCCTTGCACTTCAAATCTTCATCTCGAACCTATAAGTACTATCTCCGTCAAACTCATTACGGAATCACCCACAGAGTTATACTGATAAAGAATAGTTCTTACACCTCGAGTCTTCACTTGCTCCACTTGGATTACCCACCTAACGTTTAATTGGAATCGATGTGGTTTTCGGATAATCAAATTTGATTCCCGATCCCGGTCTCATCGAAATCCAAACGTATCTTTTAAGGCCAAGTTGTTTTAAAGTTAAAACAATTCAATTCAATTTAATACTTCAATTCACATAGCATTAACATAGATAAATATCACACATTTATCAAAGATATATCCAATATCACAACACAGAATATCATAGCATATCACCCAATAGATATCAACCAAATCAGACATTCTACTCAAATAATCATCCATAAGCAACCATTATTAATCCATACTATAATTAATTTAATCAACTTAAATTAAATTAATTACTTAAGAATTAATTCCTAATCTTGCTTAATCAATCATTAATTAATTACAATCCATTTAATTAATTAATCATTCCTTTAAATATTAATCACTCTTGATTAATTTCTCATCAATTACATAAAGTAAGTTTCTTAATCATTTATAGTAATTAACCTTTAATTACTCTCATTAATTACAATAATTAATGATCCTTAATTAATTACTTTAATTAATTAATTATAATTAATTACATTATTCCTTAATTAATTACCTTAATTAATCATGCATTAATTAATTACTTTCATAAATCAACCTTAAATAAAAATTAACAGTAATTAACTATTCTTAATTACTTCGGGATTACTTTAATTTCTTTTATAAATCCTTTTTGATTAATTACATTAATTACATCCAGTAATTAATTTATCAATTACTTACACTAAGTAATTACACTTAACAAGTTTTATTAAGTAATTATACTTAATTAATTACCATGTGACTATCTTTAAATAAATTAACAAATTAGTTAACTTAAATTAATCACATTCATTTCATACTTCATAACTGAGTAATTCATCCTTAATTACCCTTTAAACAAATTAATTAATCCCTAACTATAGATTAATTATTCATTTACTATTAATTAATAAACCTTAATTATTAATCAATATCTTTTAATACAAAGTAATCAATCCTTAATTACTTTTATAATTAGTTAATTAAATTTAATTAACTAACTAATTACCTTTTAATCATTAATTAATAAAACTTAATTATTAATTAACAACCTTAATTACCAATTTAATTAATCCTATTAATCAATCCTTAATGATAATTAATTAACCCTTAATAACAGTTAATTAATCCCTAATTAAATTTAATTATAGATTAATAATTTCTTAATTATAAATTAATAAAACCTAATTATTACTTAATAAAACTTTATTAAGTACTTCTTAATTACTAGTTTAATTAATCCTTAATTATTTAATCAATCCTTGTTAATTAAATTAATTAATTAAACTTCAATTTCTTAATTGACTTAATTAATTTCAACTCATTAAAAATCTAAATTAATCTTGAGATAAAACATTATCATTAAACTTTTGATCTTAGTAATTAACTTACTTAATTAAATCATTAATTAAGTTTTATAATAAATAATCATTAATTACTTATCTTTAATTATTAATTAACAATCCTTAATTACAAATTAATAAATCACTTGAAAACCTTAATTGTTAATTAATAAATCCTTAATCATTAACTAACTTAATTAATTAACCACTCTTTAATTATCTCATTAACTATCAAACTTTAATTAAGTTTTTAAGATAAAACATTTCCTTATTAATTAACCTTTATATTTCAAATTAAGTTTGAAAATAACTTAAGAATTTAACTTAATATATTTAAGTTAAACAAATCATACAACTTTAATTTAGTCAAAACATTCATTACAAAGAAATGATTTTTCAAGAAATTTATTTAACTTGATTATTTAAAGTTTAAAAACTTACTTTTATTTAAATTAAAAACTGGTTTAAAAATTTTACTTTGGGTTTAACCCATATGTACTCATCAAAACCAAGTACATCTTCTTCTTCTTTTCTTTTTATAACAGAGTTTAGTTTTAAATTTTAAAACTGTTTTGAAACTTAACAGTTCACTCGAAATCTCGCGTACAACCCTATAACAACCCGAGTCAAAGCCTTATCTACGCGAGACCATCTTCGAGAAAACCAATGAAACCCAAAATCCAGACAACACTGACACCTCCATGCCACCGTGCACCTTGCACCACCAACGGTGAACTTCCGACCACCACCAGCATCTCCCACATATCTACTATTGCTCCAGCAACCCATCGCAATCATCAAACCACCACCATATGCCACGATTCAAAATCGAGTTATCCAGTTGAACTGGAACCCAAACCAAATGCCAGAAAAAGCCTCGCCAGTCCAATTCCGACCACCAGAGGTTGAGCAACCTCGTCCACGCCTTGCCGAACACCTACGCCACCAAAACCCCACAGTCTCGAGCCACTCGATCCATCAGAGAGGAAGAAATGATCACCAATCCGACCTTATGCCAAACTAGGTTAAAATCCTAGTTCTTCCTACCACCGTCACCACGACGAACTATTCCCACTTCTACAATTTTTGCCCACTTCCCTGATCATCTATCTAGCTTCAACAAGAATCTCGACCACCAGAAACACTTCAGTCACCAGAAAATCCCAAAACTCCAAACTCTGGTCAACTACGAACTGTACCCTCAATACAATTCTAAAAATTGTAAATTTTGTTTTAAAAATCTTGTTTTACAGAGATGATTCAAGACATGAACTTGAATCAATAAAATTCGATATTTGATTTTACATGTTTTAAAGAATTCCTACTGTTATTTCACACATGCAAGCATATTTTAAAACATACATACTTGTTTATATTTTTATTACCTAGATTATGCTAAATCTAAACTAATTTGTCTTTAATTCAAATCCTAACAGTGAATAAATAAAAAGATATGGATTTGGTAAATTAGTTAACACTAAAATCTGGAAACAGAGGCATATCATCATACGCAGTTCAATACATACAAACAGTGTACATCCATATATATATAAACATGCAAAGTTACTTCATTCAAAAAAAATCACATGAAAGCAAATTTAAATCCATTTTAACTTTTGAAAAAGAATGTTTACTCACCTATTCAAAGAGGCAGAGAAGTTTAAAGCAGTTTTGAACAGGGCTTGAAAACTGGAACTTTGAAACTAAACTTGTTTTCATTTCTTTAAAACTGAAAAGCTTTGAATTTGCAGAGATGATTTTTAAGACTCTGATTACTGGTTGCTTGCTTGAACCTAGATTTGCTGCTGGTTCTTGCTTGTTGATTTGAAATCTTTGAAAACTTTGCTTTGATTTACTTGCATGCACTCTTGAAAATGATTACAGGCTAGAAAGATCATTGCAGATTGGTTCTGAAATGGCTACAGAGTTTTTGAACTGGAAATTGGTTCCAGGTTGTTTTTGAGGAGTGTTTCAAGTTGATTCTGGTTAAAGAAATGAATTTACAGAGTTTTGGTTTTTGGTTTGAGAGATGAATTTCAGTTTTGGGGATAATTGATTTTAGAGTTGAATTTATTAGAGCAGTTGTTTTCAGATTTGGTTTGAGAAGATCATTTCAGTTTTGTTTGTGAGATGATTTCGGTTTGAAAATTTTTCTGGTTTTGGTTGTCTTTGAAAAAAATGAAAAGATAAGAAAAAGAAATGAAGGAAGAAGGTGAGAGTTTATATAAGTTAGTTTAGATTTTATTAAAATTTAAAGAAAATAAAATTAAAGGATGACACTTGTCTCTACCCTTATTTATCTTGTTAACACATGTATTTAACATGTCTAGAAATTTAACACTTGTCATTATTTAATTTTATTTGTTTTTAAAATTATTTAAAAACCTTTAAAATGAATTTTCCTAATTAATTAATACATTTCCTAATTATAAATGCTTTTCTATATTATACATAAATGAAACCTTTTAAAGAAAATAAAATAAAAACCCATTTATATCTAATAAAATTATATAAAATATTTAATTCATTTTTAAGTGATAATATAAAACTTTTATATTTATTACTATTAAATAAATACTTCCCAAATTTATATAAATAAATTTCTTTAAGGAAAACAATATAAAACAAGATCTTACTTTAAATAAAAACTTTATTCATACATTTTATACCCAAATATATTAAAATAATTATCTTTTAAAGATTCAAATTTAAATCCAGATTCAAATTCAAATTTTACTTTTAAAATCCAATTTAAAATCAATCCAAACATTTATATTTTAAATAAACATATTATTAAGTTGAAATTGATTATTTCATTTAAAAACAACTCAAAACATATATATATATATATATATATATATATATATATATAACACTACTTATTAAATTTGAAAATGATAAGTCTATTTAAAATCAAATTTATAACACAACATAATTTAAATAATTAAAAATCTATAACCATAATTAAAACATCACATTTATTTTTATTTGGTTATTTATATTTGAAAATAACAACTTTATCAAATTTTAAATTATTTAAATTAAGAGATTATCATATTTTAAACTCCTTGAAATTCCGGGATATCACATTCCTCCCCCCTTAAAAGAATTTCGTCCTCGAAATTTAAAACAAAAGATAATCCAAAAGTTTTTTAAATTTTAATTTCAACCAATTTTAAAACAATTCAAGCATACTTATCAGCCATATACTATTAAACAAACAACCATTCATCCAAACAAACAATTTCATCCAAACAAACAATTCATTCAAACAAACGATTCTAGCTATCCGGACATAGATCCGGATAAACTACCTAAAATTATCTCGAGTTTCCCCGATACAGATACTGGGTTACTCGCTCTACTAAATCCAATCTGGCAATTCAATACCGAAGCCAAAACACTTATCCTCACAAAAACTCAGAAAGATCCAATATACTCGGAGCTATCTTCCTAGTCTTATCCAATCTTATTTGCTCCCTTCATCGAAGAAATTACAACGAAGTATCCAATTTCGAATTCCAAATCCTCCTTCTCTAATCCGAACACTGCAACTTCTGGTTGCTCCCACTCTAGAACATCTACTACCAAGCTTCCGATGCACAACTCTGATCTGGATGCCGTCGATGAACACGAGCACAAACTTGACCATCACATTCTAGAGAATCTCTGACAACTCTATAACTCCATCATCCTCTAGAGATGCCTCAACCCAAGCAAAAGATTTCCCAAGAGAATACTCAAACTATCGCAAGTCACTTTTGCGATTCTATCCAGTCCAATATCCAAAAATAATGTTCTTTCTTAATCCATCAGAACAGTCTATGCTTGACCAATCCATTTGAAAAAAATAAATCTACTCTGCAGCTTCTGAACTCCATCTCTAAGAAACTGCTAAGCCAAAAGATCTTCCAACAGGAACACAAAGCACTCCGAGCTGCAATGCTGCCACAGATGCCAAAGACTCCTTAATCCAAAGCTTCTAGAGAAACTCGGACCTCAGACCAATCACAAATATCCTGCTGAACTCAGCCACAACACCGAAACAGACACACTTCGTTAAACTTGCTCCAAAGAAAACATCGTCGGAGATATCCATAGTCACTACGTCTCATCACACAGCTACAATTTCCTGAGGTATCAAGATACCATCACTTGCTTCTGCTCAACCAAGAGATCCAAACTCTCAAAAATCCACTCACCCGAGCGCGATCAAACTTATACTTCAATGATGGACTCCGAACCTTAACAGGTTTCCTTCAGAGATCAATGAAATCCTTACACCATATCAAAGTTCACTCGAGACGGTATTAGATCTACAGTCTCGACAAATATACTTCCAACCTCAAACATCCAAACTCCAACCATTGGTAGTTGTGTTACACACACCACTACCCTATCTACCTTTATAACTCATATTGGAAAACCCGAACAGGTAACCCAACAAAATAGGTAGAATAAATATATATATAGTTATATAAAAATTACAAATACGCTCTCTACAGATAGACACCACTCCAGAGCTTAGGTATTCACTCAACCAAGAGCTCTGATACCACTTTAACAACTCGCCATTCATTCCACAGAATGACGCATCATTAATAAGAAAGAAAGGGATAGAAAAGAGAAAAGATAGAGAAGAAAGAAGAAACAACATCAGAATCTCAACAGCGGAACGAATAAATTATATTATATCACATAAGATATTACATAGTATCATATACAACAACTATCAGAGTTACACAGCTTATACAACACATACTAGACAGTTATAAACACCTGTCTAGTTATTACAACTCAAGTACAACTCAAACAAATGACTCAGAGATCAACACAGCGGAACCACTTATATATCTACAAACGCTGAAGCCTCCTGCTCCATTGCTCCTTCAGAATTCGTCAAAGAAAACCTGAATCCCTTGGCTACTCGTAAAAATTTGAGTACCCAAGAGTTTATAAAACAGAAAATAAACACTTGGGTCAGACATGGGTCTGGTGTGAGTAAACGGATTAAATTTGTTTAGCTTCAAAACCTTTTGAAAACAAAGGTATCACGTAAGACTTCCCACACATAAACATGGGTAAGTTTTTACCTTACGCTAACCAAAACATTTGATAGGAAATCCGGTGATATTATAATAGGCCTAGGATTTTCAAGTAAATAAGAAATAGCTGAAATTGTTACATTATTAAATTCCAGCATACTAGCCACAAAGTGGGTTATACAATCAAGTCCGTTATCACTTATTGGAAGTTGGATTTCCATACAATGGCAGGGCTACCGGGGTACCGCCCGTCACAGTACGTGGCCTAGATCACCGTACCGAGGATCACTCCCAATCCCCTGCAACACAAAGCCGTAACCATCCCTTACTGGATAATTCCGAACAAGACAACCCCGCAGTTGTTTCGAACCAACTGCCACACAGCCGAATATAAAAGAGGGACTTCTAGACAGGGATCTATCTTGCTCTCAATGGGCGCTACCCACGAAGCCTTGCTGCACCTCCCCTGTTTTAGCCATTCCCGGTTGATGAGGCTTGAGGCTACGATTACCTTTAATCAGAACACATCAACTTAGAATGCTCATCGTCCACCTGACGATGTGCTGCAAGCATTCAATCCATACAAGTTTGTTCCGGGTTCGAACGAAACCGAAGGCATTATCTCGTTACACTCATTTTGGAATCACCCTCAGAGTTAACGACAATAACCCTTGCACTTCAAATCTTCATCTCGAACCTATAAGTACTATCTCCGTCAAACTCATTACGGAATCACCCACAGAGTTATACTGATAAAGAATAGTTCTTACACCTCGAGTCTTCACTTGCTCCACTTGGATTACCCACCTAACGTTTAATTGGAATCGATGTGGTTTTCGGATAATCAAATTTGATTCCCGATCCCGGTCACATCGAAATCCAAACGTATCTTTTAAGGCCAAGTTGTTTTAAAGTTAAAACAATTCAATTCAATTTAATACTTCAATTCACATAGCATTAACATAGATAAATATCACACATTTATCAAAGATATATCCAATATCACAACACAGAATATCATAGCATATCACCCAATAGATATCAACCAAATCAGACATTCTACTCAAATAATCATCCATAAGCAACCATTATTAATCCATACTATAATTAATTTAATCAACTTAAATTAAATTAATTACTTAAGAATTAATTCCTAATCTTGCTTAATCAATCATTAATTAATTACAATCCATTTAATTAATTAATCATTCCTTTAAATATTAATCACTCTTGATTAATTTCTCATCAATTACATAAAGTAAGTTTCTTAATCATTTATAGTAATTAACCTTTAATTACTCTCATTAATTACAATAATTAATGATCCTTAATTAATTACTTTAATTAATTAATTATAATTAATTACATTATTCCTTAATTAATTACCTTAATTAATCATGCATTAATTAATTACTTTCATAAATCAACCTTAAATAAAAATTAACAGTAATTAACTATTCTTAATTACTTCGGGATTACTTTAATTTCTTTTATAAATCCTTTTTGATTAATTACATTAATTACATCCAGTAATTAATTTATCAATTACTTACACTAAGTAATTACACTTAACAAGTTTTATTAAGTAATTATACTTAATTAATTACCATGTGACTATCTTTAAATAAATTAACAAATTAGTTAACTTAAATTAATCACATTCATTTCATACTTCATAACTGAGTAATTCATCCTTAATTACCCTTTAAACAAATTAATTAATCCCTAACTATAGATTAATTATTCATTTACTATTAATTAATAAACCTTAATTATTAATCAATATCTTTTAATACAAAGTAATCAATCCTTAATTACTTTTATAATTAGTTAATTAAATTTAATTAACTAACTAATTACCTTTTAATCATTAATTAATAAAACTTAATTATTAATTAACAACCTTAATTACCAATTTAATTAATCCTATTAATCAATCCTTAATGATAATTAATTAACCCTTAATAACAGTTAATTAATCCCTAATTAAATTTAATTATAGATTAATAATTTCTTAATTATAAATTAATAAAACCTAATTATTACTTAATAAAACTTTATTAAGTACTTCTTAATTACTAGTTTAATTAATCCTTAATTATTTAATCAATCCTTGTTAATTAAATTAATTAATTAAACTTCAATTTCTTAATTGACTTAATTAATTTCAACTCATTAAAAATCTAAATTAATCTTGAGATAAAACATTATCATTAAACTTTTGATCTTAGTAATTAACTTACTTAATTAAATCATTAATTAAGTTTTATAATAAATAATCATTAATTACTTATCTTTAATTATTAATTAACAATCCTTAATTACAAATTAATAAATCACTTGAAAACCTTAATTGTTAATTAATAAATCCTTAATCATTAACTAACTTAATTAATTAACCACTCTTTAATTATCTCATTAACTATCAAACTTTAATTAAGTTTTTAAGATAAAACATTTCCTTATTAATTAACCTTTATATTTCAAATTAAGTTTGAAAATAACTTAAGAATTTAACTTAATATATTTAAGTTAAACAAATCATACAACTTTAATTTAGTCAAAACATTCATTACAAAGAAATGATTTTTCAAGAAATTTATTTAACTTGATTATTTAAAGTTTAAAAACTTACTTTTATTTAAATTAAAAACTGGTTTAAACATTTTACTTTGGGTTTAACCCATATGTACTCATCAAAACCAAGTACATCTTCTTCTTCTTTTCTTTTTATAACAGAGTTTAGTTTTAAATTTTAAAACTGTTTTGAAACTTAACAGTTCACTCGAAATCTCGCGTACAACCCTATAACAACCCGAGTCAAAGCCTTATCTACGCGAGACCATCTTCGAGAAAACCAATGAAACCCAAAATCCAGACAACACTGACACCTCCATGCCACCGTGCACCTTGCACCACCAACGGTGAACTTCCGACCACCACCAGCATCTCCCACATATCTACTATTGCTCCAGCAACCCATCGCAATCATCAAACCACCACCATATGCCACGATTCAAAATCGAGTTATCCAGTTGAACTGGAACCCAAACCAAATGCCAGAAAAAGCCTCGCCAGTCCAATTCCGACCACCAGAGGTTGAGCAACCTCGTCCACGCCTTGCCGAACACCTACGCCACCAAAACCCCACAGTCTCGAGCCACTCGATCCATCAGAGAGGAAGAAATGATCACCAATCCGACCTTATGCCAAACTAGGTTAAAATCCTAGTTCTTCCTACCACCGTCACCACGACAAACTATTCCCACATCTACAATTTTTGCCCACTTCCCTGATCATCTATCTAGCTTCAACAAGAATCTCGACCACCAGAAACACTTCAGTCACCAGAAAATCCCAAAACTCCAAACTCTGGTCAACTACGAACTATACCCTCAATACAATTCTAAAAATTGTAAATTTTGTTTTAAAAATCTTGTTTTACAGAGATGATTCAAGACATGAACTTGAATCAATAAAATTCGATATTTGATTTTACATGTTTTAAAGAATTCCTACTGTTATTTCACACATGCAAGCATATTTTAAAACATACATACTTGTTTATATTTTTATTACCTAGATTATGCTAAATCTAAACTAATTTGTCTTTAATTCAAAACCTAACAGTGAATAAATAAAAAGATATGGATTTGGTAAATTAGTTAACACTAAAATCTGGAAACAGAGGCATATCATCATACACAGTTCAATACATACAAACAGTGTACATCCATATATATAAACATGCAAAGTTACTTCATTCAAAAAAAATCATATGAAAGCAAATTTAAATCCATTTTAACTTTTGAAAAAGAATGTTTACTCACCTATTCAAAGAGGCAGAGAAGTTTAAAGCAGTTTTGAACAGGGCTTGAAAACTGGAACTTTGAAACTAAACTTGTTTTCATTTCTTTAAAACTGAAAAGCTTTGAATTTGCAGAGATGATTTTTAAGACTCTGATTACTGGTTGCTTGCTTGAACCTAGATTTGCTGCTGGTTCTTGCTTGTTGATTTGAAATCTTTGAAAACTTTGCTTTGATTTACTTGCATGCACTCTTGAAAATGATTACAGGCTAGAAAGATCATTGCAGATTGGTTCTGAAATGGCTACAGAGTTTTTGAACTGGAAATTGGTTCCAGGTTGTTTTTGAGGAGTGTTTCAAGTTGATTCTGGTTAAAGAAATGAATTTACAGAGTTTTGGTTTTTGGTTTGAGAGATGAATTTCAGTTTTGGGGATAATTGATTTTAGAGTTGAATTTATTAGAGCAGATGTTTTCAGATTTGGTTTGAGAAGATCATTTCAGTTTTGTTTGTGAGATGATTTCGGTTTGAAAATTTTTCTGGTTTTGGTTGTCTTTGAAAAAAATGAAAAGATAAGAAAAAGAAATGAAGGAAGAAGGTGAGAGTTTATATAAGTTAGTTTAGATTTATTAAAATTTAAAGAAAATAAAATTAAAGGATGACACTTGTCTCTACCCTTATTTATCTTGTTAACACATGTATTTAACATGTCTAGAAATTTAACACTTGTCATTATTTAATTTTATTTGTTTTTAAAATTATTTAAAAACCTTTAAAATGAATTTTCCTAATTAATTAATACATTTCCTAATTATAAATGCTTTTCTATATTATACATAAATGAAACCTTTTAAAGAAAATAAAATAAAAACCCATTTATATCTAATAAAATTATATAAAATATTTAATTCATTTTTAAGTGATAATATAAAACTTTTATATTTATTACTATTAAATAAATACTTCCCAAATTTATATAAATAAATTTCTTTAAGGAAAACAATATAAAACAAGATCTTACTTTAAATAAAAACTTTATTCATACATTTTATACCCAAATATATTAAAATAATTATCTTTTAAAGATTCAAATTTAAATCCAGATTCAAATTCAAATTTTACTTTTAAAATCCAATTTAAAATCAATCCAAACATTTATATTTTAAATAAACATATTATTAAGTTGAAATTGATTATTTCATTTAAAAACAACTCAAAACATATATATATATATATATTTATTTATTTATTTATTTAAACACTACTTATTAAATTTGAAAATGATAAGTCTATTTAAAATCAAATTTATAACACAACATAATTTAAATAATTAAAAATCTATAACCATAATTAAAACATCACATTTATTTTTATTTGGTTATTTATATTTGAAAATAACAACTTTATAAAATTTTAAATTATTTAAATTAAGAGATTATCATATTTTAAACTCCTTGAAATTCCGGGATATCACAGTAAGCTTAAACGTCTTAAAGCTTGCCTTAAGACTTGGAACGTCCAAGTCTTTAAAAACATTTTCGACCGCGTTCGTTTGGCTAAAGAGTCTCTTATTGCAGCTGAATCCTTGCTAGACGAGGATCCTTCCGAGGCTAACAAGGAGGCTTGGGCTCTTGCTCAAACTATTTTCTCCTCGGAACTTCGTATCGAGCATGATTTCCTTCGTCAAAAGGCCAGGATCAAGTGGGTTGTGGTCGGAGATACTAACTCTAAGTTCTTCCATTCCTCTATTCGAAAAAAGAATAACCAACTCACGATCCGTGAGATTTTGCGACAGGATCTATCTACGGCCTCTTCGCCTGAAGATGTCAAAGAGACCATTCTGTCCCACTTTCAATCCTTTTTGGGTTCTCCTTCGGTCTCGGTTTCTGACCCGGCTCTTCTGGCCTTCATTCCTCGTGTTGTTCTATCTCCAGAAAGAGACATCATCGTGGATCTCCCTTCCTCAGAGGAAATTCGTGCTTCTGTCTTCGCTTTGAGCAAGGACAGTGCCAGTGGTCCGGATGGTTTCAACGGTGTTTTTTTCCGTCGTGCTTGGTCTATTATTCAGGCGGATTTTTGCCTTGCTGTTCAATCCTTTTTCTCTGGGGGATCCCTTCCTTCTGGTTGGACATCCACCAATCTTGTTCTTATTCCAAAATGCGACAACCCAAGGTCGTGTGTGGATTTTCGCCCTATCAGTCTTTGCAACTTCTCGAATAAAGTTATTTCTAAAATCCTATCCACACGATTGGCTCCCTTCCTCGAGCGCATTATTTCTTCATCCCAAGCGGGATTTGTAAAGGGCCGTTTGATTACTGATAATGTCCTGCTCGCTTAGGAACTTATTTCCCAGATCGACCGAAAGATCAGGGGCTCTAATGTTGTCTTCAAACTGGATATGGCTAAGGCCTACGACCGTATGTCTTGGTTTTTTATCATCAAGGTATTAAGGGCTTTCGGTTTCCCGGAACCCCTCATAGACTTGGTATGGAGACTCATTTCCAACTGTTGGTTCTCTGTGCTCATTAACGGCTCGGCTAATGGTTATTTCAAGGCAGGTAGGGGTCTTCGTCAGGGAGACCCACTATCGCCATCTCTCTTTGTTATCGCGGCGGAGGCTTTTGTTCGCGGTCTTCAATCCTTAACTATCTTTGGCCAGATTCAGCGATTCTGGATTCCTAGGGGTTGCCCCCTAATCTCATCTTTGTCCTTCGCCGATGACGTTGTCATTTTCTCTAATGGCAGCGTCCCCTCTGTTAATCGGCTACTCAGATTTATTCGTCAATATGAGCAATCATCGGGTCAACTTGTTAACCCTGCCAAAAGCTGTTTCGTCCACGCAAAAGATTTGTCCCCCTCTCGTGCTACATGGATCGAGACTGCCTCAGGTTTCAAGGAAGCTGATCTTCCTCTTCCTTACCTGGGGGTTGTCCTGTACCGCGGTAGGAAACTCAATGCTCTTTTCGATCCCTTGACTGATAAAGTAAGGGGCAAGAACTTACGCTGGAATGCCTCTCTTATTTCCCAGGCTGGTAGACTTGTTCTTATCAAATCCGTTCTAGATTCGATAGGAACTCATGTTTTCGCGGCTATGACCCCAACTTCTTCTTTTTTTCGGTCGTATCGGTCTTTGGTCTCCTCTTTCTTCTGGGGTAACAAGGAGAATGCCCGGCGGCACCATTGGGTGTCGTGGGACGTGGTGTGCCGTCCAAAAAATGAAGGCGGTCTGGGTCTGCGTAACCCAAAAGACCTTTGTGCTGCTTTTGCCTGTAAGTTATGGCATAGGTTTGCCGCTAACAACTCCTTATGGGCTTCTTTCCTCCATGCGAAGTATCGTAGGCTTGCGGGCTCAAACTTCTCAGGGTCTCCATCTTATGCTAGTGAGACCTGGAAGCACATGCAGTCGGTGAAACTATTTTCCGACACACATGGTGGTTCCTCAGGATGGAATGGCGCCCCCTTTTCCATTCTGAACGCCTGGTCTTCATTTGGGACTCTCGCATTCCCCCCAAAGTCTCTATTTTGATGTGGAGGATTCTTCATGATGGTTTGCCACTGGACGAGAATCTCCAAAAAATCGGCGTCCCTTTCGTCTCCCGTTGTAGTTGCTGCGACAACGGGGATTCAGAATCCTTGAATCACTTGTTCTTCGGTGGGTTCTCGGCCAGATCTTGCTGGAATTACTTCGGAAACCTTCTTGGTGTTCGTCAGGTGGCCCGCTCGCCATCTGATCTCCGTAGGTCCTGGTGGTTTGGGAATACTAGTAAATCTCTTCGTTCTATCGTTTTTCGTTTGATTCCCTGTCTCATCTGCTGGCACCTCTGGTGCGCGCGGAACAAGGCAATCTTCGATAGCTTTCGTATGGACCCTCCATCTATTATTCGGAGTGTGAGGAAAGACGTCTTCCTTGCTTTCCGTGGTAGACCATTCAAGGGTCGTTTGAGCTCCCGATCGGAGCATTTGGTTGGTCTCCTCTCTATTTCGTGTGATTTGTCTCACGCTAGACTGGGAGTAGGTTGATCTTTGCAAGGGAGCGCGGGCATTCACCCTACGCTCACTTCCCCTCCCCCCTATTTTCTGTTGGTGTTTAATGTTGTTGTTTAGTTTTCCAGATTCAGACTCCATTGGCTTCTTCATTGGCCCTGTTTGAGCTTTGGTTGACCGGTTTCGGGGCATAGCTTTCCTTTTTTTTCTTCGCTAGTACACTGGTGGATCAGTGTGGTTGTATGGCTGCTTTGTGAGTTCTTTCTGGACGCCTCTTCTCCGTCGCCAAGTGCTCTATTTTTAGGAGTATGTTCTCCCTAGATTGGCTGGCGCTTTGGTTTCTAGATTGCTGTATTTGTGGTTTGGCTTGGTGGTCTGGCCTTTTCCTTTGGACCAAGGCGGGTTAGTGATTGGTGGTGGATCTGTTATCTTTTTCCTTTTTTGTCATAGGCTGGTTTTGCTTCTGGTAGCTTTGTTTCTACACTACTGTTTTTGGGTTTCTTAGTTTCAGCTGCTGTTCAGCGATTTTGGTTTTGGGAGGCTTTCGTCCTTCTTTTGTTTTTGTTTCTTTCTTTGTGAGCCATCGGAGAAAGGCACTTTTTCTCCCTCTGTCATATGATATTATCTTTGTTGTTAAAAAAAAACACCATGCCTATCACTTATCAACCATTCAATGCCTCAATTCTACAACAATTTTAGACCTTCTTCGTCACTTTCTACATACATGATTTTGATTTGTTTCCACATCAGCTAACTAAGGCACATGTTGATGGCCTTCATTAGTAATGCTTCGCTTCTACAACTGCTTAATTCCAGACCCAATTTATTCCCACTAAGCCGTTGCATTTTAAGCCATAGCTCAACAACGTAGGCCAACTACATTTTCAACTTCAAAAGTTCACATATTCAGCTCTGTGCAAGTCAACAGCCACTTTAGCCCACACCATTTATTCAGAAAGTATATGCAGTTCATTCAAGCAATACATTCAATGGCTCACTCAATTATATGCAAGTTTAATTTTCAGCTTAACTATGTTCCGCACACATTCACTCATTTGCTATATTCAATTCAGAACTGAGCAGATGCCTATGTCTAGATTGTTTGGAGAAAAATTGCCCCTTGATAGAACTGTCGTGAAAAAATTATAGACAGTACTAACATCGTAATAAATTAAATCATGGCACCCACACTCTGATATAATACAGTTGCTATGAGCAAGTAGATTGATAAGGACGATGGAAGATAAGATTTTATTTAGGCTGCTAAATTACTGAACCTCTTATTTCGGTTGATGGAAAAATCATCTAATTCATGATAAAGATTTAGGCTTTTAAAATTATAGGTTAAAGTTGTGGGTGAATGTGTAACAACCCATAATTTTAATAAATATTTTTAAATTAATTTTTATTTTGAAACTTTGATTTTTAAATAATTTTAAATTGAAGTTTGGAATTTTTCCAATGTATTTTGGATTTTTGTTTCTATTTTATTTTTCCAAATACAATCAAATATTGATTTTTCTGGAAATGTTATATTTTGCCAACTGTGACTTTTAAATTGAAATTTTAAATTTTAATCTTTTTCTTTGAAACAGTAATTGGTTCTGATATCCGTTCTGTTTTTCGTTTCGTCGAATTCCGTTTTAAACTTTTTAGAATTTGATGAATTCAGCATTTTACACACAGAATTTTATCTGCATTTTTATTTTTCATTTTCTATTCTATTTGCCATCTTTTATTTTGTTTTGGGTTTTGAATTAAATTGTGTGAATTTTGTTGTGTTTGGAATTTTCCTATATTAGTTGTATTTTGTTTACAATTTTTAATTCTAGTTTCAATAAATTAAACTAATTTCTTTATTTATTTTCTATTTTTCCTAAGACATTATTTTATTTTATTTCCACTTTATTTTGTTTTAACTTTTTATATTTTGTTTACTTGATTTTTATTTGTTTATATTGAATTAAAAGAAAGTGGAAATTCAAAGAGACAAAAAGGCTTTTAAACTTGTGACTTTTCATTTGCTTGTCTTTTCATTTGCTTGGCCTTTCATTCTCTCTTTTTTAGTCGTGCATTTCCTCTTGTTTTCACGTGAGAAAACTTCTCATTACTTTCATTTCTCACGGCTATCTTCATTTCTGAAAAATTTAGTAAGTAATGGCTTCCATTTTCTAATTTGTTTTCTTCATTTTTTCATTGTTTTGCCTTGATTCCTCTCTAGCTTTGCTCGGCCACCACCTATATTCTCCTCCACCGAACACCACCATCACCTTCCCTCATCATCCATGGCAACAACACCTCCTACCCCTCTGACCAAACATGGTCGTGACCACTTGATTGAGCCATCACTACAAAAGCATTGAAACCCTTGAAACATTGCCTAGCGGAGCCTATTTCCCATCACCATCTCATACTTCATTACGGCCACCACCTCTAGCTCCACCACCAGCACATGCCATCACCTCTGACCATCACACCACACCTGACCTAACCTGAAATGAACCATGGCCGAGCCTATGTTGAACCAAACCCATCTTTTTAGTCTTGCCTCTTGACATTCCATGCTTGCAAACTCCTACCCCTTCACATTCTCTAGTATAGCCGTGTGTTTGTGAGTCCAACTCCGAGCCTTACCACCAATAAAACATGTATGGCCGAGCCTATAAACATGTATGGTCGAGCAAAAGTTGAGTTGACATCAAGCAATTTTAATTTAAAAGCTTGGTGATGTTCTTTGTTAATTCTAATTTCATTTCTTCTTTTTGTTGAATATATATTTATATTGCTTTGTTTATTGTAACGACCCGCCATTTTGGACCATTCGCGTCCATTATAAGTGAATAGGTAGACACTCATGCCGGAGTTGAATTGCTCAAAATACCGTGTTGTTAATTTAAATTGGCAAAACTGAACATATACAGTAAATAAAATATCACAGATCACAGACACAGAGTAATAAGTGCAGCGGAATTAAAAGAGATAGTAGTTCATGAAGCTACTATATGAATATATAAAATACATCAGAGTTTACAACAGAAGAATAATACAATACATCAGAGTTAAACCAGAATGCATCACTGGAATCATCGAATACTGAAAGCCGGATAGATAGCTGGATCTCCAAGCGAAGCTCCAACTCCAAAGGTGAGTCTCGAAAGCTGAACTACTCAGTCTGACCCGAGCGTAAAGAAAAACAAAACACTCGAGTCAGGATTAACATTCTTATATTAATAAATCCAACTCAAGTGAAATAGCAATTGAAATACAAGTAACTCAAAGGATGTTTGGAATAACCATCCTTTAAGGATCCGTTAAACTATCTACTAGGTAGTAATATACGCTAAGTAGATAATGTCTATCAGTAATATAAAGATATCAAAATAGCGTTAAGTCATGGCCCATTCCACCCTTAACACATTTTTATTCCCACAAGCATATACAAGACCGTAGTTTCCCCAAAACCGGAAGTCACCAGAGGGCAATCCATATACTCAAGGTACAAAACAAATTCGTATTGGTCGCGCATAAATGGAATACAGTATGACAAGGCACATGAGGCTATACCCAAGGTAGTGATACTACCGTTCGCCTGATCCGGGCTGGTGAGAACGCAACGCCGCAGCGCCCGCAACACCGTGAAACAACACTCCCAAAATCAAGGGTGCACCAATCGACAATAAGTATAAGTAGTTCGAAGAAGTGTGTCCACTTGAGGTATCAATCCTCCATTGGCCCGGCACAGCTCCTGTTTTAGTCATTTCCAATTTGACACAAGTGTCAAGGCTATCCATTATCGTTCACTTTCTTCAGTCAACACGTACATCATTCCAACCACTTCATTCTGGATCATCACTCCGCGCATAGTTATTAAAGTGGTTTTCGGTTTAGATAGAGAGTATATCCATAACCGAATTCCGGTCTCTTTAATAACTTTCGTAATTATTACACCGATTGGTCATTTATTTATTTCAAAACCAAATCAATTTCAATTTCAATTTCAATTCGTAAATCAACATTTCATTTGCCTATCAAAACAGTTTCCATACTTTACGTTTCAAAACTTCCAATTTACCATTTCAAAATCTTATAATTCAATTCCAATCTTTATTTAAAACAATTCAAATATTGTCTCAAGTTCGTATATAAGTTTCATTTCGAAAATCATTTAAATCAATTTATCGATTTCATTTAATATTCGTAAAGTAAATTTATTATTCAAAACAATTTCTATTAAATTTCCAATTCATTAAATCCATTAATCAAATTCAACTTCATTAAATCAAACTTAAAATTTTGAATTAAATTCAATTCGTCAAATCAATTTCTTTCAATTACAAGTCTTATATTAATTCCAAAATTATCACATTTCATTTCTTGTTAAAGAATTTCAATTTCACTTATTACTTTCTTAAATAATTTTCCAAAACTTACTTAATAAAGAAATTCAATTTCAATTATTTACGAAGTAAATTCACTTATTCAAATGTCCAATTTTCTTATTAAAGAATTCCAATTCAATTTAATCATTAAATAATTCAATCTTATTTAATTATTAAATAGTTCAAAACTCAATTATTAATTTATTTCAAAGTTTAATAATTCCAAACTCAATTATAATTTCAAACTTAATTATCAATCGTTTCAAAGTTTAACCATTTCAAACTTAATTATAATATCAATCATTTCTCAAATAAACAACATTCTTTCGTCAATTACATTGTTAATATTTCGTTTCAGATTATTATATTAACATTTTCTTTTCATAAAAATTACAATTTCAACTTCATTTCAAAACAATATTATTTATTCAAATAAAATCTTCGTTTTATTTTTAAATCAAATTATTTACCAATCGGGTTTTATTTAATTTTCTGTCCGAGGTCAAGATTTAAATTTGGGTATTTATCATTTCAACCCGATTCCAATTCAACTCAAAATCAAAACATATCAAAGGGAACTTGCAGTGTGATAACTGGGATTGTGTCAAAGTAAATAAACAAGCAATAACAACAATCAATAACAATCCAATAATCAATTCAAATAATCCCGAAATAACCGTATTAATTCGCATTGTTATTTGTACGAATTAATATAATTATTTCTAGAATCTACACTATCATTTCATGCAGATTAAAGATTATTACATTACAGTTTCACTTGTCATCTATTTACAATTTCATACATCATCAATTTAACAACATACATTCAGTGGTTCAAATGTAATTAAACAAATCCTACGTGTCAATAAATTCAACAGTTAAAGGGGTCATATTATACAAATGTCAGTTAATCAAATTTAACATTTAATTATCCTATATCAAGTTCAATTTCATACTATTTATCATTTTAACATTAACGATTTAACGTCTAATATAAACATCAACAATCAATCAATTATCAGCCAAACTGTATTATCATCGCATAAATAATTAACAGATAATGGTGTCAGGTGTCACAGGTAAACTGATACAGGTAATAGCATATATAACAGTGTAATCAACTAACAGCTGTATATTTCAATTGTCGTTTCAATTGAAATCAAATCTAATAAATAAAAGAACGTTAATCGTGAGTGAGTGCTCACCTTTCGAGGCTAGAAAGAACAGGAGATGACACAGATATGCACACTGATACAGACGCTGAAATCGGATTACGAATCCAAGCATGAATTCCAAAGCAAAGCTAGATTGGCACGAATTTGACGGACAAAGCTGATAATGGGGACCGATGAACAAATCGGATCAGTTTGATAGAACATAAAATACATGTATTATTTTATTAAAATTAATATTTAAATTTTAAACACCTATAAAATACATCTCTAGAAATATACAAAAACTGAACTCCTGTGTATATATATAAACTAGTACATAACCAATGCATATGCTTTCAGGCTTGTTATATTTTAAGATACATGTTTTTTTTTTCTTTTTTTTTTTAAAATAATAATCAATATAACTACTTACGTATGTTATCTCACAAGATCCAAATTTTAAATAAATTAATATAGACTTAGCTTGTTATAATATATAGACTCAAAACACGGATCACATAAAGCTTATCTAAGCTTATACACATAAACGAATAGGTTATATAAAACTTATATAAAGTCATGTCTTATCACTACCTGCAGAAAATCATAGCCTATGCCAAATACTCAACCAGTGAGCTATATATAAATATATATAACTTGTGTAACCTGTACCCGGAACAATATACAACTTCAGTTTAGTTTTATATATAATCAAATTAAAAACATAACTTTAGTTTAGTTTTTTTTTTCTTGCAGTTAAAAATAAAATAATATATGAACCTGACATATATATACAACCTGCACATGCTAACATAATTTATACTCTTTAATCTTATACGTTAAGGTCTGTAAGCTAATATATGACTCTAATATATATATATATATACGGTTGAAAATATATACTTCCTTATATATAATATAATATATATATCAAGCACCTGCATACAGCACCCAATAATAATATACACTATTGCTTACATACGCCAGTTGCTGTACTAAGATTTTACAAAGAAACTATATACATTCGTACATACTAAATAAATAAATAAAAACTACACAAAGCCTCATCAACTCACATATGCAACTGACATCACTAATAGCTAAAATACACATACAGTAACATATAACTATATATATATAATATACATTAAGTTATTAACCCATACTAACATATAAAACCGTACTATATCTCAATATAATAAAATATAATACTATATATATATAAGCTCACGCAACCCATAAACTTCTATATAACATGTATGTCACGAAAAAAACAATATATATAACTCTTATGTTGATTTAAAAGTGTACCACAGACTAGCATATAAGTTAAACTATATTAAGGTTTATATAACTTTCATATTATAACATATGGTAATATATACAGCAACTAATATATATAACTATAAATAGATAAATGTAATATACCTTAATGTGTATATATAACAGAGCATCTCGACCTGGGAATAAAAGAATGGCGAGTGGAAGCTTTCAGGTGCGGAGAAGGCTGTCTGGTGGTGGAGTGTTTTGTGGGGTTTGTGGTGTTAACGAGGGGAGTGCGGCTTTGGGAAAGGCTGCTGCAATGGAGTTTTGGAGGGACAGGTGCTGTGGTGGTTGCATTGGAAGAGAGGGCTGGTGACATGGCAGTTTGGTCAGTGGGAGGAGAACTGGGGTGCGTGTGGTGGAGGAGGTCGAGCTAGGTGGATGTGAGCAAGGGGAATGGTCACATGGTGTTGCGAGTAAGCGGGAAGGTGGCAGTTCGGGTTCAGGCATGGTGATGGGTTTGGGAAGGCCGTGGGACAAGGTAGAGGCTGTCAGGTGTAAGGCGTGCATAGATCGAGCAAAGGGGAAGAGATAGCAGAATTCCAAAACCAAAATATATATAGGCTTGAGAAACCAAAGTATGAAATCTAATGTATCTGATACCTGTATATAAATATTTTATCTTAGTTCAAAAACAAAGAAGAAAGAATGGAGGAAAGGAAAGGTAACAGGGAGATAAAATGAAAAGAATGAGGCAGACAAAACGTGTAGAGGCAGGTAAATAATAAAAAATGAAAGAACAGAAAAGCAATGAAGTGGTAACCGATACTAAATGCAGAAAATGTTGAAAGGCATACTGAATTCAAGAAAAATAAATGCTAAGGTCTGCTGGCTTTCAATCGTTGGAAATTTGAATGGACACCGGAAGCCAAAAGGCATGAAACGGTTACCGATACGGTAGGCGTTACGCAAAGTGCAACGTACAACGGAACTCCGAATTTGACAATCGAATATACCGTAGAGATCGGCACGACGAGGCGATCAAAACGGTATATAGAAATCAGTGGTACGATCATCCGATAAAAATCGATATCGGTACCAGAATGCTGCATTTTGCAGAAAATAAGAACGACGGAGCCAAAGATGTCCGAATTTGGAAAAACGACAAACTGACATCTTGCTCAGAAGATGGTTTAGAATTTTTCTATGTAAAAATATTTGAGTTTCGAAAACGTTTTATTTTCACTGTTTTTTAACTGATTAAATTGAAGTGAATTTACTCGCGAAATAAATTTTCATATTTTCGGACGAAAATTTACCAGTTGCTATGTTTAACTAGACGTATTCCAAATATAAAATTTTTATTTCAAAATTTTATCTTTTAAAATTTCACAAAATTTTAACTAATTGCGTTATTAAAACGGTTGAAATTTACGGGTCGTTACACTCTCCCCCACTCAAAACTTTTCGTCCCCGAAAAGGAACGAGGTAGGAGAATAGAAACAACCAGAAAGAAAACAGATTTTGAAATACAAAATAACAATTAATTTAAACCATATAAATTCAAATTTAAATTAATTGATATTCAATAATTGATTTAATCCATTTGATTTCACCAAAATCAACTATTTCTAAATTCATTATCTTATTATCCAATTATCTTAAATTTACAATTTCTAAACCATAAATTTGAATAGTCTTTTATTATACTCATATTTTTTCAGCAATTTAAATTTTTTTTTTTTTTTTTTTTTTTATTCCAAATTATTTTTAAATTTATTCTACTCAATACATCTAATCACATATATTTAACCCATATAGATTAATTTAGACCATAAAAGTTTCGATTTAAATTAATTTACATCTATTAATTTCTTTTAAATTCAAGATATTTTCATAAATTGATCAAATTTCAATTTATTAATTAACCTTCAAAACAAGATTTATTTTCAATTATTAACTGAGTTTTATTTATTATCTTATTAAACTCTATTAACATCTTTATAATCAAAATTTAGTGTATAACGTTTATTACAAACACTCAAATAATTTTAATTTATCTTATATATTATCCAATTACATATTCAACTTCTGAATGATTTAGGTAAGTTGTATTAGAATGCAGTTGAACAATATACAAATAAAATTTTCCCAATTCAATTATTCAGTTTAAATATTTATTCCAAATTTTGGTTCTATTTATAATTAAAATCATCCTTTAACAAAATTTAAGAATTAGATTTCCGATTAACTTTAAACAATTTAGAGATATATATAATATATTTATATCAATTCAAATTAATTTTTAAAATAAGATACTTATATATATATATAAATCAAATTATACTGAAGAAATTCAAATCAAAATATCTTTCAAAACAAAACCGTAGCAAAGCTACAGAATAGTATCTCCACTTCGAAACTCGAAAATGAATGTCGATGATGCGGCCGCCATCACCGAAATTATTTTCCAGCGACAAAGAGAAGAGCACTGATTTCAACATTTTAAAATTCTTTGAAAATCATTTATATTCGAAAATACTTCCAATAATATATACTTTAAAATTTTAAAACCAAAGTTCGAAATCACCGGAAACTAAATTCTCAGATTTCTGAATTAAATTCATTTCAAATTCCAATCAATTTATAAACCGCATTTATAAATTTATTTAGAACAATAAATGATAATCAAATATTATCATTACAAACAATTTAATTTACCTATTAAATTCCAGAAAATTTTTACTTATGTTTTTACAATATAATCAAACAAATTTATTTCATTTACCAAATTTGAAAATAATATTGTGTCAGTTTGCTCTATTCAAGTGTTTTGGAAATCCTATCGATAGCGTTGATCAGACGAATCGATCGGAAACCCAAATCAACATCAACAACTCAAACAACACAATATATAAAACATTTTAATATAAATTTACAAATACACTTCCTCGCTCGACTATATAAGAATAGATTTCAAAGCAAAGATAGAGATTCAAATTTGATGGACTCAAATCAAAGAGAATTTTGATTCGAAAAATAAGTTTGAAACAGAAGATAAGATAATCTGATTTTCTCAATCGGGAGATGGAGGAGTTTATTTAATTCACGGGCAACCTTAACCGGGTCGTCCGTAACTTCAAGAATAGGATCGATGCTGAATTCCGAGGTAAATCAACATCCAATCTCGAGAAATAGAATTCAGGTATAGTAGGAGATAGATAGCATCGTAAACCGAGGATACGGAAATCTCCGGTAAATCGATGCCTATTATAAAGGAGTTTTACTCCTTTACGAATCATTCTAAGATTGGCGAGACCGCCGATCTATTACAGATAACATTCAGAATGGAGTTATGGGGTTGCTCCATGATTGAAAGAAGACGAATAGTGAAGGACACGAATGAATTTCGGAACCGAGGGGAACGTTCCAAAATTCAAAGGAATTGAGTCAAAAGAAAGAGATTGAAACTCGAATGAGAGTGATTCTGTAAATACATTTACCCTATATGTTAAGTTTTGCCTAGAGCTACCAAAGCTCTGATACCAACTGTAACGACCCGCCATTTTGGACCATTCGCGTCCATTATAAGTGAATAGGTAGACACTCATGCCGGAGTTGAATTGCTCAAAATACCGTGTTGTTAATTTAAATTGGCAAAACTGAACATATACAGTAAATAAAATATCACAGATCACAGACACAGAGTAATAAGTGCAGCGGAATTAAAAGAGATAGTAGTTCATGAAGCTACTATATGAATATATAAAATACATCAGAGTTTACAACAGAAGAATAATACAATACATCAGAGTTAAACCAGAATGCATCACTGGAATCATCGAATACTGAAAGCCGGATAGATAGCTGGATCTCCAAGCGAAGCTCCAACTCCAAAGGTGAGTCTCGAAAGCTGAACTACTCAGTCTGACCCGAGCGTAAAGAAAAACAAAACACTCGAGTCAGGATTAACATTCTTATATTAATAAATCCAACTCAAGTGAAATAGCAATTGAAATACAAGTAACTCAAAGGATGTTTGGAATAACCATCCTTTAAGGATCCGTTAAACTATCTACTAGGTAGTAATATACGCTAAGTAGATAATGTCTATCAGTAATATAAAGATATCAAAATAGCGTTAAGTCATGGCCCATTCCACCCTTAACACATTTTTATTCCCACAAGCATATACAAGACCGTAGTTTCCCCAAAACCGGAAGTCACCAGAGGGCAATCCATATACTCAAGGTACAAAACAAATTCGTATTGGTCGCGCATAAATGGAATACAGTATGACAAGGCACATGAGGCTATACCCAAGGTAGTGATACTACCGTTCGCCTGATCCGGGCTGGTGAGAACGCAACGCCGCAGCGCCCGCAACACCGTGAAACAACACTCCCAAAATCAAGGGTGCACCAATCGACAATAAGTATAAGTAGTTCGAAGAAGTGTGTCCACTTGAGGTATCAATCCTCCATTGGCCCGGCACAGCTCCTGTTTTAGTCATTTCCAATTTGACACAAGTGTCAAGGCTATCCATTATCGTTCACTTTCTTCAGTCAACACGTACATCATTCCAACCACTTCATTCTGGATCATCACTCCGCGCATAGTTATTAAAGTGGTTTTCGGTTTAGATAGAGAGTATATCCATAACCGAATTCCGGTCTCTTTAATAACTTTCGTAATTATTACACCGATTGGTCATTTATTTATTTCAAAACCAAATCAATTTCAATTTCAATTTCAATTCGTAAATCAACATTTCATTTGCCTATCAAAACAGTTTCCATACTTTACGTTTCAAAACTTCCAATTTACCATTTCAAAATCTTATAATTCAATTCCAATCTTTATTTAAAACAATTCAAATATTGTCTCAAGTTCGTATATAAGTTTCATTTCGAAAATCATTTAAATCAATTTATCGATTTCATTTAATATTCGTAAAGTAAATTTATTATTCAAAACAATTTCTATTAAATTTCCAATTCATTAAATCCATTAATCAAATTCAACTTCATTAAATCAAACTTAAAATTTTGAATTAAATTCAATTCGTCAAATCAATTTCTTTCAATTACAAGTCTTATATTAATTCCAAAATTATCACATTTCATTTCTTGTTAAAGAATTTCAATTTCACTTATTACTTTCTTAAATAATTTTCCAAAACTTACTTAATAAAGAAATTCAATTTCAATTATTTACGAAGTAAATTCACTTATTCAAATGTCCAATTTTCTTATTAAAGAATTCCAATTCAATTTAATCATTAAATAATTCAATCTTATTTAATTATTAAATAGTTCAAAACTCAATTATTAATTTATTTCAAAGTTTAATAATTCCAAACTCAATTATAATTTCAAACTTAATTATCAATCGTTTCAAAGTTTAACCATTTCAAACTTAATTATAATATCAATCATTTCTCAAATAAACAACATTCTTTCGTCAATTACATTGTTAATATTTCGTTTCAGATTATTATATTAACATTTTCTTTTCATAAAAATTACAATTTCAACTTCATTTCAAAACAATATTATTTATTCAAATAAAATCTTCGTTTTATTTTTAAATCAAATTATTTACCAATCGGGTTTTATTTAATTTTCTGTCCGAGGTCAAGATTTAAATTTGGGTATTTATCATTTCAACCCGATTCCAATTCAACTCAAAATCAAAACATATCAAAGGGAACTTGCAGTGTGATAACTGGGATGGTGTCAAAGTAAATAAACAAGCAATAACAACAATCAATAACAATCCAATAATCAATTCAAATAATCCCGAAATAACCGTATTAATTCGCATTGTTATTTGTACGAATTAATATAATTATTTCTAGAATCTACACTATCATTTCATGCAGATTAAAGATTATTACATTACAGTTTCACTTGTCATCTATTTACAATTTCATACATCATCAATTTAACAACATACATTCAGTGGTTCAAATGTAATTAAACAAATTCTACGTGTCAATAAATTCAACAGTTAAAGGGGTCATATTATACAAATGTCAGTTAATCAAATTTAACATTTAATTATCCTATATCAAGTTCAATTTCATACTATTTATCATTTTAACATTAACGATTTAACGTCTAATATAAACATCAACAATCAATCAATTATCAGCCAAACTGTATTATCATCGCATAAATAATTAACAGATAATGGTGTCAGGTGTCACAGGTAAACTGATACAGGTAATAGCATATATAACAGTGTAATCAACTAACAGCTGTATATTTCAATTGTCGTTTCAATTGAAATCAAATCTAATAAATAAAAGAACGTTAATCGTGAGTGAGTGCTCACCTTTCGAGGCTAGAAAGAACAGGAGATGACACAGATATGCACACTGATACAGACGCTGAAATCGGATTACGAATCCAAGCATGAATTCCAAAGCAAAGCTAGATTGGCACGAATTTGACGGACAAAGCTGATAATGGGGACCGATGAACAAATCGGATCAGTTTGATAGAACATAAAATACATGTATTATTTTATTAAAATTAATATTTAAATTTTAAACACCTATAAAATACATCTCTAGAAATATACAAAAACTGAACTCCTGTGTATATATATAAACTAGTACATAACCAATGCATATGCTTTCAGGCTTGTTATATTTTAAGATACATGTTTTTTTTTTCTTTTTTTTTTTTAAAATAATAATCAATATAACTACTTACGTATGTTATCTCACAAGATCCAAATTTTAAATAAATTAATATAGACTTAGCTTGTTATAATATATAGACTCAAAACACGGATCACATAAAGCTTATCTAAGCTTATACACATAAACGAATAGGTTATATAAAACTTATATAAAGTCATGTCTTATCACTACCTGCAGAAAATCATAGCCTATGCCAAATACTCAACCAGTGAGCTATATATAAATATATATAACTTGTGTAACCTGTACCCGGAACAATATACAACTTCAGTTTAGTTTTATATATAATCAAATTAAAAACATAACTTTAGTTTAGTTTTTTTTTTCTTGCAGTTAAAAATAAAATAATATATGAACCTGACATATATATACAACCTGCACATGCTAACATAATTTATACTCTTTAATCTTATACGTTAAGGTCTGTAAGCTAATATATGACTCTAATATATATATATATATACGGTTGAAAATATATACTTCCTTATATATAATATAATATATATATCAAGCACCTGCATACAGCACCCAATAATAATATACACTATTGCTTACATACGCCAGTTGCTGTACTAAGATTTTACAAAGAAACTATATACATTCGTACATACTAAATAAATAAATAAAAACTACACAAAGCCTCATCAACTCACATATGCAACTGACATCACTAATAGCTAAAATACACATACAGTAACATATAACTATATATATATAATATACATTAAGTTATTAACCCATACTAACATATAAAACCGTACTATATCTCAATATAATAAAATATAATACTATATATATATAAGCTCACGCAACCCATAAACTTCTATATAACATGTATGTCACGAAAAAAACAATATATATAACTCTTATGTTGATTTAAAAGTGTACCACAGACTAGCATATAAGTTAAACTATATTAAGGTTTATATAACTTTCATATTATAACATATGGTAATATATACAGCAACTAATATATATAACTATAAATAGATAAATGTAATATACCTTAATGTGTATATATAACAGAGCATCTCGACCTGGGAATAAAAGAATGGCGAGTGGAAGCTTTCAGGTGCGGAGAAGGCTGTCTGGTGGTGGAGTGTTTTGTGGGGTTTGTGGTGTTAACGAGGGGAGTGCGGCTTTGGGAAAGGCTGCTGCAATGGAGTTTTGGAGGGACAGGTGCTGTGGTGGTTGCATTGGAAGAGAGGGCTGGTGACATGGCAGTTTGGTCAGTGGGAGGAGAACTGGGGTGCGTGTGGTGGAGGAGGTCGAGCTAGGTGGATGTGAGCAAGGGGAATGGTCACATGGTGTTGCGAGTAAGCGGGAAGGTGGCAGTTCGGGTTCAGGCATGGTGATGGGTTTGGGAAGGCCGTGGGACAAGGTAGAGGCTGTCAGGTGTAAGGCGTGCATAGATCGAGCAAAGGGGAAGAGATAGCAGAATTCCAAAACCAAAATATATATAGGCTTGAGAAACCAAAGTATGAAATCTAATGTATCTGATACCTGTATATAAATATTTTATCTTAGTTCAAAAACAAAGAAGAAAGAATGGAGGAAAGGAAAGGTAACAGGGAGATAAAATGAAAAGAATGAGGCAGACAAAACGTGTAGAGGCAGGTAAATAATAAAAAATGAAAGAACAGAAAAGCAATGAAGTGGTAACCGATACTAAATGCAGAAAATGTTGAAAGGCATACTGAATTCAAGAAAAATAAATGCTAAGGTCTGCTGGCTTTCAATCGTTGGAAATTTGAATGGACACCGGAAGCCAAAAGGCATGAAACGGTTACCGATACGGTAGGCGTTACGCAAAGTGCAACGTACAACGGAACTCCGAATTTGACAATCGAATATACCGTAGAGATCGGCACGACGAGGCGATCAAAACGGTATATAGAAATCAGTGGTACGATCATCCGATAAAAATCGATATCGGTACCAGAATGCTGCATTTTGCAGAAAATAAGAACGACGGAGCCAAAGATGTCCGAATTTGGAAAAACGACAAACTGACATCTTGCTCAGAAGATGGTTTAGAATTTTTCTATGTAAAAATATTTGAGTTTCGAAAACGTTTTATTTTCACTGTTTTTTAACTGATTAAATTGAAGTGAATTTACTCGCGAAATAAATTTTCATATTTTCGGACGAAAATTTACCAGTTGCTATGTTTAACTAGACGTATTCCAAATATAAAATTTTTATTTCAAAATTTTATCGTTTAAAATTTCACAAAATTTTAACTAATTGCGTTATTAAAACGGTTGAAATTTACGGGTCGTTACATTTATTGTTGTATACAAGATCAAAATCTTGGCTCTCTCTCCACTTGAATCTTAGTCGTGCTGTATCGTGCTTTCTGGAATTTATCTTTGTGTTTTGAATCGTTAACTCCAGCTTAAAAAGGTGAGTTATTCACGCTTGACATTCATACTTATAGAATTTGTGAAGTGACAACAAGTGAATGTGTAGAAACTATTATATCATGTTATACCTGCCTGTGATATGTATTATATGATGTTAAACTCTGTTATAAACTTGTCACATCATCTGATATGTTATATTCTGTTATATTGTTTATTTTATTATGTTTCTCACACTGCAAGTTCCCTGTAGAATAGAATCACTATGGGTTGAAATGATACATACCCGAACGGACTTCAGAATAAGGAAAAATCGTTATGCGCTGAAATGATAGGCCTAGGCGATTTTTATTTATTTTATTTAACTTGGGATTGCGGGTTTGAAATGATAGAACCCGAATTTTTCTTTGTAAATTACGGATTGAAATGATATATTATCCGTATCACTTGATCTAGGTTAGAAAATATTTTACAGACCCGTGGTTATTTTATATATTTTTCTGGAACATTTTAAGTATTTTTTTAAAATGTAAAAATATGATAATTTGATTTAAATTGAATTTAAAATGATTTAATAAGGGTTAGTGATTTTTTTATAAGTTAAAAATGTTAAATAAATAAATGATTTAATTGTAATTTGAAATATAACTTAATCTGGAAATTTGTGATTTGGTTTAAAATGGAAGTTTAAGTTAATCAAATAAAAATGGAAATTAAGTTTTATTTATGAAATGGAAATTTAAATCTAAGTGTTAAGGTAAATTGTTAAAAATGAAAAGAATAAGAAAATTGTACACTTGAATTTAATAAGTGAAATTATTGGAAAATTTGATTTTATTGTAAAAAAAATTCTTTATAAAATCATAAGTTAAAGGGTATTTAAATGAACATTTTTGAAGTCGGAAAATATGATTTTTATAAGTTAAAATTGTTAAAATTGAAGTTTATTTGTTTCTAAAATTTTATTATAAATATGGAAATTGAATTAGTAGCACTTCAGAAATGATATCATTTCTGAAATTAACTTAAAATCTGAAGTAAATGATACTGCACCACTTTGTAAGTGCTGTGGTTGATGCAAATGAACTAAAGGCTAATTAACTAAAGGCTACTGCAGCACTTGGTAAGTGCCATGTTTGTAGAAAGAATCTAAATCTGAAATTTATTAAAAGAGCTACAGTAGCACTTTATAAGTGCTACAGTTTGTTGAAATGAGATTTTCAAATGTAATTGAACTAATTTTTCAAATTGAACCTTGAACTACTACAGCAGTTTTTAAATGCTATCTTTGCTGAAATGAATTGTTTCAAATATAACTTACCGCAGCATTTTTCTAAGTGCTGCGAAAGCTGAAATTTCAATGTTTTAAAGTATTTAATTGAATAATGAGCTCAGAAAAGGCTAAATTTTTGGGAATTGAATATTCGATGTGAAGGTATAATGACTTCACTTTTAATGGTTTAAATGAATGATTTTAATTCGAAATTATAAACCATTTTGAAATCTATATCCACGGGTACACTTATTTGTGTGCCATTTGATTTACTTGTGATTGTTTTGATGCACACCTTTGATTTGGTAGTGTGGCTAGAGGTGAGCGGTTACTGCTGTGAGAAATGCGGATTACAGATCTTAAGGCTAGGAATAACACTAGAGGAGGCGGGTGAATAGTGTTTTTAAGAAATTACTAAATCTTTTTGAGTTTACGTTAATTTTAACACAAATGTATGCAATATTCAGACACAGATATAATCACAGAAACAAACACAGATGCATAAATAAAGTAAATGCAGTAAAGGAATGAACACACCGGATTTTATACTGGTTCGGGGTTACCCTACATCCAGTCCCGCACAATCAAGTACGGATTTCCTTTCAAAAGCAATTCAACAATTACAACCCTCGATTTCAAGGCTACGAGGTACACCCTCCAGAATCACAATCTTCTAGGTAGAGATACTTGATTTCCGGCGACAAGTTCACCCAATTGATTTCCAAGGCTACAATCACACCTTTTCTCGCTTGATTGATTTCCAAGGCTACAATCACACCTTTTCTCGCTAGATAGATTACAAAGAAGCCTATAACTATGAATAGCACTTGGATCTTGCTGGGGTAGTGATAGAGAATCAAACCAGAGATTATCTAGTTAGATTCAATGTTGATTTCGGCAGAGTAATGATAGGACTTTGAATAAGAAAATTTGGAAGAAGAGAAGTGAAAAACCAGAAAAACTGATCTAAAATTCGTTGAAACTAACCCCTATTTATAGAAGAACAACAGTCATGTCCATTCGTGAAAGGTTATGGCGAATAGACACTTCTTTTGAAATTCAAATTTTTGGTCCTAACTGACACTATGTCGATATGGGGTACTAGGGCATGTCGACATCCCAAAGGAAATTTTGATGTTTTGTTTTTCTTTGAAAATAACATTTATCTTATATTAAAACTATTTTAAACTTTATAAATATACTTGACTATAGATAAAATACATAGATAAATATAGAGAATAATATATATAAAATTTTACTATAATTTTATATTTAAATCTAAGTATAAAGATAGTTTAAATCAAACGAAGTTTAAAAACAAGAGTTTAAAAAACAAAGAATATTTTAAGGCTAAAACATCTTTTTGAAAATCATTTGAAAAGATAATTTTTAAGGCTAAAACATTTTGAAAAGCAGTTTTGAAAATCATTCTGAAGTAGTTTTGAAAATCATTTTGAAGTAGTTTTGCAAGCTTCTTCCTGTAGAATATCCCATCATGTCAGGACTCGAGAACTTGTACAAAACTAGGATGTTCGTGGGTTTGTAAGCCACTTGTCGTAGGTTTGTAAGCTACTTGTCGTGGGTTTGTAAGCCACTAAAAAATGTAGAAATGGGTTCCATCCCAAAAGAAAAATGGAGTGAAGATTTCAGTGCTATTGTGAAGTTTTAACAAAATTCTAGACTCAATACTTATCTTGAAATCTTAAACTCTTGATAATCTTGATATTCTTGATACTCATGAGTCTTCAATCTTGATATCTTGAATCTCTATACTGTACAGTCTTCATTCTTGGTACCTGCATGGTTAAATCCTGCATATACATATATATCTAAACTATAATGTTAGTATTTATATTTTATAATCTTATTCTAAGGTTGTTGTGATCAAAACCATCAACTCATGGACTAACAATCTCCCCCTTTTTGATGATGACAACCTTTGTTTATAAAATATTACTTCTATCCTAATAACTCACCCTAAATCTAATAACTCCCCCTTAATCTATGCCTAACTACCCTATTTTATATTTCTCCCCCTTTGTCATCAACAAAAACACACTAACTCTAAACTATATAACTCTTAGTCTAATATCCTATATGATGATAGTGTTATCATCAACACTTACTTGTAAACCTAAAACTTAGTCCTAAATTACAAACTCTCCTAACTAAGAATTTATTTAATAATACTTTTAATAGAACATATATAAGAACACACATTATTTATTAATTATATATTTGTTTATATTTACATTTTCGTAGAGATCGTAAAAAAACAAACAACAAATAGAAAAGAAAGAGAAGAAACTAATGTGTGTCTTTGAACATAGGAGATCTATGAACCGAACAATTTGGATAGTGGAAACAGAAATTTCCACGTTGTTCGACAAGATTTCCATCTTTGTCAAAGCACACTTTGCCAACGCAAACGACTTTGTCGTTGTCTTCCGCATGCTCTTCTTCCATTGGTTCTTCTTCTTCTTCTTCACTTTCCTCTTGTTCATGATCTCCTGAAGAGTCCTCGTCAATAAAGATTGGGTTAGCATGGTTATCCATAAGAATTTTTTGCAAATTCCTAAGGATTTTGCCTTGCTTCTCTTGTTCTTTGGCCATTCGAAGTTGCATCACTTGGATTTCAGTCATTATCTGAAGGGTACCTTTCAGAGAATCCTCCATTTTCGTTACACGAGCGAGCGTTGATTGTTGAAACGGACCAGAAGTAGGCGATGGAAACGAAAAAGTAGATTTTAAGTTTGATTTGGAAGAGGAGGCCATTGATAAAATGATTTCAGAAGATAGAATAGAAAGAGAACAGAGAGAATGAAGAAAATTTTGAAATAAGAGAAATTTATAACCACTTATTTGAATTTTGGTGGGAAAAAAAATTAAAATTTAAAAACGTTATATGTCGACATGGGTCTAGGGGGTATGTCGACATGGTTCTTGAATTTTTTGCCTATTTAATTTATTTTGAATTAATTTTTAATTATACTTGTTATTTATATTTTATATTTAAGTTAATGAACAAATACCTAATTCTTTTCTTAATTTAGTAAATGTAGATTCATTTAAGGGTTTTGTTAAGATATCAGCAATTTGATTTTCAGAATTGATATAGTCGAGAGTGATTACTTCTCTACTTATATTATCTCTGAGAAAATGGTGTCTGATATCAATATGTTTAGTTCGAGCATGTTGAGTAGTATTTTTGGATAAATTTATTGCACTAGTATTATCGCAATAAATTGGTGATTTTGAGATATTTAAACCAAAATCTTTTAAAGTTTGTTGCATATATATTACTTGAGAACAAGCCAAAGCAGAAGAAATATACTCTGCTTCAGTTGTTGATAGAGAAACTGTGTTTTGCTTTTTACTAAACCAGGAAATCAGAGAATGCCCTAAAAAGTGACAAGTTCCACTTGTACTTTTTCGGTCTGATTTACAACCAGAATAATCAGCATCACAGTAAGATATTAAGTCAAATGAATCATTTTTAGGATAAAATAAGCCATAATCAAAGGTGTGTTTAACATATCTTATAATACGTTTTACAGCTTTTAAGTGAGTTTCTTTAGGTTGGGATTGATACCTTGCACAGAGACAGACACTATGCATGATATCAGGCCTACTCGCAGTGATATAGAGTAGTGATCCAATCATTCCCCTATATAATTTTTGATCTACATCTTTCGAGAGATCTTCTTTACTAGGGTACTCATTGGTTGCCATGGGAGTGGGTTTTCCACTCGCAGTAGTCAAACCAAATTTACTAACTAGGTCTTTAGCATATTTTTCTTGACTAATAAAGATACCAATATCTAATTGTTTTATTTGTAATCCTAAAAAGAAGTTTAATTCACCCATATGACTCATCTCAAACTCTTTTGTTATTAATTCAGAAAATTCTTTATTCATTTCAAAATTAGTTAATCCAAAAATGATATCATCTACGTAGACTTGTACTAGTTGAATATCATTTTTATTTCTTTTAATAAAAAGAGTATTATCTACTTTACCTATTTCAAAATTTGATTGTAACAAGTAAGATCTTAGTCTATCATACCAGGCTCTAGGAGCTTGCTTTAGACCATATAGAGCTTTCTTAAGTTTGTAAACATGATTTGGAAATTTATCATTTTCAAAAAGTGGTGGTTGTTTAACAAGTACTTCTTCTTTTACAAAACCATTTAAAAATGCACTTTTAATATCCATTTGAAATCATTTGAAATTATTATGATTTGCAAAAGCAAGTAGAATACTAATGGCTTCTAATCTTGCAACGGGGGCAAAGGTTTCATCAAAATCTATTCCTTCTTCTTGACAATAACCTTAAGCGACTAACCGGGCTTTATTTCTAACAACCTCTCCTTGTTCATTCATTTTATTTTTATAAACCCATTTAGTTCCAATTATTGTTTTTTTTTCAGGTCTAGGAACAAGTTCCCAAACATCATTTCTAGTGAATTGATTTAATTCTTCTTGCATAGCCAAAATCCATGAATCATCAGTTGATGCTTCTTCTGGATTTTTGGGTTCAACAGTAGATATAAAAGCTATATTACTCATTTGACTTAGTTGGTTTCTAGTTTTAACAACAGTTTGCATATCTCCAAGTATATTTTCTATAGGGTGATCTTTTAAAAGTTTAATCCTTTTATTAGGATGATTTAATTCATTATTAGTTTCAGTTGACTCTTGATTTTGAGTGATTAAATCCTCTTCATCATTTATTTCTTCAAAATTTTTGAAATTTTCATCAAATGAAACATGCATTGTTTCTTCGGTGGTATTAGTTCTTAAATTAAATACTCTGTAAGCTTTACTTCTATTAGAGTATCCGATAAAGATACCTTTGTCGGATTTAGGATCAAATTTATCTAAGTTATCTTTTGTATTTAGAATAAAACATTTACTTCCAAAAATTCTAAAATAAGATACTTTAGGTTTCTTTGAGTAAATAAGTTCATAAGATGTCTTATCAGTTAAAGGTCTAATTAAAATTCTATTTAAAATATAACAGGCGGTAGCAACTACTTCTGCCCAAAAGTACTTTGGTAAATTACTATCAGAAAGCATAGTTCTCGCACACTCTTGAATCGTCCTATTTTTACGTTCTACTACTCCGTTTTGTTGTGGAGTTCTTGGAAATGAAAAATTGTGAATTATTCCCTTTTTATTGCAGAATTCTTCAAACTTTTCATTTTCAAATTCACCACCGTGATCACTACGGATGGTTATAATTTTTTGAGAAAATTGATTTTGAACCCTTTTTGAAAAATTCTTAAAACATTCAAAAGTATCACTTTTATGTTTCAAAAATATTGTCCATGTAAATCTAGAATAATCATCTACAATTACAAAAACATATTTACTATGATTTAATGACTGAATTTGAGATGGACCAAATAAATCAAGATGAAGTAATTCAAGAGGTTTTGAAGTTGAAATCAAATCTTTTAATTTAAAGGAACTTTTTCTAAGTTTTCCTAGTTGACATGCATCACATAGACTATCTACTTTAAAATTCATTTTAGGGAGGCCTTTTACTAGATCATGTTTTGACAGTCTAGATAAGAGTTTGAAATTCAACTGCCCAAATCTCTTATGCCAAATCCAAGGGTCACTTGCATTTGCCAAAAGACACAAGTTATCATTTGAAATTTTCATACTAAGAATATAAATATTCTTTTTCCTAATTCCCTCAAATATTATGGTTGAATTATTGTCTTCAATGTGACACTTATCTTTTTCAAATTTAATTTTATATCCTTTATTGCATAGTTGACTTATACTTAGCAGATTGTGTTTCAGATTCTTAACTAGTAAAACATTAGTAATAATAGGAGTTTCAGAGTTGCCGACTTTGCCGATGCCGATCACATAACCTTTCAAATTGTCTCCAAAGTTAACCAGTCCTCCGTCTTTGTATATTATATCATTCAGCATATCTGGATTCCCAGTCATGTGTCTAGAACATCCACTATCGAGTATCTATTTGTTCTTTTTGATCTGCACAGTTTGTTTGTTCTGGATTGATTCCACAATTCCCATAAAGCATGATTCTTGTACATCAAACAATCTTAGTAGACAACTTGTATTTGAATATTGATTATATGCAGACTCAAGAGACAATGATGATCTGAATATTTCTAAACATGCATTAACAAATTTCTTAAACATAGCCATTTTTAAAAAAAAATTTAAAAAACAGATTATGAAACTTTTGAAAACCTTGCTCTGATACCAAATGTGAGGAATGCGGATTACGGATCTTAAGGCTAGGAATAACACTAGGGGGGTGAATAGTGTTTTTAAGAAATTACTAAATCTTTTTGAGTTTACGTTAATTTGAACACAAATGTATGCAATATTCAGACACAGATATAATCACAGAAACAAACACAGATTCAGAAATAAAGAAAATGCAGTAAAGGAAAGAACACACCGGATTTTATACTAGTTCGGGGTTACCCTACATCCAGTCCCGCACAATCAAGTACGGATTTCCTTTCAAAAGCAATTCAACAATTACAACCCTCGGTTTCAAGGCTACGAGGTACACCCTCTAGAATCACAATCCTCTGGGTAGAGATACTTGATTTCCGGGCAACAAGTTCACCCAATTGATTTCCAAGGCTACAATCACACCTTTTCTCGTTAGATAGATTACAAAGAAACCTATAACTCTGAATAGCACTTGGATCTTGTTGAGATAGTGATAGAGAATCAAACTAGAGATTATCTAGTTAGATTCAATGTTGATTTCGGCAGAGTAATGATAGGATTTTGAATAAGAAAATGTGGAAGAAGAAGAGAAGTGAAAAACCAGAAAAACTGATCTAAAATTCGTTGAAACTAACCCATATTTATAGAAGAACAACAGTCATGTCCATTCGTGAAAGGTTATGGCGATTAGACACTTCTTTTGAAATTCAAATTTTTGGTCCTAAGTGACACTATGTCGACATGGGGTACTAGGGCATGTCGACATCCCAAAGGAAATTTTGATGTTTTGTTTTTCTTTGAAAATAACCTTTATCTTATATTAAAACTATTGTAAACTTTATAAATATACTTGACTATAGATAAAATACATAGATAAATATAGAGAATAATATATATATAATTTTACTATAATTTTATATTTAAATCTAGGTATAAAGATAGTTTAAATCAAACGAAGTTTAAAAACAAGAGTTTAAAAACAAATAATATTTTAAGGCTAAAACATCCTTTTGAAAATCATTTGAAAAGATAATTTTTAAGGCTACAACATTTTGAAAAGAAGTTTTGAAAATCATTTTGAAGTAGTTTTGCAAGCTTCTTCCTGCAGAATATCTCATCATGTCAGGACTCGAGAACTTGTACAAAACTAGGATGTTCGTGGGTTTGTAAGCCACTTGTCATAGGTTTGTAAGCTACTTTTCGTGGATTTGTAAGCCACTAAAAAAGGTAGAAATGGGTTCCATCCCAAAAGAAAAATGGAGTGAAGATTTCAGTGCTATTGTGAAGTTTTAACAAAATTCTAGACTTAATACTTATCTTGAAATCTTAAACTCTTGATATTCTTGATACTCATGAGTCTTCAATCTTGATATCTTGAATCTCTATACTGTACAGTCTTCATTCTTAGTACCTGCATGGTTAAATCCTGCATATACATATATATCTAAACTATAATGTTAGTATTTATATTTTATAATCTTATTCTAAGGTGTGGCTAGAGGCGAGCGGTTACTGCAGCTCTGCGCTACCCTAGTCACATTAACACTGTTATTTGCATAGCTTACATTAATATGAACATTTCTATGATAGCATTATTTCTACTTAATTGATGGTTTGACGGATCCTTAAAGGATGGGCGATCCCGAGCATCCTTTAAGTTATTGTGCATTGCTATTACAGTTCACTTGAGTTGGTTTACATTGTATAAGTATGTATGTCCTGACTCGAGTGTTTGTGTTTTACTTTACGCTCGGGTCAGCCTGAGAATCACAACTTTGGATTCATCTTCTGGAGTTAGAGATTTGTTGGAGCTTATTTATCTATCTGTCACCTGTTTCTATTCCAGTTATTTCCTATTCAGTGTTGTCTCTGTATTATTGATTTATGTATCCAGACTTCTATTGTATCTATTTTGACTATGAGATTTTGTATATGTATATAGTAGCTTCATGAACTACTACGGTATTTTATTTCCACTGCAAGTTATTCTGATATTCTATGTCTGTGATTCTGTGTTTGATTTTATTTGGTCCAAATTTTCTTGACAATCCACTGTTTTGAAGTATTCAAGTCCGACATGTGTGGATTTATTGTCGATTTGAATGGTCCAAAATAGTGGGATGTTACAGAATGCAACTTAGCCAGCCAGTGTCATATTTTTTTTCTTCAGCTGTTTACTTTGTCGCACTCCACACCTCATGGTCCAAATTTCATGAAATCAGGTTATACAAAACGGAGTCATTCACCATATTTCAGAGGTCACAGTTCAGCGATTTTATGTTAAATGACATTACTACAAAATCCTCTAGATGGGAGTATAAGAAGTAAACACAGCATTGCAAAATTATTGATAAATAAATGGTGAACAAATTATTTTTACGAAGCAATAGAAACCAGACATACCATCTTTTCTTCCAAACACATTTTTACATGACTCACATCTGCAGCTTAGTGAGCACCCCACACCACCCTTCAATTGATGGTTCAAACATTTCATTTACAAATAACAAAATAAATCAATTTATGCGAATGAAGTCTAACCTGATGCATTCACAATATTTATTCAAGCAACTTGACTTCTTACAGTTGCATCCTATTTTGTGTCTGGCCGAAGCATGAGTTTTGTTGGTCTCTACCTAAAAGTGTAAACACATTCTCATAACTCATAAGCAACCAGATGCTAGTAGGATAACTAACTTTTGCAGTTGCAATTCACTTATATTTTAAAGATGTGTTGCAAAAGCAGCAAATATAATGAGAGTTTAATCGATGGTTTAAATAGTAATCAAATCAAAATGGTAACAAATCAGCTAAATATCGTTGAGATATTAAAAACGTAAGCAAATTTTTGGAAGAAGTGGTACTAAGAGGCGGTTTATTGTGTTACCCATAATTGGATCAAACTATTCAGTGGTGTATTTTGAAGGAATTTAAGTGCAGACTAACTTTAACAGTTACAGGTACACACTCATTTCTTTAGGAATAGTAATTAAGAAGATCAGTCGATTGTCAAGTGAGTTTTTTGTCAAATTGGGCAAGCTGTTTGTGTTATTAATGATGGTAACTCAAAATAAAGGGTAGTCGATGAGGTGTAGTGCTGGCCCTAACGATATATTTTGACATCCCACTACAGTGAGTTAACTGATCAATAACGTAGTCGAAGGTCTATCAGTGATAGTCTGCAATTGATTATTGAACCTAACTTCATTGTCATAGATTTCGACAGTACTATGCTTGGTTGTTGAGTTATAATAATAAAACTCCAGGAAAAAAAGCAATAATAGAAACGTTACTGTTATGTTGTACCTTTTCTAATTTTTTCAAATGGTAATTGCAGGGCAGACTGTGTGTTTGTTTTTATCTGACCATTCAAAACCATTTCTACTCCCATGCTATATATGTCTATATGCTTACCTACGAATGTTGGTTCGTAGTTTATGCACATAGTTGAGAAAATCTAAAAACTTGTGCAATTATATATATATATATATATATATATATATATATATGCTTGTATATATGGTTGTCCAGTAGCATTGATTGTTATCCATAAATATACGACTGTTAACCATAGTTTGTTTATTTATAAGGCCATATATTTTGATGTACATCCTCCTTTTTTTGGTAACCAAATTATAGAAAAAATGTGTTTTAACAAATTTTGAACATAAATTTTCAAACGTATTCGATATATATACACATTGTTCTTAAATTATTCGTAAACAAAACTTTATTATTTCCTTAAATATCTACATATGGTTTTTACGTTCTTAGATATTCACTAAATCCGTTGTTCTCTTTTATTTAATGCAATGGAGTTTATTTTGACTACTATCTCTTAATGGGCTTCTCCTTTCTACTTTTTTGGATTCTGGTTGAGCTTTTTAGGGTTAAAAAAGCTAATACTGATGAAAGTGGAATGTTTAGAGATAGAAAATTTGAAAGTACTGGTGATATTATACTTCTTAAAATTCTTAAACTCCATTGTTAACCTTAACTACTATGTTTTTGATGTAATCAACTTGAACAAAAAAAATTAGTTCTGTTTTCGAGTCTCTGTCATAGGTCACGGTAACTATTTTCATTTTCTGCAGTAAAGGGAAAGCAGTAAAACAAAATAATAAATGGCCTACTCTTCTTGTGAATCATTAATGAACCCAATAATTACTCCAAATCTGAAGTATTAATGAAAATCAATGAATAGTTATTTGCTGATTCATGTCTGATGGATATCAGATTTATAATGGATATCATATACTACTCAAAATCCTAAGCAATTCGTGCTTAGTCGATAATCCCCATTACAATCACTAATCAAATTCTAAGCAATTCGTGCTTAATCGATAATCATACTAAACAAAATCATAAGCAGTTAACGAAAATCAGCAAATAATTACCTGATTATGAAGTCTGATGGATATCGATCAATGATGCTTGAGCTCGTGTTAGTTGATAATCGCCATTAAAGGTGAGGGAGAGCTAATTTAGGTTCTTTTTCCTGTAGCAAGCGCGAAGGGAGAATACGTAGAATCAGAATGTAAAAGAGATACTAATCAAAATCTAAACAATTAACGAAAATAAGTGAATAATTACCTGAGTATGGAATCTTACGGATATCGATCAATGATGCTTCAGCTTAACTGTTTAAGCTTTAATTGGTAATCACCATTAGAGGTGAGAGAGGCAATTTAGTTTTTTTTTCCTACAACAAGGGAGAGGGGAGAACGCGTAGAAACAGAATGCAAAAGAAAAGGGTATTTTGGGTATTTCAGAAAGACACGGTTGAAATCTTATTCAATAAACTATCATTATTAATATAGAGATTTTTGGAATCAAATAATTTATGAAAATTAACGAAAATAGATACAATTAAATTATACCCTACTCCTAATAATTTAAAACACAGAAATTCACATTTCAAGTCAAATTTGGCAACCTAAAATAATGCTAACATTTTAAACCCAATTATAAATCTGGAGTAAACTTTACAACCTTATCAACATTCAACTTTAACAAATTTAGGGATCGATTTCCAGATTAGTAGATTAGGGTGTAAATAACATTCCTATTCCAATTACTTAATAATATATAGGTGAGATGTCTTCTTCCTAAGCATACTACTTCATAGACTTTACATAGGCATAATATTTAAATAAAACTCAAATGATATAAATTTCAATGTTATAAATAAATTATATAACGTTCCACTGATCTTTCTAGCTTTCCAAATCTTCCAAATCTGAATCCATTCCTTTACTTGACTCCTTTTCCATTCGAATCTAAAAAATATGTATAACATGGCATATACATACTATTAGAATTACAGATATGAGAAGAGATTTGGGGTAATAAGGAATATAATTTATATTATTGGAATTTACTTTTTTCCTTAGTATTAATTAGCTCATTCTCTTCTTCTCTTTTATTTTCTACACTCTTCCAATTATATATGTGATATTTTATAATTAATAGAAATGGTGGAGAAGGGAAATTGATAGAGCTTTACTGCTTTGATTAAAAAATATAAGAAGAGAAGTGAGGGGTTAAGCCGGTATTTATAGGCACTCAAATCAATCATATCTATTAGATTAAAATAATTAGATTGAGTCATTCAGCCTGGTTCAACCCTAGCTGCGGCCACCCTCCCCCGACCAGTCAATCGCCCTTTATAAGTGGTCGATCGCTATAGTCGACCGGCCAAACTAAGGGATTGACTAGTAGGGTCCTTCATTTATTATTATTTATTAATTTTTCAATTTTAAATTATTTTCATTCTAAAAACTTCAAAATCTAATAAGTTCTTTTTTTGAGTTTCGATTACAAAAACCAAATACGAAAGTTGCTCAGAAAATCACCATGAATAAAATGTGCAAGTTTCGTATGCAAATTTTGATGTTTGCTTAAATTCCATTTTGAAGCATTATTAATTATTCATGAATGATCGTTAATTTTACGGGGTGTTACAAATCATGCACTGAGAACTCAGCTTCTCTGAAAAGTGCATAGCAATGTTGTCGTCAAAAGTTACCGGCTATACCAAAGAACTCATTTCCTTTGAAAAATGTAACATAATGCCTATCCTCGTAATCGTCATCATTAGACGTCAACGGTTACAACGAAGAACTCATTTTCTTTGAAAAATGTACCATAATGCCTATCCTCGTAATCTCCATTATTAGACATCACTGGTTACACCAAATAACACATTTCCTGTAACGACCTGCTATTTCGAACCATTCGCATCCACACATGTCAGACTTGAATTGCTCAAAACAACAGATTGTTAATTTTATATTTGGCAAAACTCAACTTATACAATAAATAAATAAATCACAGAATCACAGACATAGAGTAATATAACAATAAGCAGTGGAATAGATAAATAGTAGTTCATGAAGCTACTATTAAAACAACAGAGTTTAAAATAAAATACAACATAATATCTCAAATACGAAGTAGTCTCGAGTACAAACAGACGACGAGTCTGAAAAAAACAACTGGATAGCTGAAAGCTGAACAGATATAGATGGATCTCCAAGTGAAGCTCCAACTCCAAAGGTGAGTCTCAAATGCTGTGACACTCAGTCTGACCCGAGCATAAAACAAAACACAAAACACTCGAGTCAGGATTAACATTCTTATATTAATAAATTCCACTCAAGTGAAATGTCAACTGAAATCAAGTAACTTAAATGATGCTTGGGATTTCCATCCTCTAAGGATCCATGGAACTATCTACTATGCAGTAATATATGCTATTATAATATGTCTATAGTAAAGTATACTATTAAAATAGCTTTAAGGCGCTACCCATATCCCCCTTAACACATTTTTATATATTCCCATAGTCTATACAGTACCGTAATTCCTTCGTAAACTGGAGGGCTATCAGAGGGCACTCCATAGGTATGCTACAAACCAAACTCGTAGATGGCACGATAGGGCATGCGACAAGGCACTCGAGGCAATGCCAGGGTAGATATACCATTTGCGGATCTGGACTGGTGGTAACACATAGCAGCTACTACCGCCCACCTCGTAACACACTCCGAAATCAAAGGGTGCACCCAATCAAATCACAAAAGCAATAGAATGGTATCGAAGAAATGTGTCCGATAGGAGGAATGACCTCACTTGGCCCGGCGTGGCTCCTGTTTTAGCCGCATCAAGCTAACTCACGGGAGTCAGGGCTACGTAAATACCATATAGAACCATCACCAAACCATCCTACTTCATTCTGGAATCTCCACCACGTACATAGTTGTTAAAGTGGTTTTCGGTATTGACAGAGAGTAAGACAATATCCGATCCCGGTCTCTTTAACAACCAAACGCTTATTTCAGACCGTGGTCATTTCATTTCAAAAAGTTCATACTTCATATCAAAATATCGTATACATTTCAAAACCATATTGATTTGATATCATTATTCACTTTAAATAATATTCATTTTCGGAAACGTAACACTTTCAAAATTATAACACTTTCGAAATCATAGCACTTTGAGATCATAACACTTTTAAAATCATAACAGTTTTTAAATCATAACACTTTTGAAAACATAACACTTTCTACTTAACAGTTTAAATATTGAAATAATATATATTAAAATAGTTATAAATTAAAATAGTTTATATATTAAGATAATTTATATAATAAAATAGTTTCCTCCAATTTCGCAAGTCAATTCAAATCATCTTAAATTCCAAAATTCAATTTTAAATCAATTCCAGTTTAACCATTTCAATTTAAAGTTCAAAGATTCAAGTTTAAATATTCAAACATTTACAATATAAATTTCATTTATATCTCAACATTTAACTTTAATTTTTATTCAAATTGGGAAAATATTCACTTAATCATTTTAATAACAATTTATTAAAACCCAATTTATAAATTCAAATCAATATTAAATATTCTATCTCAATTTTATTTAAAATTGAGAATATTCATTTAATCACTTTTTATCAAATCAAGTTATAAATCATATTTTTCAAATTTCAAAACCAATAAGTTCAAAAAATTCTTATTTAAATTTAATTATTAACCAATTTAAATCCCAAGTCAACATTACTTTATCTTCCTAACCTTTATTATTAAAGTTATAAAATCCATTTTTAAAATATTAATATAAATTTAAATAGATATTTAAACATATTATAAACCAATTAAGTTAATTCTTTATTAAATTAAATCTTATTATTAAATGTATTTTGTATTAAATCTATTTTTATATATATTTTTAAAATAATAAAATTTTAAGAAAAATCTTAAAAATTGTATTTTCAAAACTAACTTATAAATTAAAATTTCCAAAAACATATTATTTAAAAATATAAATTTTATACATGTATAAAATAGCCTATATATATTATATTTAAAAATCAATATTTATTAAGACCATATATTTCCTTTCAAAACTTTGGAGATCATTTTTCAAAATATAGACCAACAGTGTCCGTATATAAATTCTATCCTATGGTCAAGTGATACAGATATTTATCATTTCAGTCCGCAATTTAAATATCTACGGGTATATATCATTTCAACCCGCAATCCCAAAAATTCAAAATAAATGAAAATCGCTTGGGTTTATCATTTCAACCCATAATGATTTTCCCTTATTCTATAATATCGTTTAGGTATGTATGATTTCAACCCATAGGGAATTCTATACTAACAGGGAACTTGCAGAGTGAGAACAAATGTGATAATACTATAACATCTCAACAACAGGCATATATCATCAGTGATAAATTAAATCAAATATAAACAACAGGATATGGTGTCATAATTTCATATATCACAAGTGAACAATTACAGATAATAGCATATCATATATAGCAATTATATAATTAATAGTTCAATTTAGCAGCATATTTCAATTGTCGTTTCAAATGAAATCAAATTTAATAAATATAAGAATGTTAATCGTGAGTTATTGCTCACCTTTTGAGGCTAGAGAGATTCGACAATGAATGAGTTACGAATCCAAGCTCGAATTCCAAAGCAAAGCAAGATTGACATGAATTTGACGAACAAAACTGAGAAATAGGAATCGATGAGAACAAATCAAATTGGCTTGATATAAATGAAACGAAGAGTATATTATATTGTTATTTTATTACTTTCTATCGTAAAATCAATGTTTAAATCAAAACACGTATTCAGAAATAAAATCTGTATATATATGTATATATATATGTATAGAAATCAAAATACACATATATAATATAATATAAAATCCATAGGCATTTTGAAATCAATATACCTATATATATAATATATAATAAAACACAAATATTGGGAGGCAAATCAGTTCGAAAATTTTCCCACGCATATATTACTTTATATATTTTTTCGTTCCAGCAATATATATAATTCACTTTACTATATATATGTATCCAAGCTACTGTGCAAATTTTATATATAAAACTTACTTTATAACTATATATATATATATATATATATGTATGTATGTATGTATAATAGCAGCAAATTCCACCGGCCCAAATTCACTTTATATAAACAAATATAATACTAATACATTTTAAATACAGAATCTGATATACAACATATTTTATATATCTATATATTACCAATATAAGTTACATCTATATTATCAGAAAAGGGCTGCAAGCTAGTAGTAGTATATGTATCAATTATCATAATATATATACAAACTATACAGACTCAAACATGTCATGTATAAATTTTGTAAACTGATATAGCTTATATAAATTTGTATATAAATCAAATAGATTTTATTTCTTGTACAAACATTCATTTATAAACATATATATACATAAATAACACTTCTGACATATATATCATTCAAAATCAAATATGGACATAATATATAAGTGCAAACAGTAAACTTATACAAACAGATAACAATTTATATGTTGCTATATAACTATATTAAAACAATATGTAAACTTATATTGATATAAATGAAATAAAACCTTTTAATTATTTTACACATATCACTATACAGCATATAAATATCTATACCTTAATATAATGAGAGGCCGCACGCACGCAGTGGGAGGTGAAGGAGCTCGAGTGGGTGATTGGGCTCAGCCAAGGCTCGGCATCATGGGCTGAGCAAAGGCGGAAGAAGGAAGTCGAAAGGCCGGGAATGGTGGAGCAGAGAGGGATGCTGAGGTGGCTCCTGGCATGGGGCTCGGAGGGGAGAGGCTCGGTCGGCTCAGGTGGAGGTTGAGAGGACCTACGGTTGGGCTAATGGAAGAGAAGCGATGGGGCTGGTGGAAGCAAGGTGGTAGCGGGATTGTTGGAGTGAAGGGGAAGAGAGGCGTGGGGTTGCGTGCTTGCATGGGGGGTGGTGGGCTTAGGCTCGGAGGGGAGATGGTCGAAACATGGAGTGATGAGCAGGTGAGGTTGGTCATGGCGGGTAGGTGGGCCGAGGTTGCGGGTGTTGAAGTGGGAGGGTGGAGGAAAGAGAAAGGTGGCAGACGTGGGTTTGGAGGCTGTGCGGTTTCAAGGAATGGCGAAGGGAAATCGGCAAATAGAAGGGAAGAAGGTTATCATCAGAATATATATAATTTTATATAAGCTTGTAAACCCCAGTATAATATGTTATATTAGCAAAGAGAAAACGTACCAGTTTCCAAGAAATAAATACAAGTTATTGTATTATAACGTTACAATATATATATGTGTATATATATCTCAAAATGAAACCGAGGCCAAAGCAAATATAATTTAATGTTAGGAAATCAGAAAGCCAAATGAAAATTAACTTCTGGAAATATAAAACGTTAGTGGCTATTGGTTTGCACGATGGATAACGAAAGGACATATGGAAATCAAAAGACTCAAAACGGGTACTGATATGGTCCACCGTTTCACGGATTTTGCCGTCCACCGGACGTCGAAACACACAAATAAATATATTGCAATGATCGGCATGACGAGACGATCAGAACGGTACACAGATATCAGCTATACAATCATCCTATCAAAAGTCGATATTCGGTACCGAAAATGCTGCTAAAACGCCGAAAATAAGATAAATGGAGCAATAACATTCCAAATTTGGCGAAACGAAATATGACGTCTCACTCAGAAGATAATAAACATTTTTATTATATAAAAAAATATTTAGGTTTCAATAACATTTTATTTACATCAATTTTAACCGATTTGAATTGAAATAAAATTACATAACAAAACTGATTTCCATATTTTCGGATGAAAATTTACCATTTGCTATGTTTGAATAGAAGCATACCAAATATCAAATTTCCATCTCAAAATTTAATAAATTTCACAAAATTCAATTAATTACGTTATAAAACCATTAAACTTCACAGGTCGTTACACTCTCCCCCACTCAAAACTTTTCGTCCCCGAAAAGGAACGAGTTGGGAGAATCGAAACAACTAGAAAGGAAAAGATATATTCAAAATACAAAGAACCAGATACAACAATTAATTCAAAACCATATAAATTTCATTTATTTTTAAAATTGGTTTATGTACAATTAATTGATTTCAATTCATTTTATTTAATCAATCAAATTTATTGTGTTCACATTTGATTGGTTTCAATTCTATATATTTTCATTAAATTGATTTCTTTTCGATTTATTAATATTTATTACAAAATTTTCACAACAAAATTTGTTTTATTTTACTCATCTATTAAATCTATTTGATCAACCATAGTTAATTCCAACTCAACATTTCAACTTCAACTATTCAAAACCATATATATTTCAATTTTAAATAAATTAATATTCAACAATTTGGTTTAATCCATTTTATTCAACTAATAAATAGTCATTCAATTTAAAATTTCTTTTCTTTCACATTATCAACATTTCTTACAAACAAATTCATTTTTAAATTAACTCATTTATTTTATCCATTTATCTTCAGCTAAGTTGATTCCACTAAAATTCAAGTTCACTATTCTTAGGTTTATATTTATCTACTTAAATAGTCTTCTCTTTTATTTATTTAATTTATTTCACTTGACATATTTTGCAACATATATTAGGTGTATACATTTTATAACCATATTTTATTCAACAAATAAATTTTCCTTTTTATTATCCAATTTATTATCAAATTTATTATCAGTTAATTCTCTTAACAAAATATCATTTTTGATATCCTAATACTTATATCATAGTGTACATTATCCAATTACATTTAAACTTTCTAGGTAAGTTATATTAATGTTTCTGAGTGTAATTAAATACTATACAAATTTTCCTTTTTTTTACAATATTTATATTAAACCAAATTTTAGTTTGAACAATTTATTACTTAATTTTCACTTATATAACCATCAATTATATATTCACCCTAACATTTAACTTTTTGAGTATTTTAGATAAGTTATAGATATTAGAATGCAATTGATTATATACAAATAAATTTTATCTCATTTCAACCGTTTTAAGTTGTTTTAATTTTATTTATTATATTAGATATTCCAATTATTCAAAAATTTCACTTTATTTCAATAATTGAAACAATTTCTTAATATAAAACTTAAAATTCAAATTTCCGGTTTCACTTCAAACTATTTTAAAATAATTATATACATATATATTTTACAAATCAAATTATACACAAGAAATTTTAAATCAAATCCATTTTCCAAAACAAAAGTGTAGCAAAGCTACTAACTCGTCTCTCCACTTTGAAACTGGAAAATGAATGTCAATGATGCTGCAGTCATCACCAAAATTATTTTCTAGTGACAAACGAAGAGACAGACTTAATTCCTTTAAAAAAATTCTTTTGAAAACAATTTCCATTCGAAAATACTTTCAAATAATATATTCCAAAAATTTAAAACCCAAATTTTTGAAAATACTGGAAATTTAAATTCTCAAATTTTTAATTTAAATTCATTTCAATTCCAAATCAATTCTTAAACCATGTTTTATAATTTCATTTATTTATATTATGTTGTAATAGTCAATGGTTTATAAAACAATAAATGATAATCAAATATTATCATTTCTAACAACCAATTCATTTAACTATTTATTTTCAGAAAAATATACCTTTGTATATAATATAATCATACATAAAATTGTTTCATTTACCAAATTTGAAAACAATATTATGTCAGTTTGCTATGTTCAAGTGTTTTGGAATTTTTATTGATAGCATTGGCCAGACGAATCGATCGAAACCCCAAATCAAACTTAACAACACAATATAAAACATTTTAATATTAATTACAAATACACTCCCTCACTCGATGGTCCCAAAATGGATTCTGAAATAGGGATAGATATTCAAGGTTAGATGAACCCTAGTCAAAGAGAATTCTAACTACGAAGATAGACTCGAAAAGAATATAAGATAATTAAATTACAAAAGGAGAAATAGATAGACCTATTTTTATCGCGACGACCTTAACCGGGTCAATCGAGATTCCAGGAACAAGATTGATGCGGAAATTCAATTTCCCGCTTGAAGGGAAGAGAAGTGATTTCACCAAAACATCGGGATAATCTCTGATTATCGGGGTGGATTCAAAATTACAAGGGAATTACCCTGATCGTCTACTAGAGATGGTTCGAGCTTTGCAAGAAGTAATAGCATCGTAAACCGAGGATATAGAAGTCTCTGGTGAATCGACGCCTGTTGTAAAGGAGTTTCACCCCTTTACAAATCATACTAAGGTTGTCGGAACTAGAAATGGAGCTATGGGATGCTCTAGCATCAAGGAGAATACGAATAGGAAGGACAAGAATGGATTTTAGAACAAAGGGAAGAGTTCCAACAATCCGAAAGGAATCCTAAGCAAAGAGAATCCTAACGAAGAAATTCGAGATCGAAGCAGGTGATTCTATAATTAAATTTTACTCTATATGCTAAGTTTTGCGTAAACCAGAGCTCTGATACCAACTATAACGGGACAACGCCAGTGGGGTAATGCCCACCATAACATCCAATGGTACATGTGTTTTGCTTTTACGGCCAGCCTCTCGACTGCACCAACCCCGCGGGACATGTAGGAGTAAGAGCCATCCACTCGCTACCAAACCCAAATGCGAGAACCCCCTATCATGTTGCACCCGCCAAGTGCATAAACAGACACACATGTCGGACTTGAATTGCTCAAAACAACAGATTGTTAATTTTATATTTGGCAAAACTCAGCATATACAGTAAATAAATAAATCACAAAATCACAGACACAGAGTAATATAACAATAAGCAGTGGAACAAATAAATAGTAGTTCATGAAGCCACTATAAAAACAACAGAGTTTGAAATAAAATACAACAGAATATCTCAAATATGAGGTAGTCTCGAGTACAAACAGATGACGAGTCTGAACAAAACAACCGGATAGCTGAAAGCTGAACAGATATAGATGGATCTCCAAGTGAAGCTCCAACTGCAAAGGCGAGTCTCAAATGCTGTGACACTCAGTCTGACCCGAGCATAAAACAAAACACAAAACACTCGAGTCAAGATTAACATTCTTATATTAATAAATTCAACTCAAGTGAAATGTCAACCAAAATCAAGTAACTTAAAGGATGCTTGGGATTTCCATCCTCTAAGGATCCGTGGAACTATCTACTATGTAGTAATATATGCTATTATAATATGTCTATAGTAAAGTAAACTATTAAAATAGCATTAAGGCGTTACCCATATCCCCCTTAACACATTTTTATATATTCCCATAGTCTGTACGGTACCGTAATTCCTCCGTAAACTGGAGGGCTATCAGAGGGCACTCCATAGGTATGGCACAAACCAAACTCGTAGAAGGCGCAATAGGGCATGCGACAAGGCACTCGAGGCAATGCCAGGGTAGATATACCGTTTGCGGATCCGGACTGGTGGTAACGCATAGCGGCTACTACCGCCGACCTCGTAACACACTCCCAAATCAAAGGGTGCACCCAATCAAATCACAAAAGCAATAGAATGGTATCGAAGAAATGTGTCCGATAGGAGGAATGACCTCACTTGGCCCGGCCTGGTTCCTGTTTTAGCTGCATCAAGCTGACTCACGGGAGTCAAGGCTACGTAAATACCACATAGAACCATCACCAAACCATCCTACTTCATTCTGGAATCTCCACCACGTAAATAGTTGTTAAAATGGTTTTCGATATTAACGGAGAGTATGACAATATCCGATCCTAGTCTCTTTAACAACCAAATGCTTATTTCACACCGTGGTCATTTCATTTCAAATAGTTCATACTTCATATCAAAATATCGTATACATTTCAAAACCATATCGATTTGATATCATTATTCACTTTAAATAATATTCATTTCTGGAAACGTAACACTTTCAAAATTATAACACTTTTGAAATCATAGCACTTTGAGATCATAACACTTTTAAAATCATAACAGTTTTGAAATCATAACACTTTTGAAAACATAACACTTTCTACTTAACAGTTTAAATATTGAAATAGTATATATATTAAAATAGTTATAAATTAAAATAGTTTATATATTAAGATAATTTATCTAATAAAATAGTTTCCTCCAATTTCGCAAGTCAATTCAAATCATCTTTAATTCCAAAATTCAATTTTAAATCAATTCTAGTTTAACCATTTCAATTTAAAGTTCAAAGATTCAAGGTTAAATATTTAAACATTTACACTATAAATTTCATTTATATCTCAACATTTAACTTTAATTTTTATTCAAATTGGGAAAATATTCATTTAATCATTTTAATAACAATTTATTAAAATCCAATTTATAAATTCAAATCAATATTAAATATTCTATCTCAATTTTATTTAAAATTGAGAATATTCATTTAATCACTTTTTATCAAATCAAGTTATAAATCGTATTTTTCAAAATTCAAAATCATTAAGTTCAAATAAATTCTTATTTAAATTCAATTATTAACCAATTTAAATCCTAAGTCAACATTACTTTATCTTCCCAACCTTTATTATTAAAGTTATAAAATACATTTTTAAAATATTAATATAAATTTAAATAGATATTTAAACATATTATAAACCAATTAAGTTAAATCTTTATAAAATTTAATCTTATTATTAGATGTATTTTGTATTAAATATATATATATTTTTAAAATAATAAAATTTTAAGAAAAATCTTAAAATTTGTATTTTCAAACCTAACTTATAAATTAAAATTTCCAAAAACATATTATTTAAAAATCTAGATTTTATACATATATAAAATAGCCTATATATATTATATTTAAAAATCAATATTTATTAAGACCATATATTTCCTTTCAAAACTTTGGAGATCATTTTTCAAAATATAGACCAACGGTGTCCGTATATAATTTTCTATCCTATGGTCAAGTGATACGGATATTTATCATTTCAATCCGCAATTTAAATATCTACGGGTATATATCATTTCAACCCGCAGTCCCAAAAATTCAAAATCAATGAAAATCACTTGGGTTTATCATTTCAACCCATAACGATTTTCCCTTATTCTATAATATCGTTCGGGTTTGTATCATATCAACCCATAGGGAATTCTATACTAACAGAGAACTTGCAGAGTGTGTGATAATATTATAACATCTCAACAACATGCATATATCATCAGTGATAAATTAAATCATATAAACAACAGGATATGGTGTCATATATCACAGGTGAACAATTACAGATAATAGCATATCATATATAGCAATTATATAATTAACAGTTCAATTTAGCAGCATATTTCAATTGTCGTTTCAAATGAAATCAAATTTAATAAATATAAGAATGTTAACCGTGAGTGATTGCTCACCTTTCGAGGCTAGAGAGATTCGACAATGAATGAGTTACGAATCCAAGCACGAATTCCAAAGCAAAACAAGATTGGCACGAATTTGACGAACAAAACTGAGAAATAGGAATCGATGAGAACAAATCAAATTAGCTAGATATAATTGAAACGAAGAGTATATTATATTATTATTTTATTACTTTCTCTCGTAAAATCAATGTTTAAATCAAAACACGTATTCATACATAATATATATATATATATAGAAAAATCAAAATACACATATATAATATAATATAAAATCCGTAGGCATTTTGAAATCAATATACCTATATATATAATATAATAAAACACAAATAATGGCAGGCAAATCAGTTCGAAAAAATTTTCCCATGCATATATTATTATATTTTTTTTTCGTTCCAATAATATATATATATAATTCACTTTGATATATATATAAATGTATCAAAGCTACTGTGCAAACTTTTATATATAAAACTTACTTTATAACTATATATATATATATATATATGTATGTATGTATGTATGTATGTATAATAGCAACAAATTGCACCGCCCAAATTCACTTTATATAAACAAATATAATACTAATACATTATAAATACAGAATCTGATATACAATAGATTTTATATATATTTATATATTACTAATATAACTTACATCTATATTATCAGAAAAGGGCTGCAAGCTGGTAGTAGTATATGTATCAATTATCATAATATATATACAAACTATACAGACTCAAACAGGTCATGTATAAATTTGTATATAAATCAAATAGATTTTATTTCTTATATAAACATTCATTTATAAACATATATATACATAAATAACACTTCTGACACATATATAATTCAAAATCAAATATGGACATAATATATAAGTGCAAACGGTAAACTTATATAAATAAGATAAACGGAGCAATAGCAGTCCAAATTTGGCGAAACGTAATATGACGTCTCACTCAGAAGATAATAAACATTTTTATTATATAAAAAAATATTTAGGTTTCAATAACATTTTATTTACATCAATTTTAACTGATTTGAATTGAATAAAATTACACAACAAAACCGATTTCCATATTTTCGGATGAAAATTTACCATTTGCTATGTTTGAATAGACGCATACCAAATATCAAATTTTCATCTTGAAATTTATTTGTCTTAAATTTCACAAAATTCAATTAATTACGTTATAAAACCATTAAAATTCACGGGTCGTTACATTTCCTCTGAAAAATATACTTTAATGCTTATCTTTGTAATCGTCAGTTGAATAATATATGACGAACCTACCTAAACTGAGAAGCCTTTCTAAAATATCTGAAAACATAATAAGCACCATATCAAAGCATTCCCATCCCACCATAATCGCGATGCCACGAACCCCACATGAAATAAAGGTTGTATGCAAGGGTTGTAAGCATTTAAAGTTCAGAAGCAATTTCATAATTTATTAAATAATTTAATTTAATAATATTGCTTTATCATCGAACAAAAACTACCAATGGATTCGTGTCATCGAGAAATATAATTTTGAAATATAATATGTCTAATTTGGAGTACTTTTGTGTTTTACACTATTTAATTTGGGGTATATCAAACTTTTCCTATTTTCCATAAAAAATCACTTTTTTAATTATCTAGGCATAGCATACTACATCCTAATCATGGATATATTAAAACTACGTTTTTATTTATTAATTTCATCATTTATAATTTTGTTTAAGATAATAAAGAGTGAATTACCATGTCTTATCAACATACAAACAGATAGGATAAGTCCCACTTACCAAAAGCTCGAATGAAGAAGAACTCAACACCGTCTCTGTTGTCCTATGATTTTGCATATAGACACCCTAGAAATTTACTAATATTCCTTTACCAAATCATAGTACCTATCTCCATGGTCGTTTTGAAAGAAATGTCATCATAATCTATTAAGAAGTAAGAGAGATATAATTTTGAAGTTTGATGGAGAATGATAAAATGGTGTATGAGATTTTATCATTATTCTTCAATGTCTCGGTCTGCTACGTCTCTGGTCTTACAAATTATATCTCTAAAATGTTATAGGATCTGTATCGTTCGATTTTTGCTAGTTTTGTCAAAATCCGTTAAGAAATGGAGAAGTTATGAATTTGTAATATTTGATAAAGAAGAGGGACGATGAGCAAGAAATGAAACAGTTAAAAAAAATGAGATTTTTGTTTTGAATTTGTTTAGAATTTGATGGAGAATAGTGTTAAGGTCTTTAGACTAAATATGAATAGAGAATACGGTTTACACTTCTCTTTATAGGTTGGGAACTCGTCCTATATTCTATCGAAACACCATAAGGAGAGCAGCCGCCAGCTTTCCCCTGTTTTGTTCTCATCGCTACCAACCTGACCGACCTCCACCGTCAGTCTCCCTCCGTCGCCCACCCTATTCTCCACGTGCCGACTTTTCTCAGCCCCAATATGTCTTCTTCCATCCCGATCAATCATCAGGCCTCCGTTCCTCCTGATCCGCCTCCCCGCCTCACAGACACTCCACCTAGTTTCCCTCCATTATCATCTTCTAATTCCGTTGTCGAAAATGAAGATGGTTTCATTCAGGTTCAATCTTGTAAGTGGAAATGACAATCAAAGATTGTTCACCAACCTCGTTCAATTAACCCCATCTCCCATGATTTACAGAATAAGAATTTAAGATCTGCTGCCAATAAATGGAATTTTTCCACTACGTCTAGTCAGGCTTGGAATGAAGTTGTAAAGGGTAATAATATTCCAGTCTCTATTCTGTTAAAGTTCTATCACCCACATGAATTTAATTTTATGCAATGTGCCAAAATGTATGCTGTGGTTGTTCAAGATGCTAGAAAACAATGGGATAACGCCATTGTGGTCTATGTTGTTGGTCCTAAGCCATATTACCCGTATTTCAAAGACCGTATTATTAGAGTATGGAAGCCAGATGGAGAATTCTCTATTTACTCAAAGGAGAATGGATTTTATGTTATTAAATTTAAAAAAAGCAAGACTGTGATTAAATATTGGAAGGAGGTCCCTACTATTACAATAAAAAGTTGATGATGATGAAGAGATGGTCTCTTGGAATGCAGCTCAACAAAGAACTTCTTCACTCTATTCCAATTTGGATTCGTTTCCCCAACTTACCTCTTGATTAATGGACGGAAGAAGGGACTAGTCGTATTACCTCAGTGCTTGGATCCCCCATCAAACTAGATAAATTCATAGAAGGTATTATAAAAATTGCATATGCTAGAGTATTAATTGAAATTAGTAACTCTTTTAAGTTTCTGAATAAAATCCCTATTCTAACTGAGAAGGACGAAATCACTTGGCAAGAAGTAACATATGAATGGAAGGCATCTATTTGCTCGAATTGCTCAAGCTTTGGACACTTTGAAATTCATTGTCAATTTAACAAAGTCTGGATGCCTAAAGCAACCCCTCAGAAATTATCGAAAGACAATACAGATATGAATATCGATGCCAATATTGATAATAATCGGGTAAATAAGTCAAATAATGTTGATGAACAAATGACCTCAGCCAATCCAGAACAGGAAGGTATACATAACAATAGTACAAAAGATGTTATAAATAATATTTCAACAGAAAATCCTACTTATAAGCCCCAAAATGTCCAGTCGAATTTCCTAAGTTCGACTATTAATACAAATTTGCATCAGAATTTCATGTCTAAAGAAACTGTTATGGAAATACAAACATCAAGTAACTGTACAAAGGAATTTATCAGCGTTCCGGTTGAGATGCCTGATGCGCCACCAGATCCATCCCCGAGCTCTATAACTGCTAAACAGAATACTGAATCTCCATGTACCTCTAAAACAAGATCAACTCGGAAAATTAGGACAGAGGAAGTTCCTTTCGAATTCAAAGCCACTCCTACTTCTGATGTTATTGAAAACCCTGCATGGGCCAGCTTAGTTAATCAACTGAAAGCTAAAAATCAAAAACCAAAAAAAGCTAAGATATTGGGGATAGCTACTTCCCCCGAAGAAAGTAGCAATCCTGATAATAGCCTATAGATGGAGTTCCTTTTATGGAACATCAGGGGGTATGAATTCCCCTGCTAAATAGTTAGAAATATTGCAAATTTTGAATAGTAATAGATTTTCCTTTATTGGCATTCTTGAACATAAATTATCTCCTGAAAATAATGATAGATTTATAACCAAAATCAATAAAAATTGGAAATATTCTCATAATATAACTACTAGCTAGAAAAGTCGTATTCTTATCATATGGGATCCTACTCAATGGTCAAATATCATTTTACACTCCAATGACCAATACATTTCTTGCATTTTACACAATGTAAGTGGTACTAGTGTTTTGTGCACCATGGTTTATGCTTTCAATGAAGAAGTGAAGCGCATAGATTTATGGAAGTATATTACAAAACAGTCTAAAAGTGTTAATCTCCCATGGATTGTGGCGGGAGATTTCACTGCTATCTTACTCCTAATGATAGAATTAATAATGGTCTTTTTAGTTCGATGGGTGAACAAGAATTTATAGACTGCATTTCCTCTTCTAAACTAGTGGATCCAGATTTCACGGGTAACTATTTTACTTGGAGAGGAGGACAAAGTTTCTCTATTCACAGTAAGATTGACCATGTTTTTGTTAACAATTTATGGTTGGATAAATTTTATCACTTTGGAATTAACTTTGGTAGCCACTCTTTGAGTGACCATTCTCCTATCATTATCAATCTTATGTTACATAATAAAAAGAGGATTAGAGTACCTTTTAGGTATAATAATTCTTGGCACCTTCAAGTGGGATACCATTCTTCCTTGCATGATGTACTGATGCTATAGTTCACTGGAAACCCTCTTCACATGCTCTTATGCAAATTGAAATCAGTTAAATCTGCATCGAAGAAATGGGCAAAAAATAAAAGTAACATATACACAGTGGTTGATAAATTAAATAATGAGACTAATGAGATTTATAAACATCTAGTTCAAAACCTATGGAATGGCATTTTAATAGAGCAGTACACTTCAAATTCTGAGCAACTTCATTCCATCATGAGGAAAATAGCAGTTGAAAATGAGCAAAGAATGAAAATAAATTGGCTTACTAAAGGGGATAAACCATCTGAATTCTTCTTCAGCGAGATTAATGTTCTTAATCCTAGAAGATGGAGTAATTTATTCTTAATGATGATGGTTCATGGTCATCAGCATCAGAAAAACTTGCGCAAGAAGCTATTAACTACTTTTCTGAACTATTCATACCATCTCAGATACATACTAATTTCCAAGCATAACATGTAAGAAAACTCTTACTGACAAATGCTAGAAACAATTTATACAAACCATTTTAGCTAGAGGAAATTAAAGCAGCTACATTCCAAATTAATGATAATAGCTCCCCTGGACCTGATGGTCTTAATTCAAAATTTTACGAAGTACACTGGGAGCAAATCAAATATGATATTTGGAATGCTATGAATGGCATTCTCCAATCAGGGAAAATTATCAGAGAAATCAATCATACTTTTTGAATCACTTTATACTTGTATAAATTCACTTTTATACTTCAAATATTTTCAAAACCCTTTTCTTCAGGCAATAGATTCAACAAGGGGAGTTTACCATATATAACAAAAATATATAACTTTGTTTATTCCAAATCAAATATTCAAATTTGATTACTCTTTTATAAAGTTATTAACCACATTACTTTTCTTCAAAAAGTGAATCTTTAATCGTAGAAATTTCTAATTTCCATTTTACCTCATCATATATTTCACAAAATATACTTTTCATTTCAAAGACCATTTACAGTTCTTATCCATAAATTTTCAATGCCAATTTCATTCAAACCCGTACGATGTACCCAAACCATCCGTACGCCATACCAATTTGATCGCTCACTCGATCACACAATTCCATTTCCGAACTAGTATCGTCCACCTGACTCCCTAGTGCGGACTCAGATCTGGTTTCTTGATCAGAAATCGTTATTCTCCTTGCATAGTCACAACTATGATAGAGAATATCCATAACCAATCAAAAATCCATATCCAGGTTCGCCGTCGAAAATCGAGCGAAAAATCCCAACTCGGATTGATAATATTATCTCGAAATTCTGTGCTCGAATCTGGATGAAATCACTATGCGAATAGAATAATATACGTACTTCCTACGTATTTATCTTCATTGATTATCAGTTAAATCAATTTCCTTTCTATTCACATTCCTTTTAATCTCTATCCACTTATTCACCCTTTGCTTCAATCCTCTCTTGGATTACCATTTTAATTCTTATCTCAATTGGGTATTTAATCATAAACAGTTTGAACTCCGACCAGTTTATATTTAGAAAATAGCTTGAAAATTTAAAAATATATAAATAGTTGAAAATAATTATTAACTGTAAAATAGCTGTAAAATAGTTAAGTAATTGTAAAATAGTTGGAAAATAATCAAATAGTTATAGAAATTTTGAATAATTGCAAAATAGTTGTAAAACAGTAATCAGTTATAAAGTAGTAGAAAAATAGTAATTAGTTTATAAAACAGTTGTAAAATAGTTAAATAGTTCCAAAAGTAATTGTAAAATAGGCTTAAGATAGTTTTAGGTTTAAAAAGAAAAGTTGTGTAGTAAATAGTTTGGAAAAATAGATTTTATATTAAACAATTTAGTTTGAAAATAGTCCAGAGTCAAACTGTTCAATTTCCCATCAATTCAATTTAAATTTCCACTTCCATTTAAATTGACTCACTTCTAATTTGAATAACTTCAATTTCCCTTGAACTTGATTTATCCCCAATTCAAGTTGAATTAACCTCAATTTCTTTCCAAATTCAAATCAAATTCCATTTGATCCTAAACATATTCACTTTAATTACAATTCCAATTCCAATTTATTCAAACCAATTTCAAATTGAATCCACTTCAATTTCAAATCATTTCAATTTCTATATGAATTAATCCCAATTCCCATTTGAATTTGAACTCATTCAATCTTCAATTTTATTTCAAATTAATCCAATTCAAATTTTCCATTTGAATCTTATACTTATCCATCTTCAATTCTAATTAATTCAAACTAAATTCAATTGGAACTAATGAAATCTGAATCTCAACTTTAAACCATCTCGAATTATATAAATTCGAGTTAAATTTTCAAATGTTGATTTAACCCCTTAAATCAAATTAACCCTTATTTTTAAATCAATAATCCAAATATTTAAACAATTTAATTCCGAGTCCAATTCTCAAAATTCCATTTTAAATTATCTTAACTTATTTCAAAGTTCAAATAAGAGTTCAAAACAATTTTATCTTAAAATTTCAATTTATTACCCAATTTTATCTTCCAGTTTTAAAACCAGTTCTTAAACAAATTTTAATTTACAAATTCAATTATTCAAATTTTCAGTTCAAAGTAATTCCATATCCTTAATTTCAAATTAAAGTTTAATTTCCCTTTTATCTCAATAATGGATATATTACCACACTTCATTCCTCATTCATTTAAACAAATCTAATTCACAATTTAAGATTATTAATAACAATAGGATGACATCATCCAATTTATTCTAAAACATCCATCCATTTTCAAATTCCAGATCTCAAACCCATTTTGATATCACACAAACCCCCAATTCAAATTAACCATTAAACTTCCCAAGTTAGATTCCAATTTCTTCGCGAAATTTCCAATTCAGGTTGCTTGTTAAATTATTTAACTTTCCCAAAGTTAAGTTCAATTTACTTAATCCAGCCAACCTTTCCCAATTTGAATTCCCATTTCAAATTTTAAACTTCACATTAATAATCTTATAAGTTCAAAAACTTTTCACCTTGGGTTTTCACATCACATTCCAAATTTAAAACTCAACATTTAGAGTTTATTTCAACCCATTTTTGATATTATGTATATTCCTCATATATACATATTATTTCCTTTACACACTAAGTTATCCTTAAATTTTAAACCACCTTGGGTTTTTAATTCAAACAAATTCCCTTAAATTTTCAAACAACTCCTGTTTGAATCAAGCTTTTTCATTCAAATAATATTATTTATTATTTCTTTATCACTTTGAAACAATTTTCAAATTCTGGGCTCAGATTTAAAACTTCACAATTTATATCATCTTTAGTTCCAATTTATAAGTCATACTTGCCTAAACGTTTTACTTTCCTAAAACATTTCATTTTGCTTACTCATTAATACACATTTATTATTAAACACAACAATCATTTATGATAATAACCAAGATTATCATATTTGGAAACCAATTCATTATTATCTTATTCTGAAACTTTTCCCCAAAATCAAGATTTAATTTTAGTTTGAATTCATATCAAACCTATCTTCATTCAATTTCAGTTTGGTTGTATTTCTATTACCACTTAATTCCCATTATTCTATTTGATTCCAATGATTTAACAACCAATTACCTTAATATTTATTAAAAAGAAATATTGCTTTATATATCAAAATATAATCTTATATAAAAATCATTTATTTTTTTAAAACCATTTAAAATCTTTATATAAGAAAATAACAAGTACGCTCTCATATATATATATATATACACACACACTCAACTCATCCTATGGTAATACTAACCCTATCCCTGATGAGTAAACCCACCAGAGCCAAGGTTCTCGCTTAACCTTTGCTCTGATACTAAATGAAACGACCCGAAATTTTCGATCGCGAAAATTTCAGATTGTTTAGGTTAAGAAGAAAAGAGGTAGAAGAAGAAAAACAGAAACAACAGTACAGAATCTCACAATCGCAGTGGAACAAAATATAATATCAAATAATAGCAGTTTACAAAGAATATCGTATTTGTCAATTATATTTTAATACATCAGAGTCCACACATACACAATCACTGGACATATACAAATCAACATATCTCAGATAAACAGAAATATATCACAGCGGAAACACTCCATACGTTCTTGCCACCCAGCTCGTCTCCTGAGCTCCTAAACGTTCTTACCTGAAAATCTGTAATACCCGGTCTGACCCGAGCATTACATCAAAGTAACTGTGATATCCCGGAAATTTTGGGCAATAATCAATTTAATAATCTGTTTAAAAATTTAAATTGATTTAATAATCTTTGTTAGTAAAGATTTAAATTGGTTTAACAATCTACTTTTATAAATATTTAATTGGTAAATATTATCTTTTAAAGGCTAATTAAATTGTTTTCTATTTATAATGTATATATATAATTGTATATATTGTAAATAGAAAAGCTTTAGATGAATCTAACAAATAAAACATAATTTTCAAGTTCTAATATATTTTGGTAATTTGGGATTTATGATTTAATTTAATATAAAACTTTTCAAAGTTATTTAATAAATAAATTATATGTTTTTGAATACTCAAGATAAATGTTAATTGTTTAAATTTATTTTAGCTTAAGTTTAAAATAGAAATGAATTAACAAAAAGGTTTGTTTTATTTTATTTTATTTTTGAATATAGCTTGCTAAATATGATTTGAATAATGTATATATATAGTTTAAAATACAATTTTATAAAAGAAACATTAATTCATTTGGAAAGATAGTAAAATAAGTAATTTATTTTTAAGGAATAATTTCTTCTATAAATTATTTAAGATTTGATAAATTGTTATTTCAAATTGAATTTGTGTAGTTATATGTATATATATATAATTTGTTTTATTACATTTTTTTTAAAAAGAAATTCATATATGTATTTACATATGAATTAATAAATTAAGTTAAAAGCTTTATTTAACATTTTAAATTAAAATAAATTACTTAAAGAACAAATGTCATCATATTAAAGCATAATAGTACATGTGTAATAAAACTAATAATGGTAAAAGACAAGTGTCCCCTACTTATTTTATTTTCTTTAATTTTTGATAAATCCAAAATTAATCTATATACACACATCTCTTTCCTCTTCTCATTCCTTTTCTCATTTTTCCAAAAGCAAGAAAATTCAAAACCATTCTCAAAAACAAAATGAAATCAGTAATCAAACTATTCAAATCCTCAAATCAAAATGCAAACCAAAACCTATAGTTCATTTTCTTCAATCTGTTCAAGCCTGTAACTTTCTTCAAACCTGAGATGAAAATCAAAAGCCTGCAAACACTACTCAACCAGAAATCAAATTCAATAAACTGAAAACAAGTTTGCAAATCAAAATCAAATTCTTCAACCAGAAAATAAAAAGCCTGTTTCTGTTTCAAGCCTGTAATCAATTTCCCAAGTTTTCAAATGCAATCTGGAAATCAGAGCATGCATGCAAGTTTTCCAGCAAGCAATTCAAGTTTTAATAGCAAAGGCATTCAGATCTTAAAAGTTCAAAAGCACAAATGGAGGCTCTGTTCTCTGCTTTATTAAAGTGAGTAAACCTTTCTTTTAAAATCAGTTTTTTTTTTAAAAAAAAAAATCTATGATTAAACTTTAATACAAGTGATAATTTGTGTTGTGATGATATATATATTGTTGCATGACTGTTGGCTATGAATGCATGTTTGTAAATGTGATATGTTTATATATATATGAGTTCTATCTTCTCTGTTTTATATTACAGAGATTATATTTAGTTCAAATTCCAATTTCCCCTCCTCTGATCTCTGTTAGTCTGTAGTTTTCAATCGAATTAAGTTTGTTTAAACTTGAACCTGGATCTAAAAAAATGTTTTTAAAAATGTTTAGATAGATATAGTATCTGGAAACTAAGATTTACAGTACAATAAAAATAGAAATATAAACATGTTAAAAATCAATGGTTACAATTCTCTGATTTAAGTATATAACTTGAATCGGCTTGGGTAAATATGATTTTTAAGATATAAATTATGATTTTTAGATTGAAATTGAGTGTGCATTTCTGAATTGTTTGGAATTGGGTTTTTGGGATAATTCTGGTGGTCGGAATATCTATGGTGGTCGTGGCTTCGGCTGGAGAAGGATGGAAGGTGGGGGAACTCAGGAAAAATAGGTGAAGATTTTTCTGATCATCATGGTGATCTGAGATTGGCGAAGTAGGGTTTGATACCTAGTTGAAGCTGTCAATGTTGTGGGGATGCGTACGGCAACAAGAGTAGATCGTGATCGATCGCATATGGGGGAATCTTCGCTAGAGATCGTAACGCGGCTCTGGTCAAGGCGGCGACTTTTCTGGTGAACGAGATCATCAGAGCGAGACGTTTTGTCGAAGATGTTGGGTTCCTGGAGTCGATCACTTGGTTCGATTTTGATTCGTTGTCAGTTTCGTCGAATTTGGAGGTCAGGTGAGTCGGGTTGATGATCGTCGACTTGTTGGTGGTAACGGTGATGGTCGGAGAAGCTCCGACCATGTGTGCACGTGCACGATTGGATTGGGTTGTTAGCTGGTGTTGTGTTTGGGGAAGAAGGTCAGGACTCGGGTAGAGCTCGTTATTTTCGTGTGTTCGACTCGAAGGAGAGAAGGAGAGGGAGTGCACGGAAGGTTACTCGAGTAAATATAGGGGTTAGCTCGGGTTTTTGTGAGTGTCGTATTGTCTTGTTTTAAAGGATGGTACCAGATTTTTTTTTAGCAAAGGAATCATAGTTTAAAGGTATTTGAATAATTTGTTTTAAAAGCACAAATGGATGTTTAATGATGTAATTAAGAATTTAATAAAGATAAAGAATTTATCTTTAAATTTAATTAAAGTTGTGGTTAATTAAGGGTAACTAATTAGTAAGATTAATTAAAAGATTAATCACTTAATAAAATTAATTAATGTAATTAATTTATGATGAGATTAATTAAAATTACTTATGGTAATTAGTTAATGGGAAGTTAATGGGTAGTTAATGATGGGATCATTAACTAGTGATTAAGAAGTGATTAATTTAGGTAATTAAATTAACTTAATTAATTAAGGTAATTAATTAAGGATAAACTTTGAATTTAATTAAGTGTTAATTACTTAATATAGTTAATTAATATAATTAATTAAGTAATTACTTAGTATAAGTAATTAAGGTGTAATTACTAAATGTAATTAATTAAAAAGAATAATTACTTTTTGGAAGTAATTAATGAAAGGTAATTAAGGATTAATTACTTAGATAATTAATTAAGGATAATTAATGTGATAAATTAAGGTTAATTAATTAATAAATGTGATTAATTAAGGTTAAATTAATCAATGTGATTAATTAATGGATAATTATTAAAGGTGATTAATAATTGATTAATTTAATTAGTGAATAATTAATAAAAATAATTTGTGGATAATTACTTAATGGAAATGATTTAAGGATAATTAATGGGAGTAATTAAGAAATAATTACTTAGTATAATTAATTAATTAAGGTTTAATTAATTAAAGGTAAGTAATTAATAGTTAATTGATTTCTGTAATTAATTAAAGAATAATTACTTAATGTAATTAATTTGAATAGGATAATTAATTAAGAGTAATTAAGGATTATTAATTAATATAATTAATGATGTAATTAAAGTTGATTAATTAAGATTAATTAATCAATAATAAGTGATTATAGAATAATAAATTAATGTAATTAATTAAAGATAATGTAATTAATTATAGTTAATTAATTTATAAAGTAATTAAAGGTGAATTACTATAAATGGTTATGAATAATTAATTTGTGAAATTAATTAAAGGCTAATTACTAGAATGTAATTAGAAGATAATTACTCAAGGATGATTAATTGAAATGAATAATTAAAGGATAATTAATTAATTAATAATTAATTAATGGTTAAGTAAGCAGGATTTATAAAATGAAGTAATTAATTTAATTCAATTTAAATTAATTTAAGATGATATAAATCATTACTTATGAATGGGTGTTAGAACTGAATGTTTTGCATTGATTGATATCTCTGATGAGATATATGCTGTATGATATGGATGTTAGTTGAATTGTGATGATAATATGGATTATCTGATAATGTTGATTATCTGTTGTGAATTATCTTTCTTTGTGTATAAAGATAATGAATTAAATTGTTTTAACCTTTAAAACAACTTGGCCTTAAAAGATACGCTTTGGATTTCGATGAGACCGGGATCGGGTTTCCGTATACCGGATTTCCAGGTCTGGAGACCCGAATACCACATCGATCCAAATTAACGATAGGTCGTGAATCAAGTGAAGATGAAGATTCAGAGTGCAAGGGTTATTGTCGTTAACTCTGAGGGTGATTCCAAAACGAGTGTAACGAGATAATGCCTTCGGTTTCGTTCGAACCCGGAACGAACTTGTATGGATTGAATGCTTTCAGAACATCGTCAGGTGGACGATGAGCATTCTAAGTGATGTGTTCTTTTCTAAGGTAATCGTGACCTCAAGCCTCACAAACCGGGAATGGCTAAAACAGGGGAGGTGCAGCAAGGTTAGTGGGTAGCACCCAAGTAGGACAAGATTACCTCTGTCTAGAAGTCCCTTCTTATTTCGGCTTAGTGTGTGCGGTTGCTGATCCCAACCGTGAGGTATCTTGTGCGGGAATTATCCAGTAAGGGATGTTCCGGCCTTGTGTTGCAGGGGATTGGGAGTGATCCTCGGTACGGTGATCTAGGCCACGTACTGTGACGGGCGGTACCCCGGTAGCCCTGCCATTGTATGGAATCCAAACTCCAATAAGCGCCGTACGTATTAGTTGTGCCCAACTATGTTGAAATGTGAGATGTAAGCATTTCAGCTATTTCTGTATTTTACTTGAAAACCCTAGACCCTATTATAATACAATCGAATTTCCTATCAAATGTTTTGGTTAGCGTAAGGTAAAAACTTTTCCATGTTTATGTGTGGGAAGTCTTACGTGATACCTTTGTTTTCAAAAGGTTTTGAAGTTAAACAATTTTAACCCGTTTACTCACACCAGACCCATGTCTGACCCAAGTGTTTATTTTCTGTTTTATTAAACCTTGGGTACTCAATTTTTACGAGTAGCCAAGGGATTCAGGTTAGCTTTGACGAATCTATGGAGGAGATATGGAGCAGGAGGCTTCAGCATTCGTAGATATATAGTATTCCGCTGTGTTGGTTTCTCTGAGTCGTTTGTTTGAGTTGTATCTTGTGTTGTATAATAGACAGGTTTTATAACTGTCTATTTTGTGATGTATAAGTTGTGTACTCTGATTATGTAAAGACTATGTAATAGTTATGTGATATATTATATTTGTTTCGTTCCGTTGTGAGATTCTGATGTGTTGTTATTCTTTCTTTCTCTTCTTTTCTCTTTTCTATCCCTTTCTTTCTTATTAGCGATACGACTTTCTATGGAGAGAAAGTCGTGGTCGTTACAGTGGTATCAGAGCGAGGTTGGGAGAATGCTTAAGCTTTTGGTTAAATGAATGTCAGAACACTAGGTTGAGTGAATACCTAGGTTCGGAAGGGTTGTTCATTAGAGATAGGATCTGTAGCAACCTGTTTGAGTATATATATATATACGAGAGCGCGTATTTGTTAGTTATATAAAATGATTTTATATTGTGTTAATTGATCGGTTAAGTGGTATATGGATTCTGGTCAATACGAGTAGCTAACGTTATTGATAGGGATCTCTAAACACTTGGACCAGGCCAACGGACACAATATTGTTTTAAAAGGGAAGGTGAAATAATTTTACCCAGATATATTTTCTATATATAAAAAGTATCATTTTAAATGTATATGGTATTTGTAATGATTGGTTGAGATGATAATAAATTATCATCTAGGATTAAGAATCTGAGTATTGAGGTTGGAAGTATCTGTCGAGACTGTAGACCGAATACCGTCTCGAGTAAACTTTACTGTGATGAAGGATTTCATCGATCTCTGAAGGAAACCTTTTAAAGGTTCAGAGTTTATCTTTGAAGTGAAAGTTTGGATGAGTAGAGTTGGATCTGTCGATGAGGCAGAAATGAGTGATGGTATCTTGATACCTCAGGTAATAGTAGCTGTATGATGAGATACAGTGACGATGGATGTTCCCGAAGATGTTTTCTTTGGAACAAGATTAAGGAAGTGTGTATGCTTCGGTATTGTGGCTGAGTTCAACATGGTGATTTTGTTTGGTTTGAAGTTCAAGTTTCTCGAAGAGCTTTGGATTAAGGAATCTTTGGCATCGGAGGCAGCAGTACAGCTCGGAAGTATGTTGTGTTCCAGTAGGAAGATCTTTTGGTTTAGCAGTTTTCTGGAGGTGGAGTTCAGAAGCAGCAGAGTAGATCCATTTCTTCGATGGATTGGAGAGTTAAGTATGAGCTGTTCTGATTTGTTAAGAGAGAACAGTTTTTCTTTGGAAATAGGTTGGGTTGATCGCAAAAGTGACTTGCGAATTGCTGAGTGTTCTCTTGGGTTATCAGAATTTTTTTGGATGTCTTCAGGGAAGTTTGAGGTTTGTCCGCAACTGAAGATTTAGTTTTCGTATCGACTAGGATCCCAGGAGTGGAACCGGTGATTCAGCTAGTTGAAGGATGGTTCGTTGAGATGGAGTTTAGCGAAGCAGCTCAAGTTTTGTTGGAGTATCCGAGTTCTCTTTAAGGATTTGTGGGACCATATTCCGGGATGTGCTATCCAGTTTATGCTCGATGTTCTTCATCAGCATTTTCTTCTGCTCCAGATCAGAGTTGTGTAGCAGAAGCAGTTTTGGCGAGTGCTCCTGTTTATCCTTTCTGGATTAAAGGAGTAAGTTTAATCTTCTGTTTGAGAAGTAGAATCGGTGTTTTGGTTTTGGTTGATCTTGAGGAGATCAGTGTGTTGGGTTGTTTTTGGTCCAGTTTGTTTCTAGAGGCATCAGCGAAGGTTGAGCTGATCAGGAAAGTTATAGGCAGCCCAGGATCGTAAGAAGAATTTTGTGGATAAGAGACGAAGGAATTTGGATTTCGAAGATGGAGATTTGATTTTGGATAAGTTTTCTCCGATCATGGGAGCTATATGATTTGTTAAGTCTGGGAAGTCAGCTCTGAGGTATTTTGGATCTCTTCTGTGTTCTGATTTGGATAAGAGCTTGATCTACAGGGTTGAATGGTCAGTTTGGATAACTGGATTCATTATGTTTCTGTATCTCTAAGAAAGTACGAGTTTAATCTATCTCTGGTTTTGGAACCAGCAGTTCAAGGAGATGTGGTTGTAAGTCAGACTCGTCTGTAGTCTGATATTCTATTTAGTTTTATAGATAGATGAGTAGGAGCTCTGTAGCTTCGTAGTTTAGATTGTTTGTAAAGCGAGTATTCCGGTATATATATATACTTGGGGAAACTCGAGTAAATTCTATCCAAAAATTTTCTCTGAATAGTCAGAATTGTTTGTTTGGATGATTGGTTGCTATGGTTGAAAACATATGATTGTGTTTTTTTTAAAAGTAAAATCTTAAGTAGATTATTAAATTACCCTTGCTTTAAATTTCGGGGACGAAATTATTTTAAGGGGGAAGGAATGTGATATCCCGGAAATTTTGGGCAATAATCAATTTAATAATCTGTTTAAAAATTTAAATTGATTTAATAATCTTTGTTAGTAAAGATTTAAATTGGTTTAACAATCTACTTTTATAAATATTTAATTGGTAAATATTATCTTTTAAAGGCTAATTAAATTGTTTTCTATTTATAATGTATATATATAATTGTATATATTGTAAATAGAAAAGCTTTAGATGAATCTAACAAATAAAACATAATTTTCAAGTTCTAATATATTTTGGTAATTTGGGATTTATGATTTAATTTAATATAAAACTTTTCAAAGTTATTTAATAAATAAATTATATGTTTTTGAATACTCAAGATAAATGTTAATTGTTTAAATTTATTTTAGCTTAAGTTTAAAATAGAAATGAATTAACAAAAAGGTTTGTTTTATTTTATTTTATTTTTGAATATAGCTTGCTAAATATGATTTGAATAATGTATATATATAGTTTAAAATACAATTTTATAAAAGAAACATTAATTCATTTGGAAAGATAGTAAAATAAGTAATTTATTTTTAAGGAATAATTTCTTCTATAAATTATTTAAGATTTGATAAATTGTTATTTCAAATTGAATTTGTGTAGTTATATGTATATATATATATATAATTTGTTTTATTACATTTTTTTTAAAAAGAAATTCATATATGTATTTACATATGAATTAATAAATTAAGTTAAAAGCTTTATTTAACATTTTAAATTAAAATAAATTACTTAAAGAACAAATGTCATCATATTAAAGCATAATAGTACATGTGTAATAAAACTAATAATGGTAAAAGACAAGTGTCCCCTACTTATTTTATTTTCTTTAATTTTTGATAAATCCAAAATTAATCTATATACACACATCTCTTTCCTCTTCTCATTCCTTTTCTCATTTTTCCAAAAGCAAGAAAATTCAAAACCATTCTCAAAAACAAAATGAAATCAGTAATCAAACTATTCAAATCCTCAAATCAAAATGCAAACCAAAACCTATAGTTCATTTTCTTCAATCTGTTCAAGCCTGTAACTTTCTTCAAACCTGAGATGAAAATCAAAAGCCTGCAAACACTACTCAACCAGAAATCAAATTCAATAAACTGAAAACAAGTTTGCAAATCAAAATCAAATTCTTCAACCAGAAAATAAAAAGCCTGTTTCTGTTTCAAGCCTGTAATCAATTTCCCAAGTTTTCAAATGCAATCTAGAAATCAGAGCATGCATGCAAGTTTTCCAGCAAGCAATTCAAGTTTTAATAGCAAAGGCATTCAGATCTTAAAAGTTCAAAAGCACAAATGGAGGCTCTGTTCTCTGCTTTATTAAAGTGAGTAAACCTTTCTTTTAAAAACAGTTTTTTTTTTAAAAAAAAAAAAATCTATGATTAAACTTTAATACAAGTGATAATTTGTGTTGTGATGATATATATATTGTTGCATGACTGTTGGCTATGAATGCATGTTTGTAAATGTGATATGTTTATATATATATGAGTTCTATCTTCTCTGTTTTATATTACAGAGATTATATTTAGTTCAAATTCCAATTTCCCCTCCTCTGATCTCTGTTAGTCTGTAGTTTTCAATCGAATTAAGTTTGTTTAAACTTGAACCTGGATCTAAAAAAATGTTTTTAAAAATGTTTAGATAGATATAGTATCTGGAAACTAAGATTTACAGTACAATAAAAATAGAAATATAAACATGTTAAAAATCAATGGTTACAATTCTCTGATTTAAGTATATAACTTGAATCGGCTTGGGTAAATATGATTTTTAAGATATAAATTATGATTTTTAGATTGAAATTGAGTGTGCATTTCTGAATTGTTTGGAATTGGGTTTTTGGGATAATTCTGGTGGTCGGAATATCTATGGTGGTCGTGGCTTCGGCTGGAGAAGGATGGAAGGTGGGGGAACTCAGGAAAAATAGGTGAAGATTTTTCTGATCATCGTGGTGATCTGAGAATGGCGAAGTAGGGTTTGATACCTAGTTGAAGCTGTCAATGTTGTGGGGATGCGTACGGCAACAAGAGTAGATCGTGATCGATCGCATATGGGGGAATCTTCGCTAGAGATCGTAACGCGGCTCTGGTCAAGGCGGCGACTTTTCTGGTGAACGAGATCATCAGAGCGAGACGTTTTGTCGAAGATGTTGGGTTCCTGGAGTCGATCACTTGGTTCGATTTTGATTCGTTGTCAGTTTCGTCGAATTTGGAGGTCAGGTGAGTCGGGTTGATGATCGTCGACTTGTTGGTGGTAACGGTGATGGTCGGAGAAGCTCCGACCATGTGTGCACGTGCACGATTGGATTGGGTTGTTAGCTGGTGTTGTGTTTGGGGAAGAAGGTCAGGACTCGGGTAGAGCTCGTTATTTTCGTGTGTTCGACTCGAAGGAGAGAAGGAGAGGGAGTGCACGGAAGGTTACTCGAGTAAATATAGGGGTTAGCTCGGGTTTTTGTGAGTGTCGTATTGTCTTGTTTTAAAGGATGGTACCAGATTTTTTTTTAGCAAAGGAATCATAGTTTAAAGGTATTTGAATAATTTGTTTTAAAAGCACAAATGGATGTTTAATGATGTAATTAAGAATTTAATAAAGATAAAGAATTTATCTTTAAATTTAATTAAAGTTGTGGTTAATTAAGGGTAACTAATTAGTAAGATTAATTAAAAGATTAATCACTTAATAAAATTAATTAATGTAATTAATTTATGATGAGATTAATTAAAATTACTTATGGTAATTAGTTAATGGGAAGTTAATGGGTAGTTAATGATGGGATCATTAACTAGTGATTAAGAAGTGATTAATTTAGGTAATTAAATTAACTTAATTAATTAAGGTAATTAATTAAGGATAAACTTTGAATTTAATTAAGTGTTAATTACTTAATATAGTTAATTAATATAATTAATTAAGTAATTACTTAGTATAAGTAATTAAGGTGTAATTACTAAATGTAATTAATTAAAAAGAATAATTACTTTTTGGAAGTAATTAATGAAAGGTAATTAAGGATTAATTACTTAGATAATTAATTAAGGATAATTAATGTGATAAATTAAGGTTAATTAATTAATAAATGTGATTAATTAAGGTTAAATTAATCAATGTGATTAATTAATGGATAATTATTAAAGGTGATTAATAATTGATTAATTTAATTAGTGAATAATTAATAAAAATAATTTGTGGATAATTACTTAATGGAAATGATTTAAGGATAATTAATGGGAGTAATTAAGAAATAATTACTTAGTATAATTAATTAATTAAGGTTTAATTAATTAAAGGTAAGTAATTAATAGTTAATTGATTTCTGTAATTAATTAAAGAATAATTACTTAATGTAATTAATTTGAATAGGATAATTAATTAAGAGTAATTAAGGATTATTAATTAATATAATTAATGATGTAATTAAAGTTGATTAATTAAGATTAATTAATCAATAATAAGTGATTATAGAATAATAAATTAATGTAATTAATTAAAGATAATGTAATTAATTATAGTTAATTAATTTATAAAGTAATTAAAGGTGAATTACTATAAATGGTTATGAATAATTAATTTGTGAAATTAATTAAAGGCTAATTACTAGAATGTAATTAGAAGATAATTACTCAAGGATGATTAATTGAAATGAATAATTAAAGGATAATTAATTAATTAATAATTAATTAATGGTTAAGTAAGCAGGATTTATAAAATGAAGTAATTAATTTAATTCAATTTAAATTAATTTAAGATGATATAAATCATTACTTATGAATGGGTGTTAGAACTGAATGTTTTGCATTGATTGATATCTCTGATGAGATATATGCTGTATGATATGGATGTTAGTTGAATTGTGATGATAATATGGATTATCTGATAATGTTGATTATCTGTTGTGAATTATCTTTCTTTGTGTATAAAGATAATGAATTAAATTGTTTTAACCTTTAAAACAACTTGGCCTTAAAAGATACGCTTTGGATTTCGATGAGACCGGGATCGGGTTTCCGTATACCGGATTTCCAGGTCTGGAGACCCGAATACCACATCGATCCAAATTAACGATAGGTCGTGAATCAAGTGAAGATGAAGATTCAGAGTGCAAGGGTTATTGTCGTTAACTCTGAGGGTGATTCCAAAACGAGTGTAACGAGATAATGCCTTCGGTTTCGTTCGAACCCGGAACGAACTTGTATGGATTGAATGCTTTCAGAACATCGTCAGGTGGACGATGAGCATTCTAAGTGATGTGTTCTTTTCTAAGGTAATCGTGACCTCAAGCCTCACAAACCGGGAATGGCTAAAACAGGGGAGGTGCAGCAAGGTTAGTGGGTAGCACCCAAGTAGGACAAGATTACCTCTGTCTAGAAGTCCCTTCTTATTTCGGCTTAGTGTGTGCGGTTGCTGATCCCAACCGTGAGGTATCTTGTGCGGGAATTATCCAGTAAGGGATGTTCCGGCCTTGTGTTGCAGGGGATTGGGAGTGATCCTCGGTACGGTGATCTAGGCCACGTACTGTGACGGGCGGTACCCCGGTAGCCCTGCCATTGTATGGAATCCAAACTCCAATAAGCGCCGTACGTATTAGTTGTGCCCAACTATGTTGAAATGTGAGTTGTAAGCATTTCAGCTATTTCTGTATTTTACTTGAAAACCCTAGACCCTATTATAATACAATCGAATTTCCTATCAAATGTTTTGGTTAGCGTAAGGTAAAAACTTTTCCATGTTTATGTGTGGGAAGTCTTACGTGATACCTTTGTTTTCAAAAGGTTTTGAAGTTAAACAATTTTAACCCGTTTACTCACACCAGACCCATGTCTGACCCAAGTGTTTATTTTCTGTTTTATTAAACCTTGGGTACTCAATTTTTACGAGTAGCCAAGGGATTCAGGTTAGCTTTGACGAATCTATGGAGGAGATATGGAGCAGGAGGCTTCAGCATTCGTAGATATATAGTATTCCGCTGTGTTGGTTTCTCTGAGTCGTTTGTTTGAGTTGTATCTTGTGTTGTATAATAGACAGGTTTTATAACTGTCTATTTTGTGATGTATAAGTTGTGTACTCTGATTATGTAAAGACTATGTAATAGTTATGTGATATATTATATTTGTTTCGTTCCGTTGTGAGATTCTGATGTGTTGTTATTCTTTCTTTCTCTTCTTTTCTCTTTTCTATCCCTTTCTTTCTTATTAGCGATACGACTTTCTATGGAGAGAAAGTCGTGGTCGTTACAGTGGTATCAGAGCGAGGTTGGGAGAATGCTTAAGCTTTTGGTTAAATGAATGTCAGAACACTAGGTTGAGTGAATACCTAGGTTCGGAAGGGTTGTTCATTAGAGATAGGATCTGTAGCAACCTGTTTGAGTATATATATATATACGAGAGCGCGTATTTGTTAGTTATATAAAATGATTTTATATTGTGTTAATTGATCGGTTAAGTGGTATATGGATTCTGGTCAATACGAGTAGCTAACGTTATTGATAGGGATCTCTAAACACTTGGACCAGGCCAACGGACACAATATTGTTTTAAAAGGGAAGGTGAAATAATTTTACCCAGATATATTTTCTATATATAAAAAGTATCATTTTAAATGTATATGGTATTTGTAATGATTGGTTGAGATGATAATAAATTATCATCTAGGATTAAGAATCTGAGTATTGAGGTTGGAAGTATCTGTCGAGACTGTAGACCGAATACCGTCTCGAGTAAACTTTACTGTGATGAAGGATTTCATCGATCTCTGAAGGAAACCTTTTAAAGGTTCAGAGTTTATCTTTGAAGTGAAAGTTTGGATGAGTAGAGTTGGATCTGTCGATGAGGCAGAAATGAGTGATGGTATCTTGATACCTCAGGTAATAGTAGCTGTATGATGAGATACAGTGACGATGGATGTTCCCGAAGATGTTTTCTTTGGAACAAGATTAAGGAAGTGTGTATGCTTCGGTATTGTGGCTGAGTTCAACATGGTGATTTTGTTTGGTTTGAAGTTCAAGTTTCTCGAAGAGCTTTGGATTAAGGAATCTTTGGCATCGGAGGCAGCAGTACAGCTCGGAAGTATGTTGTGTTCCAGTAGGAAGATCTTTTGGTTTAGCAGTTTTCTGGAGGTGGAGTTCAGAAGCAGCAGAGTAGATCCATTTCTTCGATGGATTGGAGAGTTAAGTATGAGCTGTTCTGATTTGTTAAGAGAGAACAGTTTTTCTTTGGAAATAGGTTGGGTTGATCGCAAAAGTGACTTGCGAATTGCTGAGTGTTCTCTTGGGTTATCAGAATTTTTTTGGATGTCTTCAGGGAAGTTTGAGGTTTGTCCGCAACTGAAGATTTAGTTTTCGTATCGACTAGGATCCCAGGAGTGGAACCGGTGATTCAGCTAGTTGAAGGATGGTTCGTTGAGATGGAGTTTAGCGAAGCAGCTCAAGTTTTGTTGGAGTATCCGAGTTCTCTTTAAGGATTTGTGGGACCATATTCCGGGATGTGCTATCCAGTTTATGCTCGATGTTCTTCATCAGCATTTTCTTCTGCTCCAGATCAGAGTTGTGTAGCAGAAGCAGTTTTGGCGAGTGCTCCTGTTTATCCTTTCTGGATTAAAGGAGTAAGTTTAATCTTCTGTTTGAGAAGTAGAATCGGTGTTTTGGTTTTGGTTGATCTTGAGGAGATCAGTGTGTTGGGTTGTTTTTGGTCCAGTTTGTTTCTAGAGGCATCAGCGAAGGTTGAGCTGATCAGGAAAGTTATAGGCAGCCCAGGATCGTAAGAAGAATTTTGTGGATAAGAGACGAAGGAATTTGGATTTCGAAGATGGAGATTTGATTTTGGATAAGTTTTCTCCGATCATGGGAGCTATATGATTTGTTAAGTCTGGGAAGTCAGCTCTGAGGTATTTTGGATCTCTTCTGTGTTCTGATTTGGATAAGAGCTTGATCTACAGGGTTGAATGGTCAGTTTGGATAACTGGATTCATTATGTTTCTGTATCTCTAAGAAAGTACGAGTTTAATCTATCTCTGGTTTTGGAACCAGCAGTTCAAGGAGATGTGGTTGTAAGTCAGACTCGTCTGTAGTCTGATATTCTATTTAGTTTTATAGATAGATGAGTAGGAGCTCTGTAGCTTCGTAGTTTAGATTGTTTGTAAAGCGAGTATTCCGGTATATATATATACTTGGGGAAACTCGAGTAAATTCTATCCAAAAATTTTCTCTGAATAGTCAGAATTGTTTGTTTGGATGATTGGTTGCTATGGTTGAAAACATATGATTGTGTTTTTTTTAAAAGTAAAATCTTAAGTAGATTATTAAATTACCTTTGCTTTAAATTTCGGGGACGAAATTATTTTAAGGGGGAAGGAATGTGATATCCCGGAAATTTTGGGCAATAATCAATTTAATAATCTGTTTAAAAATTTAAATTGATTTAATAATCTTTGTTAGTAAAGATTTAAATTGGTTTAACAATCTACTTTTATAAATATTTAATTGGTAAATATTATCTTTTAAAGGCTAATTAAATTGTTTTCTATTTATAATGTATATATATAATTGTATATATTGTAAATAGAAAAGCTTTAGATGAATCTAACAAATAAAACATAATTTTCAAGTTCTAATATATTTTGGTAATTTGGGATTTATGATTTAATTTAATATAAAACTTTTCAAAGTTATTTAATAAATAAATTATATGTTTTTGAATACTCAAGATAAATGTTAATTGTTTAAATTTATTTTAGCTTAAGTTTAAAATAGAAATGAATTAACAAAAAGGTTTGTTTTATTTTATTTTATTTTTGAATATAGCTTGCTAAATATGATTTGAATAATGTATATATATAGTTTAAAATACAATTTTATAAAAGAAACATTAATTCATTTGGAAAGATAGTAAAATAAGTAATATGTTTTTAAGGAATAATTTCTTCTATAAATTATTTAAGATTTGATAAATTGTTATTTCAAATTGAATTTGTGTAGTTATATGTATATATATATATATAATTTGTTTTATTACATTTTTTTTAAAAAGAAATTCATATATGTATTTACATATGAATTAATAAATTAAGTTAAAAGCTTTATTTAACATTTTAAATTAAAATAAATTACTTAAAGAACAAATGTCATCATATTAAAGCATAATAGTACATGTGTAATAAAACTAATAATGGTAAAAGACAAGTGTCCCCTACTTATTTTATTTTCTTTAATTTTTGATAAATCCAAAATTAATCTATATACACACATCTCTTTCCTCTTCTCATTCCTTTTCTCATTTTTCCAAAAGCAAGAAAATTCAAAACCATTCTCAAAAACAAAATGAAATCAGTAATCAAACTATTCAAATCCTCAAATCAAAATGCAAACCAAAACCTATAGTTCATTTTCTTCAATCTGTTCAAGCCTGTAACTTTCTTCAAACCTGAGATGAAAATCAAAAGCCTGCAAACACTACTCAACCAGAAATCAAATTCAATAAACTGAAAACAAGTTTGCAAATCAAAATCAAATTCTTCAACCAGAAAATAAAAAGCCTGTTTCTGTTTCAAGCCTGTAATCAATTTCCCAAGTTTTCAAATGCAATCTGGAAATCAGAGCATGCATGCAAGTTTTCCAGCAAGCAATTCAAGTTTTAATAGCAAAGGCATTCAGATCTTAAAAGTTCAAAAGCACAAATGGAGGCTCTGTTCTCTGCTTTATTAAAGTGAGTAAACCTTTCTTTTAAAAACAGTTTTTTTTTTTTAAAAAAAAAATCTATGATTAAACTTTAATACAAGTGATAATTTGTGTTGTGATGATATATATATTGTTGCATGACTGTTGGCTATGAATGCATGTTTGTAAATGTGATATGTTTATATATATATGAGTTCTATCTTCTCTGTTTTATATTACAGAGATTATATTTAGTTCAAATTCCAATTTCCCCTCCTCTGATCTCTGTTAGTCTGTAGTTTTCAATCGAATTAAGTTTGTTTAAACTTGAACCTGGATCTAAAAAAATGTTTTTAAAAATGTTTAGATAGATATAGTATCTGGAAACTAAGATTTACAGTACAATAAAAATAGAAATATAAACATGTTAAAAATCAATGGTTACAATTCTCTGATTTAAGTATATAACTTGAATCGGCTTGGGTAAATATGATTTTTAAGATATAAATTATGATTTTTAGATTGAAATTGAGTGTGCATTTCTGAATTGTTTGGAATTGGGTTTTTGGGATAATTCTGGTGGTCGGAATATCTATGGTGGTCGTGGCTTCGGCTGGAGAAGGATGGAAGGTGGGGGAACTCAGGAAAAATAGGTGAAGATTTTTCTGATCATCGTGGTGATCTGAGAATGGCGAAGTAGGGTTTGATACCTAGTTGAAGCTGTCAATGTTGTGGGGATGCGTACGGCAACAAGAGTAGATCGTGATCGATCGCATATGGGGGAATCTTCGCTAGAGATCGTAACGCGGCTCTGGTCAAGGCGGCGACTTTTCTGGTGAACGAGATCATCAGAGCGAGACGTTTTGTCGAAGATGTTGGGTTCCTGGAGTCGATCACTTGGTTCGATTTTGATTCGTTGTTAGTTTCGTCGAATTTGGAGGTCAGGTGAGTCGGGTTGATGATCGTCGACTTGTTGGTGGTAACGGTGATGGTCGGAGAAGCTCCGACCATGTGTGCACGTGCACGATTGGATTGGGTTGTTAGCTGGTGTTGTGTTTGGGGAAGAAGGTCAGGACTCGGGTAGAGCTCGTTATTTTCGTGTGTTCGACTCGAAGGAGAGAAGGAGAGGGAGTGCACGGAAGGTTACTCGAGTAAATATAGGGGTTAGCTCGGGTTTTTGTGAGTGTCGTATTGTCTTGTTTTAAAGGATGGTACCAGATTTTTTTTAGCAAAGGAATCATAGTTTAAAGGTATTTGAATAATTTGTTTTAAAAGCACAAATGGATGTTTAATGATGTAATTAAGAATTTAATAAAGATAAAGAATTTATCTTTAAATTTAATTAAAGTTGTGGTTAATTAAGGGTAACTAATTAGTAAGATTAATTAAAAGATTAATCACTTAATAAAATTAATTAATGTAATTAATTTATGATGAGATTAATTAAAATTACTTATGGTAATTAGTTAATGGGAAGTTAATGGGTAGTTAATGATGGGATCATTAACTAGTGATTAAGAAGTGATTAATTTAGGTAATTAAATTAACTTAATTAATTAAGGTAATTAATTAAGGATAAACTTTGAATTTAATTAAGTGTTAATTACTTAATATAGTTAATTAATATAATTAATTAAGTAATTACTTAGTATAAGTAATTAAGGTGTAATTACTAAATGTAATTAATTAAAAAGAATAATTACTTTTTGGAAGTAATTAATGAAAGGTAATTAAGGATTAATTACTTAGATAATTAATTAAGGATAATTAATGTGATAAATTAAGGTTAATTAATTAATAAATGTGATTAATTAAGGTTAAATTAATCAATGTGATTAATTAATGGATAATTATTAAAGGTGATTAATAATTGATTAATTTAATTAGTGAATAATTAATAAAAATAATTTGTGGATAATTACTTAATGGAAATGATTTAAGGATAATTAATGGGAGTAATTAAGAAATAATTACTTAGTATAATTAATTAATTAAGGTTTAATTAATTAAAGGTAAGTAATTAATAGTTAATTGATTTCTGTAATTAATTAAAGAATAATTACTTAATGTAATTAATTTGAATAGGATAATTAATTAAGAGTAATTAAGGATTATTAATTAATATAATTAATGATGTAATTAAAGTTGATTAATTAAGATTAATTAATCAATAATAAGTGATTATAGAATAATAAATTAATGTAATTAATTAAAGATAATGTAATTAATTATAGTTAATTAATTTATAAAGTAATTAAAGGTGAATTACTATAAATGGTTATGAATAATTAATTTGTGAAATTAATTAAAGGCTAATTACTAGAATGTAATTAGAAGATAATTACTCAAGGATGATTAATTGAAATGAATAATTAAAGGATAATTAATTAATTAATAATTAATTAATGGTTAAGTAAGCAGGATTTATAAAATGAAGTAATTAATTTAATTCAATTTAAATTAATTTAAGATGATATAAATCATTACTTATGAATGGGTGTTAGAACTGAATGTTTTGCATTGATTGATATCTCTGATGAGATATATGCTGTATGATATGGATGTTAGTTGAATTGTGATGATAATATGGATTATCTGATAATGTTGATTATCTGTTGTGAATTATCTTTCTTTGTGTATAAAGATAATGAATTAAATTGTTTTAACCTTTAAAACAACTTGGCCTTAAAAGATACGCTTTGGATTTCGATGAGACCGGGATCGGGTTTCCGTATACCGGATTTCCAGGTCTGGAGACCCGAATACCACATCGATCCAAATTAACGATAGGTCGTGAATCAAGTGAAGATGAAGATTCAGAGTGCAAGGGTTATTGTCGTTAACTCTGAGGGTGATTCCAAAACGAGTGTAACGAGATAATGCCTTCAGTTTCGTTCGAACCCGGAACGAACTTGTATGGATTGAATGCTTTCAGAACATCGTCAGGTGGACGATGAGCATTCTAAGTGATGTGTTTTTTCTAAGGTAATCGTGACCTCAAGCCTCACAAACCGGGAATGGCTAAAACAGGGGAGGTGCAGCAAGGTTAGTGGGTAGCACCCAAGTAGGACAAGATTACCTCTGTCTAGAAGTCCCTTCTTATTTCGGCTTAGTGTGTGCGGTTGCTGATCCCAACCGTGAGGTATCTTGTGCGGGAATTATCCAGTAAGGGATGTTCCGGCCTTGTGTTGCAGGGGATTGGGAGTGATCCTCGGTACGGTGATCTAGGCCACGTACTGTGACGGGCGGTACCCCGGTAGCCCTGCCATTGTATGGAATCCAAACTCCAATAAGCGCCGTACGTATTAGTTGTGCCCAACTATGTTGAAATGTGAGATGTAAGCATTTCAGCTATTTCTGTATTTTACTTGAAAACCCTAGACCCTATTATAATACAATCGAATTTCCTATCAAATGTTTTGGTTAGCGTAAGGTAAAAACTTTTCCATGTTTATGTGTGGGAAGTCTTACGTGATACCTTTGTTTTCAAAAGGTTTTGAAGTTAAACAATTTTAACCCGTTTACTCACACCAGACCCATGTCTGACCCAAGTGTTTATTTTCTGTTTTATTAAACCTTGGGTACTCAATTTTTACGAGTAGCCAAGGGATTCAGGTTAGCTTTGACGAATCTATGGAGGAGATATGGAGCAGGAGGCTTCAGCATTCGTAGATATATAGTATTCCGCTGTGTTGGTTTCTCTGAGTCGTTTGTTTGAGTTGTATCTTGTGTTGTATAATAGACAGGTTTTATAACTGTCTATTTTGTGATGTATAAGTTGTGTACTCTGATTATGTAAAGACTATGTAATAGTTATGTGATATATTATATTTGTTTCGTTCCGTTGTGAGATTCTGATGTGTTGTTATTCTTTCTTTCTCTTCTTTTCTCTTTTCTATCCCTTTCTTTCTTATTAGCGATACGACTTTCTATGGAGAGAAAGTCATGGTCGTTATAGTAACACCCGGGTCAGGCTGGAAACCAGCGTGAGTAAACCCATATAATATGAAATAACAAGTTAAAAACTTATGTGACTTACCAGGGTAACTCGTGCTTTTCTACGAGTTCTAATCTTATTTAAGTAAATCATTTCTTTAATCAATATCTAAGAATCACTACTCAGTTTAAATATCCCTGATTCTTAACTTATTACATTCCAGCTTATTTAACTTCACATTTCAAATCTTAAAGAGTAATTGTAGATTGCTAATCGAAGTGGTTTCAGGTATTACCGATACCCGACCCCGGTCTCTTCGAATCCCAAGTCATCTTAACCCAAGTTATTTAAGTGAAATACAATTCAAACTTCAAATACAGGATGTCACTTTTACACAACAATTCATCATCGATAGATAACCACATTATCACTGTTTAACCCAAACTTATCATATCACTTAACATCACAAATCACATATCAAAGATATCAAATAATCCAAGGCATACAATATCATTCCATCATTCATAAGCAAGATTAATTTGTCATACCATTCCTAATTAATTTAAAATAAATTAAATTAATTAACTCAATCACTTTTAACCCTGCTCACTTAACATTAATTAATTACAAACCATTAATTAATCATCCCTTAATTATCCTCTTAAATACATTAAGTAATTAGCCATTAATAAATATCACAAATTAATTAACCTTCACCCCTTCACATTGATTATATTTATCCTTAATTAATTACTCAAATTAATTATTCTATGATCACTTACATTGATTAATTATCCTTTAATTAATCACACTCATTATCTAACCCTTAATTAATCTCCTTAATTAATCAATCCTTAATTACACTAAGTAATTAACCCTTAATTACTTCCACTAAGTAATTATTCTTTAATTACTTCCATCTATATTGATTAAAGATAACTTCTTTTGTCTTAATATATCTCTTAATCACATCATTAAACTTTATTAGAAAAATATTTAGGAATCAATTAAAATTGAAAATGTATAATTTACTTTAAACAAATCCAACTAAAGCATTTAAATTATCAATTATCATCCTTGAACTTGTTTAAACTTGTTTTTATTTTGCCTTTAAACTTTTAAACTTTTTGAAAAAAAACTAGAGTTCTTGTTTTTAAAAAAAATTGGTACACTTCCTTTCAAAATTTTGAAACCAGATTTCTTAATAAAATCAACCCGAGCAAGCTACATCATTTCCCCGTGCAAAACCCTCAAATCCTCGAGCTACACTCGCGAATCTCTGCACTTCGAGACAACACACAAAATCACTCGAGTTCGACCCGAGACAAATACTTCTTCTTCTTCCCTCTCAATTCTATGGTACACACAGATGCACGCGTATACGTGCACCAGTGATCGCCAAAATCTACTTCGTCACGACGACTCCAACCTCCGGTCAACCGGCCTCCGCGATCAAAGCTTTGCCACACGACAACAATTCCATCCCCCCAGGTCCGATCGACCATAAAGCTTCGACGACGTCGCAGTTCTTCTGAGAACAAATTCGACAAAAATGAGTTTTAAACCCTAAAATGACCTCGCCCAATCACCACGATCTTCTGGAAACTTTACGAGTATTTTTCCGACGATCTACTACACCTAAGCTACCTTCCACCTTGATCACGTCGAGTATAAGCCTGCCGATCAACGGCAATTGACAAAAAGGTGTTTTCCAATCAACTTTAAATTTCTCGACCAATATAAACTTAAAATTTCTGATTTTACTTTTAGAAATCGTGATTTACGAAGACGTGATGGATGGTATAGGTGAATCGATAAATTATGAGATTCGAATAAATCATGTTTTTGAAGTTTTTCACTATATTTTTAAATTTCCAGTTAGACTCAAATTTATTCTTCTTAAAAATATTTTTAAGACCTAGATTTTTATGATACAAATAAGTTTCATGTAGATCTTGAAGCCTACCATGGATTGGAGATGAAGAGTTTGAGTTTTAAACATGTTTGAAGCCTGTAAAACTTAGAACAGAGATACATATGTATGTTTCCAGACATGCATAGTTACATCCATATATATATATATAAATACACATTTGCATACATACAATCCTTTATCACTTTAATTCAAGCATGATTTTCAAACAATAAGTAAAAATCCAAATTTCAGAAAGATTTACTCACCTGAAAGATAATTTGAACAGAGAGGAGATTTTGAAAAGCTATAAGCCTGATCTTCTTAAATCTCTTTGCTTGCTTAATTGAGTTGTTGTTTAGTTGAGTTGAAACTAAGCTTCAGTTGTAAGATATTTTTCTGGTATGCTAAGTTTTTAACAAACGAAATGAGATAAGGAGGTTGACAAAATACAGAACAAGTATACATGGCTTGTATTTAACTGGTACAAATTTAGTCAGAGATTTTTTTCTCTTTTGTGGAGGCTGAAATGATAGCAACTAATGTTTTCCTGGTTTTATTTTCATACTTATCCACTAATTTTGATTTGTATGTACATATATGATTTTCTTGCCTTGCAAATACATGTATTCCTATGGACTATATATCTTTAGAATTATCTTAAGTGTTCACTTTAAAGTGGTTATACTTATTGTTATAATGTTAACTTGTATATTCATTTCAACTCCATATTTTTATTTTTATTTAAAGCTTAACTATCAACATTTAATTTATATTCATAAATTTTATTATACTTATATTTAGTATTGATAAGCTTTTATTTTATTTCAAGCATTATTATCTGGATTGCATTTATATATATTTAGATCAAAAGTTAATAAGGTAGAGTTTTATTTTAATTTAATGTGAATAAGGTAAATTTATTTGAAATATTTTTGAAAGACTTTACTTTACTTCAAATCAGTTATTTACCCAATTAACCGGGGTTAAAAAATCCGGGTCGTCACATTCCTCCCCCCTTTGAACTTTTCGTCCTCGAAAAGGAATAGAGCCAGAATTATTAAAATGCTTAAAATCAGATAAATTTTCTTTGATCATTTTTAAAATACTTTAAAAATCTATATAATATTACTAAAATAGTTTTTATAAAAATACTTTTATAGCTCGATGCCTCAACAAGTCCATCCTCGTTATAAAAATTTGGTCATACGTTGATCAGGCGTAGGACTGAAAATCTATAAGTACTTGGTAAACCCGTTTCCAACACCCAGTGAAAATACTTGGAAAATAATTTTATTGAAAATATAGAAAACAGTTTTTGAAAATAGACGAAATATCTTCGGTGAGAATGCTCTGGAAATCATCACCCCCATCCATGGTCGCAGTTAACCCGATGGTTACGTTGTCGTCCCGGCAAAATCCATAGATACCTGTAGGCCTCCACGCCCCTCGATTACACCATGGAACCCGCTACAGATCGCAGTTATACCCGGGCTTTACATTGCTATCACAAAAAAAACCCATATAACCGTAGGCATTAGCGCCTTCGAATTTCACTGCCAAAAGAATGAAACTCCTCCACTCGACCATAGATCACAGTCTACCGATGTTACGTTGCCATCCCGGCAAAATCAAGTGTAGACTATTGGCACTCATCCTCCACACGATTTTCGCTATGGTCCACACAGTAGATCGCAGCGACATCGAGTTACACTGTCGTCACATCATAACCCAAATGCCTCTATAGGCATCAGCGCCCTCGACTTTCGCTACCCAATAATCCTCAGGAACTAGTTTTGTCTGGACTCCTTACAGGATCAACTTTAGAACTTCCCCTTAGAGGCTCAAGGCAGTACCACCCTGTGGCACTCCTGAGAAGTTCATTCAAGGGAGCGCCTTTTTCCCCAGAGCCACTTTCAAAACACTTTATACTCTACACATATAGTTTATTTCCAAATCATACACCTAGTATGAATTTCATATAAATCTCCTTTCTCAAAATCGATTATCCCAAAATCGATACCTTTCAAACTAGGCTTTCCAGCTTTTCAAAATTGATTTTTTTCTAAAAAATCAAAGCCCTTCCAAATTCAAAGGTGCCCAAAAAATTTTCCTCAAAATCATTTTCACAAAATCCTTTATATATACGTATATATATAATAAGCTTTGGAAATTTTTGAATCACTTTATACTTGTATAAATTCACTTTTATACTTCAAATATTTTCAAAACCCTTTTCTTCAGGCAATAGATTCAACAAGGGGAGTTTACCATATATAACAAAAATATAAAACTTTGTTTATTCCAAATCAAATATTCAAATTTGATTACTCTTTTATAAAGTTATTAACCACATTACTTTTCTTCATAAAGTGAATCTTTAATCATAGAAATTTCTAATTTCCATTTTACCTCATCATATATTTCAGAAAATATACTTTTCATTTCAAAGACCATTTACAGTTCTTATCCATAAATTTTCAATGCCAATTTCATTCAAACCCATACGATGTACCCATACCATCCGTACGCCATACCAATTTGATCACTCACTCGATCACACAATTCCGTTTCCGAACTAGTATCGTCCACCCGACTCCCTAGTGCGGACTCAGATCTGGTTTCTTGATCAGAAACCGTTATTCTCCTTGCATAGTCACAACTATGATAGAGAATATCCAGAACCAATCAAAAATCCATATCCAGGTTCGCCGTCGAAAATCGAGCGAAAAATCCCAACTCGGATTGATAATATTATCTTGAAATTCTGTGCTCGAATCTGGATCAAATCATTATGCGAATAGAATAATATACGTACTTACTACGTATTTATCTTCATTGATTATCAGTTAAATCAATTTCCTTTCTATTCACATTCCTTTTAATCTCTATCCACTTATTCACCCTTTGCTTCTCTTGGATTACCATTTTAATTCTTATCTCAATTGGGTATTTAAACATAAACAGTTTGAACTCCGACCGGTTTATATTTAGAAAATAGCTTGAAAATTTAAAAATAGATAAATAGTTGAAAAATAATTATTAACTGTAAAATAGCTGTAAAATAGTTAAGTAATTGTAAAATAGTTGGAAAATAATCAAATAGTTATAGAAATTTTAAATAATTGCAAAATAGTTGTAAAATAGTAATCAGTTATAAAGTAGTAGAAAAATAGTAATTAGTTTATAAAACAGTTGTAAAATAGTTAAATAGTTCCAAAAGTAATTGTAAAAAAACCTTAAGATAGTTTTAGGTTTAAAAAGAAAAGTTGTGTAGTAAATAGTTTGGAAAAATAGATTTTATATTAAACAATTTATTTTGAAAATAGTCCAGAGTCAAACTGTTCAATTTCCCATCAATTCAATGTAAATTTCCACTTCCATTTAAATTGACTCACTTCTAATTTGAATAACTTCAATTTCCCTTGAACTTGATTTATCCCCAATTCAAGTTGAATTAACCTCAAATTCTTTCCAAATTCAAATCAAATTCCATTTGATTCTAAACATGTTTACTTTAATTACAATTCCAATTTATTCAAACTAATTTCAAATTGAATCCACTTCAATTTCAAATCATTTCAATTTCTATATGAATTAATCCCAATTCCCATTTGAATCAATCTTCAATTTTATTTCAAATTAATCCAATTCTAATTTTCCATTTGAATTTTATACTTATCCATCTTCAATTCTAATTAATTCAAACTAAATTCAATTGGAACTAATGAAATCTGAATCTCAACTTTAAACCATCTCGAATTATATAAATTCGAGTTAAATTTTCAAATGTTGATTTAACCCCTTAAATCAAATTAACCCTTATTTTTAAATCAATAATCTAAATCTTTAAACAATTTAATTTTGAGTCCAATTCTCAAAATTCCATTTTAAATTATCTTAACTTATTTCAAAGTTCAAATAAGAGTTCAAAAAAATTTTATCTTAAAAATTCAACTTATTACCCAATTTTATCTTCCAGTTTTAAAACCAATTCTTAAACAAATTTTAATTTACAAATTCAATTATTCAAATTTTCAGTTCAAAGTAATTCCATATCCTTAATTTCAAAATAAAGTTTAATTTCCCTTTTATCTCAATAATGGATATATTACCACACTTCATTCTTCATTCATTTAAACAAATCCAATTCACAATTTAAAGATTATTAATAACAATAGGATGACATCATCCAATTTATTCTAAAACATCCATCCATTTTCAAATTCCAGATCTCAAACCCATTTTGAGATCACACAAACCCCCAATTCAAATTAACCATTAAACTTCCCAAGTTAGATTCCAATTTCTTCTTGAAATTTCCAATTCAGGTTGCTTGTTAAATAATTTAACTTTCCCAAAGTTAAGTTCAATTTACTTAATCCAGCCAACCTTACCCAATTTGAATTCCCATTTCAAATTTTAAACTTCACATTAATAATCTTATAAGTTCAAAAACTTATCACCTTGGGTTTTCACATCACATTCCAAATTTAAAACTCAACGTTTAGAGTTTATTTCAACCCATTTTTGATATTATGTATATTCCTCATATAAACATATTATTTCCTTTACACACTAAGTTATCCTTAAATTTTAAACCACCTTGGGTTTTTAATTCAAACAAATTCCTTTAAATTTTCAAAAAACTCCTGTTTGAATCAAGCTTTTTCATTCAAAAAATATTATTTATTATTTCTTTATCACTTTGAAACAATTTTCAAATTCTGGGCTCAGATTTAAAACTTCACAATTTATATCATCTTCAGTTCCAATTTATAAGTCATACTTGCCTAAATGTTTTACTTTCCTAAAACATTTCATTTTGCTTACTCATTAATACACATTTATTATTAAACACAACAATCATTTATGATAATAACCAAGATTATCATATCTGGAAACCAATTCATTATTATCTTATTCTGAAACTTTTCTCCAAAATCAAGATTTAATTTCAGTTTGAATCCATATCAAACCTATCTTCATTCAATTTCAGTTTGGTTGTATTTCTATTACCACTTAATTCTCATTATTCTATTTGATTCCAATGATTTAACAACCAATTACCTTAATATTTATTAAAAATAAATATTGCTTTATATATCAAAATATAATCTTATATAAAAATCATTTATTTTTTTAAAACCATTTAAAATCTTTATATAAGAAAATAACAAGTACGCTCTCATATATATATATATATACTCAACTCATCCTAGGGTAATACTAACCCTATCCCTGATGAGTAAACCCACCAGAGCCAAGGTTCTCGCTTAACCTTTGCTCTGATACCAAATGAAACGACCCGAAATTTTCGATCGTGAAAATTTCAGATTGTTTAGGTTAAGAAGAAAAGAGGTAGAAGAAGAAAAACAGAAACAACAGTACAGAATCTCACAATCGCAGCAGAATAAAATATAATATCAAATAATAGCAGTTTACAAAGAATACCATATCTGTCAATTATATTTTAATACATCAGAGTCCACACATACACAATCACTGGACATATACAAATCAACATATCTCAGATAAACAGAAATATATTACAGCAGAAACACTTCATACGTTCCTGCCACCCAGCTCGTCTCCTGAGCTCCCGAACGTTCTTACCTGAAAATCTGTAATACTCGGTCTGACCCGAGCATTACATCAAAGTAACACCCGGGTCAGGCTGGAAACCAGCGTGAGTAAACCCATATAGTATGAAATACCAAGTTAAAAACTTATGTGACTTACCAGGGTAACTCGTGCTTTTCTACGAGTTCTAATCTTATTTAAGTAAATCATTTCTTTAATCAATATCTAAGAATCACTACTCAGTTTAAATATCCCTGATTCTTAACTTATTACATTCCAGCCTGTTTAACTTCACATTTCAAATCTTAAAGAGTTATTGTAGATTGCTAATCGAAGTGGTTTCGAGTATTACCGATACCCGACTGTGACGCCCCACCTCTATGCCCACGCTAGCCAAGAACACTACGGAGTAATGCTGTCGACTAGCATGGAGAATAAGGCTGTTGAGGAGCGACCATCCATGTAACTTCTTTGTGCGAGCACCGGTATGTCAGATAGTATAACATGCATTTCATTTAAGGAGGAAAATCCGACATACCGATACAAACTCAAAGCTATCACAGACATCCATATCACAAAGGCTGAAAAAGATATGAATAAATATATAACACATGAAAGTGTACATCAGAGTAGTGGTCTAAAAGATCCACGATAATTCAAAATAATAGCTACCAGCTACACAAAAGAATAAGTATACATCACGGAGTCTATATCTCAAATGTATACAACCAAAAACTACTAATCTAAGTAGTTAGCCAAAAGTCAGAGTAATCCCAGAAGAGAAGTCAAGCAGAAGCACCTGTAACATCTTGGTCTGACCCGAGTATTATTTATAAGAAAATAATAAACGGATCAGTCTAGCTATAAATATCAGATAATATGGTGTAGAATAAAAGACATGGCATGAACACGTAATAACCATAATGGCATACTACTATAAGTATATAATTGAAAATCAACAAGAGATTAATCAATATTACAAGAATCTTTTCAAAGATAAAATGGGGTATCATACCCTAAACTTGTATTCATAACAAGTCAATGACACACGAATTCACCAATACACAAAAATTGATAAAACTTATCAACGGAAATCACAAAAATTGGTGAAGCACAAATTCCAGAAATCAACACACGAAATCCAGAAATCACAAAAAGGGGGAGGCCTATCACACGAACGGGAGCATGAAAGCTCACCAACATATGTATCACACGAACGAGACGCTATCTCATGGTAGCTAACCATTAATTTTGAGCCGAAACTCCACACGAACGGCCCGAAGGCCATGGGGCGCTACCCCACATATGTGAGTAGAAACATCACACAAACGGGGTCTAGTCTCCCTCGCAGACAAAGAGACATCGCACAATTGCTAGTCTAAATCACAAAAATGATCGTCAATGATCATCAAGAAGTGTCAATTACACTAAGCTAGTAAATATATGAGTTTAACTTCATGTCCCATAACCACTAGCTTAACTTAAATATTTACCAACAAACTGTATATCTTCACTAGGAAATTGTCACAAGTGGTTCAATCGAACAAGTCCAATAATTAACCGACGAAGTAAACGCAAGCGTTTCATACCACTTGTTTTACTAAGCCGTTTAATTAGATTTCTCATCCGAGTGAGATAAAGGCTTGTATATACTAATAGATTGAAAAACGATTTAGGAAAAAGAGCATAAAGAGCTTTGTAATAAAATAGTGTTGAAGTCGTTTGATGAAAGAGTTTTGATATTTACTATTAGTATTGAAACCTTTATATTTTTGAAGTGACAAATCACAAAACGATTGTAGAAACAATCAATCATCAAAATTCACTTACGAAGACGTGAATAAAATCCAAAGAAATCGATCCTAAATCCATCAAAATGGATATTCACATAAAATCCATAGAAAGAAGTCATCAAAGTCGATAAAAGTGATAACAACTAATCGGATCGACAAAAATCGATTAACATTGGATGTAACGACCCGAAATTTTGGACCATTCGTGTCCATTATAAGTGTATAGGTAGACACTCATGCCGGAGTTGAATTGCTCAAAATACCGCGTTGTTAATTTAAATTTGGAAAAACTAAACATATACAGTAAATAAATAATCACAGAACACAGACACAGAGTAATAATTGCAGCGGAAATAAAAGAGAAAGTAGTTCATGAAGCTACTATATGAATATATAAAATACATCAGAGTTAGAACAGATACAACGGAAGAGTAATACAATACATCAGATACAAATCAGAATACATCACTGGAATCATCGAATACTGAAAGTAGAATAGATGGCTGGATCTTCAAGCAAAGCTCTAACTTCAAAGGTGAGTCTTGAATACTGGTACACTCAGTCTGACCCGAGCGTAAAGCAAAAACACAAGACACTCGAGTCAGGATTAACATTCTTATATTAATAAATCCAACTCAAGTGAAATAGCAATTGAAATACAAGTAACTCAAAGGATGTTTGGAATAACCAACCTTTAAGGATCCGTTAAACTATCTTAGTAGTGTACGATAAGTAGATAATGTCTATCAGTAATAATAAGATATCAAAATAGTGTTAAGTCATGGCCCATTCCACCCTTAACACATTTTTATTCCCAAAAGCATATACAAGACCGTAGTTTCCCCAAAACCGGAAGTCACCAGAGGGCAATCCATATACTAAAGGTACAAATCAAAATCGTAGTGGTCGCGTATAAATGGAATACAAGTATGACAAGGCACATGAGGCAATACCCAAGGTAGTGATACTACCGTTCGCCTGATCCGGACTGGTGAGAACGCAACGACGCAGCGCCCGCAACACCGTGAAACAACACTCCCAAAATCAAGGGTGCACCAATCGACAACAAGTAATGAGTAGTTCGAAGAAGTGTGTTCACTTGAGGTAGCAAATCCTCCATTGGCCCGGCACGGCTCCTGTTTTAGTCATTTCCAATTTGACACAAGTGTCAAGGCTGTCCATTATCATTCTCTTTCTTCAGTCATCACGTACATCATTCCAACCACTTCATTTTGGATCATCACTCCGCGTATAGTTATTAAAGTGGTTTTCGGTTTAGATAGAGAGTATATCCATAACCGATTCCGGTCTCTTTAATAACTTCCGTAATTATTACACCGATTGGTCGTTTAATATATTTCAAAACCAAATCAATATCAATTCAATTAGAATTCGTAAATCAACATTTCATTTGTCTTCCTAAATCAATTTGCATACTTTACGTTTCAAAACTTCCAAATTCATATTTTCAAAATCTTATAATTCAATTTCCATCTTTATTTAAACAATTCAAATATTGATTCAAGTTCGAATATAAGTTTCATTTCGAAAACCATTTAAACTAATTTAATTCAACATTCAAATCAATTTAAATTCATTTATCGATTTCATTCAATATTCATTAAGTAAATTTTCCATTCAAAAAAATTTCTATTAAATTTCCAATTCATTAAATCCATTATTTAAATTCAACTTCATTATATCAAAACTTACAAATTTAATTAAATTAAATCCATCAAACCAAATTTTTTAAATTTCAAGTCTTACATTAATTTTAATAAATCACATTTTACTTCTCGTTAAAGAAATTCAATTTCACTTATTTACTTACTTAAATAATTTCCCAAAACTTAATTAATAAAGAAAACTCAATTTCAATTATTTACAAAGAAAAATTCACTTATTCAAAAGTTCAATTTTACTTATTAAAGAATTCAATTCAATTTAATCATTAAATAATTCAATCTTATTTAATTATTAAATAATTCAAAACTTAATTAATAAAATTTCAAAGTTTAATAATTTCAAACCTAATTATAATTTCAAACTTAATTATTAAATCATTTCAAAGTTAAATTCAATCATTTCTCAAATTAAACAACATTCTTTCATCAATTACATCGTTAATATTTTGTTTCAGATTAAATATTAACATTTTCCTTTCATTAAAATTCAAATTTCAACTTCATTTCAAAACCATATTACTTATTCACATAAAATCTTCGTTTTATTTTTAAATCAAATTATTGACCAATCGGGTTTTATTTAATTTTCTATCCTAGGTCAAAGTTCAATTTGGGTATTTATCTTTTCAACCCGATTCCAATTCAATTCAAGATCAAAGCATAGTAAAGGGAACTTGCAGTGTGATGACTGGGATGGTGTCAAAGTAAATAAACATGCAATAACAACAACCAATATCAATCCAATAATCAATTCAAATAATCCCGAAATAATCGTATTAATTCACATTGTTGTTTGTGCGAATTAATATAATTATTTCTAGAATCTACACTATCATTTCATGTAGATTAAAGATTATTACATTACGGTTTTTCACTTGTCATCTATTACAATTTCATCCATCATCAATTTAACAACATACATTCAGTGGTTCAAAATGTAATTAAACAAATCATACGTGTCAGTAAATTTAACAGTTAAAGGGGTCATATTATACAAATGTCATTTAATCAATTTAACATTTAACTATTCTATATCAATTTTAATTGCATACTATTTATCATTTTAACATTAACAATTTTACATCCAATATAAACATCAACAATCAATCAATTATCAGCCAAACTGTATTATCATCGCATAAATAATTAACAGATAATGGTGTCAGATGTCACAGGTGAACTGATACAGGTAATAGCATATATAACAGTATAATTAACTAACAGCAGCATATTTTAATTGTCGTTTCAATTGAAATCAAATCTAATAAATAAAGAACGTTAATCGTGAGTGATTGCTCACCTTCCGAGGCTAGAGAGATTGATGGGAATGAAAGCGAATTGTGAATCCACCCGAATTTCAAAGCGAAACAGAATGGGCATAAGTGCAACGGATTGAGCTGATAAATAGGAAAAGACAAATTCAGATTAGGACCGGATCGAGGACTAAAATTTATATAAGCGAACGTACATATATCATATTTTAAATTCAAACGTATGTTAAATTAAATATATATATGGTTTTCAAAATCATAGTTTTTAAATTAAAACATATATATAAAATCAACATATAATAATAATATATTCGAGAATAAATACTTTAGGCTTATAAACAAAATATTGTAACCTACATAAAGACTTATATTGTAACCTTATTGTAAATTAAAAATAATCCTTAAATATTTCAAAAAAACAGGGAGCCAATTATTTCATGTATATGTAATACAAAGAAGAGAAGCTTCAAATCAAAAATTTACATGTAAGTCATTCCAAATTCTACTCAAAAAAATATGGTAGACATTGAATATGTGTACGAATTGAGTACATATGAACAAGTAAATAAAAAAATCATCAATAGAACAGCAGCCGAACTCACACAAATTCAAGGAGCCAGCAAAACACGCCTGGTTTACATATGCATACACTTACATAAAAAAAAATATAAAAAAGGTATCGGTAATAACTCATTGTATAGCTTGTTCAAACTTTATATATGTATATGTCAACAAACTCAATTTATTTCGAAACTATCATAACTAGAGAACATATCCAACTGAATGTCAATATATAAACTTATAACTAACTTAAGTATAACATACATAGGTATAATACTTTATAACACAATATGTAAAAACAAGACAGCTCAAATCATCATTTTAAAACATATATACATACGACCTTATTATATTTATACTATATTAAAATCAACTCAAGTTTAATTATATAAATGTACTCATAGTTTATATATTTACTAACAAAAATCAAAACTATGTATATAGATGCAATGTAACGTTGAGACCTTATAACTAAGTGTACAAATAAATACAAAACTATTATACTAACGTTATATACCAACAGCAGATATAAGAATGTATATAATCATAAACTATCTCACATAAAGGAATACGCGACACCGATGTAAGCAGAGCTTGCATGCTCGGTGGTGGAGACACGTGAGTGCGCGGGTGGTTACGGTAAGGGTTTCAAGGCGGAGGAGATTTGTTGAGGTGGCCGAGTCTGGGTTCTATCAGCGGGGTCGGGATGATCGGATTTGCGTGCTCGAAAGTGAGGCCTAAGGCAGAGCGGAGTGTTGACGCGGCGTTCCGGTGGTTGCGCGATGAAGAAAAACGAAATAAATCCCCATTTTTTTTTATATAGCAACTCGGAAAAAGAAATGGAAGGAGATGGGTTTTTGAGAAGTAACAGGCACGCGAATAATGAAATGAGAAGAATGGAATTGCAAACGAACCAACTATATTTGTATCAGAAATAAAATAAATTGAAACGGTGGAATCACGAAATTCAAAATGTTGAAAATATTAACTGCACGGCTATTGGTATTATACGATGGAAAATAAATGGTCACGGAAAACAAAAGGACTCGAACAGGTACCGATACGGTTGAATTGTTTCACGGTTTCGCCGACGTGTCAAACGCCGAAGTACACAACTGAATATACCGTAGAGATCAGCACGACGAGACGATCAAAACGGTATACAGATATTAGTGGTACGATTGAATTTATAAAATTCGAATTTTTCTACTGGCGGAAAAATGCAAGAAAAACGTAGAAAAATAAGATCGACGGAGCCAAAGATGTCCGAATTTGGAAAAACGACAAACTGACATCTTGCTCAGAAGATGTTTTAGAATTTTTCTATGTAAAAATATTTAGGTTTCGGAAATATTTTATTTTCATCGCTTTTTTAACTGATTAAATTGAAGTAAATTTACGCGCGAAATAAACTTTCATATTTTCGGACGAAAATTTACCAGTTGCTATGTTTAACTAGACGCATTCCAAATATCAAATTTATATTTCAAAATTTTATCGTTTAAAGTTTTACAAAATTTCAACTAATTACGATATTAAAACAGTTAAAATTTACGGGTCGTTACACTCTCCCCCACTCAAAACTTTTCGTCCCCGAAAAGGAACGAGGTAGGAGAATAGAAACAACCAGAAAGAAAAACAGATTTGGAATACAAAATAACAATTAATTTAAACCATATAAATTCAAATTTAAATTAATTGATATTCAATAATTTGATTTAACCCATTTGATTTCACTAAAATCAATCTCAACTATTTCTAAATTCATTATCTTATTATCTCATTTCTTAAATTTACAATTTTTAAAACCATAAATTTGAATAGTCTTTTATTATAATCATATTTTTTTTAACAATTTAAATTCTTCTTTATTCCAAATTATTGTTAAATTTATTCTACTTAATATATCTACTCACATATATTTAACCCATATAAATTAATTTAAACCATAAAAGTTTCGATTTAAATTAATGTATATTTACTAATTGCCTTTAAATTCAAAGTATTTTCATAAGTTGATCAAATTTCAATTTCTTAATTTCTTTCAAAACAAATTTATTAATTCTTTCAAAACAAATTTATTTCATTATTAACTGAGTTTTACTTATTATCCTATCTAACTCTATTGACATCTTTATAACCAAAATTTTGTGTATAACATTTATTATAAACACTCAAATTTTATTTATAAATTCAATTTATCTTATATAATATCCAATTACATATTCAACTTCTGAATAATTTAGGTAAGTTATAGTGAAATGCAATTTAGTACTATACAAAATAAAATTTTCAAATTCAATTATTTCAAGTTTACATATTTATTCCAAATTTTTGGTTTTATTAAAATCATCCTTTAACAAAATTTAAGAATTAGATTTCCGATTAACTTTAAACAATTTAGAGATATATATAATATATTTATATCAAATCAAATTAAATTTTTAAATAAAATACCCATATATATATATATATAAATCAAATTATACTGAAGAAATTCAAATCAAAATATTTTTTTTCTTTCAAACAAAACCGTAGCAAAGCTATAGAATGGTTTCTCCACTTCGAAACTCGAAAATGAATGTCGATGATGCGGCCGCCATCACCGAAATTATTTTCCAGCGACAAAGAGAAGAGCACTGATTTCAACATTTTAAAATTCTTTGAAAACGATTTCTGTTCGAAAATACTTTCAATAATATACACTTTAAAATTTTAAAACCAAAGTTCGAAATCACTGGAAACTAAATTCTCAAATTTCTGAATTAAATTCATTTCAAATTCCAAATCAATTTATAAACCATATTTATAAATTCATTTAGAACAATAAATGATAATCAAATATTATCATTTCAAACAACCAATTTAATTAACTTATTAAATTCCAGAAAATTTTACTTATTTTTTTTTTACAATATAATCAAACAAATTTGAAAACAATATTGTGTCAGTTTGCTCTGCTCAAGTGTTTTGGAAATCCTATCGATAGCGTTGATCAGACGAATCGATCGAAAACCCAAATCAACATCAGCAACTCAAACAACACAATATATAAAACATTTTTAATATAAATTTACAAATACACTTCCTCGCTCGACGATACAAGAATGGATTCAAAGCAAGGATAGAGATTCAAATTTGATGGACTCAAATCAAAGAGAATTTTGATTCGAAGATAAGTTCGAAACAAGATATGATGATTAATAACAAAGTAGGAAGATTGATAAGTTTATATAAATCACGGGCAACCTTAACCGGATCGACCGTGACTTCAAGAATAAGATCGATGCAGAATTCCGAGGTAAATCAACATCAGATTTCAAGGGATAGAATTTTAAGCATAGCAGGAGATAGATAGCATCGCAACCGAGGATACAGAAATCTCCGGTAAATCAATGCTTATTGTAAAGGAGTTTCACCCCTTTACAAATCATTCGAAATTTGGCGAGATCGCCGATTCATTATAAGGGTCATTCGAAATGGAGTTATGGGATGCTCCAGAATTGAAAGAAGACGAATAGTGAGGGGGCACGAATGATATTTGGAACCACAAGGAACGTTCCAAAATTCAAAGGAATCGAGTCAAAAGGAAGAGATTGAAACTCGAATGAGAGTGATTCTGTAAATACATTTACCCTATATGTTAAGTTTGCCTAGAGCTACCAAAGCTCTAATACCAACTGTAACGACCCGAAATTTTGGACCATTCGTGTCCATTATAAGTGTATAGGTAGACACTCATGCCGGAGTTGAATTGCTCAAAATACCGCGTTGTTAATTTAAATTTGGAAAAACTGAACATATACAGTAAATAAATAATCACAGAACACAGACACAGAGTAATAATTGCAGCGGAAATAAAAGAGATAGTAGTTCATGAAGCTACTATATGAATATATAAAATACATCAGAGTTAGAACAGATACAACGGAAGAGTAATACAATACATCAGATACAAATCAGAATACATCACTGGAATCATCGAATACTGAAAGCAGAATAGATGGCTGGATCTTCAAGCAAAGCTCCAACTTCAAAGGTGAGTCTTGAATACTGGTACACTCAGTCTGACCCGAGCGTAAAGCAAAAACACAAGACACTCGAGTCAGGATTAACATTCTTATATTAATAAATCCAACTCAAGTGAAATAGCAATTGAAATACAAGTAACTCAAAGGATGTTTGGAATAACCATCCTTTAAGGATCCGTTAAACTATCTACTATGTAGTAGTGTACGATAAGTAGATAATGTCTATCAGTAATAATAAGATATCAAAATAGTGTTAAGTCATGGCCCATTCCACCCTTAACACATTTATATTCCCAAAAGCATATACAAGACCGTAGTTTCCCCAAAACCGGAAGTCACCAGAGGGCAATCCATATACTAAAGGTACAAATCAAAATCGTAGTGGTCGCGTATAAATGGAATACAAGTATGACAAGGCACATGAGGCAATACCCAAGGTAGTGATACTACCGTTCGCCTGATCCGGACTGGTGAGAACGCAACGCCGCAGCGCCTGCAACACCGTGAAACAACACTCCCAAAATCAAGGGTGCACCAATCGACAACAAGTAATGAGTAGTTCGAAGAAGTGTGTTCACTTGAGGTAGCAAATCCTCCATTGGCCCGGCACGGCTCCTGTTTTAGTCATTTCCAATTTGACACAAGTGTCAAGGCTATCCATTATCATTCTCTTTCTTCAGTCATCACGTACATCATTCCAACCACTTCATTCTGGATCATCACTCCGCGTATAGTTATTAAAGTGGTTTTCGGTTTAGATAGAGAGTATATCCATAACCGATTCCGGTCTCTTTAATAACTTCCGTAATTATTACACCGATTGGTCGTTTAATATATTTCAAAACCAAATCAATTTCAATTCAATTAGAATTCGTAAATCAACATTTCATTTGTCTTCCTAAATCAATTTCCATACTTTACGTTTCAAAACTTCCAAATTCATATTTTCAAAATCTTATAATTCAATTTCCATCTTTATTTAAACAATTCAAATATTGATTCAAGTTCGAATATAAGTTTCATTTCGAAAACCATTTAAACTAATTTAATTCAACATTCAAATCAATTTAAATTCATTTATCGATTTCATTCAATATTCATTAAGTAAATTTTCCATTCAAAACAATTTCTATTAAATTTCCAATTCATTAAATCCATTATTTAAATTCAACTTCATTATATCAAAACTTACAAATTTAATTAAATTAAATCCATCAAACCAAATTTTTTAAATTTCAAGTCTTACATTAATTTTAATAAATCACATTTTACTTCTCGTTAAAGAAATTCAATTTCACTTATTTACTTACTTAAATAATTTCCCAAAACTTAATTAATAAAGAAAACTCAATTTCAATTATTTACAAAGAAAAATTCACTTATTCAAAAGTTCAATTTTACTTATTAAAGAATTCAATTCAATTTAATCATTAAATAATTCAATCTTATTTAATTATTAAATAATTCAAAACTTAATTAATAAAATTTCAAAGTTTAATAATTTCAAACCTAATTATAATTTCAAACTTAATTATTAAATCATTTCAAAGTTAAATTCAATCATTTCTCAAATTAAACAACATTCTTTCATCAATTACATCGTTAATATTTTGTTTCAGATTAAATATTAACATTTTCCTTTCATTAAAATTCAATTTTCAACTTCATTTCAAAACCATATTATTTATTCACATAAAATCTTCGTTTTATTTTTAAATCAAATTATTGACCAATCGGGTTTTATTTAATTTTCTATCCTAGGTCAAAGTTCAATTTGGGTATTTATCTTTTCAACCCGATTCCAATTCAATTCAAGATCAAAGCATAGTAAAGGGAACTTGCAGTGTGATGACTGGGATGGTGTCAAAGTAAATAAACATGCAATAACAACAACCAATATCAATCCAATAATCAATTCAAATAATCCCGAAATAATCGTATTAATTCACATTGTTGTTTGTGCAAATTAATATAATTATTTCTAGAATCTACACTATCATTTCATGTAGATTAAAGATTATTACATTACGGTTTTTCACTTGTCATCTATTACAATTTCATCCATCATCAATTTAACAACATACATTCAGTGGTTCAAAATGTAATTAAACAAATCATACGTGTCAATAAATTTAACAGTTAAAGGGGTCATATTATACAAATGTCATTTAATCAATTTAACATTTAACTATTCTATATCAATTTCAATTGCATACTATTTATCATTTTAACATTAACAATTTTACATCCAATATAAACATCAACAATCAATCAATTATCAGCCAAACTGTATTATCATCGCATGAATAATTAACAGATAATGGTGTCAGATGTCACAGGTGAACTGATACAGGTAATAGCATATATAACAGTATAATTAACTAACAGCAGCATATTTTAATTGTCGTTTCAATTGAAATCAAATCTAATAAATAAAGAACGTTAATCGTGAGTGATTGCTCACCTTCCGAGGCTAGAGAGATTGATGGGAATGAAAGCGAATTGTGAATCCACCCGAATTTCAAAGCGAAACAGAATGGGCATAAGTGCAACGGATTGAGCTGATAAATAGGAAAAGACAAATTCAGATTAGGACCGGATCGAGGACTAAAATTTATATAAGCGAACGTACATATATCATATTTTAAATTCAAACGTATGTTAAATTAAATATATATATGGTTTTCAAAATCATAGTTTTTAAATTAAAACATATATATAAATCAACATATAATAATAATATATTCGAGAATAAATACTTTAGGCTTATAAACAAAATATTGTAACCTACATAAAGACTTATATATTAACCTTATTGTAAATTAAAAATAATCCTTAAATATTTAAAAAAAACAGGGAGCCAATTATTTCATGTATATGCAATACAAAGAAGAGACGCTTCAAATCAAAAATTTACATGTAAGTCATTCCAAATTCTACTCAAAAAAATATGGTAGACATTGAATATGTGTACGAATTGAGTACATATGAACAAGTAAATAAAAAAAAATCAATAGAACAGCAGCCGAACTCACACATATTCAAGGAGCCAGCAAAACACGCCTGGTTTACATATGCATACACTTACATAAAAAAAATATATAAAAAAGGGATTGGTAACAACTCATTGTATAGCTTGTTCAAACTTTATATATGTATATGTCAACAAACTCAATTTATTTCGAAACTATCATAACCAGAGAACATATCCAACTGAATGTCAATATATAAACTTATAACTAACTTAAGTATAACATACGTAGGTATAATACTTTATAACACAATATGTAAAAACAAGACAGCTCAAATCATCATTTTAAAACATATATACATACGACCTTATTATATTTATACTATATTAAAATCAACTCAAGTTTAATTATATAAATGTACTCATAGTTTATATATTTACTAACAAAAATCAAAACTATGTATATAGATGCAATGTAACGTTGAGACCTTATAACTAAGTGTACAAATAAATACAAAACTATTATACTAACGTTATATACCAACAGCAGATATAAGAATGTATATAATCATAAACTATCTCACATAAAGGAATACGCGGCACCGATGTAAGCAGAGCTTGCATGCTCGGTGGTGGAGACACGTGAGTGCGCGGGTGGTTACGGTAACGGTTTCAAGGCGGAGGAGATTTGTTGAGGTGGCCGAGTCTGGGTTCTATCAGCGGGGTCGGGATGATCGGATTTGCGTGCTCGAAAGTGAGGCCTAGGGCAGAGCGGAGTGTTGACGCGGCGTTCCGGTGGTTGCGCGATGAAGAAAAATGAAAGAAATCCCCATTTTTTTTATATAGCAACTCGGAAAAAGAAATGGAAGGAGATGGGTTTTTGAGAAGTAACAGGCACGCAAATAATGAAATGAGAAGAATGGAATTGCAAACGAACCAACTATATTTGTATCAGAAATAAAATAAATTGAAACGGTGGAATCACGAAATTCAAAATGTTGAAAATATTAACTGCACGGCTATTGGTATTATACGATGGAAAATAAATGGTCACGGAAAACACAAGGACTCGAACAGGTACCGATACGGTTGAATTGTTTCACGGTTTCGCCGACGTGTCAAACGCCGAAGTACACAACTGAATATACCGTAGAGATCAGCACGACGAGACGATCAAAACGGTATACAGATATTAGTGGTACGATTGAATTTATAAAATTCGAATTTTTCTACTGGCGGAAAAATGCAAGAAAAACGTAGAAAAATAAGATCGACGGAGCCAAAGATGTCCGAATTTGGAAAAACGACAAACTGACATCTTGCTCAGAAGATGTTTTAGAATTTTTCTATGTAAAAATATTTAGGTTTCGAAAATATTTTATTTTCATCGCTTTTTTAACTGATTAAATTGAAGTAAATTTACGCGCGAAATAAACTTTCATATTTTCGGACGAAAATTTACCAGTTGCTATGTTTAACTAGACGCATTCCAAATATCAAATTTATATTTCAAAATTTTATCGTTTAAAGTTTCACAAAATTTCAACTAATTACGATATTAAAACAGTTAAAATTTACGGGTCGTTACATTGGAAGTTTTACTCAAAATTAGGCAGATAGGCAAAACTGGGAATTTGCAGACGTCTGAGGGGTTGGTCCAAACGTCTGGATTTAGTCTCTGGAAATATTCCAGAAAACTATCCAGACGTCTGAAACCTAAAATCAGACGTTTGAAAGCATTCAGACGTCTGGGGAAAAGTCCAGACGTCTGGATTTGGTTTCTGGAAATATTCCAGAAAACCAACCAGACGTCTGAAAACACGAATCAGACGTCTGACATCTTTTTAGACGTCTGGAACAATAGTTCAGACGTCTGAAATTAGTCACTGCTCTTTTTATTTTTCTGCCATATGTTACTTTTCACCAGGAGGCAAAACCAGACGTCTGGCATTGATCTCCAAACGTCTGAACACCTAATCTGGGCTTAAATTTGCCTAGGCCAAGATGGCCAAAACGTTCTCGGAAGCGATCGAGCAAGCAATGACAACTAAGGATTTACGTCAAGCGACAACCCGGTCTTATAGGCGCTTCGATACACCCCAAACAACATATCCAAACATCCATTGAAGGATTCACAAGAATTGGACTTCAAAAACCAAGAAATTAGGATATTCACCAATTCAATCCCAAACAAAAGGAAATGTACATAAATAAGTGTTAGGAATTCATACCCAATCACAAAAATAGATATAGACAAAGATGTGAGATAAAAATCTCACCTTTAAACCCAAAACAAATGAAGAAGAAGCTATAGAGCAATGGCAAGAGCAATTACACTTCAATTCCAACTCAACAACCTTGAATCTAGGCTAAAAAGAGAAACATTTCCTAAGTTAGGTTTAGGAATTTCTGAAATTGATAAGAGAATGAGTTGGAGAAGAAGAAGAGGAGGCTTACCAAAGCTTCTACTATTAGTTTTGATCTAGAACTTGATTTGCAAAAGAAAACTAGGGCTTGAAGTTTTAATTTCCCATTCCTCTCTCCATTGTTGTAAAAGCTTGAGTATTAGGAAATAGAAGTAAGGTAATGAAGAGAGGAGGGGTGAGGCTTGGGTCTAATGAGTTGAAACAAGACCAAAGTTCTAAGTGGAAAAAGTAGCAAAATTCTACTATCTCCAAACATATCAAAGTTTATACTTAAAAAGATCGCAAACGTCATTTTAAACAGAGACTAAATTTGTACCAGTTAAATACAAGCCATGTATACTTGTTCTATATTTTATCAACCTCCTTATCTCATTTCGTTTGTTAAAAACTTAGCATACCAGAAAAATATCTTACAACTGAAGCTTAATTTCAACTCAACTAAACAACAACTCAATTAAGCAAGCAAAGAGATTTAAGAAGATCAGGCTTATAGCTTTTCAAAATCTCCTCTCTGTTCAAATTATCTTTCAGGTGAGTAAATCTTTCTGAAATTTGGATTTTTACTTGTTGTTTGAAAATCATGCTTGAAGTAAAGTGATAAAGGATTATATGTATGCAAATATGTATGTATATATATATGGATGTAACTGTACATGTCTGGAAACAGACATATGTATCTCTGTTCTAAGTTTTACAGGCTTCAAACCTGTTTAAAAATCAAACTCTTCATCTCCAATCCATGTTAGGCTTCAAGATCTACATGAAACTTGTTTGTATCGTAAAAATCTAGGTCTTAAAAATATTTTTAAGAAGAATAAATTTGAGTCTAACTGGAAATTTAAAAATACAGTGAAAAACTTCAAAAACATGATTTATTCGAATCTCATAATTTATCGATTCACCTATACCATCCATTACGTCTTCGTAAATCATGATTTTTAAAAGTAAAATCAGAAATTTTAAGTTTATATTGGTCGAGAAATTTAAAGTTGATTGGAAAACACCTTTTTGTCAATTGTCGTTGATCGGCAGGCTTATACTCGACGTGATCAAGGTGGAAGGTAGCTTAGTTGTAGTAGAACGTCAGAAGAATACTCGTAAATTTTCCAGAAGATCGTGGTGATTGGGCGAGGTCATTTTAGGGTTTAAAACTCGTTTTTGTCGAATTTGTTCTCAGAAGAATTGCGACGTCGTCGAAGCTTTATGGTCGATCGGACCTGGGGGGATGGAATTGTTGTCGTGTGGCGAAGCTTTGATCGCGGAGGCCGGTTAACCGGAGGTGGGAGTCGTCGTGACGAAGTAGTTTTTGGCGACTAGATTGTTCCAGGTTTGATCAACCATGCTCGATTTTGATTCGTGGATGTTTCTAAGTTTCTGAGTGGTTAATTGGGATAAGGTAATTAAAGATGACTTGCGGGTGATCTCATCGATGATCAGAAGGTCGGCGATCAGTGGTGCACGTATACGCGTGCATCTATGTGTACCATAGAATTGAGAGGGAAGAAGAAGAAGTATTTGTCTCGGGTCGAACTCGAGTGATTTTGTGTGTTGTCTCGAAGTGTAGAGATTCGCGAGTGTAGCTCGAGGATTTGAGGGTTTTGCACGGGGAAATGATGTAGCTTGCTCGGGTTGATTTTATTAAGAATTATGGTTTCAAAATTTTGAAAGGAAGTGTACCAGATTTTTTTTAAAACAAGAACTCTAGTTTTTTTTCAAAAAGTTTCAAAGTTTAAAGGCAAAATAAAAACAAGTTTAAACAAGTTCAAGGATGATAATTGATAATTTAAATGCTTTAGTTGGTTTTGTTTAAAGTAAATTATACATTTTCAATTATAATTGATTCCTAAATATTTTTCTAATAAAGTTTAATGATGTGATTAAGAGATATATTAAGACACAAGAAGTTATCTTTAATCAATATAGATGGAAATAATTAAAGAATAATTACTTAGTGGAAGTAATTAAGGGTTAATTACTTAGTGTAATTAAGGATTGATTAATTAAGGAGATAAATTAAGGGTTAGATAATGAGTGTGAATAATTAAAGGATAATTTATCAATGTAAGTGATCATAGAATAATTAATTTGAGTAATTAATTAAGGATAAATATAATCAATGTGAAGGGGTGAAGGTTAATTAATTTGTGATATTTATTAAAGGCTAATTACTTAATGTAATTAAAGAGGATAATTAAGGGATGATTAATTAATGGTTTGTAATTAATTAATGTTAAGTGAGCAGGGTTAAAAGTGATTGAGGTAATTAATTTAATTTATTTTAAATTAATTAGGAATGGTATGACAAATTAATCTTGCTTATGAATGATGGAATGATATTGTATGCCTTGGATTATTTGATATCTCTGATATGTGATTTGTGATGTTATGTGATATGATATGTTTGGGTTAAACAGTGATAATGTGGTTATCTATCGATGATGAATTGTTGTGTAAAAGTGACATCCTGTATTTGAAGTTTGAATTGTATTTCACTTAAATAACTTGGGTTAAGATGACTTGGGATTCGAAGAGACCGGAGTCGGTGTAACAACCCGCATATTTATCGATTTTATATTTAAATATTGCCGAGATTCTAAAAATCAGCACTGGAAACCTACCAATTGTGTACTTGGGCATCCCATTATCGAACAACAAATTAAAACCAAGGGATTTTGGATGGTTAATAGGCATGATAAATAAAAAATTCAATCATTGGAACGGTAAGACGCTCAATATTAGTGAAAGAACAGAACTTGTTAAAATTGGCATTTATCCAATGATTCAATTTTCGCTACAATTCACACAATTCCCTGTTACTATTATCCAGAAATTTAATTATATCTGTGCTAAATTTATATGGAAATCTAAAGCACATAAAATGAGATGGGATAGTGTTTGTAAAACAAAAACTGAGGGTGGTCTTGGTATTAGAAGAATTGATGAAGTTGCTAAAGTAGTTGTAGTAAAACTATTATGGAAATATATTCAAGATGAATCTCTTTGGGCTAAATGGATGTATAGTAAGTACTACAATACTGTTAATTTTCGGACTGCTACTATAGATAACAATGCATCATATACTTGGAAATCACTGCTTAGAGCCAGACAATTGTGCAAAGGGTTAATTGACAGGAAAACTATAAATGGTGAAAATACAGATATTTGGTTTGACCCATGGCTTAATGGATCCTTACTGATTGATAAATTTGGATGGAATACTATGTCAGTTACCGATGGTTGTAATGGAAAAGTATCTATGCTAATCTTTGGTAATGGGTGGAAACATCACATTGAATATGTTCCTACACAAATGCAACATTCAGTACACAATATTACTATTCATAATCAAATGAATCAGGACTTTTGGTTCCGGCTTCCTATCAACAATGGTCAGTTCAGTAAGAAATCGGCATGGAATAAAATCGGATGCAAGCATACTAAATTAAATTGGATGAAAATAATTTGGGATAAAAGTTGTGCCCCAAAGATGTCTACTTGTGCTCTAATGGCAAAATTAAACAAAGTAAATACTAAAGATAGGATTAGTAGATGGAATACTGACATTGATCAAACTTGTGTGCTATGCTTAAATCAGTATGAAGATAGAGGCCATTTTTTTCACTGCATCTATTTGAGACGATTATTGGAGGACATTATGCAAAAGTTAAAGCTTAATCTCGGTAATTCTTATGATAATAACCAAATTTTGGAAATTATGTGTCAAAGCCAAAAAAGTAACTCATTAATTAATTAGATCACTAACATAGATTTTACTTCAATAGTTTGGAACATATGGCGTGAAAGAAATAATCGGATTTTCAAAGGTATTGAACTGCCTACCAAAGTGAGATTCAGCATTCAAGACTGCATAATCTTAATCCAGAATAAATTGGAATTTAAGACGATAAGTACAGATTAAAACTTATCTTAGCAGAATTTGACATTGTTATTGATCCAAAAGTCAATCATTGTCCTCCTTGAACGCTGCTCTGTATCCTTCTGCAATTTGGTGATGGTTTTCTTCGTGCTTATTTAGATTATTAACCACCACCATTATTGTTCAGACTAGAGAGGGCATTTAGTCTAGATCTGTTTTGGTAAAGTAGATGAGCATTCTCTCTCATGAATGCGGAAATACGTAGGCTTCGAGAGTAGTGTTTTACTTTCTCTTGCTTTGTTACACATGTCCTTTTGTATGTGTTTTTTATTTTTCTTTTTTTGTTTGCTGACCCAAGTTGTTCGTATGGATGGTTTTGAGTGTGTTTCCTTTTGTTTACTCCTCCATTTATTTGACAACATGGTTCAGGCTCTATGTTGTTGTATTGTTAATATATGGACATGTTATGTACTCTTTTCCCTTGCAAGGTACCCATATAGGTTAGGGAGATTGCAAGGTTTTAATGAGGCATATTATGGAAGTATATGTGTTATAGTTTCGAATATAAAGTACCTTTATTCAAAAAAAACACATATTTAGCATGAAATCTCGTTATCATTATATTACGAAAATGCCACTGGATTTGACTTCTTCTAATTTCCATCCCATTTAATCAACAATAAGTTATGACTGTAAACGACATATCAGATGCAATGTGATAAGTCCCGACGCTTAATTCTAAATTCTATAAAATTTTATTATTTTACCCTTTATGTAAAGTTATAATTTTACCCTTTTTAATTTAGTTATTTGATTACGTAAATGTACTGGGGATTACTAGTAACCTGAGAGATAATCCCATTATTTTTTAAGTATTGCTAGAGCTCTTGCCCAATATACTCACCTCCTTGTTCGGATCGAAATATTTTAATCTTATGGTTCATCTAATTTTCCACTTTATTTTTATATTCATTGAATTTCTCATAGACATCGAGATATGTTCTTCATAAGATACACATATACCAGTGTTGAGAAATCATCCATGAAGGTACAAAAAATATGAAGAATTATCTACAAATTATGATGAATTATCTTTGGTCACTACAGGTATTAGACCGCATACATCAGCACGTGCGAGGCTCAAGATTTCGTTAACTCTTTCATTGCTTCCACTAAAGGAATGCTTGGTTATTTTTTCTTTGAGACATGAATCACTCGTATCAAATGGTGTAGAATCAAATGATGGTAAAAAACCTTCATTTCAGTTTTTATAGTCGTTTCTTACTTTTATAACCCAGCCTACAATGTCCAAAATGTTTATTATCTGCTATTTAGTCTCAGACAATCCAAACATAAAAATAATACCATAAGTAAAGTCGTTGACATAATTGCAATTATTTAGTATCAAAATCAATCCATTTGTTAAAGACAAATATTAATCTTCAAGCGACATTGCATCCAACAAAGATCCATTAGCAACTTGAAGCCTCATTTCTCTCTTTGCCATATGACATTTGTTCCTAAGTCCTAGTAACAAATTACAAATGCGAGTTCTAGATCCAATATCTAAAACCTAAGGTAAATTATTTAATGCAAAACAATTTTGAATCAAAAATATACCTTAGGAGCAGCAGAACTATTCTGTTTCTTCTCATTGACAATCTTTAAGTACTCCAAATAATTCTGATTCCAATAACCCTTCTTGTGACAATGATGACTATGACGACTTGCTAATTTGACACTCAACAGTCCAAATGACAAATTATTAATGAGGTTTTATTCTAAAGAAATAAGATATAGAAGAATGAAATACAAAATCTCGTAGCGGAATATAAAGATATAATAAAATAGTAGTTCATGATGTAGCTAATTAATATTATTACATCAGAGTTTAAAAATAAATAGCATGGTGGAAATACAAATGTTTGCTAATCAAGAACAACAATATATAGGGAAAGAACTATAGTCTTCAAATCCATTTTCAGCTTCATAAAATAATAGTCTCCAAATCACTGAAGTACTCAAGCTGACTCGAGTATAATGAAAAAACACAAACTCGAGTTAGAACTAAAAATTGTTATGTAAGTTAACTCAAAATTAGGTGTACACTGTGCAAAATAACTTAAGAGATGTTATGGGATTTTCCATCTTCTAAGGATCCGTTAAACTATCTATATGTAGTAGATATGATACATATGTAATGTCTACCAGTAATGTAAATATTAAAATGACGTCGAGGCTTTACATTGATACCCTTAACACATTTTTAAGCATGTAGTCCATGAAGTACCTGCAATACCACCAGTAACGTCGGTAGCCAATGAGTCCCATATAGGTACAATACTAAAGAAAGTGGTAGTGGTCTCATATAAGGATAATCATATGACAAGGTAATTGACGCAATGCCCAAGGTAGGATTCTACTAGTTTACCCTTTATGGCTGGTCGTAACCCCTAATGGTCGACCGCGTCCACCAATCCAAGAACAAGGTGCACCCATCAAATTCAAGATAAAGATAGTAATATGAGGGAAAGATGTCCGCTAAAGGTAGCTAACCTATTGGCCAGATATAGGCTCTTGTTTTAGTCATTTTAAGTTGATACAAGTATCCGAGTCATCCATTATCGTTCTCTTACATCATTTCAACAAATGTTCGCCAATTCAACCTCTACATTCTGGATAACATCCACCTTGTACACGGTTATTAAAGTGGTTCCAATAAATGACAGAGAGTATACTATTATCCAGCCCCGGCCTTTTTAATAACCAATCGTTCATTTTATAAAAGTATGACGTTTTTTCCATTATAATTTTTTACAGAGATACCCGTATAGAATTTCAAAAAGCACTCGACATAAAAAGTCTTCATTTTACTTCATAAATCTACTGGAAATTTTTTTGAAATTTCCAGAAATATTTACTATTTTTTATAGTCAAAATACATCATTACTTTTCACTAAATAAATTATTAAAGGTCTAAAACTTTGCAGGAAAATTCCAAACTAAATTTTAGAGTTCTTAGAACACAATTATAGAATTTCTAGTAAAGTTTTAGATTTTTCCAAATCAATCTAATAATTTTCTCAATTTCCAAAAGACTAATCTCAAAGAATAAATTATTATATGACTGAAATAAATATAAGTCACTTTATTGAATATTCTCTAAATAATACGCAGGAACTAAAGAAAAAATTTAGGAAAATTTGATGATTTTACAAATTTTCAAAACTCCAATAATCCCATTTTCAAAGAATAAAATATAGAAATTACCAGATTACAGGTTTCGTTGCAGATTTCTTTACAAATATTTTGCTATTGCTAAAACAGAGTTACATAAAAAATTTCAAATTAAAATGACACTTTTCACAAATTGTCGAATTATTAGTATTTAGTTAAATAATTTATTCTGAAAAATGTACACATAAACTTCCTACCTAATGTTAGACTGTTCTATTCAAAATATAAATTATTACAACATATCAAAAATTTAGAATTAAACACGTTCATTTGTGAAAAAAATTCAAATAAGGACAAAACAACGTTTAATTTAGATTTTCTATTCTAAGGCCAAAACAATACAATTTCAGTTTCAATTCTTATTATTTTAATACTATAAGTCAAGGATGTTTAAATTACACTATTTAACAATACAGCAAACCAATATAATAATCATAAATATTCAATGATGACAGGGTACAATACAGTGTCCATAGGGTGTCATAATAATCAATTAAACGTGAATGACATAGAATAGCAAATTAAAATCATCATAATACAACCATGGCAACCATTCAATAATACAGTAAATAAACATAACATCCATCAACAATCCATGTAAATTCCATATCCAAACTCCCAAATTTACATAAAAGCTAGCTTTTGAAAATATATCATAAAAATTCTTTAATTGCTGAATTGAATATAGGTTCCTTCATTAAATATTTTCCTTGTAACTCAATTAAGCTATAGAAAAATTTCCAAGTCAAAATAATAATTTTTATAAAATACATTTTCCAATAGAGCTATACAATAAATTATAAAAATATCAATATGATCGAATTTAATATAAGTTTATTTACAAAATATTTTTCATTTTATATAATGAAGTCATATAAAATTTCTCCAGTCATTTTAACATAATTTTTAGAAATAATATTTTCCTCAATTTGAATTCAAAAGTTTATAAAAAAATTTCAAACAACTATTTGAAAAACCAATTTAACAAAAATTTCCAAAATTTAATCCTTTATAACATATAATTTTTCCAGAGGTCAAAGATTTATTTTGTGAAAATTTTTCAAACAAAGACAAAACGGCTATTTTCCTGAAAAATCACAATTTTGGCCAAAATTATAAAACTATATATTCTAACTTTTTCCACATATCAATATCAGATGTCCAAGGGTTTTATCACACTATTCGTTGTTCATAATATCCATATTACAACTAATATAACCTCAATAATTCAACATGGTTGTAATGGGTGTACATCACAATAAATGGTCTAACATATATATACACAATGTCATTAGTTATTAAAATATTATAGGCTTGCACATGCAATAAAGTTTTATTAACTCAATTGTACATATTTCATAATAATTATCAACTATCACATATCAAGGTATTCAACTAGCAATGATATTCGATTTTAGTATAATTTAAATTGACAACAACAATAGCAATACAATTTATCACGTCATGACATTGGTTTAACTTGCAATGGAATTAATAGTTTTTGTGAGTTTAAACACTCACATTTGTATGCCAAAACGAAATATCGCATGACATGAATAGCTATACGACTCCGAATCTCACCATGTACGAACGCTTTGAACCCGGATCTAATACACTATGGACACAAACTATTTTTTATAGTTGTTGCACTGCGGATTAGACAGTGACTAGGCGTATGGCGTGGTGATTGTTAGTAGTTAGGTGAAGAGTGAGGCTAGTGGTGACTGGGCAGTGGCAGATATGGATAGGTGTGTGGCATTTCAAGTTAGGTGTACCATAAAATTATCAAATCAAATGGCATAAAAGCTCAACCATATCAAAATTCAAACGTGACTTTTCAAATTGGATCTGAGACTTGTCTATGATGAAAAATGTTACTTTTCTAACAACTAAAAGAAAACCGATGTGAAATTTTGGGGTAATATCCAAAAAGATGTTTCGAAATCGACTTGCTTAATGCACAACTTATACAGCAGTTAGAAATTATTCAATAAACAAATAAAATATGTTTCTTATCAATATGCATTTTTGCTATAAGAAGGCTATTATATCACCGAGTTTCAAAATAACTTTGAAGTAGTATTACAAATACAAAACTAAAATAAAGGTACATGTTCTCGGCTAGGTTCTAGGTAGTGGGTTTGGTCGGAGGAGGTAGGGCTACGAGGTGGAGGCAGAGGAGAGATAGGGAAGGCGGTCTGGGGTAGATCTGATGGAGATGAGCTGAGGTACGGTGAAAGGTGGAAGCAAATGGGGGGCAGCAGGCAAAAGTTTAATTAAAATAATGAACGGTAGTTTTTGTTTGAAAGTAGCAATATATGAACAGTGAATCATATTTGTAGAAAATGAATTTTGCGGTTACAATTACGCAAGGAAGTGTAAAAAAGAGTAGAGAGAGAATAGGTTTTCGTACCCCCAAAATATGGATCTGGGCTAGAACAACTCTCATCTGTCTGTACAAAAATACATGTGCCAGCAGTTATATTTTAAGGGTTCAAATTCAATCCACAAGGACCCAAACAATGAGAAATAAAATAAAAAAGAAACCTACGCAAACCATCAAAGGCAAACCAAATGACAAGTTTCAACGACCGCAATTACACACAAAACCAACCCCTACGCTCTCAACCGTGTGTCCGAACACACAAATAAAAATACTGTTGCCATCAGTGAGGGAAGATGAACACTATGACAAGTTTAAATCTGTGCCACAACAAATGCATCAAATATTCATCGTTATCGCCAAACATACTACTGCAAAACATATAAACAATCTTCAAATTGGGATAAATGGAGTTAGAAATATCATAATTTGACGAAACAAAGTTTGACGTTTTACTCGTAAAAATTTCTAGAACATTATTATGTAAAATTATTTATATGTCAAAAAATAATATTTTCCACTAAACTATTAACCAGTTTTGAAATAAAAGTCGAAACAAAATAGATTTCTAAAATAAACAAAATAAATTCTTTTCTTTTTTATTTTAAATCATATTAAAATTATTTAAACACATTCATAATCATAAAATTTTAATTTTTTAAATATTTCAATCCAAAATCATTATTTAATTTTAATATTTTAAATGGTTAAAAATACGGGTCGCTACAATGACATTCACCCTTTTCAGTTGGAGCAGTCTTCTTTTTCTTCTTATTAACGCTTTCCCTCTTCTTTAAATCATTCAAAGATGATGTTTTACCATTAACTGAGAGAACTGCGCCTTGATCCTTTAATGAAGACTTGGCTGATCTCAAGACATTGAGCAACTCCATGAGACTTACATTCAACTGGTTTATATTATAATTTAATATAAATAGCTTAAACTGTGGAGTAAGAGACCCAAATATCAAGTCCACTTGTAGTTCATTACTTATCATAACGTCTAATTAAGCAAGTCTATAAATATAGTCTTATCATTAAGACGTAATCGTCCACTTTCACTCCCTTCGACATCCTCATGTTAAACTGTTTCTTTGTAAGTTCGTACCTTGCAAAATGAGAAAGTACTCAAATAGAGCCTTGAGGCTATCAAAGATCTGATGGACATTCATGTTTTTGTGTTGTACCTTTAATGATTTGTCTAATGTAAAAAATACAAAAACTTAGGTGATTTCTAGGTCAACCACCCATTAATTATAAGCAATTTTGAGTTTGGGGTCCGCACCTTCAGCAGGTCCCCTTAGAGGTTCGGTTATCGATGGGCATTCATTTCGGAGCGTTATCTTAATCACTCTAAGCCATTCTATGTAGTTAGGATCGATGAGTTTGTCGTTTTCATAAAACAACTTGGGTGTAGACATTTTTTGCAAATATTAACTTTATAGATTAGGACACTATTCATAATAGATGTTCTTAGAATATTTATAAGATTAAACCTTACATTTTATTTTACTAATAAGCTCCCACTAGTTTTTTATGTTTCTCAAAACCCTAGGATAAAACTTAGAAGTCTTTCGGCTTTACTAGTGGATGTTAGGATTTGTATGCCTTGGGATTCTGACCTTGAGGAAAGCTCAACGGATCATAGTCCCGCATACGATGAATAACTCCTTATCGGTTATATCATATACAGCTCTTAACATATGGTTCTTTGTCCTAATCTCATCTAACCATGGGAAAAACTCAAATAAGAGAAATTATTCACTCATACCTATGATTTCACGACGGTCTAAGTATAGTGCAAATACCTTGAGTAAAGCTCAACAAATATGTGTAATTACTTTACGTCGTCTATTCTATGTATTAATGGTACTACGCACAACATCCCTACCTAAAGGAAATCTCAACAACTAAGGATTATGCAAGTAATCTATTAATATGTAAATGGAACATGAAAAATTTATCATTGGAACTGGGCCAAAACGTAAAAGATTAAATGGGCGGATTTCATTTTTTTTTATACCATTTTGGATCTTATTGGACCTATAAAGTAAGGGTGGGCACGGGTCGGTATGGTGCGGTTTAGAGCCCAAACTACTTTCGCACCCCATTAACGGTTCACCAAAAATACAAACCTTTACAATAATTGTAACACCCCACACCCCTTAGTATACCCAAAAGGACACACTAAAAGGTATGGTGCGTTGTAGGTATAACTAAAACTAGCAGAGACTAAGATTCACAAGACAAAAATTAAATAACAATAACAATAACAATAATATAATAACGCAGCGGAAACAATTATAGTATTTTGCTAAAACTCAAATTCCATAATATAAGATGATAAAAATAAGTCACCAAATACCCAATACATCATATGACAAAATACCCATACAAGTCTCGTGAAATCAAAAACCCAAAGTCTCAAATAATATCAGAGTACAATACATCCCTTTCAAAATACCAGCTCAACAAAAGAACTAAAAACAAGAAATGAAGAAAAGGAATACATGCTAGAATCAATGCCAAAGGAGTCTCCAAGAATCTGCAGTCTACCGCCCTTGCCCCTGATTGCCTATGGGGGGAAAAAAGGGGGAAAATAGAGGATTGAGTCAGACTAAAAGTCTGGTGAATGATAGTAATTACTAGCATATTTAAGCAAAGTAAATATAATAGATTTTACAACAGTTTTAGTATATAAAAAGGAAACAAAGGAAAAAGAAAGAAAGATAGAGCTGGAAATAAATACGATTTAACTATTGCTAAATTAATACGATTGGATAACTTTGATTGTTTGCATTTGTCTTTGATAGCTGCTTTGATTAGGCTAAATTCCTAATCCTATAATTAGGCTGAAATCATAATTCTACCCTTTGATCGGCCTGCTACTCCATAGACCTTACTATGAACTAGACGCTATATAGCTCCCTACATAGAAATGGTGTCTACGAATGACACGCAAAGTATTTGATGTGGACTAGACGTTATATAGCTTCCTACACAAAAGGCAATGGTGTCTACGAAAGACACACATAATAAGCGCTTGGAACTCAATAGTGAGTTATCTCCCCTAATCGATGATGCACGCTCGGTCACCGCCGGTTCGCACTATCTATTGCTCCCTCTTTTGACCTTTTATTTACCCTAGACAACATAAGCGTGCCCTCGTCTCACTTCAGGCTATTGTGAGACACCATGTCCATAGAAAATAGGGAATGCTATTGGTATTGGTCCCTATTAAACAAAATCTAGTTGCATCTCTTGTCCAAATCCCCATGATTTAGTCTTTTAATTATGGACCTTTTATCTACCCTAAACAGCATAAGCATGTCCCAAGGGAAATGCTGCCGGTACAGATCTTTTCTTTTAACTATTGACCACTTATCTACCCTAAACAGCATAAGGAAAATGCTGCCGGTACAGATCTTTTCTTTTAACTATTGACTACTTATCTACCCTAAACAGCATAAGGATAACGCTGTCGGTATGGATCCTACTTTCATCTTTGCTTATTAACTTAGATAAATTATTTTAAATAAGCCTTTGTTATTATTCTTACTATCTATGCTTATTAATTTATCCTAAGTCTTAAAATAAGCCTCATTCTGTTCTGTTTTCTTATTATAACATATGTTATAATCATGATTATTACTTAACCTAAGGTCTAAGTGTGAAAATAAGCTTCTTTCATCTTTTACTCTTTTTAGTTATAATTCTAAGTTATAACTAGGCCAATCTCTTTAATTTAGTTTAATTCTAATATTTACATCACAATTTCAGTCCAATTCCATTTTTATTACAGTCCTTACAATTTACATCTTATCTTCCGTTGTTTCGGTATTCTTATAATTTAATCCAAATTCACGTTTAATCTATTCTAATCCATACGCGAAGAAGAAGGAGAAATAAAAGAAAACTGAAAATAGAAGAAAATCTAAAGCGTAGGAAAAAGATGTAAATAACGCATAAATAACAGTAAATAAATTAAATTACTGTGAATAAACTGTAAACAAATGGAAAAGCTATAATTAACAGAAATAAACTAAAATTAACTAAAAAGAATAGCTAAAAGAAATAGACTGAAAATAATTCTAAAAACTGTAAATAAACTACTTAAAAAGGTTATTCCAAAAATCGTAGTGAATCTACAACTATTGGAAACCCTAATATTTTAAATTACTTAAAGAAATCTAAAATAATTACAATCACTCACTGTTAGCGCCAAAATTGGTCACTAATACCCAAATCTGTTGAAAGCACCAAATACTAGTCGCAGCTTACAAACAGAATGTATGTAGAGAGTAATGATGTGAAGAATAGTAAAAATTAAAATGAAAGTAGTAAAGAACAAATGATTTTATAGTGGTTCGGCTAACTCCGACCTACGTCCACTCCAGAAATTTCCTTTTTATTGCTGTAATAATCGATTACAGTTACAAAATGGCAGAGCAGCCTTAGCCTTAGAAAAGAGAAAGCAAGAGAGCCAAAAGGAAGATCCCTTTTATGAACCGCCACATGTTGTATTTATAGGCAAGTCCAGGTAGTTGGGCCTCCTGAGCAATCTGGGCCCATCAAGGCCATTGCCGAACCCTACTTCATCATGCTGACCGACCCTGAGCAGTTGACATGCCAAACGAAAGTTACCCGGGTATTGGCCCGAAGCGAGCCTATCCAAAACTCGAAGTAGACTAGTCCAGAACTCGGAGCAAAGCTAGCGCTGAACCATGTATTGATGCCGACCCATGTCACCATATAGCCAATGCCGATCCACTTTGCCGATTCACAATGCCGAGCCATCCTCACCTCATCACGATGCCGAGCGACGTTCAATGCCGAGCGACGTCCAATGCCGAGCGACGTCAAATGCTGAGCGAGGTACGATGCTGAGCGAGGTGCGATGTCGAGCGAGGTTCGATGCCAAGCGGGTTGTGATGCCGAGCGGGGTGCGATGCCGAGCGGTAATGCCGAGCCGCAACCAAATGACCTTCATGAACTTCCATACCTCGACCGGACCATGCCATGCCGAACGGTTGAGCCACAAGGTCGAACTCCAAACACTTTGAACCATTTCATTCCGACCGAACGACCTATCCTGATCGAGCATCTATCTAAGTGAACATCATCCGTTTAGACTGAATCCGTCATATTTCAGCCTCGATAATCGCGAAGTTGGTTAAGTTGAATCCGCCTCTCCATGGCCTTGTCAAAAGGCGGGTTAACATTTGCTCCCCAAAACATGCCTTGCTATTGGAAGGTGTGTTTTGAATAGCCTCACGTCCGATATCCGAAGTATGTATGTTATCCACATCCATACTTTTCAATTCATAATCCAGTCCATTTTATCCAAGTGCCATCGCTGTATCCTTATCCAAATCTACGATAACTCTTAGTCGATATCCAATTTCGAATCCAGTAACCAAATCCTTAGCCAAATCCACATCCATCTGAACTCGACAACCGAGTTCCAATCCATCCATATCCAATGACCAATAACCACGTCCATGACCTCTCCGGGTCGATGTCCAAATCCGAGACCGTTCCGGGTCCATGCCCAAACCGTTAGCTGTTCATAGCCAATATCCAAATCTGTAACCTCTCCGAGTTCTAGCCAAGCGTAATTCACACTTGATGACCTATGTTAAATAATTCCATGTTGTTCCTGGTTCAGTGTCCCTGAACGTCAAATAATGCCATGGCTTAAGTCCTAAGCCGATTCCTGGTCGCTCCGGACCGTTGCCGAGCATAGTCCATACTCGACGACCTGCATAGGAGACAATATGGGGCCTAAGTCCTAGGCCGAATCCCGGTCTCTCCGGATTCTTACCGAGCATAGTCCATGTGTTAGCGCCAAAATTGGTCACTAACACCCAAATCCAGTTGAAAGCACCAAATACCAGTCACAACTCACAAACTGAATGTATGTAGAGAGTAATGATGTGAAGTACAATAAAAATTAAAATGAAAGCAGTAAAGAACAACAGATTTTATAGTGGTTCGGCTAACTCTGGCCTACGTTCACTCCAAAAGTTTCCTTTTTATTGCTGTAATAATCGATTACAGTTACAAAATGGCAGAGCAGCCTTAGCCTTAGAAAAGAGAAAGCAAGAGAGCCAAAAAGAAGATCCATTTTCTGAACCCCCACATGCTGTATTTATAGGCAAATCCAGGTAGTTGGGCCTCCTAAGCAATCCGGGCCCATCAAGGCCATTGCCGAACCCTACTTCATCATGCCGACCGACCCTGAGCAGTTGACATGCCGAACGGAAGTTACCCGGGTATTGGCCCAAAGCGAGCCTATTCGAAACTCGAAGCAGACTAGTCTAGAACTCGGAGCCAAGCTAGCGCCAAACCATGTATTGATGCCGACCCATGTCATCATATAGCCAATGCCGATCCACTTTGCCGAGTCACAATGCCAAGCCATCCTCACTTCATCACGATGCCGAGCGACGTCCAATGCCGAGCGAGGTGCGATGCCGAGCGAGGTGCGATGCCGAGCGGGGTGCGATGCCGAGCGGTAATGCCGAGCTGTAACCAAACGACCTTCATAAACTTCCATACCTCGACCGGACCATGCCATGCCGAATGGCCGGGCCACAAGGTCGAACTCCAAACACTTCGAACCATTTCATTCCGACCGAACTGTAATGCCCCAGAAATTCATGGAATCTTATTTTGGTTGGATTTTGAAATATATGAATCTATTTGTGTAGGAATATATGAAATTAATTGTGGGCAAGTGTGGGTGCATGTGTGCACGTGCACACTGATATGGCACAAGGAAGAACTCCAGATTTCTTGAATTTAAAACAAGAATTAAAAAGCATTACAAACATGATTTTGTGATATGGATATTTGATTTTCTGGAATTATATGAATCATCCCAGAAAATAAGAAAAGTAGGTTTTTGTTTTGAATTCAGTAAACATATTTTATTTAAAACCCAGAAAAAAAAATGTTACAAGGATTTGAAAACCTGTATACATATATAGGTGCATATGTTTCTGAAATTAAGGAGGAATTAAATAAGCCTAGATAAGATATGTATACAAATATACATTTCTGTAAGTACTGAAAATATTAAAAAGAAATAAGCAAGGGAAAGTGTAACACTAAAATAGCAAAAGATAAATTACAAGCAAAACAATTGCTTTAGGCAGAAAATAGAAAGGAGGATTTTTAGAAAATAAACAAGTGACAATGTCACACAATTATCATGACCTAAGAAGAATATAATAATATTCTGGAAAAGAAAAAGGGGAGTAAATATCACATATGGCCGGGGTATTAAGGGAGAAAAATAAACAAATCTGAAATGCAAAATGCATGAGTCTTGGCCAGGGTAGGAATGGGATTTTACAATGATAAAACCCTAGAAAACCTCTCTTATAAATCCAAGTATAAACCAGAAAAATCATTTGCTACCCAAGACATTTAAGAAAACAAAGAAGTAAAACATTTGCAAGCAGAAAAGCAAGTTTTAAAAGGTTTCTTTTCTGGATTAAGCAAGAGAAGCATTTTTCTGTGAGTAATCTCACTAAACCCATGGCATTAAGTCCTGTTATGAGGCAGCCAAGCTTATGTTATTTTTCTACATATTTTTGATTTCATTACTATGGTTTTAATGGATGTTTTAATGGGTGTTTCTGAATGTTTTGATTGCTTTGATGTTTGAGTATTTTGCTCTGTTTGGTTACACCCAGAAATGTAAAAGTATGAAATCATGAAAGTAAATAGAGAGTACTTGTAACTGGTTTAGATATGGCATGGAAAATATCGAAATCAAAATGTATATGAGTTGCATTACACTTGTGTAAGTGCTGAGGCTCAAATGAAAGATTCAAGGTTGCAATGGAAATATCCAAAAGTGCTGAACCCTTGATCAAATAGAAAACCCATGAGACAGAAATCTTGTTTAAGCTAGATCTTGAATTTAGTTCAAACATGGTTGCTTATGAAACAATAATAATCCACATGCCTAGTCTTTATTCCCAGTTGTAAATATTCTTGTATTTTCTTTGAGCTAGAATATTTGAAAATATGATTTCCCTGGACATGAATGTTAGCTTGTTCTTGAATTATGCTTGTAAACTCTATGTAATGTTTCATGTATACTGGGATTTAGTCACCTAGCTATCTCATGATAGGATTAAACATGAACACTTAGTAAATAAACTAAGGATTGTGAGCCAAGAAGACTGCTGGAATGCTTGTTGTATTTAAAGTATGCAAGTTGGCACATGGCTTGTTTAAGCCCTGAGATCTTTGTGCAATATTGTGAATTATTTTATTGCAATGTGTCCCCGTGATTCCTTTATTGCAGATGAGGCTAGGAATTAATTTGGTAAATGCAACCTTAAATTGATGAAGTAGGAACTTGAGTTATTCCTAGGATGGTTGGTCTGGAGCTATGATAGTTCCTGAGTATTTCTATTTGAAATGTATGTTTGCATGGTTGAATGTGTGTACATAATTAGTCTTAAATACTGATTATATATGCACAATATATCATAAACAAGTCAGGCAAATTGATCAAAGAAGCTATGCTCACTTATACAAAATGTTTATGTCTCACTCATTTACTTAATATCATGGAATTTTTTATATTGCTCATACTAGATCTTGTATCTGACCCTTGTTTTCTTATGGCATCTGGGGTGTCTCATTTAAAATGGGGCAGCCTCTAATGCTCTTTCAGGGAATGCTGGTTCTAAATAGGAAGCTGCTATGGCTAATGAGAATGATTGGATAAGCATGCTAAATTAGAATTAAATAAGAACTTAGAAGGAATTATTTGCATGTAATCTGAGAAGTTTTTATAGTTATGCTTTGGTTGTTATGTAATGATCTTGAATGCTTGAATTTATTTAGTTGTTTTAACTGAATCTAGTAATGTATTAAGTTTGGGATTAACCAAAGACTTAGTTGAATCTATGCAAGAAAATATATATTTGAGTATTATGGTGAAAATCTGTAAATGATATATGCCTGTATTTGAGAAATGGATATGTATATACATATACTGTATTAGTTAATTTCAAGTTACTTAAAACTTTAAGTTTGAAGGTTAAAATTCTGAGTTTAGCTAGAAGTAATATTTCAAGAATTTTGTGACTATATGCAGAAGTGTTTTGATAAAAGAAACAATATATATTTGTGCATTGTATAAAGATATGTACATGTTTTAAGGGATTTTTCAAGTGTCTGGTATCTGAATTTACATTGCAAAAGCCAGGCACTAATGTTTTGATGATCTAGTCATAAGGCTAACCCACTTCAAAAATAATGAGGTCTGGATTGATCAAGATGACCAGAGTTTTGGGTATAAAGGAAGAAAATACACTTTGTAAAATCTGAAGCTTTCTTTGCAAATGCATGCACAAAGACATTTTCAAATACTTGAGCAACTCACATTTTATTTTGAATAGCTTTATTAGTCCAGAGAGTACACTACATCTGATATGCACACATATTATCTAAATACTACTTTTGTCAAATGACCATAAAATCTTGATTTTCTAAATCCAGTAAAGTAACCTTTAAAATAGGGATTCAAGCTGAGGTAACTCAGGGATTAAGAATGGATTTAATTCAGAGGAACACAACTATATAAATTGTGAATGAATCACTCAATTGGCTTTGTCATAAGTAAAGGAATTTGTGATAAAAACACTCTTGTTGAAAATGATAAATGTGTATATCATTTTTCTTTCTGGCTTGTTCTCATATCAAATAATTAAACTAAAATTATGGTGGCTTGCTATATAATCTGAGATCACCTTACTATCTCAAACTAACAGACAATCACTATATGAATGGTCAAAAATTACTAAGTATAGATTGCATATGATTATGAGATTCATTACCCTGACTCAAATATCAATAGGCATGGAAAATGAGCTATGTATTGGTTGATTAGATATTCAAATTCAATCAGGATGCACTCTTGCTTACCAACACTCTGATCCAAGCAAGAGGGTCACATACATCTTCACATGTATGTGAATATATTTATTAAAGAACTGATATAAATATATTAGTAGAAAATTAGGATCCTGGATAATTTAGTGGAAAGGCTAAATGACTCTAGGAAATTATTGATGTAAAAAAAAATCCTAGTAAAAATTAGGTGAAATAGCTAGGGTCATTTCACGAACGACCTATCCTGATCGAGCATCTATCCAAGTGAACATCATCCGTTTAGACCGAATCCGTCATATTTCTGCCTCGATAATTGCGAAGTTGGTTGAGTTCAATCCGCCTCTCCATGGCCTTGCCAAAAGGCGGGTTAACATTTGCCCCCCAAAACATGCCTTGCTATTGGAAGGTGTGTTTTGAATAGCCTCACGTCCGATATCCGAAGTATGTATGTTATCCACATCCATACTTTTCGATTCATAATCCAAACCATTTTATCCAAGTCCCATCGCCGTATCCTTATCCGAATCTACGACTACTCTAAGTCGATATCCAATTCCGAATCCAGTAACCAAATCCTTAGCCAAATCCATATCCATCTGAACTCGACAACCGAGTTCCAATCCATCCATATCCAATGACCAATAACCACGTCCATGACCTCTCCGGGTCGATGTCCAAATCCGGGACCATTCCGGGTCCATGCCCAAACCCTTAGCTGTTCATGGCCAATATCCAAATTTGTAACCTCTCCGGGTTCTTGCCAAGCGCAATTCACACTTAACGACCTATTTTAAGTAATTCCATAGTGTTCCTGGTTCAGTGTCCCTGAACGTCAAATAATGCCATGGCTTAAGTCCTAAGCCGAATCCTGGTCGCTCCGGACCCTTGCCGAGAATAGTCCATACTCGATGACGTGCATAGGAGACAATATGGGGCCTAAGTCCTAGGTCGAATCCCGGTCTCTCCGGACCCTTACCGAGCATAGTCCATGCTTGATGACCTTTCAGCCAAAATCAAAACCAAAACCCAAACCGAAATCCAAATTCAACCAGAGAACCAGAAATCCATATCAAAAATCCAAACCAAAAAACAAACATCCAAACCCGAATCCAAACCAGAAAACGAGCAAAACAGGGAGTTCAAACGAAACTCCAAAACCAAACCAGAAAAAGAAAATGTCCAAGTCAAAGGAAAAAACAGATTTCACAAACCAGGGCGTCTCGGTAAGCCATCATCTCAGAGCATGCCTGAGGGTTATCTCTAACCCCATACATGAGTAAGTGATTTAACCGTTTGCCCGGAGTTTGTTACTTATTCCAAACCATCAAGATTAGTTGATGACCTATCGGCCACCATTCCTGGGCCTCATGCCCTCGTCGTTCAAGGTAGGCGGTGGTTGCTCCTGTTCCACCACCGCATTTCGAGTTCCGACATATTGTCGCAACTGACCATTCCTTATATGCTCCTTGATTATGTCCTTCAAATGCTGGCAGCTGTTGGTATCATGCCCGTCCAGGTCATGAAAAAGACAGTGCCTTCCTGACGCCCTTTCTCATTCTGAGGGCTCCCTCCTTGCCGACCTTCGATATGGAAGGCGATCTCGAGTATCCAAGAATATCTGCTCCAACGTTGCGTCCAATCCTGTGTAAGTGGAGAACTTTGGTTCTCCCCAGCGCTTTCTTTTCCCTTTATCCTTGCCCCCACCCGAGCTTTCGCCGGGTAGTCCTCCATCCTTAATCATGTTTACTTCCTTTGACCTCATGTCCAAACATGCATCCTCTTGTCGAAGAAATCTCTCAGCTTCATGAAAGAATTCCCCAAGATCCAACGGTGGGTCCCGTATCAATGATACTTTGAAATCTGAATTATCTCTGACTCCTGATACCGCAGCCATAAGAACCATTGATGGATCTGGTCGATCCACCGAAGCAACCGCTGCATTAAATCGAGTTAAGAATGTCCTGAGTGATTCATCCGCCCCCTGTTTGACTGACGTTAGCGTCATCACGTTCTTTGGCCTTTTTATGTGAAATCGAAAATGACTTAAGAACTTGTCCACTAGTTCCATCCATGTTCCAATGGATCCATCCCCCAGCTGTCTGAACCACATAGCAGTAATATCAGTCAAGTACAGGGGGAAACATCGGGCCATAACCTCCTCCGTTGCCCCCAGCACTTCTATATGCCTAGTGTACCTCATCAAGTGGTCGGTGGGAACCGTCTTCCAGTTTTATACTTCCAGAGTGGGTAGTTTGAAATCGGGCGGATTCCTAGCTGTCCTAATGTTCCGGGTAAACAGACTTTTGTTAACTCCCTCTGAATCCCTATTTGTCAAACCTCCGCGAATAGTCCGCCTGATAATGTCAGCCAATCTAGTGTTTCCAACCAAGGGTTGCCCTCTATCCATGTTTCCAGACTGCCCCCCAAGTCCCCGAGGAAATTCTGGCACATATTCCTCATCACGTACTCCTGGTGGTGTGCCCCCGAGTCTAGGTCCATCTAGATTATTAGCTGTTTGTTGATTGGGAGCTTCCCCTTGCTGAATCACTCCATCTGTCCGCTGGTTGAGTTCCTCTGGTCCAGTTCCAAGAACTTGAGCACCTGCAGTTCCTGGTTGTCCAAATTGCTTAAGAAGAGCCTGCATCATCTCCTCTTGCCGTTTCATCATCTGCTCCTGCATAGAATTCATCATCACGTGCATCTCGTCTTGAGTTATGTAGATGGATGCATGATCCTCTCCAGCTCCAGAAGAGGCCGCTTGACTTCCTTCCTGATTGCTCCTTTCCGCTGCTTGCTTCTTTGTTGGTGGTCTAGCCATTGCTTTATAGGATCCAAGTTCCTAACTCCAAAATTCCCGAGTGCTTGTGTTCTCAGTGAAAGCACCAAAATGTTAGCGCCAAAATTGGTCACTAACACCCAAATCCAGTTGAAAGCACCAAATACCAGTCACAACTCACAAACATAATGTATGTAGAGAGTAATGATGTGAACAACAGTAAAAATTAAAATGAAAGCAGTAAAGAACAACAAATTTTATAGTGGTTCGGCTAACTCCGGCCTACGTCCACTCCAGAAGTTTCCTTTTTATTGCTGTAATAATCGATTACAGTTACAAAATGGCAGAGCAGCCTTAGCCTCAGAAAAGAGAAAGCAAGAGAGCCAAAAAGAAGATCCCTTTTCTGAACCCCCACATGCTGTATTTATAGGCAAATCCAGGTAGTTGGGCCTCCTGAGCAATCCGGGCCCATTAAGGCTATTGCCAAACCCTACTTCATCATGTCGACCGACCCTGAGCAGTTGACATGCTGAACGGAAGTTACCCGGGTATTGGCCCGAAGCGAGCCTATCCAAAACTCGAAGTTGACTAGTCCAAAACTCGGAGCAAAGCTAGCACCGACCCATGTCACCATATAGCCAATGCCGATCCACTTTGCCGAGTCACAATGCCGAGCCATCCTCACCTCATCACGATGCCGAGCGACGTCCAATGCCGAGCGAGGTATGATGCCGAGCGAGGTGCGATGCCGAGCGGGGTGCGATGCCGAGCGGGGTGCGATGCCGAGCGGGGTGCGATGCCGAGCGGGGTGCGATGCCGAGCGGTAATGCCGAGCCGCAACCAAACGACCTTCTTGAACTTCCATACCTCGACCGGACCATGCCATGCCGAACGGCCGAGCCACAAGGTCGAACCCAAACACTTCGAACCATTTCATTCCGACCGAATGACCTATCCTAATCGAGCATCTATCCAAGTGAACATCATCCGTTTAGACCGAATCCGTCATATTTCAGCCTCGATAATCTCAAAGTTAGTTAAGTTGAATCCGCCTCTCCATGGCCTTGCCAAAAGGAGGGCTAACACCATGCTCGATGACCTTTCAGCCAAAATCCAAACCAAAATCCAAACCGAAATCCAAATTCAACCAGAGAACCAGAAATCCATATCAAAAATCCAAACCAATTTTATAAACCCAGTTTATAAATTCCATAGTCTCATTTTCAAATATCCACTGATATCTTATTTTACTTTATAACCCTAGTTTATAAATTCCATAGTCTCATTTTCCATTTAAAACACATTTTCAAACACTAAACCAACTTCCAAATCGATTTCCAAAATTTACTCCATTTAAATTTATTTCAAATCTATTAATTCCAAACTCACTTCTTTATTTATGATTCAAAATCTTATTTTAAACTGAAAATATTCATTTCATTCTTTATTCAAAATTCTCCCTTTCAATTCTTTTCAATCATTTTAAATTTTAAAATTTAAAATAAAATCCTTTAATTTCATTTATTTAAAATCTCTATATTTTTCTTTTCCTTACCCAGCATTTATTTAATAGAATTTAAAATAAAACCTTTATTCTTTCTGAATTCATTTTTATATTTATCTAGAATTATTTTACTTAATATTTCTCTCTTATATCTCTTTTCAAAATCAAATCTTTTATATTTTCATATCTTCACTATATCCAAATATATTCAGCCAAACCATAGCATTCAATAATTTCAATCACCAATAAAATCAATATAATCATTACAGATTATCACATACATCACATCGCTGAATATAAAATAATATCAACGTTTTGAGGAATCCAGTTGGATCCCTCCAACCTATTTCCCTACATCCACAGATGTTAGAACAATACCAATTCCACTTCGAGGTGGAATATCGCGGTATATGGGTTTATATAATATCATCCGCTATTATGCGGCGCATAGGGTCTCATCCGCTATATAATGCGGGAAATCAATCACTCCAATATATATATATATATATACTACTATATATCACATCCGGTCAATACAATCATTCAACCAATAATTTAAATTTAACTAGTTAAATTTAAAAGGCATTCCAAATGAGTGAGATTAACTCACCTTTGATTTTTAATTTGCAATCCATTTCCATCTCGACCATCTTCACGGTTTTAGCCCTCACTGCCGAAACCCAACAGCAAGAACTCACCACGATCTCGACCACGAAACTGCTCTCTCCCAAGCCCTAGCCTTCGAATTTGACCACCACATCACGACCAAACCCCACGCGCGATTCCATAATGATCGAGTCGCCCTATTCGATTTGCAGTGCCTGAATCGCGACCTACCCACTGCCTAAACGAGGACGTCGAACCAACTTCCACCACTGTCGATCACCCTAGTCAGGCATCTGGAACGATGCCACCTTTGAAGCCGCCTCGAACAATCGCGATCAAGTTTTCATGCTCCCCATATCCTTGCCAATCCGCTATATAATGCGGGAAATCAATCACTCCAATATATATATATATACACTATTATATATCACATCCAGTCAATTCAATCATTCAACCAATAATTTAAATTTAACTAGTTAAATTTAAAAGGCATTCCAAATGAGTGAGATTAACTCTCCTTTGATTTTTAATTTTCAATCCATTTCCATCTCGACCATCTTCACGGTTTCAGCCCTCACTACCGAAACCCAACAGCAAGAACTCACCACGATCTCGACCACGAAACCGCTCTCTCCCAAGCTCTAGCCTTCGACTTTGACCACCACATCACGACCAAACTCCACGCGCGATTCCACAATGATCGAGTCGCCCCATTCGATTTGCCATGCCTGAATCGCGACCTACCCACTGCCTAAACGAGGACGTTGAACCAACTTCCCCCACTATTGATCACCCTAGTCAGGCATCTGGAACGATGCCGCCTTTGAAGCCGCCTCGAACAATCGCTATCAAGTTTTCGTGCTCCCCATAACCTTGCCAAGACGCCGAGCTTCTCCTCGATCGAGAAGGTCGCGATTCCTCACTCGAACGATTCGATTTCGTTCTTCGCTCTACCATTAATCCCCTTTTTTGTTCGAGTATACGAATGAATTTGATTTTTAGTTCGAAGAGATGATGGCAATTTCGTTTTACAGGCAGATAGGAATGTATATTTTTTCGATTTTTTTTTCTGCTTTCCCTTTTCTCTCGTTCGCTATATTTATTTATTTTTATAAAAAAAATAACAAGCATGTTAAACCAACAAACACGTGGTTAAAGTGGCAAGTAAAGTGTTGAATTCACATTAATTTGTCCTTGACTGGTTACAATATAAAATTTAAATTTAAATTTGAATTAAATGTCTCAAAATCGAGCCAAAAATCTCGACCTCCTATCGAGGTGTGCCGCTAGGCGTTTATAATGTTAAACCCCTATTCCAAACGCGATGGAAAAGGTTTCGAGGCCTAATTCGATCGTATGAAGAATATATCTTTTTGAACCCAGTTATTATATTAATTTTTCGATATAAATCTCAGCGCATTTATCTACCGTACGATCACCCAACAACTCCAAACATTACGAAAATTGAAATCCGATAATAACACACTATTACGGATCCAATGGAACTAGTTTCGTTAAATTCCGAGACTGTGCCTCGGAAGGCTATTTTTAAACATCGATTTAAACGATATAAATTCCAAACTGAATAAATCACTTTCAAACTCAAATTTAAAACCTCTATTATCTCCAGTATCATAAATATAAATTTTCCAAGCCTTTGAAATATTTTTAACCAGCTTAAAACTGAAGATTAAATATTTTACCCAACTTCAATAATTAAATTTAATAATTTAATTGCCAAATTCATAGTGATATTTGAAATTCAAGTTAAACTATCTTCCAAATATTTGAAATCAATTAAATATTCCAATTTCAATTATCCAAAATTCAGGGTCGTCACATTCTTTCACCCTTAAAAGAATTTCGTCCCCGAAATTACTAGTTAAGAAGAATGATCCATAACCTGTTTATCATTTTCCCAAAACCAAACAGTTTCAACTTTCCAAAACAAATTTTTATTTTTATTTTTTTTATTAAAGATCCATTATCACTTCAAGTAACTTTCCACAATCTTCCGTAAGTTCCAACCAATACCACTTACTCAATTCAAATTTAAATTTAAATTCAAAATTTTAAATTATCCTAAATTTCTCAAAAATTTTCTAACTCTCTAAATTTTCGAAAAATTTCGCCAGCGTTTCCTTTGCGCGGCTAGCTCGGTACGACTCAAAATGCCTCTACGGGCCCCCAAATTTCAAAAAGAAAACAAAAAAACCAAGTGGCTAGACCAGAAAATCAACAAATTTCATACAGGAATTTAAATACATACCTTTTTGTCGGTCAATTCATATTTATCCTCTGAAACCAAAAATTCCCAATTTCCTTTTTGCTTTTAAAACACCTGTACATCCTACTTAGTTATAATATCCAACCTCAGAATTCAAAATCATTTTATACATTCCTTTACAATATTTATTTCAATCAAGCCCGTACGATGTACCTATATCATCCATATGCAATACCAAATCTGATCGCTTGCTCGATCACACAATTTCACTTTCGAACTAGTATCATCCACCCAATTCTCTAGTGCGGACTCAGATTTGGTTTCTTGATCAGAAACCGTTATTCTCCTTGCATAGTCGTAAACTATGATAGAGAATTTCCAGAATCAACCAAAAATCCACATCCAGGTTCGCCGTCGAAAATCGAGTGAAAAATTCTAACTCGGATCGATATAACTATCTCGAAATTCTATGCTCGATTCTAGATCAAATCGTTATGCGAATAAAATAATATACGTACATCCTACGTATTTAATCCAATTGATTATTAGTTATATCAACTCTCTTTTTATTCACATTTCTATTCACTTATTCACAATCACCATTTCACAACTTACTTAACCTTTATTTAGTTTTAACTTAGAATATTTTCTCAATACCAAATTTTCTTAAGATTTCCACCATTTCTTCTTAAGTTCAATATAAATATTTTATTTATTTCTTATATTCATTCCACCTTATCACTTAAGCCTTTATACCTATTTCCATTTAACTTCAGTTCCAATTCCATTTTGAATTCAATTTACCTTTTATTTTTAAATATTGAATTCTATTTGACCTTATCCCAATCCATACTTAATTAACCAATTCTTTTAATTAGTTTCACTTACTAATTTATTTCAAATTCCAATAAATTTTTATTTCTTAGAACTTTGTTCTTTTAATCCACTCAAATTATATTTTCAATTCCACTTTACTTACAATTTAAATCAATTTGTTCATTCACAAATTTATTCCCAACTTAATAAATTTTATTTCAATGCCCATTTTACTTAGTCTAGTCTACTTAGACTTTTCCTCAAATTCACTTTTATTTAAAGTTAATCCTGCTACATTTTAATTTATTTCAAAATTTAAACTTCTATAAGTTTCCCACTTACTTAAATTCCATTCACTAATCTCTTTAGTTTGCTTCATTTAAATAGGTTCACTTGCCACTCTATTTTATTATCACACTTTCTTTTATCTAACTTTCTTCAAGTCAAATTTTATATTATAGATTTCGAATTTTATAAGTTATCAAACTCATTTATATCCAATAAACATTTTCAATTTACTTCCAGAATTTTAAACAATTTCTTAAACATTAAAACATTTAAACCAACTCCAGAGTTTTCAACAATCTTTTAAGTATTTCAAAAATCAAAGCGGTTTTACCAAACCAAAACTTCAACATTTCATAATCACCTTTGAAATCAATTATATCCAAAATCCTTTGCATTTCTAAAATAAAACCCAACTTTTGCAAATAATTCCAATTTAAAACATTTAGGTAGCAATTCCTCCTTAGGAAACTCAAAAATGAACATCGATGATGCTGCAGTCATCACCGAAGTTATTTTCCAGCGACCGAAAAGAGTTCAGTGCTTTTATCTCTTTAAAACATTTTCAAATATTTTAAATTCCAAATCTCACCAGATTTCAAATCCAATTCAAAAATATTTCCAAATAATATCTCTATTATTCCTCCAAAACCCTTGGAAATCATTTTCAACTCAAAGGAAATTAAATTTTCTCAAATTTTCAAATTTCAAATCTTTTCATTCTATATCTAAATATTACCCTGGAATTTTTTCTTATTTCAACTATAAATCACATTTAATTCATATTTACAAATCTCATTCTGTATATGAATTTTATTTCTTAGCTTTTAGTTATGATTTCAATTTCTTATTCAATTTCCACACAACAATGATAATAATTTAATATTATCGCTTCCTAACAACCAAGCAACTATAATAATTTATGAAAATTATTTCCTTTTATATATAAAAAAATAATTTGGGTAAAATTATTTCATTCACCCTATTTTAAAACAATACTGTGTCGAATTGTTCTGTGCAAGTGTTTAGAGATCCCTATAAATAACGTTAATTACTCGTATTGACCAGAATCCATAAACTACTCAACAAACCAATCAACACAATATAAAAATAGTTTTTATATTCACTAACAAATATGCGCTCGTACACCCAAACTCATTCTAGAGTACTATGGACTCTATTTCTAACGAGTAATCCCCACCAGAACCAAGGTTGTCGATTAACCAATTGCTCTGTACCACTGTAACGACCCGCAAACCCGTACCCCTTGAGCCGAAACTATTCTCCATCATATCAACTCAAAGTGAACGGAAATACGAACCATTAGGGTCAAAGAAGAAGGAGGTAGAAGAAGAGAAATCAAAAATAACATCGGAATCTCACCAACGCAGCGGAACAATATATAATATATAAATGACTGATTATTACACAAAAAGAAACTATATCTGTTTTATACATTACATCATCAGAGTACAACACAATCAAAACAAATACTGGACAGTTATATTAACTTGTCCTCACAAAAGCTGACTATACAGCTCGTACTACACAGTGGAATATACTTCAAATACGAGTGATACGTCTCGCCATCCAGCTCGTCTCCTGAGCTCCACAGCAGTCCATCCAAAATCTGTACTCTATAATACTCGGTTTGACCGGAGCATTATAGTAAAACAATACCCGAGTCAGTCTGGAAAACCAGCGTGAGAAAACACACTCAATTGGATTATTAAAGTTTTCAAAACCCTTTGAAATCAAAGGTATCTCGTAAGACCATGCCACAAATAAACATGTCGAGTTTTTACCTTACGATAACCAAAACATTTCTTATAAAATCCTCTGATATTATAGTAGTGTCTATATACAAATACTTATTCAAATAGCCGAAATTTTTACATTAATTAAATCCCAGCATAATAGGTATACAAACAAAACCGTACAGGCACGTAGGGAGAATGGATTTCCAACTAATGACTAGGCACTAGGGTACCACCTATCACAGTACCTAGTCTAGATTAGCGTACCGAGGACCCCTCGTTCCCCTGCAACACAAGACCGGACTACCCCTTACTGGATAGCCAAAATAAGATCACCCCGCGGTTGGGATCAGCAACCGCCCACTAAGCCGAATAAAAAGGAACATCTAAATAGGGATGACCTTACCCTAATTGGGTGCTACCCACTTAACCTTGCTGCATAACCCCTGATTTTCAGTCATTCCCGGTTGATGAGGCTCGAGGCTAAGCGTTACCTTTTTAGAACACATCTCACTTAGAATGCTCATCGTCCCCCTGACGACGTTCTGATAGCATTCATCCATACAAGTCCGTTCCAGGTTCGAACGGAACCGAAGGCACTACTCCTACTACATCCATTTTGGAATCACCCTCAGGATTAGTAGCGATTAGCCCTTGCACTTCACTGCCCCATCTTCGACTCCAAGCTCTTGTCTTCCTTATGAAACGTTCAAACCGGATCGAAGTGGTTTTTGGTAAATAAATCCTGATCACGGTCTCTCCGAAACGATCAGCGCATTGGCCAATACTGATAGTCGGTTATTTAACTATCAAACAACATTCACAAACATCCATCAAACATTAATAATTTTCCAAATTATTATTTATTTCAAAATATCTTCATAAGATATTTTTCTACACTTCAACCCTTTTTGAAAACAGTTTTCAAATCACTTTTCTCTCGTGGAATAAATTTCCAAATATTGTTTATTTCCACTGAAATTCACCAAGTCTAAATACTTAGATTTTAAAATAATTTAAATTACTTTATCCAAAATATATACTTTAAAACAATTAATATAAAAACTACTTAAAACACTTTATTTAAAATACTAGTTATGAAACTTTATAATAACTTCTTATGCAAACTTAAGCCAAAATTGATTTTTAAAATAAAAGTTATTCTATAAGGTATAAATATTAAATAATTATCTTTAAAAACATAATACTAGTTAAACCTTTAAAATAATTACTACTATAATTAATTTAAATAAATATCTATTTTAAAATTCTATAACAATTTAAAACAATAAAATTTCTCTAAAACATTCTTTTAAAACCACTTTTAAAACTCTAACTTATACTTGGAAATCTTTCTTTGAAAATATACTTGGCTTCCTAGGGAAATACACTTTCCTTTTCACTCTTTTAAAAATAAACCACTATTTTATATTTTAAAACAAATTACCCATTCCTTTATAAATTCCCACCGTGAATTTATACTCCCAAATATCCACTGATATCTTATTTTACTTTATAAACCCAGTTTATAAATTCCATAGTCTCATTTTCCTTTTAAAACACATTTTCAAACACTAAACCAATTTCCAAATCGATTTCCAAAATTTACTCCATTTAAATTTATTTCAAATCTATTAATTCCAAACTCAATTCTTTATTTATGATTCAGAATCTTATTTTAAACTAAAAATATTCATTTCATTTTTTATTCAAAATTCTCCCTTTTAATTCTTTTCAATCATTTTAAATTTTAAAATAAAATCCTTTAATTCTTAAGCAATATCACTTAAGTCTCCAAAACTCCTTTAATTTCATTTATTTAGAATCTCTATATTTTTCTTTTCCTTACCCAACATTTATTTAATAGGATTTAAAATCAAACCTTTGTTCTTTCCAAATTCATTTTTATATTTATCTAGAATTATTTTACTTAATATTTCTCTCTTATATCTCTTTTCAAAATCAAATCTTTTATATTTTCATATCTTCACTATATCCAAATATATTCAGCCAAACCATAGCATTCAATAATTTCAACCACCAATAAAATCAATATAATCATTACAGATTATCACATACATCACATCGCTGAATATAAAATAATTTCAACGTTTTGAGGAATCCAGTTGGATCCCTCCAACCTGTTTCCCTGCATCCATAGGTGTTAGCACAATACCAATTCCACTTCGAGGTGGAATATCGCGGTATATGGGTTTATATAATATCATCCGCAATTATGCGGCGCATAGGGTCTCATCCGCTATATAATGCGGGAAATCAATCACTCCAATATATATATATATACTATTATATATCACATCCAGTCAATTCAATCATTCAACCAATAATTTAAATTTAACTAGTTAAATTTAAAAGGCATTCCAAATGAGTGAGATTAACTCACCTTTGATTTTTAATTTGCAATCCATTTCCATCTCAACCAACTTCACGGTTTCAACCCTCACTGCCGAAACCCAACAGCAAGAACTCACCACGATCTCGACCATGAAACCGCTCTCTCCCAAGCCCTAGCCTTCGACTTTGACCACCACATCACGACCAAACCCCACACGCGATTCCACAATGATTGAGTCGCCCCATTCGATTTGCCGTGCTTGAATCATGACCAACCCACTGCCTAAACGAGGACATCGAACCAACTTCCTCCACTGTCGATCACCCTAGTCAGGCATTTGGAACGATGCCACCTTTGAAGCCGCCTCGAACAATCGTGATTAAGTTTTCGTGCTCCCCATATCCTTGCCAAGACGCCGAGCTTCTCCTCAATCCAGAAGGTCGCGATTCCTCACTCGAACGATTCGATTTCGTTCTTCGCTCTGCCATTAATCCCCCTTTTTTGAGTACACGAACGAATTTGATTTTTAGTTCGAAGAGATGATGGCAATTTCGTTTTACAGGCAGATAGGAATGTATATTTTTTTGATTTTTTTCTGCTTTCCCTTTTCTCTCATTCGCTATAATTATTTATTTTTATAAAAAAAATCAAACGCGTGTTAAACCAACGAACACGTGGTTAAAGAGGCAAGCAACATGTTGAATTCACAGTAATTTGTCCTTGACTGGTTACAATATAAAATTTAAATTTGAATTTGAATTAAACGTCTCGAAATCGAACCAAAAATCTCGACCTCCTATCGAGGTGTGCCGCTAGGCGTTTACGATGTTAAACTCCTATTCCGAACGCGATGGAAAAGGTTTCGAGGCCTAATTCGTTCGTATGGAGAAGATAGCTTTTTGAACCCAGTTATTATATTAAATTTTCGATATAAATATCAGCGCGTTTATCTACCGTACGATTACCCGACAACTCCAAACATTACAAAATTGAAATCCGATAATAACACACTATTACGGATCTAATGGAACTAGTTTCGTCGAATTCTAAGACTATGCCTCGGAAGGCTATTTTTAAACATCGATTTAAACGATATAAATTCAAAACTGAACAAATCACTTTCAAACTCAAATTTAAAACATCTATTATCTCCTGTATCATAAATATAAATTTTCCAAGCCTTTGAAATATTTTTAACTGGCTTAAAACTGAAGATTAAATATTTTACCCAACTTCAATAATTAAAATCAATTAAATATTCCAATTTCAAATATCCAAAATTCAGGGTCGTCACAGCAAAAGTTTTGTTGTTCACAACACTTTTATTTTAAGTTGTTTTTTTGTTTATGTTGGTGGCAAATTAATTGTAAAATTTCGTTGATGGATAATTGTAAAGGGGATGGTGGTAAAGGTGGCAAAACGGTGGTGAGATTCCGTTGATGGATGGGGTATTTTTGGAATTTCAAAAATACACCGTGCAAATCCTATTCATTGAATTCTCTTTATTAGTAGTAGATATATATATATACACACACACTTTGCACATGTGTATCATATATGCATGTACGTGCACGTACACGTGCAACATATAAAGTGTACATGATTTAACGTGCCCTTATCTAAGTGTTGCGATTTGCACCACAACAGACATGTTATGTGATAACCTCCCCATACCACCCGCACATTAATGACCTAAAAGAGTGCTGTAACCATGTCAGGCTGATATGGAACGATCATCAAGGTTGAAATTTAACCCGTTGTATATCTCACAACGCATAGATTAAATATAATATAGAAAATATACAATATAATATATGAGCCATAAAAATGAAAATAACATCTCCACTATTCATGAGTTATGGTACAAATGTCATAATTTCTCAGTACAACATTTCCTTACTACATCCCTTAAAGTATATAGGAATAGACAACGGAAACTACAAATATAGAGTAATACGTCATAGCTTCTGTACGCTCGTCTTCGTACAGCAACTAGGACTCCAAAACTATCATCTAGTCTACTCATTAAAGAGTACCTAAGGTGATAAGAGGAATCATAAAACCTTAGGTCAGACAACAGTATGGTGTAAGCGGTAAATGATTACCAAAATCTATATTGGAAAATATGGTACTAGACAGGTACAAAAACCTATACCTGACGTGTCCCTACAACCAAAGAGTTAGCACATAATAATAAGATACAATATTCTACTCAAACGAATGACAATAGGATACTGTAACAAAACAGGATAGAAGAATCTAAGTAGCCTCCTCCATTGACCCTATTCACAATCCCTTCTCCAGCACTCCTTTAGATGATAGCCTACTAAAGAGAAATAGCAAACATAGAAACCATTGGATCCATCAACCAAAATCTAGCTATCATCTTCTAAAGCCTTGAATATATGATAACTTGTATGGCTTCATCCTCGCTTTCCAGAGACTAACGAAAGTCTCGGTTCTTGATTGCGTTCCCCAGCACTTTCAGGTTTGAAACCCCTCACGTTTGTCCCTTACAATACCGTCAGACGGTCTGACATTAGACCCTCTTAGAGTGGTCTAGGATACACGACTTGCGCTACCAGCCCTCGGGTACCCCCGCATATAGTACCCTTGCTTGAACACAACCAGAACACTCCGAGTTATCAATGTTTCCTTGGCACTCCAAATCTTCAGAGTTTTCACAAATCCAATCCATTTTCGGGCACGAGACCTGCCACTCAACCTAATCCATTATACCACAACCTCGTTCCATCCCGAGTTGTCAATCTACTCCTTCGACCCACTCCTTATCCGAGTTTCCGACCGAAGAGCTAAAACTTCATCATGCCATAACTACCAAATAGTAGAAGCAATCAGCGAGCCATAATTTCCAACATGATCTATCACCATCCCAGAGTCTTCCCTTTGGATCTCATTAACTTTGGAGCCTATAATTTGGATCGGTACTGATCCAATTGGATTAGATCGGTATCGATCCAAATACTTAGCCAATTTTGGCTCCCTCTCACTTCCACCCTCTAGTACACTTCCTCTAGATGCCATAGACCCTTAGCCATCCCTCGTTGCCTTTAGATCTTCTCTTCTATGAACCATAGCCAATCCAACAAAGATGATTCATCCAATCGTCAACACTTTACCTATCCTCTGATCCAATGTCATAGTGTAACTATAGGAACCTTGCTCTAGCTCCCTGTGGATCTCACACCATTTGGAGTGAGTAATTTGGATCGGTGCCGATCCAACTCACTTGGATCGGTGCCGATCCAAATACTTAGCCCCAAAATGAAGTGAAATCTTCAGGCTCCATCCTTCCATGCTCCAGAGGCTATTCTCCAAGTTTCGTGCGATTCCGACAAACTTTGCTCCCGATATGCTCTGATCACCAATCTAAGTTCTAAAACACGCACAACATTAGAAAACAAATCAAGCATAGCAGACAATTCAAACATAACAGCGAGTCAAACATAGCAAATCATCTACTTACATCCAATATGACAACATACAAATCATCCAATTCAATCTACCATCACAATTCTAGCATAGATCAATCTCACACATAGAATTTCATAGCCAAATATACACAAATGACACTAGTCAATGATCTAGTTCCAATTACATGTTTAATTAGGTTAATCTTGGGTTTCTAAATCTCAAATAACCTAAGTCTAATCAATTTATAGCTTAATTTGACAATTCTAACTTATAATCACCTAATTACAACATATAATCCATCATAGACTTGTAAGAGACCAAACCTATGAAATATGATGAAGATCTGATCTGAACAGTGGCAAATCGAATGAAGATGCAATCCAAATGATGAAATCAAGCTCCTTGTTGAAGATCAAGCCTCTAATTTGCAATTAGAGATGGTTTGAGATGAAATCCAATAAGATGAATGGAGAATTAGAGAAGAGATAGGGTTTGGAGCTGATATCAAATGAGAGGCAAACTTTTAAATGGTCTTTCTCACCTCATATTTATAGCCAAACCTAATTAGACTAATGGGATTGCTAATTCGCCCATTAATCCCCTTCTAATTCTGATCAGTAGATTTTAAAACTTAAAACTGCTATAACTTCCTAACCACTTAGTCGATTTTCCTATATGACCACACTACGGAATGGAAAACTACCATTCTGAAGCAATGAAACATGTTAGAGCATATAATTCGGCTTCTATCAAAAGTTATAGCCGAAATAAGATCTCTAGGGGCAAAATCTTCACATACAAATTCGGGAAAAATCATATATATGTAAAACTTCCCTAAGAACAATATCCTAAAATATTAGAATCATAAGACCACAAATGAATTAAATAAAATTATTTTACGATCCTTCAATATATAAAATACGGGTCGTTACATATTAGCACCTTCATATACATATTTGATGTCGCAAATATAGTTTTATATAACATAGTACATAATATATATATATTTGAAATGGTACTTTATATACAACATTTCACTAGGACAACATATCACATGTCAATAAACGTTCGAATCACGCTACGCAAGTTTCGAACTTGTGACCTCTCGCACCAAAGCCGAATCACTTAACCACTTGGACAATTTACACAAATATATTTATATTTGTGTACATATATACTATAATATTAGTTATAATTATATATACACATATTCAAAAGTTTATTTATAATTTAATGTAAATCAATTTAAAATTCAAATTTAAATCTTTTAAAAGTCAAATTCAAAACTAGATCTAGATTTAGATTTAAAATTCAAATTCAAATTTAAATTTTACAAATAAATTATTATAGCATATTTATATATATACATATTTGAAACTAAAAAAATTGAATTCAAAAATATATATAAATATGTTTATAATCAGAATCATTTATACATTTTAGTATTATTGTATTATAATACACACATACACATATAGATAGAGTTAGGAGTATGCCCTAGGGGGAATTATGTAATTTGTTATATATATATTTAATTCGATGACCAATCTTATTCAAAATAAAAGGTGTTTTTCTTTCTATTATATACTTGTTATATAGTGATATAAATAAATCAAGTAATTAATTTAAAGTATATAGATAGAAAATTCTTAAATGATATGTTATGTGATACTAATTGCAATGTGTTGTAATCATGAGAATTTTATCACAATGAAATCAACATATTGTATTAAATATTCATAATCAAGATGTTTCGAGAAAGGATGTCGATTCTTTAGTTGAGACTATAGTATGTAACGCTCTGCAAATGTTCGACAGTGTATTACTCATGGCCACTGAGGGCACCAATGGGTTACGTAATGATAGTTATTGGATAACTGTGAAATGATTCATATAACGCCCCGCTTTTCTGTACAGTTTAAGTCGACAATAACCCACACATATCCAACTCAAATCGAAGGGCGGATAGTAAAGGGTGAAAAAGAAAATAAGACAAAACAGAAAATAGAATCTCACACGAATGGAAAAACATATATTATTTCAATATATAATCTTTATAGTGAATTTTTTTGAATATAATATCAAATCTAACCTGAATTTAGCGTAGACAGTTATAAACCCTTTGTCCTTATAAATGTAAAAACAAATGCAATAGATGCAGTGGATAATAGAATACGTTCATACGTAGATGAAGATCTTCAGCTCTCCTCTGGAAACTCCAAGCGTTTGCAATTAAACTTGAAACGCTCGAATCTGACCCGAGTATTAAAAATATCAGATCGGGCTTGATAAACCAGCGTAGGATAATCGAGATTTTAAATGTATAGACCATGCTGTTGTCTATCAAAACCTTTGAAAAGAAAGGTATCTCATAAGACCATGTACATACATAAACACAGATGGGTTTTATCTTATGATAACCAAAATACTTTATACTGAAAACACTTTAATATTATCTTTAATGACATTGGTTTTGAAAACATTTTTCAAGCAAATATATATATAACAAGTATCAATACCCGGACTAAGTCTATTGCAATATATCTGGACTAGGTCAAATGGAATATACGTGGATGGAATATATGATACCAAAGGGCTAGCTGAAATGTTTGCAAAGCATTACAACTATTTTGGGACTATAATCAAAACCGTAAAGCTCGTATTAGGATTGGATTTCCTACATGAAAAGTAACTAGTCGTTTGATGTGGTGTTTTGGTTGCAACAAACTATATCCAATGGCTACACATCCAAGGACTCAGACATCACTATAATGCTGTCAACAACCGATGGGAATCAATATCAATGGCTAATCATCTCAGACGCCACTTATTCTACCCATGGAAGGCTGTAGCCTTTTCTGCATTTCATTCGATATCCTGTAGTTGTGTCCTACAGACCACATAGTATCCCATATCATTACCGAGTTGTGAGGCTAGAGAGGCTACACCCTTCTTTTCATAAAGCCATACTTTTTTTTTCACAAAGCCACGCTTTATTCTTCCACAAAGCACATTCCAATTAGAATGCCACATTGGCATTTCTGTTTATCACTAATTGACTTCCACAAAAATACAACCTTCGAGCTTGTATGTCTCAGAGAAGGGTGTTAAGCTAATAGGAGTTGCCTCCTACGCCACCAACAGATGTACGTTTGTAAAAATCAACGTTTTTGATTTAGAAATGCAATGTCAGATATTCATCCATACAAGTTCGTTCTAGGACTGAACGAAACTGAAGGCACTCCTCTTACCACATCCTTTTGGGAATCACCTCTAGGATCAGTAACGAGTAGTCCTTGCAATATGAATATTTTAAAACATGACAAGACCACTGCTATAATAAATATCTCTATATGGGAGTGACCCAGAGACTGTCAACAAGCAGTCCTTCCACTATGAAGATTTTCGATCTTCAATAATCATCATCTTCAACATGTCTTCATCATCAAGATGTTTTCATTCTGAATGTATACAATGGTTTGAATTGGTTTTCGGATAGTAGTTACCCAAATCCGACCCCTGTTCCTTCGCACCAATTATTAATTAGAAAGATGTTTAGTTCATATGTGATTATCAATCATCAATCGATTAAATTCATGTTTCATTCATAAATATCTCAGAGAGACATATTATTTTAAATTATTCCATTTATCTTCTTAAAAGCATATGGAATTATTAAGCCTCATTTATCAAATCCTTTTTGTCAATTAAAACCCCATATTAAATCTTGAAATAATTCTAAATCGTTTCACTTTTTTACTTAGGAGAAACATTTCCAAATTATTTATTCAAATCTCATATGGGAAAACATTATTTTAGAGCATCCGGGCTTTTCCTTCGACATGTTTCGTCCCTCGCCCAAGTCTCATTGGATCTCACAGACGAAACACATGTACTAGTCATTTCCGCATACTCCTTTCATTTTTAGAAATGATTTATATAACTTCCAAATCATTATTTAAAACACTTAATTATTCTTTTTATAAATCATTTATGAAAAAGAATGGTTAAGTTTAAAATCATATTTCATAAGTTATAAAACTGCTGCGCAAAGTGCTGCAAACAATGTATTAAAGCTTCTTTGATCAAAACAACATTTTTTACTTCACATATGTTCATTTTTCGAACTCAAACCACTTTTAAATTTTTTTAAAGGATTTATAGAATTTACTCCATATTTTAAACTTTTAAAAATATTCATTTTAAATCAATTTCAAATTCGGGTTTTAAACTGTAAAACCGCAATTTTTCTGAAAACTTGTTTTGGACATAACTCAAACAAAATCTTGATTTTTCTTTTTCATTTGAAAACTATGATTATAAGGATCTATAAATTTCTTATTTCAAATATTTTTGACTTATTTTGCATCCTACACATTGATTTAAAATTCGGGGTCAAATTTAAAAACTGCCGGTATGCGACGAGCTCGATTTTGGCCATTTGATGAATTGTTCCGAAACTTGTCTGAAACACTTCAATATGTTTTGAAACCATATTAAAACTATTTTAACTTATTTAAAATAATATTTTATTATTTTAATCATTAAAGAGGCTAAACAACTTCATACACTTTTCATTTGGATTTATTAACTAACTAGGGTTAGTTTACTAACCATTACCTAACTTGATTATTATTTTCACATCAACTGGTTATAGAATTTCACAACCAAGTTATCAACCATCTTAACATCCATGTAACCATCCAATTCTCAATCATTTCTCAACCAAGCATATTAATTCATTAACTGAACATACTTAATAATATTTTAAGCAGTTGAATAATTTAAAGATAACTCGAGTACTCACATTTAACCAAATCGTTTCACTTCCTAACAAATTTCATTTAATCCAACACTTCACTATCGTTTCAAATTCAACCAAACATCACTAAAACAATCATGTCTTCTTCTTAAACCACATGACTTGCTCCATCACCTTCTTTCACAACCATGGCCACCTTCCTTCTTGTTTAATCTCATACATTTCCACCATCCACCTCCCCCTAGGTTCGGACTCCACATGTTCCACCCCTTCCTCCATCATTTCTTCACTTATTATATGCTAAACCATGTTTGAATGATGTTCTAAGGTCTTTGGCAAAGTTTGGGGAGTTTGAAGTTGGTTTGATATGATTTTAAGAAAGTTAGTAAGGAAGAAGAAGAGAAGAAGAGACCATTAAAATAGCTTAAAGGAAGAAGAAGAGAATGTGTGTGATAAAATGAGAAGAAAACTTGTGCATTTATAGGAAAAGAAAGAAGGGGTAAGTTACCAAATTAACCCCTTACCAAATTACTAAAATATCATTCATTAACTTTAAAGTAAACTTAATTTTTTCAATACTTACCATCATCCATCACTTCATTACTTTATATCATTTTCACTTAATACTTAAGGAATGTATTTGGATGGAAAAGTGGAGAAGATTTGCCTTGGTTTTGATGGAATTTGATTTGATGTTTGCTTTTTGACTTTTTTAATTACCTTACTTACTTTTACTAATGACATTTTAGAATTTTTAATGATACTCAGTAAAAGTAAACTTGATTATTTGTGAAATGTGTGTGTGTGTGTGTGTGTTTTAAAACATGTTAACAAAGGCACGATAACGTTGTGACAACTTATATTGAACAAAATGTTGATTTTAGAAAAAAAAGTTTTACGGTCACATTTTGACGTTTTTGTTAAACTATTTATTTATGTAAAAAAAACTTGAAAATAAGTTTCTTATCATCTTTAAATAATTAAACAAAGTGTATTTAACTTATAAAACTATATTTAATAATACTAAAATCCAATTGTAAAAATACGACGTCGATTTGTCAACGTGGGACAAAATTTTTCAATCTTTATAAAACAACTATTTTATACTATAATTTATTTATCAACCACTTATTATCATTTTATAACAATTTAAAAGGAGTTATTTATCATTTAAAACAAAAATTGAACATATATCCAATTTTATCGAAAACCGACTTTTGCCAATTTTATGATGAAAATCCAAAATCTCTTATTTTTGTAAACCAATTCTATAAATATGTTCACCATTCCTATTTATCACATAAAACATGATTAATTAAGTTTGAAAATTATATATATTAATATTCAAAGTTAATTAAATCTTTCATCTAAAAGTGGTAAAATTACGGGTCGTAACAACCCACTTGATAGTTTTCTATTGGTTAATAGAACTAAGGTCAAATAGAGAATATCAAAGTGATAATATTACACAATTCTCTCGACTTGGGTATACCATCGAGCTTCAATGTTGAAACTCTTCTTTGATTATAGTTAAATCCTAGCATAGCATCATCCATCATACGACTATAGTTTGGTCGAGTCGAAGCATTAAAAGTGAAACACCATTCAATAAATAATTCGTCTTCTCAGTTAAAGGTTAATATCATAGTCAATTGTAGTCAACTTAAAGTCAAAATCTCTGGTCAAAGTAGTGCAGTTAAAAGTAAATGTTATTATCAAACCAAGGGCTTTGTTTATGGACCAACTAAGTTGAATGCGGACGATATTGGTTTTGACTAAAACCAAATTCCATAATTCCTAATGTGATATAGTGTTGATCAAGAGAATCGGTGTATAGTTGCTAGAATGTATAGATAGTTTAGAAAATGTGAAATTTGTTTTATTGAAAAGGTCTCTAAGCGATGAATTTGGCCAAATTATCACACCACCAACTAAGGTGATTTTTGAACGTTAATATTTGAATTATTCGATATTGATTGTTGACTGAATTACACCTTCGAGTCACACCACCGTATTTTTGAATTCTTCGAAAAACCATATGATTTAATTAATTTATAAAATGTTATAGGTTAACTAAATTAGTTAATATTTGAGAAATATTAATTTTCATTTAATTTATTTGATGTTTGGGAGTTATTTGGAATTATTTAAATGCATATATAAAAGTTAAATTTGTGCTCAACGATATACGATATCTGTGTATTTTGAACAAGTTTAAATAAAAGATAATTGCATAAAGGGATTTATGGAAATTTTATAAGATGGCAAGTAATTTCAACATAGAGCAGAATGAAAAGAGAGAAATCAAGGAAATTGATTAGGAAATTTTAATTAAAAGAATGGGAATGATTTCATTTTCTAAATTAAAATCAAATCCATTAATTCATTTTTAATAGGCATTCATTTTTATTTACTATTCTCTTCTCTCCTCCTAACTTTCCATGGTTGAAAATCAAATCAATATATCCATAATTTTATCAACTCTAATTCCAAAAGCAAACATCAAATAAAAAATAAAATAAGTGATTCATTATTCTCTTGCAAAGTTAGGTGGTGATCAACTTGAGATCTAAGGAAAATCTCAAATCAAGGTGTTACAAAGGGCAAGACTTTTTAAGATTGTATATAGGATGATCTACCATTCAAGATGTGATCAACGACAACATCTTCAGGGTATATCTCTTATTTATATTTTAATTCACATATATTGTTTGTTGGATAATTTATAGAATGGTTCCATATTCACATATGTTGACTTACCCATTTATCTACGATTAAATTAATGTGTTTTACTCATTAGATAATATTTAATTATAGATCTTTGATTGAATTTTTTTTTAAATTACATTTGGACTCACACACACACACACACATATATATATATATATGATTTTGTATTTTAAAAGTCATTAAAAATATATTTCAATATCTCAAATCATCGTTTTAATTTGAATTTCAAAACTAATATTCAATATGTTATCTTACAATATATTCTGATTCTATATCCATGGTTGAATTTAAACTTAACAAATGCAATTAAAATTTTCAAATAGCCTAATAAATGGTGGTTATGATTCAAATGTTTTGGATTTATTGTAGTAAAATCATTCAATATTCAAAATGTTAATTTACCAAATATATACACACGTTGTAATTACGAGCATTTGAATTTTGGATTTTCTTCCAATAAATGGTAATGAACATAGTTGTGCGTTAGGATAGTTTATGTATAAATTATTCCAAAATCAAAGTTAGATTTTATTGGTATTGAATTTCAAATATAAAGTTTTTACTTTCTCGTATTAAAAAAAACTTTTGGTTGGTAACTTAATGAAATGACCCTCCTATTTCTACCCTAATTTCATAAGGATTTTTTTTTACTTCATCAAAGGGAATTTAAATCAAATAGGAATCAAAATGTCATACAAGCTATTGACATAGCCACTTGTTTCTTTTTAAATAGGCAAATTAAGCAAATCAGCTGTTCGGACGTCTAAATTCTTATGACAGGCGTCTAAACTTAATTACAGACGTCTATCTAATTATGACAGACGGCTCAGAGATCAAAAATTGAAACAGAGAGAAAAAGACATTTTGAACTGAATTCAGACATCTAATTTTTTTTGACAGACGTCTACATTTAACCTTAGACGTCTAAATTATTTAGACTGTCGTCTAAGTTTAATCTCAGACGTCTAAATTATTAAGACTGACGTCTAAATTCGATTTCTATGTACATGCATATGCACATTTAATTTATATGTGTCTGGATGTCCACCTACATTCATTTACACTTTTAAGTTCGATTTAAACTTCCTTAGAACTATCAGAGATGATATGTAGATTGATCATTTAATACAATTATATTTTCCAGGGTCATTTTCTTTTTCCAATAAACCAAAATATATCCAGGATCAAAACAATTAACCAATATAAATATATCAGTACATTCACAAAGATAAGCACATACATGTGAGGATGCATATGCCTCTCTTGTTTAAATCAGAGTTCTGGAAAACAAGAGGAAATTGGATTGATTGGATTTAATCAATCCACACATAGTACAGTGTTATATGCAATAAAAATTCCATTCATGTTTGATTTTCTTCTTATAAAATCTGTCTGGAATTTAAAATGCATTTGGTTAAAATCTGAATGAAAATTCAGATTCCTATTACAGATACAAAGGAAAAGGTGTGTTAATATTTGCACAAAACATGTTTATGTGCATATATAACTGCAACTATTTGGATCTGGCTTCCAATTCCCTTATTACAGATCCTTCCTTTATTTAAAAATAAGACATGAAACATTTGTATGAAACAAGTTAGATTATGGGAACCTTGCAGTCATATAAAAACATTGAACCTATGCCTATTATCTTTTGTATACACTTACCATGTTTGAAAGATAAAACCATTTAATTTTTCTGAGAATCAACTATCCAGATTTCCCAAAACTTAAATCCTTTCTAAAGACTCAAAATTGACTAATACATTTATAAAATGTAATCATTCAGTTTTCAACATGGTGTTCTTACTAAATCCACTTACAATATTTTGATTAACTTCTTTAATATCAGATATTTGCTAGATTCATAAATTCCAGATACAAGTCAATCTCTTAATAAAATACTTAACAAAATATCCATCCCATATCCAACACTTAATACAAGTAACAGTTTAAATCATTATACATGCAGATTTCATCATTTAGGCTCTTATCTAACTAAGTTTAGCATGCTATAATCCTCTTCTCAAAGCCTTGCTCCTACTCCTACTTAGTTGCTGCAATCCCTGAAAAAGCATTTGAAGCTGCCTCATTTTAAATGAGACACCCCAGATGCCATTAGCACACTAGGGTCAGACACATGTCTGGTATGAGAAAATTCACCAAAGCAATTAGTTAATCAGGTTAAAATCAAATTAAATACATATACATAAAGTTCTACCCTTTGGAATCAGGTTATACTTGTGTGCATGCTCTGTGTCATTGTGCATGTGCACACTTTAATTTTCCTTTCCAGAGACTACATATATCAATATGGCACATACATTCAAGCATACAATTCAGTCATAATCAAACAATCATTCATACCAAACAGGAAAATAACCAATATGAGTTAAATCATTTATTCAATCCTCATATTTCAATTCTGGGAAAAACTCTAGTTTTCTCATCATCTCAAATATTATTTCCTTGGTATATTTATCTATCCTGGTCTCATCTGCAATATTTATGAATCAATGGACACACTGTAATGAACTAATTCACTCCATTACACAAAGATCTCAGGACTTAAACAAGCCATGTGTCAACTTGTGCTACTCAAGAACACAAGTCATTCCTGCAGTGTTCTTGACCCCAATTTCCTAATCAGGTTTTAAGTTAATAATAACTCTTTTGATTTTTCATGACTAAACCATTCAGTGATCCATTTCACTAACTAAAACATCCATATCATGGCATCTCATATTATTCAAAAACCATACAGAGACAAGCAAGCAAACAACCATTGGTGACTAAATAAATAAGGTTCTGTATATATATATATATATATATATATATATATATATATATATACATTCTGGTAATTTTAAAAAGGGTATAGGCAACTAACATTGGCTTATGGCTTTTGAGAGAGTTTTTCCTTTTTGCAAACATTTGTGCTTGAGTTAAACTCAGAATGACCTGGTTTCACTGAATCACAAAATTTTGTTTGCTATGCATATGAACATATATATATTTTTTCATTGAATCAGGAGCATCAGCACATAGGCAACCCTATTGCACCCCTAATTCCTTTTTGTCTCAAGCCTCAGCACTTATACATGAGTATATTGCAGCTCAACATTATTTACCTCTTTCTGGGTTGAGCCAAAACCAATACTACTTGCCTATTTTCAACATTTTATTTTTTGGGTATTTGTTTATGTTCCTAAACATTAACATATCATAGATCTGGATTTATAAAACATATATGTATACTAACAACACATAAAGCTTTCTTATAATAAAACAAGTGATCAACCAAAGAGAATCAAAACATTTTCAGTTTTAAAATCACAGATAAGCATTCTCATATGAAAGTATATTTTTAAGAAAATTACTTATAACTGGCTGCCTACATTAGGACTTATTGCCTTAGATTTTTGAGTGAGTTTTCTCACTTAGCTCTCTTCTTTGCTTCCTTAATTAATTGATGAGCTTCTGCCTTTAGCCTCAAGCTCTCTTCCTTCCCTTGTCTTATGATTTCTATGGTGTTGTTTCTTTTTTTTTCAAAGTTCTTTTTCTGAGAAGGAGAGGAGGCTGTTGCATATACATGTATATATACAGGGTCTTCCTTAGGGTTTTGGGTATTGGCTAAAGCCATTTTTGCCCACCAGAAAAATCATGTTATCTGCATTTTTATTTAAACCCAAAGTTCTACCCTTCCCGGCTTAATTTAGGTGAAGAGAAAAGTGGTTACATTCTTTTCAGAATTTTGCTTTTCAGAAAATACTTTTTCCTTTGTCTACAATCATGCCAAAAATGTGACTTGATTTTATTATTTATCAAATACTCTTCCTAATTTTGCCTATAGCAAACATTTCCCTGTTTTGTCTTATTTTCTTTTCTATTTTTAGCTTTCATGTAAATGGTATGTACCTTCTTTATTTATTTACAAGAGGACTACTCCTTTTTATATCTTCAGTTTTTCTTTCTTTCTTCCTATATACTAAAATATGTCTGTATATTTTATCTTACTAATTTGAACTCTAGTATTTTATTAACACATATATATATTTATATAAGTCTTACTGAAATAATTAGTACACCTATATATATATATACATCATACTGTATTGACACACACATGCACATGTATACTCAAAAATATTCAGTAGTATCTATATAAGTATATTTACTTATGCATTCAGCTTTTAAGGATTTAATCTATATATATATATATTTCCATACATATCAATATGTATTTATTCTTAGAGTTCAGGGATTTTAGCTTTTGTTCATGTGCATTTCCTATGCACACATGTACACACATACTGATACACTATCAAGCTATATCACTCCCCTTTCAAAATTAATTCAAAAATTATTTTGAATTCATTTATATTTTTCAGAATAGATTCCTAAAATCTTGGTCATTACATACACCCCTTCTTTTAGAAATTGTGTCCCACAATTTTCCTAAGCTTAAAATAAATTTTAAACTTAATTCAGAGAACAAATACATTCTCAACAAAATAAATTTTTAGTTCTATGATAACTAAAAACATATGCATCTAACAAAAGAAAACAATCAAAAATCAGAATTACCTTTAATCTGAAAATAGCTTAGGATAATTTATCCTAACTTTATCTTCTAATTCCCATGTGCAATCACTAGGATCAAGACTCCACTGTACCTTCACAAGTTTCAGAGATTTATTTCTCAACTTCTTCACATCCTTTTCCAAAATTCCCACTGGATCCTTTTCATAAATCAAATTAGGATTTATCTGCACTTGGGTTGGGGTCTCAAGAATTTCTGCCTTGTCATGGACCCACCTTCTCAATTGTGATACATGAAAAACATCATGTATACCTTGCATGTTTTCTGGTAATTCCAACTTATATGCCAAGGGACCAATTCTCTCCAGAATTTTGTATGGTCCAATATATCTTGGGGTTAATTTGCCTTGTTTTCCAAACCTCAGCACATTTTTCATAGGTGAGATTTTGATGAAAACAAAATTTCCCACTTCATATTCTACCTGCCTTCTTCTCATGTCTGCAAATTTCTTTTGCCTATCTTGAGCTGCTGCCATTCTTCTTCTTATCAACTCAATTTTCTCCTTAGTTTCTTGTATCTACTCAGGTCCTAAAATAGACCTTTCTCCTGCTTCTACCCAACAAACAGGTGACAAACAGGGTTTACCATATAAGGCTTCAAATGGAGCCATTCCTATGGTGCTTTGGTAGCTGTTGTTGTATGTAAATTCAACTAGATGAAGATAATCTTCCCAGTTTCCCCCAAAATCCAGTATACATGCCCTCAACATGTCCTCCAAAACTTTGTTTACTACCTCAGTCTGCCCATCTGATTGAGGATGGTAGGCAGTACTTAAACATAGTTCACTTCCCATTGCTTCTTGAAAAATTCTCCAGAATTTTGAAGTGAAGATGGTATCCCTGTCACTCACAATGGTTTTGGGAATGCCATGTAACTTTACCACTTCCTTTATAAAAATTTGAGCTAATTTTGGTGCTGTCCTTTCTGATTTGACTGGGATGAAGTGTGCTACCTTGGTTAGCCTATCAACTATCACCCATATACTTGTATTACCTCTCTTAGATCTAGGCAGTCCATCTATGAAGTCCATAGATATGTCTTCCCACTTCCACTGTGGTACACTAAGAGACTGCATCAACCCTGATGGTCTTTGGGTTTCAGCCTTGACTTGTTGGCAAGTCATACATTTGGCAATGTATTTAGCTACATCAGATTTCATCCCCTTCCACCAGAAGTCTCTTTTCAAATTTTGGTACATTTTTGTGTTGCCTGGGTGTATGGAGTATTTACTTCTGTGATATTCATTCAATATCTCTTTCTTCAATTCTGTGTCCTCCGGTACACACATCCTATTCTGGTATCTCATATAACCATTTTTACCAATATGGTGATTCATCACTTCCTCCCCTCTTGAGAGGAGCATTTTCTTCTCTAATAAGTTGGCATCTTGTTCTTGCATTTTTCCTACCTTCAGAATTAAATCTGGTTGAAGTGTCATTAAGCTTAACTTCCCTTTATCTTCTTGTGCACCATGCATCTGCTCATCAATGTGCACACAACCATTCTCCCCAATTTCTAACTCAGTTAGCAAAGACAAGTCTTTAAATTCTTCCATCATCATCATAGCCAATTTAGCATGTTGTCTACTTAGAGCATCTGCAACTTTGTTTGCTTTGCCTGGTGTATAGAGTATGTCAAAGTCATAGGCAGCTAAGAACTCCACCCATCTATGTTGCCTCATGTTCAAATCTTTTTGTGAAAATAAATATTTCAGAGACTTGTGGTCAGTGTACAGTTCAAACTTTGTGCCTAACAAATAATGTCTCCAAAGTTTTAAAGCATAGATCACAGCTGCTAATTCGAGATCATGTGTGGCATACCTTACTTCATGGGGTTTAAGTTGTCTGGATGCATATGCAATGACTTGGCCTTGTTGCATCAACACTACACCCAAGCCAAATCCACTAGCATCAGTGTATACCACTAGTTCTTCATTTCCATGAGGTACCTTTAAAATTGGAGCATTCACCAATGCCTCCTTCAACTGTTCAAAAGACTTCTCACATTTTTCTGACCAAACAAAAGCTTGGTTCTTCCTGGTTAGGTTAGTGAGTGGTGTAGAGATTTTTGAAAAATCTTTTATAAACCTCCTATAATACCCTGCCATCCCCATAAATGACCTCACTTCACTCACAGTGCTTGGCCTCTTCCATGCTTGAATAACCACTACTTTATTGGGGTTCACAGAAATTCCTTGAACAGATATAACATGGCCAAGGAAATGTACTTCCTCTTTCCAAAATACACATTTTGAAAATTTTGCCTTTAAATCTTTTTCCCTTAACCTAGACAAAACCAGGTGCAAATGATGCTTATGTTCTTCCACTGTTTTGGAATAAATCAAAATGTCATCAATAAAAATAAGCACAAACTTGTCTAAATAATCTCTAAAGGTTCTGTTCATTAAATCTACAAAGTATGATGGTGCATTGGTCAAACCAAATGGCATAACCAAAAATTCATACAACCCATACCTAGTGTTAAAGGCAGTGTACTTGATGCTTGATTCTTCCACCTTCATTTGATGAAAACCAGATGCTAAGTCTAGTCTAGAAAACACTTTTGCCCCTGCTAATTGATCAAAAAGATCATCTATTCTTGGCAATGGGTATTTATTTTTAATAGTTACCTTGTTTAATTCTCTATAATCTATACAGAGTCTTAAGGAGCCATCTTGTTTCTTAACAAATACCACTGGTGCTCCCCAGCAAGAATTACTAGGTCTTATAAAACCCTTTTCTTCCAGTTCTTCTAACTGTTTCTTTAATTCCTTTAGTTCATTTGGCCCCATTCTAGTTGGCTTTTTAATCACTGGGCTTGCTCCTGGAACTAGATTGATATGGAACTCTACTGGTCTATGGTGTGGAACACCCTTGACCTCACCAAACACATCCAAATATTCATTGACTATGGGAATTTCTTCAATGGTTAGTTCCCTAAAATCTTTTTCTAAGTCAACTAAATGATATAGTTTTCCTTCCTTAGCTACTTCACATAAAACTGTGATTCTCTGTCCTCCAGAATTTTGCAATGATATGGTGGATGAGTCTAAATTAATTATGGCTTTAAATTGCCTTAACCAGTCTACCCCCAATATAACACCTATATCTGGGTAATTCAAAACATACAAATTGGAAATAAAAATATTTCCTCCTATGTTTAATTCCACATCCACACAAACCATATTTAAAACACTAGAACTCCCCAGTGGACTTTGTATATGCAATGGGGTTTCAACCAATATGCAATTCAGTTTTAGCCTTTTAACTAGTTCATAAGAAATTAAAGAGTGAGTTGCCCCAGTATCATATACTACTGCTATGGGTATGGTACAAATAAGTAATGTACCTTCCACTTGGCTATGGTTTTCTGTGTTACTCTCCACTGTGGCTTTGCCTTTTCCTTCCAAATTTGCCAATTTTCCTTGCTGTTTGTACTCAGGACAATTCCTCTTCATATGCCCCTCTTTCCCACATAGATAGCACTTGAAAGCTCCTCCTTTCAATTCTGGACATCTTGGTTTGATATGTCCTTCTTTTCCACACTTATGGCACACAATTTTCTTCTTGCTTTCCTTAGCTTTGACATCTCCAGTGCCTTTGTTACTGGCCTCTTCCTTCTTCTTATCATAAGGGTGATACCTCCCCTTACCCTTCTTGGTATTATTGCTCTTAAAATTTCTGAACTTCTCCCTTTCCTTGTCATGCTGTTCCAACCTCAAAGCTAAGTCTATCACATGGTCAAAAGTCCTGTCTGCATAGGGTAACATGGCTCTGCTAAGTCCTGGGTTCAACCCTTTTATGTACCTATCATTTTTGGATGCCTCATCTGCCATAAGCATTGCTCCATATGTGGAAAGCCCCTCAAACTTTTGAGTGTATTCTGTGACAGTCATGGTTCCTTGTCTAAGTCTAATAAATTCTTCTAGCAAGGTAGTCTTTGCTGATGCTGGTACAAACCTTGCTTCCAACATCTCTTTGAATTGATTCCAAGTGATTTCATTCTCATTTCTTCCTGCAATGATAACTTCCCACCAGCCTAAAGCTACTCCTTTTAGCTGTCTTGAAGCCACTTGCCTCTTTCTTTGATCATCAAGTTGCATGTCATTGAAAATTCTTTCCAATGTTCTCAACCATGTTTGAATTTCCATGATACTCTCTGTCCCTTCAAAGCTTTTGCCTCCTAAATGAGTATATGTCTTAAGTAATTTTGACAGTTCTTCATAGGGATTTTCTTGCCTTTGTCCTGCCCCATCCCTAAATGCTCTCACCAAGTCTTGCAGATTGACCATTGGTGGTGCATGGGAAGATCCTGCTCCCTGATTTGGTGGTCTCCCTACCATAGTTTGCTAATAATAATTTACATAGCTGGTTAGTTTGATTAGTAATTTTATTATTTCAGTGGTTTTTTTTTCACACTGAAAACATTGATATATATTTAGTTCCTTTAATTTTTTTTTTCTATCTAAGAACTTGATCATTACTTCTACTATGTTGAATAACATAGCTCTGATACCAACTGAAATGACCCTCCTATTTCTACCCTAATTTCATAAGGATTTTTTTTTACTTCATCAAAGGGAATTTAAATCAAATAGGAATCAAAATGCCATACAAGCTATTGACATAACCACTTGTTTCTTTTTAAATAGGCAAATTAAGCAAATCAGCTGTTCGGACGTCTAAATTCTTATGACAGGCGTCTAAACTTAATTACAGACGTCTATCTAATTATGACAGACGGCTCAGAGATCAAAAATTGAAACAGAGAGAAAAAGACATTTTGAACTGAATTCAGACATCTAATTTTTTTTGACAGACGTCTACATTTAACCTTAGACGTCTAAATTATTTAGACTGTCGTCTAAGTTTAATCTCAGACGTCTAAATTATTAAGACTGACGTCTAAATTCGATTTCTATGTACATGCATATGCACATTTAATTTATATGTGTCTGGATGTCCACCTACATTCATTTACACTTTTAAGTTCGATTTAAACTTCCTTAGAACTATCAGAGATGATATGTAGATTGATCATTTATTACAATTATATTTTCCAGGGTCATTTTCTTTTTCCAATAAACCAAAATATATCCAGGATCAAAACAATTAACCAATATAAATATATCAGTACATTCACAAAGATAAGCACATACATGTGAGGATGCATATGCCTCTCTTGTTTAAATCAGAGTTCTGGAAAACAAGAGGAAATTGGATTGATTGGATTTAATCAATCCACACATAGTACAGTGTTATATGCAATAAAAATTCCATTCATGTTTGATTTTCTTCTTATAAAATCTGTCTGGAATTTAAAATGCATTTGGTTAAAATCTGAATGAAAATTCAGATTCCTATTACAGATACAAAGGAAAAGGTGTGTTAATATTTGCACAAAACATGTTTATGTGCATATATAACTGCAACTATTTGGATCTGGCTTCCAATTCCCTTATTACAGATCCTTCCTTTATTTAAAAATAAGACATGAAACATTTGTATGAAACAAGTTAGATTATGGGAACCTTGCAGTCATATAAAAACATTCAACCTATGCCTATTATCTTTTGTATACACTTACCATGTTTGAAAGATAAAACCATTTAATTTTTCTGAGAATCAACTATCCAGATTTCCCAAAACTTAAATCCTTTCTAAAGACTCAAAATTGACTAATACATTTATAAAATGTAATCATTCAGTTTTCAACATGGTGTTCTTACTAAATCCACTTACAATATTTTGATTAACTTCTTTAATATCAGATATTTACTAGATTCATAAATTCCAGATACAAGTCAATCTCTTAATAAAATACTTAACAAAATATCCATCCCATATCCAACACTTAATACAAGTAACAGTTTAAATCATTATACATGCAGATTTCATCATTTAGGCTCTTATCTAACTAAGTTTAGCATGCTATAATCCTCTTCTCAAAGCCTTGCTCCTACTCCTACTTAGTTGCTGCAATCCCTGAAAAAGCATTTGAAGCTGCCTCATTTTAAATGAGACACCCCAGATGCCATTAGCACACTAGGGTCAGACACATGTCTGGTATGAGAAAATTCACCAAAGCAATTAGTTAATCAGGTTAAAATCAAATTAAATACATATACATAAAGTTCTACCCTTTGGAATCAGGTTATACTTGTGTGCATGCTCTGTGTCATTGTGCATGTGCACACTTTAATTTTCCTTTCCAGAGACTACATATATCAATATGGCACATACATTCAAGCATACAATTCAGTCATAATCAAACAATCATTCATACCAAACAGGAAAATAACCAATATGAGTTAAATCATTTATTCAATCCTCATATTTCAATTCTGGGAAAAACTCTAGTTTTCTCATCATCTCAAATATTATTTCCTTGGTATATTTATCTATCCTGGTCTCATCTGCAATATTTATGAATCAATGTACACACTGTAATGAACTAATTCACTCCATTACACAAAGATCTCAGGACTTAAACAAGCCATGTGTCAACTTGTGCTACTCAAGAACACAAGTCATTCCTGCAGTGTTCTTGACCCCAATTTCCTAATCAGGTTTTAAGTTAATAATAACTCTTTTGATTTTTCATGACTAAACCATTCAGTGATCCATTTCACTAACTAAAACATCCATATCATGGCATCTCATATTATACAAAAACCATACACAGACAAGCAAGCAAACAACCATTGGTGACTAAATAAATAAGGTTCTGTATATATATATATATATATATATATATATATATATATATATACATTCTGGTAATTTTAAAAAGGGTATAGGAAACTAACATTGGCTTATGGCTTTTGAGAGAGTTTTTCCTTTTTGCAAACATTTGTGCTTGAGTTAAACTCAGAATGACCTGGTTTCACTGAATCACAAAATTTTGTTTGCTATGCATATGGACATATATATATATATATATATATATATTCATTGAATCAGGAGCATCAGCACACAGGCAACCATATTGCACCCCTAATTCCTTTTTGTCTCAAGCCTCAGCACTTATACATGAGTATATTGCAGCTCAACATTATTTACATCTTTCTGGGTTGAGCCAAAACCAATACTACTTGCCTATTTTCAACATTTTATTTTCTGGGTATTTGTTTATGTTCCTAAACATTAACATATCATAGATCTGGATTTATAAAACATATATGTATACTAACAACACATAAAGCTTTCTTATAATAAAACAAGTGATCAACCAAAGAGAATCAAAACATTTTCAGTTTTAAAATCACAGATAAGCATTCTCATATGAAAGTATATTTTTAAGAAAATTACTTATAACTGGCTGCCTACATTAGGACTTATTGCCTTAGATTTTTGAGTGAGTTTTCTCACTTAGCTCTCTTCTTTGCTTCCTTAATTAATTGATGAGCTTCTGCCTTTAGCCTCAAGCTCTCTTCCTTCCCTTGTCTTATGATTTCTATGGTGTTGTTTCTTTTTTTTTTCAAAGTTCTTTTTCTGAGAAGGAGAGGAGGCTGCTGCATATACATGTATATATACAGGGTCTTCCTTAGGGTTTTGGGTATTGGCTAAAGCCATTTTTGCCCACCAGAAAAATCATGTTATCTGCATTTTTATTTAAACCCAAAGTTCTACCCTTCCCGGCTTAATTTAGGTGAAGAGAAAAGTGGTTACATTCTTTTTAGAATTTTGCTTTTCAGAAAATACTTTTTCCTTTGTCTACAATCATGCCAAAAATGTGACTTGATTTTATTATTTATCAAATACTCTTCCTAATTTTGCCTATAGCAAACATTTCCCTGTTTTGTCTTATTTTTTTCTATTTTTAGCTTTCATGTAAATGGTATGTACCTTCTTTATTTATTTACAAGAGGACTACTCCTTTTTATATCTTCAGTTTTTCTTTCTTTCTTCCTATATACTAAAATATGTCTGTATATTTTATCTTACTAATTTGAACTCTAGTATTTTATTAACACATATATATATTTATATAAGTCTTACTGAAATAATTAGTACACCTATATATATATATTTATACATCATACTGTATTGACACACACATGCACATGTATACTCAAAAATATTCAGTAGTATCTATATATGTATATTTACTTATGCATTCAGCTTTTAAGGATTTAATCTATATATATATATATATATTTCCATACATATCAATATGTATTTATTCTTAGAGTTCAGGGATTTTAGCTTTTGTTCATGTGCATTTCCTATGCACACATGTACACACATACTGATACACTATCAAGCTATATCACTCCCCTTTCAAAATTAATTCAAAAATTATTTTGAATTCATTTATATTTTTCAGAATAGATTCCTAAAATCTTGGGTCATTACACTTAATTTATACGTGAAAATAAATTTACTTATTTTAAATAATTTAAGAGGCGTTTGAATTGCTATATCTATATCTAGATCTAATAAATGGTAATAGTGAAAGGAGTAAATTAAGGAGAGTTTGTCTCTTAATCTCCTTCATTTTAAAACACCTATGCTTTCAATTTGTATCTTAACATATATAATAAATGAATACATATTTGAACAATAATTTTGAGACAATAGACACATATATGGATTTATAGATGTAAATCTCAATATCTATATACATACACATTAACTATGCACACTTGATTACATATTGCACATGCACTTTATTTACATAATATACCAAATGCCTAATAATTAAATTCATTTATTGTCTAATCAGAAAAACAAATAAAATTGGATTTTAGTGAAAGTAATTAGACCAGATCTAGTAAATGATTTTAGACTTCATAGGCCTAATAAGATCCAAAATATAAAATTGTTTGAAATCTACCTATTTCATCCGCTTCCAACTGGCCTGGTTCCATCAATGGTATCAGAGCGAAATAGTCTTTGGTGTCTAAATTAGTCATATTTGGGCTGGCCAATTAAGCTTACAAATTAGTAGGTGTTGGGCGCATTCTCACCCAGAAGACCTTGAGACCAAGGAGAGTAACTCATCCATCCAGGTTCGCCTAAGCCCATCCGGTGTTCTCGTCCTCCAAGGCCCATTCGGCAGGAACCCATTCGGCAGGAACCCATTCGGCAGTCTTAGGCAAACACCGAACCAATATCCTTCCATCCCACCGGACCAACTGCCACCGGTCCAATCTCCTTCCATCTCACCACCGGTCCAACCTACTGCCACCGAACCAATATTCTACCAACTGCCACCGGTCCAATCTCCTTCCATCCCACCACCGGTCCAACCTACTGCCACCGAACCAATATTCTTCCATCCCACCGGACCAACTGCCACCGGTCCAATATTCTTCCATCCCACCGAACCAATATTCTTCCATCCCACCGGACTAACTTCCACCGATCCTATATTCTTCCATCCCACCGGACCAACTGCCACCGGTCCAACCTACTTCCAAACAACTACCGGTCCACTCTACGCTCCAACCAAGCAATGCCGAACCAAGATATACCAGGCCAGATCACATCAGCCCAGGCCCATCAGCGACTATACATATCCTGGACCCCTACCCCTAGCCTCACTCTATAAATAGAGGGGTAGGGGTACAGCAATGGAGACAAGTTTGAGAGCTCAAGCACGGAAGGAACTTTCAAACAACTTTCTTTTACTTGTATCAAAGCTTTGTACTTGTAATCAAAAGAAGAGAAGAGAAATAACATATAAAGTGGACGTAGGCACATTCTGGCTGAACCACTATAAATCTGCGTGTCTTTTTATAGTTTAGCCCCTGTTTTTTACGTATTTGCATAAATCGCTCAAATTACTAAGAATAGCATAAGATCTACTAAATCATACAACTTTGAGGTGTTTGTCCATTTTTTGTGCAAACATTTTTGGTGCTTTCTTTGAGAGCTAGAAGCTCGAAGCTTCAGCTTCATCCGCTTAACAGTTTTCCTAACAGCATCGTCCGCCACTTGGAAAACATGCCTCCCAAACAGAGAAAAGATGTTAGTAAAGGAAAAAACATCGCATCCAGCAGTCTTCCAGATCCAACTGTCACGAATCAAGTAAATCGTCCTCCTCCAGCAACAGTAACAAATGAAGAACAAGCTAACCCAACTACTCCTGCCACAGAACAGGCTGCAGCAATTACTAGAGTAGATCTGGACAGAGTTGTGGTTGAAGTAACTAACCGCTTCATGTCCCAGCAGGAAGCCTTGGTGGACCATCTCATGTCACGCTTAAGGGATGCTGAAGAATCCAACCGCAACACTGAATCATGGGGCGAGTCCCAGTCTGGAGGATCTCAGAGACAACAAAGATCTTCCTTCTTCGAAGGAGCTAACAGCAGAAGTAGCCGTGGTAGGAGCCGAGACCGAGCACAGCCCGAAGTTAGGCCTGAGGAAGCATTTGGTACCGAACCCAACGGGGAAGGTACCGGGCGAAGGTCAATTGTAGCTGAGCCTGTCATGCCGCCTAACCACAGAAACGCCAGTGAACGGGGCCGAGCTAGAGTTCAGCCCGAAGTTGGACCTGAGGAAGTGCTTAGATCAGAACCCAACAGGGGGAGATCAAGGCAAGGGCCAACTGTAGCTGACCCAAGCGTGCTCCCAGAAGATCAAAGGCAGCCACTGGAAAATATGAGGAATGATAGACGATACCATCCCTACAGGTCGTCTGGACGGAATCAATCCCACAGAACAGAACCAAACTCATTTCTATCTGCTCCAAGTTCTGATGAAAGGATGGCACGCTTATTCAGAGAGTGTGTCCAACGGGAGCAAAGAGATCGAGGGATAGGCGCTAGGGTAACCAGCCCTTTCGCCCGCAATATCGAAATTGCTATCACCCCCCGAGAATGGAAGATACCTTCCACCCGAAAGGAAATGCAAAGCCTAAATGGAAAAGTGGCCGCCCTAAGCCGATTCATCTCCAAGGCAACGGACAAGTGCGTCCCCTTTTTCGAAGCTCTAAAGAAAGATAAAGGAAAGTTCGAATGGACGGACGAATGCTTAACCGCTTTCCTTAACTTAATCAAACACCTCCAGAAACCACCGGTGCTCTCAACTCCAAGCGAAGGAGAAGAATTATACCTATACCTTGCTGTGTCATCTCACGCTTTAAGCGCTGCCTTGGTAAGAGAAGACAACCGCACGCAACGACCAGTTTACTTCGTCAGTAAAAGGTTTACTGGGGCAGAAGTCAGATATCCTAAACTTGAAAAGTTAGCATACTGTTTACTAATCACATCACGGAAACTGCGTCACTACTTCCAGTCTCATTCCATCAAAGTTCTGACCGATCAACCACTGAGGCAGGTACTCCATCGTCCTGACACTTCTGGGCGACTACTTAAATGGTGCATTGAACTAAGTCAGTATGATATCACCTATCACCCTCGCACCGCCATCAAGGGCAAGCCATGGCTGATTTCATTGCAGAGTTCACTACCAGCGAGGATAGGGAGCAACTGGAAATAACAGAAGATATCAAGTGGAATCTCTTTGTGGACGGTGCATCTAACGAACAAGGCTCGGGGGCAGGTGTGGTAATAATCACTCCCAGGGGAAATAAACTGCACTATGCTATAAGGTTGGAGTTCGCTGCCACCAACAACGATGCAGAATATGAAGCAGTAATAGCCGGATTAGAAATTGCCATCGAGATCGGAGCCAATTCTTTGTGTCTTCACAGCGATTCTCAGCTTATTGTTAATCAAATACTAGGGGAATTCCAAGCTCGAGAAGAACGACTCGTGGCATATCTAAAGAAGACCAAGTTACTTCTCAGCCGATTGGACCACTACTTAGTTAAACACATCCCTTGGGAAGAGAACCAAGAGGCCGACGAATTGGCAAAGCAAGCAAGTATGAGAGACATCGCCATCTTCGGGGCAGTAACTGTCTCAAAGCAAGCGGTCCCAAGTTTTGAGCAAGTGAATCTGATAGCTGCAACCGAAGAAGCGACTTGGATGACTCCCATCCGGGACTACCTACAAAATGGCACACTACCCGACGGGCGTAACGAAGTCAAGAAAATCTTGAGGAAAGCGTCCCGCTACACAATACAAGGAGACATCCTCTATCGACGCGGTTTCTCTAACCCATTGTTAAGGTGTGTCGCCGGAAGGGAAGCCAAGGAAATCTTATCCAACATCCATCAAGGAAGCTGCGGAGATCACACCGGAGGGCAAACGTTAGCAAAAGAGATACTCCGATACGGATATTTCTGGCCCACCTTAAGCAAGGACGCCTTAGATTTCGTCAAGAAGTGTGACAGATGCCAAAAATTTGCTAAGATCCCTCGGCTACCAACAACCGAGATTACTCAGATGACCAGCCCTTGGCCCTTTGCAGTATGGGGAATTGACTTAATCGGTGAACTGCCAATGGGTCGAGGCGGCGCCAAATATGCTATAGTAACAGTCGACTATTTCACCAAATGGGTGGAAGCAGAACCTCTAAATAAAGTATCTTCAGCGAAAGTTATCAACTTCTTAATCAAAAATGTTCTATGCAAGTACGGAGTCCCACTAAAAATCATATCAGACAATGGACTTCAGTTTGATAGCGAGGAATTCGCCAACTGGTGCCAAGAACACGGAATTCACAAAAGCTTCTCATCCGTAGCATATCCCCAAGCAAACGGACAAGTCGAAGCAGTCAACAAAATTCTGAAAACTCTGATCAAAAAGAAGCTCGAAAAGTCAAAGGGCGCTTGGGTGGATGAACTCCCCACGACACTATGGGCCTACCGCACATCTTTCAGAACATCAACAGGGCACACTCCTTTCTCTTTGGCATACGGATCGGAGGCTATGCTCCCAGTTGAAACCATTGTGCCTTCCCACCGTAGGATCCACTATAACCCAGAAGAGAATGAAGAGCTCCTCAACATGTCTTTGGATCTAGTCGAGGAGAGAAGGAATGATGCAGTCCTTAAAACAGCAGCCCACAAGCAAAAGGTGGCAGCACAATACAACTCCAAAGTCAAGCATCGTACCTTACGAGAAGGGGATCTTGTCCTCAAGCGAATCTTCCCTCGCCCCGGAGCACTAGACCCAATCTGGGATGGACCATATGTAATTCATAAAGATCTCCACAACGGAGCCTATATTTTGTCAACAGTGGACGGAGAGATGTTCCAGAGGGCATGGAACATCCAACACCTCCGTCGATACTTTTCTTAACTTGTATTGCCCATATGAAGTGAATTAACAAAGAGAATCAGTGGACGTAGGCCTTTTCGTGCCGAACCACTTTAAAAAACCTTGTCTCTTTTTTAACTTGTTCCTTTGTATCTTGGCTGCTTGTTAACTTTGTCCTTTTCTGTTGAACAAAATCCTGAGTATACAGCATTTCTATTCAAAGCTCTCCACAACACAACTTCACCTGGACAAGACCTAACAGGTACTATGCGAATCTATGCCCTCGCCAATGAGACACTTTTGCTCCAGCATCCCTCTGCTGCGGGTTAACTCATTGCTCGCGACGGCCCTTAAAGCCAACTGTAATGAACCGATTATAAGCCACCGAGAAGGCCGACTATAGCCGAGGCAGCTCATTACGGCGTTAGGCTCACCGGCAACTGTGAACCGACTATAAGCCCCAACATAAGGTGTGGCCAGCCAGGGGCAGTTCACAGTTGACGATCGGCACCCACGCTAGCCGGCCACAGTAAATCGAATAATACCCACGATTGTGGGCCATAATGGCCCGGGTAGTTACTGTGCGCGATCTCGGCTCCGATGTGTCTTAAGTATGGCTGTGGTAAAAAAGAATTAACTCCCCGCGGAGGCGTAAGATGGGTGACGAATGTCTCCAAGACCCACAGCTAGGGAAAGTGACTACAAAACCCGTTTGCCACGAACTTAAGCACATCGAAGGCCTTCCGTGATTGGAAGTTTTACTATTTCACATATTTCAATTTTACTTAAAAAAAACTTTCCTCCTATCCTCTATAACAATCCATCAAGTACAGGATACGAAGTAGAAGACATTCGCCAATGGATGCGTGGATCCACAATCAGATGGCAGGGCATTCAACTACTTTCCATGCTCAGTCATACAAGATATTCGAAACTGCCATCTACAAACATAACATGAAAGGCGGTATTTTCTTCATTTATGTACAAATGCATGACTATAATTTGTTCACACCACACACTAATATTACAAGACATGAAATTATGTTTTAAAACCAAAACCTAACATCAAACACAACTCAATTGCAAGAATACGCACAGCTATATTTCTCATACGACATGTCGAAATAGCAACAAATATTCAAGAAACGACAAAATCAGCTTAAGTTAAAAAATTACACGTCAAGAATAATGTTGATTATTACAAGTAGCAAGAATTACAACTTAGAAGTTACTCTACTGTTTTAAGACTAACATATACAACCCTGTCAAACCCACAAAAAGAGTTTTTTCAGATATAATCAAGGGGCCGGCTGCAGTGGAGCTTTATCCTTGTCCTGTTGACCCCCTGTCCAGTCAAAGAAAGGACTCATTAGCAATAAGCAACCAAGTTGATGGAGAAACTAAAAAGAGAGACTTACCAGCGCCTGCTTCCTGACTATCCTGATCGTCATCCTCTACCTGCACACCTACCTCCTCAGCGGCAAGCAACCGCATACCTTCCTTCACCGCCACCTTCTCCTCCTTGGCAAACTGGGCAGTGACCACATCCATGCTGAAGGCCACGCCACCATCTTTATCCGCATCGGCCTTGGCCTCCTCCAGAGCCCGAAGATAGATCTTAGCCATGATCCTGGGATAATCATCCATCCAGGATAGGTTGCCCTACTTCCAGGTTCGGAAGTACATATCCTGGAGCATTTCGTCCATCATCCCCTCGTTCTCCTCAAACTCCCTCATCCGGGCCTCGGAAGCCAACAACCTCCCAACGGCAGCATCTCTCTCCGATCGGTATCTCGAGCAGTCGGCTAGAAGGGATCCCCGCATTTCCTCCATCTCCTCCCTCAACTTAGCTTGAGCAAGCTCTGCAGCCTCAAGTTTCCCGGACAATTCCTCCACCTGCTCAAGATCCGCTTTCCGAACCTCGTCCACCGTGGCAATAGCCATGTCAATCCGCTCTTTGCAAGTAGCTTCCATTTTCCGCAATTCGGCCCGACTGGCCTCTTCCATGGTTTTCCTTAGTCGCCCAGTAGCAGCCTCATGCTGAGAAATCTGAATAGCCTGATCTGCAAGCTGTTTGGCCTGATCCGAAACCACCAATCGAAGTCGGATATTGGCGCTCCCAATCTCCTCTCCGGCCTTAACCAGCCGGGCATGATGCCCCATCAGCTTTTTAGTCTCCTCCGCCACCCGATCAATATTAGCCTTGGCCTCATCTCCCATGGTAACTATTCGAGTGGTAAGTAGATCAAGATCTAAGGACTTAGCTTCATCAAGCACCCGTACCATGGGATTGCGGGGAAGAAGGTGCTCACCAGTAACCTCATCAAAGGTAATGTCGTGGGAACTTGGATCCAGATCAGGATGACCCGCAAATGGATTACGAGCCAAGTCAGGACGGTCGATATGAGTAACGGAAGGGTTTCTGGACGGGTGCGGAGAGGGTGCGAACTCGCTACCCTCTTCAGTGATATCATGAAGAGGCTGAGCCGGAAGCTGAGGACCGGGCGAAGTTTCGGATAAAGGATGACTCCTCTTCCTCTGCTTAATACCCTCTTCGATGACCCCAAGAAGAGGACGGTAGCCGACTACATCCCCGGAGCGTTGGGTCGAGGGCTTCGGCTTAGCAGAAGTTTTGGAAAGCTTATATTGCTCAAGCCTGTGTCGAAGGTCTGAGGCTTTGGACGTCTTGCCTGCTCCTGATATAAAGAACAAGTGTCACAAACTTGCATCACTATATGATTCGAGAAACGTGGTAAATTACAAGTTAAAAAAAGGAAAAGAAACACAGCTGTGGTTGTACAAACCCTGGGGAGGAGTGGGATACTGCAATAAGTCCTGGATTTCATTCCAGGACGGGAGCGGGTCATAAAATATTCCTAAGTCCCTATCATTAATGAAGCATGCAGGAGTCAAGAGTTCACCTTGAGTCGTCGGAGCCACCTTGGCTGGAATGGTTGGAGAAGACTCACTTGCACCAGTCCCGGCTTTGTCCGTCTTCCCGATTTTCTCTACCGAAGCCGGATCTTCATCCAGCCCCTCAAAAGCCTGGTGGAACGCATCATCCGTCCACTCCTGAATCTCGCCCGCTTGCCCAGGAAGTAGGGCCCCGATGCCATCGCCACCTTTGTCACCATCCCGACCATCTCCACCCTCGCCTCTTTCCTCCTCTATGTCTTCCTCCTCCCGGGTAAGTGGACAATTGCTGGTGGAGGGACCGTCCGACTTTTTGAGTTTCTTACCTCCGACGGCTGGAGGTTTTGTGAAAGGTTTCCTCTTGCTACTCTCCACCGAAACACCTTCTTTGGTCTGAGCAGCCGCCCTCTCCTCCGCCGTCTCCCTCAGCTTAACTACTGACTGCTGTGGGAGGATTAAGTTGTACTCCAGAAGGATCGCATTTCTGATCAGGAAGGCAGATGATCTATATTTCCCAAGAATAGCTTCTATCTCGGCCGCCGTCTGAACCAGGCGGTCAGTCTCCACAATCGCAAAGCCACCTGTCGCTAGCAAAAATGAGAGAATATGAGAAGAAGCATCGCAATCAGAATGGAAATTATAAGTAAAAGCATCAACTTACATCCAGAAGTAAAGCGCCGAATTGAAACGGAGTCGTCCCTGACAAAGAACCACTCTTTCTTGAACATACTGAATTTAGAATACAAATCCAAGACCGGTTTGAAGGTCACAGCTGACTCCAAGCTAATGTATGGAGACCCCTTCTTATAGCCCCTCAGATTATACAAGTACCGGATCTCCCGGTTGGAAGGGGCACGACCATACTTCCTCTGGAAAATAACGAAGAGGCTCACTAGTATAGCATAGGAGTTGGGTTGAAGCTGGAAGGGGGTCACCTTGAGATATGTGAGGAAGTTGGTTACCCAAGCGTTAAGAGGCGGAATGGCACCACACATGCAGTGGTATCTGCTGTAAGCAAAGAACCCTTCAGGAGGGTCTTATGGCATAACATCTTTCCCTGGCAATAGCATTCGCGCCCTGTCAATTCTGAAAGAGCGAGAGATGACATCAAGATGCTCTTCCTTAAGGGAGCTGGGATAGCAGTCCGGGGGAGAATTCAGAAGCTCCTGCGGACCGTACTCGTCCACTAACGATCTCGGGGTTGGTCCGTGATGTTCTGGATTCGGATGAGCTGGGGGCACGACAGAGGAACCTCCTTCACCCCCGGATTTCCTTTTGTGTGATCGAGTTTCCGCTTTACGGGACATTATCTACAACACCGGAAAAGCATAGTGTTAGAACAAAAGATGTAAACAAGTAAGTATATAATATGGAATTTCACTCAGAAAGTCAAAATGCTTAAAAATCCCATTATCATTCGGTAAAACTGAATATAAGATTCCATTCGGCATTCTCATTCGGCGTTCTCATCTGGAAAATTTCATTCGGCACGTATGGCATATGCACTTCATTCGGTGGACACAGACAAAAAAAAACCATTCGGCTAAGGGAAATTGAGTACCTGGTTCGGCAACCGAAATGGTTCGGCAAGCTGGGATGATTCGGTAGAGGATCAGAATTTGGTTCGGCTATGTGACTAACTTAGCTTGGCTGTTCGTTCGGTAGAAGGAAATAGAGCCCTGGGCCCTTACTTATAGGCAACTGTAGACGACCGGACCGTCTGATTCGGCGAAAGCATCCAAGACTGACGTCATCATCTTCTAAACAAAGCGCGGCACATTCCGGCATATGCCCCACTTTGGGGGGCAAATGTTGGGCGCATTCTCACCCAGAAGACCTTGAGACCAAGGAGAGTAACTCATCCATCCAGGCTCGCCTAAGCCCATCCGGTGTTCTCGTCCTCCAAGGCCCATTCGGCAGGAACCCATTCGGCAGTCTTAGGCAAACACCGAACCAATATCCTTCCATCCCACCGGACCAACTGCCACCGGTCCAATCTCCTTCCATCCCACCACCGGTCCAACCTACTGCCACCGAACCAATATTCTACCAACTGCCACCGGTCCAATCTCCTTCCATCCCACCACCGGTCCAACCTACTGCCACCGAACCAATATTCTTCCATCCCACCGGACCAACTGCCACCGGTCCAATATTCTTCCATCCCACCGAACCAATATTCTTCCATCCCACCGGACCAACTGCCACCGGTCCTATATTCTTCCATCCCACCGGACCAACTGCCACCGGTCCAACCTACTTCCAAACAACTACCGGTCCACTCTACGCTCCAACCAAGCAATGCCGAACCAAGATATACCAGGCCAGATCACATCAGCCCAGGCCCATCAGCGACTATACATATCCTGGACCCCTACCCCTAGCCTCACTCTATAAATAGAGGGGTAGGGGTACAGCAATGGAGACAAGTTTGAGAGCTCAAGCACGGAAGGAACTTTCAAACAACTTTCTTTTACTTGTATCAAAGCTTTGTACTTGTAATCAAAAGAAGAGAAGAGAAATAACATATAAAGTGGACGTAGGCACATTCTGGCTGAACCACTATAAATCTGCGTGTCTTTTTACAGTTTAGCCCATGTTTTTTACTTATTTGCATAAATCGCTCAAATTACTAAGAATAGCATAAGATCTACTAAATCATAAAACTTTGAGGTGTTTGTCCATTTTTTGTGCAAACAGTAGGCATTTAGAAAAGTAATGTTAGGCATGGTTTGAGTAATCAAGTACCTTGCCCTCCTTGGTTACCAGCTTAGCCCTAAAGATGAAGTGAGCCCAAAGGTTACCCCAAATAGAAAAGGTCAATTTGAATTTGGGGCTTGGGCTAATTTTCAAAACTATTTTGAAAATTAAAATAATATTTTAAATTTAGAAGTTAAATTTAAAACAAGAAATACATTATAAATATTATAATGTGACTTTTGAAATTGTGTTGAAACTAAAATAAGATATTAAATCTAAAATAAGAATTACATTATAAATGCTATAATGTGATTTTCAAAATTGGTTTTGAAAACTCTATATATTAAATTATAAAATACTAATAATATAAGTTAATTAGTAGTTATTTAATTAAAGTATATACATGTATAACATATATAACGATATATGTTACATCATCTTTAATTGTTTAAGATGATGTAAGTATATATGTGTATATATAGGAAAATTTTGAAATTAATATTTAATTAATGTTTTTAATTAAAATAAAAGGTTAACTAAAAGTTAATAAATAAATAATAAAATGCACATGCACACGCGCACGCACGCACGCACACATATATATACAACAATTATTGTTATGGATACATGTTCAATTAAAATGTTTAATTGGATAAGATAAAATTAATTAAAATATGAACTAAATTTAATAAAATAATATTTAATTAATATAATATAATTAAGACCATTATATAAGTTGATTAAATTATAAAAATTATACATTAATTAAACTTATACAATATGAATATATAATAAAAGGTGAAACTAAAAAGAAACCCAAATTAGATTTAAGGAATAAATACATATGTATAGTACGTATATCATGATTTCTGATGTGTCCGACACTTGAATCACATGGGTAATTCATTAAAAATACATTATTTCATAAGTCGATATCACTCAATTAAATATATTAAAGATTATGAATCTATAACATAAATTTGTTATGTACTATTTATTTATTTATAGATTACTTGCATACTCCTTATCTGTTGAGCTTTTCTCAAGCTAGTAATGTTATGCGTAGTTGAATAGACGAGATAAGATAATTGCCCCATGTTTGTTGAGCTTTCCTCAAGGTATGTGCACTATACTTAGGCCATCACGAAATGGTGGGTATGAGTGAATAATCAATCTTTATCTGTTGAGCTTCCCTCAAGACAAAGATGAGATTAGGACAAGGAACTACAGATTAGGAGTTGTATATTATACAACCTATAAGGAGATATCCATCATATGTGGGCTCGATTTGTTGAGCTTTCCTCAAGGTCAGAATCTCAAGGCATATGAGTCCTAACACCCACTAGAGAAATTAGAAGATTTCTAAGTTTTCTCTTAAGGTTTTAAGAAACATAAAATTCTAATGGGAACCTTATTAGAAAAATGAAATGGTAATATTGAACCTTTCAATATTGTAAAAACACTTGCTACATAAAGCTAAAATAATCTACATCAATAAACTTTTGCAACTAATAAAAATTGATAAAATGTTTATTAGTAAAATACACAAATGAATTGAATTAAGATTGAAATAGAAATATAAAATATACTCACCAATAAGCTTTTGGAATGTTCTCATTCCAAGACCCATGCAAGAGCTTAATTCTACAAGACAATGTATTTTATTTTAGTTTTGAATTTATAAGCAATACAAGAAAATGATATTTGATTCATATTCAATCATAAACAAAAGTTGTATGATGAAAAGTCATTGTTCTAATGTATAAAATTTCAGTGAAATTAGTTCATTCGAGATAAGCAAATAAATCATAGTGAGAGATCACATATTCAATATGATTGATTATAGCAAGGGTTTCCTTTAAATTGTTTGACCATTTTGGAAAGAAAAGGGAATGTACGAGAGTGTATGTAAATTCAGGATGAAGAGAGTGATTGGTCACCTCTACTTCATGAAGAGATATCAGAAACTAGAATTGTATAAAATACTAAAAGATACTTAATATGGAAGGAAAAATATGATTTCTATTCCAAATGGTATTTTCATATAGAAAATTATTTTTTATGAGATTTATTTCTTTGAATTTAAGATATTTATCCAAAACTCTCGATTGTAAACCGGTTATGGTGAATGATATAAAATCTCGTAATAAGTGGTTGAACGGAGCTTCGTACTTCGTACATTATTATAGTAATGGTGGAAATAGTGAAAGCATACCAATTAACACTTATTTATGGTTGCAGTCGCATCAACTCCCAAAAGGTTGTCTTTGTAAATATACCAAGTATTATTTATGAAAAATAACAACTATTTTCAGTATTGACTGAAAATGGATATAGCTTTATTCTAACATGAATATTATGAATATTTGTTTTTAAAATAAATCTATAATGATGATATTTATAAAAGAAATGATGCATTAGTAAATATAGAAGTATCCAAGATTTTACAATTATTTTGGAATTATGGACTAAGCCATATTTTTGAGGAATGATTCAATAATGATATTATTATAAATCGTATAATGCTGATGAATTAAATCTTAGAAGACTAAAGGTAAAGCGCCCATCCAATGGAAGCAACATAAGAGTTGGTGAACTCCTTGTCTGCCGAGGTTTTAAAGTTCTAGTTGTTGAGGTGGGCAGTTCAGGTCGATCGTCCTCATTCATTGGATGAATCGAATTTCAATTTTCTATTAAGACTTCCACTGCTTCTTTGGACTTCGTTGGCAATCATTTTTATTTTTCAACCCCTATTTAGGAACTAGACGAGGCCTTTCTTGCGTTTTGGACTCATCTTTGATACCACCGACGGCTTTCATTGCTTCAGATTTGTCTACCTTTTCATTTTCTTACATTTTAGTTTTGTCCCAGGTTTTTTATGGGTTTTTTTTTCCTATTTTCATTGTACAGGGCCATGGGGAAGAGTCATCTACCAGGCTTGTTGATAGCTCTTTTTTAAATTGTAGGATAAAACTACATGAGCGCTCTCCTCCTTATAGTGGATCAGTTGTTTTTATCAGAAAAAGTGAACTTCAAACAATCAGATTATAGTAGATAAGAAGCCATCTTTGCAAGCTTCGGCTTCGATTTTCTTGTGACTTAGTGAGTTCAAGCTAATACTATGCTATAACGAAATGAATGAATTACCATCATTGAGAATCGAAGAAATCTTCTACCGTAATGAAGAAACAGAAGAGAGGCGAAGTTTTGCCAAATTGGGAAAGTTTGGGTAGTGACTAATGAATTGTTTAATGAAGTGGGACTTCTTTTAACACTTTGTTTTTTCGCATTGTGGTTTTGAGTAGTTTTTTCTACTTCTCTTTGTTTGTGCTTGACGTATGGGTGTTTTTGGCTCGTTAAATTGATGTTACTCCTATGCCTATTTGGAGCACTGACAAATGTTGTAGCAATTTTTTTAAAGCAAATAAAGTACCAAGTTTTAAAGAAAAGAAAAAATGGGTCAGGTCTCAATATTGTTGGGCTTAGGCTCATAGCTTTCAAAATAATTCTCTTCATGTTTTATTTTCTCTATTCTTCGTCACAACACATTTTTTTGTACTTACCCAAAATAACTCAAAATCACAGTTAAAAATCATATTTACTTAATAATAGGATTTTCACAATATTGTGTATTTTCAAAGAAATTATATTTCACAATTTCCTTGCTTTAAAATTAATCATCCAAAAATAGCAATATTAGTCCCATTTTAGTAAAAATCATCTGTTAGCCCAAATAATTAAACAAAATTCATTATTCACTTTAATAAATTCCAAAATCTTTTATTTACTATTATTTAAATTTATAAAATTATTAATCCATTTTTAATTCACTTTAAAAATCATTTTCACTTTATAAATACCTGTATCAATTAAAAAAGGCCCAAAATTATCATTATTAACAATTCCTTGCTTTAAAAACATTTAATTCCCAAATACTTCATTTAATAATCACTTTAGCAAATAATTTTCTCTAAAAAAAATTAATTCCACCAATTAATTTATCTTTTCTCAAATCTCAAAAGTAGATATTTTATATTTATTATTTCCAACTTCATAAAGACACTTTATCATTTAAATCGAAAATAAATTTTTGTATTTCCAAATCATCTTAAATATTCAATATTTTATAATTTAAACCCAATTAATTATTTTAAAATTATCAATTTTAATTAATTTCTTCTCAACATTGGTTGTAACGAGCACCCTACATGGATCTAACACTCGCTAATGAAACTATAAAATTCTCACATCTCATTTAAGTTTTTCAAAAGAAGCAAAATCTAATGGGAGAATTGTTAGAAAAATATGAAAGATTATATTAATTATAAGAATATATGCAATATTATAATAATTTACTTTTATGTACGCTGTGACGACCGACCATGACCCCTGCACTAAACCTAGACATAGTGCGCTGTAAAGTGTGCCAGGCAGCCATGGACGATTTTCAGGGTAAAGTTAAAACAACAGAATCTATCGTATTACTCACAGCGCATGGACAAAATACAATAGAATATATATATATATATATATATAGTGAAGCTTCACATAATAGAATCTCATCAATAAAACTTCATAATAGTTGAATACAAACATCTGAACAGTCAATACATCAAGCCTCACTACATAACACTCAGAGAATATACAAGTAGCGGAACACCCAATACATATAGTAAGAAGATAATATGCAAGCCTCTAGCTCGTCTTCGACATCAGCATCGTAGAAAGCAAGAGCAGCACCTGTCACCTGCTACCTAGTCTGCCCATCCCAAAATGGACGAAGAACCCAAGGCAATAAGAGTTAAAACATAAAGCCTTGAGTCAGACAACAGTCTTAGTGAGCAGTAAATTAACTAACAACATACCAAAAGAGCATAAAGGAAAAAGGAATAGGAATTCAACCCTCCCACTCCACCTCTTTCTACAGTGATAGCCCCCAGACACACACTAAGCAGAAGCAAACATAGCAAAGCATACAATGTAAAGTAAAGCAATTATCACTCGAGTCAAGGGCGATGTTTTCCAAGTACAAACCCCCAAGGCCTAAACCAAGATCAGATAAGCACCCAGAAAATACCGCTCTTGAGACCGAATGATGATACAACCAAACATCCATGACTCTGGCTATCACTGTTATCATTGCTTCGATATCATCGTTAATTGAATGACCGACTCATTCTTTCATCCGTTCGTCAAGGGCTAATGGAAACCCCGATTCTAGACATAACTCCGCACGTCATCGTGTCCCATGCCTAGGACTATCGAATCTGCCCAGCGTACTTGACTACCAATCAGTAGCCTTCAGGGACTATCGAATCTGCCCAACGTACTCTTGCTTTGAGCATGCTAGAACCTTCAACAAGGATGAGATCTCAGCCTTCTAGTCATCCTCCTCGACGACTATTTCCATACTAGCTCAAGCGCCTCTCGAGCAAACCATTATCCTCAAACTCGAACCATATCACCGAGTTATCAACATGCTTGGAATGATCCCGTCTGGATTAGACCAAGGCTATCTCATATCATGCTTCGCCTCATCATCATCATAGCAAAGCCTCATCTCAACCTCATCATCAAATCTATCCATATGAGCTTCATCATCCGCTACATATGCCACAAGCAGCTTTTCCAATTCAAGAGCCTTTCCCTTAGCTTTTGAATCATCTTCGACCATCTTGTCTAAATCAAATCATCAATCATCTAATTCATAGCAATCAATCAAATCAAACATTAATCCAAGTAAACAAGCATTCAAATATGATCTAAATAGACAATTATAACAATAATGGCAATTTCATAATTACAGAGTCAAAAGTCATACAAGCATGAAAACATGAGCAATATCTCTATAATCTTGATGAATGAACTTGCATAGGTTAACATGTAGTAAAATGGATGTCAAATCATCATGAACAATGGATCTATACTTAAGTTTACAAAGATGCATGAAAATCACTACTTTAACACCAAATCAAACCAACGATCCGATATACTCCTTTGGATCCGTGTGAGAGATAATCACCACTCACCAAATCACCTAAACACCTCAAAAGAAACCCACTTCAGATCTGGACAGCGAAGGATCTAACTCTATCTATCACAAATCCGCTTCAAACGATGAAATCTCTCTTCGATGGATGTAGATCTTCGACTTTAGCTCTTGGATCTTCGATCTTGGATGGAAGGAATCACTAGATTAGAGTGGAGAAAAGAAGTGAAGAAGTGTAGAAGTCAAGCTCTCAAAATGTCAGCACTTCGTCGCTTCAAAATCCGGATCCCAAAAAGTGAGGCAAACCCATGTATTTATAGGCAGAATCCTCCTTAGGTCGTTCGCTCGGAGTTAGGTCGTCCACGACCTAAGAACCCTTACGACCTAAAACCCCCTACCTAAAATCTTCGACCTAACAGCCCCAAGCCTCTACGACCTAACGACTTAACATATGCGCACTCATACGACCTAACCAGGTGCGCTTCTACGACCTAACGACTTAGCGCATCAGCGCACCCAAGCGACCTACGACCTAACCCAGATGCGCTTCCTTGCGACCTAACGAATGCGCATCCATGCGACCTAACAGATCCAACGACCTACGCGCATCCGCGACCTAATAGATCCAACGACCTACGCGCATCCGCGACCTACGACTTAACAAACCTACGACCTAACACACACGCGATCTAACCAACTTAGCCAGGATACGACCTAACTCCTTAGGTCGTCTAATGACCTAACTACGCTAACTCGCTCACCACTAGGTCGCTAAATACTGATGATTACTAACCCTTAGGTCGCTAACTCCTATAGGTCGCTAACTACCAGCTCTCCTACGTTGCTGCAAACCCTTAAGTCGCTCAAACCTTAGGTCGCCAACTCTTATAGATTGTTAACTCTCTTAGGTCGCTCCAATCTCCTAGGTCGCTCACTCGACCTAACCTACCCCACGACCTAAGCCAGCACACGACCTATCTTCTATACGACCTAACTATTACACGACCTAACTTCTTAGGTCGTTCCAATCCTTAGGTCGCTTCACTTCACTAAGTCGTCTACCCCTTAACTCGCCAACTTCCTTAGGTCGCTCCAAACTCTCATACGACCTAACACTTAGACTCTAGACGACTTATCAACAATGCGACCAAATGTCAACTGTTTTACGATGTTTCGATCCGTAAAAATATGGGTCGTTACATTCTTTCCCCCTTAGGAATTTTGCCCCCGAAATTCCAAACAAACTGAGCCATCAAAGACTATTCTGCATGCCTACCATCCATAGCAATCAACAAACCATGCATCCAATTCTAGCCTAGCATGCAGAATTCTAAAACTTAGAACAAGTTACAATGCCGTTAGATGATACGACACCTTAGGGCCATACCTTGAAGAGTTCAGGATGAGCTGCTTTCATCCTCTCTTCCACCTCCTATGTACAGTCGTTATCATCATCACTCCATTGTATCTTGAGCAACTTAACTACCTTCCTCCTAAGCTGTTTCGTGTCGGTTTCCACAACACGAAGCGGCTTACGAGGTCTCTTATCGACCGGATCAACTTCGAAATCTTCACAGCTATTAGCAGAAACCACTGTATTCGAGTCGTGCACATACTTCCGTAGATACGATACGTGAAAAACATTATGCACACCTGACATCTTCTCTGGTAACTCCAATCTATAGGCGAGCTTTCCAATTCGCTCGGTGATCAGGAATGGTCCAACAAATCTCAGAGTCAATTTTCCTTTCTTCCCGAATCGAATAACATTCTTCAGAGGAGAAATCTTCACAAAAACCATATCACCTACGTCGAATTCCAAATCCTTACGATGCTTATCGGCATAACTTTTCTGACGGTCTTGGGCTGCTTTCATTCATTGCCGAATGATCTCTATGCAATCCGAAGTCTGTCGAATCATCTCTGGCCCAAGTATCAGTTTTTCTCCGGTCTCTAACCAACATGTCAGAGAGTTACACGGTCTTCCATACAATGCCTCATACGGTGCCATACCAATGCTTGACTGGTAACTGTTATTATACGAAAATCCCACCAAATGAAGGTGATCTTCCCATGATCCTCCGAAATCCAAAACACAAGCTCTGAGGAGATCTTCCAAAACTCGGTTGACTCTCTTGGTCTGACCATCTGTTTGAGGGTGATAAGCTGTACTCAAACACAACTCGGTTCCCAAAACTTCCTGGAAGCTCTTCCAAAATCCACTAGTGAACAATAGGTCTCGATCGCTCACTATACTCTTCGGAATACCATGGAATCGAACTATCCACTTAACATATAACTCAACCAACTTTGATGCAGTCCTAGTCGATCGAACAGGAATGAATCTTGCACTCTTAGTCAGACGATCTACAATGACCCAAATTCCTTCATTTCCCGTTCTTGTTCTAGGTAGTCCATCAATAAAATCCATCGATATTTGCTCCCACTTCCATGTAGGAACTTCTAATGGCTGAAACAATCCACTTGGCTTCTTCTGCTCGGCTTTTACCAACTGGCAGTTCATACACTTGGAAATAAAATTCCCAACATCCTTCTTCATACCTTCCCAGTAATAGGTTCTCTTCATATCCCGATACATCTTATTTCCACCTGGATGAATTGTCAGCTTCGAGTGATGACTTTCCCTCAGAACTTCATTCCTCAATTCATCGATATCGGGAACAACTAGTCGTCCTTGCTTCCGAAGCCAACCCTCTCGATCGACCTCGAATCCTTTATCCTTTTCTGGGTCCAATCCAGATTCCAAATCACAGATAACCTTGACAAGCTTATCATCTCGCTTTTGACTATCGCCAATTCTTTCCACAAGAGTCGGTCTTATTGATAAGTTTGCCAACATCTCAGGTTCCAATTCGCATCTGGGCCTGAAGTCAAATCCAGCTAAATACTCGAGATTCTTCCATTCTGAAAACATGGCTCCCAAACCTGCATGTCTTCGACTTAATGCATCTGCCACTGCGTTACCCTTTCCCGGAGTATAGGCTATATCAAAATCATATGATGCCAAAAACTCTAGCCATCGTTGCTGCCGAAGATTCAAATCCTTTTGGGAGAAAAGATACTTCAATGACTTATGATCTGTAAACAACTCGAATCGAACTCCCAATAGATAATGTCTCCACATCTTCAGAGCAAAAACAATCGCCGCTAACTCCAAATCATGAGTCGGGTAATTCCTTTCATGCGGCTTCAGTTGTCGACTGGCATACGCAACAACTTTATCCCTCTACATCAGCACTGCTCCAAGTCCAGTACAACATGCATCGGTGTAAACCACCATCTTATCATTCCCACTTGGAATAGTCAAAATAGGAGCACTTGTCAATCGCTCTTTCAGGATTCCGAAAGCTTGCTCACACTTAGCATCCCATCTGAATACTTGATTCTTTTTTGTCAATCTTGTTAACGGTGCAGCTACCTTGGAGAAGTCTTTGATAAACCGTTGATAATATCCTGCTAATCCAAGAAAACTTCTCATATCAGATGCATTCTTAGGTCTAAACCAATCCTGGATTGCTGCCACCTTAGCGGGATCAACCGCTATTCCATTTCCAGAGATAACATGGCCTAAGAACCTCACTTCACTCTTCCAGAAGTGACACTTCGAAAACTTAGCCTTCGGCTGATGTTTCCGTAAGATTTCCAAAACAATACGCAAGTGCGTCTTGTGCTCTTCTTCAGTTCTGGAATAAATCAGAATATCATCCACGAACACTAGCACGAACTTACTCAACTGATCTCTGAACACTCTATTCATAAGATCCACAAAATATGCTGGCGCACTAGTCAATCCAAACGGCATTACCAGCCACTCAAAGAAACCGGATGGTGTCCTCAAAGCAGTCTTCGGCACACTATCCTTAGCCACTCTTAACTGGTGAAATCCCGTTGCCAAATCCATCTGAGAAAACACCTTAGCTTCATGAAGCTGATCAAACAAGTCATCTATTCTCGGCAATGGATACTTGTTCTTCTTAGTCACTTTATTCAGCTCACGATAATCCACACACAACCTCAGCGATCCATCCGCTTTGGTTACAAACACAACTGGTGCACCCCATTCGGACACACTACGTCGAATGAATCCTTTCTGTAAAAGATCAGCAACCTGCACCCTCAACTCCTACTGTTCCCTAGGCGCCATCCGCCTAAGAGGCATCACAACAGGTCTGGCTCCTTCAACTAGATCTATACGAAACTCGATCTCTCTATGCGGCGGTAACCCTTTGACCTCGTCAAAGACATCCTCAAATCCATTAGCGATTGGCACAGATGACAGTCCATCCCGTGGAACAACCAGCGAATACATAAAGCTCATGAAGACGCCTTCTTCATGCTTACATCGTATCACAATCTTTCACCCCTCCACATTCTCGACTGTCACCTCCAACCTATCACAATCAACCTTTGCCGCATATCTCCTAAGCCAGTCCATACCCAAAATAATTCCGAACCCCGCAAAGTTCAGAACAAAGCAATCACAAACAAAAGAGCAATCATGACTCGATATAGTCAGACCACGGCATAACATACACAAACAAGACGAACCCCCAACTGGATTAGTCACAACCAATGACCTATCAATAATATCCGGTTCTAAACCCAACCGGCCTACAAGTTCACTACAAACAAACGAATGCGACGCCCCAGTATCAAATAGCACTCTCATTGGAACACCACATAGGAAAAGAGTACCTTGAACCACTACACTCTTTCCTTTCTATTCAGCGGTAGGAGCTTTCGAAGACGATGGAACAGCTCCCAAAGCATAGGCTTGCACAATCTGCTTGTCCCTCCGCGGTTCTGGATAATTCTTCCTAACATGCCCCAGCTTGTCACAGTTGTGGCACTTCACTTGCACCTTCGGATTCTTGCAATCCCTGGAGAAATGGCCCTTCTGCTGACAATTGTAGCAGGTCACTTCGCCCTTCGGCTTCTTCTGACCATCCTTTCCCTTCTTCTGCTGCTGCTGCTTCCTCTTCTTGTTTCCACCCGGTTGTGGTTTAAAATCTTCTTTGGTCACAGTAACAACAGATCCCTCTTTAGGAAACAGATTCTCATGCCTGATAGCCTTCTCTACAAGCTTCTCAAATGGATCGTCCAAATGATCCACCAACTGCCTCCCAAGATAACTGTCCAAGCCTGTCACAAACTTCTCATTCTTCTGATACGAAGATTCAATATACGACCGAGCATACTTGGACAAAGCTTCAAACTCAGAAACATACTCAAGAACTGGTCTTCCACCTTGCTTGAGCTCCACAAACTTCTTGAACAGAACAGACTTCTGAGCCGTAGAAATGAACTTAGCTTCAAATCTGACTTGGAATTGCTCCCAAGTAATCTCTTCCTCCGGAGTATCAATGTTGATAGAGTTCCACCAATCAGAAGCCCTCCCTTGAAGCTGTCTTGATGCTAACTTCCTCTTAGTCGCATCCTCAATTCCCAAATCACTAAAGATCCTTCTACAAGCATCTATCCATCTTTGGACCTCAATATTTTATTCTGTTCCCAAGAAAACCTTCCCTCCAAGAGCAGTATAGTCTTTACACAACTTAGCAAAATCCACTGGTTTTGGAGTTTGGACTTGAACTCCAACATCAACTGCTGTCCCTGGAACTGGTATCCTTCTCATGATCGAAGTCATCATAGCTTCGAACATAGCTGTAATGACCCTAAAATAAAATAAAATAAAAGTATATACATTTAATATATATGGGGCATTTTCTGTTTTATATATAAAGGTAAAATAAAATGAAGTTTAATAAAAAGATTTATATGTCTTATAATTGTGCCAGAAATAATTAGCATAATATATGTGATTTTTAATTTAAATGTACAAAGGAGATTTTCAGATTCTCTAAACTTAGAAAAAAAAAGAACAAGGATCACATGCATATGGCATGAGTAAAATGGAAACATGAAAATAGCATGCAGTGTTTAAAATGTTCAACTCCTGAAATAACTAATTAAAGCAACCTAATGTGTGCATTTCCAACTTAGGACCACACAGGAATGAGATATGTGTATGAACAGCTAAGGGTATTAGGAGAATTACCCATTTTCTTAAACCCTAGAATGATTTATAAATAACTGCACATAACCAGATCCATCATTCTCTCGGGATCAAAACAAAGATAAAATAAACTAGGAGAAACACTAGCTTGGGGCTTTGGGGGATTTGCTGTTCAAAAGATTAAAGCAGTGAAAGGAAAAACATTATGTGAGTATTTATCCTTTGTATGCAATGGCATTAAGTCCTATTGCAGGCAGCCTAGAATATTATGAGACATTTAAATCTCTGAATTAATTTTGTTATGGGTGATATGGATGTTTGTTTGTGCATTTTTTTGTTTGTTTGGAGTATTAATCTGTAAGTGGGCTTTTGGTGTTAACATGATTGGAGCATTCTTGTTCTATCTTAGTATCATTAAACATGGATATAGATTAAACAGGGGAACATGGGGTTGAATCAGAAAAATATACAAGCAGTTATATCTTTCTGAAATATGAATGAAAGAAAAACTAAATTGGTCACTTGGGAGTTAGTCAATGATTTGCTTACTTCAGGTGGAAGCAAGTATATGCATGGTGCAACTGCACCCTGAGGCCTTTGTGTGTTGGAATAATTTAAACAACCTGGGAGTTTCCTTCACAATGCATACATAGTATTCATTTGACAAGGAGTTAAAGACCATAAAATAAATGGGGACAGGGGTTTAAAAATCTGGGTTATAAATATCCAGATATGGTGTTAATTTAATCAAGTTAAACTTGTTCATTGATTAGTTGCTGGGTGAAAATTTGGAGTATGAAACTTGGGTTTATTTATCTAGATTTGGGGAGAATAAATCAAGAATTATACATATGTTTATCTTTACTGTTTGCTGTGTATTTGTTTGAATAGATGAATGTGTTTTTTTTGTATTACCTTGTATGAACCAAAACATGCTAAGTATAAACATCTGTTAAACTAGGAAGGCACTGCAAGATTATGTTTTAAAATTATGAATATGTATACAAAATTGATAAATGCTCATACCAGTGAAAACTGACCCTTTTGGTTGCCCTTGCAATCATCTGGGTGTCTCAAAAATTCTTTGGGGCAGCTAAATGATTTGCTTGCAGGAAATTCAAGTTGGCTTGATGAGTAGAGAAGGCATTAGCTGCTAGAATAAATAAGAGAGACTTGTTTTTAAAATTTGCAGATGCATTGTAATGAAATTACTAGACACATTTTATTTCCTGTAATTGAAGTTACTTTTAGGAAACTTTTTAAGTATTTTGAGTTGAAGATATGTACTTAATCAAAACCTGATATGAGTGATCATGGATGATGGTTGGTTAACTACAAATTTATTTTATGAATGTCTGATTTGGAGAAAATAAGGAGTTAGACCTGTCATATGCATATGATATGGATATATATATATATTTGAACTCTGATTTTTATTGCTTATGTTTTGCCTTATGGAAAATTAAAAAGCTAAGGGGATTGATTTTTAATGAACACTCAAGATTTTAGTAGAATATTCAGGTGAGATGAATTTGTGCATGGCAGGTAAGTGATACTTGCATATGCACGAATTCTAGAAATTTGTAAGTAATTGAGTATTTAAGTTTAACCTCTGAGAAAACTTGTCAACAATTTTAGACGTCTAAGATCAAATTAGACGTCTGTCATAATAATTTAGACGTCTGAGATCTAATTTAGACGTCTGTCAACAAAAATTTAGATGTCTGAATTTAGTTCAAAATGTTTTCTACTCTCTGTTTAAAATTTAGACACTCTGAGACGTCTGTCATAATAATTTAGACGTCTGAAATCTAATTTAGACGTCTGTCAACAAAATTTTAGATGTCTGAATTTAGTTCAAAATGTTTTCTACTCTCTGTTTAAAATTTAGACACTCTGAGACGTCTGTCATAAAAATTTAGACGTCTGAGATCTAATTTAGACGTCTATCAACAAAAATTTAGATGTCTGAATTTAGTTCAAAATGTTTTCTACTCTCTATTTAAAATTTAGACACTCTGAGACGTCTGTCATAAAAATTTAGACGTCTGAGATCGAATCTAGACGTCTGTCATAAAAATTTAGACGTCTGAACTGCTGATTTTGCCTAATTTGCCTATTTTCGAGTAAATTTCCAAGGTTTATCGATTTTTGTCAATCCAACTTATTGTTATTAATTATTATCAACTTTGATAACTATCATGAGATCAATAAATACTATTTTAGAGTTAAATAGAATTATCTAGGCAAGATAAATATATATAAGTGTTAGAATTTGTCAAAGTGCACCTATGGCAGTAGAACAAGACTTAGAAAGAAATAAGTGGCTATGTCAATAACTTGTATGGTAGTTTGATTTCTATTTGATTTAAATTCCCTCTGATAAAAAAATATAATAATAATAAAGAAACAATTGTATATCATCAAATATACAGTTGACTTAGTTTGTTTGTACACTGATATGATTATATTGGTAAAACCAGGGTCTTGGGAAAAATATTTGGAAATTATATAAATATTCAAATATAAAAGAATTGGGGTTTAGTGGTGAATGCCTCTTGTATAAAAAAAAACTATGTGTTATAGAGTGAGGGTCACCACAGTTTGGTATCAGAGCTATGTTTTAAATAACATAGTAAATGTTGTTGTATGCATATGGATGTTTGAATGCATTGTTTGAATTATTGATGTTGAATGCTTTTGTTTTATGACTGAATAAAAAAAATATAAATGTGTACATGTGATACATGCACAGTGTGCACAGAAATGAAAATGAACCAAGTAAAGACACCAAAAATGATAGGGGTAAATAAACTAATGTAAAAATCATATTTATAGCATTATGGTAGGACCAAGGCACCATACAGGTGCATGATCATCACGAGAGCCACCTGTGATGAGCATGGAGGATTTTGTGAGAGCTTTAAGGGATGGAATGGCACCAAGGCAAGACAATCCTCATGAAGAACTCTCCAAACTGTTAAAGACATGTACCACTTTGGGAGGAAAGGATTTTGAAGGTACTGAAGGAGCTATAGGTGTTCAAACTTGGATAAGAACTATGGAGAGGGTCTTCACAGATATGCAAATCAATGACCAGAGGAAGAGACAGATAGCTTCAAGGAAATTGAAGGGGGTTGCACTGGATTGGTGGGAAGTTGTGACCGCAGGAAGACAAGAGGATACTATCACTTGGAATGATTTCAAGGACATGCTTGAGGCCAGATTTGTCCCAGCATCTGCCAAGGCCACACTGCTTGAAGACTTTATCAGATTAAGGCAAGGAAGCATGAGTGTGAATGAATACACTCAGAAGTTTGAAGCATTATCCAAGTATGGACTGGTGTTAATAGGGAATGCAGAAGCAAAGAATGCAAGGTACATTCAAGGCTTGAACCCTAGTCTGTCAAGGGCAATGTTGCCATACAAAGACAAAACCTTTGATCAAGTAATTGATCTAACTCTCTCATTTGAGCAACATGACACTGCAAGAGAGAAATTCAGGAATATGAAGCTCAATAAGAAGAAGGGTGGCCAGAACAAAGTGCAACCTTATGACAAGAGAAATGTAAGTAAAGGAGTTAAGAAAGGGGAAGGAGCAATATCACCTGAAAACAAGAAATTCACTCATTGTTTTAATTGTGGAAAAGCTGGACATTATAGTAACCAATGCCCTGACCCTAAAATACCTAGATGAGGCTGTTATAATTATGGAAAGATGGGTCATCTCAAGAAGGATTGCCCAGAAACCAATAGGGGAACAGCAAGGGTAGGAGCTTTGGCATCAAATAACACTGGGAATGTTGGGCAACTTGAAGGTATAATATTTATTCATACCCAACCAATATCAGTAATATATGACACTGGTGCCTCACATTCACTAATATCTTTGGAAATTGTAAAGAAGTTAACACTTGCTTGTGTTTCTATTGATCAGCCCTTAATTGTACACAGTCCCATAGGGAGTCATTGCATGTTGGGGATGAAGTGCATGGGTCTGAAATTAATTATAGGGGGTTATGAATTTAATTCAGATCTATATACCTTAAATTATCCTGGTATTGGGATTATTTTGGGGGTAGATTGGTTAATGAGAAATAAAGCAATTTTAAATTTAGAAAACCTTACTATTTCTTTGGAAACTAATGAAGGCAAAAGAATTACCATCTTAAGTGAAATAGCAAAGAATGCATGTTTTAATAAAATTTGGAGTATTAATGAAGTTCAAAAGGAATTAAAAATAGAGGAAATCCCAGTAGTAAATGGATATATAGATGTGTTTGGAGAAGTAAAGGGAGTTCCTCAAAACAGACCAGTTGAATTTAAAATAAAATTAATGCCAGGAACAAATCCAATCATTAAGAAGCCTTATAGAATGGGTCCAAAAGAGTTGGTAGAATTAAAACATCAACTAGAAGAATTAGAAGAGAAAGGATTCATAAGATCAAGTAGTTCCAGTTGGGGTTCCCCAGTGCTTTTTGTTAAGAAACATGATGGAACAATGAGGTTGTGTGTGGACTATAGGGATTTAAACAAGGTAACTATTAAAAATAAGTACCCACTGCCTAGAATAGATGATCTATTTGATCAATTGCATGGGGCTAGAATATTTTCAAGGCTAGACTTAGCCTCTGGATTTCACCAAATGAAAGTTGCAGAGGAAAGCATTGAGTACACAGCCTTCAATACAAGGTATGGCCTTTATGAATTTCTAGTAATGCCATTTGGCTTGACCAATGCTCCCTCCTATTTTGTAGACTTGATGAATAGAATTTTTAGAGACTTTTTGGATAAGTTTGTCTTGGTATTTATAGATGACATATTAATTTATTCAAAGTCAGAAAATGATCATGCTATGCACTTACATTTAGTATTATCCAGACTTAGAGAACATGAATTAAAAGCCAAGTATTCAAAGTGTGCATTTTGGCAACAAGAAGTAAAGTTCTTAGGACACATAGTGTCACAGCAGGGAGTAAGTGTAGATCCAAGCAAGGTCATTGCAGTTCAATCATGGAGTAGACCCAAAACAGTGACTGAGGTGAGGTCATTCTTAGGTTTGGCAGGGTTTTATAGGAGGTTCATCAAGGATTTTTCAAGAATAGCCGCACCAATGACCAAACTAACCAAGAAGAACCAACCACATGTGTGGACTGAGCAGTGTGAACAAGCTTTTGAGAAATTGAAGCAAGCATTGTTGGAAGCTCTTGTCCTACAAATCCCAGAAGCAAATGAAGGAATGGTTGTATACACTGATGCTAGTGGATCTGGGTTAGGTGCAGTGCTTATGCAACATGGCAAGGTAGTGGCATATGCATCAAGACAGCTAAAACCTAATGAAACCAAATATGCAACTCATGATCTAGAATTAGCTGCAATAGTGTTTGCACTAAAACTATGGAGGCATTATTTGCTTGGGGCAAAATTTGAATTATTCACAGATCATCAAGCATTGAAATATTTATTTTCTCAAAAAGATTTAAATATGAGGCAAGCAAGGTGGTTGGAGTTTCTAGCTGCATATGATTTAGATATTTTGTACACTCCTGGAAAAGCTAATAGAGTGGCAGATGCTTTGAGCAGAAATCATGTTAGATTAGCCAGTTTGATGATTGATGAGTTTAAAAATCTTGCAGTGCTTGGGGAGGCAAATATATACAGCAAGGATGCAGTGGATTTTAAAGAACATGGTGATATGGTGGAGTATGGTACACTGGGAATAATCACAGTGAAGTCTAATCTGGTGGAGAAAGTTGGTAGCATGCAAGATCAAGATCAAAGTCTAAAGGAGAAGAAAGAAATGTTATTAAATAACATTGGGTCAGAGAATTTTAAAATAGATTCCCAAGGTTATTTGAGGAAAAATGATAAGCTTTGTGTACCAAACATTGCAGAGTTGAAGGAAGAAATCATGAATGAGCATCACAAGACCAAGTACACCATACACCCTGGTGGTACTAAAATGTATCATGATTTAAAAAGAGGCTACTGGTGGGCAGGAATGAAGCAAGCAGTGGCAAGATATGTGGCAAAATGTTCCACATGTCAACAAATTAAAGCAGACCACCAAAAGCCCTCTGGCATGTTGCAACCTTTGGAGGTACCTCAGTGGAAGTGGGAAAGCATTTCCATGGATTTTGTGGATGGTTTGCCTAGGACTAAGAAAGGCAATGATAGTATATGGGTAATTGTTGATAGACTAACCAAATCAGCTCACTTTGTCCCTGTCAGGTCAGATAGAAATGCATCTAAGCTTGCACAATTGTTCATTAAAGAAGTGGTGAGGTTACATGGTATACCCAAGACTATTGTAAGCGATAGAGACACTTTGTTCACCTCCAGATTTTGGGAAAGCTTCCAAGAAGCAATGGGAACACAACTTTGTTTAAGCACTGCCTACCATCCTCAAAGTGATGGGCAAACAGAGATAGTGAATAAAATATTGGAAGATTTACTTAGAGCATGTGTGCTTGATTTTGGGGGTAATTGGGAGGATCATATCCACTTGGCAGAATTCACTTACAACAATAGCTATCAATCAACCATAGGAATGGCTCCCTTTGAAGCCCTGTATGGGAGACCTTGCATGTCTCCTGCCTGTTGGTTGGAAGCAGGAGAGGGTGTAATGTTGGGGCCAGACCATGTTAAAGAAACTTCCAACATGATTGAATTGATTAGGCATAGAATGAAGGCAGCACAATCAAGACAAAAGTCTTATGCAGATAGAAAAAGGAAGTCAATGGAGTTTGAAGTAGGAGAGCATGTTTTTCTGAAAGTATCACCAAAGAAGAAAGTGTTCAGGTTTGGAAAATCTGGTAAACTATCACCAAGATATGTAGGACCATATGAAATTATGCAGAGAATTGGTGCTATGGCCTACAGACTTAAGTTACCTGAGGAGTTGAGTGGTGTGCATCCTGTATTTCATGTTTCTCAATTGAGAAAATGGGTGCATGATGAAGGAGCAATTCTGGAGTCACCTACTCAAGTTCAAGTCCAGAAGAATTTGGTTTATACAAATGAACCAGTAGGGATAGTTGCCAAGGAAGAGAAAAAGTTGAGGAACAAGGTGATCAAACTGGTGAAAATCCAATGGAGCTTGGACACTAATGATTGTACATGGGAGGTTGAAGACAAAATGAGGGCTAAATACCCCAATTTGTTTACTGGTGGAGAGGTATGTTCAAGCAGCCTAAGATAATTTTTCTAAATGTATTTATATATTGTTTGTTTCCATAAAATATGAGTATGGGGTTATGGAGTTAAAACAGGCTATGATTATTGCTTTTAATTGGAGAAAATAGGTGAAATTATGGGGACATAATTCCTTTAAGGGGGAGGGTATGTAATGACCCTAAAATAAAATAAAATAAAAGTATATACATTTAATATATATGGGGCATTTTCTGTTTTATATATAAAGGTAAAATAAAATGAAGTTTAATAAAAAGATTTATATGTCTTATAATTGTGCCAGAAATAATTAGCATAATATATGTGATTTTTAATTTAAATGTACAAAGGAGATTTTCAGATTCTCTAAACTTAGAAAAAAAAAGAACAAGGATCACATGCATATGGCATGAGTAAAATGGAAACATGAAAATAGCATGCATTGTTTAAAATGTTCAACTCCTGAAATAACTAATTAAAGCAACCTAATGTGTGCATTTCCAACTTAGGACCACACAGGAATGAGATATGTGTATGAACAACTATGGGTATTAGGAGAATTACCCATTTTCTTAAACCCTAGAATGATTTATAAATAACTGCACATAACCAGATCCATCATTCTCTCGGGATCAAAACAAAGATAAAATAAACTAGGAGAAACACTAGCTTGGGGCTTTGGGGGATTTGCTGTTCAAAAGATTAAAGCAGTGAAAGGAAAAACATTATGTGAGTATTTATCCTTTGTATGCAATGGCATTAAGTCCTATTGCAGGCAGCCTAGAATATTATGAGACATTTAAATCTCTGAATTAATTTTGTTATGGGTGATATGGATGTTTGTTTGTGCATTTTTTTGTTTGTTTGGAGTATTAATCTGTAAGTGGGCTTTTGGTGTTAACATGATTGGAGCATTCTTGTTCTATCTTAGTATCATTAAACATGGATATAGATTAAACAGGGGAACATGGGGTTGAATCAGAAAAATATACAAGCAGTTATATCTTTCTGAAATATGAATGAAAGAAAAACTAAATTGGTCACTTGGGAGTTAGTCAATGATTTGCTTACTTCAGGTGGAAGCAAGTATATGCATGGTGCAACTGCACCCTGAGGCCTTTGTGTGTTGGAATAATTTAAACAACCTGGGAGTTTCCTTCACAATGCATACATAGTATTCATTTGACAAGGAGTTAAAGACCATAAAATAAATGGGGACAGGGGTTTAAAAATCTGGGTTATAAATATCCAGATATGGTGTTAATTTAATCAAGTTAAACTTGTTCATTGATTAGTTGCTGGGTGAAAATTTGGAGTATGAAACTTGGGTTTATTTATCTAGATTTGGGTAGAATAAATCAAGAATTATACGTATGTTTATCTTTACTGTTTGCTGTGTATTTGTTTGAATAGATGAATGTGTTTTTTTTGTATTACCTTGTATGAACCAAAACATGCTAAGTATAAACATCTGTTAAACTAGGAAGGCACTGCAAGATTATGTTTTAAAATTATGAATATGTATACAAAATTGATAAATGCTCATACCAGTGAAAACTGACCCTTTTGGTTGCCCTTGCAATCATCTGGGTGTCTCAAAAATTCTTTAGGGCAGCTAAATGATTTGCTTGCAGGAAATTGAAGTTGGCTTGATGAGTAGAGAAGGCATTGGCTGCTAGAATAAATAAGAGAGACTTGTTTTTAAAATTTGCAGATGCATTGTAATGAAATTACTAGACACATTTTATTTCCTGTAATTGAAGTTACTTTTAGGAAACTTTTTAAGTATTTTGAGTTGAAGATTTGTACTTAATCAAAACCTGATATGAGTGATCATGGATGATGGTTGGTTAACTACAAATTTATTTTATGAATGTCTGATTTGGAGAAAATAAGGAGTTAGACATGTCATATGCATATGATATGGATATATATATATATATATATATATTTGAACTCTGATTTTTATTGCTTATGTTTTGCCTTATGGAAAATTAAAAAGCTAAGGGGGTTGATTTTTAATGAACACTCAAGATTTTAGTAGAATATTCAGGTGAGATGAATTTGTGCAAGGCAGGTAAGTGATACTTGCATATGCACGAATTCTGGAAATTTGTAAGTAATTGAGTATTTAAGTTTAACCTCTGAGAAAACTTGTCAACAATTTTAGACGTCTAAGATCAAATTAGACGTCTGTCATAATAATTTAGACGTCTGAGATCTAATTTAGACGTCTGTCAACAAAAATTTAGATGTCTGAATTTAGTTCAAAATGTTTTCTACTCTCTGTTTAAAATTTAGACACTTTGAGACGTCTGTCATAATAATTTAGACGTCTGAGATCTAATTTAGACGTCTGTCAACAAAATTTTAGATGTCTGAATTTAGTTCAAAATGTTTTCTACTCTCTGTTTAAAATTTAGACACTCTGAGACGTCTGTCATAAAAATTTAGACGTCTGAGATCTAATTTAGACGTCTATCAACAAAAATTTAGATGTCTGAATTTAGTTCAAAATGTTTTCTACTCTCTGTTTAAAATTTAGACACTCTGAGACGTCTGTCATAAAAATTTAAACGTCTGAGATCGAATCTAGACGTCTGTCATAAAAATTTAGACGTCTGAACTGCTGATTTTGCCTAATTTGCCTATTTTCGAGTAAATTTCCAAGGTTTATCGATTTTTGTCAATCCAACTTATTGTTATTAATTATTATCAACTTTGATAACTATCATGAGATCAAGTAAATACTATTTTAGAGTTAAATAGAATTATCTAGGCAAGATAAATATATATAAGTGTTAGAATTTGTCAAAGTGCACCTATGGCAGTAGAACAAGACTTAGAAAAGAAATAAGTGGCTATGTCAATAACTTGTATGGTAGTTTGATTTCTATTTGATTTAAATTCCCTCTGATAAAAAAAATATATAATAATAATAAAGAAACAATTGTATATCATCAAATATACAATTGACTTAGTTTGTTTGTACACTGATATGATTATATTGGTAAAACCAGGGTCTTGGGAAAAATATTTGGAAATTATATAAATATTCAAATATAAAAGAATTGGGGTTTAGTGGTGAATGCCTCTTGTATAAAAAAAACTATGTGTTATAGAGTGAGGGTCACCACAATAGCTGCATAATCAGCAGCCCCCTCAGCAGCATGGCCTTCCCTAGCAGCTGGTCTCCCTCTTCGACTCATCCTTAATATCTATAAAAAGAAATGATTAGCACACCTAGAGAAACAACTGCATAAAGGACTCAAACTCTACTAAGCTACTATATTATATATAGTAATCATCCATCAAAATACAATTACGTCTCTCATACGTAGTTACGTCAGCGAGCGTTGGGTAAAATCGATAAACCAAAGCTCTGATACCAAATGTGACGACCGCCCATGACCCCTGCACTAAACCTAGACATAGTGTGCTGTAAAGTGTGCCAGGCAGCCATGGACGATTGTCAGGGTAAAGTTAAAACAACAGAATCTATCGTATTACTCACAGCGCATGGACAAAATACAATAGAATATATATATATATATATAGTGAAGCTTCACAGAATAGAATCTCATCAATAAAACTTCATAATAGTTGAATACAAACATCTGAACAGTCAATACATTAAGCCTCACTACATAACACTCAGAGAATATACAAGTAGCGGAACACCCAGTACATATAGTAAGAAGATAATATGCAAGCCTCCAGCTCGTCTTCGACATCAGCATCGTAGAAAGCAAGAGCAGCACCTGTCACCTGCTACCTAGTCTGCCCGTCCCAAAATGGATGAACAACCCAAGGCAATAAGAGTTAAAACATAAAGCCTTGAGTCAGACAACAGTCTTAGTGAGCAGTAAATTAACTAACAACATACCAAAAGAGCATAAAGGAAAAAGGAATAGGAATCCAACCCTCCCACTCCACCTCTTTCTACAGTGATAGCCCCCAGACACACACTAAGCAGAAGCAAACATAGCAAAGCATACAATGTAAAGTAAAGCAATTATCACTCGAGTCAAGGGCGATGTTTTCCAAGTAAAAAACCCCCAAGGCCTAAACCAAGATCAGATAAGCACCCAGAAAATACCGCTCTTGAGACCGAATGATGATACAACCAAACATCCATGACTCTGGCTATCACTGTTATCATTGCTTCGATATCATCGTTAATTGAATGACCGGCTCATTCTTTCATCCGTCCGTCAAGGGCTAATGGAAACCCTGGTTCTAGACATAACTCCGCACGTCATCGTGACCCATGCCTAGGACTATTGAATCTGCCCAGAGTACTTGACTACCAATCAGTAGCCTTCAGGGACTATCGAATCTGCCCAACGTACTCTTGCTTTGAGCATGCTAGAACCTTCAACAATGATGAGATCTCAGCCTTCTAGTCATCCTCCTCGACGACTATTTCCATACTAGCTCAAGCGCCTCTCGAGCAAACCATTACCCTCAAACTCGAACCATATCACCGAGTTATCAACATGCTTGGAATGATCCCGTCTGGATTAGACCAAGGCTATCTCATATCATGCTTCGCCTCATCATCATCATAGCAAAGCCTCATCTCAACATCATCATCAAATCTATCCATATGAGCTTCATCATCCGCTACATATGCCACAAGCAGCTTTTCCAATTCAAGAGCCTTTCCCTTAGCTTTTGAATCATCTTCGACCATCTTGTCTAAATCAAATCATCAATCATCTAATTCATAGCAATCAATCAAATCAAACGTTAATCCAAGTAAACAAGCATTCAAATATGATCTAAATAGACAATTATAACAATAATGGCAATTTCGTAATTACAGAGTCAAAAGTCTAACAAGCATGAAAACATGAGCAATATCTCTATAATCTTGATGAATGAACTTGCATAGGTTAACATGTAGTAAAATGGATGTCAAATCATCATGAACAATGGATCTATACTTAAGTTTACAAAGATGCATGAAAATCACTACTTTAACACCAAATCAAACCAACGATCCGATATACTCCTTTGGATCCGTGTGAGAGATAATCACCACTCACCAAATCCCCTAAACACCTCAAAAGAAACCCACTTCAGATCTGGACAGCGAAGGATCTAACTCGATCTTTCACAAATCCGCTTCAAATGATGAAATCTCTCTTCGATGGATGTAGATCTTCGACTTTAGCTCTTGGATCTTCGATCTTGGATGGAAGGAATCACTAGATTAGAGTGGAGAAAAGAAGTGAAGAAGTGTAGAAGTCGAACTCTCAAAATGTTAGCACTTCGTCGCTTCAAAATCCGGATCCCAAAAAGTGAGGCAAACCCATGTATTTATAGGCAGAATCCTCCTTAGGTCGTTCGCTCGGAGTTAGGTCGTCCACGACCTAAGAACCCTTACGACCTAAAACCCCACGACCTAAAATTTTCGACCTAACAGCCCCAAGCCTCTACGACCTAACGACTTAACATATGCGCATTCATACGACCTAACCAGATGCGCTTCTACGACCTAAGGACTTAGCGCATCAGTGCACCCAAGCGACCTACGACCTAACCCAGATGCGCTTCCTCGCGACCTAACGAATGCGCATCCATGCGACCTAACAGATCCAATGACCTACGCGCATCCGCAACCTAACAGATCCAACGACCTACGTGCATCCGCGACCTACGACCTAACAAACCTGCGACCTAACACACACACGCGACCTAACCAACTTAGCCAGGATACGACCTAACTCCTTAGGTCGTCTAACGACCTAACTACGCTAACTCGCTCACCACTAGGTCGCTAAATACTGATGGTTACTAACCCTTAGATCACTAACTCCTATAGGTCGCTAACTCCTATAGGTCGCTAACTACCAGCTCTCCTAGGTCGCTGCAAACCCTTAAGTCGCTCAAACCTTAGGTCGTCAACTCTTATAGGTTGCTAACTCTCTTAGGTCGCTCCAATCTCATAGGTCGCTCACTCGACCTAACCTACCCCACGACCTAAGCCAGCACACGACCTATCTTCTATACGACCTAACTATTACACGACCTAACTTCTTAGGTCGTTCCAATCCTTAGGTTGCTTCACTTCACTAAGTCGTCTACCCCTTAACTCGCCAACTTCCTTAGGTCGCTCCAAACTCTCATACGACCTAACACTTAGACTCTGGACGACTTATCAATAATGCGACCAAATGTCAACTGTTTTACGATGTTTCGATCCGTAAAAATACGGGTCGTTACATACGCCATATTTCAAAAATAATTATTATTTTCGCTTTTGATCGAAATTAGATGCAGCTTTGTTTTAATATGAATATTACAAATTTTCATTATAAAATAACTCTTTCTTTAGCATATTGACTATGGTATTTGTTTTCAAAACCATAGTGATTTGTTAGGTATTGAAAATAGAAAAGAATCTAAAATATTAATATATATTTTTGAGGTCATGGCTAAGCTGTATCTTTGAGAAAAAATTCTTTAATGATATGATTGTGAATCGTGGTGTACATCTGAATTTTACCTCGAAGGATTAATGGCAAATCACTCATTTAATGCGAGAGAAAAAAGGAGTTAATGAAGTTTTCAGATTGATGCAAATAAATGGGTGTAGTACAAGGTCCAATGATAACAATAGTAGACCCACTTATTTCGTTAAATTCGTCGATTAATTTTCTCAAATATGAACATGTGTATTTGATATATAAGTTAGATATCTATAATAAGTTCATAGAATATAAAATATACAGAGCAAACCATAACATGCAAAAGAATTATACAACTATATTTGATCGAATAGGTGAGTATCTTAGGTAAGAATTCCAGGAGAATGTAAAAAAAATACAATTTACTCTCAAAGTCACTCCTCCATATGCTACATAATGATGTGCTGATAAAGGGTAATCAAAATCTATTAGACAAAGTACGAACGATGATGAATGATGTTAAGTTACCTCTTTTTTTAGAGGTACGTACTTAAGAGTAAGCACAAATGTTGAATTTGTTTTCATCTAAAGTTGAGAATATGTTTCCATATAAGATATGAATTAAAAGAACCCTTATTTTAGATAGTTTAAAACATGTGTTGTCCCACCTACGTTATGACAAGCTGTTATTTACGACCTTCTAATTCTATGTTATATTCATGCATTGATTCGAGATGCCATAGTTAACGGGTCATTAGGGTGATGTAATGTAAAACAATACGTAGAGCTATGTACTTTAATTACAACTTTCAAAACTCACAATGGAAGGAATTAAATAAAAATGAACATACATAATAAAGAGACCTAGGTAATACTAACTATAGTTATACGCGTTGTTACATCAAGTTAAGATAATACTTTGTTTTCAACATAAATACATAAATCAAATAGTAGGTAGCTATAAAGAATGAAATAACTCCATCGAGTCACCATCATCATTGCTTATAAAGCATTTCCCCTAACATTATGTCAAACTATGAAGGATAGATATAAAAAGTAGATATACAGGGAATTAGACATATATTTGAGTAAGTGAGAAAATATCAGTAAGTATGTAATATAAATATGCTAATAAAACATCATTTTAGACTAATACTACACTTACTAATACTATATCACATGCATGTATTAGTTTAGTCCATCATAATATAGTGTTTCAATGATGAATACTCAAAGACCAATATCATATAAGCTATGTTGTCTCTATGGGTTTTCTCCATATTACCACATCAATACAACTCACCATGAATCTACTTAATGCCAAGATTCCTCAAACAGAGTAAATATAGAAAGCATCAAGTCATAAAAAGGTGACACCACCTCGATGATGATACACATTTATAATCGAGTATCGTATACTGCTTCTATCACTTTAATTTACAATGGGCACTTATATGAACATTAGCCAATTTTCTAATCTTTTTAGATGAAAATCACTATAATGAACATTAAATGGACATACCCATTTTCCCAACCCCTGTACGATATATGAGACAACCTTACTATCAATAGTAACCAACCAGATTTGTACTAAAACATTCATAACACCTATCTTATTTATATTAACATATGCACTTCCAAAACTCATCAACATCGAGTATCATGCCACATACTACTATATACAATGCACAACGTCCTAGCTTTATCACACGATCAATATGATATGCCTTTAATCATTTAAATAGGCCATCTTAGGTCAAGTTTCATATTAGCTTCGTAATAGGCATTCGGTCGACTTATTATACCACTCAGCCGAATGGTTCAAAAATTAGGTGACTAATCTTGTAGATTAGTCGACTGTCTGTCTTAAGGAAATAATTCTTCAGCTATTCAATCGATTCAACACAAATTCAGTCAATGGAGTGCCCTAAAAATGAACTGTAAACTTATCGTTATAGAGGTTTTCATTTAGTCGACTAAGGAATTTAACAAGTGGTCTGCTTAATTGTGTAAGTCGAATTATTACTGTTTGATTTGGTTTTTCACTAAGTATTCATACCAATTTTATTTAAACTATGTATATACTTCATTGTACATTTTCTAAGCTTAATTTAATTCATTTCATGGCCCTATTATCACTTTTTTCATATCATACTCTTGGTAATCATCTTAACATAGTCGTTATAATCTTATATCCTTCTACTTAAACCATTTCTCCATCTTTCTTTTGGTTTTTATACCATGATTATTTTTGCATAATCACTACCTTGATTTCATGTTATCCAAGCCAACCATAACATGTTCATTCTCATATGTCATCATTGTCATATTACATCGGGTTAAACAACCTATCATTCAACAGTTCGGTTATGGCTTATTCATCTCTCCAATTCAAAATAAACTCAAGGTTACAATCTATTCTAATGGCCAACCTCACATTTTTTGTACTCATCCAAGTACTAAATTCCAAATTTAGGTATATTATAACATCTATATCATGTCTAACAAGGCCACCAACCTGACTTAGGCCATAATCAATGAATTAAGAGAAAGTATAACATTATATATTTTAGTTAATAATTCTCGCTCAACAATAACAAAGCAAGGATCCAAATGTAACAACCTTGTATTTTGTAACTATTTTAATTTGAATTTCCTGATTTAAAAACTTTATTTTATTTATTTAATGGGAAATTTTGTTATTTTAAATATTAATTATGATTTGTATGTGAATTATAATCCCAAACATGAATAAATAGAGTATTTTCCAAAATAGTGAATTTTGGTCAATATGGTCAAACTTTGACTTTTAAAATTTAAATTTTAAAAGTTTGAAATTTTGAATTTTATCTTTTATTATGAAAGTAAATAAAATTTTAAGAATACTGCTTTTCGTTTCGTTGAAATCTGATTTATATTGTGAAAGTTCTGCCTTTTACACTATTGGATGTAATTTGTTGTATTTCAGAAAATTGTTATTTTAATTTTACATAAATAATATTTTGTTTGTTATGTCATGTTCTAATGTATGTTTACAAGTGTAACATGATGTTATGTATCTATTTTAGTTTTAAAACATTTTAATAGTGTAATTGAAATTTTTTAATGTCAGTTGTCTTTTGTTTACAATTTTTAATTTCTAGTTTCAATTAATTAAAGTAATTCTTTATTTATTTTTCTATTTTCTTAAAACCTTATTTTATTTTCATTTCCACTTTATTTTTTTCAGCATTTATTTTATTTACCTTGACTTATTATTTGTTTAGAAGTGTTTTTATAATTTTCCAAAGTTAATTGCATTTTGTTTGAAATTTTAAGTCTAGTTTCAATTTAATAAGCTATTTCTTTATTTCTTTTTCTATTTTCTCTAAACTTAATTATTTATATTCATTTTATTTTACTTGGCTATCAGTTTTAAATTCATTTACTTATTTTTTATTTGTTTTTATTTGATTTAAAAAGAAAGGAAATATGAAGAGACTTGACTTTATAACTTGAGACCTTTCATTTGCCTAAGACCTTTCATTTTCCATAACCTTTCATTTATTCTTGTTTGGCCGTGTATTTTCTTTGCTTTGGCCGTGTATTTTCTTAGAATTCACGTGAGAAACTTCTCATACTCCTCATTTTGCACGGCCATTTCATTTGAAAAAAAATGCAAACAATGGCTTCCTTTCTCCACTTTTCTCTTCTCTTTTTGCTTGTTTTGCCTTGCCTCTTCTTGTAACGACCCAGAATTTTGAACAAATTAAATTGAGAATATTTAATTAATTTTAAATATTTGAACGATGATTTAATTTGAATCCCGAATATAACTTTGAATTTGACGATTAAATTATAAAATTTAATCTATTGAAATTGGATAAAAATTTGAATCTTCAATTTAAAATTGAAGAAAAATATTTCGAAAGCTTATAAAACTCGTATTGAAAATTCTGAAGATGATTGAAGCTTCAGAATCCAATTTCGAATTGATTTGATCAGTTTTGAAATTTATATCGTTTAACCGATATTTAAAAGTAGTCATTTTTCAAACAGTCTCGGAATTCGACGAAACCAGTTCCATTGGGTCCGTAATATTGAATTATTACCGGATTTCAATTTTCGTATTTTTTGGAGTTAATACATGATCGTACGACGAGAAAACGCGTCGAAATCAATTTGAATTCAATTTAAAATTTAAAACTCAAAATTTGTTAAACATCAGCAGCACGTCTTCTTCCCTTAACTCACGCCAAATATCACGGAGCTAAATCGTGCCAACCATCCTCCTTTCGATTTTTAATATTCCCCTCCAGTTTCGATTTCCAGACAGATAATAAAATCGTTCCTCCTCTCAAGTTTCATTTATTCTAAAACAAAATCAAATGGCCGTGGCCTTTCTTCCCAGTATATAAAAAAAAAGACTTTGAAATTAAATTCGAACTCAAATCGAATTGCGACCGGAGGGGAACCGCGTGCTCGAGTCGCGCGGCAGTGGAGATGAATTCACGAGTTCAAGTGGGTTTCGCGAGGATCTCGAGCTGTATGGCGATGGCTCGCGTTCGAAGTGGAGGGCAAGGGGTCAGTGTCGATCGCGATTATTGGATCAATACCAACGCGAGGCAGTGGTCAATCGTGGTTCGTTCGCGATGGTGAAATGGGGTAGCTCGAGTTCGAGTATTACTGGGGAAGCGGCGGCGATCTCTGGAAGGCGAAGCAGTGGCTCATGAGGGGTTTCTCGTGCTCGAAGATGTGGGCTGTCGCGATGATGGCGCGAATTAGGGTTCGAGGCTTCGACTTGGTGCTGCATTCGATTTGGGTATGTGGCCTTTTCTTCAACCCAATTCAATTTAGATTTGGATATAAATTCAAATATGTACAGTGGATGTATATATTCAAAACAGGAAGAATTCTAGTTTAAAATGTAATCTATATTTTTAAAAACAGAAAAGATTGCAGTGAGATATAAGCAAGTTCCATTTCTTATTTAAAGTTAATAAAGAAAATATATTTATATATATATATAAATAGAAAGATTATTTCAAAAAATAAATGTTTACAGTTTAAAATAAATGGAAATTAATATACATGCAAATCGATTTGATAATTGCTGAAGTTTTAATTTTGAAAAAAAAATATTGGGATTTATTTGTAAATGAACTTATTACATAAATCGATAAAGATACTGTACAAAATAAATTTGTTAAGGAAAATTTGTTTGAAATGAGATTATTGAATCATTAAAATTACAAAATGTAAATTTGTTATTCGATTTTTTCGAATATTAATAAAGTGTATGAATTATTTATACAAGGTTAAAGTCGAGAAAACAAAAGAAGGATTGGATTGGGTTGCAAAATAAAAAGCTAAGGTGAGATTTTTCTCACTCAAAAAAAAAATGAAAGTGGAATTTTCAGTTATTTATTTCTTGATTTGATTGCTATATTGGATGTGATATTAGATATAGTAGGATATATCTATATATATATAGCAATATATACATATTGGCATATGTATATATTGGATTGATGATTTCCCGCCTCGTATAGCGGATGAGACCCTATTGCGCCTTTAGTAAGCTGATTTTTATAAAACCCATATACCGCGATAATTCCGTACTGGAGCGGAATTAGTATTGTGCTAACATCTTTGGATGCAGGGAAACAGGTTGGAGGGATCCAACTGGACCCCTCACATTGATTGAATTTATTTCTATTGTGATATGAATCTGTGAATGATTATAGTGATGCTATTAATCATATTGATATCTGGAAATTGTTTGAAAGCTAAAATTTAGCTGAATGGATGTTTTGACATCATTGGATTCCAAAGATAAACGAAGTTGAGTTTTTGAAATTTAAGTAGAAATTTCTAAGTGAATCAATTTTTGAAATTGAATAAATTTTCGTAAAAAGGAATTTATTTAAAAGGAGATCAGTTGAAAATCCAATTAGAAATTTAATTTGGTAAATTGAAATAATTTGGGAAATCAATGTAAAAATGATTTAAATTTGAAGAATCCATTTAAAAACAGGATGTTGAATAATTTGAGAAAAATAAGGAATTTATTTAGTAGCGATAAATAAAATTAAAAATCAATCTGTAATTGATTTAATATTTGGAAATGAAATGTTGAGAAATCAGCATGGAAATTTTACTTAAAGTTGAAAATAAATTTAGAAATCAATATTGAAATTGATTTGATATTGAAGTTCTTATAAATAAAATTGGAATTTATAAATGCTTTTTATAAATACGAAATCACTTATTTTGATAAGTAAAAATATAGAAGTTGATAAAAGAAGATTTATAAGTCGAAGTTGTTATAAAAATGGAAATAGAATTTATAAACGTGTTTATAAATTCGAAATAGATTGAATTTGATAAATTAAATATAGAAGATTTTTAAAGAAGATATATTCGCGATTTTGGACAGCGAATTATTTTTGAAATAAATGTGTAGGAAAGATTGAAATTTGGTTAAGTGAAGTATATTCACGATTTTGGACAGTGAATATAATTGTTAAGTAAAATGGATTTATTTTTGAAGAAGTGATATTAAAAATGAGGTTAAACATTTTAAAAGATGTTTTAAAATGTATTGGGAATTGAAATCATAGATTTCAACATTTATTGTTGAAATAGGCGTTTTCGAAAATATAAGGAAATGATGGACTATAACACTGTTGTTATAGTAAATGATTTCCGAAAGGAAATGGTTTGATGTAGTATTGGGATTTATATATCTTAAATTTCGAATCCCTATACTAGAGATTTTGAGTCGTCATAACGATGTTTTACGTAATATTCGTTTTGACTCAAATAAATGTTATAGTAAATGGTTTCCTTAAAAGAATGAAATATATACTTAATTTGATTTAGGTATATTGAATATTTTCAAGTGTTGAAAATAAATAGATTTGTGAATTACTTATTATTATACAAGTATGGAATGTTTTCCAAAACGAAATGAAATGTTCTTGAGAATTTATCTTCTTAAAGATAAATCGAAAGTGAATTTTTGAAATCAATTGGAAATCGAATATCAGTAGATATTCGAAAAATATAAATTCAATATGGAATTTATAAAGGAAATGAGAATTCGTTTAAAAAAATAAATGTTGATTTATTTTTGAAGTGTGGAAATTTTATATCTAGTAAAGATATTTTTGGAAATTAAATAATTTGGAAAATTATTTGGAATCTGATGATGTTGCGCATCTTTATTGATAGTTAAATAACCGACTATCAATAATTACCTTTAGATAGGTATCTGTTGTGAATTGGATGAATTTGAATGCCACACTTATTTTTGGAATAATCGCTCACTATTCGGGTTAGCCGGGAAAGGACCATGGGGTCGTATAACCCATTCCGAATATGTGATACGTCGTTATGAATCGCATTTGAAGACCGGTGTTGAAGACCGGATATTTTTGAAAACGGAAGGATTACCATCGAGTTACTCTACATCGGCTGATCTCCGGTTTAGAGGTTTTATCACCCTTAGTGACGGAAAGTCCGGACGTGATTAGAAAATTATCCGGATATGCAAGGGCTTCGTGAAAAGTTCCTTCGGTTCTGTTCGATCCCGGAACAGACTTGTATGGATTGTGTGTCTGACGTTACAATTTGAGATATAAAGCTGATTTCTTTCAAATACATTTCTGTTGGTGGCGGAGAATTTATTCTCTTAGCTTAACACCCTTCTCTGAGACGTACGAGCTCAGAGGTTATGTAGTTGAAATTTATCAGCGATATATCCCAATTTGGTAACGTGGCATACTGAGTGTTGCTGTGAAATGATCAGTGTTTGATCATTTGTGATATGATCATTTGTTTGATCTTATATCTTTGTGATCATAGGTTGATCATTTTGTTTGACCCGAAGCAGGGCTTTTTGAGAAAGCGTAGCTTTGTGGACGAGACTTCGTCGAGCCTCACACCCCGGAAATGGTCGAAACAGGAAGGATGCGGCAAGGTTCTAGGGAGTAGCGCCCCTTAGTGTATGTCATTCCTTCTGGATAAAGGTGGTATCATGGTATGGAGCCCAGATACTTAACCTCTGTGGTTACTGCATTATTTTTACTATGTGGTTTGTTGCGAATCGGGGATCCTCGGGAAGATCGGTGACGATCGGGGGATGGCATACGCGTGTCAGTAGTTACCTATTTTTGCAGAGGTAACCCGGCCTTGTGTTGGCAGAGATCCGGTTAGGTTCTCGGGTCGTCTATTCCAGGGACGTACCCATCGTGGATAGGAAGTTCCTTAGCCTGACCATTTGTTGGAAATCCAAACTCCAATACGCACATTGTACGGTATTAGTTGTAGAACCTGCCATTTACGTACGGTGGTCACCACTGTTTAGATGGTAGCTATAGTAGGCATACGATACTGGTCGTATGTTGGCTAAGATTAATATTATACTTTCGAAATGTTTTCTACACTATGCACTAATAATATCAAAAAGAATTTGATTTTGCGTAGTAAGCATCTTTGACTATCATAAGAAGAAATCTCCTCCAATTCTGCGTTTGCATTGTGTGTGTGGTGGGAGGTCTTATGGTAGTTTCATTTTCCAAAAGCATTGCGAATTGACATTAAAGTTTTCCTGTTGTTTATTCTAAAGATAAACTGTTTTACGATCTCACACCAGTCACCATGACTGACTCGGAGTTTATTGTTCCCTTCTAAACTCTGGGTGCCCACCAATTTCCACACGGGCAGCCTAGAGTTATATTATCAGGATATTCTGGATATTCTGGAGCTTTGGAGATATTCTGGATGACGAGACGTAGTATTTGTATCTGATAGTATTTATCCCGCTGTGTATTCTGTATGAGGACAAGTTATATAACTGTCCATTGTTGTATTGAGTTGTATATTGACTCTGATGATTGATGTATGTATAAAATGATATAGTTCTTTGTTTTAAAAGACTGGTAATTATCTATTATATATTGTTCCGCTGCGATATGTGAGATTCTGATATTGTTCTATTTCTGTTCTGTGTTGTTCTTCTTTTCTTTTTCTTTTCTTCTTCTTCTATCTTTTCTTCTGTTTTCTTTCTTTCTTAAACCCTCACTATTGGAGTTTCCGGCACTCGATTGCTCGACAGTCGGTAAAGGGAGTATCGATGTCGAATTTTCGAAAGTCGAAAATTTCGGTATGTGACAAAGTGGTATCAGAGCATATGGTTAAGCGACAACCCTGCTCTGTTGGGTGTTACTTATTAGAGATAGAGTCAGCAGTACTCTAGAATGAGTTGAGTGTAATAATAGATACGAGCGCGTATTTGTTGGTGAATATAAAAATGTTTTATATTGTGTTTGCTTATCCGTTGAGATGTTTGTGAATTTTGGTCGGTATGTGGGACGCCATATTATCGATAGGGATTTCTAAACACTTAAACGAGGCAAGACGACATAGTATTGTTTTAAAATAGGGTGAATGGAATAATTTTACCCAAAACTATTTTTATATAGAAAAGAAATGATTTTCTATGAATTATTACAGTATATGGTTGCATGGTTGTTAGAAAGTGATAATATTGAAATGTTATCATTATTATATGAAATTGAATACGAAATAGAAATTGTAACTTCAAAGTTAAGAAATAAATTCATATACGAATGAAATTTAAGAATATAAATTATAAATGTGAATTGTAATTTAAAACGGAATTCCAGAGAAGTATTTGGAAATGTTTGAAAAGAATTTGAAAATTTTGGAGATTTGGAAAGTTTAAATCATTTTTGATTTGAAAATGAATTTCGAAGGTTTTGAAAAGTATTTTAGAGAGATGAAAGCTCTAAACTCTTTTAGGTCGCTGGAAAATAATCCTGATGATGATTGGCCACATCATTAGAATTCATTTTCGGGTTTCCAAAAGAGGAAATTGCTGCCAAATTATTTTAAATGGAAGTTGTTTGAAAAATTTGGATTTTGTTTTAGAAAATTCAAAAGATAAATTTGAATTGTTTTCAAAATAATTTTGAAATGTTGGTAAACTCTAGAATGCTATATAAAAATATTTATGAGAATAATAAATGAGTTGATAACTTATACAATTTGTTGTGAATTTAGATTGAATAAATTTAACTTAAGGAATTTTAAGTTGAATTAAAGTAAGTATAAGTGAATCAATAAAAATCCAAGTGGTAATTTTTGAATATAAGTTGTATAACTTATAAAATGAGCAAATGAAAGTGAAAGTGAAATTGAAAGTTGAGATTCATTTTGAAATTGTAAGTAAGTAAGACTGAATTGAATTTAGATTTGTGGAAAACAAGTAAACTATTAAACTGAAAATTAGTAAGTAAAGCTAATTGAATATCGACCGAATGAATAAGTTTGAAACGAATTAAATTCATATGGAATTGGAAATCCAGTTTAAATATGGGGGGTTATAAACCAAAATAGTGAATTGTAAATAAATTTTGGAAATGAACGAAAGAATAAAACTGGAATTGAAACTGAATGTTGAAAACAGATTTGAATTTGTAAGTGGATTAGAATTAGAAATGAATTAGTAATTGGAACTAATTTAAAATAGTGCAGTTGTAAAAGAAAGCTGAATGGAATCCAAATTGAATTGAAATGGTAAATTTAATTCAAATGAGAACGTGAAATGCAAAAATTGAACGAAACTGAATATATTACTTCCATAGTGAAGTACAAATGATATAACAAGCAGTTGATATCGAAAATTTTGTAATAAAATTTGCAAATTGGATTGAATGTTGTAACTGGATGTTATGGCTAGTAGATATACAGGTGTTATAAATTGGATTTGATCTTCAAAGATGAATTTGAATTTGCTCGAAAAAGGTAAGTATTTAAATTTGAATATGAGTTTTTGATGATTTCTTGTCTAGCCGCTTGGCTTTTTCTTTTCTTTTTGAAATCTGAGAGTCCGTAGGGACGTTTTGTAGTCGTACCGTATTAGCCGCGCAAAGGAGACGCTGGCGAAATTTTTCGGAAATTTAGGGTGTTAGAAAATTTTTGAGAAATTTTGAAAGTTTAAAATTTGAATTTAAACTTGAATTTGAATTTTGAAGAAAACAATGATGTTTGAAAACTATTAAAGGTTTAGAAATTTAGTTGAATTAATAACGAATCTTTAGTAGAGAGATTTGTTTGAAAATTTGATAAAACTATTGGATTGTGAAAAATAGTAGACGAGTTAAGGACATTTTTTCCTAACTTGTAATTTCGGGACGAAATTCTTTTAAGGGGGGAAGTCTGTAACGACCCAGAATTTTGAACAAATTAAATTGAGAATATTTAATTAATTTTAAATATTTGAACGATGATTTAATTTGAATCCCGAATATAACTTTGAATTTGACGATTAAATTATAAAATTTAATCTATTGAAACTGGATAAAAATTTGAATCTTCAATTTAAAATTGAAGAAAAATATTTCGAAAGCTTATAAAACTCGTATTGAAAATTCTGAAGATGATTGAAGCTTCAGAATCCAATTTCGAATTGATTTGATCAGTTTTGAAATTTATATCGTTTAACCGATATTTAAAGGTAGTCATTTTTCAAACAGTCTCGGAATTCGACGAAACCAGTTCCATTGGGTCCGTAATATTGAATTATTACCGGATTTCAATTTTCGTATTTTTTGGAGTTAATACATGATCGTACGACGAGAAAACGCGTCGAAATCAATTTGAATTCAATTTAAAATTTAAAACTTAAAATTTGTTAAACATCAGCAGCACGTCTTCTTCCCTTAACTCACGCCAAATATCACGGAGGTAAATCGTGCCAACCATCCTCCTTTCGATTTTTAATATTCCCCTCCAGTTTCGATTTCCAGACAGATAATAAAATCGTTCCTCCTCTCAAGTTTCATTTATTCTAAAACAAAATCAAATGGTCGTGGCCTTTCTTCCCAGTATATATAAAAAAAAGACTACGAAATTAAATTCGAACTCAAATCGAATTGCGACCGGAGGGGAACCGCGTGCTCGAGTCGCGCGGCAGTGGAGATGAATTCACGAGTTCAAGTGGGTTTCGCGAGGATCTCGAGCTATATGGCGATGGCTCGCGTTCGAAGTGGAGGGCAAGGGGTCAGTGTCGATCGCGATTATTGGATCGATACCAACGCGAGGCAGTGGTCAATCGTGGTTCGTTCGCGATGGTGAAATGGGGTAGCTCGAGTTCGAGTATTACTGGGGAAGCGGCGACGATCTCTGGAAGGCGAAGCAGTGGCTCATGAGGGGTTTCTCGTGCTCGAAGATGTGGGCTGTCGCGATGATGGCGCGAATTAGGGTTCGAGGCTTCGACTTGATGCTGCATTCGATTTGGGTATGTGGCCTTTTCTTCAACCCAATTCAATTTAGATTTGGATATAAATTCAAATATGTACAGTGGATGTATATATTCAAAACAGGAAGAATTCTAGTTTAAAAATGTAATCTATATTTTTAAAAACAGAAAAGATTGCAGTGAGATATAAGCAAGTTCCATTTCTTATTTAAAGTTAATAAAGAAAATATATTTATATATATATATATATAAATAGAAAGATTATTTCAGAAAATAAATGTTTACAGTTTAAAATAAATGGAAATTAATATACATGCAAATCGATTTGATAATTGCTGAAGTTTTAATTTTGAAAAAAAAATATTGGGATTTATCTGTAAATGAACTTATTACATAAATCGATAAAGATACTGTACAAAATAAATTTGTTAAGGAAAATTTGTTTGAAATGAGATTTTTGAATCATTAAAATTACAAAATGTAAATTTGTTATTCGATTTTTTCGAATATTAATAAAGTGTATGAATTATTTATACAAGGTTAAAGTCGGGAAAACAAAAGAAGGATTGGATTGGGTTGCAAAATAAAAAGCTAAGGTGAGATTTTTCTCACTCAAAAAAAAAAATGAAAGTGGAATTTTCAGTTATTTATTTCTTGATTTGATTGCTATATTGGATGTGATATTAGATATAGTAGGATATATCTATATATATAGCAATATATACATATTGGCATATGTATATATTGGATTGATGATTTCCCGCCTCGTATAGCGGATGAGACCCTATTGCGCCGTTAGTAAGCGGATTTTTATAAAACCCATATACCACGATAATTCCGTACTGGAGCGGAATTAGTATTGTGCTAACATCTTTGGATGCAGGGAAACAGGTTGGAGGGATCCAACTGGACCCCTCACATTGATTGAATTTATTTCTATTGTGATATGAATCTGTGAATGATTATAGTGATGCTATTAATCATATTGATATCTGGAAATTGTTTGAAAGCTAAAATTTAGCTGAATGGATGTTTTGACATCATTGGATTCCAAAGATAAACGAAGTTGAGTTTTTGAAATTTAAGTAGAAATTTCTAAGTGAATCAATTTTTGAAATTGAATAAATTTTCGTAAAAAGGAATTTATTTAAAAGGAGATCAGTTGAAAATCCAATTAGAAATTTAATTTGGTAAATTGAAATAATTTGGGAAATCAATGTAAAAATGATTTAAATTTGAAGAATCCATTTAAAAACAGGATGTTGAATAATTTGAGAAAAATAAGGAATTTATTTAGTAGCGATAAATAAAATTAAAAATCAATCTGTAATTGATTTAATATTTGGAAATGAAATGTTGAGAAATCAGCATGGAAATTTTACTTAAAGTTGAAAATAAATTTAGAAATCAATATTGAAATTGATTTGATATTGAAGTTCTTATAAATAAAATTGGAATTTATAAATGCTTTTTATAAATACGAAATCACTTATTTTGATAAGTAAAAATATAGAAGTTGATAAAAGAAGATTTATAAGTCGAAGTTGTTATAAAAATGGAAATAGAATTTATAAACGTGTTTATAAATTCGAAATAGATTGAATTTGATAAATTAAATATAGAAGATTTTTAAAGAAGATATATTCGCGATTTTGGACAGCGAATTATTTTTGAAATAAATGTGTAGGAAAGATTGAAATTTGGTTAAGTGAAGTATATTCACGATTTTGGACAGTGAATATAATTGTTAAGTAAAATGGATTTATTTTTGAAGAAGTGATATTAAAAATGAGGTTAAACATTTTAAAAGATGTTTTAAAATGTATTGGGAATTGAAATCATAGATTTCAACATTTATTGTTGAAATAGGCGTTTTCGAAAATATAAGGAAATGATGGACTATAACACTGTTGTTATAGTAAATGATTTCCGAAAGGAAATGGTTTGATGTAGTATTGGGATTTATATATCTTAAATTTCGAATCCCTATACTAGAGATTTTGAGTCGTCATAACGATGTTTTACGTAATATTCGTTTTGACTCAAATAAATGTTATAGTAAATGGTTTCCTTAAAAGAATGAAATATATACTTAATTTGATTTAGGTATATTGAATATTTTCAAGTGTTGAAAATAAATAGATTTGTGAATTACTTATTATTATACAAGTATGGAATGTTTTCCAAAACGAAATGAAATGTTCTTGAGAATTTATCTTCTTAAAGATAAATCGAAAGTGAATTTTTGAAATCAATTGGAAATCGAATATCAGTAGATATTCGAAAAATATAAATTCAATATGGAATTTATAAAGGAAATGAGAATTCGTTTAAAAAAATAAATGTTGATTTATTTTTGAAGTGTGGAAATTTTATATCTAGTAAAGATATTTTTGGAAATTAAATAATTTGGAAAATTATTTGGAATCTGATGATGTTGCGCATCTTTATTGATAGTTAAATAACCGACTATCAATAATTACCTTTAGATAGGTAACTGTTGTGAATTGGATGAATTTGAATGCCACACTTATTTTTGGAATAATCGCTCACTATTCGGGTTAGCCGGGAAAGGACCATGGGGTCGTATAACCCATTCCGAATATGTGATACGTCGTTATGAATCGCATTTGAAGACCGGTGTTGAAGACCGGATATTTTTGAAAACGGAAGGATTACCGTTGAGTTACTCTACATCGGCTGATCTCCGGTTTAGAGGTTTTATCACCCTTAGTGACGGAAAGTCCGGACGTGATTAGAAAATTATCCGGATATGCAAGGGCTTCGTGAAAAGTGCCTTCGGTTCTGTTCGATCCCGGAACAGACTTGTATGGATTGTGTGTCTGACGTTACAATTTGAGATATAAAGCTGATTTCTTTCAAATACATTTCTGTTGGTGGCGGAGAATTTATTCTCTTAGCTTAACACCCTTCTCTGAGACGTACGAGCTCAGAGGTTATGTAGTTGAAATTTATCAGCGATATATCCCAATTTGGTAACGTGGCATACTGAGTGTTGCTGTGAAATGATCAGTGTTTGATCATTTGTGATATGATCATTTGTTTGATCTTATATCTTTGTGATCATAGGTTGATCATTTTGTTTGACCCGAAGCAGGGCTTTTTGAGAAAGCGTAGCTTTGTGGACGAGACTTCGTCGAGCCTCACACCCCGGAAATGGTCGAAACAGGAAGGATGCGGCAAGGTTCTAGGGAGTAGCGCCCCTTAGTGTATGTCATTCCTTCTGGATAAAGGTGGTATCATGGTATGGAGCCCAGATACTTAACCTCTGTGGTTACTGCATTATTTTTACTATGTGGTTTGTTGCGAATCGGGGATCCTCGGGAAGATCGGTGACGATCGGGGGATGGCATACGCGTGTCAGTAGTTACCTATTTTTGCAGAGGTAACCCGGCCTTGTGTTGGCAGAGATCCGGTTAGGTTCTCGGGTCGTCTATTCCAGGGACGTACCCATCGTGGATAGGAAGTTCCTTAGCCTGACCATTTGTTGGAAATCCAAACTCCAATACGCACATTGTACGGTATTAGTTGTAGAACCTGCCATTTACGTACGGTGGTCACCACTGTTTAGATGGTAGCTATAGTAGGCATACGATACTGGTCGTATGTTGGCTAAGATTAATATTATACTTTCGAAATGTTTTCTACACTATGCACTAATAATAATATCAAAAAGAATTTGATTTTGCGTAGTAAGCATCTTTGACTATCATAAGAAGAAATCTCCTCCAATTCTGCGTTTGCATTGTGTGTGTGGTGGGAGGTCTTATGGTAGTTTCATTTTCCAAAAGCATTGCGAATTGACATTAAAGTTTTCCTGTTGTTTATTCTAAAGATAAACTGTTTTACGATCTCACACCAGTCACCATGACTGACTCGGAGTTTATTGTTCCCTTCTAAACTCTGGGTGCCCACCAATTTCCACACGGGCAGCCTAGAGTTATATTATCAGGATATTCTGGATATTCTGGAGCTTTGGAGATATTCTGGATGACGAGACGTAGTATTTGTATCTGATAGTATTTATCCCGCTGTGTATTCTGTATGAGGACAAGTTATATAACTGTCCATTGTTGTATTGAGTTGTATATTGACTCTGATGATTGATGTATGTATAAAATGATATAGTTCTTTGTTTTAAAAGACTGGTAATTATCTATTATATATTGTTCCGCTGCGATATGTGAGATTCTGATATTGTTCTATTTCTGTTCTGTGTTGTTCTTCTTTTCTTTTTCTTTTCTTCTTCTTCTATCTTTTCTTCTGTTTTCTTTCTTTCTTAAACCCTCACTATTGGAGTTTCCGGCACTCGATTGCTCGACAGTCGGTAAAGGGAGTATCGATGTCGAATTTTCGAAAGTCGAAAATTTCGGTATGTGACACTTCTCTTGCTTGGTTCGGCCCTACCCTCCATCACCTCCACCATCTCCTCCTCTTCGCCACCCACCACCTATCACCTCCTCTTCCTCTGACCAGATCTGGCCATACCTTTCCCATGACAAAAAATTCCACAAAAAAATGTTGCAAACTCCTTAAAACATGCCTGACTGAGCCTAGTCTTCATCACTATCACCTTAGATTGCCTTGGCCACCACCCCATGCTCCACCACCACCATGATATGACCATTTACTCTCAGCCTTACCTCTATTCAGATCTGTACCATGCATGGCCGAGCCCCATAGGACCATAAACCCGAGCCTAGATGCAACCAAAACCACTTATGCCTTGACCTTTGACCTTCTATGCTTGCAAACTCCAAACCCTTTGCATTCTCCTTTGTAGCCGTACCTATAAGAGCCCAAACCAGATCTATTTCCACCAAATAATCATCATGGCCGAACCATAATCATATATGGTTGAGCACAAGTTGAAGCAAGATAAAGCAGATTTGATTTAAAAGCTAGGTGATGTTATTTGTCTAGCCTAGTTTCCATTTATTCAATTTAATCTTTTGTATTGTAATTACATTTATATGGTGCTTTGTGTTATTATTGTATACAAGATTTATATCTTGGATCTCTACACTCAAATCAAAAATCGTGCTATCGTGCTTTCTGGAATCCATCTGTGTATTTTGTTTTGCGAAACCCAGCTTTAAAAGGTGAGTAATCACACCTGACATTTATACTTATGCAAATATGAAGTGACAACAAGTGAAAGTGTAGAAATTATTATATCATGTTATACCTGCCTGTGATGTAAATTATATGATGTTAAACCCTGTTATTAACTTGTCACATCATCCGTTATATTTTATTTTATTTTATTGTTTATTTTATATTATGTTCTCACACTACAAGTTCCCTGTAGAATAGAATCACTATGGGTTGAAATGATACATACCCGAACGGACTTTAGAATAGGGAAAAATCGTTATGGGCTGAAATGATAAGCCTGAGCGATTTTTATTTATTTTATTTACTTGGGATTGTGGGTTTGAAATAATAGAACCCGGATTTTTCTTTGTAAATTACGGATTGAAATGATATATTATCCGTATCACTTGACCTAGTTTAGAAAATATTATACAGACCCGTGATTATTTTATATATTTTTCTGGAAGTTTTAAGTATTTTGAAGATGTAAATTTTTGATATTTTGATTTAAATTTGGTTTTTAAAATGATTTAATAAAGTGAAAAATGATTTTCTATGTATTAAAAATGTTAAATAAATGAATGGAAATTTGTGATTTGGTTTTAAATGGAATTTTAAGTAAAGAAAATAAAAATGGAAATTAAGTCTTATTTATGAAATAGAAATTTAAATATAAGTGTTAAGTAAATGAAAAAATGGGAAAATTGAACACTTGAGTTTAATAAGTAAAGTATTGGAAAATTGGATTTTAATTGTGAATTTTTTCTTATAAAAATCATAAGTTAAAAAAAGTATTTAATTGAATATTTTGGGGTGGAAAAATATGATTTTTATATGTTAAAAAGGGTTTAAATTGAAGATTTATTGATTATGAAATTCTAGTGTAAATCTGGAAATACTTTTAGTAGCACTTCAGAAGTGCTACCGTTTTCTGAAATTTAACTAAAATCTGAACTAAATGAATTTACAGCAGTGTTGTAGTTGCAGAAGTGAACTAAAAGGCAAAAATTGACTAATGGCTATTACAGCAGTTTTGTGAATGCTGTAGTTGCAGAATTGAACTAAACTTGAAATTTAAACCTGAACTATTACAACAGTTTTGTAAATGCTGTCTTTGCTGAATTAAACCATTTTTCAACTAAAACTGAACTATTACAGCAGTTTTTAAATGCTGTCTTTGCTGAATTGAATTGTTTCAAATGTAACTTACAGTAGAATTTTCTAAGTGCCGCAAAAGCTGAAATTTAAATTGTTTGAAGTATTTAAGTGAATAAATGAGCTCAGAAAAGGCTAAGTTTTTGGAAATTGAATATTTGATTTGTAAGTATAATGACTTCATATTTAAATGGTGTAAATGAATTATTTTGATTTGAATATAAACCACTTTGAATTTATGAGTTAATACAATGTTTGAAATTGGTATAATAGAATGAATGAACTTAAAATGTTATAACTTTGGTAATGAATATTAATTTAGAAGTATTATGATTTTTCTAAATATTCTGAGGTCCTAATGACAATATTTCAAGTGTTATGATTTCCAAGTATTTTGGTTTCAAAAAGTTTGGTTTCAGAATTGTTATGACTTTGAAAGTAATATTGTTTGGAAATGAAATTAATTGGAATCGTATTTAATTAAGAATTGTCTTTAAATATATATTAATTTGAAACTTGTTGAAATTGAAGATTCAAGGATATGACTTTAGAAGGAGGTTTGGTTTAATATGATTTAAAAGAATATTTCAAGTTAAATAAATTGAAAGAAATATATTGATTTAGTTTGGAATTTAAATGATATATTATTGCTTTGATTTTTAAAATTGAAATGATATATTATTGCTTTGATTTTTGAAATTGAAATGATATATTATTGAATTGGTTTTTGAAATGGAAATGATATTGTTGAATTGGTTTTGAAATGGATATGTTTTGGGTTTGAAAGTATGTATTATTTTGAAATAAGTGATATGATTTTGAAATGGTTTAAAGGATGTATTTTGATTTGAAACATAAACTATTTTGAAATTTATAACCACGGGTTATAATAACGATTGGTTGTTAAAGAGACCGGGATCAGATATGGGCATACTCTCTGTAAATACCGAAAACCACTTTAACAACTGTGTACGCGGTGGAGTTTCCAGAATGAATTAGGATGGTTGCGACGATCCTAAAGGTATATACGTGGACCCAACTCCCGTGAGTTGGCATAAAGTGGCTAAAACAAGAGTGATTGAAGGGCCAATGAGGTAGCACCTCTGATCGGACACACTTCTTCGATACCATTCTATTACTTTGTGATTGATTGGGTGCACCCCTTGATTTGGGAGTGTTGTTCGAGGTGGACGGTAGTGGCTGCTATGCGTCACCACCAGCCCGGATGCGTAATTGGTATATCTACCCTGGCATTGCCTAGTTGTGTCGTGTCACTTACCATAGCGAGCTTTACTACGAGTTTCTATTTGTGTCGTACCTATGGAGTATCTTCTCATAGACTTTCGAGGTATGCAGGTATTGTATAGACTATTGGCATTATTCGTGTTAAGGGGAATATTGGGTCACTCCTTAATGCTATTTTAAAGTATGTTTATTTTATAATTAGACACTACTATAATAGTGAATATTACTACATAGTAGATAGTTTAACGGATCCTTAAAGAATGGGCGATCCCAAGCATTCTTTAAGTTACTTGTATCTTTATTACAGTTCACTTGAGTTGGTTTGCATTGTATAAGTATGTATGTCCTGACTCGAGTGTTTTGTGTTTTGCTTAACGCTCGGGTCAGACTGAGTGATACAGCATTAGAGACTCACCTTTGGAGCTGGAGTTTTGCTTTGAAGATCCTGATATCTATTCCTTTAGTTGATTCCAGTTGTATTCTGAGTTGTACCTGATTATTCATACTGTTGTATCTTGGTATTTCTATTGTATCTTAATTAACTCTGATGTATTTATATAGTAGCTTCATGAACTACTATTTCTTTGTTTCCGCTGCATTATATTACTCTGTGTCTGTGATCTGTGATTATTTATTTACCGTATATTCTGAGTTTTGTCAAATTTTTATTTACAACGCGGTATTTTGAGCAATTCAAGTCCGACATTTGCGGATGCGAATGGTTGAAAATATCGGGTCGTTATAGTTGGTATCAGAGCTTTGGCTCTAGGCAAAACTTAGCATATATAGTAAATTTATTTATAGAATCACTTTCGTTCGAGCTTGAATCTCTTCCTTTTGACTCGATTTCTTTTGAATTTTGGAACGGTCCCTGCGGTTCCAAATTCATTCTTGTCTCTCCCTATTTGTCTTCTTTTGATTCTGGAGTATCCCAGAACTATACTTCGAATAAACTTTCTAATGAATTGGCAGTCCCGCCAATATTCTAATGATTTGTAAAGGGGTAAAACTTCTTTACAAAAAGCATTGATTCACCGAAGACTTCTGTATCCTTGGTTTACAATGCTACTATCTCTTGCTATGCCTGAATTCTATCTCTTGAGATCGAATGTAGATTTCCCTAGAAAATCCACAATGATCTTTTTCATTAAAGTCACGGTTGACTCGGTTAAGGTTGCCCGTGATTTATATAAACTGATCAACCTCCCTATTCTGTTGTTTAATCATCTTATCTTTTGTCTCCAACTTATATTCAAATCAAAGTTCTCTTTAATTTGACTCCATCAAATCTGAATCCCTATCCTCATTTTGAAACACTAATCTTGTATTTGAAAATCTTATATCTAAAGATGTTTTATAATTGTGTTGTTTGAGTTGTTGATGTTGATTTGGGTTTCCGATCGATTCGTCTGATCAACGCTATCGATAGGATCTCCAAAGCACTCGAACAGATCAAACTGACACAATATGGTTTTTAAATTTAGTAGATGGATAAATTTTGTATAATTACACTATGTATAAGGTTAATTTTCTGAATTTTGATAACTAATGGAATTGGGTGTTAAGAAATAATATTTAACTTTGTATGTGTTTTATAATCATTAGCTTTAGTTTCATATCTAAATAATTAAACATGGTTATAAATTAATTTGGAAATTTAAATGGATTTAAATCAAGAATGTGAGAATTTGATTTCCGATGATTTCGAACTTTGTTTTGAAAGTTTTAAAAGGATATATTATTTAACAGTATTTCTAGTAGAAATTATTTCAAAGGATTTTTAATTTGTAAATCAGTGCTCTTTTCTTTGTCGTTGGAAAATAATTTCGGTGATGACTGCAGCATCATCGACATTCATTTTCGAGTTTCGAAGCAAAGAGACCATTCTGTAGTTTTGCTATAGTTTTTCTTTAGAGAATTAAATTGATTTGGCTTTCTAATTATGACTTTGATTTATAATATATGTGATTCAAGAGTTGATTTGATATATATTGTGTATATTTAATTATCTCTAAAATAGTTTGAAGTTAATCGGAAATCTAATTCTTAAATTTTATCTTAAAAGATAATTTCAATTATAAAAGGAAATCAAATTTTGAATAAATATTTAAGCTTGGATAATTGAGTTAAGAAAATTTTATTTGTATAATATTCTCTTGCATTCCAATATAACTTACCTAAATTATTAAAAGTTAAATATGTAATTGGAGAACATACAATATAAAAGGGATTTTATAAATAAAATTTGAGTGGTTATAATAAATGTTATACACTTAAATTTTAGTTATAAAGGATCAATAGAGGTAAATAGAAGGGTTAATTGAATAGTTTACAATATAATGATATTTAAAAGAAATTATAAATAAATTGGAATAGTTATAATAAGTGAAATAAACTTAATATATATAGGATTTGATATATTAAGTGGAATAAATTTAAGAATGAATTGAAATAAAGAAGAATGAAATTTAATGAATAAAGATGAATATAATAAATGATTGTTCTAATTCATGACTTTATAAATTGTTGTTTTGATGATGAGATAATGAGATTTAAAAATAATTAAGATTTATTTAACTCAAGTGAAATCAAATGGATGAAATTAATTATTAATGTAAGTTGAAATTTTCATGGTTTTAAATTTATTATCTTATTCTGTTTTCCAATCTATTTTCTTTCTGGCTGTTTCCATTCTCCTACCTTCTAAGTAGGAAACCAAATTTCGAATTGGTTAGCCGTGGAGCTACTGTTTCTCTCAGCTTGATCTTACCACTGATTTTCACCAACTCAGTGTTGCTGAGGAAAGTATTCTCGAGACTGCTTTCCGTACTGAGAACGGTTTTTCTATGAATAGTTAATCATGCCTTTTGGTTTGACTAATGCTCCTGCTCTTTGTTGATTTGATGAATCGTGTTTTTCGTATTGTGCTTAATAAGTTTGTTCTAGTCTTTCTTCCTTTCTCTTTTTCCTTCATCATTTAACTTTTCTATCTCTTCTGTGGTTCTTACTTCTCCCTATTCTGAATCTGAGCACTGCTTACCATCCACAGACCGACGGTCAAACGGAAAGGGTGAATCAGATTCTCGATGATCTTTTTCGTGCTTGTGTTCCGGATTCTGGAGGATCTTGGAAAGATCATCACCACCTTGTTAAACTTACCTATAACAACAGTTATCAGGTATAATTTCAATCTTCTTGTCATCTTGTCTTAATCCTATTTCATTCTATCTTTTTTCTGTGTTTTCCCGTACCTCATTTCTTTTCGGGGACGAAAAGTTTTGAGTGGGGGAGAGTGTAACAACCCTGTATTTTGTAATTATTTTAATTTGAATTTCCTACTTTAAAAAATTTATTTTATTTATTTAATGGGAAATTTTGTTATTTTAAATATTAATTATGATTATGTGAATTATAATCCCAAACATGAATAAATAGACTATTTTCCAGAACAGTGAATTTTGGTCAATATGGTCAAACTTTGACTTTTAAAATTTAAATTTTAAAAGTTTGAAATTTTGAATTTTATCTTTTATTATGAAAGTAAATAAAATTTTAAGAATACTACTTTTCATTTCGTTGAAATCTGATTTATATTGTGAAAGTTATGCCTTTTACACTATTGGATGTAATTTGTTTTATTTAACAAAATTGTTATTTTAATTTTATATAAATAATATTTTGTTTATTATGTCATGTTTTAATGTAAGTTTACAAGTGTAACATGATGTTATGTATCTATTTTAGTTTTAAAACATTTTAATAGTGTAATTGAAATTTTCTAATGTCAGTTGTCTTTTGTTTACAATTTTTAATTTCTAGTTTCAATTAATTAAAGTAATTTTTTATTTATTTTTCTATTTCCTTGAAACCTTATTTTATTTACCTTGACTTTTTATTTGTTTAGAAGTGTTGTTATAATTTTCCAAAGTTAATTGCATTTTGTTTGAAATTTTAAGTCTAGTTTCAATTTAATAAGCCATTTCTTTATTTCTTTTTCTATTTTCTCTAAACTTAATTATTTATTTTCATTTTATTTAACTTGGCTATCAGTTTTAAATTCATTTACTTATTTTTTATTTGTCTTTGTTTGATTTAAAAAGAAAGGAAATATGAAGAGACTTGACTTTATAACTTGAGACCTTTCATTTTCCCAAGACCTTTCATTTTCCATAACCTTTCATTTATTCTTGTTTGGCCGTGTATTTTCTTTGCTTTGGCCGTGTATTCTCCTTAGAATTCACGTGAGAAACTTCTCATCCTCCTCATTTTGCACGGCCATTTCATTTGAAAAAAAAATGCAAACAATGGCTTCCTTTCTCCACTTTTCTCTTCTCTTTTTGCTTGTTTTGCCTTGCCTCTTCTCTTGCTTGGTTCGGCCCTACCCTCCATCACCTCCACCATCTCCTCCTCTTCACCATCCACCACCTATCACCTCCTCTTCCTCTGACCAGATCTGGCCATACCTTTCCCATGACCAAAAACTCCACAAAAAAATGTTGCAAACTCCTTAAAACATGCCTAACTGAGCCTAGTCTTCATCACCATCACCTTAGATTGCCTTGGCCACCTCCCCATGCTCCACCACCACTATGATATGACCATTTACTCTCAGCCTTACCTCTGTCCAGATCTGTACTATGCATGGCCGAGCCCCATAGGACCATAAACTCGAGCCTAGATGCAACCAAAACCACTTATGCCTTGACCTTAGACCTTCTATGCTTGCAAACTCCAAACCCTTTGCATTCTCCTTTGTAGCCGTACCTATATGAGCCCAAACCAGATCTATTTCCACCAAATAATCATCATGGCCGAACCATAATCATATATGGTTGAGCACAAGTTGAAGCAAGATCAAGCAGATTTGATTTAAAAGCTAGGTGATGTTATTTGTCTAGCCTAGTTTCCATTTATTCCAATTTAATCTTCTGTATTGTAATTATATTTATATGGTGCTCTGTTTTATTATTGTATACATGATTTATATCTTGGATCCCTACACTCAAATCAAAAATCATGCTATCGTGCTTTCTGGAATCCATCTGTGTATTTTGTTTTGCGAAACCCAGCTTTAAAAGGTGAGGAATCACACCTGACATTTGTACTTATGCAAATGTGAAGTGACAACAAGTGAAAGTGTAGAAATTATTATATCATGTTATACCTGCCTGTGATGTAAATTATATGATGTTAAACCCTGCTATTAACTTGTCACATCATCCGTTATATTTTATTTTATTTTATTGTTTATTTTATATTCTGTTCTCACACTACAAGTTCCCTGTAGAATAGAATCACTATGGGTTGAAATGATACATACCCGAACGGATTTAGAATAGGGAAAAATCGTTATGGGCTGAAATGATAAGCCTGAGCGATTTTTATTTATTTTATTTACTTGGGATTGCGGGTTGGAAATAATAGAACCTAGATTTTTCTTTGTAAATTACAGATTGAAATGATATATTATCCGTATCACTTGACCTAGGCTAGAAAATATTATACAGACCCGTGGTTATTTTATATATTTTTCTGGAAGTTTTAAGTATTTTGAAGATGTAAATTTATGATATTTTGATTTAAATTTGGTTTTTAAAATGATTTAATAAAGTGAAAAATGATTTTCTATGTATTAAAAATGTTAAATAAATGAATGGAAATTTGTGATTTGAAATATAACCTAATTTGGAAATTTGTGATTTGGTTTAAAATGGAATTTTAAGTAAAGAAAATAAAAATGGAAATTAAGTCTTATTTATGAAATAGAAATTTAAATATAAGTGTTAAGTAAATGAAAAAATGGGAAAATTGTACACTTGAGTTTAATAAGTAAAGTATTGGAAAATCGGATTTTAATTGGGAATATTTTCTTATAAAAATCATAAGTTAAAAAAAGTATTTAATTGAACACTTTGGGGTGGAAAAATATGATTTTTATATGTTAAAAATGGTTTAAATTGAAGATTTATTGATTATGAAATTCTAGTGTAAATCTGGAAATACTTTTAGTAGCACTTCAGAAGTGCTACCGTTTTCTGAAATTTAACTAAAATCTGAACTAAATGAATTTACAGCAGTGCTGTAGTTGCAGAAGTGAACTAAAAGGCAAAAATTGACTAAGGTCTATTACAACAGTTTTGTGAATGCTGTAGTTGCAGAATTGAATTAAACTTGAAATTTAAACCTGAACTATTACAGCGGTTTTGTAAATGCTGTCTTTGCTGAATTAAACTATTTTTCCAACTAAAACTGAACTATTACAGCAGTTTTGAAATGCTGTCTTTGCTGAATTGAATTGTTTCAAATGTAACTTACCGTAGCATTTTCTAAGTGCCGCGAAAGATTAAATTTAAATTGTTTGAAGTATTTAAGTGCATAAATGAGCTCAGAAAAGGCTAAATTTTTGGAAATTGAATATTTGATTTGTAAGTATAATGACTTCATATTTAAATGGTGTAAATGGATTATTTTGATTTGAATATAAACCACTTTGAATTTATGAGTTAATATAATGTTTGAAATTGGTATAATTGAATGAATGAACTTAAAATGTTATAACTTTGGTAATGAATATTAATTTAGAAGTATTATGATTTTTCTAAATATTATGAGGTCCTAATGACAATATTTCAAGTGTTATGATTTCCAAGTATTTTGGTTTTAAAAAGTTTGGTTTCTGAATTGTTATGACTTTGAAAGTACTATGGTTTGGAAATGAAATTAATTGGAATTGTATTTAATTAAGAATTGTCTTTAAATATATATTAATTTGAAACTTGTTGAAATTGAAGATTCAAGGATATGACTTTATAAGGAGGTTTGGTTTAATATGATTTAAAAGAATATTTCTAGTTAAATAAATTGAAAGAAATATATTGATTTAGTTTGGAATTTAAATGATATATTATTGCTTTGATTTTTGAAATGGAAATGATATATTATTGCTTTGATTTTTGAAATGGAAATGATATATTATTGAATTGGTTTTTGAAAGAATTGGTTTTGAAATGGATATGTTCTGGGTTTGAAAGTATGTATTATTTTGAAATAAGTGATATGATTTTGAAATGGTTTAAAGGATGTATTTTGATTTGAAACATAAACTATTTTGAAATTTATAACCACGGGTTATCTTAACGATTGGTAGTTAAAGAGACCGGGATCGGATATGGGCATACTCTAAGTCAATACCGAAAACCACTTTAACAACTGTGTACGCAGTGGAGTTTCCAAAATGAAGTAGGATGGTGGCGACGATCCTAAAGGTATATACGTGGACCCAACTCCCGTGAGTTGGCATAAAGTGGCTAAAACAGGAGCGATTGACGGGCCAATGAGGTAGCTCCTCTGATTGGACACACTTCTTCGATACCATTCTATTACTTTGTGATTGATTGGGTGCACCCCTTGATTTGGGAGTGTTGTTCGAGGTGGGCGGTAATGGCTGCTATGCGTCACCACCAGCCCGGATGCGTAATTGGTATATCTACCCTGGCATTGCCTAGTTGTGCTGTGTCACTTATCATAGCAAGCTTTACTACGAGTTTCTATTTGTGTCATACCTATGGAGTATCTTCTCATAGCCTTTCGAGGTATGCAGGTACTGTAAAGACTATTGGCATTATTCGTGTTAAGGGGAATATTGGGTCACTCCTTAATGCTATTTTAAAGTATGTTTATTTTATAATTAGACACTACTATAATAGCGAATATTACTACATAGTAGATAGTTTAACGGATCCTTAAAGAATGGGCGATCCCAAGCATTCTTTAAGTTACTTGTATCTTTATTACAGTTCACTTGAGTTGGTTTGCATTGTATAAGTATGTATGTCCTGACTCGAGTGTTTTGTGTTTTGCTTTACGCTCGGGTCAGACTGAGTGATACAACATTAGAGACTCACCTTTGGAGCTGGAGTTTTGCTTTGAAGATCCTGATATCTATTCCTTTAGTTGATTCCAGTTGTATTCTGAGTTGTACCTGATTATTCATACTGTTGTATCTTGGTATTTCTATTGTATCTTAATTAACTCTGATGTATTTATATAGTAGCTTCATGAACTACTATTTCTTTGTTTCCGCTGCATTATATTACTCTGTGTCTATGATCTGTGAAAATTTATTTACCGTATATTCTGAGTTTTGTCAAATTTTTATTTACAACGCGGTATTTTGAGCAATTCAAGTCCGACATGTGCAGATGCGAATGGTTGAAAATATCGGGTCGTTACAGTTGGTATCAGAGCTTTGGCTCCAGGCAAAACTTAGCATATATAGTAAATTTATATATAGAATCACTTTCGTTCGAGCTTGAATCTCTTCCTTTTGACTCGATTTCTTTTGAATTATGGAACGGTCCCTACGGTTCCAAATTCATTCTTGTCTCTCCTTATTTGTCTTCTTTTGATTATGGAGTATCCCAGAACTATACTTCGAATAATCTTTCTAATGAATTGGCGGTCCCGCCAATATTCTAATGATTTGTAAAGGGGTAAAACTTCTTTACAAAAAGCATTGATTCACCGAAGACTTCTGTATCCTTGGTTTACAATGCTACTATCTCTTACTATGCCTGAATTCTATCTATTGAGATCAAATGTAGATTTACCCTAGAAAATCCACAACGATCTTTTTCATTGAAGTCACGGTTGACCCGGTTAAGGTTGCCCGTGATTTATATAAACTGATCAACCTCCCTATTCTGTTGTTTAATCATTTTATCTTTTGTCTCCAACTTATATTCAAATCAAAGTTCTGTTTGATTTGAGTCCATCAAATCTGAATCCCTATCCTCATTTTGAAACACTAATCTTGTATTTGAAAATCTTATATTTAAAGATGTTTTATATATTGTGTTGTTTGAGTTGTTGATGTTGATTTGGGTTTCCGATCGATTCGTCTGATCAACGCTATCGATAGGATCTCCAAAACACTCGAACAGAGCAAACTCTCACGATATGGTTTTTAAATTTAGTAGATGGATAAATTTTGTATAATTACAATATGTATAAGGTTAATTTTCTGAATTTTGATAACTAATGGAATTGGGTGTTAAGAAATAATATTTAACTTTGTATGTATTTTATAATCAATGGCTTTAGTTTCATATCTAAATAATTAAACATGGTTATAAATTAATTTGGAAATTTAAATGGATTTAAATCAAGAATGTGAGAATTTGATTTCCGATGATTTTGAACTTTGTTTTGAAAGTTTTAAAAGGATATATTATTTAAAAGTATTTCTAGTAGAAATTGTTTCAAAGCATTTTTAATTTGTAAATCAGTGCTCTTTTCTTTGTCGCTGGAAAATAATTTCGGTGATGATTGCAACATCATCGACATTCATTTTCGAGTTTCGAAGCAAAGAGACCATTCTGTAGTTTTGCTACAGTTTTTCTTTGGAGAATTAAATTGATTTAGCATATGATATCCGTATATCCTATGAAGTCTTCATTCTCTTCTGTATCAACTCCACATTCTTAGAATTATCCAAAATTAGATATGATCCAAATATGACCCCATCAGTCACCTCTTATCAACATGATGTGGATTTCCATGACCATCCATACAAATTCTTGAACTATGTCACGCCGATGCTCCCTTAATAACTATTATCATAAGTAAACTCAACTAAGGGCAAGTGATCTTACAAAGCTCCACCAAAATCCGAAATGCACACACTCAATAAGTGTTTCAACACCATATTCACTCTCTCTATCTGTCTATTTGCCTACTAGTAATAAGCAATGGTGAAATTCAACTCAACAAGTAGTGCATCTTGAAGGCTCCTTCAAAGCTCACCCATAAAAAGGGGTACTCTATCACTAATTATGCTCATTGGAAGTCCATGTGATTGAATCAACTCTCTCACATACAAATTAGCTAATGATGTTGTTGTTTACATACTCCTCGCTGAAATAAAGTGAGCATGTTAGGTCAAAATAGTCGATAATGACCTAAATGCTCTTATTTTTTCTTTAGCTCCTAAGTAGTAGATTTACAAAATCCATTTATACATGCTCTCATTTCTGTTATGGAACATTTAATGGAAGTTACGGTCCACTTGACTTTCAGCCTTAAACTATTGACAAGAAAGCATCTAGCAACATATGTTACAAATTGTCGCTTCATCTTTGGCTAACAGAAAACCTTCATCATGTTTATGTACATCTTATCACCACCGAGATGAATAGGCATCCAAGAATAGTGAGACTCAACTAAAGTCTTGTCATTCAACTCCTTAACTTCTGGTACACATGATCTTCCTTTACACCATAAATATCCTCTTGAATCGATAGAATAACAATCCAAATAAGAAGACCTCTCACCCCTTTCCAACTGCACCATAATACTTGCTAATGTTTCTTCATTCCTCTAACTTAAACCAATGCAATCCATAAACTCAGACATAATCTCTAGAGCTGCTGAAAAATTAGGTACTAATATCAACTATAGTCTAAAACCAAAGCCGAAAATAAAATCTAACTACCTCCACTCCAGTTACATAGAACTAACTATCGCATGTCTCATACTTAAAGCATCCACCATAACATTTCCTTTTCCTAGAGTGTACGCAATACCAAAATCATATAAAGCTAAAGATTTCATTCATCTCTGCTACCTTGAATTCAAATCCATTAGAGAAAATGGATATTTGAGAGATTTGTGATCAATATTTAACTCAAATCTCTCACCATTTAGATAATGTCAAAATTACAAATATAATAGTGGTAAACTCAAGATCATGAGTTGGATAATTTTTGTTAGTCCTTAACTATCCACTAGCATATTCCACTGCTTCACTCTTAAGCATCAATACAACTTCGAGTCTAGTATCGCAAGCATCGACATAAAAAAAGGCTTCGTACTATTTGCAATCATCAATATAGTGCATTCATCCAAAATTCTCTCAATCTAACAAATGTATGCTTGTGCTATAAGAAAATCAAATTCTTTTTAGTAGATTGAGTCGACGGTGTAGAGACCTTAGCAAAGTCTTTAATGAGTTTTATGTAATATTCGACCAAACCAAGAAAGCTTATAATCTCTATTGTTCTCTTCGGTACACACCAATCCTTAGCTGCTACAACACTACTTGAATAAATGTATAAATCATGCTTAAAAACAACATGATCCTGAAAGCAAACTTCCCTTCTCTACAAATGACATTTGGAGAACTTTGCCTTTAGTTGGTGTCTCCTCAATACACCAAACACAACTCTCAAATGATGTTTATGCTCCTCTCAATTCCTAAAATAAGCAAGAATATCATTTAAAAAGACTACCATAAACTTAATCAACTATTCCTAATATACTTGACTCGTCAAATCAACAAAATAATTGGAGCATTGGGTAGTCCAAATGGAAAAACAAATCACTCAAATTTTATGTTTGATGTGAGAATTTTTTTTAGAAATACCATCACTTACCACTCTCAAATTATTGAACCTAGTGGCTAAATCAAGCAAAGAAAATATATTGCTCCCACAGGATGATCAAACAAATCATCAAAGCGAGATATTGGATAATGATTCTTCTTCGTTAACTTATTTAATTCTTAATAATCGACGCAAAGCGATAATGAACCATCCTCCTTTATGTCAAAAACTACTAGTTCTCCCCCCTTGAGATACTTCTACGGGTAAAACCATTCTATGGTAACCTTGAAATCTACTAATTAAGCCATTTCTGCTCCTTCGAAGCCATGTGTCTAAGTGAGATAATGAAAGATCAATCATCGTTCCCGAGATAAATTATGAATTCAGTTTATCTTTGGACAGGTTAACTGGAGACCACTACAAAAACATCTGGAAATTCCCAAATAATAGGATATAAGATAACTCATCATGTGATAGATAATGTGAATATATGCAGCCCAAGATCAAAGAGCTATTTAGTTTGCAATACATATACTAATTATACCCTCCTATCACAAACCAAGAACATATCCATCATATAATAATTCTATATGACATATTAATAATTTCCACCTACCACATCTCATGTTAAGAATACCCAAACACACTGATGTGGAATGGATCTTTAAGTCACTAATAAACTTAAGGGGGGTGAATAGTGTCTATCAACTATTTAAAAATTCGCTTGAGAATTTAAAAGTATCTACATAAATCAGTAATGAAATCATAAATATAGGCATATAAACAGATAATAAATGCAAAGCAAAGTAAAAGCAATAAGAGTAAAAGACACTAGGAATTTTATACTGGTTTGAATATTCAATCCAACGTCCTGTCATGTACTCACTGTAAAAAAAATTTACTATCGCTTTCTTACTTTCCACAAGTGACAAAAACACCATTAAAATCTTATGGTTACATGGATGATAAGGTACACCTTTTCCGTTCACATTCTATGGATTACAAAAACACCTTTCTCTTTAAAAAAATAATATATTATTGGCATGTCGTTATATCCCCAATACAGATTCTTATTGGTTTAGTACAATGACCCTATAGATCTTCAGTAACAACATATCCTTGAATTTGGAAAGGAATAGGATGTGACCAGAAAGAGAATGATTTAGAATTTAGGTACAAATTCTCATATCTTACGTGATTTGCAAATCCTTAAAGAATTTGAGTGAAAGATTGCACGGAGAGTGGAATCATATAATGGAGTATTTTTCACGAACTTATAAAGATGTAAGAGTAAGAAAATATTGAAAAATTATTGATTAAAATTCATTTTTCAGACCCCTTTAAGTAGAAGATGAAAGGATGTGTTTGTTGGGGAAGAAGTGGCTCCAAATCCTTTCTTTTGTTTTGAAACTCGGAATAACTTCCTCTATTTCAACATATCCCTAAAAGGCATGTCGACATATTCTAGTGCAAACTGTTTTTCTTTTCCTAAGATTCAAATTTGACTTCCACATGTTAAAACTCATATGTATGTTTATATGAAGATGTTAGGGTTTAAAAATAGAGTTAAGTAAAAGAAGAATTTCATGGAATATTCGCTACGGGGCCTTTAACAAAATTCTTTAACTCGGTAGACTTATTGAACACTTCAAATATCTTTATTGTTGAAGTACTTGTGTTTCAATCATCATGAGCCAATTAGATCATTCATTTGCTATGATCAATTTTCATATTTAAAAATCAATTTCTTGCTTTTATCCACTACATTTCTTATATATCTCTGTAAAATATCTTCATAATATATCTAAAAATATTGCACAACTTGGAGAGAAGAGAGTAGTAATATTTCGTGGTTGTTACCATCATAATCGATACTTAGAGTATTAACAATCTCTTCTTTTTTATGATGACAACCACATAAAAATTTAAGAGAAAATATAATTTTCATATTTCACTCTTGCTAACTCTATGTACTTTCCCTATCATTTTGCACAATATATTTATACATTTTCTCCCTTTTTGTCAACAGCCGAAATGGAAAGAAAAAGAAGTACTAAGCACAACTAGACAAGATGTATAGAGTCTGTATATAGAGTTTTCTCTAGCAAAGCTGTCCGACTTTTTAGTGGGCCATCCACTTTAATTGATGACCATTAATAACAGGTGTTCGGAATAGGTGCTAGAACAACTAGAGAAAAAGAAAATAGGAGATAGGAAAAAGCACCCAAACTATTATCTGACAAAGGACAACTAATCCCCGTCATCACTACTTCTGCCATCAATAGAAACAGGCCCCATGATATGCATAAACAAAAAAAATAGCGATGCTGGGATTGGCACAAAGTGCACAGAATCACAAGAGTATAAATATTTCCTATCCCAAGTGTCATCTTCTAAAACAGTCTTATTACGCCCACTGTCTTCTCCATCAGAAGATAAGATCAGTCATTTCCTCACAACATGATAAACCAAGAATTCTCCTCACCCTCACCTCCGACAAAGATATGGTAACTGTCACTCAGCAGTCTAGATCTCATTTCGGAATCTTCATGTACACAGGAATGCACACTATGTTATCAATAAATAGGATGCTTAAAAGGCGGGCCTGTAGCTGGAACTACCGCAGCATAAGGCATTGAAATGACCATCAGATCAACAACAGAATTGTGACGCTCCACCTCTATAGTCACAATAACAAAGGTTATTATAAGGAATAACGTCTGCTATTGTGAAGAATAAGGCTTGTTAGAAGCGACCATCTGTAAGTTATGCCTTAGACGAGTATTGATTACATCGATAGGAGTTGTGTAATTACTCCCAGCGATATACATCCAATCCAAATCTAGAATGAAACCACGATGGCTTATGAAAAATTCAGAACAACTCATAATAGCAACAACTCAGATAAGTATAATCACATCAGAACAGAAATATCAGATATATAGCGGAAGATAAGTCTAGATACATGCTACAACACTCGATAGTTCACATGAACCAAATGTACAAATACATAGCCATCAATACATACATGAGATGAGAGTCAATACACCAAAAGTAACACCTCGAAGCCTAAACAAAAGATGAAGTGAAATCCCAAAAGCTGAAGCAGCAACAAAATCAGAGATAGTGATTATCCTGAAATAACTCGGTCTGACCCGAGTATTATTTAAAAGAAAATAATAAACGGATCAAACTAATTTAAACTAAGAAATAAGTGCATGATAAACAACACTTAAGCAAATTAATCATAATCTCGAATGAGACTATTCAACATAAATAATCAACATAGTTCAAATGAAGAAATTTCATTTAACTCCATCAAAATCAACTTCCAAATTCAAAATTGAATTCAAAACAGCAATTCACAAAAATCTAGAAATCAAAATAAGATAACTAGAAAATTAGCATAAAAGTCAGCATAAAAGTGCATCGATCCCAGCATATGGCGAGTCTAAGCTACGCCGCACGGGCATCTCATAAGGCCGAAGCCTACCAAGTACTGTCAGCATAATATTTGGCGCCCAACGAATGACCCGAAGGACCAACAAATGACCCGAAGGCCTAGTACTGGTAATTGACCCGAAGGTCCAGCATAGTGGCTCGAAAGCCCAACAAAATCATCAAAATCTTCAAACAGCAATTCCACGGCAAATATTTCAATTAACGAGTCCGAAATTAACCGAATTAGTAAAAGCGTGGTTCCATACTCCGCACTTTTGCTAAATCGTTTAAGTCTCATCATCGTTTCCTTGAAAGTGAAAAATTGAGTATTTTATAGAAATAAAATTTACGTTCTCAAATGGACAAGTCCGGAATTAATCGAATCAGTAAAAGTAAGGGTTCATAGTCCTTAATTTTGCTGAAGCGTTTAAATCGATTCCTCATTCTTTTGAAAGCGTAAACTGGAAAAATTTTGGAAACAATTTTATTTTAAAACGATTTAAAACACGTGATTAAAACAGCAACATCTATAGCAATTTCGACAAAGAAATTGCGCTTCACAAAACACCGTAAAAACGGATATCAAATCAGTGTTGCGGGTTTTCTTGGTTGCAAGATAACCGCTAAAAATTTCACTTTAAATTGACGGTTACTAAAGTCAAAACAACAGTAATTTTTATTCATCAAAATCTCATCAAAACAACACACTTCAATTATAACACCGGGGTAAAAATATCGTTATAAATACAACGGCAACAAAATTCGTTTCAAAAAGAAACACTGGTTCAAAATAAATTAAACATTAGACTGCACTACTGGTACAAAATATTTATAATATTGGATAGCCTGGACTTGAATTTGGTGCATGCATTATTTATAACTTAGTCACGTGTTATGTGACGCCCCACCTCTATACCCACGCTAACCAAGAACACTACGATGTAGTGCTGTCAATTAGCATGGAGAATAAGGCTGTGGAGGAGCGACCATCCATGTAACTTCTTTGTGCGAGCACCGATATGTCAGATAGAATAGAATGCATATCTTTTAAGGAGGAAATCCGACATACCGATACAAACACAAAGCTATCATACGGTGGCTATATATAATCTTTGGAGACAAATATAGAAATAAACATAACACAAATCAGTCATAGACAATTCATATCACAAAGGCGGAAATAGATATGAATATAACACATGAAAGTGTACATCAGAGTAGTGGTCAAATAAGATCCACGATAATACAAAGGGACAGCTACAAGCTACACAAAAGAATAAGTATAGATCACACAGTCTATAACTCAAATGTATACAACAAAAACTACTAAACTAGAGTAGTTAGCCAAAAGTCAGAAGATGGCCCCAGATAGGAAGTCGAGCAAAAGCACCTATAAAATCTCAGTCTGACCCGATTATTATTTAAGAAGAAAATAATAAACAGATCAGTCTAGCTATAATTATCAGATAAAATGAGATATAAGAAGAGATATAATAAAAACGTATGATAACCAAGAATGTCATACTACGACAAGTCTACATAGAAAATCAACTAAAGGCATACAATATCTCAAGAATCTCATAGCATCAAAAGAATGTCATATTCTTTATTTAATTCACCAAGCCACAATAAAATGACATACTCATCAATGTCAATAGTAAAAGCTGGTGAAACATAAATTCCAGAAATCACAACAAAAGGATGGCCAATCCCAAACAGGAGCATGAAAGCCGGAACATTGATGCAGTGCAAACGGTACGTCCAATGAACCGGAAAGCCGAGACATCGATGTAGTACAAACGGTACATCAGATGAATCGAACATTGACGTAGTGCAAACGGTACATCCAATGAATTGAACATTGACGCAGTGCAAATGGTACGTCCAATGAACTGGAAAGCCGAGACATCGATGTAGTACAAATGGTACATCATATGAATCGAATATTGACGCAGTGCAAACGGTACGTCCAATGAATCGGAAGGCCGAGACATCGATGTAGTGCAAACGGTACATTAGATAAATCGAAACACATTAAAAGTACTTGGGTTGCTAGCCCACAAAGAAATGAGACGAAGCTCAATAAAATGAAGTACAGTCCTCCACATGGACAAAGAAACATCGCACATTGCTAGTCTAAACCATAAAATGATCATCATTGATCATCAAGAAGTGTCGATTACACTAAGCTAGTAAATATAAGAGTTTAGCTTCATGTCCCATAACCACTTGCTTAACTCAAATATTTACAAACAGATTGTAGATCTGCACTAGAAAATTGTCACAAGAGTTTCAATCGAACAAGTCCATAAATTAACCGACGAAGTAAACGCAAGCGTTTCATACCACTTGTTTTGCTAAGCCGTTTAATTAGATTTTCTCATACGATTGAGGTAAAGGTTTGTATATACTAATAGTTTGGAAAACGGTTTTAAGAAATGAGCTTAGAGATTGAAAATAGAGTTGAAATCGTTTTAATGAAAGGGTTTTGATATTTACTACTAGTATAGAAAACCTTTATATTTTAAAGTGACAAATCATAGAAGTGATTGTAAAAACAATCAATCATAAAAATTCACATACGAAGACGTGAATCAAATCCAATTAAACCGATAAAGAATTCATCGAAATGGATATTCAAAAATCCTGAAAAAGGAGTCATCAAAGTCATAATAAATGATAACAACAAATATGATCATAACGAATCGATTCAAATTGGAAATTCAATCCGAAAAGGCAAAATGGACTAAAACAGCAGGTTTAGTCGACTGAACAGAGTTTTCAGTCGACTGACCCTGTACTTGGAAATTTTCCAGGTTCAGGAACCTTTCTGTTGTTCAGTCGACTGAACAGAGTTTTCAGTCGACTGAATCATGCCTGGAAACTTTCGAGTTCCAGGTTCAGTCGACTGAACAGAGAATTCAGTCGACTGAATCATGACTGGGCTGTTTTTTAGCCTATACAAAATGAAGAGAAAACTCTTCCAAAACGCAACCGGACGAACATTGGCTCTAAGGGTTTATGCCAAACAGCAACCCGGCCCTATATGCTCCTCGGTGCATCACCAAAAGCATGATCAAACATCCATAAAATGATTTTAACACAAATTTGACTTACAAACCCAAAAATTGAAATATTCACAAAACCAATCCAAATCAAGAGCAAATGCACATGAAGAAGTGTTAGGAATTCATACCCAACAACCAAAGATAATTATAGTCATAGATGTGAGATAAAAATCTCACCTTTAAACCCAAAAGCACAAATGAGAAGCACAAGAACAAGCTAATATCAATCCCTCTTTAATAACAACTCAAGAAGCTTCAATCTATGCTCAAAAGAAAAATATTTTCCAAGTTAGGTTTAGGTAATTTCTAAGATTGAAGAGAGAATGAGTTGGAGAAGAAGGAGGAGATGCTTACCTAGACTTCTTCAGAAATTTGGAGCTAAACTTGGATTTGCAAAATGAAATTAGGGCTTAGGAATTTCCATTTCCAATCTTTTCCCCCATTGTTCTCTTTAGAGCTGAAATATTAGGAATGAAAATGAATGAGGGGAGAGGGGTTCAGTTTGGGTATTAGTGGGCTAGTGGGTTGAACCCAAACTCAAACTTCAAGTGGAAAAGGTCGAAATTTTAGCTAGCTCCAAACATATTGAAGTTTATACTCAAAAAGGTCGCAAACATCATTTTGAACTCAATGGAAGTGGTCTCGAGTCCTAATTCAACTGTTTGCAAAAAGTAGCTTTTCAGACTAAAATCCGACTAACGATGAAATATTTAAATAAAATATTTAAATATAAAATCGATAAATATGCGGGTTGTTACAGACTCCCCTCCTTAAAGAAATTGCGTCCTCGCAATACTTAAGAAGAAAATAAATAGTAACAACCTTAAAAGCATATCAACACAAAAGAAAATTTGAAATAAGAAGTACACCATAAAGAGCACGAAAGAGTTAGCCCGAACGTGTTCGCTCGATGAATTCTTTGGATTCCCAAGAGAATTCCTTAGGATTTGAGAACCATTGAACTTTCACAAGAAAAACATCTTTATTTCGAGGGCGCTCAACCTCCGAAGCAATGATGCGAATAGAATGTTGCTCATAAGTCAAATAGGAGAAACTTCAATTTCCACAATAACACTGGGCTCAAGAATAAAAATCGAAATCCCAAAGGCATTTCCGTAGTTGAAAGACGTGGAAAACGTCATGAATAACATAAAATTGAGCCGGGGCAACGACGTAGTACAGTAACAATACGCTTGAGAAACTGGAAACACGAATAACTCCGAACATCGACGTAGCACAATAACGGTACGTCCAATGAACGAAAATTCAAATAATTCGGAACACCGATGTAGTACAAAAACGGTACGTCCAATGAACCGAACACCATAAATGAACATCGGGCGCTAGTCCATATAAGAAATGAGATGAAGCTCAATAAAACGGGGTATATTGAATCGTCCGATGAACTTGGTACAAAGATCATAAGATACAAGGAACTCGAGCCAACGAGGTTGATGCAGATTAAGTTTCTTATACGAAATATATATTCCAAAGATTTATGATCGAGGTGGAGAACAAATTTCTCCGCCAAACATAATGATGCCAAACTCTAAAAGTGAAATCAATAGTCGCGAGCACTAGATCATGAGTGGCATATCTAGTCTCGATAGGCTTTAATGATTTAGAAACATAAATGATAGCACGTCCTCTTTTGCAAGAGAACGACATACAAACCAATACGATTAGCATTGGTACAAAAGATAAAGTCTTGGTTCCCTACGGGAACAACAAGAATAGGAATATCGAAAAGAAAGAGTTCTTTTAAATTGATCCTCTTTTCCCAAAAGCTAAAACTTTCAAAATCACAATTACCTTTATGTAATAATCTTTCTAGAAAATTTTTACTTTTTATAAGTCAATTTACTGTGTCTGGTTGTCTCATCAAAGCGTTTAGGAGATTCCTATCGATAACGTTGATTAAGCGCATCGACCAGAATTCTTAAAGCACTCAATGGGCAATACAATCACAAAATCATCTTTTACACGATAAAAATATCTCTTACAAGTTTTAAGAATATTCTTTGCTCGTTTTAAGAACAAAAATTCAAATTGTACTTATAAATAAATCTTATGAAAAAGATTTGCAAAATTTTAAATTTCTATTCTCATCCAAAATTAATAAATACAAGAATGGAATTATTGAGATCGTAGAATACTCGATTCATAAAACGGATGAAATAAGCTGGACATAATGAATGACATAATAAGTCACTCATAAGTTTCGTAACGAGGGCGGAATGCGGTAAATGGAATGCTAACTCCCGCAACTCATAGCAAATGAAAATCGGTGGCAAGGTCGAGCTAAAAAGACCTCAACACCACTCAAAAGATTGCTTAGGTGATAATCCTAAGACAAACTCAAAAATACCGGAAAATTCTCAAACTACATGAATGAGAGAAATGACACTTTTCTCATCATGTGAGCTTAAAGAATAAAATGATGCCATCAAATTGGGATCAAAATCACAAGGGAAAAACAGAAATCTGCTTAACAGATTAAAAAAAATGTCGAAGATGAATAGCCCACACGGGCAAAGGATATGGCTTCATAATAATTAAGCCAATCCTTACAAAAGTCAATTCCGAAGCATAAGTAAAGATCGGCTCGGAAAGAAAAATCACATAAAATAATTTCGACATAAATAAAAAGCAAATTGAGTGTTGCGGATCCACCAATCCGGATTCGCAATCCTCAAAGAAGTCGTCAAGCCCAGAAATGTCTAGAGAAAAAGAATCACAAGTTCTTTTGATATAAAAATGATGAGATGAAACCCATATCAAAAAGAACTCGAATAAGACAATCACAAAATAAATGTCATCAAGGATAGAATGGATACCTTGACCAAGAGAAGTGTCACTAGGGGCTTGAACAACATTAAGCTTTACCTCTCTCTTGTTCGGAAGTTTGGGGCATGAAGATAAAAGATGTCCCGAACCTTTGCAATATCGACAGAAAAATGGTTTCGGGCACTCATTTGCATAGTGGTCCATAAGGCCACAATTGTAGCATCGTCCACGACTAGAGGTAGGAGTCTTTGCTACCGAAGATTCTTGCTTCCCTTTCTTGTCGGGAATTGGATTGGGGCCTTTGAACTTAATAGGCCTTTTCATGTTGTTGTTGAAGTTTTGTTTAGCACCCACAACTTCAACATCACACTCTCTATCGGCCTCTTCAAGACGAAGAGCGATATCAATAAGCTGATCAAATGAAACCTCGAGTTTCAGGAGTAATGGCTTCTTAAGATTCTTATTCAAGCCATAGACAAATCTCTGGTTCTTCTTCAATGGGGTGTTAATGTATTCAACCCCGTATTTGGAAAGAGATTCGAAAGATGCAACGTAGTCCGTCACAGAAGATTCACCTTGAACAAGGTCGATAAAACGCCGGGCCAAAGTTACTTTTTCAGCCTCCGGCACAAATTTCAATTCGAATCTTTCTCGAAATTGCTCCCAAGTGAGATCCGCTTCAACGATTTCAGAAATAAGAAGCTCATACCAATCCAATGCTCTTTCTTGGAGCATGCTAGAAGCCACTTGGACTCGGTGGAGATCAACAAGATTCATGCGAGAAAAGATGCGGTCGCATGATCTAAGCCAAGCTTGGATTTCAATGACACTCTCGGATCCCCGGAATGGCTTTCCACCCAAATCGGTGTAATCTCTACATAAGCGTGCAAAACCAGATCTAGGATTAGTAGGCTCTGGAATGGGTCCGATAGCTTGAGCATTCTTAACAAGATCCAGAAGCTGCTGGGCAGACATAAATACTCCCTCCGGAGGAGTAGCACTAGATTGACCGGCGCTGGAACGACCAGGTCTAACCATTTCTCTTCTCTAAGAAAGAAAGAAAGAAGAGGAAAAAGGTTATTCTCAAAAATGAATATCAAACAACCTTGATTGATAAAACAAGGAATCATAAAAAGAAAATAGGATAGAACGGTACGAAGACTCGAATCAAATCCTATGGCACGATTCCTAAGAAAGACTTAGGACAACGATCCTTGCTAGATTATTCCACATTGTTCCGAAGTTTGGCTCTGATACCAAGCTGTGACGCCCCACCTTTATACCCACGCTAACCAAGAACACTACGATGTAGTGCTGTCAATTAGCATAGAGAATAAGGCTGTGGAGGAGCGACCATCCATGTAACTTCTTTGTGCGAGCACCGATATGTTAGATAGAATAGAATGCATATCTTTTAAGGAAGAAATCCGACATACCGATACAAACACAAAGCTATCACACGGTGGCTATATATAATCTTCGGAAACAAATATAGAAATAAACATAACACAAATCAGTCACAGACAATTCATATCACAAAGGCGGAAATAGATGTGAATATAACACATGAAAGTGTACATCAGAGTAGTGGTCAAATAAGATCCACGATAATACAAAGGGATAGCTACAAGCTACACAAAAGAATAAGTATACATCACAGAGTCTATAACTCAAATGTATTCAACAAAAACTACTAAACTAGAGTAGTTAGCCAAAAGTCAGAAGATGGCCCCAGATAGGAAGTCGAGCAAAAGCACCTGTAAAATCTCAGTCTGACCCGAGTATTATTTAAGAAGAAAATAATAAACGGATCAGTCTAGCTATAATTATCAGATAAAATGAGATATAAGAAGAGATATAATAAAAACGTATGATAACCAAGAATGTCATACTGCGACAAGTCTACATAGAAAATCAACTAAAGGCATACAATATCTCAAGAATCTCATAGCATCAAAAGAATGTCATATTCTTTATTTAATTCACCAAGCCACAATAAAATGACATACTCATCAATGTCAATAGTAAAAGCTGGTGAAACATAAATTCCAGAAATCACAACAAAAGGATGGCCAATCCCAAACAGGAGCATGAAAGCCGGAACATTGATGCAGTGCAAACGGTACGTCCAATGAACCGGAAAGCCGAGACATCGATGTAGTACAAACGGTACATCAGATGAATCGAACATTGACGCAGTGCAAACGGTACGTCCAATGAATTGAACATTGACGCAGTGAAAACGGTATGTCCAATGAATTGGAAAGCTGAGACATCGATGTAGTACAAACGGTACATCAGATGAATCGAATATTGACGCAGTGCAAACGGTACGTCCAATGAATCGGAAAGACAATACAATTCAGAACATTGACGTAGTGCAAACGGTATGTCCAATGAATCGGAAGGCCGAGACATCGATGTAGTGCAAACGGTACATCAGATGAATCGAAACACATTAAAAGTACTTGGGTTGCCAGCCCACAAAGAAATGAGACGAAGCTCAATAAAATGAAGTACAGTCCTCCACATGGACAAAGAGACATCGCACATTGCTAGTCTAAACCATAAAATGATCATCATTGGTCATCAAGAAGTGTCGATTACACTAAGCTAGTAAATATAAGAGTTTAGCTTCATGTCCCATAACCACTTGCTTAACTCAAATATTTACGAACAGATTGTAGATCTACACTAGAAAATTATCACAAGAGTTTCAATCGAACAAGTCCATAAATTAACCGACGAAGTAAACGCAAGCATTTCATACCACTTGTTTTGCTAAGCCGTTTAATTAGATTTTCTCATACGAATGAGGTAAAGGTTTGTATATACTAATAGTTTGGAAAACGGTTTTAAGAAACGAGCTTTGATATTGAAAATAGAGTTGAAATCGTTTTAATGAAAGGGTTTTGATATTTACTACTAGTATAGAAAACCTTTATATTTTAAAGTGACAAATCATAGAAGTGATTGTAAAAACAATCAATCATAAAAATTCACATACGAAGACGTGAATCAAATCCAATTAAACCGATAAAGAATTCATCGAAATGGATATTCAAAAATCCTGAAAAAGGAGTCATCAAAGTCATAATAAATGATAACAACAAATAGGATCATCACGAATCGATTCAAATTGGAAATTCAATCTAAAAAGGCAAACTGGACTGAAACAGCAGGTTCAGTCGACTGAACAGAGTTTTCAGTCGACTGACCCTGTACCTAGAAATTTTCCAGGTTCAGGAACCTTTCTGTTCCCAGGTTCAGTCGACTGAACAGAGTTTTTAGTCGACTGGATCATGCCTGGAAACTTTCGGGTTCCAGGTTCAGTCGACTGAACAGAGAATTCAGTCGACTGAATCATGCTTGGGCTGTTTTTCAGCCTATACAAAATGAAGAGAAAACTCTTCCAAAACGCAACCGGACGAACATTGTCTCTAAGGGTTTATGCCAAACAGCAACCCGGCCCTATATGCTCCTCGGTGCATCACCAAAAGCATGATCAAACATCCATAAAAGGATTTTAACACAAATTTGACTTACAAACCCAAAAATTGAAATATTCACAAAACCAATCCAAATCAAGAGAAAATGCACATGAAGAAGTGTTAGGAATTCATACCCAACAACCAAAGATAATTATAGTCATAGATGTGAGATAAAAATCTCACCTTTAAACCCAAAAGCACAAATGAGAAGCACAAGAACAAGCTAATATCAATTCCTCTTTAATAACAACTCAAGAAGCTTCAATCTATGCTCAAAAGAAAAATATTTCCCAAGTTAGGTTTAGGTAATTTCTGAGATTGAAGAGAGAATGAGTTGGAGAAGAAGAAGGAGATGCTTACCTAGACTTCTTCGGAAATTTGGAGCTAAACTTGGATTTGTAAAATGAAATTAGGGCTTAGGAATTTCCATTTCCAATCTTTTCCCCCATTGTTCTCTTTAGAGCTGAAATATTAGGAATGAAAATGAATGAGGGGAGAGGGGTTCAGTTTGGGTATTAGTGGGCTAGTGGGTTGAACCCAAACTCAAATTTCAAGTGGAAAAGCTCGAAATTTTAGCTAGCTCCAAACATATCGAAGTTTATACTCAAAAAGGTCGCAAACATCATTTTGAACTCAATGGAAGTGGTCTCGAGTCCTAATTCAACTGTTTGCAAAAAGTAGCTTTTCGGACTAAAATCCGACTAACGATGAAATATTTAAATAAAATATTTAAATATAAAATCGATAAATATGCGGGTTGTTACATGTTAATGCTTGCACGAAGAATGGTCTAAACACACTACACGTACGCATGACAAAATATGTGGCCTGGAACTTGATTTTTCTATGCAATACACTTGCACACACCTAAGGAATTGCCAAAAATAATTGACCTGGAAAAGTTTCGTATAATATAACTTGAATACACGTACCAATAACAAAGTTTTTAAAATGACCAATACACATTTCACGCACAATATGAAATACAAACAAGAAGACCTGGCCATATTTTCAAATTCTTTAACATGCATACACGTGTATAAATTGAAAAATAGAGGTTGGTCTGGACTCAGTCACTCTGCACGCATACTTGCAATTCATTAATGAAGTAAAGACTAAATTGACCAGGAACTCATTTTGTACACGCGTGAAGAACAATGGTCTGGACTAACATTTTTCTTTGCAATACAAACTTCATGCAAATAATGAAATATCACACAGGCACGTAACCAATAAAATGAAAGGCCTGTGCATTATAATTTTTCACGCAAGAATGAAATAAATACCTGGGAAATACTATATGTGCGTACGCCCTGAAACAAAAATCCCTTGAACTAAATTTTCATGCTTCACCAATTTGCATGTAAAAGTGAAATAAAAATATATTGGCCATATATTTTTGCATAAAAATGAATTAGGAATGGAACGAATTAATAACACCAGGCAACAAGATTTTTCGCACGCAAAAATGAATGTTGAATAAATTAGATGTGTGAGTTTTGAACTTACCTTAAATTCGCTTTAAAATCAGTAAGCAACCCGGATCCAAAAGAGAGTAAGAAATTTATGAAGACGCCATTAAAGCTTTTGTAGAGCTACTTGAAAAATGAAAGCAACGAAAGAATGATGCTACTAGAAAAGAATGAACAAAAGAAAGATGCAGCTACTCCCCTTTTCAAATTGTGAACAAGTCAAAAGAAATAATGTGCTGGCCTTCATTTGTACATATGCATTTAAGGCCTAACGTGCATATGGAAAGAAAGGACATGGCTGCTATAAAATGATGATGGTGATAAAGCAATGTGTTCAAACTTTGCTTTACAAAATTTGTGGTGACAGAACTTGTTCATATTTGCTTTTGAATTGGACCCATTCACATATACACGTAAAGGCAAATGTATTACATTTCAAATATGCAACCACTTAGATGACCAACTAACTTTGCAAATGAATTTCATTTCACTTCTTTTAATTTATTTTTTTCAAATCTCAATTTAAAATTTCTATTTTAAATTTTCACTTCGACGGTAATCAAAAATCACGGTTGTTACAAACTCTCCCCTTATAAAAATTGTGTCCCCATAATTTTCATATTAGAAGTTGTTCATAACACAAATTATTCATCACAACAAAGATTAAAATAGAAAAGATGAATTAAGAATGCTCAGCCCCACCCGAAGAGGAGAGAAAACCGGGATAAGAACGCTCGATGAATTCTTTGGTTTCCCAAGTGCAATCTTTGGGGTTTGCGGACCATTGAATTTTCACAAGCGGGACTTCTTTATTCCGAAGGCGTTTAACCTCCGAAGCTAGCACACGAATAGGATTTTGCACCATAGAAAAGTCGGGTGAGATTTCAAGATCTTGTAACATAGGAGGATCAATAATAGAATCTGAATCTCGAAGGCATCGACGAAGCTGGGATACATGAAACACGTCATGAATTCCCGAAAACTGAATAGGTAGTGATACACGATAAGCAACATGGCCAATGCGTTCCGTAATAGGAAATGGTCCAACATACCGAGGAGCCAATTTCCCGGAGCTACTAAAACGCACCACCCCTTTCATCGGAGAAACACGAATGAACACGTGATCGCCAACAAAAAATTCCAAAGGCTTCCTTCGATGATCAGCATAAGATTTCTGTTTATTCTGAGCCTCTTTCATTCTCTGTCTAATAATATCAATCTTCTCAGATGATTCACGAATATAATCAAGGCCGAGAACTAAATTTTCCCCCGATTCCAACCAACAAGATGGTGATCGACACGGCCTTCCGTAAAGGGCTTCGAAAGGAGCCATACCGATACTGGATTGGAAACTATTGTCATAAGAAAATTCAACAAGAGATAAATGGTCTTCCCAACTACCACCAAAATCAAGAATACAAGCTCGAAGGAGATCTTCTAGGACTTGATTCACCCTTTCAGTCTGACCATCAGACCGTGGATGATAAGCTGTACTGAGATTGAGCTTAGTACCCAAAGCTTTCTGAAGACTCTGCCAGAAACCACTAGTGAAAAGCGGATCTCTATCACTAACAATGGAACTAGGAACTCCATGAAGTTGAACGACTTCTTTAATAAATAGCTTAGCCAACAGAGGAGCAGTCCGATTGGACTTGATAGGAATAAAATGGGCTGATTTGGTCAATCGGTCAACAATCACCCAAACACTAGTATGGCCCGACCTCGAACGAGGTAGACCATCAATGAAGTCCATAGAAATCTGATCCCATTTCCATAATGGAATCTCAAGTGGCTGCAAAAGACCACTAGGACGCTGGTGTTCCGCTTTAATAAGTTGACAAGTCATGCAACAACTCACATAACTTGCAACATCATGCTTCATACCCTCCCAAAAGTATAAGCGTTTCATGTCGGCATACATCTTGTTACTGCCGGGATGAATAGTGTACTTAGAACGATGACAGTCCTCAAGAATGTCATTTCTAAGATTAGGAACCTTAGGCACGATCAACCTTCCCTTCTTCCGAATACAACCATGAATATCAATATCGAAATCCTTTAGATTATCACTTCGGGATTCCGATTTACAACTCTGAATAAGATAAGAGATATCTGGATCTTGTTTCTGGGCATCGGCAATACGATCCAACAAACTAGGACGAGCTTCCATGCTAAATAAAAGCACGGGAGAATCAAAAACTGAAGGGCAGTCTCTTATATCACAATGAGATAAAGCTTCCAACATATTCCACTCTGCTAGCATCATGGAAACAACAACTTGCTGCTTGCGACTAAGCGCATCAGCAACACGATTACCCTTACCAGGGGTATACTGAATATCGAAATCATATGAAGCAAGAAATTCGAGCCAACGCTGTTGCCTCATATTAAGTTCTTTCTGAGTGAAGAGGTACTTCAAAGATTTGTGATCAGTGAAGAGAACAAAACGCTCTCCCAATAAATAATGTCGCCAAATCTTTAGAGCAAAGACTATAACGGCTAACTCCAAATCATGGGTAGCATAAAGAATCTCGTTAGGCTTTAGTTGTCTAGAAGCATAGGCAACTACTCTATCCTTTTGCATGAGAACAGCACCGAGTCCATAACCACTGGCATCGGTATAAACAACAAGATCATGATTCCATTCGGGGACCACTAAGATAGGAGCATGAGTAAGGAGATCTTTTAACTTCATGAAAGAAAACTCACACTTATCAGACCAAACAAAAGGAACAGCTTTTCTCGTGAGAGTGGTAAGCGTTAAAGCAATACGAGAAAAGTCCTTGATGGACCGGCGATAATAACCCGCCAATCCAAGGAAACTACGGATCTCAGTAACGGTCTCGGGCCTCTTTCAATTCTGAATAGATTCGATCTTGAAAGGATCGACAGAAATACCATCGGAAGAAACAATATGACCGAGAAACTTCACCTTATTCTCCTAGAAGTGACACTTGGAGAATTTGGCATAAAGCTGATGCTGACGAAGAGTGCTAAAAACAATCTCCAAATGCTGAATATGATCGGTTTCAGATTTGGAATAAATAAGAATATCATCTATGAAAACCAAGTCGAACTTATCGAGATAATCCCGGAATTTCCAATTCATAAGATCAACAAAATACGCTGGAGCGTTCGTCAGACCGAACGGCATAACAAGCCATTCGTAAGAACCATAACGAGTGTGGAATGCGGTAAAAGGGATGCTATCTTCCGCAACTCATAACTGATGAAAACCGGTAGCAAGATCAAGTTGGGAGAAAAGCTTAGCGCCACTTAATTGATCGAACATGTCGTTGATCCTAGGTAATGGATACCTATTTTTGATAGTGAGCTCGTTAAGCTTGCGATAATCAATGCAAAGCCTAAGAGTACCATCTGGCTTCTTAACGAAGACAACGGCGGCGCCCCAAGGAGATGAGCTAGAATGAATAAATTGCTTGGCTTCCAATTTAGATAATTGTTGCTTGAGTTCCTCATTTTCCTTAGCAGACATCCTCGTGGGAGGACGACTGACAGGATGAGCACCAGATATAAGATCAATACAGAACTCAATTGCCCTCTTCGGCGGCAAACATGAGATAGGCTCGAAGACATCAGAAAAATAACAAACAACCGGAATATTAGCTATGACATCCTCCGTTTCGAAGGAAGAAATGAGAGCATTCGAAGTATAATAGATAAATGCTCGACAGCATTGGGATGCTTGAGATATAAAGTTCTTTTGGGACATAGGAATTGAACTTCATAGCGGACGAGCCAATCCATACCCAAAATCATATCAAAACCAAGATGATCCATAACATGCATATTCGCATGAAAGGAAAAACCACATAGAATAATCTCAACATCAACACATAACAAACCAAGAGTAGCGGATCCACCAATAGGATTCACAATCCTCAAAGGGTCGCAAAGACTAACAACATCCAAAGGAATAACATTAACAAGCTCCTTTGACACGAATGAATGTGATGCACCCGTATCGAAAAGAACTCTAATAGAATGGCCATGAAATAAAATAAAACCTTCCAAAACAGAAGGAGTAATACCTTTGGGCTGAGAGGAATCACCAGAAGCTTTAGCAACATTAAGCTTCCCAGATTTGAAACCCTTAAGAGCAGTAGGACAATCAGAAACCCAATGACCCTCTTTCTTGCATTAGCGGCAAATGCGAGGCTTAGGACAACTACGGAGAAGATGATCAAGAGAACCACAATTATAGCACGCCCTCTGATTAGAAGGTGCACTACTAGGCTGAGAACTAAAGGTAGCTTGCTTCTTTTTCTTGTTGGAAGAATTTGGTTTATGAAATGGAAACCTCTTCTTGTTGGGGTTCTTAGAAACCTCAACCTCATCACCACTATCACGTTCCTTTTCGATAGCTTCAAGACAAAGTGCCGAATCAACAAGTTCCTCAAAAGGAAGCTTCAGCTGAAGCAAAAGGACTTTCTTCAAATACTTCTTCAAACCTTCTACAAATCTAAGATTCTTCTTACGCGGAGTGTTAATGAACTCAACTCCGTATTTGGATAAGGCCTCGAAAGATGCAACATAATCAGAAAAAGAGGACTTTCCTTGTTTCAACTCAAGGAAACTATGAGCAAGATTAGCCTTTTCTGATTCAGGAATGAACTTGAGTTCGAATCGTTCCTTAAACTAATTCCACGAGAGAGAGGACTCATCAACTTCCACAATAAAAAGCTCATACCAATCAAACGCACGTTCTTGCAACATGCTAGATGCCACGAGAACACGATGATGATCTGAAAAATCCATCCGAGAAAATATGCGCTCACAAGCGCGCAACCAAGTCTGAACCTCCAATACACTTTCTGATCCCTTGAAAGGATTGCCTCCAAGGTGGGAATAATCAATACACATGCGGGCGAAGGCAGACTTTTGAGTAGGAGCAGTGGGAGTAGCAACAGAAGGCTGAGTACCTCGAAATAGCTCCATAAACTGATCAGCTGACATATAGACTCCGTTCGGATGAGAACCACTAGACGGACCTACAGTAGAACGCTTCCCTCTACCTCTTCCAGCCATAGGCTGAGAGAACAAGAGAAGATAAGGATTAGTTAAAACAATACAAGATTGATAAGGAATTTAACAAATGGAGTACTACGGAAATATGAGATTTATTCCTAGACATATTCCAACTTGTTAAAGTGGAAGGAATAGATTAGAAAGGCACGAATAAAACCCCCGAATAGTTGTAACACATGTTCCATTCTACTTCTGTTCCGTGTCTATTATAATTTGTTCTGAATTTTAGCTCTGATACCAACTGTGATGCCCCACCTCTATGGTCACAATAACAAAGGTTATTATAAGGAACAACGTTTGCTATTGCGAAGAATAAGGCTTGTTAGAAGCGACCATCCGTAAGTTATGCCTTAGACGAGTATTGATTATATCGATAGGAGTTATGTAATTACTCCCAGCGATATACATTCAATCCAAATCTAAAACGAAACTACGGTGGCTTATGAAAAATTCAGAACAACTCATAATAGCAACAACTCAGATATGTATAATCACATCAGAACAGAAATATCAGATATATAGCGGAAGATAAGTCTGGATACATGCTACAACACTCGATAGTTCACATGAACCAAATGTACAAATACATAGCCATCAATACATACATGAGATGAGAGTAAATACACCAAAAGTAACACCTCGAAGCCTAAACAAAAGATGAAGTGAAATCCCAAAAGCTGAAGCAGAAACAGAATCAGAGATAGTAATTATCCTGAAATAACTCGGTCAGACCCGAGTATTATTTAAAAGAAAATAATAAACGGATCAGTCAAATTTAAACTAAGAAATAAGTGCATGATAAACAACACTTAAGCAAATTAATCATAATCTCGAATGAGACTATTCAACATAAGTAATCAACATAGTTCAAATGAAGAAATTTCATTTAACTCCATCAAAATCAACTTCCAAATTCAAAATTGAATTCAAAACAGCAATTCACAAAAATCTAGAAATCAAAATAAGATAACTAGAAAATCAGCATAAAAGTCAGCATAAAAGTGGATCGATCCTAGAATATGGCGAGTCTATGCTACGCAGCACGTGCATCTCATATGGCCGAAGCCTACCAAGTACTGTCAGCATAATATTTGGCGCCCAACGAATGACCTGAAGGTCCAACAAATGACCCGAAGGCCTAGTACTGGTAATTGACCCGAAGGTCCAGCATAGTGGCTCGAAAGCCCAACAAAATCATCAAAATCTTCAAACAGCAATTCCACGGCAAATATTTCAATTAACGAGTCCGGAATTAACCGAATTAGTAAAAGCGTGGTTCCATACTCCGCACTTTTGCTAAATCATTTAAATCTCATCATCGTTTCCTTGAAAGTGCAAAATTGTGTATTTTATAGAAATAAAATTTACGTTCTCAAATGGACAAGTCCGGAATTAATCGAATCAGTAAAAGTAAGGGTTCATAGTCCTTAATTTTGATGAAGCGTTTAAATCGATTCCTCATTCTTTTGAAAGCGTAAACTGTAAAAATTTTTGGAAATAATTTTATTTTAAAACGATTTAAAACACGTGATAAAACAACAACATCTATAGCAATTTTGACAAAGAAATTGCGCTTCACAAAACACCGTAAAAACGGATGTCAAATCAGCATTGTGGGTTTTCTTGGTTGCAAGATAGCCACTAAAAATTTCACTTTAAATTGATGGTTATTGAAGTCAAAACAACAGTAATTTTTATTCGTCAAAATCTCATCAAAACAACACAGTTCAATTATAACACCGGGGTAAAAATTTCGTTATAAAAACAACGGCAACAAAATTCGTTTCAAAAAGAAACACTGGTTCAAAATAAATTAAACATCAGACTGCACTACTGGTACAAAATATTTATAATATTGGATAGCCTGGACCTAAATTTGGTGCATGCATTATTTATAACTTAGTCACGTGTTAATGCTTGCACGAAGAATGGCCTAAACACACTACACGTACGCACGACAAAATATGTGGCCTGGAACTTGATTTTTCTATGCAATACACTTGCACACACCTAAGGAATTGCCAAAAATAATTGACCTGGAAAAGTTTCGTATAATATAACTTGAATACACGTACCAATAACAAAGTTTTTAAAATGACCAGTACACATTTCACGCACAATATGAAATACAAACAAGAAGACCTGGCCATATTTTCGAATTCTTTAACATGCATACACGTGTATAAATTGAAAAATAGAGGGTGGTCTGGACTCAGTCACTCTGCGCGTATACTTGCAATTCATTAATGAAGTAAATACTAAATTGACCAGGAACTCATTTTGTACACGCGTGAAGAACAACGGTCTAGACCAACATTTTTCTTTGCAATACAAACTTCATGCAAATAATGAAATATCACACAGGCACGTAACCAATAAAATGAAAGGCCTGTGCATTATAATTTTTTTTGCAAGAATGAAATAAATACCCGGGCAATACTATATGTGCATACGCCCTGAAACAAAAATCCCTTGAACTAAATTTTTGTGCTTCTCCAATTTGCATGAAAAAGTGAAATAAAAATATCTTGGCCATATATTTTTGCATAAAAATGAAATAGGAATGGAACGAATTAATAACACCAGGCAACAAGATTTTTTGCACACAAAAATGAATGGTGAATAAATTAGATGTGTGAGTTTTGAACTCACCTTAAATTCGCTTTAAAATCAGTAAGCAACCCGGATCCAAAAGAGAGTAAGAAATTTATGAAGATGCCATTAAAGCTTTTGCAGAGCTACTTGAAAAATGAAAGCAACGAAAGAAAGATGCTACTGGAAAAGAATGAACAAAAGAAAGATGCAGCTACTCCCCTTTTCAAATTGTGAACAAGTCAAAAGAACTAATGTGTTGGCCTTCATTTGTACATATGCATTTAAGGCCTAACATGCATATGGAAAGAAAGGACACGGCTGCTATTAAATGATGATGGTGATAAAGCAATGTGTTCAAACTTTGCTTTACAAAATTTGTGGTGACAGCACTTGTTCATATTTGCTTTTGAATTGGACCCATTCACATATACACGTAAAGGCAAATGTATTACATTTCAAATATGCAACCACTTAGATGATCAACTGATTTTGCAAATTAATTTCATTTCACTTCTTTTAATTATTATTTTTTTCAAATCTCAATTTAAAATTTCTATTTTAAATTTTCACTTCGACGGTAATTAAAAATCACGGTTGTTAGTGGAATTCACTGCTAGGTCATTTACAACTAAAGCATCAACCGGAGAGATAGTGGACCTAGGCTTAGGAACTCACTTTATGGTAGGTTGATGAGGTAATGGAATCTTAGCAGGGATTGTTTGAGGTAGATCAATTTCCCCAAACACACAAGACTCGATAGTGTGTCCAAAAGACTGGCAAGTCATGCATATATTTGGTTGCCAACTATATTGAACTTCCACCTCTGCATCATGACCATCAGCAATCTCGACCTTTAGTTTTGATGGTAATAGCATATCGGGAGTGATTTCAATCCAAGTCTTAGCATACACTAGTCTTTTCCTAGCAATTGTGTTAGCTTCAAAACACTTGACCTTGCCAACAAGACCGACTAACCAGTTAAGTCCAATCATGTGTTGCAAAACAGATGGGATATGTAACAACCCGGGATTTAGGAGAATGCCAAAATATTAAATTATAATGTAAATTATAATTTAATATGGAATTATAAATTTATAGATGGAATAAATTGATGATAATATTGATTATTTAAAATAAAACAATGTTTGTTGATTAAGAGTTGGGTTTTTAGTGTAAACAAATGGGAAATAAATTTTAAAACACTTTATTGGTGGTATGGAATGAGAATAAATGATGAAAATAAATTATTGGGTTAAAATTTATAATATTGTAGTTTTATTCCAATATTAGTCTTTTATCTCGAAACAAAAGGATAAACACGAAGGAAATCAACTTTTGTAGTAATATTAAATTTGAAATAATGTTTTAAAGCTATAAAAATGTTAAAACATTTTATACACATTAATGAACTTAGTAAAAAAAATTTGGTGGAAAATGATGAAAATAGTGATTTTTCACTAAAAATGTGAATATTGGTAAATAATTAGTATTAAATTGTGAAAATAATATTTTTAGTTGGAAAATTATGTTTATAACATTTCTAACATGTTCTTTTATCCAAAACATGAACATTGCAATTTGTTTCATGTGATTTGGAGCTTTTATCCAAAAGTTATGAAGGAATTAGTGTTAATAACATATATATAAACACAACAAAAAATTATTCTAAGTGTTCTTATTGGGTTTGGGTCCAAAGATTAGCCTACCCATTATCCATAAGATCCCTCTAGTAACCATCGTTCCAATCTTTCTTCTTTCTCATATTAGAAGGAAAATATATATATATACAGAGAGCTCTTAAAACAAATAGGGAAATCAATAATGGTGTAACGTTCCGAAAATTTTCGACTTTCGAAAATTCAACATCGATACTCACTTTATCGACTGCTGAGCCATCGAATGCCGGAAACCCGAAAAGTTATGGTTTTAAGAAAAAAGAAAAAGGTAGAAGAAGAAGATAGAAGAAAAAGAAAGAAGAACAATAACAGAACAAGAACAGAAACATAAAATAATATCAGAATCTCACATATCGCAGCGGAACAATGTATAATAGATAAATGAGTAATCTTTAAAACAAAGAACTATATCATTTTATACATACATCAATCAGAGTCAATATACAACTCAATACAATACATCACATCAATGGACAATTATATAACTTGTCCTCATACAGAATACACAGCGGAATAAATATATCAGATACAAATACTACGTCTCGCCATCCAGCTTGCTTCCAAAGCTCCAGAATATCCAGAATATCCTGATAATATAACTCTAGGCTGCCCGTGTGGAAATTGGTGGGCACCCAGAGTTTAGAAGGGAACAATAAACTCCGAGTCAGTCATGGTGACTGGTGTGAGATCGTAAAACAGTTATTCTTTCACAAAGAAAATAAAACAAATTCGCAATGCTTTTTGGAAAATGAGACTACCATAAGACCTCCCACCACACACACAATGCAAACGCAGAATTGGAGGAGATTTCTTCTTATGATAGTCAAAGATGCTTACTACGCAAAATCAAATCATTTTGAATATTATTATTAGTGCATAGTGTAGAAATCATTTCGAAAGTATAATATTAATCTTAGCCAACATACGACCAGTATCGTATGCCTACTATAGCTACCATCTAAACAGTGGTGACCACCGTACGTAAATGGCAGGTTCTACAACTAATACCGTACAAAGTTCGTATTGGAGTTTGGATTTCCAACAAAGGGTCAGGCTAAGGAACTTCCTATCCACGATGGGTACGTCCCTGGAATAGACGACCCGAGAAATAACCTAACATTACGGTTAGATCTCTGCCAACACAAGGCCGGGTTACCTCTGCAAAAATAGGTAACTACTGACACGCGTATGCCATCCCCCGATCGTAACCGATCTTCCCGAGGATCCCCGATTTCCAACAAACCACATAGATAATAATGCAACAACCACATAGGTTAAGTATCTGGGCTCCATACCATGATACCACCTCTATCCAGAAGGAATGACATACACTAAGGGGCGCTACTCCCTAGAACCTTGCCGCATCCTTCCTGTTTCGACCATTTCCGGGGTGTGAGGCTCGACGAAGTCTCGTCCACAAAGCTACGCTTTCTCAAAAAGCCCTGCTTCGGGTCAAACAAAATGATCAACCTATGATCACAAAGATATAAGATCAAACAAATGATCATATCACAAATGATCAAACACTGATCATTCCACAGCAACACTCAGTATGCCACGTTACCAAATTGGGATATATCGCTGATAAATTTCAACTACATAACCTCTGAGCTCGTACGTCTCAGAGAAGGGTGTTAAGCTAAGAGAATAAATTCTCCGCCACCAACAGAAATGTATTTGAAAGAAATCAGCTTTATATCTCAAATTGTAACGTCAGACACACAATCCATACAAGTCTGTTCCGGGATCGAACAGAACCGAAGGCACTTCTCACGAAGCCCTTGCATTTCCGGATAATTTCAATCACGTCAGGACTTCCCGTCACTAAGGGTGATAAAACCTCTAAATCGGAGATCAGCCGATGTAGAGTAACTCGACGGTAATCCTTCCGTTTTCAAAAATATCCGGTCTTCAACACCGGTCTTCAAATGCAATTCATTACGACGTATCACGTATTCGGAATGGGTTATACGACCCCATGGTCCTTTCCTGGCTAACCTGAATAGTGAGCGTTTATTCAAAAATAAGTGTGGCATTCAAATTCATCCAATTCACAACAAATACCTATCTAAAGGTAATTATTGATAGTCGGTTATTTAACTATCAATAAAGATGCGCAACATCATCAGATTCCAAATAATTTTCCCAAATTATTTTATCTTCCAAAATATCTTTACTAGATATAAAATTTCCACACTTAATCATTTGAAAACAACTTCAAATTAATTTCCACATTTCATTTTATCTTTGAAGATAAAATCTAAAAACAGTTCATTCATATTGGAAAAGCATTTCCATACTTATTTAAAAATAAGTATTTCACAAATCATTTATTTTCAACACTTGAAAATATTCGATATACTTAAATCAAAATTTAAGTATAAATTCATTCTTTAAGGAAAACATTACTATAACAACATTTATTTGAGTCAAAACGAATGTTACGTAAAACATCGTTACGACGACTCAAAATCACTAGTATAGGGATTCGAAATTAAGATAGATATATAAATCCCAATACTACATCAAAACATTTCCTTTCGGAAATCATTTACTATAACAACAGTGTTATAGTCCACCATTTCCTTAAATTTCTCGAAAACGTCTATTTCAACAAGAACTGCGGAAATCTCTGCTTTCGATTTATAATACATTTTAAAACATCTTTAAAATGTTTAACTTCATTTTTCAATATCACTTTCCCAAAACAGTATCCATTTTACTTAACAATATATTCACTGTCCAAAATCGTGAATATACTTCACTTAACCATATTTAAATCTTTTCTACACATTTATTTCAAGAATTGTCCACTATCCAAAATCGTGGATAAAATTCCCTTAATAACCTTCTATCTTAAATTCATCAATTTTGATTGATTTATTTCCGAATTTATAAAACAACGTTTATAAATTCCATTTTCTATTTTATATAACAACTCCGGTTTATAAATCTCATTTTATTAACTTCTAAAACTCGCTTATAAGAATAAGTGATTTCGGATTTATAAACAACGTTTATAAATCGCATTTGTACTTTATAACGATTTCAACTTTTAAAAGAATCATTTATGAACACATTCGATCAATATTTCATTTAAAGGCAAAAATCCAAGTTATAAGTAAATTACTTATAAATCCTTTATTCTACAACTTCATTCATTTTTAACTTCACAACGTAAATCTATTAATTTCATTCACTTATGAAATCCATTTATACTTCTTTTTAACACTTATAAAATTCGTTTTATAAGTCCAATATTTTGATTTACAAAAATATCAATTTTATAAATCTTTTTATACCAATCGTTTATAGTTATTCAAAAATCCCAACTTAAACCATTTTATAAATAAATCGACTTTTATTTCAAAAATGACACTTCGGTTATATTTCACTAAAAATTATAACTTTAAAATCTTACGTTTATAAATCGATTCAAAAATTCCATAAAACGTATATTTTCAAAAATCACTTTAAAAACCCTTTTAAAGTAAAAGTCGTTATTTTTTTTTCATTTCAAAACTGAATCCGATGATGCAACAGCATCAATCAGTCCATCACAACAGTCAATATCATATATCAATATGATAACAGAATATACATCAATATCTGTAAATAAATAAATACAGTTGAGGAATCCAGTTGGATCCCTCCAACCTGTTTCCCTGCATCCAAAGATGTTAGCACAATACCAATTCCGCTCCAGTACGGAATTATCGCGGTATATGGGTTTTATAAAAATCCGCTTACTAACGGCGCAATAGGGTCTCATCCGCTATACGAGGCGGGAAATCAACAATCCAATATATACATATGCCAATAAGTATATACTGCTATATATATAGATATATATCCTACTATATCTAATATCACATCCAAACAGTCAATCATCAATCAATAACTGTAAAAATTCCACATTCAATTTGAGTGAGAAGATCTCACCTTAGCTTTTTATTTTGCAATCCATTTCCAATCCAGTTTGTTTCTTTTCAGATTTACAGACCTTGTATAAAACAATTATACAATTTCATAAATATTCGAAATAATCGAATGGTAAATTTTATTTGATAAATTTAATTAGCCAATGATTAACTTTTAAACCAATTTCTTTTAATTGTAAATAGATTTCTTTTTTTTTAAATAGATTTGATAAATTAAAACAAAATCTGAAATTTTGTATATGTATATAAATTTTATTTCTTATCTTGAAACAGCTTTTATGATTATAAAAATATTTATATTGATTTTAAAACTCAAATTTTTCAAATGAACTTTTCAACCTTTTAAAATTCCTGTTTTTTTTTCTTTTCTTTTCCAAACCATATATACATATTGTTATCAAATAAATAAATTATATACATATACATGTAGTTATTTATTTTCTGTTTTAAAGTTGTATGTATATATCTTGCTGAAAAAAAAAATATAAACTATTATTTAACAAACTTGCTCTACTGTGAGAGTAAATTATCAAATCTAGATTGAAAGTAAATTCGTATACCTCTTGAAAAGGGTTTCGAAACCACGAATGCTCAGCCACCATTGACCAAGATCTGTCCACAGCCCAGCAGCCATCGATGCAAAAACTCCCAACTTAGGCCAACACAGTTCTTCTCGAACGAGCCACCTCCGATCCATCTTCGACTACACACGCCATCACCTCTGCGCCTCGCGAACCCCAACCTCGTTCGACTTCGAGCCACTGCCTCGCATTCCAGTCACAGTCGCGACCACCCCTTCTTCTCGCGAGTGCACGCGATGCCGAGCTCAGACGCTGCCTCGAACCCTAGATCGAGGCCATCACCTCCTAATTATCGACGCTGTCGTTCGCGACTTGCCAATCAACTGCAACACCTCGCGAGCGCGAACTCCCCCAGGTCGCCGCTTGTCGCCTAATGCTCGAACGCGATTTCGATTCGCCATCTCTTTTTTTTTCGAACGAAGTCGAATGAGAATGGAAAGGAGAGGGGATGCGATTTGAATTTGTGAATAAGGTTGAAGGGGGAGACTCGCGATTTATGCATGTTTATTATTTTTTTTCTTCCTTCGTTCCTCTGCCATTTTTATTTTAGGCGAGTTCAATTTCCATTTGAACGAGAAATGGTTTCATTTTCTTTAAAAGAATGGAGAGGGACAGGATCTGATGGTTGCGTGCTGGATAGGGGAAAAAGGAGACAGGATATGTCACTGCCCTATGGAGTTGCAGGCTACAGCAATTTCGAAAAGAAAGAATTTCAACGGATGTTGACCAAATTTAAATTGAGCTCGATTTAATTTCAGTGCGTTTACGTGTCGTATGCTCACATAATAACTCCGAGAAATACGAAAATTGGAATCCGACAATAATTCAATATTACGGACCCAATGGGACTGGTTTCGTCGAATTCCGAGACTGTTTGAAAAATGACTATTTTTAAATATCGGTTCAAACAATAAAATTCAAAACTGAGTAAAACAGTTTAAATTTCAATTCTGAAGCTGCTGTTATCCTCAGTGTTATCAATATAAATTTTACAAGCGTCTGAAATATTTTTAAACGGCCTAAATTTGAAGATTCAAATTTTTATTCACTTTCAATAGATAAAATTTTATAATTTAAATCGTCAGTTTCAAAGTTATATTCGGGATACAAATTAAATCATCGTTCAAATATTTAAAATTAATTAAATATTCTCAATTTAATTTGTTCGAAATTCAGGGTCGTTACAGACTTCCCCCCTTAAAAGAATTTCGTCCTCGAAATTACAAGTTAGGGAAAAAAATGGTCCTTAACTCGTCTACTATTTTTCAACATCCAATAGTCTTATCAATTTATCGAAACAAATCTTCCTACTAAAGATTCGTTATTATTCCAACTAGTTTTCAACTTCAAGTACCGATTTCAAACAACATTGTTTAACTTCTAAATTCAAATTTAAATTCAAATTCAAATTTAAACTTTCAAAATTTTCTCAAAAATTTTCTAACGCCCGATATTTCCGAAAAATTTCGCCAGCGTCTCCTTTGCGCGGCTAATACGGCACGACTACAAAACGTCCCTACGGACTCTCAGATTTCAAAAAGAAAAAGAAAAAGCCAAGCGGCTAGAGAGAAATCATCAAAAACTCATATTAAAACTCAAATACGTACCTTTTTCGAGCAATTCAAATTTATCTGTGAAATAAATTTTCCAATCCCTTTATACACCTGTATATCCTACTAGCCATTATATCTAGTTACAACATTCAAATCATTTTGCAAATTCGATTACAAATTTTCAATATAAACTTCAATTATCTTCAATTTTACATTTCGAATTTATTTGAATTCAATTTCACATTTCAATTTCTCATTTGAGTTCAATTCACAATTCCAATATAATTTGGATTCAATTTACTTTCAATTCACATTCATAGATTTCATTTGTTAATGAACTTTAATTCCAATCACATTTACATATTTTACATTAACAATTTCTATTTGTATAAGTTATCAATTCAATCATATTCCATAAATATTCTTATAAAGTATTCCAGAGTCTTTTCAACCTTTCAAAACCATTTTGAAAACAATTCAAATTCCATTTGAATTTTCTAAAACCAAATCCAAATTTTCAAACAACTTCCATTTAAAACAATTTGGCAGCAATTTCTCTTTTGGAAACCCGAAAATGAACATCAGTGATGCTGCAGTCATTACCGAAGTTATTTTCCAGCGACCGAAAAGAGTTTAGAGCTTTTCATCTCTTCAAAATACTTTTCAAAACCTTTGAAATTCATTTTCAAATCAAAAATGATTTAAACTTCCAAATCTCCAAAATTTTCAAATTCTTTTCAAAATCTTTCCAAATACTTCTCTGGAATTTCCATTTCAAATTACAAGTCACATTTATAATTTACATTCTTTAAATTTCATTTGTACATGGATTTATCTCTTAACTTTGGAGTTACGATTTCAATTTCTTATTCAATTTCATATAATAATGATAACATTTCAATATTATCACTTTCCTAACAACCATGCAACCATATACTATAGTACTTTGTAGAAAAACATTTCTTTTCTATACAAAAATAGTTTTGGGTAAAATTATCTCATTTACCCTATTTAAAAACAATACTGTGCCGAATTGCTCTATTCAAGTGTTTAGAGATCCCTATCGATAGAGCTGTACGGACAATACCGACCAGAATCCATATACCACTCAACAAACCAATCATCACAATATAAAACAATTTTATATTCAAATAACAAATACGCGCTCATATCTATTATTACACTCAACTCATTCTAGAGTACTACTGACTCTATCTCTAATGAGTAACACCCAACAGAGCAGGGTTGTCGCTTAACCATATGCTCTGATACCAAATGTAACGTCCCGAAAATTTTCGACTTTCGAAAATTCAACATCGATACTCACTTTATCGACTGCTGAGCCATCGAATGCCGGAAACCCGAAAAGTTATGGTTTTAAGAAAAAAGAAAAAGGTAGAAGAAGAAGATAGAAGAAAAAGAAAGAAGAACAATAACAGAACAAGAACAGAAACATAAAATAATATCAGAATCTCACATATCGCAGCGGAACAATGTATAATAGATAAATGAGTAATCTTTAAAACAAAGAACTATATCATTTTATACATACATCAATCAGAGTCAATATACAACTCAATACAATACATCACATCAATGGACAGTTATATAACTTGTCCTCATACAGAATACACAGCGGAATAAATATATCAGATACAAATACTACGTCTCGCCATCCAGCTTGCTTCCAAAGCTCCAGAATATCCAGAATATCCTGATAATATAACTCTAGGCTGCCCGTGTGGAAATTGGTGGGCACCCAGAGTTTAGAAGGGAACAATAAACTCCGAGTCAGTCATGGTGACTGGTGTGAGATCGTAAAACAGTTATTCTTTCACAAAGAAAATAAAACAAATTCGCAATGCTTTTTGGAAAATGAGACTACCATAAGACCTCCCACCACACACACAATGCAAACGCAGAATTGGAGGAGATTTCTTCTTATGATAGTCAAAGATGCTTACTACGCAAAATCAAATCATTTTGAATATTATTATTAGTGCATAGTGTAGAAATCATTTCGAAAGTATAATATTAATCTTAGCCAACATACGACCAGTATCGTATGCCTACTATAGCTACCATCTAAACAGTGGTGACCACCGTACGTAAATGGCAGGTTCTACAACTAATACCGTACAAAGTTCGTATTGGAGTTTGGATTTCCAACAAATGGTCAGGCTAAGGAACTTCCTATCCACGATGGGTACGTCCCTAGAATAGACGACCCGAGAAATAACCTAACATTACGGTTAGATCTCTGCCAACACAAGGCCGGGTTACCTCTGCAAAAATAGGTAACTACTGACACGCGTATGCCATCCCCCGATCGTAACCGATCTTCCCGAGGATCCCCGATTTCCAACAAACCACATAGATAATAATGCAACAACCACATAGGTTAAGTATCTGGGCTCCATACCATGATACCACCTCTATCCAGAAGGAATGACATACACTAAGGGGCGCTACTCCCTAGAACCTTGCCGCATCCTTCCTGTTTCGACCATTTCCGGGGTGTGAGGCTCGACGAAGTCTCGTCCACAAAGCTACGCTTTCTCAAAAAGCCCTGCTTCGGGTCAAACAAAATGATCAACCTATGATCACAAAGATATAAGATCAAACAAATGATCATATCACAAATGATCAAACACTGATCATTCCACAGCAACACTCAGTATGCCACGTTACCAAATTGGGATATATCGCTGATAAATTTCAACTACATAACCTCTGAGCTCGTACGTCTCAGAGAAGGGTGTTAAGCTAAGAGAATAAATTCTACGCCACCAACAGAAATGTATTTGAAAGAAATCAGCTTTATATCTCAAATTGTAACGTCAGACACACAATCCATACAAGTCTGTTCCGGGATCGAACAGAACCGAAGGCACTTCTCACGAAGCCCTTGCATTTCCGGATAATTTCAATCACGTCAGGACTTCCCGTCACTAAGGGTGATAAAACCTCTAAATCGGAGATCAGCCGATGTAGAGTAACTCGACGGTAATCCTTCCGTTTTCAAAAATATCCGGTCTTCAACACCGGTCTTCAAATGCAATTCATTACGACGTATCACGTATTCGGAATGGGTTATACGACCCCATGGTCCTTTCCCGGCTAATCCGAATAGTGAGCGTTTATTCAAAAATAAGTGTGGCATTCAAATTCATCCAATTCACAACAAATACCTATCTAAAGGTAATTATTGATAGTCGGTTATTTAACTATCAATAAAGATGCGCAACATCATCAGATTCCAAATAATTTTCCCAAATTATTTTATCTTCCAAAATATCTTTACTAGATATAAAATTTCCACACTTAATCATTTGAAAACAACTTCAAATTATTTTCCACATTTCATTTTATCTTTGAAGATAAAATCTAAAAACAGTTCATTCATATTGGAAAAGCATTTCCATACTTATTTAAAAATAAGTATTTCACAAATCATTTATTTTCAACACTTGAAAATATTCGATATACTTAAATCAAAATTTAAGTATAAATTCATTCTTTAAGGAAAACATTACTATAACAACATTTATTTGAGTCAAAACGAATGTTACGTAAAACATCGTTACGACGACTCAAAATCACTAGTATAGGGATTCGAAATTAAGATAGATATATAAATCCCAATACTACATCAAAACATTTCCTTTCGGAAATCATTTACTATAACAACAGTGTTATAGTCCACCATTTCCTTAAATTTCTCGAAAACGTCTATTTCAACAAGAACTGCGGAAATCTCTGCTTTCGATTTATAATACATTTTAAAACATCTTTAAAATGTTTAACTTCATTTTTCAATATCACTTTCCCAAAACAGTATCCATTTTACTTAACAATATATTCACTGTCCAAAATCGTGAATATACTTCACTTAACCATATTTAAATCTTTTCTACACATTTATTTCAAGAATTGTCCACTATCCAAAATCGTGGATAAAATTCCCTTAATAACCTTCTATCTTAAATTCATCAATTTTGATTGATTTATTTCCGAATTTATAAAACAACGTTTATAAATTCCATTTTCTATTTTATATAACAACTCCGGTTTATAAATCTCATTTTATTAACTTCTAAAACTCACTTATAAGAATAAGTGATTTCGGATTTATAAACAACGTTTATAAATCGCATTTGTACTTTATAACGATTTCAACTTTTAAAAGAATCATTTATGAACACATTCGATCAATATTTCATTTAAAGGCAAAAATCCAAGTTATAAGTAAATTACTTATAAATCCTTTATTCTACAACTTCATTCATTTTTAACTTCACAACGTAAATCTATTAATTTCATTCACTTATGAAATCCATTTATACTTCTTTTTAACACTTATAAAATTCGTTTTATAAGTCCAATATTTTGATTTACAAAAATATCAATTTTATAAATCTTTTTATACCAATCGTTTATAGTTATTCAAAAATCCCAACTTAAACCATTTTATAAATAAATCGACTTTTATTTCAAAAACGACACTTCGGTTATATTTCACTAAAAATTATAACTTTAAAATCTTACGTTTATAAATCGATTCAAAAATTCCATAAAACGTATATTTTCAAAAATCACTTTAAAAACCCTTTTAAAGTAAAAGTCGTAATTTTTTTCATTTCAAAACTGAATCCGATGATGCAACAGCATCAATCAGTCCATCACAACAGTCAATATCATATATCAATATGATAACAGAATATACATCAATATCTGTAAATAAATAAATACAGTTGAGGAATCCAGTTGGATCCCTCCAACCTGTTTCCCTGCATCCAAAGATGTTAGCACAATACCAATTCCGCTCCAGTACGGAATTATCGCGGTATATGGGTTTTATAAAAATCCGCTTACTAACGGCGCAATAGGGTCTCATCCGCTATACGAGGCGGGAAATCAACAATCCAATATATACATATGCCAATATGTATATACTGCTATATATATAGATATATATCCTACTATATCTAATATCACATCCAAACAGTCAATCATCAATCAATAACTGTAAAAATTCCACATTCAATTTGAGTGAGAAGATCTCACCTTAGCTTTTTATTTTGCAATCCATTTCCAATCCAGTTTGTTTCTTTTCAGATTTACAGACCTTGTATAAAACAATTATACAATTTCATAAATATTCGAAATAATCGAATGGTAAATTTTATTTGATAAATTTAATTAGCCAATGATTAACTTTTAAACCAATTTCTTTTAATTGTAAATAGATTTCTTTTTTTTTAAATAGATTTGATAAATTAAAACAAAATCTGAAATTTTGTATATGTATATAAATTTTATTTCTTATCTTGAAACAGCTTTTATGATTATAAAAATATTTATATTGATTTTAAAACTCAAATTTTTCAAATGAACTTTTCAACCTTTTAAAATTCCTGTTTTTTTTTTCTTTTCTTTTCCAAACCATATATACATATTGTTATCAAATAAATAAATTATATACATATACATGTAGTTATTTATTTTCTGTTTTAAAGTTGTATGTATATATCTTGCTGAAAAAAAAAATATAAACTATTATTTAACAAACTTGCTCTACTGTGAGAGTAAATTATCAAATCTAGATTGAAAGTAAATTCGTATACCTCTTGAAAAGGGTTTCGAAACCACGAATGCTCAGCCACCATTGACCAAGATCTGTCCACAGCCCAGCAGCCATCGATGCAAAAACTCCCAACTTAGGCCAACACAGTTCTTCTCGAACGAGCCACCTCCGATCCATCTTCGACTACACACGCCATCACCTCTGCGCCTCGCGAACCCCAACCTCGTTCGACTTCGAGCCACTGCCTCGCATTCCAGTCACAGTCGCGACCACCCCTTCTTCTCGCGAGTGCACGCGATGCCGAGCTCAGACGCTGCCTCGAACCCTAGATCGAGGCCATCACCTCCTAATTATCGATGCTGCCGTTCGCGACTTGCCAATCAACTGCAACACCTCGCGAGCGCGAACTCCCCCAGGTCGCCGCTTGTCGCCTAATGCTCGAACGCGATTTCGATTCGCCATCTCTTTTTTTTCCGAACGAAGTCGAATGAGAATGGAAAGGAGAGGGGATGCGATTTGAATTTGTGAATAAGGTTGAAGGGGGAGACTCGCGATTTATGCCTGTTTATTATTATTTTTTTCTTCCTTCGTTCCTCTGCCATTTTTATTTTAGGCGAGTTCAATTTCCATTTGAACGAGAAATGGTTTCATTTTCTTTAAAAGAATGGAGAGGGACAGGATCTGATGGTTGCGTGCTGGATATGGGAAAAAGGAGACAGGATATGTCACTGCCCTATGGAGTTGCAGGCTACAGCAATTTTGAAAAGAAAGAATTTCAACGGATGTTGACCAAATTTAAATTGAGCTCGATTTAATTTCAGCGCGTTTACGTGTCGTATGCTCACATAATAACTCCGAGAAATACGAAAATTGGAATCCGACAATAATTCAATATTACGGACCCAATGGGACTGGTTTCGTCGAATTCCGAGACTGTTTGAAAAATGACTATTTTTAAATATCGGTTCAAACAATAAAATTCAAAACTGAGTAAAACAGTTTAAATTTCAATTCTGAAGCTGCTGTTATCCTCAGTGTTATCAATATAAATTTTACAAGCGTCTGAAATATTTTTAAACGGCCTAAATTTGAAGATTCAAATTTTTATTCACTTTCAATAGATAAAATTTTATAATTTAAATCGTCAGTTTCAAAGTTATATTCGGGATACAAATTAAATCATCGTTCAAATATTTAAAATTAATTAAATATTCTCAATTTAATTTGTTCGAAATTCAGGGTCGTTACAGATGGCCTCTTTTTAAATCCAAAATCAACCTAAAATTGTTAGAATCTAGGGTTAAATTGGATTCTAAGATATCCAACAGGTAATCTCCAACCTTTTAGATCCTCTAATCCATCCAAAGTTCGATTTTTATTTACTATAATCTTTTTTTTGATTGATTTCCATTATGCATGTTCCTATTTTGCAATCTATAGGCTCTTGAAGGCCATCTCCTTGCTAAATCCATCATTTTGTTGCTGAAACCATTGCTGTGACAACCCGGATTTTTATGTCTATTTATCGGGAGACTAATTGATGTAATTATTGGGATATTAGTTTTGATTAGTCGAATAAAGGAATTTCTGATAATTAAAATGATAATTAACTAATTTTTGAATAAAAATTTGGGGAATAAATGGATGAATGGATGCGAGTTTCCCCAAACACAAATATATTCTGTATAAATCATTTAAACTTTAAATATTGTATATATGTGAATATATATGTATTTGAGCATATATGAGTAAATTTGAAAATTTAAATATATGTATATATATTTGATATGAATTTAAATTGTAAATAAATTGTTTGAGAATGAAGATACAAATTATATAAGATATAAAAGTATAAAATAGATACCTTAGATAAATTATAACAATGTATTTAAAAAAATGGAAATAAATATAAGTACACACTTGTAAAAAAGAAAACTAACTAACATATAAAAATAGATATGTATGAAACCAAACAACAAAATAAAAGAAAACAAATAAATATAATAAAATAAAATAGAAACTTATGTTATAAAGTAATATTATAAAAGACAAGTCAAAAAAAGGAAAGAAACAAACATATATACATAGTTAAGTATGAAACAAAAACAAATGAAGGTAAGTATGCAAGAATGACAACAATAATTAATATAAGGATCCATCAACCGAAATGAACAAAGAAAAATAAAAATATCTTTGGCTGCAAAGGAAAGAAAGCAAATACATTCAACTGAGTATTCAATTATACATACAAATATCCATAGCTTGTAAATGAAGACAACATCCTATTCGTATATGTCCAAATCAAATAAAATAAGGGAAAATTGTACAAAGCTAATTAATGTTGGCCACCAAAATAATCTATCAGCCAACAAAGAAGGAAAATATCACTGATCAAATTTGTACAAACCAATATATTACCCTGTACAAAACCTATCACTTGTACAAACACCTTTCTCTCTACATACACATCTATATGGTTCCAGTTCATTCACAAAATTTCGCATACCAGAGAATAAGCTCAACTGAAACTGAAAACAACAAACAAGTCTCTCAAAACTTCTAGTTTCAAAAATCAATGCAAGCAGATTAAGTTCAAAAATCAAACTACTTTCAGGAAGAAGTTTCTCTGTTCATCTTTTCTGTGAGTAAACACTTATTTAAACAGTTTCTTTTGCTTAGATGTTATGATGAAATTTTGTTGAAATGGATGCATAAGTTCATGAATATGAATGCATGTATGTATATGATGTGGCTGGGTATATGTTATGTTTATGTGACTCTGTTAACTCTACAGGTTCAAATCCTTCCAAAATAAATTCAACTCCACCTTATACATTCAATTTATGGTCTCGATCCCTAAATAGAATATGATTATGGATGTGTAATCTTGTTTATAAAAATATTATCAAGAATTTATATTAAGGAAATTTCTTCAAAAGTGATAAACTACAGAGAAAATCAAGTTTGGTCAAAATTTAAACATCTGGAAAATTTGTTTTGATTATATAGGCAGATCCGTGGTTGAAAATTATGAATTTTGTTGATTAATTTAGATTTTTAGGATTGTAATGGATGAGATAATTTGAGTTGATCAGTATTGGGTATTTTAGCATTCGACGGCGATCGATGACGTTATGGAGTTCGGGAATTGGCCTAGAGGTGGCCGGAGTGTCGAGAATCTATGGAAAAATGGTGGAAGAATTTTTAAGTCGCCGAAGTGGTGGCGCGACAGTGATTTAGGGTTGTTCAAATAGTTTTGGTCGATGAGGTTTTCTGGTCAATTGTGAGGTCGTAGGGGAACTTGAGGTGATCAGACCAGGGGGAATTGTCGCGTGGAGTTGCGATGCAGCTACGGGTGGGATGGTGAGATGCCTGGTGGTCGGGATCACCGGAAAGAGGAGGTTTTGTCATCGGTGATGGGTTCTAGGTTGAAGTCCGATGGGTTCGAGTTCGCTCGAATTCGATTCCAGAGTGGATCGTCGATTCTGGGTGATGGGATGCTTGGGAAAGGTCACAGGCGACTTGCGAGTGCTCTCGGCGATGACCAGAGGTGATGGAAGTGGCTGTGCATGTGCACGCGTGCACCAGCATTTCCGGAATTTGGGTGGGTTAAGGTGGTCGATATTTTCTCAAGACGATCTCGAGAAGTTTCCGCGAGTGACTCGAAGTAGAAGATAAAAGGACTTGACTCGGGAATTTTGTGTTGTGGCACGGAGGGAAACTCGAGTTATCTTGAGTTATAGCTTTAATAGTTTTAATTTTTATAAATTAAACAAGTTTTTTTAGGTGTAATAATTTCTTAATTAATCCTTTTATTTGATGAACGTCAAATTAAGTATGGGTTAATTACGGGTTTTAAAATAAATTATTTAAACTATCTTAAAATTTATGTAAGAGATGATTACTTATTGTAAGTAATTTAGGGTTAATTAAGTTATCAAAGGTTAATTATTAAATAATTAATGTAATCAATCAAGGTAATTATTTGGTGGAAAGTTTGTTAGTGAGATAAATTAAAAGGTTATTTATGAAATAATTAGTAATGGAAGCGATTAAAAGAATAGTTACTTAATGGGAGTAGTTTAAATGGAAATTACTGAATGAGATTAGCGAAAGAAATCAGAAGAATAATTGCTTTATGTAATTAAAGGATGATTTGTATAAGTAATTAAGGAATAATTAATGTGATTAATTATAGGTAAATTAATCAATGTAAGTGATTATAAGATAATTAAACTGAGTAACTAATTAAGAATCAATGAAATTAATATGGATGGGTAAAGGTTAATTAACTTGTATAATTAATTAAGAGTTAATTACTTATTGAAATGAAAGGATAATTAGTCACGGGTGATTAATTAAGATGGATAATTAAAAGATGATTAATTAATTGGTTTGTAATTAATTAATGTTAAGTAAAGGTAATCTAAGTGATTTAAGTTAGTAATTAATTTAATTAGAGATAAATTAAATAAATTTTGGAAGTGATCAATTTTGCTTATGAATGATTGAATGATGTTAAATGCCTTGATTTGGTTGATATCTTTGATATGAGATGTTTTGTGATATGATATGTTTGGTTTGAACTATTTTGATGTGGTTATCTTCCGGTGATGAATTACTATGTAAAAGTTGGCATCCTATATTTAAAATTGAATTGTTTCCATCTAAATAACTTGGGTTAAGGTGTCATTGGATTCAAAGAGACCGGGGTCGGGTATTAGTAAATACCCGAAACCACTTCGATTTGGAATCTACAATAATTCTTTATAAATTTGATATGTGAAATCAATAAGATAGGATGGAATAAAATGGACCTCTGAAACTAAGTAAGGATACTTAGAATTTGATTTTTGGAAATAAGTGTTGACTATTACAAGTTATGAACTCGTTGTAAGGTACGAGTTACCCCGGGTTTTATTGAGTTCCATGCAATGGTATTTCATATTATGGATTTACTCACGTTGGTTTCTAGCCTGACTTGGGTGTTACTTTGATGTAATGCTCGGGTCAGACCTGCAGATTTTTCAGGTAAGGACGTTCTGGAGCTCGGAGGCGAGCTGGATGGCAGGAACGTATGGAGTGTTTTCCGCTATGATATATTGTTGTATATTGCGACATGTTGATTGTATATGTCCAGTGATTGTGTATATGTTGTAACTCCGATGTATTAAAGTGTAATTTAACTGATACAGTTTCTTTGTATAAATGGTATTATATGATATTATATTTTGATCCGTTGTGAATGTGAGATTCTGTGACTTGTTTTCTGTTTCTTCTTCTTCTATCTCTTTCTTCTTTTCCTAACTATCTGGAATTTTCGGGATTGAAAATTCCGGGTCGTTACATTTGGTATCAGAGCCAGGTTAAGCGAGAACTTTGGCTCTGGTGGGTATACTCATAAGGATAGGGTCAATAGTACCCTAGAATGAGTTGAGTGTGTATATATATATATATGAGAGCGTACTTGTTATTTTCATATATAAAGATTTTTAATGATTTTATATAAGAATATATTTTGATATATAAAAAAAGTAATATTCCTTAACCAATAAATATTAAGGTAATTAGTTGTTAAATTATTGGAATTAAATTAAGAAGTAATAGAAATATAACCAAATTGAAATTGAATAAAGTTAAGTTTGAAATAGATTAGAACTAAGATTAAAATCTTGAATTTGGGAAAGAGTTTCAGAATAAGATGATAATGGAAGGTTTCCAGTTGCAATAACCTTGGTTATTATCATAAATGATTGTTGTGTAAGCAAAATGAAATGTTTTAGGAATGTAAAACATTTAGGCAAGTATGACTTATAAATTGGAACTGAAGATGATATAAATTGTGAAGTTTTAAATCTAAGCTAGAAAATTTGGAATTTGTTTCAAATTGATAAAGAAATAATAAATAATGTTATTTAGTATATTTAAATGGAAGGGTCCTGTTTTAACAAAGGTTGTTGAAAATTTGTTTTGAACCAAAGGTGGTTTAAATTTAAAGATAACTTGGTGTGTAAAAGAAAATGTATATATGAGGAATATACATAATATCAATGATGGGTTGAAATAAACTCTAAATAATGAGTTTAAAATTTGGAATGTAATGTGAAAACCTAAGGTGTTAAGTTTTTGAACTTATAAGATTATTAAAGTTTAAAATTTGAAGTGGGAATTCAAATTTGACTAAGTTTGACGAGATTAAATTGAATTTAACTTAAGGGAAGTTAAATAAGTTTGGAATAAACAACCTGAATTGGAAATTTCAAGATGAAATTGAGATTTAACTTAGGTGTAACGATCCTGAATTTTTGATATTTGAAATGTGAATATTTAATTTAGTTTAAATATTCGAATGATAGTTTAATTTGAAATTCGGTATATCAGAATGAAATTGGTAATTAAATTATTGAATTTAATTATTAAAACTGTTTAAAAATTTGAATCTTCAGTTTTGAGCTGATTAAAAATAATATGAAGTCTTAGAAAATTCATATAGATTATACTGAAGATGATAAAAGCTTTAGGATTGAATTTGAAACTGTTTTGTTCAGTTTTGAAATTTTATTGTTTAAATTGAATTTAAAAATAACGTTCTGGGGCACGGTCTCGGAATTTGACGAAACCAGTTTCATTAGATCCGTAATATTGTATTAATATCGGATTTCAGTTTCTGTAATGTTTGGAGTGATCATTTGATCGTACAATAAGCAAACGCGCTGGAATTAAATCGAAAATTTAATATTATAACTGGTCCAAAAAGCTATCTTCTTCATACGATCGAATTTGGACTCAGAACCTTTTCCATTGTGTTCGGATTAGACGTATAACATTACGAACGCCTAGCGGCACGCCTCGATAGGAAGTCAAAATTTTTGGTTGACTTTATCGAACAATTTGAATTTGAATTTGAATTGAAGATTAGTCAACCCAGCAGAGATTCTTTCTTCAGCCTGCCTTCTTTCAACATCGATACTTTTTTTCTCTCAAATCAACGTACTCCTTGTTCCCCCATCCCTTTACAATTCTCACGCAAACATCATTTCCTCACAGAACATTTCAAAAAGAAATATCTCGTTCCCTTTCACTCTTCACAAAGAAAAATAAACCAAACAATGGCCGAATAAAATTGCTTTCTTGTTCTAAACGAGACTCCTTCCCCCTGTTCTAAGTATTCGAACCCTCCCTCATATCCAAAATCGAAATCAAATCGCACCTCCCCTTTCCTTTTCATCTCAGTCCAATCGAGCAGGAAGAAGTCATGGACGAACGTTAGTTTCGATCGCGAGCCTAATCCCTTCTACCCAAAATCGAAGTCGCACCCTTCCTCTTCATTTATTCGCGATCTAGTGACAGGCAATGGGGTAGCGTGTGCTACTTGGCTGCTCGTGCAGAGCATCAGGGGTCGGCGAGGCTTTGGGCGAGGGGGTTGCTTTGGTTGGGGTCTGCGTGATGGACCCTGGCAACGTGTTTGGAGATGGTGGTCGCAGCATTCGAGGGCGGGTATGTTGTGTCGCGGTAGTTGTTCGAGAGGTTCGTCTGAATTGTGGTGGCATTCGCGTAGAGGCAGTAAGGTATTGGCCTTTGATTAATATCTGTTTTGCGTAGTAAGTTAGAAACAGTAGGAGGTGAAATTTTAAAGTTAACTGAATGCTAAAGTTTTTGCTTTAAAACAGAATGGAATTTTTACAGTAAAGTGTATATAATTTATTTCAATTTAAGGTGTATATGAAGGTGAACAGAGGGAAAAAAAAATTTTACAAAGAAATGGGTTTGATAATTAAGCTGTTATAATTCACTTGTTTAATTATTGGGTTGCTAAAAACAATTTGTTAAAAGAAGCTATTAGTTTAAAAATTTTAAATCAAATAATGGGTTTAATTGAATAAGTAAATGGTGAATAATAGTTTGATTGGTTCAAGTAATAATAAATTGTATAATTGTTTATACAAGGTTTGAAACCGTGAAGAAATGGTCAAAATGGAACGGGATTGCAAAATATAAAAGCTAAGGTGAGATCTTCTCACTCAAACAAAGGGTTGTTTAATTTTAAATAGTTATATTTAAAATTATTGATTGTGTTGATTGCCTGTTTGGATTGTGATATTAGATATAGTAGGATATATCTATATATAGCAATATATATATATTGGCATATGTATATATTGCAGTTGTTGATTTCCCGCATTATATAGCGGATGAGACCCTATTGCGCCGTTAGTAAGCGGATGATATATTTTATAAATCCCATATACCGTGATATTCCACCTCGAAGTGGAATTGGTATTGTGCTAACATCTGTGGATGTAGGGAAACAGGTTGGAGAGATCCAACAAGATTCCTCAAAACATTTGAATTGATTTCATATGTTGTGTGATTGATTATTTATAATCTGTGTATGATTATATCTGTGATTGAATTTGTTGAGGGCTATAATTTAGCCGAATGTATTTTTGGTATCGTTGGATACCAGAAATAATTGACTTTGGATTTCTGAAATTAAAAAAATTGAGTTTTAGATGGTTCGAAAGAATAAAAGAATTTATTTAAAAGGAGATAAATTTGTTTGAAATCAAATTGATAATTGATTGGGTATTTGAAATAAATCTTTGGGAAATCGATATGAAAACTGATTTGGTGTTTGAATGAAAATTGATTTCTGTGTTGAGAATAAATTTGGAAATCGATTTGTAAAATAATGATTTGGTATTTGGGATTAAAATTTGAATCAATTTGAAATGTGATTCGGTGTTGAAGTAAATTCAGAAATCAAATTGGAATTCGATTTGGGATTTGAAATAAATTGAGAAATCAATTTAAAAGTTGATTTGGTGTTGAAAATGAATATTTGGAAAACGATTTGAAAATCGTATAAAAAGTGAATATTTGAGAATGTAAATTTCGAATAGAATTTATAAAGAAAAAGGGGAATTTGTTTTAAAAATAAATATTGATTTATTTTTAAAGTGTGGAAAATATGATTTGAAATCGGTTTTCAAAGTGATGAAGTGTGGAAATAAATTTACAAATTTGAAATGTAAATTTGAAATAAATCGATAAGGATTTATTTAATTGGTTTAAATGGACCATTTTCAAATGTGAAGTGTGAAAATGTGATTTGAAATTGATTTTCAAATGTGAAGTGTGGAAAATATATATCTTGTGAAGAGATTTGAAATTTAATAATTTGGGAAAAATTATTTAAATTAGTTGATTGTTGTGAATGTTGTTGATAGTTAAATAACCGACTATCAATACTTGCCTTTGAAATGGCACTTGATTTGTTTTTTTAAAAACAAACGCTCATTATTCGGTTAAGCCGGGAGAGGACTTTGTGTCATATAACCCATTCCGAATAGTGATACGTCGTGAATGGATTGCATTTGAAGACCGGTGTGAAGACCGGATATTTGTGAAAATGAAATGACAACCTGTCGAATGTCTCTGCACCGAGTTGCTCCGGTATAGAGATTTTTATCACCTTTAGTGATGGGAAGTCCGGACGTGATTAGTGAATATCCGGATTGAAAGGGCTTCTTTGGAAGTGCCTTTGGTTCCGTTCGATCCCAGAACGGACTTGTATGGATGTGTGTCTGACATTACACTTTGAGATGTAAAGCTGGTTTCTATAAAATACATTTCTATTGGTGGCGGAGAATTTATTCTCTTAGCTTAACACCCTTCTCTGAGACGTACGAGCTCAGAGGTTATGTAGTTGATGGTTACTAGTGATACATTCCCAATTTGGTAATGTGGCATACGAAGTGTTGTTGATCATTTGTGGATCAAAGCGTTGCTTTGTGAAAAAGCGTGGCTTTGTGAAAAAGCGTAGTGTATGTGGACGAGACTTCGTCGAGCCTCACAACCCGGTAATGGTCGAAACAGGAATGTGGCGGCAAAGGTTTGTAGGGGTAGCGCCCCTAGGGTATGTCATTTCCTTCTGGATAAAAGGTGATATTATGGTATGGAGCCCAGATATTTTACCAATGTTGATTATACTTTGTGGCTGTTGCTTTATGATTGAGGATCCTCGGATAAAGGTCGGTGACGACCGGGGGATGACATGACTTGTGTGTTAGTTACCTAGTTACAGCTGTACAGCATGAGGTAGCATCAGTGTGTTAGTTACCTAGTTACAGCTGTACAGCGTGAGGTAGCGTCGGCCTTTTGTTTGCAGAGATCCGGTTAGGATCCGGGGCGTCTTTCCAGAGGCGTTTCTATTTCGGTGTAAGGAAGTTCCTTTGCCTGACCATTTGTTGGAAATCCAAAGAAACAATACGAACCCTGTACGGTTTTTAATTGTATTACCTGCTATGGAATGTGGCGGTAACCTGCTATTGAACGTAGTAGTTATAGTAGACATACAACAATGGTTGTATGTTGGCTAAGATTGATATTATACTTTCGAAATGTTTTCCACACTAGACATTAATAATAATATCAACTGATTTTGCGTAGCAAGCATTTTTTGACTTTCATAATGGGAAATCTCCTCCAATTCTGCGTTTGCATTGTGTGTGTGGTGGGAGGACTTATGGTAGTTTCATTTTCCCAAAAGCATTGCGAAGTTGTTTTATTTTCTTGCAAAAATAACTGTTTTACGATCTCACACCAGTCACCATGACTGATCCGGAGTTTATTGTTCTTTTCCTAAACTCTGGGTGCCCATAATTTTCCACACGGGCAGCCTAGAGTTATGTTATCAGGATATTCTGGAGTTTTGGAGATGAGCTGGATGGCGAAGCGTACTACCGTACTTGTTTATTATTTCCGCTGTGTATTCTATATGTGGACAAGTTTATATAACTGTCCAGTGATGTGTATTGTTGTAAACTCTGATTGATGTATGTATAAACTGATATAGTCTTCTGTTTTAAAGATTATTGATTCATCTATTGTATATTATTCCGCTGCGATATGTGAGATTCTGATATTGTTTCTGTTTTTGTTTTTTTTTCTTTTCTTCTGTCTTCTTCTACCTCTTCTTTTAACCCTAATGGTTCGGTTTTCCGGCATTCGATTGCGCGGCATTTGATACAATGGACGTATTAATGTCGACTTTTGAGCGTCGAAAAGTCGAGTCGTTACAAGTGGTATCAGAGCATCCGGTTAAGCGACAACCCTGCTCTGTTGGGTGTTACTCATTAGAGATAGAGTCAGTAGTACTCTAGAATGAGTGTGAGTGTAATAATAGTTATGAGCGCGTATTCGTGAGTGAATACAAAATTTGTTTTGTATTGTGTTGACTTATCGGTTGATTGTTTATAGATTCTGGTCGGTGCAGGGTGGCCAACTGTAATCGATAGGGGTTTCTAAACTCTTAAATAAGATAAACCGACACAGTATTGTTTTAAATTGAGTAAATGAAATAATTTTTCCCAAAACTATTTTTGTATAGAAAATAAATGATTTTCTATGAATTATCATAGTATATGGATGCTTGGTTGTTAGGAAGAGATAATATTGAGGTATTATCATTGTTAAATGGAAATTGAATAAGAAATTAAAATAATGACCAAAGATTTAGAGATAAATTCATTTAACAAATGAAATTTATAAATATGAATTGAAAGCTAAGAAATAAAATTCATATACGAATGAAATTTGTAAGTGTAAATTGTAAATGTGACTTATAATTTGGAATAAAATTCATTAATGGAATGTAAATAAGTTGAAGACTTATAAAATATTTGAAATTGGATTGGAATAAGATTCAAATTGGAAAAAAAGATGAATTTGTGAATGAACAAATGAGGTTACATTTGTAAATAAATGAATTGGAATTGAATAATGAAATGAAATTTGATTTGAATCAAGTTGAATAAAAAATCCAAACTTGGAGGGATAAAATAAAATGGATTGAGTTCAAGTAAACTAACTTGATAAATTATTAATTCATGAAATAGTGAATTGGAAGTTGAGTTAGTAAATCAAAATTGAATTGTGAGTTGAATGTAATGGTTTGAATTTGCATATAAATTCAAGTAAGTAAGAAAGAAAAAAATAAATTGAAATTTCCTTGTTATTGATTAAATAAACTCGAGACGAATTTGATATGGAAATTTGAAATTTTAAATGGATGAGTGAATATACTAATTAAATTAGTAGATGGAATAGATTTGAATGGCTTTCAATGAGATCTGATAAATGGAATGCCAATTAAAATTGAATGGAATCAATTGGAAATGAAGTACTATACATATATGACATATTATGTTTTCCAAACTAAGGATATGAAAAAGTACCTTCCATTGAAAAATTGTGAAGGTGATGGAACTCAGTATGAGTGTCCATTTGATCGTGATGGGATCATATTGATTGATCACGATGTATGCTAGCGTAATTCGAGGGGTGTGATGCCTACAGTTACAAGCGATTCCACTGGGATAGTGGCGCGGCCGCCGTGTAAACTGCGATCTAGATGCCATAGCGAAATTTGAGGGGCGAGATGCCTACGGTTACAAGCAATTCCACTGGGATAGTGGTGTAACCGCCGTGTAAACTACGATCTATGGCAACAACCATGGCGAAATTCAAGAGATGTGAAATCTACAGTTACAAGTGATTTTACTGGGATAGTAGCGAAACCGCCGAGTAACTGTGATCCATGGGGGAACGTGCTTTCCATATCGATTTTTAAAAGGATTTTTAAGTGGTTTCACTGGGAGTAAGAAAAATTTTGAAATTTTTGAAAATTTTCACTTAACGACAAGTGATTTCAAATTGAATTTGAGATAAAGGTAAATGAAACTCAACATTCAAAATTAGAAGATGAATCGAATTCAAGTAAAATTCGAAATGAAAATCTGAATGAAAATTTGAAGATAAAATGAATTCAAATAGAATTGAAATTGTAAATCGAATTCAAATGGAATTGAAATGCAAAGTTGAATGAAAATAAATATATATAACTTTGTTAGTGAAGTGAAAATGAATATAAGAAGTATGTAATACTTATATTGCACTTAAGAAATGAATGAATGAAATTCTTAAGTAAAATGGGTATTTGGAAATCCAATAAGTAAATTTAGCCATTATTGTTAAATAAAATATACAGGGATTGTAAAGGCGATAGAAAATGGAATTGGATTTTTGATTTTGAAGATAATTTGAATTGCTCGACAATAAGGTATGTATTTGAATTTCAGTATGAAATTTGATGAGATTCTGATTTTTCCACTTGGCATTTTGTTTTCTATTGGTATTTGAGAGTCCGTAGGGACGTTTTGTAGTCGTACCATATTAGCCGTGCAAAGGAGACGCTGGCGAAATTTTTCGAAAATTTTGAGTGTTAGAAATTTTTGAGAAAATTTTGAAAGTTTAAAATTTGAATTTAAATCTAAATTTGAATAGAGAAGTAAACAATGTTGTTTGGAACTTATAATTGAAGTTGGAAGTTTAGTTGAATTAATAACGAATCTTTAGTTGAAGATTTGTTTTGAAAATTTGATAAAACTATTGGATTGTGACAAATAGTAGACGAGTTAAGGACCATTTTTCCTAACTTGTAATTTCGGGACGAAATTCTTTTAAGGGGGGAAGATTGTAACGATCCTGAATTTTTGATATTTGAAATGTGAATATTTAATTTAGTTTAAATATTTGAATGATAGTTTAATTTGAAATTCGGGATATCAGAATGAAATTGGTAATTAAATTATTGAATCTGGGTAAAAATTTGAATCTTCAGTTTTGAGCTAATTAAAAATAATATGAAGTCTTAGAAAATTCATATAGATTATACTGAAGATGATAAAATCTTTAGGATTGAATTTGAAACTGTTTTGTTCAGTTTTGAAATTTTATTGTTTAAATTGAATTTAAAAATAGCGTTCCGGGGCACGGTCTCGGAATTTGACGAAACCAGTTTCATTGGATTCGTAATATTGTATTATTATCAGATTTCAGTTTCTGTAATGTTTGGAGTGATCGTTTGATCGTACGATAAGCAAACGCGCTGGAATTAAATCGAAAATTTAATATTATAACTGGTCCAAAAAGCTATCTTCTTCATACGATCGAATTTGGACTCGGAACCTTTTCCATTGTGTTCGGATTAGGCATATAACATTATGAACGCCTAGCAGCACGCCTCGATAGGAAGTCAAAAATTTTGGTTGACTTTATCGAACGATTTGAATTTGAATTTGAATTGAAGATTAGTCAACCCAGCAGAGATTCTTTCTTCAGCCTGCCTTCTTTCAACATCGATACTTTTTTCTCTCAAATCAACGTACTCCTTGTTCCCCCATCCCTTTACAATTCTCACGCAAACATCTCCTCACAGAACATTTCAAAAAGAAATATCTCGTTCCCTTTCACTCTTCACGAAGAAAAATAAGTGTTTGCGCCAAAAATGGTCACAAACCCCGAATGTTGTGAAAGCACCAGTGTATGAATACAAATCAGCAATATTCAAACACAAATCTCAGATCTAAACAAGCAACAAACAGCAATCCAGAAATAATGAACAAAAACACGAGATTTATAGTGGTTCGGCTATCTCCGGCCTACGTCCACTCCAAAGTTTTTATCTTTTATTGATCGATGCTTGAAGATTACAATTTCTTATCGCGTAGTACAATGGATTTTATGATTATAATCTTAATCTAAGGCAGCAATGGTGATCTGGAGTAAATCTGGCAGAGTCCGGGCGCTCTTTAGCTCTCAAAATTGTCCGACCCCTCTTCTGAATGACCAGGGCCTCTATTTATAGGTGTAGGAGGCTGATATTTCGCCTAAATTGAGGGGAGACCAGTTCTGGCACGTGAGGGGGCCCACATGCCCGCTTTCTGGAAATCCGGGCCCACTTTGGGATCGGTTCGAAGCTACGTTCGAATCGATCAAGAAATTGTCCAATCGAGCTGAAATTTGGCATGAACATTCTTCAACATGTGCTCAAGCTACTGTGAAAATTTCATAGCATTTGGACTTGTAGATCTCAAGTTATGATCGATCCAAGATGACGTTTTTCGGCTGTGCATGTCGTTCGAATCGATCTCCTTCGAATCGATTCTTTCGAATCGATCATGGCACGCGCTCTCGTGGTGATGTGTCGCGCAATCTTCGAGTTGATCCTCCTTTTTCTCCGAGTTTACTGGGTCGAATCCTTGGTTTTAGCCGCGTTTACCTGGTGGACTCGAGACGTTGGATTCGAAGGTTCGCTTCCTTCGAATCGATGGAACTGGAGCTGGTTCGAATCGATCAAGACGCGCTGCTGTGGATCGATTCGGAGTTGTCTTATCCTGGGGATTCAAAGGTTATGGAGTCGAGGCACCCTTATTTGCATGGATTCGAAGTAATGGTTCCAGATGGATACGAAGTGCTTTGTGGATTCAAGAGAGTGTTCACCCAAGGGTACGAAGTAGATGCAGTCGAACCTGATGGAGTCGAGCGTGATGGATTCGAAGCTGGGTGATCGATACGAACAACTCCACCCTAATCGATACGAAGTCCCATCGATTCGAACCGTGCTCTGTGCATTTTGGTCCATTCATATATTGTGCGTACGGACTCCGATTGGCCTGAAAATTGAAACATAGCCTCTCCTAGTCCTCATCATCATCTCCAATCGATTTCGTCTCGATCGGAGCCTGGTCAAATTTTGACGTTATCCATTGCAGCCTTGTTTCCAATTGCACTCCAATCCTGATATCCATCCTCTCTTGTCGATTTGTTTGATATTCCGGCTTTGACCAAAAAGCGGGATAACATTTGCCCCCCAAAACATGCCTTGTGATAAGAAGGCATGTTTTGAATAGTTTCCAAATCCAATGTCCAAAGTCCATAGCCAATTCCGTGCCCATCCAAACTCGAAGGCTGAATTATTAGTCCATCCTTATCCAACAACCGAATCCTAGACCTCTCCGGGTCGATATCCAAATCCATAACCTCTCTGGGCTCTTGCCAAGCACAATCCACACCTGACGACCGTGGTCCAATGTCCCTGGACGTGGAGCTAACCTCTCCGGGTTCTTGCCAAGCGCAATCCACACCTGACGACCGTGGTCCAGTGTCCCTGGACGTGGAGCTAACCTCTCCGGGTTCTTGCCAAGCGCAATCCACACCTGACGACTGTGGTCCATTGTCCCTGGACGTTGAGCTAACCTCTCCGGGTTCTTGCCAAGCGCATTCCACACCTGACGACCGTGGTCCAGTGTCCCTGGACGTAAGTAATGCCATGGCTTAAGTCCTAAGCCGAATCCTGGTCGCTCCGGACCCTTGCTGAGCATAATCCATACTCAACGACCTGAAACAATAATCGATAATAGGGGGCCTAAGTCCTAGGCCGAATCCTGGTAACTCCGGACCCTTGTCGAGCATAGTCCATACTCGACGACCTGAATGAGTCAATTTACCACGTTCGGGCAAAAAGACTCACCCCTTGCCAGGCGTAATCCACACCTGACGACCGTTTATCAAAAACCAAAAAGAATCCAATCAAGATCCAATCCAAAATCCAAATCAAATCGGAAAACCAGAAATCCATATCAAAAATCGAAACCATCATCCAACACGGAGAACAATCATCCGAATGAATGCCTAAACCAGAAAAACAAACAAAATCAGGAGTTCAATCCAAACTCCAAAAACCAAACCAGAAAACTAAGTGTCCAATCCAAAAAAAAAGACAGATTTCGCAAACCATGGCTTTGCGGTTTATCATAACTCAGAGCATGCCTAGGGGCTATCTCCGTCCCCATACATGTGTAAATGACTCGGTTGCTCGCCAATGGTTTGTTACTTATTTCATATTATCCTGATCAATTGATGACCAATCGACCATTATTCCTGTGCCTCATATCCTCATGGTTTGAGGTAGACGGTGGTTGCTCCTGCTCCACCGCTGCATTCTGAGCCCCAACATACTGCCTCAACTGTCCATTCCTCACATGCTCCTCAATTATGTCCTTTAGGTGCCTGCAGCTATTGGTATCGTGTCCATCCAAATCATGGAAGAGACAGTGCTTTCCTGATGCCCTTTCTCGTTCAGAAGGTTCTCTCCTAGCTGGCCTCCGGTAAGGAAGGCGATTCCGGGTTTCCATGTATATCCGCTCCTGCGTCTCGTTTAATCCCGTGTATGTGGAAAACTTTGGATCCTTCCATCGCTTCCCGGCTTTTCCTGAATCGTCGTCTAGCTTCCTTTTTCCTTTGTCTTTATTCGAGCTTCCGTTGGATGGTCCTCCACCCCCAATCACATTCACCTCCTTTAACTTTAAATCAGTACATGCGTCTTCTTGCCGAAGGAACCTTTCAGCTTCATGGAAGAATTCCCCAAGATCCAGTGGTGGATCTCGTATTAAAGATACCTTAAAATCTGAATCCTCTCTGACTCCAGATACTGCCGCCATCAAAACCATCGATGGATCCGGCCGATCCACCGAAGCAACCGCCGCATTAAATCGAGTTAAAAATGCTCTAAGCGATTCATCCGTTCTTTGCTTTACCGATGTTAACGTCATCACGTTCTTAGGTCTTTTGATATGAACCCGAAACTGTCCCAAAAACCTATCCACCAATTCCCTCCAAGTCCTGATAGATCCTTCTTCCAGCTGCCTAAACCACATTGCCGCTAGATCTGTTAAGTATAAAGGGAAACATCTGGCCATCACTTCCTCCGATGCCCCCAGCACTTCCATGTGCCTAGTGTATCTCATCAAATGATCAGTTGGATCAGCCTTGCCATTATATGCTTCCACGCTAGGTAACTTGAACTTAGGTGGATTTTGAGCTATCCTGATTTCCCGAGCGAACGGACTCCTATTCACTCCTTCCAAGTCTCTATTGGTTGAACCTCCACACATAGTCTTCCTAATGATTTCAATTAATCCAGCGTTTCCTGTTAGGGGCTGCCCCCCATGCTCCCGAGGGAACTCCGGCACATATTCTTCATGTGGCTCATTAGCCGCAACGTTGGCTCTAGCCTGCTGAACTCCTTCCAAAGGTCCTTCTGCGTTGGATCCTGTGGGCCTGTTCCCAAGCCCTTGTTGATTGCCTTCCGGTTCTGTATTCTGTCCTCCATTGGGTTCCACAACCCTAGTTCCTTGTTCCACATTTGCAGTCGCTGTAGTTGGTCCAAGGTTCTGTGTTCCTGCAGCTCTCATCTGCTCGAAGAAAGTCTGCATCATATCCTGTTGACTCTTCAGCAACCTCTCATGCAATGAATTTGTCATAGCTTCCATTTCGTCTCTCGTAATGTAAATCGAAGCTTGTCCTTCTCCAGCTCCGGAGGATGCCTCTTGACTTCCTCCCTGTTGGCTTCTCTCAGCTCTTTGTCTTGTTTGTCGAGTCATTGTCTTTCAAATCTGAACTCTTCACGCTTTCCAAATCTGAACTTCAATCCGATGTAGCGGGTGCTAGTCGTTCTCAGTGAAAGCACCAAAGTGTTTGCGCCAAAAATGGTCACAAACCCCGAATGTTGTGAAAGCACCAGTGTATGAATACAAATCAGCAATATTCAAACACAAATCTCAGATCTAAACAAGCAACAAACAGCAATCCAGAAATAATGAACAAAAACACGAGATTTATAGTGGTTCGGCTATCTCCGGCCTACGTCCACTCCAAAGTTTTTATCTTTTATTGATCGATGCTTGAAGATTACAATTTCTTATCGCGTAGTACAACGGATTTTATGATTATAATCTGAATCTAAGGCAGCAATGGTGATCTGGAGTAAATCTGGCAGAGTCCGGGCGCTCTTTAGCTCTCAAAATTGTCCGACCCCTCTTCTGAATGACCAGGGCCTCTATTTATAGGTGTAGGAGGCTGATATTTTGCCTAAATTGAGGGGAGACCAGTTCTGGCACGTGAGGGGGCCCACATGCCCGCTTTCTGGAAATCCGGGCCCACTTTGGGATCGGTTCGAAGCTACGTTCGAATCGATCAAGAAACGAGCTGAAATTTGGCATGAACATTCTTCAACATGTGCTCAAGCTACTGTGAACATTTCATAGCATTTGGACTTGTAGATCTCAAGTTATGATCGATCCAAGATGACGTTTTTCGGCTGTGCATGTCGTTCGAATCGATCTCCTTCGAATCGATTCTTTCGAATCGATCATGGCACGCGCTCTCGTGGTGATGTGTCGCGCAATCTTCGAGTTGATCCTCCTTTTTCTCCGAGTTTACTGGGTCGAATCCTTGGTTTTAGCCGCATTTACCTGGTGGACTCGAGACGTTGGATTCGAAGGTTCGCTTCCTTCGAATCGATGGAACTAGAGCTGGTTCGAATCGATCAAGACGCGCTGCTGTGGATCGATTCGGAGTTGTCTTATCCTGGGGATTCGAAGGTTATGGAGTCGAGGCACCCTTATTTGCATGGATTCGAAGTAATGGTTCCATATGGATACGAAGTGACCAGCCTTTGTGGATTCGAGAGAGTGTTCACCCAAGGGTACGAAGTAGATGCAGTCGAACCTGATGGAGTCGAGCGTGATGGATTCGAAGCTGGGTGATCGATACGAACAACTCCACCCTAATCGATACGAAGTCCCATCGATTCGAACCATGCTCTGTGCATTTTGGTCCATTCATATCTTGTGCGTACGGACTTCGATTGGCCTGAAAATTGAAACATAGCCTCTCCTAGTCCTCATCATCATCTCCAATCGATTTTGTCTCGATCGGAGCCCGGTCAAATTTTGACGTTATCCATTGCAGCCTTGTTTCCAATTGCACTCCAATCCTGATATCCATCCTCTCTTGTCGATTTGTTTGATATTCCGGCTTTGACCAAAAAGCGGGATAACAATAAACCAAACAATGGCCGAATAAAATTGCTTTCTTGTTCCAAACGAGACTCCTTCCCCCTGTTCTAAGTATTCGAACCCTCCCTCATATCCAAAGTCGAAATCAAATCGCACCTCCCCTTTCCTTTTCATCTCAGTCCAATCGAGCAGGAAGAAGTCAAGGTCGAACTTTAGTTTCGATCGCGAGCCTATTCCCTTCTACCCAAAATCGAAGTCGCACCCTTCCTCTTCATTTATTCGCGATCTAGTGACAGGCAATGGGGTAGCGTGCGCTACTTGGCTGCTCGTGCAAAGCATCAGGGGTCGGCGAGGCTTTGGGCGAGGGGGTTACTTTGGTTGGGGTCTGCGTGATGGACCCTTGCAACGTGTTTGGAGATGGTGGTCGTAGCATTCGAGGGCGGGTATGTTGTGTCGCGGTAGTTGTTCGAGAGGTTCGTCTGAATCGTGGTGGCATTCGCGTAGAGGCAGTAAGGTATTGGCTTTTGATTAATATCTGTTTTGCGTAGTAAGTTAGAAACAGTAGGAGGTGAAATTTTAAAGTTAACTGAATGCTAAAGTTTTTGCTTTAAAACAGAATGGAATTTTTACAGTAAAGTGTATATAATTTATTTCAATTTAAGGTGTATATGAAGGTGAACAGAGGAAAAAAATAATAATTTTACAAAGGAATGGGTTTGATAATTAAGCTGTTATAATTCACTTGTTTAATTATTGGGTTGCTAAAAACAATTTGTTAAAAGAAACTATTAGTTTAAAATTTTTAAATCAAATAATGAGTTTAATTGAATAAGTAAATGGTGAATAATAGTTTGATTGGTTCAACTAATAATAAATTGTATAATTGTTTATACAAGGTTTGAAACCGTGAAGAAATGGTCAAAATGGAATGGGATTGCAAAATATAAAAGCTAAGGTGAGATCTTCTCACTCAAACAAAGGGTTGTTTAATTTTAAATAGTTATATTTAAAATTATTGATTGTGTTGATTGCCTGTTTGGATTGTGACATTAGATATAGTAGGATATATCTATATATAGCAATATATATATATATATTGGCATATGTATATATTGCAGTTGTTGATTTCCCGCATTATATAGCGGATGAGACCCTGTTGCGCCGTTAGTAAGCGGATGATATATTTTATAAATCCCATACCGCGATATTCCACCTCGAAGTGGAATTGGTATTGTGCTAACATCTGTGGATGCAGGGAAACAGGTTGGAGGGATCCAACAGGATTCCTCAAAACATTTGAATTGATTTCATATGTTGTGTGATTGATTATTTATAATCTGTGTATGATTATATCTGTGATTGAATTTGTTGAAGGCTATAATTTAGCTGAATGTATTTTTGGTATCGTTGGATACCAGAAATAATTAACTTTGGATTTCTGAAATTAAAAAAATTGAGTTTTAGATGGTTCGGAAGAATAAAAGAATTTATTTAAAAGGAGATAAATTTGTTTGAAATCAAATTGATAATTGATTTGGTATTTGAAATAAATCTTTGGGAAATCGATATGAAAATTGATTTGGTGTTTGAATGAAAATTGATTTTTGTGTTGAGAATAAATTTGGAAATCGATTTGTAAAATAATGATTTGGTATTTGGGATTAAAATTTGAATCAATTTGAAATGTGATTCGGTGTTGAAGTAAATTCAGAAATCAAATTGGAATTCGATTTGGGATTTGAAATAAATTGAGAAATCAATTTGAAAGTTGATTTGGTGTTGAAAATGAATATTTGGAAAACGATTTGAAAATCGTATAAAAAGTGAATATTTGAGAATGTAAATTCCGAATAGAATTTATAAAGAAAAAGGGGAAAATGTTTTAAAAATAAATATTGATTTATTTTTAAAGTGTGGAAAATATGATTTGAAATCGGTTTTCAAAGTGATGAAGTGTGGAAATAAATTTACAAATTTGAAATGTAAATTTGAAATAAATCGATAAGGATTTATTTAATTGGTTTAAATGGACCATTTTCAAATGTGAAGTGTGAAAATATGATTTGAAATTGATTTTCAAATGTGAAGGGTGGAAAATATATATCTTGTGAAGAGATTTGAAATTTAATAATTTGGGAAAAATTATTTAAATTGGTTGATTGTTGTGAATGTTGTTGATAGTTAAATAACCGACTATCAATACTTGCCTTTGAAATGGCACTTGATTTGTTTTTTTAAAAACAAACGCTCATTATTCGGTTAAGCCGGGAGAGGACTTTGTGTCATATAACCCATTCCGAATAGTGATACGTCGTGAATGGATTGCATTTGAAGACCGGTGTGAAGACCGGATATTTGTGAAAATGAAATGAAAACCTGTCGAATGTCTCTGCACCGAGTTGCTCCGGTATAGAGATTTTTATCGGCTTTAGTGATGGGAAGTCCGGACGTGATTAGTGAATATCCGGATTGCAAGGGCTTCTTTGGAAGTGCCTTCGGTTCCGTTCGATCCCGGAACGGACTTGTATGTATGTGTGTCTGACATTACACTTTGAGATGTAAAGCTGGTTTCTATCAAATACATTTCAGTTGGTGGCAGAGAATTTATTCTCTTAGCTTAACACCCTTCTCTGAGACGTACGAGCTCAGAGGTTATGTAGTTGATGGTTATTAGTGATACATTCCCAATTTGGTAATGTGGCATACGAAGTGATGTTGATCATTTGTGGATCAAAGCGTTGCTTTGTGAAAAAGCGTGGCTTTGTGAAAAAGCGTAGTGTATGTGGACGAGACTTCGTCGAGCCTCACAACCCGGTAATGGTCGAAACAGGAATGTGGCGGCAAAGGTTTGTAGGGGTAGCGCCCCTAGGGTATGTCATTTCCTTCTGGATAAAAGGTGATATCATGTATGGAGCCCAGATATTTTACCTATGTTGATTATACTTTATGGTTGTTGCTTTATGATTGAGGATCCTCGGATAAAGGTCGGTGACGACCGAAGGATGACATGACTTGTGTCTTAGTTACCTAGTTACACCTGTACAGCGTGAGGTAGCGTCAATGTGTTAGTTACCTAGTTACAGCTGTACAGCGTGAGGTAGCGTCGGCCTTTTGTTTGTAGAGATCCGGTTAGGATCCGGGGCGTCTTTCCAGAGGCGTTTCTATTTCGGTGTAAGGAAGTTCCTTTGCCTGACCATTTGTTGGAAATCCAAAGAAACAATACGAACCCTGTACGGTTTTTAATTGTATTACCTGCTATGGAATGTGGCGGTAACCTGCTATTGAACGTAGTAGTTATAGTAGACATACAACAATGGTTGTATGTTGGCTAAGATTGATATTATACTTTCGAAATGTTTTCCACACTAGACATTAATAATAATATCAACTGATTTTGCGTAGCAAGCATTTTTTGACTATCATAAGGGGAAATCTCCTCCAATTCTGCATTTGCATTGTTTGTGTGGTGGGAGGCCTTATGGTAGATTCATTTTCCCAAAAGCATTGCGAAGTTGTTTTATTTTCTTGCGAAAATAACTGTTTTACGATCTCATACCAGTCACCATGACTGATCCGGAGTTTATTGTTCTTTTCCTAAACTCTGGGTGCCCATAATTTTCCACACGGGCAGCCTAGAGTTATGTTATCAGGATATTCTAGATATTCTTGAGTTTTGGAGATGAGCTGGATGGCGAAGCGTACTACCGTACTTGTTTATTATTTCCGCTGTGTATTCTGTATGTGGACAAGTTTATATAACTGTCCAGTGATGTGTATTGTTGTAAACTCTGATTGATGTATGCATAAACTGATATAGTCTTTTGTTTTAAAGATTATTGATTCATCTATTGTATATTATTCCGCTGCGATATGTGAGATTCTGATATTGTTTCTATTTCTGTTTTTTTTCTTTTCTTCTGTCTTCTTATACCTCTTCTTTTAACAATCTGAATTGGAAATTTCAAGATGAAATTGAGATTTAACTTAGGAAATTTAAATGGGTTGATTTGAATTGGGAATTTGTATGATCTCAAAATGGGTTTGAGATCTGGAAATTGAGAATTGATGGATGATTTAGAATAAATTGGATGATGTCATCCTATTGTTATTAATAATCTTTAAATTGTGAATTAGATCTGTTTAAATAAATGAAGAAATGGATTGTGGTGATATATGCATTATTGAGATAATAGGGAAATTAAACCTTAGTTTGAAATTAAGGACATGGGATTACTTTGAACTGCACTATTTGAATAACTGAATTTGTAAATTAAAATTGTTTTTGAATTCTTATTTGAACTTTGTAATAAGTTAATTATAGATAATATGAATTGGAATTTTGAAATTTGAACTTAGAATTAAATGGTTAGGTTGTTAAATTAAAAGTAAAGGTAAATTTGATTTATGGGATTAAATCAACCTTTGAAATAATAACTCAAATTTGTATAATTCAAGATAGTTTAAAGTGAAATGAAATTGAAAGTTAATTAGAAATTTGGCAATTGATTGGAAATGGAGATTGGGAAGTTGAACAGTTTGACTCTGGACTATTTTCAAAATAAATTGTTTAATATAAATCTATTTTTCCAAACTATTTACTATACAACTTTTATTTTTAAACCCAAACCACCTTCTACTTATTTTACAAATATTTTTGTAACCATTTAACAATTTTTCAACTGTTTTATAAACTAATTACTGCTTTTCAACTACTTAATAATTAGTTATTATTTTACGAATATTTAGCAATTATTTTACTATTTCCCCACTATCTTATAATTACTTAACCTTCTACAGCTATTTTATAAACTAATAATTATTTTTTAACCGCTTATCTATTTTTCAAAATTTTCAAGCTATTTTCAAAATATAAACTGGTCAGAGTTCAAACTATTATTGATTGAATACCCAACTGAGATAAGAATTGAAGTGATAATCCAAATGGGGATTAAGGCAAATGTGAATAAGTGAATAAAATCAAAATGAATGTGAATAGAAAGGAAATTGATTTAACTGATAATCAATGAAGATAAATACGTAGGATGTACGTATATTATTCTATTCGCATAGTGGTTTGATCCAGATTCGAGCACAGAATTTCGAGATAGTATTATCGATCCGAGTTGGGATTTTTCGCTCAATTTTCGACGGCGAACCTGGATATGGATTTTTGATTGGTTCTGGATATTCTCTATCATAGTTGTGACTATGCAAGGAGAATGACGGTTTCTGATCAGGAAACCAGATCTGAGTCCGCACTAGGAAGTCGGGTGGACGATACTAATTCGGAAGTGAAATTGTGTGATCGAGTGAGCGATCAGATTGATTTTGCGTACGAATGATATGTGGACATCGTACGGGTTTGAATGAAATTGGCATTGAAAATTTGTGGATAAAAACTGAAAAAGATTTTTGAAATTGAAAGTATATTTTGTGAAATATATGATGAAGTAAAGTGGGAATTGGATATTTCTATGGTAAAAATTTACTTTATCAAAGTAAATAATTTGGTAAGTGACTTTATAGAGTAATCAAATTTGAATATTTGATTTGGAATAAACAAAGTTACGTATATTTGTTATATATGATAAAACTCCCCTTATTGAATCCACTGCTAGAAGAAAAAAGGTTTTGAAAGTTTTTGAAGTATACAAAGGAAACTTATATAAGTATAAAGTGATTTAAAGATTTCCCAAGAAAATTATATATATGTATATATATACATAAAAGATTTTATGGAAATGGTTTTGAGAAAAGGTTTTGGGAACCTTTGGATTTGAAAAGGGTTTTTGATTTTTGTGGAAAATCAAATTTGAAAGTTTGGAAAAGCCCGATTTGTGAATTATCGATTTTGGGAATCGATTTTGTGTAAAGGCACTTATATGAAATTCATATTGGGTGTATGATTTGGAAAATACTATATGTGTATAGTATAAAGTGTTTTGAGATTTTCTCTGGGGAAATAGGCGCTCCCTTGAAATGAACTTCTCAGGAGTGCCATAGGGTGGCACTGCCTTGAGCCTCTAAAGGGGAGGTTCTAAAGTTGATCCTGTGAGGAGTCCGAACAAAACTAGTTCCTGAGGATTTTTTGTGTAGCGAAAGTCGAGAGGCTGATGCCTACAGGGGCATTTGGGTTATGCTGTGACGACAGTGTAACTCATTATCACTGCGATCTACTGCAGACCATAGCGAAAGTCATGTGTGCCGCTGAGAGCCAATAGTCTACGTTTGATTTTATATCGGTAGACTGCGACACTATGGTAACATAGCGAAAGTCGTGTGAGCCGCTGAGATCCAACAGTCTATGTTTGATTTTACATCGGTAGACTGCGACCTATGTAAGAGTGGAGAAGTTTCATTTTGACAGCGAAAATCGTGTGTGCCGCTGAGAGCCAACAGTTACATGGACTTTTGTTGCGATGGCAACGTAACCCTGGAATGTAACTGCGATCTGTTGTGGGTTTCATGGCGTAATCGAGGGGTGCGGTGACCTATAGTTACACAGACTTTTGCTGCGATGGCAACGTAACCCAGGATGTAACTGCGACCATGGATGGGGGTGATGATTTCCAGTGCATTTTCACCAAAGATATTTCCTCTATTTTCGAAACTGTTTTCTATATTTTCAATAAAATTATTTTCCAAAGTATTTTCACTGGGTGTTGCAAACGAGTTTACCAAGTACTTATAGATTTTCAGTCCTACGCCTGATCAACGTATGACCGAATTTCTATAAGAACAAGGATGGACTTGTCAAAACATCGAGATATAAAAGTATTTTTATAAAAAGTATTTTTGTAATATTATATAGATATTAAAAGTGTTTTAAAAATGATTAAAGAATATTTATCTGATTTTAAGCATTTTATTAATTCTGGTTTCGTTCCTTTTCGAGGACGAAAAGTTCTAAAGGGGGGAGGAATGTGACAACCCGGATTTTTATGTCTATTTATCGGGAGACTAATTGATGTAATTATTGGGATATTAGTTTTGATTAGTCGAATAAAGGAATTTCTGATAATTAAAATGATAATTAACTAATTTTTGAATAAAAATTTGGGGAATAAATGGATGAATGGATGCGAGTTTCCCCGAACACAAATATATTCTGTATAAATCATTTAAATTTTGAATATTGTATATATGTAAATATATATGTATTTGAGCATATATGAGTAAATTTGAAAATTTAAATATATGTATATATATTTGATATGAATTTAAATTGTAAATAAATGGTTTGAGAATGAAGATACAAATTATATAAGATATAAAAGTATAAAATAGATACCTTAGATAAATTATAACAATGTATTTAAAAAAATGGAAATAAATATAAGTACACACTTGTAAAAAAGAAAACTAACTAACATATAAAAATAGATATGTATGAAACCATACAACAAAATAAAAGAAAACAAATAAATATAATAAAATAAAAATAGAAACTTATGTTATAAAGTAATATTATAAAAGACAAGTCAAAAAAAAGAAAAGAAACAAACATATATACATAGTTAAGTATGAAACAAAAACAAATGAAGGTAAGTATGCAAGAATGACAACAATAATTAATATAAGGATCCATCAGCCGAAATGAACAAAGAAAAATAAAAATATCTTTGGCTGCAAAGGAAAGAAAGCAAATACATTCAACTGAGTATTCAATTATACATACAAATATCCATAGCTTGTAAATGAAGACAACATCCTATTCGTATATGTCCAAATCAAATAAAATAAGGGAAAATTGTACAAAGCTAATTAATGTTGGCCACCAAAATAATCTATCAGCCAACAAAGAAGGAAAATATCACTAATCAAATTTGTACAAACCAATATATTACCCTGTACAAAACCTATCACTTGTACAAACACCTTTCTCTCTACATACACATCTATATGGTTCCAGTTCATTCACAAAATTTTGCATACCAGAGAATAAGCTCAACTGAAACTTAAAACAACAAACAAGTCTCTCAAAACTTCTAGTTTCAAAAATCAATGCAAGCAGATTAAGTTCAAAAATCAAACTACTTTCAGGAAGAAGTTTCTTTGTTCATCTTTTCTGTGAGTAAACACTTATTTAAGCAGTTTCTTTTGCTTAGATGTTATGATGAAATTTTGTTGAAATGGGTGCATAAGTTCATGAATATGAATGCATGTATGTATATGATGTGGCTGGGTATATGTTATGTTTATGTGACTCTGTTAACTCTACAGGTTCAAATCCTTCCAAAATAAATTCAACTCCACCTTATACATTCAATTTAGGGTCTCGATCCCTAAATAGAATATGATTATGGATGTGTAATCTTGTTTATAAAAATATTATCAAGAATTTATATTAAGGAAATTTCTTCAAAAGTGATAAACTACAGAGAAAATCAAGACTGGTCAAAATTTAAACATCTGGAAAATTTGTTTTGATTATATAGGCAGATTCGTGGTTGAAAATTATGAATTTTGATGATTAATTTTAGATTTTTAGGATTGTAATGGATGAGATAATTTGAGTTGATCAGTATTGGGTATTTTAGCATTCGACAGCAATTGATGACGTTATGGAGTTCGGGAATTGGCCTAGAGGTGGCCGGAGTGTCGAGAATCTATGGAAAAATGGTGGAAGAATTTTTATGTCGCCGAAGTGGTGGCGCGACAGTGATTTAGGGTTGTTCAAATAGTTTTGGTCGATGAGGTTTTCTGGTCAATTGTGTGGTCGTACGGGAACTTGAGGTGATCAGACCAGGGGGAATTGTCGCGTGGAGTTGCGATGCAGCTACAGGTGGGATGGCGAGATGCCTGGTGGTCGGGATCGCCGGAAAGAGGAGGTTTTGTCATCGGTGATGGGTTCTAGGTTGAAGTCTGATGGGTTCGAGTTCGCTCAAATTCGATTCCAGAGTGGATCGTCGATTCTGGGTGATGGGATGCTTGGGAAAGGTCATAGGCGACTTGCGAGTGCTCTCGGCGACGACCAGAGGTGATGGAAGTGGCTGTGCATGTGCACGCGTGCACCAGCGTTTCCGGAATTTGGGTGGGTTAAGGTGGTCGATATTTTCTCAGGATGATCTCAAGAAGTTTCCGCGAGTGACTCGAAGTAGAAGAGAAAAGGACTTGACTCGGGAATTTTGTGCTGTGGTACGGAGGGAAACTCGAGTTATCTTGAGTTATAGCTTTAACAGTTTTAATTTTTATAAATTAAACAAGTTTTTTTAGGTGTAATAATTTCTTAATTAATCCTTTTATTTGATGAATGTCAAATTAAGTATGGGTTAATTACGGGTTTTTAAATAAATTATTTAAACTATCTTAAAATTTATTTAAGAGATGATTACTTATTGTAAGTAATTTAGGGTTAATTAAGTAATCAAAGGTTAATTATTAAATAATTAATGTAATCAATCAAGGTAATTATTTAGTGGAAAGTTTGTTAGTGAGATAAATTAAAAGGTTATTTATGAAATAATTAGTAATGGAAGCGATTAAAAGAATAGTTACTTAATGGGAGTAGTTTAAATGGAAATTACTGAATGAGATTAGCGAAAGAAATCAGAAGAATAATTGCTTTATGTAATTAAAGGATGATTTGTATAAGTAATTAAGGAATAATTAATGTGATTAATTATAGGTAAATTAATCAATGTAAGTGATTATAAGATAATTAAACTGAGTAACTAATTAAGAATCAATGAAATCAATATGGATGGGTAAAGGTTAATTAACTTGTATAATTAATTAAGAGTTAATTACTTATTGAAATGAAAGGATAATTAGTCACAGGTGATTAATTAATATGGATAATTAAAAGATGATTAATTAATTGTTTTGTAATTAATTAATGTTAATTAAAGGTAATCTAAGTGATTTAAGTTAGTAATTAATTTAATTAGAGATAAATTAAATAAATTTTGGAAGTGATCAATTTTGCTTATGAATGATTGAATGATGTTAAATGCCTTGATTTGGTTTATATCTTTGATATGAGATGTTTTGTGATATGATATGTTTGGTTTGAACTATTTTGACGTGGTTATCTTCCGGTGATGAATTACTATGTAAAAGTTGGCATCCTATATTTAAAATTGAATTGTTTCCATTTGAATAACTTGGGTTAAGTTGTCATTGGATTCGAAGAGATCGGGGTCGGGTATTAGTAAATACCTGAAACCACTTCTATTTGGAATCTACAATAATTCTTTATAAATTTGATATGTGAAATCAATAAGATAGGATGGAATAAAATGGACCTCTGAAACTAAGTAAGGATACTTAGAATTTGATTTGTGGAAATAAGTGTTGACTATTACAAGTTATGAACTCGTTGTAAGGTACGAGTTACCCCGGGTTTTATTGAGTTCCATGCAATGGTATTTCATATTATGGATTTACTCAAGCTGGTTTCCAGCCTGAACCGGGTGTTACTTTGATGTAATGCTCGGGTCAGACCGATTATTGCAGATTTTTCAGGTAAGGACGTTCTGGAGCTCGGAGGCGAGCTGGATGGCAGGAACGTATGGAGTGTTTTCTGCTATGATATATTGTTGTATATTGGGACATGTTGATTGTATATGTCCAGTGATTGTGTATATGTTGTAACTCTGATGTATTAAAGTGTAATTTAACTGATACAGTTTCTTTGTATAAATGGTATTATATGATATTATATTTTGATCCGCTGCGAATGTGAGATTCTATGACTTGTTTTCTGTTTCTTCTTCTTCTATCTCTTTCTTCTTTTCCTAACTATCTGGAATTTTCGGGATCGAAAATTCCGGGTCGTTACAATTGCTAAATCAAGTGGTAAACAAGGTAAGAGTTTTCTTAGTGCAAGCTAGAGCAAACTATCAAATTTTGCTGTCAATTTGTTGCTTGAAATGCCCAATTTATTGAATAGGTTTTTCTTTTTGTTGGCTGAAAATGCACCATATTCAAAAAATCATATCTTCTTCAATTTACAGCTATTTGCTCTCAATTTTTTGATAGGTTGTAGTAGTTGGACTGTAAAATATTTCTGGAAATTTTCATTGAATTTTGATTTTTTTTGATATAGAAAATTGTTGGTTGAAATCGGCCAAAAATCCATCTCTATTTGTTGGCCGAAAAAGCATCATTTTCAAAAAATCATATTGTGACGACCGCCCATGACCCCTGCACTGAACCTAGAGAAAGTGCGTTGTAAAGTGTGCCAGGCAGCCATGGACGATTGTCAGGGTAAATTAAAAACAGCAGAATCTATTGTATTACTCACAGCGCATGGACAAAATACAATAGAATATATACATAGTGAAGCTTCACAGAATAGAATCTCATCAATAAAACTTCATAATAGTTGAATACAAACATCTGAATAGTCAGTACAACAAGCCTCACTACATATCACTCAGAGAATATACAAACAGCGGAACATCCAGTACATATAGTAAGAAATAATATGCAATCCTCCAGCTCGTCTTCGTCATCAGCATCGTGGAAAGCAAGAACAACACCTGTCACCTGCTACCTAGTCTGCCCGTCCCAAAATGGACGAACAGCCCAAGGCAATAAGAGTTAAAACATAAAGCCTTGAGTCAGACAACAGTCTTAGTGAGCGGTAAATTGACTAACAACATACCAAAAGAGCATAAAGGAAAAAGGAATAGGAATACAACCCTCCCACTCCACCTCTTTCTACAGTGATAGCCCCCAGACACACACTAAGCATAAGCAAACATAGCAGAGCATACAATTTAAAGTAAAGCAATTATCACTCGAGTCAAGGGCGATGTTTTCCAAGTACAAACCCCCAAGGCCTAAACCAAGATCAGATAAGCACCCAGAAAATACCGCTCTTGAGACCGAATGACGATACAACCAAAACATCCATGACTCTGGCTATCACTGTTATCATTGCTTCGATATCATCGTTAATTGAATGACCGGCTCATTCTTTCATCCGTCCGTCAAGGGCTAATGGAAACCCCGGTTCTAGACATTACTCCCGCACGTCGTCGTGACCCGTGCCTAGGACTATCGAATCTGCCCAGAGTACTTGACTACCAATCAGTAGCCTTCAGGGACTATCGAATCTGCCCAACGTACTCTTGCTTTGAGCATGCTAGAACCTTCAACAACGATGAGATCTCAGCCTTCTAGTCATCCTCCTCGATGACTATTTCCATACTAGCTCAAGCGCCTCTCGAGCAAACCATTATCCTCAAACTCGAACCATTTCACCGAGTTATCAATCTGCTTGGAATGATCCCGTCTGGATTAGACCAAGGCTATCTCATATCATACTTTGCCTCATCATCATCATAGCAAAGCTTCATCACAACATCATCATCAAATCTATCCATATGAGCTTCATCATCTGCTACATATGCCACGAGCAGCTTTTCCAATTCAAGAGCCTTTCCCTTAGCTTTTGAATCATCTTCAGTCTAAATCAAATCATCAATCATCTAATACATAGCAATCAATCAAATCAAACATTAATCCAAGTAAACAAGCATTCAAAAATGATCTAAATAGACAATTATAACAATAATGGCAATTTCGTAATTAAAGAGTCAAAAGTCTAATAAGCATGAAAACATGAGCAATATCTCTATAATCTTGATGAATGAACTTGCATAGGTTAACATGTAGTAAAATGGATGCCAAATCATTATGAACAATGGATCTATATGGATCTATACTTAGAATTAGGAAAATGCATGGAAACCACTACTTTAGCACAAAATCAAGCCAACGATCCGATATACTCCTTTGGATCTGTGTGAGAGATAATCACCACTCACCAAATCATCTAAACACCTTAAAAGAACCCCACTTCCAATCTGGACAGCGAAGGATCTAACTCGATATATCACAAATCCGCTTCAAACGATGAAATCACTCTTCGAAGAATGTAGATCTTCAATCTAAGCTCTTCGATCTTTAATTTGATCTTCGACTTGGATGGAAGGAATCACTAGATTAGAGTGGAGGAAAGAAGTGAAGAAGTGTAGAAGTCGAGCTCTAAAAATGGCAGCACTTCGTCGCTTTGAAATCCGGATCCCAAAAAGTGAAGAAGTACCCGCCTATTTATAGGCTGTTTCTTAAGTCGTCGCCGACCTAACTCTTCCGACCTACGACCTAACAGTCCTCCGACCTAAAAACAATGCGCGACTTACGACTTAGCAACTCAACACCTCCTACGACTTAACAACTTTGCCGACCTAAAAACCCACACGACTTAATAGCTTTGCCGACCTAAAAACCCACACGACTTAACAGGGTTGCGGCTTAACTTATATGCACGACTTAACAGGGTCTCCGACCTAACGCAGGCGCGACCTAACTCATGCGCGACTTAACACAGACACGACCTAAACTACAACGACTTAACACCTATAAGCGACCTACGACCTATCGCCTTAAGTCGGTAAATTCCTTAGGTTGTTAACTCGCCCAACCGACCTAACACTTAACCCGTCCATTTTCTTAGGTCGCTCCAATTCTTAAGTCGCTTACTTCTTAGGTCGCTCCACCGACCTAACTACTATACGACTTAAATTCTAACACATCCTAATTTCCTTAAGTCGCCTACCTTTCATAAGTCGGTCAATTCCTTAAGTCGCTCACGATCTAATTTCTACTCAACTTAAGCTTCGAACGACTTAAACCCTAGATGACTTAACAACATTACGACATAATGACAACAGTTTTACGATGTTTCGATCCGTAAAAATACGAGTCGTTACATTCTCTCACCCTTAGGAATTTCGTCCCCGAAATTCCAAACAAACAAGAGCAATCAAAGACTATTCTGCATGCCTACCATCCATAGCAATCAACAAACCATGCATCCAATTCTAGCTTAGCATGCAGAATTCTAAAACTAGAACATCTTACAATGTCGTTAGATGACACGACACCTTAGGGCCATACCTTGAAGAGTTCAGGATGAGCTGCCTTCATCCTCTCTTCCACCTCCCATGTACAGTCGTTATCATCATCACTCCATTGTATCTTGAGCAACTTAACTACCTTCCTCCTAAGCTGTTTCGTGTCAGTTCCCACAACACGAAGCGGCTTACGAGGTCTTCTATCGACTGGATCAACTTTGAAATCTTCATAGCTATCAGCAAAAACCACTGTATTCGAGTCGTGCACGAACTTCCATAGATACGATACATGAAAAACATTGTGCACACCCGACATCTTCTCTGGTAACTCCAATCTGTAGGCGAGCTTTCCAATTCGCTCGATGATCGGGAATGGTCCAACAAATCTCGGAGTCAATTTTCCTTTCTTCCCGAATCGAATAACATTCTTCAGTGGAGAAATCTTCACAAAAACCATATCACCTACGTCGAATTCCAAATCCTTACGACGCTTATCGGCATAACTCTTCTGACGGTCTTGGGCTGCCTTCATTCGTTGCCGAATGATCTCTATGCAATCCGAAGGTTGTCGAATCATCTCTGGCCCAAGTATCAGCTTTTCTCCAGTCTCTAACCAATATGTCGGAGAGTTACACGGTCTTCCATACAATGCCTCATACGGTGCCATACCAATGCTTGACTGGTAACTGTTGTTATATGCAAATTCCACCAAATGAAGGTGATCTTCCCATGATCCTCCGAAATCTAAAACACAAGCTCTGAGGAGATCTTCCAAAACTCGGTTGACTCTCTCGGTCTGACCATCTGTTTGAGGGTGATAAGCTGTACTCAAACACAACTCGGTTCCCAAAACTTCCTGGAAGCTCTTCCAAAATCCACTAGTGAACAACGGGTCTCGATCGCTCACTATACTCTTCGGAATACCATGGAATCGAACTATCCACTTAATATACAACTCTGCCAACTTTGATGCAGTCCTAGTCGATCGAACAGGAATGAATCTTGCACCCTTAGTCAGACGATCTACGATGACCCAAATCCCTTCATTTCCCGTTCTTGTTCTAGGTAGACCATCAATAAAATCCATTGATATTTGCTCCCACTTCCATGTAGGAACTTCTAATGGTTGAAGCAATCCACTTGGCTTCTTCTGTTAGGCTTTTACCAACTGGCAGTTCATACACTTGGAAATAAAATTTCCAACATCCTTCTTCATACCTTCCCAGTAATAGGTTCTCTTCATATCCCGATACATCTTATTTCCACCTGGATGAATTATCAGCTTCGAGTGATGACTTTCCTTCAGAACTTCATCTCTCAATTCATCTATATTGGGAACAACTAGTCATCCTTGCTTCCGAAGCCAACCCTCTTGATCGACCTCGAAACCTTTATCCTTTTCTGGGTCTAATCCAGATTCCAAATCACGGATGATCTTGACAAGCTTATCGTCTCGCTTTTGGCTTTCGCCAATTCTTTCCACAAGAGTAGGTCTTATCGATAAGTTTGCCAACATCTCAGGTTCCAATCCACATCTGGGCCTGAAGTCAAATCCAGCTAAATACTCGAGATTCTTCCATTCTGAAAACATGGCTCCTGATCCTGCATGTCTTCGACTTAACGCATCTGCCACTGCGTTACCCTTTCTCGGAGTATAAGCTATACCAAAATCATATGACGCTAAAAACTCTAGCCATCGTTGCTGCCGAAGATTCAAATCCTTTTGGGAGAAAAGATACTTCAGCGACTTATGATCTGTAAACAACTCGAATCGAACTCCCAATAGATAATGTCTCCACATCTTCAGAGCAAAAACAATCGCCGCTAACTCCAAATCATGAGTCGGGTAATTCCTTTCATGCGGCTTCAGTTGTCGACTTGCATACGCAACAACCTTATCCTTCTGCATCAGCACTGCTCCAAGTCCAGTACCACATGCGTCGGTGTAAACCACCATCTCATCATTCCCACTTGGAATAGTCAAAACAGGAGCACTTGTCAATCTTTCTTTCAGGATTCTGAAAGCTTGCTCACACTTATCTTCCCACTTGAACACTTGGTTCTTTTTCGTCAATCCTGTTAACGGTGCAGCTACCTTGGAGAAGTCTTTGATAAACCGTCGATAATATCCTGCTAATCCAAGAAAACTTCTCACATCTGATGCATTCTTAGGTCCAACCCAATCCTGGATTGCTGCCACCTTAGCGGGATCAACCGCTATTCCATTTCCAGAGATAACATGACCTAAGAACCTCACTTCACTCTTCCAGAAGTGACACTTCGAAAACTTAGCCTTCAGCTGATGTTTCCGTAAGATTTCCAAAACAATACGCAAGTGCGTCTTGTGCTCTTCTTCAGTTCTGGAATAAATCAAAATATCATCCACGAACACTAGCACGAACTTGTTCAACTGATCTCTGAACACTCTATTCATAAGATCCACAAAATATGCTGGCGCATTAGTCAATCCAAACGGCATTACCAGCCACTCAAAGAAACCGGATGGTGTCCTAAAAGCAGTCTTCGGCACACTATCCTTAGCCACTCTCAACTGGTGAAATCCCGTTGCCAAATCCATCTGAGAAAACACCTTAGCTTCGTGAAGCAGATCAAACAATTCATCTATTCTTGGCAATGGATACTTGTTCTTCTTAGTCACTTTATTCAGCTCACGATAATCCACACACAACCTCAACGACCCATCCGCTTTGGCTGCGAACACAACTGGTGCACCCCATTCGGACACACTACGCCGAATGAATCCTTTCTGTAAAAGGTCATCAACCTGCACCTTCAACTTTTGCTGTTCCCTAGGCGCCATTCGCCTAAGAGGCATCACAACAGGTCTGGCTCCTTCAACTAGATCTATACGAAACTCGATCTCTTTATGCGGCGGTAACCCTTTGACCTCGTCAAAGACATCCTCAAATCCATTAGCGATTGGCAACGATGACAGTCCATCCCGTGGAACAACCAGCGAATACATGAAGCTCATGAAGACGCCTTCTTCATGCTTACATCGTATCACAATCTTTCGCCCCTCCACATTCTCGACTGTCACCTCCAACCTTTCACAATCAACCTTTACCGCATACTTCCTAAGCCAGTCCATACCCAAAATAATTCCAAACCCCGCAAAGTTCAGAACAAAACAATCACAAACAAAAGAGCAATCATGACTCGATACAATCAGACCACGGCATAGCATACACAAACAAGACGAACCCCCACCTGGATTAGTCACAACCAATGGTCTATCAACGATGTTCGGTTCTAAACCCAACCGGCCTACAAGTTCACTACAAACAAAAGAATGCGACGCCCCAGTATCAAATAACACTCTAACTGGAACACCACATATGGAAAGAGTACCTTGAACCACCACACTCTTTCCTTTCTCTTCAGCGGTAGGAGCTTTCGAAGACGATGGAACAGCTCCCAAAGCATAAGCTTGCACAATCTGCTTGTCCCTTCGCGGTTCTGGACAATTCTTCCTGACATGCCCCAGCTTGTCACAGTTGTGGCACTTCACCGGCACCTTCGGATTCTTGCAATCCCTAGAGAAATGGCCCTTCTGCTGACAATTGTAGCAGGTCACTTCGCCCTTCGGTTTCTTCTGACCATCCATACCCTTCTGCTGCTGCTGCTTCCTCTTCTTGTTTCCACCCAGCTATGGTCTAGGCTCTTCCTTGGTCACAGCAACAACAGATCCCTCTTTAGGAAACAGATTCTCGTGCCTGAGAGCTTTCTCCACAAGCTTCTCAAATGGATCGTCCAAATGATCCACCAACTGCCTCCCAAGATAACTGTCCAAGCCTATCACAAACTTCTCATTCTTCTGATATGCAGATTCAATATACGACCGGGCATACTTGGACAAAGCTTCAAACTCAGAAACATACTCAAGAACTAGTCTTCCACCTTGCTTGAGCTCCACAAACTTCTTGAATAGAACAGACTTCTGAGCTGTAGAAATGAACTTAGCTTCAAATCTGACTTGGAATTGCTCCCAAGTAATCTCTTCCTCCGGAGTATCAATGGTGATAGAGTTCCACCAATCAGAAGCTCTCCCTTGAAGCTGTCTTGATGCGAGCTTCCTTTTAGTTGCATCATCGATTCCCAAATCACCAAAGATCCTTCTACAAGCATCTATCCACCTCTGGACTTTAATGGTTGATTCTGTCCCCAAGAAAACCTTCCCTCCAAGAGCAGTAAAGTCCTTACACAACTTAGCAAAATCCACCGGCTTTGGAGTTTGAACTTGAACTCCAACATCCACCGATGGCCCCGGAGCTGGCATCCTTCTCATGATCGAAGTCATCATAGCTTCGAACATAGCAGCATAATCAGCAACCCCTTCAGTAGCACGGCCTTCCCTAGCAGCTGGTCTCCCTCTTCGACTCATCCTTAATATCTATAAAAAGGAATGATTAGCACACCATGAGAAACAACTACATAAGGGATTCAAATCATTCTAAGCTACTATATTATATATAGTAATCATCCATCAAAATACAATTACGTCTCTCATACGTAGTTACGTCAGCGAGCGTTGGGTAAAATCGATTAACCAAAGCTCTGATACCAAATGTGACGACCACCAATGACCCCTGCACTGAACCTAGAGAAAGTGCGCTGTAAAGTGTGCCAGGCAGCCATGGATGATTGTCAGGGTAAATTAAAAACAGCAGAATCTATCGTATTACTCACAGCGCATGGACAAAATACAATAGAATATATACATAGTGAAGCTTCACAGAATAGAATCTCATCAATAAAACTTCATAATAGTTGAATACAAACATCTGAATAGTCAATACAACAAGCCTCACTACATATCACTCAGAGAATATACAAACAGCGGAACATCCAGTACATATAGTAAGAAATAATATTCAATCCTCCAGCTCGTCTTCGTCATCAGCATCGTGGAAAGAAAGAACAGCACCTGTCACCTGCTACCTAGTCTGCCCGTCCCAAAATGGACGAACAGCCCAAGGCAATAAGAGTTAAAACATAAAGCCTTGAGTCAGACAACAGTCTTAGTGAGTGGTAAATTAACTAACAACATACCAAAAGAGCATAAAGGAAAAAGGAATAGGAATACAACCCTCCCACTCCACCTCTTTCTACAGTGATAGCCCCCAGACACACACTAAGCATAAGCAAACATAGCAGAGCATACAATTTAAAGTAAAGAAATTATCACTCGAGTCAATGGCGATGTTTTCCAAGTACAAACCCCCAAGGCCTAAACCAAGATCAGATAAGCACCCAGAAAATACCGCTCTTGAGACCGAATGACGATACAACCAAAACATCCATGACTCTGGATATCACTATTATCATTGCTTCGATATCATCGTTAATTGAATGACCAGCTCATTCTTTCATCCGTTCGTCAAGGGCTAATGGAAACCCCGGTTCTAGACATTACTCCCGCACGTCATCGTGACCCGTGCCTAGGACTATCGAATCTGCCCAAAGTACTTGACTACCAATCAGTAGCCTTCAGGGACTATCGAATCTACCCAACGTACTCTTGCTTTGAGCATGCTAGAACCTTCAACAACGATGAGATCTCAGCCTTCTAGTCATCCTCCTCGACGACTATTTCCATACTAGCTCAAGCGCCTCTCGAGCAAACCATTATCCTCAAACTCGAACCATTTCACCGAGTTATCAATCTCGTTGGAATGATCCCGTCTGGATTAGACCAAGGCTATCTCATATCATACTTCGCCTCATCATCATAGCAAAGCTTCATCACAACATCATCATCAAATCTATCCATATGAGCTTCATCATCTGCTACATATGCCACGAGCAGCTTTTCCAATTCAAGAGCCTTTCCCTTAGCTTTTGAATCATCTTCAGTCTAAATCAAATCATCAATCATCTAATACATAGCAATCAATCAAATCAAACATTAATCCAAGTAAACAAGCATTCAAAAATGATCTAAATAGACAATTATAACAATAATGGCAATTTCGTAATTAAAGAGTCAAAAGTCTAATAAGCATGAAAACATGAGCAATATCTCTATAATCTTGATGAATGAACTTGCATAGGTTAACATGTAGTAAAATGGATGCCAAATCATTATGAACAATGGATCTATATGGATCTATACTTAGAATTAGGAAAATGCATGGAAACCACTACTTTAGCACAAAATCAAGCCAACGATCTGATATACTCCTTTGGATCCGTGTGAGAGATAATCACCACTCACCAAATCACCTAAACACCTTAAAAGAACCCCACTTCAAATCTGGACAGCGAAGGATCTAACTCGATCTATCACAAATCCGCTTCAAACGATGAAATCATTCTTCGAAGAATGTAGATCTTCAATCTAAGCTCTTCGATCTTCAATTTGATCTTCGACTTGGATGGAAGGAATCACTAGATTAGAGTGGAGGAAAGAAGTGAAGAAGTGTAGAAGTCGAGCTTTAAAAATGGCAGCACTTCGTCGCTTCGAAATCCGGATCCCAAAAAGTGAAGAAGTACCCGCCTATTTATAGGTTGTTTCTTAAGTCGTCGCCGACCTAACTCTTCCGACCTACGACCTAACAGTCCTCCGACCTAAAAACAATGCGCGACTTACGACTTAGCAACTCAACACCTCCTACGACTTAACAGCTTTGCCGACCTAAAAACCCACACGACTTAACAGCTTTGCCGACCTAAAAACCCACACGACTTAACAGGGTTGCGGCTTAACTTATATGCGCGACTTAACAGGGTCTCCGACCTAACGCAGGCGCGACCTAACTCATGCGCGACTTAACACAGACACGACCTAAACTACAACGACTTAACACCTATAAGCGACCTACGACCTATCGCCTTAAGTTGGTAAATTCCTTAGGTTGTTAACTCTCCCAACCGACCTAACACTTAACCCGTCCATTTTCTTAGGTCGCCCCAATTTTTAAGTCGCTTACTTCTTAGGTCGCTCCACCGACCTAACTACTATACGACTTAAATTCCAACACATCCTAATTTCCTTAAGTCGCCTACCTTTCATAAGTCGATCAATTCCTTAAGTCGCTCACGATCTAATTTCTACTCAACTTAAGCTTCGAACGACTTAAACCCTAGACGACTTAACAACATTACGACATAATGACAACAGTTTTACGATGTTTCGATCCGTAAAAATACGGGTCGTTACACATATCTTCTTCAATTTACAGCCAATTATTCCCAATTTTTGATATGTTGCAATAGTTGGACTGTAAAATATTTCTGGAAATTTCATTGAATTTTGAGTTGTTTTGATATAGCAAATCGTTGGTTCAAAATAGCCAAAAAGCATGCTCTATTTCGCTTGCTGAAAAGTGCTATGTTCAAAAAATCATTACTCTTTCCATTTGCAGCGAATTGCTCCAAATTTTGGATTTGTTATAGTCCTTGTATCGTAGTATAATGCAGCAAAATTTCGCTAAAATCTAGGTTGTTTTGTTACCCCAAATTGCTGTCCAAAGTCAGCCAAAAACTCAGTTGCTTGGTAGATTGTTGTTTTGCTCCTATTTGCGCTTTCGTTAATTGTTTCACTGCATATTTTGATAATTTTGAATATTGTATGAATAAGTTTGATGATGAATGTTTAAGTCTTTTTATCCGACAATGGATTGGCTTGTTTTGGAAATTTTTAGAATTTAAATTTTATTTAAATTCTATTTCAATCTAAATATCGATAAATGTCGATATTTGAAGAATTCGATGGTTTTAATTGATTTTGGTTGCGAATAAGTTTCTGAAAATTCTTTATAAATTATGGTTAATTAAATAAATGTTTTTAAGACATTTTAAAGGGTTTTTAAGCAATTATTTATTTTTTTAAAAAGTATTTTATAAATAGATAATCTATTTGATAAATGGATTTTTCCTTATATAACTTATTTAGAAATCTCTAAAAATTGTTTAAAAATCCCGTTTTCTCTATAATATTATTCTAAATATATTTTATCCTATTTAGATGATTTTTAGAGTATAAGAATGAGACTTAAATGATTTGGCAAAAATACGTGGTATGGGACATGTGTTTTCGCCTAATCGCTTAATATCGGACTTGCTCTGTCGAATCTGCTTTGAAGTACTGTTTTATGATATTTTTACTTGCCGAGGACATGAGGCAGGATTGTTATGATGAATTGATGATGGTTTTGATGTTTAAGATGGATTTTTACTTGTCGATGAAATGAGACAAGTCTCGATGCTACTTTAAACTCATCAAAGTATGAGACACAATGAGTTGGGTGCTTTACACTCGCCAATTAGACGAGGCGGTGTATGTTTGATGTGGATTTTTATAAATGTTTTCTAATGTGGCATTGACTGATAATTAGTAAATCAATAGGTGCGAATGTATGGTATGGGACGTACATTAATGCCCATTGGGTTCCTATTCGAGAGGTTGAGACACATTCAAGACGTTACTAGTACTATAGACCGAGTACACGATTGGAGTCGCTACGATGTTTATGATGTTATTACTAGACTCTAATCACCACGATGTTATTACTCGTGTTTTGTGACCGGGTGTCATCACGATATTCCCAACTATAGTCAATCAAGATGATGACGATGTTATGATGTTATGTGACCCCAAGTCATCATGATGAATGGTACTAAATAATAGTAGTACTAGTCAAGATGAAAAGCACGTGCAATTTTCTATGAAGTTTTCTATGTTCGATTTCACCTTTTTGTGATGTTGTTGTTTGAATACGGCCTTGAGTATGATATAGGTTACATTTATATTATGCTATATGGTGATTTCGATTATGATCGCCTTCAACTCTTATTGAGTTCTTATGATAGATTATGATGATTTGATGTTTCTTTATGAATTTATTATATGGTTCTCATCCCTTATCCACTTTACTTATAGATGTCCTTAAGAGAAACCATATGCATGTTACTTATTGAATTCCCTTGAAATAGATAGATGAATAACTGATGTCCCCTTTCTTATGAATGATATGATGAATAATATGTTGTTCGTTGGCAACAACAGAGTGATTCTCACCCTTTCGCTTATTACTGAGATCCTTACTACTGATAAGTTTAGCTTGCCTAACCTGTGTGCTTTTCACTCGAGTCAGACCGAGTTGTAGGTTAGTTTGGATTGCTTCACTTCTTGGATCAGCTTGATAGCTTTTGTTGGACTTATCATTTTGGCTTGGATGTTGTTTTAGGGTCGTCTGCTTTTGTGTCATCTTATTGTATATTATTTGTGGGATGGGTGTATATGTGATCCAGTAGTCCTTGCTACTTATGTATGATATAATATTATGGAGATGTATGGTGATGTATGTATTTATATATATACTCTGATATGGGTTTGCTGTTCTGTAACTGATGTTTCTATTTCCATGTATATTACTTTATTTCTGAAATGGTCCGAAACCACCATAGTGTGCATTAGTTAAGGACTAAGCGTGTCTACCACTTATGAGGAGAAAAAAAACGAGACATAATTGACATGCTTAGCTTTTAACTAACGTATTACTATGATGGTCGCCCTTAACCAGCCCTATTCTCTGCATTAGTAGACAAGATTACTTAGTAGTTCTCTTTACTAATGTAGGCCTCGGGGTGGGGCGTCACAGGATATGAGAGAAGTCCACCCAAACTGGGATAAATAATACATGTTCCTTAGCCTTGTCGACCGTAGGACTCTAAGTAGTGATAATGAAAGGCTTCCCATAAATGATAATCAGATCAGACTCAAGAACACAGAGTCTTTCATCAACTATCGAGAATTTGAAAAAGAACAAAGAGTTACCAAAACGTACATGAAGACCACCTTTTGGTTTTCACGCTTGACCACAATGTTCTTTTAGTAGATGATAGGCTAGGTAAGCATCCAAAAAATTCAATAAAATAGCCAGACCAGTTGTTAAACTTCAACATGTGGAACAATCACACCGTCAATCTCAACTAAATCGAAGGTACGAGAAGAATAAACCCTCGCATTTCAAGGCAATGAATTAAATAGAGAAGACCAAAGGGTAGGAGACTTAAGAGCAGGCCCAATAGGTTGTTGCAAAGACCTATTGATTGGCAAAGACTAGACATTTGTGTCAAAATTGCAAGCAGTAGTTGGTGGAATTTGGGTATTGGCTTTATCACAAACATCACTAGTGCCAACAGCAGTATCAGCTAAACGACTAGCGTCAACTACAACATTTCCACTAGCAGTAACATCATTACCATCACCCACTTCAGTATTTTCCAACTCACCCAATGTGGCTCCAATGGTATGCAAAATAGATTCTAACCACTAGCCAACACCAAGACCAACTGCCTCATATAAAGGGGAAAGATGGTAAGCTATTGAAAGACTTACCGGAAGTGAGAAAATCGATCCTCAAGTGCAACTTCGTAAGCAAAGACCTTCGTATTCCCAACATATCATAAGATTCCCGTTCTTGAAAATCGGCACTTCTCCAAATCCAGAAAATAGACAGGATTCATCGAAACATATAAATGTTGACTAATCTGGCTAACGTTGAACTTGGTAAAATGAAATGGTTGAATAATTGAAAAATGAGATTATTCAGGAATACACATTGAATGCTGAGATTACGCATGGAATTTCTAGTAGTAGATCCATAATCAAATAGATAACCAGCAGATTCAATAATCAAATCATTCGAGGCAGTAAAAGGGTTGAGGGAAATAAATCAACCAATAGAACTGGAGCTAGATTCTAGAGAGAGACGTCTAGAGGGAGAGGTACCCAATGGCGGGAACTCGATAAGAGTTGAAAGCTGGAGGAGACTGACCAGAGGCAGGTTGAAGAGGTAAAGCATTGAAAACACAGCTTGACCTGGTTGAAGATGGCAAAATATTGCAGCTGTATTGAAACATGGAAGGTAGATAGGGTGGGGATGACGAAGTTGCAAGATGTAACAGCCCTGCTTCTTGTCGTATAAATTAAAAAGTGTTTTAGTATAATTTCAGATGATTTATATTTTGAAAATAAAATTTTAGTTAATTAATTCTATTTAGTAGAGGAATTTTTTTAATAAAATAAATTAAATTAAATTTGTAAATAAATTCAAAGTGTGAATAATTGACAATGTAAATTAATTATAACCAGCCCAAAATCAACGAAGCCCAAACCCATTCGTTCTTTCGCACTTTTTCCAGAACTCTCTACCCACTTCCTGATATAACCCAAAACCATATTCTTTTATTTGGTTTTTGAGTCATATATCCCCAAATTAGAGGAGGGCATTCGAAAAAACGCACGAGATAAAATTACGTGAACCTGGGCGTGCGATGTCGAAGGAGGAGGTGCATGCGATGACTTAATGCGTGTGTGACCTGGAATACGCGATTGATGAAGTGGAAGGGGGTCAAGTACGATTGCAACCTAGAGGAGAATGAAAATGCGAGGTAGAGGGAGACGTGTGTTGTAGTGCAATCGTGAGTGAGGGTGCATGATATACAGCGGAAGTGAGGCGGCAGGGAATGGTCGATTGGAAAGCAACAATAGTGAGTTATAACGACCTGCTATTTCGTGCCATTCGCATCCGCACCTGTCGGACTTGAATTGCTCAAAATATCAGATTGTTAATTTATATTTGGAAAAACTCATCATATACAGTAAATAAAATAATCACTGAGTCACAGACACAGAGTAATGTAACAATAAGCAGCGGAAACAAATGAATAGTAGTTCATGAAGCTACTATATATAACAGAGTTAAAAACAAGATGCTACAGAAGTCCCGAATACATAGAAGTCTCAATTCAATAGTCAAGTAACAAAAGCTGAATATTACTGGATCAACTGAATAACTGGATAGATGTAGATGGATCTCCAAGCGAAGCTCCAACTCCAAAGGTGAGTCTCAAATGCTGTGGCACTCAGTCTAACCCAAGCGTAAAGCAAAACACAAAACACTCGAGTCAGGATTAAGATTCTTATACCAATAAATCCAACTTAAGTGAAATATCAACTGAAATACAAGTAACTCACAGGATGTTTGGGATAACCATCCTCTAAGGATCCGTTGAACTATCTACTATGTAATAATATACGCTATTATAATATGTCTATAGTAAAGTAAACTATTAAAATAGCGTTAAGGCGTTACCCATATCCCCCTTAACACATTTTTTTATATTCCCATAGTCTATACAGTACCGTAATTCCTCCGTAAACTGGAGGGCTATCAGAGGGCACTCCATAGGTATGGTACAAAACAAACTCGTAGAAGGCGCTCTAGGGCATGTGAACACGGCACACGAGGAAATGCCAGGGTAGATATACCGTTTGCGGATCCGGACTGGTGGTGATGCATAGCAGCTACTACCGCCCACCTCGGACACACTCCCAAACAATCGAGGGGTGGCCACCAAAACAATCACAAAAGCAATAGAATGGTATCGAAGAAATATGCCCGATAAGAGGAATGACCTCACATTGGCCCGGCGTGGCTCCTGATTTTAGTCACATCTAAGCTGACTCACGGGAGTCAGGGTCACGTCATACCATATACAGGATCGTTCGTCAAACCATCCTACTTCATTTCTGGAATCTCCACCACGTACACAGTTGTTAAAGTGGTTTTCGGTATTGGCAGAGAGTATGACAATATCCGATCCCGGTCTCTTTAACAACCAATCGTTATTATAACACCACGGTCATTTAAAAATAGTTTACTTAAAAACCAAAATATCATCGCCATTTCAAAACCATATCAATACGATATCATTTCCATTTCAAATATATGCATTTCCAAAAATCATACCAATTTAAAGTAATAACACTTTCAAAAACCAAAACACTTGAATTTATAACACTTTGGAAATCACAACACTTTAAAATCAGAATACTTTGAAATCATAATTCTTCTCATTCAAACCATTTAGATATAGAAAATAGTATATGTATAATAAAATAGTTTATATAGAAATAATTATAAGTTAAAAATAGTTTATATAAAAATAATTATAAGTTAAAAATAGTTTATTTTGAAATAATCGACATAATAAAATAATTTATATTAAAGATAATTTATATTAAAAATGATTTATATTAAAATAATTTATAGAGTAAAATATAAAATAGTTTTAAATAAAAAAAATACTTTATATAATAAAATAGTTTCCTCAAATTTCACAAATCGATTCAATCAACTCAAATTCCTAAATTCCAATTTAATTCAATCTCAATTCATCAATTCAATTCAATTCCATTCTCAATAAACCATTTCAAATTTATCAACTTGAAATACAGATTTGAACCACAAATAAACCATTTCAATATATTTCAAAACTTTAAATATTCCAAAACTTCAAAACTACATTTGATAATTTCATATATAGCTTAATTTAACATCATTACTATTAGGTTTAGAAATATCCACTTAATAAATCCACTATCATTTAAATAAATCTCAAATTACAAATAATCTAAATATTTCCTTCAGTTTATTTAAACTTGAAATATTCATTAACCACTTAAAACAAAAATCAATATTTATTAAACCATATAATTTTTTTCCAAATCCATTTTCAAAATATTTATATATATATAGACCAACGGTGTCTGTATATAATTTTCTATCCTATGGTCAAGTGATACGGATATTCATCATTTTAATCCATAATTTAATATATACGGGTATATATCTTTTCAACCCGCAATCCCAAATTAAATTCAATGAAAATCGCTTGGGTTTATCATTTCAACCCATAACGATTTTCTCCTATTCTACAAGATCGTTCGGGTATGTATCATTTCAACCCATAGGGAATTCTATACTAACAGGGAACTTGCAGAGTGATAACAGATATGATAATAACATAGCAGGCATATATCATCAATAACAATATAATATAAACAACAGGATATGGTGTCATATCCCATAGGTGAACAGTTACAGATAATAGCATATATAACAATTTTAAATAACTACAGCAGCATATTTCAATTGTCGTTTCAATTGAAATCAAATTTAATAAATACAAGAATGTTAATCGTGAGTGGTTGCTCACCTTTCGAGGCTAGATAGATTTGACAAAGAAATGAGCTACGAATCCAGGCATGAAATCTCAAAGCAAGGCAAGATTGAACTCGAATCGAAGAACGAAGCTGAAAACTTGAAATTGACGAAATCAAATCAAACTGGATTGACGAAGATCGGCAGTATAAGTGAACATATATATAACTATATATACTATATACAAAATCATATACCTCTTAAAATTCAAAATAAACACATAACTTTCAAAATCTATATATATACACATATAAATAACAGAAATTGCAAATTTAAAACTTACCCATGTATATATATAACTATATAGATTCAATTTTTAATTTAAAACTTATATTAAATAAAGATCTATACATATCAATTTTTATAAATTTTGCTTCATACAAAATACATCTGGTATACATAACAAAGTATGTACATCTCTGTAAAATATGTAGGCCTACCTATACATACAAACAACATCAAACTATAACTGTATACAAACTGTCATGTTACTATAGATAGATATATATATATATATATATAACTATACACATCTTAATTTGATTTATATATACAAGCAGACATGAAGCTAACCAATATACAACATACAAAAACTTATATACTTATCTTGTTCAAACTAATGAACATGAGGCTACAAAATAACACACAAAGTTGCATGCAGACACTAAATATATACACTTATATATTACCGCAACCTTTACATAATAAAGTATAATATTATAAAATACAACAAATTGTATATAAGCTGTAATAAACATATATACACCTTAATCTACACTGTAACTTCTTTAACTAATATAAACTTATATACACTTGAATAAACACACTGACCATATATATATCTGCTATAAAATATACATGTAAACCATTCTAAAACTGTACATACTCACATGGATACTAAAATAAATACAAACATACATATATGATATCATAGACGTATACAATTTACATTAATTACAGCATATTTTGAAATCCGCATATATAAATCAATATACAAAAAATATATATACCAATAAAAAAATCAAGGCATGAGTATACATATATATACTTGCATACGCAGTTATACTGTATACTACTTATTCATCCCAACACTTTATTAGTATAACCAACATGTATATACTAACTATGAAATAGATCTACAACAAAACTTATACAAACTTATTGTTATCCCGCCTTTTGGCAAGGCCGTGACACCAAGAAACTGACTAGAAATCAATGACAATCCGTCCCGAAAATTAGTTACCTTACAAGAACACTGTGGATGTCAATGAATTTTGTCCGAGTCCGGATCGGGCTGCAATTGATAAGACACATCAAGCAAAGCCATAAAAGCCAACATTCCAAATTTCAAGACAATCCGAGTTCGTACGCTCAAGTTATCACCAAAAAAAATGGAGTAGACAGTCATATGTTCGAATCCATAGGAGGAGCTTGTGTTCGAATCCATCAGGTGACCAGGCTTCGTATCCATGAGACAGTCTTTGTTCGACTCCACCGAACTTCCTCTGCTTCGAATCGATGAGAAAGGATACCATTCGAATCCATCGAGTCAGGACGCTACGAATCGATTCAGACAAGTCACGTCGAATCCATGATGCCACTTCACCCCGAATCCATCGCACTTCGAATCCATCCTGCAGGAGTGACTTCGAATCGAGTGGATATGGCATAGCATAATCGATTCGAAGGAGCAAACGTTCGAATCCATAAACTTCGAATCCACTAAATCAAAGTAACGAGAAACGCGGAAGCAACCCAGTAAAACTCGGAGAAACGACCAGGTCAACCCGAGGAATGCGCACGCTACGTCATCACTCGCGCGCATCAACCATCGATTCGGCCCTATCGAGTCGAAGGGATCGATTCGAAGTGTTCAAGTTCACCAGAAATGCAATATTGAATCGATCATAACTCGAGTTTTCAAGTCCAAATGCCATGAAATTTTCACAGAAGCTTAAGCACATGATGAAGAATGTTCACACCAAATTTCAGCTCGATTGGATGATTTCTTGATCGATTCGAAGGAAGCTTCGAATCGATCCCGAAGTGGGCCCGGATTTCCAAAAAGCGGGCATATGGGCCCCCTCACATGCCAGAACTGGCCTCCCTTCAATCTAGGCGAAATATCAGCCTCCTACACCTATAAATAGAGCCCCTGGTCATTTAGAAAGGAGGGGAGACAATTTTGAGAGCTAAAGAGCGCCTAGACTCTGCCAGATTTACTCAGAATCACCACTGCTTCCTTAGATTCAGACTTATCTCAGAAAAATCAGTTGTACTACATTAGAAGAAATTGTAATTATCAAGTGAACATCAATAAAATCATCAACTTCAGAGTGGACGTAGGCAAGATCGCCGAACCACTATAAATCTCGCGTTTATATTCATTATTTCTGAATTGTGATACTCTGTTTGCTTAGATTTGAGATTTGTGTGTGAATATTGTTGATTTATATTCATACACTGGTGCTTTCACAACATTCGGGGTTTGTGACCAGTTTTGGCGCAAACACTTATGTATCCTAAATAGCAAATAACATATACTAACAGATTGTAAATGAACCTATTAGACAGCTTATACATACATATATATACTCGAACATATAAATATATATACTAAAGAGAGAACAAATGAAATATATAACTACTTTAAAATAAACAACTACATGTATGCAGTTGTAAACAGTATACACGACCTATATATAGCTATAATATATATAAACAAACACAAAACACACACACACATATATATATTTTATATATGTATGTCTAAAGTACAACATACCTATATTATGTTTATGCAAAACGAGGAGCTCGGCTTTGTCAGTGAGGACGAGGCTGACTGGATGCGGAGGAGGGAAGGACTGTGGCGGGTCTCGGCGGTGGTAGGGGAGACAAGACGTGGAGATGTGGATTGGGTCGATGGGTTGGTAGCGGGAAGTGTTACGTGAGGTTAGGAGGAGGATGGTGGCGGAGGTGAAGTAGCGGAGTGGGGTGGAGAACGTGGGATGAGGAGTGGTGGTTGCGCGTGGTGGAAGGGCGGAGGGGAAGAGGCTGCGTGATTAGGTTGTGGAGTTCATATGGAAACGAGGCGGGGAGAGTTGCCATGCTTCACGGCGGCAGGACGAAAGTAGGAAGGGAAAGGAAATGGCAAATTGAAGAAGCGGTGGAAAGGAGGAGGTGGAATGGCAGAGCATCAGTTTCAATATGAGACTGTAAAATTTCATAATCCCTTTTTCTCTTTTTTTTAAATGAAATGAAAGAGAAGGGACAAGGCAGGAGATAGGAACGAGTAGGTTTCATGAAATGGCGTGATGAGCTGCCATCATAAATGCACTATGTACGTTCATTTATATATATATATATATATAGATATTAAAGACAGATAGACAAAATATGGGAAGCGATATGAACGTGAATAGTTGATGGATGAAGTAAGATTTATATTAGTTTATCATATTATATTTTTTTCCTAAATGTCAGAGGATTTGAAAAATTAAAAGACTCGGCGGAAAATAATAACCGATGTGAAGGGAAAGGTCATGAGTGAAGTCTGTTAAAATAATAAGTGCAAGTGATGTCCAACTGGCATTTGAAAAGACAAGGGACAAAATTTTAAATACGGCTCCGGTATGACAAACCGTTTGTCGTATTCCACTGTTTATCGAACACCGAATTTCAGAAATGTATATACTACGGAGATCAGCAAGATGAGACGATCAAAACGGTATACAGATATCAGTAATACAACCATCTGATCAAAAGTCGATAATCGGTATCGAAAATGCTACTAATACGCCGAAAATAAGATGAACGGAGCAATAACAATCCAAATTTTGAGAAAAGAAATATGACGTCACACTCAGAAGATGATTTACAAATTTATTATATAAAAATATTCAGGTTTGGAAAACATTTTATTATCATCAATTTCTAACTGATTTAAATTTAAATAAAATTACACAATAAAATAAACTTTCATATTAACAGATGAAAATTTACCATTTTCTATATTTAAGTATTCGTATTCCAAATATTAAATTTTAAATTTAAAAATGTTATTATTTAAAGTTTCACAAAAATTCAATAAATTAAATAAATAAAACCACTTAAATTTACGGGTCGTTACATTCTCCCCCACTCAAAACTTTTCGTCCCCGAAAAGGAACAATGTAGGAGAATGAAGCAACTAGAAGAAAAGTAGATTTGAAATACAAAATACCACAATTCATTTTAAAACCATATAAACTATATTTATTTCAAAATCAGTATATATTCAATTAGTTGATAAATTCATTTTATTTAATCAATCCAATTTATTGTGTTCATATTTGATTGATTTCATTTCCATATATTTTATTCAACTGATTTGTTTTCCATTTATTAACATTTATTCAAAAATTCCACAACAAATTTTGTTTTATTTTACTCATCTATTAAATCTATTTGATCAACCATAGTTAATTCCATCTCAACATTCAACTTCAACTATTCCAAAATAAATTAACATTCAACAATTTTGTTTAATCCATTTTATTCAATTAATAAATAGTCATTCAGTTTAAATTTGATTTTCTTCCATTTTATCAACATTTCTTTCAAACAAATTCATTTTTTTTAAATTACTCATTTATTTTACCCATTTTTCTATTTGACCCTAGTTAAGTTGATTTCCCTTGAAATTTCAATTTCACTATTCTTAAGTTCATATTTATTTGCTTAACTAGCATTTTCCTTTATTTATTAAATTATATTTCACTTAATATACACTCTGCAACATATGTTACGTGTGTAACCATCTTATAACCATATATTATTCAATAAATAAATTTTTTTCCCATTTCAATTTATCCAATTTATCATCCAATTTATTATCAGTAAATTTCCTTAACAAAATATCATTCTTTTGATATCTTATTACCTATCATAGTGTATATTATCTAATTACATTCTAATTACATTTAAACTTTCTAGATAAGTTACATTAATGTTTGTGAGTGCAATTAAATACTATACAAATTTTTCCTTTATCTATAACATTTATATTAAGCCAGATTTTAGTTCGAACAATTTATTACTAAAGTTTTCTTTATGTACAACCCTATTATATCCTAACATTTTAACTTATTGAATAATTTAAGTAAGTTATATAAATTAGAATGCAATTTAGTGTTATACAAATAAGTTTCTTCAAATTCATTATTTCAAGTTGGTTTAATACCATTTATCATTTTAGATATTCCACTTATTCAAGATTTTACTTTATTTCAATAATTGAAACCATTTCTTAGTTTAAAACTTAAGGTTCAAATTTCCGGTTTCACTTCAAACTATTTTGAAATAATTATATACATATATATTTTATAAATAAAAATCATATTCAGGGTTTCAAATCAAATCCATTTTCCAAAACCAAGTGTAGTGAAGCTACTAATTCATTTCTCCACTTTGAAACTCAAAAATGAATGTCGATGATGCTGCAGTCATCACCGAAATTATTTTCCAGCGACAAACGAAGAGAGTACAGACTTAATTCCTTTAAAATTTCTTTTGAAACAATTTCCATTAGAAAATACTTGCAATAATATATATACCAAAACTTTGAAAACCAAAATTCGAAAAACACCGGAAATTAATTTCTCAAATTCCTAATTTAAGTTTATTTCACTTGCAAATCAAATTTGTAAGCTATCTTTATAAAATTTTCATTTCCTTAAAATTTACCCCAATAGTTAATAGTTCAAGGAGTGTTGAATAAAACAATAAATGATAATCTAGCATTATCATTTTTAACAACCAATTTAATTAACTAATAAATTTCAGAAAATTATACTTTTATATAAAATAAAATCATACATAAATTATTTCATTTACAAATTTTAAAAACCGTATTGTGTCGGTTTGATCTGTTCAAGTGTTTTGGAATTTCTATCGAAACCGTTGATCAGACGAATCGATCAAAACCCAAAATTCAAACTTAACAACTCAAACCTCATAATATAAAACATTTTTATATTAATTACAAAATACACTCCCTCACACGATGATACAAGAATGTATTTCAAAACAAGGATAGAGATTCAAATTCATGGGACCCTAATCAAAGAGGATTCTAACTAAGAAGATAGACTCGGAAGATAAAATGGATAGATTACAAAAGGGGAAAGATGGATAGACTTATATAAATCGCTGGCGACCTTAACCGATCAGCCAAGACTTCAAAAATAAGATCAATGCAGAATCCTGAGGCAAATCGACATTCGAAAGCAAGAGATAGTAGCATCTAAACCGAGGATACAAAAATCTTTGGTGAATCAATGCTGTTGTAAAGGGAGTTTCACCCCTTTACAAATCATTCTAAGATCACCGATTTATTAGAGATCAACAGGAGTGTAGTTATGGGATACTCCAGAATCAAAAGAACACGAATAGGGAGAGGGAAGAATGGATTTTGGAACTGTAACGAAGCGAATTTTTCCTGCTCGAAAATCGACATCCATACTTTACATCGTACTCGAATGCCACAGATTCGACCGTTCAAATCCGAGTCGCCGGATCTTATAACACAATAAGTAAACAGCACAGCGAAAAAAGAAAACAATGATATCATATACAACTCCAATAAATACAATATCCAGTATGATATACAACAATGATATCAATATGATACAACAATATCAGAGATAAATAATGATACAGCGGAAAGCAGAAATGATAACTCCAAATGATCAGTCAGAGAGACTGACTCCAACCACTCCAATGACAAGCTCGAACCACAAAGAGAAGCAAGTGCAGTCCTGAAATCCAAGAACTGAACCAGCTCCAGATAATCTACTAACCTGAATATCTGAGAAACCTAACTCTAGACTGCCCGTGTGGAAAATGATGGGCACCCAGAGTTTAGGAAGGGAACAATAAACTCCGGGTCAATCATGGGACTGGTATGAGCAACAAAAACAGTTTATCTTTAAAACAAACAACAAAGGAATTTTAAACATTGAAATCCGCAATGCTTTTTGAAAATGAAACTACCATAAGACCTCCCACCACACACACAATGCAATCGTAGAATTGGAGGAGATTTCTTCTTATGATAGTCAAAAATGCTTACTACGAAAAATCATTCGATATTATTATCATTAGTGCATAGTGTCGAAAACCATTTCGAAAGTATAATATCAATCTTAGCCAACATACAACCATTATTGTATGCCTACTATAGCTACTACGTTTAATAGCAGGTAACCACCACATTCCATAGCAGGTAATATAACTAAAAACCGTACAGGGTTCGTATTGTTTCTTTGGATTTCCAACAAATGGTCAGGCAAAGGAACTTCCTTACACCGAAATAGAAACGCCCCTGGAAAGACGCCCCGAGAACCTAACCGGATCTCTGCAAACATAAGGCCGACGCTACCTCACGCTTTAACCAAGCTGTAACTAGGTAACTAACACACGAGTCATGTCATCCCTCGGTCGTTACCGACCTTTATCCGGGATCCCGATCACAAAGCAACAACCACAAGTATAATAACTGTGCAGTATCAACATAGGTAAAATATCTGGGCTCCATACCATGATATCACCTTTTATCCAGAAGGAAATGACATACCCTAGGGGCGCTACCCCTACAAACCTTTGTCGCAACATTCCTGTTTCGACCATTACCGGGTTGTGAGGCTCGACGAAGTCTCGTCCACAAAGCTACGCTTTTTCACAAAGCCACGCTTTTTCACAAAGCCACGCTTTTTCACAAAGCCACGCTTTTCCACAAAGCACCGCTTTTCCACAAAGCACCGCTTTTTCACAAAGCCACGCTTTTTCACAAAGCCACGCTTTGACCAACAATGATCAACAGCACTTCGTATGCCACATTACCAAATTGGGAATGTATCACTAGTAACCATCAACTACATAACCTCTGAGCTCGTACGTCTCAGAGAAGGGTGTTAAGCTAAAAGAATAAACTCTCCGCCACCAACAGAAATGTATTTGATAGAAACCAGCTTTACATCTCAAAGTGTAATGTTAGACACACATCCATACAAGTCTGTTCCGGGTTCGAACAGAACCGAAGGCACTTCCGAAGAAGCCCTTTGTGACGACCGCCCATGACCCCTGCACTAAACATGGAAATAGTGCACTGTAAAGTGTGCCAGGCAGCCATGGACGATCGCCAAGGTAAGTTAAAACAGCAGAATCTATCGTATTACTCACAACGCATGGATAAAATAATATAGAGAATATATATAGTAAAGTTTCACAAAATAGAATCTCATCAATTAAGCTTCATAATAGTTGAATACAATCATCTGAATAGTCAATACATCAAGCCTCACTACATATCACTCAGAGAATTATACAAGCAACGGAACATCCAGTACATATAGTAAGAAAATAATATGCAAGCCTCCAGCTCGTCTTCGTCATCAGCATCGTTGGTTACTAAGAACAGCACCTGTCACCTGCTACCTAGTCTGCCCATCCCAAAATGGATGAACAGCCCAAGGTAATAAGAGTTGAACATAAAACCTTGAGTCAGACAACAGTCTTAGTGAGCGGTAAATTAACTAACAACATACCAAATGAGCATAAAGGTAAAAGGAATAGGAATCCAACCCTCCCACTCCACCTCTTTCTACAGTGATAGCCCCCAGACACACTAAGCATAAATAAACATAGCAAAGCAGACATTTAAAGTAAAGCAATTATCACTCGAGTCAAGGGCAATGTTTTCCAAGTACAAACCCCCAAGGCCTAAACCAAGATTAGATAAGCACCCAGAAAATATTGCTCTTGAGACCGAATAATGATACAACCAAACATCCATGACTCTGGCTATCACTGTTATCTTTGCTTCGATACCACCGTTAATTGAATGACCGGCACATTCTTTCAGCCGTCCGTCAAGAGTTAATGGCAACCCCGGTTCTAGACAGAACTCCGCACGTCGTCGCAGCCTGTGCCTAGGACTATCGAATCTGCCTAGAGTACTCGACTACAATCATAGTCTTTAGGGACTATCGAATCTGCCCAGCGTACTCTTGCTTTGAGTCTGCTAGAACCTTCAATAACGATGAAACCTCAGCCTTCTAGTCATCCTCCTCGACGACTATTCTCATACTAGCTCAAGCGCCTCTCGAGCCAACCATTATACTCAACTCGAACCATTTCACCGAGTCATCAACATGCTTGGAATGATCCCGTCTGGATTAAACAAAGGCTATCTCATATCATGCCTCGCTTCTTCTCATCATAGCAAAGCCTCATCTCAACATCATCATCAAATCTATCCATATGAGCTTTATCATCCGCTTCATATACCACGAGCAGCTTCTCTTATTCAAGAGCCTTCCCTTTTAGCTTTTGAATCATCTTCGACCAACTTGTCCAAATCAAATCATCAATCAACTAATTTATAACAATCAATCAAGTCAATCATTAATCCAAGTAATAAAGCATTCAAACATGATCTAAAAAACAATTACAACAATAATGGCAATCTTGTAAATAAAAAGTCTAAATCTAACAAGCATGAATCATGAGCAATATCTCTACAACTTGATGAATGAACTTGCATAGATTAACCTGTAGTAAAATGGGTGTCAAATCATCATGAACAATAGATCTACACTTAAGTTTATGAAAATGCATGGAAATCACTATTTAACACATAATCAAGCCATCAATCCGATATACTCCTTTGGATCCGTGTGGGAGATAACCACCACTCACCGAATCACCTAAACACCTTAAAAGCAACACACTTCAGATCTGGACAGCGAAGGATCTAACTCGATTCTCCAAAAACGATGAAATCTCTCTTCGATGGTTGTAGATCTTCAATCTAAGCTCTTGGATCTTCAATTTGATCTTCGATTTGGATGGAAGGAATCACAAGATTAGAGTGGAGAAAAGAAGTGAAGAAGTGTAGAACTCGAGCTCTCAAAATGGCAGGACTTCGTCGCTTCAAAAATCCGGATCCCAAAAAATGAAGAAAAACCCCGTATTTATAGGTTGTTTCCTTAAGTCGTCCACCCCCCCTTAAGTCGTCCACGACTTATGAAACCCCACGACCTACGACTTAAAAAATCCTACGACTTAACCATATTGCCGACCTAACGAGTTGACGGGGATACGACTTAATGCGTGCGCGAAAGTGCACGACCTAACTGCACTCACGATCCAACGACTCATCATCTCAACGACTCAACATTCTTAACTCGTCCACGACCTAACTTTCTTAGGTCGTTAACTCGCCCAATCTCCTAAGTCGCTACTCCTATGCCGCTAACCCTTAAGTCGCCGACTCTCTTAAGTTGCCAACTCCTTAAGTCGCTCCATTCCTTAGGTCGCCTACCCTTCTTATGTCGGTCAATCCCTTAAGTCGCTAACTTCCTATAGGTCGCTCCAATCTCTTAAGTCGTTCCACGACCTAAGCTACCACCCGACCTAAGCTACCACCCGACTTAAGCTACCACTCGGCTCAACTTCAACACGACTTAAGCTACAACACGGCTTAATTTCGAACGACCTAACTTCTACACGACTCAAGTTCTAGTCATCTTATCCTCTGAACGGTCTAACTTATGGACGGCCTATCTCTGAACGAATCAACAATACTAACGACCTAAAAATAATAGTTTTACGAATCTTTCGATCCGTAAAAATACGGGTCGTTACATTCTCTCCCCCTTAGGAATTTCGCCCCCGAAATTCCAAACAAACAAGAGCAATCAAAAACTATTCCGCATGCCTACCATCCATAGTAATCAACAAACCATGCATCCAATTCTAGCCTAGCATGCAGAATTCTAAAACTAGAACAAGTTACAATGTCGTGAGATGACACGACACCTTATGGCCATACCTCGAAGAGTTCAGGATGAGCTGCCTTCATCCTCTCTTCCACCTCCCATGTACAGTCGTTATCATCATCACTCCATTGTATCTTGAGCAACTTAACTACCTTACTCCTAAGCTGTTTCGTGTCAGTTTCCACAACACGAAGCGGCTTACAAGGTCTCTTATCGACTGGATCAATCTCAAAATCTTCACAGCTATCTGCAGAAACTAATGTATTCGAGTCGTGCACATACTTCCATAGATATGATACATGAAAAACATTGTGCACACCCGACATCTTTTCTGGTAACTCCAATTTGTAGGCGAGCTTTCCAATTCGCTCGATGATCGGGAATGGTCCAACAATTCTCGGAGTCAATTTTCCTTTCCTCCCGAATCGAATAACATACTTCAATGGAGAAATCTTCACAAAAACCATATCACCTACGTCGAATTCCAAATCCTTACGACGCTTATCAGCATAACTTTTCTGACGGTCTTGGGCTGCCTTCATTCGTTGCCGAATGATCTCTGTGCAATCTGAAGTCTGTCGAATCATTTCTGGCCCAAGTATCAGCTTTTCTCCTGTTTCTAACCAACATGTCGGAGAGTTACACGGTCTTCCATACAATGCTTCATACGGTGCCATACCAATGCTTGACTGGTAACTGTTATTATACGAAAATTCCACCAAATGAAGATGATCTTCCCATGATCCTCCGAAGTCCAAAATACATGCCCTGAGGAGATCTTCCAAAACTCGGTTGACTCTCTCGGTCTGACCATCTGTTTGGGGGTGATAAGTTGTACTCAAACACAACTCGGTTCCCAAAACTTCCTGGAAGCTCTTCCAAAATCTACTAGTGAACAATGGGTCTCGATCGCTCACTATACTTCTCGGAATACCATGGAATCGAACTATCCACTTAACATACAGCTCAGCCAATTTCGATGCAGTCCTAGTTGATCGAACGGGAATGAATCTTGCACTCTTAGTCAGACGATCCACGATGACCCAAATCCCTTCATTTCCCATTCTTGTTCTAGGTAGCCCATCAATAAAATCCATCGATATTTGCTCCCACTTCCATGTAGGAACTTCTAATGGCTGAAGCAATCCACTTGGCTTCTTCTGCTTGGCTTTTACCAACTGGCAGTTCATGCACTTGGAAATAAAATTTCCAACATCCTTCTTCATACCTTCCCAGTAATAGGTTCTCTTCATATCCCGATACATCTTATTTCCACCTGGATGAATTGTCAACTTCGAGTGATGACTTTCCTTCATAACTTCATTTCTCAATTCATCTATATCGAGAACACCTAGTCGTCCTTGCTTCCGAAGCCAACCTTCTCGATCGACCTCGAATCCTTTATCCTTTTCTGGGTCCAATCCAGATTCCAAATCATGGATAATCTTGACAAGCTTATCGTCTCGCTTTTGGCTCTCGCCAATTCTTTCCACAAGAGTAGGTCTTATCGATAAGTTTGCCAACATCTCAGGTTCCAATTCACATCTAGGCCTGAAGTCAAATCTGGCTAAATACTCGAGATTCTTCCATTCTGAAAACATGGCTCCCAATCCTGCATGTCTTCGACTTAACGCATCTGCCACTGCGTTACCCTTTCCCGGAGTATAGGCTATGCTAAAATCATATGATGCCAAAAACTCAAGCCATCGTTGCTGCCGAAGATTCAAATCCTTTTGGGAGAAAAGATACTTCAACGACTTATGATCTGTAAACAACTCGAATCGAACTCCCAATAGGTAATGTCTCCACATCTTCAGAGCAAATACAATCGCCGCTAACTCCAAATCATGATTCGGATAATTCCTTTCATGCGGCTTCAGTTGTCGACTTGCGTACGCAACAACTTTACCCTTCTACATCAGCACTGCTCCAAGTCCAGTACCACATGCGTTGGTGTAAACCACCATCTCATCATTTCCGCTTGGAATAGTCAAAACAGGAGCACTTGTCAATCGCTCTTTCAGGATTCTAAAAGCTTGCTCACACTTAGCATCCCATCTGAATACTTGGTTCTTTTTCGTCAATCTTGTTAATGGTGCAGCCACCTTGGAAAAGTCTTTGATAAATCGACGATAGTATCCTGCTAATCCAAGAAAACTTCTCACATCAGATGCATTCTTAGGTCTAACCCAATCTTGGATTGCTGCTATCTTAGCGGGATCAACCGCTATTCCATTTCCAGAGATAATATGGCCTAAGAACCTCACTTCACTCTTCCAGAAGTGACACTTCGAAAACTTAGCCTTCAGCTGATGTTTCCGTAAGATTTCCAAAACAATACGCAAGTGCGTCTTGTGCTTTTCTTCAGTTCTGGAATAGATCAAAATATCATCCACGAACACTAGTACGAACTTGTTCAACTGATCTCTGAACACTCTATTCATAAGATCCACAAAATATGCTGGTGCATTGGTCAATCCAAACGGCATTACCAGCCACTCAAAGAAACCGGATGGTGTCCTGAAAGCAGTCTTCGGCACACTATCCTTTGCCACTCTTAATTGGTGAAATCCCGTAGCTAAATCCATCTGAGAAAACACCTAAGCTTTGTGAAGCTGATCAAACAAGTCATCTATTCTCGGCAATGGATACTTGTTCTTCTTAATCACTTTATTCAGCTCACGATAATCCACACACAACCTCAATGATCCATCCGCTTTGGTTACAAACACAATGGGTGCACCCCATTCGGACACACTACGCCGAATGAATCCTTTCTGTAAAAGATCATCAACTTGCACCCTCAACTCTTGCTGTTCCCTAGGCGCCATCCGTCTAAGAGGCATCACAACAGGTCTGGCTCCTTCAACTAAATCGATACGAAACTCGATCTCCCTATGCGGCGGTAACCCTTTGACCTCATCAAAGACATCCTCAAATCCATTAGCGATTGGCACCGATGACAGTCCATCCCGTGGAACAACCAGCGAATACATGAAGCTCATGATGACGCCTTCCTCATGCTTACATCGTATCACAACCTTTCTCCCTTCCACATTCTAGACTGTCACCTCCAACCTTTCACAATAAACCTTTGCCGCATACTTCCTAAGCCAGTCCATACCCAAAATAATTCCGAACCCCGCAAAGTTCAGAACAAAACAATCACAAACAAAAGAGCAATCATGACTCGATACAATCAGACCACGGCATAGCATACACAGACAAGACGAACCCCCAACTGGATTAGTCACAACCAATGGCCTATCAACCATATCCGGTTTTAAACCCAACTGGCCTACAAGTTCATTACAAAAAAAAGAATGCGATGCCCCAGTATCGAATAACACTCTAACTGGAACACCACATATGGAAAGAGTACTTGAACCACCACACTCTTTCCCTTCTCTTCAGCGGTAGGAGCTTTCGAAGATGATGGAACAGCCCCCAAAGCATAAGCTTGCACAGTCTGCTTGTCCTTCCGCGGTTCTGGACAGTTCTTCTTAATATGCCCCGGCTTGTCACAGTTGTGGCACTTCACCGGCACCTTTGGATTCTTGCAGTCTCTGGAGAAATGGCCCTTCTGTTGACAATTGTAGCAGGTCACTTCGCCCTTCGGCTTCTTCTGGCCATCCTTACCCTTTTGCTGTTGCTGCTTCCTCTTCTTGTTTCCACCCTGCTGTGCTTTAGGCTCTTCCTTGGTTACAGCAACAACAGATCCTTATTTAGGAAACAGATTCTCATGCCTGAGAGCTTTCTCCACAAGCTTCTCAAATGGATCGTCCAAATGATCCACCAAGTGCCTCCCAAGATAATTGTCCAAGCCTGTCACAAACTTCTCATTCTTCTGGTACGAAGATTCAATATACGATCGGGCATACTTAGACAAGACTTCATACTCAGAGACATACTCAAGAACTGGTCTTCCACCTTGCTTGAGCTCCACAAACTTCCTGAACAGAACAGATTTCTGAGCTGTAGAAATGAACTTAGCTTCAAATCTGACTTGGAATTGCTCCCAAGTAATTTCTTCCTCCGGAGTATCAATGGTGATAGAATTCCACCAATCAGAAGCTCTCCCTTGAAGCTGTCTTGATGCGAGCTTCCTTTTGGTTGCATCCTCGATTCCCAAGTCACCAAAGATTCTTCTACAAGCATCTATCCATCTCTGGACTTCAATAGTTGACTCTGTTCCCAAGAAAACCTTCCCTCCGAGAGCAGTATAGTCTTTACATAGCTTAGCAAAATCCACCGGTCTTGGAGCTTGAACTTGAACTCCAACATCAACTGATGGCCCCGGAGATGGCATCCTTCTCATGATCGAAGTCATCATAGCCTCGAACATAGCAGCATAATCGGTAGCCCCCTCAGTAGCACGGCCTTCCCTAGCAGCTGGTCTCCCTCTTCGACTCATTCTTTAATATCTATAAAGGAATGATTAGCACACCTTGAGAAACAACTGCATAAAGAACTCAAATTCTTCTAAGCTACTATATTATATATAGTAATCATCCATCAAAATACAATTACGTCTCTCATACGTAGTTATGTCAGCGAGCGTTGGGTAAAATCGATTAACCAAAGCTCTGATACCAAATGTGATGACCGCCCATGACCCCTGCACTAAACATGGAAATAGTGCGCTGTAAAGTGTGCCAGGCAGCCATGGATGATCGCCAAGGTAAGTTAAAACAGCAGAATCTATCGTATTACTCACAGCGCATGGATAAAATACAATAGAGAATATATACAGTGAAGTTTCACAAAATAAAATCTCATCAATTAAGCTTCATAATAGTTGAATACAATCATCTGAATAGTCAATACATCAAGCCTCACTACATATCACTCAGAGGATTATACAAGCAACGGAACATCCAGTACATATAGTAAGAAAATAATATGCAAGCCTCCAGCTCGTCTTCGTCATTAGCATCGTTGGTTACTAAGAACAACACCTATCACCTGCTACCTAGTCTGCCCATCCCAAAATGGATGAACAGCCCAAGGTAATAAGAGTTGAACATAAAACCTTAAGTCAAACAACAGTCTTAGTGAGCGGTAAATTAACTAACAACATACCAAATGAGCATAAAGGTAAAAGGAATAGGAATCCAACCCTCCCACTCCACCTCTTTCTACAGTGATAGCCCCCAGACACACTAAGCATAAATAAACATAGCAAAGCAGACATTTAAAGTAAAGCAATTATCACTCGAGTCAAGGGCAATGTTTTCCAAGTACAAACCCCCAAGGCCTAAACCAAGATCAGATAAGCACCCAGAAAATATTGCTCTTGAGACCGAATGATGATACAACCAAACATCCATGACTCTGGCTATCACTGTTATCTTTGCTTCGATACCACCGTTAATTGAATGACCGGCACATTCTTTCAGCCGTCCGTCAAGGGTTAATGGCAACCCCGGTTCTAGACAGAACTCTGCACGTCGACGCAGCCCGTGCCTAGGACTATCGAATCTGCCTAGAGTACTAGACTACAATCATAGTCTTTAGGGACTATCGAATCTGCCCAGCGTACTCTTGCTTTGAGTCTGCTAGAACCTTCAATAATGATGAAACCTCAGCCTTCTAGTCATCCTCCTCGACGACTATTCTCATACTAGCTCAAGCGCCTCTCGAGCCAACCATTATACTCAACTCGAACCATTTCACCGAGTCATCAACATGCTTGGAATGATCCCGTCTGGATTAAACCAAGGCTATCTCATATCATGCCTCGCTTCATCTCATCATAGCAAAGCCTCATCTCAACATCATCATCAAATCTATCCATATGAGCTTTATCATCCGCGTCATATACCACGAGCAGCTTCTCTTATTCAAGAGCCTTCCCTTTTAGCTTTTGAATCATCTTCGACCAACTTGTCCAAATCAAATCATCAATCAACTAATTTATAACAATCAATCAAGTCAATCATTAATCCAAGTAATCAAGCATTCAAACATGATCTAATAAACAATTACAACAATAATGGCAATCTTGTAAATAAAAAGTCTAAATCTAACAAGCATGAATCATGAGCAATATCTCTACAACTTGATGAATGAACTTGCATAGATTAACCTGTAGTAAAATGGGTGTCAAATCATCATGAACAATAGATCTACACTTAAGTTTATGAAAATGCATGGAAATCACTATTTTAACACATAATCAAGCCATCAATCCGATATACTCCTTTGGATCCGTGTGGGAGATAACCACCACTCACCGAATCACCTAAACACCTTAAAAGCAACACACTTCAGATCTGGACAGCGAAGGATCTAACTCGATTCTCCAAAAACGATGAAATCTCTCTTCGATGGTTGTAGATCTTCAATCTAAGCTCTAGGATCTTTAATTTGATCTTCGATTTGGATGGAAGGAATCACAAGATTAGAGTGGAGAAAAGAAGTGAAGAAGTGTAGAACTTGAGCTCTCAAAATGGCAGGACTTCGTCGCTTCAAAAATCCGGATCCCAAAAAATGAAGAAAAACCCCGTATTTATAGGCTGTTTCCTTAAGTCGTCCACCCCCTTTAAGTCGTCCACGACTTATGAAACCCCACGACCTACGACTTAACAAATCCTACGACTTAACCATATTGCCGACCTAACGAGTTGACTAGGATACGAATTAACGCGTGCGCGAAAGTGCGCGACCTAACTGCACTCACGATCCAACGACTCATCATCTCAACGACTCAACGACTCAACATTCTTAACTCGTCCACGAACTAACTTTCTTAGGTCGTTAACTCGCCCAATCTCCTAAGTCGCTACTCCTATGCTGCTAACCCTTAAGTCGCCGACTCCCTTAAGTCGCCAACTCCTTAAGTCGCTCCATTCCTTAGGTCGCCTACCCTTCTTAAGTTGGTCAATCCCTTAAGTCGCTAACTACCTATAGGTAGCTCCAATCTCTTAAGTCGTTCCACGACCTAAGCTACCACCCGACCTAAGCTACCACCCGACTTAAGCTACCACTCGGCTCAACTTCAACACGACTTAAGCTACAACACGGCTTAACTTCGAACGACCTAACTTCTATACGACTCAAGCTCTAGTCGTCTTATCCTCTGAACGGTCTAACTTATTGACATTCTATCTCTGAACGAATCAACAATACTAACGACCTAAAAATAACAGTTTTACAAATCTTTCGATCCGTAAAAATATGGGTCGTTACACCCTTGCAATCCGGGTATTCACAATCCCGATCGAATTTCCCATCACTTAGGAAATCTCTATACCAACGCGACTCAGTGCAGAGACAATCGATAGGTCATCCTATCGTTCTCGCAAATACCCGGTCTTCACCACCGGTCTTCAAATGCCATCCATTTACGTCGTATCACTATTCGGAATGGGTTATATGACACAAAGGTCCTCTCCCGGCTAAACCGAATAACGAGCGCAATTAAAAATCATATGGATATTGGGGTCTCAGTTAAATCACAGCTTAAAGCCCAAAACCTTTCATTCGAATGGTTAAAACAAATTACCATTTCCAATCTTTTAAACAAAAAGATTCATTTCAAAAACCTTCAATGGTTTAAACAATTTCCACACTTTTAATCTTTTAAACAAAAAGATTCAATTCACAAAGTTCACCCCGTTCACAATGATCCATTCATGGATTTCAAAACAATTTCCATTTTAATTGAATTAACTCGTTAAATCCTTAAATCAAGATTTAACTTATAGCTTTCAAAACTCGTTTTCAAAGATTCATTCATAGTCTTTCAAAACAATTCTATTTCAAGTTGGATTAACTTGTCCGGTCTTTGAAATCAAAGACTCATTTCATAGTTTTCAAAACATTTCAATTCCATTTCAAACTTGAAATTCTTTCAACACAAATTGGAAGTTCATTACTTATGTGAAAGCTTTTACTATTTGAAAATAAATAGTTTCGTTTCAGAAAAATCCAGTTATATTTACACGAGTTAAAACCCTTGAATTAAATTCAAATTCCCAAATCAATACTTTTAAAATGGTTTAACCCATATATAACTTGTACAGCATCTTCAATCCCTAGTTTCAAATCAGAGAATTCAAGTTCAAACTTGAATTCAAATTTAAATCAAATTATTTAAATTTCTAAACTTAATCAATAAGTTTTATCTTTGAAATTCCATTTCAAAAGCTTTTCACTTTAAACCCAAATTTCCAATTTCAAAATCAATTGAAATTAAAATTTTCAATTTCAAAAACATCAAATTTACATCATCTGTGACTTAACCGATTTCCACGTGAAATCCATATTGGTGTGTGTATAAGTGTAGTCCAGGGGTTTCACACACAATAGTGCAACATCAATCAATCATCACAGATCAAATACAGAAATATAGTTGATAAGCGGTATTAACTATCACGCTTATCGTTCATTCACAGATCACAGATATATATCACAGATAAGTAAATTTCAGATCACAACATAAATTAGGATGTATCACAAAGCATCACATATCAGGGATATCAAACAATTCACATTCAATAGAATACAAACATTCATAAGTAAGGTCAGTTAATTGTTTGATTAATTCAAATCAGATTAATTTCTTATGAATTACTAATCCTGGTAAATCAACATCGATAAATTACAAATCATTTTGATTAATTATTCTTTAATCATTTATTAATTAACCTTAAGTAATAAATTAATTAACCTTTAATTATAATTCATCAACCTTTAATTATTAAATAATTAACCTTTAATTATAATTCATCATTTAATTAATTATCTTTAATTAATTACTTTAATTAATTATTCCTCAATTAATTATCATTCCTTAATCATCTTCATTAATTAATTAACCTTTAATTAATAAATTATCCTTAATTAATCACATTAATTAATTAGCCATTAATTAATTATTGTTTAATCACTTGAGTAATCAACCTTTAATTATTAAGTAATTTTCTTTTAATTACTAAAGTCATTAATTACCTAATTAATTTTTTAAGATAACCCATTTTATCTTTTATTAATCACTTTATTTATCATTTAAAATCTTTATTTATAATCTTTGAAATAAATTCATCATTAACTTAAAACCTTTAAGTTAAATTAATTAAAAAAAATCTTTTAACCAAATTCAAAACTTGGGTTAACATTTACAAAAGAATCGGGTTTTAACAAAATTGTTTTCAATAAAACTTGATTCTCTTATTAAAGTTTAAAACCTACTTTGTCTTAAATCCACAGACCCGAGCCAAATGCTTGAATACCCGAGTCTGTCTTCGAGTTCTCCACGACATTCGTTTCCCCGAGCCACCACGCAAATTACTTCGAGACGAACCCGAGTTGCCTCCTTCTTCCCATACCTTTGAAAACAACCGACAACCCATATCGCGTGCACGTGCACGATCAAACTCGCCGCCGCTGGTCGAAGCTGCGGCCACCAACACGACGCCGTCCATCCCCCAAAACATCACTAGTACCCAGAACGCGATTTCATTTCGAGAACAAGGATCGAGACTTTCGACCCAAACTGTAGCCAAAATCGATCATCACTAAATTTCCTCGATCATCCACCTCCGGCCACCAGAGATAGCGTGAATGCACACAACGCCTCCACGATGACCGATGCCTGATTCCTCCCCGGTCCGATGAATTTCGGTGCGTTGACAAAGCGACAGTGACGAGCTTTCCTACCGTAACATAATATTGGGCTTTAAACCCTACTTTGATCTCATTCACCATCTACAATAAAAAAATATCCTTGGGTATTTTTCAGATGATCACTAACATCTAAGCATGCTTCCACTTCGATCTCGAGAATTAATAACGCCTCGATCACCCGAATTTCGAGAAAACAGCTTTCCCATTCATTCCCCATTTTCTCAGTGAACACTTGATAAAAAAAATTCAATTTTACTTTTAAAAATCATCAACTTCGAAGACAACTTAATTTATATATTCAAAATTTGAAATCATGTTTGACGAAATTTCTGTTTACATTGAGTTTGCCTGTTTTCCTCTATTTCCAGACAAGACTTTGTTTAATTTATCAACATTTATTTTTTGTAAAACTTAGGCCATGATCAGTTGAAGATATATCCTTTTGATCCCAAAGCCTAACAACGACTTGAGATAGGGCTTTTGGATTTTCATTTTAAAATTTCTTTTACAGAGTTTGAACCTGTAAGCATGGAACAGGGTTCCTGTTGATGTTCACAGATATGCATTCCAATTTTTATTTTTTATTTTTATGTACAAACATATACATACAAACTTATATTTTCATCATCCAACTTCAATATAGTTCACAACAACACTTTCAAGTTTTAATCAGAGAGTTTACTCACAAGCATGCATTTTCAAACATGTTAAAACATTAAAAGAGTAGTAGTTTACTCACAGCTAAGTATTTAGCAGATTCATACTTTTAAGTTTTAAAACAAAAGTTACTCACTTTGAAAAATGGCAGAGAAGAACAGAGCTTCTTCTATTTGAACCAGGCTTGTGAAAGTTGAAGTCTTCAATTCGATCTCTGATTTGTAGTTGTTTAAGTTGAGATTTTTTTTATGGTTTGAATGGCATTTGCTTTAGAATTTTTCTCTCAGTTAAAATGGTTTGAACGAATTGGAGCAAAGGAAGTTGATGTATATACACTGAGTTTACAGGGTGTATATTTGTACAAGTTGATTAAAATATGTTGTAAAGGGTAATATATTTAAGTTTGTACAACAAGTATTATTGAGCTTCTGTGCATTATGGGATGAGGTGATGTTGTTATGTACAATATCAAAGACATTTTGTTTTTCTTCCTTTACAAGCCTGCAGGCTGCATACCTATACTTGCCTACATACTACTTTACTCGGCTGATAGATATTGTGGTGGCTAAAGATACTTGTATTTATTTGTTTCTATTCTTTTTAGTACACATGTCTACTTTTACTTGCCTTTGCAAGCTTGTCTCGGCTGAAGATATACTTTGCATTAATTACTTTTGTACAAACTATACTTGAATATATATATTTGTTTACAACTCTATTATTTTACTTTTATGTTGATAGACTTCCCTGCATATCTATTTACATGCTGCATGCATATTCTACTTGGCTAGCTTGCTTTTACTTATGTTATATAGATATAAAGTTGTTATTGTTATTTTTAAAACCATTTATTTTATATTTTATTTCAAACCCAATATACACATATATATTCACATATGTACAAATTTTCAAATCCATATGACTTTATATATTTTCTATTTGAATCGGGGAAACTTGCTTCCATTTAAAATTAATTTTACAAATTTTTATTCAAAAAATCATTTAATTATTAATTTAAATTAAATTAAAAATCTAGGGTCGTTACAAACTTCCCCCTTAAAAGAATTTCGTCCTCGAAATTCGCAGGCACGAAAACAACACAGGGATAGACAGATTCGATCTCCTATAATTCCTCAAACTTAAGATATGAATTCCAAACTCAAGTCAGAATGTCTCAGAATACATACCAATTTGTCCCTCTTCGGACTTTGGTATTCACAAGAAATTACTATAGAATTTCAAAATTTGGTTTCAAACGATATCGTTTTATTGATACAATTCAATTTTATCCTCATATTCTTTTAATCAATTTAACTCAATTTCAAATTTCCAATTTCAAATTCATTAAAGTTTAAATCAAAAACTGATAAGAAAACGATGAAGATAAGAAGTAAGAATTTTCTACAACGATTCGTAGAGCCATCATCACACCGAAACTTCTTCTTGTAGCTGATACGAAGAAATCAAAAAAAAATTGGAAGCGAATCAAAAGAGATTGATAAGAAAGTTGTTTCCACTGTTGCAGGGTATTGACCATTTATAGTCGTATTCCCTTGTCCCCTGTCTCGTTCTCTTCTTGCACTCATACTTACTATCAGTGAATAGCAAGAGAATTTACTGATGCATTCGAACGGATATCTGAGGAATGCTCATTCTAGGGTACACTTCACCCTATCTCTAATGAGCTACTTAATGTGTTATACTCCTGAGCTAAAGTTCAACCTTAGCTCTGATACCAAATGTAACGAAGCGAATTTTTCCCGCTCGAAAATCGACATCCATACTTTACATCGTACTCAAATGCTGCAGATTCGACCGTTCAAATCCGAGTCGCCGGATCTTATAACACAATAAGTAAACAGCATAACGGAAAAAGAAAACAATGATATCATATACAACTCCAATTAATACAATATCCAGTATGATATCAATATGATACAACAATATCAGAGATAAATAATGATACAGCGGAAAGCAGAAATGATAACTCCAAAAGATCAGTCAGAGAGACTGAATCCAACCACTCCAATGACAAGCTCGAACCACAAAGAGAAGCAAGTGCAGTCCTGAAATCCAAGAACTGAACCAGCTCCAGATAATCTACTAACCTAAATATCTGAGAAACCCAACTCTAGACTGCCCGTGTGGAAAATGATGGGCACCCAGAGTTTAGGAAGGGAACAATAAACTCCGGGTCAGTCATGGGACTAGTATGAGCAACAAAAACAGTTTATCATTAAAACAAACAACAAAGGAATTTTAAACATTGAAATCCGCAATGCTTTTCGAAAATGAAACTACCATAAGACCTCTCACCACACACACAATGCAATCGCAGAATTGGAGGAGATTTCTTCTTATGATAGTCAAAAATGCTTACTACGAAAAATCATTCGATATTATTATCATTAGTGCATAGTGTCGAAAACCATTTCGAAAGTATAATATCAATCTTAGCCAACATACAACCATTATTGTATGCCTACTATAGCTACTACGTTCAATAGCAGGTTACCACCATATTCCATAGCAGGTAATACAACTAAAAACCGTACAGGGTTCGTATTTTTTCTTTGGATTTCCAACAAATGGTCAGGCAAAGGAACTTCCTTACACCGAAATAGAAATGCCTCTGGAAAGACGCCCCGAGAACCTAACCGGATCTCTGCAAACACAAGGCCGACGCTACCTCACGCTTTAACCAAGCTGTAACTAGGTACCTAACACACGAGTCATGTCATCCCCCGGTCATTACCGACCTTTATCCGGGATCCCGATCACAAAGCAACAACCACAAGTATAATAACTGTGCAATATCAACATAGGTAAAATATCTGGGCTCCATACCATGATATCACCTTTTATCCAAAAGGAAATGACATACCCTAGGGGCGCTACCCCTACAAACCTTTGTCGCAACATTCCTGTTTCGACCATTACCGGGTTGTGAGGCTCGACGAAGTCTAGTCCACAAAGCTACGCTTTTTCACAAAGCCACGCTTTTTCACAAAGCCACGCTTCTTCACAAAGCCACGCTTTTTCACAAAGCCACGCTTTTCCACAAAGCACCGCTTTTTCACAAAGTCACGCTTTTTCACAAAGCCATGCTTTGACCAACAATGATCAACAGCACTTCGTATGCCACATTACCAAATTGGGAATGTATCACTAGTAACCATCAACTACATAACCTCTGAGCTCGTACGTCTCAGAGAAGGGTGTTAAGCTAAAAGAATAAATTCTCCGCCACCAACAGAAATGTATTTGATAGAAACCAGCTTTACATCTCAAAGTGTAATGTTAGACACACATCCATACAAGTCTGTTCCGGGTTCGAACAGAACCGAAGGCACTTCCGAAGAAGCCCTTGCAATCCAGGTATTCACAATCCCGATCGGATTTCCCATCACTTAGGAAATCTCTATACCAACGCGACTCAGTGCAGAGACAATCGATAGGTCATCCTATCGTTCTCGCAAATACCCGGTCTTCACCACCGGTCTTCAAATGCCATCCATTTACGTCGTATCACTATTCGGAATGGGTTATATGACACAAAGGTCCTCTCCCGGCTAAACCGAATAACGAGCGCATTTAAAAATCATATGGACATTGGGGTCTCAGTTAAATCACAGCTTAAAGCCCAAAACCTTTCATTCGAATGGTTAAAACAAATTGCCATTTCAAATCTTTTAAACAAAAAGATTCATTTCAAAAACCTTCAATGGTTTAAACAATTTCCACACTTTTAATCTTTTAAACAAAAAGATTCAATTCACAAAGTTCACCCCGTTCACAATGATCCATTCATGGATTTCAAAACAATTTCCATTTTAATTGAATTAACTCGTTAAATCCTTAAATCAAGATTTAACTTATAGCTTTCAAAACTCGTTTTCAAAGATTCATTCATAGTCTTTCAAAACAATTCTATTTCAAGTTGGATTAACTTGTCCGGTCTTTGAAATCAAAGACTCATTTCATAGTTTTCAAAACATTTCAATTCCATTTCAAACTTGAAATTCTTTCAACACAAATTGGAAGTTCATTACTTATGTGAAAGCTTTTACTATTTGAAAATAAATAGTTTCGTTTCAGAAAAATCCAGTTATATTTACACGAGTTAAAACCCTTGAATTAAATTCAAATTCCCAAATCAATACTTTTAAAATGGTTTAACCCATATATAACTTGTACAGCATCTTTAATCCCTAGTTTCAAATCATAGAATTCAATTTCAAACTTGAATTCAAATTTAAATCAAATTATTTAAATTTCAAAACTTAATCAATAAGTTTTATCTTTGAAATTCCATTTCAAAAGCTTTTCACTTTAAACCCAAATTTCCAATTTCAAAATCAATTGAAATTAAAATTTTCAATTTCAAAAACATTAAATTTACATCATCTGTGACTTAACCGATTCCACGTGAAATCCATATTGATGTGTGTATAAGTGTAGTCCAGGGGTTTCACACACAATAGTGCAACATCAATCAATCATCACAGATCAAATACAGAAATATAGTTGATAAGCGGTATTAACTATCATGCTTATCGTTTATTCACAGATCACAGATATATATCACAAATAAGTAAATTTCAGATCACAACATAAATCAGGATGTATCACAAAGCATCACATATCAGGGATATCAAACAATTCACATTCAATAGAATCCAAACAGTCATAAGTAATGTCAGTTAATTGTTTGATTAATTCAAATCAGATTAATTTCTTATGAATTACTAATCCTGGTAAATCAACATCGATAAATTACAAATCATTTTGATTAATTATTCTTTAATCATTTATTAATTAACCTTAAGTAATAAATTAATTAACCTTTAATTATAATTCATTAACCTTTAATTATTAAATAATTAACCTTTAATTATAATTCATCATTTAATTAATTATCTTTAATTAATTACTTTAATTAATTATTCCTCAATTAATTATCATTCCTTAATCATCTTCATTAATTAATTAACCTTTAATTAATAAATTATCCCTAATTAATCACATTAATTAATTAGCCATTAATTAATTATTGTTTAATCACTTGAGTAATCAACCTTTAATTATTAAGTAAATTTCTTTTAATTACTAAAGTCATTAATTACCTAATTAATTTTTTTAAGATAACCCATTTTATCTTTTATTAATCACTTTATTTACCATTTAAAATCTTTATTTATAATCTTTGAAATAAATTCATCATTAACATAAAACCTTTAAGTTAAATTAATAAAAAAAATCTTTCAACCAAATTCAAAACTTGGGTTAACATTTACAAAAGAATCGGGTTTTAACAAATTGTTTTCAATAAAACTTGATTCTCTTATTAAAGTTTAAAACCTACTTTGTCTTAAATCCACAGACCCGAGCCAAATGCTTGAATACCCGAGTCTGTCTTCGAGTTCTCCACGACATTCGTTTCCCCGAGCCACCACGCAAATTACTTCGAGACGAACCTGAGTTGCCTCCTTCTTCCCCAAACCTTTGAAAACAACAGACAACCCATATCGCGTGCACGTGCACGATCAAACTCGCCGCCGCTGGTCGAAGCTGCGGCCACCAACACGACGCCGTCCATCCCCCAAAACATCACTAGTACCCAGAACGCGATTTCATTTCGAGAACAAGGATCGAGACTTTCGACCCAAACTGTAGCCAAAATCGATCATCACTAAATTTCCTCGATCATCCACCTCCGGCCACCAGAGATAGCGTGAATGCACACAACGCCTCCACGATGACCGACGCCTGATTCCTCCCCGGTCCGATGAATTCCGGTGCGTTGACAAAGCGACAGTGATGAGCTTTCGTGCCGTAACATAATATTGGGCTTTAAACCCTACTTTGATCTCATTCACCATCTACAATAAAAAAAATCCTTGGGTATTTTTCAGATGATCACTAACATCTAAGCATGCTTCCACTTCGATCTCGAGAATTAATAACGCCTCGATCACCCGAATTTCGAGAAAACAGCTTTCCCATTCATTCCCCATTTTCTCAGTGAACACTTGATAAAAAAATTCAATTTTACTTTTAAAAATCATCAACTTCGAAGACAACTTAATTTATATATTCAAAATTTGAAATCATGTTTGATGAAATTTCTGTTTACATTGAGTTTGCCTGTTTTCCTCTATTTCCAGACAAGACTTTGTTTAATTTATCAACATTTATTTTTGTAAAACTTAGGCCATGATCAGTTGAAGATATATCCTTTTGATCCCAAAGCCTAATAACGACTTGAGATAGGGCTTTTGGATTTTCATTTTAAAATTTCTTTTACAGAGTTTGAACCTGTAAGCATGGAACAGGGTTCCTGTTGATGTTCACAGATATGCATTCCAATTTTTATTTTTTATTTTTATGTACAAACATATACATACAAACTTATATTTTCATCATCCAACTTCAATATAGTTCACAACAACACTTTAAGTTTTAATCAGAGAGTTTACTCACAAGCATGCATTTTCAAACATGTTAAAACATTAAAAGAGTAGCAGTTTACTCACATCTAAGTATTTAGCAGATTCATACTTTTAAGTTTTAAAACAAAAGTTACTCACTTTGAAAAATGGCAGAGAAGAACAGGGCTTCTTCTATTTGAACCAGGCTTGTGAAAGTTGAAGTCTTCAATTCGATCTCTGATTTGTAGTTGTTTAAGTTGAGATTTTTTTTTATGGTTTGAATGGCATTTGCTTTAGAATTTTTTTCTCAGTTAAAATGATTTGAACGAATTGGAGCAAAGGAAGTTGATGTATATACACTGAGTTTACAGGGTGTATATTTGTACAAGTTGATTAAAATATGTTGTATAGGGTAATATATTTAAGTTTGTACAACAAGTATTATTGAGCTTCTGTGCATTATGGGATGAGGTGATGTTGTTATGTACAATATCAAAGACATTTTTTTTTCTTCCTTTACAAGCCTGCAGGCTGCATACCTATACTTGCCTACATACCACTTTACTCGGCTGATAGATATTGTGGTGGCTGAAGATACTTGTATTTATTTGTTTCTATTCTTTTTAGTACACATGTCTACTTTTACTTGCCTTTGCAAGCTTGTCTCGGCTGAAGATATACTTTGCATTAATTACTTTTGTACAAACTATACTTGAATATATATATTTGTTTACAACTCTATTATTTTACTTTTATGCTGATAGACTTGCCTGCATATCTATTTACATGATGCATGAATATTCTACTTGGCTAGCTTGCTTTTACTTATGTTATATAAATATAAAGTTGTTATTGTTATTTTTAAAACCATTTATTTTAGATTTTATTTCAAACCCAATATACACATATATATTCACATATATACAAATTTTCAAATCCATATGACTTTATATATTTTCTATTTGAATCGGGGAAACTCGCTTCCATTTAAAATTAATTTTACAAATTTTTATTCAAAAAATCATTTAATTATTAATTTAATTTAAATTAAAAATCCAGGGTCGTTACAGGAACCGAGAGGAATGTTCCAAAATTCGAAGGAAATCCGAGTCAAAGAGGAAGGAGTTCAAGCTCGAACAAAAGTGATTCTGTAATTAAATTTACAACATGTGCTAAGTTTTGCCTAAAACCAGAGCTCTGATACCAACTGTAACAACCTGCTATTTCATGCCATTCGCATCAGCACATGTCAGACTTGAATTGCTCAAAATATCAGATTGTTAATTTATATTTGGCAAAACTCATCATATATAGTTAATAAAATAATCACAGAATCACAGAGTAATGTAACAATAAGCAGCGGAAACAAATGAATAGTAGTTCATGAAGCTACTATATATAACAGAGTTAAAAACAAGATACTACAGAAGTCCCGAATACATAGAAGTCTCAATTCAATAGTCAAGTAACAAAAGCTGAATATCACTGGATTAACTGAATAACTAAATAGATGTAGATGGATCTCCAAGCGAAGCTCCAACTCCAAAGGTGAGTCTCAAATGCTGTGGCACTCAGTCTGACCCGAGCGTAAAGCAAAACACAAAACACTCGAGTCAGGATTAAGATTCTTATATCAATAAATCCAACTTAAGTGAAATATCAACTGAAATACAAGTAACTCACAGGATGTTTGGGATAACCATCCTCTAAGGATCCGTTGAACTATCTACTATGTAATAATATACGCTATTATAATATGTCTATAGTAAAGTAAACTATTAAAATAGCGTTAAGGCGTTACCCATATCCCCCTTAACACATTTTTTTATATTCCCATAGTCTATACAGTACTGTAATTCCTCCGTAAACTGGAGGGCTATCAGAGGGCACTCCATAGGTATGGTACAAAACAAACTCGTAGAAGGCGTTCTAGGGTATGTGAACACGGCACACGAGGAAATGCCAGGGTAGATATACCGTTTACGGATCCGGACTGGTGGTGATGCATAGCAGCTACTACCGCCCACCTCGGACACACTCCCAAACAATCAAGGGGTGGCCACCAAAACAATCACAAAAGCAATAGAATGGTATCGAAGAAATATGCCCGATAAGAGGAATGACCTCACATTGGCCCGGTGTGGCTCCTGATTTTAGTCACATCTAAGCTGACTCACGGGAGTCAGGGTCACGTCATACCATATACAGGATCATTCGTCAAACCATCCTACTTCATTTCTGGAATCTCCACCACGTACTCAGTTGTTAAAGTGGTTTTCGGTATTGGCAGAGAGTATGACAATATCCGATCCCGGTCTCTTTAACAACCAATCGTTATTATAACACCACGGTCATTTAAAAATAGTTTACTTAAAAACCAAAATATCATCGCCATTTCAAAACCATATCAATACGATATCATTTCCATTTCAAATATATGCATTTCCAAAAATCATAGCAATTTAAAGTAATAATACTTTCAAAAACCAAAACACTTGAATTTATAACACTTTGGAAATCACAACACTTTAAAATTAGAATACTTTGAAATCATAATACTTCTCATTCAAACCATTTAGATATAGAAAATAGTATATGTATAATAAAATAGTTTATATAGAAATAATTATAAGTTAAAAATAGTTTATATAAAAATAATTATAAGTTAAAAATAGTTTATTTTGAAATAATCGACATAATAAAATAATTTATATTAAAGATAATTTATATTAAAAATGATTTATATTAAAATAATTTATAGAGTAAAATATAAAATAGTTTTAAATAAAAAAAATACTTTATATAATAAAATAGTTTCCTCAAATTTCACAAATCGATTCAATCAACTCAAATTCCAAAATTCCAATTTAATTTAATCTCAATTCATCAATTTCAATTCAATTCCATTCTCAATAAACCATTTCAAATTTATCAATTTGAAATACAGATTTGAACCACAAATAAACCATTTCAATATATTTCAAAACTTTAAATATTCCAAAACTTCAAAACTACATTTGATAATTTCATATATAGCTTAATTTAACATCATTACTATTAGGTTTCGAAATATCCACTTAATAAATCCACTATCATTTAAATAAATCTCAAATTACAAATAATCTAAATATTTCCTTCAGTTTATTTAAACTTGAAATATTCATTAACCACTTAAAACAAAAATCAATATTTATTAAATCGTATAATTTTTTTCCAAATCCGTTTTCAAAATATTTATATATATAGACCAGCAGTGTCTGTATATAATTTTCTATCCTATGGTCAAGTGATACGGATATTCATCATTTCAATCCGTAATTTAATATATACGGGTATATATCTTTTCAACCCGCAATCCCAAATTAAATTCAATGAAAATCGCTTGGGTTTATCATTTCAACCCATAACGATTTTCTCCTATTCTACAAGATCGTTCGGGTATGTATCATTTCAACCCATAGGGAATTCTATACTAACAGGGAACTTGCAGAGTGATAACAGATATGATAATAACATAGCAGGCATATATCGTCAATAACAATATAATATAAACAACAGGATATGGTGTCATATCCCACAGGTGAACAGTCACAGAAAATAGCATATATAACAATTTTAAATAACTACAACAGCATATTTCAATTGTCATTAAAATTGAAATCAAATTTAATAAATACAAGAATGTTAATCGTGAGTGGTTGCTCACCTTTCGAGGCTAGATAGATTTGACAAAGAAATGAGCTACGAATCCAGGCACGAAATCTCAAAGCAAGGCAAGATTGAACTCGAATCGAAGAACGAAGCTTAAAACTTGAAATTGACGAAATCTAATCAAACTGGATTGACGAAGATCGGCAGTATAAGTGAACATATATATAACTATATATACTATATACAAAATCATATACCTCTTAAAATTCAAAATAAACACATAACTTTCAAAATCTATATATATACACATAAAAATAACAGAAATTGCAAATTTAAAACTTACTCATGTATATATATAACTATATAGATTCAATTTTTAATTTAAAACTTATATTAAATAAAGATCTATACATATCAATTTTTATAAATTTTGCTTCATACAAAATACATCTGGTATACATAACAAAGTATGTATATCTCTGTAAAATATGTAGGCCTACCTATACATACAAACAACATCAAACTATAACTGTATACAAACTGTCATGTTACTATAGATATATATATATATATATATATATATATATATATATAACTATACACATCTTAATTTGATTTATATATACAAGTAGACATGAAGCTAACCAATATACAACATACAAAAACTTATATACTTATCTTGTTCAAACTAATGAACATGAGGCTACAAAATAACACACAAAGTTGCATGTAGACACTAAATATATACACTTATATATTACCACAACCTTTACATAATAAAGTATAATATTATATAATACAACAAATAATACAACAAAATAAATACAAACATACATATATGATATCATAGACGTATACAATTTACATTAATTATAACATATTTTGAAATCCGCATATATAAATCAATATACAAAAAATATATATATACAAATACAAAAATCAAGGCATGAGTATACATATATATACTTGCATACGCGGTTATACTGTATACTACTTATTCATCCCAACACTTTATTAGTATAACCAACATGTATATACTAACTATGAAATAGATCTAAAACAAAACTTATACAAACTTATGTATCCTAAATAGCAAATAAAATATACTAACAATGTAACGACCCGTATTTTTAACACTTTAAAAATACGAATTAAAATAAAAATTTGGATAAAATCCGAAGGAAATAAAATTTTGTGTTGTTAAATGTGAATTACAAGTTAAATACAAAACTGAATTCTGAAATAACTTATTTGTAAAATTAAATAAAGATATTAACTTGTAATTGAACGTAAGTAAAGATTTAAATTTGAGTGTAACAAGTAATTGAAACGAATTGAATTTGATTGTAAACAACGAAATAAATAAAATGTTACATTTAATATTGAAGTTATAATATTGAAATCAACGTAAATGAATGTAATTTAATATTACTGTGAATTTAAATAAGATGATAGCTGAAGAAAATGAAAGTAAATGAATTATAAACTATTGATAATAATGTATAAGTAAATGGTTGATTCAATAATGAAAGTGTAAATCGAAATAAAAGAATTCAATTGGAATTAAATAACTTGAATTTGAATTACAATATAATTGAACGCTAAATCTAATGTAATCTTTTATACTGGATTTATAATGGAAAACCGCATTGTAAAAGATTGTTAATTACTGTGAAATTAAAAATGAAATTTGTGAACAATTGAAATTTGATTTAAAAGTTAATAATTTAAAATTGGGAATTTTATATTGAAATTAGACTGTAGAAATAGCCATTTTTACAACTGTCTCGGATTTCGACGAAACCAGTTTCATCGGATCCATAACAGTGAATTATTGTAAGGATTCAATTTTCGTAGCAATCGGACTTGTCGTTTGGTCGTGCGAGCTTGAAACGCGTAGAAATTTAACGTCGTTAATTAAAATAATCGACTTCAAAAAGCTATCTTCCACATACGATTGAATTAGGCCTTGGGACTAGTTCCATTGCGTCCGGAACGGGGGTAAAACCTTATAAACGCCTGGCGGCACGTCTCGATTGGAGTTCGGACGACTTTGGACCTACCTATATAAATACACACACAAACCAAGACAGTTTTACTGTCATTTTAATCCAGAAACCCTAATTCTATCTCATGACCGCCACCTATTCAATGGCCAGAATCGCTCGAACTTCTTTCCTTAATATCTCTCAATCCGTTCAACGAAATCAAAAAATTCCAAAAGCAAAGTTGTAGATCTCGGCGAGCTCTTCAAATCCATACGGTTGATCTATGCTTTTACGTCACGGATTCGCCCAGATCTGACTTGGAAGCATGTACGGTTTTTCTTGGTTTGCGTGCAAACGGTGGCGAATGGGGTGGCAAAACTTGGCGCGGAGGTGGAGCAAGGAGAGGCGCACGCGATGGCATCCCCTGATCAACGTCCGGTCGCTCCTAGTTGCGTGCGTATGGGAGAAAGGCGGTTGTTGCGTGTGTGGGTTAGTTTTTCCCTGTAGGTCGCGATTGGAGAAGAAGGGCTGTGGGCTTTGGATCTGGAACGAACGGCCGTGATTTGTTTTGGTAAAAAAAAAGAAAAAAAGAAATTGTTTATTTAATTTGTATTCAAACTTTAAAATATCATATCTCATCCGTGCGAGGTCGGAATTGGGCGAAACTGGCGACGTTGGAATCGCAACGATGAGACCTACGCTGCAGTTTAGATCCGAAAACATTTGGAGCTCGTTAAAATTTTAGGTTAAATCGAACGTTGTTCGATTTGATTTAAAAATCGAAACTCAAGGTGAGTGTTTTATAACGCTCACAACGTACTGAATATCTTTATGGTAGTTAAATTTGACATTATGAAGTGATATGAATTTATTTGTCGTTGTTTGATAAAAATTTAATTGTCATATAGATTGTCATGTGAATTCACCGTTGAAAAATTAAATTGACAGTAAATTGAAATTAGGATTTAATCTAAATCAAATTTCCCGATATTGATAACTATGAAATTGCTGTGAATTGTATTGACTATTTGATGATTTATTTCGATGGATGCTATTGGTTGATATTTAAATATTTGGATGTTTATTTGCTTATATATATATCCTGTTATACATGCATATGACAATGTGATTGGTTTAAGTAATATATATTCATCCCTGACATGTAATTGAAATAAATAATCACTTGGCCATAGGATAGAAAATTACATACGGACACCGGATTGGTTAAATTAATAATTTTAAAATCGTTGATTTGAAATTTATTTAAATGATTTGATTTAAAAGTTATGAAAAAATCCAATTTATGGAAATTGAATTATTTTAAATTGAAGCTCGAGATGTTGGAATTTAAACTTGGTAAATGAAATTGTTTAATTATTCTTTGGTTTAGATTTTTAAGAAAAATGAAATATGGCGTAAATTTTTGAAAGTTGATTTGTTTTAAAGGATTGGACTTTTAATCGAACTCTGAATATTTCTAAGGAAATTTATATGAAATGATATTTCAAGTTTGAGTTTGGAATTGAAAATTAATTTGAAATTGAGGTATAAATGGAATTATCAAAATTTAGTTTTGAAATGTGAATATTTAAAGCTTTGAGGTATATGGAAATTGAAATGGCTTATTTTGAGGTTCAAATATGTATTTGAAATGGTTTATTGAGAAGCTGAATCGAGTTGAAATTGATGATTTGAGATTTGATTAAATTTTAATTTTGGAATTCGAGTTTATGTGAATCGTTTTGTGGAATTTGAGGAAGCTATTTTATATAAAGTATTTTAAACTATATCTAAAGCTATTTATATTTTATTTTATAAATTTTAATATAAATTATCTTAATATAAATCATTTTCAATATAAATTATTTTATTATAAACTATTTTAACTTATAACTATTTATATAAACCATTTTATTGTATAAACTATTTTTCTATATATACAAATTTTTATATCTAAACTGTTTAAGAGGAAAGGTTAGGATTCCAAAATGTTATGAATTTCAAGGTTTTAATTTCCAAAGTGTTTGATTTTAAAAGACTTATGATTTCGAAAGCGGTACAACTTTGGAATATGATATGATTTTGGAAATGGATTTATTAGAAGTGAAAGTGATATCGCATTGATACGATTTTGAAATTAAAATGAGATATTGAGGCGAAAAATGATTTTGAAACCGAAATGAGATATTGAGGCGAAAAAATGATTTTGAAACCGAAATGAGATATTGAGGCGAAAAATGATTTTGAAACCGAAATGAGATATTGAGGCGAAAAATGATTTTGAAACCGAAAATAGATATTGAGGCGAAAAATGATTTTGAAACCGAAATGAGATATTGAGGCAAAAAATGATTTTGAAACCGAAATGAGATATTGAGGCGAAAAATGATTTTGAAACCGAAATGAGATATTGAGGCGAAAAATGATTTTGAAACCGAAATGAGATATTGAGGCGAAAAATGATTTTGAAACGGAATCTTACATCTTGAATAGATATGATGATATTTGAAATGGATTTGATTTTGAAGCGAATATGATATCTGTCGATACCGAAAACCACTTTAATAACTAGCATACGCGGAGTGTTGATCCAGAACGAAGTGGATGGTTTGGTGAACGCGTTGACTGAAGAAAGAGAACGATATTAGATGACCCCTGACATGACTAAAACAGGAGCCGTGCCGGGCCATTGAGGATCGCCATCTCTAGCAGACACACTCCTTCGTTACCATGTCTATTACTTTTGTGATTCGATTTGGGTGCACCCCTCGATTATGGGAGTGTTGTTTCGCGGTGTTGGGGTAGTAGCTGCTATGCCCAACATCAGTCCGGATCATGCAACTACTAGTATCCTAGTTGGTATTGCCTCATGTACCTTGTCATACTGATTATCCTATTCGCGACCACTACGATTTTGGTTTGTACCTTTAGTATATGGATTGCCCTCTGGTGACTTCCGGTTTTGGGGAAACTATGGTCTTGTATATGCTTTTGGGAATAAAAATGTGTTAAGGGTAGAATGGGTCATGGCTTAACGCTAGTTTGATATTTTACTTTATGATAGACATTATTGTATATAGTGTATTCTATTATATAGTAGATAGTTTAACGGATCCTTAGGAGATGGAAATCCCGAACATCTCTTAAGTTAATGCACACACGTTAAACACTGGATAAGAGGTGTCTAAAATCCGTAAACATCTCCGACGTCGTCACACTCATATTTACTTATTCGATTTAACTTACATGAGATATTTTAGTCCTGACTCGAGTGTTTTGTCTTTTCATTACGCTCGGGTCAGCCTGAGCATTTCAGATAAGGTTGAAGATCTATTCTGGAGGACGAAGACGGAGTTTGGGATTGCATCATTTGTATTCTACTACTGTATTATTTTTCCGCTGCATTGTTGTATTATCTCTGATATGTATGTAACTCTTATTTATGATGTATAATAATAATCAAATTTATTTATTTAACAGCTTCATGAACTGTTATTTTATTATTATATCTTGTTCCTTCCGCTGCGAGATTCTAAGTTTGTTTCTGTTCTTTCTTTTCTTTTCTTATTTAATCCCAATAACTATCTGTATTTTGGATTGTTTGAGTCGGCATGTGTGTATGTTTTGTCGACTTGAACGTCGAAAATGCGGGTCATTACAGTTGGTATCAAAGCTTTGGTTTAGATTACCTTGGATCTAGTGGGGAATAACTCATTGAAATAGGGTTAAACCTTATGAATGAGTTTGAGTGTATATGAGAGAGCGTATTTGTAATTTTGATATAAAAATGATTTTATATTGTGTTAATTTGTTCCGTTGAGTATTTATGAATTCTGGTTGGTACTTGGGACGCCAAGGCATCGATAGGAATTTCTAAACACTCGAATAGGACAGATTGACATAATATTGTTTTGGATTATATTTTATATATAAAAGAATTATCTTAAAAATTTATAAATTTTGATTGTATTGGTTGTTAGGAGATGATAATATTAGATTATCATCGTTTATTGTTGATTAGTCAATATTTATAACTATTGACTATTGGATGATTTAAAGAAATGAAACTTGTAAATATGATTGACAATGAATATAAATGGTAAATAAAATAAAATAAAAATGAACTTAAATTAAGATGGAGAATTTAAATTCCGGTGTTTTGAAAATTTATTAACAAAAATTTGAAATGTATAATATAAGTATTATATGATAGTATATTCGATTAGAAATTGTTTTCAAAGGATTTTCAAATGAAGTAAGTGTTATACTCCCCACTTGACACTAGAGAATGATTTCGGTGATGAGTGCACGCATCATCGACGTTTATTTTCGAGAGTCTAAGTGGGGGAGATCACTTAATAGCTTTTTCTAAAACCTTGTTTTGATTAAAAATTGAATTTTATTTTGTATTCTCTATAGTATGACTTAATATATAGTAATATAAGTATATATTATTTCAAACTTGATTTGAAATGAAACCGGAGTTGAACTTCTTAAGTTCTTTAAAATTTAATGACTTTAAACTATTGAAATAAACAAATACTTGAATCATTAAGGAACTTCTGAATTGAAAAATAAGGGATGAACCTAAGTGTTAAGTGAAAATAGATTGGTAGGAAACCCTTAGAATAAAGGAGTATAAATTTGAAATAAACTAGAAACTGTACTCTTTTGGATTAAATAGAAATTGAATTGAAAATTTCTAAAGTATGAAATGAAAATAAGCATATATATATATATTTCAATGCTGATTAAAATTCTTCTAAAAAAAATATGATTTGAGATATAAAGATATTAGTATATATATTTAGAAAAAAATGGTTTAAATCGAATCCGGAGTTGAAATTCTTAAGTTCTCTAATAAGGAATGATTTTAATTATTAAACTAAAGTAAATCTTGAATTGTTAGAAACTTATGAATTGAAAAAGGTGAAATTGAATTTAAGTGTTAAAAAAAATTAATTTAAAAATTGTAGTAGTAACCCTTAATTTGGAAAATAATAAATTGGAAATTTATTTAATAGGTATAACACTCAAATTGAATGGAAAGAAGTTGTATATTGTTTATCTACATTCTATTTGCATGGCTATAACTTACCAAATACTTAAAAAGTTTAAAATGCTAATAAGGATAAGTAAATGAATAATATACAAGTGTGATTGCGAATAATAAAATGTGAAGATCTATTGATAGTTGTAAATATAAAGGAAATTTAAGTTGTAAAATGAATTAAATTTAAAATTAATTAAATATAAAATTAGTAAATGGAAACTAATTAAATTTGAATAAAACTAAATGTCAGTAAACTTGGAAGTGTATGAAATTAAAATTTTGACTTGGAAATGTATAATTGATTTAGTGTAGATTTTGGATGGATGTTAATGTTTGATATGCCTTGGTTGTTAAATGGATGGTAATTGATTAAATAGAATTCATTAGTGTAAATGGAATTGAATAAACGAAATAAAATTTTAAATAATTAAATTCAAATTTGAAGCAAAGCGAAATTAAATATAATTGAATTCAAATTAAATTGAAGCAAATTGACTTGAATTTAAATTATGAATGAAACAAACTTGAATAAATCGGAAACAAATTGAATGTAAACTTATTTCATGGATATATAAAAAAATAAACGACTTTGTGTTTATGATTGTTTCTTTAGAAAATTTGAAGTTTGATGGTTTGTACTTTGAAATAATAAAAGAAAATTTTGAAAATCCAAAATTGTTCAATATATGCTGAAACGAAAACAACCATAACTTTTAAATGGCTAGACGAAATTGGACGATCTTAGACTTTTCGGAAAGCTTAGAAACTGTAGCATGACTTTTGTTTAGAGTGTCTTGAGAAATTCCTTCATTTACCTAGTTAAAATTTTAAATCTTCTCGCTGGCCTGTGTAAAAAGGAAGCAAAATCAGTAGCATATACCCTTAGTATTTTAAATCTGATTTTGACGATCTTGCACTTTCTGGAAAGCTAAGAACTTAAGTTAAAACTTTTGCTTTAAGTGTTTTGTGTTTTGCTGTCATTTATATGGTCGAAAAGGGGAGTGAACGTCGCTGACCTGCGCAATTCATTGCCCAGGCTGAGGCGTAACCATTTAGAAAAATAGCCGTAACTTTTGAATGGATGGTCCGAATTCGATGATTTTGGACATTCCGCAAAGCCTGAAATGAATGAAATAACTTATGTTTAGATTCCATTGCCAAATTTTATCGTTTAGGTGACCAAAAACTGAGATTCGTTTGCTGTCCTGGAATTGGAATTTCAGTTTTGAAGCTAAACATGTTATATGTATGGTGTTTATGTTAAGTATATCGATCTATCTTTATATGCATGGTTTTAACTTGGTTATTGAGCATTTTAGTAGGTAGCAAAGGGGTTGCGCTTCGCTTGTGGAGCTCGCTTTTGCGCTAAATTCAAAATGTAAGTTAAAATGCTAATAAACGCTTAATAAAAGGTACGTTCTCGGATTACGGTTTATGTTATGGTATATTATTGTGTTCCCCATGTTTTGGGATGCCTCATTCTTGTAATGAGATGTATATCATGCAATTATTACCACTGTGAAATTTTTCGGTCTTAGCCGCACAAAGGAGGTGCTGCCGAAAATTTTCAAAAATCCGGGAGTTAGAAAATTTTGAGATTTTAAAAATCCTATAACAAAATTTTGCAAATAAGTCGAATATTTTGAATAAATTATATCTAAATGATGGTTTCCCCTTCTCCGTTCCTTTTCGAGGACGAAAAGTTTTAAGTGGGGGAGAATGTAACGACCCGTATTTTTAACACTTTAAAAATATGAATTAAAATAAAAATTTGGATAAAATCCGAAGGAAATAAAATTTTGTGTTGTTAAATGTGAATTACAAGTTAAAATACAAAACTGAATTCTGAAATAACTTATTTGTAAAATTAAATAAAGATATTAACTTGTAATTGAACGTAAGTAAAGATTTAAATTTGAGTGTAACAAGTAATTGAAACGAATTGAATTTGATTGTAAACAACGAAATAAATAAAATGTTACATTTAATATTGAAGTTATAATATTGAAATCAACGTAAATGAATGTAATTTAATATTACTGTGAATTTAAATAAGATGATAGCTGAAGAAAATGAAAGTAAATGAATTATAAACTATTGATAATAATGTATAAGTAAATGGTTGATTCAATAATGAAAGTGTAAATCGAAATAAAAGAATTCAATTGGAATTAAATAACTTGAATTTGAATTACAATATAATTGAACGCTGAATCTAATGTAATCTTTTATACTGGATTTATAATGGAAAACCGCATTGTAAAAGATTGTTAATTACTGTGAAATTAAAAATGAAATTTGTGAACAATTGAAATTTGATTTAAAAGTTAATAATTTAAAATTGGGAATTTTATATTGAAATTAGACTGTAGAAATAGCCATTTTTACAACTGTCTTGGATTTCGACGAAACTAGTTTCATCGGATCCGTAACAGTGAATTATTGTAAGGTTTCAATTTTCATAGCAATCGGACTTGTCGTTTGGTCGTGCGAGCTTGAAACGCGTAGAAATTTAACGTCGTTAATTAAAATAATCGACTTCAAAAAGCTATCTTCCACATACGATTGAATTAGGCCTTGGGACTAGTTCCATTGCGTCTGGAACGGGGATAAAACCTTATAAACGCCTGGCGGTACGTCTCGATTGGAGTTCGGATGACTTTGGACCTACCTATATAAATACACACACAAACCAAGACAGTTTTACTGTCATTTTAATCCAGAAACCCTAATTCTATCTCATGGCCGCCACCTATTCAATGGCCAGAATCGCTCGAACTTCTTTCCTTAATATCTCTCAATCCGTTCAACGAAATCAAAAAATTCCAAAAGAAAAGTTGTAGATCTCGGCGAACTCTTCAAATCCATACTGTTGATCTATGCTTTTACGTCATGGATTTGCCCAGATCTGACTTAGAAGGGTGTACGGTTTTTCTTGGTTTGTGTGCAAAGGGTGGCGAATGGGGTGGCAAAACTTGGCGCGGAGGTGGAGCAAGGAGAGGCGCACACGATGGCATCCCCTGATCAACGTCCGGTCGCTCCTAGTTGCGTGCGTATGGGAGAAAGGCGGTTGTTGCGTGTGTGGGTTTGTTTTTCCCTGTAGGTCGCGATTGGAGAAGAAGGGCTGTGGGCTTTGGATCTGGAACGAACGGCCGTGATTTGTTTTGGTAAAAAAAAGAAAAAAAAAAGAAATTGTTTATTTAATTTGTATTCAAACTTTAAAATATCATATCTCATCCGTGCGAGGTCGAAATTGGGTGAAACTGGCGATGTTGGAATCGCAGCGACGAGAGCTATGCTGCAGTTTAGATCCGAAGACATTTGGAGCTCGTTAAAATTTTAGGTTAAATCGAACGTTGTTCGATTTGATTTAAAAATCGAAACTCAAGGTGAGTGTTTTATAACGCTCACAACGTACTGAATATCTTTATGGTAGTTAAATTTGACATTATGAAGTGATATGAATTTATTTGTCGTTGTTTGATAAAAATTTAATTGTCATATAGATTGTCATGTGAATTCACTGTTGAAAAATTAAATTGACAGTAAATTGAAATTAGGATTTAATTTAAATCAAATTTCCCGATATTGATAACTATGAAATTGCCATGAATTGTATTGACTATTGGATGATTTATTTCGATGGATGCTATTGGTTGATATTTAAATGTTTGGATGTTTATTTGCTTATATATATATCCTGTTATACATGCATATGACACTGTGATTGGTTTAAGTAATATATATTCATCCCTGACATGTAATTGAAATAAATAATCACTTGGCCATAGGATAGAAAATTACATACGGACACCGGATTGGTTAAATTAATAATTTTAAAATCGTTGATTTGAAATTTATTTAAATGATTTGATTTAAAAGTTATGAAAAAATCCAATTTATGGAAATCGAATTATTTTAAATTGAAGCTCGAGATGTTGGAATTTAAACTTGGTAAATGAAATTGTTAAATTTTTCTTTGGTTTAGATTTTTAAGAAAAATGAAATACCGCGTAAATTTTCGAAAGTTGATTTGTTTTAAAGGATTGGACTTTTAATTGAACTCTGAATATTTCTAAGGAAATTTATATGAAATGATATTTCAAGTTTGAGTTTGGAATTGAAAATTAATTTGAAATTGAGGTATAAATGGAATTATCAAAATTTAGTTTTGAAATGTGAATATTTAAAGCTTTGAGGTATATGGAAATTGAAATGGCTTATTTTGTGGTTCAAATATGTATTTGAAATGGTTTATTGAGAAGCTGAATCGAGTTGAAATTGATGATTTGAGATTTGATTAAATTTTAATTTTGGAATTCGAGTTTATGTGAATCGTTTTGTGGAATTTGAGGAAGCTATTTTATATAAAGTATTTTAAACTATATCTAAAGCTATTTATATTTTATTTTATAAATTTTAATATAAATTATCTTAATATAAATCATTTTCAATATAAATTATTTTATTATAAACTATTTTAACTTATAACTATTTTATATAAACCATTTTATTGTATAAACTATTTTTCTATATATACAAATTTTAATATCTAAACTGTTTAAGAGGAAAGGTTGGGATTCCAAAATGTTATGAATTTCAAGGTTTTGATTTCCAAAGTGTTTGATTTTAAAAGACTTATGATTTCGAAAGCGGTATAACTTTGGAATATGATATGATTTTGGAAATGGATTTATTTGAAGTGAAAGTGATATCGCATTGATACGATTTTGAAATTGAAATGAGATATTGAGGCGAAAAATGATTTTGAAACCGAAATGAGATATTTAGGCGAAAAATGATTTTGAAACCGAAATGAGATATTGAGGCGAAAAATGATTTTGAAACCGAAATGAGATATTGAGGCGAAAAATGATTTTGAAATCGAAATGAGATATTGAGGCGAAAAATGATTTTGAAACCGAAATGAGATATTGAGGCGAAAAATGATTTTGAAACCGAAATGAGATATTGAGGCGAAAAATGATTTTGAAACGGAATCTTACATCTTGAATAGAAACCGGGATCGGATATGGACATACTCTCTGTCGATACCGAAAACCACTTTAATAACTAGCATACGCGGAGTGTTGATCCAGAACGAAGTGGATGGTTTGGTAAACGCGTTGACTGAAGAAAGAGAACGATATTGGATGACCCCTGACATGACTAAAACAGGAGCCGCATCGGGCCATTGAGGATCACCATCTCTAGCGGACACACTCCTTCGTTACCATGTCTATTACTTTTGTGATTCGATTTGGGTGCACCCCTCGATTATGGGAGTGTTGTTTCGCGGTGTTGGGGTAGTAGCTGCTATGCCCAACATCAGTCCGGATCACGCAACTACTAGTATCCTAGTTGGTATTGCCTCATGTACCTTGTCATACTGATTATCCTATTCGCGACAACTACGATTTTGGTTTGTGCCTTTAGTATATGGATTGCCCTCTGGTGACTTCCGGTTTTGGGGAAACTACGGTCTTGTATATGCTTTTGGGAATAAAAATGTGTTAAGGGTGGAATGGGCCATGGCTTAACGCTAGTTTGATATTTTACTTTATGATAGACATTATTGTATATAGCGTATTCTATTATATAGTAGATAGTTTAACGGATCCTTAGGAGATGGAAATCCTGAACATCTCTTAAATTAATGCACACACGTTAAACACTGGATACGAGGTGTCTAAAATCCGTAAACATCTCCGACGCCGTCACACTCATATTTACTTATTCGATTTAACTTACATGAGATATTTTAGTCCTGACTCGAGTGTTTTGTCTTTTCATTACGCTCGGGTCAGCCTGAGCATTTCAGATAAGGTTGAAGATCTATTCTGGAGGACGAAGACGGAGTTTGGTATTGCATCATTTGTATTCTACTACTGTATTATTTTTCCGCTGCATTGTTGTAATATCTCTGATATGTATGTAACTCTGATTTATGATGTATAATAATAATCAAATTTATTTATTTAACAGCTTCATGAACTATTATTTTATTATTATATCTTGTTCCTTCCGCTGCGAGATTCCGAGTTTGTTTCTGTTCTTTCTTTTCTTTTCTTATTTAACCCCAATAACTATCTGTATTTTGGATTGTTTGAGTCGGCATGTGTGTATGTTTTGTCGACTTGAACGGTCGAAAATGCGGGTCGTTACAAACAGATTGTAAATGAACCTATTAGACAGCTTATACATACATATATATACTCGAACATATAAATATATATACTAAAGAGAGAACAAATGAAATATATAACTACTTTAAAATAAACAACTACACGTATGTAGTTGTAAACAATATACACGACCTATATATAGCTATAATATATATAAACAAACACAAAACACACACACACATATATATTTTATATACGTATGTCTAAAGTACAACATACCTATATTATGTTTATGCAAAACGAGGAGCTCGGCTTTGTCAGTGAGGACGAGGTTGACTGGATGTGGAGGAGGGAAGGACTGTGGCGGGTCTCGGCGGTGGCAGGGGAGACAAGACGTGGAGATGTGGATTGGGTCGATGGGTTGGTAGTGGGAAGTGTTACTTGAGGTTAGGAGGAGGATGGTGGCAGAGGTGAAGCAGCGGAGTGGGGTGGAGAACGTTGGATGAGGAGTGGTGGTGGTTGCGCATGGTGGAAGGGCAGAAGGGAAGAGGCTGCGTGATTAGATTGTGGAGTTCAGATGGAAACGAGGCGGGGAGAGTTGCCATGCTTCACGGCGGCAGGACGAAAGTAGGAAGGGAAAGGAAATGGCAAAATGAAGAAGCGGTGGAAAGGAGGAGGTGGAATGGCAGAGCATCAGTTTCAATATGAGACTGTAAAATTTCATAATCCCTTTTTCTCTCTTTTTTTAAAATGAAATGAAAGAGAAGGGACAAGGCAGGAGATAGGAACGAGTAGGTTTCATGAAATGGCATGATGAGCTGCCATCATAAATGCACTATGTACGTTCATTTATATATATATATATATATATTAAAGACAGATAGACAAAATATGGGAAGCGATATGAACGTGAACAGTTGATGGATGAAGTAAGATTTATATTAGTTTATCATATTATATTTTTTCCCAAATGTCAGAGGATTTGAAAAATTAAAAGACTCGGCGGAAAATAATAACCGATGTGAAGGGAAAGGTCATGAGTGAAGTCTGTTAAAATAATAAGTGCAAGTGATGTTCAGCTGGCATTTGAAAAGAGAAGGGACAAAATTTGAAATACGGCTCTGGACAAACCGTTTGTCGTATTCCACCGTTTGTCGAACACCGAATTTCAGAAATGTATATACTACGGAGATCAGCACGATGAGACGATCAAAACGGTATATAGATATCAGTAATACAACCATCTGATCAAAAGTCGATAATCGGTATCGAAAATGTTGCTAATACGCCGAAAATAAGATGAACGGAGCAATAGCAATCCAAATTTTGAGAAACGAAATATGACGTCACACTCAGAAGATGATTTACAAATTTATTATATAAAAATATTCAGGTTTGGAAAACATTTTATTATCATCAATTTCTAACTGATTTAAATTTAAATAAAATTACACAATAAAATAAACTTTCATATTAACAAATGAAAATTTACCATTTGCTATATTTAAGTATTCGTATTCCAAATATTAAATTTTAAATTCAATAATGTTATTATTTAAAATTTCACAAAAATTCAATAAATTAAATAAATAAAACCACTAAAATTTACGGGTCGTTACATGAGTAGAGAGCGACGACCTGAAGGGAGGTAGGCAGCTATTGAGGCATTCAGCGAGGATGAGTTGAATGACGTTGAGGTGAAGTTGAGCGTTGTAGCGGCTTGTTTGAGGTGAAGTTGGCAGCATCGAAGGTCATAATGTCGATGATTGAAAATTCAACCGTTATTTTAGTGAGTTAATCTCACTCACAACTATGTCTATTACTTTTTATTTGATGCGTGTTCCCGTATTATTTTTTGATTTGGTTGGTTGGATGAATGGTTGATTTATTGGATGAAATTAGGTGGTTGTTGATGATTGATGATTGATGTAGTTTGAATTGGATGGTAATGTGATGTGAGTTATGATTTATTTGATGTTGCGATGATTGATGTTAGATTATTGATTATAATGATTATGTAGTAATTCGATGGTTGCAAAAAATTGGGTGTGATTTGTATCGATTGTAAAAGAGATAAATAAATTAAAAGATGTATATTTGAAATAAATAGATTATTTAGAGAATATTTGTGAAACGTTATTTGAAGTTATAATTTTAGAAGAGATAAATAATTTGAATTTAAGATGGGAAATTTATAAAATAATATTTTGAAGTGGCTACTACTTGAATGTAAATAAATTATGCTGAGAATAATTAGTGAATTTTGGAATGATGTTTTATTTAATATTGTGATTATTATAGTAGTGGAAAATTTGAAAGATGAATGATTTTGGGAGAATATTAATAAGTGAAATAATTTTGAGGTTTGCAAACAAAAATTATTTTGGGAAATGAGGAATTTTGGGTTTTTGAGAAAATAAGGGAATTATGAAAATTTATATTTTTATTTACCGATGATTATGAAATATATAGAGATTATTTATGAAATGAAGACTGAAATCTATATTTTTAAAGTGAAGAAATATTTGAATTAAAGAAGGGAAGTTTGTAAAAAGATGTTTTGAAGTAATTGCAAGATGATTTTAATTTATTTTATTTAATTAAATGAAAATATTCATCTATGAGGATGTAATAAGAAGTGAACCTTTGGAAGTAATAAATATTATTTTTGATGGATTAATAGCTTTAAAGGAAGTATTTGAAAATAAATGTGGATTTCAAATAATGATTTTAAAGGGGTATACTTAGGTTTGCAAATATTTTGAATCGAGAATATTTTATGGATTTGATATATATATATAGGTATTTGGAAGATATAAACTTCCTTGAAATATTTTAATAATATTAAAGAGAAAATTAAAAGTGAAAATATATTTGAGGTTTTAAAATTTATTAACAAGTTCGAATGGTGGTTTCTCTGGAATGAAATTAGTTATTTTGAAATATGGATTTAGAAATTAGATGTGAAAATCAATAATTATTATTTAAAGGAGGAGAAATTAAATAGAAGAAGGGTATTGTTAAATTAATGAAAGTGTTTTATAAAAGGAAGAGAATGAAGTGAAATATATTTAAACAAACCCTTCATCTCGTTAAATATCATGTAACGGCCCATAGATTTTCGACCCCAAAAATCGACACTAATACGTCCACTGTATAGAGTGTCGAACAATCGAGCGCCGGAAATCCCAGACTGTTAGGGTTAAGAAGAAAAGGAGAAAGAATAAGAACAGAAAACAACAGCACAGAATCTCATAATCGCAGCGGAACAAAATATAATATGAAATAACAGCATTTTATACAAAGAAAAGCTGTAACTATCAATATAAATACAAGATATCAGAGTACAACCACCAACAAATAAATCTGGATAGTTATAATAACTTGTCCTCAACTACTATCTATACAGCCCAAAATACACAGCGGAATCAAATCAATACGTCTCTGCCATCCAGCTCGTCTCCGGACTCCAAAGCGTCCTAACCTGAAAATTTGTAATACTCGGTCTGACCCGAGCATTACAATAAAGTAACACCCGAGTCAGGCTGGAAACCAGCGTGAGTAAATCCATCTAATATGAATACTTAAGTTATAAAGTTTCTTTGAAAACCAGGGTAACTCGTCCAACATTTCGAGTTCTTATCTTGTTCTAACCAACACTTGTTGCTAAATCCATTATTTAGAATAATATCTAAGTGCAGTTACTTATTCAAAATAGTCGGATTTACTTAATTTTATTTAATTCCAGCCTATTTGATCCTACAGATCAAACCTGTAAAGATTGTAGCAGTTATTAAATCGAAGTGGTTTCGGATAACGCTGATATCCGATCCCGGTCTCTTCGAATCCAAACGCCATCTTTTAAGCCAAGTTGTTTTTAACAAAACAATTCAAATTTCAAAATGTCAACATTCACATAAAATTCCATCACAATATCTATTCAAATAAAACGTCTCACATTTTTGAATTTAACTGTTCATTCCAGGTTATTCCATATCACAGAATATCTGCAAACAACATACTAGAGAAAACAAAACAATCTAGTGTACTCGATCTAGTTTAAACTATTCATAGACTAGATTAACCAGTCACACAAATCATTAATTTACTTTAAAACAGAATTAATTAATTGTTTCAAATCATGTTTAATTATCATTAAACTAATTACAAACCATTTTATTTTATTCTGATTAAATATCTGGAATTTATTAATAATTAACAAGTATAATTAACTTAAGACTTTTAATTAATTAAAGGTTTAGATCATTTTATTTTATCATTAACTATTAACTAACTATTTATTTACTTTAATAAACCTTAGTAGTTAATAAATAATTAACATATATATAATTACCCTAAATTAATTAATTTTAAGTTTAAATTATTTTATTTATCCTAGCTATTACTAATCCCAAGGTTTTAGTTAACGTAAGGTTTTAAATCACTTAATTTATATAACCATAACTAATTACTTCGAAACCATTTTCTTTTCATTTTAAAAACTTTTATATTTTCCTTTTCTTTTATCTTATATATTTTCTTTTATTCCTTCTCCTCATTTTTTTACTTTTTTTTTCTTTCTTCATTTCTCTTTATTCTTTTCTTCTTCTCAATTTTATTTTTTTTATTTTTTTCCAGCCCATACTCTTTCCTGGCCTAGTCTTCCTTTTCTTCCCTCTATTGCTCCAGTTTCCCTTCCTCTTACACTTGCACTCCAGGAAGCAATGTGCACACACTGTGCCTGTGCACATGCACACATCGTCGGCGACCCATAGCCTGAAGCCGATAGGACTTGCAAGCCTACCCCGACCACCTGAACTTACGACTACATCTGGAATCCACGATTTTTACCCTCACTCAAAAGTTCAACAGTGAAATCAAAAGCCCAGACAAACTCGACACCCATCAGCCCCTTGCCTCGACATCACCAGCCGCCATTGACTACCAGAAAAACACCAATGCCATCGCCATGACCTCCTCCTTCAAACCCCCTGATCCGCACCTCCCATTCCTCCCCACGACGTCGACATTTCCCCAAGACCGAACCCATTTACAAACCCGAGATCCACCTGGACCAGACAACCCACCCATTAGAAAAATCGAACCATTTTTCCTAAGCTCGCCACCCCTTCAGCTACCTCCTGGCCAAAAATCGACCCCCACCATCAATCGGTTCGTCGGAATTCGGTGAAAAACCAATTTCCGTTCAACTCACTCTTCCTCATCATCCATACAGCTAAACATTTCCCAGATACTCTGAAAAAACATGAATTTCAATCGCGAATCCGACTGCATAATCAACTCGTAAAATTATGATGGATGAAAACATGCCCATGTTAATTTACTTGCGGTTATAAGGAGATTTCTCCCATTCTGCTCGATGGATTTTGATGAAATAATTTTTTGAATGTTTAATACTCACCAACAAACAAAATTTGTTTTGAAATCAAGGTTCAAAACTAAATGAACAAGAAGATATCGATTTTTGAAAAAATAGTGATTAACCGATTTTAAACTAATCAACAAATAGAGCATATATTTCATGTACGTGAAAACTCCTTCATGTCAAATTCCTATACATACGCATATGTACCCAGCAAAGCATTAAACCCAGATCAACAAATTATTCACAGCCACTATTGCACGTTTATGTGTATATATATATATATAACCAGTTGGATATGTAAGTGCTGTACTCACCATTTTTTTTCTTCTTCACTTTGAACAGCTTCTCTTTTCCTAGAGCTTGAGTGTTTTTTTTGATTAAGTTGTGAAATGGAAGTGTTTCTGTTTCTTAGCTTGGTTCGACTGAGTAAAAACAGGGTAGAGGCATTTATAAGAGAAGTGTGTTGCATCCCTTTGTATCCAGTAAGCTTCCCTTTTATTTTTATTTTTATTTTTTTTCTTTTGTCCTGCTGTATACTCTTTCTTCTGATTTGATTAAAACTGATTTGATTTTTCCTTTTACATGATTTGAAGTTTTTTGGGTGATTTGCCATTGAATTAGAAATGCATTTATGGGGTTGTCCCCTTGTGCACATACATGTACACTTCATATATATATTTACCTATATATATGTAATTGTCATCATATACTTATGTATTTACATTCTCACTATTTTAATAAATAAATATATATTAGCTTATATTTGTTCTCATATATAAACATTTACATTTATACATCTTTCCTATATTCTCCTTCACAAAGCATCTATACATATGTACACATTTCTATACTTATATATATTTATCAAATGTCATAAAGCTTGTATATATTTATATATATATATATACATGGATATTTTTTCTTTAATTTATATGGTGGCGTTTTATATATACACATAATTTATTATTCTATAGGATCAAAGATTATATAATGCAATATTCAATAGAGTTTTTAATTTAATTTACATATATTCAGATATTTTAATCATCAGAAATTTATTGGTTCGACTCATCAGAATTAATATTCCAATGATTTAAATTAGAGAATCCCCCAATTAACACACGTCAAAAATCCGGGTTGTTGCATTCCTCCCCCCTTAGAACTTTTCGTCCTCGAAAAGGAATGAAGCGAGAATTTTAACCTAGACGTTTATTTATTAATTAAATCATTCTTTAAACATTTTTAACTCTTTATTCTTTTATTATAAAATTTAAAACACTTTAAAATTACCTAAATACCAAATTAGCTTTATATAAAAATACTTTTTATAACTCGATGTTTTAACAAGTCCATCCTTGTTCTCATAGAAATTCAGTCATACGTTGATCAGGCGCAGGACTGAAAATCTATAAGTACTTAGTGAACCCGTTTTCAACACCCAGTGAAAATACTTGAAAAACTTTTGTAAGAATGCTATAGAAATCGTCACCCCCTCCATAGGTCGCAGTTAGCACGATGATTACGTCGCTTGTAATGACTCGACTTTTCGACGCTCGAAAGTCGAATTAATACGTCCACTGTATCAAAGGCCGCGCAATCGAATGCCAGAAAACTGAACCATTAGGGTTAAAAGAAGAGGTAGAAGAAGTGAGAAGAAAAGAAAGAACAGAAACAGAAACAATATCAGAATCTCACATATCGCAACGGAACAATATACAATAAGTGAAACAGTAATCTTTAAAACAAAAGACTATATCAGTTTATACATACATCAATTAGAGTCAATATACAACTCAATACAACAATGGACAGTTATATAAACTTGTCCCATACAGAATACATAGCGGAATAAAATAAACAAGTACGGTAGTACGTCTCGCCATCCAGCGCATCTCCAAAGCTCCAGAATATCCAAAATATCCTGATAACATAACTCTAGGCTGCCCGTGTGGAAAATTATGGGCACCCAGAGTTTAGAAAGGGAACAATAAACTCTAGGTCAGTCATGGTGACTGGTGTGAGATCATAAAACAGTTATTTTCGCAAAGAAAATAAACAAATTCGCAATGCTTTTGGAAAATGAAACTACCATAAGGCCTCCCGCCACACACACAATGCAAACGCAGAATTGGAGGAGATTTCCCCTTATGATAGTCAAAAATGCTTACTACGCAAAATCAGTTGATATTATTATTAATGTCTAGTGTGGAAAACATTTCAAAAGTATAATATCAATCTTAGCCAACATACAACTATTGTTGTATGCCTACTATAGCTACTACGTTCAATAGCAGGTTACCGCCACATTCCATAGCAGGTAATGCAATTAAAACCGTATAGGGTTCGTATTGTTTTCTTGGATTTCCAACAAATGGTCAGGCAAAGGAACTTCCTTATACCGAAATAGAACGCCTCTGGAAAGACGCCCCGAGAACCTAACCGGATCTCTACAAACAAAAGGCCGACGCTACCTCACGCTGTACAGCTGTAATTAGGTAACTAACACACTGACGCTACCTCACGCTGTACAGCTGTAACTAGGTAACTAACACACAAGTATGCCATCCCCCGGTCATAACCAACCTTTATCCGAGGATCCTCAATCACAAAGCAACAGCCACAAAATATAATCAACATAGGTAAAATATCTGGGCTCCATACCATGATATCACCTTTTATCTAGAAGGAAATGACATACCCTAGGGGCGCTACCCCTACAAACCTTTGCCGCAACATTCCTGTTTCGACCATTACCGGGTTGTGAGGCTCGACGAAGTCTCGTCCACAAAGCTACGCTTTTTCACAAAGCCACGCCTTTTCACAAAGCCACGCTTTTTCACAAAGCAACGCTTTGACCAACAACTGATCAACAGCACTTCGTGTGCCACATTACCAAATTGGGAATGTATCACTAGTAACCATCAACTACATAACCTCTGAGCTCGTACGTCTCAGAGAAGGGTGTTAAGCTAAGAGAATAAATTCTCCGCCACCAACAGAAATGTATTTGATAGAAACCAGCTTTACATCTCAAAGTGTAACGTCAGACACACATCCATACAAGTCCATTTCGGGATCGAACGGAACCGAAGGCACTTCCAAAGAAGCCCTTGCAATCCAGATATTCAGTAATCACGTCCGGACTTCCCATCACAAAAAGAGTGATATAAATCTCTATACCGAAGCAACTCGGTGCAGAGACATTAGACAGGTTGTCCTTTCATTTTCACAAATAGCCGGTCTTCACACCGGTCTTCAAATGCAATCCATTCACGACGTATCACTATTCGGAATGAGTTATATGACACAAAGGTCTTTTCCCGGCTAACCCGAATAGTGAGCGTTTGTTTTAAAAACAAATCAAGTGCCATTCCAAAGGCAAATATTGATAGTCGGTTATTTAACTATCAACAACATTCACAACAAACATCCAATTCAAATAATTTTTCCCAAATTATTTATTTTCAAAATATCTTCATAAGATATATATTTTCCACACTTCACATTTGAAAATCAATTTCAAATCATATTTCACACTTCACATTTGAAAATCAATTTCAAATCATATTTTCACACTTCACATCAAAATGGTCCATTTAAACCAATTAAATAAATCCTTATCGATTTATTTCAAATTTACATTCCAAATCTGTAAATTTATTTCCACACTTCATCACTTTGACAATCCGATTTCGAATCATATTTCACACACTTTAAAAATAAATCAATATTTATTTTTAAAACAAATTTCCCTTTCCTTTATAAATTCTATTCTGAATTTACATTCTCAAATATTTACTTTTAACACCAAATCAACTTTCAAATTGATTTCTCAATTTATTTCAAATCCCAAATCGAATTTCAAATTGATTTCTGAATTTACTTTAACACCGAATCACATTTCAAATTGATTCTAACTTTAATCCCAAAGACCAAATCATTTTTACAAATCGATTTCCAAATTTATTCTCAACACCAAAAATCAATTTTCATTCAAACACCAAATAAGTTTCCATATCGATTTCTCAAAGATTTATTTCAAATACCCAATCAATTATCAATTTGATTTCAAACAAATTTCTCTCCTTTAAATAAATTATTTTATTTTTCCAAACCATCTAAAATTAAATTTTTAATTTCAAAAATCCAATTTCATTTATTTTTGGTATCCAACGATACCAAAAATACATTTAGCTAAATTATAGCCTTCAACAAACTCAATCACAGATATAATCATACACAGATTATAAATAATCAATCACACAACATATGAAATCAATTCAAATGTTTTGAGGAATCCTGTTGGATCCCTCCAACCTGTTTCCCTGCATCCACAGATGTTAGCACAATACCAATTCCACTTCGAGGTGGAATATCGCGGTATATGGGATTTATAAAATATATCATCCGCTTACTAACGGCGCAATAGGGTCTCATCCGCTATACAGTGCGGGAAATCAACAACTGCAATATATACATATGCCAATATATATATATTGCTATATATAGATATATCCTACTATATCTAATATCACATCCAAATAGCAATCAATCAATAACTGCAAAAAAAATCCACTTTTCATTTTGAGTGAGAAGATCTCACCTTTGCTTTTATTTTGCAATCCATTTCCATTCCAGTTCGTTTTCACGATGATTTTAGACCTTGTATAAACAATTATACAATTTATTAATATTCGAATTAAATCGAATAATCCAATTACCATTTAATAATTTTATTTAATCTAAAAATTTAAATTTGAACTAATTCCTTTCTATAAAAATCTTTTAGTAACTAAAAATAATTAAATAGGTTAATTGAACAAATTAATCATCAACCCATTATTTTAAAAATAAATTAAAACATGTAAATGTATATTTTCTTTCCTTTAGGAACTACATATATATATTTATAACATTATCTATATAGATTTCAAAAATCTGATTTTTTTTACATAAACTTTACCATTTAAAATTCCTATATTAAAATTTCAAAGTCTTCCTATATATAAAAATAAATAAATTCCTGTTTATCTACATATTTAAACTAAAACAGGAATGGAAATATATAAATTTTGTATTATATTTTTTTCTTTAAGCTCATTCCTGTTCAAGTTAAAAATTGAATTCAAAATTAAAAACAGACAAAGGAACCCATACCCTTGAAGACAACCGGCCCAGACACCTGAATGCGACTGCGCCTTCGCCATCCCATCGCCGATGAAACGAAACCACCTCAGCGACGAAGTCGCGAGTCCTGCCTCGACGAACTCCATGACATGCCTGCTCCATGGCTGCCAGATGCAAATACTTCGACCTCGATTCGATCGAGACTCCCCTTCGATGCCCTCCCTAAACAATTCGACCGTGACACAAATTCGACCATGGCCTTGATTTCAAACGATAACGAACATCCCTCACCAATCGCGATTTCCAGAACATCACCGAACTCGAAGCTAGTCGCGACCTCTTGCTCGTGCTCGAGTTCCTCAGGTTTGCGCTTGCCTTCTATTTGATTCGAATGGCAATCGTTCGTGAAAGATAGGGGTGAAATGGCGACGTGGATTTCGATTTGAAATCGAATTGGTTTCGAGGATGAGGAAGCGACCATTGACTCTGATTTGGTTTTGAATTCGAATTAGAGAGTGCGGCCATTTTATTTTGAAACGAAATTTACGTTGTGAAGGGAGGAAACTCGGCCATTAATTTTCTTCGTTCCAAATTAATTCGTTCTGTTTGATTTTGAAATTGAAATGAAAGGCTCGGCTGCTTTTTGAAAAGGAAGAGAGGGAACACGATGGAACATTGGTGTGCTGGTTGTACGTATTGTCGGAATAAGAATAAGCAAATAAAATTTTAAATTGCTTTCGAATCGTCTCGAATTTGCAGCTTAAATTTCTGACCTCCCAACGAGACGTGCCGTCAAGCGTTCGTAATGTTATACGCCTATTCCGAACATAATGAAAAAGGTTTCGAGTCCAAATTCGATCATATGGAGAAGATAGCTTTTTGGACCAGTTATAATATTAAATTTTCGATTTAATTTTAGCGCGTTTTCTTATCGTACGGCCAAATGATCACTCCAAACATTACGAAAATTGAAATCCGATAATAATACGATATTACGGATCCAATGAAACTGGTTTCGTTAAATTCCGAGACTGTGCCCCGGAACGATATTTTTAAATTAAATTTAAACAACAAAATTTCAAAACTGAACAAAACAGTTTCAAATTCAATTCTGAAAGTTCTAGTACCTTCAGAATTATCAATATGAATTTTCTAAGCCTTCATATTATTTTTTATCAGCTTAAAACTGAAGATTCAAATTTTTACCCAGTTTCAAAAATTAAATTCAATAATTTAATCGCCAAATTCATTCTGATATTTGAATTTCAAATTAAATTATCATTCGAATATTTAAACTCAATTAAATATTCACATTTCAAATGTCAAAAATTCAGGGTCGTTACAATCTTCCCCCTTTAAAAGAATTTCGTCCCGAAATTACAAGTTAGGAAAAATGGTCCTTAACTCGTCTACTATCTTTCACAATCCAATAGTTTTATCAACTTATCAAAACAAATCTTTTTATTAACAACCCACTATTGCTTCAACTAACTTTCCAAACTTTTCCATAAGTTTCAAACAACTTTATTTTACTTTACAATTCAAATTTAAATTTAAATTTGAATTTTAAATTATCCAAAATTTCTCAAAAATTTTCTAACACTCGAAATTTTTGAAAAATTTCGCCAGCGTCTCCTTTGCGCGGCTAACACGGTACGAGTACAAAACGTCCCTACGGACTCTCAAATCCCAATAGAAACAAAATGCCAAGTGGCAAAATCAGAATCTCATCAAATTTCATACTGAAATTTAAATACATACCTTTTGGTCGAGCAATTTAAATTATCTTCAAAATCGAAAATCCAATTCCATTTTCCTTAGCCTTTACAATCCCTGTATATTTTACTGAACAATAATGTCGAAATTCACTTAGTGGATTTCCCAATACCAATTTACTTAAGAATTTCATTCATTCATTTCTTAAGTGCAATATAAGTATTACATACTTCTTATATTCATTTTCACTTCATTAACAAAGTTATATATTTATTTCCATTCAACTTTGCATTTCAATTCCATTTGAATTCAATTTACAATTTCAATTCAATTTGAATTCATTTTATCTTCAGATTTTCATTTAGATTTTCATTTCGAATATTGAACTTTATTCACTTTTATCTCAATTCCCAATTTTAAATCTTTTGTCGTTAGTGAAAAATTTCCAAAGATTTCAAAAATTTTCTAACTCCAAGTGAAAACACTTAAAAATCCTTTTTTAAAAATGGATATGGAAAGCACGTTCCCCCATGGATCACAGTTACTCGGCGGTTTCGCTACTATCCCAGTAGAATCACTTGTAACTGTAGATTTCACATCTCTTGAACTTCGCCATGGTTGTTGCCATAGATCGTAGTTCACACGGCGGTTACACCACTATCCCAGTGAAATCGCTTGTAACCGTAGGCATCTCGCCCCTCGAATTTCGCTATGGCATCTAGATCGCAGTTTACACGGCGGCTGCGCCACTATCCCAGTGGAATCGCTTGTAACTGTGGGTGTCACACCCCTCGAATTTCGCTAGCATACATCATGATCAATTAACATGATCCCATCCCGATCAAATGGATACTCATACTGAGTTCCAACACCTTCACAATTTTTCAATGGAAGGTACTTTTTCATATCCCTAGTTTGGAAAATATAATATGTTATATATGTATAGTACTGCATTTCCAACTGATTCCATTCAATTTTAATTGGCATTTCATTAATCAAATCTCATTGAAAACCATTCAAATCTATTCCATCTACTAATTTAATTAGTATATTCACTCATCCAATTTAAATTTCAAATTTCCATATTCAATTCGTCTCGAATTTATTTTATCAATAACAAGGAAAGTTCAATCTATTTTTCCTTCTTACTTACTTGAATTTATATACAAATTCAAACCATTTCATTCAACTCAAAATTAAATTTCAATTTACTAACTCAACTTCCACTATTTCATGAATTAATAATTTATCAAGTTAGTTTACTTGAATTCAATCCATTTAATTTTATTTTACTCAACTTGATTCAAACCAAATTTCATTTCATTATTCAATTCCAATTCATTTATTTACAAATGTAACCTCATTTGTTCATTCACAAATTCATTCTTTTTTTCCAATTTGAATCTTATTCCAATCCAATTTCAAATATTTTATAAGTCTTCAACTTATTTACATTCCATTAATGAATTTTATTCCAAATTATAAATCACATTTACAATTTACACTTACAAATTTCATTCGTATATGAATTTTATTTCTTTATCTTTTTCAATTCATATTTATAATTTCCATTAGTTAAATGGATTTATCTTCAAATCTTTGGTTATATCATTTTATTTCTTATTTGTTTTTCATATAACAGTGATGATAATTCAATATTATCTCTTCCTAACAACCAAACATCCATATACTATGATAATTCATAGAAAATCATTTCTTTTCTATACAAAAATAGTTTTGGGTAAAATAATTTCATTTACCCTATTTAAAACAATACTGTGTCGGTTTATCTTGTTTAAGAGTTTAGAAACCCCTATCAATTACAGTTGGCCACCCTGCACCGACCAGAATCTATAAACAATCAACCGATAAGTCATCACAATACAAAACAAATTTTTTATTCACTAACAAATACGCGCTCATATCTATTATTACACTCACACTCATTCTAGAGTACTACTGACTCTATCTCTAATGAGTAACACCCAACAGAGCAGGGTTGTCGCTTAACCGGATGCTCTGATACCACTTGTAACGACTCGACTTTTCGACGCTCGAAAGTCGACATTAATACGTCCACTGTATCAAATGCCGCGCAATCGAATGCCGGAAAACCGAACCATTAGGGTTAAAAGAAGAGGTAGAAGAAGACAGAAGAAAAGAAAGAACAGAAACAGAAACAATATCAGAATCTCACATATCGCAACGGAACAATATACAATAGGTGAAACAGTAATCTTTAAAACAAAAGACTATATCAGTTTATACATACATCAATCAGAGTCAATATACAACTCAATACAACAATGGACAGTTATATAAACTTGTCCCATACAGAATACATAGCGGAATAAAATAAACAAGTACGGTAGTACGTCTCGCCATCTAGCGCATCTCCAAAGCTCCAGAATATCCAAAATATCCTGATAACATAACTCTAGGCTACCCGTGTGGAAAATTATGGGCACCCAGAGTTTAGAAAGGGAACAATAAACTCTAGGTCAGTCATGGTGACTGGTGTGAGATCGTAAAACAGTTATTTTCGCAAAGAAAATAAACAAATTCGCAATGCTTTTGGAAAATGAAACTACCATAAGGCCTCCCGCCACACACACAATGCAAACGCAGAATTGGAGGAGATTTTCCCTTATGATAGTCAAAAATGCTTACTACGCAAAATCAGTTGATATTATTATTAATGTCTAGTGTGGAAAACATTTCGAAAGTATAATATCAATCTTAGCCAACATACAACTATTGTTGTATGCCTACTATAGCTACTACGTTCAATAGCAGGTTACCGCCACATTCCATAGCAGGTAATACAATTAAAACCGTATAGGGTTCGTATTGTTTCTTTGGATTTCCAACAAATGGTCAGGCAAAGGAACTTCCTTATACCGAAATAGAACACCTCTGGAAAGATGCCCCGAGAACCTAACCGGATCTCTGCAAACAAAAGGCCGACGCTACCTCACGCTGTACAGCTGTAATTAGGTAACTAACACACTGACGCTACCTCACGCTGTACAGCTGTAACTAGGTAACTAACACACAAGTATGCCATCCCCCGGTCGTAACCAACCTTTATCCGAGGATCCTCAATCACAAAGCAACAGCCACAAAATATAATCAACATAGGTAAAATATCTGGGCTCCATACCATGATATCACCTTTTATCTAGAAGGAAATGACATACCCTAGGGGCGCTACCCCTACAAACCTTTGCCGCAACATTCCTGTTTCGACCATTACCGGGTTGTGAGGCTCGACGAAGTCTCGTCCACAAAGCTACGCTTTTTCACAAAGCCACGCTTTTTCACAAAGCCACGCCTTTTCACAAAGCCACGCCTTTTCACAAAGCCACGCTTTTTCACAAAGCAACGCTTTGACCAACAACTGATCAACAGCACTTCGTGTGCCACATTACCAAATTGGGAATGTATCACTAGTAACCATCAACTACATAACCTCTGAGCTCGTACTTCTTAGAGAAGGGTGTTAAGCTAAGAGAATAAATTCTCCGCCACCAACAGAAATGTATTTGATAGAAACCAGCTTTACATCTCAAAGTGTAACGTCAGACACACATTCATACAAGTCCGTTCCGGGATCGAACGGAACCGAAGGCACTTCCAAAGAAGCCCTTGCAATCCGGATATTCACTAATCACGTCCGGACTTCCCATCACAAAAAGAGTGATATAAATCTCTTGTAACGACCTCGAAATTTAATTTAATTTAAATTAATAATTTATTGAATTTTTGAGTTAAATTTAATATTAAAATAAGTCTAAGCAAATAAATAAAGGAAGACAAGTACAAACAAAATTATCTCAATAAAAAAAAAATATTAACTGATATCATATCAGCCACAAAACAAAAGAAAAGAAATAAAAGTATACAAAATGGTAAAGAGAAACATAAAGTACTTGGCACTACATGCTAGCCATAATTTGGTCATTCGAAATGTACAAAAAGAATCAATTTCAGCCATGCTCTTTGTATAAACAAAGATATCAACTTGTACAAAATATTTTATATCTGTACAACCCCTCATCTCAGCCGAAAAGCAAGGCAAAGTAAAATATGTAACTTGTAAAGTTAGAAAAGCAAGCAAGAACAGTAAACAAATGAGTATACTTGTTTATTTATCAAACTATCTCATTCCATTTCGTATTACAAAAGCTTTACAAATCCAGTTTCTAAAAGTTTATACAAATGCAACCTAAGTAAAAGAAAGAATAGAGGAAATACAAATGAAACCTGGAAATCAACTAGGAAGCAAAACACTTCAGTTCAAACATTTCAGTGCTCAAGTTCAAAAGCAATTTCCAGATTCAAGTATCAAATTCCAGGCTTAAAACAAAAATGAAAAGCTCCTCTGTTCCCTGTTCTTTGTCTCTGCTTCTTCCCATCAAGGTGAGCAAACTCTTTTGAAACTTCTAATATTGATCTGTGGTTTGAATTGATATGAATGAGTGCTGATATGTGTATAAATGCATATGTATTCACTGTGCATGTTTAGATGTTGTTCTTCTCTGGTTATTGATTTCAGGGTTGATCAATTGATTCAAACTTAAATTTGTTTTCATCAGATCATTGTTAAGGATTAAGGTCTTCAACAAAACAAGAAGTTTAGTCTTTAACCAAGATTTTAAACCTGTTTCAACATGTTAGAGGAAAATATACCACTGTCAGTTTGATTTATAAGTAAACAAGATTTTTTTTTTGATAAATTCAATTGTTACGAAAAGTTAATTCAAGTTCATAGCTCGAACCCTTATTGCAAGTTATGATTTTTAAACCATAAATGAATATTTTTAATTTGGTATTTGGTGAGCAGTTTGTATTTGAATAGAAACTGCAATTTTTCGAATTTAGGATAACTCAATCAATTTAAATTGTTGAAATTTAGATTTAAGCAAGAATAGATGTTAGTGATGTTGTAAAAAATTACCAGATAATTTTTCTATGTTGTAAATTGAGGTGTCGAGTGGAGTTTAGGGTTTTAGGCTGTTCTTTTGTTCGTCTCGGCTATCTAGGAATGACGACGTGGAGAAGAGACCGGAGGCCATCGTGAGGCACGCCGTAGAAGCTGGGGATCGAGCGTGAGTTACGGTGAGGATGGCGAAGATTTTTAATGACGTGATCGTCGGCGTTTTGGATTTTCGATGATGGCGAAGTTTTCAAATTTCGACCTGGAAGCTTATTTTTGATTTTCGATTCGATTTTCATTTCTGAGTGGTTGAAAGGTATATCGAGTTCAACGTTGATTTTTCTGGGGTCTCGGAGCTGATGGGGGTGGCGATGGGTGGTTGTATACGTGCACAAGGAAATGGGTGTGCATATCAGAGCAGACCTTGGAGGGAGAAGAAGAAATTGGGGAAGAAGGATGGTCTCGGGGAAGAACCCGTGAGATCTGGTGGGAAACTCGAGAGGCTACTCGAGTAGATCTGGGGGGGATTCTCGGGTTGTTGATGTTGGGTGAACTGTTTGCAAACTCCAGAATAAAAGAATTTAAGTTATATTCCCTTAAAACAATTTTCTATAATCATTATTGATTAACTGTTTAAAAAGGAGTTATGAAGAAGGATTAACTAATTTATATTTGTAATGAATTAAGTAATTAAAGATTTATAAGGTAATTAAAGAATGATTTATTTTTTTTATTTATAAATTAATAAATTTAATTTATTAGAAATGATTAATAATAAACTAGTTCTTAAGGAAGTGATTAAAGAAATGTTATTAGTTAATGAAGATAATTAACTAAGAATTACTAAGTAATTAATTAATGTGATAGATTGTTAATAATTAATTAGATTAACTAATTTAGATAATCAATTATAAATTGTTTAAATTGTTGATTAGTTCAAATTATGTAATTGGTTTAAAGGCTAATTTAATTTTATATGATTAATTAAGAAGATTAATTAAAGCGTTTGATAAATTAATTTATATCAAATGATTTGTAATCAATTAATCAGAATTTGATAATTAATTCATAAGTAATTAAATTACTTGGAAATAAATTGAATCAATTAGGATTAAACAATTAATTAATCCTGTTTATAAATTATTATTGAATGCTTGAATTGTTTCTGAATGTTTGCATTATATGAATTGCCTTGAATTGATTGGCCTAGTTGATCTGTGATATCCTATTCTGTGAATTAAGCTGTGTGTAATTTATTTATTTATCTATCTGTGATACATATATCTGTGATCTATGCATGAACGATAAGCGTTATAGTTTATATCGCTTATCAACTATATCTCTGTATTTTCATCTGTGATGATCGAATAATGTTCCACTATTGTGTAAAACCCCTGGACTACACTGTTACACACACAAATATGGATTTCACGTGGAAATCGGTTAAGTCACAGATAATTTAAATTTGATGTTTTGAAATTGAAATTTTAATTTCAATTGATTTTGAAATTTGAAATCTGGGTTTAAAGTAGAAGCTTTTGAAATGGAATTTCAAAGATAAAACTTATTTTCGAATAACTTGATTAAGTTTTGAAATTTAAATAATTAGATTTAAATTTGAATTCAAATTTGAAATTGAATCCTATGATTGAAACTAGGGACTAAAGATGATATAAAATGTGTTTGTATGAATTTAACCATTTTAAAAGTATAAGTTGGGAATTTGAATTTAACCCAAGGATTTCAACTCGTATGAATGAATCAGATTTTTCGAAATGAAAACTGTTTGTTTTCAAAAGATAAAAGCTTTCAGATAAGGGATGAAATTCCAGTTTAATTAAAGGAATTTCAAGTGAATTGAAAAATTGTTTTTCCAAGTTATGAATGAATTGTTTTTGAAAACTATGAATTAAATCTGTTTATTTTTAACAGATTTAAAATGATGATTTATTTAACCCATTCGAAATGAAATTGTTTTGAAAGCTATTAGTTAAATCTTTGATTTAAAGATTTAACGAATTAATTAAACTGAAATGGAAATCAATTTGAAAAATCTATGAATGAATCTTTGTGAAATTAAGTGAACTTTGTGAATTGAATCTTTTTGTTTAAAAGATTAAAATGGTAATTTGTTTAAACCATTTGAAGAAAGATTTTGGGTAATAAGTTGTGACTTAATTGAATTCCCAATATCCATATATTTTTAAATATTGTGCTCACTATTCGGATTAGCCGGGAAAAGACCTTTGGGTCATATAACCCATTCCGAATAGTGATACGCCGTATATGGATGGCATTTGAAGACCGGTGTTGAAGACCGGATATTTTCGAAAATGAAAGGACAACCTGTCGAATGTCTCTGCACCGAGTTGCTCCGGTATAGAGATTTATATCACTCTTTTTGTGACGGGAAGTCCGGACGTGATTGGAAATTATCCGGATGTGCAAGGGCTTCTTGAGAAGTGCCTTCGGTTTTGTTCGATCCCGGAACAGACTTGTATGGTTACATGTCTAACATTACACTTTGAGATATAAAGCCGATTTCTTTCAAATACATTTCTGTTGGTGGCGGAGAATTTATTCTCTTAGCTTAACACTCTTCTCTGAGACGTACGAGCTCAGAGGTTATGTAGTTGAAATTTATCAGCGATATATCCCAATTTGGTAATGTGACATGCTGAGTGTTGCTGTGTGATGATCAGTGTTTGATCATTTGTGATATGATCATTTGTTTGATCTTATATCTTTGTGATCATAGGTTGATCATTTGTTTGACCCGAAGCATGGCTTTGTGACAAAGCGTAGCTTTGTGGACGAGACTTCGTCGAGCCTCACACCCCGGAAATGGTCAAAACAGGAAGGATGTAGCAAGGTTCTAGGGAGTAGCGCCCCTTAGTGTATGTCATTCCTTCTGGATAAAGGTGGTATCATGGTATGGAGCCCAGATACTTAACCTCTGTGGTTACTGCATTATTATTATTATGTGGTTGTTGGAAATCGAGGATCCTCGGGAAGATCGGTGACGATCGGGGGATGGCATACGCGCGTCAGTAGTTACCTATTTTTGCAGAGGTAACCCGGCCTTGTTTGGCAGAGATCCGGTTAGGTTCTCGGGTCGTCTATTCCAGGGACGTACCCATCGTGGCATAGGAAGTTCCTTAGCCTGACCATTTGTTGGAAATCCAAAGAAACAATACGCGACGTGTACGGTTTTAGTTGTATTACCTGCTATGGAATGTGGCGGTAACCTGCTATTGAACATAGCAGCTATAGCAGGCATAATATAATGGTACCTATGCTGGCTAAGATTTATATTCTACTTTCGAAATGTTTTCCACTATGCACTAATAATAATATGAAAAATGATTTGATTTTGCGTAGTAAGCATCTTTGACTAACATAAGAAGAAATCTCCTCCAAGTCTGCGTTTGCATTGTGTGTGTGGTGGGAGGTCTTATGGTAGTTTCATTTTCCAAAAGCATTGCGAATTGACTTTAAAATTCTCTGCTGTTTGTTTTTAAAGATAAACTGTTTTTGTTGCTCACACCAGTCCCATGACTGATCCGGAGTTTATTGTTTATTTCCTAAACTCTGGATGCTCAAAATTTTCTACACGAGCAGTCTAGAGTTGGGTTTTTCAGATAGTCAGGATTAGTAGATTTTCTGGAGCTAGTTCAGTCTTTGGATATGGACTGCACTTGCTTATCGTTGTGCCTCGTTATTGGGAGTTCGAGCTATATCTGGCTTAGTGCTTCGAAGATGGAGATTATCCGCTGCTGATGTTATCGTTTTCTTTCCGCTGCTATTTGTTGTATCATATCTCTGATGTATATTGATATACATTGTATCACTCTGTTGTATCAGATATTGTATATCGATGTATTATTCATTTATTCCGCTGTGTTATTTACTTAACTGTGTTATAAGCTCCCGAGAACCAGATTCGGCATTTGAATCTACGGCATTTTGAGTACAAGTGAAGTACGGGTGTCGATTTTCGAAGGTCGACTTTTGGGTCTTGACATCTCTATACCGGAGCAACTCGGTGCAGAGACCTTCGACAGGTTGTCCTTTCATTTTCACAAATATCCGGTCTTCACACCAGTCTTCAAATGCAATCCATTCACGACGTATCACTATTCAGAATGGGTTATATGACACAAAGTTCTTTTCCCGGCTAACCCGAATAGTGAGCGTTTGTTTTAAAAACAAATCAAGTGCCATTCCAAAGGCAAATATTGATAGTCGGTTATTTAACTATCAACAACATTCACAACAAACATCCAATTCAAATAATTTTTCCCAAATTATTTATTTTCAAAATATCTTCATAAGATATATATTTTCCACACTTCACATTTGAAAATCAATTTCAAATCATATTTCACACTTCACATCAAAATGGTCCATTTAAACCAATTAAATAAATCCTTATCGATTTATTTCAAATTTACATTCCAAATCTGTAAATTTATTTCCACACTTCATCACTTTGAAAATCCGATTTCAAATCATATTTCACACACTTTAAAAATAAATCAATATTTATTTTTAAAACAAATTTCCCTTTCCTTTATAAATTCTATTCTGAATTTACATTCTCAAATATTTACTTTTAACACCAAATCAACTTTCAAATTGATTTCTCAATCTATTTCAAATCCCAAATCGAATTTCAAATTAATTTCCGAATTTACTTCAACACCGAATCACATTTCAAATTGATTCTAACTTTAATCCCAAAGACCAAATCATTTTTACAAATCGATTTCCAAATTTATTCTCAACACCAAAAATCAATTTTCATTCAAACACCAAATAAGTTTCCATATCGATTTCTCAAAGATTTATTTCAAATACCCAATCAATTATCAATTTGATTTCAAACAAATTTGTCTCCTTTAAATAAATTCTTTTATTTTTCCAAACCATCTAAAATTAAATTTTTAATTTCAGAAATCCAATTTCATTTATTTCTGGTATCTAACGATACCAAAAATACATTCAGCTAAATTATAGCCTTCAACAAATTCAGTCACAGATATAATCATACACAGATTATAAATAATCAATCACACAACATATGAAATCAATTCAAATGTTTTGAGGAATCCTGTTGGATCCCTCCAACCTGTTTCCCTACATCCACAGATGTTAGCACAATCCCAATTCCACTTCGAGGTGGAATATTGCGGTATATGGGATTTATAAAATATATCATCCGCTTACTAACGGCACAATAGGGTCTCATCCGCTATACAGTGCGGGAAATCAACAACTGCAATATATACATATGCCAATATATATATATATATATATTGCTATATATAGATATATCCTACTATATCTAATATCACATCCAAAAACAAAAAAAAATTCCTTCTCTGTCCGTTCTCATGGAGCTCCAAACCCTACCCCGTCAACTCATCCCTGTAGCTTCTTATCCCATCACCATCTCCCCTGTCGACCAGCCCACGTCCATCCCCATCTCCCCTGTCTCATCCCCTAGCTCGTTCTCCCCTATCCTTGCCCATACCAACTCTATCTCTGCCCGTACTCCTCCCCTTGTCCCTCCTGACCCCTCCAAGTCCCCATCTACTTTCGTGGTTGCCCTTCCTCTCACCTCTCCTCCTCCTCCCACCCAACCTTGTGAACGGCCATGGACTTCCTTGTTCAAGCACAAACCCAAGAATGCTGGGAAGTACATTCCTGTTCACCTTCCTCCAGTTTATGAAGAAGACGTTCTGATTCCTACATCTGAGGTAATTCATGCCGGTGAGGTGGTTTGGAAGAACACGCTTGTTGGTTTCTTTCTTGATAAACCGATGTCTTACACTGCAGTTATATCTAGACTTAAGAAAATATGGAAGCTAAAAGGTATGGTGACAGCTAAGTCTGATGGAGTTCTATTTTTGTTCAACTTTTCTTGTGCTGAAGATAGAGAGAGAATTCTACAGTGCGATCCAATAATCATGAACAATAAGCTTTTCATTATCAAACCATATGATTCAGCCATCAGTAATGTTACTGGCACAATTTTTGCAGTTCCAGTTTGGGTTCAACTATATATTTTACCAATATTTGCTTGGTCACCAATTGGAATAAACTGGCTATGTAGCCATTTGGGGAAGTTGCTGTGTATGGATGAGATGACAGAAAAACAGGAGAGACTAAGCTATGCTAAATGCTTGGTTGAAATAAAACCAGACAAGGAACTACCAGAAGAGTTTACAGTTAAGTTGGTTGAAGGTGGGTATCAAAAAATCTATGTTCAGTACTTATGGAAGCCGGACGTATGTCTGACATGCAAAAGCTTTGGACACAAAGAAGTGAGTTGTGAAAGAAGGTTAGAAAAACAGAATGTGAATGAGCTGGAAATTAATAGCAATGTCAACAAAGAAAGTGAAGTGGCAAAAGTTAAAACAATCCAAGTGAGAAGATTAATGAAACCGTATTAGAAACGTAACAAAAGAGTTTGGCAAAAGGTAGGTAGGAAAAAAGTGGAAGTTGATGTTAGGGAAAAGATAGAAGACCAGAAAGATGAAAGAAATAATGAAATAAATAAAAGTGAGAAGGAAATAAGTTTGAGCAAAGCAGATGGAGCATATGAAGAGGCAATTAGTGGTGTTGCTAATGAACAGAACAGAGATAAAATCATTTTAAAGCAGGTTACTGTGAGAAACAAAAGTAACAAGGAAAAGGAGGGGGAAGCAGATAGCATGGTTGAGCAACGGAAGGGAGGAAACAAAAATGATAAAAACAGTAGTGAGAAAGAAATAACAAAGAGCAATCCAAAGGAAGCAAATGAGGAAGTAAACAGTGGAGAAGAAAATAAACAAAAGAAAGATAAAATCATAAACATGAATGATGAAGATGAAACACCAACCTCCAACAAATTTGATGTTCTGTTAGGCTTGGATGATGAGGAGAATGTTAATAATTTGTTAGAGGAGGGAATGAATGTTAACATGAAAACACTTTGTATGCATAGCAATTCTGCTGAAGAACGAACTCCAAAAGAAGGGAACAGTAGTAAACAGGAAAGAAGGAACAACAAGAGTAAGCAAGTGATGATGGAACAAAGTATTGAGACTGATGATGAAAAAGTGAATGATAAAATTCAAAAAAGTGATGGGGAAATAGGAGAAGACATGAATGAAGAAAGTAGGAAGCACAATAAGGATGAAATCAAAAAATCAAAAGACAGTACAATTACCCAAGAAAAACGTGATGTGCACAAATCATGCACAGCCTATCAGTCTAAGCCAACTGATGGAACTACCCCTCCGACCAAAGATACAATACCAAATTCGCCTCCCCAACATTTCTACTCCAAAATCAAACCACCCAAAGCATTCAAAGCAATTTCTCCGGAGGATAAGCCCCACTCTCTTGCTGATCCTACTGCTGAGAACAACAAGCAAATTCATGAAGAATCTCCAAATCTTGTTGATACACCTCTTTCAGCTTCTATTCCTGATTACATGATCTCGAAGCAAGCTGTGACAAGAAGTATGAAGATCGAGTTTCTTAACTCTCGTATTATCCAATGATGTTAAGAATTGGTGCTTGGAACATTCGTGGTGCCCATAATGTTATTAAACAGGATCAATGCAAACAGCTTATTTCAGCACATCAACTCTCTGCTATAGCTGTGCTTGAAACTAAGTTGAATCATGCCTTGTCTCTCAAGGCAGCAAATTACATCAATTCAAGGTGGAGTGTCCTTCACAATCTGAACGAAGCCCCATATGGTAGAATTTTGATTCTCTACAATCCCAATCTGATCCAACTCTCCCCCATCCTATCTACTCCTCAACTAATTCACTGCCATGCCACTAATTTATCTGACAATACCACATTCTACGTCTCCTTTGTATATGCTTTTAACTCTGCAATAACTAGGAACTCTTTACTGTCAGTCATCCCATCTTTAAGACAATCCACACATCCATGGTTAATTTTAGGGGACTTCAACTGCTCATGCTCTATCTCTGACAGGATAGGTGGTAATCCCCTCTCTCTCAATGAAATAAAGCCGCTTGTTGACACCCTATCTGATGCTGACCTTATTAAAGTCAAGACAGTGGGTATGCAATATACTTGGAACAACAAAATGAGACAAGGTTGTAGGACCTTTTCCACTATTGATCATGCATTCACCAACCAAAATGCCTTATCTAAATGGCCTCTTCTCTACAATCATATTCCTCCTCCTCTGCTTTCTGACCATTCCCCACAAATCATACATCTTCGTGAAGCGGACATGAGAGGAAACTCTAATTTTAAATTCTTTAATTCTTGGGTCTCTGAACCAGACTTTAAAAATACAGTGATGGAAGCATGGAAAATACCTAAAAATGGAAATCATTTGTTTGTTTTGCAGGAAAAAATCAAAGAGACGAGAAGAGTTTTAAAACACTGGGCGTACAACAAATTTGGACAAGGTAGCAAAATGAGCAATGTGATTAAGAGCAAGCTCATTGAAGTTCAAACTGCTATGATGTCTTCAGTTAATGATCTGCTCCTTTCTGAAGAAGAGAGTATTCTGTCTACTCAATATTATCAAGCATTAAGTAAAGAGAATGATATGATCAGGCAGAAGACAAGGATGAATTGGAGAGAAAAGGGAGACAGAGACACTGCTTACTTCCATGCTAGCCTTAAAAATAAGCAAAGGAGAGAGAATATTTCTTCAATCTATGATGCAGTTGGTGAACCTCACACCACTTCTGCAGGGGTCAAAAGAGCAGTTGTTAACCACTTCTCTAATTTGTATGGCAATGTGAGTAACTTCTTGCCCAAAATTGATTTAATTCCCACTGACATACTCCCCACTTTAGACCCTAATGACTACTCTTTACTCTGCGAAGAAGTCACCCCAGATGAAATAAAAAATGCAATGTTTTCTTTAAACTCTGAATCTTGTGGAGGTCCTGATGGGCTTAATGCTCAATTCTACACCACTTGTTGGCCTATTGTCTCCACTGAAGTAATCAATGCCATTCTTCTATTCTTCAGAAAAGGAAAAATATTTAGATCATTTAACTATACCAACATAACTCTTATCCCCAAGATCAAAAATGCCCACTGTGTGATCGAATTCCGCCCCATCTCCTGCTGCAATACCATCTACAAGTGTATCTCCAAAGTCATTGCAACTCGATTGAAGCTTGTCCTCCCTTCCCTTGTCTCCCCTAACCAGGCAGCTTATCTCCCAGGTAGGAACATTCTTGATCATGTTCTATTATCTCACGAACTAATTAAAGGATACAATCGCAAAAATGTTACTCCTAGAGCTCTGTTGAAGCTTGACATAATGAAAGCCTTCGATATGTTGCAGTGGGATAGTATAGTGAGAATCATGGGATACATGAACTTTCCTCCCCACATCCTGGCTTGGATTTTTGAATGTATCTCCTCCCCCACCTACTCAATCAATATTAATGGCAGGAATGAGGGCTTCTTTGTCATTAAGCAAGGCATAAGGCAAGGGGATCCCCTATCAGCTTACATATTTATTCTTGTTATGGAACTCCTAACCCGTTTGCTTAATAGGCTAATAACTCAGGGAAAATTCGAACTTCACCCAGCATGCAACGAACCGCGTATATCTGCGCTTATGTTTGCAGACGATTTAGTGGTTTTCTGCACTCCCCAATTATCCACCCTCAAGAACATAATGCAAGCACTTGATGAATTCTATGCTATGACTGGTCTTAAAGTTAACCTCCAAAAGTCTGACATCATGACTGCTGGTGTCAGTCTCGAACAGATTAATCTGATTACACAAATCACTGGGCTGACACAAAACCAAAACACTATCTCTTACTTGGGCATCCCACTTACAACTTCGAAAATTACTGTGAACCATTGTCTTCCTCTTTTCGAAAGGATTATTGCCAGGCTAAGTTGCTGGACTTCCATGTTGCTCAGTCAGGCAGGTAGATTAACTCTTGTTAAATCTGTGATATTTTCTATGCAAGTATACTGGGCTAGAACTTTTATTCTCCCCTGCAAATTGATAAACATGATCAGAAGTGCATTAATGAGATATCTTTGGAAAGGAAAAGTGAATGGCAGATACATTGCTCCTATCAAATTTGAAATGACTGAAAGGCCATTGGATAAGGGGGGCTTGGGTTTACACAACCTAACTCAGTGGAACAAGGCTGCATTTGCCAAGCACATTGACACCTTCTATAATAGCTCTGATAGCCTGTGGGCACAATGGTCTGAGAAGAATGTTATTAAGGGGAGATGTTTGTGGAGCATGAACAAGCCCCAAAACTTAAGTTGGACATGGCAATGTATATTTAAATTGAAGGAGTTGTTCCTTCCTCTCATACAATTGAACTCCAATCCTTTGTATAAGGTGAATTTCTGGCAGGAACCGTGGATAGAAACTGGGTTCATTATTCAACAACATCTATCTTATAGTGAAATGCAGCTGGCAGGATTGCACTCTGCCTCCTTAGTCAGAGATGTGTTGCATGCTATTCAGTCTTCAAGAAATTCTTTTTCCAATCAGAGTGTTCAGCAGATCTGGAACAAGATCAGAAGGTTTTCTCCCATCTCCTCTACTGACAGGTTGGTGTGGGGCGACATAAAAACAACATTCAAGATCGGTGATGCTTATGAGCATCTGATGAAGAATAAATCTCGTCCGAAATGGAAATGGTGGAAACGTACTTGGGGAAAGGACAGCAGTATGAGACATGACTTAACTCTTTGGAAAGTACTAAACGGTGCTTTGTTAACTAGAGTGAAGCTCGTTAGCATGGGAATGAATGTAAGCATCAATTGTAGTTTCTGCAACAATATGCCTGAGTCTGCGGAACATTTATACTTTCAATGTACTTATATTAATCGTATTTGGGTCACTGTTATGGGGAAACTTCAGAGACGTAATGTCTCTCAAGATAATGCTGTGGAATGGGGCAGAATCTACGCAATTACTGGAAATAAAAAGGAAGGCGAAAGAACATATAGGGTGGTGCTGAAAAGCTTCATTAGCTCGGTTTGGAGAGAAAGAAACCATAGGCTTTTTGATCCTTCTAATGCCAAAACTGATGTCAACTTCAAACGTTGGATTATGGAAGAGATTAGAGACTCATTAAGGCAGCTTACGTTTGCTATTGACCCTGGTTTAAGTGCTGCCTTTGTGAGGGCGTAATTATATTTGTTTTATGTTTTTGTTGTTTCTATGTTTTCCCAGTGCTTGCTGCGCCAAGTTTATCCCCGTTTGCTATCTCTCCTTTGTTGTAAATGTTCTGATTGGTGTGGTAATATATGGTCGAGGTCCATTTAACCTCGTCGGCTTTGCCAAAAAAAAATATCACATCCAAATAGCAATCAATCAATAACTGCAAAAAAAATCCACTTTTCATTTTGAGTGAGAAGATCTCACCTTTGCTTTTATTTTGCAATCCATTTCCATTCCAGTTCGTTTTCACGATGATTTTAGACCTTGTATAAACAATTATACAATTTATTAATATTCGAATTAAATCGAATAATCCAATTACCATTTAATAATATTATTTAATCTAAAAATTTAAATTTGAACTAATTCCTTTCTATAAAAATCTTTTAGTAACTAAAAATAATTAAATAGGTTAATTGAACAAATTAATCATCAACCCATTATTTTAAAAATAAATTAAAACATGTAAATGTATATTTTCTTTCCTTTAGGAACTACATATATATTTATAACATTATCTATATAGATTTCAAAAATCTGATTTTTTTTACATAAACTTTACCATTTAAAATTCCTATATTAAAATTTCAAAGTCTTCCTATATATAAAAATAAATAAATTCCTGTTTATCTACATGTTTAAACTAAAACAGGAATGGAAATATATAAATTTTGTATTATTTTTTTTTTCTTTAAGCTCATTCCTGTTCAAGTTAAAAATTGAATTCAAAATTAAAAACAGACAAAGGAACCCATACCCTTGAAGACAATCGGCCCAGACACCTGAATGCGACTACGCCTTCGCCATCCCATCGCCGATGGAATGAAACCACCTCAGCGACGAAGTCGCGAGTCCTGCCTCGACGAACTCCACGACATGCCTGCTCCATGGCTGCCAGATGCAAATACTTCGACCTCAATTTGATCGAGACTCCCCTTCGATGCCCTCCCCAAACAATTCGACCACGACACGAATTCGACCACGGCCTTGATTTCAAACGATAACGAACACCCCTCACCAGTCGTGATTTCCAGAACATCACCGAACTCGAAGCTAGTCGTGACCTCTTGCTCGTGCTCGAGTTCCTCAGGTTTGCGCTTGCCTTCTATTTGATTCGAACGGCAATCGTTCGTGAAAGATAGGGGTGAAATGGCGACGTGGATTTCGATTTGAAATCGAATTGGTTTCGAGGATAAGGAAGCGACCATTGACTCTGATTTGGTTTTGAATTCGAATTAGAGAGTGCGGCCATTTTATTTTGAAACGAAATTTACGTTGTGAAGGGAGGAAACTCGGCCATTAATTTTCTTCGTTCGAAATTAATTCGTTTTTTTTTTATTTTGAAATTGAAATGAAAGGCTCAGCTGCTTTTTGAAAAGGAAGAGAGGGAACACGATGGAACATTGGTGTGCTGGTTGTACGTATTGTCGGAATAAGAATAAGCAAATAAAATTTTAAATTGCTTTCGAATCGTCTCGAATTTGCAGCTTAAATTTCCGACCTCCCAACAAGACGTGCCGCCAGGCGTTCGTAATGTTATACGCCTATTCTGAACATAATGAAAAAGGTTTCGAGTCCAAATTCGATCATATGGAGAAGATAGCTTTCTGGACCAGTTATAATATTAAATTTTCGATTTAATTTCTGCGCGTTTTCTTATCGTACGGCCAAACGATCACTCCAAACATTACAAAAATTGAAATCCGATAATAATACGATATTACGGATCCAATGAAACTGGTTTCGTTAAATTCCGAGACTGTGCCCCGGAACGATATTTTTAAATTAAATTTAAACAACAAAATTTCAAAACTAAACAAAACAGTTTCAAATTCAATTCTGAAAGTTCTAGTACCTTCAGAATTATCAATATGAATTTTCTAAGCCTTCATATTATTTTTTATCAGCTTAAAACTAAAGATTCAATTTTTTACCCAGTTTCAAAAATTAAATTCAATAATTTAATCGCCAAATTCATTCTGATATTTGAATTTCAAATTAAATTATCATTCGAATATTTAAACTCAATTAAATATTCACATTTCAAATGTCAAAAATTCAGGGTCGTTACATCGCCATCCCGACGAAATCCATTGAAAACTGTAGGCATCCGCACCCCTCGATTTCACCATGGAATCACCACAGATCGCAGCTACACCCAGGGTTACATTGCCATCATGGCAAAAAACCATGTAACTGTAGGCATCAACGCCCTCAAATTTCGCTGCCAAATGAAACTTCACCACATAGATCGCAGACTACATCAGTCGAGTCCCAATGTAGCCTGTAGGCACTCAATGTCACCCGACTTCCGCTATGGACCACATAGATCGCAATCTACCGATGTTACGTCGCTCTCCCAGCGAAATCAAACGTAGACTTTAGGCAATCACTGCCCCTCGACTTACGCTATGGAAACGCATTAGATCGCAGTTACACTGCCGTCACAGCATAAGCCCAATGCATCTGTAGGCATCAGCGCCCTCGACTTTCGCTACCCCAATCACAATCCACAGAAACTATAGTTTAGTCCGGACGTCCTCTGGGATCAAAATTTAGAACCCCCCTTAGGGCTCAAGGAAGAACCACCCAGTGGATCTCCAACTATTAAGTTTCCACTCTAAATGGGAGCGCCTTTTTCCCCATAACATTCTCAAAACATTTCATACTATACACTTATAGTATCTTTCAAATCATACTCTTTATATGTATCACATATAAATCCCATTTACACAAAATCGATATCTCAAAATCGATAATCCTCAAATTTGGCTTTCCAAATTCCCAAAATTTGTTTTTTGTCAAAACCAAAAACCTTCAAAATCAATGGGTTCCAAAAACCTCTTTCAGTTCCATTCTCATAAATCATTCTTATATATATAGATATAAGATTATTCTTTCAACTTGAATAATTTTCGGATCATTTCCTGCTTATATAAATTCCACTTTATCTTTCAAATATCTATCAAAGATCATTTCTTTTGGTTACAGATTCAACAAGGGAAGTTTACAACATATAACAAATATTTATAACTTTTGTTATGCCAAATCAAATATTCAAGTTCGATTTCCTTTACAAAGTTATTTGCCACATTCTTACTCTTTATAAAGTAAGTTTCCAGTTATAATACTATCTAATCTTTTATTTTAAATCATCATATTTTCCTCAAAATATATTATTTCACTTTAAAATCATTTCTGCTTCATTATCCGATTTTGGTTCCAATTTCAAATTTTTGCTTCCCTTTCCATTTGGATTAATACTAAAATTTTATCCCAATTGGTATTTAAATCCATGATTTAAATATAAGTAATTTCCACCCTGACCAGTTTGAAAACCAAGGAAAATAGCTAGAAAAGTTTAAAATAGTTAAATGGTCGTAAAATTGTTGTAAAATAGTTAAATAGTTAAGATCAGATAGTTTGAGTATTTAAAAGAATGGTTTGAATAGTAAATAGCTTGGAAAATCAGAATAACTTAAATACTCAAGAAAATAGATTTTAGACAGTTTATATTAAAATAGTTTATTTGAAATTAGTTTCAGAGCCAAACTGATTCAGTTCCCAATCTCCCCTTCAATCAACTTCAATTTCCATTCCCATTTAAGTTGATTCAATTCCAATTCAATTTGAATTGACTTGGATTCCCATTCCAAATTCAAATCAATTCCTATTTGAATTTAAACTTATTCAATTTTGATTACAATCCCAATTAATCCAATTCCATTCCAGTTTGAACTAATTCCAATTTCATTCTCAAATTTTAAACCATCTCGATTCATATAAATTCGAGTTCGGTTTCCAAAATGTTGATTTAACCACTTAAATCAAATTAACCTTTAATATTCAACTCAACAACCCAAGTCTTTAAACAATTCAATTTTGAGTCCAAATTTAAATATTCATTTTAAATTACCTTTACTTAATCTTATTTCAAGGTTCGAGTGCGAGTTCAAATCTTTTTAAACAAATCAATTTTCAGAATTCAGTTGATTTCCCAATTACAAGTTCAAAATTTGAAATCCAATTCTTAAACAATTTCGGTTGATAGGTTCATTTTAACATTTCAAACTTAAGTCCAAAGTGATTCCATTTCCATAAATTCATTTTTATTTCTAAAAATCAAAATCATCAAATAGTTTCGAAATAAAGTTTTAATTCCCTTTAATTTCAGCAATGGATATATATCAATTTCAATCCACTTAATAATCCAATTTACATTTTCATATATTATTAATAACAACAGGATGATAGTAGGATATGCCAAAGTAAATAACATCCAAATTGTCTAAAGCACCGATCAATAGCATTCATTACCAATTTCCAGAATTCGAACCTGTTTTGAGACCATACATAACGCCCTTTTCAATTTATCCCATTTAACTTCCCTAAGTTAAATCTCAATTTCATCTTGAAATTTTCCAATTTCAGATTATAGGTCCAAACTTATTTAACTTTCCCTAAGTTAAATTTCAATCCATTCAATCCATTTAAGCCCACTAAATTTAAATTTACATCCCAAATTTAAATTCTTATTAATATCCCTTCCCACCTATAAGTTCAAAACTTATTTTTCTTTGAGTTATACTCCTTATTTAAAAGGGGGACATCAGAATTCAACACTTAGTATTTATTTCATACCAACTTTGAAATCATATATTCACATATATCTTCATATATATACATATTTGTTTCATTTGTACACCAAGCCATACTTTCAACTTTAAACAATTCTTGGTTTTTAATTCAAAACAATTTCCTTTGAAAAAAATAGCTCTTGTTTTAAAATAAGTTTCCTATATTCAAAATATCCTGAATAATTTTATTTATTATGTCTTTTAACACTTTGAAACAATTCCAAATTTTCTCGACTTAGATTTTAAAATTTAACAATTTAAATCTATTTCGATTTATAGGTCATACTTATCTAAATTGTTACTCCCTTAAAACTTTTCATTTTGCCCTATCATTGTTTATTCTAAAAATAAACATCCCTTTATTTAGACACAACAACCATTTTATGATAATAATATCACACCATATATTTTATCATGATTTACTAGAAAAATATAATCAGGGTAACTTATTTCGTTTCAAACACCTTGAAAACACTTCTGTAAATTTTTAGAATTTTAAATTCAGGTTTGACTCCATTTCTAGCTTAACTTATTTGTATAGTTAATCCTTGTCCAAATTTCTATTCGGTTATATGTGTTTTACTACTTAAACCTTATAATCTTTTTTTAATTCTAATAATAACAACCAGTTACCTTAATATACTAATAACTAGAAAATTATTGCTTTATATATCAAAATATAAGCTTATATAAAAATCATTTTTAAGACCGTTATATAGGAAAATAACAAGTACGCCCTCATATATAATACACTCAACTCATTCTAGGGTACTACTGACCCTATCTCTAATGAGTAATCCCCACCAGAGCCAAGGTTCTCGCTTAACCTTCAGCTCTGATACCAAATGTAACGGCCCGAAGATTTTCGACCCCGAAAATCGACACTAATACGTCCACTGTATAGAGTGCCGAACAATCGAGCACCAGAAATCCCAGACTGTTAGGGTTAAGAAGAAAAAGAGATAGAATAAGAACAGAAAACAACAGCACAGAATCTCACAATCGCAGCGGAACAAAATATAATATGAAATAACAGCATTTTATACAAAGAAAAGCTGTAACTGTCAATATACATACAAGATATCAGAGTACAACCACCAACAAATAAATCTGGACAGTTATAATAACTTGTCCTCAACTACTGTCTATACAGCCCAAAATACACAACGGAATCAAATCAATACGTCTCTGCCATCTAGCTCGTCTCCGGACTCCAAAGCGTCCTAACTTGAAAATCTGTAATACTCGGTCTGACCTGAGCATTACAATAAAGTAACACCCGAGTTAGGATGGAAACCAGCGTGAGTAAACCCATCTAATTTGAATACTTAAGTTATAAAGTTTCTTTGAAAACTAGGGTAACTCGTCCATCATTTCGAGTTCTTATCTTGTTATAACCAACACTTGTTGCTAAATCCATTATTTAGAATAATATCTAAGTGTAGTTACTTATTCAAAATAGTCGGATTTACTTAATTTTATTTAATTCCAGCCTATTTGATCCTACAGATCAAACCTGTAAAGATTGTAGCAGTTATTAAATCGAAGTGGTTTCGGATAACACTGATATCCGATCCCGGTCTCTTCGAATCCTAACGCCATCTTTTAAGCCAAGTTGTTTTTAACAAAACAATTCAAATTTCAGAATGTCAACATTCACTTAAAATTCCATCACAATATCTATTCAAATAAAACATCTCACATTTTTGAATTTAACTGTTCATTCCAGGTTATTCCATATCACAGAATATCTGGAAACAACATACTATAGAAAACAAAACAATCCAGTGTTCTCAATCCAGTTTAAACTATTCATAGACTAGATTAACTAGTCACACAAATCATTAATTTACTTTAAAACAGAATTAATTAATTGTTTCAAATCATGTTTAATTATCATTAAACTAATTACAAACCATTTTATTTTATTCTGATTAAATATCTGGAATTTATTAATAATTAACAAGTATAATTAACTTGAGACTTTTAATTAATTAAAGGTTTAAATCATTTTATTTTATCATTAACTATTAACTAACTATTTATTTACTTTAATAAACCTTAGTAGTTAATAAATAATTAACATATATATAATTATCCTAACTTAATTAATTTTAAGTTTAAATTGTTTTATTTATCCTAGCCATTACTAATCCCAAGGTTTTAGTTAACGTAAGGTTTTAAATCACTTAATTTATATAACTATAACTAATTACTTCGAAACCGTTTTCTTTTTGTTTTAAAAACTTGTATATTTTCCTTTTCTTTTATCTTATATATTTTTTTTATTCCTTCTCCTCATTTTTTTTATTTTATAATTTTTTTCTTTCTTTATTTCCCTTTATTCTTTTCTTCTTTTCAATTTTATTTTTTTTATTTTTTTTCGGCCCATACTCTTTCCTGGCCCAGTCTTCCTTTTCTTCTCTCTATTGCTCCAGTTTCCCTTCCTCTTACACTTGCACTCCAGGAAGCAATGTGCACATGCACACATTATCGGCGACCCTTAGCCCGACGCCGGCAGGACATGCAAGCCTACCCCGACCACCTGAACTTACCACTACATCTGAAATCTATGATTCTCACCATCACTCAAAGGTTCGACAGTGAAATCAAAAGCCCATACCAACTCGACACCCATCAGCCCCTTGCTCGACATCACCAGCCGCGATTGACTACCAGAAAAACACCTATGCCATCGCCATGACCTCCTCCTTCAAACCCCCGTGGTCCGCACCTCCCATTCCTCCCCACGACGTCGACATTTCCCCATGACTGAACCCATCCACAAACCCTAGATCCACCTCGACCAGACAACCCACCCACTAGAAAAATAGAACCCATTTTTCCTAAGCTCGCCACCCCTTCAGCTACCTCCTGGCCAAAAATCGTACCCCACCATCATTCGGTTCGCCGGAATTCGGTGAAAAACCAATTTCCGTTCAACTCACCCTTCCTCATCATCCACACAGCTAAAAATTTCCAAGATACTCTTAAAAATCATGAATTTCAATCGCGAATCCGACTACATAATCAACTCGTAAAATTATGATGGATGAAAACATGCCCACGTTAATTTACTTGCGGTTATAAGGAGATTTCTCCCATTCTGCTCGATGGATTTTGATGAAATAATTTTTAGAATGTTTTATACTCACCAACAAACAAAATTTGTTTGAAATCAAGGTTCAAAACTAAATGAACAAGAAGAAATCGATTTTTGAAAAAAAAATGATTAACAGGTTTTAAACTAATCAACAAACAGAGTATATATTTCCTGTACGTGAAAACTCCTTCATGTCGAATTCCTATACATACACATATGTACCCAGCAAAGCATTAAACCCAGATCAACAAATTATTCACAGCCACTATTGCACGTTTATGTGTGTATATATATAACCAGTTGGATATGTAAGTGATGTACTCACCGTTTTTTTCTTCTTCACTTTGAACACTTCTCTTTTCCTTGAGCTTGAGTGTTTTTTTTTCTTTTTTTGATTAAGTTGTGAAATGGAAGTGTTTCTATTTCTTGTCTTGGTTCGAATGAGTAAAAACAGGGTAGAGGCATTTATAAGAGAAGTGTGTTGCATCCCTCTGTATCCAGTAAGCTTCCCTTTTTTTTTTTTTGTTCTGCTGTATACTCTTTCTTCTGATTTGATTAAAACTGATTTCATTTTTCCTTTTACATGATTTGAAGTTTTTTGGGTGATTTGCCATTGAATTAGAAATGCATTTATGAGGTTGTCCCCTTGTGCACATACATGTACACTTCATATATATATATATTTACCTATATATATGTAATTGTCATCATATACTTATGTATTTACATTCTCACTATTTTAATAAATATATATATATTAGCTTATATTTGTTCTCATATACAAACATTTATATTTATACATCTTTCCTATATTCTCCTTCACATAGCATCTATACATATGTACACATTTCTATACTTATATATATTTATCAAATGTCATAAAGCTTGTATATATTTATATATATATATATATATTTATGGATATTTTATCTTTAATTTATATGGTGGGGTTTTATGTATACACATAATTTATTATTCTATAGGATCAAAGATTATATAATGCAATATTCAATATAGTTTTTAATTTAATTTATATTTATTCAGATATTTTAATCGTCAGAAATTTATTGGTTCGACTCATCGGAATTAATATTCCAATGATTTAAATTAGCGAATCCCCCAATTAACACATGTCAAAAATCCGGGTCGTTACATATTAACTGAATAAAATATTGATGTGTGCATGGATGATTGTTGATTGATTGATACGAACGATATGAAGTTATAAAATACCCGTTGTGTTGAACTATAAAATAATAGAATTGAAGAATAATGAATAGAAAAGCGATTTAGGTGGGAGTGATTTAATAAGCGAAGCGGAAATTTGTTTAATATTTATTAATTGAGGGTGTCATGTATATAATTATATTTCACCGAGCATTCGTATTGGGTAGATTATTTATTCAACACAAGTATAATGTCGAGTAACTCATCGAGGATCGAGTATTTGATATTTGGATGTTAGTGGATTATTCTATATTATATGTAATAACTCGCAAATTTATCACTTGGATAAATTATATTTAATTTTAAAATATTTAGATATGGGTTTAAAGTAAGAAATTATCATGTTTTAAGTGGTAAATAATAATAGTTATTTTGTTTGGGAAAAATATTTTTGAACGAATTAGCTGTGTAAAATATTGAAAATTGTAAATATCGTCCTAGGTAACATATCGATAAAACAACCGAAAATCGTTTTATCGATAAAACTGCTTTTAAACAATAAGAATCATGCACCACTCAAGATACATACACTAATATATGTATTCAAACAAGATTATGAAATAAAATAATTTATTTTATTTTTGGAAAATAAATAATTTATTTTATTTTTGGAAAATAAAATGTATTTATGATGTCGACAGTTGATATCGTCAGTTTTATTTATTTCTACGGAAATTCAAGTTAAGTTTAAATATTAAATAAATGGGTTCTTATTTACAAACAAACCTATTTTAGTTATGTAATAATGATGGTAAAATAATTTTTTTAAATTTTGTTTACCAAAATAGATAGTTTATAGAAAAATAGAAAATGTTACCGAAGAATGTTTTTCGAATTTTCAACTTTTCGGCACCGGAAATTTTTGGTGAATGTTGTTCTCCTTTATGCACTATATATACACATATATAGTAGATAATTAACCATATAGTAATACACTTAATAATGTATTATCTTATGTTAATTATTTTTAGGAAGTGATGTGACAAGTCATGGTTATAAAAATAATAACATATATATACATATGCACTTATACATATACAAAATACATACCTATCTCTTGTCATTTCTTTGGTATCATCATCATCATCCAAGCATGAGCCTAGGGACATGACTAGAGTGGGAGAGAAGATGGTGATGTGACCTAACATATTATGACATGTTATATTATTTTATGCAAAGGGTAGTTTAAACATTTATCGATTTTCTTGTCTATAAATACACACACCCATACACCAAATCTCACTTACATCTTCATCTTTATTTTTTCTAAGCTCCATTTCATGTTTCATGGCTTCTTATGTTAGTTTTAAGTTTTTTTTAACTAAAAAGTTTTAAATTGTTTTAAAGATACAAACTTGTTTTTAAACTCTTTCTTCTCCATTTTTCCTCCACTTTATTCGGCCATAACTTCCTCTATTTTACACCAAATCAAGATTTTCTTTTTTACAAATTGTATAAAATTTCAAGCTATAACTTTATCTTAATACTTTTTCTAATTTCAAGCTTAGGTATGTCAAAATAACATTTCTTTTCAGTGTACTTTTAAACTCAGAAATTCAGGTCCGAAAATAGCTCTCCTTCTTTTGACCATATCTACCTCAAACGGGATCTGATTTGAGTGATTCTTTTTTTTAATTTTTAGAGAAATGAATTTTCTAAAACTTTTCTTTTGATCACATTTCCAATATCTAAGATTAATATGTCCAAAAATCGCGTGGAAGATGACATATTTTTGGAATGATTTTTGTGCATCTAAAGCATTTTAGGTTTCAAAGATTTTCGGTGAGTAAAACTATCTCATTTTTAGAAAGAACTAACTTTATTTTCATAAATTATATGTCATGGAAATCGATAGTTGATGTTGTTAAAATATCATGTTATGATAACGATATACGTTTGCGATTTGTGGTTAGCATAGTTTTGGATGTTTAAAGTGGTATGTTTAGTTGTAAGAATATGATGTTGGTGTATGGTATGTTGATGCTATGGTTATGATCAAAACAAGTTGTATGTTGTGTAAGAATTACTAAGTTTACAACTTTTTATGTTGCGACGAACGTGAGATCCGATTTGAAATCAAAACTAAGTTTTTTAGTTTCAAATTTTGAAAATGGTTTCATAGTTTTTATTTTTTTTTTAAGTTTCAAAAACTTTCAAAATCAGGTTTCCAAACTTGTAATAGCAAGGAATAAGCAAAGTATTTCGCTTAAAGTAAGTTTAAGCGAACTGCGCTCATAGCGATAATCGCTATGGACGTGGTTTGACAAAATTGTGGATTTTCGTTTTAAATTTTTTCTTTTGGAATGTTTTGCAAAAGTTTTCCGAACTTGATTGGTAACATAAAAAGAGTTAAGTTTTGATAATTTATTAATTTATTTATTTAATAAATTAATTAAAAGTAATTAATTCTTAATTAGTAACTAAGTAAGTGATTAAGGTTTAAGTAACACTTAATGAAGGTTAATAATTAATTAGCGATTAATAAAGTTTTTAATTAGTGGTTTATGAAGTTAATAAGTAATTAAATGGTTAATTATTACTTAAATAAGTTAATTTGGTTAATTAATTATTATTTAATTAAGTGATTATTTAATTAATTTTTAATTAATTAGGGTTTAACTAATAATGAATTGTTTAAACCTTAACTAAGATACATTAGGAAGTTAATTAGGACTTAACCAAGTTCATTAATTTAAATAAAGTTTAATTATGAATTAATCTTGATTTAATTAATATATAATTAGGGTTTAAGCTAATTGAATACACTTTACTCTTTTCAAAGCTATTCTTAAACTTAATCGGTTATGTTTTAAATCGGTTTTCTTTTTAAGGTTAATTGATTTCAAATCAAAGGATCTCTCGTCTGGACCATTAAGTAGCCAAATGAATTAAAATAATGATTATAAAACGTTAATACGTTTTATAGGAAGTAAGTTGACTTGTGTTTATCACAAATGTTGAATATCGGTAACGTGATAAACACAGGGAGTTAATTTCAATAAGCGGGTTATGGTAACTTAAGCATATAGAATATACTTCTATATGTACATTTTCATGGATAATGGATGTATCAATATTTGTAATTTAGACATCTACCTATGATTGATTGTATGTTATGTGTGAATGTCTTACATATCTAATGTTAGGCAATACCCATGGTATAACTTAGATAAGTAAACCCAAATTTAATGATCCATTGTAGTCATTAAGCCTCTGTTTGGTTTTGGAAAGTTAATATTTCATTTTCTTCTAAAATGGTCTTCAAGATTATTCTATTTTGAACCAGATATTTGAAGAATGATTTGACAATTATTTTGAATATTATATAAAGAAGTTTCTGAATAATTTTGGGGTATTTATAAAAGGCGTTTTAGAAATAGTTTTGAATGTTTATAATTTTTTTTATAAAATGGGTTTGGATGTCTATAAAGGGAAGTTTTATACAAGGTTTGAAAGTTTATAAAGAAGTTTATATAACCAGGTTTGAATATTTATAAAGAGTATCATAAATGAGTACGGAGGTTGATAAATGTTTTGGTAAATGGGTTTAGGTTAAAGAAAAAAGGATTCACGGGTAAGGGAAATTTATAAAAGGATTTATTGAAGATAATTACAACAGGAATTCGAGGTTTGGGTTTCTTGAGGTTGACCTTTTAAAAAATGGTGGTATGGAACATCCTTCCACACTTAACACTGAAGGAATAGTGCTTAGAGTTATCCATTTCTCCAATTTAAATAATGTGGTTAAATCTGTTTAAGAGATTTGGAAATGGGAAATCTTCTAAATGTTTTGTGAATATACTTATGTAAAGGAGTTAAGTATATGAATGTTGATAAATGTTCTGGAAAGGAGATTTATAAATTGAGGCTTGGTGATTGCTTTGGGTAATTAAATCTCTTGATTTTGTTGTTGTTATTTGATAGTTAAATAACTAATTATCAAATTTGGCCTAATTTGACATAGGAAGTATGAATGTAAAATTCGAGTTTCTGACAAGGATTCGAATACTTACTTCCAAAAGAACCGGGAATGTGTCAACCGGAAATTATCGGTTGTTGGTACAGAGAAACTAGGAATGGATTTATATATCCGAAAACCACTCCGAACCAACATGTACATTCGAGTGGAAGACATCATGATGATGATTCAAGATGGTATTCTTTGAAGTGCAAGAGCTATTGCTACTAATCCTGAGGGTGATTCCAAAGTGGATGTGGTAGAGTTAGTGCCTTCGGTTTCGTTGAGACCCAAAACGAACTTGTATGGATGAATGCTGGCATTGCACTGACTCTTGGAGGGCAGTGTTAGAATTCCAAGATGGATTTCTATTCAGAAAGGTAAAACGTAGCCTCAAGCCTTATCCACCAGTAATGAATAAAACAAGGGATATGTAGCAGGGCTATGTGGGACGCACCAATTAGGGTATATCATCACCCTTCTAGATATTTACACAATCATCAATGGATTCATGTATGTGGGAGCGCTCGGTTAAAGGTTGCAAAGCAACCGGGGTGATGACATATTCGGTACTATCCAGCAAGGGGTAGGTCGGTCTTGTGTTGGCAGGTGTCATTAGATATGAACTCAGTACATTATTCTAGAGGTGTACTGTGGCGGGTGGTACCCCAGTAGCCCAGTCATTAGTCGAAATTCAATCTCCAATACGTGCCTTACATTTTTGGTTGTAGAGCCTAGTATGTTGGAATGTGAGTTGCAAGCATTTCAGCTATTTTATCTATTTACTTTAAACCTAGACACTATGATAATATCACTGGTTTTTATATAAAATATTTTAGTTATCGTAAGGTAAAAACCCGTCCATTTTATGTGCGATGTAGTCTTACGAGATACTCTTTGTTTGAAAAGTTTTCAAATGTAGAAATGAGTTTGGTTGTTACTTGTTATCGAGTTTTACTCATGCTGGTTTACCAAACTAACCCGGGCGTTATTCCATGTAATGCTCTGGTCAGATCGAGCATGTTTTTCCCAGGTTTGGCTAGATACTTTGGAGCTAGAGAGGAGCTGGATAGGCAAGATGTATTCATGTATTTTTACTTTCACTGTATTATAGAGTTAGTATGTTTGTCAATGTGAGGACAGGTGTTGAATCAACAATTTTTCTATCGGTTAGAAAATCACCGAAAAATTGTAATAAAAATAACCTCAAGCGCACGATGTACAATTTTAGTACGTGGTGAATACGGGTCGATCCACAGGGAATTGAAGTAATTTAAAATTCTACTCAATCAAATTAACCAAAGAGTTTGAAATTGTTTTAAGCTAAAGAAAATTTGAAAACTAACTTCAAGCTAAAGTGAATAAAAATATGAGAGTAGAAGGAAATTTAGAGGCAAATCCCTTCTCACTATCACATAAATCAACATAATGAAATTATGATATCTCTTTTTGGTAATTTGTGAATTTAGTTGATGTGTTTATCGTAAGTATGGTCTATTTGTGCTATTAATTAGCCCAACATAAACCATCAAACTTTAACACATCCTCCAAATCACTTGTTAATTCTCATGAAAATGATAATGAAATCAAAAATAAAATATATACTAAGCATGATCTATTTACTATTGATTAGTAATATAGGCCATCAAATTTTGATTCTAAAATCCACTTCATTACCATAATCATATGTAGATGAAGAGGTATTGTGTTTATATTTGTTTAAGCATAGCCTATTTGGTGTCAACAACATAGGCTATCAAATTCAAATTTAAACAACAAAAATTTTATTCATTCAAACATTTCCATTAAGCACAACAAAAGATCGTAAATTACCAAATATGTTGAATCGACATGATTAAGAGAGCTTCATTACCTTTAAATTGAAGAGGTTTAGCTTCTCATATTTATTATCATTTCAATAAATGTAGAATGCAACATAAACAAGAGGAAAAAGAAAGCTAATTGAAATAAACTAAAAGCTAATCTACTTGCATAAAAGAAAGAGATCTAAACTACTAACATAAGAAGAAATAAACAAGAAAAGAACATGAATTAAAAGTGCATAAATTATAATTGCATATAAATTACATAAGAGAAAAAGGCTAAGAAGCCATGAAAGAGAGAAAGAGAGTTTATATTTACAATTTGTGCCTACAACTAAACTAACTAAAGAGGAGGTAAGAGCTTCATTACATGAAAATAAGGGGTATTTATACATGCCTAAAACCCTAATATATATTTTAGGGGACTACCCAAAATGCCCCTTTAGGAAATATAACCTCCAAGTAATCAACAACATGAGCATAATCCTCCTTTTAAATGTGCATGTAGCTTTAATTCTCACTAATATGTGCATTAGCTCCTAATTGAAGTTTATGGTTAGTGGGTAGGTGGGGTCCTCCATGTTGCATGAATTGATTTATTTCTTCATTCCTTTGTTCTTCCATCTTTTGTACATGCATACATATATGAAGCCTCTTCCAATATTTACTCAAATACCTACAAAACAATATTAAAATGTCCAAGTGAATTTTCTTAAATTAAATAATACACAAAATTACTATTTTACCCCCAAATTGATGTATGAATGATGACTTGAAAGCATTTTTGAAATTTGATTTTAAACATGTAAAAACACCCTATATGCTCATTTATTTAATTACATTAGATTAAATATGGAAGTATAAATATGCACATTTATGTGCACATCAAATACCCCCACACTTATCTTTTTATTCGTCCTCGAATAAACTAAAACTAACATAAATTTGTTTTCGTAGGAAATACGATTGCATTGAGCATATGCAGCAAGTCGTTAAACCTCTAGATGTCCCTGGTAGGACGAGTATTGTCTTGTGAGGGTTTTCAGCGGATACTACCCACAAAATCCAAATGCAACATTCCTAAATGCAAGATTTTTTTACAAAGATATGAATGCAAGTTTTTGAAAATATTTATAAATGAAGAATTTACTTTTAAATTGACATGAATAAGTTAAATATAAGTTCTGGTCATTTCAAGAAATTTTAGTCCTTTCACTTGTCAAAATTTCCAACAAAAATTATGTAACAACCCGCATATCTATCGATTTTATATTTAAATATTTTATTTAAATATTTTATCATTAGTCGGATGTTAGTCCGAAAAGATACTTTTTGCATACGGTCAAATTAGGACTCGAGACCACTTCCATTGAGTTCAAAATGACGTTTGCGATCTTTTTGAGTGTAAACTTCGATATGTTTGGAGATAGTGAAATTTTCGTCACTTTTTAGCTTAGGACTTTGGTTTGGGGCTGAACACACACTAACTCAGCCCAACCCCCTCTTCTCTTCATGACTTCATCAAATAACATTCAAGCTTCATCAAAAATGGTGGTGGGAAGTGGAAATTAAAACTCCAAACTTAAATTCTATTGCAAATCCGAGATTCAACATCAAATTCACGTGAAGAACATTGATTCAAGCTTGTTGGTGTTCTTGCTTTGCTCTCAAGTCTCATCTTCATCAATTTCGAGGAAAAGGTGAGATTTTTGATCTCACATCTTGCCTATAATTGTCATTGGACTGTTGGGAATGGTTCCCTATCACTTTAGCATGCACATTCGCATTTGGTTTGGATTGGATTGGCGAAAAACTCCAATTTTTAGTGTTTTTGGTGAAAAACTGCACTTAGATCGTTCTGCCTGGGCTAGGTCGTTTGCTATTGAAAAGTCACACAGAGCTTAGGTCATTTTCGACCTTTATTCGTTCTGGCCATAGGTCGCCACTTTTAGGTCGCACACTTCCTTAGGTCGAACACTTCCTTAGGTCGCTCGGCTTGGTTGCTTAGGTCGTTCGCCTTAGGTCGTGAGTCTTTAGGTCGTGAGCCTTTAGGTCGTGAGTTGTAAGTCGCGAGTCTTAGGTCGCGAGTTTTAGGTCGCGTTTCCTTAGGTCGTGAGTTTTAGGTCGCGTGCCCTTAGGTCGCGAGTTTTAGGTCGCGTGCCCTTAGGTCGCGAGTTTTAGGTCGCGTACCCCTTAGGTCGCGAACCACGTTAGGTCGTGTACCCTTAGGTCGCGAACCACCTTAAGTCGCGTACCTCTGTTAGGCGCTCGCCCCTGTTTTGCCGTTTCACTGTTTAGCTCGGCTATGAGTTAGGTCGCTCGCGAGTTAACCCTTAGGTCGCTCGACACTTCAGATCGTTAGGTTGCTCGGAACTTTGGTGTTAGGTCGCAAGACCTTGTTTCCCTTAGGTCGTAAGGCCTTAGGTCGCGCCTCATTATTAGGTCGCGCCACACTGTTAGGTCGCGCACTTCGTTAGGTCGCGCCACACTGTTAGGTCGCGCACTTCGTTAGGTCGCGCCACACTGTTAGGTCGCGCCTCATTATTAGGTCGAACCCCGTACACCTCTGCGTAGGCGATTTTATCTGAAAAGCATTCAACAGAACTTCCACTTTGATGCATTTTGAGCTGATTTCCTTGGATTTTGTTCACGTCTTCGAATGTGAATTTTTGTGATAGATTGTTTCAACAATCGCTTTATGACTTGTCACTTTAAAGATATATGAAGGTTTCAATACTAGTAGTAAATATCAAAACTCTTTCATCAAAGCGATTTCAACACTATTTTAAATATCAAAAGTTCGTTTTCTCAAACCGATTTCCTATCTACTAGTATATACAAGCCTTTACTTCACTCGAATGAGAAATCGACTTAAACGACTTAGTAAAACGAGTGGTATGAAACGCTTGCGTTCACTTCGTCGGTTAGCTCTTGGACTTGTTCGATTGAACCCTTTTTGTGACAATTTTCTAGTGAAGATCTACAGTTTGTTCGTAAATATTTTAGTTAAGCAAGTGGTTATGGGACATGAAGCTAAACTCATATATTTACTAGCTTGGTGTGATTGACACTTCCTGATGATCATGACGATCATTTTTGTGATTTAGACTAGCGATTGAGCGATGTCTCTTTTTCTACGAGGGAGACTATACCCCGTTTGTGTGATGTTTCGCCATCACATATGTAGGGTAGCACCCTACGGTCTTCGGGCCATTCCTGTGTGAAATTTAATGGATAGCTTCCATGAGATAGCTTCTCGTCATGTGTTTTACGCATAGGTGAGTTTTCATGCTCCCATTCATGTGTTAGGCCTCCCTCTTTTTATGTGTTTTCTGGATTTCTTGTGATGATTTCTGGAATTTATGCTTCACCAATTTTCATGATATTCATTGGTATGATATCAGTTTTTGTGCATTGCTAAATTTATGTGTTATTGACTTGTTATGAATACAAGTTTAGGGTATGATACCCTACTTTATCTTTGGGAAGATTCTGGTGATATTGATTAATCTTTTGTTGATTATCATTTACATACTTATAGTAGTATGCCGTTATGGTTGTTACATGTTCATGCCATATTATTTATCCTATACATTATCATCTGATATTTATAGCTAGACTGATCCGTTTATTATTTTCTTATAAATAATACTCGGGTCAGACCGAGATGTTACAGGTGCTTCTGCTTGACTTGTCTTCAGGATTATTCTGACTTTTGGCTAACTACTTAGATTAGTAGTTTTTGATTGTACGCATTTGAGATATAGACTCTACGTTGTGTACTTATTCTTTTGTATAGCACGTGTTGCTATTCTTTTGTATTATCATGGATCTTTCTGACCACTACTCTTATGTACACTTTCATGTGTTATATATATTTATTCATATCTTCTTCCGCCTTTGTGATATGGATGTCTGTGACTGATTTATGTTATGATTACTTCTATGTTTGTTTCCGAAGATTATATATAGCCACCGTGTGATAGCTTTGTGTTTGTATCGGTATGTCGGATTTCCTCCTTAAAAGATATGCATTCTATTCTATATGACATATCGGTGCTCGCACAAAGAAGTTACATGGATGGTCGCTCCTCCACAGTCTTATTCTCCGTGCTAATTGACAGCACTACATCGTAGTGTTCTTGGTTAGCGTGGGTATAGAGGTGGGGCGTCACAAATTAAGTTATCATCATAATTAGACTCTAGTTTGACTAGTTGTTTCGGTTGATAACATAATGCAACTATGAAATGGATCCTTAGTTGATGTCCAAAGTTTTTCAAAGTGATATTTTTATTTCTTTTGAATAACAAGTCAAATCAAACAAGTGAAAATAGTGCTTGGATTTCAAATGCTTGCTCTCTCTTTATTTGAAAATTTTATTGATATTAACAATATTTACATATGCCTAACTCAGAAAACTGAGGCCAGATATACCACCCATGCACTGCCTTTCGGGCTTACGTGAGGGGAATACAGAGCATAGCGAGTGTACACACAAGTATGTACAACTATCGACTGTAGGCATTATTAATGAAAGAATTTTTATATACATACACCTAACTCACATAAAGTGAGGCCAGATATACCGATCCTGCACTACCTTTCGGGCTTATATGAGAAGGGCGAGTGCACACACTTGCGTGTGAACACATGACTCTAAGTGTTTCTTAGTTTCACAAAAAACCATTTTTTTATGTTTATATTTTTTTTAAGAGAGAGTTTTGAAAGATCATCTTAGTACCATTTAACTTAGAAGATCAAAAATGTTATATCCTTTACTTTAAATCCACCACTTCTTAAACAAAGATTTTCAATTAGGATATACTTCATAATTATCACCCATGAACCTTCTTATATACTAGTTAAACCATCGTTACTTGTAATCAAACTTTATTTTGATTTTTGTTGAGACAAATAAATTTTCAAAAATTTCAATTTTAACAACCAAAAACATATAATTATCCTATAATGTTTCTTCAAAAATAAATCAAAATGTGAAAAAGAAAATTTGTTTTGAGATTTTTATTTGTTTTTGTTTTTTTAGTTTTGATTTTTGGAAAGAAAATGAAAAAAAATAAACCATGAAAAATAAAAATGAAGATGAGACTCCCCCCACACTTAATTTTGACTGTGTCCTCACAGTCAACCCAAGTGAAAGGAGAAAAATGAAATAAAAATGAAAATAAAAATATGACCTATATTTACATGAAAATGAAACAATTATTATTTACACGGCATCAGAAAATATACCGTTAAAGAGTAAATGAAATGGTCTTTCAAAGACCAATTCAGTTGTCTCGTCAAGTGTGAGAGACATAGCTTAAACACAGAAAACAAACCATAAGAGATTTCAAAGTTGAATGTTGATTTGGAAAAATGAATGTCATTTTGTTAAAAATCGTATGAGTTGTTTTATTTTCGATGATTTTTGGGGTAGATAAAATAATTGGTTGAAGTTCAAGTTTATTTTTACCAAATTGAAATTCAAACTTATCATTAAAAACTTCTTCAGAGTTATGGATTTAAAAATAAAAATGGTGATTTAAATCTTCCCCTTTAGAATTCAACAACTCATTTTCGAAACGTCCAAAAAATTTATGTTCACTAAATTCGTCTTTCTTTGTTGGATTATCAACAACTTCACTGTATGTATCAATTTCAAAATCTAAAGTTGTTGCATTCATTTTCAAAATCGAAAAAAGCAAAATCGAATTTTAAATTTGGTTCCACACTCTCAAAAGAATTGAAATCCAACTCAATTACCGTATTTTCAACAACTTCATTAAGATTGTCATTTTCAATTTCAAAAGTTGTTATATGAAAATCGTCAATTTTGTTAAAAGGTGGATTATTATTTTATTCGTCACATGTTGGGATTTGATTTTGTTTCTCACGTTGTTTTATATACATTTCAAACAACAAATCCGTGTGATCTTTGATAATTTCTTCCATTTGCTCAAAAAAAATCAAATTTATAATAATTAATTTGAAGATTTCCAATTTGAAATTGTTAGGAGTAAAAATTTTCACCATCATTGAAACTATTCTCATTGCCAAAATTATTTAAAAAGTGGTTCACATTTCCATTTTGACTTTGAAATTCATTTTGGGGTTCAAAGTTGTATTGGCATGAGTTATAATCGAAATCACTTGAATTTTGAACTGAATTAAAATTTTGATTATTTTGAAATCCTTGACTTGAGTTATTGCACAGATTACTCAAATTATTTATCATTTGATTTTGTTGTTCAAGTAAATACCAAATAGTTTCAATACTCTTTTCAAGAGTTGAGGGTTGGTCATCATTTTGAATATTTTGTGGTGCAAAATTCAAATTGTTTGTACAATAGTTGTCATTAAAATATCCATAAGAGTTTGGTGTGAAATTATATGGATTATATTGATTTTCACAATTATTGTAAAATTCTTACGAGTGGGGAAATTCAGACATTTTCAAAATATTTTTTTATGAAGGAAAAATATTTACCAAAGGGAATTTATTTTTCAAAAAGAAAATTTGATTTTTTTTTTGAATTTTGGATTTTCAAAATCTTTTTTATATGTTTTTGTTTTTTTTTGCAAAGATTATTATTTTATTTTTTTGGATTTTTGTTTTAAAAAAAACCAACTTAAATTTTTTTTTGACTTTTTGATTTTGATTGAAAATATTCAAAGGAAAGATTTAAAAACTAAGATAAGGAAAACTGTAATCACCCAGAATTTCTGTCATTTGAAATTCATATATTTAATTGATTTTAAATATTAATAAGTGGAATTTGTAAGCCGAATAAAATTAATTTCGAATATAGAGATTTAATTGTTTAATTAAATCGATAATTAATATTTGAAATTCCAGAAATAATTGGAAATTGGGTTTAATGTGATTAAAAATGATTTATAAAGTTATATTAAATCATATTGGAGTTAGAATGATGTTTGTGAACTTTTAAAATTGAATTAAAAGTTAAATTGTGAAAATTGAATATTTTAATATTTAATTGACGACTAAAAATAGTCATTTTTCAAACAGTCTCGGATTTCGACGAAACCAGTTTCATCGGATCTGTAATGTGATATTGTAAGATTTCAAATTTCGTGTCAATCGGATGTACGGGTTGTCCGGGGCAAGCTGAAACGCATCGAAATCGTTTTAATCGATTTAATTTAAATTGATCGTTTATTTCCATAACTCTCACACACGATCGAATTAGCCTCCGAAACACATTCCATTGCGTTCGGAACGTGGGGTAAACCTTAGAAACGCCCGCCAACACGCGAGATTTGGAGTTCGGAAAAATTCGGGTGAATAGTGATTTGGAGAATTTTCTATAAAAGGCCCCCATTATTTCACTTTGCATCAGAACCCTAGAGCTAAACCCTGGCCGCCATTTTCATTTCTAAGGCCAGAAATCTCGTATCTCCTCTTAATCTCTCCCGATCTATAAACAATTAGCGAAAGTGTTCAACTACAATGTTGTAGCACTCGTCGAGTACTTTAGATCCATATGGCGATGATGATCATCGGAGCATCGTGGTGGTAGCTAGGGGGCCGCGTTCGCTGCCGGGTTCATCGCGTGTTGCACGACGTTTGGGTAGCCGAGTTGGCCATTGTCGTGGCTGGAGGTGAAGCTTGTGACGAACTTCGAAGTGGTGGTGTCTGATCATCTCCTCGATGATCATAGATGCCGCGGAAATTCAAGAAGTAAAGGCGGCCTATGGGTCTCGTTCGCGTGCGTGTATACTGGAAGGGGAGGAAAGAAGCGTGCGGCCAGATCTAGAGCAAGGGGAATCGATGGCCGAGATGAATTCTAGGTTTAAAAATAAAATATAAAAATGAAATTGATTTTATATAAATTCGTTAATCTTTGTAACGCGATAACTTTGTGATACAAGGTCCGTTTTCGACGAAAATTTTTGCGTTGGAACCGTATTGGCGAGCTCTTCGCAATGGAGTTGGTTTGGAGTCAATTGGAGTTAGTGAAAATTTTGGGTAAAATTAAACGGTCGTTTAATTTTATTCGAATCAAATACTGCAACCGTTATTGAAAGCAAGGTGAGAACTCCTCACTCAATCGAATATTGTGTTTCGATTTAAATTTTAAATAGTTGAATTTAAAATTGTTGATAGTGTTGATTGTGTGAATTGGATGATAAATTGTTATCTATTGTGTTAAATAGACCCTATACGCCGTATATTAAGCGGAGGTTATTTATTAAAAACATATACCGCGATAATTCCACATTGAAGTGGAATTGGTATTATATATGTATTTGGAGTTGATTTCCCGCATTATATAGCGGATGAGACCCTATTGCGCTGCATAATAGCGGATAATATTTATAAATCTCATATACCGCGATAATTCCACCGTGAAGTGGAATTGGTATTGTGCTAACATCTGTGGATGCAGGGAAACAGGTTGGAGGGATCCAATTGGATTCCTCAAACATTTGAATTTATTTCAATGTTGTGTGTTGATTATTTATAATCCGTGTGTGATTATATTGTGTTTGAAATCATTGAAGGCTATAATTTAGCCGGATATATTTTTGGTATCGTTGGATACCGAAAATGAATAAAAATTGGATTTTTGAAATTTAGTTGAAAATTTATCGAAAAATTTATTTTTGATAATTAGATAAATTTAAAAGGAGTTTTAAAAAGATAAAAGTCTTATTTTTGAACCATATTGAATTAAATTCCAAATTTTGGAAAAAAAGGCTTTATAAATGTATTTCGAAAATATTATTTATAAGTTGAAGAATTTATTTGAAATTTGGATTTTTAAATAGATTTGAAGAGATAAAGAAATTTATTTTAAAAAGGGAAAAACTTTGGAAAAATTGATTTACAGAAATTTATCTGATTTAGATTAATTAGATAATTAAATTAATCCTATCTATGGATGTTTGGATTATATTGGATGTTGAATTGTTTGACATCTCTGATATGTAATGCTTTGTGATATATTCTGATTTGTGTTGTGATCTGTAATTTGTTTATCTGTGATATATATATATATCTTTGATTTGTGAATGAAAGATAAGCGTTATAATTTATACCGCTTATCAATTATATTGTTATATTTGATCTGTGATGGTTGAATGTTGTTGCACTATTGTGTTAAACCCCTGGACTACAAAATACACACACAAACGTGGATTTCACGTGGAAATCGGTTAAGTCACAGATTTTTTATCAATTTTAGAAAATTGAGTTTTTGAATCCAAAATGGTTTTGGAATTGGAATTGAAGGTTTTTGAAAATGAGTTTCAAAAATAAAAGTTATTTTAAATAACTTAATAGAATTGGAATTTAAATCATTTGATTTAAGTTTGAATTCAATATTTTAAAATTGAATTCGATGATTTGGGAATTTTGGTTTAAAAGATTTTACAAGTGTAAAAGGTGTTATATGGGATTTTAACCATTTAAAATATGGTTTTGGAAATTTAAATTTATAATTCAAGTTTTATACTTGAACGGCTTTAACCTATGTAAATTGTAACTAGTTTTCCCAAACGAAAACTATCTGTTTTCAAATGATAATAGCTTTCATAAAGTGAAAAGATTTCCAATTTGTATCGAAACATTTCAAGTCGAAATGAAATAGTGAATAGTTTAGAAAAACTATGAATTAACCTTTGTGAAGATGATTAAATTTTATTTTGAAATCAAAGAAGATTTTAAAAGGTGTATCTTTTATATTATAAAAGACTTATTAATAGTTTTGAAAGCTATAAATTAAATCTTAAATTAAAGATTTAATGGGTTAATCCATTTGAAATGGAAATTGATTTGGAAATCTATGAATGAATCTTTGAGAAACTGGGTAAACTTTGTGAAGTAAATCTTTTTGTTTAAAGATTTAAAATGGTAATTTTGTTTAAACCATTAAAAGGAAAGGATTTGGGTAATAAGTTGTGACTTAATTGAAATCCCTATATCCATATGTTTTAAATATTGTGCTCACTATTCGGGTTAGCCAGGAAAAGACCTTTGTGACATATAACCCATTCCGAATTAGTGATACGACGATGTGGATCGTATTGAAGACCGGTGGTGAAGACCGAGTATTTGCAAAAATGAAAGGACAACCTGTCGAATGTCTCTGCACCGAGTTGCTCCGGTATAGAGATTTATATCACTCTTCTTGTGATGGGAAGTCCGGACGTGATTAGTGAATATCCGGATTGCAAGGGCTTCTTTGGAAGTGCCTTCGGTTTCGTTCGATCCCGGAACGGACTTGTATGGATGTGTGTCTGACGTTACACTTTGAGATGTAAAGCTGGTTTCTATCAAATACATTTCTGTTAGTGGCAGAGAATTTATTCTCTTAGCTTAACACCCTTCTCCGAGACGTACGAGCTCAGAGGTTATGTAGTTGATGGTTACTAGTGATACATTCCCCATTTGGTAATGTGGCATACGAAGTGCTGTTGATTAATTGTTGATCAAAGCATGCTTTATGAAAAAGTGTAGCTTTTTGGATGAGACTTCGTCGAGCCTCACAACCCGGTAATGGTCGAAATAGGAATGTTGTGGCAAGGTTGTTAGGGGTCGCGCCCCTAGGGTATGTCATTTCCTTCTGGATAAAAGGTGATATCATGGTTTGGAGCCCAGATATTTTACCTATGTTGATGCTGCAAATTTATTATACTTTATGGTTGTTGCTTTGAGGATCCTCAGATAAAGGTCGGTAACGACCGGGGGATGGCATAGTGTAACGACCCCGGATTTTATATATATTTAAATTAATAATTAATTATTTTTTTGAATAAAATTTGTGAAATAAAACGATAAATGGATTGCGAGTTTCCCTGAGTCACTATAATCTATGTGTTAAATCATTTAAATTGAAAAAAAAAATATAGAGAGATATAAGACAATGAGTATTAAAGTAAAATTTATAATAAATATTTGAGCTAGAAATAGAAATAAATAAATAAGAGACGGACTATAAAAATCACAAAATAAACGTTAGTTAGAATTTAACAACAATTAAAATAGAATTTTTTTTGTATTATCAAGTAAAAATAATAATAATAAATATACAATATAAACTATTGAAATAAATATATATGTAGACAATAACTATTTGGGTTAGAAACTCATTTGAATTACAAAGCAATATAACTTAAGTAAGAAATCAAATACATTCAAGTATGAAACAAGTATTCATATCTATGAAAGTAAGAAAACCAAACAAATACATAAAGAAAACAAAAATATCCATGTACACTTGGGAAAAAAATGAAACAAAGACATATGTATGCAAATGAATGAAACCAGACTTGAAAAACAAATTATATCTGTGTAAAAGCTTGCATAGGAAGCCAACAATTATCTCATATGTTTGTAACAGCCGAATGAAAGAAAAGAAGAAAATAAATGTATATTTTGTACAAGCCTAATTAATATATCTGGTACAACTAATTAATGCAAGCACACCAACGATTTACTTCAGCCTCCAACCAAGGAAAATATCCTTGTCCTGCTTTGTACAAAATAATATTTCCCTGAACAAACAAAATATCAACTTGTACAAATTTTTCCCCTGTAAACTCTCCTACATATCAATTCTTCTCATATCAGTTCGTTCCATTTTTAAACTGTGAAAAGAAAAAAAAGAAACTAAAGTATATCATCTCCTCTAAAACAAACAAAATCAACAACATAATCAATACAACCGGATATCAAAGGAAATGGTTTCAGCAAGCTTGTTCTCTGTTCATCATGACAGGCTTTGCTCTCTGCTTCTTCCATCAAGGTGAGCAAACTCACTTATCTACCTATGTGCTTTTGATATTGTGGTTGATACTTGAAGTATGATTGTTTGAAAATGTGTATGCATGATTGTTTTAAATCTTAATACATGTTTATACGAATGAAGATACTGTGAGTATGTCTGGACATATAAGTGATCATCTCTGTTCTAAGTTTCAGGGTTTAAAGCTTAGATTAAAATTCCAATTTTTCTCACTCTAATCTCTGTTAGGCCCGGGTATTTAAACTAAATATGTTTGTAAAGTCAAGATCTAGGCCTTAAAAATACTTTTGAGAAGATTTAAATTGAGTTTATCTGGGAATTTCAATATACAGTGAAAAGTTTCATAAACATGATAAATTCAAATCTCGAAATCTATTGATTCATATACATCATTGTGTTCGACAGTGAAAACTATGATTTTTAAAAGAAAATTCATGATTTTTAATTTAGTATATCACGAGAATTTGTGAGTTGAACGAATTTCGAGTTTTCACCAATTGCTGACGATGGGCGAGGCGATATTGGACAAGCTTGAGGTCGGTGGTAGCTGGAAGGATGGAGATTACTAGAAAAATGGTGGTGGAATTTATTAGTGGCCATGGTGGCGGGTTGTCGATGAAGTAGGGTTTAAGGACCAGTTTTGTTGAGGAGAATGTCGAGCTTCATTCGACGAAAATGGAGCTCCAGGCTCGATCGCGAGGGTTGTGGTCGCAATGTGGTGATGTGAAGCTGCTCTGGCAGCAGAGCGGTGGGTTCCAGTCAACGAGATCGACATCGGCGGGTTGTTTTGGTCGATTTGTGTTGGTTCCAGTTTTGTTGGGTTCCTCATTTTCGAATAGGGGATTATTTCACCGACCTGGGTTCTTGTGAGGGACGGAGGGGTTGCCGATGATTGATCGATGATCGGAGAAAGGATCGGAAGGTGATGGATCGTCGTGCACGTGCATGCGATGTCAGTTTGTATCGATGATGGTTGTTGAGTTTGGGAAGATGAAGGTGGCTCGGGTCACAGCTCGAAGTCAGGGTGTGTTCTTCTCGAAGGAGTCGAAGAAATGAGTAACTCGAGTGCGTACTCGGGTTATTTCGAGTGAGACTCGAAGTAGTTAGGGTCTGGTTCGGGTAGAAATTGTGTACAGGCTTTATACCTGTTTCTGGTTAAAAATTTTAAATTAAATTTTTAAATTTTAAAACAAGATCCGAGATAAGTTTAGATCAAAAGTTGAATATTAATTCAGGTTTATTTTAAACTTAGATTTGAAGTGTTTTAAAAGAAATTGAACTAAAAATGGAATTTAAAATCTTAAAGAAAAACATTTAAACCAAAGTTTAAATCAGGATTTTTAAACCTGGACTTAATTCAAATTTGAATTCCAGATTTTGAAATTAAATAAATTTGATAAATTTGAATGTTTGAATCCGGTTAAATGTGAAATATTCCTTTAATATGAGAATTTAACAAGGAATTTGATTTAAACTCTTTTAAAAATTCTTTTATAATAAAATATTACTTCAACAAGTAATCTAAAAGATTTTAAAAATTAGTTTAAATTTTATTAAAGATAAATAAGGGCACATTTTAAATCCTGGATTTAAAATGAAGTTTAAAAGGGTAATTAAGAATGATTAATTTATTTATAATTGTAATTAACTAAGTGACTAGAGATTAGTCAATTTGAAATTAAAGATTTGGTTAATTAACAATTAAGAATTTATTTGTAATTAAGAATCGTTAATTAAAGATTAATTTATAATTAGAAGTTAATCAAGATAATTGATTAAGAAATAATTAATTAAAATTGAATTTATTTATAGTAAATATCACCTTCACCTTAAATTGAAGATGATCGACTGTCATCAAATATTGTGTACTGGATTAATATTTCTGTTTGTGATTATGATACTGTATGATGTGACTTGTCTTATGCTGGACTGTGATTTGTAGTTGTTTTTGTATATATGAAAACCCCTTGACCCGTAAACGACATTTGAATTTCGATGCGACAGGGAGTCGGATTCCAGTTGGTTATCCGAAACCCACATCGAATTGTAATGATGAATCTTTGTGACTGATAAATTTACTTTTTCTATGAATCTGTGAATGAAGATAAGCGTTATGGATTATACCGCTTATCGATATATCTGTGAGGATTGATGTTGTGCACTATTTTGTGAAACCCCTGGACTACACCATACACGCACAAATGTGGATTTCACGTGGAAATCGGTTAAGTCACAGATGATGTAAATTTAATGTTTTTGAAATTGAAATTTTAATTTCAATTGATTTTGAAATTGGAAATTGGGGTTTAATATGAAAATATTTTGAAATGGAATTTCAAAGATAAAAGTTATTTTGAATAACTTAATCGAGTTTGAAAATTTAAATATTTGATTTAAATTTGAATTCAAGTTTGAAATTGAATTCTATGATTTGAAACTAGGATTAAAGATGCTGTACAAGTTATATATGGGTTAAACCATTTTAAAGATATTGATTTGGGAATTTGAATTTAATTCAAGGGTTTTAACTCGTGTAAATATAACTGGTTTTTTCTGAAACGAAACTATTTGTTTTCAAATAGTAAAAGCTTTCACATAAGTAATGAACTTCCAATTTATGTTGAATGGTTTCAAGTTTGAAATAGAATTGAAATGTTTTGAAAACTATGAAATGAGTCTTTGATTTCAAAGACCGGATGAGTTAATCTAACTTGAAATAGAATTGTTTTGAAAGACTATGAATGAATCTTTGGAAACGAGTTTTGGAAGCTATAAGTTAAATCTTGACTTAAAGATTTAACGAGTTAATTCAATTGAAATGGAAATTGTTTTGAAATCCACGAATGGATCTTTGTGAACGGGGTAAACTTTGTGAATTGAATCTTTTTGTTTAAAAGATTAAAAGTGTGGAAATTGTTTAAACCATTGAAGGATTTTGAAATGAATCTTTTTGTTTAAAGATTGGAAATGGTAATTTGTTTTAACCATTCGAATGAAAAGTTTTGGGCTTTAAGCTGTGATTTAACTGAGATCCCAGTATCCATATGATTTTTAATTGCGCTCGTTATTCGGTTTAGCCAGAAGAGGACCTTTGTGTCGTATAACCCACTCCGAATAATGATACGTCGTATATGGATAGCATTTGAAGACCGGTGGTGAAGACCGAGTATTTGCGAGAACGATAGGATGACCTATCGATTGTCTCTGCACTGAGTCGCGCCGATATAGAGATTCCCTAAGTGATGGGAAGTCCGATCGAAATTGTGAATACCCGGATTTGCAAGGGCTTCTTCGGAAGTGCCTTCGGTTCTGTTCGAACCCGGAACAGACTTGTATGGATGTGTGTCTGACGTTACACTTTGAGATGTAAAGCTGGTTTCTATCAAATAAATTTCTGTTGGTGGCGGAGAATTTATTCTCTTAGCTTAACACCCTTCTCTGAGACGTACGAGCTCAGTGGTTATGTAGTTGATGGTTACTAGTGATACATTCCCAATTTGGTAATGTGGCACACAAAGTGCTGTTGATCAATTGATGATCAAAGCGTTGCTTTGTGAAAAAGCGTGGCTTTGTGAAAAAGCGTGGCTTTGTGAAAAAGCGTAATGTATATGGACGAGACTTCGTCGAACCTCACAACACGGTAATGGTCAAAACAGGAATGTTGCGGCAAAGGTTTGTAGGGGTAGCGCCCCTAGGGTATGTCATTTCCTTCTGGATAAAAGGTGATATCTTGGTATGGAGCCCTAATATTTTACCTATGTTGATGCTGCAAATTCATTATACTTTGTGGTTGTTGCTTTATGATCGAGATGTCTCGGATAAAGGTCGGTGACGACCGGGGGATGACATGACTCGTGTGTTAGTTACCTAGTTACAGCTGTACAGCGTGAGGTAGCGTCAGTGTGTTAGTTACCTAGTTACAGCTGTACAGCGTGAGGTAGCGTCAGTGTGTTAGTTACCTAGTTACAGCTGTACAGCGTGAGGTAGCGTCGACCTTGTGTTTGCAGAGATCCGGTTAGGTTCTCGGGGCATCTTTCCAGAGGCGTTCCATTTCGGTAAGGAAGTTTCTTAGCCTGACCATTTGTTGGAAATCCAAAGAAAGAATAGGAACCCTGTACGGTTTTAGTTGTATTACCTGCTATGGAATGTGGCGGTAACCTGCTATTGAACATAGTAGCTATAGTAGGCATACAATAACGGTTGTATGCTGTTTAAGTTTTATATTATATTTTCGAAATGTTTTTCTACACTATGCACTAGTAATAATATCAAAAGAGTTTTGATTTTTCGTAGTAAGCATGTTTGACTATCATTAGGAGAAATCTCCTCCAATTCTGCGATTGCATTGTGTGTGTGGCGGGAGGCCTTATGGTAGTTTCATTTTCCAAAAGTATTGCGGATTTCAATGTTTAAAAGCCTTTGTTGCTTGTATTAAAGGTAAACTGTTTTGTTTGCTCATACCAGTCCCATGACTGATCCGGAGTTTATTGTTCCCTTCCTAAACTCTGGGTGCCCACAATTTTCCACACGGGCAGTCTAGAGTTGGGTGTTTTAGATATTCAGGTTTAGTAGATTATATGGAGCTAGTTCAGTTCTTGGAGTTCATGGACTGACGTTGCTTATCTTGGAGCATTCTATTGGAGACATTCTATCCGCTGCTGGTGTTATCTATTTTCTTTCCGCTGCTATTTCTTGTATCATATCTCTGATGTATATTGATATCTGTTGTATCATATTGTATCAGATTTTTGTATCTGTCATTATATCAACGTTATATATATTGATATATTCTTTTTCTTCCGCTGTGTTGTTATACTTAACTGTGTTATAAGCTCCGGCGACTCGGATTTGAACGGTCTAATCTATGGCATTCGAGTACGATGTAAAGTACGAATGTCGATTTTCGAACGCGAAAAATTCTTATCGTTACATTTGGTATCAGAGCTAAGGTTGAACTTTAGCTTAGGAGTATAACACATTAAGTAGCTCATTAGAGATAAGGTGGAGTACACCCTAGAATGAGTATTCCTAAGATATCTGTTCGAATGCCTCAGTAAATTCTCTTGCTATCTACTGATAGTAAGTATGAGTGTAAGAAGAGGATGAGATAGGGGACAGGGGAATACGATTATAAATGGTCAATACCTTGTAACAACAAGGAAGCAATCTTTTCTCTATCAATCTCTTTGGTTCGTCATCTTTTCTATTCTTTGATAGTTCCTGGTAGATACAGGAAGGAGATACGATATATTAATATGGGACATAAACTTCGAATGGACCAAAACTGTTTGTTTGGATGAATTGGTTGCTTTGTTTGTTATGGTTGATAGGTATAATTTAGTTTCTAAACTGAAAGTTTTGAAATTGTATCCATATATCTATCTATTCTTTGGGTTCCGATATAATCTACGAATGGTTAGCTATCACTTCGAACTGACCAATGCCACTGCATACTTCGTAGATCTGGATAACCCGAGTATTTTGTGGAGTGTTAAACAGATTCGTTCTTGTATCTATTATTGATATTCTGATTTGGTAAGCCAAATGCAAAATAAATATTCGGTTTGATTTGATGGAATATTTTTCATCTATCTTTGTGTCTCCTTGGCAATTTCGAGGACGAAATTCTTTTAAGGGGGGAAGTCTGTAACGACCCCGGATTTTATATATATTTAAATTAATAATTAATTATTTTTTTGAATAAAATTTGTGAAATAAAACGATAAATGGATTGCGAGTTTCCCCGAGTCACTATAATCTATGTGTTAAATCGTTTAAATTGAAAAAAATAAATATATATATAGAGATATAAGACAATGAGTATTAAAGTAAAATTTATAATAAATATTTGAGCTAGAAATAGAAATAAATAAATAAGAGATGGACTATAAAAATCACAAAATAAACGTTAGTAAGAATTTAACAACAATTAAAATAGAAATTTTTTTGTATTATCAAGTAAAAATTAATAATAATAAATATACAATATAAACTATTGAAATAAATATATATGTAGACAATAACTATTTGGGTTAGAAACTCATTTGAATTACAAAGCAATATAACTTAAGTAGGAAAGCAAATACATTCAAGTATGAAACAAGTATTCATATCTATGAAAGTAAGAAAACCAAACAAATACATAAAGAAAACAAAAATATCCATGTACACTTGGGGAAAAAATGAAACAAAGACATATGTATGCAAATGAATGAAACCAGACTTGAAAAACAAATTATACATGTGTGAAAGCTTGCATAGGAAGCCAACAATTATCTCATATGTTTGTAACAGCCGAATGAAAGAAAAGAAGAAAATAAATGTATATTTTGTACAAGCATAATTAATATATCTGGTACAACTAATTAATGCAAGCACACCAATGATTCACTTCAGCCTCCAACCAAGGAAAATATCCTTGTCCTGCTTTGTACAAAATAATATTTCCCTGAACAAACAAAATATCAACTTGTACAAAATTTTCCCCTGTAAACTCTCCTACATATCAATTCTTCTCATATCAGTTCGTTCCATTTTTAAACTGTGAAAAGAAAAAAAAGAAACTAAAGTATATCATCTCCTCTAAAAAAACAAAATCAACAACATAATCAATACAACCGGATATCAAAGGAAATGGTTTCAGCAAGCTTGTTCTCTGTTCATCATGACAGGCTTTGCTCTCTGCTTCTTCCCATCAAGGTGAGCAAACTCACTTATCTACCTATGTGCTTTTGATATTGTGGTTGATACTTGAAGTATGATTGTTTGAAAATGTGTATGAATGATTGTTTTAAATCTTAATACATGTTTATACGAATGAAGATACTGTGAGTATGTCTGGACATATAAGTGATCATCTCTGTTCTAAGTTTCAGGGTTTAAAGCTTAGATTAAAATTCCAATTTTTCTCACTCTAATCTCTGTTAGGCCCGGGTATTTAAACTAAATATGTTTGTAAAGTCAAGATCTAGGCCTTAAAAATACTTTTGAGAAGATTTAAATTGAGTTTATCTGGGAATTTCAATATACAGTGAAAAGTTTCATAAACATGATAAATTCAAATCTCGAAATCTATTGATTCATATACATCATTGTGTTCGACAGTGAAAACTATGATTTTTAAAAGAAAATTCATGATTTTTAATTTAGTATATCACAAGAATTTGTGAGTTGAAAGAATTTCGAGTTTTCACCAATTGCCGACGATGGGCGAGGCGATATTGGACAAGCTTGAGGTCGGTGGTAGCTGGAAGGATGGAGATTACTAGAAAAATGGTGGTGGAATTTATTAGTGGCCATGGTGGCGGGTTGTCGATGAAGTAGGGTTTAAGGACCAGTTTTGTTGAGGAGAATGTCGAGCTTCATTCGACGAAAATGGAGCTCCAGGCTCGATCGCGAGGGTTGTGGTCGCAACGTGATGATGTGAAGCTGCTCTAGCAGTAGTGCGGTGGGTTCCAGTCAACGAGATCGATGTCGGCGGGTTGTTTTGGTCGATTTGTGTTAGTTCCAGTTTTGTTGAGTTGCTCGTTTTCGAATAGGGGATGATTTAGCCGACCTGGGTTCTTGTGAGGGACGGAGGGGTTGCCGATGATTGATCGATGATCGGAGAAAGGATCGGAAGGTGATGGATCGTCATGCACGTGCACGCGATGTCAGTTTGTATCGATGATGGTTGTTGAGTTTGGGAAGATGAAGGTGGCTCGGGTCACAGCTCGAAGTCAGGGTGAGTTCTTCTCGAAGGAGTTGAAGAAATGAGTAACTCGAGTGCGTACTTGGGTTATTTCGAGTGAGACTCGAAGCAGTTAGGGTCTGGTTCGGGTAGAAATTGTGTACAGGCTTTATACCTGTTTCTGGTTAAAATTTTGAAATTAAAATTTTAAAGTTTAAAACAAGATCCGAGATAAGTTTAGATCAAAAGTTGAATATTAATTCAGGTTTAGTTTAAACTTAGATTTGAAGTGTTTTAAAAGAAATTGAACTAAAAATGGAATTTAAAATCTTAAAGGAAAACATTTAAACCAAAGTTTAAATCAGGATTTTTAAACCTGGACTTAATTCAAATTTGAATTCCAGATTTTGAAATTAAATAAATTTGATAAATTTGAATGTTTGAATCCGGTTAAATGTGAAATATTCCTTTAATATGAGAATTTAACAAGGAATTTGATTTAAACTCTTTTAAAAATTCTTTTATAATAAAATATTACTTCAACAAGTAATCTAAAAGATTTTAAAAATTAGTTTAAATTTTATTAAAGATAAATAAGGGCACATTTTAAATCCTGGATTTAAAATGAAGTTTAAAAGGGTAATTAAGAATGATTAATTTATTTATAATTGTAATTAACTAAGTGACTAGAGATTAGTCAATTTGAAATTAAAGATTTGGTTAATTAACAATTAAGAATTTATTTGTAATTAAGAATCGTTAATTAAAGATTAATTTATAATTAGAAGTTAATCAAGATAATTGATTAAGAAATAATTAATTAAAATTGAATTTATTTATAGTAAATATCACCTTCACCTTAAATTGAAGATGATCGACTGTCATCAAATATTGTGTACTGGATTAATATTTCTGTTTGTGATTATGATACTGTATGATGTGACTTGTCTTATGCTGGACTGTGATTTGTAGTTGTTTTTGTATATATGAAAACCCCTTGACCCGTAAACGACATTTGAATTTCGATGCGACAGGGAGTCGGATTCCAGTTGGTTATCCGAAACCCACATCGAATTGTAATGATGAATCTTTGTGACTGATAAATTTACTTTTTCTATGAATCTGTGAATGAAGATAAGCATTATGGATTATACCGCTTATCGATATATCTGTGAGGATTGATGTTGTGCACTATTGTATGAAACCCCTGGACTACACCATACACGCACAAATGTGGATTTCACGTGGAAATCGGTTAAGTCACAGATGATGTAAATTTAATGTTTTTGAAATTGAAATTTTAATTTCAATTGATTTTGAAATTGGAAATTGGGGTTTAATATGAAAATATTTTGAAATGGAATTTCAAAGATAAAAGTTATTTTGAATAACTTAACCGAGTTTGAAAATTTAAATAATTTGATTTAAATTTGAATTCAAGTTTGAAATTGAATTCTATGATTTGAAACTAGGATTAAAGATGCTGTACAAGTTATATAGGTTAAACCATTTTAAAGATATTGATTTGGGAATTTGAATTTAATTCAAGGGTTTTAACTCGTGTAAATATAACTGGATTTTTCTGAAACGAAACTATTTGTTTTCAAATAGTAAAAGCTTTCACATAAGTAATGAACTTCCAATTTATGTTGAACGGTTTCAAGTTTGAAATAGAATTGAAATGTTTTGAAAACTATGAAATGAGTCTTTGATTTCAAAGACCGGATGAGTTAATCTAACTTGAAATAGAATTGTTTTGAAAGACTATGAATGAATCTTTGGAAACGAGTTTTGGAAGCTATAAGTTAAATCTTGACTTAAAGATTTAACGAGTTAATTCAATTGAAATGGAAATTGTTTTGAAATCCACGAATGGATCTTTGTGAATGGGGTAAACTTTGTGAATTGAATCTTTTTGTTTAAAAGATTAAAAGTGTGGAAATTGTTTAAACCATTGAAGGTTTTTGAAATGAATCTTTTTGTTTAAAGATTGGAAATGGTAATTTGTTTTAACCTTTCGAATGAAAAGTTTTGGGCTTTAAGCTGTGATTTAACTGAGACCCCAGTATCCATATGATTTTTAATTGCGCTCGTTATTCGGTTTAGCCGGGAGAGGACCTTTGTGTCGTATAACCCACTCCGAATAATGATACGTCGTATATGGATAGCATTTGAAGACCAGTGGTGAAGACCGGGTATTTGCGAGAACGATAGGATGACCTATCGATTGTCTCTGCACTGAGTCGCGCCGGTATAGAGATTCCCTAAGTGATGGGAAGTCCGATCGAGATTGTGAATACTCGGATTTGCAAGGGCTTCTTCGGAAGTGCCTTCGGTTCTGTTCGAACCCGGAACAGACTTGTATGGATGTGTGTCTGACGTTACACTTTGAGATGTAAAGCTCGTTTCTATCAAATACATTTCTGTTGGTGGCGGAGAATTTATTCTCTTAGCTTAACACCCTTCTCTGAGACGTACGAGCTCAGAGGTTATGTAGTTGATGGTTACTAGTGATACATTCCCAATTTGGTAATGTGGCACACGAAGTGCTGTTGATCAATTGATGATCAAAGCGTTGCTTTGTGAAAAAGCGTGGCTTTGTGAAAAAGCGTGGCTTTGTGAAAAAGCGTAATGTATATGGACGAGACTTCATCGAACCTCACAACCCGGTAATAGTCGAAACAGGAATGTTGCGGCAAAGGTTTGTAGGGGTAGCGCCCCTAGGGTATGTCATTTCCTTCTGGATAAAAGGTGATATCATGGTATGGAGCCCAGATATTTTACCTATGTTGATGCTGCAAATTCATTATACTTTGTGGTTTTTGCTTTATGATCGAGACGTCTCGGATAAAGGTCGGTGACGACCGGGGGATGACATGACTCGTGTGTTAGTTACCTAGTTACAGTTGTACAGCATGAGGTAGCGTCAGTGTGTTAGTTACCTAGTTACAGCTGTACAGCGTGAGGTAGCGTCGGCCTTGTGTTTGCAGAGATCTGGTTAGGTTCTCGGGGCGTCTTTCCAGAGGCGTTTTCGTTTCGGTAAGGAAGTTCCTTAGCCTGACCATTTGTTGGAAATTCAAAGAAACAATACGAACCCTGTACGGTTTTAGTTGTATTACCTGCTATGGAATGTGGCGGTAACCTGCTATTGAACGTTGTAGCTTTAGTAGGCATACAATAACGGTTGTATGCTGGCTAAGATTTATATTATATTTTCGAAATGTTTTTCTACACTATGCACTAGTAATAATATCAAAAGAGTTTTGATTTTTCGTATTAAGCATGTTTGACTATCATAAAGAGAAATCTCCTCCAATTCTGCGATTGCATTGTGTGTGTGGCAGGAGGCCTTATGGTAGTTTCATTTTCCAAAAGCATTGCCGATTTCAATGTTTAAAATCCTTTGTTGCTTGTATTAAAGATAAACTGTTTTGTTTGCTCATACCAGTCTCATGACTGATCCGGAGTTTATTGTTCCCTTCCTAAACTCTGGGTGCCCACAATTTTCCACACGGGCAGTCTAGAGTTGGGTTTTTCAAATATTCAGGTTTAATGGATTATCTGGAGCTAGTTCAGTTCTTGGAGTTCATGGACTGACGTTGCTTATCTTGGAGCATTCTATTGGAGACATTCTATCCGCTGCTGGTGTTATCTATTTTCTTTCCGCTGCTATTTCTCGTATCATATCTCTGATGTGTATTGATATCTGTTGTATCATTCTATTGTATCATATTGTATCAGATTTTTGTATCTGTCATTGTATCAACGTTATATATATTGATATATTCTTTTTCTTCCACTGTGTTGTTATACTTAACTGTGTTATAAGCTCCGGCGACTCGGATTTGAACGGTCGAATCTATGGCATTCGAGTACGATGTAAAGTACGAATGTCGATTTTCGAACGCGAAAAATTCTTATCATTACACATAGCTTGTGTGTTAGCTACCTAGTTACAGCTGTACAGCGTGAGGTAGCATCGGCCTTGTGTTTGCAGAGAGCAGGTTGACTCTCGGGGCGTCTTTCCAGAGGCGTTTCCATTTCGGTGTAAGGAAGTTCCTTTGCCTGACCATTTGTTGGAAATCCAAATCTCAATACGAACCTTGTACGGTTTTATTTGTAGAACCTGCCATTTACTTATGGTGGTCACCACTGTTTAGATGTTAGCTATAGTAGGCATACAATAATGGTTGTATGTTGGCTAAGATTAATATTATACTTTCGAAATGTTTTCTGCACTATGCACTAATAATAATAATCCAATGATTTGCGTAGTAAGCATGTTTGACTAACATAAGAAGAAATCTCCTCCAATTCTGCGTTTGCATTGTGTGTGTGGCGGGAGGTCTTATGGTAGTTTCATTTTCCAAAAGCATTGTGGATATTTTCCACTTCCTTTGTTGTTGTTGTTGTTTTAAAGATAATAACTGTATTAGTACTCACACCAGTCACCATGACTGACCTGGAGTTTATTGTTTCCTTCCTAAACTCTGGGTGCCCACCAATTTCCACACGGGCAGTCTGGAGTCAGGTTATCAGGTCATTCTGGATTTAGGAGATGTTGTGGAGCTCAGTGGCGAGCTAGATGGCGAGACGTATTACTTGTATATGATATTATTTATTCCGCGGTGTATTCTATATGAGGACAAGTTTATATAACTGTCCAGTGTTGTATTGTTGTTGTAAACTCTGATGATGATGTAATGTATAAACAGATATAGTTCTTTGATTTAAAGATTATTCATTTATCTATCATATGTTGTTCCGCTGCAATATGTGAGATTCTGATATTGTTCTGTGTTTTTCTATTGTTCTTCTTCCTTTTTTCTTCTGCCTTCTTCTACCTCTTCTTTTTAACCATAACAATTCGGTTTTCCGGCATTCGATTGCTCGGCAGTTGATACAGTGGACGTATTAATGTCGATTTTCTAGCGTCGAAAAGTCGAATCGTTACATGTGGTATTAGAGCATATGGTTAAGCGACAACCTTGGCTCAGTTGGGAATTACTCATTAGAGATAGAGTCAGTAGTACTCTAGAATGAGTGTGAGTGTAATAATAGATACGAGTGCGTATTTGTTAGTGAATATAAAATTTGTTTTATATTGTGTTTGCTTATCCATTGAGCTGTTTATGAATTCTGGTCGGTATGTGGGACGCCATATTATCGATAGGGGTTTCTAAACACTTAAACGAGGCAAGTCGACATAGTATCATTTTAAATTGGGCAAATGAAATAATTTTACCTCGATTATATTTTGTATAAAAAGGAAATAATTTTTTCAGAAATTGTTGAAGTGTATATAAAATTGAATTGTTTGGTTGTTGAAAATGTAAGGAAATATATATGAATTAATAAAAGTTGTTTGAATAATCTAAACAAAAACAACAATTGTAAAAGGACGAAGTATATAAGCAAATGAATTATTAAGTATGGAATTATAATTAATATGATTTGCAGTTGTGAAATAATCTTGTATAAGAAAAGTAAAATAGTGAAATTATATGAGAAAAAGATTTATAAAGCGATTTATAAATAAAAGGGAAATTTTGAAAAGAATTTAAAGCACTGAATTCACTACTGTTGTTGGGAAATAATAAGGGTGATGACTGCAGCATCATCAGTATCATTTTCGAGTTTCTGTGTGATGGATTTGCTACCATAATAAATTGAAAAATTGAAGTTTTGTTGTGATAAACAAATTTGAAATTAAAATCCAAGTTGAAATTGATGAATATAAGTAGAAATGAGTTTTGAACTTATGATATAAGATAATAAATTTAGCTTTGGTAAAGGTTAAATAGAATTTACTTTAGAATTGGAATCTGAATTGGATTTATAAGTGGAAAATTAAGTGAAGTTAAACAAATGATGTTTAATTGGAATTGAACTTAAGTAATGATGAATGAATTTGATTTTGGTATCAAAGTAAATTAATAAAGTGAATTTATTAATTGGATTTGAACTTGAGTTATATAAAATGAGATTCAACCTTATTTGAAAAATGAATTAGCAATTGAATTAATAAATAGATTGAATGTAATCAATCAAATGTGAATAAATTGATATGGAATAATGGATGTAAGTGTTAATTCATTAAAGCTAATTAAAAGTGTTGAACCAAATTGAATGTAAAGTAAAGTAAATTGAATAAATTTGGTTGTGTTAATTATACGTTGGTTGTTATATGATTGTTAGTTGATTGTATATATATAATTCATTAAGTGTTAATGAAATTGAATTGATAAAAAAATTGAAAGCTATGTAATTGAATTTGAATTGAAAGTGAACCAACTTGAATGTAAATTAGTGAAGGTGAACTAATTGAAATAAATACATGAATGGTTTGAAAATTTTGTTGAAAGCATTCGAATTCGTTTTGAAACCATATAAATTGCTTATGGGAATTATTTGATTGCATTGCTTATGAAAACTTTGTGTTTGTTGTTGAAAATTAATGAAATGTAAATGAATTTCCTATATATGTCACTTACGTGTTTAAATTGAGTAAGTACATGTGCCGTGGCTGCTGTTCGGTTGATTTGGTTGCGCTAAAATGCTAAATTAATAACTGCTTTGCTTAAAAATGCTAAAAAGGTACGCTTACGCAATAAAAATAGGAAATATGAACTGTTTTTCTGCTTTTCCGACCGTGTGGGTCGATGTATATATATTTATGTCTATTGTGATCCTACTATGATCGAACCGTGCAAAAGAGACGCTGGCGAATTTTTCTGAAAATTTAAGGCGCTAGAAAAATTTTGGGAAATTTTGGAAAATTTGTGAAAACTAAATTTTGGATTTGGAGTTAAAAGATAAACGATATAATTTGTTTTGAAAAGTATAACTAAGTATAGATTTGAAAAACTTAGTAAAGTTTTTGAAAGAGTTTAACTATTGGATTTTGGGAACGTTAAACACTTAAGAGATTTTGAAATCTAATTTGAACGAATTGTTTGAAAAGTTAATGGATTTTGTGACTTTTTCTTACTTTGCAATTTCGAGGACGAAATTCTTTTAAGGGGGGGAGATTGTAACGACCCACAATTTCTATCATTTGAAATTCGTATATTTAATTGATTTTAAATATTAATAAGTGGAATTTGTAAGCCGAATAAAATTAATTTCGAATATAGAGATTTAATTGTTTAATTAAATCGATAATTAATATTTGAAATTCCAGAAATAATTGGAAATTGGGTTTAATGTGATTAAAAATGATTTATAAAGTTATATTAAATCATATTGGAGTCAGAATGATGTTTGTGAACTTTTAAAATTGAATTAAAAGTTAAATTGTGAAAATTGAATATTTTAATATTTAATTGACGACTAAAAATAGTCATTTTTCAAACAATCTCGGATTTCGACGAAACCAGTTTCATCGGATCCGTAATGTGGTATTATTGTAAGATTTCAAATTTCGTGTCAATCGGATGTACGGGTTGTCCGGGGCAAGCTGAAACGCATCGAAATTGTTTTAATCGATTTAATTTAAATTGATCATTTATTTTCGTAACTCTCACATACGATCGAATTAGCCTCCGAAACACGTTCCATTGAGTTCGGAACGCGGGGTAAACCTTAGAAACGCCAGCCGGCACGTGAGATTTGGAGTTCGGAAAAATTCGGGTGAATAGTGATTTGGAGAATTTTCTATAAAAGGCCCCCATTATTTCACTTTGCATGAGAACCCTAGAGCTGAACCCTGGCCGCCATTTTCATTTCTAAGGCCAGAAATCTCGTATATTTTCCTCTTAATCTCTCCCGATCTATAAACAACTAGCGAAAGTGTTCAACTACAATGTTGTAGCACTCGTCGAGTACTTTAGATCCATACGACGATGATGATCATCGGAGCATCGTGGTGGTAGCTAGGGGGCCGCGTTCGCTGCCGGGTTCATCGCGTGTTGCGCGACGTTTGGGTAGCCGAGTTGGCCATTGTCGTGGCTGGAGGTGAAGCTTGTGACGAACTTCGAAGTGGTGGTGTCTGATCATCTCCTCGATGATCATAGATGCCGCGGAAATTCAAGAAGTAAAGGCGACCTATGGGTCTCGTTCGCGTGCGTGTATACTGGAAGGGGAGGGAAGAAGCATGCGGCCAGATCTAGAGCAAGGGGAATCGATGGCCGAGATGAATTCTAGGTTTAAAAATAAAATATAAAAATGAAATTGATTTTATATAAATTCGTTAATCTTTGTAACGCGATAACTTTGTGATACAAGGTCCGTTTTCGACGAAACTTTTTGCGTTGGAACCGTATTGGCGAGCTCTTCACAATGGATCTGGTTTGGAGTTAATTGGAGTCAGTGAAAATTTTGGGTAAAATTAAATGGTCGTTTAATTTTATTCGAATCAAATACTGCAACCGTTATTGAAAGCAAGGTGAGAACTCCTCACTCAATCGAATATTGTGTTTCGATTTAAATTTTAAATAGTTGAATTAAAAATTGTTGATAGTGTTGATTGTGTGAATTGGATGATAAATTGTTATCTATTGTGTTAAATAGACCCTATACGCCGTATATTAAGCGGAGGTTATTTACTAAAAACATATACCGCGATAATTCCACATTGAAGTGGAATTGGTATTATATATGTATTTGGAGTTGATTTCCCGCATTATATAGCGGATGAGACCCTATTGTGCCGCATAATAGCGGATAATATTTATAAATCCCATATACTGCGATAATTCCACCGTGAAGTGGAATTGGTATTGTGCTAACATCTGTGGATGCGGGGAAACAGGTTGGAGGGATCCAACTGGATTCCTCAAACATTTGAATTTATTTCAATGTTGTGTGTTGATTATTTATAATCCGTGTGTGATTATATTGTGTTTGAAATCGTTGAAGGCTAAAATTTAGCCGGATATATTTTTGGTATCGTTGGATACCGAAAATGAATAAAAATTGGATTTTTGAAATTTAAGTTGAAAATTTATCGAAAAATTTATTTTTGATAATTGGATAAATTTAAAAGGAGTTTTAAAAAGATAAAAGTCTTATTTTTGAACCATATTGAATTAAATTCCAAATTTTGGAAAAAAAGGCTTTATAAATGGATTTCAAAAATATTATTTATAAGTTGAAGAATTTATTTAAAATTTGGATTTTTAAATAGATTTGAAGAGATAAAGAAATTTATTTTAAAACGGGAATAACTTTGGAAAAATTAATTTATAGAAATTTATCTGATTTAGATTAATCAGATAATTAAATTAATCCTATCTATGGATGTTTGGATTATATTGGATGTTGAATTGTTTGACATCTCTGATATGTGAATCTTTATGATATATTCTGATTTGTGTTGTGATTGGTAATTTGTTTATCTGTGATATATATATATATCTTTGATTTGTGAATGAAAGATAAGCGTTATAATTTATACCGCTTATCAATTATATTTTTATATTTGATCTGTGATGGTTGAATGTTGTTGCACTATTGTGTTAAACCCCTGGACTACACAATACACACACAAATGTGGATTTCACGTGGAAATCGGTTAAGTCACAGATTTTTATCAATTTTGGAAAATTGAGTTTTTGAATCCAAAATGGTTTTGGAATTGGAATTGAAGGTTTTTGAAAATGAGTTTCAAAAATAAAAGTTATTTTAAATAACTTAATAGAATTGGAATTTAAATCATTTGATTTAAGTTTGAATTCAATATTTTAAAATTGAATTCGATGATTTGGGAATTTTGGTTTAAAAGATTTTACAAGTGTAAAAGGTGTTATATGGGTTTTTAACCATTTAAAATATGGTTTTGGAAATTTAAATTTATAATTCAAGTTTTATACTTGAACGGCTTTAACCTATGTAAATTGTAACTAGTTTTCCCAAAACGAAAACTATCTGTTTTCAAATGATAATAGCTTTCATAAAGTGAAAAGATTTCCAATTTGTATCGAAACATTTCAAGTCGAAATGAAATAGTGAATAGTTTAGAAAAACTATGAATTAACCTTTGTGAAGATGATTAAACTTTATTTTGAAATCAAAGAAGATTTTAAAAGGTGTATCTTTTATATTATAAAAGACTTGAATTGTGAATAGTTTTGAAAGCTATAAATTAAATCTTAATTTAAAGATTTAATGGGTTAATCCAATTGAAATGGAAATTGATTTGGAAATCTGTGAATGAATCTTTGAGAAACTGGGTAAACTTTGTGAAGTAAATCTTTTTGTTTAAAGATTTAAAATGGTAATTTTGTTTAAACCATTTAAAGGAAAGGATTTGGGTAATAAGTTGTGACTTAATTGAAATCCCTATATCCATATGTTTTAAATATTGTGCTCACTATTCGGGTTAGCCGGGAAAAGACCTTTGTGACATATAACCCATTCCGAATTAGTGATACGACGATATGGATCATATTGAAGACCGGTGGTGAAGACCGGGTATTTGCGAAAATGAAAGGACAACCTGTCGAACGTCTCTGCACCGAGTTGCTCCGGTATAGAGATTTATATCACTCTTCTTGTGATGGGAAGTCCGGACGTGATTAGTGAATATCGGGATTGCAAGGGCTTCTTTGGAAGTACCTTCGGTTCCGTTCAATCCCGGAACGGACTTGTATAGATGTGTGTCTGACGTTACATTTTGAGATGTAAAGCTGGTTTCTATCAAATACATTTCTGTTGGTGGCGGAGAATTTATTCTCTTAGCTTAACACCCTTCTCTGAGACGTACGAGCTCAGAGGTTATGTAGTTGATGGTTACTAGTGATACATTCCCAATTTGGTAATGTGGCATACGAAGTGTTGTTGATTAATTGTTGATCAAAGCATGCTTTGTGAAAAAGCGTAGCTTTGTGGACGAGACTTCGTCGAGCCTCACAACTCGGTAATGATCGAAACAGAAATGTTGCGGCAAGGTTGTTAGGGGTCGCGCCCCTAGGGTATGTCATTTCCTTCTGGATAAAAGGTGATATCATGGTATGGAGCCCAGATATTTTACCTATGTTGATGCTGCAAATTTATTATACTTTGTGGTTGTTTCTTTGAGGATCCTCAGTTAAAGGTCGGTAACGACCGGGGGATGGCATAGCTTGTGTGTTAGCTACCTAGTTACAGCTGTACAACGTGAGGTAGCGTCGGCCTTGTGTTTGCAGAGAGCAGGTTGACTCTCGGGGCGTCTTTCCAGAGGCGTTTCCATTTCGGTGTAAGGAAGTTCCCTTTCCTGACCATTTGTTGGAAATCCAAATCTCAATACGAACCTTGTACGTTTTTATTTATAGAACCTGCCATTTACTTATGGTGGTCACCACTGTTGAGATGGTAGCTATAGTAGGCATACAATAATGGTTGTATGTTGGCTAAGATTAATATTATACTTTCGAAATGTTTTCTACACTATGCACTAATAATAATAATCCAATGATTTGCGTAGTAAGCATGTTTGACTATCATAAGAAGAAATCTCCTCCAATTTTGCGTTTGCATTGTGTGTGTGGCGGGAGGTCTTATGGTAGTTTCATTTTCCAAAAGCATTGCAGATATTTTCCACTTCCTTTGTTGTTGTTGTTGTTTTAAAGATAATAACTGTTTTAGTTCTCACACCAGTCACCATGACTGACCTGGAGTTTATTGTTTCCTTCCTAAACTCTGGGTGCCCACCAATTTCCACAAGGGCACTCTGGAGTCAGGTTATCAGGTCATTCTGGATTTAGGAGATGTTGTGGAGCTCAGTGGCGAGCTAGATGGCGAGACGTATTACTTGTATATGATATTATTTATTCCGCTGTGTATTCTATATGAGGACATGTTTATATAACTATCCAGTGTTGTATTGTTGTTGTAAACTCTGATGATGGTGTAATGTATAAACATATATAGTTCTTTGATTTAAAGATTATTCATTTATCTATCATATGTTGTTCCGCTGCGATATGTGAGATTCTGATATTGTTCTGTGTTTTTCTATTGTTCTTCTTCCTTTTTTCTTCTGTCTTCTTCTACCTCTTCTTTTTAACCATAATAATTCTGTTTTTCGGCATTCGATTGCTTGGCAGTTGATACAGTGGACGTATTAATGTTGATTTTCGAGTGTCGAAAAGTCGAATTGTTACAAAAACTTACAAATTTTTTGTTTGTTTTCGATTTTGTTGTTTTTTTTAAAAAATATGCATGAACTAATGAAACTAAATGAATGTAAGGACTTAATTACAAATTTTCTATCTTACGTAGCTCCTAACCCAAAATTGTATAATCACACTTTGCCTTAATCCAACAAAATATTTCTAAGACAGGTAACGGATAGGAGTTATCGGTGCGCCACAAATCACCGTAGCAATGCAACCGAATGTTTAAGTACCTTCAGAGAAACAATCGGTATAATATTTATGAATCACCATAATATTTATAACTGATTATTGCTCTACCGTAGCCTAGAGACCAAAAAAATAAATTATTCAAAGAAGACAATGTAACAACCATGTATTTTGTAATTATTTTTAAATTGAATTTCCTGATTTAAAAACTTTTTTTTTAAATGAATAAATTTTGTTATTTAAATATAAATTTTGATTTATGAGAATTATAATTCCAAACATGAATAAATAGAATATTTTCCAAAAATGTGAATTTTGTCAAAGTGGTCAAACTTTGACTTTTAATTTTTAAATTTTTTTTTTTGAAATTTTGAAATTTATCTTTATTTTATGAAAGCAAATAAAATTTTAAGTATACTGCTTTTCGTTTCGTTGGAATCTGATTTATATTGTGAAAGTTATGCTTTTTACACTATTGTATGCAAATTGGTTATTTAACAAAATTGTTTATTTTAATTTACATAAATGATATTTTGTTTGTCATGTCATGTTCTAATTTATGTTTACATGTGTAACATGACATGTTATGTGTATATATATATATATATTTTTTATTTTGAAACATTTTAAAAGTGTAGTTGAAATTTTCCAATGTCAGTTGTATTTTATTTACAATTTTTAGTTCTAGTTTCAATATAATAAACTATTTCTTTATTTATTTTCTTATTTTTCCTAAGACAAATTATTTATTTTCATTCCTACTTTATTTTGTTTTAATTTTTGTTTAATTGATTTTCTATTTGTTTATATTGAATTAAAAATGAATTGGAAATTCAAAGAGACAAAGCTTTTAAAACCTATGACTTTTCATTGCCTAGTCCTTTCATTTTCTTTGGCCGTTCAAAACTCTATTGTAGCCATATATTCTTTACTTCATTTTCACGTGAAAAATCCTTCTCAACATCACAATACACGGCCATAATCATTTCTGAAAAAAAAAGCAATGGCCTCCTTCTTTTCTACTTTTTCATTGATTTTTGCTTGTTTTGCCTTGATCTCTTCATATGTTTGCTTGGCCTCAACCACCACCATCTTCTCCGACCACCACCACCATCTCCTCCTCCTCATCATCCATGGCCAACCACCTACCCCGCTGTCCAGATCTGGCCATGACCATAGCATGAGCAATTCACCACAAAACTTTGCTGAAATTCCATAAAACAATGCCTAGTCGACCTAAACTTCACCACCACTTCCATATCTTGCCTCGGCCACCACCCCTAGCTCCACCACCATCATGACCTGACCTTTGACCACCAGCATGACCTCTGACCTGACCTAAACCAGAGCATGGCCGAGCCCAATATAGTGTAGGACAAGCCTACATGCACCAAAACTTCACCTAGTGGCCTTGCCCCTTTATATTCTTCATGTTGTAACTCCAAAACCTCTTCACATTCCTTTGTAGCCGTGCCTATATGTGCCAAACCCAAACCATTTCAACCTGAAAACATGTGTGGCCGAGCCTAAACCATGCCGTGGTCGAGCATATGTGAGTTATGGTCAAGCAAAATTGATGGAAAATCTTGGTGATGTCTTTGTTAACTATATCTCAATTTGTTTCAATATATTTTGTGTTGAAAAATATTTATATATTACTTTGTTTATTTTGTATACAAGATTAAATATCTTGGCTCTATCCACTCAAATCAAAAGTCGTGCTATATCGTGCTTTCTGAATTCATCTGTGTGTTTTGATTTGTGAAATCCAGCTTTAAAAGGTGAGTATTCACACATGACATTTATACTTATATAATTGTGAAGTGACAACAAGTGAATGTGTAAACTATTATATCATGTTATACCTGCCTGTGATGTAAATTTTATGATGTTAAACCCTGTTATTAACTTGTCACATCATATGTTATATTTTATTTTATTATACTATTTATTTATTTCTGTTAATCACACTGCAAGTTCCCTGTAGAATAGAATCACTATGGGTTGAAATGATACATACCCGAACGGACTTTAGAATAGGGAAAAATCGTTATGGGCTGACATTATAGGCCTGAGCGATTTTTTTTTTATTGTTATTAACTTGGGATTGCGGGTTTGAAATGATAAAACCCGGATCCTTGTTTTGTAAATTACGGATTGAAATGATATATGATCCGTATCACTTGTCTTAAGTTAGAAAATAATATACAGACCCATGGTTATTTTATATATATTTTTGGATATTTTTAAGTATTTTAAAATGTAAATTATGATATTTTGATTTGAATTTGAATTTAAAATGATTTGTTAAAGTGTTATTGATTTTTCTATGAATATAAAATGTTAAACAAATGGATGCTTAAAATGGTAATTTGGAATTTTAACTTGACTTGGAATTGTGAGATTTGGTTTTAAAAATGGAAGTTTAAGTAAAAGAAAATAAAATGGAAATTTTGTTTTATATGTGAAATGATAAATTAAATTAAAGTGTTAAGTGAATGTAAAGAATAGGAAAATTGTACAATTGAATTTAATAAGTGAAGTAATGAAAAATTTGATATTTATTTGTGGAATTTACTTTATAAAAATCATAAGTTAAAGGGTAATTAAATGACCATTTTAAAGTGGAAAAATATGATTTTTATATAATTAAAATGGTTAAATTGAAGTTTATATGTTGCTGAAATTCTATTGTAAATCTGGAAATGTCTTTAGTAGCACTTCAGAAATGCTATCGTTTCTCAAAATTTACTAAAATCTGAACTAATAAGAATCTGCAGCACTTTGTAAGTGCTGTAGTTGCAGAAGTGAACTAAAGGCTAATTTAACTAAGGGCTATTGCAGCACTTTGTAAGTGCTGTGGTTGCTGAATTAAAATTAAAACCTGAAACTAATAAAAAGGCTACAGTAGCACTTGATAAGTGTTGTCTTTGCTGAATGGAACTAAATTTTTTAAATTTAACTCTGAACTACTACAGCAATTTATAAATGCTGCCTTTTCTGAATTTAACTTGTTTTCAAATGAAACTGAACTACTACAGCAGTTTATAAATGTTGTCTTTGCTGAATTGAATTATTTCAAGTATAACTTACCGCAGCACTTTCTAAATGCTGTGAAAGCTGGAATTTTAATGTTTTAATGTATTTAAGTGAATAAATGAACTCAGAAAAGGCTAAATTCTTGGGGATTGAATATTTGATTTAAAGGTATAATGAATTTACTTTTAAATGGTTTAAATGAAGTATTTTAATTCGGAATTATTAACCATTTTGAAATGTTAACCACGGGAACACTTCTCTGTATACTATTTTGTTTCCTTGTGATTTATTTGGATGCACACTTTGATTTGAGAGTGTGGCTAGAGGTGAGCGATTACTGCAGCTCTACGCTACCCTAATCACATTAACACTGTTATTTGCATTGTTAACTTTAATATGGATATTTTTATGATAACGTTTATTACTGCTTAATTGATGGTTTACGGATCCTTAAAGGATGGGCGATCCCAAGCATCCTTTAAGTTATTGTGCATTGCTATTACAGTTCACTTGAGTTGGTTTACATTGTATAAGTATGTATGTCCTGACTCGAGTGTTTTGTGTTTTACTTTACGCTCGGGTCAGTTTGAGTAATACAACTTTGGATCACCTTCTGGAGCTAGAGATTTGTTGGAGCTTATTTGTCTATCGGTTTCATCGATTTCTATTCTACTTATTTCCTGTTCAGTATTGTCTCTGTATTATTGACTTATGTATTCGGATTTCTATTGTATCTATTTGACTATGAGATTTTGTATATGTTTTGAGAGTTGTATATAGTAGCTTCATGAACTACTATGGTATTTTATTTCCGCTGCGAGTTATTCTGATATTCTGTGTCTTTGATTCTGTGTTTGATTTCATTTGCTCCAAATTTTCTTGACAATTCACTGTTTTGAAGTATTCAAGTCCGACATGTGTGGATTTATTGTCGATTTGAATGGTCCAAAATAGTGGGATGTTACAAACAACTTGAATTAAACCCTAGGTGAGCTCGTGACTTCCTTAAGTCTAAAGTTTAACCGTTTTATTAGTCAAATTCTAAAATGAAATGCAATTTGTGGGTCAAGGAAGGGGTGATGAAATTCTCCATCTTATGTGGATTTGGATGTTGCCCTTAGAAAATAAAAACAAGATGAGATGAATGAAAAACTGAAATTAAACGTGTATTAACAATGCAACTACGAATGAAATTTTTTTTTGTTTTTATTTTTTAATTTAAAAAAAAAAATTCAAACAACTAACAATGCAAAGCAAATAAAAACAAGTGATAAGAACATGATACTAGAGCGTGCCGAATTATTAGTAGTTTATTTTAAAAATGACGATTTTTTTTATATGCAAGCAAGCAAAACAATTTTTTAGCATGCTAATCCTTCTGCTTTTGCAACCTGAAAAAAAGAGAGTCGAATATGAACAACAAATTATAACAAAATAAAATTTTAAACAAAAATTTTGAACTCAACCCAATTATTTAAATCAAACAAGACCCTTTTTCTTGTTTTTTTAAAAAAACAAGAAAGAATGAATAAAATTCACAAATCCCAACAAATTTTTTTTAAATAAAAAAAAGACAATACCCACTAGTACGGCCCAATACCTAATTTGCAAAGCTTAATCCCAAAAAAATTGCCTTTCTTTTCAGTTTTAAACACACGAAATGAACGAAAGAATGAAAGGAGAAAAAAAATTATTATTTGGCGAAGTAAAACAAGATTGGTTGCGGTTCAAGATGGAAGTTGAAATCAAGATTTGGTGAATTGAGGGTTTTGGTTTCGTGCAGGCGGGTTCGAATTGGAGGCTGCTATGGGTTGCTGCGATTTGTGACTTGCAGGTGATTTTGGCTGTCGTGGTTGAAAGGAGGTATTTTGGGTATTTGATAGGCAGTGTGATGAACAGTCGAGTATGGAAGAAGTTTGTAGACAAGTACCAGTTTTGAAGGGCGGGATATTGCAGGCAGTTGTATTTGGAGGTTGCAATAAGGAGATGACAGAAGTAGTAATGTGCAGTGAGTGGATATGGCAAGCAATTGTGGTTTGAGGAGATGTTGAAGACAAATATGTGGTTTGGAATTGTATGGCAAGCAGTAGTGGTTTGAGGAGATGTTGAAGACAAATATGTGGTTTGGAATTGTATGGCAAGCAGTTGTGGTTTGAGGAGATGTTGATGAAAAATATGTGGTTTGGAATTGTATGGCAAGCAGTTGTGGTTTGAGGAGATGTTGAAGACAAATATGTGGTTTGGAATTGTATGGCAAGAAGTTGTGGTTTGAGGAGATGTTGAAGACAAATATGTGGTTTGGAATTGTATGGCAGAAGTGTTGTTTGGAACAGTGGAGGATAGCCGTATGATGAATGTCGCAGCAAGGTAATGGTAGATGCACTGTTGTTGTGTTGATTGTCAGTGAGGAGAAGTTGTTTTTGCAGGTAGGTTGGTGACAGAGGTGGGGAAGTGGTTTTGGTATGGTGATGTCAGTAGTGAAGTTGGTGGTTTGAGAAGGATTTGCAGTTGTATGAGTTGTAGACGGTGATGAGATTGTGGATGCAGGGGAAGTAGGAGAAGTTAGCTGATGTAATAAGTGTGGAGATGACTGGTTAGGGATAGTAGTGCAAGTTTATACGATGTTTGGTGGAGGAGGTACACCCAGAGGTGGAGACAATGGATGAACTGTAAGGTGCAAGAGACAGAGTATATTATGAAGTTGTTATGAACTATGATGTTGATTGCAGCAATGATGGTGTTTTTGTTTTGAGGTGATTGATGAGAATGAACTGAAGTGAGAATATGAAGAATGAGGTTGTGGATATGCAACAGTTCAAGGCAGCAAGGTGAACGAAATTGTTGACAGAAGTGTGTAGCAATGGTGTTATGTTGATAGAAGTGAAACTGTTGACAGAAGGAGTGGCAGAGGTTGAATGGGGATTGGTAGTAAGGTATTGGCATAGAAATGCAAGGCAGAGGAAGGAGCTGTGGCAACAGTGATATGCACAGCAGCATTTGCACTGTTTTGTAGAAAAATTGTAAATGAAAATGAAAATCTAAATGCAAATTTGTAATATAAAAGGAGAAAATGTAAATGTAATGCAAATAATAAAATATTTTTGTTTTAAAATTGTGTATATGTTTTTTTTAAAATATGCAAATGCCAATGCAACTAGAAAAACAATAAACACTCAAAAAAAATGCAAACAAAAAAATCACATAAACACAGAACAATAAAAAATTTCTTTTTTTTAAATACAACTCAACACACAAAATGAAAACACACTAAAATCAAATGAAAATAATTCGAAGAGTAAAACTAAAATCAAATAAATTCCCTGGCAACGGCGCCAAAAACTTGTTGAATCAACGATTTTTTTATCGGCTAGAAAAACCGCCGAAAAATTGTAATAAAAATAATCGCAAGCGCACGGTGTATAGTTTTAGTACGTGGCGAGTGCGGGTTGATCCGTAGGAAATTGAAGTGATTTAAAATTCTACTCAATCAAATTAACCAAAGAGTTTGAAATTGTTTTAAGCTAAATAAAATGTAAAAACTAACTACAAGCTAAAGTGAATAAAAATTTGAAAGTAGAAGGCAATGTAGAGGCAAATCCCTTCTCATGATCACATAAATCAATATAATGAAATTATGATCTCTCTTTTTGGTAATTTGTGAATTTAGTTGATTTGTTTATCATAAGTACGGTCTATTTGTGCTATTAATTAGCCCAACATAAACCATCAAACTTTAACACAACCTTCAAACTACTTGTTAATTCTCATGAAAATGATAATAAAATTAAAAATAAAATCTATTCTAAGCATGATCTATTTACTATTGATTAGTAATATAGACCATCAAATTTTGATTCTAAAATCCACTTCATTACCGTAATCATATGTAGATAAAGAGATATTTGTGTTTATGTTTGTTTAAGCACAGCCTACTTGGTGTCAACAACATAGGCTATCAAATTCAAAGTTAAACAACAAAATTTTTACTCATTCAAACATTTCCATTAAGCACAAAAAGAGATCATAAATTAGCAAATATGTTGAATCTACATGATTAAGAAAGCTTCATTACCCCTAAATTGAAGGGGTTTAGCTTCTCATATTTGTTATCATTTCAATAAATGTAGACTGCAACATAACATAAACAAGAGGAAAAAGAAAGCTAATTGAAATAAACTAAAAGCTAAACTACTAACATAAGAAGAAACAAACAAGAAAAGAACATGAATTAAAAGTGCATGAATTAAAATTGCATATAAATTACATAAAAGAAAAAGGCTAAGAAGCCATGAAAGAGAGAAAGAGAGTTTATATTTACAATTTGTGCCTACAACTAAACTAAAATTACATAAGAGAAAAAGGCTAAGAAGCCATGAAAGAGAGAAAGAGAGTTTATATTTATAATTTATGCCTACACAAAACTAAATAAAGAGGAGGGTAAGAGTTTATTACATGAAACATAAGGGGTACATGCCTAAATTCCTAATCCATATTTTATGGGACTATCCAAAATACCCCTTTAGGAAATATAACCTCCAAGTAATCATTAGCATGAGCATAATCCTCCATTTAAATGTGCATGTAGCTTTACTTTCCACTAACATGTGCATTAGCTCCTAATTGAAGTTTATGGTTAGTGGGTAGGTGGGGTCCTCCATGTTACATGAATTGATTTATTTCTTCATTCTTTGGTTCTTCCATCCTTTGTGCATGCATACATATATGAAGCCTCTTCCAATATTTACTCAAATACCTACTGATGTGCATGTAAATATGCATATTTTTACATTCATATTTAATCTATTTTTATTTAAATAAATATCATAATTGGGTATTTTTACATGTTTAAAACAAAATTTCAAAAATGCTTTCAAGTCATTATTCATACATCAATGTGGGGGTAAAATAGTAATTTTGTGCATGAATTAATTTTGAGATTATTTATTTGCACATTTTCTTTTTTTATTATAGGAATTTTTGGATGGAAATATGAAGGTGTCTCATGGAAATATGTTTGCACAAGGATGAAAACAAATGAATGAAGACGAAAATAATTCAAATTCATGCATCATGGAGGACCCCACCTATCTACTTACCTTAATCTACAATTATGAGCTAATGCACAAGTTAATGGAGGTTAAATTTCATGCATACTTGATGATGGATTAATTAGAGACTATTGATAACTTGGTGGCCACACTTTCCTGAGGGCTATTTTTGGAAGCCCCGTAAAATATAGATTAGGGTTTTGTGCATGTATAAATAACTCTCTTATGTTCATGTAATGAATCTTCTTTTAATTACTTATCATTAGAATGCAAGTTGTAGCTTCAAATCAAATGAGAAATAAAATGGCTTCCTAAGCCTCTTTCTTTTTCTACATGCACTTTTATTTTGTGTACATTTTTATTTACATGCTTTCTTCATTCTAATGTTAGTAGATCAGCTTCATCTTTTGTCCACTTAGTTTAATATTATTTTTATGCAAGTAGTTTAGTTTTTTTTCTTCCATTTTCATTAGCTCTTACTTTTTTTGCTTGCTTTAAAATGTTGAAATTTACATGTGTTGATATGATAACACAAATGAGTAGCTAAACCCCTTCAATTTAGGGGTAATGAAGCTCTCTAAAAGTATATAAATTCAACATATCTTGTCATTTATTATCTCTTTTTAATGCTTCATGAAAGTGAATGTTGATGTAAGTTTATAAACTGGAGTTTGATAGCCTATGTTATAATTACAAATAGGCTATGCTTACTCCACATAAACACAATTTACATCATCATTTTACTAATTGATTTTTGATTATGGAATTAAAGTAGAAACAAAATTTGATGATCTATGTTATTAAATACAATAGTAAATAGATCATACTTAAAATAGCTTTTGCTTTAACTTTATTTTTATTGAAATTGATAAGTGGTTTTATGTGTTGTATTATAGTTTGATGGTTTAAGTTATATTAATTAATAACATAAATAAACCATACTTATGATAAATACATCACTAACTCCATTTAAGATCAAAATAGAGAGATCGTAGATTATTTGTTTATTGATTTACAAAAATATGAAAGTGGATTTGCCTCTAAATTGTTCTCTAAACTCATATGTTCATTCACTTGTTCTAGCTAGTTTTTACATTTTTAGCTAATCACAATCTTAAGTTTAGCTTAATTCGATTGAATAGAAATTTTAAAATCTATATAATTCCCTACGAATCGATCCGTATTCGCCACGTACTAGAATTGTACGCCGTGCGCTTGCGGTAATTTTTAATTTAAAACTTTTCAACTATTTTCTAAACTGATGGAGATTTAGCCGTCAAACACCTACACAGCAACATTAAAATGTCCAAGTGAATTTTTTTAAATTAAATCATACACAAAATTACTATTTTACCCCCAAATTGATGTACGAATGATGACTTGAAAGCATTTTTGAAATTTGGTTTTAAAAGTGTAAAATCACCATATATGATCATTTATTTAATTAAATTAGATTAAATATGGAAGTATAAATATGCACATTTACGTGCACATCAATAGGTTTCTATACCTAACCAAAAATTTAGAGTAAGTCTAATGTACTCTGATGTTGTATATATGAATAAAGATGTTTCCTTTCTATAAAGGTCATGGTCGTATTATATATTATTCGCTGCATTGTGAGATTCTGTGTTGTTTTAGTTTTCTATCTTTTACCCCAACAGATCGGTATTTCCAGCACTTGAATATTTGGCATGTAATATAGTTGACATATTAGTGTCGATTTTTGAGGGCCAAAAATCCAGTTCGTTACATTATACACCCATATTGATAGATATTACTTAGATTTCTGACTGGATGCGTAATGTAAATTATATTATTCCTTAATTTATTTTAAAGTGGGAATATGATTATCTCTACTTTTGAGTGAAATGAGGAGCATGAAGTCCCTTATGAGGTTGTGATAGCCACAAGTTTTTGCTAGCTCCATCCTAGCTTGACTAACTGTGGGGTCGCACCCCGATCCGGTTGCGGTGACATGTCTTCCTCGTAGCATGGTCATAGTCTGCCGCATGGACCAAGGGGACGAATTCAGAACGAGGCAAGGAAGTTTGGGATGGGAGCGAGGAACGAGGAGGAGGGGAAGAGAGGAAGCGACGTGGGCTTATTGTGTAGCTAAAGACTAATGAGGACGTTGACAAAAAAATACGAGTAGGGTCTCCCTTTGCATTTGAGAAGCTATGAGGCTCAGGTCTAGACTCGGCTTCTGGTAGTAGCAATAATAACAGCACATATAAAGTAGTGCATTAATGATATTAGAAATAAAGAATAAAATGAATCGATATGTGCGATGTATGCGATGTGTGCGATGGATGCTTGATAATTATGATGTGTGATTGATGTGTGTGATGGATGTTTGATATATGATGTATGACATGTGATTGATGCGTGCGATGTGTGTGATGTGTGCGATGGATGTTTGATGTATGATGTGTGATGTGTATGATAGTGTTTTGATGTTTGATGGATGTTTTGATGTTTGATGTGTTAGGGATGTTGTTCGATATGTTATAGATGTCTTATTATTCCTTTGATGATTGGATTATTTTATTATGTTGTGTATATGCTATTCATTGAGGTACCGTTTATATCCTCACCATTGAATATAGACATAGTCTTACCCGTTTATTATTTACGAGCGTTACGGTACGGGCTTCGTGCGTGACGATGGCATGTGTTTCGCGCATGAATTGTTCTTCTATAATGTGACGCCCCACCTCTATTGTAACGTCCCAAATTTTCGTGCTCGAAAATCGACATCCATACTTTACATCGTACTCGAATGCCATAGATTCGACCGTTCAAATCCGAGTCGCCGGAGCTTATAACAACATTAAGTAAATAACACAGCGGAATAAATGAATAATACATTGACATACAATATCTGATACAACAGAGTGATACAATGAATACCTATATACATCAGAGATATGATACAACAAATAGCAGCGGAAAAGAAAACGATAACATCAGCAGCGGATAATCTCCATCTTCAAAGCGCCAATCCATAAATAGCTCGAACTCCCAATAACGAGGCACAAAGATAAGCAAGTGCAGTCCGATCCAAAGACTGAACTAGCTCCAGATAATCTACTGAATCTGAATATCTGAAAAACCCAACTCTAGACTGCTCGTGTAGAAAATTATGAGCACCCAGAGTTTAGGAAAGAAACAATAAACTCCGGATCAGTCATGGGACTGGTGTGAGCAACAAAAACAGTTTATCTTTAAAAACAAATAGCAGAGAATTTTAAAGTCAATTCGTAATGCTTTTGGAAAATGAAACTACCATAAGACCTCCCACCACACACACAATGCAAACGCAGAATTGGAGGAGATTTCTTCTTATGATAGTCAAAGATGCTTACTACGCAAAATCAAATCATTTGATATTATTACTTGTGATAACCCGAATTTTTGGGCATCTGTTAATTGGAAATTAACAGAATTAAATTTAATAAAGTATTTATTTGTAAATTGAACAAATGAAACCCTGAGATATATTTGAAAATATATATATATAAATCTGAATTATAATAATGCTGGATTTTAAATATGAGATAGATATGTACTTGATAATCTCCTAATATAATTATTTAAAATTTGGCAAATTATTCTTTTAAAATAAATAATAATGTGTTGTTATATGAATATATATACATATGAGTAGATTTTACATAGAATTGGATTGGAAATTCAAGAATAAATATATATGATTATTTTTAGATCATGTATGAATATAAACATAAAACATAAGAAAAGATTTAAATAAAGAATCAATACTCTTTCTTTTAAATTACACATAAATAAGAATATTTAAAATAGGTATAGATTTAAAAACATATTCATTTATTAATATAAAAACAAATTGATATATAATATAAGATCATATAAAAACATTTAATACATGCAAATTACATGTGTAAGCATCATAATAAGAAATTAGGCAAGTGTAATGATTCTAGCATATAATTTAAACAAGTGTCATCTTTTTAAATTATTTCTAATGAGATTATATAATATCTTTATTTTCCTCTCTAACATTTTTCTTTCACCTTCACCTTTCAAACGAATAGCCTGTAAACAAAATTTAAAACCAGAAATTAAATCAAACAATTACTGTTTCAAGATTAAAAACAAAGGCAAAGATTTCAACTCAGCAAAAACATCAAGGCAAGCTGTAGATCTGTTTTAGGTAGCTCAAACTTGAAGAGATTTTCAGATCAAGGCTGTTGATCAACAACCCAAGATCAACTCATCTCATATATATATAAAAAAAAAAGAGGATCTAAGTTCAACATCGAGCAACTTCCAGTTTTTTTCAAAGTAAAATTGATTCTCTGTTCAAAAGCTGCAATTTATAACAATCAAGTAAAACCCATCTCAGTTTAAACAAGATTTGATCATCTCAAAACCTTCTGAGTAAAACTGGAAGTAAACTAGTTCAAGGATCATCAAGTCCAGTTTGCAGACATTCAAACTCTCTGTTCAACAACCCTTACAGGTGAGTAAACAAATTTTTTTTAAAAAAAAAAACAGTTTAATCTAGTTTTAAACTAAAAATGCATGTGATGGTATTGATTTATATTGAATTCTTTAGCTCGAATTTATCTGAATTTGTATGCATGTGTATGTGAGATGTCTGTATATATGTATCAGGTTCTCTGTGTCCAGTCTATGATTTGTTTTGCCTTCAAAAATTCGAATTTCTCAATCTACTCAATATTTGACTTTGATATATAGATGGAAGTTGTTTGTTAGGATATGAAGATGATTTTAAAAATAGCTTTAAGATTTTTAATTCAATAAATAAATTTTAAAAAGGGAAATTACAGTGAAACCCAATTTTTGTAATAAAAATCAACAGTCTTAATTCTTGATTTAAATTACATAAGTGAATTCGTGATTGCAAATCACGAATTTTAAAATACTTATCATGATTTTTTAGATTGTTAAACAATGGGAATTTTCGAGATGAACGAAAATGGGTTTTTCGTCAATTGTGGGAGATCAAGTTGACTGGAATGGTTGGGATTTCCTGTGGTGATCGAGAAGTGAATGGGGGAGCCAGGAAAAATGATCGAAGCTGCCGTAGTTTGTCGTAGAGACAACGGCGACGAAATTGATTCTGTAAACCTAGTTTTTGTTGTGGTCTTGTATTGGTCTCGTTCGAATGCCACAAGACATCGAGTTCGACCGGTGTTTGGGAATGCGTAGAGGGGGAGTAGGCGAAGGCGTGGCCGGTGGTGGTGATGATTCTGGTGGTCGGAAGTGGGGGTACGACGCGAGTTTCCAGGAGGATGATGAGGGAGTTCTGGTTCCAGTAGTCGAGATTTTAGCTCGATTTTGAGTATGGGTTCGTGATGATATCTGGGTAGAGGAAATTGTTAGAGGAGGAGATCGACGACTTGTGAGCATCGGCGGCGATGAGCCAATGTCGCTCTGATGAACGTGCACGGGCACGTGCACGTTTGAACATATCTGATATTATTTGGGTTTGGGAAAGAAGGGGGACTCGGGGAAGCCTCGTGTATATTGCCTGACGACTCGAAGTATACGAGAGGGGAGATAGACTCGGGGTTTTAAAATTTTTGCTCGGGATTTCTTTTAGACTCGGGTCTGGGAATTAAGTGTTATAACAAGTTTTACTCATTTTAAAACTTGGTCAAGTTTTATATAATTTCTTAACCCATTTCTTTTTAATAAATTTTGATTTAAGTTAGGATTAATTAAGAGTTTAAAACAAATTATTTTAAGTTTTTAAAATATTTTAAATTATATATATAAACTTTAATTTTAAAGTTTATTTTAAATAAACTTGATGTTAAAATTAAGAAAGTTAATTAAGAAGATAAAATGTTTTAATTGTTAATTAACTTAAAGGTTTAAGTGAATAGGTTAATGACGATTAAATTCCAAAGGTCATTAAATAAGATTTAAATGATAATTGAAATAATGGTTTATCTTTTAAGATCATAAGTAATTAAAGATTAATTAATTAAAGTAATTTAAGGATAATTACTTAAAGGATAATTACTGAATGTAAGTAATTAAAGAATAAATAAGGTTAATTAATTAATCAATGTAATTAATTAAGGTTAATTAATCAATGTAATTCATTAAAGTTAATTAACAAATGTAATTAATTTAAAAAGTGGTTTATAATTAATCAAAGATAATTAAGCAAGATTTAAGGAAATTAATTTAATTTATATTAGGTGATTAAATTAAATTAATTGAGAATGGTTTGACTATTAATCTTGCCTATAGATGATAAACCTGAATTGAATACCTTAGTTTGTCTGAATATCTCTGATATATGAATTGTGATATACTGTGATATGATATGATGGGTTGAACAGTAATATTGTGGGTTATCTATCGATAATGAATTGCTGTGTGAATATGATACCATGTATTTAAAATTGATATGTATTCACATAAACGACTTAGATAAAGATGACATTGATTTCGAAGAGACCGGGGTCGGGTATCAGTAAATACCCGAAACCACTTCGATTTGAAATCTTCTATAATTCTTTATAGATTGATATGTGAAATCAAATAGGCCGGTTTGGAATAATATGGACCATTTAAACTAAGTTGGATACTTAGATATTGTTTTGTGAAAATAAGTGTTGACTATATAAGTTGTTTACTTATTATGAAGTATGAGTTACCCCGGGTTTATATAAGTTCTATGAATTGAAATTTCATGTTAGATGAGTTTACTCACGCTGGTTTCCAGCCTGACCCGGGTGTTACTTTGATGTAATGCTCGGGTCAGACCGAGTATTACAGATTTCCAGGTAAGGACGTTCTGGAGCTCAGGAGGCGAGCTGGATGGCAGGAACGTATGGAGTGTATTCCGCTGTGTATTTGAGAGCTTATTGATAGTAGTCTGGGACAGGTGGATAACTGTCTAGTCTATTTGTAAATGGTTGTAACTCTGATGTATTGAATGTAAATTAACAAATACAGTTTTCTTTGTATAACTGATATTATTATTTGATATTATATTTTATCCGCTGCGAATGTGAGATGTTGTGTTTTCTGTTTTTTTTTCTTTCTTCTTTCTGTTTCTTTCTTCTATCTCTTTTCTTTTTCTTCTAACTATCTGGAATTTTCGGGTTCGAAAATTCCGGGTCGTTACATTACTAGTGCATAGTGCAGAAAACAATTTCGAAAGTAGAATATAAATCTTAGCCAGCATAGACATTTCGCACTTATGCCTACTATAGCTACCATGTTCAATAGCAGGTTACCACCACATTCCATGGCAGGTAATACAACTAATACCGTACAAGGTTCGTATTTGGAAGATGGATTTCCAACAAATGGTCAGGCTAAGGAACTTCCTATTCCACGAAAGAAACGCCTCTGGCGGGACGCTCCGAGAACCACACCGTTCTCTGCCAAACAAGGCCGGCAACCCCTTTTCCCAAGGGATAAAAGAAACCTCAGATATGCAACCCCCGGTCCTTTGGGACCTTTAACCGAGGCGCCTCGAAACCAACATCACACATAATAAATAAGTGTATCCACATGAGTAAATATCTGGGCTCCATACCATGATACTACCCTTTTCCAGAAGGAATGGTCATACCCTAGGGGAGCTACCCCTGAAACCTTGCTGCAACATTCCTGTTTCGACCATTACCGGGTTGTGAGGCTCGACGAAGTCTCGTCCACAAAGCTACGCTTTTTCAAAAAGCCACGCTTTGGGTCAATAGATGATCAACCTATGATCACAAAGATATAAGATCAAACAAATGATCATATCACAAATGATCAAACACTGATCATCACACAGCAACACTCAGCATGCCACATTACCAAATTGGGATATATCCTTGATAAATTTCAACTACATAACCTCTGAGCTCGTACGTCTCAGAGAAGGGTGTTAAGCTAAGAGAATAAATTCTCCGCCACCAACAGAAATGTATTTGAAAGAAATCGGCTTTATATCTCAAAGTGTAATGTCAGAAATGCAATCCATACAAGTCTGTTCCGGCTCGAACAGAACCGAAGGCACTTCTTACGAAGCCCTTGCAATTCCGGGTATTCACGATCCCGTCCGGACTTCCCATCACAAAGGGTGATAAAATCTCTATATCGGGGCCATTCGATGCAGAGACATTCGACGAGTTGTCCTTTCGTTTTCGCAAATATCCGGTCTTCACCACCGGTCTTCAAATGCTATCCATATACGACGTATCATTATTCGGAATGGGATATATGACACAAAGGTCCTCTCCCGGCTAAACCGAATAATGAGCGCAATACTTTAAAACATATGGATATTGGGATTTCAATTAAGTCACAACTTATTACCCAAAATCTTTCTTCAAATGGTTTAAACAAATTACCATTTTTAAATCTTTAAACAAAAAGATTCATTTTAACAACCTTAAATGGTTTAACGATTTTCCACATTTTTATCTTTTAAACAAAAGATTCATTCACAGATTTTCCAAATCGATTTCCATTTCAATTTAACTCGTTAAATCTTTAAATTAAAGATTTAACTCATAGCTCTCAAAACTCGTTTCCAAAGATTCATTCATAGCCTTTCAAAACAATTTTATTTCAAGTTAGATTAACTCGTTCGGTCTTTGAATCAAAGACTCATTTCATAAATTTCAAAACATTTCAATTCTATTTCAAACTTGAAACCGTTCAACACAATTTGGAAATCCTTTCTTATGTGAAAGCTTTTACTATTTGAAAACAAATAGTTCCGTTTCGGAAAATCCAGTTATATTTACACGAGTCAAAACCCTTGAATTAAATTCAAATTCCCAAACCAATACTTTAAAATAGTTTAACCCATATATAACTTGTACAACATCTTTAATTCCTAGTTTCAAATCATAGAATTCATTTTCAAACTTGAATTCAAATTTAAATCAAATTATTTAAATTTTCAAAACTCGATTAAGTTATTCAAAATAACTTTTATCTTTGAAATTCTATTTCAATTGCTTTTCACTTTAAACCCAAATTCCAATTTCAAAATCAATTGAAATTAAAATTTTCAATTTCAAAAATATCAAATTTAAATTATCTGTGACTTAACCGATTTCCACGTGAAATCCATATTTGTGTGTGTAACAGTGTGATCCAGGGGTTTTACACACAATAGTGCAACATCAATCAATCACAGGTATATCGATAAGCGGTATAATCGATAACGCTTATCTTCATTCACAGATTCACAGATAAAATAAATTTATCGGTCACAAGATTCACAATAATAATTCGATGTGGGTTTCGGATAACCAACTGGAATCCGACTCCCTGTCGCATCGAAATTCAAGTGCCGTTTTACGGGCCAAGGGTTTCATATTCACATAGTAGTATATCACAGAAACAGAAATCACAGCTCAGCATATATCACACAGCATCACAGATCAGAGATATCAAACAAGTCAATCATTTAGTCAAATCCAATCATCCATAAGTAAGATCGATTTATTTACCTGATTAAATTAAATTAGATTAGACACTAATCCTGGTTTAATTAACATTAATAAATTTCAATCCATTTTAATTTATTATCCTTTAGTCATTAATTTATCAACCTTAACAAATAAATCAATCAACCTTTAATCATTAAATAACTAACCTTTAATTATTTAACCCACCATTAAATCAATTATCTTTAATTAATTCCTTTAATTAATTATTCCTTAGTTTATTATCCTTCCTTAATCACCTTCATTAATCAATTAACCTTTAATTAATTTCTAAATTGATGATCTCTAATTACAAGTTAATTACATCAAGCAATTATACTTTAATCATTTAATTAATAAATTTTAATTATTTATTTAATTACTTTCAATTAAGTAATTTTACTTAACCAATTCCATAATTGATTATCCTTAATTAATTTAATCTAATTAATTGATTAATTAACTTAAATAAATCACATCAATTAATCATTTACCTTGCATATTTAAGTTAAACAATTTTTATAACTCTTCATTCAAATATCAAAGAAAACTTTTATAGAAGAATTTATATAAATAAGGTTTTAAACATTTTATTGGTTAACAAATTCATTTAAAATGAATATACTTTTAAACCTTTAAACTTGTTTAAACATTTGATTTTATAAAACTTTATTCATTTCAAATTTAGAATACCAATTTAAGTTTTTGAAATCATATTTAAAACTGATTTAGAACTTATTTTAAATCTTTGTTTTCGGGTTTAAAAATCATTTTAAAAGATCCGGTTCAAATTCGAAAACAGACAGGCTTAAGAACCTGTGACCAGAAATTTCACTCGAGGCTGTCTCGAGTCGTTCCTGAGCAAAATTGCTCCCTGCTTCGAGTCCTAGCCAAAACCTACCTGTGACATAATTTTTTCAAAAATTTGTTTTAAGTTCTTAAAACTGACCCGATTCCATGCCTAACGAACGCGAGCATGCCCAGTTTTCACTCGAGTCAAACTCGAGTTTCCCCCTTTCCTTCCTCGAGATAACCTCATCTTCCCCAACTTCAACACATCACCAGATGCACACATACACTCGTGTACGTGCACAGCAAGCCCGGCCACCGTAGATCAGTACTTCGACCACCCACAAGTCACTCTCGACCATGGCGACAACACACGAAACTCAGGAACCATGATTCGATCGAGAATCAAAATCGACTCCTAACCCATACGACCTGCAACGTGCTACCAGCAAACACCATTGTCTCTGACGACCTAGACCCCTAAATACCTCGCCGTCCTTGCCAAAGCTTCGTCGAACCCTCCAGCGGCCATCCCCATAAGCGCGTCGAACTCGGTCGATCACCGATGTCAAACGAACCCAAAAATAAGCACGCGACAAAACTAGGTCACCAGACTTAGACCCCTCGCCGCTACTTCCACAGCCAACTGCACCACCTTCCCCCATTTTTCCTCGACTCTCCGATCACCCCTCCGTCACCCAGAAGAGCCCCGACCTCTCCAGATACACAGGTCATCAGAAAAACCAAGACTTCCCATTCACGTTCAAACTCAGACCGCTCCTTCAATACCTCACTAAAAATTGAGATTTTGATTTTAAAAATCATAACATTCCAAGCCAAACCCAGTTATGTATTTGGATCAGAGAATTATATCAGATGGATTTTAGCATAATTATAAGTTTACTGTAAAAATCTGGGTTCCAGGCACTATACAGAGATATACATGTTTATATTGATTTTAGATCCTAGTTCATTGTTAAACAACTGAATTTACTTGAAGTTTAGGGCCTATTAGAGAATCAGAGGTGAAAGAAGTGAAGTTTGAAATTTAATTTAAACTCAGTGATAAAAAAAACAGGGAGAAACCTCATACTAAATATCCAATTTCCCATATGTATACTCGGAAAAGTATGTCTATATATATATATAGCCTATCATTTTAGATTTTATCATGCAACCAAAAATTTATATACTTAAATTTTTAGAATGTTACTCACAGTTTTGAGAAGATGACAGAGTTTGCTTTTCTCTGAAACAGGCTTGAAAAACTACAAGTTGGAAACCTTCTCTTGTATTGATTTGGATTGTATTGTTGTTTAAATCTGGGTTGTTGTTGTAGTTGAGACTTGAAACAGTAGCTTGAATTCACTTGCATGTTTCTGATTTTGATCCTAGGCTTCAAGTTGTATTCTATTTTGAGGTTGCCTTAAGCTTTTAGATTTGCTTTTGATTTAATTTGTTTGTGTTTTAGAGGAGATGATGTTTACTTGTTATGTATTTTACTTTGTTTTGTTTATTGGTTTGTACTATCATATATATATTTTCTTAAGTCTTGTTTTTGTTTGTTAATACTTGTTCTATGATGTTAAGGTTTATTTACTTATTATTTTTGTTTATAACTCTATTATAATTTAACTCTAATACAAATTATTTTATTTTCATTATTATTATTATATAAATTCAAATTGTCATCATTTCCTAAATTTTTAAATCAATTTATGTAATTATTTTTATTTGTTTTTATACTTGTGTCTTAAGCATATATATATATATTTTTAAAACCATTTATTTAAGATTTTAAACTCAAACTCAATATGTACGTATATATATATAAAATTTAAATTTTACTCATACATCATATATACATATATTTTCATTTACTTTTACTATATTTACAATATTTTAAATTTTAATTGTTTTATACAAAATTTATTTTGATATTCGGGGAAACTCGCTTTCAATTATTATTAATTTTACAATTTTTATTCAAAAATTTATTTATTACTCAATTTAATTCAAAAATTCATTTAATTATTAATTTAAATAAATTTAAATTTCGGGGTCGTTACATCTATGCTCATAATAACAAAGAGTATTAAAAGAAATACTGTATATTATTACGAAGAATAAGGCTGGATAGGAGCGACCATCCGTAATTGGCCTTACACTAATATTGGTTATCTCGATAGGAGTGGTATATACTTTTTATTTTTCATCAATTATTTATTTACTCCCATCGACATATCCAATTATCAGTATAAAACAAACTACGATAGTTCATAATAGTTTAGGACATTAGATATAACAATAACACAGATAATATAAATGCGGAACACAGATTAACAAAAATCTCATATATATATAACCGATGTCAGTTACAATATAGTTGACACGATACATATGATACAACTACAACTGTCGACTCTAGAAGTTATATATACAAGTACATTATCAACTAATATACATGAATACATATCGTTCTATAGAATGACACGACTACGACAAAAGGACAATGACAACTTCAGAAGATGTGAAAAGTCTTCAAATCCCGAACAACAACTCAAAGAAAGAAATCTACAACCTGAAATAACTCGGGTCTGACCCGAGTATTACATTCAAAAGGAAAATAATACCCAGGTCAGTCTAATTCAAACCAGTTTATTAGTGCATATAGACAGTAATAATTTAAATAGACGACAGTCACCATAATTCCCGTCTATCCGATTCTTTAAACAAAGAAACCGGATAACGGTCAATATAACACTTAACAGTGTTTAACAAAAACCAGCAGATTTAAATCATCAACAGAGATAAATAAACAATTTATCAAATCGACTAAATCAATTTAAAACAATTGAAATTGTCACTTTAAAACCATCAGAGTTCGATTGGCTGCCGTACACGCACGCGTGTACGGCCTCGCCAATACGGCATAAAAGATCAACGCATCACGACACAAAGGAAATATCAATTCAAAATTGTCAATTCTGGGTGGCTGCAGTGCACGCACGCGTGCACTGCCTCGCCATCACTGAATATAAAGTCACCACAAGGGACAAGGGTAAAACTGCAATGAAAATGCAGCCTCCACATGGAAGTTTGGGTGAAGGCAACAAAAATAAACAAGGATGAATGAAACTGGTCAACCAAGTGCAGCAGGCACAAAGGCCCACAAGAAAATGCAGACCAATTAAAATAAAAATGGATCAGTGAATCCACTGAAACAACCAGGAATGCAAGCTGAAGCATAAACAAGAATGACCAAAGTAAAAATTACCAATGGCCAAGTAAAACAGTGGACAACATTAGTAACAACACTGATTACAACTGGAATCACTTTCAAGTACAACCACTACAATATGAGGTGCAGGCTACAGAATCAACATTTACGATGGAATCAAAATGCAAATATCAACATGGATGCCATGTGAATGCAGATTAATCAAGGAAGTTAACAACAAAATCTCAAGTGAACAGGAATGCAGTATTCGATGAAGTAACAGAGAAGTGGCAGAGAAGCAAGTTGCCAAATTCACGCAACAGCCATTTCAAAGAAATGATGCAGTGAACTACATATCAACTAAGGCAAGGATGAAAGTTTATGTAAACATGGCAATTCAAAGAATTTATTCAGATAGCCCAATCATGCAAACATTACATAATAGATTCAAGAACTACAAAATGCAGTAGATTCATCAAACAGTTGTTTAAACTTGTGAATTTTGTTTACTTTAGGATATGGGATGTTCCAGAGGTTTAAAAACTGAGGTACTCTGATAAATCAAACATGATGAATGCAAACATGTTCACTTGCAAAACTTGATGAACAGATATGCAACTGCAAGTACAGGTACAATATAATGCAGACTTGAGCAAAACAGTGGAAAAGATGAATGCAAACTCCACTGACTCAAACAAACCCATGAATGGACAAATGGTACCAATAGAATGAACAACAGCAGACAACAAGACTGTGAAATAACTCAAAGACCAAGTCGAAGTCGAACTGTTCTCAACAGACTCAAGTACGAGCTCCAGAAGAACAATGTCACTTCAGAGCAAACCAAATGACGCAATGTATGAAATTGTGCATATACTCAGTGAACTACATGATGAATGTGTATGCAACTGAGTGACAGTGATTGAGTATCAGGTTGAGAGATAGTAACCGAAGTATCAAGCAAATTCAAATGTCAATCCAAAAATCATAGTGACCGAAGTCAACTAAAAACAGCAAATTCACAAAACCATGACGACCAAGAAAACATGGCCAAAGCGTTTTAACAAAACTCAAATAGCCATGATAAATCATCATCAATTATACTCGACTGGCTGAGACGACAACTCAAGTAGATTGAAACAAGTTAGTAAACCAAATCGTCACAACATAAACTGGGCCATGGAAAAACAACTGTCACAAAAATATTCCAAGGCCGGTTCTTTAAACAAGTATGTGCCCAATTCAAACCAAATCAACATCCAAAGTCACAGCGAATAAAGCAAGTAGGCTACAGAGTAAATTAAGGCAGAGGGTTAAAGTCGAAGTGTTTTGAAAAACAATCAAGCCGTGGTCATCACGAAAACAAGTCGCGAGTCGAACAAATGAAAACAAGAAATTCACGGAGCAGTAAATTCAAAGCCGTGTAGATCAATTCACAAAATCGCATATCTATGAGGTTAAATTAGATATGAGTAATTGCGATTACTCACCTTAGCCACCGAAGAGCTCGAATTCGACGTCGCGGCAACACGAAGCGAAGGAATACGCTCGTCAGAAACCCTAATAGCCTCTGAAAAGTCGGAGAGACGATCATTGGTGGCCTCTTCGATTTACCCACGCCCTGAGCGGAGAAGACGAGCAGATAAGCGTGCCCTAAATTTTGGAACGAGGCAGCCACCATTTTTGTTCGTTTGTTGCTTTAAGGGTTTCGAACGAAAAATGAATGGATCCAGTAAGTGGAACGGGTATTCTTTGATAAAACACGACCCAGGTAGAACTAAAGAAACATGGGTTGCAAATTTTCATTTAAGGCCCAAACAATTCTTTTAACAATTTTCAAATGGATTTAAACTTGATTCAAATCTGCATTAGCAGTTAAAAGTGATTTAATCGTCATTTATAAACTGACGCGAAAAACCGGGTTGTTACAGACTCCCCTCCTTAAAGAAATTGCGTCCACGCAATCATAGGGAATAAATGGATAAAAGGTAACAACCAAAAGAGCATGGCAATGTCGAATGTATAAGCAAAGCAAGTGTCAGCGGGGAAGCATTAGATAAGAAATCAAAAGGTTCGACTGCTTCAAATCAAAAGAATCAACATCGTGGGAATCAGGGATCAAAATCAGACGACTAACTAAAGCAAGAACAATCGGGTTCCAGCAACTAAAAGAGGAGGAAAAACAGAGCAGAAATCCCATACAGAGCACGAATTGAATGTGAGTAAATCAAATTACTCACCTGAATCGTCAGAGAAAAAGACGAAGCTCAAATCTCAAAAGTCGCAAATATTCAATCATCAAAAACGATAATTGAATTTTCAAATCGCAATTATTTACTTATCTCAAACGATAATCAGAAGACAAAACAAATATCTGATTATCTCAAACGATAGTCAGAAGATAACTCAAATATCTGATTATCTCAAACGATAATCAGAAAACAAATCAAATATCTAATTATCTCAAACGATAGTCAGAAAACAAATATTCAATTATCCAAAACGATAATCAAATTTCTCAAATCAACAAATATTCGATTATCACAAGCGATAATCAAATTTCTCAAATCAACAAATATTTAATTATCTAAAGCGATAATCAAATTTCAAAACAGAAAATATTTAATTACCTCAGGCGATAATTAAATTTTAAATCAACAACTATTTAATTATCTCAGACGATAATTAAATCTCAAATCAATAAATATTTAATTATCTCAAGCGATAATTAAATCTCAAAACAGCAATTATTTAATTATCAAAGACGATAATTAAATCTCAAATCAGCAAATATTTAATTATCTAACAGCGATAATTAAATCTAAAATCAACAAATATTTAATTATCAAAGACGATAATTAAATCTCAAATCAGCAAATATTTAATTATCAAAGACGATAATTAAATCTCGAATCAGTAAATATTTAATTATCTAACAGCGATAATTAAATCTAAAATCAACAAATATTTAATTATCAAAGACGATAATTAAATCTCAAATCAGCAAATATTTAATTATCTAACAGCGATAATTAAATCTCGAATCAGCAAATATTTAATTATCTAACAGCGATAATTAAATCTAAAATCAACAAATATTTAATTATCAAAGACGATAATTAAATCTCGAATCAACAAATATTTAATTATCTCAAGCGATAATTAAAAGCAACAAATATCCGATTATCGAAAACGATAATCAGAACTCATATCAACAAATATCTAATTATCACAAGCGATAATTAGAAACAACAAATATCTGATTATCAAAAACGATAATCAGAACTCATATCAACAAATATCTAATTATCACAAGCGATAATTAGAAACAACAAATATCTGATTATCAAAAACGATAATCAGAACTCATATCAACAAATATCTAATTATCACAAGCGATAATTAGAAACAACAAATATCTGATTATCAAAAACGATAATCAGAACTCATATCAACAAATATCTAATTATCACAAGCGATAATTAGAAACAACAAATATCTGATTATCAAAAACGATAATCAGAACTCATATCAACAAATATCTAATTATCACAAGCGATAATTAGAAACAACAAATATCTGATTATCAAAAACGATAATCAGAACTCATATCAACAAATATCTAATTATCACAAGCGATAATTAGAAACAACAAATATCTGATTATCAAAAACGATAATCAGAACTCATATCAACAAATATCCAATTACCTGCAGATAATTGGAAACAACAAATATCTAGAAATCAATTAAGAAGACTAGAAAATCAACATAAAAGCTTGGATCGATCCCATCAGATGGCGAGTTTTTAATTCGCCGCACGTGCATCTCAGAGTGGCCGAAGCCTACCAAGTACTCAACATAATATTTGGCGCCCATCAGATTGACCCGAAGGTCCGCAGAGTGACCCGAAGGTCTAGTACTGGTATTTGACCCGAAGGTCCGCAGAGTGGCCCGAAAGCCCAACAAATGACCCGAAGGTCCGCAGAGTGGCTCGAAAGCACACAAAATCATCAAATATTTCAATTAACGAGTCCGGAATTAACCGAAATAGCAAACGCACATGTCCCATACCACGTGTTTTACTAAATCGTTTGATTCTCTTCATCGTTTCTTTGAAAGTGCAAAATTGTGTATTTTGTAAAAATACATTTCACATTCTCAAACGGACAAGTCCGGAATTAAGCGAATCAGTAAAAGAAAGGGGTCATAGTCCTCGATTTTGCTGAAACGTTTAAATCGCTTCCTCATTCTTTTGAAATCGCAAACTGTAAAATTTTTGAAAACAAATTTATTTATTTTGTAAAAATAACAATTCGCATTCTCAACTGAACAAGTCCGGAGTTAAGCGAAACAGTAAAAGAAAGGGGTCATAATCCTCGATTTTGCTGAATCGTTTAAGTTGCTTTCTCATTCTTTTGAAAACGCAAACTGCTAAAATTTTATAAAACAATTTTCATTTTAAAACGATTTTCCAATCACGTGATTAAAACAGCAAATCAGTAACAATTTCGATAAGGAAATTGTACTTCTCAAAATACCGTAAAAACGGTTACAAATCAGCATTGCGGAATAACCGCTTGAAAATCCACTTTTTAAAATTTGACGGTTATGGAAGCCAAAGCGACAGTAGTTTTAAAACGTCAAAATCACATCAAAACAATCTACATCAAAATGTAATGTCAGTGAATTCTCATTCATCAAAATGCCACAAAACACCTACTTCAAATATAGCATTGGTGTAAAATTCCGTTGTAAAAATAACGACAACAAAATACGTTTCATAACCAAGCATCGGTTCAACGTAAAATAAATACAATAACGTGCAATTTAAATTTTTGCACGTACTACAAAATGAACAAAGAAACTATTCGAAGGTATCTTCAATGAAGACAATTCAAAACAGCAAAAATCTGATCAATATATGACTAGTACAAAAGAAAGCCAGCGGAAGTTTCAACAAAAATCACATAGCTGCAATTTCTTCGAATCCTCAATTCGGATTCGAAATTCTCAAAGAAACAAAATAATTACATCTATGTAAACAACAAATGAAATTCATATCAATTTCGTATTTTGATTTTTAAATCAAAAAGATTATCAGTTGTACTCAGCGAAGACAGTTTCACTGTTTCCGCTGCGCACTCTGATAAACAGAACACAAATCAATCAAATCATGAAAACACAATTTCACTATTATTTTTAAATAAAGATATTTAAAAATTTCATCCAAATTTCAAAACTTTAGTTTTGACTCAAGCACAAATTAAACATCGACCAATAGTTGTAACATATGTTCCATCCGAGTTAAGTTTTATATTATGTCCATAAACCCCAAGCTCTGATACCAACTGTGACGCCCCACCTCTATGCTCATAATAACAAAGAGTATTAAAAGAAATACTGTCTATTATTACGAAGAATAAGGCTGGATAGGAGCGACCATCCGTAATTGGCCTTACACTAATATTGGTTATCTCGATAGGAGTGGTATATACTTTTTATTTTTCATCAATTATTTATTTACTCCCATCGACATATCCAATTATCAGTATAAAACAAACTACGATAGTTCATAATAGTTTAGGACATTAGATATAACAATAACACAGATAATATAAATGCGGAACACAGATTAACAAAAATCTCATATATATATAACCGATGTCAGTTACAATATAGTTGACACGATACATATGATACAACTACAACTGTCGACTCTAGAAGTTATATATACAAGTACATTATCAACTAATATACATGAATACATATCGTTCTATAGAATGACACGACTACGACAAAAGGACAATGACAACTTCAGAAGATGTGAAAAGTCTTCAAATCCCGAACAGCAACTCAAAGAAAGAAATCTACAACCTGAAATAACTCGGGTCTGACCCGAGTATTACATTCAAAAGGAAAATAATACCCAGGTCAGTCTAATTCAAACCAGTTTATTAGTGCATATAGACAGTAATAATTTAAATAGACGACAGTCACCATAATTCCCGTCTATTTGATTCTTTAAACAAAGAAACCGGATAATGGTCAATATAACACTTAACAGTGTTTAACAAAAACCAGCAGATTTAAATCATCAACAGAGATAAATAAACAATTTATCAAATCGACTAAATCAATTTAAAACAATTGAAATTGTCACTTTAAAACCATCAGAGTTCGATTGGCTGCCGTACACGCACGCGTGTACGGCCTCGCCAATACGGCATAAAAGATCAACGCATCACGACACAAAGGAAATATCAATTCAAAATTGTCAATTCTGGGTGGCTGCAGTGCAAGCACGCGTGCACTGCCTCGCCACCACTGAATATAAAGTCACCACCAGGGACAAGGGTAAAACTGCAACGAAAATGCAGCCTCCACATGGAAGTTTGGGTGAAGGCAACAAAAATAAACAAGGATGAATGAAACTGGTCAACCAAGTGCAGCAGGCACAAAGGCCCACAAGAAAATGCAGACCAATTAAAATAAAAATGGATCAGTGAATCCACTGAAACAACCAGGAATGCAAGCTGAAGCATAAACAAGAATGACCAAAGTAAAAATTACAAATGGCCAAGTAAACCAGTGGACAACATTAGTAACAACACTGATTACAACTGGAATCACTTTCAAGTACAACCACTACAATATGAGGTGCAGGCTACAGAATCAACATTTACGATGGAATCAAAATGCAAATATCAACATGGATGCCATGTGAATGCAGATTAATCAAGGAAGTTAACAACAAAATCTCAAGTGAACAGGAATGCAGTATTCGATGAAGTAACAGAGAAGTGGCAGAGAAGCAAGTTGCCAAATTCACGCAACAGCCATTTCAAAGAAATAATGCAGTGAACTACATATCAACTAAGGCAAGGATGAAAGTTTATGTAAACAGGGCAATCAAAGCATTTATTCAGATAGCCCAATCATGCAAACATTACATAATAGATTCAAGAACTACAGAATGCAGTAGATTCATCAAACAGTTGTTTAAACTTGTGAATTTTGTTTACTTTAGGATATGGGATGTTCCAGAGGTTTAAAAACTGAGGTACTCTGATAAATCAAACATGATGAATGCAAACATGTTCACTTGCAAAACTTGATGAACAGATATGCAACTGCAAGTACAGGTACAATATAATGCAGACTTGAGCAAAACAGTGGAAAAGATGAATGAAAACTACACTGACTCAAACAAACCCATGAATGGACAAATGGTACCAGTAGAATGAACAACAGCAGACAACAAGACTGTGAAATAACTCAAAGACCAAGTCGAAGTCGAACTGTTCTCAACAGACTCAAGTACGAGCTCCAGAAGAACAATGTCACTTCAGAGCAAACCAAATGACGCAATGTATGAAATTGTGCATATACTCAGTGAACTACATGATGAATGTGTATGCAACTGAGTGACAGTGATTGAGTATCAGGTTGAGAGATAGTAACCGAAGTATCAAGCAAATTCAAATGTCAATCCAAAAATCATAGTGACCGAAGTCAACTAAAAACAGCAAATTCACAAAACCATGACGACCAAGAAAACATGGCCAAAGCGTTTTAACAAAACTCAAATAGCCATGATAAATCATCATCAATTATACTCGACTGGCTGAGACGACAACTCAAGTAGATTGAAACAAGTTAGTAAACCAAATCGTCACAGCATAAACTGGGCCATGGAAAAACAACTGTCACAAAAATATTCCAAGGCCGGTTCTTTAAACAAGTCTGTGCCCAATTCAAACCAAATCAACATCCAAAGTCACAGCGAATAAAGCAAGTAGGCTACAGAGTAAATTAAGGCAGAGGGTTAAAGTCGAAGTGTTTTGAAAAACAGTCAAGCCGTGGTCATCACGAAAACAAGTCGCGAGTCGAACAAATGAAAACAAGAAATTCACGGAGCAGTAAATTCAAAGCCGTGTAGATCAATTCACAAAATCACATATCTATGAGGTTAAATTAGATATGAGTAATTGCGATTACTCACCTTAGCCACCGAAGAGCTCGAATTCGACGTCGCGGCAACACGAAGCGAAGGAATACGCTCGTCAGAAACCCTAATAGCCTCTGAAAAGTCGGAGAGACGATCATTGGTGGCCTCTTCGATTTACCCACGCCCTGAGCGGAGAAGACGAGCAGATAAGCGTGCCCTAAATTTTGGAACGAGGCAGCCACCATTTTTGTTCGTTTGTTGCTTTAAGGGTTTCGAACGAAAAATGAATGGATCCAGTAAGTGGAACGGGTATTCTTTGATAAAACACGACCCAGGTAGAACTAAAGAAACATGGGTTGCAAATTTTCATTTAAGGCCCAAACAATTCTTTTAACAATTTTCAAATGGATTTAAACTTGATTCAAATCTGCATTAGCAATTAAAAGTGATTTAATCGTCATTTATAAACTGACGCGAAAAACCGGGTTGTTACATATAATTTATATATGATTAACATATTCAAGAGATTGTTCTTCTACAATTTCCATATGATTAACATATTCAAGAGAAAATGGTCTGGAGAAATATTTAGCCATGTTTTTACATTGAAATCATGTGTGGTTAATTTAAAATTTATTCCTAAGTTGCAACATTTAATTTTTTATTGGTTTGAATCTTATTTATATTATTAATTAATAAATAATGAATTTGTAAATGATGTTTATTTGTTTAGATGATATTTATTTGTTAAATCCTATTTTTAAGCGTAGATGGATAGTTTGAATTTGTAAAGAAATTTAACTGTTTTAACTTATTTTGCATAGTTCCAGTCCAACCTAGAAATAATAGGCTAAAAATAATAGGAATAACATCTGAATTTGATTAGGATTTTACCGATTCTTTTTAGGTTTTATGGAATAATATATAACAATTAAATTATATATGAGTAAAGGGTATTATGGGAAGTTCATGGTTGGACCAAAAGATATCGTTCCTATTCCAACTATTAATAAAGATATAATACTCGAGTCAGTCCGAGATATTTCAGGTTCAGAGACGATGTGACTAGATTTTCTTATTGTGCTTAGTTGGAGGCTGTATTACTAGATGTATATATATTATGTATTTGGACTCGTGCATGTATAAGATGTTGGACTAGATCTATTGGATTTATCCTGTATATAATGGATAATTAGTGGGAATTTGACTTTTTGTATCCCAGTCATATATATGTAGTGTGTTATATTTATCACTGCATTGATGACCCTGTGCTCTTTATGATTTATTTTATTATGTATTGTCCTATCCTCGAGCACCAAATGAAAGGAACGCGGAAGATGATCTTAAGGCTATTTAACACTAGAGGGGGGGTGAATAGTGTTTTAAGAATTTCTTAAAACTTCTTTGATTTAAATTGAATTAACTAACTTAATGCAAATACACAATCACAGATCAAATCACAGAATCACAAACAAATGCAAATGTAAATAAAAAGCAAGTAAAGGAAAGAACACACCAGGAATTTTATACTGGTTCGGTGTTACCCTACATCCAGTCCCGCACAACCCGTACGGCTTTCTATTCAATAATAATCTAGATTACAATCCCTCGATTCCAAGGCAACGAGGTACACCCTCCAGATTCTCAGGTCTCTGGGTAGAACCACTTGATTCACAGGACACAAGTTCACCCGATCGATTTCCAAGGACACGATCACACCTTTATAACCCCACACAAGTTTCTTTGAGTACAAATGTATCTATAACTCTGATAAGCACTGAGATTCTTTGAAGAGAGTGGTAGAGAATCAAACTAGAGATATTCTGGTTTGATTCACTTAAGATTTCGGCAGAATATGGATAGGATAATTAGAAAATAAGATAAGAGAGTAAAGAGGAGAGAAAATAAAGAAAGTAGTTACTGGAAAACGTCCATAACAGTCTCTATTTATAGAGAATGAATGGATGTGTCCATTCGAAGAGGTTTAAACGAATAGACACTTCTTTTGAAAACAACCTTTGCTGTAAAGGGAAGCATGTCGACATGACAGGTAAATAGGATGTCGACATGGTCTAGTAAAAAGTGATGATTTGCTTTACTTTGAAAATGATGATTTAAAACATATGCAACTTTATTCAAATGGACTCTATGTATTTGTAGAAGGTATTTAGAAGTAGAAATACTTATGAATGTATATATGTATATATACTAAAATATATTTAAAATCAAAGTAAATAAACTAAAGTAAATATAATATTAAAATAGATTTTGAGGCTAAAATATCAAGGACGATTTTGAAATCAAAATATAACAAAATGATAAATATGATTTTGAGGCTAAAACATTTTTGGAAATGTGAACGAAGATTTTTCTTTTGAAAAGGAACACTTGAAAATCATTTTATAAAACAAGAGATAATTTTGAAAATCATTTTGAATCAAAATTAGTGGATAACAAAATAGGGCTACTATCCGTTCCACTAGATATTTCGTGAGTTCCATCTCACTAGGGTTCCATCCCTTTAACAAGAACGAAGTGGATTCCATTCCACGAGTAAATTGGATAAAAAAGAATGATAGTGCTTTCAAGGAGTTTTAACAAATATCTAACCTAACTATATTATTTGTCTTGAACTCTTGAATATCTTGAATCTCATGAGTCTTCAATCTTGAACTCTTGATCTTTGTCTTCATCAATTTTGTTTTCTTTACTGTACAGTCTTCTTCTGTTGATACCTGCATATAGATTTCCTGCACATATATATTTTATAACACTTCTATAGTTGTTGTCATCAAAACCACTATCCTATGGACTAACATTCTCCCCCTTTTTGATGATGACAACCTTTGTTTATAAAATACTTATATTCTCCTTATAACTCCCCCTAAATCTAATAACTCCCCCTTAATCTATGCCTAACTAACCTATTTTATACTTCTCCCCCTTTGTCATCAACAAAAAAATGACACTAACTCCCCCTAAATCTATGATATTAATGATAGTGTTATCATTAATAATACTGAAACTAGATATAACAATGCTAAATATTGTATACTCAGAATGATATATATGAGTAATATAAGAATGAGAATAATAAGTGTAACCACAGATTATTTTATTCATTTCAATATTACTATATGCATGACTATTTAAACTTATAAACACATAAATAACTTAAAACAAGAAAATAAACAACTCAACGGTTGTTTTTGATGATGGGAGACTTGTGGACAGGACAATTTGGGTAATGGAAACAGAAATTTCCATGTTGTTCCACAATGTTCCCATAAGCATCAAAACAAACTTCCCCTACACATACTGCTTCATCATCATTTTCTTCCTCCATTGGTTCTTCCTCTTCTTCTTCGTCTTCGTCTTCTTCTCCTTCTTCATTTGCTTCTATGTTAGAAGAATTTTCAATTACAATTGGATTGGCATGATTATCCATGAGGAATTTTTGAAGATTCCCCAGAATTTTCCCTTGTTTCTCTTGCTCTCTTGCCATTCTCAATTGTTGAACTTGCATTTCAGTTAACATCTGCAGCGAATCATTAACTTTCTCCTCTATTTTGATGACACGAGCGAGTATGGAGTTTTGGAAAGGGCCATGTGAAGGAGAAGGGAAAGAAACCGGTGATATTTGATTAGGATTGGATGTGGAAGCCATGGATTTGATGTTTCTAGAAAGTAGAATGAAGAAATAATGATTGGAGGGAAGAGAAACTCGGAATGTGTGAGTTAAATAACCACCCATTCAAAAATTAGAGGGAAAAACGAACTGTCATTTTTACCGTTGCATGTCGACATGACACATGAATACCATGTCGACATGGTGTTGCAAAATGCTATGGTTAAGAAAACATTCATATATACCCTATGTATACTACTATACTATATACTATATTTCAGAAAGAGAACATATACCTAATTCTCTTCTTAACTTGGTGAAGACAGGTTCTCCTAAAGGTTTGGTCAAAATATCAGCTATTTGATTTTCAGAATTAACGAAATCAAGAGAAATTTTCTCTTTATTTACGTTATCTCTTAGAAAATGGTGTATAATGTCAATATGTTTAGTTCGGGCATGGAGAGTTGGGTTTTTGGACAAACTAATGGCACTAGTGTTATCACAGAAAATTGGAGATTTCGTGATAGATATACCAAAATCATTCAAGGTTTGTTGCATATACAAAACTTGAGAACAAGCTAAAGCAGCAGAAACATACTCTGCTTCAGTTGTTGATAGGGAAACAGTATTCTGCTTTTTACTGAACCAGGAAATTAAGGAATGACCTAGAAAGTGACAAGTTCCACTTGTACTCTTTCGGTCTGACTTACACCCAGCATAGTCAGCATCATAGTAGGAAACTAATTCAAATGAATCATTATTAGGGTAGAACAATCCATAATCAAAGGTGTGTTTAACATATCGAATGATACGTTTCACAGCTTTTAGATGAGTTTCCTTGGGTTGAGATTGATATCTTGCACAGAGACAGACACTGTTCATGATATCTGGTCTACTAGCAGTTATATAGAGAAGTGATCCAATCATTCCTCTATACAAGGTTTGATCTACGTCTTTGGATAGATCATCCTTACTTAACGCTATATTGGTTGCCATGGGAGTTGGTTTTCCACTCACATTGGTCAAGCCAAACTTACTAACTAACTCTCTCGCATACTTCTCTTGACTGATAAAGATACCATTATCTAATTGTTTGATTTGTAATCCTAGGAAAAAGTTAAGTTCACCCATATGACTCATCTCAAACTCTTTTGTCATAATGTCAGAAAATTCTTTGTTCATGTCAGAATTGGTTGATCCAAAAATAATATCATCTACGTACACTTGTACAAGTTGAATATCATTTTTGTTTCTTTTAATAAAAAGTGTGTTATCTACTTTACCTATTTCAAAATTAGATTGCAAAAGATAAGACCTAAGTCTATCATACCAAGCTCTAGGAGCTTGTTTTAGACCATACAGGGCTTTCTTTAATTTAAAAACATGATTTGGAAATTTTGTATCTTCAAAGAGTGGAGGTTGTTCAACATGAACTTCCTCTTTTACAAAACCATTTAGAAAGGCACTCTTGACATCCATTTGAAAAAGTTTGAAATTATTGAAATTAGCGAAAGCAAGCAGAATTCTAATAGCTTCTAATCTTGCTACAGGTGCAAAGGTTTCGTCATAATCTATACCTTCTTCTTGACAATAACCTTGTGCAACGAGTCGAGCCTTATTTCTAACGACCTCACCTAATTCATTTAATTTATTTTTATATACCCATTTAGTACCTATAATGGATTTATCCTCAGGTCTAGGAACAAGTTCCCAAACATCATTTCTGGTGAATTGATTCAATTCTTCTTGCATAGCAAGAATCCATGAATCATCAGTTGATGCTTCCTTTGGATTTTTAGGTTCTATTGAGGATATAAAAGCAACATGACTCATACTGTTTAATTGATTCCTAGTTTTAACAACAGATTGCATATCTCCTAGAATATTTTCTACAGGGTGATCTTTTAAAAGCCTAATCTTTTTATTTGGATGAAAAGTTTCATTTGTAGCATCTACAGATTCATGATTAGAAATAACTAAGTCATCCTCATCATTAGTCTGATCAACTTCTTTGAAATTTTCATCAAAGGAAACATGTAAAGTTTCTTCAATAGTGTTTGTTCTTAGATTAAAAACTCTATAAGCTTTACTCCTGTTAGAATATCCGATAAAGATTCCTTTGTCGGATTTAGGATCAAACTTATCTAAATTATCTTTTATATTTAAGATAAAACATTTACTTCCAAAAATTCTGAAATAAGATACCTTAGGTTTCTTATTGAAAAGAAGTTCATAAGTTGTTTTATTGGTTAGAGGTCTAACTAAAATCCTATTCAAAATATAACAGGCTGTTGCAACTGCTTCAGCCCAAAAATGTTTTGGTAATTTACTATCAGAAAGTAGAGTTCTAGCGCACTCTTGAATCGTCCTATTCTTACGCTCAACTACTCCGTTTTGTTGTGGAGTTCTTGGAAACGAAAAATTGTGAGTAATTCCCTTCTGATTACAGAATTCCTCAAACTTCTCATTTTCAAATTCACCACCGTGATCACTACGAATAGTGATGATCTTGGAAGAAAGTTGGTTTTGAACTCTTTTTGAAAAACTTTTAAAATAATCAAAAGTATCACTTTTATGTTTCAGAAAGATTGTCCATGTATATCTGGAATAATCATCCACAATTACAAAGACATATTTACTATGGTTGATTGATTGAATCTGAGATGGACCAAATAAATCTAGGTGAAGTAACTCAAGAGGTTTTGAAGTAGAGATCATATCTTTAAGTTTAAAGGAACTTTTTCTAAGTTTTCCTAATTGACATGCATCACATATACTATCTACTTTAAATTGCATCTTAGGGAGGCCTCTTACTAGATCAAGTTTGGATAGTCTAGATAAGAGTTTAAAATTCAAATGTCCAAATCTCTTATGCCAAGTCCAAGGGTCACTTGTATTGGCCAAAAGACATAGATTATCATTTGAAATTTTCATACTAAGAATATAGATATTCTTTTTCCTAACTCCCTCAAAGATAATATTAGATTTATTATCTTCGATTTGACACTTGTCTTTTTCAAATTTAATCCTATATCCTTTATCACATAACTGACTAATACTAAGTAGATTATGTTGTAGATTTTTAACTAACAAAACATTTGAAACAATAGGAGTTTCAGAATTACCTACATTGCCGATGCCAACCACATAACCTTTTGAATTATCCCCAAAATTAACTAATCCTCCATCCTTGTAAATAATGTCATTGAGTATCTCTGGATTTCCTGTCATATGTCTTGAACATCCACTATCAAGTATCCACTTGTTTTTCCTTATTTGCACAACTTGTCCATTGTGAATAGATTCATTTGTCGCCATGAAGCAAGATTCCTGCACAGTGAGCAACTTTTGTAGACTACCTGATTCTATATAACTATCATGCATCAATTTATGAGACCACAATGATTTGATCATTAAAGAAATATTTTTAGGAAACATTTCAAACTTAGCCCTGAACTTTTCAAAAATCAGATTATGAATACTTTGAAAAACTTGCTCTGATACCAAATGAAAGGGACGCGGAAGATGATCTTAAGGCTATTTAACACTAGAGGGGGGGTGAATAGTGTTTTAAGAATTTCTTAAAACTTCTTTGATTTAAATTGAATTAACTAACTTAATGCAAATACACAATCACAGATCAAATCACAGAATCACAAACAAATGCAAATGTAAATAAAAAGCAAGTAAAGGAAAGAACACACCAGGAATTTTATACTGGTTCGGTGTTACCCTACATCCAGTCCCGCACAACCCGTACGGCTTTCTATTCAATAATAATCTAGATTACAATCCCTCGATTCCAAGGCAACGAGGTACACCCTCCAGATTCTCAGGTCTTTGGGTAGAACCACTTGATTCACAGGACACAAGTTCACCCGATCGATTTCCAAGGACACGATCACACCTTTATAACCCCACACAAGTTTCTTTGAGTACAAATGTATCTATAACTCTGATAAGCACTGAGATTCTTTGAAGAGAGTGGTAGAGAATCAAACTAGAGATATTCTGGTTTGATTCACTTAAGATTTCGGCAGAATATGGATAGGATAATTAGAAAATAAGATAAGAGAGTAAAGAGGAGAGAAAATAAAGAAAGTAGTTACTGGAAAACGTCCATAACAGTCTCTATTTATAGAGAATGAATGGATGTGTCCATTCGAAGAGGTTTAAACGAATAGACACTTCTTTTGAAAACAACCTTTGCTGTAACGGGAAGCATGTCGACATGACAGGTAAATAGGATGTCGACATGGTCTAGTAAAAAGTGATGATTTGCTTTACTTTGAAAATGATGATTTAAAACATATGCAACTTTATTCAAATGGACTCTATGTATTTGTAGAAGGTATTTAGAAGTAGAAATACTTATGAATGTATATATGTATATATACTAAAATATATTTAAAATCAAAGTAAATAAACTAAAGTAAATATAATATTAAAATAGATTTTGAGGCTAAAATATCAAGGACAATTTTGAAATCAAAATATAACAAAATGATAAATATGATTTTGAGGCTAAAACATTTTTGGAAATGTGAACGAAGATTTTTCTTTTGAAAAGGAACACTTGAAAATCATTTTATAAAACAAGAGATAATTTTGAAAATCATTTTGAATCAAAATTAGTGGATAACAAAATAGGGCTACTATCCGTTCCACTAGATATTTCGTGAGTTCCATCTCACTAGGGTTCCATCCCTTCAACAAGAACGAAGTGGATTCCATTCCACAAGTAAATTGGATAAAAAAGAATGATAGTGCTTTCAAGGAGTTTTAACAAATATCTAACCTAACTATATTATTTGTCTTGAACTCTTGAATATCTTGAATCTCATGAGTCTTCAATCTTGAACTCTTGATCTTTGTCTTCATCAATTTTGTTTTCTTTACTGTACAGTCTTCTTCTGTTGATACCTGCATATAGATTTCCTGCACATATATATTTTATAACACTTCTATAGTTGTTGTCATCAAAACCACTATCCTATGGACTAACACCACACACGTTCATTGCTTTATACTGAGAATGGCTACATCGAGATGAGCCATTTTTATATTATGAGACGTATTCAGTGTTAGTCCAAGAAAATATTCATGTGTGCTTCACCCACATCGCCTTATTCTCCATATTACTCGATAGTGTTATTCAGTAATACTCTTGAGTAACATGGATATAGAGGTGGGTGTTACACAGGAAGAAAAGAGATGAAAGGAAAACACGAATCGCCAAATTAAGAGAACCGCTGATTTAGGGATCGGTCGCCATTGAATCCAATGTAATGATAAAATTGAGTTTGTATATAGAGTTATATACAAACATGCATATATATATATATATATACACACACACCAAACTTGGAGGAATAATAATCAAGACAAAGTAATAAAACATATATTTTATTATAATACTAAACAATACTACATCAAACACACATCGAATGTACAATGCGAGCATAACACTAGAGAAACAATGATACAAAGACATAAACACAACACAACACCAAATGATGATGACACTTCTTTACTATGGATGATGTATTTGTGTGACAATAATGCTAGGATATATATAAGTTTTCCATACATTCGGTAATTTGTCCTTGTGCATCAAACATGATCTCGTCCACACATTGTATGAAATAACTTATGGATCGATGATGTCTAATTAACAATATAATTCTAACTATTATATGCAAATAATATAAGACACAACAAGTAAAATAAAGGCAATCACGTCAGAGTTGTTATACTAGTTTGGACCACCTGTCCTACGTTTAGTCCTAAGCTCCCCATTGATTTTCTACTAACCAAAAGCCTTTTTTATCCCAGAGAAATAGGTTTGCACTAGTGCCTAATTCTTCCTGAAACAAGACTTCAACTTTTTAGTAAAAGAGGTTGTTGCTTTGACAATCTTTATGTCTCTAGTACACTAATTTTGTCAAGATAATACACCCTTCCTATAATATACTTTGATAATAGTGATTTGAACGCGAAGATTTTAGGAAGTTAGAAATTTTTTCTGAAAGCTTTTGATTTCACAGAGAATTTTAGAGTTTGAAATCAAAAGGCAATAGTTTTCTTAAATCAAGTACAGATTTGATCACTATTTATAACGTTCGAAATGTTTTCTTGAAGATCTATGACCATTAAAAACATTGCATCCCTTAATTGTGAATGAATACAACTTTTCATTATTGAAACAGGTCATTAAAAATATAGTCATTAACCATTTCTCAAACGTTTGACTAGGCAACTCAAACTCCCAGTGTTTTTTTATTAAAAATATGTTAAAAACATCTCAGACATCTGGCTAAAAATCCTTAGACGTCTGAACAAGTTCCAGAAAAGGTTACATTCATTTTAACCCTAATTTAGATGTATCGTTTATTACTTCAGACATCTGGTCTTATTTTAAAAAAACAAGTAAAAAATTACTCAAACGGGTGAATTTAAACCTTAGACATTTAGTTTATTTCTAGAAAAGAATTAGTTCTTTTAGAGTTTGATTCTGGTTGGTTTGTCAGACGTTTGAAGCCCTAGTCAAATGGCCAATCAAACTGATCAGACATATGAATGGTTAAGGAAAAACTAAATTTTTATTCCTCAGATGTCCGAACATGAAAGCTAGATGTTCGACTTTTTACAGGGTTATATTCCAAAACATTATAGTTGAAAAATAACTATTGTCAGATGTTTCATTGATTGAACTCAACGGCTGTAGTCATTTTCCTTAGTCTACATTGTTGAAATTACTTGTAATAATTAACTTACACATGTAGCAACCGTTGTTAATTACCTAATTAATTAAATTTAATTAAGGATAATTAATTTATAATTGTAATTTGTGAAATTAAATTTAGTGTTGAGAACAATTGATTAGATTTAGTTAAGAAACGAGTTTCATTTCTTAAATAGGATTTCAATTTAAAATTTTGAAATATAATTAAATCAATTATTTAATTTGGTGTTTAGAGTAAAGTGTTAATATTAAGAATCTTTGTTAAAATGCAATTTTTAAATTTTTAATTGCTTTTATCAAACTTGAGAAATTAATGATTAATTTTGTTAAAACATTGTTAGAGCAAATTTTGGTTTATTAATGATAGAACTAAACAAATATTAGTAACACTTAGGAGAATTAACAACACCTTGTTAGTGGATCTCATCTCAACTCTTTTCATCCATTAGTGCAAATAAGAGAAAGTATCTTTCCTTACTATACATTCACGTTCATTCTAAAGTTAGAAAATAGAAAACCAAAAACTAAACTCCTCATTCTCAAAGCTTTAAAACCCTAGTTCCTAATTTCCAAATTCAAAGCTCAAATCAAAGAGATTTTGTCCAATCATGAAGAGTAAGCATTTTAAACCCTATCTTTATCCTTTAGAACTCTAAAAGAATGATTTTGATTCTCTTTTTGATCAAATTGCTTGCTATTCGAATTTGGTTCTTGAGTTTTTAGGTGATTTTGGAGAAGCTAGGAGGTTAGCAAAGTTTAAAAGAGGATTTTGCAAGCTATAGGAAAAAATATAGTTGAGTTAATCACTAACACTACTACCCCTAATCCATGAGAATAATTTTTAGTTGCTATTTCAATTGAATTGGATGGTTTGTTGGTTGAATTGCTTTCAATTTGATTGTGAATTTTTTGCTTGAGTTTAAGTGATTATTAGATTATTTGCTGAAAATAAAGTGTGAAAATCGCTGTTATAAAACAGCGATATCATGGTATAAAATAATCCAAAATGACTCAATGTTTTTATGGTAGAAATCTCTTTCAATTAGCTACAAGTTGTCTTTTATTCACATTTTGAAATTCTGATCTATTAGGTCGAAGTCGAGTTTGAATCTGATAATGTTGCTTTGTCTGTGTATTTGCTAAGTTGAAAGCTGAAATTAAAATGGCCATAACTTTTTCATTACTTATCATAGTTTGATTATTCTTGATGTTTTAGAAAGCTTAGACTATTTGCTACAACCGTCTTGTTTTGATTTTTGTGATATTTTATGGTTTACATGGTCGAAAATACATTTTAGTGTCGCTGTCCCGAGAATAAACGACAGCGATAATGAAGTTAAAATCTAAGAACTGTTTTAGTCATAACTTTTTTTTACTTATCGAAATTCGATAATTCTTGATGTTCTTGAAATCATAGACTTTTATTTACAACTTTCATGTTTAAAGTTTCATAAAATTATGAGGTTTGAGTGGTCGTAACTGTAGATCTCTAGACCCTAAATTTGAGTTAAATGAAATAAGTTGATAAGCTTCATATTCAAGTAATTTTACGAAAGAGAATTATTTATTTTTATAAATCTTAAAATTATTTCTGAATTAAGTTAATAAATATTAAAAATGATTTTTAGCAAGTTATTTTATATATTAAGCATGATTATTAAAATATTTATGGATTTGAAAATATGACTTTGGAAATACAAATCTAATCTATTTTTTTTACATAAAAGTGATTATGGATTTGGAGTATATGTATTATAGTTTTATTAAATAAATAATATAGGATTCATGGAATTAGGAAATGTAGTTTCGAAAAGTATAAAATTATTTTATTTCTAAATAAAATGGTTATATTTTAATATGGATTTAGAAGAGTAATTAAATATGGTTTTAAAATATAGTTTTGTGAATAATATAACTATATGGAAGTTTGAGACAACTTTGTGTATATAAGTGAAATCTTGGAACAATCCGAGGTTATAGAATATTTTATTAAACAAGTGAACACTTATTTAAAGTTAAATAATTGGTGGATTTGTGGAAAATTATAACAAGTGATTTTTAAAAAAATAATAAAAATCAAAGAGAAAAATTGTTTTGAGAACCTTAATTCTATACTTTGGGTAGTACTAATAATCGATTTATTTTTATCGATTGGTTTAAATGCTTTCTATTAACGCTTTGTTGAATATGGTATAACTCATTGAATAGAATGTTTGAGTGGAACCTACTAACCCATTAGTGAATACTCGAATTCCTCCTGGTAGTATGGGATGCCTTGGTTAAATTCTTGAGATCGTAATTTGGAAAGTACTTAATACTTTAGAGATGTATTTTCTTCTAGTGTGTCCAAGTGGTTGCTAGATCCTTAAGAGAACGTAGTTCAGGTTTTCCGGTGGTATCTATAATAAGTGATATTTACTAGCATTTAATAAATATTAGGATTTCACCATACGGTATGGGACGTATTGGTTAAGTTCTAGTGATTACTGAAACTGATAGTATTTGGCACTTTAGAGTTTACTCTCTCTTGGTGTGCGGCAAGTGGCTGCTAGATCCTTAGGAAGTTTACTCCTAGATTTCTTTTTAAGTGTACTAATCTAAAATAAATCTGAAAGATTCAGTCATGGCTGCTATCCTTAAGATCGTTTTGTGATCCTGTGATTCCCGTCCTATGTACGATCCCCGATATCGGATCGATTCATGTGATACCAAATTGTTTGTTTGTTTGCTACAATTTTGTGTACGATCATTACAATCATTTTGAGTAAGATCTCTTGGATTCTGGGTATTTGGATTCTGTGACTATTCTGTGTTCGTGAAATAAATATATATTCTTGGGTCTTGTGTTTGTGAAATAAATTTATATTCTTGTGTCTTGTGTTAGTGAAATAAAGATATATTCTTGTGTCTTGTGTTCGTGAAATAAATATATATTCTTGTGTCTTGTGATGGATGCTAAGTTAGGTTAATTATGTTATTCTATATTTAGCGACTAGTTTGTGTTTGTGACTTAAATTTATAACCCTGTTCTGAGTTAAATTAATTTCCTAACTCATTATATACTGGACATCTGTATTTACTTATATGTTGTTTATTATTGTGTTATATTCTGTTCCCGCCCTACTAGATAGTTAGAGATAGTCCGACTCGAGTGTTATTTTGCTCGGGTCAGACCAAAACTTTCTGGTTATAGGACGAGTAGACCTATGGATGGTTGGGCTAGCAGAAGTTGGACCTTTGATATTTAGTTATATCACTTAGGAATTTTGTTTGAAATTGAGATGTATAATTAAGATTAGAAAACTATAACTTGTATATTAATTGAGTTTAGTATTTCATTTTGTAAACTCAAAATTTGTATATGTATAAGTTAAGCACTACAAGAAATTTTATTTTTTGTAGCGCTCAAAAAACGCTACAAAAACTTTTGGTGGCGTTTTGATAAACGTTACGAGAAAACATGCCACTAAAAATCCATGATTTTTTGTTGCATTTATTTTAACGCCACTATAAATGCATTTTTGGCAGCGTTTTTCAAACGCCACCATAAATATTTTTGTAGCGTTTAAAAAACGCCACCAAAAGATTTTTTGGCGCTACTAATAGAATTTCCAACTTTACCCCTGTTTTACGGTTGCATTTACTCAACGCCACTATATATATTTCGGTAGCATTTTTGAAACGCTACTAAAAGTTATTTATTATTTTACATCATTTTTTCATATTATTATTTCCTGTTAATGGTCTATTTTGGTTCTATTATATCAATCAACAATCACTCACATAATCATCATATTCAAATAAGTTAAAAAACACATTAACCATATAATCAAATAAAATATCCATAACCATTCCAATACAATAGTTTTTCGACAAAATGACCTAACTCACATACAATAACCATTTGTATACAAATTTACACATCGGGTACTAATAAATGTTATATCTAACTAGTGCTAACAAAACGTTTGATTACCCAATTCTTTGTTGCATACACAAGTGAAAGCTAGCATCATCAAGTCCAAATTTGCTCTCTTTAAAAGTCCGATGCCTACACAAGTGAAAGCACAACAGATAGTCAAACAATTACGTTAACTCGTAGGACTTCAAATATAAGACAAACTTAAACATTCTTATTGCCTAAAGATAAATTTAGACATGATACAAGAGAATATCCCAACGGATAAATATACTCATTTAATAAAGAGTTTAGTAACCCATTCCAAAGTTGCTATAATCGATAAATAACGAAAATAATTCGTGAATCAATAACTATTTCTCACTTACCCGTCAACGATCACACCTGCCAGTAGCTTGTCCAACTGCACCCCTGTAGTACTGTAGCTTTATTTTTGTATTCATTGAATCCAATACCAACATAATTGTTTTGGTAGACGAAATACAACGTTGGTACTTGCTCCTTCATTGCAAGGGACAAAAGACGCGTAAACAAAAGAAGGTGAAATGCTCACCAATCCATGTACCATTTAGATGCTACAAAATTCGACCTTTTATACACATTAATGTCATAGATTATATACTTGGAATGCCTGTGAACTGTTTGTTATTTTATTGTTAGGGAAATAAATGGATTCCATAGTGCAACTAATGCAGAACTTGATAGAGCAGCCAAATTGAACCATGACCAACGTAATCATTTACAGAGAAATTAGAGATAAGTGAAGTATTTTGCATTTCCATATGTGCTAGAGCCTAGCATAAAGGAATAGTATGAATAAAACCTACACTGCTTCAAACCAGTACCATCTAAAATATGACCACTAACGCGAGAATATAAAAATTAGCATTTACAATCATGAACAGTAAAACAATTGAAGAGTCAACCTTTGAATCCAGGCAATAAATCAAACAGGTTGAAAGCATACCTCTGCTCAAACTTGATATATAATTTGAACAGTCGATAGATTTTCCAACTCTTGCCGAACCTATCGAATATAACAACGATCAATGTAGTCATTGTACATCATAAAAACAATTTTACTTTTATCTAAATTCTGTTTACATAATTATATCAATTTGAAGCATGACAGTAACATACAATTACTATTACAAAAGATCCAGTAAGTTAGGGTCTAAGATTGTAACACATAACGACTACTTATGCATTATTGACCATTCAAGAATACCAAAATAAATTTCAAATTGTAGCGACCTCAAACTTTTGCATTAACAGAGATAAGAGACATACCAGTGAACTGACACTAAAGTAGAAAAGAGAAGCAAAAGTAACCTCACTGAGGGCATAACTGTTCGAATACAGGCAATCTTCGGCCAGTTGTAGGGCCATAGAGAGTATGTGTGATGAGCTTTTCTTCTTCTTTGGTTGGAGGCCAGTTAAAGCTGGTAGGTAATATTGGCATCGATGAAATTGCTGGAATGCACTTTGACTTTGATATAGTTTTCTTGATTTCAATAGGAGAAGGGTAAGGACCAAGGTAAGGATTGGGTGATTTAGATCTAGGTGATGGACTGGAGCTACATAGTTTGCTGCTAGTTACTGCATTTTGGAGTGTTTTGTTGGCTAGATTTCCACTTAACAGTAATATATTTGAAAACATTCAAAGGATGTCAGCTGTATCAGTATATAAGTGAACTTATTTCTGTTTGAAAGTCAGGCAACAACTTATAATGAGGATAATTCACTTAGAAGTTTACAAGTCATGAGTAACAGATACATGATCATTACTTATTCCATCTTCAAAATTCAGCTTATCTATCCAAACACTTCTCCTATTAGTAATAGTGTAACTAAGCTGTAATTATTACATGAAAACACATGGTACCTAAAAGAAAAATAGTTATCAAAATTTACAAAACAAGTACAAATCCAGTTAGATAACATAATGTGAACCTACAAATTAAACACAGATATCATGCATTAACTATGCATGCCTCAGAAGAATCCATGAAAGAATTTGTAACTAAAATAAAAAGGGTACAATTAAGAAACTTCTAGTGAACAAACGCTAGTCTTCCACTAAAGCAACTATATATTGCATCATAAAATCCACAACCTTAACTTGCTTGAATTGGTAGACCATATTACATGAGAAGATCGACACCATCATGCAAGGGGTCTGCTAAAACGAGGAAGAGCATGGTAGGAACTATGTTGGACAGTACCCAGCAGACTCAACAGCAGCTGGGCCGAGTGGAAGAGCTATAGCATGATCCTACACAACTACCACCCACACAACACTCTACCATATACTAGCTCCACAAGGGGTAACCAATTCCAAGCATTTATAAGATCAAAATATTATCATATGGGGTTATGCATCACATATATCTCATTTTATCATGTATATATAAGTAATTATCATCCTACTAATAGACTTAAAATGATACACCCGCACCTAGAACTAGAAGTTGCAACTCAAAGTCTCAAGCATATATAAAAGTTACAGCTTAAGCATATATAAATTTCATTAAGTCATCTACCATATGAAAAAGAACAATTGAATAATATCTAAATAATTTCATGATCAGATAACGTAACTACACCTAGAACAAAGCCCCACTTCACCAATAACTTATTATTTTGAAGACAAAGTTAAACTTGGATATATTGAAGCTACCATAGTATTGCACTGTTCGCAATTCAGTAATTCTCTCTATACCACCATCAAAATTTTACTTAGCACATCCTATTCTGAACTTTAGTGTTTTACCAAATGAGATTGTTGCATCATCTAATTTGCACCTACCAGACATATAACAACAAACCTATTTTAAACATGATTGAGTTCCACCTTACCTCCACCATAATGTAGAAATATTCCCTATGAATTAAGTAGCTATCAAGTAATAAAATAGATAAATTCAAAAATAAATATCCAATTAACGAGTGGTCTTAAAATTATTCTATATCATGCATTTTCAGACTAAAACATGAATAGAAATAATATTATGGTATCTGTGTACAAATTGGGAACTACTTTTTCCCAAAGATTTTAAAGTTGAATGATGAACATTTAAAACTAAACATGATATCATGGTTCAAGAAATAATATCATGGTATCACGGTTGTTTTTCTCTTCCAAAAAGCTACAAGATAGTTTTTTATTACGTATATAAGGATGACCATTTAAAACTAAACATGATTATTTTTACTAAGTTGCAGTTCCATTTTTCACTGCTAAATGTAGAGAGAAAAAAACCTTGACTTTATAAATTGGCAAATCTGCTTATAAAACAGTTGTACTACATTCATAAAAATAATTCTACTACATGATCAAACTCGAATCATCCACAGAGAATATAATATCATTCCCATCCCGACAAATCATAAGGATGGAACTTTTGTTACGGTTCTGTTACGCAAGTCTAAAATAGAGGAAAAATAAAAATGAACTACTAAGATTCCAATCTGAAAACCCAACCTTATATTTGTGGTAACCATCAGCTACTACATCACCCGTGCTCTTGTCCACCATTTTCCCTATCATAGAGTTCATATTAAACATGATAAACGAAATCTTTTCTTTCAAACAATTATTAGTACCAAATAAAAAGTTATGCAGTCCGTCCAAAACTGGAATTTATACATTTGTAGCTTACCAAGCCCTTTTAGCCGGATAGCCACAACAATACATACACATACACATAATCAAATTTAATTTATACCAAAAAATAAATTAAAAAATGAACTGCTTTTAAATCGGACTTGAGGAACTTAAGTTGGATGTAAAGTCTTACATCATTGAAATGTAAACCTTACTCCAACTAGTCTTGGTTTAAGTCTGAGGTCAGATATTGTGATGAACTGAATGATATTTCCCATATAACACTTCTTAACAACCAGCAATCCATACTAAACTCAAGAATTCGCATGTGTAAGAAATAGAACAAAAGATAAAAATTGAAATACCAGAATGCGTGAAGTCATCCCAAATACTTGGACTTCTTCCATCTTCTGCTACTGCCCCTTCATACTATTCTGTTATGTGTGTGTACATTAGACTATTAGTATTAGCATCATCATCATCATCATTATGTGACCAAAATCTCATATTTTATCATTCAAATGAATTAAATAATTTGACTAGTATATAATAACACAATTGTTTACTTGGTAAGCTGAGGTCCCTGCACCAAATACAAACTCTTCTGGAAAATCAGCTCGGCTATAATTTGATGCTTGCGCTGTTTGAGATGGAAATAATACCAAACTCGAATCATCCACAGAGAATATAATAGCATTCCCATCCCGACAAATCTGATGATTGAATTCATAAGCTTGAGCAAAGATTGCAGGCAGTCCTCATCAATCTCCCCATCGATCCCTTTTTCTCTTCTTATCTGTTTGAATTGAAGAGGAAATAAATAGTGAAAACATAGACGTGCTGTTAATTTATCAATATTGTGGATTTTCAATACAGAATTGAAAGAGGATTTTTCTTCTATAACCTTTTAGTATGAAATGGATCGAGGAAGAAAATATGGTGGGTGAAGGAGTCTCTTCTGAAGATAGAAGGATTAATTTGGGTGATTCATGAAGTATCGTGCTAAAGTACAAAACCAGTTTTCACTCCATCTTCTGTCCAACGAAGGGAGAAGCATTCATGGGTGGCAGTCGACGGACGAAGGAACAACCGATGAATTTGGATTTATGATCTAGGGTTGATTATTGTAGAGAGAAAGTAAAATAAATTTTAAGCGGTAAATGAAAATAAAAGAGGGAGGAAGAGCTTTTGTGCGGCCACGAAAAAAATTAAGTCCTACCTTAAATTTTTTTCCCTACATTGGTTAGAAGTAGAGAAACACTATTCCATAAAATATTGGTTGCACTTAAAAAACTTTATGATTGCACTTGATAATAAACGCCACGAATAAATGCAACTAAAAATGCTTTTTCTTGTAGTGGAGATTTTATTCCGTTGTGATCCGTGACTATTACTTATATTATATATTGTTCTGCTGAGAAATCAGTGTGCATATTACTTTGTATTAATATTGTACATGTCAAATTCAGTTCAGATATTAAGTGAAAAAGGTATAAATGATGTGTCAATGTTAATATAAAGATATATTCACATTCGATCGCCCTTAACAAGCCGTATTCTCCTCATTAATAAACGACATTACTTGTAATGTTCTTTGGTAATCTGGATATCGCGATGAGGTCGTTACAATACAACTGCATAAAGATATATGGATGTCTCATTATAACTCAAAAGGACAGGATTTAAAACTGTACACTACCCTTGTCATCAATTTCAATTTCTTCTTCTTTCTCCTCTTCTTCTTTGTCATCACCTTCTCTTGTATTTATGGGATTATGAATAACCAAGTTAGGTTCTGGATTAATTTCTGATGTGATTATCAGATCTGCTTAGATATTCTGGAGATGATTTTGAAGGTTTCTAGTCATTTTCCCTTGCCTCTCTTTCTCATTTTTAATTTGATAAAAAGTAGCTCTATTTAGGTAAGCATATTCAATATATGCTTCATTGAATATTACATTTTAGTGAGAGATTCAAATAAATAGGCCTAAAAATGACCATGGAGATGAAGATTCATCTCTAGCCTCTTGAAGTTACTTGGATCCGTTAAGGTTTAAGTTTTTATAGGTTTGCATAGGAAGAAGACAAAAATTATACTTCTAGTCACAAAATTAAATAGTTATTAAGGTAGTCATAAAAAATAAAAATATAAGGGAAACACAGTTTCTCAATAACTGCTGGTACATCGACAAAATTTTGGTGTATATATTGTCATATACTTCTCAAAAGTGAATTTTTAAGAATTTTTGTATATTTATGCATTCATACATACACACACACCCAATATTATTTAGATTTCACTAAAGTAGTAAACACCCAATTGCTAAATACATTTTGTATTAAGCGTTTTGATAAAATATCGACTATTTGATTTTCAGTACTTATAAGTTCTAAATTTATGTTGCCTTTATGGATGTTATTTCTTAATAAATGATATTTTATATCTAGATGTTTTATCCTAGCCTGATTTTTAGGATTTTTTAGATAAATTTATAGCACATGGTAAATGTAAAATAAAATTCAAAATCTTTTAAAGTTTGTTGCATAAAATGGCTTGTGAATAGACTAGTGTCGTAGATATAATATTATGTTTATGTTATCGATAGGGAGATGGAATATTTCTTTTTGTTGAACCAAGAAACAAGTGAATTTCCCACAAATTGACAAGTTCCCTTTGTACCTTTTCTATCGGATTTACAACCAATATAATTTGCATCACTATATGATACCAACTCAAATGAGTATTCTTTAGGGTAAAAGAGTCCATAATCTAAAGTACTATTGGCATATCTTAATATTTTTTTTATAGTTCTAAGATGCGTTCTTTTGGATTCGACCGATATATTGCACGAAGAAATACACTATGCATTATATCCGAACTACTAGTAGTTAAATAGAGTAATGATCGAATCATGCCATGATATAATTTTTGATCCATATCTTTAGAATTTTACTCTTTTTTTTAAATTTCTTTGGATTCCATAGGAGTACATTTACCACTTAGAATTGACAAACAAATCTCTTGTCAAGTTTTTGCAAAATCCAAATTTAGTTTTTTATTTGTTGATCTAAAAATAATATACTACATATACCTATATAAGTTAAATATCTTTATCAGTTCTTTTTATGAATAACGTACTATCAACTTTGTCAATTTCAAATTCTGACTTAGTTAAGTAAGATTTGAGTCTCTCATACTAAGCATGAGGTGCTTGTTTTAAACCATGTAATAATCTTTTCGGTTTATCATCAAATGTGGAGGTTACTCAACATATACATCTTCTTTGGTTACCCCACTCAAGAATGCAATTTTATAATCAGGAAAATCGGTTGAAGGAAAAACTTAGCATTCTTTTTGGAATAAAGGACGCGACAATTATTTTTACGTTTTAAGGACGCAAGTTTTATTCTTTCGCCTGAAGGAAATTCTTCACAAAAAATTAAACTGTTCTCAAATCACTAGTACAGACAGCGGCATTACAAGAATAGACGGCGCTGCATCACAAGAACAGGCGACGGCGGCGCAACCGCAGGCGAAGGCGGAGCTTGTTCAGGCAAAGGCGGAGCTCGTTCGTTAGGCGGCGATGGACTGTATGTAACGACCCACTATTTTGGACCATTCAAATCGACAATAATCCACGCATGTCTGACTTGAATAATTCAAAATAACAGATTGTAATAAAATTTGGAGCAAATAAAATCAAATACAGAATCACAGACACAGAATATCAGAATAACTCGCAGCGGAATATAAAAACCATAGTAGTTCATGAAGCTACTATAACAAACTCTCAAAACAAAATACATAATATCTGTTTGAAAACATATACAATAGAAATCTCAAATACATAGAAGTTTATAATACCAGAGCTGAAATAGAACAACTGAAACTGGAATTGATAGATAACTAGATAAGCAGAATCTCCAACGATTCCTAGCTCCAGAAAGAGATCCAAATCTAAGCTGTAAATACTCAGGCTGACCCGAGCGTAAAGCAAAATACAAAACACTCGAGTCAGGACAATATATACTTATATAATGTAAACCAACTCAAGTGAACTGTAGCAGTAATGCATAATAACTTAAAGGATGCTTGGGATCGCCCATCCTCTAAGGATCAGTTAAACCATAAATTAAATACATCCCGTGGTTAAAATTTCAAAATTGGTATTTTATATTTCAAAATCAAATATCATTTCAAAATTCAATATCATTCAAAAATCTAGTTCAAAATATCAAAATATCATATTTCAAAATAGTTTATATTACGAAACAAATTACTTCATTTTAAATCATAAAATGAAGTTATTATATTAAATAATTAAATTATTAAATTTCCAAAATTTTAATCTTTCAAAGTTCATTCGTTCACTTAAATTAATTAAAACAATGAAAATTCAACTTTCGCAACATTTAGAAAATGCTATGGAAAGTCACATTTAAAACAGTTCAATTTAACAAAAGACAGCATTTAAAATGCTGTAATAGGGTTACATTAGTTTCAAATAAACTTAGTTAAATTCAACCATTATAACATTTACAAAAATGCCATAATAGCCTTTAATTAAATTCAGCCATTTGGTTCATTATTATCAACTACAACATTTACAAATGGTGTATTATCATTTACATTAGAATTTAATAGCGTTTCAGAAATGCAGTTAACTAACTTCAAATATTCAGTATAATTTCACAAACAATTATATTTTTATATAAATCATGTTTTTTTACTTATAAAATCATTTAATTTCACTTTTAAAACAATTATTCAAATACCCTTATATTCATGATTTTATAAAGTAAAACCTCCATTCAAAAATCAAAATTTAATAATAATTCACTTATTAAATTCCAATATTAAATTATAAATTCATTAAATTAAATTAACTTAACACTTAAGTTTAAATTTTCAAATATAACTTAATTCCATTTTATTTACTTAACTTAAAATTCATTTTTAAGCCAAATTCACAAATTTCCAATTTTAGTTATATTTCAAAATTTCAACTTAAATATTCATTCATTTCACATTTTTACTTTATTCAAAAATCATTAATATATTATAAATTCATTTAAATTAACTTTAATCCAAATTATCATGAATTTATCATATTTCATATTTAATTTAAATTCCAATTATCACCAAATTAAAATTTCCCAAAATAACTTACATTTCAGATTTTCTAACTTTACCATTAATTTATTTCACTTATAAATTTTCAAAAAAATCAATAATGCTTTACAAAAATCATTTAAATAAAATTTAAATCAAAATATTATAACATTTACATTTCTAAAATATTTTAAAATTTTTTAGAAAAACATATTTTAACTACAGGTCTGTATTTCATTTTTAGCCTAGGTAAAGTGATACGGGTAATATATCATTTCAACCCGTAATTTACAAAGAAAACCCGGGTTTGATCATTTCAAACCCGCAATCCCAAGTAAATGAAAAATAATTGAAAATCATTCAGGCCTATCATTTCAGCCCATAATGATTTTCTCCTATTCTAAAGTCCGTTCGGGTATGTATCATTTCAACCCATAGTGATTCTAATCTAAAGGGAACTTGCAGTGTGATAAACTGATAAAAATAATAGAACAACATAATATAACAGTAACATATGATATAACAGGTGTTTAAGCATGGGTGAACATCATATAATCATAACATAGCAGATATAATATGGTGATGCATTTTACAGATTCAAAAGTGGTCAATTTACTAGTTATATAGGTATACACTGTCTGGTGAGAATAACTCACTGGTTTGAGCTGGAGACACAACGATGAATGCACGAAAGAGATCCACACAAGCACGATAACACGACATAAAGATGAGTGGGAGCCAAAGTATCAATTCCCTTGAATACAAGTAAAAAAAAACAATACAATCATTATAAGCTTTAAATTCAAATACGATAAAAATAAGATAGAATCAACTGCACAAATCAAAGCGGAATTGCTTTGCACTTGCTTCCAGCATACATTGGGCTCAGCCATAAGTGTAGTATAGGGCTAAAGCAAGGTTTTTGGGTCAGGTTTGGGTTCCTAAGGGTCGGCCTACATGGGTTTGAAGATGGTGCAAACATAAGTGATATGAAACAACAAGCTAATGGCAACACAAGGCAACACACATGGTTTCATGCAACTATTGGGCTAGGCCAAAGCACAGGTGGGCACGGCCATCTCTGGTGGGGTCAGGGGATGACATGGCAGTGGGTTTCAGGTCGTCTATGGGTGGTGGAGGTGGAGTAGGTGGCGGCCAAGGAGGAGTTTGGAGGTGGTGGTGATGTATGGTGCTCTTGGCATATAAGGTGAAGTTTTTGTGTATTTTTGTGTGGATCAACAACAAGGTGGCCACGGCTATGGAAGGACAGTGGGATGGAGGTGATGGTGGCTGGTTGTGGTGGTGGTGGAAGCAGCCATGGTGCTGGAGGAGGGAGGGCCGAACAATATAGGTGAAGCAAGTGCAAGTACAAGAAGAAAACAAGTAGGAAAAGTGTAGAAAAGTGAATTATTTACCAAAGTTTTCTCTTCAAGAGATGGAGGCCGACATTTTTGTGTTTGAGAAGGTTTTGGTGCATGAAAAATGAGGGGAAGTTGGCTGAAGCAAAGTGATAAGGTCAGCAAATGAATGGATGTGGTGATTGGTAATGAAAAGGTAAGGTTGAATATGAAAAGGTGGAATGCAAAAAGGCAATGGGCAAATCAAAAGTCAAAACCTCTTCACATTTCTTTAATTTGTTTTTATAACTTTATATTTCTGGTAATAATAGTAATACCAGATAAAATTTCGAAAATTTATCAAAATATAAAAATATATATAATATTTATAAATTATATAAAGTAAAAATAAGAAAATAGCTAAAAATAGTAAACTAGTCTAGAAAATTTGAAATTAATTGAAATAAATTTTAGAAAATTCATATGAGCTTGTAATATATTTTTAAACATAAATAATAACATAAAATAAAAGTACATTCACAAAATAAATATATAAAATTTAATTTAAATATAATTTTAATGAAGAAAATAGCAGAAAATAAGAAAACAACCTATAAAAATAGGAAATCAACACAGTAAACTTTGGAAAAATTATAACATCACTTTAAAAATGTTTTAAAATAAAATATATATCTAATATGTCATATAACACATATTAGAACATGATTTGACAAATAAAAATATTGTTTATATAAATTAAAATAGATGATTTTATTAAATAAATCAATTTACATACAATATGGTAAAAAGCATAATTTTCACAATATAAATCGGATTTCAACGAAACGAAAAGCAGTATTATTGAAATTAAATTTATTTTCATAATAAAAGATAAAATTCAAGAATTTAAAATATTTAAATTTTAAATTTAAAAGTCAAAGTTTGACCAGATTGACCAAAAATCCACTTTTCGGGAAAATATTCAATTTATACCAGTTTGAAATTATAATTCACATAATAATCAACATTTATATTTAAAAATGAAATGTTTGAAATAAAAAAAAAATTTAAAGTAATTTCAAAATAAAAATAAAGTCAAAATTAAAAATATATATAAAAATCTAGGGTTGTTACACTCTCCCCCACTCAAATCTTTTCGTCCTCGAAAAGGAATGAAGTACGGAAAACACAGATAAAGATAGAATGGAATAGGATTAAGACAAGATGACAAGAAGATTAAAATTATACCCGATAACTGTTGTTATAGGTAAGTTTAACAAGGTGGAGAATAGGAATAGCAAGAAGGGAAAATAGGACGAAAGACAAGGATGAGCCATTAATTAAAATTGTTGGTTAAAGAGGTAAAATATTTAAAACACTTTAAAATCCTTTAAAAAGGAAATAACTGATCAAAGTATCATTTATATAATATTTTATCAAAATACTTTTATAACTCGATGTCTTAACAAGTTTATCCTCGTTCCTGCAGACTCTGGTAGTGCGTTGATCAGGCGCAAAGCTAGAATTCTCCAGGTACTTAGTAGACTTGTTTCAACACCTAGTGAAAATACTGGGAAAACCTTTAAAAACAGATATGGAAAGTACAATCCAAACAAAAACGAATCAAATCATGGATCGTAGATACACAATGGTTACGCCTGGGTCCCCCAGGAAACATCCGTACCTTTTAAGCATTCACTGCCTTGCGAATTTCGCCATGCAACAAAACGGTGGACCGCAGGATACATAAAAATGGTTACGCCTGGATCCCCCAGGAAACATCCATACCCCTTAAGCAATCTCTGCCTTGCGGATTACGCCACTAACACGACCATAGATCGCAGATACACAATGGTTACGCCTGGATCCCCCAGGAAACATCCGTACCTTTTAAGCAATCACTGCCTTACGAATTACGCTATGCAGTCGAGTTCGTAAGACCATGGGTAACGCCATGGAATTCGAAGGACACTCGAGTATCATATTCGGAAAACCAAAAATCAGAGAGAATAATATCGATAGAATGAATCCAAGATGTGGCCACATATCGGATATCAAGCAGAAGGCACTTTCCATATCTTTACTTCGAAAATATGTATCATATATTACCTTTTCAAATCACTTTCAAATATCGTACTGATATAATATCCATTATATATAAGATTTCACTTTCAAATTGAGTACCTTTTCAAATCTATAGTTTTCGAATCAATTTCATACTCATACAAATCAATTTTATATAAGTTCGACAACTCCCAAATCAAGTGTTTAGTAACACAAGGTTCTCAAATTTCAATATCAGTTCAATTTCAAAATCATATACAATTTCACCAAATTATTTTCTTCTCAAATTAAATATCTTTAGTTTCAAAGTTTCCAAAATAATAGATTTTTGAAAATAAATCCAAATTTCCAAATCAATATAATTTAAGTCAACCAATTCATTTCCAAAATCAAATGTTTTCAAAATCATCTTATACTTACGTAAGGTCTATCTTACATAAGGATCAAATTTTTCAAAATAAATTTCGCTGTATGAAGAGCCATATGGGATTTGAATATCTTTGCTTTTATGGGTTATATATCTTTGTAATTTAAATTGGAATTTTCTTTTAGTAAGCAAAGATATTCTAACTCGACAGCTTTCAATTTCAGCGTCAAAATATATAAATGATATTAGGATATAAGATGTACATACGTCATCATTTCGCAAAACTACATTTGATCGCTCGCTCGATCACACAAGTTCGCTTTCGAACTAGTATTGTCCATTCGATTTCCCTAATGCAGACTTCGATATGGTTTCTCGACTAGAAGCCATCAGTCTCCTTGCATAGCCATATACTATGATAGAGAATTCTGGAATCAAGCCCAAAATCCATATCAAATATTCGCCATCAAGAATCGAATGAAAAATCCTAACACGAAATGGTGTAATCCACCTCGAACTTGTGTACTCAAACTTGGATCAAATTAATTATGCGAATAAAACAGCATACGTACAACTTATATATTGATTTCAACTTGTTAAATATATAGTTTCATAAAGATGTTACTAAGTTAAAACATTTAAACTAAATTTTATTCAAAATATTTTGAAGACCAAATTCTTTTCAAACATTTCAAATCTAAATTTCATATTAGAAAATTTTAAAATTGCTTTATTCATTTACTTAACCAAACAGTTTCAACTTATTTAAATCATATTACTTCATACTTAAACATTCGAAACAAATTTATATACTTTATCAAATAATTCATACCTTTCAAAATTTCTTAGCTTTGAAAAGTTAACCTTGATTTGGAAGTGCTCGAACCTTCAAAATAGTTGAAGAAATCATTTTCAAATTCAGGAGTTGGAAATCGGCAACAAATCAGTAAATCAATTTTAATAGATAGGGTTATATCAAATCCGAAACTCGAGGACTGAACACTGGCTTACTTCAAATCATTTCAAATATATATATATACATATATCTTTCGAATATCAAATCATACTTCAAAATTTTGAAATCAAAATTGGTTTCGCAAAATAACTCGCGTAGCAATGCTACTGAAGTGGCCTATCCCCCACTCTGAAACTCGAAAATCAATGTCGATGATGCGTGCACTCATCACCGAAATTATTTTCCAGCGACACAAGTGAGTTCTGGACTTCCATTTACTTTGAAAACTTCTTTGAAATTCCTTCAAAATCATTAAAACCCATTAAAATCATTGAAACATTACTTATTCAGAAAAATAATTTCAATCATATTATTTATTATTTCAAAATCTTAAAACCAGTTCCAAAATGCCGGAGTTCAATCACTTAAATTCAGATTCAAAACCTTCAGTTATAAATCATTTTATATGAAAACATTTCTTATAAAATTTTCAAAATTTCAAATCCTTTCAAAACTTCAAATTCTCAATTTTTTTTAAAAGGTACATAATCCTTATCAAAAACATTTCATCTTTATATAAAAATATGGCCATCCTTATCAAAATAAAAACTACGATGAATGCACAATTTTCAAAAGACAATCAACCACAAACTTTCCAAGGGACGATTCAAGGATGGATTTCAAAGCAAAACAGAGATTCAAATTTAGAAGGACTCTAATCAAATAGAATTCTAATTCAAAGATAGGCTCAAACAAAGATAAGATAATTAAATTACCAAATAGAAGATGGATAAGCCTATATGAATCGCGGGCGACCTTAACTGGTCAACCGTGACTTCAGGAATATAATCGATGCGAAAATCTAAGGCAAATCGACCTTCGATTGCCAGAGATAGAATCTAAATATAGCAGAAGATAGAAAACATCGTAAACCGAGGATACATAAATCTCCGATGAATCAATGCCAATTATAATCATTCAAAGATTTGCGGAATCGCCACCCTATAAAGGTCATACAAAGTGGAGTGATGCAATGCTCCAAAATCAAAAGAATACAATTAGGGGAGACAGGAATGGATTTCAGAACAAGTGGGAGCGTTCCAAAATTCAAAGGAATCTTATTCGATAAGAATCCAAACGAAGATTAGAGATATATAACCTATATCGATACAGAAAAATTCCCATAAAAATTTGGAAAGACTCGAATTCATAACATACGAAAACAGAAGCATAAATATCTTTAGTTGGACAACTTTAGCTAAGCAAAAGATACAACAGAGTTTACTCAAAGCAACTTAACAAACTACTGATTTTGCCATACTCAAAATAGATTCCTATCAACAATGGATCTAGATCAATCAAGAGAGAAGTTCAAAATTTTAGAGGATCCTAATCAAAGAAATTACTAACAAGGAGGATACGAAAGGAATGAAGTTTAGAAAATTTTACTTTCAAAGCAAGAAAATTTTAAATCAAAATAATCTTTGAAAATTCTTTAAAAATCATTCGAAAATCATTTTATACTTCGAAAATACGTTCTCTCACAAAGAAATGATTCTGAGATTGATTTCACTCATTCTAGGGTATTTCTACCCTATCTCTAATGAGTTTTTGCTCCGTAGGCTAAGGTTTGCCTAAAACCAAAGCTCTGATACCAACTGTAACGACCCACTATTTTGGACCATTCAAATCGACAATAATCCACGCATGTCTGACTTGAATAATTCAAAATAACAGATTGTAATAAAATTTGGAGCAAATAAAATCAAATACAGAATCACAGACACAGAATATCAGAATAACTCGCAGCGGAATATAAAAACCATAGTAGTTCATGAAGCTACTATAACAAACTCTCAAAACAAAATACATAATATCTGTTTGAAAACATATACAATAGAAATCTCAAATACATAGAAGTTTATAATACCAGAGCTGAAATAGAACAACTGAAACTGGAATTGATAGATAACTAGATAAGCAGAATCTCCAACGATTCCTAGCTCCAGAAAGAGATCCAAATCTAAGCTGTAAATACTCAGGCTGACCCGAGCGTAAAGCAAAATACAAAACACTCGAGTCAGGACAATATATACTTATATAATGTAAACCAACTCAAGTGAACTGTAGCAGTAATGCATAATAACTTAAAGGATGCTTGGGATCGCCCATCCTCTAAGGATCAGTTAAACCATAAATTAAATACATCCCGTGGTTAAAATTTCAAAATTGGTATTTTATATTTCAAAATCAAATATCATTTCAAAATTCAATATCATTCAAAAATCTAGTTCAAAATATCAAAATATCATATTTCAAAATAGTTTATATTACGAAACAAATTACTTCATTTTAAATCATAAAATGAAGTTATTATATTAAATAATTAAATTATTAAATTTCCAAAATTTTAATCTTTCAAAGTTCATTCGTTCACTTAAATTAATTAAAACAATGAAAATTCAACTTTCGCAACATTTAGAAAATGCTATGGAAAGTCACATTTAAAACAGTTCAATTTAACAAAAGACAGCATTTAAAATGCTGTAATAGGGTTACATTAGTTTCAAATAAACTTAGTTAAATTCAACCATTATAACATTTACAAAAATGCCATAATAGCCTTTAATTAAATTCAGCCATTTGGTTCATTATTATCAACTACAACATTTACAAATGGTGTATTATCATTTACATTAGAATTTAATAGCGTTTCAGAAATGCAGTTAACTAACTTCAAATATTCAGTATAATTTCACAAACAATTATATTTTTATATAAATCATTTTTTTTACTTATAAAATCATATAATTTCACTTTTAAAACAATTATTCAAATACCCTTATATTCATGATTTTATAAAGTAAAACCTCCATTCAAAAATCAAAATTTAATAATAATTCACTTATTAAATTCCAATATTAAATTATAAATTCATTAAATTAAATTAACTTAACACTTAAGTTTAAATTTTCAAATATAACTTAATTCCATTTTATTTACTTAACTTAAAATTCATTTTTAAGCCAAATTCACAAATTTCCAATTTTAGTTATATTTCAAAATTTCAACTTAAATATTCATTCATTTCACATTTTTACTTTATTCAAAAATCATTAATATATTATAAATTCATTTAAATTAACTTTAATCCAAATTATCATGAATTTATCATATTTCATATTTAATTTAAATTCCAATTATCACCAAATTAAAATTTCCCAAAATAACTTACATTTCAGATTTTCTAACTTTACCATTAATTTATTTCACTTATAAATTTTCAAAAAAATCAATAATGCTTTACAAAAATCATTTAAATAAAATTTAAATCAAAATATTATAACATTTACATTTCTAAAATATTTTAAAATTTTTTAGAAAAACATATTTTAACTACAGGTCTGTATTTCATTTTTAGCCTAGGTAAAGTGATACGGGTAATATATCATTTCAACCCGTAATTTACAAAGAAAACCCGGGTTTGATCATTTCAAACCCGCAATCCCAAGTAAATGAAAAATAATTGAAAATCATTCAGGCCTATCATTTCAGCCCATAATGATTTTCTCCTATTCTAAAGTCCGTTCGGGTATGTATCATTTCAACCCATAGTGATTCTAATCTAAAGGGAACTTGCAGTGTGATAAACTGATAAAAATAATAGAACAACATAATATAACAGTAACATATGATATAACAGGTGTTTAAGCATGGGTGAACATCATATAATCATAACATAGCAGATATAATATGGTGATGCATTTTACAGATTCAAAAGTGGTCAATTTACTAGTTATATAGGTATACACTGTCTGGTGAGAATAACTCACTGGTTTGAGCTGGAGACACAACGATGAATGCACGAAAGAGATCCACACAAGCACGATAACACGACATAAAGATGAGTGGGAGCCAAAGTATCAATTCCCTTGAATACAAGTAAAAAAAAAACAATACAATCATTATAAGCTTTAAATTCAAATACGATAAAAATAAGATAGAATCAACTGCACAAATCAAAGCGGAATTGCTTTGCACTTGCTTCCAGCATACATTGGGCTCAGCCATAAGTGTAGTATAGGGCTAAAGCAAGGTTTTTGGGTCAGGTTTGGGTTCCTAAGGGTCGGCCTACATGGGTTTGAAGATGGTGCAAACATAAGTGATATGAAACAACAAGCTAATGGCAACACAAGGCAACACACATGGTTTCATGCAACTATTGGGCTAGGCCAAAGCACAGGTGGGCACGGCCATCTCTGGTGGGGTCAGGGGATGACATGGCAGTGGGTTTCAGGTCGTCTATGGGTGGTGGAGGTGGAGTAGGTGGCGGCCAAGGAGGAGTTTGGAGGTGGTGGTGATGTATGGTGCTCTTGGCATATAAGGTGAAGTTTTTGTGTATTTTTGTGTGGATCAACAACAAGGTGGCCACGGCTATGGAAGGACAGTGGGCTGGAGGTGATGGTGGCTGGTTGTGGTGGTGGTGGAAGCAGCCATGGTGCTGGAGGAGGGAGGGCCGAACAATATAGGTGAAGCAAGTGCAAGTACAAGAAGAAAACAAGTAGGAAAAGTGTAGAAAAGTGAATTATTTACCAAAGTTTTCTCTTCAGGAGATGGAGGCCGACATTTTTGTGTTTGAGAAGGTTTTGGTGCGTGAAAAATGAGGGGAAGTTGGCTGAAGCAAAGTGATAAGGTCAGCAAATGAATGGATGTGGTGATTGGTAATGAAAAGGTAAGGTTGAATATGAAAAGGTGGAATGCAAAAAGGCAATGGGCAAATCAAAAGTCAAAACCTCTTCACATTTCTTTAATTTGTTTTTATAACTTTATATTTCTGGTAATAATAGTAATACCAGATAAAATTTCGAAAATTTATCAAAATATAAAAATATATATAATATTTATAAATTATATAAAGTAAAAATAAGAAAATAGCTAAAAATAGTAAACTAGTCTAGAAAATTTGAAATTAATTGAAATAAATTTTAGAAAATTCATATGAGCTTGTAATATATTTTTAAACATAAATAATAACATAAAATAAAAGTACATTCACAAAATAAATATATAAAATTTAATTTAAATATAATTTTAATGAAGAAAATAGCAGAAAATAAGAAAACAACCTATAAAAATAGGAAATCAACACAGTAAACTTTGGAAAAATTATAACATCACTTTAAAAATGTTTTAAAATAAAATATATATCTAATATGTCATATAACACATATTAGAACATGATTTGACAAATAAAAATATTGTTTATATAAATTAAAATAGATGATTTTATTAAATAAATCAATTTACATACAATATGGTAAAAAGCATAATTTTCACAATATAAATCGGATTTCAACGAAACGAAAAGCAGTATTATTGAAATTAAATTTATTTTCATAATAAAAGATAAAATTCAAGAATTTAAAATATTTAAATTTTAAATTTAAAAGTCAAAGTTTGACCAGATTGACCAAAAATCCACTTTTCGGGAAAATATTCAATTTATACCAGTTTGAAATTATAATTCACATAATAATCAACATTTATATTTAAAAATGAAATGTTTGAAATAAAAAAAATTTAAAGTAATTTCAAAATAAAAATAAAGTCAAAATTAAAAATATATATAAAAATCTAGGGTTGTTACACTGTAGGTGGTTGCAACTACTTTGAAGGTCTGCGGTGACTTGAGCCATGACTTTTATGGCCGATTTCAGATGAACGGCAGTGGAGTGGAGGTTAAGGTTGCTGGTGGTGCCAAAGGTAACGATGACGATTAAATTTGTTGAAATGAACTAAGAAAAAAATGCTATATGAACTTATCATTCTAATTCTATATGTATAATGCATAACTGAACGTTATATTCTGTATTGTTGTTGTTATAGTTTATGCATTTGTAATCACATGATTGAATGTTCCTAATTTTCAAGAAGCTGAAGTAAGTTTTGTTTTAAAAATCTGCAAAAGATGTGATTTTGATTAGATAAAATTACTTGTATGTTTCACAAGATGATAAAATATTCATAAAACATAATGCATTAGTTGTTTGTTTACTTGTTTATTAAGTTGTTTTATTTTGAATGTTACAGATATCATAAATAAAATGCTAGTGTACTTCATAACTAAAATGCTATATTAAACTATCGTTTTAAATATTCCAAACATACTAGTGGACTTTGTAATTAAAATGCTACACTAAACTATTTTTTAATATCATAAATATGATAGTGAACTTCATAACTAAAATGTTATATTAAACTATAGATTTGCATATTATAAACATGATAATGGACTTGGTAATTAAAATGCGATATTAAAATATCATTTTGAATATTTTAAACATGATAGTGAACTTCATAACTAAAATGCCACATTAAACTATTTTAACTATCATTCTCCACATTCAATACGTTCTAATGCACTCTAAAAATAGAAATGATATTTTTACTTATCATTCGAGACATTCGATATACTGTAATGCACTTTAAAAATACAAATGATATATTTAACTAGCATTCGGCACATTCCATTCAATTTGATACATTGTAATGCACTAATTTAAAAATACAAATGATAGATTGGTTTCATATGTACCAGATTAGGATTGGCATCCGATTAGCTTTTGCATCCATACGTACTCGGTTAGGTTTGACACTCGATTAACTTTTGCATCCATACATACCCGATTAGAATTGACATCCTGTTAGCTTTTGCTTCCATATGTACTCGATTAGGCTAGGCATTCGATTAACTTTTGCACTCGATGGTACACTTAGTTAAACAATATATCTCGAGTATAGATTGGTTTCATACATACCCGATTAGGTTTGGCATCCGGTTAGCTTTTACATCCATACGTACCCGATTAGGCTTCGCATCCAGTTAGTTTTTACATTCAAACGTACCTGATTAGGCTTGGCATCCGGTTAGCTTTTACATTCGATGGTACGCTCGGTTAAACAATATATCTCGGGTATAGATTGATTCCATATATACCCGATTAGGCTTGGCATCCGGTTAGCTTTTGCATCCATATGTATGCTCGGTTAAACAATATATCTTGGGTATAAATTGGTTTCATATGTATCCGGTTAGGCTTGGCATCCAGTTAGCCTTTGAATCAATGTACCCGATTAGGCTTGACATCCGGTTAGCCTTTGAATCAATACGTATCCGCTTAGGCTTGACATCGATTAGCTCTTGCATCCGTACGTACCCGATTAGGCTTAGGATCTGATTAGCTTTTGCATCCATACGTACCCGATTAGGCTTGGCATTCGGTTTGTTTTTGCATTCGATGGTACGCTCGGTTAAACAATATATCCTGTGTATAGATCGATTCCATATACACTCAATTAGGCTTGGCATTCAGTTAGCTTTTACATCCATAAGTACCCGATTAGGTTTGGTATCCGGTTATCTTTTGCATTCATACGTACACATGATAGTGAACTTCATAACTATAATGCTACATTAAACTATCATTTTGTATATCCTAAACATACTTGTGGACTTTGTAATTGAAATGCTACATTAAACTATCATTTTGCATATTATAAACATGATATTAGACTTCATTAACTGAAATAGTATGTTAAACTATCATTTTGTATAACTTAAACATGCCAGTGGACTTGGTAATTAAAATGATACATTAAATCTCATTTTTCATATTATAACTTTGGTATTGGACTTCACAACTAAAATGCTATATCAAACTATCATTTTGCATATTTTAAACATGATAGCGGACTTCATAACTCAAATGCTACATTAAACTATTATTTTGCATATCATAAACATAGTGGTGAACTTTGTGATTAAAATGTTACATTAAAAATACATATGCTATATGCAATTATCATTTTTCATTTGGTAGTTCTCCTTAGGAATACTTATTTCATTTTGTATATTTTATTCATACCACTTCACTTTAAATATACTTATGCTAAATTCAAGTTCATTTTGCATATTCTTTCATACTTGTTCAATTGAAATATACTTATGCTATATCCAAATATCATTTTGCATAGTCAGATAATGGTACTATATTTTAAAAGTATAAATGCTATATTAGTCTATCATTTAGCATATTAAACACAGTCTATTGTGTTTCAAATGTAGAAATGCTATATCTAAATATCATTCAACTTGTGATTAGAACTTTTTGACTTTCTTCTTCTTCTGAGTTCTACTTCTCCATTTGTTTCTTACTATAGATTTTGTGGCACTCGACTTAAATTTTCACAAAATTTTCAATTTACGTTTGGATTGGAGTGTCGAATTAGGTTTTTTTCAATTTTGGAATGGACGACGGGAGCTTCGACGATGGCGGTGGCTTGGATGACGGCGGCTTGGGTGGCGACGGCTACGGTAGGGTAGGGCGGCGGCAGCTGCGGCGGCAGGTTAGGGCTAGGGCGGCGGCGGCTATGGCAGGCTTCAGACGATGGAGGAAACGGTTGAAGTTAGTTGAATAGAACGCGCTACTGTCCTGAGGCCTAAATTTTAAAAGTTCCGTCCTAGATTTAAAAATTAGCATAAAGTTTTTCTTTTAAACCAGTTACCTCTTTTATAATCCACTTGGAGTGATTTGAAGTTACTATAATTTTCAAAGGCAAGAAATATCCTTATGACCTCTAGTCTTGCAACAGGTGCAACATCAAAATGGATGCCTTCTTCTTGATTATATAATTGTACCACTAAACGTGTCTTACTACTTATAACCTTCATGTGTTCATTCAATTTTTTTCATTGACCCATTTAGTTTCATTGATAAATTGGTTTTTCAATCGTGGATAATTCCTAAACATCGTATTCTTATGAATTGATTCATCCCTTCTTTCATAGCAAGAATCCATTATATTAGGTAGTATTAGGTGATTGGAACCGCATGTTAAGCTCACAAGACAGATTTTGTGGCACGTCTTTATCTCCTAATGATGTTTTTCCTCTAGGACAGGCTATATACCAAGCTAGTCTCTTAGAATGTCCTTCTTATGGCCAATACTACACATGGAATAACAAGTCTAGGAGTGATGTGAGAATTCCCAACAAGCTATACAAGGTCTTCATCAATTATGACTCACACCTACTCAGGCCTCATATCTTAAGTGAAATCATACCACCTAGCCTCTCTAATCACTTAGCAATGCTTCTCGTAGTTTGTTACCTTTGAGCCTAAGCCTCCCACTCCCTTCAAATTCTTTAACTCATGATGCAACCACACAAACTACCTTCCTATGGTTCAACTTTCCTAGAAAATCTCCATCTGTGACAACCCAATGTTCATCCTCAAACTAAAAATAAAACATACTAAATCCATCCCCAAAATATGGAGCAAAGAAAATTATGACTGTGGAAGCAAACTTTCCTCCATAATTAAATAACAGCTCGAATTAACTCAAACTTAGATGATGAATGATCCCTCTAACTTTTCTCCTTCTGTATAGGAATTAAAACTTCTTGAAGATTTAACTAAAACATTCCAGATTAAAGCCTTTATGATGAAGCAAAATTGCAAAATTAATTAGGATGAAGAAGGGAGAAAAACATTTCCTTCTACCACAATACTCTCAAGCCAAAATCTGCTAAACAAAAAGTTCTTCTAGTTCATGACATAGAAGAAACACTGTATAACACTCAGGTAACTAACAATGAATCTTCCATTAACTACTTCAAGAATATCTTGGATAGCTATGAAGTTTCAAACTATTGACACCTCACTTGCTGATAATCTTCCTTCCCACCTTAATGATTAACATTATGTGGGATTTTCATACCATAAATTGGTTAAGTGTTTCTTATGCTCTTGTGAGAATAAACTTCCCAGCTATCTTTATAAAATGGATTAAAACTTGCATCTCTACTCCACACTACTCTATAAACATCAATGGAAATGAGATTGGATTATTCAGAGGAACCCAAAGACTTGAGAAGATGACCCCATTACCTATTATCTCTTCCTTATCATTATGGAAGTTCTAACAATTTAGATCAAGAGTAAATACAATGCCAAACTCATAGAATATCACGCTATATGTGTAAACCCTCATATTACAAACCTATGCTTTGCAGACAACCTCTTAATCTTCACTAAACCAAGTAACCCCTCCCTTATTGCCATCTCAAACACTGTAAAGAAATTCCATGAAGTTTCAGGATTACACATTAACCCCTCTAGATCTACCATTTTATTATTGGCACCATTCATGTGAAAAAGCTTAGATTTGCATATGACTATCATTTTTGCCTCTTGGATCAACCAATGCCTTATATAGGAATACCCTTTACTTGATTTTGAAATAAGACTTCCTTCCCTTCTATGTAAAAATTACAGCTAAACAAACTTCTTAGCACACCGAATTCCTTTCTCAAGCTATCCATCAAGCTATAATAAAATCGATTGCATTGGTATATTACTCTCATAATTTCATGCATCCCAAATCTCTACCTAATATGATCAAATGGGCATGCAAAAAATTTCTTTATCCAATGATCCCTTCTCAAGAAAGCCGATACCAACTAATTTTTTAAACTCAAATACCTATTAAGGCTGGAGGATTATTGATATTAAATCTCCATTAGTGGAATAAGGCTGCATGTTCCACTCATTTAGCAAATTTAACAAGCAATTATGATAATCTATGAAAGGAATGGATATTTAAGCACAAAATCGAAAACAAAAATCTATGGACCATGGAACTAAAACAAAATTATAGTTGGGTATTGTGGTGTATTCTAGTCTCTAAGCACTTTATTCTACAATATATCTAATACCATATATGCTCCAGTACTACCATTAGCATCTTGCATCATCCTTAGGCTGCGAAGAGTTAATTCTTGCTAATAAACTATCACATAATCAAAGCCTACAAACGACAATATTAAAATTTGCACTCGTCCCATATTATCTTCACCTGATTACTAGCTCTCATCCTTACTGTAGTGACATTAAAGTAAGATAACTGTGGGTTGTATTACAATGGAACAATCTAATTGTCAAAGATTCAACAGCTCCAAAGTGGGGTCCTTTCAACAAACAACACTCCATCAAATATGTTTATCATCTACTTGCTAACTTTCATTACAAAAAGATCCTTGGGTCTCTTATGTCTAGGACAACATGAATTCTCACAAATAATAATATTCACTAAGGAGAATCCTCAAGAACGTTCTATTAACTCAAGAAAAACTTTTTCACATGGAAATGATCATTACTTCCTGCTGTGCCATATGTAATAATAATGAAGAACCAAATACTCGTGTATTTCTTAAATGAACCTTTACTAAAAATGTCTACTATAAAATTTTGCGTTTTGGGACTTTTGTTGACTGAATCGACAAGGAAATCAAGAGGTACAACATTTATCTTGGCACGATATGGAAAAAAGCCAAATTGAATGTGCTTCAGTGTAGTCTAAAAACAATCATAGTTGAAACATGGCGAAAGAGGAACAATATAAATTTTAGGAATAAGAGAAGACGGGTTAAAGAAATTGTTAAAGTTTGTATTCTCAGTATAGCTAGGAAAATAAAGCTTTGGAGTGAAGGCAATGTTCTAACAAGCAAAGAAGATATTATCATAAGAAAGTGAGCTGATGTGCTAGCCCATTAGTTCCAACCTCTCTTTTGTTATGGCGATTTCGATTTAAGTCCACTAAAATTAAAAAACCCAATAGTTCCAACCTCTCTGTCACGCCAATCAACTCCGCCTCCATAGTGGATAAAGAAACTACGGTTTGCAATCTCGATCTCCAACTTATGGTCGTACCACTAAGTGTGAAGACATACCCGGAAGTTGATTTTCTCCAATCCCTATCACCGGCGTAGTCTGAATCACAATAACCAACCAACTTGCAATTCATTCCATCACTACTGCCAAAAAAACCATGAGATGACGTACCTCTAAGGTATCTCAATATAAGCTTCACCGCTTCCCAATGCGATTTTCCTGGATTAGCCATAAATCGACTAACCATCCCGATGACATTTGCAATATCGGACCTTGTACACACCATAGCATACATTAGACTTCCAACTGCACTAGCATATGACACCTTTACCATATAAGCCTTGTCTTTCTCCAAGATAGGTAATCCCTTACTCGAAAGCTTCACATGCAAAGGAAAATGCGTATTTGACGCCTTTGTATTCTCCATGCTAAACCAGCAAATCACTTTCTTTATGTATTCCTTTTGAGTTTATTTCAACCAAAACGCATTCGGTCCCTTTCAATTTCCATGCCCAATATCCTTCTTGCTTCTCCAAGGTCCTTCATTTCGAATTCCCATTTTAAACTCAATTTTAACTTGTTGATTCCATTCTTATCTTTTGAAGCAATGAGCATGTCGTCCACGTACAAGAGTAAATACACCCAACAATCATTTTCCAACTTCTTAAAATATACACAAGCATCCTTGATGCTTCTATCAAAATCGTTTTCAAGCAAAAAATGATCAAATCTTCTGCACCATTGCCTAGGAGATTGCTTTAAACCATATAGTGATTTCTTTAGCTTGCAAACTAAATTTGACTTACCATCCACAACAAACACTTGCGGTTGCTCCATGTAAATGTCTTCAACCAAGTCACCATGGAAGAAGGCGGTTTTCACATCAAGTTGCTCCAACTCCAAGTCGTGAATAACAACTATGGCTAGTAATATCCGGATAGTAGTATGGCGCACAACCGGTGCGAATATCTCATCATACTCATTTCCCTTCCTTTGTGCAAATCGCTTAGCCACTAGCCTAGCTTTGTATCTCTCATAGTCTTTCACCTTGTCTACCATTTGCACCCAATAGCACGGTTTCCTTTAGGAAGTGGAACCAAATCCCATGTTTGATTCTTCATCAACGATTGCATCTCTTCCTCCATGGCACAAATCCACTTCGAGCTATCACTGGACTCCATGACGTCATCAAGGTCCATTGGTTCATCTTAAACTACATGAAGAGCATAGTACTAATTATCACAAAAGCTAAGATAGTTCCAATCACCATATCTTTCAGGTGGCCTTATAGCACGACGACCAACCCGAGTAGCAATACCATCACCCAAACTCCTTTCGGCTCCACCTTGAATCGAATCATCTCTAGAATCATGTACATCACCAACACTACTAGAGGCACCATGTGGACTATGTGATGTCACATCAACCGCTTCCTCCCCACAAGCATCTTTAACTACTCTACTCTCTCTACTCGTTAGACAAAATGTGGAAATAACTTCCTTCTCCTTCGATTCACTATGAACCAAATCTGGAACATCCGATGAGCTCTCATTCTCCTTGAACAACGCCGACTCATCAAAAGTAACATGATGAGAATTCACTACCTTCTCTCTTTCCGGATTCCAAATCCGTTAGTCTTTACACCGTCTGTATAGCCAAGAAAAATCCCATTGAAAGCTCTAGATTCAAGCTTATCATTACCAGGATCATGCACATAAACCGGACTACCAAACACACGAAGATAACTCAAGTTAATGCTCTTTCCTTTCACACTTCCTCCGAAATTTTGTTACCAATAACCGAGCATGGAATTTGATTCACAATATGCACCACGGTTGACAAAGCTTCGGCCCAAAATCCCTTAAACAAACCCGATGTTAATTCAAGCATCGAGCTTTCTCAAGTAAAGTACGGTTCATCCTCTCTGCAACACGTTCGATTGTGGATCTCCCAGTGTAGTAAAATGCCTCCGAATACCATGATGCTTGCAAAACTCCAAGAACTCTCCGGAAACATACTCTCCGCTATTGTCGGACCTAAGAACCTTCAAAAACTTACCACTCTCATTCTCAACAAGAGCTTTCCACACTTTGAACTTTGCAAATGCCTCAGGCATGGCCTTCATTACATACACCTAAACTTTACGAGAAAAGTCATCAATAAAAGAAATACAATACCTTGCTCCACCCAAAGAAGCTATCGGTGCCGGTCCCTAGACATCCGTGTGCATATACTCAAGAACTCCTCTCAAATCATGTTTTCCTTCACCAAATGAAACCTTTGTTTGCTTCCCATGACACATTCCTCGCAAAACTTTAACTTGTTAAAACTCTCTCTATCGGTCATCTCCCTCTTCCAAAGAATATCCAAACTTCTCTCTGAGACATGACCTAATCTCAAATGCCACAACCTAGTCGCATATAAGCCTCGAGAACTATCAACCCCTACACAAGTTTCACCTTCTATAGTTACACCTTGAAACAAATATACACCATGAATCCTAGCACCTTTCATCACCACAAGCGCACCCTTCGAAACCCTCAAGCTATCACTCTAGATAGTAATCTTACATCCTAAAGAATCCAGCTGCCCCAAAGAGATAAGAGACTTTCGAAGTCCCGGAACATAGCACACATTAGTGAGAGTACGAACCACTCCGTCAAACATCCTAATTTGCACGGAACCAATGCCCTTTGACTTGCATATAGCATCATTTACCATAACAATTTAATTTCCCTCTTTATCGACATAAGAAGAAAAACAATTCCATTTGGTGTCATTTTATAAGACGCCCCCGAATCGAGCACCCAATAGCTACCCAAAACATCTGGTGCTACCGCCGTCAATACATCTATGTCTCCCTCACCAACACCACTCTCCACCGCAACAGATGAAGATGCTACTTCCTTCTTTCCCTTCTCCTTGTCCGGACACTCATTCTTCCAATGATCGGGCTTCTTACAAATATAGCACTTGCCCTTTCTTTCCTTCGAATTTCCTCTCCAACCGGAGTTCCTTGATTCAGAACGCCCACGATTCTCCTTCTTTGCATATCTCTCCTTCTCTACAAATAAACCTTGACCATTACCGACACCACTACTCCCAACACTCAACTCCTTCATTTGATCTCGAAAATCGTCACTAAGAAGACCTGTCTTGACATCATCCAACGTCAATGTATCACGGTCATAGATCAAACTATTTGAGAAACCCATATAACGGTATGGCAACGAACACAATAATATCATCGCCTTTTGCTCTTCCTTAATCTTCAAATCTACCGCCTTCATCTTCATTAGCAAATCATCAAACACATTCAAGTGCGCCTTTAGTAAAGTTCCTTCCTTTATCTTATAAGTAAAAAACGTTCGCAACGAGAGCAAACGATTAGTTAGTGACTTCTTCATATACAACTCCTCCAGCTTGTCCCAAATTCCCTTAGCGGTAGTCTCACCACTAATTTTGGAGATCACATTCTATTCCATAGCAAGTTATAGTGTAGTGAATGCCCACTCTTCCATTTCCTCTCTCTCAACATCTGAAATGTCTACTGGCAACAAATGTGTATCAAACACTACCCGATGCACTCAATTCCGCCTAAGAACCGTTTTCATCTCCCGTTGCCACTTTTCAAAATCATTATCGCCACTCAACTTGTCTATAACCAATTGTGACCCCGAAGCCGCATACGATCCACATATATACGGCGCTACACCACTTGGACTAACCATTGAGTGACTACTAGAGTTATTATTTGATTCTGGCATTTCTACGACCACCTACCAACACCAATGCTCTAATACCAAATGGACCGCTCAAACAAAAAACTCATTGCATAGCGGAAAAACGAGATTGTGGTAAATAGCGGAAAAACGAGATTGTGGTAAATAGCGCAAAAACAACCAATTGATATCTCAATTCTCATTCAACCAATCGAAATCCAATCACAATCACCAAGAAAGCAATAGAAATTTAAAGCAATAACGATAAAATAAATCACACACTGATTTATAGTGGTTCCACTAACGTCGTGTTAGTGTACATCCGCTTTGAGAGAGAGCTTTTATTAATACCAATGAGAAGAGTACAAGAGATTGATTACAACAATCACAATATTCAGTCTAGAATATTATTTTGTGGAGACTAGAATTGAAGAAATTAGGATTTGCTAAAACCTAGTTAATGGAGGATACAACCCTTGATTAAACCCTTGAAGTCATAAACTTTTAAACCAGGAAATAGCTTATATAGGAGAGTAGAAAACCTAGGCAAAATTCCAAAATTGCCCCTTTGAGTAAAAATAGGCTGAAAGTCGTCGTAGATGTCTGTCACATTTTGACAAACGTCTTTCATAAGTTTCAGAAAAGCATTTCCTGAATCCATAGATGTCTATCCCAAAGTGACAGACGTCTGCCCCAAGCCTCGGGTTCCAAACCCTGAAGCAACCGTCACTTTCCCACAGACGTCTGTCACTGTTGCTCCAGCAGCACTCCACCTTCTTCACCATATCTTCCTCCTCCAACATTAGATTTGCAAACCATTTTCTCCATCACCAAGCTACTTCCGACCACTTCAATTCTCCATATAGTGTTCCAAAATTCAACACTCCGCCTCGACACTATATCAATCTCCATCTCCAATGGTACCATATCATAATCAACAACTGATAGCACCAACTATCACCTCTTTTACCTTCAACCAAACATGAATGCTTTCTCAATGAGCTTCGGCAAAGCCACCGCCCATTGCACTCCATCAACAAGCTTAGGCAAAGCCCCCACCTGCTAACAAAGTGTTGAAAACATCCAAATTCTAAACCGTCTCACCAAAGACTAAAGTGCTAAGAAATGTAAAATTGAACTCACCAAGAAGATAGAACCATAATCTCTCACTAATACTCTTCATCATCTATAACCAAAATCCTCCCCCAACCGTGCCACCCCATGGCACCTAGCACTTCCTCAAGCGAATCAAGTTCGAGCAATGCTCGAACTTCCCAACAGGTAATGCCTTAGTAAACATATCCGCCTTATTATCCTTTATGTGCACTTTTCAAAGATATACTAGTGAGATGGACCAAATAAATCTAGATGAAGCAACTCAAGAGGATTTGAAGTTGAAATTATATCTTTTAATTTGAAAGAACTTTTCCTAAGTTTTCCTAATTGGCAAGCATCACATATACTATCTACTTTAAAGTTTAACTTAGGAAGACCTCTAACTAAGTCAAGTTTTGATAACCTAGATAACAGTCTGAAATTTAAATGACCAAATCTTTTATGCCAAATCTAAGGGTCACTTGTATTAGCCAAAAGACATAATTTATCATTTGAAACTTTCATACTAAGGATGTAAATATTTTTCTTTCTAATTCCTTCAAATATAATATTTGAATTTTTATCTTTGATGTGACCCTTATCTTTTTCAAATTTAATCTTGTATTTTTATCGCAAAGTTGACTAATGCTAAGCAGGTTGTGTTTCAGATTCTTAACTAATAAAACATTAGAAATAGCAGGAGTTTTAGAGTTACCGACATTGTCAATGCCAATCACATATCCTTTTGAGTTGTCTCCAAAATTAACCAATCCTCCATCTTTATAGATAATATTATTCAGCATATCTGGATTACCAGTCATGTGTCTTGAACATCCACTATCAAGTATCCACTTATTCTTCTAGATTTGCACAATTTGCCCATTCAGTGTTGATTCTTCAAAGGCCATATAACATATTTCTTTCTGCACAGAATAAAAACTTGGTAGATAACTTGGTTTTCTATAATAACTATATGCAGATTTATGAGACAATGATGATTTGAACGGTTTTAAACTAGTGTTAACAAAATCCCCAAAATAGCCATTTTAAAAACTTTTTCAAAATTCAGATTATGAAAACTTTGAAAACCTTGCTCCGATACCAAATGTGAGAAATGCGGATTATGGATCTTAAGGCTGGACTAACACTAGAGGGGGGCGAATAGTGTTTTGTGGATTTTCTAAATCTTTAGAATAAATGTGGAAGATGAAGAGAAGAGAAAACAAGTGAAATCTGATTAAAAATTCGTTCAGAACTATTGGTATTTATAGGAAATCAACGGTCATATATCTATTCGTGAAAGGATACGACAAATAGACACTTCTTTTGAAAATTGGAATTTTGAATTTAACGGACACCATGTCGACATGGGGGGTTGAGGGATGTCGACATGCTCTAGGAAAAATTGATGATTTTGATTTTCTTATTAAAATTGGTTTCTATAATTTGTCAAAACGATTTCTAAACCTTGTAAATATATTTGAATATAGTTTAAACATATAAAAGAGTTTAGAAAGTAATTTTTAATATATATATATAAACTTAATCTATAAAGTGATTTAAAATCTGAGTAAATAAATATTTAAAGCTAAATATTTAAAACAAGAGATAGTTTAAAATCAATGACAATTTTGAAATCAAAATATTAAAAATGATAAAGAGAGTTTTGAGGCTAAAATATTTCAAACAAGAGAGATGTCTTTTTGAAAAGAAGGTTTTGAAAACATTTAAAATAAGAGATATAATTTTGAAAAACATTTTTATAAAGTTAGTGGATATCAAAATAGGACCACTTTATGTTCCACTAGATATTGTCGTGGGTTCCATCCCACTAGGGTTCCATCCCTTTAACAGGCTCGAAGTGGATTCCATTCCACGAATAAATTTCGAATAAAGATGTAAGTGCTTTCAAGAAGTTTTAACATAATTCTAGACTCAATACTTATCTTGTACTATTAAAATCTTGAACTCTTGATAACTTGATTTCTTGATACTCATGAGTCTTCAATCTTGATATCTTTGATCTTTAAATTCATCAGTCTTGTATCTCTATACTGTACAGTCTTCATTCTTAGTACCTGCATGTTTATATCTTGCATACATATATATATATATATATATATCTAAACTATAATGTTAGTATTTACATTTTATAACAAGTCCTAAGGTTGTTGTCATCAAAACCATCCTTCTCAAGGACTAACAATCTCCCTCTTTTTGATGATGACAACCTATGTTTGTAAAATATACTTCTCCTTCACAGTAACTCCCCCTAAAACTAATAACTCCTCCTAAAACTAAGCCTAACTACTCTAACTACTCTATTTTATATTTCTCCCCCTTTGTCACAACAAAAACTAATTCTAAACTCCCCCTTAATCTAATACTATTTAAATTAAATACTAATAAGGAAGTATAATAAGTAAAACAAATATATTATTATATATGATGTTATATTTACATGTATATATGAAACATAAACATACAAATATATTTAAGTACATAAATTATAGAATAACAATACTAACGAGAGTTTTTGACAATCGGAGATTTGTGAATCGAACAATTTGGATAATGAAAACAAAAGTTTCCACGTTGTTCAACCAAATTCCCATCTTTGTCAAAACAGACTTCGCCTACACAGACCACGTTGTCGTCTTCTTCCATAGGTGCTTCTTCCTCTTCTTCTTCTTCTTCTTCTTCTTCGCGGTGCTCTAAAGGATTATGCACGTCAATGTTGGGAGAATCTTCTTCAATCACAATAGGATTTGTGTGATTATCCATTAGGAATTTTTGTAAATTCCGAAAAATTTTGCCTTGCTTTTCTTGTTCTTTTTCCATCCTTAGTAGCACAACTTGAAATTCAGTCAACATTTGCATGGCATCCTTCATAGATTCCTCAATCTTTATCACATGTGCCAGTGTAGTGCGTTGGAATGGACCAGAATGAGGAGAAGGGAAGGAAATGATGTCAATTTGGTTTGATTTAGTGGAGGAGGCCATTGATTTTAATTTACATAAGTTTTATTTCAGAGAAAGAAAAGTAAGAAGATAGAAAAATTTTAAATTCATAGGTTTATATAACTACCAAACTGATTTTAGTGGGAAAATCAAATTTTAAAATTTTGCCGTTGTATGTCGACATGGGTGGTAGGGGTATGTCGACATCCTTATGAAAAATTTGATTTTCTTGTATATATATGTTACTATATCTATATTCTATATCTCAGTTATTGAACAAATGCCTAGTTCTCTTCTTAATTTAGTAAATATAGGTTGATTTAAGGGTTTGGTGAAAATATCAGCAATTTGGTTCTCGGAATTGATATATTCAAGAGAAATAATCTCTTTACTTATATTATCTCTGAGAAAATGATGTCGGATATCAATATGTTTAGTCCTAGCATGATGAGTCGTATTTTTAGACAAATTTATTGCACTAGAAGTATCACAATAAATTGGTGATTTTGAAATTGTTAATCCAAAATCTTTTAAAGTTTGTTGCATATAAATGACTTGGGAGCTAGCCAAAGCAGCAAAGGTATATTCTGCTTCAGTTGTTGATAAAGAAACAGTATTTTGCTTTTTACTAAACCCTGAAACCAGAGAATGCCCCAAAAGGTGACAAGTTCCACTTGTACTTTTTCGGTCAGATTTGCAACCAGCATAGTCAGCATCACAATAAGAAATTAAATCAAATGAATCATTTTTAGGGTAAAATAAACCATAGTCAAAAGTATGTTTAACATATCTTATGATACTTTTCGCAGCTTTTAAGTGAGTCGCTTTGGGTTGAGATTGGTATCTTGCACAGAGACAGACACTATGCATGATATCAGGTCTACTCGCAGTGATATAGAGTAGTGATCCAATTATTCCCCTATATAGTTTTTGATTAACATCTTTTGAAAGATCTTCTTTATTTAAAGCTTCATTGGTTGCCATGGGAGTGGGTTTTCCACTCGCAGTAGTCATACCAAATTTACTCACTAGATCCCTAGCATATTTTTCTTGACTAATAAAGATACCATTATCTAATTGTTTTATTTATAAACCTAAGAAGAAAGTAAGTTCACCCATATGACTCATCTCAAACTCTTTTGTCATTATTTTAGAAAATTCTTTATCCATTTCATGATTAGTTGAACCAAAAATAATATCATCTACATAAACTTGTACTAGTTGAATATCATTTTTATTTCTTTTAATGAAAAGATTATTATCTACTTTACCCATTTCAAAATTTGATTGTAATAAAAATGATCTTAGTCTGTCATACCATGCTCTAGGAGCTTGTTTCAGACCATATAGAGCTTTCTTAAGTTTGAAAACATGGTTTGGAAATCTTTCATCTTCAAAGAGTGGAGGTTGTTCAACATAAACTTCCTCTTTAATAAATCCATTTAGAAAAGAACTTTTAACATCCATTTGAAATAATTTGAAATTATTATAATTTGCGAAAGCAAGTAGAATTCTAATGACTTCTAATCTTGCTACGGGTGCAAAGGTTTCATCAAAATATATTCCTTCTTCTTGACAATAACCTTGAGCGACTAATCGAGCTTTATTTCTTACGACCTCACCAAGTTCATTCATTTTATTTTTATAAACCCATTTTGTTACACTTATACTTTTATCCTCAGGTCTAGGAACAAGTTCCCAAACATCATTTCTGGTGAACTGATTCAATTCTTCTTGCATAGTAAGAATCCATGAATCATCAGATGATGCTTCCTTTGGATTTTTAGGTTCAATAGTTGATATAAAAGTTACATTACTTATATTATTTAGTTGATTTCTAGTTCTAACAATAGATTCAATATTTCCTAGTATATTTTCTATAGGATGATCTTTTAATAGCCTAATTCTTTTATTAGGTTGAATGATTTCACAATTAGTTTCATTAGGTTCATTATCTAAAGTTACAAAGTCTTCTTCATCTTCTATTTGTACAGTATCTTTAAAATTTTCATCAAAAGATACATGCATTGTTTCTTCAATAGTGTTAGTTCTTAAATTATAAACTCTAAATGCTTTACTTCTATTAGAATATCCGATGAAGATACCTTTGTCGGATTTAGGTTCAAATTTATCTAAATTATCTTTTGTATTAAGAATAAAACACTTGCTACCAAAAACTTAAAAATAAGCTACTATGGGTTTCTTATTGTAAAGTAATTCATATGGTGTTTTATTAGTTAATGGTCTAATTAAAATCCTATTTAATATATAACAAGCTATAGCTACTACTTCAGCCCAAAAGTCTTTAGGTAAGTTACTTTCAGAAAGCATTGTTCTAGCACACTCTTGAATCATTCTATTCTTACGTTCTACCACTCTGTTTTGTTGTGGAGTTCTTGGAAAAGAGAAATTATGAGTTATTCCCTTCTTATTGCAGAATCTCTCAAAATTTTCATTTTCAAATTCCCCACCGTGATTACTGTTTGCCACAAAATTGGTCACAAACACCCGATAGTCGTTGAAAGCACCAGTTCGCAATCACAAATCACAGATATCAAATATGTAGAAAAATAAGTATGCAAATCACTCAGGAAACTCAGTAAAAACGGTAAATGACACAGGATTTATAGTGGTTCGGCGATCTTGCCTATGTCCACTCTGAAGCTGATAACTTTATTGATATTCACTTGATGATTACAACTGATTACAGCAGGTTGCAGTGGATTAATGCTTTGAAATTCGAATACAACAGTGGTGATGAAGTGTAGGATTGAATCCGGTAGAGTCTGGATGTTGAATGGCTCCGAGTTGACCGCGTCGTATCCATGAATCTCGCCTTGTTCGTATCAAGTGCCTTTACCCAGTTTGCATCAATGGATACGAAACTGATCGATACGAACTGGATTCGAAACGAACCGAGGTCCTTTGGATGGATGCGAACAGGGCGGATGGTTCATGGATACGAAATAGCGACTTGTCGCTATTGATGGATGCGAAGTAGCCACTGGCCGACCAATACGAAGTGTGTTACCAGTTGATGGATGCGGAGTTGATTGATGCGAAGCAATGCTTGGGGATGGATACGAGGCCGACCGACTCGAAGAAGGATGCATCAACGGATGTGAAGCGGTGTGGTCTAATCGATGCGCAAGCCATCGATTCGAACCTGATGGATACGAACGGCATATTTTGGCTAACTTGTATCGATCATATCTCACTCATACGAACTCCGATTAACCTGAAATTTGAAATGCTGGCTTTCATGACTTTGCTTGCCGTGTCCTGTCAATTGTAGTCTGACCCGGGCTCAGACAAAATTCATCGATATCCATGGTGAAACAGTGTATAATGAACTTTTACGATGAACTGTCTTTAGTTTTCCATTCAACTTTTTGGTATCACGGCCTTGCCAAAAGGCGGGATAACAATTACTACGAATAGTTATAATTTTTAAAGAAAGTTGGTTTTGAAGTCTTTTTGTAAAAAAATTAAATGAATCAAAAGTATCACTTTTATGTTTCATAAAAATTGTCCATGTAAACCTAGAATAATCATCTACAATTACAAAGACATATTTATTGTGATTTATTGATTGAATTTGAGATGGACCAAATAAATCTAGATGAAGCAACTCAAGAGGTTTTGAAGTTGAAATCATATCTTTTAATTTGAAAGAACTTTTCCTAAGTTTTCCTAATTGGCAAGCATCACATATACTATCTACTTTAATGTTTAACTTGGGAAGACCTCTAACTAAGTCAAGTTTTGATAACCTAGATAACAGTTTGAAATTTAAATGACCAGATCTTTTATGCCAAATCCAAGGGTCACTTGTATTAGCCAAAAGACATAAGTTATCATTTGAAACTTTCATACTAAGGATGTAAATATTTTTCTTTCTAATTCCTTCAAATATAATATTTGAATTTTTGTCATCGATGTGACACTTATATTTTTCAAATTTAATCTTGTATTCTTTATCGCAAAGTGGACTAATGGTAAGCAGGTTGTGTTTCAGATTCTTAACTAATAAAACATTAGAAATAGCATGAGTTTTAGAGTTACCGACATTGCCGATGCCAATCACATATCCTTTTGAGTTGTCTCCAAAATTAACCAATCCTCCATCTTTATAGATAATATTATTCAGCATATCTGGATTACCAGTCATGTGACTTGAACATCCACTATCAAGTATCCACTTATTCTTCTTGATTTGCACAATTTTTCCATTTAGTGTTGATTCTTCAAAGGCCATATAACATTTTTCTTTCTGCACAGAATAAAAACTTGGTAGATAACTTGGTTTCTATAATATCTATATGCAGATTTATGAGACAATGATGATTTGAACGGTTTTAAACTAGTGTTAACAAAATCCCCAAAAATAGCCATTTTAAAAACTTTTCAAAATTCAGATTATGAAAACTTTGAAAACCTTGCTCCGATACCAAATGTGAGAAATGCGGATTACAGATCTTAAGGCTGGAATAGCACTAGAGGGGGGCGAATTGTGTTTTGTGGATTTTCTAAATCTTTAGAATAAATGTGGAAGATGAAGAGAAGATAAAACAAGTGAAATCTGATTAAAAATTCATTTAGAACTATTGGTATTTATAGGAAATCAACAGCCATATCTATTCGTGAAAGGATACAACGAATAGACACTTCTTTTGAAAATTGGAATTTTGAATTTAACGGACACCATGTCGACATGGGGGGTTGAGTGATGTCGACATGCTCTAGGCAAAATTGATGATTTTGATTTTCTTATTAAAATTGGTTTCTATAATTTGTCAAAACGATTTCTAAACCTTGTAAATATATTTGAATATAGTTTAAACATATAAAAGAGTTTAGACAGTAATTTTTAATATATATAAACTTAATCTATAAAGTGGTTTAAAATATGTGTGACGCCCCACTCCGAGACCCACATTAGCAAAGAGCATTACTAGGTAACACCGTCTGCTAATGCGGAGAATAGAGCTGGTTAGGAGCGACCATCTATAGCCTTGCCTTAATTACCTACTGAATACGTCGACAAGGTAGCATATATCTATTTTTCTAAAGTGAATCGACATATCCAATAAATAGTTAACACAAAGCCATAGGTGGCTGAAGGGTCTATCAGAACAATTATAACAACTCAAGTGTAATACACATCACAGAACAGAAGATCAACATTTACACATATCCAGATACATTACAGAGTTTACAAAATGATACATGACAAGTGGTAAAGCAAACCACAACATACAGACGAGTCAATAGAGTATATATATATCAGAGTTACAGACAAAAAGGACTACACAAAAAGCTATAACAAAAAGAAGCTAGCGGAGTAGTCCATGCGGAAGCAAAATAGGCTAAATCCAAAGTACCTAACCTGAAATATCTCGGTCTGACCCGAGTATAAAATACACGGGTCAGTCTAGCTAAACAAATCAGTTAGATAACTAAATGATAATGAACCTATAAGATCATAAAGTACCACAATTATCTCCAAAAGAGATACCCAAATCATCTATCATAAGATGAATTAAAACAAGCCACATACATCGACAATTCAAATAAACAAAGGATATCATATCCCAAAACAAAGAATAATATTACTCCCACTTAGGAGATATTCCAAAACTTGCCATATCGGCAATCACAAGCATAAATGGAAACATATCCAAAAATCAATGCAACATAGCAAAGAATAGTGCCCACATAGGCAATATAAATTTCCATGGGGTAGTCACACTCATATCGTGTGGTTTCATGTAACCATCGCCGAAAGGCACTACTCAAGGGAAATATAATAATAAAACATCAGAAAGTCGCACGTGCTAAGACCAGAGTCTTTATGCCAAGTACTGTTGATTTAGTGGTATCATATGCCCAGGGGCGATACACACGAAGGCTCTACTCCCACATAGGAGCAGTTGTCCACATAGACAAAGCCAATATAATACTCCCACATAGGAGTAATTGTCCACATAGACAGTCAATGACCCACATAGGTCCAGTACCGGCCGTCGAAGCTAATGTGTCATAAACTCTTGGAGAGGAACCCGAAAAATGTTAACTTCAGTCCCATACCCCACGTTCGCACTAAACGGTTTACTAACCGTTAGTCAACTTCACACTCAAAGCAGTATAAAGTTCACCTCATCTCATCGGTAAACCAGACCCAAAGGTCAAAACGGTCAAACGAATAGATTGGGAATTAATTGAAAGGATGAACGCACGTGTTCATAGCACGCGTTTTATCCAATCATTTAATTCTTCTCCCTCTTCGTTCGAAGTGCAAAAGCGTGTGTGTGTTAATTAGAATATATATATATATATATTGGAGAAGAGAGTTTTTAATACGATTTGAATGGATCATTTATAAAAACCGTGAATGGAATTAAAAAGGAATCATCAAAGTCAAAAATGCAATAACAACTAATTGGAATCAACACGAATCGATTAAACAATGTAAATTCAACTCAAACAGCCCAAAATAGGCTATGAGAACAGTTCCAGACGTCTAGTTTGAAATCCAAACGTCTGGATTTAGGTTCTGGAAGTTCCAGAAAAACTGCCCAGACGTCTGATCCAACACACCAGACACTAGAAAAACCGCCCAGACGTCTGATCCAACATACCAGATGTCTGATCAAACATACCAGACGTCTGATCCAACATACCAGACGTCTGAAATTGGTTTCTGCCATTTTCTTTATTTTCCTACGTGCATATATTTTTGCTCCAGGTCTAAACCAAACGTCTGAACTTGGCTTCCAGATGTCTGGTCACCTGGTCTGGGCAACAATTTGCCTAGGCTAAAGTGGCCAAAACATATCGAAATGAGTCGATCCAAACAAGCAATAGACATGAATAGAGGTTGGGAATTCATATCCAACCACAGCAAAAGCAATAGACTTAGATGTGAGTTCTAAAAACTCACCTTTTAACTCAAGAACAAAGATGAAGGAGCTCAATTGCAAAGAGAAGACCAACCGTTCTCCACTTCAACTCTACAAGCTTCAATCTAGATCAAAACAAGCATTTCCCAAAATTTAGGGCTTAGGAAATTCCTGAAATTGAAGAGAAGAGATGGAGAAGATGAAGATGAAGCTTACCCAAGCTTCTACTTCAATCTTGGAGCAAGTATTTGGAGTTTGCAATTGGATTTAGGGTTTGACAATTCTAATTTCCCATTCCTCTCCCCATTATCAGTTTTGATAGAGAAAAAGAAATGAATGAGCTAATGAATGAAGAGAGGGCTGAGCTAGGTATAAAGATAGAACCTTGGGTGGAACCCAAACCCAAAACCCAATAGAAAAAGTAGCCAAATTCGACTTACTCCAAACATATCGAAGCTTATACTCAAAAAGACCGCAAACGACATTTTGGACTCAATGGAAGTGGTCCCGAGTCCTGATTTGATCGTTTGCAAAAAGTAGCTTTTCGGACCCTAATCCGACTAACGATGTTATATTTAAATAAATTATTTAAATATAAAATTGTAAAATAGGAGGGTTGTTACAATATGAGTAAATAAATATTTAAAGCTAAATATTTAAAACAAGAGATAGTTTAAAATCAATGACAATTTTGAAATCAAAATATTAAAAATGATAAAGATAGTTTTGAGGCTAAAACATTTCAAACAAGAGAGATGTCTTTTTGAAAAGACTTTTGAAAACATTTAAAATAAGAGATATAATTTTTAAAAACATTTTTATAAAATTAGTGGATATCAAAATAGGACCACTTTATGTTCCATTAGATATTGTCGTGGGTTCCATCCCACTAGGGTTCCATCCCTTTAAAAGGCTCGAAGTGGATTCCATTCCACGAATAAATTTCGAATAAAGATGTAAGTGCTTTCAAGAAGTTTTAACATAATTCTAGACTCAATACTTATCTTGTACTATTAAAATCTTGAACTCTTGATAACTTGATTTCTTGATACTCATGAGTCTTCAATCTTGATATCTTTGATCTTTAAATTCATCAGTCTTGTATCTCTATACTGTACAGTCTTCATTCTTAGTACCTGCATGTTTATATCTTCATATACATATATATATATATCTAAACTATAATGTTAGTATTTACATTTTATAACAAGTCCTAAGGTTGTTGTCATCAAAACCATCCTTCTCAAGGACTAACAATCTCCCTCTTTTTGATGATGACAACCTATGTTTGTAAAATATACTTCTCCTTCACAGTAACTCCCCCTAAAACTAATAACTCCCCCTAAAACTAAGCCTAACTACTCTAACTACTCTATTTTATATTTCTCCCCCTTTGTCACAACAAAAACTAATTCTAAACTCCCCCTTAATCTAATACTATTTAAATTAAATACTAATAAGGAAGTATAATAAGTAAAACAAATATATTATTATATATGATGTTATATTTACATGTATATATGAAACATAAACATACAAATATATTTAAGTACATAAATTATAGAATAACAATACTAACGAGTGTTTTTGACAATCGGAGATCTGTGAATCGAACAATTTGGATAATGAAAACAAAAGTTTCCACGTTGTTCAACCAAATTCCCATCTTTGTCAAAACAAACTTCGCCTACACAGACCACGTTGTCGTCTTCTTCCATAGGTGCTTCTTCCTCTTCTTCTTCTTCTTCCTCTTCGCTGTGCTCTAAAGGATTATGCACGTGAATGTTGGGAGAATCTTCTTCAATCACAATAGGATTTGCGTGATTATCCATTAGGAATTTTTGTAAATTCTGAAGAATTTTGCCTTGCTTTTCTTGTTCTTTTTCCATCCTTAGTAGCACAACTTGAAATTCAGTCAACATTTGCATGGCATCCTTCATAGATTCCTCAATCTTTATCACACGTGCCAGTGTAGTGCGTTGGAATGGACCAGAATGAGGAGAAGGGAAGGAAATGATGTCAATTTGGTTTGATTTAGTGGAGGAGGCCATTAATTTTAATTTACATAAGTTTTATTTCAGAGAAAGAAAAGTGAGAAGACAGAAAATTTTGAAATTCATAGGTTTATATAACTACCAAACTGATTTTAGTGGGAAAATCAAATTTTAAAATTTTGCTGTTGTATGTCGACATGGGTGGTAGGGGTATGTCGACATCCTTATGAAAAATTTTATTTTCTTGTATATATATGTTACTATATCTATATTCTATATCTCAGTTATTGAACAAATGCCTAGTTCTCTTCTTAATTTAGTAAATATAGGTTGATTTGAGGGTTCGGTGAAAATATCAGCAATTTGATTCTCGAAATTGATATATTCAAGAGAAATAATCTCTTTACTTATATTATCTCTGAGAAAATGATGTCTGATATCAATATGTTTAGTCCTAGCATGATGAGTAGTATTTTTAGACAAATTTATTGTACTAGAAGTATCACAATAAATTGGTGATTTTGAAATTGTTAATCCAAAATCTTTTAAAGTTTGTTGCATATAAATGACTTGGGAGCAAGCCAAAGCAACAGAGGTATATTCTGCTTTAGTTGTTGATAAAGAAACAGTATTTTGCCTTTTGCTAAACCCTGAAACCAGAGAATTCCCCAAAAGGTGACAAGTTCCACTTGTACTTTTTCGGTCAGATTTGCAACCAGCATAGTCAGCATCACAATAAGAAATTAAATCAAATGAATCATTTTTAAAGTAAAATAAACCATAGTCAAAAGTATGTTTAACATATCTTATGATACTTTTCACAGCTTTTAAGTGAGTCTCTTTGGGTTGAGATTGATATCTTGCACAGAGACAGAAACTATGCATGATATCAGGTCTACTCGTAGTGATATAGAGTAGTGATCCAATCATTCCCCTATATAGTTTTTGATTAACATCTTTTGAAAGATCTTCTTTATTTAAAGCTTCATTGGTTGCCATGGGAGTGGGTTTTCCACTCGCAGTAGTCATACCAAATTTACTCACTAGATCCCTAGCATATTTTTCTTGACTAATAAAGATACCATTATCTAATTGTTTTATTTATAAACCTAAGAAGAAAGTAAGTTCACCCATATGACTCATCTCAAACTCTTTTCTCATTATTTCAGAAAATTCTTTATTCATTTCATGATTAGTTGAACCAAAAATAATATCAACTACAAAAACTTGTACTGGTTGAATATCATTTTTATTTCTTTTAATGAAAAGAGTATTATCTACTTTACCAATTTCAAAATTTGATTGTAATAAAAATGATCTTAGTCTGTCATACCATGCTCTAGGAGCTTGTTTCAGACCATATAGAGCTTTCTTAAGTTTGAAAACATGGTTTGGAAATCTTTCATCTTCAAAGAGTGGAGGTTGTTCAACATAAACTTCCTCTTTAACAAATCCATTTAGAAAAGAACTTTTAACATCCATTTGAAATAATTTGAAATTATTATAATTTGCGAAAGCAAGTAGAATTCTAATGGCTTCTAATCTTGCTACGGGTGCAAAGGTTTCATCAAAATATATTCCTTCTTCTTGACAATAACCTTGTGCGACTAATCGAGCTTTATTTCTTACGACCTCACCAAGTTCATTCATTTTATTTTTATAAACCCATTTTGTTCCAATTATACTTTTATCCTCAGGTCTAGGAATATGTTCCCAAACATCATTTCTGGTGAACTGATTCAATTCTTCTTGCATAGTAAGAATCCATGAATCATCAGATGATGCTTCCTTTGGATTTTTAGGTTCAATAGTTGATATAAAAGTTACATTACTCATATTATTTAGTTGATTTCTAGTTCTAACAATAGATTCAATATTTCCTAGTATATTTTCTATAGGATGATCTTTTAATAGCCTAATTCTTTTATTAGGTTGAATGATTTCACAATTAGTTTCATTAGGTTCATTATCTAAAGTTACAAAATCTTCTTCATCTTCTATTTGTACAGTATCTTTAAAATTTTCATCAAAAGATACATGCATTGTTTCTTCAATAGTGTTAGTTCTTAAATTATAAACTCTAAATGCTTTACTTCTATTAGAATATCCGATGAAGATACCTTTGTCGGATTTAGGTTCAAATTTATCTAAATTATCTTTTGTATTAAGAATAAAACACTTGCTACAAAAAACTTTAAAATAAGCTACTATGGGTTTCTTATTGTAAAGTAATTCATATGGTGTTTTATTAGTTAATGGTCTAATTAAAATCCTATTTAATATATAACAAGCTATAGCTACTACTTCAGCCCAAAAGTCTTTAGGTAAGTTACTTTCAGAAAGCATTGTTCTAGCACACTCTTGAATCGTTCTATTCTTACGTTCTACCACTCTGTTTTGTTGTGGAGTTCTTGGAAAAGAGAAATTATGAGTTATTCCCTTTTTATTGCAGAATCTCTCAAAATTTTCATTTTCAAATTCCCCACCGTGATTACTATGAATAGTTATAATTTTTAAAGAAAGTTGGTTTTGAAGTCTTTTTGTAAAAAAATTAAATGAATCAAAAGTATCACTTTTATGTTTCATAAAAATTGTCCATGTAAACCTAGAATAATCATCTACAATTACAAAGACATATCTATTGTGATTTATTGATTGAATTTGAGATGGATCAAATAAATCTAGATGAAGCAACTCAAGAGGTTTTGAAGTTGAAATCATATCTTTTAAATTGAAAGAACTTTTCCTAAGTTTTCCTAATTGGCAAGCATCACATATACTATCTACTTTAATGTTTAACTTGGGAAGACCTCTAACTAAGTCAAGTTTTGATAACCTAGATAACAGTTTGAAATTTAAATGACCAGATCTTTTATGCCAAATACTAGGGTCACTTGTATTAGCCAAAAGACATAAGTTATCATTTGAAACTTTCATACTAAGGATGTAAATATTTTTCTTTCTAATTCCTTCAAATATAATATTTGAATTTTTATCTTCGATGTGACACTTATCTTTTTCAAATTTAATCTTGTATTCTTTATCGCAAAGTTGACTAATGGTAAGCAGGTTGTGTTTCAGATTCTTAACTAATAAAACATTAGAAATAACAGGATTTTTAGAGTTACCGATGTTGCCGATACCAATCACATATCCTTTTGAGTTGTCTCCATAATTAACCAATCCTCCATCTTTATAGATAATATTATTCAGCATATCTGGATTACCAGTCATGTGCCTTGAACATCCACTATCAAGTATCCACTTATTCTTCTTGATTTGCACAATTTTTTCATTCAGTGTTGATTCTTCAAAGGCCATATAACATTTTTCTTTCTACACAGAATAAAAACTTGGTAGATAACTTGGTTTTCTATAATAACTATATGCAGATTTATGAGGCAATGATGATTTGAACGGTTTTAAACTAGTGTTAACAAAATCCCTAAAAATAACCATTTTAAAAACTTTTTCAATATTCAGATTATGAAAACTTTGAAAACCTTGGTCCGATACAAAATGTGAGCAATGCGAATTACAGATCTTAAGGCTAAATAAACCCAGAGGGGGGCGAATAGTGTTTTGTGGATTTTCTAAATCTTTAGAATAAATGTGGAAGATGAAGAGAAGATAAAACAAGTGAAATCTGATTAAAAATTCATTTAGAACTATTGGTATTTATAGGAAATCAACAGCCATATCTATTCGTGAAAGGATACGACGAATAGACACTTCTTTTGAAAATTGGAATTTTGAATTTAACGGACACCATGTCGACATGGGGGGTTGAGGGATGTCGACATGCTCTAGGCAAAATTGATGATTTTGATTTTCTTATTAAAATTGGTTTCTATAATTTGTCAAAACGATTTCTAAACCTTGTAAATATATTTGAATATAGTTTAAACATATAAAAGAGTTTAGAAAGTAATTTTTAATATATATAAACTTAATCTATAAAGTGATTTAAAATATGTGTAAATAAATATTTAAAGCTAAATATTTAAAACAAGAGATAGTTTAAAATCAATGACATATTTGGAATCAAAATATTAAAAATGATAAAGATAGTTTTGAGGCTAAAATATTTCAAACAAGAGAGATGTCTTTTTGAAAAGAAGGTTTTGAAAACATTTAAAATAAGAGATATAATTTTGAAATTTTTTTTATAAAATTAGTGGATATCAAAATAGGACCACTTTATGTTGCACTAGATATTGTCGTGGGTTCCATCCCACTAGGGTTCCATCCCTTTAAAAGGCTCGAAGTGGATTCCATTCCATGAATAAATTTCGAATAAAGATGTAAGTGCTTTCAAGAAGTTTTAACATAATTCTAGACTCAATACTTATCTTGTACTATTAAAATCTTGAACTCTTGATAACTTGATTTCTTGATACTCATGAGTCTTCAATCTTGATATCTTTGATCTTTAAATTCATCAGTCTTGTATCTCTATACTGTACAGTCTTCATTCTTAGTACCTGCATGTTTATATCTTGCATATACATATATATATATATATATATATATCTAAACTATAATGTTAGTATTTATATATTATAACAAGTCCTAAGGTTGTTGTCATCAAAACCATCCTTCTCAAGGACTAACAATCTCCCTCTTTTTGATGATGACAACCTATGTTTATAAAATAAACTTCTCCTTCACAGTAACTCCCCTTAAAACAATAACTCCCCCTAAAACTAAGCCTAACTACTCTAACTACTCTATTTTATATTTCTCCCCCTTTGTCACAACAAAAACTAATTCTAAACTCCCCCTTAATCTAATACTATTTAAATTAAATACTAATAAGGAAGTATAATAAGTAAAACAAATATATTATTATATATGATGCTATATTTACATGTATATATGAAACATAAACATACAAATATATTTAAGTACATAAATTATAGAATAATAATACGAACGAGAGTTTTTGACAATCGGAGATCTGTGAATCGAACAATTTGGATAATGAAAACAAAAGTTTCTACGTTGTTCAACCAAATTCCCATCTTTGTCAAAATAGACTTTGCCTACACAGACCACGTTGTCGTCTTCTTCCATAGGTGCTTCTTCCTCTTCTTCTTCTTCCTCTTCGTTGTGCTCTAAAGGATTATGCACGTGAATGTTGGGAGAATCTTCTTCAATCACAATAGGATTTGCATGATTATCCATTAGGAATTTTTGTAAATTCCAAAGAATTTTGCCTTGCTTTTCTTGTTCTTTTTCCATCCTTAGTAGCACAACTTGAAATTCAGTCAACATTTGCATGGCATCCTTCATAGATTCCTCAATCTTTATCACACGTGCCAGTGTAGTGCATTGGAATGGACCAGAATGAGGAGAAGGGAAGGAAATGATGTCAATTTGGTTTGATTTAGTGGAGGAGGCCATTAATTTTAATTTACATAAGTTTTATTTCAGAGAAAGAAAAGTGAGAAGACAGAAAAATTTGAAATTCATAGGTTTATATAACTACCAAACTGATTTTAGTGGGAAAATCAAATTTTAAAATTTTGCCGTTGTATGTCGACATGGGTGGTAGGGGTATGTCGACATCCTTATGAAAAATAAATTAATATGGGGAGATAATCAAATTGTTGGTCAATTTAATTTATTTAATTAAGATAAATGATTTTCTTAATTAAGATCTTTTAAATATAAGGATTAAGAAATTTTTAATTAAATTTAAATACTTAGTTAGATTTTCTTATATATATATGTTACTATATCTATATTCTATATCTCAGTTATTGAACAAATGCCTAGTTCTCTTCTTATTTAGTAAATATAGGTTGATTTAAGGGTTTGGTGAAAATATCAGCAATTTGATTCTCGAAATTGATATATTCAAGAGAAATAATCTCTTTACTTATATTATCTCTGAGAAAATGATGTCTGATATCAATATGTTTAGTCCTAGCATGATGAGTAGTATTTTTAGACAAATTTATTGCACTAGAAGTATCACAATAAATTGGTGATTTTGAAATTGTTAATCCAAAATCTTTTAAAGTTTGTTGCATATAAATGACTTGGGAGCTAGCCAAAGCAGCAGAGGTATATTCTGCTTCAGTTGTTGATAAAGAAACAGTATTTTGCTTTTTGCTAAACCCTGAAACCAGAGAATGCCCCAAAAGGTGACAAGTTCCACTTGTACTTTTTCGGTCAGATTTGCAACCAGCATAGTCAGCATCACAATAAGAAATTAAATCAAATGAATCATTTTTAGGGTAAAATAAACCATAGTCAAAAGTATGTTCAACATATCTTATGATACTTTTCACAGCTTTTAAGTGAGTCTCTTTGGGTTGAGATTGGTATCTTGCACAGAGACAAACACTATGCATGATATCAGGTCTTCTCGCAGTGATATAGAGTAGTGATCCAATCATTCCCCTATATAGTTTTTGATTAACATCTTTTGAAAGATCTTCTTTATTTAAAGCTTCATTGGTTGCCATGGGAGTGGGTTTTCCACTCGCAGTAATCATACCAAATTTACTCACTAGATCCCTAGCATATTTTTCTTGACTAATAAAGATACCATTATCTAATTGTTTTATTTATAAACTTAAGAAGAAAGTAAGTTCACCCATATGACTCATCTCAAACTCTTTTGTCATTATTTTAGAAAATTCTTTATCCATTTCATGATTAGTTGAACCAAAAATAATATCATCTACATAAACTTGTACTAGTTGAATATCATTTTTATTTCTTTTAATGAAAAGAGTATTATCTACTTTACCAATTTCAAAATTTGATTGTAATAAAAATGATCTTAGTCTATCATACCATGCTCTAGGAGCTTGTTTGAGACCATATAGAGCTTTCTTAAGTTTGAAAACATGGTTTGGAAATCTTTCATCTTCAAAGAGTTGAGGTTGTTCAACATAAACTTCCTCTTTAATAAATTCATTTAGAAAAGAACTTTTAACATCCATTTGAAATAATTTGAAATTATTATAATTTGCGAAAGCAAGTAGAATTCTAATGGCTTCTAATCTTGCTACGGGTGCAAAGGTTTCATCAAAATATATTCCTTCTTCTTGACAATAACCTTGTGCGACTAATCGAGCTTGTTAACCCTTAATTTTCTTCGACTCAAGAAGTGTACGACTCAGTAAGTGTACGACTTAAGAGCTTCACAACCTACGACTCATGGCCCAGACGACTTAGCGAGTTAACACTATCAACGACCTACGAGTTAAGAAGTGAACGACTTAAGTTATGTCACGACCTAACGAGTTTAAAAGCTAGCGACCTACGACCTAAGTGGTCTTAACGGCCTACGACTTAAGGGGGGCCTCCGACTTAACAGTTTGCGAGTTAAGGAAAATCTACGACTTAAGGAAGCTCCGACCTAACTACTGTAAGGAGTTATCAACCAAGACGACTTACGTCTTAAGGAACTCAAGACTTAACTTAAGTCGTCCACAACCTAAAAGCTATCAGGTTAAAGTCCAGTGCCTGCGCCTATACCACATATATCTGATAAGTCGGCCACGACTTATGATTTATTATAAGTCGACCACGATCTACGACTCAACTCCTACCAAGCCACGAACTGAATTCAGTAAGTCGCCCACGAGTTACCTTAAGTCAACCACGAGTCACGACTTATCTTAAGTCGGCCACGACTCATGACTTGGCAGAAACTTCTGTTCAGAATTTGACTCCTATAAATAGACCACCACTTCCAACATGAAGAGGACTTTTGGCTATTCATTTCTTCAAGCGTCGTTACTCTGCCGAGCTCTCAACTCATTCCACAATTGAAGATCTTCAGATATTCGAGACACTATAACAAGCTTCGAGAGGAATTTCCTACATCCAACACGGATTCATCAAGTTTCATCATCGAAGTTTGAGCTAGTAGTCGAGATTGTCTTTGTGATCGAATTGTATTGTTTTGATAAGTGCATTGTATCGTCTTGTAATCAGATTCAGTAATAAAGAGATTCAAAGTGGACGTAGGCTCGATCTCAAGCCGAACCACTATAAACTGCTGTCGTTTACTGCTTTTTTCACTATTTTACTGCTTAAATTCTGTTCCCGTCACACGGGTGGTGCTTTCACAACTCAACCACACACACCGGGTGTTAGCGTTAACATTTTGGTGCTTTCACTGAGAACCCAACTTAGGCTACCACTCACCATTGCTTCACGGAAGTTTGTTGAAAGAATTTCCTACAAAACCAGAAGTCTACCAGACATAATGGCTCCTAGAAGGAAACGAAAGTCTGTCAAAACTGATTATGACCGCGACAATACTGCCACTTCTCTTTCTCCAAATCAGGCAGCTCCAAGCGTCGGGGTGACGCGACAAGAGTTAGATGCTGCTGTATCCGGACTGTACCAGCAGATTGAAACTCAGAATAATCTGATGATGGAAAAGCTGAATGCTCTGCTTGGGGCTAATCAAAGACCTGTAAGTAATGAAGGAAACTTTGCTAATGCTGCTCCCAATTCCGAAGGGAGAAATATTCCTCAAGGAGGATCAGGTGCTGCTGAAGGGGCACCCCTCCAGGCTGAAGGATCCAGGCCGTCACCGGTTCTCCGTGAGCATTTACCTGGGCAAACCCCCGAGAAAATGGCCGAAGTCTATTCTGCGAAATCTCTAAACAATGAGGAATATCTCTCTAGCATGGTTCGACAAATAATGAAGGAAAGCATGCAGAGAAACGAAGATGAGAATGATTGGGGATTCGCTCCGAGTAAAACTCCATTTACAGTAAGGATCTTAAAAGCTGAGTTTCCCAGAAAGTTCGTTCCTCCTACAATCCCAGCTAATCGGGGGACGAGTGATCCAAATCAGTTCTTGTACAAATATGACTGGCACATGACTGGCGCCAGAGCAACTGATGAGATCAAATGCCGATATTTCCCAGTATACTTGGAGGGAGTAGCGTTACTTTGGTTTACCAAGCTTGCTGTGCGATCTGTTGACCAATTTTCTGATCTGACCCGAAAATTGAAGGAATAATTCAGATTGTACATTTCAAGAGCAAAGGATATAATGTCTCTCTCAAGTCTTGAACAGAATCCTAGAGAGCCCATCAAGTCCTTCCTGAATCGCTTTAATTTAGCCTTAGCAGAAGTTGATAACGCGGAACCGCGAATGATTTTGACCTACTTAATGCGGGCTGTTGACAGGTCAAGCGAGTTTGGAAAATGGTTAAAAATGAAGGAACCAAATTCGCTCAAAAAATTCTACAAAAAGGCTGATGAGTTCATGCGCCTAGAGAATCTCTCCGCGTCAGCTAAAGTCGTGACAACAGTGGTGGAAAATAATGCTACAGTTCAGAACAAGAAAGAATCTGTAAATCATAAAAGGGAGAATAATGGTGGAAAGAAGCAGAAAGATCTCAAAAAGCCTCGCTTCCTCAAACCTTCGGATTTTACCCCCCTGACTGATACACCGGAGAATATTTTCATCGCCACTAAGGATGCTGTTGAATTTCCAAAACCACCAGCCGTGAAAGTTGGGAAAAATGCTGCTCAAAGCGGAAGATTTTGCAAATTTCATAACCAACCAGGCCATGATACCAATGAGTGCCGCCACTTGAAAAGCCTGATTGAAGAATTGTTAAGAGAGAATAAGTTGCAGCAGTACGTCAAGAGGAATAGAAAGGACCCTTCTTCATCTAACCAAGGACAACTACCCCCAACTCATTCATCTAGTTCAGGAGAGAGGCCTGCTGAAAAGGAAAGACCTGTTATCAATGTGATCACAGGAGGACCTCATCCGGCTGGCAGGAGTTGGGGTGAGATGGAGAGGTATGCTAGAGCTTTGAAGTATGCCCCAGCTGAAGAAAGCGTCTTGATCTTGGAAGATGCTGCACCTCTGAAGCAGTAGAAGACTTTTCATGATGATATTATGTTCAGAACCAGGGATTCTATTGATGTGGAAGCTCCTACTGAGGACCCTTTAGTTGTCTCTGTCGGTATTGGGCCGGCTATTGTCAGAAGAGTTCTGGTTGATAGTGGTGCTTCGTGCAACATACTCTTTAAAAAGACATTTGACCAAATGAAAATTCCGATGATAGATGTACAAGCCTCTTCACACAAAATTGCCAGATTTACAGGAGAGCTGAAACAACCAATTGGAACGGTGGACTTGTTTGTTGAAATGGGCGAAGGACATAAGAAGTTGGTTCGAAAGCAAACCTTTGTAATTGTTGATGGATTCTCCGCCTATAATGCTTTCTTGGGTCGGCCTACTCTTGCTGCTTTCAGGGTCGTCCTCGCTCCATGGTGCTTAACAATGAAATTTCCCACTGATAATGGGATTGCTATCATTAAGGGAGATCAGAACGCGGGGCGAGAATGTTATCTTGTAGAGCTCCGTGAGGCCAGAAAAAGCGAGATGGGAAAAGATGCGGCAGCTCCGCTCCGCATCAAACAACCAACCTTGTAGCAGCTACGGAGTGGCCCCTGTACTGGCGAACACAGCAATGTAAGTAAAGAAATGGACCCCAGAAAAGCCAGTACAGGGGAGAATAGAGTGGTACCTGTGGAAGTAACGGTACCAATATCTGTTGATTCGAAAGACCCAAAAAAAGTACTCAATGTGGGTTCACAGCTAAGCATAACAGTTCAAAACACGCTGATATCATTCTTAAAAGCCAATCTAGATGTGTTCGCTTGGTGTCATGCTGATATGTGTGGGATCTCCCCAGAAATTGATGTTCATACTCTAAACATTGATCCAAAATTCACACCAGTGAAACAGAAAAGAAGAACTCAAGGTCCAGAAAGGTCGACAGCGTTAAAAGAAGAAGTTGATCGGCTTATGGAGAATAATTTCATCAGGGAATCCACTTATCCAAATTGGGTTTCAAATCCAGTACTGGTTAAGAAGGCAAATGGAAAGTGGAGGGTATGCATCGATTTTTCGGATCTAAACAAAGCTTGCCCCAAAGATTGCTTCCCGCTGCCCAGAATTGATCAATTGGTGGACGGAACAACTGGGCATGAGTTGTTATCGTTCATGGATGCTTACTCCGGATACAATCAGATTATGATGCATGAGCCAGATCAGGAAGACACAAGCTTTATCACAGATGTGGGTCTCTACTGCTACAAAGTTATGCCTTTCGGATTGAAGAATGCTGGGGCAACCTACCAAAGGCTCGTCAATGCAATGTTCAAACCTCAGATTGGTAGAACCATGGAAGTTTATGTTGACGATATGTTGGTAAAGTCAAAGAAAGTTGTAGATCATATGGGTCACTTGGAGGAAATGTTTGCAATTCTTCGAAAGTACGGAATGAAGCTCAATCCATTGAAATGCTCGTTCGGAGTAGAATCCGGGAAATTCTTGGGTTTCATTGTGAGCGCCAGGGGCATTGAAGCCAATCCTACTCAAATCACAGCTCTATGGGAGGTCAAAGCCCCTAAAACAAAGAAAGAAATGCAAAGTCTCAATGGAAAAGTCGCTACTCTGAGTCGCTTCATTTCCAAGGCCACAGACAAATGCATTCCCTTCTTTGACGCTCTAAAGAAAGGAAAGAAAAATTTTGAATGGACTCCCGAATGCCAAAATGCTTTCGATGAACTAATTCGTCATATGGAAACACCTCCGGTTCTTTCCAAGCCTACTGACGGTGAAGACCTTATCATCTATTTAGCAATTTCATCTCACGCCCTCAGTGCAGCACTTGTACGGGAAGATGTGAAAGTACAGCGTCCAGTCTATTACATCAGTAAACGGTTCACTGGGGCAGAGATGAATTATTCGAAGATAGAAAAGCTCGCATATTGCTTGCTAATTGCTTCCAGGAAATTGAGACCATACTTTCAAGCTCATCCTATCAAGGTTCTTACTGATCAACCTCTAAAGCAAGTCCTGTTTCGTCCTGAAACTTCGGGCCGTCTTTTGAAATGGAACATTGAACTCAGTCAATATGATATCACTTACCATCCCCGGAAAGTAATCAATGGACAAGCTTTAGCAGATTTCATCGCAGAATCTACTGACAGAGGTGATAGTGAGAATGAAACAACTGATGGCATTCCAATCCAGTGGAAGTTGTATGTTGACGGATCGAGAAATGATTACTGTTCTGGGGCAGGGGTTGTGCTCAAAACCCCCGAAGGACGATCGTTGTGTTATGCATTGAGACTGGAATTTCCTTCAACGAACAATGAAGCGGAGTATGAGGCTCTTATTGCTGGCTTGAAAATTGCCAAGGAACTAAACATCAAAGTGTTACAAATCTTCAGCGATTCTCAACTTATTGTTTGCTAGGTAAAGAAAGAGTTTCAAGCTAAAGGTGGAAATCTGCCCGCATACTTGTCAAAGGCATGTGAACTTCTCGAAGATTTCAATCATTACACGATAAGTCATATTCCTCGGGTAGAAAACATGAAAGCAGATTCTCTAGCAAAGTACTCAAGTTCCGAAGAAGCTCAATTACTGGGATTAGTTCCTGTAGAAGTTCTGTCAGCTCCGAGCATTGATGAAATGGATGTTGATTGGATTATGGCTACGTCTCAAGAGCATGAATCATGGATGACTCCAATCAAAGAATACCTACTCAATGGTTCCCTGCCAGAAAGTTCTAAGGAACGTCGAAAACTATTAAGGAAAGCGTCAAGATATATAATTCAAGATGGCCGATTATACAGACGGGGATTTTCAATGCCACTGCTCCGATGTGTAACTAAGGAAGAAGCCAAGACAATTCTAGCCGAGATACATGGAGGAGAATGTGGAGATCATTCAGCCGGTCAAACTCTAGCCAAGAAAGTCCTCCGATATGGGTATTTCTGGCCGGATATTAATCGAGACGCTGCTATTTACTCCAGAAAGTGCGACAAATGTCAAAGATTTGCAAAAATCCCAAAAGCACCTTCCACCGAACTCACACAAATGGTCAGCCCATGGTCGTTCGCCATTTGGGGGATAGACTTGATTGGACCTTTACCGATCGCTAAATCCGAAATCAAATATGCTATTGTTGCTGTTGATTATTTCACCAAATGGGCTGAAGCTGAACCTTTGGCCACCATTACTTCTAAAAAGATGATAAATTTTGTAACGAAAAATATCATTTGCAGATATGTGTGCCACAGAAGATAATCACAGACAACGGTACTCAGTTTGAGAGTGAAGAATTCCAGGATTTTTGCAAACGGTTCAGAATTCGGAAAAGCTTCTCAGCAGTGGCTCATCCGCAGGCAAACGGGCAAGTGGAAGCAGTGAACAAAATTATCAAGTCAACCATCAAAAAGCAACTCGAAAAAGTAAAAGGTGGTTGGGTTGATAAGCTTCCATTAGCACTATGGGCGTACAGAACTACTCACAAAACTGCGACTGGGCACACTCCATTTTCACTGGCATATGGATCAGAAGCAATGATTCCAGTGGAAGTAGAAGTTCCTTCACATAGAAGAGTTCATTTCAACGAAGCTGAAAACGAAAAGCTGCAACTTGAAGCACTTGACTTTCTTGATGAAAAAAGAGAAGAAGCTAGGCTCAGAGTTTCAGCTTATCAGCAGAGGATTGCCAGGCATTTCAACTCTAAAGTTCGCCAACGCAGCTTTAAGATCGGAGATTAAGTCTTGAAAAGGATCATGACAGCAACTGGGGTGTTTGGGCCAAACTGGGAAGGGCCATATGTCATAAGCAGTAAACTTCTTGATGGCACTTTCAAACTCATAACTGTTGAAGGAGATCCAATTCAAAGAGCCTGGAACAGCAACCACTTACGTCCTTATTTTACTTTAAAAAAAAGCTTTGCTCGAAATTGTAAAATAATGATGAATGTATCAGTTGTATTGTAAGATATTGTAAATTAGTGTAAATGAATGAAAGCTATAAAGTGGATGTAGGCCCGATTCTTGGCCGAACCACTATAAATCTTGTGTTCTTTACTATTTCATAATGCCTGTTTCATTTCAATATGTAAATACTTTAAATGTATTGCTAAAATGTCGATTCAAAATTGCAGGACATTAAAACAAGGCTTGCTCGTCACAAAGCCAAGCGACCTCTATAAATCACCTATTAAGCAAATACCAAGCGACAAAAATTCCAAATTCAAATCCTATACAAGAAGAACTTCACATAAAAAGTTGGCGACTCCACTGTGGCAAGCCTTCGTTAACTGGTTGTGATTGTCAATATGAACAGACATCCAACTAGGTAACTTGCGTTTGTCCCGTGAAGTTATTCAACAGTGAAGTCCACTTCTTCGGATAAGGCAATTTATTTACAAAAGGAAAGAAGATGCGCTTGGAAATGATAATAAAAGATCGCTAATGAGTAGATGATGAGAGAACATGGCCAAGCAAACACAGAAGCAGCCAAAAGGAGGTATGCCTCTCAATAAAAGGGCCGGTAGAACCACCGAAGGGACACCTTCCTAAGCAGAAGGAGCAGGGCCCTTGCTAATTGATCGTGATGCATCCGATCAGGTAGCTTGCGTCCGTCCCGTGGATCTACTCGCCCCTGAGACGCAACCTTCCTAGCACACCAACCAACGCTCCTTCCCAAAGGTCAACAAAGCCCTCTAACGAGGCACGCCAAAAAATGAAAGTACTTCTCTCAATCAAAAAGATTGGTGGAACCACCGGAGGGGCACCTTCCCAAGCTGAAGGAACAGGGCCCTTGATAATTGATTGTGATCGTTTGTGCAAACGAACATCCAATCAAGCAACTTGCGTCCGCCCCGTGGATCCATTCAACCATGAAAAAGTAACTTCCAGGCAATCAAAAAGCCCTCTTCGGAGGCACAAGCCCTCTACGGAGGCACAAGCCCTCTTCGGAGGCACATGACCTCTTCGGAGGCAAAAGCCCTTTCCCAAGGCACCACAAGCCCTCTTCGGAGGCACATGACCTCTTTGGAGGCAAAAGCCCTCTCCCGAGGCACCACAAGCCCTCTTCGGAGGCACAAGCCCTCTTCGGAGGCACAACTCTTTAAGAGGAGCCCTCTCCGGAGGCATGTCCCAAAATAGAATACTCAGATAAAAAGCCTTCTCCGGAAGCACAGTTCAACTCCCAAAGGAAGGTTAACTTGTCCATCTCAAAAAGTTCCTTCTAAAAAAGTTGAAATACTACAAAAAAGACCTCTTCGGAGGCACACTTCACCTTGCTTGAAGTACCAAACATCTCCTTCAGAAAGTTCATTTCACTGCATGGGGAAATCTACCTTCTTTTTTGACAAATGAAAGTGATCATCCCCGAAAGTTGAAGTGTTCTTCAGAAAGGAAGAGAAAGTAAAAATTTCTCCAAAAAAACGAGATATGATCTATTAAAAGCAGAATAATTCTTCTCTTAAAAGTGGAATAGTTATTCTCTGAAATAAGATTATCAGTCTTGTAAAAGTTAGAAATGTTGCAATGCACTTGTGGTATGGGGGCAACACTATACAATTCAATTACATTAATAAAAGGAATATGCAAGCAACATACCGCAAGTTCATTGCAATATCATGAAAAACAGATGTGGAATAAATGCATTCTCAAACACAGACCAGAAAGTTTGTACAAGTAATAAGAATCGTTTATTCTACACTAAAATGAGAAACAAATGCATTCTCACATACACAAGAATTTGTACAAGTAAAATAGCTATTTTATTCAATACTATGAAAACTTTTTACATTGTACAGATCGCAAAAAAGAAGCGGGGACCGGTACCCGCACAATCTCCGGTCGATACATGCAAAAAGCAAAAATAAGAAGTAGAAGATCCAGCTTGCTATTCCTTCTTCCCGCCACCTTTGGAGCCTTTACTCGGCCTAATGATTAGTTTCTGAAGCCGTTGTGAACGGGTCGGGGCAGAAGGAGAAAGAGGCACGGCTGGATCAACTTCTGCTTCCTCTCCAGCGGAAATATTCTTCTTCTTCCTTATGGCACGCTTCCCCTTCCCCTTCGAAGAAGACTCACTCCCCGGAGTAGCAAGCAATGTCGAAAGCTTCGTGTCATCATCTAGAGACCGCTCCAGGGTCTTCTCGATGTCATCAAGATCCTCCGCCTTCTGCTCCTGCGAAGCGGCCGGATCATCCAGTCCTTGAAGAGCTTCAATTTTCTCTTCCTATGATCCCGGCTGAGAAGCAGAAGGAGGAGTAACTTGGGAAGGTGGAGGAGCGGCAACTAAAGGAGTGGAAGTTTGTGCAGTATTCGGTACCTCCGCTGTAGAAGAAAAGAAGTTAAAATCGGTATTCTCCGAGAAAAGAGAAGGTATCGGTTCACCAAAGTTTAAGTAATAAGTAAGAAGGTCGTCAAACTCGGTTAAATCAAATAAATGATTCACTGGATCTGGATCGACACCAAAATTACCTGGAGAAGTCGGTTTTGACAAGTCAATTTCAAATTTATCAGCCTCAATGTCTTCTTGGCTCGGCTCCTCGATATGAGTAAGGGGAGATTCGGTTGTGACGGGCTTGGCCTCGACGGTTTTTGCAGGAGAAGAAAAGTGAGAGCTGGAACCAACGATATCGACGTCGGTCGAAGTCGAAGTGTGGACAGGGGCAGTTAAAGATATTTTCTTCTCTAGATATTCTTCTGCCACTATTCCAGCTCTGGCTTCAACAAGTTGCTCTTTTCCCTTGGCAAGAGCAGCACGAGCTTCTTCATCAAGGTAGCGTGCCTCGAGTTCCGCCTCATCATAGCCGGCCCCGCCAAGCATGTCAACTGCTGCTTCCCATACTTCGGCCAGGGTAACCTCGTAGTCAGGACCCAGAAAAGAGAGGCTCCCATGACCCAGAACGCTGTGCAGATAAAAGTCAAATAAGGTGGAGCTGATGCTAGCTTTTGTTGTCTCATGCGATTGCTCGGCTGCCTCTTTTTCGGCGACAGCTGCAGCTCGACCAGCAACAGCCTCATCACGCTCTTTCTCAGCGTTAGCAAGTTGGGCCTTTAGCAATTCAATCTCCACGTTCTGGGAGCTAACTGTTTCCCGCAACTGAGCATTATTTTTGCAGTACTCTTCAACCACAAACTGCTCAGCCGCAAATTTCATCTCAGCATTCCTCTGAGCAGCGTGCGCATCCCGCACTTGTTTTTGAAATACTTCTTCTTTTTGAGATTGTAAAGCAGAAGAAGCGGCGAGATCTTCCTTGAGTTTTTTAACCTCAGACTCAAGTCTCGCATTATCATCAGCAATGCTTGTCATTTCGGCATCATGCTGTTTGCAAATTTTTGCCCACTCAGTCTTGTCGTTTTCCATGGTCAACATGGCCTCAAGGTTCGCATGATTGACACTTTGGAGTTCATCGACGAGTTTCTGCCACTGCGACATCCTCTCGATGTTAAGCCTAACTGCGTCAAGACTTTTCAGCATGTCTTGCTTATCGATTGGGACCAAGTCCAGGTCAAAACGCACTCCTTTTAAGCACCAGTTCGGAAACCGGCTTTGAAGCGTTGGAGGGCCTTCTTTAACCTGATATTGGGGCCTGCTGATGATCGCTTGGATGTCGGATTTCTTTAAAGGAGGAGAGCCGACCGGAATATCAGAAGAGATAGGAGCATCAGTCTTCTTAGAAACTGCAGATGCATCACTTGGCTTGGATCGCTTGCTCGATTCGTCAGCAATATGAGTCTTCCCCTTGTCATCATAAGACTTTCGCTTGTGGGAATCGTCACTTTTGTGAGAAGAATCATATCGCTCAGCGTCTTTTCTTCTCTGTCATTGCTCGTAATCCCGCCTTTCTTGAGCCTTCCTTCGAGCCCTTTCCTCATCTGTCTCTCTCTGGTCACCAAGGTATTTCCTAAAGTCATAAGATCCACGGCCTCCATGGCGCTGAAATGAGTCATAATATGAGCCGGTACGCCCCATCGGAGAATCTGAAAACGAAAAGGAAGTAAAGTTTAGAAATTTCCAGAAAAAGAGGATAAATGCTTATAAGTGCTGAGAAATCCTAAGTGTGTGCGACGTGCAAACTACGTGCGTCAAACTACAGACCACGCTTTAATGTGGGAACGGAGATGACAGGTGTAGAAGGTGTCGAAGCTTGTTTAAAGGTAGAAGTCGCTTCAACGATAGGAGAGGTCGCTGTTGAAGTATTATCCTTGAAGAGCTCTCGAGAAGTTATCATTATATCACTTAAGCCATCGAAGGTGTCATCACCATGGTACTCAGCAGAGCTTTCCTTTTCAGCCTCCACATCGGCTGACTTTTCAGAGATTCGAGGATTTTCTTCCTCTTCGATAATTGGGGCAAGTGCCAGTTTACTGGACGGGCCCGCAACATCGGTAAGTGTGGGACATTTTACCAGTGAAGTTTCAGTGGCAGTTTCCTTCGGTGTGGGGTCTTCAATAGAAAGTGGGGCATTTGCTGCCTTCGAAGGAGAGTTGGGAACTTCGTGAGGCTGAGTAGAGCGAGAAGAATGAAGAAGTCCGAACTGATGAAGAAATTTGTCTTTCAACAAAAATTTCGCGTCCCGCTCTTCAATCGGTACAGCCATAAGCCTCTCCAGAGTTTGCTTGTTGCTGAGATTCCTAGAAGGAGGGGGAAGCGCTGAAATGAGAAAGCAAAGTTAACACTTGATGATTCATACTTCATAAAAACTCAAAAAATAGAAGAAGTAAAGATAGATAATCTTACTTCCTTCCCTCCACACAGCGTAGAATCCCGGGGGACAACGAACATAAAAGAATTGAGTCAAGAACCCGTGAGCACTATCGGGAAGGCCAACAATCAATTTACGGTTTCTGGCACTTCTCACGACAGTAAGAGAAGGATGATCTTTGGTATTGGTGAAAGAGCACAAGTAGCATATCTCGTCGAAATTCGGAAGTCGCTCGAGAGTTCTCCCAAATAGCACACATAGCCCCATTAAAATGGCGTAGCCATTGGGATGTAGCTGAAATGGGGAAATGGCCAGTTGTTGAAGAAGATGCTGGAGAAAGTTATTGAAAGGTGGAACGGCTCCACTAAGGCACATCTGTCGAATCACTGCTCCAAAGCCAGGAGGCGCTACATCAGCAGTGCTATTCTTCTCAGGGAGGATGGCATCAGCTTCAGCAATGCCAAACTGAGTGCACAATTGCCGAAAAACCCTGTACGATAGAGTGGTAGAAGCTCTTTCTGGGGGATTGACTAAAGGAGCTGGAATAGGAGAGGACTCTCCGGTCTGGACTGTTACATCTCCTTGTTGAGAAGTCATTCTACACAAGCAACTGGATATTCAAATATGAAGGTGCACGTTTCCTAAATAATGTGAAGTGTTGTGCAAAACTAGTAAAGATAACAAGTAAATACAACTGGAATTAAGATAGTCGGTAATTGATCGATTATCGAATTTTAGGACTTGTTAATTTAAAGTTCAGGTACAGTATTAAGTGTAAACCAGTCATTTTCAGTTGACTGTTTTAATGTTGCTTTAATACTTTGCTTGAATCTGTTGATTTAGAGCACTTTGTTCACACAATCTATTTATGTCAATTATCTGTTATTAGCTAATCTATCATTTGATGTGGGCGGTCAGTGACAGTATATTCGTCCCAATTTTCTGTAAATATGGTATTAAACAGGTTGATTAATTTGCAAGTTAGAATGATCTGTGAAAAGATGCAGCAATTCGAAGTTCAGCAGTTCAAAGTCCATGCAAAACACAAGTCTTGAGTCGCCAACGACTTATATGTTAACTCGTCCACGGCTTAAGGATTTTAAGGCAAGACAGGACAGGTCATTTCGATTTTAGGTCGTTGATGCCTTCAGTCGGCAGTACTTCAAGTTGTTAAGTCGTGTAAAAGAAGAAAGAGACTTCAGGTTAAAGCGAGGCAATTTCCCTAAGTCCTAAGTCGTCCACGACTCAAGGCTTATGTCGTGACAGGCTTAAGTCGTACAAGGCTTATGTCGTGACAGGCTTAAGTCGTACAAGGCTTATGTCGTGATAGGCTTAAGTCGTACAAGGTTTATATCGAATGAGGCTTATGTCGTAGGGCGCAGGACGCTACTAAACCGTGACCATGCTAACATCTCACTCCATTGGACCCATTGACTTTTCTCCTAACCCGTTATACTCCAAACCCGATAACCTCTCAATCAACTATGATCCTTATCCTCATTCCACCACACCATTGAATCACCCAAAAGCCAATTTCGGATCGCCAAAGCCTCGCCAACCTAATCAATTATTAAACCTGAAATACAGTAATCCCTCATCTCCATCATCCCATTCATCTAAAGATAAAATCGAGCAAAATCAGGCTCACGAACTGCCAATGCAGTAGAACTCGCAACAAGGCATTGCACAAGGGGATGGATTAGGGACAAATAGGGGAATTCACAAGTTAATGATGATCGAGAATCGAGAAGGAGGCAGGAGCACTTACACAGTAGAGGATCGAGTATCGGTGATCAGTTGATTGTTGAAAAAAGAAAAAAAAACCGCCTTGAGAAAGCTCGGAGGGATGTTAATGGAAGAAACGATTCAGGAGATAAGTAATGAGTGGAAGGAACGACTTAAGCTTTTTATACCTCGGGGTAGTGGAACACGAAAAGGCACACACGAGTTAAGATAAGTCGAAGCACACGACCTACGACTTAGGCGTGTACTTCGAGGGGCAAATGTTAACCCTTAATTTTCTTTGACTCAAGAAGTGTACGACTCAGTAAGTGTACGACTTAAGAGCTTCACGACCTACGACTCATGGCCCAGACGACTTAGCGAGTTAACACTATCAACGACCTACGAGTTAAGAAGTGAACGACTTAAGTTATGTCACGACCTAACGAGTTTAAAAGCTAGCGACCTACGACCTAAGTGGTCTTAACGGCCTACGACTTAAGGGGGGCCTCCGACTTAACAGTTTGCGAGTTAAGGAAAATCTACGACTTAAGGAAGCTCCGACCTAACTACTGTAAGGAGTTATCAACCAAGACGACTTACGTCTTAAGGAACTCAAGACTTAACTTAAGTCGTCCACAACCTAAAAGCTATCAGGTTAAAGTCCAGTGCCTGCGCCTATACCACTTTTATCTGATAAGTCGGCCACGACTTATGATTTATTATAAGTCGACCACTATCTAAGACTCAACTCCTACCAAGCCACGAACTGAATTCAGTAAGTCGCCCACGAGTTACCTTAAGTCAACCACGAGTCACGACTTATCTTAAGTCGGCCACGACTCATGACTTGGCAGAAACTTCTGTTCAGAATTTGACTCCTATAAATAGACCACCACTTCCAACATGAAGAGGACTTTTGGCTATTCATTTCTTCAAGCGTCGTTACTCCGCCGAGCTCTCAACTCATTCCACAATTGAAGATCTCCAGATATTCGAGACACTACAACAAGCTTCGAGAGGAATTTCCTACATCCAACACGGATTCATCAAGTTTCATCATCGAAGTTTGAGCTAGTAGTCGAGATTGTCTTTGTGATCGAATTGTATTGTTTTGATAAGTGCATTGTATCGTCTTGTAATCAGATTCAGTAATAAAGAGATTCAAAGTGGACGTAGGCTCGATCTCAAGCTGAACCACTATAAACTGCTGTCGTTTACTGCTTTTTCACTATTTTACTACTTAAATTCTGTTCCCGTCACACGGGTGGTGCTTTCACAACTCAACCACACACACCGGGTGTTAGCGTTCACTTTTTAGCGTTAACAGAGCTTTATTTCTTACGACCTCACCAAGTTCATTCATTTTATTTTTATAAACCCATTTTGTTCCAATTATACTTTTATCCTCAGGTCTAGGAACAAGTTCCCAAACATCATTTCTGGTGAACTGATTCAATTCTTCTTGCATAGTAAGAAAACATGAATCATCAGATGATGCGTCCTTTGGATTTTTAGGTTCAATAGTTGATATAAAAGTAACATTACTCATATTATTTAGTTGATATCTAGTTCTAACAATAGATTCAATATTTCCTAGTATATTTTCTATAGGATGATCTTTTAATAGCCTAATTCTTTTATTAGGTTGAATGATTTCACAATTAGTTTCATTAGGTTCATTATCTAAAGTTACAAAATCTTCTTCATCTTCTATTTGTACAGTATCTTTAAAATTTTCATCAAAAGATACATGCATTGTTTCTTCAATAGTGTTATTTCTTAAATTATAAACTCTAAATGCTTTACTTCTATTAGAATATCCGATGAAGATACCTTTGTTGGATTTAGGATCAAATTTATCTAAATTATATTTTGTATTAAGAATAAAACACTTGCTACCAAAAACTTTAAAATAAGCTATTATGGGTTTCTTATTGTAAAGTAATTCATATGGTGTTTTATTAGTTAATGGTCTAATTAAAATCCTATTTAATATATAACAAGCTATAGCTACTACTTCAGCCCAAAAGTCTTTAGGTAAGTTACTTTCAGAAAGCATTATTCTAGCACACTCTTGAATCGTTCTATTCTTACATTCTACCACTCTGTTTTGTTGTGGAGTTCTTGGAAAAGAGAAATTATGAGTTATTCCCTTTTTATTGAAGAATCTCTCAAAATTTTCATTTTCAAATTCCCCACCGTGATTACTACGAATAGTTATAATTTTTAAAGAAAGTTGGTTTTGAAGACTTTTTGTAAAAAAATTAAATGAATCAAAAGTATCACTTTTATGTTTCATAAAAATTGTCCCTGTAAACCTAGAATAATCATCTACAATTACTAAGACATATTTATTGTGATTTATTGATTGAATTTGAGATGGACCAAATAAATCTAGATGAAGCAACTCAAGAGGTTTTGAAGTTGAAATCATATCTTTTAATTTGAAAGAACTTTTCCTAAGTTTTCCTAATTGGCAAGCATCACATATACTATCTACTTTAATGTTTAACTTGGGAAGACCTCTAACTAAGTCAAGTTTTGATAACTAGATAACAGTTTGAAATTTAAATGACCAGATCTTTTATGCCAAATCCAAGGGTCACTTGTATTAGCCAAAAGACATAAGTTATCATTTGAAACTTTCATACTAAGGATGTAAATATTTTTCTTTCTAATTCCTTCAAATATAATATTTGAATTTTTATCTTCGATGTGACACTTATCTTTTTCAAATTTAATCTTGTATTCTTTATCGCAAAGTTGACTAATGGTAAGCAGGTTGTGTTTCAGATTCATAACTAATAAAACATTAGAAATAGCAGGAGTTTTAGAGTTACCGACATTGCCGATGCCAATCACATATCCTTTTGAGTTGTCTCCAAAATTAACCAATCCTCCATCTTTATAGATAATATTATTCAGCATATATGGATTACCATTCATGTGTCTTGAACATCCACTATCAAGTATCCACTTATTCTTCTTGATTTGCATAATTTTTCCATTCAGTGTTGATTCTTCAAAGGCCATATAACATTTTTCTTTCTGCACAGAATAAAAACTTGGTAGATAACTTGGTTTTCTATAATAACTATATGCAGATTTGTGAGACAATGATGATTTGAACGGTTTTAAACTAGTGTTAACAAAATCCCCAAAAATAGCCATTTTAAAAACTTTTTCAAAATTCAGATTATGAAAACTTTGAAAACCTTGCTCCGATAACAATGTGAGAAATGCTGATTACAGATCTTAAGGCTGGAATAACACTGGAGGGGGGCGAATAGTGTTTTGTGGATTTTCTAAATCTTTAGAATAAATGTGGAAGATGAAGAGAAGATAAAACAAGTGAAATCTGATTAAAAATTCATTTAGAACTATTGGTATTTATAGGAAATCAACAGCCATATCTATTCGTGAAAGGATACGACGAATAGACACTTCTTTTGAAAATTAGAATTTTGAATTTAACGGACACCATGTCAACATGAGGGGTTGAGGGATGTCGACATGCTCTAGGCAAAATTGATGATTTTGATTTTCTTATTAAAATTGGTTTCTATAATTTGTCAAAACGATTTCTAAACCTTGTAAATATATTTGAATATAGTTTAAACATATAAAAGAGTTTAGAAAGTAAATTTTAATATATATAAACTTAGTCTATAAAGTGATTTAAAATATGAGTAAATAAATATTTAAAGCTAAATATTTAAAACAAAAGATAGTTTAAAATCAATGACAATTTTGAAATCAAAATATTAAAAATGATAAAGGTAGTTTTAAGGCTAAAATATTTCAAACAAGAGAGATGTCTTTTTGAAAAGAAGGTTTTGAAAACATTTAAAATAAGAGATATAATTTTGAAAAACATTTTTATAAAATTAGTGGATATCAAAATAGGACTACTTTATGTTCCACTAGATATTGTCGTGGGTTCCATCCCACTAGGGTTCCATCCCTTTAAAAGGTCGAAGTGGATTCCATTCCATGAATAAATTTCGAATAAAGATGTAAGTGCTTTCAAGAAGTTTTAACATAATTCTAGACTCAATACTTATCTTGTACTATTAAAATCTTGAACTCTTGATAACTTGATTTCTTGATACTCATGAGTCTTCAATCTTGATATCTTTGATCTTTAAATTCATCAGTCTTGTATCTCGATACTGTTCAGTCTTCATTCTTAGTACCTGCATGTTTATATCTTTCATATACATGTATATATATATATATCTAAACTATAATGTTAGTATTTATATTTTATAACAAGTCCTAAGGTTGTTGTCATCAAAACCATCCTTCTCAAGGACTAGCAATACTTGCTTGTCTTCATCCATGGCTACTAAAAATGACTCTCTCACTTCAATATGCTTAATCCGTAAGCTAAACACCAAATTCTCCGCCATGTGAATAGCATTTTGGCTATCACATTGAGCATGGAGACTATCATGCTCAAATCCCAAGTCACACAACAATCGCTTCAAATAGAGTGCCTCTTTTGCCGACTCTACTGCGGTATCATCTCTGCCTCCGTAGTGGATAAAGCAACTACGGTTTGCAATCTCGATCTCCTACTTTTGGCCGTACCACCAAGTGTGAAGACATACCCAGAAGTTGATTTTCTCTGGCCCCTATCACCGGCGTAGTCCGAATCACAATAACCAACCAAATTGCAATTCATTCCCTCACTACCGCCAAAAACAAGACCATGAGATAATGTACCTCTAAAGTATCTCAATATAAGCTTTATCGCTTCCCAATGCGATTTTCTTGGATTAGCCATAAACCGACTAACCATCTCGCCAGCATTTCAATATCGGGCCTTGTATACACCATAGCATACATTAGACTTCCAACTGCACTAGCATATGGCACCTTTGCCATATAAGCCTTGTCTTTCTCCAAGATAGGTGATCCCTTACTCGAAAGCTTCACATGCAAAGGTAAAGGCGTATTTGACGCCTTTGTATTCTCCATGCTAACCCAGCAAAGCACTTTCTTTATGTATTCCATTTGAGTCAATTTCAACCCAAAACGCATTCGGTCCCTTTCAATTTCCATGCTCAATATCCTTCTTGCTTCTCCAAGATCCTTCATTTCGAATTCTGATTTTAAACTCAATTTTAACTTGCTGATTTCATTCTTATCTTTTGAAGCAATAAGCATGTCGTCCACGTATAAGAGTAAATACACCCAACAATCATTTTCCAACCTCTTGAAATATACACAAGCATCCTTGACGCTTCTATCAAAACCATTTTCAAGCATAAAATGATCAAATCTCTTGTACCATTGCCTAGGTGATTGCTTTAAACCATATAGTGATTTCTTTAGCTTGCAAACCAAATTTGACTTACCATCTACAACAAACCCTTGTAGTTGCTCCATCTAAATCTTCATCCAAGTCACCATGCAAGAAGACGGTTTTCACATCAAGTTGCTCCAACTCCAAGTCGTGAATAGCAACTATGGAAAGTAATATCCGGATAGAAGTATGGCACACAACCGCTGTGAATATCTCATCATACTCCTTTCCCTTCCTTTGTGCAAACCCCTTGCCGCTAGCCTAGCTTTGTATCTCCCATCGTCCTTTACCTTGTATATCCATTTTCACCCAATAGCACGGTTTTCTTTAGGAAGTGGAACCAAAACCTAAGTTTTATTCTTCATCAACGATTGCATCTCTTCCTCCATGACACAAATCCACTTCGAGCTATCACTCGAATCCATGACGTTGTCAAGGTCCATCGACTCATCTTGAACTATATGAAGAGCACAGTCCAAATTATCACAAAAGCTAAGATAGTTCCAATCACCATACCTTTCGAGTGGCCTTATAGCACGACGACCAACCCGAGTAGTAATACCATCAGCCAAACTCCTTTCGACTCCACCTTGAATCAAATCCTCTCTAGAATCATGTACATCACCAACACTACTAGAGGCACCATGTGGACTATGTGATGTCACATCAACCGCTTCCTCCTCACAAGCATCTTCAACTACTCTACTCTTCGATAACTTTCTTGTTACAATAATTTTCAAAATTTTTATTTTCGAATGTCCTCCATGACTGTGTATTATAGTCTTGATTTCAATCGAGTTTTAAGTTTTAATCCTTTAGCAACAATTTTAAACATTTCAAAATCTTCATTCTTATTTTTTAGAAAAATTGTCCAAATAAATAATCTACCGTTTCAAAAACATATCTATTATGGTTTATTGATTCGATTTGTGATGGTCCAGAGAAACCTAAATGAGGAATTCCTAGAGGATGTGAGATGGAGATCATATCCTTATATTTAAATGATTTCTTGTGGAGTTTTCCCAACCGACATAGATTACAAATTTACTTTAAAATTCAACTTTGGAAGTCCCCACACAAGTCCATATCTTGAAACTCTTGATGAATGTTTAAAATTTAAATGTCCAAAAATTTATGCCAAATCTAACGATTGTTTGAATCAACCATAAGATATAAGTCACTGTCATTAGAGAATTTAGTATTTTTTTTAGGAAACGATTATGTAGTGCATGACTACACAGCCAACATAAGATAAATAAATAGTAAAGTAGAGTTTTTCGATTAACAGGCTTGACCAGTAGCCATATTAAAAAGTAGAGTACTAATTAAGATAACATTACAGACACACAAAATCATCAACAATAAACAGACACAAGACAATACTACCTTATACATAGATCAAACAACACCAGTAGCCACAAAAAAAGATCATCGGATGTGCGTGAAGAATCAAGCACTATGATGAAAGCGATGAGGGCCAGCATCAGACCAATTAGTATCAACTGCAGTCCACAAGTAAGGCATCAGAGCTATCCACGGATTCGTGAGTAGAAGTAGAAGGACCAAGCATCAATTAAAGAGGAGGGGAAGGGCAATCTCCTATCCAAATTTAGAAATAATAAGCAATTTTTATAGCATAGTTGTAGCGAGGAACGAGCAACATTGTTAAAGCATCTGGAGTTCTTTCAATCCAAATCACCCAGCTAAACGCTGAGAGGAAGATGTCAATATTAGGAGAGGAGGAGTTGTACTGCAATGATCAAAGAAAGAGTGGGTCGAGGGGATGAAACTGAGAAGATGCAGGGCTGAAGTGGACCAAACATAGAAGGCCAGATCATAGTCAAAGAATATGTGATCAATATTCTCATTGGCGTTGTAGCAGAGGACACAGGAAGGATCGATGTTCATGCCTTTATGGATAAGTCTATCTTTGGTATTGATCTTCTCATGCACAAGAAGCCATATATGGAATTGGACACACAGGGGATTTTACTTTTCCAGGGATGGGGAAAAGAGAAGTGCCTACTAGAGTCTGAGAGGTAAGAATAGAGGAACCTGATAGAGAAAGAGCCATTGGACTTGAGGCCCTAGAAATATCGATCAGTAGAGGAGGAAGTCTCAAGGTTGCGGAGCAAGGATTGGAGGTGAAGAAGTTGGGAGAGAGCAGGGCCAATAATAGTGTGATTAGATTGAAAGCTTGTGGAACTTGAGTGAATAGCCTCCAAGATGGTAGTGGAGTGGTTTGAGACAATGGCGAAGAGGTCAGGGGAGGATAGACAAAGAGGGGAGTCATTGTGCCAAGAATCAAACTAGAGGCTGTAGGAGGAACCATTCCCAATCTGAACAAAGATAGAATTCTTAACCCAGAAAGCAGAGCTCAGGATACCAGACCAAAAGGGCGATAGAGACCTAAGCGGGTTGGAATGGAGGATCTGAAAAGGGTTCGAATTGCAGTGTTTAAATAGGATCCAGCATTTCCAGATAGGGGATTCGTCGGTAAAGCAATGCCATATCCATTTCGCCAGAAGGGCCAAGTTGACGAGTTTGATATCAGCGATACCTAGAACTCCTTGAGAAACAGATCTGCGCAAATTGGATAGTTAACTAACTTGTTCACTTGGGAGCCATGCTAAAGAAAGAAGCATTTGAGGTTATCAATGGATCTGATCACCCAACAAGGAGCTTTGTGGAAGGATAGCCAATAGGTTGGGATAGCGGAGAGGACGGATTTAACGAGCACAAGTCTGCCAACTTTAGAGAGGGAAGAAGCTTTCCAGGTAGCTAAATGACTAGATATTTGGGAAATAAGCGGATGCCAGTTAGAACACTAAAGTTAGGAGGGCGAATGGGGATGCCTAAGTAGGAGATTGGGAAGTGCGCCAGTTTGCAGTTAAGGGCCCGAGAAACATCAGGACCGATGTAGTCAGCACCACCGAGCACAATAATCGAACTTTTGGAAAAGTTAATAGAGAGACCTAAGACCAATTCAAAAGAATAGAGAAGAAGCTTAAGGCTGTGAACACAAGATGGAGTGAGCGAAGAAAACAGGATGGTACCATATATATATATATATATATACCTATGTATTTCCCTTCAAGGAAGCTAATAAAGAACCAATTTACACACACACACACATACACACACACACAAACATATTCATTTTTCTTATACATTCAAAAATAGTTTTAGATTCATGATCCAATGTACAACAATTAACTTGTTCAAACCTTATTTGAAAACCATTATCACATAACTAACTTATACTTGACAAATCATGTTTTAAATTTGTAGCAAGTAAAACATTTGAAATAGGAGGATTTTTAGACTTATCGATATTCCCAATGTCAATGACATATTCCTTTGAATTTTCTTCAAAGTTCATGGTTCCACAATCCTTGTATATAATGTCACTTAGTAACTGTGGATTTCCCATCATATATTTTGAACATCTGCAGTCATGTGTCCATTTCTGTTTCTTTATATTTATTACATGATCTGAAACGACTCGACTTCTCGACCCTGAAATGTCGACACTAGATACATCCATGATATTCATGTGTCGAACACTCAAGTGCCGAAAAGACTGATAATTAGGGTAAAATAAAAGGAAAAGAAACATAACAAAAAAGAAAGAATGTGGTATCAGAATCTCATAGCAGAACGATAGCATACAATATCAAAGGATAGTACAAAGGGTTTCTCCAAAATTCAAAGTAATTTCATAGTTACAAAACCTAAGTACTATCATAAACCTAGACAGTTATAATTACTTGTCCTCAAAATGCTAATACATACATACATAATACAGTGCAACAGGAATAGAAATATATATATATATATATATATGTATGTATATATCGAAAGCCTCCAGCTCGTCTCCTAAACTCTGAAGCATCCAAAATAAAACCTACTAACTTCGCCTACTCGAAAGAGTACATGAGGAAATTAAGGAAAACAAAAATCATGTTTTAGACATACGTCTGTTATGAGTAAACTCAAGATATATGTATCTATATAACAATAACTTTTAAGACCATATAAATCATTATGACGATTTTCCCCTCAAAAGAAACCAACCATTTATTTAGTTAATATAGTGATATGATGGTTTATGTCTAGAGTGTAAAATATAAATCAAAAAATAGCTATGCTGCTTGCATATCAGAATACAACAATATTAGAAGTACATCTAAAAACGCTAAGGTACGTTTGCATATGGATTTTCCACAGAGTTTTCTTCGGTCTAGCCGAATCCGAACTCCATGCACAAGGATCAGAAACTTCCTTCCAAGCATCATATATCTATTGATAAAATATACCATAAGGTAAACACAATTAGCCTACACACGAACATTGGTATGAACCACATGGAACCAAGTATTATCAACTCATGTGACGTCGCGCGCAACATCGATAAGAATCTCTAAATATGGAGCTGATATACCCAATCATGGGTTAGCCAAACCCCAGGTTGTGCAGCCTACTCTATCTTTAGCCATTTCCAACATCGAGGTCATGTTCGGCATCTCTCACACAAGTCCTCATCACTGGAATATATCTCGAATATCTCTCTAGATTCTAGCATATCGAACAGTCCACGAATCTCTACAAGGATCCGAACGTAAGTCGACCAACAAATGTTAATACTGACCTCTCCCTTGGACTTAACCTTAGGATAGATAGTTCAACTCTATAGTATTCTAAAATATTAATGCTGACCTCTCCCTTGGACTTAACCTTACAATATACAGTTCAACTCTATAACATTCCACTTCACGACCATTTCCAAAACACAAAACTCGTATATTAGTTTTGAAGTGGTATTCAGTAAGTAAAACACTTACTGATCCTGGTCTCTTCAGAACCTAAATCGATGAATTTCCGATATAGAAGTAAGCGGACTATATAAAGAGGAGTCCTCCCTTGGGGATCTTGTATATATAAGTTCTTAAAGCTAAAGCATTTCATACCAATGCTCCTCCCTAAGTGATCAGAAACCGTATGAAGCCGTGAAGCGTTTAGATACTTTCTATGTTAATATTTGGTCAAGTTTAATAGTTGATTAGTCAACTATCTAGTTCTAAAGATGATCATTTTTTGGAAATCAAGGTTCGTATACTTAACATGTTTCCAATCTTTTCAACTTAACTATCCCTCGATCAAGAGTGAAGCTGGTAGGTTAGAACACTATTGCTTCTAAACCCTACTCGAACAACATTCTTAACTCTCACAGATAGATAAGTCTACTTCATCGGCTTTTAATGTTAAGTATAGTATTATAAAATTTCCATAAACAAGTGAAACAAACAAGGACACTTAAGTCACTAAGTACACCTAAACCTCTTTTAGAAAACATTTGTTTTATAATTTAAAAACCTTTAATGAAATAATCAATTTATATGTATAATAATTTATTTATAAGATAAGATATTTGATAATAAAACAATTTAAAAATATATTATATTACATAAGCTTTTATTACTTTAAATAAAATAATCAATAAATTTTATAAAAATTATATATACTTTAAATATACTTTAAAATACTTATAATATGGTTTAAAACAATTAATTCAAACATTACTTAAAAATAACTGGTTTATAATTTATTTAAAATTGGAAAACAATATGTTTTCCTTTATATAAAAACAAACCACTTACTTTAATAATTCATTATAAATTATTAAAAATTCATAAAAAGTCTAAATCACTTTTAGAATACTCTAATATATGTTAGAAAAGACTTTAAAAAAATTGAAGTATAATACTTAAGTTTAAATTCATTTTAGAGCAATTTAAACTTTCTACAGAAATACAACATTTACTGAATCCTGTAAAAAGTGGTACAATGGAAAAGATCGTGTTTATAAAGTGCTACGGCTAACTGTTAAAGGGTTATGAACTGGGCCAATTTTAATATCTTAAATAATTGATCGATTTCGATATGTTGACAAACTTTTTAGCATCCAATATTTTCACAGTAACTAGTATACACATAATGCATCAAAAGTACAGTAAGGAACCCCTAAAGGTCTCTACACAAAAATTTATAGAAAATGTCGAACATAAGGAATTTCCAAAGTGCATTTATAACGACCCTCGCTATAAAATAACTTCCAAACTCAAGTCCGATTCAACCTATGTTCAACCAAACCATATGTGCTCTTTTTCAAGGCTATGCACAAGTTATATAAAGTCATACAAGTACATTTAAGTCCATATACATCATTTAGATATGCCATTTTCTTTCCAAAGTAAGAATCACAACAAACACAAGCAATATAAATTCACGCACATATAAACAATCAAACACAAACATATATACACTTCATATTCATTCAAATGGTGAGTTAGCTCACCCTTAACTAAGCAAACAATCAAGTCCAAGATTTCACTTCCTACCTCAACCTTGCAAACTCATAACTTTTTACCACTCCTTCTGCTTTGCACTTGCCTAGGCTTAAAATGCCTTCCCAATGCTCACGGACCATATGCTTTAGGAGGGTGTTTTGCTCCTTTCTTCAAGGTCCAAGTTACTATATGGTGTTGTAAAGCTTGTGGAAAATTTGAAGAGATTTGGAGATGTTTTGAATTTATTTGTCTTAGGAAACTTATAAAGAGAAGAGAAGAGATGAACTAGTTTTAACTTTGTGAAAAATGTAAAAGAGATCAAGTGAGCTATGCACACACTTCTATAAGCATCAAGTGGTGCTCTTTCATCTTCCATTCACCTCCCATCTTGGGCCAAGAAGGCTTACCCCTCCATGTGCACTCATGTGCTTGCCTTTCCACCTAACTTCCCTTAGAAAATATCCTTTTTCCACTCCAACCTTCTAGAATATTTCCTAAGTGATTTAGTGAAAATTATTTTTATTACTTATTAACGATTTCCTAAGAGTTTTAGTGTATGTTAAAAAGGTTTGAACAACTTCTGTTGAATAAAAAGTTGTTTATCGATAAACGATTTTCGGTCACATTATCGATATTTCTTCAAAGTGTTTAATTTGTAAATATTTTTCAAAAACCAATTTCTTATAATTATTCATTAATTAAAAGATGTTTAATAAGGTTATAAAATCATGTTTATAAAACATAATTATATTTCAAAAATTAACGATATTCAAAGATGAAGTGTTCGAAATTCTGGATCGCTATAATCTCCCCACTTAGAGCATTTCATCCTTGAAATTCAAACTAAAAGATAATCCAAGAAGCATGGAAGAACCAAGATACATATATGGATTTCTGCTGAATCTATATTCAAACTAAACTGCAAACCAAAATGCATATTAAGTGACTTGACCTCAAGCGGAGAGTACATACAAAAGCTATACGACACCAATATAGGAAACCACTAGTCTAAAAGCAAATTCGGATAGGACTCTCCCACACCATCCTCTATCTCCCAAGTACCGTCTCTAGCATCATTGCCCCACTACACTTTAACTAACCTAACAAAGAATAAGCATACACCAATACTGAATAGCATTCACAATCACTAGTAAACAAAGCTCACAGTTTGCCCGAGTTAAAGAAATTTCGCATCGCACAGAATGTAAATAATCTACTAAGCGTACCTTATTCTTAATATCCTCGGATTATTACTTAGCTGATTATTCATGCTACCTTATAATAAATCGGAGAGTCATTTCCTAAACTCTCTGTAAGCCAATAAAACATAGTACGCATGTATACTAAAGCCCGTATGATGTACATGAACCATTCGTATGCAATATCAAATCTGATCACGTACTTGATCACATAATTTCACTTTCCAACTAATATAGATCACTTAACCTCTTTAGTGCGTACTTCGATCAGGTTCCCTAATTAGAAACTTCCGTTTTCCTTACATAGTAATATACTATGACAGAAAACATCAAGATCATATCAAGAATCCATATCATGTGTTCGTCGTCAAGAAATCAAGTGAAAAATCCTTGTTTGGACCATTGTAAACCACCTGGAAATCATGTACTCGAATACTTGATCAAGAATGGTCATGCGAATAAACTGATCTATGTATAACTTATGTATTTATCGTATTGGTTTCTTAACTATTATAATTTCTTTTTTTTCATATCACATTCGTTATATCTCTCAATATTAAAATTATATATGAATCATTTCATAAAATATTGCTTCAAGTTTATAAACATTTTAAATAGATATATCTTTGTTTACAAAACATTTTACGCAAACTTACTTTATTTTATTATTCATATAATACTCTAGCGCATTCTAAGAATATATATATAAAACATTAATTTCATTTTACTTCTCAAAATTCAAATGAAGGCCTAAAACAAATCTGAGCCTTCTAACCGAGTCAACCTTCTAGACTTCTTTATCCATTAAGTTAGCAAGTAGCTAAGAAGTGAAGAACTTTGGTACCTAAACTCAAGGCTTGATTCTACTTTCCTTAGACAACCCTAAGGTAAAGACGTTTTATTAGTTGGCCCAATAACATCACATATTTACTTAACATGAATATTCAACCAATTTAAAACCTATTTTTAACTTACTATATTCTCCATTTAAGATTTTTGTAAACTCCTATCTATTTTTTCAAAAAAGACTATTACCTTTAAGTTCTAAAACAATTTGGAAGTTTCAGGTTGTCCAAAATCATCGAAGAAACCCATTTCATTCTAACAAATGAAAACTATCAACCAATCACATCGTAATAAGATGAACATATCACACTGTCCTAATGCATAGAATACATGTGTCAATAAAATAACTTATCCAAGTTATACTTATTTATTAGACATACTTTATTATAAAGGGAAAATATGGAATGTTTCATCATTTACCTTGGGCTATGCCACTACTACTTGGGCACCCTACATAGTATGCATATAAAACATTTCTACATATGAAGTTCATATCAAAATTCTTTAAAGAAAACCATAGAACTAAACACTCGAGTTTTATTTCAAATCATTTGAAATAATAATATATACATATATCTTTTGTATATCAAATCATAGTTTCAAGATTAAATCAAAAATCTCTTTTACCAAAACTTCTCTGTTGCAAATAATAATTGTAGCATCCCCCACTTTGAAACCGAAAAATAAATGCCAATTATGCTGAAGTCATCACCAGAATTATTTTCAAGCAATAGAAGTGAGTTTAGTACACTTAATCTTACTTTTGGGACTTAACCAAAAATCATTTTCAAAGTGGTATCAAGTACTTCGTCTATTAGTACTAAGTATTGTAACCTCGATTTCATTAACCAATTTCCCAAATATTTACTTTAAAACCTATAGAGACAATACATATAGATCTAGTAACATAAAAGTGATATCATGGAAACAGCTCCTACCAAGTCATATCATATATTCCTTTCCTAAGAAGGGTAATGCCCACGAAAAGTGCTTACCAAGTGAACACATCTCTTGCCTATTCTTAGTCCCTTTTGAGACATTTAAACTAGATAACATAAAAATACTTTGTTCTTAAATCAATTCATCGATTCCAAGAGCAATCTCGAACTCGAACAAATCTTCAAACTTTTTCCAAAAGATTAGTATTCCTAAATACTTTGAAATAATATTATTATTGTTTTGTAAAATCCTAAAAAACATTTCCAAAGATACTAGGATTTATGTTCTAAAAATATCAGTTTAAATTCTCTTTGTTTATAAACCATATTCTATAAACTATACTTATATAAAACCACTTCCTTATACAAAACTATTTCATAATTATTTATTTCCAGCATATTTTATCTTTCCTTTAGATTATAATAAACAACTTATTTTGAAGGTAACTTCTAACCCAATATATCACAAAACGCCTTATAGTCAAATTGCAAAATTAATTCGCAAGGTATTCGTTTCAATGCATCTACAAACATTATCTACCCAACCCATGTTGTAAAAAGGTAAACTACGCATAAACTAATTGAGTACAAATAATAATTAGAAAACATTAATCAATGCCCTTAAGCTAGCTGAGCATGACTAAACAATCATTAATGTTATGGGATATTAAACTATGTGAAGTACTAGTGTCAAACAAAAAATGAATAGAAAAGCCATAAACAAATAGCATACCCTCAAGAATCTGCTTCCCCTTCTCAGCTGCAGAAGTGGAAGGTGTTGTAGCAAGAGCGAAAACCCTAGGCTATTGTCCTTATGAGGCATCAGACAATCCCTAACTATATCACCAGGCAGATGGCTATTGTAGTAACTCCTCGATGCAAATTGTGCGTTGGCTGCCTCTGGCTTAAGCTTTGGTACCTTTGCAACTAGTGCTTTAACTAATGGTGCTTTTGCCACATATCTTCCCTCGGTTGACCTACAGTTCCTAGAAAAATGTCCCTTCTGTCCACACTTAAAGCAAGCTAAATGGGAAACATCCTTCGATAGCTGAAGCTTCCTCTTTTTTTCTAATTAGTGCAGATACATATGGCTTTAGAGCCGAGCCATCAAACCATAAAGCCTTGCTTGTTAAATTCACGAATGATCCTTGAATATGATTTTTCATGTTCTTACTTAAGCTATCGCACAAACCAAGACAAGCCCGGACTTCGATGATAGTCTCAGTGCCGTTGAACCTCTTTATGCCCAATACCTCAAAGTCGTGACATTACAAAGTAAAGTTTTTTTAATGTTGAACTTGCACTACTTCTTCTACTATATTTTCCTTTGCACTAGCAACCCTAGTACTCATAGTTCTAACTACCTAATCATAACAAATATCATTAGGATACTTAAAGATAGTGTTAATTCAAAGAAAGTGTTATTCCTAAGGAAAAGCTGAAAAAGGACGTAGGTTCATAGAAGAATACAAATATGCTTTCGTATATAATTCACTCAGCTCATTTTAGGGTGTCACCCTATCGCTAATGGTCCATACTTAACCACAGCCAAGGTGATCGCTAAACTTGGATTTGATACCCAATGTAACAATCCAACTTTTTGACCCTTAAATATCGACACTAAATACATCCACGGTATTCATATGCCGAACACTCAAGTGCCGGAAAGGCAGAAAGTTAGGGTAAAATAAAAAGAAGAAGAAAAAGAAACATAACAAGAAAGAAAAAATACGATATCAGAATCTCACAGTGGAATGATAACATATAATATCAAAAGGACAGTACAAAGGGTTACTCTAAAATTCAAAGTAATTTCAAAGTTACAAAACCTAAGTACTATCATAAGCCTGGACAATTGTAACTACAAGTCCACATAATGCTGATACATACATAATATAGTGCAACATGAATAGAAACGGATAGATATCGGAAGCCTCCAGCTTGTCTCCTTAACTTTGAAGCGTCCAAAGTAAAATCTGCTTACTCATTCTATGCAAAAGAGTATATGAGGAATTTAGGGAAAATAAAAACCACATGTCAGACATAAGTCCGATATGAGAAAACTTAAGATATATGCATCTATATAACAATAACTTTTGAGACCGTACGAATCATCGTAACAATTTTCCCCTTAAAAGAAACCAACCATTTATTTAGTTAATATAGTGATATGATAGATAATGTCTAGGGTGTAAAATATAAATCAGAAAATAGCTGTGTTGTTTGTGTAACGACCCAGAATTTCTGTCACTTGAAATTCATATATTTAATTAATTTTAAATATTAACAGGTGAGATTTGTAAATCGAATAAATTAAAATTCGAATATAGTGATTTAATTGTTTAATTAAATCGATAAATTAATATTGAAATTGCAGAAATAATTGATAATTGGATCAAATGTGTATAAAAATGATTTATAAAGTTATATTAAATCATATTGGAGTTAGAATGATGTTATAGAACTTTTAAAATTGAATTAAAAGTTAATTTGTGAAAATTGAATATTTTAATATTTAATTGACGACTAAAAATGACCATTTTTCAAACAGTCTCGGATTTCGACGAAACTAGTTTCATCGGATCCGTAATGTTATATTATTGTAAGATTTCAAATTTCGTGTCAATTGGATTTACCGTTTGTCCAGGGCAAGCCAAAACGCATCGAAATCGTTTTAAATCGATTTGATTAAATTTTATCGTTTATTTCCGTAACTCGCACATATGATCGAATTAGCTTCTGAAACACGTTCCATTGTGTCCGGAACGCGGGTAAAACCTTAGAAACGCCAGCCGGCACGCTTGATTTTGAGTTCGGAAAATTTTCGATGAATAGTGTTTTGGCAAAATTTCTATAAAAGGACTTCACTTTCTCAGATTTGCATCAAAACCCTAACCCTATTCCCTGGCCGCCACTTATACTCCAATGGCCAAAAATGCACGAATCTTCTTCCACTAATTTCTTCCAATCCGTCATCCGATACAAAAAACGTTCAACTGGGAAAGCGTAGAGGGCAGAGAGATCTTTAATGTGAACGGTCATGATCGTGTAAGGAGTGGCAGATCGGCGGCGAACCTCGTTCAATGCTCTGCCGTTCGTGCTCGTCGTTCGAGGGATGGAGGCCACCGAGCTTCACGTGCTCGTGGCTGATGGTGGCACTCGCGATGGTCTACAAGACGATGGGTTCTGATCGTGTTATAGTCAAGCGAGGAGGAGGCGTTTGGTAGCCCTAGATGGAGGCTCTATGGGTGTTGCATGCGTGACTTTTGCCTGGGGAAGAAGATGAAACCCTCGACCATGAATTGTTGTGATTGAAACATGCGGCTGTGACGAAAAGGTTTAACAAATAATAAAAGAAATTGAAAATAAATTTTATATAAATGTGTGTAATATTTAAAATACCATAACTTTGTCATATATTATCAGAATTCGACGAAACTGACGACGCCGGAATCGCAGTAACGCGCTCTACGCTGCAGCGCAGATCTGGGCACATTTGGGGCAAGTGAGAATTTTTGATTAAATCGAAGGCGTTCGATTTAATTTGAAAAAAATTGAACGCTCGACATTTTAAAAAGCAAAGGTGAGAACTTCTCACTCAATCGAATATTTGTTTCGATTTAAATTTAAAATAGTTAAATTTAAAATTGATTGATTGTGTGTTTGGATTGATGATTGTTATCTATTGTGCTGAAATAGACCCTATACGCCGTATATTAAGCGGATGTTATTTATTAAAAACGTATACCGCGATAATTCCACATTGAAATGGAATTGGTATTATATATGTATTTGGAGTTGATTTCCCGCATTATATAGCGGATGAGACCCTATTGCACCGCAAAATAGCGGATAATATCTATAAATCCCATATACCGCGATATTCCATATTGAAGTGGAATTGGTATTGTGCTAACATCTGTGGATGCAGGGAAACAGGTCGGAGGGATCCAACTGGATTCCTCAAATATTTGAATTTATTTCAATGTTATGTGTTGATTATTTATAATCACCGTGTGATTATATTTGTGATTGGAATTGTTGAAGGCTATAATTTAGTCGGATATATTTTTGGTATCGTTGGATACCGAAAATAAATAAAAATTGGATTTTCGAAATTAAATTGAAAATTTATCGAAAAATTTATTTTTGATAATTGGATAAATTTAAAAGGAGTTAAAAGATAAAAGTCTTATTTTTGAACTGTATTGAATTAAATTTCAAATTTGAAGAAAAAGGGCTTTAATAAATGGATTTCGGGAATTATTATTTAAAAGTTGAGAATTTATTTAAAATTTGGATTTTTGAATAGTCTAGAAAGTAAAGGAATTTATCTGCTTAAAAAGGAATTTATTTAAAAAAGAAATAAATTTAGAAATCCATTTGGAAATTGATTTTTGGTGATTGAAAATAAATCTTTTGAAAATGTATGGAATTTGATTTGGTGTTTTGAAATCAATTTGAAATTGATTGATTATGAATTTACCATAACCAGTAAAATATATTCATAGAAATTTATCTGATATAAATTAATCAGATAATTAAATTAATCCTACTTATGGATGTTTGGATTATATGGGATGTTGAATTGTTTGACATCTTTGATGTGTGATGCTTGGTGATATATCCTGATTTGTGTGTGATTTGTGATCTATTTATCTGTGATATATATATCTGTGATCTATGAATGAAAGATAAGCGTTATAGTTTATACCGCTTATCAATTATATTGTTATATTTGATCTTTAATGGTTAAATGTTGTTGCACTATTGCGTTAAACCCGTGGACTACACAATACACACAAAAATGTGGATTTCACGTGGAAATCGGTTAAGTCACAGATTTTTATCAATTTTGAAAATTGAATTTTGGAATCCAAAATAGTTTTGGAATTGAATTGAAAGCTTTTGGAAATGAGTTTCAAAAATAAGAGTTATTTTAAATAACTTAATAAAATTGAAATTTAAATCATTTGATTTAAATTTTGAATTTAATATTTTGAATTGAATTCAATAATTTGGGAATTTTGGTTTAAAGGATTTTACAAATTATAAAAGGTGTTTATATAGGTTTTTAACCATTTAAAATATGGTTTTGGAAATTTAAATGTAAATTCAAGTTTTATACTTGAATGGCTTTAAACTGTGTAATTGTAACCAGTTTTTCCCAAAACGAAAACTATCCGTTTTCAAATAATAATGGCTTTCATAAAGTGAAAAGATTTCCAATTTGTATCGAAACAATTCAAGTTGAAATGAAATTGTAAATAGTTTTAGAAAAACTATGAATTAACCTTTGTGAAGATGATTAAACTTTATTTTGAAATCAAAGAAGATTTTAAAAGGTGTATCTTTTATATATTATAAAAAGACTTGAATTTTGAATAGTTTTAAAAGCTATAAATTAAATCTTAATTTAAAGATTTAATGGGTTAATCCAATTGGAATGGAATTTGATTTGGGAATCTATGAATTGAATCTTTGTGAAACTGGGTAAACTCTATGAAGTAAATCTTTTTGTTTAAAGATTTAAAATGGTAATTTGTTTAAACCATTTAAAGGAAAGGATTTGGGTAATAAGTTGTGACTTAATTGAAATCCTATATCCATATGTTTTAAATATTGTGCTCACTATTCGGGTTAGCTGGGAAAATACCTTTGTGTCATATAACCCATTCCGAATTAGTGATACGACGATATGGATCGTATTGAAGACCGGTGGTGAAGACCAGGTATTTGTGAAAACGATAGGATGACCTATCGATTGTCTCGGCACTGTTAGCTATGGTATAAAGATTTCCTTTGTGATGGGAAGTTCGATCGGGATTGTGAATACCCGGGTTACAAGGGCTTCTTCGGAAGTTCCTTCGGTTCTATTCGAACCCGGAACAGACTTGTATGGTTACATGTCTGACATTACATTTTGAGATATAAAGCTGATTTCTTTCAAATACATTTCTATTGGTGGCGGAGAATTTATTCTCTTAGCTTAACACCCTTCTTTGAGACGTATGAGCTCAGAGGTTATGTAGTTGAAATTTATCAGTGATATACTCCCAATTTGGTAGTGTGGCATGCTGAGTGTTGCTGTGTGATGATTATTTATTGATCATTTGTTGATCAAAGCACGGCTTTGTGAAAAAGCGTAGCTTTGTGGACGAGACTTCGTCAGAACCTCACAACCCGAAAATGGTCGAAACAGGAATGATGCGGCAAGGTTATGAGGGTCGCTCCCTTTAGGGTATGCCATTTCCTTCTGGAAAAGGGTGGTATCAGGTATGGAGCCCTGGTATTTAACCTATGTGGATACTCCAATCTCATTTACTGTGTGATTGTTGTTTTATCGAGGCACCTCGGATAAAGGTCTCAAAGGACCGGGGGGTGGCATATTCGTGTAGTAGTTACCTAGTGACAGAGGTAACCCGGCCTTGTGTTGGTATAGAGCAGGTTGACTCTCGAGACATCCCGCCAGAGGCGTTCCTACATGGCATAGGAAGTTCCTTAGCCTGACTATTTGTTGGAAAATCTAAAGAAACAATACGAGCCCTTTACGATTGTAGTTGTATAACCTGTCTCCTCAGGAGGCAGCTATAGCAGGCATAATATAATGGTACCTATGCTGGCTAAGATTAATATTGTATTTCGAAAGAATTTTTACACTATGCACTAGTAATAATATCAAAAGAGTTTGTTTTGCATAGTAAGCATTTTTGACTATCATAAGAAGAAATCTCCTCCAAGTCTGCAATTGCATTATGTGTGTGGTGGGAGGTCTTATGGTAGTTTCATTTTCAAAAAGCATTGCGGATATTTTTCCACTTCCTTTATTGTTGTTGTTTTAAAGATGATAACTGTTTTAAGTTCTCACACCAGTCACCATGACTGACCAGGAGTTTATTGTTTCCTTCCTAAACTCTGGGTGCCCACCAATTTCCACACGGGCAGTCTAGAGTCAGGTTATCAGGTCATTCTGGATTCAGGAGATGCTGTAGAGCTCAGTGGCGAGCTGGATGGAGAGACGTATCATTTGTATCTGATATTATTTATTCCGCTGTGTATTCTGTATAAGGACAAGTTTATATAACTGTCCAGTGTTGTGTTGTATATTGATGTTGTAAACTCTTATGATGATGTAATGTATAAAATGATATAGTTCTTTGTTTTAAAAGATTATTCATTTATCTATTATATGTTGTTCCGCTGTGAATGTGAGATTCTGATATTGTTCTGTGTTTTTCTGTTGTTTCTTCTTTCTTTTTCTTCTGTCTTCTTCTACATCTTCTTTTTCTCCATAACAATTCGGTTTTCCGGCATTCGATTGCTCGGCAGTTGATACAATGGACGTATTAATGTCGACTTTCGAACGATGAAAGATCGCGTTCGTTACATGTGGTATCAGAGCATATGGTTAAGCGATAATTTTGGCTCTGTTGGGAATTACTCATTAGAGATAGAGTCAGTAGTACTCTAGAATGAGTGTGAGTGTAATAATAGATACGAGCGCGTATTTGTTAGTGAATATAAAAATGTTTTATATTGTGTTTACTTATCCGTTGAGTTGTTTATGAATTCTGGTCGGTATGTGGGACGCCATATTATCGATAGGGGTTTCTAAACACTTAAACGAGGCAAGTCGGCATAGTATCATTTTAAATTGGGTAAATGAAATAATTTTACCTCGATTATATTTTGTATATAAAGAAATAATTTTTCAGAATTATTAAAGTGTATGTAAAATTGAATTGTTTGGTTGTTGAAAATGTAAGAATATATATGAGTTAATAAAAGTTGTTTGAATAATCTAAATAAAAACAACAATTGTAAAAGAATGAAGTATATAAGCAAATGAATTATTAAGTATGGAATTATAATTAATATGAATTGCAGTTGTGAAATAATCTTGTATAAGTAAAGTTAAATGGTGAAATTATATGAGAAAAAGATTTATAAATGTGATTTATAAATAAAAGGAAATTTTCGAAAGAATAAAAAGCACTGAATTCACTGTTGTTACTGGGAAATAATAAGGGTGATGACTGCAGCATCATCAGTATCATTTTCGAATTTCTGTGTGATGGATTTGCTACCATAATAAATTGAAAATTGAAGTGTTGTTGTGATAAACAAATTTGAAATTAACTTCCAAGTTGAAATTGATAAATATAAGTGAAATGAGTTTTGAACTTATAATATGAGATAATAAAGTTTAACTTTAGTGAAGTTGAAATAAATTGGGTTAGCATAATAAATATATGATTTGGAATTTAACTAAAGGAAGTTAAATAAATTAAATCAGATTTGGAAGTTAAATAAATAAGTTGTATAACTTATAAAATGAATGAATATAAGTGAAACCAATTGTAAAAGAAATGGTTAAACAATTTTGTTAAGAAAAACAAAATCTGAATTGGATTTATAAGTGGAAAATTAAGTTAAGTTAAACAAATGATGTTTAATTGGAATATAACTTAAGTAATGTTGAATGAAGTTGATTATGATATCAAAGTAAATTAATAAAGTGAATTAATGAAATGAAGTGATGGATTTAAACTTGAGTTATAAAATGAAATTCAACTTTATTTGTAAAATGAATTAGCAATTGAATTGAATATAAATCAATCGAATGTGAATAAATTGATAATGGATGTAAGTGTTAATTCATTAAAGCTAATAAATTGGAAATTGAATGGAAGTCAATTAAATATTAAACCAATTGGAATTAAAAATGTTGAACCAAATTGAAAGTAAATTTAATAACTTGGTTATGACATTGGTTGTTATCTGATTGTTGGTTCATTGTATAAAATATAATTCTTGAAAGATATGTAATTGAATTTGAATTGAAAGTGAACCAACTTGAATTTAAATTGGTGAATGTAAACTAATTGAAAATGAATAAATGAATGTCGTTGTATTTGAATTGGTTGTAAACAATTACAAGTGATGTCGAAATCATATAAGTTGCTTATAAACCTTGATTAGTATGCATTTCTTTTAATATGTATATGTTGTAGTTGTTTAAAAGAGTAAAATGTTAATAACTTTATATATATGTCACTTACATGTTTAAATTGAGTAAGTACAGGTGCTGTGGCTACCGTTCGGTTGATTGGGTTGCGCTAATAAGCTAATAAATAACTGCTTTGCTTAAAAATGCTAAAAAGGTACGCCTACGCAATAAAAATAGGAAATATGAACTGTTTTTCTGCTTTTCCGACCGTGTGGGTCGATGTATATATAATTATGTCTATTGTGATCCTACTACGATTGAACCGCGCAAAGGAGGCTATGGCGAATTTTTATGAAAGTTTAAGGCGTTAGAAAATTTTCGGGAAATTTTGGAAAATTTGTGAAAACTAAATTTTGGATTTGGAGTTAAAAGTTAAACGATATAGTTTGTTTTGAAAAGTATAACTAAGTATAGATTGAAAAACTTAGTAAAGTTTTGAAAGAGTTTAACTATTGGATTTTGGGGAAGTTGTACACTTAAGAGATTTGTAAATCTAATTTGAACGAATCGTTTGAAAAGTTAATGAATTTGGGGGCATTTTTCTTACTTGGTAATTTTGAGGATGAAATTATTTTAAAGGGGGAAGATTGTAACGACCCAGAATTTCTGTCACTTGAAATTTGTAAATTTAATTAATTTTAAATATTAACAGGTGAGATTTGTAAATTGAATAAATTAAAATTCGAATATAGTGATTTAATTGTTTAATTAAATCGATAAATTAATATTGAAATTGCAGAAATAATTGATAATTGGATCAAATGTGTATAAAAATGATTTATAAAGTTATATTAAATCATATTGGAGTTAGAATGATGTTATAGAACTTTTAAAATTGAATTAAAAGTTAATTTGTGAAAATTGAATATTTTAATATTTAATTGACGACTAAAAATGACCATTTTCAAACAATCTCGGATTTCGACGAAACCAGTTTCATCGGATCCGTAATGTTATATTATTGTAAGATTTCAAATTTCGTGTCAATCGGATTTACCGTTTGTCCGGGGCAAGCCAAAACGCATCGAAATTGTTTTAAATCGATTTGATTTAAATTTGATCGTTTATTTCCGTAACTCGCACATATGATCGAATTAGCTTCCGAAACACATTCCATTGTGTCCGAAATGCGGGTAAAACCTTAGAAACGCCAGCCGGCACGCTTGATTTCGAGTTCGGAAAATTTTCGATGAATAGTGTTTTGGCAAAATTTCTATAAAAGGACTTCACTTTCTCAGATTTGCATAAAAACCCTAACCCTATTCCCTGGCCGCCACTTATACTCCAATGGCCAGAAATGCATGAATCTTCTTCCACTAATTTCTTCCAATCCGTTATCTGATACGAAAAACGTTCAACTGGGAAAGCGTAGAGGGCAGAGAGATCTTTAATGTGAACGGTCACGATCGTGTAAGGAGTGGCTGATCGGCGGTGAACCTCGTTCAAAGCTCTGCCGTTCATGCTCATCGTTCGAGGTATGGAGGCCACCGAGCTTCATGTGCTTGTGGCTGATGGTGGCACTCGCGATGGTCTACAAGACGATGGGTTCCGATCGTGTTATAGTCAAGCGAGGAGGAGGCGTTTGGTAGCCCTAGATGGCGGCTCTATGGGTGTTGCATGCGTGACTTTTGCCTGGGGAAGAAAATGAAACCTTCGGCCACGATTTGTTGTGATTGAAATGTGCGGTTGTGATGAAAAGGTTTAAAAAATAATAAAAGAAATTGAAAATAAATTTTATATAAATGTGTGTAATCTTTAAAATACCATAACTTTGTCATATATTATCAGAATTCGACGAAACTTGCGACGCCGGAATCGCAGTGACGCGCTCTACGCTGCAGCGCAGATCTGGGCACGTTTGGGGTAAGCGAGAATTTTTGATTAAATCGAAGGGGTTCGATTTAATTTGAAAAAAATTGAACGCTCGACATTTTAAAAAGCAAAGGTTAGAACTTCTCACTCAATCAAATATTTGTTTCGATTTAAATTTTAAATAGTTAAACTTAAAATTGATTGATTGTGTGTTTGGATTGATGATTGTTATCTATTGTGCTGAAATAGACCCTATACGCCGTATATTAAGCGGATGTTATTTATTAAAAACATATACCGCGATAATTCCACATTGAAATGGAATTGGTATTATATATGTATTTGGAGTTGATTTCCCGCATTATATAGCGGATGAGCCCCTATTGCGCCGCATAATAGCGGATAATATCTATAAATCCCATATACCACGATATTCCACATTGAAGTGGAATTGGTATTGTGCTAACATCTGTGAATGCATGGAAACAGGTTGGAGGGATCCAACTGGATTCCTCAAATATTTGAATTTATTTCAATGTTGTGTGTTGATTATTTATAATCGCCGTGTGATTATATTTGTGATTGGAATTGTTGAAGGCTATAATTTAGCCAGATATATTTTTGGTATCGTTGGATACCGAAAATAAATAAAAATTGGATTTTCGAAATTTAAATTGAAAATTTATCGAAAAATTTATTTTTGATAATTGGATAAATTTAAAAGGAGTTAAAAGATAAAAGTCTTATTTTTGAACTGTATTGAACTAAATTTCAAATTTGAAGAAAAAGGGCTTTAATAAATGGATTTCGGGAATTATTATTTATAAGTTGAGAATTTATTTAAAATTTGGATTTTTGAATAGTCTGGAAAGTAAATGAATTTTGTGATAACCCAGGATTTTTCGGACATCTGTAAATTGATAATTAACAGGATTGAATTAATAAAATACCGATTTATAAGTGAACAGATAAATTCTGATTATTTAAAAATATCTGGATGAATAAGTGGGTTTGAAACTATAATAAATGTTGAATTAAATATCTGGAAATGATAAATCTTATAGTAAATTTATAAATATATAAGTAGTTATGTGCAAACTTTATAATGTTGGAAATTTTAAGTGTGTGTGTATATATATATATACATATATATATATATATATATATATATATGTATGTTTTGTGATTTGAAAGCATTGATTTGAATTCAATGTAATAATTTTCAAAGGTTATTTAAAGTTAAAATCTATATTTTTAAAACATTAAGGATATATATTTATAATAGCTTAAGCTAAGATTTAAAGGTTTAAAATACTTTCTTTAAAAAAATAGTTTAAGCTTAAAATGGGGATAAATAAATAAGTTTATATTGTTTTCTTTGAGTTATATAAGTATATATAATAAATATAAATAAATAAACAAATATAATATAAATAATATAAAGGATAAAATACATTATATAATAAAAATTCTCATGCTAAGGACAAGTGTTAATATTTTAACACACATAACAAATGTAAATCATTTAACTTAAGAAATGAACAAGTGTTAACAATATAGGCAAGTGGCATTATGAAATTCTTTTAATTTGAGTAAATAGAAAAGAGAAACAAAAAGTATTTTCAGGTTTGAGATGTGATACCACTGTAACGACCCGTCATTCATTCCACAGAATGACGCATCATTAATAAGAAAGAAATGGATAGAAAAGAGAAAAGAAGAGAAGAAATAACAACAACACATCAGAATCTCACAGTGGAACGAATGAAATATAATATATCACATAAGATATTACATAGTATCATATACATCAGAGTACACAACTTATACATCACAAAATGGACAGTTATAAATTTCTGTCTATTATACAACACAGAGATCAACACAGTGGAACACTATATATCTACGAATGCTGAAGCCTCCTGCTCCATATCTCCTCTATAGATTCGTCAAAGCTAACCTGAATCCCTTGGCTACTCATAAAAATTTGAGTACCTTGGCTCTGGTGGGATTTACAGTTGGTATCAGAGCAGAAGGTTAAGCGAGAACCTTGGCTCTGGTGGGATTTACTCATTAAGGATAGGGACAATGGTACCCTAGAATGAGTTGAGTGTATATATATGAGTGCGTACATGTTATTTTCTTATATAAAGATTTTAAAATGATTTTAAAATTGAATGATTTTTATATAAGTTTATCTTTTGATATATATAGAAATAATTTTCTAATTATTAAATATTAAGGTAATTAGTTGTTAAAATATTGGAATTAAATTAAGTGGTAATAGAAATACAACCAAATTTAAATTGAATAAAGATAAGTTTGAAATGGATCTAAACTGAAATTAAAATCTTGAATTTGTAGTAGTGTTATTAGAATAAAGATAATAATAAATTGGTTTCCAGATATGATAATATTGGTTATTATCATAAATGGTTGTTGTGTTTAATAATGAAATGTTTAAATGATTAAGTAAAATGAAATGCTTTAGGGAAGTAAAATTTTAGGTGAGTATGACTTATAAATTGGGATTGAAGATAATTTAAAATTGTGAAGTTTTAAATCTACATCCAGAAAACTTGAAATTGTTTTAAAGAAATCTGTTTTGAATTAAAACCAAAGGTGGTTTAAAAATTTAAGGTATAACTTGGTGTGTAAAGGAAATAAATATGTATAAATGAGGATATACATAATATCAAAGATGATTTGAAATAAACTCTAAGTGTTGAGTTTAAAAATTTTCCTTGGAATGTGATATGAAAACCCAAAGTGATAAGTTTTTGAACTTATAAGTGGGAAGAATATTAATATAAAAATTTGAAATGGGAATTCAAATTGGGTAAAGTTGACTGGATTAAATTGAATTTAAGGAAAGTTAAATGAGTTTAGAATGAACAACTTGAATTGGAAATTTCAAGATAAAATTGAAATTTAACTTGGGAAGTTAAATCGTTGATTTTAAATGGGAGTTATGAGTGATCTCAAAATGGGTTTGAGATCTGGAAATTGAAAATGGATGCTGTTAATTGGTGTTTGGATAAATTTGGATGTTTATTTATCCTGATATCATTCTATTGTTATAAATAATCTATGAAACTAAGAATTGGTTTTGAAGTTAGAAATGGATAATAAATTAGAATCTGAAAATTTAATTGTTTTTGAATTCTTGTTTGAACTTTGTAATAAGTTAAGTAGAGATAATTTTAAAATGGAATTTTGGAATTTGGATTCAGAATTAAATGGTTTAAAGATTTAAGTTGATTAAAATAATAATAATAATAATAATAAAGATTGATTTGATTTAAAATTAAGGTTTAATTTGACTTAAGGGATTAAATCAACATTTAAAATGTTTAACTCGAATTTATATAATTCGAGATGGTTTTAATTTGAGATTTGAATAGAATTAGTTCAAATTGAATTTGATTTGAATTAATTAGAATTGTGATTGAAGATGGATAAGTATAAGTTTAATGGAAATGTTTGCACCAAAAATGGTCACAAACCCCAAGTGTAGTGAAAGCACCAGCGTATGAATACAAATCAACAGTATTCACACACAAATCACAGATCTAAGCAAGTAACAAGCAGTAATCGAGAAATAATGAACAGTGACACACAATTTATAGTGGTTCGGCTATCTCCGGCCTACGTCCACTTCAAGGTTTTTATGATTTTATTGCTCGATGCTTGAAGATTACAATTTCGCGTGTTGTATTACAACTGATTTGCTAAACTAAGTCTGAATCTAAGGCAGCAATGGTGATCTGGAGTAAATCTGGCAGAATCTGGGCGCTCTTTAGCTCTCAAAATTGTCCGACCCCTTTTCTGAATGACCAAGGGCTCTATTTATAGGTGTAGGAGGCTGATATTTCGCCTAAACTGAAGGGAGACCAGTTCTGGCACGTGAGGGGGCTCGCATGGCCGAAATCTGGAGATCCGGGCCCACTCTAGGATCGATTCGACCCTTGGTTCGAATCGATCAAGAAAGAGTCCAATCGAGCTGAAATTTTGTGTGAACATTCTTCATCATGTGTTTAAGCTTCTGTGAAAATTTCATGGCGTTTGGACTTGTAGAACTTGAGTTATGATCGATTCAATATGGTGTTTTTCGCTTCCTGGAGTCGTTCGAATCGATACCTTTGAATCCATAGGGTCGACTCCATCTCCTTGCACGTGAGGGCAATGACATGGTGCGCGTGCTTCGGGTCAACCCTCCTTTCTCTCCGAGTTTTACTGAGTCGAACCCGGGGTTTCAGCTAGGTGGACTTGGTGGATTCAAGGCAATCGGTTCGAAGACACGTTTCTTCGAATCGATGGAATTGGTGTTTGGTTGAATCGATCCAGATATGCCACTGCGGATCGATTCGAAGTTATCACAATGTGGGGGTTCGAAGATGCGGGAGTCGAAGTTCCTATCACTGCATGGATTCGGAGGTAATGGAGTCGAAGTAAAGGTGCCCTCTATCGATTCGAAGCAACATAGGCCTGATGGATTCGAACTTGACAGAGGCGAAGCTTTGCTCCTTCTGATCAATACGGAGGTAATGGATTCGAAGTGGGGTCGTGCTCTGTCGATTCGAAGGTCTTCATGGTGATGGATTCGAATCTTGGTCGATTCGAATACAATGAACAATATATCTCCTTAACCTTGCAACGTTCGTATTTTGAGCATACAAACTCGGATCGACACAAAATTTGGAACGTTGGTTTCCACGGCTTTTCTTGACGCGTCTTATCAGTTGCGTCCCGATCCGGACTAGGGTAAAATTCATCGATATCTGTGGTGAACCTGTAACATGCCATCGATATTCATGACTAGTAATCATTGATTTTCAGTTAATCTTTGGGTATCTCGACTTTGCCAAAAGTTGGGATAACATGAAAATTTGAATTGGATTAATTTGAAATAAAATTGAAGATTGAATAAGTTTAAATTCAAAAAGGGAAATTGGGATTAATTCATATAGAAATTAAAATAATTTGAAATTGAAGTGGATTCAATTTGAAATTAATCCAAATTAATTTGAAATAATTTGGAATTGTGATTAAAGTTGAATAAGTTTAAAAATCAAATGGAATTTGATTTGAATTTGGAAAGAAATTGAGGATTAATTCAACTTGAATTGGGGTTAAATCAATTTCAATGGAAATTGAAGTATTGAGTCAATTTAAATGGAAGTGGAAATTTAAATTGAATTGATGGGAAATTAATTGGAAATGGAGATTGAGAAATTAAACAATTTTGCTCTGGATTATTTTCAAAATAAATTGTTTTAATACAAATATATTTTTCCAAAACTATTTACTATACAATCTTTCTTCTTAAACCCCAAACTATCTTATACTTATTTTACAATTATTTTGGAACTATTTAACTATTTTGAAACTATCTTATAAACTAATAACTATTTTTCAACTACTTATCTATTTTAAATTTTTTTAAGCTATTTTTAATTTTAAATAGGTCAGAGTTCAAACTGTTTGTAATTGAAGTAATAACTCAATTGGAAATGGAAGCAATTGTGAATAAGTGAATAGAAACCTAAATAAATGTGAACAGAAAAGAGAATTGATTTGGCTAATAACCAATAAAGATAAATACGTAGGATATACGTATATTATTCTATTTGCATAGTGATTTGATCTAGATTCGAACAGAATTTCGAGATAGTATTATCGATCCGAGTTGGGATTTTTCGCTCGATTTTTTACGGCGAACCTGGATATGGATTTTTGATTGGTTCTGGATATTCTCTATCATAGTTATGGCTATGAAAAATAGATTCGAAAGAAATTAATGAGTAATTATCTTAAAATATATGAATTACAGTAAAAACCAAATATAAGTCAAAAGTTAAAGTTTCTGGAATTCATGATTTAGACTTATAATTTGATTCGTATTACAAATTAATGAATTTAAATAATAAAATCTTGATTTTTAAGTTTGGGAATATCAAATATTCGAGAGATGATCGAAATTGGGATTTTTGGGAATTGCTGGTCGTCGACGAAGTAGAGAAGGTCGTCGTCATGACTGAAGGTGGCCAGGGGGATTGGGATTCACGGAAAAATGTTTATAAATTTTTCTGATGATCGTGGTGATCAGGTGGCGATGATTTAGGGTTTGAACTATGGTTTTGGTCGAATTGGTTCTCGAGGAAATTGCAACGTCATCAGAGTTTTTGAGGTGATCGGTCAAGGGGGAGCAGGAGCTAGGGACTCAGGCGGAGGCCCTGGTGAAGTGGCGAGAATTCTGGCGAAGTGACATGGATGTGCGAAATGAATTGGTGATCGAAGTCGGGTTTCAGGTGGAGCTCGATAGCTCTTTTAGGTTTCATGGTGATTTTGGTGATACTGGGTTATTGTTCGGGGTGATGAGATCGTCAGCGACTCGTTGGGAAGATCGGCGATGGTCGGAAGTCGTCGGGCTAGTCGTGCACGTGCACGCGTATACTCTGGTATCTGATGGTTGCTACGTGATGAGAGCATCGGGAATATTGATGAGTTTCTCGAAGATTTTGGTGGTTCGACTCGAAGTGGCAGGAGGATTGTGAGTGACTCGAGTTTTCGTTCGTGAGTTTATGCATTGGACTCGGTATTTTGTAAATGTTTTAACCAGAGTTTTAAAATTTGAAAACATGAACAGTTTTATAAAACAAAATGTGTAGAACAGATTTCATATTTTAAAATGTTGTAGTTTTCAATAGAAAGGATTACAAGATCTAAGTGAAATTTTAAAACAAATTTTGAAACAAGTTTTTAAGATTAAAATTTTTAAAGATAAAGCATGTTTTAAATTTGTTTGTTTAAATAATTATGTTCGGATAATTAACTTAATAAAATTCTTGAATATGATATAATGATGAATTAGAAAGTGATTAAACTTTAGTTAGTCAAAAGATTTCAAAATAACTTTAGTATGTTAATAATCAAAGTATAATTATCTAATAATGGAAGGTTAATTTATGAAATTAGTTAAGAAATTATTAATTAATTAAACTATTAAGGTAATTAGTAATTAATTTGTGTAATCAAAGTTAAAGGATTAATTTATAAATGTGATAAATTAATTAAGTTATTAATTAAAGGATCATTAATTTATTTAGAATTAATCAATTAATGAAATTAATTAGTGTTAGTTACTTAATGAAGTAATTATAGAATAATTACTTAATGTCATTAATTAAGGTGGGTAATTAATGGACAATTACTAAATGTGATTTATTAAAGAATAATTACTTGATGTAAGTAATAAAAGAGAAATTACTTAATGGTAGTAATTAAGTATTAATTACTTAGTGTAATTTAATTAAGGGTTAGTTAATTAATGAGTATGATTAATTAAAGGATAATTAATCAATATAAGTGTTTATAGAATAATTAATTTGAGTAATTAATTAAGGATCAATGTAAATAATATGAATGGGAGGTTAATTAATTTATATAATTAATTAATGTAATTAAAGGATAATTAATCAAGGATGATTAATTAAGATGGATAATTAAAAGATGGTTAATTAATTGGGTTATAATTGATTTAGGTTAAGAGAAGGTAATCTAAGTGATTAAATTTAGAAATTAATAATAATTAGAGATAAATTAAATTAATTAGGAAGTGATCAATCTTACTTATGATCATTGAATGATGTTAAATGCCTTGCATTGGTTGATATCTCTGATATGAAATGTTTCGTGATATGAGATTTTGAGTGGACAGTGATAATGTGGTTATCTATAGATGATAAATTGCTGTGTAAAAGTGACATCCTGTATTTTAAGTTGAATTGTATTTAATTGAATGACTTGGTTAAGATGACATGAGATTCGAAGAGACCGGGGTCGGGTATTAGTAAATACCCGAAACCACTTCGATTTGTAATCTATAATTCTTTATAGATTTGATTGGTAAATCGAATAGGCTGGAATGAAATAAATTGAGTAATCTGCACCATTGGAACTAAGTAACGATACTTAGATATTATTTTGTGAAATAATGGTTTGACTATAATAAGTAAGAACTCGTAGAAGATACGAGTTACCCTAGTTTTAAATTAGTCTTATAACTTAGTATTTCAAATTTTATGGGTTTACTCACGCTGGTTTCCAGCCTGACCCGGGTGTTACTTTGATGTAATGCTCGGGTCAGACCGAGTATTACAGATTTTCAGGTTAGGACGTTCTGGAGCTCAGGTGGCGAGCTGGATGGCAGGAACGTATGGAGTGTATTCCACTGAGCATATTACTGTTGTTTATCTAAGACATGTTAATTCTAACTGTCTAGTATATTTGTAAATGGTTGTAACTCTGATGTAGTGAATGTAAAATAACAATTACAGCTCTCTTTGTGTAAAGAATATTATTTGATATTATATTTTATCCGCTGTGAATGTGAGAATATGTGATTCTGAGTTTTGTTTTCTATTCTTCTTCTACCTCTTTCTTTTTTTCTTTTCCTTAACAATTCGGGATTTTCGGAGTCGAAAATTTCGGGTCGTTACAAATTTATCTGATAAAAAGGAATTTATTTTAAAAAAAAGAAATAAATTTAGAAATCCATTTGGAAATTGATTTTTGGTGATTGAAAATAAATCTTTTGAAAATGTATGGAATTTGATTTGGTGTTTTGAAATCAATTTGAAATTGATTGATTATGAATTTACCATAACCAGTAAAATATATTCTCAGAAATTTATCTGATATAAATTAATCAGATAATTAAATTAATCCTACTTATGGATGTTTGGATTATATGGGATGTTGAATTGTTTGACATCTTTGATGTGTGATGCTTTGTGATATATCCTGATTTGTGTGTGATTTGTGATCTATTTATCTGTGATATATATATTTGTGATCTGTGAATGAAAGATAAGCATTATAGTTTATACCGCTTATCGATTATATTGTTATATTTGATCTTTAATGGTTGAATGTTGTTGCACTATTGCGTTAAACCCGTGGACTACACAATACACACACAAATGTGGATTTCACGTGGAAATCGATTAGGTCACAGATTTTTATTAATTTTGAAATTGAATTTTGGAATCCAAAATAGTTTTGGAATTGAAATTGAAAGCTTTTGGAAATGAGTTTCAAAAATAAGAGTTATTTTAAATAACTTAATAAAATTGAAATTTAAATCATTTGATTTAAATTTTGAATTCAATATTTTGAATTGAATTCAATAATTTGGGAATTTTGGTTTAAAGGATTTTACAAATTATAAAAGGTGTTTATATGGGTTTTTAACCATTTAAAATATGGTTTTGGAAATTTAAATGTAAATTCAAGTTTTATACTTGAATGGCTTTAACTGTGTAATTGTAACCGGTTTTTCCCAAAACAAAAACTATCCGTTTTCAAATAATAATGGCTTTCATAAAGTGAAAAGATTTCCAATTTGTATCGAAACAATTCAAGTTGAAATGAAATTGTACATAGTTTTAGAAAAACTATGATTTAACCTTTGTGAAGATGATTAAACTTTATTTTGAAATCAAAGAAGATTTTAAAAGGTGTATCTTTTATATATTATAAAAAGACTTGAATTTTGAATAGTTTTGAAAGCTATAAATTAAATCTTAATTTAAAGATTTAATGGGTTAATCCAATTGGAATGGAATTTGATTTGGGAATCTATGAATTGAATCTTTGTGAAACTGGGTAAACTCTGTGAAGTAAATCTTTTTGTTTAAAGATTTAAAATGGTAATTTGTTTAAACCATTTAAATGGAAGGATTTGGATAATAAGTTGTGACTTAATTGAAATCCTATATCCATATGTTTTAAATATTGTGCTCACTATTCGGGTTAGCCGGGAAAAGACCTTTGTATCATATAACCCATTCCGAATTAGTGATACGACGATATGGATCGTATTGAAGACCGGTGGTGAAGACCGGGTATTTGTGAAAACGATAGGATGACCTATCGATTGTCTCTGCACCGTTAGCTACGGTATAGAGATTTCCTTTGTGATGGGAAGTTCGATCGGGATTTTGAATACCCGGATTGCAAGGGCTTCTTCGGAAGTGCCTTCGGTTCTGTTCGAACCCGGAAAAAACTTGTATGGTTACATGTCTGACATTACATTTTGAGATATAAAGCTGATTTCTTTCAAATACATTTCCGTTGGTGGCAGAGAATTTATTCTCTTAGCTTAACAACCTTCTGTGAGACGTACGAGCTCAGAGGTTATGTAGTTGAAATTTATCAGTGATATACTCCAAATTTGGTAGTGTGGCATGCTGAGTGTTGCTATGTGATGATTATTTATTGATCATTTGTTGATCAAAGCACGGCTTTGTGGACGAGACTTCGTCAGAGTCTCACAACCCGGAAATGGTCAAAACAGGAATGATATGGCAAGGTTATGAGGGTCGCTCCCTTTAGGGTATGCCATTTCCTTCTGGAAAAGGGTGGTATCAGGTATGGAGCCCTGGTATTTAACCTATGTGGATACTCCAATCTCATTTACTGTGTGATTGTTGTTTTATCAAGGCACCTCGGATAAAGGTCTCAAAGGACCGGGGGGTGGCATATTCGTGTAGTAGTTACCTAGTGACAGAGGTAACCCGGCCTTGTGTTGGCAGAGAGCAGGTTGACTCTTAGGACGTCCCGCCAGAGGCGTTCCTACGTGGCATAGGAAGTTCCTTAGCCTGACCATTTGTTGGAAAATCCAAAGAAACAATACGAGCCCTTTACGATTGCAGTTGTATAACCTGTTTCCTCAGGAGGCAGCTATAGCAGGCATAATATAATGGTACTTATGCTGGCTAAGATTAATATTGTATATTCGAAAGAATTTTTACACTATGCACTAGTAATAATATCAAAAGAGTTTGTTTTGCGTAGTAGGCATTTTTGACTATCATAAGAAGAAATCTCCTCCAAGTCTGCGATTGCATTGTGTGTGTGGTGGGAGGTCTTATGGTAGTTTCATTTTCAAAAAGCATTGCGGATATTTTTCCACTTCCTTTGTTGTTGTTGTTTTAAAGATGAAAACTGTTTTAAGTTCTCACACCAGTCACCATGACTGACTTGGAGTTTATTGTTTCCTTCCTAAACTCTAGGTGCCCACCAATTTCCACACGGGCAGTCTAGAGTCAGGTTATCAGGTCATTCTGGATTCAGGAGATGCTGTGGAGCTCAGTGGCGAGCTGGATGGCGAGACGTATCATTTGTATCTGATATTATTTATTCCGCTGTGTATTCTGTATGAGGACAAGTTTATATAACTGTCCAGTGTTGTGTTGTATATTGTTGTTGTAAACTTTGATGATGATGTAATGTATAAAATGATATAGTTATTTGTTTTAAAAGATTATTCATTTATCTATTATATGTTGTTCCGCTGCGAATGTGAGATTCTGATATTGTTCTGTGTTTTTCTGTTGTTTCTTCTTCCTTTTTCTTCTATCTTCTTCTACCTCTTCTTTTTCTCCATAACAATTCGGTTTTCCGGCATTAGATTGCTCGGCGGTTGATACAGTGGACGTATTAATGTCGACTTTCGAGCGACGAAAGATCGCGTTCGTTACAGTTTGCATCTCATGAAACAACAATATTAGAAGTACATCTAAAACCGCTAAGGTACGTTCGCATTTGTATTTTCTATAGAGATCTTTTCGGTTTAGCCAAATTCGAACCCCATGCATAAGGATCGAAAACTACCTTCCGAGCATCGTATAACTCTAGATAAAATATACCATAAGGTAAACACAACTGGCCCATGCACAAAAATTGATATGAACCACGTAGAGCCAAATAACATCAACTCCCACAACAACATCAGTAAGCATCTCTAGATATTAAGTTGATATACCCTATCATGGGTTAGCTAAACCTCAGATTGTGCGGCCTACTCTGTTGTTAGCCATATTCGATGTCAAGGTCACGTTTGGCATCTGTCACTTAAGTCTTCATCACATGAAAAGATCTCGAATCTCTCTCTACATTCTAGCATCTCGAACAGTCCACGAATCTTTACAAGAATCCCAGCATAAGTCGACTGACAAATGCTAATGCTGATCTCTCTCTTGGACTTAACCTTAGGATATATAGTTCAACACTATACATTACTCTGAAATGTAAACATTGATCTCTCTTTTGGACTTAACATTAGGATAGACAGTTCAACTCTATAACATTCCACTTCATAACCGCCTCCAAAACACAAAACTCATATATTAGTTTTAAAGTGGTACTCGGTAAGCAAAATACTTACTGATCCCGATCTCTTCAAAAAATAAATCGATGAATTTTTGGTAAATTCGATTTTGGTTTTTTTAAAAGTAAGCAAACTATATAATGAGGAGTCCTCCCTAAGGGATCTCGTGTATATAAGTTTTTAAAGCAAGAGACATTTCTTATCAACGTACCTCCCTGAGGGATCTTAAATCTCATGAAGCCGTGGAGCTTTTAGATACTTCGTAAGTTTATATTTGGACATGTTTGATAGTTGACTAGTCAAATATCTAGTTCTAAAAGCAATCGCTTATGGAAATCAAGGTTCATATACTTAACACATTTCTGACCTTTTCGACATAACTATTCCTCGATCAAGAGCGAAGCCGGTAGGTTAGAGCACTATTTCTTCTAAACCCTACTCAAACAACATTCTTAACTCTCATAAATAGACAACTCTACTTCGTCGGCTTTTAGTGTTAAGCATAGTACTAATGACTTTCCATAAACAAGCTAAACAAACAAACACGCTTCAACCACTAAGTACTCCTAAACCACTTTTATAGAACATTTGTTTTATAATTAAAAACATTTAAAAAATGATAAAGATATATATATATATATATAAGATATTTGATAATAAAATAATTTAAAACGATATTATATTACATAATCTTTTATTACTTAAAATAAAATAATATATACTTTAAATGTACTTTAAAATACTTATAATATAGTTTAAAACATTTACTTAAAACATTACTTAAAAATAACTATTTTATAATTTATTTAAAACTTGATAACATGTTTTCTTTTACATAAAAATAAATTGCTTACTTTAATAATTCATAATAAATTACTAAATTCATAAAAATTCTAAACCACTTTTAAGATACACTGATATATGTTAGAAAAGACTTTAAAAAATTTGAAATAAAATAGTTAAGTTTAAAGTCATTTCAAAGCAATTTAAACTTTCAAACAGAAAAGACAACATTTACTGAATGGTTTAAAAAGTGGTACGGAGGCAAAGACAGAGTTTTTAAATTGCTATGGCGAACTGTTATAAAAGGCTATGAACTGGCCAAGTTTTGGTATCTTGAATGTTTGATCGATTTTCAATATGCTAACAAACTTTTTAGCATCCAATCTTTTTACAGTAACTAGTAAACACATGATACATCAAAACTATAGCGAGAAACCCATAAGGATCTCTCAATAGTAATTCATAGAAAAGGCCGAATAAAAGGCATTTCCAAAGTGTGTTTATAGTGACTATCGCTATAAAACCACTTCCAAACTCAAGTCCGGTTAAAGCTTTGTTCAACCAAGCCATATGTGCTTTGTTTCAAGGCTGTGCAACAAGTTATACAAAATTATACAAGTATATTCAAGTCCATATACATTATTTACATATGCCATTTTCTTTCCAAAGCAAGAATAACAAGAAATATAAGCAATATAATGAATATGTAGACAATTAAACACAAACATATATACACTTTGTATTCATTTAAATGGTGAGTTAGCACACCCTTAACCAAGCAAACAATCTAGTCCAAGCTTTCACTTCCTACCTCAACCTTGCGAACACCCAATTCCTACTACTCCTTTTGCTTTGCACTTGCCTAGGCTTAAAAAGCCTTCCCAATGCTCACGGCCTATGTGCTTTTGGTGGGTGTTTTGCTCCTTTCTTTGAGATCCAAGCTACTAGATGGTGTTTTTGTACGGCTTATGACAAAGTTTGAAGAGATTTGGAGATGTTTTGAATTCATTTTCCTTAGGAAATTTTATGAAGAGAAGAGAAGGGATGAACTAGTATTAACTGTGTGAAAAATGTAAAGGAGATCAAGTAAGCTATGCAACCCTAACCATTCACCTCCCATTTCTAGCCAAGAGGGCTCACTCCTCCATGTTGATCCATGTGCTTGCCTTTCCACCTCACTTTCCTTAGAAAATATCTTTTTTAAATATCTTCTTCCACTCATACCTTCTAGAATCTTCTAGAACATTTCCTATGTGATTTAGTGCAAATTATTTTTATGACATATTAATGATTTCCTAAGTGTTTTAGTGTACATAAATTTTTTTTGGACAACTTCTGCTGAATAAAAAGCTATTTATCGATAAGACGATTTTCGTTCATATTATCGATATTTCTTCAAAGTATTTGTTTTGTAAACAATTTTCAAAATCAAGTTTCTTATCATTATTCATCAATTAAAATATGTTTAATAAGGTTATACAATCACATTATAACACTTAACTGTATTTCAAAAGGTCACGATATACAAAGACGATGAGTTCGAAATTCAGGGTCGTTGCATGATTAGTAGGTATTAACAAAACCGAAAATGTGCACATTGGTACTCTTTTTTACTTTTAGGGTCCGTGAGGTTAAATTTGGGAAACCAAGAGTTTGAATACCCTTTAAATATATAACTATCATTAAACGAACATTATAATCAAATTTCCAATATATTCTTCATTTTCCTTATTTTCCTAATTCCTAGAAAATCGTACATTAATTATTAAGGGGTTTTAATCTTAATTTTCTAGGTTTTGGTCTGAACTTTGGAGCCTTAACAAATTTAGTAATTTAAGCACTATTTTTCTTCGGTTTAGGCTTTGGGTGTATCCAAGTCTATGTTTATTATTTGGGGGATTATATGAAGATAATAAAATTTAAATTATCTTTCCCTTCGTTAGGCTATAACATCAGCTTCATCTTATCCATATTCTTATTGCAGTAAAGAATAATATTGTCTAGATATGTAATTTTATCAAATAGACAAATCATCTTTGATTTCATCGAAAAAATTGAGAATAATAATAATAAAGAGAGGGTAAGTTATTAAATTCAAGGCATTTCCTTTAGTTTTATTGATTTAAACTTATTATACAAGTAGAAATAGAAATATCACTTTGCAAACTTTAATAATCAAATAAAAAACTAATTTCATAGCTGTATAATGTCTTTAACCGAAACAACAAGCAAGTTAGAGTCGAGTGTGATGAGAACTTGATTTTTATTTGAAGTTTGTGACTAGGTGATGAACTTAGATTTCTAGATTTTGACTGGAACATGTGCACAATACAATGTTGTAACCATTTAAAAATAAACTGATTCATCAATTTTTATAACTATTTTTCATTTATATAGTTATGTTAGAATCATGGCATATTGCATTTGTATTTTGTGGGTAGTACCCGCTAAAAACCCTCACAAGACACAACTCGTCCTACTAGGGACACCTAGAGGTTTAAAGGCTTTCTGCATATGCTAAATGGAATCGTGTTTCCTTGTGAAAGTATGGCTAATAAATTCAGTTAGATTTTATTTGAGGAGGAATAAAAGTTCTAATGTGGGGGTATTTGATAAACATCAAATTGAGTATATTTTAAACTGCTTATTTGTACATTTGAATATCCATAAGGCATTGTTAATTGGTCTTTTTATTGTGTATAAAGTAGATTCAACTTTAAAGCTCTGTTAATAAGAAGTAGATTGCACATATATGCACAAATGCTGTTGTAGCTTAACCGATTTTGAAGATATACGTTCACCAAGAGGTCAGTAGTTTGAATCCCACTTGATGCATATTTTCAAAACTAAGTAAACCTCCTAAAGAAAAAACCTTCTAGAACATACTAAATCAAATATCTTCTGAAAGATCGGGAAGTTTCTACCTTCACTTAGCAACAATTAAGACACCTTGACATAGTTTAATTTATTTTAATTTAGGTTTTTTCTTTTCTTATCTTCTTCTTTAAATTAGGGTTCAGTAAAAGTAATTTTTTTCTTTTTTCTTTCTTTCTCTTGTAATTTTATTATTTGGCAATAAAAATCACCTTCGCCTTATTTTAGTTTTCATTTCATATTTTAGTAATTTTAATTTCAATCTGTATTTATCTTTTTTGTTGCATTTCTATTTCAATTTTATTTCCGTTTAATATTTAGCACTTATATCCAAGATCTATTGGTTTATCAAGGGTCGGTAGATCGTTTTAATTATTTCCTTCAAGCACTTCATTTCCTATAGACGATCAGTCATTTCTTTAAATATTTCTCACAATTTCGTATTTCTGCAATTTTACTAATTTCCCGATTTTAATTAATCGTCTCCAAATTTTGAAATTTCCTCTAACTTGCCTAGAATTCAAATAAACATTAATAATTAATACACTTCCCATGGGTCCGACCCATATTCGCTCAAATACTACAAATGACGTCGTGCACTTTTGGTAAAATAAAATCATGGCTCTTGTTTATACAAAAAATCATCGATCATAAACCAATAACCAAAAATTATGCTATAGACCGATTTATTATTGTAACCAAATCGAACAAAATTAACCAGTTTAGTAAGTTAGTTCGGTTAGAATGGAATATTGCTCACCCCTATATCCAAGTATTCCAAAGTTATCTTATTATTCATGGCTAATGATCCAAAGGCTTAAGTCCTACTTATAAGCATATCCCATAAATTTCTTCACCGATTATCCATTAAAGAAGGTACTCAGCAAGCTAGAAACTTCAAGTTGATTGGTAAAATGTGGACTGTAGTTAACATATCTACCAATAGGAGCAATAAAGGACCAAGCATTCGTTGATTTTATAACTAAATGTAAAGTGTTTATTAAAAACAAGCGAAAATGAGCTAGACAACAACATGAAAAGGCATTTGCTCCCAAATGGGGCATTGAATGAGAAGGGGGTGCCCATAGGATATGTGATAATTACACTGGATATACAAGCTTTACATTACGCTATGGAACTAGGTTATCTTTCTACAAATAATGTCATTGAATATGAATCAAAGATGGTGTAAAACCTATATTTTGTATAAAAATAAATAATTAATTAAAAATGACATTTTGGTAATTTTACATAAAACGGAAAAATCAAACTTTTACAAATGAATGAATTTGAATTTTTTGACTTTTACATTGCGTTAAGTATATTTCTCCAGCCTAAGTTCATATATTAAACATCAAAAATGAACACCTAGTGAAAGAGAAATGGATTGTTTATTCTAGCGCATATTTCGGAGCAAAACTGGTCAAGGCCCAAGTGGGGCTGAGAGGGAATTTTGGGTTTTGTGCCCATGCAAAGGATGTTTCTAACCCTAATTCAACTATTCTTTACTTCTTTTCATCATGTAGCTGTCGCTTCATCTAAACTCCATTTTCTTCTTCTTCCTTAAATTTTAAAACAATTCTCTATAAACAAAAATCAAACCAAATTCCTCTAGAGAAATAAGAAAATCAAATTAGTAAGAAGGAAGATTCAAATCCAAACATTTGTAATTTAAACACAGAAGGAGAGGCGTCAAATCCAATCGAATTAGAGAATGTAGGTTTGGATATTTCTTCAATGGTAGCGAATCAAGGTGAGTGGATTATTTACGAAGTGGATATGATGTAGATTAGCATTTAAATTTAATTTATATTGCTAATTAGATTTAAAAATGATATCTAAATTGAATTGATAATTTTTAATGGAATATTTGTATGATTTGAAATAATTGGAAAACCTTAAACAATAATTTTGGTAATATAGTTGAAGAAATTTTAAAAGAGGGTAGACTGAATGAAGTTCACCTTTAAAACCATATAGATTTGATTTTATGAAATAGAATTGAATTTGAATGAATAAAAGTGAATATTTATGTGTAACCATGGAATTATATAAATATGATTTTATGTAAAAGAGGTGAATTAATTTGAATGAATAAAAGTAAACCTATACATATAATTATGGAACTATACAGATCTTACTTTATGTTATAGATTTTAATTAATTTAGGTGAATAAAATTAAATCTATGTATATATCCTTTAAAAATCATCCAGATCCGATTCTATCAACTTTAAATAAATTAGAATATGTGCAAATGAATCATTGAATAGTTATATACAATAAATTGAATAAATTACATAAAAAGTTTGAATATGATAAAAGTTGGAATTATATATAGATACACGCTTAAAAGTTGGAGTATACGAATTCAAAAGTTATACGTAAGTCTGGAAAGAAGAATTAATGATAAACAATCAAAACCATATTGAAATAACAATCTAAACATGATTGAAAAATCTTATTTCTGCAAAACCAATCGACTGAAATAGGGACCATCGACTGAGTTACTTTGAGCAAAACACTGAACAAACCCGAGTCAAATATATAAGAAAATTGTACATTTTTGAGATCAAACAATCAACTGACTAAAGTAACCGGTCGACTGAATTCCGCTTCAGTCGACTGGTATTGTCATCCAATCGGCTGAATTCCACTTCAGTCGATTGGTATTATCGACCAATCGATTGAGTGCACGATTTAAAGAAGAAAAAAAATACATAAGGAATTAGTCGACTGACTTGTATATTCAATCGAACTGAGAGCTATAGACGGCCAGGTTGAACCTAGACCTGGTGTAGGCAAAGTAAGATAGCTATGGGGATTCGTTTCTCGCTTTCTTTATTTTCTTAAGCTCATGTAACTGCATGATGCGATGTAACGTACGGGACTTTGTTTCCCACTTAGTTGGGTTTAGGGAATACACGCTCGTGATGTTGTATAATGTGATATTTAATGTGATGCACAATTTAATCGCAATTATTTGCTCCTATTTTTATTATAGTAGCCACGGTCGCATGTCGGTGAGATGCATGAGGGAACAAAAGCATCGGTACAATCATTTGGCGATTGTATCTACGCAAGAAGTCAAATTGTTTATCACCCTTTTATGCTATGAAATGAATAATATGGGGGCGTAAAACACATTTAATGTCGAGGAAGTGTACTCGATGTATTAGTAGGCAGTTTACCATCGGAATTGTATACTCGATATGGGCCTTGGTATTGTGATTGTATGCTCAATGTGTGCTACTTAGGAGGTTACCATTAAGATTGTTTTCTTAATGCATAGCTATGCGATTAACCATTGAGATTTTTTACTCAATGTACAATTAGATGGTTTAGCATCAAGTCTGTATACTTGAAGCTTTGCAAGATTTACCTAGTTTTTGGATGTCCAATCTTCGGGAGGAAACCTTTGTAGGCTGTTATCAGATTTTAGATATATTACAGGTTGTTATCCTAGATTGTGCTAGTTGAATAATTTGTTAGATATAGTATACACATACAAATGAATACCCTTAGGTAGCATAGATTACAAATGATAATTTAACTACCTACTAACTCCATACCACTATTGATATCACTCACTCGCCGAACCTTGTATGATCCCCTCTATTTTTCCCTTTTTATACCAATTATAGGATATAGTAATAGGTAGTATGACAGAGATAAGATGCATGGAGGAGATGATTGTGCATCATGGTGATATATTAATACATTTTCATTCCCTACGTATCTTATTCTACTTGTCAGTTAGACATATATTTCCATTTAGTGACTTTATTTAGATGTACCTTGTATGAATCACTGTTGTTTTAAGATAGTAATGATTTGATTTATTTTCAGTATTTATATTTATAACTTCTGTTATGAGATCTGAAAGTGTAGAATGTTTGAAGTTATATTTATCTCAGTGCCTTACAAATAATCAAAAACCTAACAATCTGTATTTTTGGCATGACGCAAGTTCAAATGCCGCTTTTAGGCTTTGGATCGGTGTATTCGGTGGTGCAGATTGTTACATTTGGTATTAGAGCTTAGGTAGCTCAGGATTCTTAGGAATTAGGTGGGTATTGAGAGAGCATGCTTGTATTTTAAAAATTATTATATATATAAGTATAACACAAATACACCTTTATGCTTACTATTATATGAGGAAGTTGCTAATAATTCATGTTTATAAATAAGTGAAAATGAGAAATCAAATTGGAAATAGTTCTGGTGAGGCAGTTGAGGTTATGGGCGTGCATGTTCTAGTATAGTTTCGCCAGTATCTCTAAGCGAGAGGCCAGACTGAAATTAAACCTAATGGAGAACCCAGCACAAGCACAGGGTGCAGTCCCAACTCCTCTGCTTACTTTGGATTTTTCCAAAATTTTCTCTGAATTTCGAAAGCTGGGTAGAAATAATTACTTGAGGACTGGATCATTTATTGAGACTCCAGCATGGTTGAAAAATTATAATTGAATATTTGCTATAATGGGTATATTGGATATGATGAAGAGGCAATTGGCTTCATCACACTTACAAGGGGAGGCCTTGAACGGGTGGGGTATTGTCATTTTGAGACTTCCATTGTTTTTTTATAAATTTGTAGTTGATGTGGTATATTTATTTTTCTAACATCATTCAACATAACTTCCATTTTTTCTACTACTCCTACATCTTTCTTTCCACTTCATTCAACTAGATGTAGTCTACTCCAATGATTATCAATCAACTCAAGTGGTATGGATGTTATTGGACCAAGACAAGCTAACTCATATGCGCATGGAAGTCTCTGAGTCTTTTGAATAACACATCCACATAAAAATTCATCATCTCCAACGGATTTCATTCGAAGTAATTCCAAATGAAGTAAGTCAAGAGCCATGGTACTTACAACACCTAGTAAATTTTTGAACTCCCATATGTGAAAAAATATGTTTCACTCTAGTTAAACTTTGTTCGAATGAAGCTTTTAATTCTATGAAGGTTAACTCCAGCATTGAATGCATTTTACTCCAACCTTGCTTGAAATTGCATTAACAAGTAGCTAAGTGTTTTTTTATCTTTGAATGAGCCAATTCGGCCCTACATGTAATAAACAAATTATTATAACAAAAGAGACAAAAAAAATTTGTAATATACTCACACATATTAATATAAAAACAAAAGGTAAATGTTTGCGCCAAAATTGATCACAAACCCCGAATGTCGTGAAAGCACCAGTGTATGAACACAAACCAACAGTATATAATCACAGATCACAGATCTAAGTAATGTAGAGGATAAAAAATGAAGAATAATGAACTTAAAAACGGAAAGGAATAGACAGAGACACAAGATTTATAGTGGTTCGGCTATCTCTGGCCTACGTCCACTCCAAAAGTTAATCTTTTATTCATGTTCTTCGCTGATTGCAGCGAATTACAACAATAATTTTCGAGTACAAACAAAAAAGTTGAGTTCAATCTTGATTTTGACAGAGTCTGGACGTTGCTGGATCCAAAAAGTCCCCTTTCTAGAGCCTCTAGGGTGCTATTTATAGGCGTTCCATGCAAATATCTCGCTCAAACTTCGGGAGACTTCTTTTGGCACGTGAGTGGGCCCATGCGATCGATTCTATGGAGTTTCGACTCGATCCGTGATCGATATGAACGCAATTCGTATCGATCAAGATTTTGTCCGATGGAGTCGAAACTTGGTGTGAACATTCCTTGGCTTGTGCTTAAGCTTCTGTGAAAATTTCATGGCATTTGGACTTGTAAATCTCCAGTTATGATCGATACGAAATAGAACTTTCGTTATACTGCTTCGTTCGTATCGATCAATTCGTATCGATACCCAATCATATCGATATCAAGCATGCATGCTCCGGTGACGTGGCTCTATCCTTTAGGCTTGATCCGTTCTCCAAGCCGTGTTGAACGCTTCTCCCTTCAAATCATGCATATTTCTAGTTCGTCTCCAAGCTTTGTGCTGCCTTGACTACTTCTAAACGATCGACAAGAAACGTTTGTCCAAGTTTCTGCGACCACTGCTCCATCCTTCAAATTGATTCCAGTCCTGATCGATACGAAATGCACTGTTATGCTTCATCATCCCATCAATATGAATGTATCGATACTAGATCTGTAGCCTGAATCCATCTTGATCGATACGAATGTATCGACCCAAAGCAAGTAACCGAATCCATTTCTATCGATACGAAATGTATCGATACGAAACCTTCGAGTCGAATGAACCATCGCGCAGCCATCTACTCAATCCAAGTTCATATCCACCGAGTCGAAATCCATCTAGCTTTCCTACCTGATCAATACGAACGCACTGTTCGTATCCATATTGGTCGATACGAATAGTATCGATTTGAAGTGCATAGCCGAGTCCATTTCCATCGATACGAAATGTATGGATGCGAATAATATCGATACCAAACCAGTCCCTTCCAACATTGATCCATCCATATCTCGAGCATACGAACTCCGTTTGACCTGACATTTGAAACGTAGCCCCTCCTAGCCTCGATCATGATTCCCAATCGATCCCGCCTTGATTGGAGCTCGGCCAAATTTTGACGACATCGATCACAGCCTTGTTTCCAATCAATTTCCAATCCTGATATCCATCATTTTCCAGTTAATTTGTTGATATTCCAGCCTTGACCAAAGGGTGGGATAACATTTGCCCCCCAAAACATGCCTTGTGATAAGAGGGGGTGTTTTGAATAGTTCTGAATCCAATATCCAAAGTCCAAAGCCATATCGTCCAAGTGCGTCATTCTTGACCGCTCCGAGTCGGTGCCTGATTCCAAATCCAGTCACTAAAGCTTTAGCCAATTCCATATCCATCCGTACTCGATATCCGAGTCATAATCCATCCTTATCTAGTAACCAATAACCGAATTCAGGACCTCTCCGGGTCGATATCCAAATCTGTAACCTCTCCGGGTTCTTGCCAAGCGCAATCCACACCTGGTGACCGTGGTCCAGTGTTCCTGGGCGTGAGTAATGCCATGGCTTAAGTCCTAAGCCGAATCATGGTCGCTCCGGACCCTTGTCGAGCCTAGTCCATACTTGACGACCTGAAATAGTAACCGATAATATAGGGCCTAAGTCCTAGGCCGAATCTTGGTCGCTCCGGACCCTTGTCGAGCATAGTCCATACTCAACGACCTGAATAAGCCAATTCGCCACGTTCGGACGAAGAGACTTACCCCTTGCCAGGCATAATCCATACCCACGACCATTTACCAAAAACCAGATAAAAATCCAATCCTAAATCCAAATCCAATCGGGAAACCAAAAATCCACATCCGAAATCAAAACCAACATCCAAACATGAAAACAATCATCCAAATGAAAGTCCAAACCAGAAAACAAACAACACCAGGAGTTCAAACCAAACTCCAAAACCAAGCCAGAAAAGGCAAATGTCCAAACCAAAAGAAAAAGCAGATTTCGCAAACCGTAGCGTCGCGGTTTATCCTCATTCAGAGCATGCCTAGGGGCCATCTCCGTCCCCGTACATGAGTAAATGATTTGGCCGTTTGTCAGTAGTTTGCTACTTATTTCATATCATTCCTGTCAACTGATAACCAATCAACCATCATTCCTGGGCCTCGTGCCATCATCGTTTGAGGTAGACGGTGGCTGCTCCTGCTCCACCGCCGCATTCCGGGCCCCGACATATTATCGCAACTGTCCATTCCTTACATGTTCCTCAATTATGTCCTTTAGATGCCTGCAACTGTTGGTATCATGTTCGTCTAAATCGTGAAAAAGACCGTGCCTCCCTGACGCCCTTTCGCGTTCCGAGGGTTCTCTCCTAGTTGGCCTTCGGTAGGGAAGGCGATTCTGAGTCTCCATGAATATCCATTCCAACGTCTCGTTTAATCTTGTGTAAGTGGAAAACTTTGGTTCCCTCCACCTCTTCCTAGCTTTCCCCGATTCGTTATCTAGCTTCCGTTTTGCTTTATCTTTATCTTTATCCGAGCCTCCGCTGGATGGCCCACCATCCTCAGTTGCGTTCACCTCCTTTAACTTCATATCTGAACATGCATCTTCCTGCCGAAGGAATCTCTCAGCTTCGTGAAAGAATTCTCCTAGATCCATTAGGGGGTCCCGTATCAATGACACTTTGAAATCCGAATTCTCTCTGACTCCTGATACTGCCGCCATTAAAACCATCGATGGATCCGGCTGATCCACCGAAGCAACCGCTGCATTGAACCGAGTTAAGAAAGCTCTGAGCGATTCATCTGTCCTTTGCCTTACTGACGTTAGCGTCATCACGTTCTTCGGTCTTTTAATATGAACCCGAAACTACTTCAGAAACATGTCCACCAATTCTGTCCATGTCCTAATAGATACTTCTTCCAGCTGTCTGAACCATATCGCAGCTATATCCGTTAAATATAGAGGGAAACATCTGGCCATCACTTCCTCCGATGCCCCCAGCACTTCCATATGTCTTGTATATCTCATCAAGTGATCAGTCGGATCAGCTTTTCCATTGTATACTTCTAACGTAGGTAGCTTGAATTCGGGTGGGTTTCGAGCCATTCTGATTTCACGAGTAAACGGACTCCTGTTTACTCCTTCCAGATCCCTGTTTGTTAATCCTCCGCGCATAGTTCGCCTGATAATCTCAGCCAATCCAGCATTGTCCATCAAGGGTTGCCCCCCGAGTCTCCGAGGGAATTCTGGCATATACTCTTCATCCTGCGCTCCTACATTCCTTCCAGGATCTTGTTGTGTGGTGTCTCCTGGAATCCCTCCATGGATTGGTCCATTGTTGTCGGTTGGTGTGCCCCCATGTCTGGATCCATTCAGATCAGCGGTTGCGTGCTGATCGGGGGTCGTGCCTTGTTAAGCTGCTCCATTCGATTGCCTGTTTAGTTCTTTTGCTCCATCTCCGTGGATCTGAACTCCTGAAGCTCCAGTTGTTCCTGCTTGTCCAAACTGCCTGAGAAAATTCTGCATCATCTCCTCCTGCCTTTTCAGAAACTCTTCATGCATAGCTCCCATCATCGTCTCCATCTCATCTCTGGTGATGAAAGCTGAAGTCTAATTAGCCCCTGATGATGCCTCTTGGCTTCCTTCATGTTGACCTCTCTTGGCTCTGTCTTCTACTTGATTGCCTTGTCATAGCTCTTAATCTGAATCCTTCAGCCCTCAAATCTAAACTCCAAATTTGGTATAGCGGGCGCTAGTTGTTCTCAGTGAAAGCACCAAAGTGTTTGCGCCAAAATTGGTCACAAACCCCGAATGTCGTGAAAGCACCAGTGTATGAACACAAACCAACAGTATATAATCATAGATCACAGATCTAAGTAATGTAGAGGATAAAAAGTGAAGAATAATGAACTTAAAAATGGAAAGGAATAGACAGAGACACGAGATTTATAGTGGTTCGGCTATCTCCGGCCTAGGTCCACTCCAAAAGTTAATCTTTTATTCATGTTCTTCGCTGATTGCAGCGGATTATAACAGTAATTTTCGAGTACAAACAATAAAGTTGAGTTCAATCTTGATTTTGACAGAGTCTGGACGTTGCTGGCACTACAAGAAAAACCATTTATAGTTTCAAAAATCGGTGGCGTTTTATTGTAAATGCAACAAAAAATAGATTACCAAATAATATAAACGTGGCAAAAAATAATTCACGTTTCCCGCTTCTAAAAAAAAGAGTCCGCGCGAACTAAATAAACGTAACCTATCATTTTACTCTTGTACTTAACAAAATTCTCATCCCTAATTTGCTTTCTTCTTCGGAAAAATAATTTCCCCTTTTAATCGTGTTAAATTTTCATCGCACTCAAGTATCATCGTCAACTCCGTCGTTTCCCCCTTACTCAACATCGAGTCGCGGCAGCCAGCAGATCTAGGTATATTTAGGTATGAATCTTTTAAATCGATTAGGTATATTTAGGTATGAATCTTTTAAATCGACTTTGTGATTCTATTTGGATTTTATATGAATTTGAATGCATCTTATTTTCGTATTTTTTCCTAAACTATTACTAAAATGGTTGATTTAACCCTAATTGCAATGATCTGTTAGGATATCTGCTTTGATTTCTTTGAGTATATGAATGTTCTGTTGAAGTGGTTCAGTGAATCAATGGTTGCTTGCTGAGAGGAGGTTGAGGTTGCGTGTTTCGGAATTTGGTGGGTTCAAGTAGCATTGATGGAGGTCGCGGATTTGTTTGCGATTGGGTATTGGCTGGCTCGATGGTTGAGAGTGGTAAATGTTGGAGCATAAATAGTCTTTTGTGGAGTGGCAGGCACTGGAAATATGTCAGTTGTGTGGATGTGAGGTAGTGAAGAGGAGGCGGTGAAGTTGACTGTTGGTTTGGTAAGAGGAAACTGTTGGTTTGTACATTCTGAGGCTTTGAATTTATATTCAGTAATTCTATAATTTGCTAGACTTAGGCTTTGAATTCATGCATGTATTAATTATAAATACATGTAAATCTGAGGTTAAATGCAAAATATAAGTGTAAAATTTATATTTTTGGAAAAGTATTCTTTGCCTTTGTCTACTAAATCACCATGGTTATATGCAGTAGTGCTACAAGTATTTGTACTTCAACGTCTAGTTATTTTTTTGATTACAACAGATAACCAATTTATACGTCAAAGATTGGAAACTTATTTGCCTTCAAATGTCGATAATGGAAAAAGGCTTGGTTTTTTTAAACAGGTGATAAAACCATGATTAACTTAATATGTATTTTGAGAATTAGAACATATAATCTAATACTAAAGCTCACTTTTTTTTACTTTTTTCATAGAACTAGTATAGAATACCGACAAGGAGCAATGAATTTCGTGCATGCTGCAAAGAGGAATGTAAGAAGTGTAGAAAAAATTGTATGCCCTTGCAAGGATTGTTGGAATCTTAGTCGTCATAATGACCAAATCATCGTTGAACATTTAATTATAAAAGGAATGGATCCTAAATACATTGACTGTGTATGGTTTAACCATGGTGAAGAGATAAATGTAGAGAATAAAACAAATACGTTTGACGTATATGAACTATTCAAGATGATTCACTATGAAGATGAAGATTTTTTGAATCAAGATTTTTTTGATGATGATAAAGACGATGTTGATTCTCGAAGAAAAGAGGATGAGTTAGTCAAGAACTTGGAAGATGCAGAAACTCCATTATATCCTGGTTGCACAGATCACACAAAATTATCTGCCATCACCGTCTTGTATAATCTTAAATGCGAGACTGGCTTGTCCGATAGTGGTTTTGATAAGCTTTTAGCTGTGCAACATCTATTTCTGCCGAAGGATAACGTGCTTCCCAAAACCTTATATGAAGTCAAGAAATTTCTTAAAGCATTCGACATGGGTTTTGAAAAGATACATGCTTGTGAGAATGATTGTTGCCTTTTCAGAAAAGAATACAAAAATTTAGAAAGTTGTCCAAAATGTGGTTCCTCAAGATGGAAGAAAAATCAAGATACTGAAGAGGTTATACAAGGTGTTCCAGTTAAAGTATTGAGATATTTCCCAATCATTCCGAGGTTAGACGAATGTATAGATCTCAAAAGATGGCTGAAGAATTAAGATGGCATTTTAATAATAAAAGTAACGATGGAAAAATGCGTCATCCCGTGGATTCTATGACATGGAAAATGGTGGATGGAAAGTATAAATCTTTTTCATCTGATCCACGCAATCTTAGGCTTGGTCTTGCTACAGATAGATTCAATCCATTTTCCATGTTGAGTTGGAAATATAGTTGATGGCCGGTAATGCTTATGACATACAATCTCTCGCCTATGTTGTGTATGAAGAAAGAAAATATTATGTTAACTCTACTTATTCCAGGCCCGAAGCAACCCGGGAATGATATTGATGTATATTTGGCGCCTTTGGTGGAAGACTTGCATCACTTGTGGTCTAATGGAGTTACTGCTTATGATGCATTTAGTAAAACTTTATTTAAACTAAATGCAATTTTGTTATGGACGATTAATGATTTTCTGGCTTATGGAAATCTTGCTGGATGTCGTGTGAAAGGGCAAAAAGCTTGCCCATTATGTGGTGTCAATACCCATTCTCGTTGGTTGAAACATAGTAAAGTTCGCCTACATGGGTCATAGAAGATTTCTACCTCCTTCAGATTCACGGAGGAAACAAAAGGCATTGTTTGATAATACCATAGAGACAGATGGTGCTCCTAGAATGCTTTCTGGGAGACACATCTATGCATTACTGAAGGATTATCCAAGTGATTTTGGAAAAGGAATAGAGGAGAAAAGTAAGAAGAGAAAGCATGTCTATGATAAAGAAGATGAATATGATGATACTAACAGTTCTACAGAAGTAGAGCTATCAAGGTGGAAAAAACGATCAATTTTCTTTGATTTGCCTTATTGGGAGGTTAGTGGTTAATTTATTTATTTTTCATTGTTTTAATACAAGAAAAACCCAATAATGCATTATTGTTTTGGTTTTCATAGGAACTTCCATTACGTCACAATTTAGATGTGATGCATGTGGAGAAGAACATTGGTGAAAGCCTATTGGGCACAATGTTGCATGGAAATAAATCCAAAGATGGAACCAACTGTAGAAAGGATTTAGAGGATTGGGGAATTTGAAGTGAGCTTCATACACAACCTCGTGGGAATAAAACATATCTTCCACCGGCTCCATATATGTTGTAAAAATCCAAGAGAAAAATATTTTGCAAAAGACTGTATGATTTCAAAGGACCGGATGGCTACTGTTCAAATTTAAAAAATCGGATTTCGTTGTTGGATTGCAAAATTAGTGGATTGAAGTCACATGATTACCATGTATTAATGCAACATTTATTGCCAGTAGCATCGAGAGGGTTCATGGCAAAGAAGGCAAGAAAAGCGATAATTCGCTTATGTTCTTTTTTCAACAAATTATGTCAACGTGTTCTTGATAGAGAGAAGGTAGAACAAATCAATGTTGAAATTATTGACGTTTTATGTGAGCTTGAAATTTTTTTTCCACCATCTTTCTTTGATATAATGATACATTTATCCATTCATCTTGGAAAAGAAGCACAAATGTGTGGACCTATTCATTTTCGATGGATGTACCCATTCGAAAGATATATGAAGACACTCAAAGATTATGTCAGAAACTATGCACGACCAGAGGGATGTATTGCAGAATCGTATCTTGCAACAGAATGCATGTTGTTATTCAATGAATTTTTGAAGAAATCAGGACATATAGAGGAGAAAGGAGCTCGAAATGAAGATTATGAAAGTAGTAGAATATTAGAGGGACGTCCAATTTCAGTATCGAAGACAATTAAATTGCCAGTTAATGAGAAAGAAAGTGCTCATTTAGCTGTGTTAATGAATATGGCCGTGGTGGAACCGTTTATAGAGTAAGTTTATGTTATATTGTTTTAAATATTTTGATGTGTTCGCAATGATATATATAACTTATAATCAATTGTTCAATACTAGTTTGCATTTGGAGGAATTAGAAAATTCAGACCAACGCATGACAAAAAATGCGACCTTACTTTGGGAAACACATACAAAAAGTTTAGTCGATTGGATTAAAAGGAAGGTTAGTTAGATTTCAAATATATTCTCATTCAACTATCAATATTACTATATAAATTTACATGCTAAATGAAATTTGTTGTAGATACCTATTACCTCCAAGGATCATAATGACATGTTAAAATGGATTGCTTATGGTCCGAAGGATGATGCCATGTCTTTCAAAGGATATATCATAACTGTTCACAATGAAGAAGACGAACAACCACTAGATGATATCCCCTCTGACACAAATGAAGGACTCCGCTCAGAAAATGAAACCCGTCCTGAACAAACTGCTGATGCCGAGCTGGAAATTGGGAAACTAAGTGAAGCTGAAATCGGAAGTACATCTCGAAAAAGAGGCGGTAGAGGTCCAGCAAAAGCAAAAAGACTCCCGTCATGCAGTCAGGATCGAATTGAAGTTGAGTTCAATGATCTAGGTATACCAGTAGGGCAAGGGTCGGTATATTTATCCTCTTTTCTTGGACCGCTTGTGCGGGAGCAGGTTCCATACACCATTGATGATTGGAGGAATATTAGTGATGACTTAAAAGAAGTTTTGTGGCAGTCGGTTCTGGTATGAAGCAGGCATCTATTATTTAACATTCTGACTCTAATATGTTTTGAAAATGACTTCTATTATTGCATGGTCTTGCCAATTATAAATTGAAATTGCCATCTAATAACTTCTGGATAAATTGAAAAATAGTTCTTGCCAATTATAAATTGAAATTGCCCTCTAATAACTTCAGAAAACCTTTCAGATTTAATTAAGTCTGTCGTATTTAAATTAAATAAATTTTACTAATATCATGTTTTGATGTATTTTTGCAGATTAGATTTAAATTGGAAGAGGAATGGCAAAGAAAAGCTATATTTCAACAAATGGGAGTACTTTGGAGATCGTCAAAAAGCAAATTGGTTCGAAATTTGCAAAAAGCGGAGAACGATGAGGAAAGACTTAAACTGAAACCTACGAACATAAAAAGCATAACCGATTGGAGGAAGTTTGTGAAGGCGAAAACAAGTCCGGAGTTTAAGGTAAATCATTCCTACTGAACTCGTCTGGCATGTTTCTGCAAATCCATCTACATAGTTAGCAACCGATAAATTTCTTTAGAAGTGAAGTCCAAGTGTTGGTGGATGCTGAGGGTTCCTGTTTAGGTATTAGCTGCAGGAACCTATGACAGTACAAAATACAAATGCATTATGACAAGCACAGGAACATTTTAAATGAAGTAAAATAAAACACTTTGCAAGTTAGTTCAATCTATAAATATTATTAGTAGATATGGAATGTTGTATATGTCACTAAGTTATCCAACATTAATAATACCAAATAAGTATATGACCATGATGAATTGATTTTCAAATAAATTGCAATCCTCACCATACATATTTACCCTGCATTATAAATATTAGATAGTTTTTCTTTTTATGATTTTGGTTATTAAATTCTAGCATCTTTCAATATTTTCAGCAAAAAGGTGAGAAATATTCAGCCCTTAGGTACACACAACTTCCGCATACAACCAGTCGTAGGGGAATGGCTAGAAAGACCGAAGACATGGTAAGTTAATTAACTATAGCATTATTTAACATTATTTTATACCTGTCAGTTTATTAATTTAATGTTATTCTATTTTTAGAAAAAAGAAAGTGTAGATCCATCGTCCATAAGTAGAGCTGATGTGTGGATTAGATCTCACATTAAAAAAAATGGTGAACCAGTGAACATGGAAGCTGCGAATACTATTGTAAAATTGTTTTTAATTTTATTGGTATATTTTTTTTTGAAACTATGATATTTTTACCATTGTACATTATCTATGTGTATTTATTTATATAGGAGGAGATCAAAAAATATGGTAGCCTATCCCAATCCGGCTCGACACAGAATGATATTGGAAAAGATGCTCTTGTACATGTACCGGGACAAGATAAACCGGGACGGTTAAGGGCATTGGGTAGGGGTTGCACTTTAACCAAGCTAGCTTTGGCCCAGTCCAAAGATAAACAAGTGTCTTGGTGTTGAGAGGAAATAGCAGAATTGAAGGGAATGATACAGACTCTGATGGACCAGAAGGTAAATTTTTGGAAATTAATTTATATTCGTAAAATATTAATTTATATTCGTGCTTCGCTGCAGGGTAAAGAAAGTTCGAGAAGGAACTCACCTGATTCGGTAAAAATAATATTCATATTACTCAATAAATGAAATTTATATTTTAATTTTTTAATCCAGTAATTGATTTAATTTTCGGTTGATTAATTATAGAGCGACGACGAAGTATGTTTGCTGTTGAATTGGGATGGAACCTCTGGAGTTGTTGCCCATGGGAGGCTGTTGTCCATGGACCCAGATGACGTTGTCAATGGCATTCGTCTTGGACCAAATGCTAGGAGCGTTGTTATAGATTCAGTGGATAAAGCAGATACTTATTTATGGAGGCCTACACCTGAAATGGTAGTCTTAGCAGACGCTAAGAATAAGGTAGTTGCTTGGCCATCAGTTTGCATCAAGGTCCCGCTGCGAACACGGTTGAACTGTAGTGCAGCCAGTACGGTAATTTTTTTCACGTTAAGTATATTAGTGTAATATGCTGTGAGCTTATTGATGTCTAAAATGCAGCGAGCACACCCCCCATCTGAATAAAAATTTAACACATATTCATTGTTTTTGTATAGCATACTAAAGTCTTGAATTTCACTTCTCATTTTTAGAGTACCAGCATCATCGAAGACACTTGCAAGATTTACGGTTGGACTGAGGGTGAAGGTGTAGTTGCCGAAGGAAGAATCCACGCAACTGATCTAAAATATACTGTTAATGGTATTCCACTCGGTCCGTCTGCTATTGTGATTTGGGTGGACAAAGTAGTAAATAAAGACGCTTATTTGTGGCGACCCACATCTGATATGTCGTGCATTGGAGATGCAGTTGGTAGGAAAGTAGCATGGCCAAGATCAAAAGTAGAAGCTGATCAAGAAAAACTAGATGAGAGTCGTGATGATACTGAAAATGTTGTGAATTCTCCCATGAAATCCACACATATGGTCATGAATAAATCGCAAAATGTAAGTATTAATTTTCAAATTTGAAGAAGTTAACAGTGTATGAAAGTTTATTTAATGTGCATGTATACATTGTGCATAATAATCTCTTTTCTTTCAGCCGATTGCAACCATGCAAAAGGATGCTAAATGCCAGTTGATCGATTTGGGTGGAGCAGACGTAGTGGCTGAAGGAAGTATTGCATCAACTGATCCAATAACGATGGTCCATTGTCGTCCATTGGGACGTAATGCTGTAAAAGTTTGGATTGAACTGGTGATAGTTCCAAATGCAGAGATATGGAGACCAACATCGGGTCTGACGTGCATGGATGATTGCTTTGGCGTTCCCATAGCTTGGCCAATGGAAAAAATCATTATTAAGTCAAAATGAAAGGTATATAATTTTTTTTATATATACATTAGGAATGCTAGCAGCTAAAGTGCAGATAGATTTTTGGTAAAATGATAAAAGTACATAAGTAGGGGTGTTATATTCGAATTGTGATTGAATGATTGTGATTGGTGGTTCAGGTTCAAGGGAGGGAAAATAATTGATGGTGAGGAGTTATGTATGGATTGTGGTGGAATGTTAGTGATGCAATTTGTAGGAGATGCAATATGGGATTGATGAGAGTTTGGGTGAGCGTGTTTGTGTGGTTGGATGTTTTCAGGTGGATTTTGTTTCAGGCAAGCTGGTCGTTTGTGGAGGTGGATTTTGTTTCAGGAAGGAGTGTATTAGAAGGTGGGGCGGTGCAGGTGCTTTGTTTGGTGATGAAGTTCAGGCTAAGGCAGTACAGTGATAGTGTAGGAAGAAGTGGCAAGGTAGTTGAGTGTTGTGGCAGTGCAGAGAAGTGGTCGATTGTCGTCCATATGTTTTGTTTCAGTACATTGCTTATTTAAGCAGTTTTAAGTTCAGGTTTTGTTTTCTCACTCTTTTGTTCTGTTCTTTGTTGACAGGTAGTTCAGGTTTTGAAGACATCAGCAATGACAGGTAGTGCAGGTTTTTATGGTGGTTCAGGTTTTGCTCGGTACTTTGGTTGTTTTAGACGTTTATTTCAGATGTATATGTACGGTTATGACACTTATGGTAGTTTGGTTATAACACTTATGGTAGTTTGGTTGTGTATGTGTACGGGTAGCTTTTTGTCGACACATATGTATGTGGATGTATGAATGTCTATGTATCTTGTGGATCTTCAATGCGTATACGTATTTTGTAGTTGTTTAATATATTGTGTTCAAAAGTGTATGTGCTTGCGTATTCTGTTATTATATAATTAGATGCTAGATCAAGGGTAAATCTAGAGTAGCAGGTGGAGGGAAACAAACGCTACTGGATATTATTTATTTTGGTAGCGTTAAAATGTCGCTACAAAAGAGTGATTAAAAACTCAAGTACACTTATGCTGGCGTTTATTAAGCGCTACAAAAAATGTATATAACGCCATGAAAAGGTAACGTGGAGGAGAAAACCCTTTCGGTGGCGTTAAACAGGCGCTACAAAAAATTTAGATAACGCCATAAAAAAGTATCATGGAGGAGAAAACCTTTTCGGTGGCGGTAAATAGGCGCTACAAAAAAGGAATTCTATGGCGTTATAAAAACGCTGTCAAAAAAACAATTTTGGTGGCGTTTAAAAAAGTGCAACTAATACTCGAGGATTTTTAGTGGCATGTTTTCTCGTAATGATTATCGGAACGCCACTAAAAATACGTAGTGGCGGTTTTTGGGCGCTACAAAAAATCAGTTTTCTTGTAGTGTGGATCTAAAAAGTCCCCTTTCTTTAGCCTCTAGGGTGCTATTTATAGGCGTTCCATGCAAATATCTCGCTCAAACTTCGGGAGACTTCTTCTGGCACGTGAGTGGGCCCACGCGATCAATCCTATGGAGTTTCAACTCGATCCATGATCGATACGAACGCAATTCGTATCGATCAAGATTTTGTCCGATGGAATCGAAACTTGGTGTGAACATTCCTTAGCTTGTGCTTAAGCTTCTATGAAAATTTCATGGCATTTGGACTTGTAAATCTCCAGTTATGATCGATACGAAATAGAACTTTCGTTATACTGCTTCGTTTGTATCGATCAATTCGTATCGATACCCAATCGTATCGATATCAAGCATGCGCGCTCCGGTGACGTGGCTCTATCCTTCAGGCTTGATCCGTTCTCCAAGCCGTGTTGAACGCTTCTCCCTTCAAATCATGCATATCTCTAGTTCATCTCCAAGCTTTGTGCTGCCTTGACTGCTTCTAAACGATCGACAAGAAACGTTTGTCCAATTTTCTGCGACCACTTCTCCATCCTTCATATTGATTCTAGTCCTAATCGATATGAAATGCACCGTTATGCTTCATCATCCCACCGATACGAATGTATCGATACTAGATCTGTAGCCTGAATCCATCTTGATCGATACGAATGTATCGACCTAAAGCAAGTAACCAAATCCATTTATATCGATACGAAATGTATTGATACGAAACCTTTGAGTCGAACGAACCATCGCGCAGCTATCTACTCAATCCAAGTTCATATCCACCGAGTCTAAATCCATCTAGCTTTCCTACCTGATCGATACGAACGCACTGTTCGTATCCATGCTGGTAAATACGAATAGTATCGATTTGAAGTGCACAGCCGAGTCCATTTCCATCGATACGAAATGTATGGATGCAAATAGTATCGATACCAAAACAGTCCCTTCCAACATTGATCCATCCATATCTCGAGTATACGAACTCCATTTGACCTGACATTTGAAACGTGGCCCCTCCTAGCCTCGATCATCATTCACAATCGATCCCGCCTTGATTGGAGCTCGGCCAAATTTTGACGACATCGATCACAGCCTTGTTTCCAGTCAATTTCCAATCCTGATATCCATCATTTTCCAGTTAATTTGTTGATATTCCAGCCTTGACCAAAGGGTGGGATAACAGTAAAATACCTATTCGATGTATAGTTTCCGAAATGCATATACTTGTCGGTCCATGATTGAACAAACCTATCCATATATGAATCTAACTATTGCTCTTGCTCATATTTCAATAGCATATTTTATTGGCCATACCTTTCATGCAACAAATGCAAGTTTTCATTATACACGTTACTATTTTTAGAGCAAACGAATTCATTTCAATCACCTAAAAATGATTTTTTATCCTCAACATCCATTTCATTCATATTCTTCTTCTTTCCCATAAAAGTGAGAATGTTATTTTTGATTTGCCACTTGCACAACAAATGAGCGGAATTTGGAAAAACTATCCCAATAGTATTAACCAATGTCAACTCTCGATCAACCATAATGGGATTTCAACCGTTCCAACGGCCAAATGTAATTTTCCTCACTTTCTGCCATTAAATAAGCAATGAAAATACAAAATGTGTGATCCGTACATGTAGCACCAACTATCTCTAGTAATGGCATCCTGTACCTACTAGTTTCGTATGTGCAATCTAATATAATGACTCTAGGAAAGGTTCTCAAAAAATCTAAATTTGTCGGATGTGCCCAAAAAATATCTTTGATAATATCACTTCCATCTAAAGTTTTACAATGTCATTCAAAGTATCCAAACCCTTTTAATTTACTGAGTAAATATTGTATTTGAGAATGACCTCCTCGTTCAATTGAATTTTGAGCATGAATTACATTATATATCGTTTTGATGGTTGTATATTGGAAGGATCGTTTCTTTTAAGTGTATGCAAAATTTCTTTGGCTTTCACCATATTTTGATGCATCTCCATCACTAGTTTGATCTCTCCTTCGCTTAACCTACCCGCATACGAATGCCCCTTGTTATGCTTCAACTCGGAATGGTTATGCACACCATTGACTACAACAAAACTCCATTCATCCGAATAACCAAGTTTCACGCCTTTAAGTCTATATGAGCAATTACATTTTTTGGTACTTCTCAATCTATAATTTGTTGAATCTTTAATTTTCTTCCTCAAATAAACACCACTATACTCGCATGCAAATATTATTCTTGGTTTTTTTACTAGATTCACCGGTATCCGATTCAAAATAGTGATTACAAAACCAAGACGTTTTCTCATCACTACTAGAAAATACTTCAATTTCCTACGCAAAATTTCCTACGTCAAAAGGCGAGGCATAGGAAAAACGTAGGAAATAGGTAGAAATAGGTAAAGACGTAGGAATTCCTACACCTTTCCTGCACAAACTTCAATATGTAGAAAAATAATCGATGTTGGGCGTATTCTCACCACCGAACCACTCCCTACCGGACCAACTCCTTTCTCCACTCCCTACCGGACCAATCACCTACCGAACCACTCCCTACCGGACCACTCACTGCCGAGCCAAGGCCCTACCGAACCACTCCCTACCGAGTCACTCACCTACTCCCACCACCGGATCAATCCACGCCTCCACCCATGGCCGAACCAAAGCACTACCGAACCAACGTTGCTAGGCTAGATTACATCAACCCAGGCCCACCAGCAGCTACATACATCCAAGACCCCTACTCCCAACCTCACTCTATAAATAGAGGGGCAAGGGTACAACAATGGGGAACAAGTTGGAGAGCTCAAGAACGAACAAAACTCTCAAACAACTTGCATACATTTGTAATCAAAGCTTTGTACTTGTAATCTGAACAATAAAGGAGAATAAAATATAAAGTTGACGTAGGCACATTCTGGCCGAACCACTATAAACATGTGTGTCTTTTACAGTTTAGTCCCTGCTTTTTACATATTTGCATAAAGTATCCAAATCACTAAGAACAACAGAAAATCGACTAAATCATACGACTTGGAGGTGTTTGCCCATTTTTGTGCAAACATTTTTGGTGCTTCCACTGAGAACTGGACTTCGGACTTCAGCTTCTCCCACTTAACCTTCTTCATAACAAGCATCGCTCATTGCTTGGAAGACATGCCTCCCAAGTAGAAGAAAGATGTTAACAAAGGAAAAAACATCGCAACCAGCAGTATTCCAGATCCAGTGGTCACAGATCAAGTAAATCATCCCATTCCAATAGCAGTACCAAATGGAGGAAGCCTTGGTGGACGAACTCATGTCACGCTTAAGGGATGCTAAAGAGTCCAACCGCAACACTGAATCATGGGGTGAGTCCCAGTCTGGAGGATCTCGGAGGCAACAAAGATCTTCCTTCTTCGAAGAAGCTAACGACAGAAGCGGCCATGGTAGGAGCCGAGACCGAACTCAGTCCGAACGCCGACCCGAGGAAACACTTGGAACTGAACCCAACGGGGGAGGTACCAGGCGAAGGTCAACTGTAGCTGAGCCTGTCATACTGCCTAACCACGGAAACACCAATGAACGGGGCCGAGCTAGAGTCCAGCCCGAAGTTGGACCCGAGGAAGTGCTTAGATCAGAACCCAGTAGGGGAAGATCAAGGCAAGGGCCAGCTGTAGCTGACCCTAGCATGCTCCCAGAAGACCAAAGACAGCCACTGGAAAATATTAGGAATAATAGACGATACCATCCCTACAGGTCATCTAGACGGAATCAATCCCACAGAGAAGAACCGATCTCATTTTTATCTGCTCCAAATTCTGATGAAAGGATGGCACGCTTATTCAGAGAGTGCGTCCAACGGGATCAAAGAGATCGAGGGATAGGCGCTAGGGTAACCATCCCTTTTGCCCGCAATATCGAAATTGCCATTACCCCCCGAGAATGGAAAATTCCAACAATGGAACCTTACAAGGGAACCTCTGACCCCGTTGTACACTTACAGAGATACACACAGCATATGCTCATGAGTGGAGCAACAGAAGGAGTACTGTGCAAATGCTTTCCGCTATTCTTAGCAGATCTAGCTACCTCCTGGTTCTGCCATCTACCCCAAGGATCCATCAGCTCATGGGAGATGTTGAAAGAAAAGTTCATCAGCCAATTCCACATTTATGTGGAGCAACCCAAGGATGCTTATTCCTTATCCAGTATCAAACAGAAACCTGGAGAGAAAGTGCAGCAATATCAAACCCGATTCAATGCCACAGCGGCCGTAGTCCAAGATGCCGATGAGAAGCTTATCTTAATGGCCCTTTGTAGTGGTGTGCATCCGGATACTAAATTTTCTAGAAGATTGACAAAAGAAAAACCAGCTACTTTACCCGATTTCTTCCATGAAGCTGGGAAATATATGAGACTTGAAGACGCTGCCACTGAGGGGCAGTCAGGGCAACAAAATAAGGCAGCTCACGGCAACATGCCCGTTGTAGCAAAGGTCGTTCGAAGAAATGACTCCAGAGACAATGCTGGGGGCAAGAAGGGAGAAAAGCGTCTATATCGGCCAGGACCGAGATTTGACGCCTACACCCCTTTGAATGAAACGATCGAAAACATCTTCCTGGCCACTCAAGACGAAGTTAAATACAAACGCCCCCCGCACAGGAAGGAATCAGATAACGCAATTAAGTCTGGAAAATTCTGCCGCTTCCACGAATCCCATGGGCATGATACCAATGAATGCCATCATCTCCGGGACTTGATTGAAGAACACATCAGAAGAAGGAGACTAGAACGCTATGTAAAAGGTCAGAACAGGACTCCAGTTCCTACCAATGAGAACCCAAGGCTACCCTCCCCAGAAATAGGCAGAGGAAATCGCAACACCAGCGGCTCCAGTCAAGAGAAGATAGTGGTCCATACCATCTCGGGAGGGCCACACATCGCCGACGGAAGCTGGGCAGAGATGGAAAGGTACGGGAAGTCACTTAGAAACGATGAAGAATGCGTTAATTCTATTATAGAAGAACGCCACCCGAAGCGGATAGAGAATGATGACATCACATTCGGTAGGCGTGACCTGGAGGGAAGGCAGTACCCTCACTCGGATCCCATGGTTATCTCTGCCCGGCTCGGTCCAGCCGAAGTTTTCTGAATTCTAGTAGACACTGGAAGCTCAGTGAATATCCTATTCAAGCATGCATTCGACAAAATGAAGCTGTCATTAAAGGATGTACTTCCCTACAATAAACCACTACACGGTTTCACTGGAAGTGCGAAGATGCCCCTCGGGCGACTGGACCTCTGTGTTGAAATTGGAAGTCATCCCCGCTCCGTTGTGCGGAAACAAACATTTGTGCTGATAGAAAACCACTCGGCCTACAACGCCTTCTTAGGTGCCTGACTTCCAAATTGTCCTGGCCCCATGGTGCCTGAAGATGAAATTTCCAACGGACAATGGAGTAGGGGAAGTAGAGGGAGACCAGGACATCGCTCAAGATTGCTATGTAGCTGAACTTCGCAATAACCGCAGGAAGGATAAAGGGAAGAGTGCAGAGACTGCCCTCTGCAGGAAAAATTTGGAAGCATAGCAACTAAAGAAAGCCCCTCCTCTTTGATATATCAATGACCCTTTCAATGAATTAGACCCCAGGGACAAAGAGGAGGAGGCCACCGCCGAGCCTGTAGAGGCTATGGAATTTGTATCTGTGGACAGACACGACTCGGGTAGACTATTGAAAGTCGGGTCCCAACTAAAAGCAGAATTAAAGGAACAACTCATTGATTTTCTCCGCCACAACTTGGATGTATTTGCATGGACGCACGCTGACATGACTGGAGTCTCCCCAGACATAGCATGCCACGTATTAAACATCGATCCTACCAAGGCGCCAGTAAAACAGAAAAAGAGAAGTATGGGGGCAGAACGATCAGCAGCCCTCGATGAAGAAGTAAAGAACCTACTTGCCAATGACTTCATACGAGAAGCCATCTACCCAGAGTGGATCGCTAACCCGGTACTAGTAAAGAAGGCTAATGGGAAGTGGCAAACATGCATTGACTTCTCCAACTTAAATGACGCCTGCCCGAAGGATTGCTTCCCACTTCCCCGAATCGATCAGCTTGTGGACAGCACAGCTGGGCACGAACTCTTATCTTTTATGGACGTATACTCAGGATATAACCAAATTCCTATGCATGCTCCCGATCAAGACCACACTAGTTTCATCACTGACCGAGGATTGTACTGCTACAAAGTAATGCCTTTTGGACTTAAAAATGCAGGAGCCACCTATCAGCGCCTCATCAACAAGATGTTTGCGGGGCTAATAGGACAAACTATGGAAGTTTATGTGGACGACATGCTGGTAAAGTCAAGGAAAGCCGACGATCACGTAAGCCACCTGGGCGAGATGTTTCAAGTACTTCGCCAATATGGAATGAAGCTGAATCCTCTAAAGTGCTCCTTCGGAGTATCATCAGGAAAGTTCCTGGGATTCATCGTCCATGCCAGAGGAATTGAAGCAAACCCTGAACAAGTCCGAGCTCTGAAAGATATCAGGATACCTTCTACCCGGAAAGAAATGCAAAGCCTAAATGGGAAGGTGGCCGCCCTGAGCAGATTCATCTCTAAAGCAACTGACAAATGCATCCCCTTCTTCGAGGCTCTAAAGAAAGACAGAGGAAAGTTCGAATGGACTGACGAATGCTTAACAGCTTTCCTTAACTTAATCGAACACCTCCAGAGACCACCAGTACTCTCAACTCCGAACAAAGGCGAAGAGCTATACCTATACCTTGCTGTGTCATCTCATGCTCTGAGCGCCGCCTTGGTGAGAGAAGACAAACGCACGCAGCGGTCAGTATACTTTGTAAGCAATAGGTTTACAGGGGCGGAAGCCAGATATCCTAAACTTGAGAAACTAGCACACTGTTTACTAATCACATCACGGAAACTGCGTCACTATTTCCAATCTCATTCCATTAGAGTTTTGACCGATCAACCGCTAAGGCAGGTACTCCATCGTCCCGAAACTTCTGGGCGACTACTTAAATGGTGCATTGAACTAAGTCAATATGATATCACCTACCATCCTCGCACCGCCATCAAGGGACAAGCCATGGCCAATTTCATTGCCGAATTCACTACCAACGAAGGTAAGGAGCAATCGGAAATAGCGGAAGACATCAAGTGGAATCTCTTTGTGGATGGAGTGTCAAACGAACAAGGCTCGGGGGTAGGTGTGGTAATAATCACTCCCAGGGGAAATAAGCTACACTATGCTCTAAAGTTGGAATTCGCTGCCACCAACAACGATGCAGAGTATGAAGCGGTGATAGCTAGATCAGGACTTGCCTTAGAGATTGGAGCCAATTCTTTATGTCTTCATAGTGATTCTCAACTTATTGTAAATCAAATACTAGGAGAATTTCAGGCTCGAGAAGAACGACTCACAACATATCTAAAGAAGACCAAGCTGCTTCTCGATCAATTGGATCACTATTTAATCAAACACATCCCTCGGGAAGAAAACCAAGAGGCCGACGGATTGGCAAAGCAAGCTAGCATGAGAGACGGCACTATTTCCGGAGCAGGGGCCATCTCAAAGCAACTGAACCCGAGTTTCGAGCAGGTGAATCTGATAGCTACAATCAAAGAGGAAACTTGGATGGCTCCCATCCAAAAATACTTACAAGACGGCACACTGCCCGACAAGCCTAACGAAGTCAAGAAAATCTTGAGGAGAGCTTCCCTCTACACAATACAAGAAGGCACCCTTTATCGGCGCGGCTTCTCTAACCCCTTGTTAAGGTGTGTCGCTGGAAGGGAAGCAAAGGAAATCTTATCCAACATCCATCAAGGAAGCTGCGGAGATCACACTAGAGGGAAGACTCTGGCAAAGAAGATACTCCGATATGGATATTTCTGGCCCACCTTAAACAAAGACGCCTTAGACTTCGTTAAAAAATGTGACAGATGTCAGAAATTTGCTAAGGTTCCGCGGCTACCAACAACTGAGATTACTCAAATGACCAGCCCTTGGCCCTTTGCAGTATGGGGAATTGACTTAATTGGCGAACTGCCAATGGGCCGAGGCGGAGCCAAATATGCTATAGTGGCAGTCGACTATTTCACCAAATGGGTGGAAGCAGAACCCCTAAATAAAGTATCTTCAGTAAAAGTTATTAACTTCTTGATCAAAAATGTTCTATGCAGGTACGGAGTCCCACTTAAAATCATATCGGATAATGGACTTCAGTTTGACAACGAGGAGTTCGCCAACTGGTGCCAAGAGCATGGAATTCACAAAAGCTTCTCATCTGTAGCTTATCCCCAGGCAAACGGACAACTCGAAGCTGTCAACAAGATTCTCAAAACTCTAATAAAAAAGAAACTTGAAACTTCAAAAGGCGCTTGGGTGGATGAACTTCCTACGGCACTGTGGGCCTATCGCACATCTTTCAGAACATCAACGGGGCATACTCCTTTCTATTTGGCATACGGATCGGAGGCTATGCTCCCAGTTGAAACTATAGTGCCTTCCCACCGTAGGATCCACTATAACCCAGAAGAGAATGAAGAACTCCTTCACATGTCTTTGGATCTAATTGAGGAAAGAAGAAATGATGCAGCCCTCAAAGCAGCAGCTCACAAACAAAAAGTGGCGACGCAATACAACTCCAAAGTCAAGCATCGTAGCTTACAAAAAGGAGATCTTGTCCTCAAGCGAATCTTCCATGCCCCGGAGCGCTAGATCCAATCTGGGACGGACCATACGTAATTCATAAAGATCTCCACAACGGAGCTTATATTTTGTCAACAGTGGACAAAGAGGTGTTCCAGAGGGCATGGAACATCCAACACCTTCGTCGATACTTTTCTTAACTTGTACTGCCCATATGAAGTGAATTAACAAAGAGAATCAGTGGACGTAGGCATTTTCGTGCCGAACCACTTTAAAAACTTGTCTCTTTTTAACTTGTTCCTTTGTATCTTGGCTGCTTGTTAACCTTACCCTTTTCTGTTGAACGAAATCCTATGTAATGGCATTTCCACTCAAGACACATCACGGCGTGACATCACCTGGACAAGACCTAACACGTACTATGCGAATCTATGCCCTCGCCAATGAGACACTTTTGCTCCAGCATCCCTCTGCTGCGGGTTAACTCATTGCTCGCGATCGGCCCTTAAAGCCAACTGTAATGAGCCGATTATAAGCCACCGAGTAGGCCGACTATAGCCTAGGCAACTCATTACGGCGTTCGGCTCGCCGGCAACCGTGAACCTACTTTAAGCCCCAACATAAGGTGTGGCCAGCCAGGGGTAGTTCACGGTTGACGATCGGCACCCACGCTAGCCGGCCACGGTAAATCGAATAATACCCACGATTATGGGCCATAATGGCCCGGGTAGTTACTGTGCGCGATCTCGGCTCCGAGTGTCTTAAGTACGGCTGTGGTAAAAAAGATAAACTCCCCGCGGAGGCGTAAGATGGGTGACAAATGTCTCCAAGACCCACAGCTAGGGAAAGTGACTACAAAACCCGTTTGCCTCGAACTTAAGCACATCGCAGGCCTTTCATGATTGGAAGTTTTACTTTTTATTATATTTCTATCTTATTTAAAAAATTTCCTCCTACCCTCTATAACGATCCCCAAAGTACAGGACACAAAGTAGGAGACGCTGACCGATGGGGATAAGGACTCACAATGGGATGACAGGTCAATCAACTACGTTCCATACTCAGTCGTATAAGACATTCAAAGCTACCATCCACAACTAAGACATGAAGGGCGGTACTTTCTTCTCTTGTAAATAAATACATAGCTATAATTTATTTGCACATCACATTAACTTTGCAAGGTATGAAATTATATCTTAAGCAAAAAACTGGCATCAAACACGATGGAATCACAGGCATGTGCACAGCTGTATTTCTTATGCAACACATCAAAATAACTAAGGCAGTCAAATATGACAGAATCAGCTTAAGTTAAAAAATTACAGGCTAAGAATAAAGTCGTTTGTTACCAATAACATAATTACAGCCTAAAAGTTACACTAATGTTTTAGAGCTAGCATAGACAGCAATGTCAAACAAACCAAAAAGACATCCAGGTCGATTCAGGGAGTCAGTTGCATCGGAGCTTCATCTCTATCCTACCGGCCCTCCAAGATCTACTTAGCCACGGGATCGGAACTCTCAGCATGCTGGCCGGAGGTAGTCGGTACCTCAGAGGTCTCACCTGTCCAATCCAGAAGAAGAATCCATTAGATAAGCGATAAGCGGTCAGGTTACAAAAAGCTAAAAGAGAAGACTTACCAGCCTCTACTCCTTGATCATCATCCTCCAGCTGCACACCAACCTCCTCAGCAGTAAGCAGCCGCATACCCTCTTTCACCGCCACCTTCTCCTCCTTGGTGAATTGAGCCGTAACCACATCCATTCGAAAGGCCACGCCACCCTCTTTATATGCATCGGACTTAGCCTCCTCCAGGGCCTTGAGATAAATCCTGGCCATGACTCGGGGGTAATCATCCATCCAAGATAAGCTGCCCTGTTTCCAAGTGTGAAAGTATATATCTTGAAGCATCTCATCCATTATCCCCTCATTCTCCTCGAACTCCCTTATACGGTCCTCAGAAGCCAACAGCTTTGCAATGGTGGCGTCCCTCTCCAATTGGTATCGTGAGCGGTTAGCCTGAAAGGTTTTTCTCATCGCCTCGATCTCATCCTTCAGCTTGGTTTGAGCAAACTCCGCAGCCTCAAGTTTCCCGGACAACTCCTGTACCCGCTCGAGATCTGCTTTCCGAACCTCATCCACCGTTGCAATAGCCATATCAATCTGTTCCTTACAAACGGCCTCCACTTTCCGCATCTCTGCCCTGCTGACCTCTTCCATGGTCTTCTTTAATTGCCTAGATGCAATCTCATGTTGAGAGATCTGGATGGCTTGATCAGCGAGTTGTTTGGCCTGGTCGGAAACCATTAAACGCAGTCGAATGTTAGCACTGCCGATTTCTTCTCCAGCCTTTACCAATCGAGCATGATGCCCCATCAGCTTCCTGGTTTCCTCAGCAACCCGGTCAATGTTTGCCTTAGCTTCGTCCCCCAAGGTTACAACCCGAGTGGTAAGCAAATCAAGATCCAGGAACTTGGCCTCGTCAAGCACCCTTACCATGGGATTACGAGGGAGAAGGTGCTCACCAGTAGCCTCATCAAAGGAAATATCGTGAGAACCCAAATCCAGATCCGGATGACCCGCAAACGGATTACGAGCCAAGCCAGGATGGTCTATCGAGGTAACGGTAGGATTTTCAGACGGGTGCGGGGAAGGAGTAAGCTCAGTATTCTCCTCCGTGGTATCTTGAAGAGGCTGAGTCGGGGGCTGAGAGTCAGGTGGAGATTCTAACAAGGAGCGACTCCTCTTCTTCTTTTGGATATCCTCTTCGATAACTCCAAGAAGAGGACGGTAGCCGACTACGTCTCCAGGGCGGTTAGTCGGAGGCTTAGGTTTAGTAGAAGCCCTTAGAGACTTATATTGTTCAAGACGGTGTCGAACACCCGATGTCTTGGCCACTTTACCTGATCCTGGGACAAAAACCAAGTGTTACAAGCAGACATTAAACTATAATTCAAGAAATATGTCAAGTTAGGAAAAGTAAGGAGACACTTTTGTTATACAAACCCTGGGGAGGAGTGGGATACTGCAATAAGTCCTGGATCTCATTCCAGGACGGGAGCTGGCCATAAAATATTCCTAAGTCCTTATCATAAATGGAGTCTGCAGAAGTCAAAAATTCACCTTGAGTCGCGGGGGCTGCCTCAACTATAACACTTTTGGAAGATGAATCGGCGTCGGCTCTGGCCTTGTCAGCTTTCTTAGACTTCTCTACCAGAGCCGGTTCTTCCTCCAGCCCTTTGAAAGCTAGGCGGAAAGCATCGTCCGTCCACTCCCTACCGAGTCACTCACCTACTCCCACCACCGGATCAATCCACGCCTCCACTCATGGCCAAACCAAAGCACTACCGAACCAACGTTGCTAGGCCAGATTGCATTAGCCTAGGCCCACCAGCAGCTACATACATCCAAGACCCCTACTCCCAACCTCACTCTATAAATAGAGGGGCAAGGGTACAACAATGGGGAACAAGTTGGAGAGCTCAAGAACGAACAAAACTCTCAAACAACTTTCATACACTTGTAATCAAAGCTTTGTACTTGTAATCTGAACAATAAAGGAGAATAAAATATAAAGTGGACGTAGGCACATTCTGGCCGAACCACTATAAACCTGTGTGTCTTTTACAGTTTAGTGCCTGCTTTTTACATATTTGCATAAAATATCCAAATCACTAAGAACAACAGAAAATCGACTAAATCATACGACTTGGAGGTGTTTGCTCAATTTTTGTGCAAACAATCGAGGTGTAGGAAAGGTGTAGGAAATTTCCTACACCCAAATTATAGCGTAGAAAAGACGTAGATAATCTTCTACGCCATTTTCACGTCTTTGTTAGTTTTCTACAAATCCATACCAACGTAGGAATGACGTAGGAAATCCCCTATGTAAAATTATGTCGTAGAAAAGATGTAGATAAATCTCCTACGTCATTTCTACGTCTCTGTTAATTTTCTACAAATCCAAACTGGCGTAGGAAAGGCATACAAAATTTTCCGTGCCATCCCTACACCTCAGTACAACAAAAATATAGTTTTTTAACTTTAACATCCTCCTAATGATGAAAAAAACATTTCAGAAAAGGGCGGCGAGGCTAATCCCCAAAACACAAAATTAATCAAAAAGCCTTATCCCCAAAAATCAAAATTCCATACAGCCCCAATGCAAATTGCGCGATCTGACAAGCTCGAGATGAGGCGGTGCTGGAGGCAGCTCGATGAGGACTACGTTAATTGGAGATGGAGGCCCAATAGCTGTGGGTTGCCAAGGTTCGATCCATGGAGTTTCTTGAGAACTGTCAAGGGAAAGAAGCTCATGTTCATCGGAGATTCACTTGCCTGAAACATGATGGAGTTCACTCTATGCCTCCTATCTCAGGTTTGTATACCCTTAGTTACATAGCTATAAGGAAATATGGAAGACCCAGAAAACGATTTCTATGTCTACACCATAATGAATATATATATGAAGCATGACTGATGTGGAGGCTGCAGTGACAGGCTCTGACTGGTTGTAGATGATTTAGCTACAGCTAGAGACTTGTGTGCACTGACAGGCTACACCATAATGGATATTTATCCCCTGTAACCTCTACAATACAAATAGAATAATATGAATCATGTATGCACATTTGATTTTAAAGAACTTGTACAATCTTCATAGTTGGTTATAAATATAAGACAATCTTGACTAATTATTTATAAAATAATGAAAATTGTGAAATTTTCATGTAATTTAGAAAAAATGTACCATTTTGTTTTTTCTTCAAAGAAGCGTGGGACTAACCTTTTTTTCAAGTTTAAATACTATATTTTATCATTAGATGTAAACCCTTTAAAAAATAGGATGATGTCAGATACCAAGTATTATACTCGTAATATAAAATTCTATCAGTTAACCACAAACAATATGATGATTCCTATATACAAATAACATTTGAGCTTGATCCATTATGGTAGAAAAATCAATCTGCATATAATATTGGAGTTATACTTAGGAGTGCAAGTTGATGCATTAATTGATAAATAATTCCAGCTGCTTTATCTCGAATTCAATAAAAAAACATTTTCTATTCCATATAAATATGAGATTTGGCCCACCATTAAGGTAAATGCATATTAACCTAGAAAGCAGGGGTGCTTCAGTTATGCGAAGAACTGCGCACCGATACGTATGGGGTGCGGGGGTGCGAGGGGGTGCGGCGGGATACGTACGGGGTGCGCCACGCGACGTGTCCCCGTATTTCCAGAAATGAGTGCGGCGGGATACTTAAAATGGGGTGCGGCAAGGGTAAAAACGTAATATTTTTTATGACCAAATTTCCATACCGGTTTAATTTGAACAGTTACGCGAACCCCCTGAAGCCCTAAGCCCTAATTATGCAGCTCCTCGTCGCTCCTCCCTGAGTCGCCTCGACCATCGCCCACCGCGCCTCGACCGTGCAGTCTGAAGACGCTTCGTGCGGCACCAACATCGGACCCGCCGGCTTCAGTCGGAGCGTCTCCGTTATCACGCTTTGCAAGTACGGTAGGTTTTGGACGTCCGTTTCTGATACGAGTCGGTTGTTTCCGATTTTTAGGTCGATTTCTGATTGGAGCTTTTTTAGGGTTTCTGGGTTGTTCAGCAGGAGCGTCAGTGCCCATTCTATTGTGTTTGATTGTATGTCTGTTCCCGCTGTTAGCACCGTCTGCGTTTGAGGTTCGATTTGTCAATAAACATATTTTAATTTTTATTCTAGATTAACTATTCAACTGCAATGTGAAAACCTTCAATGATTTCACCTGTATACAATCTGGGGTCTTATTTCAATTAATTATTAAGTCGACAATTAACTATCAATGTAATGAGTGCCTTCTACTTTGTTTTGTATGAAGTATTAAACCTTTCGTGTTCAATTTTTTATTTTCTGGAGAGAAAAAAAAAACTGTTGTTTTAAAGTTAATTCATTTACCATGCAAAAACCTTTGATGATTTCGTCTGTATAGTAGTTGGGATCAGATTTCTGAAGCAAAAGTAGAGTGGCCACCATTGTTTTCCTCTCTTCGTCATTCTTCCCATATCTAACATCATCAATCGTCTTCTGAAAAAATTCATCTCTATATTGTGACAAATAAGCTGCTTTGCTTTTAAACCCATTTAAGTGAATTATTTCGAAATGTAAAACAATTAGGCAGCAGTGCAGTGTTGTTGTTTTTTTGAGGCAGCAGATAATTTTTTGAAGCAGCAGTTTTTAGAAGTAGCAGTTTTTTTTTAGGCACTGATTTTTTTTTTTAATTAACTCTTTTAGTTATGGAAACTACTTCATCTACCAATTCAACTACAAATGTGGAATATACTTTTAAATTGGTAACTTTTAAAATTTGAGTTCTAATTTAATGATCTTGCTATGACTTTTGTATTCACATAATGTCTAATTTAAACATAATGTCTAATTTCAGAGGCGCTGTTAATTTATTTTTTTTAAATTCACTTACAGTTATTGAGTTATGGAATCTTCAACAAGTTCAGCTGCAAGTTCTGCAACAGTCCCGGTTGTTCAAAGCCAACAAACAAGTGTAGATGTCTTATGGAAACACATGACGAAAATTGTAAAATCAGGTGGAAGAAGCGGAAATGCAAAAATCAGGTGCAATTTATGTAATTTTGAATTCACGGGCTCATATTCAAGAGTAAAAGCACATTTGATGAGGATAAAAGGAATGGGAGTTAAAGTTTGTACCAAAATCACTCCCGAAATATTTAGTGCACTACAAAGAGAGTTGGCGGAGGAGGAAGAGAAGAAGAAAGCAATTGAAATTCCACTACCTCCTTCGTCAAACACTAAATCATGTAGTAGTGCTTGGGTAGGAGTTCAAAAGATGGAAATGGAAGGATCAAAAAGGAAGGTAGTTGACATGAATAATCCAATCCAAAAGGCATATAATATGGAAAGGAGATCATTATTGGATGGCGAGATTGCAAGAGCATTTTATTCCGGGGGCTTGCCTTTTCATTTTGCTAGAAATCCTCATTACCGAAAGTCATATACAATGGCTTCCGAATTCAATCTTTCAAGCTACGTTCCTCCCTCTTACAATGCTTTGCGCACAACTTTATTGCAAAAGGAAAGGGCTAATGTTGAGAGATGTTTGGAATCAATCAAGACCACTTGGAAGGAGAAAGGTGTGAGCATAGTTTCTGATGGATGGAGTGATAGTCAAAGAAGGCCATTAATAAATTTTATGGCGGTTACAGAGAATGGTCCTATGTTCTTAAAAGCGGTCAATTGTGAAGGTGAATACAAAGATAAGTTCCACATTGCAAACTTGATTCGAGAGGTGATCATGGAGGTAGGGCCTCAGAATGTTGTTCAAGTTGTCACTGATAATGCGCCAGTTTGCAAGGCGGCAGGTATGATAATCAAAATATACATGCTTTGTGATTTGTCCATTTTTTGCACATTCCTCAATACTTCTCTCATCTTGTTTAATAATCTGTCATTAACTTATTACTTATTAGGTATGATTATTGAGGCCTCCTTTCCTCATATATTTTGGACTCCATGCGTAGTGCACACTCTTAATTTGGCACTAAAGAATATTTGTGATCCCAAGAATACCGAGTCTAATAAAGAGGCGTTTGATGAGTGCAATTGGATTAAAGAAGTGGCTAACACATCAATGATGATTAAGAATTTCATTCTTAATCATAACATGGTGAACACAATGTTCAACATGATATCTCCCTTGAAGCTTCTTACTGTTGCTGAAACAAGATTTGCATCTGTGATTATCATGCTCAAGAGGTTTAAACTATTGAAACGTCCTCTTGAAACATTGGTACTTTGTGAGGAATGGAGTACCTACCGTGAGTATGATCCTGAGAAAGCTCTAATCATGAGAACCACAATACTTGATGAAACTTGGTGGGATAAGGTTGAATATGTGATTCAGTTCACTGGTCCTATGTATGATATGATTCGTTTTGCTGATACAGATAAGCCTTCACTCCATTTGATTTATGACATGTGGGATGATATGATTGAGAAAGTGAAGACTATCATATATAATCATGAAAAGAAAGAGCTCTTTGAGAATTCTACATTTTATGATGTAGTTTATGGGATTCTTATTGTTAGATGGACTAAGAGTTCTTCACCACTTCATTGCCTTGCACATTCACTCAACCCAAGGTAAACTTATAACCTCTAAATGTACTAATTAATTCTTTGATTCATAGATAGTTTATGCTCAACTTTGATTCTTTTATTAATCATTTTGTGTAGGTACTATAGTCATGCATGGCTTATTGCAGCTCAAGATCGTATTCCTCCTCATCAAGATATCGAGCTATCCCAGGAAAGAAACAAATGCATCAAAAGGTATTTTCCAGATCAGGAGGCAAGACAAGCTGTAAGTGTTGAGTTTGCCCGATTTTCGGGACAGATGGATACCTTTGGTAGTGCTGACTCTATAGAAGATAGAGGCACTTTGGATCCAAAGATGTGGTGGCTTATTCATGGAGCTTCAGCTCCAAATATTCAGAAAATAGCTTTGAAGCTATTAGGCCAACCATGCTCTTCTTCTTGTTGTGAAAGAAATTGGAGTACTTATTCCTTCATTCATTCCGTTAGAAGGAATAAGATACTACCATCTCGGGCGGAAGACTTGGTTTATGTGCACAACAATCTTCGACTCCTTTCTAGAAAGAGTCCCTTATACTTGACAGGAGAGACAAGGTTGTGGGATGTTGGAGGCGATCACTTTAGTCCATTAGATGGTGCCGAAGAGCTTGAGATAGCAAGTCTTTCTCTTGATGAGCCGGAGATGGAAGCTATGATTATCCAAGATGATGATTGATTTCAACTTTTAAGTGTCAAATGAATATTTAATATTATGTCTTTTATGATTATCCAAAATGATGACTATGTCTTTTAATATTATGTCTTTTATTTAATATTATATATATATATATATAATATTTTTAATTTGTCGTATCCCCCCGCACCCGAATCCCCATTTTTTTGAATTTGCCGAATTTCCGTATCCCCGTATCACGCACCCCCGCACCCGCACCCATGCTTCATAGATATTAACTTAAGGAGATAGCATTATTTAAAAATGGAATCCATTGCGAGTGCAGTATAGTATTATTATAAGCAGCCTCACGCTATGGAGAAAGAAAAAGCTAAATGCTTTATTGTTTTGATTGCTTTGGAAGCACTATAACTGGATTATTAAGGGGCGGATCATATTTGGTCGATTGAAATAATAAAATAATTGAATAATACATGTAAAATATGCAGTTAACTTGTCTACACCACCAATATACAAATACTATGAAAAAAAGCACCGTGATCCTAAATTTTTCTAATATGGTTAATTAGGACTAGGAATGACAATGGGGCGGGTTTCTTGTGCCCCAGACCCGCCCCAGGGTTTTTAGACCTCGCCCCAGACCCACCCCGTAGACCCGGTGCGGGTCCAGAATTTTGCCCCAACCCGAGACCCGTACGGGTCAGGGTAGACCCGCCCCGCCCCGAGACCCGGTGAAGGTTTTTGTATTGATTCAAAATTGTGTACTAATGTACATGTATTTATATTTTTTGTCGCTAAATGATACATTAAATACAAATAACAATGTGTTTACAATTATAAAGGAAGATAATAAAAATGTGGTGTATAAAATAATTCAAAAAAATATGCATATGTTATTTTATAAATATCAATGATGCAACTTAATACTATAAACTTTTTATAGCTTATTGATTAGAACATTATAATATCCATGTCATAATCAAACATACACAGATATATATATATATATAAAGATTAACAAATCATCGTTATAATACTAAAGCAATTTCATGAGATCTTAGAAGTGCGGGTCGGGTTGGGGCGGGTCAGCCAAGCCCCGACCCGACCCTAGACCCGGAGCTCTCAAGAACGGGTCACGGGTCTACCCGCCCCGATGACCCAATGGGGCAGGTCTGGGCGGGCCAAAACAGGAGCGGGTCAACCGGGTTTGGACCCTAGACCCGCCCCATTGCCATCCCTAATTAGGACCAACCGATTCTCAATCAACCGACTTAAAGGCCTTAAGCAACCTTGATTACTTTGAGTTTTAACTACATTAAAATATTAACTAACTCATTATATTTGTGGCACATTTGTTTTAGACGGCCAACACCATCGATTTAAATTAGATTATAATCAACACTAAAATTTGTAGGATCGTTTTCACCCTAAAGGGGGTGAATAGGGTCTACTAAAAATTAAAGCGGAAATAAAAATTATAACAAAAGGCAATGCAGAAAAGATCACACAAGATTTTACCCAGCTTCGGCAAAAACTACCTACGTGCTGCCTCCAAGGTTTCTACTAGAAATTAAGTAATCAGACCTTTACAAAATCACGTAAACTCGCGATACCCGCTAACTCGATTAAGCTAACTCTAAGCTCAAAACCTTGCCACAACTCAACCACTGAGTTGCGAATTCTCAAACTACGCCCCATAGTTTGTACCTAATTACGCAACTAGAAATTTACACAATTTTAAAATAGAAATTTACAAATAAAAATAGAACTAAAACAAAACCCTATTTTTATAAACTAAGACCAATAGAAATCCGGCCCGAGTAAATGATTAAGGTAAAAACTGTCTTCCCCTTTTTTATGTGTAATCTCTTCGGCCGCTTCCTTTTGTTGCTCTTCAAAAATTAGGGTTTCGATCGAAGCCGCTACTTGTAATTAAATACTCGAATTGTTTGCTGTGATGCTCTCGTTCCTTCATTCGCCTACTACTGCTTCAATTGTCGAGTTCGATGTTGCTTTGAATTGGTACGTGATTTGCCCCCTTTCGATTTTTGATTATGCTCGACTTTGATTCGAGTTTTGGATTTTTTTTTTGTGATTTGTTCTATGTAAGCTCTCTGAATTTTTTCTTGAACTCGAATAATTATTTGCCGATGATGAATTGGGCATTTATAGGGATTAAAACCCTATAATCTCATTCGTATATTTTGATTTGAATTCTTCAAATACTTTGCTCGGCCATTCGATTCTTGCTTGAACGATGTGATGATTTTTGACTTGTTCATTTCTGACCATCGATTGAATATGTTTCCGATCTTTGCTGCTATGACTTGTTCATCCTTTGAATGTATTTCTGATATATTCAAATATGTTTAAATATATTCGAATTTGTTAATTCTTTACTGCCAACAACTTTTTCAACTACGAGCTTTTCTACTCCTTGACTTTCATCGAACTACTACTGATAGTTACGATTTTTTGTTGTATGCATATGCTCTGTACCTTGCTCTGACCATCCATATCGATGCCTTGTTTGTGTGTCACCATGTATATACATACATACATATATATATATGTATATATGTGTGTGATCTGATTTTGCTTGTTGCATTTATTTTGAAAAAAATTGTTGTCATTTGTTCACTAGTACATGTTCACTTGTTCAAACTGCACATGTTCACTTGTATTCATGTTCAAGTTGACTGGTTACATTGAAGATCGTTCTTGCCTTTGTTATTGAATCTAAAACTGCTTTCCTTGTTTGAGTTTGATCTGAAGCTTTGCATTCATGTTAACCCTTTATGACTTGTAATCATTGTAAGCTTTGTATGATTCTCGAGATGCTGGTCTGTTCTGAACTGTTGTGTTCATTCATATATATATCCTTGTATACCCATATGTACTTGAACTTGTTTGCCTCTGAACTTGTGTGCACTGTTGTGTTTGTCTTCATTTGGTTTATACTGATTGCTTGCATATTGAATTTGTATTCTCTGCTGCATATGCATGCTCTAATGTTTGCTGGTCATCTCCATGTAGATACACACATACATATATGTATGTATATGTGTGTGATGGCTATGCTCTGTCCACTGTGCTAGTTGCTTCGATTTCCATGTCTAGTTCCTTCGAGTTCCATGTCCAGTTCCAATTAAGTCTGGTTGCATGTGTGTGGTTCCTGAGTTATGATAGTCTGGTTCTATTCGTGAACTGCTGTCATGTTTGTATTCAAATTAAACCATTTGACCTTGTGAGCATGTCTGAGGCTTTTTGCATTCATGTATATTTGCATGCTGAAACTGAATGCCTGCATATTCATTTCGCTTGAATATTTTCTTTGTACTTGGCCCTGTACTCTAGTTGCATATGAACTTGCTTTTCAAGTGTTTATTTAAGTATGGTCTGGTGGTTTTGTTTCACTGGCTTGTTGAGTTTCCATGTTCACCTACTTGTTTGTGCACTTCATGTTGACTGAAACTGAATTTGTACTTGCTCCTGACCATGTCTTGTGCACTTGAAGTCTAGTTCGGTTTCAGGATGATTTGCTTTGCATTTTGTTCCATGGTTTCATGTTGGTTGAGGCTGTTTTGGTTGATTTTGCATTTTCACTGGAGTTGAATCCAGTCTAGGCTTGGGTTTGACCTTGTGCTCACCCGTCCCTACAATTTTAACAAGCTAGTGTATATCGGTGTGCATGACCTTACGGCATGTGTAGTGATACACTGTGCATGTCACAAGTTGTTTGTGGAAGATGAATTAAAAGAAAATGATGACGAACAACCCAAATAATTGAGGCAAATAATATTTTCAAACACACACTTCATTATGCACTGCAAAATATTTCTTTTTCAATTTTACTGCGCCAATGTTTATTTTGCTGATAGTTCAGATGTTGCATACAGGCTGGAACAGAGTTGAAGATCAAAATAGGAGTGATGAGTGAATTATGTAGTGAGGTGAAATATGTATGTAAAATTGTATAGTGAAAATTGTGTTGTAATTGAAACTTGTATAGTGAGAGCTTAAATTTGTATTATTCGAATTTGTAATAAAATATTTGTTTGAATATAAATTCTGAGTTATTTATTTTATTCAATAAATATTTATTTAATTATGTGGAAAAATAAAATAGTACAATAACAAATACATTTAAACGAAATATATATATATGTTTATTATCATCAAACAAAAATCATAGGCTATTGTATTCAACAATCTCCCCCTTTTGATGATAACAAACATATATTAAGATTTTTACTCTATTAAATGTATTTGGTCTTGATGAATCCTATAAGCTCCCCCTATTCGAATACTCCCCCTACAACAAAGCTCCCCCTTCACATATGCATGAAAAAAATATGCAATTAAAAAACATTATACCTTGATGAGAATATGCAAATAAAAAAATTGAACTTATTTGCCAAAATCTTAACTTCTCTCCCTCTTTTGTTATTAGCAAAAGAGTAATAGTGTTAGATAAGAGTGATAAAGTGATAGACATTAATACAACATTAATACTTAATCGAGTATAAATAGGAATTTTTTTAAAAAAATCAAACAAAAATCATAAATACTCTGTTAGGCGCATATTCCATTTTTGAGTGATAGGGGTGATGTCGGCATAGAAAACCATATAGTCATGTCCATTTGTGGTATATTTATGACATGAATTTGAATACTTACTAACCATACATAACCGTAAGGACTTTTAAAATAGATTAGTAGTATTCTCTTTTTTTATTAAAAAGGAATTCCAAGCATCTTCTAACCACACATAACCGTGAGGACTTTTAAATGGGGTTAGAATCAACTCGCCTATTTTATCCAATTTTGATATGTGTTCCATACATGCATAACCGTGAGGACTTTTAAATGAGCACGAAAGCACATAATCAAAGATTCCAAGTAGTTCACTCATGCATAACCGTGAGGACTTTTAAATGAGAGTGAGTACTTTTGGATGATTTTATTGCTAATTAATTAAAAAATGAATAATTTCCTGTTTAAATACCACATTTTAACATACTATATTGGATTTTTATGAGTGATAGTCGTAGAAATATGATAGGAATATAGATGGTCATGGAATTTTTACCAACCAAAGTTATTACAAATTTTGTTTAAATTTTTAAAGAAATTTACTAAATATACTCTCTCAAGACATAATGTATGATCAAGATCAACGCTTATCACTTTTTTTAGTCATTATTTATCTTTTCGATATAAGTAGGGAGTCAGATTAGTTAACATAGGCATTTAAGATCAAATCCAAAAATATAAAATCAAATTTCTAAAATTCCTAAACTGAGACGAAGTTGACAAAAACTATTTTCTGGAAGGGGTTTTGTAAAAATGTCTGCCAATTGAAAAGCAGTTGAAATGAAATTTATGCAGATATTTTCTTTGGGAATGTGATCTCTAATGAAATGATGTCTAACATCTATATGCTTGGTGCGAGAATGATGTACAGGATTATTTGTGAGATCAATTGCACTTTTGCTATCACATATAAGTGGGACTCGTTTAAAATTTAGACCATAATCTTGCAAGGTTTGTATCATCCATAAGATTTGAGCAGAGCAACCGCTTAGAGCTATATACTCTGCCTCAGTGGTAGATAATGCAATACAATTTTGTTTTGGACTTGACCATGCAACTAACGAATGTCCCAACATAAAACACGTTCCACTAGTACTTTTTCTATCAACTAGACTACCAACATAATCTGCATCTGAATACCCTTTTAACTCAAAGTTATCATTAGTTGGATACCAGAGACAAACCGTAGGGTGTGCAATAGATACCTTATAATCCTTTTTACAGCTTTTAAATAAGATTCTTTTGGATTTGATTGAAACTGTGCACATAAACAAACAGAGAACATAATGTCTGGCCTAGAGGCAGTAAGCTAAAGAAGTATACCCACGTGTATCTAGAGTAATCATCAACCAATACAAAACAATATCTCTTACCACCTAAACTTGCAATATTATTAGGTCCAAACAAATCCATATGTACTAGTTCAAGAACTCTAGAGGTACTTATAGTGTTCTTGGCATGAAAAGATGATTTTTTAAATTTTCCCATAGTACATGCTTTACATAGAATTTCTATTTTGAAATCATGAGATGGTAAACCTCTTAACAAATCTTTTCTTTTTAATTTGTTTAACAGATTCATGCTAGCATGTCCTAATCGTTTGTGCCATAAGTTTACTTCTACATCCTTATCTATCAAACATTTTGAAAGAGTTAGATCATCAAAAGATAGAGAGTATATATTACCTTTCCTCTTACTTGAAAATAAGGTTACTTTTGATGATTAATCAACAATTTTGCACAAATCAGAATCAACAACAACATTCATTCCCTTATCACATAGCTGGCTGATTGAAATCAGATTATGGTGCAGATTTTCAATATATAATACATTGTTTAAGGTAATGTATCATTACCTACTTTACCTTTATCGATAATTTTACATTTATCGTTGTTGCCCATTGTGACTCTGCCACCTTTGTACTTCTCTAGGCTAAGGAACTTTGATTTGTCACCCGTCATGTGCCTGGAACAGTCAGAATCCAGGTACCACTCTTGTTGTTCCTTAGCCTGCCAACACACCTACACGGGAAAAGAGTTTTGTGACCTATTTGTTTTCATAGGTCCATGATTGTTAGTGATAAAATATTTTGAAAAACAAGTTTGTGTAGAACCAAGACAGTTTATGTTTGTTCCTTTTGGCACCCAGATTTGTTTGATTTTAAGTGAATTTACATTTGTGCCTTTAGGAACCCAAATTGGTATGGTTTTCGTGTGTTTGGGTCTATACCAGTAGTTGTTTTGATTGTGTCCAATTTTTTTCACAAATCGTGCACTTGGGATTGACATGATTAATTTCACTTTTACCTTTTTTAGATTGAGTATACCCAAGTCCTTGTCTAATAGTGTTAACAGTTTGTTTCCCTAATAGCATATTTAGTGATCTTTCTCCTTTGGAGAATTTTTCTAAAGTTGTAGACAATTGTTGGACTTGTGACTTAAGAGATTCATTTTCATTCAATAACAAAGTGCACTTTTTAATAGAATTTTCTCTCCTAGTATTTTCACTTTCTTTCAAAATCAGAATTTGATTTTCAAGCGATTTAATTTTAGTTTCTGATTTTTATTTCCTCTTCTAATAATGGACACTTATCACACTTAGGGCACTTATTTCTATAGTTTTGAACCAATTGATCAAGCTGCTTATTTAGTTATATCAAACTATCTTTTTGTGATTCAATTTTAGCATATTTTTTTCTAAGTCTTTCAAAACAGCCATTTACTTCATGAAAATATACAAGTAATTGCGAGTGAGTAAGTTTTGATACCTTGCTTGGCTCGTCATCAGCGTTGTCACTTGTTTCTCCTAAAAGACACAGATTTGATCTTTCACTCTCACTGTCGGTGCTTTTATTATCATCTTCCTCACTTTCATCCCAAGTTGCTGCAAAACTTCTGCTTATCGGTTTCTTTCCTTTGCTGAATTGATTTTGAGAACAAATTTGGCTTGGTATGACCAGGTTTATTGCACTTATGATAAATGATCTCCTGCTTTTCTGAGTTGTCTAGAACTTTGACGATACTACTCTTCAGTTGTTGATTTAGGGCAGGATTTTCATATTTGCAGTTCCATCTTTTGAATCTCTTTATTATCAGTGTCAGTTCAGCCGCTCCATCAACACCATCATCATCTTCACTTTCCATTGTTCCTTTAAGAGCTATTGATTTCTTTTGCGTATCTCCTCCTTCACGTTCTTCCTTAAATTTGATTTCTAGCTTACAAGTGGTGAGGTTTTCGATGAGTTCTTCAACTTTAACCTGTTTTAGATTCTTAGATTCTTGGATAACAGTCACCTTTGCCTCAAAATTTTGTGGAAGAATTCTGAGAATCTTTTGGACTATTTCCAGTTCTGTGTATGGTTTTCCTAGAGATTTGGATTTGTATATAAGATTAGAAAGTCGTCTATACATTTCTTTGACACTTTCATCCTTTGTCATTGTGAAGTTCTCGTACTCACTACTAAGCATGGTAAGGCGAGATTCTTTAACCTGAGAGGTTCTTTCATTAGTCACTTCAAGCATGTGCCAAATTTCCTACGCAGTTAGACAATGCGAGACACGGTTAAATTCAATTAGATATAATGAACAAATAATAGAATTCATAGCTTTAGCATTAGTAGTTTACAATTTATTTTCAAAATTTGTCCATTGATCCATAGGTTTATTAACTTCTTGATTGCCTACCATTACTGTTGGTGTGCTACATCTTGTTTCAACAATATTCCATGCATCTGCGGTTTTCAAAAAAAATTCATTCTAGTTTTCTAATATGCATATTCACCATTGAATATGGATGGTCTAGCTGTGGACTGACCTTCAGCAAAAGCATTATTAAAAGAAGCCGTTGAAAGAAAAAAAATCAAAATTTTTTAACAGAAAATGGTTTTTGTTCCTAGCTTCGATACCACTTGTAGGATCATTTTCACCCTAGAGGGGAGGTGAATAGGGTCTACAAAAAATTAATGCGGAAATAAAAATAATTACAGAAAGCAATGTAGAAAAGATCACACAAGGTTTTACCCAGCTTCGGCAAAAACTGCCTATGTGCGGCCCCAAAGGTTTCTACTAGAAATTAAGTGATCAGACGCTTACAAAAACACGTAAACTCGAGATATCCGTTAACTCAATTAACCTAACTCTAAGTTCAAAACCCTGCAACAACTCAGCCACTGAGTTGCGAATTCTCAAACTACGCCCCGTAGTTTGTACCTAGTTACACAACTAGAAATTTACACAATTTTAAAATAGAAATTTACAAATAAAAATAGAACTAAAACAAAACCTTATTTGTATAAACTAAGCCAAATAGAAAACTGGCATGAGTAAATGATTAAGGTAAAAACAGTCTTCCCCTTTTTTATGTGTAATCTCTTCGGCCGCTTCCTTTTGCTGCTCTTCAAAAATTAGGGTTTCGATTGAAGCCACTGCTTGTAATTAAATACTCGAATTGTTTGCTGTGATGCTCTCGTTCCTTCATTCGCCTACTACTGCTTCAATTGTCGAGTTCGGTGTTGCTTTGAATTGGTACGTGATTTGCCCCTTTTCGATTTTTGATTATGCTCGACTTTGATTCGAGTTTAGGATTTTTTTTTTGTGATTTGTTCTAAGTAAACTCTCTGAATTTTTTCTTGAACTCGAATAATTATTTGCCGATGATGAATTTGGCATTTATAGGGATAAAAACCCTATAATCTCGTTCGTATATTTTAATTTGAATTCTTTAAATACTTTGCTCGGCCATTCGATTCTTGCTTGAACGATGTGATGATTTTTGACTTGTTCATTTCTGACTATCGATTGAATATGTTTCCGATCTTTGCTGCTACGACTTGTTCATCCTTTGAATGTATTTCTGATATATTAAAATATGTTTAAATATAATCGAATTTGTTAATTATTTACTACCAACAACTTGTTTAACTACGACCTTTTCTACTTCTTGACTTTCATCGAACTACTACTGATAGTTACGATTTTTTGTTGTATGTGTGTGCTCTATAGCTTGCTCTGACCATCCATACCGATGCCATGTTTGTGTGTCACCATGTATATACATACATACATATATGTATGTATATATGTGTGTGATCTGATTTTTCTTATTGCATTTCTTTTAGAAAAACTATTGTCACTTGATTACTAGAACATGTTCAATTGTTCAAATTGCATATGTTCACCTGTATTCATGTTCAAGTAGACTGGTTACATTGAAGACCGTTCTTGCCTTTGTTATTTAATCTGAAAACAACTTCCTTGTTTGAGTATTATCTAAAGCTTTGCATTCATGTTAACCCTTTATGACTTGTGATCATTGTAAGCTTTGTATGATTCTCGAGATGCTGGTCTGTTTTGAACTGTTGCGTTCATTCATGTATACATATCCTTGTATACCAATATATACTTGAACTTGTTTGCCTCTGAACTCATGTTCACTGTTGTGTTTGTCTGCATTTTCTTTATACTGATTGCTTGCATATTGAATTTGTATTCTCTGTTTCATATGCATGCTCCAATGTTTGCTGGTTATCTCCATGTAGATACATACATACATATATGTATGTATATATGTGTGTGATGGCTATGCTCTATCTACTGTGCAAGTTGCTTCGAGTTCCATGTCCAATTGCTTCGAGTTCCATGTCCAGTTCCAATTAAGTCTGGTTCCATGTGTGTGGTTCCATAGTTATGATAGTCTGGTTCCATTCATGAACTGCTGTCATGTTTGTATTCAAATTAAGCCATTTGACCTTGTGAGCATGTTTGAAGCCTTTTGCATTCATGTATATTTGCATGCTGAAACTGAATGCCTACATATTCATTTTGCTTGAACATTTGCTTTGTACTTGGCCATGTACTCTAGTTGCATATTAACTTGCTTTTCAAGTGTTTATTTAAATCTAGTCTGGTGGTCTTATTTCACTGGCTTGTTGAGTTGCCATGTTCACCTACTTGTTTGTGCACTTCATATTGACTGAAACTGAACTTGTACTTGCTCTTGAACATGTCTTGCGCACTTGAAATCTAGTTCGGTTTCATGATGATTTGCTTTGCATTTTGTTCCATGGTTTCATGTTGCTTGAGGCTATTTTGGTTGATTTTGCATTTGCACTTGAGTTGAATCCAGTCTAGGCTTGGGTTTGACCTTATGCTCACTTGTCCTTGCAATTTTAACAAGCAAGTGTATATCAGTGTACATGACCTTGCGACATGTGTAGTGATACACTGTGCATGTCACAAGTTGTTTGTGTAAGATGAATTAAAAGAAAATGATGTCGAACAACCCAAATAAATGAGGCAAATAATATTTTCAAACACACACTTCATTGTGCAGTGCAAAATATTTCTTTTTCAATTTTACTGCATCAGTGTTTATTTTGCAGATAGTTCAGATGCTGGATGCAGGCTGGAACAGAGTTGAAGATCAAAATAGGAGTGATGAGTGAATTATGTAGTGAGGTGAAATATGTATGTAAAATTGCATAGTGAAAATTGTGTTGTAATTGAAACTTGTATAGTGAGAGCTTAAATTTGTACTATTCGAATTTGTAATAAAATATTTGTTTGAATAAAATATTTGTTTAAATATGAATTCCGAGTTATTTATTTTATTCAACAAATATTTATTTAATTATGTGGAAAAATAAAGTAGTACAATAAAAATACATTTAAACAAATATATATATATGTGTTTATTATCATCAAACAAAAATCATAGGCTATTGTATTCTACAAAATTTGCGTTAAGATTTTTTTTTAATTTATAATTGATGAGTCAACTCCTTTTAAAAGGTTGTATATACTAAATGAAGATAAATGATTCTGAATTTTATCCAAAGTTAAAACAAATTGAAAGAGACGAAATAGAATTTCAAGTACCAATTCAAAAGTTCGGTCCATATTATTAAATTAAAGTTGTATAAAATGTTTATGTGGTCTATGTTTTCAATGCATTCTTTGTTAATATATTAATTGGAAGTGTAGTTTAATAAACATGTACATGCAAGTGAATCCATTTTCTAGCTTGGGACCCTTGCCTAGTGCCTAATCCGTGTTGCAACTAAGTCATTAGTAGTTTTAGGATTTGTATGTGTCATCTTTAATGTCACGGTATGGACCATCAACCAATCGAGCCACACCATTGATGCAATATACAATTTTTGTTTGGAAAATGGATTTAAATGTGACATTTTCAGCTCAAAAGCCCATTTAGAACACAAAATTGGGTTGCCTTTACATTTCTGGTATTTACCCGATTACTGTCAAAAACATAATTAGGTTTATCAAACCCTTATTGACTTTGCTTTGCTCTTATAAAAAAAAATTTCCTTCAATGGCGATGAGAGAAAATATTAACGACAAATTATCTTCCTCGACTATTGACAATAAATATTTACCCTATATTCATATTATTCTATTTGTATTATAGAGGTTACAGGGGATAAATATCCATTATTCTATTCATATTATTCTATTTGTCTTGTATTGAAAAAAACCAACCCTCCTCCAAAATCCCCACCATACGACCCCCGTTCCCCTTTTTAAAATTTGGAGTCACTTTAACAATACAATAAATATTAATACACCGTTGAATCACATCAAATGCTTTAACAATAAATATGCAAATCTCATACCGTTTCTTTTCAAAAAATATATTAGATTAAGACAAACGTGTGAAATATACATATACACATACAAATTATGAACTATATTATGACCTTGTACATAAATAATGAGTAATAAAAGATGTAAATGCATACCAAATTTTTATCAATCCGGTTGAAAATGGTTGGGTCCTTACAACAGCAACAATTTCCAAATCTTCCTTATTAATCCAGTCCCCATGATTATATCATGACATGTTTCCTTACCACAGTACGTGTACAATTTATATCAGGTATGGTAATTCTTGGAAAATTACAAAAAAAATGAAGAAAAAATGAATAAATGTTGTAAACAAATAAGAATATCTATAAACAAATAAAAGCAGAAGCAATTAGAGAAAGAGGCAGAAGAAATATTATTCATTCTTCAGAGATTAGTCATATATTCATATTACATAGCCTCCTTTATATAAAGGCTTCAGAGATAAGGATTGAACTTATCCTACGATGTGGGACTAAACAAAACAATATAAAAGCATATTCACTTCATTATTTACATATATTATAACACTCTCCCTTGAATATGCGTCTTCAAAATCTTGAATGCTCTGATAACTTAAAATTGTCCCATTTGAAACGTGTATGTGATTGCTCCCCCTCATTATTATCTTGCTTGCATTTATCCATTCAGTCGATATAGATATTGTTTGTTGCCTTATTAAAAACCTCTTTCAGGAAAACCGGTGGGAAAAACCTTGAACGAGGAAAAGAGTGTTGTTTGATGTGTGTTTTAGTGTTTGATGATAACAAAATATATATATCGAATTATAGATGTGTTTGCAGATTTTATTTTACACATACAGGAATAAATATAAATATTGAATAATAATGCTATTGCACAGAATTTAACAAATTCAAACAGTAATTTATTCAATATAATATTTTATTCAATGCAATGTTTTTCAGTTCATACACTGATCTCATACAGTACACTGATTTCCTATTTACAGTTCACTCTCACTCATACAATTATCGTTACAATGATTTCCTCACTACATCACTCATACACTCAGTTGTTTTTCTGAATCTGCATTGTCCATCTCCAGTATTTATCTTGTCTCCTGTGTACCTGTATAATTAAAAATCTACAGCAGCAATCTGAACAGAAACGAATTTAATTTGCAAAAATATAAAATTTGTTTTTAAAGCTGTCTCAGATATATGGGTTAAACGTCATCATCTTTGATTGTGTAATATCTGTGCATATCAGTATTCATATCAGGGACAGGTAATTACGAGTGGCTGCAGTACACACGTATGCACGTGTGCACTGCCTCGCCAACTCGAGTGCAAAAGGTCAAATCAAAATTAGATTCAACACAAGTGCAAATGGCCTCGACCAAAGTTCAAAAAATGGCAACTGCAACAATATGGCAATACAAATGAATCAGACTACACAAATATCACAAAGTCAAGTCTAACAGTCAAAGTTCAAGTGACTCAAGATCAAAGACCAGACTTATGACCATGTACAAGATCAACAAAGTGTACACAGTAAAGTCTACAGGCAAATGGTCAAAAGTACACAAGTGAATCCAGTGCTAACCTGAACAAGTTCAAGTGACAAACAGAGGGAAGCAGTGAAGTACAACAGTGAAGGCTACAGGTTCAAGTGACTCAAGAACAACATATCAACAAGGCATCAAGTATACACATCTCAGTGCATCACAGTGCACATATGTTAAGTACACAAAGACTCGAGTGATCAAGTGTCTACAACAATACTAAAGTGCATCAGTGAATCAACTGGACAGTGATTCAAGCCAGGGTACCCAGTATGAAAACTACAACAAAGAAGCTCATTGCAACCAAGAAGCTGACCTATATGCAACATGGACAAAAGTATATGAATGCACAAATTCAACCAAATGATCAAGTGACATAATGAAGCAGCTGTGATAAACAAGAACAACTATGAATACAACATGAATCAGTGCCACAGTAGTCAGAGACTTAGCATAAATTCAAGAATATATGCATACACACATACATAGTATCACAATGGATGCAGACAACATCAAACCAGAAAACAGGAATCAAGGTGATCAAATGGTCAAGAAAATGCAATAGTGCATACAATAGTGACCAGAGATCAAAGGCCACATCTGGAAACTGTGAAACGGTGAGCAAAGCAGTAGCATCCAAATAAAACAATCAAAGTACAAACACAATGAAGTGCAACAGAGCTCACAAAGTCTCAAGTGACCAAGAGCACCATTGAATCAGAGAAGCCACAGAATTCACAGTGAAGTCGACAAGGCCAGAATAAATCACAAAAACAACTATATCAGAGATGACCAGGGACGAAATAATACAAAGCCAGAAATTCACAAAGTTTCAAAATGATCGAAGCCGTGAGTAGAACAAGTAAAGCATGAAATTCACGGAGGAATAAAAACAAAGCCATGGTCAACACGAAATTAAAGGCAAGTCAAGAATCGCAATATATACTCATTTGAAAAAGTCAAAACTTTATAATTTAGGATAGTTTCAAAATTCATAGGATCGACTGTTTAAAATCAAAAAGATCGAACGTTCAATAATCGAAGCCGTGAGTCAAAAGAAATTTCCCAAAATATCGAGATGTAAAAACGGCAAGTATAAACAATGTGGTGATCACGTAAATCAAATCAGACTCTATATAAACACCCACGATATCATCATCGACTTTGTGGTGAAGAGCAGAGAAAGAAAAACCCAATCATCACCGACAAAAGCTCTCAAGCATTCAAGTTCAAATCGGAAAAGCAACAAGGCAAATAATCACATACCGAAGTCGAACTCGATCAAACATCGAATCAGCCAAAGTAAGCTTCAACGAGACGAACGATCGATCAAAGTCACACGCGAGTTCATCTACACAATCGATCAACAGAAGTCGGTTGCTCCGACAAAGCAAAGCCCTAATTCCAGTCTCGACGCAAAGATAATCGCAAACCAGAGCTGCAAAGAAGAAGCCGAAGCCGAAGCCAAGCACTTCTCAAGCCCCAAATTCGCAGAGCAAAAGGAATCCAGATCTCAAAGCCCTAATCCAGTCACGAAGACGATGCCGCCATTTTTTTCTTTGCAGAGAGAAGAGAAATCGGGACAAAAGAATAAAGCCGGCCGCCTTTTTTAATTAGGGCATAGATTATTTTTAAGGGTTAAAGTTAAATTAGGGTTAAGGTTTTTTTAAGGGTTAGTTGTTTTTTAAATAGGGTTTAATTTTTTAAACGAGTTTTTATCTTGAGCAAAAATCGTAGAGTCAAGTTTGTATTTTAATTTTTGCTCCTGCTTTTATTTTCTGAAGTCTGTTTTTTTTTTCAAGTAAAAGTTTGGTAAATCACCACCTAGGGTTTAGGTGTTGTCAGATTTTCTAGTTAGGGTTAGTTCAGTGAGCAGGGTGTGCGAGTTTACAAAGCTCTATAGGCGGAGCAGGGTGTGCGAGTCTGTAGGAGTGTTTGTAAGCGGGATACTGTTTAATCCTAATAGAAATCTGGGAATGCAGCAGTAGGCAGGGGTTGCCGAAGCTGGGTAAATTTTGTGTGTGATTTACTTTTCTGCATATTCATTTATCTGCAGTTTGATTTCGCGTTTAATTCGAGAAAATTTGCGATAACCCTATTCACCTCCCCTCTAGAGTTAATCTAGATCCTACAAGTGCAACTTGTAAAATCATATTAAAATTGATATTCTTTCTAAAAGGTTTGATACGTCGGGATCAAAACAATGCCTCATTAAAACCTTACCAAGAAAAACCCAATGGGAAAAATCTTAGCGAAGGAAAAAGAGTACAATGATATATTTCAATAATTTACTACATCAAATGGAGTTTGATACTTCTAGATCAATTTAATGCCTCGTTAAAACCTTACTAAGAAAAACCCGGTGGGAAAAATCTTAGTGAAGGAAAAAGAGTACATTATGATATATTTAGGTATGCTCCCCCTGATTTTATATTTTTCCATTTAAGTTTAAATACATGTATTGATAATGCAAATCAACTACAAATACTTTTGATCCATATATGTGTAACGTAGCTTAGACAAGCATTAAGAAAATAAAAATCAGGAGACGATAATTCTTCTTTTCCTCCTTTCATCATTTATAAATAGTTGTCTTTGATACGATAAATTTTTCTAAGATTTTTTTTTTCAAATATTGTTTTCATTTTATGCACTTTATATGCAACTTTTATGAAGAGCACTTCCTGTGCTTTCATTTTGATGCATCATATCAGTTTTGCTTATTGCAACTACATATTCGATGGAATTTATGTGTTTCATTATTACAACAATACTTAAAAACAGGAAGTAATCTACTCATCATGAATTATATCAAGCTTTTCATTACAACAATATTTAAAAGAAAGTTGTATTCTACACCCTTTATTCTTTGCATTCTTTATAAGCAGCAAAGTAATTTATATTCTTCGGGAACTAGTAGATTTTCATCATTTAGTATGATTTAACCAATATTCATACCTTCAGGGTATTTTAATTGTTTCAAACACTTACGCTACTTCATAATTCAATTATTTATAAAAACATCATTCCTAGAGCATTTAACACGATGTAGCACTACATGTGCTTCAGTAATTTCAGTGTGTTTTTCTATTATATATATATAATTATATTTTGCGAACTACAGGTTCACATTTCTTATTTAGGAGAATTTCATGATGGCCAATCATGTTTTTCTCTAATCCAGGATCTTTAATCCATTTATAAACATAAGCGCTTTATTATTCATAAGTTTATCATCCATGATTTTTTTTAGTTCTAGACACGATTTATTAATGTCTCTTTATTTATCATGTTTTAGGTACCTAAACCACTTCTAGAGTTATTTGACAATCATTTCATGAGTCTCTTTAAGAGCTCCCTTAAGTGTTTCTTCAAGAACATCCACCTCCTTTATTTGGTATCTTTATTACTTTCTCCAAAAATATTTCAAACTGACTTCTCTACCACACTTCAGATGTGATTTATACCCTTTTTGGTCCTTCTGGGATTTCAACTTATATTGGAGCAAGTATACTAGGAATATAATCGATAATTTATTCAAGTTACTTAATATTTTGCAGCCAATATTTAATCTTGATAATCAAAATGAACTTGTATCTCTTTTATCCTCCCCCTCAATGTTGACGAACATTGTCACGTTTAATAATAGTCTTCTTTGGATTTTCATTTTGATCCATTATGATATTGCTACTAGCAAATATATCATACATATCATACATATTAATTATAGGAGGATAATTCTTTTATCAATTGGTGAGATGCATTCAACTGATATTGCTTATTAGAGTTTGTTCTCATTCATTGATCTAGCCAATTGGAGGAATTTACTTATTGCGTAGATCATTTGAATACATACATGACTTCAGGTCATTCACTATTTATGTTGATTGAATTTTAAATCACTGAATGATATATATGCATAATCTGTAAGATGAGCTCATAACAATCTTCAGGTTGTTAGTTCAATATCTACATATATGGATATATACGTGCGTCCACGTATTACATATATATTATAGATTTGCACATTTTTTATCATTTGAGTTAGTGATTTTAGAACAAACTAATACAAAGATCCAAACTATTAATTTTTGTTTATCACCAATGTAAATGTGAATCCTTAAAGATTAAATGATAGTTTCAAAAAACGTATGGTTTGAAAATACATATGCATCAAGTTTAACTTACCAATAATAACTTCAGGATATATGATATGTTATAACTTTCAGTTATAGAATATATTGTAACTTCTAGTTACCTTTGGCTATCAATAATAAGAATTTCAAGATTTAAATCTTAAATTTTGTCAGTGTTTTTGCTTTAGTATTGAAATCAAACTTTTCTTAGTAATAATTATCAAAGCCTCTGGTTTGATAATTCATAAAACTTGCAATATTTTATATAACTGCTTGTTTATTTCCATTATCAAACTTCGAACTTTATGTACATTTTTGTACACTTAAACGTATGCTAAAGAACAACGTCCTTCGAGTTAATAATTCAAATATAACTTAATGGTTTTCTATTCCAACCATGTTGAACTTCTGGTTCAAATAAATTATTTATACAACTTCGAGTTGTTAAAGTTTATTCTTCAATTATATTTCAAATATCTCTTTTGAACATTATTTACAATTATATATCAGAGAATAATACATAGTTCGAATTATATATAAACATCTCTTCAGGAGAGTTCAAAAAAATAATAATAATTTTTACAACAGAAATAAGAATATCTTCTGGACACTTGATATGTTATAGAAATATGCAATTATATTTGTTACAGATCTTTACAAGACTGTATTTATAGCTTTTGTGAAAATTATGATATGACATATAGGTTATCACTTCTTTTGGAGTGTTACGTTTCTCTTCTAAAGATATTTTATATGCACTACTTTCAGAATGTCATATCAATACACAAAATCTTTTTCTAAGTGAATTACTTAATTTTTTTAAAAAAAAAAAGAAATAAAGTATATATAGAGGAGAAAAAACGCCTTTCTCCGAGGGCTCACAAAAATAGGAAACAAGATGGGACGAAAACCACCAAAAAGAAAATACCGCAAAACAACAGCGGAAAATAAAACCAAGACACTAAAGACAGCAACAAATCCACACCAAGATAGTGGAGGAGAATGAGGAATCGATCCACCAGCAAGCACAAACCCGCCTTTACCCTAAGGAGAAGGCCAGACCTCCAAGCCGAACCAAAAGAGAGCCAACAAGTAAACGCGAATCCAACAAAAAAGGAACACACGGAAGATGGCAGTCAGAGTAAAGCAGACGCCATTAACGCCAAACCAGTGGCACCAAAGAAGATCAAGGCCAGTCGAAGCCGCCGAACAACCACAGTGAAACCACCAGAAATCAGCAATCAAATGGAGGTCGGATCCCGGTACCAGACAACCAAAACCCATCCGAGCCAAAGAAGAACCAAAAAGAAAAGAACCTGGAAAACTAACAACAACATTAAACACAAAAAAGGGGGGAGGGGAAGTGAGCGCTGGGTGAAGGCCAGCGATCGCTCGCGATGATCAACCTACTCCCAGTCTAGCGTGAGACAAAGCACACGAGATAGAGAGATGTCCGACCAGATGCTCCGCACGGGAGTTCAAACGACCCCTGAAAGGTCTACCACGGAAAGCAAGGAAGACGTCTTTCCTCACACACCGAATAATAGATGAGGGATCCATACTAGAGTTTTCGAAGGTTGCCTTGTTCCGCGCACACCAGAGGTGCCAGCAGATGAGGCAGGGGATCAAGCGAAAAACAATAGAGCGAAGAGACTTACCACCATTCCCAGACCACCAAGAGTTAAGGAGATCAGAAGGGGAGCTGGCTAAATGATGATAACCAAGGAGGTTTCCGAAGTAATTCCAGCACGATCTAGCCGAGAAACCACCAAAGAACAAATGATTCAGGGATTCTGATTCCCCATTGCCGCAGCATCTACAGCAAGACACTAGAGGGATACCGATTTTTTGAAGGTTCTCGTCAAGTGGCAATCCATCATGGAGAATCCGCCACATCAAAATAGAGACCTTGGGGGGAATACGAGAGTCCGAGATGAAAGAAAAGATCGGACGAATAGGGGCTTGAATTCTAGTAGAGGACCAAACTTTAAGGATGGAAAAAGGAGATCCATCCCAACCAGAAGAGCCACCATGAGAGTCGGAGAGAGGCTTCACCGTCTGCATGTGCTTCCAGGTCTCACTAGCAAAAGACGGAGAGCCTGAGAAGTTAGAGCCCTCAAGACTGCGATATTTCGCATGAAGGAAAGAGGCCCATAAGGAATTGTTGGCGCCAAATCTGTGCCACAATTTGCAGGCGAAGGCAGCACAAAGGTCTTTTGGATTGCGCAGACCCAGTCCGCCTTCGTTTTTGGGGCGACAGACCGCGTCCCACGACACCCAATGGTGTCGATGGCCACTGTCCTTGTTGCCCCAGAAGAAAGCGGAGGCCAAAGATCGATAAGACCGGAAGAAAGAAGAAGTGGGGGTCATAGCTGCGAAAACATGAGTTCCCATCGAATCCAACACGGATTTGATAAGAACAAGTCTACCAGCTTGAGAAATAAGAGAAGCATTCCAGCGTAAGATCTTACCCCTAACTTTATCAGTCAAAGGGTCGAAAATAGCATTGAGCTTTCTACCGCGGTACAGGACAACACCCAAGTAAGGAAGAGGAAGGGTGGCTTCCTTGAACCCGGAGACAGACTCGATCCACGTAGCACGAGTGAGAGGCAAATCTTTCGCATGGACGAAACAGCTTTTGGCAGGGTTAACAAGTTGGCCCGAAGAACGCTCATACTGATGAAGAAAGTCGAGAAGTCGGCGGACAGAGGAGACGCTGCCATTAGAGAAAATGACAACGTCATCAGCGAAGGACAAGGAAGAGACCATGGGGCAGCCCCTCGGTATCCCGAAGCGTTGAATCTGGCCATAGATAGTCAAGGATTGAAGACCGCGAACGAAAGCCTCTGCCGCGATCACAAAGAGGGTAGGCGATAGAGGGTCTCCTTGACGCAGCCCCCTACCCGCTTTGAAATAACCATGAGTCGATCCATTAATAAGAACAGAGAACCAGCAGTTAGAGATAAGCCTCCAAACCAAATCAATAAGGGGTTCCGGAAAGCCGAAAGCCCTTAAGACCTTGATGATGAAAAACCAGGACATGCGATCATAGGCCTTAGCCATGTCCAGTTTGAAGACAACATTAGAACCCCTGACCTTCCGGTCGATCTGGGAAATAAGTTCCTGAGCGAGCAGAACGTTATCAGTAATCAAACGCCCCTTTACAAATCCCGCTTGAGAAGGAGAGATGATACGCTCAAGGTAAGGGGCCAAACGAGAGGACAAAATTTTAGAAATAACTTTGTTCGAAAAATTGCAAAGACTGATTGGCCGGAAATCCAAACACGACCTAGGGTTCTCGCATTTTGGAATAAGGACAATGTTGGTTGAAGTCCATCCAGAAGGAAGGGAACCCCCAGAGAAAAAGGATTGAATAGCAAGACAAAAGTTAGCCTTAATAATAGACCAAGCACTTCTGAAAAAAACACCGTTGAAACCATCCGGACCACTGGCACTGTCCTTGCTAAGCGCAAAGACAGCAGCACGTATCTCCTCAGAGGTAGGGAGATCCGCGATAAGGTCACTTTCCGGAGAAAGAACAATACGAGGAATGAAGGCCAGCAGAGCAGGGTCAGAAACAGAGACCGAAGGAGAGCCCAGAAAGGATTGAAAATGGGACAGGATGGTCTCTTTGACATCTTCAGGGGAAGAGGCCGTAGATTGATCCTGTCGCAAGATCTCACGGATCGTGAGGAGGTTATTCTTCTTGCGAATAGAGGAATGGAAGAATTTAGAGTTTGTATCACCAACAACTACCCACTTGATCCTAGCCTTTTGACGAAGGTAGTCGTTCTCGATACGAAGTTCCGAGGAGAAAATGGTTTGGGCAAGAGCCCAGGCCTCCTTGTTAGCCACGTTAGGATCCTCATCTAGCAAGGATTCGGCTGCGATAAGAGATTCTTCGGCCAAACGAACGCGGTCGAAAATGTTCTTAAAGACCTGAAGGTTCCAATCCTTAAGGCAAACTTTAAGACGCTTAAGCTTACGACCGAACATCTCACAGGGAGATGCAACAAGAGGAACGCTCCAAGAAATAGCGACAACTTGGAGAAAGGAATGGTGAGATATCCACATGCTCTGAAACCGAAAGGAAGATGGCCCAGTTAAAGAGCGGGGAGAGCAGCGGACAACCATGGGGGCATGGTCAGAGAAAGACCGATGGAGATGCTCTATCGAAAAGGAGTAGGGGAGACGAAACCACTCCTCCGACCTGAAAACCCGATCAAGTCGGGAAAGGATGCGGTTCGGCCCCTCTTGGTTGTTGGACCAGGTGAAAGCAGAACCAACAAAGGGAAGCTCAGACAGACCAAAGCTGACAATGAAAGAGTTAAAATCCGCCATCGCAACCCGGTTGATGGCGGCTCCTCCCCGTTTTTCCGCTTGGCAGGCGACAATGTTAAAATCACCACCTATCACGGAAGCGGAGAAGCCCAGCGAATCGAGCCCTAATATGTCCGCCCAGAGAACTAATCTCTCCAATCGATCACATTTGGCATAAACCGCAGAGAAAAGAAAGGGAGAGCTAAAAGAAGGGGACGAGCAGGCCAAGGAAAAGAGCTGATGGGAATCAAATGCGGCCTGGACCGATATGGATTTGGACCATAGGATCCAAATCTTCCCCGAAACATTGGCAAAGCCTCCGCCAAATCCCAAGGATAAGACAATGCCGGAAATGCCTTCCGGTCCCAGAAAGGGTTCCAGAAGAGCGATCAAGCCAACAGAGTGCTTTTTGACAATGCGTCTAAGCCTAGCCAAAGACGCATCATTGTCTATACCACGGACATTCCAGAATAGCAAATTCGCCATTTAAAGCAAGAACCGGAACCTCAAAGAGAGGACTCAGACGAGGTAAAGCGAGTACCGAGTAGATCGGTCGATCTGCTCAGACGCCGCTATAGAGCGTGTGCGAATGGTGCGGGGGTAGTCTGGACTCTACGCGAACGACGCCGAGACGTCTTGATGGTAGAGTCGGAAAGCTGGGGAACCGTCTCTGAAGACACTACAAGACCCGACCCGAAGCAGAAGTCAAAGAGGCACCAAGCGGTGATGGCGCCTGCGAAAGTGAATTACTTAATTGTTGCTTTTACAGTAGCATAAAATATCTCCGCTGGAGATTTTTGTTGTAACTACTTTTGAAATGCTATATCAAATAATCAAATATAACTATTATGTTGTAACTACTTTTGAAATGTTGCAAACTATAGTTGCAAATAAAGGTATCATCTTTAGAGAAAGTTTAACATTTCCAAATAATGATATTGTTTTTTTTTTTTTTTTTTTCAACAAGAAATACTATATATATATAGGGAGAAAAACCGCCTTTCTCCGGTGGCTCACAAAAATCGGCGAAGCATATGAGGACCATATGCCTCCCATACCGAATAAAAAACGAGAAACAGTACAAAGAGCAACAGATGGAAAAACCAGCAGAAATAAGACTACAGCTAGCCAAAGAAGTCCAGCAACAACCACCAACAAAGCAAACCGCAAACCCGCCTGAGCTCAGAAGAGCAGGCCAGACCTCCAAACCAACCACAGAACCAGAGACGAGACCTCAATGTAAATCTGGAAAAGGATGGAAACAAGGGGAAGCGACGACACACCAACAAGGACGAAGACATCAACGGACTAAGGCGACCCAAACAGTAACCATGCGCCAGAAGAAGTAGTCAGTGCGGATAGGAGAAGACAGGAACCCCCAACCAACCCAGCAACCAAGACAAAGACAAAGAGGAACCATGAGCCGCCTCCCAGTCGGAAGCACTGACCCAGAAACGGTCAGACAAAGAAATCCGCAAGAGCAAAGCAAGCCTAGGCCACCTGGACTACAACACTAGCAAACACATCAAAACCAAACAAAAAAAACAAGGGGGGGGGGCGACGGGGACGATGAGAGAAAACGACGCCCAGGAGAAGAAATCAACCAACTCCCTGACGAGCATAAGCCTGGCCACAAGAAATAGACAACAGACCCACCAATCGTCTAGACCGATGGCTCAAAATTCCCCTGAAAGGTCTTCCTCGAAATGCCAGGAAAACATCATTCCTAACACGCCTAATAATGGATGGGGGATCCATAGGGGAATTCTCAAAGATAGCTTTATTCCGAGCGCACCAAAGGTGCCAGCAGATAAGGCAAGGAATCAAACGGAAAACTGAAGAGCGGAGAGATTTGCCAGACATCCCAGACCACCAGGAAAGCAGGAGGTCAAAAGGAGATCTGGCCATTCGTCTTTCACCCACTAGGTTGCCGAAATAATTCCAGCAAGATCTAGCCGATACACTATCGAAAAACAAATGGTTTAAAGATTCCGACGCTCCGTTGGCACAACAGCGGCAACGCGAAACAAAAGGGATGCCAATAAGCTGAAGGTTAACGTCGAGAGGCAAACCATCGTGCATGATACGCCACATCAGAATAGAAATTTTCGGCGGAATACGGGAGTCCCAAATGAAGGAGAAAACTGGGCTACTGGGACTCGGAGATCTGCAGGATGACCACGCTTTCAGGATGGAGAAAGGCGTACCATCCCAGCCAGAGGAACCTCCATGAGAGTCGGAGAACGCTTTTACCGATTGCATGTGCTTCCAGGTTTCGCTAGCATAAGACGGCGATCCTGAAAAATTAGAGATAGCAAGCCTTCGGTATTTCGCGTGGAGGAAAGATGCCCATAAGGAATCATTCGCACCGAACCTCAGCCACAGCTTACAAGCAAAAGCCACACAAAGATCCTTGGGATTACGAAGACCAAGACCACCCTCGGATTTGGGGCGACAAATCGTTTCCCATGACACCCAATGATGTCGGCGAGCATCTTCCTTAGAACCCCAAAAAAAACCCGAGGCCAAAGACTTATATGCCCGGAAGAAGGAAGAGGTAGGGGACAAAGAAGCGAAAATATGAGTTCCCATCGAATCAAGAACAGATTTGATAAGAACCAGTCTGCCTGCCTGAGATAGGAGAGAAGCATTCCAACGTAAAATCTTACCCCTGACTTTGTCCGCCAAAGAATCGAAATAGGCATTGAGCTTCCTACCGCGATAGAGGACAATACCAAGATAGGGGAGAGGGAGAGATGCCTCTTTGAATCCCGAGACGGACTCAATCCAGGCAGCACGAGATGGGGACAAGTCTTTAGCATGGACGAAGCAACTTTTCGAAGGGTTAACGAGTTGGCCGGAGGATCTCTCATATTGATGAAGAAAGCTAAGTAGTCGCCGAACGGAGGAACGACTACCGTTAGCAAAAATGACAATGTCATCAGCAAACGATAAAGAAGAAACAAGAGGGCAACCTCTCGGAATACCGAATCGTTGAACTTGCCCATAAATAGTCAAGGAATGGAGACCGCGGATCAACGCCTCAGCCGCGATCACAAAAAGGGGAGGCGAAAGAGGATCCCTTTGGCGGAGCCCTCTTCCCGCCCTGAAGTAACCTTGGGCCGATCCGTTTATAAGCACAGAAAACCAACAGTTAGAGATGAGCCTCCAAACCAGGTCAATAAGGAATTCCGGAAAACCGAAGGCCCGTAATACCTTGATGACGAAGAACCAAGACATGCGGTCATAGGCCTTGGCCATGTCCAGTTTGAAGACAACATTAGAGCCCCTAACTTTCCGATCAATTTGGGAAATAAGCTCCTGGGCGAGAAGGACGTTGTCGGTGATCAAACGACCTTTGACAAAACCTGCTTGCGATGGAGAGATAATACGATCAAGAAAAGGGGCCAAGCGAGAGGCTAAGATCTTGGATATGACTTTATTAGAGAAGTTGCACAGACTGATAGGCCTGTAATCCCCGCACGATCTAGGATTATCGCACTTAGGAATGAGGATAAGGTTGGTGGAGGTCCATCCGGCAGGAAGGGAATCCCCAGAGAAGAAGGACTGAATAGCAAGACAAAGATCAGCCTGAATAATAGGCCAGGAGCACCGATAGAAACTGCCGTTAAAACCATCTGGTCCAGAAGCGCTGTCCTTGCTTAAGGCAAAGACACAGTTCCGGATTTCCTCAGCGGTTGGCATCTCAGAGAGAAAGGCACAATCCGACGAAGAGATGACACGAGGAATGAAAGCTAAAAGAGCCGGATCAGTAACCGCAACTGACTCAGAGCCAAGAAAGGATTGAAAGTGGGCCAGAATGGTATCTTTTACTTCCTCAGGAGAGGAAGTAGTAGAAAGGTCAGGCCGCACAATCTCACGAATCGTGAGAAGGTTATTCTTCTTACGAATAGAAGAATGGAAGAATTTGGAGTTCGTATCGCCTTCGACAACCCACTTGATCCTAGCCTTTTGACGAAGGAAATCATTTTCGATACGAAGTTCCGAAGAATAAACGAATTGCGCAAGCGACCAAGCCTCCTTGTTAGCCGGAGACGGATCATCGTCGAGCAAAGATTCGGCTAAGATTAGAGACTCTTCAGCCATTCTAACGCGATCAAAAATGTTCTTAAAGACGAGACGATTCCAGACCTTAAGGCTCTCCTTGAGACGCTTAAGTTTGCGGCTGAAAACAGCACAAGGAGGGCCAGCAGTCGGAGTGATCCATGAATCTTCCACCTCCTTAATAAAGGAATGATGAGAGATCCACATGCTCTGGAACCGGAAGGAAGAAGGACCCGAAAGGGAGAACGGGGAGCACCGAACAATCATAGGAGCATGATCAGAGAAGGAGCGGTGAAGGTGAGCGATGGAGAAGGAGAAGGGAAGACGAAACCAATCCTCCGATCCAAAGACACGGTCGAGTCTGGAAAGAATACGGTTCGGACCCTCTTGGTTGTTAGACCAAGTAAAAGCCGAACCCGTAAAGGGAAGCTCGGAGAGGCCAGAACTGGCAATGAAGGAATTGAAATCCTCCACTGCAGAACGGTTGACGGCCGCCCCGCCCCGTTTCTCTGCTTGGCAGGCGACGATAATAAAATCCCCACCGATCACAGAGGGAGCAATCCCCGAAGACCCTAGGCCCAGAAGGGCTGACCAAAGGTCTAATCTAATCGACCGATCGCAACTGGCGTAGACCGCCGAAAATAAGAAGGCTGAAGGAAATGAAGGAGACGAACAGGACAAGGAAAGGAGCTGAGGGGAATCAAAAACGGGGGAGACCGCAAAGGATTTGGACCATAAAATCCAAATCTTTCCCGAGATGTTGGCGGACCCGCCACCAAATCCTAAGGAGCAGATGACAGAAGAAATTCCTTCAGGAGCAATGAGAGGTTCCATAAGAGCAATCAAGCCAACAGAGTGCTTTCTGACGATGCGTTTTAGTCTAGCCAAAGAAGCATCGTTGCCAATACCACGGACATTCCAAAAGAGAATGTTAGCCATGAGGAAGAAGAGGAAAAACGAGGAAGACAAAGGATACAAGCGGGCGGCAGGAGAAGGAGACAGAAGGACTCAAATAAGATACAACGAAGATCGAGAAGATCGATCGATCTGCTCGGACGCCGCTATAGAGCGTGTGCGGATGGTGCGAGGAGTAGACGGGACCCTACGCGAGGCGCGTCGAGTCGCTCGAGGAGGAAGGGCAGCGGGCTGGAGAACAGACACAGGCGTCTCCTCGGCAGCGATCTCCCTCAACGACGATGTCGAAGGAATAGACCGCGACCGCGAGAAAGAGGGAGAGGAGTTCCTAGTTAAACGATCAAGACGCTCATTAAGGAGCGCAATTTCCTCCCTACTCATAAGAGGGATGGAGATGGATAAAGAACACGAGGACGAAGGGGAAGAGCACGCCGATGAGCAATGAACAGTAGGCGGAGCCTGGCTTACCGGAGGCTCTACCGGCGTGCTAGAGAAACAAGGAAAGCGACCCGATCGCAATCCAAAGGACCTAAAAAATAGCGCAGAATAAAAAGAGCAGAATGGAGACGATCCGGCAGCAACTGATACCGCAGAAAAGGCCAAGTATAAAGGAGAGGAGGAGGACGAAACCAAAGGAGAGACGAAAGCAGAAGACAACACTGGGGACAGGGATAAAACATGTGAGGGAGAGCAAGTAAGCTGCTCCCCCAATTGCTGTGGGATTCTTACCGGAGCCGGACTGTTACTAATGAAACAGCCCCGCAAAAGTGGTAAGAGTCGCTGATCGGTTCCAACCGATGACATAGAGCGGATAGCAGAATATCCCGGACTATCCATATAGTGGTCGAGGGCGGCCACTATACGCATAGAGCTGGGAAAAGCCCCGGGCAATACGCTCCACGTCTGGTGGAACCTCCGTGGATAATCAGAGATAGCGGACTCCAAAAGGAATCTAATAGAAAAAACGGTCAATGACGACACTGAAGCGGCCTCGTCATGACACACTGAAAAACCCCCACGCCAGAAAACCGACAGGGGCAACCCAAACAGCACGCTATACTGGGAACCCCCAAAAAAACAAAGGTGTGATATCACAGTGAAATACACCTGGAAACCGCTGCGAGAAACAGCCAACAAAACACAAACGAAACAAGCACCACAGAAGGGACCTAACACTGCCCTTATCAAAATCGAAACGACAGTGTTAGGGAGCACGCACAAGCGTGCGTCATGGCTCAGACAGACTGCAAAGGTCGCAAAGGACCAAAACCAGAAAACAGTAGGCACTCCAAAGGAACCAGAGGAAAAGGAGCAGTAAGACGAGGAGCATACCTGCCAACGAAGGACAGAACTCACCTCATGGCCAAGGGCCGAGGACCAGCCACACCCCAACCCTACAAAAGCAGCGTTTTCCACAGCATAAGGCATAGCAAGGCCTAAAAGCGGAGAAGAAACCAGCAAAGTCACATAAGGACTGCCAGCAGATCCTTCGACAACATCAGGCACAGATACCAACGGGTCAGTGGAAGTAGAGAGGCAGGTGATCAAATCCTCCTCCCTACAAGCATCCACGACCTCAAAATCAGCAAGAGAACCAAAGGCAATAGGGGCCTCGACCGAGCAAGCGGCCAAATCTGCTCCAGAGAAAGTCAGACTGGGAGCGAATCGAGTGATGAAATCTCGATCGCCACTCAGGGAGGAGCCACTGTCCAAAGAAGAGTCACTAGAGAGAGCATTGCCAGAGCCAACCGAGCCAAAGCAAACGAACTCAACCTGCCCTGACAAAGCCTCCCCGAACTCGAGACGTGGTGAGAACCGGGTGGTTAAATCCCGATTACCACAGAAAGCAGGAAGGGACGGGCAAGCAGACGCGAGACCTGACGGCTCAAAGATCTCCGGTCGCAATCCCTCGCTCCCAAAAACATTCGAATAGGTAGGGGACAGTTCCATAAATAGATCATCCACCACCAGAAACCTGAAGCGCGCGAGGGACGCAAACGCCGGGAGAGAGAAAACACAGATCTGAATCGAACAGCCACTGGTAAAGCAAACCGACAAAGGCGGCGCCGCCACCATCATCAGAGCAGAAGCGATGCTCTCGAATGATGGGCAACAACGCACAAAATCACCACGAAACGAGAAAACCCCCAAATCCATAGCCAAAACCCTAGAAATCACTCAGCAGAGAACAGAGGAATTAGCAGAGAAGGAGCACACGAAGACGAGAAAACCGACCAACTCGAGGAAGAAATTGCGACGAGACGAAGACGAAAAAATGAAATCGCAGAACAAGGAATTTTTAGAAGGCCATTAAAATGACCGTTGTATTTTTTTTCTGTTAGTTTGAATTTTATTGCCCACCAAATAATGATATTGCATTGTATATTCCAACGAAGAATATTCTTCCTAAAAATTCCATCTTTTATAAGAAGTTTTTGTTTTATATAAAGTTCTTTAGAATAGTTGAATGTTCAATTTCGAATTTGGTGTAAATCAAAGAAATACATAACAAGTTAGGTACATTCCTTCTTTACTTTTAAGTATAAAATCCGCATGAAAACAAGATAAGGTTTTAGCAAATAACCAATGCTAGGATGCAAACTCTATTCTAATAATATATTATGGTCGATGCCTTTTATATGTTATATCAGTAAAGGCAATAAAATAAACAAGTCAAAAAAAAAATCTTGCATCTCATTAAGTAAGCTGCAATAAAGCATTATTTACTGCTGATCATAAAATTCATAAGCATCAAGCTTTTGGCTGCTAAGTTCAAAAATATTACTTGCATGTTATCATAGAGGACTAACGCTTAACTTATATTTCATACATATAGGAACTCTAGTGGCCCAAATTGTTAACCTAATTTCACAAACTTGTAACCTTGTTGCCTCGATATCCCAAAATAATGGTAGTGACTACGATAAACTAAACACAAATTTTCAGAAACGGTCGTATGTTAATATCTACCAAAATATACAAACTGACCTGTTAAGTAAACAAAAAAAAATGCAAAGATATGTGAAGAGTCCAATGTTAATATCTGTCAGTTCTGCTATTCCCTTTGCAGAATAACAACGAACTCACATAATCCAAGACTTGGATGCAAAAATAAGAGTTTTGAAATATTCCATGATGATTTATTTAAGATATATTCCCAATACATAGTGGGAGGTAGATGAAAGTTACAGAAAGACTTACTCTTAGTTTGCACTGAAGTATTCATTAAGTAATTAACGTAGCCAATGTATCAAGCCATGCACACATTCTGCAAATTATTTTCGGAAGAAGCTAATTATTATATTTTATTTTCCTATATACAAACAGATTCAGGCCGTGTAAATTATTTTCGGAAGAAGGTAATTATTATATTTTACTTTCCTATATACAAACAGATTCAGGCCATGTAAATGCATCCAAAAACCGACAATTCAATGTAAAACAAAAATTGTTGCAGTCTGTTTAAGGCTGATTTCAAAATTGAATGATCTGAGCAATAAAAACATCTCACTGCGTATAATGAGCATATCATGATAATATCAAACATATTATCCCCACTTATATTTTTACCAATACCACCAAAAAAAATCATGATCGATAATTAGAGAAAGTCATACCCAGGCCCGGCCCTAGGGCAAGGCGAGCGAGACAGTCGCCTAGGGCAGCCGGGCTGGCAGGGGCAACAGTTGGTGGTGGTGGTGCTGGTGGGTTTAGCAGTTTATTGATAAAAATATTATGTATCATCTTTGTATTAATTGATTTTGTGGTTTGGTGGTAGGGTATCTTTAGTTATCTTGGTGACCTGGGATCGATTCTCAGTTGTGATGTATTATTTTTACTGCCTTCAACATTTTTTGGGCTGGGGCAACTAACAGCCTTGGGCCGGCCCTGGTCATACCTGAATCCATTTGAAAAATGAAATTAACTTGATTTGTTGAGATCGTGCTGATAACGTGTTGTAAACAAATAAGAATATCCTATAAACAAATAAAAGCAGAAGCAATTAGAGAAAGAGACAGAAGAAATATTATTCATTCTTCAGATATTAGTCATATATTTACATTACATAGCCTCCTTTATATAAAGGCTTCAGAGATAAGGATTGAACTTATCCTACGATGTGGGACTAAACAAAACAATATAAAAACATATTCACTTCATTATTTACATATATTATAACAATATATTATAACAAGAAAAAACAAAGAATTAAATGACTGTAGTAAGATTGTCATGTCAAGAAAGTCAACTTACCTATAACCAAAGCAGTCAATCTTAAAAAGCAAGAGTGGAAGCACCACTGAAATTCATAGGTTTAACTATGATTTTAATGCAAAAGCTGTAAATTCTCCATATTCTTCATAAGGTTGCAAATTGCAAAGTAATTAAATTCTTCATTAAATCTTCTTTTTTTGATGAAAATTCTTCATTAAATATTTAAATTCGAAATATACAACAAATTTCTAAAAACTTTAAAATTAAGGTTAATTCCAATAAAATTTGTGTTATATGGATATTAAGAAAATTTAAAATAACGCATACACATATATGTATGTACCATGTAAAAGAGGACATGAGTTATTGTAAACCCGACTAAGTTGATATAAGTTGTACATATAAAAAAAGGACAGTTCAAGCAATACGTACTTGAGTACTTCACATTTACAACTAATTAGTAAGCAGTTAAATTATTAGTAAGCAGTCATGAAAATGAAAGAAAGTGGTAATACGAATATGAATAATTTATGATAAGATAATACTAAAATGTAAACAGGTTTTACATGAAATAGAATAAGCGAAGCTGCATCTCTTTTCAAACCATGCATCTCTTTAATTTATGTAGTACGTAAAGAGGAGTATATTTTGCAAATCATAGCTTTGCTAATGTTTAGATTTTTACACCACTTTCCCTGTTCATATAACAGATTAGGAAACTGATCTATTTTATTACGTAGATTACGAAAATAATACATTTCTTGTTATGTAGCATTGTAGCTCATCATGTAGCTGTAATAAGTGTACACTTTCTTCAATTTCAACTGCATAATATTTGCCAACTGCCTATCAACTTTGAAAAATGAATTCTAAAAGCTTACAAACTTTATATGGTTTTATATAATATATATAAGTATTCACGATTTCTATTATTTCACAACAATATCATCGTATAAGGCAGCTAATTTCCATATATGGTTCATTCAATGCTTTTGGAAACTGAATAAATGCCATCCTGTACATACGATTATACCATGAATAATGTTGGCCAGTGATTTATACCACAATAAGAAAAAAACCATTTTAAAGTTACCAAACTTGATCCTTTTTCGTAAAACTGTCAAAAATGGGGATGTGGAGTTGCTTTTAGTCGGTATTAACTGAGAAATTATCCAATTCATTCCTAATCGTAAATTTACTTCAACCCAAATTTGTAAAAAAAAAAAAAGATTGCTACACATATAACATAAATACCAATTGTTTGAATTTAAGCATCACATTCAGTGAAAATCAACATTACCATTAGTAGATTGAAATAATACATAAACTTGAAAGAAATATTATCTGTATAATTTTCTTCTATAAAGAGTCACATGAAAAGTGCGCCAGTTATAAGTAATACACTAATAGTACACCGACATGATATATTAAAAATATTTACATTAAAAAAATCATGCAATAAAAGGTTAAATTGTTGAAATTTCAGACAGATGTTCTCCCATTCGAAGCACTTCATCTACAAAGGGGAACAAAAATAAAACAATGCACCGCTGTAACAGATTCTTTTGTATTTCTAATTTAAAAGCAGAGCCAAATAATTTTTCATGTAAAAGCCTCACACTACATTCTCATTAATGACGTTTCTCTTAGAACGGTTTCCATCTAGGGGTTGCAAACGGAGAGAAAATCTTGTAAAAAAATGTTGTCCATAGCTTTTTTGCACCAATTTTACGTTGTTGTCTTTCCCTATTTTCGACAATTTTGAGTAGTTGTAAATGAGTATGTTCAACTTTGAATATCGATCTCATTATGGTTAAAAAACTTCTACATTTTTGCTGTAGTTTTACTATAACAAGAATTATGATTATATATGAACAATACCGTAAATGCAAAACTTAGTTTAATTTCTCATAATACTTTTTTATTAGATCAAAATCAAGAAGATTTCTTAGATAGAATGCCAATAATACATTTATTTTATCCAACACACATTTACTTGTTCTGCTCCAATGCTCCAAATCTCATATATGACAACAATGCCTCAAACTAACATTTTTAAACATTAAGAAATGTATATGCAAATTTTCATTTCAACAAACACCCAGTTATACAGTGCGACTTACAGTGTTATTCTATTTGCTCAATCAATTGCTTTGCAAGATCATAAGTAACCAACCACGTTATCTAATCTCACGCACCAGCTTGTTAGTGAAGCATATCAAGTCATATTTCCATGAGCCCCCTACAGTGCCACTAATGGGTCCGATAATATAGACCTATATGGTTTTGCCTCTTCTCATCATTACAAAACAGTAATAAGACTTGGCTCGTTTTCCTCTGTATTATTTGTATTATGGCTGCTCTTTGTTTAGTATAAATGGGCCTCCTGCCCTGCAGCCCAGTATCTTTTAATTTCGTTTTTCATTCCTGTATAAATATGCAAGATATCAGTTGTACTTGGTATCAAGTATTATTTGCTAAATAAAAGAATAAATTCATTTGTTAAAAGACTTCTTTTATGGTATCAGAGCAACATTGCCAAACGGCAAATTCATCTTTGTGAAATCAATTCTCCCTTCAGAAAACTTTCATCATAGGGGAAGATATCCTTCTTAAGATCACAGCAATGATCGTGTTCATCTATTCTCGACCCACGGTGCCATCCTAGAGGGAGATCAGATTCAAGATCATCATTTCTGCCTCTGGTTGCAATTATTTCTGCCATCTGAAGGTACAATCGTTTCTGTATATATATTACTGTTTTTTTAATAAAACAGTAATACATATAGCACTCTATCCTTGTACCCTCTTTCCTTATTACCCTTCGGGACGTTTCTTGGCCACCAAGATCAATTTCTTGATCAAGATATCTGATTATCCATATCCTTGATCCTCAATGGCTCTTGAAGAGGAAGATGTTACTTCAGCAAATACTGGCCAGGGATCCAAAGACAGTCATAAATCAGATTTTGTCTTGATTAGACCTAAGAATCAAGCAATAAACACACCATTAGATGAAGACAATTATATCACATGGAAATATCAAGCAGAAATTGCTTTGAGATGGTATGATCTACAAGATTATGTAAAAGGAACCAAAGTGGTTCCAACAGTCAATATCACTAATAACACAGGCAATACAGTCAGCAACCCGGAGTATGCTTTATACCAGAAACAAGATAACTTGCTTGCATCTTGGCTTTTATCATCCATTAGTCAAACCCTATTATCACAACTTGTTGGTTGTTACACCTCTCATGAGATATGGTCATCTATAGAAAGAATTTTCAACTCCCAGTCATCGGCAAGAATCATGCACTATAGAAGAGAATTACAAAATACAAGAAAGACAGACATGAGCATGAGAGAATACCTTGCCAAGATCAAGAATCTATGTGACAGGCTAAAGTCTGTTGGCCATAATATCTCAAACAGTGAGCAGATTCTCGTTATCACTAATGGCCTAGACCAAGAATATGAATCTTTGGTGACTTTCATTGCCACACAGCCAACCCTACCTGATCTCGACTACATCTATTCAGCTCTACTTGCACATGAAGGCAGAGTAGAACAGAGAAAACTTATGCAAGAAGAATACTCAGCAAACTATGTTTCTACCACAAAGAATAAAAGTCAGAGAAGTAGTCAGAATAACCAAAACCCAAGAGGTGGTTACAATCAGAGGGGAAGGGGCAGAGGATGGTCATTAAGTAACAACAGAGTCAAATGTCAAATTTGCGAGAAATTTGGTCACATGGCAAATAAATGCTATTTCAGATTCAAGGAAGATTACAACCCATCACAGCAGACACAATCTAGCAAGCAACCGACTGTTAACATGGCACAAACTAACCATCAATCAAGGAATAATTCAGACAATTCAACAGATGATTCAAGCAAACCAGATGATATTAACACTGAAGATTGGTTCCCAGACTCAGGAGCTACAAATCACATCACCAACAATTTGCAAAATCTCAACTTGGGAAACAAAAGCTACAATGGTAAGAATCTTGTCTCTATGGGTAATGGTGAAACTGCAAATATATCACATGTGGGAACAGGCACTATACAAGGTACAAGGCTACTCTATCTTAATAATTTATTGAGAGTGCCAAGTATCAAGAAAAACTTAATAAGTGTCTCTCAATTTGCTAAAGAAAATCATGTATATTTTGAGTTTCACCCTAAATTCTGCCTAGTCAGAGATATGCTAAGTAAAGACATATTATTACAGGGTAAACTGGACCAGGGGCTATACAAGTTCAACCATATGAGAACAAAGAACTTCTGTAATAATAATAATAATGCAGTCTATTGTAATAACACTGTTTTAGATCATGATAAATGTGACAATACTTTTCATATGTGGCATTGTAAATTGGGACATCCTAGTTATGATGTAGTAAAGCAAGTGTTGAATGAGAATAAAGTTTCTTTGTCATCTTTGCACAATTTATCATTATGCACACATTGTCAGATTGGCAAAAGTCACAAATTACCTTTTCAGTTATCTAAAACTACTTATCAAAATCCACTTGAGCTTGTGGCAGCTGACTTGTGGGGACCATCTCCACACAACTCAACAAAAGGGGACAGGTATTATCTATCCATTATTGATGCACATACTAGATATACATTGATATATTTTTTAAAGGCAAATTCAGATACATGCAGTGCTATGAAGCACTTCATCACCTGTGCTGAAAAACAGCATAATAACAGTGTAAAAATTGTTCAGACAGATGGTGGGGGTGAATTCAAAACCCTAAAGGAGTTTTTTAGTACAAAAGGAATTGTGCATAGGATTACGTGCCCCCATACATCTGAACAAAATGGTCTAATTAAGAGAAAACACAGGCACATTGTGGAAACAGGGTTAACGCTTTTATCTCAGGCAAGTCTACCAATGAGATATTGGAGAGAGGCATTTTCCACAGCAGTATATCTCATTAATAGAATGCCAACCAAGGTGTTAAACCATGTTTGCCCATTTGAGAAATTATTTGGTCTTAAACCAAATTATGAATTCTTAAGAAATTTTGGGTGCTTATGTTTTCCCTGCCTTAGACCATACAATAAACATAAACTAAGCCTTAGGTCCAGTCAATGTACCTTTTTGGGATATGCACACAATCAAAAGGGGTACATATGTCTAGACAAACAAGGCAGAGTTTATATTTCTAGGCATGTTGTTTTTAATGAAAATGTTTTTCCTTTTGCAGAAAGGGAAAAGCACATGCAAGGAGCTAATGCAGACAAAGCTAGCACTAGTTACATGCCAGACATATCAGAATGGATAAGTGCTGAAACTCAATCAAACAGAGAACCAACAAGGAATGAGATTAGTGATCATTCAAAGCAAATAATGACAAGCAGTCCACAGCATAGTGAGCAACAAGAATCTAACACACAGCAAAATCATATGAGCATTGAATCAATAAATGAAACTTCAGATGAGCATAATGAAGTTCAGTGTGAGCCACAAGCTACTTCTATTCAGCATCCCATGATCACTAGATCAAAGAGTGGAATTTATAAACCCAAAATATTAAACACTGAACTCAATGAAGTGGAACCAACATCATATGAACAGGCAATAAAAGACAGAAGATGGAGAAAAGCCATGGATGAAGAGTATAATGCTCTAGTTAAAAACAATACATGGACACTTGTTGAATCACCAAGGCATAAAAATATTGTTGGAAGCAAATGGACATACAAAATTAAAAGAGATGCTGATGGTAAGATCATTAAATACAAAGCCAGACTTGTGGCAAAGGGATATACCCAGCAGTTTGGTTTTGATTTTAATGAAACCTTTTCTCCAGTTATCAAACCAGCAACAGTAAGGATTATCCTAACCATTGATTTGCATAAAAACTGGAGAATAAGGCAATTAGATGTGCATAATGCTTTCTTAAATGGAGAGTTAATAGAGGAAGTGTATATGCAACAACCAGAGGGTTACAGTTCTGAAGCAAGCATCAATCATGTATGCAGACTACATAAAGCTATTTATGGTCTAAAGCAAGCCTCAAGGGCTTGGTATGACAAGTTAAAAGGTGTCTTAGTTAAATTGGGGTTCACTGCCACCAAGTCAGACTGTTCTTTCTATACAAGAAATAAGGGGGATAACAGTATTTACATTTTAGTTTATGTTGATGATATACTCATCACAGGGGACAATCAACATGAAATTGATCTAGTCATAAAGCACTTGGATAAGGAATTTGCAATAAAAGACATGGGTGAAGTGAATTTCTTCCTCGGCATACACATTCAAAGGGATGCAGACTCAAACATCTTTCTATCTCAAAAGCAATACATATCAGACATACTTGTCAGGTCAAATATGGACAAAGCTAATTCTCTACCTACCCCCATGACTAGCAATCTCAAGTTATCTAAAGAAGGGGGTGAACCCATCGAGAATGTCAAACAATACAGGAGTATCGTTGGGGCTCTGCAATACGCTACCATTACCAGACCAGATATATGTTTTAGCGTAAATAGAGTTTGTCAGTATATGCAAGCCCCTACAAGTGAACACTGGTGTGCTGTAAAACGTATTCTACGATACTTAAAGGGGACTATCAACTACGAGTTAAAATTCACTTCAAACAAAAACTTACATCTACAAGCTTACAGTGATTCCGACTGGGCTAATGATCTCGATGATAGGAGATCTATCACCGGATACTGTGTTTACCTTGGTAGCAATCCCATCTCGTGGTGCACGAAAAAGCAAGCCACCATCTCGCGATCGAGCACTGAAGCAGAGTACAGGGCCATCGCCAGCACCACTGTAGAGGTTATCTGGACTGAAACCCTTCTTCAAGAATTAGGGCTCATACTAAACCGAAAGTCGACAATTTGGGTTGACAATTTAAGTGCTATCTCCCTATCTATGAATCCCACACAGCACTCGAGAACCAAGCACTTGGAAGTGGATCTCCACTTTGTTCGTGAACGAACAGGGAGCGGAAAACTTCATATCCAACACATTCCGGCATATTATCAACGAACTGATGTTCTCACTAAAGCAATTTCGAGAAAAAACTTTGATCGGTTTAGAGATGAGCTTAGGGTTTTCGCGCCGCCATGAAAGATAGAGAGAGATGGAAACCCTAGCTTTATTTGACAGGGCATAATAAGACTTGGCTCGTTTTCCTCTGTATTATTTGTATTATGGCTGCTCTTTGTTTAGTGTAAATGGGCCTCCTGCCCTGCAGCCCAGTATCTTTTAATTTCGTTTTTCATTCCTGTATAAATATGCAAGATATCAGTTGTACTTGGTATCAAGTATTATTTGCTAAATAAAAGAATAAATTCATTTGTTAAAAGACTTCTTTTAAACAGGCCATCAAAAGATGAGAACTTCAACAAGTTCATAGTTTACATATAATGTGACAGTTTCATTAGTTAAGGATCCTCTACATATAATGTCACTTAGAGCTGGAACATTGATTTGCAAAATTTGTGAAAGTTATAATAATAATAACAATACTAATAATGTTGTTATATAGACCTATATGTTAATTATGAGGTACTTAATAGCTGCCCTAGCACACATCTCGACTTATACATATATCTAATAAAAATTTATTTGAAAAATTACAAATGCAGGCACAATATCAAGCCAGAATCGAAGAATTGAAAAGTCAAGCATAGAAATTTCGTATGATGTCGAGGAAGAAGTATTTGATATGCTTATCGGTGCTATAGCTAAAAGAAAGGATCGTAGGCCCTATTATATGGCAATATCCCTAGAGTAAATATTTAAACTTTCAACAAAACATTATTTAAATAGTTTAAAATGTAGAAATTGATGCATTGATAAAATGCAGAAATACAAAGACGCCACTTAAAGCATCAATAAGGGAGAAGTATAGACTAGAGCCAAACTAGAGGAAAATGTGGAGCATCAAGAAGGGATATTAAAATGCTAAAGATGCAGTATGAACAACTCATTGAGATTCTTCGACGGCGATTAGATGGAGAGTTGAATGATCGTCGTGGGGTATGAGGGTATTTTTTATTCTTAGTGGTAACTGTATGATGTCATGTATCATGAACATATTATCGTATTATTTTGATATATAAGAACTTGATTAATTAAATATTGTTTGACTTTGTAATATGAATGAGATAATTATTTTTTGAATTAAAGATGAATGATTTAATGTTAATCTTTTTGTTGGAATGTGTATATATATGCAAAAAGTTGATTTTAGTTTCTATTTAATGTGGTGAAATGAAACACAATAGTAATATATCAAAATTGCTTCAGAAAATGCGTATGTAAAGGGAATATTGATGGGCAAAAAGTCACGTACATGGCGTAGGAAATACATAGTTAACACAGGCGTAGGTAAATCGTAGATAAATGAATGGCGTAGAAAAGACGTAGGGAATGTAATATGTAAAAGGGGGAATTAATTTAAAGGACAAAAATTTGTATATTTTTAGCCTCAAGGACACGACCTCAATATTTTAACCACAAGGACAAACATTTTTTCAAAATTATTCATAAGGACAAACATTCTTCCAAAACTGCTACCGAACTAAAAACTGATACCTAAAAACTGCTACCGATAACTACAAACTGATACCTAAAAACTGCTATCAATAAATAAAAACTGATATCTAAGAGAAAGTTGTCCTTCAGGCTAAAATACTGAAGGTCTGTCGTTGAGGCTAAAACGCTAAGAAATTTTGTCTTTGACAATAATTTCCTGCATGTAAAAATGGCGTAGGAAAAGCGTATGAAAACAAGACGTAAGGAAGACGTAGGTAAACGGATGGCGTAGGAAAGGCATGGATAACGAAAGAAGTAAATATCGTAGCAAAACCGTATGAACAACAAGGCGTAGGGAAGACGTAGAAAAATCATGGCGTAGGGAAGACATAAGAAACAACCCAACGGATGACGTAGGTAAAACGTAAATATTTTATTAGCTACGCAAGTTTTACCCACGCCAAAATAGACGTAGGGGTTACGTAGTTACTGCATTTACCTACTCCCCACCTAATTACCAAATTATGTGCTACATTCAAAACTAAAAAAACATTCACATCATATGTCGTAAACTCGTTAGTGTAATCCAATAAAATTTCATTTTCAATTTCATCTTTATTCGACCGTGCCATAATCTGTGAAATTTAAAAAAAAATATGCAACACGGAATGCCACTGCGTGGCTGTTTAAAACAACCATACAGTGCCGGTGCATGGTTGTGTTTAGGAACCACGCATTGGCTATGCATGGTCACTTCACATAGCGACACACTACTAATGCGTGGTTGTTTGAAACAACCTCGCATTTGCACTTCTGCGACGTCTATAATTTCAAAAAAAAAATCAAAGATCTGAATGCTTACCAATTTGGAAACTCTGCGTTACTCGTAAATTCTTTGAAGTCCTTCACTTTGATACAAAATTTTGGTAAATGTAGATTGGATTTTAATAAATGGTTTGGTTTTTAAGGTTTTGGGAGAAAAGTAAAAAATGAATACGGTAAAAAACGAAGTGGATGGGAAAATGAGTGAGGGGTATTTTTGTCTTTTTTTTTATTTTTGTGGGTTAGGAGGGGGTTTGTGGGTGTGGAGAGGGACTGAGCGTTTTGACTTGTTTAAATAAAATTTGCCAAATGCTAGTACTAATTCATATTAGCATGTCACCATATGAGGTGTGGTGCATTCCCCTGCGCATGGGCTTGAGGAGTGAACAAATAGGCGTTGAGTTGATTAATTGATTTGTTCGTCCATACTATGATAATCCTATTTGGTAATTATACCATTCTTACATATTATTATATTATTTTCGGAAAAAAATTAAGTATACAGGTCATCACTATTAAAGATATATTAGTCGATTATTCACCTTTAGTATTAAAACAGAACTTTGGTAACATGACAACATGACAGATTCACATATATATCAATTATGAATAACAATTGATGATGATGCAACAATTTTGAACCGTGTAGTAATTTTTTGAAAATTTGAGGACTTGAGACATCAAAATATGCTTGCTCCACTATTGTGCTAGCTATTATATCATTTGCTGGGTTCATTTTCGAAAGAGTGCATACAGTTAAGATTTTATCAGTCGAATCAGAGACCTATTCGATGCCCATAACAAGAATATATATATATATATATATTGAAATAAGATAAATGGGCCAGGCCCAGTTACAAATAGGTTAGGTGAACAAATATAACAATCTCACCCGAAAGCCAAAATAAAACACAAACCCAAAGCTAGGGTTGCCGACTTAACTCGAAACTTCTAGAAGCTACCAAAAACCAAATTAATGGCGGACGACAATTTCTCTATAGTTAAAAATTGCCATTGTCATGCTTCTCCCCACTAGATTCTCCACGTTCCCAGTAAGATAAGTTGTCATTAAACCCTTTCCTCATCCCCTCTCCACTACCCTCGTTGTGAAAGCTACTTCGATTGTTGAAGAAAAAGGAAGGGTTATCAGATCTGGTGTCATCGCGACCCAGATTTGATGATACCCTCTTTGATACATAGCTTTCCTCCGCTTCCAAGTTATGATTAGTTGTATTGGCACTAAAAGCTTGCTGGATGAGAAGATCGTTACTAACGGCAACATTAAATCTACTTTTAGCAAAATTGAGACCAAAGGTATGCTGGTTGATGGGGGCTAGGCTCTTGAATCATATCATTATTGATCTAGAATCTTCTCGGACGAGAAAGATAACTTTCTAGATGCTTGCTACCAGCTTTAGAGCTCCAATCATCAGCTAAGGAGGCATATTTGGTTTGATCTTTTATATTTTTCTTTGATTTCTGAAGTAGAATTCTGATATTAGTGTTTATAAGAAGCCAGATCTGTTCTTTGTTCCTCTTAGCTTTATTATGCGTACGCATATTCCTTTCTTTCTATATATTATACACTGCAGTAGTTAAAAGAATATGTGCGTAGTCTCTTTCTTTAGTTTAGACTTAAATTTGTTGTTGATGAATTGGATAGCATGCATAAGGTCCATTTGATTATTGTTCTGAATATCCAGAATGACCTTAATTTGACTCCATATAAAGTATGAATAACTCCATTCAAAAATAAGTGATTAGCACTTTCATTGACAAGATTACATAAGGAACAGAGTGAATTTGAATATTGCCCCATTTGTTTAATTTATCCCAAGTTAGCAATCTGTTATTAATAGAAAAATATGTACAAAAAGCCATATTGGGACTGTTCACTCTGTTTCAAATGCAATAGTAGCAATCTTCCTTTGGAAATTTATTTCTAATAACATTCCAAGTGGTTTTAAAAGAAAATTTCCCTTTGTAGCTAGCTTTCCATTCCCAGTAATCTTTGTCTGCATTGGGATCAATCTGAATTTTTCTAATTTCACATTTATGAGAGTTTGTAATTGGATGAATTTGAGGTTGCCACTGATTATTTTTAATAATATAAGACACTTTGGCATTAGAACCACCACAAATAACCAAACTATTCCACCCAACCTTATTAATAAAAGAATCACAGTTATATCAAGGATCAAACCATAAGCTAGTTTCCTCTCCTAGCTTAAATTTTCTTTTAAGAAATGTTTTACCAATATATCTACAATTTAAAATTTGCTTCCATGCACTAGACTGGTTACTGTTATGCACGGTAGTCCAAAAATTATCATTTTTGAGATATTTAGCTCTCATCCATCTAGCTCATAAAGAGTCTGCATTGAGAAATCTCCAAAATAATTTTAAATGACAAGTTACACTCAGGTCTTTCATGTTTCTAATGCCAAAACCCCGTTCATTTTTTGGCATACAAACTTTATCCTAACTAATCTTATGATATTTGCCCCTCCAAGAAAATCAGCACATCTACTTTCAATTTTCTTAATAGAAGCAGCTGGAATATGAAAAGTTTGAAGCCAATATAAACTAATAGCATAAACCGCAGTTTTAATATGTTCAAGTCTTCCAACAATAGAAAGTAATTTGCAAGACCATGTCTCCATTCTTTCTTGAATTTTTTCAATAAGTATAGAACAATCTGAATCTTTTATTTAATTTATAGAAAGAGGTAATCCCAAATATTTAATAGGAAGATTTCCCTCGACAATTTTTAAAACATCTAAAACCTCATTTTTATATTTATTATATTTACTAAAGTAAGCTTTACTCTTATTAATATCAAGCTGCAGACCTGCATAAGAATTCAACTGCTCAAAAATATCATAATTGTGTCTGCATTGACCTTATTAGCTTTTACAAACACCATAAGATCATCTACATAAATGAGATGGTTTGTACAAGGTTGAATTCTGTTAATATGATTAATATTCCCTTTAATGGCTTCAATTTCCATTAAAATAGAAAAATACTCCATGACCATTGTAAAAAGATAAGGTGATAAAGGATCATCTTGTCTAATACCCCTATTGCTTTTAATGAAGCCTTCGGCTTTACCTTGAATAAGTATAGAAAAGGTAGGGGTATTGATACATTCTAAAATCATATCACAAAACTTAATTGGAAATCCCATACATTTCATACTATGATAGATAAAATATCTGTTTACTTTATCATAAGCCTTTTGCAAATCTATTTTAATACAAACATTATCACCTTGTTTAGTATTGAATTTTCTAACCATCTCATGTGCTAATAAAGAATTCTTGTATATAAGTCTGCCAGGAACAAAAGTACTCTGATTTTCAGAGATAAGAAAAGGCAGAAAAACTTTGATTCTATTATTAAGACCATTAGCAATGATTTTGTAAATAAAGTGCAACAAGATATTGGTCTATAATCACCAATATTAGTGGGATTTTTATTCTTTGGAATTAAAGTAATAAAAGTATGATTGATACTTTTAAGAAGCTTGCCTTTTTCCATAAATTCTTTAACAACATCATAAACCTACCCTTTGATATTTTCCCATTGTTTTTTATAAAACTTAGCATTGAACCTATCAGGTCCAGGGTTTTTATTGTCACCAGCATTAAAAATAATATGTTTTATCTCATCCATAGTAACTGGTGCAAGTAATATTTCAGAGGTATTATTTCTCAAAATATTTTTGCAGGTAATATGAGGGAAATTCTTAACATTCTGATCTATAAAATAAAGCTCTTCATAGAAACTAACAGCTTCTTTAACAACTTTATCATAAGCATTAGACAACTTGCATTCATTATCAATAATGTTTCCAATGTTATTTAGATGCTTTCTATTGCTCATTTTAGCATGAAAATATCTGGTACAATCATCACCTAGATTAAGCCAGTCTACTTTAGCTTTTTATCTAGCATTAACTGAGTCCTTATATAGTTCAATAGAAAGATTTCTCTGATTGTTGAAAAAATCATTGGCAATATTAATATCATCAGGTTTGCTATCTGACAGATCTTGTAAGATTTTACCTTCTTTTCTTAAACTGATCAACTTGTTTTTGTTCGTATAGTTATTTCTGTTCCAAATTTTAAGATTGTTTTTAGAATTTTTTAAAAACATATAAAACTGAAATTGTTTAGTACCAATACAAGAAAATTTCATGCAATTTTCCATTAAAACTCTATAATCCTCTTATAAAACCTAACTGTTTTTAAATCTCAAAGGAGAAGTCTTATTACTTAAATCTTCATTAACAAAAAGATTAACAAGTAAAGGAGTGTGGTCATTAGAATTTTTCTCAAAAGTTGAAAAAACACAATTAGGAAAAATGTTTGAAAATTCTTTATTAATTAAAATTCTATCTAATTTATAGTGGATATTTTTAGACAAACCAAATTTTCAAGTATATTTATTCCCACTTATAATCGGTTCTACAAGACCAGTATCTAGTAAAAATTTATTAACTCTCTCCAGCTTACTTTGAGGAATTTTATTACCTTCAAATTTTTCATAAACATGAAAAACAGTATTAAAGTCACCCAAAATAATCCATGGAGAATTATAAATCAAATTCAGAGATTTAAGTTTACACCATAAACCATTTCTCTCATTCTCAAGGTTACTACCATAGATACTAGTAACTTGTAATGTAAAACCTCCAGTATTTTGAAATTTACAGTCAATAAACTGTTTATCTTTGGTATTATTTAAATTAGTCTAGATGTTAGAATCCCATATAATAATGATTCTTTCTTTGCAGTCACAATCATTATTATTAATAGATTTCCAATTTCTAGACGATTTGAGACAAAAAATTTCATAGTTTTCATCATTAAGTTTATTCTCAATTAAAGCAATAATAGAAGGTTTATAAATATTTAACATATGTAGGATATCTGACTATTTGGCAGGGGTGTTCATCCCCCTGACATTCCAAGCAAATAAAGTCATATGTATAATCTAAAAAATAGAAAGTTAAATGGTACCTGACACTGTAGTACCTTTACCTCTCCTTTTATTATCAACACTCTTAGCTTTTAGTCTTGTAGACATTTCATCCCATTCTGGATTGATTGAGATGTATTTTTGTTTGAAAGCTTTCTTCTCTTTGTTTTCCTTTAACTTACCAGATGCTTTTGGTTTTGGAATATGCAGTTCTGATATATCAAACTGGTCATTAACATCAACCATCTCAGTTTCATCCTTTTCCTTTTGCACAGACTCTGTGACCTTAATCAGAGAGATATCAAAAGAAGCTGTGCAAGGCATAACCGAGTCATTGCATTCAACCATTGCAGCCTGCTTTGGGAAAGAGGCTCTCTTGCGAGGCAATGTTGAGTTGATGTAGGCCCTGTCCTCAACATCTGCAGCAAGCGCGGAAGGAGATTCCTCCTCCATATCATTTTCCCGATTTTGGCTATTACTTTGATGAGGGATGTTGATTATTTTTGTATCATTATTCTTTGTAACTAAACATGGCTCTGAAATAGGAGGGGTTTCAGAGTTAAAGACCTTTTTAATATTACCCTTTTCTATACTGTTTTGGTTCGAACCATTTGAACTTTTTTCACAATCTTTTAACTGATGAACTTCCATAGCGGTGATCTGATCATCTTGATCAATGAGCGCCTTTGAATTGTTTTCTTGATCAAAAATGATACAATATTGGTTGATTCGATCACTGTTCCTTTGAGTTCTTGATTGGTTTACTTTCTCTTTATTGGAATTTGGTTCTTGGATCTCAACTGATCTATTTTCTTGAACATTGTCTCTGTTTTGATTACTGGTTTTGGGTATCCACATTTGTTTTGGGTTGCATTGCTCTCTAGTGTGACCGAAACACTTACAGATGCTACACTTCGGTGGAACCCATTCATACTCAACTTTTTGTATAATGTTTTCACCATTGTAAAGAGTGAGATTGATCTCATCTGGAAGTTCATCAATCGCAAATACTTCCACTAGAAGCCGAGTGTAATTCAATCTCGTCTTCATGGTAGTAGCTGTGTCCATCTTTATGGATTTTCCGATAATGCTTGCCATAACACTAAAAGCCTCGCGGTCCCATAATTTGAAATTTACATCGGGTAATTTTACCCATATCGGCATAGTTGACAGGGATTTTCCAATTTCAGTGATTCGGACCACCTTCTCATAATGATGAGCTTGCCATTGTAAAAATATGGATCATTTTGAATTATTGTATTGCAGTCTTGATACTCTTTGAACTTAACAAGAAAGCAACTATTTTCTCTAGAAAAGATTTCAAAATCCCCAACTGGTTCCCAAACACATTTTATATACTCTTTAAAAAAACAAGAAATAGGGTTTGGTACCTACGACATAAACAATAACAGAATTATTCCAACTTTCTATGGCTCTTTTGCAAACCGCCTCCTTCACCAAACCATATTTCTTGTTATTAATCTTGATAGGTGAAATGGTTTCAAGACTGCATTCATTTTCTTTTGGTTCCTCGGTTTGTTCTGAAACAATATCAGCCCAAGATCTATGACCTTGTTCTTTATTCAGAGAGAAATTTGCCAGTTTACGAGGCTGGATTGGTTGTTTAGCCTTATTCTGATTGGAGTTGGTTGGAAACATAGCCTCCTCCTTCTTCAGGACGCCATTATTATCCGGTAGAACTATATCATTTCTGGGCTGATATTTTCTTTACGATCTTGGTTGGACCAATTGGAAGCCCTCATTGTCGATGATGACACCATTAGATGGTTTCTGTGATATGAGATTTAGGTGGTCTATCCTGATGTGTCGGATAGAGAAGATTAGAATGATTATTGTGAGGAGATCAATTGGTTTCCCCCATGGCAGAAGAAAACCCTAGATTTCTGCAAAATTATAAACTTGTATACACTAACAATACTAATATGTTACTAATAAGAATATTTTAGTATTTAAGGTTTGAAGAGTTTCACAAGTATCGATGGCTATTCATACAACTAGTAAAACAATAATACATTGGAAAAAAAGAATAAAAAAGACTGATGAGGTAAATGAAGTACAACTTGGAAGTTGTTCTTCTTGCGTAGCTATTTACTTTTTCATAACTCTGCTATTACCGTAGGGTTTGGTTAATTTCATGCTCATTATACATATGAGATAAATGACCAACTATTTTAATGAGAACGCAACAGTCATGTTATGAGAAAGTTCTGTTAGTTTCATGCTCTGAATATATGGAGAATATCACGAATAACTATAATAGCCTTGTATTTTTCAATTTGGTTATATTTACAAGTGATACTTAATTACGAACATTGTTGGATATTAGTTTGTTTCCCATTTGGGCAACATTAGGTCACTAATACTTAATGCTCACATATTTTACAAAACTACTTATGCTGTTTGTAGAAAATTTTATAAACAACTACATATTAAACATAATAACATATTTTCAGAAAAATAATTTCCAACTTAAAAGGATGTTCATCAAATTTTCAGAAAGCCTATACACATCGCAGTACAAGGGTGTTCTTGCAATACAACTTGGCTAGTGCATCACATACAATCTATGTCTACATTAAAGATAATAACAAATTTTGTATATATTATATATGCTAATATAATTTGCATCAAATCTATACTAATACTTATTAGTGAGTTATATTTCAAGAGCGCACAAACTCCTAAATATTTTGTGAAATAAACAAGCGTGTTTTTTTATTTTCTTATATATTTGTACCCAGCTCTTCCCTTCATCCTTATCCTCCAAACCCTAGATATTAACATTCTCATTCCACTTGCTCTTGATGAAAAAGCTAATCTTAATAGCCGATAACTTCAAGCGTCTCGCTCTGTCAACCATTCTCTTCTCTTTGTTGACTCAAAATCCAATTTTTACCATATATGTTAAAAGTAATGCATTTTCTTAAGTGAAGAATTGTGTTCTTTCTTCAATGGTAATTATTAAAGTCATGTCTATTAAGTTGTGTCTCTTGTAGCCAGTTTGTATTTCTTGAAATTATTTTCTAGAGTTGTGTCATTTATGAAAAGATGCAAATGTATGAATAAATGAATCAATGATGTGGACTACAGAAGATATTACTGACACTTTTTCCAATAAATTTGGTATCAGAGCCAATCTGATCTTTCCTCTATGTTAGCAATGGCATCAAGTTCAAACTCCTCAATCATTGGCAACATTCAAAATTTAATGCCTATTTTTGATGGAGAGAACTATAAATTTTGGAGTCTACAAATGAAGACTTTTTTCACCTCACAAGATCTTTAGGATCTTGTACAAGATGGTTATGACACTACTAGAACAACGGTAAATAGCGCCTCCTCGAGCATCTCCAACTTCATCATTCTCCTCTCTCGACAAGCCTAAGCCCTTCATCAATCTCCAATCAGGTTTATTCCTAAATCTTAATTAATTTTGATTTGTTAAATTAGAGTTAATTTGTTGTTATAGTTTTATAATACCCAATTGATTGTCTGTTATACCCTATTGAATGCTAATTAGGTTGTTATTATAATTGTTTATCATTGAAATGTAGAGAAAAAAATGTTTACTGTATATGTGCGTTAATTGATGTATATCCGTTGATTAATTAGTGCATATGCGCATTAGGACTAGTTTGGATTAATTAGAGTCGATGCTTAGGATTTAGTGTATGCATTTTCAAGATGACGAAAACGACGATTTAGTGTATGCTTTTCTTTGAACGTAAATAAATTATTGTAAAAATTGTTGTATAATACGATTTACTTTTTATAAATCCCTAAGAGAGTTTTTGGCCTCGTAAGACAAGTATTGTATATGATCGTTGTATGGATGCTCGTTTTTATCACAGAACGGACATTTATATTCATCTGATACAATATTTGTTGGATTTGTCCCTGTATTGGACAAGTTACAAACACTATAGAGTAATTATATTTTGCAAATCATTTCATTTTAAATGGTTCACAAAATTTCGACAACACTTTCTTTTTGTTCCTTATGTATACGCATATGTGTACGATAAAGGAAACAAAGGGGAAGTGCTACCGAAATTTTGTTGAATCATTTAAAATGAAATGATTTGCAAAATATAATTACTACTGTGTTTGTAATGGGAAGTAGGATGACCAAACATCAAAGTGTAAAGCAATAACCTAAAAATTATAGATTATATTCATATAATAATTTGTTTAAATCCATTTGAAAATAAAATAGAATAATATTATATATTTGTGAAAATTTAAAGTATGATTTAATTGGAAAATAAAATGTCCATAAGTAAATGATTAATACATTTTTATGTTTTAAAGTAGGAAAAGTGGTCAATTATTTTATCGGTCAGAATTGGATGTACCAACAAAGAAGAGAAATTAGAGGCTCAATAAGTGAACATTTTTAAAATGGTGTACACGTCTTTATTGAATTCGCTTTAAGTAATAATGGGAACGACGAAGAAATTCGTTGTCCATGTAATAGGTGCAGATTATTAAAGCATTTGATACCGGATATGGTAATAGTTCATTTGTGCCAATATGGTTTCATGCCGAATTATTTTGCGTGGGATCGTCATGGAGAACTTATAGCACCTAATCACGTACATTCGAAGGAGGAGGTGGATACTGAAATTGTTCCGACGAATCTCACAAAAGATATGGTTGAAGATGCAGCACGTTCAATGTTCCATACCGTAGAAGTTGATGGTAATGATGTTAATTTCGAAGAAGAACCAAGTATTGGAACAAAAAAATTATGATTTATTGGATGCTGCTAAGAAACCCCTTTGGGATGATTGTATAAGCGATTCTCAACTATTAGTAACTGCAGAATACATTGTGATGAAATAAAAATACAACTTCACAGAAGCCGAGTTTACAGCTATAGTACAAGCTACAAAACGGCATATGCCACCCGATAAAGGGTTGAAACATCTTACGATGAAATCAAATATAAGCAGTATTTACGAATCACAGCATCCAAGCGGCGATATCAGCAAAAAAATTTGCTACTTGGTTTTTGAACCACGTATATGATTTGTGTGGTCGATGAAGGGTTGAAACATCTTGTGTTAACCCGCCTTTTGGTAAGGCAGTACATAGGCTGATTTAACCCAACAAACTTCACGGTTATCAAGGCCGAGGAGCCCAGAGCAATGGTTTTAGGGCCCAGGAATCACATACAAATGGTTATACAAAGTCAGAGTTGGAGAGAGTGGTAAGATAAACAATGTAGGATACTAGAAATAGGGGATATAGCTTGGATCGGCATGTTTCAATATAGAGGGATAGGTATGGATGAGAGTTCGGCATTGCTCAAGGGATCGACAGTATTGAATAAGGTGAGGGATCGATGAAGTCAGTCGTGGCAAGGCATACGTAGGGGTCGGTCAGATAAGACAAGGTGGGATCGGCTTAAGTTCAGAGGGGTCGGCATGCTACATCCAAGAGGGATTGGTATACTTCAATGACTCGGCAACTCGGAAGGGCTCGGCATAGCATCACGGTAGAGGTTGGAGTGGCATCGTGTAATGGAGTTCAAGAGATAAGCATAAATGAGTATTTACAGATCGACATATGTGATGGATCGGCATGCTCCAGTATGAAGGGTCGGCGTAGTCTAATGAACGAGAAGGATCGGCATGATTGGTTGTACAAGGGATCAACATAGATGGAGGCGTATGGTCCGTCGTAGCAAAGGCAAGTTGGTTCGACATGTGCTTGCCTGGAGGGTTCGACATATCATAGAAAGAGAGAGATCGGCATTCTCCTATGGGTCATCACACTCCATAGGGTTCGGCATTCCAGGGATAGTCTTGCATTCAACATTCAGTAACTCGAGCTCCTTTGACCCGAGAGAAATTAAATTTGGGGATTAAGTACATTCTGTCATGAAGAATCCGTCATAGGAGTCGCTGCTGAAAAATCAACCAAGGAAGGGATCAGTACCGATTCCTCTCCTTTGGGCTTTGGGCCTTAGCGACCCCTATGGTAGGCCCATATGGATAATAAGCTCTTGTACTCTAAGTTTCACCTATAAATACACCAGGCATGGCTCTAGAAAAGGGGATTGATTCTGCTTCTCTTTATCTTCTGCCTAGCAATACTTTACCATTGTTACTCTTGAATTTCACAAACTTGTAAATGTAATCAGTAATATAATATAATAAAACGGAAATCTTTGGAGCGGACTTAGGCCGGAGTCAGCCGAACCACTATAATTTCTGTTGTTCTTGATTTCTGTGTCGATTTGGTTATTATCTTAATATATTCTTCTGTTTTAATTTAGTTTCTTCATTTACTCCTCTACACAAACCTGTTCTTGGGTGTTGGTGGCCAATTTTGAAGCCTACATTTTAGTGATTTCACTGAGAAATGCACCCGCTGATTTAGAAGCTTGGATACTTGGATCTAGAAAGCAATGACAAGGCAATCAACAAGGAGAGGGCTATCGAAAAGGAGTCACTATGGAGGGAGTCAGGAGGCTTCCTCGGGAGCTGGAGCTAATCAAGCATCAATCTATATCACCCGGGATGAAATTGAAACGATGAGGGATGCTATGCAGGAGAGGATGTTGAAAAGACAAGAGGAGATGATGCAGAACCTACTCCAAAAATCGGACATGCTGGAGCCATATGAGCTGCTGGAATGCAAAACCAAAATCAGAATCGGGAGCATGGGAACGGAGTTAATAGACAGGGGAATGGAACAGAGCAGCTGGAGGCAGTCCCCTGCCATCCAAGAGGGATCGGTACCGATCCCCAAGGGCTGGAGGGGCATGCCCCTGAGTCTGGTTGATCGTGATGCTAGAGGACCTGGGATCGATTCCGTGGAGCCTGGTGCGAACCGGAATTTGGATGCTCGATCGGAGGAATATGTTCCAGAATTCCCTCGTAGAATCGTGGAGGGGGGCAGATTGGGCATGACGATAGGAGACTACCATTGAAGACAATGGAAAATTTGCAGAGATGATAAGGCAAGCTATGAGTGGAGGATTGGTGAACAGGGATCACGAGGATGTAAATAGAAGTCCATTCACTCCAAATATCGGGCAAGCTAGGAATCCACCAAAGTTCAAACTACCAATGCTTGAGACTTATGATGGAAGAACGGATCCTGCTGTTCATTCGATGAGGTACATGAGACACATGGAAGTACTGGAGGCATCGGAGGAAGTCATGGCACGGTGTTTCCCTTTGTATTTGACGGATATAGCTCCACCATGGTTCAGACAGCTAGAAAGCGGCTCTATCAGCACATGGACAGAATTGATCGAAAGGTTTATGGGGCAGTTTAGGGTTCACATCTCGAGACCCAAAAATATCATCAGTTTGGCAACCCTGAAACATAGGACAGGAGAGTCCTGAGAAGTTTCTTAACACGGTTTAATATCGCGGCGGCATAGGTGGATCGTTCAGATCCATCCATGGTTTTGATGGAAGTTGTTTCTGGAATTGCCGATGGCACGGAGTTCAAGGATTTGCTGGCACAGGATCCGCCTATGGATCTCGGAGAGTTTTATCATGAAGCAGAAAGATTTTTGCGGCAGGAAGACGCACAAGCAAACGAACCGAAATGTTGTGCAAGGTGGAGGATTATCAGAAGATGTAAACAAGAACGATAAAGGCAAACGAAAAGCAGAGGATGACTTTGAGGGATCGAAGCATCCACGAAGGGAACCGAGATTCACCTCTTACACGAAATTAACTGAAACATTAGAATAGATATATCTGGATACTAGAGAGAAGATCCCCTATCGGAGGCCAATGAGGAGAGACCCAACAAACGATGAAAAGAAATCAGATAAATACTGTATGTTCCATGAGTTGAACGGGCATAGCACAAACAACTGCAGGCACTTAAAGGATGAGATCGAGGGACATGTCCAGAATGGCAGGCTGTTGTAATACTTGAGAACTCGGGCAGCGGTAGTGGAACAGAAGCAACCACCATCCGCATCGAATGGGAACTGCCCGGGATTGAGGCATCAACTTGTCATCAATTGCCGAAATGGAAAAGAATAAGTAATAAACTCCACAATAAAACGGCTAAGTCACTTACACATGTACGGGATCGAGAATGGTCCCTAGTTATGCTCTAAGATGACAATGAACCGTCACACCCGAAGATGCATGCATTGTAGTCTTTAGTTTTGTCGCTGTTTCTCTTTTGGTACTTGGTTAAACTCACTCGAATGTGAAATCTAACATTGATGATTTTGAGTCCCATCTGGACAATCACATTTCGCCTCGAATGGCACTCGATCTCAAATGATCACCTTTCACCTCGAACGTCACACGATCTCGAACGACCACCTTTCGCCCCGAACGGCACTCGATCTCGAACGATCACCTTTCGCCCCACACGGCACACGATCTCGAACGATCGCATTTTGCCTCGAACAGACACTCTATCTCGTGCGATCATTGTTAGCCTGAGACGGCTATGAATTTGATTAACACTCCCGAACGATCGTTACTAACAGTCAGGCAAGACCACTGATTTGTTCATAGGTCATCAACGGGTTTCGAACATTGAACTTAAGACGATTCAAAACGCGCCTTCCTATCGAAAGGTATGTTTTGGAAGGAAAAGTGTTAACTCGCCTTTTGGCAAGGCAGTACATAGGAAAATTTAACCCAACAGACTTCACGGTTATCAAGGCTGAGGAGCCCAGAGCGATTGTTGTAGGGCCCAGGAATCACATACAAATGGTTATACAAAGTCAGAGCTAGAGAGAGTGGGCAGATAAAAAATGTAGGATACTAGAAATATGGGACATAGCTTGGATCGGTATGTTTCAATATAGAGGGATAAATATGGATGAGGGTTTGGCATTGCTCAAGGGATCGACAGTATTGAATAGGATGAGGGATCGGTGAAGTCAGTCATGGCAAGGCAAACGTAGGGATCGGTCAGATAAGACAAGGAGGGATCGGCTTAAGTTCAGAGGAGTCGGTATGTTACATCCAAGAGGGATCGGTATACTTCAATTAGGGCTGTCAATGGGTCGGGTCGGGTCGGGTTTGGGTCGGGTCAAGTCGGGTTCGGGTTGATTTTAAATGGGTCGGGTCAACCCGTTTATTAAATGGGTCAGAAAAGCTCAACCCAAACCCGACCGGTTTATAAACGGGTTGACTCGACCCGTGTAACCCGATTATAAACGGGTTGGGTCAAGTCGTAAATGGGTCGGGTCAACCCGTATAAGGTGTAAATGGGTCGTAAACGGGTCGTAAATGGGTAGGGTCAATCCGTATAAGGTATAAGTGGGTCGTAAACGGGTCGGAACGGGTCAGGTCAACCCGTATAACCCGTATAAGGTACAAACGGGTCATAAACGGGTCGGGTCGGCTTATTAACGGGTCAATTTCGGGTTAGCGGGTCAACCCGAAACCCACCCGTTTATAAACGGGTCAAATTTGGGTTGACCCGAAAATGACCCGCCAAATTAACGGGTCGGGTTAACCTGCTAATTTCCGTGCGGGTTTCGGGTCGTGTAGGAAATTGACAGCCCTAACTTCAATGACTCAGCAACTCGGATGGGCTCGGCATAGCATTACGGTAGAGGTTGGATCGGCATCCTGTAATGGAGTTCAAGAGATAAGCATAAATGAGTATCCATGGATCGGCATATGTGATGGATTGGCATGCTCCAGTATGAAGGGATCAGCGTAGTCTAATAAATGAGAAGGATCGACATGATTGGTTGTACAAGGGATCGGCATAGATGGAGGCGTATGGTTCAGCGTAGCAAAGGCAAGTTGGTTCGACATGTGCTTACTTGGAGGTTTTGGCATATCATAGAAAGAGAGGGATCGGCATTCGCCTATGGGTCATCACACTCCATAGGGTTCGGCATTCTAGGGATAGTCTTGCATTCAACATTCAGTAACTCGAGCTCCTTTGACCCGAGCGAAATGAAATTTGGGGATTAAGTATATTCTGTCATGAAGAATCTGTCATAGGAGTCGCTGCTGAAAAATCAACCAAGGAAGGGATCGGTACCGATCCCTCTCCTTTGGGCTTTGGGCCTAGCGACCACTATGGTGACCCATATGGATAAGAAGCTCCTGTACTTGAAGTTTCACCTATAAATACACCAGGCACGGCTCCAGAAATGGGGATTGATTCTGCTTCTCTTTATCTTCTGCCTAGGCAATACTCTGTCATTACTCTTGAATTTCACAAACTTGTAACTGTAATCAGCAGTATAATTTAATAAAAGGAAAATCTTTGAAGTGGACGTAGGCCGGAGTCAGCCGAACCACTGTAATTTCTGTTGTTCTTGATTTCTGTGTCGATTTGATTATTATCTTGATATATTCTTCTGTTTTAATCTAGTTTCTTCATTTACTCCTCTACACAAACCTGTTCTTGGGTGTTGGTGGCCAATTTTGACGCCAACATCTTGCGATGGGACAAAAAAGGAAAGTCAAAACATATCCAATATTCTTTTTCAATGGATACAAATTCAACACCAAAGAATAAGGGGCTGAAAAATTAACTAACAATACCGGTGCATATGTTAAAAGTAGTGATGATACAAATGGTCGCATAAATGATTTTTACGGCGTGTTAACTCAGGTTTTGCAATTAACATATTTCACCAAACCCGCGGAAGAAGTTTATTTGTTAGATGCAACTGGTTCAGTAATGTTCCAGGTTCTTGAATCAACGTGCACCAAAAATATAATATTATTGAAATAAAGCATACTTCACGTTATCATAAGTACGATCCGTTTATACTAGCAAAACAAGCCTTACGAGTTTATTATGCTCCTTATCCATCTCTAAAAAGAGATAAAGAAGATTGGTCGGTAGTTTTTAAAACGAAGGCAAGATTTACGTTTGATGGAAAGAATATTCCAGATGAACAAGCGTACCAAGCGGATATCGAGGAAAATGGCGAAATTACAATAACAGATGATCAACCGATTTTGGACCTCTAAATGATGAATCAAATGTATTAGTAGAAGTATTTGAGATCACAGAGGAAAACAATATAGAGTACGAGACCGAGTCTGAATCAGAAAATAACGTGGACTGATTGAATAGTATATATGTTGAAAAAAGGTAATTTATGGGAGTATTGATGTTACATTTTTTTTGTATGTTATATGCGATTATTGATGTTAAACCTTAATTTGGCTTACCCTGAGTTTATTAAGCATCCCATACACTGGCGCCCATTCAATTTGGCTTCTTACCGGATTTTCTGATGCTTGACATCGTATCCCGGTAATTCTTTGCAATTTTGGAGTTCCAATGGCGTTAGCAAAGAGCAACATCCTCCTCTTGCAGGTCTACGCACACTATATATATGTTGAAAAAATATAAGTTATAAATTTATACTTAGTCAGCAAATTGTAAAGTGATTAAATATAATGATATATAATTTTACACTTACCGGGAATTCCTGCCAGATACTCTCCCGGACATGCTCAGGGATCCTACTCCATTTCGACCAGCATGCAGTCATACGGCTCATGTATGCCTGCCTAGATATGCTAAGTACTATATTGGAAGGCTCAAGCTCAAAACCTCTGCATTAAATATTATACAGACAAATTATGAATAATATATCATACAAAATATTTATAATGCTGAAATAAATTTAATACTTACGAGCCATCTGCTTTTGGTAGCAATCTAACTACCGTACGCGGCGCCACTTGGGACGGGCCGCTGCCATCACCTCCGTCGCGAACGGTCCCTCTTGAGACGAAGAGGGGAAACCGAACTGCGAAGAACTTCACCACCTAAAGAAAGACATTTGTAATACCTATCATATACATATTATTTTATTATGGCAGAATATCATTCAATTATAAGTAAACATATCATTCTCATACAAGTGGGGTAGCGATGAGCTCAGGGTAAGTCTATCAGTTGTTACATTAATTTGTTCAATAGAGAATACATAATTTATACCTATAAAATATAATCTTAATTTTTAACTTGCAGGCGGAGTTAGACAGGAACTCAACGAACAGGCAGAAAAATCCAGTCACACACCATGGTGGCTCGAAATCATTTCAGCATCATCGTGAGGACCTGGTAAACTGATTAATTTCAATTATGAACAGTTATTACATTTTTTGTATAAATTTGTATGAACAACAATAATATACACCAATTATTGCAGGAAAGAGCGCTTGGGGCTCCCATCTCGTATATGGACGTATTTGTGCATACTCATGTCGTCAAGCAGACTGATGACGAGGGATCGGTGACGTATGCCTGGAATGAGGATGATAAAGCATACGCCGCATATGTAAGTATATTTTAAGTTACAAGTTATTAATAATGGTCATTTTAATTAATTAGTAATAAATTATTATAATAATGCTGTGTAATATTTACTTGTATTTGATTTTGCGTTGTAGGAAAAATTTATGCAAGCACGTGCGCAGATGCTTGAGCATTCAGGATGGGAGCAGTTGACCACTGATGAGGAGGACGCGATCTTTGACTCTGTTATGGACCCGACCCAGAGAAATAGACGCTACGGCTATGGCAATCAATCGGTAATTTATAAAAATTAACTAAGTTGTAAATTTTGCTTAATTTTTATAAAAGTTACGTAATAACATTCACCATTCGTTTTCACTACCTTCATTAGAACCCAAGCTCCATACAATTAACCATAATAACATCGATGAATGCCGATCGTTTTGTTTTTTTCCACTGCTCTCTTTGGCCAACTTATTTGACATCTACGTTTTTCATACATATGGGATGCACCTTCTTCATCTATCTCTTTCCACTTTTATCTTGCATTTTGTTTCATTTGAGGTAATTTCTAACATTGAACCCTTTTCATGATGGTTTTTTTTATTTATACTGCCCAATTAAGTATAAGTCATACCATACACCATTAGTAATTTCTTCCTTGTTAAGAATGGCGGTAACAATCTAACCATATATATTTCTACATTTCCACTCATCTTTCATACCATATAATTAAACATCGAAAGATTTTATTGTTCACCTTAGTTCCTATATTTAGAATTGTATGTCTTCCTGTCTACATTGTAGTTGATATCTGTATACGTTTAACTGCAGTGTTATATTTATACGGGAATACTAAATTTATGTACTTTTTACTTTTTCTTGTGCCTTGTTTCCTTTTTTTAATATTATTTATCTATCGCACTCTTCCTTTTATGGTAGAACATGAATATCCCATTATTTATGGGTCAAGGTAGATGTATGTATTTGTTCTATTTGAGCATTATGCCAAATTATTATTTTTTCAAATATTTATTTCTTTAAAATAATTTGAGAGTCCTATTAAGCAACCTTTTCGGGATGAGTACATCTTTCTACTAGGATATGCAGATTGAATTATTCTTAGGTTCTTGACAGTATACCCTTATATACTTCAAATATATTCAACATGTAAGTTTTTAAGAAATACTACATACTGATATGTTTAAAATAAGATAGCGTGGTTTACTGTAGGTCTAAAATATATATTCTGCAATATGCACTGAACTCTTTACATTATATATTATACTCATAAAAGGATTTCATTGATTTTAACTTGATAAACAATTCAATGGTTTTATAAACATTCAGGCGAGCAATGTAATTGACCATCATAGCTTGAAAATCCTTACATAAAAATTTAATGTCTAGATGAATTCATTATATAAGAGTTTTAGCTTCGAAATTGAGTTAACCTATGTTAATGTATAAACTCTAAATATTTAGAATTTGGAACGACATATATTTACAATTTTTTTTACTTTAACATTTTGTATGTCGTTTCATGTTAATAGTCTTAATGTTATAATCTATATTTTTATAAATACTGAAGAGTGATATGCTTAAACTAAAATTGCCTAGCTTAGTTTACATCTATAGTTTATTTTTTGGAATATGCTCTCACATCTTTGTATGAAATACTTGTTCATAATTTTTTTTATTATCTATATAATTCTAAAATTCATAGTTCAATGGTTTCTAAGACCATGCAAGTTAGTAAAGGCGGTTTTACCTAAACAACTAAACTGATATTTGTAAATTTACTTCCTTCTTCTACTTTACCTTTCTCATGTAACTTCATGTTAATAATCTCAACCTACCCCTAACATCCATTTTACGATACAAAATTTAATATTTGGTACATTTACAGATCCACTTCCCTTTGGAATATAGAAATATAATCACCTTTTTTTCTTTTAGGAAACCTTTCAAAGTTACCCTAATTGTATGTTTGTCATCTAGGTTTTCCAAAGAAATTTGAGCATTTAATGTCGCACTATTAAAAGAATTATTTATTTGTTTCTAATCATCAACCATCGGATATATATTCTGAGAGTGGGTTAATGTAAATTTAAAATTTTCTTAAGCTTCGTATTTTTCCATTTTTTGATTTTACAGTTTCGTGTTAAGTAGTATTTTTCTCCAAGAGTTGAAAATGTTTAAGGAATTTAATTTTTATATCTTCTAAATAATATAATTAATCTCTTCTACCTTAACATTTCCATGATCTTAGTGGTTTTGGAAATAATGGATGCATGTATTGAATTTTTATGTCTTTATGAGATTTTTTGTAATATAAAACTTTGACATATCAAGCAGATTTTCTTGATTTGATCGCTATTTTTATTTTTCGTCCATTTTTTCTTAAAAATTTTTTTGTTCATATATGTCTTCATTTTAACATACTTTATATACCATAATCAATGTATATCCATATTTAAGGCAGAAACAAATATAGTATGACTGAAAGTATAAAAGAATGAATTATTCGTTACATGGGTTAAAGGAATATGATTAAGAAAACTTATTCCATTATATAAAAAATTCAATATATAACTCTTTATATCATTTAACTTTATTTATCCTCAACTCTAATTCCCACTTCTACTTCACCTTCATTTGAAGAGTTCTTTTGCATTTATCCCCTCCATATATATATATATATATATATATATATATATATATATATATTGCCTTTTCCTCTTAAATACATTCTTTAATTCATAAAAAAACTATATGAGTTTTCCTTCTAACTTTTCTTTCTTAAATAAATCTTAATCATATTCTCTTCCGATTTACCGCATGAAATTACTTTATTCTTTATTAGTCCTGACTTTTCTACTCATAAAATACCTTCCTCTCATCTCTTAACTATTTGCACCTTCAAACACAGGTGGAAAGTTCGATCCTTCCAATATTCATGTTCTATTTTGGCTTTTGTTAAAGATAGAATCCTATGTTCGCTCCTTCATTTCATGCTCCTTGGTGTTTGGTTTTTGATTTGTTTTTTTTAATCCTTTTAATTCCACCTAATGGATTTGTGATTTGATCTCTCTTCTTTGACCTTTTCTCTCTACCTTTTGATTAATTTTCACCAAGAATTATGTATCTAAGATGAAACTTTTCTTACTACATTTTAGTAGCGAGTCAAATCCATCCATCGTTTTTATGCAATTTAGTTGTTTGATGCTTACTGCTAATCAGGTGTGTGATTCGATTTATGAATTTATGTTCATGTTTTCTACGGTTGGAAAATTTCTCTAAGTATAGCTATGTTAAATAGTACCACTTTAAGAATTTAACATGCACTAATATTTCTTTTATTTAAGAAATACAGTTGAAATAGTAATGCACGTGGTACATGTTCAAAAGAAAACGAAAAAAAGAAATGCAGTTAAAGAGAGAAAATTTGGTGGACATATATTGAGGAATTTACTCTCATTTTAAAGCAGATTCTGTAATATATCATACGCTTGATTTTGCATTTTTATATAAAGTTACTTCCATGTGCATTGCATCCACACCACTATACATTAAGAAGAGAGAAGTCATTGGTAGAATTATTGTTTTCATTTCAATGGTGTTGGCGACCTTCACTAATCTTCATATCAAATAGCAAATGTAAACTGATCTTTTCTACTTGATGTAGAACCGAATGCCAAAGTCAATAAATATACCATATTATGTTTAGATTGAACTAGAACCATATTCTTTAGCATTTTCCCTATTTTGGTGAAATCCCAAAGCTCATGATCCAATTATGGTCATCTCTTTCCTTCTTACACTTCTCATTTTTCCTCATACATGCACCTATCTAAACCATACATCAAAAGTATTGAAGGTACTCCGGCTCATCTTGGGAGCTAGACCGAAGAAGGTATCTCGTTGACATCTCCCGTCTTTCAGAAAGTTGGAGTGCCGTCGGTTGATATTTCTAATCTTTTTAGCTATGTTTCCTCCGCTTTAGGTCCTCCAACTGTATTTCATCTTCCTCAAGAAACTCAGCTGGGGCCTCAAGTGCTTGCAACGGAGTCTGTTTATAACCTCAGCTACAACTCAAGACGTTCCAGAAGAGGAGGCTTTCATATTTGATAAGCACATGGTGAACGCATTGTTGTGGGAAAGTAGTAATTCGCGCCATGAAATCCCGATTGACGATGACGTCGTGATCATGGGTACCTCTAATCCTACTTATGAGCTCAGTCTAAAGAAGCAAATTGAGAAGGAAAAGTCATTGAAGAAAAAGGCTAAGGATGAGCCAGTTGACATGGACCCCAATGCTCCAGATCCTATCCTGCTTCAAGTCATTCCTCTAGGCGGGTTGATTCCTGGGGATGAGATCCCTTCTGTTTCTAAGGATGACGCTGCTTCGATCCCCATATTTAGTGATGTCTCTCCGAAAAGAGGTAGAGGTGGTAAAGGATCGAAGAGAGCGTCGGGGGATAGTTTGAGTGGATCCACCTCTAAGAAATCGAGGAAGGACAAGAAGTTCGAGAAGTAGCCGCCGAGTTGGATTGATGTGTAGGTAGCTTATGCTGCTACTCTTTCTCTTTTGTTGGCCGTGTTTGTGCGGGTACAGCCCCCGCTTATAATTCTCATTTTTTGGATAAACTTGTACTGGAACTTACAAGTTTAATGTGAATAAAAGTTCTCTTGCTTTCGTAGAACTCTTATGTATATTTGCTTAACTGAACGAGCGATTACATTTTCCATTCAATATACTTGTAATTCGTTGCTTGTTGGCTTGGGTATTGATTCGATTCATCAATCCCATGGCCTCCCTGAGGCCGTGGCCCCGAGTCGTATTCAAATGTCAGGTTCGAGCCTTAATGTTACGCTGTCTAACTCAGCGGTCAAGCAATTATGTTTTTGCCCAGTCTTGGGTTAGCAGAATTAGTTAGTGGATGGTCGAGTTCCATCTCTACTAACTTCGTTCTCATCCTGTCGAATTCAAGTCTGAATTGGTTAAGTAGTAAGTGGTCGAATCGCACTTATTTATTCATTTATACTCATATCCATACTCTATGGACGAGAGTTATTCATGGGTGGTCGTTCGCATTGTAATCCAATTCGCACTCTGGGAGTTTAGAGTTGCTTGGAAAACTGTCGAATTCAGTTTCCCTTAGTCAGTCATCTTGCCCCCAAGTATGGGGTTCTATTTAACAAGTGATCGGTCGAACCATGATCACTATCAAGTCATGTTGACTTCATTGTATGGTGGGATTTAGTTAGTTGTATGTCGCAGCTAATATGCAATGCAATGGCAGATCACAGATATGAAGAAAAATTCAAAACTTTATTTGCTGAATGGAAAGAAATGACATAATTTGTCTTATTACATATCCGACAAATCAAATACTAAAGCAAATCCTAAAATTAAATACAACTTCATGAAAAAGGAACAAATTAAGTGAAATAGCATCGTAAATGCTCGCTTTTTCAGGCCCTTGAGAGTGTAACGCCATCAATAGTCGCTAGCTTGAAATTTCCCTCTCCAAGCCTATGTTCAATTACATATGGTCCTTCCCAAGTAGGATTCATATGCGACGGGGCAAGAAAAACCCCTTTTAAGACGAGATTGCTGATTTCAAAGGTTCTAGGTCGGACTTTAGTGCTGCAGTATCGAAAGACTCGGTGTCGGTGTGCAGCTGCCCTCAAATCATCTTCTTTACGCTTCTCGTCTATAAAGTCTAAAGACTCCCAGAGGAGATCTCTATTCATTCTGGGATCGTAGTAGGTCACTCGATGAGAAGGTGTAGAATATGCTAGTATATGATTTTTGTTTGATGATAATATATATATATATATATATTCATTTAAATGTATTTGTTATTGTACTGTTTTATTTTTCACATAATTAACTAAATATTTGTTGAATAAAATAAATAACACAGAATTTAAATTCAAACAAATATTTTTTTCAACCAAATATTTTATTATAATTTTGAATAGTATAAATTTGAGCTCACACTATTTATACACAATTTCGATTACATTATAATTTCGATTACTTTACAATGTTCACCTCACTGCATATCACTCAAACACTCGTATTTATCTTCAAATCTATTCCCGCCTGAATCCAACGTATGAGCTATCTGCAAAATAAACACTAACACGGTAAAATTGAAAAAGAAATATTTTGCAGTTCAAAATGAAGTGTGTTTTGAAAATGTTATTTGCCTCTGTTATTTGGGTTGTTCGTCATCATATTCTTTTGAATCCATTCATACACGAACAACTTGTGACATGCACAGTGTATCATTGTACATACCACAAGGCCATGCACACCGATATACACTTAATAAAATTGCAGGGACATGTGTGCACAAGGTCAAACCCAAGCCGAGGCTAGATTCACATCAGGTGCAATACGAAAACAAGTACAAGTTTCAATGACTGGAACAAGCTCGAACACAATTGAACCAGAGATGTATGCATATGAAATAAAGACTCAACACAAGTGAACCCAGTCCAACAAACTAGTTCATCCAGATCAGTCCACATGAAACCAGTTATATGGAGATCACCAAAATTCAAAATGACAATAATGACTCAAACTCAGAAAACATGAATACATATACAAGTGGAACACTGAAGTCAACTGAGGCACACAATGGTATGAGACAGAAGGACAAAGATTTCAAAATGCACAAGGAACCAGACTCAAATGTATCAAGACTTCTGCAGTGGAACAGTACTGGTCACATGACAACAATGCAAAACAGCAACCAAAATGAAGTACACAGCATACATGAATGCATGTGCGAGCATATATATATATATATATATATATATATATATATATATATATATATATATATATATCTGTGTGTAGTGACAACCAGGTGAAGATTGAATCGGTGATCAAGTGAAACTATGAACACGTACACATAAGTATATATATATACATATGCATACACTCATGTATACATATATATATATACAGTGCACAACAACTAAACATGAAGACCACCAGGGATGCAACACAACTCAGACCAAATCAGATAAGTAAAAATAAACCAAAGACCAGAACAAAACAAGTGATCAAGTTGCAAATGCATTCATGGGTTAGCAAGCTTAAAGAGGGTCACCAAAACACATATATACATACGTATATGTATGAAGACAACAGACCATCAAAACTGCATGAACAAAAGAGAGACAACACAGCAGTGGTTGGAGCAGAGCAGACATGCTACATGAAAACCAGAGGATTGCAACCAAGCAAACCAGAGGCAACAGTGAAGACCAGAGAATACAAGACTATAGTGCAATGAATCAGATTGCACATCTACAAGGCTCAGTACAAAACAACTTTTCAAATCAATGTACACATGAACACTTGAACCCAAACCACCATATGTATATAGTATCAAGTGCAGACCACATCAAACAGTGATGAACCAAACAAAAGTCAACAAAACTGCAGAGATAAGACTCGAGTGAACCACACCAGAGGAGTATGTACAAATGTATCAAGATAGTATCACTCGACCATACCAACCGGACTCCAAGCCTCAAATCAAAACTGGACTAAACCAGACTACAAGACTACAACAATATGCAGTGACAACGAGACTCAACACTGAAGGTATGAACACTTACAAATCAACGCAGCAAAGTACAAAGAAATATAACACCAGTCCAAACATACTTAAATGAGTGAACCAGATCAACATATCAACCAGACTGCAACAAAACAGTTGTGAACATATATAAGTGAGCATGAAACAGAGACATGAATAATTTCAAGTGCAGACACACACACATATACATACATGTATGTATATATGTATATACTCATGATGACCATTTCAAACTTCACAAGACTCCAGCAACATGAAGGCAGTTCGAACTTAACAAATCAAATTCCAAAAATCCAGTGGTATAGTTCGAACAAAAGATCAAGTGATAGTAGAAAGAGATTAACCAAGTCAATTATCTCAAAAATTCAGAGTGCTGAAATCGTAGAAGTCAAAAAAGAAAAGAACGGACCTAAATTCAAATTCATGAAGTATATGTATGATATGAACAAGTCAAGATTAATCACATCGTTCGATCAAAAATCAATGGCGGAGCAAATCATATGAAGAATTCAAACCGAAATTATACGAACGTAAACTAAGGGATTCGAACCCTATAAATACCCATTTACATCATCGGCAGTTAATTCATTCGAGTTCAAACAATTACCGAAAGCAATAAATCATAAAACTCGAATCAAAGTCGAGAATAACCAATAATCAATAAAAGACATTCACGTACCAGTTCAAGCATCTTTCGATCTCGACTAATTGGAGCAGCCACATATTAATCAAAGCAAGCAAATCGACTGACGAAGCAACTCGTAGCAGAAACACGGATTTAATCGATCTATTGGAATCGGCGGCTCAAATAATCAAAGCCCTAATTTTACGAACAGAAGCAGACATTGTAAAGCAAAAGAGATCGATCGAAGTTTACAACAGGGGAGACAAATTTTTCACAAACTATAGTTTATTTTGGGCCGATCTATTTCATTTGTTTTTGGGCTTAAATAAAAAAAGGGTTTTGTTTTTGTTATTATTATTTTTTGTATTTTTTTTAAACTTTTGTAAAATTCTAGTCGTGTGACTAGGGGACGAACTACGGTGGTGTAGTTCGAGAATTCGCAACTCAGTAGCTGAGTTGTGTCAGGGTTTTGAGCGTAGAGTTAGGTTAGTCGATAGCAGGTGTCGCAAGTTTACGTGTGTAAGCGTCTAACTACTTAATTTCTAGTAGAAACCTTTGGCGCAGCACGTAGGCAGGGTTTTGCCGAAGCTGGGTAAATTTGTGTTGTTCTATTTCTGCTTTTATTATTCTGCTATTATCTATGCTGCAATTATTTTATATATTTCCACATTAATTTGTTATTATTATTAGTATCACCCTATTTACCCCCCCCCCCTCTAGGGTGAAATCGATCCTACAGAAGGAATTTCCAGTTCAATAGGAATAAAGACTTCGAAGCTGTAAGCAATGGCGAATAGAGTATGGCCAGTCGCGGACTTATGGGTGGTTCTGTAGGCTCATAATGTTGTTGGAAGTTCATCCGTCCACTTGCCTCTATCTTTTTCAAAACGCTTCTTTAGAATGGACTTTATGATTTTGTTCACAGCTTCAACTTGTCCATTTGCTTGAGGGTGAGCAACTACCGCAAATCTCTTTTCAATATGACGCCATCGGGAGAAGTCTTTGAATTCAGCACTGTCGAATTGGGTTCCATTATTAGTCACTATAATTCTCGAAAGGCCAAAACGACAGATGATGTTCCGGACGATGAAGTTGATTACTTTCTTTGTTGTGATTTGGGCTAAAGGTTATACTTAGGTCCATTTGGTGAAGTAATCAACTGCGACGATGGCGTACTTCACACCACCTTTAGAAATCGGTAAGGAACCGATAATATCTATGCCCCCATATGGCAAACGGCCATGGGCCGACCATTTGTGTGATTTCTGCCGGCGAAACTCTCGAAACTTTTCCATACATTTGGCACTCGTCGCATCGCCTTGCATAATCAGCAGCATCTTGATTGACAGTCGGCCAGTAATACCCGTAGCAGAGTATTTTCTTTGCTAAGGTTTTCCCCCCAGTGTGATCGCCACATTCTCCTTCATGAACTTCCTATAGGACTCATTTTATTTCATCGTGAGCGATACACCAGAGCATGGGGACAGAAAAACCCTTTCTATACATAACTCCTTCCTGAATGATATATCATGAAGCTTTGCGAAGGACTTGTCGTTTTTCATTCTCCGTTCGGAAAGAACTCCATGTAGCAAGTAGTCTTTAATTGGAGTCATCCACGACTCCTTCTCAGGCTTCATCTCTAGTACCCAGTCGATTTCCATCGGCTTTATGCTCGGAGCGTTTAGTACTTCGACAGGGATTAAGCCCAATTGTTGTGCATCCCCGATGCTAGCAAACTTTGCCAATGAGTCAGCCTCTTTGTTTGATCTCGAGGAATGTGTGTAATATCATAGTATTCAAAGTCAGTCAACAACTCATGGACTCGAGTAAGGTACGAGGCAATTCGTTGTCTTTTAGCTTGTTAATCTCCACTGACTTGGTATACTACCAATTGTGTGTCACAAAAGATTTCAAGAGATATTATCCCCAGTTCTCTGGCAAGTTTAAGTCCAGCAATTAAAGCTTCATTCTCAGCTTCGTTGTTTGTTGCAAGGAAATCAAGCTTTAAAGCATAGCAAATTGACCGAGCTACTAGAGTTAGTAGCATAACTCCAGCTCCAAAACAACGATCATTGGATGCCCCATCCGTATATAACTTCCACCGTATGGTAGGGGTTTCACCGCTCTTTGGGAAATCATCCTCTGTAATGAATTCTGCTATAAAGTCCGATGATGCTTGTCCCTGGATAGCCCTCTGAGGAAGATAAGTGATGTCGAATTGGCTCGGTTCAATATTCCACTTGAGTAACCTTTCAGACGTCTCAAGTCGCTGCAGGACCTGTCGTAATGGCTGGTCGGTGTAAATGTTGATAGGATGAGCCTGAAAATAAAGGGTGGAGTTTTCGTGAAGCAATCAACAAGCAGTATGCCAATTTCTCTATCTTTGGATAGTTCCTTTCAGCTCCTGATAATCACTTGCTAATATAGTAAACCGATCTTTGGATTCGATTCTCCCCACGCAGCAATGCGGCATTTATAGCATGTACCAAAACGGTCAAGTAGATATACAAGTCTTCATGATCTACCGGCTTTGACAAGATGGGAGATCTCTCTAAGTGGTTCACCAAAGCTTGGAATGCGCCTTTACAATCCTGTGTCCATTCAAAATTCTTTTTCCCTCTTCTAATCAAGTCAAAAAAGGAATGCATTTATCGATAGCTCTAAAAATAAATCGACTTAGGGAAACAACCTTCCCATTCAGGCTCAGTACTTGTTTGATGGTCTTTGGCGCTTGGATATTGCGAATAGCTTGGATGTTCTCGGAATTGGCTTCGATTCCACGGGCATTAACGATGAAACCCAAGAACTTTTCTAATGCAACGCCAAAAGAACATTTCAGAGAATTGATCTTCATTTTGTAATATCGGAGGATATCGAACATTTCTTCCAAGTCTCTAATGTGGTCGCTAGATCGTTGTGACTTAACGAGCGTATCATCCACATACACCTCCATCATCTTTCCGATCTGATCTTTAAACATTATGTTGACTAGGCATTGGTAGGTCGCTCCAGCATTCTTTAGTCCAAACGGCATTACCACATAGGAATATAATCCAACGTTGGTAATGGAGCTAGTGTGCTCTTAATCGGGAATGTGCATCGAGATTTGGTTATATCCGGAGTACACATCCATGAAAGATAGCAATTCGTGCATTGCGGTTGAGTCTACCAGCTGGTCGATCCTTGAAAGAGGAAAACTGTCTTCCGGGCATGCCTTGTTCAAGTCCGAATAGTCAACGTATGTCCGTCATTTCCCATTCGTTTTTCTCACAAGTACAAGATTAGACACCCATTTAGGGTAGAGGGCATCACGAATAAACCCATCGTCTTTGAGCATATCCACCTCCTCTTTAAGAGCGGCAGATCTCTCCGGATCCATGCCACGTCTTTTTTGTTTCACCGGGACGTACCTCGGGTCGATATTCAATGCATGGCTCGCAATGGCAAGTGAGATCCCACGCATGTCACAGTGAATCCAAGCGAGCACGTCGAGATTCACTCGGAGAAAACCGACAAGTTCTTTCATCATCGGAGGGTTGAGCTGTGACCCGATCTTTAGGACCCGTGATGGGTCGTCATGGCTGACCGTGATGTCAATCGTCAACTCAGTCGGTGCAGCCTTGGTCTCTTTGGGCTCCTCCTCGTCATCCCTCAGATCTATATCTCTATAAAACCGACTGTGGTGCCCGAGCCAAGGCTCAGGCATTGGTTGTCAATCTTCAATGGCTTGGATGAGGAGAGACTTATCCACACCCTTGCATTTCTCCTTCCATTGAGCATCCCTCAATTCAGCTACATAGCAAGCACGTCCGGTCGCCTGATCACCATGAACAACTCCAACATCATTATCTGTCAGAAACTTCAAAGTCAAACACCATGGGGCAAAGCTGCTCGGAACTCAACTAGGGTTGGTTGGCCCAGAAAAGCATTGTATGGAGAGTCAACATCCAAAACAACAAATGGCAAAATCCGCACTCTCCTGCAGTCACCTTCTCCTAAGTCCACGGGCAATTCAACAACCAACAGCTTCGGTCGTAGCACCTTTAAAGCCATGAATGTGGGCCTTAGACGGTTTTAAGTCCTTGGCTTCCATCCTCATCTGATCGTAAGCTTTTTTGAAAATTATTTTTATGGAGCTTCCACAATCAACCAAAATCCTCCTCATTAAGCGGGGCCGATCATGGTCGAAATAACCATTGGATCGATCGTCGGTGCCTCTACCTTGTCTGCATCTCTGTTTCTGAACACAATGTCATTTGTTATTGTACGTTGCTGTTTTGTCGGAGCTCCATCTTATGTACTCGAACAACATTCAAAATTCACATGCCTGATCGCACTAGCGTTGCGCTCCATCTCATGACAACTCTTATCAGCTGGATGCGGTCCTCTGACTATCGTATTGATTACTAATCTTCCACCAGTCCGCACATGCTCCTAAGCCCTATGCGGTGCTTGTCCTCGGTTGGGATCGGATGTCCCATGCCTGCCATCCTACAGGGCTTTTACAACTGCTGTAACTTTCTTTCTCGAATCAATTTCTCGATAATATCCTTAAGATGCCTACACTCATTTGTGTTATGACCATAACATTCGCGAAACCGATAATATTTTCTGGTTTGTTCATGCTTTTCCATTATTCTTTTGGAGGCGGTTTACTGTGCTGCATGGTATTGCAGGTAGACAAGTAGACATACTCTAGAGATGTATTCAGCGGCGTATAGGTATCGTACATCGGAATCCTAGGCTTTCCTCTTCCAAAATCCCTCTTTCGTTCTTGGCTCCTACCTCCGCATTTCTTTTGCCGATTCGGTTTATTTTGGACATTGACTTGAACTTTTGCGGAACTATCAACAGACTGCTTCACTGCAATGTTACTTTGTACTCCATCTCCACTTGTCTCCACAATATTCTTCTTCCTAGAGTATCTGGCTTCCTCTTTCCTTAAATACTGAGCCACCTTTGCATAGAAACGCTCCAATGTTGCGGGTGGTTTGTCAGCTAACCAGTCACCAAAATCGAAATCTGGGTCAATCCCTCTTATTATCGCCATTAATATTGAATGGTCATTTGGATTACTAACTTCCATGATGGCTGTATGGAATCTCTCCAAGTAATCTTTTAGCTGTTCTCTCGGAGTCTGGATCACGCTGGATAGGGACATTACATCTCTGGGGCAAGTTGCATGCATACGAAACTGCTCCACAAACTTCATTGCTAAATCCTCTAATTTAGAGATTGACCGTGGAGGTAATCTTGCAAACCACATCGTTGCTATTTCAGAAAGAGTAATAGGAAAACATATACACTTGGTTGCATAATCTGCTCGTGCAGAATCCATCAGCCACTCATATCACATGATGTGCTGCCTTGGGCCAGTCTTTCCCTCATAGGCTGGCATCGACGGCATATTGAACCTCCTTGGATATTCTACATGTAAGATATTGTAAGTGAACGGGGTATGGCTTCTCGAGATTCCTCGGTCGTCATTGGTTAAGCCTTGGCTCTCTCTAACTAAGTGTCTAACCATAGCCGACGAGTCTGGCGTTTGGATAGTCGAAGCCAAACGGTCGTCGTGTTCCACCTTACGCGGATGGTCCGGTCGATGTTTACGGGCCATTCCACGCCTTCTTCGATCAACATCCTCTCAATGTATATCACGTGAATTCACTTCATCGTCATTCCAAAGAAGTAACTGGTCAGCATATTCTTGAACTCCAGCATCCAAATTGATCGCAGCATCATCGGTATGTAACCCTACTGTCACTGGTTGGTATTGTCCATCCAGAGAACGATCGGTTCCGATCGTTCTAGATGGAACGATCGGCACCGATCGTTGTCGCTCTATCAAGAACGATCGGTGGAAGGCGGGTTGATGCTTCAGCATAGTATCCGTTCATTCTGCGGCGTATGCGTCTGTGATAATCGTCCGATGAACTAGAACTCTCCGATGCAAAGTAAGGGGTATGGTCCCTCCTTGCTTTCCTACATTGTTGTTGACTGAGTTGGTTCATTATATCGATATTGGCTTGAATTTACTGATTCAATTGTCGATGGCTATCCACTAGCTCTCTCATCAGATTCTGAAATTCGGCTCTTGTAACAAAATCAGTTGGATTCCGAACATCAACTGGATTGGTAGCATTTACATCCACTTGTTGATTGCTAGGGCATCCTTATTGGATGCTAGCGTTTTTGTTTCCTTCTGCGTACTGAGAATTAGATCTGGTGTTCCTAACCATTGTTGATAGCTTTACTTTGACTTTTGCAAATCTGAATAGAACAAGCAAGCTTCTTGAAGATAATTATGGATCTCCCCCAGGGATTTATGAAATCCAGTAACAACAAAGGGATCCGAATAAACTGAGAATCTTCTCAGTGAAAGCACCAAAATGTTTGCACCATAAGTGGGCACAAATACTCAATAGAGGTTTTGAAGAGAAATAAATGAAGAATAATCAAAATTAAACAGAAAGGATAGGTAAATAAGCAATCAGAATTAAGCAGTAACAAAGACACAAGAATTTATAGTGGTTCGACGTTGTGTGCCTACGTCCACTTTGAAGAATTTGCTTTATTGATCACTTGTAAATCTGATTACAATGAAGTAATGATGATAGCACTTTTATTACAATGGAGTCCCTAGCAGCAAGCAGCGTAAAAAGATCCTTTAAATAAAGAAAGAAGTCTGTATTTATAGGTGAAGACGGCAAAATATCTTGTTGGAAATTCGCAAAAGACTCTCCAAATCCGTAGGGCCCACCAGAACGATCGCAAGTTCTAAGTCGATCGTTGGAACGATCGGTACGGATCATTCATTTGTGCTCCAATGCATGTGCGATTGTTTTTGTGAGCTCCCTCATGCCTCTAGTCCACGCTCCCAAAGTTTGGTGTCATTCTGAGTTGTGGTTAGTGAGATATCGACCAATCTTCATTGAATTGGATCGTTCATGCTGAAATAGTACGATCCTTCGTGAACGACGTATACCGATCGTTCAAACTTTCTCATTTTGACATACGATCGTTTGTGGGGACTCCTCTCTTCAATATATTGATATTCTGAAAGTTTCAAGTGTGTTGGACTTCTAGATTTTGAGATATCGATCGATCGTTGAATTGAGCTATGTAATCGATACGATACGATCCCTAGTATTGAATATGGATCATACCTAATCTAGCTTTAGGGAGTAGTGAACTTCCATGCTTTGAGTGTTTTATTGAGTTCGTCTTTAGCTTCTGCTTTGATATTTAAGCCTAATTTCTAGACTTCGTGATCGTTAATCTAGTACATCGATCCTATGATAATTGAGTCTGTCTCGTCGGATTAGTCCAGATATAGCCGGGCCAAAAGGCCGGATAACAGCAGCTATTGATATTGTTGCAGAACTTTTGAGTTAGGATATAACCTACTCTCGTACCATATTGAATTTTAGAGGAAAAGAGAGAAATTGATGAATAATTAGTTTTATTGCTAATTTTTTCGACTCTACAAGCTCTTTGCACATGATTATATATAGCTTAATTTTACTAGCCGTTGCTTATTTCTCAAATTATAATTCTACTAGTTGTTGCTTATTTTCCAAATTATAATTGTCTAATTACACCCTAATTACAACTAAGTATCAAGTATATCTGACAGCAGTATAATGGATGTTAGCCTTTTATTTGTTTTCTATTTTCAGCCTATTATAAAATATTCTGAAACTACCATTTTTATTTTTCAGCATACACTGCTTCAATTTGAGCAAGTTTCTACAGTTGTTCACCTGAATAGCCTGTAAAAATATAAAGAAATGATACATATAACAATATGTATGAAATGAACATAATATAAGCCATACATCGCTTCAATAGCAGTATGAAAAATAACGCGGTTGTGAAAAATAATGCTTTTAAACAATATTGGCTACTTATAAGGATGAAATGTAAGCATAGAGTGAAGAATGTAAAGTCTATTATAACTGCTTAGCCCATAATAATATAGACTCCTATTTTTTTTTGTCATTTCAATCCTTCTTTTCGGGCAAAGGATGGGAAACGTTTCCAGCCTATAAATAGAATTACTAACCACCAAAAAATTACACAGTTCAAACTAGGCATGCTAGCTCATACAAAACAACACAACACCGTACCACACGATCTTATGCAACAGAATGAGAAGGTTCTTACAATTTCTTATTTTCGGAAATCAAAATGGATTTATTTCAGGTAGATTAATTTCAGTGAATTCTTTAATGGCACGTGGGCTCCTAAGTAGTTTTAATACTAATGGATCAAGCAAAATGTGTACAAAGATTGATTTACTCAAGGCATTTGATAATATTAACATATTTGTTTTATTTCTGTTATCCCGCCTTTTGGCAAGGCCGAGATACCAAGGAACTAACTGAAAAAGAAACAGGATCACACGCCTTCAACTTCGAATGATTGTTGGGCAACTACAAATATCGATGGATTATGCCCAAGTCCGGATCGGGCTACAATTGATGAGACACGTCAAGCAGAGCCATGCAAACCAATATTCCAAGTTTTGAGTCGATTTGAATTCGTATGCTCAAGTTATCATCGATGAGAAGTGGAGGGAATAGCCCTAGGTTCGAATCCATAGGTAGAGGCACCGTTCGAACCCATCAAGTCAAGCTCTGTTCGAATCCATGAAGCTAAAGCCATTCGAATCCCTCGAGTCAGGATGCTTCGAATCGATGAGGCGATGGTCGTTCGGATCCATCAGTTCGACTCCATATGGTTCAGAACCATCAAAGAATGTTCGTTCGAGTCAGTTCCTACGAGTTACTTCGAATCCATCCACGAGGCCTTAGTTCGAATCCACGAGACAGCCTATGTTCAGATCCATCGGGACAAGGCCACGGTTCGTATCCATCGAATGCGAGCCTCAGCCTCGAATCGATCAGAACGGATCACACTTCGAATCCATCGGAGCCATTCCATGCTTCGAGTCCGAGAAGTGGAAGGAGCTTCGAATCCATCCTGTAATTGTCTTCGAACCCATTACCTCGCATCCATTGAGCATTCCCATCTTCGAATCCATTCAGCAGTAAAGTCTTCGAATCAATCGACTATGGAGTGCTCTGATCGATACGAAGGGAACGTACGCTCTATCGATTCGAAGGAGCATACCTTCGAATCCATTACCACGAATCCACCCAGTCAAAGAGGCAAAGAACATGGGGTCGACCCAGTCAATACGGAGTGAAAAGCGGATCGATACGAGGGATACGCACCACATCATCGCCTTCACGTGCAGGAGCATGGATTCGACCCTATGGATTCGAACCATATCGATTCGAACGAATCCATAGGGCGAAGAACACCATCTTGAATCGATCATAACTCGGGATCTACAGATCCAAATACTATGAAATTTTCACAGAAGCTTGAGCACATGTTGAAGAATGTTCACACCAAATTTCAGCTCGATCGGACAATTTTTTGATCGATTCGAACGTAGCTTCGAATCGATCCCAAAGTGGGCCCGGACTTCCAGAAAGCGGGCATATGGGCCCCCGACGTACCAAAACTGGTCTCCCTTCAGTTTAGGCGAAATATCAGCCTCCTACACCTATAAATAGAGCCCCTGGTCATTCAGAAAAGGGGTCGGAGAATTCTAAGAGCTAAAGAGCGCCCAGACTCTGCCAGATTTACTCAGAATCACCACGGTTGTCTTAAATTCAGACTTAGCTCACAAAACCAGTTGTACTGCGTTATAAGGAGTTGTAATCTTCGAGTGTCGAGCAATAAAATCATCAAACTTCATAGTGGACGTAGGCTAAAACGCCGAACCACTCTAAATAGCTTGTCTTTGCACTTTACCTTTCTGTTATTTGGAGTTTTTGTTAGATAACCCACAGTGCTAAATTTCATTTTTCGCGTTTATCTCTTCAAAGACTTCCGAAGAGTGTTGTGCCCATTTTTGGTACAAACACTTTGGTGCTTTCACCGAGAAAAACCAGCTTTTTCTCCTGCTCCTCGGATCTACCATCGATACCGATTTGCATAAATCCAAGAGGAAGATCCATATCTCTACTCCGGAATCCTTCCATTCTATTCAGATTTGTATAAAATCTAGGAAAGGAATCTACAACTCGAAATGGTTAGTACAAGAACCACTTCTACAGCTGCTGACCAAGAAGGTCGAGATCGACAGAATCCTGCACAGTTGCCTCCATCCAACCAAGGCAACACTGCTGACTCAGATCCGTCTGGGCCAGTAACCAGACAAGAGTTCCAGGCATTACTCTTGGAACTAACCCAAAGCCGACAACAGTTGGCTGAACAGTTGCGTGTTAACATTGAACTAACCAACCAACTAAACCGCCAAAGCCACAGAAAGTCCAGGAGGGGTGATGTTTCCCATGCATCTACTGGAAGTTCCGCTTCATCTGATTATCACCACAGGTCTACCCGTCCTCGGTTAGAAGGGAGTCACGCATAGACTACTGGATATCAACCCACTCTGACCGTTGGACAATTAAGGACGGGGCGTTCAACCAGCTTCCAAACAGGACCGTCAACACGAGAAGGCACTGCTCCACAATATACCACGGACAACGGCGCTGCAACCGCCGCGGCAGAAGTAAGGACTGATACCCGGAATCTGTCAGAGCCGAACAATCAACAGCGCGGACATACTCCTGAGCCGTATGTCCCAGAGAATGCCGAGCCAAGGAGGCGAAATATGGACTATCGACAGCGCCCGGTCCAAACTCGCGCTGTAGAACCCAACCACACCTTAGCTCAGCATGCCCAGAATGTGCCAGTGTCAGATATCTCGACCATAATACGTCAGATGATACGCGAGAGTCAAGGGCTCACTAATGATGATTGGGGAATCTCCCATGGACATACCCCTTTTACAGACGAAATATTACGCACTGAACCCCCTCGACGATTCAGGATGCCAACTCTCCCAATGTACGAAGGGAATAGTGACCCGAATCAACATATTTTGAAATATGAATGGTCGATGAGTGCTGCGAGAGCTGACGATGCAGTGAAGTGTCGGAGTTTCCCCATCTCTCTGGGGAGAATTGCGACAATGTGGTTCACAAGGTTGCCACCAAGATCTATCTCATCGTTCGATCAACTGGCCAAGAAATTTGTCGAACAATTTCGCATGCGTGTCGCCAGACCGAAAGACGTTAACACCCTGTCTAGTGTTACCCAAGCACGTGGAGAAATGCTCAGGCGTTATTTGGAAAGGTTCCACGCATCTTGTGTTGAGATTAGTAATCCCAACGATAACTCAATCTTGATGGCATTAACGAAAGGAATCGATCCCGATTCCGAATTTGGAAATTGGTTAGCTGGGAAACCACCCGCATCATTGGACCGCTTCTACTCCAAAGCCGCTCAATTCTTGCGACAAGAGGACGCAAAACAGTCTAGGAAACAGGACAATGCGGTACCCAGAACTGGAGGAATAGAAACTAATGTGGCAGTTAAGCAATCCGGTGAGAGTTCCGGAAAGGTTCAGTTGAACATACAGAACAAACAAACTCAACCGAGGGGCAACAATGTTCAGGACAGGAGAAGAGATCAGAATCGAGGCCCACAGCGTAGGATCCCAATGTTTGATAATTATACGCCACTGAATACATCGCTGGAAAATGTGTATATGCAAACTTGCAACACTGTGCGATATGATAAACCTGCTCCGAAGCAATCGTCGGAGAGACAAATTCAAACAGGAAAGTTCTGTAGATTTCACGAGAGTTATGGCCGCAACACCAATGAGTGTCGACATCTGCAGGACCTCATTGAAAAGCTGATCAGGGAGAGAAAGCTAGACAAGTTTGTGCGGGCACCGCAGTCTGGTGGAGCGGGCCCTTCAAATCAGGATTGGGCACAAAATCAAGAAGGACAGAAGGAACCCGCTCGCACGGGCGAGAGGCTAGTTATAAACACGATAAGTGGTGGTCCCCACCCAGCAGACCGAAGCTGGGGGGAAATGGAGTCGTACGCTAGTTCGATTAGGCATGCGGACTTCGAATGTTGCAGTAATTGTGAGGATGGAGCTCCGGCTAAGCAACAAAAGACAATGTCTGATGATATCATATTTAGAAGCAGAGATGCTGACAAAATCGAAGCCCCAACAATCGACCCACTGTTCATATCTGCCCAGGTTGGTCCCGCTTGGATGAAGAGAATCCCGGTTGACAGTGGGAGTTCTGTAAACATTTTATTCAAACGAGCTTATGATTTAATGAAGATGGAAGCAAAGGACTTGAAACCTTGCCAATCTCGAGTTCACGGCTTCAACGGAAGTGCTACGATACCCACTGGAATAGTAGAACTGCCGGTGGAACTGGGGGTTGGAGAACGCAGGAGAGTCCGGCTGCTGCAATTTGTTGTTTTAGACATCGCTTCACCGTACAACGCATTCTTGGGCCGACCGGCCCTCGCTGAATTTAGGGCAGCCATTGCCCCGTGGTGTTTGACTTTAAAATTCCCGACTGATCATGGGATTGGAGTCATTCAAGGAGATCAGGCAGCAGGAAGAGCCTGTTATGTTGCTGAACTGCGTGAGGCGCAGAAAAAGGAGAAAGGAAAGGGCGTGGAGGAATCTCTCTGCGTCCGTTTTACTGATAATTGACAACTAGCGCCTGGGCCCCGGCCCGGGCACCATTACCAATTCCTTAAAGATCTGGACCCTAGAAACAACGAGGATAAAGACGAAGTTAAAGAGAATCAGGCTTCCCCAGCAGAACTGACTGTGGACGTCCCGGTCAGCAAGGATGATGACTCGAAGGTACTAAAAGTCGGATCTCAACTGGGAAAACATATACAACAGGAATTGGTTGAATTTCTCCAGGCAAATCTCGATGTTTTCGCTTGGACACATTCTGATATGTGCGGGATCTCGCCGGACATCGCAAGTCATTCCTTGAACATTGATCCGCGACACGTTCCGGTCAAACAAAAAAGGCGTGGTATGGATCCAGAGAGATCTGCCGCCCTTAAAGAGGAAGTTGACAAGTTACAATCGAATGGTTTCATCCGAGATGCTTTATACCCAGAGTGGGTATCAAACCCAGTGTTGGTTCGAAAACCGAATGGGAAATGGAGAACTTGCGTCGATTATTCTAACTTAAACAAAGCTTGTCCAAAAGATAGTTTTCCACTTCCTTGAATTGACCGGCTTTTGGATTCAACGGGTGGCCATGAATTATTATCTTTTATGGATGCTTACTCTGGCTATAATCAAATACCTATGCATTTACCCGATCAAGAACATACCAGTTTCGTGACCGATTTGGGACTCTACTACTACAGAGTCATGCCTTTTGGTTTAAAGAATGTCGGAGCGACATACCAACGCTTGGTCAACCGGATGTTCGCCGATCAGATTGGGAAGACCATGGAGGTTTACGTGGATGACATGCTAGTGAAGTCTCGATTCTCCACGGATCATGTCAGAGATTTAAATTCAATGTTCAGCATTCTCCGAAAATATGGAATGAAGTTCAACCCATTAAAGTGTCATTTCGGTGTCGCCTCTGGAAAATTTCTCGGGTTTATCGTTAATGCTCGAGGGATAGAAGCAAATCCCGAAAAGATCTGGGCAATAAGGGACTTACAAACTCTAAGAACCATAAAACAAGTCCAGAGCCTCAATGGAAAGGTAGCAGCACTAAGCAGGTTCATTTCGAAGTCAACTGATAAATGCATCCCTTTCTTTGATCTAATCCGAAAGGGAAAGCGAAACTTTGAATGGACCACGGAATGTGAAGGCGCATTCCAATCACTGGTTTAACATCTTTCCACACCATCGATTTTGTCAAAACCTGTTGACCACGAGCAATTGTACCTCTACCTGGTAGTATCAGAGCATGCGATCAGTGCTGCTTTAGTTCGGGAGGAAGACAAAGTGCAGAAACCGGTCTACTATGTTAGTAAACGGCTAACAGGGGCTGAAAGAAATTACCCCCGATTAGAGAAGCTAGCCTACTGTTTGGTCATTGCCTCAAGAAAGCTTCGACCTTATTTCAAAGCTCACCCTCTTACTGTGTATACCGATCAGCCGTTACGACAGGTCCTCACGCGGCCTGAGACGTCTGGTAGGTTACTCAAATGGAACATTGAATTAAGCCAATTCGATATCACTTATACTCCGCGGAGAGCCATTCAAGGACAAGTCCTGGTGGATTTCATAGCTGAATTTACCATTTCAGAGGACTTACCCGAAACCAGTAAATCCCCCGAGTACATCTGGAAGCTACATACTGACGGTGCATCGAACGACCGATGTTCGGGTGCTGGTGTTGTACTTGAGACGCTCGAAGGCCGATCTATATGTTACGCTTTGAAGTTCAATTTTCATGCAACTAATAACGAAGCTGAATATGAAGCCCTCTTAACCGGCCTAAAGCTTGCCAGAGATTTGAGGGTTATCGCTGTGGAAATTTATTGTGATTCATAGTTAGTGGTATGTCAAGTACGGGGAGAATATCAAGCGAGAGATCGAAGACTGGCTGCTTACTTGGCTCAAGTTCAGAAAGTACTGGAACAGTTTGATTATTACGCCATTTATTATATACCCCGAGAACGCAATCAAAAAGCCGATTCATTGGCAAAGTTAGCTAGCACAGGTGAAACACAGCAAGAGGGATTGGTCCCCGTCGAAACTTTATCCTTCCCGAGCATCGATCAAATGGAGACGAGTTTTGTATTTGAAACCGCTCCCGAAAGAGAATCGTGGATGACTCCATATCGAAACTACATCGAGAATGGGGCATTGCCTGTGCACAGAAATGAGAAGAGACAAATTCTATGAAAAGCTTCACGATTCGTCATTCAAAACGGAGTAATGTATAGAAGGGGTTATTCTGTTCCTCTCCTCTGGTGTATCGCGCACGATGAAAGTAAACGAGTGTTACATGACGTACACGAAGGAGAGTTTGGCGATCACACCGGTAGGCAAGCTCTCGCCAAGAAAATACTCCGGTATGGATATTACTGGCCGACAGTAAACCGAGATGCATCAAACTATGCAAGAAAGTGCGATAGGTGCCAGAAGCACGCCCGAATTCCGAGAGCCCCACCTACCGAGATAACTCAAATGGTCAGTCCCTGGCCATTCGCGATGTGGGGCATCGATATTATCGGCGCTTTACCTCTAGCGAGAGGTGGTGCGAAGTACGCCATCGTCGTCGTCGACTACTTTACAAAATGGGCTGAAGCCGAAGCCCTCGCAACGATTACGACAAAGAAAGTAATAAATTTCGTAGTTCGCAATATCATCTGTCGATTTGGACTCCCGCATACCATCATCACCGATAATGGAACCCAATTCGAAAGTGCAGAGTTCAAAAGTTTCTGTCAACGGTTACATATTCATAAAAAGTTCTCGGCAGTTGCACATCCTCAGGCAAACGGACAGGTTGAAGCTGTCAATAAAGTTATAAAATTCATTTTGAAAAAGCGATTGGAAAAGGCCGGGGGCAAATGGGTTGATGAACTTCCTATGGCATTATGGGCTTATCGAACGACTCACAAGACCGCAACCGGACACACCCCGTTTTCTTTATCTTATGGCTCAGAAGCCGTTATTCCAGTCGAGACATAAGTTTTTTCCCATCGGGTGACTTATTATGATCCGAAAACAAATGCTATATTGCTTGCTGAATCTTTGGATCTACTAGATGAGAAGCGGGAAGAGGCCGATTTGAGAGCGGCCGCACATCGGGGTCGAGTCGCCCGACTGTACAATGCCAAATTTCGACCTCGAACTTTTGAACTCGGCGATCTCGTTCTCAAAAGAATCTATCCGGTTCCTTCACACATGAGACCAAGTTGGGAAGGACCATACGCGATTGCCCGAAGACTCGGAGATGGCACATTCAAACTATCGACCATTGACGGTCTTGATTTGCCAAGAGCCTGGAACAGCGAGAGTCTCCGTCGCTATTACACATAACAGGCTCTATTTATTTCATTATATTTTTTCCATTTAGTAGTTTGCTTTTGCATTTCGAAATTAGAATTTGTAATAAGGCAACTGACTTTGCCGTATTTTCTTATTCCAGCAATGAATGCCATCTCTTCGAGCCAGAGCGGTGATTCATTAAATACAATGTACAACATCACGATGCACGAAGAGCTAAATTCCATCACGCAATGGGATTTATTCAAGAAAGGAGTGGCTGTGATACGACCGGCCACTCGCTAAGTGAAAGCCGAGCTCGGGGGCAAGCCATCACATCAGGCTGGAAAAGGGTTGATACACGACAACCCTCCACCTAACTCCGTACTCCCAGAGTGCGAGACGGAGTATAAACATTCCTTAACTCCGTACTCCCAAAGTGCGAGGCGGAGTATAAACATTCCTTAACTACGTACTCCCAGAGTGCGAGGCGGAGTATAAACATTCCTTAACTCCGTACTCCCAGAGTGCGAGGCGGAGTATAAACATTCCTTAAACTCCGTACTCCCAGAGTGCGAGGCGGAGTATAAACATTCCTTAACTCCGTACTCCCAAAATGCAAGGCGGAGTATAAACATTCCTTAACTTCGTACTCCCAGAGTGCGAGGTGGAGTATAAACATTCCTTAACTCCGTACTCCCAGAGTGCGAGGCGGAGTATAAACATTCCTTAAACTCCGTACTCCCAGAGTACGAGGCGGAGTATAAACATTCCTTAAACTCCGTACTCCCAAAGTGCGAGGCGGAGTATAAACATTCATCAACTCCGTACTCCCAGAGTGCGAGACGAAGTATAAACATTCCTTAACTCCGTACTCCCAGAGTGTGAGGCGGAGTATAAACATTCATCAACTCCGTACTCCCAGAGTGCGAGACAGAGTATAAACATTCCTTTACTCCGTACTCCCAGAGTGCGAGGTGGAGTATAAACATTCCTTAACTCCGTACTCCCAGAGTGCGAGGCGGAGTATAAACATTCCTTAAACTCCGTACTCCCAGAGTGCGAGGCGGAGTATAAACATTCATCAACTCCGTACTCCCAGAGTGCAAGACGGAGTATAAACTTTCCTTAACTCCGTACTCCCAGAGTGCGAGACGGAGTATAAACATTCCTTAACTCCGTACTCCCAGAGTGCGAGGCGGAGTATAAACATTCCTGAACTCCGTACTCCCAGAGTGCGAGACGGAGTATAAACATTCATCAACTCCGTACTCCCAGAGTGCGAGACGGAGTATAAACATTCCTTAAACTCCGTACTCCCAGAGTACGAGGCGGAGTATAAACATTCCTTAACTCCGTACTCCCAGAGTGCGAGGCGGAGTATAAACATTCCTTAACTCCGTACTCCCAGAGTGCGAGGCAGAGTATAAACATTCATCAACTCCGTACTCCCAGAGTGCGAGACGGAGTATAAACATTCATCAACTCCGTACTCCCAGAGTGCGAGACGGAGTATAAACATTCCTTAAACTCCGTACTCTCAGAGCACGAGGCGGAGTATAAACATTCCTTAACTCCGTACTCCCAGAGTGCGAGACGGAGTATAAACATTCATCAACTCCACATTTGTCCCCAAGACTGGGGGCAGGATCAAAGTAAAGCACGTCGGTTGGACGTTTATCTAATAGAAGATTGCAAAAAAAAAAGACGACTGTCAAGCAATCAACTGAACGGACATATCCAGCACGAAAGACTGCAGTTTTACAAAGCACGTCATGTTTATACAAGACGTACTTTGGGGGGAAAATGTTATCCCGCCTTTTGGCAAGGCCGAGATACCAAGGAACTAACTGAAAAAGAAACAGGATCACACGTCTTCAACTTCGAATGATTGTTGGGCAACTACAAATATCGATGGATTATGCCCAAGTCCGGATTGGGCTACAATTGATGAGACACGTCAAGCAGAGCCATGCAAACCAATATTCCAAGTTTTGAGTCAATTTGAATTCGTATGCTCAAGTTATCATCGATGAGAAGTGGAGGGAATAGCCCTAGGTTCGAATCCATAGGTAGAGGCACCGTTCGAACCCATCAAGTCAAGCTCTGTTCGAATCCATGAAGCTAAAGCCATTCGAATCCCTCAAGTCATGATGCTTTGAATCGATGAGGCGATGGTCGTTCGGATCCATCAGTTCGACTCCATATGGTTCAGAACCATCAAAGAATGTTCGTTCGAGTCAGTTCCTACGAGTTACTTCGAATCCATCCACGAGGCCTTAGTTCGAATCCATGAGACAGCCTATGTTCGGATCCATCGGGACAAGGCCATGGTTCGTATCCATCAAATGCGAGCCTCAGCCTCGAATCGATCAGAACGGATCACACTTCGAATCCATCGGAGCCATTCCATGCTTCGAGTCCGAGAAGTGGAAGGAGCTTCGAATCCATCCTGTAATTGTCTTCGAACCCATTACCTCGCATCCATTGAGCATTCCCATCTTCGAATCCATTTAGCAGTAAAGTCTTCGAATCAATCGACTATGGAGTGCTCTGATCGATACGAAGGGAACGTACGCTCTATCGATTCGAAGGAGCATACCTTCGAATCCATTACCACGAATCCACCCAGTCAAAGCGACGAAGAACATGGAGTCGACCCAGTCAATACGGAGTGAAAAGCGGATCGATACGAGGGACACGCACCACATCATCGCCTTCACGTGCAGGAGCATGGATTCGACCCTATGGATTCGAACGATATCGATTCGAACGAATCCATAGGGCGAAGAACACCATCTTGAATCGATCATAACTCGGGATCTACAGATCCAAATACTATGAAATTTTCACAGAAGCTTGAGCACATGTTGAAGAATGTTCACACCAAATTTCAGCTCGATTGGACAATTTCTTGATCGATTCGAACGTAGCTTCGAATTGATCCCAAAGTGGGCCCGGACTTCCAGAAAGCGGGCATGTGGGCCCCCTGACGTACCAGAACTGGTCTCCCTTCAGTTTAGGCAAAATATCAGCCTCCTACACCTATAAATAGAGCCCCTGGTCATTCAGAAAAGGGGTCGGAGAATTCTAAGAGCTAAAGAGCGCCCAGACTCTGCCAGATTTACTCAGAATCACCACGGTTGTCTTAAATTCAGACTTAGCTCACAAAACCAGTTGTACTGCGTTATAAGGAGTTGTAATCTTCGAGTGTCGAGTAATAAAATCATCAAACTTCATAGTGGACGTAGGCTAAAACGCCAAACCACTCTAAATAGCTTGTCTTTGCACTTTACCTTTCTGTTATTTGGAGTTTTTGTTAGATAACCCACAGTGCTAAATTTCATTCTTCGCGTTTATCTCTTCAAAGACTTCCGAAGAGTGTTGTGCCCATTTTTGGTACAAACAATTTCTGGATCATTCCCTTGTTTAGTTTTGTTTTTCTATATAGTTGCAAGAGTTGGCCCAACTTTATTTGTGTCATTAAACTAACTTTTGAAATGATGTTGAAGATGGAGTTTGCTTCATGTATATCAAAATGTTGCTAATTTTGATTGATTTTGTTATATGCTTTATTGAACTAAAATTTCTATAGACTTAAAAATGTCAATGTACATAAAATTGAAACATTAAATTATAATTGAATTGTTATTCCACGATCTTGTCATCCATTTATGAGTAATATCGATTTATTTATGGTATATAAAATTACTTTTTTTTATCAGTATTAAAATATTATTGATATCTTGTTTAGTTTTGGGTTTTACCGTATAGCTGTAAGAATTAACCCAACTTTATTTGTATCATTAAACTGTGTTTTGAAATGATGTTGAAGATGGAGTTTACATCATGTATATCAAAATGTTGCTAATTTTGAATGATATTGTTATATGCTTTATTGAACAACAATTTCTATGCACTTAAAAATGTCAATGCACACGAAAATGAAACATTAAACTATGATTGAATTGTTATTCCGCAATCTTGTCATCTATTTATGAGTAATATTGATTTATTTATGATACATAAAATTACTTTGGTTATCAATATTAAAACATTATTGATTTCAATGATGAGATAAAAGTTTGACTTCTTCAGTTAAATTGATGATTAAATAAATTTATTTTTACAAATTAATCACACTTTTTTAAACAATCGAATCGATCATTTTAAGTAATTCAATATGTTTATTTGATTCTAACCAAATTTCATTACCAGCACCAACAATTAAAAAAATCAAACAATGGATTGATTTGTGAATGTCGGGGTAAATCCATATACATACCGCGGCTTCCTGTAAGTGTTAGCATATTTAGTTTTTATATGTTTCTTCACAATTTCCTTCCATCGCTAAACAGCAAGTTGTAGTTTATACCACTTAAAAAGTTAGGTGTATGCCCGAGGATTAATTCTGTGATTTATAGTAAATTATCAACTCTATGATAAAATCTTGTTAAAAATAGAAAGTATTTGTTTTTCTATATATATTTTTTATACTGATATATTAATTATTTAATTAAAATATATTTAATATAAAAAATCACTGAACAATATGTAATGTGATAATAACTATAAAGAATTGTAATCGTGTGAAAATTATCACAATATCAATTAATATATTATATTAAATATTCTTAATCAAGATGTTTTAATAAATGATATTGATATATCTGTTATAACCAGAGTGCATAACGTTTTCTAAATGTTGGACAATGTATTATTTCACGGCAGTTGGGGCACCAAACGGTTATGTACTGATAGTTGTTAGATAACTATGGAATGATCCATTCTAAATTTTCCTATTGGTTAACAATGACTTTGTCAAACAGTAAATCTCATGTAGTGATGTTATATGTTCTCTCGACTTGAGAATACTATTGAACTTTAATGTGAACATTCCACTTTAATTATAGTTAAATCATGGCATAGTGATAATCGAACGACTATAATTGAGTCTGAGTTGAAACAATGAAAGTGGAACACTGTTTGGTGGAAAATTCTTCTCTTTGGCTGTATAAGGTAAGTATCATTGTCAACTGTAGTCAACTCATAACCACAACTCTGAGCAAAGTAGTACGATTAATAATAAATGTTATTGTTGAATCAAGGACTTAGTTTATGGGCTAACCGAGTTGTATGCTGATGATATTGGAATTTTGACCAAAACCAAATTCCATAAATCCTATAATGATATAGTGTTGACGAAGAAAATTGATGTGATTAATCATTTCTAAAAGGTACTTCTTAAATTTATAAAACTGAATTTTACCGATGAGATTTGTAGACGATGAATTAATTTAAACTGCCACACCCCTAATTAAGGTGACGTGTGAATATCGGTGTTTGAATTGTTCAAATATTAATGGCTAGGTAAATTCACACATGTGAGTCAGACAACCAAATATATTTAGTCTCTGAAACATCACGTGATTTATTTGATTTATAATAGTAACAAATTAATTAATATTTATGAAATATTTATAATTATTGTATTTGTAACGACCCTGAATTTTGAACAAATTAAATTGAGAATATTTAATTAATTTAAATATTTGAACGATGATTTAATTTGAATCCCCGATATAACTTTGAATTTGGTGATTAAATTATAAAATTTAATCTATTGTAAGTTGAATAAAATTTGTATCTTCAATTGTAAGTCGAAGAAAAATATTTCAAAAACTTTTAAGATTCGTATTGGCAATACTGAAGATGACAGAAGCTTTAGAATCAAATTTGGGAGTGAATTGTTCAGTTTTGAATTCCAATCATTTAAATCGAATTTTAAAAATAGCCGTCTGAGTCACAGTCTCGGAATTCGACGAAACCAGTTCCATTGGGTCCGTAATATTGTATTATTATCGTATTTCAATTTTCATAATTTTTGGAGTTGTTGTGTGAGCATACGATATTTAAACGCGTTGGACTTTGTTTGGAAACGAATTGAATCTAAATAAAATATGGTTGCTTTTCTCTTATCCGACCATAAGTACAATTCGCCTCCCTTTTGTCTCGTTCGTACCCATTCCCATCTGATATCATGCAATTGTTCTCCTGTCTCCCTCCTTCTACTTTTAAATCACCGATCAATTCAGTTTCAAAATCAAAATGAAGTCGCACTCCTCTTTTCCCTTTTCTATTCAGAGCCGAGCGAAAATAACTTTCCCCTTTCCAAATTTTTTCTCAAATCAATGCCGATTTCGTGGTCGCGATAGAGGGCTGGAATCAAAGTCGAAGTACAGTTCAATAGCAATCTCCATGTCGTGATGCTGGAACCAGAGAGAAACTAGGGTTTCGAAAATCAACGCCTTCATAATAATCATCGCTGCATACTTGGCTATTCCATCAGCCATCGCGGCTCATCCTTGCCTCCTATGCGATATTCTCTACTGCCGATTTGAGGTCCTGCTACAGTCAGGTGAGCTCGCGATTTGTTCGCGTGAGGCAACGCGGCGGCGACTCAACTGGGAAGGCTCGCGATTGGGAATAGGGTTTCGTGTTAGTTCTTGACAGTGGTGACTTCGCTTTTGGGGCAAACTCAGGATAGTTCTTCGAGTGGTGATGGTAGCATCGTGGTCGGAGAGGTGGCAAAGTCGACAGTGAAGGCCAGGTTGGTTCGAGCGTGTCGTATCAATGAGGTATATGTCGTTTTTCCCAATTTATGTATATATACACAATAATAAAACAAGATAATAAATTTCAGTAAGGTATTATCTTTAGTTTAGAATCTTGAAACTGCATATAACTGGAAATAGAAATTTGTGTAAAAATATATTTCTAATCTGTCTAAGCTTGGAAATTTATTCTGGTTATATTAATTTAAAACAATATAGACAGTCAGCTTGGAAATTTATACAGCAGTGGAGAAAAAAAAAATATATAAATGTACATTTTATTTTACTAGTTGGTTTAAATTTACCCATTTAATTATTAAAGGAAAATTTGTTTAAGATAAATTATTGGGAATTTAAATTGTTAAATGGGAAATTGAATTGTTCGATTTAATTCAAATATTGATAAATTGTACAATTATTTATACAAGGTCAAAAATTTGGAGAAAACAAACTGGGATTAGAAATGGATTGCAAATTAAAAGCTAAGGTGAGATTTTCTCACTCAAATTGAATGTGGAATTTTTGCAGTTATTGATTGCTATTGGATGTGATATTAGATATAGTAGGATATATCTATATATATGTAGCAATATATACATATTGGCATATGTATATATTGGATTGATTGATTTCCCGCCTCGTATAGCGGATGAGACCCTATTGCACCATTAGTAAGCGGATATATTATAAAAACCCATATACCGCGATATTCCACCTCGAAGTGGAATTGGTATTGTGCTAACGTCTGTGGTTGCAGGGAAACAGGTTGGAGGGATCCAACTGGATTCCTCACCAGTATTTATTTATTTACAGATATTGATGTATATTCTGTTATCATATTGATATATGATGTTTGTTGTTGTGATTGACTAATTGGTGCTGTTGCATCATCGGATTCAGTTTTGAAGTTTAAAAATAACGACTTTTACTTTAAAAGGATTTTAAAGTGATTTTTGGAAGTAGACGTTTTATTTAATTTTTGAATTAATAAATAAACGTTCAAACTTTAAAGTTATAAAAGTTAAGATTTGTGAATTATAACCAAAAGGTAATTTCTTTTGAAATAAATAGTTAAGAAATTTATAAAATGGTTTTAAATGGGAATTTTTGAATTATATAAAACGATGTATGTAAAAGATGTACAAGATTGATATTTATAACTCTAAAATGTTGGTATTATAAAACGAGTTTTTTATAAGCGTTAAAATGAATTTTTAAGAATTTATAAATAAATGAAATTTATAAATCGCAAACTTATAAATGGAAATGATTTTGTAAAATAAAGGAATTATAAGTATTTAACTTATAATATGGATTGTTGGTATAAGATTTGAGTTATGAATCGAATTGTTAATAAAGGGGATTTATTAAGTTGAAGTTGTTACAAAATAGAAATGGAATTTATGAACGTTGTTTCATAAATTCGAAAATCAATCAAATTTGATGAATTGAATATAGAAGGTTATTAAGGGAATTTTATCCACGATTTTGGATAGTGGATAAATTCTTGAAATAAATGTGTAGAAAAGATTGAAATGTGGTTAGTGAAGTATATTTACGATTTTGGACAGTGAATATATTTTTAAGTAAAATGGATATGGTTTTGGGAAAGTGATATTTGAAATGAAGTTAATTGTTTTAAAGATGTTTTCAATATAATGAATATCGAATACATAGATTTCAACATTTTTATTGTTGAAATAGACGTTTTCGAAAAATAAGGAAATGGTGGACTATAACACTGTTGTTATAGTAAATGATTTCCGAAAGGAAATGTTTTTATCTAGTATTGGGATTTAAATATCTATCTTAAAATCTGAATCCCTATACTAGTGATTTTGAGTCGTCGTAACGATGTTTTACGCAACATTCGTTTTGACTCAAATAGATTTCCTTAAAGAATGAAATGTATACTTAATACTGATTTAAGTATATTGAATATTTTTCAAATGTTGAAAATAAATAGATTTGTGAATTACTTATTTTTAAATAAGTATGGAATTGCTTTTCCAAAAATGAAATGAAATGTTTTTGAGAATTTATCTTCTTAAAGATAAATCGAAAGTGAATATGTGAAATCGATTGAAAATCGTATATCAGTAGATATTTTGAAAGATATAAATTCAATATGGAATTTATAAAAGAAAAGGGAATCTGTTTAAAAATAAATATTGATTTATTTTTGAAGTGTGGAAATTTTATATCTAGTAAAGATATTTTTGGAAGATAAATAATTTGGAAAATTATTTGGAATCTGATGATGTTGCGCATCTTTATTGATAGTTAAATAACCGACTATCAGTAATTACCTTAAATGGTATTTGTTGTGAATTGGATGAATTTGAATGCCACACTTATTTTTGAATAAGCGCTCACTATTCGGGTTAGCCGGGAAAGGACCATGGGGTCGTATAACCCATTCCGAATATGTGATACGTCGTTATGAATTGCATTCGAAGACCGGTGTTGAAGACCGGATATTTTTGAAAACGGAAGGATTACCGTCGAGTTACTCTACATCGGCTGATCTCCGATTTAAAGGTTTTATCACCCTTAGTGACGGGAAGTCCGGACGTGATTAGAAATTTATCCGGATGTGCAAGGGCTTCGTGAGAAGTGCCTTCGGTTCTGTTCGATCCCGGAACATACTTGTATGGATTGTATGTCTGACGTTACAATTTGAGATATAAAGCTGATTTCTTTCAAATACATTTCTGTTGGTGGCAGAGAATTTATTCTCTTAGCTTAACACCCTTCTCTGAGACGTACGAGCTCAGAGGTTATGTAGTTGAAATTTATCAGCGATATACTCCCAATTTGGTAACGTGGCATACTGAGTGTTGCTGTGAAATGATCAGTGTTTGATCATTTGCGATATGATCATTTGTTTGATCTTATATCTTTGTGATCATAGGTTGATCATTTGTTTGACCCAAGGCATGGCTTTGTAGAAAGCGTAGCTTTGTGGACGAGACTTCGTCGAGCCTCACACCCCGGAAATGGTCAAAACAGGAAGGATGCAGCAAGGTTCTAGGGAGTAGCGCCCCTTAGTGTATTTCATTCCTTCTGGATAGAGGTGGTATCATGGTATGGAGCCCAGATACTTAACCTATGTGGTTACTACATTATTATTATTATGTGGTTGTTGGAAATCGGGGATCCTCGGGAAGATCGGTTACGATCGGGGGATGGCATACGCGTGTCAGTAGTTACCTATTTTTGCAGAGGTAACCCGGCCTTGTGTTGGCAGAGATCCGGTTAGGTTCTCGGGTCGTCTATTCCAGGGACGTACCCATCGTGGCATAGGAAGTTCCTTAGCCTGACCATTTGTTGGAAATCCAAAGAAACAATACGAGCCTTGTACGGTTTTAGTTGTAGAACCTATCATTCACTTATGGTGGCGCCCCACTGTTTGGATGGTAGCTATAGTAGGCATAGTTCGAAATGTCTATGCTAGCTAAGATTAATATTATACTTTCGAACTGTTTTCTACACTATGCACTAATAATAATATCAAAAATGATTTGATTTTGCGTAGTAAGCATCTTTGACTATCATAAGAAGAAATCTCCTCCAATTCTGCGTTTGCATTGTGTGTGTGGCGGGAGGTCTTATGGTAGTTTCATTTTCCAAAAGCATTGCGAATTTGTTTTATTTTCTTTGTGAAAAATAACTGTTTTACGATCTCACACCAGTCACCATGACTGACTCGGAGTTTATTGTTCCCTTCTAAACTCTGGGTGCCCACCAATTTCCACACGGGCAGCCTAGAGTTATGTTATCAGGATATTCTGGATATTCTGGAGCTTTGGAGATAAGCTGGATGGCGAGACGTATCATCCGTATTTGTTTATTTATTCCACTGTGTATTCTGTATGAGGACAAGTTTGTATAACTGTCCATTGTTGTATATTGACTCTGATTGATGTATGTATAAAAACTGATATAATTCTTTGTTTTAAATGGCTAGTGATTATCTATTATATATTGTTCCGCTGCGATATGTGAGATTCTGATATTGTTTTCTGTTCTGATGTTGTTCTGTTGTTCTTCTTTCTTCTCTTTTTCTTCTATTTTCTTCTTCTTCTACTTTTCTTTTTCTTAAAACCCCTCAGGGTTCGTATTTCCATGCCCCTTGAGTTAATCAATGGAGATTAGGGTTTAATCAAGGAGTACGGATTTGCGGGTCTTGACAGCGTGGTATCAGAGCATATGGTTAAGCGACAACCCTGCTCTGTTGGGTGTTACTCATTAGAGATAGAGTCAGCAGTACTCTAGAATGAGTTTGAGTGTAATAATAGATATGAGTGCGTATTTGTTAGTGAATATGAAATTGTTTTGTATTGTGTTGACTTATCGGTTGATTGTTTATGGATTCTGGTCGGTGCAGTCTAGCTAACTGTAATCGATAGAGGTTTCTAAACTCTAAACGAGATAAACCGACACAGTATTGTTTTAAAATAGGGTGAATGAAATAATTTTGCCCAAAACTATTTTTGTATAGAAAAGAAATAATTTTCTGTAAATTATTATGATATATGGATGCATGGTTGTTAGGCAGTAATGATGTTAATTATCCTCATTAATATATATGTGGAAATTGTATATGAAATTGGAATTAAAACAAAGAACCAGGAAATAAATCCATATACAAATGAAATTTAAGAATGTAAATTATAAATGTGACTTATAATTGGAAGTAGAATTCCAGAGAAATATTTGGAAATGTTTTTGAAAGAATTTGGAAATTTTGGAATTAAATTCCTTTTTGATTTAAAAATGAATTTCAAAGGTTTTGAAAAGTAGTTTGAAGAGATGAAAAGCTATAAACTCTTTTCGGTCGCTGGAAAATAATTCCGATGATGATCGCGACATCACCGGTGTTCATTTTCGGGTTTCCGGAAGAGGAATTGCTGCCAAATTGTTTTAAATGGAAGTTGTTTGGAAAATTTGGGTTTATGTTTTGGAAATTCAAGGATGATTTGAGTTGATTTCAAAATGATTTTTGAAAAGGTTGAAAAAGACTCCGGAATGCTATATAAAGATAATTATGAAATATTATTAAGTTGATAACTTATGGAATTTGAATATTGATAGAATAAATTCAATTTAAAGGAATGGAATTAGTAATAAGAATATATAAATGATTATATAAATCGAAATGTAAATATGTTGATAACTTATAAAAGATTTGAAAATGAATAGAACTGGAATTGAATTTGATTTGTGAAGTATTAAACTAAAATTTGTAAGTCAAGCTTATTAAATGAAGTGAATAAGATTAAAACTGAATGTTAAACTTCTTTTGAATTTGGTAGTAAATGAAGTTGAAACCGAATTTGAATAAATAAATTGACAGTGAAGTAAAGATGGTATAAGTAGTTTATATTGGAAATTTTGTAATAGAATTTGCAAATTGGATTGAATGTTGTAACTAGATATTATGGCTAGTAGGATATACAGGTGTAAAGGAATTTGGATTTTAATTTTGAAGAGAATTTGAATTGCTCGACAAAAGGTAAGTATTTGAATTTCTATATGAGATTTGCTGATTTTCTTGTCTAGCCGCTTGGCTTTTTCTTTTCTTTTTGAAATCTGAGAGTCCGTAGGGGCGTTTTGTAGTCGTGCCGTATTAGCCGCGCAAAGGAGACGCTGGCGAAATTTTTTGAAAATTTAGAGAGTTAGAAAATTTTGAGAAAATTTTGAAAGTTAAAATTTGAATTTGAATTTAAAATTTGAATTTTGAAGTAAACAATGATGTTTGAAAACTATAGAAGGTTTAGAAATTTAGTTGAATGATAACGAATCTTTAGTAGAAAGATTTGTTTTGAAAAATTGATAAAATTATTGAATTTGAGAAAAATAGTAGACAAGTTAAGGACCACTTTTCCTAACTTGTAATTTCGAGGACGAAATTCTTTTAAGGAGGGAAGTTTGTAACGACCCTGAATTTTGAACAAATTAAATTGAGAATATTTAATTAATTTTAAATATTTGAACGATGATTTAATTTGAATCCCCGATATAACTTTGAATTTGGTGATTAAATTATAAAATTTAATCTATTGTAAGTTGAATAAAATTTGTATCTTCAATTGTAAGCCGAAGAAAAATATTTCAAAAACTTTTAAGATTCGTATTGGCAATACTGAAGATGACAGAAGCTTCAGAATCGAATTTGGGAGTGAATTGTTCAGTTTTGAATTCCAATCGTTTAAATCGAATTTTAAAAATAGCCGTCCGAGTCACAATCTCGGAATTCGACGAAACCAGTTCCATTGGGTCCGTAATATTTTATTATTATCGGATTTCAATTTTCGTAATTTTTGGAGTTGTTGTGTGAGCATACGATATTTAAACGCGTTGGACTTTGTTTGGAAACGAATTGAATCTAAATAAAATATGGTTGCTTTTCTCTTATCCGACCATAAGTACAATTCGCCTCCCTTTTGTCTTGTTCGTACCCATTCCCATCTGATATCACGCAATTGTTCTCCTGTCTCCCTCCTTTTACATTTAAATCACCGATCAATTCAGTTTCAAAATCAAAACGAAGTCGCACTCCTCTTTTCCCTTTTCTATTCAGAGCCGAGCGAAAATAACTTTCCCCTTTCCAATTTTTTTCTCAAATCAATGCCGATTTCGTGGTCGCGATAGAGGGCTGGAATCAAAGTCGAAGTACAGTTCAATAGCAATCTCCATGTCGTGATGCTGGAACCAGAGAGAAACTAGGGTTTCGAAAATCAATGCCTTCATAATAATCATCGCTGCATACTTGGCTATTCCATCAGCCATCGCAGCTCATCCTTGCCTCCTATGCGATATTCTCTACTACCGATTTGAGGTCCTGCTACAGTCAGGTGAGCTCGCGATTTGTTCGCGTGAGGCAACGCGGCGACGACTCAACTGGGAAGGCTCGCGATTGGGAATAGGGTTTCGTGTTAGTTCTTGACAGCGACGACTTCGCTTTTGGGGCAAACTCAGGATAGTTCTTCGAGTGGTGAGGGTAGCATCGTGGTCGGAGAGGTGGCAAAGTCGACAGTGAAGGCCAGGCTGGTTCGAGCGTGTCGTATCAATAAGGTATATGTCGTTTTTCCCAATTTATGTATATTTACACAATAATAAAACAAGATAATAAATTTCAGTAAGGTGTTATCTTTAGTTTAGAATCTTGAAACTGCATATAACTGCAAATAGAAATTTGTGTAAAAATATATTTCTAATCTGTCTAAGCTTGGAAATTTATTCTGCTTATATTAATTTAAAACAATATAGACAGTCAGCTTGGAAATTTATACAGCAGTGGAGAAAAAAAATATATATAAATGTACATTTTATTTTACTAGTTGGTTTAAATTTACCCATTTAATTATTAAAGGAAAATTTGTTTAAGATAAATTATTGGGAATTTAAATTGTTAAATGGGAAATTGAATTGTTCGATTTAATTCAAATATTGATAAATTGTACAATTATTTATACAAGGTCAAAAATTTGGAGAAAACAAACTGGGATTAGAAATGGATTGCAAATTAAAAGCTAAGGTGAGATTTTCTCACTCAAATTGAATGTGGAATTTTTGCAGTTATTGATTGCTATTGGATGTGATATTAGATATAGTAGGATATATCTATATATATGTAGCAATATATACATATTGGCATATGTATATATTGGATTGATTGATTTCCCGCCTCGTATAGCGGATGAGACCCTATTGCGCCGTTAGTAAGCGGATATATTATAAAAACTCATATACCGCGATATTCCACCTCGAAGTGGAATTGGTATTGTGCTAACGTCTGTGGTTGCAGGGAAACAGGTTGGAGGGATCCAACTGGATTCCTTACCAGTATTTATTTATTTACAGATATTGATGTATATTCTGTTATCATATTGATATATGATGTTTGTTGTTGTGATTGACTAATTGGTGCTGTTGCATCATCGGATTCAGTTTTGAAGTTTAAAAATAATGACTTTTACTTTAAAAGGATTTTAAAGTGATTTTTGGAAGTAGACGTTTTATTTAATTTTTGAATTAATAAATAAACGTTCAAACTTTAAAGTTATAAAAGTTAAGATTTGTGAATTATAACCAAAAGGTAATTTCTTTTGAAATAAATAGTTAAGAAATTCATAAAATGGTTTTAAATGGGAATTTTTGAATTATATAAAACGATGTATGTAAAAGATGTACAAGATTGATATTTATAACTCTAAAATGTTGGTATTATAAAACGAGTTTTTTATAAGCGTTAAAATGAATTTTTAAGAATTTATAAATAAATGAAATTTATAAATCGCAAACTTATAAATGGAAATGATTTTGTAAAATAAAGGAATTATAAGTATTTAACTTATAATATGGATTGTTGGTATAAGATTTGAGTTATGAATCGAATTGTTAATAAAGGGGATTTATTAAGTTGAAGTTGTTACAAAATAGAAATGGAATTTATGAACGTTGTTTCATAAATTCAAAAATCAATCAAATTTGATGAATTGAATATAGAAGGTTATTAACGGAATTTTATCCACGATTTTGGATAGTGGATAAATTCTTGAAATAAATGTGTAGAAAAGATTGAAATGTGGTTAATGAAGTATATTCACGATTTTGGACAGTGAATATATTTTTAAGTAAAATGGATATGGTTTTGGGAAAGTGATATTTGAAATGAAGTTAATTGTTTTAAAGATGTTTTCAATATAATGAATATCGAATACATAGATTTCAACATTTTTATTGTTGAAATAGACGTTTTCGAAAAATAAGGAAATGGTGGACTATAACACTGTTGTTATAGTAAATGATTTCCGAAAGGAAATGTTTTTATCTAGTATTGGGATTTAAATATCTATCTTAAAATCCGAATCCCTATACTAGTGATTTTGAGTCGTCGTAACGATATTTTACGCAACATTCATTTTGACTCAAATAGATTTCCTTAAAGAATGAAATGTATACTTAATACTGATTTAAGTATATTGAATATTTTTCAAATGTTGAAAATAAATAGATTTGTGAATTACTTATTTTTAAATAAGTATGGAATTGCTTTTCCAAAATTGAAATGAAATGTTTTTGAGAATTTATCTTCTTAAAGATAAATCGAAAGTGAATATGTGAAATCGATTGAAAATCGTATATCAGTAGATATTTTGAAAGATATAAATTCAATATGGAATTTATAAAAGAAAAGGGAATCTGTTTAAAAATAAATATTGATTTATTTTTGAAGTGTGGAAATTTTATATCTAGAAAAGATATTTTTGGAAGATAAATTATTTGGAATCTGATGATGTTGCGCATCTTTATTGATAGTTAAATAACCGACTATCAGTAATTACCTTGAATGGTATTTGTTGTGAATTGGATGAATTTGAATGCCACACTTATTTTTGAATAAGCGCTCACTATTCGGGTTAGCCGGGAAAGGACCATGGGGTCGTATAACCCATTCCGAATATTTGATACGTCGTTATGAATTGCATTCGAAGACCGGTGTTGAAGACCGGATATTTTTGAAAACGGAAGGATTACCGTCGAGTTACTCTACATCGGCTGATCTCCGATTTAGAGGTTTTATCACCCTTAGTGACGGGAAGTCCGGACGTGATTAGAAATTTATCCGAATGTGCAAGGGCTTCGTGAGAAGTGCCTTCGGTTCTGTTCGATCCCGGAACAGACTTGTATGGATTGTATGTCTGACGTTACAATTTGAGATATAAAGCTAATTTCTTTCAAATACATTTCTGTTGGTGGCGGAGAATTTATTCTCTTAGCTTAACACCCTTCTCTGAGACGTACGAGCTCAGAGGTTATGTAGTTGAAATTTATCAGCGATATACTCCCAATTTGGTAACGTGGCATACTGAGTGTTGCTGTGAAATGATCAGTGTTTGATCATTTGCGATATGATCATTTGTTTGATCTTATATCTTTGTGATCATAGGTTGATCATTTGTTTGACCCAAGGCATGGCTTTGTAGAAAGCGTAGCTTTGTGGACGAGACTTCGTCGAGCCTCACACCCCGGAAATGGTCAAAACAGGAAGGATGCAGCAAGGTTCTAGGGAGTAGCGCCCCTTAGTGTATGTCATTCCTTCTGGATAGAGGTGGTATCATGGTATGGAGCCCAGATACTTAACCTATGTGGTTACTGCATTATTATTATTATGTGGTTGTTGGAAATCGGGGATCCTCGGGAAGATCGGTTACGATCGGGGGATGGCATACGCGTGTCAGTAGTTACCTATTTTTGCAGAGGTAACCCGGCCTTGTGTTTGCAGAGATCCGGTTAGGTTCTCGGGTCGTCTATTCCAGGGACGTACCCATCGTGGCATAGGAAGTTCCTTAGCCTGACCATTTATTGGAAATCCAAAGAAACAATACGAGCCTTGTACGGTTTTAGTTGTAGAACCTATCATTCACTTATGGTGGCGCCCCACTGTTTGGATGGTAGCTATAGTAGGCATAGTTCGAAATGTCTATGCTGGCTAAGATTAATATTATACTTTCGAATTTTTTTCTACACTATGCACTAATAATAATATCAAAAATGATTTGATTTTGCATAGTAAGCATCTTTGACTATCATAAGAAGAAATCTCCTCCAATTCTGCGTTTGCATTGTGTGTGTGGCGGGAGGTCTTATGGTAGTTTCATTTTCCAAAAGCATTGCGAATTTGTTTTATTTTCTTTGTGAAAAATAACTGTTTTACGATCTCACACCAGTCACCATGACTGACTCGGAGTTTATTGTTCCCTTCTAAACTCTGGGTGCCCACCAATTTCCACACGGGCAGCCTAGAGTTATGTTATCAGGATATTCTGGATATTCTGGAGCTTTGGAGATAAGCTGGATGGCGAGACGTATCATCCGTATTTGTTTATTTATTCCACTGTGTATTCTGTATGAGGACAAGTTTGTATAACTGTCCATTGTTGTATATTGACTCTGATTGATGTATGTATAAAAACTGATATAATTCTTTGTTTTAAATGGCTAGTGATTATCTATTATATATTGTTCCGCTGCGATATGTGAGATTCTGATATTGTTTTCTGTTCTGATGTTGTTCTGTTGTTCTTCTTTCTTCTCTTTTTCTTCTATTTTCTTCTTCTTCTACTTTTCTTTTTCTTAAAACCCCTCAGGGTTCGTATTTCCATGCCCCTTGAGTTAATCAATGGAGATTAGGGTTTAATCAATGAGTACGGATTTGCGGGTCTTGACAGTATTTACTGTACATGATGTGTTTAGTAAAATGGAGTTGCCTCAAGAATTATTCGATGTGCTATTATAAATTTGTTGGGTGCATATATAAAGTTATATATGTATGTACCGATATACGATATCAATAAAAATTAAGATTGGATTTAAATGAGATGATTCGCTATGGATTTGGAAGGAAATTTGGTCCATTCAGGGCCCTTGATATGGCTGGCCAAATAAGGAGGAGAGGGAGTCCAAGTTTTGATTTTGTATGGAAGAGACAGGCGATATATCTTTTGGTCGACTCTCCCTATAAAAAGGATCCTCACGCCTCTTGTTTTAGTTTCACTTTTTGCCTCCTCGTTTCCTCTTTTTTAGACGCAAGAACCCTCCTTCCTCCATCTTCATTCCAAACTCCATTCACCTTCAAACAATTAAAGAGATACAGATTTGTTGTTTGCACGTTCCATGTTTGCACCAGCAAGTGCAGATCTGACAAATCGAGGAGTTAGACTAGATCGATCGTCGATGTGTCCTTCTCTCTTAGGACAGTGAATATATTTTTAAGTAAAATGGATATGGTTTTGGGAAAGTGATATTTGAAATGAAGTTAATTGTTTTAAAGATGTTTTCAATATAATGAATATCGAATACATAGATTTCAACATTTTTATTGTTGAAATAGACGTTTTCGAAAAATAAGGAAATGGTGGACTATAACACTGTTGTTATAGTAAATGATTTCCGAAAGGAAATGTTTTTATCTAGTATTGGGATTTAAATATCTATCTTAAAATCTGAATCCCTATACTAGTGATTTTGAGTCGTCGTAACGATGTTTTACGCAACATTCGTTTTGACTCAAATAGATTTCCTTAAAGAATGAAATGTATACTTAATACTGATTTAAGTATATTGAATATTTTTCAAATGTTGAAAATAAATAGATTTGTGAATTACTTATTTTTAAATAAGTATGGAATTGCTTTTCCAAAAATGAAATGAAATGTTTTTGAGAATTTATCTTCTTAAAGATAAATCGAAAGTGAATATGTGAAATCGATTGAAAATCGTATATCAGTAGATATTTTGAAAGATATAAATTCAATATGGAATTTATAAAAGAAAAGGGAATCTGTTTAAAAATAAATATTGATTTATTTTTGAAGTGTGGAAATTTTATATCTAGTAAAGATATTTTTGGAAGATAAATAATTTGGAAAATTATTTGGAATCTGATGATGTTGCGCATCTTTATTGATAGTTAAATAACCGACTATCAGTAATTACCTTAAATGGTATTTGTTGTGAATTGGATGAATTTGAATGCCACACTTATTTTTGAATAAGCGCTCACTATTCGGGTTAGCCGGGAAAGGACCATGGGGTCGTATAACCCATTCCGAATATGTGATACGTCGTTATGAATTGCATTCGAAGACCGGTGTTGAAGACCGGATATTTTTGAAAACGGAAGGATTACCGTCGAGTTACTCTACATCGGCTGATCTCCGATTTAAAGGTTTTATCACCCTTAGTGACGGGAAGTCCGGACGTGATTAGAAATTTATCCGGATGTGCAAGGGCTTCGTGAGAAGTGCCTTCGGTTCTGTTCGATCCCGGAACATACTTGTATGGATTGTATGTCTGACGTTACAATTTGAGATATAAAGCTGATTTCTTTCAAATACATTTCTGTTGGTGGCAGAGAATTTATTCTCTTAGCTTAACACCCTTCTCTGAGACGTACGAGCTCAGAGGTTATGTAGTTGAAATTTATCAGCGATATACTCCCAATTTGGTAACGTGGCATACTGAGTGTTGTTGTGAAATGATCAGTGTTTGATCATTTGCGATATGATCATTTGTTTGATCTTATATCTTTGTGATCATAGGTTGATCATTTGTTTGACCCAAGGCATGGCTTTGTAGAAAGCGTAGCTTTGTGGACGAGACTTCGTCGAGCCTCACACCCCGGAAATGGTCAAAACAGGAAGGATGCAGCAAGGTTCTAGGGAGTAGCGCCCCTTAGTGTATTTCATTCCTTCTGGATAGAGGTGGTATCATGGTATGGAGCCCAGATACTTAACCTATGTGGTTACTACATTATTATTATTATGTGGTTGTTGGAAATCGGGGATCCTCGGGAAGATCGGTTACGATCGGGGGATGGCATACGCGTGTCAGTAGTTACCTATTTTTGCAGAGGTAACCCGGCCTTGTGTTGGCAGAGATCCGGTTAGGTTCTCGGGTCGTCTATTCCAGGGACGTACCCATCGTGGCATAGGAAGTTCCTTAGCCTGACCATTTGTTGGAAATCCAAAGAAACAATACGAGCCTTGTACGGTTTTAGTTGTAGAACCTATCATTCACTTATGGTGGCGCCCCACTGTTTGGATGGTAGCTATAGTAGGCATAGTTCGAAATGTCTATGCTAGCTAAGATTAATATTATACTTTCGAACTGTTTTCTACACTATGCACTAATAATAATATCAAAAATGATTTGATTTTGCGTAGTAAGCATCTTTGACTATCATAAGAAGAAATCTCCTCCAATTCTGCGTTTGCATTGTGTGTGTGGCGGGAGGTCTTATGGTAGTTTCATTTTCCAAAAGCATTGCGAATTTGTTTTATTTTCTTTGTGAAAAATAACTGTTTTACGATCTCACACCAGTCACCATGACTGACTCGGAGTTTATTGTTCCCTTCTAAACTCTGGGTGCCCACCAATTTCCACACGGGCAGCCTAGAGTTATGTTATCAGGATATTCTGGATATTCTGGAGCTTTGGAGATAAGCTGGATGGCGAGACGTATCATCCGTATTTGTTTATTTATTCCGCTGTGTATTCTGTATGAGGACAAGTTTATATAACTGTCCATTGTTGTATATTGACTCTGATTGATGTATGTATAAAAACTGATATAATTCTTTGTTTTAAATGGCTAGTGATTATCTATTATATATTGTTCCGCTGCGATATGTGAGATTTTGATATTGTTTTCTGTTCTGATGTTGTTCTGTTGTTCTTCTATCTTCTCTTTTTCTTCTATTTTCTTCTTCTTCTACTTTTCTTTTTCTTAAAACCCCTCAGGGTTCGTATTTCCATGCCCCTTGAGTTAATCAATGGAGATTAGGGTTTAATCAATGAGTACGGATTTGCGGGTCTTGACAGTATTTACTGTACATGATGTGTTTAGTAAAATGGAGTTGCCTCAAGAATTATTCGATGTGCTATTATAAATTTGTTGGGTGCATATATAAAGTTATATATGTATGTACCGATATACGATATCAATAAAAATTAAGATTGGATTTAAATGAGATGATTCGCTATGGATTTGGAAGGAAATTTGGTCCATTCAGGGCCCTTGATATGGCTGGCCAAATAAGGAGGAGAGGGAGTCCAAGTTTTGATTTTGTATGGAAGAGACAGGCGATATATCTTTTGGTCGACTCTCCCTATAAAAAGGATCCTCACGCCTCTTGTTTTAGTTTCACTTTTTGCCTCCTCGTTTCCTCTTTTTTAGACGCAAGAACCCTCCTTCCTCCATCTTCATTCCAAACTCCATTCACCTTCAAACAATTAAAGAGATACAGATTTGTTGTTTGCACGTTCCATGTTTGCACCAGCAAGTGCAGATCTGACAAATCGAGGAGTTAGACTAGATCGATCGTCGATGTGTCCTTCTCTCTTAGGATAAAATTATATTATGATCTATGTATTGTACTTATGACATCACCTGTCATACATATGTTATTATCTATCAATCTTATATTAATTTGATATTTAACATTTTGATCAATGTGAGTTTTAATGTTATTATAATTTGCAGGTGATATAAAAAATTTATTCACCCTACCAATTCTCCTCCTTGCAAATAAAACAAGCACCTACCTTTAGTCCTCCTTGCAAATAAAATAATGGGGGTAATATTGATAACTCCACCTAGTATTTGGTTTTGGCCAAATGACAGTGAATACTAATGTCAAAATATTTTGATAGTAAGTATATTTTGATAGTAAGTATATTTTGATAGTATACTAATGTTACAGTATTCTGTCATCAATGGTATACTATCAACAACATGCATAATGCATATACTAGATACCGTCATTTGGCAGTGACATACAAACAGCATATACTGTCAAATTAAGGTATGAAATGTTTTTTAATTTCTTTCCCTTTTCAGTTTTGTATTGATCAACAAATCAATCTATTACTGAAAAGTACTGGTGTTTACGGTTAGATAATAGTAAACACATTCAGAACACTTAAACGTTCTCAATCTATTCATGTTACAACCATTTGGTTATCACTCTGTTTAGTTTCATTTAGGAAACAAAAATCTTTTAGTGCTAACCCAAAATCTTGCAAAAGGGGTACATTAATAAGTACATTTGTCATCTATTTATTTTATTTTTTGACAAAATTAGTCAAATTATTTGCTAGAAACTCAGTTCTCTATCCTGTAATTTGAGTTTCTATGAAGCTTTTAATCCTGTAATTTGAGTTCAAAATGTGGTAGAGTGACACTGTGTTTGCCTAGGATAATCTCACATTTTATCGTAGCTAAAACTTAGTTTTCTTAAACCTGCAATTTTGCATTATTATTGCTATTGTTTGAATTGTTCGTTAAGCAAAAGACAAAGATAATGAAAAAGATGCGAAAACATACAAATCTAAGTTGATGGCAGACGATCTCAAATGTGTTTATATTGTAGCCAATATTCATGCATGAGAATACGTGTTATATGCCTACCATACATGATTTATTTTATGTAATGGTGTTGAGATATACCATATGATTTAAGAATTTATCATTTTGTTTGATATTATTAGTTATGAAAGTCGAGAAACTGATTTAGTCCAAAAGAGAGAGTGGTGTACAAGGAAAGAAGCAACATTTGGAAATTTTGATGAAAGAAACGGAATGAAAATCTTAAGTTTTGGAACCAAAGGAAAAGGCAGCTGAAGCCAAACTTCCAATAGTGTCGATATATCCAAAGAAGCCGATTCAACGATTAAAGCTGGAAAGGTTGAATGGCAAAATTTACTCCGAAACTCGACGAAATCGTGAATGTGTTTCATAGTAGGGTATGGGTTCAATACTCGCATACGCCTCTAAGACTAAATGCATTCACTTCTGCAGACACCATTATATTCAGTGGGTTGCATAGCAAGTAGTAGAGTATGTACTGAACAAGCTTCTTAAAATATATGATCTTTTAGAGTTATACAATGCTCATAAAGTTTTTCTTAGCATCATACTAATTAGCTGGCTCAGCGGCCGTCGATTTGGCCCATTATGAATTCCCTTTGATAGATGTCCAAAATTATGTGAGTGCATAAGTTTCTTTTAGATCTTTCAAATTTCTAATCCCAAGAACCTCTTCCTTCTTAGGCTTGCATAGTTTTTTCCAACTAACTTTATGATGAGCTCCTCTCCGAGTCTCCAATTTTTTTCCCCAATAAGGTATTGAAAATTTGGCGACTTTACATCCAATACATAACGATAGCAGATATAACAGTACAAACTAGTTTGATTCTTCCGGCTACCGACAAAAGTTTACTTGACTAATTCTGAATTTCAGAACTTATTCTATCTATTAATGTCGCACATCATCTCTATTTTACTTGATTTACAGCAGCGGGCGAACGAGATAGTTAATTGGAAGTGATCTCTCCTTTACATGTATAATACTAAGAACTTCCCGTTTCTTTGAATTATGCTTGCACACTTATTCATATCATTAAATATTTCATCGATGCAATAGGCATCTGCCATTCTTGCTTAGGTAAATAAAATGAAGTCATCGGCGTATACTAGATGTGCTATATCAGGATTCAGTCTATTGATGGGGTTGATATTATGGATTGGTTCCTCCAACTCAATTTGAATTGAAAAATATTTCATGGTTATAATGAATAAGAAAAGAGAAAGGGGATCATCCTGTCTAACAGCCCTAATATTGTAAAAAGGTAATGGAAGTATTAATACACTCATATATCAACACGTATAGATCATCATATGATAGATGAATAATATGTTAATTTTATCAAATGCCTTCCGCAAATCAATCTTCATACACATTTTGCTTGATCTATTAGTATAAAAACTACTTACAAGCTCACGTGCCATTATAGAATTCTTTGAGATTAATCTGCCTGAAATAAATCCACTTTGATTCTCGGAAATAAGAAATTGCAAGAATCTTCTCATTCTATTGCATAAGATGGCGTGGTATGGGGTTGCGTTGTTTTGTATGAGCTAGCAAGGCTAGTCTGAACTGTGTAATTTTTTGGTGGTTAGTAATTCTATTTATAGGTTGGAAACTTTTCCCATCCTTTGCTTAAAAAGAAGGATAGAAATGATAAAGCAAAGAGTAGTCTATATTATTATGGACTAAGCAATTATAACAAACTTTACATTCTTCAACTATGCATACATTTCATCCTTATAAGTAGCCAATATTGTTTAAATGCATTATTTTTCATAAATGTGTTATTATTCATACTGCTATTCAAGTGACGAACTGCATCTATAACCCAAGCAACCCATTCTTGCATCTGACTTATTTGATTCACTGGGTATTTTTCTTTATTATCACAAATTACATCAAATTTGCTTATTTTGTTTATATGACAAACTTAGAAATATAGTTAGATCTTGCAAAAACATTCTTTTTGTAACATAAACTTTGCTTCTTATTAACATTTAATCCTCTTAACAACATAAAGTTTACATCTTCTGTTTTTTTTTTGAATTTAGCTTTACCTGATAAAGAAAACTACCCCAATATGTTATTCTTTATCTAAAGCTTATTTTTTATGTGGTAAGTTTGGTTGCAAGACTACCATTAATTAGTTTAAGGGAAAGATTTATTAAAATATTATAGTCTTACATTAATATATTTTTCATACCAATCAGGGATGTTTTTCTTTTGAGTTTTAGCTATTAAATTATCCATATGTATTAGAACAGTTGTCGGTGTGTTCTACAAAAGTTGCACATTCTACTAGCTAAAATAGTATGTCACATCACTTTTTTCTTCCGTATTATACCCTTCTTTTTTATTTATATCAGGTGACTGTTTTTCCCCAAGGTTCGAGAATTCGGTTTCGAACATTTGAAATTTTATTGCTTTCAGTCGATTCTGGAAATTTCGATCCTGGTAGCGGTTTAGTCCAAGTCCAGCACAAGTTCAATGTTCAATATTAAGTCCAAGTCCAATAATTGGAAATACATTGAAAACTTGTAGAAGTAGAATACGTAATCCAGTTACTAATTATCCAGCCATTGGAAATACATGGAAGCCTTCAACAGTTCACAATTTCAATTTTAAATTAAACTCCAGCCCATTTATAAATTATTCAGCCAGCCACACCCTCGCTTACATAGTCCTAGTTTTACCTCTGTCTATTCATACAAACGACATCAGATCGAAGAAAAATGCGACCTTTGCTCAAATTTCTCTGCACTCATGTCTCAAATTTGGTTGAACCTCCTCTCGAATTTCATCAAAGCTAATCTGCTAGATTTTGATAGAAGGTGATGCTCGAATTTGCTCGAGTTCTCCTCAGCAATGCTCGACTAGTGATCGAATTTGAAAGTGATTTGTTGAAAGTGCACGCGGTAAGTTTTGATTTTGATCGATGCTTTTATAGGCAAAAATTTTGTTCGGTTTTTTTATAACAGGACGGGATTTTGACCTAATCCCGTCCCGCCTCTAGCTAGAACCGGTCCGAGATGGTCGGAATCTCGTGGTTCCGACCGGGAACCTTATACCATGTTTTTCCCACTTTAACATCACTTGAACATGTTTTCACAACTTTGACATATTCTACAACAATGGTATATCAACGATTCTTTACATAAACATGTAAACATGAGACGAAAATAGAGCTGATTCAAGCATAGTCCAGAATTACCAAATTTTGCATCTTGATATGAAGTTTACAAGTATAATTGTTATATGATTTTGAATTAAAACACAATAAAACAATAAACAAAAGTACAAATTGAAGTGGAGTGCGGATTTACCATAGTATGCAAAAAATTTACCATAAAAAGTGAATGGTGTATGTAGTTTATTGTAATGTTATCATATGTGAAATTTGATTTAAAGCCTACAAGTACGATCATTATACAATTTTGAATTAACACAACAACAAAAAATAAACAAAATTACAAATTGAAATTAAATGTTGATTTAGTAAGTACTATTCCTTTTTAATTCACCATAGTTTGTGAATCTTTTACAATAAAGAGTGAATGATGTACGTAATATATAACAAATGTTATTGTAAATAAGTATCTTTGTTAATTTTCCAGACATAAACTATGCTTGTTTTATTTAGAATTTTAGGGTTGGGACCCGGTATAAGTTTTCTTTACAGGTTTGTTATACTAGAATTGCAAAACAAAATGGTTTTATCATCAGTTAAATAGTAAAGTAAAGATAATTTATCATGTAATGATGCAAGTTATTTGGATTATTACTTTGCAATTTGTATTCATTTTCTTAGCATAAACAAGGATATATAAGTATATTAGACAAATCATCGTCATCCTTGTCTTTATCCCACATGTGGTTGGACCTATGAATTATTTTTGTCCATGAATTTTTATTTAGCATAGTTATAATATATGTAAATATAAATAGTGAATATGCTATATGCTGTTTTTGTGTTTAGTCCCACATCGTGGGATTAGTTCTATCCCAAGCACCTAGGCCTTTATATAAAGGAGCCAATGTAACGAAAATGAATGATTAATCTATGTAGTGAATAAAATATTTTCTTCCTCTTTCTCTAGTGTCTTCTTATTTCCTTCTATTCTATAGCACGTTATCAGCACGATTACATCTCTTTCTCTTCATCATGCCTGAAGCCATGAGAGGTTTCTGGATCAACAAGGAAATTTCGCCAGATGGAATGGTGACAAGATCGCCGAGTCTGGTAAAATTGGGTAATAATAGAGAGCCTAACCCGCCTGCTACACATACTACGGGAAGGAGCCCTCTGCCTATATGGTATCTGAGAACGCCCTTAAGCAACATTACTGCCATTTCTAGGGCATGAGTTGTACGAAGTCATAATATGAACCAAGATTAAGATCTTGGACATAACAGAGAATAATACCAGTATAGGCACTGCTAGATGTATGCAGAAGTTCATAAAGGTACAGATTTCGGTTTATTGCATTTTTTTATAGAGAAATGGATATAAGATATTATATACAGTACAGATTGTTTTAATCAAGTCAAATAAATCGTATCTTCTTATACTACTTGCTAACCATAACAATGAAGAGACCCAGTTAAGAATTTAATGGTTCGTTGCTTGAAATTTTGCAGTATAATAGTTCTATAAAGAATTTTCATGTTTTGTTTTAACATTTTATTGTGCCAAATAACTAGAATTATCACAGTGACAAATTTGTCACTTTTCTACTAATTCTACAATATAATTCTTACGTTGATGAGAAACTATTGCATTTGATTATTTTTATTTGTTATTTATGTTGCTCATTACAGTTATAGTGGAACTATGTTTACACCACCCTGGTATAGCCTAGATGAAATTATGGTATACATTATGTGTATAAATGTGTTTTTTTTAAGCACTTGATGAAGTTTTAATGTAATTTACTAATAGCCTAGGTAGCTTGGGACAGTTGTGATTTCTGTCTTCACCTTGATTACATTAGAAAATTTTAATGGCACCATAATTTATTCATAAGTTAACAATTTTTGGCTTCCTATATTACTAGGTCTAAACATATTGTTGGGAATCTGATGTTTTGAACCTGAACTATTTGTCAAACAACATAAACTTTACCACTGTATTATATTTTTTACTGTTATAATTAACTGGATAATTCTGTATACCTGTAGATATGATGGTTCTAAAAATGTGGTTGTCGGGTTCCTAAGTTTCTATAATCCTGTACATGTCTACATGATTCTTCTCGGTGTTCTGTCTATTTTTATTCTTTTTGTTTTTCTCTCAATGTTTTAACTCTTTTCAACATTTTGTCATTTTGTAGTAGTGTTTTGTAATATGTATGTCTTCCTATATCTAAATATTAATCTGATCTTTACTAATAGCACTATGTTATAAAACCTAAAGTTTTGACAAATTATTTTTGGGTGCATTAGTCAAACTATTTAATTGACGAAATACATTTTAGTATTATACAGAGCAGATAACTCATATAACATACTATTTAAGTTTATGAATGTGTGTGCACATATTAATCTCTTGAAGAGATGTTTTCTTTAAAATTTATATTGCAAAATCCAACATCCCAGAAGAGATGCTATAGAAATTTTGCTTTTGTTAGATTGCAATCCCTTAAAAAAGAAACATTGTATTCCCTGAAGGAATATCATACAGAACTTTAGAAGTAATAACAATAATTTATCTCTAAAAAAATGTATTGTATACCAATATCACACTCCAGAAGTAGCGGTTTTATCTCTTGCATATTATTTTCATTTGGTGCATCTAATTTTGTTACTATACTTAAAGTTTTATATGGCATTTCAAAAGAAGTTACAACAAAAATATCCGGGAGAGATATTTTATGCTACCGAAAAAGTAGTAGTTATGTAATTTATGTAAAAGAAATATTGTATATTGATATGTTATTCTAATAGTTTGCATATATATCTCTAGAAGATATAAGTTTGCTCCAGAAGTTGTGATAGTAAAATATCTCTAGAAGAGACTTATACATTTGGAAATGATAAAATATCTCTAGAAGAGATTTGTTTATACATTTGGTAATTTTATTAAACCAAATAAATGTACATAAATTTGATTATAAAGGATTTCAATTTAGTTTAGATTGGATTCTAATTAAAATTTGAGAGCTACGTAATGTGTATATCTCTTATTTTTATAAAATTCCAAGTGTCCAGAAGATACTCTTATTATTTTATTTTATTTTGTGAGTATATCTCTTTTGTTGAACTCTCAAGAAGAGATGTGTTGAAATGTCTATATGCAATTATAACTATGTATTATTCTCTGATAAGTAACCATAATTATTGTTTAAAAGTGAATTGAGATATAATTGAGGAATAAAACTAAACAACTTGAATTTGTGTATATAATTTATTTGAACCAGAAGTTCGGTATGGTTCCAAACCAGATGTTTTGAACATGCACTTCCTAATGGGACTTTCCTTGGTTGACTCTTCTTACTATCAGAACAATGAGCACCAGCTTCATTCACAAGAGAATGGGCGAACTCCAAAACCCCAATATACTTAGGTGCTGAAAACGAATCTTTCTCGTTCCATCTATAAACAAAAATTAATAGTTTGGATCCTTGTAATAGTTAGTTCTAAAAATCAACAACTCAAATGAGAAAGAATATGCAAATTTATAATATATATGTAATACGTGGACGCACGTATATATCTATATATGTGGATATTCAAATAACAACTAGAAGTTTGTTATGAGCTCATCCTATAAATTATGCATAGAAATAATTTAGTGATTTAAATTTCAATCAACATAAATGTTGAATGACCCGAAGTCATGTCTGTATTCAAATGATCTACATAATAAGTAAATTCCCCCAATTGGTTAGATCAATGAATGAGAACAAACTCCAATGAGCAATATCAATTGAATTTATCTTATGAACTGATAAAAGAATTATCCTCCTATTATTAATATGTATGGTGTATTTGCTAGTAGCAATATGATGATGGATCAAAATGAGAATCCAAAGATGATTATTATTTAATGTGACAATGTTTGTCAACATTGAGGGGAAGGATAAAGGGATACAAGTTCATTTTGATCATTAGTTTCAAATATTTGTTAACATGTATAATGATGCAAAATATTTAGTAACTTAAATAAATTATTAATAATATCCGTAGACTTTCTCCAATATAGATTTGAATCCCTGAAGGATCAAAATGTGTAAACCACATCTGAAATATGGTACAAAAGTCAGTTTGAAATACTTTTAGAGTAAGTAATAAAGATGCCAAATAAAAGAGGTGGGTGTTCTTGAAGAAACACTTAAGGGTGCTCTTGAAGAGACTAATGACATGATTGTCAAATTACCCTAGAAGTGGTTTAGGTACCTAAAACATGATAATTAAAGAGATCTCAATAAATCATGTCTAGAACTGATTAGAAATAATAATCGATGATAAATTTGTAAATAATAAAGCACTTATATTTATAAATAGATTAAAGATCTTGAATTAGTGGAAAACATGACTGGCCATCATGAATCCTTTACTAACAGAGAAATATGGACATTAATCCGCAAAGTAGTGAAAATGCTTGAAACGCTTAATATACCCAGAAGGTATAGATATGGTTTAAATCATATTAAATGATGAAAGTATACAAATTCCTGAAGAATATAAATAACTTTCGTGGTTATAAAGAATGCAAATAACAAGGAGCGTAGATTACAACCTACTTTTAATTATTGTTGTAATGAAAATCTTGATATAATTCATGATGAGTAGATTACTTCCCATTTTAGTATTGTTGTAATGAAACTTTTAATATTAATCAAAGATGTAGTTGCAATATGCAAAACTGATTTGAAGCACAAAAATGAAAGCACATGATGTGTTTTTCATAAAGTTAGCAAACAAAATGCATAAAATGCAAATCATATTTGGAAGAAACAATCTTGAAAAAATTGATTGTATCGAAGAAAACTATTAATAAATTATATTATTATTGAGGTACATATTTATGGATCCAGAAGTACCTATAACCAATTTGAGTTATCGAAAGATGAATACGAATTCAGAGGAAACTTTTAAATCAGAGGGGCATCCATAAGAATGTTATAATGCACTCTTTTTCCTTAACTAAGATTTTTCGCACTGGGTTTTTCTTAGTAAGGTTTTAATGAGGCATTATCTTGATTCAGAAGTATCAACTCCCCAATAACATTTAAAATAAGTTATAATGTACTCTTTTTCCTTACTTAAGATTTTTCCCACTGGGTTTTTCTTACTAAGGTTTTAACGAGGCATTATCGTGATCTAGAAGAATCAAACGTCTTATCAAGAAATAACATCTCAAATATGTTATTTAAGTTAAATTGTATTTTTATCCTTGACTAAGTTTTTCCCATCGGGTTTTCTTTTATAAGGTTTTTAATGAAGTACTATATTGATCCAGAAGTATCAAACTCTATTTGATTTTATGAATTATTGAAATATGTCATACTATATTGTACTCTTTTTGCCTTCACTAAGATTTTTCCCATAGGGTTTTTCTTAGTAAGGTTTTAATGAGGCATTGTTTTGATCCCGAAGTATCAAACCTTTTAGAAAGAATATCATTTTTAATATGATTTTACAAGTTGCACTCTTTTCCTCATTCAAGGTTTTTCCCACTGGGTTTTTCCTAACAGAGGTTTTTAATGAGGCAACGGACAATATCAATGTCAACTGAATGAATAAATGCAAGTAAGATAACAATGAGGGAGAGAAATCATCATACACGTTACAAAAGGGACAATTTCAAGTTATCAGCGGATTCAAGATTTTGAAGACGCATATTCAAAGGGGAGTGTTATAGTATATGTAAATATAAATAGTGAATATGCTATATACTGTTTTTGTGTTTAGTCCTACATCGTGGGATTAGTTCTATCCCAAGCTCCTAGGCCTTTATATAAAGGAGCCAATGTAATGAAAATGAATGATTAATCTATGTAGTGAATAAAATATTTTCTTCCTATTTCTCTAGTGTCTTCTTATTTCCTTCTATTCTATAACAAGCATCATATTTCTGCTGAATTATTTTTAATATCCTCCTCCATGTTAATCTAGGTTTTCATTTACTTGTCTTTATCTTGATATTTTTAGACAAATCATTGTCATCCTTGTCTTTATCTTGCTTTCTCGTTCGTAACTTTGTTTTTTTTCAATTTACTTCTATCATTCTCCTTTAACATTCTCATTTCTCCATTTGGGTTATTTCTTCTTCAAAAGTCAACATTCTCTTATGTACTAATATTTTTACAAATTTTATATTGATAAATAAGTATATTAAAATTTGATTTAAAATATGACATAAATCTACCTAGGAAGTGTTGGTTTTGGTTGTAGTTGTGAGTGAAAAAAATGACAATGTATATTATGAAGTTCAAGTAAAACAAAAATTACACAACCAAACTATTTAAATTGCAGCTCATATGCTTGCTTCAGTTGTACTTGCGTTTTGTAATACTTCATGGCATTTTCTTAGTGACTCGTGACCATCTCCAAAATTGACAATTGATAAGTTGACACGTTATATTTTTACATGACATTTTCTTGTACTTTTTTATGATTATGAAAATTGCAAACATAATATATATTATTTTTCATTCTGAAATTTTGTCTTTACGTATATTCTGCCACGAACATTCAAACATACTAAATCTAAATAATTTGAATCTCTACATTATTAATTGTTTCGGTTTTATTGGTTAACTATGTTTGATAATAAGGCCATTACATTATTAATCAAACATAGTTCATGTACGGAGAATTGCGTAAAGATACTTGTTTATACTAATATTTGTTATGTTCTACACCTCACTTTCTATATTAAAAGATCGATGTACCATGCTGAGCTAAACAATAATTTTATTTACCAAAGTCACATTTCTTTTTTATAAAATATTTTTATTTAATGATTTATCTTATTGTGTGCTAATTGAAATTATTTACGAGAGGAGTCATTGTTGGGTTAGTTTTATGGGACAATTTTGGCTAAAGTCTCTATTAAGTTTCAAAATACACCAAACATCCTTGCCAAAAAAGTATGTAAATTAGGTTTCTAGAATTAAGTTACTGAATAATTGCAGACATTTATGCAATTATATCCAAAAATTGCAGACATTTCCGCAGTTATTCGTCAAAAAATTGTGAACATTTCCACAATTTTTTCAAAAAAATGCGAAATTTCCACAATTTTTCACAAAAAAAATGCGGGAATTTTCACAATTACTCACTGAATAATTGCAGACATTTATGCAATTTTTTGATATAACTGCGTAAATGTATGCAATTATTCGCTGAATAATTATAGAGACCTAATTTACAATCTTTTTTTAGGGAGGAGTTTTCCTATATTAAGTTTGATTTTAAGGACCCGAGTCTAATATTCACTAGTTTTATTTCCATCTCAAGATGACAAATTTATGTGAACAATTTTATGCTACTATTGTTATATGATATGTGTCAAAGTGGCAGGCATATCAAAATTGATGTTATACCTGGTTATAATATTGTGTTATGTTTGTGTATATGCGTATACCTTTGGAACTTTATTAAAAGCAATGTTTAGTTCCCTCTAAGGTTCGAGAACTCGGTTCGGACTCGGTTTCAGTTATTTGAAAAAAAATTAGTTTCGGATGATTTCGAAAATTTTGGTGGTTTCGAAAATTTCGGTGGTTCCAGTTTTGGTTTCGGTCCCATTTCGGTTTTTGATGGTTTGTTAATGAAAATATGATGATGATCTTTGTAGGTGTAAAATATAAAATATAGTTTGTAAAGAAATAATGGTCTTTGTTAATAAACCTTATTAAATTAAATTACGTTTAATTAAGTTATATATTTATTGTTGAAACAAATCCTATAATCATAATTAATTAATATAAACAATCTAAAACGCTACCTCGACTATAGGAAACCCTAAACCCTAATTAAGTTAACCACAACCTTTATTAATTAATAATAAACAAAACCAGCTCACCCACCCAGCCTAGCCTAACCCAAAACATGAAACACTCAACTGTTAAATTAACCACAACCTTTCATAAATTAATAATAAACAAAAAACTAAACCAGCCCAGCCTAGCTTATCCCAGAGCATAAAACACCCAACTCAAATCATTTTCCTCCTCCTATTCATTCCTCCAAAAGAATTGATTAAACAGGGCAACATGAAAATTAAATAACAGCAACGGAATTAACAAAAAAAATCTCTCCCTTGAATCAACTTGAAGAAGTAAGGCTCGACCGTGAGAACTCGGTTATGCAAATGATGGAAATTAAAGTGTCCGGCTCAAAAGGAAATTAGGGTTTGGGGTCGGATCACTTCGTATAAAATGAAATTTTGTTGCTCGACTCGAATCAGGTATGTGAATTTGCTACTTTTTCTTTTCAGTTGTTGCTCCTTGTTTTCTATTTTTCTGCTACCTTTTTTTGTTTTTCTACTGCTGTTCAACCGAAACCAGATTTTTGCTCTAATTTTGTACCGACTCCGATCGAAACCGAAACGAGATGGTCGGGATCTCGTGGTTCCGAGCGAAACCTCGTACCATGGTTTATAAACAAGTTAGAGTAAAGTTAGTAAATCAAATATTAATATGTACCAAAAATCATAGTTTTGATTACGTGTACAAATGGGGATGAGCTAGGTCAAAAAAACAAGAATTTAGAAAATTGAAGAAAACAAGATAGTTTCTAATGGCAAAATAGCCTGTAAGAATTTGTTAAGTAATTTAAATATAAACTTTATTGCATTGTACAAAAAGAAATAAATCAATTAACTATAAACTTATATAAATACAACATGGAACGACCGTATTTTACGTACTGGGTAATTGTAAAATATTATTTTTAAATTTATATTGGGTCATACCACGCTATAATTAGGGTTATGTTGAGTAGAAATATTTTTGATCCATAGAAATTTTATTAAAAGATTTTACCTTTGAATACTTGTAACGGCTATAACTTTTGATATAACGCGAATTAGGGTTCGAGACCACTTTTATTGCAAATATATGATGGTTTCCCTTTCCGTACAATAATCATAATAGTGATTTGGACTTACCATTGGGAAGGTATGACTGTTTGAAGTCGGAAAATTTTTGGGACAGTTTAATGGGTAAATAGTGAAGTTTGGAATAAGCCCAGTAATCGGGTTTAAGGGTTATTTTGGCTGAAATAAACGTTTCCAAATTATTTTTCAATCTTTCAAAATATATTCAAACCTTCATTAACCTTCTCTTAACCAAAACATTCTCTAATCTCTTCTAAATCAAGTCAAAACCATAGATTTATGGTAGATTAGCTAGCTAGGGACTTTCAAATCTACATTTTGAAAAGGAAAATTTAGGGATTTCATGTCTATTCTCAGATTTGCTTCGTTTTGCGTGCAATTCTTCCAATTTTGGGCGTTTGATGAGTGATTTATTATCTCACATCATATTATATATGTATCGATAAATTTTGGCACGTTTTAAATCCATTTTTAAAATCGAAATTATGTTTTTATATTGTTTTGAAACCCAAACTGAAGTAAAAACGAAATTTAAATGACTTAAAGTGTTTCAATAGGTTATTTTAATATGTGATTGCCTCTATAGACAGTAGGATATGTTATAAATACATTATAAGATGATTTGTCATGATCTAATGTATGTTTGTAAGTCTTGATGATGTTTGAACGTTGTTTGATGCTTGTTTGGGTGTATATATGTTGAATGGTTGTAAACGCTCATCGGAGCGAAATATAGATGATGGATGATTCTATGGTCGAGAGTCTCCATATAGAAGGAGTAGCGAATGCTCTCGGATTTGATGCACAAGCAATGGGAATTCATAAGTGTAGAATCGGATTTCGACGGATCGACTCTAGAGTGTTTGGAGTTGTATCGTTGCATAGGCGATACACGCGGGTCGAAGCGTTGAAGTTAGCAATGGAATCAGCACGAAATTAATGCGTTGGAAATTGTATAGGAAATTCATCCGATGGGGTTTGGCTCTACAATGGACTTCGATTTGGGGTGGTGCTGCACAATGGAAGCTTTGGGTTGGCTGTTCAAAGATAGGGGGCCGGACAGGAAAATATGTCTGATGGTGACTTCATGCTAGTGGAGGAAAAACCAAGGGCAAGGTGAAGTACCAGACCGAGGACTTGGTTCGGATCTTGGCTTCGGGTCTGGAGTAGCTTGGCATGATGATTGCTTCGCTCCGGTTGTGGGTGGAACTAGATAGAGCTTGGGAATAGGAGTTTTGGGCGTGACTTCGAGTTTGTTGAGGAGAGGCTTTAGGTTTCTCCTATGGTTGCTTCGGGGTTTTGGTGGATTGCTCCTGGGTTTGTATGGGTTGATATGGAGTAAAGGTGGACGACTTTGGAATGACTCGAGATGGCTTTGGAGTTTATAGGGCAAGCGACGAAGTGATGATGTGACGCTTTGACGCGATGGTGGCGACTCAACGATGCTAGTTGTGATAGTGATCCATGAGGACAAGTTCAACGACGAGAACTTATGAGTAAAACGACAGTGTTCTACTAAGAAGATAAACGATATGAAATAATGATTGTATTCCATTCTAGAGACATATATAAAGGGATTATTGATGACTCGGAGATTTCAGAGTGCTCATATAAAAGGGATATATGGCGATTCTCACCCAAATCACGACTGCATCCAAATCTTACGACTGTGTATTACCCTGAACTTTACGATTGTAAGTCTGGTTCTTAACCTTACGTAGTGGTATGGATACGAGCACCAAGAAACAAAATTTAATTGGGTCTCTAGCTAATGATGTAGTCAAATAAGTTATCATATATCCAACGCACCCGAGTGATGTAAGGATTATTTGATAAATGTCATGTTTGCTATGATTATTTATAAAACTGTCAATGGATACCCGAAAAATACGAAATTCATCCACATCCGTATCTAAAAAGCGAATAAATATCTGATATTTGGAAAAACAGATGCAAATATGAAGGCATCCGCATCCGAAAATTATCCGTCCGGTATTTTTCAAGATTATGGTTTAAATTATGTGTATTTTAGTACAATGAAAGATGTTTATGTATTGTTTTATTAAGTTGAAGTTTATATTATAGCATTAAATGTATATTAACTGCTCAAAACTATTTATTATCATCATATTTGTTTATTTTTAAAAGTTTAATAATCAATGAAATTGAAAAGGTTTAAGTTAAACTAAAATTTTCCATTTATGTTTCTTGATTTATTGGTCATTGACGGATAAGATAATTATCCGATATCCGTCCGTATCCACGGATGCAGATATCCGATATTTGAAAATGATTTCAGGTGCGAATAAGAATATGGCACTATCCGTATCCGAAAGTATCCGTTGACAGGACTAATTGTTTATCACTATAGGATGTCACACGATGTAGGTATTATTGACTTGTATGGCTAGACACCTGATAATGTACTTCGATTTGTGGCACACCATATGATGAACATATGAGATTAGCATATATCGACTGTTATATGCTAACTCCTTGAATGTAGGGACATGCCGGGTATGATTCTACATACTCTATGTCCTCATTACAATATACGATTTCTACAGTATTCTGATATGATGTATCGCTCACCAGACTGTTGTCTAACCCGAAATTTTATGTTTTGCTTCTTATATCTCAAATACTCTTAAATGAGTAGATTGGGGATAACATGTTTGGATAACACATGAAGTTGTACAGCGTACGAAAAGGAGACTACGCTTTCATATATCTATACTTTAGAGCTTACTATTGTTTTTATTCCGTTGTGTTGTACCGTGAAGCTATATCAATACTTGTACTTTTGAGAGACGGTTATTAGAGTTTACTGAATATTTAGGATGTATAAACTCTATTATTTTTGTTTTGTATAATCTGTGATCATGTTGCACTATGACGTTCTTATTTATGATTCATTTAATTATCTTACTATCTCGTATGTTTTACATCTATTCGATTATTATATTTTGCCTATGTGCTATGAGATGTTCTACATGTTCTGGTATTTAGATTTTTGTTACATTGCATCTTTGACTAACGTCGTGCATCGACCAGGGGTACCATTGCGGTGTACTATACAGGTAAAATGGGTACCGGAGGTGTAGGGCGGTCATTACACAATATATATCTATCCTAACCAATAACTAATTCTCACATGCCACGACTGCCATTAGAAACGATCTTGTTTTCTTCATTTTTCTAAATTCTTGTTTTTTTTCCGACCTAGCTCATCCCATTTGTACACATAACCAAAACTATAGATTTTGGTATATATTGATATTGGAGTTAATAACTTCACTCTAACACACCTTTAAATCATGAATTTTCATATTTACTCAAACTAAAAGAGATTTCTATGATTCTACCATTGAGTTAGACTAAAGTGTTCAAGATTAACGTGGTAAAGTATAGAATTCAATTTGTGAAAAAAAAAGTTCTGATGTGATATATATATATATATTTAGATGCATGTACCTGCTTTAAAATATTTCCTTTGAATAATAATAAATTATATGGAAAGAAATCTTGGATTTTTTTTGTAATCAGTTATACAAACTCTATTCAGTCCATAACCACTTACGATGATTAGTCCAAAGTAACAGTTTACATATTATCCCATTTATTATGAATTCGGGAGGTTTAATAATGATAGTTTCAATGATTTTTATGCGGTTACCCTATAGTGAGATTAAAACAAAATAGAGAAACCACTTGCACAAATTTAAATACAGTGGAGATATGTGGATAAATAAGAAAGGGAAAAGTGGACAGCTCAAAAAAATCAAATCAAGAAAAGGAAACAGAGCTTGTAGATCCACAATCTAGGAAATTCAAAAACTATGACTGTAAATTCAGAAACCATTACTGAACTTAAATATAACTATGCAACCAAAATGAATTTGATCACTTCACTTGATTGCATATTGATTTGGAAGAAATTGATAATATACAAAATTGAATGTCATATATTAAGCAAGGTTTGAGGTATTGGACGGTACTCCGAAATTTCGATGGTACCGTACCAGTATCAACAGTAGGCAAACCGAAACAGAAGGGAAAATTCGGTTTCGGTAGGGTTTTAAAAAAAATCAAAATGAAAAATCAGCTAAATCAACATACCCGACACCTCGATTGTCTCCCTTGTCCTAGCGTCGTCGACTAGACTTTGAGAGCGGTCGCCTTTGTCTTCAGCTACCTTCAGGCAATCCTCTTCATCGACCTCGATTTTGAAATTCTTAAGATATGGTGGTTATTTTTTGGTTCTCTTCGTGGTTGTCGATTGTCGACTTGATTTTGAGAATGAGAGAGAATATGATTTGTGGCAGGTACGTGATTTAGGTTATTGATAAATTGACCGGACTGTATGTTGGGCTTATTTTCTTGGGTTAATTTGGGTTAGGTTGAGTTTTTTATTATTATTAAGTACTTAGGTTATTTGTTTTGTTATTTTGTGTTGGGATGGACTTTTTTACTATTAAATTCAAATTATTGTTTAATTTATTTGGACTTTTTTTTATTAGTAAGTCTAATTTATTATTAAGTTGAATTTATTGTTAACTTTAATTTGAATAGGGGTTAGTGAAATTTAATTTGTTGTTTTATTTACAAAGATATTTACTATGTTTTCATCAACAAACCACTGAAAATTGAATGTGGGATCGAAACCAAAATTTCCGAGATCGTCCAAAACTATAAAAATTTCAAATAACCGAAAGCGAGACCAAAACCGAGTTCTCGAACCTTGATATTGAGTACATAGTTACAAATCCTCCTGATTTTTCTCGGATGGTATTGTGAAAATATAGCCAATTTGATCACATTCTTGAATGGTGCTAAACTATTAAAGTGGAGGGGATTCATTTGAGAGAGAGAAATCAACACACACACATCACACGCACTAGGCCAACCCAAGGCGAAAAATACACCAAAACATAGAAGAAGAAAAAAGGAATTCTGACATTTTCTTACAACTGGCAATCTTAGATGCTAATGTTTGGGTTAGAAAAATTACAAAACTAAAGAGCTAATAAAACGAGTCATGTGTCAACGAAAACACAACAAAGATACTTATCAGTTCTAGGACTCTTGATTCCAACAAAGTTAAACAAGCAATACGAAAAGGAAGAATAAGATCCAAAACCGTGGAATCAACTTAAATATAGCATATACATCTGATTTATAGTATTTACATGAGACTAAACACTGGAATTAAAATTGATTGAATAATTATTTTTAACGGTAAAATAACAAATATGTAAATGCACCAAATTAATTTCAATTGAACGTGGAATAAATTTGCATTGAATTGCAGACAGAAGAAGAGACTTCCTGCCATTTGAAAAATGACCAAATGGGGCTGTATCGAGGATACAAAATGTGATTTCTGTGAAGATGCAGATGAAACTAATATATGTGGCCATTGGCAAAAGCAAAACTCAAATATCTAATAAGCATGCCTTGGATTTGAGAAAGGAAATCACAGTCGTTACACAAAAATTCAAACAAGATTCTATTGAAAGAGACTAGGCACTGTTTGTTTTGCTCTCAAGAGGGCTGAATACTTAATAGAACAAGTGATTAGAGGTTTGTATGTTGTTTGTTTTTTAAAAAATAGTGTCGATTGTTAGTTTCTAATCAGCAATTATTTTTTGCTTTTTGGGAGAGTTGATTGCTAGTTGAAGCAGTTTCTCAATAATATAATTTCAAAGGAAATGTATTTTTCTCATTCATTTTTTTATCATTGCTTTCAATTATATTAAATATTATTCAAACAATTTGAATACGTTAAACTTAATATTAATTTTCATTTCAATCAAATCTTTTCCAGGTCCGACTGAACTTCTATTATTTGGTTTTTATTTTGGTTTTACGTTGCATAATTTTTCCATCACTGAAAAGCAATTCACACAAAGTAAAAAAGTGTTTCGTGATGCCTAAACTTTCAAACAAAAATATGATAATTATCAAGCTTGTCATTAAGAATGATGTGTGTGTGTATAACTTTGATTTAAAGGAGAAATAATGTGTAATCGAATCCAGATAAACAAAAAATTCGAAAAATTAAATAAAAATATGTGACATATTTTGTTCTAGCATGAAAAGAAAGTTCGACGTCCACCTTGGCAAGGAAAAAATATGTGATTTGTATGATAGTTGCATCAAAGTATAATCAGTATTAACCAGGAAGGGTAACTTCGTCAAAATAATCATTTATGTTAATAAGAAAATTTAGCAAACAAACAACGTTATTTTAAGTACTCGGCATCGGTATTTAGCAAACAACGTTCATCAATCAGCATTTTAAACAAACGCAATAGCTCATCTAGCGTTTACTACCATAGTTTATCACTTTTGAATGAAAGGAATTTGAGATCGCATAAGAAAAAACTCAGATCGAAAAAATTAACAAGCGAAAAACGATCGAAATCAGATGTAAGAAAAAGCCGTTTAACAGTGAAGTAATAGCGTTCATGAAAGAAGCTTGGAATTTGAAAGATTGTGGTATGGTAGGAGAACAATACCTGACAAAAATTGCAGCGAACCAAGGTGAAGAACAGCAGCAGCGACCGATGTCTCAAGCTTTTTTAATGGCGGATTTGAAGGCAAAAAATTGGAACTCAGTAACGCTGAGAGAAGAGGGTTCATTTTCAGGGGAGTTGCGGCTGGTAGTCGGACCGGGTGTTTATAACGAGCACTGTGGGCTGGGCTTGAATTTGTTTTATTTCTGGATTATTCCCTTTCTTGTTTAGTTTTGTTTTTCGGCATAATTGTAAGAGTTGGCCCAACTTTATTTGTATCATCAAACTGCGTTTTGAAATGATGTTGAGATGGAGTTTGCATCATGTATATCAAAATGTTGCTAATTTTGAATGATATTGTTATATGCTTTATTGAACAACAATTTCTATGCACTTAAAAATGTCAATATATACATAGAAATGAAACATTAAACTATGATTGAATTGTTATTCAGCAATCTTGTCATCTATTTATGAGTAATATTGATTTATTTATGATACAAAAAATTACTTTGGTTATCAATATTAAAACATTATTAATTTCAATGATGAGATAAAAGTTTGATTTCTTCGATTAAATTGATGATGAAATAAATTTATTTTTACAAATTAATCACACTTTTTTAAACAATTGAATCGATCATTTTAAGTAATTCAATAGTTTATTTGATTCTTACCAAATTTCATTACCAGCACCAATAATTAAAAAAAAATCAAACAATGGATTGATCTGTAAATGTCGGGGTAAATCCATATACATACCGCGGCTTCATGTAAGTGTTAGCATGTTTAGTTTTTATATGTTTCTTCACAATTTCCTTCCATCGCTAAACAGCAAGTTGTAGTTTATACCACTTAAAAAGTTAGGTGTATGCCCAAGGATTAATTCTGTGATTTATAGTAAATTATCAACTCTGCGATAAAATCTTGTTCGAAATAGAAAGTATTTGTTTTTCTATATATATTTTTTATACTCTGATATATTAATTAAATATTTAATTAAAGTATATTTGATAAAAAAATCATTAAACGATATGTAATGTGATAATACCTATAAAGAATTGTAATCGTGAGAAAATTATCACAATATCAATTAATATATTGTTTTAAATATTCTTAATCAAGATGTTTCAATAAATTACATTGATACATCCGTTAAGACTGAAGTACTTGACGTTCTCTACATGTTGGGCAATATATTATTTCATGACTACTAAGGGCAACAAGCGGTTACGTACCGATAGTTATTAGATAACTATGAAATAATCCATTCTAAATTTTCCAATTGGTTAACGACATTGTCAAACAGGAAATATCATGTAACGATATTATATGTTCTCCCGACTTGAGAATACTATTGAACTTTAATGTGGATATTCCACTTTGATTATAATTAAATTATGGCACAGTAACTGTTGAACGACTATAATTGGGTATGAATTAAATCATTGAATGTGAAACATTGTTAGGTGGAGATTTCGTCTCCTTAGTTGTATGAGATAAATCATAGTTAACTTTAGTCAACTCAAAGTCAAAATTTTGTTCAGAGTAGTACGATTAATAATAAATGTTATTGTTGAACTAAAAACTTAGTTTATGGGCTGACTGAGTTGTATGTTGATGATATTGTAATTTTGATCAAAACCAAATTTCATGAATCCTAAGAAAATATAGCGACGACGAAGAAAATTGGTGTGATTAACCGTTACTAGAAGGTACTGCTTAAATTACATTGGCGACTTTTGAAAAGTCGTTAGTGCACTTTGGTCAGGTCAGCGTTGAATTGGTCAAAATAGGACTATATTTGATATTAGTTTTAAAACTTGACTATTTGCGATAATAGGTTTAAAAACAAGACCAAAATGAAAAAAAATCCATAAAATAATGGAGGTATCATTGATAATTCCACCTAGTATTTGGTTTTGGTCAAATGGCAGTGAATACTAATGTCAAAATGTTTTGATAGTAAGTATATTTTTGATAGTATACTAATGTTACGGTATTCAGTCATCAACAGTATACTATCATTAACGTGCATAATGCATATACTAGATATCGTCATTAACTTTTGTTTATTTAATACTGCTGATGTAATCATGGTTGAGTCACAATGATGTAAGAGTTGGTTCAAAAATCATTACTTTGCTGAATCGGTTTGATTGACACTATGTATGCACCTGTTTATCCCAAATAGACAAACCCACAGTTATATTTCATCACGTGATATAGATTTTGCAAGTCATGCACCTTTTTTATATTCTCATAGAAAGATCTACTATTCTTCACACTTTTTCAGCTTTCCAAATCACGCAGCACTGTCAAATTTTTTGATTTTTTTTTTGAACCGTACATTAAGAATGACATTTTCTGTTGTATATGCAGGTTTTGGAAAAGGATATGAAAGTGAATCGTAAAGAAGAGGAAGTTTATCTTTAGTTTACATGTTTTAATGTTCATTGGGATTTATGTTTGAGGAGCATAAGTAATATGGCTTCAGTTTTAGTAATTATTTCAGCGTTATTCGGGAGGTTCCATCTTCAATTGGTTCCGAAGATTCTGGAGGTGATTAACAGGAGTAATTATTAATAGGAGTGTTATAAGTAATTGGCTTCAGTTTTTATGTGCTCTGCAGTTTATCCAGTTTTAGGTTTTACTCGTATTTGATGTTTTTTAGATGTTAAACGGCTTGACCGTATATATATTGGCATAGGTCATATTTTCTCCTTTAGCAAATACATCAAACGATTTGGATCACAAAATAGGTTGGATCAATTTTTGCCCAACCCATTATGATCCAATCTGACTCATTCGTTAGGTGTATTAGGTGTACTATGAGTATATGGAGAATATAAATATATTATGAACAATTCTAACAGCCTTATATTTTTCAATTTATTTATATTTATAAGTGACGCTTATGAACATTGTTGGAATTAGCTTGTGTGTGTCTATATATATATAAAACATAATTTGTATATATTACATATGCTAATATAATTTGCATCAAATATATAATAGCAGCGTTCGGCCATCCAACGTAGTTGTTAAAATCATAAATTGACGGTTGATAAGTCACTTGGATGTTATTTTACACTAATGTGCATTCACATAAACATGAATTTTTAGCAGAGAAAATGGAAAATTTTGGCCAACTTATAGAAGGGTTAAAAAAGTTAAGGCTTCGTTTTAGATTTATTTTCACTTTTTTCTTTTCTTAAGGGTAGTGTTATAAGTTATAGATTATAGAACTAGTGAAAAGGAGCTTAAGACGTAGTGTTTGGTCTTCGATCAATATTACTATTAGTATCATTATTGCTATAAGTATTATTATCATCACTATAAGAAAACATACGATTTTTGATGGCTGGCAGCCATCGGCTACTGTCGAAAACCGACGCAAATAACCGTCGCAAGTTCTCCCATCGTCGCATAGTTTTTCTGACGGCTTCCAACAACATCCATCATAATCTTTCCGATGGCTACCAACAGATAGCCCGACGGCTCTAGACGGCCGTCGAAGACACGTGGTCGTTCAAGAAGTAGGAAAAAAACCACCACTAGCCATTGGAATTTCGACCAGAAGGTTGTCGCCAGCCATCAAAAGCTGTCGGGATTGTTGAAGCTTTTTGCCAGTATTCTGCTACGTTCTAGCTTAATATACACTATCCAGAAACATAATATAGTCACACACAAGCATATATCGAATTCAGATATGCAATATAATATCAAATCATACAAATATACTCAAGTCACATAAAGAAAATTAAAGCAAGCATAACTCGCATAAAATAAAACCAAGTAACACTTTGTTAACATAATGTACATGATGTCATTGTACAAAACATGAACCGTCGAACACCAACTCTCCACCATCAACTCACAAATGTCAAAATTACCATCACCAAATGTACCATCAAATAATATACACAACATCTCAAAGTATCCAACTCCAGCAGCTCAATGTATCATCAAAAAATACTAAACAATGACGTAAAACAAAAAACATATATATCACTTCTGTTAATCACCTTCAGAACCTCCGGAACTAGTTGAAGATGGAAAGTGGCCACCATACTGCTGCATGTACTCAGCAATACGCTGGTCCAGCAGCTGTGTCATCTCAATGGTCTACCGACGGTTCTCCTCCTCTAGCTGCGCCATCCTAGCTCTCAATTCCTCAATCTCTGCTAGATCGATCTGAGCTCAGGTATGACCGGCTCTCCTCTGTCTACCCTGCAATACTTATTTAATTTAGTAAAAGTCCAATTACTATAATCTTACTATCGAAGCTACAACATATTATTTTAATTGTTATATCTATAAACTTATTATTGAAACTAAAGCGATGTGAAGTTGTTTAGAATTGAAAGATTACTAAATTATTATATCTAAATATATTATTTATTACCACTTGATTGCCAAAACCGTAACGCCTGTTCCGTGAAGGAGGATCCATAATGACTTAAAAATGACATTCTCCTCGTCCGTAGTCCGTAATGCCTGTTCCGTGAAGGAGGATCCATAACTGACTTAAAAATGACATTCTCCTCGTCCGTAGTCAGCTGCTCTCAACCAGTTTCCTCCAAGAGTTTCTGCCTTTGTTCCATAAACCGTGCCTGCATGAACAAAATACATTTGAAATTAATAGCATGATATCTTAATTCATTATACTTTAATAATTAAAATAATTAGTAATATTATATAAACTAAAATATGCTTACATGGCTCGTCCGCGATTTATCGTCATGTCATGTATATGAAACAGCCCCGTATGGATTTACATGCTCGACGGCATGAGTACGGGTAAATACATCCATGTACGATACGGAACCATACGCCTCAGCTTCTTGAAATTGATTATTATGTACAATTATTTTATATTCAAAATTATACAGCACAATAACTATTTACAATTCACATTTAATAATTTTACCAACTTCTAGTGATATTGTTGGAACGACTTGGACCCTCCTCGATGAGTGACATGATTTTTGTTCCTATTTGCAGAGTTTCTCTACGACTCCACATGTATATTTAAATAAATAATACATTATTTACTTACCAAATATTTTTTGATATTTACATGTCAATTAAATAATTGATAAAAGATTAGTACACTTACATTCGCTTCATCACTATCCCAATGCGTCAGCCACCCTTCCCACACACTCATTTCCATCTTGTTCGGTTTCTCCTCTTAATGCTTCACAGCCGACATAGAATCCCGGTAATTCTTCCTCATCTTCTGCATCCAGTAGTGTCGTACCAGCTGCATGTCGTCTTCTTGGACGTCGATTGCGGCCTACATTTCATGGTAAACAAGCGACAAATAATTAAAAATATAAGATGAACAATAAATAAGCGACAAAAAAAATTAAGAATGAAAAATAGAATATTATACTTACAATGAAATCCTGCCATATACACTCCATGATGTGGGAAGGGATACTATCCAACTTGGGCCAACAAGCTGTCATCGTACTCTTAAACGAATCTTTCGAAACTGATAGGACTACAGCTGACGGTTGTAGGTCAAACCCCTTGTGTTAAATATGATACAGACTATTATATCGTACACAAAATATTTATGATGTTGAAAAAAAATTAATACTTACCCCCTTTCCCTCGCTCTAGGCACCAGATACATAGGGGGACGTTGTGGCGGCTTCGATGGGTCACTGCCATCGCCCCCGGATGAATGAGATGAGTTCCTCCTTCTGGACGACCTGATATCTGTCATAGACACATCATTTTATAAGAGAATAATAGCATAATATTGAAATATATTGTATAATAATGACACAAATGACATAAAATACATAAAGTGCAAAATATACCTGATTCAGATTGGGTCTTATATTCCGACGATAAGTAGAATATATGACATTTTAAACATAAATTGCTAAATAAATGACAGAAATGATAATGACAAAAATGACGTAAATGACGATAAGCAGATTCGGTTTCATAAATGATATAAATTACATAACTTGCAAAATAAATATCACCAATTACGTAAGTTACATAATACATCAGAATTCAACATAATATTTATATCAATCTTCATCGTCTTCTGATTTAGATTCGGTCTCATATTCAACGTTATTTTCCTCTCTACTCTCAAATGCTTCTCAAATGCTTCTACCAAAACATTTGATTCATCGTTCATAGGTCCAAAATTAGTATGATCGTCTATTATTATTTCATTGCTCTGCTTAAGATATGCCTGATAAGCTTGTTCATCTGAAATATTCTTTCCATCAAACGTAAATCTTGTTTCTGTTTTAAAAACTACTGACCAATCTGCTTGATCTATTTTTAAAGACGAATAAGGAGCATAATAAACTTGCAATACTTGTTTGGCTAGTACAAAAGGATCGTACTTGTGATAATGCGATGTGTGCTTTATTTCAATAAGATTATAATCCTTGTGCACATTTATTCCAAAACTGAAACATTGCCGAACCAATTGCATCTAAATAGAAAAACATCCTCCGTGGGTTGTGAGAAATATGTTAGTTGCAAAATTTGGGGTAAAACGCCATAAAAATCATTTATCTGATTTTCTGGATCATCACTACCTTTAACAAATGCACATGTATTATTAGTTAATTTTTCAGCATTGTATTCTTTGGTGTTAAATTTATATCCATTGACGAAATATATTAGATATGTTTTGACATTTTTTTGGTCCCAAGGCAAGATATTTCAATCCTTCGTCGACCACACAATTTTGCGGTTCATAAACGTACTTTGAAAACCAATCAGAAAATTCTTTACCGAGATCTCCGCGTGAATGTTCTCTTTCATAAATACTGCATATATGAATAAAATATTGCATTAAATTCTACACGCGCATGCATTATTGAAATGAATAAATCAAGAATTATTATTTCATATTACCTAACAAATGGAGCAACCTCAGCACAATTAAGAAGAATATAAGTGTGTGCTACATGAAGATCTCTATCGTCTAATCATACATGACGCAGCCTACAGGATCACATAACTCACGAATTGATGAATTCGCGGAAAATGATTCGATGAAACAAAATGAATCGATGAATTGAAGATACCCAAGTGCCCAAATTCGTTGATCTCTCGAGATACCAGATTCTAGCTATCTTCAACACGTTGATCGCGCATGATACCGCGTTAGAAGATCTACGATTCTTCGACGTTGATCTCGCGCACGAGATTCCATGAATCGGCTTCAAGTTCGTTAATTCGAGCGCACTCGAATATCCGAAGATGGAGAAAGGAGATAACACTCAACTTCCAATTTTAATGGTGGCACAAAGCACAAACCAAAATTTTATTCAACATTCAACTACTTTACAAATGACAACACACCCCTATTTATAGGGAATTACAACACATACGACTTCAACACAATTACAACACGACTTAACAATCAAACAACTTAACAAACAAACGACTTAACAAACAAACGACTTAACAAACAGTGCGACATAAAAGAAACGACTTAAGGAAGTAACGACATAACAATCTGCGACATAAAGAAAGTTCGCGACATAAGACTTCGGCGACATAAGGAGCTTCGCGACCTAACTGGAGCGATATAAGAAGTTTCGCGACCTAACTGGAACGACATAAGAACTTCGCGACCTATTGGAATTTGCGACATAAGGAGATGCGGCTTTGGAAATCTGGAGCGACTTAAGGAGATGCCATTCGCGACCTAGCAATCAGCGACACAAGGAATTCTGGAGCGAAACTTTGCGACTTAAGGTAGGTCGCTCGCGACCCAAGAAATCTGGAGCGAAGCTTCGCGACTTAAGGTAGGTCGCTCGCGACCCAAGGAATTCTGGAGCGGCTTCTTCCTTGCGATCTTGGTTATGTCGTTCGCGACTCAAGCCTCGCGACCTTAGGAATCTTGGAGCGGCTTCGATTTCGCGACATAGGGTTTCGCGGCATAGGAAGCTCGTTTGCGAGGTAAGCGCTGCATCATCCTCCCATGGTTGAGAAGAATTCGACCTCGAATCCACGCTCTCCTCTTCTTCGACAAGCTTCTCCCCATAATACAGAATTAAGTGTTTGACATTGAAAACATCAGAAGTATGAACATTTTCCGACAACCTTAACTGATACGCATTATCATTGATCTTCTTCAAGATTTCTACTGGACCAATCTTTCGAGCTTTCAACTTGTTGTAAGTTCCAATTGGAAAACGATCTTTCGTCAATACTGCGTAAACAAAATCATCCTCTTTGAAGTCCACACTCCTTCGCTTCTTATCTGCCAATTGCTTATACTTCTCGTTTGACTTAAGCAATCATTCATGAACAATTCTGTGACACTCCTGCAACTCATTCACGAAATCACAAGCTCGTTTAACAACCCCTTTCTGAAGTGGAACTGTCGACAAATCCAACGGTCCCTTCGGAATTGCTGAATATACCACTTGAAATGGATTGAATCCAGTACTTCGATTAACGGCATGATTTGTGTGAATTCTGCCTGACACAATTTCACATCCCAGCTCTTCAAATTATCCTTCACAAGACATCTCAACAAGTTTCCCAAAGATCTGTTCACCACTTCCGTTAGCCCATCCGTTTGTGGATGATAGGCTCTACTAAAATTCAGCTTAGTCCCAACCATCTTCCACAGACTTAACCAAAAATGACTTAGAAATCGAGTATCCCGGTCAGAAACAATAGACTCAAGTAGCCCATGTAGTCGATAAACCTCTTTAAAGAACAATTGAGCAACACGGACTGCATCGGCGGTCTTCTTACAAGCTATGAAATGTGCCATCTTCGAAAATCTATCCACCACAACATATATAGAATCATTCCCTCGTTGAGTTCTTGGCAAACCCAAAACGAAATCCATGCTAACATCAACCCATGGTCTAGTAGGCACGGGCAATGACATATACAATCCTGCATTCGTAGCTATCCCTTTGGAAACTTGACATATGTGACATCTCTGCACAAATCTTTCAACTTCTTTTCTCATGGAAGGACAAAAATATGATTGAGAAATCAACTGCAAGGTACGATCTCTTCCCACATGACCTTCTTCATGCAATTCCTTCACAATCTTCATTCGCAAACTGCACTCTGGTATACACAACCGATTTCCCTTAAATAGAAAACCTTTTACCAACACATACTCATCCATCCTCCCTTTCTCGACTTCATCTACAACCTTGGCAAAGTAAGGATCCTCAACAAACAAATCTGGAAATACATCAAACCCCGTCACTTCAACTCTCATCGTAGTCAACAAATGATTTCTTCTACTCAATGCGTCTGCCACACGATTTGTAACTCCCGACTTATGCTTTACAATAAATGTAAACCGTTGCAAGTATGCGATCCATGAAGCATGCCTGGCTGCAATCTTATCCTATCCCTGCAAATGTTTCAATGCTTCATGGTCAGTATATAACACAAACTCTTTATGAAACAAATAGTGTTTCCAACGCTTTATGGCTTGGACAATAGCATAGAACTCCAAGTCATAGGTATTGTATCTTGTCTTGACTCCAGAAAGTTTCTCGCTAAAATAAGCAATTGGACGACCCTTTTGGTTAACACTCCACCAATTCCAACCTTAGACGCATCAGTATCTAGCTCAAAGAGCAACTGAAAGTCCGGGTATCTAAGAATCGGTGTTGTAGTCAAGAGTGTCTTGATCTGTTGGAAAGCAGAATCAGCCTCTTCAGTCCACACAGACTGCTTTCCTTTCATACAATCTATCACTGGTGCCATCACACTACTGAAATGTGGAATAAACCTTCGGTAGAATGATGCTAAACCATGGAAACTTCTCACTTCAGTTACAGTCCTGGGTTGTGGCCAATCCTTGATTGCTTCAACTTTATTTTGATCCACCTGGATACCTTCCTTGGACAATACATACCCCAAGAACAAAACACTGTGTGTCATGAACATGCACTTCTTTGTTGCCGCGTAAAATTGCTCCTGACGAAGTATCATCAACACTTCCCGCAAGTGTTGTAGATGCTCTTCTGTGCTTCCACTGTATATCAATATATCATCAAAGTATACCACCACGAACTTTCCAATAAACGGTCGAAAGATCTGATTCATAACTCGCATAAAAGTACTAGGTACATTTGAAAGACCAAATGGCATGACCAGCCATTCATACAACCCCTCCCGTGTCTTGAAGGCTGTCTTCCATTCATCCCCTGGTCGAATTCGAATCTGATGATACCCACTCTTCAGATCAATCTTTGAAAATATAGCGGCTCCACTCAACTGATCTAACAAGTCGTCCAATCTTGGCATCGGGAATCTGTACCTCACCGTGATCTTGTTTAGTGCTCGACTATCTGTACACATTCTCCAAGTTCCATCCTTCTTTGGCACTAACAAGGCTGGCACTGCACAAGGACTTAAACTTTCTTGTACGCGCCCTTGTTCAAGTAACTCTTCCACCTGCCTTCTCAACTCTTCGTGCTCCTTTGGACTCATTCTATAATGTGGTCTATGTGGTAACACAGCTCCCGGAACAAGATCAATATGGTGTTGTATGTCTCTCAACGGTGGTAACTCTTTTGGTAATTCTTCAAGAAACACATCTTCAAATTCCTTCAACACTGGCTTAATTTCCTCAGGAATTTCAACCGCTTCACTACTTTCACGTCCAATCAACAGAAATACTTCAGGGCTATCCTCTACTTCCTTGACAAATTCCTTCAAAGATAAAAGAGTCTTTAGTTCCTCGATTTCCTCCAACTTGCTTTCACTTTGTTGTCGCCTTTTAGGAACTAAAGTGATTCTAGTGCCATCGAACATGAAACTATAGCAGTTAGTCCTACCATCGTGTTGTACGGATCTATCGAACTGCCACGGTCTTCCCAACAACAAATGACATACATCCATATCCACCACGTCACACCAAATTTCATCCTTATACTTCTTTCCGATGGAAAAAGTTACACAAGCTCTTCGACCAACCTTCACTTCCCCACCTTTCCTCAACCAAGCCAATTTGTAGGGTTTAGGATGCTTCTCTGTCTTTAACGCCAACTTCTTTACAGCTTCTGTAGAGATGATGTTATCACAACTCCCTGCATCGATAACAAACTTACAAACTTTTCCTAAAATAGTGCATGTCGATTGAAAAATATTACTCCTCAACCAACTAGTCTCCTCTTCCTGCTTTGGCGTCAAGCAAGATCTCCTCATCATTAAAGAATATCCCTCGTCTCTCGTCAATAATTCTTCTTCCTCCTCAACCTATGGTGAATTGGAACATTCTACTTCTGCATCCTCATCCTCATCCTCAACCTCAGCAACCATCGCTCGCTTCTTAGGATTCGGGCATTCATTGCTCTTATGACCAAACTCCTGACAGTTATAACACTTGAAATTGTTGTTGACCTTGGTCTTAGCAGCTTCATTGACAACCGGTTTACTAACAGCCTTGGAAAAATTAGTATTGCTACTAGCCCCCTTCACCTGATTGCTCGAACTTGTAAAGGCACCACCTCCTCTTCTACCTTGCTTCTCCCAAGCTAGAGCCTTCTGGTGTGCTTCAGCAATGGATCTCGGATCAAACATATTTACCACATCCTGAATTTTCATTCTCAATCCTCCAACAAATCTGGATGTCAACTGTTCCTCCGTTTCTATGATATCATTTCTAGCAATCAATTGATAAAACTCATCTATATAATCATTTACCGACTTTGTCCCTTGTCTCAAATTCTGTAAGCGCCGATACATAAGAGACTGATAATTATAAGGCAAGAAAGTAGCCTTCATCAACTTCTTCATCTTTTCCCATGAAACAATCTTCGACTTTCCCATTCTTTCCCGTGTAAGTTTAGTTTGTTGCCACCATGCCATAGCTCTTCCCCTCAATCGTGTAGCAACCAACTTAACTCTACGATGCTCGGGTACTTCCTTGAAGTTAAAAATTTCTTCAACATTTGATAACCAATCCAGAAACTCTTCCGCTAGCATTCCCCCTTTGAATTCTGGAATCTCTGTTTTCATCCCCGACTCCCATCGACGATCATCTTCGGAATCTCTATTTCGATTTCGCCCTTGGCCACGGTTTCGACAAGAGATACTACCACTATCACTGGATTCCTCCAAATCTGACATATGTCGATGTCGATTCTGACCATCAACATTTCTGCTACCACGCACGTCTCTTTCTCCCGAAACTGACGGTTCTCTTCTTTCCCGATCCGATGGTGGTGACATTCTTCTCCTCTCGGAATTTGACGGCGAAATTCTATGTCCACCTTGATTTGAACCTGGTGATGCTCTTTGTCGAGTTTGATTCATATCCATCATGAGCCTTTCCAATCTACCAATTCCCTCATCAAACTTCTCATTGAATTTATCACTAATTCGTTGCTCCATTTCTTCAGCATCTTCTCTTCGATACACATCTGCAACATTCTGATGACGATTAACTCTTCTTGGAGACATTGTCAAATCTTCAACAAATCCAAACACACACTTCGCTTCGATTAAAAAAAATCTGTTATGATTCGAGATTGAGTTTTGATTCGAGATTTATAAACTTCCAACTTGTTTGAAATTTCACGAACACTCAACGAACTTGGAAAAGTTCGTCTCCTTGCTCTGATACCAAATGACGCAGCCTACAGGATCACACAACTCACGAATTGATGAATTCGCGGAAAATGAATCGATGAAACAAAATGAATCGATGAATTGAAGATACCCAAGTGCCCAAATCCGTTGATCTCTCGAGATACCGGATTCTAGCTTTCTTCAACACGTTGATCGCACACGATACCGCGTTAAAAGGTCTACGATTCTTCGACGTTGATCTTGCGCACGAGATTCCATAAATCGGCTTCAAGTTCGTTGATTCGAGCGCACTCGAATATCCGAAGATGGAGAAAGAAGATAACACTCAACTTCCAATTTTAATGGTGGCACAAAGCACAAACCAAAATTTTATTCAATATTCAACTACTTTACAAATGACAACACACCCCTATTTATAGGGAATTACAACACATACGACTTCAACACAATTACAACACGACTTAACAATCAAACGACTTAACAAACAAACGATTTAACAAACAAACGACTTAACAAACAGTGTGACATAAAAGAAACGACTTAAGGAAGTAACGACATAACAATCAGCGACATAAAGAAAGTTCGCGACATAAGACTTCGGCGACATAAGGAGCTTCGCGACCTAACTGGAGCGATATAAGAAGTTTCGCGACCTAACTGGAATGACATAAGAACTTCGCGACCTACCGGAATTCGCGACATAAGGAGATGCGGCTTTGGAAATCTGGAGCGACTTAAGGAGATGCCGTTCGTGACCTAGCAATCAGCGACACAAGGAGTTCTGGAGCGAAACTTCGTGACTTAAGGTAGGTCGCTCGCGACCCAAGAAATCTGGAGCGAAGCTTCGCGACTTAAGGTAGGTCGCTCGCGACCCAAGGAATTCTGGAGCGGCTTCTTCCTTGCGATCTTGGTTATGTCGTTCATGACTCAAGCCTCACGACCTTAGGAATCTTAGAGCGGCTTCGATTTCGCGACCTAGGGTTTCGCGACATAGGAAGTTCGTTTGCGAGGTAAGCGCTGCATCAATACATCTACACATTTTCCAAAAGGTCGACCATGTTGTCTAAAAATTGATAACATTGTTTGAGAGGACTCTTGTTCATCGCCTTCATCATTACGTGTAACACTTTCAAATGGTATGTTCACATGGTCACTGAAATAGTGAGAGAAAAAGAACGAAACTTCTTCTAGAATGTATGATTTACAGATCGAACCTTCAACTCGTGCTTTTTGACTCACTTTTTTCTTCAGATGATTCAAGTATCTATGAAAAATTAATTTACATTAACTTTAACTTCTGAATATAATTAAATTAATAGGTAACATATTAATCATACCTCTCGAATGGATACATCTATCCATATTGCACAGGACCTCGAAGTCGTACTTCAGGTGGGAGATGAACAGGTAAATGTTCCATTACATTAAAAAAATTGGTGGAAATATTTTCTTCAGTTTGCAGAGCAATATATGAATATATTCTTCAAGTTTACATAAACGTTGCACTTTTAACGTAGTCGAACAAAGCTCTTTGTAAAACAGACTAAGTTCCATTATTACCTTCCAAACTTTTAAGGGCAATAGTTTTTTAAATACAACGGGTAATAAATTTTCCATCATTATGTGACAGTCATGGCTTTTCATTCCACTCAATCTACAGTTTTTAAAGTCAACGCATCTATGAAGATTTGATGAAATCCCGTCAAGAAATCTTAATCCTTCCACCCATTTTAACACAACTTTAACTTGATTATTATCTAACTCATAACACGCTTTGGGTTTCTTTTATTGTCGTTTGGTTTCATATGAAGCTCAGAATGTTTGCATAATTCTTGTATATCGCGTCTGGATTTTAAATCGTCCTTAGTCTTCCCCTTGATGTTCAAAATTGTGTTAAAACATTTTCAAATACATTTTTCTCATTGTGTATCACATCAATATTATGACGAAGCAGAAGATTTTTCCAATAAGGCAACTCTCAAAATATCTTTGTTTGCATCAATTATGAATAGTCGATTTACCTGCAATTTCTGTTTGTACTCCAGTTTCATGTATCTTTGGATAGTCCCTTATAAGTTCATATATGTCTTCGCTTGATCATATCGTTTGTGGTTGTATGGTTTCTACTCTATTGGCTAAAAAGTTTTTTCTGTCTCCTCTATCTACTCTATTGACATGGAGAAAACATCGATGGCAGTCAAACCATGAAATTTTCTTACCATTCGGTAAAGAAAATGCCTATGTTCCTTCCATGCATTAAGGACAAGCTAGATGACCGGATGTACTCCATCCTAAAAGCATTGCATAGGCAGGAAAATCACTTATAGTCCGCAACAAAGATGAAAACATACGAATTTTTTTTCTTTGAAGCGTCGTATGTTTCTACTCCTTCGTTCCACAGTGTTTTTAACTCCCTAATCAATGGTGCTAAGATGATTTTGCAAAACTCACTCTTTTCAATATATATATATATATAATATAAAAAAACACAAATATATATATATATATATATAATTGTATATATGTATATATTTTTAACACCTAAAGTCATGTGTTCACACTCGTGTGTTCACTCGCTATGATATGTACGCACCCTTCTCACATAAGCTTGAAAGGCAGTGCACGATCGGTATATCTGGCCTCAGTTTATCTGAGTTAGGTGTATGTATATAAAAATTCTTTTACTAATAACGCCTACAGTCAATAAGTGTTCACACTTGTGTATTCACTTGCCACGCTCTGTATTCCCCTCACATCAGTCCGCAAGGTAGTGCATGGGTAATATATCTGGTTTCAGTTTATCCGAGTTAGGCATATGTAAATATTGTTAATATCAATAAAATTTTCAAAAGAAAAAAAATGGAGAAGTAAGCAAATGAAATCCAAGCACTATTTTAACTTATTTGATTTGACTTGTTATTGAAAAGAAATGAAAATACCACTTTGATAAACTTTGATAATCGATTAAGCATCTATTTCATAGTTACACTGTGTTATCAATCGAAACAACGAGTTAAACTATAGTATAGTTGCTTTGATAACTTGATTTTTGTTGAATGTTTTAACGAGTAAATGACTTAAATTTCAAGATAATGACCAAAACTTATATTTAACTTATTTGTGTCTATTTAAAAATAAATCCTTCATTTGTAAATATTTTCAAAAACTTGCATTCATCTTTTTGTAAATAAATCTTGCATTCTGTAAATATTTCCATCCTGCATTTGGATTTTGTGGGTAGTATCCGCTGAAAACCCTCATGAGACAACACTCGTTCTACTGGGGACACCCGGAGGTTTAACGGCTTATTGCATACGCTCAATGCAATCGTGCTCCCTACGAAAATGGATTTATCTTAGTTTTTCTTTATTCGATGACAAATAAAAAGATAAGTGTGGGGGTATTTGATGTGCACGTAAATGTGCATATTTTTACCACCATATTTAATCTATTTAAATTAAATAAATGATCATATTGGGTATTTTAACTTGTTTAAACCAAAATTCAAATTATTTCAAATCGTCACATATTCATCTTCATTCAAGGGCAAAATGGTCATTTTTGTGCATATATTAATTTTCTAAAATTTAATTGAAAATTTATATGTTGTTTTGTAGGAATTTAAATTCATATACAAGTGGTTTCATGAAGATATATGCATGCACAAGAGTGAATACAAAGGAATGGAGATGGAAATAATTCATTTCATGGATCATGAAGGACCCCACCTACCCACCTTCCTTCATGTACAAATTAGAAGTTAATCCACATGCTAATGGCCATTACACTTTCATGCACACTTAATGAGTGATTATTGAAGCTAATGATAGCTTGACCACCACACTTCCTACAAGGGCATTTTGGGCATTTCCCAAAATAATGGATTAGGGTTTCATACATGTATAAATACCCCTTATGCTTCATGTAATTAGCTCTCTTCCTCTTAGTTAGTTTTAGGCTCAAAATAAAAGAAATCTCTTTTTCTCTTTTCATGGCTACTTAGTCATTTCTATTTCATGTAATTTCTTTTTTTTTATGAAATGTTAATTTGTGTTTTATGTTATTTACATGCTTCTCTTCTTATGTAATAGTGTAGATCTCTTTTATTTTATGCAAGTAAAATAGTTCTTCTTTCCTTTTGCTTTTGTTATTCCTCTTGTTTTCCTTTAATGTTGCATGCTACAAGTGTTGATATGATAACATAAATGAGAGGCTAATCCCTTCAATTTAGGGGTAATGAAGCCTCTAATCATGTAATTTCAACAATTTGATAATCTTTGCTCTCTTTTTGTGCTTCATGGAAAGTTGATGTTTATGTAATTTTGTATTTGGTATTGAGTTTGATAGCCTATGTTGTTCAAAACAAATAGGTTATGCTTAATCATATGAATCACAAATTGCCTCTTCATCTACATATGATTATGACAATGAAGTGAATGTTGAAATTGAAATTTGATGGTCTATATTTCTAATTAATAGTTAATAGACCATACTTAAAATAGATTTTGTTTTCAACTTGTTGTCATTTTTCATGAGAATTAAAAGTGGTTTAAAGGTTGTGTTATAGTTTGATGGCTTATGTTGAGCTAATTAATAGCAAAAATGAGCCATACTTATGATAAACACGTCATTTAAACTCACTAATGACCAAAAAAGAGAGATTATAATTTCATAATTTGTTGAACTATATGATCTAGAGAGTGGAATTATATCTAAATTGTCATTTAACTCTCATATTTTTTATCAATTTCTTTTTGTCATTTTTCTTACATTTTCTAGCTAATCACTCTAAATCTTTGGTTAATTTGATTGAATAGAAATTTAAAATCAACAATTCCCTGCGGATCGACCCGTACGCGCCACGTATTACGATAGTACGCAGTGCGCTTGCGGTTAAATTTATTTCAAAATTTATCGGCGAATTTCTAATCGATAGAAAATTTGCCGTTAAACATTATTATTATAGGAAAATCCCACATGATGCAAATATTCCTCCCCCTACCCTCCAAAACCTAGGACATAAGCTATCTCTAGAACTTAGGTTATCATATATGTTTAACAGTCACTCTGTGGATGATAAATCATACTCGAGTTCAGTTTTGTGCCCAAAATACTCTCCAAGCTTCATTGGGTCTCGTTGATGAACAGTGGGTTGCGATCACTAACAATATTACTCAAAACTTCACGATGCTTTATAATATTCGTCACATGCAACTTCTCCAAACTAGTTGTCGTCTTTACTAAGATAAAATGGGCACTCTTGGACAACATGTGAGTTATCACCTATACACTATCATTTCTCGACTTCGACCTTGGCAACTTATCCATGAAATCCTTAGAAATTGATCTCAACTTCTAGGTCGTAGATACTTCTAAAGGTTGAAGTAATCCATTAAACTTCTGATGCTCGATCTTTACTTGTTGACAAGTAAAATATTTCCTCGTATTGTGTAGTTAAAACGCTTAGTGTATGTATGGCGATTGAGGTGCAAAATGCTATAATCGGAATAAATCAAGGATATAACAGAAAATAGCGGAAGTGCAAAAAATAATATTGAAGATAAAATATATGGATTTATTATTAATCTCACTTCATCGTGTAGGAAAAGAAACATTATTTACTCCTATGTAATACAATCTAAGAAACGTCATGATCAACGCAATTCAAACTTGCGGACTAAAAATAGTATTCCAACTTATTTTGAGAGATTGGATGTTGAACTTAAGAACTATACCCAGCAATGCACGCATAGCCCTGCTTTAGCTCTTTTAGCATGCACAAGCAACCAGCTGTTCAGACACGTTCCCTGAATACACCCATGCTTCAGAATGGCTCATTCCTAGCTCAAAATAATTCTTAGTCATGCATGGCACTAATTCTTAGCCACATTCTTGATCAAAGGCTCAAGCAGCGACCTTTATAGTTAGCTCTTATATTCGTGACACCAGCTCCACAACCTATTCTGTGGCATACCGGTCCTCGATATCTACCCTTCCATTCATCAATTTTTTCTCCGGTAACTTTTCCTATCAGAGTTGGCTTAACTTCCAAAACACGATAACATACCTACTAGACCCATCCCTCGACCTCAAATTCGCACCGCAAGAAACCAATGCTTCTAATGCACCACAAGAAGAGGCAACGAACTACCAAATCGCTTTTCTTTTCTTTTCCTCGACGACTTAAAAGTCCAAAAATCCAATATTTTTTGTAACTTATTTGAAAATTTTAAACGTGGCCAACTTTGTCTAGGTTCTGCGCGCTTTGAAATCGCCATAAATATTAATACAAATCACTTGCAAAATGTGTTTTAGAGAACAAAGAAATAGCACGATCACTCCATGCTAAAATACCAAACAACAAATTTTGACTATTGAATTTCAGTGGGTTTGTCAAGGATACTATCAGCAGCTGCATCCAAGTCATGAGGAAAGAATACCCTGTACATAAACACTATTATCAATACAAGTGAATCATAATCTTTAACCACAAATATACATAATCACAACAGATTGCATCTGTGGTATACATTGCAATGATTCTCTGTGTTATATGACAAAAAAGACACCTATTTTTTAGCTTGTAAAATATGGATGAAATAAGCTTACGTGTTTCCGCAAAATCAGATTAATATAAGGTCAATTTTATGATATAAACTTATCTATTTATTTATTTAAAAAAGGAGGAGGAGGGAGAGAGAAGAAAATGAAACTGAATCCACTAAAAGGCTCATTTCAAAACTTATAGCTGAAATACATCTGATTTTCACCAAGTTGGAAAATGCATTTTTTATAGTGCACAAGAGCAAATTTGTAGAAAAAATTGTGTAGGCACACTTTGAAACTAAGTAGTTAATATCGGTATCGGGTACGTATTGGTCAAGTACTGATATGATGAGATATTTTAAATTATCGTGGTAATATCGGTAAAATATCGGACATGTGTAGAACATGTTATAAATAATAGTGTACTATGTTATAATCTTGTAATGATGTTAAGTTTTCAAACATTTGGATAAATAATGCAAAATTACTATCAAAGATTAATTGCATATAGTTACATATTACAATCCGTTTACTGAGATATTCTATCAAATACAAATCATAATATAGGCTCATAAAAAGCGAGAAATTCATATACTGTATATCTTTATTATTTTCTTCATTTTTATACTAATTCATTGTTTTTTCAGTCATCCAATCATCTATATTACTTTTCCAAGTTTTTCATATTTATAGTATCGTCATTTTTATTTTCATTTAATTTAACAAATAAGCAATGTTGAGTTGATACCAATTACTACTTTAGCTCATTCCTTACCAATATGTCAAATATATAACTTTACCGCTTTTCAACTTTAAGTTCTTGGTGCATGATAATGACTAATAAAATAAATTTTCAAAAGCTAACTTACCAAGTCGAAATGGTGAAAAAAAAGAAGAAAAAAAAAGAGGTAGTTCTTTCATCATCGTATATTTACTGGTAAAGTCTTCATGGAAAATAAAACATATAAAACAATAAAATAAGTAGAGCCCTTTTTATTGAAAGATCAATGAAGAAGACTAAAATTTTATGGTTAAAACCAAAAATCAGTGCATTGGGATTTCCAATATAGTATGGATATTGTCATTCACCTTATACAAAAAACAAATATTGAAAATGTAAAGATATTTATTTGTAAATACATTCTCCAAGACATACAATAATGAATGCTATAGTTAAAAAATATCGAGTATTTTACACTAAATATCGAACGATATATCGGTAATGATATTTAAAGCGATATTTTGAAAAAGTAACGGCTTTGGGGCGATATGAGATATATCGTCGATATATCAACGATATTATCCGATAATAACTACACAGCTTTGAAAGTGCACATTAACGAATTTGTCAAAAAAAAAAGTTGTACTTAGCGCTTTGAAAGTGGACAATAACAAACTCATTATTATAATGTAAACATACAAATTTGTTCATACGATTCTTTAAATTACTAAGTTCATATTCTGATCCAGTGAAAACCAAATCTATTTATACAACGTGTTTTGAATAGTCTATTATTGAAATTAGTTTCTTTCAAGAGCTTATTTCAAAAATTTGTCTTTAATGCAATTACTTACCTGCAAGTATTGTGGTACAAAACTTTGCTTAGCTGCTCAACGTCGGCTATGCCCTTACATCCTGCCACCACCTCAAGGACTTGCCTATGTATGAATATAAAATAAAAAAGAACCCATAATTCTGTAGTTCTATAGAAAATTTAGCTGACAAGGGACTTATGGCTCGTTTGGATTGATTAAATAATCTACATTTTTTCTTTTTGAAAGCCAAAATGAATTGGTTTTGACTTTTAAAAAACAAACAAGTTGCTTATTTAAGTTCATCCAAATTGGCCCTTGTTGTTTCTCATAATCAATGAAGATTGGATGTTATAAACATATGGCATATCAATCATAAATGAGCTATGCACATACCTAACAGCACAAGGTTCATTTCGACCTTTAACGGTTGAACCTTGATCGTATTTTTCCTTCTTCTTCGAAGGCCAAACCGTTTTAACAAATTGCATACCGGCATGAGTGTTCCTAATGTCACAATATGGGGAGTCGGTCTCTATCATCATCCTTTCAATTGGAATGTCGCGAAGAGCTTCGAGGTTCTCTTTCGTTTTTAGTGAGCAGCCATTTATACCTGTGTTGTGTGACCAACATGAAAAAGAAAAAAAACAAGATTCTGAATTATATATAAAAATAAAAGATAAAAAAAAATCACCATGATATAGACATCTTAATGACTTGGCAAGGTTATAGCAAAAGCAAAAAAATAATACAAACATTATGATTTGAGCTAAAGAGTCATTCACCTATATAAAGATTATCAAATGATAAAAGTTTGTCACGCTCTGATGAACTCCCGGTGAACGAATGGGCAACCCCAGAAGTGAACCTAGGAAAGTATTGGAACATTAGAATTATAGGACAGCTTTAAGAAACAAGTATTTATATCGAAGTTATAAGACCAATAATATATCCAGTTATTATGCAGAATACCTGAATCTATGAATGATGATATAGAAGAACACAGCTGATTAATTTAACACTTAATTTATTATCAAACAGTTTATGATAGGAAGTTTAAATAAATTTCAAGATTCCACGTATTAAATGTTAAACATGTTTTGTCTCAAATGACACATGCAGTTGATATATAACAACTAGTCGGTTAGATTTAATAATTAAACCTAAAGAACAGTATTATTTCAGAAGAGCCAATCTTACCTACTGTTCTGCTTTGTTAAAATATCGCAGAAGTCATCAGCAGCAGCTCTCATGTGCAGGAACATTGGCAGTTTCAAAGCTTCTGCCAATTGAAATTGCTTTACAAAATACCTGATAAGGAAGCAAAAACATTGTCAAATAAGTCTCTTTGATGTAGATATATGCACACTTATATTTGCGTACATACATATGTGTGTGTATACCGATGAAAGTTTCATGGTACCCCTGGAGCGCTTATATCATATGTGCTACAAAATCTCAGACTTTGCAAAATTTTGTGTATACGTCCGTACCATTCGTCCATAAATAAGATCATCTCGACAAATATTGGATTCGTTTGAATGTTTCTTATACAACAAAATTAATATTCCAAATCATGGTTAACATATGTTTTAATGGTTCATATAGTCTTATAATTTGAAGAGGTTAGAAATTTTAAACTGCTCTCGTTTTTTGCAGATATGATAATCATAATATAGAGCAACCAACTTCAAATTTTTGTTCGGATGATGTAGCTCAAAATATGTTAAGGGTGTCAAAGGATACTACATATAGGGGTGACACACACAAGGGATCCATAGCCCCTTCAATTTAGCCTCTCTCTCTTAGCCCCTTAGCACCTTCTAGCCACTGGTTTTTAGATTAATACAATTAAATATTTGTTGTGCCTCTCTTTTGACACGTGATAATACAAATTGACCATTGATTAAGTAAATTTTGATGGCTATAAATAGGGGCCTAATATAGCATCTAAATTGAAGGAGCTACGGATCCATTACCATAATCATTTTCACCGTCTTATTCCTATTTGATCGGATCAGCCACCTGAATTATCTCTTTTCATTGTTTTTAAAGTCATATTGACGTGAGTATGCACACACTTGTTTTTATGTGTATGCCTTAAGGTGTGGCTGAAGTAGTGAGGATAGACACATTGTGTTCTGGGCATGAAACAATGCTGAGCTAGCCCGAGATTTCAGGCAACATTTCCATTGTAAAAAAGAGCAAACCAAGTAGAAAAAAAATTGAGGGGAAAAGTGCATTTAGGATGTTTTTCAACTGCACAAAGACATTAAGAGGTAAGTGGATGAGGAGTAAAAGTAAAATAAAATTGGATTGTATTTGTCGTGTTCTCAGTTTAGACAGAGCAACTAAATTATTTGAGATGGGGCAAAACTGAAAATTTTAATTTTTGCACAACGGTTGCTAAATTTTACATAGGGCATTTTCTCCAGCTAGCCTTCCGTTGGCACTTCCCTTGAAGTCCTAAATTTCAGAATTATTTACGAGGACAAACTACACATCTAAAAAAAACGCTCAGAAGTCCTGAAATCAAGATAATTTAGTTGTACGCATGAATTTGCATTTTGTCTTTATAGTTGTGGCCGCCTAAGTATTTAAGTGACCACACACTTGCATATCTAATAATTCAAGCATTCATGCACAAATGCATATATATGTACACATGCACATTTGTTTTTGAGTGTGCAATGGGTGCTATCTTAGTATTAAATCGTCATCTGAATCAATAGAATAATTAAAGGAAGAGCATAATCAACTTTAAAGAAAGAAGTAGACAAGGTAAAGAAAGGTAAAGTTCAACTGACTTTTTTTGTATTTCAGCTGGGCAGAATTGAAGCCTATCGTAATCCAATCCACATTCACCAACTGCCACGACCTATATCAAATTAAAGTATATGCAACCTTATTTTGTTTTAGGATATCATGTAATGCCAGCGTATTTTACACATACTTACTTTTCCCTTTTGAACTCCTTCCTTGGCTAATGAAACCAGTGCTTGAAAGTGCAATTCTGGATCACCACTTTCTTCAAATTCCTAGTAACAAAGACTCAAGTAGTTCAGAGTGTGTTTGGCAACAACTTAGTTATGTAAATTTGACTTGTAAGCAACTTCTCTGAAAAGGTATTTGTAGCTACTTATTTATTTTCAGTTAATAAGTCAAAATGTGTGTATTTCATAAGCAACCATTTGTTGCTCATGACTTAGAAGAATGATAACTTATAAGTAGGAGAGATGGTTTATAAATTGCTTCTTTAACTTGAAATGCTCATCAAAATCATAACTTTTCCAACTTTCCTTTCCTTTCCTTTCTTTCTTTCTTTCTTTCTATTTATCATCAAAAAGAACTTCCTTGCGACTTATTCCATCTTTACGGCAAAATTTGATCATGCTTTCTATTTTTTGAGTAACTGAAAAATTGTTTCCAACTAACATGCTTTTAAATTTAGGAGCTCATTCAGTAACAACATAGTCAAATCACTTATAAGCAACTTATATCAAATAATTACCTTGAAACTTAGAAGCAACAATTTGTTGCTTACCAAAATACTAAAGAGAAAAAAGAACTTAAAGTCGATATAAATAAATGTGTCAAATGTTTACTCAAAAAAGTTTCTTACAAGCCAAATATGTTAAAATAGCAGTTTCCAAATCTATAGATAAGATATAATACCATGCATCTGGTTGGATGCACCCCAACAGTACAAAACAAACGTCCTACAAATCATGATTAAAAAAACAAGTCAAATCCACTTTAGGCATTTCAACAAACAGTTCATTGGTCATAGACAGTGGATAATTTGAATGAGAAATATCATCAAACACTTGAACTGCATTCAAAATTACCATCAGTCTCTGCTATAGATAGAGCCTCTCTAGATTCTTGTAGCGATCCACCAGTAACCTTTTTCATAGAATTATCAATAGAAAATCAATCTACGAACCATAAATAAAGCAATGGTTTTTAATTCAAAATGCAGTAAAAAGTATGATTAATTATCCCACGATGATTCGATCAACTCCAGCACTCCATGCCCTGGATAGAACCACGGGAATGTCAGCCGCGTGGCACTGACGACCATTGTAGATTCCTTTAAACATTTGATCTGCAACACAATAAGATTCAGTTTACGAATTTAATTCTTTTTAATGCAGTATTAAGATTTGAGTTTCGTTTAATTCACCTACCTGTGAAATTTACGGCTATATCTGTTCGTGGTGGAGGATAACGTGTAAATAAAGTTAGTTTTGAAATCCTAAATATAATTCTCTGTACAAAAATAAAAAAATTAAGAGAATCTTGCCTATCATTTTAATGGCAGATGACATTAGCTGCTGCTGGAACGAGAAACCGGAAAGTCGATAAATATTTATTGCGCGGTAATTTGTATTCTAACCGCATTGCTGATGGAGAAATGGTAGCATTTGTAATGTTATCCCACCTTTTGGTCAAGACCGGAATATCAACAAATTGGCAAGGAACGATGGATATCAGGATTGGAAATCAATTGGAAACAGGGCTGCAATGGATGTCGTCAAAATTTGGCTAAGCTCCGATCAGGATGAAATCAATTGAAGATGATGATGAGGACTAGGAAAGGTTACGTTTCAAGTTTCAGGTTAATCGGAGTTCGTATGAATGAGATATGGTCGATACAAGGTAGGAAGAATATACTGTTCGAATCCATCAAAGAGTTGAGGTGATGTCCATTTCGAATCCATCAGGTTCGTATCCATCGGAATGGCATCCCCTCAGTATGTTCGTATCCATCGAGTTTGGTCTTGTATAGTTCGAATCCACCAGGTCTGTATCGACTAGGTTCGCGCATGCCCGGCAGTTCGTATCCATGGAGCAGCGTTCGTTCGCATCCATCAGATTACCTCACTTCGCATCCATCAACAGATAGTGTGCTTCGTATCAATCGGCCAATACCTACTTCGTATCCATTACAAAGGCGATTGTTCGAATCCATAGATAAAGACTTGTTCGTATCCATCAAGTTGACGTGTAAGCATGGATACGAACGCGGTGAAATACTCGGAGTGACTCGATCAAACCGGAGTAAAAAGCGGATCGACACGAAGAACGCGCGCCACGTCAACCTGCTCACGCGCATTACCATCGATTCGAAGGGATCGATTCGAATTGATCGATTCGAACAGGATGAACAGATAAAGAAAGCAATTTCGAATCGACCATATCTCGAGATCTACAAGTCCAGATGCTATGAAATTTTCACAGAAGCTTGCATACATGTTGAAGAATGTCCACACCAAATTTCAGCTCGATCGGATGATTTTTTTGATCGATTCGAATGGAGTTCGAATCGATCCCGAAGCGGGTTCAGATTTCCTAGACGCGGGCGCATGGGCCCCCACACGTGCTAGAAGTAGTCTCCTTAATTTTAGGCGAAATATCAACCTCCTACACCTATAAATAGAGCCCCTGGTCATTCAGAAAAGCGGGTCGGACAATTTTGAGAGCTAAAGGGCGCCCAGACTCTGCCAAATTTACTCCAGATCACCATTGCTGCCTTAGATTCAGAATTATAATCATAAAATCTGTTGTACTACGCGATAAGAAATTGTAATCTTCAAGCATTGAGCAATAAAATCATAAAAACCTTGAAGTGGATGTAGGCCGGAGATAGCCGAACCACTATAAATTGTGTGTCACTGTTCATTATTTTTGGATTGTTGTTTGTTGCTTGCTTAAATCTGATATTTGTGTTTGAATATTGCTGATTTGTATTCATACACTGGTGCTTTCACAATACTTGGGGTTTGTGACCAAATTTGGCGCAAACATATAAGCAGGGCGGTTGTCCGTATGAGAAAAATAAATAAGAAGAATACCGGAAATTTGATAATGTTTTATCAAGATAGTAATTAAAACTACGTCTATTTTACTACCTAGAAATTAATTAAAACTACGGCTATTTTACTATCCAAAAACTTTTTATACACATAGACAGATTATTTGGCACATGCATATAAAAATCCGTTATATAGTGATACAAAATTTTTAAATTTTAATTTTTTGTACAGCTTTTGATAAGTAAAAGTCGAAGGTTATAAATAACAAAACGTTATGCTGAGATTATGTATCAAAAATTTTATTTGAAATTATATGTTAATATTTGTTCTTTGTAGAATTCGAACTTCTAACATCTTATTTGTATATAAGGATATTTTTGAAACTTCACGATTGGACTACAAGATTTTATTTATATTTCAACTATTAATAAAGATGTGTGTGTATGTGTGTATATGTATGTGTGTATGTGTGTGTGTAAGTATGTACATGTGTGTATTGAAAATGGGTAAAATTTATTAGGGCATTACAGCCCAAACAGCCGTCGACAATACAACTGGTTACAAATGCAAACTTTTACTTAAACTGATACAACTTTACATTCCTCATTCTCTCTCTTCACTTTCCAGATCTCACTCTCGAACTCTTATGTTCCTACTTCATTCATGGCGGCAGAGCATCAAAGCTTGTACTTGGGCTTCCTTCTATTCCCCGCCTCCGATCCACTACTTCAAACGCGATCGCTGCTCATCACATGCTTGTGGTAAAATACTTCTCACTAATCCTCGTGAAAACTATTTGCATGTCTATTAGAGCTAATTTACTAACGTCGTTTGCACTTCTCTCCTTCTTTTGGAAAGTCCTCCCGTTGCACTCCTTCCAAATGCTCCAAACAGCAACTGTCAGCCCGATGCGATTCGTTTTGGATTCCAAGTGTTCGTTCTTCCCCAGGCTTACCAAGTAAGAAACGATTTGCTAAAGATTGTCAATCGAACTTACTAGATTAGATGTGTGTTTGCGATTTTCCCAAACACTTTCGAGAATTCGCGGTTAAAAAAAACAGATGCATGTGAGTTTCTTCCTATTTATGTTTACCACATAAACAACACAAATTTTCTTCTATTATGCCCCATTTAGACAATCTGTCTCTAGTAGGTAGTCTTCCCATAATTGCTTTGTATGTTATCAAGGCCATTTTAGGGTTATTAGATATGTCCCATATAATCATGCTCCAATTGATTTTTTGCTCTCTTACTCTGGTCGCCTCCCAGGCTGTTTTGAAAGTAAAATCCTTTCATCTATGCTTCCAAGTCCAATATGACTATTTTTATCAGAAAATAAGGGCATATATTCGATTTGCTTTACTATTGCATGGTATCACATCACACTTCTACGTGCCTTCCTGAATAATTGAGTCTATCTTATTGTTTGGGCATCCATAAGCTGAGTGTGTATCCCACCCCAGGTTATCTATTAAAGGTTTGCCTTCAATCCAAGGATCTCTTCAGAGATCGGTTTCTCTGCTTTGAGAAATTTTCCTGCTGCAATTTACTGCTAGTTTGTCCCTTACTCTCAAAATTGCTTTCCATGTAGACGAAGCATTATTATCAGCTGTCATTTGCCAAAAATTGCTATGTGTGTATGTATGTATGTGTGTGTATAGTTAAAGATCCGCTAAAGCCCTACAAAATCTGTGTTATAACACAAAGTGCTCTTCAACCGCTACGCTATTTCAATTTAGCGCTATCAAACAGTAGACCTGCTTTTAGCCCCGCTATTTGCCGCTACACCCCCTAAATCAAGGATTTTTAGCATCTGCTTTAGCAACATTAATACACAAAGGTTGATTTGACTAGTTATCTTTTAAACCAAAACAATAAAGTTAGGGTAAAAGCCTAATTTTAAAGTATAAGTGCTATATATAAGTTAGAAATCGATTGTAGTCACCAAAATTTGTTCGCATAAATTATAATATTCTTTGATTCTGTTATATAAGATTAAATAATACTTCATTTTCCTACAGAAATGATGTGAGAATGAGAATGAATTAACTTTAAATATTTGGTATTATATCTAATGAAGCTTTTAATTTGCACCTCTGCTATTTTCTGATATATCACACTATAACTTTTTGCATCTCCACCGCTTTAGAATCGCTAAGCGATTTAACTATCTATATATATATATAATATATATATATATGTGTGTGTGTGTGTGTGTATCATGTTAATAATTCATATTGTGCACGTATAAATGAATAATTGGTATAAAAAATTAATTGTTGTCATTTTATTTTATTTGTCGTATTTATGCTGACATTATTACTGAAAATGATCTAGGATCAGATCGAATAAATTTCTTCTATTTTTTCTAGCTTTGTTAATTATTAGCATAGCAGATAAATATTCATTGACATGTTTGTTTATAAGATTGCACGGTTGGAGGTGGGTTCATTAAACTTCTTTTTTACAATTTGAAAGCTTGAAATATAACACGTGATCATTAGTTAAATAATATTTTATCCAATTAATAATTTAATTAACGATTAATATATTTAATTAAAATCATTAAACAACTCATAATCAATCATTAATACTTAGAGCAATAGTTAATAATTAATACTTAAGGTAGTAGTTAATAATTAATACTTACAACACTGGTTAATAATTATGGTTAATAATTAATACTGGAGGCAATAGTTAATAATTAATACTTAAAGGAATAGTCAATAATTATTATTTATTTGATAACTAATAACTTAAATGTAATAGTTATTAAAAATAAGATTAAAAACTAAAAAATAATTTATAATATTGTTTAAAGTGAAGGTTTTTATACACTCCAATTGCAAGCTTAAATCAATGGAAACATTCATTAGGAAAATCTGCATTATTTTTGTATTACAAAATCAAATGGTGTGAAACCAAAACAATATGTTTTTTCGTATGACCAACATGTTTTCCCACGTTTTGTTCAAATAGTATGTCTTTTTTTCTCTTTTTGTCCTGCTAACATTAGTTTATTTTACCATTTTCACCTTTTTTTCTAACATCTTTATAGTCCATCGATTATTCATCTTTTCAAATATATTCTATGTATACACGTACGTACATATAAATTGCTCTTTATCGTATTATTCTAATAAATTTATATTTTTTCTGCTACACTATATTTCTCAAATGGTGTCGAAGAAAGCCTGCAGCAGCTACCAAGCCGGAAGAACTGTCCTCACAACAACAAGAGCTGAAATGAAGAAAAGGAACAAAAACTAAGCCCAGGTGGTGCCGCACCGAGATAATATGAAACCGCGACAGGATAAAGTGTATTGCGCGCATAATATAGGTCAATCTATGAAAGGGACGTGATGACAAAACTCAAGTAATACTGCGTTAAGGCCCCAAAAAAAGAAGTACGGTTATGCCCCTCGCTAAGTATAGATTCGACATTATGACACTGCGCCAAAGAGTCGAAGTACCCATAAGGTCTGCGCCATAATTTGGTATCAAAAAAACAACAAGGAGGTGCTGCCACCTTGATGTGATAGGACAGCGTCGCAATCCTATATCGATATCAAATTAGTAAAGACTGCGTCGCAATCCCGCAAACTCTGATCCTAAACCCAAAAGCTCAAGGAATGGAATGAGGGAAAAGACTACTCCGTAACTAGGAACCAAATCTTGCACCAAAAAGGAAAAGCTGAGAAGACCCAACTTCATCCCCAAGATCATTAGATCCGACTCAAAGACAAAAGCGAGGGCACAGTCCTCCAATGACTGAAAGCAGATCAGAACAAAATCGCTTGGGGAAACCACCTCTAAAGATGACAACTCGACCTCTCCTGTCAAGTAATGCAACTCTACTCCAATTATCCCCACATCATGATTGATAAAGTTAGGGGTATGCCCTAGGGGCAATTATGTAATTTGTTACATATATCTAACTCGTTGACCAATCTTGTTTGAAATAAAGGTATTTTCTTTCTATTATATACTTGACATAATGTGGTTATATTAATTAATCAATTTAATTAAAAGTGTATTTAATAGAAAATCAATAAATTGTATGTTTTGTGATATTAGTTACAAAGTGTTGTAACCGTGAGTAATTTATCACAATGAAACAAATGTACCATTTTAAATGTTCCTAGTCAAGATGCATCGAGACTGGATATCGATGTATCCGTTGAGGCTAGAGTACGTAACGCTCTCCAAATGTTGGGCAGTGTATTACTCATGACTTCTGAGGGCACCAAGGGGTTACGTACTGATAGTTATTGGATAATTATGGAATGACTCACTCGATAGTTTTCTATTGGTTAATATAACTAAGGTTAAGCAGAGAATATAGATGTGACTAATTTACACAGTTCTCTCGACTTGAGAATAATGTTGATCTTCAATGTGGAAGCTCCGCTTCAATTATAGTTAAATCCCGGCACGGTGCCCATCGAACGGCTATAGTTGGTCGAATGGAAGCATTGGAAGTGAAACACTATTCAAGAGAGGATTTGTCTCCTCAGTTATATGAGGTTAGTATCACGATCAACTGAAGTCAACTCAAAGTCAAAGTCTCTGACCAAAGCATTTCGATTAATTATTATTATTGAACCAAGGATGTTGTGTTTGGACTATAAAGTTGAATGTGGATGATATTGGAATTTTGACCATTACCAAATTCCATAAATCCAAAGTGATATGGTTTTGGCGAAGAGAATTGATGTAAATAATTGTCACTATTGGGTGTCGCTTATAATAAGTAAAATTGGATTTTACCCAAAGATGTGTAAGCGATAAATTCGGCCAAAATGTTACATCACCTGCTAAGTGACGTGTGAACATTAATATTCGAATAGTTCGATCTTAATCGCTGACTGAATTTACACCTTTGAGTCACATAACCGTAATGATGAATTCTTTGAAAAACCATATGATTTAATTAATTTATAAAATGTTGTAAATTGATTAAATTAATTGATATTTTAGTAATATTAATTATTATTTATTTGATGTTTGGAAGGTTTTTGTAATTATTTTAATGCATTTATAAAATTTATATTTACACGCATTGATATACGATGTTGATGTAATAAAAATAATTGCATGAAATGATTTACAGAAATTTTATGTCATTTGATGACATGATTAATGGAAATTTTATGTCATTTGATGACATACGTGTAAGAAAGGATTGGAGAGAGAGAAACTATGAAGGGAATTAATTAGGGAAGTTTTAATTAAAGAATGGTAAATGTTTCAATCTTTCAAATAAAACATATTTTCTAATTCATTTTGTACGTACAATCCATTCTTTCTCATTCAGTATGTTTCTTTCTCTTCTCCTAACTTTTCATGGCAGAAAACAAAAAAAATCCATAATTCTTTCAACTCAATGTGAAAACATCAAAAAAAAAAGTGGTTCATCCATCTCTTGCAAGGATAGGATGGGGATCTTGAAGATCTGAGGGGATATCATTATTCAAGGTGTGACTTCTAAGCAACATCCTAAGGGGAGTCCATTTTCAAGATGTGCTTCAAGGCTTTGGGTAATAAGGTATGTTTTTCTTTAATAGATAATGATATTTGATGTAATGTTTGTTGAAAGAGAAATTTAATTATCATAATTTGTAGGTACATATCACTGCTTTATTTAAGTTGAAAATTGTTTGTGTAGCTTGAATTGTGGTTAAATGAATTAATTGGTGTTTTATTTAATAAATTAAAACTAGCATTTGTATATGTTTAAATATAATGTTTTGTTTTAGAACTATGTTCTAAACATTTAATTTAAAGCCTAAGTTTTAGATCAAAATTTTTGTATGTCCAATTTATCAATTGGGTTCTTATTTTATTAAATTAAAATTAAAATTTATATATGTTTGAATACAATGTTTTATTATAGATCTATATTGTAAACATTTAATTCAAAGTATAATCCTTTTGATCTAAAATTTTTATGCTCGTATTGTTTTGATTGGATTTTACTTTAACAAATTAAGCTAAAATTTGTTTATGAATATTATAGTGTTTTATTGAAGATTCATGTTTTAAACCATATAAAACAAAATGTAATTTTAAATTTGAAAGTTTACATGTATGTATTTTGTGTTTGAATTATTTTGGAAAAAAAAAGATATTTTGGTAATAAATCTAAATTTTAGTTTGATTACTATAGTCTCGAATTTGTATTGATTAGAGATATTTTATTGAATATTACATACATATAATTGATGTTTTGACAATAAACCTACTTTTAAATTGATTGCTATAAATCTCTAATTTTTATTAAGTAGAAAGACGTGATTTAATCTTATATACACAATTAATTTTATATGTATGTTTGCATATATAAAATTTATTACATGTATTTCATATTGCCAAAGTATGATTAGATTTTTTTTTCCAAAAGTAGGAAACAATTTATATGAGGCAATAATATATACATACATTTATTTTCGACTGTTTATATCCTTATATTATGATGCCTATAATTTGTCATTTATATGCTGCATTAATTAAGTTTACTAAATGGGAAATTGATTCAATCATCGTTGTTACCCTTTATTTATTTCCCATTTTTTCCTTTATGTGATTAGCTATTCATTTAATTTTGTTTATATGTCTACACCTTGCCATCAATTGATAGCACCTGTCATATGTCGCACTTATAGAATTTATACACTATAATATACATTTGTTTATACTACATTCATGTCATATACATGTTGCTAATTAATGACATTCATATGATCAATCAATTTAATTAAAGAGAGAGAAATGAAAGGTTTCTCTCTCCATCTAAATAAATTTATGTCCCATCATTAATTGAATAAGTTAAGAGGAAGGAAATGAAAAGTTTCATTCTCTAAATAAATTTATGCTCCGTCATTAATTGAATAATTTAAGAGATAAGAAATGAAAAGTTTCCTTCTCTAAATAAATTTAATAAGTTACTGTTACACACAAATATGTACATAAGAGTATATTTGATATACTCTAATTTACATACACATTAAATTAAAGTAAAAATTTATTTATAAAATTAAATAAAATATTGATTTTATTTAAAAGAAACTTAGAATAGTTCTAAGTATATTTAGACTTCATAGGCCCATTAAAGATCGAAAATGGCTAAATTTTTTGAAATTCATCTATTTCTTCCGCTGCATGCTGGCCCAGTTCCTTCATTGTTATCAGAGCGAGGTTGGTTGAGGCGTTCACCTGGCACATTGGATGTCCCAGGTTTGATCCCTATAACTAGCATGATAGGGGATTCTCACATTGTGATCTGTGACGAAGCATTTCCTCTTACCTTACATGTCCTGTTGTGGTTGTGATGGTCGAGAGGCTGCATGTAAAACTCGCTCGTGAGGTATCTAGTTGTGTCACCCCAAAGGAGTTTAGGCCGGAGTTTCAATGGTATCAGAGCCCAATAGCCTATGCGGTCTAAATTAGTTATGTTAAGGCTAACTAATTAAGTTTGCGCACTTAGTACGGTGTCTAGAAAGGCGGTGTCTAGGATTGGAATTGGGTAATCAAGTACCATGTCCTGCCTGGTTACCTGCCTGGCCTAAAAGGTGAAGTGAGCCCAAAGGTTGATCCTGATAGAAAAGGCCCAATTTGAACTAGGCCTTTGGGTAATTTTCAAAATAGTTTTGAAAATTAAGACTAGATTTTAAATTTAAAAGTCAAATTTAAAATAAAAACATGTATATTATAAAAGGTTGTAATATAACATAAACTTTCAAAATGTTTAAAAAGTAATGAAAATTTCAAAATGTTTAAAACTATTTAAAAATTAATTTCAAAAATTAAAATTATTAATAAGATTAATAAAATAAATTAATTAAATGAGTTAATTAATTAATACTTATATGCATGTATTTTATATGTTGATATATGTTATGTTATTTAAAAGTGTTTAAGATAACATAAGTATACATGTATGTATGCAGGATAAATTTTGAAATTGATATAATTTAATTAAATAAATTAATCAAAGGTTAATTAATTAAATAAAAATAAGCATATATAAGATATATGTGTTACGGTATAAATTTTATAGTAGGTATGTCCAATATAAAAGTTGTATTGGAATACTAATATAAAATTAGTTAAAGAGTTAATTAATTAAAATTAATTAAATAAGATTTAATTAATGAAATATTATACATAAGACTATCATATAAGTAATATGAAATATAAAAGTTGTATAATAACAAAACTTATATGACATGAATGTATAAACTAACGGTGGAACATTAAAGAAATCCAAATAGACTTGAGGAATAAATACATACGTAAATGTACGTATACCTTGATTTCTGATGTGCTTGACACTTGAATCACGAGGGTATTTCATAAGAAATTTATTATTCCATAAGTCGATATCACTCAATATAATATATTGAAGATTATGAATCTTCAATATAATGTTGTCCTCTACCATATATATATTAATAAATTACTTGCATACTCTTTAGTTGTTGAGCAAACTCAAGCTAGGGATGTTATGTGTAGTATTATTAATATATTGAATAGATGAGGTAAGATAACTATATGTATTTGTTGAGTAAACTCAAGGTACATATACTATACTTAGGTCGTCACGATATGGTAGGTATGAGCGAATAATCTCTTTCGATTTGTTAAGCAAACTCAAGGTTGAAATGAGATTAGGATAAGGAAACATGGGTTAGGGGTTGTATGTGATACAACCGATAAGGAGTTATCCATCGTTTGTGGGGCTATGATTTGTTAAGCAAACTAAAGGTCAGAATACCAAGACGGACGAGTCCTAACACCCACTAGTGAAGTCGAGAGACTTCTATGTTTCATCTTAGGGTTTGGAGAAACATAAAAGACTAGTGGGAGCCTTATTAGAAAAATGAAACGGTAACATTTAACCTTTCTCATATTGTAAGAACATATGTTAAATAATGTTATAATTATCTATAAGGATAAATTTGTGCATTTAGTATGATTAATAAAACGTTTATCAATTAATATATACAAATGAACTGAATTGAAAATTGACAAATGGAAATATAATATAATGCTCACCATTAAATGCCTGTTGTATGTTAATGTTTTCTATACCTATGCAAGTGCCTAATTTTTACAACTACTTAATACATTCATAAAATGATCACTTACGTATTTATTTATTTTAGTCCGTGTATTGCATTTTATTAGTTTCGGACTCTAAAAGCAATACAAGACTGTGGATGGATATTTGATCCATATACTATCACATATAAAAGTTATTTGGTGAACGGTCATAGTACGTAATGTACGATACTTCAATGAATATATTTCATTCAAAATATGCCAATAAACCATACTATGAGATTGAGTATTCAATTTGATTGATTACATAAAAGATTATACTGTGTTAATTGTAGCACAAGACCAAAGCTACAAGATAGATCTAAGAACTCGATCGCTGAAATGTCAGTTTAATTAGTTTATGCAAAGAGAAACATATTTGATGTCCTTAAATGTTAAGGATAATCAGATGCTTTTTCATAAAGAGTTTTATGATATTGTAGTAAGAGTTTTCTTTTGAATGGCTTGACCATTTAGAAAGGAAAATGAATGTATAAAAGTAAATGTGATTTCAGGTATAGTTGGGATGGAGAGAGTGAATAGTCATTTCTTATTCATAAAGAAACAACGGAAACGAGAATTGTAATAATAATAAAAGATACTTAAAATTGGAATAAGAAATATGATTTCTATTCCGAAATGTAATTTAGTATAGAAAATAGTTTTTTATGAAATTCGTTTCTATGGATAGTTGATCAAAGAACTCTCTACTGTAAACTAGTTGCAATATAAGAAATAAATAAATCTATATTAAGTGAATGATGGACCTCCGAATTTAGTACACTATTATAGTAATGGCAGAAATAGTGGGAGCATGCCATATAGCAATTATTGATTGCATCAAATTACGAAAATTGTTTTCATAAAACGTATTGAACATTATTTATGAAATAATGACTATTTTTGCTATTGACTAAAAAATAGACATAACTATATTTCGATATGAATATTATGAAGATTTATTATGAAATAAAACTGTGGTATTTGTTTTCATAACAAAAGTGATGCATTGGAAAATATAGAAGTATCTACTATTATTTACAGTTATTATGGAATTATAAACTAAGCCGTAGTTTTGAGAAAATAATTTTATTATATGATTTTGAATCATATGATACTTGTTAATTATATCTCAAACAATAAAGGGCTATGCACCCATTTAGTGGGAGCATCATAAGAGTTGATGAACTCTTCAGATTGATTCATGTAGATGTATGCAATCGTAATTCTATAAATACCAAAATGGTTCCACGTACTTCGTCATATTCACTGACTAGTCATCATTGACATGGACATGTGTATTTGATACACTTGTAGTATGTCTATGGTAAACTCATTGAATAAAAAACAGAAGTAAAAATAATATGCGATAGAAATGATTCGATTTGATCGAATGAGTGAGTATATTGGAAAAGGTTCTAAACGTACCTAAAATGAATAAAGATTCAATCTCAAAATAACTCCTTCATGCGATACATAATAATGCATTGATATGGAGTAATCGAACTTTGTTGGACAACGTACGATTAATTGTGAGTGAAGTTGAGTTAGTTTCTTTCTATAATGTAATGTATTTAAGAGTAGTACACAAGATTAATATTATTTCATCTGAATAAAAATTTACAAAATCTTACAAGATAAGGGTTTATTCGAAACTCCAACATATCCTAGGCCAAGGAGTTGGCAGGTTATGCGAGTCGAAAGATTGCATGTAATAATTGTTTATGAGGGATCTTGTATGAATCTCCCTAAAAGGATTTTGAAAGGACTGTCATTGAATGACATATTTATGTTTTGAACATAATTTTTATAAACTAAAACCAAATCAGTTTTATAAATAAAGAAATTCATTAAGCGTTTATGAATCCCTATTCTATTTACATTGAGAAATAATTGTTGTTTCAAGATATACCAACTTCGTTGTGAAGGAATTTCTTTGAGGAATTATTGATAGTTAAATGGAATTGGATACGGTCCATAGATAGAACTGATTATTTGAGATGAAATGAAATTAACTAACCTAAATGAACACAAAGCATTGGAATGTCTAATAAGTATTCTCTCACATCGAAGAGAAAATATGAGTTTCTTATTAATGTCGAAAATATATAATCCTCGGTTGTTTGATTAAACCATTAAGAGTGTTAGCTCTATATGATATGATGCGCAAATCCGAAAGAATTCCAAGTACGCTATCAAAATATAGATTTTGGTGGTCGTAACCGAAGGGATGTGATCCATCAACTGAGATTGTGTCTTTATGAGAAAGGCTAATGCAGTTGGAATTAAATGAGCAATGTTGATAAGAATAATATTGCAAATTTCAATTGTTGAAAATAACATAATAGATTCGGTATTTAACATGCTCAAGTTAATTCGGATTTACTCATAAAATTATCACTTGACAAGACTTAGTGTTTTAGTATATACGTATTGAAACAAAAAATTCTAAATAACGATTTAGAATAAGCTGTTTACATATATTAACCAAAAATGTCTCGAAGTCAGTGGGAGCGATATTGAGTTTGTTAGTTTTTGGATATGATTCAAGAAATGATACGAAAGTATCATTTTATAAGCATCAAGATTAAATAAGTATTTTGATAGAAATATCAAATAGTTTGATTTTCGATCAAAGTGCAGAGAAAGCGTGTGTTCACAAAAAAGAACGTTAAAAGGTACATTGATATTTCTAAACTATAAGCAAACAATACGTTGTTGATTTTAACGATGTACTTGTGTTAAAATCAGCCTTAGTTGTTTTAATACTCAACATTGGATTAATAAATGATGTAAAAGATGTCGAGAATGTCCCAAATGATATGCAAGGACACCTTATTAAAATGTTTAATACGGAACATGTAAGATTGGTTCCTTTGCATTGGCAATTGGAATTATCATACATGTTATGTTGTCTATGATATCATGATTTGTTTATGTATTTAATTCATGAAGAAAATATTAAATCCAAATTGATATCACTAAATGGTTGTTTGAAGTATTCTCGTGTATTTATGAAATATTAGAGAATTATTTACAGAAACAAAACACCTTATGAAGGAGTGTTCAGAATCGAACTTGATAAGTGATATTGATTATAATATGTCAATAATAAATTCAAGTTAAGAATCTTTAAGTTGGAAATATTCCAAATGAAAGACCATGGCTAATTCAATGAAAAAGGCTAAGTACATCCCCTAGAATAGCGCCATAATAAAGACAATGTATATAAAAATATAAGTGTACAAATTTATAACTAAGCCGATTTCAAATGTTGAGAATCTCATAGCATAATTATATGATAAAAATGTCACGATATAGTTTGTAACAGAACTTATAGCTCACTAGATGTCGAGAGACATACTCCGAATTGTTCCATATGATAAAGCAACTTATCACCGTCAGAGAGAGTTGATTGACAGAGTAGATAATTAAAACATAATAGGATACCCGTTCACAAAGGGAGTGACCTAATTGGTTTTGAGAAAACCGATTTGAGAAGTTGGAATAAGATTCCATAATTGACCCAAGTGCAAGTGGGAGATTGATAGAGTTAGGAGTATGCACTAGAGACAATTATGTAATTTGTTACATATATCTAACTTGTTGATCGATCTTGTTTGAAATAAAGGTATTTTCTTTCTATTATATACTTGATATAATGTGGTTATATTAATTAATCAATTTAATTAAAGTGGAAAATAGGCACAAGGACAAACTTTGAAAAAAAAATTAGGCTGAAGGACAACAGATTTCATTTTTGGTTTGAAGGACAAACTTTGAAAAAATCAGGCTGAAGGACAATGCTAATTATACTTAGCATTTTGTATAGTGTAAAACTGAATATAATGCTAGTTATAACTAGCATTTTGTATAGTGTAAAAACTGAATATAATGCTAGTTAAATTAGCATTGTCCTTCAGCCTAATTTATTTTCAAAGTTTGTCCTTCAGCCAAAAAATAAAACTTGTTGTCCTTTAGCCTAATTTTTTTCCAAAATTTGTCATTTTCCCTAATTCCCTCCATATTAAAAGTATATTTAATAGAAAATCCGTAAATGGTATGTTTTGTGATAGTGTTGTAGCCGTGAGTAATTTATCACAATGAAACAAATGTACCATTTTAAATGTTTCTAGTCAAGATTCATCGAGACTGGATATCAATGTATCCGTTGAGACTAGAGTACGTAACGCTCTCCAAATGTTGGACAGTATATTACTCATGACTGTTGGGGACACCAAGGGGATACATACTGATAGTTATTGGATAACTATGGAATGAATCACTCGATAGCTTTATGCTGGTTAATATAACTAAGGTTAAGCAGAGAATATTGATGTGACTAATTTACAGAGTTCTCTCGACTCGAGAATACTGTTGATCTTCAATGTGGAAGCTCCGTTTTGATTATAGTTAAATTGTGGCACGGCGTCTATCGAACGGCTATAGTTGGGTCGAGTGGAAACATTGGAAGTGAAACACTAATCAAGAGAGGATTCGTCTAAGTTATATGAGGTTAGTATCATGGTCAACTGAAGTCAACTCGAAGTCAAAGTCTCTGGCCAGAGCATTTCGGTTAATAATAATTGTTATTGAACCAAGGACGTTGTTGTTGGACTATAAAGTTGAATGTGGATGATATTGGAATTTTGACCATTACCAAATTCCATAAATCTAAAGTGATATAGTTTTGACGAAGAGAATTGGTGTAAATAACTGTCACTATTAGGTGTCTCTTATAATAAGTAAAACTGGATTTTACCAAAAAGATGTGTAAGCGATAAATTCGGCCAAAATGTCACACCACCTGCTAAGTGATGTGTGAACGTTAATATTCGAATAGTTTAATATTAATCGCTGACTGAATTTACATCTTTAAGTCGCACAACCATAATGATGAATTCTTTGAAAAACCACATGATTTAATTAATTTATAAAATGTTGTAAATTGATTAAATTAATTGATATTTGAGAAATATTAATTATTATTTATTTGATGTTTGAAAGTTTTTTGTAATTATTTTAATGCATTTATAAAAGTTATATTTGCGTGCATTGATATACAATGTTGATGTTATTTAAAGATGATTGCATGAAATGATTTATGGAAATTTTGTTGATACACGAAGATTTTGATCAATGACAATGTGCTTCAACAAAAAGGAAGAGATATATGCAAAATCAGAGGAAGATCGATGAAGACCAAAGTGTAAACATGAGTATGATTTTTATAGGTCTCAAGTCTAGATTATTTGTTAAAATCTATCCTCAAGAGATTTGCACGAACATTAAAACACATCCGTAAAACTTCATTTTTATGCACACATTCACTGTGCAGATTTTTTTAGTTCAGTCGACTGAACAGGCATGGCCAGTCGATTGAAACTGGCACAGAATTACAAATATGCACAGTTTCAGTCGACTGAATTTCCTGCCCAGTCGACTGAATTCATTCCTAAAAATTTCTCTATATATTTTCAGTCGACTGAATTTCCTGCTCAGTCGACTGAATCTGTAACTGCGAATTTTCTCTGAATAGACACCTTCCTCTTCCCAAGCTCCAATGGAAATGGAAGCATCTCTTGCATGCACCTCTAGCAAACAAATGCACTTCTTCTACAAGTATAAATACATGGTTTTAACAATTGCAAATTACCAATTCTAATTGCTTTAGTCTTTCTATATACTTGAACATATTTTCAGATTTCTTAAGTTTTCAAAAGCAATCACTAACTAATTGCTTGAATCTCTGTTTTAACTACAACACCTTTTGATTCATAGCAATTCACATTTCCTAAATCTTCACGAACACTTTGTATACTCTCGAGGATAAGATTATAGGAAAGTTGTACTCAATTTGACTCATTAGTGTTATCAAGAACACAACAAGTCAGAAATACCTTTTGTATCCAGTTTGAAGTCCTCTTCGGTAGTTGAGGCAAGAAATCCCGTTCGGTTGTTCGGGTAAGTTGTAAACCTATTCCTCCGGGTTAAGTGAGGGTTGTTGGTTTGTTGAATTCCTAAGAGGAGCTTAGGGACTGGACGTAGGACAAGAGGTCCGAACCAGTATAAAGTCTTGGTGTCTACTTTACTTACTGCTTACTACTATCTACCTAGACCATTTCACTATTCCATATTATACGATCCTACCGCATAGACTCTTTCAATTGGTATCAGAGCCAGGTTGTCCTATAACCATAACACCGTTATTTGACATATTGATAATATGGAAAACAACACAAGCACAACATCTACCTATAACTCTACATTTGCGGAAGGACAATCTACTCAAAGACCTCCTCTATTCAATGGACTAAACTATAATTATTGGGCTACAAAGATGAGGATTTATATGCAAGCAACAAGTTTTGAAGCCTGGAATGCAACACAAGCAGAACTCATTGTACCCACAACGGAATATTCTACATGGACACATACTCAGAAGAATGAAGCTAGTGCAAATGCCAAAGCTATGAATATGTTATTTTGCGCTTTGGATAGAAATGAGTTCAATCGTGTTAGCATTTGTACTACTGCATAACAGATATGGAGTACACTTAGAACCATACATGAAGGCACAAATAAGGTCAAACAAACAAAGATTTCCATGCTAAAGAACCAGTTCCAAAACTTTAGAATGCGACAGAATGAATCCATCAATGACATGTACTCGAGATTTCAAGACATTCATCATGCCTTAATAGGACTAGGAGAAAATTACACAGATTTTGATATTGTATCTAAAGTTCTAAATTCACTCACTAATGAATGGGAGAGAAAAGACTTAGCAATCGAAGAAGCAAACGATCTATCTACAATGAAACCAGAAGAATTAATTGGAAACCTTATGTCTTATGAAGTTAACATGCAAGCTAAGAAAGATCAAACACAGGAAAGAAAAAATGTGGCTTTTCACGCAGAAAAGGAAGAATCAGAGTCTGAAAATGAGGATCTAGAATTTATTGCCAAAAATTTCAAGAAATTCTTAAAATATAGAAAAGGAAATGAAAACGGTTTCAAAAAGAATTTCTTGAACAAACCTTCATCCTCAAATATGGAATGTTTTAATTGTCACAAGAAAGGTCATATGATAAAAGACTGTCCGGAGCTAAAGAAGGAGAATCAGAAAAACTTCAACAACAAGAATAAGAAAGACAAATGTAAAAAGAAGGCATTCTCTGTAACATGGGACGATTCATATTCATCTTCATCTGAAAGTGATAATAATAGCGACAATGAACAAGCGAATGTATGCTTTATGGCTCAAGAATCTGAGGTTAGTAATTTAACTTTCGACGATTTAATTGATATAAACACAGAACTTTTGAGCACAATAAAACTCTTAAAAAGAAACTCAAGGAAACTCGTGAAAATCAAAACAAAGCTGAATTTGAAAGAGATATTTTAAAAGATGAAAAGAAAATTCTAGAAGAAGAACTTGAAAAAGTTCAAGAGTCTCTTTCAAATTCGGAAACTCAATTATCACTTTTAAGTCAAGAAATTGAAACTCAAAAGACAAAGAATGATATAATTGTCTCTGAAAATCATGAGTTAAAAACTAAGATTAGACAAGTTGAGTTAGAAAATAATAGTCTTCAAGTTAGATTAGATAACATCACTAAAAATGTCTCTAATTTTAACAAAGGAAGAGAAAATTTATCTAAGATTTTAGAAAATTCTCAATTTCTCAATCCTCCTCAAATAAACATGGATTAGGATATATAAAAGAGTCAAAAATTCCTAAAAAGAAAAATACAAATTCTAAGAGGAATATTGATTCAAAACAACAAATGTTATTAAGAGAACCTATTAGAACAAAAGAAGAAACTAAGATAGTTAAAATTTGGGTTCCAAAGACTAACAATATTTTAATTAGGAATAAATATATTAAAGCATTTCAAAGGCGCGGAGGTGGGTCCCCGTTAATCTTATAAATGAGTTGGGGGCATCAAATCTCTGTGCTGGGCTGGTCTAAAACTCTCCTGTCTGTGGTCGGACCAGGCTCGGAGGGGGCTCTTCTCATCCCTTCGATTTCATCAGGGCTCTGGGTTGAGTTTTTTTTTTTTTTTTAAAAAAAAAAAAAAATATATTAAAGCATTTATGGATAGTGTTCATAATAATAAAAATTATATTTATAAAAAGGATACTGAACCAAATTGGGTTTGGTTTCCTAAGTTCTAACTTTTAGGACCCTATTGAAAGGTGGGTACCAATATTGTATTTATTTTTTGCAGGTCCCACTCAAGAAAAGAAAATGGATTTTGGATAGTGGTTGCTTTGTTTGACAATTATACACTTCTACAAATTATTACTTCCTTTTTATCGATGACAAAGGGGGAGAAATCTATGTAGCTAACTTTATTTTGTAGGAAAGATAAGTGCATACATTCAGGGGGAGAAAATTAGTAAATACATCTCTATAACACATTAGTGTTGTCATCAATCAAAAAGGGGGAGAATGTTGATACACGAAGATTTTGATCAATGACAATGTGCTTCAACAAAAAGGAAGAGATATATGCAAAATCAGAGGAAGATCGATGAAGACCAAAGTGTAAACATGAGTATGATTTTTATAGGTCTAAAGTCTAGATTATTTGTTAAAATCTATCCTCAAGAGATTTGCATGAACATTAAAACACATCCGTAAAACTTCATTTTTATGCACACATTCACTGTGCAGATTTTTATAGTTCAGTCGACTGAACAGGCATGGCCAGTCGACTGAAACTGGCACAGAATTACAAATATGCACAGTTTCAATCGACTGAATTTCCTGCCCAGTCGACTGAATTCATTCCTGAAAATTTCTTTGTATATTTTCAGTCGACTGAATTTCCTGCTCAGTCGACTGAATCTGTAACTGCGAATTTTCTCTGAATAGACACCTTCCTCTTCCCAAGAGTTGCAACCATTCTCCAATGGAAATGGAAGCATCTCTTGCATGCACCTCTAGCAAACAAATGCACCTCTTCTACAAGTATAAATACATGGTTTTAACAATTTCAAATTACCAATTCTAATTGCTTTAATCTTTCTATATACTTGAACATATTTTCAGATTTCTTAAGTTTTCAAAAGCAATCACTAACTAATTGCTTGAATCTCTGTTTTAACTACAACACCTTTTGATTCATAGCAATTCACATTTCCTAAATCTTCACGAACACTTTGTATACTCTCGAGGATAAGATTATAGGAAAGTTGTACTCAATTTGACTCATTAGTGTTATCAAGAACACAACAAGTCAGAAATACCTTTTGTATCCAGTTTGAAGTCCTCTTCGGTAGTTGAGGCAAGAAATCCTGTTCGGTTGTTCGGGTAAGTTGTAAACCTATTCCTCCGGGTTAAGTGAGGGTTGTTGGTTAGTTGAATTCCTAAGAGGAGCTTAGGGACTGGACGTAGGACAAGAGGTCTGAACCAGTATAAAGTCTTGGTGTCTACTTTACTTACTGCTTACTACTATCTACCTAGACCATTTCACTATTCCATATTATACGATCCTACCGCATAGACTCTTTCAAATTTTATGTCATTTGATGACATGATTTATGGAAATTTTATGTCACTTGATGACATACGTGTAAACAAAGGATTGGAGAGAGAGAAACAATCAAGGGAATTAAATAGCGAAGTTCTAATTAAAGAATGTAAAATGTTTCAATCTTTCAAATAAAACATATTCTCTAATTCATTCTGTACGTACAATTCATTCTTTCTCATTTAGTCTATTTTATTCTATTCTCCTAACTTTTCATGGCTAAAAAAAAATTCCAAAATTCTTTCAACTCCATATGAAAATATCCAAAAAAAAAAGTGGTTCATCCATCTCTTGCAAGGATAGGATGAGGATTTTGAGGTCTGAGGGAATACCATCATTCAAGGTGTGACTTCTAAGCAACATCCTAAGGGAAGTCCATTTTCAAGGTGTGCTTCAAGGCTTTGGGTAATAAGTATGTTTTTCTTTACTAGATAATGATATTTGATGTAATGTATGTTGAAAGAGAAATTTAATTATCATAATTTGTATGTACATATCACTGCCTCATTTAAGTTGAAAATTGTTTGTATAACTTGAATTGTTTGTTGAATGAATCAATTCGTGTTTTATTTAATAAATTAAAACTAATATTTGTATATGTTAAATATAATGTTTTGTTTTGGAACTATGTTCTAAATATTTAATTTAAAGTCTAATTTTCATATCAAATTTTTTGTATGTTCAGTTTATCAATTGGGTTCTTATTTTATTAAATTAAAATTAAAATTTATATATGTTTGAATATAATGTTTTATTATTGATCTATATTGTAAACATTCAATTAAAAGTATAATCCTTTAGATCTAAAATTTTGTATGTTCGTATTGTTTTTATTTGATTTTACTTTAACAAATTAAGCTAAAATTTGTTTATGAATATTACAATGTTTTATTGAAGATTTATGTTTTAAAACAAAATGTAATTTTAGATTTGAAAGTTCACATGTATGTATTTTGTGTTTGTATTGTTTTGGAAAAAGAAAAAAAAGAAAGATGTTTTGGCAATAAATCTAAATTTTAATTTGAATACTATAGTCTTTAATTTGTATTTATTAGAGACATTTTATTGAATATTACATACATACAATTAATGTTTTGACAATAAACGTACGATTGCTGTAAATCTCTAATTTTTATTAAGTAAAAAGACTTGATTTAATCTTATATACACACGATTAATTTTATATGTATGTTTTTATAAAATTATTACATGTATTTCATATTGTCAAAGTATGATTAGTTTTTTTCCAAAAGGAGGAAACAATTTAAATGAGGCAATAATATACACATATATTTATTTTCGACTGTTTATATCCTTATATTATGATGCCTATAATTTGTCATTTATATGTTGCATTAATTAAGTTTACGGAATTGGAAATTGATTCAATCATCGCCGTTACCCTTTATTTATTTCCCATTTTTTCTTTATGTGATTACCTGTCCGTTTAATTTGTTTTATATGTCTACAGCTTGCTATCAATTGATAGTACCTGTCATATGTCCCACTTACGGAATTTACACTATAATATACATTTGTTTATACTTACATTCATGTCATATACATGTTGCTAATTAATGGCATTCATATGATCAATCAATTTAATTAAAGAGTGAGAAATGAAATGTTTCTCTCTCCATCTAAATAAATATATGCCCACTCATTAATTGAATAAGTTAAGGGGAAGGAAATGAAAAGTTTCCTTCTCTAAATAAATTTATGCCTATCATTAACTGAATAATTTAAGATATAGGAAATGAAAAGTTTCCTTCTCTAAATAAATTTATTAAGTTACTGTTATACACAAATATGTACATAAGAGTATATTTGATATACTCTAATTTCCACACACATTAAATTAAAGTAAAATTTTATTCAAAAAATTAAATAGAATATTGATCTTATTTAAAAGAAACTTAGAAAAGTTCTAAGTATATTACTTCATAAGCCCATTAAAGATCCAAAATGGCTAAATTTTTTGAAATTCGCCTATTTCTTCCGCTGCGGACTGGCCCGGTTCCTTCAATGATATGTTCATGCCACATAATAGACAGTGCAGTACACCTTCGGAAATGTTAGTGCAGTACCAAGGCAATGTGGCGTCACAATCTTAAACGAAACAAGGCGAAGCCCTAAAGTTCCAAGGAAGATGTGTGCTCTCCTTAAAAAGAAGGGCAGCACCCCATGTCAACACCATCCACCTATGGATGCAGAAGTACAGGCCATGTGCTATGCAGAATCCAGGATATACAAGCAATTCAAAGCATTAAGATTTCCCATCTCGATTTCAAACATTCCCGCTATAATTTAGGGTTTCCCGCCTAAAGTCAAAAATCCAACCGCTCAAAATTCCACCAAAGACACATCAACAATCCACACACATCAAACAAATGAGATGGATGGATGACACATGACCTGATCCAAAGGTGGAAACTAAAAGAGCAGAATTAGGATGTTGATGATCCACATGCAACTCTATACTATAAGCAGAAAAGGAATTGTAAAGGGAGGGCAGAATTTCACTTTCTTTTTTGGACACGCAAAAAAAAACTCTGTACTCTCTACCATTATTTGTTTGTATTAAGAATATAAAAGGAAGAAAGTGGTATTGTTCTCATGGACGTAGGATTCCTTAACATCCGAACCATGTAAATTCTCTATGTCTATTTACTATTTCCAGTACTTTGTTTAGCAGCTTTATCGTGTTCCGTCAGCTTGAATACCTAGATAACTAATTGATTTTGTATATTTTTAGCATTTTACAGTTTACAATATTGTACGCAAGAAAAGTAATATAATTATTCCTCTTTATGGAAAAGTTAATATCACTTGATTTTGTTGATTCATAATCGCGAAAGCATTCAGCATCATGATTACTTCGTAAGAAATACTTGGGTGTTTGTAAGACGAAAAATCTCACCGACATTTTTGGCACTAGAAGGAGGGTCGATTTCCCTCTTCAGCAAATTTTACCTACATTTTCTTTAAATACCATTACAATACCATGGATTCCACTACTCCCCGCATAAGAACAATTACACTTGGCTTCAAAAATCTCAAAGAAGCCACTCATAACCTCTAAAGCCCTAGCTGAGGTAGAAGCTCTATCGAAGGTCCCCTCAGATCCCATTCTGGATGCACCCAGGCCTTCATTAACCAAATGAACCAACGTACGGAGGGGTTAGAAAAAACTATAGTCTAAGATACTATCCTTCGGCCAACCTCTCCCCAACCATCCATAGCTCATCGCCTTCATTCACCAACCGCACCAGCTATGCAACGCATGGGTGATAACGACACTCTAAAAAATGAGAACAGTAAAGCTAGCCCCAAAACCACTGCCAAACTCAAAGGCAAAATCCAGGCTAACCCCATCAAGTCAAAACCCGCTAACATTAATATGCTAGTATTGAAGAAGTAGACTCAATCTGCTTTGGATGATGACGACCTCACTTCGCTTTACAAGGGCGATTCATCCCAAATGGATCCTAAGAAAATGAGATCTGTCAGTTGAAAGCTCGTATAGAGCAGCTAGTAAAGTTGTGCTAGCAAAGCACCGGGGAAAAAAAAATAAGGGAAGAGGGTTCTTCTCCGTTCAGTGAGACCTCATAGAAGCAGATTTCCCTGACAACTTTAAAGCCCCATCGATTGACAAATTCGATGGAATCACCAACTTTGACGACCCATCTGCACCTTCGAGTATTATATAGACATTCTAAAAGTAGGGATGATGGCTCGACGTGAACTCTTCCTGGTTTATTTAGCTGGTGCAGCCTAAAAATGGTTTAGGAGGTACGTGTTGGAACCGGACTAGTCCGCAGCGGAAGTTATGGATGAATTTCAAAAATTTTACCCTATTGGATCTTTTATTGGGCCTATAAAGTCTAACTTAATTAGAACATTTCTAAATTTCATTTAAATAAAATAAATATATGAAATTAATTTTATTTGATTTAGTTTATACACAAATGTATCATATACATATATGTGTGAGTGCATGTGTAACATAATAATCCGTGAAAGGTATAATATGCCAATATGTAGATGTTGGGATTTACATCGCAACAGACATATTAGCTCATTTTGTATGTCATGTATGTTATCCAAATATGTGCATGTATATGTGTTACAAAATATATAAATATATATGTATATATATATATATACATATACATATATGTATGTATAAATATATTATATATAATACATGAACATAAAACATTTATATATAGATAAATATATGTATATAAAGAGAGAGAACAATTATTTATAATTCAAAATTAACTTACTTTTGCAAACATAATAATTTTCGTATTTTAATTTGTATATATTATGAATAAAATAATGTTTTCATCCATAAATAATTAACATAAACTAATCTATTGATGAAAATTCAAATTTTACAATTTAAAAAAATCTAGGATCATAAAATAGAACTTAGAAAAAATATGGAGATTTTTCAAAGTTGAAATATTATTTTTAATACAAAAACATTAATTTCGACAATAATTATTTAATATAAAAAATATATTATTAAAAATTCAAATTTTAAATTTTCAGAAATTCTAGGATTATGAATGAAAGGTTACGAAAATTTTTGAAGAAATTTTCAATTAAATTATTATTTTTAATAAATCATAAACAGTTTTTCTGAAATAATTTTAACTATTAAAAATAATAAAATTTATTAAAAAAATTCTATATTTTTTCTATATGTTTCTGAAATGATATAATATTTTTTAAAATCATTAAATTAATTTTTTATGTAATAATTATTTTATATATAATAAACAATTCAATAAATGTTAATTTAAAAATATGAATATATGTATAATAATTAATTTTCGAATTTGTAAATTCATATTATAGATAAATAAGTGTACTAAATTTTTTAAATCATATATATATCTTATATATACATATATGCTATTATGAGAGAGAAATATACACTAATATATATATATATATATATATATATATGAATTTATTAATAAATATATATAAAACAATTATTAATGACAAAAATTGATTTTGTACCGTAAACAACATTTGTCTATACATAAATCAAATATTATATTAAAAAAATTATACACATAAACAAATTGATTTGTGACAACCACATCTACTTACAAAAATCTCACCTAACTAAACATATAATAGCAATATATTTAAACGAATATGAAATTGCTCATTATAGGATCATAGAATATAATTTAATTACTGTAATATGAATTAAAATTACCAATTTAATGATGCCTTTGAATCCACGTTGAAGCAATGACTTCCCTTCCTTTTACTGTTCTTGATTCGTCGGATTGCAAGTCCGGAATCACCGACCTCTAACTATCGAATAGTATTATTTTAATTTAAAATATATTTGAGAATTTTGGAGGTGGATTGAGAGCTATGTTTTAACCAGCAATGTAGAAGGTAATGACGGCCAAAAGGGTTAGTAATTGTTTTAGATATATATATATATATATATATATATATATATGGTTGTACTAGAGAGAAACGAGGAAAACCTTTTTACCCATTCTCACTTTATTTCAACCCATTATCTCCAAGCCAATTCCCTATGTTTTAGCCACCCCTAGACCTTCCCAAAACCAAAATTTTGCAGCCCTAATGATGGGCCTTAAACCCATCTAAGCACAAGTTAAAATACTATGCAATTAAATCTAATTTAATCGCTTGTCGATATTGTATATCGATCGATGTATTTATAACTGTTATAAATATATATAACATTATTTATTTCTCAAATCATATTCAAATTTTACAATTAATATTTCATAAATATTAAATAATTTATAACAATTATAAACTAATTAAATCGTTCGGTCTTAAGGGAATTCATCATTTCGGCTGTGTAACTCTTGGGTGTAAATTTGGCCAGCGATTGACATCGAACTATTCTAATGTTAACGTTCACACGTCGCTTGGCAGGTGGTGTGACATTATGGCCAAATTTATCGCTTACTCATTTTCGGTAAAATTCCAATTTCAGTTTAATAAGCGTTACCCGGTTGTAACATTTGTTTACACCAATTCTCTTCGTCAAAACTATATCACTTTGGACTTATGGAATTTGGTAATGGTCAAAATTCCAACTTCATCCACATTCCACTTTATAGTCCAAATACAAAGTCCTTGGTCCAATGATAACAATTATTATTAACCGAAATGCTCTGGCTAGAGACTTTGACTTTGAGTTGACTTGAGTTGACTGTGATACTAACTGCATATAACCGAGGAGACGAATCCTCTCTTAAATAATGCTTCACTTCCACTCGACCCAACTATAGTCACTCGATGGTTGCCATGCCATCATTTGGCTATAATCAAAACGGAGCTTTCATATTGAAGATCCACAGTATTCTTAAGTCGAGAGAACAGTGTAATCAGTCACATCAATATTTTCTGTTTGACCTTAGTTATATTAACCAACAGAAAACTATCGAGTGAGTCGTTCCACAGTTATCCAATAACTATTAGTACGTAACCCCTAGATGCCCCCAGTAGTCATGAGTAATACACTGTCCAACATTTGGAGAGCGTTACGTACTCCAGTCTCAACGGATACATCGAATCCAGTCTTGATGCATCTTGACTAGGAATATTTAAAATGGTATATTTGTTTCGTTGTGATAAATTACTCACGGTTACAACACTTTGTAACTACTATCACAAAATATACCATTTATGGATTTTTCTATTAAATATACTTTTAATTAAGTTAATTAATTAATATAATCACATTATATCAATTATATAATAGGAAGAAAATACTTTTTATTTCGAACAAGATTCGTCGACGAGTTAGATATATGTAACAAATTACATAATTGCCCCTAGGGCATACCCCTAACTCTATCAATCTCCCACTTGAACTTGGGGTCAATTATGGAATCTAATTCCAACTTCTTCAATCAGTTTTCTCGAAACCAATTAGGTCAGTCCCTTTGTGAATGGGTATGTCATTATGTTTTAATTATCTACTTTGTCGATTAACTCTCTCTGACACTGATAAACTCCCTTTATCATGTGGAATGATTCGAAGAATGTCTTTCGATTTCCAATGATCTTTAAGTTCTATCATGACCAATTTCATGACATTGTTATCTTATAACAATATTGTGTGATTCTCAACATTTGAAATCACATTTGGCTCAATTATAAATTTGTGCATTTATATCTATATACATTGGTTTATTATAGCACTATTCAAGTTAATGTTCTCGACATTTCGTTGAATCGACCACAATCACTTTTATTTTGAAACATTTTCAAACTAAAGATTTTAACTTGAATTTTATCATTGACATGTTATACTCAATATCACTTATAAAAGTTTGTGTCCAAACGTTCCATCATAACGAGTTCGTTGTTTCTATAAACAATTCTATAGTATTTCATAAATACGCGAGAACACATCAAACAACCATTTAGTGATATCAATTTGGATTTTATATTTGCTCCATGTATGAAATGCATAAACAAAACACAATATCATACACAACATAACATGTATGATAATTCCTACTGCTAATGCATAAGGAATCCAACTTACATGTCCTCTTTTTAATAGGGTGCTCTTGTATATCGTTTTGGAACAATCCTTATATCTTTTATACTCACCATAAAAGACATCATTTACCAAAATTGAGTATTAAAACAAATAAAGTTGATTTTAATACAAGCATATTGTTAAAATCAACAACGTGTTGTTTACTTATAGTTTAGAAATATCAATGTACCTTTTAACGTTCTTTCTTATAAACACACGCTTCCTTTGCACTTTGATTGAAAATCAAACTATTTGATATCTCTATTAAAATACTTATTCAATCTTGATTCTTATAAAATGATACATTCGTATCATTTCTTGGATCATATCCAAATACTCACAAACCCTACATCGCTCCCTCTAACATCGAGGCATTTTTTGTTAATATGTGTAAACGACTTACTCTAAATCATTATTTAGAATTTTCTGTTTCAATACATAAGTACCAAACACTAAGTCTTATCGAGCGATAATTTTGTGAGTAAATCTGAACTAACTTGAGCATGTTGAATACCAAATCTGTTATGCTAATTTCAACAATTGAAATTTGCGATATTATTCTTAGTAGCATTGCTCATTTAATTCCAACCACATTATTCTTTCCAATAAAGACATAATCTCGGTTGATGGATCGTATTTCTTTAGTTACAACCACTAAAATCATATTATGATAGCGTACTTGGAATTCTTTCAGATTTTCACATCATACCATATAGAGTCAACAATCTTAATGGTTTAATTGAACAACCGAGGGTAATGTATATTTTCGACATTAATAAGAAACTCATAGTTTCTCTTCGATGTACGAGAATACTTATTAGACATTCTAATGCTATGTGTTCATTTAGGTTAGTTAATTTCACTTCATCTCATATAATCAGTTCTATCTATGGATCGGATCCAATTCCTTTAACTACTAAAAATTTCTCAAAGAAATTCCTTCACAATGAAGTTGATATATCTTGAAACAACAATTGTTTCTCAGTGCAAATAGAATAAGTATTCATAAACGCTTTATGAACCTTTTTATTTATAAAACTGATTTTGGTTTACAAAAATTATGTTCAAAACATAAATATGTCATTTGATGATAGACCTTTCCAAAAAACTTTTTGGAGATTCATACAAGATTCCTCATGAACAATTATTACGTGCAATCTTTCGACTCGCACAACCTGCCAACTCCTTGGCCTAGGATATGTTGGGATTTCTTACAAACTCTTATCTTGTATGATTTTGTAAACTGTTGTTTAGATGAAATAATATCAACCTTGTGTACTAATCTTAAGAGCATTACCTTATAGAAAGAAACTAACTCAACTTCGCTCACAATTAATCGTAAACTGTCCAACAATGTCTGATTACTCCTTATCGATGCATCATTATGTATCACATGGAGGAGTGATTTTGAGACTGAATCTATATTCATTTTTTGGTAAATTTGGAACTCTTTCCAATATACTCACTTATTCGACCAAATCAAATCATTTTATTCTATTGCACGTTATTTTATTTATTTTAATTTTATATTCTATGATTTTATCATAAACTTACTACATGTGTATCTAATACACATGTTCATGTTGGTAATAAATCATTGATGAATATAACAAAGTACGTGGAACCATTTTGGTATTAATAGACTTGTGATTGCATACATCAATATGTATTAATTCAAAGAGTTCATCAACTCTTATGATGCTCCCATTGAACGGGTGCATAGCCATTGATTGTTTGAGATATAATTAACCTGTATCGTATGATTCATAATCATATAGTAAAATTATTTCTCAAAACTACGGCTTAGTCTATAATTCCAAAACAACTGTAAATAATATTAGGTACATATGTGTTTTTGTTGCATCACTTTTACTATGAAAACAAATTCCATAATACAGTTCTATTTCATAATGAATATTCATAATACTCATATTGAAATACAGTTATATCTATTTCAGTCAATACCAAAAAATAAACATTATTTCACAAAAAATGTTCGGAACATTTTACGAAAACAATTTTCATAATTTGACGCAACCATTAGATGCTATATGGCATGCTCTCACTATTTCCGCCACTACTATAATAGCGTACTAAATTTAGAGATCCACCATTCACTTAATATTGTTAATATTGTTTACTTATTTCATATGCTGCAACTAGTTTACAGAGGAGAATTCTTTGATCAAATATCTTGAACTCAAAGAAATAAATGTTATAGAAAACAATTTTCTATATGAAAATACATTTAGGAATAAAAATTATATTTCATATTCCAATATTAAGTATTAGTTATTATTACAATTCTTGTTTCCAATGTATCTCTATGAAGCAGAAGTGACTATTCATTCTCTTCATTCCAACTTTACCTTAAATTACATCTATTCTTATACATTCGTTTTTCTTTCAAATGGTAAAACTATTCAAAAGAAAACCATACTACAATATCATAACAAACCTTTTACAAAAGCGTGTTCGACTATTCTTAACATTTAAGACATCAAATATGTTGCACTTTATGTGAACTGATCAAGATGACATTTCAACGATCGAGTTCTTAGATGTATCTCGTAGTGTATGATCTTGTGTTACATTAACACAATATGACCCTTTTGCAATCATTCAATTGAATACATGATCTTAAAATACCGTTTATTGGCTTACTTCGAATGAACTAACTTCATCGAAATATTGTACCCCACAAACTATGACTATTCACCATATAACATTTATATGTGAAAGTACATGGATCAAATATCCATAGTCTTGAATTGCATTTAGAGTTCAAAAACCCATAAAATTCAATACACGGTCTAAACCAAATAAACATATAAGTGACCAACTTACAAATATATTAAGTTGTTGAAATTGGGCACTTGCATGGGCATAGAAACATTATATAACATGCAATTAGAATTATTAGTAAGTATGTATTATATTTCTATTTGTCAACTTTCAATTCAGTTTGTTTATATATGTTAATTGACAAACGTTTTATAAATCATATTAAATGCACAAATTTATCATTGTAAATAATTATAACATTATATAGCATATGTTCTTACAATATTAGAAAGGTTAAATGTTACCATTTCATTTTTCTAATAATGCTCCCACTAGTCTTTTATGTTTCTCCAAACCCTAAGATGAAACATAGAAGTCTTACAACTTCACTAGTGGCTGTTAGGACTCGTTTGTTTTGGTATTCTGACCTTAAGTTTGCTCAACAAATCATAGCCCCACAAACGATGGATAACTCCTTATCAGTTGTATCACATACAACTCCTAACCCATTTTCCTTGTTCTAATCTCATTTCGACCTTGAGTTTGCTCAAAAAATCGAAAGAGATTATTCGCTCATACCTACCATATCGTGATGGCCTAAGTATAGTATATGTACCTTGAATTCGCTCAACAAATACATATATTTATCTTACCTCATCTGTTCAATATATTAATAATACTACGCATAACATCCCTAACTTGAGTTTGCTCAACAACTAAGGAATATGTAAGTAACTTATTAATATATATATATGGTAGAGGAGAACATTATATTGAAGATTCATATTCTTCAATATATATATATTGAGTGATATTGACTTATAGAATAATATATTTCTTATGAAATACCCCAGCGATTCAAGTGTTAGATACATCAGAAATCATGGTATATGTACATTTACATATGTATTTATTTCTCAAGTCTATTTGGGTTTCTTTAATGTTCCATATTTAGTTTATACACATATCATATAAGTTTTATTGTTATATAACTTTTATATTTCATATTACTTATATGATAGTCTTACGTATAATATATCATTAATTAAATCTTATCTAATTAATTTAATCAATTAACTCTTTAATTAATTTTAAGTTAGTATTCCAATATAACTTTTATATTGGACATATCTACTATAACATTTATAGTGTATACTATAACCTTTATAGTGTAACACACATATATCATATATATGTGTATTTTATTTAATTAATTAACCTTTAATTAATTTATTCAATTAAACAATTTTTATTAAAATTTATTAATTTCAAAATTTGTCTTGTATACATACATGTATACTTATGTTATCTTAAACATTTTAAAATAACATAACATATATCAACATATGTAATACATGCATATATGCATTAATTAATTAACATATTTAATTAATCTTATTAATAAATTTAAAATTTGAAAATATTATATAAATATTTTCAAACATTTTGAAAATATCATTATCCTTTCAAACATTTTGAAAACTTATGTAGTATTATAATTTTTATAATAAACATGTTTTATTTTAAATTTAACTATTAAATTTAAAATCTTTAACATTAATTTTCAAAACGATTTTGAAAATTAGCCCAAGGCCCAAATTAAGTTGGGCCTTTTCTATTAGGAGCAACCTTTGGCTCACTTCACCTTTCGGGCCAGGCTGGTAACCAGGTAGGAAAGGGTACTTGATTACCCAATTCCAATCCTAGACATTACCTTTCTAGACACCGTACTAAGTGGGCAAACTTAATTAGTTAGCCCTAACATGACTAATTTAGACCACATAAGCTATTAGGCTTCGATACCATTTTTAGAACTGGACAAGCCCGCAGCGGAAGTTATGGGTGAATTTCAAAATTTTAACCATATTGGATCTTTTATTGGACCTATGAAGTCTAACTGAATTAGAAAATTTCTAAATTTCATTTAAATAAAATCATTTATTTTATTTAAATTAAAATATGTTAAGATATGAAATTAATTTTATTTGATTTAGTTTATACATAAATGTATCATATACATATATGTGTGAGTGCACGTGTAACATAATAATCCGTGAAAAGTATAATATACCCATATGTAGATGTTGGGATTTACATCACAACAAATATATTAACTCATTTTGTATGTCATGTATGTTGTCCAAATATGTGCATGTATATGTGTTACAATATATATATATATATATATATATATATATATATAGACACACACACATATGTATGTATAAATATATTATATATAATACGTGAACATAAAACATTTATATAGAGAAATATATATATATATATAAATATATATATATAGGAAGAGAGAGAAAAATTATTAAAAATTATTTATAATTCAAAATTAACTTAGTTTTGCAAACATAATAATTTCAGTATTTTAATTTGTATATATTATGAATAAAATAATGTTTTCATCCATAAATAATTAACATAAAATAATCTATTAATGAATTCAAATTTTACAATTTTTGAAAATCTAGGATCATAAAATAGAGCTTAGGAAAAATCTGGAGATATTTCAAAGTCGAAATATTATTTTTAAAAACAAATATATTGATTTCGACAATAATTATTTAATATAAAAAATATATTATTAAAAATTCAAATTTTAAAATTTTAGAAATTCTAGGATCATGGATTAAAGGTTACGACAAATTTTAAAGAAATTTTCAATTAAATTATTATTTTTAATAAATCATAAACAGTTTTTCTAAAATAATATTAATAATTAAAAATAATAAACTTTATTGAAAAATTCCTAAATTTTTTATATATGTTTCTGAAATGATATAATATTTTTTTTTAATATAAAATTGAATTTTTTATGTAATAATTATTTTATATATAATAAACAATTCAAAAATTCAATAAATGTTAATTTAGAAATATGAATATATGTCTGATAATTAATTTTCGAATTTTTAAATTCATATTATATATAAATAAGTGTACTAAATTTTTTAAATCATATATATATATATATCTTATATATGCATATATGCTATTATGAGAGAGAAATATACACCAATATATATATATATATATATGAATTTATTAATAAATATATATAAAACAATTATTATTGACAAAACTTGATTTTGTATAGTAAACAACATTTGTTTATACATAAATCTAATAGTATAATAGATAAATTATGCACATAACAAAACTGATTTGTGGCAACCACATCTACTTACAAAAATCTCACCTAACTAAACATATAGCAGCAATATATTTAAATAGATATGAAATTGCTCATTATAGGATCATGGAATATAATTTAATTACTATAATATGTACCAATTTAATGATGCCTTTGAATCCACGTTGAAGCAATGATTTCCCTTCCTTTTACTGTTCTTGATTCGTCAGATTGCAAGTCCGGAATCATCGACCTCTAACTATCGAATAGTATTATTTTAATTTGGAATATATATGAGAATTTTGGAGTGGATTGAGAGCTATGTTTTAACCAGAAATGTAGAAGGTAATTGCGGCCAAAAAGGTTAGTAATTGTTTTTAGAGACACACACACACACAGATATATATATATATATATATATATATATATATATATATATATATAGGGTTGTATTAGAGAGAAACGAGGAAAACCATTTTATCCATTCTCACTTGATCTCAACCCATTATCTCTGAGCCAATTCCCTATGTTTTAGCCACCCCTAGAAATTCCCAAAACTGGAATTTTGCAGCCCTAATGATTGGTCTTAAACTCATCTAAGCCCAAGCCAAAATACTATGCAATTATATCTAATTTAATCGCTTGTCGATATTGTATATCGATCGATATATTTATAACTGTTATAAATATATATAACATTATTTATTTCTCAAATCATATTCAAATTTTATAATTAATATTTCATAAATTTTAATTAATTTATAACAATTATAAACTAATTAAATCGTTCGGTCTTAAGGGAATTCATCATTTCGGCTGTGTAACTCTTGGGTGTAAATTTGATCAGCGATTGACATCAAACTATTCTAATGTTAACGTTAACACGTCACTTAGCAGGTGGTGTGACATTATGGTCAAATTTATCGCTTACTCATTTTCGGTAAAAATCCAATTTTAGTTTAATAAGCGTTACCCGGTTGTAACATTTGTTTACACCAATTCTCTTCGTCAAAACTATATCACTTTGGACTTATGGAATTTGGTAATCGTCAAAATTCCAACTTCATCCACATTCAAATTTATAGTCTAAATACAAAGTCCTTGGTTCAATAATAATAATTATTATTAATCAAAATGCTCTGGCCAGAGACTTTGACTTTGAGTTAACTTGAGTTAACTGTGATACTAACCGCATATAACTAAGGAGATGATCCTCTCTTGAATAGCGCTTCATTTCCAATACTTCCACTCGACCCAACTATAGTCACTCGATGGATGTCATGCCATGATTTGGCTATAATCAAAGCGGAGCTTTCATATTGAAGATCCACGGTATTCTCAAGTCGAGAGAAATGTGTAAATTAGTCACATCGATATTTTCTGTTTGACCTTAGTTATATTAACTAACAGAAAACTACCAAGTGAGTTATTTCATAGCTATCCAATAACTATTAGTATGTAACCCCTAGGTGCCCCCACCAGTCATGAGTAATACACCATCCAATATTTAGAGAGCGTTACGTACTCCAGTCTCAACGGATACATCGATGTCCAGTCTCGATGCATCTTGACTAGGAACATTTAAAATGGTATATTTGTTTTGTTGTGATAAATTACTCATGGTTACAACACTTTGTAACTACTATCACAAAATATACCATTTATGGATTTTTCTATTAAATATACTTTTAATTAATTAATATAATCACATTATATCAAGTATATAATAGGAAGAAAATACCTTTTATTTCGAACAAGATTGGTCAACGAGTTAGATATATGTAACAAATTACATAATTGCCCCTAGGGCATACCCCTAACTCTATCAGTACGGACTAGGAGAGGTCCGCTCTTGGAGACAACTGTCCATAGGTTTTCTAAGGCAATTAAATTCGGGGAGAGAAGCTTCCCTGGATGTAAATACCATGTCATGCATAAAGCAAGATGATAGTGAAAGCCTGTGCAACTTCATTAAGCTCTTCAAATCCGAGGCGCTCTGAATTGGAGTGACCAGCGAGGAAGCACTACTAATGGCAGCTCACGTTAGGATCAGAAGAGATACTACTATGTGGGACAAAATAGCAGAAAGCCATGTCGCGGCATAAAGGATTTTTATGAAAGGGCAAGCGGCTATTTTATGATGGAAGAGGTTGGATCTGCAGCATAATATCAAAGAACTTCTGCCCCTAACTATGACAAGAAAAGGGGTAGAAGGATATCATCCACCTACATGACAGAAGGAGCTCAACTTCACAACAAAAAATCCATCACTCATACCCCTAGGCAGATATATGAAATGACCAAGACCGGGCTTGCTTATAATGTACCGAATAAGTGGAAAAAGGCAAAGCAAAACCGAGGCATCTCACAACATCATTAGCTCTGGCAGAATCCATGTGTCATTCATATTTCATTAGATGTCACCTTCCCGCTATACAACGGCATCGTCGGCATCGCAAACCTCCTCATGTATTCCTCGCGTAGGATTTTCTCCAAGAAGGGATTCTGATCTAGGGAGGAACCTCAATCATTATTGCTCCGATGCTGGTTCTAAATTACAAGTCTCCTCACCCTATCGACCAAATCCGGCTCTACTGGATCTACCGATCGGCGGTGATCATGGTCCGCCCTAAGTGTTTGGCCCGACGCTCATGGTTAGTTTCATGATACCTAGGTTCCTCTGACTTCAGGAGAACCATTCGTTCAACAGCTCTGTATGCATAATCCCTTCGTGGTGGATCCACGGCGGCCTCCTGATCTCCAACATTCTGGCCATCTACAGCATGACCAAAAGCCAACCCAGCACCATCATTCAGAAGTCGATTACCCGAACCAACGTTTGATGGTTCGGTATCGAGCCCTCTTAATGGATCAGTACCAATCCATAAGCCTTTTCCACGATTTGGTTCTGACCTCTGTTTTGACATTCCATCCTCTTTTCTAACCATCTTCTTCTTTTTGTCCCTCTGTCTTTGCTCCGATGATGAGGAACTATTAGATTCTGAACCAGAAGGTGACAACACCTCATGCTTCTCCAACCTCTATCAGTCAGTTGATTCAATATATCCAAACTTTGTCGCATTTGTCGATTCAACTCATCGTGGTTCTCTTGCAGCTTATCATTCATCTGTTTCATCATGCGGTCCATCTCTACCCTAGTAATCACATATGTCGGGTTTTGACCCTCGGTAGCGGTTGGTTGTGCAACCTCCTCAACATATTGGGAATTGACATTCTCAACATCCTTAGAAGCTCTTGAAGTGATGGATCGATCTCTTCAAGGGGCCATTCTGAAAAGCTTCTAGTAGACTTTTTGGAAATTTGAGTAGTTCGAAAAAGTAAAAAAGCAAATAAATTGGATCCATCTCTCGAATTTAGGCAATCCAATAGTAGATGATGGATCCAAACGGCCTGAGAATTACGTTCTCGGTAAAAGCACCAACATGTTTATACCAAAATATGGCATAAACAGCCAAGAGAATAATGTAGAGAATAAAATGAAGAAATATAAATAGAAAATGAAGTAAAAATGAGACATACAAAATTTATAGTGGTTCGGCCAACTGATGCCTACATCCACTTACTGTTTCTATTGAATATATTGTTGTTTACAAGTAGTGGTTTTATGGATCAGTATAGATCCTCGGGGTTATAAGAGAATTATAGAAAAACTTATGAAGAAGCAAAAGGATCCCTTGTGAAGCCCGAACCTCCTATTTATAGCTATAAGTCATTTGAAAGTTCTCCTCCATGATCTCCGCTATGTTCCCTGCTACCTAGCAGCAGTTCCTCGAGAAAACGTGATCATGTCGGCAAAGGTGATGGATTGGTACCGATCCGTTGGCATGGATCGATACCGATCCATAAGCTCTTCTCATGAATCGATTCCAATGCTTTGTGTTGTTGCGATTTGTTGTTAGCTTCGTGGTTATTGAAAGGTAATCTCCAAACCAAGGTTGTTACACTTGCATTGTTGGAAGCTTACTACTAGGTCAATAGGATGGATCGGTAGAGAAATAGAGTCACTGATTTCAAGTGCGAGAGGCATTTGATGGCAAACAACATGCGACCGATCCTAGGAGCTTGAAATAGGTTGCTGGAACTATGGGCTGGTAGTATAGGAGGTTGGGGGAAATTTGAGTGAAGTTCTATGGATCGGTACCAATCCATCAATTAGATGGATCAGAGCCTGTGGAACTTTGAGATGGCTTTGTATTTTCCCCGTATTCTTGATCATACTTAGTTTCTGGCCTTGTTGGCTATCTCTTTAGGCTTCCTGACTTGCGAAGTTCATTCAAATGTTGTTTGGTAAAAAGGCTGGATTATATAGGACTTCCTTTTTTGCAATGGATTTGATTGTCAAACAATTGGCGAACATGATATTGCCACACTATTCCTCTTGAAGTAGTAGATGAACACTGGAGAAAACTGAATTACATTCCACAAGTCAAAGATTCAATGGAATTACTTCAGACATCCGAATTTCAATGCTTCAAAAAGTTATTCGATAATGCCACTGGTGAAGAAAAAAATTCATCCTACTCAAGTTAAAGGGGATTTCATTACCATCAACAACATCACCATTGGATCCTAAAGTAGTCAAGCATAATGGAAGACCGACTGGCACCAAAATCAAGCTAACTGCAAAACAGAAAAAACAAATAAATTCAATGAAGTGTGATCTCTCAGCCTTTGAGTATGCAAAAACTAGTGATTAAAGACTTTCACAATTCAGTGTCAATATAAAGTTACAACCAAAGTGATAAATTCTAATGTGAACTTTGCTTCAAGTGATAAGGAATCAGTAAATTCTGGATTTAAAGTTTTAGCTTTTTATACAGAATTTTTGGCATCCATATATTGTTATTGTTGAAGATGTAGTAGGCGATGGTAATTGTGGATTCAAATGTGTTGCTGAGCAAGTCGAAGAACTGAATTCGTGTTGGATCGAAGCAAGGAAAACTTTTGTAGAAGAGTTAAACAAGCATTGGGAATCATATGTTTGGCATTTTGATCTTTCTCTTCGTGAACAACTAAAAGATTCTATTGATTGTTATACTAGTCCATGTTTTAAAGACAATTGGATGATTATGCCTAAAACTGGATATTTAATTGCTAGCACATTCAACCGAGTAGTGGTTTATATATCTGATCGTTAGTGTTTGACATACTATCAACATCAGACCGCTCCCAAGTACAATGGAGAAACATCGATTTGTGTGTTTTACCAATATTCTTGATTATCATTTTGTCAAAATAACTCTAAAAGATGATGCACTGATTCCCCCTATGGCTGGTTTTTTGTGTTGATTTGTATCTGCAGAAGCAAAACTATGAAGTGAATTTTATGTTGATCGACAAGTTGAATTCATCAAAATAAAACCACCAGATCTAGCAACCAAGGATGCACATATTTAGAATTTGAATTTAACCGTTATATAATGAAATTGTAATTTGACTACTTTGTAATTGATGTATTGAACGATTGATTTTGATGTTAATGTACTGAACGATTGATGTTTTTGGATAATATGTGTTAAAATCATTGTTAAAGTTATAGTAGTTGAATTATTAGTGCTCTGTGGTATAAAAATCATTGTTGTGTTACCAAAAGCAACCTGTGTTGTGTAATATAGAAAAAACAGGTGACAACGCTGAATGGTAGTTTACAACCGGTCAAATATGAATCTAACAGTGAAGAATAAACGCACGGTTGTAATTGACTGTGTAGTTGTTAAAGCATACAGTGATGTCTAGCCGAATGAAGTATAATTAAGGTGTACCACCATCGATCTATCATTTTCACAGTTGACTTCAAACGACTGAATAAACGGTTATATTTGACCTAGATTTCTCTACCCAATGGAAACATTTAACCAAGCGGTGGCTTTAATAGCCGACCAGAAACATGGGCAAATTTCACGGCTATAATTCAACATCAAAGCAAACAAAGTCATGGCGATACCTAACCATATGGCAATTTCCACTACCGATCAGTACTTTAGTATCATACGGTCATACCACAGTTGTATATTACCGACATATCAGTGTTACAACACGGTTATATATTGCCGACCAGAACGCTGCTGATATGCCATGACTATAATTGTCGAATGATAAGTTAAAAAACATGGTTATATACTGCCAACCAGTACATTACTGACATTTCTAGCTACATGATTTTTCCATATGCAATTGTAAGCATCTCAGCAATAACCAGTTGCATGATTTTGTATTTCTGAGATGATTTTGCCACATGCAATTGTAAGCAATATGATGAAAATGAATTTAAAAGTACATATCACTAAGTAACCATATGCCACATAAGCATCAAATACACAAGCATCTCGACACATATAACACTAAGTAACCATATGAGCATTTTAAATGCATCTCAGCACATACAGCAACCAAGTAGCCATATGACCATCAAATATACATAAGCAATACACAAAAGTAGATATCACTAACCATGAGCAATAAAAAACCAAAGTAATACATGAAATCAATAAAAAACCAAAGTAATACATGAAAGCAATAAAAACCAAAGTAATACGCAGAGTAATAAATAACGTAAGTACATATCACTAATGAAATACCATAACATTTCATACACCATACAAAATGCCATAATGTTTCATACCCGTAACATCTTTGGGACGATCAGTTAAACTTTCCTTCGGTACGTCAAATGCTTTACTTGCAGCCATTATCTATCAATTTAGAGACAAAATAGGATTAACTGACATTCAAGTAAAAAATAATACAATATATTATATAGAGTTGTCGAAATTTACCAATTTGTCACCAAAATAAACTTTTATACTAGTACTTTGCCTCATTTCAGGGTTTTTAACAATCGGATGTGAAACATCAATATACCTGCTAAGTATTTGGCAGTACAATCCTAAAGGTCCACTACAGCTGGGGATCGTGATTTCATAGAAAGCAAATGATCCTGCCAATTTTCTGACCACCAAAATCCATTATCATACTCAACCCGATATTGATTAGCACTTCCTCTACGACATTTTCTAGACTCCATAGGATTTTTCGAAAATCAATTGACGAACTCCAAATTGTCGCATAACTCTATTGGGATAATATGGTTCAACAATGCCAAAACATAATATAACACCATTATAGAATGCAACTTTGGGTAAAGGGTAATGAGATCTAATATTACGATAAGGATCCTCCATATCTACAAATTTGAAAACAACATAAGAGACTAAATATCACTAAATTTTTATTAAGATCCTACAGCAAATTAAAACTTACATCTTGAACAGTTAAATCGTCTAGTTGTTCTCTAAGTCGAATTATAGTAGATGTTGCAACCCCAGACTAATTCTTAGGTTCCCATCTACACATTCTAGGCATAGTGTGCTCATAGTTTTTGCAAGGAACGGTGCTAGGAATCATAGGGAAGTACTACACCAAAACAGTCAAATCCTAACATTTATAAGTGTTACAAATAATTTCAGTAACACTTTTTAAGTGTTACTAATGGACTGTGAGGAATGAAGCGGCCAAATTTGTGACACTTATAAGTGTTACGAACATACGTATTACTAACACTTATAAGTGTTGGTACAGAAATATACGGTAACGCTTATAAGTGTTGGTACAGAAATATCCGGTAACGCTTATAAGTGTTGGTACAGAAATATCCGGTAACGCTTATAAGTGTTGGAAAATGATTATTTAGTAACACATATATGTGTTGTTACACAGAAAATGCTTTGCATATCATTTAGGTTTGTGACGTAGATAAGTGTTGTTATCCAAAATATTGGTAACACTTATATGCGTTACTAATTGAAATTATGTTTTTACACTATTTAATACACAATTAATATTAAATTCTTAAAAAAAATGAATATAATATCTCATAAATGATGATGTCCATATCATATATAATTCATCATATCAATTCAATATAAAGTCTAAAATGCTTCCATATCTCAAATGCAACAATATCATATTTAGATAATACTATAATATGAGCTACAAACTTTCCAATTTCAAAATGCCAAAATATCATATCCAAATTACAAAAATGAAATTTCATATCTAATTTTAAATATGCAATATAATACGAGCTACTAATAAATAGAATTTTAGATACTGCGAAGACGAAACACAGGCCATATCACAAAGCCCCCATTTGAAAATTCACAAAGCTTGTGGTGCCCATTTTGAGGACCATCGTAAATTGGTGCTTCCGGTTCTAAAACTTCTGTTATCCAAACAAATTTCTCAATATTTGGAACTATCTCTCTGAAATGACACATAGTTTGTGTTCCAATATAAGCTTTTGCTACATCCTTCTTCGTATCTTATGATAGTAGCATTACAAATTGTTTACCTCTTGTAGATGATCCAACATCATTTGACGGAATACTAGCAACTCCAATATTCGAAGGAGATTTATTCAAGTTAGAAGCGGTTTCAGTCATAGGCGTCACATTACCACCATTAAGATTATGTTGTAACCCCGGCACCATAGTTAAGAAAGATGAAGCAAATGATTTAAGAGCCTCATTGATTTGGCTCGACACTTGATTCGCCACTTGATTTGCAACTTGATTTGCCACTTGGTTTTGTAATTCCGATGACCATTGACGAAAATTTTCCTTTTTATTCTTATCGCCAATTGCTTTTGAAGCTTGCATCAACTTTACTTATTTTGCAGAGGAAGTGGAGCTAATTGTACGACAATAGTTTTTCTTTCTATCGGACACAAAAACTTTAGAGATGGGATCGTTGTCAAGGTCGTATGTGTTTGCTTCCTCGTTACCGCTACATTCCAACTTCTGTTTTTCTTCCTCTTCCTCTACAAGTGCCTGCATTCAATACGTACAGAAGATTGGCGGTTGAGAAGCAATAAGATAAATAATAAACAATTGGACACGTTGGGATTATATCAAATGTTGATTGCTGGAGAAAGCAAATGAAAGATGTCTGAATAATGGAAAAGAAGATAATTGTTCAAAAAGTATATTAGTCACAGATTATCCACCTTTTAAATTGGTTTTGCATCTACCATTAAAGACGTGACATAAACAATCAAAAGAATAGGAAACTTTTCACCAATGTTTGTAAAATAATTTATCACTCAAAAACAATTGTTTGATGGAAAACTAGTCACTATATCTACCGCATAAGCAGTCAAGTCATGTGTGGAATAATTAACATACACCAAGTTGATTGCCAAAAGATACTTGTTCTGCAGAGTTCATATTACACATATATGAAATCATTCATTTTACTTTAATGATTTCAATATCATTTGTTTCCAACTTTGATGGAATTTATATTCCATTTCATTTTGTTAAATTGTGTTTACTGTCCATCGAGTATTTCTCTACATTTATTGAGCAGTGCAAACTGTTGCACATGCGTGTGTTTGCATCCAGTGCAAACACAGTTCGCACTTTGCACCCAATGCAAACACTCTCAGTTTGCACTTTGCACCCAATGCAAACACTCTCAATCTGCACTCAATTGACAGTCTACACTCTGCACCCAGTTATGCATGAATAATGTTTTCAATCTAATGTTCTTCTATCATCCATGAAGATTGTTATGCATGAATAATGGAACTAAAGGAACCTGAGAATTTTCTAGAAAGAAAAGAGAAAGGAAGGTGACATAATATGGCAATGCATGAAATTAGTCACTGCTAGCATCAGAAGGAGGAAAAGGGATGACTTGTATACGAATAGTGGTAGAAATATTTTTCATAGATGGATGGGTTTTTGTATGTAACCCAATCCTTTTGTTTCCTTTATTATTTTGTTTTATTAGAGAGGCAAGAGACCTCATTAAAACCTTGCTTAAATTCCAAAAAAAGAAAACCATATAATGGATAAAATTGATCATATAATTATATATATACATATAAATTTATAGAAATAGTAACTTTCGACAGTTATTTCAAAAAATAGTAATTTTTATGGAATTCGATTGATCAAGTGGTTGACTAGCATTCTATTATATGGAATAAATTAAGTGCAAAGAAGATGCCAATGTATATATATAAAGCTTTACCAAAATTTTTACAATTGATCAGTAATTCGTACTAAAGTAAAAATACTTACATAGGCTTTTGCCGCAGATGGAAGAACTTGTCCAGATTTCTTATTTATATGTCCCGCCTTCCAAACCATTGTCCGCGTAACTTTCTCTTTCGGATTTTCCTTGACCTACAAGAACAAATATTTTTAAACTAATTAACTATTCTTTATTAATATTTACAAGAAATATTTTTTATACTATTTCTTACCATTTCGTCGTAAACTCTACGGTATGATTTTCTTCCTAGTGTATGAGTGATAGTATTTTTAGCTTTGGCTTCGGCGTTTTCCTACATTGCTCTTTTTTTATATCTGAATATTGATTATCTATAAACTTTTCCCACCATACTCTGTCAATGTCCGCGGGACATTTAGTAATAGCAATATTCTTGGGTATGGTGGTTCCTCCGACTCTGAGCAATTTATTCCACAAAGTAGACTTTACCGTACGATAATATCGTGGAATTTTTTTTTCTAAAATTGGCCGAGCTAGATCGGGATCTATATCCATGTCAAATTCATTCTGTTTAACAAAGAAATTTTAGTACTAAGGATAAATCTTGTGCAAAACATAAATGACTAAATAAGATGAATTCGTGACATACCAATAGCTCTTGCCACAAAATATTCTTGTAATAATCATCTACATTTCTCCACTCGTCATAGCCAATCGGTATATGACAACGAAGTAGGGCTTCGCACCTAGAGCTCCATTTAACTTCATCTTTACCTTTAACACCCTCAAGATCAACACTTATTAAGTATTTTTTTATCACTTGTATGAGGAGGATTATATGCTTCAAGCTCTGCATTTGTACCTTTAGATGCACTAGCATTGCAATTGTTCGACATTTAGACCTGCATAAAAAAGATTTTAGTATACAATGAAACTTAAAATGTCATTTCAAAGTACAGGCATGACATCTTCGCTGAATTCATTCAAAAAACATGCTTCAAGCTCTGCATTTGTACCTTTAGAGGATTTTTATTTTTTTAAGGAATAAATTGTAAAGTGAATAAATTCAATTTAAGGAAAGAAAAATAAAATGTAAATGAATGCTACAATAAACAAGGAAAAAAGGGGGAAAGGTAGAACGTGTATAATGTTAAAAATCTATCTAGGATACCAGATTTGATTTATATAAATCTACAGAAGAAAAGATGCCCATATGCTCACAAATCAATCTGAAAGCATCCAAAAATATATCAAATAACATGAGCATGTACGTTCATAAACTCATATGCTAGTTTACCAAGTACCAAGTATATCAAACAACACAAATATTCATTTCAAAATGATATCTATTTCATTTCAACACATTTCAATAATGGTCCTAAGTTGGCTTGTTCTTTCATAATAGACTGAAAATTGATCGGTACTGTGTAGTCATCTATGTTGTCTGTCATGCGCTTCGGAGAACGTCGAACAACGGACCAATCAGGATTTTGAGTGTCTTTTACATAGAAAACTTGACCTGCTCGGTTGCTAGAATAGCGGGCTCATCATACTCTCCATTAGAATTTTTGAGCTTTTTCAAGTTCACCATCAACAAATGTGAATCGGTACAAATCTTACAACCATTTGTCTTATCCGCGATGTTTATCCAATCACAATAGAATACTACATGTTGAGAATCATAATAATCGACTTCTATGATATCTTTAATGATACCATACCAAGTAGTGTCATCGTCTGTAGGATTTATATCTTTTGCACTTGCAACAAATGTGGTGATTGCATCCATGCAAACACCGCTATCTTGGGTCAAAAGAGTGTCATCGTAATGTTGAGGAGAGAATATATATCCATTCACTCTATACTTGAGATTGCTTTTGGCTTCCCACTTTGGACCACTAACATATTGCCACAACATTGTGTTCATGCATTTTTCTTCTAGTAGCTATCAGGAACAAACAAATTTGCATGACTAACATAAAAGGAACAAAACCTACAATTTTCATATTGAAATAACTTAATTTTTTGTGCAACCAATCAATAAATTCAGTTTGTACAACTACTTCTGCCATTGTGGTAACTTTTCTTTTACCACGAGACACACCTTCTAAAGAGGAGCGATATGCACTACAAATTAGATATTATAATGTGAATACATTCGCTATTTTATGTCATCGGTATTTATCATAATATGGAGAAAAATTCATACCTATAATATTCTTCTCTCTCGGGAACATCGATTCTAAAAAGTATCCACCTTCGAATTTGAACACGTTGCATCCTAGTTAGCTTAATATATTTGCCTTCAATGATGGGGCGTTCATATATATCATCACCATCATCTAAAAAGGATGCTTGTGTAGAACTATGATTTCCATCACGTGGGTTCGGCATATATTCCATTGCATATCTAACTGATTCTGAAACAAGATATGCTTCAGCGATTGATCCTTCTATATAGCGTTTATTACTAGGTATATTTTTGCATTCTTTCATAGCCCTACACAAATGTACACATGCACATATATTTAGAAATTGTCATTTTGAAATAATGTTTACAAACCTTGTAAAAATAATATCTCACATTTCAAATGGATACATCCATATATAGTTTGTAGGTCCGCATAGCAAAGCTTGGTCAGCTAGATGCACCATAAGATGAACACTTATATCAAAGAAATCTGTAGGAAAATAATGTGCTAGCACACACAATGCCTCGGAAATCATATCTTTGGCGGCTTGAACATGTTCTCGAACTAAAATTTTCGAGCATATTATGTTAAAATACAAACTCACTTGTAAAATAGCTCGTCGTAGCTCACGAAGCTTTGGATATGCATGTTGAACCATTATAGGAAGCAAGTATTGCATAAAAATATGATACTTGTATGTTTTTTTTATGTGCAAAGTAGGTGGTTGAATAGTAACAAGGCTACCAAATCTTGTCCCAAGACACGATGGAAGTTTCGCATCTTTTAGAACTTGACAACATTTCATTTTATGAATCTTGTCCCATGCAAACTTAGATGATTGATTTCCCTTGTCAAACATTAAGTTGATAAGATGCTCTACAACATTCTTCTCCGTATGCATCGCATCAATAGTATGTCGCACTTTATGACTACTCCAATAAATTAAGTCATAGAAAATTGACTTCTTATACCAAGACAATTTTTCTATGTCACCATCTCCAACTGTAAAGAAACTTTTATCAGTAGCTTCATATATCGTTCGCTTCTTATTCTTTGGTAATTTTACAGGAAAATATTTTATACAATTAAGCTTTTCCAAAAGGGATGGTCCACTTAACCTTGTTGGCGATTCTTTATCTTCGGTATCCTTATACCATCCATGTTTTATTAATCTATATGGATGGTCATCCTTCAAAAATCTTCTATACTTTGGATAAACAACCTTGTTACCGATGTACTCTGACTCAGTCTCCATAGCACAAACTGGACATGCTTTAAAACCATGTGTCATGCAACCTAATAAATTTCCAAATGCTGGTAAGTCATGGATTCCCCATAATAGTATTGCCTTCATTGTAAACATTTCTCCCCTGTCCATGTCAAAAGAAGCCACTCCTTCCATCCAAAGTTTCTTCAACTCATCAACAAGAGGTTCTAAGTATACATCAATGTCTTGACTTGGTGCTTTCGGTCCAGGAATTAATAAGCTTAGCATTTGAAATTGTGATTTCATGCATAACGAAGGGGGTAGGTTATAAGGAATCATATATACGGGCCAACAACTGTAACTATTGGAGAGAACCCCATTCGGATTAAATCCATCACTAGCGATACCAAGCCATATATTACGTCCTTCATTTGAAATTCTGGCCACTTACATTTGATTGATCTCCATTCGGCCGAGTCAACGGGATGGCGCATGAAATTCCAAGAAGGATCGGCATGCTTATGCCACTGCATTTTACGAGCTATCCACGGTATAGTGTACAATCTAGTCAGCCTTGGAATTATAGGGAAATGTCTTAGAACTTTCCTCGGTTGGGTTGTCATTTTTTTATGCCTAACGCATTTGCCTTATCTTTAAATCTTGGTGTATGACAATGAGGACATTCTACTATGTTGGCGTTCTCTTTCCAAAATAACGTGCAATCGTTTTCGCATGCATGAATGCTTTTTACCTTCATTCCCAAATCTTTTAACATTTTTTTCATGGTGGGATACTTGTCGGGTAATGTATTATCTTTTGGAAGACATTTTTTAAATAATTTCAACAATTCTGTCATGCTATTTCCTGACCAGTTAAATTCTTTTTTCAAGTTCTGAAGCTCAACCATTACACCTAAAGTTGTAAGTCCATCTTCACAAGAAGGAATATTTTCTCATTTGCTTTGCTTCTGTATTCATGGTACATTTTCTGAACATGTATCTCTTCAAAGTTCACTTCACCGCTAGCCTGTGGCATATCATGCACTCTAAATGCATCATTAATGAGATTTCCAAGAGCGCCCTCAATAGGCTCTTCTACTTGCATTTGGTCTTGAATAGGTAACTCTTGGGCGGAATCTGATGCACGAGTCATTTGTACTGTAGCATTGTTTCTCTCTCCATGAAAGAACCACACATCATATGTCGAAAGCATACCAAAAACTATCAAGTGTTTCTCAACTGTTTCTATTGAGATTTTTTTGGAGTTTTTACACTTCTTACAGGGACACACACATAACTGGATATCTTGTGGTGAGTGTTGCTTTACAAAGTTGATGAAGTTCTGAACACCTTGCTTATATTCATCCTCATTTCTACATGGATTTTTAATCCACCCTCTTGACGTTTGTTCTGTCATAACTAAAATAATATATAATATTACGTTAGTGCCATATAGATTTGCAAAGAAAAATAATATATAATATTACGTTAGATAATCTAATAACATATCGGTTTATGCATAAATGATCTTAAATATCATTCATATACATATTATCATTTATATATAAAAAATTATTAGAATAAAGTTGCTGATGGATTGAGTTTAAGTAAATTGCTGCACAGTTCAAATTGGTGATAAACTAATTGAAAACTTCAAATTACTGAACTGTTCAAGGTGAGAATAAGCTGATTTAAAACATTCACTTTCCATCTTGAATAAAGAAAGCATACATTAAATAAATCCTTGTATAGTTTAATTGCTATGTTGGCTTTGTGATTTGATTTCTTGTATGTTAACTTAATTGAATGGTGTGCAGAGAAACCACAACCTATACATATTCTTCTATGGATTATGTACAGGTTCTGTACAAAGAAACTTAATTAGTTGAACTTACTATCGAATTACATCTTTAATTGGACTGTAGTGTTTATTTCTAAACTCGATGACCCTGGAATATAATTTAGTTGATGTGTAACTTTGTAACTTGCCGGGTTGTATTGACAGTAACACTGAAGGACCCTGAGACATAATTTAATTGCTGAGCTTAACAATGCAACGTTATGACCAGGTGGGGAATTGGGTCATGTTACTGAAGTGATGGTATGTTGTGTCATGTTCCCGCAGTGGAAAGTTGGTCATCATTTTTAAAAATATACCATGTATTATCCCCAATCCATATCATACAATCCATTTAATAATTGATATTTGTTTCCAAATTATCGACTTCAATATTTGACTTGATTATAAACAAACATCTTTACTACTATTTCAAATTAGAAAATATAATACAATTCTAATCAATTCAGATTTTAGCTAAATAACCAAGCAACCATGGTAAGGAATTTGGTCACAAAGTCCATCAGTAATTATATCACAACAATTCATTTAGAACAAGAACACATGCTGCTATACTTTAAATCTAAACAAGGAAACATGCTGTTGTTTGAGTTTAAGCAAGAAAAGCATGCTAACTCGCTGCTGTGACTACATGTACAGGCATGTATTTAAGTAAGCAAACACATGCTACAATGTATTATTCAGAGCAAGGAAATCGAACAACAAGATAATTCAAAGAACAGGTACTTCAAAGAACAGATACTTCAAAGAACAAGAACAGATACTTCAAAGAACAACAAGATAATTCAAAATCAAAATCGAACCTAAGTTGATGTACCTGGAGATGACGCGTGATTGGGAAATCGGTAGAAATCGTTACCTGGAATTATCTTTGTAACCTAAGTCGATGTACCTGGAGATGACGCGCGATGTGTAACTTTGTAACCTAAGTCGTTAGTAGAATGGGAAATCGTTACCTGGAGAAGAAATGGAGGATGCGCGATTGGGAAAGCGGTAGAAATGCTGATGAACGCGGGAACCCTAATTAAATTAAAAATTAGGCGGCCGATAGTGGAGATGGAAGGGAAAGCGTTAGAAAGATGATACGTATACAAGATTACATAAGGGTCCAATTTTTAGTGAGTTATTTACAAATTTACCAACTTTTCTAACACTTTTTTGTGTTGTAAATTATAACTGATGTGTTGGAAAGTTTATAAAAAACATTATTTATATTTCCCAACACTTTTTTAGGTATCCTGACACTTTTTTATTGTCAGTAGGCTGTAACATTTATAAGTGTTGGAAATTAACAAAAGGAAAATGTTGCAAAATCACTATTTTGGTGTAGTGAGTGGTCATAACTCTATGCCTAAAAAAATAACCTTTTGAGCTATAACAGTGTCTAAACAAGAAACAAAAAGAAAATATATTATAATACACGTACCATCAATAATGTCAAATAGCCAACCATATGTCTAACATCCCGTCGGGAAGCCAAACCAAGTTGACGATACAAAAATGCTAATATCCCCATTCCTCAAGCCAGCTCACTTAGACTATGTACATCTGACAAACAGTTTAAATAGTTAATTGACATCTTTGTATCGGACTTATCACAAAACAAAGTACATCCCACCAAATAGAGTAGGTAAGCACGGGCAATGATTTCATAATCATTCTCTCTTATTTCTTCTTTCTTTTATATTTCGTTGAATCTATCCAACAGAAAAAGCTTTACGGAGCATGAATCTTTTAATTCTTCCCTCGCAACTTCGTTTGAACTCCAAGATATTCCACTAAAAGTTAATCGTTTCGTTCATCTTCTTCCCTATAAATAGAATGACCAACAACCGAAACTTTCAAAATTTGAGCAACATCATCCGGTGTAATTGTCAACTCTCCGAACGACATATGAAACGAATTAGTCTCTAGATGCCATCTCTCGATGAAAGCCGAAATGTAACATAGTCTACATGTTTGTATGTATATTCAGCCAAACTGTACAAACCCGCATTCTTTACTATTTCAACAACTTGACTTGGCAAATCATCCAACTTCCACTCATTTAGCTTCCTCTAATATGCAATACATTTGAGTGTCCCTCTCTCTTATAAAGAAAATTTTCATAAATTATAACACGTTAATAATTAACATACACAAGTAATAATGTTACAAAGTGTTTACGTACCTCTTTCTTGTTCAAATGCTATGTGCGATACGAGTTTCAAAACTTTTGAGTATATAAGAGCCATTAATGGGCGGGCAAGCATGGCTGTGGTTGAAGTAGATGGATTCACAGTTGATAAGTTCTTTAGTGGTACCTCTTCGGCCTTTGAGTTATTCAAACTCAATTCGTCATCTAAACCATCATCATCGGAACCTTCTTCGCTAGACCCATTTTCCTTCCCCATACCATCCTTTGATCCATCATCGTGGGAACTACTACCGTTTACTTCCTCTTCACTAGCAATTGTTACATCTTCGTGTGCTTCCACTGATTTTTATATAATGGATTTTTTCTTAGCTTGTTCAAGTTTCAATGCACGTTTCCTCCGATAAAATGCATTCAAGTGCTCTCTCTCTTTTCCTACAATTATGACCAATAAACAATTTAATTAACATCTCCACAATGATCTAATGTAAACAATCTTTCATACATAAAAGAATAAATTAAAAAATAACTATAAATTTTTTAAATAATATATCAATATTTAAACTACGTATTTCAATTTTTTTTTCTTTTCAACTTTTGCTATGTATTTAACTATAAGTATTTTTAAACTATAAGTTGTTGGAATTCCTTAAGAAATAAAATGAATAGAAATATACAAAGTCCAAAGTCCCACATCGCCAAATTGTTGAGAGCTATATTGGTTTATATATGGTTTTCTCATAAGGAGGTTGGGGGCCTGGGGCTCCCAAATGTATGCTTCGTTGTGAGGAGGGAGATCATGCATCACCACCACACACGCGCGCGCCGCCGCCGCCGTCCGTCCGACCGAACCGGGCTGGGCCGGGTCGGGTTTGGGTTTGGTTCTAATATGATACTCGTATTTTTACTACAAACTGGACCGGGTTTTTTGACAGTTACAGGCAATACGAACAGATGCAGATCAAAGCGGACGTGGGTTGAATAGGCGCGAACAGTGGCGGGTGCGACCCGACTGAAGCGGACGCGGGCGAATGGATGCGGCATGAGCGGGTGCGACCCGTTAAAGGGCAGACACGACCGTTCGGAAGAGATACGGACCAACTATAAATAAGAAGGAAAACTGATCACTTTCCTAACCATTTTTTAGAAATCCAAATCTTCTTCTTCTCTTCTGCTGCTATACTCTAAATCACAGAGTGATATACTCACTACAATCTCGAGCAGAATACGTCTGTTGTATCTTGGGGGAATTTTGAAATAAAATTCTTAAGGAATCGTTACGACGAGCCTCAGACATAATCGGGTTAGAATTATTATTCTACATTCTATCCTTTAATTTTGTTATACTATTTATTCAAAATAGTATAACGCTGTTGTTGTAATTTATTTACAACATTCATATTGTTATAATAATTAATACAGAATTCCAGTGTAGTGGAAATCTGAGCTATAAACTTATGCGACGAGTTTATAATTATTTATTCTCTGTTTTGGTATACTAGACATATAACATCTTAAGAATTTTACTGTTTTCACTAAAACAGAGATGGCAACAGTAGAGCTCTCAACAAAGGCTACTACACACAACAGACCTGATCCTTTTAAAGGAGATGGTGACGACTTTTTAACATGGCAGAATCAGATGTTATTTTACCTCACCACATTCGGTCTGCAGCGGTATCTCGAGGAGGAGAAACCGATTTCTGCACCAGGCAAGGAAGCAGATGTTGCGACATGGAAACATTCTGATTTCCTATGCAGAAACTATATTCTGAATTGTCTCGACAAGGTGCTATACAAAGTATATCAACCTCTAAAGACAGCAAAAGCACTATGGAATACACTTTCCACGAAGTATAAGACGCAGAATATCAGTCTTAAGAAATTCATTGTAGACAAATTCATGGACTACAAGAAGGTCGACTCCAAACCGGTGACTGCTCAACTGCATGAACTACAAATCATTATTCATGAACTCGAAGCGGAAGGTCATAAGGTTGGAGAATCGTTTTTGGTTGAAGCCATCATGGGAAAACTGCCACCGTCGTGGAGAGATTACCGCAATTATCTAAAGCATGAAAAGAAGGAAATCTCTTTACAAGATCTCATAGTCCAATTGAAAATTGAGGCAGATAACCGTGGAATTACAAAACAAAGCGAGGAGGCATTTGGGGCTGAAGATTCAAAGACCAAAAACAAAAAGAAGAATTTCCAGAAGAAAAGGAAAGCTCCAGACAACAAACCAAAAGACAACAAACGAACCAAAAAGTTTAATGGTGAATGTTGGGTGTGGAAAGGTTGGACATGCCGCTAGAGATTGCAGACTCAAAAAGGACCGCAACAAAGAGGCAAATTTAGTAGATAACATGGAAGTGGATGAGTCCAACTTCTCGGCAGTTGTATCTGAATGCAATATGGTTCAGAATCCTAACCAATGGTGGGTGGACACAGGCGTTACTCGTCATGTCTGCTTTGACAAATCCATGTTTTCTACATACAAGAAATTCGATCATGGAGAAAAACACTATATGGATAATTCTGCAGTATCTATGATCAAAGGCAGTGGCACAGTAATCCTCAAGTTTACTTCGGGAAAACTGTCATGTTGAATGACGTGCTCCACGTTCCAGACATACGCAAGAATCTCATCTCTGGTGCAGTATTATCAAAGAAAGGATTCAGAATGGTGTTCGAGTCAGACAAGATGGTTCTGTCCAAAGCTGGAATGTATATCGGAAGGGGATATTTATGTGATGGCCTATTTAAGGCAAATGTAGCCGTTATCGGCAATAAAACAATGTATTCTGATTGTGCTATTAATAAAATTGAAGTTTCTTACTTGCTTGAGCATGAAATTTTACTATGGCATGATAGATTAGAACACATAAATTTCCGAAAAATGAAAATATTATCAAACTTGGGATTAATTCCAAAATTCCAAGTAGATAAGAACTACAAATGTGAGACATGTGTAGAAGCAAAAATGGTTAAAAAACCATTTCAATCTGTTGATAGAAGCACCGAACCACTAGGTTTGGTTCATACAGATTTATGTGATTTTAAATCGTTACCTACAAGAGGTGGGAAAAAGTACTTTATCACGTTTATTGACGATTATACGCGATATTGCTATGTATATCTTTTGAATAGTAAAGATGAAGCAATTACATCATTTATAAAGTACAAAGCTGAGGTAGAAAATCAGTTAAATAAAAAAAATCAAGATATTGAGATCTGATCGAGGTGGAGAATATGAATCACCATTTGAACAGTTCTGTGCCGAAAATGGTATAATTCATCAAACAATAGCTCCATATTCACCACAACAAAATGGTGTAGCCGAGAGGAAGAACATAACGTTAAAAGACATGATTAATGCCATGCTTTTGACTTTTGGTCTACCGACGAACTTGTGGGGGGAAGCCTTAAATATGTCTAATCACATATTAAATAAAGTTCCTCACAATAAAACAGGAACAATTCCATATGAGTTATGGAAAGGACACAAACCAAGTTTTAAATACCTTAAAGTGTGGGGGTGCTTGGCAAAAGTCCCAGTTCCACCTCCCAAGAAAGTCAAACTTGGACGAAAAAACAGTAGATTGTTACTATTTAGGGCCAGCCCTAAATAGTAGTGCCTATAGATTTTTGGTATTCAAGTCTGATATAGCTGATATTCATGTAAATACAATCATGGAATCTAGAGACGCCTCATTCTTTGAAGACGTGTTTCCGCACAAAAGGAATGAAGGGAATAAAGTCCCTAAAAGGACAAGAGAAGAATCAAGCAATTCACATGAAGATAAACTCATCATGAGATTGAGGAAGTTGAACCAAGAAGAAGCGTAAGGGCTAGGACTTCCAAGACATTTGGTTCGGATTTTTTCACATATGTGTTAGAACATGAACTTCAAACGTACAAGGAAGCAATGTCATCTTCTGAATCTTCATGTTGGAAAGAAGCAATCCAAAGTGAGATTGATTCAATTCTAAGTAATAAAACTTGGGAAATTGTTGATATTCCACCTGGAATAAAACCTATTGGCTGCAAATGGATTTTCAAGAAGAAAATGAAAGCAGATGGCTCTATCGACAAGTATAAAGCCAGATTAGTAACCAAAGGATATCGTCAAAAAGAAGGAGTAGACTTCTTTGATACATATTCGCCGGTAACACAAATAACCTCTATAAGAATGCTAATAGCAATTGCATCGATCTATAATCTAGAAATTCATCAAATGGATGTAAAGACAGCATTCTTAAATGGAGATCTCGATGAGGAGATCTACATGGAGCAACCTGAAGGTTTTGTTTCCAAAGGAAATGAAAACAAAGTCTGTAGATTAGTAAAATCATTATACGGACTAAAACAAGCTCCAAAACAATGGCATGCAAAATTTGATAGTGTCATGATGAGAAATGGTTTTCGTATAAATGAATGTGATAAATGTGTTTATTATAAACAAATTGGACAATCATATGTGATGATTTGTTTATATGTAGACGATATGTTAATATTTGGTCCAAATACTCAGGTAATAGAGACCATAAAGAAGATGTTAATTAGCAATTTTGATATGAAATACTTAGGAGTTGCAGACGTTATTTTGGGAATCAAAATAATAAGAACACCTAATGGAATTGAATTGTCTCAGTCACACTATGTAGACAAAGTGATTGAAAAATTCCAAGACTATGGAATTAAAGAAGTGAGAACACCTTTTAATCCATCAGAAGTACTGCATAAAAACACTAATGAGAGTGTAATGCAACTGGAATACTCTCGTGTAATAGGATGTCTCATGTATCTCATGAATTGCACAAGACCAGATATAGCTTATGCAGTAAGTCGACTGAGCAGGTATACAAGCAATCTAGGAAAGGAATACTGGAAAGCACTAATGAGAGTGCTTGGATATTTAGAAAATACCACAAATTATTCCTTACATTATGGAAAATATCCTGCCGTCTTAGAAGGATATAGTGATGCAAACTGGATTGCTGATTCAGAGGAATCAAAATCAACAAGTGGTTATGTCTTTACCTTAGCAGGGGCAGCAATGTCATGGAAATCAACTAAACAAACATGCATAGCTCGATCCACTATGGAATTAGAGTTCATCGCTTTAGATAAAGCAGGCGAAGAAGCAGAATGGCTTCGTCACTTTTTAGAAGATATTCCATTTTGGCCTAAACCTGTACCGGCCATATGCATACACTGTGATAACCAAGCTGCGCTAAGCAGAGCGCACAACTTTGTGTATAATGGAAAGTCACGACATATTCGTCGACGCCATAACACAGTTAGGCAGTTACTCTCAAATGGAACTATTTCCATAGATTACGTGAGAACAAATGATAACCTAGCGGATCCATTTACTAAAGGTTTATCAAGAGAGAAAATTGACTGCGCATCGAGGGGAATGGGTTTAAAAGCCTAAACCACCAAGAGTTATCTTATACGGAAACCTATCCTAGCGACTGGAGATCCCACGGACTAGGATCAATAGGCAAACCAGTTCTGAATAACTCAAGACGTAATGCATTTGCATGGACATAGTCCAACTCCATTCCTATGGTGCACAATATAAATGCATGCCTACAGAAGTATTTAAAGGTTAAAACTATGTTTTTTAATCATGACCATATCTTGGAAATAACAAGTGGGGTATATGTAGAATACTCTTAATGGTTGCGATCACCTATGTTAGTGTGAGCTGGGTCGGCTCTATGAGAATATTAAAAGGCTTTTATTCTCTAAAACACTCGTAGAACCAAAAATTGTTCAGGACCAAAATGAACACAATCAAGAGATTAGATGAGATGGGAATCAATGCTTCGTAAAGCTTATTGTCTAGATATACAATAAAGGCTGACGATTCAAGATGAAATAATTCACCGATCAGCCAAGTAGATCCGATAAGCTTTAACTAGGGAAAGTTCAAAGTGAAATATCTACTTATCCATGATAAAACATTATTCTATATGTACTCTGTGATATTTCGCTTTGTGTGGGGGATATGTATATTATCATTCATGTGGGGGATTGTTGGAATTCCTTAAGAAATAAAATGAATAGAAATATACAAAGTCCAAAGTCCCACATCGTCAAATTGTTGAGAGCTATATTGGTTTATATATGGTTTTCTCATGAGGAGGTTGGGAGCCTGGGGCTCCCAAATGTATGCTTCGTTGTGAGGAGGGAGATCATGCATCACCACCACACACGTGCGCCGCCGCCGCCGTCCGTCCGACCGAACAGGGCCGGGTTTGGGTTTGGTTCTAATATGATACTCGTATTTTTACTACAAACCGGACCGGGTTTTCTGACAGTTGCAGGCCATACGAACAGATGCAGATCAAAGCGGACGCGGGTTGAATAGGCGCGAACAGTGGCGGGTGCGACCCGACTGAAGCGGACGTGGGTGAATGGATGCGACATGAGCGGGTGCGACCCGTTAAAGAGCAGCGATGACATAAAAACAGATGTGACTGTACGAAGAGGTACAGACGCGACTGTTTGAGCGAACGGGTGCAGACACGACCGTTCGGAAGAGATACGGACTAACTATAAATAAGAAGGAAAACTGATCACTTTCCAAACCATTTTTTAGAAATCCAAATCTTCTTCTTCTCTTCTGCTGCTATACTCTAAATCACAGAGTGATATACTCACTACAATCTCGAGCAGAATACGTCTGTTGTATCTTGGGGGAATTTTGAAATAAAATTCTTAAGGAAATCGTTACGACGAGCCCCAGACATAATCAGGATAGAATTATTATTTTACATTCTATCCTTTAATTTTGTTATACTATTTATTCAAAATAGTATAACGCTGTTGTTGTAATTTATTTACAACATTCATATTGTTATAATAATTAATACAGAATTCCAGTGTAGTGGAAATCTGAGCTATAAACTTGTGCGACGATTTTATAATTATTTATTCTCTGTTTTGTATACTAGACGTGTAACATAAGTTAGCTAGCTATAAGTTAACTATGTATTTTAAATAATAATTTTTTTCTTTTCAACTATGTATTTAACTGTAAGTTCCAAGCCTAACCTTATTTCATCGGCATGAACATTCATCTTTTAATTTTATATAAATATAGTTGAGATTTGGTACATATATTTGAACAAATATACAAACAAAGGGCTTCAAATATAATTGAAAAATTATAGCCGCCCCAAATGCTGTCAGTCGGGGAATGACAAACAAAAATTAGTGGCAAACTAAAATTTGAAGTCACGGAAATAATCAACCACCCTAACAACAAATTCAACGCCGACCGATAAAAACCCTAGATGGGATTTTAGCAAAATTTGAAATAGAAAACTTATGAGATGGCTGAGAAGAAGAAGTTTTCTGGTTGCGAGATGGTTGAGATATCCGACTTTGCTTCTTCATCACTCTGGTTGATTTTCGCATCATGAAGGTGTTAGATTTTGGTGATACAATATTCCATATTTAAGTATATTTTGGAGATATTTAAGTCTATATGGAATTGTGACTCAAATTTATTGTCTATTTTATAGATTTTGGAGAGTGATTAATTGCATCTTTTATTGCTTTAAAGAAGTAATGAATTATCTACATGGAAAAGATCTATGGAAGTATGTAGTAGCTTCTTAAAAGAAAATATTTTCTCAACATTATTAAAAATAAGCATGTATATGGTTCATTGGATGTGCGTGGAAAAAGTTATTTTTCTAGGGTTTTGAGATTGAGATATCTTCTCAGTTTTTAGGTGCACTCTTGTAATCATTTGGTGAATTAATAAAGGTTTTGTTTGGAGAAATTTGTTTGTCATTATTTTTTCACTTCTTATCTCTTTTAAAATCTAATTGTGTAGGGATCCTAGGAAAATCATAACAGTTGGTATCAGAGCATACTACACAAATTTTTTGAAGAGAGTTTTGGTTATGGAGAGTACAAGTGTTGAAAAACTTAGTGGAAGAAATTAAGAGTTATGGAGGGCGAAGATGAAGAATTTTCTATATCTCAATGATCTTCACCAACTATTGGAGAATAAAGGGGAGAAACCTACTAATGTATTTGAAGCAAAATGGAAGACTTTGGATAGGAAGGTTGCAGCAGTTATTCGGTGCTTTTTGAAGAATACAGCGTTTCATATTGTTGCCAATAAAACATCTGCATTTGGAATTTGGAAGAAATTGGAAGGAATCTATGCAAAGAACTCCGCAACAAACAAGACACTTCTTATGAGAAGATTGATAAATCTAAAGCCTAAGGCATGTGGGTCAATTGGAGAGCATCTCAGGCAATTGTGAACCAATTGGAAGCTGTAAATTACAGGATGGATAATGAGACACAAGCCTTGATATTAATGAGTTCATTACCAGAGAATTGGGAAATGCTTGTGATTGCATTGAACAACTCAAATTCAGATGGAGTTGTTTCAATGTGATCGGTGGTTAGTAGTCTTCTTAATGAGGAGATGCGGATGATGAATCTAATGGAAGAAAAAGATAAGGAAAAAGATAAAATTAGAAATCCAATAGGAGAGGCGCATCTTGCAAGGAGGGGTAATCAATCAAACAAGGAAAGACAATCAAATAGATCAAATATGGAGAGAGATTTCATTTGCTATTACTGCGAAAAACCTGATCATCATTTGAGATTTTGCAATAAGCTTAAAAAGGACAAGGAGATGATAAATGCATTAGAAGAAGACCAAATGAACAAAAAGATAGTAGCGATGATGCAGTGAATTTTGGTGAGGAATTTAAAGACAATGTCCTATGTGTGGATAAAGGAAAAAGAAAAGATTGAGTGCTTGACTCAGGTGTTTGTTTCCACATACGTAATAAAAAAAATCATTTATTGATTACGAAGAGCAAGATGCTAAGGTGAAATCTGCTAATGGTGGAAATTTGGATGTTAAGGGCATTGGTTCCGTTAGATTGAAGATGCATGATGGAAGGGAGGTGAAGCTTACAGAAGTCAGGTATGTCACGAAAATTACTAAGAATCTTGTTTCTGTAAGACAATTGAAGGCAAAAGGCTGCAACTTTTCAACTTGAGATGGAGTCACAAGGGTTTCGAAGTGTAATAGGAAGGTGCTACTCGTAAAAAGAGAAAGCAACAATGTTTACAAACTGATTGGAAAGACGGTGGAGATTGAAGAAAGTTCTCAATTTGGAGTTGGGGAGACAAATTGTTCTGAATTAAGGTGTAGCCTGCAACGGAAAACCACAAAGTCTGATTGGAGACCTTTGTGGTATTACAAGCAATTCCGATTTATTGATAATATGCACGTTCAATTAGGGAGCGTGCATATATAGGTGGTTTGGAGGTTAGTCGGTTTTTGGAATGATAATATTTGTTTCCATGGTAATATTGGAAATTGTTTGGAGTTTAAGGTTTAAGATGAAGCTTGGATGACATTTCAGGAATATCATATCAAGGTGAAGATCGTTAGATTTTGGTGATACAATATTCCATATTTAAGTAGATTTTGAAGATATTTGAGTGTATGTGGAATTGTGACTCAAATTCATTGTCTATTTTATAGATTGTAGAGAGTGATTGATTGTCACTTTTATTGCTTTAAAGAAGCAATGAATTATCTATATGAGAAAGATCTATAAAAGTATTCAATAGGTTCTTAAAAAAGATATTTTGTCAAGACTATTATAAATAAACATAAATATGATTCATTAGATGTGCGTGAAGAAAGATTATTTTTCTAGGGTTTTAGGGATTGTTCTCAATTTGTAGACTTTCTTCTGTAATCATTTGGTGAATTAATAAAAGTTTTGTTTGGAGAAATTTGTTTGTCATTATTTTTCTTCACTTCTTACAACTTCTGAAATCTAATTGTATAGGGATCTTAGGAAAATCATAATATAAGAAATAGAACGATGAACAAGGAGGAAAAAATGAAAATAGAGTTTTTTAAAATGGTAGCTTGACTTGTATATTTGATGGTATAAAATAGTTGTTATATGCTGATTATACATGGCGCTCTCTAGGAATGGTATTGGTAAGCATTTTTTAGTCCTTTTAGCAACCCACTTCATTTATTTTCCGTGTTCGCAACAAACCTATACTAATATACAACATTAATACTAAAAGTCGGGTTTACAACGAACAGCCCATTCAGAAACAGCCCGACCAATGATAAAAGAATCCCTTTATATTCGATTTTCTTCCAAGGTATAAACCCTCTTCATTATTTTCAGAACTGCCGCCGCCTTGCTCCAGATCAAACCCAGTTTCCTATTATCAAACGCAAGGTACCAACATTCTATTCTTTGCTGTCTTCCTTGTAAAATTATGAAACTTCACTGTTTAAAACTTTTGATTTCTGTGCACGACCCGTTCTAGTTGATTTTGTTTGTATAAGCTTGGTTTTCAAATGGGAAAAAAAATGTTTTCAATTATGTGGAGAAACTTGAATTGTAGGTATGCATACTGTCTTTGATTTGTTGTATGATGAAATTGAAGTGTTTTTGGAATCCGTCATAAATGTTGCAGATCTTCACCTAACCCTAGAATTTTTATTACTTCGACTTTTTTTTATTAATGGCTAACCACCTAGTTTATAGCAGAAGTAATCGAAAATCGGAAAAGAGCAACCATCTTTTGTTTCATCAAGGATATTTTGCTTTTGGAAAATCATTCTTGTAATATATCAGGCATTTAAGTTTTAGTCCATCTTATAGGTTTGTTGATCACCACCTGTTATACTCATTTGGGAGAGACATAAAATATATCAAGTTTCTTTTTTGGTACCAAATATATTTGTCATTTTCTGCTTTTAACAAAAGTGGTATCAAAACAAATTGAATTTAGATGCCTAAGTGCATTTCATTTAACTTGATTTGAACTATTATATCTAAACCTTTGTAATTTGTTTGTTTATCATGCATGAGGGATACTATGCTGAAATATGGAAAGAAAAACTTGATTCTGTAACTTCTGGACTGATGTTTTCAGGCTCAAGAGAATTTTTAGTTTTTTTACTGGCTAGTCCTGAGGTCCCCTTACATTTGTTTGCTCATGCATTAATATAATGTAGGGTTACTGACTAGTGTTTGTGAGTGAAATAGTTAAAAACAATTAGATATGTTCTGAGCAGCAGTTTTGTCTTTGTATGTTTTGCAGTTCAGTTAAACTACTGAAAATTGCGATCCACATATTTATTTACTGAATTTTGAAAACGTTATTATTGGAAGTGTATATACCATCTATCATACTGTATGCAGGTAGAGGGTGTGTCTACTTACACACTCCACCAAAATTTCCTTTTCAATTGATGCTAAATGTATGCATGTATGTATACACACTTACACACATATGTATACTATGGCTTGTATAGATTTCATATACGCACAATTTCTATTCTTGAAATCCTCATTACATCCAATTCAATAGTGAAAATAGGAATTCAAACTGTCTTTTTGTCTATCAAAAACACCATCTATGTTTTCTCTGATATTGATTCCATTAACTGTATAGGGGCCTGTTTTGACGTAATTAATGGTGGGACTTTGTTGCGTATATACAAGTGTTAGGATCTATAATGCAAACTCCATTGTGATATGGCACAATCTATACAAACAAGTTTGAACTGTAACTCTTGGTCAAATAAAATGCTACATAACGGTGACACCATTATTCTATGATTTGCTGCAAACGATCGTTGCAACTTTAAAACTGTACTTAATGTATTCTTGATGCAACACATTTGCAGGTAAGGGCACTTGAAGAGCAAGCAAATCAACATTTATACAGCTTGTAGTTAATGCTCTTGAATTGCGATGGATATGCAAACAAATTTTCTCCAAATAACCTACAAACCAGAGATAACAAACGGGAAACCTATACACATCTCATCAAATGCACTTCCATCTAAGGCATCAAACTACGAACCAGCTGGTCTTTCCTTTCATCTAGCCGCCCTGAAACTCTCTGGCTACAACAACAAAGAAGACAAAGATACAGACACAGACGACCAAAGCGTGAAATCAGATGACAGAGACCAAACTTACATCCCATCCTCAGAACCCTACACCAAAAACAAAAAGAAAGGCAACGACAAAGACGATAGCAAGCAACAAGATCACTATGCACTAATAGGCCTAGGGCACCTACGCTTCCTAGCCACCGAAGACCAAATCAAGAAATGCTATCGAGAAACCGCCTTAAGGTACCACCCCGACAAACAAGCCTCACTTCTTTTATCAGAAGTGACCGAAGAAGCAAAGCAGAAGAAGAAAGACGAGATAGAGAATCACTTCAAAGCAGTTCAAGAAGCCTATGAGGTGTTAACCGACCCTATGAAAAGAAGGCTGTACGACTCCACTGATGAATTTGACGATGCTATACCGACTACTTGTGGGCCAAACGATTTTTTCAAAGTGTTCGGGCCCGTATTCATGAGAAACGGTAAATGGTCGGTGGCCCAACCCGTTCCTAGTTTAGGAGACGAGGGCACACCATTAAAGGAAGTCGATGGGTTTTATGATTTTTGGTATTCTTTTAGGAGTTGGAGGGAGTTTCCTCATGCCGACGAGCACGATATTGAGGAAGCAGAGTCTCGAGATGAAAAGAGATGGATGGAGAGGCAAAATGCGAAATTGAGAGAGAAAGCTCGTAAAGAGGAGTATTCCAGAGTCAGGAGCCTTGTGGATAATGCTTATAGAAAAGACCCTAGAATACGTGGTAGAAAAGAGGCGGAAAAGGCGGAGAAATTGAGGAAGAAGGAGGCTAAATTGATGGTGAAAAGAAAGCAAGAGGAAGAGGCGGCAAGGGCAGCCGAAGAGGAGAAACGTAGGAAGGAGGAGGAGGAGAAGAAGGCAGCCGAAGCTGCTGCTATTCAGAAGAAGAAGAAGGAGAAGGAGAAGAAGCTTCTGAGGAAGGAGAGGAGTAGGCTTCGTGCACTTTGTTCGAATTCGGGTGTTTCGGTTGATGATGTCGAGAGCTTGTGCATGTCGCTCGATATGGAGAATATCAAATGCTTGTGCGATAACCTGGAAGTGATAGAAGATGATAGTAAGGTTAAGGAGCTGAAACTTGCATTGAGTGAAGGAAACACTTACACTTCTAAAAGTTCAAATTCGAATTTAAATTCGAATTCAAATGGGGATGCGAATGGAAATGTAAATGGTGAAGAGGAAACATGGTCGGATGTGCAAGAAAAGGAGCTTTTTGAGGCGTTGAAAACGTTTACGACAGAAGATGGGAAATGTTGGGAAAAAATTGCAGCTTCTGTTACTGGAAAAACTGTTGGTCAGTGCAAGATGAAGCTTGAGTCGATGAAGGAGAATTATAGAGGGAAGAAAGAAACCTGACTGAGGTTAGAGGAGTAGAGATTTGAAAGTGTGCTAATTTTACTATAAAGTTTTATTCTTCAGTATTCATTGAACCTTGTATTGGTCTATTTGGAGATCCTTCCTTTGTGCCTTGATTCGAAGAAGCTGCTGTGCTTTGTGTGTTTCAGGTGAAGATGGGTTAGGGAGGTATTTCCGTTTTTGGTTTTATCTTTTATATTTTTGTATGTTGAATGTAGAATGGACTCATGTTCTAGGAAATATATTACTATTTGGGGTTATATGATTTTACCGGGACGCTTTGTGATAATAGCGACTGACTATTTTACATCTGTGTTTGCTTCGTTGCTTCGTTAGCAGTACTGTACGCACTTTGTATTTGAGCGCATGAAATACTGTGAAGTTGAAGAAAAATTATAGAACTACCAAATTTTAATTTATAATTTTTTTACGCCAGAAATTTATAACATTTTGTTCTGGGATTTTCGACAGTTACGTTAGTTGAATAACAGATCAGTTTTTTCATTTTATGTCAATTTTGTTTGTGATTCTATGGGTAGTTTTGAGTGTAAATCTTTTTTTTTTTAAAATCGAACATAGGCAAGCAACAGAATGAGGAGTTAATAGCAACTTCTTTGATTCAATGTACATTCAATGATTGGAGTTTCAGGCTTTCAGCCTATACACTTTTGAATTTTTACTAAAGAGATTGAAACAACTTTGGAATGGAACACCTGTCCTTTTTCTTGTGCAAAACTGTTTGCATTTCCATTTGTGGATTGTGCTTTGTTGAAGAAACATAAATCGGCACTGTGGCAGTGATATTTCAACGAACTGATGAGTTATGCGTTTATTTAGCTTGTGTTTACTATAACTTATTGTTAATGGTATCATGTGTCGGTGCTCAAGTAACATAACTATAGGCGTACTAGTTTCATCACACTTTAATTTTACGAAATGGGAAATAATGTTATTAGCTGAGGGTAATGGAAGTTATGCATAACGTACGAAAATGAAGCAACATACAACTTTTCATGCATCAGTTTGCAATTTTATAGCAATTGATCAAAAATCAAAGTCACCGTGGTCAAATCCAGCGTCCTAGCCAGCATCATAGTTACCAACATCCCCATATCACCAATTAACATCTCTCGGACTAAATTTTATATACGTGTAATGCTATATGAATATCGCATTATATATGTATAATGCTATATGAATATATCATTCTGTTGTTCTTCAAACTAAATTTTAAAACTTATCTTATGCAGAGTAAAATTGATCTTAGGTTTTTTCTCCAGACTAATTGCCTCGAGAAGATATATATTTTTCATGAGAAATTTTATTGGACACGGTATGTGGATACAAAGTACGATACAAGATATTTTAACCATTAAATTTTCATCTGAATTTTACTTCTTTTATTTGGACATGATATGTGGATACAAAGTACGATACAAAACAATTCAACGGTCTATACTTGTGTCAAAATTTGTATTTAATTTCGTGTCTCAATAACTGCTCTTATTTTTCATTTCCATGTACAAACTAATTGTCTCTTTGATAATTCCTTTATTTATTTTCTAAATTTCCAACATTCAGAAGAAACCCAACAGTTCATCGGAGAAAAGAGAAGCGTTGTGATGTCTGATATAACATCATCTTTGTAAAATTGGTATTGTTACACGATAGAGGGTATAGCGTGCAACATGACTATATGCGACCAAAATTGTAACGATCCGAAAATTTTAGTGGTTTTATTAATATATTTAAATGAATTTTGTGATTTTAAATAATAAATTTTTGAAATGAAAATTTGATATTTGGATTAGTCTATCTGAACATATCAAATGGTAAATTTTCATCAGATAATATGGAAGTTTATTTTCTAATGTAATTCTATTTCAATTTAAATCAGTTAATATTTGGTGATAATAAAATGTTTTCCAAACCTGAATATTTTTCTATAGAAAATTTGTAAATCATCTTCTGATTGAGACGTCATATTTCGTTTCTTCAAATTTTGACTTCTATTGCTCCGTACACCTTATTCCTGACATTTTAGCAGCATTTCCGGTATCGATTATCGACTTTTGATTTGATGATCGTACCTCTATCTGTATACTGTTTTGATCATCTTGTCATGTTGATCTCCGCAGTATATTAGTTTATGTGTTTCGATGTTCGGTACTCGACGAAATCAATAAAATGATTTATCATACCAGTATCCAAATTCTAACTTTTGATTTATCAAAGTCCATTCCTACATCACCTGATGAATTCAACAGCCGTGGAAATCAAATAGGCGTTAGTCTTTCATATTCTTAAATTTATTATCTAACTTTTCTTATACCTACCGGTTCAATATGTTTCATTTGTTTTCAAACAAATATAATATAAAACAGGGTAAAGTTATATTGCCTGTTCATCTTTCATTTTGCTGCACGACCATTATTTATCTTTTCCTTCCCCACTTTTTCACAAACGCCTTCTCCCTTTTCTTTCATCTTCTCGGATCCATTCGAACCTCAACCAATCGCCGATCTCCTCCTTCCTATCTCAGAGCCGCTCTCACCTTTTCCCTCAACCGAAGCTCCATCTAACCCACGTGATTCACCCAGGCTCGTGCAACCCGTGCTCCATCATCCACAATCGGCGACAGCCTCAACCCGAGCTTCCCTCTATTTTCCGCATTTCTAGTCGACCAAGCATTCATCTTCTCTACCCCTGTTGCCTCCTTAGCCACTACCTTGTCGCGATGAGTTTGTTCTTCTCTTCCTTGATGTCTTGTCTGGTATATATTGTATACATATATATACTATAAAACAGTTTCTTTGTAAATGTTGATGATATTGTATATATTAGTATGTTAATTGTACTATATGTTTACGTATATTAAGTTTATATAAATTTGGGTTGTGGATCTATTTTTAAGGAAAGTATATTCATACATCAGTTTATGTTAGTAAATCATAGGCACTACAAGGGAAAAGGCATTTTCCGACGGTTGAAAACCGTTGGCGGCCGTCGGAAAATAAGGCATCGGGGTGCAGTAATTCCGACGGCTTCCGACACAGTTCGCCGCGTGGGATTCCGACGGCATCCGACAAGTGTCGGAAGCCGTCGGGAAAAATGGTTTAAAAGCTGTCGGAAGCCGTCGAAAAAATATAACCTGAAAGCCGTCGGCTGCCGTCGGAAGCCGTCGGAAATTTGCTGAATTTTTTCTGTATTTCTGCTGCAATATAGCCTTCCATCCACATTTCCCAAACAAACACTATTCCATCAATACTGCAGAATTCAATATACACAATTCAATATATAATATTCCAACCAAATATCAAAAACCAAACTATATACAATTCACCGAACAAAAAATACATAAAATTAAGTTAAAACACATAACCATTACCCAAACTAATGTACAATACATAATAATATCCACAACACCAAATGTTCTATCAATTCCTACATCCCCAACATCCACATAATTATGCAACAAAACAACTAAGTGTATCATAACATTATATAAATCATACAAAACAGAAAAAACGTACCGACCAAAGCAATCAATCTCCTCCCGAACCTGAGCCAGTAGAGGAAGGGAAGCGGCCACCATACTGCTGCATGTACTCGGCGATACGCTGGTCTAGCAACTGTGTGGTCTCTATGGTCTGCCGACGGTTCTGCTACTCCAGCTGCGCCACTCTAGCCCGCAAATCTTCGATCTATGTAAACGATAAACAGTAAAAAAAACGACAAAAACAAATATTAAACTGTAAACGATAAACAGTAAAAAAACGACAAAAACGAATTAAAAATGGAAAACATAAAAATATACTTACTAGGACATCCTGCCAAATACACTCCACTATGTGAGGAGGGATGTTATCCCACTTCGGCCAACACGCACTCATCCTACTTCAGTAAGAAGCTCTAGAAACGTCCAGCACAACCTTCGAGGGAAGTAGGTCGAACCTCCTGTTTTTAAATATGATACAGATAAGTACGTATATATATCAAAAAATAAAATAAGATGCTGAATAAAATTTAATTCTTACCCCACTGCTCTAGGTACTAATGAAACTATAGGACGCTGTGATGTTTGTGATGGACCACTGCCATCGCCTCCTGAAGATTGGGAAGAGCTCCGTCCTCTAGATGACATTACAATAATCTTGTGACATATATACACATCATTTCAAAAGAGAATAATAACATGATAATGAAGTATATTTCATACGTAAATGACATCAACGGTATAAATTGCTAAATTAATGACTGAAATGGAAATAGAAATGGAAGTGTGTTATACCTGATTCATAATGGGTCTCATGTTCCGACGATAAGCAGATTACATTGCATTTTTAATAAAAATTGCTAAATAAATGACAAATGGAAATGACATAAAACATGTAAACAATGGTAAACGTACAGATTTGGTTTCATAGTTACATCAATTTCATAATACATCAAGAATTCAACATAGTTACATCAATTGAAAAAAAAATCAGATTTGTAACGATTTTAATCAATCATCATCGTCTTTTGATTCAGATTCGGTCTCGTTTTCTACGATATTTTCTTTTGCACTGTCAAACGCTTCTACCAAAATATTTGATTCATCGATCAAAGGACCAAAATCTGTATGATCGTCTGTAATTATTTTTCTTCTTTCCCCTTCTTTTTTCTTGGTTTGTATCTCTCCTGATTACAAATTTTACAATTTCTAAAGTTTGCGTCTTCTTTCCAAAACAACATGCAGTCTTTTAAACATGTATCTATTTTCTGATAAGGTAAACCAAAAGCTGACATAAATTTTTTAACTTCATAGTGATTTTCACACATTAGATTATCGGGCGGCATATGTCTTTTTGCAGTTTGTACAACAGCCGTAAAACGAGCTTCAGTGATGTTGTATTTTGACTTCATCGCAATGTATTCTGCGATTACTGACAGCTGTGTGCCGCTTTTACAATCATCCCAAATAGGTTTCTTAGCAGCATCTAGTAAATCATAAATTTTTTTTGCTTCAATATTTGGTTCTTCAACATTTCCATCATCGTTGTCAACTTCAACCATAGGAAATATTGATCGTGCTGCATTTTCGACCATATTTTCTATACGGGTCGTCGTAACTGCTTCGTTAACGACACTTTCAGACTCTACAGAAATATTTGCTACAACTTCTCCATGCCGATCCCAAACATAATACTCGGGTACGAAACCGTTTTGGCATAAATGAACTTTTACAATGTATGGTAACAAATACTTCAAATGTCTACACCTACTACACGGACAACGAATTTCTGGATCGTTTCCGTTATTACTTAAAGCGAATTCAACAAATACGTTTATACCATTATAAATTTCTTCTTTTATTAAGCCTCTCAGTCCTTTTCTTTGGTACATCCGTCTCCTCCGATCAACAAAATAATCAATCATTTTTCCTATTTGAGAAAATGAGTCACATGTTCAAAATTTAATATTTATTTTCAAGAATACAAATTCGAAAAAGATTATTTTCATAGTCGTATAGTATTTGAATATAAAGAACTATTTCACAAATTAAAAAATATTTTCAAATATGACACATTTTATTTTTTAACGTATCGATACAAAATTTTGTACAAAAAGATATTTTTTTTCCATGGTCAGGCATCCTACTTCCCATTACAAACACAGTAAGCATTTACATTTCGTATATTACTTCATCTCAAACAATTCAACAAAATTTCGGCAGCATTTCCCTTTTGTTCCCCGCATTGTACACAAATGCGTGTACGTAGAAAACTAAAAAGAAAAGTTAGACCGAAATTTTATGAACCGTTTGAGACGAAGTAGTATAAAAAATATAAATGCTTACTGTGTTCATAACTTGTCCAATACAGGGACAAATCCAACAAACATTGTACCAGATGAATATAAATGGTCGTTTTTTGAAAAAAAATGACTATTTATATAACGATCATGTACAACACTCGTCAGACGGGGCCAAAAACTCTCTAAGGGACATTAGTTAATTAAATGTGCGCATTTTACGAAAAAATACAGTTTTACTAACTGTTCACATTTACAAAACTATATTTTAATTTAACACGTTTATTCGACGTATTACATTAACTTAAGACTGGTTTAACATTTTTGTCATTTTTCAATACGCACAATTACAATTTAGACTCATGCATTTTTTTTGCATAAGTCAATCCGTGCACGTACAATATAATACTTCTAGCTCGTGCATTTATTTTATCTTATTCCAACTAACACAATACAATGATAGCAGCGCTACATACATATACAATCGTAGAATCAAGGCATACACAACGATTTACATATACACAAACAACCAAAAATTATACATATTTTTCACAATTTCACGATAAAAGATGAAACAGGTATACCATGGAATGCAAGAAACTATTATAACACTATTGGAAACAATTTCAATCACCAATTAGCCCTAATTTATCAACTTATGCAAATCTAGAAATTGGATAAAAATTGATTTTTTCGCGAAAATAAGAGATTATACCTGAGCTAGAAAACAAGAGAGGTTGAATACGAAGCCGGGGAGGATGAAAAAATACGAAATTAGTGATTGGAGGCTTGGGGAGCGAATTTGGAAATTTGGGGAATTATTTCCGTGTGCTGAAATGAGGAAGAAGAGGCTCGGCTGGAGCCTGATGTTCGCGATTTTCCAACGGCCGCCGACGGCTCGTCGAAAGCCGTCGGAAAATCGTCGTCGGAAGCCGTCGCCCCACCCCGTTGCTATTTAACCCTTTTCTAGTAGTGAGGGTATATATAAGTTATATATTGGTATTATATGTGCTTTGTAAAGTGATATACCACCATCTGTTTATTGATCTAGTTTTATAAGTATAGTAGTTTTATATTTTTTTTCTCTAATATAAATGGGTAGACCTATACAGCTATATATATATATATTTGCGGCTGGTCTGTATAGGTTTATAATTTGAAATTTATATATGTATATATATAAAATTTTACAAATCACATTTTTTTATGTCGTTATATATATTTGAGTTTATAAGCCATATTATCTGTTGTTCGTATATAAAAGTTTCAACCATATTATATATGTGTGATTATAGTTATATATATATTGTTAGTTGCGCTAGTTGTACATGCTTTCTTATATTTGCAGTTTTCAAGCATACGAGATTTGGTTAAACTTTGATATATATGTGTATTGTATATATGTTGAATACATATATATGTAGTTTGCACGTAACATATACAAGTTTATATGTAATACTGTTATATTAAATATGTAATACTGTGAGCCTGCATTTATATGGAGAAGTATATATTGGTTGATTTGTGAATGTTATATATATATACATCAGTTATATAAAACTGTTGAATTTTAATGTATAGATTTATAATAGATCATATATAATATGCTGCTCATAGTATAATGTAGTAAAATAGTATATATGAGTTACGGTGTATATTATATAGATGATAGATTATATGTATACTGTATATACTTATACGTTTGCTATTTACAGTGTGTAAGTTACATATATATGGTTTTGTTTGTCGATTTCAAGTTTTACTATATCAAGTTGTGGTTCGATTTTAAGTATAAAATACATGAGTCAACATGTTTAATTTTTAAACTTTATATATAGATTGATGTTTCGAAAAAAAATTGTTTTAAAGTTGAAACCTAATATTGATTTCTAAGTATGCATATGTATATAAAAAATTTATTTTTAAAGAGTTGGATATGTATGCTCAGTCAAATTTTGGTTGTTGTTATAATGAAGGTTAGTATGTATAAATGTTAGAGTAGATATGACCTGTTTAAAGATATGTTTATTTTCTCTGAAATTTTGTAAATATAACAACTTTTGTGTGCAGTCTGTAGTTATATATATATACATACATATAATTTCAATAAAGTATGGATTTAAATTAAAGAAATTTCTTTGTACTTTCGGTTGAGTGTATATATATTTCAATAATGTAAGTTTATACATACGTTTATATATTTTTCTATATATAAGTATTTATGAGTCAATTTCAAATATATATAGAAATTTTATTTTTATGTGTTTGAAATAAATTTTGATTTGAAATATATGTAATAAAATTGATTTTTGAAACAAATATATATATATATATATTTCTGTATATATCAAGTTGATTCTGATTGTTCTCATCGATTTCCATTTATCAGCTATGTTCATCGAATTCGAGTTCAATCTTGATTTTTCTTTGGAATTCGTGCCTGGATTCATAACCCATCTCATTCTCGTTCATCTCTAGCCTCGAAAGGTGAGCAATCACTCACGATTAACGTTCTTATATTTATTAAATTTGATTTCAATTGAAACGTCAATTGAAATATACCGCTGTTAGTTATTTACATTGTTATATATACCATTATCTGTATCCGTTCACCTGTGACATCTGACACCATTATCTATTATTTGTATTGATGTTATATGCATGTTATATTATTATCATATCTGTTATCACTCTGCAAGTTCCCTGTTAGTATAGAATTCACTATGGGTTGAAATGATACATACCCGAACGATCTATAGAATAGGAGAAAATCGTTATGGGTTGAAATGATAAACCCAAGCGATTTTCATTTGAATTGAATTTGGGATTGCGGGTTGAAAAGATATATACCCGTATATATTTAAATTGCGGATTGAAATGATAAATATCCGTATCACTTGACCATAGGATAGAAAATTATATACAGACACCGTTGGTCTATATATATATAAATACTTTGAAAATGATTTCTATGGTTTTGAAAAGAAAAAATATGATTTTAATAAATATTGATTTTAAAGATTTAAAGTTGATTTAATAAAGTTGATATATAATATGTTTAAGTATTTATTTAATATCTATGTTTTTAAATATAGAGTTTATAATGATTCAGGTTGGAAAGATAAATTTGAAATTGATTTGAAATTATATTTATTTGAGAATTATACTTAAATAAGTTTGATTTGGAATTTATTAAATCTGAAATTTTAAAGATATGTTTTATAACTTGAATTTGATTAAAAGTGACTTAAATGAATATTTCAAACTTATACAAATTTAAATGGGATATTTTGTTTATTTAAATTTGTAAACTGAAGTTGTATTTAGATGTTATTGAAATGATTAAGTAAATATTTCAGAACTAGATAATAGTAAAGTGAATTTGATATATATATATATGGAATTATCGAATTTAGTCGGTGGCTAAAACAGGATGAAGAACTGTGTACGCGGTGGAGATTCCAGAATGAAGTAGGATGGTGGCGACGATTCCTATTGAGGTATATACGTGGACCCGACTCCCGTGAGTTGGCATAAGGTGGCTAAAATAGGAGCGATTGACGGGCCAATGAGGTAGCTCCTCTGATCGGACGCATTCCATCATATACTATTCTATTACTTTGTGATTGATTTGATGGCCATCCTCGATTTTTGATTCGGGAGTGTGTTCCGAGGTGGGCGGTAGTGGCTGCTATGCGTTACCACCAGCCCGGATGCGTAATTGGTATATCTACCCTGGCATTGCCTAGTTGTGCTGTAACGATTCGGATTTTCGCGTTCGAAAATCAACATCCGTACTTCACCTTGTACTAGAATGCCGTAGATTCGACCGTTCAAATCCGATTCGTCGGAGCTTATAACACCATTAAGTATAACAACACAGCGGAAAAAGAATATATCAATTACATAACATTGATACAATGACAGGTACAACAGAATGATACAACAAATATCAATATACATCAGAGATATGATACAAGAAATAGCAGCGGAAAGAAAATAGATAACACCAGCAGTGGATAGAATATCCCCAATAGAATGCTCCAAGATAAGCAACGTCAGTCCATGTACTCCAAGAACTGAACTAGCTCCAAATAGTCTACTAAACCTGAATATCTGAAAAACCCAACTCTAGACTGCCCGTGTGGAAAATAGTGGGCACCCAGAGTTTAGGAAGAGAACAATAAACTCCGGATCAGTCATGGGACTGGTGTGAGCAACAAAAACAGTTTATCTTTAAACAAACACGAAAGGCTTTTAAACATTGAAATCCGCAATGCTTTTCGAAAATGAAACTACCATAAGGCCTCCCGCCACACACACAATGCAATCGCAGAATTGGAGGAGATTTCTCCTTATGATAGTCAAACATGCTTACTACGCAAACAAAACTCTTTTGATATTATTACTAGTGCATAGTGTAGAAAAACATTTCGAAAATATAATATAAATCTTAGCCAGCATACAACATTTCATCGTATGCCTACTATAGCTACCATGTTCAATAGCAGGTTACCGCCACATTCCATAGCAGGTAATACAACTAAAACCGTACAGGGTTCATATTGTTTCTTTGGATTTCCAACAAATGATCAGGCTAAGGAACTTCCTTACCGAAATAGAAACGCCTCTGGAAAGACGCCCCGGATCCTAACCGGATCTCCGCAAACAAAAGGCCGACGCTACCTCACGCTGTACAGCTGTAACTAGGTAACTAACACACTGACGCTACCTCACGCTGTACAGCTGTAACTAGGTAACTAACACACGAGCTATGTCATCCCCCGGTCGTTACCGACCTTTATCCCGGGATCCCGAAAACCAACAAAGCAGCATCATACAGTAATAAATTACCGTGTCCACACGAGTTAAGTATCTGGGCTCCATACCATGATACCACCCTTTATCCAGAAGGAAATGACATACCCTAGGGGCGCTACCCCTACAAACCTTTGTCGCAACATTCCTGTTTCGACCATTACCGGGTTGTGAGGCTCGACGAAGTCTCGTTCACAAAGCAACGCTTTTTCACAAAGCCACGTTTTTTCACAAAGCCATGCTTCGATCAACAAATGATCAGCAGCACTTCGTATGCCACATTACCAAATTGGGAATGTATCGCTAGTAACCATCAACTACATAACCTCTGAGCTCGTACGTCTCAGAGAAGGGTGTTAAGCTAAGAGAATAAATTCTCCGCCACCAACAGAAATGTATTTGATAGAAACCAGCTTTACATCTCAAAGTGTAACGTCAGACACACATCCATACAAGTCTGTTCCGGGTTCGAACAGAACCGAAGGCACTTCCGAAGAAGCCCTTGCAAATCCGGGTATTCACAATCCTGATCGGACTTCCCATCACTTAGGGAATCTCTATACCGTAGCTACTCAGTGCAGAGACAAACGATAGGTCATCCTATCGCTCTCGCAAATACCCGGTCTTCACCACCGGTCTTCAAATGCTATCCATATCGTCGTATCACTATTCGGAATGGGATATATGACACAAAGGTCCTCTCCCGGCTAAACCGAATAACGAGCGCAATTAAAAATCATATGGATACTAGGGTCTTAGTTAAATCACAGCTTAAAGCCCAAAACTTTTCATTCGAATGGTTAAAACAAATTACCATTTCCAATCTTTTAAATAAAATGATTCATTTCAAAAACCTTCAATGGTTTAAACAATTTCCACACTTTTAATCTTTTAAACAAAAAGATTTATTTCACAAAGTTTACCCCATTCACAAAAGTTCATTCATAGATTTCCAAATCGATTTCCATTTCAATTGGATTAACTCGTTAAATCCTTAAATCAAGATTTAACTTATAGCTTTCAAAACAATTCTATTTCAAGTTAGATTAACTCATCCGGTCTTTGAAATCAAAGACTCATTTCATAGTTTTCAAAACATTTCAATTCCATTTCAAACTTGAAACCGTTCAACACAATTGGGAAATCCTTTCTTAAAATGAAAGCTATTATTATTTGAAAACAAGTAGTTTTCGTTTCGGAAAAAAAATCCAGTTATATTTACACGAGTTAAAACCCTTGAATTAAATTCAAATTCTCAAATCAATACCTTTAAAATGGTTTATCCCATATATAACTTATACAGCATCTTTACTCCTTAGTTTCAAATCATAGAATTCAATTTCAAACTTGAATTCAAATTTAAATCAAATTATTTAAATTTTCAAAACTCGATTAAGTTATTCGAAATAGCTTTTATCTTTGAAATTCCATTTCAAAATCTTTTCACTTTAAACCCAAATTTCCATTTCAAAATCAATTGAAATTAAAATTTCAATTTCAAAAACATTAAATTTACATCATCTGTGATTTAACCGATTTCCACGTGAAATCCATATTTGTGTGTGTAAGAGTGTGGTCCAGGGGTTTTACACAATAGTGCAACATCAATCATCACAGATATATCGATAAGCGGTATAATCGATAACGCTTATCTTCATTCACAGATTCATAGATAAAATAAATTTATCAGTCACAAAGATTCATCATTACAATTCGACGTGGGTTTCAGATAACCAACTGGAATCCGATTCCTTGTCGCATCGAAATTCAAGTGCCGTTTTACGGCCAAGGGGTTTTATATTCACATAGTAATATATCACAGAAACAGAAATCACAGCTCAGCACAACATAAATAAGGGTATATCACAAATGATCATATATCAAGGATATCAAACAATTCACATTCAATAGAATTCAAACATTCATAAGTAAGGTCAGTTAATTGTTTGATTTATTCAAATCAGATTAATAAATTACTAATCCTGGTTAATTAATCATTAATTAATTCTCAATTAATCACCTTAATTAATTATCCTTTAATTAATTATTGTTCAATCACTTGATTTATCAACCTTTAATCAATAATTAATTTCTTTTAATTACTTCCATTAGGTGATCATCTTTAAGTAATTAATTACCCTCAATTACTTATATTACTTAATTATCCTTAATTACGAGTTAGTAAATCACTCGAGACCCTCACTGTTAATTAACTTATCTTTAATCATTAACTAACTCAGTTAATTTATCACTCTTTACTTTTTTTCCCATTTATTATCAAACTTTAATTAAGTTTTTAAGATAAAAACACTTCCTTATTAATGACCTTTCTACATTTCAAATTAAGTTTGAAGATAACTTAAGGCTTTAACTTAATTATTAAAAAAAAATTATTAAAGACTTACTTTTATTTAAATTTAAAAACTGGTTCAAACATTAACTTTTGGGTTTAACTCATATATACTTGGAAACAAAACCGAGAACATCTTCTTTTTCTTCTTTGATTAAAAGCAGTTTGGGTTAAACTTAAACTGTTAAAGACTTAACAGCTCACTCAAGTCCCTCACGCACAACACAAGGATCAACTCGAGCCAACTCACGACATTCCCGAGCTCGAACACGCGACACTCGCTCCATTCCACTGCTTCGAGACAAACAACAAAAATCTTCGAGATTTGACACGAGCCAGGTCCTTCTTCCCCAAAGTATCAAACTCCACCAGAACCAACGTGCACCGTGCACGTGCACCGTGCCGCCCATCACCTTCGGCCATTCCCAACGACCTTCCCACATCGGAAATCGACCTCGCACCGAACTCCGACCTTCACCACTTCGATTCCACTCAGAGACAAAGATCGAGCAACTCGGCCCAAACTAGAACAACAAATCGAAACCTGGAACCTCCTCTTTCCCCCTCCTTCGACCACCGGAGTGACAGCAACCCCGGCCACAACTTCGACTACCACCCCTCTACCAATTCCCAAAACCACGTCACGCTCGATCGGCTGTAGACGACGAACCAGACAAAACTTCTAGCCTCGACAAAACTAGGTCTACCAACTTCCCAGGCCCGTCGCCACAACTACGACCATCTGACCACCACCACTGCATTTTTCCCAGACACTCCAACCACTCATGCATCTCCAGGAAGCACCACAACCCTCCAGACCCACCAGATCATCAGAGAAACTCCAAAAACCCCAAACTGATCAACCTTAAACTGCTCCTTCAACCCATTACTAAAAAATGTGATTTTAACTTTAAAATTCATGATTTAGTATAAGGTTTTTGTTTCTATACCTGAACTAAGAAATTATAAAGTTTGAGTTTTTACAAAACTCAAGCTTTACTGTTCTATTTACTTCCCAGAGCATATTTGAATTTATTTTAACTTAAATATAATTTTAAACTCCAACCCATGATCAAACAAACAAGTTTTACTTGTAACTTGAATCCTAACAATGACTAGATCAAGAGATGGAGGATTTAAATCAAAAACTGAACTTGAATATAAAGAACAAAGAACAAATTCAACAGCATGCACACCTATATATTCATATACATACAGCAGATTGGACTTATATATATATATACCATACATAGTTATCAACATGCAACCAGATTCACACTTAAGCTTTTGAAATTAAATGTTACTCACATTGATTTGGGAAGAGGTGCAGTGCTTATTCTTTGTACCAGGTTTTGAAAAAAAACTGGCAAGTTGAAATCCTCAATTTGATCTCTGGAATTTGTATTGATATATTTGTTGGATTGTTGTTTAAGTTTTGGAATAATGGTTACTTAGTTTTCTTTTCTTTTTAAATGATCGAACTGAGGGAAAGAAGCTCCCAAGATGATATGTATAAAGTTGAGTTTACAGGTGATAAAAAGTGTAGTACAACATAGCAGTGCTATTTCTCTTTTGCTTGCTGATAATTTCTGTTTTTGGTGGCTAAAGATCCGAGCATTTATTGCCCTTGTACAATTTATTTTATTTCCTTTCCTTTCGGCTGAAATGATATTTTTCCCCTTGTCTTGCAAACATATGTATTTTCATTTTGTACATTGCATAAGAAAATCTGGTGGCTTGCATTAATGGCCCTGTACCAATTTACTTATCTTTTTTTTCTTTGTTTCCTTCCAGGTCTACATATTTCTTTTTTTGCTGTCTACTTATACAAGCCTTCATTCATAAGCTTATAGATATATATATTTGCTTTGTCTTTACAATATTACCTTATAATATAATTAAACTTCTATTTTGATTATGTTGTTAAAATTTTAGTCAAGTGTTACTTTTTTTTTATGGTTCATCTTTTATTTATTTATTTCTATTTTCTAGTTTAAATATTTATTGTTATTTTACTTATTCTATAAATTAAAATCATTACTAACTATCAATTCTAAATTTAAATGATTTATACAAAAATTTATCTGTATTCGGGGAAACTTGCAATCAATAAATCGATAAATTTCACAGTTTTATTCAAAAATAAATTCAATTATCGATTTAAAATTAATATAAAATCCGGGGTCGTTACAGACTTCCCCCCTTAAAATAATTTCGTCCTCGAAATTGCCAAGGAGACACAAAGATAGATGAAGAATATTTCATCGAATCAAATTGAATATCTATTCTGCATTTGGCTTTCCAAATCAGAATATCAATAGTAGATACAAGAACGAATCTGTTTAATTTTTCCACAAGATACTCGGGTTATCCAGATCTACGAAGTATACAATGGCATCGGTTAGTTCAAAAGGATAACTAACCATTCGTAGAACATATCGGGACCCAAAGGATAGATAGATATATGGATACGATTTCAGAACTTTCAGTTTAAAAACCAAATTATACCTATCAACCATAGCAACCAAAACAAACAATTCATCCAAACAAACAATTTTGGCTCAGTTGGAGTTTATGTCCCATACAAATATATCGAATCTTCTTTCTGGATCTACCAGAAACTATCGAAGAATTGAGAAAAGATGCTGAACAAAAGAGATTGATAGAAAAGATTGCTTCCTTGTTGTTACAGGGTATTGACCATTTCGTGGTGGTATCCCCCTGTCCCCTATCTCATCCTCTTCTTGCACTCATACTCACTATCAGTGGATAGTAAGAGAATTTACTGAGACGTTTAAACGGATATCTTAGGAATACACTCATTCTAGAGTTTACTTCACTCTATCTCTAATGAGCTACTTAACGTGTTATACTCCTGAGCTAAAGTTCAACCTTAGCTCTGATACCACATGTAACGATTCGGATTTTCGCGTTCGAAAATCAACATCCGTACTTCACCTTGTACTAGAATGCCGTAGATTCGACCGTTCAAATCCGATTCGCCGGAGCTTATAACACCATTAAGTATAACAACACAGCGGAAAAAGAATATATCAATTACATAACATTGATACAATGACAGGTACAACAGAATGATACAACAGATATCAATATACATCAGAGATATGATACAAGAAATAGCAGCGGAAAGAAAATAGATAACACCAGCAGTGGATAGAATATCCCCAATAGAATGCTCCAAGATAAGCAACGTCAGTCCATGTACTCCAAGAACTGAACTAGCTCCAAATAGTCTACTAAACCTGAATATCTGAAAAACCCAACTCTAGACTGCCCGTGTGGAAAATAGTGGGCACCCAGAGTTTAGGAAGAGAACAATAAACTCCGGATCAGTCATGGGACTGGTGTGAGCAACAAAAACAGTTTATCTTTAAACAAACACGAAAGGCTTTTAAACATTGAAATCCGCAATGCTTTTCGAAAATGAAACTACCATAAGGCCTCCCGCCACACACACAATGCAATCGCAGAATTGGAGGAGATTTCTCCTTATGATAGTCAAACATGCTTACTACGCAAACAAAACTCTTTTGATATTATTACTAGTGCATAGTGTAGAAAAACATTTCGAAAATATAATATAAATCTTAGCCAGCATACAACATTTCATCGTATGCCTACTATAGCTACCATGTTCAATAGCAGGTTACCGCCACATTCCATAGCAGGTAATACAACTAAAACCGTACAGGGTTCGTATTGTTTCTTTGGATTTTCAACAAATGATCAGGCTAAGGAACTTCCTTACCGAAATAGAAACGCCTCTGGAAAGATGCCCCGGATCCTAACCGGATCTCCGCAAACAAAAGGCCGACGCTACCTCATGCTGTACAGCTGTAACTAGGTAACTAACACACTGACGCTACCTCACGTTGTACAGCTGTAACTAGGTAACTAACACATGAGCTATGTCATCCCCCGGTCGTTACCGACCTTTATCCCGGGATCCCAAAAACCAACAAAGCAGCATCATACAGTAATAAATTACCGTGTCCACACGAGTTAAGTATCTGGGCTCCATACCATGATACCACCCTTTATCCAGAAGGAAATGACATACCCTAGGGGCGCTACCCCTACAAACCTTTGTCGCAACATTCCTGTTTCGACCATTACCGGGTTGTGAGGCTCGACGAAGTCTCGTTCACAAAGCAACGCTTTTTCACAAAGCCACGTTTTTTCACAAAGCCACGCTTCGATCAACAAATGATCAGCAGCACTTCGTATGCCACATTACCAAATTGGGAATGTATCACTAGTAACCATCAACTACATAACCTCTGAGCTCGTACGTCTCAGAGAAGGGTGTTAAGCTAAGAGAATAAATTCTCCGCTACCAACAGAAATGTATTTGATAGAAACCAGCTTTACATCTCAAAGTGTAACGTCAGACACACATCCATACAAGTCTGTTCCGGGTTCGAACAGAACCGAAGGCACTTCCGAAGAAGCCCTTGCAAATCCGGGTATTCACAATCCTGATCGGACTTCCCATCACTTAGGGAACCTCTATACCGTAGCTACTCAGTGCAGAGACAATCGATAGGTCATCCTATCGCTCTCGCAAATACCCGGTCTTCACCACCGGTCTTCAAATGCTATCCATATCGTCGTATCACTATTCGGAATGGGATATATGACACAAAGGTCCTCTCCCGGCTAAACCGAATAACGAGCGCAATTAAAAATCATATGGATACTAGGGTCTCAGTTAAATCACAGCTTAAAGCCCAAAACTTTTCATTCGAATGGTTAAAACAAATTACCATTTCCAATCTTTTAAATAAAATGATTCATTTCAAAAACCTTCAATGGTTTAAACAATTTCCACACTTTTAATCTTTTAAACAAAAAGATTTATTTCACAAAGTTTACCCCATTCACAAAAGTTCATTCATAGATTTCCAAATCGATTTCCATTTCAATTGGATTAACTCGTTAAATCCTTAAATCAAGATTTAACTTATAGCTTTCAAAACAATTCTATTTCAAGTTAGATTAACTCATCCGGTCTTTGAAATCAAAGACTCATTTCATAGTTTTCAAAACATTTCAATTCCATTTCAAACTTGAAACCGTTCAACACAATTGGGAAATCCTTTCTTAAAATGAAAGCTATTATTATTTGAAAACAAGTAGTTTTCGTTTCGGAAAAAAAATCCAGTTATATTTACACGAGTTAAAACCCTTGAATTAAATTCAAATTCTCAAATCAATACCTTTAAAATGGTTTAACCCATATATAACTTATACAGCATCTTTACTCCTTAGTTTCAAATCATAGAATTCAATTTCAAACTTGAATTCAAATTTAAATCAAATTATTTAAATTTTCAAAACTCGATTAAGTTATTCGAAATAGCTTTTATCTTTGAAATTCCATTTCAAAATCTTTTCACTTTAAACCCAAATTTCCATTTCAAAATCAATTGAAATTAAAATTTCAATTTCAAAAACATTAAATTTACATCATCTGTGATTTAACCGATTTCCACGTGAAATCCATATTTGTGTGTGTAAGAGTGTGGTCCAGGGGTTTTACACAATAGTGCAACATCAATCATCACAGATATATCGATAAGCGGTATAATCGATAACGCTTATCTTCATTCACAGATTCATAGATAAAATAAATTTATCAGTCACAAAGATTCATCATTACAATTCGATGTGGGTTTCAGATAACCAACTGGAATCCGACTCCCTGTCGCATCGAAATTCAAGTGCCGTTTTACGGCCAAGGGGTTTTATATTCACATAGTAATATATCACAGAAACAGAAATCACAGCTCAGCACAACATAAATCAGGGTATATCACAAATGATCATATATCAAGGATATCAAACAATTCACATTCAATAGAATTCAAACATTCATAAGTAAGGTCAGTTAATTGTTTGATTTATTCAAATCAGATTAATAAATTACTAATCCTGGTTAATTAATCATTAATTAATTCTCAATTAATCACCTTAATTAATTATCCTTTAATTAATTATTGTTCAATCACTTGATTTATCAACCTTTAATCAATAATTAATTTCTTTTAATTACTTCCATTAGGTGATCATCTTTAAGTAATTAATTACCCTCAATTACTTATATTACTTAATTATCCTTAATTACGAGTTAGTAAATCACTCGAGACCCTCACTGTTAATTAACTTATCTTTAATCATTAACTAACTCAGTTAATTTATCACTCTTTACTTTTTTCCCATTTATTATCAAACTTTAATTAAGTTTTTAAGATAAAAACACTTCCTTATTAATGACCTTTCTACATTTCAAATTAAGTTTGAAGATAACTTAAGGCTTTAACTTAATTATTAAAAAAAAATTATTAAAGACTTACTTTTATTTAAATTTAAAAACTGGTTCAAACATTAACTTTTGGGTTTAACTCATATGTACTTGGAAACAAAACCGAGAACATCTTCTTTTTCTTCTTTGATTAAAAGCAGTTTGGGTTAAACTTAAACTGTTAAAGACTTAACAGCTCACTCAAGTCCCTCACGCACAACACAAGGATCAACTCGAGCCAACTCACGACATTCCCGAGCTCGAACACGCGACACTCGCTCCATTCCACTGCTTCGAGACAAACAACAAAAATCTTCGAGATTTGACACGAGCCAGGTCCTTCTTCCCCAAAGTATCAAACTCCACCAGAACCAACATGCACCGTGCACGTGCACCGTGCCGCCCATCACCTCCGGCCATTCCCAACGACCTTCCCACATCGGAAATCGACCTCGCACCGAACTCCGACCTTCACCACTTCGATTCCACTCAGAGACAAAGATCGAGCAACTCGGCCCAAACTAGAACAACAAATCGAAACCTGGAACCTCCTCTTTCCCCCTCCTTCGACCACCGGAGTGACAGCAACCCCGGCCACAACTTCGACTACCACCCCTCTACCAATTCCCAAAACCACGTCACGCTCGATCGGCTGTAGACGACGAACCAGACAAAACTTCTAGCCTCGACAAAACTAGGTCTACCAACTTCCCAGGCCCGCCGCCACAACTACGACCATCTGACCACCACCACTGCATTTTTCCCAGACACTCCAACCACTCATGCATCTCCAGGAAGCACCACAACCCTCCAGACCCACCAGATCATCAGAGAAACTCCAAAAACCCCAAACTGATCAACCTTAAACTGCTCCTTCAACCCATTACTAAAAAATGTGATTTTAACTTTAAAATTCATGATTTAGTATAAGGTTTTTGTTTCTATACCTGAACTAAGAAATTATAAAGTTTGAGTTTTTACAAAACTCAAGCTTTACTGTTCTATTTACTTCCCAGAGCATATTTGAATTTATTTTAACTTAAATATAATTTTAAACTCCAACCCATGATCAAACAAACAAGTTTTACTTGTAACTTGAATCCTAACAATGACTAGATCAAGAGATGGAGGATTTAAATCAAAAACTGAACTTGAATATAAAGAACAGAGAACAAATTCAACAGCATGCACACCTATATATTCATATACATACAGCAGATTGGACTTATATATATATATACCATACATAGTTATCAACATGCAACCAGATTCACACTTAAGCTTTTGAAATTAAATGTTACTCACATTGATTTGGGAAGAGGTGCAGTGCTTATTCTTTGTACCAGGTTTTGAAAAAAAACTGGCAAGTTGAAATCCTCAATTTGATCTCTGGAATTTGTATTGATATATTTGTTGGATTGTTGTTTAAGTTTTGGAATAATGGTTACTTAGTTTTCTTTTCTTTTTAAATGATCGAACTGAGGGAAAGAAGCTCCCAAGATGATATGTATAAAGTTGAGTTTACAGGTGATAAAAAGTGTAGTACAACATAGCAGTGCTATTTCTCTTTTGCTTGCTGATAATTTCTGTTTTTGGTGGCTAAAGATCCGAGCATTTATTGCCCTTGTACAATTTATTTTATTTCCTTTCCTTTCGGCTGAAATGATATTTTTCCCCTTGTCTTGCAAACATATGTATTTTCATTTTGTACATTGCATAAGAAAATCTGGTGGCTTGCATTAATGGCCCTGTACCAATTTACTTATCTTTTTTTTCTTTGTTTCCTTCCAGGTCTACATATTTCTTTTTTTGCTGTCTACTTATACAAGCCTTCATTCATAAGCTTATAGATATATATATTTGCTTTGTCTTTACAATATTACCTTATAATATAATTAAACTTCTATTTTGATTATGTTGTTAAAATTTTAGTCAAGTGTTACTTTTATTTTTATGGTTCATCTTTTATTTATTTATTTCTATTTTCTAGTTTAAATATTTATTGTTATTTTACTTATTCTATAAATTAAAATCATTACTAACTATCAATTCTAAATTTAAATGATTTATACAAAAATTTATCTGTATTCGGGGAAACTCACAATCAATAAATCGATAAATTTCACAGTTTTATTCAAAAATAAATTCAATTATCGATTTAAAATTAATATAAAATCCGAGGTCGTTACATGTGCCATGTCACCTACCATATCGAGCTTTACTACGAGTTTGGTTTTGTGCCGTAGCCTGTGGAGTATTTAGGGTAGCTCCCGATCTGGGGGTACGCTGATACTGGATAGACTACTGGCACTATTATGTGTACCCTGGCATTGCCTAGTTGTGCCGTGTCACCTACCATATCGAGCTTTACTACGAGTTTGGTTTTGTGCCGTAGCCTGTGGAGTATTTAGGGTAGCTCCCGATCTGGGGTTACGCTGATACTGGATAGACTACTGGGACTATTATGTGTTAAGGTGGAAAATGTAAAGCCCTAACGCTATTTAAAAGTAAGTTTATTTTATTATTAGACATTATTATAATAGCATATATTACTAGTGTAACAGCCCAAAAATTTTAACAAGTATTTTATTCATTTATTTAAAGACTTTGGCTTTTAATTTCTTAAAAATCCAATTTTGGAAATTTTCTTGTATTGATTGTTAATCAATTGCCCAAATTTTTTATTAAAAATAAACGTTCTGTAATGTTGATTTGAATTAAAAGTGTAACTTTAATAGAAATTATAAATTTTAAATTTTAAAATTCTAAACCGCCAAATTTCATCTTGAACTATATACAATTGTGTAACAATTGATTAAAAGTTGTAATAATTTGTGTGAAACGGGAAATTAAACTTTACATTTCTTTTACGTATATTTACATCCGTTTCTTAGCTTTATATTAAACAATCAAATTTTATTAATTATGGTATAATAGCTATTTAATTTTTGGTTTAAAATGATACGTTATTTTATTGAAAGAAAACATTATCATTTTTAAATTTATTTAATAGGAGAAACAAATAAATTTGTACGTTACTTTGGGCATTACATTTATTTGTTTCTTTTGCCTTGATTCTTTGTCTATTTGATTTTTCTTGCGTTAACAATGCAAAGTTCTTCAGCCGTGTATATTTCAGTTTGGAATTTGAAATCTTGCATGAGAGAATTATTCTTTCCTTGCCTTCCATTCGTTCTTGCCATTCAATAAAATTAAGTGCCTTAAATTCTTTTAATTGCCTCTATCGTTCAAAGCAATAAATCTGGCCTTCTCTCCACTAATCAAGTGAGCATTTGTTATTTTATATATTCCAGGTTCAAATATTTCCAGACCTCAATTTTCACAATCTTCTCTCTGGCTTCCATTGCAATTTATTTCGTGAGCTTCTTCCTTCAGGTAAGACAGCATGCTTTTCTTCCATTTTTGTTTTTATTTTGTCGTCCCCTGCGTGTTTGCTGTTCCATGACTGACACCTCATGCTCCTCCCTTTCACCATATATCCCGAGACCAACTCCATGCTATCCACCATCGTGAGAACCTCCTACCCCATTCGCCACTAGCCACACCTCCTACCCCAGCCTAGAGATCACCACCACCAGCCACGACTCGAACCCCTACCACCACCGAACCCCATGTTCCCTTCTCCAGACCGAACCCAGGCCAGACCACCCACGTCACCAGACCCAGACCCAGACCATCCACAACCACCACCGAACTCCAACCCCTCCGCCAGACCAACCCCATGCCACTGGCCTTGTATTTGAAAAAAAGGAAATGAGAAAATTTGTTTTGTCACCTTTGTTGAAGTTATAGTCTAATTTTAGAATGGTCGAGCCTTGTATTTTTGAAGTCATAGTTTACATTTTTCCACTGAGCCTCTGTTTGAAAAAAAAATTGCTTTTGTCACTTTTGTAAATTTTGAAGTTGTATTTTAACCGAGCCTTTGTTTTGAAGTCACGGCCAAAATGTCCTTCGAGCCATATTTTTGTTTCAATTTGTTGCCAGTTGATTTATTCAAAAATGTTGATGTAATTGACGTGCGTTAGCTTATTCAAATATTTGCTTTATTCTTTTTGACTTTAGATTTGAATCTAGTTGGCGAATCCGCTAACAACTGATCGTGCTTTCCGTGTGCTTTTCGATTTATAGCGTATTCTCTTTTTGAATCGAATCTCCAGCTCCGTAGAGGTGAGTAAATCTCACACGAATATTCATACTTATATGATTGTGAAACGACCGCAACTGAATGTGTAGAAAATAAATAAATAAATAAAAATGATGTTATAATTACCTGTGATTTATTTATATTTGATGTTAGAATTGTTAAAATTGCATAACATATCATCTGTTATATTTTGTTCTTATTTTACTGTTATTCTATTCTGTTAAATCACACTGCAAGTTCCCTGTAGAATAGAATCACTATGGGTTGAAATGATACATACCCGAACGGACTTTAGAATAAGGGAAGATCGTTATGGGCTGAAATGATAGGCCTGAACGATTCTCAATTAAATTTTATTTACTTGGGATTGCGGGTTTGAAATGATAAAATCCGAATTTTTCTTTGTAAACTACGGATTGAAATGATATAGTATCCGTATCACTTGACTTAGGCTAGAAAATATTATACAGACCCGTGGTTATTTTCTGTATTTTTCTGGATACCTTTAAATATTTTTAAATATTTGTAATAATATTAAATTGATTTAAATTGAGTTTTAAAATGATATATTTAAAGTAGAAATGATTTTTCTGTGTGATAAATATAAATAAATGGAAAAATATTGACTTTAAAATGTAACTTAAATTTGAAAATTTGACTAAAAAGAAAAGATGGAAACTTAAGATTTATTAAATTAAAATGGAAATTAAGTTTTAAAATGGTGGGAAAATGGAGAATTAAATTTAAGTGTTGTAATAAATTGTTTAAAAGAAAAATGGGAATTGACACACTTGAAATTTAATAAGTGAACTTTGTAAATTTTTGATTTTATTGGTAAAACTTCTCTTTAGAAATCATAAGTTAAGGGTTTTAAATGAACATTTTTTAATGTGAAAAATATGATTTTTATAAGTTTAAATGATTTAAATGGAAGTTTATTTATGGCTGGAATTGCACTTAAAACCTGGAAATTTAATTCATAACACTTCAAAAATGCTACCATCTCTGAAATGAACCAATTCTGAACTGAGTAGAATCTGCAGCACTTGTTAAGTGCTGTGGTTATATAAATGAACCAAAAGACTAAAATGAACTAAGGCTATGATAGCACTTGGTAAGTGCTGTTGTAGCAAGAACTAAAATTGAACCTAAAACTAATAAAGGGGATACTGTAGCACTTGTTAAGAGCTGCAGTAGGCTGAAATATGATTTCGTCTAAAACTGAACTGTTACAGCAGTTTATAAATGCTGTCTTTGCTGAATTAAATTGTTTTCAAATATAACTTACCGCAGCACTTTTTAAATGCTGTGAAAGCTGAAATTTTAACGTTTGTTGTTTTTAAGTGAATAAATGAACTCAGAAAAGGCTAAATTTTTGGGAATTTAATATGTGATTTATAAGAATAATGACTTTGTTTTTAAATGGTTTAATTTGAAGTATTTTGATATAAATTGTTTTAAATTTATAACCACGGGTTGTAATAACGTTTGGTTGTTAAAGAGACTGGGATCGGATATGGACATACTCTCTGTCGATACCGAAAACCACTTTGACAACTGTGTACGCGGTGGAGTTTCCAGAATGAAGTAGGATGGTGGCGACGATCCTAAGGTATATACGTGGACCCAACTCCCGTAAGTTGGCATAAGGTGGCTAAAACAGGAGCGATTGACGGACCAAGGAGGTAGCTTCTCTGATCGGACACACTTCTTCGATACCATTCTATTACTTATGATTGATTTGGTGGCCACCCTTGATTGGGAGTGTTGTTCAAGGTGGGCGGTAGTGGCTGCTATGCGTCACCACTAGTCCGGATGCGTAATTGGTATATCTACCCTGACATTGCCTAGTTGTGCCGTGTCACCTACCATATCGAGCTTTACTACGATTTTGATTTAAAGATCCGACCGCGTTAAGGTTCTCCATCCCCTAAACGCTATTTTCTATATGATTATACTTTACTGATTAGATACTACTGTATATAGCGTATATTACTATATAGTAAATAGTTTAACGGATCCTTAAAGGATGGGCGGTCCCAAGCATCTTCTAAGTTACTTGTACCTTTACTACAGTTCACTTGAGTTGGTTTACATTGTATAAGTATGTATGTCCTGACTCGAGTGTTTATGTTTTATTTTACGCTCGGGTCAGCCATAGTATTAGTTGGACTTCATCTTCTTGGAGCTAGGACTACTGGAGATCATCTTTATCAAGCTGCTATCTGTTTTGCTATTCAGTCTTTTATTTTAGCTTATGTAATTGAGACAAATGAATTTGGGATTTTCTGTGGTTGTTCAAACTGTATTGGTTTTTAGACTATGTAATTTGTACTTGTTTTGAGACTATGTATTTTAGTGGCTTCATGAACCACTATGGTTATTTTCAAATTCCGCTGCGAGTTATTCTGATATTTCTGTGTCTGTGATTCTGTGAATGATTTTATTTGCTCCAAATTTTATTACAATCTGTTATTTTGCATTATTCAAGTCTGACATGTGTGGATTATTGTCGATTTGAATGGTCCAAAATACCGGGTCGTTACAACATAGTAGATAGTTTAACGGATCCTTAGAGGATGGTTATTCCAAACATCCTTTAAGTTACTGTATTTCAGTTGATATTGCACTTGAGTTGGATTTATTGATATAAGAATGTTAATCCTGACTCGAGTGTTTTGTGTTTTGCTTTACGCTCGGGTCAGACTGAGTGATACAGTATTCGAGACTCACCTTTGGAGTTGGAGCTTCGCTTGGAGATCCAGCTATCTATTCAGCTTTCAGGTTTTCAATTGATTCCAGTGATGTATTCAGATTTTTTTATTCGACTCTTGTATTGAGACATCTATGTATTCGAGACTTCTGCTGTATCTTGCTTAACTCTGTTATATATATATGGTAGCTTCATGAACTACTATTCTTTTGTTTCCGCTGCATTATTTTATATTACTCTGTGATTTTGTGATTATTTATTTATTTACTGTATATGCTGAGTTTTGCCAAATTTTAAATTAACAATCTGATATTTTGAGCAATTCAAATCCAACATGTATGGATGCGAATGGTTGAAAATATCGGGTCGTTACAAAAATTCGAATCATGCTACATAAATTTTGTACCTATGACCTCTCACGCTAAATAAAAATTCTGTAATTTTTTGTAAATTATCATTATGTAATAAGATCTCGTTCAAAATAAAATGGATCTATTTTCTAGATGTACTTGTTATATTGTGATATATTAACTAAATAATTAATTTAAGTATATTTAATATAAAAATCTTTAAATGATATGTTATGTAATAATAATTACAAAGAATTGTAATCGTGAGAAAATTATCACAATATTTAAAACATTTTTTTTAAAATTCCTAGTCAAGATGTTCCGGTGTTTCGATAAAGGATATCGATACATCCATCGTGACTAGAGTATGTAATGCTCTCTCTATGTCGGGCAGTGTATTACTCATGGCTGTTGGAGACAACAATGGATCACATACTAATAGTTAACTATGGAATGATTCGTCCAAAAGTTTCCTATTGATTAACAACAACACAGTCGAACATGAAATCTCAAGTGACAATACTGTATAGTCCTCTCAACTTGAGAATACCTTTGAACTTCAATGTGAATGCTCCACTTTGATTATAGTCATGACATAACGACCACCGAGTGACGATAGTTGAGTCTGAGTTGAATTATAACACCACATATCTATACCCATACCACCAAAGGGTATTTCTAGGTAATACTATTTGATAATACAGAGAATGAGGCGATATAGGTTAACACTGATACATATTTCAAAATCGTAAACTACTTATATGTACGTAACCAGTATCGGCACAACGCAATAGACACGTGCATTTGTAGGATAAAACAATACACAATATAAAACAGAAAATATAGAACACAGAATCAACAATACAACGATAATATACAATAGATGAATTACATAAGTTCATGTAGGTCTACAAAAGAGTCAAATGCCCGCTATTACTCAAATACACAAACTATGTCAAATACATACACCCTATCAACATAAATTCACAAGAGGCTACATCTATATAATATAACACTAATCTACAAATATACTAGCCTCCAACTATGCTGAACAAACACAAGTTGGTCACTTCGTCCCTAGACCCAAAATGTCTTGAACTGATTCGAGTATTATATAAATAACACATGGACCAAACTATGTCTAGAACATAGAAGTTAGTATATAAAACAACTAACATGGTATAAACAAGTGTAACTCATAGTGGCATATGCACATCTTAATTGTGTCAACATTTCTCAATACCAAAAGATCGCTCATCACTAAGTATAGTCAATCAACCTATTAAATGACATATAATCAAGTGGGTGAAACAACATACAACCAAATATATCAACACATAAGTTTCATCAAGTACTACATGACATGCACTCAACATTGCCAAGATTAGCTCTCAAATAATCATGAAGTAGGCACACCTAAGGTCCATCATACTTAACACATATGAATATACACAAACAAACACTCGAACCATCCATACATAAAATGCAAACAAGACATGCACTCGGCAACCAAGATTACCTCATAAATAACAATATAAAAGATAAGTACGAGGTCTAACTTCTTGCTCTCAACATCCATAACTATTCTTGATAGTTGTATAATAGATGTGCACATGGTCACTCAAATTCATGGACATAGTCCCATGAATAATCCATGTAATCCATAATCACAAAACTAATCATCTAGACTACCAACCTTATAGTTAAACAGCTTGGATGACGGCCTCGTGAATGATCATATAGACACCCTGCTCCTCAATAATTCAATAGACTCTCAGTCTCATAAATATCCCTCTGGACACTCATTCCTCAAAGTAATAGCATGGACTCTCAGCCTCGCAAATAACTATTTTGGCATCAATCAAATCAGATGATTATGTCGTCTCTCAGTCGCATACTCAATGATCACATAAATGTGAATACGCTTGTGTCCATATACTTACATCAACAACCAGGTGGGAGACAGACAACTCTCGGCCTACCCAGGAGTCTTCCTCACACACTCCCGACGCTATTGTTATGGTCTGTAATTACCTCGATGGCCATCGTGACCCAGTCCATCGGGTGCAAACCTACGCGATGCAATGGTCATGACTCTACAAGTGCCCCCAAATGGTAATGGATCGTTAGCTAATGTGACATAAGAAAGTTGACTCTCAGCCATACTCAAAAAGTATGTCATAGATTCGGATGCGGTCCCGCAATCAGGCCTTTAGGATGAATACTAGCCTAATCGAGTTTACTCCTTACCAAAATAATAGGAGTACACACTTCAATAGATAGACATACTTATGGCTCTCACCTTCTTACTCTAAGTTTGCACCACCATATATATAAGTTCCTTATATAAATCGATCACGCATGAGCGATATCTACTTACAAAATGTATTTAAACATATATGAGCATGGACAACCCATGCCACTTGGTGTTACTTGCTTGTTACTCCATGCTCGTAAACTACACCGGCTCCACACGATAATATCCTATATAAGTAGTTCAAAGAATAACCAAAGAAATATTGTCAATGGTCGCATACCAGACGGAATTATAAATCTGTTTAATCGATATTCTCATCACATAGAAAATAAATCAAATAAAACACACATTTCATCCATAAAGAAGATTTTATTTATAGAAAAACATATTAAAAATTAAAAAAGCCTTTTATTATTCGAAAGTGAATAAAATATAATTTCTCTCATTTATTTGAATCCAAAATAAGAGTTTTAAACCGTATAAACAATTCCAAAAGCTCTTCTTATACTTTTAAAATCATGGAAGTCTCTTTAATAATCAAATATTACTTATAAAAATCATCCTATAATTTTCTATAATTAAATACGGTTTTTAAATGAATTTATAAACCCTTGAGTTAATTCCACTTATTTTAAATTATAGAATATATCTTATAAATCTCATCCATATATTCCAAAAATGATTAAAAACTCTTTCAATATCCAATAATCTTTACCAGAATCATTTCATAAATTTATGGAATTAACTAGGATTTTAAATGAATTTTTAAAGCCCAAAAAAGTTTCCAGTAATTTTTAAAGTTTAATTAATTAAATAATTAATAATTAATCAAATAAAACCTTTTCACGAAAATAATTTCATGTTTAGAATGCATCCAATGTTTACTTCAAAATGTCAAATTTTCATTGAGAGCGGAGAAAGTGTTTTTTAAAATGCATCAACGTTCGCTGCTTGGAGCATTTTCTGCTCTAGGCAATCAGCGATCGACTGACCCCTCTTGGGGCTGTCGACTGGCGACGACGGCCTGGGTAGGTAATGCCCCTAGGCCGTGTGCCACTTCAAGCTCTTTGAAGCTCTCTTCTTCTTTGTTTGATGCTCAACTCTATTCCCTTCATACTAGCATGAATTCAAGTACTAAACTTCTACAAAACAAGCATCAAATATCATGAATCATTAGCCATAGGAAATATGTAGTGCTTAAGTAAATGGCTTCGAGCATCATAGTGAAATGCAAATCAATTCAAATCACGACCAAACAATTCAACAAAGCATTCATACATTCAAAGCATAGTTTCATGAGTAACGAATTACTCACCTTAGCAATAGCAACACAATTCCCTCCATTGCACTTCACAGCTCGTCCAATGTTCACCATTTCCATTCACTGTAAAATGCAACTTGACTTCAAACAAGCTCAACACTTTATTTTGATTTCTCTTAGGGGTATGGCTATGTGTTGATTGACTGATATTTAAATTTCATGATTTTTGGGATTTTATTTTATTTGATATGAATTTTTAAAGAAGAATGTAGGATTAAACATTTTGATTTAAAAAAAATGAGAAAGTGAGAAAGATGAGAGCCAGACTTTTCCCTTTAGAAAATGAACAAGAGTCCTAGAATGCTCCAGAGAAAATGTGGAGAAAGAAAATATCATTCTCTTATTTGGTTTGGGCTTGGACTTTATGGGTTTATAAACAAATAAAATGTCAATTTATTTAATTTCTCCTTTTTTCATTCAACAAAACAACTTTTATACTTAACTAAAAAATTCCAAATCTCAATTAAAAATTATATTTACTATCTACTAGTGTTTATACAACCTTGTGTAATTTTAGAAAAATTATATTTTCACAATCTCTCCTCTAAAATTAATTATTCCAAAATTGCAATATTAGGCCTATTATAGTAAAAATCATTTATCAGCATAAGTAATTAAATAAAATTTTATTCTCCACCATCATAAATTCCAAAATCCCTTTATTATTATTATTTAACTTTATAAACTTATAAAAGCACTTTTAATTTATTTCAAAAATCATTTCATGCTTAAAACATCGATATTGACAAGCACCATTGTCCCAGTGGTTAAGTGATTCTACTTTGGTGCGAGGGGTCACAAATTTGAAACTTGCGTAGCGTGATTCGAACATTTATTGACATATGGTTTGTGGTTTGTTGTCCCAATGACATGTTGTATCTAAGTACCATTTCAAAAAAAATACATCCATATTATCTCAAAAAAATTCAAAATTGTCATTTATTAATCACTTATAGCTTCAAAATATTTAATACCAAAATAATTCATTTAATAAGAACCATAACAAATAATTTATTTTAATATAAGTAGACATCTTCGGTTAAAATTATCTTTCTCCCGGATCCCTCCAATACATATTTTTTAATCAAATTCATATCTTCACAAATACTTCATCATTTAAATTTCAGATATATATATACTTCCAAATCACCTCAAATTCTCAATAATCACATATAAATCCCTCAAAGTATTCATATTTTATTATTAAAAAACCCATTTTAATCATTTAAATCTCTATTATTAATTTTAATTAATTGCTATTCATGAAATGGTGGAGGTCACTGAACATATTCGTGAATTTGAGAACACTCAACAAAATAATGATCAAACTGGTAAAACTTTATGGAGAAGTAAAAGAATGAGAACTGAAAAGTCATTCAGATAAGATTTTATCACTTATTTGGTTGAAGAATCTAGATATGGTATTAGACAGCAAGTCATGCTTTCTACCAACACACATTCCGATCCTTTAACATATACTGAGGCCATAAAGTCTCACGATTTAGCATTTTGGCGAGAAGCCATAAATGATGAAATTGATTCTATTATGGGAAATCAAACATGGAAATTAGTAGACTTACCTCCTGGTTCTAAACAATAGGATGTAAGTGGATATATAAAAAGAAATTAAGAGCAGATGGTACGATAGAAAATTTTAAGGCTGGATTACTCGCTAAGGGATATACCAAAAAAGTAGGAATAAATTATTTTGATACCTATGCACCTGTAACTAGAATTTCAACTATTATGATATTAATTGCATTAGCATCTATTTATAAATTTGAAATTCATTAATTGGACGTTAATCTGCATTCTTAAATGGAGAACTTGATGAGGAGATATATATATATATATATATATATATATATATATATATATCAACCAGAAGGTTTTATGATGCATAAACAAGAACATAGAGTATGTAAACTTATTAAATCAGTTTACGGTCTTAAACAAGCACCAAAACAGTGACATGAGAAATTTGATAAAACCATAGTATCAAATGATTTTAAGATTTGCGAATCAGACAAATGTATCTATAGCAAATTTCATGCTGGTAAAGGCGTAATTATATGCCTTTATGTTAACGATATGTTGATATTTGAAACTGATACCTTGAGTATTGAAGAAACAAAAAGATTTCAATTTTCATGTTTTGACATGAAAGATAAGGACGAAGCTGAAGTGATTTTAGGAAAAAGAATCATAAAAACAGCAGAAGGGTTGATCATTACCCAATCTCATTACATAGAGAAATTCTAAAAAGGTTCAATAAATTTGATTGCAAACTGGTAAGAACCTCATTTGACCCAAATATATGACTATATTATTGGTAGATCAACTAGAATACGCTAAAGTCATTGGTAGTCTAATGTATGCCATGATTTGCACAATGCCAGATATTGCCTACGCTGTTGGCAAAATGAGTATATATACTAGTAACCCTAGTCATATTCACGGGCTAGCTATACGAAGAATTTTAAAATATTTAAAAGCAACCATGGACTATGATATATTGTATAGTGGATATCCAGGTGTAATAGAAGGATACACAAATGCTAGTTGGAACACTAGAAGAGAGGATAATAATAAATCAACCAATGGATGGATATTCACTCTAGCGGGGGAGCGATATCCTGGGCCTCAAAGAAACAAACATGTATTGTAGATTCTACTATGCCTGTTGAATTTATAACACTAACTTTTTGTAATAAAGAAGCAGAATGGTTAAAAAATTTGCTGTTAGAAATTCCTGTATACCCAAAACCAATGCCTTCAATATCTGTGCATTGTAATAGTCAAACAACACTATCAAGAGCATATAGCCAATTATGTAGTGGTAAATCTAGGCATCTTGGCCTAATGCATAGTGCAATGAGGCAAATGCTCACTGATGAGGTAATTACCATAAATTTCATGAGATTTAGCCAAAACTTGACCGATCCATTTACAAAAGGACTTACAAGAGAGTTGGTGTTGAAAACATCAAAATGAATGTGTTTATAGCCAACATAAAATCACCTATGATGGAAACTCAACTCAACATAATGAAATTCATTATCTTGAGTTCAGTAAGAAAAGTACATTATACGATGTGATTTGAAGCACTGTAATATTAGTCCGAACAACTAATATTATATCCATTCCAAGAAGAGTGCTTGGTACCTATAATGGTATGGTGAAGGTTGGACTACTTAGTACTTAATAGGTTTATAACAAAAGTACTGTTGAAGTGTATAGTTATAGTGCATTTGTAAATAAACCTACCTATATGAATGCATGAAGGTGTTGCCGCTTTCTACAAGACTATGACTTAAGTCTCTAAGGGCTTTCATGAAACCAAGATATAAATATAAGGCCAATCCACATGTCGGCTTATGAACTATTTGAAGAAAAGAAAACGAGCGTGTGAAATACATCTGCTATGTTGCATAGGATCGTTGGTTCAATATTAAGTCAACCTTTCCATCCCAGCGTGCTTTGATAGGTTATCTCTATGTATAGTTTCAAATCCACAAGACATCTATGCTTATATAAAAGTTCTCTTAAAACAAATGACAAGATAAATTTTATTAAAATTTGATGGAGGATTATTAGTGTAAATTTATAAAATGTTTTGTGCGAGTTATTTTGTTTTTAAATAAGAAGAAGAGAAAGAGAAGGGAAAGATTGGAATAGTCTCACATCTTAGAATATTGAGAAATATATTTGTTTAAATATAGTTTTCTCAAGAGAAGGTAGGGCCCTTTGGGCACCCAAATGTTTGCTCTATTGTGAGGTGGGAAGCCATGAATAGCCAATACACACGCACGCGCCGCCGTCACCGTCCGTCTGTTCGACCGAACCAGCCAGGTTGGGTTCGGGTCCAAATTATATTTTGGACAAGAATATTTTAGTTAAAAACGGGGCAGATATGAGCCCGATAAAACAAGCCCAAAATTCAAATTGAATAGATTGAAATGGCGGGAGAAGTATCTGTTCCAAGCAGGCGGGAAACGTGACTGTTGCCAAAAAAGAACATTTGAAATGAATAGATGCTTCTGTTTGAACGAATGTAAATGGAGGGAGACACAACTTTTTAAACGAAAAGACACCACTTCATCCACTATAAATAGCAACGTGTACATGATTGAGTTGTGAAAACTTCTGGATAGATATCCTACATCTGAACTGAATTATTTTTGGTTAAATAATCTCTTCTTTGTTGCTCTAGAACAATTAGGAGATTCTCTGGAAGAGATACGAGGTTCTGCTTTTGGTGGCAACATGCTATTGGGTGGCCCAGGAACGAATTCACCGCCATATGGCTGACCGACGATTACTAGTGATTCTGGCTTCATGCAGGCGAGTTGTAGCCTGCAATCTGAAATGAGCATCTGAAAGGACTTTTACTTTCTGAAAAACTTAGTTCTTCTTTCCAGAATTTGCAACACAAAAACCGTTTCAGATTCTTGAATCAAAAACGCCTGAAAGGTATTGCAAATCAAATCTCCTTCTCCCTTCTTTCTTTCAAATCATTTTGGGTTTGTGATATTAAAGATCACAAATTCGATACTACTATCACTACAGTCAATTCAAAAGATAGTTTGAATTGATTTCGACAGTGCTATCACAATCAGTTAAAAAGAATAATCATCTCGGCTCCATTGTATCTTGGAAGATGATTTACCTTAACTCACAACACCCATTTACTACAAAACAAGGCGGCTTTAGCGACGGCTAAAAGGCGTCGCTAGTCGTCGCTATTTAGGTCACTAGCACACAGTAAAGCGACGGCTCTGTCACCAAAATAGCGATGGTTGGCGATACCTAGTTGGACACGTGGAAAATTAGTTATTACAGGTATGTCGCCATAGGCCGTCACTAGCCGTCGCTAAGTTTAAACCACATAACCGTTATTAGCCGTCGCTAACCTGGGTATATATGCCGTCGCTAACCTGGGATAAATTCCAGCTCCAATTCTGCCTTTCAATCAATCCAACCACATAACCAAATTCAAATCACTTTCCAATACATATACATTCAATTTCACAACCAATACCACTCCATCCATCATATAATCTCACATATATCACAAATAATCATATATATAATGCAACTTATAAATTTACATAGACATTTTATCACCACCATATAAATATATCATACCAATCAAATGGAACCACCCAAATCCATCAAACAATGTAACCATAAAACCAAATACTATCCATCAATCACATATATACACAAATGTCCACTAACCCATCAAACACAATAGCCAACCAACATGTATCAAATATATACACAAATGTCACTTGACTGGAAAATAAGATGATGAAAATCCGACAGAAACACAAGCATACCCACTCATCGTTGTCGCCCGACCCGTCCTCTCCAAGCATCGTCCTATGATGTGCCAAGTAGGCTGCAGTATGCTCGTCCAGTTGTTGCGCCAATGCACTTTTCCTTCAATCGTTTATCTCCTCCAGCTGTTTTTTCATTTGAGCAATCTCCTCCTCGGTTGGGATCTCCTGTAAGCCCTCTGGGATATTAACGTATGTGAAATAGTTGATATTTAGTTATAATTTATGAACATTATAAACAGTATGAACAAAAATAGTTGATTAATTATGTGACTAATATTTATAATTAACTGTTGTACATTGGTTGCAATTTATTTATTTCAATTATTCGGCTTCCTTATTCAATTTATAATTTGTTCACTTAAGTTTAAATTCATTTGCATGTGTAAATTTATATATTAGTAAATGAAGAAATTTACCTCCTGATTTCCATAACCGTACCGCCTATTTTGCGAAGGCGGATCAATAATGGCATCCCAAATATGGTTCGACTCCTCAAACGTAACCTCTGCTTGGTCGGTGGACTGCGCTACTCGAGTCGGCTCCGCTTCGTACCTCTCCGCTTCGTACCTCTCAGGCGGTTACGAACAATTGTTTGACACGATAAATATTCAATTTAAAGTTTATGAAATGTGAAATAAAGGAATATGAAACATTGTCATTAAGGATAAGCATGTTTACCATTATAGATCTCGATTTATCATCCGTCCACTCGTACGAAACGTTTCCTTCCTCATCTGTCTGTTCAACGGCATGCGTGGCCGTGAACAACTTAACCATAGTAGGCTCGTGATTGTATTTCACCGCCTGAAAATATATACATATGAATAAACAATGTTATGATTAAACAACATTTTAGATTTTTATAAACACAATTTATAAATTTACCAACTCTCTCCTGTGTTCCTGGAAGGATTTGGAGCCACCATGGTGCAAAGTAGGATTTTTATTCCTATTAGCACGACTCCGGGCAGATAATTCATACAAATTTAGATACACAATTAACTAACATACGAAATTTAATTTTTTTTAACAACAACGCAAAAGTATATAACTTACTTTCACTTCTGGAGTGTCCCAGAGCCGGAGATACTCAGCCCACACATCTGCGCCCATCCAATTTGGTTTTTTACCTGCATTTCTAGCCTTAGACGGAGTGTCCCGGTAATTTTTTCTCATCCTTTTATTCCCGTGATTGGTAAAAATGTCCATATCCTCTGGATCTACACGCACGGCTGCCTGCATATTGAAATTAGTTTGAATTATGTAAATTATATTAATTTTCAACTGAAATTCTTACTTATACTTATGAGTACATCAACCAAAATAGCATTCTTGATATGTGTTGAGATGTCGTCCCAATGAGGCCAACAACCGAACATCCTACTCATAAACGCCTTCCTGGAAACTTGTAGGATGAAATCCGAAGGCTCCACCTCAAAGCCACTATACAAATTTTGATGTAGATATTTAATAAATTTTAAAAAAATACTTCAAATAAATTTGATACTTACCCAGTGCTTTTCGAACTACCTCCGCCAGTGGGCGTAAATCTGGTGTAGTGCCACTGGCACCCACACCGGGAGCTGGAGAAGGCTCGGATCTCTGACTGTGTCTCCTGCCAGACATATCTACCACAGAGAAATAATATCACAGAATGAAAAGACATAAATTTATTAGTACAAAGCATGTTTAAGTAATCATCACATAAACTTCTACTAAATCATAATAAATGGGACGAGATCTCATGAATACATATATATAAATTTCAAAACAGAATAGTACATAGCTCAGAACATGGTCATCATTATTAATACATTGCTCAGAATAATATGCAGCTAAGAATAATACATTATACAACAAGCGATGCAAATGTTCAGAGTTTTCAATCTTCGTCGTTTTCTGATTCAGACTCAGTCTCGTACTCTATCTCGTTTTCTTCGGTACTTTCAAATGCATCTAATAAAACATTTGATTCATCATTCAACGGCCCTAAATCAATGTTATCGGTTATTATTATTTCTGTATTTGGTTCAAGATCCGCTTGATACGCTGCTTCATCTGGAATATTATTTCCATCAAACGTAAACCTTGGCTTTGTTTTAAAAACAACCGACTAATCCGCTTTATCTCTTTTTAAGGATGGATACTGAGCAAAATAAACTTGTAATGCTTGCTTGGCTAATACGAAAGGATCATATTTATAGTAATGTGAGGTATGCTTTATTTCAATAAGCTTATAATCTTTGTGCACGTTGATTCCAGAACCAGGAACATTACTGAACCAATTGCATTTGAAAAAAATCTTTTTCTGCAGATTCTACATAATATGTCAACTCTAGAACCTATGTTAAGACGCCGTAAAAATCTTTTATATGCTCATCTGAATCATCACTACCTTTGATAAATACACAGCTGTTATATGTTAATTTTTCAACCCCGTAATCTTTCATGTTGAACTTAAATCTATTGACGAAGAATATTGGATAAGTCTTCACATTTCTTTTTGGTCCGATCGTAAGATGTCGTAAACCTTCGTCAATGACACAGTTTCTTGGATCATAAATGTAGTTTAAAAACCATTTAGCAAATTCTTTACTGAGATCGCAAGATGGATGTTGTGATTCGTAGATACTGTAAATATGTAATATGGCTTATAATTAATATGTACTTATAAGTGAATTATATATGAATTTATTATTACCTAACAAATGGTGTAACTTCAACACAATTTAGAAGAACATATGTGTGTGCTACATTGTAATCTCTATCGTCTAACCATATTTCTACACATTTTCCAACAGGTCGACCATGTTGTCTAAAAATAGATAACATTGTTTGAAAAGAATCTTGTTCAATGACTTCATCATTACAAGGAATGCTTACAAATGATAAGTTCACATCGTCACTGAAGCAATGAGAGAAAACGAATGAAGCTTCTTCTTCAAGATATGATTTGCAAATCGAACCCTCAACTCGTGCTTTTTGTCTAACTTTTTTCTTCAAATAATTCAAGTACCTATTACAAAATAAATTTAATTTATATTTAGATATAAAAATCTGAATTTTAAACTGATAAAAATATTGCAGGTATTCAATATTACCTCTCAAATAGATACATCCATCCATATTGCACAGAACCTCGAAGAAGTGCTTCGGATGGAAGATGAATAGGTAAATGCTCCATTACATTAAAGAAACCCGACGGTAATATTTTCTCCAGTTTGTATAGTAGTATGTGGATTTCTACTTCAAGTTTACGTATACGATCTACTTTTAATGTCGTCGAACAAAGTTGTTTATAAAACATACTTAATTCTGTTATAACACTGCATACTTTTACGGGCAACGGTTCTTTGAAAGCTATGGGTAGTAAATATTCCATCATGATATGACAATCGTGACTTTTCATCCCACTCAATTTACTATTTTTAAAAGTCAACACATCTACGAAGATTAGAAGAAATCCCATCTGGAAATCTTAGTTCTTCCACCCACTTTAGCACGAGTTTTACTTGCTTGTTGTCTAGCTCATAGCATGCTTTTGGTTTTTTATTGTCATTGGGCTTCATATGAAGTTCGGGGCGTTTACAATAGTTTTTTATATTAAGTCTTGAATTCAAATCGTCCTTAGTTTTTCCCTTTACATTCAAAACAGTATTAAACACATTATCAAACACGTTTTTTTCGTTGGCATCATGTCAATATTATGTCGGAGTAAGAGATTTTTTCAATATGGTAACTCCTAAAATATACTTTGCTTACACCAATTATGAATGTCCGATTTTTCTGGAATTTCAATCTGCACTCCAGCTTCATGTATCTTTGGATAGTCCTTTACAATTTCATATAATTCTTCGCTTGACCAAATCTTTGGTGGTTGCATATTATCTTCTCTGTTAGCTATAAAGTTTTTTCTATCTCTTCTAAAAGTATGATTGAGATGAAGAAAACACCGATGACAATCAAACCAAGAAACTTTCTTCCCATGCCGTAAAGAAAATGCTCGTGTTTCTTCCATGCAATAAGGGCAGGCTAGACGACCGGCCATACTCCAATCAGAAAGCATCCCATATGCAAGAAAATCACTAATAGTCCATAATAAAGAAGCGAACATACGAAATTTTCTCTCTCTCGAAATGTCGTATGTTTCAACTCCTTCATTTCACATTTTTTCAACTCTTCGATCAATGGTTGTAAATAAACATCGATTTCTTGTATTAGATCATGAGGGCCGAGGACGACAATAGTGAGATGGTGTTTTCATACACATCCATGGAGGTAAATTATATGGAGTAACGATAATTGGCAAAGATGAATATTTACTACCAAACCGAGAGAATGGTGAAAATCCATCCGTACATAAACCGAGTCTGACATTATGACTTTCGATCTGCAACAAATGCGGGATAAGTCTAATCGAAATATTTTCATGCTTCTCCGTCAGATGGATGTATCAAAGTTCCTTCTTCTAGTGTTCTCACATTGTACCATCGCATATGACAAGTCGTAGCAAAATATGTATATAACCTTTGAAGTCTGAGAGTGATGGGTAAATAATGCATTCTCTTATGCGGAACTTCTTTTCCTTTCTTATTTCTTGGTTTGTATCTTTCCTCATTACATATTCTGCATTTTCTAAGGTCAACGTCATCTTTCCAATACAACATGCAACATTTTACACATGTATCAATCCTTTCTTACGGCAGACCTAAAGCGGACATCAGTTTTTTCATTTTATAATGACTATCGCACATTAGATTATTGGGTGGCATGTGTCATTTTGCTGCTTGTACAACTACTGTAAATGCAGCTTCTGTAAGGTTGAATTTTGATTTTATAGTAATGTATTCGGCGGTTAGTGATATTTCGGTTCCGCTTTTACAACCATCCCACAACGACCTCTTAGCATAATCCAATAAATCATATATTCTTTTAGCTCCTGCAGTCGGTTCTTATTCGACATTTACGTCTTCATCGTTAGCTTGAATGGTAGGAAACATTGACCGTGCTGCATCTTCTACCATATTTTCTATCAGATTCGTCATAACATTATCGTCCTCAAACACTACATGATTAAGTGTAGGTTCAACAAGTTCTCCATGACGATCCCAGAAATAATAATTCGGCACGAAACCATATTTATACAAATGTACTTCAACTAAATCTGTTTCCAATGCTTCAAATGTTGGCACTTACTACAAGGGCAACGAATTTCTTCGTTATTTCGATTATTAGATTTAGCGAATCTAATAAATTCGTGTACATCGTTATAGAAATGTTCCTTTATCGAACTTTCCTACTAGTTCTAACTTCATACATCCAAGTACGGTCGAGAAAATAATCGAACATCCTGATTTGAAAATATGTTAGTAATTTCGACATCACTTCAATTCACTTCTCTTTTACGCGTAACTTGCATTCAAATGGTATATTATTGTTGTATTTTCTAAAATAAAGTAAAGCCATTTAGGATTAAAGGCTTCACACACCACACTTAATTTCGACAGCACTTCACTTTACTTCTCTTCTACGTATTACTTTGCATCCAAGGGGTGTATTTTTGTCGTTATATTTTCTAAACTAAATTAAAACCTTTTGGGACTAAAGGCTTTAATTTTTAGCGTCAATTATTTGTTGAAATAATATTTAATGCTTATTTTCAAATCAACATTATATTCATTTCAATTTTTTTTAAAAATCGATTTCGGTAAAATATTTATTCTTGTTATATTTATTTCTCAATTTTTTGGAAAATCGGTTTTAGTACAATATTTGTTCTTATATTCATTTCTTAATTTCTTTACAAAATCGATTTTAGCAGAATATTTGTTGTTGTTATATTCATTTCCTAATTATTTTTCTTCAAAAAATCGATTTTAGAAGAATATTTAATGTTCTTAAATTCATTTCTTCATTTTTTTACAAAATCGATTTTAGCAGAATATTTGTTGTTGCTATATTTGTTTCTTAATTTTTTTACAAAATCGATTTTAGTACAATATTAGTTGTTATATTCATTTCCTAATTTTTATTAGAAAATCGATTTTAGGAAAATATTTAATGATGTTATATTCATTTCTTCATTTTTTACAAATCGATTTTAGTAGAATGTTTATTGTTGTTACATTCATTTTTTAATTTTTTACAAAAATTGATTTCAGCATAATATCTGTTGTTATTATGCTCATTTCAAAATTATATAATTCATTCAACCATTTAAATATTTTATTTAATACATTTGAAATTTCAAAAAACATATTTTAAAATTCAGCTAACAATTTAATTTTTTTATCGATTTTGTAAACGAAAATTAGATGTTAGCACTTGCAATAAACTACATTAATTTTATTTTATACTAACAACTAATACTTATAATGTACACACACTAATAAAATAAAAAATATTACTTCTGTTTAACCGTACCAATCTAGCAGCATATCAATCAACAATTGTCCACTAATGTTTGCGCAAACTATAATAAACATTGTTCTAATTTACTATAACAAATATTTGCGTAAACTTAATTATATATCCATTACCATATTAATCAGTAATTTACACTAATTTTGAATTATAAATAAACCCTAATTTTTAATTACAAATTAAACAATCAAACCACTAATTAATATCACCAACTCAACAAATACAATATTATCATTTACTAATACACAATAACAAAACCATAATTAACTAATTTGCCAACTTAGGATTCTCAACATATCCCCAAATCAATCAATACGGTACCATCAACAACTAGTACCGCATAATCATCAATTTCTATCACATATAATCAACCAATTTTCAAAATTAGGGTTTTGATTAAACCTAGATTAAGCAGGAATTGGAGAGCAATAACATAGCTTCGAGCTTTGGAGCATTGTAGCTTTCGCGATGGGGAGATCGGCGGCTCGCGTCGGGGGGCAGCGGCTGGGGCGTCGGCGGAGGGGGAGGGGGTTTGCGGAGGTTATTTGGGGGAAGGAGATTGTGTTTTCTGGTTCGCGGCTTTGCCTGTATATATGCGTTTAGTGACGGCTAGCGCCGGCCGTCTTTTTTAACCGTCGCTAGCCGTCACCAGCTACGGTTACTAAACGAAGCCTGTTTTGTAGTAATTTGTTCGTTTAAACGAGTGATGATGACAAATAACATCTTAAGAAAAGTGTTATCGACATTTCTTGAAGAATCTTTCTTACTTTTGCAGACTACAGCCATTGTTTTTGGCAGATTGAAGAAATTACAACAACAAACATAACAGCCATATAAATCCATCGCCATTATCTCCTAGGTTTCACATGCGTGCAAATGGGTTTATGAACCATTTGATCAAAGCATGCAAACATCAATTAGTCTGGTTTAAGTAGGGACGACTCATTTATAATATATCAAAATGAAAGCATCTTGCTTTACTATAATCAGAAGAGAGTTAGAAGACTGGCCATTTTTTGCGACCAAATGGGTGATTTATACTCTGAAAATGTTATTCTCGTAAATTGTAATAGATTTGGTATGGCCAAGGTCTTAATTATAAAAGCTCTTGTATTCCATAGGGGGGCACATGATACTTTATTCCACTTTCTCTTTTTGTGCTACATATATGCTTATGTAATTAAAAGCTATACTAAGCACTTCTCCGTATTGCATTTCAGTTCACCCATTTCATGAATGCATCCATGATATTGTTTCTTGGAATATCTAATCGGTAATGTGTAGAATATTTCTTTCCCTTCATGTCTGTTGGAAATGTTTTCAAATATGTGAATTATTAAAAATTGACTAAGTGAATGGATGGCTCCTATAGGTGAATAGTCCCACATTATACGACTATATGAAAGAATCAAGTATTTATACTTGATTCTTTGAAGCTAAGTTGGGCCCTTTGGGCACCCAATGATGCTCTTTTGTGAGGAGGGAGACCATGCTTGACCACCACACACGCGCGCGCGCCGACCGACCGACTTGACTCGACCCGGGCCGGGCTCGGGTTCGGGCTTGTAGTGGTGTAACACTTATATTTTTGGTGCAAATTTCTTAACCGTTTTTGATCGGGCTGGAACGGTCAATTCAGACCGTATTAGAGAACGTTATGCAACGTTCACAATGACCCGTTATTTTCTTAGATCCGATTTTTGAGACCACGTTCCCCATCCAATAACGTTCTTCTGGCTATTCCGTCTTCTTAACTGATTAGAAGACGAAACAAAAAGAACAACAGTTTTTATTTTTCGAATCAATTTTTATAAATCCGAGCAAAATTTTGAGTGCAAAATAGAATCGGTTCGTACGTGCAAACGAATCGATAGCACCAAACTAGAGAGGCTGTTTTATCCAGAGGCGGCGGCGATTATATCCGAACTGCTTTGCACAACATAGCAGATTGCCGAAACGTCTTCAAGAGAGTGACGTAGTCCACGAATCAGCCAAGCCATTGTTTCCAACAATTTGAAGACGACGCCATAAACAATGACTTCCGCTGCAGATCTAGATGCCGCTGCTCCCACTTCGTTCTTCCAGGTTCCAATGGTCACTGCTGCACCTTTCAGATTCGAAGGCCTCCACTTCAAACGCTGGAGACAGAAGATGGAGTTTTTTCTGACCATGAGAAAGGTGGTGGCCGCGCTGACAACTGACAAACCGCAGCTACCGAACAGGCCAGATGAAGCTGATGCAGATCTCATGCGAGCTTGGACAGAAAAATCGAACCAATTGCAGAACTGGATAGAGCAAGACTACCTGTGTAGGAACTTCATTCTCAACGGCCTCAGTGATGACCTCTACGACTACTACAACTCAGACAAGACAGCCAAAGAGATCTGGGAAGCGCTGCAAAAGAAATATGATACGGAAGAGGCTGGAGCGAAGAAATATGCAGTCAGCCGCTACCTGAAATACCAGAAGACGGATGACAGGTCAGTAGAGATGCAGTCTCATGAGCTTCAGAAAATTGCTCATGAGATCATCTCCGAAGGTATGAGTTTGGATGAACAGTTTCAAGTTGTTGTTATTATTGATAAACTGCCCCCAGGTTGGAAAGATTTTAAGAATGTGCTTAGGCACAAGACTAAGGAATTCTCCTTAGAGAGCTTGATAACTTGCCTCCGTATTGAGGAGGAGGCTCATAAGCAGGACCAGAAAGAGGAAGTGCTTGTTGTCACAAACAACAACACTAAAAGGTCCAAGCCCGCGGTTCTGAAACCGAATCCGAAAAACTTTAAGAATAAGAACCGCAACCGCAACAAACAGAATTGGAACCCGCAAGGGAACCAAAAGGGACAGCAGAAACCGACCCAAAAGAATGATTTTGGACAGTTGTTTCTGTGTTACAACTGTGGAAAACCAGGTCATATGGCACGCTAGTGTAGGAACAGACCAGGCCCTGCACCGCAGGCTAACATGACTGAGGAGCCTCTTACGGCTATGATTTCTGAGATTCACCTAGTTGGTGGATCAGAGGGTTGGTGGGTAGACACTGGTGCATCCCGCCATGTCTGCTACGATCGTGCTATGTTTAGTACATACACGGCTGCTGATGATAAGAAAGTGTTGTTGGGAGATTCTCACACCACTACAGTTGCTGGCATTGGAAATGTGGAATTAAATTTTACCTCTGGAAAGACAGTTCTTTTGAAAGATGTGATGCATACTCCAGAGATGAGAAAGAATCTGGTTTCTGGTTTTCTCCTTAATAAGGCTGGTTTTACTTAAGTTATAGGGGCTAATTTGTACACTTTGACTTATAAGGGGATGTTTGTAGGGAAGGGTTATGCTTGTGAGGGTATGTTTAAACTTAATGTTGAATCTAATAAAGTAACCAGTTCTGCTTATATGTTATGTGATTTTAATATCTGGCACTCTCGATTATGTCATGTAAACAAACGCATTATTCATAATATGAGCACCTTAGATTTAATTCCTAAAATGTCACAAACTGACTTTGATAAGTGTGAATTCTGTAGTCAAGCAAAAATCACTAAGAAACCCCATAAACTAGTTGATAGAAACTCTGAACCCTTAGATTTAATTCATTCTGACATATGTGAGCTTGATGGCACTTTGACTAGACATGGGCACCATTACTTTATCACTTTCATTGATGATGGTTCTAATTTCACTTATGTATATCTTATGAAAAATAAAAGTGATGCATTTGAGATGTTTAAATTATTTAAAACCGAAATCGAGAATCAATCTAATAAGAAAATTAAGAGACTTCGTAGTGATAGAGGAACAGAATATGAGTCTAGTCCTTTTCTTGATTTTTATAAATTGCATGGTATAATTCATGAGAGTACTGCACCTTATTCACGTGAAATGAACGGTAAAGCTAAAAGAAAGAATAGGACCTTTACCGAATTAGTTGTTGCTATTTTATTAAATTCGGGTGCAGCAAAACATTGGTGGGGGGATATTTTATTGACTGTATGCTATGTATTGAATAGAATCCCTAAATCAAAAAGTAAGATTTCACCTTTTGAAATTTTAAGAAATTATAAACCAAATGTATCTTACTTTAGAACTTGGGGATGTTTGGCATATGTTCGTATACCTGACCCTAAGAGAATAAAATTAGCAAGTAGAGCATATGAATGTGTATTTATTGGCTATGCTGTTAACAGCAAAGCATATAGATTTTATAACCTGAATACACATAATATAGTAGAATCTAATGATGCTGATTTTTATGAAACTAAGTTTCCTTTTAAATTAAGGAATAGTGGGGGCACGTCAAATAACACCGTGCCTACTGGAACAGAACTTAATGAATCTTCTGAAATCGAACCTAGAAGAAGTAAAAGAGCAAGAGTTGATAAAGACTTTGGCTCAGATGTTTGCACTTTTACTATAGAGGAGGATCCCACAAACCTCCAAGAAGCCTTATCTTCATTAGATGCTGATTTTTGGCAAGAGGCTATAAATGATGAGATGGATTCCTTGGAATCCAATAAGACTTGGCACTTAGTAGATTTACCACCTGGTTGTAAGTCTATAGGCTGTAAATGGGTACTTAAAAAGAAACTAAAACCTGATGGCACAGTTGATAAATATAAAGCCCGTTTGGTAGCTAAAGGTTTTAGGCAAAGAGAAAATGTAGACTTTTTTGATACTTTTTCACCCGTAACTAGAATCACATCCATTCGAGTACTAATTTCATTAGCATCTATTCATAATTTAATCATACACCAAATGGATGTTAAAACTGCTTTTTTAAATGGTGAATTAGAAGAGGAAATTTATATGGACCAACCGGAAGGTTTTGTAATTCATGGTCAAGAACATAAAGTTTGCAAATTAGATAAATCATTATATGGTTTAAAACAAGCACCTAAACAATGGCATGAAAAATTTGATAACTTAATAATCTCTAATGGTTTCAAAGTTAATGAAAGTGACAAATGCATTTATTATAAATCTGAAAATGACATTTGCACTATAATATGTTTGTATGTAGATGATCTACTTATTTTTGGATCAAAAATTCATGCCATAAACTCTGTTAAATCTTTGTTAAGTGCCAATTTTGATATGAAAGATCTAGGTGAAGCAAGTGTAATCCTTGGTATTAAGATTACTAGGTCTGATAAGGGACTTTCTTTGGATCAATCTCATTATATTGAGAAGATCTTAAAGAAATACAATTACTTTGACTGTAAACCTGCATGTACACCATATGATCCTAGTGTAAAGCTATTCAAGAACACTGGTGAAGGTGTAAGACAGTTTGATTATGCGAGCATCATTGGCAGCCTTAGGTATGCCACTGATTGTACTAGACCCGACATTGCCTATGTCGTGGGATTATTATGCAGGTTTACTAGTAGACCTGGTATAGAGCATTGGCATGCTATTGAGAGGGTCATGAGATACCTAAAACGAACCATGAACCTAGGGTTACATTATGAAAAGTTTCCAGCTGTCCTTGAAGGTTACACCGATGCAGACTGGAATACTTTATCTGATGATTCAAAAGCAACCAGTGGCTATATATTTAGAATTGCTGGTGGAGCTGTTTCTTGGAAATCCAAGAAACAGACTATTTTGGCTCAGTCTATTATGGAGTCTGAGATGATAGCACTAGCTACAACTAGTGAAGAAGCAGAGTATTTAAGAAATCTGCTAGCCGAGATTCCCTTATGGGAAAAACCGATACCAGCTGTGTTGATCCATTGCGATAGTACCGCGGCTATTGCAAAAGTACAGAACCGTTATTATAATGGTAAGAGACGACAGATACGTCGTAAGCATAGCACTGTTAGAGAGCTACTCTCTTCAGGAGCTGTTAGAGTGGATCACATACACAGTGAGGAGAATTTGGCAGATCCTTTGACGAAAGGACTGGCCAGAGAGAAAGTCTTTACAACTTCTAGAAAAATGGGACTATTGCCCTTAGATTGTTGAGTCACGCACAATGGTAACCCGACCTAATGACTGGAGATCCCAAGAACTAGGTTCAATGGGTAAGAACAAGTTGTGTAGTGATATGAGTTGAATATGCTATTTTTCATATATATAGAAGCATATATTCCTGAAGTGATTAGAGGTTGAGTGAATAGAAACTCTTAATGAGATCTATACTCCATTTGGAGTGGAGTACCTACCTTCAGGAGTACTCTTGATAGACTCACCTGTGTGAATGTGGAAATTTGGCCGTTTCCTATGGAGTTTTGGGTAAAACTCCTAGAGCATTCACTAAACTGGGATGGACGTGCATGGCCATAAATGCACGGGCTTACTTGATTGCACTCTAGAAAGATTGTGTGTGGTCTGATGTCAGGAATAGAGTTCAAGACTACGTGTCACTCTAGTAAAAACTGAATCTTATCCACTATTCAAAGGTTCAAGTCGAAAGACACCTTCGTTTATGCACAATTTTATGTTTTTCAGAAATTGCTCGAAATTGTTTTAAAAATTCAAGTGGGGGATTGTTGGAAATGTTTTCAAATATGTGAATTATTAAAAAATTGACTAAGTGAATGGATGGCTCCTATAGGTGAATAGTCCCACATTGTAGGACTATATGAAAGAATCAAGTATATATACTTGATTCTTTGAAGCTAAGTTGGGCCCTTTGGGCACCCAATGATGCTCTTTTGTGAGGAGGGAGACCATGCTTGACCACCACGCGCGCGCGCGCCAACCGACCGACCCGGGCTGGGCTCGGGTTCGGGTTCGGGGTGGTGTAACACTTATATTTTTGGTGCAAATTTCTTAACCGTTTTTTGAGACAACGTTCACAATGACCCGTTATTTTCTCAGATCCAATTTTTGAGACCACGTTCCCCATCTAGTAACGTTCTTTTGGCTATTCCGTCTTCTTAACTGATTAGAAGACGAAACAAAAAGAACAACAGTTTTTATTTTTCGAATCAATTTTTATAAATCCGAGCAAAATTTTGAGTGCAAAATAGAATTGGTTCGTACGTGCAAACGAATCGATACCACCAAACTAGAGAGACTGTTTTATCCCAGAGGCGGCGGCGATTATATCTGAACTACTTTGCACAACATAGCAGATCGCCGAAACGTATTCAAGAGAGTGACGTAGTCCACGACTCAGCCAAGCCATTGTTTCCAACAATGTCCATTAATTTGGTGGGATTGATCATAACTTTTCTAATACCTACTTTGATGTTCACGAATCAAAGACATGGATTAACCATTACTTGCATGGCATGAGAGAAATGGAGTAAGATGTTGTTCTCAAGTAAATTTATTCACTGTCTCCATATTATTGGAACTGTCACAAATAATGATTACAATTTACAATCCTTAATATGTATGGTTACGACCGCTTGAAGCATAAAAATGGAGTGTGTATCCCGATAAAGAATATTTATCTTCTTTCTTAATCCATTATTCTTTTAAATGTGTTGCTATTACTAAAATACACCTTAAATAATTATCGGTTTAAAAAAAAACAGACAACCAATATACAGTAACCCTGATTCTCACACTGCTTTCCTCGTACTCAAATCCATTGAGTCTTTATCAATGATGAAACCGATGAAGTAGCCAGCCAAAGCTCCCAACAAAATAGTGACTAAGACTGAAAACAATTTCAACAGTCGAGCATGTAATTCATTTTTTATTTAAATTACATTTGGTTGGCCTCTTATATAATCAGGCGGTGATAAATCGCTGAACTATGATGCATCATCTTTCTGGGTGCTTTTAGCAGCTCACTTCTTTTATTATCATCTATAAATATAAAAAACAATGATCATTGTAATATTCATCTTTCTACCAAACTAATTCTTCTCTGAAAATTACATCTATATTTCAAATATTTTACGTTGTAGTTACAAAGAAACTTGCTCGTTCATTTAAATTTGATAATATGAACATGGAAATAAATTTTCAGCCCGAAATCTACAAAAACGGGGAAAAAAATAACAGTAGAAGAATTACACTTTTTAGCAACCAAAGTTCTTAATGTAAGTTCATCCTAGTCTCAACTCTATAGAAGTCAAAGCACATCTTTGGAAGAGTTTGTCCTGCTATTTCTTGGAACCTGGTACCATTTTCAGGATTACTTACCATATTTTCTTGTATTGGATGAGTAAAAAAAAACAAGTGCCAAAAATATTTATAACGGAGTAATAACTGACACAAGGAACTCAAAATTTTATCCTTAAACTTATATATAATCTAGCTAGTTTTAGTATATATACTCAAATCATGGCGTGCATGGACTCAACTAAATACCAAAAAAAAAGAAATTTGATAGTATCGTTCCTGATGCGACAGCAGTCCGAGTGGCCACAACTCTGGTATGGTCATCGTGATCAAAGGCATACTGGTACGGCAGGTAAATATGTCATCGTGATAACAGGTAAATTTGTCCATGTAAACTTTGAGATACAAAACCAGGTAGCCACATCTCTATGGCTCATCTCATCAAATAAATCAAAGGCATCACCGATATCTCCACAAGAAAAATCCAGCCTGCTCTAAGCATTCGTAGAACGTGAACTGATTGTTATCTAAATCATAGATGTCATGTGCTGAGAGCCGATTCGCAGATAAGTCCAGAGCACCTGTTATCAATCCAGAGAATTCATTTTGTTCAAGATTCAAAATATTTGAACTCCTCATTAGTCCGTGCCTAAAAGAAATCCAACCATCAATTCTGTTACTTACTTGAAGATTTTTTATTTTTAGTTTCCATCGTGTGTTATCGTGAAGAATTGCCACGATTGAAGTCATCGTGAACATGCTTTTTCAAACCATAACATTGAAATTAACACTGAAAATATTCAAGCCATCGTAAATAGAATTTTGACGTGGAAACTGAAAGTTATCGTGTGTTATTGTGAAAAACTGCTGCAATGAAATCCCCATGAATAGAATTATTAAATCATCGTGAAGAATTTCCTGAACAGAGCTATCAAGCCTTCATAAAGAATCTCGTGAAGCTTAGCGCAAATCAACCTGGTGTTATGGTGGATTTCGATCGAGACCGCTCAAACCCAAATCCCCAAACGCACGCGGAAAAGCTAGATCGTGATAGATAGTGCAAAACAACCAAACACTTGAAGAATTCAATGACAACAAAACAAACACGATCACAATAACACCACAAGCAATATATGATAAGCAATAACGAAAACAGTAAATCACACACCGATTTATAGTGGTTCCACTAACGTCGTGTTAGTGTACATCCACTTTGAGAGAGATATTTTATTATCACCAAATAAGAAGAGTATAAGAGATTGATTACAATGATCTATTCAATAAGAATATCTGTTTGAGGAGATTAGAATTGAAGAAATAGAGTTTTTGCCTAAAACCCTAATTAATGGAGGACTAAACTCTTGAATAGAAAAATGACCAGCCTCCCCTCCTTCTAAACCTGAATAGAGAATTTATACTCATGGAGAAAACAGAGGCGAAAGACCACTTTGCCCCTTCAACAAATCACAAAGACTCGGCCCAGAAAACAGACAATTGCCGCTTCAGACGTCTGGTCCCTTATCCCAGACGTCTGAGGCCAGGTTCTGGAAAACAGAACCAGACAGGACCAGACGTCTGCATGGTTTCACTGGACGCAACCAGACAGGATCAGACGTCTGGCCAAAGGGACCAGACGTCTGAAGAAGTTCTCTGGAAACAGTCTGAACCTCGTCAGACGTCTGGCCCTCTCAACCAGACGTCTGACCTACATCAGAACTTCAACACTTCCCTCCTATCTCTTTCCTACGAACTCCGATTTGCGAATCGTCTTCTCCGACACGAAGCTACATTCCTCCTCTTCAATTCTCTATCATATAGTGTCATAAAGTTTAACACTCCACCTTGACACTATATCCATCTCCAACACCAATGGTACCATACCATCAACAACCGATAGCTCCAACTACCAACACTTCTACCTTCAACCAAACATGAATGTTTTCCCAACAGGTTCCGGCACAACCACCCCCCATTGCACTCCATTAACGAGTTCAGGCACAAATCCCCCACCCGCCAACGAAATGTTAAAAACATCCAACACCGTCTCACCAAAGACAAGAGCACTAGGAGTGTACACTAGCTCTACACCAAGAAGATAGAACGACAATATCATATCAATACTCTTCCTCATCTTCACAAGTATCTCTCTCAACCGTGCCACCCCGTGGCACCTAGCACTTCTGTAAGCGAATCAAGTCCGAGCAATGCTCGAACTTCCCAACTGGCAATGCCTTAGTGAACATGTCCGCCGCGTTCTCCTTTGTGTGCACCTTTCGAAGATATACTTGCTTATCCTCATCCATGGCTACCAAAAATGACTCCCTCACTTCTATATGCTTAGTCCGTGAGCTAAATGCCAAATTCTCCGCCAATTGAATAGCACTTTGGCTATCACATTGAACATCAATGCTATCGTGTTCAATACCCAAGTCACACAACAATCGCTTCAAATAGAGTGCTTCCTTCGCCGCCTCCACTACGACTATCAACTCCGCCTCCGTAGTGGATAAAGCTACTACAGTCTGCAATCTCGATCTCCAACTTATGGCCGTACCACCAAGTGTGAAGACATAACCGGAAGTTGACTTTCTCCTATCTCTATCACCGGCGTAGTCTGAATCACAATAACCAACTAAGTTGCAACTCCTCTTCCCACTACCGCCAAAAACAAGACCTTGAGATGACGTACCCCTAAGGTATCTCAATATAAGCTTCACAGCTTCCCAATGCGATTTACCCGGGTTAGACATAAAACGACTAACCACCCCGACGGCATTTGCTATATCGGGCCTTGTACACACCATAGCGTACATCAAGCTTCCAACCGCACTTGCATATGGCACCTTTGCCATATAAGCCTTGTCTTTCTCCAAGATAGGTGACCCTTTACTCGAAAGCTTCACATGTAAAGGTAAAGGTGTATTTGACACCTTTGCATTCTCCATGCTAAACCGGCAAAGCACTTTCTTTATGTACTCCTTTTGAGTCAATTTCAACTCAAAATGCTTTCGATTCCTTTCTATCTCAATGCCCAATATCCTCTTTGCTTCTCCAAGATCCTTCATTTCGAATTCCGACTTTAATTGTAATTTCAACTTGTTGATTTCATTCTTGTCCTTCGAAGCAATGAGCATGTCGTCCACATACAAGAGTAGATACACCCAACAATCATTTCCCAACTTCTTGAAATACACACAAGCATCCTTGATGCTTCTATTGAATCTGTTTTCAAGCATAAAATGATCAAATCTCTTGTACCATTGTCTAGGTGATTGCTTCAACCCATATAGTGATTTCTTCAACTTGCACACCATATTTGACTTACCATTTACAACAAAACCTTGTGGTTGCTCCATGTAAATGTCTTCATCCAAGTCACCATGCAAGAAGGCGGTCTTCACATCAAGTTGCTCCAACTCCAAGTTGTGAATAGCAACTATGACAAGTAATATCCGGATAGAAGTATGGCGTACAACTGGTGCGAATATCTCATCATACCCCTTCCCCTTCCTTTGTGCAAACCCCTTAGCCACTAGCCTAGCTTTGTATCTTCCATCGTCCTTCACCTTGTAAATCCATTTGCACCCAATAGCACGGTTTCCTTTAGGAAGTGGAACCAAACTCCAAGTTTGATTCTTCATCAATGATTGCATCTCTTCCTCCATGGCACAAATCCACTTCAAGCTATCACTCGAATTCATGACGTCTTCTAGGTCCATAGGCTCATCTTGGACTACATTGAGAGCATAGTCCAACCTATCACAAAAGCTAAGATAGTTCTAATCACCATATCTTTCGGGTGGTCTTATGGGACGACGACCAACCCGAGTAGCAATATTTTCACCCAAATTCCTTTCGGCTCCACCTTGAACCGAAACTTCTCTAGGCTCGTATACATCACCAACACTACTAGAGGCACCACATGGACATTGTGATGTAACATCAACCGCATTTTCTTCACAAGCATCTTCAACTTCTACCTCTACCACTTGGACGAAATGGTGGAATAATTTCCTTCTCCTTCGATTCATCATGAACCAAGACCGGAATATCCGATGAGCTCCCATTCTCCTTGAACAATGCCGACTCATCAAAAGTAACATGGCGAGAGTTTGTCACCTTCTTCGTTTCCGGATTCCAAATCCGATAGCCTTTCACTCCATCCGTATAGCCAAGCAAAACCCCCTTGAAAGCTCTTGGTTCAAGCTTATCATTATCCGGATCATGCACATAAACCGGACTTCCAAAGACACGAAGATAGCTCAAGTCAATACTCTTTCCCTTCCACACTTCCTCCGTAATTTTGTTATCAATAGCCGAGCACGGAATTCGATTAATGATATGCACTGCGGTTGACAACGCTTCGGCCCAAAATCCCTTAGACAAACCCGATGTCAATCTCAAGCATCGAGCTTTCTCTAGTAGAGTACGATTCATCCTCTCTGCAACTCCATTTGATTGCGGATCTCCCGGTGTAGTAAAATGTCTCTGAATTCCATGATGCTTGCAAAACTCTAAGAATTCTCCGGAAACATACTCCCCGCCATTGTCGGACCTAAGAACCTTCAAAGACTTACCACTCTCATTTTCAACAAGAGCCTTCCATGCTTTGAACTTTGCAAATGCCTCCGACTTAGCCTTCATTACATACACCCAAACTTTCCGAGAAAAATCATCTATAAAGGAAATATAATACTTTGCTCCTCCCAAAGAAGCTATCGGTGCCGGTCCCCATACATCCGTGTGCACATACTCAAGAACACTTCTTGAATCATGTTTTCCTTCACCGAATGATACTTTTGTTTGCTTCCCCAAGACACACTCTTCGCAAAACTCCAATTTGTTGAAACTCTCACCATCGATCATCTCCCTCTTCCGAAGAATCTCCAAACTCCTCTCCGAGCTATGACCTAACCTCAAATGCCACAACCTTGTCGCATCCAAGCCACGAGAACTATCAACACCCACACAAGTTTCACCTTCTACGGTCTCTCCACGAAGCAAATAAACACCATGAGCCCTAGCACCTTTCATGACCACAAGCGCCCCTTTCGAAACCCGTAAGCAATCACTCTCAATAGTGATCTTACAACCAAGAGAATCCAATTGCCCCAAAGAGATAAGAGACTTTCGAAGTCTCGGAACATAGCGTACATTAGTGAGAGTACGAACCACTCCGTCAAACATTCGAATTTGCACGGAACCAATGCCTTGAGACCTACACATAGCACCATTTCCCATAATAATTGAATTTCCCTCTTTAGCAACAAGAGAAGAAAAACAATTCCTATTAGGCGTCATATGATACGACGCCCCCGAGTCGAGCACCCACTCACTACCGGAAACATCCGATGCTACCGCCGTCAACACATCTACTTCTTCCTCACCAACTCCACTCTCCATCGCTACACATGAAGATGCTACTTCCTTCTTTGCCTTCTCCTTGTCCAGACATTCATTTCTCCAATGACCGTGTTTCTTACAAATATAGCACTTGTCTTTCCTTTCTTTTGATTTTCCTCTCCAACCGGGATTCCTTGATTTTGAACGCCCCCGGTTGTCCTTCTTCACATATCTTTCCTTCTCCACAAACAAACCTTGACCATTTCCGGCACTACTACCACCAACACTCAACTCCTTCATTTGATCTCTCAATTCCTCACTAAGAAGACCCGTCTTGACATCATCTAACGTCAATGTATCCCGGCTATAGATCAAACTATTTGAGAAACCCGTATAACGGTCCGGCAACGAACATAACAATATCATCGCCTTTTGCTCTTCCTCAATCTTCAAATCCACCGCCTTCATCTTCATTAGCAAATCATCAAACACATTCAAGTGTGCCTTAAGCGAACTTCCTTCTTTCATCTTATAGGTGAAAAAAGTTCGCAACAAGATCAAACGATTAGTTAGAGACTTCTTCATATACAATTCTTCCAACTTGTCCCAAATTCCCTTAGCGGTGGTCTCACCACTAATTTCGGAGATCACATTCTCTCCCATTGCAAGTTGAAGTGTAGTAAATGCTCACTCTTCCATTTCCTCTCTCTCGACATCTGAGATGTCCGCCGGCAACAAATGTGTATCAAACACCACTCGATGTACCTGATTCCTCCTTAGAACCGCTTTTATCTTCCATTGCCATTTTTCAAAATCATTATCGCCATTCCACTTGTCGATTACCAATTGCGATCCCGACGCCACATACGATCCACGTACATACGGCGCTATACTACTTGGACCAACCATTGAATTTTCAGAGGTATCCGTTTTCGGCATTTCAACAACCACCTACCAACTCCAAAGCTCTGATACCAAATGTTATGGTGGATTTCGATCGAGACCGCTCATACCCAAATCCCCAAACGCACGCGGAAAAGCTAGATCGTGATAGATAGTGCAAAACAACCAAACACTTGAAGAATTCAATGACACCAAAACAAACACGATCACAATAACACCACAAGCAATATATGATAAGCAATAACGAAAACAGTAAATCACACACCGATTTATAGTGGTTCCACTAACGTTGCGTTAGTGTACATCCACTTTGAGAGAGATCTTTTATTATCACCAAATAAGAAGAGTACAAGAGATTGATTACAATGATCTATTCAATAAGAATATCTATTTGAGGAGATTAGAATTAAAGAAATAGAGTTTTTGCCTAAAACCCTAATTAATGGAGGACTAAACCTTGAATAGAAAAATGACTAGCCTCCCCTCCTTCTAAACCTGAATAGAGAATTTATACTCATGGAGAAAACAGAGGCGAAAGACCACTTTGCCCCTTCAACAAATCACAAAGACTCGGCCCAGAAAACAGACAATTGCCGCTTCAGACGTCTGGCCCCTTATCCCAGACGTCTGAGGCCAGGTTCTGGAAAACAGAACCAGACAGGACCAGGCGTCTGCATGGTTTCACTGGACACAACCAGACAGGATCAGACGTCTGGCCAGAGGGACCAGACGTCTGAAGAAGTTCTCTGGAAACAGTCTGAACCTCGTCAAACGTCTCGCCCTCTCAACCAGACGTCTGGCCTACATCAGAACTTCAGCACTTCCCTCCTATCTCCTTCCTCCGAACTCTGATTTGCGAATCGTCTTCTCCAACACGAAGCTACATTCCTCCTCTTCAATTCTCTATCATATAGTGTCATAAAATTTAACACCTGGCTCTGTCCTTGTAGATATGGCACAATGCTCCAAGTTAAACCCGCCTACTTCACTGGTGTGAGAAACTCAAAATATGATACCTAGAGCTTAAGAAAAAAGAAAATAAACTTCACTGGTGTGAGAAACTCAAAATATGAATATTTGAAAACAAAGGCTATACCAAGCCGCAAATAAATACGGGACGAGTTTTTATCTTATGGTAACCAAAATCTTTACTACTTAAAATCTGTTAATATTACTTTTAACGACATCACTACAAGGAGAACAGTGATTTCCGACGGCTGAAAACCTCGGCGGCCGTCGGGAAAAGCCGTCGGAATATACGGCGTCGGGGAGCAGTATTTCCGACGGCTTCCGACAGAGGGTGCGGTACGTATTTTCGACGGCTTCCGACGGATTCCGACACATGTCGGGATCCGTCGGAAATCGCCGGAAAAAATGTCCTACAGGCTGTCGGAAGCCGTCGGAAATTGCCTACATGGAAACTGTCGGAAGCCGTTAGAAACCGTCGGAAATCTATTGTTTTTTTATTTCTGCTGCAAATATAGCATTCCATACACATTTCTCTTTCAAAAACTATTACACCAATACTGCACAATCCAGTATACAATATACCAACCAAATATCAAAACCCAAACTACACAAAATTAATCAAACACACAAATACATCAAATTACATCAAAATAAAATATATAACCATTCCAACAACCCCAACAATGAGTGTTCTACCATGTCATACATACACAAATCATCATACAACCACACAACCAAGTGTATCAAACATAATTATACAAAAATCAACAGCTACCTCCACCGTCTACCAAATCATACAAAACTAAAAAAATCATACCTGAAAAAGCAAGCAAGCAATGAATCAATCTCCTCCAGATCCAAAGCCAGCCGGGGAAGATAAGCGGCCACCAAACTGCTGCATGTACTCTAACAACTGTGTGGTCTGCATGGCCTGTTGGCGGTTCTGCTCCTCCAGCTGGGACACTCTAGTCCGCAATTCTTCTATATCTGCTAGATCGCTCTGAGCTCTATTCCACCGACCCCGTCTCTAACTGCTGGCCTACAATAAATATTAAATCTAGCTGTGTGATCTCTGTAAGTATATGGACATATCTCTGTAAATGAATAAAATTCAAGTTTATTGTTTTGAAAAGGTCCAAATAGCATATTTGAAGTATTCAAGATAAAATTATATATTCCAACATAGAATTTTGACTTAAATATCAAATTAGCAGTAAAATAAATTATTTACCACTTGATTGCCAAATCCGTATCGTCTGCCATGCTCTGTTGGATCCATAACGGACTCAAAAAAAGCATCGTCCTCATCAGTCGTCAGCTGTTCTCGACCCGTATCAGCAAGGAGTTTCTGGCGCTGCTCCATAAACTTTTCCTGCATTAACAAATTAATAACATCATATCTTATTTCATTATAGTTTAACAAGCAGAACAATTACTAATACTGCATAAAATGAAATATGCTTACATGGCTTTTGCTGGATTTATCGTCCTGCCATGTATACAAAACAGTTCCGTTCGGATTTACATGCTCGACAGCATGCGTACGAGTGAACACGTCCATATACCCCACAGGACCATGTGCCTCAGCTTCCTGAAGTAGATTTTTACATATAATTATTATACATTTAAAATTATATAGCATAAACTATTTACAATTACATTCAGTAAATTTACCAACTCCTGCCGATACTGCTGAAATGACTTCGACCCTCCGCGATGGGTGACGGGATTTTTATTTCTGTTTGCAGAGTTTCTATCCGACTCTGCCTGTACATTCAAAATTTGATACATTATTTTTCGATCACGTCAAATTAATAATTCAAAAAAATTTAGTATACTTGCCTTCGCCTCGTCCGTTTTCCAATATCCCAACCATTCTTACCATACGCTCTCCCCCATCCACCGTGGTTTCTTACCAGATTTCTTAATTTCAGATATCGTGTCCCTATAGTTCTTGCACATCTTCTTCATCCAGTATCCTCGTGCCAGCAGCATATCGTCTGTTTGGATGTCTATCTCAGCCTGTGTTTCACGATAAAAAGAAAAAAAAAGATTACACTGTAAACAATAAACAGTAGAAAAACGACAAAAACGAATTAAAAATGAAAAACAGATAAATATACATACTAGGACATCCTGCCATATACACTCTATGATGTGAGGAGGAATGTTATCCCACTTCGGCCAGCAAGCACTCATCCTAATGCGGTAAGAAGCTCTAGAGACATCCAGCACAACCTTCGAGGGAAGTAGGTCGAACCCCCTGTTTAAAAACACGATACAGATAAGTACGTGCGTATATCATAAAAAAAATAAGATGCTGAAGAAAATTTAATTCTTACCCCTCTGCTCTAGGGACTAACGAAACTACTGGACACTGTGACTCTTGCGATGGGCCACTGCCATCGCCTCTTGATGATCGTGAAGAGCTCCTACCTCTATATGACATTATGATAAACCTGTGACATATATATACATCATTATATAAGAGAATAATAACATGATAATGAAACATATTTCATATGTAAATGACATCAACGGTATAAATTGCTTAATTAATGACTGAAATGGAAATAGAAATAGAAGTGTGTTATACCTGATTCATAATGGGTGTACTGTTCCGACGATAAGCAGATTTCATTGCATTTTTAATTAAAATTGCTAAATAAATGACAAATGGAAATGACATAAAACATGTAAACAATGGTAAACAGATTTGGTTTCATAGTCACATCAATTTCATAATACATCAAGAATTCAACATAGTTACATCAATTGCAAAAAAATCAGATTCAGATTTATATCAGTCATCATCGTCTTCTGATTCAGATTCGGTCTCGTTTTCTATGATATTTTCCTCTACATTGTCAAATGCTTCTACCAAAACATTTGATTCATCGATCAAAGGACCAAAATCTATATGATTGTCTGTAATTATTATTTCGTTATTTTGCTCAAGATCTGCCTGATAAGCTTGTTCGTTTGGAATATTCTTCCCATCGAATGTGAATCTGGGCTTTGTTTTAAAAACTGCAGACCAATCTGCTTTATCTCGTTTTAGAGACGGATAAGAAGCGTAATAAACTTGCAATGCTTGTTTGGCTAATACAAAAGGATCATACTTGTGATAGTGCGATGTATGCTTTATTTCGATAAGATTATAATCCTTGTGCATATTAATTTCAGAACCTGGAACATTGCTAAACCAATTGCATCTAAATAGAAACACCTCCTCCGCGGGTCGTGAGAAATATGTCAGTTGCAAAATTTGTGTTAGAACGCCATAAAAATCATTTAAGTGATTTTCTGGATCATCACTACCTTTAACAAATACACCAGTATTATTTGTTAATTTTTCTGCACCGTATTCTTTGGTGTTAAATTTATATCCATTGACGAAATATATTGGATATGTCTTGACCACTCTTTTTGGTCCCATCGCAAGATGTTTCAACCCTTCGTTAACAACACAATTTCTCGGCTCATAAACGTAATTTGAAAACCAACCGGAAAATTCTTTACTGAGATCTCCGTTCGGATGTTCACGTTCATAAACACTGTTTATATAAACAAATTATTACATTAGGTTATACACGCGCATGCATTATAGAAAAGAATAAAACACAAATTATTATTTCAGATTACCTAACAAACGGTGCAACCTCGGCACAATTTAGAAGAATATAAGTGTGTGCTACATGAAGATCTCTATCGTCTAGCCATATTTCTACACATTTTCTAGAAGGCCGACCATGTTGTCTAAAAATAAATAACATTGCTTGAGAGGACTCTTGTTCGTCGCCTTCGTCATTACGAGGAACACTTTCAAATGAAATATTCACATGGTCACTGAAATAGTGAGAGAAAAAGAACGAAGCTTCTTCTTCGATGTAAGATTTACATATCGAACCTTCAACTCGTGCTTTTTGCCTCACTTTTTTCTTCAGATGATTCAAATATCTATGCAAAGTTAATTTATATTAACTTCATCTTTCAAATGTAATTAAATTACGTGATAACATATTACATACCTCTCAAATGGATACATCCATCCATATTGGACAGGACCTCGAAGTTGTGCTTTAGATGGGAGATGAACAGGTAAATGTTCCATTACATTAAAAAAAACCTGGCGGAAATATTTTCTCTAATTTGCAAAGCAATATAGGAATATCGACTTCAAGTTTACGTAAACGTTGCACTTTTAAAGTAGTCGAACAAAGCTCTTTGTAAAACATACTAAGCTCCGTGACAACCTTTCAAACTTTTAACGGCAGTAGTTCTTTGAACATAATGGGAAATAAATTTTCCATCATTATGTGACAGTCGTGACTTTTCATTCCGCTCAATCTACCATTTTTAAAGTCAATACATCTACGAAGATTTGATGATATCCCATCAGGAAATCTTAACCCTTCCACCCATTTTAACACAGCTTTAACTTGATTATTATCTAATTCGTAAGATGCTTTGGGTTTTTTACTGTCATTTGGTTTCATATGAAGCTCAGGACGTTTGCATAATTCTTCTATATCACGTCTTGATTTCAAATCATTCTTCGTCTTCCCTTTCACATTCAAAATTGTGTTAAAAAAATTATCAAATACAATTTTCTCATTGTGCATCACATCTATATTATGACGAAGTAGAAGATGTTTCCAATACGGCAACTCCCAAAAAATAGTTTGTTTGCACCAGTTATGAACAACTGATTTGCCTTCAATTTCTGTTTGCTCTCCAGTTTCATATATCTTTGGATAGTCTCTAACAAGTTCATATATGTCTTCGCTTGACCATATCGTCGGTGGTTGTCTGGTTTCTACTCTATTAGCTAAAAAATTTTCTTGTCTCCTCTGAAGGGATGATTTACCTGGAGAAAATAACGATGACAGTCAAACCATGAAATTTTCTTACCATGAGGTAAAGAAAACGCTCGTGTTTCATCCATGCAATATGGACATGCTAGACGACCGGCGGTACTCCATCCTAAAAGCATTGCATAGGCAGGAAAATCACTTATAGTCCACAACAAAGAAGCAAACATACGAAAAATTTTCTTCTTGGACACATCGTATGTTTCTACTCCTTCGTTCCACAGTATTTTTAACTCCTTAATCAACGGTTGTAAATATACATCGATTTCTTGTGTCGAATCATCGGGGCCAGGAACGACAACAGTAAGAAACATATATTGCGTTTTTATACACATCCATGGAGGTAAATTATATGGTGTGACGATAATGGGCCAGGATGAATATTTAGAACCAAATTGAGAAAATGGAGAAAAACCGTCTGTACATAATCCTAATCTAACATTTCGACTCTCCGCTGTAAAATTTAGATACGTTTTCCCGAAATGCTTCCATGCTTCTCCATCGGCCGGATGTGTCAACGTACTCTCTTCCTCCGTTCTCACACTATGCCATCTCATATTAGATGCAGTTACAGAAGATGCATATAACCTTTGAAGTCTTGGAGTTATGGATAAGTAATGCATACGCTTGTACGAAACTTCCTTCCCCTTCTTTTTCTTGGTTTGTATCTCTCCTGCTTACAAATTTTACAATTTCTAAGGTTTGCGTCTTCTTTCCAAAACAACATGCAGCCTTTTAAACATGTATCTATTTTCTGATAAGGTAAACCAAAAGCCGACATAAGTTTTTTAACTTCATAGTGATTTTCACACATTAGATTATCGGACGGCATATGTCTTTTTGCAGCTTGTATAACAGCCGTAAACCCAGCTTCAGTGATGTTGTATTTTGACTTCATCGCAATGTATTCTGCGATTACTGACAGCTGAGTGCCGCTTTTACAACCATCCCAAATAGGTTTCTTTGCAGCCTCTAGTAAATCATAAATTTTTTTTGCTTCAATATTTGATTCTTCAACATTTCCATCATCGTCGTCAACTTCAACCATAGGAAACATTGATCGTGTTGCATCTTCGACCATATTTTCTATACGGGTCGTCCTAACTATTTCGTTAACGACACTTTCAGACTCTACAAAAGTATTTGCTACAACTTCTCCATGCCGATCCCAAACATAATACTCGGGTACGAAACCATTTTGGCACAAATGAACTTTCACAATATCTGGTAACAAATACTTCAAATGTCTACACCTACTACACGAACAACGAATTTCTGAATCATTTCCGTTATTACTTAAAGCGAATTCAACAAACACGTTTATACCATTATAAAAATCTTCTTTTATTGAGCTCCTCGGTCCTTTTCTTTGGTACATCCATCTCCTCCGATCAACAAAATAATAAACCATTTTTCGTATTTGAGAAAATGAGAAGTTCAAAATTTAATATTTATTTTCAAGAATACAAATTCGAAAAAGATTATTTTCATGGTCGTATAATATTTGGATTTAAAGAACAACTTCACAAATTTAAAAATATTTTCAAATAGGGCACATTTTATTTTTTAACGTATCGATATAAAAAATTGTATAATTTTTTTTTCCATGGTCAGACATCCTACTTCCCATTACAAACACAGTAAGCATTTACATTTCGTATATTACTTCATCTCAAACGATTCAACAAAATTTCAGCAGCATTTACCTTTTGTTTCCTGCATTGTACACAAATGCGTGTACGCAGGAAACAAAAAAGAAAAGTTAGGCAGAAACTTTATGAACCGTTTGAGACGAAGTAGTATACAAAATGTAAATGCTTACTGTGTTCATAACTTGTCCAATACAGGGACAAATCCAACAAACATTGTACCAGATGAGTATAAATGGTCGTTTTTAAAAAAAAACGACTATTTATATAACGATCATGTACAACACTCGTCAGACGGGGCTAAAAACTGTCTAAGGGACATTTTTTGATTAAATGTGCGCATTTTACGAAAAAATACAGTTTTACTAACTGTTCACATTTACAAAAATATATTTTAATTTAACACATTTATTCGACGTATTACATCAACTTAAGGCTGGTTTAACATTTTTGTCATTTTCAATACACACAATTATAATTTAGACTCATGCATTTTTTTTGTTTCATAAGTCAATACGTGTACAATATAATACTCCTAGCTCGTTCATTCATTTTATCTTATTCCAACTAACACAATACAATGATAGTAGCGCTACACACATATACAATCGTAGAATCAAGGCATACACAACGATTTACATATACATGAACAACCACAAATTATACATGTTTTTCACAATTTCACGATAAAAGATGAAATAGGTATATCATGTGATGCTATAAACCGTTATTACGCTATTGGAAACAATTGCAATTACTAATTAATCCTAATTTATCAACTTATGCAAATTTAGATTTAGGGTAAAAATTTGATTTTTGATGAAAATAAGATATTATACATGAGATTGAGAGCAATATAGGTTGATTAGACAGCCGTGGAGGATCCTGAAGCTCGAAATTAGAGATTGAAAGCTTGGAGAAGGGAATTGAGGTTTTTTTGATTTAATTTTCGTATGTAATACTGAGGAGGAAGAAGGCTCGGCTGAGCCCTATCATTCGTGAAATTCCGACGGCCCGTCGAAAGCCGTCGGAAGCCGTCGCCCCTTGCTGTCGGAGTTAGAGCCTTTTTTAGTAGTGCATTCTTTTGAAAACACTTTCCAAGTAAACTTATATAATCTTAGTCGAAATTATTACATTGATTAAATTCCAGCATAATAGGTTCTACAATCAAGTCGAATGCACTTATTGGAGAATGGATTTTCATACAATGACAGGTAAAGAACTATCTTCCATACACTACATCTCTAGAGTGATGTACCAATGATCAAAACATTCGAAACCTCTGCACTTGGCAAGGTCGGCCAACCCGCAGACCCATCTGGTGGCGGATAGAACCGAATATGACATCACATAATCGTTCCTGACTTATCCGAGAGCTCTCATAGCATACACAACCTACCAGATATATAGAGGGTAATCTAAAGAGGTGATGACCATATCCTAATGGTTGCGAACCACATAACCTTACGGCATGCCCTGTTTAAGCCATTTTCGGATGATGAGGCCCGAGGTAACAACTACACTACACCAAAACAGAGGATTTCCAACGAGTGTAAACGTTGCCAATAATTTCAATAACACTTATATATGTCGCTATAGGGACGTGGGCATTTATTTGTAAAGCTTATAAGCGTTGGAAGATTTTTTTTGCCAACGCTCATATGCGTGGGAAATAATATCTTCCAACGCTTATAAGCGTTGAAAAAAAAATCTTCCAACGCTCATATGCGTTGGAAAATAATATCTTCCAATGCTTATAAGCGTTGAATAAAAGATCTTCCAACGCTCATATGTGTTGAGAAAAAATACCTTCCAACGCTTATAACCGTTACAAATAAATACAAATAAATAAATATTTATCAGTAATGTGAATGTTGAAAGATATAATGGTTTGAATGTTAAAAGATATAATGTAAACTATATTTAATATGAAATATTATCTTAATTCAGCGAATTATAACCTAATCAATGTCAATAAACAATATTCATAATCAATAGTAAAATAGAGTATCAATTAACAAAAGAGAATTCAATACATAATTAAGTTATCAATTCATAGTTTACAATTTACATACTAATACCAATTCCAATAACAAATTTTTTATTCGTAATGCAAGCACTTTTTAAGGTTAACATAACCATTCTAGATCATCCACTTCAAACTCCAATGGTTTTGCACATTCTTCAACGTCCAATATGACCATCAAAGCTCGCTCCTCTATATGTTCCTGCATTTAATATAAACGCTCAATTAAAACTTCTAACTTCAAAATCAAAAGGTTGAAAATTGAGTTACAACTCAGGTCTAGTGCTTTTTTTTGTATTCATGAATTCACAAATTGATTTTGCAAAATAAATGTAAACTGAGTTTGCAAACACAGTTAGCATTTGCAAATTGAGTTTGCAAATACAGTTTGCATCGGTTTTGCAACTCTGCCAAACTAAGTTTGCGAACTCAGTTTGCAAAGCTGAGTCATGCAGGCTCAGTTTGCGAAACTGAGCATGCACGCTCAATTTGCAAACTGAGCATGCACAACTGAGATTGAACTCATGCAGGCTCAGTTTTGCAAAACTGAGCCTGCTAACTCAGTTGCTAACCTAGGTTTGAACTCAGTTCGTATTTGCAATTGAGTGTGCAAACTCAATTTCCATAGTTTGATATCGTATTTTGCTCAAACTTTTACATCTCTAGCTCAGTTTCGTATGCAATAAATATTGCTTATGCATATAAAACAACATGAAAATCATATTCATGTTAAACATAAAGAAGCCAAATAATATGTATGGCTTGCATTTAAGATTCAGGCTAGTCCAAGATAGCTAACTACTAGTATGCACCATCTCTATGCCATTAAAATATATAAATTACTAAAATAAATAATTGTAATTTAAATTTTATTTAAAGTTTAGTTAATGTTAATTTGATTGCATTCAACATAATATGGAAAAAAACTTCAAGGTAGCAATTGGAGAAAGTTTAGTTAATTTTAATATGAAGATAACTTCAAGATAATAAGCAGAGAAAGTTACATTAAGCGAAGTAAAATTTGAACTTTGAATTAAGTTAAATTTATCTTGATGATTAAAATTAAATTGTCTATTTTAACTTTAATTTTAAATTCAGTTAAAGTTTAGTTGAGTTATTTAACTTTAATTTAAAGTTAACTAACGTTAAATTAATTTTGATTTTAATTTTAGTTAATTTTAGTCTGAATTTAAAGATTAGTTAATTTTAATTTTAGTTCAAAGTTTAGTCGATATTACTATAGAAAAAACTTCAAGAAAACAGGTCGAAAAGTTTATTTAATGTTAATGCAATAAAAAATTTAAGATAGTAAGTGGAGAAAGCAAAATTTAAGTTAAGTAAAATTTAAAATTTCATCTTTAAGTTAAATTTAAGTTAGTGATTAAAATTAACCAGTTTAATTTGAACTATAGTTTTAAGCTTAGTTAAAAGTTTAGTAAATTTATTAAATCTTAATTTACAGTTAATTAATGTTAGATTAATTTTTATATTAATTGAAGCTAATTTGAATTGAATTTATGGTTTAGTTAATTAATTTTTATTGTATTCAACTTAATATGGAAAATACATCAAGATAGCAAGTAGAGAAAGTTTAGTTAATGTTAATATGGCAAAAGATTCAAGATAGCAACTAGAGAAATTTAAAGCAAGCAAAAACTAAACATTGAAATTAAGTTAAATTAAGTTAGTAACTAAAGTTAAATTTATTTAATTTTAATTTAAAGTTAATTAATGTTAATTTAATTTTGATTAAATTTATTTCACTTTAGTTTGAATTTAAAGTTTAGTTCATGTTAATTTTAATTTAAAGTTTAATCAATCGTAATTTATTTTCCATTTAAAATTTAGTTAATGTTAATTAAATTGTATCAATTTAATATGGAAAATACTTCAAGATAGCAAGTAGAGAAAGTTTTATCAATGTTAATGTGGAAAAATCTTCAAGATAGCAACCAGAGAAAATTAAACTTAAGTTAATTGAAGGAGAATACAATATTAAGTTGTGATAAAATTATGTAGAATAATAACATGGGTTAATTATTTAATCTTTCATATAACATGATAGAATGTAGTAAAAAATAATGTTATACAAAGATCTAACTCAAATAAAACAACCAAAGTGAATAATCAGAAGAAAAGTACTATCATGTGGAAAAAACCACAAACATACAGTGGATAAACAAACTTCCAACTATTTCGAGGAAGTTGATATCTTTATTTAGGAGGTGTCTCTTTATTTAATCATACAAAGTTGTTGTAACTTTATCAAAATTAAAAAAATTAGCACATAAAAAACATAAAGATTTTGTCTTTCTTCTTAAATGAGTGCAATATATTTAAATAAAATATAATCCTCCTTAAATATTGAAAAACTGCACACTTCAGTAATAATTGCTTCTTTCAGCCCTCTTAACTACCACGTTAGCATAATGAAATATTTTCATAATTAATCCATTTAAATTATGACGTACGAATGCTATGCCAGAAAATGTACTTCAATTTTCTATATTTGGAAGAAAAAGAAACAAAGTTTACAGAGTATATGTTAGTATAAGAAAGGAGCAAAGAATTTTGGTGCAATTTGCCTTTAATTGTATTTTTGATGTTCATTTGTGTGTGCAGGCATAATTTTGTTTATGATCTACCTACACGTAAGAAATTAACATACCCGTAGCCCCTCATCTGCATCAATTGTTGTCAACAGGTTCACAGAATCCATATCCCAAACCTTTATAACGAATTCATCACCAGCAGCCAAAAAACAATTTTTAGTAGTATCAAATTGAACAACTCCTAACGATCTTTTATGGAATCCATTATATGTTCTTTTCACATCTCCTTCACACTCATTCCATTCCACAAGATATGAATGACCTTCATTGCTTGTTCCATAGGAAAATAGGCTAAATATGAAGATATGATCATGCCAGTAAGAACTAAAAAATAATAAGGGTTATGAACCTTGTGAAATAGTTACGCCGACCTGGAACGATCAACACTATATGCCATAGTAGTACACCAGTGGCCAGGAGCATCATAGTCGGTTCTAGGTCAAATGTTGTCATATAACCATGCCTTTATTTTTCCATCTACTGATGTGGAAAAGATGAACTGAAGAGTGGAAAAAGTAAGAACATTATTGCATACAGTAACACACAATATGTAACTTTACACACAATATGTAACTTTACAAATTTGCTATTGTAGGATTATAACTTGAACGTTTTCCTTATAGTGTGGGCAAACAGAGTAAACATGAGCCTCATTCCCTTCAAAAGTGTACTGTTTGGTGCCACTAACAGTATCCCACACCTAATGGTTAGCATAATAAGTGGGAATATGAATAATCATCGAATCTAATACCATGGAATGTTACAACAGAAACAAACCTTAATCGACTTGTCATCACCACAAGTTGTTACGCATAGTTGCTTTTCTGGTTGAGCAAATTCTGTATCGTTAACACCGCCAACATGAGCATTAGTCTATCAAATATAAATGGAACTCCAACTTACCAAAACAAAAAATAGTAAATATTAAAGGAATAAATTTGCATTTTGTTAATATACCTCCAAGTGCTGTCTGATAGCATCACGCCACTGATAAGAGTATATTTGCACAATATGCCTTCAATAAGCAACACCTGTAGAGCATAATATTTAAGTTATTTTTCCATAATATCAATAAGTCCAAAATTAACTTCTACACCATACCAAATAAGGAACCATCTGGACTCCACTTTATATGGTTTACCGAAATAATTGGATCTTTATCCAAGACAATATGAGGACGCAGTTTAATTTTACCTTACTTTATGATAAAATTTCAAAGTTAAATGCATTTTTTATTTGTTAAAGCAAAGTAACTGAAGTGACATCGTACATGCAGTTATATTCCAAACCTTGAATTTGCATGATACATATCAGGTGCTGGAGATGACGAAATGCTTGGAGAAACAGCTGGTGAAGTAACTGGAGCTATATTATTGCAATTGGGTTTGCTTATTGAATTTTTCTCTCATTCCATCACTCGTCCATCTCGGCCATAAAAGCTTTCATGTAAGAATCGAGGTCGGCAGGTGGCGTCAGGGTGACATCGACAGATGACAAAAACGCTTTTCAAATCCGACTTATCCATATGCGATGATTTGTACACATAAATATCATCGAAACCATTATGTTAAGAAACCCAATATCGTCGATGTCACTTGGAGATGAAGGACCGCGAGAAGCCATCGTCAATGTCGCTTGTAGAAGAAGTGTCAAGCCAATAGCCACCCCTCGTCGTTGATGTCGTGAGGGTGAGATTCGCCTCAAACCCTAGATAATAAAATTGATTTTTATGCGGCCTGAAAGTAATAGGAAGTGGGAAAGCGTGACAAATTAAAACTTATGTAAAATTACAAAACACTCAACTTCATAATAAATTATTTACATATTTACCAACTATTGTAACATTTATTTGTGTTGTTAATTATAACCCATGTTTATACATAAAACTATTTATCATTACTAACGCTTTTTATGTATCCTGATACTTTTTTTACTGTTGGTTGTTTATCACATTTATAAGTGTTAGAAGTTGACAAATATAGATGTTTCAAAATCACTAAATTGGTGTAGTGCTACCTTTCACATATCACATTCCACTTTGAATGTCACATTACCAATTCCATCATACACTATTGATTTCGACAAATGTACAACCTTTGAGCTCGTACGTCTCAGAGAAATGTGTTAAATATACGAGAGTTGCCTCCTACACCACCAAATAGATGTATGTTTGTAAAAATCAATGTACATGCATTTTAGAAATGCAATGTCAGACATTGTCCATACAAGTTGTTCAGGAACATGACAAACCAAAAGAAATCTCCTACTACATCCTGTCGAGAATCACCCCTAGGATTAGTAGCAAGCAGCCCTTGAATCGAAGATCAAATGAAGATACTACTGCCACATATAAATGATATGGAAAATTTCCCCCGAGGGTCAGTGACAAGCAGCCCTACATTCCATCTTCTAATTTATTATCATTCCATATCTTTAGTTCAAATGCGTATATTAATTCGAAGTGGTTTTCAGATAGTAATCATCCAAATCCAATCCTGCTTCCTTCGAATCAATCATCGATAAAAGATGTTAAGTTTGAGGGTGGTTATCATTTCATTTACTAATATCTTTTATCAAATAAAATATCTCTTTTAGAGATACAAATCTTTAAATCATATTCTTTTACAGTATATACGGAATCATTAAACCTCTCTTTAACTCTAGAAATACCAAATCAAAATCATCTCTTGTAAATCACATTGCAAAATCTTATTGAGTAAAAAGGGTCGATAGAAATTATACTAATTCTACTCAATATCAATTTCTGTATTCAATCTTTACTATCCATCGAATAACGGTGGAATCACCTTTTAAATTCACATGAATAATACGGGTTCCCTCCTCGAAATTTAAAACCAAGCATAAGAAGATTATGTCTACACAATCCAAGTTGTATTAAATTTATAAATTTGAAACTTTTATACTTGCTTCGCTTTCGACATTTCGACCTTATCTATTCCTCGCCTAGGAAAGAGGCCAGGTAAGCTAGGACATTGGTTGCTCTTGAACATCTCCTTGGTTTAAGCGCCTCACACCCGGATCTCAACAATAGAAAAATTTGGTGTACTCTTCGTCTTTTAGAGTCAAGATTAAATCACTTAATTATAACATCTTTTCCTCAAATCATTTATTTAAACTCTTTAAAATAAATTACAATACCTCCACATTATCTTTAAAATACTTAATTATTTAGTCGAAAATATTTTTTAAAGATTTGGGAAAGAATACTTAATTTTAAAGTCATATTTCAAAATTCATTAAAAATGCCGCGAATAGTGCTGTGAATAGTGCTTTCAAGGCTAATTTGATCTAAACAACTTTTCGATCATTTAGAAATCCATTTTTATAACTCAAATCTCTTTTAAAAAAATTTAAAATATTTATAGAATTTATTTTATATTTTTAAAGAATTAAAAATATCAATTTTAAAAAATTTATCGCTTTGGTTTTTGAACTGCCAAACCGTGACTATCTTGAAAACTTGATTTGCCCATATTTCAAATCTACTAAACGAAATCTTGACCGTTTTCTTTTTTTGAAAACTATGATTATAAGAGTTTAGAAAATTCTTATTACAAAGAATTCCAATTCCGTCGTATAAATGGATTTAAATTTTTACGGCGTGAAATCGCAAACTGCCATTATGCGATACGCCTATTTTTGACTCAATTTTCAAAACTTGTCAAAACTTCATCAAATTGGGTTTTAGTGCTTATAAAACATTTATAGACCATTTTATTTCATTTTAAAGAGGTTTAACAAGTCTCATGTACACCATTTCATTTATTAAAGGAAAATGATTTTCTTTGTGATATTCGACGTGTATTAAACGTGAATTGTTTACACATCCAAACAAACATATTATCATATCCAAACATGGTTTCCAATCTTCACAGCCAAGCATAGACAAACATATATATCATCCAATATATCATAATATGAATAAAGTTTTTTACCTTCACTGGTTTCTAACTTTACGAAAATTCTCTATAGCTTCGCTACGATCGAATCAAAGCTTATGAAATCGAACCTTGGACCTTTGGATGGGCTCGATCTAAGCTTGCAAGTGAAGATAGGCTTGGCCTTGGGTGATAGGAGGTGGTGGCCGTGAGTTTAAAGAGAGGAGAGGAGGGGGTTGAGCTTGTTTTGAAGTGGATTGCTAATGTATATATACTTATATAAATTTATTTTCCTTTTGCTAATTTTTCTAAGGTAGGAAGCTATTAAAATAGCTTGAGAAAGAGTGAAGAGGAAGATGAAGAATAATATTAAAATAATGATAGAATGGATGGGTATTTATAAGAAAATTTTGAAAATAAATATCCAAATGTGCAAGGACCAAAATACTCTTGCCCACACCTTCCCCATCACCTCAAAGCACATGGCTTGCCTCCATGTGTGTGAGTTGATGTGTGTCAGAGTTTGACTTTGGGTTGCTTAAGAATGAAGTTTATGAAAAATATCTTAGATTTTTTTATGATATATATGTATAAGTGTATATGTATATTTGTATGTATATATGTGTTCACGTATATGTTAAGGTGTGTATGTGTATGTTATATATGTGCATAAGATATATAAACACGGGTGCGATAATTTTGAACAACTTCCGTTCGTTAAAACGTTGAAAATTGAAAAGCCGATTTCGGGTCACATTTTCACTTATAAATTAATTTACATATAAATATAAAAAAATTTGAAAACTAATTTCTTATCATTTTTAACCAACTAAAATGTTCTCATTTGAATTATAAAATCATACAAATTAATATTAAACAATTGTTTACATAAAGTGCTATTATATCGATAAAGCGGTATCAAATTTCCTTATAATTTCAAGTCAAATATATATCTTTATGAAACTATTATAATTGATTTATTATCACTTCATAACGAATTAAAATTAATTATTATCATTTAAAAAAATTATTTGAATAATTATAAAAATTATTAAATCATTAAATCTCAATTTAAATTCATAAATCAATTATTGAATATGATGTCATTATTGATGATGTCATAAATACATTATATTTTCAAAAATAAAATAAATAATTTTATTTCATATTCTTGTTTAAACGGATAAATAAGTGCATGTATCCAGCTCCGTGCACAAAATCTGATAATTATAGAGTTGTTTATTGATAAAACGATTTTCGACCATTTTATCGATATTCCTCCAAAGTTTAAATTTTCATAAATACTTATTCAAAATAAGATTATCATCATTCTTGTTCAAAACATCATAATATATGTTTTAAAAAGCTTATATTTGAATATTTAAAAATAAATATAATTTGTCAAATTGGTAAATTTGCGGGTCGTTACATACTTCCCCTTTAAATAATTCCATCCTCGAAATTACAATGCAAAACCCAAAGGTGTTTGCCCAAAATATCTCTTTTTAAACCTACACTCATATGATGTATATAGATCATCCGTACACAATATCCAAATTGATCTACTATTCGAGTCCATAACTTTACTTCCAAACTAGTATTGATCCCCCGATCCTCTAGTGCTGACTCCGATAAGAATTTTAGTTTTTCTTGCATAGCTCTCAACTATGATAGAAAAATCAAGCATCCAACTACAAACCCTCATCAATGTTTGTAATCAAGGATCCAATGATAGATCCTTTTTCGTACTGGTTTTAACTCCCTCAAAGTTCTGCACTCGAATCTTAGATCCGAATTGTGGGACGAAATAATCCATGTACCTCATACGTATTTATTAACTTTTTCAAAATATTTTTATGAAAACATTTCTTAAGATCTTAACTTTGATTCAAACTCTTTTATACAAAGGTTTCTTTATATATAAATTTATTCTCCAAATATTTCTTCTTAAAGGAAAACATCTCATTGTAGAAGATAAATACCTTTTCCATTAAAATTTATACTAAACATCTTTTATTATAACGCATTGATAATCATTTCAAAATATTTGCCCCAATATATTTCTATCTCCTTTTCAAAAGAAATTAATTATCCTTTACTTGAAATAATACTATTATAATTTTATCAAACATATTTTGAAATTTCTTTGTCAATAAATCCCATTTTAATTTCCAAAATTTATTTTATAGCTTGTTTCCTTTATTAAGTATTCTTGTAAATTTTCTTAAGTGACTTGTATAATTGAAAATGAATGAAGTTAAAATAAATGATCATAGTTGTATTATACATCTTTATATCTCACAACCATCATTTCCACCACACTTGGTCATCCTCAAGTCATCCCAATCCTACTTGGATACATACTGGAAGTTCATAATACAAATACTAATATATGGCCAACCAAAACATCACCCTATCACAAGCCATACTTATAAACTACTACTTAATACCTAATATTAGATAGATATAACTAGTCTTCAACCATAACCTCAATCATCATTCCAAATCTGTTGTCGATGGTGCACTCCAATATCCAAACTCCAACCAAACTTCCCCCACATCCTCATCCTCACTCTCTTGTTCGTCGACAGCTTTGTTTCCTTCTTCATTTTCCATATACGTTAGCCAAGGCTGATTCCATGAAGCATGTCCAAGTCCGACTGGTACTTCTTGCAACATTCCCCTTTCCTCTAATTCCTCCAATCCTTGTATTCCCATTTCTGGGGATTCTCGAATTCCTCCACACCTTCTTCCTTGGCTTCCACTTCATCATCTTCCATATTATTCCACTGAATGTATGAACTCGATGACTCCTCGTGCTAAATAACATGATCCCCATCCATCTCCCATATGATATTACCGCCCTCACTACTGTGGTTTGATTCATTTGATATCATATCATTTGGGTCCTCCTCTGGTTCTGACTCTTCCTCCATGGGTTCTTCTTCAGGTTCGAATTCTAAACTGACGAGGTCAATGATCCCCCTTCCTTCAGAGGCTAGAGCGGCCTCTGCGTCACTAGACATATGACCAATTCTAGAGTTAGGGGAGTTATAAGCATTCCCTCTATTTGGTAACCATCTCTGTCTCTACGAGTATATGGATCATATTCCTCCTCTATGGGTTCTTCCTCATCACTTGAAAGAATGATTAGATCATCTTTCTCATCCTAATTTGCTTATGAGGTCCCTCCTTTTGAATACTTCCCTCCGTATGGATTCTACAAATATAAACAAAAATATTTAGAAGCAGGCACTAAGCATTTATCCTAAATTAACAAGTATACTACTTTTCAAATCAAGGTTCGATCAATACTTAGGAAGAAAATTGAGATCTTAATCAAAATGTTTTATCTCTTTTCAAAAATCCTTTTGATTTTTTTAAATGTTTTCCAAACATTAATATCATCAACTTTCAAAATCCTTTCTAAGAAAAAAAACCATTTAGATAAAAGTTCTCATTATCCAAATCTTAGGTTTTCCTTCTATTCTTAATCCTCTTAATACCATTATTAAACATCTTATAATCAAACAACAAAATTCTAATCACAAGATGTTTGTTCTTGATTTAACTAACTTGTTTAAAATAATTATCCAATTTACGACTTTAATATCATAACTAACTATATTTTCCAAAATATATTCTTTATATTTAAAATAAGACCTCAGGTAAAATTATTCCATTTACCATATTCTCAAAACAAATCATTTTTATGTATCATTAACAAATACGTGCTTTTATATAATACTCTCAACTTATTCTAAGGTGTCACCTACCCTATCTCTAATGAGTTACTCATCCTATGATATTACTAATCCTATCTCTGATGAGACTTTACCCTTATCAGGCTCAAGTGTTCGCTAAACCTAAGCTTTGATAGCAAATGTGACGACTCGCCTTATCGACTCTTATAAAATGACACTAATACATCTTCGGTATTCGCGTGCTGCAAATCCAAGTGCGTTATTTATTTCCCTAAAAATCGTAGGTACTAAAAAATTTATGAGTAACCAAGTGATCCAGGTTTCTCACGATTGCATTTTAGAGGAGCTGGAGCGGGTGGCTTTAATGTTATCTAGCTACTATCTTATTCTGTTGGGTGTGTGTGTGTATTTTATATAGTGATATAAAGATAGGTAGTTATAACTGTCCCATTTTGGAACTTGTATTATTATGGCTCTTATGTACTATTATGGCAGTATCCTGTAAAATCTTATGTTGACTAATATATGTCGTTTCGTTCCGCTGTGAGATTCTATGATTGTGAAGTTTCTTCTTATCTTTCCTTTTCTTCTACCCTTAATGACCCGTCTTTCGGAGTAAGAAAGACGGTTCATTACACATTTAATTTAACTTAAGAGTTAAAATCCAAAATGTCCTTTACTACATTTATAAAATACTTAACTTACTTTTTGAAATTTATACACACACACACTCTTTTAAAATACTTAGATTTATGTTAAACACTTTTAAACTGCTTAAAAATATATTATAATTATTTATATGGGATATTATGTAAAAATAATTAATTAGAAATAAATTGAAAAAACCAAAATAAACATGTTTTATTTAAAAAGCCTCCTACTTTAAAAATTCATAATTAATTATTAAAAATATATATTTAAATATGAAACCAATTTTAAAACACTCTAATCACTACAACAAAAAGAGTCATCAATAGCGGCACATAATCGCTATAAAACAAAACTATGGCGGTTCGATAAACGTTGTATATCGACATGTTATAAAAAATAGTGGCATATTTATAACAGAAAAAATGCCTAAAATAGCAAGCTTTCATAGCACATATATACCGCTATAAATTTTGATTAGGCATAACAAAAAATTTCCACTAAATGACATTAGTAGCGGTTATATAAACGCTATATATCAACATGTTATAGTATATTCTAAATCGATTTGCAGCGTGCATATGCCGCTATAAATTGTGCAGATACAATAGCGCTTTTAATCCGTGATCCTTCGACGGTAACGACGTGCATCACATTAACATTTTATAGCTTATATATTATATAGTTATAATGCTTTCAAGTGCTATGGTTTATTCAGTGGGTTTGATGCATCCTGCTATGTATAAAAAAAACAATCTAGTAATAGCATATCAAAAATGAATCTTCTTTAAACACAAAACAATATAAACAATGTAAGAGTCGAAGAATATAATAATAAAAAAATGTAACATATTATATCAAATATACAAAATATCCATGGACATCGTATTAGACATGATCAAACATACACATAGTATCCATTACATATATTTTAAGTACATACCAAAAAGAAGCAGCAAATGTTTTAAGTACGACCTAAATTGTTGTCTGTTTTTAGCTTCATTCAGTAATAGGCGGACAGTTGTTTTCCAGCAAATGTTTCGTCGTCCATGCTTCCCTTTAGCATATACTACATCCCAGGCCCTGGCTTCACCTGCATTTCCAGCCCATTCCCGATTTGGTTCCTGGTAGTGGCTACCAGGTATAGATCCACACATTCTAGCATACCCATATTCTTCGCTGTCTTATGCAGAAACCATGGGAGTAGGTTGTACGTTTGGAAGTCCTTGGTGGTGTAGATGAGGACAGTGCCAAAATGGTTCTAGTCCTTGGACAAAATAAGCATGTGCTAGATGGAGTCGAACTAGTTGTACCGGACAGGGAACGAGTCACAGAAGTCACGTTGATAGATCCCAGGTGGCGGGACCAGAACCAGAACCAGAAATGAATTTTCAAATAATCATAGACATAACTAACAAGGCTAATATATGGGGATTACCAACAGAAACAACATTAGAAATCTCTGGTAATTGCATATTGCAGAAAACAGCCGCACATGTTAATTTAGTTTTTGTGGTCTGTGCAACTTTCATGATTGGGCACTATATATAAAGTAATTACATATTGCAAAAAACAGTAGACGATTCATTTTAGTAAACATATCAACATATACTAGAAGATTATGAACATAATGATCATCGTTTTGGCCTACCCGGTGATATGAAAATACTGAGCAAATTAGTTAGAAGTGCCAATAGGCACAACAATGAGCAAATATGTCATATAGAGTGAGCTGCTTTAAATGATGCAACATAATTGAACTAACAAATACAGACACTTAATCAACCTGAATAAAACTATTTAAATTTTAGAGAAAATATACCGTTTCTGTCATAAGATCGAGATTTAGAATGTTCTCTTGAGCTGCTGAACCGATTGCAGTGACACCATTAAAAAAAAGTGAAATTCAGTTCTGGTTGGTTGGAAAAACAATTTTAACTGATAACAATAGTGAAACTGAACTGAAAATTCAATTAAGTACGTATAACACTTTCATCGTTCAAAGTACGTACTTACGTCAATATGCCACATTTCTCCTATAATGAGCATAAGTTATGATCTACTATATCTACTTGAAACCTAGTCTTAATAGTAAATAGAATTACTGTACCCCTATAATAAGCATAAGCGTTATTCATTCTATTCTAAATACTTAGGACCTTTGCAGATCACACCGTACCCCTATAATGAGCATAAGTGTTCTATGATCCCATAGTAGATGATTGTCATCATCCCCCTCTAGGACACCAAGGATTTCTCAAATAACTTGCATACGCCTCTATTAAATAAGAGAAAGATGCTAGTATCTCGTGTAATACGCCATCAGGACCACAAAGGACATCAATGTCATATAAATATATACACAAATCAAATATAATTTCGCATAATCAAATACGCCTATCACCAATGAAGACCGATATCTCATCATCGTCTATCTATATAGATGGTCTATACTGAAAAACCAATATAATTTATCAGACTATATTTACCCCGAGGTCAAAGCCAAGGGATGTAAATCGCCCCACTTGATCGAACCCACTCGTCGGATGTGATTGCATGGTTGATCATCATACCGATCTTCTAATCAATGGTTACCGATCATTTTTGACTACATATAATTCACTTTGCACTTGTGCCCAGATCCCAAGCTTTGTCATGTCTTCCACTGCCTCGAGTAGCCTAGAGCCTTCCCAAAGTTGTGCCAAAGCCTCACGAGAACCACACACTAGATATGGTAAATATCCCTGAAGCCTTACACATGACCTAGGCTTATAGCCTAGGTCAGTGCACCTTTCAGTCGACTAGCCTTAGTCGACTGGTGGCACACATCGGTTTATTGGGACTGGAAATTCCTGGGTAGTAAGCCCAGGACAACGAGCCAAGTCGGCCACCGTTCGCCGGTTTGAGCATCGTTATCTTCGTTTTTCGTCCAATGAGTTGTCTAGCTCCTATAGTCCGCCTTTGCTGCAACAGAGTTTATTGGTTGACATTTTGAAAGTAGTTTCTTAAGTATTCAAAAATCGAGTTTGATACCAAAATCTACTCTTTGCATGTGTAGAGTTCTACGGACGAATATAACAACCCTGCCTTCTCTAACATGTCAAAATGAACTCAATTGACCCCCATACCTCATGTTCTACATATGTGCCGATGCACCCACTCGTGAAAATTTGTATGCACACACGCACATAAACACATATTTACTTCACAAGTCATATTTCGAGCTTCACTGGGGCAACCGCTCAATCCGGTATTCTCTCCTGCAACTTAGCACACCCGATATCACTATAGCTACATGAGATTGCTCATAACTTGATGATATACCCATATGGATATTTCCATACACGTATACATACATTAAAATAAGCAATTTGATTGTGCGGGTCCGGGCGCAGCACCGCCCGATTCATCCGATTTCGGAAGATCGAGCTTTCTTTGAAACGACGTAAAATGATGCACAAATGAAGACTGAACTTAGCAAACCCGCAAACCCCATCCTCAGCAACTTCATCACCCATCGGAACTACTGTCCATCTACCACTTACCTGAAACACGATTGCCTGAAACACTGACCATCTACCAAACACTGATCACACTCCCAACCTCTTTCACAAAACACCCACTCACTGCCTCATCAAATTACATCATCAACAACACCGCCTGGAAGCAGCATCGGCATACCATCCTCCATCACCGACAATCACCGCCTCATCCAAACCACAGTTCACTCATCCAAACTTCCTACTAGACAGCAACTCCTTCTACTTGAACACTACCAAACTTCAACCTCTACACTGCCACCATCCACTGCCCAAACTGCTGCAACTTACATCCCCTACAGCCCTTAACCTATGCCAAAACACTAACCAAACCTCATTACCAACCCGTTGCCACTGCCAAATAAAATCTCACAGTTCCAAACCCACACATACTTCTAAACCACCAGCCTCCATCCTCTAATTGCCTCACCAACAAACTATTTCAGTTGCCAAATTCGACTTCAGGTTGTCAAATCGCCTAATCACAATCGCTGATTACCCATTCCGACAACCCAAACATCATCAAACTTTCACACTACAAATTCGCAACAAAATCAACAAACCCAAATCCGAACCCCGAACCACCTCCAAAGCACAACTGAAATCGCCTGCAAACTGCCGTATCTCCTCTATACACAAATCGACAAATCCTCACTCAAATTCCTATCTCAGCAAACCCGAATCTCCTCTATACACAAACGCAACCTCTGGCAACAGTAGTCTCGCTCACCTCAGTAGACGACAGACATTTTCAGATCTCGGCAACAAAGCAAACAGCGCTCGACATGTAGGCAAACATCAGCGAAATTGGGGGTGAGAACGAAATGGGAACGAAGCTTGTCTGAGATCACACCAAACTTTGAAAAAAGGACGAGATTTTGTTTTTGGAAGAAAAAAAAGGGAACGAAAATATGATTTGGAAATTGGGGGTGAGAACGAAATGATATGAAAAGTAAAGCGGAAAAACAAAAATTTGGGACAAATTGTAGTGGTGATCCATTTTAACAATCAGATTAAATGTAGACCGTTGGATCGTATTCACGCGGATTACTAATTTTATTAATTTTTTAATTTGAATACATCTATAGCTACTGCAACATCTTGTTGATACCTATGCTAACACCTTGAAGCGAGTGTTGTAATAGACAAAAATCAACATATCTATCGTTACATTATAGCTAGCAACACCATGTAAATTCGTTGCAGTAGGTCATCTATGGCGTAGTGGTTATTACCGTAATGTCACTATAGCCCATCAATAGGCTATATGATTGTGTGTTTAGAATTACAGTTAAAATTCGGATACCTGCAAATACACTTACAAAGATCACACAGCTAAATTAAATATTTATTGCAGACCAGCAGTCAGAGACGGGGTCGGCAGACTAAAGCTCAGATCGATCTAGCAGAGATCGAAGATTTACGGGCTAGAGTGGCCCAGCTGGAGGAGCAGAACCGCAGACAGGCCATACATACCACACAGTTGCTAGACCAGCGTATCGCCGAGTACATGCAACAGTATGGTGGCCGCTTCCCTTCCTCTACTGGCTCTGGATCTGGAGGAGAGTGATTGATTGCTTGCTTTTTCAGGTATGTTTTATTTAGTTTTATATGATTTGGTAGACGGTGGAGGTAGTTGTTGATTTTCGTATGATTATGTTTGATACACTTAGTTATGTGGTTGTATGATGAGGTGGATGTTGATGATTTTGTGTTATGTTGTGTATGTATGACATGGTAGAACACTTGTTGTTGGGGTTGTTGTGAATGTTGGAATGATTATGTATATTATGTATTTCATTTTAATGTAATTTGATGTATTTGTGTGTTTGATGAATTTTGTGTAGTTTGGATTTTGATATTTGGTTGGAATATTGTATACTGGATTCTGCAGTATTGGTTTAATAGAGTTTGGATGTGAAATGTGGATGGAAGGTTATATTGTAGCAGGAATTAAAAAAAAATACAGTAGATTTCCAACGGCTTCTGAGGGCTTCCAGGTAGCAGTTTTCCGACGGCTTCCGACTGCTTTCGACAGGTGTCGGAATCCGTCGGAAAAATCTTCGGCGCCCTGTGTCGGAAGCCGTCGGAAACACTGCGCCCCGACGCCTTATTTTTCGACGGCTTCCAGGTAACAGTTTTCCGACGGCTTTCGACTGCTTCCGAAAGGTGTCGGAATCCGTCGGAAGCCGTCGAAAGCCGTCGGAAAAATCTTCGGCGCCCTGTGTCGGAAGCCGTCGAAAACCCGGGGCCCGACGTCTTATTTTCCAACGGCTTTCGACGGCCGTCGACGGTTTTCAGCCGTTGGAAAATACCGTTTTCCGACGGCTTTCGACCGTTTTCCTTGTAGTGATCCAAATTACCCATTGTAGACCAGTCCAGATTCATCAACGATAAGGTGGAAGATAAAAAAAATTAAAAGTGTAACATAATTTCAAAATTCTTACGGCTAGAAAGAAATTTAATTGGTGATATCAGATAATGTGCATAGCAATGATATTGAAACCACATTTTTTCATGATAAAATTAATAATATGATAAATTAATCAAGCAACTACCTTAATGTTCATGTGAATTTGAGAAGAAAACGAACTCTAAGAGCTATCCTCCAAAGCTTGTTGACCGCTTTAACTTTATTCGTATATGAAAGCACTATACTATTAGTATACTATTAGTAGGTGTATTTGGTGTAATCATTTATCCGTTGATGCTCTGTATAGAAATCATTCATACAAAAACCTAATGAAATGCATATATACACAAAAAATTAAAGCTAATATCAGTCACAAATTAATGCATGCATATCGGGACACCATACAATGAACTCTATACCCAATTTCTTTAAATTTCAAGTAGCTTTATTACGTAATACTAGTATTCATGTATGTGCGATTCACGTGTACTTACAAAAAAGAATCATCTTGTTAAAAAAGGATGTTAGTAAAAAAAATGAAAAAATCAAAGCCCGTTTGGTTTCATTTTGTATTTTGGGTTTGTGTTTTCAACTTGCACTAAGAAATAGTAAGAAATAAAAGAAAGAGATTTATAATTCTTAATCATTGCGACGACCAACGGACAACGAATGAGTTGGATTGTTCTTCGTGTTTTTGTTATCTCTCGAAATACGACAAACAAAATAAATTTGTTTTCTATTTTAAATGTTAATTTCATTTTTCAAAATTGTTTGTTTTCCAACAATACATACAACGGACCCGTTTTTGTATAGACGAAAATACAAAACTAAAAACGAAAAGTCAAACGGGGCCTTAGAAACAATGTAATTTTGATGTCTATAGACTTCGAATCTAAGATATCAAGAACTTCAATCTAGCGCACTCACTTAACATGAGTATTGTTGCAATTTCAATATCTTTAAATGGAGTTATTTTCATTAGGGTACCCATAGACGTGTGATGCACGTGTATATAGCAAAAGAACCATCCCATTTTGCATGTGTATATAGCAAAAGAACCAACCCATATTTTTTCTTTAAAAAAAAATTTAAAAAAAAAAAATGGTCAAGTTGGTACCAACATAATTTTGGTGTTTTTGGTTTCGAACTAAAAACACGTAGAACTTCGGTCTAAGAGCATCATTTAACATGATTATTTTTCTAATTTCAAAAGGTTCAAACGTGGATATTCTTATATATAATATGTAGATAAGAAAATAGGTATCAAAGTCGCGAGGTCGAACAAAAGACTCAATAAATTTCTAAACAGAGAAATTCCTTATCCAATAATGGAGCACGCAACATGCAGTGGTAGTTCATGAACTTTAGATATTAACATACCAAAAGTCAATTGTTCACGGCTGTTCATTTCATTTTATTTTTTATTTATTAAAGTCCTTAATCTAGCTGTAGATATTATCAGTGCTAATTTCAGCTGTATAATTTTATCCCAAAGGTTAGAAACTAATGATATCTCCGTCCCCTAACATTTGATCTTCATTAGTGTAAATGGAATGTACTTAAATTATAATACATAATAAAATGTTATACTTCATTCATGAATACATGTTGGTGAGTGTAACAAGCTTCAAGATTCCTGAAGCCATCTATATTGAATTAGTGCTTGAAGAAAAAAAATACTTATGTGCTATAATAAGATGCTCAGACAATACTCAAGCCGCTTTTGATAGCAACCTTGTCCATGTTCAAAGAAAATAATAATTTCTAGGAAAGGAGAGGCATACTGAGCTGGATTGAATAATAATTTCGGTACATGAAAAGCTAAAGGAAAAGAAGGGAATGTGGTTTTCAGAAAGATTCTTTATTCAGAGGAAATTTAGAAAGAGAGGGGATGAATGTAAATTTTTTGACTAAATCAATCTGAAATAGATTTGTTTGTAAACTTATCATTAATAGTGTTCCCTACTTTACTCTTACTAATACCATGATAACTTTGATAAAAATGATATACTTGCTAATATCATCTTGTCTATTATTTTATTTAGTTGAAAACTGGAGTTCGATATCAAATAACCATAACGGTTAGGCGTTGATAATTAGAAAATCACCATATGGTGACTTGGAGCCATAGGTTTTCATCGAAGAAGACAAAAAACGTCCGTTCGGCAATAAATTACCATAAACGTCTAATATAGTAACCTTTGCAATTTTGCTTTTAAGAAATGGAATATCATATTTTGACGGTATTATTTGGAAAATGGTACTAAATAATAGAAACTATGGTCTCTTAGCAGCGCGCTATTGACATACCAGAGCATTGGTGATTATAACTATATTTGATTTTACATAACCAATAGAATTAATATGATAATGTTCTTCTTTTTTTCATTTTGACAATGATATCATTACCATAGAAGATCTACTAACGACTAAAACTACAATTCATTATTACAAGCCTCTTTCACCAAATAAGCCACCATGGAGGTTTTACTATTGTAAACTTCCAAAATCAAATAGTATGAAACCAAATAACAAAGAACGTGCTTTTAGCATATGTTTAAATTTCTTCAATGTTATCTAAAAAGGGTACTTATGTGATAATACATTGTTGTACTACAAGTTTTAGGTAGTATATGTTATACTACAATTCAACATATGTCTTAAATTTTGATTATATAATATTTTCATATTAAAAAGGATTTAAAATATTTTGAGTCAATGTAGAACTATGACTTAGCATTAAAGTAGACAATGGTTTATCTACATAGGAAGGAGATATTTTGAGAGAAGGAAGTAATTAATCAATCCTCTAATTAGTTCTATTTATCTATTAAAGAATACATTTTATGATCAGACTCATGCAAATTGATGGAAACTGAGAACATCAAATGGATAAACGTTTCTCATTTGAATATGAGAATCGATGAGTCATTGATTTATTATCCAAAATCAATTACTTCAACACTACGTAATTATACACACACATCCATTCTTTAGAAATTTAATTAATAGTCTTCTTCATAGTCTTCATTATCAATTTTTTAATTTTTTCTTCTTTTCATAAACTAATAAAATATCCTCTCCTTAAATGGACATACATTATCTCGCGATGGTGGAGTCATTATAAATTTTGTGTGTGATTTTCTTTTTCGTTTGTACGTCTAACTAGTAATACAGTCATCTTGAAAAATATCTCCTTAAATCTCTTTTATTTTAGCTTTTTTCAACATATTATCATATGAAGTTCGACTATAGCTAATGAAGTATTTAACTATAATTAATTAATGAAATACAACATTTAATATATATTTTTCTTCAGAAATTACATAACCAATCGGTTCCCAATATAAATAGAGCTAATAATATTGTTGCATACAGTAATAATGTATCATCATTTGTTGTGGAAACATCTTTTGTTTTTGTCAAACCATACGTCCCATGCAAAAGACATAACTAACCTGTCAACTTTTAGTAGACAAAATGTAACCATATAATATATATGCGTATTGTAGAACTCAACCATTATTATCTATTAATGTTTTAGTTTTTCATATCTCAGGGTAGTGTGATATAAAAGCATCTGTATAATAAAATTTTGGCAAACAGTTACACTGGAAAATATCACAATTTACTTCATGCCCTTGTTAAAGTTTTTGTGTACCTTGTACTCGAAGCACTTAATGACCATAATTTATCACATAATAATTTGTTGTGCTATGTTTAAATCTAAAGTTAAGATGGCACATCTTTTCTATCTCTTAGTATTTTGTTCCTACTTTTTTCATAATTGTCTGGAACAGTCGTTGCTCGGTCTTCGTGGTTCGCCACATCTCTAATTTGCTCACTTTTCCGCTGTCCTTCTTCAATCCACAGTTCCACAAATTACTAACTTTAGTCCCAACCTTTATGTATCTATATCATATGACATGATAATGATAATTGGATTATAATGTGGAATTCAATGGGTAAACCGCTATAATGTTATGCTTTTTCGTAAGATCCCCAATGAGATAGATTCTGCAAGATATAAGAAGTGGAAAAAAAAACATACAAATTCCTTCCAACAAAATCTTTATTAGTTCATCAAAAGATTAGAAAAGAAAGTCTAAATAATTTGAGAATCAATCTCAATACCAAAACCCTTGATAAAAATGAATCTTCTAACATACATATTAATAGCTACTACCGATTAATAAAAACGTAGAGATATATTTGCTGATATATCTCTCATAACTAAGCAATCAAATAAATAAATATATTCCACTATATATTTATTTGTTTGTTTTTTTAAGTAAAGATAATAGAGTGAAATATATACATAACTATCTCTTCTTAAATCAAATCTAATACTTTCCATAATTAATTAATTAACCAATCAATTAACTAATACATAAAACAAATATGCTAATTCTATTTAAACACGTAAAGTTGCTGAGTAGCCTCAAATACCATAAAAAAATTTAGGATAAAATTGTCTTTATGTCATTCACCTGTCTTTTTTTACCTTTTATCCAATTTTCTTTCTTTTATTCCTCTTATTTAGTAAACCATAATAACATTAGGTAATTCTAAAATCTTGTGCTTGAATCGATTGATTGTGATGATGACAATACAAATTTAATGGAACTGAAAGATATAAAAATTAAACTTTATGTTGTTTTTTTTAAAAATTTGAAAATGCATAGTTTGTAGAAGACCGACTAAGTGATTGAGTGGAAAATCACTTTCAAAATTATTGGAATAAATGGAAGATTTTAACAATAAGATGGGTATACTAAACAAAAACATGGATGTGGTGGTTTTTTTGTTTTGTAGGGGGCTACTCAACAACTTTAGGTGTTTAAATAGAATTAGCCAAACAAATATTGTACCGCCCTATTTTCAATACTCTACATTAACACGATATTATTCACGGACTTTACCTTTGTTCGAAAACAAACTTAATCAACCTTCAAACCACCTAGTTATGTCTGCTCTCATTGAACACACATATCATCGATAGATTAGAATTGCTTCCAATACCACAAAGGTCTCCATGCAGACTTTGTAATTTTTCGTTGCATGTTACACCTTGATTCAGATAAATTTATCTTTCAACTTCGATTTGAGAACTTCTTATATTCTTCATCATTTTTCCAAGCAATTTGTAGATGTTATTATTTTCCCATTTTGCACGTAGAACCTCCCTCTTAATTCTCCAAACTCTTGTGACTCCATATCGAGTTGAAAGTTGTAGCCTTTTTGTTCCAACTGTCCTATTGAAACATGACTCTTCTTAATTTTTAGAAAGTGTCTCGCTCCTGTTAGCTTCACCGCCCTTCTATCATACATCTTCAATAGAATCAAATTTATGTCTTTAACATGCAAATCTCCACCATCAGCAGATTTCACGCTATCACTTTACTCTTCATAATCAATAAACGCTTCCTTTCGATTACATGTGTGGAAACAATCATCCAAATTAAGTATCCAATCTTTCTTTTTGCATTTATCCACACATAGCACGTTGACATATTCAAACGGATTTCTACTTTCTCTTTCTTCCTTATCCTTTCCTTTTACTAGGTTCATCCTTCATGTCTTCTCGTTAAGCAAGCTACTAATCACCAACCTTATTGAAACAGCTCCATTCAATTTTGAGTTGTTCAATGCAACCACAAGCATTTTCCACCTCTTCGGTAATGAACTCATCAACATCAAATCTTATGTCTCATCATTCACCTTGTAATTCACGACAGCCGATTGGTTCACAAATGCCTGAAAATTATTAAGATGCTCTCCAATTAACTCACCTTCCTTAAGCTTCAGATTCATTAATCTTCTCGTAAGAAGAACCTTGTTTGTTTGCAGAGTTCTTTGCATGGATTCCTTCTAATTTCTTCCAAATTGCATAAGTAGCTATTTCACTAGCAACAATACGAGACATTAGATTGTGAAAATTGGGCTCACATCCCTAAAACCAAACGTAATACACAAAAAATCCTTCCGATTGAAACTTTATAAATCCGGTCCCTATTTTTACATCGGCTTAATTCTTTTCCATAAATACCCTCGTTTATTTATCGCGGTTTTGAAATTTTCGTTTCCACTTATCGATCTACTTTCTGAAATCATATAAATCATATTTTCAGTTTATTATGGCTTCAACTGAATAGTTTCTATAACTATATGCAATAGTTGCAGAAATGTCTGCAATTATATGCAATAGTTGTAGACATTTCTGCAACTATACCATATAGTTGCAGAAATTTTTGCAACTATATGCAATAGTTGCAGAAATGTCTGCAACTATATGCAATAGTTGTAGACTTTTCTGCAACTATACCATATAATTGTAGAAATGTTTGCAATTATTTGCAAATTTTGTAAATTTGAAAAATAAATCGAAATTGTTCAAAAATTGCTGAATTGTCTGCAAATATTTAAAATAATTGCACCTTTACTACAAATATGAATTTTTGGCATCAACAATGGATCTCATTTTAAGGATCATAAAATTTATGATTTTTTGGTGAAAACGGTATGTTGATCCGGATTTTGTACATAAAGTTATACGCGTTTGAAGTGTTAAAAACATAGAGGGTATTTGGGTCTTTTTGGATGCGCGAATTTGAAAATAGGGACCGGAAATGTAGGTTTTGTCTGTGAAGGATATTTTCTCTATTTTGAAACTTATTAGGGATGTGAGCCAAACTTACCCAACTAGATTATCTAAAAAAACACCAAATCGCCGCCGCAACCTTCTTATCCAAAATTTCCCATTTTACTTAAAGATTTACTAGGTTTTTCCATTTGTTCTTCAAAGATTGGTGAAGATCGTTGAGATATACAAAATCTTCTATCTTCGTCTTCTATGACCTCTAATTTCTTTCATTAAGTTTTTCAACACTCGTTTTCTCTCTAACCGAACTCTCTTTAAAAAAATTATGTGTTAGGCTCTAATACCAAGTGTTAGAGTTTTTCTAAGATTCCCACACTTAGATTTTAGAAGATATGAGAAGTGAAGAAAAAAACGACGCACAAATCCCTTTAAACAAAACCATTATTAATTCGTTAGAAGATTACAAAAGAAAGCTTTAAAAAATTGAAAACCAATCTTAATACCAAAACCCCGGTATAAATAACTCTTCTAACATGCATATTTAAAATATCTGTTCCTAAATCGAATCTAATAGTTTTAATTTAACCTTTTCTTTTAAAATTTCTATGTATTTGTAATGTACATACATCAAATCAATTCAAATATGTATTAGCTGATAACCATGATGTGAATTTGGTGCAGTTTTTATTACATGGCTGTTCGAACGCTCTTTGCAAGATTTTTTTTCTCATCTGAACTTGCCTTCATGATCCATTCAATGCATTTAAGCAGTTTCACATCATGTACAATTACAAATATCATAATATCACATGCTGATAATACTTAATCTAATACAACACATTATGTTTGCATGCAACAACATCATTTTATTATTTCTGCACACTTTCAAGATACATTAAAAGCAAAAGCTTCTACGACAAAGTTCCGTCTATTGGAATAGGCTCTCATTAACTGACCTATATCCACTAAAAAACCCCAAAAAAAAGAGTCAAAAACAAAAACCTATTCTTTATTCTATATATACAACGACATGGTTTCAACCTCCTTTTGCCTCTGGATCAACATCAACATTGACCACCAAACCCTTACTTTCCTCCTGCACCAACTCTGTATAATGAAACTCAATCTGAAGTCGCTGATGAGTCGAAGCTTTTAAACCTTTCTTTACGTCGGTTTGCAATTCTCTAATAGGAATCGCCGCCAAGAAACTCGTTATATACTCCTTGCATGCCTCTTTCCCTTCGCAAACCATTTCTTCATCAACCATGTACCCTTCGTCGTTTTCTTGCTTCGACGAATTTTCTAGATTTCTATAAATGACAGTGCTTGAATCGAATTTAAGGATGTACGCCTGATCACATCCTTCGTATAACCTCTCTCCAAGCGTATCTATGATATAGTACACGTCGGTATCTACCAATAGAACGAAGAAGTGATCGTTCCAACTTACTATATATACATGAATGTTTCCGTTTTGATCGTCTTTTTTGCTTATCTCGTTCCAAATGTCTTCGAAAGACATGGCACCATGTAGAAACTCGAAATCGTTTTCCTTTTCCGTGCATTCAGGGTGGAAGAAACCAATGAAGGATTTCTCTGGGTTTACCGATAAAGATCGGATTTTTGAGTCAAGAACGGTTTCTAAGTCAAAGTGTTTGTCTGGGAATTTGTCGAGTATTTCTTGATTTTCGCAAAGGTTTCTCCATTCGAGGGAGCCATCTCGGATTAGACTGTCGAATTGGGATTTGTTGGGTATGATGTTAGGGTTTGATTGGAACCAATCGGCTATTACGGCTACTAAGGCGGTGCATGCGCTTTCACCGGCCGCTTGCTCGCTTCTTTGGTCGATTGAGGCGAAGAAGACTTTAGTTCGAAGTTTCATTTGGTTGTCGCGGCTTGTTACTTCTTTTAGCTCCCACGATCCTACTCTGAAAATGTCGTCTCCGAATTCTGGTTGGGATAAATTTTGCATCTTCTGACTCTGAAAATATGACAAAGCAGCAAAAGTAGCGTATAAGTTACGTTCTTAATTTGAAATGTTTGAACGACTTAATTGTTTGATTTACAACTCAAATAAGTTGATAAGTCATCAACAACAAGTACTTTGAAATGTTGCATGTAATACTCTACTGTATGGAAAGAAAAAAATACAGAACTTAATTTTATTATTATTGAGTGATATAAAGTGTGTACCGATCCAGAAAGCGAGTCATCAGAGGAATGCAACAAGCGACGATCATAATCAATATCATCCCCACCCACTTCTTGATTTCCCTTCTTTAGCAAAGGCTCCCCTTTCATTTTTGGAGACCTCAAGCTCAACTTCCTTTTCTTCCATGGCAAAATGCTCTTTTTCGAACTTTGCATCATACCATTATCATCCCCATACATCGCCATATCGTCCAAACTGGAACATTCCAAATTTAATTTGTTATAACTAAAGTAGATCAAACTCTCCTGCTCGTAAACCAATCCTCTGAAGTAATTAGCAACCGATAATGGACCATAACTGAATGACTTTATAATTTCTTCCTCTTCAACTTCACTGTCTTTGGCAACATCAATGACTGAGTTGTTGTCAAATGGATATGGAGAATATAGGTCTTCATCTTTGTAGTTGTGCCCACCTTCTTTGCCTTCTTCTCTGTCAATTTTCTTTGCTTTCATTAAAGACAACAAATCTTTAAAACTTGTCACTGTTTTAAACCCAGGTCTGAGTGCAGTGTCGTCATCTTTCTCAGATAGCGAAGAATCTTCCGGTGAAGACGAAAATGGAGCGATTGATTCTTGACTGTTTCCTAACTCTGATAGTTTGATAGTCAACTGCAATATAAAGTAGGTTTTAATGACTAAAAAGAAGAGGAAAAAAAAGAACAAGCGAAGATTATGGTGAATTGTAAGATGAGTTGGTAAAACATACATATAGTGAAAAAGGAGAATCGACATTAGGCTGTGAAAACAACTGAAGAAATAAATCGATTTCTTCATTTGTAGTGGAAGCAAAATTTGCTAGGTCTAGAAAAGCTGTTCCAACAAGTGATGTCTTCTTCATGAATCCTTGTTTCATGACCTAAATCATTCAAAGAGAAATAAAGTTAAAGGTAGTGTAAGGAATTAAGTATTTATTCCAGTCCAATACCATTCCAAATATTCTAACTTGTAAGTAGTTAAAAAGGTAAATAAGCACACGCTTGAAAGGGTAAAATAAGCATATTCTAACTTCTAAGCATTGATTCCAGTCAAACATATAATGGAAGGGAATATGAGGACATACAAAACCACACATTTCCTTCCAATTGAGTGACATAGATATGTTGGAATCAATGACAAGTAATACCGAATACCTACCTTTTGCCGGCCCAAAAGGCTATGCTTTACTAAACTCAAAATCGATCTTTCCAATAATGAATAATATTATACAAATGGCTAAAACTAATTGTATCAAATATAATGTTTTAAGTGTTGATACAATGAACAAACACAAGAGATATCGAAACATTTCTAAATTTATTGTTTGGTTGCCGCAAGAACTTTGAGTGCTTATTGCATATCACTTTTATATTGTCTATTTGCAATCATAATGTTGTGTGTATTGGATACCTTATTTGATATTTTTATCACTACCGTTACCCACCATGTATCTATCACTGCAAAATTTAATACGGATCATTTTAAAAATATGCATGAAAATCGATTATTGGTGATACAAATACAGAGCTCAAGTTTTTCTTTTTTGGTGAGATAATATTAAAAATATTAGGCAGCTTGTAAAAAGTACACAAAATAGCATTTCTTAATCAGCTGAAATGAAATTATCTTTAGTGTAATCAACTGGAAAAGGCTATATATATATAAAAATGGAAGGTAAGTAATAAAATAAAAAAACTTTAACTGAAAATTACGCATGGGCCCATGGCAAACTCTTGAAGCATTTGCTAAATGCAACTTTAGCATACTGCCAAAACAATTAATAATTATACCGATTTAAGAAAATACTAATAATAGAAGAAAATTACTGATTAACTGAAACAAGAATATATCAAGCCATAAATTAATCAACCAACCAACAAATTTGCAATTTAAAGTTAATCAAGAGAAATACTCACATTAAAAACTCTGATTTCGATCTCACACGGACAAAATCCGTTCTCCTTATGCAAAATCAACCCACAAACATTCTCAAACTCTTCATTCCACTCCAAAACTCCAATCCTCTCATCAAATACCACCTCTTTCGTACAATTCTTAACAGTTTTCCTCAACCCAATCCCCAATTTCGCGGCTTTCCATCTAACTTCCACCATTAAAACCCTAATCCCATCCTTAGCAGGATCGAATCCCTTGATTTTCTGTACCACGAGCTTCACAGCGAACTTTTTTGACGAGATCGGCAGCCACGGCCGCCATTTCATCATTGATCTCACCATCAAACGAGATTTTTTTTTTTCCTTTCTTTTTTGAAGAGAATTATTTGGAGAGAAATGCGTAGTGTTTGTTTTGAAATCGAATGAGAAATGGTAAGAGGATTTGTAGGAAAAGAGAAATGGTAATACTTTGTTCATCCATTTCGTTTAAATTTTTGTTATAAAGTTAGTTATTTACGATCTTACCCTTCAGGAACCGCGGTTATATATATCCAGTTATCTACTGCTATTTTATTATCTTGACTATTATATGGAGTTGAAAATAAATACACTAATAAACAATTAATTTCTTCTGTTATAAGTAATCAGCCCAATGGATGTGTATTAACTGGAATATCGTTTGCTATGTGGCATTTATATCTCTTATTATTTCCTATGTGGAAGTATAAAAACTGAAACACGCCACCTGTCTAGAATTTAGGTACGTCGATATAAATAGATAGATATACTTATAAAAAAAAGAGAAAGTGTTAGTTTATTCAAACAGAGCGTTTATTTTTATGTCTCGACGTTCGAACTCATGATCTCTAAAACATTAGTCTAAAACGTCATATCATTTGCTACTTAATCTAGTGATTGTTAACAAATAATTACATATATTTTTCTGTAGCCAATAATGATTAAACAAAACTAAAGTTTCCGTTTTTTTTTCTTTTTTTCACTCCATTTTACCATAATTGTCTTTTTCAAAATTAGAAGAAATAATTTTAACACACGAATCTCTAGGATCAAATGAAATTACAACATATAGTTAAAATTGTTCGCATACTTAGGTGCAAAGTAGAAAACTAGATCACCACATATCGTACTATCTTTCGTTTTACACTGCTTGCCACAGAAAAGGCCAACGCAGTTGAGAGAATATGTGGGTGTCTGCGAACAATTTTGAATATGGGTAGATGATGATTGAAGCCTGAAGGTAGAGGTTGATGACGTTTGCAGACAACGTTTTGATTAGGAATTGGTTTGAGGTGGGATAGGAAGTAGAGATCATTGTATATTTTGTGCAAGTAGTTTGGTATTTATATTGATTTTATTTTTTATGATTAATAATTAATATTCAGTAATTAATATTAATATCAATGTTTAATATGTAATAATTAATAATTTGTATTTAATAACTAAAGATTGATATTTAATCTCTAATCATTCATATTGCATATTATATAATCAATAAGACATGAATTTTTTTTACTACCATGATTTACCAATACGTGAAAATAAAAGGATAATACGTAAAATTTAGACGAATATATTAACCTCAATGCTTTTAATGGTACTCCATAATAAAGATGCAAATAGTCTCCAATGGCAACTCAATACCATTAAAATTCATTATCAATATCACAAAGTCTATCGAGATTCGATAATAAGCCACCGGCAATAGCTAAATCTCGCTGAGATAGTCTCGTCTTATACAAACATGTCATGGCTTTGAAAAACTGTTTGGAGGCTACATGAGAAGTGTTGACCCAAAAAATGGACCAACACCCTGGTTTGAGTTTGAAAGCACCAGCCATGTTCTGACAGAGCAATATCACAGATCACAGATATATAGAAAGAACAGTAAAAGAAAGTAAACATAGAATTTTTATAGTTGTTCGGCTGTTAACGAAGCATACGTCCACTTTATAGTTTTATTATAGACTAGTTGCTGTTACAAGAGATGTTTGATTACAAGGCTTTGATTATCTTTTAGCTAAATTGGATCTCCAGAGTTGGAATCCACTGGAGAATCATGGTGTATTCCTTTGGAGATTGTTGCGAGAGGGGTAGAGAGTGAAGAATAATTCCAGCAGAGCTTCAGCAACCAGTCCGGAGAAGATCCCATTTATGTTGCAGGTGGGATGATATTTATAGAGATCAGAGAGCTTATGGGTTCGTCAGCTCGCAGGTAGGTAACAAGCGACATAGGGGGACTTTGGCTCGCAAAACGAGTCAAAACCATGGGTTGCTGGCGACCCATAGACTTGGTTCATTTTGCAGGCCAACGTCTTGCCATTTTTGGTAGTGTTCAATAGCTGGTTCATTTGAAGGTTCGAGGAGTAGCAAGGGTCACGGATGATCCGACCACTTAGGATTTTTCTGGGGTGCTTAGAATTGAAGATGTTTCCATATCCTTTTATCGTTGTTGTTACGTTTTGATGGAAAGTCACTAGCTGCTTACGTTTAGCTGCTGATCGGATTAATGGAATGCTGATCTCTCAGCTTCGTCGATCCCGGTCGTTGTCTTGGTCATATAGCTTGGCCCTTGTCGTTTCTTTGTCTTTGCCTTTCTGGTTAAGTCCTGAACCATCCTGTCTACACAAGATTGTTCTGTTTTCTATTGGTTCCTGCTGGGTTAAAAACCCAGATAACATTTGCCCCCTAGAGTATGTCTTCGTTGCAAACAAGGCGTGCTTTGGAAGTTATCGCTTTTAATATCCATCTGTTGATCTCCAAGTAATTGTATTAGAGTTTTCCGAATACGCTAAACCAATGTTATTGGTCGTCTTTCTTTGGCCCTGACTGCTTCTGCTTACTTCAACGTATCACATTTCGGCCCACAGTTTCTGGGCATGGCTTGGAATGGTGAACAGTTGTAAGAGATCGAGTTCAAGAAGAACAGGTGAAGTTTTCCTTTCTCTCTCTTTCTTCTTTTTTTTATCATCTTCTTCCTCTTTTTTTTTGTATCGCTAGCGATCCATACGGGTCGGGTCTCTAGCGACCTAAATTCCGCTTTATAAAAAGAAAATGTGCACGTTAGCTTGGGTCGCTGGCGACCCATGATGGATCGCAGGCGACCCTTGTACTTAGCAATTTTTTTTCATCCTCTTTCCTGCCTACTAATATCATTCGAGTCGACCCTAACCATTCACTCAACCCGAACCATTCTACTTCTTCACATGATCAATCTTTCCAACGATTCGATCTGAAGCGATCCAAGCAACATCTCGACCTGCTTCCTTGCTTCGCTTAGATCTACTCGCTGTTGATCCATCCACGCATCTGCCTATCTCGTTAAACCCTAGCCATCCATCATCTTGTTCGAATTTGAACCCTAGCCCACTATTGGACTGTAACCGACCCATCATTAGCTCGCCAATGATCCAATCCATAGCTCGTTGAGTTTGATTCGTGATTCTTCTTGTGCCTTCAAATCAGTTTGAGGTGGGTTTGCTTGGTTGATTCACTAATTGTTATATTGGTACAACGATTTGAAGACTAGTGTTCGGTTGAGAAGTCCAAGCGGATTACGGTTTGATGGGTTGAGATAACCAATCAGATCTTGAGTTTCTTCCGGAAATGACACTTGGGCTGTAGTCCAACACTTGATGCGTTTTGTTATCTACGTCCGTTAAACCAAAATCGACTTGTGCCCAGTTTCATAGTCGTTACCGCACGACATATTACTTGTCTATCCCGATTCTTCCAGAGAACTTGGGCTTATCATGCTGGGTTATTCTACACTCGGTGCTCCTGTAATGAGACGAGTTTTCTGTGTCGCTTCAGACAACGGATCCGTTATCGATCATTGATTGATAACCGGTAAGTGCACAAGAAGTATACACAAAAATGGACTGACACGGGAAGTTCTTTTCTTCTTCCACTGTGAGTGAACCATCTTCACGGGATAGAGCATTTGCAGTGTACCGAGCATCGAGTTTATCCCATATAGATAGCACACTACACTTACACACCTACCCTAGTTCGCACTCGAAATCCGGCGTGTCGATTACAAGTTGATGTTTTCTTCAGAATTCAAGTGTGATAGGGGAAACTTATGATTTTAGGATAGATTTACCTATCCATTTTCGGATGCGAGTTCTGTTATATAGAATGAAGCAGCCATCTACAAGCCGTAAGTCAAGCGGGCGAAGCCCGACGCTCTTCGAAGCTGAATCATCATCCACCTCGCAAGCCCAATACGGTCAATTAGTTCCGGTTGGGCCCATCGTGGACCGCACACCTCCTAACTTTCGAGTCCTGTTTAATCCACCTGAAAGAGCTTTGTAGTGGTTTCCGCCAAAGTTCTTCATAATATATGTACATAGCATGGGATTCCCGAAGAGGACGTGCGTCTGCCTGCGAAAGACGAATTCGCTCATATGCCCCCCCGGGGTACATTGCTTGTCATCAATACATGTGTCTGAACGGAGCCATGCCTCCCTTCAACGATTTTCTGCGTGAGACGCTCTCGAACTTGGGAATTGCCCCATTCCAGCTTCATCCGAATGGCTACGCCATCCTTACTTACTTGCGTGTCCTTTTCATGCGGACGTTCAACCGTGCTCCAAGTTTGGATGAGTTACGTTATTTTCTAGCGTTCAAGAGGAGAGACGATTGTCCCTCTTTAATTATAATCGAGGCCCAAAGGAATCGAAAGATCGTCTTACGCTTGCAAAGCAACTTATTACAGTTCAAGATGCAGTAATTTTTCATTAGATGCCCCGAGGGGTTCAACCGTCGATGGACAACAGGGGGTAAGCTTCCCTTTTCCATTTATCGAGCTCTGAGGCGTTGTAATGGAGTTTCTAACTAACTATACTTCTCTTGCAGTTATCCCAAGGCTGAATAGAGATGTGACGCTTGACGAAGTTTGCCGAACTTTAAAGGCTATTGACATCGAAGAGAGGTGCGTTAAAGTTCTACTGATCGATGAGAACTTGTGTCGGTACGGACTGTTAGCTTTGGGTAGATTCGCCATTCAGATTGAAACTCCCTCTCCTGGCCGATCCAAGGTTCTCACAAGGTCCGCTTTTTCATCCCACGGTTCCGAGGAAGGTCAAGAGAGAGGTAGCCTATCCAGAGGATCACCCGGTGAGGCCCGCCAGGAGGGAGACACTGATGCGACTGGACTGAGTGGTTCAGTTAGAATGCCTCCGATCCCATAGGAAGTGGAAGACGGGTTCACGTTTAGAGAAGGCAAAGCCGTGATAGACTCAGAAAAGAAGAAGGAGAGTTCGAGAGTAGTAGCGACGGGTCTGCCGCTAGTGATTACTTCTCATTAGAATCTGAAGGTGAAGATTCTAAGTCTTGCGATGAGACTCTGGGAATGAGTCCAGATCTCCCGAGCCCACCTCCTTCCGATGCAAGTGGTAAAGGCGAAGCCCTCGAAACTGGAAGACATCACGATTCTATGAGTAAGGATGCCGGAGCGGGGTTCAGAGATTTCAACAATGTTTTTGTCGACTTCGAAGCGCTCATGAAGGGAGACTTCAAATTTGACACAACGCCGTCCTATTCAGGCGATATTGCTCCATCAGTCAGTTCAGTCCCACCTATAACAACCGAAGTCAGTCCGATCCTAACTACGACAGCTGTCCGTTTCGGTTTGTGACGACGTCTTAGGCCCATATTAGAATTACATGACATGCTGCACTAGAATTACACTAATTTCCATTCTTTCATTCCTTCATATATTTGTTTAATTTACGTTATGCTTCTGAAACCTTTCATGTATGCCTTATTCCAGGTATGACGAGAGGGCGAGGCTTCTATGACAACTTCGAGGACTATACTGATTCACAGCGATACCCCAAGCGCTCCTCCAATCACCATCAAGTTCGGGAGACAGAAGAAGAGTACCGGCGGAGGAAGGAACTCGAAGCTGAAACCCGTTGCCAAGGGGAGAGAGATAAAGCTCATTCACACAAAGGCGGGTATAAGAAAGGAAGATCTTATGAGGAAAGAGATGAGCCATCTAAGAAATCAAAGTTTGACTATCGCTCCCATCTTTCGGAGCTTGCTTTGAAACACACTTCCGTGGGCCAAGAAATTCCTATCACTTCTGCCCTAATTTTCCCCCAACTCATATTTCATCTTCTTCCATTGTTACTGCTACCCTTGGTGCATCTCATCCCCACTAGAGGCCGACCTACACTCTTCCTTCAGGCCCCCCCTAAGCTTGAGCAGCGCTTCCCGGTTGGTTCTTAAGAGAGGTTAAGTTTGACATGGACCTTCATCCCGTTCGCCGGGATTCCTTCGTGCCGCATGTCCAAGCTATCCAAAACGACCTAAAGTAGGCTGAGAAATGGGAGAAGCTCTGCAAGCAGTTGGTGGACACTAACAGAAATAATTACTAAGAGATCCTCTCCTTCGAAAACAAAAAAGATGATTTTGAAAGGGCGTTGGCCGATCGGGACGCTAAAATCAAACAATTGGAGGAGGAGAAGGAGACAACTCTCCGGGAAAGTAGGAGAACTGCCAGCCTAATGAAGGAGTTGAAGGACGCGCATGAGAAGGTCGAGATTGTCTGGAGAGACAAAATTAAAAAGACTCATGCGGAAGAGGCTAAATTAAGAGAAGAAGTGACCATTTGCAATGCTACCATCGAAGCTCAACGGAAAATATCGCCAATCACGATCTACTTATCGATGGGCACAACAAAACGATCTCCAACCAAGCCGAGACCATCGCCAAGTTACAGGCTCAGGTCGCACAACTCAGTGCCGACAAGACTGCTATTGAGATTGAGAAGGCCACGGTGACTGCGGACTATTTGGACCTCCAACATGCCTTCGACGGGAAGATGGAGAAGCTGGATGTGACAATTCTGAACTTCTACGTCAACTCTCTATTGCATCAAGGAGGTCTCAGTTATCTTAGCCCGAAGTTTCCGTGCACTCTCGCCCTTGTTTGGAAGGAAATCTTATCTCGTTTTGCCGACAGAAGCGACGTTTACTCCGATCAAGAGCTGTGAGATGCCTATCTTGATGATGAATCCAAGACAACGCTACTTGAGGGCCAGAAGATTCTCCAAGTTGAACGAGAGAGGGAGGCCCCCGATGCTGCCATGATGACCGCCACCGACGTGCTTACCAAACCTTCTACCTCTAGTGTGGGCGGGTCGTCGGAGTAGCTCCACGACCAACCGATGAGTTCAAGAGTTGATATTATTCCTTATGTGGTGGAGCCCTCAAAAGAAGGCGACGACGGTGAGTTCGAAGTCGCTATTCATGATCCTTCCCTTGGTGCAGGTAACGTCCACGCTTCTCCCGAATTTGGGAGTCTCCATCTTACGCCACAGGAGCAAGAGGAGTTTAATGTTTTTCTTTTTGATCTTATAGGTCCATTCACTTTTACTGTTGATGTGCCAATTACTTCGGCGCTTTCGCCTGCTGCTATTTTCACATCCAATGAGATTGTGTCCGTTCCTGCTCCAGTTCCCATATCCACGTCTAGTTCACAACCGGGGCCAGAGGCCGAGAAAATAGCGGCGCTCCACGACTTGGACGACCCTTCAGCGTCTTTGGAAGGTGATATAACTACAGTAGAGGCTAAGGAGCAGGAGACGCAGATGGAGTAGCCGTAGAAGACTCAACATGATTTGGTTGCCATCAAGAAGGAAAAGGTGGAGGCAGTCAAAGCTTCGAAGGGCTCCCGGAAGTCAATAAAACGCAAAGGAAAGGGAAGCTCTTCTGAAAAACATTCGAAGGAGGAGGAGGAGGTTGCCACCGAATTGCATGTTGACATTACTGACAACGACACCTCTTCTAAAAAGAAGAAAAAACTACCAACCAAAGGTGGAAAGGGAAGCGGTGGCAAGAAGCGTTGAGTGGTTGGCGTGAGGATGAACTTGATTTTGGCCAACAGCTTGTAAGAAGACTGACTTGTTTTTGAATTGTTTTTGTTTCTTTTTGAATCATTTTGTTTAACTGCAGAGTCTGCACTTTGCATCCTTACTATAGAGTATGTATTTTCTCTTTGTTGGTCGTTGTTGTGTGGGTACGGCCTCCACATTTTAATCCCGTGTACAGAAAATCATAAGTAATACAATGATATTTTGACTGTATTTTTATCTATCTATTCATATATGCCCTTTGTACTTGAGCTAGTTTCATTTTTAGTTCTGTGACTATAGCCAAAGTCCCTCATTCGAAGTAACGGAACTTAGAGATTGACAACACTTAGAGAATTTTTGCTTAGAAATTCACAAAAATTTAAAAAAATTCTTGAACTTAGAAATTTTTGTTTGGGAGCTGATAAAACTTTGAGATAGAACCTGCAAACTTGTGCTTGTTTGGAGTGATAGAACCTGTGAACTTATTGTGTTTGTTTGGTCTTGTCTCAGTACAGGTGTATGCCCCCCAGTTCATAGGGCTGTTCACTTCTAACCATTTTCAAGTTGCCTGTAGCTTATGGTTTAACTAATCTTTACTAAAAATTTGTCTAAGTTACAGCTTGATTCTACTTTTTTGGAGATATTGTGATTCTATCATGCAATCTCATTTTTTGGCGACATTCAGGTGAATATGCAATTTGTGCATGAGTATGTGTTTTCGATCATTGAGTGCCCTCCTTCTAGCGCCAATTTTGTCCGGGTTGCACTCATTATTCCTGATTATATGTGTGCAGTTTCTCACGTTCCTTCTTTGGGCAACGCGAGGAGTTAGAATTTTGGTGCACGGCTTTTGTTTTTCCTCGGTGTTTCCTATCTTCGGGCAACACGGGGAGTTGTCATTTCGGTGCTCCTCGGGGTTGCCTATCTTCGGGTAACACGGGGAGTTTTGATTTTGGTGCTCCTCGATGTTGCCTATCTTCGGGTAACACAAGGAGTTGTGATTTTAGAGCTCCTCGATGTTGCCTATCTTCGGGCAACATGAGGAGTTTTAGTTTTGGTACTCCTCGGTGTTGCCTATCTTCGGGCAACACGAGGAGTTTTGATTTTGGTGCTCCTCGATGTTGCCTATCTTCGGGCAACACGAGGAGATTTGGTTTTCCTTAGTGTTGCCTATCTTTGTTGCCTATCTTCGGGCAACACGAGGAGTTGTGATTTTGGGGCTCCTCGATGTTGCCTATCTTCGGGCAACACGAGGAGTTTTGATTTTGGTGCTCCTCGATGTTGAATACTTCGGGCAACATGAGTAGTTTTGATTTTCCTTAGTGTTTCCTATCTTCAGGCAATACGAGAAGTTATGATTTTAGGGCTCCTCGATGTTGCCTACCTTCGGGCAACACGAGGAGTTTTGGATTTGGTGCTCCTCGGTGTTGCCTATCTTTGGGCAACACGAGGAGGTTTGATTTTCCTTGGTGTTGCCTATCTTCAGGCAACATGAGGAGTTGTGATTTTAGGGCTCATCGATGTTGCCTATCTTTAGGCAACACGAGGAGTTTTGATTTTGGGGCTCCTCGATGTTGCTTATCTTTGGGCAACACAAGGAGTTTTGATTTTGGTGCTCCTCGATGTTGCCTATCTTTGGGCAACACGAGGAGTTTTGATTTTGGTGCTCCTCGATGTTGCCTATCTTCAGGCAACCCAAGGAGTTTTAGTTTTTTTTAGCCCTCTCGATGCTGCCGGAGCAGTGCCAATTATCAAAGGGCAAAGATTTGGTTTTGTCGATCTAACGGTTTGAGTCGATTTGCTTTCGTCGACTCGGCGGGTAATTATTATGAACACAGTTTGGTTGGTTCAAGAAGCAAACTTTATTAAGGAAAGCATGGCAGATTCTTTGCCTATTTACAATGCCACTGGCATTTCCGCGATGGCTTTTTCGCTAAAAAAATAGAAAATACATAAAATAGTTTTTTAGATGAAATAACGGCGGAGCGATTCTCTATTCCAGGCTCTGGGAACTGCAACCCCGTCGACGGTTGCCAGATTGAAAGTCCCATCGCTAAGCTTTTGATTAACGACATGCGGTCCTTCCCAGTTTGGTCTGAAGGCTCCCGGTACAGGTTAAACTCACTTGAGCACAAGATCTCCAACTTCAAAGGTCTGACTATGAACTTTGGGGTTGAAGTACCGTGCAACCTTTTTTGGTGGGCAGCCATTCTCAACTCCGCTTCTTCTCTTTTTTCATCGACCATGTCTAGCAATTTGAGTAGGAGTTGCTCATTTTCTGCTTGATTAAAATTCTGCCTTTGGTGCACGAGGACTTCTAATTCAATAGGAATCATTGCTTCTGAACCATATGCTAATGTGAATGGAGTGTGGCCAATTGCCGCTTTGTGTGTTTTCCTGTATGCCCATAGTGCGAGTGGACGTTCGTCAACCTAATTTCCTTTTGCTTTTATTAATCGCTTTTTGATGGTGGATTTGATGATCTTGTTTATTGCTTCCACTTGGCCGTTTGCTTGCGGATGAGCCACTGTGGAAAAGTTATTTTCGATTTGGAAGCACCTGTAGAAGTCTTTGAACTTGGCACTTTCGAATTGGGTTCCTTTGTCGATGATGATTTTTTACGGCACACCAAACCTGCAAATGATGTCTTTAGTGACAAAGGTAATAACTTTCTTTGCGGTTATGGTGGCCAGCGGTTCCACTACGGCCATTTTGTGAAATAATCTACCGCAACTATGGCATATTTGGCTCCTCCTTTAGCTATTGGAAGGACACCAATCAGATCGATCCCCCATATCGCAAATGGCCATGAGCTGACCATTTGTGTCAGATCCATTGAAGCAGTTCTCTTAATTTTGCTGAATCTTTGACAGCGATCGCATCTTCTGGCATGATCTCCGGCATCGCAATTTATTGTTGGCCAAAAGTATCCGTATCGAAGGACTTTCTTTGCCAGCATCTGCCCCCTAGTGTGGTCTCCGCATTCACCTTCATGTACTTCCTTCAGGATTTGTCGTGGTTCATCATCGGTCACATACCTAAGAAGAGGGGTCGAGAATCCCCTTCGATAGAGTATCCCATCCTGTATCATGAACCTTGGCGCCTTGCGGAGGAGCTTCTTCCGTTAATTTTGGTCAGTTGGTAGGGTTCCTGCAAGTAGATAGTCCTTTATCGGTGTCATCCATGTATCTGGCTTGACGGCGGTCTCTAGAATCCAATCCACGCCCATTTCGTCTATGCTCGGGTTGGTTAGTGTTTCGACCGGAACCAATCCCAATGACCGGGCTTCTTCGGAGCTTGCCAGCTTGGCCATATAGTTTTCCTTGGTGTTTTGCTCTCGTGGGATGTGAGTTATGGTGTAGTGCTCGATATCACTTAACAGCTCTTGTACTTTGGACAGGTACGGGGCGAGATTTTCTCCACGCGCTTGGTACTACCCTTTCACTTAACAGACGACCGGCTAAGAGTCACTAGATATGTGAATAGATTTTATCCCGAGTTCCTCCACAACCTTTAGTCCAGTGATCAAGGCTTCATACTCTGCTTTGTTATTTGTTGCTGGGAATTCCAAACGCAAAGCATAGCTAATGGCTCGCCCCTCGGGTGTTTCAAGCACTACCCCTACTCCCGAAAAGAGGTTGTTTGATGCACCGTCGACGAGGAGCTTCCATTGCATGCCTGCTTCCGACTAAACTTCCTCCTCGTCGCCCCTTATGGTAAATTCGGCAATGAAGTCGGCCAACGCCTGCCCGTTGATTACTTTCCTTGGATGGTATGTGATGTCGTATTAGCTCAACTCTATATTCCACTTGAGTAGTCATCCGGAAGTTTCTGGCCGGTATAAAACTTGCTTCAGGGCCTGGTCAGTCAATACTTTGATCGGATGAGCCTGAAAGTACGGTTGTAATTTCCAGGAGGCGATCAAAAGGCAATACGCTAGCTTTTCCAGCTTTGGGTAATTCTTCTCTGCTCCGGTGAATCGTTTGCTAATGTAGTACATAGGTCGCTGGATTCTCGCTTCTTCCCGCACGAGAGCCGCACTCAGTGCGTGCGGGGAAACCGTTAAATACATGTATAGGTATTCTCCATCCATCGGCTTTGATAAAATTGAGGGAGCTTCCATGTGTCGTAGCAGTTCCTCAAAAGCTGTCCGGCAAGCTTCGCTCCATTTGAATTTTTCCTTCCTTTCTTCAGTGCATTGAAGAACGGTATGCGCTTGTCTGTAGCTTTAGAGATGAACCGACTCAGCGCTGCGACCTTTCCGTTCAAGCTTTGAAGTTCCTTCTTATTTTTAGGGGCTTGGACTTCCCGTAACGCTGTTATTTGTTCTGGATTTGCTTCGATGCCCCGGGCGCTTACTATGAATCCCAAGAATTTCCCAGAGGCTACTCCAAAGTGGCACTTGAGTGGATTAAGTTTCATTCCATACTTCCAGAGTATTTCGAACATTTCAGCAAGGTTGTCAAGATGGTTGGCAGCTACTCGGGATTTGACTAGCATATCGTCCATGTAAACTTCCATGGTCTTCCCAATCTGGTGTTTGAACATAGTATTCACTAGCCTTTGGTACGTTGCCCCTACAATTTTCAAACCGAATGGCATTACTCGGTAACAGTAGAATCCTAGATCGGTGATGAAGCTGGCGTTCTCTTGGTCTGGTTCATGCATCGGGATCTGGTTATAGTCCGAGTACACATCCATAAATGACAGCAGTTCATGTTCCGCTGTACCATCCACCAGTTGATCAATTCTAGGGAGAGGCAAGCTATCCTTCAGATAGGCTTTATTAAGGTCCGAGAAATCAATATAGGTTCGCCATTTTCCATTAGACTTCTTGATTAAGACCGGATTTGATACCCATTCAGGGTAAGTTGCATCTCGGATGAAGCCGTTGGCCATCAGTATATATACTTCCTCCCTCAGTGCCATGGACCATTCGGGGCCCAAGCTGTGCCTTTTCTGCTTTACTGGTGTAAATTTGGGGTCAATATTGAGCGCGTGGCAGGTAATTTCTGGTGACACCCCAGACATATCAGAGTGCGTCCAAGCAAACATGTCCAAATTGGCGTGGAGGAATTTGGTTAGTTCCGACCGCATCTTGTTTCCAAGGTGCGAACCAATCTTCAGGATCCGCGTCGGGTCATCCATACAGACTGGGACTGACACCGTCAATTCTGCCGCTGCTGCCCGATCCTCCCCTGAGCTCTTCTTTCTAGGTTCTAAAGCCTTATTGAATCGGCTATGGTCCCAAGCCAGGGGCGGCTCTATAGTTGCTATTCAGAGGGTTCACGTATGTAGAGCATTTTCCCTACGCCCTTTCCTTTTTCCTTTCTTCTAGACTCGTGCAGTTCTACGATGTAGCATTCCCGGATGACGCTTTGGCCTCCTTTCACAACTCCGACTCTGTTCTCGGTAGGGAACTTCATTGTAAGGCGCCGTTGGGATAATGCTATTCTGAAGTCGGCTAGTGCGGGTCTTCCTAAGAATGCATTGTATGCTGACATTTCATCCACGATTACAAAGGTCTGAATGAGGGTGACCCTTTGCTCACCCTCTCCAAGCTCTACCGATAGGTCTATTGTTCCCACCGGTTGTTTGGGTTCTCCAGTGAATCCCTGAATCTTTATTTGGCACGCGGACACACTCTTTATGCCAATTTTCATTTGATCAAAAGTATGTTTGAAAAGTATATTAACTGAACTACCACTTTCAACCAGCACTTGTCGGACTACGGCGGGCCCAATTCCTACTGTCACCACCATTGGGTCAAGAGTCGGAGCTTCAATCCCTTTGGTGTCTCAATTGTGGAACACTATTTCATCGCTCAAAACCTTTTGCTGCTTGACTGGAGTCTCATCATTTATCTCCAAACACGATTCCTTCGGGGCATGCTTTAAAGAACTCGCATATTGCTCCATCTCTCCCTAACTTCTTTGCACGGGATGTGGTCCCCCAGATATTGTTTCGATAATAAGCCTCTAGTCAGTTCGTTTTGACCCTTCTTCGCTAGTTCCAACTTGATTCCTTTGCTCTCTAGGAGGTTGAGGGACCATAGCTTGACCGGGTTTTTGCGCCTTTTTCATATATTGTTAAAGCTTGTTGTCTCGGATCAATTCCTCAATGAGATTCTTTAGGTGGTGGCATTCGTTCGTATTGTGGTCGTGCATCTCGTGGAAGCGGCAGAATTTCCCTGAGCGCTTTTGCTGCTCGGTTGCTTCTTTCCTAGGGGGTTTCTTATATTCCTTGGTCTCTTGTGTTGCAAGATAAATATTTTCCGAAGTGTCATTCAGTGGGGTGTAGTCTTCCTCTCTAAACTCCCTAAACCTTCTGTTATTGCCAATGTTATTTCTTTTACCAGTGTTCTGGTTTCTACTTTTCTGGTTTCCGCTCTTTCCTGCGACTCCTTGAGCGGTTCCAGCATTGCGTGTGTTTTGGCCTATCGCCACCTCATCTTGTTCGTTGCTCATCTGTTGTACAATGGCAGCCTTTCTTTCCATCTCTTGCACTTCCTCCAATCTCAAGTACTGGCTTGTCTTGCAATTGAAGTCGTTCCTGGTAGTAGGTTGCTTCATCTTGATCCATTTTCCGAACTTCATTTCTAGGTGAATAGCGCGAATTAGCGCCATAAATACAATATCCTCATTAGGGTTGCTTACTTCCGGTACGGAGGTATTGAACCGGTTCATGAAAACTTTCACTGATTCGCCGCGTCCCTGGACCAACCCGGATAGGGACATGACATCCTTTGGTTGCGCGGTATGAAGCCTGAACTAGTCTAGGAATTTAATTGCAAGTTGGTAAAAGGTAGAGATAGATCTACGGGGGAGTCCGATGAACCACATATTCTAGAAAAATAGGGAAACATCGGCAGCAAACGGCCTCTGGAGCATTTGCTCCATCCATATACTAGCTATGCTTATACAAATGGGGTTTTGGGTCCTTAGTTCTGTCGTAGGAGGGGATAGTTGGCATAGTGAACTTGTCTGGCTATCTTTCGTTTAAGATTTCATCGGTAAAAGGGGTCCGACTCGGGGCACATCCCCATTCAACATCCTTTCGGTTTTTACTCTCGTCCATCATCCGTTTGACCATATCTGCTTTGTATGCATATGATGTCCGGTAGTCCAGGGGATGGCAGTCAATCACTGTGCCAAGTGTTTGGTTCTGCAAATAGTCTTGGCGCATGGGTTGAAGCCTAGGCTCTCCTGTCTTCCAGAGAGCCACTCCCACAGGACCCCGTTGGCTTGTAGTTAGCCTAATTGGGGGCAGTTTGGACGTTTCTAGCATCATCGAACGGATTGACGTTCCCTTCCACAGACTTGGTTTGTTTTGCAGGCCAACGTCTTGCCATTTTTGGTAGTGTTCAATAGCTGGTTCATTTGAAGGTTCGAGGAGTAGCATGGGTAACTGATGATCCGACCACTTAGGATTTTTCTAGGGTGTCTAGAATTGAAGATATTTTCATAGCCTTTTATCGTTGCTGTTACGTTTTGATGGCTAGTCACTAGCTGCTTACGTTCAGCTGCTGATCGGATTACTGGAATGCTGATCCCTTAGCTTCGTCGATCCCGGTCGTTGTCTTAGTCATATAGCTTGGCCCTTGTCGATCCTTTGTCTTAGCCTTTCTGGTTAAGTCCTGAACCATCCTGTCTATACAAGGTTGTTCTATTTTCTATTGGTTCCTGCTGGATTAAAAACCTAGATAACAAGAAGGAACAAGAGCCAAAGATGGCCCGGCGGCAGCACGACACTTGAATTTTGACTGATGTAGTGGTGCATGATAGAATTATGCTGCGGAGTTACCATTTCATCGAGAGTATAAATGAGATATCGAAGAAGTCATGAATCTTTTTCCAGTCAAGCCTGATGATGACTTCTTTAATGCTCTCATCGCACCTTGTCTCCGATTGAACCAAACACTTTGGTTCCTAGAAATATAGAAACATTGCAACCGTGAAATGAATTTGATCTCCATATGAGTACATTCCCTTTGCCAAGGGTTAATTTAACAAGAAATAAATCATCTCTCATCTATATAGAGGTTACTTTGAAAACCTTCAAAAGGTTAAACATTCAACTTTTTTAGGCCCAGAACTCAACATCACCAGTAATAGTTTTTATGTTAGCATCTCATCCGACTCCCTCCACATCCATCAATGATTAGAATTTTGTGCACTATCTAAGATAGTTATACCATTTGCGCCACAAAATAAGGTGAACTTTTGTGTCGTGTGTATTTATAGATTAGTTCTTATCCTGTTAATGAAATGTGCCTTACTCCTACACACTTTTACTTGGTGCAACAGAAAGAAGACATCGACGAACCTTCGATTTCAATATATATCCATTTGTGGATTTGTTTTTGGTTGGTGGAAATTGTAGAAGAAGAAGATATTCATTTTTGGAAATAGTAGATTTTTTGCTTGGCATGTTTGAGATTGGGGTTCAATTGGGATTAAATAGAGGAATAAACAATACGTTGGACGAATAATTTGATATACTTAAGAGTATCGTGAATCTTATGAGTTGAGACTTTACTTTAATTATGGTAAATCTTGTGATATTGGTTCACGTTATTAATAGAGTTAAGTGTATGCCTTAGGGGCAACTGTGTGATTTGATTACATATAATTTTCTCTTATAGCAAATCTTATTTGAAATAAAGTGAACTTTTGGTTTTATTTTTATTGTATATATTGTTAAATTGGGATACAAGTAATGTTTAAATACATTAAATATATATAAGTAGATAATCCTTATGAAAATTATTTAATTAACTACAGTTTCAAACATGTGTTATAACCATGAATATTGAATCATGTCAATAATATTTATTCTTGATTATTCATAGTCAAGATATATCGAGAGTAGGATATCGATACTAGTGTACGTAATGCTTTCCATACGAAGGATGGTGAATTACCCATGATGGTTAGGAGCATTAAGGGAATACATACATGTGATTGCTAACACAGAATGAGCCACTCGGACTCTTCTACAGATTAATTATAAAGTCAAATAGAAGATCTCATATGACGATATGTGCTGGTCTTTTGGCTTGAGAATATTATGAATCTTAAGTGTTTAAACTATACTTTGACTATGGTTAAACACATGACAATGATGATCGTGTTAATTCCATATTGGGTATAAGTTGAATCACTTGAAGTGAAAACACTACTCAAGAGAGGATTCATTTCATTTATGTAAAAGGTTAGTATCACCGTAAATATTCAACAATAAATCAAAATCTTTAGCCAAAGCAAATTAGTTAATCGATAAATGTTATTGAATTAAACCATGGACTTTAATGTTGCACTTAGCAATTAACTATAAATATTATTAGAGTTTTGACCATTGACCGAGCTACAAATATCCATGTGAAAAAATGACGACGAAAAGAAAATATGCGCAAATGTATCTTCGCTTAAAAGGATGGTTTACCAATTAAAAGCAAGACTTTACCCAGATGATTTGTAACCAATTAAACTTGTCTTCGCAATTGTTTTATAGCAAAGTCCATACATGCTTTAATATTTAAATTGTTTAAATACTATCGAGGGTCAAGCTCACACCTGGGAATAGCATGAGCTTAACTTTCAACGTGCGTCCAAAATCAACTTAAATAAAATAATTTATAAATATTACAAATTATTCACGAGAAATTAATATATTGTTATATTGATTTATTTAGTAGTTTATTAATATTATTAGATGGCCAAAAAGTAATTTAATAAAATACATAATTGTTGTATATTTATTTAATCATTTAAATTATTCATGCATAGTATTTTTAAATAATAAATATTATATGGAGGTCAAAATTATTAATATTGATTAATAATTAAGGACTGGTCATATTGATAATAATTAAATGATTTGTTATTTAGTTGGGTTGATGGACATAATTAATAAATAAAATCAGGCCCATGGAGAAATATTAGGAACATATTTTTTTAGCATTCAATGTTAAAAATAAATCCATATAGTCTCCATTTCATTAAAGAGATTACTCCAATATTGGGTTAACTTTGGGCAATGTCTTTGCACACCATTAATCGAATCAGAAAAAGAGTTCTTCGAGAGGCAATGTTGGTGGTTCAACATGATAAAGCCCGACATGATCTGATATGTATCTTTTACTAATTGTTATGATGCATCGATCAATTTTTTCCAAAACCATTTACGTATGTATTTATTCCTTAAGTATTTAGGGTTTCTTAATGTTCCATTAATTTATACATTCATATTATATAAGTTTTTATATTATATAACTTTTATATTTCATATTGCTTATATAATAGTCTTATGTATAATATTATATTAATTAAATCTTATTTAATTAATTTTATTTAATTAACATTTTAATTAATTTTATATTATCTTAATGTAATATTTATATTAAATATTTATTATATATTATAACCTTCTATAGTATAACATATATATCATATATACATGTATATTATTTAATTAATTAACATTTTAATTAAGTAATTAACCTTTTAATTAATTAATTTATATTTATTTCAAAATTCATTTATATACATACGTGTATACTTATGTTAATTTAAAATTTTAAAATAACATAACATATATCATAATATATAATACATGTATATATTTGTTAATTCATTAACTTATTTAATTAATATAATTTATTAACCTCATTAATAAATTTTATAAATGTCAAAATTGGTTAATATTCATTTCCATACATTTTGAAATTTTTTATTATATTATAACATTTATAATATGAATATATTTAATTTTAAATTTAACTATTAAATTCAAAATCTTATATTTCTAATTTTCAAACAATTTTGAAAATAAGCCCAAATCCCGATTCAAATTGGGTCTTTTCTAGAGGCAACCTTTGGGCTCACATATCTGTTCGGGCCTAGCCTGGTAGCCAGGTAGGAAAGAGTACTTGATTATCCAAACTCAACCCTTCGACGCTACATTTCTAGACTACATACTATTTGAGCTATGAGATTAATTAGTTAACCATAACATGACTAATATAGACCGCATTAGCTATTGGGCTTAGATACTATTGTTGGAATTGGACCAGCCGGCAGTGGATGTAATAGGTGAATTTCAATTTTTTTACCATTTTGGATCCTTTATGGGCCTATCAAGTTTAATTTATTTAGAATATTTCTAAATATCATTTAAATAAAATCATTACTTTATTTAAATTTATAGTAAAGTTTTGTATTATGTAACTAATATTATATTATATATACGTGTATAAAATACACATATACATGTGTGCGCATGTGTAACATAGCAATTCGTGCAAGGTATAACATACTCGTGTATAAGTGTTGGGATTTACACCGCAATGGATTTGTTAGCTCATCTAATATACAAATATATAGTCCAAATGTATGTTTATATATTTTATTTCATGTATACAAAATATTATAAAAAAATATATAATTTAAATTTTGTTTTAAAATTATTTTATTAATATATACAGATATATACATGAAACTTACAAAATATAAATATTTTTTTATGTATGTATATTAAAATCATATAGATTATTTTAAAATTTATTTATTTATTACATTAGAAATTTTAAATTTTAAATCTAAAATAATAATTGTTTTAAAATATATATCTATATACATGTGTATGTATTAATATCTTCTAAAATTAATAATAATTATATATATATACTTAAATAAAATATATGCATAAAATTATATATATATTTCTATTATATAGCTCATGGCAATGAAGTTTTTTATTTACTTTAATTTGTAAATAAATAGATAGTTTTTTCATGTGAAAAAATTAATGTAACTTAATAAAAATTATTTTTACAAGATATTTCAAAATTTAAATATTCTAGTAAAATCTTATAGATTTTCTGTAATTGAAATATAAATATGTTTATATTATTTAAAATTAATTTTAAAAACAATTTATTAATTTTAGGTATTAATTAAATTATTTAAATTATGTAAAAAAATTATTTTTATTGCTAAAAATAATGTTAGATGTAAATTTAATTTTATGAAATTTATAACATATTTTATAACATAAATATGTGTTAATATTATTTAATTATAGAATTAAATGAGTTAATATATATATATATATATAATTTTAATTCTACTAGAAATGTTTTATGTATGATATTACTTATATAAAATTTAAATTTTTTTTATGCAATATATGATTTAATATTTGAATTATAAAGCTTATATAAATAAAATAATGAATATTAAAATTATTTTTTATTGCCGCAAGCAATATACATCTGACAATGACAATTTTCTTTCCAAATATATAAACATACAACCAATTTGATTGCGACAATACATTGATATAATATAATCATCACCTAACTAATAAAACATTACACATGGTATAAATATTATCTACACATTAATAATCACTAATAGGTTAGAAAATTTACCTTATCACCAATGCCTATAATTACACTTGAAACGATAAGATCTACTCCTTGAACTTTTTTCCAATTAGCAGAGTGCTAGTACTTGAATCGATGACCACCAGTGATCGAATAGTATCTATTTTATTTGATTTGAACTTTAGAAATAGAGGAGGTGATAGAGTGTATTTTCGGCTAGAAATAGATGTAGATGGAGGCTCTCTAAAAGTTATAAATTAGAGTGGGTTGAGATGCTTTTATAGAAAAGAGAATGAAGAGATATGTTAGGATCGAGATACAGATTTCTCTCTTACCCTTTATTTCATCTTATCCATTCAAACCCTAAACCATTTATCTATCTTATGGATACCCCTTTGCTAGTCTATTATGGCCAAAATATACATCCCCTATATGGGCTTCAAACTCATTTAAAGTTCGAACAAATAATATTGCATTTAAATCTAATTTAAACGTGTATCGATATCATATATGGATTAACATATTTATAACTATTATAAACGTATTTAATAATATTTGTTCATCGAATCAAAATAAAATTTTAGAGCTAATATTTCATAAATATTATTTAATTTAATTAATTTGTAACAATTACAAATTGATTAAATCATTTGGTCAAAGGAGTATTCAATGTTTTGATTGTGTGACCCGTTTAGTGTAAATTTGGTTAGCAATTAATATCGAACACTTCAAATATTATTGTTTACATACCACTTAGCAAGTCGTGTCATATTTTGGGCAAATTTACCACGTACTTGGTTTCGGTAGACTCCAATTTTATTTTTTAAGCGTTGCCCGATTGTGACATTTATTTACACCAATTCTCTTTGTCAAAACTATATCACTTTGGACTTATGTAATTTGGTAATGGTAAAAATTCCAATATTATCCATATTCAACTCTATGGTCCAAACACAAAGTCCTTGGTTCAATAATAACAATTATTATTAACCAAAATTGCAACACCTCATAAAATTAACGATAATTAATAAGGCTCCAAAAATGGAATTTGAGCGAACGACGGAATTTCGGTTCATGGCAACTTTTTAAGTAACTTTAATATTTGGAGTTTCGTGATGTGAGCTCAAACTAAAATTTATTAGCGTTTGATGTTTTCGGAGTGAAAATAATTAAAAACGAAATAAGGATACAATTTATAATTAAATGAGGACCATACTGGTCAACCCTCTACTTGAGCTGGTCAACTGCCAGTGGCCGACCACCTATAGGGGAGCGATCGGCCGGTTGGATGGTGACGACTAGGTTTTGAACCTTAGCCAACGACTCGGATTTAATTATATTAATCTAACGGTTGTAGTTGATTTGAATGCCTATGAATATTTATTATTATAGAATGTTTATTTATTTCAGATTTATAATTGAGTTGTAAATTAGGTTGCCTTAGTTGACTTGGATTCTGAATTTCTTTATTTTAGTTTATTTGGAGGGTGTATAATTTAATTATATCTATTTCTGTATAACTTCCACAAATTATCCAATTTCTAAAATATGTTTGAAAATGCATTGTTTGAATTAACAAGGAATATACCCAAAGAGAAAGAGATGTGTAAAGTATGGATATTCTTCTCCGTAGGTTGCACTATCTATTTCAATAAAAGAAAAGAGATAATTTCTTGTAATTTCAAATGGAGCAAAAGTCTTATTTTAGGGTAATTTATGGAAAGTTAAATTGGTAATCCTTTCTGAAATGAAAACTCTGGTAAATTAAAACGTGAAAAGGATATTCTAATTTAGAAATTAGTAATTAGAAAATAAGAATATATATACACATGTAAAACCATGCAAATCGATTAAAAATAAAGATATGTATGTATGTATGTATGTATGTATATGGCGTAATTTACGACAATATTCGTATTAGTTATTATAGCATATTACATTATAGGATTAAAAAGAAGGAATAGTATTCCAAAATTTATGGACATTAACAACAAATTTAATGGGCAATAAATTTTAGTTAATAAAGAGTTAAAGGAATTAAATAGAGACCGATTAGAGAATCTAATATGGCATTGATGAGGAAATTGAATAGGCAGAATAAGTGGATTTTGAAACGGGTAAATAAATATTATTAGAGATTATCCAATTTTGACATTAATGACTAATAATTATGGACAATGGACATTTATTAGACAAAGAATGAAACAAGAAACCAAAGCATAAGAATATAAAAAAGGAATAATAACGTAGCGAACAAGTAAGTGTTAATATTATTAAATACACATAGAAGGCAATATAATTTTCATAGTCAGAAATTATATAGCTTCAATTATATGTTTAGAACGAGAATGAATTAGTGGGCCTAGCCCAAAACTAAGGCTTTGGGTGATAGGTTTGGTTTAGTGGGTTAGGATGCGATGTCAGTAGAGTTACACAACAGAAGTCTACCCTTTACCTAGAGGCTATCAGTAGTTGTATATACTTACAGCTGATGTGAGACATCTCCAATCGTAGGACCCATGGGGAAGGGATATGCATTGTGGATAGGTGTGGGAAAATATATCAAGGGTTTGCCTCGGATTTGACGTATTAAATAGCCCGATACTTCTAAAGAATTGGGGTCTCCTTCATTTCTAATAAGAGGTATTAAGTAACCGAAATGAGCATTCTCGTTGACTTACGTAGGTTAGTCTAAACGGGATGTCGACCGTGGAAGGTCGACCGGTTATGTCAGTAGTTTGTACTGGTGTTTAGTAGTAGGTCCGCATATAGGTAGTGACCACCAGCGGTCTCGAGTGAGCAGTAGAAAAGACTTGGGTTATGCCATAGTGGATTTTACTTTCTACTATTGTAGAATTCATATGGGATACGCACAGACCTCAAAGTAGATGGCTAGAAGAAAAATTAGTTTGTCGGAGTGAGCTACTTAACCTTTAGATGAGTCTTTGAGATGCATTAGTTGTACATCAAATAAATTATAAATTATAAAGCCGTATATATGGGTCATCAGTTTCTGTAACTAGAACCGATTGGCTACCTTTTACGTCATGGAGGGCCCGCTTTGGGGACTGAGGTATTAAATGGTCATTGGGTATGCCTCCCCTTATTTAGGAAGTATTAAGTAGCCGAGGTTTTTGGGTAGTGAAACGATTAGACATATATGCAGATAGGCATATACTTACAAAGATATACCTTAGAGAAGGTTAGGTTAGGCATATCGTATGTGCACGTAAGATTTAATGGATTAGCCGTAAATAATAGACATAATACTTAAATGGAAATCAATCGACATAGATGAATGGTATATGTAAAGCATGTAATTTTCCAATCACCGGAATGTTGTTCTGACCTCCTTCCTCATAACAACCTGTGGGATAGATTTAGGATGACTGGATACTGGAGCAAGATGAGAACTGGAGACGGTGAAGTCTTCTTATTCATGCTCGGCATAGACATGACAATTAAATATCCAAGGAATGATATTCCAAGGTAGTAGCCTTAGTCAATATGTATGTTATACTATATTTTTCAATTTCGATGTGACTTTATATTGATCGCACTCTGATATACTTGTGTTTATTACTGGTTACAAAAACCAACGATCCGTACCCTAATGAACTTGGGTTTCGATTTAGTCGAAAATTCAGGCCCATTAAGGTGCGAGTTGTTATATTTGGTCCCAGAACTTAGGTTAGTTGATCATAGGAATTAGGATATGCTAAGAGAACGTATTTGTATTTTTACCTATAGTTCTTTATATAAATTATATGTCTAACTATATAAATTCTGACTATAGAAGTAGTTGCGACCATATTTCGAAAGGATAGGCGAGGCGATTATGAGTTGCAAAAATAAATAGAGTTAAATTTCATACTCCTACCTCTATTACCATACGGATGGAGGTTGTATTGTAAGAATTGGATCAGGAAGAGCATGAGTACGACATATAGAAGAATCCTGGAGGCTAGATGGAACTTGACTCCTTTATTGAGCATAGGCTGCCTTATGAATGTGGATTTTTATGGTTGTCGATTGAAGATGCACATTTCATCTAGATATTTGGGAGATAAGAACCTATATGTTGCAAGCATCTAGAAGCAAAATATGAAGAAAGAATGGAGAAAGTTCTCGCAAGAAGGTGCACACTAATCACCATAAGAAGATAAGCCGGATTTTTGATGGAGATGAGTTAAGAATGAGTAGGGGAGAAGGAGTGTACTAAAGAAAGGACGATTAAAGTTCATTTCTATGTCCAACGCCATATGAGAGAATTTGATAAAAAGATTTTTGGAAATTCCTTGAATCGTTTCAAATGAGTTTTTCGAAGAATTTATTGAGAAGTTGTAGTTTTGAAAAAGTAAGTAATATTTGAAATTCTTAGTTTAACATTGGTTTGATCAAAAGTTTCCGATTTAAAGGTTTTTGGAGAAAGGGCTTTCGTTTTTGAAATGAATGCAAAATAGAGCGTAAGTTTGGCTCGATGATTTTTCCTATTTTTGTCAATTTGGAAGTTCCATTTTACAATTCCTTTTAAGGGGTTGACAAACGGAAATGGTACTTGATTCATATGAGGTAAAGAGAATAGAAGGGTAAGAATGCCTAATAACTAAGATAGGAGGCATATTCCCATACAAGGAAAATACGGAGAATAACAACTGAAGTAGAAACTATTTAGATAGAAATAGCATTGGGAGTCTACATAAAATAGGATTAGTGATCCAGTTAGAAATAATATAGAAGAAAATAATAGGAATAGGATACGAAGAATGGATAAATTCCATAGATATGTAGCAATTGTGCATATATTTGGATAGACACTAAGATAGATGCATCAATTGTTTGTTTCTTATAGAATTCCCCCTCTTGTACTATTAAAATCTCCATCAAAAGTGGAAGCAGAAATAGCTTGAGTAGTAGTAGGATGGAAGTTATCATTATTTACTCCATTTTTCATTGTTTAAAGTTATAAAAGATGTTTTTGAAAAAAATGGTTTGGTACGATAATTGGATTTAAATGTGATAGATGTTTTGGATTTAAAAATCCTACTTTTAAAAGAAGTAAATCTCTATTGTAGAAAGCCCTTAAAAAAGTAAAGTTTGTTAGAAAAGAGAAAATTTTCACGGTTCCTTTTGGGAATCAAGAAAATTTTGAATTTGGTAAAAAGATTTCTATATGTTTTAAAAGATAAAAGTATTTGATCAAGTACTTCATGACCGTGAATTATTTAAAAAAAAAGGTTGTGAAAAACCGAACCAATTTTTGATATGGAGTAGATAGGGATGCCTGCTAGGTATGATGGGGTAAAGGTTTAGGCTTGGAATAAAATAGCTAAAAATGCTCGTATGGTAGCAACAAGGAATCCCCGTTGAATATAAGGAATGTTGGTATAAACCTAGGAGTATTTTATTAGAGATGTATGAAAGCCATGAGAAGAACCCTCAAAGGAATGTGGATTGGTATCAAAGTACAATTTGGCGAGTCCTAGGGTATACTTGCATGGAAGGTCAAGGATATAGAGGAAGTAAACACCAAAGTTTGAGGATACTTTAAAGAGATTTGATTTATAGAAGATGGTAGTATGGTTGGAGAAGAGAGTAATAAGATGGCAAATCCAAATAAAGAATGTTGTGTGATGACCCATAATTTAATCACTTTAAAATATGAATATTTAATTAATTTTAAATAATTAATTTATGGAATATATAACTCAAATAAACCTATTTTAATTAATAACTAGTCATGGTGAAATGGTTTTCAAAATTTGTTTAAAAAATAATCAGTTCGAAGAAAAATAGAAAATGTGACCAGAAATCGTTTTTCGAATTTTGGATTTTTCGCAGTCTAAAAGTTGTCGAAAATGTTACGAATGCTTTATTATATTTATACACACTTATACAAATAATATTTGCATGGTTAATTATGGCAAAAAATATTTTCTTAAGTAATTATAAAGAAGATAAATAAAAATATAAAAGAATGTAATGTCACATTATCACTTAACATCATAGTAAAAAGGAGTATAAAACATGTTGGACAAATGGGGGGCTTCTTGGTGCTTGCGTGTGGGGTAAGGAAGGAGGGTGGTGAGATGATGTAGCACATTTTGAATGGAGGGTATGTACTTACAGGTTAATTTGGTAATTTATTTATTTCATTTTATATAAAACTAAATTCCATATTTCTCTCTCATTTTTATCATTTCAATTTTCATTTCCAAACTTCATCTTCCTTTCTAAGGTTTTAAAAACCTCTTTAATGGCTTTTAAGATATATTTTTTCAGAATTTAAAAATCCCTCATTTTTCCACTTTTAATTCTTAAAAACTAGTTTAAACACCTTCTCTTCTTACACATCCTCCTTCTCAATACAAGCCCACATCACCCTTTTCCACCCAAGGCCGAACCTACCCACCACTAGGCCGGGCCCAAAAGCACTTCCCAAAGTCTAAAATTAATTTTTTTTTCTAAAGAAAACCCAAGATCTAAGGCCAATCAAAGCTGTAGTGTTAGTTCTAGTCGATTTGGTTAAGTTGTAGTGAGTAAAGCTCACTCCTTTATGCAAGTATTAGACTATTTAAGTTATTTATATTTCTTTTTAGTTGGATGGTTGAAAATAGTGACGTTGTGTTGTATTTGTATGTGTTTATATGTTGTATTGGTTTATATGTTGTATTTGCTATGGGCTTGAAATGTAGTCGATAAGTGAAGTTATGGTTTTAAAGTACTGATTTTTACCTTGTGTATAATGTTATAGCATGTGGAAGTGTATGGATTTATGCTATGTGTTGTATGCTAAAAGAAATAACACAAACTCAATTTACTTCCGTGTTTTCTAGAAAACTTTTACAAGTTTTAAACTTTTTTTTAGTTTTCAGTACTCTTATATAAGTCTTTAAGTAAGTTAAAAAAAAATTAAGGTCTTGAATTGTGTATGTAAACTAATTTGGAGTTATGATATCCATAGCGATAGTCGCTATCGATGTAGTTTGGAAAATCGAACATTTTTACTAAACTAAAATAGTTTCCATCTTAAATATTTTTGAAAATATTTTCAAAACCTAATTTAAGTATAAAAAGGTTAGTTATTACTCATTAATTAAGTATGAGTTTTAACAATTTTTAATTAATTAATTAAGTAAACATAATTAGTATTTAATTAGTAATTAACTAAAAGTAATTAGTACTTAAGTATTAATTAAGTAAGATAATTATAATTAGTTAATTAAGGGAGTTTTAATTAATTATAAATTAAGTAAAGAGTTAATTAAGTATTAATTTTTATTTAATTAAGATTTAATTAATTATTATTAATTAGGGTCTAATTACTTATCAGTTTCTAATCAAGTAGGGTTTAATTATTAACTAATTAACTGAGATTAAATTTAGATTCAATTAAGATTTAATTGGGAATTTAATTAAGATTTAATTATTATTAAATAAAGGTTTTAGTTCTAATTACTTTATTTATAAGGATCAGTTTTATTTAAAGGCAGCTTTCCTTTATAAGAGAATGAGTTTAAAACAAGGGCTTCTTTTTGTCTACGCCATTAAGTAGCCAAACTAACATAAATAAGTTGTACTTAAATGTTGACATGTTTTCTTGAAAGTTAATCATCTTGTATTTAGCAGTAAAAGCTGACGAGTAAAACTTTCCTCCATCTGTGAGATCTAGAACTTGTTTATAGGTGAGGGATAGAGAAGTCGAAATGTTGGAAACGTGATAAATATAAGGGAGTTAATTTTGATAACTGGGTCATGATAAATTGAGTATATGAATGATATTTCATTGTATACTTAACACCAAATTCCAAGGTAAGGAAACTTGTCTCTATCCCAAGAAGTAAAAACGTACATCGAGTTAAGGTTAGTTTTTCTAACTTGTCGGACTTCATTGTTAACCAAGGGATAGCACTATTTGAAATCAGAAAGTAAGGATAAGTATAGGATGCCTTATTTTTCATATGCAAATTCTATGCACACCCCCAATAGTGGAATTGTCCACTATCGATAAATTTACCCTTTTAAAATCATCGAATGTTGGTTTGAAGAGACCGGGATCGGTTAGCATAAGATATCCAAAAACCCCTTCGAACCAACGTAATCTTTCGAATTGGCAACATTTGAAATAATAGAATTGAAGACCAAGACCTTGAAGTGCAAGGGTTACTTGCTACAAATCCTGAGGGTGATTCCAAAATGGATGTAGTAGAAGTAGTGCCTTCGGTTTGTTCATATCCTAAACAACTTGTATGGACGAATGCTAGTATTGCATGGTCGCTTGGAGGGCAATGCTTGTGGGATTGCTAAAGAAAAGGTACAAACGTATCCTCAAGCCTCACAATCGGGAATGACTAAAACAGAGGATATGCATCATGGCTATGTGGGTCGCACCTATTAGAGTATAGTCACCACCCGATCTAGATCAATATTTTAGATTATGTATGCTAATGACCTGGGTACGGTTGTTAATCACAATCGGGGTGGTGATATATTCGGTACTATCCAGTAAGGGGTAGGCTAGTCCTGTGTGGGTAGGGTGACCATGTGAGGCCCTCGGTACAATTTATCTAGAAGTGTACTGTGGCAGGCGGTACCCTAATAGCCGTGTCATTGATGGAACCCAACTTCCAATGAGTGCCTTACGGACTTAGTTGTGCCCAAATGTGTTGGAATGTGAGATGCAAGCATTTCGGCTATATCGATAATTTGCTTTAAACCCTAGACATTATTATAATATCACTGGATATTCTATAGAAATGTTTTGGTTATCGTAAGGTGAAAACCCATCCATATTTATGTGCGGCAATGTTTTACGAGATCCCTTTGTTTTAAAGGAGTTTTATAAGCTTAATAATTCAGTTATTTGGAGTTTACTCACACCAGACCCATGTATGACTTGGATTTTTATTTTCTTTCCTTAAAACTCTAGGGTACTCAAATTTATATGATTAACCAATTAGTACAGGTTTCTACGGATGCATGTTGGGAAGAGCATGGAGCAGGTGGCTTCGAGGATATTTGGCTACTTATTTTATTTTTCCATCGTGTATGTTTATATTTTATGTCGGCAATTATGGGGACTGGCCGTTATAACAGTCCTTAGCTTAAAATTGTAACTCCGTGACTCTTATGTATTATTGTGGTAGTGAATAGGTATTATCTTATGTTGTCTATTATATGTGATTACCTTTCGATGTGAGATTCTATGTTCCTTTTTCTTCTTTTCTTTTCTTTTCTTTTTACCCTAATGGCTCATCTTTCGAAGTCAAAAAGGTGGATCGTTACAAGTGGTATCAGAGCTTTGGTTAAGCAAACACTTAGGATTTTTTGGGATCAACTCATTAGAGATAGGATTAGTAACACCCTAGAATGAGTTTAGTCTTTGAGAGCGCTATTTGTAGTTTTCATTTGTATGTATATTCTAGTAGATAGATCGGCTTTGGTATGTTTGATTAGTACCCTTTTCCTTAAGATTTATCTCGTCTAAGTATTCTAAAAGTTACCTTACTATATCCAGGTAGTGATAAATGAGCAATAGGAATAGACGAGGTAGAGGAGCTAACAGCACCATGACCATCAATGGTCGAGCTCCAACGACTGCAATAGTTGGAATTGTTGAAGAGGTAGAACCACTGTAGCCCCGGATGAACTTTGCAACCATATGCAAGGATTATAAAATCTAGGAGGTAAGCCGTTCAAGAGAACATAATATATCGTCAAATTTCAAGCCTGGCTTTGATCTTGTGAGAAGATTTTTAAGGGCCTTGATCTTTCGGATGAGAAGAAGAGGTTCTTCGCATCTTTGTAGTCGCAAGATGGAGCGGCAGCTTAGTGGGATTTTTGTCACAGCTAATGTTCCAAAGGATGATTTCTTGCCAGCCAGATTTAAGGAAATATTTGAGGATCAGTTCATGCCTGCAGTTGGAAAGACTCGGATGTATAGAAATTTTTTGGACCTTGAGCAAAGAGACCTGTCAGTGGCTAAGTATAAGGCGAAGTTTAATGAGTTATCTCATTTTGGACCAGAGTTAATGGATACCCCGCTGAAGAAGAACGAGATGTTCGTAATGGCAATGAGAGAAGGTTTTTAGGAAAAGATGACTGCCCATCTCAAGGGTACTTTTATGGATTTAGTAGATATGGCTCTTAGATATGAAGTTCTAGAGAAAAATAAGCCAGCATTAGTACCCAGTGGAAATAGCAGTAATCCAAATAAGAGAAAGTTTAACCCGAACCAGAAGAAGATGGGAAAAGGGAAGCCAATAGGAGGTACCACCAATCGGTACTTGAATTGCGAGGGTGTGCAAATTTCTTACCTCACCCACAATATTTCTTGTAACCTATTTGTCTTGGATTTTAAGGGGTTTGATATTATAATCGGTATGGATTGGTTATCAGAGAATCAAGACGTTTTAGATTGTGTTGGAAGAACAGTATCTTTGAAAACCAGATTGATGAATTTTGTTAAAGTGTCGCGTGATGATCCAGTCAAGTGTATGAGAAGTTTCCTTTATGCCTTAGCATCATCCTAAGAAGAGTTACGGTTGATAGAAACTGTTAAGAATTTTCCTGATGTTTTCAAGAAGGTTAATAGTCTACCTCCACATTGGGAGATAGAGTTCCATAGTGACTTAATTCCCGGTACAAGACCTGTTGTTCAACCTATGTGGAAGATGGCGTCGAAAGAGAGGGAGGAGCTAATAGATTAAACCAACGATTTATTGAGAAGAGGACCGATAAGACCGAGTCGTTCTAATTGGAGAGCAGCTATTGTTTTTATCCCAAAGTCGGATAGTTCTTTAAGACTGTGTGTGGACTATCGGGAGTTGAATAAGCAGACCATTCGGAATAAGTATCCATTACCTCGCATAGAAGACCTTTTCGACCAACTTAATGGAGCTAGAGTATTCTCCCAGATGGACCTGGCTTCTGGATTTCACTAGCTGAGATTAGCGGAATATAGTATATTCCTAACTATGTTCAGAGAACCAGACGTTTTCTTTGAGTGCTTGGTTATGCCTTTTGGGCTAACCAATGCACATGCGTATTTCGTAGACCTTATGAATTGCGTTTTTAGGGATGTTCTAAACAAGTTTGTGTTTGTATTTATAAATGATATTCACATCTACTCCAAGACTAAGGAAGAGCACCAACACCATTTGGAAGTGGTGATAGAAACATTAAAGAAACATGTTATAAAGGAAAATTTTTTCTAAGTGTCACGTTTAGCAGTCAGAAGTAAGGTACGTAGTGCATATTATGTTGGGAGATGGTATCTCAGTTGATCCAACTAAGGTAGCGACTGTTCAAGAATGGAAGACATCACAGACTCCTACTGAAGCTCGAAGTTTCTTAGGCCTGGCCGGATTTTATAGGAGATTCATTCAAGATTACTCCAAGGTCGACTCACATTTGACTAAGTTGACAAAGAAGAATGAGAAGTTTGTTTGGATCCCGAAGTGCGAGGAAGCCTTTGTTGAGTTGAAGAAGTGGTTGACCAACGCTCTAGTTTTAGCCATTCTGGATGGAAGTGGAGGACCAATGGTGTATACCGATGCTTGTGGAGTAGGGTTGGGTGCAGTTCTGATGCAGCATGGGAAGGTGATTGCTTATGCTAGGAGGCAACTAAAGCCCCATGAGAAGAACTACCCTACATATGATTTGGAATTGTTAGCTATTGTAATAACCCGTATTTTTGGGTCTTCGAATTTGGATATTTAATTTGTTTAAATATTCAGATATGAATTAAATTGTAATAAAATCTATGTTTTAAATATAGATTTGATTTTTGATGTCGTATTTTTAATTTAATTTTTAGAACTTTTCCATAATTTTTAATTTGGAAAGTATTTGAATTTTCGTTTGACGCTTTTTGCGGCAAACGTCGGTACTTTTGAAACTTCACATAATAAGTTAACTTGTCTATTTTATTATTGCTTTATGATCGTCTCACATTGTTAAGCATTATTGTATTTTTATTTCTGACGTTTACGGCTCGTACGCGAACGTGTACCCCGAAATCTTTTAAATCAACTTTTACAAAACCAAATATTGGTACAACACGCACCACCTCAAAAAAAGGAAAAAAGGGAAGAAACTGCGTGTTATGCATATGTGTGTGCACTGTGTTTGTAACACCCCTAATTTCTGATAACATTATTCATGAGATTTAATTAGATAAATAAAATAAAATAATGTAAATGTTAAGTGATAAGGGGTTGGATTTGAATAAACTTAATTAAGGCCGTGCCTAATAAAATAATTAATGGGCTTAAGAATGGTTTTTAGGTAAATTAACTTGCATAAGGGTATATTAGGAATTTGCCGCCCATAACCCTTACCCTTATATATTTTCGGTCATAACATTTCATTCCCATTCATGTCACTTGAAAACAAAAACGTAAGAAGAAAGGGTCGGCCACTAACAAGAGAAATTAACTCAAAGCTAGAGATTCATGCTTAGGGGGAAATCAATCTCAATCCAATCTCCTTATCTAAATCAAGGTGAATAATATTTCCATCTCTATTTCTTTGAATCATATGTTTTCGTATTTAAGGGTAAATTCGTTTTTATGGTGAATTGGATGATGATATACTTGAATATTGATTTATTTAATTTAAACAAGATTGTTTAAATGAATTTATTCATGGTTTTAGGGTGGAACCGATATATGATGATGTTTAAATACCATGGAAATTTTTTATGTTATATAAAACATGATTTGGGGTTGGGTTTCAATTTTGATAATTTTCTAAGCTATGGAAAGATCGTTATGAATTCTCAAAGGAAAATATGGTTATTTTAGAAGAGGGACTTCTTTGCAATATTAGTTTTTGCTAATGGAAGGGCTTATTTGATTAACTTAACCATGGTTTAGATCGGGAATTAGCGGTAGTTATTTTGGTAAAGAATTTGAAATGGTTAAGGCAACAAATTTGGTGTTGACACGTGGAAGGTTAGTTAGAAAAAAGAATTGCTTTAAGTAGTATTAAACCAGGTTTACTTAGAAAAGGTTAGTTCTGCCTTCTTTGGAAGTACCTTTCGACACAGAGCTTTCGCCTTCAACACAGTCGAAACCTACTAAGCCAAAACCAATACACTAGGTATCACAAAGATGGCACGCAGTGGATTGGAAAGAGGCAAAATGTTAGGTGTCGAAAGCATGGCTTTTGAAGGAGTCGTTACCTTGGTTTTGTTTTAAAAAAGAGAAGCGCCTGTCTTTGTATTTTTTAAGCCTTTGAAGGAGTCGAAGCATATGGTTTCGAAAGAGGTTCTAAAAGGTTTCAAAAGGATTGTCATTAACATGAGTTTACTTTCGAACTTATGAAAGAATGCTTTTGAAAGAAGGGGTTCCGACCCAGTTGAAACCCTGCTGTCGTTCTTTAGACTTTCGATGGTGTTGAAGTCATCAATACTGTTAAAAGGTAATATTTGTTTTAAAAGATGTTTAAGTCTCTTCCTAAAGGCTTTCAAAAGGGTCCAAGGGTTTTGAAGGAAATAGCTTCGAAAGGTGTTTCGACGCTATTCTTCAATGTTTGTTTAAATGGTTTAAAGCTTTCGAAAGAGATGTTGCCAACGCCATCATGTTTTCCTAATATTTTTATATGATAAAGGATGGTTTTGAAAGAGATTTTTTCGCCTATATTCACTTTGACCTAAATACTGTTTTAAGTATAAACCCAATGGTTTCGAAAGGGGGACTTTCAACAGTTTTGGAAGGGTTACTTCCAACGGTTTCGAAGCTATGCTTCTAAAAGTTAAATGTTAATACTTTATTCCAATCGAAAGGTTTCGAAGGAAAGGTTTTAAAGTATTCGAAAGACAGGAGCCTATTGTTTTGAAGATATATTTTAGTGCTTTCGAAGGAGGTCATCCAATGAAGTCGAAAGCATGGTTTCGAAGGTATCGAAAGGTTTTATAACCCAAACACATTTTAAAGGAAAACCCCATGGCTGAATTAAAGGAGTTTTTAAACGATTTTAAGAAGAAGCTTTCCTTGATAAAATTGCAGGTTAAAGGGTTTAACCATGTTTCATATAAAAAGTATTTCAAGGACATTAAACCCACAGGAGTGGTATTATTCTGTAATTTTGTTTACTTCTTTAAATGTAAATATATTCACATTATAATGGACCCATAACTGCATTTTAGGGAAAAGGGCAGGAGAACCGGTTAGGTTGATCTAGTAGTGAATACAAATTGATTAAACTCCTGGATGAGTAGAATTGCATCCAAGAGGTCAGGGAGACTAGAATGTAAGATGCTTAAATATAGAAGTTGTCAGGGATCCAGGTTCATAGTGCACCCATAAAAACTATGATTAGGAAGTTATTGGGGTTACCAATAGGTTCATAATGATCCCATGAAAACTATGTTATAAAGAGTGGTTGGTAGGGGCCAATTGGTTCATAGTGATCCCATGAAAACTATGTCTGGATTAAGTTATTAGCAGGTGTCCGTAGGTTCCTAGTCAACCCATGAAAACTAGGATAACAAGAAAAGGTATTGGTAGGGGCCAATAGGTTCCTAGTCAACTCATGAAAACTAGGATAAGAAAGAAATTATTGGAGTAACCAATAGATTCAGGGGAACCCATGAATTAATTGAGTCAATTGGCAGGGGCCAATAGTTTCGTAGTGCACTCGTGAAAACTATGAAATGGGACAGAGAGTCCATAAAATATGATAAGGTTATTAGTAAGCCCTTAAAAACTAATAGGTCAATAGTGACCCTAGAAACTATAAATATGACATGAAGTCAATTAAACAGAGGATGGGAAATCCAGTATGTTTTAATATGTTTGCATATCATCATAATATTTTGAAATGACCATGTTTTAACCATTGTGGATGCAAAATCACAGTATATGGTTTTATAAAAGTTTTGGGATACTAGTGAGTGGAAAACCCGTTCCGCTAAGCGGCGTGGTCTTACTAGATATCTAAATGATTAAGATGGTAGATTATTATTCATACCAGGCTTTATGTCTGACTCGAAGTTTTTATTTTCCCTTTAAACCCTTGGGTACTCAATTGATTTTGAGTAGTTTGAGAGTTGAGGTTTTCAGGTACCTCATTAGACGAATAAAGCATTCGGAGACGTGTAGGAGGCATGATAGCTATATAGAGTTTTCTTTTATTTGATTACGCTGTGTTGTTTGTAATGACAAATTTGTTATATTGCCTATATATATATATATACTCTGATCATCCAAGAGGGCATCTTCATTTGTCGCTTTTGGTATATGTTGTAATAAATATATTTTCTCTGAACGTGGTTAACGATTATGGGATTATGTAATGAATTGGAATTGTTTTGAAATGGAATATGATCTGTTTGATGTTTTAAATTTTTTTCCATATTCATGTGTTTCTATGTATAAATGAATCTAACACCGCTATATTTGGTCATCGATGATTAATAACTGTGGATGGCTGCAACATCCGTAGCCGTTAGTTTTGGGCCTCCAAGTAGGGGGATGTTACAAGTTGATATTAGAGCATAGGTTTATGAAACTTTAAAAAAAGTTAAACCAAAAAGATTTTCAAACATAATCCAATGAATTTGAAAATATGATCCGGTTTTGGGTTAACGCTATAGTAACGTACTTGTATTTGATATATATATATATAAGTATGTGTTCCCATCTCTCTTTGACCGTTCTTCTGTATCTTACTAAGGCTCTGATGCAGATTTACGAGAAAGAAGATATGGAAGCAGGAAACGGAAGAGGAAATCTAGGTGGAGGAAGCACCACAACCAACGGAAATGCTCGACCTAATACCAGGAGGAACCAAGGTCGACAAGCTAATGCTAACCCAAACGCTAAAGCCAATGTGAGTGCTGGAAATCCGCTGGTAGATGCGGGGATGGTGTATCAGTTGTTAGCCAACCTTTTGCAAGCTGGTGTTGCTAGTAATGTTGGAGGAGCGAATCCCATGGCTCCAGTTGGGAATAACTATGCTAAGTTGAGCAGAGACTACACCAACCTGGGTGGAAAGCCGTTTGTTAGAACAGAGGATGCCGTTGAAGTTGAGAATTGGCTATTACACTATAAGAGGATCTTTACTGATCTAGGATTGGATGATGGGAAAAAGAGAAGGTTGGACGCTAGGCAATTGCAGGGGTCAACGCTTCATTGGTGGAACAATGCGACTACCGGAGTTCCGAAGGAAGAGCTGACATGGGCTGATTTCAAAATGAGGTTTGAGTAATAGTTTTTATTTGAAGTTGCTAAGGCAGCATTGATGAGGAAGTTCATGGATCTAGTTCAGGGAGGGATGTCAGTAATCGAGTATGCTGCTAAGTTTAATGGGCTGTTTCAGTATGGATATGCTATGGTTGACACAAACATCAGAAGGAATGAGAGGTTCATTTGAGGACTGAGACCTGAGCTTGCTAGAATAACTATGACCCATATCCGAGAACCTTGTAATGTGGTAGTGGAGATGGCCATTGGCCTTGAAGAGATGCTTGCAGTTTCAGCTAGAGAGAAGACAGTAGAATCCCAGGGTCCTCGGGGAAAGAAGAGGAAATTCTTTAAGAAGAAGGGAGCCTAGAAATGGGATGCTGTCAAGAAGGCAAAGGCAGATTTGGTGTGCTACAAGTGCGATAAGAAGGGTCATTATGCCCATGAGTGCCGGACAGGCAAGGGGAAGAAGGCTGCATATAAGAAGAATGTGAAGTGCTTTAACTGTGATCAAGTTAGGCATTACAAGAACCGGTGTCCAGAGCCAATCAGGGCATACAAAGGAAAGGTTTTTTCTTTTGGATCATCAGCTAAGCCTACTGCAGCTGATAAAGGAAAGACTGTGATGGAAGGTACGTTTTGATTCAGAGTATACCAGTTAGGATATTATTTGATACCGGTGCATCACATTCATCTATATCACAGTATTTGGTTGATAGGTTATGCTTAGAACCCACATACCTTGTTACTTCCTTAAGGAGGGTATGCAACTCTGGGGATGAGATGTGACCAGTTAGAACTTAATTTGTTAGGTCATAAGTTTGCATGTAGTCTGTATGTTTTTGATTTCGTAGATTTCAGAATCATTTTGGTTATGGATTGGTAAAGAAGGTATGAGACCAGGATATTTTGCCAGAATGGGGAGATATCTTTGAGACACCCTGATATTCATAACTGAATTATCTTCTAAGTGGAGAATTCTGACCAGAGTAGTGGCGCTTTAATAAGTGCAATGGAAGTGGGAGAAGATTTAAGTCGGGTTCGAATAGCAAGAGAGTTTGCAGATGTCTTTGAGCCAGTCATAGGACTACCACCAAAATGAGCTATTGAGTTTCGGATAGATCTTGTGACAGGAGCTGAACCTATGAGTAGACCACGTAGCAGAATGACACCGATTGAGATGAAGGAATTGAAGGTGCAACTAGTGGTTCTAGAAGGAAGGAATTTTATTAGACCAAGCAGTTCGCCTTGGGGAGCGGCCGTGGTATTCGTGAAGAAACCATATGGGTTGTTAAGGATGAGCATCGACTATCGTAAGTTGAATGAAAGGACAATCAAGAATAAGTATCATCTGCCGAGAATTGATGATCTATTTGATCAGTTTAGTGGAGCTAAGGTGTTTTCCCAATTGGATTTAGCGACGGGGTTCCATCAGTTGAGAGTGGCGGAGGACAGTATTTCTTTGACAGCATTTCGAACTAGATATGGTTTGAATGAGTGGTTAGTTATGCCATTCGGGTTGACGAATGCACCTGCTTTCTTTGTGGATTTGATGAACCGAGCCTTCTGAAAGTATTTGCATAGATTCGTGTTGGTGTTCATAGATGACATTTTGGTATACTCTAAGGATGAGAGAGAGCATGAAGATCATCTTAGAGTAGTGCTTGAGACGTTGAGGTAGAATCAGCTAAAGGCAAAGTTTTCTAAGTGTCATTTTTGGAAGAAAGAGGTTAAGTTACTTGGTCACATGGTTTCAGAGAAAGGGTTGTCAGTCGATCCAGATAAGATTGAAGCTGTTAACAATTGGAAGAGACCAGAGACGGGGACCGAGATCAGAAGTTTTCTTGGACTTGCTGGCTACTACCGGAGATTCATCAAGGATTTCTCACGGATAGCAGCGCCTTTGACTAAGCTTACCAGGAAGGAGGTGAAGTTTGTTTGGTCCGACAAATTTAAGGAAGCATTTGTTGACCAATGCACTAGTGTTAGTAGTTCCAGATGGAAACCAAGGGTTGGTAGTATACACCGATGCATAAGGAACTGGATTTGGAGCAGTGTTGATGCAGAGGGGCAAAGTCATTGCCTATGCATCTAGGCAACTTAAATCGCATGAAGTAAGATATTCTACTCACGACTTGGAATTGGCTGCGATGATCTTTGCCTTGAAGATTTGGAGGCATTATTTCTTAGGAGAGAGATTTGAGTTATATACCAATCATAAGTCTTTAAGAAACTTATTCTCTCAAAAGGAGTTGAATATGAGACAACAGAGGTGGTTGGAGTTTTTGGCTACTCATGATTTTGGTATAGAGTATAAACCTTGGAAAGGAAATAATGTAGCGGATGCTCTTAGCAGAAGACATCAGAATGTGGTGTTGGCTATGTTGGCAGAATGGAAGGATCTAGAAGCTTTGGCTAGTTGTGGTGTGTAGTTAAGATCGACTGCTAGTTCTAGTTAGAGTACTACCATGTTGTCCTGTTTAGAAGTTCGACCAGTGTTGATCGAAAGAATTACTTCTAAGCAGAAGGAAGATCAATTAGTAGCCGAGAGGATTAGAAGGCTTGAGGTTGGTACCGAGATCGATGATTTGAGAGATTTTTGTCTTGACCAAAGAGGATGGTTAAGAAAGAAGGAGCGATTATGTGTTCCAAATGTTAAGAACTTGAGGAAAGAAGTTCTCGGGGAATGTCATCGATCCATGTTTACGATTCATCTTGGAGGGACCAAGATGTATCAAGATATGAAGAAGAGCTTCTGTTGGGAAGGCATGAAGAGGGATGTTTGCTTGTGGGTTAGGCAGTGTGTAAACAGTCAACAAGTGAAGGCCGAATATCAGAAGCCGAGTGGGTTACTTCAGCCTTTAGAGATTCCAGTTTGGAAATGAGATTTGATATCCATGAATTTTATAGATGGTTGCCAAGGTCAAGTAGAGGAAATGAGAGTATATGGGTTATTGTGGATAGGTTGACCAAGAGTGCCCATTTCATTCTAGTAAAGTCGACAAGGACGTCACCTGTTTTGGCTAAGTTGTTCATGGAGAACATAGTTAGACTACGTGGAGTTCCTAGTAGCGTAGTCAGTGAGAGATAACATAATCAAATAAAGAGTGGTTGGCAGGGACCAATTGGTTCATAGTAATACCATGAAAACTATGTCCGGATTAAGTTATTGACAGGTGTCAGTAGGTTCCTAGTCAACCCATGAAATCTAGGATAACAAGAAAAGATATTGGCGGGGGCCAATAAGTTCGTAGTCAACCTATGAAAACTAGAATAAGAAAGAAGCTATTGGAGTAACCAATAGGTTTAGGGGAACCCATGAATTAATTGAGTCAACTGGCAGGGGTCAATAGGTTCGTAGTGCACCTACGAAAACTATGAAATGGGACAGGGAGTCCATATAATATGAAAAGGTTATTAGTAAGCCCATGAAAACTAATAGGTTAATAGTGACCCTAGAAACTATAAATATGACAGTAAGTCAATTAAACAGAGGATGGGAAATCCAATATGTTTTAATATGTTTGCATATCATCATAATATTTTGAAATGACTATGTTTTAACCATTGTAGATGTAGGAGCATAGTATATGGTTTTATAAAGGTTTTGGGATACTAGTGATGGGAAAACCCGTTCCGCTAAGCGGCGTGGTCTCACTAGATATATAAATGATTGAGATGGTAGATTATTATTCATGCCGGGCTTTATGTCTGATTTGAAGTTTTTGTTTTCCCCTTAAACTCTTGGGTAATCAATTGATTTTGAGTAGTTTGAGAGTTGAGGTTTTCAGGTACCTCATTAGACGAATAAGCATCCGGAGACGTGCAGGAGGCATGATAGCTATATAAAGTTTTCTTTTATTTGATTCCGTTGTGTTGTTTGTAATGGCAAATTTATTATATTGCCTATATATATACTCTGATCATCCATAGGGGCATCTTCTTATGCTGCTCTTGGCGTATGTTGTAATAAATATATTTCCTCTGAACGTGGTAAACGATTATGGGATTATGTAATGAATTGGAAATGTTTTGAAATGGAATATGATCTATTTGATGTTTTAATTTTTTTTCCATATTCATGTGTTTTTATGTATTAATGAAACTAACACCGCCGTATTTGGTTGCCGAAGATTAATAACTATGGATGGCTGCAACATCCGTAGCCGTTAGTTTTGGGCCTCCAAGTAGGGGAATGTTACAGTGTTAGAGCGTGCATGTGAAGGTGAAGGATAGTTCATGCGAAAATGGTTTTGGAATTAGGCTGTGTACCCGTGATGATGGGGGAAGAGGAGTGGCTTGCGAGTAGGAGTGTGGTCGGGGATGTTGTGGCTTGGAGGAAGAAAAATGGAGGTGGAGGCAGGGGCTTCATTACCTGGTAATGCATGCGCAAGAAAGCACATTTGTGTTACTGTTCATGTAACATAGTTTTGCAATTAAGTCCTTATCGATGTGTTCAATTGCAAGAATCGGGGGGGGGGGGTGTTGCTTTCTTGTGCATGGGTTTGGACACAGACTTGATGGGCTCGGCCCATGTTGCTTATGAGTGAGAAATGTTGTTATTTTGTTTTAAATTGATTTACATAAGCACTTTAATTCAAAATCATAATATATTGCTCGTTTCAATTCCAATTGACAAGCAGATTTTTGTGTTGTTCTCGTATTGGCGAGTACCACATTATAGTGTAACTTGTTTATAGTATTGGCCAAGTATAAATTTATGACATATTAATATGGACAGAATTTAAATCATGTTATTTTAAATAATAACATCGTTTGAATTTATATACTTTAATAATTGATGTTTATTTGGCTAAATAAAATACTGTTGAGTTAAATTGGATTGAATATGGTATTTGAATATCCGTTTAGCGGAATAAATCACTGTTTCGCTAATTAAAATTAATTTGACATTTAATTGGCAGAATAAATCTCCGTTCTGCTATTCTATATATTTGGACATCTAATTATATATCGTAATTGATGTGCCACTTTTAATAAGTGATATGGTAACCAGTGACGGTTAAATATTCATATAATCGTTGATTACGTGAATATTAGTTATTAACTTGAAAAGTTAAACTGAGTAATATGTAGCTTATTTAAGTACCATAGTGATCGTTAAGCCTCCTTAAAAACTTGAAAAGCTAATTATTGATTTGAAAGTTATTTTAAGAATAATTTTTTTATTATAAGGTTTAAAGATAATTATTATTTAGTAATAAGATTTAAAAAGATAATGAATTATTAATAATTATGTTTTAAAGATAATTAATAATTGTTTAATAATGATTTAGGTTAATTATTTTACTCATATGTATAATTATACTTATACAATTTCTATATGGTTATATAAACCATTTCAATTTTTACTCTTGTTTTGATTATAATAATAAATAATAATAACAACCAAACACGTCAATATACTATAATAATTTCTGAAATTTTTTCCCTTTATATATAAAATATAATCCAGGTTAAATTATTTCATTTACCCAATTTCAAAACAATACCATGTCGAATTGTTCTGTTCAAGTGTTTAGAGATTCCTATCAATAACGTTAATTACTCGTATTGACCAAAATCCATAAGCCACTCAACAAATCAACCAACACAATATAAAACAATTTTTATATCACTAAAAAATACGCGCTCACACACACACACACACACACTCAGACTCATTCTAGAGTGCTACTGACCCTATCTCTAATGAGTTACCCCACCAAAGCCAAGGTTCTTGCTTAATCCTCAACTATGATACTAAGTGTAGCGACCTGGGGTTTTCGACCCTCGAAAATCGTCATCGATACGTCCACTGTGTAGTAAGCCAAGCAATCGAGTGTCGGAAATAATAGATCATTAGGGGTGAAGAAGAAAAGGGATAGAAGAAAATAGAAACAACAACACACAGAATCTCACAATCACAGCGGAACAATATATATAGATAAATGCAGATCTTTAGACAAAGAAGCTATAACTATTAATATACATACAGTTATCAGAGTACGTCGATCAACAAATCAGTCTGGACAGTTATAATAACTTGTCCTTACCAATACTGAATATACAGTTTATCACGCACAGCGGAATATAACCAAATACGTGAAATACGGCTGAAATCATACAGCTCGTCTCCTAAGCTCTATAGCATCCTAACCTGAATCTGTAATACTCGGTCTGACCCGAGCATTATGATAAAATAACACCCGAGTCAGTCTGGAAAACAAGCGTGAGAAAACACACTCAATTTGAATTATTACTATTATCATCTTTTGAAAACAAAGGTATCTTGTAAGACCATGCGACACATAAATAAGACGTGTTTTTACCTTACAATAACCAAAACACTTTTATATAAAATCCAGTGATATTATAATAGTGTCTAAGTACAAATACTTATTAAAATAGCTGAAATTATTACATTAATTAAATTCCATCATGTTAGGCTCTACAATCAAAACCGTAAAGGCTCGTAGTGGATATTGGATTTCATACAATGACATGGCTACTAGGATACCGCCCGCCACAGTACACCTTTAGAAAAATGTACCGAGATCGTACCTAACGGTCCCAGCCAACACAGGACCAGCCTACCCCTTACTGGATAGTACCGAATATGTTACCACCCCGGGTGTTCCCACCCTATCGAGTGCTCTCTTTTTCATGCACAACCATATCCATAATTATAATATATCCGAGGGTATCTAGAAAAGTGATAACATACCCTACTTAGGTGCGACCCACTTAGCCCTGCTGCATCTTCCCTGCTTTAGTCATTCCCGGTTGATGAGGCATGAGGCTACGTTATACCTTTAGAATAGCATTCATACTTGGAATGCTAACACTGCCTTCCAGGCAACAATGCAATGATTGCATTCATCCATACAAGTTGTTCTGGGTCTGAACAAACCAAATCTCCAAAATCACCGTCTTCATTAGCTCCATGATATCACAATTCGTAACGCACAAATCAGATCGAAGTGGTTTTCGGATAATTAAATCCGATCCCGGTCTCTTCGAAACGATTAACGAATTTGGGCCAGATTTGATAGTCGGTTATTTAACTATTAAATTTCATACATAAGCAGTCACTAAGCCCATATTATAAATTTTCCAAATATTTATTTCAAATTATCTTTACAAAGATATATACCCAAATCCCTTCCAATATTTCAATATTCGGAAACAAATTCAAATACTTATATCATAACAGGGTATTTTCGAACCATCTCAATACTTAGAAATATTTTCTTCTAATTCCATTTATAATTCAACACTTCGAAAATATTTCTATAATAATAATCTCGTAGTTAAAATATTTCAACCCCTTCCAGTCCAATACTTAGGAAATTTTTATAAGTATATTTCCTAAAACCATCTTATTTCCAATACTTAGGAATTGATTCCATTTACTTTCTATTTCTCAAAATCTTTTACAATTTATATGTAAATCCCTTAACTCGCTTGTAACGAATTCTATAAGTTTCTGAAATCCATTAATTAATTTCCCTTAAAATTTTCAAAATCGAATATACTTGTCAATAATTTCAACTACTCATTTCTAACTTCTTTTATGAATTATAATTCATTTTCGAAGTTCCGTATTTCAACATTCGGAAGTTTACTTAAGTTTCCAAAATTCCATTACAAGATTTCTCTTATAAAAATCATATCCGTTAAATAAACCCTGTTTACAAATCTCTAGAGGATTTATAAATAAATTACAATCATTTCAAACTCTATATATATGATAGGTATTTTTAAAGAATAATAATTAATTTTTAAAAACTTGTTTAAGTAATTATTTAAAATATTCAAACACTTTAAATAAACATCGATAACTCATTTCCAATTCCTTTTTAAATAAACTAATCGATTTACAAAGCTTATTATAAAAATGTGAATTCATTTCAATAAATATTAAATATTTGAAAAAAATCTATTTTCCGAAATATTTTAATACTACAACAGCTTTAGCTATATAGTTTAATAAATAAAATTTTCCTTTTAAAACAAAACTTTAACTTCTTAATAAAAATATTTTTTTAAAATTTGAATAATCAATTTGCATTAAATCCCTCTCGATTCATAACACATTGATTTCATTCTGATTCCCTAACCATTCTCACATTTCAAAAATAGAATCCACTATTGTTTCCATAACCGATTTCCATATCTCGATATAAATTCACACTGTGAATTTATATTCCCAATTTATCAACTGATATTATTTCCCCTTATTTATAAACATCATTTATAAATTTATAAACTCCTTTGAGTTTCACTTGTTTATAAACTAATCTCATTTTATGAATCCATTCCTTAATAAGTCCCATTTATTTTTCAAATCTATTTTTAATATCGATTTCAACTTCTTTTCCATAAATCCAGGCATATCACTTAAAAATCCATTATTAAAAATCCCTTATATAAATTATTTTTTAAATCTCTAATTAAAACATTTTTCAAACTGTTGAGCACAAATCCAAAATCAAATCATTGTTTTATCCAAATCAATTTTCTTTAAAATAATCCAAAATTTCGATATAAATATGTTTATATCCAAAATCTCCTTTTAATTACTTCAAAATTTAAAATAATATTTATGGTATTTAAAATCCCAAAATTAAGGCCAGTGCTACTATAACATCCAATAAACCAAATCACACGACAATCCTTAACAGATTTATCCAATCACATCATATATCTCTATATATGAAAAACACTCAATATATTTGAGGAATCCAGTTGGATCCCTCCAACCTATTTCCCTGCATCCACAGATGTTATATAACATAAAAATACCAATCCCGCTTCAAGGCAGGATAACGCGGTAATATAAGGTCATCCGCTATTATGCGAGGAGCATAGGGTCTCATCCGCTCTGACGATGGGAAATATATCCAACTACTAATATATATAATATAATATACAACTGATAATAATATATCAATTCAGCCAATCATCCAATAATTAATTTTAATTGCTATAAATTAAACCAATCAACCAAATTGAGTGAGATATACTCACCTTGATTTTTAATTTGCTGAACATCCAGATTTTAAATTAAATCGAACAATGTTCGATTTAATCTAAAATTCCAGCTGACTCTGAAAAATCCCAAACCAATTTCTATGCGTAGTATACGATGCCACGAGCGCAACACAACTTGTTTCGTTCATTTTGGACCTCGTACGAATGAGATATACAATTTTCATTAATATACGATTATACTTAAACTAATTAACATACCTAACAACAACAAAAATAAAAATAAATAAAAACAAACCTACACAACTCCCTTCTCAACCTCACCCCGTAAGTTCCAAGGCACACACGCAGTCGTCATCAAAGTCGCGACTGTCTTGTTCACTTCTTTTTTTAACCTCGATTCGATTGCCAGCCCCACCTTCCCCCCCATTGACGCCGAGCCTCTGCCCGTCGCTGCTGAGCCTTCCACCTGGTCGCACGCGAACATTTAAGCAAACCCTAATCGCAACAACCCGCAATGAACTCAGATCTGAAATCCTACTTTCTCCTCCTCCTTGAGGCCACGACCGCGCCTACATGCCTCCCCTTCCCTCTCTCATGCGACTTAGCCAACCCAGGAACCATGCGACTGCCCTCATATTTATTTATTTATATTGAACTGCTTTGTTATTGAAAGAAGAAGAAAGGGGATAGTGCGATTTTTAAAAGAAAAGAGGGTGGCTTTGGGTCAGCATAGGTCGGCTTTGGGTCAGTATAGGGTGGCTACGGTTTGAAGTTTTATATTTTTATATTCAAAAATATCTTATTTACGTACCTCGAAATCCTGAACCCCTATCGAGGCATGCCGCCTGGCGTTCCAAATGTTATACCCCTATTTCGAACCCAATGGAACAAGTTTTGGGCCCTAATTCTATCGTATGTGGAAGATAGCTTTTAGAACCCAATTATAATATTAAATTTTTGATATTAATATCAATGCGTTTCTATCCCGTACAACTACACAATAACTCCAAATGCTACAAAATTTGGAATCCGATAATAATACGCTATTATGGATCCGATGTAATTAGTTTCATCGAATTCCGAGACTGTGCCCCAGGTCGCTATTTTAACGCATCGATTAAATCGACGATTTCAAAAATTGACGAAATCACTTGAATTTTCAGTTTTAAAAACTTACTAACTCAACTCTAATTCAAATAGGATTTACATTCACATTAGAAATCATTTCGATTCATATTTCAACTCAATTTTCAATTATTCACCATTTCCATATTACGAAAAATCGCTATATTTGAAATTTGAATTCATTCTATAATTTCAACCAAAATCATCATATTCAAAAATCAATTTATATTCCAAATTCAATATTTAAAACCATTTAAATATTCAAAATCAAACGATGGAAAATCCGGGTCATTACATTAAGCCTCCTTAAAAATTTGAAAAGCTAATTATTGATTTAAAAGTTATTTTAAGAATAATTTTTTTATTATAAGTTTAAAGATAACTATTATTTAGCAATAAGATTTAAAAAGGTAATGAATTATTAATAATAATGTTTTAAAGATAATTAATAATTGTTTAATAATGATTTAGGTTAGTTATTTTATTTATATGATTCTTAAAAGTTATTTCTTAAATATCATTTAAGTATGTTTTATTATTGTTTTAAAGTTTTTTAGTTATAGTTTAAAAATGTTTTAATTATATTTTAATTATTTATTTAAAACTATTTAACCATACTTTATTTTTTAATTATAATTAATTAATTATATTGATTTAAGTTATTTAATGATATTTATTGGTTGATTAATTTTCATATTCATACGAGTTTAAGGTAAATCAATTACTGTTTTAATAACGTAAAGTTAATTAATTATTATATTAATATTATTTTCAAGTTAACTTATTAATACAATAATAAGATTTAAAAAAAATAATTTAATATATTATTAATGAGATTTTGAAGTTATTATTTTAAATGCGATTTAAATTGAATGGAATGGAGCGGTGTTTAAATAATAACTTATTACTTTAAGTTATTTTAAATAATGTATGGTTTACCAAGGAACATCGTTGACTTAAGGAGTTTATAAAAGAGGTTTGTTAAACTATGGGAAGAGTTTTATAAATGGTTTTGAATATTCATAAATGAGCTTTAAAGATTTGAGAAGGAGAAATTTTATAAACGGGGTTGAGATTTATTAAGAATGGGATTGGGAATTTATAAAGAAACCTTATAAATAGATGTGGAGATATTTATGAAATAAAGAGATTTTGGAAAGAAATGATTGATTTTCATGGCGTAATTTGAGGGGCAGGGATTGCCCACAGTTTACTATGGGTTCGCTGAGCCATTGCGTAAGCTGCGATCCATAGTCGATATGGAATGGTACTTTTCATATCTATTTTGAGAAGTTTTCAAGTTCTATGTTTTGAAAGTGAAATGGTTTGTGAATATACTTATACCATTGAGATAAGTATATTGTTATATTTTCTACGTATTGAAATATAGTGTTTTGTGAATATACTAATCCTATTGAGATAAGTATATGGAAGTGATTTCCAAAGTATTCGAAAGGTGATTCTTAAGTAATGGAAACTTAATTGAATGAGGCTTAGTGACTTTCCATGGGAAATATAATCTTTGTTTGGAATGTTTGTTTATTTGATAGTTAAATTACCGACTATCAAATCTTGGCTTAAATATGTAACCTTCTTAATTTTGGCGGTAGGGAAATATTCCCTACTTAACACCGAAGGATTTTAACTCTGGAAATATCTAGGGGGAATACAGGGATTATATGGTACAATTACCATCAGGGGTGCTATACTGTACGTATAAACTCGTTTCGTTCTTCTAGTACAAATGATAAAGAGATCTGTCCACTTAACGGTTAGGGGGTGATCCCCGCTCTTATGTATTGTCTGATTATTTCCTAAAGAATCGGTATTGAGCACTCCAGAAATCAGCGTTTGGTTTTGTGGAGCACCTAGGAAATGGAAGAGTGTACTCATAAGAGATGACTGGAACCCGTAACCACTCCAAAAACCACATACGGTTCTATGGAGGAGTTTCGTGATATATTGAGATGTTGGGATCCATGTGTGATTCCAAAACCCATTGGGGTATGGGAATCCGTGTATGATTCCAAGATCTATTTGAGATGTGGGAATCCATGTGTGATTCCGAGACCTGTTGGGGTATTGGAATCCATGTAGGATTCCATGATCTATTTTGAAGGTGATGCATAAGCTGGAATGCTGGACGTAGCCTCATCAGCGGGAATGACTAAAACCAGAGATAAGAGGCATGGCCAGTAGGGTTGGCAAACCCATAGGGTGTAGTCGGCTCCTCTTAGATGTCACTTTTGTTTGTTATGCATGCTTGGGGTGATGCATTCGGTCTTAGTGAGACCAGCTATGTTTTTCCTATGGGACATCACTAGGGATGTATGTTGCTTCGGAAGGATATCTCTGATCCTTGTGCAGGTGGACCGTTCCTCGAAGTACTGAGGGCACCTCCATGGAAATCCTACACAACTAGCGAACATGCCTTATCAATTTTCGATTATATACCTGGTATTGTTGTGATGTACACTCACGAGAATCACAACTACCTGATTATTATTATTTTCACCCTTAGACATTATTATAATATCACTGGATTTTCTATAAAAAGGTTTTGGTTATCGTAAGGTAAAAACCCGTCCGTGTTTATGTGCGGCGTGGTCTTACGAGATACCTTTGTTTTGAAAGGGTATTTAAACATTAATAATCAATTTGATTGTGTTTCTCACTCTGATTTTTCCATACTGACTCGGGCGTTGTTTTCCTATAATGCTTGGATCAGACCGAGCATATTTCCAGGTTTAGTTGGATGTTTTGGAACTTTAGGAGATGAGCTAGAGGCCCAGAGACGTATTCACGTACATGGTTATTTTTCCGTTGCATTCAGTGATGTATTTATCAATAAGTGTGAGGACAGGTTGTTATAAATGTCCGTGCTGAATAGGTTAGTATACTCTGATTGATGTTTGTACACACATATATTACAATTTTGTTTTTGTGTAAAGATTTGCTATATATTATTGGTCATTCGTTCTTCTGTGAGATTATGAGTTGTTATTTTTCTTCTTGTCTTCTTTCTTCTTTCTTTTCTCTAACTATCATCATTTCCGTTCAATTTGGGTTGGACATGTGTGGTTTATTGTCGTCTTGAACTGTATGGAAAAGTGGGTCGTTATAGTTGGTATCAGAGCTTAGGCTTAGCGAACACCTAGGCTTTAGTGGGATTGACTCTAATTGAGACCCTAGGATGAGTTTGAGAGTATATATATAAAAGCGTGCATCCTTTTATTTTCATAAAAATGTTTTATATTGTGTTGTTTGATCTGTTGAGTGGCTTAAGAATTCTGGTCGATGCGTTTGGCCAACGTTATCGATTGGAATTTCCTAAACACTTGAACAAAACCAAACTGACACAATATTGATTTAAAATTTGGGTAAATGAAATAATTTTACCTAAGATTATCTTTTATATATATAAAAGAAAAAAATTTCAAAAATTTAATATAGTTATTCTTGATTGTGCTTAGTTGTTAGGAATGATAGTATTCCATCATTATCATCCAGGATTTGATCGATCATGCTCGCCCATTTCAGAGCATTGACTATTATCAATTAATTTATCTAGAATCTTCCTTTTTGAAATCTATGTTGGATAGACATGAATTTTGGGAACATTGAAACGAATATCTTGCGAATTAAGTTTCACAATTTGAATATAAGGCGTTCGTTGACAATGTTGTGTTGAAATTTGATTTCTAAAGGTTGTTTATTTAGCATAAAATTTAAATATTTTGGAATGAATATTTTAGAAACGATTTTATATAAAGGTTGATTTGATAAAAAATGAGTTTTAATAAATATTGTTTTATTAAAAGAAATTTGAAATATTTTGAAATAAATAAATTGGAAATAATTGAATATGGAAGTTGGTTGTACGAAAATTGGGATTTTGTAAAAGAATATTACTAAAAGAAAACTTAAACATTTCTGAAATAATGCTTGGAAAATGATTTATAAAAGGAAGCTAGAATATTTTTAAAATAAATGTTTGAGAATGATTTCCTTTAAATGGAAATATTTTATAAATTTTATTTATTAAAATGTGTCTTATAAATAAAAGGAATTCGAGAGTTTAGATCCCGATGATTTTGGCAAAATGGTTTTAATGTTTTACAAGTAATAATAGTAGTTGAGAATGTTCTTGGGATAAAAACATTTCTAAGTAGGGGATTGATACCGTTAGGATCTCACTATATAATTTTTTTGATGAAATAAATTTTGGTTTAATTCAGAAGTATGGTGTGATTTACTATAAAGTAAAAATGTATATTATTATTTCAAATGATTATGGAAAGGAAATAATAATTTTATTTGAGATAGCCTTGGATCTAAAAGGGGTTTTTGGTGTACAAAATTTTGGAAATAGCTTGCTTAGAAATATATTTAAGTATAAATATCTTTAAAAAAGGAACTTATAGAAAAATGTGTATTACTTTGGATTTGGTTCTGGGAATAAATCTCGATTTTTTTTGTAAAGACCCGCAAATCCGTCTTCCGAAAACTCGACACCGATACGTCCACTGTACCAAATTGTCGAAAAAATCGAATGGCGGAAACGCGAAACTTTAGGGTTAAAAAAAGAGGTAGAAAAAAAAATAGAAGAAAAAGAAAGAGCAGAAAAAGAATCAGAAACAATTATCAGAATCTCACATTTCGCAGCGGAATAATATACAATAGATAAATCAATAATCTTTAAAACAAAAGACTATATCAGTTTATACATACATCAATCATCAGAGTTTACAACAATGGACAGTTATATAAACTTGTCCTCATACAGAATACACAGCGGAATAAATAACAAGTACGATAGTACGCTTCGCCATCCAGCTCATCTCCAAAGCTCCAGAATATCCAGAATATCCTGATAATAATAACTCTAGGCTGCCCGTGTGGAAATTTATGGGCACCCAGAGTTTAGAAAGGGAACAATAAACTCCAGGTCAGTCATGGTGACTGGTGTAAGATCGTAAAACAGTTATTTTCGCAAAGAAAATAAAACAATTTCGCAATGCTTTTGGAAAATGAAACTACCATAAGGCCTCCCACCACACACACAATGCAAACGCAGAATTGGAGGAGATTTCTCCTTATGATAGTCAAAAATGCTTACTACGCGAAATCAATTGATATTATTATTAATGTCTAGTGTGGAAAACATTTCGAAAGTATAATATCAATCTTAGCCAACATACAACAATTGTTGTATGCCTACTATAGCTACTACGTTCAATAGCAGGTTACCACCACATTCCATAGCAGGTAATACAATTAAAAAACCGTACGGGGTTCGTATTGTTTCTTTGGATTTCCAACAAATGATCAGGCTAAGGAACTTCCTTACACCGAAATAGAACGCCTCTGGAAAGACGCCTCGGATCCTAACCGGATCTCTGCAAACAAAAGGCCGACGCTACCTCACGCTCTAACCGAGCTGTAACTAGGTAACTAACACACGAGCTATGCCATCCCCCGGTCGTTACCGACCTTTATCCGAGGATCCTCAATCGAAAAGCAACAGCCGCAAAATATAATCCACATAGGTAAAATATCTGGGCTCCATACCATGATATCACCTTTTATCCAGAAGGAAATGGCATACCCTAGGGGCGCTACCCCTACAAACCTTTGCCGCACATTCCTGTTTCGACCATTACCGGGTTGTGAGGCTCGACGAAGTCTCGTCCACAAAGCTACGCTTTTTCACAAAGCCACGCTTCTTCACAAAGCAACGCTTTGATCCACAATTGATCAACAGCACTTCGTGTGCCACATTACCAAATTGGGAATGTATCACTAGTAACCATCAACTACATAACCTCTGAGCTCGTACGTCTCAGAGAAGGGTGTTAAGCTAAGAGAATAAATTCTCCGCCACCAACAGAAATGTATTTGATAGAAACCAGCTTTACATCTCAAAGTGTAACGTCAGACACACATCCATACAAGTCCGTTTCGGGATCGAACGGAACCGAAGGCACTTCCAAAGAAGCCCTTGCAATCCGGATATTCACTAATCACGTCCGGACTTCCCATCACAAAAAGAGTGATATAAATCTCTATACCGGAGCAACTCGGTGCAGAGACATTCGACAGGTTGTCCTTTCATTTTCACAAATATCCGGTCTTCACACCGGTCTTCAAATGCTATCCATTCGCGACATATCACTATTCGGAATGGGTTATATGACACAAAGGTCCTCTCCCGGCTTAACCGAATAATGAGCGTTTGTTTTTAAAAACAAATCAAGTGTCATTTCAAAGACAAATATTGATAGTCGGTTATTTAACTATCAATAACATTCACAACAAGCATCCAATTTAAATAATTTTTCCCAAATTATTAAATTTCAAATCTTTTCACAAGATATACATATTTCCACACTTCACATTTGAAAATCCATTTCAAATCGTATTTCACACTTCACATTTGAAAATTCAATTTCAAATCACATTTCATACTTCACGTTTGAAAATCAATTTCAAATCATATTATGGTCCATTTAAACCAATTTGATAAATCCTTATCGATTTATTTCAAATTTACATTTCAAATTTGTAAATTTATTTCCACACTTCTAAAAATAAATCAATATTTATTTTTAAAACAAATTTCCCTTTCCTTTACAACTTCTATTCGGAATTTACATTCCTAAAAATCCACTTTTACACGATTTTCAAATCGTTTTCCAAACATTCATTTTCAACCCCGAATCAACTTTAAAAATTGATTTCTCCATTTTATTTCAAATCCCAAATCGAATTTCAAATTGATTTCTGAATTTACTTCAACACCGAATCACATTTCAAATTGATTTTAACTTTTAATCCCAATTACCAAATCATTTTACAAATCGATTCCCAAATTTATTTCCAACACAAAAATCAATTTTTGATTCAACATTAAATAAGTTTTCATATCGATTCCTCAAAGATTTATTTTAAATACCCAATCAATTATCACTTTGATTTCAAATAAATTTATCTCCTTTAAAATAAATTCTTTTATTTTTCCAAACCATCAAAAATTCAATTTTAATTTCAGAAATCCAATTTCATTTATTTCTGGTATCCAACGATACCAAACATACATTCGGCTAAATTTTAGCTCTCAATACATTCAATCACAGATATAATCATACGCAGATTATAAATAATCAATCAAAACAACATATGAAATTAATTCAAATGTTTTGAGGAATCCTGTTAGATCCCTCCAACCTGTTTCCCTGCATCCACAGATGTTAGCACAATACCAATTCCACTTCGAGGTGGAATATCGCGGTATATGGGTTTTATAAAATATCATCCGCTTACTAACGGCGCAATAGGGTCTCATCCGCTATACGAGGCGGGAAATCAATTAATCCAATATATACATATGCCAATATGTATATATTGCTATATATATAGATATATCCTACTATATCTAATATCACATCCAAACAGCAAAACAAACAATAACTGAAAATTCCACTTTTCAATTTTGAGTGAGAAGATCTCACCTTAGCTTTTAATTTGCCATCCCATTTTCATTCTCGGCTTGACTTCTCGATTTATACCTTGTATAAATATTTGATGATTTAATTAATATTTAAACTGGACGAACAATTAATCACTAGTTATTTATTTAATTACAGGTAATCATTTGGATTTACACCAATAATTTATTTTTATTTTTTTCTTTGAAACTATATATATTTATATATATTTTCCAAAATCCTGTCTTTATATACTTTTTCTTCCATTCCTGTTGTAACTACAATAGTTAATTCACCATAAAATTTATAACGGGATTACCCATATCTATTTCAAAATAAATCTGAGTCGATAACAATTTTAAACCCCGTTTTCTTTTTAAAAACAGCCTTCTGAAATTTGAAAAACTGTAAATCTCACTGTATAAAATTTCTCTATATATATATATATATCCAGATTTAGATTAAAAACATGAGTTTATACCTTTCTGCCTTAACCCACACGACAAAACCAATCGACGAGCCAACCACCATCACTGAATCACCGACCCAGCCTCAACCCCAACTCAGATCGCGACATCGTCGCCGATACCCTAATCGAGCCCCGAAATCGAACGTTGTCGAGTGTCAGGTCGCCGCCAGCCCTAAGTCGATCGAGTTCGATCGCTACACCTCCTTTCTTCGATCGAGGTAAAATCTCGAGCTCGCCAACTTCCTGCCCACGTGACTACGACCTCCCAGCTCGCAGCGAAGCACCAATAGGATGACGAGATGCAGACGCGATTCCCTCTTCGCTCACAAAGTCGCATCGCTCGCTATACCTAACGGCCACATCTCAAAACTAATCGCGACCATGAACCCCAAATCGATCGACACGCCATCGCCGAGCTTTTCCCTCCAGCCTTCGATCGTGCGCCCCACTGCCTTGTGTTCGAGAAGGAGTCTGGGTTCGGTTCGATTTACTTGAACTGAATTGAAGAGGGAAAGATTTGGTTAAGGTTTGTTTCAGAAGGAAGGAGACCATTTATATTTCTTTGTTTTAAAAGGAACGAAGCCCCCCCCTTTTCTTTTTGATAATGAATAGAAGCATCAGGAGGAAATATCACTGCGCGTTCAGAAGGTAGGGTGGCTGATAGAGACGTTATAGACTTTGACCGTTCATTATATTATTATATTTTTTTTCCAAACTGTCTCATTTCGCAATACGCGAAATCTCGAACTCCGAATCAGACATGCCGACAGGCGTCTACAATGTTATTCGCCTATTCTGAATGCAATGGAAAAGGTTCCGAGTCCAAATTCGATCGTATGGAGAAGATATCTTTTTGGACCAGTTATAATATTAAATCTTCGATTTAATTTCAGCGCGTTTGCTTATCGTACGGCCAAACGATCACTCCAAACATTACGAAAATTGAAATCCGATAATAATACAATATTACGGATCCAATGGAACTGGTTTCGTCAAATTCCGAGACTGTACCCCGGAACGCTATTTTCAAACATCGATTAAACGATAAAATTTCAAAACTGAACAAAACAGTTTCAAATTCAATTCCGACGCTTTTATTATCTTCAATATTATCAATATGAATTTTCAAAGACTTCATATTATTTTTAATCAGCTTAAAACTGAAGATTCAAAATTTTTACCCAGTTTCAATAATTAAATTCAATAATTTAATCGCCAAATTCATTCCGATAATTGAATTTCAAATTAAATTATCATTCGAATATTTAAACCCAATTAAATATTCACATTTCAAATGTCAAAAATTCAGGGTCGTTACAATCTTCCCCCCTTAAAAGAATTTCGTCCCGAAATTACAAGTTAGGAAAAATGGTCCTTAACTCGTCTACTGTTTTTCACAATCTAAATAGTTTTTCAAATTTTCAAAACAAATCTTTCTATTAAAGATTCGGTATTAATTCAACTAAATTTCCAATTTCAATTATAAGTTTCAACCAACTTTGTTTTACTTTACAATTCAAATTTAAATTTAAATTCGAATTTAAACTTTCAAAATTTCCTCAAATTTTTCTAACACTCGAAATTTCCGAAAAATTTCGCCAGCGTCTCCTTTGCGCGGCTAATACGGTACGACTACAAAACGTCCCTACGGACTCTCAGATCTCAAAAGAAAACAAAATGCCAAGTGGCAAGATCAGAAACTCGTCAAATTTCATACTGAAATTTAAATACATACCTTTTGGTCGAGCAAATTCAAATTATCTTCAAAATTTAATCCAATTCCATATACCCTGTATGTTTCCCCTAACAACAATGGCCAAATTTACTTATTGGATTCTCAATACCCGTTTTACTTAAGAATTTCATTCATTCATTTCTTAAGTTCAATATAAGTATTACATACTTCTTATATTCGTTTTCACTTCATTAACAAAGTTATATATTCATTCCCATTCAACTTTGCATTTCAATTCCATTTGAATTCAATTGACAATTTCAATTCTATTTGGAATTCATTTTACTTTCAAATTTTCATTCAGATTTTCATTTCGAATTTTACTTGAATTCGATTCATCTTCTATTTTCGAATATTGAGCTTTATTCACTTTTATCTCAATTTCCAATTTGAAATCACTTAAAAGTCCTTTTAAAAATGGATATGGAAAGCACGTTCCCCCATGGATTACAGTTTACCCGGCGGTTACGCTACTATCCCAGTAGAGTCGCTTGTAACCGTAGATTTCTCATCTCTTAAATTTCGCCATGGTTGTTGCCATAGATCGTAGTTCACACGGCGGTTACACCACTATCCCAGTGGAATCGCTTGTAACCGTAGGCATCTCGCCCCTCGAATTTCGCTGTGGCATACGTCGTGATCAATCAATATGATCCCATCATGATCAAACGGATACTCATACTGAGTTCCAACACCTTCACAATTTTTTCAATGGAAGGTACTTTTCCATATCCTTAGTTTGGAAAACATATGTCATATATGTATAGTACTTCATTTCCAATTGGTTCCACTCAATTTTAATTGGCATTTCATATTCACATTCACCAACTTAGAATATTTTCAATATCAAATTTACTTAAGAATTTCACACTTATTTCTTAAGTTCAATATAAGTATTTTCCATACTTTTGATATTAATTTTCAATTACCACTTATATTTAAACTGGATTACCAATTCCATATAAATCCAATCAATATTTCATTTATAATTATTGAATTCAATTCGTTTCGAACCTTATTCATTTGGTCAATCTTCAATTAGCTTCACTTACTAATTTTAGTTTAATACATCACTTCGTTTTCCACAAATCAAATTCAATTCCAGTTCTATTTACTTACAAATTAAAAATGAATTTTAACATTCAATTTCATTTTCTTGCACTTGTAGTTGCAAATTTATTTATTCATTCACAAATTCATTCCTTTTCAATTTGAATCTCATTCCAATTAGATTTCAAATATTTTATAAGTTATCAAACTTATTTACATTCCATTAATGAATTTATTTCAAATATTCTTTCTGAAATTGTATTTCAATTTGTAAATTACCTTTACAATTCACATTTCCAAATCTCATTTGTATATGGATTTTATTTCATTATCTTCTTCAATTCAGATTTATAAACTTCATTTGTCAATGAGTTTATCTCCAAATCTTTGGTTATTATTTGAATTTCTTATTCAATTCCATATATCAATGATAATACTTCAATATTATCTCTTCCTAACAACCAAGCATCCATATACTATGATAATTCATAGAAAATCATTTCTTTTCTATACAAAAATTGTTTTGGGCAAAATTATTTCATTTACCCCATTTAAAACAATACTGTGTCGGATTATCTTGTTTAAGAGTTTAGAAACCCCTATCGATTACAGTTGGCCACCCTGCACCGACCAGAATCTATAAACAATCAACCGATAAGTCAACACAATACAAAACAAATTTTGTATTCACTAACAAATACGCGCTCATATCTATTATTACACTCACACTCATTCTAGAGTACTGCTGACTCTATCTCTAATGAGTAACACCCAACAGAGCAGGGTTGTCGCTTAACCGGATGCTCTGATACCACTTGTAAAGACCCGCAAATCCGTCTTCCGAAAACTCGACACCGATACGTCCACTGTACCAAATTGTCGAAAAAATCGAATGGCGGAAACGCGAAACTTTAGGGTTAAAAAAAGAGGTAGAAAAAAAAATAGAAGAAAAAGAAAGAGCAGAAAAAGAATCAGAAACAATTATCAGAATCTCACATTTCGCAGCGGAATAATATACAATAGATAAATCAATAATCTTTAAAACAAAAGACTATATCAGTTTATACATACATCAATCATCAGAGTTTACAACAATGGACAGTTATATAAACTTGTCCTCATACAGAATACACAGCGGAATAAATAACAAGTACGATAGTACGCTTCGCCATCCAGCTCATCTCCAAAGCTCCAGAATATCCAGAATATCCTGATAATAATAACTCTAGGCTGCCCGTGTGGAAATTTATGGGAACCCAGAGTTTAGAAAGGGAACAATAAATTCCAGGTCAGTCATGGTGACTGGTGTGAGATCGTAAAACAGTTATTTTCGCAAAGAAAATAAAACAATTTCGCAATGCTTTTGGAAAATGAAACTACCATAAGGCCTCCCACCACACACACAATGCAAACGCAGAATTGGAGGAGATTTCTCCTTATGATAGTCAAAAATGCTTACTACGCGAAATCAATTGATATTATTATTAATGTCTAGTGTGGAAAACATTTCGAAAGTATAATATCAATCTTAGCCAACATACAACAATTGTTGTATGCCTACTATAGCTACTACGTTCAATAGCAGGTTACCGCCACATTCCATAGCAGGTAATACAATTAAAAAACCGTACGGGGTTCGTATTGTTTCTTTGGATTTCCAACAAATGATCAGGCTAAGGAACTTCCTTACACCGAAATAGAACGCCTCTGGAAAGACGCCTCGGATCCTAACCGGATCTCTGCAAACAAAAGGCCGACGCTACCTCACGCTCTAACCGAGCTGTAACTAGGTAACTAACACACGAGCTATGCCATCCCCCGGTCGTTACCGACCTTTATCCGAGGATCCTCAATCGAAAAGCAACAGCCGCAAAATATAATCCACATAGGTAAAATATCTGGGCTCCATACCATGATATCACCTTTTATCCAGAAGGAAATGGCATACCCTAGGGGCGCTACCCCTACAAACCTTTGCCGCACATTCCTGTTTCGACCATTACCGGGTTGTGAGGCTCGACGAAGTCTCGTCCACAAAGCTACGCTTTTTCACAAAGCCACGCTTCTTCACAAAGCAACGCTTTGATCCACAATTGATCAACAGCACTTCGTGTGCCACATTACCAAATTGGGAATGTATCACTAGTAACCATCAACTACATAACCTTTGAGCTCGTACGTCTCAGAGAAGGGTGTTAAGCTAAGAGAATAAATTCTCCGCCACCAACAGAAATGTATTTGATAGAAACCAGCTTTACATCTCAAAGTGTAACGTCAGACACACATCCATACAAGTCCGTTCCGGGATCGAACGGAACCGAAGGTACTTCCAAAGAAGCCCTTGCAATCCGGATATTCACTAATCACGTCCGGACTTCCCATCACAAAAAGAGTGATATAAATCTCTATACCGGAGCAACTCGGTGCAGAGACATTCGACAGGTTGTCCTTTCATTTTCACAAATATCCGGTCTTCACACCGGTCTTCAAATGCTATCCATTCGCGACATATCACTATTCGGAATGGGTTATATGACACAAAGGTCCTCTCCCGGCTTAACCGAATAATGAGCGTTTGTTTTTAAAAACAAATCAAGTGTCATTTCAAAGACAAATATTGATAGTCGGTTATTTAACTATCAATAACATTCACAACAAGCATCCAATTTAAATAATTTTTCCCAAATTATTAAATTTCAAATCTTTTCACAAGATATACATATTTCCACACTTCACATTTGAAAATCCATTTCAAATCGTATTTCACACTTCACATTTGAAAATTCAATTTCAAATCACATTTCATACTTCACGTTTGAAAATCAATTTCAAATCATATTATGGTCCATTTAAACCAATTTGATAAATCCTTATCGATTTATTTCAAATTTACATTTCAAATTTGTAAATTTATTTCCACACTTCTAAAAATAAATCAATATTTATTTTTAAAACAAATTTCCCTTTCCTTTACAACTTCTATTCGGAATTTACATTCCTAAAAATCCACTTTTACACGATTTTCAAATCGTTTTCCAAACATTCATTTTCAACCCCGAATCAACTTTAAAAATTGATTTCTCCATTTTATTTCAAATCCCAAATCGAATTTCAAATTGATTTCTGAATTTACTTCAACACCGAATCACATTTCAAATTGATTTTAACTTTTAATCCCAATTACCAAATCATTTTACAAATCGATTCCCAAATTTATTTCCAACACAAAAATCAATTTTTGATTCAACATTAAATAAGTTTTCATATCGATTCCTCAAAGATTTATTTTAAATACCCAATCAATTATCACTTTGATTTCAAATAAATTTATCTCCTTTAAAATAAATTCTTTTATTTTTCCAAACCATCAAAAATTCAATTTTAATTTCAGAAATCCAATTTCATTTATTTCTGGTATCCAACGATACCAAACATACATTCGGCTAAATTTTAGCTCTCAATACATTCAATCACAGATATAATCATACGCAGATTATAAATAATCAATCAAAACAACATATGAAATTAATTCAAATGTTTTGAGGAATCCTGTTAGATCCCTCCAACCTGTTTCCCTGCATCCACAGATGTTAGCACAATACCAATTCCACTTCGAGGTGGAATATCGCGGTATATGGGTTTTATAAAATATCATCCGCTTACTAACGGCGCAATAGGGTCTCATCCGCTATACGAGGCGGGAAATCAATCAATCCAATATATACATATGCCAATATGTATATATTGCTATATATATAGATATATCCTACTATATCTAATATCACATCCAAACAGCAAAACAAACAATAACTGAAAATTCCACTTTTCAATTTTGAGTGAGAAGATCTCACCTTAGCTTTTAATTTGCCATCCCATTTTCATTCTCGGCTTGACTTCTCGATTTATACCTTGTATAAATATTTGATGATTTAATTAATATTTAAACCGGACGAACAATTAATCACTAGTTATTTATTTAATTACAGGTAATCATTTGGATTTACACCAATAATTTATTTTTATTTTTTTCTTTGAAACTATATATATTTATATATATTTTCCAAAATCCTGTCTTTATATACTTTTTCTTCCATTCCTGTTGTAACTACAATAGTTAATTCACCATAAAATTTATAACGGGATTACCCATATCTATTTCAAAATAAATCTGAGTCGATAACAATTTTAAACCCCGTTTTCTTTTTAAAAACAGCCTTCTGAAATTTGAAAAACTGTAAATCTCACTGTATAAAATTTCTCTATATATATATATATCCAGATTTAGATTAAAAACATGAGTTTATACCTTTCTGCCTTAACCCACACGACAAAACCAATCGACGAGCCAACCACCATCACTGAATCACCGACCCAGCCTCAACCCCAACTCAGATCGCGACATCGTCGCCGATACCCTAATCAAGCCCCGAAATCGAATGTTGTCGAGTGTCAGGTCGCCGCCAGCCCTAAGTCGATCGAGTTCGATCGCTACACCTCCTTTCTTCGATCGAGGTAAAATCTCGAGCTCGCCAACTTCCTGCCCACGTGACTACGACCTCCCAGCTCGCAGCGAAGCACCAATAGGATGACGAGATGCAAACGCGATTCCCTCTTCGCTCACAAAGTCGCATCGCTCGCTATACCTAACGGCCACATCTCAAAACTAATCGCGACCATGAACCCCAAATCGATCGACACGCCATCGCCGAGCTTTTCCCTCCAGCCTTCGATCGTGCGCCCCACTGCCTTGTGTTCGAGAAGGAGTCTGGGTTCGGTTCGATTTACTTGAACTGAATTGAAGAGGGAAAGATTTGGTTAAGGTTTGTTTCAGAAGGAAGGAGACCATTTATATTTCTTTGTTTTAAAAGGAACGAAGCCCCCCCTTTTCTTTTTGATAATGAATAGAAGCATCAGGAGGAAATATCACTGCGCGTTCAGAAGGTAGGGTGGCTGATAGAGACGTTATAGACTTTGACCGTTCATTATATTATTATATATTTTTTTTCCAAACTGTCTCATTTCGCAATACGCGAAATCTCGAACTCCGAATCAGACATGCCGACAGGCGTCTATAATGTTATCCGCCTATTCTGAACGCAATGGAAAAGGTTCTGAGTCCAAATTCGATCGTATGGAGAAGATATCTTTTTGGACCAGTTATAATATTAAATCTTCGATTTAATTTCAGCGCGTTTGCTTATCGTACGGCCAAACGATCACTCCAAACATTACGAAAATTGAAATCCGATAATAATACAATATTACGGATCCAATGGAACTGGTTTCGTCAAATTCCGAGACTGTACCCCGGAACGCTATTTTCAAACATCGATTAAACGATAAAATTTCAAAACTGAACAAAACAGTTTCAAATTCAATTCCGACGCTTTTATTATCTTCAATATTATCAATATGAATTTTCAAAGACTTCATATTATTTTTAATCAGCTTAAAACTGAAGATTCAAAATTTTTACCCAGTTTCAATAATTAAATTCAATAATTTAATCGCCAAATTCATTCCGATAATTGAATTTCAAATTAAATTATCATTCGAATATTTAAACCCAATTAAATATTCACATTTCAAATGTCAAAAATTCAGGGTCGTTACATTTTTTGTGATGATCAGAATAATCTTCTAAGTGACGATCGGATGTTTGCTTAGGCGAATGGTATTGTGCATTTAGCAAATTATTCTCTTTGTCATTGTATGGTTAGGATGAGTTCGAATCTAGACGAATCCAAAGTAAGTTGGAAATTAATAGTTAATAAAAACTATTTATTTGGAAATATATTTGGTATGGCTTCAGAAAGGGGATTTTGAAAATTGAAAAAATTATTTTTAAGTTAACTAGTTCGAGTGGCTCGAAAATAACTAAAAATGGGTAAGAGATACGTTCGAATGGTAAACGTTTCTCTTGAGTATTATCCTTATAGTAAGGAATGTATTATACTATTTGGCCGTACCCAGTTCCTTGGTATACTTTTGGGGTTACTCGGGCTATATATATATTTGTTATGGATTAAAATATATATAATATCATTTCAAATTTTTTTGAAATAAATATCCAAGTATTTGACCCTTAAGTTTTCAGAATATATGGTATTGTTTCAAAAAGTGTTTTGATTAAAACTCGGGTGTTTAAAATTCTTAAGTGGATTCAAAATAAAAGTTTGAATCACTGTTTTGTATACCCTTAGGGAATGATAGGGAATTTTATAAGTTTTACAAATTAAATGGAGTAATATGAAATGTTTTTCATAAATATTTTAATGAGCATAGAATTGGTATTAGGAATAACCAATTTAAATAAGTGCTTAAGTTGGACATAGATCATTTCTCTTTCCATATAGTTTTGATTTAAAATTCGAGTACAAGGCTTTGAGGTGTTTCACACCATTCCAAATAAGGATCTATTACTCGATTTCTGATGACGAAGCACTTGATGGGGGTTTTTGATACGGAACCAAAGTTTTCTATCATAATATATGATGCTATGTAAGGAGAATAGAGGTTCCTAATCAAGGAGCACGATCAGGGTCCGCACTAGTAAATCGGGTAAACGATACTGGTTTGGAAGTAGAGTCATGTAATCGAGTAGTAATCAAATCAAATTCTGTATATAGATGATTTGTGACATCATGCAGGCTTATGAATAGCTTTGAGTGTTCGTGTGCTGAAATTTCAAGGACGAAATTCTTTTTAAGGGGGGAGAGTGTAATGACCCGTATTTTTGGGTCTTTGAATTTGGATATTTAATTTGTTTACATATTCAGATTTGAATTAAATTATAATAAAATCTATGTTTCAAACTTAGATTTGATTTTCGATGACATATTTTTAATTTAATTTTTAGAATTTTTCCATAATTTTTAATTTGGAAAATATTTGAATTTTCATTTGAATCTTTTTGAGGAAAATGTCGGTACTTTTGAAACTTCACATAATAAGTTAACTTGTCTATTTTATCGTTGTTTTATGATTGTCTCACATTGTTGAGTATGATCGTATTTTTATTTCCGTCATTTACGGCTCGTACGCAAACGTGATTTTTGCGGGGCAGCGTACCCTTAAATCTTTTAAATCGACTTTTACAAAACCAAATATTGGGACAACATGCACCAGCTCAAAAAAAAGGAAAAATGGGAAGAAACTGTGTGTTGTGCATATGTGTGTGCACTGTGCTAGAGCGTGCATGCGAAGGTGAAGGATGGATCATGCGAAAATGGTTTTGGGAGCAGGCTATGTACCCGTGATGATGAGGGAAGCTTGTAGGTAGGAGTGTGGTCGTAGCTGTTGTGGCATGGAGGAGGAAAAATGGAGGTAGAGGCGGGGGGCTTCATTGCCTGGGAATGCGTGCGCAAGAAAGCACATTTGTGTTACTGTTCATGTAACATAGTTTTGCAATTAAGTCCTTATCAACGTGTTCGATTGCAAGAATTTGGAAGGGGGGTTGTTGCTTTCTTGTGCGCGGGTTTGGGCATGGATTTGATGGGCTCGGCCCATGTTGCTTTTTGGTGAGAAATATAGTTATTTTTTTTAAATTGATTTACATAAGCACTTTAATTCAAAATCATAATATCTTGCTCGTTTCAATTCCGATTGACAAGCAGATTTTTATATTGTACTCGTATTGGCGAGTATGACATTATGGTGTAACTTGTTGATAGTATTGGCCAAGTATAAATTTATGACATATTAATACGGACAGAATATTAATCACGTTATTTTAAATAATAACGTCGTTTGAATTTATATACTTTAATAAATGATGTTTATTTGGCCAAATAAAATACTGTTGAGTTAAATTGGATTGAATATGGTAATCGGATATCCGTTTAGCGGAATAAATCACCGTTCTGCTAATTAAAATTAATTCGACATTTAATTGGCCGAATAAATCCCCGTTCTGCTATTCTATAGATTTGGACATCTAATTATATATCATAATTGATGTGCCACTTTTAATAAGTGATATGGTAACCAATGACGGTTAAATATTCATATAGTCGTTGATTATGTGAATATTAGTTATTAACTTGAAAAGTTAAACTGAGTAATATTGTAGCTTATTTAAGTACCATGGTGATCGTTAAGCCTCCTTAAAAACTTGAAAAACTAATTATTGATTTGAAAGTTATTTTAAGAATAATTTCTTTTATTATAAAGTTTAAAGATAATTATTATTTAGTAATAAGATTTAAAAAGATAATGAATTATTAATAATAATGTTTTAAAGATAATCAATAATTGTTTAATAATGATTTAGGTTAATTATTTTATTTATATGATTCTTAAAGGTTATTTCTTAAATGTTGTTTAAGAATGTTTAATTATTGTTTTAAAGTTATTCAGTTATGGTTTAAAAATGTTTTAATTATATTTTAATTATTTATTTAAAATGATTTAACCATGCTTTAATTTTAATTATAATTAAATAATTATATTGATTTAAGTTATTTAATGAAATTTATAGGTTGATTAATTTTCATATTAATATTAGTTAAGGTAAATCAATTATTTTTTTAATAACGTTTAAAGTTAATTAATTATTATATTAATATTATTTTCAAGTTAACTTATTAACACAATAATAATGTTTAAAAAAATTAATTTAACATATTATTAATGAGATTTTGAAGTTATTATTTTAAATGCGATTTAAATTGAATGGAATAGAGGGGTGTTTAAATAATAACTATTACTTTAAGTTATTTTAAATAATGTATGGTTTACTAAGGGAACCTTGTTGACTTAAGAAGTTTATTAAAAAGGTTTGTTAAACTATAGGAGGCGTTTTATAAATGGTTTTGAACATTTATAAAAGAATTTATTAATGAGTTTTAAAGATCTAAGAAGGAGAAGTTTTATAAACGGGGTTGAGATTTATTAAGAATGTTTTATAAAGGGATTGGGAATTTATAAAGAAACCTTATAAATAGATGTGGGGATATGTATGAAATGAAGAGATTTTGGAAATAAATGATTGATTTTCATGGCGTAATTCTAGGGGCAGGGATTGCCCACGGTTTACTATGGGTTCACTGGGATAGCGACGTAAGCATTGTGTAAGCTGCGATCCATAGTCAATATGGAACGGTACTTTCCGTATCTATTTTCAGTAGTTTTCAAGTTCTAAGTTTTGAAAGTGAAATGGTTTGTGAATATACTTATACTATTGAGATAAGTATATGGTTATATTTTATATGTATTGAAATATAATGTTTTGTGAATAAACTTATCCTGTTGAGATAAGTATATGGAAGTGATTTCCAATGTATTCGAAAGGTGATTTTTAAAACTTAATTGAATGAGGCTTAGTGACTTTCTATGGGAAATATAATCTTTGTTTGAAATGTTTGTTTATTTGATAGTTAAACAACCGATTATCAAACCTTGGCCTAACTATGTAATCCTTCTTAATTTTGGTGGTAATGAAATATTCCCCACTTAACACCGAAAGATTTTAACTCTGGAAATATCTAGGGGAAACACAGGGATTATATGGTATAGTTACCATCGGGGGTGCTATACTGTACATATAAACTCGTTTCGTTCTTCCAGGACAAATGATAAGGAGATCTGTTCACTTAAACGGTTAAGGGGTGGTTCCCGCTCTTATGTATTGTCTGATTATTTCCTAAAGAACCGGTATTGATTATTCCGGAAATCAGCGTTTGGTTTGTGGAGCACTCGAGAAATAGAAAAGTGTACTCTTAAGAGATGACTCGAACCCGTGACCACTCCCAAAACCATATACGATTCTGTGGAGGAGATTCGTGATATATTGAGATGTTGGGATCCATGTGTGATTCCGAGACCCGTTGGTATCCGTGTGTGATTCCAAGATCTATTTAAGATGTGGGAATCAATTTGTGATTCCGAGACCCGTTGGGGTATTGGAATCCATATTGGATTCCATGATCTATTTAGGTGGCGGTGTGTAAGCTGGAATGCTGGACGTAGCCTCATCAGCGGGAATGACTAAAACCAGAGATAAGAGGCATGGCCAGTAGGGTTGGCAAACCCATAGAGTGTAGTCGGCTCCTCCTAGATGTCACTTATGGTTGTTATGCATCCTTGGGACGATGCACTCGGTCTTAGCAAGACCAACCATGTTTTTCCTATGGTACATCACTAGGGATGTATGCTGCTTCAGAAGGATATCTTTGATCCTCGTGTGGGAGGACCGTTCCTCGAAGTACCGAGGGCATCTCCATGGAAATCCTACAAAATTACCGAACGTGCCTTATCGATTTTCGATTATATACCTAGTATTGTTGTGATGTACACTCACGAGCATCATGCTACTTGTTTATTATTATTTTCACCCTTAGACGTTATTATAATATCACTGGATTTTCTATAAAAAGGTTTTGATTATCGTAAGGTAAAAATCCGTATGTGTTTATGTGCGGCGTGGTCTTACGAGATAGCTTTGTTTTGAAAGGTTATTTAAACATTAAGAATCCATTTGATTGTATTTCTCATGCTGGTTTTTTCAGACTGACCCGGGCGTTGTTTTCCTAGAATGCTCAGGTCAGACTGAGCATATTTCCAGGTTTAGTTGGATGTTTTGGAACTTTAGGAGACGAGCTAGAGGCCCAGAGACGTATTCACGTACATGGTTATTTTTCTGTTGCATTCATTGATGTATTTATCAGCAAGTGTGAGGATAGGTTGTTATAACTGTCCGTGCTGAATAGGTAAGTATACTCTGATTGAAGTCTTTACATACATATATTACAGTTTTGTTTTTGTGTAAAGATTTTCTATATATTATAGATCATTCATTCCGTTGTGAGATTTTGTGGTGTTATTTTTCTTCTTGTCTTCTTTCTTCTTTCTTTTTCCTAACTATCTACCTTTCCGTTCAATTTGGGTTGGACATGTGTGGTTTATTGTCAGCTTGAACTCTACCAAAAAGTGGTTCGTTACAGCTATCTTGTTTGCTTTAAAGATGTAGAGACGTTACTTGCTGGGTGAGAAGTTTGAGCTCTTCACGGATCACAAGTCCCCGAAGTATCTTTTACTCCAAAGGATCTTAATTGTAGGTAGCCGAGGTGGTTGGAATTTCTGGCGGCTTACGACTTGGATGTCCTCTATACGCTAGAGAAGGTAAATGTGGTGGCGGATGCTCTGAGTAGGAATGTAGTGTTGGCTCTCTTGGAAGTTACTCCGTCTTTTTAGGAAAGGATGATTACCAAACAAAGGGAAGATAGCCTTCTAGTTGAATTTATTCAGGGAATTGAAGAGGGTAAAAGTTCAGATTTTAAGATTGATAGCTGTGGTGCTCTGAGGATGAAAGGAAGGTTGTGCGTTTCGGATGTTAATGGACTTAAGCTGGAAGTTTTTACAGAATTCCACAAATCAAAGTTGAGTATCCACCCTGGGATCAATAAGATATACAAGGATATAAAGATAGTATTTTGGTGAATAAGGAGGGATATCTCCATCTATTTAAGAAGTTGTGCGAACTGTTAGTAGATAAAGGATGACCACTAAAGGACTTCTGGGCTACTCCAACCCCAGAGATCTCAAATTGGAAGTGGGAACAGATATTAATGGATTGCCTCGATCAAGGAAAGGGAATTAAGGTGTGTGGGTCATTGTGGATCAGCTAACTAAGAGTGCTCATTTTATTCCAATTAAACCGACGAGGAAAACTGCGTCATTAGCATAAATTTATATGAGGAAGATCATTCGACTGAATAGAGTTCCAGTTAGTATTATGAGCGATCGTGATTCCATCTTTACCAGCTAGTTTTTGAAGGCACTACAGGTAGCTTTGGGAACAAAGCTAGGTCTGAGCATAGCATACCACCCTAACCGATGGTCAAACTAAGAGGGTGAACCGAATCTTGGAGGATCCGTTGAGAGCATGTATCTTGGACTTTGGAGGATCGTAGGAAGATCATCTACACTTGGTGGAATTCTCCTACAGCAACATTTATGAAGCTAGCATTGACATGGCACCCTATGAATCTCCTTATAAACGGTTGTGAAGTCACCATCATGTTGGGTGGAGATCGAGGATCGACTAGTGCTTGGACCCGATATGATTTGGGAGGCTATGGAGAAGGTTGTCGTGATCAAGAGGAGAACAAAAGAAGCCTAAGATTGACAAAAGATTTATTTAGATCAGACGCGAAAGGTTTTGGAATTTGCTGTGGGAGATTTCATGCTTGTAAAGATTTTGCTTATTAGAGGAGTTATTCGTTTTGGGAAAGCTAGGAAGTTGGGACCGAGGTATGTTGGACCTTTTGGATTCTTGAGGGGAATGGGTCGCTTGCTTACAGAGTTGACTTGCCGAAGAGGTTGTCGGGAGTCCACAATGTTTTCCATGTGTCCCATCTGAGGAAGTATGTGCATGACCCATCGCTAATTGAGCCATCGGTGCAAATTTGGAGACAGAACCGAACTTGATTGTGATTAGACATCTGGTTCGTATTATGGATTGGGATGAAAAGAGACTGCGTAATAAGTAGTGAGATTGGTTATGATCCAAAGGAGTGAAGATCCCGACGATTGTACTTGGGAGACCGAGGATAGTATGAGGAAAGCTTATCTTGAATTGATGATTGAATAGATGTTTGCTTGATTGTATGAATTGTGTATGCACTGTTTTTGATGTAGTTGCTTGGTGGGTATCTTTTGTATGAGTTTCATGATATATAATATATGCCTTTCTGAGTTAGTTTGAGTTTTCTTCTTGTGTGTTAAATTTCGGGACGAAATGCTTTTAAGGATGGGAGAATGTAACGACCCTGAATTTGATCACGTTAAAATATGGATATTTAATATAATTTTAAATAATTAATTTATGGAATATATAACTCAGATAAACCTCTTTTGATTAATAACTAGTGATGGTGAAATGGTTTTTAGAATTGTTTACAAAAATAATTAGTTCGAAGAAAATAGAAAATGTGACCAAAAATCGTTTTCCGAATTTTTTATTTTTCATCATCTAAAAGTCATCGGAAATATTATGAACACTTTAGTATATTTATACACATTTATACAAATAATATATGAATGGTTAATATATTTTATGGAAAAATATATTTACTTAAGTAATTATAAAGAAGATGTAACCTATTTCAAAATTTTAAAAATAAAAATATAAAAGAATGTACTGTCACATTATCACTTAATATCATGGTACAAAGGAGTGTAAAACATGTTGGATAAAGGGAGGGCTTCTTGGTGATTGCATATGGGGTAAGTTAGGAGGATGGTGAGATGATGTGGCACATTTTGAATAGAGGGTATGCACTTAAAGATTAATTTGGTAATTTATTTAATTCATTTTATGTAAAACCAAATTCCATATTCTCTCTCTCATTTTTTGTCATTTCAATTTTTGTTTTCAAACTTCATCTTCCTTTTTAAGTTTTAAAAACCGCTTTAATGGCTTCTAAGTTTTTTTTTTCAAAATTTATAAATCCCTAATTTTTCCACTTTTAATTCTTAAAAACTAGTTTAAACACCATTTCTTCTCTTCCTACACATCCTCCTTCTCAAAATAAGCCCACATCGCCCTTTTCCACCCAAGGTCGAGCCTGCCCACCACTAGGCCAAGCCTAAAAAGCACTTCCTAAAGTCCAAAATCTAAAGCCAATCAAAGTTGTAGTGTTAGTTCTAGTCAATTTGGTTAATTTTGGTGAGTAAAGCTCACTCCTTTATGCAAGTATTAGACTATATAAGTTATTTATATTTCTTGTTAGTTGGATGGTTTAAAATAGTGATGTTGTGTTGTATTTGTATGTGTTTATATGTTGTATTGTCTATGGACTTGAAATGTAGTCGATAAGTGAAGTTATGGTTTTAAAGTAGTGATTTTTACCTTGTGTATAATGTTACGGCAGGTGGAAATATATAGATTTATGCTATGTGTTGTATGCTAAAAGAAATAGCACCTAAAGTTGCTTGTTTGCGACATCGAGACCCTTGTTTTAAACTCACTTTACTTAAGTATTCTCTAAAAAAGTTTTACAAGTTTTAAACTTTGTTTTTAGTTTCCAAAACTCTTATATAAATCTTTAGTAAGTTAAACAAAAAGTTGAGGTCTTCAAAGGTATTTCATATGTAAACTAATTTGGAGTTATGGTATCCATAAAGATAGTCGCTATTGATGCAGTTCGGGAAATCAAACAATTTTTTCTAAACTAAAATAATTTCCATCTTAAATATTTTTGAAGAATAGTTTCAAAAACTAATATAAGTATAAAAGGTTAATTATTACTTATTAATTAAGTAATAGTTTTAACAATTTTTAATTAAGTAATTAAGTAAAGATTATTAGTATTTAATTAGTAATTAAGTAAAAGTAATTAGTACTTAAGTATTAATTAAGTAAGATAATTATAATTAGTTAATTTAGAGAGTTTTAATTAATTATAAATTAATAAAGAGTCAATTAAGTATTAATTTTTATTTAATTAAGATTTAATTAATTAATAATTAATTTAGGTTTAATTATTTATTAATTACTAATTCAGTAGGGTTTAATTATTAATTAATCAATTAAGATTTAATTAAGATTTAAATGGGAATTTAATTAAAACTTAATTATTATTAAATAAAGGTTTTATTTTTACTACTTTATTTATAAGGAAAGGTTTTATTTAAAGGCATCTTTCCTTTATAAATAAATGGGTTTAAAACAAGGGATTCTTTTTGTCCGTGCCATTAAGTAGCCAAAAAAATACTAATAAGTTATACTAAAACGTTCACACGTTTTATGGAAGTCATCTTGTATTTAGTACTAAAAGCCGACGAGTAAAACTTTTCTCCATCTATGAGATCTAGAACTTATTTCTAGGTGAGGGATAGCGAAGTCGAAATGTCGAAAACGTGATAAATATAAGCGAGTTAATTTTGATAAATGGGTCATGATAAATTAAGTATATGAATGATATTTCATTGTATACTTAACACCAAATTTCGAGGTATGGAAACTCGTGTCTATCCCGAGAAGTAAGAACTTACGTCGAGTCAAGGTTGGTTTTTCTAACTTGTCTGACTTTATTGTTAATCAAGAGATAGTACTGCTTGAAATCAGAAAGTGGGGATAAGTATGTGATGTCTTATTTTTCATACGCAAAATCTATACACACCCCTTCGAACCAAAGTGGGGATTAGATAGCGCGAGATATCCAAAAAACACTTCGAACCAAAGTAAGCGTTCGAATGGTTAACATCTAAAATGATAAAATTCAAGATGAAGACCTTGAAGTGCAAGGGCTAATTTCTACAAATCCTGAGGGTGGTTCCAAAATGGATGTACAAGAAGTAGTTCCTTCGGTCTGTTTATACCCTGAACAACTTATATGGACGAATGCTAGCATTTTATGGTCGTCTAGAGGACATTGTTAGCATTTCAAGTGGGATTGCTAAAGAAAAGGTAAAAACTTAACCTCAAGCCTGATAAACGGGAATGACTAAAATATGCGATATGCGGTAGGGCTATGTGGGCTCCACCCATTAAGGTATAGTCACCACCCGATCTAGATCGATATTTTCAGATTATTTATGCTAGTGACCTGGGTACAGTTGTTGATCACAACCGGAGTGGTGATATATTCAGTACTATCCAGTAAGGGGTAGGTCAGTCCTGCGTTGGTACGGGGTCCATGTAAGGCCCTCAGTTTATTTTATCTAAAGCTATTTTGTGGTAAGCAGTACCCAAGTAGCCTTGTCATTGATCGAACCCAAATTCCAATAAGTGCCTTACAGTCTTAGTTGTGCCTAAATATGTTGGAATATGAGATGCAAGATTTTTGGCTATATTCATAATTTACTTTAAACTCTAGACATTATTATAATACCACTGGATATTTTATAGAAATGTTTTGGTTATCGTAAGGTAAAAACTCATCCATGTTTATGTGTGGCATGGTCTTACGAGATCCTTTTGTTTTAAAGGAGTTTTATAAGCTTAATAATTCGGTTGTTTGGATTTTACTCACTCGGGATCCATGTTTGACTCGGAGTTTTATTTTCTTTCCCTAAAACTCTTGGGTACTCAAATTTATATGAGTAGCCAAGTAGTCCAGGTTTCTACGGATGCATTTTGGGAGGAGCATGGAGCAGGTGGCTTCGGTGATATCTAGCTACTTATTTTATTTTTTCGTTGTTTATGTTTATATTTTATGCCAGCATTTGTGGGGACATGCAGTTATAACTGTCTCTGGCTGAAAATTATAACTATGTGACTATGATGTATTGTTGTTATAGTGACTATGTATTATCTTATGTTATCTATTATATGTGATTGCCTTTTGATGTGAGATTCTATGTTCCTTTTTCTTCCTGTCTTTTCTTTTCTTTTTACTCTAATGGCTCGTCTTTCGGAGTAAGAAAGGCAGATTGTTACATGTGGGTTGACTCAAGGTTAGAGAAGGCAAGATAGGTGGTAGGAAAATTATACCACCAAGCTAATTTTCCAAAGATTTATTCTAAATGAGCATAATTTATATTTCTTACCCACTGTAGTGTGGGAATGCATACTTTGTCTTATAGTCAGATGTAAAAATTGAAGTAATGGTCATACCTTATTTATTAGAAGTCAAGGAGGTAGTCAAGTCATAGTTCAATAACATACTAGAAATGTCCATCTTAATTCAGTAAGGAATGTTAGGGACATAACATCATCAACCCCTATTGATGATGAATGACAGCTTCTAGCAGAATTTTCCTTTAGCTTTTTTAGGTTGTAATCGCTAGTTGTCTTCCTTAGGTTATGAGAAAAGTGTACTATATGGTATGAAATATATTGCTGTTACCATTATGTTGATTTTATGGATATGATTAGACCACTATATAAATAAAATATTGGAAAGCAGTGTAAATAAGAAGATCTCATAAGGACACTTAACTAGTGATAAAATTGTAATTAAGAATGAAAGTTTATAAAATAAATTACGAAATTAAGTAGCAACCAGAAATTAAAATTATTTAAATCCCAAAACTTTAGAGCTTTGGGAATAAATTTTAGCGAACGGAAGACAAGGAAAGGTTAACGTGAAATCACGGACCATTATCCCTGTGCCTTAAAGCTAAAATTTATAAATACGCTTGTAGGTAGTTTGATGTTTTAGAATAACAGAAAAGGTTCCCCAAAATTTAAGACTAACTACACAATACTAGGGTCAATCATATGCATTAACTCATAAATTAAGTCCCTATTACGTTTAGACTTAGCCTGCTTTGTTTTAACAAGAGAGAGGCAAATGTTTTGGAAATTGTGTTCGAATGCTTTTGAAATTTTTATTTAAATGCTTTTGAGAAGTGGGTTCAAATGTTTTGGAAGTGCTTTGAAAAATAATAATAAAATAAAATATGTTGTTTAAATGTTTTTGGGAATTTTTTTCAAACTATTTTGCAAGTTTGATAGGAAAAGGAAAACAATTTTTGATGAATAATGAAAATTTTTCAATTTTGTTACAACCTGCCCTGAAACAGACCTAAATTTCGACCTAGAAAAGGTCCATCAAAACTTAGGCTCATTTCAAAGCTGATTGTTGGTTGGTAAAAATAACAACACAGAGCTATTTATCCACTTGTTCAGATCTCACAGCGAAAGGATAAAATATAATAATAGCAATAGTACCATTTCATTCAAAATTAAAAATGTCATAAAATCCTACACAATACGAATAACAATCGTTACATATCCATAGTGCATCATTTTTAAAATGCAAAATTTTTCAATGGGTACATAAGAAAGTAACATGAATTGATAAATAGATAAACTGCTACAAGCTTCCTCCTCGCCTTCGCCTTCAACATTGCCTTTCCTAACCTGTGTTGTAATAAGGAGGGAATCAGAACAATATATGTCTAATGAATAAAAATTTCGAGCCTTACTATAATAGTGCTTGGGCAGTATAGCTTAAATAGGAATATGTCTTTCATATTCTGTCTACATCATAAGTCCTTCCAAATATAAGTCCAAAGGCTTTCTAAGTATAAACCAAAAGGCTTTCCACATATAAGTCCATAGCCCTCACGCTTTCAACTCAATAACCCATATCCATCGGCAATAATGTCTTATTAATGTAAGAGATAGTACCCAAGTCACTTAATACCTTTTAATGGGAACTAGGCAGACTTCGACCATTAATACCTCATTTAAGACAGGTCCCTGTCGTTTAATATCCATCCCAAGGCAGACTCCTCACAGTAGCTATCTAGCTGACATTGCATGGAATCTCTTCAACCACTTAATACATCCTATCGAAGCGAGCCCTTTCCTAAGATATCCAATACCATGCCTAACCAATAATCTCGACCATTTACTACTTCCTACATGAGAAGAGGTGGGCTCTCACACAACCACGTAACACCTTCAATCCCTGAAGCAGGTCATTCGTATTATGACCCGTATCCTACCATGACGTGTCACATTAGTCCGACCATTCGTAAATACTGGTAGCCAGATTAACCGGGCAGGTATACCCTACAGAATTTGGGACTAACCTCGTGTCATTCGTGGTACATATAATAGGCGATGCCTCACATCAACCTTAAAGTCACACTGTTGGTAGCCAGATTTAGAAAATAAGCAATAAACATAAATAAACATATGGGATTCCTTACCGGAAACCCTAAAGATATTTCTTGAACCTTTTGAAGAGATGAACTGATAGAGCATCGTTAGGTTTTCAAAATAATTTGTGAATAAAATTTATGGGGCTAGGCTTTAATTTTATTGGTTGAAATGCACCAGAACTGTCGGATTTAATTCGGTTTAAAATAATAAAATTCGAAAAGTTCATCGTTGCAAGAAACCTTAGCTGCCATATGATCACCGATCGATCGCCTCTACCCTACCGGTCGACCAGTCCTAAAGGAGCGGTCGACCGTTACATTGTTTTGGAAAAAGAATTTTGTGCCATTGTTTTTATTAATTTCATTCCTTAATTATAACTTAATTTTATCGTTAATTTTAACGTTTACTTAACCCCAAGTCTAATTGTTGTTAACCGTCAAATTTCAAATCTATAAATTATTTAACTATTTGAATTCTATTTAATTATTTAAATCCGAAACTTCAAATATTCATAACTTTTCTATTTGAGCTCCATTTTTATAATGTTATATATGGAAATCGATCATAATTTCGCCAAGAACACAATTACATAACTTTCGTGTTCAAATTCTGAATTTTTCAAAATTCCCATTTTTAGCCCTATCTTATTATTTAATTTATCTCATTTAATTTATTATTAATTTTTACGAGGTTTTACATTATCCCCCCTTAAAAAGGATTTCGTCCCCAAAATCTTTTCAAGGGCTGAACAGCGTAACGCACAATAAACATCCATGTTATACAATCAAGTTATCTATACAACCATCCACTCAACCAAAAGTGCAATGTGATCATGTGTGCAAACATACTACAAGTGATCTTAATCCCAGTGTTAGTGTATGATTGTGGCATATAAGTATGTATGAAAAACACCCTAAACATGCATAAAATTTCTACATGAGTGCAAAGTGACAGTGAAAAGTGTAGTAACCATCTCCTACCATCCAATTTAGCAACCATAATGCAACCAAAACTTAGTTTTGGAGAGAAAAGTTTACCAGTGAAAAGTTCAGGATGAGAGATTGATACGATAATGATACATGCACCAACCAGATATCAAGAATAATGCACAAGGCAGAATAGCAATATAAAAAAGATAGTACAATACAAATTCTATAACAACTTATATATACATATATATATATATACACACATATATATACATACATACATACACATATATAGCACTATCTGTTACAAAAGCAAAGCTAAGATTGCTTAGAAAATAGTAGAATGATAGCTGTAGGAAGTTGTTACAATGCATGCTTGTACTAGGCTATATAACAAAATGGAATGGAAATAAAAAAGAAGGCTGGAAAAATTATTCACTCATTTCTCTCTTAATTTCTGAAACTTTCTTCTCCTTCTTCAACTTCTCTCCTCCTCTCAACCCCTGTTGCTCTTCTAGTCACATCAATTGGTGCTTTCACAAGATTGGCTGAAATCATCATCCATAACCACACCATCGACAAATCCATCCAACAAACTCCACGAAAGCACCAAACCGCCATTAATACCATTCAAACCACCCTTGCCTACCATCAAACCATCCTTGATAATCAAAAGGACATCGCCGACATCAAAACCATCCTCTCCAACAACACAACCTCCATTAATCATATTACTCACTCCATATCCTCTCTCGCCATGAAACTCGATGAAATGCCCCAAAAATTTTGAAGAAAAAAAAAACTAAAACAATCCAGTTTAAAAAAAAATATATAAATATATATACTGGATCAAATGTTGATGGAGTTTCTGAATTGGATGATGTGTAGGGATATGTGTGCACGTGCACACTGAAAATGGCACAAGGAAGAGATTTAAAAATTTTCTAAAAAAATATATATAATAATGATGATAATAAAATAAATAAACAAAGGAGGGAAGCATTTCAGATATAATCTTGAAATGTGAATCATTGATCAAATTAAATATTTAAGGCATTGAAATGTAAATAAAGCATAACCCAAGTTAAAAATGAAATGTGTGCTTAAACATATTTTCTGTGAAACAGAGGGGGGAAATTAAATAAAAATAAATATTTATATATACACATGTATATTTTCTGTGAGAAGAAATATATTGAAACCGAGCAAGAAAATAATGATAACATTAAAATAGCATGAAAAATAAAATAAGTAAGTACATTATGTATGGGCAAAAAGAGGAAAATGGGGATTCCCATAAATAAACAAATATACTTGGTCACACCTTTAACATGATTTAGGTAGACTGGACATTTTATGAAAAAGTAGGAAAAAGAAAATGTTGCCTTTAACAAAAGAAATATGGCCGGGGTAACTGAAAATGGGAACGTTAAAAAAAATACAAATGCAAAATGCATGACATTGGTCAGGACAAAAATGGAATTTTGTTTGATAAAACCCTAGTAAAATGCTTATAAATGAGTAGTTGTAGCCAGGGGAAATAGTTTACCCGAAATACTTAAAAATAAGGAAGAAAACATTTAGAGGAGAAGGAGAAAATATTGCTCAGGGATTTTCTGGATTAACTAGAAGGAGACACTTAGGTGAGTAACCTCACCAAATTCATGGCATTAAGACCTGAGATGAGGCAGCCCATTTTAATGATATTATTTGCTTATTTTTAGTTTTGTTGAATATGGTTTTATCAATGTTCTTTGGATGCTTTTGGATCTGTCATGAATTTATTATGGATGTCTTGGATGATCTTTGCTCTATTGTGATGTTCGTCTTTGGATGTGCAACTTACTGTTTCATTACACCCAGAAAGGTTAAAGCATAAAACCTTAGAATCAAGGCAGGAATACTCATAACTAATCTGGATCTATGGCATGAAAAATTTTAATAGGAGAAAACATTATGAGCTGCATTATACTATGTATAAGTGCTGAGACTTAGAACAGTGTATTAGGGGTGTACTTGAGTGCTGAACCCCTGATCAAAAAAAAGATGATAAAACTCACAAGTTAAAATTATGGTTAAGCTAGATTGTGAATCTGGTTCAATCATAGTTACTTGCAGATCAAAATAAAACCCAACATGCCATATCTCTATTTATAGTTGTAAAGATTCTTGTACGGATCTAAGACCCAGATATCTCTGGACAACATCATTAAAAATAATTATTTATTTGTTTCTGGAAATTATGCTTACAAGATGATTGGGATGCTTTCATGTATGCAGTAGCATTTTTCATCTAAATATCAGATGATAAAATCAAACAAATGCTTCTAGTAAACAAACTAGGGATAATGAGCCAAGAAGGCTGTTGGAATGCTTGTTATATTTGAAGTATGCAAGTTGGCACATGGTTTGTTTAAGCCCTGAGATCTTTGTGCAATAATGTGAATTAATTTATTGCAATGTGTCCCAGTGATTCCTTAATAGCAGATGAGGCTAAAATATAAATTGACATGTATATACTTATAGGAAACTCCTAAACCCGGAAGCAAAAGATATGAATTCTACTTAGATTTGTTGAAATGGAAACATGGTTATTCCAGAGCATCTAAGTATTGTAGATTGATGTGAATGAATGTATGATTATGATTGTGCAATTAGTTGACTTATGAAGTTATTATACTTGCATGACAGTCTAACCTGAACCAAAGAAAATAGCTGTTTTTTTTAGTTACTCAAGTAACTGGCTAAAACTTATACATCATTCAATTGCTTAATATCATGAATTTAAGGATGTTATTCATACCAGATCATAGATCTGACCCTTGTTTGCTCATGGCATATGGGGGTGTCTCATTTTAAAAATGAGGTAGTCACTAATGCTCTTTCAGGTAATGCTGGAATTAAGTAGAAAATGAAGTTATGGCTAAGGAGAAGGAGTGAATGAACATGCTAGCTAGTTTTAATAAGAGCCTATGATGATTTTATTTGCATGTATTCATGAGAGAATTATGTTTGAATATGTAATGAATTGCCTTGTTTGATTAAAATCAGTTGTTGTCAGATGACTTTTGTTATGTGGTAAAGCTTTTCAATCTGAGGAAGAAGTGTATTTACATTTAAGTAATCCTCATATAAAAATTTACAACCTGATGTAGCCAGGTTTGAATCATTTAAAGACACTAAGCTTTGAATGTAAAATTTTCATTTAAATTTGTAGTATATTTCAGACACTTTATTGTTTTAATTAAGGTATTTTGCAAAAGAACTCAAGCTCATTTGTATGTGATACTTTAAGAAATGAATTTTTCTGAAGAAAGCTTTTAGCACTTGGCAACTGAATAACATTTCAATTACCTTAATCAAGTGTTTGGTTAGCACAGCCATATGGTTCAACCAGCTTCAAAAGAATGGGGTCTTGGTTGAGCATGTTGGTCTGTAATTTGAGAACTAAAAGTGTTTTACATCCTTTTGTTAAAAGTTATGTTAAAATCTTCTTCAAATGTTAAATGGCAAACAAGCATTTTAAAACAGATTGGTATTATTATTTCAAAAAGAATTTTGAATCCAAAATTTGGTTCACTTGAAACAAAATGGTTGTTCTTTATAAAAAAAGGGGAAATAAACATTTTTAAAGTTCAGAACCTTTATTATAGAAAACTTGGATATCAGTAACATAAAAGAACTACTTATGTTATGTCAAACTGTATAAGTAGAGAATAAGAGAGGTTTCAAAGAAAATATATATAAATTGATAATGATAAATGTAGATATCATTTTCTGATACTTAGGCAAATAACAAACATTTGAACTATGCAAAAGAAAAATAAATAAATGAAGTCTTGTGTTCTAAGATTATCTGAAACATGGTTAACATTATCAAATCCAAGTATGAATAAATATGAACATGATTCACTTATATAATGTAAATATCAAAGAATGTGGGAATTTAAATTACGAGTAGATCCATTTCAAATTCAAATCAGACAGACTAGCTCTTGTAAAAAAAATATATATATAATAAACTCTGATTTTAAACAAGAGAAACACATATATCATCATATGTATGTGTATATTTCTATGACTGAACTGATATATTTATATTGGTAGAAAATTTAAATCCAGAGCACATTGTTTGAAAAGAAAAAATGACCCTGAGAAATTTAAACTAAGTTCCATTGAGAAAGTTAAAAAAAATCCTTATGAAATTAAGGTAAAAAAAATTGGAGGTTCATTTCATTTGGTATCAGAGCTAATATATGTATTAATTACTAAGTATCATAGAAATGTATTATGTCTATTTGTTTTGGATGAAATAAATTTAGATAGGAAAATATTAGTTATAGAAAATATTCAGAGTGTACTAATACCCTCTGCCCAATACTTAGTGACCAGACCATGGTAGGAAGAGGATCTCATCACAATGCAGGACCCAGTGCACCTCAAATGCTTGATATGTAAGAATTTGTAAGGGTTTTAAGAGATGGAATTGGGCATAGGCCTGAGAACCCACATGAGGAGCTTTCAAAACTACTGAAGACTTACACCAATTTGGGAGGCAGAAGTTTTGAAGGAACTGAGAATGTGATGGAAATTCAAGCATGGTTGAGAACACTGGATAGAATTTTCATTGACATGCAGCTAGATGATCAGAGGAAGAGGCAAGTAGCTTCAAGACAACTGAAAGGAGTAGCTTTAAGCTGGTGGGAGGTGATCATAGCTGGAAGAAATGAAAATGAAATCACTTGGAATCAGTTCAAGGAGACGTTGGAGGCAAGATTTGTACCAGCATTAGCCAAGACCACTTTGATTGAAGAATTTATCAGACTTAGGCAGGGAACTTTGAATGTCATTGAGTACACTCAAAAGTTTGAGGGGCTATCTAATTATGGAGCAATGCTAGTGGCAGATGAAGCATACAAAAATGATAGGTATATAAAGGGTCTGAACCCAGGACTTAGTAGAGCCATGCTACCATATGCAGATAGGACTTTTGATCAAGTAATAGATCTGGCATTGAAATTGGAACAGCATGACAAGGCAAGAGAGAAGTATAGGAATTTTAAGAGCAACAACAACAAGAAGAATAAGGGAAGATATCACCCTTATGATAAAAAGAAGGAGGAGGAAGACAACAAGAAGGACAAAGACACTAAAGCCAATGATGCTAAGAAGAAATTGGTTTGCCATCATTGTGGTAAAGAAGGACACATCAAACCAAGGTTCCCAGATTTAAAAGGAGGAGCCTTCAAATGCTACCTATGTGGGAAAGAGGGGCATATGAAGAGGAACTGTCCTGAGAATAAACAGCAGGGGAAATTGGCAACTTTGGAAGGCAAAGGAAAATCTACAGTGAAAATTGATGCTGAAAATCATGGCCAAGTGGAAGGTACACTACTCATTTGTGCCATACCCATAGCAGTAGTATATGATACTGGAGCAACTCACTCTTTGATTTCTTATGAAATAGTTAAAATGTTAAAATTAAACCGCATATTGGTTGAAACCCCATTGCTTGTACAAAGTCCACTAGGGGTTCTAGTCTCTTAAACATGATTTGTGTGGATGTGGAGTTAAACATAGGGGGAAAATTTTTTATTTCCAATTTATATGTTTTAAATTACCCAAATATAGGAGTTATATTGGGGGTAGACTAGTTAAGGAAATTTAAAGCCATAATTAATTTAGACTCATCCACCATATCATTGCAAAATTCTAGAGGCCAGAGGATCACAGTTTTATGTGAAGTAGCTAAGGAAGGGAAATTATATCATTTAGTTAACTCAGAAAAAGATTTCAGTGAACTAACCATTGAAGAAATTCCCATAGTCAATGAATACTTGGATGTGTTTGGGGAAGTTAAGGGTGTTCCACACCGTAGACCAGTTGAGTTTCAAATCAATCTCATTCCAGGAGAAAGCCCAATAATCAAGAAACCTTATAGAATAGGGCCAAGTGAACTGAAAGAATTGAAGAATCAGTTGGAATAATTAGAGAGCAAAGGATTTATAAGGCCAAGTAATTCATGCTGGGGTGCTCCAGTAGTGTTTGTAAGAAAACATGATGGTACTTTGAGAATGTGCATAGATTACAGAGAACTAAATAAGGTAACCATCAAAATCAAATACCCATTGCCTAGAATAGATGATCTCTTTGACCAACTCAGTGAAGCTAAAATATTTTCTAGACTAGACTTAGCATCAGGATTTCATCAAATGAAGGTTGAAGACTCAAGTGTTAAGTACACTGCATTTAACACTAGATATGGCTTATATGAATTTATGGTTATGCCATTTGGCTTGACAAATGCTCCTTCATATTTTGTTGATTTAATAAATAGAATATTCAGAGATTATTTAGACAAGTTTGTACTGATTTTTATTGATGACATTTTGATTTATTCCAAAACAGTGGAAGAGCATAAAAATCATTTGCATTTAGTTTTGTCAAGATTAAGGAAGAATGATTTAAAGGCAAAAATTTTAAAATGTGCATTTTGGAAAGAAGAAGTACATTTTCTTGGGCATGTTATCTCTGCCAAAGGAATATTAGTAAACCCCAATAAGGTAGTAGTTATCCAAGCATGGAAATGGCCTAGCACAATCAGTGAGATTAGATCATTTATGGGGATGGCAGGATATTGTAGGAGATTTATAAAAGATTTTTCAAAAATATCATCACCACTTACCAATTTAACTAGAAAGAACCAAGCCTTTGTATGGATAGAAAAATGTGAGCAAGCTTTTATCAAAATAAAAGAAGCTCTGATTAATGCACCAGTATTGAGGGTGCCAGAGGGAAATGAAAACTTAATTGTGTACACTGATGCAAGTGGCTCTGGGCTAGGGGCTGTGTTGATGCAGCAAGACCAGGTGGTAGCCTATGCATCTAGGCAATTAAAGCCACATGAAACAAGATATGCAACCCATGATCTTGAACTAGCAGCAGTTGTGTATGCCTTGAAACTTTGGAGACATTATTTGTTAGGTGCCAAATTTATTTTGTACACTGATCATAAGGCACTGAAATATTTATTCTCACAAAAAGATTTGAACATGAGGCAACATAGATGGGTGGAGTTCCTAGCTACCTATGATCTAGATATACTTTATACACCAGGTAAGGCAAATAAAGTTGCAGATGCCTTGAGTAGACAACATGCTAAAGTAGCCATGTTGATGATGGAAGAGTTTAAGGATCTGTCTATACTTACTGAATTGGAAATTGAGGCAAATAGTGAGGTACAAATGGTACCCATTGAAGAAGATGAATGTAAAGGGAAATTGAGTATGGTATCTCTGCAATCAAATTTACTTCTAAAGGTTGGGAAAATGCAGGAACAAGACTTAAACCTATTGGAGAAGAAAATGCTCTTATTAAAAGGGGAAGAAGTAATAAATTATCAAGTTGATAAAGATGGTTATTTAAGGAACAAAAATAGGATATGTGTTCCAGAAAACATAGAATTGAAGGAGGAAATATTAAATGAATACCATAGGAGTATGTACTCCATACACCCAGGAAGCACCAAGATGTATCAAAATTTGAAAAGAAATCTTTGGTGGAAGGGAATGAAGTCAGATGTGGCCAGACATGTTGCAAAGTGTATGACTTGCCAACAAGTCAAGGCAGAGACACAAAGGCCATCAGGACTGTTACAACCCCTTAGTATACCACAGTGGAAATGGGATGATATATCTATGGATTTCATAGATGGTCTGCCTAGATCTAAGAGGGGAAACACAAGTATATGGGTAATAGTGGATAGGCTAACTAAAGTAGCACATTTTATCCCAATTAAATCAGAAAGAAATGCTCCAAAATTGGCTCAAATATTCATGAAAGAGGTGGTAAGATTGCATGGCATTCCTAAAACCATTATGAGTGATAGGGATACCATCTTCACCTTAAGGTTTTGGAAGAGTTTTCAAGAGGCCATGGGGAGTGAATTATGCTTAAGCACTGCCTACCATCCACAATCAGATGGACAAACTGAGGTGGTGAACAAAGTCTTAGAGGACTTGTTGAGAGCATGTGCACTGGACTTTGGAGGCAACTGGGAAGACCACCTCCATTTAGCTGAATTCACATACAATAACAGTTATCAAAGCACCATAGGGATGGCACCATTTGAAGCCTTATATGGAAAGCCATGTTTATCACCTATATGCTGGGTAGAGACTGGAGAAAGAGCTGTTCTAGGACCTGATTATGTAAAAGAAATTACAGAGAAAATTGGGTTAATAAGAAAAAGAATAGCAGCAGCTCAAAGAAATTTGCAGATAGGAAGAGAAAGCAAGTGGAATATGAAGTGGGAGACTTTGTTTTCATCAAGATTTCACCTATGAAGAAAGTCTTGAGATTTGGTAAACAAGGTAAACTCACACCAAGGTATGTTGGACCCTATAAAATTCTGGAAAGAATAGGTTCTTTAGCATACAAATTGGAATTACCAGAGGAAATGAAGGCAATGCACAATGTTTTTCATGTGTCACAACTTAGAAGGTGGGTACATGATAAAGAAGAAATTCTGGAAAAGCCTACCCAAATTCAAATAAATCCTAATATGGTTTATGAAAAGGAACCAGTGGGGATTTTAGCTAAAGAAGAAAAGAAATTGAGGAGCAAAACTTTGAAACTAGTGAAGGTCCAATGGAGTGTTGATCCTAATGATTGTACATGGGAGCTAGAAGATAAGATTAGGATGGATTACTCTAAGCTTTTTGCAAATAAAAGGTAATTTTTTTTATTTCTGGAAAAATTTAATATGCATGGTTGATATGATTGAATATGTTTGTTTATGCATATGCTTAATAAATCTTTCTAAAGTCAGTGAATGCTTGTTATAACTACAAAAAAAATTGTGAGGACACAATTCCTAAAAGGAGGGGTGAATGAAATGCCCCAAAAATTTTGAAAAAAAAAATTAAAACAATTCAGTTTAAAATATATATATATATATATATTGGATCAAATGTTGATGGAGTTTCTGAATTGGATGATGTGCAGGGATATGTGTGCACGTGCACACTGAAAATGGCACAAGGAAGAGATTTAAAAAATTTCTAAAAAAAATAATATAATAATGATGATAATAAAATAAATAAACAAAGGAGGGAAGCATTTCAGATGTAATCTTGAAATGTGAATCATTGATCAAATTAAATATTTAAAATAAAGGGGTAAATTCTTTATTTAAGGCACTGAAATGTAAATAAAGCATAACCCAAGTTAAAAATGAAATATGTGCTTAAACATATTTTCTGTGAAACAGAGGGGGGAAATTAAATAAAAATAAATATTTATATATACACATGTATATTTTCTGTGAGAAGAAATATATTGAAACTGAGCAAGAAAATAATGATAACATTAAAATAGCATGAAAAATAAAATAAGTAAGTACATTATGTATGGGAAAAAATAGGAAAATGGGGGTTCCCATAAATAAACAAATATACTTGGTCACACCTTTAACATGATTTAGGTAGACTGGACATTTTCTGAAAAAGTAGGAAAAAGAAAATGTTGCCTTTAACAAAAGAAATATGGCCGGGGTAACTGAAAATGGGAATGTTAAAAAAAATACAAATGCAAAATGCATGACATTGGTTAGGACAAAAATGGAATTTTGTTTGATAAAACCCTAGTAAAATGCTTATAAATGAGTAGTTGTAGCCAGGGGAAACAGTTTACCCGAAATACTTAAAAATAAGGAAGAAAACATTTAGAGGAGAAGGAGAAAATATTGCTCAGGGATTTTCTGGATTAACTAGAAGGAGACACTTAGGTGAGTAACTTCACCAAATTCATGGCATTAAGACCTGAGATGAGGCAGCCCATTTTAATGATGTTATTTGCTTATTTTTAGTTTTGTTGAATATGGTTTTATCAATGTTCTTTGGATGCTTTTGAATCTGTCATGAATTTATTATGGATGTCTTGGATGATCTTTGCTCTATTGTGATGTTCGTCTTTGGATGTGCAACTTACTGTTTCATTACACCCAGAAAGGTTAAAGCATAAAACCTTAGAATCAAGGCAGGAATACTCATAACTAATCTGGATCTATGGCATGAAAAATTTTAATAGGAGAAAACATTATGAGCTGCATTATACTATGTATAAGTGCTGAGACTTAGAACAGTGTATTAGGGGTGTACTTGAGTGCTGAACCCCTGATCAAAAAAAAAAGATGATAAAACTCACAAGTTAAAATTATGGTTAAGCTAGATTGTGAATCTGGTTCAATCATAGTTACTTGTAGATCAAAATAAAACCCAACATGCCATATCTCTATTTATAGTTGTAAAGATTCTTGTATGGATCTAAGACCCAGATATCTCTGGACAACATCATTAAAAATAATTATTTATTTGTTTTTGGAAATTATGCTTACAAGATGATTGGGATGCTTTCATGTATGCAGTAGCATTTTTCATTTAAGTATCAGATGATAAAATCAAACAAATGCTTCTAGTAAACAAACTAGGGATAATGAGCCAAGAAGGCTGCTAGAATGCTTGTTATATTTGAAGTATGCAAGTTGGCACATGGTTTGTTTAAGCCCTGAGATCTTTGTGCAATAATGTGAATTAATTTATTGCAATGTGTCCCAGTGATTCCTTAATAGCAGATGAGGCTGAAATATAAATTGACATGTATATACTTATAGGTAACTCCTAAACCAGGAAGCAAAAGATATGAATGCTACTTAGATTTGTTGAAATGGAAACATGATTATTCCAGAGCATCTAAGTATTGTAGATTGATGTGAATGAATGTATGATTATGATTGTGCAATTAGTTGACTTATGAAGTTATTATACTTGCATGACAGTCTAACCTGAACCAAAGAAAATAGCTGTTTTGTTGAGTTACTCAAGTAACTGGCTAAAACTTATACATCATTCAATTGCTTAATATCATGAATTTAAGGATGTTATTCATACCAGATCATAGATCTGACCCTTGTTTGCTCATGGCATATGGGGGTGTCTCATTTTAAAAATGAGGCAGTCACTAATGCTCTTTCAGGTAATGCTGGAATTAAGTAGAAAATGAAGTTATGGCTAAGGAGAAGGAGTGAATGAACATGCTAGCTAGTTTTAATAAGAGCCTATGATGATTTTATTTGCTTGTATTCATGAGAGAATTATGTTTGAATATGTAATGAATTGCCTTGTTTGATTAAAATCAGTTGTTGTCAGATGACTTTTGTTATGTGGTAAAGCTTTTCAATCTGAGGAAGAAGTGTATTTACATTTAAGTAATCCTCATATAAAAATTTACAACCTGATGTAGCCAGGTTTGAATCATTTAAAGACACTAAGCTTTGAATGTAAAATTTTCATTTAAATTTGTAGTATATTTCAGACACTTTATTGTTTTAATTAAGGTATTTTGCAAAAGAACTCAAGCTCATTTGTATGTGATACTTTAAGAAATGGATTTTTCTGAAGAAAGCTTTTAGCACTTGGCAACTGAATAACATTTCAATTACCTTAATCAAGTGTTTGGTTAGCACAGCCATATGGTTCAACCAGCTTCAAAAGAATGGGGTCTTGGTTGAGCATGTTGGTCTGTAATTTGAGAACTAAAAGTGTTTTACATCCTTTTGTAAAAAGTTATGTTAAAATCTTCTTCAAACGTTAAATGGCAAACAAGCATTTTAAAACAGATTGGTATTATTAATTCAAAAAGAATTTTGAATCCAAAATCTGGTTCACTTGAAACAAAATGGTTGTTCTTTATAAAAAAAAGGGAAATAAACATTTTTAAAGTTCAGAACCTTTTTTATAGAAAACTTGGATATCAGTAACATAAAAGAACTACTTATGTTATGTCAAACTGTATAAGTAGAGAATAAGAGAGGTTTCAAAGAAAATATATATAAATTGATAATGATAAATGTAGATATCATTTTCTGATACTTAGGCAAATAACAAACATTTGAACTATGCAAAAGAAAAATAAATAAATGAACTCTTGTGTTCTAAGATTATTTGAAACATGGTCAACATAATCAAATCCAAGTATGAATAAATATGAACAGGATTCACTTATATAATGTAAATATCAAAGAATGTGGGAATTTAAATTATGAGTAGATCCATTTCAAATTCAAATCAGTCAGACTAGCTCTTGTCAAAAAAATAATATAATAAACTCTGATTTTAAACAAGAGAAACACATATATCATCATATGTATGTGTATATTTCTATGACTGAACTGATATATTTATATTGGTAGAAAATTTAAATCCAGAGCACATTGTTTGAAAAGAAAAAATGACCCTGAGAAATTTAAACTAAGTTCAATTGAGAAAGTTAAAAAAAATCCTTATGAAATTAAAGTAAAAAATAAAATTGGAGGTTCATTTCACTCGTCCTTCAAATCAAATTACCACCACCTCTCCCTCTCTCTCTCTCTAGCTCCTCCAACAGGACCCTATGCCGCTGATGCTAGTTCTACAACACCTTCCTTCCCCTTAGATGCCACCAGCCCTAATTCCGCTCCACCAGCCCTAACTCTGACTCCTCCAACTTTCCTCTATGCTACTAGCTCTGACAAGACTACTACTACAGGAAAGAATGCTTCAACCTTACCTTCGAATTTAGCAAGACATTTCTCATTTCCAGAGTTCAAATCAACCACTATTGGGTTCTACGAAGTTTTGTTTCTGGATGAAGGTGAATTCAAAATGAAATCAAGAGTTGTGTTTTTTAAGGTTTTGGGTGCAAGGCCAGCAATGAATCCTACTTGGCATAATGAGCAGAAATGGGTTGATGCACACACCATGTCTGTTGAAATGATGAAGCAATCGGAGTTTTCACTCCAACTTGCCATCACCATCGGCAATAACGTCCACCTCCACCTTGCCAAACTCTTATCTAATCCTAACACCACCAATGCTTACTCGGAAAATTTGGGTAAAAGAACACCACTTATCCTTGATCCGGGTGGAGATACAACTCATGTACGATCCCGCGCTCACATCCATCCGATCTTTCACATCACTTCACTCAAACTATGTCACATGACAATGACAGCTAAACCATCATCATTAACCACTACCTTCATCAATAAACTACCCACCTACCATACTCATATCCTCGAACACAAAATCACTGCAACATCAAGTTCTAGTGCATTGGCAAGGCAACACTCCACAAGAAGCTACTAGGAAAAATCTTCAACAACTCACCCTAGTTTTCCTACTTTCGACCACTAGGACAAGGTCGCTTTCTGAGTGGGTGGTAAATTATACATTAATGATACATGTACCAGCCTGATATCAAGAATAATGCACAAGGCAGAATAGTAATACAAAAAAGGACAGTACAGCTTCTATAACAACTTTATATATATATATATATATATATATATCACTATTTGTTACAAAACAAGGCTAAGATTGCTTAACAAATAGTATAATGACAGCTGTAAGAAGTTGTTACAATGCATGTTTTTACTAAGCTATATAACAATATGGAATGGAACTCAAAATGGAGGTTGGAAAAGTTATTCACTCATTTCCGTTCTGCAACTTTCTTCTCCTTCTTCAACTTCTCTCCTCCTCTCAACCATTATTGCTCTTCTACTCATATCAGAGATCCTCATCTTATCTTTAGTTTCCATTTCACTTTCCGCCAGGTTGTCTCTCCATTATACTCGAAAGAACCTAATTTCTTTGTCGTGGAGCTTCCTAGTTCCGTGCTCCACAATGCATGCGGTGGCACGGGATGCTATTGGCTCCATCTTTATATCCCCAATTGACCAGGCTCCACCACAGTGGTTGTGCTATGAAGGCATTTCCTCAAGTGCGAAATGTGAAAAACATCGTGGACTTCTGTCAACCTATCTGGTAGCTCTATGTGGTGAGCCAATATTCCAATTCTTTCCAAAACTCGGAAAGGGCCAAAAAATCTTGGTGCCAACTTTCCTGTTTTTCCAAATTTCATGACTTTCCAAAGAGGGAAAACTTCGATAAACACTATGTCTCCAACCGCTAATGCCAACTCTTTCCTTCTCTTATCCACATAGGATTTTTGGCAGTCTAGTGATGCCTTCATATGTTGCCTAATTAACTCAACCTTTTTCGAAGTTTCATGAAGTAAATCCGGTCCGAGTAGAATATTATCGGTGTGGTTCCTTACCAACAATTTGGCGATTTTCATGGCCTTCCATAAAGCTCTTCAAAGGGTGCCACACCAATTGTCGATTGGTAACTATGGTTATAAGCAAATCCACTAAAGGTAGGTTCTACTCCTATTATCCTCCAAAGTCCATGGTGCAAGCTCTCAACAATTCCTCTGATAACATATTTACACTTTTAGTTTTTCCATCTGTCTGCGGGTGGCAAGCGGTGCTAAAATCAACAAAGTTCCTAAAGCTATCTGCAAACTCCTCCAAAACTCGCTAGTAAATAAGAGGTCTCTATCACTAACGATGCTAACCGGAATTCCATTTAGTCAAACCACCTCCTTGATATAAATCGCACCAGAAATGTCGCGGTCCTACTGCTCTTAACGAGAATAAAATGGGCGCTTTTTGTGAGTCTATCCACTATGAAACAAATTGCCTCATTGCCTCCTTTGATTCCTCGGCGACCCATCTATAAAGTCCATCGATATATGTTCTCATTTCCAAGTCGGAATTTATAATGGCAATAACATTCCCCCGAGTTTCACTTACTTAGCTTTAATCCTTTGACATGTTAAACATCTAGAAACAAATTCAGCTATTTTCTTATACATCCGGACCATTAGAAAATCCATTTCATATCCTACACATCTTATCTCCTCCGGGGTGAATAGTCATCCTTGAATGGTAACATTCCGCAAGTACTTCCTCCAATATACTATTAATCTTTGGAATGCAAATCATCCACCTCTCCTAAAAACATCCCTTCTCATCAACTACATATCTACTGATATGGGAAAATTGTTCTCCTCTATTTAGCTTGTCCAAGATATCAACTATCTCCTCCTCCTTCTTTTGTTTAAGTCCAATGTGGTCCATTAACGAAGGCCTCGCTTTCGTTGCTGCTAAATACTTTTGAGTGGGTTATATTAGTGGTTGGAAGTTGAAATTCGAGAGGAACTCCAACTGCCTTCACTCATATATTGCTCCTAAGGTAGCATGCCTCCGGCTAAGGGCGTCGACAACGACATTCCCCTTTTTAGAGGTATACTATATCCCCAAAGTCATAGAATGCTATAAACTTCATCCACCTCTACAACCTAAGATTTAAATATTTTTGGGAAAATAGGCATTTAAGTGATTTATGGTCAATGAACAACTCAAACATTTCCCCCAAAAGATAGTGCCTCCACATCTTCAAGGCGAAAATAATGGTAGCTAACTCCAAGTCATGAATTGGGTATCGTGTCTCATGGTCCTTTATTTGCCTACTAACATAAGCTATTTCTTTTTCTACTTGCATAAGAACTGCTCCCAAGCCTGTGCCACATGCATCCGTGTAAAATGTAAAAGGTTTCGTTCTATTGGGGATGACGAGTACTGGTGCGCTTGTCAATAGTTGCTTTAGCTTCTCAAATGCTTTCGTACATTTCTCATCCCATGTAAAGACTAGATTCTTCTTGGTTAAGCGAGTTAAAGGGACAACAATCTTTGCAAAATACTTTATGAATTTCCTATAGTAACTCGCTAACTCTAGAAAACTCCTAACCTCTATGGAATTCTTCAAAATCTTCCAACTTTGAATTGCTTCCACTTTTTCGGGGTCCGCTGCTAATCTTGCTCGAAAACAATGTGCACAAGAAATCTTACTTCCTTCCTTCAAAAGTGGCACTTTGAGAATTTGGCTTTAAGCCGCCGCTTTCTCAAAGTTCCTCATATCTACCTTAAGTGATTTTCATGCTCTCATTCACTCTTAGAGAATATTAAGATATCATCGACAAAAAGTACGATGAATTTATTCAACTATCCCCTAAATACTCTACACATCAAATCTACAAAGTACTCGAAGGGCATTCGTTAATCCAAAAGGCATCGCTTTCCATTTATAGAGTTCATCTGGTGCGCAAAATGCGGTTTTTGGTTTGTTATCCTCTATATACCTCGGTTGATGAAATTCAGTAGCCAAGTCCAATTAGAGAAGGCTTTGGCTCCCACAAGCTGATTAAACAAATCGTCTATCCTAGGTAAGGAATATCTATTCTTCTTCATCAAATTGTTGAGTTCTCTATAGTCGATGCATATCCTCAATGAGCCATCTGTCTTGATGACAAAGATAATAGGGGCTCCCCATTCCAAGGTACTCCGTTGGATGAATCCTTTATGTAGTAGCTTCGAAATCTGTTTATCAAATTCCCATCTTTCCATGGGGGCCATATGCCTTAATGGTAAAGCGACTGGTCTTGCGTCCTTCTCCAAATCAATCCTAAACTCAATCTTCCTTCGGGGTGGGAGACTTAAAACTTCTTTAAAGACATGGGAGAACTCTTGAACTAAGGTTACGGATGAAAGCGCATTTTGCGATAGGTTCATCGAGTATAGATAATTAACACGACTGCATTCTGGGGTGTGCATCGAACGTCTATATCTCGCCCTTTGAAATCCTTTAACCATACTACCCTCTTATCCAATCTAGGATTGCTCCATAGTGCGATAACCAATCCATTCCCAAGATGAGTCCATATCCCTTAAAATTAAAAATGTACGCATTACATATGAAATCAACATCACATATGTCTAACACTATGTCTATGCAAATAGAGAAAAGACGTGTCATCCCCCTAATAGGATTTGAGACCACTATTGGTTTGGTGATAGTTTGGTTTGAAGATTTAAGGAGTTAATCACATTTCTAGCTATAAATGAATGTGATGCTCCGGAGTCGAACATGGTACAAATTTTATTCCCAAAAATGAGAGTTATACCTTCCATAGCTACCTTCCCTTGGTCTCTAGAGGGCGGTCGACTTGAAACATGGACAGCCTCAATTGCGTAGGCTTTCCCACTCCGCCCTTCCTTCATTATCTTCGAACACTGATTCTTATAGTGCCCCTCTTAGTGGCAATGGTAACACTTTCCCTTAAAAGCTTCCTTCAACAGATTTAGCCTGCAATCTTTAATGGTATGTCCTTTCTTTTGGCAACTCTTACACACCTTACGTCTTTCTTAAACTTCCCCTTTAACTTCTTATTCGCCCAACAGTTTCCTTTTTTGGGTCCTCCTTGGTTCTATGAAGGTCCTGCCTTCTCCTTTTCCATCTCTTTCTCCTCTACACTAGCCATTTGCAGTAAAGCCATCTCATCTAGCATCCCGTATGTGGCTTCAGTAGGTATTTGAGTCAACAACAATTCTCCGAGTGGAGAGTTTAGGCCCTTGACAAACTTTGTGGCCTTTTTCATGGGTGTATCGATTAAACTCATTCCAAACTTGCCTAGCTTTATAAATTTACTAATATACTCCATTAGAGTGGAGTCTCCCTGCCTAAGCTGTACAAACCTTTCTAAGTGCAAGCTCACTTCTTCTCTCGACATAAATCACGTCTCAAATCGGTCCTTGAACTCATCCCAAGCGACAATACTTCCAACATCCTCCTCAGCTATAATATTCCATTAATCTAAGGCCTTTCCCTTAAGGTGCCAAGCTGGCATTCTCCACTTCATTTGATCCTCCTAACCAAGCTCCTAAAATATACTTTCACGGTCATTTATCCATGCCTTTGTCTCAATAAAACTTCCCTTTCCAGAATATGCTTTTCCTCCTATATTAATAAAATCCTTACACATTTAGGAAAATCAATAGGACGAAGTGCTGCTGTCGGTGCAGTTTGCTGAGGAACATGGACTTGTCCTACATGCCTGAGGTACTGTTTAAACCATGTAGGCATCTCTCGAATGGTAGGCATTCCTTAGGCAGGATTCCCAGTCTTAGAAGAAGAAGGATTTTCAGTCATAATCTATTATCTGTAGGTTCAATTTTTAGTTATAGTTTCCTAATATAGTATTATACGTTGAAATAAAGATTTGCCAAGTGTGTATGTTCATGTTCATCATATATATATATATATATATATATATATATATATAATTGTGTGTGTGTGACAAGGGTTTTTGAAAGTTTCTTTTCAAAAATAACAAGTATGTCTTTCTTACGTATATCTATCTCCATTGATCGGGTAACCTAAGCTCTGGTACCAAATGTAACAACCCACCCTGATACGGATCTAAATTCGATCCAAAAAAGGCTCATCGAAACTTAGGCCCATTCTAAAGCTGGTTGTTGGTTGATAAAAAGAACAATACAGAGCTATTTATCTATAGATCTCACAATGGAAGGATAAAATATAATAATAGCAATAGTACCCATTTCATTCAAATTCAAAATGTCATAATATCTATGACACAATACCAATAGCAATCGTTACATGTCTGTGGTATATCTTTTTTAAAATACAACATTTTTCAATGGGTACATAAGAAAGTAACATAAATGGATAAATAGATAAATTGCCACAAGCTTCCTCATGGCCTTCACCTTCAACGTCGCCTTTCCCAACCTATGTTGTAATAAGAGGGAGTCAGAACAACATATGTCTAGAGAAGAAAAATTTAGAGCCTTACTGTAATAGTACTTGGCAGTGTAGTTTAAGTAGGAATATGTCTTTCATATTCTGTCTACATCATAAGTCTTTCCAAATATAAGTCAAGAGGCTTTCCAAGTATAAACCAAAATGCTTTCTAGATATAAGCCCATAGCCCTCATGCTTTCAACCTAATAACCCACGTCTATCATCAATAATGTCCCATCAACGTAAGACATAGTACCAAGTCACTTAATACCTTTTAATGAGAACTAGGCAGACTTCAACTTTTTAATATGTGATTTAAGGTAGGTCTACGTCATTTAATATCTATCCTGTAATGACCCGCCTTTTCGACCTACGAAGGTCGACACCTGATACGCCTATGGTATTAGAGTGTCGAGCTTCCAAGTGTTGGAAAGGAAGAATGTTAGGGTAAAATAAAACAAAAAAAACAAGGGAAAATAGAATCTCACAGTGGAACGATAACATATAATACAACAAAGACAGTAAAATTATCACTATAAGATACATGGTATATTAGAGTTAAAACAAACCTCATCAGCCTAGACAGTTATAATTCCTTGACTTTACAGTTGCTGGTGGGTATACATAATAATACAGTGGAAAATAAAATTACTACGGCATGCGAACATACAGCTCTCCTCCATGAGCTCCATGTCCCACCAACGACAAATTGGAAAACTTGGTATGACTCAATCATTATAATAAAATAACACCCGGGTAAGTTTGGAAAACCAACGAGATAAAACTCAAGGAATATGTTGAACATATTGTAATCTATGAGACCATGACACAGAACACGAAATGGGTTTTACCTCACAAGAACAACATCCATACATGAAAGAATTGAAACAAGTCAAAACAAAATCCGAACTTAAAGAATGGACACAAATAATTAAACATAGAGAGGAGCACAAGACACTTCTCGATCGAATTAAGAAAACAATTTAAATATTTGAATCAAAACAAGGAAAATGAATTTTTCCAATAATGACTAGGAGGGTACACCCTCTTTACCGAATGTATACCTCTATAAAATATACTTAAGAACTACAATGGCACTAAGAAACCTCTAAGCCAGACCTCGCCAACTTTACCGAGAATCCGAGTGTTTGACATCTCTGTGTGCATACAACCGTAACCAATCTAGGATAAATTTGACACTACCCTAACGGGTGCAACCCCAGATAGCTTGGCCCCCACTCGCTCATTATTTTGTCATTTTTGATAAAGGATATCAATGCCCCAAACGAGTAGCAAATCGTCTTAGATGAAACACAAAGAAGGATGTTGATAGTCAATAAATCAACTATCGAAAATAACAAAATGATCGTATATGGAAATTAAATCTCTTACACTTATCACCACTCGACGATTTCTAACATGTATTAACCCTCGGTTAACGACGAAGATAGATAAGTTCGGACATTGTTGCCTCACAAACCTTGCCTCGACGTATATTCTTAACTTTCGAGATAGAGACGAGTTTCCATACCTCGACATTTAGTGTTAAAATATGCCTAAATCCTTAACAATTGATATTACTTATGGAAATTAAGATTTTATACCCTTCGCACCAAACTTCAATTTCCAACACGTATTATCCTCCGCTTACAAACGAAGCCTGGTAAGTTAGGGCACTAGTTGCTTCTGGCCTTGCCTAGACACTCCAGTTTTTAAATCTAATAGATAGTAACGAATCCACTTTCTTTATGTTTGGTATTAAGAATAAGACTAAATTCTTTCAATGAACAAAATCAAACTTTTAAACTTTTACAAAATTTGACTTACACTTGTGCATGATTTTCACATCACAAACATTTGTAAAACACTTTAGAAGCACTTCTTTAAAACGTTCCTTTAAAGAGCTAATTATATATCTAGGTGTATCAAAAAGAAGGGTTAAAAATAAATGTCATTAAACATTGTTTACTATAAAACCAAAACCAATTACACTTAGCTTTATCTTTAAAACAATCCTTTTAAAGACTTTTTTATTTATAAAATATCATTTCTAAATCAACTTATTATTATCTTTAAAACACAACTCCTCCAAAGATTTAAGAATATCAACACTTATTAAGTTAAGTAACAAGTTTTCTTACTAACTTTACGAAATCATTTACTATAACAAAAGTGTTGTAATCCATGAGTTCTTTTCTCAATTCTTAGAAAACATTTATTACAACAACAATGTTGTAATCCATGCTTCCTTTTCACATTCAATAACTCAAAAATACTTGAAATATAGTTTAAAACATCCATTTCAAATATTACTTAAAAAAATTCTCAAGTTAAAATATATTAAAACTCAAAACCATTTCCTTATTTTCAAAACAAAAACTTCTTCTTTGATAATTTATAATAAATGCTTTAAAATATTTATATAAATTTCAAACCACCTTAAAAACACTTCAATATGGGTAGAAAGATGCTCTAAAAAGATTGAAGAAGAAAAATCAAGTTTAAAATCATTTACTCCAAAAGTGCTACTAAAAAGAGTACGTACTCCTTTAAATCGGTTATTATCAAATTGGTATTTTCTCCATGTCTTTACAAAGTATGAATAATATACTTTATTTATAGAACAATACTATTATTCTAGTATGCATTTACAAAAATTTAAAGAATTTTGAAGTCAACAAAATCCATTTGAAAGTTGTTTTAAAACTTGACTTTGGAACTGCAAAAATGCGACAAAATCCTTTTTAATTTTTAAAATCTTTGGAGTTAGGTTTTATAACCTTTTCCGAGCCTTCAAAACTTTGTCCAAACAACAAATTTAAAAACACAAAAGAACGATCAAATATTTAATTATGCAAACACAAGCATACAACAAACAGAAGATTGAAAAATGAGATTTCATAAGTGTCGGTATAGCGATAATCGCTATAATGTCACTTTCACAAACAACTAAAAAATCATACATATATTTTGAATCAAACTTTAATATAAGCAACATAAATATAAAAGTGAATCAACATTGGCAAGAAACCCCTTAGGGTCTATCTATAAAAGTCCCTTGTAAATCTCATATATGTATATGCATTCCGAAGTGTTCAGTAGCGACCTATTAGACACTTCGACTTCCTCTTTATGTCCCCTGCAAAACAATGATTACTTATGTTATCTGCTTCCAAGCGAGAATCAAATCCAAACAAGTAATATACACAAGTATAAACAACATAAACAATATTAATATTTTACAACATTTTGTCAATTTTTAAAACACTTTTAAAAGTGAGTTCAACTTACTTTTAATTCAAAGAAGAAGCAACACTTCCTGCCACAACAAAGCAGCACATAACCACTTCCTACCCACAACCCAAAACACCAACTCAAGCCTAGATACCATCCAAAAAGCACACGGCCAAACCAAGAAGTGTGCCTAATACACACGGCCAAGGAGGAAATGGATGGGCTTGGCTCCCAAACTTGCAACTTTGAGAAGGTAATGAGGTTTGCAATATTATTTCAAGCTTATGTAAGAAGTTAGAGTAGGAAAAAGTGGGTTTTGAAGAGTTTTAACTAAAGGAAATAAGAATGAAGAAGAGGTAGAAAAGAGAACCAAAGAAGAGAATGGTGTAACGACCCGTAATTTTCGATAATTAAATTTATTAATTAAATAATTTTTGGAAATTAATGTTGTGAAAAATTAAAAAAATTTAAGATTTAATAATAAGAGAATAACTAGAATGAAATGTAGTAATATTAATTCAAGGTAATTGATAACTACTTTAAATGTAATTCCAATTAATTGAAATGATCAAAAAGTTATTATTGGTTATAGCTTGTAAATAAGGAAATAGTTTAAATGTTATATTAAACGGTGAGATAATATGTAACTAATTGTAATTAGATAAAATCAGTGTTGGGTAAGTGGTTATAACATTTGTTTGGAGATGATAAACTTATAAATATGATTAAATTAAGTAAAAGGGTGACAATTGTTACTTGTTACCCATTTATTTAATCTGTTGAATTAAATTGGAAATCAATTGCAATTAACCTAATTAATTTGTGCGGTTAATATGAATTAAAATGGTAACTGTAGACTATTGATGTAATAAAGGGTAAACCAATGTTAATTATATCCATTAGATAATGATTGATGGAATAAAAAGATCGAAATCAAATTAGATCAATTTATTGGAATTTAAATTATAATTAAAGGATTTATTGCTATTGAAATTAAACATTGTAATTAGTGCAATAATTAATATTGAATGTGACATGGGAAATTGGTTTTAAAAAGATTGTTAATTTCTATGTAATTAGAAATGATAATATTTGTTTATTATTAAATTTGAATTTGAAAAGTGATAAAATCAATTTAATAAAAATTTATTTAATTAGCGTGAAAATAGCCATTTTGGCCACCGTCTTGGATTTCGACGAAATCAGTTTCATCAGATCTGTAACAGTGAATATTGTAAGATTCAAGTTTCGTAGCGATCAGACTTGTCGTTTGATCGTGTGGGCTTGGAACGCGTAGAAATCAATTTAATTGAATTAAATTTGAAATAAGCTGATTTTAAAGCTAACTTCTTTATACGATTGACTTAGGCTTGAAACTTGTTCCATCGAGTTTAAAAATATCAAAAACATCTATTTTGATATATGGGATGACCCACTTTCGTTTCGGAGGCAGAACGGGCTTTTCGGGTCGCTATTGTCGTTCGTACCAATTCAATACGTGTTCATTTTCTTATCGGGCTTTCTTCATATAAATAGATCTTTCTAAACCCTAATAGCCTTTTATTTCTTATTCCTGTGCGTACAACTACATCTGTCCATTCCTTCTTCTCAAATGGCAGAAACCTTATTTCCTAGACTCAATTGCAAATCAAATTCAAATCAAAAATCAAACTTCTCAAAACCCTATCATATTATATACCGATTCGAAGCTCTCGACGAGCGTAATCCACTGGTGCAATTCGTTTTTGCAATCAAATCACCGTTTTTCCAGAAATCAGTGATTTGTTTTCGGTCGTTCATATTGGGTTATCGTTTTTAACGGTGGATCTTCAATGAGGGTTCGATCGGGAAGTGCAGTGTCGTAGAGGTCGATGAGCAGCACTCATCTGTGTAATTGGTTCGTCGAGATGGTCATCAAAATCGCCGGAATCGGCGACTTTCTCTTCGCAGCGGCGGAGGTGGTTTTGGCCATGTGGGGCCTGTGCGCGCACCAATATGGTGCGGTCTGAAGCGGGCTTGTGGGTGGCGGCCTCGGATCCTGGTGGAAGAGCTCGTGTGGTCGGCAAAAATTTGGGTTAGGGTTTCCTGGAGGTGGCGGCTATCTTCCGTTCGAACACAAGATAACTAGAAGGTTGCGTGTACGATGGTAATGAGGTGATGACGTGGAGGGTAAATCCTTTTATTATTTTATTTGGTTTTAATTTAATTTTTAAATTTTCTAATGTTAATAACTTTCACATACGAGGTCGGATTCAAGCGCGGTTTGTTCCATTGCGATCGTATCAAAATTCCAGACATTGTGGAACTGGTTTGGGCGAATTATGAGACCGTTGAATTTTGGGTCTTATTTAGGATTTCAAATCGATTTGAAATCAAATGCGAGTGTTTTGACCCATTCACAACTACTAGATTATCTTATGTTAGTTAAATTGAATTTATGATGCGATTAGAAATTAATTGGTTGATGTTTAGATATTTAAATGGTCATTCCAGTTAAATCTGACTTTTATTGAATATTATCGTCATTAATTTAATATTAAATTCTAAATTGTGAGTTAATACCCGTTATTAATCCTCAGTCACTTGTTATTGTTTATTGATTGGTTTGAATGGTGATTGTGATGGATGTTGATTGTTGATATTGGATGACTGAGTGTTATATCTTTATATTGTTATAACACTGCAAGTTCCCTATGGGTTGAATGATACATACCCGAATGATCTGATAGATTAGGGAGAAATCATTATGGGTTGAAATGATAGATTCGAGCGATTTCATGAATTTGAAATTAAATCCGGGATTGCGGGTTGAAATGATATATACCCATAAATTTAAATGTATTGCGGATTGAAATGATATACATCCGTACCACTTGACCATATGGTATAAAATTATGTACGGACACCAGATTGGTTAAATTAAATGATTTTTAAATCATTAAATTTTGAATTAAGCTAAATGATAATTGGAAATAGAATTTGATTTATATAAACTGAATTATTTAGAAAATCCAAGCGTTAAATGTTGAAATTGGAATTGATTTAATGAATTGTTTAAATGAATTAAAATGGAAATTTCAAAGTTGGATTTTGAAGCATAAATGAAATTTATCGAAATTGAGTTATTGAAATGTTTGAATATAACTTTGAAATCTATTTAATTTGAAGTGGTTAAATTAATAATTCAAATATGGATTTGAAATCGATATTGATTAAATGGTTTTAAATGAGAATCTGAATTGAAAGACCAATTTTAGTTAGTTGATTTGTTAGTTGGACATGGTCAAGATGTATTGAAATGAAAGAAATGGTTTAATTTTGATAAAATTTCAAATTAATTATTTTAATATAAACTGTTTAAAGATTTATTATTTTAAAATCCTGATTTCTAAGAGTTTCAAACTATTGAACTATTTTAAACTATTTTAACCTATTTTAAAAACTATTAAACTATTTAATCTATTTTAAACTATTTCAATCTATTTTAATCTATTTAAAACTATATTAAATATTTTAATCTATAATTAAACCATTAAACTATTTTAAAGTATTTTAAACTAATATAAAGTATTTAAAACTATTTAAACTATTTTAATCCATTTTAAACTATTAAAAACCATTTAAAACTATATTTAAAGTATTTTAATCATTTAAAAGTTATTTTAAACTATTTAAACTATCTAGACTATTCTAAATTTTAGACTGTTTAAAGTAGAGTGTTTATATTTGAATCCTTGATTTAAAAGAGAATATGGTTAAATGATGTTATAACATAAGTTGGGATTTGAAATGATATTTGCTAGTGAAATGACTTATTTGAGTAAATATGATTATTTTGAAATGAGGATTTAATTGATCTATCTTATCGATATGATTTCGAAAGTGAATATGATTTTGAAAGTAAATATGATTACGGAAGTGATATGGTTTGAATTGAATATGATATTTTGGTATCAATTATGAAAAGGTTTTGAAAATGTAAAAGAACCATTTGGTGTGAAATAAGCGTTTGGTTGTTAAAGTGACCGGGATAGGATATTGTCATATTCTCTACCAATACCGAAAACCACTTTAACAACCGTGTACGTGGTGGAGATTCCAGAAGTAAGTAGGATTGTTTGGCGAACGATTCTGTATGAGGTATTTACGTAGCCCTGACTCCCGTGAGTCAGCTTAATGTGGCTAAAACAGGAGCCATGCCGGGCCAAGTGAGGTCGCTCCTCTTATCGGGTGCATTTCTTCGATACCATATTATGACTTTGTGATTGATTTGGTGGCCACCCCTCGATTTGATTATGGGAGTGTGTTCCGAGGTGGGCGGTAGCAGCTACTATGCGTTACCACCAGTCTGGATCTGCAAAATGGTAGTATCCTACCCTGGGCATTGCCTCGCGTGCCTTATCACATGCCTTATCGCGCCTTCTACGAGTTTGTTTTGTACCATACCTATGGAGTGCCCTCTGGGTAAACTACCGGTTTGGTGGAACTTACAGTACCGTATAGACTACGGGAATATATAAAATGTGTTAAGGGGGATATTGGTAATGCCTTAACGCTATTTTAGTACTTTACTTTACTGTAGACACTATTATAATAGTGTATTGTACATGTATGTAGATAGTTTAACAGATCCTTAGGAGATGGAAATCCCGAACATCTCTTAAGTTATTGCACTCACGTTGACACTGGATAGGAGATGTCAAATCCCATAAACATCTCTGAAGCCGTTACACCCATATTTATTTATTGTTGAATTAACTTACATAAGACCTTTTAGTTCTGACTCGAGTGTTTTGTCTTTTCATTACGCTCGGGTCAGTTTTGAGCCTTTCAGTGTATTGAAGACCTTATTTTTGGAGGATGAAGACGAAGATTTTGTACTATTATTATTTATTTTATTTATTCCACTGCATCATGTTGTTCCGCTACATTATTTATTTATTCCTGCTGTATGTACCTTGATTTTGTATTGTAAAAGTGTAATCAAATGTTATTTGTAAAACAGCTTCATGAACTGCTTATTTGATTATTATATTTTGTCATTCTACTGTGAGATTCTGTGTTCTGTTTTTCTTTCTTTCTCTTCTTTTTCTTATCTACCCCATAACAATCCTCCCTTTTGAATGGTTTGGGTTTGACATGTGTGTTTGCTTATGCACTTGGCGGGTGCAGCATGATAAGTGGTTCTCGCTTCTGTGTTTGGTAGCGAACAGATGACTCTTACTCCTACATGTCCCATGGGGTTGGTGCAGTCGAGAGGCTGGCCGTAAAAGCAGAACACAGTTACCGATGTATGCTACGGTGGGCATTACCCCACTAGCGATGTCCCGTTACATTTGGTATCAAAGCCAGGTTTAGCGATAACCTTAGCTTTGTGGGGTCTGACTCATATAAGATAGGGTAGAAATACCCTAGAATGAGTCGCTGAGGGTACATATATGAGAGAGCGTATTTGTTAGTGTTATAAAAGGTTTTTGTATTATGTTAATGTATTCTGTTTAGTATTTATAAATTCTGGTCGGTACATAGGGCGCTATAGCATCGATAGGGATTTTTAAACACTTAATAGGGCAGACCAACACAATATTGTTTTGAAATATGGGTAAATGAAATAATTTTACCAAGCATTATATTTTGTATATAAAAGAATAAATTTTTATAAATGGATATAGTTGGATGTGATATGTTGTTTGTTAGGTAATGAAATTTTATAAATATTGATTGTAAAATTGAATTTACAAATAAAATGAATATAAATTGGAAATTTGAGAACTTAAGTTCCGGGATTTTGTCAATTTCTTTTGAAAGATTTTGGAATATAATATTAGTGTAATTTGGAAGTATTTTTTGATATAAATATTTCAATATGATTTGAAATAAATTTTTTCAAGGAATTTTGTGCTCCCCTCTCTATCGCTGGGAAATAATTTTGGTGATGAGTGCACGCATCATCGACGTTCATTTTCGAGTTTCAAAGTGGGAAGACCGTTGTAGTAGTTTTACTACACATTTGTTTTGATAAACAAATTTTAATTTCAATTTCTAGATATGATTTGATATATATATATATATATATATAAGTTATGAGTATGTATATATATTTTAAATGATCTGAAATGGAACCTGGAATTTAGTTTTAAGTTTTCTATAAATTGGAAATTTTAATTACTGTAATTGAATGAAATCTTGACTATACTAATAATGGGAAACTACTGAAATGAGAAAAATAAGAATTAGTGGTTAAGTGATTAATGAAATATATAAGAAATTGAAAATCTGTAACTTGTAGATATGAAAATTTAGAAGATGTGACTATTGAACATTTTGTTAACTAAAATGAATAAAACAGACTTGTGTAACATTCAATTACATTCTAAAGGACATATATATATATAACTTACCAAAATATTAAAAGTTAAAATGTTAAATAGGAATATGTAATAGAATATTATACAAGTAAAGCTTGACTAATGAAAGTGTTTAATAGAATTATCTCTACAAATAACAATTTGGATGTTATAAAATGTTATAAACTTAAGTTAATAATTTGAAATTGCTAGTAATTAAATTTAATAGAAAAGTGAATACTATAAGTAATGATTATAAATTTAAGTGCTTGAAGTCATTTATAATTAAATTGAGTAGTAAAGGTGAATACTATATTAATTGAATGATTTTAACTTCAGAAAATGTTGAAATGATTAAGAATAGACTTAATATTCAATTGACATTATAAAAGAAAAATAAAATAAATGTAAATTAAGGGTAGAAATACTAAAGTATGAAATGATTTGTTGGAAATCAAGTATATCATCAAATAATAAATGGGAATTAAACTGCAATGAAAAGTATGTAATACTTAAATAAGGAATTCATTGATTATTTTAAATAATCGAATGGAAATAATTTATGTAAGTAAATTAATGTAAATTTAATGAATTGGCATTGTATGAAGGAATGGGAAATGAAATTTTGTAAGTAATGAATGTAAATTAATGAAATAAGCATTGTATGAATGGATGAAAATAAATGAACAGTTAATGATATAATTTTTTTGTTAATAAGAATGAACTTGAATAATACTTGAAATCATTGTTTGTTTTGGCTTATGGGATGGTTGGGAAAGGATACTACTAACTGTATAAGATGTACGAATAATCTGTTAAGTTATGATCGAAGACTGTTGAGTGCATGGTATACTTAGTAGTTTATTTATCATTCTATATAATTAAAAGTGTCTAAATCCGAACAAACCATTTGTTTTGGTTGCTATGGATGGATGGTTGATTACTTTGATTGCATGTGATGATTATATGTTTTGGTTGCAAGTGATTGTTATTATGTTGTGTTGATTTGTTATTGAAACAACTAAATATTTCTCTTTTATATAATTATTAACTTCTTTGGATTATATAAGTGAAATGCAGGTTATGGAAGCAATAACTACAGCTTTTGGTTTCATAAATAAGCGTTGTTTGCCCGACAAATTGGTACGTTTTCAGATTACGGTTTTGTAGCGATATTATATTGTTTTTCCCATGGTTTGGGATATTTATTTTGAAATATGATATATATATATTTATTTATTTATTATTGATATTATTATTTCTCCTAGATCTCTCCGTACAAAGGAGACTCTGCCGATTTCTGTGGATTTTGGACTTAGAAATTTTTTGTGGAAGTGAAATGTTATTCAAACTTTTATTAAACTTGAACATGAAAAGGTTTAATTTTTATAAATTGATACATTTTATTTAAATTATTTAATTATGTAAATTTATTGTTTGTAAATTGAATATTTTGAATAAAATACATCAATTCCTTAATTCCTTCTTTTCCCTTTTCGAGCATGAAAAGTTTTGAGTGGGGGATAGTGTAACGACCCGAAATTTTCAATAATTAAAATTATTAACAAAATAAGTTTTGGAAATTAATGTTGTGAAAAATTAAAAAAAATTAAGATTTAATAATAAAAGAACAACTAGAATGAAATGTAATAGTATTAATTCAAGGTAATTGATAACTACTTTAAATGTAATTCCAATTAATTGAAATGATCAAAAAGTTATAATTGGTTATAGCTTGTAAATAAGAAAATAATTTAAATGTTATATTAAACGGTGAGATAATATGTAATTAACTGTAATTAGATAAAATCAGTGTTGGGTAAGTGGTTATAACATTTGTTTGGAGATGATAAACTTATAAATATGATTAAATTAAGTAAAAGGGTGACAATTGTTACTTGTTACCCATTTATTTAATCTGTTGAATTAAATTGGAAATCAATTGCAATTAACCTAATTAATTTGTGCGGTTAATATGAATTAAAATGGTAACTGTAGACTATTGATGTAATAAAGGGTAAACCAATGTTAATTATATCCATTAGATAATGATTGATGGAATAAAAAGATCGAAATCAAATTAGATCAATTTATTAGAATTTAAATTATAATTAATGGATTTATTGCAATTGAAATTAAACACTGTAATTAGTGTAATAATTAATATTGAATGTGACATGGGAAATTGGTTTTAAAAAGATTGTTAATTTCTGTGTAATTAGAGATGATAAAATTTGTTTGTTATTAAATTTGAATTTGAAAAGTGATAAAAAATATAATAAAAATTTATTTAATTAGCGTGAAAATAGCCATTTTGGCCACTGTCTCAGATTTCGACGAAACAAGTTTCATCGGATCCTTAACGGTGAATTATTATAAGATTTCAAGTTACGTAGCGATCAGACTTGTCGTTTGATCGTGTGGGCTCGAAACGCGTAGAAATCAATTTAATTAAATTCAATTTGAAATAAGCTGATTTTAAAGCTAACTTCTTTACACAATCGAATTTGGACTTGAAACCTGTTCCATTGAGTTTAGAAATATCAAAAACATCTATTTTGTTATATGGGATGACCCACTTTCGTTTCGAAGGCAGAACGGGTTTTTCGGGTTGCTATTGTCGCTCGTACCAATTCGATACGTGTTCATTTTCTTATCGGGCTTTGTTCATATAAGTAGATCTTTCTAAACCCTAGCAGCCTTTTATTTCTTATTCCTGTGCGTACAACTACATCTGTCTGTTCCTTCTTTTCAAATGGCAGAAACCCTATTTCCTAGACTCAATTGCAAATCAAATTCAAATCAAAAATCAAACTTCTTAAAACCCTATCATATTATATTCCGATTCGAAGCTCTCGACGAGCATAATCCACTGGTGCAATTCGTTTTTGCAATTGAATCACCATTTGTCCAGAAATCAGTGATTTGTTTTCGGCCGTTCATATTAGGTTATCGTTTTTAACGGTGGATCTTCAACGAGGGTTCGATCAGGAAGAGAAATGTCGTAGAGGTCGATGAGCAGCACTCATTTGTGTAATTGGTTCGTCGAGATGGTCATCAAAATCGCCGGAATCGGCGACTTTCTCTTCGCAGTGGCGGAGGTGGCTCTGGCCACCTGGGGCCTGCAAGTGCACCAATAAGGAGCGGCCTGAAGCGAGCTTGTAGGTGGCGGCCTCGGATCCTAATGGAAGAGCTCATGTGGTCGGCAAAAATTTGGGTTAGGGTTTCCTGGAGGGGGCGGCTATCTTTCGTTCGAACATGAGAGAGCTGGAGGGTTGCGTGTACGATGGTAATGAGGTGATGACGTGGAGGGTAAATCCTTTTATCATTTTATTTTGTTTTAATTTAATTTTTAAATGTTCTAATGTCAATAACTTTCACATACGAGGTCGGATTCACGTGCGGTTTGTTCCGCTGCGATCGTACTGAAATTACGGACATTGTGGAACTTGTTTGGGCGAATTCCGAGACCGTTGAATTTTGGGCCTTATTTTGGATTTCAAATCGATTTGAAATCAAAGGTGAATGTTTTGACCCACTCACAACTAGTAGATTATCTTATGTTAGTTAAATTGAATTTATGATGCGATTAGAAATTGATTGGTTGATGTTTGGATATTTAAATTGTCATTACGGTTAAATCTGACTTTTATTGAATATTAACGTCATTAATTTAATATTAAATTCTAAATTGTCAGTTAATACCCATTATTGATAATCAGTCACTTGTTATTGTTTATTGATTGGTTTCAATGGTGATTGTGATGGATGTTGATTGTTGATATTGGATGACTGAATGTTATATCTTTTTATTGTTATAACACTGCAAGTTCCCTATGGGGTGAAATGATACATACCCAAACGATCTGATAGATTAAGGAGAAATCGTTATGGGTTGAAATGATAGACTCGAGCGATTTCATGAATTTGAAATTAAATCCGGGATTGCAGGTTGAAATGATATATACTCGTAAATTTAAATGTATTGCGGAATGAAATGATATACATCCGTACCACTTGACCATATGGTATAAAATTATGTACGGACACCGGATTGGTTAAATTAAATGATTTTTAAATCATTAAATTTTTAATTCAGCTAAATAATATTTTGAAATAGAATTTGATTTATATAAACTGAATTATTTTCGAAAATCCTAGCGTTAAATGTTGAAATTGGAATTGATTTTTGTTTAAAAGAATTAAAATTGAAATTTCAAAGTTGGATTTTGAAGCATAAATGAAATTTATCGATATTGAGTTATTTAAACGTTTGAATATAACTTTGAAATCTATTTAATTTGAAGTGGTTAAATTGATAATTCAAATATGGATTTGTAATCGATATTGATTAAATGGTTTTAAATGAGAATCTGAATTGAAAGACCCATTTTAGTTAGTTGATTTGAAAGCTGGACATGGCTCATATGTGTTGAAATGAAAGAAATGGCTTAATTTTGATATTAATTTCAAATTAATTATTTTGATATAAAATGTTTAAAATTTATTATTTTAAAATCCTGATTTCTAAGAGTTTCAAACTATTGAACTATTTTAAACTATTTTCAAAACTATTAAACTATTTAATCTATTTTAAACTATTTCAATCTATTTTAACTATTTAAAACTATATTAAACTATTTAATCCACATTTAAACCATTTAAACTATTTTAAAGTATTTTAAACTAATATAAAGTATTTTAAACTATTTTAAAGTATTTAAACTATTTTAAAATATTTTAAACTATTTTAATCCATTTTAAACTATTAAAAACCATTTAAAACTATATTTAATGTATTTTAACATTTTAAAAGCTATTTTAAACTATTTAAACTATCTAGACTATTCTAAATTTCAGACTGTGTAAAGTGGAAGTGTTTATATTTGAATCCTTGATTTAAAAGCGAATATGGTTAAATGATGTTATAACATAAGTTGGGATTTGAAATGATATTTGCTAGTGAAATGACATATTTGAGTAAATATGATGATTTTGAAATGAGGATTTAATTAACCTATCTTATTGATATGATTTCCAAAGTGAATATGATTTTGAAAGTAAATATGATTTTGAAAGTGATATGGTTTGAATTGAATATGATATTTTGATATCAATTATGAAAAGGTTTTGAAAATTTAAAAGAACCATCTGGTGTGAAATAAGTGTTTGATTGTTAAAGAGACCGAGATCGGATATTGTCATACTCTCTACCAATACCGAAAACCACTTTAATAACCGTGTACGTGGTGGAGATTCCAGAAGTAAGTAGGATGGTTTGGCGAACGATTCTGTATGAGGTATTTACGTAGGCCTGACTCCCGTGAGTCAGCTTGATGTGGCTAAAACAGGAGCCATGACGGGCCAAGTGAGGTCGCTCCTCCTATCGGGCACATTTCTTCGATACCATATTATGACTTTGTGATTGATTTGGTGGCCACCCCTTGATTTGATTATGGGAGTGTGTTCCGAGGTGGGCGGTAGTAGCTGCTATGTGTTACCACCAGTCCGGATCCGCAAAACGGTAGTATCCTACCCTGGGCATTGCCTCGCGTGCCTTATCACATGCCTTATCGCGCCTTCTACGAGTTTGTTTTGTACCATACCTATGGAGTGTGAGAAATGCAGATTAAGGATCTTAAGGCTAGAATTAACACTAGAGGGGGGTGAATAGTGTTTTAAGAAATTTGTTAATCTTTTTGAGTTTTATCTTAATTTATTAACAATGTATACACTAATCAGACACAGATATGAACACAGAATCAAACACAGATGAAAATATAAAGTAAAAGCAGTAAAGGAAAGAACACACCAGATTTTATACTGGTTCGGAGTTACCCTACATCCAGTCCCGCAACACAAGTACGGATTTCCTTTCAACAACAATTCAACAATTACAACCCTCGGTTTCAAGGCTACGAGGTACACCCTCCAGAATGATAATCCTCTGGGTAGAGATACTTGATTTCCGGGGCAACAAGTTCACCCAATTGATTTCCAAGGCTACAATCACACCTTTTCTCGCTTAATTGATTTCCAAGGCTACAATCACACCTTTTCTTGCTTAAATATTACAAAGAAGTCTATAACTCTGAATAGCACTGAGAATCTTGTAGAGATAGTGATGGAGAATCAAACTAGAAGTAATCGAGTATGATTCGATGTTGATTTCGGTAGAGTAATGGTATGATTTTGTATTAAGAAATGTGGAAGAAGAAGAGGAGTGAAAAACAAAAAAAAGTGTTTTAAAAATTCGTTGAAACTGACCCCTATTTATAGAAATTCAACAGCCATGACCATTCATGAAGAGTTATGGCGAATAGACACTTCTTTTGAAATTTGAATTTGAACTTCAACTGTCACTATGTCGACATAGTACCTAGGGGCATGTCGACATCCCTCAGCCAAAGTTGATATTTTGAATTTCTATAAAAATAATATTTATCTTATATAAAAAATATTTAAAACTTTATAAATATACTTGAATATAGTTGAAATTTATAAGTAAATATAAAGAACAATATATACATATTTTAACTATAATTTTATATTTAAATCTAAGTATAAATATTAAAAGTTAAATATATTATTTGAAAAGACATTTAAAATCAGAAGTAATTTGACTTTGAAATTAAAGATGTTTTGAGGCTAAAATTATTTAAAATCAAGATAGAGAGTTTTGAATCTTTTTAAAAGGAAAGTTTTGAAATCATTTTGAAAAACAAGATAATTTTGTAAAATCATTTGAATTAAAATTAGTGGATACAAAACAGTGTCCCACTAGATTTTCGTAGGTTCCATCCTACTTAGGGTTCCATCCCTTTAACGGGCTCGAAGTGGATTCCATTCCATGAATAAATTAGATATTAAGATGCCAGTGCTTTTCTACGAGTTTTAACAAATATTCCTAATAAGACAAACTTGACCTTGAACTCTTGAAAATCTTGATACTCATGAGTCTTCTACCTCTATATCTTGAATCTCTATACTGTACAGTCTTCATTCTTGATACCTGCATGGTTAGATCCTGCATATATATATATATATATATATATATATATATATCTAAACTTGTAATGTTAGTATTTATATTTTATAATCTATTCTAAGGTTGTTGTCATCAAAACCAACTCCTCAGGGACTAACATGGAGTGCCCTTTAGGTAAACCATCGGTTTGGTGGAGCTTACGGTACCGTATAGACTACGGGAATATATAAAATGTGTTAAGGGGGATATTGGTAATGCCTAACGCTATTTTAGTACTTTACTTTACTGTAGACACTATTATAATAGTGTATTGTACATGTATGTAGATAGTTTAACGTATCCTTAGGAGATGGAAATCCCGAACATCTCTTAAGTTATTGCACTCACGTTGACATTGGATAGGAGATGTCAAACCCCGTAAACATCTCTTAAGCCGTTACACTGATATTTATTTATTGTTGAATTAACTTACATAAGATCTTTTAGTTCTGACTCGAGTGTTTTGTCTCTTCATTACGCTCGGTACCGTCTGAGCTTTTCAGTGTATTGAAGACCTTATTTTTGGAGGATAAAGACGAAGATTTTGTACTGTTATTATTTATTTTATTTATTCCACTGCATTATGTTGTTCCACTGCATTATTTATTTATTCATGTTGTGTGTACTCTTATTTTGTATTGTAAAAGTGTAATCAAATGTTATTTGTAAAACAGCTTCATGAACTGCTTATTTGATTATTATATTTTGTCATTCCACTGTGAGATTCTGTGTTCTGTTTTTCTTTCTTTCTCTGATTTTTCTTATCTACCCCATAACAATCCTCCCTTTTGAATGGTTTGGGTTTGACATGTGTGGTTTATTGTTGACTTGAACCGTCCAAAAAGGTGGGTCGTTACAAATGGAAAGGCAAAAGAGAAATGGAAATAAAGGGTGCACTTATATAGACTCCAAAATGGTAAGCCTAGCCGTACACTCATCCTCCTTAACCTTACCACCCCTACACCCCTCCATGTGCTACTCCATGTTATCAATGTACTTCCCATCACAGCACATAAAAAGTAGCAAAAAATTAGCAAAAGTCTTCCTCTTTAATTACCTACATTAACCACTAATTATTATTTAGTGTTAATCTATTTCTATTTGTTATATGTGTGCATAAAAAAATTAAATGTGTGTATACAAAAACGTTGCAACAACTTTCGTTCGATGAGAAGTCGAAAATCCAAAAAACGAATTTTGGTCACATTTTCAAGTTTTCACCGAACTATTTATTTATGTAAAAAAATTTATAATATGTGTTCACTATCATTATTTATTAATCATAAGGAGTTTAAAAGGCCATTAAATCCATTTAATTAATATTTAATTCACAATTCAAATATTTAAATAATTCCTATATTTAAATATGAAGTGTTCACATTTCTAGGATGTTACATTCTTCCTTTCTTAAAAGAATTTCATCCCCGAAATCATCAGGGAGCAAAAATTTTAATATCCTTATTTAAAAATCAAATTACTTACTTGGATTTCAGTACTCTGATTAGTTATAATTTTTCTTTATAGAAAATCCATAATAAAAGCTGCAACATAAGTATAAAGAATACTCTATAATAAAATACTATGCATCTAATTTTTTCAAAAGATAAGTTTAGAACTAGATGCATGGGTTTTTCTATTTAAAATATATTTTTTAAAACTCATTCCAAAATGAAAAATCTCAATAACGAGAATCAACATGACAAGGTTGGGCTCCTTCTACCGAAGCATGGTATAACTCTAGAATTAAAACAAAGGAGTATCTAGTGGTATTCTAGTTCCTTCCTAAACAATAACTAAAGTAAACAAATATACCCGGTGAGTTTTCCAAATCGAAAAACACCCAATCGTCCAACTTTTTTCATAACAAAAATATTTGAAAAATCACATCACAAAAACTTTTTTCAAATGTCTTGAAATAATAATACTCCTCCTAAGTTTTCAAAATATTATTATTATTACTTCTTTCACAAATTCTTTCAAATCACTTTTTCAAAAGCACCGAGATTTAAATATTAATAAACAACAACTTCAAAATCCTTTGTTTATAAATTCGTACTTTACAAATAAGAGTATATAAAATCGCACTATTGATCAACTCAAATTCCATATAGGAATAAACTAACACTTAACATTATTTAAAATTTTAAATGACTAACAAACAAGATTTAGAGTTTTGCTTAGGTTCACAACTTTCTCGATCGTCCAAGGATATAGATAATTTCCTAAGTGTACCATTATGTTCATCAGCCTTTGGTTATTGCTTAGAAGATTATCTAAGCTACCTCATAAATTGCGACGCCCATACAGCGACGCTAATAAGCGTTGCTGAAACTGTTTGCGACAGTTATACTCGTTGGGAATCACCTGTTTTGGTGTAGTGGTAACTCAAGGGGTTTTGAAGTTGAAATCATATCTTTTAATTTAAAGGAACTTTTTCTAAGCTTTCCTAATTGACATGCATCACATAAACTATCTACTTTAAAATTCATTTTAGGGAGACCTCTTACTAGATCATGTTTTGACAGTCTAGATAAGAGTTTGAAATTCAAGTGTCCAAATCTCTTATGCCAAATCCAAGGGTCACTTGTATTTGCCAAAAGACATAGGTTATCATTTGAAACTTTCATACTAAGAATATAAATATTCTTTTTCCTAATTCCCTCAAATATTATGATTGAGTTATTATCTTCAATATGACATTTATCTTTTTCAGATTTAATTTTATATCCTTTATCACATAGTTGACTTATACTTAGTAGATTGTGTTTCAGATTCTTAACTAGCAAAAAATTAGTAATAATAGGAGTTTCAGAGTTACCGACATTGCCGATGCCAATCACGTACCCTTTCGAGTTGTCTCCAAAGTTAACCAGTCCACCGTCTTTGTATATAATATTATTCAGCATATCCGAATTACCAGTCATGTGTCTAGAGCAACCACTATCAAGTATCCACTTATTCCTTTTGATCTGCACAGATTGTCCATTGTGGATTGATTCCTCAATACCCATAAAGCATCTTTCCTGCACATTATAAAATTTGGGTAGACAACTAGAATTTGAATAACATTCATATGCAGACTCATGGAACAGTGATGATTTAAACAATTCTAAACTAGTTTTAACAGATTTTTCCAAAATAGCCATTTTAAAACTTTTCAAAATTCAGATTATGAAACTTTTGAAAACAAAGCTCTGATACCAAATGTGAGAAATGCGGATTAAGGATCTTAAGGCTAGAATTAACACTAGAGGGGGGGTGAATAGTGTTTTAAGAAATTTGTTAATCTTTTTGAGTTTTATCTTAATTTGTTAATAATGTATACACTAATCAGACACAGATATGAACACAGAATCAAACACAGATTAAAATATAAAGTAAAAGCAGTAAAGGAAAGAACACACCGGATTTTATACTGGTTCGGAGTTACCCTACATCCAGTCCAGCAACACAAGTACGGATTTCCTTTCAACAAAAATTCAACAATTACAACCCTCGGTTTCAAGGCTACGAGGTACACCCTCCAGAATGACAATCCTCTGGGTAGAGATAATTGATTTCCAGGGCAACAAGTTCACCCAATTGATTTCCAAGGCTACAATCGCACCTTTTCTCGCTTAATTGATTTCCAAGGCTACAATCACACCTTTTCTCGCTTAAATATTACAAAGAAGTCTATAACTCTGAATAGCACTGAGAACCTTGTAGAGATAGTGATGGAGAATCAAACTAGAAGTAATCGAGTATGATTCGATGTTGATTTCGGCAGAGTAATGGTATGATTTTGTATTAAGAAATGTGGAAGAAGAAGAGGAGTGAAAAACAGAAAAAAAAGTGTTTTAAAAATTCGTTGAAACTGACCCCTATTTATAGAAAATCAACAGCCATGACCATTCATGAAGAGTTATGGCGAATAGACACTTCTTTTGAAATTTGAATTTGAACTTCAACTGTCACTATGTCGACATAGTACCTAGGGGCATGTCGACATCCCTCAGCCAAAGTTGATATTTTGAATTTCTATAAAAATAATATTTATCTTATATAAAAAATATTTAAAACTTTATAAATATACTTGAATATAGTTGAAATTCATAAGTAAATATAAAGAACAATATATACATATTTTAACTATAATTTTATATTTAAATCTAAGTATAAATATTAAAAGTTAAATATATTATTTGAAAAGACATTTAAAATCAGAAGTAATTTGACTTTGAAATTAAAGATGTTTTGAGGCTAAAATTATTTAAAATCAAGAGAGAGAGTTTTGAATCTTTTTAAAAGGAAAGTTTTGAAATCATTTTGAAAAACAAGATAATTTTGTAAAATCATTTGAATTAAAATTAGTGGATACAAAACAGTGTCCCACTAGATTTTCGTAGGTTCCATCCTACTTAGGGTTCCATCCCTTTAACGGGCTCGAAGTGGATTCCATTCCACGAATAAATTAGATATTAAGATGCCAGTGCTTTTCTACGAGTTTTAACAAATATTCCTAATAAGACAAACTTGACCTTGAACTCTTGAACTCTTGAAAATCTTGATAATCTTGATAGTCATGAGTCTTCTACCTCTATATCTTGAATCTCTATACTATACAGTCTTCATTCTTGATACCTTCATGGTTAGATCCTGCATATATATATATATATATATCTAAACTTGTAATGTTAGTATATATATTTTATAATCTATTCTAAGGTTGTTGTCATCAAAACCAACTCCTCAGGGACTAACAATCTCCCCCTTTTTTATGATGACAACCTTTGTTTATAAAATATTCCTTCTATCCTAATAACTCTAATAACTCCCCCTTAATCTATGCCTAACTATCCTATTTTATACTTCTCCCCCTTTATCATCAACAAAAAACAAAAACTAACTCTAAACTAGATAACTCCAAATTATATAACTCTATATTATTCTATATAACTCCCCCTGAAACTAAGACTACATTACTTGTGATTATAATGATAGTGTTATCATACATAATCAATACTTAACTAAAATATAATCCTAAACTATTAACTATCCTAACTAAGAAATAATACTAACACATATAAGAACACGAGTTTATTTATTATGAGTATGGTTTTATTTACATTTGCGTTTAAAAAACATAAAAAAACATAAATAACAACGTAAAGAAAGAAAAGAAACTAATGTGTGTTTCTGGACATAGGAGATTTATGAATTGAACAGTTTGGATAGTGGAAACAAAAATTTCCACGTTGTCCAACAAGATTCCCATTTTTGTCAAAGCACACTTCTCCAACACATACTACTTGGTCATCACCGTCCTCGTGTGCTTCTTCCATAGGTTCTTCTTCTTCTTCGTCGCTGACCTCATGTTCTTGATTGAGTGAAGAGTCTTCATCGATCAAGATGGGGTTGGCCTGGTTATCCATTAGGAATTTTTGTAAATTCCTAAGAATCTTGCCTTGCCTTTCTTGCTCTTTCGCCATACGAAGTTGAGTCACTTGAATTTCAGTCAACATCTGAAGAGTATCCTTCATAGACTCCTCCAATTTAGTTACACGTGCGAGAGTAGAGCATTGGAATGGACCAGAAGTAGGAGAGGGGAATAAGAAAGATGATTTTATGTTTGATTTAGAGGAAGATGCCATTATTTTATAAATTTCAGAATAAAAAATGAAGAGAAACCAGAGAGAATGAATAAGAATTCGAAATAGAGAAGAATATATAACTAAATTTTTGAATTTTGGTGGGAAAATTTTAAAAATAAAATAAAAACGTTATATCTCGACATGGGTCTAGTGAGGATGTCGACATGGTCCTTGAATTTTTGCCTTTTTAATTTATTTTGAATTAATTTTAATTATACTTGTTATTTATATTTTATATTTCAGTTAATGAGCAAATACCTAATTCTCTTCTTAATTTAGTAAATGTAGATTCATTTAAGGGTTTTGTTAAAATATCAGCAATTTGATTTTCAGAATTGATATAGTCGAGAGTAATTACTTCTCTACTTATATTATCTCTGAGAAAATGGTGTTTGATATCAATATGTTTAGTTCGAGCATGATGAGTAGGATTTTTAGATAAATTTATTGCACTAGTATTATCACAATAAATTGGCGATTTTGAGATATTTAATCCAAAATCTCTTAAAGTTTGTTGCATATATATTACTTGAGAACAAGCCAAAGCAGCAGAAATATACTCTGCTTCAGTTGTTGATAAAGCTGTATTTTGCTTTTTACTAAACCAGGAAACCAGAGAATGTCCCAAAAAGTGACAAGTTCCACTTGTACTTTTTCGGTCCGATTTACATCCAGCATAGTCAGCATCACAGTATGATATTAAATCAAATGAATCATTTTTAGGATAAAATAAGCCATAATCAAAGGTGTGTTTAATATATCTTATGATACGTTTTACAGCTTTTAAGTGAGTTTCTTTAGGATGAGATTGATATCTTGCACAGAGACAAACACTATGCATGATATCAGGTCTACTAGCAGTGATATAGAGTAGTGATCCAATCATTCCTCTATATAACTTTTGATCTACACCTTTAGAGAGATCTTCTTTACTAAGGTACTCATTGGTTGCCATGGGAGTGGGTTTTCCACTCGTAGTAGTCAAACCAAATTTACTAACTAGGTCTTTAGCATATTTTTCTTGACTAATAAAAATACCATTATCTAACTGTTTTATTTGCAATCCTAAAAAGAAGTTTAATTCACCCATATGACTCATCTCAAACTCTTTTGTCATTATTCAGAAAATTCTTTATTCATTTCGAAGTTAGTTGAACCAAAAATGATATCATCTACGTATACTTGAACTAGTTGAATATCATTTTTATTTCTTTTAATAAAAAGAGTATTATCTATTTTACCAATTTCAAAATTTGATTGTAATAAATAGGATTTTAGTCTATCATACCAGGCTCTAGGAGCTTGTTTTAGACCATATAAAGCTTTCTTAAGTTTGTACACATGGTTTGGTAAATTTTCATCTTCAAAAAGTGGTGGTTGTTCAACATATACTTCTTCTTTTACAAATCCATTTAAAAATGCACTTTTAACATCCATTTGATATAATTTGAAATTATTATGATTTGCGAAAGCAAGTAGAATCCTAATGGCTTCTAATACTGCTACAGGAGCAAAGGTTTCGTCACAATCTATACCTTCTTCTTGACAATAACCTTGGGCGACTAATCGTGCTTTATTTCTAACGACCTCACCTTGTTCATTCATTTTATTTTTATAGACCCATTTAGTTCCAATTATAGTTTTATCTTCAGGTCTAGGAACAAGTTCCCAAACTTCATTTCTAGTGAATTGATTTAATTCTTCTTGCATAGCCAAAATCCATGAATCATCAGTTGATGCTTCTTTAGGATTTTTGGGTTCAATAGTTGATATAAAAGCTACATTACTCATTTGACTTAGTTGATTTCTAGTTTTAACAACAGATTGCATATCTCCAAGTATATTTTCTATAGGGTGATCTTTTAAAAGTCTAATCCTTTTATTTGGATGATTTAATTCATTATTAGTTTCAGTTAACTCTTGGTTTTGAGTAATTAAATCCTCTTCATCATTTGTAATTTCAAAATCTTTTAAATTTTCATCAAACGAAACATGCATTGTTTCTTCAATGGTGTTAGATCTTAAATTAAAAACTCTATAAGCTTTACTTTTATTAGAATATCCGGTAAAGATTCCTTTGTCGGATTTAGGATCAAATTTATCCAAATTATCTTTTGTATTTAAAATAAAACATTTACTTCCAAAAATTCTGAAGTATGATACCTTAGGTTTCTTTCCATGAAGAAGTTCATAAGGTGTCTTATCAGTTAAAGGTCTAATTAAAATTCTATTCAAAATATAACAGGCGGTAGCAACAGCTTCTGCCCAAAAGTGTTTTGGTATATTACTATCTGAAAGCATAGTTCTCACACACTCTTGTATCGTTCTATTTTTACGTTCAACTACTCCGTTTTGTTGTGGAGTTCTTGGAAATGAGAAATTGTGAGTTATTCCCTTCTTATTGTAGAATTCCTCAAACTTTTCATTTTCAAATTCACCACCGTGATCACTACGTATAGTTATAATTTTTAAAGATAATTGATTTTGAATTCTTTTTGTAAAAATTTTAAAACATTCAAAAGTATCACTTTTAAGTTTCAAAAATATTGTCCATGTAAATCTAGAATAATCATCTGCAATTACAAAAACATATTTACTATGATTTATTGACAGAATTTGAGATGGACCAAATAAATCAAGATGAAGTACACTACACCAAAACTGTCATTTGGCAACGCTTTTATTTTTATTTGCCAACGCTTACTTGCGTTGCATTTTAGTCTCACTAAAACAACGTCACAATCCAACAAATATGTTACCAAAAATAAACATTTACAATTTTAAATATGCTAACACTTTTTTGCGTTGGAAAACCAGGTTGAATTGAATTTAATTGGAATGTACTGGGGCAAAATAGTAAATGAGCAGTTTAACTTACGCATAGCCCTTTCCAAAGCTTCCACAATCTAATCAATACTCCGTATTTTCGATCTACCCTCCAAAATTTCGATCTCCCCTCCACAATTTCGATCTACCCTCCAAAATTTCGATCTCTCCTTGAATTATTGATCGATTGCGGCAGTTTCTATTTCAAGCTGATTTGCTGCTTACAGGTTTATCTCTTTGTATTCATTTAATTTTAACTTTTAAATGGTTTAGCTTCATGTTTTCATCACTTTTTACTTGCTTTCGATTATTGTTGAAATGGATTATTAGGTGGATATATCTGATGATTTTTATTCATCTTGGGAATTCAAGTTCATCTTCTTCTTGTTAATTTTATTTTAGTTTTCAACATTTCTGTGGTTTATGTTTCCAAAATAATTAGCTATCCTTGGGAATTCGGGTTCATCACTTTTTACATTCTTGTGAATTCGGGTTCATCATCTTCTTGTGAATCTTAAAGAACCCGAAAGTTAGCATGCACAAGCGACAGATTAAGTTTATGTTTTTTATTTCACATTGGTTGTAATGGTCGAGTCAAAAGGAATAGGGTAAACAAAATAAACGTGAAAGCTGGTTACATTAACTAGCTTGTTGAAGAACAGTGAAGGTTCTTCTAGTAAGCGAATTCCTACAAAGATTAAGCACAAAAGAAAATAAAAGTAAATGCTTGATTTGTATCATTATCTCAACTGAATATATCTAAAATAATTAGCTATTATGATGATAGGTATGTAGAAACTTGAGATGTTCCAATTTGTGCTAGAAGCAGAATAAGAAATGAGAGCAGTAGTAGTTGTGTTGATTTCATTTTTCACTGAAAGAAAATAATGGAATTTTGACCTTCTTCTTACTGAAATTGTATGAGATTGTGACATACTTTTATATGTGGTTGTGTCCCTACATACTATCCTGTTTTAACATAGATAAATGTCTCATATGGTTGATTAATTGTTTACATTATTTTGAAGTTGGAAGTGTATATTTTAATGAATATTTGTCGTTCATTAAGGAAAAATGTTACCTGTTAATTTGAGAATTGTTTGCTCATGCCTCGGTGCTATTACTCTAACTATACTTGGCCTTTGAGTAGGGGTTTAAGCCTCCATGTATACTTATTATATATTTTTTTATTATTATTGTATGTCTGTCCTGACCTTAGTTATTCAGGTTTTAGTTTGATGATCCATGCTTTTAGACATTTAGACATTAATTTTCAACTACTTGCATTTAGGCTTGATGTAGAACAATTTACATAAGATTTCACTGTACAGTTATTGCATGCATTCTCCAGTTAGTAATTATGAATTACATACAATTTTGAAAGCTACGAATTTGACCCATTTGCGTGTATAAGCAACAATCTAAACTCATTGGCCTCTTTAGTTTTCATTTGATTATACTCAATTATATATATTGTGTTACTATTAAACAACTGGATTATATTGCACATTTTATTTGTATGATTTACCTGTTTCAATCACTTATACATTTTATTGTTCTCGCATGTGTGTACTGTTCTTGGTTGTTCAGACATTATTTTGACGATTCATGCCTTCAATTAGTTAGGTATTAATGCTTACGCTTTGGCTTTAGGTAGAACAATTCATATAAGATTCAATGTTCGGTGGGTGTTTGTTTCAATAAGTTTGTCATTTTATGCATATACTATAAACTAAATGAAAAGGGAATTTCATGACTTTATTCACTTGCAAATCTCATTAAGGTTGCAACTCTTTCAAAAAATTAGGACCCTTGTCTGCTGTTTATGGTCATATTTCACTTGGCATTGCTGATGGAATGCTACACATTTTTCAATGAAAAATATACTAAGAGTGTAGCAAATGATTTGAACAGTTAATGATAAACAGCAGTGCCTTAATCAAATCCAATATGGATCCCTTACTATATTTTATTATGATATGCACATATTTTTACATATCTCTAAATCAGGCTTATCAAATACTAGGTAAAACAGGCTTTTTATTCAAGTATACTGATGGCTCTGTTTTCTTATACACAGTTAAGACTAGTGATGGATAAATAGACCGGTTCTTGGCAATTTGGACTTATCAATTTTATGACATATCAGAATTCATTACTTTCTAATTTTTGACATGTGTCAACTGATTGTATTGGTGTACTAGATTATTTTGTGTAATACACAGCCTGGTTATTAATGCATATACATAATACTATGAATAACGAAAATCTTTGTGGACTGAGAGTACAAAATTAATGACTTTTTTTTTCATAGACCCTTGAGATAAAGGAAGGGCAACCTGAAAGCGTTCTTCGAGATTTAGTTAGAGGACGAGACACACATGTGGGAACACAATCAGCACTGGTGGAGTTCAATATTAAATTGCTTTCTTTATTAAAAGAAGGCATAAATGAAAAGTATAGTTCCATGCAGTATCTTTTAGAAATTTGGTTCTTTGTCTTTTTTATTTTCTCATGAAACAGGTCGGTCTTATGTTATTACAAGCAGCGAAGATTCGTGGTTAACAGCTATGAGAAGATGTATTGAAGAGTCTGTATGCAAGGCTGATGATGTTAGAATCGATTTCTTAGACAATGGTATATCTGGATACAATAATCTTGACATCTTGGAGAAACTGAAGCTTTTAAAATTTGTTTGTGATGAAATTCTTACCAGCAAGTAAATGCATGAATTTAAATTTATATAAAGCCGATAACCTTATTAGATTTACAATTTTGATATTTTCATTGAATCTCATTTTTTTTATAGTGAGCTGAGGACTACGATTAATATGGTAGCAGCTAAATTTGATGATGCAGTGAAAGAAAACAATGATAAAGTTACTGCTGCAAGAAAAAAGGTAACTATTTTTTGTTTGATGGGTGCATATCACTTTCTCCTGCTAAATGCAGACTTGCGATTCCTGTAGGAAAAAGAATTGAGGCAAATAATTAAAGATGAGAAAGCACCCATGCCACTGGCCAACTGCGTCCAATCATTCTTTGCTTTCACGCTCTGCTAATATACCAGAAAAAAGGCCCATTCTTACCGGGCTCATATCCGGTATGAAACAACCGACAAGGGCATTTTGGTATCCAAGCACTAAGCACTAGTCACCTTTATTTCCGTACACAAGTAACAGAATGCCTATTTGTTAGCCATTTTATCCTATCGTTTTAAGCAAAGCTGTTAAGGGCCTTTATTACCAAACCATAATCAAATCACATACCAACTTGCTAATTATTAAGAGAATATTTTGTTTAAGCAGGTGAGGTAAATTGTGTTGCAAGCTAAACAATACCTTTTTTCGTTGCATAACTTTAGGAACGTAAATAATGCATTATAATTATGAGGGACTGTGCAATACGATTACATTCTAATATTGTCTCCTAGTTAACTTTTTCCCATTATAATTAGAAAGTAATGGATTTGAACTTTCATCTTTTTGAAACTGCCTAGCTCTTCCTCACAGTATTGGTTGTTGCATTTATGCTTCAGGTACTGGCTTCTTACAATTTCGTTGTAACAGGCATATGTAATATCTTCTCAGTCCTATAAATTGCCATATAATATGTATAAACTGGTTTCATATGTTCTTACAAGCAAATATTGTACCAAAAATAAAAGTAAAAATATACACATCTAACAGATACAATATTTTATGTTGATTTAGAAAGTAATGTATGCAGGAAATGAGCATCGAGGAGAGCAAGAAAACAACACCAATTAGGACTATAATGATAGGAGGTAAAGCATTTGCAACATACGCTAATGCCAAAAGAATAGTCAAGTTAGTTAATGATTTTGGAGCAGTAGTCAATAATGATCCTGATGTCCATGAATATTTGAAGGTATGGTATTCTACCTTCAAAGTGTACCACCAGTTATTTCACTTCTATATAAATTCTGATTATTTTGTACTATTTAACATTATGTTCAACGAAATAATCTTTATATGCTTCAATATATGTCGTCATCTTTAGGTTGTCATTGTGACAAATTACAATGTATCGGTTGCTGAAATGCTCATTCCTGGCAGTGAGCTGTCAGAACATATAAGTACTGCTGGGATGGAGGCAAGTGGAACAAGTAACATGAAATTCTCCTTGAATGGATGCATCATAATTGGAACTTTGGAAGGTGCCAATGTTGAGATCAGAGAAGAAATAGGGGAAGACAATTTCTTTCTTCTTGATGCTGAAGCACACGAGGTTCCAAGGCTTCGGAAAGAAAGAGAAGCTGGACTTGTTATGAAGTCAAGTAGTTAATCAAGTTATGAAGTAGTTGATTATGACAACCTAAAGATAGAAAGGCAAGTAGCTAATCAAGTTAATAATGCCATCAATTCCAATTTGACATTGTTATGAAGTAGTTGATTATGTATTGAATTAACCAAATTAATTATGTATTGTAGTTGTTATGAAGTAGTTGACATTGTTATGAAGTAGTTGACTATGAAATTTATGTTGTTATTTGATCATGAATATTGTAAATTTTGGGTTTCTATTGAATGTAGTATAATAATGCATATCATGTTAGTTATTAATTATTTATTAATGTTAAAATAATTGACTATATTAAGAATGAAAATATTTCAGCGTTATAAGCGTTGGCAATTAAAATTTACCAACGCTTATAAGCGTCAGCATAGAAAATTAAACAATGTTGGATGGTTAATTTGCCAACGTTTATAAGCGTTGCTAAATAATATACACCAACGTTTATAAGCGTTGGCGAATACAACCTTCCAACGCTTATTAGCGTTGGGAAACTAAACTCCCCAACGCTTATAAGCGTTGGCAATAAATTGCGACGCCCATACAGCGACGCTAATAAGCGTTGCTGAAACTGTTTGCGACAGTTATACTCGTTGGGAATCACCTGTTTTGGTGTAGTGGTAACTCAAGGGGTTTTGAAGTTGAAATCATATCTTTTAATTTAAAGGAACTTTTTCTAAGCTTTCCTAATTGACATGCATCACATAAACTATCTACTTTAAAATTTATTTTAGGGAGACCTCTTACTAGATCATGTTTTGACAGTCTAGATAAGAGTTTGAAATTCAAGTGTCCAAATCTCTTATGCCAAATCCAAGGGTCACTTGTATTTGCCAAAAGACATAGGTTATCATTTGAAACTTTCATACTAAGAATATAAATATTCTTTTTCCTAATTCCCTCAAATATTATGATTGAGTTATTATCTTCAATATGACATTTATCTTTTTCAGATTTAATTTTATATCCTTTATCACATAGTTGACTTATACTTAGCAGATTGTGTTTCAGATTCTTAACTAGCAAAAAATTAGTAATAATAGGAGTTTCAGAGTTACCGACATTGCCGATGCCAATCACGTACCCTTTCGAGTTGTCTCCAAAGTTAACCAGTCCACCGTCTTTGTATATAATATTATTCAGCATATCCGAATTACCAGTCATGTGTCTAGAGCAACCACTATCAAGTATCCACTTATTCCTTTTGATCTGCACAGATTGTCCATTGTGGATTGATTCCTCAATACCCATAAAGCATCTTTCCTGCACATTATAAAATTTGGGTAGACAACTAGAATTTGAATAACATTCATATGCAGACTCATGGAACAGTGATGATTTAAACAATTCTAAACTAGTTTTAACAGATTTTTCCAAAATAGCCATTTTAAAACTTTTCAAAATTCAGATTATGAAACTTTTGAAAACAAAGCTCTGATACCAAATGTGAGAAATGCGGATTAAGGATCTTAAGGCTAGAATTAACACTAGAGGGGGGGTGAATAGTGTTTTAAGAAATTTGTTAATCTTTTTGAGTTTTATCTTAATTTGTTAATAATGTATACACTAATCAGACACAGATATGAACACAGAATCAAACACAGATGAAAATATAAAGTAAAAGCAGTAAAGGAAAGAACACACCGGATTTTATACTGGTTCGGAGTTACCCTACATCCAGTCCCGCAACACAAATACGGATTTCCTTTCAACAACAATTCAACAATTACAACCCTCGGTTTCAAGGCTATGAGGTACACCCTCCAGAATGACAATCCTCTGGGTAGAGATACTTGATTTCCGGGGCAACAAGTTCACCCAATTGATTTCCAAGGCTACAATCACACCTTTTCTCGCTTAATTGATTTCCAAGGCTACAATCACACCTTTTCTCGCTTAAATATTACAAAGAAGTCTATAACTCTGAATAGCACTGAGAATCTTGTAGAGATAGTGATGGAGAATCAAACTAGAAGTAATCGAGTATGATTCGATGTTGATTTCGGTAGAGTAATGGTATGATTTTGTATTAAGAAATGTGGAAGAAGAAGAGGAGTGAAAAACAAAAAACAATGTTTTAAAAATTCGTTGAAACTGACCCCTATTTATAGAAATTCAACAGCCATGACCATTCATGAAGAGTTATGGCGAATAGACACTTCTTTTGAAATTTGAATTTGAACTTCAACTGTCACTATGTCGACATAGTACCTAGGGGCATGTCGACATCCCTCAGCCAAAGTTGATATTTTGAATTTCTATAAAAATAATATTTATCTTATATAAAAAATATTTAAAACTTTATAAATATACTTGAATATAGTTGAAATTCATAAGTAAATATAAAGAACAATATATACATATTTTAACTATAATTTTATATTTAAATCTAAGTATAAATATTAAAAGTTAAATATATTATTTGAAAAGACATTTAAAATCAGAAGTAATTTGACTTTGAAATTAAAGATGTTTTGAGGCTAAAATTATTTAAAATCAAGATAGAGAGTTTTGAATCTTTTTAAAAGGAAAGTTTTGAAATCATTTTGAAAAACAAGATAATTTTGTAAAATCATTTGAATTAAAATTAGTGGATACAAAACAGTGTCCCACTAGATTTTCGTAGGTTCCATCCTACTTAGGGTTCCATCCCTTTAACGGGCTCGAAGTGGATTCCATTCCATGAATAAATTAGATATTAAGATGCCAGTGCTTTTCTACGAGTTTTAACAAATATTCCTAATAAGACAAACTTGACCTTGAACTCTTGAAAATCTTGATACTCATGAGTCTTCTACCTCTATATCTTGAATCTCTATACTGTACAGTCTTCATTCTTGATACCTGCATGGTTAGATCCTGCATATATATATATATATATATATATATATATCTAAACTTGTAATGTTAGTATTTATATTTTATAATCTATTCTAAGGTTGTTGTCATCAAAACCAACTCCTCAGGGACTAACATGGAGTGCCCTTTAGGTAAACCATCGGTTTGGTGGAGCTTACGGTACCGTATAGACTACGGGAATATATAAAATGTGTTAAGGGGGATATTGGTAATGCCTTAACGCTATTTTAGTACTTTACTTTACTGTAGACACTATTATAATAGTGTATTGTACATGTATGTAGATAGTTTAACGTATCCTTAGGAGATGGAAATCCCGAACATCTCTTAAGTTATTGCACTTACGTTGACATTGGATAGGAGATGTCAAACCCCGTAAACATCTCTTAAGCCGTTACACTGATATTTATTTATTGTTGAATTAACTTACATAAGATCTTTTAGTTCTGACTCGAGTGTTTTGTCTCTTCATTACGCTCGGTACCGTCTGAGCTTTTCAGTGTATTGAAGACCTTATTTTTGGAGGATAAAGACGAAGATTTTGTACTGTTATTATTTATTTTATTTATTCCACTGCATCATGTTGTTCCACTGCATTATTTATTTATTCATGTTGTGTGTACTCTTATTTTGTATTGTAAAAGTGTAATCAAATGTTATTTGTAAAACAGCTTCATGAATTGCTTATTTGATTATTATATTTTGTCATTCCACTGTGAGATTCTGTGTTCTGTTTTTCTTTCTTTCTCTGATTTTTCTTATCTACCCCATAACAATCCTCCCTTTTGAATGGTTTGGGTTTGACATGTGTGGTTTATTGTTGACTTGAACCGTCCAAAAAGGTGGGTCGTTACAAATGGAAAGGCAAAAGAGAAATGGAAATAAAGGGTGCACTTATATAGACTCCAAAATGGTAAGCCTAGCCGTACACTCATCCTCCTTAACCTTACCACCCCTACACCCCTCCATGTGCTACTCCATGTTATCAATGTACTTCCCATCACAGCACATAAAAAGTAGCAAAAAATTAGCAAAAGTCTTCCTCTTTAATTACCTACATTAACTACTAATTATTATTTAGTGTTAATCTATTTCTATTTGTTATATGTGTGCATAAAAAAATTAAATGTGTGTATACAAAAACGTTGCAACAACTTTCGTTCGATGAGAAGTCAAAAATCCAAAAAACGAATTTTGGTCACATTTTCAAGTTTTCACCGAACTATTTATTTATGTAAAAAAATTTATAATATGTGTTCACTATCATTATTTATTAATCATAAGGAGTTTAAAAGGCCATTAAATCCATTTAATTAATATTTAATTCACAATTCAAATATTTAAATAATTCCTATATTTAAATATGAAGTGTTCACATTTCTAGGATGTTACATTCTTCCTTTCTTAAAAGAATTTCATCCCCGAAATCATCAGGGAGCAAAAATTTTAATATCCTTATTTAAAAATCAAATTACTTACTTGGATTTCAGTACTCTGATTAGTTATAATTTTTCTTTATAGAAAATCCATAATAAAAGCTGCAACATAAGTATAAAGAATACTCTATAATAAAATACTATGCATCCAATTTTTTCAAAAGATAAGTTTAGAACTAGATGCATGGGTTTTTCTATTTAAAATATATTTTTTAAAACTCGTTCCAAAATGAAAAATCTCAATAACGAGAATCAACATGACAAGGTTGGGCTCCTTCTACCGAAGCATGGTATAACTCTAGAATTAAAACAATGGAGTATCTAGTGGTATTCTAGTTCCTTCCTAAACAATAACTAAAGTAAACAAATATACCCGGTGAGTTTTCCAAATCGAAAAACACCCAATCGTCCAACTTTTTTCATAACAAAAATATTTGAAAAATCACATCACAAAAACTTTTTTCAAATGTCTTGAAATAATAATACTCCTCCTAAGTTTTCAAAATATTATTATTATTACTTCTTTCACAAATTCTTTCAAATCACTTTTTCAAAAGCACCGAGATTTAAATATTAATAAACAACAACTTCAAAATCCTTTGTTTATAAATTCGTACTTTACAAATAAGAGTATATAAAATCGCACTATTGATCAACTCAAATTCCATATAGGAATAAACTAACACTTAACATTATTTAAAATTTTAAATGACTAACAAACAAGATTTAGAGTTTTGCTTAGGTTCACAACTTTCTCGATCGTCCAAGGATATAGATAATTTCCTAAGTGTACCATTATGTTCATCAGCCTTTGGTTATTGCTTAGAAGATTATCTAAGCTACCTCATAACAAAATTGAAGGTTACTCCTTAAACTTCCCTAAGCCACAAAATATAGTATACAAATATACTTAAGCCTGTATGATGTACATAGATCATTCAAGTGCAATATCTGATACGATCACTTGCTCGGATGCATAAACTTTACTTCCGAACTAGTATCTCTCACTCAACCTCCCTAGTGTAGACTCCAATTGGGTTTCTTGATTAGAAACCTCTATTCTCCTTACATAGCCAAATACTATGATAGAAAACCTTAGTATCATATCAAGAATATGAATCAAGTGTTCGCCGTCAAGAATCAAGTGAGAAATCCTTGTTCGGACTGGTGTGAATTATCCCAAAGTTATGTACTCAAATACTAGATCAAGAACCGTGTGAATAAATGATCCATGTATAATTTATGTACTTAATCCTATTGGTTTTTTAACTATACCAATCTCTTTCTAAATCACTTTCATAAAAATACCTTTTATTTGAAATTAATTTCCCTTAAGGAAACTTAAGAACTAAATACCTGGTTTTTATTTCAAAACCCTTTTTAAAATCATACTACGTATATTTCTGTATATAAATAACTTTAACAATTTATTCGTTAACACTCACTTTGGGTTCATTCGGATTCGAAACTCATTTCGATCGAATAATGATAAAGAGAATAATTTACTAAGTGGACTTCAACGTTTGCCTAAGAAAACATTCGATCGTCACTTAGAAGATTATCCAGATTACCATAAAACTAATCGAGATGTTTTCCCCGAAATATCCAAAGAAAATGTGTCTTCTTTAAAAAAATTCTTTGAAATAGTTATACTTATAAATACTTCCATGTAATGCTACCATTACTTTTCTCAAAATATTTTTGAAATCATTTTAGGCAATACTGGGATTTAAATTCTCAAAAACATTTTTTATTTATAAAACACCCTTTATAAATCATATAATATATACCATACTCATATAAAATGTACCTTTAAAATCATCTTATATTATAATTATTTTCATTTACTATAATAAACTTTTCAAAAATATTTATCCTCTAAATGTCTTATCTTCCCATTTAGATTATATTAAAAAACTTTTTTAAAAGATGACTTTTAACTTAACATTCACGGAAAACCTTATAGTCAAACTGTGAAACTTAATTCACAAAGGGTTCGTTTTAATAAGCTCGTAATTATCAAAATAATAAATGCTCATAAACTGGTCAAGCATAAATCAACAATCAGTAAAGAATAGTTAATGCTCCTAAACTACTCGAGCATGACAAATCAAACAACAATGATAACAAAGAATGTTATTATTTTCTAACAAGAAAAACACATCATAAATAACTAAATAAATTTGAAAATTATTTCCAATATATATATGATATAATCTTAGGTAAAATATTCCATTTACCAATTTTCAAAAATCAATATCGTGTCCTTTTTCCGTGTTCAAGTGTTTAGAAATCCCTATCGACACCGTGGTGTCCCATGTCTCGACCATAATTCATAAACCCCTCAACAAAACAATTAACATAATATGTTTTTAAAGCAATAACAAATACGCTCTCATATATATAATACTCTCAACTTATTCTAGGGTGTCACTTACCCTACTTCTAATGAGTCATACCCTACCAAAGCCAAGGTTCTCGCTTAACCATCATCTTTGATTCCAAATGTAGCCACCCGCCTTTTCAACCCTCGAAAGTCAGCATCTAATACATCCACGGTATTAGAGTGCCAAGCATCTAAGTGCCGGAAATGCAGATTGTTAGGGTAAAATAAAAAGAAAATAAACATGGAAAAATAGAATCTCACAACATAACGATAATATATAATATAACAAAGACGCACTACAATAAAAACAATCATCAATAGCGGTCCAAAACCACCATAAATGACAGCTATAGTGGTTCAGTAAACGATGTATATCGACATGTTATAAAAAACCAATCGCTTGTTTATAGCACAAAAAAAACCGCTATAAAAAATCATCTTTTATAGCGCTATATTTCCCCTATTGTAAGTATTTTATAGTAGTTTAATAAATGTTGTACATCGACATGTTATAAAAACAATGCTTATTTATAGCACAAAATTACCGCTATAAAAAATCATCCTTTGTAGTGCTTATTTTCCGCTATTTAAGTATTTTATAGCGGTTTAATAATTCTGTATATCGACATGTTATAATAGACACTGAACTATTCAAACATAAAAAAGCACTATAAATATTTTTACTTTCAGTAACGCTTTTCTTGTATGCTTTCTACAGTGTTTTTTAAATGTTATGGTTTATTTTTGGCATTTTAAAAATGTTTTGCATCCTATAAATCACGATGGTCAATACATATAAAATGCTGCATTATGAATATTTCTAAAACATATATCCATTTCGATGAAAAATCATAGAAAATATTAAAATAAAATATGACACATTGTATTAAACAAAACCAAATATTCATACACATAAGATCCTACAGTTTCGAACTATATAATATTATATTATATATGCACATCAAATACAAGTAGCTAGTTGTTTGCATTAAAAAGAAGAAATATCCTAAACCTTTCATTCTCTCACCTGCATATGAAATGAATATCTCCATTAGAACTGAATATAAACATGAATATGCATAAAATTGAAAATTGAACTATCTACATTAGAAAAAAAATTTGCTAATTATTTCTTATCAAAAATATTAAAAGTGTTTAAATTTTTGAAATTTTTTGCCAGAGTCTCCTTTGCACGGCTAGCACCAAGAATAATCCCAAATGCAAGAAATATATATACATGATCAAAACATGATTGAAATCACAAACTGTAATAAACCAGGATTTTTGACCCTCAAAAATCGACACTAATACGTTCACTGTATCACATGCCGAGAAATCGAATGTCGGAAAACCCGATTGTTAGGGGAAAAGAAGAAGAAGATAAGAAGAAAACTAAACAATAACATAGAATCTCACAATCACAGCGGAACAATATATAATAGATAATAACATACCTTTATACAAAAAGAACTATAAATGTTATTATACATACCATCATCAGAGTACAAAAATCAACAAATCAATCTGAACAGTTATAATAACTAGTCCTCACAAGTGCTGAATATATAGCCTACACACACAGCAGAATATAATCAAGTACATAGAATACTCCTGAGAATCCTCTAGCACGTCTCCTGTGCTCCATAGCATCCTATCCTGAATTTGTAATACTTGGTCTGACCCGAGCATTATAATAAAATAACACCAGAGTCAGTCTGGAAAACCAATATGAGAAAACATAGCTAATTGGATTTAAAGTTATAAGAAAACCTTTGAAATCAAAAGGTATCTTGTAAGACCACGCCACACATAAACACGAAGGGTTTTATCTTACGATAAAACACTTTTATAGAAATTCCAGTGATATTATAATAGTGTCTAAGTACAAATACTTATTAAAATAGCCGAAATTGTTACATTAATTAAATTCCAGCATACTAGGCTCTACAATCAAAACCGTAAAGGCACGTATTGGAGAATGGATTCCATACTATGACCAGGTAAGGAACTACCTCCGATGGGTGCATCTCTAGATCAATGCACCCGGGTCTGACAAGAACATCTTGTACCTTGCTACACAAAACCGGCCTACCACTTGACAAGTAGTACCGAATATGTCATCATTCCGGTCTTCCAACCTTAATCGAGATCTCTCATGCATAACCAAATCCATAATAATAGGGTAATCTAGAAAGATGATGGCATACCCTAGTGGGAGCGACCCACATAGCCCTGCTGCATGCCCTATTTTAGTCATTTCCTGGTTGATGAGGCTTGAGGCTACGTTTACCTTTTTGAATAGCAATCTCACTTGGAATGTTAACACTGCCTTCCAGGCAACAATGCAATGATAGTATTCATCCATATAAGTTGTTCTAGGTCTGAACAAACCAATCCCTTCAAAGATCATCGTCTTCACTATCCTCAAGATTTCACAATTTGTAACGCTCAAATCGGATCGAAGTGGTTTTCGGATAATTAAATCCAATCTCGGTCTCTTCGAAACGATCAACGAATTTGGCCAAATTTGATAGTCGGTTATTTAACTATCAAATTACACACATAAGCAGTCACTAGGGCCATATTATAAATCTTTCAAACATTTATTTCAAAATACCTTTACAAAGATATATATTCAAAAATCTTCCGGTATTTCAATATTTGAAAACAATTTCAAATACTTAAATCCATATCAGGATATTTTCAACCACAGCAACACTTAGAAATATTTTCGAATTCAATTTATAACACTTAGAAAAATCTTTCTATACCATTCATTTCACACTTAAAATATTTCCAAAACCCTCGTTTCAATACTTAGGAAAATATCTATAAACATATTCTCCAAAATCATTTTTATATCAAATTTAGGAAATATTCCATAGATTATCTCATAAATCTCCGGAATGATTAATAAATTCTTTTTACAATTTCAAAAAAAAAACCAATTATACTTATTTATAATCCCAACTAACAATTTATAACTTCTTTTATGAATTCAGATTCATTTCCGAAGTTCCTGTATCTAAAACATTTTGGAAATTTCTTAAGTTTCCAGAATTCCATTATAAAATCCGCTTGCAAAACCACCTCCATTAAATAACTTGGTTTACAAATCTTGAGAGTATTTATAAACAAATCCTAATCACTTATCCTTTAAATTCCATATATAAAATAATAAGTATTTTTAAAGAATAATAGTTTATTTTCAAAACACGTTTAAGTAATCATTTAAAATATCCAAAACACTTTTAAACAAACAATGATACCAATTTCCAATTCCTTTATACATAATACTAATCGATTTTCTAAGCTTATTATAAAAATTATAATTCACTTCAACAAATATCAAATATTTGAATAACCAACTTTCCAAAATATTTTCAATATTAAAATAGTTTTTAAACTACATAGTTAAATAAATAAAAATCCCTTTCTAAAACCAAAACTTAACTTCTCGATAAAAATCTAATTTTAAAAATCCAATATAACCATTTTAGCATTTACAAATCTCTCTCGATTTATCACAAATCGACCTGCGTCTCCAATTTCATAACTATTTCCAAATTCAAAAATAGAATCCACTATTTCTTTCTAAACCGATATCTATATCTCATTATAAATTCTCACTGCGAATTTATATTTCCAATTTATCAAATGAAAATCATTTCACTTTATTTATAAATATCGTTTATAAATTGATAAACTCATTCAAGTTTCACTTGTTTTTAAAACGTTCTCATTTATAAACTTCATTTTTAAATCTATCACTTTATAAATCCCATTTACTTTTCAAACCTATTTTCAATATTGATTTCAACTCCTTATCCATATTTTCAGAAATATCATTTAAAAATCCATTGTTAAAAATCCCTTATATAAATTATTTTAAAATCTCTATTTAAAACATTTTACGAATAGTTAAGTACAAACCCAAAATCAAATCATTGTTTTATCCAAATCAATTTTCTTTAAAATAATCAAAAATTGATATAAATATTTCCATCTCCAGAATATCCTTTGAATTTCTTTTTAAAATTCAAAAATATTATTTATGGTATTTAATACCAAAATTAAGGCCAGTGCTACTATAGCATCCAATAAATCAAACATATCACAATCCATAGCAGAATATTCGCACACATCATATATCAACATATATGGAATTAAAATCAACATTTTTGGGGAATCCAGTTGGATCCCTCCAACATGTTTCCCTGCAACCACAGATGTTATATAACATAAAATAATAATCACTGCTTCGAGGCGGGATATCGCAATAAAAGGGTCATCCGCTATTATGCGGGGCGCATAGTGTCTCATCCGCTCCAATCGGCGGGAAAAATACCCAACTACTAATATATACTATTATATATAATATAATATTCAACTAATAATAATATATCAATTCAACCAATCATCCAATAATTAATTTTACTTATTATAAATCAAACCCAGTAATCCAAAATGAGTGAGATTTACTCACCTTGATTTTTAATTCGCCAAAAAGTTTCGTTTTTGAATTAAAATTGAACTGTCATTCAATTTTAACCCAAAATTCTAACAAGCTCCAAATCCATCCAAACCAGTTTCTTTGCGAAGCATTCGTCTTCATGAGCGCAATGAAAATTTTTCGTCTCGATCGGACCTCGTATGAGAGAGTTATGAATTTTAGAAATTATCGAATTAATTTTTTATAAAAATCAACATTTTGAAATAAATTACGAATATACCCTTACGTTCTTTCTTCCCCAAATCGAAATATGCCTGTACACGCACGGCCGAACCTCCATTGTTGTGCACGAACTACCAGTGACATGGAGCTACGCTCCACGAAACTCGATTCCATCGATTCCATCGGACTTCTCATCTCGATCTCCACATGCCTACACCCAAGACGACAACTCCAGTGCCACTATAGAAATCGCAACCTGCTCATTCCTTGTCGGCGTCGACATGTCACGATCCCCTATTGTTGACCGAGAACCACCAAAAATCAGCCGCAAGTGCTACTCGCCTTCCCGAATCCAAATGCGACCTTCGTTTCATGAATCGATGAGCCAATCTCTCATAAATTGGAACCCTAGTTCGCTGCTCCATTACTGTTGAGCTCAAACGTGAAGTCGCACCCTCAAAAAGCATATGAAAATGAAGCTCTCGCCAAACTATGATTTTTTAAATTCGTTTGAGAATTTTTCGTTGGATAAAATTTGAATTATAATTTTTAAAGCTTTCCATTTCCTTTTTTTTCTTCACTAATACGCTGTGTTTAATATAGGAGGAGAACGATGGAGATAGCATAGGGGTAGGGTGGCTTGCATAAGATAGGTCTACTGATATGAAAAGTTAGGGTAGGTAAAAGTCAAATCAATAAATATATATATATATATAATTTAAATTCAAAATATCTCGCTTATAGTAACCTAAAATCCCGAACCCCTATTGAGGCGTGCGGCCTGTCATTTCTAATGTTATACCCTGAATCCGAACGCAATGGAAGAAGTTTCAGAACCTAATTCGAACTTATGGAGAAGATAGCTTTTTGAACCCAATTATTATATTAAATTTCCTATATTAATTTCAACGCATTTCTATCCCGTACGACCAAATGATACGTGTGATTGCTATGAAATTTGACGGCGTAATATAATTCATTATTACGGATCCAATGACACTGGTTTCGTCGAAATCCGAGACTATGCCCCGGAAGGCTATTTTTACTCGTTAATTTAAACGACTAAATTTCAAAATCAGTTAAATCATTTTTAAATCCAGTTTAAAAGTTTTATTACCTTCATTCTTATAAATAGAAATTAATAAGCCTTTAAAATAATTTTTTTCTAACCTAAAACTCAAGATTCGATTATTTAACCAATTTTAATTATTAAATTAGCAAATAAATCGTTATATTTGAAATTCAAATTATCAGTCTAAAAATTTATTTTTGTCAATATTTAAAATCAATTAAATAATCTAATTCCAAATAAAAAAAATTCTAGGTTGTTGCACAAACACCCGCACATGTAAACTATCCAAATATATATATATATATATATATATATATATATATATATATATATCTTATAAAGTGTGTATGTCACATAACATACACCTCTATTAAGCATTAAACGTACCTTTTAGCAATATTAGCGAGTTCGCTAACATTTCCAAAGAAACATGAGCATGAAAAGAACCAAAAGCGGATCAAGAGCCATCAAATACCTACACTTAACTCAAACAAGCATATGAGCACATATATTTATGAATTTATACAACTAAACCTGTAGAATTAAGACTATGACTTTTTAACTAACATTACTTTTATAGGTAAAAAACAAAAATTATAAGCAAGAGCTAGTTTCCTAATAAAAGCGATAAATTAGAATGGTCGTGTGCATTATCATCCACTAGGACAAGACCTAAAGCATTATTATTTCCATTATTAACTTAGTTTGTTTATTGTTGTTGTTATCGTCGTCGTCGTTAGTATTATTATTATAAACTTAATTAATTTTTATAAACTTAGTTAATTATTATTATTGTTATTATTATAATTATAAAGTTAAATAATCTTTATAAACTTAGTTAATTAATAATATTATTGTATAAACTTAGTTATTTTTTTTATAAAATTTAGTAGTTTTTTATAAAACTTAGTTATTTTTATAAAATTTGCTGATCTTCTTCTATAAACTTAGTTAATTTTTATAAAATTTAGAAATTTATAAAAAGAATTAGATGTAAAGATGCTGAATGCTTTATGTTTTATTATTGTTATTTTTGTTATCATTATAAATTTCGTTAATTTTCTTAAACTTGGTTAATTTATTTTTATTATAAACTTAGTTAATTTTATAGACTTTAGTGATTCTTATTAAACTCAATTAATGAAGTTAATTTTTATTAGCTTGGTTAATTTATTATTATTATTATATAAATTTAGTTAAATTTCATAAAACTTAGTTAAATTCATTAATACTTTATCATTTATCATTATTGTTATTGTTGTTGTTGTTGTTATTCTAAACTTAGTGCTTTTTTATGAAACTTTGTTAATTTTATAATTTATTAGTATTAGTATTAGTATTGTTGTTGTTGTTGTTATAAACTTAGTTAATTATTATGAAACTTGGTTAATTTTTATAAACTTAGTTTATTAGTTTTTAATATTGCTATTATGATTTTTGTAGTTGTTATTGTTATTTGTAGTAGTATTATCGCAAACTTAGTTAATTTTCATAAACATTAGTTAAATTAATATTATTACCAACTTAGTGATTTATCGTAAACATTAGTTAAATTATTGTTATTATTATAAACTTAGTTAATTTTTATAAACTTATTTAATTTTACAAAACATTAGTCCACTGTATCAACTACCGAGCAACCGAATGCCGGAAAACCGAATACTTAGGGTTTAAAAGAAGAGGTAGAAGAAAAGATAGAAGAAAAAGAAAGAAGAACAACAGAACAACATCAGAAACAGAAACAATATTAGAATCTCACATATCGCAGCGGAACAATATATAATAGATAATCACTAGTCTTTTAAAACAAAGAACTATATCAGTTTATACATACATCAATCAGAGTCAATATACAACTCAATACAACAATGGACAGTTATATAACTTGTCCTCATACAGAATACACAGCGGAATAATACAAAGTATAGGTGATACGTTTCGCCATCCAGCTTGCTTCCAAAGCTCCAGAATATCCTGATAACATAACTCTAGGCTGCCCGTGTGGAAAATGGTGGGCACCCAGAGTTTAGAAGGGAAACAATAAACTCCGAGTCAGTCATGGTGACTGGTGTGAGATCGTAAAACAGTTTATCTTTAAAACAACAACAGGATAATTTTAAAGTCAATTTCGCAATGCTTTTGAAAATGAAACTACCATAAGACCTCCCGCCACACACACAATGCAAACGCAGAATTGGAGGAGATTTCTTCTTATGATAGTCAAAGATGCTTACTACGCAAAATCAAATCCTTTTTGATATTATTATTAGTGCATAGTGTAGAAAACATTTCGAAAGTACAATATAAATCTTAGCCAGCATAGGTACCATTATAGTATGCTTACTATAGCTACCATATTAAATGGCAGGTTCTACAACTAAAACCGTACAAGTCTCGTTTTGTTTCTTTGGATTTCCAACAAATGGTCAGGCCAAGGAACTTCCCATTACCACATGGGTACGCCTCTGGAAAGACGACCCGAGAACCTAACCGGATCTCTGCCAACACAAGGCCGAGTTACCTCTGCAAAAATAGGTAACTACTGACACGCGTATGCCATCCCCGATCGTAACCGATCTTCCCGAGGATCCTCGATTTCCAACAACCACATAATAAATTTGCAGTATCAACATAGGTTAAATATCTGGGCTCCATACCATGATACCACCTCTATCCAGAAGGAATGACATACACTAAGAGGCGCTACTCCCTAGAACCTTGCTGCATCCTTCCTGTTTTGACCATTTCAGGGTGTGAGGTCCGACGAAGTCTTGTCCACAAAGCTACGCTTTGTCACAAAGCCATGCTTCGGGTCAAACAAATGATCAAAGAAATGATCACAAAGATAAATGATCAAACAAATGATCATATCACAAATGATCAAACAACGATCATTTCACAGCAACACTCAGCATGCCACGTTACCAAATTGGGAGTATATTGCTGATAAATTTCAACTACATGACCTCTGAGCTCGTACGTCTCAAAGAAGGGTGTTAAGCTAAGAGAATAAATTCTCCGCCACCGACAGAAATGTATTTGAAAGAAATCAGCTTTATATCTCAATTTGTAACGTCAGACACACAACCATACAAGTCTGTTCCAGGATCGAACAGAACTGAAGGCACTTCTCACGAAGCCCTTGCACATCCGGATAATTTTCTAATCACGTCCGGACTTCCCGTCACTAAGGGTGATAAAACCTCTATATCGGAGATCAGCCGATGTAGAGTAACTCGACGGTAATCCTTCCGTTTTCAAAAATATCCGATCTTCAACACCGGTCATCAAATGCGATTCATAACGACGTACCACATATTCGGAATGGGTTATACGACCCCATGGTCCTTTCCCGGCTAACCCGAATAGTGAGCGCTTATTCAAAAATAAGTGTGGCATTCAAATTCATCCAATTCACAACAAATACCCATTCAAGGTAATTATTGATAGTCGGTTATTTAACTATCAATAAAGATGCGCAACATCATTAGATTCCAAATAATTCTCCAAATTATTTTATTTTCCAAAATATCTTTACTAGATATAAAATTTCCACACTTAAAAAATAAATCAATATTTATTTTCAAAAACGAATTTCCATTTCTTTTTATAAATTCCATAGTGAATTTATATTTTCCAGATATCTACTGATATACGATTTTCAATCGATTTCAAATATTCATTTCCAATTTATCTTTACAAAGATAAATTCTCAAAAACGTTTCATTTTATTTTGGAAAAGCATTTCCATACTTATTTAAAAATAAGTAATTCACAAATCTTATTTATTTTCAACATTTGAAAATATTCAATATACTTAAATCAAAATTAAGTATATATTTCATTCTTTAAGGAAATCATTTACTATAGCAACATCTATTTGAGTCAAAACGAATGTTACGTAAAACATCGTTACGATGACTCAAAATCACTAGTATAGGGATTCGGATTTTAAGATAGATATATAAATCCCAATACTAGATAAAAACATTTCTTTTCGGAAATCATTTACTATAACAACAGTTTATAGTCCACCATTTCCTTATTTCCTTATTTCCTCGAAAACGTCTATTTCAACAATGAATGTTGAAATCTATGATTTCGATATTTAACACATTTTAAAACATCGTTAAAACAATTAACTTCGTTTTTAATGTCACTTCCCCAAGACCAGATCCATTTTACTTAATAATATATCCGCTGTCCAAAATCGTGAATATACTTCACTAACCAAATTTCACTATTTTCTACACATTTTATTTCAAGAATTATCCACTATCCAAAATCATGGATAAAATTCCCTTAATAACCTTCTATATTAGATTCATCAAATTTGATTGATTTTTCGAATTTATAAAACAACGTTTATAAATTCTATTTCTATTTTATAACAACTTCGATTTTATAAATCTCCTTTTATTAACTTCTAAAATTCACTTATCAAAATAAGTGATTTCGGATTTATAAACAACGTTTATAGATCACATTTATACTTTATAACAATTTCAACTTATAAAATCATTTTATTAGCAAATTCTATTTATATCCCATCAGTGCAAAAATCTAATTTATAAGTAAATTACTTATAAATCTTTTATTTTACAACATCTATTCATTTTATACTTCACAATTTATAAATCTATAAATCTCGTTCACTTATGATTTTTTTATTTCATCTCATTCTAACACTTACAAAACTCGTTTTAAAATTCCAATGTTTTAAATTTATAAATATCAACTTTTTAAATCTTTTAAGTAAACCGTTTATAATACTTTAAAAATCTCAATTTAAACCATTTTATAAATAAATCAACTTTTATTTCAAAAATCACACTTTGGTTATATTTCACAAAAATCTTAACTTTTATAACTTTAAAATTTTAACGTTATTTATTTAAGATGAATCAATTCAAAAATTTAATAAAACGCATACTTTCAAAAAATCACTTTAAAAATCTCTTTTAAAATCAACATCGTCATTTTTAAATTTCAAAAATGAATCCGATGATGCAACACACAAATTTGTCAATCACGACAACAAACATCATATATTATCATATGATAACAGAATATACAACAATATCTGTAAATAAATAAATACTGGTGAGGAATCCAGTTGGATCCCTCCAACCTGTTTCCCTGCATCCACAGACGTTAGCACAATACCCATTCCACTTCGAGGTGGAATATCGCGGTATATAGAATTTATAAAAATATCATCCGCTTACTAACGGCGCAATAGGGTCTCATCCGCTATATAGTGCGGGAAATCATAACTGCAATATATACATATGCCAATATATATATATTGCTATATATAGATATATCCTACTATATTTAATATCACAAATCCAAACAGTCAATCATCAATCAATAACTGTAAAATCAAATTTTCCTTCGAGTGAGAAAATCTCACATTTGCTTTTTATTTCTTTACAATCCATTTCCATCTTGACTCGATTTTTCTTGATTTATACCTTGTATAAATATTTACACAGTTTATCAATATTCGAATTAAATTGAGTAACCAATTTTCATTTTGTAATCTTAATTATCCAACGAATTTTATTTTAAACCAATTTCTTTTAATAAATCTGTTTAACTAAAAATTAACTTTAAAACTAAATTTCCTTTAACAAATTATTTTTAGTGACAAAATAAATTAATTAAACAAAGTAAATCACCTTAAAATTTTATCTTAGTATTGAAATGTGCATGTGTATTTATATTATTTATTTCAATTTCAAAATGATCAACATAGGTTTTAAAAATTCCAATTATAAATTCGTTAACACTTAAAACATCTAATTTCAAAATCTTATTTATATATTTACATTTTATATCAACATTTTCCTTACTGTATAAAATTTTCTGTTTAAATCTTACAAAAAATCACTCCCTAATATATCCACATATATATATATATACATTATGAATTTTAATTGAACGAAAGTAATCGTGATTACCTTACTGCTACATGAATCTGAACTCGAAGATGCCATCGACGAAACCTAGCTTCGCCGATGCCACATCCCCTTTCGACGCCTACTGCCCTTCCGTGCTTGCGCCTCCAAGATTTCCCCCAAATCGAAAGCTTCGATCGAAGCCATTTGCTAGCAACGATGCTCGAGCTCCTCGCGACCCCACGTGCCCGAGAATCCCCATCACCAAACCATTGGCTGCTCGCGATGACGTCTCCAACGCCGACGTGACCATCTATCCCTTCACCGCCGCATTCGCTCGCATTCCCCAGCATGCACGCGCACGCCCCAAATCGATGCTGCGAACTCCACGTCTCAGCGTGATCAATTTGCAGACCCGCTTCGAAATCACTCAGGTCGTCTTCGAGAATGGGTAGATTCGATTTTAGTCAGTTCGAATTCTACCGAGGCCGGTCGCCATCTTTTTTTTTCTTTTGATTTGATAATTCATTTCCGGTTTTGGTTTGAGAAAGAAGGGACGAGGCCATTTTGTGATTTCGTGAATGAATTACAGGAAGAGATGAGGTCGTTCGATTTGAACGAGAAGAAGTATATATTTTTTCTCTGTTTGTTGTAAAGGAGATCGGTCATTAATTATATTTTGAACGAGATAAAAGGATATGCGGCCATGCTTGGAGATGAAAGGGTATGTCGCGTGTACGAAGTGGGGGACAATGATTTGAAATGAACGTGTTTGCCTTTCCTCCTGTGTTTTTTTATGTTGACCAATTTAAATTTAAATGGAAATTCGATTTTAATTTATCAACGCGTTTGCATATCGTACAGTCACATGGCAACTCCGTTCAATACGAAATTTGAAATTCGATAATAATACAATATTACGGACCCAATGGAACTGGTTTCGTCGAATTCCGAGACTGTCCCTCGGAACGCTATTTTTAAATATCGATTCAACGATGAAATTTCAAAACTGAACAAAACAGTTTGAAATAAAATTCTGAAGCTTCTATTATCTTCAGTATCATCAATATAAATTTTAAAAGCTTTTGAAATATTTTTCTTCAGCTTAAAATTGAAGATTCAATTTTTCATTCAATTCAATAGATTAAATTTTATAATTTAATCGCCAATTTATTCTGATAATTTGAAATTCAAGTCAAACCATCATTCAATATTTAAAATTAATTAAATATTTCATTTTAAATTGTTCAAAATTCTGGGTCGTTACATCACTTTAATCGGCTCATTCTCTGTAAAATCTCATTAGTAATTAATTTGTATATCGGTGGCTATATTAGGAAACTTTATAGGCAAGCTGGTTTCACTTCAATTGCTGTGAGCAAACGAATAAACCTTGGATATTAAAACTCTCTCTTGTAATTAAACAAATCAAGTAAAATATCATCACAAGTGTAGATAATATAATGTCTAGGAACAAAAATTTAGCAAAATTATCCGTTAAGTTGGTTAAGGTTACCACTTACTGCTACTCACCCCTTAGTACACCACCGCCTTTTAAAAACCGCGAAGTTGATAACTGAGTGAATATTAAACCAGCAGCCCATCCATGAGAAAGAGCTTTCACTCCTATCTTCATTTTCATCTCTCCAATTCTTCTTTGATTTCTTCAGGTTTAGTAAGATTTGGTCCAAGCACCAGACCAGATTTAATCCCTTTCAATCCATATAAATCGTAAATTTGCTGCTTGCAGCCATTAGATAATATCTCATAAGCATCGAAGATTCTTTGAAAATTCTCCATTGCGATATCATTCGTCTAAAATGTGAAAAGTATTTCCAAATAAAATCTAGCATAAAAAACAATGGATGATAAAATGAAACTTTTAACAAAAGTTAATAACTAAAAATATTTTAAATTTAATATAATATCATTAAAGAGGTCGTACAACCTCAATTGATAAAAGTTCTCTGTAAATAGATATCGTTTGTAGAAATGTTACCATGCTATTTGATTTTCATAAATATGCATTTAATTTTTATAACACTTAATTGATGAAGTTAATTTTTATAAACTTAGTTAATTTATTATAAGTATTAGTATTATTATTATTTTAAACTTAGTTAATTTTTATAAGCTTATTTAATTTTTATATAACTAAATAAACGAAGTTAATTTTTATAATCTTAGTTAATTTATTATTATTATTATTATATGAAATTAGATTTAGATAATTCTATAAAATTTAGTTAACTTGGTTAATATTTTATAATTTATTATTATTATAAACTTAGCTAATTTGTATAAAACTTATAGTTAATTTATTATTATTATAAAATTAGTTAATTTTCATAAACAATAGTTATTGTTGTTGTTATATAAATATAGTTAATTTTTATAAGCTCGGTTAATTTTATTAATATTATATACATTTACTTAATTTTTATAAAACTCGGTTATTTTGGTTAATATTTTCTAATTATTTTAAGTAATAGTATTATTACTATTTTAACTTAGTTAATTTTTATAAAACTCGGTTTATTTATTGTTATTATTGCTATTATGATTGTTATTGTTGGTATTATTATTATAAACATAGTTAATTTTTATAAATATTATTTAATTATTGTAATTATTATCAACTTATTTAATTTTTATAAGCTTATTTGATTTTTATATAACTTAATAAATGAAGTTAATTTTTATAAACTTTGTTAACTTGGTTAATATTTTATAACTTATTATTATTATTATTCAAAATTTAATCAATTTTTATCAAACTTAGTTAAATTTTAAAACTTAGTTAACTTCGTTAATATTTATTAATTTATACAATGAAGTTAAATTTTATAAAATTCGTTAATTTATTGTTGTTTATATTGTTGTTGTTATATATAATTAATTTTTATAAAATTTAGTTAAATTGGTTAATATTTTATGAATTATTATTATTATTATATATAAAGTTAGTTAATTTTTATAAAACTTAGTTAATTTGATTAATATTTTATAGTTTATTATTATTATTATAAACTTAGTTAATTTTTATAAAAGTTATAGTAAATTTATTATTAGTATTATTATATCATCATCATCATTATGATTATAAATTTAATTAATTTTTATAATACTTAGTTTACTTGGTCAATGCTTTCTAATTAATTTATTAACTTTATTTAAAATGCACAAACATATGTGATCGAGTTTTTATCGTAAGCCTCCCACTTTGTAACCTGAGCAGACCAGTCTATATTCTAGAGGAAGGAACAAAAATATTAACACAAATTTCAAGTTTTTTCAAATTTTTGAACGTAAATTTTTTAAAATAACTTGCATCTTAAGGCGATATTCCTTTTCAAAACATCAACAAAATGGGTAACAACCGAGTTGTAGCAGTCAACTAGTGTAGTATAAAAATTAAGGTTACATTCCTCCCATTAAACCATAGACCATTCCGAAAGTAATATTCAAATTGGTTTCTCTACAACTGTAAAAAATGATTATGCAAAATAAGTTCTAGAGAACTTTAGTCTATTAATAACTGGCTTTCAGTATATTAATGCAATCTAATGAATAAATGTGCTTTAGTAATAGTATAGAAGAGCAACTCAAAACGTCAAGGGAAAAAAGGTCAAAAGAACAGGCAAAGTCTGAAGTTTTGCTTATCTTCATCCTCAAATTACAAGTACCCACTCATGATGTACTTAGTAATCCTGGTTAACTTCACGTTCAGACTAAGTAACCTTGCCAAAATTCTTAAAAAACATTACCGGAATAGCAATGCCAATTTCCCATAACATAGTCACATTGCACTTTGTAAAGTGAAAAAAACTCAATATACTAAGAAAGAGGAAAAATAATTGATTTAAGTATCTTGCTATATGAAGTTATAAATTAATGCCACACTTTTGTAAGGTAGGTGCATGAATTATGGTGACTGTAAGATTCCCATTATTTGAGTAATGATTTATGAGTATACAATATGAAAACTAAGAACATATTGCTAATTGCATGAATATACAAATTGTACAGAATAAATAGTATATGAAATGTTACTTGAGAAATTATGATTGGAATTTAGTAATTCAAAATGAGATGGATCCACCTTTAGGAGTGACGGTTATGAAGTAATATAGTAATTTAAACATAATTATTATACCCAGTGTTTATCATCAAACCACAGTCAGTTAGTCATCAAATCAATCTATTATGTGAGATAATGCATCATACACCATAGTTGAATATTGAATAAACAAATACACAACACAATTCAAAATAGAATATCCTATTCAAAGCTATTAATAATAACATACCTCACAAGATGTCTTTTGAAAAAAAGAAGAGAATGTTAGTTTAGTAGGCAAAAGAAAATGAGATGGTTGAATAGAGTCAACGGAATCCAAGTGAGACAATGCACTAGTACATTCTTCAGCATTGACCTTATCCACCATTTTTCCAAATATCTCAATAAAATCCACGCCTACACATCAAAACGTATGGTAACAGAGAAATAGTTAATCAAACAACATAAGTTCTTAAGAAATTCAGTCACCATTCTTCACAAGGGCATCTGTAGCAAATAGACTGCATATTGTGTAGTTGAAAACGTTTTGAACTAGATATTTTGAAGAAACTTGCAATGTTAATCAAACTACAAAAACCTAACAATTATTTTCCCATACATAAAACTTAGCCTCATAGTTTGTCATTCTTCAATAACTATTAAAGTGAAAAATAATTTGATTACAAATATTTTAGAAATCAAATTGATACACATCTCAAAGTTCTCTATACGGTGCGAGTACTTTGGTTATGTAAAAAAGTTGGAAAAAATTCGTTTTCATCTAAAAATACTCATACTCTACATATACTATTATTTTTAATTTTGATTGGATAAGAATTGTGATGAATGTACATGGCGGTAGATTGAAAACTAATAGGAACAAACTATGTTGTGAAAATATCAGGCAATACAAATTGTTTTAATGAATCTTCGATGCTTGTATTAGGCTATTAGCTACCATAATGACTATTCCAAATAAATTAAATCACTTACATTCCATAGAAAAAAAGAAAATATACCGTGTACTCACTCGTATCAACCTCCATATATGAATAATAAAGTCGAGTGGACGGTATTGATTTTTAGCTTCTCAAACTCCACATCCCAAGCTCATGTGCCATACCCCTTAATTATTGTCGTTTTTGCGAAACGGGTTTCTATTCTATTTAGAAATGGGGAGTGCTTCTTCAAAAGCTTCAGGAAGAGCTATTTGCACAAGCTCCAATTTAAATTAGCCTGCAACACCCTGGATGATGTTGCAGGCATTGGCGACCAAAAACATTTGGTTGTTTGTTCCTATTTGTTTGATTCGAGGAAGGGATTTAGGGTTTTTTTGGAGGGAAAGAGTTTCAGTGCGCAGAGAGCGTGGTTGGGGTAGCAGGCAGCAGGCGGTAGTAAGGGAGGAGGATTTTTGTTTTAGGGTTTGAGAAAATAATTTAAGGAAGAGAGAAGAGATAAAGAGGGAAATTTTAAGGGAATTGGGGGCCATAGAACTATTATTGAATTAAATTTAAGGTAGCCTACTTTCACTCCGTTACAGAGCCAATACCTACTCTATATAAAGAATATTAAAACAAATTATAACACTACATAATAAAGAGTTATCTATTGCCGCTATAAAAAGCAACATTTCTTGTAGTGATAGTAAAAGTTATCACTCTAAGATACATGGTATATCAGAACTAAAACAAACCTCATCGGTCTGGACAATCATAACTTCCTGACCTTACAATTTCTTATGGGTATACATAAAAACACAACGGAAAATAAAATTACTACGGTAGGTGAAAATCCAGCTCTTCTCCATGAGCTCCATATCTAGCCAACAATAACATGGAAAAAGTTAGTCTGACCCGAGTATTATAATAAAATAACACCCAGATTAGTCTGGAAAACCAGTGTGAGAAACTCAAGGAATATGATGAATATATAATTATCTTTGAGACCATGCCGCTAAACACGAAAAGGGTTTTACCTCACAAGAACAACATTCATACATGAAAGTATGGAAACAAGTCAGAACAAAATCCAAACTTAAAGAATGGACATAAATAATTAAACATAAAGAGGAGCACAAGGCACTTCTCGACGCAATTAAGAAAACAATTCAAAGATTTGAATCAAAATAAGGAAATGAATTATTCCAACAATGACTAGGAGGGTGCGCCTCCCTTTACCAAAATTATACCTCTAGAAAATATACTCAAGAACTACGATGGCTCTTGGAAACGTCCAAGCCGGACCCCGCCAACCTTATCGAGAATCTGAGTATTTCACATCTTTATGCGCGTAAAACCGAAACCAATCTAGAGTAGATGTGACAATACCCAAATAGAAGGAACTCCACATAGCTTGCCCGCACTCGCTTTTTATTAATCATTTTCGATAAAGGGTATCGATGTTCCAAACGAGCAGCAAATCATTTTAGATTGACGAAACACAAAGAAGGATGTCGATAGTCAATAAATCAACTATTGGAAATAACAAAAATTATCATATATAGAAATTAAATCTCACACTTATCACCACTCATTAATTTCAAACTTGTACTATCCCTAGTTAACAATAAAGTCATACAAGTTGAGGCGTTGTTGCCTCTCAAACCTTGCCTCGACGTACATTCTCAACTTTCGACGACGTACATTCTCAACTTTAGAGATAGAGACGAGTTTCCATACCTCGAGATTTAGTGTTAAGATATTCCTATATCCTTTCCATTAAGAGATATCGCTTATGGAAATTAAAATTTCTACCCTTATTACCAAACTTTGACTTCCAACTCATACTATCCCTCGCCCAAAAACTAAGTAAGGTAAGTCAGGGCACTACTTTCTCCTGGCCTTGCCTAGACACTCCATTTTTTAAATCTTAAAGATAGTAACGAATCTACTTTCACGATGTTTGGTATTAAGGATAAGATTAAATCCTTTCCATAAACGAAATCAAACTTTTAAACTTTTAAAACATTTGACTCACACTTGTGCTTGATTTTCACATCACAGACATTTGTAAAACACTTTAAAAACACTTCTTTAAAACATTCCTTTAAAGTGCTAATTATATTTCTAAGTGCATCAAAAAGAAGGGTTAAAAACAAATATCATTAAAACATTGTTTACTATAAACCCAAAACCAATTACATTTAGCTTTATCTTTATCTTTAAAACAATCCTTTTAAAGACTTTTTCATTTATAAATTCTCATTTATAAATCAACTTATTATTATCTTTAAAACAAAACTCCTCCAAAGGTTTAAGAATATCAACACTTATTAAGTCAAGTAACAAGTTTCCTTGATAACATTACAAAATCATTTATTATAACAAAAGTGTTATAATCCATGAATTACTTTCTCAATTCTTAAAAACCATTTATTACAACAATGTTGTTGTAATCCATGCTTCCTTTTCACTTTCGATAAACTCAAAAATACTTGAAATATAGTTCAAAACATTCATTTCAAATATTACTTAAAAAAGATCTCAAGTTTAAAATATATTAAAACTCAAAACCATTTCCTTATATTCAAAATAAAAACTTCTTCTTTAATTTATATTGAATCCTTTAGAATATTTATACAAATTCAAAACCACCTTATATGGGTTAGAAATATACTCCAAAAAGTCCGAAGAAGAAAAATCAAGTTTAAAACCATTTTTATAAAAGTTGGAAATAATTCTGTTTAAAAGAGTATGGAAAATTCCTTTAAATCGGCTCTTTTCAAAATGAACTTCCTCCATGTTTTTTACAAAGTATGAATATTATACTTTATTTTTAGAAGAACATACCATGAGTCTAGTACGCATTCACAAAAATTTAGAGAATTTTGAAGTCAACAAAACCTATCTGAAAGTTGTTTTAAAACTTGACTTTCGAACTGCAAAAATGCAGCCATATCCTTTCTAATTTTTAAAATCTTTGGACTTAGGTTTTATAACTGTTTTCGAGCAATCAAAACTTTGTTCAAAAAACAAATTTTAAAACGCAAAAGCACGACCAAATATTTAGTGATGCAAACACAAGCACAAGAGCAGCAAATAAAAGATTGAAAAATGAGATTTCATAAGTGTCAGTATAGCGATAATCGCTATAATGACACTTTTACACACAACTAATAAATCACACATATATTTCAATCAAACTTCATTATAAGAATCATAAGTATAAAAGTAAGTCAACATTGGTGAGAAATCCCTTAGGGTCTCTCTACAAAAGTCCCTGTAAATCTCATATATGTACATGCATTTCAAAGTGTTCCATAGTAACCTATTCCCTACGAAGACACTTCGACCTCCTCTTTATGTCCCCTGCAAAACTATGCTTACTTATGTAATCCGCTTCCAAGTGGGAATCAAATCCAAATAAGCAATATACACAAGTATAAAAACATAAACAACAATTTATATTTTACAATATTTTATCAATTTTTAAAACCATTTTAAAGTTTGATTAACTAACTTTTAAGTCAAAAAAAGCAAAACTTCCTACCACAACAAAGCATCAAAAAACCACTTCCTAGCCCTGACCCAAACACCAACCCAAGCCTAGATCCCACATAAAAAGCACACGGCCAAGCCAAGAAATGGACCTAATACACACGACCAAGGAGGAAATGGATGGGCTTGGCTCCAAAACCTGCAACTTGAGATGGTGATGATGTTTGCAATATTATTTCAAGCTCATGCACGAAATTAGAGGAGAAAAGAGTGAATTTTGAAGAGTTTTTAACTTAAAAAAATAAGAACGAAGAAGAGGTAGAAAAGAGAACCAAATAAGAGAATGGAAAGGCAAAAGAGAAACTGAAACAAAGGGTGCACTAAATATACTCCAAAATGATGAACTTAGCTCTAGTCTCACCCTCCTTAGTCTCACCCCCCCACACCCCTCCATGTGCTACTCCATATGATCAATGTACTTCTCATAACATCGTATAAAAAGTAGCAAATATTTAGCAAAAGACTTCCTCTTTAATTACCTTCATTAACCACTGATTATTATTTAGTGGTAACCTATTTCTATTTGTTATATGTGTGCACAACAAAATAAATGTGTTTGTACAACAACGTTACCACGACTTTCGTTCGATGAAAATTCAAAAATCCGAAAAATGAATTTTGGTCATATTTTTCAATTTATCACAAAACTATTTATATCTGTGAACAAATTTACAATATGAGTTCACTATCATTATATATTAATTAAGAGGAGTTTAATAAGGCCATTAATTTCATTTAATTAATATTTAATTCATAATTCAAATATATAAATAATTCCTATATTTAAATGTAAAGTGTTCACATTTCCGGGATGTTACATATCCTAAGACGGACTCCTCACTCGTAGTTATCTAGCTGACATTGCATGAAATCTCTTCAGCAATTTAATACTTCCTATTGAAGCGGGCCGTTTCCCGAGATATCCTCTACTATGCCTAACCAATTATCCCAACCATTTACTACTACATACAAAGAGAAGAGGCAGGCCCTCGCACAGCTATTTAATACCTTTAATCCCTGAAGCAGGTCCTTTATATTATGACCCGTGCCCCACCATGATGTCTCACATTAGGTCGACTATTCATAGGTACTGGTAGCTAGATTAACTAGGCAGGTTTACCCTAAATAATTTGGGACTAACCTCTCATCATCCGTAATTACTTATTATAGACGATGCCTCACATCAGCACCAAAGTCACACTACTAGTAGCCAGATTAGCTGGGCCGACTTCTGTGTGCTTTTGACTGACCTCGCATCCCTATAACTTAGTCATAATTCATAATTATACGTTATTTACGCTAATAAATACATGCATACATACATACATACATACATACATACATATACATATATATATATATATATAAGTACACACCTAGCCATTTCTAAGCATGCGGAGATTACATCCTAAACTAGCATTAAAATGTCAACTCTTTCAAAATTATATAAGTTCCACTTCCATATTATCAATATACCATAAATCCAATACCTAAAAATCCAATCAACAGACTTGTATACAAATACAATTCAAACTCAGCCTATGTTATACTAAAACAATGGGATAAACCAATAATGATAGAAACTTACAATTTCAATTATTCTTACGCCCTATTCAACTTCTTTTTACATAAAATTAGACAAAGGACTTTCTATTCTAACTATGGAAATAAGCGGTTCAAGCTATGAATAAGAATTTGTACCTTGCACACCATTTCCTAATCAAAACCCATAATAAAATTCAAAGAGGAGGAATAAAAAGTGAAATAGATGGTAAAACGCTAAAATTACAAATCCACACAATTCCCATTATTTTAATATAAAAACAATTTGAGATTCCAACCTAAAAATTGATATTTCATTTTGGGAGAATTTTGGGGGTTTTAATATGGTGTCTTTGTAAACCAAAACTCCCCAAGGTATATATCAAATCCAAACTACACTAATCAATTACTAAAATAGAAAGATGAAGATTTCCACTCATTGTAGGTCCTTAGCATTTCCTCTTTTTTTTTGGATTTTCCATGCCTTCTATAATATGTTTTAAATCTCTTCTTTTTTGTATATACAACAAGAGATTTGTATATGGATTAGATTCAGAAAGTTAGAGGTTTTGAGGAGAGTTGGTTTAGAAAATAGGCAGCAAACATAAATAAATACATATGATTTCTTACCTGAAATCCTAAAGATATTTTCTGAATCTTTTGAAGAGATAAACTGAAAAGCTACACTATGTTCCCAAAATAACTTGTGAATGAAAATAAGGGGCATAGACTCTTATTTATAGTGGTTAAAATGCACCAGAACCGTCAGACTTAAGTCGGTTCAAAATAATAAAATCTGGAACGTTCGCTATTTCAAGAAACCCTAGCCGTTATACGACCATCAGTCGACCGCCTCTACCCTATCGGTCCTAAGGGTGTGGTTGACCATTACATTGTTTTAGGAAAAGAATTTCGTGTCGTTGTTTTTATTTATTTTATTCCTTAATTAAAACTTAAAGTTATCGTAAATTTTAACATGTACTTAACACCCAAGTCTAATTGCTGTTAACTTTCAAATTTCAGATTTAAGAATTATTTAATTATTTGAATTTGAATTCTATTTAAATTATAAATCCCAAAACTTCAAACGTTCATAACTTTTCCATTTGAGCTTTGCTTTTAACATGTTATATATGAAAATTGATCAGAATTTCAACATGAACACAACGGCATAACTTCGTGGTCAAATTCAAAATTTTGCAGAATTTTCATTTTTAGCTCTATCTTATTTAATTAATTTATTCAGTTTTATTTATTATTGATTTTTATGGGGTGTTACAATTTTGTAGTGACACATGTTTAACATAGGACGGGTCGATGTGTTAGTGAATATGAATTTTACTGCCTGACAAGGTTGACAGTTTGCTAAATATAGACAATAACAAGGGAAAATGTTGTTTTAGCTTTGAAATTTCTATTTCTATATCTTGTTGATAGTAAACAAAAATTTATGCTTAGGATAATTTAGCTTTAACATCCCAAAATAAACCTCCTTATGCAAATTATACTTGGAAAAGTTGGAAAAGTTTTGGAGATGGAAGATAAGTTCCAAGGTACAATGGAATAGGTATCCAAAAGAAACGTGGAACTATAAAATTTTCTATTTAAATTCCTTTTCTGGAATAAGATTATAGAGTCAAAATAACTGGATTTTCAAAAAAAAGAATGTTAAAAATTGTGTGCTAGGTGTTGGATGGTAGGGATTGGATGCAAAATTGGTTGAACCATACTCATACTCGTAAGAATATGAAAATTATTGTGTGAAAAAGGATTTTTAAATGCTTGCATACATATAAAACCATCAGTATATCTAGGTAGTTTGAATCATATTTTCAAAATGTTTTTAAAATAATGTGTTCATATAGGAGGCGCTGATTTAGAATCATTCTGCATTCACGTTTTATATGTTGTGATACACTGTGTACTTGTACAAATTTGGCTGCAAAATTGGTTGTGCACTAACTGGTTGGTGGTTTAGACTAGTTGCACGCTACATAATTCAACCCTTTAGGAATTTCGAGGACGAAATTCTATTAATAGGGGAGAATGTAACACCCCATAAAATTAATGATAATTAATAAATAATTAATAAGGCTCTACAAATGGAACTTGAGCACACGATGGAATTTGGCTAAACTTGCATCGTTGTATTCGTGGCAATTCTCTGAGCAACTTTTATATTTGCAGTTTTGTGAATCGAGCAAAAACGAAAAAGTTATTAGCATTTGAGATTTTCGAAGCGAAAATAACTAAAAACGAAATAAGGAAATAAATTATAATTAAATGCGGACCCCACTGGTCGACCCCCTCCTTAGGACGGTTGTAACATCTCTAATTTTAAATAGCATTATTCAGGAGATTTAATTAGATAAATTAAATAGAATAATGTAGAGATTAGAGTAATAAGGGAATTAAGATTTGGAACTAATTGTGGTTGTGCCTTAACTAATGAATTTATAAGTGTGATTTATAAATTACAAATTTAAGAGAATAAGGCAACGGCAAAGTGGGAATAGCCGTATACCATAACCCCTAAACCCCTTACCTCATTCTTATTCACATTTTCAATAACCAAAAACATAAACAAAGTGAGTTGAAGGCCGGCTATAACCCTAAGAAGAAGAGGAGCACAAAATCCATTTAGAGGCTAAGATTCAAGCTAGGAAGATTAAAGCAAGAACAAATCTCAAGTTCCTTATCCAAACAAGGTGAATAATGATCTAAACCATCTCATATAAGTCGTCTTGAATGTTTAATTCTGGTTTGAGGTTTAAAACCGTACGATTGGATCAATGATGATATGTTTTGATTTAAATGCCACGTTATAATTTAAACAAGGATTTTGTGGAATAATGTAGTTTGGTTTTAAGGATAAAATCATGCAAAATGATTTCCAAATGCCATGATTTTTGAATATGTTATGTAAAACATTATTTTGGAGATGGGTTTAAATTTTCATAATACTTCAAGCTATGGATAATTTATTATGAATTTTTGAATGAAAGAAATGGATATTTCGGGTTTTAATTAATTTAAGGAATTAATTAATTATTTTTGGGTCTGAAATTTATATATGTTAGAAAACATATTTAATGTGAATTATTGTGATTTTTGAGGATTTTTCCTAAGTTTTTTACTATGGTTAATGAATTATTTAAGTTAGAGGACTTAAATGTTTTAAACTTTTTATTAAGGAGAGGGGATTAAATGTTTTCAATTGTTCAATAAAGAGTTCGGCCGCTTTTTAGAAAATAATTTTGGTAAAGTACTGGCAACCAATCATATTTTGACAAATTACGTAAGTTAGGTGAAAAAGGATTATTTAAAAAGCATAAAATCAGTTTTATATCGAATTACAACTTTTCCATTTTCATTTGCTTGCTTCCATCACCATACTCAGTAAACCTTTCGTACTTATTCGAAACTAATGCACATGGTATCAGGCACTTGGTATGTAGTGTACTGGAGAAAGACGGAAGGAAAGGATGGCGTCGAAGGCATGCTTGCGAAAGGGTTGAAGCTGCTTTTATTTTCTTTTGAACCCCTTCGATACCCTAGTTGCCGCATTAAAACCTTTCGCCTTAGTAAGAGGCAGCTTTTATAACTCTTTAAATCAATGAGTTCGGAGGGTAGGGTTTTGAATCGATACCTTTTCATAACCATTAAAGCTGCCTTTCTTTCAACTTATACTTGCGAAACGGTGGGTGCCGCTCCCATACCTTTTGACATGATTGAAGTCGCTTAAACACTTTTTACTTGAACCCAATGCTTTCGAAAGGTATGTTTTTGAGTGTTTTGAAAGGCATGTTTTTGAGTGTTTTGAAAGGCATGTTTTTGAGTGTTTCTAAAGGCATGTTTGTGAGTGTTTCGAAAGGCATGTTTTAAGTGTTTCGAAAGGCATGTTTTAAGTGTTTCGAAAGGCATGTTTGTGAGTGTTTTGAAAGGTATGTTTTTAAGTGTTCCGAAAGAGGAAGTATTAAATTTTAAGTAATGAATTCAAAAGGTCCTGCCGCTAGAGTAGAGCGATGAAAGGGGCATAGCCGCTTGCTTCTAACCCGTTAGCTAAATAGAAGGGGACAGAGGGCTTGGTTGCACTATGAAGTCGAAAGGGAGAGTGATGGAAGGTAACTTATGATGTCACAATGATCCAAAGGATATAGTCGAAAGCCTTAGTTTTCAAATTTGAGAACCCAATCTCATCTTTAAAGAAAACCCATGGCAATGTAAAAGAGTTTTAAAATGGCATTTAACTTTGAAATATTAAAGAAAGCTTTCCTTGCTAAATATAGTGGGTTAAGGGTATTAACCGTATTTCATTAGAAAAACGATTACAAGGAGTTTAACCATGGATGTTTATATTGTCGTGTTATTTGATCGGTTATAATGAATGCTTGTGTAACCGTACTTACTTTATTTATAACTCATAACTACATCCTGGGCTATTAAGGACAGAATAACAGGCTAGGTTGACCCAGTAGTGAATATACATTGAATTTAACTCCTGTGTGAGTAGAATTGCATCCAGGAGGTCAGATAGATAAAAATATGGGATGCCCAAGACTAATCAAAGGATTATTGGTTTAGACAGGTTCTTAGTAAGCTCATAAAAACTATGTTATGGAAATTGTAATTGGCAGGGGACAATAGGTTTTTAGTGATTCCATGAAAACTATGTACAGAAAAAGTTATTGAAAGAGATCAATAGGTTCATAGACAACCCATGAAAATTATGACATGATAGATGTTATTGGTAGAAACCAATAGGTTCATAGTGGTCCCATGAAAACTATGATTGGATAATGTTATTGGTAGAAACGAATGGGTTCATAGTGGTTCCATGAAAACTATGATTGGATAATGGTATTGGTAGAAACCAATAGGTTCATCGTGATCCCATGAAAACTATGAAAGTGGATATGAAATCCATAAAGAATTGAACATGTTATTAGTCAGCCCATAAAAACTAATAGGTTAGTAGTGACACTAGAAACTATAACTTGAGATAGATAGTTAGGTGAACGGAGATGGGAAGCCCATAGCATATTGCATGTTTGCATATCATCATGATACATTTTATTATGTTATGTCTTAACCATTGTGGATGCAGGTGCATAGTATGTGGTTATTATAAATTGGGTTAAGATACTAGTGAGGGGAAAACCCATTCCGCTAGTGTAGTCTCACTAGATATCTATATACTTCGAGATGGTAGGTTATTATTCACACCAGATTTTTTTATCTGACTCAAATTTAATGGTTTCTCCTTAAAATCTCGGCTGCTCAATTGATTTTGAGCAGTTTGAGAGTTAAGGTTTTCGGTTTCTCCTTTAGACGAATAAGCTTCCGGAGACGTGCATGAGGTAAGCTAGCTATTAGGAGTTCTTTATGTTTGATTCCACTATGTAATTGGATCCAATGACCAAGTTGTTTAGTGCCTATATTTTGACTCTGATCAAGCAAGGGGGCATCTTCATATGTCGCTTTAGGCGTATTTTGTAATAAATCGTAATTTCTCTGAACGTGCCTTACGTATGGGATTATGTAATGAATCTGAAATGCTATTTGTAATCATATGAAAATTTTGTTTTAAATTGAGTTTTAACTTTTTTTTCATATTAATGTGTTTCTGGTATATCAATGTATCTAACATTACCGTATTTGGTTACCGAGAATTAATAACTATGGATAACTGCAGCATCTGCAACGGTTAGTTTTGGGCCTCCAAACGGAAGATGTTACAAGTTGGTATCAGAGCATAGGTTTATGTAAATTTAAAAGAAATTGAACCTAAAATATTTTCAAAACATAACCCAATGAATCATAGAATGAGACCGGGGTTTGGATTAACACTATAGTAACGTACTTGCATTTGTTATGTATATTTATAAGTACGTATTCCTCTTTTCTCTTATACCGTTCTTATGTATCCTACTAAGGCTCGTATAAGGATATACGAGAGAGGAAGATATGGAGGCAAGAAATGGAAGAGGAAATCTAGGTGGAGGAAGCACCACAACTAATGGAAATGCTCAACCCAATACCAGGAGGAATCCGGTTGGATAGGCAAATGCTAATCCAAACGCAAATGCCAATGTAGGTGCTGGAACCCCACCAATAGATATGGGGATGATGTATCAGTTCTTCATCAATCTGATGCAAGCTGGTGTAGCTGAGGGAAATGCTATGAATGCTGGGGAAGCAAATTCTATAGCCCCATTTGGCAATAACTATGCGAAGCTGAGCAGGGATTGTACTAGGTTAGGTGGAAAGCCATTTTTAGGAAAGAGGATGCTGTTGAAGTAGAAAACTGGTTATTGCACTGTGAAAGAATTTTCGCTGACTTGGGATTAGATGATGAGCAGGAGATGAGACTTGCTTTCAAGCAGTTGAAGGGAGAAACACTTTATTGTTGGAATGGTATTACCGTGGGAGTTCCCCAGGAAGAGTTGACTTGGGTAGAGTTTCAAAGGAGACTCGAAGAGAGGTTCTTGTTTGAAGTTTCCAAGTCAGTATTACTGAGAAAGTTCATGGATTTAGTGCAAGGTGAGATGTCGGTAATTGAGTAAGTTACAAAGTTTGATGAGTTGTCCAGATACAAATAGCTACCATTGATACCGTCATTAAAAAGAACGAGAAGTTTATTCGAGGGTAAAGACTGAAGATTGCTAGGGCGACTATGCCACATCTACATGATCCAAGTATAGTTGTAGTGGAGATGACAATTAGGAATGAAGAGATGCTTTCTACTTCGGAGAAGGAGAAGCAGATTGAAACCCATGATTCTCAGGGCAAGAAGAGGAAATTCTTTAAGAAGAAAGAAGCTCAGAAGGAAGGAGCTGCCAAGAAGGCAAAAGCTAATATGGTTTGCTTTAAGTGTGATAAGAAGGGATATTTTACCCACGAGTGTCTGACAGGCAAAGCAAAGAAGGCTGCTAACAAGAAAAGAGTGTAATGCTTCAACTGCGATCAGATTGGACACTACAAGAATCAGTGTCCAGAACCAGTCGGAGCGAACAAGAGAAAGGTTTTTTCCTTGGAACCAACATCTTCTAGACCAACTACTAATGAGAAGCGAAAGATTGTGATGGAAGGTACGCTTTTGGTTCACAGTATACCAGTTAGGGTACTATTTGATACCGGTGCATCGCATTCATTTATATCTTAGCGTTTGGTAGATAAGTTATGTTTAGAACCCCCATACCTTGTTACTTCCTTGACGGTTGCGAATCCGATAGGAGGGTATGCAACGCTGGGGATGAGATGCGACCAGCTAGAACTTGATTTGTTAGGGCATAAGTCAGCATGCAGTTTGTATGTTTTTGGCTTCGTAGGCTTTAGGATCATTTTGGGTATGGATTGGTTAGATAGATATGATGCTAGGATATTTTGCCAAGATAGGGAAATATCGATAAGACGCCCTAATATTCATAACCAAATTATATACTCAGTGGAAAATTCAGATCGAGTGCTTGTGCATTGTTGGGTGCTTTGGAAGTAGAAGAAGAGTTGAATCAGGTTATGCTGGCAAAAGAGTTTGCCAATGTTTTTGAGCCAGTCACAAGACTACCACCAAAGCGAGCCATTGGGTTTCGGATAAATCTTGTGTCAAGAGTAGAACATGTAAATAGACCCCTTAGCAGGATGACACCTAACGAGATGAAGGAGTTAAAGGTGCAGCTAGTGGACTTAGAGGGAAAGAATTTTATCAGGCCAAGCAGTTCACCTTAGGGAGCAAGCACGGTGTTTGTGCAGAAATTGGATGGGTCGTTAAGGATGTGTATCGACTATTGTAAGTTGAACGAGAAGACGATCTAGAATAAGTATCATTTGCCGAGAATCGATGATTTATTGGATCAGTTGAGTGGAGCCAGAGTATTTTCCCAATTGGATTTGGTGACAGGTTTCCATTAACTAAGAGTGGCAGAGGACAGTATTCCGTTGACGGCATTTCGGACTAGGTATGGTTCGTACGAGTGGTTAGTAATGTTATTCGGGATAATGAATGCGCTAGCTTTCTTCATGATTTGATGAACCGGTTTTTTACAGCACTTGGATAGGCTCGTATTCGTATTCATAGATGACATCTTAATATACTCTAAGGATGAAAGAGAACATGAAGTTCATCTTAGAGTGGTGCTTGAGACACCGAGGCAACTTCAACTGAAAGCGAAGTTTTCAAAGTGTTATTTCTGGAAGAAAGAAGTTAATTTTCTTGGTCACGTGGTTTCAGAGAAGGGTTTGTCAGTTGATCCGGATAAGATCGAGGCTATTAATAATTGGGAGAGACCAGAGACAGTGACTAAGAACAAAAGTTTCCTTGGGCTTGCTGGGTACTGCCGGAGGTTTATTAAGGATTTCTCACGGATAGCAGCACCTTTGACTAAGCTAACCAGGAAGGACGTAAAGTTTATTTGGTCTGACAAATGTGAGGAAGCATTCCTTAAATTAAAGCATTTATTGAACAATGCACCTATGTTAGTAGTTCCTAACGGGAATCAAGGATTAGTAGTGTATACCGATGCATGTGGAACCAGATTAGGGGCTGTATTGATGCAAAAGGGTAAAGTTATTGCCTATACTTCACGACAGCTTAGATCGCACGAAGTGAGAATCCTACTCATGATCTAGAGTTGGCAGCGATGATCTTTGCATTGAATGTATGGAGACCTAGGGGAGAGATTTAAGTTATACACAGATCATAAGTCCTTAAGGTACTTATTCTCTCAGAAGGAGTTGAATATGATACAGCAAAGGTGGCTGGACTTTTTGGCAGCTTATGATTTTGGTATAGAGTATATGCCTGGAAAAGGAAATAAAGTAGCGGATGCTCAGAAAACATCAGAATGTGGTGTTAGCTATTTTAACAAAATAGAAGGACCTAGAGGCTTTGACTACTTGTAGTATGCAGCTAAGATCGACTGCTAGTTCTAGTCAGAGCACCTCCATGTTATCCTGATCGAAAGGATTGCTTATAAGCAGAAAGAGGATCCATTGTTGGCTAAGAAGATTAGAAGGCTTAAGGTTGGATCGGGGATTGATGATCTAAATGACTTTAGTCTTGACCAGAGGGGATGGTTGAGAAAGAAGGGACGGTTGTGTGCTTCGAATGTTGGGGACCTAAGGAGAGAAGTCCTTAGGTAATGTCATCGATCAAAGTTCACGATTCATCCCGAGGGAACCAAGATGTATCAGGATATGAAGAGGAGTTCTATTGGGAGGTATGAAGATGAATGTTGGCTTGTGTGAAAAACAGTGTGTGAACTATCAATAGGTGAAGGCCGAACATCAAAAGCCGAGTGGGTTGCTTCAACCTTTAGAGATACAAGTTTAGAAATGGGATTCGATATCCATGGATTTTATAGACCGGTTGCCAAGGTCTAACCGGGGAAATGAAAGTATATCGGTCAAAGTGGACAGGTTGACCAAGAATGCCCATTTCATTCCAGTTAAATCAACTAGGACGACACCTTTTTTAGCTAAGTTGTTTGTGAAGAACATTGTTAGACTGCATGGAATATCTAGTAGTATAGTCAGTGATAGAGATACTCTGTTTACTAGCGAGTTCTAGAAGACTCTACAGGATGTATTAGGTACCAAGCTCAAGATGAGTAATGCTTATCACCCAAAGACATATGGATAGACAGAGAGATTCAAAAAGGTACTCGAGGATTTATTAAGAGCTTGTGTGCTAGATTTTGGTGAATCATGGGAAGAACACCTACACTTAGTTGAGTTTTCCTATAACAACAGTTATCATACTAGTATAGGAATGACACCTTTCGAAGCTTTGTATGAAAGGCTATGCAAGTCACTAGCATGTTGGTTGGAAACTGGAGACAAATTAGTCTTAGGTCCAGATCTGGTAAGAGAGGCAACATAGAAGATTGAGTTGATCCAAGGTAGGATGGAGGAAGCTCAGTCTGGACAAAAGAGTTACGCAGACAAGAGGCATAAGGATCTAGAGTTCTCGGTTGGAGATAGAGTTTTCATTAAGGTATCACCGATGAGGGAGTGGTACGAATCATAAAGTCAGGGAACTTGGCATCGAGATATGTTGATAGAGAGGATCAGAAAGTTCACATATAGAGTAGATTTGCCGAGCAGTTTGGCAGGTGTCCAAAATGTGTTTCATATGTCTCTAGGTATGTGCATGATCCAGAGATTACTACCCTCCGATTGCATTGGAAGACTTAATAGTAGAATTGGATCAGACTTTGTTAGGCAACCAGTTCGGGTTGTAGCGAGAGATGAGAAGAAGTTAAGAAACAAGACAGTTAAGTTGGTGAAAGTTCAGTGGAGCGACAACGAGAAGGTTTGTACTTGGGAAACCGAAGACATGATTAGGGATACTTATCCTGATTTGTTATAAGGGTATGTTCTATATTTACTTTATATAGATTGTTTGTTGCTTAGGTAGGCTATTATGGTAGTTAGGAGATGTTACAAATGATTGATATGCTTAGTATATAGTCCTTGTTGAATTTCGAGGATGAAATTCTTCAAGGAGGGGAGCCTGTAACATCCTTAATTTTAAATATCATTATTCAAGATATTTATACAGATAAATAAAATAAAATAAAGTAGAGGCTAGAGTGATAAGGGTATTGAGATTTGGAAAATAATTGGGGTCGGGCCTTAACTAATGAATTTATAAGTGTGATTTATAAATTAGAAATTTAAGAGAATAAGGCAACGACAAAGTGGGAATAGCCATATACCATAACCCCTAAACCCCGTACCTCATTTTTATTCAAATTTTCATAAACCAAAAACATAAACAAAGGGACTTGAAGGTCGGCCATAACCCAAAGAAGAAGAGGTGCACAAAATCCATTTAGAGGCTAAGATTCAAGCTAGGAAGATTAAAGCAAGAGCAAATCTCAAGTTCCTTATCCAAACAAGGTGAATAATGATCTTAACCATCTCATATAAGTCATCTTGAATGTTTTGATTCGGATTTGAGGTTTAAAAACGTATGATTGGATGAATGATGGTATGTTTTGATATAAATGCCATGTTATAATTTAAACAAGGATTTTGTGGAATAATGTAGTTCGGTTTTAAGGATAAAATCATGCAAAATGATTTCCAAATGCTATGATTTTCGAATATGCTATGTAAAACATTATTTTTGAGATGGGTTTAAATTTCATATATTCCAAGCCATGGATAATTTATTATGAATTTTTGAGTGAAAGAAATGGATATTTTAGGTTTTAATTAATTTAAGGAATTAATTAATTATTTTCATGTCTGAAATTTATATATGTTAGAAAACATATTTAATGTGAATTATTATGATTTTTGAGGATTTTTCCTAAGTGTTTTACTATGGTTAATGAATTACTTAAGTTAGAGGACTTAAATGTTTTAAACGTTTTATTAAGGAGAGGGGCTTAAATGATAAAATGTTTTCAATTGTTCAATGAAGAGTTCGACCGCTTTTTAGAAAAGAATTTTGGTAAAGTATCGGCAACCAATCATATTTTGACAAATTATGTAAGTTGGGTGAAAAGGTATTACTTTAAAAAGCATAAAATCAATTTTATATTGAATTACAACTTTGCCACTTTCATTTGCTTGCTTCCGTCACCATACTCAGTGAACCTTTTGCACTTATTTGAAACCAATGCATATGGTATCAAACAATTGGTACGCAATGTATTGTAGATAGGCGGAAGGAAAGGATGGTGTCGAAGGCATGCTTGCGAAAGGGTTGAAGCTGCTTTTATTTGCTTTTGAACCCTTTCGATACCTTAGCTACCGCATTAAAACCTTTCACCTTAATAAGAGGCCGCTTTTATAACTCTTTAAATCGATGAGTTTGGAGGGTAGGTTTCGAATCGATACCCTTCCGCAACCATTGAAGCTGCTTTTCTTTCAACTTATACTTGCAAAAGATTGGGTGCCGCTCCCATACCTTTCGACATGATTGAAGTCGCTTAAACATTTTGTACTTGAACCCATGCTTTCGAAAGGTATGTTTTTGAGTGTTTCGAAAGGCATGTTTTTGAGTGTTTCGAAAGATTTGTTTTGAAGTGTTTCGAAAGTCATGTTTTTAAGTGTTTCGAAAGGAATGTTTCCAAATGTTCGAAAGATATATTACATGGTTTTGAAAGAGGATATCTAGAATTTTAAGAAATGAATTTGAAAGGTTCTACCGCTAAAGTAGCGCGGCAAAAGGGCATAGCCGCTTGCTTCTAACCATTAGTTAAATAGAAGGGGACGGAGGGCTTGGTTGCTCTATGAATTCGAAAGGGAGAGTGATGGAGGGTAACTTATGATGTCACAATGATCCAAAGGATATAGTCGAAAGCCTTAGTTTTCAAATTTGAGAACCCAATCTCATCTTTAAAGAAAACCCATGGCAATGTAAAAGAGTTTTGAAATGGAATTTAACTTTGAAATATTAAAGAAATCTTTCCTTGCTAAATATAGTGGTTTAAGGGTATTAACCGTATTTCATTAGAAAAATGATTACAAAGAATTTAACCATGGATTTTATATTGTTGTGTTATTTGATCAGTTATCATGAATGCTTGTGTAACCATACTCACTTTATTTATAACTCATAACTGCATCTTGGGGTGTTAAGGACAGAATAACAGGCTAGGCTAACCCAGTAGTGAATATACATTGAATTTAACTCTTGTGTGAGTATAATTGCATCCAGGAGGTCAGATAGATCAAAATATAGGATCCCCAAGACTGATCAAAGGATTATTGATTTAGACAGATTCTTAGTAAGACCATAAAAACTATGTTATGGAAATTGTTATTGGCAGGGACCAATAAGTTCTTAGTGATCCCATGAAAACTATGTCCGGAACAAGTTATTGAAAGAGATCAGTAGGTACATAAACAACCCTTGAAAACTATGACATGAGTGATGTTATTGGCAGAAACCAATAGGTTCGTAGTGATTCCATGAAAACTATGATTGGATAATGACATTGGTAGAAACCAATAGGTTCATAGTGATCCTATGAAAACTAGGAAAGTGGATATGAAATCCATAAAGAATTGAACAAGTTATTAGTCAGCTCATGAAAACTAATAGGTTAATAGTGACCCTAGAAACTATAACTTGAGACATATAGTCAGGTGAATGGGGATGGGAAGCCCATAACATATTGCATGTTTGCCTATCATCATGATACATTTTAATATGTTATGTCTTAACCATTATGGATGCAAGTGCACAGTATGTGGTTATTATCAATTGGGTTAAGATACTTGTGAGGAGAAAACCCATTCCACTCAACGGTGCGGTCTCACTAAATATTTATATGGTTCGAGATGGTAGGTTATTATTCACACCAGACTTTTTTTCCGACTCGAAGTTTATGTTTTCCCCTTAAACTCTTTGGTGCTCAATTGATTTTGAGTAGTTTGAGAGTTAAGGTTTTCAGGTTCTCCTTTAGACCAATAAGCTTCTGGAGATGTGCAGGAGACAAGCTAGCTATTAAGAGTCTTTCTGTTTGATTCCGTTGTGTTATTGGATGTAATGGAAAAGTTTTTTAGTGCCTATATTTAGACTTTAATCAACCAATGGGGCATCTTCATATGTCGCTCTTGGCGTATTTTGTAATAAATTGTAATATCTCTGAACGTGGCTTACGTATGGGATTATGTAATGAATCTAAAATGCTATTTGTAATGGAACGAGAAATTTGTTTTAAATTGAGTTTTAATTTTTTTTATATTCATGTGTTTCTGATATATCAATGTTTCTAACATTACCGCATTTGGTCACCGAGAATTAATAACTATGGATGACTGCAACATCTGCAGTGGTTAGTTTTGGACCTCCAAATGAGGGATGTTACACCAGTCGACTGCTAGCAGTTGACCACATATAGGGTAGCGGTCGACCGGTCGGATGGTGATGGCTAAGGTTTGAACCATGGCCAACGACCCTGATTTAACTATTTTAATCTAATGGTTATGTTTGATTCGAATGCCTATAAATACAGGCCTAATCCCTCAATTCTCTTCTCATATTTTCTTATTCAAGCAGCGAAGCCCTATCATTTTCCCTTATCTGCTATTTCTAAATTATAATATATTATACAGGTATACAAATTAGAGAAGGGAGAAAAATAAAAGAGAAGAAGAGAGGAAACGAATCAACATTGTGAAAGTAAAAGGTAAGATTTTATAATTATAAATCTATATTCCTCTTAATCCAAATTTCTTCTCAAATCTGTAATTGTAATAGATATACCTTGTCGTACATATACTTATGAGTTACAATGGAAAATGAGTCAAGTAAAGGAATTGATTCAGGTTTGGGAGATTTGGAAAGCTAAAAAGGAGAGTGAGAAGTTATATAATTTATTTATAACTTTGAAATTTATATTGTTGGATTTTGTTAATTATTATGCTTGTATAAAATCTAATGAATTGTAGGCTTAAGACAAACGTATAGTATTATCGCCTACATATTCAATAAAATAGGTAATTGGAATAGGAATATTATGTATAACCTAATCTGGAAATTTGAATTCAGTCCCAAATATTTATTATTGTAGAATGTTTTTTTATTCTAGATTTATAATTGGGTTATAAATTAGGTTGCCTTAGTTTTCTTGAAATGTGAATTTCTTCATTTTAATTTATTTGGAGTGGGGTATAATTTAATTATATCTATTTTCATGTAACTTCCACAAATTATCCAATTTCTAAAATATGTAAAAAAGTGCGCCGTTTAAGTTACCAAGGAATATACTAAAAAAGGAAAGAGGTGTGTAAAGTATGGATATTCTTCTTCGTAGATTGCATTGTCCATTTTAATAAAAGAAAATAGATAATTCCTTGTAATTTCAAAACATAGCAAAAGTCACATTTTTGGGTAAATTATGGACAGTTATAACGGTAATCCTTTGTGAAAGGATAACTTTGATAAATTAAAATGTGGAAAGGAATATTCTAGTTTAGAAATTAATAATTAGAAAATAAGAATATATATACATGTAAAATAGCGCATATCAATTAAATATATATATATATATAGAGTAATTTATGACAATACTCGTATTAGTTATTATAGCATATTAAATTTTAGGACTAAAAAGGAAGGAATAGGAATTCCAAAATATATGGACATTAACTACAAATTTAATGGGCAATAAATTTTGGTTAATAGAGAGTTAAAGGAATTAAATAAGGACTGGTTAGGGAATTTAATATGGCATTGATGATGAAATTGAAGGATTTTGAAACAGGTAAATAAATATTATTAGAGATTATCCAATTTTGACATTAATGACTAATAATTACGAACAATGGACATTTATTAGACAAAGAAGGAAATAAGGAAACCAAAGCATAAGCGTATAAAATAGGAATAATTATGTAGCGAACAAGTAAGTATTAATATTATTAAATACACATAGAAGGCAATATGATTTTCATATTAGGAAATTATATATCATCAATTATATGTTTAATATGAGCGTGAACTAGTGGCCTAGCCCAACACTTAGGCTTTAGGTGATAGGTTTGGTTTAGTGTGTTGGGATGCGAGGTCAGTAGAGTTACACAACAGAAGTCTGTCCTTCACCAAGAGGCTACCAACAGTTGTGTATATTTACTACTGATGTGAAACATCTCCAACCGTAGGGCCTATGAGGAAGGGATATGTGTTCTGGATAGACGGGGGAAAAATACACCAAGGGTTCACCTCGGATTTGAAATATTAAATGGTCCGGTACTTTTAAGGAAATATGGTCTACTTCATTTCTAATAAGAGGTATTAAGTAACCGAAAGGAGCATTTTCCTTGACTTACTTCAATTAGTCTAAATGGGATGTCAGTTGTGGAAGGTCGGCGGGCTATGTCAGTAATTTGTATCGGTATTTAGTAGAGGTCTGGCATATAGACTATGACCACCAGCTGTCCCGAGCGAGCGGTGGTAAAGACTTGGGTTATGCCTTGACGAATTTCGCTTCCTACTAGTGTAGAATACGTATAGGCTACGTACAGACCTCAAAGTAGATGGTTAGATGAAAAAATTGTTTATCGGAGGTGGGCTAGTTAACCCTTAGATGAATCTTTGAGATGTCTTAGTTGTATGACAAATAAATTATAAATTATAAAGTCGTATATGTGGGTCATCAGTCTCTGTAGCTAGAACCGATTAATTAGCGTTTACTGTTAGTCCCTGAGAAGTTGGTTTTGATGACAACAACCTTAGAATAAGATTATAAAATATAAATACTAACATTATTGTTTAGATATATATGTATATGCATGATATATATACAGGTACCAAAGAATGAAGACTGTACAGTATAGAGATTCAAGAACTGATGAACTCAAGATCGAAGATATCAAGATTCAAGACTCATGAGTATCAAGATTATCAAGAGTTCAAGATTTCAAGATAAGTAATTTTGGTAGGAATTTTGTTAAAACTCCTAGAAAAGCACTGACATCTTAAAATCCATTTTATTCATGGAATGGAATCCACTTCGAGCCCGTTAAAGGGATGGAACCCTAAGTAGGATGCAACCTACGAAAAATCTAGTGGAACATTGTTTGTATCCACTAACTTTTATTCAAATGTTTTACAAAATTATATCTTGTTTTCAAAATGATTTCAAAATCTTCCTTTTTAAATCAAAAACATCTATCCTGGTTTTAAAATACTTTTAGCCTCAAAATAATTTTTATTTTCAATATCAAATTATCCTTGGTTTTAAACTATCTTTTAATTATAATATATTTAACTTTTCGTAGTTATACTTAGATTTAAATATAAAATTATAGTAAAATTTTATATATAACAAAATATTATTCTCTATACTTATTTATGTATTTTAACTATAGTTAAGTATATTTATAAAGTTTAAAATAGTTTTAATACAAGATAGAAGTTAATTTCAAAGAAAAAAAATTACCAAAAATAACTTAGGCTTGTCGACAACCCCAAGGACCCCTTGTCGACAAGGTGAAGTTTATTTCAAAAGTTTGAATTTCAAAGGAAGTGTCTATTCGTCATATCCTTTCACGAATGGACATGGCTATTTTTTTACAATAAATAGGGGCTGTTTTAAACGAATTTACAATCATATTTTCTCTGATTTCACTCCTCTTCTTCTTCCACATTTCTTTATATACATTTTTACCATTACTCTACCGAAATCACCATTCAATCTAACTAGATCATCTCTGGTTTGATTCTCTATCACTATCTCAACAAGATCCCAGTGCTATTCAGAGTTATAGACTTCTTTGTATTCAATCGAGCGAGAAAAGGTGTGATTGTAGCCTGGAAAATCAATCGGGTGAACTTGTTGCCCGTAAAATCAAGTATCTCTACCCAGAGGATTGTGAATCTGGAGCGGTGTACCTCATGGCCTTGAAATCGAGGGTGTAATTGTAAGAATTGATTTTAAAAGGAAATTCGTACTTGTGTTGCGGGAATGGATGTAGGGTAACTCCGAACCAGTATAAAATCTGGTGTGTTCTTTCCTTTATTGCTTTTACTTTATATTTGCATATGTGTTTGATTCTGTGATCATATATGTGTCTGAATATTGCATACATTTGTGTTCAAATTAATATAACTCAAAAAGAATTAGTAATTCCTTAAAACACTATTCACCCCCTCCCCCTCTAGTGTTAATTCTAGCCTTAAGATCTGTAATCCGCATTTCTCGCATTTGGTATCGGAGCAAGGTTTTCAAAGTTTCATAATATGAATTTTGAAAAAGCTTTTAAAATGGCTATGTTTGAAAAACTTGTTAATACTAGTTTAGAAATATTCAGATCATCACTGTCTCATGAGTCTGCATATAATCGATATTCAAATTCAAGTTGTCTACCAAAATTGTATGATGTGCAGGAAACATGTTTTAAGGGTGTTGAGGAATCAATCCACAATGGACAAATTGTGCAGATCAAAAAGAATAAATGAATACTCGATAGTGGATGCTCTAGACACATGACTGGTAATCCGGATATGCTGAATGATATAATATACAAAGACGAAGGACTGGTTAACTTTGGAGATAACTCAAAAGGATATGTGATTGGCATCGGTAATGTCGGTAACTCTGAAACTCCTATTATTACTAATGTTTTGCTAGTTAAGAATCTGAAACATAATATGCTAAGTATTAGTCAACTTTGCGATAAAGGATATAAAATTAAATTTGAATAAGATAAGTGTCACATTGAAGATAATAATTCAATCATAATATTTGAGGGAATTAGGAAAAAGAATATTTATATTCTTAGTATGAAAGTTTCAAATGATAACCTGTGTCTTTTGGCAAATACAAGTGACCCTTGGATTTGGCATAAGAGATTTAGGCATTTGAATTTCAAACTCTTATCTAGATTGTCAAAACATGATCTAGTAAGAGGTCTCCATAAAATGAATTTTAAAGTAGATAGTTTATGTGATGCATGTCAATTAGGAAAACTTAGAAAAAGTTCCTTTAAATTAAAAGATATGATTTCAACTTCAAAACCTCTTGAATTACTTCATCTTGATTTATTTGGTCCATCTCAAATTCAGTCAATAAATCACAGTAAATATGTTTTTATAATTGTAGATGATTATTCTAGATTTACATGGACAATATTTTTGAAACATAAAAGTGATACTTTTGAAAGTTTTAAGAACTTTACAAAAAGGATTCAAAATCAACTTTCTGTAAAAATTATAATCATCCGTAGTGATCACGGTGGTGAATTTGAAAATGAAAAGTTTGAGGAATTCTGCAATAAAAAGGGAATAACTCACAATTTTTCATTTCCAAGAACTCCACAACAAAACGGAGTAGTAGAACGTAAAAATAGGACGATTCAAGAGTGTGCGAGAACTATGCTTTCAGACAGTAAATTACCAAAACATTTTTGGGCAGAAGCAGTTGCTACCGCCTGTTATATTTTAAATAGAATTTTAATTAGACCTTTAACTGATAAGACATCTTATGAACTTCTTCACGGAAAGAAACCTAAGGTATCTTATTTTAGAATTTTTGGAAGTAAATGTTTTATTTTAAATACAGAAGACAACTTAGATAAATTTGATCTAAATCCAACAAAGGTATCTTTATCGGATATTCTAATAAAAGTAAAGCATACAGAGTGTTTAATTTAAGAACTAACACCATCGAAGAAACAATGCATGTTTCATTCGATGAAAATCTCAAAATTTTTGAAGATACAAATGATGAAGAGGATTTAATTACTCAAAATCAGGAGTCAACTAAAACTAATAATGAAATTAATCATCCTAATAAAAAGATTAAACTTTTAAAAGATCATCCTATAGAAAATATACTAGGAGATATGCAATCTGTTGTTACAACTAGAAATCAACTAAGTAAAATGAGCAATGTAGCCTTTATATCAACTATTGAACCCAAAAATCCAAAAGAAGCATCAACTAATGATTCATGGATTTTGGCTATGCAAGAAGAACTAAATCAATTCAATAGAAATGATGTTTGGGAACTTGTTCTTAGACCTGAAAATAAAACTATAATTGGAACTGAATGGGTTTATGAAAATAAAATGAATGAACAAGGTGAGGTCGTTAGAAATAAAGCCCGGTTAGTCGCTCAAGGTTATTGTCAAGAAGAAGGAATAGATTTTGATGAAACCTTTGCTCCCGTAGCAAGATTAGAAGCCATTAGGATTCTACTTGCTTTCGCAAATCATAATAATTTCAAATTATTTCAAATGGATGTTAAAAGTGCCTTTTTAAATGGATTTGTAAAAGAGGAAGTATATGTTGAACAACCACCACTTTTTGTAGATGAAAAATTACCAAAACATGTTTACAAACTTAAGAAAGCTCTATATGGTCTAAAACAAGCTCCCAGAGCCTGGTATGATAGACTAAGATCTTACTTATTACAATCAAACTTTGAAATTCGTAAAGTAGATAATACTCTTTTTACTAAAAGAAATAAAAATGATATTCAACTAGTACAAGTTTACGTAGATGATATCATTTTCGGATCAACTAATTTGAAATGAATAAAGAATTTTCTGAAATAATGACAAAAGTGTTTGAGATGAGTCATATGGGTGAATTAAACTTCTTTCTAGGATTGCAAATAAAACAATTAGATAATGGTATCTTTATCAATCAAGAAAAATATGCTAAAGACCTAGTTAGTAAATTTGGTTTGACTACTGCAAGTGGAAAACCCACTCCCATGGCAACCAATGAGTACCTAAGTAAAGAAGATCTCTCGAAAGATGTAGATCAAAAATTATCTAGAGGAATTATTGGATCACTAATCTATATCACTTCTAGTAGACCTGATATCATGCATAGTGTTTGTCTCTGTGCAAGATATCAATCCCAACCTAAAGAGACCCACTTAAAAGCTGTAAAACGTATCATAAGATATGTTAAACACATCTTTGGTTATGGCTTATTTTATCCTAAAAATGATTCTTTTGAATTAATATCTTACTGTGATGCTGACTATGCTAGTTGTAAATCAGACCGAAAAGGTACAAGTGGAACTTGTCACTTTTTGGGGCATTCTCTGGTTTCCTGGTTTAGTAAAAAGCAAAACATAGTTTCTTTATCAACAACTGAAGCAGAGTATATTTCTGATGCTTTGGCTTGTTCTCAAGTAATATATATGCAACAAACTTTAAAAGATTTTGGTTTAAATATCTCAAAATCACCAATTTATTGTGATAATACTAGTACAATAAATTTATCCAAAAATCCTACTCATCATGATCGAACTAAACATATTGATACCAGACATCATTTTCTCAGTGATAATATAAGTAAGGAAGTATTACTCTCGATTATTCAATTCCAAGAATCAAATAGCTGATATCTTAACAAAACCCTTAAATGAATCTATATTTACTAAATTAAGAAGAGAATTAGGTAGTTGTTCAATAACTGAAATATAGAATATAAATATATAACAAGTATAATTAAAATTAAATTAAAATAAATCAAATAGCAAAAATATAAGTACCTTGTCGACAACCCTCCTTTACCCCTATCGACATATAACAAATTTTTTTTCTTTTGAAATTTTCCCACCAAAATTAAAATGGGTGGTTATATATTCTTCTTATTTCGAAATTTTGTTCATTCTTTCTGTTCTAACTTCTGAAAACAATAAAACAATGGCCTCCTCCTCCAAATCAAACAAAAATTCAACCTTTTCGTTCCCTTCTCCTACTACCGGACCATTTCAACGAACTACGCTTGCACGAGTGATGAAAATGGAGGTTTCCTTGAAGGATGCACTGCAACTTATGACTAAAACTCAAGTGGTGCATATCAGAATGGCCAAAGAACAAGAACGACAAGGCAAAATCCTTAGAAACTTGCAAAAGTTTCTAATGGACAATCACGCCAATCCCATCTTGATCGATGAAGAATCCTCAAGTGTTCGAGTGCAAGAGAACAACGAGGAAGAAAAAGAAGAAGAAGCCCCCATGGAAGAAGAGCACGCTAAAGATGACGACAAAGTTATTTGCGTTGGCGAAGTGTGCTTTGACAAGGATGGAAATCTAGTCGAACAACGTGGAAATTTCTGTTTCCACTACCTAAATTGCTCGGTTCAGAGATCTCCTATTGTCAAGGATACACATTACTTTCTTTTCTCTCTTTCTTATCGTTATTTGTATATGATCTTACTTACGTTTTCTACGCAAATGTAAATATAACATTATATAATTAATAAATGATTTGTGTTCTCATATTTGAATTCTCACATTATCGTTATTATAAATATTATCATATATGGATTCTTAGTTAGGAGAGTTAGTTATTAAGGGCTAAGTTTTAGTTTTAGAATTAAGTGTTGATTATTTATGATAACACTATCATTATAATCACATGTAATATAGTATTAGATTAAGGGGGAGTTGTATAGATTTAAACTTTTTTTTTGTTGATGACAAAGGGGGAGAAGTATAAAATAGGATAGTTAAGCATAGATTAAGGGGGAGTTATTAGTTTTAGGGGAAGTTATTAGGATAGAAGTAATATTTTACAAACAAAGGTTGTCATCAACAAAAGGGGGAGATTGTTAGTCCCTGAGAAGTTGGTTTTGATGACAACAACCTTAGAATAAGATTATAAAATATATATACTAACATTATTGTTTAGATATATATGTATATGCAGGATATATATACAGGTACCAAAGAATGAAGACTGTACAGTATAGAGATTCAAGAACCGATGAACTCAAGATCGAAGATATCAAGATTCAAGACTCATGAGTATCAAGAGTTCAAGATTTCAAGATAAGTAATTTAGTTAGGAATTTTGTTAAAACTCCTAGAAAAGCACTGACATATTAAAATCCATTTTATTCGTGGAATGGAATCCACTTCGAGCCCATTAAAGGGATGGAACCCTAAGTAGGATGGAACCTATGAAAAATATAGTGGAACATTGTTTTATATCCACTAACTTTTATTCAAATGTTTTACAAAATTATATCTTGTTTTCAAAATGATTTCAAAACCTTCCTTTTTAAATCAAAAACATCTATCCTGGTTTTAAAGTACTTTTAGCCTCAAAATAATCTTTATTTTCAATATCAAATTATCCTTGGTTTTAAACTATCTTTTAATTATAATATATTTAACTTTTAATATTTATACTTAGATTTAAATATAAAATTAAAGTAAAATTTTATATATACCAAAATATTATTCTCTATACTTATTTATGTATTTTAACTATAGTTAAGTATATTTATAAAGTTTAAAATAGTTTTAATACAAGATAGAAGTTATTTTCAAAGAAAAACAAATTACCAAAAATAACGTATGTTTGTCGACAACCCCAAGGACCCCTTGTCGACAAGGTGACAGTTTATTTCAAAAGTTTGAATTTCAAAGGAAGTGTATATTCGTCATATCCTTTCACGAATGGACATGGATGTTGTTCTACTATAAATAGGGTCTGTTTTAAACGAATTTACAATCATATTTTCTCTGATTTCACTCCTCTTCTTCACATTTCTTTATATACATTTTTACCATTACTCTGCCGAAATCACCATTCAATCTAACTAGAACATCTCTGGTTTGATTCTCTGTCACTATCTCAACAAGATCCCAGTGCTATTCAGAGTTATAGACTTCTTTGTATTCAATCGAGCGAGAAAAGGTGTGATTGTAGCCTGGAAAATCAATCGGGTGAACTTGTTGCCCGTAAAATCAAGTATCTCTACCCAGAGGATTGTGAATCTGGAGCGGTGTTCCTCGTGGCCTTGAAATCGAGGGTGTAATTGTAAGAATTGATTTTGAAAGGAAATCCGTACTTGTGTTGCGGGACTGGATGTAGGGTAACTACGAACCAGTATAAAATCCGGTGTGTTCTTTCCTTTATTGCTTTTACTTTATATCTGCATCTGTGTTTGATTCTGTGATCATATCTGTGTCTGAATATTGCATACATTTGTGTTCAAATTAATATAAACTCAAAAAGAATTAGTAATTCCTTAAAACACTATTCACCCCCCTCTAGTGTTAATTCTAGCCTTAAGATCCGTAATCCGCATTTCTCACATTTACGCCGTGGAGGGCCCGCTTTAGGGATCGAGGTATTAAATGGTTGTTGGGTCTGCCTCCTCCCTATTTAAGAAGTATTAAGTGGCCGGGGTTTTTGGGTTGTGAAACGGTTAGACATATATGTGGATAGGCATATACTTATATAGATATACCTTGGAGAATGTTAGATTAGGTATATCGTACATGAACATAAGATTTAACGGATTAGCCGTAAATAATAGATATAACACTTAAATATAAATCACTCGGCATAAATTAATGGTATGGGTAAAGCATGTAATTTTCCAATCACCGGAACGTTGTTCTGACTTCCCTACTCATAACAACCCGCGGGATAGATTTAGAAGGACCGGATACTGGAGAAAGATGGGAACTACAGATGGTGAAATCTTCTTATTCATGCTCGGTGCAGACAAGGCAATTAAATATCAAGGAATGATATTCCAAGGTAGTAGCCTTAGTAATACGTATGTTATATTATATTTTTCAATTCCCCTGTGAGTTTATATTGATCGCACTCTGATACATTTGTGTTTATTACAGGTTACCAAAACCAACGATCTGTATTCTAATGGACTTGGGTTTCGATTTAGTCGAAAATTCGGGTCTATTAAGGTTGGGTTGTTACAGAAATGCTCTGGTCATAGACTTTGATTTTGAGTTGACATTAGTTAACCGTGATGCTAACCTCATATAACTGAGGAGGTGAATCCTCTCTTGGATAGTGTTTCATTTCCAATGCTTCCACTCAACCCAATTATAGTCGTTCGATGGACAAAGTGCCATGATTTAACTATAATCAAAATGGAATTTCCATATTGAGGATCAACATATTCTCAAGTCAAGAGAACTATGTAATTTTGTCACATTGATATTTTCGGTTTGACCTTAGTTATATTAACCAACAGAAAACTATCGTTGTATAGTTATCCAATAACTATCGGTACGTAACCCCTTGGTGCCCCTAGTAGTCATGAGTAAGACATTGCTCAACATTTGGAGAGTGTTACATACACTAGTCTTTACATATGTATTGATATCCAGCCTCGATACACCTTGACTAGGAATATCTGAAATAATATAGTTATTTTCATTGTGACAAATTACTCAACAACACTTTGTAACTACTATCACAAAACATACCATTTATGAATTTTCTATTAAATATACTTTTAATTAAATTAATTAATTAATAGAATACATTATATCAAGTATATAATAGAAGGAAAACGCCTTTTATTTCAAAAAAGATTGGATATCGAGTTAGATATATGTAACAAATTACATAATTGCCTATAGGACATACCCCCAACTCTATCAAAAAGCCCTATCAGTCAAATCAAATTCAAACGTGCATTGATATTGTATATCAATACGTGTGCATGTAAATTTTATATATGCACTATTTCCAATACTGATCAATGAAAATTCAAAAAATTTATAATTAATATTTCACAAATATTAATTAATTTAAGTAATTTATAACAATTATAATTTAACTACATCGCGTGGCAGCCAAAGTATTCGACATTGCAGTTGTGTGACTCTTAGGTGCGAATTCAATTAGTAACTAATATCGAACAATTCAAACATTAATGTTCACACGACACCTTAGTTAGTGGTGTGATAGTTTGGCTAAATTATCACTTACACAGTTTTGGTTAAATCCAATTTTACTTATTTTAAGCGGTTGAAACGACCCGATTTTTCATACCCGAAAAAATCGAACCATCAGGATTAGAAGAAGAAGGAGGTAGAAGAAAAGAAAACAACACAACAGAATCTCACATCGCAGCGGAATAAAATATAATAGATAATAACTGATCTTTACAGAAGAAACTATATCTGTTTATACATACATCATCAGAATACAACATCAGAGTATAATACAGTCAACTTCACAATTCAGGACAGTTATAATAACTTGTCCTCACAAGATGACTATACCACTTATGATACACAGCGGAATACAACAAATACGGGTGATACGTCTCGCCATCCAGCTCGTCTCTTGAGCTCCACAACATCCCATCCTGTATCTGTAATACTCGGTTTGACCCGAGCATTATAATAAAATAACACCCGAGTCATTCTGGAAAACCAGCGTGAGAAAACACACTCAATTGGATTATTAAAGTTTCAAAATCCTTTGAAAACAAAAGCATCTCATAAGACCACGCCACAAATAAACATGTCAGGTTTTTACCTTACGATAGCCAAAACATGTCTTATAAAATGCTCTGATATTATAATAATCTCTATATACAAATACTTATTCAAATAGCTGAAATTGTTACATGATTAAATTCCAGCATACTAGCCACAAAGTGGGTTCTACAATCAAAACCGTAAAGGAGCGTAGGGAGAATAGATTTCCAACTAATGACTAGGCACTGGGGTACCACCTGTCACAGTACCTGGTCAAGATCAACGTACCGAGGATCCACCCTAAATCCCCTGCAACACAAGACCGGACTACCCCTTACTGGATAGTCCGAGTAAGATCACCCCGCGGTTGGGATCAGCAACCGCCCACACAGCCGAAATAAAAAGGGACATCTAGACAGGGACGACCTCACCCTAATGGGCGCTACCCACTTAGCCTTGCTGCATAACCCTTGATTTTCAGTCATTCCCGGTTGATGAGGCTTGAGGCTAAGCGTTACCATTTTAGAACACATCTCTTAGAATGCCCACCATCCACCTGACGATGTTCCGAAAGCATTCATCAATACAAGTCCGTCCCGGGTTCGAACGAAACCGAAGGCACTACTCCTACTACATCCATTTTGGAATCAACCTCAGGATTAGTAGTGACTAGCCCTTGCACTTCACTGCTCCATCTTCGACTCCAAACTCGTCTTCCCTATGGAAACGTACAAACCGGATCGAAGTGGTTTTCGAGAAATAATCCCGATCCCGGTCTCTTCGAAACGATCAGCGCATTGGCCAATATTGATAGTCGGTTATTTAACTATCAAATAACATTCACAATCAATCATCAAGTCATAATAATTTCTCCCAAACTATTTATTTATCTCAAAATATCTTAGCGGGATATATTTCCACCTTTCAACCCTTTGAAAAATAGTTTCAATCCATCTTTCTCTCACGGAATAAATTTCCCAATATTTCCTATTTCCACTGATATATTACTTCACTTTTATAAACCCAGTGTATAAATTTCATGATCTCATTCTCCTTTTTAAAAACATAGTTTCAAATACTCAATCAATTTTCAAATCGATTTTCAAAATCGACTCCATTTTAAAATAAATTCCTTTATTTACACAATGTATTTTAAAACCCATTAATTCCATTAATTCTAAATTTAACTTCTTAATTAGGATTTAAAATCTTATTTAAGCTAAAAATATCAATTTTCATAAAGTTCCTTTTATTTCTTCCTAACCCATTTAAATTCTAAATTTTAAAAATAAATCTTTCATTCCTTTAACTAATATCACCCAAGTCTTAAAATTCATTATTTCCCCTTTTTATTCAAAAACTCCTTTCCATACCCGGAATTTATTTACTAGAATTTAAATATCACTTTTATCCTTTCCCAATTCATTCTTTAATTTATTTAAATTCTCTATAATTATTTTACTTAAAAATTCTCTTATATTTTCTTTTCAAAAATCCAATTCTATATATTTTGATAACTCGGTATACTGAAAGGTATATTCAATCAAACCATAGCATCCAATATTCTAATTATCAATATAATTCATCACAGAATATCAAATAATCATATCGCAGAATTATTAGAACAAACTAAATAATTTTGAGGAATCCAGTTGGATCCCTCCAACCTGTTTCCCTACAACCACAGAAGTTAGCACAATACCAATTCCACTTCGAGGTGGAATATCGCAGTATATGTATTTATATAATATTATCCGCTATTATGCGGCGCATAGGGTCTCATCCGCTATATAATGCGGGAAATCAATCACTCCAGTATATATATACACTACTATATATATTATCACATCCAATCAATTCAATCATTCAACCAGTTATTTAAATTTAACCATCTAAATTTAAATAGCAATCCAGAAGAGTGAGATTAACTCACCTTTGATGTTTGCAATTCCAATCCAAATCTCGACTTGTTTCTTCATAGTTTTAAACCTTGTATAAACACCATACGGTTTATTATTATTTGACATAATCAAATACCATTTAATTTAATTTAACCAATTTTCTTTTAATAAGAATATTTCTAGCGACTAAAATAATTAGATAAGTTTATTAAACAAATTAATCTCTACAATATATTATTTTAAAATTAAACAAGTAGATTTAAAAATGTGTACAGGTTTATTTATTTATTTTTCCCATTTTGAAACTACATATATATTTATAAAAATAACCTATATAGACTTTAAAAATCTAATTTTATATAAACTTCCAATCATTTCAAAATTCCTATTTTTCTTTCTTTTCCCAAATCATATATATTAAATTAGATTAAATTAAAAAAAAACTGTTTTAAATCTAATTGTCTAAAAAAAATTCTCATATTGTATGTATATATATATATTTTTTCAGTAATTAGCCAGAATGAATGTTTACTCTACTGTAAATATTTTTTTCCTTTTCTGTTTACAATTTATTTACTAACCTATATATACATATAGATTAAAACAGAATTCTTCTTTACTGTATATATAGATGTGTATAAATCTTCAAAAAAGGAAATCTGCAAACCTCACTGCCTCACGAACAATTGTGAGCTTCCAGGCAATCGCCTGCTGCCGACCCCATCGCCGAACCCTACTTGCCTCGACCAAGCTACGCCTACAGCCTCGTACACAATCACGTGCGAGCACGCGGTACTCGATCGCGACCTCAACAAGAGCGCCATCCTCGCCACCGCAACCTCAACGCCAGCCCTCAACACGATGCCTCACTGACGAACCCAACAAATTTTCGACCCTTCGTGCGATCGCGTGCCCCTGCTCTTCGCCATAAGGACGAGCGAGGAGGGCGGCTTCGTGCTATGGATCGAATTCAATTTCGATTCGAATCGGTTGAACGATCTTTCCCCTTTTTTATTTTTATATATGAACGAAGGATTTCGTTCATTCGTAGCTATCATTTTGATTTCAGAAGGAATTGTAAAAGAAGGGAGGGAGAAAACGGAATAGATTTCCAAAACGATTCATGGGATGCGCGATTTTGATTTGTTTGAATTTATATTTTTTTTCGGCCATTTTATTTCGATCTGGCTTCCATTTCTTTTCCTCGTAAAGTTTTGAAATTCCGCTGCAATGAAAAGGGATTCGTGATTTAAAAAGAAAGAGGGACAGGGGATCGCGTGTTTGAGAAGGCAAAGGAAGCGTGTTTGAATACACTTGCTATAATGCTTAATGGAAAGAAAGGTGGCTGACGTGAAAGTATTTGACCGGTCAAAAATAGTTTATATTTAAATTTAATTCTAAATTTAAATCGTCTCGAATTTGCAACTAAAAATCTCGACCTCCTATCGAGGCATGCCGCTAGGCGTTCATAATGTTATACCCCTATTTCGAATACGATGGAAAAGGTTTCGAGTCCTAATTCGATCGTATGGGAAAGATAGCTTTTTGGACTCAGTTATTATATTAAATTTTCGATTCAAATTCCAGCGTGTTTACTTACCGTACGATCACACAACAACTCCAAACACTACAAATCTGAAATCCGATAATAATACACTATTACAGATCCAATGGAACTGGTTTCGTTAAATTCCGAGACTGTGCCCCGGAAGGCTATTTTTAAATATCGATTTAAATGATATATTTTCAAAACTGAACAAAACACTTTTAAATTCAATTGTAAAAGTTCTATCACCTTCAGTATTATCAATATGAATTTTATAAGCCTTCAAATTATTTTTAACAAGCTTGAAACTCCAGATTCAAAATTTTACCCAACTTTAAATTATTTAATTTAATAATTAAATTATCCAATGAGTAGTGATATTTGAAATTCAAGTTAAAAATTAACTTTTAAATATTTAAAATCAATTAAATATTTCGATTTCAAATATTCAAAAATTTCGGGTCGTCACAGCGGTCCTCGATAGTGATAATTTATTTACATCAATTCTCTTCATCAAAACTATATCACAGTAGAACTTATAAAATTTGGTGATGGTCAAAATTCAAATATCATCCACATTCAATTTGTATAGTCCAAACACAAAGTCTTTGGTTCAATAATAACAATTATTATTAACCGAACTACTTTGGACGGAGACTTTGACTTTGAGTTGAATTTAGTTGACCGTGATACTAACCTCATATAACTAAGAAGACAAATTTTCTATTGAATGGTGTTTCACTCCCAGTGCTTCAACTGAGATCCAACTATAATTTTTCGATGGATGTCGTTCCAAGATTTACTATAATCAAAGTGGAGTGCCCAAATTCAAGTTCAACAGTATTCTCAAGTTAAGAGAACCATGTAATTTTTTCATTTCAATATTTTCTATTTGACCTTAGTTATATTAACCAACAAAAAACTGTCGACTGAGTCATTCCATAGTTATCCAATAGCTATCAGTATGTAAACCCTTGGTACTTCAGCAGCCATAAGTAATACATTGCCCAACATTTGGAGAGAGCTATGTACTCTAGTCTCAACAGATGTTTCGATATCCAGACTCGATTCATCTTGACTAGGGATATTTAAAATATTGTTTATTATATTTTGATATATTACTAATGATTATAGCATATTATAATTCCTATCACAAAACATACCATTTATGGTTTTTCTATTAATGTACTTAAATTAAACAATTAATTAATATAACACATCACAACAAATATATAATTGAAAGAAAATTACCTTTTATTTTGAATGAGATTTTATTACAAAGCTAATAATTTACAATAAATTATGGAACAATCCCAAGGAATTCTACTTAAGTAGTACTCATGTGTGCAGTGTGACTTATATACTATATATACTACTATATAGTTTTGAAAATCAAAATATATAACAAGTACGCGCTCTTGTGTGTGTGTGTGTATAGACACACACACTCTCTCGATTCAGTCTAGGGTGAAAACTCCTTCCCTGTCTCTACTAAATCATGGTATCCTACCGGTTCAGCAACACAACCTAAGCTTTGATATCAAATGAGACGACCGCCCTACACCGCTGACACCCAATATGCCTGTATAGTGCGCTGTAACGGTGCTCGGCCAATGCGGAACGATCATCCATAAGATTGTAAAGTAAATAACATATCGCAGAACCTGTCGTATATCTCACAGCACATCAAAAAAAAATATAATAGTAGACATCTCAAATATAAAACATGCAAGATAGTAAATAACCAAATGAATCATAGTATAAGAGTAAATAGATCCATACAGCAAATAGCATAGGTAATATAGAGTTATACATCAAACAATAACTCATAAAGCTATCTCTAAATAGTAAGGCATCAAAAGCTCCATAGTGTTGTGCAGCGAAATGGCAAATGAGTACATATAATGATACGAAAGTAGCCTCCTACTCGTTACATGTCCAGCTCCATGCGCTCACCAGACCTGATATCCCTAATCTACTTATTTAAGTGTGCCCAAAGTAATAGGAAGAAAATCATAAAACCTTAGGTCAGACAACAGTCTGGTGTGAGCGATAGAAATCTCAAGTACCATAAAGGCAATAAACTAGGACAAATGGTATGGAAAATCATACTGACCTGTTCCTACATCCACAAAGTTAGTACATATAAAGAATATACGCTACTCTATGATAGTCATTATGGGTGTACTGTGTATCAAGTTACTAGGGGTGCCAAGATATCGACATCGGTAATATCTATATTGTGTGACATTCCTAAGGAGATAGAAATAATCAAATAAACATAGTATACATCATCCACCCTCACATTCCGTCAATAAGTGTGTTGGATATATGATACTCATATGACCCCATTATCAAGTCAAGGACTACTCAACATCCCGATTTCTCAGTACTCGAATCCATGCCACTCAGTAGGTCAGGAACTAGACTACCATCGTCATAGTCTAGAGTATAATGGATCTAAACATCATGCGATCCAAGGGCCATCAACACCCAAGTGAGCGTCGTCACATACCCCTGCTTTACGAGTACACTTCGAAACCTATGAATATCAACGATCTCTTTGCATATGTCATCCATATCAGAGCTCATCTTGGAACTGTCCGTATAACTCCCTTCTGAAGTCGTCGTGGTTGGGAATTACTATAGACAACCATCATAAGTCACAAAGTGTCATCATACGTCCCGTAACCCGCCTCCAACAGTCCCCTCAATCCGACTCATCCTCTTCTACTTTGCCTCTCGGAGTACAGCTATCCATCATCAAATGACCATAAATCAAGCATACAGACTCCAAACGATCTGAAACTTGAAAAGTCGCCTTATAGAGCCTTCCTCGTCACCCTATATCGATCTCACCCAGTTTGGGATAAATATTGGGGTTAGATATCGACCCCTACCAACCCCATACTTTATATCTATGCTCCTATACACCTCCCTAGTCCACGCCATGAATCGCACCTTGATTGGGTCAAAGATTGGGGATAGGTATAGACCCCTAATTTGGAAGTTACACTGACCCATAGGACTTAGAGGTTACACCGACCCATAGGACTTGGAGGTTACTCCGACTCATAGGACTTGAAAGTTACACCGACTCATAGCCTTGGGGTTACACCGCCCCATAGCACTTGGAAGTACACCGACCCATAGCCTTGGAGTTACACCGACCCATAGCACTTGGAAGTACACCGACCCATAGGACTTGAATGTTACACCTACCCATAGCCTTGGAGTCACACCGACCTATAGCCTTGGAGTTACACCGACCCATAGGACTTGAAAGTTACACCGACTCATACTTTGGAGACCCATAACTCGATCATATGAAGTCCAATTGGCTTGAAACTTAGTGTGCGACCTTTTGAGGCCTTCCTTGTTGCCTCAGATCGATCACGTCTAATTTGGGGTATATTATATGGGTCATCACCGACCCACAACTCCCACTTATCTAGTTCGCCATTCGATCGGCATTTTCAAACATGCAAACATTGAGGAAACATATATTCATCACAGATAAGCAAGCCAAACATCCAAATATACCATTTTAGAGAGATCTAAATCTAAGGTGAAGGTTAGGATTCATAAGAACAAGTTAAGGACCCCTAAAAATACGTTTTCACAAATCAAATCAAATCATCTAAAATTCACATATATGGTTTATAATGGTCAAAATACATTTTAAAGATTTTTTAAATAATTTTTATAACATCATTTAGGGTGAAAAATGACCCAATTAGTAAGTGAGAGAACTAATCACTTACCTTAATCCAAATCCAAGCTCAAATCCTCCTATAAATAGTAAAATGATAGATTCCAATGCTCCTTTCACAGCAAATCTCTAATCCCAAGTAAAGATTTCACTACTCCTCTCTTAAAAATGTGATTTCGCTAACTAAAGTAGGTTAAAAGGTAGATTTTTGGTAAGAGGGAGTTCAATGAAGGTTCCAACTATTTTTGGGAAGAGTGAAATGATGGGGTTGAATTACCGTCAGCCTCCATTGCTCAAACCCAAAATGGGTCATGGGCCTCAAGGTTAACGACCCTAATTACCTACCCACTTAAGCTACTCAAAATCGAAGAAAACTTTAAACAACCATAACTCTCAAATGATAAGTCTATTTTCTTAATATGACCAGTCTACGGAAAGGGAAACCATCATCCAGATCCAATGGAAGTGGTTTCAAACAATAACTCAGCTTCTATCAAAAGTTATAGGCCATGCAAGATTTCGTTGGGTCAAAATGGTCATAGAAAAATCCAACAAAAATTCTAAGGAAAATAAATGACCTTAATAGTCATTTCCCCAAATTATAGAGTCATGCGATCTATTATGAAAATAATATAAATAATCTACGATCCTTTGATACGTAAAATACGGATCATTATATTCTCTCCCCCCCTTTAGGAATTTCGCCCTCAAAATTCCATAATTAAGTCAATAGGGTCATCCCGCATACCTAACAATCATATACAACCATGGGCAACCATCACACATCAAACACGCACACATAGCAATAAGTAAAAAGAGAAAATATTTAAGCCTATCCTAACATGCAGGATACTATGCCATGGTATATTTCATGATATCGTAAGTGAAAGTAAAAGCGATAAATAAGAAAATCTCAAGTAAATAGCTCTGGATATGTTGTCCTCATGCTATCCTAGGTCTCCCAAGAAATTGCCTACACTATCACTCCACTGAACATTTACCAACTTCACTGTCTTGCTCCTAAGCTGCTTCGTATCATCTCCAACGATACGAATAAACCAACGAGGTCTTGAAGCCTCTGGTTCAATCTCGATATCATCTAGCTGATCCGGTGTAATAGTTATGCCTGAGTCATGCATAAATTTCCACAAATGAGAGACATGGAAGACATTGTGCACTCCCGCCATTCTTTCAGGTAGGTCGACTCTATAAGCAAGGTTCTCAATCATCTCTGATATCGGAAAAGGACCAACAAATATCGGTGCCAACTTCCCTTTACTACCGAACCAAATGACACTCTTCAATGGAGAGATCGATAGAGAACTCTAGATCTCGACGTCCCCTATCAGCGTAGCTTTTCTGTCTGTTTTGGGCAACTTTCATCCTTTTCCGAATGATCTTGATTTTCTCCGATGTTCTCTAACCATATCTGGCACAAGTATCAATTTCTCACTCGCTTCCCACCAACAAGAAGGAGCGTTGCATGGTAAGCCATATAAAGCCTCGAATGGTGTCATACCGATGCTAGACTGTTGTTGTATGCGAATTCAACAAGATGTAAGTGATCATCCCACGAGTCTTCAAAGTCTAATATGCAAGCATGTAAGAGATCTTCTAAGATATGATTCACTCTCTCGGTTTGGCCGTTAGTTTGAGGGTGATAAGTTGTGCTGAGCTGCAGCTCTATTCCTAACGCCTCCTGTAAGCTCTTCCAAAACCCACTAGTGAACAAGGGGTCTCGGTCACTTACAATGCTCTTTGGCACACCGTGGAATTGTACTGCCCATTTCATATACAAGTCCGCCAGTTTGGCTGCCGTTCTATTTGACTTGACGAGTACAAATCTAGCGCTCTTGGTCAGTCGATCGACTATGACCTAAATGTTGTCGTATCCTACTTGAGTCCTCGGCAGTCCATCGATGAAATCCATCGATACTTGTTCCCATTTCCACTCAGGAACTTCTAGCGGTTGCATCAGAGCACTACGCTTCTTCTCTACCTCAACCAATTGGCAGTTTATGCATTTCAAGATAAATGTTCCAACGTCTTTCTTCATCCTTTCCCAATAGTAGGTTTTCCTTATATCACGGTACATCTTATTACCGCCGGTATGCATAGTCAATCTCAAATGATAGCACTCATGGAACACCTCATCCCTCAACCCATCGACATCGGGAATAAACAATCTCCCATCTTTACGGAGCCAACCATCTCGGTCGAGTCCGTATTGTCTCAGATCCTCAGACTCTACTCCCGCTACAATCTTAGAAATGATCTCATCTAATCTGGTATCGTACCTCTGACTTGTACCAATCCGCTCAATAAGAGTAGGTCTGATAGTCAAGCTTGCCAACATCTCTAGCTCTAACTCGCATCTCAGTCGGAAATCATAACGAGCAATATATTCTAACCGTGTCCACTCTAGGAACATAGCTCACAAGCTGGCATGTCTCCTACTCAAGGCATCGACAACTGAATTACCTTTCCTGGGTGTATATGCAATATCAAAGTCATAGAAGGTCAGGAACTCTAACCGTCGTTGTTGTCGAATGTTAAGATCCTTCTACGAAAAGAGGTACTTCAATGATTTATGATCGGCGAATAGCTCGAATCACTCTCCTAATAGATAGTGCCTCCAAATCTTCAATGCAAGCATAATTGCTACCAACTCTAAATCATGGATCGGGTATTTCTTCTCATGTGGCTTGATCTGTCGACTAGCATATGCAACAACCTTGCCCCATCTACATCAACACTGTGCCCAATCTAGTACTAAAAGCTCAGTGTATACCGTCATCTCCCTCGTTTTTGCTTGGAATTGTCAATATGTGCACTTGTCATCATCTCTTTCATACTCACGAATGCCTACTCATATCTCGCATCCCAAGTAAAAGTCTAATTCTTTTTCGTCATGTGAGTCAAAGGTGCTGCTACCTTAGAGAAATCTTTGATGAAACGTCTATAATATCCAATTAACCCCAAGAAACTCTTCACAACCCTAAGAAACTCTTCACATCCGTAGCGTTTTTGAGTCTAATCCAATCTTGGACTGCTGCAACTTTTGCAAGATCAACAGCAATGCCCTGCTCAGAAACAATGTAACCCAAGAATCACACTTCCCTCCTCCAGAAGTGATATATAGAATACTTCGCTTTCAGTTGGTGTTTTCTAAACACCTCTAGCACAATCCTCAAATGTGTCTTGTGTTCTTCCTCTGTCCGTGAATAGACACAAATATCATCAATGAACACAAGCACGAATTTATTTAGTTGACCTCTGAAGATGCGGTTCATGAGATCAACAAGTTATGTCGGCGCATTGGTTAGCCCGAACGGTATAACCAACCACTCATAGAATCCAAATGCAATATGGAATGCTGTAATCGAAACACTCTCCTTTGCTATTCTCGGTTGGTGAAATTTCATCACAAGATCCAACTGAGAAAATACTCTAGCACCATGAAACGAGTCAAATAGGTCATCAATATGTGGTAGTGGATACTTGTTATTCTTCGTTACTTTATTCAGCTCACGGTAATCAGTACATAATCTAAGAAAGTCATCTGCCTTCGTGGTGAATACTACTGGCGCTCCCCACTCGGATATACTCCTACAAACGAACCCTCTTTGCAGAAGGTCGTTCACTTGCACCTCAAGCTCTCTCTGCTCTCTAGGTGCCATCCTCCTTAGGAGCATCACTGTTGGTCTGACATCTTTAACTAAATCAATACGGAACTCGATCTCTCTGTGTGGCAAAAGTCCGATCACCTCCTCAAATATGCCTGAATGCTCCCTAACAATATGTACTATCGACAACTCATCGTACGGGATATCGGGCGAATATAGAAAGCTGACCATCACCTCATTGTCACCCGTCATCCATTGCTATCGTCACCAATGACCTCTTACAATCCACCATCACTCCGTATCTATAAAGCCAGTCCATCCCCGGAATGATACAAACCCAGCGAAACCTAAATCACATGCAAAATAATATCCATGACTCGATAAGGCCAAACAACGACAAACCATACACAGGCTAGTGGAGCCTCCAACACGGTTTGTCACAATCAAAAGTCGGTCAATGATTTCGGGTTCTAATCTTAACTTATCTACCAAGTCACTAGATATGAAGGAATGTGAAGCCCCGGTATCAAATAAAACTTGTATAGGAACATCATAAATGAAAAGCATACCTTGGATAATGATAACTTTCCTCTTCTCTTTCACCGATGGAGCATCCGACAAAGTTGGAACGGCGTTGATAGCATATGTTTTCACCACCTGCTTTTGCTTAATGGCTCTGGACAGTTCTTTTGAATGTGCCCAAGCTTGCTGCAGTTGTAGCATTTCTTCTTCTCAGCTTTGCAGTCTTTACTAAAGTGACCCATCTCTCCGTAGTTGTAGCAAGCCGATCCCTGCGTAACCTTCTTCTTGCCATATTTTCTCTGGAACGGCTTCCTCTTATTGTACCCATTGTTCTTGCCTCCCTTGCTCAATTGCGGCTTTGGCACTTCTTTAGGAACGATAGCTTTCGATTCGGATAAAGACTTTCAGCCTTAGGGCCTTTTCGACCATCGTCGCAAAAGTCTCGTCAATATGGCCCATGAGTCGCTCCCTCAAGTAGTCGCTAAGCCAATGATAAATTTCTCATTCTTCTTTAATGGAATTTCGATGAAGGACATCCCATATTTTGACAAAGCATCGAACTCAGCAACATACTCGGAGATAGTTATATCCCCATACTTCAGACTTGCGAACTTACAGAATCAAGCAAACCTCTGAGCTGCAAGAATAAATTTCTCCTAAAATCTAGCTTTAAACTGGTCCCAAGTGAACTGATCCTCGGGAGTTGCAGCCCTTACTACATTCCACCAGTTCATGGCTCGTCCTTGAAGCTGTCGAAAAACCAATCGCCTTTTTATAGCATCATCCAGCTCTAAGTCCTCAAAAATCCTTTCGCAGGTATTAAGCCAATCCTGCACTTCCATCGTCGACTCTGTTCTTTGGAACGGTTTACCACCAAGACTAGCAAAGTCCTTGTTTAGCTTAGCAAATCGGCTCTAGGCGCCTACACTGGAGCACCACCCTCGGCAACAACATTCAGAGCGGCCACTTGAGCGTTTTGCAGCATGTTCCTCATCATAGTATCAAAGTAGCAGCTTCCAAGCTAGCTCCTTCCTTGACTTCAGAGATAAAGTTCCTAGCAGTGTTCCTTGTTTGACGATTCATTGTTCAATCTGTAATAAGGACAATAAGTCTCTCTATAAGGAATTCTACTTAAGTAGTACTCATGTGTGCAGTGCGACTTATATACTATATATGCTACTATATAGTTTTGAAAACCAAAATATATAACAAGTACGCACTCTCGTTTATATACACTAACACAAAAACAAACACACACTCTCAATTCAGTCTAGGGTGAGAACTCCTTCCCTATCTCTACTGAATCATGGTATCCCATAGGTTAAGCAACACCACCAAAGCTTTGATATCAAATGAGATGACCGTCTTGCACTGCCGACACCCAATATGCCTGTATAGTGCGCTTTAACGGTGCTCGGCCGATGCAGGACGATCATCCATAAGATTGTGAAGTAAATAGCATATCACAGAACCTATCGTATATCTTACAGCGCATTGAATAAAATATAATAGTAAACATCTCAGATTTAAAACAGGCGAGGCAGTAAATAACTAAATGAATCACATCATAAGAGTATATAGATCCATACAACAAATAGCATAAGTAAAAGAGTTATGCATCAAATAATAACTCATAAAATTGTCTCTAAATAGTAAGGCAGCAGCAAGCTCCATAGTGCGATGTAGTGGAATACCAAATGAGTAATATAATGATACGAGAGTAGCCTCCTGCTTGCCACCTATCCAGCTCCACGTGCTCACCAGACCTAATATCCCTAATCTACTCATTTAAGAGTACCTAGAGTAATAGGAAGCAAAGCATAAAATCCCTGGTCAGACAACAGTCTAGTGTGAGCGATAGAAATCTCAAGTACTATAAAGATAATAAACTAGGACAAATGGTATGGAAAATCATACCGGACTTATCCCTGCATCCACAGAGTTAGCACATATAAAGAATATATGCTACTCTATGATAGTCATTATGGGTGTACTGTGTATCAAGGTACTAGGGGTGTCAAGATATCGACATCAGTAATATCTATATCGTGTGACATTCCTAAGGAGATATAAATAGTCAAATAAACATAGTATACATCATCCATCCTCACATTCCGTCAATAAGTGTGTTGGATATATGATACTCATATGACCCCATCATCAGGTCAAGGACTACTCAACATCCCAGTTTCTCAGTACTCGAATCCATGCCACTCAGTAGGTTAGGAACTAGACATTATAGTCCAGGGTACAATGGATCTAAACATCATGCAAATCAAGGGCCATCAACACCCAAGTGAGCATCCTCACATACCCCTGCTTTACGAGTACATTTCGAAACCTATGAATATCAATTATCCCTTTGTACACGTCATCCATAGAAGAGCACATTTCGGAACAGTCCATATAACTCCCGTCCGAAGTTATCGCGGTTGGGAACTACTCTAGACAACCATCATACGTCACAAAGTGTCATCATGAGTCCCATAACCCCCCTCCATTAGCCCCCTCGATCCGACTCATCGTCGTCAACTCTGCCTCTTGGAGTATAGCTATCCATCATCAAATGATAATAACTCGAGCATACAGACTCCAAACGATTTGAAACTCATAATGTAGCCTTATGGGGCCTTTCTTGTCACCCCATATCGATCTCACCCGATTTGGGATAAATATTAGGGATATGTACTGACCCCTAATTTGGATCCCTACCGACGCCATACTTTACATCTAAGCACCTACACACCTCACTAGTCCACACCATCAATCGCACCTTGATTAGGTCAAAGATTGGGGATAGGTACCAATCCCTAATTTGGAGGTTACACCGATCCATAGGACTTGGAAGTTACATTGACCCACAAGACTTGAAAGTTACACCGACCCATAGTCTTGGGGTTACATCGACCCATGGGACTTGAAAGTTACACCGACCCATAGCCTTGGGGTTACATCGACCCATAGCACTTGGAAGTACACTGATCCATAGCTTTGGAGTTACACCGACACATAGCACTTGGAAGTACACCGACCGATAGGACTTGAAAGTCACACCGACCTATAGCCTTGGAGTTACATTGACCCATAGGACTTGAAAGTTACACCGACTCATACTTTGGAGACCCATAATTAGATCATATGAAGTCCAATTGGCTTGAAACTTGGTGTGCAACCTTTTTAGGCCTTCCTTGTTGCCTTAGATTGATCGCGTCTAATCTGGGGTATATTTTATGGGTCATCACCGACCCATAACTCCTACTTATCTAGTTCGTCATTCGATCAGCGTTTTCAAACATGCAAACATTGAGAAAACATACATTCATCATAGATAAGCAATAGTAATAGCCAAACATCCAAATATAATGTTTTAGAGAGATTTAAATCTAAGGTGAATGTTAGGATTCATGAGAACAAGTTAAGAACCCTAAAACACATTTCACAAATCAATCCAAATCATCTAAAATTCACATATATGGTTTATATGGTCTAAAAACATTTTTAAGATTTTTAAATAATTTTTATAACATCATTTAGGGCAAAAAAAGGCCTAATTAGTAACTAAGAGAACTAATCACTCATCTTAATTCAAATCCAAGCCCAAATCCTCCTAGGAACAGTAAAAGGCACGGATTCCAATGCTCCTATAATAGAAAATCTCTAATCCCAAGTGAAGATCTCATTAATCCTCTCTTAAAAATGTGATTTGACTAATTAAAGTAGGTTTAAAGGTAGCTTTTTGGTAAGAGGGAGTTTAATGGAGGTTCTAACTATTTTTAGGAATAGTGAAAAGATGGGGATGAGGTCCCATCAGCCTCCATATGCTCCAAACCTGAAATGGGTCATGGGCCTTAAGGTTAATGACCCTAATTACCTACTTAAGCCGTTCAAAGTCAAAGGAAACTTCAAACAACCCTAATTCTCAAATGGTAAGTCCATTTCTTAATATGATCACTCTAAGGAAAGGGAAACCATCATCCAGATCCAATGGAAGTGGTTTCAGATCCTAACTCGGCTCCTATCAAATGTTATAGGCCATGCAAGATTTCATAAGGTCCACATGGTTATAGAAAAATCCGACAAAAATTCTAAGGAAAAGAAATGACCCTAGCAGCCATCTTTCAAAATTATAGAATCATACGATCTCATATGAAAATAATATAAATATCCTACAATCCTCCAATACGTAGAATACGGGTCGTTACAATTGTCCTACATCGCCAAGCATGGTTACAGTGCACTATACGTATATATTAAGTGCCGGAGGTCTAGGACGGTCGTCATAATAGTGCAAAATTAATAAAGTTTTTTTCTCTTCTAAAATTTCCCCTTTTTATGCCGCTGCCAATGTAGCTGATCCAACGAACATCTAGAAGTCATATCAAACAAATACACAATCATAATATTTTGTGCGACGTATCTTTTTTCTTCCAATAAATAGTTGTGCTTGATACTAATCAAACGTGTAGTTATGTGTATACCGTTTATAACTAAAACTTTTAAATATCTATAATATCGTTTATAATTTGTAAAAAAATTCGTGCACGGATTTAGATTGTGGATCGTCATGTTTAATCATATCCACTGACATCAATGTAACAACTTTTTGTGCAACATGAAGATAAACACGATAGTACTATCTTATTTCCGCAAGCTAAAGTGTTGGAGGAGACCGAGCCAAGATGTATAAAAAATCGCAACCCTTTCTTTAATGCAGGTTTACTTAGTGGGTTATAAACAATAAACGTGCAAACGATCACACGGTGTAATGGATCAAAATCTTTTCATATTAAAGTTTCTTTGGCAACGATCTTAGCGTCTAGAAAGAATATTGACAATCAAATCCATGTTTGTGTAAGTCGAAGTGTTAATTGATGTAATTTTGACCTTTCTTTCATTCAAAATTCGTTTATTGAAAAATCGTTTATTGTGATCAAATCTGACATTTTCATTGTTGAAACTGGTATCAAAGATTGATATGTAAGAAGGGAGGAGAAGGTTCATGAAGAGAAAGAAGAAAATCATGATTAAGAATGGAGATGAATTATGATTATACAAGGGAAAGAGTATTTTGGCGGTTAGTGGTAGATGCGTCGGAGGGAATGGAGCAGAATGACTTTCAATTATGTTCTCATTGTCTATGCATTGAAAATGTGAATGACACAACAATGTTGTTTGCATCCAAAGTAAGCACATATGGTGGCTTAATTAATTAATTATATATTTTTCTTTCAGAGAGCTTGCTCTGATTAAAGGGATACTATAAAATTATAGGATACATTTTGACTCTATAAAAAACATTGAAACATTGCTTAAGACAAGTCTTGTAAACTCATTTTTGCGTACAAGTAATTTGTAGGAGGTTTAATGTGGAAGCATTTGTTAAAGAATAAGTGTTTCATTGTTACTTGGTGAAGATTACTTAAACAATGGACGTCGCGTCCAAATTCAAAACCAATGTAAATGCAACAAAATATATAGTTCAAATGATCTTATTAGAAAGAAGAAGGGAAAAGGACAAGATTAATATTAAACGAACTGTATATAACCGTCAACAGCGACGTATTACATAAAAAAGGCAGTCTGTCTTCATCATTCAATCTACGTGAATAATATAAAAATAGACAACAATCCTTATGTGGGCGTTGGTACCGCCAATGCGAAGATCGGTTTGTCGTCTATTAATTTTTAACCAAAAGCAACTGGAGAAAGCGACGTCGTTAATTCCATTTCTATTGTCCTTTGGTTTTTAATTCTTCGTCGGCAAATAATCATAATCAATGCCTGTACGTGTCCATTATAGCTTGCTTTTGTTGTTTTTTTGACCTTTCGTTAATGGTGGGACCATATAGTGCCTTTTTGTCTTTGACTTCTGTAGACCATGATGCACTTTTGACTTGGAGATTGTAAGTTGACTTTTTAGGTTTCTATGTGGTTTGTGCTGTCTAATTCGACCACTTCTTTGCTAAATGCGAAACGTGTTTGAGCATTAACTATTAGACACCGTAGGCTTTCAATTATCTTCAAAAGTAAAAAATTAATATGCCCTTTGCACTGTTAAATAATCTAATTAATCCTTTAAATTCCAACTTTTTTTTATGATGTAAGATGATCAAATTTTAAGACAATGTTCGTAATGGTTAAAAGATGATCAAATTTTAAGACAATGTTCAAAAATTCTTTTAAACACGTTAAAACTCAAATTCTCGTTTAGAGGATCCACATTGCCTAGTTTGAGATGATGAAACGACAACGAATATCCGACGTGGAGTAGTGGCAATGGAATTGAAAGACAACCCATTCTCTGAGTCGTTACATATCGAAGTAAAGCTTGGTATCAAAATGTTACATATCGAAGTAAAGCTTGGTATCAAAATGGGATGGAGGTGCGAAAAGAATGTTGTAAACACATTTCTGATTCTTTATTGAGCGTCTTATATCTAATCTAGCTATTTGAATTCGGAAGAAGCGCTAAATTGAAAAGCAATTGTTTACCACCATTTGTCATCTTCTTGAACGAAGACTTATTCAATCAACCATACACCATTCTCTGTATGTAGTACTTGGTTCTATAGTTCCAATTTATTTTTGTTTCATATAGTTGGCAGTGAAATCAAGGCTTTAGCGCCGCTTGAACTCGACTGCGATTTCATCATATCAAACGCTAATTCATTCGTCAAGAGTAGTCGTGCCGAGCAAATGTCGATGAAAACAAGCATTCTTTGAGCATTCCAAGCGACGACAGTTTGCGTCGATGAGTCAAAGGAGAGGCTCAATAATTCAAAATTCAAAAAAAAAAGTATGTTGTAAAACAATAAAATGTGATCAAATCATGGTAGAATAGGGGTTTGTTTTTGGATTGGAGTTTATGGAGGAAGATCATGAGGTTGGGAAAATATACAAGAGAAAAAACGGTCCAATTCCAACAATGATGCATTGGACTCACGTGCCCCATTTCAAGTTCCGATGCGTCGGGCCTGTAAAAAATAAAACATAGGATAGAAAGTATGTGTAGGCACCATTAAACTCAATTTCAATGAGATTAATTCAAAAAGAAAGATAATTACTCAAATAAAAAGATTCTATTGGATCACAATTTGGTGGCGCAATAGATCTATTAGTTAAAACTAAATGCTAGATGAAAATAGCATTAGTTAAAAGTATCATAATTTCATAAATATGAAGTGAAGTTAGCTTAATAATAATTACAAGTGAATTATTTTCTCAAAATTTAGGTAAGCCTTATAAAAAGACAGAAATCGATGTACCACATTATTTTTTCAAAACTAACCCAAGCAGTTTATTTATCATCCAATAACTAATTTAGTTTTTAAATGATATGTAAAATCAACTTAATATAAAAGCTATTTTGTAAACGTAATACATTTCTAACAAAGCTAAATGAATATAATTTTATTGTTTAAAAGTTAGCATACATTTCGTCAAAATCCACTGGCTAAATGGTATGATATCTAGATTGTGATTCAGACATCAAAATGGACACTTTACTTAAATTAAATATAACTTCTGGTATAATAATAACAATAATAAATAGCATGTTATCATATTATGGGTTACAGACATTACCAATGGAACTAGCATGCAAATACATACATAAAATGCACCACTTATCACATCTTCAAGATACAAAGTTAACAAAATTGAGAGTTGTGACAAACTTCAAGAATGGAAAGTTAATTAAATTAAACTAATCCCTTGCCACGCTTAACCTACTATTCTTGCACAATGCATTGATACAAATAGAAAAGGTAAGAACACTTGGCCAACAATAAAGCTTGAAGGAGATATCTATAAGTACCAGTTTTAGGCACAATGATATATCTTAATATTTCCACATACATTTCTTCAAACACTTTAATTGCATAACGTACTACCTAGCCATAGAGCTCCTCATTATCATCCAATTAATCCAATCCAAAAACGTGCTGCCATTATAGTGCTCCAGTCATGGAGAAAGTTAATTTTAATTATAAGAAGAACAGTGAACAAGACAGGAAAATAATTTTAAGAGTGTTACTGTCACACCAAAAAAATTCACTTAATTTTACCCATAAAATCCGTCAGCAACTACATGTTAAAAGCTAAAATTATCTATTGTTATTTAAAGTTTAGTTTATTTATCTTTTGTTTCAACCTTAATTTATTCATCTTTATATTCAAAAACTAATAGGGGACAGAAGGATCAAATGCATATATTTTTGATAATGAGGTGAATGCAAAAAACATAGCTTTGGCAGAAATGTAAATTTATTTATTTTTTGTTCAAAGATAAGTTTAGTTATCTTTTGTTCATGCTGGAATTTATTCATCTTTATACAAAGTGCAATTTATTTATCTTCTCTGTCTCTTCTCTACTATAAATAGAGAGAATTCAATGAATATGAATTTCACCGTGTCTTTTTAAAATTTGAAAAATACCCTAGATAGCATTCCTTTTCATATCACTCATCAACGGAATATCATTATCTATTTGTAGCATGCACCACCATACCATTCGTGACCACACATCAACGGAATCTCACTATTGATATGCAACTTCCACCACCAAATCGATATGCAACTTCCATCACCAACAAGACTAATTGAAATAAAGACGTCTATGACCACCAACGGTTTTCACTTACAACACACATAATAAAAACAACATTATCGCAATAAAATTGTTGTCCTGCATTAAATATTTTTTAAATAAAAATAAATATCTTTACTTATTGGACGCACACAGTTGCACTTATACTTTTAAAAAAAGATAATTGCAAATACAAGTTTTAACAAAAATAGAAGCTTATCACGTGCTTAATATAAGCGAAATGTTTCTTTTGTTCTTTCATATATCATGAACTTGATACTAATACCATAACTAGAGACAATATACAACATTATGTTTTCAGATATATTTTTATGAACTTATTAATAATATTTACTAGCTAAAGAGCGAATACATTTTCATGATTCTTATATTGATAATTGGTTACAAATAACAATGAAACTTTTGTCATGCAAGCGAAATAAATGTAAACTGATAGTCTCAACAAAAAGATAAGTGTATTTATTTATTTATTTTGTTTCAAAGCTAAGTTTATTTACCGTTTATTTAATGCTTGATTTTTTATCCTTTCCTCGAAAGTTTTTCTTTTGTGTTTAAAAGCTAACCATAGACAAAATGTTCAAATGCACGTATCACGATAAAAAAGACAAATGAAAAATCATAGTTTCGACAAACTGATAAATTTATTTATCCTTTTTTAATGTATTTTTTTGTTTAAAAGGTAAATTTTTCATTATTGTTCAAAACTTAATTTATCTATACTATATTCAAAGCTTAAACTATTTATTTTCTGTTGAAAAGCTTATCGTGGACAACATAATCAAACATGAATATGTTAAGAAAAGACGAATGCAATAATATCTTGACACAAAGATGGATTCATTTATCATTTTTGTTTAAAAGATAATTTTATTCATCTTTTGTTTAAACTTGAGTTATCTATCTTTTGGTCAAAGCTTAATTAACTTATCTTTTTGTTTGAAAGCTAACCGCAAACAAAAAGGATTAAATGTGTTGAAAAATGGTTAATGCAAAATATTAGTTTTGAAAAAAAATGATATTATTTATCTTTTTTATTCAAAAGATGATTTTATTTATAACTAGTTTAAATCTAATTTTTCATCAAAGCTTAATTTATTTATCTTTTTGTAAGATTTCATTTATCATTTTTATTCAAAAGATGATTTTATTTATAACTAGTTGAAATATATTTTTTTTGTCAAAGCTTAATTTATTTATCTTTTTGTATGATTTCATTTATCATTTTTATTCGAAAGATGACTTTATTTTTTGTCTAAAAGCTAACCATGACAAAATGACCAGATGTGCATATTTTGATAGTAAGGTAAATGCTAAAATATAGTTTTGACATAAAGATACATGCAATTTATTTATCTTTTATTCAAGGTTGATTCACTTATCTTTTGTTCAAGCTTAACTTTTTTATTTTCAGTCCAAAGTTTGATTATCTATCTTATTATTAAAAATTTAAATACATAGAAGATGATATAATTTAGAGGTGGAGCCTTGGCGCATAGATCATCCGCATGGTGACTTGGGCGACCAGGTTCGAGTCCGGAAACAACCTCTTCGCAATGCGAGAGACATGATGCGTACATTATCGACCTCCCCAGAGTCGGCTATCGTGCGGGAGCCTCGTGCATTGGGTTCCACCTTTATTTTATAGAAAATGATATAATTTGTATATTTTATTAAAGACAAATGTGTAAACATGGTTTTCCTAAAAGATAAATTTGTCTATCTTTTATGTTAAAAGATAAATTTATTTAATTTTTGTTCAATCCTTAATTAAATTGTTTAGTTTTTGTTCTAATCTTAATTTATCCTTCTGTTAAAAATATAAATGAATACAAAATGAGCGTATGCGCATGTGTTAAAGAAAAGATAAATGAGAAAACATAGTTTAACTCTTGCAAGTCAGGAATCTGAGTGTTCGCATGATTAATGGTGGTCATGTAGCTGATAAGGATTGACATACTCTAAGTCAATCATTCCATACTTATCTTCCTAATTCTAGCCTTAACTCTAGAGATTGTGAATTATTCTTCCTAATTTATAGTGATTGATTGTATAGCTTAACCTTTCTTGTAATATATATAAACAGAAAATTACTCAATGATAAAATACAACTTCTCAAAATCTCTCTTTTATATGGTATCAGAGCTTTGATCCATCTCTCACAAACGTCTTCCTCCCATGGCTCTCACAAATCAATCTTCATCCTCCCAAATCCCTAATAGTAGTGATCCTACCAAACCCTACACCTCTCTCAATATCCACAATGCCATCAAACTCACCACAACAAACTACCTCTCCTGGAAACTCCAAATCGAGGCTCTCCTTGTTGGCCATGATTTGTTTGCCTATGTTGATGGAACCCTTCCATGTCCCCCGACTGTCATTACTAATAATGAGAAGGAAGAACCTAATCCCAATCACACTTTTTGGAAGAGACAAGATCGCCTTCTTTTTGGTGCTCTCATAGGCAGGCACTCTATCTCCAAATCTTGTTCCTCTTGTCTCGCAGGCCAAAACATCTAAGCAACTGTGGGATACATTGGCTCGTACCTATGCCTTACCATCTCGAGGTCACATTAAGCAAGTCAAAGACAAATTCCATAGGATTGTCAAAGGTAGCCTTTCAATATCTGATTATATGCAATCTGTCAAGGAATGTGCAGATCGATTGGCTGCTTTAGGCAAAACTATCGAACAAGAAGACTTAACTGACAAGGTGCTTGTTGGTCTCGATGCATCATACACTTCGGTGATTGAATCAGTGAATGCTCGTGACTCCCCCATATCCTTTGAGGAGTTACACCAAAAATTAATCAACAAAGAACTCTCCTTGCAGCAAGCCCAACCGGATTTATCCCTCCCTGCCTCTGCATTTGCTGCCTTAACTCGTTCTCAGGGCCGCATCAATTACCCTCGTCAACAACAAGGTATTCTTCTAACTCCTAACACCATTTCTAGACAGCCTCGTACTTTCCTTGGCAAGTGTCAATGGTGTCGTGAACAAGGTCATGTCATAGCCCACTGCCCATCCTTCACTCAAAAATTCCCTAATGTTGTCCCTCCAGCTAACCAACCACAACAAAACTCCTTTCGAACTGCACCTAAACCGCAAGCAAACACATCAACTCTTGTCACTTCCTCCTCTACTTCTCCATGGCTCCTCGACAGTGGCGCTTCTCACCATATCACGGATGACTTAAACAACCTATCTCTTCATGCCCCGTATGATGGAACTGATGAACTTGTTGTAGGTGATGGTAAGGGTCTAAAAATTACTCAATATGGCTCAGTCAAAATCTCTTCCTCTCTTACTTTGCATAATGTTCTTGTTGTTCCTGCTATCTCCAAAAATATTATCTCCATCTCACAACTGTGTCATGATAATAATGTCTCTATCTCTTTCTCATTAAACTCTTTTCTTGTAAAGGATCTCACAACGGGGGCATCTCTCTTCTAGGGGCAAACTAAGTCGGGCATCTATGAAGTCCAATCTCAATTTCCAAAAGTATATGCAAGCATCAAAACTTCCTCCCTTGATTGGCATCATCGCCTAGGACATCCATCTCAAAATGTTTTTAGACGTCTTATATCTAAAAATAATCTTAATACTTCTAGTATTTCTACTATAGATTGTAACTCTTGTGCTTGCAATAAAAGTCATCGACTACCTTTTGCTACTTCTTCAATTATGTCTACTGCTCCTCTCGAATATGTATACACTGATGTTTGGACCTCTCCTCTTCACTCTCATGATGGGTTCAAATACTATATCATATTTGTTGATCACTTTACAAAATATACTTGGCTATATAATCTTAAGCACAAATCCGATACCAAAAATGTTTTCATTCGTTACAAAGCTCTAGTTGAAAAATATTTTCAGTTACCACTTAAAATTCTATATTCTGATAATGGAGGAGAATATGAGGCCTTAAGAACATTTCTATCAACTGATGGTATTTCTCACCTCACCACCCCCACATACTCCTGAATTAAACGGCTACTCTGAACGCTGACACAGTCACATTGTTGAGACAGCCCTTTCTCTACTATCTCATGCCTCGATGCCACTTGAATATTGGTCCAGTGCGTGTGTCATGGCTGCCTACCTTATTAACCGACTACCCACACCAACTCTAAACAATGAGTCTCCATACTCTAAGTTATTTGGTCTCCAACCTCGCTACACAAACCTACGAAGTTTTGGATGTCTCTGCTACCCTTGGCTAAAGCCTTATGCTTCTCATAAACTTGAACTAAAGTCTCAACCATGCATTTTTGTCGGCTATGCACCAACTCAGCATGCTTACTATTGTATGGAGTTTGAAACACATCGTATTTACGTGTCTCGACATGTAAAATTTCTTGAGCACATCTTCCCCTTCAAAAGCAACACTGTCTCATTTCCTATTACCCAAACTCTTGATGAATGGGCTCCTTTCCCACTCACTATACTCACACAAACCGACAGCTCTTCCGCTGCACACTCAAACACGAGCCCAACATCATCATCCTCTCCACCCTTGTCTCCCACCTCACCAACAGAACCCTCAACAACATCATTATCTTCACCACCTTCCTCTTCTTCCACTCCTTCCCCATCCCAAAACCAAACTGACCAGCCCATTCCTAAACCCACACACCCCATGACTACTCGGTCCCATCATGGCATCCGCAAACCCATTACCAAACTCAATCTTAATGCTGAACTTAACCATGTTGAGATACCCAAAAACATAACCCAAGCATTTAAAAGTCCGGTTTGGAGGAAAGCCATGGATGAGGAGATCAATGCCCTTATCAAAAACAAAACATGGAACCTTGTTCCACCTGAAAAAGCGCAGAATGTAGTTGGGTGTAAATGGGTTTTTCGCATTAAAAAGGACAAGGATGGTAACATCATCAAATACAAAGCTAGGTATGTTGCAAGAGGCTTTAACCAACAACCTGGCATCGATTACAGTGAAACTTTTAGCCTTGTTGTCAAGTCCGCTACAGTCCGCTTAATTCTTTCACTTGCAGTTAGTCAAGGTTGGCCTCTTCGACAACTTGACATCAATAACGCATTCCTACAAGGGACCCTAACCGATAATGTATATACTATTCAACCACCTGGTTATGGTGATCCAAATCATCCTACTTATGTTTGCAAGCTCAATAAGGCTCTCTATGGACTGAAACAAGCCCCACGAGCTTGGTACAAAGAGCTACGACATTACTTACTCAATCTGGGATTCAAAAACACGGTCTCTGACTCCTCCCTATTCATGCTACAACATAATGGACAGATAATTTACTTGTTGGTATATGTTGACGACATCATTGTCACTAGCAATGCTTCTTCTCATCTTGAAACATTCATCAACATTTTTGCTGCCCGCTTCTCACTCAAAGATTTGGGCAAACTTTCTTACTTCCTAGGTGTCGAAGTCATGCCTCGTCCACAAGGCATTTTTCTAAGCCAAAAACGCTACATTGAAGAGCTTCTTTGCAAGGCTAACATGGATGATGCAAAACCCGTGGCCACACCTTTGGCAACTCACCCACCACTTACTCTTCATGGTGACTTGCTAGACGACCCAACTGAATATCGTCAGCTCATTGGTAGCCTTCAATACCTCAGCCTCACGCGTCCAGATGTGGCTTTTGCTGTTAACAAGCTTGCTCAGTACATGCAACGTCCAACTGATCAACACATGCAAGCTCTTCATCGACTACTTCGTTATCTTAGTGGCACTTCCAAAATGGGTCTTACCATTCATAAAGACTCACCCCTCACTCTTCATGCCTACTCGGATGTGGATTGGGCACGTGACATGGATGATTACATCTCTACAACGGCCTACATTGTCTATCTAGGCAGAAATGCAATCTCATGGACTTCAAGAAAACAGCGCACAAGGGCTCGCTCTTCCACTGAAGCCGAATATAGAGCAGTAGCAAATGCAACAGCAGAAATTCTTTGGGTTAAAAATTTATTTAAGGAACTTGCTACCTAAATCAGCTTAGCACCAGTTGTTTATTGTGATAATGCAGGAGCTACATATGTTAGTGTGAACCCAGTTTTTCACTCAAAAATGAAGCATCTAGCTCTAGACTATCATTTTGTGCGAGAAAATGTCCAAAGTGGTGGGCTACGAGTTGTCTACATCTCCACCAATGACCAACTAGCTGATGCTCTAACCAAACCCCTTCCTCGACAACAATTCACTACATTGGTCAGCAAAATTGGTCTCTCCTCTTGGCCGACCATTTTGAGGGGGCGTGATAAGGATTGACATATTCTAAGTCAATCCTTCCATACTTATCTTCCTAATTCTAGCCTTAACTCTAGAGATTGTGAATTATTCTTCCTAATTTATAGTGATTGGTTGTATAGCTTAACCTTTCTTGTAATGTATATAAACAGAAAATTACTCAATGATAAAATACAACTTCTCAAAATCTCTCTTCTATAGTAGCTTGCTGCATCATCTTAGAGGTAACCTATAAATGGTAACCGATCTATTTCCTTCTGTTTTAACCAATTTATTTTAAGTGAATGATAATAATTTAATGGGTACACAAGGATGGAAAAATAGGGACTATACTTTGAGCTCTGTTTATACAAACTAACTGAACAAACAACTAATTCAAATAGCTACATGCAAACACGAACATCATATTTCTTATCCATACCTTACTATGCATAAAGCTTGGCATGTCCTATAACACAATTAACATTGACACAAAATAACAAAAGAATGAAAAACTATAAAAAAAACTTACAGCGATGACATTCTTTGCCTCTTCAACCTCCATTTTGTCTGAAGCAATGAGTGACCTAACCTTTGCTTCCCTTCTCTGTTCAATCCATGAAACACAGTCCTAAAGTTAACTGCACTTGGAACAATCCCACTTCCCAACATTTCATCGACGAGCCTCAACCCATCCTCTGATTTTCCAACCTTACACAAACACGAAATGAACATCGAATACGTCTCAAAATCAGGCAAAGGCCCTTCTTTTCTCAATCTTTCAAAGACACCCCAAGCTTCTTCTACCATTTCCACGTTCATATACCCTCTAATCATCGCTGAATACGTTACAAGTGTAGGCTTTGATATATTTTCATATATTTCTAATGCTTTCTCAATCTGCTTTTGCTTGCAGTAATGTACTATGAACGAAGTTTGTATGTGTATGGATTGAGGTATACCCTTGCTTTCCATTTCCTTTACCTTATCCAATGCTTCACTTAGCCTACCTTTTCGTAATAGAGCGTGAATAACGCTACCATATACAAACTGATCTATAGAACAGTTATCGTTTTTCATTTCATCGATCACAGTTAGAGCCTCTTCAAGATTGTCAGCTCTACATAGAGACTTCACAAGCAGTAAGTAACCAACCTGCTTTGTAAAACCTTTCCTGAATAGGTACTTAAGGCACTTCTTAGCAACTTCAATCTTATTCAATCCACATAAAGAAGATAGGAAGACTGAAACTGTCTCTTTATCTGGCAAGAACCCTTCATATATCATTTCCTTGAATATTTCTATTGCTTCTTCTAATTTCTGTCCTTTCTTTTCACATAAGAAAATAATCAAATATCTGTAAGTACTTGCATTTGGTTGAACACCTTCGAATCTCATATCTTTATAGGTTTTGATAGCGACTTCTGTGAGTCCAGCTTTGCCATATTGAGCTATCATGATAGTCCATGTATTTGCTGTCATAGAGCATCTATTTCTTCTCATATCTCGCAGTAATTCTCTCATTTGCTTGAAATCTTTTGCATTTCCTGAAATTTTTATAGCAGAGTTATATGTTTCAGTTGTGTGTTTGTAGCTTGATAATTTGCCTACCCATTCGAAGAAGTTTATCATAGTACGGCCATTCATATTGCAGCTCTCAAGTATAGCTGCTACAAGTTCAGGCGTGAAACTAACATTGCTCCTTTCCAAATCTTTCTTTATTTGGTAAAAATCACTTGAAGAAGTTAAAATTTTGTGCAATTCTTTGAAATCATTATCACAATATTCTTTCTGAATTTGCTTTGGTTTCGAATTTTCCATACTGGATGAATCAATAACTGGATTGTGTACTTGTTCGTTTTCCATACAAGAATCAAACTTCAAAGGTTTTGACATCTCCTTCAGTGTATTTGCCATCTCTGAATTTCCTGTTCTTAAACAAGCAGAAATTACCAAATGAAATAAATTTTGAGGTACATTTATGTTAGAAGTTACCATTTCAATTAAAAGCTTTGAAGCCTCGTCTGGTTTCGATGCCTTAATCAACTCATGGATGAACACTGAATAAACCCTCGAATTCGGGTTTATTCCTTCACTCTTCATTATCTCGAGTAAATTAAACGCTTCAAAAGTATGATTGTTCTGTACATGACCAGCTATCATTGCTGTATATGCTACGATATCCGGTTTGATTCCATTTTCTATCATGTCTTTGTATATTTCACATGCTTTTTCATAATTACCGGACTTCAAAAGGTGTTGAAGTATTTGAGTGTAAGTAGATAAAGTAGGCACACATTCAAGTTCTTTCATTTGATGTACCAACTCAAGGGCTTTTGAAACATCGCTTTTCCTCAATAATCCATCAACCAAAAAACTGTATATTTTACTATCAAGCAATGAATATTCTTTCATTTCATTTACAACTTTCATTGCTTCATCCATCTTACCAGCTTTACATAAGCCTTGCAATAAAACTCCGTAAGCATATGAATCTACCACCAACTTATTCATCTTCATCTCATCTACCAATGCTATGGCTTTGTATATTTTCCCTGTTATGCAATAACTTCTCAAAATTCGAGTATATCCTTCAATTTCTGAAACTTTATTTCCCTCAATCAATTCAAAACCAACCTCTCTAGCAGCTACAACATTGCCCTTCCTACATAAACAAATCATCAGCAAATCATACAACTTCACATCACCAACATCAATGCCTTTCAATACCATCTCCTTGTAAAACTCCAAAGCAAGATCAGCCTTGTCTGCATTCACTAAAGCTTTGATAATGGCTTCATATGCATATGTATCAAGCTTGCAACCTGATTTTCTCATCGCCTCAAAAGCAACCAATGCTTTGGTATACTTCTTCACAGTCCCATACCGTGAAATAAGAATGGTCCAAGTCTTTGTATCTTTCGTACATGATTCATCATCCATTTCCTTAACCAACTTTTCTACCAAGTCGAAGTCTTGAGTTTCACCAGCTACGCAAATCATGGCATTGTAAGTAGTTGTAACATGATTGAATCCGTGTTTGGACTTAGCCCAGTTGAAAAATCTAAGTGCCAAATAACCAACTTTGAAGCAATTTTTGAGAACCCTCTCAACAATTTCAGAATTTAATGCAATATCCATCTCATCCAGTTTTTGCTCAATGGGTACTTCTTCACTCTCTGCCCGCAAAACCACTGTTATTTTACGGGCAGTTTGATTAACATATTCAGTATTTTCAAAATCTGCATCAGGTGAAGTCTCATGGGCATTTTCACAAACAGTTGGAAAGCGTGGTCGGGTATTTCGAATGCTAAAGTTTTGATCTTTATGAAGTGGAAATGATGGGTCTTCTTCTTTCTCATTGTTGCCTACGATGTCTGTAATGCATTGTAAAAGTGAAGGAGATGATCCTTTTTTAGGTTTGGGTTTTTTAGGGCGTGGTTTTCTGTAGGATTTTGTTGATTTTGAGCCGGAAGAGAAATTAAATGACTGAGTTCTGCGAATTAAAGTTAAATTCTTGTGAAGTTCAAGGACGTAGTCTGCAGAGAAATTTGTGGGAAATTTCATTTGTGGCTACGATCTTCCAAAACTACTGCACTGAAATTTGCTGCGATAATTTGAATAAAAGTTTGGGGCTTTGGAGGATTTAAGGCCGTCATTGACCTTTGCAAGCTGGGCCCAAGTTATCTAAATCCAATTCCATAACTTGACAAATGGGCCGACAGAAGACAGCCAGAGTTTCAGGAGAATACAAAAGTTAATTGGAGGCCATCTGGCCACAGATTACATCCAGACATCCCAGTCAGATTGCTTCCCAACACCAAGCTACAAGAAACTCTCATGATGATGGGTGGTTCAAACCTCTTGCAGTTCTATTCCATAAATACACGGAATCACACATCTAGTAGAAATAGAAACATCCATAGTCGGCGACGCCGTAGAAACCCAAACCGCACATGGTATGTTAAAGTAGCACATCTTCTCCCGACCTCTGAAAGCTGATACTCTAGACTACTTACTTAGCAAGTAATTGTGAACGACCTCAACTTGGCCACCGGGAATTGTTCAATTCCTACACCCCTCCATAGAGACCCACAAGTTCATCATCACATACATATCCCTTTCTTTATTTCTGTGCACTGATCTATGTGTTTTTAAAGTTTCGGTGATACAATATTCCGCATTTAACTAGATTTTGAAGATATTTAAGTTTAGGTGGAATGGTGACTCAAATACGTTGTTATTTTTATAGACTTTGAAGAATGATTCATTTTCATTTTATTGCATTAAAGAAAGGAATGAATTATCTACATAGGAATGATTTATGAAAGTATTCAATAGCTTCTCGAAGAAGATACTTTGTCAAAACTATTATAAATATGCATGTATAGGGTTCATTAGATGTGTGTGGGAAAAAATTTATTTTTCTAATTTTATAGGGATTGAGATATCTTCTCAATCTTTAGGTTTTCTCTTGTAATCTTTTGATGAATTAATAAAAGTTTTGTTTGAGGGAATATATTTATCATTACTTTTCTTTACTTCTTATCTGTTCTAAAATCTAATTGTGTAGAGATCATAGTAAAAACCCTAATAGTTGATATCAGTGCCTAGTACATAAATTTTTTGAATAGAATTTTGGTTATGGAGAAGATAAACGTTGAAAAACTTAATGGAAGAAATTGAGGGTTATGGAAGGCGAAAGTGGATGATTTTCTATACCTCAATGATTTTCACCAACCATTGAAGAACAAAGGGGAGAAACCTAGCAATGTATCTAAAGCAAAAATGGAAGACTTTGGATAGGTAGACTGTGGCGGCTGTTCGATATTTTTTGGAGAATACAGTGTTTCATATTGTTGCTAATGAAACATCTGCTTATTCAGTTTAGAAGAAATTTATGCAAAGAACTCTGCAACAAATAAGGCTCTTCTTATGGGAAGATTGGTGAATTTAAAACTTAAGGAAAGTGAGTCAATTGGAGAGCATCTTAACGATTTTCAGGCAATTTTGAACCAATTCGTGGCACTGAATTACAAGGTGGATGATGAGACACAAGCCTTGATGTTGATGGGTGCATTATCGGAGAGTTGGGAAATGTTTGTGGTTGCATTGAACAACTCAAATTCGAATGGAGTTGTTTTAATGGGTTCCGTGGTTAGTAGCCTACTTAATGAGAAGATGCAGATGATAAACCTCATGGAAGGAAATGAAAGTAAAAATCCAATTGAAGAGATGCATCTTGCAAGGATGGTTAATCGTCCAAACATGGAAAGACGGTCAAATAGATCAAACTTGGAAATGGATTTCATTTTCTATTACTCTGAAAAACCTGACCATCAGCTAAGATTTTGCAATAAGCTTAAAAAGGACAAGAAGAGGATGAAGTCATTGGAAGAAGACCAAACGAACAAAAAATATAATAGCAATGGCGAGGTGCATTTTGATGAGGAATTTAGTGACAATGTCCTATGAGTGGATAAAGATAAAAGAAAGATTGGATGCTTGATTCAGGTTTTTGTTTCCATATATGCAATCAAAATGAACCATTTATTGATTATGAAGAGCAAGATCCTACAGTGGAATATGCTAATGGTGGAGATTTGGATGTTAAGGGCATATGTTTCGAGAGTGAAGATGCATGATGGAAGGGTGGTGAAGCTTACAGAAGTTAGGCACATCCTAGAAATTACAAAGAATCTAATTTCAGTAGGGTAGTTGGAGGTAAAAGGCTGCAACTTTTCAACTCAATGAGGAACCACAAGAGTTTGGAATGGTACTAGGGAGGTGCTTCACGCAAAAAGAGAAAGCAACAATGTATACAAATTGCTTGGGAAAACAGTGGAGAATGGAGAAACTTCTCAAAGTAGTGTTGAAGAGGAAAATTTGTCTAAATTAAGGTGGAGCCGGCAATGGAAAAACATAAAGACTACATGGAGGCCATCGTGGTATTATGAATAGTTTTGATTTATTGATGATATCCATGTTCAATTGGGGGGCATGTGTAATTAGGCGATTTGGGGATTTGTTGTTTTTGGAATGGGTTCCATGGTAATAGTGGAGATTGTTTGGAGTTTGAGGTTCTAGGTGGAGCTTGGATGACATTTATGGAATAATGTATTAAGGTGGAGATTGTTAAATTTTTGGTGATACAATATTCCATATTTTACTAGATTTTGTAGATATTTGAGTCTAGGTGGAATTGTGACTCAAATACATTGCCTCTTTTATAGATTTGAAAAATAATTAATTGCCACTTTTATTGCATTAAAGAAGGCAGTGAATTATCTCATTGGGAAAGATTTATGGAAGTGTTCAATAGCTTCCCAAAGAAGATATTTTGTCAAGACTATTATAAATAGGCATATACATGGTTCGTTAGATGTGTGTTGGAAAAAGTTTATTTTTCTAAGGTTTTAGGGATTGAGATATGTTCTCAATTTTTAGGCTTTCTATTGTAATCTTTTGGTGAATTAAAAAGGTTTTGTTCGGGGGAATATATTTATCATTGTTTTTTCTTCACTTTTTATCTCTTTTAAAATCTTATTGTGTAGGGATCTTAAGGAAAACCCTAACATGTGTCCACTTAACATGAATAAAACATGTATAATTATTTGAGGGTTGTAACAAAAAAGGAGGATTTCAAAAAAATTCCCTTTATTGATAAGTACAACGATCTCAAGGTTATTCTAGAACCTGTGGGTCGGAAACCTTCAAGGTCGGTCCTCGGTCCATCCCTCGATGACCAAGGCACACCAAATCCACGTGCATGTAGGATGTGCCTTTGACGTCTCACTATTATTGATGCGACGACGTCCACCCACCTACGATACTCGATATCCATATATAGTGGTGCATTGTAACGGTACTTGGAAGAAGGAGGGAAACCGTCGAGGTAAGATGATGCAATTGATATGATGGCCTCTGATATATCTCATAGCATATAGACAAAATATAATATCAATATAGATGTAAAACAGACAAGACAGTTGTGTGATCATAGAAAGAAAACATCATCATCTGTGCACAACAAGGTTCATATAGTCATACAAAATAGAATATAAAAATTTGTACATCTCGGTACATCATAAACTCCACAATAAAATAGTTTCTATATACATATAAATGTTAATAGCTTCATAGCACAGTACGATGGAAATAACCGATATCGGCTCCATAAAATAACATATATAAGAGTAGCATAAGCGTCCTGCTTTGTCCTTTCACGGTTCCATACGTTATCCTCATACCTTTCTCTCAATCTACTCATTTAAGAGTACCCATGAATACAAGAAGCATGCAAATTATGTTGGTCCAGACAACAATCTGATATGAGTGATATATAAACCTCAAAGTTATATATAAAGTTGATATATCATAAATAAAAGCAATATCGTATGGAAAGTTATGCCTCGTCGGCTCCTATATCTAATAAGTCGGCACATAAACACAATATATGCTAATATACTATCAATCGGTATGGGTGTACTACTCCTCTAAGTACAAACTAGGTGTTAGGGTATTAGACTCGATAATGCCTACATTACATAGACAACCATAGCATCCATAGAACCCATCATACAATCTTTCATATCTCATACTCAATGTCATTGGATATGTGATAACTCCAACGACTAAGTCGTAAAGTCAACGACTACTCAACATTGCGACACATCAATGATCGAATCGTTGCCTACTCAAATGTATATGAAGTAGACCAACGTTCTAAGGTTCAAAGATACAGATCACGTCGTACGATCCCTAACAAACGTCCCCACCTACTCCTTCTTTATAAGAATACATCTAAATTTTTGAGTCGTCAACGATCCCTTGGCACATGTATCGATAGTAGAACTGCCTTGTCCTACTACGTAGGTCATCATATATAATACTTGATTTCTCAATGATTCCTAGATGCTCCTACTAGCTTCCCTCTAAAGTGCCAAAGTAGCCCAAATCCAACACATGGATGGAATGACATCGATCCCTTTACTTGGCCAAAATTCCCAAATTTGCCTTTTGATCGATTTACCACGCTCCAAAGCCCAAAATTTCACTAAGTCCATAAAAAGGTATGGATCGATATCGATCCATATAGATCAATGCCAATTTATATAGACCGGTGCTAGTCCACATGGATCGGTGCCAACCCATATACTAGGTCAATTTTCGACTAAGTAACTCGTTGGCCACTTCTACATCGATCCAAATCCTTTTGGCTACTTTGATCTATGTACATCTCTCACTACCGCTATCCAACTCTAAACTCTTTAGAGTTGATCCATCAAAGCTCATTCTATGACCACGGGCCTTCCATCCTTCATCTAATTTAATCGAAGACTCCGTCGAATAGCCTCCATTGATAGTCGAATATCCTCGCCCACAGAATGACCCAACCCTGTTTCACTTTGCATGAGTGTTTTATCCATTCACACATAGCATGCAAAACAACAATGATCATATCAAGTTATTCAAAAATAAAAGCATTACTAACAAGCTCTAGCGTACATGTGTATGTCCATAATATTTAAACAAACGTTTTGAAACACTTAAGACCATCGAAATATGTTGTAGTTCTTGTTTGAAAATCAAATCAGATCCGAAAATCACAATTTTGATTTTAAAAATGGATCCAGAGTAATTTTATGCATATATTTCCATATATAAGAAGTAAGAGATCATAGATCACTCACCGGTCGATATAAAATCGATGAAACAAGGTTAATACTAAGAAAGTCTAAATCTACACAGCAACAGTCTCGAAATTCCACCCAAAAATGTTGGTTTGATAATCTCTAATTAATACCTAAACATTCTTTGTCTTAATCTCGAGTTTTTTAGGTTTTAATTTGTAAGTGTATCAAATACACTTGTTTGTGTGAAGTGCATGTACTAACATAATAGGTGTGTACATTGTTAATATGATCGTATGTAGGTGTTGGGAATTACATCGCAACAGACCTATTCCTCTTTTACATATGCCTTTGTGGTCCAAGGTTTTGATTTATAAAATACATATACATAATAAAAGATGCAAAATTATATTTGAATATATATATATACATACATACATACATACATACATATACATATACATACATATATATATATATATATCTGTGTGTGTGTGGAAATTATATTTGACAATTTTATATGATTTGAAATCTGAAATTGATCATAATGGATTAGTTCTAATTAAGGAAGAATCCGAGGTTAAACATTACAGTTTTATACCAAAAAATCTTATGTATTTGAGTTTTGGCAACATACACATATAAGTTTATATATATATATGGATATTACAAGTAATGTTTTACATTTAGAATAACTTTTATATATATATCTGTGTGTGTGTAAAGATTATAATTTATAATATATGTATAAATATGTTTGATTTTAAAGTTCATAATTTAAAACAAATCTTTAATTTAGGAAGGAAACTAAAGATACATGATTTACGCAAAACTTTAAATTTAGAAAGGAATTAAAAGGCTTTAGATTTTACACAAAAGTCTACTCATGAATTCTAGTTTGTAAACTTTTATTCTTATGAAAATAGTACCCAAATAACTATACCTGAAACAAAAACTGTGGTGACTGCCCTACACCACTGACACCCAATATAACTAAATAGTGCGCTGTTGTAGTACCCGGTCGATGTAGGATGGTTGTCAAGGTAAAAGAAATAAAACATCATAGATCCCGTCGTATATCTCACGGTGCTTGGAATAAAATATAATATACATCACAAATATAAAATAGGAGAGACAATAATAACTAAGTGAACCAAATATTAAAGTACAAATCCACAGAGTTATACAACATAGTAATAGATTTTATAAGCAGAAATAAACTCAAATAAACTATCTCAAAATGGTAAAGCAAACACTGCCAAGGCTCCATAGTATTACATGGCGGAATAAACAAAATATCGATTTATAATAGGAGAAGCTCCCTCCTTCCCATCCTTTGCACTGCCACTGCATACACTAGACCTGCTATCTAGTTTACTCATTTAAGAGTACCCGAGATAATAAGAAATAAAGCATAAAACCTCAAGTTAGACAACAGTCTGGTGTGAGCAATAAATGAATCAAAAAGTAATATACGAGTCGATATAGTAAGAAACAAAATGTATAAGAGTCATACCTGACCCATCCTTGCATCGAAAGAGTTAGCACATAACATCTGTAATATGATACTCCACTATCATCATCATAATGTACTATGTCCTAAGTAAAATATCGAATGTCTATCCTCGTCCTAAGTACCCACATCAGGTGACATCCCTAGAGTGATAGACTACGAGGGAGACCATCAAAGCAACCATAGCATCCATCAAACAATCCTCAATATCACTCAAGTGTTTTGGATATATGAAAACTCGTATGACTTTGCTAATGCCAGAGACTAATGAAAATGCCTCGGTTCCTTGGTGCTCGAAATCCACGTCACTCGGTAGACAAGAAAAACTAAACGACACGACTTAGTAGTTCAGGGTATATGGACCACGTCCTAAATCCATGGGTATACATCCTAATACCTAATGAGCATCCTCGCCTACCCCTTCTTTACGAGCATACTGGAACACTCCGAGGATCAACGATCCCTTTGCACACATCTTCAAACCCGTCTTAGTTCATTTCATTCCATCATCATCATAGAACCTTTCCTTGTCCTACCTATTTCCATTTCCATAGTAGAGCACATCCTAGCTCCACTTCATAAGCTTGCGTCCTAGAAAATGTCTCATCATATCTTCCTATAATAGAGCACGTCCTAGCTCTACTTCATAAGTTCGCATCCTAGAACTTGTCCTTATGGGCTACCATCATGACTCTCGTCCTGGAGCCATCATCATTGAAACACTTCTAGACCTTTATATCTGTCATAGAATCAACATCTCAAAGTCTTGATGCCATCATTTCGAAGAACTCCAATATCGCTTCGTTTCTTAACCAACAGTCTTCATCGTGCTATCATATCTTTATCGAATGACGATCGAACGAATATCGCCAGCACGATCGAGAGACCATACACTTCATCCCTTAGAAGTTCCACCCAACTTGAAAAACTTTCGTAGATCAGTACCTACCTGTAGTGGTCGGTATCGACATGTCCTTTTAACCCCAATCTTGGTCCTTGGCTTCACTCGAACTTCTTTTCTCCTTTTTGAAGTCACCAAGCCAAAATTCATGTCCAATCTTCCCCCATTCAGTTCGGTACCGAGCTGAACACTTAGCTAAATTTTTAATTTTTGGCCTTCAACTTCATTCCCTTTCTAACACAGAGTTCGACCTGAAGCATTCTTGTGTTTTCTCCAAGCAAGCCCACAGCACTCCCTAAATGAACTCCACTGACCTAATTCTTTGGCCATCAACCCCAATTCCTTCACACTTCGACTAGAAGTCAGCCCTGAATTTTCCAGCAATTTGCACGAAGTGCGACCTGAAGCATTCTTAAAGCCTTCAAACTCCAACCGAAGCAAAACCACCGATAATATTTCAAGTCGTCATTGACTAAATTTCCTCCACCCAATCTTCATGTGACTTGAGAGCTCCCCACATCCTCCACCATCCCCCAAGTTTCATCCAATTTCAATCACTTTAGCCTTCGATTTGCTCAATTTGACAACCTATTTCCTAACTACCTAAAAGCATTAGCTACCCATCTCAAAGCACAACATACAAAAACGAAATATCATCCAAATACATCTATACTCACATGCAATTCATTAAAACATGACAATCATACAAATTCTAATCCAATACACTAGCATGCAATATGATTAAAATGGGTTGTAGAACCATTTAAAAACCATTTTATACCTTTTTATTTCATCCATAACATGTATAAAAGTGTGATTAAAGTTAGAAAACTTTTTATCATAGAAATCATGTTAAAAACATCAATTTTAACTATATAAACATGTATAGGATAGTAAGAGGTCAAGAACCACTCATTAAATACCCAAAATACCAATTTTTCACCTAGATCCGAGATGAACAGCAAAGATCCAAACCCCAATGCAAGAAAAATGATAGATCTAAAGTTTTCTTTAATAATTACCCTTCTAATGATGATTTAGACTAAGATTAGTGAGAAAAGAAGAAGCTTTTTGATAGAATTAAGTTTAATGGAGGTTTGGGATTGTATTACGAAGTGGGAAATATGATTGGAGATGTCCCATCAAAAAATCCAAAAATTAATGGGTAGGCTTAAGTTTGGACCTAATTAATTGTCTACTAATATTGGCCAACACACCAAAACTTAAAAAATCCATAACTTTCAAACGTTAAGTCCGTTTTACTATTATGACCACTCTACGGAATGGGAAATGTTATCTTGAAGCAAGGGAACCCTAAGTAAGCTCCTATCAAAAGTTATAGTCCATACAATATTTTAGGGTCAAAAATGGTCACATAGAAATTCGTTAAAATTCATAGATGTGGAAATGGTCCCTCATAGTCATTTCCAAAAAAAATAATAGAGTCATACAACCTCATACGAATTAAATAATAATATTTTACGATCCTCTCATACGTAAAATACGGGTCGTTATATTCTCCCCCTTTAGGAATTTCACCCCCAGAACCCCAATCAAGTTAAAGAATAGTCAACCATAGTAACCTCGCATGCCTATTAATCCCATGCAACCATCAAACATATCACATAAGCAACCACGCAATCAATAGTGTAAATAAACCTATTCTAGCATGCAAGATACTAACTATCCTATTTGATATGCAAACGAAAGCAATACGATAAATAGTATACCTTACCATGCAAAGAGCTCTGGATGTCCAGCCTTCATGCTCTCCTCGGTTTTCCACTTGCAACCGCCTTCACTTTCACCCTTGAACCTTCACTAACTCCACTGTCTTCCTCCTAAGCTGCTTCATATCATGTTCAAAAATACGAACCGGCCTACGAGGTCTCATAGCTTCTGGTTCAATCTCAATATCATCAAGTTGATCCGGTGCAATTGCCACATCTAAGTCATGCACGAACTTCTACAAGTGAGAGATGTGGAAGACGTTGTGCAAGCCTGCCAACTTCTGAGGTAAGTTGACCCCATATGCTAGGTTCCTAATCCTCTCTACTATCGGAAAAGTACATATTTATCTCGGCACCAACTTCACTTTACAACCAAATCTAATAACATTCTTCAATGGATAAATTTTCACAAACACTATACCGCTGACAGTAAACTCCAAATTTCGACATCTCTTATCAGCATTACTCTTCTGCCTATCCTGAGCAGCTTTCATTTGTTGCCGAATGATCTCAATCTTCTTTGAGGTTTCTCTAATCGTATTTGGCCCAAGTATCCGTTTCTCGTCCGCTTCCCACCAACATGAAGAAGCGTTACGTGGTCGGCCATACAATGTGCTTCGTATGGTGCCATACCGATACTAGACTAATAACAATTGTTCTATGCGAACTCCATCAAATGCAAGTTATCATCCCACGAGCCTCTGAAATCAAGAATGCAAGCTCTCAAAAGTTCCACTATTATACGATTCACTCTCCCGGTCTACCCATCTATTTACGGGTGATAAGTTGTACTGAGATGTGTCTCGATCCCTAGCGTTTCTTGTGAGCTCTTCCAAAACCCACTAGAGAACAAATGGACTTGGTCGCTCATAATGCTCTTCAGGACACCATGGAATCACATTATCCACTTCGCATACAAATCAGCCAACTTGGGTGCCGTTCTACTAGACTTGGCGGTTATAAATTGGGAACTTTTCCTCAATCTATCAACTATAACCCAAACGCTATCATACCCTCCTCTGGTCCTCGACAATCCATCAATAAAATCCATCGATATCTATTTCCATTTCCATTCGGGAACTTTAAGTGCAAAAATCCACTTGGTTTCTTCTGCTCCTCCTTCACTAATTGGCAGTTCATGCAATTTGAGATGAATGTCCCGACATCTTTCTTTGTCCCCTCCCAATAAAGATCTACTCCATAACATGGTTCATCTTATTACCATCGAGATGTATGGTCAACCTAGAATGATGGCACTCTCGTAGCACCTCATCTCGTAATCCATCAACATCAGGAACAAACAATCTCCCATCCTTACAGAGCCGACCATCTCGGTCGAGTCCATACTGCTTCATATCTTTAAACTTTACTCCTCCTTCTATCATTGCCACGATCTATGCTAGTCTAGCATCTAGCCTCTAACTAGTATCGAGATGCTCGATTAAAGTAGGTCTGATCGTCAAATTCGCTAACGTCTCTGGCTCTAACTCACAATGAGATCTGAAGTCATAAATAGTAGTATACTCCAACCACTTCCACTCTAGGAACATCGCTTCCAAATTGGCATGTCTTCTACTTAATGCATCAGCGATCGCATTTCCCTTACCGGGCATATAGGAAATGTCAAAGTTGTAGGAGGCCAAGAGTTCCAACTATCTCTGCTAGAGAAGATTGAGATCCATCTAGGAGAAAAGGTACTTCAAGGATTTGTGGTCCATAAGCAGCTCAGACCTTTCTCCTAATAGATAATGACTCTTAATCTTCAAAGCAAACACTATCGCATCCCACTCCAAGTCATGAGTCGGATACTTCCCCTCATGCGATTTCAGTCGCCGACTAGCATAGGTGACAACCTTTACCCTCTACATCAATATCACACTAAGTCCAGTACCACATGCATCAGTGTATACTATTAGCTCATCATTCCTACTTGGAACGGTCAATACTGGTGCACTCGTCAACCTCTACTTCATACTCACAAACGCTTACTTGCACTTCGTGTCCCAAACAAAAGTCTGGTTCTTCTTCGTCAAACTAGTCAAAGGTGCCCCTACTTTGGAGAAGTCCTTGATAAAACGTCTATAATATCCCGCCAATCCTAGGAAGCTTCTCATGTTGGCAGCGTTCTTGGGTTGGTTTCAATCTTGAACCACTGCCACCTTCGTAGGATCAATCGAAATACCCTACCCAGAGACGACATGACTCAAGAATCTCACTTCTCCCCTCCGGAAGTGACACTTCGAAATCTTTGCTCTTAATTTGTGCTTCCTTAACACTTCAAGAACAATCCTTAAGGAAATCTTATGTTCCTCTTCTATCTTATAATAGATCAGAATGTCATCCATGAATACAAGTACGAACTTGTTTAATTGATCCCTAAAGACACGGTTCATGAGATCAACAAAGTATATCGAAGTTTTGGTTAGCCTGGATGACATAAACAACAACTCATAATAACCAGACGGCATATGAAATGCAGCGATCTACACACTCTCTTTCGTTACTCTCAACTGGTGAAAACCCATCACTCGACCCAAATGAGAGAACACCTTCGCACCATGGAGCTGATCGAACAAGTCATCAATACACGGAAGTGGATACTTGTTCTTTATCATCATCTTATTCAGCTCATGGTAATCTATACATAATCTTAGAGAGCCATCCGCATTAATGGCGAATACTATAGGTGGCCCCACTTAGGTATGCTTCTACGAATGAAACCTGACTTCAACGGGTCATTCACAAGCAGCTCCAACTTCTTCTGCTCTCTGAATGCCATATGCCTTAAAGGCATAACTATCGGTTTGGCATTATGTACTCAGTCTATGCAGAGCTCAATCTCTCGGTATGGTGGTAATTCGATCACCTACTCAAACACATTTAAATACTCTCTCATGATATGAACATATGACAACTCTTCCTATGGAACCTCGAGCGAATATAGAAAGCTAACCATAATCCCATCCTCCGATAGCCAGCTAATCACTACCATCCACCCCTCTACAGTCCCAATCATCACCAACAACTTCTCACAATCCACCACCACCGCATACTTACTCAACCAGTCCATTCCAAGATAAACCCAAACCTAACGAAACGCAAAACAAAGCAATCACAAACAAAAGAGCATCCATGAATCGATAGGACCAAACCACAACAAACCATACATAGGCTAGTGGAGCCTCTAATACAATTTGTCACTACCAAAGGTCAGTCAACCATTTCAGGTTTCAATCATAACCTATCTACCAGGAAATTAGATATGAAGGAATGTGAAGCCCCGGCATCGACCAAAACACGTATGCGAACATCATAAATGGAAAGCGTATTGTAACATTCCCCCTTCTGACCGCCTCCAGTCGGTGATTAAACCAACTAGAAACGTTCAAAAAGACGAATTGTTATTTAGTTTATAAGGTTTAAACAGAATCAGCCACAGAAACACAGATAATAACAATAAATTAAAACAAATGAGAATTTATTTCATTACTATAAATCTTTTTATATACATCAGAGTTTATACAATTTTTTAATACTGATACAGCGGAATATCTTAAAATACAATTTTCTCCTGAAAACTAAATTGATTCTTTACTCTCTCTCTAACTTCGTTGCTCGAAAATCTTCAAGCTGTAAAATACTCGGTCTGACCCGAGTATTATATTCAAAAGAAAATAATACACAGGTCAGTCTAATTCAAAGCAGTTTATTAGTGCATAGAGGCAATAATAATTTAAATAGACGACAGTCACAATAATTCCCGTATATCCAATCCTTTTAACAAAGAAATCGAATAACGAAAATTTTAACACTAAACAGTGTTAAACAATAAATCAGCAGATTTAAATCATCAACAGAGATAAATAAACAATTTATCAAATTGACTAAATCAATTTAAAACAATTGAAATTGTCACTTTAAAACATCAAAGTTTGATTGGCTGCCGTACACGCACGCGTGTACGGCCTCGCCAACTAGTGTGCGCAAATCAAACAAAAAGCACAGAAATCAAAAACAAGGTCGAACCCAAATATACAGACAGGTTCAACTCAGGTGCAATATATACAGAGTCTCGTCATAAGCACAAGGTCAAACCCGAGTTGTTAAAACTGGGTTCAACACAAGGTAAATGAACAAGACCGGAAATTCAAGAAGGCACTAAACAATCAACTGAGTGCAACAAGTCAAAGCATCACAAAAACAGTGTGCAAGCAAAGACAAAGGAACTGCACAGCTTCAAATAAACATTTCAAGGAAATATAAACAAGATCAAACTGAAACAAAAGAATCCAGACTAAATACACATGCCAGACTCAACTGGAACGGTGCAGTATGGCCAGAGTGAAGATTATTAGACTGCAATATCAAAGGAATGGATGCAACAATGCTAAAGACAACTGAAACAAGCCAGAACTGCCTCAGCCATCAAGACATGTGCAGACTATACCATAGTGAAAACTACAATGAAACCAGAAGTGCAACAGGAACCATCAAGCCAACACAGCAACAAATACCAAACCAAGCTTCAAACATATACATTGAATGCAGACCAACCGGCAATGCATCAAAGACAAGATTATCATACAACTACAAGTAATATATGCACACACACACAAACATGTGTGGGTATACACATATATGGTAAGACACAAGGATCAGTAATGATACTGGAAAAAATGAAGAGACCAGAGAAATGCAAACGAAGATCAGTGATGAAATTGAAACATGACAAAGCCTCAGTAAATAAACCAGAAATGACAAACTGACATGTATCAGACTCTCCACCGAGGAACAAAGATGAATCAACTACAAGTCCAAGTTCATCTAACCAAGTCTAACCAAACAGTGAATCACAATATCGAAATGAGACGGTAGTCAAGGCCAAATTTTGTCAGAGGTAAAACATAGCAGTATGGAGGTGAGGGCACCATAGATATGGCACCACAACACATAAATACATGAGTAAGCGATACAACAACATAACCCAAAACCAAGTCAATCATTTCCCAGAGAAAATAAAAATGCAATTCGAACATACATATATACATATTAAATGATGTATATACATACGTGACTGCATACATATATATGAAGATTAAAAAATGCAACTATAACTTCATGCTAAGAGAACTGGGCCAATGTCAATAGTGTAACAAAACAAACACACTATCAAAATAGCACTGCTAGCAATAGTGAACACTAAGCATGTTAATGACAAAGCAATGCAAACTGCAGACAGTGCCGAAGCAAAAAGGTAAAGGATATTGCTTCATCAAACCAAATACTGGACAATGCAAACTCGAGTATGCTGCAGTTAAATGAACAATGGACAAATGCTACAACTTCAAGTGAACTAATGCACAGTGATGTATAACATCAAGACCAATTTCAAATGACTAATGTAATGTATCAGTTTCAACTATATCCCCAAGTGCACATGCAATATAGACCTGACAGTATGCAGTGATACTGTCTCGAAGACCAGTGAGCAACAGGGGAAAACAAAGTTCGACAGATCACGCGTGTGAACAAGTACATATATGAATGCAGTGAAACTCGAGGCAAGCCAAAACAACAAGCTTCAAACATGTATGCAGCAGGAACCCCACAAACAAGGTCAAATTGAATGCAAGTATTTCAAAAATGTACATATGGTCAGTCCAGTTCCAAACATGCAACAGAAGTGACTTTAAAATGAAGACTGCTTCAAATTAGACTCCAAATAATGCAAAGGCAACATGGCAGCAGTTCATATGCCAGACAAACAAATGCCAAAACTCGGTGAAACGTGATACCAATATCATGAATATGAGGACAAGCATACATGAAGTAGTGCAATGCAGACAAGTACAAGTGAAGTCATGAAGGCTACACGGCAGTAGACAAAAAAAATGCCAGCAGTGGACCTCAATATGAAATTGTTCATATACAATGGAGTCAGCAAATTGAAGCTGAGAAAGTTCATATATACAAGATGGACTAGACAGTATCAATATCAAGTAGAGATGATGCAAGTATACAAAATGCAGACAACATCAAGTACAGTGTCCCTCGAAGATGAATTCGAGCTAGAGTCCAATGAACATGCAACCAACTAAAGTACATTAACTATAAGACTAACAGAGAAGATGGCCAGAGACGAAGCTCACAGGGGCCGGTAAACCAAAGCAATAAATCACAGTAAAATCAACAAGAACGTACGAAATCAAATCGAAGCCAAAGACCACGAAAACAAACAAACAAACGAATTCGAACAGTTCGAATAAGATGTGAGTAACATAAATTACTCACCTTCGTTTTCCAGAGTACGCATCAAAGAATCGATCGAAGAAAAATCGAAGCCCCAAATCCCAAAACCCTAAATCTCGTAAGCCTCAACGAGCAAGCGAAGAAGACGATGCCGCCCTTCTTTTTTTTTCGAGGAACGAATGAGGTAGAACGAGCCAGATTCGCAAAAGAAACAAAGAATCACCGAAGCCCTAAATTTCGAGCGAACGAAGAATCGTGGCCGTTATTTTCTTTTCGTTATTTCGTTTCTAGGGTTTTGAATGAATGGGTAAAGGGAAACAGGTTTGGATTTATCACGGTATCAAAGAAAATAAGGGCAGTATTATTATTATTATTATTATTTTTCAAAGCCCACCAACACTTCACAATTTTTTTCTTTTCAAAAGAATTTTAACCGATTCAAAAATTCCAACGACAATTTTTTTATTAAACGAATTCCAATTCGAATCGAAACTCCTATAAGCAATTAGCTAGCAGAGAAATCGTTTAACGATGATATCAAATCGATGCAAAAACCCCGGTTGTTACCGAAATTCAAATTGAATTCGATTTAAATCTTTACGCGTTTATACGTCGTGTGTTCACACAACAATTCTGATAAATATGAAAATTGAAATCCAGTAATAATTCAATATTACGGACCCAATGGAGTTGGTTTCGTCAAATTCCGAGACTGTGCCTCGGAAGGCTATTTTTAAATTCAATTTAAACGATACAATTTCAAAACTGAACAAATCGCTTTCAAATTCAATTCTGAAGCTTCTATTATCTTCAGTATTATCAAAATGTATTTCACAAACCTTTAAATTATTTTTAACCGGCTTAAAATTGAAGATTCAAATTTTATTCAACTTTCAATAGATTAAATTCTAAAATTTAATCGCCAATTTATTCTGATAATTTGAAACTCAAGTCAAATCATCATTCAAATATTTAAAATTAATTAAATATTCTCAAATTAAATTGTTCAAAATTCAGGGTCGTTACAATCTCCCCTCCTTAAAAATTTTCGTCCACGAAAAGGAAAGGTTGTTAAAGCCCTTGCAAATCCGGATAATTTTCAAATCACGTCCGGACTTCCCATCACAAAAAGAGTGATATAAATCTCTATACCGGCGCGACTCAGTGCAGAGACATTCGATAGGTTGTCCTTTCATTTTTTGAAAATATCCGGTCTTCAACACCGGTCTTCAAATGCCATCCATATACGACGTATCACTATTCGGAATGGGTTATATGACATAATTGTATTTTCCCGGCTAACCCGAATAGTGAGCGCAATATTTAAAAATATATGGATATTGGGATTTCAATTAAGTCACAACTTAATAATTCAACTTCTTTTTAAATGGTTTCAATCGATTACCATTTTAAATCTTTTAACAAAAAGATTCATTTCACAAAGTTCACTCAGTTTTCACAAAGATTCATTCACAGATTTTCCAAATCAATTTCCATTTCAATTTAACTCATTAAATCTTTAAATCAAAGATTTAACTTATAGCTTTCAAAACAATTTTATCTCGAATGGTTTAAACAATTTACCATTTTAAATCTGTTAAAAATAAACAGATTCAATTCATAGCTTTCAAAATCAATTTATTCATAACTTAGAAACCCATTTTAAATTCAATCTTGAAATTCCTTCAATTAAACTGGAATTCCATTTTTATATGAAAGCTTTTATTCTTTAAAACAAACAGTTTCATTTCGGAAAATCTGATCTCATTTATACAAGTTAATGTCTTTGAGTTGAATCCAAATTCTCAAAATTCTACTTTTAAAATGGTTTAACATCGTATAAACACATTTATAACATCTTTAAATCCCTAGTTTCAAATCATAGGATTCAATTTCAAACTTGAATTCAAATTTAAATCAAATTATTTAAATTTTCAAAACTCGATTAAGTTATTCAAGATAACTTTTACCTTTGAAATTCCATTTCAAAAGCTTTTCATTTAAACCCAAATTTCCAAATTCAAAATCAATTGAAATTAAAATTAAAATTTCAAAAACATCAAATTTAAATTATCTGTGGCTTAACCGATTTCCACGTGAAATCCATATTTGTGTGTGTATGGTGTAGTCCAGGGGTTTAACACAATAGTGCAACACAATGACTCATCACAGATCAAATACAGAAATATAGTTGATAAACGATATAAACTATATCGCTTATCTTTTATTCACAGATCACAGATATATATAAATTTCAGATAAATAAACTGCAGTAAAGATTACACACAAATCAAAATATATCACAAAGCATCATAGATCAGCAATATCAAGCAATTCAATCATTCAGTCGAATCCAAACATTCACAAGTGAATTTATTAATCAACTGATTAATTTAAATCAGATATATCAATTATAAATCCGGGTTAATTATTGTAATTTAATTACGAATTATTTGAAATAAATTCCCTTTCAAATTTATTAGTTAACCCTTAATTATTAACTAATCAATTCTAAATCAATGAATCAATGAATCTTTAATTATTGAATTAATCTTAATTAATCACCATTATTAATTAATCCTTTGATTTATTAACCAATCAATTCATTCAAATTTCAAATCATTATTCAATAAATTACTTTAAGTAATTATCTATTATTTACTTTTCTAAGTAATTATATTTTCAAAATTATCAAGTGATTATTCTGAATAAATTTACTTAAGAAATTAACTTGAACAAATTCGATTTAACTCGATTAATTACACTGAATAATCAATTCCATAATTACTGTCATTAAGTAGTTCCACAATTTATTATCATCAAATAAATCTAAATTTATTGTTAAAAATTTAATCACATTTATTAATTATCCAAATGATCTTAGTTAATGATTTTATTAACTATTAAATTTCTTTAATCATCTTTTAAAGAAAATTTCTTATTTTAATCATTTTAATTATAAATTGATTCATTCGTTAAGGAAATAGAAATCATTAAATTTCATTACTTAAAACAAAGTTCAGTCATATTCATAATTTAACTGTTACTCACAATATGTTTGAAAACATTGTTTCAAATTTTCCTTTAAATTTCAGTTTAGATTTAAATTTATTTTAAACACTTAAGTTATAAAAGTTAATTAAATTTCAAAATCTTGAAATCAGATTTAAAATGAAATCCAGGTTTAAACTTTTTAAGTTTTCAACTTGTTTAAATTCCATTTACAGATTCAATTCTATTTTAAATTCAAATTCTCCATACCTTTACTTTCTTTTATTTTAAATAAACAAATTGAATTTAAACTTTATTTATCTTCAAAACTGATTTCTATTTCAACTGGAATCTTTATTTACATTTTGTATTAACTCAGTTTTAAAAACCTTAGTTTAAAATTTAAATTCAATTTCCAGATTTCAAAACAGAAAAACAGGCTTAAAGGCCTGTTACACGTTTTCGACCCAAGATCTCCACCATTTACCTCGAGTAATTTGCTCGAATCACCCGAGTCACTCACGATCCCTGCCACTTCGAGACATTCACGAAATCCACTCGAGATCAACCCGACCTAGAACCCTTCTTCCCCAAAGCCTAAACAATCCTAGACTTCAACGTGAACGTGCACGTGCACACACATTCTGGCCAACTCCGATCCACGCTCTGGTCATCAACAAGGATGCGACAACCACCTCGACTTATTCGACCACCCAAGTTGGCGAATCGACCTGGCAATCAAATTCGAGCCAAACGAGTCACCACTGGAAAACAACCTGATCAACTAGAAATGCCTCGTGCCGCCGCCTGCAACCACCAGGCACCTCGCCATCATTCTCGAAGCTGCGTCACTCGACTACGCCTCAAATCCCCCTGGTCCGATCGCCTCTAACCCACCATCGACGATGAAAATGCCACGAGAACAACTTCGATTAAAACTGGGCATAAAACCCTATCTTGACATCGATACGCCACCACGGCCACCTGAAAATTCGACTACCATTTTTCCCTTGACCCTCAACACTCCAGCCTCCTCCAGCTTCAAACTCGACGACCAACATTAAGCCGATCGCCAGAAAATACCAAAAGTTCCAAAGCCGTTCAACTCGTGATCTCTCCCTATTTATAATCTTAAAAATTTTGAAATGTTTATCAAAAATCATATATTTGTAATACAAATCTGATTTTAACATCAAAACAGGAAATTATTATTATTGATTTTCTGACTTAGATATATATTATTCACTGTAATTTATCTTTTCACAATATTTACTAAAGATTTTTTTCCTGAAACTATTTTTGGAAATGAAATTACATTGTTTCAAATTTTCTTTTCAATGATCAAAGCCAGAAAGAGATTAGAGAAGGAGAATTTGATTTTTATGCATCTTGATTAACCTGTTAATACCAAACAAAGCATCCATATATGTATACCCAGACATGTACAGGTATATACACCTAGTACTTCACTATTTTCAAGCAAAATAAATCCATACAAATCATATTTACCATATCACTTCACAAATTTAGCTTATACGACAACATATAAACAGATTAAACCTTTTAAAACAGAAGTTTACTCACAGTGTTGTTGAAGAAAGAACAGAGCCTTCCTTGAACAGGCTTAAAAGTTGCAAAGTTGAAATTTTTCACTTTGATCTCTGGTTTTGTATTTGAATTTGTGTTGTTGTTGTTTCAGCTGAAGCTTTGTTTTAAGTATAAAATGATTTTACTTCATTCATTTTTTTTTCTTTTCCTTTCAGTTTTAAATGGACGAAATGAAATGAGAGGCTTGATACAAGGAAGAGAAGTTACAGGGTGATATATTTTTCCTTGTTTGTACAATTATGCCAGAGATTCTTATTCAATGGTGGCTGATGGATACATTTCGTGCTTGCATTTATTATATTGTACAATATACTTATTCTTTTATTTCGGTTGTACATGTATGAAGATATTTGGTGGTTTGTACAAATCTATGTTGTATACTAAGGATTCATACATTAATTGCTCAAGTACTTTATGTTTTCTTGCCTTGCATTTTTAACTTTACAGGCTGCATACATATGTATTTTACTTGCCTTCATATTTGTCTACTTGTTTCATTTGTTTGCAAGCTTATCTAATTTATTTGTTTTGTATATAAATATTTGTTTCATTCCTTTACAAGGCTTCATGTATGAATGTATTTTATTTTCTTCTCTCTTATTTTTCTTTTTAACTTATCTTTATAATATTACTTTATAAATAAATTTCTATTTTAATTTTGTTGTTAGAATTTAGCAAATGTTCTACTTCTTATTTTTATTAAAATTTATCTCATATTATTTTCTATTTCTAGTTTAAATATTTATTGTTATTTTACTTTAATATTTATTATCTTATATTATTTTATAAACTCAAACCATTATTAACCATAAATTCTAACATTTATTATTATCATTTATTATTAAACCATTTATTTGAGATTTAAATTCAAATCAAATACATATATATTCACATATATACAATATTTACAATATTTAAAGTTTAAATGATTTATATCAAATTTATTTGAGTTCGGGGAAACTCGCATCCCTTTAATCGATAAATTTCACAATTTTAATTCAAAATTAAATTTAATATCAATTTAAATTTATATAAAATTCGGGGTCGTTACACGTACCTTGAATGAAATGCCTTTCCCCTTCTCGTTCGCCAAGGGAGCGCTCGATGAAGTCAGAATAACACCCAAAGCATATGCCTTCACCACATTCTTTTACTTTATCGGTCCTGGACAATTCCTCTAAATATTCCCTACCTTATTGTAGTTCAAACACTTCTTGCCCTCAGCTTTACAATTCTTACTTAGGTGGTCTCTCTCTCCACAATTAAAACAAGTAGATTTTCCCTTCTTCTTAGCATCTTTATTCAAGAACTGCTTTCTCTTCCTATTCCATTTCTTCTTGCCTCCATTACCTTGTTGCAGCTTTGGCTCTACCTTAACCACAATAGCTAATTTGGACTTAGGGTACAAACTCTATTAGCGAAGAGCTTTCTTAATAAGTCTCTTAAATTGCATGCTGACGTGACTCACCAAATTCTCCTCCAGATAATCGTCCAAACCCATAAGAAACTTTTCATTCTTTCTCAACGGAGTATGGATGAAAGACATCCGTACTTCAACAAGGCATCAAACTCAGCAACATGCTCGGAAACAAACATGTTTCCTTGCTTCAAATCAGTAAACTTTCTAAACAATGGCAACTTCTGAGAAGTCGGAACGAATTTTTCCTCAAATCGGGTTTTGAACTGGTCCCAAGTAAACTGTTCCTCTAGTGTAGCAACTCTGATAGCATTCCACCAGTTTATGGCTCTCCCTTGAAGCCGTCGAGAAGCCAAATACCTTTTCATAACACTATCTAATTCAAGGTCAATAAAGATTATTTCGTAGGTGTCCAGCCAATTCTGCACTTCCATAGCCGATTCTGTTCCTTGGAATGGTTTGCTACCAAGGGTGAAAAAATCCTTGTTCAGCTTAATGAAATCAACTCTAGGCGCTTGCACCTAAGCACCACCACCCACAACAATATTCAAAGTGGCCGCTTGGGCATTTGCAGCATGTTCGCTATCATAGCGTTGAACATCGCCTGCAAATTAGGGTTAGCAGCCCCCGACCGACTCCTTTTTGATTCCAGAAATGGAGTTCCTTGTAGTGTTTCTTGCAGTCGGCTCATTCTTAATTTTCAACAAGAATGATCAGTATCTCGTAAAGAAAACTGTATTAGTGGTACTCGTGTCTGCATGTGACTTATAAACTATATATACAACTACATAGTTTTGAAATAAAAATTTATAACAAGTACACACACTCTCTCTCATACACACACACACACACTCTCGATCCAGTCTAGTGTGATAACTCCATCCCTATCCCTACTGGACCATGGTATCAACTAAGGTCAATTGCGTAACCTAAGCTCTGTACCAAATATGATGACCGCCCTTCACTACCGGCACCCAATACAACTAAATAATGAGTTGATGTGGTACCGGATGATGCAGGACGATTGTCAAGGTAAAAGAAATAAAACATCACAGAATCTATCATTTATCATAGAGCGCATGGAATAAAATATAATATACATCACAGATATAAAATAGGATGAACAGTCATAACTAAGTGAATCAAAAGTACAATTCGACAGAGTTATATAATATAGTAATAGAGTTTATACAAAGTGGAAATAAATTCATATAAACTATTTTATAACAGTAAAGAAAACACTGCCTAGGCTCCACAGAGTTGCATAGTGGAATATGCATAGTATCAATATGTAATACGAGAAGCTCCCTTTTGCCAGTCCTCTGTACTACCACTATGTACACCTAGACTTGCTATCCAGTCTACTAATTTTAGAGTATCCGAGATAATAAGAAGAAAAGCCTAAAATCTTGAGTCAGACAACCGTTGGGTGTGAGCGATAAATGAATCTCAAAATACTATAAAAAGGAACAAAAGGTATAAGAGTCATACCAGACATGTCCCTACATTCAAAGAATTAGCACATAACATCTATAATATGCTACTCTATTATCATCATCATAATGTACTACGTCCTAAGTACATTATCGGGTGTCTATGTATCCTTGTCCTAATTGTCTACATTAGGTGACATCCCTAGAGGGATAGACTACGAGGAAGACAATAAAAGCAATCATAACATTCATCAAACAATCCTCAATATTACTCAAGTGCTTTGGATATACGATAAATCGTATGATCATCCTAATTCCAGAGATCAATGAAAAAGTCTCGCTTCCTTGGTGCTTGAAATCCACCTCACTCTGTAGGCTAGAAAAACTAAACTAAACGTCCTAGCAGTCCAAGGTATATGGATCACGTCCTGAATCCACGGGTATACGTCCTAATACCGAATGAGCATCCTCACCTACCCCCCACCTTACAAGCATATTGGAACACTCCGAGTATCAATGATCCCTTTGCACATGTCTTCGAACCCACCCTAGTTCAATTCATTTCATCATCATTGTAGAGCCCTTCCTTGTCACACCTATTTCCATTTCAATAGTAGATCACGTCCTAGCTCCATTTCACAAGCTCATGTCCTAGAACTTGTCTCGTCATATCTTCCCATAATAGAGCACGTCCTAGCTTTACTTCACAAGTTTGTGTCCTAGAACTTGTCCTTATGGGCTACCATCACAACTTCGGTTCTAGAGCTATCATCATCGGAACACTTCTAGACCTCCATATCAGTCATAGAATCAACATTTCAAAGTCTCGAAGCCATCATTTTGAAGCATTCTAATATCCCTTCGTTTCTTAACCATCGGCCTTCATCGTACAATTATATCTCCGTCGAACAATGATTGAGCAAATGAACTCCTCCAACACGATAGAGACCACACTTTTTGCTCCACAGAAGTTCCACCCGGACCTAAGCAAATTTCACAGATCAATGTTGACCTACAGTGGTCGATACTGACATGTGCTTTTGACCACAATCTTGATCCTTGGCTTTCACTCGAACACTTTTTCTCCTTTTTGAAGCCCCCAAGCCAAAACTCAAGTCCAACCTTCCCCAGTTCAAGTCGGTACCGACCTGAATACCTAGCTAAATTTTCCAATTCAGCCTTCAACTTCATTCCCTTGCCAACCCAGATTTCAACCCGAAGCATCCTTGTATTTTTTCTAAGCAAGCCCGAAGCACTCCCTAAGTGTACTACACTGACCTGATCCTTCAACCCCAATTCCTTCACACTTTGACCTAAAGTCAGCCTCAAATTTTCTAGCAATTTATCCAAAGTATGACCCAAAGCATTCTCGAAGTCTTCAAACTCCAACCAGAGAAAACCACATATATGGTATTTTTAGTCATCACCGACCAGATTTCCTCTGCCCAATCTTCCTACAACTTGAAGTGCAAGCTCCTCACATCCTCCAGAGCCCATCCCCTTAGTTTCATTCAATTTCGATCACTTTTTCCTTCGATTTGTCCAATTCGACAACCTCTTTCATAACTATCTAAAAGCATTAGCAAACCATCCTAAAGAACAACATACAAAACTGAAATATCATCTATACACACATGCAATTTATCAAAACATGGAAACTATACAAATTATAATCCATATCTAACTTTTACACTAGCATGTCAATATGATCAAAAGGAGTTGTAAAACCATTTAGAAACCATTTTAAACCTTTCTAATTTCAATCATAACACGTATAAAAGTGCGATTAAAGTTAGAAAACATTTAATCATCAAAATTATGTTAAAGACGTCAATTTTAACTATATAAACATGCATAGGATAGTGAAGATTACAAACCACTCACCAAATACCCAAAATACCAATTTTTGCCCCAAGATTCGAGATGAACAGCAAAGATCTGGACCCCAATGCAAGAAAAATGATCGATCTAAAGTCTCATTTGCTAATAACCCTTCTAATGATGATTTATGCAAATATTAGTAAGAAAGAAGAAGCTTTTTGATAGAATTGTTTTTTATGGAGGTTTGGGATTGCATTGGGAAATGGGAAATATGACTGGAGATGTCCCATCAGACCCAATAATTGAAAATTCTGAAATTAGTTAGTGGGCTTAATTTTGGGCCTAACTAATAACCCACTAATATGGACCAACAGCAGTGAAAACTTAAAACAACCATAACTTTCAAACGGTAAGTTCGCTTTAATATTATGACCACTTTACGGTATGGAAAATTATCATTATAAAGCAATGGAAGTAGTTTAAGGCCCTACTTGGCTCTTATCAAGATTTATAGTCCATACAAAATTTCCAGGTCAAAACGGTCATATAGAAACTAGATAAAAATCAAAAATATGGAAAATGTTCCTAAGAGTCATTTCCCAAAATTTTAGTGTCATATGACCTCATACAGATTAAATAATAATATTTTACGATCCTTTGATACATAAAATAAGGGTCGTTACAATAACTAAATAACATAAGAAATCAATTTTCAAGGCAAATTAAATAATTAACATTTATAGTTTATTTATATTTATATATGCAAATATTATAAAATTATAAAATAGTTTTTCAAAAAAATTAGTTTTTTTAATAAAATTTTCAAAATAAAAGATAAGGAAATTGGACAACTTAGAAATATATAAATTCGTGATAAGAACATTCAAATCTAAATAATATAGAGAACAACAACAAATTATCAATGGAAACAAAGGATCTAAATTATATCAATCATAATGAACATATAGTAAATGGACATAAATAACAAAATGGATCCGAATCAAATCAACATAATAAACATACTTTTTATTGAGATAAAAAAGAGATTTAAATTACATTTTGCAAGATAAATAATTAAAAGATGAGATGAATCATATAGAGACCACACATATGAACAAGAGAAACACATAAACAAATTAAATTAGAGTATTACCTTAGGATGTTGTCAAAAGTTGCATCTTGAATGATGGATCGATACTCTTCAATTCGATTGAGTCGATATCTAGATTTTATAAGGATCGATAGATAAGAACCACCTTTTATTTTAATCTTATTTCGATTTTGGTTTTGAATTTTTTAGGCTCTAGAAGCCATTATTTTCGGTTGGGATGGAAGAAAAGGGAATTGCAAATGATTGAATGAATAAATCTCTTAGAGGAGGCAACGAAAGATAATTGAAGATAGGGGCGATTCACCTTCCTTTAATTATGCCTTAACCTTTTAATTTCAAATTGAGAAACTCTTCATTTCCACCCCCTTTGGGTAGCCATAACATGAGGAGGAATGAGGCTTAAAAATTTCCAAACCTGTTTTTATCTAGCTTTGTGACTAAACCATATTTGGACGAGTCAGAACGATTAAATAAGAGAATAATCGAGTTGAAACCCAGAAAAATCACTTTTAAACTTGGATACCAAGCAAGTTTAATGGATGAAGCCATTAGCTTACCAAAGATCTTCATAGATAGCCTACATGCCAAAGCACCCAAAGTGCCAATACCAAAATCCAAGAATTGCAAAGATCTTGGATCGGTACTAACTAGACCAAAATCATGTTTTGCTTCTTGCTAGGTGAAACTAAGATGCTAGTTGACCAAATCATAAAACATGAGATGGTTCACCAACTATCCATGACTCAAACATTAATGCAGCAATCCAAGTTTTAAGATTACAAACCCAAGTGCTTTTAACTAGCCGACGAACCAAAGACTTCACCATAGTTTACACTCACATCAATACATCCAAATTACACATATGAAGGTACTAGCCAACCAAGAAACATCAAGGGATCAAATATGGCTTTATAGCCAATCTTATGGATCGGTACCGATCCATAAGGCGGGGTTTGGTATTAATCCATAGACCTTATTGATTTGGCAATGACATTTTCTGAGCGGCTCCTTCTGGAAGTGGGAAACGTGGGCAAGAATGTACTAGAGAGAAAGCTGTCGACCTTCTGCTATAAATAGAGGGTGATATGCATTATTTTAGGAACTTTTGGCTTGCATTCTAAATTTTTGTACTTTTATTATAATCTCTTGGATCAATACCAATCTATAGATTAACGATCCATAAGATCATTTTTGTAAAAACATTATAGAATCAGAAACAAAGTTCAGGTGGACGTAGGCCAGTGTTTAGCCGAACCACTATAATTGTTGCATGTTATTTTCTCTCATTTTTCATTAATTTTCTCTCTTTATTCTCTTGTATAAATCTTTTGGGTGTTTGTGCCAACTTTTGGCATAAACATTTTGTTGCTTTTGCTGAGAGAGTATTATTCTCTTGCTATTTTGATCTATTTTCTACTTTTGGGTTGCTTTAGCCCATGAAGTAGATCTATCAGTTTTATTTCTATATTCTATGACTATTTAGATTTTAAAAAATCTGTCATAGGATTAACCAAAGTAACGACTCTATGAAATATTAGGGAAAAGTCTGCCACCTCCAGTCCTGCTAACGATGTTGAGAACGCTGGCTGTCAACATGTTGAAGAAGTCACTCAACAGTACACTGTTGAAATTCAGAGTGCCTCAGATATGATAACATGGGTTGACATGAATATAATGATGAAGTAGTTGATTGAAAAATTGCATGAAAGCTAGGATGAAATGATCAAATATATGAAGTAAAGTCTAGTTTTCCCAAACCAGTTATCTCGTAGTCGTAGAAGTAACAGGAGAGATTTATCGCCTTCCAATTCAAAAGATGACAGTTCTTCATCGTCTGGTGAAAACCACAGAGAAAGGAAGCAGTAAATAAAGAGGAAGGAGGTCGAAACCTCAAAAAGTAAGTTGGACTACTGGATAATGCTCAGAACGCAAGAGCATGGATTGGTACCGATCCGTCCTCTAGGATTGGTACCGAGCCCTATCATTGTGATTTTGGTTGAGGAGATGATGTTGGCTTAGATGATGGTGTTAGTGGTGAAGATGGTCATGTTGGAGATGGCCAGAATGTTGAGATTCAGATGGCTATTGTCGATCCGTAAAGTAGAAATCGAAGAAAAAGGTCAATTGGATGAATGGTTCTCCCAAAGATAGGGGAACCCAGATATCATGGAACTAACTGAGACTGTTTGCAGTGCCGAACACTTGGGGAAAGCCATGATTATTGTCGTTTAGTGGATCCGATAGAACTAGAGTTCATGGCGGATATGGTCAAGAAGTTAGTAAATGAGAACCAGCATAGAAACAATGATGAATGTGGCTCTTCTCCTAGTAGAAACCCATTCACCGAAGAGATATTGCATAAGAAATATCCCAGATGGTTAACTATGCCATATTGTCGTCCTATAGCGGAATGACAGTTATATGGCAGCAACTGTTGAAATATGAATGGCATATGGACACGACAATAGCAATGGATGCTATAAGGTGCCGATGCTTATCGATATTTTTGGAAGGTGTTGCTACGATGTGGTTCACTCGGCTTATGAATCGAAGTCTATATCCTCATTTGACCAGTTATCTAGGGGATTTGTTAAGCAGTTTCGGTTGTATGTAACCTGGCCAAAAGACATGATGTCATTATCGAACCTCTTTCAAACTTCTGGGCAATTGTTAAAGAACTTTTTGAGTAGATTTAACACGGCCGTAATAGAGGTAAGCAATGCCAAGGAGGACATAGTTTTGATGGGTTTGATTAGAGGAAAACATCATGACATAGATTTTATTAAATGGTTGAAAATGAAACCGTCGCCAACCATGGAGGAGTTTTAAAGAAAGGGGACTCAATACTTGCACTTGGAAGAGGCGAATACGACCGTTGGGAAAGTCTATGGTGGACAATCAGTTGAAGTGATTCAAAGTAATGTGGCTATGAAGTAATTCGGTGAAGGTTCTGGAAATATCACTGAAATAAAGGCAGTAAGAAGAAAAGAAATAACAAAGGTAATGAGGTAGAAAAAAATATTTCAAGAAATGTCCAAGGCTTCCAAAGTACAAGGATTATATGCCACTGAATAATACAGTTGAAAACATATACCTTGCAGCGTATGGTACCAAGAATTATAAGAAGCTGACTCCGAGGGAGTCAACTGAGAGGGAAAAAAGGTCTGTGGAAGTAGTATCGCTTTCATAAGACTCATGGCCATAATACAAATGAATGTAGACATTTGCGAGACGTGATTAAGGATATAATCTGAAAGAAGAAGCTTCAACGGTATGTGAAAGCCAAGTAGGATGGCGGGCAAGGAAATGCTCAACACCAAGGGCAACTGCTCCAACGAGGCTAGGCTAGTCGTAGTTGTGATGAACCTAGGCAACTTGGGAAAAGACTTGTTATCAACACAATAACTAGTGGACCTCATCTAGCCGAGAAGAGTTGGAATGATATGGAAATGTATGGGAGTTCTTTGAAACATATTGTACATGAGTGTTTCTTTGCCATCGAAGTCGAAGCTCTGGTAAAGCTATTAAGGACTATAAAGGATGACATTGTGTTCAGAAGTCACGATGTGGATGGGATCGAAGCTCCTATACTTGATCCCTTGCTGATAACGATAATGATTGAGCCGGAAACTTTGAAGAAGGTTCTTGTTGATTGTGGAAGTTCTGTCAATATATTGTTCAAGAAAGCTTATGACTAGATGATGATGGATGGTCAATATATGAAGCCATGTAAATCTCGGATTCAGGGATTTACCGAAGAGGCTGTAGAGCCTGTGGGATGTGTAGACTTACTGGTGGTTTTAGGTGAAGGTGGCCGCAAGAGAGTGCGAGTTGTAACCTTCGTGGTGATGGATATTTTTCTACATATAACGCTTTCTTGAGCCGACCGGCCCTTGCTACTTTTCATGTGGCCCTAGCTCTATGGTGCATAACAATAATATTCCCTACAGAGAACAAAACATGGGTCATTCAATGTGATCAGAATTTAGGACTGGAATTCTATGTCGCAGAGCTGAGGGAGGTGAAGTGACATGGAAAAGGAAAAGACGTAGAGAAGACTCCCTGCATCAAATCGATGGACGCATAGCAACCATCGCCTAAGCCTTGGATCGGTCGGCGTAGCAAGTTTCCTAAAACTATGGATATAAGGAAAGAGCCAGAGGAAACGAGGACTGCTATGGTCTAGTTGATGATCAGCATCCCGATCGGTCAAGATGATCCCACTCGGGTCTTGAAAATTGGATCTCAGCTCGGCATGAATATGAAGAAGAAATCGATAGGTTTTCTTTAGGTAAACCTGGATGTGTTTACCTAAATGCATTCCAACATGTGTGGAATATCAATAGAACTAGCATGTCATGCATTGAATGTGAACCCTAGATGTCTTCCTATGAAACAAAAATGATGCAGCTTGGATTCGGAGCTATCCGTTGTGCTAAAAGACGAAGTGGATAAGCTAAAAGCCAACGGTTTCATTTGTGACACTTTATACCCTGAATAGGTTTCCAATCCAGTCTTAGTTAAGAAGTCCAATAGAAAATGGAGGACATGCATCGACTATTCAAACTAGAATAAGGTATGTCCAAAGGACAGTTTCCCACTACCAAAGATTGACCAACTAGTGGATTCAACCATCGGCTATGAATTGCTATCGTTCATGGATGTTTATTTTGGCTATAATCAAATTCTAATGCTCATCCCAGACCAGGAATATACCGGCTTCATAACCTACCTAGGATTGTACTATTACCTTATCATGCCGTTTAGCTTGAAAAATGCCGAAGCCACCTACCAGAGACTGGTAAATTCCATGTTTAGAGATCAGATCGGGTATTCGGTGGAAGTCTACATGGACGATATGTTGGTAAAGTCATAGCGATCAATGAACCATTTGGAAGACTTGTCAGAAATGTTTAGCATGCTCCAGAGATATGGAATGAAGCTCAACCTATTGAAATTCTCGTTTGGATTTGCATCATGGAAGTTCTTCGGTTTTATTGTAAACTCGAGAGGAATTGAGACCAATACAGAAAAGATCAAAGCCTTGAGGAATGTTGAAGCCCCAAACACCATAAAGAAGGTACAAAGTCTAAATGAGAAAGTAGTTGTGCTAAGTCGATTCATCTCTAAGGCTATAGACAAATATATACCAATCTTCAATGTTCTCAAAGTGGGTAAAAAACTCTGCCTGGATAAAAGAATGTAAGGATGCTTTTCAAGCCTTAGTTGATTATCTTGAAAGACCACCTGTCTTGTCAAAACCTTTGGAAGGAGTAGATTTATTTATTTACCTTGGCAGTGTCTATTTATGCTTTGAGTGATGCCCTTGTATGTGAAGAAACTAGAGTCCAAAGTCCAGTGTACTATATTATTAAGCGATTGACAAGAGTAGAGGGAAATTACCCAAAGTTAAAAAAGCTGGCTTATTGCTTGTTGATCGCGTCAAGTGAACTGCATCCTTATTTCCAAGCTCATCCAATTAAGATGCTGACTGATCAAGCATTGAGACAGGTCCTGCAACGACCTGAGACTTCTAGGAGATTGTTGAAGTGGAACATCAAATTGAGTCAGCATGATAGACTGTATGATCCCAAGAGAGTAATCCAAGGCCAAGCATTGGTCGATTTAATTGTTGAGTTCATCGCTCGGGACGATAAAATAGAAGAAGCTACGGAGCGGAGTGCTCAATGGAAATTGTGCACAAATGGAGCATCCAACAAAAGTTGGTCGGGGATAGGAGTGGTTTTGGTAACCCTCAAGGAACGATCAGTTTGCTATGCCCTAAAACTTGAGTTTTCCACAACGAACAATGAAGCCGAATATAAAGCGATGATCATAGGATCAAGATAGAGAAATAATTGGGAGTCAAAGATTTACACATATATAGCGACTCTCAATTAGTGGTTTTCCAGCTAAGTAATGAATTCCTAGCTAAGGGAGCGAGGCTAGTCCCTTATCTGATGAAGGTTCTAGAACTGTTCAATGACTTTGAGTATTACACAATGACATACATCTTTAGGGAGGAAAACAGATAGCTGATTCACTAGCAAAGCTGGCTAGTTCCGAAGATGCATAACTCATGGGTCTAGTTCCAGTGGAGGTATTGTCAGCTTCGAGCATTGACTAAATTGATGTTGGTTGGATCTTAGTGGCTGAATTTGAGAAAGAGTCATGGATGACTCCATTTAAGGAGCATCAATTGAAGGGAACCCTTCCGGATGGAAGAAATGAACGAAGAAAACTCCTATGCAAAGCTCCACGGTTTATTGTTTAGGAAGGAGTACTATATAGAAGAGGGTTCTCTATATTTTTACTGCGGTGTGTCACTAACGAGGAAGCTAAAAGGATTCTTGCGGATGTTTATGAAGGTGCCTGTGGTGATCATACTAGGGGGCAAATATTGGCAAAGAAGATTTTTCATTATGGGTATATTTGGCCGACGGTCAACAGAGATGTAGCTAATTACACCAGAATGTATGATTGAAGTCAAAGATTCACAAAAATTCCTAGAGCCCTGCTAATGGATAATATGTAGATGGTCAATCCATGGCTATTTACGGTATGGGGAATCGACATATTGGCATGCTACCGATGTCGAAGGGTGGAGCGAAATATGCCATTGTTGCAGTTGACTATTTTACGAAGTAGGATGTAGTGGAATTTCACCATGATAACCACAAAGAAGGTGATAATCTTTGTAGTCGGAAACATTATCTATCACTTTAGGATCCCACAAATGATCAACTCCAATAATGAGACCCAATTTGACAGTGTGGAATTTAAGAAATTATGTAGCAAATATCGGATAGAGAAATTTTTTTATGCAATAGCACGTCACTAGGCGAATGGATAGGTGGAAGTAGTGAACAAAATCATCAAGTCCATTCCAAAAAAGCGATTGACAAAGGCTAAAGGCAAGTGGATTGATGAATTGCCTTTGGCACTTTGGGCCTATAGAATAATCCACAAATCCACGACTGGTCACACTCCATTTGCTAGCTTATGGATCAGAGGCCATGATTCCAATTTAGTTGAAAGTTCTCGTCGAAAGATCCATTATGATCCCAAAAGAACGAGGAGCTCTTGCTTGAATCCCTCAATATGATCGATGAGAAATGCAACAAAGTTGATTTAAGAGTCGCTGCTCATCGGAAACAAGTAGCTGGACATTATAGTACAAAGGTCAGGAACCAGACCTTCAAGATCGACAATCTCATTCTTAAACGAATCTATCCTGGTTCTATAAACATGGGCATAACCTGTGAAGGTCTGTATGCTATTGAACATAAGCTTGGAGATGGAACATTTAAGCAAGCAACTGTTGATAGAATTTCACTTCCCAGGGCATGGAATAGAGAGCATTTACGACGCTATCTCTCTTAAAACTATATTTGTACATGCTTTGTTGATTTCAATGTACAAGGCATGATCGTCCGTTATTATGGATATAAAATGAATTGGCTTTGGGGATCGATGAACTTATGTTCTCATTAGCTAAGCTTTGCATTGTGAACAATAGCAAAATTGAACAACTTACACTTATATAATACATGTATGCAGGTGCTCAGAGGTAGGTACCAATTGAACTTTGCGGTCCATGACTAGACCCTAGGATCGTGACTGTTATATGCATCCGGAGTTAGATAGCAAATAACTCCTTTAACCCATGATGTGTGCATTGGAGTATAAACACGTAGGGGTCAAATGGTTTAGTGCGCCCTAAGAAATTTTCCCAAAGATAGGCAAAGCATCAAACCATTGCCCGAAGATTGGCAAGAACAATAGTCAATGCCCAAAGTTAGGCGAGATCTGATGCAAACGTTTGGATATAAACGTTGCAATACCTAAAGACAGGCATCATGCTAACTTAGCCCTATAAGCATGGCATATGCGATCGACGCCCGAAGTTAGGTGAGATAAGATAGAAAACATCTGAGAACAAAAGTTCAAACACGGATGTCCAAAGATGGATATCCTAGATACTATTCTTCATAGACGAGAAGAATGATGCTAAAATCCAACCTTGTCTCTAGTCGGACAAAAATGTAACTGGAGATAAGCGACATAACCCATTGTATTAACCAAGTGATAGTAAAGAAATCGTCTGTGCATCATCAGATGCATTTGCAATCAGTACAAAGAACTAAGTACATAAGTAGAAAAATGCAAAGTCCAAAGAGAAATAAATTTATTCATTACTAACAGACTTTTTCCACAACAAGCAATGACAGTGCCTGCACAAAGCTAGCCTATGTACATGAGTTCAAAGCTAAACAAAAACAACAAAAAAGCAAAAGATAATTCCAATGAAGACTTCTTCCTCCTCTTCTTCTCCTTCATCCCCTCTCCAAAAGAATGAGCGCGAGACTTACTAGGTTTTCATCTGCTTAATCCTTTGCCTTTGCCCTTTTTTAGGAATAACCCTTTGGGTTAGAATCCCAGTCATAGTCACTCCCTGGAGAGTCGGGAGTTACATTATGAATACCACCAGAAATGGGGGAAAAGCAGAAATAACAATGGTTGTCGAAGGCAACAAAAAGGAAAGATGAGGGCGAATGCCATCAAACTTCTCTTTTTTGATTTCTTTTGTCAGCATGGCCTGCCTTTGCTGCATTTCCAACATCGAAGCTCCCAACGAGCGTTTGATGACTCTAGTAATGACCATGTCTTCATCCTTCTGGGCCCCTTGAAGGTTGCCCGCAGCTTCCTCATCAAAAGCATGGATTATTTCATCATTAGGACCTAGAGTGGTACCCGCAAGAGAAGTCGGGGTCAGAATGGGGAAGACATAATGACTGATTCGGTTGATGTAGCATGTGTGCCTAATGATAAGCCTCCTTAAGGCAAAGAGATAACGAGGGGCTGGCCTGAAACATGAAAAATGGAAAAGTGGAGATTAGTGATGTCGACTGGTGGCAAATGAGCCATCTTAAATACAAACGAGGTTAATAATATATCTTCGGGAGATGTAGACTCGGTATGAGCTAGAGTGCCGCCAGAACCTCCTTCTAGGATATGAGATAAAATCGGCAACTTCGAAAGCAGAGGCTCATGGGGGTTGTATTGGGAATCCAACGAGGATGACGAAACAGTTGAAATACCAGAAGCTACACCGACATCATAAATGGCATCGGAGCTAGGAAGAGAAGTGAGGATTTCGATAGCGCGCTGCCCTAGAGGTCTAAGAAGCGGTAGTGTCTACTTTTGAATCGTGGGGAGAAAAGATGAAACTCTTACCCCGATCTTTTTGAGCCCCAACCGACACTTCAGGATGTAGGATGAGCTCACCGCTTTGAGCACTTCAATATCTTCATCATCCAAAAGGTCAAGTTTTAGCTTCTCCTCATCGACCTCAGCTCAATCGAAGTGCTTTCGCTCCTATCTCATGATCTCCTTCCAGGCCATGGCCAAAGCCTGGGGGTATCCCTCGTCTAGCCATTTCGATTTTTCAAACCTGATAACGTCTGCATTGAACCACACATGAAGAGGATCAAGTTCAGATTTAGCTATATTCTTTGCGGCATCAACTCGCTCGCCAACACTTTTTGTTCGGGCCTCTGTGTCATTTCTCTCTTTACGAGCACCTAGTAACTCCTTGCAATAACCCCGAGCTTGAGTAAGAGCATCATATTTTTCTTTCTTTTTATCCCCCAGCAGCTTCTTTAACTTTGCTATTTCGAGGCTTGCTCCTCCATAGTATTCTTGATTTTTTCATTCTCTAATGAAATAGTGTGGCTCTTGTGATGAGCAGCCTTGACTTTCTTCTACTGGTTTTAACGTTCTTCCTAGAAAAACTTGGCCTGATCTTCTCGTCTTTTCTTGCCTCAGTCAGTAAAGTATTGAGCCCTTCAACCTCCTTGTCAAGATTGGAGACGATACGTTTGTTGTGCTCTTGGATCTGTTTCATCCTATTAAGCAAGGCTGTCAATGGATACCCAAAAAATCTTAATTTCATCTGCATCCATATCCAAAAAGCGGATAAATATCTAATATTTGAAAAAGCGGATGTGGATGTGGATACGAATAAATCTACTCTAAAAATTATCTGTCCAGTTTTTGTCAAGAATATAGTTCAAATTATGTGTATTTTAGTATAATAAAATATATTTATTTATTATTTTATCAAGTTAGTACTTTATATTATATGCACTTAATGCATGTTAACTACCTAGAACTATTTATTATCACCATATTAGTTTATTTTTAACAAGTTTATAATCAATGAGATTGAATTTTTTTACATCAAACTACTTTTTTTAATTTATGTTTCTTGATTTATCGGTCGTTAGCGGATAGGTTAATTATCCGATATCCATCTGTATCTGCGGATGTAGATATCCGATATCTGAAAATGATTTCATAGGCGAATGCGGATATGGCACTATCCGTATCCGAAAGTGTCCATTGATAGGCCTACCGTCAAGCTCTACCATTCTCTCGTGGGAGACTTTAGAAATTGCCTCAGCTATTCTCTTTCACTTGAAATATTGATTGTATTCGTCTCCCACATAAGCAACGACATTGGAGCTAACCTTTTAGTGGATATCTATTAGATAAGGAATGAAAACGATGTCATCGAAGCAGACCTTGGAAAGCACTTCTCATGGCGGCCAGGTGAGGATTAGAAACAACCTTTGTTTCAACGGTTGTAGTAGGGACTTGAATCGGCCTCTTGTTAGATCTCAAGTGAGGAGTATCGGAGGGCACCAGCCTAGATGACTATTCAAAACATTGGAGCGCATGAGAGGATATCATCGGTTGTGTGGAAGAAGGAACCAAAATAGCAGAAATCTGTATCTCGATAGATAGGATGTGATTAGGTCTCGTCGAATACTTATCCATGTTATGCAGCAGAGGTGAACGAGACCTGCATCATGGAGATGGCTGATGGGACCTGTAGCCTCTGCCCCATCTCCTAAAACTCACCCCGAGCGCCTTCCTGGATCATAGTCATGAGACGAATCGGGAGAAAGCCTGGATGACCAGATAATCCATTTTTTATATACTCTCTAAACTCTAGATAGTGTCATATAAATTCCTATGCTTCATTGAATCTACAAACAAAATAGGAACAGGTTAGTAATAGTGACAAAGAAGAACGAGACATGTAGTGTAAGTGTGTTGTGTAGTGTGTCAATAAGCCCTAATCACTCCCCACAAACCGGGCTTGACAAGACGTCTAACTGGTGTGATTTCACCGGCCGTTGTAGAAGGGATGTCGGTATCCAAACAAATGGGAGACCCAATGTGAGTAAGGCTAATGTTCCCTAAGTCAAACGGTTGGATGTTGCTAGGGATACTCCTAAAGGAACCCATGTGGTCCTCATTCACGGCCACCGGTGTTTCTAGCGCAACCAGAGTCTGTTTCTTTGGACATGGGAACCCAACAGGATAATCTTTATCTTGGTTCGGCCCAGAATCAAGGATACATGGCCTCAACCGTCAACTTCACCAAGGGATTCATGGCTTGAGATTTTATTATCGCCACCATCTATATCAAATCCTTCGCCACAAGCGCTTACCCTTTGCCCTATTTCGAGATCGATAACATGATCTGGCACTGGAGGCACTGCCTGGTCCTCGTAGACATTGACTTCAACTTCGAGCTCTTGCTCAAATAGAGTATCCTCCTGAACATCAAGAACATAGCCTACGCTACGATTTCGCTCCAGAATGTTGTAAGCATGCAGATTCTCATCCGTGAGAAGATATCCCATGTCTCTCCTTTCAAGCGAGAGTATGTGAAGATCCGCCAGAGTGCATATCAGAGCTGCACAATTGGATCTTCTTGAATAATCTGCAGACACTAGAAATAGTAAATTAAATATAGTAATTATGAAATATTGTATTAATAAGGAGGATGAACTCAAGACTTACGTCTAGATAGCCATTTTTGCACGAAACTAGGTGGACAGCGCACGAAGAAGAATTAATCTTTGACATAACTCGACTTATTCCAAAGCTCCAATACTATTCGACAGCCCTCTAAGCAAGTGAGTGAAGCGGATCCTTTTTGAAGTTTGAAGCTATACAAGTAGCAAATTTCCTCGACTATAGAAACTTTATTCAAATGTTGAACAAATATCTATTACATGCTGTGCAAGTGAGCATAATTATTTGGATGTAACTGAGCTAGGGTAAGCTTCATAATCTGTAGGACTGTTCGAGTGAAAGAATTGAAAGGTTGAATACAACCAGCAATGCACATGTATATATTACAGGCCTTATTGTAGGAACTGACCAACCCGCAGCGGAAGAAATGGATGAATTTCAATTTTTTAACATTTTGGATCTTTAATGGGCCTAAGAAGTCTAAATTTCATTTAGAACTTTTCTAATTTGTTTAAATAAAATCACGTATTCTATTTAAAATAGTTAAAGGGAACTTTAAATAATTCAAATGTATTGTGTATCAAATACACCTAACATTTATTTCTACGAGTTAATGTATAGGGAATGAAGTCTTTCATTTCTTTTCCTAAAACAAGAATAAATTGAGAGCACTAATTGTATTAAATGGAGAGAGAAACCTTTCGTTTTCTCTCTTTAATTTGAATTGATTGATTCATTAAATGTCATTAATTAATAATTTATTCATGGCAAAATTCATTATCATGTCCATATGTATTCCAACTATACAAATTGTAGTTTGAGATTTATTAATTTTTTTTTCTTTATTTATTTATATAGGTATATATATCATGTACATATGTATACATATATATGTGCATGCATGTGTAACATCATAATCTGTGAAGGGTATAATGTGCCCATATATAGATGTTGGGATTTTGCAACGGACACATTAGCTCATTTTGTGTGTACTGCAATTTGTCAAAATATATGCTTGTATAATATGTCAAAACAACATATTAATGTATGTGTGTGTATAAGTATAAATTTTATTGAATAAAATGTTTCTGCCATAACAAATTAATGTAAAATAATTATATAATAAAATACAAGTTTTATAATTTTAGAAAATATGAAACACATTTAGGGATTAAGATTAATTTATTGAATTTTGTCAATTAAAATAATATTTATTATCAAATAATTGATAATAGACCGCAACAAAATTAATTCTTAAAAAATTATGAAATCAAGTTGAAAAATTATAAAACCTATTATGAAGATACCTGAGACATATTTTGGGCTTAGGAATTATTTCTGGAATTTTCTCAATTGAAATTATATTTTTTAATTAAATAATTAGTTGTAGGTCAAAAATAAATTAATTTAAAAAATTATTAAATTAAGTTATAAAAACCTCAAATATTTTTTAAAGGTGGCTGGGAAGTATCTAAAGCTTAAGAAAAGTTTCCAGAATTTTCTCAGTTGAAATTATATTTTTAATTAAATAATTAATTGTAGGCCGAAATTAAATTAATTTTAAAAAATATTAAATTAAGTTTTAAAAATCTAAACTTTTTACAATAAGCTTCTTACATAGTGCAGTAGATATAAAATAGAAATTATGAACCACTAATTATTTTATACATAATAAACAATTCAAAAAATCATTAAATAATAATAAAATATGTGTATACATATTTAATAAAATATTTTTATAAATAGGCATGATAAAATTTTAAGATTAAATATGTACGATACATAATCATATATGCAATTATACATATTGACAATTTGCAGATCTATATACATTTAATATATATATATATATATATATATATATATATATATAAATCAAAATTAATTTATTTTTTAGAAAATTAATTCAAAAATAAATCAATAAATAAATATTACAACAAGCACATAATCAATCCAATTGTACAAACATATGTACCCACAAAAATCTTACCTAATCTAAACAACAAAAAGGTCCAAATACAAATAGATGATTCGGATGTAAATCAACTTTTATATGATAAATTTGAAATCAAAATAATAATAATAAATGAAAGTTCATCTCCTAATGAAGCCTTTGAGTCCATGTTGAACAATGATTTCTCTTCTTAGAACAATTCCCAATCCCTCAGGTTAATAATCTAGGATTGGAGACCTTCTATTACAAATTAGTATTTTTTTTAATCAGAATTGGATTTAAGGATTTTGGGGTTGATTTTAGAGGATAGTTGCTACATTAAAATGAGGAAGAAGAAGAAGAAAAAAGTGGCAGCTCAAAAAAAGAATTAGCTTCTAATTAGGGTTTTGAGATTGTGTTTTATACGGATAGGACAAGAGAGCAAACAACGATCTCAACCACACATCTCAAAATCTAATTGCACATACATGTAGCTGCCCCTTCCCCTTGTTGGACCAGCCACCTATCCCTCTAAGATGCATGGGTTTGTGAGCTCATTTAACCCAACTAAATATACATAATTATATTTAACTATATTTGTCATGGATATCTCATATCGATCAACATAGTTATAACTTTTTATAAATATATGCAACAAATTTATTTCTCAAATCATATCCAAATTTTATAATTAATATCTCATAATTATTACTTAATTTAATTAATTTATAACAATTATAAACTTAATTAAATTTTTTGGTCTAAAGAGAACTCATCGTTTCGGTTTTGTGACTCTTGGGTGTAAATTTAGTCGGCGATTAACATTGAACTATTCGAATGTTAACGTTCACTCTTCACTTAACAGGTGGTGTGATATATGGCCAAATTTATCGCTTACTCATTTTCGAAAAAATCTCATTTTAATTTAATAAGCATTACCCAATTATTTACACCAATTCTCTTCATCAAAACTATATCACTTTGGACTTATTGAATTTGGTAATGGTCCAAATTCCAACACCATCCACATTCAACTCTATGGACCAAACACAAAGTCCTTAGTTCAATAATAACAATTATTATTAATCAAACTGCTCTGGCCAAAGATTTTGACTTTAGGTTGACTTTAGTTGATCGTGATACTAACCCCATATAACTGAGAAGACTAATCCTCTCTTGAATAGTGCTTCACTTCCAATACTTCCACTCAACCCAACTATAGTCACTCGATGGACGCAATGTCATGATTAGACTATAATCAAAGCGGCGTTTTCATATTGAGGATTCACAATATTCTCAATTTAAAAGAACTGCGTAAATTACTCACATTGATATTTTCTGTTTGACGTTAGTTATAATAACTAACAGGAAACTATTGAATGAGTCGTTCCATAGTTATCCAGTAACTATTAGTACGTAACCCCTAGGTGTCCCAATAGTCATGAGTAATACACTACCCAACATTTTGAAAGCGTTACGTACTCTAGACTCAATGGATACATCGATATCCAGTCTCGATGCATCTTGATTAGGAACTTTTAAAATGGTATATTTAATTTTATTATGATAAATTACTTATGGTCATAACACTTTGTAACTACTATCACAAAACATACCATTTATCTATTTTTTATTAAATATATTTTAATTAACATTTAATTATTTATAACATATTATAACAAATATATAATAGAAAGAAGAAACACCTTTATATCGAACGAGAATTGAAATTAATTTACAATAAATTAAAAATTGCCCCTAGGGCATACCTCTAACTCTATCAATCTCCCACTTGCACTTGGGGCCAATTATGGATTCTCAATCCCATCCCTTCAATCAGTTTCTCGAGAACTGACCGAGCCAGGCCTTTAGTGAATGGATCTACTATGTTATCCTCAATATCCACCCTTTGAATCACAACTTCTTTCTTCTCAACGAATTCTCTAATCGGGTTGAACTTTCGAAGAATGTGTTGTGACTTCTTGTGTGCTCTTGGTTCCTTTGTGATCTGTATTATCGCATTGTTGTCGCAAAACAATGCCATAGGATTATCGGTATAGGGAATTACTCCGAGCTCACTCAAAAACTTGCACATCTAAACTGCCTCTTTTTCTGCTTTATTGAGGGCGAAGTACTAGGCCTCCGTCTTGGAATCATCAACTATTTCTTGTTTGGAACTTCTCCAGCTAACGGCTCCACCATTTAGTGTAATGACATAGTCAAACACTGATTTACTATCATCTATATCACTCTCAAAGCTCGAATCTGTATACTCCTTCATAAGTAAGTCTCCATTCCTATATATGAGGAATAAGTCCTGAGTATTTCTCAAATACTTAAGTATATTTTTTGTAGCTGTCCAATGTTTTTCTCTAGGATTAGACTGGTATCAGCTTACGCATCCTAATGCATATGCTACATCCAGTCTAGTATATATCATAACATATGTTATGGATCCTATAGTTGAAGCATAGGGAATCCTCTTCATATGCTCTTTCTCCTCATCGGTATAAAGAGGGTCCTTTTTAGAAAGGGCGATTCCAGATTGCGTTGGAACACTTCCACGCTTGGAATTCTCCATACTTAACCTTTTTAGTATGGTGTTTATGTACAGGGATTGGGACAGTCCCAGTTGCCTCTTAGATCTATCTCTATAGATCTTTATACCAAGTATATAGGCTGCTTCTCCCAAATCCTTCAAGGAGAAATTTTTGGAAAGCCAAGCTTTCACTGATTGCAATAATGAAGTGTCATTGCCAATTAATAATAGATTATCGATACAGAGTACTAAGAAAATAATAGCACTGCCCTATTCCTTTCTGTATATGCGTGCTTCCTCTGTGTTCTGATAAAAAACAAATTGTTTGATTACTTTATCAAAACATTTGTTCCAACTCCTTAAAGCTTGTTTGAGTCCATAAATGGACTTTAACAACTTGCAAGCTTTGCCATCACTCCCACCGACCACAAAATCCTTTGGCTGCGACATATAAATGGTTTTTGCCAAATTACCATTTAGAAAAGCCAACTTAACATCCATTTTTCATATTTCGTGGTCATAAAATGCAGCAATGGCTAGCATAATCCGAATTGATTTAAGCATGGCTACGGGTGAAAAGGTTTCGTTATAATCAACACCTTGAAGTTGACGAAATCCTTTTGCAACTAGTCTTGCCTTATAAGTCTCCACTTCCCCATCTGCATTTAGTTTTTTTTAAATCCATTTACAGCCGACGGGTTTTATCCCTTCGTGTATGTCCGACAAAGTCTAAACTTTGTTTTCGTACTTGGAGTCCATTTCGGATTTCATAGTTCTAAGCCAGAGTGTAGAGTCTTTACTCTACAGTGCTTGTTCAAAAGTCAGAGGAGCATCGTCATTTAAGACACGGTCCTCATTTTCTCCATCTATGAGAAAACCGTAGTATCTCTCTGCTGCACGAGATTCCCTACTAGACCTTCTAATAGGTTGCATGTTTTCGTATACCGATTGACCTTGTTTCTCCCACCATTTCGGCCTCAGTGTTAGTTTCTCAGATCTCATACAAGTCAACAATGCTGTTAATTTTTTTTAGAAAAAATTCCTTTTCTAAAAAGACAGCGTGTCAAGAAACAATGACGTTTTGTTCCTCGGTATTGTAGAACATATATCCCATCGAATTTTTGGGATATCGTATAAACTTACATAGTACCGATCTTGCCTCTAGTTTATTTTAACCAATGTTCTTAACGTATGCCAGACAACCCCATACTTTCAAATATTTGAGTTGGGGTTTCTTACCATACCACATCTCATATAGTGTTTTGGGCATAGATTTAGTGGGTAACAAGTTCAACATATGTGTTGTAGTTTCTAACACATATCCTTAATAGTACAGAGGTAACTCAACCAATAGTTTCTAACAAGGTTCGATTCCTTCGCTCCGACACACCATTGTGTTACAGAGTATAATGTGGAGAAACCTAAGAGATAATCCCATTATCTTTTAGGTATTATCGGAAATCCTGCCCAATATACTCATCTCCTCGATCTGATCGAATTATTCTAATCTTATGACCTATTTGATTTTCTCCTACATTTTTGTACCCAATAAACTTCTTATAGATGTCAGATTTGTTCTTCATAAGATATATGTATCCTAGTCTTGAGAAGTCATCAGTGAAGGTAACAAAGTGAGAACTATTATCTTTGGTAACTATAGGCATTGGGCCACATACATCACTATGTATCAGCCCTAAGAGTTCATTAACTCTTTCATTGCTCCCACTGAAGGGGTGCTTGGTCATTTTACCTTCGAGACAAGACTCACATGTGTCAAATGATTCAAAATCAAGTGACGGAAGAAAACCTTCAGTTTTCAACTTATGAAGTCGTTTCTCACTGATATGACCTAGCCTGTAGTGCCAAAGATAATTTTCATCTGTATTGTTAGAAGATTTATTCACGGAACACAAATAATTAGTATTGATCACATAAATTCCATTTTAAAGAACACCAACACAGACCTTATTTCCATTCAAACTAATGTTCATAACATTATTTGCACAATGAAAAACATATCTAGTCTCAAACAATCTAGAAACAGATATAATTCCACAAATAAAGTCTTTCACAAAATAGCAATTATTTAATATCAATACTACACCACTAGGCAAAACTAAATGCTAATCTCCTACCGTCGTTGCATTTACAATGGATCCTTCAGCAACTTGGAGGCTCATTTCTCCTTTTATAAAGCAGCACCAATTCCTAGGCCCCTATAACGAATTACATATATGAGTTCCAAAATAAGTATCTAAAACCCAAGACGTTCTATTGATTGCAAAACAATTTTGAATCATAAATGTACCTGATGGAACCGTAGAACCAATCTATTTCCTTTCCCTAACAATCTTCAAGTACTTATGACAGTACCTTTTCCAGTGACCTTTCTTGTGGCAGTGGTGACACTTATCCTTGTCATCGATCTTCTTACTTTTATTTTTCTTACCATCTCTTTTCTGCTTCTTTGAACCTTAGAAGATGATGCATTACCTTTCATAGCAAGTACGACACCTTGATCCTTAGATGCAGACTCGGCTGACCTCAACATATTGAGGAGCTCCACGAGATTTACTTTTAATTGGTTCATGCTGTAATTCAATACGAACGGTTCATACAGAGAAGTTAGAGAACCGAGGATTAAGTCTACTTGCATTTTGTTGCTTATATCTATATCTAATTATGCAAGTCTATCAATATAGCCTTTCATCATTACAACGTAATCGTCCACTTTCTGTCCCTTGGTCATTTTGGTGTTGAACGGTTTCTTCGAAAGTTCGTAACTTATGGAACGGGACTGTTCACTAGAAAGAGTTTAGAGTATATTAAAAATCTCATGGACAGATGTGTTCTTGTGTTGCCTTTGCAATGATTTGTCTAAGGTAGACAACACAAAAACTTAGGCGATATCTAGGTCTGATTGCCACTTTAAATAAGCAAGTCGTTCTTCTGGGTTTGGATCATCAGCGGGTTCAGTATTGGGTTCACATGTAACAGAAGTCCAAAGGCGCTTGTAAGTTAATGCTATCTTAATTGATCTTAGTCAGTCTGTATAGTTTGGTCCAATGAGATTTTCGCTTTCAGAAAACAGTTTTGGAGTTGACATTTTCTGCAAGTTTAAGTGGTAGATTATTAAGATAAATCATAGTAGATGTTCTTATAATATTAGTAAGGTCAAACTTTATGTTTAATTTTACTAATAAGCTTCCACTAGTCTTTTATGTTTCGCTAAACCCTACGTCGAAATATAGAAGTCTTTTGACTTCACTAGTAGGCGTTAGGACTCATCCGTCTTGGAATCCTGACCTTAAGTTTGCTCAACAAGTCATAGCTCCGTGGACGATGGATAGCTCCTTATTGGTTGTATCATATACAACACCTAACCCTTGGTGCCTTGTCCTAATTTCACTTCAACCTTGAGTTTGCTCAATAAATCGAAATGAAATTATTCACTCATACCTACCATATCGCGACGGCCTAAGTATAGTATATGTACCTTGAGTTTGCTCAAAAAATACATATAGTTATCTTACCTCGTCTTTTCAGTATATTAATAATACTACACATAACATATCTAGTTGGAGTTTACTCAACAACTAAGGAGTATGCAAGTAATCTATTAATATATATATATATATATATATATGGTAGAGGACAACATTAAATCGAGTGATATCAACTTATGAATAATATAATTCTTATGAACTACCCTCATGATTCAAGCGTCGAACACATCGGAAATCACGATATACGCACAATTACGTTTGTATTTATTTCTTAAGTCTATTATGAGTTTCTTTTAGGTTCCACCTTTAGTTTATTTTAATTAAATCATATTTAATTAATTTTATTGATTAATACTTTAATTAATTTGACACTGATATAACATTTATATCCATTATTTATTATATATTATAACTATTACAGTATAACACATACATCATATTCATGTGTAATTTAATGAATTAACCATTTAATTAATTTATTTAATTAAACTATTTTGATTAAATTATATTAATTTCAAACTTCAATTCATACACATACATGTATACTTATGTTATTTTAAAAAATTTAAGATAACATAACATATATCTCAATATATATTACATGCGCATGTTCAATGTTAATTAACTTATTTAATTAATTTATTTTTATTAATCTTATTAATAAATTTGAAATTTGAAATTAATGCGAATAGATTTTCAAACATTTTGAAAAATTATGTTATATATTATAACTTTTGTAATAAACATATTTTATTTTAAATTTAACAATTAAATTTAATAAAAATTAACTTTGATTTTCAAAACGATTTTGAAAATTAGTCCAAAGCCTAATTCAAGTTGGGCCTTTTCTATTAGGGGGAACCTTTGGGCTCACTTCGTCATTCAAGCCAGGTTGGTAACCAGGTAGGGCATTGTTACTACCAATTCTTACTTCAACCTTGTCGAAACTAAGATGAATAGAAGTGAAGGAAGTACAAGAGATGATGGCACAAACAAAGCCTTTCGAAGGAGTCAAAGGGATACTACAACGAAAAATCAGATATGTTATAAGCTTTCGAAGGAGTCGAAGGGGTCAAAAGCACCCTTTCACTTCAATTGCTTCCTTTTGAAACAGATGCTTTCACCTACATGAAGACGTTTTGAGTAAGTGGATACCTCTCGAAGGCAAAAAATAACAACCACTCACATGTGCGCCAAACCTTTCAAAACCAAAGGTTTAACCTTCATACAAATTACTTAAAAAGATATTTTGATGGAGCAACCCTTTCGAAAGCGTGATTAAGCCTTTCGAACCAGACGAAACCTTTGACAATCAGGAGGGGTACCGCATCAATTCACAAGCATGTATACGAAAGTTACCTTCCGCATTGAAACCCTCAACATTTCAACACCTTTGAAACCTCAAAGAATTACCCGTCAACGGAGTCGAAAGCTCATGCCTCTTCTTACTTGCAACAACAAAGCAACATAAGGTGAAAAGGTGCACCTACCCCTTTCGATAAAGATGGAAGCATTCAAATCCATTCAAATGCAATGCAGAAAGATGCAAAGGTTAAAGGTGACGAAAGGTTTACAAGGCCGCCTTTCGGCCAGGTCGAAAGCACTGAGTCGAAAGGTGCCAACACACACCTATAAATAAGGCCCTAGGGGTCTAGTTTTGGGGATTCGAATTCTCTCACTCTACCCTTGTATTTTGTAAAAGTGGTTAACCCTAATTTTCAAATTAGATTGGGAATTTGATCAGTTTGTACTACTTGAGTTTAATGGAAGCAAGATTATGGAATTTTGGGATATCTGGCTGATTTAATATTTCTGTTAGGTTTAGTTCATAATTTCCTTTGTCAACTTGATTGAAGGGTCACTATTAGAGTGAGTCGAAACCCTTTATTTAACCAATATCCTTAGAGCCTTAACTCCTTCTCTCAAGTTGTTGAAAGGTTGCCTCCGAAGAAGTCGAAATCAATCTATCCAACCCACATCCTTAACTCATTAAAACCAACCTTAGGGTCTCATCGACTGATTCGATAGAGGGGATTCGACAGAGCACTAAAGAAAATTAACTGGTTCGAAAGGCAATATAAGAAGGGTTTTCAGTGTTTCGTCTAAAGCGAAAGGTTCAATAAGAAAGAGCTTCAACCACAATAACTTACGCGAAAGGAAAACTAAAGCGAATACAATGGATTATAATCATCTTAACCGGATTAAGAAGTGTCGACAACTTTCATTTCTTTGAAAGAAGGTCTTAAAAGAGTTATCTACACTTTGGATTCAACTTTGGGATGTTGATAAGTTTTCTTGTTAATATTTTGGCGCTGGAAGGAGGACTTGAACCTCCGACCTTGTTGAACTTTCAACTCCACTTACCACTAACCCGATCTTATTCCAAGCCTACCTATTTTAAACTTTACATCATCATGTTTAGCAAAGTCAAAAGATCCGAGCAAGTATCCTCGGAACCACATCTAATTGGATTCTCCCACGGAACAATTAATGATTCAAGTCTACATGAAAAACAATTGTTAAGAATGGAAGCTTTAAGGATCATAAGGAAAAAGACAAATAAATGGAGTTTAAACCCTTTTCATATTGGCCCCATTTCTATCTTTTCCTTAGGAGAAAAGAAATATGAAAGTGATAACTTGTTTGATCAAATGAGGAAAACAATTCAATATTACACCAAAGGCACAATCTTGGAAGAGGAAATGATGGTTGATTACAATGCCTTTGCACATAAATGGCATCAAGCAACAAGTGGGACACTACCAACACAGGAACTTCAAAAGTTTTAAAAAGAAAACTAGTCATTGAGGGTGAAACTCTAGAACTAAGTAATAAAAGATCTAGAAACCATCCTTAAAAGACAAGCTTTAAGTCAAGACTTCCTAAGGAATGCAATTTGACAACATCAATCGAGAATGTTTATCTGTTAACCAAGGAAGAGCTCAACTATTGGCCATCACAAAACAAAAACCTAAAAGTGAAAGGAATCTGGGAGGATCCTACTGCCACTATCATATGATGAATGGCCATGAAACAAATATTACAGAGCACTCGAAGGAATGATAGTCAACTTTTTCAGACAAGGCAAAATTAATGGGTTTGTAAAGAGATCCTAGATGAAGTCAATAAGGAAGTACTTTACTAGGAAAAATCTACATGGTTGAAAGTAAAATTCTCCTTTCACTTGGACATTACCTTAAACAGTCAAAGCCTTTGTCCACGCCGAGTTAGCCAGGTCAAAGCGCCTCCTAGAGGGAGGTTAGAGTAAGCCTTTATCTGCGCCACGCTATGGCCAGAGTAAAGCATCGACAAGCCCTTGATCGCGCCACGCTATGGCTAGGTCAAGGTACCTCCTGGAGGGAGGATGGAGTAAGCCCTTGGTCCCGCCACGCTATGGCCTAGCCAAGGCACCGAACAAGCCCTTGATCACGCCACACTATGGCCAGGTCAAGGCACCTCCTAAAGGGAGGACCGAGTAAGCTCTTGGTCCCGCCATGCTATGGCCTGGCCAAGGCACCGAAAAAGCCCTTAATCGCGGCACGCTATGGCCAGGTCAAGGAACCTCCTTGAGGGAGGTGGGGTAAGTTCTTGGGTCCTACTTGTGGATAAGCTAACCAAGCACACCAGACAACAATGGACTAAGACGTCCAAAATCGAGAAGCGACATATCAAACAGCGGACTAAGACGTCCAAGCTGGAGAAGCGGCATATCAAACGATGGACTAAGACGTCCAAGCTGGAGAAGCAGCAAATCAATCAACAACAATTTAAAAGTCTAAAGGGTAACACATGACAAAAGAGTCAAAATCCACAGAGCGGTCCAGAACAAAAGGCTTAAATAAGAATCTGCAGCCTCCGACTAATTATCAAAGAGGAATTTCTGAACTTCACTTATTAATACCCGAATCAGGATTGCGGGTCTTTACTAATAATCTATAGTCTTCATCATACCCGAATCTAGGTTTCGGGCTATTATTAATTACTGGATTTCACTTATTAATGCTCAAACCTGGGCTTAAGATTTCTATCAAGAAGATTATTATTATGGACTTTTGGTAATCATCCACTAATACCCGAATCTGGGTTTTAGATTTTCTAACTTTTAAATTTCATTCATTAATGTCAGAATATGGGTCACTGGATTTCTACTACAAACTTTTAGACAATGATTTCCGGACTTCTATTACACGATCATTATCGACTTTCTATTAGCTATCTCCATAAGATGAATTTCTAAACTGGTTGAATTTATTGTTTTCTACCATCGGATTTATGGTATTCCACAAATATAATTGAAGTTGAATTTCTGGTTCTCTCTCATCATTACCAAAGATAAGTTTTAAGACATTCAACCGTATTCAATTATAGAATTACTTTTCACTTATTATCATATGTTAACATAATGATATGTTAACCTCCGCAAGTAATGTGGATAAATTTCTATATAGATTTCAAGCCAACGATAAGGAATATTGTTTACTTCATGCTTTTCAAAGAAAGGAGATCAATAAAGAGGATTGAAAGATCTAGCAAATACAAAAATCATAGTACAAATTAACAAAAGGTTGATTCAGAAACCATATTGTAAGAAAGGACCATAGACCAGGTGATATTTAAATTTTTTTCATACTTTACATAATTTATGAAACTATTTACAAGTATATGGTACAAATATATATTTTTCACAAATCTTGAACAACCTTGTCTAGATTCTTAGCAATTAAAGGATCAACGATGTGATGAATTGCAACATGAAGAATTTCCTTAAGCTTCTTCTCTTTTTTCCTTATCTTATCGGTATCATCAATAGATTCAATATGGGTCTTTAAAGCACGATTAAAGGCTTTGTTTGCACCTTTGAGAGTTTTATTTTCCCTTTCTAAATCAGCAACACCCTTCTAAAGAAGATACTTTTCACGTTCAAGTTTCTGAATTCTAGCTGCATATTCATATATGCGCTGCGAGTATCTCACTCTCTGTTGTTCATCAAAATATTTCATCATCTCAAAGTTGACTTTCCTGCACCATTCTCCTACTATCTTCTCATCTAAGCCAGGAGAAGGATTAGTCGTGGCAGGAAACTTTTAGATGGCAAGGGAAGTAGACTTTATTGATTTTTCAATAGATGGAATAATGAAAGAAGCTGGTGAATTGATGTTTGAAATGTTATTCCCATAATGAATTCTAGCGATTCACACTGAGCTTGACTACCTTTTAACTTAATCTCCAAATCACTTATTTGTTAGAGAACTTCAAACATCTTATGGTCAAAATTAATTGAAGGATTTTATTTAATTTGACGCTTCAATATGGAAATCGTTTCATTCTTACTCTTAAAGTCCGCTTCTAGATTGGCGATCTAATCATTGAGATTTCTAACGATTATCTTTTGAAGCAAATATTTTCTATGCCATTCTAGAGCTTCGGCATTGTATTGAAAGCGAGTGGACAAAGGATCACTAAGAAGCTTCCTCTTTTCAATATCTGCTAATAACCTATCTCTAATACAGATAAAGCGAGATGTTGAATCTAGCGAGAGTGGTGTTCTAGATAACCTAACTCCTATTTAAAAAAATAAAAGAAAATAAAGTCAAGACTCAATAATTAATCTCTTTTATTATAACAATAAAGGATTACAACTTAAGTAGAAATGAAGCAAAAGGTACAATTCCATAGGACACTTATTTCACGTTTAAAGTTGAGAAATGACCTTTTTGACTTTATTTAAGGAATTAGCCGAAAGGGTAACCGTCGAATCAAAAGGGGCATTAAATCCTTCTGAGGTAATAACTGGAGGATATTTGCTATAGTCCCACAACCCGGCAGGAGGACTATCACAACCACATATTATTTGGTATGATATGTTCGGATTTCCTTAAGAAGCTTTTCTTTTTCTTCACCAAGAAAATCGAAATGAAGACAAGGATGTTCCATGTAAATTCTTTGCAAATCTCTAAGAAAGAAATATCTGGCTAATTTTGAAGATTTCAAAAGTGAAGCCTTTTCTAGATAATCTCTTCTTAGTTTAACATACTTGCTTAAACAATCTCTAGAAACAAGGCTGCCTGGGGGTTCATTCTGCGATAACATAATAAAATACAATTAAGTATAAAAGGAAACTAGAGAAAAAATTCACAAACCAATATTATTAAATAATTACGAATGTTCATCCGGTTCATACAAATTAAATTTTTGAATAACTTTAAAACAAATTTGTCCTTATAGTATTTAAGTTTTTTAGGAGGAAACTCTTGGGAAATCGATTTGACTGGTGGTAAGTTCCAGTAGGCTCCCGGATGTGGATCGGATCCAAATTCTTCCAAATATCTCTTGTGTAAATGCATAAGTAGACCCCCACTAAAATAAAGTATGAAAAATCTACAGTTGGGTGTCTGCAGTAGGCTTTATATAAGAAGTCTACAAGGATGTTCCTCTCTTCAACCAACATCCAAAAGAGCATAGTTAATTCTCGATTCTCTTTCAAAAGGCTATCAGATCGAAGGTGTGCCCTCCTCAGTCGTGGGGCAACTTCTTGATTTTTGAAAGACTCTAACACTACTGCACTTCTGTTAAGCCTATGATACTCATCGAAGATGATATTGTGTTCTTTTAACTGATTATCTAACTCTTTATACAAGCTATTTATTTCTGCTTGTTTTCTTTCAAGCTTGGTTTTATAAGGGTGAATGGATTTCCTCCTTATCTAAAATTAAAAATGTAAACTATTATTATCTTGAAAGTGAAATCCATTTAAACAAGGAATCCCATACTTGAGAAACGGGAATTGTAGTTTGGGAGACCTGCTTTTTCCTTTTTCTGTTCATCGACCTAGATGTTCACAGTCTCTTCTGGAAGGTCAAAAGGCTCTGGGGGTTCAGGTTGGCTTGCTTCATGAATGATTGGATCGGGGTTGACCTTTTCTGAAGCCCCGGTATTGTCATCTTCATTTTTTTCATGAACATCGGAGTGACCACCCCCATCACCACCTGAACCTTGACCTCCATCTACATTAACATCATTATCTTCTTCATCATTATCATTATCATTGTCATCATCATCATTACCGCCTTCTTCCTCGGTGGCTTCACCTTTATTGCCTTCATCCTCAGAATCGGAATCTACTTCGAAGGAAGGGACTTCGAAAGATAAGATTTTGGAGGCATCAATCTTCTTTCTTTTAGGAACTTCAACCCACTGCTCCATTTCTTTGAATTTAGCCATAAATCTATTAACAAGAGCAGGGTTGAGAGAAGGAAAGCTCAAATTTGGGCATTTTTCTATGTTGTCGGCATAAGCAAGCATCAGGGCGTCCTCGTAGGAGTTAACAATGATGTCATCGAGTGAAGTATTTAAGAATTGTGACACCCATTGCTTAGCATCAGAGATGACATTGACGGCCAACTTTAGAGAAATTTTCTTTTTCCCCTAGTTTTTCATGAGAGAGGATTATTTACCCGCTATTTGAGCTTTTTCATCTTCAGATTCTTTCAGAGCCATTTTCAAAGCCAGGTTTTCATCAGCTAAAAGTTGACGTGCTTTTCTTTCCTTAGAAATAATAGACTTTGATTGAGTAAGAGAGGCTCTCAATCTCTCCAGTTCCATTGTAGCTTCATTTTTACCGGCATACAAGGAGATGACTTGGCTGTTCAAGTTTGCTATTTCCTTTCGAAGCTTGGACATATCAACGGAAGATTTTAATGCATTCTCTTGCAGAGAGAGCCAGCTTTTGAAAATCTAAAAGGAAAAGCATGATGCAAATCAGCATTCAGAGAAAAACAATGATAATAAGGATAAATTATGTGAAACATACCAAGAGTTGTTCTTCTATAAGAGATCGACAGTGACTCGCTGGATCAGGAACAGAAGAAGGCAGATGAATAGAAGAAAAAGATGAAGAATTCAAGATAGATTGAACTATCTTTTCAAAATCATTTGTAGACATGGGTGACGTAGGTCCAAAGGGAGTTAAAGTTCCAGAGTCTTTTTGCATCTGCTCAATGACATGAGGAGAGCAGGAAATGACGATGTGAGATAAAGGATCATCCTTTGAGGGAGTCATCTTGGGCCGATCAATAGAAGCTTCAACAATTGGACTCTCCAAATTTTTACTCATATCAACAGCCTCACTCTCTTCTAGTGGTGGAGAATCTAGAACTTCAACAAATTTGGCTTTCTTGAGGGATGGTTCCATCACAACCACTTTACCCAATTTTCTTTTAGCAGCCATCTTTGACCTAGCAATGGCCTGAGTCAAATATGAGGCATGGGATGTAGAAGTTGGGAGAGCCGGATCACTTATGATTAGCTCAACCTAAGGAGAAGTTGTTGAAGATTCAAAAAATTACAAGTCAGTGGAGTAATTTAAAAGGTAACACAACAACAAATTGCAAGTACTATGTTAAAACCTACCGGAGTGATCGGGGCAAACTGGAGACATTAGGGAGAAGTTCTTCAGATCACCCAAAGATAGGAAGCATTTGCTCCAAGAGTGTGTTGAGAAGGTTTGAGGGATTCAACAAAGTAAGCTTATTCCCAATGCTACTCGAAGCAGCAATCAATTGCTTGACGGTTCTCTTATCCTCGTCATTTAGATCTTTAGAGGAAGGACCTGATAAGGAAGCGTCGATTAGCAAAAGAATGTAACTGGATAAAAATAAAGACTATGAACAACTTACGAGGTGAAGAGAAGGCTCCATTGATATTGGGAAAGCATTTGACAAAGAAGAATTGTGTTTCCCAATCTCTGAATTTGTTTACCCCCTCGGAACTTAGCTTTTTGGAGGGATTGGCTCTAAAAATTTGATTGTTCAGGTTGCTGATTTTAACTAATCTAACTAGATAGTTCAAAAATTTAGCATTTAATGAAAGAACCCTGACTCCAGAGTCATAAGTTCCAAAGATAGAAGATTGTATACACATTTGGAGATAGCTGGATCGGAGCAATGCCCAGGTGGATCAGGAATTTGGCTAAGAAATCCGGAAAAGGCAGGAAGTCACCGTGCCAAATATGGATAACAGTGTAGGCAAAATGTCTTTTAGGAGGATTTTGAATGGTGCGCTATCGCTCAGGGGAATGGCTCCTACCCCCGTGATGCCGAAGTCATTTAGAATAGCGTCCACCTCATCCTAGGAGGATATCAAAGAATGTTTGGAAATTGCTTCAATCTTTTTTGGAGAAGATTCCATCGTTGGTACTATATCCTTTTCAGGTTTCTGAGAAGTATTTTTCATGTCCATGATCCTGCCAGGTGAAATCATTTCAGCAAAAAGTTATAATTTGTTATATAATCAACATTTTTCAAGGATATCGAAAATTTATTACAACATTTCAAATATCAACCAAAGTATGGAATTTCGTATCCTTGAAAGAATGTTAGAGTTAGTTTAGGAAAACGAAATTCGTGGAGCTTTCAACAGTGTCGAAAGGGAGAATGGAAGTAGACCTCCAACAAACACCCTTCGATAATGTCCAAGGCACAAGGAAAACTTTATGGATGAAAGGAGTAGTTAAAGCCTACACAACTAATTCAGATATAAATATACACTAACAACATTCAATAAACCAGACAAATAAACCCTTCAACACTGCCGAAACCCACGAACTTTATTTTACTAAGAGAATACGAATGTCGTCGAAACCCCATATGCCAATTGAGTCGAAAGGTTTGAGTTTGAGTAACATTGATATAAATGAAAAGGCTTTAGGACGTTTTGATAACATTTGTATAAAATGATGATCGAATCCCAATTAGTTACAAAAGGTGTCGGGAAAATCAAAAGGGGTACATGGTTTCGAAAGCATACCAACGTCCAAACTTAATTTGATACAGAAGGTTTCGATTAAGTTGAAAGGTTTTTATTTGATTCTCAACTTAAACAAAGTATGGTTTCCTCAACCCAATTTATGAAAAGCATAGTTATGCTTTCGAAAGGTATCAGAATATACTAGGTAATCATTTAGTAAAGCACATTAGGCAACTTCATCGAAAGGTATCAGAATATACAAAAGCATAGTTATGCTTTCGAAGAAGTCTACCTCATATTAAATACATCAACCTTTCGACGAGATCAATTAAGAGATAGGCACTGGACTTCCTTTCGACCCCATCGAAAGAGGTTAAGGAAGCAAAACAAAATTAACCACCTTAACCCCTTTCGAAGGGGTAGAAAGGTAAAATTACAACGTCAAGTTGCAATTCATACAACTTAAACTTCTCTATGAAGTAACTGTAAAACTCTTCCTTCCCCAAATTCAATTTTAATCCAATACTTTAAAAAAACAAATTAGATGAATTTTAGATATCGATTGATGTAGGAAATTGAACAAAATAAGCCATAGAAAGAGATTCAAGGATACTTTCATATGAGCAATAAACTCAAATTATGGAATAAGAACAGCAATTCAAATTCAAATCTGACGAATTTTAAAATAAAAATTTTAGCGTGGAAAGTTGGTTCGAAAAGCAGGATAGAAAAAACTTACTTTGAACACGAGCTTTTGTTTGCCGAAAATAAGAATTATTTAAGAAATTGAGAATTTTGATTTTTGTTGGAGATTTCTTTTATGGCAGGTGAATGAAAGGAGGAAAGAAAGAAGAGCGATTTATAAGAAAAGTGAGCATGAAGAACAGACCGTATGATCAAATTCGAATAAACGGCTAGGATTTGCGCAAGAATATGAAAATGCAGGAAATTAGAATACTAAAACAAAGTGGAGCATCGAAATAGATGACTTGAAAGTCAAAGGCATTCCTTCGCAAGGGGGCAAGTGTTATCACCAACTATCATTTCAACCTTGTCGAAACCAAGATGAATAGAAGAGAAGGAAGTACAAGAGATGATAGCACCAACAAAGCCTTTCGAAGGAGTGAAAGGGATGCTATAGCCAAAAGTCAAATATGTTATAAGCTTTCGAAGGGGTCGAAAGCACCTTTTCGCTTCAATTGCTTCCTTTCGAAACAGATGCTTTCGCCTACATGAAGACATTTTGAATAAGTGGAGGAATACCTCTCGAAGGCAGCAAATAACAACACTCACATGTGCGCCAAATCTTTCAAAACCAAAGATTTCACCTTCATACAAATAACTCAAAAAGATGTTTTGATGGAGCAACCCTTTCGAAAGCATGTCTAAGCTTTTTGAATCGGATGGAACTTTTGACAACCAGGAGGGGTACCGCATCAATTTGCAAGCTTGTATTTGGAAGTTACCTTTCGCGTTGAAACCTCAACATTTCAACACCTTCGAAACCTCAAAGAATTACCCGTCGACAAAGTCGAAAGCTCATGCCTCTTCTTACTTGCAACAACAAAGCAACACAAGGTGAAAAGACGCACCTACCCCTGTCGATGAAGACGGAAGCATTCAAGTCCATTCAAATGCAATGCAGAAGGATGCACAAAGGTTAAAGGTAAAGAAAGGTCTACAAGGCCGCCTTTCGACCAGGTCAAAAGCACTAAGCCGAAAGTTGCCAACCCGCACTTATAAATAAGACCCTAGGGGTCTGGTTTTGGGATCGGAATTCTCTCACTCTACCCTTGTATTTTCTAAAAGTGGTAAACCTTAATTTTCAAATTAGATTGGAAATTTAATCAGTTTGTACTACTTAAGCTTAATGAAATTAAGATTATGGAATTTTGGGATATTTGGCTGATCTAATATTTTTGTTAGGTTCAGTTCATAATTTTCTTTTGTCAACTTGATTGAAGGGTTGATATTAGAGTGGATCGAAACCCTTAGTTTAACCAATATCCTTAGAGCCTTAACTCCTTCTCTCAAGTTGTCGAAAGGCTAGCCTCCGAAGAAGTCGAAACCAATCTATCCAATCCACATCCTTAACTCATTAAAACTAACCATAGGGTTTCGTCAACTGATTCGACATGGGGGATTCAACAGAGTACTAAAGCAGATTAACTGGTTCGAAAGGCAATATAAGAAGGGTTTCGGTGTTTCGTCTAAATCGAAAGGTCCAATAAGAAAGAATTTCAACCACAATAACTTACACGAAAGGAAAACTGAAGAGAATAGAATGGATTATAATCATCTTAACCTAATTAAGAAGTGTTGACAACTTTCATTTCTTTGAAAGAAGGTTTCAAAAGAGTTATCTACACTTTGAATTCGACTTTGGGGTATTGACAAGTTTTCTTGTTAACAGACATGATACTTGATTGCTCAATTCTAATCCTAGATATTACCTTTCTCGACACCGTACTAAGTGGACAAGTTTAATTAGTTAGCCTTAATATGATTAATTTAGACCGCATAGGCTGTTGGGCTTTGATATCATTGTAGGAACTAGGCCAACCCGCAGCGGAAGAAATTGATGAATTTCAATTTATTTATAAAAGTTAATGTATAGGGAATGAAAGCTTTCATTTCTTCCCTAAAAAAAGAATTAATTGAGATCCTTAATTGTATTAAATGGAAAGAGAAACCTTTCATTTTATCTCTTTAATTTGAATTGATTGATTCATTAAATGTCACTAATTAATAATTTATTCATGGCAAGATCTATTATTATGTTCATGTATATTCTAACTGTACAAATTGTAGTTTGAGATTTATTTAAAAAACTTATTTTATTTATTTATATATGTATACATACATACATACACACATTAGCTGTTGGGATTTACATTGCAACGGACACATTAGCTCATTTTGTGTGTACTATAATTTGTCCAAATATATGCTTGTATAATATGTCAAAACAAGATATTAATATATGTATATGAATATATATATATATATATATTATTGAATAAAATTGTTTCTACCATAATAAATTTATGTAAACTAATTATATACTAAAAATAGAAGTTTTATAAATTTTGAAAATATGGAAACACATATTGGACTTATGATTAATTTATGGAATTTTCTAAGTTAAAATAATATTTATTATTAAATAATTGATAATAGCCCACAATCATGTTAATTTAAAAAAAATAAGAAATCAAGTTGAAAAATTATAAAACTTTTTCTAAAGGTACCTAAGACATATTTTGGGCTTAGGTAAAATTGTTAGAATTTTATCAATTGAAATTATATATTTTTAATTAAATAATTAGTTAGAGGTAAAAAATAAATTAATTTAAAAAATTATTAAATAATTTATAAAAATTTGAAATTTTTTTGAATGTATCTGAGACATATCTAAGTCTTAATAAAAATTTCTGGAATTTTCTTGTTTGAAATTTTATTTTTAGTTAAATAATTGATTGTAGGCCAAAAGTAAATTAATTTAAAAAAATATTAAAACAAGTTTGAATAATATGAAAATTTTACAGTAAGCTTCTTACATGGTGTAACAAATATAAAATAGAAATTTTAAACCATTAATTATTTTATACATGATAAACAATTCATAAAATCATTTAATAATATATATATATATATATTTAATAAAATATTTTTATATTTTATGATTCATAATAAAATTTTAAGTTTAAATATATATGATATATAATCATATATACAATTATACATATCGACAATTTGCAGATCTGTATATATTTAATATATATATATATAAATTAAAATTATTTTTTTAGAAAAATAATTCAATGATAAATTAATAAAAAATATTACAACAAGCACATAACTAATCCAATTGTAACAAACACATATACCCATAAAAATCTTACCTAATCTAAGCAATAAACAGATTTGAATACAAATAGCTGATTTAGATGTAAATCAACTTTTATATGATAAACTTGAAATCAAAAAAAATAAATGAAAATTTACCTACTAATGAAGCCTTTGTGTAACAACCCGCATATTATACGATCGTATATTTAAATGTTTTATTTAAATATAGCATCGTTGGTCGGATTAAAGTCTGAAATGCTACTTTTTGTAAACAGTCGAATTAGAACTCGTGGCCACTTCCATTGAGTCCAAAATGGCGTTTGCGACCTTTTTGAGTATAAACATCGATATGTTTGGAGTTGATTAGAATTTTGATATTTTCATTTGGGGCTTTTGGTTTGGGTTTCAACCACTAACCTAATAAGGAACTCTACTCTTCATTCATTCTACTCCTCATTTCCTAACACTCTCAAGCTAAAGGAAAAATGGGGGAGGAGAAAGGAAATTAGAAATTCCTAAGCCCTAGTTTTCTTAGGAAATTCAACTTCTTGCTCCAAAATCAAAGAGAAGCTTAGGTAAGAATCCTCTTCATCTTCTCCATCTCAATCTCTCTTCAATTTTCAGAAATTCCTATAACCTAACTTAGGAAAAACTTCACCTTTGATAATAGATTGAAGATTCTAGAGGTGTATTTAAGAGGAATTGATCTTTCCTTGTTTTAGAGCTTCTCATTCGTTGTTTTTGAGTTTTAAAGGTGAGTTTTTGAACTCACATCTACGTCTATAGTTTCATTGTTGTTAGGTATTAATTTCTAACATTTATTCATGTTCATTTGCTTTTGATTTGAATTGAGTTGGTGAATTTTCCAATTTTTGGTTTTTGAAGTCCAATTTTATGAAAATCCTACTATGGATGTTTGGACATGATATTTGGGGTGTATCGAAGAGCCTATAAGGCTGGGTTGTCGCTTGGCATAAATCCCTAGTCTTCGTTTCTCGATCGCTCCCGAATCGTTTTGTCCATCATGGCCTAGGCAAATTGTTGCTCGGACCAGGTGACCAGACGTCGGGTTGGTCAAGTCCAGACATCTGGTTATAGACCCTGGAGAAAACTTTGACAAATGCATAAAAAAATGCAGAGAACAGAATCAGACGTCTGATACAACCTTTCAGACATCTGGTACACCCTGTCAGACGTCTGGTATACCCTTTCAGACGTCTGATACAACTTGTCAGACGTCTGATACAACCTTTCAGACGTGTGGAAGGTTTTCAAGGAAAATATATATTTCCAGAACCTAAATCCAGACGTCTGGATTTTCAACCAGACGTCTGGAACTGTTCATTTTTCCTATTTTGGCTGTTTTTTGAGTGGATTTCCAATTTTAATCGATTTTTGTTGATCCGATTAGTTGTTATCACTTATTATCGACTTTGATGACTTCTTTCTTTGGATATTTGGGAATATCCATTTGATGGATTTGATATCGATTTTTATGGATTTAATTCACATCGTCGTATGTGAATTTTTGGTGATTGATTGTTTTTACAATCATTTTTGTGATTTGTCACTTTAAAATACAAAGGTTTCTATACTAGTAGTAAATACTAAAACTCTTTGATTAAAACGATTTCGACACTATTTTAAATATAAAGCTCATTTTAAAAAACCGTTTTCCAATCTATTAGTATATACAAACATTTACCTCATTCATATGAGAAATCTAATTAAACGTCTTAGCAAAACAAGTGGTATGAAATGCTTGCATTTACTTCGTCGGTTAATTCTTGGACTTGTTCGATTGAACTCTCGTGACAATTTTCGAGTGGAAATCTACAATTTGTTCGTAAATATTTAAGTTAAGCCAGTGGTTATGGGACATGTAGCTAAACTCATTTATTTACTAGCCTAGTGTAATTGACACTTCTTATTGATCAATGATGATCATTTTATGATTTAGACTAGCGATGTGCGATGTCTCTTCGTCCGCGTGGGGGACTATACCCCGTTCTGTTGAGCTTCGTATCATTTTTATAGGCTAGCGACCTATGGGTTTTATTGGAGTTTCAGGTTCATCGGGCGTAACGCTGTACTACGTCGTTGTTCCGGCTTATTGGAGTTTCAGGTTCATCGGGCGTAACGCTGTATTACGTCGTTGTTTCGGATTATTTTAGTTTCAGGTTCCTCGGGTGTTTCGCTGTACTACATCGTTGCACCGGCTCTATGGTTAGCGACCATGGGATAGCGACCTGTTTGTGATACACGTGTTGGTGAGTTTTCATGCTCTCGTTTGTGATAGGCCTCTCCCCCTTTTTGTGATTTCTAGATTTCTAGTTGATGATTTCTAGAATTTGTGTTTCACAAAATTTTGCGATTGACATTGATATGTTTTGTCAATATTTGTGTTTTGGTGAATAATTTAAAGAATATGACATTCTTTTTAGTGTTTGAGAATATTTGAGATATTGTATGATTTTTGTTGTTATCTGATGTATACTTGTCACAGTATGGCATTATTGTTATCATACGTTTTTGTGATATCTCTTATCCTATCTCATTTTATATTATATTTATAGCTAGACTGATCCGTTTATTATTTTTCTTCTTAAATAATACTTGGGTCAGACCGAGGTACTTCAGGTGCTTCCACTTGACTTCTTATAAGGGACCATCATCTGATTTTTTAGCTAACTACTTTAGATTAGTACTTTTTGCTTTTATACATTCGAAATAGAGACTCCTTGATGTATACTTATTCTTTTGTCTAGCACTTGTAACTATTCTTTTGTGATGTAGTGGATCTTGTATGACCACTACTTTGATGTACACTTCTATGTGTTATATTCATATCCGTTTTCGCCTTTGTGATATGAATATCCGTGACAGATTTGTGTTATACTTATTTCTATATTTGTTTCCGAAGGCCACATAGCCACTGTGTGGTAGCTTTGAGTTTGTATTTGATCTATCGGATCTCCTCTTGAAATGAAATGCAAGTCATATTATCTGACATATCGGTACTCGCACAAAGCAATTACACAAATGGTCGCTCCTCAACAGCCTTATTCTTCGCGCTAGTCGACGGCATTACCCAGTAGTGTTCTTGGCTAGTGTGAGTATAGAGGTAGGGCGTCACACTTTGAGTCCAAGATGACAATGATTTCTCTTCTTAGAACAATTCTCAATCCGTCAGATTGCTAATCCGGGATTGGAGACCTTCTACTACAAATTAGTATTTTTTAGTTTGAATTAGATTTGAGAATTTTTAGGATGATTTTATAGGATAGTTGCTACTATTAAAATGAGGAAGAAGAAAGTGGCGGCTTAAAATAGAATTAGCTTCTAATTAGGGTTTCGAGATTGGCTTTTATATGGATAGGATGAGAGAGCAAACAATGATCTCAACCACACACCTCAAACCCTAATTGCACATACATGTAGCCACCCCTTCCCCTTGTTGGTCCAGTCACCTATCCCTCTAAGATACATAATTTTGTAAGCCCATTTAACCCAATTAAGTATACACAATTATATTTAACTAAATTTGTTTATCGATATCTCATATCGATCAACATATTTATAACTTTTTATAAATATATTCAACAAATTTATTTCTCAAAATTATATCCAAATTTTATAATTAATATTTCATGAATATTAATTAATTTAATTAATTCATAACAATTATAAAATTAATTAAATTGTTTTGTCTAAAGAGAATTCATCATTTCGGTTGTGTAACTCTTGGGTGTAAATTCGGGTAGCGATTAACATAGAACTATTCGAACGTTAACGTTCACACTTCACTTAATAGGTGGTGTGATAATATGGCCAAATTTATCGCTTGCTCATTTTCAAAAAAAAATCTCATTTTACTTTAATAAGCGTTACCCAGTTGTGATAATTATTTACACCAATTCTCTTCGTCGAAACTATATCACTTTGGACTTATTGAACTTGGTAATGGTCAAAATTCTAACATCGTCCACATTCAACTCTGTGGTTCAAACACAAAATTCTTGGTTCAATACTAACCATTATTATTAACCAAACTACTCTGGCCAGAAATTTTGTCTTGGATTAACTTGAGTTGACCTTGATACTAACCCCATAACTTTGGGGGGGGGGCGAATCCTCTCTTAAATAGTGCTTCACTTCCAATACTTCCACTCAACCTATTTATAGTCACTTAATGGATGCAATGTCATGATTAGACTATAATCAAAGCAGAGTTTCATATTGAAGATTCATAGTATTCTCAAGTCGAAAGAACTGCATATTATTCATATTGATATTTTCTGTTTGACCTTAGTTTTATTAACCAACAGAAAACTATCGAATGAGGCATTCATAGTTATCCAATAAATATTAGTACATAACTCTTAGGTGCCCCCAGCAGTCATGAGTAATGCACTGCCCAACATTTAAAGAGCGTTACGTACTCTAGTCTTAACAGATACATCGATATCCAGTCTCGATGCACCTTGACTAAGAACTTTTAAAATGGTATATTTAATTTTATTTTGAAAAATTACTCACGGTTACAACACTTTGTGACTACTATCACAAAACATACCATTTATGAATTTTCTGCTAAATATATTTTAATAAACATCTAAATGTTTATAACACATTATAACAAATATATAACAGAAAGAAGAAACACATTTATTTTAAGCGAGAATTGATTTCAAAGTTAATTGATTTACAATAAATTACAGAATTGCCTCTTGGGCATACCCCTAACTCTATTACTTATACCCCTTGTGTGGAAGATGTGCCCTTTGGTAATGTGTGGAAATCAACACATCTTGGAATGGAATCCTGTGCTTCTCATATTTTGTTTGAGGAATGCCTCGTCAACCTTAAAATCTAGAGAATCTAGAGGATCTGTCAATAAGATGGTGCCGCCTATACAATGTCAAGGGCAACCCCGACGGCAGGCTATTTAGCCAAGACAAAGAAAACTATTTCTAAAGGTTGCTTCATTCGATGACCGGCTAAAACATTGATATACAGATACAGAAAACCAGAAACTATATATGTAGGTTTATACTATACAAAGAAAATAAATATATATTGGACAAAATAGTGCAACAAGGTTCAGAAAACGTGCTAATGGAAATTTATATAGCATATGTAACAATATATTTATCCATTAATCCATGGTGGATTTGTTTATAGAAATATCAGTGGATTAAGTTACTAAAGTGACAATGTGGATTAACTAACAAAACAAGTGGATATAAATAAAAATTACCAAAAATAAAAGTGAAGCAATATAAGCTATTCTGAGAATTGAACAAAGAAGAAATAGAAATCAAACTAAAAAATGAATGTAGTAATACCTTTGTCATTGAAGATATCAACTTTCCATAACTGAGAATTATTGTTCCAGTACCACAAAGCAATCGCGAGCTTCGTTCAGGAAAATAGCCGATGATTCGATGATGTTTTCTCAATGATGTGAATCTTCAACTCAATAGTTATGTCTCTAATCTTTAACCCAGTACAGTCATTTCCGAGCTTCCACCTGAGTTTCAGCCCTAACATTGCCTGGTCATGGCACCTCGCTTGTCGTGTTGCCTTGGATTGCATGCCTCTAGGAGCTATTATCCGCGACGCTATATTGGAGTCTCTAATTTTTTGAGTCGCGAGGCATTTTTCCCCTTTCGCATTTGTTTGATTTGGGGATATAGGGTAGGGAAGAAAGAATAGGAAACGGGACAAGATTAGAAAGGATGTGGATAGAAAAAGAACGGGCTTAAAACATTGAAATTTCAAGGTTGAAGCCAAAATTAAAAGAATGAAGCCAAATTTGAGAGTTGGAGCCAAAAAAATTTACTAGTTAAAATCAGGATAAAAACTTTATGTCAAAGAGGATGCCATAAAAAATTATCTAGATGCATATCTACAACATAATGTTTATATTTTTCTAGTTTTGAAATTATTTTAACATTTCCAATTTTTTTGAAATTTTGAACAGTTTATAAAATTTAAATTTTGAATTTTATCAAAATTTCAAAATTTTAGTTTTACATTTTATGAATATTTATAAATTTATTCTAGAAAATTTCAAAATTTTAATTTTTTTGGAATATTAAATGTTAAATATAATAGTATTTACAATTATTAAATACTAAATAATAAATATCACTTCTTAATTATTAAAGATTACTTATTAGTCATTAATTATTAAACAGTAAATATTAATTATTAGTTCTTAAGTATTTAATATTAATTATTAATTATCAAATAGTTAGTGTTAATTATTAAATATTAATTATTAATTATTAATAGTAATAATTTAGTATTTATTATTAATTAATTAATAGTAATTATTAGTTATTAATTATAATTGTAAAATATTAAATAATTTTAAATATAACTATTAGTTATAATTATAAGATATTAAATACTAAATGTTACTTCTTAGTTATTAATATTGCTTATTAATTATGAATTATTTAATATTTGTCTTAATTATTGATTATCATTAATTTTTTAATAGTCATTTTTAATTAATAATTATTTAAAATTAATTATTAAATACTAAATATCACTTCATAATTATTAAATTGTATTATTAATTATTAATTATTAAATATTAGTGTTGATGCCAAAAATGGACATCAATACCTAATAGAATCTAGTAGAGATTAAATGAAGAATAAAATTAAAACAGAGCAAAATTCATAGATGAACTCACGGATTTTTATAGTGGTTCGGCAATCTTGGCCTACGTCCACTTTATATTTTTATTGATGTTGCACTTGATTATGATTACAAGAATATTTGGATCAGCTGGGATCCATAAGTACAAGAATGAAGAATAAAACTGGAAGAGCCTCTACAGCAGAAAGAAAGGGGCCCCTTTTCTGACGCTATGCTTGCTGTATTTATAAGGAAATACATGCAGGGATCAGACTGAAATTTCGATAGAAGAACCTCCAGTCTAAGACGAGGTCATATAAGAATTTTGAGGCCCATTGGGGCCTACAATAGGAATCGATACCGATCCCTGTTTTGGTGTCCAAACGGGGTGCGATCCCTATGGTGGGTCTCCCATGATGTAGCTACTTGCCCTCCAAATTTTGTGCCATTCCGACTTTTCATTTGTGAGATATTATATTTTCCGTGAAGTTGTGTTGCATGCATTCTGATTTCAACCGATCACTCTAGAGGGATAGAGACCGATCCCTGCAATCTCCTCTGATTGGGATGCGATCCCTTGGAGGTATTCTCCATGTTGTAATATGCTTATACTCCAAGTTTCATGTTGAATAGCATATGTAGATTTTGAGTTATTAACCGATCATTGTTGCAATATGTAGTGAAAACTGAATATGGCCGATCTCTTTTATACAGATCCCTTTTATACGATCCATTTTATACCGATCTCTTTTATACCAATCACTTTTATATCGATCCTTTTTTATAGGTAAAGTAATTTGCCTATAACTTGAGCATACAAACTGCAAATGACTTGAAACTTGAAATGTTGCCTCTTAGAGCCTTCCTTGTTACTCCATATCAATCTAACCCAATTTGGGACAAAAATTGTGGATAGGTACCGATCCCCTAGGAAAAAGGATATGCACTAATTCCCCGCCCAGGGGAGGCATTATTCCATACTTAGAATATTATGGAGAGTCGATCTCTTGGTCTCGGTTGATCGTCGCTTCATATCATTGCATGGGCTTGATCTCTAAGCCTAATACTCATCTCTCCGGGCTGTGTTCCTCGATAATCGTCCAGTCTAACTTGTCCAGTTAGTCTGAATATTGCCGGGCCAAAAGACCGGATAACAATTAGTCTTAATTATTATATAATTATTAATAATTAATCATTATTGAATAAAATAAAATAAGGGTAAAAATGGGAATTTTGTAGAAGTTGGATTTTGATCATGAAAGTTATGTCATTGCGTTCATGGCAAAATTCCGAACAATTTCCATATATACAATGCTAAAAATGGAGCTCAAATGGAAAGGTTATGGACGTTTAAAGTTTCAAGCTTAAAATAAATTGAGTAGAATTTAAATTCAAATGGATAATTAATTTTAAATTTTGAAATTCGAAAATTAACAGAAGAAAAACTTGGGGATTAAGGAAACATTAAAGTTAATGTTAACGGTAAAAATCAATTAAAGAATATAATAAATCAAACAATGACAAAAATCAAACATTCCCAGAGTACGGGAAGAGGTAGACCCCTGACCTCGACCGGTCGACCGCCATCAGTAAACCGGTGGTATGGGGCGGTAGACAACTTCCCGTATAATGGCGACTAGGGTTTTTAAATTTGGAACATTCTGGGTTTAATTATTTAAATCCGACGGTTCTTGTACTTTCTCACCACTATAAATAAGTCCTCGGACCCCTCACTTTTATTCCCACAATATTTTAGAAACATTGCGAAGCTCTATCAGTTCATCTCTTACAAGGTTCAGAAAACTTCATTAGGGTTTCAGGTAAGAAATCCTATAGATTTATCTTTGTTTATTATTTATTTTTTTCCAACTATTTCTCCTCCAATTCTCTAATTTTCTGAATCTAACGTGTATACAAATCTCTTGCTGTATATATATCAAAAAGAAGATCAGATAGAGGTATTCAAAGACATTCAAATCCAAAGAAGGTTAAGCTAAGGCTATACTATGAGTGGAAATCTTAGCTTTTCTATTTTAGCATTGATTAGTATAATTTCGATTTGAATATGACTTAGGGAGTTTTGGTTTACGAAAACATCATATTATAAACCCCCAAAACTCCTTCAATGCGACATGTCAATTCTTGGTTGAATTCTCAATTATTTATATATTAATATTAAAATAATGGAAATTGTGTAGACTTGTAGTTTTTATAATTTTACCTTCTATTCTTCTCGTAGTTCTTTTTCTTTGAATTTAATTAAAGGATTTTGATTAAGGAATAGTGTGTTAGGTTCGAATCTTATTCGTAGTTTGCACCGCTTCTTCCTATGAATTAAATAGAAATTCATTTGTTTATTTTTATGTGAAAAAGGAGTTGAATAGAGCGTAAAATTGAAATTGTATGTTATTATTATCAAAATATTACATTATTTTGATGTAATAAATTGAGTTTAGATTTTTATTTTATACAAGTCATTTTATTGGAAATTTTGGATATGAATATTAGAGTTTTGGTATTGTTGATAATACGAAATAAGACTTGTATAATTGTTCAAAGAGTTGACATTTAAACGCTAGTTAGGGCATATATTCTACATGCTTAGAGATTTCTAAGCTCATATGTATGTCTATGTATGTATGTATGTATGTATACACATATATATAGACACACACACACTAGTGTAATTAACGTATAATTATAAAGTGTAAGTGCATAGTTAAATAGGTAATTAATCTTATTAAATCCCCCTTAGGAAGATAATTATCGTTAAAAGGCATAATAAGAAAGATTTCTAATAAAGCCTTGATTATAGAAATGGTGAGATGTGTGATAATATATATATATAAAGCGTGTAAAGATTATGGCTAAGTTATAGGGATGTAAGGTCGGTCAAAAGCACACAGAAGTCTGCCCAGTTATTCTGGCTACCAATAGTGTGACTTCGAGGTTGATATGAGACATCACCTATAACAAAATAACTACGAGGACATGAGGTTAGTCCCAAATTATATAGGGTAAATCTGCCCAGCTAATCTGGCTACCAGTACCTACGAATAGTAGGACTAATGTGAGACGTCACCATGGTTATGGATCATAATATGAAGGACTTACTTCAGAGATTGAAGGTATTAAGTGATTGTGTGAGGTCTGCCTCTTCTCTATGTAAGAAGTAGTAAATGGTCAGAGTTATGGGTTAGGCATGGTAGAGGATATCCTAATAGAAGGCCTGCTTCAATAGGAAGTATTACGTGGATGAAAGGATTTTGTGCAATGTCGGCTAGATAATTACTAGCGAGGAGTCCGCCTTGGGATTATAGGTCGTAAATAATGTGTGTATGCCTTATACAAGGTAACAAATGGTCAAGATCTGTGTAATTCCCGTTAAAAGGTATTAAATGACTTAGGTACTATCTCTTGCATTGATAGGACATTATTAACAGTATATATGGGTTATTGGGATGATAGCAAGTTAACTATAGGCTTATATTTGGAAAGCCTTTTTATGTAAGCCTTTAGGTTTGTATTTGGAAAGACTTATGTTGTAGGTAGAAAACGTAAGACATATTCCTATTTATGTTATACTGCCTAAGTACTAATGTTGTAAGACTCGAGATTTTTATTCACCAGACATATGTTGTTTTGACTTCCTCCTCATTTCAACATAGGTTAGGAAGGGTGATGCTGAAGGCGGAGATGTTGATGATGCTTGTGGCAGTAGACTATATATTTACTTGTTATTTTATGCAGTTTTTGATGTACCCATGGAATAAAAACTTTGTTGTAATTTAGAGTATTGCAGATATGGACGGTTATTGTTGAGTTTTGACATTATGGATATATTAATATGGTTTGAATGATATTTTGAAATTTGAATGAAATAGGTACTGTTGTTATTATTATATTTTATCCTTCCGCAGCGAGATTCTGATTATGTAGATAAATAGATCTGTATTGTTCTTTTTACCGACCAACGGTCGGCTTTGAAATTGTTCTAAGTTTCGATAGACCTTTTCTGGGTTCGAATTTAGGCTTATTTCGAGGCGCGTTGTTACATGATACCTAGACTGCAATCAAATTGGACATGGCTGCATAACAATGAAACTGGAAGGCAAAATATTGGTACTCATTGACAAAATAATATGAACATTTATTATAATCATTATGACAAAACAGCACATTACTGTGTTACTCCATAATAAGGGTGGTTTACAATATACTTGCACATTCATCTATGCAAGCAACTCTTTCACTAAAAGGCAGGATTTATGGGATACTTTATGCCTCGACGCTTCAACAATAAGGATGCCATGGATTGTTATGGGGTATTTTAATATTGCTCTCAATCCAAAAGATAAAAGTGAGATTTTCCAATCCCTTTTACCTATATGAATAGCTTTAAAACCTGCCCTTTAAAATGTGGTTTGGTTAAATCTTATATTCATGGTTGCAAATACACGGGGAGACGAAGGGGTATTGCAACAAATATAGATAAAGTTTTGGTGAATCATGAATTTTTGTCTATATTTCCGCAGTTTTCAACTTAGGCTATCCCCTTATCGGTTAGTGATCATACCCCATCCTCATAAGCTTCCACTAACAAAAACAATCAGAAAAGGGTGTTCCATTCAGATATGCAAATAATTGGCATCACATGCAAGGGTACTATCACTGTGTAACAGAGGGACTTAATGCACAAACAAGGGGCTTGACAACTTATCAATGTTTTCATAAGATAAAGGCAGTGAAAGCTAATTTGAAGGCATGGAACATATTAAGAGCTAGAGAAAATCCCATTTCTAAATTACAAGAGGAATTCAATACAGTATTCGCACAAAGTGATGATGATCCAGAGAATGAGGATCTATTTGAATCTATGTTTTATTTCAGTACACAGTTAAACGAGCATATAAAGAAACAACATGACTTCTAAAGTAAGAAAGCTAAATTTTTGTGGTTGCAACAAGGATACATGAATTCAAAAATATTTTGTGCTAAAATATCCATGAGAAGGCATAAAAATAACATTCATGCGCTGTTACATGCACAAGGAAGCTATATATATGACGGTGATAAAATAAAAGAGGAAGCAATAACTTATTATTGCTCCATCTTGAAAGGAGAATACAACCATCATTTCCCTACCGCCCAACCCAGAATGATACTTAATGAAATTTGTACTTATCTTCTGAAATCTCTTTGGAAGAAGTTAAAACAGCCTTATTCTCCATTGAAGATTTTAAAAGCCCTGGACTCCATTGGAATTTACTGTAAAATGAGATGATGGAGGTTATATCAAAAAAATTTCAAACAAGGAAATTGGCAAAAGGCTTGAATCGCAATTTCATCACGTTGATCCCTAAAAAAGATAAGCCTTGGTCTATTTCTGATTATAGACCTATATCTTGTACTAACATTCTATATAAAATCCTAGCCAAAATTTTATGTAACAGAACAAAAGATTTATGCCTTTTTTGATTGCAGAAAATTAGTTGTCTTTTATCCTGACAACGAATATAAGCGAAAATACATTGCTAGCACATGGACAAGTATTGAACTTTGCAAAATCGGGCAAGGGCAAACTCTGTATTAAAATAGACCTACAAAAGGCTTACGACATGGTAAATTGAGAGTTTGCATGTCACATGCTTTATTCTATGGTTTTCCTTAGTCGATTATCGATTTAATCTATGAATGCATATCATCAACTACTTTATCCATTATGGTCGATGGACGCCCATATTCTTTTACTAAGTCAACTAGAGGTCTACAACAAGGATATCCCTATCCCCTTATATATTTGCTTTACTATGGAATACCTTTTCTTGCTAATGGAGGAGGGAGTTGATGAGGGCAGGTTAAAGCCCATTTCTACTATTCAACCTATTGTAACTCACCTCCTTTACGCAAACGATGTTATGATATTTCTACCAACTACTATAGAGAATGCATATTGTACGAATGAAATTTTCACTAAAATAGAGGAAACAATGAGCTTAAGAATTAATCAGACTAAATCACAAGTGTTTTTCAGCTCACGTGCACACCAAAAGGCAGAAATCTCTAGTACATTACATATCAGGGAGGAGAAATTACTTGTCAAATATCTTGGTGTGCCTCTTACATCTGATTACCTGCATACTTCGCATTGTATGCCCTATTACATAGAATCATAGTAGATTAGATGGCTGGGATAGCAGTTTATTATCTACAATGAGAAGAGCTAAACTTATACATAGCATAATCACTCCAATCATTATGTATTGGTTATTAATATATCATATACCAACCAAAGTGCTAAATAAAGTGGATAAGAATGTGCCAATCTTTTCTGGAGTGGCAAACATCATAAAATTTCATGGGATATGATGTCCAGACCGAAAAGTGAAGGGGGAGTGGGATTGAGAAAGTTTTTAGATCTCAACACTACTACTAGAATTAAATTAGCCTAGAACTTGATTACAAAAGATGCCTATGGTCTAGGTGGATGAAGGCAAAATATTGTTCGAAATACAACTTCTGGACGATGGCAATTAACAAAGAAATTTCTGATGCTATGAAATACATCATGAGGCAAAGGGATACAGCTTTTAAGTTGATGAACGAAATAATGTTTAATGGTGAACACACTTCATTATAGTTTGATCCCTGGATCAACCACAAATCACCAGTGGATCTAGTAGGTTGGAGTAGATTGCAGCTAAGTAATAGTTCAGATTTCATAGTAAATCGAATTATCCAAAATGGGGAATTACACCCAAAAATACTTTCTAAAACAAGAGAAGTTTCTATAGCAATTCAACAAGTTAAACTAGATGCAGACAATTTAGACGACTACAGACCAATGATGGGCAATAAAACTTTTAACTTTTCAATGGTTTGGAATGCAATTCGGTAGAGAATAGACATTATCAATTATTCTATACTAGTCTTGCATAAGACAATGATAAAATTTCTTTTTCTTCATACAAAGCATGTTTGCAATGCATACCAACTATGGATAGACTTACAAACTGGGGGATTATGAATAATAATGCTTGTGAATTATGTGCAGCTCATATGGCAAATCATGAACATATATTTATGCGATGCGAATACAATACTTATCTCTGGAACTTGATGTTGGCGAAGTAGGATCTTCAACCGATTACCAATATGAAGTTGCTACAGAAAATCTAAAAAATCACATAGCAATTTCATTCTCTTGGAATTTTACAAGACCTAACTTACAATTCAACAGCAGCGATCATCCACCATATTTGGAGGGAGAGAAATTGTAGGAAGTTTGGGTAACAATATTGCTTTGTGGCACAACAGTTCAAGCTAATAGAAATTGATGTGAGGATTCAGATTGCAAGGCGTAAGCGAAGTGGAAGAAATTATGGACGAGAGATGGAATTGATTCGATGCTTGGGTGTTAAGACGTAAGATAATGGCTAGACCGGCGCTGAAAGTCATTAGGGTTTTGTTATATTTTTGGGCTTGATGGGTAGATGAAATCATTATTGGGTATGTTGTTTGGGCCATATAATGAAGGGGCTTTTGTAATTTTTGTTGTTTCTTAGTATTGATGATGTATAGTACCGTTGTATTTTATAAGGAATGTCGTTCTCTTTTTCTTTACTACGATGATAAGGTTTTTTTTAAAGAGACGAGTTCCCTATTAGTTCTTTCACGTCGTTAATAAAGAACCCATTTTCAAAATAAATATTAATTGTAAATTTTATTTAAATAATTTTGACCAATTCAAAATAGTTTGAAATTAATATCTTAAAATTCTTGTATTACTTTAAAATTTAAAAACAGATCTACATCTAATCAAATATCTATTTCAAATCTTAAATTCAAATTTCAAATAATACATATATATATAATCTAATAAATTAATTTTTTTAGTTTGAGACATACATATACATATGTTTTTCATTTTCATTATATATATATATATATGCAAATTAGTAATTAGTAAATATATGTATGTATTAAAAAAATTAATTCTTTTTTTTTAATTCTTAGTTGTAAATTTACCCATACATGCACACTCATATATACATACTTTTGACGCCAAAAATAGGCATCAACGCCTAATAGAATCTCGTACAGATTAAACGATGAATGAAATTAAAAACATAGTAGAAATAGTAAATGAACACATAAATTTTTATAGTGGTTCAGCAATCTTGGCCTACGTCCACCTTGTATTTTTACTGACCTTGCAATGGATTATGATTGCAAGAAGTTTGGATCAACTAGGATCCATTAGTACAAGAGTGAAGAATAAAAATGGCAGAGCCTAGGTAGCCTAAAAAATGATCCTCTTTATGGAGAATGGTAGCTGTATTTATAGGGGAAGATGTGCATGGATTAGGCTGAAAATATGCCAGAAGAATCTCTAGATCCGTAGGGGACCACCATAACGATCGGTGGACATAACTCTTTGTTTTGGAACAATCTGTAAGAATTACACCGATCGTTATTTTGACCTCTGATTTATGTGTGGTCGATAATGTAGGCTCTTCATGATGTAAGGTACTTGCTCTCCAAATTTGTGCAATTACGATGTACGGTTTGTGAGATATCGCATTTTCCGTGAAACTATGGATCGCTCTGCCTGATTTTGTATGATCGTTATGGAACGATTGATATGTTTTTCCAAGATTTGAGAGTTTTGTCATGCGATCGTTTATGTGGACTCCACTCTTCAATATATCGATGCTCTGAAAGTTTCATATGCGTTGGCTCTGTAAATTTTGAGATATCGATCGATCTTCGTTGATTTATGCTATTTTATGGATCGTTCTAGGTCGATCCATTTAAATTCTTCATTTGTCCATAACTCGAGCATATGAACTCCGATCGACTTGAAATTTGAAATGTAGCCTCACAAGGCCTTCCTTGTCACTTTATATTGATTGCACCTTGATTGGGACTCGTTCTGAATCACTCGACCATCGTCCATAGCCTTGTATACCATTTATTCTCAAGGTTGGTAACCACCCGTTTCACGGCCTTGCCAAAAGGCGGGATAATATTTTGCCCCCTAAAGTTCGTCTTGTTGGAACATGACGTGCTTTGAATTGCCGCAAGCTTCAATTGTCAAAAAAGATTCCATTCAGTTTATTGAATGGTCGTTATCCTTCCGTTGAGTCATTTTTACCGAAGTTGCATTTCTGTCTGTTTGTCAAGACTACTGGTCGATTTCCAATAGCATAAATTCAGGATTGTATTCTATCGGTTGCTATCTATTGTTGGTTCTATGAGGCTAGTAAGCTTTGGCTATTTGATCCAGTCTTTTCTCTAATAACTCCAGGTGAAAATTCAATTTCTGTCGGTTTCAAGAAATCGAATTTTTAGAATGTACACATGCATGTTCAGGCACACGTTATTATCATTGGCTCCCGGATGCGTTTGTACGCTCACGAGTTATCACTAATTCCTTATAGTTTAATTGCAATTGGATTGCAATTCCTTGTTTATTATTTTTTTTATGATGAAATAGGTGCTGTAATAAGTCACTCGATGGGAAAGGACTTCAAGTCCTACAGGAATGACGGCCTTAGAGCCGTAAGCAAAGGCTAATAGAGTATGACCAGTCGCAGACTTGTGGGTGGTTCTGTAAGCCCATAATGCCGTTGGGAGTTCATCTACCCACTTGCCTCTAGCCTTTTCCAAATGTTTCTTCAGAATGGACTTTCTGATTTTGTTCACAGCTTAAACTTGTCTGTTTGCTTGACTTGAGGGTGAGAAATTGCCGCAAATCTATTTTCAGTATGATGCCTATGGCAGAATTCTTTGAATTCAACGTTGTCGAATTGGGTTCCATTATCAGTTACAATGGTTCTTGGAAGGCCAAAACGATAGATGATGCTCCGGACAACGAAGTTGATTGCTTTCTTCATCGTAATCATAGCTATAGGTACAACTTCAGCCCATTTGGTGAAGTAATCCACTCCAACGATGGCGTACTTCGCACTGTCTTTAGAGATCGGTAAGGAACCGATAATATCGGTACCCATTTGTGTAACTTCCATCAGCAGAGCTCTCAGAATTTTTTGCAATCATCTAGCACCGGTCGCATTGTCTAGCGTGGTCAACTGCATCTCGTTTGATAGTTGGCTAGTAATACCCATAGCAGAGTATTTTCTTTGTCAGGGTTTGCCCCCTGGTGTGATCGTCGCATTCTCCTTCATGGAATTCTCTCAAGCCTCATTTTATTTCATCATGGGCGATACACCAAAGCAGGGGAATGGAGGAACCTTTTCTATACATGACTTCTTCTTGGATGATGTAGCATGAAGCTTTATGGAAGATCTGTCTTTTTTCATTCCTCCACCCGGGAAGGATCCCTCATTGCAGATAACCTTTGATAGAAGTCATGCACGACTCCCTTCATGGTCCCATCTCTAGAATCCAATTAATCTCCATCTGATCGATGCTTGGAGCATCTAGTACTTCAATTGGGATAAAGTCTATTTGATGTACATTCCCGAAACTGGCCAGCTTGGCCAGTGAGTTGCCTTTCTCATTTTGTGTCTCCGGGGATGTGTGTAATGGCGTAATACTCGAAGTCGGCCAGTAGCTCTTGGACCCAGCCGAGAAAAAGAGCAAGTTGCTATTCTTAGTCTGATAATCTTCCCTAACTTGGCATACTACTAACCAGGAATCACAAAAGATTTGTAAAGTTTTCACTTCCATTTCTCAAGCAAATTTGAGCCCGACGATTAAGGCTTCATACTCAGCTTCACTATTTATTGCAGGGAAGTCGGGTTTCAAGGTGTAGCAGATCGATTGTTCCCTCGGGAGTTAATAACACGACTCTGGTGCCAGAACACTGATCGTTGGATGCTCTATCCGTGTACATTTTCCATCAATTGGTTGGTTCTCCACTGCTCTCCCGAGAGTCATTTGGTGCAGTGAATTTAGCTATGAAGTCCGCCAATGTCTGTCCATGGATAGCTCTTCGAGGGAGATAAGTGATATCGAATTGCTTAGCTCGATATTCCATTTAAGCAACCTTCCAGATGTCTAAGGTTTCTGTAGGACCTGTCGTAACGGCTGGTCGGTGTAGACGTTGATGGGATGAGCCTGGAAGTAATGGCGAATCTTTCGTGACGCAATCAACAGGACGTACACGAGTGTTTCCAACTTTGGGTACTTTCTGTCAGCACCTATCAATTTCTTACTAACATAATATACAGTCCTCTCGATCTGATTCTCTTCACGTAACAATGTGGTAGTTATGGAGTGTACCGACACCGCTAAATAGATGTATAAGTCTTCATAGCTCAGTGGCTTGGATAGGATGGGACGTCTCTCAAAGTAATCTACTAGAGCTTGAAACGCATCTATGAAATCCTGAATCCATTCAAAGTTTCTTTTTCCTCTCCATCAATTCGAAGAAAGGAATACACTTGTCGGTGGCCCTAGAGATGAAGCGGCTTAGGGTGGCAACCTTCTCATTTAAGCTGTGTACCTACTTAATCGTCTTCGGTACCTAGATGTTTCAAAATGTTTGAATCTTCTCGGTATCGGGTTCGATTCCATGAGAGTTGACAATGAAACCCCAAAATTTCCTTGACGCAATGCTAATAGAGCATTTCAAGGGATTTAGTTTCATTCCATATTTTTAGAGAAACTGAACATCTCCGCTATTCATCGATGTGGTCGTTTGATCGTCGTGACTTCACGAGCATATCATCCACATATACTTTCGTCGATCGCCCGATTTGATCTTTGAACATCCGGTTGACTAGTCTTTAGTAAGTAGCTTCAGCATTATTTAGTTCAAATGGCATCACAACATAACGATATAACCCTAGATCGGTAATGAAATTGGTGTGCTCCGGGTCGAGGACGTGCATGAGGATCTGGTTGCATCCGGAATACACATCCATAAATGAAAGCAGTTAATATCCAACGGTTGAGTCTACCAGCTGGTCGATCCTCGAAAGTGGAAAGCTGTCTTTTGGGTATGCCTTGTTTAGGTTAGAGTAGTCGACGTATGTCCACCAGTTTCCATCAACTTTTTTACATGAACTGGATTGGATACCCATTTTGGGTAGAGGACATCGTGGATAAATCCATTGTTTTTGAGTTTACCCACCTCCTCTTTAAGTGCAGCAAATCTTTTCGAATCCATGCCACGTTGCTTTTGTTTCACCGGAACATGATTCGGGTCGATATTCAATGCATGGCTCACGATAGTCGGTGAGACCACACACATGTTAGAATGGATCCAAGCAAACACATTAAGATTCGTTCGGTGAAAGCCAGGTAATTCCTTCTTTATCGTTGCACTAAGCTATGATCCGATCTTCAGTATCCGTGATGGGTCACCATAGCTGACTATAATGTTGACCGTTAGCTCAACGGGTGAAGCCTTGGATTCCTTGAGTTCAAACGTAACTGTTTTGCGTAACAATGGATGTGAAATCCATTTGGGATGGTCAATGATGATGGTCACTCCGGTTGAATCCCAGAGTCTTATCATGAGTTATTGAGTTTGATAGTGAAGGGCTCTAAATGCTTTGAGCGATTATCTGCAAATGGTTGAAGTTCAGGCTTAGAAGCACATTAAATCAACTGTCGAGTAGGGTTCAGCCTCATGTTGCACGTAGCTGCATAGCTGGCTCTTGCTTGAGTTTGAATCTACTTGTATATTAGAGTAACGCGCTTTCATTTAATGTACTCGCGGTTCGTTACTCGTCACTCGAGTTTGAGTGATGGTCAGTTGCTCATGAGCTTGGGCATCGATTCGATGATTCTATCTCTAGGCATCCTTTTAGTCTTAGCCTCAAGTCGTTGTAAACACTAGGTATGTGTCACAGTATTAAGCTAACGCAGTCAGTCTTTGGATGATCACACTTTTGACCCTGTCCTCGGATTGGTAAATGTACGACATGGACGGTCTAGTCTCGTCCTAGTCGTGTTTATATTCCTACCTAAGCTCTGAAGACTTAGAGTTGATTGATGAATGGTCGGTTCGCATTAATCTTGTTTCTTGCTCATGCCCCCAAGTCTGGACATACGTTGATAAGTAAGAAGGCAAGTTATGTCCACTTTAGCCTTATACTCTTTCCCGTTGAATCGTGGGATCAAGCTACTTGAGGGAAAGCTGAGTCGCACGTAATCTGGTTTTTCCTTCCTGGGGGAAGACTTTGATGCTTCGTTGGAATTCGGGCATGAGTTGGGTATCGGACTGTCAATCACGTCCACTTTTGGGACAATTGTCGCTATACTCTGGGCGAGGACCTGAAGAATAGATGGTCAAGTCATATCCAATCAGCGATTGATGTTCTCCCTATCAGACCAAGGGCAAGGATCAATGTGCGAAAGGTCAAGTCATGTCTGTTTCGTATTGCTATTCTAGTTGGATCATGATAAGAGTCAATGAATGAACGGTCACATTGCATTCATTTGGAGCTAGACGGTCAGTTACGTCCATTTTGATTCATATTCTCCCATCGAATCTAGGGATAGAATTGGCTCAGTTGCAGTCGGGTCATGCTCATCTGGTTTCATACTCCTCCTGAATGATCAAAGGAGAGTGCTGGAGAATTAATGATCAAGTCACACTCATTCATGGTTTATTCTCCAATCCACGCTCTAGTGACTGGAGTTATTCGATGGATGTTCGGGCCACATCCATTTGTGGTTAGTGCGGATTGATATTGATCGTCGACCCAGGGCACGATATAGAAAGCTTGTATTGACATTGCCTGTCGACCCGGTGGTATGATATAGTCGGTCGCCCGTAACTTTGGACATTGTTTCGATTGATTTTGTATTAAGGCCTCCTTGTGATCGTTGCCTTAAGTTTTAAAGATCACCAAGTCAGAGCTATAGTGAGATGTCATATTCAACTTTTAGTAGTTTGTACTCCTGCCCAGTCTTGGGTTAGCGGAGTTAGTTCATGGATGGTCGAATTCCATCCGTAGTGTTCAAGTCGAAGTTTTTGGAATAGTGAGTGGTCGAACCGCACTCGTCTATTTATTTATACAAATATCTGCACTCTAGGGATAAGAGTTTGTTGGCGGGTGGTCGAATCGCGGCTAACTTTTGTTTATACTCCTGTCCACACTCTGGGGACTTAGAGTTATTCCGAAAAATGGTCGAACCACATTTTCCTTAGTCATTTCTTCTGCTCCCAAGTGAGGGGTGGCAGTCGAAGAGTGGTCAGTTGTATCATGTTCACACTTAGTTGGAGTTCTTCACGTTGAATCGTGGGAAGGAGGTGATTACCGGATGGTCGGGTCATATCCGATTTAAACTTGGGCTCTCAAACTACCCCTTGCATAGGAGTCGATGCTTGGACAGTTGTACCACATCCACTTTCATTTAGATCTTGCTTCTACCGAGCCTTAGGAGTGAGATGAGTGTTTTGGCGAACTCCATGCCCGATCAAGGGAGTGGATAGTTGGACCACACCCACTTTGAGTTGTGTCTTTACCCCCAAGCCTAGGGGAAGAGTTGGAGAGTGGACGGTCGAACCGCATCCACGTTTTGTGTTTATACTTCTGACCAAGCTCTAAAGACTGGAGTTGATGGATGGACAGTCGGATAGTGTCCACTTATTTATGGTATTTACATTCCTAACCATGCTCTGAAGACTGGAGTTGATGGATGGATGGTCGGACCGCATCCATATTTTTGTGTTTATACTCCAGTCCGCACTCTAAGAACTAGAGTTGATCGATGGACGGTTGGACCACGTCCATCTTTTTGTGTTTATACTTCAGTTCGCACTCTAGGAACTAGAGTTGATTGATGGACAGTCAAACCGCGTCTACCTTTTGGTGTTTATACTCCAGTCCGTACTCTAGGAACTAGAGTTGATCGATGGATGGTCGAACCACATCCATCTTTTTATGATATTTACATTCCTGACCATGCTCTGAAGACTGGAGTTGATGGACGGATGGTCAGACCGCGTCCACCTTTTTGTTTTTATACTCCAGTCTGCACTCTGGGAACTAGAGTTGATCGATGGACGGTCGGACCACGTCCATCTTTTTATGTTTATACTCCAGTCCACACTCTAAGAACTAGAGTTGATCGATGGACGGTCAAACCGCTTCAACCTTTTTGTGTTTATACTCCAGTCCGCACTCTGGGAACTAGAGTTAAACGATGGATGGTCAAACCGTGTCCATCTTTTGGTGTTTATACTCCAATCCGCACTCTAGGAACTAGATTTGATCGATGGACGATCGAATCGCATCCATCTTTTGGTGTTTATACTCCAGTTCGCACTTTGGGAACTAGTTGATCGATGGACGGTCGGATTGCATCCATCTTTGTATGTTTATATTCCAGTCCGCACTCTGGCAACAAGAGTTATATGATAGGCGGTCAATTGCACCCGTTTTTGATTTATACTCCATCTGCCAAGTCGAGGTAAGAGTTATCGAATGAACGGTCGAATCACGTTCATTCATGGAATGGAATTCTACCCCCATCATCAAGGGCAGAACTTGGCAAGTGAGACGATCGATTCATATCCACTTGGTGGTTGTAGCTCCTCTTATCAAGTCGAGGAAGGGAGTAGGCGTTGGATGGTCGGATCGCATCATGCTTGGGTTGGACGGTAAGGTCTTATCCAATTTGCTTCGTAGTCTTCCTAGTAAATCAAGGTGGAGTTTTATTGGGCAGACGGTCAAGTTTCATCCATCTCAAGCTGCAATCGTGTCTTCGTGCCGAGGGTGGTGATTGATGGGTAGATAGTCGGTAGCGCCTACATTTAGTCAAGCCCCCAAACTACCTCCTTTGTCGAGGGTAGGAGTGAATGTGTGGATGGTCAAATCACACATCCACTTTAGTTAGACCCTAGTCTTGTTGAGCTTTGGTAGAGGCATAAGTATTTTAGCAAACTTAAAGTACGAGCCGGGGAGTGGATGTTCGGGTTGCATCCACTCCAAGTGTTTTTCCGGTCTTCAAGTCAGGCGCGGAAATGAGTGGACGATCAATCATGTCCATTTTTCACTAGATCCTGACCTTGTCGGGCTCTGAGTAAGGAATAGATATTCTGTCAGAATCGAAGCATAGAGCAGGAAGTGGATGGTCAAGTCACACCCACTTTCCATTTCGAGTCCTTGCCTCTAAGCTTGGGCATATGGTAGTTGATGAGCGGGTGAATCACACTCGTCTTGATGAAACTCCAAAGGTCCGATCATGGTCCGTGGAGATTGGTTGGCGCCCAACTCTAAGTACTTGGGCACCTGCATCGTTTGGAAGTAGTTTAGTTCAAGTTGGTCATAGTTCACAATACAATTGAAATTGAAACTAAAATTAATCTTATTGATAAGTGAAGCAGCATCGTATGCTCGCTTTTCCACTTCTCCCCAGCCTTTCTCAGTTGGAAGTCGACCGCCTAATTGATAATCAAAGTTCTTTATTGATCGGATGTTCCCTGGCCGTCATTCTATAGTGCTACACATATTGTTGAAGCTTTCCTTTCCAGATCAGCTTTCCGGCCATGTCTCGGAGGTGTCTGCAATTGCCAGTGTTACGACCGTTTGTATCATGAAGTATTCAATACTTCCCAGACTTCTCCTTGGTTTCGGTGGGCTCTCTCGAGGCTGGTTTCCTGTACTACTTCGAGTTGTGAGTCTCCAAGTAGATGTTTTTGATTGAATTATTCAAAGAAGTATATGAGTTGACTTTTGTGATTCTGGCTCATCTTGTAGAATATGAGTCCTCATCTAAGGACTCAATGCTACCCTTGCTTTGAATTCCTTCAGCCAACCGGCCTGCATCGTTCTTTCTCCTAGTCAGTCATTGAAGTTTGTCTTGGGGTCGATTCCCCTTATCAACACCATCAGTATGATATTCTCCCTGGGATTGCTCATTTTAATAACAACGACGTTGAATATCTACAGGAAGTCTTTGAGAGGCTCACCTGACGTCTGGAATAAATTGGATAATGACATCACATCCTTGGTGTGAGTCGCATACATCCTGAATTACTCGATAAACTTATGATTCGATTAATAGAATGAGGAGATGGAGCTGGGTGGTAATTGTGTAAACTGCACGATAGTTATTCATTCGAGGAATATGGGAAAACATCTGAATTCGATGGCATCCATTGCTCTAGCACGATCCATGTGCCACTCGTACTTTATGAGATGTTGTTGGGGGTCTATGTTCACATAATACGCTGGCATGGTCGGCACAATGAAACTCCTCGTATATTCTACACGCTGAACGACTTCGATGAATAGGTTTCGACTGGGAGATGCTTCAATCGTCGTTAGTCCGTTTTTAAGTTACGGCTGCTTGTGAATGATGTATGCATGGTTGTCCAACATTGGAATGGTTGAAAATGCCGATCGAATGGCGAATTGGTTAGGATGGGGTCGTTGATCGGTGATCATTCCCAAACTTTCACCCAAATGGAGTGTGATCCATATAAGGTAGTAAGGAAGGCCTCTTGAGGTTGTAAACCAAGTTTCAAGTCATTTGGAGTCCATATGTCGAGTTATGAGCAAAGCAAGATGTACTAGTATTGACGAATTAGTGGTGATTTACTTGGAGTCGGAACCAAGAAAATCTGCTATCAACTTGGAATTAGCAACTGGTTTGCTTGGAGTCGTTGAATTTAAAGTGATGGGTTAGTGAAGAACGGTGCTTGGAGTCATATTGGCGTTTGCTTGGGGAAAATCTTGGTTTTACCTGAGTTTGGATCTGGGCCAAAGTTTTTTGGGTTTGCTTTGAGTTAGATGGATGATTGCTTCGGGTTAAACCTAAAGTGAGCCTTTTGATGACCATAGCCATCAATTCAGGCGTTTGGAAGCTGATCAATAGTGGGCAGTTGCAATCAATCCTGGAAGTTTGATCCAGTAATCGATCCTAGTTTTTGTCATATCAACTTGATTCTTATGCCTTTGGGACTTCCGTTTGAGTAGCAGCTCCTCGCCCATTCCTTGGCTGCAATTCTAAAGCTACCACTTAATGCCCTATGCCTCGGTCAGTCATAGGACGTAAGGGAAGTGGATAAAATGCACCGTCTTTAAGTTGAGTTTTGAATACAAAATGTGGGGGCACTGCATTGTGGCATGGGTTAAAAAAATTTAGAGCCTTTTTCTTAAAATTTGGATCGTACTCGAAAAAGTTTTTTTTTAAAACGATCGGTTGGAATGCCAAAGCAGTGGAACGACCTGTTGTTGTAACGATCGGTTAAAATACCAAGGCAGCTCGAACGATCGATGAAAACGTTAACCTGGAATGATCGGCGAAAATGTTAATTGGAACGATCAGTGAAAATTTTAACTGGAAAGATCGATGAAATCGTTAACTGGAACGATCGATGAAATCATTAACTAGAACGATCGGTGATATTTCAAAATAGGACGATCGGTGTAAGTGATGTTATGGGAATGTTAACAACGATTGGTTGAAAACGATCGGTATAAACTATAGGTTAGAATGATCTTATCGGGACAACCGTACAAAAATGATCATATAGAAACGATCGGTATGGAACGATTGTACAAAAAAAATGATCGGCCAAATTCACATTGGTGCAATGACCAATGAGAAACGAAGGTATAGAACGAGTAAAGGAACAAGAAGATTTTTATAGTGGTTCAGCTGTCCACCTTATAACTTTTGTTATTGACTGTGAGCTGTTACAAGTTGAATCTGATTACAATTTGATTGAACTTCAAAGTTAGATCAAATTGCAAGTGCAAGAGTTCACTGGAGAATTACAATAAACCCCTAAATGACTATTGTATGGGAGGAGAAGGGTGAAGAATAATTTCTACAGAATTCCAGCAACCAGTCCAGAAGATCCCCCTTATGTTGCAGATGGATGAGTATTGATAGGGATAGGAGAGCTCTTGGGCTAGGCCACCTTGCCAAAAGCTTGTATTTGAAGATACGAAGGCGCTTGGGAAATTTCATAGCGAGCCGAGCTAATATGATGGATCGCTAGCAATCCATGGAGCATGGATTGCTATTGATCCATGCAGTTAGCTTATTTTTTGCTCACTTCAATTGTACCATGTTCCATGCCTTTTGTGGATGCCCTTCATGCAATTTGGTAAATAGTGCCTTATTTTGATGATGATTCATATACAAGTTGCATTGGACTATTACTAGAATCGGACAAATGCCCACTGTTATCCCGCCTTTTGGCAAGGCCGAGATATCAAGAAACCGACTAAAAACCGAAGATTGCTCGACCCAGATATCAAGTATGTGCAAGTTTGCTATGGATGTCGATGAATTTTGTCCGAGTTCGGATCAAGCTACAATCATCAAGACACGACGAGTGAAGCCATGAAAGCCAACGTCCCAATTTTCAAGTCAATCCGGGTTCATATGCTCAAGTTATGATTGATGCAAGTTGGAGAACGTAGCCTTAACTTTGTATCTATAAATAGGCCACAGTTCGAATCAATCAGATTCATATCCATCATCAAGCCCTAGTTCATATCGATCGACTTCGTATCCATCAACAGATAGTGCACTTCATATCGATCGGCCAATGTCTACTTCATATCCATTAAAATGCATTTGTTCGAATCCATCAGGACACGCCACTTCGTATCCAGCAGATAGCCCTTGTTCGTATCCTTCAAGTCCAGTTGCTTCGTATCCATCGGGAAGTCCCTGTTCGTATCGATTCATATCATGGTTATTCGTATCGATCGGGCTACCAATGTTCGAGTCCATCTAGCCACTTCAACTTCGTATCGATCGACTGGAGTCGATGCCTATCGATACGAACAAGGCCACGCAATCAACGTATTCCACGTGTTTTCCATCGATACGAACAGAGCTCGTTGCATCGATGCGAACGAGAGTCATCTTCCATCGATGCGAACTAAACAACGGACTTCGATACGAACAAGGCGAGAATCCTGGGACGACTCGATCAACTCGGCATAAAAGGTGGATCGATCCAAAGAGTGTGTGCCACATCATCACCTGGGCACGTGCAGCCATCGATTCGAATAGATTGATTCGAAATGATCGATTCGGACAAAACAACCTACCGAAGAACGTCAATTCGTATTGATCATATCTCACGATCCACCAGTCCAAATGCTATAAAATTTCACGGGAGCTTATGTACAAGATAAAGAATGTTCACACCAAGTTTCGACTCCATTGGACAAATTCTTGATCGATACGAAATTCGTTCGTATCGATCCCGGATCGAGCCGAAACTTCATGGGCTTGGTCGCGTGGGCCCACTCACGTGCCAGAAGAAGTTTCCCGAGATCTGAGCGAAATATCAGCCTCATACGCCTATAAATAGAGCCCCATGGCCTATAGAGAAAGGATCTTTGGATGCCCCAACGCCCAGACTCTACCGGATTCAATTTTAATCTCTATTGCTGCTGTTGTACTCGAATTTCATAACTTTAATTCACTGTAATCCGCTGCAATCAATTGTAATCATCAAAGAAACATCAATAAAGTGATCAATTTCATAGTGGAGGCAATACGCCGAACCACTCTAAATTCCTGTGTTTCTGTGCGTTTTTATTATTTACATATCTGTTTTTTGGAGTTTTTGTTAGATAATCCTTTTTTCCATTTAATTTCTTCATTTTTATCTCTTCAAAAACTTCCGAAGAGTGTTGTGTCCATTTTTGGTACAAACACTTCAGTGCTTTCATTGAGAGAAAACCTAGTTTTTCCCCTTCTCTTTGGATCTGCTATCGATATCGGATTGTATAAATCCAAGAAGAAGATCCAAATCTCAAGTTTTGAAGCCCTTCCATCCTATTCAGATTTCCATCAAATCTAGGAAAGGACTTCATCAATTCATCATGGTAAGCACACGAACTACTTCTACAGCTGCTGATCAGGAAGGACAGGATAGACAGAATCTTGTACAATTGCCTTCATCCAACCAAGATGCCGCCGGACCTTCAGATCCATCAGTCCCGGTCACCAGGCAAGAGTTTCAGATGCTGCTTCAAGAGTTGACCCAGAGTCGGCAACAACTCACTGAACAACTGCACACCAACACAGAGTTGACCAACCAACTGAATCGCCAAAGGCGCAGAAGATCCAGAAGAGATCAAGCTTCTTATTCGTCCACGGAGAGTTCAGCCTCGTCTGATGATCATCACCGATCCACACGCCCATGGCTGGATGTGAGCTACACCCAGGCCACAGCACACCAACCTGCCTTAAATCTTGGACAACCCAGGACTGGACCATCCACCAGTCATCAAACCGGACCCTCATCCCGAGGAGGTGCCGCTCCTTATCATGTCACCGGCAACCTCGCTACCACCACTACCGAACAAGGAGTTGATGCTAGAAATCAAGCTGACCCACATCGTCACCGATGAGAACACACTTCAGAACCTTATGTCCCTAAAAATTTTGAACCAAGGAGGCGAGGCACGGACCGTCGACCACGTCCGGTCCAAACTCGCGCTGTGGATGACCACACCTTGGCACAGAATGCTCCAAATATCCAAATGCCGGATATACCGACGATGATTCGTCAGATGATCCATGAAAGTCAGGGTCTCACTAATGACGACTGGGGGATTTCCCGGAGTCATACCCCTTTCGCTGATGACATATTATATGCTGAACCACCTCAGCGCTTCAGAATGCCAACTTTGCCAGTCTGTGAAGGAAATTCTGATCCCAATCAACACATCCTGAAGTATGAATGGCTAATGAATGTTGTGAGAGCTGATGATGCAGTCAAATGCCGTAGTTTCCCCATTTCCTTAGGGGGCATTGCTACTATGTGGTTTACTCATTTACCGCCATGATCTATTTCTAATTTCGACCAGATGGCCACCAAGTTTGTTGAACAATTCCGTATGCACGTAGCGAGACCTAAAGATGTTAATACTCTGTCTAGTGTCACTCAAGCTCCCGGAGAGACACTCAGACGTTACTTGGAGCAATTTCATGCCACGTGTGCAGATATAAGCAATCCCAATGACAACTCTATCCTGATGGCATTGACTAAGGGGATTGATCCTGATTCCGAATTCGGAAATTGGTTAGCTGGGAAGCCGCCTGCGTCATTGGACCGTTTCTACTCCAAGGCAGCCCAATTCTTGAGAAGGGAGGATGCGAAACTGTCTAGGAAGCAGGATGATGCAGGGCCCAGCATGGAAGGGATTCAGAGTAACATCACAGTTAAACAATCCGGGGAGAGTTCTGGAAAAGTTCAGTTGAATATACAAAACAAACAGAACCAGCAGAGGGACAGTGGAAATCAAGGTAAAAAACGAGATCAAAATCGTGGTCCACGACGTAGAGCTCCTATGTTCGACAATTATATTCCATTGAATACGTCGTTGGAAAATGTGTATTTGCAGACCTGTAATACCATGCAATACAAGAAACCTACCCCGAAGCCATCAACAGAAAGACAAATCCAAACAGGAAAGTTTTGCAAATTCCATGAAAGTTATGGCCATAATACAAATGAGTGTCGACATTTACAAGATCTCATTGAAAAGCTGATACGTGAACGAAAGCTGGATCAGTTTGTACGGGCGCCGTAGTCAGGAGGTGCGGGCCCATCAAATCAGAATCGAGCATCAAACCAAGAATGGCAGGAAGAACCCGCTCGTACTGGCGGGAGGTTGGTTATTAATACAATAAGTGGTGGTCCCCATCCAGCATACCGAAGCTAGAAGGAAATGGAGTCGTATGCCAGCTCTATCAGGCATGCAGACTTTGAGTGTTATAGTAGTTTTGATGAAGGAGCTCCGGCCAAACAACAGAAGACGATGACATATGACATCGTATTCAGAAACAGAGATGCCGATAAAGTCGAAGCCCCCACTATCGATCCACTGGTCATCTCAGCTCAAGTAGGTCCTGCTTGGATGAAGAGGATCTTAGTTGACAGTGGAAGCTCTATGAATATTTTGTTTAAACGAGCTTACGACCAATGAAAATGGAATCCAAAGATTTAAAGCCTTGACAATCTCGAATCCATGGTTTCAATGGAAGCACTACTATACCCACTGGAGTAGTGGAACTACCAGTGGAGTTGGGAGTTGTAGAACGCCGGAGAGTCCGGATATTACAGTTCATTATGTTGGATATAGACTCCCCTTATAATGCTTTTTTGGGCCGACCGGCCCTCGCTGAATTCAGGGCATCCATTGCCTCATGGTGTTTGACTTTGAAGTTTCCCACTGATCATGGAGTGGGAATCATTCAAGGAGATCAGGCTGCTGGGAGAGCCTGTTACGTTGCCGAGCTGCGAGAGGCGCAACGAAAGGAGAAAGGAAAGGGCGTAGAGGAATCTCTCTGCGTCCGTTTTGCTGATAATTGACGATTAATGCCTGGGCCTAGGCCCGGGCACCCCAGCCAATTCCAAAGAGATCTTGAGCCGAGAGAAACCGAAGATGAAGGAGAATCTAAAGAAAGTCAAGCATCCCCGGTCGAACCGACGATCGATATCCCAATTGACGATGATGATGATTCTAAGATGATAAAGATTGGGTCCCAGATAAGCCAGCAAACTCAAGTGGAATTGGTTGAGTTTCTACAGGCGAATCTTGACGTATTCGCCTAGACGCATTCTGATATGTGTGGGATCTCGCCAGACATCGCGAGCCACACTTTGAATATTGACCCGCGGCATGTCCCGGTCAAACAGAAAAGGCGTGGTATGGATCCAGAGAGATCTGTCGCACTTAAAGAAGAGGTAGAAAAGCTTAAAACGAATGGGTTCATTCGAGATGCGCTATATCCCGAATGGGTGTCGAATCCCGTGATAGTCCGAAAGTCAAACGGAAAATGGAGAACATGTGTCGATTACTCCGATCTGAATAAAGCCTATCCTAAAGACAGTTTCCCGCTTCCCAGAATTGATCAGCTAGTAGACTCAACAACTGGACATGAACTCTTATCCTTCATGGATGCGTATTCTGGCTATAATCAGATACCAATGCATTTACCTGATCAAACACATACCAGCTTCATAACTAATCTGGGACTTTATTGTTACAAAGTTATGCCATTCGGACTCAAGAATGTCGGGGCTACTTATCAACGATTGGTCAATCAGATGTTTGCCAATCAAATCAGGAAAACCATGGAAGTATATGTATACGACATGCTTGTGAAGTCACAATTTTTCACTGACCATATTAAAGACCTGGAAACTATGTTTAACATACTTCGAGAATACAGAATGAAGCTCAACCCACTGAAATGTCATTTTGGAGTTGCATCCGGAAATTCCTTGGGTTTATCGTCAATGCTCGGGGGATTGAAGCTAATCCTGAAAAGATCTGGGCAATCAGAAATCTTGAAACTCCGAAAACTATAAAGCAGGTCCAGAGTCTCAATGGGAAAGTAGCAGCACTGAGCAGGTTCATTTCAAAGTCCACCGACAAATGCATTCCTTTCTTCGATCTGATCCGAAAAGGAAAACGAAACTTTGAATGGACCACGGAGTGTGAGGGCGCTTTCCAAGCACTAATTCAGCATCTATCCACGCCACCTATCCCGTCAAAGCCTATTTATCATGAGAAGTTGTACATTTACTTGGCAATATCAGAAAACGCTATCAGCGCTGCCTTAATTCGAGAAGAAGACAGGATACAGAAGCCAGTATACTACATCAGCAAACGATTGACTGGAGCTGAAAGGAATTATCCGAAACTAGAGAAGCTGGCTTATTGCCTTGTTATTACATCAAGGAAGCTCCGTCCATATTTCCAAGCACATCCTATTATTGTTTACACCGACCAGCCGTTACGACAGGTCCTTACGTGGCTTGAGACGTCTGGTAGGTTACTCAAGTGGAACATCGAACTGAGCCAGTTTGATATTACTTATACTCCAAGGCGAGCCATTCAAGGACAAGTCCTAGCCGATTTCATAGCCGAATTTACCATTCCAGAGGACTTTCCCGAAACTAGTGAATCTCCCGAATACGTCTGGAAGCTGTACACTGATGGTGCATCAAATGACTGGTGCTCGGGCGCTGGAGTTGTACTCGAAACCCCCGAAGGCCGATCTATATGTTATGCTTTAAAGTTCGATTTTCATGCAACCAATAATGAAGCTGAATATGAAGCCCTCTTAGCCGGATTGAAACTTGCCAGAGATTTGAGAATTATCGCTGTGGAAATTTATTGTGATTCACAATTAGTTGTGAGTCAAGTTCGGGGAGAATATCAAGCGAGAGATCGAAGGCTGGCTGCCTACTTAGCTCGATTTCAGGAAATACTGGATCAGTTTGATTATTATGACATCTATTGTATACCTCGAGAACGCAATCAAAGAGCCGATTCGTTGGCGAAGTTAGCCAGCACCGGTGAAGCACAGCAGATGGGACTCGGTCCCGTAGAGATATTATCCTCCCCAAGTATTGACCGGACAGAAACAGACTGGGTATGTGAAACCGTTCCCGATAAGGAGTCATGGATGACTCCATTCAGAAATTACCTTGAGCACGGAATCCTGCCGGAGCGCAGGAGTGAAAAAAGACAAGTCCTTCGAAAGGCCTCACGATTCACCATCTAGAATGGAGTCATGTACAGAAGAGGGTACTCTATTCCTTTACTCCGGTGTATCTCTCACGATGAAATTAAACGAGTATTAGACGATGTACACGAGGGAGAATGTGGCGATCACACCGGGGGGCAAGCACTTGCCAAGAAAATACTTCGATATGGATATTATTGGCCGATTGTGATTCGCGATGCGTCGGATTACGTAAAGAAATGTGATAAATGCCAAAAGCATGCTCGAATTCCTAGAGGCCCACCTACCGAGATATCGCAAATGGTCATCCCATGGCCGTTTGCAGTATGAGGCATCGACATCATTGGTACTCTACCTCTAGCAAAAGGTGGTGCAAAGTACGCCATCGTCGCAGTTGATTACTTTACAAAGTGGGTTGAAGCCGAACCTCTTGCTACCATAACGACGAAAAAAGTGATCAACTTTGTAGTCCGCAACATTATCTGTCGATTCAGTCTCCCACACACCATTATCACTGATAACGGAACCCAATTCGACAGTGTTGAATTTAAAGATTTCTGCAAACGGTTTCGCATTCAAAAGAAATTCTCTGTAGTTGCACACCCTCAGGCAAACGGACAAGTTGTAGCAGTCAAAAAGGTCATAAAGTCCATTCTGAAAAAGCGACTGGAAAAGGTCGGGGAAAAATGGGTCGATGAACTTCCTATAGCTTTATGGGCTTACCGAACAACCCACAAGTCCGCGACCGGTCACACTCCATTCTCTCTCTCTCTTATGGTTCAGAAGCTGTTATTCCGGTCGAGCTAGACGTACCTTCTCATCGTGTGACATACTATCATCCGAAGAAAAATGCTGTATTACTTGCTAAACCTCTTGATTTATTGGATGAGAAGCATGAGGAGGTTGATCTGAGGGCAGCCGCATATCGAAGTCGAGTCGCCCGATTGTACAACGCCAAGGTCCGCCCGCGAACCTTTGAACTAGGCGATCTCGTCCTGAAAAGAATCTATCCGGTTCCTTCACATATGAAGTCAACATGGGAAGGACCGTATGTTATTGAACGAAGGCTCAGAGATGGCACATTCAAATTATCGACCGTCGACGGTCTTACTCTGCCGAGAGCCTGGAACAGCGAGAGTCTTCGTCGCTACTACACATAACAGGCTATGTTTATTCATTTAGTTTATTTTCCATTTACAATTTGTTTCTGCATTTCGAAATTAGAAATTGTAATAAGGCAACTGACTTTGCCATATTTTCTTATTTTGGCAATAAAATGCAATCTCTTCGAGCCAAAGCTGTGATTTACTTGAAATACTTCATATGATCATCACCATGCATGGAGAGCTAAGTTCCACCATACGATGGAATTTATTCGAATAGGGAGTGACTGTGATGCAACCAGTCACTCGCTAAGTGAAACCCGAGCTCGGGGTCAAGCCATCACACCAAAGTCAAAAAAGGATTGATACACGACAATCCTTCGCTTAAATCCAGATTCCCAGAGTGCGAACTGGAGTATAAATTTACAAATACGAGGAGGGTGGATCCGTCCACCTAACGACCTCGTCCGTATCTGAACCAAGTTTGAGGAGGATGGACCCGTCCATCTAACGACCTCACTTGTTAACTCAGGGTGGATGTAATCCGACCATCCACGATCCTGATACACCTTTCGTTCCCAGAGTGCGAGCGAAATCCAAAAACATGCAGCATATGTGACTGACCGTCTGTTTATCAACTCCAAATTCCCAGAGCGCGAATTGGGGTATAAACTTTAACTCCGGATTCCTAAAGTGCGAAACGGAGTATAAACATCAACTCCAAATTCCCAGAGCACGAATTGGGGTATAAACTTCAACTCCGGATTCCCAGAGTGCGAAACGGAGTATAAACATCAACTCCAGATTCTCAGAGCACGAATTGGGGTATAAACCTCAACTCCGAACTCCCAGAGTGCGAGTCGGAGTATAAACATTAACTCCAAATTCCCAAAGTGCGAATCAGAGTATAAACATTAACTCCAAATTCCTAGAGTGTGAATTGGAGTATAAACGCCAACTCTAAATTCCCAGAGTACGAATTGGAGTATAAACGCCAACTCCGAACTCCTAGAGTGCGAGTCGGAGTATAAACATTAACTCCAAATTCCCAGAGTGCGAATTGGAGTATCAACTCCGGATTCCCAGATTGCGAAACAGAGTATAAACATTAACTCCAAGTCCCCAGAGGGACATATAATTAAAACTTAAACCGGCATAACCGATCGCCAGTAAACAAATGAAAATACCTGGAGTGCGGATATGATCATCGATAAGTAAACGAGTGGGGTTGAACCACTCAATCTCCACCTGTCTCAAACATCCGTTTAGTGGCACTAAACTCAACGTGTTATAAGTGAGATGCAATTGCTGGCTGATGTTCTACAACTCATCCCCAAGACTGGGGGGCAGGACTTAAGCGTCGACCATTGATTGAAGCGGCGAGACGTCAAAATTTAACTCACTTCCCGGTCGTGAACCATGTCCAAAATTTTCGGACTTGGCGAATAAAAAACAAACTTGACCCGGAAGCTCAAACTTCACAAGTACACTTCAAATATTGAAACACTTGAGCAAATACACAATAACTGAAAAGGAGCCAAAAAAGAAGAGTTTCATTTCTACTATTTGTGAAAGAAATTCATGTACAAGTTTATTCCAAAGAATTCCTACTAGCAGGGGCCGAACCCGCATCTATACACGGCCAACAAAATGAAAATCAAAATAAACCGAGGAAGCATGTCTACTCTTTTTCTTCCTCGGCTTCCTTTTCGGTGTAGACCCGCTAGAGCCGCCGCTAACCTTTCTTTTTGAGCCTTTACTTTTTGGTGGTCGGTCTCCAGGCGGGGGCATGATATCAACGTCCTCCTCCGAGCTCGAATGAATAAGGATACTTCCTGCGGGCAGAGTCGGAGGAACGAGATCAACTGTAGGAGTCGGAATGAACACACTAGTGTCAATGATTGTACCACCAGGTGATATCATTCTAAGCAGAGCCGGACCAGGTGCTGCCATCCCACCTCCAACTGCCACCACGAACCGCTGCTTCCATTTCAGCGTTAATTTCGGCTAATATTTCTTCCTCATGAATCGCTTGGGCCTCGCTAGGAGCATCGGTGGTTGGCATTGAAGAGCTTGTAGTGGGAGCGCCTCCACCCATAACAAATGGCAGGTCGGCAAAAGGATCGCTATGACGACGAAAGAGTTCCTCCATCATCTGCTCATAAAAAACAAGCATGCTTCCCTGCATTTCATCGAGTGGCGCAGTTGTAGTTATGGTGGTCGCTTCAGTGATGACGGCCTCCTGCGTTTGATATGATTCTTGGGTTGCAGGAAGCACGATCGGTGCAGCATCAATCACTGGACAAAGGAAAAGGAAGACTGTCAATAAACAAATCAAATAAAGCTATCGATCTCGAACAAGTACGAAGAATGTTCAGAGTACCTTCCTCAGTTTGGCTCGTAGATGGCTGAGCGGCTTCAACAACATTCTCTATAGCCGGAGACATTTGCGGCTGATCCGGATTGTAGGTAGAAACAGCTTGGGGATCGACCGCAAGTAAGGGCTCAGGCTGGGTTGACGCTGGAACTTCAAGACTCGCATCATGATGTTCAACCCCTGAGCCTTCTCCTACTACCAAGTGCTGGGTGCCAAGTCTCTCCTTCTCATAAGAAATCATCGACTCATGGAGAATTTTCCGTTCATCTTCATTCAGCAGACGATTCTTGAGTTCAAATTCGTCGACTGACTCACCCAGATGCACCACTTTCTCCTCCTCAACCAATCGGCCCCAAGCATTGTATAAATGTGCCGGGTAATCATCGAGCCAGGCTAGACCCCTATGCATCAGCACGTTAGCATTATAAACAACGAGAAGATCTTCGATATCGGCTTCTAGCCTGGACTCAGCCGATTTCACCTCCTCCTCGACCTTAGTCTCCACCTCACGGGCCTTAGCCACGGCCACATCCTGTTCACCCCGGAGAAAGATAGCCTGTTCGCACGCCTCATGGGCTGCGTTGTTCGCATCATCCCTTTCCTTGGCAATGTCAGAGAATTTGGCTTTAAGCTCGTTGAGTTCCTTAACCGCTGCATCTGGTTCGGCGGTGACAGTAGTATTTCGGTGGCCCATCTCCTCCACCAAGGCAACGTGAGTCTACCTCAATCTCTCCATCGCCACATTCGCTTCGTCAGCTTTTTTGGTGGCCTCAATTTCATATTTTCGAGAAGACTCAGCCTCGGTATTGAGCAACTGGATGATTCGGTCCTTTTGAGCAAGTTCGGACTCCATCTTCTCAATCGCTTTGGCTCGCTCAAAGGCCACCTTGGAAGCTTTTTCTGCAGCCTTCGCCCACTCTCTATACTGGGCGTAGATGTCATGAATGTAATCATGCATCGTGTTCTCCGCCCCCGATGGAATTCTCTTTAAATGGGGTGGAAAGACGTAGCCGTCGAAGCATATGTTTGGGAACTCTTTCCTCAGCTGAGCGATTTTAATAGCCCCTTCCCCCGTGAGCTCAGTTGTGACCTACTCTGCAATTATGGGGGCCATGGTTTCGACTCTCCGGAGATGAGTTTTGGGCAAAAGTGTGAGAAGATGGTCTGTGTCGTGGAAGCTCTGGTGGATATGAAGTCTGAACAGGAGGTGGAGATGGAATTCTAGGAGGTGGCGAACGGGACCTAGATCGGTGTCTATAGTCTCTATCCCTATCCCGTTCGTATCTGTCCTGATTGGAGTACCCGCGATCGCGGTCTCTATCTGAATCTCTCCTGCGGGAATCATAATAAGAAGAAGACTTTCGAGTCGAGCGAAGGCTCCCTAACATCGATCCTCTCCCAGATATCGTACCTATGAATAAGAAACGAAAGAAAAGTTAGTGACCTCTTAGATTGGACGATTTACGATTATGAATCATGTAGTGCAGTGAAGTGTATGTATGTGCAACCCCCAGACCAACCGGAAATGTCGGCCGCACTCATAACAAGCGACTCGCTCAGATCAAGAGCACTGTCAAGCTCCTCTATCCCGTTGTCGTGTTGAAACGACACATAATCCGGAATCGAAATATCAGCAAGCCCTTCGAAAGGATTCTCTACTTGCAGGGGAGGAGCCTCCGAAATTCTAATTCCAGGAACAGGCAAAGACACAACCACATATTTCAATCTCATGGATTTAGAACGCTTATGAGAAACTGCCTTGCCATTTCTCCTTCCTTCTGAGTCCTGAAAACTTCCAGAAGACCCAGCTATAAGTTCATCATCAGTGGGTGTTCTCTCCGGATCAACCCCTTCGGTTATCATGACACCGGGCGCTTTACGTTTCACCCGCTTCTTCGAGACCGCCCTAAGTGTCCCTTCCAGCCTTATGCTTTGCTTCCGTTCAATCAGCCCGACAATTCTCAAGTTTTTGTTAATTAGAACCAAGTCAATGTTCCTCTCTTCACCCGGAACTGCTTGGAGGATCCGAACTAACTCTTTGAAATACCCACCTTCAGGTCGTGAGATTACGGCTGTAAAAGAAGAGAAGTATGTTAGTTTTGAGAACGATTATTATTATCTCGATAATTCTTGAGAAAGACTGCAACACTTACGTCTATCCAACCATCGCCTAGTGAATCCAGGGGGGCATCGAACGTAGAACCATTCTGTTTTAAAGTAGCTCAGCCTTCCCCAGGATTCGGTTACTACTTGGAAGTTCCTGACTGACTCCAGGAAAGTGAAAGACAGGCTATCTCCCATACTTTTGAAGTTAAAAAGGTATATAATCTCGATCGGCTTAGGTGGTCGAAAGAGAATTTCCATAAAAACAATGAAAGTGCTATTTAGCAAGGCATATCCATTGGGGTGTAGCTGGGATGGAGCGATTCCAAGGAATGACAACATTTCCCTTATATACTGATTAAATGGAGGAAGTGTCCCTACTGCGCAAGCATGACGATTGAAAGCAGTAAACCCCTCTGGGGGAGCATGCGGTCTATCATCTGGCCCTGGCAGTAATACGTCGTCGAGCGGCAAGCCATGTCTTAAGCATATCTGTCCCAGCATATCTTCGGAAATGCCAGACGGCACAGAGTCTTGTGGATGGCAAAGGAATCGGGCGCTTGGAAACTCGTCAGGAGCTGGATCTATGACTTCGGCCTCAATGGCTGGTATCTCGATTATTGGAGGAATTAAACTCTGAGCTTCCTGTTGCTGTGAGCTTGAAGATTCCATTACTAACTAGCTTATGAGAAACCATCATTAGACGATAATAAGCCCGTGCATCCCCTGGTGTGAAGTGTGAAGTGTGTGAATGTGTTGTGCAGTGCAGTGCTGTATATTACTTGAAAAAATTTCTACAGAATTAAAGAAAGCGTGCAAACGACAAGAATTCGAAGTTCAACTGGAGTGACCGTCATCGCTGATCGTCGCAACCGTGACATCCAGATGCTGGCGACCGATCCAAGTTAAAGTTCGTTATAATTTTGTTAAGTTACTGTTCCATCGGCCAGCTTCGAGAGGTAGTTAAATATGCTATTCTACAGTTAAGTCCATATATGCAGGAATGAAGCTCGCCGGAGTCAAGTGTTCAAATATGCAAAAGTTTTCCAAATTCATCAAATTTTGGCTTGGAATCGATCACCATAGATCAAGTTCGTATCGGTCGAGGAGGCCTCATTTTCGTATCGAACATAGTCGAATCGATACCTTTCGTATCGATCAAATTCGAATCGATACATTTTGTATCAATCGATTCGTCCTAACTTCGTATCGATCACCAAGAATACAGTTCGCATCCGTCAAAGGAAATTCGTTCGTACCGATCATGAAACGGTACTTCGTACCGATTGCTAGGAAGTCATTTCGCATCGATGTGGAATCGTCTTTTCCTTGTATCGATCTTAGACAAGAAATTCTGTATCTATCGTCTTGAGTCGATACGAAATCTTATGACCCCAGATTGACACAAAGTTCAATCCTCTATCCACAACTGATACGAGTTACCCCATCGTCTGAATCGATAACACCTCTTCTCCTCCAAGCAGTCTGAACGCCATTGGTTCTCCCCACAACCTTGCTCAGGCCCCATATTGGCGTCGTCGATGCCGATATTGGCGACGACCATGTATGGAGTGACGGTTAAACTGAAGTCTTATCGTGTTGGGGTAGTATGGATCTATTAGTTACATAGTTAAAACAATTAGTTTTTAAGAACAATGGATTGCTCGGTTTGGGGATGGAGTCGTCTTTTCTTCCTTTCTAAATCCTGATCGATGCGAAGGCAGAGGAAGTAAAAAGGAAAAGGAAGTAAAAAGGCAAAAAGTAAAAAGAAAAATGACTAGGTCCACAGTATTTATATGGACCAAGGGGATGGAGAAAAAACGATTCGCCTCCCAGTTAAAGCGACCGGTTGCTGCAGGTCCAACCCTGAGTCGATTCAAACAGGATATTCGTACCCATAAGCCCGAGCCTTCATCGAGGCGAAGTTGTCACCAGGGTCCATCGATTCGAAACTGCTGTTCGTATCGATTGATTCGACTCCATCCATAATGCATTGATACGAGCTACGCTTTTCGCATTCACCAAGTCACAACCTCCAGAGGCCAATATCCATCGAAGCTCATGTTTATCGATACGAACTGTTCATTTCGTACCCATCAACGCGAAGTATATCGATACGAAGACAATATTTCAACCTTTCACATCGATTCGGGAGAGGATCGATACGAAGGAACATTCAAAAACAACCATCGAGCGTTGTTACAATTCTAATTTCACATCGGTTCAGGAGAGGATCGATACGGAATTCGATACAAGAGAACTGGCAACGACTTATGAACGTGTAACGTTGACGAGAGTCAGATTAACATATATGCATATATGTCGGACTAACATTCAATTTTCAACATCCACAGGAATCGAATACTCATCTAATAATGATTACGACGATAAACAGATAATCACTATAATACAGCAATCAGTTACAACGGTGCAGGGTACAACAGTTGACAATCAGTAGTTCACATTACTGAGGAAATCAGTCAAAGATTACAATTTTCAACAAAAAGGCGATAACTGTTCAGAATGAAGATTGCAGCTTTTCAAAGCACGTCATTTTTCCACAAGATGTACTTTGGGGGGCAAATGTTATCCTGCCTTTTGGCAAGGCCGAGATATCAAGAAACCGACTGAAAACCGAAGATCGCTCGACCCGGATATCAAGTATGTGCAAGTTTGCTATGGATGTCGTTGAATTTTGTCCGAGTCTGGATCAAGCTACAATCAGCAAGACACGATGAGTGAAGCCATGAAAGCCAACGTCCCAATTTTCAAGTCAATCTGGGTTCATATGCTTAAGTTATGATCGATGCAAGTTGGAGAAAGTAGCCTCAACTTCGTATCCATCAGTAGGCCACAGTTCGAATCGATCAGATTCGTATCCATCGTCAAGCCCTAGTTCGTATCGATCGACTTCGTATCCATCAACAGATAGTGCACTTCGTATCGATCGGCCAATGTCTACTTCGTATCCATTAAAAGGAATTTGTTCGAATCCATTAGGACATGCCACTTCGTATCCAGCTGATAGCCCTTGTTCGTATCCTTCAAGTCCAGTTGCTTTGTATCCATCGGGAAGTCCCTGTTCGTATCGATTCATATCATGGTTATTCGTATCGATCGGGCTACCAATGTTTGAGTCCATCTGGCCACTTCAACTTCGTATCGATCGACTGGAGTCGATGCCAATCGATACGAACAAGGCCGCGCAATCAACGTATTCCACATGTTTTCCATCGATACGAACAGAGCTCGTTGCATCGATGCAAACGAGAGTCATCTTCCATCGATGCGAACTAAACAACGGACTTTGATATGAACAAGGCGAGAATCCTGGGACGACTCAATCAACTTGGCATAAAAGGTGGATCGATCTGAAGAGTGCGCGCCACGTCATCACCTGGGCACGTGCAGCCATCGATTCGAACAGATCGATATGAAATGATTGATTCGAACAAAACAGCCTACCGAAGAACGTCAATTCGTATCGATCATATCTCGTGATCCACAGTCCAAATGCTATGAAATTTTCACAGGAGCTTATGTACAAGATAAAGAATGTTCACACCAAGTTTCGACTCCATTGGACGAAATCTTGATCGATACGAAATTCGTTCGTATCGATCCCAGATCGAGCCGAAACTTCATGGGCTTGGTCGCGTGGGCCCATTCACGTGCCAGAAGAAGTCTCCCGAGATCTGAGCGAAATATCAGCCTCCACGCCTATAAATAGAGCCCCAGGGCTTACAGAGAAAGGATCTTTGGCCCAACGCCCAGACTCCGCCGGATTCAATTCTAATCTCTATTGCTGCTGTTGTACTCGAATTTCATAACTTTAATTCGCTGTAATCCGCTGCAATCAATTGTAATCATCAAAGAAACATCAATAAAGTGATCAATTTCATAGTGGACGTAGGCAATACGCCGAACCATTCTAAATTCCTGTGTTTCTATGCGTTTTTATTATTTACATATCTTTTTTTGGAGTTTTTGTTAGATAATCCTCTTTTTCCATTTAATTTCTTCATTTTTATCTCTTCAAAAACTTCCGAAGAGTGTTGTGCCCATTTTTGGTATAAACATCCACTTCTTGATCTAGCTTGCTTGTAATATCATGAAGCTTAAAAAGGCGTCCCTAGAAAAGATAATGCTTCATGATGCAAGAAGAATTAACGACCCATGAGCAATATTTGTGGATCAATAGCGATCCATCCCCTTAGGCTAATTCTTCTCCTTTTCTCTTGAGTCCCTCTTAGTTCCTTCTTTTGATCCTTCTGGTTGATTCTTGAGTCTTTTCGACTTGACCCAGATGTTCTAACTTCCATTGAATTCTATTGGGTTAAAAACCCGGATAACATTTGCCCTCCAGAGCATGCTTTCGTTGGAAACAAGGCATGCTATGGAAGTAACTGGCTTTGAGTTCCCATTTAGTGAGGTTCAAATGATCGTGTTGAGGCCATCATGTGAATATGGCTTTGGTTATTTAGCCGTCTGTTGAGTTCTAATGTGAATTGTCATTGCTCATAACAACAAATCAATTTTGGTCCCACAACTTTTACGATGCTTGCAAATAACACGTGGATCATGCTTGGAAAGTTTGGATAAAATTGGTAGCAATTTAATGGATCGCTAGCGATCCATAGTCCATGGATCGCTAGTAATCCAAGGACTTAGCAGAATTTTCTTGGGCAACCTCCTATTTAGCTTCACACGGGACGACCTTCCTCCATTCCGTATTTTCATTTGCGACTCGATCCTTCTGCCTCGCGACCCGAACCAAAGTATTCAAGTCCTAACTTCACTTTTGCCATCGCCGCCGCTGATCTCCACTGCCGGAGCTTCTTGCCATCGACCCTACTGGACTTTGCCGTCGTTTTGACCTTACCTCTAGCTCCTGAAATTTCGTCAATTTGGATCGCCGTCGACCTTACCCACTTAGATCGTCATCGACCTATCCACCTTGGATTGCCGCGAACTTAGAGTTTGACCATATTCGCCTTTTGATTTCTGACTTGAAGTGGGTGGTATGGATTTTTGGCATTTTGTTTTATCGATTTGGTGATGAGGTTGTATTGGTGATGGACGTAGAATTCAAGTTGATTACGATTTTGTGGAAGAAGATAGTAAATCGAGTTTTGAGTTCTTCATGGAACGAAATCCGAGTTTCGCCCTGATGCTTGACATGTTCTGTTGTCTTCGTCCACAAAATCAGAATTAACTTGCACCAAGTTACATCATTAATCTGGCACAATGTCTTACGGATTGACTTTTGATTTTTCTGGGAGGTGATAATAGCTTAGGGTAGCATCTTATATGCAGCTTATGCTGTTATAACCTTCTAGAGAACTGAAATTGACATATGCTGAGAATTCTCGACTCGATTTGGACCCATCAATCTATAGTTGCTCACTTCGGATTAGTACTGTCATTGCACAATCGGTGTACCTAGAATGGGAAGAGCTTCACGTGTCGCTTCAGACAGCGGCTCCGTTATCGATCGTTGGTCGATAACAGGTAAGTGTTGGAGAAATAACTTCAATGAATGATATGAAAAGCTCTGTTCTTTCTTCACTGCCAGTGAACTATCTGCACAGGATAGAGCATTTGTAGTGTTCAGGACACCAAGCCCATCCCACATAGATAACACACTGCACTTGCCCCAGTCAACACTTGGAACCCGATGTGTCGGCATAAATCGATATTTTTTCGGAGTTCAAGTTTTAAGCATAGGGGGACTTTTAGGTAAAAATCGAATTACCCAACCGCATAAGGTACAAGTTTTGTTAAATAGAATGAAGCACCCGTCATCCCGTCGTAAATCCAATGGAAGAAGTCCAGCACTCTCAGAAGCCAAATCGTCATCAGTTGCGCCTTCACAAATGGTTTCAGTAGCGCCTACTTCTTCAGTACCGCCAGCTGAATATGGTCAATTGGTTCCGGTTAGTCCGGTTATCGATTCGATTCCTCCAAATTTTAGAGTTCTACTCAATCCATCGGAGTGAGCTTCCTCCGTATTCTCTGCTAAAGTTTTGCATAACATTTTTTTATGCCACTACGTATTTTTAGTGGCGTTCCGATAATCGTTACGAGAAAACATGCCACTAAAAATCCTCGAGTATTAGTTGCACTTTTTTAAACGCCACCAAATTTATTTTTTTGATAGCGTTTTTATAACGCCATAGAATTTCTTTTTTGTAGCGCCTATTTACCGCCACCGAAAAGGTTTTCTCCTCCATGATACTTTTTATGGCGTTATCTAAATTTTTTGTAGCGCCTGTTTAACGCCACCGAAAGGATTTTCTCCTCCACGTTACCTTTTCATGGCATTATATGCATTTTTTGTAGCGCTTAATAAACGCCAGCATAAGTGTACTTGAGTTTCTAATCACTCTTTTGTAGTGACATTTTAACGCTACCAAAATAAATAATATCCAGTAGCGTTTGTTTCCCTCCACCTGCTACTCCAGATTTACCCCTGATCTAGCATCCAATTATATAATAACAGAATACGCAAGCACATACACTTTTGAACACAATATATTAAACAACTACAAAATACGTATACGCATTGAAGATCCACAAGATACATAGACATTCATACATCCACATACATAGGTGTCGACAAAAAGCTACCCGTACACATACACAACCAAACTACCATAAGTGTTATAACCAAACTACCATAAGTGTCATAACCATACATATACATCTGAAATAAACGTCTGAAATAACCAAAGTACCGAGCAAAACCTGAACCACCATAAAAACCTGAACTACCTGTCATTGCCGATGTCTTCAAAACCTGAACTACCTGTCAACAAAGAACAGAACAAAAGAGTGAGAAAACAAAACCTGAACTTAAAACTGCTTAAATAAGCAATGTACTGAAACAAAACATATGGACGACAATCGACCACTTCTCTGCACTGCAACAACACTCAACTACCTTGCCACTTCTTCCTACACTATCTAAAAAGGTAAGCTCATTTTCTTATGACAACTGCGAAAATTACTAGGAAGTGATCAATTGAGTAATGCGATGGTGGATAATGGTTGACAGCTTATATATACTGCTGTTAAAACTATCCAAATTATTCAACATTTCAGACCAACCAAATTAGTATACGGTAAATATTAATTGATATACAGTTTTTCAAAGAGTAAAAATGTACAATAGCTCACATCATATAATGTATAGCATTAATAATAAGAACTAAGAAGTTCGTTTCGTTAGTAAATGTAGAACGATTGACATCTTATAATCTTGTTCCATCAAAGCAGGGTTCATTCTAAAATGTGATGTCTTATGACGATGTCTTAGAATACAATGACCAAGACAGTGGGTGTTTAAAATTTGTGCATGTAAAAAGTAGTTTTCATTATATCTAACGAAGAATAGAATAAACTCTTCACATTCACAGCCAGTATATTCATTATATTAACTTGCATGGTAATCCACAACATATTCAAGATGCGCTGGAATAGATTTGAAGTAGTCAAGATCCAACCAGTGGCCCGTAAAGTGTATTTAAGACTTGGCTATCCAGCTTGTCTTCATAAAGTATGACTACAAAATTAAACCAGCTTTTTCAAAAATATACGATAAATGGGTATATCTGTCATATTAAATAACATGCGCAGATTACTCATATAAAAGATGCACTCGTGATGTAAGCTTGATAATAAAATAGTAGCAATGTCTAGTAAAACCTAGCCATTAAAAAGGGAGACTGACCATAAAATGAGTTGACACACAGCTACAACAAGAGAACCCCTCCAAAGTCTGTAAACTGTAACAAGATTATCAAATGCAAACAAGATTATTAAATGCCAAAAAATTAAAATAAAAACAGACATTATAGCTTAATTAAATGCAAACAAGATTATTACTTCTGTAAACTATAACTAATTGCAAGTGGACAGTTGAAATTTATAAAACTAACACGTGAATACAATGAAAAAATGGGTATCTCCAATGTCTGTAAACTGTAACAAGATTATTACTTATTACTTCAGTAAACTGTAACAGAATTGTTTTTCTTTTTTCACCTCTCCAAAGTCTGATCTTAAACATGGGTATCTCCAAGTTAAAATAAATGATAAAGAGGTGAAATTAATTACTATGTCAAAACCTTACCACCTGATTAATATAATGAAAAAATGGTTAGCTAAGCTCTAAGTTTGACAAATCTAATTCAATAGGTTAACACACGAATACAAGAAAAAAAGGCTAGCTAAGCTTTATTGGTCAAGATAATAGTGTAAAAGTAAACAAGATAGCAGAGTGTTTGACTAGAAAAGGGAAAATCTAAGTATACAGACAAAGGGCGACCCGAAGAACATTTATTCATTAATCAATCATTTTTTGTTTGAATAATGTCCTAATGGTTGAGTTCAGTTTCTATAGTCATTATAGCGAACCTATGATATGCATAAAACCAACATTAAACTGAAGCAAAAAGCTGTCTCTCGACATCATTCAGTTAACAAGGACTATCTTAAATCCTTTCGATGATCATTATATACATACAGTTTTATGCACTATCGTTCTTAAGTCGATATATTTTACTGTCAAATATGTTTTCAAGGGAAACTAGTATATTCTTAAGTTCCTAACTTGTTGAAAATCAAATAGTGTCAAACTTTAGAGCACTATCCAGAGAATCTGATTACAGTGACAAGGTATAGTGAACTATGTAGCTGAAATTATTTAAAACATCAATCAAATTCAAACTACTACATGTTCAATCCTACCTCGAAATTCAACCATTGGACAAATTTCATCCGCATTGGGCATTACAGATTGAAATCTTTAGTTTAATTTAGTTGAAGCATTAGAAATTTATGATCCTTCAGTTCGCAACTACAAATGGACATAGATGCTTATTAAATAAGTGTTTAAGCTTAAAAACTTGTTTAATTGAAGTCTAAACTCAAAATTTTGCTAAACAAACATCTAGATGTGACCAACTGTGTCTGTTTATGACATTTAGATGCTTCTGTCTGTTTAAAAGATTTCCTTCCAGCGGAATTATTGTGAAAATCAAATTATTATGATGCGTAGTAACATAAATTGTAGGAAATTTTCGAAGCATGTGTACACTGACTGATACAACCCAAAATGTATCCAGCCATTTTTGTGGCCATAGAATTTCAGATGTTTAAAATTTTCAAAATACAGCCAAAGAAAATAAAATATCAACGACCCTAAACAAAAACTTATTCTCTTTTGGTTCTGTGAGTTCAATTCTTGCTTTTGTTTTATTGTCACCTGCCTAATTGAGTTATAATAAATAAGAGAAAACCAAACTTCTTTTACATGAATTGGGGATGTAACTCTATTCTGTACTGTTATGATCTCTTTATATTAAGTCTTACCAGGAAGACAGAAATCAAAGTTCCATTAAAAATCAATAGTACTTGCTTCTTGAAAGCTAAAACTAATATTTTATTTTTATCCAGTTAGTTCATTACTTAAATCATGCATTTAAGCATTAGTAAATATTTTTTCAACCGAAGTGTTTGTGTTTGTATATTGCAGCAGTTTTCTGAAAATGGATATTAAATATTAGTAAGAAGATTTTCATTAAGATGCACATCAGAGATGTATGAAACACATGTTTATACTACTAAACAATTATATGATTGTTGTTTTCAAACTATTTAACTAAAAGTGATACATAAAAACTAAAGCAATGCCACACACGCGCACGCAGGCACACAAATAAAATCTTTAAAGGACTGTAGACCATATGTAAAATCTGTTAAGGACCAAGTTTTATGTGTAGTGTTTTCTTATAAGTTTATAACTAGAATATAATGTCTACCATGAATATGATCTTTCTACTTCTATTGGTCCAAATTCATACTTCAAAAATTAAAGCTATTTTTTAGGTATGCATATAATATTGGCCTTAATGATGATTAGAATTGACTGATTAATATTAGGAATTCATAAGGAAGTATGTAAAATGACATCCGAGGAAACTCATATTTTAGACAAAATTTGTATCATATATATCTGTCATATAATCACACGCATGCAATACACAAACATAGCATGCCAGATCATAACCTAAACATCATGAAATCAGTATACTTAAACAATCAATATCACATATGTGTTCAAGCATCTAATGTCATGTTATAATTGTTTGTAAATATTCTGAAAATCTTACTAACACATATATGATCATTTGAAAATCATATTCATCGTATCAATAATTGTATACACAATGTTCAACACAAAAGATATCTTAGAGAGGAACTCCCAAAATAGTGGTTAAAGGCTAAAACAATTCTTTCAATTTTTGGTTCCATGACGTAATAGTTCTAGAATGCTAAGAAGAAACTTTCCACAATTGCGGAAACATGAGCTGATGTTCAGAAGTCATGCAAATGAAAAACATATGTACTACATAGTGGATTGGTTTCTCAAAAGAATTCGGTTTTGAGTCTCGCATAAATTCAGATTGATAAATCTACAGATTGGGAGTTTAATTTAGATCTAAGCTTAAGATTTGCAAAAACTACAGACTGAGATACAATCTATCACTAACATCCATATAGATGATAACCTCGTTGAGAAGATCTATCACTAACATCCATATAGATGATAACCTCGCTTCAAAGATATTATAGATTGAAATACATCTATCACTAACCTCTAAGAAAATACCACGAAGATTGAGAGCAATTCACGATGATAACCAGGCTGCTATAGAGCAGCAGCAAGAAAAAAAAAATCAATCAACTCTAAAAAGCAAATGAACTGTTTGTTGTTTGAGAATTAATAGTATGTATGTTTTCAAAAGATGTTCGAGCTAAATAGATATATTTCAATTTGGATAATAGCTAATTAGTATCCCCTTACATTCTTATAAGGTTTGAATATTGTTTTCCAAATATCTTGAATAAGAAAAATGTTTGGACTGGATGATCTATCCATAGGATGCATTCATAAGAAATCTAGTTTGATCAACCATCTATCTTTGTGGTTGACTTCTAGTATCATGGACATCATATATGGTAAGTAATTTTGACATGTACTGTCTGTCCTTTTAACAGTCATTCGTCTGGCTAGTTCTATATTTTGTTTGCTTTATATCAATGTGTACTACACAATAATATAAAGTCCAACATGTATTATTTCTTTCCATTCTCATTCCTATCTTTGTGTCTAATTCAACTTCAAAAATATTTATCAATAGCATGCTCACTGCAAAAGTCCAAGCTGACTCTTTCATATCCTTATTACATGGTGAAAGCTTTTGCGGTTAGTGTTGATACAATGTTCCATAAATACATCTTTGTATTAACTATGGCAAACGGGTGGCTAGTACATATTAAAAAAACAAAACAAAACAAACCAAAAGACTGTAGGTATGCACGTTCATACTGTCAATGCCAGAATTTGTCTATTATGATTTATTTGCATACGGGAAAAAAGCTAAAGTAAAACTAAAATGTGAAGTGTAGCACTAAAAACTTACATCACTACCGTTAGGGTATTGTGAAATCTAGTTTAATATACATATGCGACCTTATAATATTTATTTAAGTATGGGTAAATTACCTATTAAGAGGCTTCATTTTCAGTACACCTAATAAAATTATGATAGCATTACTTAATGCAGGTAAACGATACCACAGCAGATTGCCAGAACCAAATAAAACATTATAATGCTAATAACTGAAATTCATAAATCCAGTCAACTGAAACATTGTAAACACATCAACATAAAAATTAAAAAGACCAAAAGTTTGAAAAAATCTTTGGCTTAAGACACTGGAATATATAATAAACAGTTAACTGCTCTTACCTTTGCATTCAGCCATCCTTTCTTTGAAACACTTTACACTCTCCTCAAGCTCAGCAAGCTCCGTACCATTCAATAGAACCAACTCATTGTACTCGTCAAATTTCACTAACCACTCAGATTCAAAGGCTAGAAACATTTCCCCTGCTATCAGATTCATCTCTTCCTCTTTCACAAACTTCATCTTCTCTATCTCTTTCAAAGTAAGCACCAAACCGCCCAGCCCAGCAACATCATGATACAAAAACGCGTCCAATCCTGGGCACATCTTCTTATACTCATCAATCTTTACCAATAAGTTTATCAAACCTTAAAAAAATTAAGTTTTCCTGTAATCAGTTATCCATCCAAAAACAGAGGATATATATTGGATGTGAACTCAGTAAACCAATTCTCAGTAAATCAAAACTGAAAGCAACTGTAATAACAAATTCTGAGGAAACCAATTATTATACGTAAGAAAATAAATACCTAGGCTTCTAAGCAACTGATACATAAGAGCTTCTATTAACAAAATCTAAATCTAGTAATGAAACTCTAAATAATTTTTTCTACTATAAGTTATTAGTTTCCTTATTAACAACAATAATCCATCATTAAGAAAAAAAGTTAAAATCAATACCTAGGTTGAGTCGGTCAATCGAAAAGCTCGCCAATGCTGGTGAGATGATGATTTAGCTTTCCAAGTGTAATTTCCAGTAGTTCGTAGCCAAATAGATAGTCGAAAATCAATTTAGGTTTTCGTATTCATCAGTAGATCGATGATAAAGAGGGAAGATTTGGAAGATGAAGTCGAGGGATTTTGTGATGACGAAGACGGGTGATTTAGAAACTGAGAAAGATAGGTTATAAGGAGCGGCCATGGAATTTCAGCGATGTGAAAAAAAAATTAAGTGTTTAAAAGAGAAAAGGAGCGGCCACGTAAAATTTTAGGAAAAATTTCATGAAAATTTGGCGGAAACCAATTGACCACGTTTATTTGTTCATTTTTATGACTTAACTTCACAAACAGTTGCATAAGCCTTGAAATGCTACCAACAAATGCAACTAAAAATCAAATTTCTTGTAGTGGCTTCACGTGTCGCTTCAGACAGCGGCTCCGTTATCGATCGTTGGTCGATAACAGGTAAGTGTTGGAGAAATAACTTCAATGAATGATATGAAAAGCTCTGTTCTTTCTTCACTGCCAGTGAACTATCTGCACAGGATAGAGCATTTGTAGTGTTTAGGACACCAAGCCCATCCCACATAGATAACACACTGCACTTGCCCCAGTCAACACTTGGAACCCGATGTGTCGGCATAAATCGATATTTTTTCAGAGTTCAAGTTTTAAGCATAGGGGGACTTTTAGGTAAAAATCGAATTACCCGACCGCATTAGGTACAAGTTTTGTTAAATAGAATGAAGCACCCGTCATCCCATCGCAAATCCAATGGAAGAAGTCCAGCACTCTCAGAAGCCAAATCGTCATCAGTTGCGCCTTCACAAATGGTTTCAGTAGCGCCTACTTCTTCAGTACCGCCAGCTGAATATGGTCAATTGGTTCCGGTTAGTTCGGTTATCGATCGGATTCCTCCAAATTTTAGAGTTCTACTCAATCCATCGGAGTGAGCTTCCTCCGTATTCTCTGCTAAAGTTTTGCATAACATTTTTTTACGCATGGCATTCCAAACGGTGACGTATGCCTTCCATCGAAAAATGAGTTCGCACTTATGCCACCTTCAGGGTACACCGCTTGCCACCGGTATATGTGCTTGAATGGAGCAATGCCCCCATATAATCAATCCTTGAGAGATACTCTTTTGAACTTAGGAATTGCTCCATTTTAGATTCACCCCAACGATAGCGATCTAGACTTGCCTTTATGCCTTGTTTATACAGACATTCAATCGTGCCCTAAGTTTTATAAGTTAAGATATTTTCTCTCATTCAAGAAAAGAGACGAATGTCCGTCCCTCATGATCATCGAGGCTTAAAGAAACCGCAAAATCGTGCTTCAGCTTCAAAGTAACATGTCCCAATTCAAGACCCAATATTATTTCGTTAGGTGTCCTGAGGGATTTAATCATCTTTGAACGACGGAGGGTAAGTCTTCTCTTTTACTCGTTGAGATTTAATACATCGCTATGGCATTTTTGATAGATTGAGTACTCCTTGCAGTTATTCCGAGACCGAACAAAGATCCATCACTTAATCAATCTTCCATACTCTAAAGGTCGTAGACGCGAAAGTGAGATCGGTCAAGTTTTTGCTAACGGATGGGAATTTGCTTCGATACGGGTTATTGCATCCTGGGAGATCCGCCGTAGCCATTGAAGTTCCGTCTCCTTCCCGTTCCAGAATTCGAACATGCTCCATTTCTTCATTACATGGCTACGAAGATGGAAACCTCCTAGAAGGAGAAGGTTCGTCTAGTGGGTCAACCAAAGAAATTCATGAAGGAAGTGGTGTTATGACTAAAGCCAGCTGCCCGCCTAGGATGCCCTTGCCCGGAGAAGGAGGAAGAAGAATTCAAGCAGCACGAGGGCAAGGCTATGGTGACAACAGAAAGGAGGAGGGTGAAATTGAGAGCAGCAGCAGCTATGATTCCAATTCTAGTGATGATGAACTCGATGCAAGTTCTGGTGATGGAAACTTCGATTCATGTAATGAAACTCCGGGAATGAGTCCCATTCTCACGGATTTGCCTCCTCAAGAGGTTCGTGCTAAAGATGCTCCTCCAACAGCCGAGCGACATCATGGTACTCTGCTTAAGGAAACCAATATTAACTTTGGGGATTCGAGCAACATTTATCTAGATATCGATGAACTCATGGGAGAAGATTTCGAATTCAGGGGATTGTCACCTCGCCCCGGTCATGCTGTGTCTAGAGTTAGCCCGATTCCCACTGTGGAGACCTCCCAATCTAGTTTATGAAGTCTTTTTAGGCCATCCATGACACGTCACACATTTCACTTGGGTCGCTTCACTTACATGTGTATTATTTAGGTTCATTTCCTGTCGCTAAAGTTCTTTATTTATTTTTCATATCTAGTACTATGAGAGGCCATGGACTTTACGAGGACCTTGAACAATTTACTAATGCACAACACCGGTCAAAACAGACTTAAAGCCGCCATCAGCCCTAAGAAATCGAGGAAGAGTAGAGAAGTAGGAAGGATTTGGAAATCGTAGTACGTCGTCGGTACGACAGAGAACGAGGTAGAGTTTATAGGAGTGGTTATGAGAAGAGAAAAACTCCTGAGTCGAAGGTAAGTTGCGGTTCTCATCCCTTCGAGCACCAAGCATTTTCCTCGGCTCCAATCTCAGTTGGAATTGAAGTTTCGGCTTCCACTGTTCAAGTTTCACCTTTATCCCAGGCCCCATCAACTCACGTAGCGCCTGTTTCTAGTTCTTCACATCCCTACAGGAGGTTGGCTTATATTCTCCCGTCTGGTCCTCCTAAACTCGAAGTTGCACTCCCTAGATGGTTTCCAAAGGGAGTTAAATTTGATCACGATATGCATCCAATTCATAAAGATTCTTATATGCCCCATCTCCAAGCAATTCAAAGCGATTTGGATCAAGCTGAAGGATGGGAGAAGTTATGCAAGCAACTGGTAGACACCAACCATAACAACTATCAAGAGATCCTCTCCTTCGAGTTAGAAAAGGATGATAATGAGAGGACGTTAACGGAACGTGATGCTAGAATCGAGCAGCTGACAAAGGAGAGGGATGCTGCACTTCGAGAGAGTAAGAGCAACACCAGCTTGCTGAAGGAATTGAAAGAGGCCCACATAAAAATAGAAATCATGTTCCACGACGAAATCATAAAGACCCACATGAATGAGGTTAAGCTGAAAGAGGAGCTTGAAGCCCGTGATGAGATCATTGAAACTTAGAAGAAAACTATTGATGGTCATAACGAAGCCGTGGAAGCCTATAAAAAGACAATTGCTGATTACGCGGGAATGGTGGAATCCATTGACAAGACCATTTTCGATCAGACCCAAATGATTTATTCACTCCAGGAAAGAGTCGCGCAGCTTAATGCTGAGTAGACCCAAGTTGAGAGAAGGTCGCCATGACAGCGGACTACTTGGAGTTGCAGGATACTTTTGAAAGGAAAATGGAGAAGATGGATGACACCATCTTGAATATCTATGTTAACTTCTTACTGCATCAGGGGAGCCTCAGCTATCTGGGCCCTAAATTCCTACGTACCCTTGCTGTGGTTTGGGAATAAGTTCTGGCCCATTTTTGAGAGAACGTGGATGTATACTCCGAGCAAGAGTTGGAGGATGCCTATCTCAATGAAGAGTCGAAGAAGGCTTTGATAGAGGGTCGGGAGGTCATTCGAATCGAGAGGGAACAGGAGGCCACTGATGCTGCTGCAACTACGACTGCTAAAGCACTATTAGAGCCTTTCACTTCTCGGTCGGGCGAATCGTCAAAATAGCTTCGCGATCAGTTAACGAGTTCAGCCGGTACTGCCTTATTATTTGCCCCTCCTGTAGCTGTCTCGGAAGCCTCGGGTGGTCCTGGAACTTCTTACAAAGTTTTGGAGCTATCCAAAGAAGGAGAAGGAGGGGAGTATGAGATTGAAATTCTAGGACATTCTTCTGATGTAGGTAACCTTCTTGTTTCCCCAAAGTTTGAGAATTTTCAACTCACACCGCAAGAACACAATGAACTGAATGCTTTCATTTATGATCTTATAGGTCCGTCTTCTTTACCTACCGACCCACCGATCTCTTCAGTCCCGGAGCCTGCTGCTATTTCAACTGCCTCGACACTTGTTTTATAGCCGCTTTGATTGCTGCGCCCGTGTCTGGCTAAACAGCCAGGGCCGAAATCCGAGAAGATTGCTGCGTTGTACAGTCTGGACGACCTTTCTATATCCCTGGAGGGCGATTTCACAGCAGCTGAAGCTCGAGAGCAGGAAGACCAAACTGGCCAGCTAAGTAAAACCGAACAGCATATGGTGGCTGTTAAGAAGGAAAAGATTGACGAGGGAAAATCTTCAAGAGCTCCCGTAAGTCCCGGAAGTGCAAGACCAAGGGGAGTCTTCTGAGAAGGTCGAGAACAAGGAGGAGATGTTGGCACGGTGGAGATAGTTGATATTTCAGGCAGCGACACAACTCCTAATAGGGATTCTGAGAAGAAGAAGAAACTTCCGACCAAAGGTGGGAATGGGAGCAGTGGAAAGAAACATTGACATGCTCAAGTAACAATGGAGCCAAATATTAGGACATTCTAATTTGTTTGATACGTGTTTTTTTACAAGTGTAGAGTCTGCACTCGTTACTTTTGTTGTTGTAGCATATGTATATTCTTTTTATTGGCCGATTTTCTGTGGGTACGACCCCCACATTTTGACTTCGTATAGAAAATGTTATAAGTGATACAATGTTAATATTTTGATTGTAACTTTATTTGTCTACTTATCTATGTTTTATGCACTTATGTTAATTTTATTTACCACTATTTTATCCAGTCCTATAATTACTGACAAAATTCTTTGTTTGGAGTAACATAACTATGAAGTACTTAGTTTTTTTTGTTGAGTATTATTATGTGTGCGCCTCAGTTCCCGGGGCTATTTACTTCAAACACTTGATAGATGACCGGTTGATCCATGTGATTCTTCAGATGTCTGTAGCCGAGTCTAGTTTACGATTCCTATCTTTGGGAACTTGTGATTCAAGCGTCTCGATTCCAGAGATTTTGTCTGTCAATAATTGGAATTCTTTGTCGATTCGTAGTTGTGCGACATCGTTGGATTCATGCCATTACTCCTGATAGTAGGAGTAGATTCTTGTTAGTCCTGCAATAGATGATTTTCATGGCATTATCAGGACAATGCCGGTACTTAAGAGTGTGCGCGGCTTATGAAATGCACATCTTTAAAGAGTGTGCACGGCTTATGCGATGCGTGGCTTTGGGAGTGTGCGCAGCTTATGGGATGCGCGGCTTTTGGCATCGATATGACCCATCGATCCAGAACGGTTCGGAATCCCGACGTTACCAATCTTCGGGCAACGTCAGGAGTTCATGTTTCAAGAGCATGGTTCCATGACTCAAGAAACAATGCAAGGCTTATGGAGGTGTGTGGCTTTGATTGGGGCCTTCCCGGTGTTGCTGGAGCAACACTGGTTCTTAGAAGGCAGGGATCAAGTTTCGTCAATCCAATGGTTTGAGTCAATTTGCTTCCATTGACCCGGTAGGTAGATGTGGTGTACTTGAGCATGGTTCCACTGTCTCAAGCAGCGATCGAATGGTTTTGAGTCGATTTGACATCTTCGGCTCAGCATGTTACTTTTGTGAACATAGTTTTATTAGTTCGGAAAGAAAAGCAATTTTATTAATAAAAGTTGGGCAAGTTTTGCCTATTTACAATGCCTCTAGTATTCCGGGATGGCTTATTTGTTGGAAAGAGGAAATACATAAGATAATCTTAGATATAAGGACGTAGCGATTCACTATTCCATGTTAGGGGAATTTGGGCTCCATCGACGGTTGTTAGCTTGAATGTACCATCCCCTAGCTTCTGGCCGATCACATGGGGTCCTTCCCAGTTTGGTCCGAATGCTCCTGGTAAAGGGTAGACCCTCTTGGGGACAAGGTCTCCCACTTCGAAGTTGCGGTTGTGGATTTTGGAGTTGAAGTACCGTGCGACCCTTTTCTGGTGAGCGGCGGTCCTTGATTCGGCTTCTTCCCTCTTCTCGTCGAGCATATCAAGCGACTCATGTAAGAGCTGCTTGTTTTGCCTTTGATCGAAGTTTTGCCTTCGATGAGAGGGGACTTCTAGCTTGACTAGGATCATTGCTTCTAAACCATATGCTAGGGCGAACGGAGAGTGCCCAGTTGCAGATTTGTGCGTTTTCCTGTAAACCCATAGTGCGAGTGGAAGTTCATCGACCCAATTTCCTTTTGCTTTAGTTAGCCGCTTGTTGATGGTGGACTTGATGGTCTTATTGACTACTTCCACTTGCCCATTTTCTTGTGGATGTGCGACAGTGGAAAAGCTTTTCTCGATTTGGAAGCGTTTGCAAAAGTCTTTGAACTCAGCGCTTTCAAATTGAGTCCCCTTATCCGTGATGATTTTATGTGCCATACCAAACCTGCAAATAATATTTTCAGTAAAAAAGTTATTGACTTTCTTTGTGGTAATAGTGGCCAGCGGTTCCGCTTCGGCCCATTTGGTGAAATAGTCAATAGCAACAATATCATATTTGGCTCCTCCTTTAGCCATTGGTAATACACCAATTAGATCGATTACCCATATTGCGAATGGCCATGGGCTAACCATCTATGTTAGCTTCGTCGAGGGTATTTTTTGATCTAGCTGAATCTTTGGCATTGATCGCACCATCTAGCATAATCCGCTGCATCGTGGTTTACTATTGGCCAAATGTACCCATACCGAAGAAAATTCTTTGCAAGAGTTTGTCCCCCGGTATGATCTTCGCAGTCGCCCTCATGAACTTCTATTAGGATCCTTCGAGCTTTGTCGTTGGTCACACATCTGAGCAAGGGGTAGAGTATCACATCCTGTATTGCGAATCGTGGTGCCTTTTGGAGAAATTTTTTTTTGCTGATTCCTGTCTGCGGGGATGGTTCCCGTGAGTAGGTAGTCCATGACTAGCATCATTGACTTCAATCTGCTGAAGATTGATTTCTTCTCCAGCAATTATAGCTCCTATGGAAATTCCAGAAGCAGTTCACCTTCTTCCTGGTGCCATTGATTATCAACGACAAATTTTCTAAGTAGAGATTGAGGATCTAAATTCTAAACCTATCTGATCCAAGGTAGATAACTGGATCTAAGCCTGAGTTCGGTTTTCTTAGTGAAAGCACCAAAATGTTAACCCAAAAAATGGATCAACACCCTGGATTGAGTGTGAAAGCACCAATCCTATTTATCCAGGCAAATAAAATAGAAAAAGCAATAATAGATCGTAGAAAAAGTAAAGGAACAAGAAGATTTTTATAGTTGTTCGGCTGTTAGTGAAACCTATGTCCACTTTATAACTTGTGTTAGTGACTGACTGCTGTTACAAGTTGAAATTGATTATAGTTTGATTGAACTTCTAAGTTAGATCAAATTGCAAGTGCAAAAGTTCACTGGAGATTCACAGTAAACCCCTAGATGACTATTGTATGGAAGGAGAAGGGTGAAGAATATTTTTTGCAGAATTCCAGCAGCTAGTCCAAAAGATCCCCTTTATGTTGAAGATGGATGAGTATTTATAGGGATTGGAGAGCTCTTGGGCTAGGCCGCCTTCCCCGAAGCTTGCATTTAAAGATACAAAGGTGCCTAAAAATTTCGTAACGATCCATTTAGTAAGCTTATTTTTGGCTCGCTTCAATTGTACCATGTTCCATGCGTTTTGTGGATCCCCTTCATGCAATTTGGTGAATAGTTGCCTTATTTTGATGATGATTCATATACAAGTTGCATTGGACTATTACTGGAATCAGACAAATGCCCACTTCTCGATTCAGCTTGCTTTGAATATCATGAAACTTAACAGGCGTCCCTAGAAAAGATAATGCTTCATGATGCAAGAAGAATGGATGACCCATGAGTAATATTTACGTATCGCTAGTGATCCATCTCCTCGGGCTAATTTTGCTCTTTTTCACTTGAGTCCCTCTTGGTTCCTTCTTTTGATCCTTTTGGTTGATTCTTGAGCCATTTCGACTTGACGTAGATGTTCTAACTTCCATTGAATTCTATTGGGTTAAAAACCCGGATAACAAATCAGTATTTTATCATTTAAACGATACCCCATTACTCTCCTATGGCCTGCCATACTAGGGCATGATGGGCCCTCAAAAAAGTTTCCATCACTTTGTAATTATTTATTTAAACAAATTAAATATTTATCGATGTCGTATATCGATACGTGCACATATGACTTCTATACACACACCCAATTAATTAGTAATGGCACCCAAAATTTAATATTTAATAATTCATAAATATTAATTAATTTATGACAATTATAAATTAATTAAATCATGTGGTATTTTGGAGTATTCAATATTATGTTTGTGATACTCAAAGGTGTAAATTCATTCAACGACTAATATTGGAACAATTCGAATATTAACGTTCACAGATTACCTTAACTGGTAATACGACAATTTGGCTAAATTTATCACTTATACCTTTCTCGGTAAAATCCAATTTTACTGTTTTAAGCATTACATGGTAGTAATGATTATTTACACCAATTTTCTTTGTCAAAGCTATATCACATTAGGACTAATGGGATTTGGTTTTGGTCAAAATTCCAATATCATCAACATTCAACTTGTTTAATGCAAACACAAAGTTCTTGGTTTAATAATAAAAATAATAATTAACTGCACTATTCTAGCCAAAGACTTTGTCTTTGAGTTGACTACAATTGGCTATGATACTAATCTCGTATAACCGAGGAGACGAATTCTCAATTGAATAGTGTTAAACTTCCAATGCTTCAACTCAGAACCAACTATAGTCGTAATGGACTTCATGCTACAATTTAACTATAATCAAAGTGAACTGTCCACATTAAAGTTCAATGGTATTCTCAAGTCGAGAAAACTGTGTAATATCATCTTTTAGAGATTATTGACCTTAGTTATATTAACCAGCAGAAAAATCTAGAATGAGTTATTCCATTGTTATCAAATAACTATTAGTACGTAATCCCTTGATGTCCTCCAACAACCATGAGTAATACACATTCCAATATTTAGAGAGCGTTACTTACTATCCTCAATGGATAAATCGATATCTTGTCTCGAAACATCTTGACTATGAATATTCAAAACAATATCATATTTAATGTAATAAATTTCTCATGATTACAATATATTCCAGTTACTATCACATAACATATTATTTTAGACTTTCTATTTAGTATACTTATATTAAATAATTAATTAACATAACAAAGTATGACACTTACATAATAGAAAGTAAAACACCATTTATTTCGAGTGGGATTTTATTACATAGTTAATAATTTACAATAAAATAAAAAATTTCCCTAGAGCATATCCCTAACTCTATCAACTATATTATCCGTTTACCCTTAAGATGTCCACTCACTTTTCAAAACACCATATACTAACTACTAATGATTTAATGGAATTGCATGATGTCTTGAAGGACAAAACTATCTTCTTTAAAACTAGTTAAAGAGTGATAATCGACAAAAGTGCTATAATTCTTCTTTTACTCTATGCTACTTAACTATTCAAAACATTTACAAATACAACTCCTTTTCCTATGTAACATGCTCCATCTTAACCTAAGAGTGTGTGTGCGTGTATGTGTGTATATATAATATTTCAGGTAACGTTAACTTCACTTAAACACTTTACTTGTTAAAGAAAAAATGTTTGAAAATGGTATAAAAACATATTTAACCTCATGTTTCTTAAAATCTCAAAACTATAATATATATATATATATGTGTGTGTGTGTTATATATATAACATCTCTCCTCATATACTATCCTCTATTATACCCTAAGAGTGAATATTCAAAAATCATGTTAAATTTACCTCATTTAAATGACTTTTAAATTGTAAACTTTTGCTAAAAAATTCTTTTTTAAACGCATGATTTTCAAACTCTTTCATGTGTTAAAAATATCATTTTAACTTCATATAGTCAATCAAATGTCCATATTCGATTATACTATACTACTACACATATTAACTTATGAGTTATAACTAAGGCAACTTCAACAAGTATAATAACAACAGTATAAGTAAACAATTTTTAAATGTCATCTTGTTTTAAACAAGGTAAATGTCACATGAACATAAAAGTTTAGATCAATCCAACTATATTACAATATAATATGTACATCACATAGTATACACATAAAACAATTAGTATGTGGTATGGTAAACTGAGCAAACTCACTTGAAATTAAAGCTAGTTGCTTAAGATCTCTCGTCTTTTTCCTTACGCCAAAGTTCAAGCCAAAGTACATCCTTTATAATTTACCGACCTCCAGGCCTTATCTTCCCACTTTCTACCATGTTCCCCCTTCGAAAACACTCTCTAATGCTTGGGTAATGAAGTATAAGGACTATATATGAGTTTAGGATGATTTGGAGGAGTTGGAGCTTGACTTTCTTTTTGGATTAAGAGAGGTTTTAAAGAAATATGAAATATATGATGGTTTGATTATGGAATTTGTGTGTAAATGAAAGAGATAGTGTACATAGAATGGAAAAAAAGACCAAGGTTAAAAGATTCATCAACCCCTTGCCCCCTTGTTTCCACATGTTCATCCATTACAATTACTAAAATCTTCACTCTTATCTTCACCAAAGTATTACACCCACTTTCTTAAACGCTTTTATATTCATCTTAAACAAATAAACACGTTAGTGGTACACACTAATCACATATGTGTGTTCATTAACTACAAACAAATTTTACCATACTTAAACTTAATTATCGTAATATATTTTTTGAACTCATTATCGACTATAATCTGGGTTACTTATGTATGTAAAAAATTTCCTAAACCGAGTTTTTCCACATTAATCTCATTTAATTACGTATTTATAAGTTCTATAAAACCTTTTTTGTCACATACTATGTTGCCTATTCGAAGCCACTGAGTGTGATGCATTAAATCCACATACACACATACTTGTAGACCTGATTCCTAATGGATTGCCAACCCATTGATTCATATATTGACCATTACACGATCTCTCGATCGTTTGAGTTCGATTGCTTACCTACATTCATGCTTATCACTAGATCCACCTTCCGTAGCTTCGAAAATCAAAATCATCATTGAGACTTACTAGATTGTAGTCCTCGTACCTTAAGAACGACACTTTAAATCTCGTTGAAATTGGACTTAAAACAAAGGAATTATGCTTGTCAGAAGATCGATCATATACAGCTTAAATTAACATGAAGTCACCTGACTCCTCGCCCGAACTTATCACTAATTTTCCTCAGCTCCTCCTAGTGTATTTGCACACATTAATCCATCGATCAGTGTCGATAGATATCGACCAGTATCGATCGATGTTTTCATTTGTTACTGATCCGCGGTTTATTGATTCGGTAACGATCGATAAGATTGCACATGAAACTTAGCCATTTTTGAATGCTTGTTTGCTCAGATCTAACACGATTTATTTATGCATTTTCTCCAATCCATTCCCGATCTATTTCATGTCAATAATATGACCGTTTTGATAGAGTAAAGGGTATGTCCTAGGGGAAATTATGTAATTTGTTACATATATCTAACTCGATAACCAATCTTGTTCGAAATAAAAGGTATTTTCTTTTTATTTTATACTTGATATAACATGTTATATTAATTAATTAATTTAATTAAAAGTGTACTTAACAGAAAATTCATTAATTGTATGTTTTGTGATAACAGTTACAAAATGTTATAACTGTGAGTAATTTATCACAATGAAAACAAATGTACCATTTTAAATGTTTCTAGTCAAGATGCATCGAGACTGGATATCGATGTATCCGTTAAGACTAGAGTACGTAATGCTCTATAAATTTAGACAGTGTATTACTCATGATTGCTGGGGGCACCAAGGGGTTACGTACTGATAGTTATTGGATAACTATGGAATAACTCACTCCATAGTTTTCTATTAGTTAATATAACTAAGGTTAAATAGAAAATATCGATGCGGCTGATTTACATAGTTCTATTTACTTGAGAATACCGTGGATCTTTAATATGAAAGCTTGGTTTGATTACAGTCAAATCATAGCATGGTGTTCATCAAGTGACTATAGTTAGGTCGAGTGGAAGTATTGGAAGTGAAGCAATATTCAAGAGCGGATTCGTTTTCTCAATTATATAGGGTTAGTATCACGGTCAACTCAAATCAACTCAAAGTCAAAGTCTCTGGCTAGAGCAATTCGTTCAGTAAGAATTGTGATTATTGAACCAATAACTTTGTGTTTGGATTATACAGTTGAATATGGACGATGTTGGAATTTTGACCGTTACCGAATTCCATAAGACTAAATGGATGTAGTGTTGACGAAGAGAATTGGTGTAAATAAAAGTCACAATCAGGTAACGCTTAATAAAGTGAAATTGGAGTTTACCAAGTAAGCGATGAATTTAGGCAAAATTTCACACCACCTGCTAAGTGACGTGTGAAGATTAACATTCGAATAGTTCGATGTTAGTCGCTGACCAAATTTACACCTGATGAGTCACACAACCGAAATGATGAATTCTCTTTTGACCAAATAATTTAATTAGTTTAAGATAATTATAAATTAATTAAATTAATTAATATTTATGAAATGTTAATTATAAAATTTTGATTATGATTTGAGGAATAAATATTATTAAATATATTTATAATAGTTAAAATATATCAGTTGTTATACGATATCGACTGAAATTAGTATTAATTAAATAATATTTTCTATGGGTTTAAATGGGATCTTGGCCCATGATGATGGGTGACTATTTTTGGTTGAAATAGGGACTAAAGGAGGCGGTTCAAATAGGCTAGGGTTGTGGGGTTTTGGATGGCTTAGATTGAGGGAGAACTAGTATGAGATGAGATCCACTATTCTCTCTCTTCCATCCACTATTTAAACTCCTCTAACCCTAATTACAAATAACATTTGGTTGTTATTCCTACCTTCTATTGCTGGCCAATTTCAATCCTAGGAGCCCCATTATATCAAGCTAAATTCAATTCAATGTCAATTACTATCCGATTGTCAATTGTCAACGGTTCAAGAATTAGCAGTTTGCCAAATCGAAAAGCTTATAAAGGGAGAGAGTTTATCACTACAAAGTGTGCTACAAGGCATTAGTTCTTAGGTACATTATTCATTGTATTATAACATATAATTTCTGATTAATATTTCGTTATATATTATTATTGTTGTTATTTTATTATTTAGGTGAGATTCTTTTATGCATTGTGGTTGTCATAATCTAGATTGGTTATATGTGTATATTCACCTTAAAAACAATTTTTTATATAAATATGCTAGATATGTACAGCCGAATTTTTAAATATAATAATATTATAATTTTATTATACACACACACACATATCTTTTAATTATATATATACGGTTCATATTTAATTATAATATCATTATATGGTAAAAATTAATTCTATAATTTTATACAATTTTATACATGTATATTTACAATAATAATAATTTTCAAAAGCTAATTTTTTTGTTATAATTATTTATTATTTTTAATATTATATAAATCAATATACTATCTAAATAAATTATATAATATAAAATATGTTTCAAAATTTACTTCTAAAATTATTTTATCATTTTTGCTATTTTTAAAAATTAGTACAATTAATGGCCAAAAAGTAATTAATTGATCAAAAATAGATTTTGACCGAAAAATTAAGAATTTTTTTCCAAACTTCAAAATATCATATAAAATTTTAGTTTTAATTTTGAATAAAATGTTCCGTAGATATTTTTTATTAATATTTTATCTATTTTCAAGTGAAAAATCATTTAATATATATTTTCAATTCTAATTATAAAATTTTATACAGTTGTACTTGCGATCCAGAATTAAAAAATTATTTTGTTAATTGATATATATTTATTTATTTAGATATTATAAAGGGACAGTTTGGCACAGGTCCCTAATAAGTTTCAAAATACACAAAAACCCCAGTAAAAAAAAGTTTGTAAATTAGGTCCCTAGAATTAAGTTACTGAATAATGGTATACACTTATGCAATTATTCATTGAATAATTGCAGACATTTATGCAATTATATCAAAAAATTGCAGACATTTCCACAATTATTCACCAAAAAAATTGCGGAAATTTTCGCATTTTTTTCAAAATATTGCGGAAATTTCCGCAATTTTTTCAAAAAGTTGCGGAAATTTCCGCAATTATTAACCAAAAAAATTGTGGAAATTTAGTAACTTAATTTTAAGGACCTAATTTATATACTTTTTTTTACTGGGGTTTTTTTGTATTTTGAAACTTATTAGGGACCTGAGCCTAATATTCACTATTATAAATATGTTAATGTATAAATAAATAAAGGGAACATTTGGCTCACATCCTTGTTAAGTTTTAAAATAGACAAAACATCATTCCCAAAACAAAGTTATAAATCACATCCCTATTTTTGAATTAGGCTAGCTAATTTCCAAAACTACCCTTTCGCTTTCTTAGCACAAAACCCAAAACCCTCCAAAATCATTTAAACGACATTTCATTCAAAACGAACCCTAATCTCCTGAAATCCAAAAGTAGAAATCGAAAGAAATTAAAACACAGAAGATGAAGTCGAAACAAATCAAAAAGAAAAGTGAAGTGGAGAAGATGAAATGAATTAAAACGGCAAAATCGAAGGTAATCAATTAAATCTCTTCCTAATATCGATTTTTGTTCCATTATAATTGATCGATTTGTTTTTAGGGTTTATAGACAACTCATTTCACAATATTTGCAGCAAGTTTATTACATATAATTACACATATACATGATATTATTCACCAATTTATTAATGCAAGTAAGAATTTGGAAAATTGCTACATAATTTCGAAAAAATATATGAATAATTGCAGAGTACTCTACAATTAATCAAAATAATTAAAGAAATTACATTAACCATCTAGAAAATTGAATGCATGCAAGCAAGTATCTAGAAAATTGCCACACAATTCCAAAAAAAAAATATGAATAATTGCAGAGGGTCTGCAATTAATCAAAATAATTGAAGAAATAACAGCAACTATCTGGAAAATTAAATGCATATAAGTAGGTATCTAGAAAATTACATACATATTTCCAAACAAATATGAATAATTGAAGAATAGTGTGCAATTAATCAACATAGTTGAAGAAATAACAGCAACTATCTGGAAAATTGAATGCATGCAAGCAAGTATTTGGAAAATTGCACACATATTTCCAAAAAATATGAATAATTGCATAATAAGTCTGCAATTAATCAAATTAATTGAAGAAAAAACAGCAACTATTTGGAAAATTGAATGCATGCAAGCAATTATCCGAAAAATTACACCATATTTCCAAAAATATGAATAACTACAGAATAATCTGTAATTAATCAAAATAATTGAAGAAATAACAACATATATTCTGAATAATTGATGAGAAAAATAGATGCACTCTTCATAATTGAATTGAAATGATGTTATTGGAATATTTGCAGACATATAAGCAATTTATGTAACTAAATAGAACTGTAAATAACAAAATCAAAAATTTTAGTTCAATTATGAAGATTAAATTCATGTTTCTCTGTAATTATTTATAATCACTACATAGTTATTAGCAATTATTCACTTAAAATCAATTATTTTCATCTTTCTTTGCAATTACTCATAATAATTGCAGAGATGTATGCAACTATTTTCAATAATTTCAAGTATGTCTGCAATTGTTTTGAATAATTGCTTACTTACCAACAATAATTCAAATAATCATTTCAATTAAAAAAAGATAAGTAAGCACGTTACTCTGTAGTTATTGAGAATAATTGCATCTATATCTGCAATTATTAATTGCTTACTTATTAGCAATAATTAAAAAATTCATGCAATAAATCAAAAAAGTGCTCACTTATCGGTAATAATTTATTACAGAAATACATGCAATTATTATCAATATTTGCAGGAAAAATGCACAAATTTTAAACATTTGGTACAAAAAATTTACACACCATTTCTTATTATTGTTTCCAGGTATATAAGCATTTTCTGTACATTATTACAGAAAGATACTCAGAAAGAAATAGAAGAAGAAGAAGAAGAAGAAGAAAAAGGTATTGAAGAAAAATCTCTCATTCCACTTGAAGAAAATGTTGAATTGGAAGAAGATAACGATACAAGAATAAAAAAGAGAAAAAGAGTTGATGCAACAAAGACTCCTGCTAAACTAGAAAATTACATAAATAGTTTGAAGCCTTTTCTTGAACTCACGATGAAGATTAAAAAGGAAAATTTGCTTAGGAATTCTCACAAAAAATATCTTAAAAGTTTACCTTTCTATAAATTTATTGACATGATTTATGATGGGAAAATTTCAGTTAAACAAACTACAAAAAATTCGACCTCTATTTATATAATTACGAGAAACTATAAAAAAAACATTTGAGGTATTTTCAATTTGGTGATCAGAAAATAACATTTTCAGAGCTTGACATTGGACAATTACTTAGTGTTCCTACAAAAGGCAAAATGGTCAAAACTTTTGGCCACATTAAAAAGCAAGACAAAAGTGACAGCGAATATACTTCTTTCATCAATAGACATTTTAAAGGGGACGCCAATGTCCATAAGTAGAAGATAGAAAAACAGTTATTTTCTACAATAAAAGGAACTACAGAAGAGGATAGAGAAGACATAGCAAAACTTCTCTTTCTATATTTGGCTGCTAAATTTCTTGTTTCAAATTCTAACTCTAATGTATCATGGAACATGGTTCCCTACTGTGTATGCAAGGGAAAATTGTCATTGATTTCACGGCCAAAAACAATTCATAAGCATCTTATATATCAAATAGAAAAATATGTCGAGAAGCCAAGAAAAATCACATTTTGTGTAACATCATTATTGGTATTATATTTCAAATTAAATAGATAAGTTGCCAAATTATATATATATATATATATATTTGATATTAATTATTTTCTTTTCAGTGGTGGATCTATGAAAAAACTCATCTTGCTAAAGTCATCAAAACCTGAATACAACTCATACCCATTAGCTGCAAAATGGAACATTTCAAAGCTCAAATCAATCATGCTGCTAACTATGAGATTCAAATCTGTAAGTCTACAAAAAATTGCACTAGAATCTGCAAAATTCTGAAATTATTTAAAGGAAAGATATTATTCTGAATACTTACAGACATAATTGCAATTATCAATAGTACTTGCAGACATATCTGCAATTATCAACAATACATTCAGACATATCTGCAATTATCAGCAATATGTGCAGACATATATGCAATTATCAACAATACTTTCAGATATATAGGCTATTGTTAATAATACTTGCAGAATAAGATGCAAATATTGAGAATAATTGCTTAATTGTTGTATTGTATAAATTTCTCCAATAACTGCAGACACATCTGCAATTATTAGTAATAACAGATGTTTCATATGCAATTATTAGTAATAAATTCTGAAGCTACTAAACAAATATGTTTCAACTTGTTGTTTCAAGATGCTCAAGGGAAACAAATTGACATATTAAAAGATGCTTTAGAGAAAGGCAATGAATATGAGAAGATATACAAAGAAAGAGAAGAAAATTACAAAGAAATAATACAAAGGCTTGAAATGGACAACAAAAGGCTTCAAAATCAAAATGCCTGCCTAAAAGTGGAATCGAGTAAATACACAAAAGAATCATCTTGCACTAAATCTGATATAATGACACTACACCTACAAGAACTAAGTGGTAGCAAAGATGATTTCTCTAAAAGTTAAGAAGGTGGGAAAGTGACGATGTTTCTAATCAATTTGAAGTACTAACAAACAAAAAGGCTGATAAGGAAGAAGATGATGAAGAGGACGAGGAAGATGATGAAAAGGAGGAAGAAGATGATGAAGCGAATGATGAAGGTGCTGAAGAAGAAGATGATGCATAATAAGGTGTTACAAAGAATAAAATTGTTGGGAAAGAGGAACTAAAATTGTTGAAAGTGTTGAGTAGGAAGAAAAGAATGAAGATGTAGAGGATAGAAACGAAGAAGAAGAGAGGAAAGATAATGCAGAAGAAGAGAGAAAAGATGATGATGAAGAAAAGAAAGAAGATGAAAAGAAGCAAACTGATAAAGATGAGAATGATGATGAAAGCAATTTGAATGACAAAGAAAATCATGATGAAGCAAATAAAGACGTTGAAGAAAAAGATACAGATGAACTAAAGAAAAATGAAGATAAAAATGTTGCTACGGCAAAAAGATCCAAAACAAACAAATCCTTCATTCGGTAATTTTCTGAAATATTAATAGTTTCTGAATAAAAGTGCAAAAATTAAAAATATTTGCTGATATATCTGCACTTATTCATAAATACTTGCTGATATATCTGCACTTATTCATAATATTTGAGGAAACAAATGTATTTATAAAGAATAAATGTAGATAACCTTGCAATAATTATCAATAAGTGGTGCATAGTCCGCAATTTTTCCTATTATTTGGAGAATAACAGCAAATATTCATTATTATTTCAAAAGCACTAAATATTTAAATTTCAAATGTATTTTTTAGTTCAAACAACTGAAGGAAATAAAGATAAGATTGATCATGCTGCTAATAATGAAATTATTGAAGTTGAACACAATCTTCAGAATATAGATACAATTCCTCAAGATAAAATGAAAGAAACCATTGTTGCGAAAGGACCTACAAAAAAAAGCTCAGAAAAATGAACAAAAGTATTGGAATATAACACAAACTTTAAAATACTTTCAAGTGAGAGCAGCATTGAACCCCAAGGTCTCAGAAGAAGTTATGATGATATCTTTGAAAATGCACAAGAAGAGACTGAAAAAAACAAAACAAAATATTGATCGAAAGCAAAGATGAGAAAAAAAGATCAAAATCAACTAAAGATATTGAATTAGAAAATGAAAAGGAATTCAAAAAGGCAAAGAAAGAAAAATAAATCCAGCCAAAAATAGCAGTACAATATAAAGTACGACCAAGATCAAATGAGTTACCTACATATGCAAAAATAAATGTCAAACAATGTTTGAATGTCCAAACGCTATGCGAAGAGAAAAAAAACTACTTGAACAATTCTTCAGAACAATGACCTCAGGTAAAAATAATTGCAGACATATCAACAAAGTACAAAATTTAAATAATTGTTTAAATTGTTGTGTTGTCTGAAAAATAACCCCAATAATTGCTCTGTTGTTTGAAAATATACCCAAAAATTGCAGACATATAAGCAAATATTGGAAATGTTTGCTGTGTTGTGAATATTTCCCCCATAGCGGCAGACATATCAGCAAATATTGGGAATAATTGCTTTATTGTCTGAAAATATACCTCATAATTGCAGACATATCATGAAATATTGATAATAATTGTTGTATTGTCTGAATATTCATAACAATACTAATATTCTTCAATAATTTGATAGCAAGAGTGCATATCTCAATGGAGACAAAGATATTATAATATCTAGAACCGCTCTTGGTGGGTTGATTCTTGGAAGATTCCTCGATGGCCAGATACAAAAGTTTGAAAATAATTTTTCATATTAATTTACAAAGAAGAATCTATAATTACTCATAATAATTATTGTAATTTTCATATCATTTGCGGATAATTGCAGACAAATCTGCAATTTTTCATATTATTTACTTATAAGTCAGCAATTATTCATAATTTTTGAAGATAATTCTGCATATATTCCCAAAAATTCAAAAATATATTATTATTTAATAAAACAACTATTCTTGTAGATCATCGACTGGTATGCACATGAGTTGGAAAAGACGCATTCAAAAATTCTGTTCTTCAAAGTTTATGCAACTGTATATTTTATAACCTTTTAATGAAATATTTGTTTAAAAGTTTATAAATTCAGTTTACTAGTATATATTACTACAGACTTTCCTACTCAGCAATACAAAAAAGGTTATAAAAATTTTTGTAGATAAAATTAATGCTTTAATATGATAATCAAAATTTAGTTATCAGAATTGTTAAATAAGCATTTTCTGGGATTGAATTGAGTTATCAGTATTGTTGAGGAAAAAGTCATTTAGGGAATTATTCAGAATACTTGCGGATATGTCTACAATTGAGTTATCAGTATTGTTGAAGAAAAAGAATTGTTAAATTAATGCAGATACGTCTGCCTTTATCCTGAATAATTGCAATCATTTAGGGAATTATCCAGAATACTTGCAGGTATGTCTACAATTGTTTTGAATAATTGCTGAAAAATATGAATACGAACTTCATAATTGAACTATAATGATATTATTAAATTGAAAACATTTATATAAGCAACTTCTGGAATTGAAGCAAATTATTAGAATGGTTGCAAAAAAGTATGCAACAATATTTACAAAGTGCAGAAATATACACAATTATTCAAAAAAATTGTAGATATGACAACAATATTGTAGAACATGGTGGAATTATTATTTGCATTCACTTAAAAAATAGTAAATATCCAATATAATTGCAGCAGAAATACAAAAAAAAACAGAATAAAGAAAACATGATATTTTGTCATTACATTGAAAAATTTCCAAAAGAAAAAACAACAGTACTATATATGTTTCAAAGGAGAAGTCCTTTTATTGTTACCTAGCTTCTCGCATAAACTGAATCTAATAGTCTTTGTAATTTAAGGCAGATTTAATTCTCTTAGAAGATGATGGACGGCCAGACATTTTCTACATATAGGAGGTGCTATATCAACATCTTCAGGCAAGACATTTTCTTTTGTAAAGTTTATAACTGGATTGAGTGGATGAGAATAAACTGATCGAAAATATACACCTTTGAAATAATTTTCAATGTAATCATACACATTCAACTTTTCATAACTCAAAATACATCTAACAGCATGAGCACAAGGAAAGCCGTAGATATGCCACAAATTACAAGAACAAACCCGATTATACAAATCAACGGATTGTCGGACTGGAGAATGAATTTCAAATACATGTTCATTTGATTTAATAACAAACCATGTAGCTCCCTCCAAATGAAGATTTCTCAACCGATTTTCATTGATTGGACAAAGAATGCTATTCCAACTACCGGCAAGTTCTCGACGGTCATATATAAGCTTCATTAACTTGACTCTGATTTTTTTCAAGCAAGCAGTGCTCGGTAAATGTCTTTCTTTCAAAATCCATTTGTTAAAACCCTCAGAACAATTAGACGGAATTTCACAATAATGGCATGCGGGAAAAAATATATTAGCTAACTCCTCAATAGGAATTCCATTCAAAAAGTTTGCCACAGTAGATCCACCAGCATCCTTAAAATTTCTCAATGCTACATTGAAATCATCCAAATTAGAAGCATATGCAACATGTGCAAACAAATCAATCAACCATTTCTTCTTAGATTTGGAAAATTCAGATTTTAGAGCAACTTTCAAATTATTGTTCAACTAATAAAAACATGAACCATGAGCTGAATTGGAAAACACTTTTGAAACAACAATAAGAAGACCAGGATGATGATCAAAAATGAAAACAAAATTTCTAAGATCGTCTTTAAGTTGTTCATAATATCAAATCCAATTATTTTCGTGCTCACGAGAAACAATTGCAATTACTATAAGGAAAAAACCTGATAAAATAATAAACATATAAATAACTAAGTAAAAAAAACAAAACTACAGCATTTAATCGGATTAATTGCAGAAAATAAGCAACTTTTGTAAAATAGTGCAGAATAATATGCAATTATTTAGAATATGTGTTGATGACAAGGCAATAATTGTGAATAATTGTAGCCAATCATGCATACAATCTTCATAATTGAATTAAAACGATAATATTATATCATGTACAGTATGAATTGTTTGAAAACAACTACATAAAAAACAGGAGAGTAAGAAGAAGCAAATATAAATGAAAAATTATATTAACAATTTCATATTTTTCTGCAGTTAATATGAAATTTTGCAGAAAAATTAGCAAATTTTAATATTAATTGCAGACATATCGGTAATAAATTAGAATAATTGCAGACATTGATGCAGATATATAATAAACTAAAATAAACAACATACCTTCAATGCCGTCTTTACCAGTAGCAGCCATCAAACAACCTTGAGCTCTTCCCTTCATAAAAGTAGCATTCATAAATATTAATGGCCGACAAAATTGAAAACCATGAGCATAAGCTTCAAAACCGATAAAAACCCTCTCAAATTGACGAGTACTAGAATTATGCTCCAAATAACTTTACTACTAGGATTAATTTCAAAAACAACATCACAAAAAGACTTCAAGTGATGATAAGACATCATATCACTTCCATGTAAATCTTCTAAAGCCAACCTCTTCCTACTATAAGCAAAATAATACTATACTCAGTTTGATAAAGATTACTAATGTCCTTGGTCTTCATCAATGGATTATCTTGAATATGATCGTAACCCAACAATTTAATCAATTTACTTGTGACAGGAGGATCGTTAATATCAAGAATTCTAGCACCACAAGAATGCTCGGATTGAAATCTCTTTATAACAAAAGAGCCGGGAAGATTAAACTTAATAAAAGCATGAACCCTGAAGCTACATTTAGATCGAGAACAAACAACGGTAACTCTTTCCTTGTCATTCTTAACCAAATCAAGCTTGTACCCATTCTTAATACTATATACATAAAATTGAGCCTAAATTTAGTAACACCACCTGGAAACTGTTGACCAACACCAGTAAAGGCAGATCGATTGGAATCATTTCTCAATAACTGCCTAAAATGAATATTAGAACCACCGGTGCTAACAAAGGAGGAATCACTACTACAAGTAACTACATCTGTGCATCTGACCTAATAATATCAACATTGTTTGCTGAAGAACTAGAAGGAACAATGTCAACAAAAATAACTAAGTAATCATCATGATTATGAGCAGACAACAACAAGATAGATTGAAGATCAGAATTAGTTTCAATATTCCTTCTCATACCATCTCAAACATAATATAAATCAAACGATAGTGGACTTAAATCAGACCATTTACCACAAATAGCATTTCTCAACATATCAACTGTATTATCAAAATGAACATGTAAAGAAAACTATCGTGTCCAAACATCAAAAACACTAAAACACCAATATTGCCAGGAACACTGTAAATTAAAATAATAAAAAATCACTACAAGTACACAATAATAAATAGTAAAAAAACCAGAAAAGAATGCATACCATTACAAGTAGAAATCTGATTATTTGCTGATTTATATGCAATTTTTATAAATAATTGCAGACAAATCTGCAAATAATCTGAGAATTTCAATTTTAAAAAAGTATTATTATTGAGATCAATCTTTCACCTATAAACAATCATAAAAATTGTAAACAACCATATAATTATTTACAATAATGGCAGACAAGTCTGCATATATTTACAATAATTGTAAACAAGTCTTGATTTATTTACAATAATTGCAGACAAGTCTGCATGTATTTACAATTGTAACTAGTATAATTCAATTAACGGTGCTACAACTAGGATCAAACTTTATCCTATGAACACTCGTTAAATTTTGCAATTATATACAATAATTGATGAGAAAAGAAACACTTTCGATTAAAAAGTAGATCAGATGTTTACCTAGAAGATGATGAAGCCATAAGGAATCTGAAATCTGATTTCAAAAAGTAGATCGAACTAAATCTGATTTGGAAACATAGATTTCAAATCTTGGCTGCAATCAAAATCACCGCGACAGAAAAAGGAGGGTATTTATGGATAGAATTTATGCCGAAACAAAAATAGGGACCCGATTTATAAATTTTGATACGGAGGGAGTTTTGGCGGATTAAGTTTGGTTTTGGGGATGTGGGCCTAATTTTCACATAAATAAATAAATATATATTATGAAATAAAAGAAAAATATTATCTTGTCATTATATATATATATATACATATTATAGAAGAAAATATATTTTCTTAATTAATATATATGTATTTATTTGGATATTATAAATATGTTTATGTATAAATATATATATTTTATAAAATAAAATAAAAATTATTTTGTCATTTTAGATATATATATATATATATATATATATATATATATATATATATGGTTCATGGTTGAATTTCAAAAGAAGCGTCTATTCGTCATATCCTTTCACGAATGGACATGGTTGTTGTTCTACTATAAATAGGGGATGTTTTAAACAAATTTATAATCATATTTTCTCTGATTTCACTCCTCTTCTTCTTCCACATTTCTTTATATACATTTTTACCATTACTCTGCCGAAATCACCATTGAATCTAACTAGATCATCTCTGGTTTGATTCTCTATCACTACCTCAACAAGATCCCAGTGCTATTCAAAGTTATAGATTTCTTTGTAATCAATCGAGCGAGAAAAGGTGTGATTGTAGCCTGGAAAATCAATCGGGTGAACTTGTTGCCCGTAAAATCAAGTATCTCTACCCAGAGGATTGTGAATCTGGAGCGGTGTACCTCGTTGCCTTGAAATCGAGGGTGTAGTTGTAAGAAATGAATTTGAAAGGAAATCTGTACTTGTGTTGCGGGACTGGATGTAGGGTAACTCCGAACTAGTATAAAATCCGGTGTGTTTTTTCCTTTATTGCTTTTACTTTATATTTGCATCTGTGTTTGATTCTGTGATCATATCTGTGTCTGAATATTGCATACATTTGTGTTCAAATTAATATAAACTCAAAAAGAATTAGTAATTTCTTAAAACACTATTCACCCCCCTTTTAGTGTTAATTCTAGCCTTAAGATCCGTAATCCGCATTTCTCACATTTGGTATCAGAGCCAGGTTTTCAAAGTTTCATAATCTGAATTTTGAAAAATTTCAAAATGGCTACCAACACTGGTACTGTTACTACTACCAACACTGGTTCTATTACCTCTGTCACTAGTTCATCTGTAGAAGGTCAGTCTACTGTCAGACCGCCACTTTTTAATGGCATTAACTATGCATATTGGGCATGTAGGATGAAAATATATTTACAATCTATAGGACTAGACACTTGGAATATCACACAGACTGAATATTTTGAACCCACAACTGATTTTGCACAGTGGACTGCTGAGCAAAAGACCGTCGCACAAAATAACTCTAAAGCTATGAATATTTTGTTTTGTTCACTTGATAGGAATGAATTTAATAGAGTGTCAGTTTGTAAGTCTGCATATGAAATCTGGAAAACTTTGCAAGTTACTCACGAAGGAACAAGCAAAGTTAAACAGACCAAAATTTTCATGCTCACAAATCAGTTTCAATTATTTAAAATGAATCCTAATGAGTCTATTCCAGATATGTATAGTAGATTTTAGGATATTGTGCATTCTCTAATATCCTTGGGAAAGGTATTTTCGGAAGAAGATCAAGTCAGAAAAATCTTAAATTCTCTTACTCCAGAATGGGATCAAAAGACACTTGCGATCGAAGAGGCAAATGACATCAGTACCTTAAAGATAAAAGAATTAATTGGAAATCTAATGTCGTTTGAAGTCCAAATGATTGGGAGAAGAGAAAGCAAAGCATCTGAAAAGAAATCAATTGCATTCAATGCATTGACCGATGGATCAGACTCAAATAGCGATAATGATAAAGAGATAGCCTTTATGACCAAGAATTTTCAAAAATTCCTGAAATACAGAAAGATGAATAATCTCAAGAGAAACAACTATAAGAACTCTGGTAATCAGAATGTAGTGCCAAACTATATCAAATGTTTCAACTGTGACGAACCAAGCCATATCAAAAGAGACTGTCCGCATCCAGATAAGCGAAATCTTCCTATAAACAATGATTCCGCAAAGAAACGAAAACGTGCATTTACCGCTACTCTAGATGACTCAGACTCGTCCTCAAGCGATGATGATCAGAAAACATATAATTCAAATATGTGTTTCATGGCAGTTCATGAATCCAACAAATTCAGAGAAACGGACTCCGAAAAAGGTACACGTTTACAATACATTGGTTGAAATTGCATGCTTAGGATTGGATGTTTGATTGGTTGATTTTGAATTGGTGTGTTGTTTGAATTTTAAAATTTTTATTATTATTTTATTATATTTTTACTATTATTTTATTATTATTTTTATTTTTTAGTATCATAATATTTTATGGAATATACTATAATTCTAGTAATATTCGAGATATTATATAGACATTAAAAATAATAAATATATATATATTAGAATACTTAAGAGAAATTATTCATGAAAATTCAGAGACACCTGTCGACAAGGCCCCCCCCTACGTTGTCGACAAGGGTACATAAATTTGAAATTCAAATTTGAATTCCAATGTTTGAATTTCCCTCCATCTTTTCACTTCATTCAAGTCTCTGAAAAGTCACCTTTTGACCAGAGAACCTGTCCCTTGAGAATCTATTTATTTACTATTTCTTATCACAACTTTTCACTTTCATTTTCAAATTCAAACTCTTATTTCAAAATATCAAGCTCTCTACTCTCTACTCTAATGGCTCCTTCAAGCAATCCTTCCACAATGAGACTTTCCAGAAATATAAAAGAGCAGCTTTTCAATAATCCGGAGGCTATAAATGCATATATCAACTATGCTAACTATGGAAAAGTTCATCCCGGAAAGTTTGCTTTATTTCAAGATTTCTCTACTTATGAAATCGATTCTCTTTTTGCAAACAACCAAGTTCTTAGTCTTGTTGATGCTTCACAAAATGACTTTGTTTGTTATCCAAATCTTGTTAAAATTTTCTATGCAAATCTCAACCGTGGATTTTATAATGGAAATGATGATGAAATTTGGAGTAGTGTCAAAGGCACTAGAATCATTTTAAATTGTGATGTTTTGGGTACCATTCTCAATTGCAAGAGCACAGGAATGGATCTTTCTAGTTTTAATATCGATGAAAATGATCGTGAGACATTTCATCACATTTTCGAAGGAAATGATAACTTTGAATTCTTAAATTGAAACTTTCGACCAAAAGCTAGAATTGTTAATCTTCTTTTACAACATACTTTGACCCCAAGATCGGGGAGTTTTAACAATCCAACTTCAAAAGTTTGCAAAGCGCTTTTTGCTATTTTTGGAAATTATGATATTAATTGGGCGCAAGTTATTTTGGATGAACTTCGTCCCAAAAATTTTGAAGTGGGTGAAAACACTTTGTATCATGGAATCTATCTCACTCGGATTTTTAATTATTTTGGAGTGAATTTCAAAGGAGAAGAATTTGTTTCAAGGAAAGTTTTTAATCACTCAAACATTTCTCTTATGAAAATTCCATATGTTTTTCAACCATATGAGACTCTTGCCGAAAAGGAAGAGCGTTTGGCTCATGAGGAGATGGAAGAGGAGGAGGAAGAAGAAGGGGATGAAATGGAAATAGAAGAAGAAGAAGGTGAAACATCCTTGGAAAGTATTGACTATCCCTCTAATCCAACCAACAAAACCTTACTCAAAAATCAAAAGACCATTGTAGAGAATCAACGGATTCTTAAACGATCCGTTAGTAAGAAATTGGATAAAATGTCATCCAAGATGAACAAGTTTTTCTCCAAAGTCAGCAAGAAGCTTGGATTATCTTCATCTTCGTCATCCTCTAACTAGTTCTACCTTTTCATGTCATGTTGTATTGGTTTTAGTTTGTTTTGATTTGAATGTTCGTATAGTTCTTAATGTTTAATCATTGTATCGTTCTATTATGAAATGAAATTGAATTACTTTTCTGTTATCTAGCTTATCTTATCTCCAGAATAAATGTTAGTATATTATATAAATATATATATATACACACAATTATTCACAAAATCAAAATGAGTCATCAAAATTAACCGACCCATGTCGACAACCCCCCAGAGACCCTGTCGACAAGTACTGGTCATAAATGACTTTTCATTTTAAATTTGGAATTTGAATAACTACCTTGTGTCTATTCATTTCAAATGAATTTCTACACCTATAAATACATATTTCTTCCAGAATTCATCACTAAAAATCATTTCTTATCTACTCAATTTATATTCCCTATCACAAACTCAAATATGGCCGATCCAATTCATAGTTTAACCGAGAATCTTGAAGAAACCCTTAATTCTTTCAAGAATATTCTTTCTTTCATTCTCCGTAATCAGCGACACTTAGAGTTGAGTCAAATGCAGATGATCAAGGTGCAAGAAAAACATTTCGATGCGATTCGATAGATGATTTCCTCCCTGCACAAAGATGATAATGAAGCACAACCTCCAGTCTCTCTCACCAATGAAAATGAAAATTGAGATGCCATTAAAGCAGACACTATATTTGGAGAAGAAGGATGGGTGGAAGTTCCTCGTAATGTTTGATTTTATTTGATTGTTTTGTTTAATTTGAATTGATTGCTTGGATTGATTTGATTTGATTTGATTTGGTTTGGTGTGGATTGATAATTGGTGTGCAAAGCATAATATGTATAAATACACAATCATATTTATATGATCTTTGATTAGTTATCATGTCTATCAGTATAATTATCTCTTAATCTATCTATTATATACTCCATTATATATTTATTAATGCAGGTACTATAGTACAAGAATAACGGGGAGTTATATAGTTTGGAGTTAGTTTTTTGTTGATGACAAAGGGGGAGAAGTATAAAATAGGATAGTTAGGCATAGATTAAGGGGGAGTTATTAGTTTTAGGGGGAGTTATTAGGATAGAAGTGATATTTTATAAACAAAGGTTGTCATCATCAAAAAGGGGAGATTGTTAGTCCCTAAGAAGTTGGTTTTGATGACAACAACCTTAGAATAAGATTATAAAATATAAATACTAACAGTATGGTTTAGATATATATGTATATGCAGGATGTATATGCAGGTACCAAAGAAAGAAGACTGTACAGCATAGAGATTCAAGAACTGATGAACTCAAGATCAAAGATATCAAGATTCAAGACTCATGAGTATCAAGATTATCAAGAGTTCAAGATTTCAAGATATGTAATTTAGTTAGGAATTTTGTTAAAACTCCTAGAAAAGCACTGACATCTTAAAATCCATTTTATTCGTGGAATGGAATCCACTTCGAGCCCGTTAAAGGGATGAAACCCTAAGTAGGATGGAACCTACGAAAAATCTTTATTTCAATATCAAATTATCCTTGGTTTTAAACTATATTTTAATTATAATATATTCAACTTTTAATATTTATACTTAGATTTAAATATAAAATTATAGTAAAATTTTATATATACCAAAATATTATTCTCTATACTTATTTATGTATTTTAACTATAGTTAAGTATATTTATAAAGTTTAAAATAGTTTTAATACAAGATAGAAATTATTTTCAAAGAAAAACAAATTACCAAAAATAACTTAGGCCTGTCGACAACCCCAAGTACCCCTTGTCGACAAGGTGACAGTTGATTTCAAAAGTTTGAATTCAAAAGAAGTGTCTATTCGTCACATCCTTTCACGAATGGACATGGTTGTTGTTCTACTATAAATAGGGGATGTTTTAAACAAATTTATAATCATATTTTCTCTGATTTCACTCCTCTTTTTCTTCCACATTTCTTTATATACATTTTTACCATTACTCTGCCGAAATCACCATTGAATCTAACTAGATCATCTCTGATTTGATTCTCTATCACTATCTCAACAAGATCCCAGTGCTATTCAGAGTTATAGATTTCTTTATAATCAATCGAGCGAGAAAATGTGTGATTGTAGCCTGGAAAATCAATCGAGTGAACTTGTTGCCCGTAAAATCAAGTATCTCTACCTAGAGGATTGTGAATCTGGAGCGGTGTACCTCGTTGCCTTGAAATCGAGGGTGTAGTTGTAAGAATTGAATTTGAAAGGAAATCCGTACTTATGTTGCGGGACTGGATGTAGGGTAACTCCAAACTAGTATAAAATCCGGTGTGTTCTTTCCTTTATTGCTTTTACTTTATATCTGCATCTGTGTTTGATTCTGTGATCATATCTGTGTCTGAATATTGCATACATTTGTGTTCAAATTAATATAAACTCAAAAAGAATTAGTAATTCCTTAAAACACTATTCACCCCCCTCTAATGTTAATTATAGCCTTAAGATCCGTAATCTGCATTTCTCACAATACCTTACATGGGCTTAAATGTTACACACGTACGTATATGCATATGATACATATGTGTATATTTATACGTATTAAAATATAAATTAAATAAAACTATATATATTTATAAATTTAAATAAAATAAGAGATTTTATTTAAATAAAATTTAAATATGTTCTAAATATCTTAGACTTCATAGGTCCAATAAAGATCCAACAAGAGAGAAAAAATTTGAAATTCACTCATAACTTCCGTTGTGGGCTGACCCACTTCCAACACATTTTGCATACTCTAACACTTTAGATGCATTAATTTCACAAACTTAAGCATTAGGCAAACACCTCCAAGGTCTTCATCCAAACACCTATTTTCCTAAAATGAACTCGCTTAAACAAAATAATGATTATATCACAAGCATCTAATCAAACATACAAATTAATTTACTATAATCATTACCTAGTTCATTCTTTAAGCCATAAGCTTACTAGTTTAACCAAACATCACATTTAGGGATAATAAATTCATAGTCAAATCAATTATACCATTTCTACCTACATCAATCATTCAAACCAATACAAATTTGTTTAGAGCTTAACTCAACAACACATGCCTATATTTACACATATGTCAAAATATGCGTACTTATTATCAGCAATCAAATCGATTATATCATATCCTCACCAAAAATTCCATTGGAATCGTCTTTATGTTGTCCAAGTTAGATCTGTTCCAAAATCAAGTGTCGTCAAATCACCTAAAACTTATATAGACCTATAGTTCTCTTTCCTCTAGAATTTTAGTGACATTTCTAGGACTTATATTCTTGCATTTGTGAATGGATCAAATTTATGATAGGGGGGAGAGAGAAGGAGATGAAGAAGTCAAGTATTCTGAATGTGGGAGGAATTATGCATGCAGGCTGAAAGTTGTGGAGTGGGTCGGGTTTACATGCTAACAGGCTGAAAATTTGTTCCACTCTCTCTCATTCCAAATAACTAATGCAAATAATTGATTTTCACCAGACAAATCCACTCTACCCAATGGTTTAACTTTCATGAAAAATTCTTTAATTGATAAAAATTCCTTCTCATAATCGTCCTTTCTTAGTTAATGAAATAATTAACACTTTATTCATTTAGTTTATTAAGTGCATAATTCACGGGTCATTATGGTCCACGATGTGATTTTGGAAATGCTTAAATAATGAAATGTGGTGTTAAGCATTTAATGCAAGGGAGCCATTTCAAGGTTCAGAAAGACAATGATAAAGTTTTAAGCATACCAAACACTCTGATATAAATCAGAGAAGAATTGAGGACAAGTATTACACGCTACTCTATCCAAATGCAAAGTGATAACTAAATAGCAAAGAGCACATCCGACTCAGAACCACTAAATGAGGATGAAATCGTCAAACAAAATGATCAATAAGTAGAATGGATTTACGGATGGAACATGTCAGATAATCCACGAATACTTGATATGAAAATAGACAAAAAAATAACGAACAATGGGATGCAATTAAGCAATTCATCATAAAAAGCAAGGACTAAAAATTGGGACAACTAGTGAAACCAAACCTACATCTTGCTATAGTGATGCATAGTTCAATAAAGCCAAACTACACGACAATGGAATCCATTGCTCTATCACCTTACAATCTCAAATACATAAGGAAAATGGCATGTCATCCTTTTAACCTTCTAGCTCATGCTACAATAGAAAAGAAAATTCATAGCATTTGAAAAAGTTGTAGAATCATTTTACAGCTTTTCGAATACCATTGTTTGACAACAAGCTATAATAGGGCCAGAACATGCAAAGCATATTCTAAAACACTGCAAAAAGTTACACATTTTTGTCAATGTCATGTTGGTGTTTTGACAGCTTTTATATTTTGTTGTTTTATATTATACTTATAATATTTAGTTTCTATTATGTTTTACTTTCTGCAAATTTTCTACAGAGTTTTTAATATATATCTCACCATTTTCATCAATATCATGTTTATGTATTTGCAGCATTTTATATTTCTTTATATATTTTACTTGTAGCATTTACCATCTATTACGTTTTACTTTCTACAATGTTTCTAACTCTTTTTTTTAACATCATTTTTAAAACGTTGTATACTTATCACAACCTTGTCTTGTAAATGATTATAGCAACATTTTGTCTGTCATATTAATGTTTTCGTACCATCTGCAAAACGTTGTTTACTTTCCTTAAATATTTTAATCAATAAAGCATTTATAATAGCCATAGAAAATTCTATCCAACACCATACTACACAGTTTAAACAACATAGATAAACATAATCCACTAACTTAAATACACTGTATATATTTCATAGACAAAATTTTAAGCATAGACGACAAACTTAAATAAAAATCTAAAACTTCATTGAAAGCATATTCACAAATGAGTGTGCAATGTTCGTCCTGATGATGCAATATGTTTGCACTGTCAACGCAAGCAAAGTTTGCATCGAGAAAAGTATGTTTGCACCAGTCCACTCTATTTGCACGAACAAACCATCCCAATTTGCATTGGGTCAATCCAAACTTCGCACAATGAGTTTGTAATAATGTTTGCACAGCTTGCTAAAGACCTAAAGTAGTTATTAATGAAATGTTTAATATTACAAAATTATTGCAGTTAAGGTTGATCTATCTTAAAAATAAATTAATGATGCATACTAGCCATAATCGTAGTTGATAAGTGATTTATTTGTCTTTCAATTTGAATTACAGTGTCAAAATTGTTGAATTTCGACAGCTGGACGAAGCTCCTTCGTCTCCTTCATGTGGTTGGCAAACACTACTATAACAATAAACTCTCTAATGTCAGATGCCTGCCAACTGATATTTATACATAAGATCTTATTTAGTGACGTGGGACTATCTAATTTCTTATCTGCCTTTCAAATTTCCAACATGCAAGACAACCGTAATAAAAAACAAATGTTGAATAGTTTACCTAATGGTGTATGACTTTTTCCTAAAAATTTATTTGTAAACAAATCTTGAGCGCTTATATACAAGTAAAATTCATTTATTACTCTCAAAAGCAAATTAAATTAAAATATATACATGTATACATATACATATATACATGTATGCATATACATATATACATGTAATATATATCCATGTATACATATACATGTATATATACCTTTTCATCATTATAACTTGCTCTGAAGGCACACCCAATAGACCCTTCACCCACAATAGTGTTCATTCTGAATCCATTTGTTGCTAATTACGAATCTTCCATAGAATACCGAATCGCTTTTATGGGAGTTGCACTAGCTTTCTTACTATTTAAAGTATTTTCATCATCGAATGAAGTTTGCCTATTAGGAAGGGACTTCAGAAATGGAAGAAGGTACTTGTAATGCTTCAGAAATAGTGATAGGAGGTAAATGGATAAATTCCATCCCTGTAAGTAGAGTAAAACAGAAAATTTTCATGAGTAAAGAGGACAAATAAAATATTGTTTGAAGGAGAAAACAAAACAATTCCACCAAGAAGTTGTATTACTCAACGTATTTTGTTTTCGTTTTCTAAAGCATGCCAATAAACATGGTTTCTATTGTTCAAATTGTAAGAAATAGAGATGTCATAATTATCTGCATGTATTTCTACCATCGTGCAATTTGGTACATAAGGTATGTTGTTATGAAGCCACAATCGCTACACCCACAAAAATCAAGATACTTCAATTTTGCAGCTCAAATCTTTATTAATAATTGAAATAGGATTGCAATTTTTTAATCCAACCACAAAGTTTCAAAAATACCTTTATATACAAACAAAATGTCAGAAGTTAGTTCGAATCCCACTCGAAATAAAAATAACATTTATCTCCAAATGAAAATTTGATACATAAATAAGATCACAAGATCATATCAAATCCTAATTTCAACATAACGTTCATAATATTTTTTTTTATATTTTTCAACTTTACTTATCAAAGCTATATAAAAATTAAAATATAACATTCTTATGTCAATATATAAGGGTTTTCTATATGCACGTACCAAAAAATCCCGTAAACATAAATTGAATTAAGTGTGCTGCTAAGGGCATTATAAAATGTCCTTCCTGTTGCCAATGCTAAAAAATACCATGCATTTGCGTGCTAAGTTCTTCTTATTACCAATATTAAAATTTCAGGGCTACCAACTCTTAAACCTTAATCCAAAAATTTAAAAATCAATTCGCATATTCAAGTAGATCATCCATTGACGACCGCGATGAATAAATCAACCCATAGATCGACTGCTCCTCAAATTCAGTCGCCGAAGGTGGCGGCTCAATCTCGATCATTGAAGGCAGCAGCTCAATCTCGGTCATCCAAGGCGGCTCAACCTCCTTCATCCCAGAGTACCTTTCTCTTTTCTTTTCTTCTTTTGAATTAGTGTAGTTGTTTGCTTATTATGTTGAAGTGCCGAATTCTTTTTTTGATCGGCTATAAGTTGTTGTGGTAACCACTGCTAGTCTTTTGATCGGCTATTATTGAATCTGTGTAATTCTTTGCTGTAAATTGCCGAATTAGGTAGTGTCATCGAATGCTGGTGTTTTCCCCAATTCTTATCACCATGAATAGCATTATGATAATTATATTTTTTTGGCAATGATAACTGGTTTTGGGTACCTTGATATTTAATGTAGGATTGAACCACCACAAGGATTATACGCTGTGCAGTTAAAGAGCTTGGTAGATTCAATGCGGCGAAGGTGCAAAAAGTCATAGCGAAGATATAGTGATGATATAGCAGATGACTCTAAAATAGCATATAAAACTCGTACTTAATGTTTTTACAAATATATAAATGGTGATTAAATGAAATTAACATTCAATTAAATTATAGTTAATACATAAATAATTTTAAATAAAATCATGTGTGAACATACTGTAAATAAACGTAAAATTGTTATATAACATAATTAAATTTAGTATAATATTAGAGCATTTTCATTTCTAAAAATATATTAAAAATTCAATTAAATAAATTAGTTTCATAATTTTTATAATGTATATATAAATGTTATTTTTCAATTCCTTTATTTTAATAAGATATAGCGGGAATAGCGGAATATAGCGGGAACAACGGGATATAGCGAAAATAGCGAGGCTTAAAGCGGAAAGGCTATATTTGGAGCTATATGGAAAAATCGTAACGGTAGAAATCCGCTATGAGATATAGCAGGGTTATAGCGAGATAATAGCGGGGCATTAACTACACAGATTATACGTCGAGTTATGTTGAAAAGAAAATATATTAAGTTGACCTGTCCATTTTATAATAATTGAATTTATTCTTAGTGGATTTTTTTATTTTTTTTATCTATTTATATATTTGAATTTTGTATAGGGAAGGATAAACAATCAATGACTGCATCCTTACATGCAAATGGGCAGAGAAAATCAAAAACGCAAAGAAAAAGGTTGGAGTGCAAGAATCAGAAAAATCATAGGAAGTTAGTACCGAAGATGAAGGAAACGATAGTGCTTCAAGTGATAGTGGGTCAAATGATGTCGATGCAAACAATGATGGTTCAAATAACAATAGGTCTAGTGATGAGGAGTGCAACATCGAAGAAGCAAAAATATCTTTTAGTTTGCCATGGACAATTCCTACTATATGTGATACAGCTGGTTCCTCCCATCCTGTCAACGAATCTCTGCTTAAAAGCTTTAAAACACATATTGCATATACTATTTGGAATAAGCATGAGGTTTGCCTACTATATTAAAAGACATATTATATATAGCACTTTTTTATTATCATACTTAAGTTTGTGAATTTGAAAATTATAGGAAAGAGAACCGTTGAAATGTATTTCACATTGGCGAAAGCTGCAAGAATAGAGTTTAGGTGATATGCCCATTCACGTAGTTGACAAAGTTAAAAATTCAAGTTTATATAGTTTAGTCCAATCTACGTATAAACATGTGGACCGTGTAACAATTTCAGCTTTTGTCGAACGATATCATCTAGAAACTAATTCTTTTCATATGTCGTTCGAAGAATGACAATGTTGAATTTTGGTGACATAATATGAAGAAATTGAAGTAGTTGGAAGTAGCTTAGTGACGGAGAAGATGGTTCACAAATCGAAGCTCGGAGGTAGAAGTTATGGCAAAGAGAAGGGAAGTGCTGCTTGGAGCAGCAACAGAGACATCTGTCATGGAGTGACAGACGTCTGTTGCTTCAGGGTTTTGAAACCTGAGGCTTTGGGCAGACGTCTGTCACTTTGGGACAGACGCATGTGGTTTTAGGAAATGTTTCCCGAGGTATATGACAGATGTCTGTCATAAAGTGACAGACGTCTGTGACGATTTTCTACCTATATTCGGCCTGGGCTTGGTGTGATGATTTGTGATTTTTGGAGGAGCAATTCTAAAATTTTGCCTAGGTTTTCTGCTCTCCTATATAAGCTATTTTCAGGATTTAGAGACTAAGATGACTATAAAAGGAGATTAAGGGTTTAATCAAGGTTTTATCCTCCATTAACTAGGGTTTATCTAAACCTAGTTTTCTTCAATTCTCTTCTCCACAAATCTATTCTATTATTGAATATTGATCATTGTAATCAATCTCATGTACTCTTCTCATTGGTATTAATAAAGGCTCTCTCTCAAAGTGGATGTACACTAACAAGACGTTAGTGGAACCACTATAAACCGATGTGTGATTTATTTCTTCGTTATTGCTTTAATATTATATTGCTTGTTTGGTGATTGTGATTGGTTTTGGATTGGATTGAGATTTGGATTGAGTTATTAATTGGTTGTTTTTGCACTTCTGACCATGATCTCGTTTTCCGCTGTGCTTTGAGGTTTTGATTTGAGTGGTCTTGAGTTATAATTCCCTCAACATTTGGTATCAGAGGTTTGGTGTTGGTACGTGGCTGTAGAAATGCCAGAATCCAATAATATCTCAAGTAGTCCCTCAATAGTTAATCCAAGTAGTGTAGTGCCGTACGTACGTGGATTGTACACGGTTTTGGGACCACAATTGGTTATAGACAAGTGTAATGGAGATAATGATTTTGAAAAGTGGTAATGAAAGATGAAAGCGGTTCTTAGGCGCAATCGAGTGCATCGGGTAGTGTTTGACACACATTTGTTGCTAGTGGACATCTCGGATGTAGAGAGAGAGGAAATGGAAGAGTGGGCATTCACTACACTTCAACTTATTATGGGGGAGAATGTTATCTCCGAAATTAGTGGTGTGACTGCCGCTAAGGGTATTTGGGGCAAGTTGGAGGAATTGTATAAGAAAAAGTCACTAAATAATTGTTTGATTGTTCTTCACCAATAAGATGAAGGAAGGTACTTCGCTTAAGACGCACTTGAATATCTTTGTTGATTTTCTAATGAAGATGAAGGCGGTAGATTTGAAGATTAAGGAAGAACAAAAGGCGATGATATTGTTGTGTTCGTTGTCGGACCGTTATACGGGTTTCTCAAATAGTTTGATCTATAGTCGGGATACTTTGACTCTAGATGATGTCAAAATGGGTCTTTTTAGCGAGAAGTTGCAGGATCAAATGAAAAGGTTACATGATGGAAGTAGTGCTGCTAGCAGTGGTCATGGTTTATTTGTGGAGAAGGAGAGATATCAGAAGAAAGGGAACCAGGGGCGTCTAGATCAAGGAAGCCCGGTTGGAGAGGAAAATCAAAGGAAAGAAAGGGCAAGTGCTATATTTGTAAGAAGCCCGATCATTGGATAGAATCCGAGTACAGGAGTGTTGCTTCAGCCACAGCTGAAGTAATGTGGATAGAATCTCTTCTTAAAGAGTTAGGGTTCGGATCTCAGCATAAAGCCACCATCTGGTGTGACAATTCCAGCACAGTGGCTCTCTCCGCCAACCCAATTCTCCATGCAAGGACGAAGCATATAGAGATTGACCTATATTTTGTTAGAGAACAAGTTGCGAGAGGAAAGCTTGAAGTTAATCATCTTCCCTCTACTTGTCAGATAGCAGATATACTTACGAAAGCTTTGTCTCGTAAGTATTTTGAAAGATTAAAAATCAAATTGTGCATAGAAGACATGGCAAAGGAATTTGAGCAGCAGGAAGAAACCCTAGCCGCAACTGAAAGGGGGAAATAAGATATCGAATGAGAAAACACAAAACCGAAGTTATCTTTTGCTGCAATCATCTTGTCATCAGAGCCATCTATTTGAACGGTCCAGATGCACTCTAATTTTTGTTTTGGATTGCTAAATCTTGGGCTTATCTATTTTAGCCCATTTATGTACATATAAAAGTATTTTGTTTTATACATTGTAAACAATTCAGTTTGTAATCATTCTGCTGAATAACAAATATAATTCTGCATTTGATTATTTTCTAATAATATTGATGAGCCTTATTATCCAAATAGAGTACTGATGCAATTTGGTATTTGTCAAAGAGTCCCAAATAATCCAATGGAGCCGAAAAAATATCGTAGAGGTTTGAATGCTAATCAATATAAGGTTGAATATAATAATAGCTATCGGTACATCGAAAATTGACCGGATCATGTATTGTCTGCAAAATCAAGATTACCGCTTGTAGTCCCTTGGGATTGTACTGCTAAATAAATGGCATGGTACATTCTACCATTCAACATCCGGATATGAGGCAAAGTAACTGTACTAAGAGTTGATGTTGTTGAGAAGTTGGTAAGAAATTTGTCATATTTTACTATATTGAATATTCTCGTTACATACTCTTAATTTGTTCATTTGCAGAGATTGGCTGCTGGCACTGCTGTGGAAATGCTAAAGAAAAATTTGAGTAGTCCCCATCCTATACAGGCGTTGCGATTATTGCAAGCAGATAGAGCAGTTGTGGACATTTTGGAAGAAGCTTTGAATGAACCGGACAAACGTGAAAAACATTAAAAAGAAAAAAAATTAAATGATCCAAGAGCTTGAATTTGTGTTGGATGTAATTTGAAGTTAATATTGTTATGTTATGTTTTGTTATGACTAATGTATTGGGGAACTTATATCGTACTGCGATGCTTTGTACGTTGTTTTGAATTTTGACTCTACGAAAACTAGCATATTAATATCAAGTTTTATCTTTTGTTCTGAATTTGTCTGCTTATTTTATATTTTGAGTTATATCTTTTGTCTACTTGAATTTGGTAATATCAAGTTCTATCATTTGTTTTGAATTTTATTTTGGGTTTGTAATCAATTGATTTATTTTTATTTTTTTTAATCATTGATATAGACGTTTCGTTTGTTTTGCTGTATGTTAACATCTAAGGTAAAGTGACAAAATTGGACTTGCAGTAAATTCATATGTTTCCAAAATGTAATGTTGAGGCATATTACTTGTACAAGGAGCACTGACATGCAATGTTGAGACATATTACTACGAATGATAACCACTAGGATACGTATTTATTGGATTGAGTGTCAGAAAAACATATTTGTATAATATGTAAAATAGATATAGGTTCAAATTTGTATGAAACTTTAACAAATTCATAAATAGAAGCAATAAACAGTCGTATGACCTGAAGAAATACAAGGTCAACTATGACCCGAAGCAGGGCCGGCTCAGGGGCCAGGCTGAGGCAACTCCCCTCGACGGGGCAACAATTACCAAAAATATGCTAGTTCTGGATAATAGACTTTAAATAAATATACCTTGATGTTATTTATTTTACAAAGATTTATTAGCTCAATTGGTTGTGCATTTAGTTGCTCTCATTAGGCCTGTCAATGGATATCCGAAAAATCCGAAATCCGTCCGGATCCGTATCCGAAAAAACGGATATTATCCGATATCCGAAAAGCGGATGCGGATATTCGATATCCGAAAAGAAAATCGAATGCGGATGCGGATATGGGCATATCCGTATCCGAAAAACATCCGTCTGATCCGAAATTTTATGTGTGTTGCCATTTTGTCATTATGTATGTTACTATTTTATCATTTGAATTGATATAATATCGTGTAAACTTGTTTGATGTTATGTGTGTTGTCATTTTGTCATTTGAAAAACTGATTAGTATTGTAGTGTGTATTGTCATTTGAGAAAGTGATTGTTTTAGTTCAAAAATATTAGTATAATAAAAATCTTATTCAATTTCGGATGCGGATATTTCGGATATTTTCGGATATCCGGAAATATCCGCTTTTTATTTTCGGATGCGGATATTTTCGGATATCTGAAAAATATCTGCGGATGCGGATACGGATGTTAATCTCAGATATCCGCGGATATCGGATGCGGATTCGGATGCAGATTTAAATTTTCGGATGCGGATGCGGATACAGCCATATCCGCATCCGTTTGCATTCGTTGACAGCCCTAGCTCTCATTGAGATTTAATGTTCAATCCTTGCAAACAACATATTTTTTTTTTCATTTTCCCTATCTCGCCTGGGGCAACATTTTTTCCTTATTTTTTTCAGCTTCGCCTGGAGCAACACAATGGCTAGAGCCGGCACTGACCCGAAGACATACAAGGTACGTATGACCTTAAGTCCAGTAGATATGTGCAAGGATATGGTTTTATAATTTGAGCAAAGCAATAATTCGATCTGAACGGTGATCTGTTGCCGTTCTATGTTCAGCTGGACGGTGATTTGTTGCCGATAAGTGCTCATCTGGACGATGATAAATTGTCGTTGTTCATATTAAAATTCGATTAAGTGTTAATTCTCTGTACGGTGATTTGTTACCACGTTATTCTCATTTGGACGGTAATGAAATGCCGTTAGAAACTGTCAATGTGCCATGCATAACTGTTCGGTGGTCAACATTCGTGAGAGTGACCGAGTATTCGGTGATTATTAGCCGTGAGTTCTGTCAATATTTCATTACACAGTGACAAGTTCACAAATGCATCTTTGGTTGCCATACTCGGAGGTCGAAGTTTAACAAACTTAACCTGTAGTTCGACAAATAAGTCACCCTAAAGAATGGCTTTTCCCTTTGCAAAACCTACGCCAAAAACTAGCAACCGATGGAATAGGCGCATCATCGATAAGTGTCACTTTAACAAAATGATCTTCGTGAATATGTATGAAAGTAATAAAGCAATGTGCTTCTTCTTGATTAGGACCTTTTTGATGCGGGTAAAATGTTAGTGATTGTATATTCGAAATATATACGACTACTCGGTTAAATGCATTTACAATCAAATATCTCGTTTCAGGCATTACCATCCAATTCTTCTTGAAACAAGGACTAGTGTCACAATCCAAAGCCAATTTCAAAGATTCACAAGTTGAGTTATCAAAATATCTAGCATATAAATCCCAATGTTGATCAAGATCACTCAAATGACTTTTCTTGCTTCACTCCAACTATTGTTCAATTCCTTCGCCTGTTCCGCCACACAGCGAAAACCACAATTACCATCACCTATTACATCTTCAACATTAACAATGTACTTATGCAAAAATTTCGGTAAATAAGCAAAAATTTGAAATTATCATTCATCGACTTTGTTTCTTTTTCGTCAAATTCTACTTTCGGTTTAAGATAATTGCGTCTCGGAGTCAATTTCTTATTAACACCTGATTGAGATAGTCGTTCTTCCTTTGTCGTCACATATTCAAAAGCCGATGGATCTCGTTTTGTAGATTGCAATTGTTTCTTTTAGCAATTAACTTGATTTTTTACTGCCCTGCGGTCTACTTTTGTGTTGGGCAATTTTAGGTTCCAACATAAAAGTTGTCGATAGTAAAGCTATCTCTTTCAATTTCACTAACATGGTTTTCTTTTCATCCTTTGTAGCGGTTCTTGAAATATTGAAATTACGAAGTATGAAGCAATTTCTTTGAATCTTCAATCTGTGGAATATAGTTTAATTTCTTTCAATGTTCATCAATCATTTCTAGCGGTATAGGACGGCCTTCATTGTAAAACGTTAACATTGTATGCGTGCGAGGAAGACCGTATATCAATCGATTTAAATGGTTACAAGCTGTTAAATCCATAGATATTACTTTTATGTCCGCCAATTCTTTAACAAGTAAGTCTAATGTGTAGAAAGAAACTCTACCTCATATTTGGCTAAATGGAATTTGATAAGTTTTTTCATTGCTCCTAAACTTCTTTCGAATGAAGTTTTGATTTCCGTGTGTTGTGTATGCACAACATATTATTCATTTTTACACACACTATTGTAAGTGATGCCTTTGATGTTCCAAGATTTTTCTTCAATTAAACATGTGAAGAGTCTACTCTAGTTGTTGTTCTATTATCACGGTGCTTAATCTTATCCGTCCAAGCAAATGAAACATACTATATGTATGGAATCCATTCGCTATGAAGATACTTGATACTTTGAGCAAACTCTTTCCAATCTTCTTCAAGATCACACCAACCAATCCAAAATTATTCTTCCGTTGATGCATGAACAACTTTTTTCCAACTTTGCAAAAACATCTCAAAAACTTCATTTATCTCAAACTCAGGTTTGCAATTTGTAATAACATTATTTCCCATATACCAAAAACACATCATTAACTTTGCGTTAGGAAACACATTTTTCAATCCATTGATCAAAGCCCATCCTCTATCGGTAATTATCACTTCGGGTGGATTGTCGGGCGTATACAAATGTTTAAGCTTTGAAAGTGCCCATTCATAATTTTCTTCCATTTCATATGCTAAAAAGGCATGAGGAATACTGAATGTTCGACCCGTAGAAGTCATCCCCACAATTTCAAATAAAGATATATTATACCGATTTGTTTTATACATACAATCAAGAAGTAAAACAGACGGAAAACATTTGCACAATGTAGCAGATTCCGGATGAGACCACATCAAATCAATCAAATGGTCACTTGACAGATCCACTCTATGAAAATAGACATAATATTTTTTTACGAGCAATTTCATTAGTTGTTGCATCGCAGATTTACATCCCATCGTTGAAAGTTGCATCTTATATTTTGCGTTATAAATTGTCTTCAAAGTTGACATTTTAATAGTAGTAAGTACCTCTCTTATTTGCATACCCGCAACTGTCATATCTTCTAAAAAAATTCTCTTACTCTAATAATCTTGCTGCATACGGATGACCTATCAACGAATGTGGAAGCTCGTGATTATGTTTGTCATTCCATACATCGACTTTTCATTTATCTTCCCCTATATACACACCCTTAATTAGAAAAGGACAATTGCACTTTCTCGAAGCACTATCAACAATGATTTACAGCTTGTCTTCTCTCTTCGTCTTTAGAATGATGACTTCTATATGTTACTTCTCTTTCAAAACCCAAATGCAACCTTGGCTTTTTACCCGGTCTCAATTTGTCCGATTTGATTATTATTATGATGGTGCTTATTTATTTTTCTGCTTGCACTTTGCACCAATGAATTAAGGAATCACGAGAACCAAAAACCCGAAATTTCAATAATAAAATAATCAATTTCAAATCATATTTAATCAAAACAACTTACTTCATCTGTTACAAAGTTATTTGTAACATCAATTTCAACCCTTCCAGTAATATTTGATTCATCACCTTCTAGCATTGGTTGTTCTTCAAACAGCGCAACATTACCAATTTCCATCATATTTTCTACTTGCGACTCGTTGTCAACATCCATCCCCTAGCAAACAATTATTTTGATAATGTAAAAAAGTTACAAGAAAAAATGCAAGATTTAAGAACAAATCGCTTTTGAGAATACTTACATCTAAATTGTCAATAACAACATCATTAATTTTGACAGTTGCTCACAAAACTGTTCACCAACTCCTAAAAATATATATGTATTGGAAATTTCAGCTTAACTAAAAAAGCAATGACAAAAGATTTACATCTAAACAAAAATACCTTGTTTTCCTCCATGATGTGATGATCAACCATCGATTGTCCCAGTGGTTAAGTGATTCGTTTTGGTGTGAGATGTCACAAGTTCGAAACATGCGTAGAGTAGTTCGAACGTTTATTGACATGTGATGTTGTCCTAGTGACATGTATATAAAGTTCCATTTTCAGAAGAAAAGAAAAAAAAGCGAAAATAATAACTAGGGGTAAATGAGAACACAAAGTACATAGTGATGGACCTAAACATAGAGAAGGGCAAGTTGAACCTAGGGCTATACAATGGCTAGGGCATGCACTTCTTAACTAAAATACTAGGGCACCACTTAGTAAAAGGTGCCTCTTGTCCTTATTCTACACACAACCTAACTAACATTCGTTCAACTTGTTCATCTTTCTAAGCTTAAAAACATGTATACATCTTTGCTAATAGTTGTAATATCTTCGGTGTCACACTTTTTTGATGTCAGCATGAACTGCCAAAAATATCTCTCTAGAAATATTATCAAAATCTTACTACCAGATGAAAATAAGATTAAAAGAATAAACTTATTTTACCAATTCAAAATGCTTCTCTATAAATATTACCAAATCAAATCTTAATGTTATTTAAAAATAGAATTTAACAAATAGTTTTGTTTTAACAAATTCAAAACATCTCTCTATAAATGTTATCAAATCAAATCTTAATATCAATTATAAATATAATCTAACAAAATAAACTTTTTCCACAAATTCAAAACACCCCTCTATAAATACAATTTGTAATAAACAACTCACGCATGAAACACGTGTCATGACGGTTATACAAAATAAAACAGTAGACATTGAAAAAACAAGATAAGAGTCTCAGGTCTCTGTTTTTGATGTTGTTATAGGAAAAGTCCCTGCAGAAATGAATATGTAAATTTGGTCCCTATTTTTGAAAAATAAAAAACGCAAGTTGCCTTGCATTTTTCTGATAGAAAATGCAAGGTAACCTGCACTTTTCTGATTTTGGAATTTTTTTCGAAATTTTAAAAATTCCAAAGTTTTCAAAATTTTGAAAAGCGCAAGTTAACTTGCACTTTCTATCAGGAAAGCGCAAGCTAGTTTGCGCTTTCTGATTTTGAAATTTTTGAACATTTTGAAATTTTTAAAGAGTGCAAGGTAACTTGCGCTTTATTGCTTTCTATCAAGAAAGCGCAAGCTAGTTTGCGCTTTCTGATTTTGAAATATTTTTGAAATTTTTTTTAAAAAATTAATGTTTAAAAAGCGCAAGTTAAGTTGCGTTTTTTGATTAAAGAAAAACATGGACCTAATTTACATAATTATCTCTACAAAGACTTTTCTTATAACAACAACAGAAACATGGACCTTTCGTGCAAAGCCCCTTGAAAAAATCATACCAAAAGTTTACTTGGGATCACATTTACAATATTTTGCGCATATACGAAGAGAGGGTGCATGATCCACGTCGTGATATGTTAACTAAAAACATGTAGTGTAGCTCCACCTTGATAATATTTTCATGCATGCCAGCTTTGAACAGTATCATTTGCCACAAATTCTTTTAAATTCCATTCTAAACCTGCTAAATCTTCTGGATTTATTCGTCGTGGTTCTATCATCTTAATACCTTTGGATGCTATGTTCTGAACTATGCCATCTAAGTTGATTTTGAATTTCATTCCAGAACGGTTGCTGGCTTTACCAATTATACCTATGCTAATAATTAAGTTGTTGCCCATATAATTTTCAAATCCATTTGTACTAAATCTTAGTTTAAGATTTTTTAAATCTTTAATGCTTTTTATTATATCTGGGACACAGTATACTAAAGCAGTTTTATCATTCAGATCTATTTCCATACCTGATAGTAAAGCCTTTTCTATATCAGCTGTCCATGATTTGTCTAGAACTAAAGTAAGTAATTTAGTCCCCGTTCCTTTTCGCATTAATACTTTTATACCTATTACTACTAATCTTAGGTGAAAGAATCGTTTGCCTGTGTTTTTTAATTTTTGTATAGTTTCTGAAAATAAAATATCTAATGTAACATTGTTATTTATAACCCCGATGGAAAGCAAGAAGGTATTTTCTATTTTTTCTATATCTATACTATATTATTATTAGTGAGTTGAATTTCAAGCTCACATAGACCCCCTTGAAATTTGGCAACTGAACAGTCGCATTTTTAATTTCTTTATATTTCAAACTTTAAAATGTGATAACTTTTTCTACACTGATTGGATTTAAGAATCGTTTTCACTATTAAATCTCAAATTTAATTTGCTTTCCAATGATATCCATTGTTGATAGCTAAAAATAAATTTTTTAAAATCATAATTTTATATAGCAGCTTTAATTGCACAATTATTTTGTGTCACCGCTGTGTACCGCGTTTCTGTAACAGCATTATTATGATGATCATAAACATTACATAGTAGTTTTACCTAGATTATTATAATGTATTTATTATCTTTTAACATATTTGAAAGGAATATTTTTTTTGAATTATACAATTATGGTTGCCTTTGAATATTGTAACTACATTATGTAATAAAGTAATAATCTTGATTGTGTTTGATAGTATTCAAACTTAGTGCAGTTATAATTTAACCCCATCAAAAAATGGTGTAATAATTTATAGGTATTTCTTAAATTAATTTAACTACGTTAGCATTTTTTTATTGCATTTACTATTGATGATTTTGACTATATTTGATAATTTTATTCAATTTTAAAACAGTTATAAATTAATGAAATTAAGAAAATGCAATTATAATTTACTAGCAAGTTTTTGGTAAATTTAACTATATTTGAAGATTTTTAACCACATTTATGTGATGAAGTAATAAATTTGGCTACATTTCAGGAATTTATTCAATCTTAATACAATTAAAATTTAACTACATTAATAAATGCAGTTATAATTTAATGACAATTTTGAATTATGCATGGTAGAAATTGAATATTTCAGCTATATTTATGTGATGCAGTAATAATTTTGGTTGTACACGATGATTTATTCGAGCTTACTGTAGTTAAAATTTAAATGCATTAAGCAAAAGTGGTTATTATTTTGTAGTATTTTTGGAATTAAGCAATTATTGTTTTTGAATATTTTAACTGCATTTGTGTGATGCAATACTAATTTAATCCTATTACTATATTTCTCCCCATTGCAAAAAACTTTTGTTACTCTTATTTAATTGAATCGAACTGCACTGTGTCTTTGTGTCTGCAGTTCATAGTGAATACTTCAACTATATCTATGCACATTGAAGCAGCTGTGTAATTGCAAAAGCAACAACATTGGCGTTATATGCCACAGTGAATATATCCATGCATTAGCGGATAAATTTTTAACACATTATCCTCTAAATAGTCTGTGAACTTTAACATATTCACTGTAATTGTTTTGTTTGATTTTAATTGTGATTATCATAACCAAATATATCTATGTATTCTTTATCCTACCAAATTGTTATTCATGATGTAACACTATCGTTCAACAATGTTTTTTCATTACCACCGTATTAAATTTCTTATACATTTGGATATGACCTTTGCAACAACAATATTTTTTCAACATCCGTGTGCGAAGCACGGGTTCACACTAGTTATCTTATGTTTTAGATATTTTGGAAATGTTTGTTTGTGTATATCTATATTTAGTTGGTGTGTTCACTATTAGAAGAATCAATCTCCACAACTTAGAATCAAGCTTCTTCACTAAGATTTTTTTTTTTTTTGATAATATTTTCATGCATGCCAGCTTTGAACAGTTTATAGTCACGACTGATCACACATCTTATGCTAATGACGCGGCCTATGGAGCTGATGATTACCAAAGTCGCTGACACACATCTTATGCAGACAACTTTCTTACAGTAAATTAGTACTTAACCGCTTTTCGGCCTTCATTCATCTTTTCTGGTCCTGATCCTTGAATGACGTGTCTCAAAAATATATTGGCGTGTATTTGTCTTTGTAGTTTTGTAGATGTTACACTTTGATCCTCGATAATGATATTCACATTCTAAAAACATTCATTTGCATCTTCAACAGTAGACCTGTCAAACGGGTCGGGTCGGGTCAAAATGAGTCGGGTCAAAATTGACCCAACACATTTTGTGACCCGACCCACTTAATACGTTTATTAAAAGGGTCAATATGACCCAACCCATTTCATATATGGATCAACCCTTTTAATCCACTTTAAAAAATTTAAAACATAAAAAACTGATAAATATATATAAATCACTAGGACCCATGTTCTTAATTGTCGGCAGAAACATTTAATGAAATTTAGTTGTTATAAAACCCTTTAATTGCGTACTTTTCTGTGTTCATGGTAGCTAAAACAATGTTATTCATGATGAGTAGATAAGCATGCATAAAAAGAAGAGAATAAATGAGTGGATAAACAAAGCAGTAAATATATATATTATGCATAAAAATAACTCTCATAAATGGGTCAGGACATTTAAACATATATCTTCAATCTGTATTTTATCTATACAAAAAACAATAAAAAAGCAAATTGGCTTTTGTAAAAGAGGAAGATATACACAGTAGACTAATGAAGATCCCTCCAAAAAAAACTATGTTTATGGCACATGTACTTTTTCCTTGAATCGAGGACCAAACCTTGCATCATCTACTATTTTTATAGTTCAACGTTTGGGACAAAGATACAAAGAAATACATAACTTCTGACCCTTATAGTTAAAATGGAAGCATATATTTTACGGAAGGTTCCATAATGTTTCAAAAAATTATGGAAATTTTCTATATACGAAATTTTCTGTAAAAGGAACCTGGTTGAATTTTCATAGAAGAAATTCAAAACCAAAGAAATATTACAGTAGAACTTTTCTCAAATTAATATCTCAGCATTCATCAAAAAGAACTATCAACAAGCAAATAAAAAATGGAGACAAAAATATCGCCAAAGTATCTCTTCGACTTCAAGTAGCATTTATTAGTAAGCTAACCAACTCAGATCTCGTTATCCCCTTCACCCCGGTTTTTTTCTAATTTGATGAAAGAAACAACAGCTCCTGGGAAATGAAACAAAACTAATTCAAATAAGAAACTTTAAATCTAGAAATTTACGAATAAAAATTCGTACCTTTTTTATTGTCAAGAGAATTTCGTTTTTATGGTTGATCTACTTCAAGAATTCTTGAATTGGAAGAACATCTTGTAGGTCGATGTAAATATTCAAGATGATGTACAATCGATTTTAGGGTTGAGTTACTTGAAGAATTCGTTCTAGGAAAAAACGCTGTCGAAAAGAACGATTTTAATAGAAGAATGGTTAAAGTTAGATTTAGGGTTTCGAATGGGTTAGTGGGTAAACTGGGTATGCATATGTTTAATGATGAGCGAAACGGGTTTTGACCCACTTATAAAAAGTTGAACTTGGGTTTGACCCAACCTTCTAGAAAAATGGTTATAAGGGTTGGGTTAAAGGGTTATGTTTCATTTTGACAGGCCTATTCAGCAGCACCTGAGATTAAATGACAACTAATATGTTGGCACCATAAAGAAAATTTTGTTTGTGCTTAAGATGCTATACTAACATTATTCTTGACATCGTCATTATTATTGTAACTCAATTTGTTCTATCAAGCTGTGTGCTTATCACTCCATACTAACATTATTTTTCAATTTAATAATTGAAGTAACAGCAGAGCAGTTAGTTGAATACCCTCACGTACTTATCATGCAAATAATGATAGGCTGTGAAATGGTATCATGTCTTATTGTGAAAATGTTTGGGACCAGCTACTTAGCAACAACGGTAAGCTTTTTGCTAGTACTTTATAACAATTATTAACACACACTTCACTTGTCTATTGTTATATGCACTTCACTTATTAATGTATATTATTGAGTAAGATGGAAACGGACCATTGAAATATGAAAAGTAAAGAATATATCTTTGGAAGTTCAATTTTTATTTTGCTGAAAAATTCCTATGTGAAGTCTCCACCCTCATTTTAGTTCATTTGTCTGATAAATGTGGTAAACAGATTTCATATTTATTGAATGATTTTAATGTGCCTTTTATCTACTGAGGAAACTCGGAAGTGGCTTGCCTGTGCTTTAGCTGTCAGTTATATAGTGCAAGTATTGGAATGAAAATGCTTAAATAAGTTTCAAATTAAATAAAGGAAAATCTGCAGTTTGAGTTGCTGAAACTTAAAACTCATCCTCTCTTTTCCTACATCATCATTGAACCATGAAGGGGAAAACCAAAAGCCCAACTATAGGGAACATGACAGCATATTAATTTGTCATTATATTGCAGTTCAACATGTATAAACTAATTAGTCTTCTCATTTGTTAGAGCATCTCCAACAGTGAGTCTGGTGACTGCAATTACGTAATCCAAACCTCAAATCAGTTTCCAACTGTCAATTATGATTCTTAATATTACATAATCGAGACCAATTTAGTTACAAATTTGTAATCAAAACTAGACGCCCAACTAGACGCCCGTCTTATAGGCGCTTGTTTAACAGGCTTCTGAAGGTCAGATGCTTAACTGGTTGCAAGTCAAAATCAGACGTCTGTTCAAGAAACACTTAACTTTCAAGAGCCTGTTAAACAGACGCTAGACGCTAACTCTGGCGCCTTTTAAGCAAACGCCCAACTCATCTCTCTATTAAGGAGAACCACATGTAATCGAGTCTAGAAATTATAGAACCGTAATTTGTAATTTGTAATTTGTAAACTGTTGGAGATGCTCTTAACAACAAAGAATTGAAAATTGGAGAGGGCGATGGTTATCTACCATGCTAGTCAAGTAGTAGAAGCTTGTTATCAAGAACAATGGTTATCTACCATGCTAGTACAAGCTTAAAGAAATAATATGTATACTTACAGATAAATAAAAACTCTTATATAACAAAGCGGCATACTGTACATAACATATCATTTCATAGTTGGAGTGTCTCATCTGCTTGAAATCATTCGTTATGTCCCATATGTCGGTATGTTATACAAGAGTTTTTATTGATTGGTAAATATACATAATACTTTTTTCAACGTGTGCTAGCTAATTTAGTTCTAGAAAGTTGGGTATATGCTCCCCCTATGTGTTACTGCATGCAGTCTGTGTACATATATAATTTGAGTATGCTCTTGTATATCAAACACGTATCTTCTGTTTTCTTATTTTATGTTTTACTGAAGCTGTACATCAAACAATTTCAATTAAGCATTTTTGGCCTCTTTGACAAAACTATAACAGAACTGAAAATTTTACGCTGTTAACAAGGAAATTTTGCTTTTGATTATAAACTGAAATTTACAAGTGTTATGATCTGCAGATATGTTGATTGATATAATATCTGATTTTATATGATAAACTTATGGAGATGGTTCTTTTTTTTTCCGTTTCTTTTTCATCATCGCTGAAAAAAAATTATTCCTTTTTTGTAGTTTTTACCGCCACTAATAACCATATTAGACTTCAGACTTCGGTAACATGCAAACAGGAAGTGCATCGGAGATAATCCTATGACAATGAAGGATTAAATTATAAAAGGTCAATTTTTTTATCAAGGCCCTCAAGAAAAACAAATAACAGAAATAAGGCTCTTCAAAAACTAATTGCTAAAATAGGTCTCGTTTAGTTTTGTGCTTGCACAAATATGAAATGCGCAAGGTATATTTTTTTTTATACGTAAAGCTTGCGCATTTCATATTTGCGCAAACTATATTTTTAAGCTTGCGTAATTATGAAATGCGCAAGGTCATTTTCGGGCATAAAATAGACAGAGAGCTGAATCTGAGTTCATTTATTAAACCTATCCTCTTTGGGAATCCCCTTTTTTTTCAAAACCCTCTCATTTCCAACTTCAAACCCATTTCAAATCCAAATATATTAAGTCAAAATCATTTTTCCTCATCTATTTCTTCAAACAAACACTCTATTGCGCATAAAATGGAAGCTAGCTCTTCATCTACGTTGATTAGAGGTAACTATAATTCATGTTTTTAATTTGAATACTACTTTAGAAATGATTGTTGTTGTTAGCGGAAGAGGTAGTGTTAATGATGTCGATGTGAATGTACTCACATTGTTGGTTTCTTTGTTGAAAATGCAAAAGGATTTGAAGTATTCATATAGCAAAAACCCTAACTTTGTACATAGTTTTTGTATTGATAAACGGTTGTTGTTGTTTGTAGAATTGTCTCATAGGTCCGAAGATAGAAGTGTTCTCTATCTTCAAGAACACCATAGGAGCCAAAACGACACATTAATGGAGGTAAATGTTCGATATTGGTAAACCGGGGAATTCAAATATGAAGTCCTAATTATAATTTATTTATATATTGCAGGGTGTTGAAACTGTAAAGATATGCGATCATTCGAGCAAGCTCAATGAGATCGATTATAAAGATCCAAGATTGGAGTCGAATCTACGAATCTCCAGATTTTGGAAAGCTATGCAAATCGACTACATTCGGCTCGATCATCACCTTCTTACCGCTTTATGCGATAGATGGAGGCCAGAAACAAATACGTTTCATATGAGAGTCGGGGAGATGACAGTGACTCTAGCGGATGCGCATTTTCTTTTCGGTCTTAAAGTTGACGGTCGTCCGGTATGTTTGAAAAATTTAGATATCGATTACATCGAATTGGCTCATGACTTGCTTGGTATTTTTCCGCCTAGAGAGGCGGTTAAGTCTAAAAGTGATTTATCAATGACTTGGTTTAAAAGTGAATTTTCCGAACCACTACCCGAAGGGGCGACCGATTTAGATATACTTCGCCGCACTCGTGCCGTGATATTGTATTTTTTGAGTTGCCGATTATTTCTCGATCATTCGAAAGGGAGATTAAGTTTGAAATTTTTATTTTAGATGATTTGGCTAACTGTGGTTATCATTCTTGGGGTAGTGTTGTTCTCTGCTATTTGTATAGTTAGTTATCGAACGTTGCCTTGCAACGTCGAAAAGTTTTAGGGGGTTCTGCAACGTTGTTGCAACTATGGTCGTGGTCGCATATTACCATTGGACGGTCGTCTATTAGAATTCCTACCGACTTAGATCCGTATCTTCCATTCGGGGCTAGGTAGAACTGTGCTAGGAGTTGGCGTGAAACGCCAAGAAATGTACAGTTTTACCGTAATGAGTTGGACTTTTTGGCGGATGATGCGGTTACATGGGAACCATATTCATTAGTGTATAAATTTGGACATCCGAAAATTGAGTATTCGTTCGTCGGTTGAATTGCTAAGAGCCGACTGATTCTATTTTTAGACTTTGAGTTGTATGCACCCGATCGGGTTATGAAACAGTTTTCGTTTGATTATCAGCAAATTCCCGATCCTGTCGTCCCCCTTGACCTAGAACCCACTAGTTGGATGGCATTTTTGGAGGAAAGTATTGCTATTTGGGAATCAAGAATTGATCGTGCCGAACAAGCACGCGAGCCTCCGACACCTTTGAGCTAGTACGAGTATTGGTATTGGCGAATTACTCGTCGTTATATTCTTAAAAAGTCAGCAAGGAAGTTGGTTGCGTACACTCCCCGTGCTCCTCTAGAACGTGATGTGGTAAGTGTTGTATTTTCAAATTTTGTATAGTTCAATTTTGATGTCATATCGATGCATTGTTATGATTTATGGTTTAGGTAAGCGGAATATACAGCGCTTTGGATGTGGTGGGCGAAATAGAAGAAAGTCATATGGAGCCGGACAAGGTCAAAAGCAAGTGCATTGACCTACGATGAATACTTGACACGATTTTGGGTCGGAACAAGCTAAGAAGGCTGGCCAAGCCGCTGCGCACTGTAGAGGAGCCACCACGTTGTACAGAGGAGACACATACCATAGTCGCGGGTGGACAAGGCCAATGGGAGGAGGCACATGCAGAGGGGGAGACTTCACAACATCCCAGTGGCGAAACTACAGCTGGATGGCCCGCTTGGCCCGAGGTAGAGCAACAATACACCGGCGGAGAAACTCACGCTGAATGGCCGGTTTGGCATGAAGGAGAACAACAATTCGGATATGTTGGACAGTCGACATACGAGCATACGCAAGAGCCGCAGCAGTCGGAAATTCAACAAGAAGAACTCATTTTTGGGCCAAGTCAACAACAAGAAATTCCGTTGCCTACACCCGCTCCAACATTCGAAGAAGGCCAGGGATCGGCTCCCATCATGTAAAAACGAAAGAAGAAGAAAAGAGACACCCCACTTGAGCTAAGAAGGATTCATGATTGACGGTGTTGGTCTTATTGTTGTTGTTTCTTTGGTTGGGTTAGGCTAGGGGTTGTTGACTTGTATGTTTCTATGTTATTGTACGACCTGTTCAATCTTTTTTGGATGATTTTAAATTGTCAGTTGGATCGTGTTATTTATTTTGTTTTGTGATGGTATTGTTAATGAAATGGCGTGTGTATGCTCTCAGGTTTGCAATTTGTGGTTTTGCAGTGTGGCAGAGCAGCTCTCTGTTTGAAACTGACCTAAAAAATAGCTTGCGCATATGTGGAATGCGCAAGATATATTGTCAATAATGCTTGCGTATTCCACATATGCGCAAGCTATTTTTTGGGTCAGTTCCAAACAGAGAGCCGCTCTGCCAAAAATAGCTTGCGCATATGTGGAATGCGCAAGCTATGTTGACAATATAGCTTGCGCATTCCACATATGCGCAAGCTATTTTTGGGTTATTTACAGCAGTCCGCAAATGCTACATTTGCTCTTTTGTAGCATAGGCGGAACGCGGCAAATAACCCAGTTCTACGCTTACATATTGCATGCGCATTTCTGGAATGCGCAAGCTATAAGATTGCGCATTCCACATATGCGCATGCTATTTTTGGTTTATACAGCTTGCGCATTCCATATATGCGCAAGCGTATATTTGTCCCTGTCCAAGACAGAGAGCTATTTCAACACCATAAATCACACAATTTCACACAAAAAGTCTGAACAATATTCTATATAACATGCAAACACCATTCGAATGACAACACCATTACATAACAAAGTCCACAACATCCGAAAAAGTTTCAACAAGACGTACAGTAACATAGACGTTCTAGTTCTATTACAATTCAACGCGGACAAGTATTTTTCTTGTGGCCAATAGAACCACAGTTGCTACATCTATTATGGTCGGATGAAGATGGCAGATCCATAAAACCTTTTATTCGAGTAGACCGAGGACGACCTGAATTTCTGCGCATAGGCGGCGGTTGTATAATTGGACCATCGTAGACGTTCCAATGTCGACTATCCGGTACAGGGTGGAATAAAGGAGCATAAGCTGTGGAATACATAGCCATCGTGTACCACATGGAGATTAAGTCAAAATACGCTCTATTAGCACCACCCGAACCACGTGAACAAGCCGCTAATACATGGGAGCACGAAAAATGATTTAATGTTGGCATGTTGCACGAACATTTGGCAACATTATCTTCGATATTCACCGTATAATCAAACATATGCACATCTTTCACCTGCCATTCAACGAAGCTATATCTCTCTATACATGAGCCTCGATTCTTCCATTCTTCTCCGCGCTAATGATTCCCACCTAGGTGCGAGCTGCGACGTCCACTCTTCTCCTTGAGTACGTCGTTCGACGAAGTAATGGTTCAGTCGATGAAACGTACGTGCAACCAATGATTTAACAGGTAAATTCCTAGTCCCTTTGAGCACACTGTTAAAACTTTCGGAAACGTTGGTCGTCATCATATTGAATCTTACTCCGCCGTCGTGACAAAGAGTCCAGCTTGATTCCTGGTCTTTCAAACTTCTTTCATTCCACGCATCGGCATCTCAATTTACACCCTTCAACTGTTTTCGAAGATCGTTATATTTTACGACCTCCGATGCCGTGGGACATGCGTGTAATAAATTTTGTAGCTCATCCATGCCAAACCCCGCTTTCTTGAAATTTGCTTTAATATGACGGATACAAAAGCGATGATGATGTTCAATTGGCCAAGCTTCTCTAAGCGCATGTGGAATTCCTTTCATATGATCCGAGATAAAAGTGATACATCTAGTACGTACGGATTGAATATAATTCCATATGCAACGAACAAACCAACTCCACGTTTTCCATGACTCCGTTTGAACAATAGCAAAAGCTAAAGGAAATAGCCCTTGATTTGCATCCACCCCAGGTGCTACTAGTAACGTACCCAGATACTTCCCGTATAAATGAGTGCCATCAATAGACAATATGAGTCGACAATGGTCGAAGCCTTGAATAAAAGGTCCGAAAGCCCAAAAAGCACCATAAAAAACACCACGACTATGAATAACATCATATACGGTTCCGGGGTTGGTATGTTGTAGGGCTCTAAGATATTTCGGCAATTCCGCGTACGGCAATTCCCAATCGCCATAAATCATTGCAACAGCTTTCTACAGTCCGTGCCAGACTCGAAAATAACTCACTTTAATATGAAACATGTTGGACATTGTCTCTTGAACAGTTCTTGCAGTCATGTTTGTTTCAGATTTAATCAACAGAAGTATTTTGATGCATATAAACTTAGCAGTTGCATGTCGATGGTTTGAGTTTATGGTTGCATTTAAACAAGTGTGATCGCCGCCATATGTAGTTATCTTCCACCAGTTTGAATTTTTTCTTACCGAAAGGCTTGCATGAACTCGCCAAGGGCATGTTTCTTCCACAGCACAACGGACCGTGTATTGATTTGCATGCGATTTTAGAACTTGAAACGAAACTGAACATTTAATCGACCATTCACATAACTGTTCAACAAGCTTCTGCTTACTTTCAAAAATTAACCTAACTCGTGGACCGTTCTCCGCACATTCTCTTCCAAAAACTTCCATGTCTTGATGACAATTTTGCATTATTGATTTCACCATCATTGATGCCGTGCATAAATCATCGGCTAGAGCCTCTTCATATGTGATTTGTTCTTCTTCCGCATTTACATCATCAGCCTCCTCAATGTCTGCGTATATGATTACATCATTGTTAACTTCCATTTGATGGATCCAAGTTCTATCCTCATCATCCGCACAAGCTACTTCCATGCTATCCAATTGTCCACAACTCCCATGTGGAGTAAGAACATGATCATCGGCACCATCGTCATCACAACCAGTAAATGCATCTTCGACACTAGGAATACAAAAAACAAAGGTCATATATTTTGCATTAACGTAAGTCAAAATACAAGTGCAAACGTATAATAGTACTCACTTTTCAAACGCTTGCGACTGATTTGGATTTATAGCGTTCTGCATCATATGTTTTTCCTGACTAGAAAAGTCTCCAGCCATTCCGCTGTACCTATGAAGTAAGTTTGTAAACTCTCCACCTTGATGGCTTGAAAGATACGACGAACATTGTGTTTCTTGTAACTGTGTGGTGTGCATATACTCATCCCCAGAGATTACTGCCGCTTGTGTTTCAACCACATTTTCATGTTCCACTCTCACAACGTAGATTTCTATCACTCTCATTCCAACTGAAAAGGTGGAGTTCAAATCGTCGTCGTCTTCCAAATCAATAGCGGATGCACCATCATCCCGAACCCATTTCACCGCTAATTTTACATCATATATCACAGGATTTGCTTTTGTCACTTCAAATATCCTTTGTTTAAGCTCTTCGAAACTACAATGATTTTTTATTGTCGATCCTTTTCGCCTCCTGCCCACATATTTAGATTTACCTTCATCATCAACCAACAATTCGCCATCAAAGTAAAATATAGTCGGAACCTTTGACATTATCTGCAAAATAAGTTCCAATACCTCATTCATAGTTTTTGGTCACCGACATAACTATAAACATCAATTTGATGAATTATTACCTATTTTTTCTAAGTAGATTTTGCTTCCGCATGCAATCTTCAACCAAAAGCAGTCAACTCAATCTTTAAAAAACCCAAACAAGCAAATCAATATAATAATGTAACCAATATATTTCATCATTAAAGTCAACACTATCAAATGAATTTCAAAAACATAATAAACTATCCACCATGCACACAATACGGGTTACAACAAATAGAAACATTTTCGCAACAACAAAATACAAATACAACGGTCCAACATAAAATCCAAATATGACAACTTAACCAAGTCCCAAACATCTACCACATTCTAGGCCTTCTACTGTTCGTCCTTAGTTCTTCATTCACACTTTTCAAACGACTTATACTCAAGTCCCCTTTCGCACAGGGGTTGATCAATCCATTTAAAATAATTGCAACAATCATATTCACGAGGATTCAATCTATGTTCGTTGTACGAACTACATCCGAAAAATCTTCGTCCAGCATTCTTTTCCTTTCTACGAACAACCACTACACACATATCTCCGCAATAACAATTTGGATATGGTCGTTGTCCCCTTGGCACGGATGGACCAACAGGATGTATAGGCGTCAGCAAATTTCCGCCAACTGTATGTTGATGACCGGGCATTTCCACAGAAACAACTTCACATAAACGAGCGTGTAAGGTTGATGATCCTGAATGGAATTTACGCGGTACTGGTTCGAACTGTGTTTCCAGAACATGGTCGACATCAAAGTCAATATGACTTGAACTTGCAACTCCGATTTACCCTTCAACCTCATCAAAATGTTTCATCAATGTTTCGTCGTCTATCTCCCAATCATTAATGTCTACCGTCATAATAAACAATAAACAATTAAGGTGTAAATTAGGGTTTTTAATTTACTACTATTTAAATAAGGTTTCCCAGTTCATCAAACACTAACAACTAATTCAACAACAACACCATTGTCTAATAATTAACACCACCACCACCAATAACTCTTCATTTTCAACAACATCAACAATAGCAAAATTACATCTTAATTTTCAAAAACATGAATTATAGTTACCTCTAATCAACGTACATGAAGAGCTAGCTTCCATTTTATGCGCAATAGAGTGTTTGTTTGAAGAAATAGATGAGGAAATGATTTTGACTAAATATATTTGGATTTGAAATGGTTTTGAAGTTGGAAATGGGAGGGTTTTGGGAAGAAAGGGGATAAGTTTGATAAATGAACCCAGATTTAGCTCTCTGTCATTTTGATGTCCGAAAATGACCTTACGCATTCCATAATTGCGTAAGCTTAAAAATATAGCTTGCGCAAATATGGAATGCGCAAGCTCTACGTATAAAAAGAATATACCTTGCGCATTCCATATTTGCGCAAGCACAAAACTAAATGAGACATATTTTGACAATTAGTTTTTGAAGAGACTTATTTCTGTTCTTTGTTTTTCTGGAGGGCCTTGATCTAAAAATTCTCCATTATAAAATAATCTTTTGTCTTCACAAGCATTATCGTACCTCTAATTTGTATATTGTGTTTTCTACTGGTCTTTTTTTATTTATCTCTTTTATATTTCATGTTTCAGCAATGGTGTTTCATTGTCCAGCTTGTTTAAAGAGAGCCATTCTAACTCGTTGCATTCTAGAATTTTCGACTCTAAGAGGCTTGTTTAAAGTAAGGAGTGAAGTAGCTAAAGAATAAGAGCAGTGATAGATATGTCCTATACTGATTTGTAAAGAAAAATAATTTGAAAAGAAATGATGGACAAAAGAAGAAATTATAGAGAATTAAGATAAAATGGAGAATAATAAAAAAGTTAGAAATTTTTGTGATAATTCTCGCTGTTTATTCACTCATTTCCGTTGTGTACATGTAACAATACATCTTCTCATCATTGGACTCATAGTTACACAATTCAACACACAAAGAACAAAACTAAAAGCAAACCGAATTGCAAACAATTGATAACTGAAAATAAGCAATATCGGTAAACAAAAAGGTGTTCTGCTGCTCATCTCCCCTGGCACATGACTAAAAGCATTGGTACAAAAATATCAACATATTTTTTGTACGGTTAGGTAGATTCAAATAAATACCACCAGGCAATAGGACTAACATGTAAAACAATATCAATAACAAAGCTCACTAGCAATTGCATTGAAGTTTGATGAAGTGGTTTACAGTAGAAATCAATATGAATCACATCAATAATCGCCACAAAATTCCCATCTATATAACAAGAGAAAGGTATAACACGAAAGAGTATGTTGCAGAATGCTAAGACAAATGATTGCACAAAATATGCAAATTTTTGTATAACGTACCTTTATCTTCCATCATGCATGGTATGTATAGCATCAAAATTTGGTGCATCCACTGTTAGACATTCAAGGTCCGGAGCCATAACCTACATATAACATTGATTAAAGAGCCATAACCTACATATAATATTGATTAATGTCGTTTTAATTTCTAGGAAAAATGTCAAATTTAAAAGCTGAAGCAATAAATATGTCAAGACAGTTAGATGTTGAGCAAAATTTTGATGTCGTATGTGTAAAGAAAATTTATGTTCAAACTATGGTTGCAAACATAGAGAAAAGATGGTGCAGTCATGATATAAAGATAATCCAACACTTTTTGATATGTGGTAAAGGAAAACAATCCTCCATACAAGTATTATTTAGATTGGTAAAGTTTACATAGGTACACCACTTCTTATTTGGTTTTCTCACATGAGTTGACAATCCAACATCCCTAACGAACTCATTTTCCTTTTGACTTCTTAACTTCTTCCTACAGTGAAGTGTGCCGCTCTACTAGAATTGAACTTCAACGCATATATGACAACAGTTGGATCGATATCAACCATGTTATAACGCATCCATGCAAAGACGTAAGGCTGAAAATACCTTAGTTATTGATTTTGATGATAACATAATAATAATGCATTCATATAAAATATAGATACTAATGTTTTGACAAGATATATAGTATATACTGCAGAATTTTATACAATTATTGATTCGAAGATTGTACAGTATAAAGACTCAAGAAATATACAGGAAGACTCATGAGTATAAAGATTAAGATATGAAGATCTCAAAACTATAGTAAAGTTTACATTCATAGAATATTGTTAAAGTCCCTGATAACAATTTTGATCTCTAATTTCTTATTTTCTAATCCTTTGTATTTAAAACAAAATATATTTTTAAAATATATTTAAAATATCTTATTAAAGTCTTTTAAAGTTTAAAATGTTTATAAACTTTGTTTAAATTATTTTACAAAGTATCAAAATATTTTACAAAGCATAAGGGTCAGTTTGGTTTCGTTTTAATTTTTGTGTTTTGTGTTTTCAACCCACACTACAAAATACAAGAAAATGGGAGAATTTTTTTACAATTCTTAGTTATTGCGACGATGGACGGGAAATGGAGGAGATGGATTGTTTTCCGTCCTCTTGTTATGTCTCAAAACACGAAAAATCAAATAAACTTGTTTTCTATTTTCTATGTTAATTTCGTTTTTCGAAATTGTATGTTTTCCAACAATACATAAGGAATGCGCATTTTTGTTTAGACGAAAATGCAAAACTAAAAACAGCAAGCCAAACGGGGCCTAAGATTTTCAAAATATTTTAAAATAAACAAGTTTTCAGAAAAACTAGCCAATGTCGACATACCGCTAATTTGAAATTCAAATTTTGAAATGAAATGTCTATTCGTCGTAACTCTTCATGAATGGACATGTCTGTCTATTATATATATATATATGGGGATTCAAATGAATTTTTTTAATAACTACTTTCTTATTATCTTCTCTTCTCTTGCTCTGCCAAAATTTCAAGCGAAAACTTATTCAAAACTTCTCAAATTTAAACCAAAATTAATTCAATCTTTATTGTATTGATTCTCTACTATTTACTTTCTGACTTCAGTCATCTCACTCTCAATCAAAGATTAAAGTGATGTCCAAAAGGCTTTAGGATTCATTATAACCAAAGATCAAGAAATTGTCATTGGAAAAACCATCAAACTATAGTTGCATTTGCATGGGTGTGATTGTAGCGCCCCATTCAAATCAATTATGTGTGCTTGGTGTCCCAAAATTCAACTGGGTGTGCTTGTGTCCCGTCTAAATCAAGTGAGTGTACCCAAAGCTCGAAAAATCTAAATGGCGTGTCTTGTAACCTTGAAATCAAGATTGTATTGGGTTTGCCTTCTGTCCGTTTAAACATTGTTATTTAAAAAGAAATATGTACAAACAATTGTACGAGACTGGATGTAGGGTAACTCCTAACCAGTATAAAAATCTCTGGTGTGATCTCTCTAATTCTCTACTTTTTACTTTACTGCATTTATATTTATCGGTGTTTGCATGTGATTGTTCATTCTGTGTTGATTAATAATAATCTTGAAAGAATTTTAAAAAGATTCATAAAATTAGAAAACATTATTCACCCCACTCTGGTGTTTAATTAGCCTTAAGATCCATAATTCCACAACCCACTGTTAACCCGCCTCTTGGCAAGGCCGCGGACCGGCGGTTATAACTAAATCGACTACTCGTTTGTCGAGACTGGAATATGACAAGTTTAAGTCGACTGGACGGATAGATGATGTAGTGCGCTTGGAAGATGGATATTGGATTGGATGAAGTGGATCTGTGTTCATCGATGGATTTTCTATTGGTTTAGAAAACCGTCGAACGAATTTAGAAATAAAATATAACCGCAAGCGCATGGTGTACGAATGTAGCACGTGGCGAATATGGGTTGATCCGCAGGGAATTGATGATTTTAAAAATCTATTCAATCAAATTAAACCAAAGTCGAGTGATTGTTAACTAACTAAAAGAAAATAAAAACAAACTAAAACTAAGGAGAGTAAAAAGATGAGATCAAAGAGCAATTTAGAGGCAAATCCCCTCTCATGATCATATAAATCAACATAATGACATAATGATCTCTTTTTGGTCATGTGTGAGTTTAGTTGATGCATTTATCATAAGCATGGCCTAATTGTGTTATTAATTAACACACTTAAACCATCAAACTTTAATGCACCCTCTAACCCACTTACTAACTTCAATGAAAATGATATGAAATCAAAAGTAGAATCTATTTTAAGCATGGTTTATTAACTATTGAATTAGAAACATAAACCATCAAATTTTGATTCTAAATCCACTTTCATTACCATGATCATATGTAGATGAAGATGTAATTAATGATTCATATGACTAAGCATAGCCTATTTTTTTCGAACAATATAAGCTATCAAACTCAATATTAAACATAAAACCACACAAACATCTACTTTCCATTAAGCACAAAAGAGACATAAAAGAAATTATGTTGCATCTACATGATTCAAGAGAGTTTCATTACCCCTAAATTGAAGGGATTAGCCTCTCATTTTTGTTATTAAATCAACAAATGTAGAAAGCAACATTAAACAAACAAGAGGAAAAAGAGAGAAAAAAGAAAGGAAAAACTAATCTACTTGCATGAAATAAGAGAGATCTACACTACAACATGAAAGGAAAAGAAACATGTAAAAGAAAAGAGAGCACCGATTAACATTAAAAAAATGAAAGTTACATGAAATAAAAATATGGCTAAGTAGCCATGAAAAGAGAAAGAGAGCTTTGAGTTTTATTTTTGATCTAAAACTAACTAAGAGAGACTAAGGAAGGAGAGGTTACATGAAACATAAGAGGATTTTATATGTGTTAAACCCTAATTCATATTTTTGGGGAATGCCCAAAATACCCTCTTAGGAAGTGTGGAGGCCAAGTAATCATTAACATCCATTAATCCCCCACTTAAATGTACATGAAGCTTTAATGTCCTTTTATCATGTGCTTAGCTCCTAATTGAAAATGAAGGTAAGTGGATGGGTGGGGTCCTCCATTATCTTCACTTTAAATTATTTTCATCTTCATTTGTTCTCTTCACTCTTGTGCATGCATATATCATCATGTAACACTTGTAAAATTCACCAAATTTCCTACAAAACAACATAGAAAATTCCATGTAAATTTTCACAATTTAATAAATGCATAAAAATGACCATTTTGCCCCTATATAAAGATGAATATGTGACAATTTCAAATAATTTGAATTTTGGTTTAAACAAGTTAAAATACCCAATATGATCATTTATTTAATTTAAATAGATTAAATATGATGGTAAAAATATGCACATTTATGTGCATATCAAATACCCCCACACTTATCTTTTTATTCGTCCTTGAATAAAGGAAAAACTATGATAAATCCATTTTCGTAGGGAGCACGATTGCATTGAGCGTATGCAATAAGCCGTTAAACCTCTGGGTGTCCCCAGTAGGACAAGTGTTGTCTCGTGAGGGTTTTCGACGGATACTACCCACAAAATCCAAATGCAGGATGAAAATATTTACACAATGCAAGATTTATTTACAAGGAGATGAATGCGAGCTTTTGAACATATTTACAAATGAAGGATTTATTTAGAAATTGACACAAATAAGTTAAATATAGGTTTTGGTCATTTATCTTGTAAAATTAAGTCATTTACTTGTCAAAATTTCCAACAAAAATCAAGTTATCAAAGCAAATATACTATAGTTTAACTCGTTGTTTCGGTTGATAACAAAGTGTAACTATGAAATGGATCCTTAGTTGATTATCAAAGTTTATCAAAGTGGTATTTTCATTTCTTTTCAATAACAAGTCAAATCAAATAAGTTAAAATAGTGCTTGGATTTCATTTGTTTACTCTCTCCATTTTTTTTCCTTTTGAAAATTTTATTGATATTAACAATATTCACATATGCCTAACTCAGATAAACTGAGGCCAGATATATTACCTATGCACTGCCTTGCGGACTGATGTGAGGGGAATACAGAGCGTGGCGAGTGAACACACAAGTGTGAACACTTATTGACTGTAGGCGTTATTAGTAAAATAATTTTTATATACGCACCTAACTCAGATAAACTGAGGCCAGATATACCGATCGTGCACTGCCTTTCGAGCTTACGTGAGAATGGTACAGAGCATGGCGAGTGAGCACACGAGTGTGAACACATGACTCTAGGTGTTTATTAAGAAAATATATACATGTATACAATTTTTTTTGTTTTTTTAGGGAGAGAGTTTCGCAAAATCATCTTAGCATCATTTAACTTAGAAGACAAAAAAAATGTTATATCCTTTACTTTAAATCAACCACTTTTTTAAAACAAAGATTTTCAATTAGGATATATTTCATAATTATCACTTATGAATCTTCCTATATACTAGTTAAATCATTATTATTTGTAATCAAACTTCATTTTTATTTTTGTTAAGACGAATAAATTTTCAAAAATTTCAATTTAATAAACCAAAACCATATATTTATCTTATAGTGTTTCTTTAAAAATAAATCAAAATGCTTAAAATAAATTATTGTTTTTTTGTTGTTTTTTTTGTTTTTGAGATTTTTTTCTCAAAATTTAAAAATAAACCATGAAAAATCGAAAATGATGATGAGTCTCCCCCCACACTTGATTTTGACTGCCCCACAGTCAACCCAAGTGGAAGGAGAAAAATAAAAAAATAAAAAGATGACCTATATTTACATGAAAACGAAAAGATTATTATTTACAAGAGTTCAGAAAGTATATCGTCAAGAAGTAAATGAAATGGTCTTCCAAAGACCGATTCATTTGCCTCGTCAAGTATACGAGACACAGCTTAAGCTCGAAAAACCAAACCATAAATGATTTCGAAATTGAATGTTGATTTGGGAAAATGAATGTCATTTTATTAAAAATCTTACGAGTTGTTTCTTTTTCGATGATTTTCAGGGTTGATAAAACGATTGATTGAAGTTCAAGTTTATTTTCACCAAATTGAAATTTAAGCCGTTCATTGAAAAATTCTTCAAAATTTTTGAATTCAAAATAAAAATGGTGATTTAAATCATCCCCTTCAGAATTCGACAACTCGTTTTCAAAAAGTCCAAAGAAATCGTGTTCGTTAAATTCTTCTTCCTTTGTTTGATTATCAACAACTTCATCGCATATATTAAGTTCAAAATCCAAAGTTGTCGTATTCAAAATTTTGAAATCGAGAAAAGGAAGATCGAATTTCAAATTTGGTTCCACACCCTCAAAAGAATTGAAATCCAACTCAATTGCCGTGTTTTCAACAACTTCACTAAGATTGTTATTTTCAATTTCAAAAGTTGTTATTTGAAAATCGTCGATTTGGGTAAAAGATGGATTATTACTTAACTGGTCACACGTTGGGATTTGGTTTTGTTGTTCACGTTGTTTCATATAAGTTTCAAACAACGAATCCGTGTGATCATCGTAAATTTCGTTCATTTGTTCAACAAAATCTAATTTATAATTATTGATGCAGCGGAAATAACAGAAATGAATACAACGATGAAAGTAGCAATCGGTGGATTGAAAATACCAAACACCCAAATCCGTTGATCTCCAGAGATACTAGATTCTAGCAATCTTTGACACGTTGATCGCGCACGATACCGTGAGAGAAGATCTACAATTCTTCGAACGTTGATCAAGCGCACTTAATTCCGTGAATTGGCTTCAACAATCGTTGATTCGAGCGCACTCGAATGCCGAAAGTGGAGATAGGAGATAACACTCAACTACCAATTTCAAAGTGGCACAAAGCACACAAACAAAGTTTTATTCAAAATCAATTAACTTTTTACAATGACACAACCCCGCTATTTATAGAGATTACAACTCACACGACTCAGCCTTCACCGACCTAACATAGGTCGCTAACGACCTAAACATCACGACCTATGACCTATACTCACACAACATTTGTACAGACCACACGATCTAACATAGGTCGTTGACGCGAGTTACCCATATATACAACATAACAAAATACAACGACTTTCAACAATGCGACAACTTATATACAACACGACCCAAGACAGCAGCGACCTAAGGAATGCTTGCGTTAGAAGTTCCAGCGACTTAAAGATCAGCGACTTAAGAAAATAGCTTCTGGAAATCTTCACGCGACCTAACACTTGAGCGACTTAAAGAAAAACTACGGCGACTTAAGGTATCTCAGCGACCCAAGGTCTCGCGACCTACTCTTGAGCGACCTAAGGCCTCGCGACCTAAGGCATCACAATGTGTTACATTACTTATCTCGTTGGATCGTGGTTTGATAGGTCGAGACTTCGTTAGGTCGTAACACGCTAGCGACCTAGGGCATAACTCAAGTGCTGCCTCATGTTTCACTGCACCATCGTTAGGTCGCAAACGACCCCCCTTGATGTGTGTCAACTTCTTCCATCGTTTCATCTATCCCGTTAGGTCGCGTAAGTGACTCAAGAAGGCACGACCTAAAGCATAACATGCTATGTTGTTGGTTGTCATAACTCAGGCGCGACTTAGGGTATAAGTTGCTAGGTCGCATAATAAGGTGCGCTGCATCATCCTCCCCCGGTTGACAAGAATTCGACCTCGAATTTGCACTTTCCTCTTCCTCGATAAGCTGATGCCCATGATACAGAATCAAATGTTTAACGTTGAAAACGTCTGCAGTGTGAATATGATCCGACAATCTCAACCGATACGCATTATCATTGATCTTCTTTAAAATTTCCACTGGACTAAATTTTCGAGCTTTCAACTTGTTGTAAGTTCCAGCTGGAAAACGATCTTTCGTCAACACTGCGTAAACCCAATCACCTTCTTTGAAGTCTACACTTCTTCGCTTCTTATCTGCCAGTTGTTTATACTTCTCATTTGATGCAAGCAATCACTCATGAACAGTTCTGTGGCACTCCTGCAACTCAGTCACAAAATCACAAACTCGCTTAACAACTCCCTTCTGATATGGCACGGTCGTCAAATCTAACGGTCCCTTCAGAATTGCTGAATATACAACTTGAAATGGAATGAATCCAATACTTCGATTAACAGCGTGATTATGTGCAAATTCCTCCTGACATAACTTCATATCCCAGCTCTTCAAACTATCTTTCACAAGACATCTTAACAAGTTTCCCAACGATCTATTCACCACTTCTGTTTGCCCATCTATTTGCGGATGATAAGCGCTACTAAAATTCAGCTTTGTTCCAACCATCTTCCACAAACTCAACCAAAAATGGCTTAGAAATCTAGTATCCCGATCAGAAACAATAGATTCAGGTAGCCCATGTAATCGATTCACCTCTTTAAAGAACAATTGAGCAACACAGACTGCATCGGCGGTCTTTTTACAAGCTATAAAATGTGCCATTTTCGAAAACCTGTCCACTACAACATATATTGAATCATTCCCCCTTTGAGTTCTAGGCAAACCCAAAACAAAATCCATGCTCACATCAACCCACGGTCTAGTAGGCACAGGTAATGGCATATATAATCCTGCATTTGTAGCGGTTCCCTTCGAAACTTGACAGATATGGCATCTCTCCACAAATCTCTCAACTTCTTTTCTCATTGACGGCCAAAAATAAGATTTTGCAATCAACTGCATTGTACGATCACGGCCCACGTGTCCTTCCTCATGCAATTCTTTGATAATCGTCACTCGCAAACTACCCTCTGGTATACACAATTGATTTCCTTTGAAGAGAAAACCATCCACCAACACAAACTCATCCGTCTTTCCCTCCTTGACTTCATCTACAAACTTCGCAAAGTAAGGATCTTCAACACACAATTCTGGAAGTACTTCGAACCCCATCATTTCAACTTTCATTGTAGTCAATAAATGATTTCTCCTGCTCAATGCATCTGCCACGCGATTCGTAATTCCCGACTTATGTTTCACAACAAATGTAAATTGCTGCAGGTATGCAATCCACGATGCATGCCTAGCTGAAATTTTCTCATGTCCTTGCAGATGTTTCAAAGCTTCATGATCAGTATATAACACAAACTCCTTGTGAAACAAGTAATGTCTCCAGTGTTTCACGGCTTGCACAATAGCATAAAATTCTACATCATATGTATTATATCTCATCTTTGCTCCTGATAGATTCTCACTGAAATATGCAATAGGGCGTCCCCTCTGACTTAACACCCCTCCAATTCCAACCTTTGATGCATCAGTATGTAACTCAAACAACAACTGAAAATCCGGCAATACTAGAATTGGTGTTGTCGTCAAAAGTTCCTTGATTCGCTCAAAAGCAAATCCTGCTTCCTCTGACCATGAAAACTGTTTCCCCTTCATACAATCAGTAACTGGTGCCATTACGCTACTGAAGTGTGGAATAAATCTTCGGTAGAATGATGCTAAACCATGAAAACTTCTAACTTCTGTTATCGTCCTGGGTTGTGGTCAATTTCTGATTGCTTCAACTTTATTCTGATCCACCAGTATACCTCCTTCTGATATAACATATCCCAAAAATAAAACACTATGCGTTATGAATACGCATTTCTTCGTTGCAGCATAAAATTGTTCCTGTCGCAGTATCATCAAAACTTCTCTCAGATGATGCAAGTGTTCTTCTGTGCTTCCACTGTATATCAGTATATCATCAAAATACACCACCACGAACTTCCCAATAAATGGTCTAAAGATCTGAATCATCACCCGCATAAATGTACTAGGTGCATTCGAAAGACCAAACAGCATAACCAGCCATTCGTACAACCCCTCCCGTGTCTTGAACGTTGTTTTCCATTCATCCCCTGGTCGAATTCGAATTTGATGATAACCACTCTTCAAATCGATCTTCGAAAAGATAGCAGCTCCACTAAGTTGATCCAACAAGTCATCCAATCTGGGCATAGGAAATCTGTATCTTACTGTAATCTTGTTTAGTGCTCGACTATCAGTACACATCCTCCACAAACCACCCTTCTTCGGCACTAACAAAGCTGGTACAGCACAAGGACTTAAGCTCTCTTGTATGCGTCCTTGTTCAAGCAACTCTTCCACCTGCCTTCTCAACTCCTCATGTTCCTTTGCACTCATCCTGTAATGTGGTTTATGTGGTAACACAGCTCCCGGAACAAGATCTATTTGGTGTTGTATGTCCCTCAACGGTGGTAACTCTTTTAGCTGCTCTTCAGGAAATACATCTTCAAATTCTTCCAGTACTGGCTTTACTTCTTCAGGAATTTCAACCACTTCATTACTCTCACGTCCAATCAACAAAAATACTTCAGGCTCCTCTTATACTTCCTTAACAAACTCCTTCAAAGATAGCAAAGTTTTAAGTTCTTCAATCTCATCCAACTTGCTTTCTTCTTATTGTCGCTTCTTGGGAACTAAAGTGATTTTTGTGCCTTCGAACATGGAACTATAACTGTTGGTACGTCCATCATGTTGCACAGCTCTATCATACTGCCATGGTCTCCCCAACAACAAATGGCATACATCCATATCCACAACATCACACCAAATTTCATCTTTGTATTTCTTCCCAATTGAAAAATTAACACAAGCTCTTCGTCCAACCTTCACCTCCCCACCTTTCCTCAACCAAGCTAACTTGTAAGGTTTCGGATGCTTCTCAGTCTTTAATGCCAACTTCTTCACAGCCTCGGTAGAAATGATGTTATCACAGCTGCCCGCATCAATAACAAACTTGCAAACCTTCCCCAGAATAGTGCATGTTGACTGAAAAATGTTGCTCCTCAACCAGCTAGTCTCCTCCTCCTGCTTTGGCGTTAAACAGGATCTCCTCACCAACAAACTACAACCCTCATCTCCTGTCAATAATTCTTCTTCTTCAACTGGTAGTGAATTGACACACTCTACCTCTGCATCTTTATTCTCAATCTCCGCAATCATTTCTCGTTTCTTTGGCTTTGTACATTCATTGCTTTTATGGCCCAACTCTTGACAATTAAAGCATTTGAGACTACTATTGACCTTTGCTTTGTTGGCTTTATTCACAATCGGCTTACTGACGACTTTGGAAACATCCGCACTGCTACTAACATCCTTGTTCTGGTTGTTGGAATTCGTAAACACACCACCTCCTCGTCTCCCTTGCTTTTCCCAAGCCAACGCTTTCTGGTGCGCTTCAGCCACAGACATTGGATTAAACATATTCACCATGTCTTGAATCTGCGTTCGCAACCCTCCAACATACCTAGCTGTTAGTTGTTCCTCTGTTTCCATAATATCATTCCGGGCAATCAATTGATAAAATTCATCTGCATAATCATTCACTGATCTCGCCCCTTGTCTTAGGTTCTGCAAATATTGATACATAAGAGATTGATAATTGTGCGGCAAGAAAGTTGCTTTCATCATCTTTCTCATTTTCTCCCAAGTGACAATTTTAGATTTTCCCATTCTCTCCCGTGTTAGCTTAGTTTGTTGCCACCAAGCCATAGCTCTTCCTCTTAATCTCGTAGCAACCAACTTCACTCTTCGATCCTCGGGAACTTCTTTGAAGTGAAAAATTTCCTCAACATTTGAAACCCAATCCAAAAATTCCTCCGCTACCATTCCACCCTTGAATTCTGGAATTTCAGTTTTCATCCTCGACTCCCATCGACGATCATCTTCAACCTCCCGATATGCATTTCGTACTCGGTCTCGATCTCGATAATGAATACTACTTCTATCACTCTCTTCATCATAATCACGTGTACTTCGGTATCGATCTCGACCATCAACATCTCTTCGATCACGCATGTCTCTTCTACAATGTCTTTCATCATCACGATATGGCTCATTCTCAAACTCACGTTGAGTTCTTCTTTCTTCATCTCTAAATTCATGGTGATCTCTCCTTGTTGAAACTGATGACTCTCTTCTATCTCGAACAGATTGTGGCGACACTCTCCTCGCTTCCGTAACCGATGGTGAAACTCTGTTTCCTCCATGGTTCGAGACTGGCGACCTTCTCCTTTGACTTTGATTCATATCAATCATCAATTTCTCCAATCTACCAATTCCTTCATCCAACTTCTCATTGAATTTATTACTAATTCTTTGTTCCATCTGTTCAGCATCTTCTCTTTTGTACAAATCTTCAACACTCTGATGGCGATTGGCTCTTCTCGGAGGCATTGTTAATCTTCAACAAAAATTGATGCACGGCCTTGAACAAACTTCAAATTCTCTACCTCTCGACCTTGACTTACAAATGAACTTCACACTTCAACTTAGCTCGGCTTTGACTCTTCAAACTCTTCTCCTTGGCTCCAAGACTCGGCTTAGCTATTATTGGCTAAGTCTTGCTCTGATACCAAATGATGCAGCAGAAATAACAGAAATGAATACAACGATGAAAGTAGCAATCGGTGGATTGAAAATACCAAACGCCCAAATCCGTTGATCTCCAGAGATACCGGATTCTAGCAATCTTCGACACGTTGATCGCGCACGATACCGTGAGAGAAGATCTACAATTCTTCGAACGTTGATCAAGCGCACTTGATTCCATGAATTGGCTTCAACAATCGTTGATTCGAGCGCACTCGAATGCCGAAAGTGGAGATAGGAGATAACACTCAACTACCAATTTCAAAGTGGCACAAAGCACACAAACAAAGTTTTATTCAAAATCAACTAACTTTTTACAATGACACAACCCCACTATTTATAGAGATTACAACTCACACGACTCAGCCTTCATCGACCTAACATAGGTCGCTAACGACCTAAACATCACGACCTACGACCTATACTCACACAACATTTGTACAGACCACATGATCTAACATAGGTCGTTGACGCGAGTTACCCATATATACAACATAACAAAATACAACGACTTTCAACAATGCGACTCAACTTATATACAACACGACCCAAGACAGCAGCGACCTAAGGAATGCTTGCATCAGAAGTTCCAGCGACTTAAAGATCAGCGACTTAAGAAAATAGCTTCTGGAAATCTTCACGCGACCTAACACTTGAGCGACTTAAAGAAACCTCCTCCAACGACTTTAGGTATCTCAGCGACCTAAGGTCTCGCGACCTACTCTTGAGCGATCTAAGGCCTCGCGACCTAAGGCATCACAATGTGTTACATTACTTATCTCGTTGTGTAACGACCCGGAATTTTCGAACCTGAAAATTCCAGATAGTTAGGAGAAAAAGAAGAGAGATAAAAGAAAGAAACAAAACAAGACACAGATTCTCACATTCGCAGCGGATCAAAATACAATATCAAATAATAATATCAATTATACAAAGAAAACAGTATTTGTTAATTTACATTCAATACATCAGAGTTACAACCATTTACAATTAGACTAGACAGTTATCCACCTGTCTCAGACTACTATCAATAAACTCTCAAATACACAGCGGAATACACTCCATACGTTCCTGCCATCCAACTCGCCTCTTGAGCTCCAGAATGTCCTTACCTGGAAATCTGTAATACTCGGTCTGACCTGAGCATTACATCAAAGTAACACCCGAGTCAGGCTGGAAACCAGCGTGAGTAAACCTATATAATTTGAAATACCAAACTATAAATCTTAGGTGAATTTACCAGGGTAACTCGTACTTTTCTACGAGTTCTAATCTTATTTAAAACAATCACATTTTAAAATCATATCTAAGCATTATTACTCAGATTAAATGACTAAGCTTACATCATTTATTTCATTCCAGCCTATTAATTCCAAAAATCAAATTCATAAAGAATTATTGTAGATTACAATCGAAGTGGTCTCGGGTATTTACTGATACCCGACCCCGGTCTCTTCGAAACCAATATCAACATAAAAACAAAACTGTTTAAGTTTAAACAATTCCATTTATATTCAGAATTACATATTACATAACAATTCATCACAGATTAGGCAAACCATATTATCACAGTTCAACCCAAACATATCATATCCCATAACATCACATATCAGAGATCTCAAATAATCCAAGGCATTCAATATCATCCATAAGCAAGATTAATTAGTCACATCGTTTCTAATTAATTTAAATAAATTAAATTAATTACTTCAATTACTTTTAATCCAGCTTAATTAACCTTAATTATAAACCATTTACTATTATTTTAATTATTAAGTAATTAATCTTTAATTACTTCCATTAACAAACTAACCCTTTAATTACTTACATAAATTAATTAATCACGTTCATTAATTATCCATTGTTGGGTATATTTCGACATTGCCACCGAACCAAGCTCCATCCCACGACCACCGAACCATCCCTATCCAAACCAGGGTATCACCGGACCAACCCCATCACCAGGGTATCACCGGACCAACTCCATCACCAGGGTATCACCGGACCAACTCCATCCAGAACCACCGAACCACTCATCACCATTCTACACCGGACCAGAACCACCGAACCACTCTTCACTACACACACCACCGAACCAACTCCATCCAGAACCACCGAACCACTCTTCACTACACACACCACCGAACCAACTCCATCCAGAACCACCGAACCACTCTTCACTACACACACCACCGGACCAACTCCTCTTCCATGCCTTGCCGGATCAACCACCAGTCCACCTACCACCGGACCAAGTATTACCGGACCAAAATGTGCCAGGCCAGACCACATCAGCCCAAGCCCACCAGCAACTGTACACATCCAAGACCCCTACCCCCAGCCTCACTCTATAAATAGAGGGGCAGGAGTACAACAATGGGGGACAAGTTTGAGAGCTCAAGCACGGAAGGAACTTTCAAACAACTTTCTTTTACTTGTACCAAAGCGTTGTACTTGTAATCACAACAAAACAAGAGAAATAACATATAAAGTGGACGTAGGCACATTCTGGCTGAACCACTATAAATCTGCGTGTCTTTTTATAGTTTAGCCCCTATTTTTCATATATTTGCATAAATCTCCAAAATCACTAAGAACAACCTAAGATCTACTAAATCATATAACTTTGAGGTGTTTGTCCATTTTTTGTGCAAACATTTTTTGTGCTTTCACTGAGAAATAGAAGCTCGAAGCTTCAGCTTCATCCACTTAACAGTTTTTCTAACCGCATCGTTTGCTACTTGGAAAACATGCCTCCCAAACAGAGAAAAGATGTTAACAAAGGAAAAAACATCGCATCCAGCAGTCTTCCAGATCCAGCTGTCACGAATCAAGTAAATCGTCCTCCTCCGGCAGCGGTAACAAATGAAGGACAGGCTAACCCAACCACTCCTACCACAGAACAGCCTGCAGCAATTACTAGGGCAGATTTGGACAGAGTTGTGGTTGAAGTAACTAACCGCTTCACGTCCCAGCAGGAAGCTTTGGTGGACCATCTCATGTCACGCTTAAGGGACGCTGAAGAATTCAACCGCAACACTGAATCATGGGGCGAGTCCCAATTTGGAGGATCTCAGAGACGACAAAGATCTTCCCTCTTCGAAGGAGCTAACGGCAGAAGTAGCCATGGTAGGAGCCGAGACCGAGCACAGCCCGAAGTTAGGCCTGAGGAAACGTTTGGTACCGAACCCAATGGGGGAGGTACCGGACAGAGGTCAACTGTAGCTGAGCCTGTCATACTGCCTAACCACGGAAACGCCAATGAACGGGGCCGAGCTAGAGTCCAGCCCGAAGTTGGACCCGAGGAAGTGTTTAGATCAGAACCCGGTAGGGGAAGATCAAGGCAAGGGCCAACTGTAGCTGACCCTAGCTAGCATTCTCCCAGAAGATCAAAGGCAGCCACTGGAAAATATGAGGAATGATAGACGATACCATCCCTATAGGTCATCTGGACGGAATCAATCCCACAGAACAGAACCAAACTCATTTCTATCTGCTCCAAATTCTGATGAAAGGATGGCACGCTTATTCAGAGAGTGTGTCCAACGGGAGCAGAGAGATCGAGGGATAGGCGCTAGGGTAACCAGCCCTTTCGCCCGCAACATCGAAATTGCTATCACCCCTCGAGAATGGAAGATGCCAACAATGGAACCTTACAAAGGAACCTCCGACCCCGTCGTACACTTGCAGAGATACACACAACATATGCTCATGAGTGGAGCGACAGAGGGAGTACTGTGCAAATGCTTTCCGCTCTTCTTAGCAGATCTCGCTACCTCCTGGTTCTGTCATCTACCTCAGGGATCCATCAGCTCGTGGGAAATGTTGAAAGAAAAGTTTATCAGTCAGTTCCGCATTCATGTGGAACAACCTAAGGACGCTTATTCCTTGTCCAGCGTCAAACAGAAACCTCGAGAGAAACTGCAGCAATACCTAACCCGATTCAATGCTGCAGCAGCCGCAGTCCAAGATGCCGATGAGAAGCTGATCCTAATGGCCCTCTGTAGTGGTGTGCATCCGGACACTAAATTTGCCAGGCGGTTGACAAAAGAAAAACCAGCTACTTTACCCGATTTCTTCCATGAAGCCGGGAAATATATGAGACTCGAGGATGCTGCCGTTGAGGGGCAGTCAGGACAGCAAAATAAGACAACCCATAGCAACGCCCCTGCTGTGGCAAGGGACGTTCGAAGAAATGATTCCAGAGACAATGCTGGGGGCAAGAAGGGAGAAAAGCGCCTATATCGGCTAGGACCGAGATTCGACACTTACACTCCTTTGAACGAGACCGTCGAAAATATCTTCCTGGCCACCCAAGGCGAAGTTAGATACAAACGCCCACCATACAAGAAGGAATCAGATAACGCACAGAAGTCTGGAAAGTTCTGCCGCTTCCACGAATCTCACGGGCATGATACCAACGAATGCCATCATCTCCGAGATCTGATTGAGGAACACATCAGAAGAAAGAAGCTGGAACGTTATGTAAAAGGTCAGGACAGGACCCCAGTTCCTGCCAATGAAAACCCAAGGCTACCTTCACCGGGGGCCGATAGAGGAAACCGCAATGCTTGCAGCTCTAGTCAAGAGAAGATAGTGGTCCATACCATCTCAGGAGGGCCGCACATCGCAGACAGAAGCTGGAAAGAGATGGAAAGATATGGAAAGTCGCTTAGAGACAATAAAGACTATGTCAATTCGGTTATAGAAGAACGCCACCCGAAGAGGAAAGAAAATGATGACATCACATTCGGTAAGCGTGACCTAGAAGGAAGGCAATACCCTCACATGGATCCCATGGTTATCTCCGCCCGACTCGGTCCCGCCGAAGTTTACCGAATCCTGGTAGACACTGGAAGCTCTGTAAACATCCTGTTCAAACACGCCTTCGACAAAATGAAGCTATCAATGAAGGATGTATCTCCTTGCAATAAACCACTACACGGTTTCACTGGGGATGCGAAGACGCCTCTCGGGCAACTGGACCTCTTTGTTGAGATTGGAAGCCATCCCCGCTCCATTGTACGGAAGCAGACGTTCGTGCTAATAGAAAATCATTCGGCCTACAACGCTTTCCTAGGAAGGCCAGCCTTGTCTGACTTCCAAATTGTCCTAGCCCCATGGTGCCTAAAGATGAAATTTCCAACAGACAATGGAGTAGGGGAAGTGGAGGGAGACTAGGACGTTGCTCGAGACTGCTATGTGACTGAACTTCGCAACAACCACAGGAAGGATAAAGGGAAGGGTGTAGAGATTGCCCTCTGCACAAAAAGTCTAGAAGCATAGCAACTAAAGAAAGCCCCTCCTCTTCGATATACTAGCGACCCTTTCAATGAATTAGACCCTAGGGACAAAGAGGAGGAGGCCACCGCCGAGCCTGCAGAGGCTATGGAGTTTATATCTGTAGACAAGCACGACTCAAGTAGGCTACTAAAAATTGGGTCCCAACTAAAAGCCGAATTGAAGGAACAACTCATCGATTTTCTCCGCCACAACTTGGATGTATTCGCATGGTCACACGCTGACATGACCGGAATCTCCCCCGACATAGCCTGCCACGTATTAAACATTGATCCTACCAAGGCGCCTGTAAAACAAAGAAAGAGAAGTATGGGGGCAGAACGATCAGCAACCCTCGATGAAGAAGTAAAGAATCTACTCGCCAATGACTTCATACGAGAAGCTATCTACCCGGAATGGATCGCCAACCCGGTGCTGGTAAAGAAGGCTAATGGGAAGTGGCGAACCTGCATTGACTTTTCCAACCTAAACGACGCCTGCCCAAAGGATTGCTTCCCACTTCCCCGAATCGACCAACTTGTAGACAGCACGGCCGGGCACGAGCTCCTATCTTTTATGGACGCATACTTAGGATATAATCAAATTCCTATGCATGCTCCCGACCAAGACCACACTAGTTTCATCACCGACCGGGGATTATACTGCTATAAGGTAATGCCTTTTGGACTTAAAAATGCAGGAGCCACCTACCAGCGCCTCGTCAACAAGATGTTTGCAGGGCTAATAGGACAGACTATGGAAGTATATGTGGATGACATGCTGGTGAAGTCAAGGAAAGCCAAAGATCACGTAAGCCACCTAGGCAAGATGTTCCAGGTACTTCGACAGTATGGAATGAAGTTGAATCCACTAAAGTGCTCCTTCGGAGTGTCATCAGGAAAATTCTTAGGATTCATCGTCCACGCCAGAGGGATTGAAGCGAACCCTGAACAAGTCCGAGCGCTAAGAGATATCAAGATACCTTCCACTTGGAAGGAAATGCAAAGTTTGAACGGAAAAGTGGCCGCCCTAAGCCGATTCATCTCCAAGGCAACGGACAAGTGCGTCCCCTTTTTCGAAGCTCTAAAGAAAGACAAAGGAAAATTCGAATGGACCGGCGAATGCCTGACCGCTTTCCTTAACTTAATCGAACACCTCCAGAAACCACCGGTACTCTCAACTCCAAGCGAAGGAGAAGAATTATACCTATACCTCGCTGTGTCATCTCACGCCCTAAGCGCTGCCTTGGTAAGGGAAGACAACCGCATGCAACGGTCAGTTTACTTCGTCAGCAAAAGGTTTACTGGGGCAGAAGTTAGATATCCCAAACTTGAGAAGTTAGCATACTGCTTACTAATCACATCACGGAAACTGCGTCACTACTTCCAGTCCTATTCCATCAAAGTTCTGACCGATCAACCACTGAGGCAGGTACTCCATCGTCCCGACACTTTCGGGCGACTACTTAAATGGTGCATTGAACCGAGTCAATATGATATCACTTACCACCCTCGCACCGCCATCAAGGGATTAGCCATGGCTGATTTCATTGCAGAATTCACTACCAACGAGGATAAGGAGCAATTGGAAATAACAGAAGATATCAAGTGGAATCTCTTTGTGGACGGTGCAGCTAACGAACAAGGCTCGGGGGCAGGTGTGGTAATAATCACTCCCAGGGGAAACATACTGCACTATGCTATAAGATTGGAGTTCGCTGCCACCAATAACGATGCAGAATATGAAGCAGTGATAACCGGACTAGAAATTGCCATCGAAATCGGAGCCAATTCTTTGTGTCTTCATAGCGATTCTCAACTTATTGTTAATCAAATACTAGGAGAATTCCAAGCTCGAGAAGAACGACTCATAGCATATCTAAAGAAGACCAAGTTACTTCTCAGCCGATTGGACCACTACTTAGTCAAACACATCCCTCGGGAAGAGAACCAAGAGGCCGACGAATTGGCGAAGCAAGCAAGTATGAGAGACATCACCATCTTCGGGGCAGTAACCATCTCAAAGCAACTGGCCCCAAGTTTTGAACAAGTGAATCCGGTAGCTGCAACCGAAGAAGCAACTTGGATGACTCCCATCCGAGACTACCTACAGAGTGGCACACTACCCAACGGGCGTAACGAAGTCAAGAAAATCTTGAGGAAAGCATCCCGCTACACAATACAAGAAGACATCCTCTATCGGCGCGGTTTCTCTAACCCGTTATTAAGGTGTGTCGCTGGGCCTGGGAGAGAAGCCAAGGAAATCTTATCCAACATCCATCAGGGAAGCTGCGGAGATCACACCGGAGGGCAAACGTTAGCAAAAAAGATACTCCGATACGGATATTTCTGGCCCACTTTAAGCAAGGACGCCTTAGATTTCGTCAAAAAGTGTGACAGATGCCAAAAATTTGCTAAGATTCCGCGGCTACCAACAACTGAGATTATTCAAATGACCAGCCCTTGGCCCTTTGCAGTGTGGGGAATTGGCTTAATCGGCGAACTGCCAATGGGCCGAGGCGGGGCCAAATATGCTATAGTGGCAGTCGACTATTTCACCAAATGGGTGGAAGCAGAACCCCTGAATAAAGTATCTTCTGCAAAAGTTATTAATTTCTTGATCAAAAATGTTCTGTGCAGGTATGGAGTCCCATTCAAAATCATATCAGACAATGGACTTCAATTTGACAGCGAGGAATTCGCCAACTGGTGCCAAGAGCACAAAATTCACAAAAGCTTCTCATCCGTAGCATATCCCCAAGCAAACGGACAAGTCGAAGCTGTCAACAAAATTCTGAAAACTCTAATAAAAAAGAAGCTCGAAAAGTCAAAAGGCGCTTGGGTGGATGAACTTCCTACGGCACTATGGGCCTATCGCACATCTTTCAGAACATCGACGGGGCACACTCCTTTCTCTTTGGCATACGGATCGGAGGCTATGCTCCCAGTTGAAACCATTGTGCCTTCCCATCGTAGGATCCACTATAACCCAGAAGAGAACGAAGAACTCCTTCACATGTCTTTGGATCTAATCGAGGAGAGAAGAAACGATGCAGTCCTCAAAATAGCAGCCCACAAGCAAAAAGTAGCAGCACAATACAACTCCAAAGTCAAGCATCGTACCTTACAAGAAGGGGATCTTGTCCTCAAGCGAATCTTCCCTCGCCCCGGAGCACTAGACCCAGTCTGGGATGGACCATATGTAATTCATAAAGATCTCCACAACGGAGCCTATATTTTGTCAACAGTGGACGGAGAGGTGTTCCAGAGGGCATGGAACATCCAACACCTCCGTCGATACTTTTCTTAACTTGTGTTGCCCATATGAAGTGAATTAACAAAGAGAATCAGTGGACGTAGGCCTTCTCATGCCGAACCACTTTAAAAAGCCTTGTCTCTTTTTTAACTTGTTCCTTTGTATCTTGGCTGCCTGTTAACTTTATCCTTTTCTGTTGAACAAAATCCTGAGCATATAGCATTTCTATTCGAAGCACTCCACAACGCAACTTCACCTGGACAAGACCTAACAGGTACTATGCGAACCTATGCCCTCGCCAATGAGACACTTTTGCTCCGGCATCCCTCTGCTGCGGGTTAACTCATTGCTCGCGACGGCCCTCAAAGCCAACTGTAATGAGCCGATTATAAGCCACCGAGAAGGCCGACTATAGCCGAGGCAGCTCATTACGGCGTTAGGCTCGCCGGCAACTGTGAACCGACTATAAGCCCCAACATAAGGTGTGGCCAGCCAGGGGCAGTTCACAGTTGACGATCGGCACCCACGCTAGCCGGCCATAGTAAATCGAATAATACCCACGATTACGGGCCATAATGGCTCGGGTAGTTACTGTGCGCGATCTCGGCTCCGATGTGTCTTAAGAGCGGCTATGGTAAAAAAGAATAAACTCCCCGCGGAGGCATAAGATGGGTGACAAATGTCTCCAAGACCCACAGCTAGGAAAAGTGATTACAAAACCCGTTTGCCACGAACTTAAGCACATCGACGGCCTTCCGTGATTGGAAGTTTTACTTTTTCACATATTTCAATTTTACTTGAAAAAACTTTTCTCCTATCCTCTGTAACAATTCTTGAAGTACAGGATACAGAGTAAGAGATACTCGCCAATGGGTGTCGGGACTCACGATTGGATGGCAGGGCATTCAACTGCGTTCCATGCTCGGTCATACAAGATACTCAAAACTGCCATCTACAGTTAGAACATGAAGGGCGGTATTTTCTTCTACATAACTATAATTTGTTCACACCACACGCTAACATTGCAAGTCATGAAATTATGTTTTAAACAAGAACCTGACATCAAACATAATTTAATTACAAGAATATACATAGCTATATTTCTTGGGCAACATGTCAAAATAGCAAAAACATTCAAAAGACGACAAGATCAGCTTAAGTTAAAGAATTACACGTCAAACATAAGGCTATTTATTACAAGTGGCAAAATATAACAACCTAAGAGTCACTTTACTGTTTTAAGACTAACATATACAACCCTGTCAAGTCCACAAAAAGAGTTTTTCCAGGTCTAATCAAGGGGCCGGCTGCATTGGAGTTTTATCCTTGTCCTGTTGACCACCTGTCCAGTCAAAGAAAGGATTCATTAGTGATAAGCAACCAAGTTAATGGAGAGACTAAAAAAGGAAGACTTACCAGCACCTGCTTCTTGACTATCCGGGTCGTCATCTTCTACTTGAACACCTGCCTCCTCAGCAGCAAGCAACCACATACCCTCCTTCACCGCCACCTTCTCCTCCTTGGCAAACTGGGCAGTGACCACATCCATGCTGAAAGCCACACCACCATCTTTATCCGCATCGGCCTTAGCCTCCTCCAAAGCCCGAAGATAGATCTTAGCCATGACCCTGGGATAATCATCCATCCAGGATAGGTTGCCCTACTTCCAGGTACGGAAGTACATATCCTGAAGCATTTCGTCCATCATCCCCTCATTTTCCTCAAACTCCCTCATCCGGGCCTCGGAAGCCGACAACCTTTCAACGGCGGCATCTCTCTCCGATCGGTATCTCGAGCAGTCAACCAGAAGGGATTTCTGCATTGCCTCCATCTCCTCCCTCAACTTGGCTTGAGCAAGCTCTGCAGTCTCAAGTTTCCCGGATAGCTCCCCTATCTGCTCAAGATCCGCTTTCCGAACCTCGTCCACCGTGGCAATGGCCATGTCGATCCGTTCCCTGCAGGTAGCTTCCATTTTCCGCAGTTCAGCCCGGCTGGCCTCTTCCGTGGTTTTCTTTAGTCGTCCAGAAGCAGCCTCATGTTGAGAAATCTGAATGGCCTGATCAGCAAGCTGTTTGGCCTGATCCGAAACCACCAATCGAAGTCGAATGTTGGCACTCCCAATCTCCTCTCCAGCCTTAACCAGCCGGGCATGATGCCCTATCAGCTTCCTAGTCTCCTCCGCCACCCGATCAATATTAGCCTTAGCCTCGTCTCCCATGGTAACTATCCGAGTAGTAAGTAGATCAAGATCTAAGGACTTAGCCTCATCGAGCACCCGTACCATGGGATTGCGGGGAAGAAGGTGCTCACCCGTAACCTCGTCAAAGGTAATATCGTGGGAACTTGGATCCAGATCAGGATGACCCGCAAATGGATTACGGGCCAAGTCAGGACGGTCGATATGAATAACGGTAGGGTTTCCGGACGGGTGCGGAGAGAGTGCAAACTCGCTATCCTCCTCTGTGATATCATGAAGAGGATGAGCCAGGAGCTGAGAACCAAGTGAAGATTCGGATGAAGGATGACTCCTCTTTCTCTTTTGAATACCCTCTTCAATAACCCCGAGAAGAGGACGGTAGCCGACTACATCCCCGGAGCGGTGGGTCGAAGGCTTCGGCTTGGCGGAAGCTTTGGAAAGCTTGTACTGTTCAAGCCTGTGCCAAAGATCTGAGGCCTTGGACGTTTTGCCTGCTCCTGATATGAAGAACAAGGGTCACAAGCTTACATCGATACATAATTCGAGAAACGCGGTAAATTAAAAGTTAAAAGAAGAAAGAAAACACGTCTGTTATACAAACCCTGGGGAGAAGTAGGATACTGCAATGAGTCCTGGATTTCATTCCAGGACGGGAGCGGATCATAAAATATTCCTAAGTCCCTATCATTAACGAAGCCTGCAGGAGTCAAAAGTTCACCTTTAGTCGTCGGATCCACCTTGGCTGGAGTGGTCTGAGAAGACTCGCTTGCACCGGTCCCGGCCTTATCCGCTTTCCCGGATTTCTCTGCCAAAGCTGGATCTACGTCCAGCCCCTCGAAAGCCTGGTGGAACGCATCATCCGTCCACTCCTGAATCTCGCCCGCTTGCCCAGGAAGCAAGGCCCCGACGCCGTCGCCACCTTCATCACCTTCCCGACCGTCTCCACCCTCACCTTTTTCCTCCTCCGCGTCTTCCTCCCCCTGGGTAAGTGGACAATTACTGGGGGAAGGACCGTCCGACCTCTTAAGTTTCTTACCTCCGACGGCTGGAGGTTTTGTGAAAGGTTTCCTCTTGCCACTCTCTGCCGTGATACCTCCCTTAGCCTGAGCAGCCGCCCTCTCCTCCGCCGTTTCCCTCAGCTTGACTACTGACTGCTGTGGAAGGATCAAGTTATACTCCAGGAGGGTCGCGTTTCTGATCAGGAAGGCAGCTGATCTATCCCTCCCGGGGATAGCTTCTATCTCAGCCGCCGTCTGAACCAGGCGGTCAGTCTCCACAACCGCAAAGCCACCTGTCGCTAGCAAAAACGAAAAAGTATGAGAAGAAGCATCACAATCAGAATGGAAATTATAAGTAAAACATCAACTTACATCCAGAAGTAAAACGCCAAATAGAAACAGAGTCGTCCCTGACAAAGAACCACTCCTTCTTGAACATGCTGAATTTGGAATACAGATCCAAGACCGGCTTGAAGGTTACAGCTGACTCCAAGCTGATGTATGGGGACCCCTTCTTATAGCCCCTTAGATTATATAAGTACCGGATCTTCCGGTTGGAAGGAGCACGACCATACTTCCTCTGGAAAATGACGAAGAGGCTCACCAGTATAGCATAGGAGTTGGGTTGAAGGTGGAATGGGGCCACCTTTAGATATGTGAGGAAGCTGGCTACCCAAGCGTTAAGAGGAGGAATGACACCACACATGCAGTGGTATCTGCTGTAGGCAAAGTACCCTTCAGGAGGGTCGTATGGCATAACTTCTCTCCCTGGCAACAGCATTCGCGCCCTATCAATTCCGAAAGAACGGGAGATGACGTCAAGCTGCTCTTCCTTAAGGGAGCTGAGAAAGCAATCAGGCGGGGAGTTCAGGAGCTCCTGAGGGCCGTACCCGTCCACTAGTGATCTCGGGGCAGGTCCGTGACGTTCTGGATTCGGCTGAGCTGGGGGCAGGGCAGATGAACCTCCTTCGCCCCCAGTTTTCTTTTTGTCTGATCGAGTTTCCGCTTTATGAGACATTATCTGCAAACACAAAGAAGAACGTCATTAGACTAAAGGAAGTAAAGAAGCGAGAGTGTGCAATCTAGAATTTCACTCATAAAATCAAAATGCCCAAATTCCTATTGTCATTCGATAAGGTGAAGGTTAAAATTCATTCGGTATTCAGAGTCTCAAGGTTCATTTGGCGTTCCCCGTGTGGAATTCATTCGGTGATCCAAATAAGAATACTCATTCGGCATTCAAAGTCTCGAACTCATTCGGTACACACAAGTCTCATTCGGCGAAGGGAAGTTAAGTACCTGATTCAGCAGGCGTAGGCAGTTCAGTAGATTGATTCGGCTATGCAACAAATTTGGCTCAAGTGCTTCGTTCGGTAGGAAATAACAAGGGCCCTAGCTCCGTACTTATAGACGAAGGTGGACCTCCGAACCAACCGGTTCGGCATCTGGAACCGGATGTGACTATTCAAAGGAGAAACAAAGCACGCCATGTGCTGGCACATAACCTGCTTTGGGGGGCAAATGTTGGGTATATTTCGACATTGCCACCGAACCAAGCTCCATCCCACGACCACCGAACCATCCCTAGCCGAACCAGGGTATCACCGGACCAACCCCATCACCAGGGTATCACCGGACCAACTCCATCACCAGGATATCACCGGACCAACTCCATCTAGAACCACCGAACCACTCATCACCATTCTACACCGGACCAGAACCACCGAACCACTCTTCACTACACACACCACCGAACCAACTCCATCCAGAACCACCGAACCACTCTTCACTACACACACCACCGAACCAACTCCATCCAGAACCACCGAACCACTCTTCACTACACACACCACCGGACCAACTCCTCTTCCATGCCTTGCCGGATCAACCACCAGTCCACCTACCACCGGACCAAGTATTACCGGACCAAAACGTGCCAGGCCAGACCACATCAGCCCAAGCCCACCAGCAACTGTACACATCCAAGACCCCTACCCCCAGCCTCACTCTATAAATAGAGGGGCAGGGGTACAACAATGGGGGACAAGTTTGAGAGCTCAAGCACGGAAGGAACTTTCAAACAACTTTCTTTTACTTGTACCAAAGCGTTGTACTTGTAATCACAACAAAACAAGAGAAATAACATATAAAGTGGACGTAGGCACATTCTGGCTGAACCACTGTAAATCTGCGTGTCTTTTTACAGTTTAGCCCTTTTTTTTCATATATTTGCATAAATCTCCAAAATCACTAAGAACAACCTAAGATCTACTAAATCATATAACTTTGAGGTGTTTGTCCATTTTTTGTGCAAACATCCATTAAATTAATTAACTAACCCTATAAATTAATTAATCCTTTAATTGCTCAAGTTAATTAATTAACACTTAATTACTTAAGTCCTTAATTAATCTAAGATAAACCATTATCTTAATTAATTATTTAATTAAATCATTTAAATCTTATTTAAATTAAAGGATTGAAATTAATTTATACAAATTCCCTTTAGAACTTTGATTAATTAAAGTTTAAAAACATTTTATCTCAACCATCTACTTAATTTATTTTAAATTAATTAAATGATTAACTTAATATATAATACCCTAAACCAAACAACTGAAGCTTAAACACACATCTTTTTTTTCAAAACCTACTAGTTCATTATTATTTAATTTAAAACCTTGTTAACTGTATTATAAAACATTTAAAACACTTCGAGTCCCAGAGTCCCAGGCCCAAAATCTGGTTCACAAACCCGAGCCAACACTCGATCATCCCGACCCATCCTTCTTCTTCTTCCCTGATCAAAATACAGCAACCAACAAAACCCGACTTATCAGTGCACCGTGCACATGCACGCCTCACCTGAGCATCTCCGACCATTACCGCTACCACCAGCAAGTCACCCCCGACTCCCTGTACTCGCCACCACCTCTAGAATTTCAGAAAACGTCCCCACAAAAAAATTCACCATCGAAACCTCAAGCTTCAGACAACCGATACCTAACAGCCCCCTTGCCTTATCACCACCAGCCACCGTTCCCTGCCAGAAAACACCCGGACCTTCGCCATGACCTTCTCCTTCGAGTCCCCCTGGTCCGCAACCTTAAAGCTTCACTGCGACGCCGTAGATCAGCATCAAACGAACACGCCTAAAAACCCTAATCCTCCCACTATCGACCACTCCGATGATCGGAAAAATCATCACTGATTTTTCCCAAATTCCCAAACTAGGCAATCTCCTCTTGACCAAATGCCGACCCCAATCGTCGACCACCTCACCAGTATTAGCCCAAAACTGGAAATCAGTCATCTCCCAAAATCTCCTTACATACCCAATTAAATTTTTTGGAACCATTCCCAAAATTCACCATTTTCTATATCGATCAAACTCATATAAGTCAAAACCCAAAATGTAGACTTCGAATCTTTCCCCCTTTTTGTTTATTTACTGTAAATAAAAACTTTTATTCTTTATAAGAGAAGATATTTAATAAAACTAATTTTATAGCAACCTTCATTCAAAATTAAACGAGTTCCCTTTTGGAACCAAAATCTAAAACCAAATAGATAATAGGATTTGAATTTTTGAAACCCAGGGTGTTAGCTTTTCTAACGACAGAGGTAATATATTTTCCTTTTTAAATCACAGTATGTTAACTCGGTTATCATATTTATATAAGCATCAGATGTCTTAATACATGCATAAAAATCAAAACACTGGAATTTATCCAAGTTCACACATATGCATAAGATTTTGGGTAAGTAAAAAATATTCTTTTGTTTTACTCACCTGTTTGGATTTGTACAGAGGAGCCTGAAAATTTTGAAACTGGGACTTGAATTTTTTTTTTGATCTGCACTTGATTTTGATTTTAATTGCTTGATGTTTTGAGATGATCTGCATTTTGCTTCTTTGATTTGAAACTGATCTTTATGTTGAGTTGAATCTACTTTGCTTGCTCTAGATATTGGTTTCAATTTGTCTTGCTTGATTCTTTTTAATCTCCGGTTTAGTTTTTGTTTCCAGGTTTTGAAGAAAATACTCTGGCTCTTTTTTTCTTTTTATTATATTTTACCTAATTTTAATTTAAAAGAAAATTCCATTTGTAAAACTAAGCTTACATTTGTCAATACATATAATCATTTTCTTACAAGTGTTAGTATGCAATAATGAGTTGTTTACAAGTGTTTTTAAACTTATATTCAAATACCTCTTATGTTTAAGTCCTTTATCCTAATTAATTCAAAAATTGTGTTTTAAACCTTTTCATTTTAAAATTTGTGAATTAATTTATCTTTCATGTTTAATACCTTTATATATATACAACATACATATATTTTAGAGAAAGAATGATCCTTTATTTAACCTATTTTAATCTTGAGCCACTATATTCAAACCTAATAAGTATTTATCTCTAGTGTTTATAAATATAGAATTCTATCTTTAAATTTCCTTTAAAAATTTAATGTATTGAATTCAAATTAATGTTCTCAATTCAAAAACATATATATACACATATATGTTTGTATATGAACATACTTAAAATTTTCAATATTATTAAGTTTGCACATCACTATTTATATATATTTATGGACATTTTATCTTAATTTAGAGGGTGGAGTTTAATATATACATTTCTAAAATATTTATCATATTCAGGAATTTAAAATTTAATATTTCAATAATTAAAATCAATTAATTACACAATTACAAACGTAAAAAATACGGGTCGTCACATTCCTCCCCCCTTCAGAACTTTTCGTCCTCGAAAAGGATCGAAGCGAATTTTTTTAATTTTTTAATGTTTATTATTAATTTAAATCATTCTTTAATCATTCTAACTCTTTTTCTTTTAATTATACAATTTTAAAACACTTTAAAATTTATAGTATTACCAAACTAGCTTTATATAAAAATACCTTTTTATAACTCGATGTTTTGACAAGTCCATCCTTGTTCTCATAGAAATTCGGTCATACGTTGATCAGACGTAGGACTGAAAATCTATAAGTACTTAGCTGACCCGTTTTCAACACCCAGTGAAAATACTTGGAAAATAATTTATTGAAAATATAGAAAACATTTTTGAAATCGAGGAAATATCTTTGGTGAAAATGCTCTGGAAATCATCACCCCCATCCTTGGTCACAGTTACATCACGGGTTACGTTGCCATCGCAGCAAAAGTCCATGTAACTGATGACAGCATGGTACCCACAACAGATCGTAGTTACATTCCAAGGTTACGTTGCTATCGCAGCAAAAGTCCATGTAACTGTTGGCTCTCAGCGGCACACACGATTTCGCTGTCAAAACGAAACTTCTCCACTCTACATAGGTCGCAGTCTACCGATATAAAATCAAACGCAGACTGTTGGCTCTCAACGGCACACATGACTTTCGCTATGTTACCATAGTATCGCAGTCTACCGATATAAAATCAAACGTAGACTGTTGGCTCTCAACGGCTCATACGACTTTCGCTATGGTCTGCAGTAGATCGCAGTGACATCGAGTTACACTGTCGTCACAGCATAACCCAAATGCCTCTATGGGCACCATCCCCTCGACTTTCGCTACACAAATAATCCTCAGGAACTAGTTTTTTTCGGACTCCTCACAGGATCAACTTTAGAATCCCCCCTTGGGTTCAAGGCAGTACCACCCTGTGGCACTCCTGAGAAGTTCATTTCAAGGGAGCGCCTTTTTCCCCAAAGCCAGTCTCAAAATACTTTATACTATACACTTATAGTATCTTCAAATCATACCCTTTATGATTTATATCAAAATCATCTTTACGCAAAATCGATATCCAAAATCGATAGTTCCAAGCTTGGCTTTCCAAAATCCAAAATTGATTTTTCCAAAAATCAAAAGCCTTTTCCAAATTCATAGGTTCCCAAAACCTTTTCCAAAATCATTCTCATAAAACCCTTTATATATATAGATATATATAACTTTGAAAATCTTTGGATCATTTCAAACTTGTATAAAACTTCTTTTATACTTCAAATATTTTCAAAACTCTTTTCTTCTGGCAATAGATTTAACAAGGGAAGATTTATCTTATATAACAAGGATATATAAATTTATTTTATTCCAAATCAAATATTCAAATTTGATAAATCTTTTATAAAGTTAATAACCATATCACTTTTTTTTAAATGAGTTCTAGTCATAGAAATATTCAACTCACATTTTATTTTATCATTTATTTTTCAGAATATACCCTTCTATTTCAAAACCATATTATAGTTTTTATCCACAAATTTTCAATATCAAGTTCATTCAAATCCGTACGATGTACTCATATCATTCGTACGCAATATCAGTCTGATCGCTCACTCGGTCACATAATTTCACTTCCGAACTAGTATCGTCCACCCGACTTCCTAGTGCGGACTCAGATCTGATTTCTTGATCAGAAACCGTCATTCTCCTTGCATAGTCACAACTATGATAGAGAATATCCAAAACCAATCAACAATCCATATCCAGGTTTGCCGTCGAAAATCGAGCGAAAAATCCCAACTCGGATCGATAATACTATCTCAAAATTCTGTGTTCGAATCTAGATCAATCACTATGCGAATAGAATAATATACGTATATCCTACGTATTTATCTTTATTAGTTATTAGCCAAATCAATTCTCTTTTCTATTCACATTTCCTTTAATTCCATTCACTTATTCTCAATTGCTTCCATTTCCAATTAAGTTATTACTTCAATTACAAACAGTTTGAACTCTGACCTATTTAAATTTAAAAATAGCTTGAAAAAGTTTAAAATAGATAAGTAGTTGAAAAATAGTTATTAGTTTGTAAAATAGCTGTAAAATAGTTAAGTAGGTATAAAATAGTTAGATAATTGCAAAATAGTTTTTCAAATAGATATAAGTAACTGAAAAATAGTAATTAGTTTATACGACAGTTTCAAAATAGTTAAATAGTTCCAAAATAATTGTAAAATAAGTATAAGATAGTTTGGGTTAAGAAGAAAGATTGTATAGTAAATAGTTTGGAAAAATATATTTGTATTAAAACAATTTATTTTGAAAATAATCCAGAGTCAAACTGTTTAATTTCCAAATTTCCATTTCCAATTGATTTCTCATCAATTCAATTTAAATTCCATTTCCATTTAAATTGACTCAATACTTCAATTTCCATTGAAATTGATTTAATCCCAATTCAAGTTGAATTACCCTCAATTTCTTTCCAAATTCAGATCAAATTCCATTTGATTTTTAAACTTATTCAACTTTAATCACAATTCCAAATTATTTCAAATCAATTTGGATTAATTTAAAATTGAACCAGCTTCAATTTCAAATCATTTCAATTCTAATTTACCATTTGAATTTTGAACTCCTTCAACTTCAATTTTATTTCAAATTATTTCAATTCAAATTTTCCATTTAAACTTATGCTTATCCATCTTCAATCACAATTCTAATTAATTCAAATCAAATTCAATTTGAACTAATTCTATTCAAATCTCAATTTAAAACTATCTCGAATTATATAAATTTGAGTTAAACATTTTAAATGTTGATTTAATCCCTTAAGTCAAATTAACTTTTACTTTTTTAAATCAAATCAACCTTAATTTTTAATTTAACAACTTAAATGTTTAATTCTGAATCCAAATTCCAAAATCCCATTTTAAAATTATCTTTACTTAACCTATTACAAAGTTCAAATAAGAATTCAAAAACAATTTAATCTTCAGATTCTAATTTGTTATTCATTTCTAACTTCAAAACCAATTCTCAGTTTCATAGATTATTTATAACAATAGAATGATATCAGGGTAAATAAACATCCGAATTTATCCAAACACCAATTAACAGTATCCATTTTCAATTTCTAGATTTCAAACCCATTTTGAGATCACTCATAACTCCCATTTAAAATCAACCATTTAACTTCCCAAGTTAAATTTAAATTTCATCTTGAAATTTCCAATTCAATTTGTTTATTCTAAACTCATTTAACTTTCCTTAAGTTAAATTCAATTCAATCCAGTCAACTTTACCCAATTTGATTTCCCATTTCAAAATTTAAACTTTATATTAATAATCTTCCTACTTATAAGTTCAAAAACTTATCACTCTAGGTTTTCATATCACATTCCAAGGAAAAATTTAAAACTCAACACTTAGAGTTTATTTCAAATCATCTTTGATATTATGTATATCCTCATTTATACATATTTATTTCCTTTACACACCAAGTTATACCTTAATTTTTTTTTAAACCACCTTTGGTTTTAATTCAAAACAAATTTCTTTAAAACAATTTCAAGTTCTCTGGATTTAGATTTAAAATTTCACAAACTCAAATTATCTTCAATTCCAATTTATAAGTCATACTCACCTAAAAGTTTACTTCCCTAAAACATTTCATTTTACTCATTAATAACATTTCATTATTAAACACAACAACCATTTATGATAATAACCAAGATTATCATATCTGGAAACCAATTTATTATTATCTTTATTCTGATAACACTTCTACAAATTCAGGATTTTAATTTCAGTTTGGATCCATTTCAACCTATCTTCATTCAATTTAAATTTGGTTGTATTACTATTATCACTTAATTCTTATTATTTTATTTAATTCCAATGATTCAACAACCAATTTCTTTAATATATTTAATAATTAGAAAATTATTTCTAGATATATCAAAAGATAAACTTATATAAAAATAATTTATTTTTAAAACCATTTTAAAACCTTTATATAAGAAAATAACAAGTACGCTCTCATCATATATATATATACACTCAACTCATTAGGGTACCATTGACCCTATCCTTAATGAGTAATCCCAACAGAGCCAAGGTTCTCGCTTAACCTTTGCTCTGATACCAACTGTAACGACCCGGAATTTTCAAACCCGAAAATTCCAGATAGTTAGGAGAAAAAGAAAAGAGATAGAAGAAAGAAACAAAACAAGACACAGATTCTCACATTCGCAGCAGATCAAAATACAATATCAAATAATAATATCAGTTATACAAAGAAAACTGTATTTGTTAATTTACATTCAATACATCAGAGTTACAACCATTTACAATTAGACTAGACAGTTATCCACCTGTCCCAGACTACTATCAATAAACTCTCAAATACACAGCGGAATACACTCCATACGTTCCTGCCATCCAGCTCGCCTCCTGAGCTCCAGAATGTCCTTACCTGGAAATCTGTAATACTCGGTCTGACCCAAGCATTACATCAAAGTAACACCCGAGTCAGGCTGGAAACCAGCGTGAGTAAACCCATATAATTTGAAATACCAAACTATAAAACTTAGGTGAATTTACCAGGGTAACTCGTACTTTTCTACGAGTTCTAATCTTATTTAAAACAATCACATTTTACAATCATATCTAAGCATTATTACTCAGATTAAATGACTAAGCTTACATCATTTATTTCATTCCAGCCTATTAATTCCAAAAATCAAATTCATAAAGAATTATTGCAGATTACAATCGAAGTGGTCTCGGGTATTTACTGATACCCGACCCCGGTCTCTTCGAAACCAATATCAACATAAAAACAAAACTGTTTAAGTTTAAACAATTCCATTTATATTCAGAATTACATATTACATAACAATTCATCACAGATTAGGCAAACCATATTATCACAGTTCAACCCAAACATATCATATCCCATAACATCACATATCAGAGATCTCAAATAATCCAAGGCATTCAATATCATCCATAAGCAAGATTAATTAGTCACACCGTTTCTAATTAATTTAAATAAATTAAATTAATTACTTCAATTACTTTTAATCCAGCTTAATTAACCTTAATTATAAACCATTTACTATTATTTTAATTATTAAGTAATTAATCTTTAATTACTTCCATTAACAAACTAACCCTTTAATTACTTACATAAATTAATTAATCACATTCATTAATTATCCATTAAATTAATTAACTAACCCTATAAATTAATTAATCCTTTAATTGCTCAAGTTAATTAATTAACCCTCAATTACTTAAGTCCTTAATTAATCTAAGACAAACCATTATCTTAATTAATTATTTAATTAAATCATTTAAATCTTATTTAAATTAAAGGATTGAAATTAATTTATACAAATTCCCTTTAGACCTTTGATTAATTAAAGTTTAAAAACATTTTATCTCAACCATCTACTTAATTTATTTTAAATTAATTAAATGATTAACTTAATATATAATACCCTAAACCAAACAACTTAAGCTTAAACACACATCTTTTTTTTCAAAACCTGCTAGTTCATTATTATTTAATTTAAAACCTTGTTAACTGTATTATAAAACATTTAAAACACTTCGAGTCCCAGAGTCCCAGGCCCAAAATCCGGTTCACAAACCCGAGCCAACACTCGATCATCCCGACCCATCCTTCTTCTTCTTCCCTGATCAAAATACAGCAACCAACAAAACCCGACTTATCAGTGCACCGTGCACATGCACGCCTCACCTGAGCATCTCCGACCATTACCGCTACCACCAGCAAGTCACCCCCGACTCCCTGTACTCGCCACCACCTCTGGAATTTCAAAAAACGTCCCCATAAAAAAATTCACCATCGAAACCTCAAGCTTCAGACAACCGACACCTAACAGCCCCCTTGCCTTATCACCACCAGCCACCGTTCCCTGCCAGAAAACACCCGGACCTTCGCCATGACCTTCTCCTTCGAGTCCCCCTGGTCCGCAACCTTAAAGCTTCACTGCGACACCGTAGATCAGCATCAAACGAACACGCCTAAAAACCCTAATCCTCCCACTATCGACCACTCCGATGATCGGAAAAATCATCACTGATTTTTCCCAAATTCCCAAACTAGGCAATCTCCTCTTGACCAAATGCCGACCCCAATCGTCGACCACCTCACCAGTATTAGCCCAAAACTGGAAATCGGTCATCTCCCAAAATCTCCTTACATACCCAATTAAATATTTTGGAACCATTCCCAAAATTCACCATTTTCTATATCGATCAAACTCATATAAGTCAAAACCCAAAATGTAGACTTCGAATCTTTCCCCCTTTTTGTTTATTTACTGTAAATAAAAACTTTTATTCTTTATAAGAGAAGATATTTAATAAAACTAATTTTATAGCAACCTTCATTCAAAATTAAACGAGTTCCCTTTTGGAACCAAAATCTAAAACCAAATAGATAATAGGATTTGAATTTTTGAAACCCAGGGTGTTAGCTTTTCTAACGACAGAGGTAATATATTTTCCTTTTTAAATCACAGTATGTTAACTCGGTTATCATATTTATATAAGCATCAGATGTCTTAATACATGCATAAAAATCAAAACACTGGAATTTATCCAAGTTCACACATATGCATAAGATTTTGGGTAAGTAAAAAAAATTCTTTTGTTTTACTCACCTGTTTGGATTTGTACAGAGGAGCCTGAAAATTTTGAAACTGGGACTTGAATTTTTTTTTTGATCTGCACTTGATTTTGATTTTAATTGCTTGATGTTTTGAGATGATCTGCATTTTGCTTCTTTGATTTGAAACTGATCTTTATGTTGAGTTGAATCTACTTTGCTTGCTCTAGATCTTGGTTTCAATTTGTCTTGCTTGATTCTTTTTAATCTCCGGTTTAGTTTTTGTTTCCAGGTTTTGAAGAAAATACTCTGGCTCTTTTTTTCTTTTTATTATATTTTACCTAATTTTAATTTAAAAGAAAATTCCATTTGTAAAACTAAGCTTACATTTGTCAATACATATAATCATTTTCTTACAAGTGTTAGTATGCAATAATGAGATGTTTACAAGTGTTTTTAAACTTATATTCAAATACCTCTTATGTTTAAGTCCTTTATCCTAATTAATTCAAAAATTGTGTTTTAAACCTTTTCATTTTAAAATTTGTGAATTAATTTATCTTTCATGTTTAATACCTTTATATATATACAACATACATATATTTTAGAGAAAGAATGATCCTTTATTTAACCTATTTTAATCTTGAGCCACTATATTCAAACCTAATAAGTATTTATCTCTAGTGTTTATAAATATAGAATTCTATCTTTAAATTTCCTTTAAAAATTTAATGTATTGAATTCAAATTAATGTTCTCAATTCAAAAACATATATATACACATATATGTTTGTATATGAACATACTTAAAATTTTCAATATTATTAAGTTTGCACATCACTATTTATATATATTTATGGACATTTTATCTTAATTTAGAGGGTGGAGTTTAATATATACATTTCTAAAATATTTATCATATTCAGGAATTTAAAATTTAATATTTCAATAATTAAAATCAATTAATTACACAATTACAGACGTCAAAAATACGGGTCGTCATACGTTGGATCGTGGTTTGATAGGTCGAGACTTCGTTAGGTCGTAACATGCTAGCGACCTAGGGCATAACTCAAGCGCTGCCTCATGTTTCACTGCACCATTGTTAGGTCGCAAATGACCTAAGGCAAACGACCCCCTTGATGTGCGGCAACTTCTTCCATCGTTTCATCTATCCCGTTAGGTCGCGTAAGTGACTCAAGAAGGTGCGACCTAAAGCATAACATGCTATGTTGTTGTTTGTCATAACTCGGGCGTGACTTAGGGTATAAGTTGCTAGGTCGCAAAATAAGGTGCGCTGCATCAATTATTAGCTTGAGGATTTTTGATTTGGATTTGTTGAGAACAAAAATTTTCACTTGCATTATAGTCGAGATTATTCCCATTGCCAAAATTATTTGAAAAGTGGATCTTATTTCGTTTTGATTTTGAAATTCATTTTGGAGTTCAAAATTGAATTGGCATGGGTTATACTCGAAATCGTTTGAATTTTGAATTGAATTCAAATTTTGAAATCCTTGACTCGAGTTGTTACACAAATATGAATTACACAAATCATTTATCATTTGATTTTGTTGTGTAGAGATTTCAAGTAAAGACGAAATGCTATTTTCAAGATCGGAGGGTTGTTCGTTATTTTGAAAACTTTGTGGTGCAAAATCCGAATCATTTGAACAATAGTTGTTGTTAAAATATCCATACAAATTTGGTGTGAAATTATATGGATTATATTGATTTTCACAACTATCGTAGAATTCATGTAAGTAGGGAAACTCGGACATTTTCAAGAATGTTTTTGTTTTTGTTTTCTTTTTGTAAAGGAAAGATATTTACAAATAAAATTTATTTTTGAAAAGGGAGATTAATTTTTGGTTTTTCAATTTTTTCTTTGTTTTTGAAAAGGTTTTATATTTTTTTTTTTGGATTTTGGTTTTTCTATATTTTTTTGGATTTTTGAAATTTCAAAGGAAAAGGTTTAAAAATTTCAAGGGAAAAGGAATATTCACAATTTTTTTTAGTTTTGGATTTTTGAATTTTTTTGTTTTTTTTTAAATATGCATGAACTAATACAACTAAATGAATGCAAGGTTTAATTACAAGTGATTTATCCTAAGTGAACCCAAAATTGTATAATTACAAATTATCTTAAATCAATAAGATAGTTCTCAGCCAGGTAACAGACAGGGGTTATCGGTGCACCACGAATCACCATAACAATGCAGCCGAAGGTTTAAGTACCTTCAGAGGAACAACCCCTATAATATTTACGAATCACCGTAATATTTATAAATGGTTATTACTCTGCCGTAGCCTAGACACCAAGAAATTAAATTGTTCAAAGAAGACAACTTGTCAATATACAATTAAGAGTTATCAATGTCTAACCGTTATTATTAATCAAAATCTAAGATGAAATGCAAAACATAAATTAAAAGTGTATTAACAATGCAACTAAGAATGTAATTTTTTTTTGTTTTTTTAAATTTTTGAATTTTGTATATATATATATATATATATATATATGCAAATGCAAGCAATCAACAATGCAACTAAAATAAAAACAAGAGATATATACAATGCAAGGAAAATAAAAACAATAGATATATCAAGCAAGCAGTTTTTCTTCTTCTTTTTATAAAGCAAAGCAATTATTTTTGGGCAATAGTTGAGCGAAGCAAGCAGCTTTTCCAATCTGCTTTGGCAACCTGAAATTTAAAACAAGATATATACAATTGTTTTTTTTTAATATTTTTTTAATTTTTGAAAAGGAAACTTAAAAGTGAGGTTATTGGCTAGTGGCTCGATATTGGATAAGATATATGATCATTTATTTAATTTAAATAGATTAAATATGGTGGTAAAAATATGCACATTTACGTGCATATCAATCTGCATAGGCTAGTGGCTCGATGCTAGAGTCTCGAGGGAGTCTCGAGTGAGTCGGGATGAGTCTCGAGGGAGTCGGGATGTTGGAGTCTTGAGAGAGTCGGGATGTCGGAGTCTCGAGGGAGTCTCGAGGGAGTCGGGATGTTGGAGTCTCGAGGGAGTCGGGATGTTGGAGTCTCGAGGTAGCCTCGAGTGAGTCGGGATGTTGGAGTCTCGAGGGAGTCGGGATGTTGGAGTCTCGAGTGAGTCGGGATGTAGGAGTCTCGAGGGAGTCGGGATGTCGGAGTCTCGAGGGAGTTGGGATGTCGGAGTCTCGAGGGAGTCTGGATGTTGGAGTCTCGAGGGAGTCGGGATGTCAGAGTTTCGAGGGAGTCTTGAGGGAGTCGGGATATTGTAGTCTCAAGGGAGTCGGGATGTTGGAGTCTCGAGGGAGTCTCGAGTGAGTCGGGATGTTGGAGTCTCGAGGTAGTCGAGATGTTGGAGTCTCGAGGGAGGAATGGGTCGTTCGGTCTGGGAGGAATGGGTCGTTCAACATTGGTAGTCGATAGTCGTTCGGTCTGGGAGGAATGGGTCGTTTGGCATTGGTAGTCGATAGTCGTTCGGTCTAGGAGGAATGGGTCATTCGGCATTGGTAGCCGGTAGTCGTTTGGTCTGGGAGGAATGTGTCATTCAGCATTGGTGGTCGTTCGGTCTGGGAGGAATGGGTCGGTCGGCATTGGTAGTCGTTTGGTCTGAGAGGAATGGGTCGTTCGGCATTGGTGGTCGTTCGGTCTGGGAGGAATGGGTCGGTCGGCATTGGTGGTCGTTCGGCATCAGGGAGTGCTTCGGTTCGACATTTGGGTGAGTGCTACTTCTTGGGTTCGGCCTAGGCTATAGGTCATGTTACTTGGAGTCGCTGAGCATTTCACTTCGGGTCATTACCATGGTTGCTTCGGGTCGGTTGATGGAGGACTTGGGATCGGTCGAGGTGAAGGGTGCGAGCTCGGCCAAGGTCTTAGTGGGCCCGTATCACTTGGGAAGCCCAATAACCAGGATTTTGCCTATAAATACAGCATGTGGGGCTTCAGAAATGGGATCTCCATTCTATTTCCCTTCTTCTTCCTCATTAAGGCTACTCTGCCATAATTGTTTTGAAAACTCCAGATTGTAACTGTAATTAATTCTCATATCAATAAAAAAGAAATTTTTGGAGTGGACGTAGGCCAAAGTCAGCCGAACCACTATAAATCCACTATTTTTTCTGCTTTCTTTTTAATTTCCACTGCTCTTCATATTTATACTCTCTACATACACTCTATCTGTTATATGTGACTGTTAGTTGGTGCTTTCATTTACGTTTGGTTGTTAGTGACCAATTTTGGTGCTAACACCCACAAAGACAATAATAGATTACATTAGTAATGTTTCCTGTACACAAAGAACTCTCCTTTTGTTTCATAGTATATAGCATTTTTGCATCCATAAGTTAACAAAAAAGAAAATTGTTTTTATGCTAGTAAGAAAAATTATCAAGGACTACTAAAAGCATTGGTACAAAAGTATGAAAACACGTTAGCTTTAAGTAGAATCAAAATTCCTATCTATAACAAGAGACGGGTATAAGTTAAAAGAGTAAGTTGCAGAATGCTAAAACAATGACTGCACAGAATATGCAAATGTTTTGTCTAAATACATACATTTATCAACAACGGGAAGATGCAGAAATCTTCCATCATGCATGGTGTGTAGAGCATCGGTAATTGGCGTAGCAACCGTTAGTCATTTAAGGGTAGGATCCATCACCTACACACACCATATATTGATTAATGTTGTTTTTAAAAAATATCAAATTTAAAAGTTGAAACAATACACATGTCACGTAAGATGCTGCGAGAAATGACGCTGAGTGAAATTTTGATGCTGCATATGTGTAATATAAGAATAATGTCCAGACCATGGTTGCAAACATAGGAAAAGGATGTTGTGGATTCATTGTACAAAGATAATCCAACACTGCCTGGCTATATTTGATTTATTCATTAATATTGACTGACCAATAGCTTGTTCTATGCATCATAGTAAGCGGATATACATTCAGGAGAAAGGAAAACAAAAGGGAAAAAAAGGAAAAAGAGAACATGTGTTACTATCGTTAAAATATGTTAAAAATTACATATCATAATCAGCGCCGAATACTAGACGCTGATTAAATCAGCGCCTAGTAGAGGGCACTAATATAATCAGCTCCCAAAGCCATAACCACTCCCCCCAACGGCTCCTCCCACCAACGGCTACTTCCTACCTCCAACGGCTACTTTCTTCCTCCTCAACTCTATAAATACACTATGTTCACTCTTTATATCTGCACAAACATCTTCACTTCATTCTTCTCTAACCTGTATTATGAAATGACTTCACATTTTAGAGATTTTACGCATCCTTCTCAGTCTCAAAACTATTTCTTCGATGACATTCAGCAACAACCGAGTACTTCTCCGACACAGCATTCATCCAACCCTTGGGGAAGCAACAAGGACTATGATTTATGTAATATTTAATGTCATTGTACGAACGACTCTATTAGAGGCAACGATCAAAGCGGCGATAAGTTCTGAAAGAAAATAATGAATACCTTCAACCTCAAACAACCTGAAAATATTGGACCTTTATCGGCAATTCAAGGTCGATTCGGAAAAATCAATTGTCAAACTCAGTTTTATGGATCAAAGATTTATAAAATAAAGAAAGCGAACCTTAGTGGATTGTGAGGCGAAGAATTTTTGGTATGTTTCTTGTTTTTATTAGCTTTTGTATTTAATCTGGTTTAATTTATTCTTTTTTTTTCAGAAAAGAACGGTGAATGAGGAATTAATAAAGCTTTTTCCAAGGGAGAGCAGTGCTAAAAAATCACATTATTACCAATTTCCAAACTGTTATGAGTTGTTGACAAGCACACCGAAGTGTAACTTCAATAATGCGAAGAGCCTCCGAGACTTTCAAACAAAGGGGAAGGAAAAGAACAAAGCATCGAAATCATCATACTTGTCTAGTCCGAGAAATTCATCGTGTAGGAAACTCAATTCGAGAGAGAAAAATGAGTCAGATGTGCTCAATCAGAGACCAGATGAAGGTTATAGACCAATGGGAGTCAAAGCAGCGAAGAGAAAGAATAAGCTTGATGTCGTGGTGAACGCTAAAGTGAATGCCGCTCTAGAAATTCATGAAAGAAGGCATCAAGATAGAAGCAAGTAAGCGCATGAGAAGATCGATGTGATGCGTAAGTTTGCAGAAATTGAGCAACAAAAACTGGATATTGAACGGGAAAATCTAAAACAGATGATTATGGATAAAGATCTGACGGGGATGGATGACATTCAAAAGCAGTAATGGATGCGCAAAAGACAAATAATTATTTCTAAGTTCCCTCAAAATAATTTGTTTCAATCTTATAATTGTTTAATTTATATTAGTTTCGGTGTACTGTATCGTTTATTTAAATCTATTGTATTTTGTTATTAATTAATGTTTTACTATTCTTGTTTCCATTTAGACAAAGTCGATAACCAAACAGAATAACATTGTGAAGAAATACAATACATATTAATAAGATAACTAAAATACGACTACAACGTAAACGCATACACACATGACAAATCAAATATACAATTGAACTAACAATCACCAAAGTAATTCCAAATAAGATTCATAAGATCTTTTGGTAGCCGGTTGTGAAGTTGTGTGTCTCGGTACGAAAGTTGACGTTCCACGTGAATTTTGAATGCTTCTTCGATTATAAGAACATCATCTTGGAATACTTCTGGCATTTGCTCCGCACCATCATATACGTAGTGATGTTGTTCTTCGTCCATATCCTTTCATCTTCAATAATCATATTATGCATAATAATACATGCAAACATTATTCTGGACATTTTTTCCGAGACCACAGTGGACATGGATTATTAATCGGTGCAAATCTAGATTGAAGAACGCCAAAATCTCTTTCTACATCTTTTCTTTGTCCCTCTTGCATCGCAGCAGACTTTGCTTGCTTTGCTGTTATTGGGTTTAGACATGTTTTCACAATGGTGTACCATTTTGGATAAATCTCATCGCCAAGATAATATCTGTGCTCGTAAGTGTTTTGCTCAAGAGTAAACGACACTGGAGTTACTTGATCAAGTGCCAGATCATTAAATAAGTGTGACCTCTCAATAACATTTAAATCATTGTTAGATCCAGGCATTTCAAAGAAAGTGTGTCATATCCATAAATCGTGTGAAGCAACGGCTTCCAAAATAATAGTTGGTTTTCTTTCTATACCATTGTAAGCTCAATGGTATGCTTTGGACCAGTTCTTCCATTCCCAATGCATACAGTCGACTTCCAAGCATTCCAGGTCATCCTCTGCTCTTGTGCATTTCTCGGATTCGCACCACATCATCCTCATTTTGAGATCTAAGGTACTCCATGCCGAAAACCATAGATTGGTGGAATTTGTCGAGAGTTTCTAATGTAGCCGTCTCTGCGATCTGATATGCATCATCAAATGCAGCTGCGGAGGTGCCATAAGCTAACATCCTCGGTGCAGTAGTCATTTTTTTATTCACCACCAAGCCCCTGTGTTTTTGAAGTATTTGGTTTTTGAATAAAATATTTGTCATTGTTTTGAATACCTGTTAAAATTCTTAAAAATAGATCTCTTCTTATTCTGTATCTTCTCCTGAACATATCAGATCCATAAGTGCAATTTGGATTGAAGTAGTCTTGCATCAGAGTTTTGTGGAAGACAATTGATTACAATTTACAAGTTTCTGACCCCTGACCGATCCGCTGTGTTTTCGTGATGTGGTGCCATAAGCATCATGGCATATGTTAACTATTTCTTACCATTCTTCGGCTTCCTCTTGGAGAATATCTTCTTCATCGGAATTGCTATCGAATGCCATAACACATTTGAGGAAAGATGAAGTATTCATTGTTGTATTTAGTTTAATGCTATGAGAGAAAGAAAGAAGATGTTAAATGTGTCATGGAATGGAAGTTGAAGTCCTTATATAGAAGTGATACGATATGTAGAGTTAGTGGTAGACGTTAGCAAGTGGTAGAAAAAAATGCAGAGTGTAGTCAAATCAACTGTAGCAAGTGGCAGACATTATTGATACTTAGTGTGGTCAGCTCGACTTTAGCAAGTGGCAGACAAAAAATGTAGAGTGCAGCCAAATCAACTGTAGCAAGTGGCAGACATTAATGATATATAGTGTGGTAAGCTCGACTTTAGCAAGTGGCGGAAAAAATGCAGAGTGTGGTCAAATCATCTGTAGCAAGTGGCAGACATTATTGATACTTAGTGTGGTCAGCTTGACTTTAGCAAGTACCAAACATTATTGATACTTAGTGTGGTCAGCTTGACTTTAGCAAGTACCAGACAAAAAATGCAGTGTAGTCAAATCAACTGTAGCAAGTAGCAGACGTTATTGATACTTAGTGTAGTCAACTCGACTTGGCAAACAAAAATGCAGAGTGTAGTTAAATCATCTTTAGCAAGTGGTAGACATCATTGGTACTTTGTGTGGCCATCTCGACTTTAGCAAGTGGCAGACAAAAAATGCAGAGTGTAGTCAAATCAACTTTAGTAAGTGGCGGACATTATTGATACTTAGTGTGATCAGCTCGACTGACATTACTGATTGTGAAGGAACAAGCATTGATTTTTATAACGACGATTATGAAATGCCAATTTAACTGAAAATTCCATAATGGAAGTGTACAAAAACTTCCTTGGCAAATGAAATTTGGACACCCCAGGATTATTTGGTACTAATCAAAGCATACATAGAAGCCGATACAAGAGATATAGAAGGGGAGATTAAGTAAGATTCCTTAGTTACTGTAAATGAAGCATTTAATAATCATCCTGATTGTAGATTAATTCGAAGGATTCTGGATACTCGTGGTACTTATGTTACGTTTACTAGAGCTTGTCAACAATACAGAAGCCTTATAAACACAGTGAAGGAAGAATACCTATTTCAGTTAATACGAACTACGTATGATTTACGATATTTCTGGGGGTATCATACTAATTTTGTTGGACATGCTGCATATGATCTATAGGTTAGCTAGATTAGACAATTTGAATGAAGTTTCATGTATTTCTCTTTATGTACTGTGTGTTTTTCTTTCAGTTCAATGTATTTTCTTTTGGTTCAATGTATTTTGTTTAAGTTCTATGTATTTCTTTTCAAGCGAATGTATTAGAATTCAGTTCAATGTATTTTGTTTAAGGTCTATGTATTTCCTTTCAATCGAATGTTTTAAGATTCAGTTCCATGTATTTTCTTTAAGTTCTATGTATTTTCTTTTATTTCTTTAGTAAGTTGTATACACTTTAACTATCTACTGAGTATGTAATATAACAAACAACATTGAAATAGACTGATACAGAAAGGACAACAAACATTGAAATAAACTGATACAGAAAGGACAACCAACATTGACACAAACCGATACAGTGGAACCAAAGTGATAGTTGAAACGATGCAAATAATATCTAAATCAAACACACACAGGATGATTTAAAAAACTATCTTCGATCACGTGATAATTGAACTAAACCAAGTGTCCCCCTGAGCGTTTTAATTTCTTGTTCAAGTTCAGTTGCATGCACAATGAGATAAAGAATCGTCCAACCATTGCCAAAGTCCACATCCATCTGGAAAATTGCGGCATATATACTAACATCGACTAATGTCAGATCCATTTATTATGATGGAATACAAAACATTAACTCCACAATTGCATTATATTTCTCCAGTTGCAACCTCTTGTTCTGGTTGAGGTAGTTAATGTCGTATTTCATGCCTTCTTTGCCTTCTCCCATTGTTGCTCCTCCGTTCCTCCCCCTGTCTTCTTCCTTCCTCCAATAGCCTCTGCTCTTGCAAAGCTCTCTAATGCTCTCTTACATCTTCATAATGTCTTTCCTCCATTTCAACATACCATTTGATTGGTTCTTTGGGGTAAGACGGATTAGGAGGGATCTCATGACTTAAAGGACCTTGGTATGAGTATGATTTTGGCAGGGCAATATGGCTGTAATCCACCATTTTTCTCTCAATAAGACGAGATAAATTCAGAGCGATTTGCCAAGCAATAGAATATATAGCAGCAAGAAGATGTTATATGGCAAAAACTATGCAATGTGGCTACAGTGTTCGAATAATAAAAAATATTGTACCACTTTGTAATAGCATGGACACCAAAAGTAGTGCAATGTGTCTACAGTGCTAAGTCTAACAAACATCAAAAGTAGTGCAACATGCAAATAGTGCTCGATATGACGTGACACTGTAGATAAAACATCAAAAGTCCTTTCAATGTGCTGAAATTTTAATATAGATATGCAATGTAAATAAAGCTGTATAACGTAACAAATTAACAGTAAAATATGTCCATAATACAATACAGAAATACATCAATAAAGATAAACAACGGTAAAATAAATGTAACAGTACATTAACTGATTATCCTAAGTCAACGGCACCATCATCGCGTCGTCGTCGTCCGCTACGTCATTAAAATGAGCAGGACTACCATGATCAAACCGAAATGTAGCCAGCTGAGCCTGCAAATCATCAATCTGTGCCTGCATCGCCTACTGAGTCTTATGAGCCCGATGATTGACCGCCTAAGTATTAATGAGTGTCATATGCTGAATGGCGGTAATATATCGCCTATGCTCGTCCAACCTACCTGCATTCTGTAATTACACATAATATATCAATATACGTTTGCTTAACTTATATTGTACAATGTATTATTAATACAATGAATTACCCCAAACGGCGGGTATAGTCTAGCAGTGGGGATACGAGCAATCTCATTATCCAGAGAATAAACTATCGGCTGCTCAATAAGAATACCAGTAATATCATACGCCCTATAACAGGCATCAAGACCGAAGTCTATGGGCAGCCGAGAGTTCTGGGATGGAGTTGGATCAAAAGAAAATGGAGGTGCCTGAACTCTACCGTTGGCTACGTTTGGGCCTATATGATCGAAGTTCACTCCTCGAACATAGTCAGGTAACATGTATCGTCGACGAGCAACTCTAACCCAGTAGCTGTCATTATCTCCATCGGCTAGGAAAAATGCAGAAGCATCTACCCATCCAGGCTGTCTCAATCCCTGTATATACTGTGATCCAATGGTCCGGCATCTGCCGAACATGTCATCACAAGATAATGGATCTTCTGGGATATGTAACTCCCCAGTAGTATGAAACAAGCATATCTCCCCAAATACCAAATAGGAAGAAACGCTAGAAGGAGTAAAATCATCCTCCACAAACCCAAATGATAGGAAATAGAAAGAGGATGAGCATCATGCATCTGTCTCGCATGTGTCATGGCAATCCAATATGAAGCCCATGGTGCCTTGAAAATATTATCCCTGCACCTCATATCAATCTAAGAACGGGCCTCCATCAGGTCATGTCTAACCCCATAAGCATGTGAGAAACTAAATGAACACGCTCCCATCGTCTCATGCACAGAAAGTATGTCTCTGGTGCATGACTAGTAGTCTCAACAATACGGGGATGCATGCTCGTCGTGTACTCATAGTGCCAACACGACGGAATATACCAAAACGTAAACATCTATCTAACCTCTCCCAAAACATAATAATCATGAGCGGTGTACAAATATCCAAATATAGCGGAACCCCAATCGATAGTGTGAAGCTAATCTAAATTGGCTACCATTGCAAGATAACCTAATCTAATGGTACTCTTTTGGTTCGAAAAGAAAGTCGAACCAAATAAGTACAACAGAAATGCTCTAAGCATAGTGTCACTCATAGCATCGGTGCCTATATGAGCTGTAATGTACTCTTGTAGATATGCAAGGGGAACCACGCCGGAGGCAACATGACCCTCCTCAAACCGGGGAAGATAAATAGTGAAAACCATGGGGCTCTCAAACGTATGATCTAAAGAAAATGGTATCCTGTTTGGGCCTCCGATCGCAACCCCAGTCAACATATAAACATCGGCAAGGGTAATGCCGAGCTCAAAATCTGGAAAATGAAAAGTATGTGTTGCAGACCACCACCTCTCAACTAGGGCTGCTATGAATGGATGATCAAATGATTGTGGTGATCTAATTTGTAAGAAATATGCAAAAGGACTGATCTGGAGCCGATCTACTAAACCCTAAGGTAGTGTGCCATACTGCTGTGCTATACACTTTGCCCAACTACCCCGATAGCTGACGTACTATGACTAAAAAATTAAAGGGTTGTTCGGGATTATTGTACAATTTAATTTCAAACAACTAAGTAATACACTTAACAATATCACATATTTATCTAATAAACATTATTTTATGGTTAATATACGACAAATGTATCTATCATGTATTAATAGTTATTTATTATTTAGAATTGTACCTCGACCACATCCAATGCTGTGAATATACGATGAATGTATCCCAGCTCGTGCAGAATCCATAGCTGGAAAATCGTTGTCTCTGGTGTTGGAGTAATGTGTACTAGCCTACAGGTTCCTATGTTTGCTGTCGAACGGCACGTCTTACAATTTTGGTTACATGTGGTGGCATTTCGACGTTTTTTAAATGAAAAAGTGGAAAAAAAGAGGTAAATTATGAGGGAAAATAGGCTGGGCACCTAACTAATCGGTGCCTAGCCCCGGGCGCTGATTTAATCAGCGTCCAGATCAAGGCGCTGATTAAATCAGCGTTTGGTTGTTGGAGCGCATCCTGAATATTCATGGCGTAATACTCAGGGCCTGAAAGTTACACCCTGAATCTGCTGAAGATATGCTCAAACCCATACCTTATCCACCTTCGACTTATCAATAGCACTTTAGTTTTTATTTCGTCCATCTTTCATATAGATTTCCCCATTTGATTTTCCATTCAACCCAGAATTATACTCATCCCTCTCTCGACCGACATAAAAATTCCCCATTCAATATCAGTTCATCTCCAATTAATATTTGTTTACCATCAATTCCGCATCTATATTCGATGAAAATTTTTAATTGATTTTCAGATCCAGATAAAAGTCAAATTCGTAGATCTAATCATTTCAACATTGTAGATCTAGAGAGCCTGGTATTTATAGACAGCGTCAGATCTTGATCAAGGCCGAAGTCTAAAAGCTAATGACATAAGAAATTCAATGCTGTAGTCTCAGTGGCGGATCTAGAATATTCAAACTGGGGGGTCATAATAGTAGCAAGTTTCAAACTGGGGGGGTCATAATAGTATCAAGTTCCTATTTTTTATTGAAAATGAGGTTTGAAGAATACGAAGCAGCAGTTTGAATTTTAGTTTTAATTGAGAATTGAAGTATATTTGTAATTTTTGGCAAGTTCAGAGGGGTCAATTGACCCTCCTTGCCCCTACATACATCCGCCACTGGCTGTAGATAAGTAATGGCATAGGAAGTTGATACCGTTGAAATTATTTATGCCAAAGAGAGCGATATTGAATTTATAAGGCCGAAATGAGCGACATTGAACTGTTGAGGCCGAAGTAAGCGACGTTGAATTGTTGAGGCCGAAATGAGTGGAATTGAATTTTTGATGTCGAAGCATGCAACATAGATACTGGAAGTATGGATGAATGTTGAAGTATGAGGCATTGGTACTAAAGATATTAATGTTATCAGTGTAGAAATGGGTGATATTGATGTCATCAGAAAGTGATGCTGCAAAAATCAATCCTGTTAGGCTTATCAATGTCGTTGAGAAGTTAATGTCGCATGGCTAAGTAATGGCACTGGTAGTCAATGCCGTAGGGATAAATAATGCCACTGGGTTGAGTCAATGCCCTCAGATTATTGATGCTCCAGTCAATGTCATAGGGCCATATGCCAAAATCCCGAGTTCCATATTGAAGCTCAGATTCACCTCAAAACAGAGAACTAAACCATTTCACCATGCTGAAACTTCATTTTGAATGTCATCAAAGTCCATTTCAAAGATTGTCAGATCTCATTTCGAAAGATATAGGACCATAAAGCATTAGCTTTCAATAATTTGCAGAGCTCCAAGAAGATATATTTATTTCATAAATTAATAATTTTGAATGCTAACGATTTTGTCAATTAGTAATAAAGTAATGAATGGCAACGCAAATGATACATCAGATAAAATAAAGAGTATTAGCCATTGATCTGTCAAGATGCAATCTCAGCCACTCAAATATTACAAAGGAGTTCTAACAGGCCTTGGCCCATTTAGCTGTTTACTTTTATAAATACTGACTGTATTTATTCCAAATGATATACGAATGTATAGAAATCAAAATTTATCATCTCTGTATTTCTGAAACTTTTACTTCAGATCAAGAAATACAAAAATCACTTTTATCTCAAAACTTTTATATGATATCAGAGCACATATGCTTAACAGCAAAGTGCCATGCCATTGATCTCATCAGAGAATTTCTCATCATCTGAAATCAGGTTGCACCCTGAATCATTTGAGAATTAAAATTCTCATCATCATTATTTGATTGCTTATTTTCTTTTTCTGCAAACTTACCTTTCAGATCAAGATTAGCATCCTCACCATCAGTTTTATTCCTCATCACTACTGTGCCTCGCCAAGATTGAATCTGTCGGTAAAAACATCATCATCCAGATATCCTCTGACTGCAGCAGTAGTAATCCTCATTTCTCATTTTTCTTGCATTTCTTGATTTCTGTATATGTCAATAGCTGAAGGAGATTTAGATAACTCTTCAACCTTCAATACTAGAAATACACCACCTGATCAAAGATCAAATGGTGCTCAAGAACTGGTGACAGCTATGATAAAGCCACATAGTCAGTTGATTACTATACAGCTGGAAGAGTCAAAATTTCTGCTCTGGAAGTTTTAAGTCAAAACTGTTGTAAGAGCCTATGGATTAGAGGAATATATCCTCGGAACATTGATCACACCACCAAAATACACTGCAGACAAGGATGGAAAGTTAATCAGCAACCAAGAATACATATCATTTCAGAGACAAGACAATCTTGTCAGTTCTTGGATGTTATCATTATGAGTGCAAGTTTTCTTCCTCGACTAACAAGCTGCAGATCATCACATGAAATATGGTCAACTATAGAACAAATTTTCAGCACTCAGTCTGCAGCAAAAATAATGTATTTCAAGAGGCAATTATAAAATGTTAAAACGGAGAATTTACCAATGAAAGACTGTCTACTCAAGGTTAAAACCATACGTGATCAATTAGCATCAGTAGGGCATAAAGTTTATGACACAGAACATGTGCTGTCAATATTGGGAGGATTATATGATGAATATGAAGCAGTTGTAGCTGTTATTTCATCTAAAGAAACAATACCAACAATACAATATGCGCACTCTACTCTACTCGCACATGAAGGCAGGATTGAACAAAAAAGACCACTAGTATCTGACTTATCTGTTAACTTCATCTCAAGCAATAAAAACAAGTTTCAAGAAAGAGGTTATAATGGCAGAAATCAACAAAATGCTAATCAGAGAGGTGGTCAGTCATTCAGACCTAGAGGAAGAGGTGGTAGATGGAACAACAATAGGCCAAGATGTCAAATCTGTGAAAAACTTGGACACACTACAAGCAAGTGTTATTTTAGATTTGACACAAATTATGTACCATCTCAACAAGGAGGCAGTAACTCAAGAAATTATCATCCAAGTGTTAATTTGACTAGTGCTCAACAGGAACTCAAAGAACAGTGTGACAGTGCAAACAATGACACTGCAAAGACAGAAAGCATTCTTGATGACAACTGGTATCCAGATTCAAGTGCAACCAATCATGTTACAAGCTGTTTGCACAAAAAATGGACAAACACCTCAAAGTCGTATGATTTAATAGATTTGATGTTGTTCTTAGTGATTTGGGTGATTTATGCAAATATACGAAAATAGGGGCTAAACTGTAAAAGATACGCAGATTTATAGTGGTTCAGCCAGAATGTGCCTACGTCCACTTTATATGTTATTTCTCTTTTCTTGTTTAGATTACAAGTACAAAGCTTTGATACCAGTAAAAGAAAGTTGTTTGAAAGTTCTCTCCGTGCTTGAGCTCTCAAACCTGTCCTCCATTGCTGTACCCCTACCCCTCTATTTATAGAGTGAGGCTGGGGGCAGAGGTCTTTGAGGCATATAGTTGTTGGTGGGCCTGGGCTGATGCAATCTGGCCTGGCAACTTTGGTTCGGCAATGCCTTGGTTCGGTAGTAGATGGTTGGAGATGAGGTCTTGGTCCGGTATTACTTTGGTTCGGTGGGACTTTGGTCCGGTGGTAGGTGGAGTGGCTTTGGTTTGCGTTGGTTCGGTAGCACCCTGGTTCGGTGGTAGGTGGAGTAGGAGTTGGTCCGGTAGCACCTGGTCCGGTAGCACCTGGGAGGTAGCTGGTCCGGTAGTGAGGGGAGCTAGGTTGGTCCGGTAGTGAGTTGAGTTGGTCCGGTTGTGAGTCTGGTTCGGTTGTGAGTCTGGTTCGGTTGTGAGTCTGGTTCGGCAGTGGTAGGGATGCCGAATGAAGCTTAGGCAAGCCTAGTCGAACCTGGTGCTTCTTGGTCTTGAGATCTCCTGGGTGAGAACACGCCCAACATTTGCCCCCCAAAGTGGGGCATATGCCATGCTTTGTTTTAAAGTCAATGACGTTAGCTTGGATGCTCCTGCCGAACCAGCCGGTCCGGTCGTCTATGTTCGCCTATAAGTATGGGCTTCAAGCTCATGTTATCCACAACTATTAGGAAGAGCCGGACCAAACCTACGCCTACCGAATCTGGTGAGCCCTCCTTCTGCCGAATGGACTTTTAGGGAGTGTGATAACCGAATGAACCTTGTCACCCGTATTGTCGGATGGCTTTTTGCCTTGAACTGCCGAATGGATGTGGTTACCGCCCAGTTTCCCAAGGAGGAGAAGGTGGCGGTGAAGGAGGGCATGCGGTTGCTTGCAGCTGAGGAGGCAGGTGTACAAGTGGAGGACGATGATCAAGATGATCAAGGAGCAGATGCTGGTAAGTCTTCCTTTCTAGTCTTTCCGTTAACTTGGTTGCTCATCACTAATGAATTCTTTCTTTGACCGGACATGTGGGCAACATGACAAGGATAAAACTACGACGCAGCCGGCTCCTTGATTGGACCTGGATATCTTTTTGCGGACTTGACATTGTTGTATATGTTAGTCTCAGAACAGTAACGTAACTCTTAGGTTGTGATTATGCTACTTGTAATAAACAACACTATTCTTGACGTGTAATTTTTTAACTTAAGCTGATTCTGTCGTCTTTTGAATGTTTTTGCTATTTTGACATGTTGTATGAGAAATATAGCTATACATATTCTTGTAATTAAATTGTGTTTGACGTCAAGTTCTTGTTTAAAACATAATTTCATGACTTGCAATGTTAGCGTGATGTGTGAATAAATTATTGCCACGTGCTTATACATGAAAGAAGGAAATACCGCCCTTTATATTTTGCTTGTAGATGGCAGCTTTGAATGCCTTGTGTGACCGAGTATGGAACGCAATCCAGTGTCTCGTTGCGAGTACCTGCTTCCATTAGCGAATGTCTCTTGTTATGTGTCCTGTACTTCAGGGGTTGTTACAGAGGATAGGAGAAAAGTTTCTTAAATATAATTGAAATATGTGAAAAAGTAAAACTTCCAATCACGGAAGGCCTTCGATGTGCTTAAGTTCGTGGCAAACGGGCTTTGTAGTCACTTTCCCTAGCTGTGGGTCTTGGAGACATTTGTCACCCATCTTACGCCTCCGCGGGGAGTTAATTCTTTTTTACCACAGCCGCACTTAAGACACATCGGAGCCGAGATCGGGCACAGTAACTACCCGGGCCATTATGGCCCGTAATCGTGGGTATTATTCGATTTACTGTGGCCGGCTAGCATGGGTGCCGATCGTCAACCGTGAACTGCCCCTGGCTGGCCACACCTTATGTTGGGGCTTATAGTCGGTTCACAGTTGCCGGCGAGCCGAACGCCGTAATGAGCTGCCTCGGCTATAGTCGGCCTTCTCGGTGGCTTATAATCGGCTCATTACAGTTGGCTTTAAGGGCCGTCGTGAGCAATGAGTTAACCCGCAGCAGAGGAATGCCGGAGCAAAAGTGTCTCATTGGCGAGGGCATAGATTCGCATAGTACCTGTTAGGTCTTGTCCAAGTGAAGCTGCGCTGTGGAGTGCCTTGAATGGAAATGCTATATGCACAGGAATTTGTTCAACAGAAAAGGATAAAGTTAACAAGCAGCCAAGATATAAAGGAACAAGTTAAAAAAGAGACAGGATTTTTTTAATGTGGTTCGGCACGAAAATGCCTACGTCCACTGATTCTCTTTGTTAATTCACTTCATATGGGCAGTACATGTTAAGAAAAGTATCGACGGAGGTGTTGGATGTTCCATGCCCTCTGGAACACCTCTCCGTCCACTGTTGACAAAATATAAGCTCCGTTGCGGAGATCTTTATGAATTACATATGGTCCATCCCAGATTGGATCTAGTGCTCTGGGGCGAGGGAAGATTCGCTTGAGGACAAGATCCCCTTCTTGTAAGGTGCGATGCTTGACTTTGGAGTTGTATTGTGCTGCCACTTTTTGCTTGTGGGCTGCTGTTTTGAGGATTGCATCATTTCTTCTCTCCTCAATTAGATCCAAAGACATGTGAAGGAGTTCTTCGTTCTCTTCTGGGTTATAGTGGATCCTACGGTGGGAAGGCACGATGGTTTCAACTGGGAGCATAGCCTCCGATCCATATGCCAAAGAGAAAGGAGTATGCCCTGTTGATGTTCTGAAAGATGTGCGATAGGCCCACAGTGCCGTAGGGAGTTCATCCACCCAAGCGCCCTTTGACTTTTTGAGTTTTTTTTTATTAAAGTTTTTAGAATTTTGTTGACGGCTTCGACTTGTCCGTTTGCCTGGGGATACGCTACGGATGAGAAGCTTTTGTGAATCCCGTGCTCTTGGCACCAGTTGGCGAATTCCTCGCTGTCAAACTGAAGTCCATTGTCTGATATGATTTTGAATGGGACTTCGTACCTGCACAGAACATTTTTGATCAAGAAGTTAATAACTTTTGGTGAAGATACTTTATTCAGAGGTTCCGCTTCCACCCATTTAGTGAAATAGTCGACTGCCACTATAGCATATTTGGCCCCGCCTCGGCCCATTGGTAGCTCGCCGATTAAGTCAATTCCCCATATTGCGAAGGGCCAAGGGCTGGTCATTTGAGTAATCTCAGTTGTTGGTAGCCGCGGAATCTTAGCAAACTTCTGGCATCTGTCACACTTTTTGACGAAATCTAAGGCGTCCTTGCTTAAGGTGGGCCAGAAATATCCATATCGGAGTATCTTTTTTGCTAATGTTTGCCCTCCGGTGTGATCTCCGCAGCTTCCCTGATGAATGTTGGATAAGATTTCCTTGGCTTCCCTCCCAGCGACACACCTTAATAACGGGTTAGAGAATCCGCACCGATAGAGGATGTCTTCTTGTATTGTGTAGCGGGAAGCTTTCCTTAAGATTTTCTTGACTTCGTTACGCCCATTGGGTAGTGTGCCGCTTTGTAGGTAGTCTCGGATGGGAGTCATCTAAGTTGCTTCTTCGGTTGCAGCTATCAGATTCACTTGCTCAAAACTTGGGGTCAGTTGCTTTGAGATGGTTACTGCCCCGAAGATGGCGCTGTCTCTCACACTTGCTTGCTTTGCCAATTCGTCGGCCTCTTGGTTCTCTTCCCGAGGGATATGTTTGACTAAGTGGTGGTCCAATCGGCTGAGAAGTAACTTGGTCTTATTTAAATATGCTATGAGTCGTTCTTCTCGAGCTTGGAATTCTCCTAGTATTTGATTAACAATAAGTTGAGAATCGCTATGAAGACACAAAGAATTGGCTCCGATTTCTATGGCAAGTTCTAGTCCAGCTATCACTGCTTCATATTCTGCATCGTTGTTGGTGGCAGCGAACTCCAACCTTATAGCATAGTGCAGCTTATTTCCCCTGGGAGTGATTATTACCACACCTGCCACCGAGCCTTGTTCGTTTGATGCACCATCCACAAAGAGATTCCACTTGATGTCTTCTGCTATTTCCAATTGCTCCTTATCTTCGTTGGTAGTGAATTCTGCAATGAAATCAGCCATGGCTTGTCCCTTGATGGCGGTGCGAGGGTGATAGGTGATATCATACTGACTTAGTTCAATGCACCATTTAAGTAGTCGCCCAGAAGTGTCGGGACGATGGAGTACCTGCCTCAGTGGTTGATCGGTCAGAACTTTGATGGAATGGGACTAGAAGTAGTGATGCAGTTTCCGTGATGTGATTAGTAAACAGTATGCCAGCTTCTCAAGTTTAGGGTATCTGACCTCTGCCCCCGTATACCTCTTACTTACGAAGTAAACTGGCCGCTGCGTGCGGTTGTCTTCCCTTACCAAGGCAGCGCTTAGGGCGTGAGATGACACAACAAGGTATAGGTATAACTCTTCGCCTTCGCTTGGAGTCGAGAGTACCGGTGGTTTCTGGAGGTGTTCGATTAAGTTAAGGAAAGCGGTTAAGCATTCGTCAGTCCATTCGAACTTTCCTTTGTCTTTCTTTAGAGCTTCGAAAAAGGGGACGCACTTGTCTGTTGCTTTGGAGATGAATCGGCTTAGGGCGGCCACTTTTCCATTCAGGCTTTGCATTTCCTTTCGAGTGGAAGGTACCTTGATATCCCTTAGCGCTCGGACTTGTTCAGGGTTTGCTTCAATCCCTCTGGCATGGACGATGAATCCTAAGAACTTTCCTGATGATACTCCGAAGGAGCATTTTAGAGGATTCAACTTCATTCCATACTGGCGAAGTACTTGAAACATCTCGCCTAGGTGGCTTACGTGATCGTCGGCTTTCCTTGACTTCACCAGCATGTCATCCACGTATACTTCCATAGTTTGCCTTATTAGCCCTGCAAACATCTTGTTGACGAGGCGTTGGTAGGTGGCTCCTGCATTTTTAAGTCCGAAAGGCATTACCTTATAGCAGTATAAACCCTGGTCAGTGATGAAGCTAATGTGGTCTTGATCGGGAGCATGCATAGGAATTTGGTTATATCCTGAGTATGGGTCCATAAAAGATAAGAGCTCGTGCCCGGCTGTGCTGTCTACAAGTTGGTCGATTCGGGGAAGTGGGAAGCAATCCTTTGGGCAGGCGTCGTTTAGGTTGGAGAAGTCAATGCATGTTCGCCACTTCCCATTAGCCTTCTTTACCAGCACCGGGTTAGCAATCCATTCCGGGTAGATGGCTTCTCGTATGAAGTCATTGGTGAGTAGATTCTTTACTTCTTCATCGAGGGCTGCTGATCGCTCTGCCCCCATACTTCTCTTTCTTTGTTTTACGGGCACCTTGGTAGGATCAATGTTTAGTACGTGGCATGCTACGTCGGGGGAGATTCCGGTCATGTCAGCGTATGACCATGCGAATACATCCATGTTGTGGCGGATAAAGTCGATGAGTTGCTCCTTCAACTCTGCTTTTAGTTGGGACCCAATTTTCAGTAGTCTATTCGAGTTGTGCTTGTCTGCAGATACAAACTCCATAGCCTCTGCAGGCTCGGCGGTGGCCTCCTCCTCTTTGTCCCTGGGGTCTAATTCATTGAAAGGGTCGCTGGTATATCGAAGAGGAGGGGCTTTCATTAGTTGCTATGCTTCTAGACTTTTCGTGCAGAGGGCAACCTCTACACCCTTCCCTTTATCCTTCCTGAGGTTGTTGCGAAGTTCAGTCACATAGCAGTCTCGAGCAACGTCCTGGTCTCCTTCTACTTCCCCTACTCCATTGTCCGTTGGAAATTTCATCTTTAGGCACCATGGGGCTAGGACAATTTGGAAGTCAGACAAGGCTGGCCTTCCTAAGAAGGCGTTGTAGGCCGAGTGGTTTTCTATTATCACAAATGTCTGTTTTCGTACAACGGAGCGGGGATGGCTTCCAATTTCAATGAAGAGGTCCAGTTGCCCGAGGGGCATCTTCGCATCTCCAGTGAAACCGTGTAGTGGTTTATTGCAGGGAGATACATCCTTCATTGATAGCTTAATTTTGTCGAATGCATGTTTGAACAGGATATTCACTGAGCTTCCAGTGTCTACTAGAATTCGGTAAACTTCGGCGGGACCGAGTCGGGCAGAGATAACCATGGGATCCATGTGAGGGTATCGCCTTCCTTCTAGGTCACGCTTACCGAATGTGATGTCATCACTTTCTTTCCGCTTCGGGTGGCGCTCTTCTATAACCGAATTGACACAGTCTTTATTGTCTTTAAGCGACTTTCCATACCTTTCCATCTCCTTCCAGCTTCTGTCTGCGATGTGCGGTCCTCCTGAGATGGTATGGACCACTATTTTCTCTTGACTAGAGCCGCTAGTGTTGCGGTTTCCTCTGCCGATCTCCGGTGAGGGTAGCCTTAGGTTCTCATTGGCAGGAGCTGGAGTCCTGTCCTGACCTTTTACATAGCATTCCAGTTTCTTCCTTCTGATGTGTTCTTCAATCAAGTCCCGGAGATGATGGCACTCATTGGTATCATGCCCATGAGATTCATGGAAGCGGCAGAACTTTTCGGACTTCTGCGCGTTATCCGATTCCTTCTTGTATGGTGGGAGTTTGTATCTAACTTCGCCTTGGGTGTCAAGGAAGATGTTTTCGACGGTTTCGTTCAAAGGAGTGTAAGTGTCGAATCTCGGTCATGGCCGATATAGGCACTTTTCTCCTTTCTTGCCCCCAGCATTGTCTCTGGAATCATTTCTTCGAACGTCCCTTGCCACAGCGGGTACGTTGCTGTGAGTTGCCTTATTTTGCTGTCCTGGCTGCCCCTCAACGGCAGCATCCTCAAGCCTCATATATTTCCCGGCTTCATGGAAGAAATCGGGTAAAGTAGCTGGTTTTTCTTTTGTCAACCTTCTAGCAAATTTAGTGTCCGGATGCACACCACTACAGAGGGCCATTAGGATAAGCTTCTCATCTGCATCTTGGACTGCGGCCGCTGCGGCATTGAATCGGGTTAGGTATTGCTGCAGTTTCTCTCCAGGTTTCTGTTTAACGCTGGATAAGAAAAGAGCGTCCTTAGGTTGTTCCACATGAATGCGGAACTGACCGATAAACTTTTCTTTCAACATTTCCCATGAGCTGATGGATCCCTGGGGTAGATGACAGAACCAGGAGGTAGCGAGATCTGCTAAGAAGAGCGGAAAGCATTTGCACAGTACTCCCTCTGTCGCCCCACTCATGAGCATATGTTGCGTGTACCTCTGTAAGTGTACAACGGGGTCGGAGGTTCCTTTGTAGGGTTCCATTGTTGGCATCTTCCATTCTCGGGGGGTGATAGCAATTTCGATATTGCGGGTGAAAGGGCTGGTTACCCTAGCGCCTATCCCTCGATCTCTTTGCTCCCGTTGGACGCACTCCCTGAATAAGCGTGTCATCCTTTCATTAGAATTTGGAGCAGATAGAAACGAGTTTGGTTCTGTTCTGTGGGATTGATTCCGTCCAGATGACCTGTAGGGATGGTATCGTCTATCATTCCTCATATTTTCCAGTGGCTGCCTTTGGTCTTCTGGGAGCATGCTAGGGTCAGCCACAGTTGGCCCTTGCCTTGATCTTCCCCTGTTGGGTTCTGATTTAAGCACTTCCTCGGGTCCACCTTCGGGCTGGACTCTAGCTCGGCCCCGTTCACTGGTGTTTCCGTGGTTAGGCAGTATGACAGGCTCAGCTACAGTTGTCCTCCGCCCGGTACCTCCCCCGTTGGGTTCGGTTCCAAACGTTTCCTCAGGCCTAACTTCGGGCTGTGCTCGATCTCCGCTCCTACCATGGCTGCTTCTGCCGTTAGCTCCTTCGAAGAAGGAAGATCTTTGTTGTCTCTGAGATCCTCCAGACTGGGACTCGCCCCATGATTCAGTGTTGCGGTTGGACTCTTCAGCATCCCTTAAGCGTGACATGAGATGGTCCACCAAGGCTTCCTGCTGGGACGTGAAGCGGTTAGTTACTTCAACCACAACCCTGTCTAAATCTGCCCTAGTAATTGCTGCGGGCTGTTCGGTGGCAGGAGTGGTCGGATTAGCCTGTCCTTCATTTGGTACTGCTGCTGGAGGAGGACGATTTACCTGATCCGTAACCGCTGGATCTGGAAGACTGCTGGATGCGATGTTTTTTCCTTTGTTAACATCTTTTTTCTGCTTGGGAGGCATGTTTTCCAAACAATGAATGATGCTGTTAGGAAAAAGGTTAAGTGGAAGAAGCTGAAGCTTCGAGCTTCTAGTTCTCAGTGAAAGCACCAAAAATGTTTGCACAAAAAATGGACAAACACCTCAAAGTCGTATGATTTAATAGATTTGATGTTGTTCTTAGTGATTTGGGTGATTTATGCAAATATATGAAAAGCAGGGGCTAAACTGTAAAAGACACGCAGATTTATAGTGGTTCAGCCAAAATGTGACATGAGATCTTGTTCCTATGCCAGATAATAAAAATATTGTTGGCTGTAAATGGACATTTAGATTAAAATGAAATGCAGATGGTTTAATTTCTAAATACAAGGCAAAATTAGTAGCAAAGGCTTTTCACAACAAAATGGCTTTGAATTTAATGAAACATTCTCACCAGTTGTGAAACCACTACTATAAGAATAATACTTACAATTGCCTTGCATAGAAATGGGATCATCAAACAATTAGATGTAAATAATGCTTTTCTTAATGGTGTATTGCAGGAAGAAGTATATAAGGAGCAGCCACATGGATTCATACAAAGAGGAGATGAAAAACTTGTGTGCAAATTAAAGAAGGCAATCTATGGATTAAAGCAAGCTCCAAGAGTGTGGTTTGAAAAGCTCAAAACAACTCTAATTAGATTGGGATATAACTCTACAAAATCTGACAACTCCCTATTTACAAAATTTTATAAAGATACTATAACTTATGTGCTAATATTTGTTGATGATTTTATTATCATAGGCAAGAGCAGCATTGAAATCAACAATCTCACAAAACTGTTAAACAAAGAATTCTCAATTAAGGATCTTGGAAGTTTAAACTATTTCCTGGAAATTGAAGTCAAGAGACTATCCAATTCAGCAATTCAGTTAAATCAAAGAAAATATATACAAGAAATTCCGAGAAAAGCTAAAATGGATCAAGAAAATTCAATCTCTACACCAATGGTCAGCAATGTACATTTATCAAAGTACAAGGGAGAAGCAGTACATAATCAAAGTCAATACGGAAGTATAGTTGGTGCCACCACTACCAGACCAGAAATTACATTTAGTGTCAACAAGGCAAGTCAGTTTATGCAAAATCCAACTGATGAACACTGGAATGTAGTAAAGAGAATTCTAAGATATCTCAAAGGCACTATGGATTTTGGTCTGATAATGGAAACATGCAATTCTATAAACATTACTGGGTATGCAGACGCTGACTGGGCAAGTGAACCAGATGATAGAAGATCAACTACAGGCAACTGCATATTTCTAGGCAAAAATCCAGTATCATGGTGCTAAAAAAACAGCCCACTATCTCCAGATCTAGCATCGAGGCTGAATACAGGAGCGTAGCAAATTCCACAACAGAAATAACGTGGATAGAGTCATTACTTAGTGAAATACGTATCAAACCAGAAAACAAGACTACTATATGGTGCAATAACCTAAGTACAGTGCAACTTACTGCTAACCTAGTTTTACATTCAAGGACAAAGCATATGGAATTAGACCTCTATTTTGTACGTGAACAAGTTACAGCAGGAAAATTAAATGTAAATCACGTACCTTCGACTTACAAGATCGCTCATATTCTGACCAAGATGTTGGGGAAAATCCCTTCAGATGATCAAACTAAGGGAATAAAAAAACCCAACGCAGCGGAAAACAACTAGATCGTGATTGTAGTGAGACGAAACAAACAAAGATAAACACCAGAACAGACAGTCACAGATCAATGCAATGCAGAAAAATAAATAACACTAGTATTTATAGTGGTTCCACTACCGCGAGGCAGTGTATGTCCACTTGGGGAGAGGAGATTTTATTAATCACTGAAAGATTAGAGTTACAAAATTGATTCACTTTTGGAGGCTATGCATAAGAAGAATTAACAATACAGACAAAATTCTGTAGAGTTTCAGCTCTCTAGGATGGCTGCCATTGTTGTCCAGAAGCTCCACTATTAACAGAATGAAGATATGAGGAGGGGTAGCTGCTATATAGCACCCCTGGGTTTGGTTTGGCATGTTTAGTCCAGCAAACAGCACTCATGGTTTGGTCCGGCACTACTTGGTTCGACATCAACTCAATGCCGAACGAAACACCACCGCTCCATAAATATGGAGCAGCAAAACCTAGCAACACCGGATGAGATTTCTCATCCGGCACTTCCACTTCTCCTCTTCTTCACCGAACGAGATCAGCTGCTTCAACACCGCTTCAAATTTACTTCAGCACCGAACGAAGCCCTAGCTTCCCAAATCAGCACCGAACGAAACTTCTTCTCTTCCAGCATCGTCACTTAGATATAGGGTTTCGGGTGCTTCCCTTCCTTCTCCGCGACTTCAACTCCGCCAGTGATGGAATCAAGGTAACAATTCCAAAAATCTCCACCTTGTTACCGTATTCCATCAAGCCATCTAACTCCGTCTACACCATTATGCTCCAAGCAATGGATACTTACCCAATGAGCTTCGGCAATGCCATCACCCATTACACTCTGTCAACAAACTCCGACAAGGCCACCGCCCGTCAACAAAGTGTTTGAAGTACCCGGTCTGTTTAGAACCTATCAATCTCCACCATGAAAACAAACGTCTTCATGAACCATCTCAACTGTCCCCCCGTGCCACCCCATGGCCATAGCACTTCATTAAGCGAATCAAGTTTGAGCAATGCTCGAACTTAGCAACAGGAAATGACTTGGTAAACATGTCTGTTGCATTCTCCTTTGTGTGAGCTTTCTGAAGATGAACTAGCTTCTCTTCACTCATCGAGACAACAAACGCCTCTCTCACCTCAATATGCTTCGTCCTTGAGCTAAATGCCAGATTTTCAGCTAAGTGAATTGCACTCTGACTGTCACAGTACACATCCATGCCTTCACATACGAAGCCCAAATCACACAAACAGTTGCCTCAAATAAAGAGCCTCCTTAGCTGCTTCAACCGCAGCTATGAGCTCTGCCTCTGTAGTGAACAAAGCCACAATCGTCTGCAACCTCGCTCTCCAACTGATCGCTGTCCCACCAAAGGTGAACACATATCCGGAGGTTGACTTCCTTCGATCTCTATCACTGGCATAGCCGGAATCACAAAATCCAACCAAGCTGAAATCTCTTCCTCTGCCACCAAAGACAAGTCCATGGTTTGAAGTTCCTCTAAGATATCTGAAAAATACTTCACTGCTTCCCAATGCATCTTTCTTGGATTTTCCATGAACCTACTCACCAATCCAACCGCTTGTGCAATGTCAGGCCTAGTGCAGACCAAGGCATACATCAAGCTGCCAACTGCACTTGCATATGAGACCTTCATCATATAAGCCTTGTCCTTTTTTGAGATCGAAGAGCCTTTACTAGAAAGCTGTATGTGCAAAGGCATGGGTGTGCTGATTGCCTTTGCCCTTTCCACGCTAAACCGAGCAAGCACCTTTTGAATGTACTCCTTTTGAGTGAGGCTCAAAAGTCCTAGCTTTCTATCCCTTTGGATTTCCATACCCAAAATATTCCTTGCTTCTCCTAGGTCTTTCATTTCGAATTCCGCTTTTAGCTTTCACTTTAAACTATCGATTTCATCCTTATCCTTGGAAGCAATAACCATATCATCCACGTACAAGAGTAGGTACACCCATCTACCATTCTTTAAATGCTTGAAGTACACACAAGAGACTTTGATGCTATGATCAAAACCAAGTGAAAGCATAAAAGAGTCAAACCTCTTGTACCATTGTCTAGGCGACTGCTTAAGTCCATACAAAGACTTCTTTAATTTACAATCCCAATTTTATTTCCCATCTACAACAAATCCTTCTGGCTACTTCATGTAGATGGTCTCATCCAAGTCTCCGTGCAAGAAAGCGGTTTTCACGTCCAGTTGCTCCAGCTCTAAGTCATGAGAGCGATGATAGCGAGCAAAATGCAGATGGACGTATGCCTCACTACCGGAGTGAATATCTCATCATACTTCAATCCCTTTCTTTGTGAAACCCTTTAGCAACTAGTCTAGCCTTGTATCTCCCATCATCCTTCATCTTGAACACCCACTTACAACCTATGGCTCGGCTTTCTTGAGGAGGTGGTACCAAATCCCAAGTCTTGTTCTTCTTCAATGACTCTAACTCCTCTTCCAAAGCGCACATCCGCTTCGAACGGTCACATGACTTCAAAGCTTCATTAAGGTCAAGCGGCTCCTCATAAACCACATATAGGGCATAGTCAAACTGATCACCAAGGCTAAGGTTCGCAAACTGCCAATCACCATACCTTTCGGGCGGCCTAATAGTCCTACGACTGGCCCGTGTAGGTACTGCTTCGCCTAAACTCCTTTCAGCTCCACCTTGAACTGAACTTCCTCTAGATTCATGCACATTACCAGCACTATTAGAAGGTACCTGTAGACTATCCTGTGATGTTTCATCAACTGCGTTTTCCTCGACAGCATCAACAACAACTCTACTATTTGGCTGTAACACGGGAACTTCTTCCATCTCCTTAGGCCTATCAGAATCTTCTGATGTGGTAGGTAGCTTCTCCTTCGGATTGAACATAGCAGACTCATCAAAAGTAATATGTCTCTAATGAACAATCTTCCGAGCAACATGGTTCCAAATTTGATACCCTTTGATACCATCGGTGTATCCCATTAGTATGCCCTTGTATGCTCTAGCCTCCAACTTGTCATCACCTGTATGGTGAACATACATAGGACAACCAAAAATTCGGAAGTAACCAAGATACATTGCTTTACCTCTCCACTTTTCCTCTGGAACCTTCCCATCTATGGATGAGCATGGAATTTGATTTATGATATGTGCCGCAGTTGATAATGCCTCAGCCCAAAAGCCTTTGGACAAGCCCGCCGTCAACCTCAAGCAACGAGCCTTCTCTAGTAGAGTCATATTCATCCTTTCTGCAACCCCATTGGATTGCGGATCACCGGGTGTAGTGAAATATATCTGAATGCCATGATGTCTACAAAAGTTGTGGAACTCCCTACAGACAAATTCACTGTCATTACCAGATCTCAACACCTTCAACCTAGAACCAGATTGGTTCTCAACAAGCACTTTCCAGTCTTTGAACTTCTTAAAACTCTTTGATTTGGCCTTCATCACATACACCCATAATTTTCGAGAAAATTCATCAATGAAGGAGATAAAATACTTTTCTCCTCCAATAGAAGGAGTAGCAACTGGTCCCCAGACAAATGTATGCACGTACTCAAGTACTCGTCTCGATCTATGTAGTCCAACTCCAGAAGATACTTTAGTTTGATTGTCTAACACACACTCCTGGAAAAAGTCCATCTTGTCGAAGCTTTCTCCTTTGATCATCTTCCATCTTCGAAGCAACTCTAAGCCCTCTTCTGAAATATGACCCAACCTGAGATGCTAAAGCTTTGTGGCATCACAAAGCACAAGAACTGTCTACTCCAACACACGACTCTCCAAGAACCATGGTTCCTTTCAGCAAATACAGATTTCGGAACAGATCTCCTTTCATAAGAACTAGTGCACCTCTCGAAACCTTCAGACTATCCTTCTCGATAGTTACCTTGCATACCAAAGATGCCAATTGTCCTAAAGAAATTAAGGACTGTCCAAAACCTCTAGACAAGTCCGCCGTCAATCTCAAGCAACGAGCCTTCTCTAGTAGAGTCACGTTCACCCTTTCTGCAACCCCATTGGGTTGCGGATCACCGAGTGTAGTGAAATGTCTCTGAATGCCATGCTGTCTACAAAATTCAAGGAACTCCCTAGAGACAAATTCACCTCCATTATTAGATCTCAGCACATTCAACCTAGAACCAGATTAGTTCTCAACAAGCGCTTTCCAGTCTTTGAACTTCTCAAAGCTCTCTGATTTGGCCTTCATCACATACACCCATACTTTTCGAGAAAAGTCATCAATGAAAAAGATAAAATACTTTGCTCCTCCAAGAGAAGGAGTAGCAACCGGTCCCCAAACATTTGTATGCACGATCTCAAGTACTCGCCTCAATCTATGGAGTCCAACTCCAAAAGGTACTTTAGTTTGCTTTCCTAACACACACTCCTGGGAAAAGTCCATCTTGTCGAAGCTTCCTCCTTCGATTATCTTCCATCCCCGAAGTAACACTAAACCCTTCTCTGAAATATGACCCAACCTGAGATGCCAAAGCCTTGTGGCATCCAAAGTACGAGAACTGTCTACTCCAACACACGACTCTCCAAGAACTGTGGTTCCTTTCAGCAAATATAGATTTTGGAACACATCTCCTTTCTTAAGAACTAGTGCACCTCTCAAAACCTTTAGACTATCCTTCTCGATAGTTACCTTGCATCCTAAAGATGCCAATTGTTCTAAAGAAATTAAGGACTTCCGAAGACCTGGAACATACCAGACACCTGTCAAAATGTGTATCACTCCGTCAAACATCATGATCCTCACTGTACCTTCACCCATTGCTCTACAACTAGCATCATTACCCATAAGAATAGAGCTTCCCTCTCGTCCAACGAAAGAACTGAAGTAACCCTTATTAGGCGTCATATAAAACGACGCCCCTGAGTCCAACACCCAATGGTCTGAGATATCCAATACTGTTGCAGACAACACATCGTCAGATACAGACTTCTCCACTGCAAATGATGAAGTTCCATCTTCTTCCTTATTCTTCAAATCTGGACAATCCTTTTTCCAATGACCAGGTTTCTTGCATATAAAGCATTTTCTGTCCTTAGACTTTCCTCTTCTGCCATTACCGGGCTTCCTGGACTTGGAACGCCCTCTAGAGTGCCAATTCTTCTTATCTTCTCTACCTCTTTCAACAAACATGCCGTGACTACTACTTCCACCTCTACTTCCTTCAATTATCTCCTTCATTTGATCTCTCAAGCCCTTGGATAGAAGGCTTGACTTCACATCTTCCACTGTCAATGTGTCTCTAGTGAAGATAAGGCTGTTAGCGAAACCTATGTAATGCTCCGGAAGAGAACACAAAAGAATCATTGTCATTTGCTCCTCATCCATCTTCAAGTCAACAGTCTTCATCTTCATAACGAGATCATCAAAGAAATTAAGATGTTCCTTCACTGAAGTACCATCTCTCATCCGCATGGTGAAAAATGTTTTCAGTAATATTAGACGGTTAGTCAGAGATTTCTTCAAGTAGAGATTTTCCAGCTTCATCCAAATGCCCCTAGCAGTTGTCTCACTGCTAATCTCTGAGATAACATTTTCTCCCATAGCTAGCTGTAAAGTAGTAAACGTCCATTTCTCCATCTCCTTCCTTTCCACGACTGAAATGTCGGCCGTCAACTCCTCATGGGCAAACACTACAGGATGGACTTCATTCCTCATTAGAACAACCTTCATCCTCCATTGCCACTTCTCGAAGTCTTTATCCCCATTCCATTTCTCAATTGCCAATTGTGATCCTAACGCGATATACATCCCTCTAGTATAGGGTCTTGTAACAACTAGAGTCGCTTCATCTCCCACCACAACGTCTAACACTCCCCAGTCAACCTTGCGCTCCAATACCAGACTGTTGGGGAAAATCCCTTCAGATGATCAATCTAAGAGAATAAAAAATACCCATCACGGCAAAAAACAACTGGATCGTGATTATAGTAAGACGAAACAAATAGAGATAAACACCAGAACAGACAGTCACAGATCAATGCAATGCAGAAAAATAAATAACACCAGTATTTATAGTGGTTCCACTACCGCGAGGCAGTGTACGTCCACTTGGGGAGATGAGATTTTATTAAAAGAATCACTGAAAGATTAGAGTTACAAGATTGATTCACTTTTGGAGGTTATACATAAGAATAATTAACAATACAGACAAAATTCTATAGATTTTCACCTCTCTAGGATGGCTGCCATTGTTTTCCAGAAGCTCCACTATTTATAGAGTGAAGATATAAGGAGGGGTAGCTAGTATATAGCACCTCTGGGGTTTGGTTCGGCGGTCCTGGTTCCGCATGTTTGGTCCGACAAACAGCACACATGGTTTGGTCTGGTATAATTTGGACCGGCATGCTCTAACACCGAACCAAATATTTGGTTTGGCCTTCAGAGTCTCAAATCTGGACCGGTACTACTTGGTTCGGCATCAACTCAATGCCGAATGAAACACCACCGCTCCATAAATATGGAGCGGCAAAACCTAGCAACATCGGACGAGATTTCTCGTCCGGCACTTCCACTTCTCCTCTTCTTTACCGAACGAGGTCAACCGCTTCAACACCGCTTCAAATTTACTTCAGCACCAAACGAAGCCCTAGCTTCCCAAATCAGCACCGAACAAAACTTCTTCTCTTCCAGCATCGTCACTTAGATCTAGAGTTTCGGGTGCTTCACTTCCTCCTCCGCGACTTCAACTCCGCCCGTGATGGAATCAAGGTAACAATTCCAACACAAGCCTCTGTCGAAACCAAACTTTATTCGATTCCGAGAAAAGCTAAGAGTTATCGAGGATAGCAACTCAAAGTCTGGTGAGATCTGGCACAATTCACAAGCAAGCTCGTCAATTGAACCTCACTCAGCCTTAAACAGAGATCGACAAGCAAAGAGGATAGCTACTGATGATGGCAGCTCAGAGATCTGGCACAACTCGCAAGCAAGCTCATCAATTTCTTAGATTGAACCTCACTTAGCCTTGAAAACAAACCGACAAGCCAAAAGAATTTCTGCTCGAAGTAATGAGATCTGATTCAACTCAAATCCGACCTCAAACTTGGCAAATCATTGTCGCCATAGTGAGATCTTATAGTACAGAAGTGAAATTGGCTATCGCATCATGAAATTTATCATTTTCTGGTTTCAAACTTGGTTGCGATCGAGAATTTGGCAATTGGGATTTTTCTCTAACCCTAACCCTAGCCAAGTTTAAGGGGGCGTAATGAAGTAATGAACGACAATGCAAATGATATATCAGATAAAAGAAAGAGTACCAGTCATTGATTTGTCAAGATCCGATCTCAGGCACTCAAATATTACAAGGGAGTTCTAACAGGCCTTGGCCCCTTTAGCTGTTTACTTTTATAAATACTGACTGTATTATATTCCAAATGATATACGAATGTACATAAATCAAGATTTATCATCTCTGTAATTCTGAAACTTTTACTTCAGATCAAGAAATACAAAAATCACTTTTATCTCAAAACTTTTATAATTAGAGATTTCAAAAGTATTTGATTTCAACGATTTGTAGATTTCAAAAATAAAATATTTTGAACATATTGATTTCGAAAAAGGATATCAAAGTTATTTCAGAAAATCAATAGTTTATACACAAAGATTTTAAGCGTGAAAGTTTCAATTACTTGCATAAAGTTTAATATGAATTGATTTTGCATATGGAAGTTTTTGAATGAATAAGTTTTAAAAATATATTTTGTTCCAAAAGAATGGAGATTGGAATATTACAAAATTTGGGATATGTAAAAGTTTCAAATGTATATTTGTGGTTTAAAAAATAAATCATATACTAGTTTTTGAGTATCTAGTTTCGTACATACATTGGTTCCTTAAATATATGTAGTTTTGCAAGCTTCAGATGGATATATCTCTGAATATATATAGGTTTTAAATGCATGTCAGCTTGAATTATACAAAGCTTCATATATATATATATATATATAAGTTCCAAAATTTTACAATATATGTAAGTTTCAAAGGTATTTGATTTTATGAATATATCCAGTTTTCAAAGAAGTATGGGTTTTATAATATATTTAGCTTATGAATATATGTTAGAGTTATATGCACCACTATTTCAGGTAAATCAAAATTTTAACATAACAACATTGGACAAATAAAAGCTTCTAGTATATTTCTGTTTCCTATATGTACAGTTCTATACGTACACGAGTCTTGAAGATGCATATCAGCTTTTCAGTATAAAGTGTTCCAAATAAATAATCTTTTAATGTACACCAGTTTCTATGTACTGAAAGATATTTGATGAAGTAAAAAGTTTTTATTTATCAGATACAAAAGTTATTACAAAACAGAATATAGACAGTGCAATATTTATATGTTACAAAATGCAGTATTGGGCTTTAGCCCACAATCTGGGTTGCATCTGAGAAATGATTCCAGCCGTTGAGATGAGTGGTTGTGATCTTGAGATGGAGCCTTGTGTGGATAAGTAGAAGCAGAAAACACACTTCTGACCCGATTACCATGATATCTTAATTCCCCCTTTCAATTGGGGCTAGGGTTTCTTTTCTTCCTCTTGCTTCTGTTCTTCGGAAATGTCTTTAACACAAAGTTTGTTCTTTAGATCTTCAAAATACTTGCGTGATAGCGCTTTTGTGAATATGTCAGCTATTTGACTCGAGGCTGGAAGATGATTAACTTCATGTTTTCCTTTTGCGATCTGATCTCTGACAAAGTACAGATCGATCTCGATGTGCTTCGTTCGAGCATGTAAGACTGGATTGGCCGAGAGAGCTACTGTGCTAGAGTTGACACACCAAATAATGGTTTTGCGTGATAGCTTGATCCCTAATTCCTTGATTAGGGCTTTTGTCCACGTCACTTCGGCAGTGGCTGATGCAACACTTCTGTACTCAGATTCAGTGCTAGAACGTGAAATGGTTGGTTGCGTTTTGGCACACCATGAGATGGGGTTTCCACCTAAGAAGATGCAGTGTCCGGTCGTAGATCTCTGGTCGTCACAGTCTGAGGCCCAGTCGGCATCGGCAAATCCTTGAATAGATAAGTTTCTGCTCCTGTTTATCTTGATGCCCTGATTTGTGTACCTTTGAGATATATGAGTATTCGTTTTACTGCTTTCTAGTGTAAGTCTAGTGGTCTCTGCATAAATTGACAAACTTTATTTACGGCAAAAGATATATCAGGTCTAGTTACAGTTACATATTTTAGAGCACCTACTATGCTCCTATATTGCTTTATGTTATCAATTTGTTCTCCTTTATATTTAGACAAGTGTAAGTTACTTGTCATTGGTGTAGGCATTGACTTAGTTTCATGCATTTTTGCTCTACTTAATATTTCAGAGATATATTTCTGTTGACTTAAGATAAGTCCCTTGTCAGCAGTAGTGATGACTTCTATACTTAAGAAATAATGTAGCTTGCCTAAGTCTTTAATGGAGAAAGTTTTGTCTAACATGTTGATAACATATTTTATTTCTTCTTTATCATTGCTTGTAACTATAAAGCCATCCACATATACAAGTATGTAAGTGATATACCTTTCATTAATTTTTGTGTAAATAGAGTTGTCAGACTTGCATACCTGATATCCCATAGAAATTAAAGTAGCTTTTAATTTTTCATACCATACTCTGGGGGCTTGCTTGAGACCATATATAGCTTTGTGTGCAAACAAAGTTCTTTTTGTCATTTTGAATGTAACCTTGGGGTTGCTGCATGTAGACTTCCTCTTGTAACTCTCCATTTAGGAAAGCATTATTTACATCAAGCTGCCTTATATCCCATTCATAGTGTAAAGCTATAGTTAGAATAATTCTGATAGTGGCTGGTTTAACCACTGGTGAAAAAGTTTCTGCAAAGTCAAATCCATACTGCTGAGAGTATCCTTTGGCTACAAGTCTAGCTTTGTATTTGACCTTTTTACCTTCTGGTAGTGTTTTCAACCTATATGTCCATCTGCTGCCTATTATGTTCTTATTTGTTGGTTCTGGAACTAAGCTCCATGTTTTTTTTGATTAATGCACTGTATTCTTCATCCATGGCTTCTCTCCATTTGTTGTTTTTAGCAGCTTCATCATAGTTGCTTGGTTCATTGTAATTTATGTTGGCAGTGTAGATTTTTGGTTTGAATATCCCATGTTTTGATCTTGTAATCATAGGATGTCCCTCTTGTGCAGGTGTTATGTCACTACTATCTGGAAGTGAGCTGTTGTCTTGATCATTATTCTGATCTTCAGACTCACAACCTTCAGACTCATTGTTATATGAGTTTATTTCGTCATTCTGACCTGGCCCTTCAATAGGCACTGTGTGTTGGAGGTTTGATGCTGAATTTTCACTATTTTCAGCACTCTTGGATTCTTCCTTTCCCCATACAGGTATGGGTGGTAGAAATTTCTTGGCACTGTAAATCTTTTGGGTAGTTTTTATGTCTTTACTAGTGAAGGGAAACACACTTTCATTAAATGCAACATGCCTTGATACAATTATTTTCCCTTCACTTGTAAGACATTTATATCCTTTTTGGCTAGTGGCATATCCAAGAAAAGTACAGGGTAATGATCTAAAACTTAACTTATGTTGATTATATGGTCTAGTGCATGGATAGCATAAGCATCCAAAAGTTTTGAGGAATGAATAATCTGGTTTTGTATCATACAATATTTCTAATGGTGTTTTATTCCTCAAAACTTTTGTAGGCATTCTATTTATGAGAAACACAGCAGTTGTAAATGCATCTGGCCAGAATTTTAAAGGCATTGATGCATGTGCAAGCAGTGTTAGACCAGTATCAACTATGTGTCTATGTTTTCTTTCAACAATGCCATTTTGCTTACATGTGTGTGGGCAGGTAATTATATGATTTATGCCTTTTTCAGAACTCAGACCCACCATCTGTTTGTATGGTTTTAAGTTTCTGATTTGTTAGACTTTCAGCTTGCCTTATAAAATGAATCACTACATTCTTTGCATCAGATTTTGACTTGAGTAATAGAATCCAAGTATATCTAGAGAAAGAATCAACAAAAGAGATGTAGTAATTCATTCCATAATCAGAATTAATGGGTGCAGGTCCCCATAGGTCAACTGCAACCATTTCTAAGGGTTTGTTGTACTTTTTTAATGAATTACTAAATGGTATTTTGTGACTCTTTCCTAACTGACATGCTTGACATACATATGGCAATGATATGTTTCCATGTTTGATATTGTTGTCTTTCAAAATATTTTTAACAATAGCTATACTGGGGTGACCAAGTTTACAGTGCCAAGTATCAAAAACTTTGTTAAAATCTATTGTTTCATCAATCTTTGAATGGTTACACCACTTATCCTTCTGCCTTGGTTCACTATTTTGCACTAGACTGAATTTATATAACCCATTGTGCATTTTACCCTGTAAAAGAATATCCTTACTTAGTAAATCTCTTATTAGACAGAATTTTGGGTAAAATTCTAAATATACTTGATTGTCATTAGCAAACTGAGAGACACTTATTAGATTCTTTTTAATTTGAGGAACTCTAAGAAGATTATTTAAGTGTAACTCTCTTTTGCTATTGAGTTTGGCTTTGCCAGTGTGTGATTTTTAATGAACTACCATTACCAACATAAATGGATTATGTACCTTTGTATTCCTTGTTTCCGAGATTGAGATTCTCTAAATTGCTTGTCACATGATTAGTTGCCCCAGAGTCTGGATACCAATCTTCATATAGTATATCATCATTCTTGATTTGATTGTCTGATTCATTTTGATTCTTTGAATTGCTGCCTGATTTCTTGCTTCTGTTTGAGTTAGATTGACATTTGGATTGTGATTTCTTTGAGTATTGTTTGGTTGTTGGGTTATGACAAAATTCTGATCAAATCTGAAGTAGCACTTAGAAGCAATGTGTCCTGGCTTTTCACATATTTGACACTTGATTCTGTTATTGCCAGACCATCTTCCTCTACCTCTACCTCTGACATTTTGACCACTTCTTTGACCTGTTTGGGTTCTGTCTTGACCTTTTCCTTTGAAATTGGTTCTGTAGTTTACTGAATAGTCTGTATTGGTAGCTTTCTTTTGTTCAATTCTTCCTTCTTGAGATAGAAGGGTAGAGTGAACATATTGCATATCTAGTAGAGTTCTATGTGATGATATAACTATAACTAAAGCTTCATAGTTTTCATCCAGAATATTTAAGATGGTTAGTACTTGTTCAAATTCTGAGACCCTATGTCCAGCAGAAGCAAGTTTATCACAGTAATTCTTTGCTTTGGTAAGATATTCTTGCATTGTCATGTTTTCTTTCTTTAAGTTTTGAAATTGCTTTCTGTAGTGCATAATCCTTGCTGTAGTTTGAGAATTAAAGATTCATTCTATAGCTTCCCATATGTCACTTAATGATTTACAACCAACTATTTGAGATAGAATGTTCACACTTACAGATGACATTATCCAGGAAGCAAGAAGACTATCTTGTTTTAGATAGTTTGAGTATTCACTATTAGGTATCATATTGTCTTTATCATCTTTACCATTTTGGGTGGAATGGTTAACATACCATTGATATACTCATCTAAATCATAACCTCTGATGGCTGTTTCAATCTGATATTTCCACAATAAGTAGTTATCTTCATCTAGTTGCACTGCTAAGTGTCCTTTTGGTTTGATAATTTGCAGATTTTGACTGTTGCTGGTATTTCTGGTGGTTGGAGAGGTGGTTCCTGAGTTTTCTTCATCTCCGGCCATGGTTTCAGTGATTGGCGAGGCAGTTGAATGTAAATTGCAGCCAAGAACTGATACTTATACTTCAAGAAAAGACTAACAGTTGTGTTATTTATCAAGAACTGGTTTCTTGATAAATTTCACACTACAGTGATGACAGGGGTTACCACTTGACTCGATGATGTTCACAAGAACTGAGAATTCTGCAGCCTGGCTCCTTTTGAGTTTTAGGCGAGGCAGATGAACAGGAACAGATGCTAGATTAAGGGAGGGGTATAATCTCCGATGATGAGAATTTTCTGAGGAGATAATCAAAGTATACTTCTCTTGCCGTTGGGCATTGAAAATAGCTCTGATACCATGAAAGATATTTGATGAAGTAAAAAGTTTTTATTTATCAGATACAAAAGTTATTACAAAACAAAATATAGACAGTGCAATATTTATATGTTACAAAATGCAGTATTGGGCTTTAGCCCACAATCTGGGTTGCATCTGAGAAATGATTCCAGCCGTTGAGATGAGTGGTTGTGATCTTGAGATGGAGCCTTGTGTGGATAAGTAGAAGCAGAAAACACACTTCTGACCCGATTGCCATGATATCTTAATTTGTACACATATATAAGTTGTTGAGCATACAAATTTAGCACATAAAGACTTTGAAAATATAACAAGTTTTGGAAATATAAATATACATAGTTTCGAAAAGCATTATGATTTGAAAATATATGATTCCGTAGATATTTGTTTCAAAGGATATTACAGTTTTAAACATACGTGATTTCAAATATGTCAGGTTTCATGCCTATATAATTGTGAATATATAGGCTTTATATATGTATTTGTTCTCAAATATTATACATATTCATATATATATATATATATATATATATAGTTTTGGATATGTATATGGTGTCACATGCATACAGTTTTCAAGTGTATATGGTACTGAGCATACATTGTTTGCTATGTACAAAAGCTTTAAACATATATAAAGAATCATAAAGTTTTAAACATATATACACAATTTTAAATTTAGGCCAATTTCAAAAACTAATTACAAATTTAGACCAGTTTAATAACTTATTACAAAAATCGACCACTTTGACCACATCAGCGCCACCCGTACTAGATGCATCTCAAATGCTGCCACTACAAACTTTAAAAAAAATGTAGTTGATAGAATTTGAGATGCCTCTGGTGTGAAGCATTTGAAATGCCGCCCAGATTTTAGAAGTATTAAGTTTGGAAGTATGTGTTAATTTTCAAATAGACAATTCCACATATATGAAGCAGTTTTATATGTATATATATCAAATTTTGTAATACATAGGTTTTAAACACATGTCAGATCCATTTTAAGAGGTTTTGAATGAACATGTATGCCCAGTGTTTTGAAACATGTATACATAAATATATGGCTTAAGTCTCAAAAGTAAAAACATGCGCAGTTTTATGTTGGTTTCACATATAAATTTTAGATAAAATAGCTTTGCTTGCATAATTTCGGATGGGCTGGGCTTTCAGATATGTATTAACATGTGTTCAAGTATTGAGAAGATTTCGCTTACATAAGATTTTGAATTTATTAGCATACCATGTACACATTAATGAGTTTTGAAATAAATAAGTTTTGTAGAAATGGATTTCGAACATATAAATTTTAATGACTTCAAATGTATATGTATGAATTTTCGTATATGATAGGCACATAAACGTTTTAAAGGAAATGATGGTTCACTCAAACTCATATGTGAATTTTTAAATAAACATGATTATGTGTATACCAATGTTTTCAAAAGTACTAAGTTTCAAATATATATAGCTTCATATACATATGGATTCAAATTTATGTGATTTTATATATAAAGTTTTTTAGATATACATAAGATTTTGAATACATGGATTTTTGAAGGATAGCCTTGCATATATACATACAAGTTTTCAAGTGTACAAGCTTTGGAGTGAGAAAGCCTTGAATGTATAAGGTATCGTGTACATAGCATGGTATATGAATAAGTTTATGAAAATGTAAAAGTTTCAAGTGAATGAACAATTTCAAGTTTATACAATTTCGAGGCATATGCTATTTTATAAAGGAAAAATACACAAAAGGTTCCAAATCTAAGAAAGACTTCGAGCTCCCGGTAAAAATGTAAGCATAAAGCAATTTCGGATATTAGCAAGTAATATCATTTGGTTTAAATGATGTTGTACAGATAAGTTATGCCTAATGGATAAGTGATGTCGTATGGATTAATTAATGTCGTAAACGTTAATGATTTGGAACATATCAGGTTGGTGTGCAACAAAAGGATATCGAGTCTAGATTTCACGCAAGACCAGATAATGCCAAATGAATCGATCAATGCCGAAAGTGGCAGATGACTTCAACCATTTTAGATAACATTAGGGGACATTGGCTACATCATCGGACCTATCTGCATTAAGGGGTTTCATACACATTAATTTCCTATAATATTAAGTTTCTTATATATAGTTTCATATATCGTGACTCCCATATATATATATATATATATATATATTTGCAAGCATGACTACAAATCTTAAAAGAGACTTTTTTATACTAATGAATTTCCGACGATGTATAAAATTATGATTCTTCATATGATAGTATAATCCTTTGAGAGTGGTAATTTCGTTAGAGGGAATTCTTATAGAAGGCCATGTTCTTGTCTATGGAGTCTATCGGTTTGTTAATCATGACATTTCAAACTTATAATCGAGATATTTGTTTTCGATAAATGAAACCTAAGTGGTACAATGTTACATCTTACAAAAGGCGGAATAATGTACACCAATATATATTTTAACAAGCAACTTTATTCAAAGGATTTTACCATACACATCTTTGGAAAAATATTCTTTGTAAATCCTAAGAATTATTACTAATTACCCTATGAATTGGGAAAACATATGTTTATTTATTTCAAAGGAATTTATAAAATATTTAAATTACACACTATTGAGAACTATGTTTCTTAGAAAAGTTTTCAAAACTATCATGACCTATTTGTGCTATTAAAACTATAATTAGAAGAGTCTATTCTCAATTAAAGGACTATTGGTTAATGAATCATGACCGTTTAGTCCCTTATTCGAGATTTGCATTTCTATTATGAGATTATAAGTTTTACAATGACTTTTTTTGAATTTCATACAATAAGAATAGAATCTCTTATCCATACTATTAGATTGCATCAATTAATTTCTGAAAAGCTAAGGAATGTAAAAGCATTCATCAAGAATCATAATTATGAGCAGTTAATAGGGAACAAATCCATCAAACCGAAACTTATTGAGAAAGGAAAGATTCAAGAAAGGATTTTTATATGGATTATATTAATCAGGTAGAGCAAAGCAAAAGATAAAAAAATTTAGCAAGATGATCTCTACATCAAGACAAAGCAAGGGAGAAAAATCAAGAACTCAAAGGCAGAGTCACTATCCAATTTTGAAATTTTCAACCTACAAAATTCAGACTAGATCAACAAAGATCATCTGAAAATAGGATAATAATATTACAAAGCAGTAAAAGGTATCTCGGATTATGGCTTTTTTCGAATTCCAAAGCACTCGTAATTTTGATTTCTACTTGGATGAAATTATTCGACATAAATTGACTCCCGGATCGCATGGCTTCAACATGACTATGCATATAATTTCTATCGAATTCTTAAAGCATTCATGATTCCTACATTAACATGGATTCAACATAAGATTAATGCAGAGTATCCTAAATAATCATGGGATTTTCATCTACAAGATCGAGAATATTAATTATAGAAAGCTAGTCTCTGGTTACCAATGAAACCACAAAGTGTTGAGTACGAAGTGTATCGAAAAGGAAAATTACCTCTAAAAGCATGGAATCGTTAAGAAATTACATATACAAAGATTACTACTCAGCTCTCACTGCATTCTTTATGAAAAGCCAGCTGAATGGAATAACTACCACTCATACTTTAGGCATATCAATCCGCGACAAGATGAATTTCATATTCATAAGAAATAAAGCTTCCAATTGAACTTGAGATTGCATCGCATCAAAAAGTTAGGAGTTAAAGGAAAATCCCTAAGTTTTATCAATGAACCAAGGAGTTAGACGGCCAAGAAAGTACCTGAATATTAACAAAGGATATCAAAACACAACAAACACAAATTCAAAAAAGACCATTCTAAAAGGAGATTGGATATTATGAAAAATTATGCTTGGAATAATCTTATCGGAAATCCACTGACTATGCTAATATAATAGCAATAAAAGTGAGGTGCTGAATTTTTTTAAGACCATATTTTCCAATAATGGATGAATAAAGAAGTTAAAATAAGAGTACTACTGGATCGGCCATAAAAAGGAATAAGATTCTCTTAAAATAAAGGGAAAAACCTTTGACCCCGCCAAGATAGCCTGGTCAAAGAACCTCCTAGAGAGAGGTCAGAGTAAGCCTTTGGTACCATCTGAAAAGACCAGACCAAAGCATCTGCAAGCTCTTAATCCTGCTATGGCTTGGCCAAGGTACCTCCTTGAGGGAGGATGGAGTAAGCATTTGACACCGCCAAAGATCGTTAGGTTAAAGCACCGACCCGCTTTCAGTACTACGTCATAAGGCCTGACTGAAGCATCACCTAAAGGAAGGACAGAGTAAGTCTTTGACACCATCTAAGATGGCAAGGTAAAAGCACCGATCTGCCTTCAGTACCGCCTATAAGGCCTGACCGAAGCACCTCCTAGAGGAAGGACGGAGTAAGCCTTTCACACCACCTAAGATGGCCAGGTCAGAGCACAGACGCGCCTTCAGTACCGCCTATAAGGCCTGACTGAAACACCTCCTAGAGGGAGGATGAAGTAAGCCTTTGACACCGCCTAAGACGGCCAGGTCAATGCACCGAACCAGCTTTTAGTATCGTCTATAAGGCCTGACTAAAGTGCTTCCTAGAGAGAGACCGGGTAAGTTTTTAGTTTTTTTTAAAGATAGCAAACCAAATGCACCAGAAAAAAAATCAAAACCATCACCTAAGATGGTGATAAGGGGTTTGATCCAAGTTGTGATCATCAAAGCAATCTTCTAGAGAAAGGTCAATAAAAAATGAGCCATTTGTGCTCCAAAGCAAAAACAATCTTCTAAAGGAAGATAAATAAAAAATGAGTCATTTGTGCTCCAAAGCAAAAGCAATCTTCTAGAGGAAGATCAATAAAAAATAAGCCATATTGTGCTCCAAAGCAAAAATCAAACTACCTTTTAGAGAAAGATCTATCATAATTCAAAATGGGATTTTTCCGTCAATTTGAAGGAAAACATTATTGCTAGATGATTTTTTTGGTCTTCTATTTATATTACCATATGGGTTTTTCTGGTCTATTATTACCAGATGGATATTATTGTCAAATGGATTTTCTGGTCTTCTATTATTATTGTTAGAAGGATATTCTGGTCTTCTAATGAATTTTCTTTTCTTCCAATGGATTTTCTGGTCTTCAATCCAGAATATTATTATTGCTAGACAGGTTTCTGGTCATCTATTATTATTGTCAGATGGGTTTTTGGTCTTTTATTATTATTGATAAATGGGTTTCTAATAATCTATCATTATCACCAGATGATTGTTTGATCTTCCATTTAAGGTATTGTTCTGATTGCCAGAAGTTTATCTAGTCTCCTAATTAAGAGATTATTATTATCAAATAGGTTCTCTGATATTGCCAGAAGAATTTCTGGTCTTCCCTTCTGTGATATTTTCAGATGATTTTCTAGTTGTCTATTCAAGAAAGAACCATGGCCAAATAGTCTTCTGATTTGGCATTAGTGAAATCATTATCACTAGATGATTCTCTGGTCCTCTCTTCAAAAGAGATATTATCACCGGATAAACTTCCGGACTTCCATTTAGGAATTATAACTATTTATTGATTCAAGAAAACCCATAGTCGAAACTTAGACAGATAGTATAAAAACTATAAACCAATTTTTGGCCCAGTCAAATCCAAAAAGGATCGCTTAAGACTAAAAACGACTTTAAAGTTTATAATGAAAATCTTCACTTGTTCTGTATTGTGTAGGTAAATAGAGTTAGAAAGAAAATCCTGTAAATATCAGCAAAGTAGGAAAACCTTTTGGTTTTAAATTAAAGTGTAAAAAGCTTCCTTTATATAAGGAGGGGGAAAATGTTATCCACATGATTTCCAAAGGATTTAAGCAAAGTAATTTATAGAATGATGTCACAATCAATGATGCCAAAGGTTTACTAATCTCGAAAGTATAGAATTTTAAGGCTCAAAGCTATGTTGAAATTAAAGATAAATAACAAATGGCAGTTGTCGTCCGAACTAAGATATTCATATTGAAGAATGAAATGTTAAGCCAAATAGAAGAGTCTATATCGAAGTTAAGTGCCTCATGTCATAATTCGGCTCCAAATCAAAGTTAAGGACTCATGTCGAAGCAAGTAATATCGAAAGCTTCAGCTAATAATGACGCCACATTCCATCAATGCCACCCTCCATTGATGCCACTAATCTGATGATGCCGCAAGTTAATAAATATCACAAGTTATCAATGCCGCATGTAGTCTGTACATTATCAAAACTGCACTTAATCAATGCCACATCATATCAATGTCGCTTCCTCTTCAATCTTGCCTCTATCTCATGTCGTCACTTTTCATCCCGTCTCTTAAGCAATACCATGCTCATTCCATGTTGCACCAACTCCATACCATGTATTAGCTACGCCATGCTTTATTAATGCCGCATGCCATCGATTTCACTAGGAATATTGACTAAAAACATGCCATAAGCCACAAATCAATGTCGTGTCTCATGAACATAGCGTGATTGCTGATGTCGTACAAAATCTATGATGTAAGATATTGCAAAAAGAGAGGAATAAGATAATTCACAAAGGCAAATTCAAGAGGATTTAGTGTACTCTCCTCTATAAAGCTTCAAAGGCCTCCACATTCATTCATAAGCTCCATGTTGAGGCCACCATCAAGATAGAAGCAAATGGCACCATAAGTCCCACATCGCCAATGGAAGCAAGCATACCTCCCTCCAACTACTATAAATAGAGATGAACCACTTTATGGAAAGGGCCCTTAATCTCTTTCTCACTCTTATCACTTTTTCTAATTAGGATCTTCTTCAAGTTCTCTTTAATGAGAGCTTGAGGACAAACTAATGACATAAAGGATAATGAGCGAGAAGATGACATATTTGCAAACAAGGACCCATGCAATTTGAAAATCGCATATTGACACATCTTGTAACATGTTCAGAATTGAATAAAGGAACACGACTTGAGCATATTACCTATTTGTCTATTGATTTCTGGACTTGCCTATGCTATTAATTTAACTTATAAATTGGGGTCTAAACGATCTAGTGAATTACTACAAACCAAGGGGTATTATTGGAATTTCTTCGAACATGCCTTCTTGTACACACATCTAAAATGTTGAACCAAATTTCAGTTTAACAGTTGCCTTTTGAAGACACAACTACTATGCTTGTGCCTTGTTATTTGTTTTTACTGGATATGTGCAGTTTGGCCTTATGGAGGTGGAACATTTTACCCTAATTCTAGTGGCATGTTTGTGTCTTGGATGACTGTGCTTTTCATGTATATTTTAAATCGTGATGCTCTCCAATATCTATGATGTGATTAATATTATTTGCATCAAATATGCATGGTTTTCTCTATTGATCCTATTGACCTATGTAATGAATTTAATTTAAGGTTTGTATTGCATGCGTCGATAGTTGCACATGAATTGGGAACCGTTTAGTTTTGTTGAATGTGATTTGTTAGGCCTCATATGTTATATATTAGAATGTATGTAGGTGCTTTTAGATGTAGACCTGACCCGTTTTTGTCTTCCTATTGACTCATGTAGTCTTGTTGGCTTTATATACCTGAATCCGCATAATATATATTTATATGAGAAAAATAGGTGAGACACTTATAATTTAACTAACTTACATAATATTTCTATGTATCTTATTAATTAAATCATATTTAATTAATTATATTTTTTAATTTAATTAGCTATTAATTTAATTTTATTTAAAATTTAATTTTTTTAATTTATTCATCATAAACTATTTAAGGCGATCAGCTATAACTTTCATAGTTATATATATATATATATCCAAATTAATTAATTAACCATTTAATTAAGCATTTTAGTTAAATATTTAATAAATTTCAAAAAAATTATTTAATTGAATTTCTCAAAACATTTTTTGGAGAATTAAAACATTGTAAATTATGTAACTATGACCTTTATTGTTTTATACGTATATCAATATATATATATATATATTAACTCTTAATTAATTATTTACTTATTAAATAAATAATTTGTTTAATTTAACACTTTAAATAAATAGTTTTAATGATTGTAAATTTTTTACATAATTTATCTTAAACTATATAAGATAAATATATTTAACTAAAACCTTTATAATTATATACAAAGATCAATATATATGTGTATTTTAATTAATTAAATGTTAATTAATTCTTTAATTAATTAATATATGAAAATATTAATTTTAGTTTCTTGAAATAGTTTTGAAATATTTTTTAAATTTATTTTATAAACTTTATAGAGTTTCCTTCTGTATTCTAAACTTAACATTTAAACTTATAATATATTTTAACTTTTTGAATCTTAATTTGAAAATTAGCCTAAGGCCCAAAATACTCTGGGCTTTGGGCCAACCTCATGGACTTACTCCTTCGATTGGGTCATGCTAGTGGCCGTGGAGGGGATAATACTTATTATTCAATCTTAAGCCTAGACACCACTATTTTAGAAACCCGTTCAACAAATAAGTTTAATTAGTTGGCCCTAAATGTTAATTAACTATACCGTATAGACAATTTAGGCTTCGATAAGATTGTTGAAACTAGCCTAGTTCGTAGCGGGTGAAATGAATTTTTTTAATAAATGCCTAATTGAATCTTAATCTACCAATAAAGCCTAATATTTAATACTAGATCCAATCTACTTGTTTTAAGTAAAATCATATTTTATTTGATTACTTTATTTCCTATTTAATTAATCTACATAAATTAAATATAATGTGTGTGCATAAATATATCTCACATATTTTATACATAATAATGAAGATGGACTAACTTGATAATATGATACAAAATAACATGGTTAATATATACAAATGTATATTCGAATTTATATCTACCATATATATATTCACTATATATATTAACTGCCTTAAACAAATTATTTAATATATATATATATAATTTCAAAATTATTTATATCAATAAAATAAAAATTGACTAAAATATCTAATATGATTTGACCAAGTAAAATTTTTAGATTTCAAACTTGAAGTCAAAATATTTAAGTTTAACAGAGGCAAAATTTTAAAATTCAAATTTAATGTTAAAATATCTGAGTTTAATTTGGTAAAATGTATTCAAATTCAAATGTGGATCTAAATTAATTTGTTAAAATGTCTTTAGTTAATAAACACTAATAATATAAAATATACATAAAATTATATATATAACCAAATAATATTTTACTTTACTATATACACACATACACACACATACATATTATACAACTATTTTAAATTATATAAATGCATCTATGTTCACACACACACACAGATATATATATATATATATATATAATGAGTAAGTAAATATAAGGATACATATATATAATTCTTTTTGGCCAATAAGAAAAAATATTAAATTTGAAAGCTATTTTACTAATACATATATAATATTATTGAATATAAATAGTATATAAATAATGATTTAAATTTAGAAATACTAGAAATATTTAATTAAAAAAATCATTTTCCTAGAAGATAATATTTTTTAAATAAAATTTTCGATAATAAATATATTTTTATGGTGTTAAAATTATGGTATTAATATACTTTTTGATTGAAAATTAATAAACATATTTAAAACTACTAAAATTATATATTATGTTTCAAAAAATATTGCATGCATATTAGAACATGTATATGATCGAAAATAGAATTATAAATATATTTTTAATTTTAATTATTTGAATTGGATCATTTAAAATTAATTGTTTATAAGGTTAGAATTAATTATGATTAACAGTAAGGCAATAATGTGTGTGTGTGTATACACACATGATTAACTAGTATGTAAATGAAAATTAGGATTTTACTTTTGAAGATGAAGCCTTTGAACACACCTTGATTTGTAAGATCTCCCAGGCTCCTTAGAACCGTTAAACAACAATGAAATAATCGAATATACCACAATTTTATATCATATTTGATGTGTTTGTGCTGGAGGAGCTCAGCCTAGGGTATATGGGAATGGAGTAGGCGCCAAGGAAGAAAGAGATCAAGAAGATCAAATGAGGTGGTTTGATTTGGTATACATAGGGAGAAAAAGAACAAAATATCTCATACCATTTACTCCTCTCCGTACCAATTCAAATTTAGATCTAGATATATCAAACCTCCTATTATGTAGCTAAAATTGGACTCTTTATGGGTCAATAAATCTCAAAAGTTGTTAGCTAATTAATTGCATTTAAATCATATTCAAATATACACTAACATCATATATTCATACAAACATATGTAATTTTTATATATGCACCCAATTAATTACTAGTAGCACCCAAAACATAAAATATATTAACAATTAATATTTCATAAATATTAATTAATTGAATCAATTTATAATAATTTATAAACTAATTAAATCGGTGGGTATTACGAGAATTCACAAAAACGGTTGTGCGACTCACAGGTGTAGATTTAGTCAGCGATCAATGCTGAATAATTCAAATATTTACGTTCACATGTCACATTAGCTACCGATGTGACATTTTGGCCGAATTTATCGCTTATAGATCTCCATCCATAAAATCCAATTTTACATTTTAAGCGATACCTTTTAGTAATAATTGTTTACACACTTTCTTTTCATCAAATTATTTTACGATACATGGAATTCGATTTTGGTCAAAAGTCCAATATTATCTAAATTCAAATCGATTAGTCCATAAACAAAGTCCTTGGTTCAATAATAACATTTATTATTAACCATATTACTCTGCCTAGTGATTTTGACTTTGGATTGACTACACTTGATTGTGATACTAACATCATACAACCGAGGAAACGAATTCTCTATTGAATAGTGTTTCACTTTCTATATTCTACTCAGACCCAACTATAATCGCTCGACAGTCGACATGTTGTAGTTAACTATAATCAAAGTAAAGTATCCAGATGGAAGTTCCACACTATTCTCAAGTTGAAAGAATCATGTAACTCATCACAATAAGATTCCCTGTTTGACCTAGTTGCAACTAACCAACATGTAACTCTAGGATGGGTCATTCCATTGTTATCCAATAACTACTAGTACGTAACCTCTTGATGTCACTAGTAGTCATGAGTAAAACGCTGTCCAACATTTGAAGTGGTTACGTTCTATGATCTCAGTGGATGTCTCGATATCCTTTCTCGAAACATCTTGACCAGGAGTATTTAAAATAAAATGTTATTATCTATTATGATTAATTACTCACGACTGCAACTACAAGCACATAATATCCTATACTATAAAGCTAAACCCTTGGTCAAAGGGCCAAAGTGAAGCCATTTTCGAAATGCCCAAAATACCCACATTGACAATTAAATCTAAAACGTTCGTTCAGGTTAACATTGCTGTTTTCAATGCATACAATAGTAACTTTAAAACGTGCGTTCGTATTTCTCGGCCACACACATACATGTACCGCATAAGTTCATCACTACAGCTACTTCCCTTCAAACCCCATCTCTTCTCCTAAAACTCATCCATTGCTATTGAAATCAAAATATAAAATTAAATACCAAACCAAATTCCAAATTTTAACTACCAATTAAATTAATCTATTATTTTTATAATATTTACTTGACTGTACGAAAGGCATGGATCATTGAAGAAGAGGCACGGTATGATAAATAGGTGATGGATGTGGATCTAGGGTTTCAACCACGACGGATCGAGTTTCGAGTTTGTGGTATTCTTCAAATTTATCTTTTAAATTTTATATTTAAAAGTTTATTTTCTAATTAGATGTTTTTAGGTTTCTATACAACACGTCAATTCTAGTACATTCTCCATTTAATACTTTGTCGTTTGGCACCAAACCAATTTTGTGAAACCCTAATCATCGGGGGAAAAGGTGCTAGCTATAGGGGCAGAATTGGCTGAGGATTCAACTGAAGCTGTGGAGGTCGCGTTAGCCGTCACAATAGTCGCGGTTGATGAGAAGGCCGCCATGGCTATGGTTTGAAATAAAAATGGGCTCCAGTACTTGCAGTACAAATGCTCGGACATCTCAAAAAGCCAGAAAGATCAGCTAAGTGAATTGGTAAGATTGCATTTGCCTTCATGGCTTTAGGATATTGAACTGCCTTAGTTTTAGATTTTGTTTATAGATGTTTATTTCTGTTATTGCTATGTATGCAAGGAATACTAGGTAGAATAATTTGTTCAAGATATGTACAGTTAGTTGAATGCCAATAGGTTGAAAACTTATTGGGCTGATTCAATTGATATACCTTAATTTTATTTCCTCAACCTTATATAAAGTCTAAAATTTGAGTTATTGTAGAATATTTTTATTACTGGATTTACAGAAATTAGCACTTGATTTTTTTATCTTCATTTGGCATAAGGGAAAGAATTGTGGATTGGTTTATATCAGGATTAAATTATAAATGAATAGGATTTGTATTAAAAGATATTTAATTTATAGTTTAAGTTGTAATATACAGAAAACATTTAGCATAAATATATCAGTAATAGGCTTATCTATTTGCATAAATTAAATATATTGTCCCGTCATTTCTATATTAATGGCTGTCTATTTAGCATAAACATCTTATTTTTTCAAACACTAAATGCTTTTATGGCTTTTACCCAAATAGTGTGTATATATATACATATACATATATATATATATTGGTAATAAGTAAAAGCTACTAACATGTTTAATGAACTACTACTATATTAGTAAAGGTACATCCATTCCTTCATTACCTATTATAACTATCCTTAGTAAAGATAATCATTATGGTTTGAATTCTTAATATAGATTTAATTTATTTTGTTTGTATGAATGTTCACATTTGTTATAATTTCCAAACTTACTGATGTAAGTTGTTTTCTTTAGAGGAGGAGTAGCCAAATTACAATCCCACAATATCATACAATTAGCACGAACATAAATGCCACTCCTTCTTCTTGCAACCGACCCATTAGAAGGAACCTCGAGTTTTCCTTCTTTGGTTAATCTTCACGATGCAGGCCAAGTTACTTCGCTCTAATCAAAGATCTCTACTTCAAGTTTGTACAAATTTTGCCCTATTTGCTTTCCACTTTAAATTCTCTGTTCATTAATTACTTTTTTTCTTGCCTGATTATTTTAACGTTTGACCGCATTCGATTATTTATTTCCGTTGCGTTAATTCTAAATTTTATTGTATTGATTGCTGGGTTTGATTACGGAAGGGGAACCGATTTTTAATGTTTCATAATTTCATAACTTACTATAAATTTATTATATAAACTAGAAGCTACTTAAAGTTCACAGCCACTGCTTATTCAACCGCTGATTTTACCATTTTTGATTTTGCAGAAATAGCAAAAATCTAGACTGGGATGACTAAGCTATTGTGGTAATTACGGTACTAATATTGACTAATCTAATTATATTGTCTTCATTATCACATGTTTTTTGATGTACTTATTGAGTGAAGCCTTTCATTATAGGGTCAAAAAGTTGGAAATCCAAGGAAATATTTGACCAAATTGGTTAAAGAAAAGTCTCCACAACTATTAAGGTGATTTGATTCGACAATCGTAACATGTTTTTATAAAAACCTTTGGTTATAGCACTCATTTGATGCTTTACTTTTCAGGCATTATAATGTGGTGATCTTTCAGAAATTTCATCACACTTTTGTTTTTGTCATTCATTACGATTTGATGATAAGCCAGACTATGCTTATCTTGAAAGTATTTTTAGCTATCATTTTATCCAGGAAAGTTAATGATAAGTCTTATGAACTGTTACATTGTGTTTGGAGCAGCTTCATATCATGAACTTTGATATGATACCATCAATAGTACTAATTTATGATATATGCTCTCAAATAGCCATTGACTGTTTATATTCAATTTGAGTGTCTAATTTAATGAATATATGGTCGTTTTGCAGTAATGATCATTACTACACGTATTTGGTTGAGTTAGACGCTAGGATGATGGGAATAAGTGGCATAAATTTCACTAAAGACATACTAGATATAGTATTCTTTAGCCGAGTTAGAGTCTAGGACAATGTGAAATAGGTGACATAAATTTTGATCAAGGCATATCAGGTATAATATTCTTTTTTATTGTTTCATATATACAAGTATATATGTTGTTTAATGTTTATAACTACAGTTGCTACCATCTCATTTAGCTGCAACGTAATTTTTTTACACACTTTTTCTTCACCATTGCTGTGAAAGTAATATTCAGTTACACTTAGTTCTTTATTCAAGGTTTTTATCATTGGATTCACCACCAATTATCTTTTCTCCATTTTTTCTGTGAATATTATAGTCTGTTATAGATAGCATTGGATACAAACTGCCAACTATATCATCATCCTTAAAAAGTGACCAAGATGAAACGTTAATTATGTGCTACTTACTATATGTTCTTTAAATTCACCAGGTCTAATTTTCTTCTAACCTAATACCCACCAAAGAAAACAACATAAATAATGGTAATAATCTTATGCAGTTATGAAACTATAAAACCTTAGGATATGCATGAGTTTTTACAAAATATATTTTCAGCATGTTTATTAGCATGTGTAGAAACTATTAACTACCTTCATTTATGTAACAAATTTAATCCCCCAAATTAAAGTGAACATGAAACTTTACCATTAAGTGCAAACCTTTCTAATTAGTCTCACAATACGCATAAGTAAAAATACATGAATCTTGTTTATCAAAATATAGAATATAAGATAATTTCGGTTGCTTTGATTACAAAGGAATTTGAGTTTGAGCTAGATGGTCCTTGCAGTTGCACCTCAAATATATGACGGTTCAACCCCATGATATTATTGGACTATCGCTTACATAAATTCTCTATGTGCAGGCTTCGCTACATAATATGGCGAAATATTGTGTGTAACTGTTGCACATGATTCACCATTTATGATGAATTATGGGTTGTCCTTAGAAGAGGGAGCATAACATATTATTAATAGTGTTTCCAAACCAATTGTAGGTTTTATTGTGGTTTTGACTAAACAATTATGCTTCAAAGCACCTGTAGTATTTTGGTGTTGTTGACCTACTACAGCAGATAATGGATACACAGAAGTGTTAATATGGTAACATTGGGCTGATGCTATGCTATGTGACGCAGCGGCGGAATACAAAAATTGATGATACGATGAACGTAGTAATCGGTGGATTGATGGATGCTGAAATGCTCAAATCCGAAGATGCCGAATTTTAGCTATCTACGTCACATTAATCGATCACGATACCGTGAAAGTAGATCTTCAATTCTTCGAGCGTTGATCAAGCGCACTTGATACCGCGAATTGGCTTCACGATCGTTGAATCGAGCGCACTCGATTGACCGAAGGTGGAGATAGGAGATCACACTCGACTACCAATTGGATGAAAGCACAAAGCTAACAAAGAAAATTTTATTCAAAAATCAACAACCTCTTACAATGACATCACATCCCTATTTATAGGGTTTACAACACAACACAAATGACTTAAGAAAATTACAACACAACAGTACACGACTTAACAAACAGCACATGACATAAGAAATACGACCTATACAATAGTACACGACTTAAGACTTAAGAAAGTAACGACCTAAAATAAACTTCGCGACTTAAAACCTTCATCAGAACTTCGGCGACTTACTTCTGGCGACCTAAAGAAATCACACGCGACTGAAGATAGGTCGTTCGCGACCTAAAACTTGGCGCGATTCAAAGCTTTGCGACTTAACTGGAGAAGGAGCGACCTAAAATCATCAGCGATCTAACGAAATGGCGCAACCTTCAGCTTCGCGACCTAACTGTGTTTGCAATCTATGCTGGAATGACCTACTGGAGACACATAAGGCCACGCGACCTAAGGTGGATGCGACATAAAGATTCGCGATGCACTTCAGCGACTTGCTTATGTCGTTCGCGACTTGTGGAGGTGACTCGCGACTGCTGGAGCGACACAAGGCGGAGGGGCTCGCGACCGCGACCTAGGATTTCGACTTCGCGATTGGGAACTGGAAGAAGCGATCTAGGGTTTCGCCTAAATGAGGTATGCGCTGCATCATCCTCCCCTGGTTGAGAAAAATTCGTCCTCGAATTTAAAGTTTCTTCTTCTTTGACACTCTTATCCTCGTGAAATGGAACCAAGTGAAGATGGCCCGGCAAACTCAACTTACAAACATTCTCATTAATTCCCTTCACAACTTCCAAACGATCATTCCTTCTAGCTTCTAGCTTGTTGTAGGTTCCAAAAAGAAATCGATCATTGGTAAACACTGCATACATAAAATCTCCTTCCTTGCATTCAATGCTTCGTCGCTTAATCTCTGCTGATTGCTTATATTTCTCAGTTGCCTTAAGAAATCGTTCCTGTACAACTTTGTAGCATCCTTGCAACTCATTCACAAAAACATTAATCCATTTAATCACCCCTCTCTGCGGTGGCACTATTGATAAATCTAACGGTCTTTTAGAGATTGTTGAATAAACAGCCTGGACTGGACTGAACCCAGTATTACGATTAACTGTGCGGTTGTGTGCACACTCTGCTTGACATAACTTCGAATCCCAACTTTTCAAATTATCATCCACGAGGCATCGCAATAGATTACCTAGGGATCTGTTCACAACTTTAGCTTGTCTATCTGTCTGTGTATGCTCAGCGTTACTAGATTTCAACTCCGTCCCAGCCATTTTCCATAGACTCATCCAGATTAGGTTCAGAAAACGAGTATCTCTATTCGAAACAATAGATCCATGTAATCCATGAAATCGATAGACCTTTCTGGAATCTAACTGAACGACATTAACGGCCTCTGCAGTCTTCTTATAGGCAATGGAATGTACCAATTTTGAAAAACGGTTAACCAACATATGAATAGAATCATTGCCATATTGTGTTTGCGGTAATCCCAAAACAAAGTCCACACTAACATCCTCCCGTAATTTAGCCTGTACATGCAACGGCATACATAAACTCGCATTTGTCGTGGTCTTCTTTGAAACTTGTCGATTATGACTTTGCTGAACTGACCTTTCAACTTCCTGCCTCAGTGACGATTCGAAATAAGAATTTGAGATTAGCTGCACAGTACGATCATAGCTCAAGTGTCTGCCTACATGTAAGTCTCTGATAAAATTTCTTTGCCAACTGCAATCTGTAGTAGACAACTGACTTCCTTCAACTAGCAACCCATCAACCAGTTTTCTCAACTCTTCCTGCTCCGTCGGACACATATGATAACGTGGTCTATGTGGAACAATAGCATCTGGTATTTGATCAACATGATATTGTTTGTCCCTCAGTGGCGGTACCTCCTTGGTCAACTCTACAGTGAGGACATCTTCGAATTCATTTACCACTGGCTCATCCTCCTCAGGAGTCTTGAGATCTTTACTGGTTTCATTCCCATTCAACATAAACACTTCCGTTCTATCCTCCAATTCTTTAACAAACTCTTCTGTAGATAATAGACTAATCGAATCCACCTTCTTCACTGATAAATTATCCCCTTCATCTCTTGACACACTTTCTTCATCCTCATCAATCCCTACTGGTTGTGAATTTTCAACTTCATGTTCATCAAGCTTCGTCGGTTGAAAAACATCAACTTCATCTTTATCAAACTTTGCTGGTTGTGAATTTTCAATCTCATGTTCGTCAAACTTCGTTGGTTGAAAAACATCGACTTCTTCTTTATCTAACTTTGCGGATTGTGAGTAATCAACTTTATGGTCATCAAACTTCGTGGGTTGAGAAGAATCTACTTTATCTTCATCAAACTTCGTGGGTTGAGAACAATCAACTTTATCTTCCACTTCAACACCCCCTTTCAATTCTTCAACAAATTCTTTTGAAAATATTAAATTAGTTGCTTCCACCTTCTTCTCTGGTTTCCAGTCACTTTGTTCACGCTTCTTAAGAACTAAAGTAATTTTAGTTCCTTCGAACATGAAACTGTAGCTGTTGGCGTGACTATTATGTTGGACAGCTCGATTATATTGCCATGGACTTCCCAACAGTAGGTGACACACATCCATATCAACCACATCACACCATATATCATCTTTGTACTTTTTCCCCACAGAAAATGTAACCAATGTTCGTCTTCCCACTGTCACTTCTTTCCCTTCTTTTATCCATGCTAGTTTATACGGTCTAGGGTGTTTTTCAGTCTTCAAACCCAACTTCATAACGGCTTCTTCAGAGATAAGGTTATCACAACTTCCCACATCAATAACGAATTTACAAACCTTTCCCAAGATAGTACAGGTAGACTGAAAAATATTGTTCCTTAGCCAAATAGAATCATTCTCATGTTTTGGCAAATTACACCCTTCGTCTCTATGACCACGTATGTTTCTATGATCATGCAACTCTCTTCTACTCGATCTTTTGTCATCACGACATGGTTCATTGTCAAACCCATGTTGACTTCTTCTCTCTTCCCCATGGTGATCTCGTCTCATTGAAATTGATGATTCCCTTTTACCTTGATAAGTTTGTGGCGACACCCTCCTTGCTTCCGTAACCGATGGCGAAACTCTGTTTCCTTCATGGTTCAAGACTGGTGACCTTCCTCTTTGACTTTGATTCAAATTCATCATCAACTTCTCCAACTTTTCAAAACCTTTATTGAACTTCTCTTCGAGGTTATCACTAATTCGTTGCTCTATTGCCTTAGCATCTTCTCTTCTACACACATCGACAATATTCTGATGACGATTACCTCTTCTTGGATGCATGATTGATCTTCAACAAATCTTCAAAAAAAAATTCTAACACAAACTTCAAAACTTGGCTTGAACAAATCTAAACTTGAACACTTCACTTTTCTCGGCTCTGACGCTTGGCCTTGAACAACTTCAATAGAAATTGGCTCCAAAGACTCGGCTTAGCTATGATTGGCTAAGTCTAGCTCTGATACCAAATGACGCAGCGGCGGAATACAAAAATTGATGATACGATGAACGTAGTAATCGGTGGATTGATGGATGCTGAAATGCTCAAATCCGAAGATGCCGAATTTTAGCTATCTACGTCACATTAATCGATCACGATACCGTGAAAGTAGATCTTCAATTCTTCGAGCGTTGATCAAGCGCACTTGATACCGCGAATTGGCTTCACGATCGTTGAATCGAGCGCACTCGATTGACCGAAGGTGGAGATAGGAGATCACACTCGACTACCAATTGGATGAAAGCACAAAGCTAACAAAGAAAATTTTATTCAAAAATCAACAACCTCTTACAATGACATCACATCCCTATTTATAGGGTTTACAACACAACACAAATGACTTAAGAAAATTACAACACAACAGTACACGACTTAACAAACAGCACATGACATAAGAAATACGACCTATACAATAGTACACGACTTAAGACTTAAGAAAGTAACGACCTAAAATAAACTTCGCGACTTAAAACCTTCATCAGAACTTCGGCGACTTACTTCTGGCGACCTAAAGAAATCACACGCGACTGAAGATAGGTCGTTCGCGACCTAAAACTTGGCGCGATTCAAAGCTTTGCGACTTAACTGGAGAAGGAGCGACCTAAAATCATCAGCGATCTAACGAAATGGCGCAACCTTCAGCTTCGCGACCTAACTGTGTTTGCAATCTATGCTGGAATGACCTACTGGAGACACATAAGGCCACGCGACCTAAGGTGGATGCGGCATTGGAAATCTGGAGCTTGCGACATAAAGATTCGCGATGCACTTCAGCGACTTGCTTATGTCGTTCGCGACTTGTGGAGGTGACTCGCGACTGCTGGAGCGACACAAGGCGGAGGGGCTCGCGACCGCGACCTAGGATTTCGACTTCGCGATTGGGAACTGGAAGAAGCGATCTAGGGTTTCGCCTAAATGAGGTATGCGCTGCATCACTATGTGTGCTGCAATTCATTTTGCACTTCATGGTAACAATCCTTTTGCTTTTAACTTTGTTGTGTATATTTTTTGGTTTTGTTAAAATTTGAAGAAACTGATTTTAATATTAGACCAGGAAGTTTGATAAAAATGTGTATAATAACAAGCAAAGGTAGAGCTAGAGCTACATATATTATTTTTTAACGGGCTACTCAATTTGCAACAGCACTAGAGTTAGCACATATAATCTTAGTTGAAGGGGTCAAGTTGGAACAACCTTATGTAATGGAGCTTCCCAATCAGCAACTTAGGTTTGAAGGTATGATGTACTCTTTTTTCTTGATATCTTTTGATTTACAGAATTTTATTTATTCATGTTTACTTTATAAATCTTGATAGTCTAAACTGTTAAACCCAGAGAATACAAATATATTTTGGGATATAAGAACTGTGTTTTTGATTTAAATAATAAAATTACAACAGTAATCTATAATGGTGTAGTACAGAAAGAAAGTACTGACATGTTAATGATAGGTTATAGTAGTAATGCCAGAGGATGCATGGAAGCATAGGAGCAGGAGCTGGAGCATACTGCATTGATAGGAATATGTTGTAGTGTCTGAACGCGTCCGTGGCAAGGCAAAGCTAAAGAAACATGTACTGCATGGGTGGGTGCAAGGTGCTGCATGGAAGCTACAGGGTACTACAAGCTGTTGCATGGAAGTTATAAGGGTTAACGCTGCAGCTGAAGCTATTTTGTTCTGTGCATGGAAGTTACAGGTGCTGGAGAAAGATGTTGTAGAATAATTCACGTCTGCAGCTGAATCAGAAACTGAAGCCTTATGAGTGGTTTTTAGTGGCGCATGAAGCTAAAAATCCTATCTAACATGAAGACAACGATTCATGCAGAGAAGATAAATGGCCGCAACAAATTGTAAGGAGAAGTGATACAGACCAAAAGCATGTTGAATGGTAGAGAATAGCGTTACAGCCTGAACGATGGGCTTTTGTTCTATCGTTGTTTGTTGACGTGAAGTAGTGGGTGTACAATAGTTTAAGCAACAAACAATTTGAAAAGTTATTATAAAAGAACATTCACTCTGATATGAAAGTACGTACCAGAAATATTATTACAATTATCCATTATGGCAGCAACAAATGATGAAACCTTTTATTTTGACTGAGATAGCATAAACATTTATATATTTACTGTAACGGTAAAAGAAGAGCAATGTCTTATATATTTTAAAGGCAGGTGCATTTCTATACTTGAATATTAAGAGTGAAAGTGTTGAAACAAGACTGGAACATATTTGAAAGTGTTGAAAGAACTTTTCTATTTATGGCTAACGCATAAATTATTATTTTATATAGTAATATTTGACAAGTACACCGAGTTTTTGATTATGTACTTTTAAAGAAAAGAACCTAATCATTGCTTTTCCATTTCAAAACAGCGTGTACAGTAATAAGCAACATGAATTACTTTTATTAAGCATACACATGCTTCATTAGCAAACATAAACTTTGGTTCTAAATATATAGAATGGAAAGCAACTAAAAAGCCACTCTTGCAATGTTACATATAATTTTTATTATCGTTTATCAAATTAATTTTTGTACAATTATTATAGTATTGTATTTACTCAAACTTATGAATTTAAGCATAGAGCATCGTTATATTTCTTAAACTAACAATTCAAGTGTGGTTATGGGGTAAATTAGCTAGGGTAATTAAGCTAAACTGCATATGCAATTATTGTTGCAATTGTTAACCAATAGTCTACAAAAATGTCCACGTCTTTAAATGAATTTAATGATTATTAATTAGAAAAATTACAATAAAAAGATTTCATACATTTTATAAGTTTGAATCTGTTCACCCTCTCCTTACATTTGATATACATGCACAAACCATTTAAAATAATACACACATATCAATAATTACACTAATTTTCATCAAATAATGTCAAATTTACAACTTTGAACATATGTGAAAAATAATAATAAAATATGTCATCCAAACATAAAGCACGTATTATTTGTTTACTATTTTTTACATTGCTCTATATATTGATGTAATGATTGATTTTTTTTACCTGTTTAATTATTTTCTAGAATAACTTAATCTCATTCACGTTTCGATAAACGGTAAATTTGTGCATGTACACAAATAAAAAAAATATAACATTACTTACACGTTAACATCACTTTATAAGATAAAAAAACCTTACGAATGGTATTTTTTTAATACCAATTTCTCATGCGCACATGTATCACACGTGCCAAACTACTCGTTTTATTTAAGGATTTTCTTATTTATATACTTAAAATTAATTACTTAACTAATTATATCATTATATATCAAAGTATATAATATAAATCAAACATCTTAATTACGAAAAAGGTTGATTGCTAAGTTAGATGTCACATTGTGTAATTGCCCAAAGTTCACACCACTAACTCTCTCAGAACGTACCACTAACTTTCTCTATCTCCCATTTTGAAGTTGGGGACAAATATGGATTCTCAATTCCATTTCTTTGACCGGTTTACTTAGAACTAATCGAGCAAGTCCCCTCATGAAAGGATCTGCTATATTGTCATTACTCTCTACTTTGTCAACAACCACCTCTTTTCTGCTGATAAACTAATTTTATCATATGGAACTTTCGGAGCTGTGTCTTGATTAAATACACCTAAGTTTCATAGAACCATATATTTCTAAACTAGACGTGCTGAATATATCTATAGATTAGATATATCTGAATGGTAGCGATCCTTATAAGTCTTCTTTACTCATTTCCAATTTATCTTTAAATGCATTCATTTACGTCAAAACCCGCTCTCAAACCCATCATGAGAACTTAACATCTCAAACAGAATTCCTCCTACGCGCTTCTTTAAGGGTCTTAAGGACATCATCATTCTACATAACTCATTATCAGTTTGAAGTGGTATCGGTCAAGTCATACTTCAATATACTTTCCTGATTCCAATCACTTCGAAAATGTCGATCGATGCATTATCAGTTAACTCAATTCCGGTTTTTATAAGGAAACAGAAAATATATATAACAGACCATCATCAAGTGGTTTACAAACACATCATCCTTAAGGGGGAAGACGTTTCAAATGAATGGTAGAGCTTCAATGAGAGGTTTTCAAAGCATATAAACCGGCTCTCTTTTATATCTTTCCTAAGTTAAAAGTCAAATTTAACTATCAAAAATCAATCATAGATATATCAAACAACCATGGTGAAAACATTTATAAATCATCAAAATTCTAGAAACCAACATAAAGAAATCTAGAAAAGCCAATGTAAAGAATAGGGCCCAACAGCCCCATATTAGCTCAACAGCTATAAATGTAGAAAGGACCCAACAGCTATAAATGTAGAAAGGACCCAACAGCCCAATCAGTGGCCCAACAGCCTGCCAAGTACAATGTATAAGAGACTCAACAGCCTCAAATAGGACCAAACAACCCAATATTAGCCCAACAGCTATAAATGTATACATAGGACCCAACAACCCAAGTATTGGCAATAACAACCCGAAGGTCCATAGCTTCAAATAGGGCTGCCAAAATTCAAGACAACCCTTTAACCCAACCCTTTTAACCCATTTTTAATTGGGTAGGGTTAAACTAATTCAATTATATCATGTATTAGGTCAATACCCATTCAGCCCACTTAAAAGACAGTACAACCCTAATTACCCACTTACCCGTCAAAAACCCTAAATTTCCAAACTTTCGTTTCTTAAAAATACGATGTCGGCAACTCATCTCTGAATCCGTAATTCCACAATCCGCTCGATTCCCTTCAAACAATCTCTCTTGCCCTCAATTGTGTGGATCTATCTCTCGTGTTTCTTCGAAACGATTTATCCTTCAAAGTTGAAGCTCTAACCGATCAAAGGTACAATTTTTCGTTCTAAATTTTTTATTTATGTTTGATAATTGAATAGAACGAGAGATAAAATCTTAAATCTATTGCATTTGCAGTAAACCCTATCTTTTGCTGCAATTTTTGGATCTTTCTGCAATTTCTGGATCGATACAACCGTGGATTTGAAGGTATAATGTTGTAAGGTTATTCATTTTTTTCATTCATAATAGAGATAGAGATACAATATCTACATTCTCCCTTTTCCATTTTGGTTACAGTGTATGAATATGAAATTGATAACTAAGGTGAAGTGGAAGTGACAAAGTCGTTCGCGAGGTTCTTATTGAAGTGTCAGTTTATATATTGATAAAATGATTTTTGTTTGTCGGTTGGGATAAAAAAGACGGTTCTAAAAGTCTTTCAGGGTGATGTTTTGTCTTAGTTTCGTAGGCTATTGGGGTATTTTTATTGTTGGATTGGATTTCAGATCAAGGATTTTATAGGAATCAATTCTATTTTCTCGTACTATTTTAGTATTTCTCCTCTTAAAACATTTTCTACGCTTCAGGTCAGTTACTCTAACTAAAAATGACACTGTTTGTATGCATACATGGATGATGGATTTTGTGTTATTGTATTAATTATTTTCATTTTTGTGAAGAATAAGATGGATTCAAAATTGAGTATGAAACAACAGAATTCACAAACCCTCTGAATTCTAATATTCATGCACAGTCTAATAAAATTTTCTATGATCTTCAATGCAGCAATTATGTAGTAAACATGTTTGCATAAATTACTGTTTAAAATATAAGTGTAACATCTTTACATCTATGAACACTATTGAGGCATAAAAAGACTTGCTTTTTAATAAGCCATGTAACTGTTTACTCATATTATATTGTTTCTCAAAATGATTTAAGATTGCTAGTAATTAATTGAAGAAGAACTTTTTTCATTGGTTATATATATATATATATATATATATATATATATATATTAGCATAATGCTATTTTATTGAAAAGATAGCATAATGCCATATTTGGAAAGATATCAAGTTTGTTGCTTAGTTGGGGGATAATTGATAAAATATTTTCATGTACATTGGATAACGCATCTTCCAATGATAAGTTTATTGAATTATTAGGATCACATCTCAATTATAGAAGACCATTGGTTGCGAATGGCCAATATTTACACGTTAGGTGTGCCGCACATATATTGAATTTGATAGTGCAAGATGGCCTAAAATCTATTACTACTTATTTGAGCAACATAAGGGAAAGCATAAAATATATTAGGGGCTCTCAATGTAGAATTTTTTTTTTGTAGAATGCATAACTAGTCTTTCTGTGGATAAGACTAAGAAAGGATTACGTCAAGATGTTCCCACGAGATGGAACTCCACTTTTATTATGCTTAAAAGTGCAATATATTATGAGCAAGCTCTTTTTCGCTTGAAACATGTGGATTCTAGTTAAACTTATTTTCCATCATTTGAAGAATGGGAGAAAGCAAAGAAAATCACACGTTTTTTTGGAAGTTTTCTACAATGTCACCTGCTTGTTTTCAGGAACAAATTATCCGACCGCTAATTTGTTCTTTCCAGAAATTTTCTTGGTTTGTTTAACTTTAAAAAAAATAGAGGGTGATGATTTTATGTCTTCCATGGCACACAACATGCTTAAAAAGTTTGATAAATATTAGAAAGAGTTCAATGTGTTTCTTTCTATTGCTTGTATTTTCGATCCACGTTACAAAGTAAATTTTGTCCGATTTTCTTATTAAAGGCTATATGGAGATAACATAGAATTTGAAAAGGTAAAAAGAAAATTGGAAGAGTTGTTCTTTGAATATTCAAAGAAAGTGCAAGAGGAGTAGCCTATTGAAACAAATGCTACAAAAGGCACAGAATCTCCAGGTTCGTTTACGGGTCCTTATTCACAAGAACGTGAAGATATGTTGGAACAGTTTGACTCTTATCAAGATTCAGAATTTGCTGGCAGTTCTACTAGATCAAAACTTTATTCATATTTAAATGATGGGCTAGTTGATCGCAAAATAGAGTTTGATGTACTTTCATTTTGGAAATCACAACAATATCAATATCCTATTTTATCCCTTATGGCAAAAGATATCTTGGCTATACCGGTAACTACCGTGGCTTCAGAAAGTGCTTTTAGCATTAGTGGTAGAGTACTTGACGAGTACCGTAGTTCACTAAAAGAAGATGTTGTCGAAGCATTGTTATGTACAAGAGATTGGTTGTATGGTGGTACGATTGTGCAAACAATCGAGGATCTTACCGAAGATATTACAAAGTTTCATTCTCAAGAAGAAGAGACATTAATGCATAGTGTCAGGTATGATTTTTAACAAATGTATTATTGATTTTTAATAGTACTTAGCATAGGTCCTAGGACAGTTTCTTTGGTAATGTATATATTTTTACCTAAAACAACAAAACAAATGGTTTGATTTTTTTTTTCAGCAGCAGTTCATGGCATTAATAAAAACATGACATGGTTTGAAGACAATGCTTATGTTCGAAATGTTCAAAATAATGTAGTCAAATTAATACAGTCTGAAAAGAATGTAGCTAGTAAACCAATGATAAATTCTTCATCAAATTCTAAAAATCTGAACCTTCTTTATAGCAAAATCAAGTTTAAATCTAGTCTCAATTGAGATTCTCATAACGAATCCCACTGTGTGCACACCGCTAATGATAAATATTGAATGACTAAATGATGGTGATAACTTCTCAAAATTCTTCTATTCAAACATGTCCACTAAATGATCGTGTAACTACTTATGGCTATTACTCATCATTTGATTCAGGCAGATGAGCTGAGGAAAAATGCTTCAATATTCATGCTGTGCTTCAATATTCATGTTGTCACTTCTTTGGTATGACTTCAATTTTATCAAGTTAGTATATGCTAAGGATAAATATTCATTCCTTAATGTAATTTCTCATTTACAATTACAGTTATGAAATTAAACTTCATTGGAAAACACAGTTTATATATATATATATATATATATATAATCTTGGAAGTTTTAAGTATGCATCTGAATTTGAATATGCCAACCTTTAGATATATACTGAAGTATAAATATGATAGTTTATATTGTATAAATATGCCAAGTTTTCAAAAGCTAAAACTATTTTTTTTCCTTTTTTTCCCTGTAATGCAATTCTATACTCTTGTTGGTTCATGTTTATACACTGCAACTATTTATTTGTATGTGTAGGTATTTCTGGGTGACTGAAAAAGTGTATCGTATGTGCATGATTCAGTTTCAGTAATTTTGAAGACCATTTTTTTAGTCTACATCTTTCTTTTTTATTTTTGGTTTATATATTTGATGCACTGATATACCGCAGTGTTATATTGGTATCAGTCGCAGTGTTAATGTTATTCTTGTTATCTTAGTGCATTTTTAATGTTATATTGTTTTTATTTGATGCAATTTTATACAGTCAGTTTACATTAATGTTATATGACTATACATAATGCATTTCCACTGTTATATGCAGCTGCAATTTTACATTTTATGTATATCTTGTGATATTTGATGTTTCAAGTGATAATTTTTTAAATGGGTTAAATGGGTTGACCCTAAAACAAGTGGGTTGGGTCTAATTTTTCAATTAATGAACATGACAAACGGGTTAGGGTCATAAAAGGGTCAAGTCAAATTTGACCCGACCCATTATGACCCGACCCATTTGACAGGCCTAGCTTCAAACGAACAAGTCAAGAATTAACGGAAGAAGTAAACGCATGTGTCCAATACCATATGTTTTACTAAATCGTTTAATTCACTTTCTGATATGCTCGAAGAGTGCAAAAATGTGCATCTTATATTGAAAATAATTTGCGTTGAGAAAACTAGTTTTAAAAAAATTATTTGAAAATTGTTTGGAAAACAAACCTTTTAAAATTTCCTTTTATTATAGAGAACATATAATTTTAATAGCTTTAAAAATAATTATAAATATTATAAAATATTTATTTCAAAAGATAATATTTTATCTTAAAATCATTTCAAAATTATTTTAGAAAAACCCGTGCTCGAAAACAAAAGAAATCATCAAAAGCACCAAAAATCGACATAAGAAATCATCTCAAAAACATGTCAATCCGAATTACGAATTAACTAAAATGGCTTGCCCTTCAAAAACATTCAAAAATATCACAAAAACAAGTTGTACAAGTCAGTAGAACAAGCAGAATCAGTTCACGGTAAAAAAGGAACAAGGTGCAAAAATTTGCACTACTCAGGTCGACCTACAGGTCGACCTATAGGTCAACCTTCACAATGCTTAGGTCAAACTTAAGGTCGACCTATGAAATGTCTGGGTCGACGCAAAGGTCAACCCCTGATAGAGTTAGGTTGACCTGAAGGTCGCGAATTCGTATAGCGTTTTCTGTCTTGTTCGATCTAGTTTTTAAGCAATTGTTTCAGGCAGTTCTAGGTCGATTCAGATAATGAAAATTGACATGCATAAACTATAACACCTAGACAACAATCCGGAAAAATTCTGGCAAAGATTCAAAGAAAAACAGAAATTTATAAACACAAGAAGATGGACTCAAGCACACATTTTACTGTAAACTATCAACCAACAAATTTCTTATTTACAGTAAACAGATATTATCACTTTCAGCTTGCAAACCTTGATTTTAAGCTAGATTTTGTGAGTTTGTAACTCACTTTAGCAAAATATTGAACAAACTTGAGCAAATCCGAGCAAACTTGAAGAAGGTGAGAGCTTTTGCCTTGAATTAGTTGTAAGAACCTGCAAAAATGAAATATACAAACATGCGACAAAGGGGAAACTAAAGTTACAGACAATCACAAATCTCCAAAATTGAAATAGATGAATAGATTTTGGTTTATGAATTGATTACCTGTTTTTAATATCTTCAATTTAATTAAATTTGCAAAGAAATAGGAGTATTTGGAGGTTTGAATTCTAGGTTTTAGGAGAAAAGGAATTTTCCGGTTTCTTCTTTGTTTTTCAACTTACTGACTCTAATGTACCTTCAAGTTCTGTTTTGAGAAGAAAGAAGTTTTTCTTCTTAGCTTACGTGGTAAGTGGGCTTAAACCCAATAAGAAAATAATTAGGTTAATATACTAATTACCACTAAAACACTTACATTTTATCCAAAACAACATATACTCTCATGTTTTTAATTTCTATAAAATCAAACTACCATGTTATATGTTCACAAGAATATTTTATCAACAAATAAAAGATAATTTAGCCATAAAATTTATTTTCCATTACTAAAATCTTATTTTTAATTAAATACCTCGAATTACACTATTAATTACATAAAACACTATTTTTAACACTAAAATTTATACAAAAATCATTTTCTTGTTCAATTAAATGTGACAAACCAAATTAACATCATTTTTACATCCAAATATTATTTTTAAACAAAATTCCACCTTTTATTTACATTATGTACCAAATTAAATTCAAATACTTCATTTAGAATTAATAAAAATCACATTTGGCAATAATTTGCAAAGTTATTGCATTTATCAAATTAAAATCATATAATGCACATTTTCATCAAAAACTAACATTAATAAGTTTTTAAAACTTTATTTTCAATAATTTATGTTCAAACCCCATTGTTTATTTAACATAAACAATTTTAACAAATTTACATCTCCAATTTATTTTTATTTCTTCATTATTAAATTATAACCACCGTTATAATTTAATATTACAGGTAATGACCAAAACCAAGGTTGTTATAGAGTGACCCACATTAACAAAGAGCATTACAGAGTAATACTGTTTGTTAATGCGGAGAATAGGGCTGGTTAGGAGCGACCATCCATAGCTTTGTCTTAAACATGTATTGAATACGTCGATTAGATGCTCTACTTTTCTTTTCCTCTTTTATCTTCCTCAAGTGGATCGACACACCGAATAAATGTTTAATGCAAAACTATGGTAGCTAACGAATCTATCAGAACAAAATATAACAACAAATGTAAACATATCACAGAACAGTAGTCACATATATATACATATACATAGATACATCACAGTACACTACAAAGTGATACAACAATAGTGGTTCAAGGACCACAATATATACATCGAGTCAAAATGAATAACTATATATCAGAGTTTACAAAACAACAACAAGACTACACAAAAGGCGACTAGTAGATAATCCAAAGCAGAAGCAGCATAGTGGTAGTCTACGGTGGGTGACTAACTTGAAATAACTCGGTCTGACCCGAGTATATAAAAATACATGGGTCAGTCTAGCTTAAATAAACTGATTAGCATAAGATAGGTGAAATACAGGGATTAGTAATAACATCTCTTCTCAAAAGAGACGAAGCAACATCTACACGTGGCAACTACTTAATATGAGGTAATATCACTAAAATACTTCATATAGAAGTTTCTCGAAAGAGGCAATTTCAACAACAATATCAAATAATCACAAATATTCGCCTCATATCATTGGCATTTACCAAAGCCTATGTAATGGCTTCTATCCACCATAACTCCTAATAGGAGATTACAAATCTCAAAATCTGCCAAAGAATGACAATCACAAATAATTCCTAAAATAGGAAATCACAAATCTTAGAAATACGCCAAAAGATGACAATCACAAATAGCTCCTAAAAAGGAGAACATAAATCTCAAAATACACCAAAGGATGGAAATCACCAATCAATATATGTAGAACCCGATTAAGAGTTCAAAACTCCAAAAATGTAATCACCATGTAATAAACAACAAGATAACGCTCAGGCTATATAAATAAACCAACAGAGGCAACCATGGTGAAAACATTCACAAATCATCTAAATTCTAGAAATCAACATAAAGAAATCTAGTAAAACAACAATGTAAAGAATAGGACCCAACAGCCCAAAAAGTAGCCCAACAGCTATATATGGAGAAAGGACCCAATAGCCCAATCAGTGGCCCAACTGCCTGCCAAGTACAATGTATAAGAGACCCAACAGCCTCAAATAGGACCCAACAACCCATGATTATCCCAACAGCTATATATGTATACATAGGACCCAACAGCCCAAGTACTGGCAATGACAGCCCAAAGGTCAATGAAATAGCTTCAAACGAACAAGTCCGGAATTAACCGAAAAAATAAACGCATGTGTCCCATACCACATGTTTTACTAAATCATTTAATTCTCTTTCTCATACGCTTGAAGAGTGTGCAAAAATCAGCTTCAAACGATCAAGTCTGGAATTAACCGAAAAAATAAACGCATGTGTCTCATACCACATGTTTTGCTAAATCGTTTAATTCACTTTCTCATACGCTCGAAGAGTGCAAAAACATGTATTTTATATAGAAAATAATTTGTTTTGAGAAAACTAGTTTTGAAAACGTTTTGCAAATTTTTGGCTTTGAAATTCTCTTTATTATAGGTATTATAAATTTTAATAGCTTTATAAATAATTATAAATATTGTAAAACATTTACTTTGAAAGCCTTTTCATTTTAAAAAGCATTCCGAAAATGGTTTAGAAAACATGTGCACAGAAACAACAAAAATCAATGAAAATTCAATGAAATTATCATACGACAAAATCCAAATGAAACTGTCAATTCGTAGTACGAATTGACGCTAATGTCGGCTTTCCTATTTGTAGGAGTTAGCCTTTTAGAATCATCTCAAAACAATGCTCAAAATCATCGAATCCAAAAACAATTCAACGGAAACTGGCCAAACATTGCAAAAGAACTCGGGCTGCAGCTTGTTTAGCCGGTTCGCCCCTTTTAAACTCAGAATTTGAGAAAACATAAAACATGGAAGTTATAGATGATATCCTGAGCTTTCCAGAACATCAAAAATGATCAAATTCTGATAAGGAATGGAAAAGTTATGACTAAATTGTTTTTCAGATCTGATGTTCACCACTGCTGTCGTTTTAGTCTCGGGACAACGACATTAGAATAAACTTTCAATCATATAACTTCAAAATTTAACAAATCCCAAAACATAAAATTTATAGTAGAAAATCTAAGCTTTCCAGAACATCAAGAATCGTTAAATTTGGACATTAAATGAGAAAGATATGCTCAAATTAACAACGACATTTATCACATAAAATTACAGTTTTATAGTGACAGGGCAGCGAGTTTGAATTAGGTTTCACGACCCTCTATGCTCAAAATTTTCGAAAGTGTTTAACATGAAAGTTATCACACTCTTTTTTAAGTCCAGAACTTCAAAAAACTTCTAATTCTGATTTAAAACGAAAGAGATATGCCCAATTTACTAACAGTGATTCACAAATGAACATGCAACAAACAAAATTGAGATTTCTTACCCTGAAATCTCAATCTAAGCTAGAAATGTGAGTTTTAAACTCGCCTTAGCAATATTTTGAGCAAATAGGAGCAAACTTGAAGAAGATGAGAGCTTTTGCCTTATTTCAGCTGAAGGAACCTGTTTTTAATAGCTTCAAATTGTTTAATTTGGAAAGGAATTGGAGAATTTGAAGATTGAATTTTAGGTTTCAAGAGGAAGAAGGGTTTCAGAGTTTCGCTTTCTGTTTTTCAACTTTTAGAATTAGCTGTACGTTCTAGTTTTGAGAAGAAGATTATTTTTCTTCTTAGTTAGGGTTGTTGTTGGGCCTAAACCCAATAGGAAAACAATTAGCTTAATAATCTAATTATCTCTTAATATACTAAACACTTACATTTTTATCCAAAACAATTTATACTTACATAATTTTAATTACAAAATCACACTAATATGTTTCAAGCCTATTAAATTGTTAAACAAGAATAAAAAGTTATTTTAGCTATTTAAAACTATTTTCCAACATTAAATTCTTATTTTTACTTAAGTACTTCAATTTACACCTTTAATTACATAAAACACTATTTTTAACACTAAAATTTACTCAAATATCATTTTCTTGTCAAATTAATTATAACAAACCTTATTAACAACATTTTTACATCCAAATATTATTTTAGAACAAAATCCATCTTTTTATTTACAAAATATCATATTAAATTCTAGTACTCATTAAAATTAATAAAAAAATCACACTTGGCAATAATTTGCAAAATTATTGCAATTTATCATATTAAAACCATGAAATGCTTATTTTATAACACAACTAAAATAATAAAGTTCTTAAAACTTTACCTCCCATATTTGACATTTATTTCAACAAATTAATGTTGAATTAATTCTTTTATCTTAATTAATTTATTAACCACCAAATCAACATATTACCATTAATCACAGTTTATTACCAACCAAACCATCTTAATTCCACTTTATTTATTCAAAATCCATTGTTTATTTACAATAAACAATTTTAACAAATTTTACATCTCCAATTTATTTCTCCATTATTAAATTATAACCACTGTTATAATTTAATATTACAAGTAATCAACAAAACCAGGATTGTTACAAACTCCCCCCTTATAAAAAATTACGTCCTCGCAATTTCTAGAGAAGAGCTGCATTCAACTCGATTTATTTCATCAAGCAAAGGAAGATAGATAAGCTTGAGTTTAAATTTCTCACCCTAAACATGAGAAGATAGAAAACTAGGATAAGATCGCTCGATAAATTCTATGGTTTCCCAAGTGTAGTCATTGAGATTAGCGGACCATTCAATCTTTACGAGCGGTATATCCCTATTTCAAAGGCGTTTCACCTTCGAAGCAAGAACACAGATAGGATGTTACACAATAGATGAATCAGGTGAGATCGATTTTTCAAAAGCTTCACGAATAGAGTCGGGACTTAGCACAACTTTACCCCAGACTCCAGCCAACAAGATAGAGATCGCCATGACCTTCCGTATAACACTACGAAAGGAGCCATACTGATATTAGATTGACAACAATTGTGGTAAGAAACTCAACAAGAGGTAGGTGTTCTCTCCGAATACCACCAAAATCATACGACTGCATAAATGCAAGTCACTAAATAATTGCACTAGGGCAAGTCAAACACGAGGAATGAATTTTATACTTTCTTTTTCTAATCAAATGTTCTTAGAGTTTTCAAATCCATTATCTTCATGAACAAATTCTCGATTCAACTCTTGAATGTTTTCTAAGCTTCTTACTTCAATTTTAAATGTTATCTCATTACTCTTTATTTAAAGTAAATAAAATTGAAGTTGTTACATCCTCTTTTTCCACCATAAATATTCTACAGTTTATAACATATTTTCCCACTGAAAATCAATTTCAAAATAATTTCAAATTTCTTTCTTAAATTTTCTAAGTGTTAAAAATTCTCGGAAAAATCGGCGGAGTCTCCTTTGTACGGAGGGCCGGTTACAATATTACAAAAATGATTTACAATATACATCGACCATTTGGTCGGAAACATAATATATATCAACATTTAACACTTGAAAATTTATTCCGAAAACATACCTTTCTTTTTAGCATTTTTAAAGCGAGTTAGCTTAATCTTATATATAATACTTTTGCTCAAAGTATAGTCCAACTATCATCTTTCACCTATACTTAACTCAAATAGATCATATTAGGTTACATTCATAAAATAAGAAGCACTACATTTGACTATTAAGGCAAACAAATCATTTTATTCTACTTCAGACCTGCTGTAAAGAACTTAGGTTTTGAAATAGCAAACTTCAAAATTTGAAAAAACTTATAAATTGTAAGATTTTCTACCGAGTCTAAGCTTTCCGGCAATATAAAGATCATCAAACTCGGACTCACGATTTAAAAGTTATGCTAAATTTACTTTCAGCTTAAATCTTAGAAATTTTCGTTACACTATAAAAATTATCATCTTATAACACAACATGGTTTCAATAGTTAAGGAAGATGGTGTCAAATACAAGAAACACAAAAAATTCTAACGACCCAGAATTTCAGTAATTTGAATTTGAAATACTTAATTGATTTTAAATATTGAAAAGTTAATTGCATAAGTCAAAATAACTTAAATTTCAAATATAGCAATTTATTTGATAATGGGAATTGTTAAATTGAATAATTGGAATGTTTGAATGATGGAATCTTGAATTTAATTTGAATAAATGAATTTTAGAAGATTGTTTAAATCCAATTTTAAATAATAAATGGTTAATGTGTAATTAAACTAGTTTAATAATGATTCGTTTTAATTAACGGGTAAAAATAGCCTCCTGGGATACTGTCTCGGATTTTGACAAAACCAATTCTATTAGATCCGTAATAGTAAATTATTATATGATAACGAATTTCGTGTTGATCAGACGTATCATTTGGTCGTGTGAGTATGAAATGCACAGAAATTAATTATAGAAAATTAACATAGTATAATTTGATTTTAAAACCTAACTTCTACATACGATCGAATTAGGTCCCGATACAAGTTCCATTATATTCAGAATAGGGGTATTATATAAGAATGCCAAGCAGCATGCTTCGATTGGACTTCAGAAATTTTCGATGTGAATAATGTTTTATAATTGCCTATAAATAAAAGCTAACACCATTCATTATTTTCTAAAATACCTAAAAGAGCTGCCATCTCTCCCCTCTAATCCAACGACCACAATCCATCACGACCACTCTGTTCACTTTCAGGCTTCGACTTCAACTACAAAGTCGGCGAGCACGACAAGTTGAATAATCTCAACGGTGAAGATCGAAAATAGAGAAGCATGGCAGTGGCTATTCTAGTCAGTTCGTGGTGTAGTTTTAGGCGTAATATAGGCGATGGCGATGGAGATGGAAGGCGATGCTAGTGTTGGGAGGGAGGTTGAGGTGAGGCCGATCTGTGGTGGTGATGCGGCACGCTCCGGTGAAGTCTGGTGATGTCGACAATAAAGTTAAGGTCGCGATCTGGTTGGTTCAAATGGGAACGAAAGCGCGATAATGCTTGGGTTTAAAACGTGATTAGGTTAATTATGTAATTAAGAAAATTATCATTTTAATCTAATCAAATTCTTATAAAATGCATAAATCTTTCATACGAGGTCCAAATAGAACCCGGTCAGTCGTGTTGCGATCAAATCAGCGAATATTACGTTATAGAGTTGGATTGGATGGATTTGGAGCTAGTAGGAATTTGTATTAAAATTAAACGCCTGTTTGATTTTAATTCAAAGCGGAACGTTTCGATGCAAACTGGAATCAAAGTGAGTAAAACTCACCTCTCTGGCCCACTTATATTTTATATAAGTGTGGATAAATTTTTAGTGTTGACTGTTGTTGCTTGTTTGGATCAGTTACTATTTACCAGTTGGTTTGGAAATATCCCCGCCCCTGGAGCGGATGAGACATTATACGTTTTCGTGTATGAGCGGATGACTCTTTATATACGATCCCGCCTCGAAGCTGTTTTTTATATTTTATGATTATATACTGTGTGTGATGTAGGGGGATAGCTTGGAGGGATCCAAGTGGATTCCTTATCGCTATTGATTTAACTTTTCATTTATTGTGTAATGTGATCTGTTGGAAATTATATAGTGAATGGTTGAAGCGATATGGTCGTTATAAACGTGCTTTGAAATACCAAAAATTAAACATGCTTTTAAATTGAATAAATTGAGATATATATATATATATATTAAGAATATATTAGGTTGTTTGCTCATGCTTTACCATGTTGGACATAAATAGGTAACCTGGGAAGTTATTACCATTAAATAACAAGTGGTGATGGAAATATTTGGTTTAATAAAGTAAAAATGACTTCTATTTTATATATATCCTTTCAAAGTCTTTCTTAAATAATTTTGTATATATTTATTTAAAGAAATTAAATTAAGAAATTTTGAAGTTTAAAAATGTTTTATAATTATTTTTGAATTTCAAACGTAAAGGGGTTTTCATATTAAATATGTTTCATGGATTTTAAATAATCATTTTTGAGAGATATTTAATATAAATATTTAAATAATAATATAATAGTTTTTTTTAAGTATTTCTAATAATATAGTAGCTTTTAAGTATTTCTAATAGTATAACAATTTGTAAAGTATTTCTAATAATATAATAGTTTTTAAAGTATTTTAAGTATATTGTTATCCCACCTTTTAGCAAGGCCGAGATATCAAGAGATTAACTGAAAATCAATGATTACTCATTCCAAATATCGATTTTACATCACAGGTTCACTATGGATATCGACGAATTTCGTCCGAGTCCGGATCTAGCTACAATTGACAAGACATGACAAGCAAAGCCATAAAAGCCAAAGTTTCAAATTTCAAGTCAATCCGAGTCCATAAGCTCAAGATATGATCGATACCAGATGAGGAAAACACGCCGTTCGTATCGATCCCAATGCCTTGTTCGAATCCATCCAAAGAAATCATATTCGTATCCATCAAGGAACGTTTGATTTTGAATTGATCTTGTTCGAATCGATCCATGGTCGCGCTGTTCGTATCCATAGTGTTCGTATCGATCCAGCGGAGCCTTAGTCGTATCCATCGAATCATGGCAGTTCGTGTCGATCAATCCCTAATGATCGCATCGATCGCCCAAGAACGCATTTCATGTTGATCGGGCTTCAATCATTTCGTACCGATCGAAAGAACGATACGAAACACACACTAAACAACGTAGCCGATCGACACGAACGAGGCAACATGGTTGATCGATACGAGCGACAAAAAACATGATCGATGCGAAGTAACCACTAGCATCGAAACGAACAAGACATAATAATCGATGCAGACGAGGCTCCGATAGTGGGCGCGAACGAGACTCGGTCAACTCGGCGCGAGATGTGGATCGATCCGGGAATTTTGTGCCGCGTCATCTTGCGCACACGTGCTCGAGATCGAGTCGAAGAGAGCGATACGAACGTATCGAGTCGAACAAAACAGCGAACCATAAACTCAAGTTTGTATCGATCATATCTCCTAATCCACAGGTCCAAATGCTATGAAATTTTCACAGGAGCTTACGTACAAGCTAAAGAATGTTCGCACCAAGTTTCGACTCGATTGGACAAAATCTTGATCGATACGAATTACGTTCGTATCGATCACGGATCGAGTCGAAACTTCATGGAATCGATCGCGTGGGCCCACTCACGTGCCAGAAGTGGTCTCCCGATGTTTGGGCCAGATATTTGCATGGAGCGCCTATAACTAGCACCCTAGAACCTACAGAGAAGGGACTTTTAGACCCAGCAACGTTCAGACTCTATTAAAATCAAGATTGAACTCAACTTTATTGTTTGTACTCGAAAATTACTGCTGTAATCCGCTGCAATCAGCGAAGAACATCAATAAAAGATTAACTTTTGGAGTGGACGTAGGACGGAGATAGCCGAACCACTATAAATCTTGTGTCTTTGTCTATTTCTTTCCGTTTTAAGTTCAATATTCTTCACTTTTTATCCTCTACATTGCTTAGATCTGTGATATGTGATTATATACTGTTGGTTTGTGTTCGTACACTGGTGCTTTCACGACATTCGAGGTTTGTGACCAATTTAGGCGCAAACATATATATATATATAGTTTTTAGTTAACAAGTTAAATATTTTATTTAAAGTAAATAGAAGTTTTATATTATCTTTTTAAATCTTTCATAGTATTAAATATTTTAACTTATAAATGAATCAGTGTATATATATCAAAATATTATTTTAAGTAGTTTTAACATATTAGTAAATATTTTAAAATATTTATATATATATACACACAAATTTTAAGTATTAAATTAAATATTCCAACAACATAATAAAAAGGGTATTTGGGTTCTAACACTTAGGTTAAATAAATGGTTTGGGAAAGATTTAACTAAAAGTGTAACATCTAAATTTGTAAATGTTAGATATGCCTGATTTTTAAATAAATGTTTTGAAGATTAATTATAAGAATAAATAGTAGTTTTAGGGTTGTTGTAAACGATGTTGTAACAACACTTGTTTTTAATGCTTATTATTAATTATATTTGGGGATATAATTAGATATTTAGTAATGGATATTTAGTAGAAAAATACAAGTAAACGTGTTTGGGTTTGTTGTGACAATTGTTTTTAGCAGCACTTGTCTTTAACCCTTAAATGTAATTAAACCTTTAAAAAAGAATTTTAAAGATAATGATTAAATGGAATGGTTTTGGATTTGTAGTAAACAATGTTTTAGTGGTATTTGTTTTTAAACTCTTAAACTATAATTTGGAAGAAATATTATAAAATATTTAGATCTTTAATACTAGAATTTTAAAGATAATAACAAGTATATGAGTCTTTATAAAAAGATAGAATATGTAGCATGTTCAATTTATAAAAGAAAACGAGTTTATCATAATAATGTTTTGGTGGTAATTGTTTTAATCTCTTTGATTATATATTAGAGTAAATAAAAATTGTTAGGTAATTTGTGAATATACTTATATTGTTGGAATAAGTATATGAATACTTTTTAAGTGTTGAAAAGGGCATAAGTGAGAAATTAAACAATATATACAAGTATATAAAAGGAGTTTTGATTAATAATGGAATTTTAATTACTAAAGGAAGTTTTGAATAATAGAAGAGAAGCTTTATTAGCTATAAAGATGTTTTCCTGATAAGAAGAGTTTTTAATTAATAAAAGATAAATTAGTTAAAAAGGAATAAAAAGTCATTTATATGACTTGACCATGCTTTGCATGAAATGATAGTGTAGGTATGTTTACTTGCTTATGAGAAAGTATTCGGGACTTAGTTCTCTTTTGTGATCATTCTCATTATTGTTGAATAAGACCAAATTCATCGAATCAGTTTTGGAGAGACTGGGATCGGTAAGTGTTCTACCTATCGAAAACCATTTCAAGGCTGAGATAAGGATTCTTTATTTTGGAAGTGAATGGTGGAAACCATGTATGGTTCTAGAATCTGTTGAGATGATGGGAATCCATATGGGAATCATTATGCGATCAAGTTTTTATGGAAAACTCGTGTGAAGATGCCGAACGTAGCCTTAACATTGTTAAATTACTACAGACAGAGTAGGATGCATGATCCTGGGGTTTAGCTAACCCATGAGGAGTACATCAACTTCATATCTAGAGTATGCTTATCAATATGTTGCGCACGGAGAGTTGATGATACTTGGTATACATTGTTCACGAGAGTGTTCGAATGATGGCCTAGTTGTGCTTCCTTATGGTATATTTTACCTAGAAATATACGGCGCTCGGAAAGGTATTTTTTGATCCTTGTCATAAGAGATCAGTCTCATTGAGGAGGTCTCCATGGAAAATCCATTTATGCAAACATACAAGCACCATTGTCTCAGTGGTTAAGTGATTCGATTTTGGTGCGAGAGGTCACAAGTTCGAAACCTGCGTAGCGTGATTCGAACATTTATTGACACATGATTTGTGGTTTGTTATCCCAGTGACATGTTTCATCTAAGTACCATTTAAAAAAAACATACCTTAGCGGGTTTTTTCTACCTAAATATGCTGTCAAATGTAATTAATGTAACTATTTCATCTATGATTAATATTTATTTGAACACCCTAGACATTATTATAATATCATTGGATTCTTAAAAAAAAGTGGTTTGGTTATCGTAAGGTAAAAGTCCGTCCGTATTTATTTGCGGTGTGGTCTTACGAGATATCTTTATTTCAAAAAGGATGTGATAAGATTTAATGATTCAAATCACGTGAGTTTTTCTCACGCTGGTTTACCAGACTGATCCGGGTGTTATTTTTTTATAACACTCGGGCCAAACCTACGTATATTTTCAGGTTTCATTGATGATCATTGGAGATCTTGGAGAGAGGAGCTGGATGTTTTTCTGTTGTAGATTTTATTTATGCTAAATTGCTTTGTTTATATTTATCAGCAATTATAATGGCGGGTTGTTATAACTGTCCAAGCTGATGATATGTTAGTTTTCTCTTATTGTTATAATTATATTAAAATGTTCTCTTTATAAAGTATCACTCTGATATTATATGTTATCGTTCCCTTATAAGATTCTGATGTTTATGTTCTCTTCTTTCTTGTTCGTTTTATTTCTTCCTTTTCTTTTATCCTAACATTCTTTTCTTCCGACAATTGGGTGCTTGGCACGTGAATACGGTGGATGTATTAGTTTCGATATGTGAAGGTTGAAAGGGCGATCGTTACATCTTGGTATCGAAGCTTCGGTTGTGCAAACACCTAGGCTTTGGTTGGGTACTCATTATATATAAGGTTAGTAATACCCTAGAATGAGTTTGAGTGTGTGTGTGTGTATACACACATGAGCGCGTATTTGTTAGTGCTATAAAATGTTTTATATTATGTTGATTTATTTGTTGAGTGGCTTATGGATTCTGGTTAATACGAGTAATTAACGCTATTGATAGGGATCTCTAAACACTTGAACATAGCAAATCGACATAGTATTATTTTGAAACTGGGTAAATGAAATAATTTTACTTTAGTTATATTTTATATATAAAAGAACAATTTTATAGAAATTATTATAGTCATATATGGTGTGTTTGGTTGTTAGAAAATGATAATATTCAAGTATCAAAGTTTAAGTTTAATAAAGTTGTATATTTTAATCTAAACAAATTATACAATTGTAAAATGAGTTGTATAAGAAAATGAATTTATAAATGTGAATTATCAAGTAATGAATATAATTAAAAGGATCAACATTTGTGAAATGATTTGATCTAGATAAGAGAAATTATGCAAATAGGATTTATAAATAAAAAGGAAATGAAATTGTATAAGTATGATTTATAAAGATGATTTATAAATAAAATGGATTTAAACTAAGAATTTGATAATTTAAATACCGGTGATTTTGAAAATGTTTTTCAAAGTGTTGTGTAGAATAATAAAAGTATTATTTCGGAATTATTTTTGACTAAAAATATTTGAAAAGAATTTAGAAAGAGGTTAGAAAGCACTGAACCGCTTCAATCGCTGGAAAATAATTTCGATGATAACTGCAGCATCATTGGCGTTCATTTTTGAGTTTCTAAGTGAGGAATTGCTACCATAGTGATTTACTATAAAAGTTTAATTTTAGCGAACAAATATTATTTTGAATTTCAAAAGTATGATTTGGTATACGAAGGAGTTATGTATATATATAATTTCAAAATAATTTGAAAAAGGGACCGGGTGTTTAAATTCTGAGAATTTTTATCTACATGTTTTATGAAAACATAAGAAACTAAGTTTTATAGCTTATAAATTTTGAGAATTAGCAAGTTAAGACGAATTTTTAAATTTGTTGAATATAAATGTTAAGCAAAGTAAATTTGAAATCGATATGAAATGAAATTTAACTTAAGTAAAATAATATGAATTTTGAAATGGAGTTTAACGTAAATAAAGTAAAATGAAATTGAATTTGATTTGTAATGAATAAATGAAATGAACTAATGAAATAAATTAATGAAATCGATATGAACTTGAGTTATAAAATGAAATTTAACTTAAGTTGTAAAATGAAGTAAATATGTCTTGGAATGTGGTTTGATAAGAATTGAATATGAATTTAAGTATGAAGTTAAAATAAACATGAGAAGTGTTGTATAAAATATATATAATAAACTTAAGTGATGGTTATATGAAATGGTTTATAAACGATAGTTGTATTAAAGAAACTGTTTATAAACTTTAAAAAATTTATGAAATGATTCATAAATGAATTTAGTATGGAGTTAAATGTTGTTAAACATAAAATGAAAGTAAATAAATGAAGGTGAATAATGATTATGAATGAAAATGAAAGAATCCGAATAAAAGAGAATGGGATATAATAAGAAACCAACTAAAATAAATACGTAAGTTGTACATATATTATTTTATTCTCATAATTGTTTGATCCAGATTCGAATATACGATTTTGAGGTGATTTACACCGATCCAAGTTAGGATTTTTCACTCGATTCTCAACGGTGAACTCTTAATATGGATTTTTGATTGATTCTGATATTCTCTATCATAGCATATGACTATGCAAGGAGAATGATGGTTTTTTATCAAAGTACCGGATCTGAGTCCACAGTAGAGTGGTCGTGTGAATGATACTAGTTCGAAAATGAAATTATGTGATCGAGCGAGCGATCGGGTATGATTTTGCGCACGGATGGTATATGTACATCTACGAGCTTTAATAAATTAAATATTGACGTTGGAAAATGTAAATTGATATGGTTATAAATTAATTGGATGGGTTTATTTGTTTGATGGTTTCTCTGGTTACATTTGTTACATTTGCATATGATTATTGTATTAGTACATGTTATATACTGAAATTACTTTCCATATATTTGTTCTTGTTCGTTGTCGAGTGATTAGTAGGTGCGAATGGCGTATACGTCGCATTTGGAGCCCGCTTTTGCATCGTATTGATTATATATGCTTGCTAATATTAAGAACAGGTACACATCTCATATTATATATCATATTTTTATGTTTTTTCCCTTAAAAAATGCCTCATCCTTGAGATGAGATGTATATTATATGATTATATATATATATATATATATTGTAAATTTTCGACCGAACCGCGCAAAGGAGACGCTGGCGAAATTTTTCTTAAATTTAAGGCGTTAGAAAATTTTGAGAAATTTTGATAACTGAAATTTGATTTTTATCTCATAACTTGGAATTGTAATAGTTGGTATTTGTGAATGAATTTAAAAGACGTAGAAATTTTATAATCTATTTCAGCTAAATAATTTTTAAAAAATTAATAGGATTGTGTCATTTTTCTTACCTTAGTAAGTTCGGGGACGAAATTCTTTTAAGATGGGAAGAATGTAACGATCCAAAATTTCAGTTATTTAAATTTGAAATATTTAATTGATTTTAAATATTGGAAACTATATTATATAAGCCAAAACAACTTAAATTTCAAATATAACAATTTATTTGATAATGTGAATTGTTAAATTAAATAATTTGAATGTTTGAATAATTGAATCTTGAATTTAATTTGAATAAATGAATTTTAGAAGATTGTTTATCCAATTTTAAATAATAAATGGTTAATGTGTGATTAAACTAGTTTAATAATAATTTGTTTTAATTAACGTGTAAAAATAGCCTCCCGGGACACTGTATCGGATTTTGATGAAACCGGTTCCATTTGATCTATGATTGTAAATTATTATATGATAATGAATTTCGTGACAAAGGACGTATCATTTAGTTGTGCGACTTTGAAATGCATAGAAATTAATTATAGAAAATTAATATAATTTGATTTTAAAAGCTAACTTCTCCATACGATCGAATTAGGTCACGATATTAGTTCTATTGTATTCGGAATAGGGGTATTATATATAGAATGCTAGGAGGCATGCTTCGATTGGAGTTTGAAAATTTTCGATATGAATAGTATTTTATAATTGCCTATAAATAAAAGCTAACACCATTCATTATTTTCTAAAAACCCTAAAAGAGAATCCACAACCGCCATCTCTTCCCTCTCATCCAACGGCCATCATCCATCATGACCACTTCGTTCACTTTCAGGCTTTGACTTCAACTACAAAGTTGTAGAGCACGACAAGATGAATAATCTCAACGGTGGAGATCGAAAATAGAGAAGCATGGCGGTGGAAATTCCAGTCCGTTCGTGGTGTAGTTTTAGGTGAAATATAGGAGATGGCGGTAGAGATGAAAGGCGAGGCTAGTGTTAGGAGGTAGGTCGAGGCGAGGCCGATCTGTGGTGGTGATGCAGCATGCTCCGGTGAAGTCTGGCGATGTCGACGACGAAGTTAAGGTCATGATATGGTTGGTTCAAAATGGGAACGAAAGTGCTATGATACCTGGGTTTAAAACGTGATTAGGTCAATTTTTAAGTTAATAATGCAATTAAGAAAATTATTATTTTGATGTAATCGAATTAAAATGTATAACTCTTTCATACGAGGTCCAAATTGAACGCGTTCAGTCGCGTTGCGAGCGTATCAGCGAATACTACGTTATAGAGTTGGATTGGAAGGATTTAGAGCTACTAGAAATTTGTGTTAAAGTTGAATGTCTGTTCAATTTTAATTCAAACTGGAACGTTTCAATGCAAACTGGAATCAAAGAGAGTTAAACTCACCTCTCTGGCCCACTTATATTTTATATAAGGTGCCTAAATTTTTATTGTTGACTGTTGTTGCTTGTTCGGATTATTTACTATATTTATCAGCTGGTTTGGATATATTCTCGCCCCTGGAGCGGATGAGACATTATACGTTCTCGTGTATGAGTGGATGACCCTTTGTATACGATCCCGCCTCGTAATGGTTGATTTATATTTTATGATTATATATTGTGTGTGATGTAGAAGGACAGGTTGAAGGGATCCAAAAGGATTCTTCATCACTGTTGATTTTACTTTTCATATATTGTGTTATATGATCTGTTGGAAATTATATTATAAATGGTTAAAGCGATATGGTCATTATAAACGTGGTTTAAAATCCATGAAATTTAACATGCATTTAAATTGGATAAATTAGGATTAATATGTATATATATTAGGTTGTTTACACATATTTTAGCATGTTGGACGTAAATGGATAACTTGGGAAGTTATCACCATTAAATAACAAGTGGTGATGGAAATATTTTGGTTTAATAAAGTAAAAATGACTTTTACTTTATATATATCCTTTCAAAATCTTTTTAAAATAATTTTGTAAATATTTATTTAAAGAAATTAAATTAAGAAGTTTTGAAGTTTAAAAATGTTTTATAATTATTTCTGAATTTCAAACGTAAAGGGGTTTTCATATTAAATATGTTTTATGGATTTTAAATAAGTATTTTTAAGAGATATTTAATATAAACATTTTAAATAATAATAGTTTTTTTTAAGTATTTCTAATAATATAATAGTTTTTAAAGTATTTCTAATAATATAATAGTTAGTAAAGTATTCCTAATAATATAATAGTTTTTACAGTACTTTTAATAATATAATAGTTTGTAAAGTATTTCTAATAATATAATAGTTTTTAAAGTATTTTATGTATATATATATATATATATAGTTTTTATTTAACAAGTTAAATATTTTATTTAAAGTAAATAGAAGTTTCATAATATATTATCTTTTTAAATCTTTCTTAATATTAAATATTTACCTTATAAATAAATCAATGTATATATATCAAAATATTATTTTAAGTAGTTTTAACATATTAGTAAGCATTTTAAAGTGTGTGTATATATATACAAGTTTTAAGTATTAAATTAAATAAAAGGGGATTTGGGTTCTAATACTTGAGTTAAATAAATGGTTTGGGAAAGATTTAACTAAAAGTGTAACGTCTAAATTTATAAATGTTATATATGCTTGATCTTTAAATAAATGTTTTGAAGATTAATTATAAGGATAAGTAATGGTTTTGGGGCTATTGTAAACGATGTTGTAGCAACACTTGTTTTTAACCCTTATTATTAATTATATTTAGGGATATAATTAGATATTTACTAATGGGTATTTAGTATAAAAAAATACAAGTAAACGGTTTGGGTTTGTTGTGAAAATTGTTTTTAGCAACACTTGTCTTTAACCCTTAAATGTAATTAAACCTTTAAACGAGAGTTTTAATGATAATGATTACATTGAATGGTTTTGGGTTTGTAGTAAACAATGTTTCAGCAACATTTGTTTTCAAACCCTTAAACTATGAAAGAAATATTATAAAATCATTTAGATCTTTAATGTTGGAATTTTAAAGATAATAACAAGTATATGAGTCTTTTATAAAAAGATAGAATATGTAGTATGTTTAATTTATAAAATAAAAGGAGTTTATTATAACAATGTTTTAGTGGTAATTGTTTTAATCTCTTTGATTATATTTTAAAGTAAATAAAACTTGTTAAGTAATTTGTGAATATACTTATACCGTTGGAATAAGTATATGAATACTTTTTAAGTATTGAAAAGGGTATACGTGAGAAATTAAACAATATATACAAGTATATAAAGGGGTTTTTAATTAATAAAGGAGTATTAATTAATAAAGGAAGTTTTGACTAATAAAAGAGAAGTTTTATTAGATAAAAAGTCGTTTTCCTGATAAGAAGGGTTTTCAATTAATAAAAGATAAATTAATTAAAAAAGGATTAAAAGTCATTTACGTGACTTGACCATGCCTTGCTTGAAATAATAGTGCATGTGTGTTTACTTGCTTATGAGAAAGTATTCGGGACTTAGTTCCCTTATGCGAACATTCTCATTATTGTTGAATATGACCAAATTCATCTACTCGGTCTTGGAGAGACCAGAATATGTAAGTGTTCTACTTATCCAAAACCACTTCAAGGCTGAAATACGGGTCCTTTATTTTGAAAGTGAATGGTGGAAACCATGTGTCGTTCTGAGCTCTGTTGAGGATTCATTATGTGATCGATTTTCGACGGAAAACTAATGTGAAGATGCCAAACGTAGGCTCGGCATCGGAAAATGAATTAAGACAGAGTATGATGCATTATTTTAGGGTTTAGCTGATCCATGTGGAGTACATCAACTTCATATCTAGAGTATGCTTATCGATATGTTGTGCACGAGGAGTTGATGATACTTGGTACACATTGTTCACAGTTTGAATGATGGCCCAGTTGTGTTTACCTTATGGTATATTTTATCTAGAGATATACGACACTCGGAAGGTATTTTCTGATCCTTATCATAGAAGATCGATCTCATTCAGGAGGTCTCTGTGGAAAACCCATTTATAGGAAGTTCCTTAGCGGTTTTTTTGTATACCTAAATATGCTATCAAATGTAATCAATGTAACCATTTCAGCTATGATTAATATTTATTTGAACACCCTAGACATTATTATAATATCATTGAATTCTTAATAAAAAATGGTTTGGTTATTATAAGGTAAAACCCCGTCCGTGTTTATTCGCGGTGTTGTCTTACGAGATACTTTTATTTCAAAATGAGTTTTATAGCATTAAATGATCCAAATTACTTGAGTTTTTCTCATGCCGGTTTACCAGACCGATCCAGGTGTTATTTTTCTTATAATGCTCGGGTCAGCCCCGTGTATATTTCTAGGTTTCATTGATGATCATTGGAGCTCTTGGAGAGAGGAGCTGGATGATTTCCTACCGTAGATTTTATTTCCGCTGAATTGCTTTGTCTATATTTATCAGCAATTATAGGAATAGGCAATTATAATTGTCTAGGATGATGATATGTTAGTTTTCTATGATTGTTGTAAATATATTAAAATGTTCTTTTTACAAAGTATCATTCTGATATTATATGTTATCATTCCATTATGAGATTGTAATGTTTCTGTTCTCTTCTTTCTTGTTCTTTTTCTTTCTTCCATTTCTTTTATCCTAACATTCTGTCCTTCCAGCACTTGGTGTTCATCCCTTGAATACCGTGGATGTATTAGTGTCGACATTTGAAGGTCGAATGGCGATCGTTACAAAAATCAAGCAAATATTACCACTAAGTGTTATTTTTTACCTAGCGTAACAACCTACAACTAATGTGTGTTTACTACTTTATCCATTTACCCATAAGATGTTCATTTTCTTTTCAAAACACCGTAAACCAACTACTAATTATTTATAGGAATTTGTATAATGTATTTAAGGTCAAAAATTATCTTCTTTAAAACTAGTTAAAGAGAGAAAAATTGACAAAAGTGCTACAATCTTCTTTAACTCTATGCTACTTAGCTATTCAAAGAATTTACAAATACAACTCGTTTTTCTATGTTATATACTCCATTTTAACCTAAGAGTGTGTGTGTATAACATTTCAGGTAAAGTTAACTTCGTTTAAACACTTTACTTGTTAAAGAGAAAACTGTTACAAAAATGCTATAAAACATCTTTAACCTCATGTTATTTGACTTCGCAGACTAAGACATATGTAACATCTCTCCTCATGTGTCATATTCTATTATACCCTAATAGTACATATTTAGAAGATCATGTTAAATTTACTTCATTTAAATCACTTTTCAATTGTGAATTTATGTTAAAACCTTCTTTTTTAGACGCATGATTTTCAAACTCTTTTGTAGTGTTAAAAATATCATTTAACTTCATACACTCAACCAAATGTCGATATTCAAATATACTATATTACCACACATATTAACTTATAATTAAAGTCACTTCAACATGTTCAACGAGTTTAACAAGAGTATAAGTAAACAACTCACCTTTTAAAAGCCAAAAACGCAAAATGTCATGTGAATATACAAGTTCACGTCAATTAAACTATATTACAATATAATGAGTACACTGTTGAAACCGGGCCAGCCCAAGGTGGAAAAATGGATCAATTTAAAAAAAACTCTATTTTGGATCTTTTGGACCTATGAAGTCTGAAGGTATTTTTTAATAAAATCTTATTTTATTTAAAATTGGTCATAAATAAGTTCTAAACTTAAACATGTAGTATATCAACTACACGCAACAATTACTTATAAGAGTTAATTTAGATAAGGAAACCTTTCGTTTCTTTCTCTAAAATTTATGCAATTACTTGAGAGCATACTTTGCTTTATTTGGAGAGAAAAACTTTTTATTTCTCTCTCTTTAATTGAATTGATTGATTCATTGAATATCATTAATTAGCAATATATAATGGCATAATGTGTAAGTATATCCAAATATATTATAGTGTAATTTGTGCAAGTGCAACATATGATATTGTGTACATAGTTAATATGCACGTACTTGGGTACTGGGATTTACACCGCAATGAAAACATTTGCCTTTATATATGCATTAGTTATCCAAAGCATTGTTTAAAATTATATGTATGTGTGTGTATGTTAAAATATACTTCAAATATATATTGTTAATGAATCCTTTAAACAATCTAGATTAATTCAACTAAGTCAACTATTATCAATTTAACATTTATCACCAAACATGTAGCGATTTAATTTAGTAAAACAATTTGAAGATAGATCTTAATCTATAAATTCAAATATAACATATATGTATACATTAATAATTAAAGTAGGATAAAATACAGATATTTTATAAGTAATAATAAGTTGCCAAAAGAATATTTTATTTAATAATAATATTATGTTGATTTATGTTCAGTCATACATTAATATAATTCTCCTTTTTTATCAGTATGTATATATATATAATATGATTTTTTCTAAACCCCTTATTGTAAACTATTTTATTGCTAAAAGCACCTAGAAAAGTGCTGGCTAATACCATTTCTAAAGAGCACCATACCTAATCAACATACATGATATTTCATACCATCAAATAAACGAAATAGGCTACCATTTCATACAACCCTAACTTCCCTCCTTATTCTTCTTCATCACCTTCTTTATAGTAGTTTTCCTCACTTTACAACAACGAGAAAGCCAATCGAAGTCAGCCAGAAAAATTAAGCATCTCAACAAAACACTAATGGTTATTTCTAAATACCACGACAAAGATTGAATAGACCCCAAAGAAAAAATAAATACTGTAAAATAATATTAAAAAAATACATTAATTTAAATAAAATCACCTCATTTTCTTCCTTAGAGCATTGGCTTTTCATTAAGTTGCCTTCTTCCTTAGAAATGTTCTCTCCCTTCTTTAATTACCAATCCAAAGTTAAAATGTTAATCGGATTTAATAATGTGAATTTGAACTTTGTAAATTTTAGGTAGTTAGGGTTAAAGAGCAATGAAAATGATGGAGGATGACACAAGAAGAAAATAAGCTGGAGGGGATAAACTACATGATGAAGTTGGTATTAGGGTTTTAGGTGTTAGATGTGATGAAGAAACGCACACGGTGAGAGACATAATAAAAGCTCGATGATAAATGAGTGAGTAGAGAAATAAAAATGGTTTTAGAAAGCACCTTAAATAATTGAGGGTAATTAAAAATAATTTATGGTATTAGTCAACACTTTTTGGGGTAATTTTAGCAACACACTAAAACTATTTTGACATACATACATACATATACATATACATATACATACACACACATGTATATTTTTATATGTATGGATCCTAAAATAGAAAACCCATTTGAATCAATAGAAACTATCATTAACAATTAAATAAATAAAAATACAAAACAACAAGTTAATTACGAGATCTATATTTAAATCAAAATCAATAGAAACTATAAATGAAAATCATTAATAGAAATTATCGACATCAAATCAAAACCAATTTAAATGATAACAGGTCATAATACTTTAAGATCTACACTTGTATATTTATAAGAGACAAAAAATGCATATATAAATTTATCAGAATGAATTAAGCATTAGATCTACAATATACGGAATAATATATAGATAAAAACTAATTGAATTTAACTTGTTGATGTTGCCTTTGGATTTGCATCTTGAATGAAGAAGGCTCTCAGATCCGATTGGATCATCTCTAAAAATTGCAACAATCAGAAGCATCACTTTTGTATTTATTTTATTTGATTTGTTTTGGGAATTTTTTGTAGCTGGGAGGCCATGAATTTTCAACCAGAATGTTAAAAAATAAAGATGGAGTTTAGGGTTTAGAACGAGAGTAATTAAAAGAGGCAAGTAAATGAAAGGCAAGGTATTTAATCTTCCTTAACCTCCTCCCTTTCTTTTCTAGATCCAACCATTGGATTTTAAGCCTTTTTTTTTCCCAATGGCCTTCTATATATGACGCTGGATGGGCCTCAAAATATTCCCAAACCCATTTAGTAATTATCCACCTAAATCCAATTTCAATATTTTATCAATATCATATATCAATACGTACATATATAACTTTTATACATGCATTTTATCAAATACTAATGGCATTCGAAGAAATAAAATAAATAAAATAAACAAATAAATAAATAAATAAATAATTTAATAATGAATATTTCATAAATATTAATTAATAATAAATTTACAACGATTATAAATTAATTAAATCATTTGGTATTTCAGAGCATTCATTGTTATGGTTGTGTGACCCAGATGTTTAAATTAAGTCAGCGATTAATAACGAACAATTCGAATATTAACATTCATACGTCACCTTAGCTAGTGGTGTATATTTTGACCAAATTTATCACTTACACATCATCTCGGTAAAATCCAATTTTATTATTATAAGCGGTACCCAGTAGTAACGATTATTTACTCCAATTCTCTTCGTCGACACTATGCCCATTAGGACTTATGCAATTTGGTTATGGTCAAAATTCCACCGTTACCCCCATTCAACTTTGTAAGTTCAAAAACAAACTCCTTGGTTCAATAATAATTATTATTATTAATTGAACTACTTTGGCCAGAGATTTTGACTTTAAGTTGACTTCAGTTGACCGTGATACTAACCTCATATAACTGAGAAGACGAATCTTCTTTTGAATAGTGTTTCACTTCAAATATTTCCACTCGCCCCAAGTATAGTCGTTCGATGGATGTCGTGACATGATTTAACTATAATCAAAGCGAAGCTTCATATTGAAGATCAACGGTATTCTTAAGTCAAGAGAACTGTGAAATTAGTCACTTTGATATTTTTCTGTTTGACCTTAGTGATATTAACCAACAGAAAATCATCGAGTGAGTCATTCCATAGTTATCCTACAACTATCCCTACGTACATGAGTAATACACTACTCAATATTTTAAAAGCGTTATGTACTCTACTCTTAATGTATGCATCGATGTCCAATTTCGATACATCTTGACTGTAAATATTTAAAATGATGTGATTATCATATTGTGATATAATACTCGCAGTTACAACTATTTGTAACCGCTATCACAAACACTACATCTATGGAATTTTTGATATATATACTTAATGAACTATTTAATTATTTATATCTTTTTATAACAAATATATAACAGAAAGGAAACGCCTTTTATTTTGAACAAGATTGGTTATCGAGTTAGATTTATGTAACAATTTACATAATCCCCCTAGAGCATACCCCTAACTCTATTATACATCACATAGTATACACACATAATAAGTAGTATATGATGTGGTTAAGTGAGTAAACTCACTTGTAATTAAAGCTAACTCCTACATTTTCCCTGCACCAAAGTATAAGCCAAAGCACCTACTTGCTTATTTACCAACTTCCATGCCTCTTCTTACCACTTTTTACCTTGTTTTCTCCTTCAAAAACACTTTTAAGTGCTTTGATAATGAAGTATAAGGACTATATATGAGTTTGGACTGATTTGAAGAAGTTTAATCTTTACTTTCCTTTTGGTCTAAGAGAGTTTGTAGGTTTGATGATGGAATTTGTGTATGAATGAGAGAGATATGCATGGTATACATAATGAAAAACGAGATCGAGGTTAAAAGAGTCATCAATCCCTTACCCCTTTGCATGTCCATCCCTTCTCATCACTAAATTCACTCTTATCTTCATCAAAATATCACACCCACTTTACTTTCATATTCGTCTTAACCATTTTCATTGGTGTTACGCACTAATCACATATGCATGCTCATTAAATCTTAACAACTTTTACCGTATTTAAACTTAATTATCAATAATATAGTTTTTGGTCACACTATCGATTATAATCTTGTTTACTTGTGTGTGTAAAAATATTTCAAAAACCAAGTTTCTTAATAATATCATTTAATTACATATTTTTAAGCGCTACAAAACCCGATTTGTTACATATTATATTGCTTTCTCGAAGCCGTTGAGTGTGATACATTAAATCTGCGTACACATGTAGTCACAGACCTAATTACCAATGGATTGGCGACCCATGGATTCATATGCTGAGCGTTACAAGATCTCTTAATCTTTTGAACTTGTTTGCTTACCAACATTCATGTTTATCACTAGATCCTCCTTCCGGAGATCCAAAATCAAAACCATTGAAATAGTATTGAGACTTGTTTGAGTGTAGGCCTCCTTATCTTGAGACCGATTCTTCAAATCTCGTAGAAAATGGAATGAAAACGAAGGAATTATGCTTGTCAGAAGATCGATAATCTACAGCTTAAATTAACCTGAAGTCACCTGCCTCCTCGTCCAAACTTATTGCTAATTCCCTCCGACTCATCCTTTTGTATTTGCGCACTGTCACAAATTAATAACAATCGATATCGACCTATGCCGATCAGTGTTGTCATTTGATATCGATCCATGATCTTATGAATCATCATGGATCCGTAAGAATGCACACAACACTTATCCATTTTGGCTTAGGTGTTTGCTTCGATTCAACACGGTTTATTTGTACATTTCCTCCAATCTGTTCCAGATCTATTTCAGGTCAAGCATATGACCATTTCACGTACTCAAACACTATAGATGCACCAGTTTCACAAACTTGAGCATTTAGGCAAACACCTCCAAGGTCTTCACCCAAACAACTATTCTTCTAAGATGAAATCACCTAAACAAAATAATGATTATATCACAGTATTACAAGCATCCAAACAAACGTATAACATCAAACATACATAACATTTGTTTCTTAAAGCCTTAGGCTTACTAGCTTAACCAAACATCACATTTAGCGGTTATAAATTCGTAGTTAAATCGGTTATATCATTTATATCCTACATTCAATCAGCCAAACCAATACAATTCATTTTAGAGCTTAACCCACCAACACCCAAGTCTATATTATATGTCAAAATATGCATACTCATTGACATTAGCAAATATAAGAATGGTTTCTCATACCTCCTCAACAAAAACCCTTCCAGAATCGTCTTCGAATCGTCCAAGTTATATATACGAGTATGTATGCACGTCCAAATAGACGTGCATATGGACTGTTTTTTGTCAGTAACTTGAAAAAATTTCTTTTTATTTATGTCATGTAGTTCTTTTTATGATCAAAGAACCAAACCACATTCACTAATTACAAAATTTACTGCACAATCAAAAAAGACATTAATTATGGTTGTTAGCGAATAAATGTGTATTGTAAAGCAATTGAGCTATAATAATCTACTAAACCAAACAACTTTTTTTTCTACTCATAGCACGCACCAAATGTGTGTACCGTAGTAATCGATGCAGGCACTCTTAAAACCAACCGGTATTACTCATGTTTTGTCAATCAATAAACATGGTTTCTTCTTTTAAAGATTGTAGGTTTCATTTGAATATAACTGTATGTTTTGAATATGAGGCATTAGTTAATGCATGCTGAATATGAGGTATTAGTTAATGCATGCTTATTAAATTTTGGATCAATAAGTAAGATGGGGGGCTCTTCTTCACATCCTTATATTCACCTGATGTAGTTTACACTCATAATATCAATAAGCTCTGTGAAATATGATGTTAAATTGCAATGCACTGTGTATTTCATACCGTCAATGCAAAGATGATTGAGCCTGCTTATATATTCTTATTTTACCAGACCAACATAATTTAAGGTGTTGCAAGCATTTCAAGGGCCAACAAAGCTTCCCATTCCAATGGATCATTTCCTATAGGTTCGTCATCATTGGTGAAATTTTCTTCATGTCCCTAATCATAGTCTGGAATATGTAAAATGGCCGCTATTTGTATTAAATATAAGAAAATTTAGCACTATTGTTGGTAGTTAGTAGGTTCATGATGTGTTTGATTTGAGTAATAAAGGCATTGCCATTCTTGAAAATTCTATTCTCCTTTAAGAAAGAAAAAAGGACAATGAGGAAAAGAAACAATCTTTACTTAGAAGATGAATGAATATATTGCATTATCTAATCCAATATATAAGAGCCAATATGCAGTGACACGCATGGAGTCATTACAAACACAAAAACAGTAAAAGGGGAAAGAATTACTAAAATTGTATGGTTTTACACAATAGAATCAACAACAATTCCTAAGCAGTTAATTATATTGCTTTCTCTCATTATTACGGTGTAAATTATATTAAAATACAGTGATTACATATCCATTAAACTTCAAAGATTAACTCACCCATCTGGATATCATCATCAAAATCTTTGTCACTGCCTTCCTTGTCCTCGTCATTTTCATCAAACCTTTCCTATTAAGCTCATACTCAAAAAAAAAATTCGCCTCCCAATCTCCATCTTCTTCATCATTGCTAAATTTTCCTTCACCGTATTTTCTTTTCAACTTCCAAGAACAGGGCCCACCTGCAACCTTCTCTTCTTTCCTCACTTCACCAAAAGCAACAGGCCTACTATTTGCAATCTTCATCATCCATTTGTCATAGCCAGTTGCATTGCTTTTCCATTTGCTCATGATTTCTTCAACTTCTTTTATAGTTAGTTCCCTGTATTGTCTTTTAATTTTTACCTACAGTTGAAAACAATTTTATAAAGAGAAATAAAAACACAATCATGATTTATGTTTATAGTTATGTCTATGTTTGCTCTATCAAGCTGGAAAACAGAAATGCCCCTATAAAGTGGAGAAACTCGCAAGCATCGTAGGAAACTTAAACTGGTAAAACCTATGCTGCTAGGTCGTGCTTTTTTATCCTGAGTTAGCTCTAAAGATGGATATAATTTGAATTTATAAGCTTTGAGAGCATGCGCATGCCTCCAATTACACTACTTGTGAAAAATTTATTCTTTCCTAATATAAGTAGAGGGTTTAGCAGAGAAGGTGCAAAATTCTGTCTTTACAAACAAATTTAATGAACATCAAAAATACAATATACTTCTATATATACATTAAAAGCATGTATAATCAGTTCATTGAGTAACGTTATGATCATTTAATTAGTTTGAGTACTAACCTTGAATTTTAAGGAATAATTTGCTAACATTATCTAAAATTATAAGTATGCCATGTATACCTTACATAATACGGATTAATGATATAAGACAAAGTTTATTGTTAGTAATGTGGGGATATTCAACTGAGGTCACTTGAGCATGTATTTCTATCCTTTAATGTAGGTATTCAACTAAGATCACTTGAGCACATATTTCTATCCTTTAATGTAAGTTGATTAAATGTGCATCTCGCCTATTCAAATAACTTATATATGTATTATTTTGACTCTTATATATTAGTCCTTACAATAAATAACTAACTCTATCATGTTTAAATGTAAGTAATCAATATGAATTTGCAGGAAGTGTACTGTATTGATTGGTTATAACTCATAAAATCATGTTTCATTTTTGCAACAATCTACTTGTTTTCAACAAATAAAATATATTGATTGGTCAAAAGTAATAAAACCAAGTGTAGGCGAACCATTTTCCACGACGCTTAGCATGAACACAGTAACAACAACTAACCGAGTAGAAAAAATATCAGGCATAATAAATTATATAAAGAAAAGTTCAACCTCACCATATTATAATGTTGGTTAGGTGTAGTTGTCACATTAGTGTACGGAAATTACTAACTACATATATATATATATATATATATATATATATATATATATATATATATATATATATGTGTGTGTGTGTGTGTGTGTGTGTGTGTGTTTACGCATGTGTGTATGTATGTATGGATGGATGTATGTGTGTGTGTGTTTTGTCTGGGAGTTTGTATGACTGGAAACAATAAGAAGAAACTTGGTATGTAAAATCGAGTAACAAATGTAACCTAATATCATGCATTGGATTTATGGGTAAAAAGGAGAATGACAACATTTTTTATTCTCCAACTTAGTAAGCTTGAATTTTATGAACTAAGTGTAGAAGATTTACGGTTGCTTTATCACTTGCTATACATCCCCTTTATTTTGGGAAAATAGCAAATAAACAGAAACTGTTACAAATACAACAGGTGTATTAGTAACAGTTAATTTTAGCTTAATATTAGTAAACATCAAAACGGACTGAAATTAATATATCACACATGCTACGCACACGGCGGAGATCTACCAAATAATCAATTAACATTGCAACAGTCTTTTATTTTAACGACAACCTAACTCAGGATGGGCTCTTTTAATAATATGTTTGATTAAAAGTTGTCTTTAACTTTTACGTATATGTATATATGTATATATGCAGACGTATATAAATCAAATTTTTTTTTGAGAAACTGGAAACGTGCAACAATGTGTTGCGGCATTCAGTTTAAAAGAGCAGGTTTTTGATGTATTTAAATTTAAACAGGGGTAAATAAGGAACAAATCTATAAATCTATAAGCATTTGTTGCACTAAATAATTGGAAACACACAGGATGTAAAGTGACTGAATTCTTTGTCAGTAAATTTTTCTACGTGATCCAAACCATTAATATATCAATCTTTATATGGTAGCCTAAGACGTTTTAGGGAAGTTCCTTGTTTGTACAATGGTAGAGACAACCAATGTTTAATATACTAAGCTTTTTATTTGGAAAGCATAGCTATGGCGTTTCATCTTTAAAGCATAAAGTAGTGCTTGGTCGGTAGTTGAAATTTTATAGTAGTAAAACCTGCTAAGAAGTTGAAGTATTCCTAAGAAGAAGAAACTTTAAAATAGATGCATCAGCCTGGAAACAAAATCTAAGAGGACATTAAATGGCGAAGCTGTCAGTACAAAAATAAAGGCATGGTCTATACAGGAAACTCGCACATGAAGGCAAAACAGAAATTAATGACATATTCACGTAGCAACTATTTGGAGAGTACAGTTACAAAACTTGCTGTAAAGTGTAAATCCAATATAAATTATTCTGCCATATTTGAATAACATGTTCACATAGCAGCTAAAGCCAAAAGGCTTAACATATTGACAACTATGCTTCAAGCAAAAAAAAAAAAAAACGGTCACACATAGTTAATATTAACATAGCAGCTCTATATAGGCAAAATTAAATACTGCACATATTAACCATCAATATAGATGCTTGAAGCACAACATAACATATAATAAGAATAGCACCACGTGTTTTTTTTTTCTTATAAAAATATTGATTTCAACTTACCTGCATTCAGGGGGAAAACCCTTATTTGTTTAAAGAAAACCATACCACTAAGCAGCTGTCCCAATACCTGATGTGCTGCAGCTTTTCACCTGTCATGTCTAGTTGCTACTTTTCATTTTGTAACTACTTTTCTGAGCCCAAGCACCGATTTCTGTCCAAATAATCGATGTTACTATAGCATGTCATAACTCAACAACCCAAGCATTGGTTTTGTAGCAACTATTGTGAGCCCACTTGCTCCCCCTTTCAGCAAACATAGCCTGGAGTATATGTTTTAGCAAACACAATCTTCGTTTCTACTTTTCATTCATTTACTTTCTGTTATGAGCTAAGAATATAATTTCTAATTACTTGTTCACAACTTCGTTTGATCGGCTATCTATTGATCTGAATGTATTATTATCGTTTTTTGTTGGGCCATTTTATTGTTTAGGGCCTTTATTAAACTATTTCTATGACTCTGTTTCATTATTGATAATAACTCCTGAGCGGTCTTCTTGCTTTAAGGATCACACATGTTTTAAAAAGGTATTTGGAGTAAAATCTCTCTCTCTCTCTCTCTCTCTCTCTCTCTCTCTATATATATATATATATATATATATATATATATATATATATATATATTATAGGCCAAACTTGGAAATAAGGGAATGAAATTTCTATTATTAACCCACTTATGTCAATAGTTGGTTCATTCAATGTTGATTCGGTGGAATCAATTTCGTTTACTAATCATATATTTACTTCACTCTAACCATAGTAGTTCATAAATGATCTGACTATCTATTCTATTCGCTTAACTCGTGGAAATCACTTCTTTGAATGTAAGTGACACATGATTTATTTATTTGAATCTATTTTGGGAAGTGCCATTTATGTCGTTGAGATGGATAAACATGAAAACCGAAAAATAAATCATGAAACTTCAATGTGCTAGGTACTTTTCTTTAATGGAACATCAACATGTTGGAGGGTGGTGTTATTAAAAATATTCAGTATGTTTGTTTGTCACAGATTCTGCTGAGATATTCTTTATTAGTAATGGAGATGTGCATAACCTAAACATAAGTTAAATTAGTAACCATGACAATTAGTGGAGAAATGAAACTATACTAAAAGTAAATGAAGTGTATACTGAAAATAAATGAAGGGTAATCGGTAACCGTAGCAATAATCAATAAAATTACGGTATTAAAAATATTCAATATCTTTGTAATAAATTTCATTTCGCCAATCGCAAATCAGGTGAAAAAATTATCTATTAGGTGGGTTCACTAATCGGATCAAATAGTGTAAAATAATGAGTAACGATGTCAAACCTTGTATGGGTTCATAACAATGTTCGTTTCCTGAGTCATAATTCAGATTGGAGAAACCATGTTCAACATCCAAAAATCAGATCAGTAAGAACAAAGAACAGTGAGTGACACTGTCAAAAAGTGACAGTAATTGAACCACGTCAACAATTCAACCAAAATATATACATTGTATATAATTATACCTCAGAGAGAAAATAAAAGGTAAGAGAAATCACCTACTGCCTACGCTATCAAATCGCAGAGTAATGAGCTATCTCTTCCGGCTCATCCAGTCACCTGCCGTGGATGCTACGTTGCTAGTGATACTGCCATTGTTGATTTGGAAGTAAGAGAGATTGATTTTGAGGGAGGTTGGGTAGCTTGTATGACTTATAGGATGGTGATGAATGGAATTGGGAATTCTGAGGAAGTGGGAATTTTGAGGAATTGGATGCAAGACACCATTTCCAGTGCATCGAGCCTTGCCTGCCTAAATCAATCCTTTCGAGCTCGAGCACTTAGGCCGTGCCATAAGATCAGCTATTGTAGTTTAATGAAGTAACCATTGTCGATAATCGGTAATCGACATTCAAAGTTGGAGAAGACAGTGGATCCGGAAGGGAAGGAAACTCGATGAGCCGAATGATGGTGGCGATAAATCGAATTGAGGATTTGAAGAACTGAATTGGGAATTTGACGAATGGGAGAAGAAACCAAATCGAGAGCAGCAATAGGAGGTACACGTTTACCTGTGATAGTGAGAGGGCATTTTAGGCAATTCATAAAGACACGGTTGAAATAGTGGACTGAATTTACATTATTAGTAGTAAAGATGTGAAAATCAGGTGTTGTCAATTCACCTAAATTTATATGGACCTTTTAGCTTTGATACTTGTAGGAATTCGGTGATATTTCTATGAATTCAAGACTTGTATTTTAGCTTTTGGGAACATATTAAGTGAGGAATGAAGGAGAGAGAAGGAGATAAGAAGTCATGTATTATAAACAATGTTTTGAAAACCGAACCGTTAATCAAACCGTAATGACTTAAGGTTTAAGGTTTAATTGGTCCGACCGGTTGAACCGTAAAAGCCGTGCATTTTTTTGAGTAATATAATTGAAAATGTTAAGTGAAAATTATAATAAAACAAATACAATGCATATTATAAGTCCAACAACTACCATATTAGTTCATATTACAAGAAGTAAACCATATCACAAATCACATCATTTTATTTTCTTCACAAAAGATATATTATCAAATATCACTATGGATTATTAATCACAACTATATTATCCTTGCAATAAACTAAAGAATTAGCAAAGAATAAAAGGAAATAATCAACCATTTTGATTACGGATATATCAAATAGTACAGTTAATGTACATACAGTACAAAACAACAATCTTCTTACTTGTGCCATATTATGTTGGATTCTATTAAACAATTGTAATAAGTATATTTCTTTTTTACTCCCTGCGGTCGTTTGTAGCATACTTTTCTGTTTATTTACTCAAATGGAGCTTAAGCTTGCAGCATAATGGGTTTCAATTACATCAACTAATTATATATAAAAACGCATACAGCTCAAAATAATACAAAAGAAAAAATGTATATATACCTTAAAACGACAACAAGAAGAAGGGTCGATGCGACACTTAGAACTGGTTTGTGGGTTGGGACTGTAATGGCGATTGTTGAGATTAGGGTTTCCAAATTTGGGGAAAATTACTGGGCTTGATAGCAGGATTCCAGCGCACGGTCCAAGCACGGTTTCGAGGTTCAGCCGGCGGTTCGCACATGAAGGCGGTCCGATTTGGCTCCGGGCCGACGACGTCCACGGTCGGCGGTTTCTCGTGGTTGAACCGTGGTCCGGTCCGGTTCTCAGAACTATGATTATAAATGTGGAAGATGGACTTATACGTGCAGCCAGCCATGTATAGGGTGTGGAGTTGGTTAATGCTAATGGGCTTAAAATTTGTTCCACTCTCACATTCCAAATGAGTAAAGTAAATAATTGATTTTCACCAAAAAAAATCCACTCTACCTAATGGTTTAACCTTCAAGGCCAAGTTCTTTAATTGCCGAAAATTCTTTTTTTAACGGTTCTTTTTAGTTAATGAAATAATTAACAATTTAATCATTTAGTTTATTGAGTGTATAATTTAAGGGTCATTACAGTCCACGATGTGATTAAGGAAATGCTTTAATAATGACATGTGGTGTTAACTATTTGATGCAAGGTATCTAATTTAGGATTCGAAAAGACAATGATAAAATTTTAAGCACACCCAACACACTCTCATATACATCAAAGAAGTACCAGGGAGAGAAGAATTGGGGATAGGCTAAACAAGGATGAAATCACCAAGCAAAATGATCAATTAGCGGAATGGACCGGCGCATGGAACATGTTAGATACAACTACAACAACTAAGCCATTATTCCCAAACAAGTTGGGGTCGGCTAGAGATGGAACCCAAACTAAATGAAAAAATCAATTTAAAAGTTATAATAATAACAATAACAATAACAATAACAATAAAAAAATAAAGTCAAATAAGTCAATTAATAATAATAACTAGGTAAAATAAAATAAAATAAAAAAATATATGTATATATATAAGAGGAATGGTAATAATAATACTAATAGCGATAATGATACTAATAGTAATATTGGTCAAAGGCCAAACCTACGTCTTAGGCTCATGTTCCCTAGTCCTATAATCTAAAACTTATAAAACTCAACGCTCATGGTTCTGGTGCGTGAATCGCTAACTTCCACTCGCTCTGATCCGTCACCAGCTCTTCTGATATATCCCAATCCTTCAAATCCCTTTTTACTACTCCTCCCATGTCAAACTTGGTCGGCCTCTACCTCTCTTTGAGCATTCAACACGACCTATAATTCCAACACGCACAGCTGACTCGGGCGGCCTTCGTTGAAGATGTCCAACCCATCTTAAGCGATGTTGAATTAGCTTCTCCTCAATTGGTGCTACTCCAAATTTATCACGTATATCATCATTTCTAATTCGGTCTCTTCTTGTATGACCGCAACTCCATTGTAACATACGCATCTCTGCTACGATTATCTTTTGGACGTGTTGGCTTTTAGTAGGCCAACATTCTGCACCATACAACATCGCAGGCCTAATTGCCGTTTTGTAGAACTTTCCTTTAAGCATTTGTGGGACCTTCCTGTCACAGAGAATCCCAGATGCTTGCCGCCATTTCACCCAACCCGCTCGAATTCTAAAACTAACATCTTCATCAATATCACCATTATACTGCAACATTGATCCTAGATATCAAAAAGATTCCTTCTTGGGAACTATTTGTCCGGGCAAAGTGACATCTCCATCCTCCGACCTGACACCGCTGAACCCGCACTTCATATACTCCGTTTTAGTTCTGCTAAGCCTAAATCCCTTTGATTCTAAAGTGTGTCTCCACAGCTCCAGTTGTCTATCAACCTCAATCCTACTTTCATCAATTAGCATAACATCATCAGCAAATAGCATACACCAAGGAATCTCACCTTGTATACCCTTCGTAACCTCATCCATCACTAGAGCAAAAATGTAGGGACTCATAGCTGACCCTTGATGTAATCCTATGTTAATGGGAAGGTCACTAGTTTCACCATCGCATGCTCTGACACTAGTCACAACATCATCGTACATATCCTTGATAAGTGTAATGTACTTTGTTGGGACTCTCTTCCTTTCCAGGTCCCACCACATCACCTTTCACGGTACCTTGTCATAAGCTTTCTCCAAATTGATAAATAGCATGTATAGATCCTTCTTTTGCTCCCTAAACCTCTCCATAAGTTGTCTTATCAAGAAAATCGCCTCTGTGGTCGACCTCCCAGGCATGAAGCCAAATTGGTTTTTTGAAACACTTGTCATTCGTCTTAGTCTATGCTCAATGACTCTCTCCCAAAGCTTCATTGTATGACTCATAACCTTAATTCCTCTGTAGTTTGTGCAACTTTGGATATCTCCTTTATTCTTAAAAATTGGAACTAGTATGCTTCTTCTCCACTCATCTGGCATCTTATTTGATTTGAAAATATTATTGAACAACTTAGTTAGTCAGGCTATCCCTGCATCTCCAAGGCATCTCCACACCTCAATGGGGATGTCATCAGGCCCCAATGCCTTGCCTGCTTTCATCCATTTTAGTGCCTCCTTTACCTCATATTCTTGAATTCTCCGAACAAAATGTCTACAGGTGTCATCAGAAGAGTCGTCTATCTCGATCGTAGTGCTATCACCTTCTTCATTAAATAGCTTGTCGAAATAATCTCTCCATCTATTTTTTTATCTCCTCGTCCTTCACCAAAAGTCTATTATTGTCATCTTTGATGCATTTAACTTGGTTGAAATCTCTTGTCTTCCTCTCGCGGAGCTTAGCTATCCTATAGACGTTTTTTTCACCCTCCTTCGTATTTAGGTTATGATATAGATCTTCATACGCCCGACCTCTTGCTTCACTCACCGCTCTCTTTGCGTTCTTCTTTACCACTTTGTACTTTTGCATGTTGTCCTCGCTCCTGTGATGATCTAAGCACTTATAGCATTCCTTTTTCTCTTTGATAGTCTTTTACACATCACTATTCTTTTTTTTCTTTTTTATGGCGCGTCGCTAAGAGGGTTACGCCCCAACGAAATATAATTAAGATCCATTTTCATAAGAGAGGCTGGGGTTTTTACGTTGGCTCGCCAAGCCTATCACAACCCTCCTCATTTATCCTGGTTTGAGACAGACTGCAAAGAAAGCTACACAGGCGGAGTTGCATGGAACATGTTAGATAATCAAGGAATATTTGATGTGTAAAAAAGATGAAAGGTAATGAACAATGACATGCACATTAAGCAGCTCATCAAGCAGGGACTAGAAATTGGGACAACTATAGAAACCATACCTACATTTTACTACGGTGATGCGTAGTTCAATAAGCCAAATAATGCACATAACACTGGAATCCAACGCTCCCTCGCCATGCAATCTCAAACACACAAGGAAAATGACATGTCATCCTTCTAACCTTCTAGCTCACACTATAGCAGCATAACGTTGATGTCATAAGTGTTTTGCACCATATACAAAATGCTATTTACTCTCCATGAATATTTTAACCAAAAAAGCATTTATAATAGCCATAAAAATTCTGTTCAAAACCATACTAGATTGAAAAAATAAACATATACTCTAATAACTTAAGCACTTTATATGTAAACATAATCGAAGTTACACCATATAAATATTAATCGTGGAAAGTCCAACCTCACCTCTTCAAAAGTACACCATATACCCTATAAAAAGAAGAAAAAAGCAATCAGAACAATATGGAACTAGGAGTGTTACACAATCAGTTATTCAAACTTAAATAAGAATTTATGCATTGATGATCCAAACCGTGTGTTTGCACTGTGCAAAGTATGTTCACACCGTTCAATTTTTTTTGCACTGACCCAGTTTGCACTAGGTCAATGCAAACTTTGCATAATGAGTTTATAATAATGTTAGCACAGCTTGCTAAAGACCTAAAGTAGTTATTATTGACCTGTACAATATTACACAAGTATTGCAGTTAAGGTTGATCTATCTTAAAAATAAACTAATGATGCATGCTACCCACAACTGTACTTGATAAGTAATTTATCTGTCTTTCAGTTCGAATTGCAGTGTCTAAATTTTAAAATTTCGACGGTTGGACCAAGCTCCATCATCTCCTTCACGTGGTTGGCACACTAGTGTAAGAATAAAATCTCTTAGATGTCTACCAACTCATATTTATACACAATTATTTGCATGTATTTCTACCATCCCACAATTTGGTACGTAAGATATGTTATGAAGCCACAATCGCTACACCCACGAAAATCAAGGTACTTTCATTTTGCAGTTCAAATAAACATAAACTGAATTAATTCATCTAATTAAAATAGTTTAATATAACTACTTTGTGAATATTGTAGCCTTGTTGATTGTTTTGTTCAACAATTAGCTGTACATTAACTAGACTGAAATGAAAATTTTCTTTTCTTTCCTAGGTTTGTAGCCATGAAACATGAACTGAATTAGCTAGCAGTTACTTTTAAATCTTAGCCCGTAAAAAGTATCAACAGTCCATATTGAATACGAGACTTAAATCAAATCAAATGGACTACATCTACAAATCTATCTTTAATTAAAAGAAGAATATGAATACAAGAAAAAAGAAGATGATAATAAACGTAAACATACAACTTAAAATTATGATGAAAACAAACCATTAACAGTTGAAAAGAAAAAAGAAGAATATTATATGCACTTCACTTATTAATGTATATTATAGAATACGATGAAAACAAATCATTGAAATTTGAAAAGTAAAAAAGAATATATAAAAAATTTAAACAATATCCACAATCTTTCGAAGTTCTATTTTTATTTTGCTAAAAAAATTCCTATGTGAAGTCACTTCTCCACCCTCATTTTAGTTCATTTGTCTGATAAATGTGGTAAACAGATTTCATATTTATTGAATGACTTTGATGTACATTTTATCTACCGAGGTCCGAGGAAACTCAAAAGTGGCTTACTCCAACTCTAGTCATCAGTCAATTATATTGTGCAAGTATTAGAATAAAAATGCTTAAATAAGTTTCAAATTAAATAAAGGAAAGTATGCAGTTTGATTTGCTGAAACTTAAAACTCATCCTCTCTTTTCATATATTGTCTTTGAACCATGAAGGGAAGAACCAATAGCCTAACTATAGTGAACATGACAGTATACAATAATTTGCCATTATATCGTAGTTAACATGTATAAACTAATTTGTCATCTCATCGACTAGAGCCAACAGTGAGTCTGGAGATTACGATTACGTAATTCAAACCTCAAATCAGCTTCCGCCAGTCGATTACGAATCGTAATATTACATAATCGAGACCAATTTGGTTATAAATTAATAACCAAAGCTAGACGCTCGCCTTATGGGCGTTTGTTTAACAAATGCCTGACTAGTTGCAAGTCAAAATCAGACGCCTGTTTAGCAAACACCTGACTTCCAAGAGCATGTTAAGCAAGCGTATGACTCTCAAAAGCCTGTTAAGCAGGTGTCGGACTCTGAGACCTATTAAGTAGGCGCCAAACACATCTATCCGTTGGGAGAACAACTCGTAATTGAGCCTAGAAATTAAATGATCGTAATTTGTAAACCGTTGGAGATGTTGTAGCAACAAAGAATTGGAAATTGGAGAGGACAATGGTTATCTACCATGCTAGTCAAGTAGGAGAAGCTTGTTATCAAAGACAATGATTATTATCTACCATGCTAGTCAAGCAGTAGAAGCTTGTGTTAAATTCTGGCGACACTATATGGAGAATTGTAGAGGTTGGAAGTAGCTTCGCAACGGAGAAAATGGTTCGCAAATCGGAGTTCGAAGGTGGAAGTTATAAGGGAAAAGGCGATGTAAGCTGTTTTGGCAGGGTTAGACGTCTGAGGAAAATGGTCAGACGTCTAGCCCCTCAGAAAAACTGCACCATTATTCCAGAGAACAAGCTCAGATGTCTGACCAAAGGGTCAGACGTCTTAGTCCAGGCAGAATTGCTTCCAGAGCATTTTGTCAGACGTCTGATCAAATGGTCAGACGTCTGATCAAATGGTCATACGTCTGGTCTGAAGCAAATCATTTTCCAGAGACTTCAGTCAGAAGTCTGACCATTTTGGTCAGACGTCTGAGGCGTCTATCGCCTGTTTTTGCTCTACGGACTTGGCGTGAAGATTTGTGACAACTGCAGGGGCAATTTCAGAACATTGCATAGGGTTTCTATTCTCCTATATAAGCTAGCTTCAGGTGCCAGAAGAAGGTTGAGCAAGCAACTACAAAAGATTAGCCTCCACAAATTAGGGTTTATCAAAACCTAATCTTCTTCAATTCTCTTCTCCAAAAATCAATTTCAAATTAGAATTTTGATCATTGTATTCAATCTCTTGTACTCTTCTCATCAATATTAATAAAATCTCTCTCTTAAAGTGGATGTACACTAACACAACGTTAGAGGAACCACTATAAATCGCTGTGTGATTTATTTTTCGTTATTGTTTTGATTCCTGAATTGCTTGTTTGGAATTGTGATTGCTTTTGGATTGGTTGAGACTGGAATTGAATTATTGACTGGTTGTTTTTACACTTCTTATCACGATCCCGTCTTCCGCTGTGCTTGTGGGGTTTTGATTTGAGTGGTCTCGAGTTGGAATACCACACCAACATTTGGTATCAGAGCATCGGAGTTTGGTAGGTAGCTGTAGAAATGCTAGAATCATATAATACCTCAAGTAGTTCCTCAATGGGTAATCCAAGTGGTGTAGCTCCTTATATACATGGTTCGTACGCAGCTTCAGGATCATAATTAGTAATAGACAAGTGGAATGGCGATAATGATTTTGAAAAATGGCATGGAAGATGAAACCGCTAAGGGTATTTGGGATAAGTTGGAGGAGTTGTATATGAAGAAGTCACTGACAAATCATTTGATCTTATTGCGAACATTCTTCACCTATAAGATGAAGGAAGGTACTTTGCTAAAGGCGCATTTGAATATTTTTGATGATTTGCTAATGAAGATGAAGGCGGTAGATTTGAAGATTGAGGAAGAGTAAAAGGCGATGATATTGTTGTGTTCGTTGCCAGATTGCTATACAAATTTCTCAAATAGTTTGATCTATAGTCGAGATACATTGACTCTTGATGATGTCAAGATGGGTCTTCTTAGCGAGAAGTTGCGGGATCAAATGAAGAAGTTAGGTGATGGAGGTAGTTGTGCTAGTAATGGTCATGGTTTGTTTGTGGAGAAGGAGAGGTATGTAAAGAAGGAGAACCGGTGGCGTTCTAAATCAAGGAACCCCGGTTGGAGAGGAAAGTCGAAGGAAAGAAAAGGCAAGTGCTATATTTGCAAGAAGCCCGGTCATTGGAAGAATGAGTGTCCGGACAAGGAGAAGGCAAAGAAGGAAGTAGCATCTTCATCTGTAGCGGTGGAGAGTGGAGTTGGTGAGGGAGATGTATATGTTTTGTTGGTGGTAGCATCGGATGTTTCGGGTAGCGATTGGGTGCTCGATTCGGGGGCATCTTATCATATGACGCCAAATAAGAATTGTTTTTCTTCTTACATCGACAAAGAAGGAAATTCAACTGTTATGGGAAATGGTGCTATTTGCAAGTCGAAAGGCATTGGTTCAGTGCAAATTCGGATGTTTGACGGAGTGGTTCGTACTCTCACTAATGTACGCTATGTTCCGGGACTTAGGAAGTCTCTTATCTCTTTGGGGCAGCTGGATTCTTTAGGTTGTAAGATCACTATTGAGAGTGATAGCTTGCGGGTTTCGAAGGGGGCGCTTGTGGTGATGAAGGGTGCTAGGACTCATAATATTTATTTGCTTCAAGGAGTGACTGTAGAAGCTGAAACTTGTATAGAAGTTGATAGTTATCGTGGCTTGGATGCGACTAGGTTGTGGCATTTGAGGTTAGGTCATGTATCAGAGAGGAGTTTGGACGTTCTTCGGAAGAGGGAAATGATTGATGGAGAAAGTTTCAACAAATTAGAGTTTTGCGAAGAATGCGTCATGGGGAAGCAAACAAAAGTTTCATTCAGTGAGGGAAAGCATGAATCGAGAAGGGTTCTTGAGTATGTTCACACGGATGTTTGGGGACTGACACCTTTAGCTTCTTTAGGTGGAGCTCGCTATTATATTTCCTTTATAGATGACTTTTCTCGAAAAGTTTGGGTGTATGTAATGAAGGCCAAGTCGGAGGCATTTGCAAAGTTCAAAACATGGAAGGCTCTTGTTGAAAATGAGAGTGGAGAGTCTTGGAGGTTCTAAGGTCTGACAATGGCGGAGAGTATGTTTCCGGAGAATTTTTGGAGTTTTGCAAACATCATGGTATTCGGAGGCATTTTACTACACCTGGAGATCCGCAGTCGAATGGTGTTGCGGAGAGGATGAATCGTACTCTACTTGAAAAAGCTCGATGCTTGAGATTGACATCGGGTTTGGCGAAGGGATTTTGGGCTAAAGCTTTGTCAACCGCAGTGCATATTATTAATCGAATTCCATGCTCAGCTATTAGTAACAAAATTCCGGAGGAAGTGTGGAAGGGAAAGAGCATTGACTTGAGTTATCTTCGTGTCTTCGGAAGTCCGGTTTATGTGCATGATCCGGGAAATGATAAGCTTGAACCTAGAGCTTTCAAGTGGATTTTGCTTGGCTATACGGATGGAGTAAAAGGCTATCGGATTTGGAATCAGGAAACGAATAAGGTAGTGAATTCTCGTCATGTTACTTTTGATGAGTCGGCGATGTTCAAGGAGAATGGAAGCTCATCGGATGTTCCGGTTTCGGTTCATGGTGAATCAAAGGAGAAGGAAATTATTTCCACATTTTGTCCAAGAAGAAGAGAGAGTAGAGTAGTTGTAGATGCTTGCGAGGAGATAGCGGTTGATGTTACATCACATAGTCCATAGGGTTCCTCTAGTAGTGTTGGTGATGTGCATGATTCTAGAGAAGCTTCGGTTCAAGGTGGAGCTGAAGGAAGTTTGGGTGATGGTATTGCTACTCGGGTTGGTCGTTGTACTATAAGGCCACCCAAAAGATATGGTGATTGGAACTATCTTAGCTTTTGTGATAATTTGGACTATGCTCTTCATGTAGTCCAAGATGAGCCGATGGACCTTGATGACGTCATGATGTCGAGTGATAGCTCGAAATGGATTTGTGCCATGGAGGAAGAGATGCAATCATTGTTGAAGAATCAAACTTGGGATTTGTTTCCACTTCCTAAAGGAAACCGTGCTATTGGGTGCAAACGGATTTACAAGGTGAAGGATGATGGGAGATACAAAGCTAGGCTAGTGGCTAAGGGGTTCGCACAAAGGAAGGGAAAGGAGTATGATGAGATATTCGCACCGGTTGTGCGCCATACTTCTATCCGGATATTACTTGCTATAATTGACATTCACGACATGGAGTTGGAGCAACATGGTGTGAAAACCGCTTTCTTGCATGGTGACTTGGATGAAGACATCTACATGGAGCAACCAGAAGGTTTTGTTGTGGATGGTAAGTCAAATTTGGTTTGCAAGTTGAAGAAATCACTATATGGATTAAAGCAATCACCTAGACAATGGTACAAGAGGTTTGATCATTTTATGCTTGAAAATGGTTTTGATAGAAGCATCAAAGATGCTTGTGTTTATTTCAAGAAATTGAGAAATGATTGTAGGGTGTATTTACTCTTGTATGTGGACGACATGCTCATTGCTTCTAAGGATAAGAATGAAATCAACAAGCTAAAACTGAGTTTGAAATCGGAGTTCGAAATGAAGGATCTTGGAGAAGCAAGAAGGATATTCGGCATGGAAATTGTAAGGGATCGAAAGCATTTTGAGTTGAAACTAACTCAAAAGGAATACATTGAGAAAGTGCTTTGCCGGTTTAGCATGGAGAATGCAAAGGCGTCAAATACACCTTTACCTTTGCATATGAAGCTTTCGAGTAAAGGATCACCTAGGAAGACAAGGCTTATATGGCAAATGTGCCATATGCTAGTGCGGTTGGAAGTCTAATGTAGGCTATGGTGTGTACAAGGCCCGATATTGCAAATGCCATCGGGATTGTTAGTCGATACATGGCTAATCCGGGGAAATCGCGTTGGGAAGCTGTAAAGCTTATATTGAGATACCTTAGAGGCACATCATCTCATGGTCTTGTTTTTGGCGGCAGTAAGGCGATGGATTGCAAGTTGGGTTGGTTATTGTGATTTGGACTACGCCGGTGATAGGGATCGTAGAAAATGAACTTCCGGATATGTCTTCACCCTTGGGGTTACAGCCATAAGTTGGAGATCTAGATTGCAGACCGTAGTTGCTTTATCCAGTACGGAGGCAGAGTTGATAGCCGCAGTGGAGGCGGCAAAGGAGGCACTCTATTTGAAGCGATTGTTGTGTGACTTGGATTTCGAGCATGATAGTATTGATGTTCGATGTGATAACCAGAGTGCTATTCACTTGGTAGAGAATTTGGTGTTTAGCTCACAGACTAAGCATATTGAGGTGAGAGAGTCATTTCTAGTAGCCATGGATGAGGATAAGCAAGTATATCTTCGGAAAGTGCACACAAAGGATAATGCGGCGGACATGTTCACTAAGGCTTTGCCGATTGGGAAGTTTGAGCATTGCTCGAACTTGATTCGCTTGGAGAAGTGCTAGGTGCCACGGGGTGGCACGGTTAAGGGAGGAGCTTGGTGGTAGATGAGGAAGAGTATCAATGAGAGATTGAGGTTCTATCTTCTTGGCTAGTGCTAGTCTTTGGTGAGATAACTTAGGATTTGGATGTTTTCAACATTTCATTGGCGGGCGGGGGCTTTTCCTGAGCTCGTTGGTGGAGTGCAATGGGCGGTAGCTTTGCCGAAGCTCATTGGGAAAGCATTCATGTTTGGATGAAGGTAGAAGAAGTGATAGTTGGTGCTATCGGTTGTCGTTGATGGTATGGTACCATTAGAGTTGGAGATGGATATAGTGTCGAGGTGTAGTGTTAAATTCTGGCGACACTATATAGAGAATTGTAGAGGTCGGAAGTAGCTTCGCAACGGAGAAAATGGTTTGCAAATCGGAGTTCGGAGGTGGAAGTTATAAGGGAAAAGGCGATGTAGACTGTTTTGGCAGGGTCAGACGTCTGAGGAAATGATTAGACGTCTGAGGAAAATGGTCAGACGTCTGGCCCCTCAGAAAAACTGCACCATTGTTCCAAAGAATAAGCTCAGACGTCTGACCAAAGGGGTCAGACGTTTGAGTCCAGGCAGAATTGCTTCCAGAGCATTCTGTCAAACGTCTGATCAAATGGTCAGACGTCTGGTCGCAGATCGTTTTCCAGAGACTTCAGTCAGACGTCTGACCATTTTGGTCAGATGTCTGAGGCGTCTATCGCCTGTTTTTGCTCTACGGACTTGGCGTGAAGATTTGTGACAACTGCACGGGCAATTTCAGAACATTGCCTAGGGTTTCTATTCTCCTATATAAGCTAGCTTCAGGTTCCAGAAGAAGGTTGAGCAAGCGACTACAAGAGATTAGCCTCCACAAATTAGGGTTTATCAAAACCTAATCTTCTTCAATTCTCTTCTCCAAAAATCAATTTCAAATTAGAATTTTGATCATTGTATTCAATCTCTTGTACTCTTCTCATCAATATTAATAAAAGCTCTCTCTTAAAGTGGATGTACACTAACACAACGTTAGTGGAACCACTATAAATCGCTGTGTGATTTATTTTTCGTTATTGTTTTGATTCCTGAATTGCTTGTTTGGAATTGTGATTGCTTTTGGATTGATTGAGACTGGAATTGAATTATTGACTTGTTGCTTTTACACTTCTTATCACGATCCCGTCTTTCGCTATGCTTGTGGGGTTTTGATTTAAGTGGTCTCGAGTTGGAATCCCGCACCAACAGCTTGTTGTCAAGGACATGCTAGTAAATAAATAATATGTATACTTACAAATAAATAAAAACTCTTATACAATGAAGTGACATACTGGACATAACAAATCATTTCATGGTTGGTGTGTCGAGGAAATGCTGCAACGTCTCATCTGCTTGAAATGATTCATTATGTCGATTATGTCATCCCACCATATAAATAAGAGTTTTCATTTAGGGGCTTTGCACGAAAGGTCCATCTTTTTGATGTTGTTATAAAAAAGTCCCTGTAGAAATAAGTATGTAAATTAGGTCCCTATTTTTTTTAAATCAGAAAGTACAAATTAGCTTGCGCTTTTCAAAAATTTCAAAATCATAAAGCGCAAACTAGCTTGCACTTTCCTGACAGAAAGCGCAAGTTACATTGCGCTTTTCAAAAATTTCAAAAATTTCAGAAATTTCAGAAAAAAAATCAAAATCTAAAAGTGCAAACTAGCTTGCGCTTTCCTGATAAAAGGTGCAAGATAACTTGCGCTTTTCAAAATTTTGAAAATTTCAAAAAAGATTTCAGAAACAGAAAAGTGCAAATTACTTTTCATTTTCTGTCAGATAAGTGCAAGACACCTTGCGTTTTTTATTTTTCAAAAATAGGGATCAAATTTACATATTTATTTCTACATGGACTTTTCCTATAACAACATCAAAAACATGGACCTGTGACTCTTTTCTTGTTTTATTTATTGCTAAGTATACATATTAACCTACTGTGAAAAAAAGAAAATGATATAGAAGTAAGTATTATTGTTTACTTTATTTTAGATAGAATTACATATGTTAAGAGATAAGTTAGTTCTAGAAAGTTGGGTATATGGTGCCCCTGATTGTTACTGCATGCAGTCTGTGTGTGTGTAATTTGGGCAAACCCTTGTATGTCAAATACGCATCTTCGTATCTTTTTATTTCATGTTTTACTGCAGTTGTACACAGTGGCGTAGGCAGGATGTAACGTTGGCGTGGGCACAAAGTGAAACGGGTTTCAGCTGAGACAACCTCCGTTGCAATTTTTTTTAATGGCATTGATATTTAACAAAATTTACACAAGAAACTTATATGACTAAATTAAGATAAATAATAGCTTGAGCATTTAATAGACTTTGGGTTTCATTGCAAAATGATCAGTAATTGATCTTTCAAAATATGCGCATCATAAGAAACCCAACAAGAAACAAAAAAGTTGTGCATTTTACAAATTTTCTGAGTTCCACGAGAGATAACTCAATTGAAGTTTCTGAAAGGAAGAGGGTACCGCACTAGATTGTCTGATGGAAAGCATGTGAGATTGTTTGATGGAGAAGGAAAAAAAGATGAACTTCTCGAACGATCGAAAAACCAAGAAAGACGGGACTCATTCTTTTATTTATTTTTAGACAAAGAAGCTGCTGTCCCTTTTTTTTAGTCTTTTTTTTTCAGACTGGGATAGGCATTGCAATGGGGCTCCGCCCCTGGTTGTACATCAAACAATTTCAATTACGCACTTTGGTTATGATCTGTAGAAAAGTTGACTGATATAATATCTGATATTTTTTATGTGATAAACTTATGGAGATAGCAGTGTTTTTCTTTCCTTTTCTTTTTCATCATCGCTAATTTTTTTTGTTCCTTATTTGTAGATTCTACCACCACTAATAACCGTATTAGACTTCAGACTTTGGTAATATGCAAACATGAACTGCATCAAAGATAATCTTATCCCAATGCAGGATTAAACTCTAAAATAATCCTTTTTTCTTCACAAGCATTATCGTACCTCTAATTTGTATTTTTTGCTTTCTTTTTTGGTTTTTTTATTGGTCGTTTGTTTATCTCTTTGATAGTTCATGTTTCAGCAACGGTGTTTCAGCGTCCAGCTTGTTTAAAGAAAGACTCATTCTAACTCGTTCCGTTCTAGGATTTTCGATTCTAAGTAGCTGAAGAATAAGAGCAGCGATAGATATGTCCTATACTGATTCGTAAAGTAAAATAATTTGATGAGAAATGATGGAAGAGAGAAGATATATAGAGAGTCAAGATAGAAATGTAGTAAAAAAAGTACTCGCTGTCTCTTCACTCATTTCCATTGTGTACATGTAACAATACATCCTCTCATCATTGGACTGCTAGTAATACAATTCAACACATAGAGAACAAAACGAAAAGCAAAACCGAATTGCAACCAATTAATAACTGAAAATAAGCAATATCAGCAAACAAAAAGGTGGTATGCTGCTCATCTCCTCTGGCAGTATGACTAAAAGCATTCGTACAAAAATGTCAACGTATTTTTTGTGCAGCTGGGTAGAATCAAATTGATACCACCAGGAAATATGGCTAATATATAAAACAATATCAGTACCAAAGTGTTAGCGCCAAAATTGGTCACTAACCTCGTTAAGAAAGATTGTGTAGAGAGATAAATGATGAAAGTAAATTTAAACAAGGAACAATATGCTAAATTGAATGCTAAGACGAGAACACCAGATTTATAGTGGTTTGGCGTAACTTCCTACGTCCACTTTGAGGTTAATATTTATTGCTTTACTAGATAATTGATTACAGATACAATCCGTTTTCCAATTACTTGAATACAATTGTTAAGTAAAGAGGATGAGTTTTGAATGTGGAAGAGTCTCCCCAGTGTTCTCCTCCTAAAGGTCCTTTTCACTGTGCCCCTGCCTCTCTATTTATAGACAAAGATGGGTTGGACTTCCCTGGTGGGCCTGGTAGTTGAGTACCTCGACCCAAATGGAGTAACTCTATGTGCTGACCCAAATATGCCGAACGGCTAAAGGCCGAACAGGGCATGAATGCCGAACGATCTCCTTATGCCGAACGAAGTGAGGTCGAAAACTTTGAATGCCATAGGAAGTATTTGTGCCGAACGACCATCTTCATGCCGAACGAAGTGAGGTGCTGAGTGGGGAGTGTATGCCGAACAATGGTTGAAGTTGACTGAGGTTGGATGAATGCCGATCACCTCTGGCTGCCGAACATTCTCGGGATGCCGAACAGTCTTTGGATGCCGGACGAATTCAAATGCCGAGCAAACCTCTTGTGTCGAACGTTCACAGATGCCGAATGATATACAATATCGAACGTCTCTTAAGGCCGAATGCTCTTGCGTGCCGAGCGTCCCATAGATGTCGGACGATCTTGGATGCCGAGCATTCCTGGATGCCGAGCGCTTCTTGGATGCCGAGCGCTTCGTGGATGCCAAGCGTAACGAGATGCCGAACAACCCAGTTGAGCCGAACGGTATGGATGCCGAATGACCCATAAATGCCGGACAGTATGCTAATGTTGAGTACTTAGTTGCCTGGTCAAATCTCCAGGAAACACTTGCCCCCCAAAGTGTATCACGTGAGCGAACGTGATACGCTTTGAATTACATGCTCTCTGTGTTCCGCTTCGATCCTTGTCTTATTTCTCTCGGAGGTGTCATCTTGTGATTACCAGGTGGTGTGAGCCGAACGACATGCGAATGCGGAACAATACAGCTAAAGTTGAGCGCTCCGTGTCTGCCGAACGACTTCGTTTTTGACCGGTTCTAACGGTCATCGTCTCTTCGACTTCTTCTTCTTCCCTATATAAAGGCCGGCCTGCTCCATCTTCTTCTCTTTTTTACACTCACTTCTTCTATCTTGTACTTGAGAAACTCGCTTGTTAACAGCCTCCAAAGACTTAACAATCCTTCCCAATTTATTCGGTATTAATTAAATTCGTCCCCTCAACTCCAGATTTCTCCAAGTCTCGATCTACTAACTAGGTAACGATCCCTCTAATTAAATCATTTCTTTGAACAAAGAGGTTTTAACACGAGGCCCGAGTTCGTAAATTAGAACCGTAGCCGATAGGTGTTGTGTGGATGAAGGAATCGAACTTCGACTAGGATATTCTTTTAGGGCTGGATGATGTGGAAGAAAGGAGATGTGGCTAGAGATGAGCACACGAGGGAGTTGTGTTGTGGTTCATTCTTCTTGTACCGAACGAGATTGGAGGGAAAGAATGAAGGAGGTGTAGGGATTGGCCAGAATGTCGAACGGCACGGTCCGGTCTGACTCGCCAAACAATTCGTCCTCGTTGTTCGGTGTGGTTAAGGATGCAGAAAGAAGAGGAGAATGTGGTGGTTATTAAGGACGGAGTGCCGAGCGTTAGCGCTCGGCTTAACTTTGGCTTGGCATGACTCGTCGCATGTCGGGCAGTGTAATGGAAGGTTAAGGAGGAAGTATGAACTAGGTCGAATGCCGAATGTCATCTCGGCCGAACAGAACTCAGGCCAAACCAAGCCTTGACTGAACAATGCACAGTTCGAACAATAGATAGGCCGAACGGTAGACAAGCCGAACATGACTTAGGCCGAACGATAGACAAGCCGAACATGACTTAGGCCGAACGATAGACAAGCCGAACATGACTTAGGCTGAACGATAGACAAGCCGAACATGACTTCGGCCAAACGATAGACAAGCCGAACATGACTTAGGCCGAACAATCACAAATGCCGAACAGACAATTGCCTTGCCTAATCACATAACAAAACAAGGGCTCTAGCGTACTAGCATATCAAACTGATCTGGACTATTAACTCCCTAGTTTCAGTAGACATAAACCTGAACTTAGATTGACATAATCGGATAACTTCTTTTAACGTTTTCTGAATCTGAAACGGTAATCACCATAAGGCAGGCCTTTAGAGACGGTCAACGATGACGGTCTTCGAAGGCGATGATTTGAAGCTCAGTTTTATATCAGCAACCTTGTGACTTTTAAATTTTCAACGCTTATACACGATTGATTGCACTAGTTCACACACCACGTGGGGGGAATATTCATGCTGTTAATTCTAACGTTGAACATTTTTCAAGTATAGTTTTCACAGGTGCTTAACCAGATTCACTATTTATTGGAGATTTCTAAAAAATCTAGCTCCGCCACTATCTCAGATAGGCCCGGGCCGTCTTCAAAACAAGGAGTCGCGGACACTTCAAATCCGTCGACTTCCCCCGCTCACAATTTAGCTCCTGATGCCCTTGAGGCATCGATTCTCTTGGATGATCCGATCAATTCACAGGCTTCGAAGATTAACGAAGTCGCGCTTCGGCGAATATGCTCTATCCATGGAATCCCTTTCGCCAACGTGTTGGCTCCGTCTAGGCATGATCGCCCACATCTGCCTCTAGTTGGATATACTGCCTGTAATAAGTTTATGTGCTGGATGGGCAGCGTGCCTCCATTCAATTTATTTCTTCGGGACGTGTTGCAAAACATAGACATCGCCCCGTCGTAGCTGCATCCAAACGGCCACGCGTTCATATATGGGACCTACCTCCTTTTCATGGCCGTCTTCTCCAGGACTCCAACTTCCAGCGACATCAGATATATTTATATGATCAAGAAGCGGAAAGATAGCCCCTCCTTTGTGTTCCTCGAGCCGTACCACAAATGCCAAATTTTGACCGGAGCATGTAGCAAATTTGCCCTGTACAAACAGGAATGGTTCTATGTGCATTGCCCTCCTGGTTTCGCGAGGAGATGGGTTGAAGGCAGTAAGTCTTTTCCCTGAGTCGATATTCACGCTCTATCGGAGCTATGCTTTTTCTAACTTCTTGTTTCATCTTTTCAGGCATCAACCCACGTCCTGAGGGCCGAGGATATTCTGAGACTGTCGAAGCCATTAGAGCTTTTCCTGCCGAGGAACGGGACATCCGAACCCTCATTTCAAATGAGTCATTATCGAGATTCGGACTGTTAGCAGGAGGTCGCTGGATTAGTCTTCATGAGGGCGTCTCCATTCCCAAGCCCGCATCCGGTAAAGGGAAAAAACTAGCTGAATCGTCATCACGCCATACCCCTGATGTACAGGAAGTGGAGAAAATCAAAGAGAGTGAAGCTCCTGAAACACAAGGCGAGAATGTGGGTCCTACTCAGGATCCACTGGTCGAAGTGCATGATATTGAAACGTCATCTTCCCCTTCGAAAGGGAAAAAGAAATTGACGTATAAGATACGGAAGGAGAAGGTTGGCGGAACTTCCAAAGTTACGCTCATCCCGCTAGAGAAAGAGGCTTCTTCACAGCACATGGAAAGTTCTTTAAAGGGTTTGTCAAACCTTACCATTCCTAATGATCTACTCAACTATGGTTTCGACGATCCGGAGGCCCTTAAGTTTCATTCGCCCGCTAGAGGCGATACGGGAGTTCAAACCCGAGTCCAGGGAGATAATACTCCAATCAGTAGAGATAAAGGAACTGGTCCGTCGGGGGGAACACTAGGACACACACGCACACACGCACATCACCGTACACTTCAATTTTCGCCATTCCCTCGATTCTTCCTAACTTGCTGTTATTTTTATTCTATGCAGGTGACATGGGGCGCTCCCACGGGTTCGATCGTCTCCATGGTTCTTCTGTATTTCACCATCCGGGACTAGATTCAGGCTCTGGTAGACGTAGGGACAGAGAGGACTACGAAGATCGAGACAACCGTCCCCGTGAATCGTCTTACCGAAAGAAAACTTCCACAAAAGGGGTCTCAACCAGATGTTTCCCGAGACCAACATTCCGGTTCATCCAACACACGGCAATCCCGGGAACATCGAAAAAGAACATAACTTTCAAAGCCTCCTCCCCCTGTTACTGCGGTTGACCCAACGATAGCAGAGAAGATGGTCGATCTTAAGGCTAAATTTCCAAAAATCTACTTTGACGGCCTGAAGTTCCTCCCAGCTATTCATTACATCCCAGGGCACGTCAAGCAGAGTACCATCGCCTGCAACAACGACGTCTATGTTCAACATGACGCGTTTGTACACTTGGTCGAAAAAGTCTCGGAAGTATCCGTTGAGCGACAACAGGAAATTGACCGTTTGAATCTGGAAGCTATTTTCGACAAGGACATCATTAAGCATCAATATGAAGAGCTCGCTTCGTTCAAGTCTAAGCTAGAAGCCGCAGAACAGAATGCTAAGGAGACTGCAGAGGCCATTGCTCATCTAGAGACGGCCCATAAGAAAGAACTTGATGCCGCAGTCCAATGCAACGAGGCCCTAGCTCTAGAGAAAGATTCTATTCAAAAAGAAAGGGATACACTCGCCCTGCAGGTCAAAGAGCTGAAGGAGCTTCTCTCTAAGAAGAGGGAAGAAAAGGTAGCGGCTCAAGAAGAGTCTCAACTGTACTATAACGAGATCTTTGATACACGTCTCCTGAAAGCAAAGCTCGATGATGAGCTGTCTAAGGTTGAGGTGATGAAGAGCGAAGCCCGTGAGGAGGGCAAGAGACTAGCTTCCGAGGAGATCGACTCCCATCTTGAAGCAGCTGCAGAAGCCGGCAGAGAAGAGGTCAAGTGTATGTTTGACCCGCTGATTGCCGAATACAGCGCCCGTGTCCTTATGCACTGCGACCTGACATTCCTAGGCGAGGGCTATCTTGAATCTCTAGCTGAGGCATGGGAGACTTTAATAAAGATCAGGAAGGTTGAGTCGGGCACTGAGGAGGTTGACGAGGAGGCTTTAGTGAGAGAATTTCTCAGGGGGAATGAGCCATCGGATTTGTCCGCAGCTATGGCTCTCTTTGGTAAAGGCTCTTCCCCATCAAAAAAGAAAGATGACGAAGCCGGTCCGTCTGGAACCGAGGCTGCAGCCCCTCCTCCTACTCAACCGGCTGATCGACCAGCACTTGACCCGTTTGAGCAGCATGCCGGCTATGATCCGAAAGACCCTGGTCTTGGCATTCACGTGCTGTCTCCTATTCTAGAGGGTGAAACTCTGCGCACAGTTGAAAGCCAGCAAGAAACTAGTATAAAACTCTTCTCCTAGAAGCTCAAAGATCCGTCGCTTTCTACGATCGGTTATTAGTTTTAATGTTCGTTCTTTATGTTTTCTATGCAGGCCGCTCTGATCCCGAACCAACTCCGAGGAGCGATGACGCCAAGGAGGAGGCGGGGATAACAAGCGATGTCGCTCATGCGGGAGTAACTCCCGGCCCTGACGCTCAAATGATCGAGGCGCTAGATGATAATAAGTCCGACACTTCATCTCCCGTTGAAGGAAGTTATGAAATCGAGATCACTGGCGCCTCAGAACATACTTCGAAGGTGAGCATGAAGGAGCGACTCGCAGAAGAGAAGAAAAAGAAGGTCGAGATCAAGGTCGAGCCTCAAATACTTGAACTTATCGACCCGCTGAATAGGCCTCTGAAAGTCATTCTTCCCGGCAAATCCAAACCACTGGATGTTCCTTCTCCCACTCCTGACTCCGCTTCTTTGGCAAGCAGAAAATCCAAGAGGAAGCATGAAGGAGAGGAGTCGTCTGAGAAAACAAAGGAAGACAAGAAAAAGAAACCGAAGAAATAGCCACTATACTCGTTCAACGAGATTTTGTTTAGGTCCTGTAACTACTTTTGCTGTTTTCGTTTTCGTAGTTTGTGTAGATAGATTTTTGACTCCAAGTTCCGGAGGAGTGGTTGTATAACCCCATTTTGGATTATTGAATAAAGTTTAGTTTCTTTGTCATTTTAACGATTCTCTGGAATTGTACATTTCTGTATAAGTGTGGTCGAAACTCAAGTTCTTATGAGTTGCGTAATTTCTCAATCCATTCTTACATTGTTCGAACATTCTTTGGAGTGGCATATTTCTCGTTTCACATTTTTGGGTACTTAGAATTTTTGTAATCCACGCTCTGGAGATTTAGAGCAATTCGGTCCACATTCAGAGGACTCGGAGATTCGAATCGTCTATACTCTAATCCGCGTTCCGAGGACTTAGAGTACTCCGGTCCGCACTCAGGGGACTTAGAGATTGTAGTCGTTTATACTCTAGTTCGTGCTCCGGGGACTTAGAGTACTCTGGTCCGTGCTCAGGGGACTCGGAGATTGAAGACGTTTATACTCTAGTCCGCGCTCTAGGGACTTAGAGTATTCCGGTCCGCACTCAGGGGACTCGGAGATTGAATTTGTTTATACTCTAGTCCGCGCTTTGGGGACTTAGAATACTTCGGTCCGCACTCAGGGGACTCGGAGATTGAAGTCGTTTATACTATAGTCCGCGCTTTGGGGACTTAGAGTACTCCGGTCCGCACTCAGGGTGTCACGACCCGACTTCCTATGCCCAGGAAATCGTATCGTTTTGAAGAAAAGAAAGAGGTGAGAGAATAGAAAAGATAGAAAAGAAGAAGAAACGACAACAGAATCTCAACAGCGGAACGAATAAAATATAATATATCACATAATATAATACATAGTATCATATACATCAGAGTACACAGATAATACAACACATACTAGACAGTTATAAACACCTGTCTAGTTAATACAACTCGATACAACACAAACAACACAGCGGAAATACAAAATAAACTCTAACACAGTGGAACCACTATATATATCTACACGCTGAAGCCTCCTGCTCCATTGCTCCTCCAGAATTCGTCAAATCTAACCTGAATCCCTTGACTACCCGTAAAAATTTGGGTACCCGAGAGTTTATGAAAAACAGAAATAAACTTCGGGTCAGACATGGGTCTGGTATGAGTAACAGGTTAAAGTTGTTTAACTTTGAAAATCATTTGAAACAAAGGTATCACGTAAGACTTCCCACACATAAACATGGAAAAGTTTTTACCTTACGCTAACCAAAACATTTGATAGGAAATCCAGTGATATTATAATAGTGTCTAGGGTTTTCAAGTAAATAGAAAATAGCTGAAATTGTTACATCTATTAAATTTCAGCATACTAGCCACAACGTGGGTAATACAATCAAAACCGTAAGATCTCGTAGGGAAAATGGGTTTCCATCAATGGCTGGGCTACTGGGGTACCGCCCGTCACAGTACGTGGCCTAGATCACCGTACCGAGGAGTACGCCCGCTCCCCTGCAACACAAAGCCGGACTCGTTCCTTACTGAACAGTTCCAAACGAGACAACCCCGGCAGTAGGACGTCAACAACTGCCCACACAACGAAATAAAAAGGGACATCTAGACAGGGGAAAATCTCGCTCTCAAGTGGGTGCTACCCACGAAGCCTTGCTGCACCTCCCCTGTTTTAGCCATTCCCGGTTGATGAGGCTTGAGGTCACGATTACCTTTAGAGAACACATCTCTTAGAATGCTCATCGCCCGCCTGACGATGTTCTGAAAGCATTCAATCCATATAAGTTCGTTCCGGGTTCGAACGAAACCGAAGGCATTATCTCGTTACACTCATATTGGAATCACCCTAAGAGTTAACGACAATAACCCTTGCATTCTGAATCACCATCTCGAATCTATAAGTACTATCTCCGTCAAACTCATTACGGAATCACCCACAGAGTTATACTGACGAATAGTTCTTATACCTCGAGTCTTCACTTGCTCCATTTGCATTTCACGACCTAACGTTAATTTGGATCGATGTGGTATTCGGGTCTCCAGACCTGGAATCCCGGTATACGGAAACCCGATCCCGGTCTCATCGAAATCCAAAACGTGTCTTTTAAGGCCAAGTTGTTTTAAAGTTAAAACAATTCAATTCAATTATCTATATCAACACAGATAGATAAATCACAATATAACAATGGATATCACAACATCATCATAATAGATAATCAATATCATCTCAAACAAACATCCAAATCACAACAGATATCACTCGTCTCATAACTGAGATCACAATCAATCAATGGGATATCAATATCATTCATAAGCAATGATTTATTATTCACAACTATAATTAATTTAAAATGAATTAAATTAATTACTTCTGTCCCTAATTAATTTAAAGTAAATTAAATTAATTACTTATCTATAAATCCTGCTTATACAACCATTTTCTAATTACAATAAGTAATTAGTCTTAATTTGATTCCACAGATTAATTAATGTAAATCATTTATAGTAATTAATATTTAATTACTTCATTTATTAATTAAATATAATTAACTTCATTTATTCTTAATTAATTACATAAATTAATCACCTCATTATTAATTATTACTTATTTTAACAATTCATAATTATATCATTAACTATATAAATTAATGACCTCTAATTAATTTGTAAATTAAACTAATTTATTACTTTAAGTAATTTAATCTTTAAATTAAACAATTATTAATCATCCTGGATTAATAACACCAGTAATTAACACTCCTAAATAAATTAATTATCCCATAATTAATTATCTTCATTTATTAATCCCTTGATTAATTTCAAAAGCAATTTCCCATATTATTTTATCTACACATCAACTTGTATTAACCATATCCGGTGATTATCCTCTAATTACTTCTCTAAGTAACTCTGCTCCATTAATTACACCGAGTAATTCTGCTCATCGGATTATTAAATTATTTATAAATTTGATTAAGTTAAATAGATTCATTCATTTGATCATATCATCCAATTTAGTTCCAATAGATAATAACCCTTCAATTACTTTTGTTAAATATTCATTTAACAGTTTCAATGAATTATCCAAATTAATTCATCTAATTATTATCAATATTTATCACATTTATAAATCAATTTAAAATCCTTAGTAAATTGATTTATTAACTAAACAATTACTTGATTTCTCCCTTTAAAATTTCTTTTTAATTACAACTTAATATAAATAAGACGTTCACTAATTATCTTATTAATTACTTCAATAATTCTAATTATTTCTGAGGTAATTAATTACTTAATTAATGCCTTCTTTAACATTGATAATGTATTAAAACATTACATTTCCCTATTTTAAATTTCAAATTTCACTTTGAATTTAAGATTTAAATGATTAATGATTTAAACATTTACCTAATGTAAATTCATTTAAAATTCTTTTAAATAAACATACATAACCTTTATTACTTGAAATAAAATTTAATTATATAAAGGAAAGAGCTTTTAAATCTAAATTATTATGAAAATCAATTCTTTAAAAATATATTTTTAAACTTGCAAATTCCTTTCTTTTATTCAAGAAGAATTTCTCAAATTCCGTTAACATTTGTTTAAACAAATTTACTTTTTATAAAACTGTTTATTTAAACTATATTTACTTTAAACATTCAAACTAAAAGTTACTTTAAATTTCAGATTTTGGATTCAAAGAAAATTTGAAACCATCCACTACTTGATTTTTAACTACTATTTAAATCCTGTTAAATTTTTGAACTAAATTTAAACCTGGAAATCAAATTCCTTTAAAAACTGGAATTACTCTCTGTCTCGAAATCAAACAGACTGCTCCGAGTCCTTTTTTCATTTACTTCGAGTTTCCTGCTCACCTGACTCGAGAAAATCATTCACAATCCCGAACGAAACCCCAAGTATTTCAAACCGCTCCTTCCAGAATTGACAGCCATCACAGATTTGCACGTGCACGTGCACCGTGCCTCCAGTCACTTCCGGCCACTCGCCAGCATCGCCACCCATCATCGATCGTCCCACGACTACCTCGCAACCCCAAAATCCCACGCAGCAGCTCGAAATAAAAATCGAGTAGTTTACTCGAACCTGGAAACTCAACACCAACCCATACGCAAATCCTGGCAACACCTCGTTTTCGAGATTCCGACCATCTTGGATGCTCAAACTCCGGTTATATCCTCGTCATGAACCCCACTAGCATTCCCCAAATCCCGGTCGAACTCGATGCCCTGTGGCATTCGAACGAGACCAATATGTATTCACGACAAAATCTAGGTTTACAGGGAAAATCTTGTCGCCGTTGCCACCACGACGATCTACAGCGTCTCTCTTCATTTTTCCCGGCCTCTCCATTCACTACTCCATCATCACAAGAAACCCCAAACACCCCAGTCTACGTGATCACCCCAAATCGACGAAAAACTCATTTTCGTTCTACCTCAAACTGCACCTTACCTACTATCTTAAAAATGGTGATATTTGTTTTAAAAATCATGTTATAGGGTAATGATTTAACCTGTGACCCTGAATCAACATTTTAAAATGTTTGAATTTTACCTATGATTCAAGTTTGCCTGTAGTTTTCAATTTCCAGTGATATTTAAATTTTATTTCAGCCTAAATAAACTTTTATAAACTACACTATGATAAAATGAACAAGTTTTGTTTAAACATTACACCCTATCACAATCTAAATCAAAAGATATGAGTTATTAAACTAAAAACTGAAGCTTGAAAAAAACAAAACAGAGAGAACACAGATATGTATCCATGTACACATATTCAATCACTCAGGAAATCATATAAACATATCTATACCCTGATGTAAGCATGCAACCATCATACACTTAAGTAGTTTTTAACAAAAATTGTTACTCACCTTAGCTTTGCAAAAGAACAGAGACTTGATTTAGAAATCTGTCTTGAATTTGAAACTGGAAACATGCTCCCACCTTAATCATCTTGCTCTCTGTCTATATTGACTTGTTGGTGATGTTTGAATTCTTGTTTTAGTATTAAATAGAGTTTTCATTTTGGTTTTGTTTTAGTTCGATCTGAAAATAAAAGGTGGCAAATGAAAGATTGTTTACAGGCTGAAGAATGAAGTGGTTAGATGGTTTATAATTTCTTCTTTTTGTAAGTGGTCAGTGATATTTTATAAGAAATGGAGGCTGAGATGATACATGAACCAGTTCGAATTTGACTTATACCATGCTTGTATTAAATGCCATTAGTACTTGTGTCTCCCATTTTGATTATTTTATACTACATATGTCATAGATATTTCTACTTTGCTTGTATCTTGTTTTACAAGCCATTTGCAAAATCACATTTTCTTGCTTTGTGATCAGGTCTGCATGCATAGCCCCATTCGAACACTTGTTTTGTTTTTTTATTGCTTCAGCTTTTCATTTGTTTAAGTTTGCTATATTGACAAAATTTTCAAGTGTTGGTTTGCTTTTGTTCATATTTTGAAATATAGTTGAGATGGTATTTAAATGTTTTAGTGTTTGTCTTGTAATGTACAAATTATCAAATTCACTTATGTATGTTTATTCTCGTATTATTGTATTGTTGCTTTAATACTTAAACAATTATACACTTAGTTTACTCATTATTTAATTTATTTCATACTTAAGTTAATATATTTGATTTACATTTAAGTTAAATATTTATAAAGTTTATCTTATTTTAAAACTTAACTATACAATATTATATTCACTTACTATTATTTTACTTTACACTATATTAAACATTTATAAAGTTTATTTTAAATTTAAAATATTTTGGAAGGATTATTTTGAACTTCAATTATAGCTCTTCCAATTATATACATAGATAACAATTTCTATTAGTATTAAAACCCAATTGTAAAGATATAACATTATTAATAAAACTCATTATCGAATTAAAATGATTTATAAAAGAAATTATCACTTAATTACTTATTTCTATCAAGCTAAATTTAAAACAAAGCAAACAAACCTTTTGTTAAATTTAAATTTAAGCCAAAATCAATTTTATATAAATTTTAACTTCATCTTGTATATTTAAAGCCAAATGGTTATTCATTTAATAGCTTTTAAAATGATATATATATATATATATATATTAAATCAAACCAAAATTACCAAAATATTAAAATAAGAAAATATATCTTCATTTATTAAAATTCAAATCAGATCTTATCTATTTACAATATATACAGATTTATATATAGATTATAGACAGAAACAATTTATTAGCTTTTAAAATATAAATTATCAGTTAAACATCTATTCAGAAGAAAATTATCAATCAAATTCGAATTTTATTAACAGTTATTATCATATCAATTTAATTCCTATCGCAGATTATTAAATTGATATTGTCAAAATTTCCGGGATGTCACATTCCTTCCCCCTTAAAAGAATTTCGTCCCCGAAATTTAAACAAAGGTAATTTAATAATCTATTAAAGTTTTAATTTTAAAATACAAACATATATCAATCATATGTTAACAATCATAGCATCCAATCAAACAAATCTATCTATCCCTATAAAATTCTGGTTAGAATTCTCTCGAGTTTCCCCGATTATAAATACCGGGTTACTCGCTCTATAGAATCCAAACCATCAGTACTACTAAACTACGGAGCTCCTACTCATCTAGATCTACTCAACTAGACAAGATATCAGACTGTAGACAAGTTTGACTCAACAATCAAAACTCCCGAACTGCAGGTTCTATAACCAGAGATAGATCTCACACGTATTCCCTCGAAGATACGTGAAATACACCGAACCCCAATCATCCCAACTGACAATTCAAATCTGAAGACTCAACACTTATCCTCAGAAGAACAACAGAAAAGATCCAAAATATCTCAGAGTTGGCTTTCCACATATTACCCAACTTATAGCTCCTGAATCAGAGAAAACTTTAACAACAACGAAGTCTCCAACTTCGAATTCCAAATTTCCTCCGTCTCTAATCCACAAAATTCTTCAAACGATCCTGGGTCTCCTACATCCTTACTGATCAGCTCAACCCTTGCTGATATCCTCTCGAAACAAATTGAACCAAAACAATCAAACAAAATGATCTTTCCAAGATCAACCAACTCAGAACACAAACTCTACTCCAAAATCAAAAGACAGATCCCACATCTCTCATCTGGAAGAGATAAACAGATGCACTCCAATCTGGCCTCAGATCCTGAAAAATTTCCTGGAAAAATTCTCTAATCCAAACACTGCAACTTCCATCTGCTTCCACTCCAAAACTGCTGCCACCATGCTTCCACTGCGCTACTCTGATATAGGTAGATGAAAACACAGATGATGCACACGAGCACAAACTTCTACTGATACCAATTGTGACGAACCTAGGCTTTGCAACCATCAGTCAGCAATCACAACTGATATGCTTCCCAACTATTCGGAAAATATGGCTCAATAGATCCAAAATAAAATCCAGAAGTTCCTTCAAAACTGAGCTGCTTACCAAACTTCAAAAATCATCCTACTACTAAGCTGAACTATCGGTATCACTTCTGAAGTCCAGTCGATACCACACTCAATCTCTAGATGCCGACAAAATTCTGACTTCCAGAAGACACCAGAAAAATCCAAAACACAAGAGAATACTCAAGCTATCGCAAGTCACTTTTGCGATCCATCCAGCTTAATCCCAAAGAAAACTGCTCTCTCTTCACAAATCAGAACAGCATACACTTCTATAGCCAATCCATCGAAGAAATGGATTCACCCTGCTGGTCCTGAAATCTACTGCTATGCTAAAAGCTTCCTTGCCAACACACAGAACACCCTGAGTCACTCTGCTGACCCAAATGCCCACAAACTGCTAATCTAGAATCTCCTCAAGAAACTTGGACCACAAACCAACTGAAACATCCTGCTGAACACAGCCGCAATATCTAAGCAGACACACTTCTTTAGCTTGTTCCAAAGAAATATCTTCGGAAACATCCCTAGTCACTGCGTCTCATCACACAGCTACTATATCCTAAAATATCAAGGTACCATCACTAACTTCCGTCCATCCCATAGATCCCAACTCTAGCTCATCCAACTTACACTTCAAATATAAACTCCAAACCCTAACAGATATCCTTCCAAAATCGATGAAAACCTTCATCACAACAAAACTAATTCGAGAAGGAAATTGGGCCTACAATCCTGACATACACATTTCCAATCTCAACAAATTCAACTATCAGTGATCGTGTTACACAGATCACTACCCTATCTACCTTTATAATTATATTGGATAACCTGAACAGGTAACCCAACCGATAGGTAGAAATAAATAAAAATATGTATATATATATATCAAAAATACAAATACGCTCTCTCAAGAAAGAAATCACTCAGGAGCCTAGGTATTCGCTCAACCTAGTGCTCTGATACCAACTGTCACGACCCGACTTCCTATGCCCAGGAAATCGTATCGTTTTGAAGAAAAGAAAGAGGTGAGAGAATAGAAAAGATAGAAAAGAAGAAGAAACGACAACAGAATCTCAACAGCGGAACGAATAAAATATAATATATCACATAATATAATACATAGTATCATATACATCAGAGTACACAGATAATACAACACATACTAGACAGTTATAAACACCTGTCTAGTTAATACAACTCGATACAACACAAACAACACAGCGGAAATACAAAATAAACTCTAACACAGCGGAACCACTATATATATCTACACGCTGAAGCCTCCTGCTCCATTGCTCCTCCAGAATTCGTCAAATCTAACCTGAATCCCTTGACTACCCGTAAAAATTTGGGTACCCGAGAGTTTATGAAAAACAGAAATAAACTTCGGGTCAGACATGGGTCTGGTATGAGTAACAGGTTAAAGTTGTTTAACTTTGAAAATCATTTGAAACAAAGGTATCACGTAAGACTTCCCACACATAAACATGGAAAAGTTTTTACCTTACGCTAACCAAAACATTTGATAGGAAATCCAGTGATATTATAATAGTGTCTAGGGTTTTCAAGTAAATAGAAAATAGCTGAAATTGTTACATCTATTAAATTTCAGCATACTAGCCACAACGTGGGTAATACAATCAAAACCGTAAGATCTCGTAGGGAAAATGGGTTTCCATCAATGGCTGGGCTACTGGGGTACCGCCCGTCACAGTACGTGGCCTAGATCACCGTACCGAGGAGTACGCCCGCTCCCCTGCAACACAAAGCCGGACTCGTTCCTTACTGAACAGTTCCAAACGAGACAACCCCGGCAGTAGGACGTCAACAACTGCCCACACAACGAAATAAAAAGGGACATCTAGACAGGGGAAAATCTCGCTCTCAAGTGGGTGCTACCCACGAAGCCTTGCTGCACCTCCCCTGTTTTAGCCATTCCCGGTTGATGAGGCTTGAGGTCACGATTACCTTTAGAGAACACATCTCTTAGAATGCTCATCGCCCGCCTGACGATGTTCTGAAAGCATTCAATCCATATAAGTTCGTTCCGGGTTCGAACGAAACCGAAGGCATTATCTCGTTACACTCATATTGGAATCACCCTAAGAGTTAACGACAATAACCCTTGCATTCTGAATCACCATCTCGAATCTATAAGTACTATCTCCGTCAAACTCATTACGGAATCACCCACAGAGTTATACTGACGAATAGTTCTTATACCTCGAGTCTTCACTTGCTCCATTTGCATTTCACGACCTAACGTTAATTTGGATCGATGTGGTATTCGGGTCTCCAGACCTGGAATCCCGGTATACGGAAACCCGATCCCGGTCTCATCGAAATCCAAAACGTGTCTTTTAAGGCCAAGTTGTTTTAAAGTTAAAACAATTCAATTCAATTATCTATATCAACACAGATAGATAAATCACAATATAACAATGGATATCACAACATCATCATAATAGATAATCAATATCATCTCAAACAAACATCCAAATCACAACAGATATCACTCGTCTCATAACTGAGATCACAATCAATCAATGGGATATCAATATCATTCATAAGCAATGATTTATTATTCACAACTATAATTAATTTAAAATGAATTAAATTAATTACTTCTGTCCCTAATTAATTTAAAGTAAATTAAATTAATTACTTATCTATAAATCCTGCTTATACAACCATTTTCTAATTACAATAAGTAATTAGTCTTAATTTGATTCCACAGATTAATTAATGTAAATCATTTATAGTAATTAATATTTAATTACTTCATTTATTAATTAAATATAATTAACTTCATTTATTCTTAATTAATTACATAAATTAATCACCTCATTATTAATTATTACTTATTTTAACAATTCATAATTATATCATTAACTATATAAATTAATGACCTCTAATTAATTTGTAAATTAAACTAATTTATTACTTTAAGTAATTTAATCTTTAAATTAAACAATTATTAATCATCCTGGATTAATAACACCAGTAATTAACACTCCTAAATAAATTAATTATCCCATAATTAATTATCTTCATTTATTAATCCCTTGATTAATTTCAAAAGCAATTTCCCATATTATTTTATCTACACATCAACTTGTATTAACCATATCCGGTGATTATCCTCTAATTACTTCTCTAAGTAACTCTGCTCCATTAATTACACCGAGTAATTCTGCTCATCGGATTATTAAATTATTTATAAATTTGATTAAGTTAAATAGATTCATTCATTTGATCATATCATCCAATTTAGTTCCAATAGATAATAACCCTTCAATTACTTTTGTTAAATATTCATTTAACAGTTTCAATGAATTATCCAAATTAATTCATCTAATTATTATCAATATTTATCACATTTATAAATCAATTTAAAATCCTTAGTAAATTGATTTATTAACTAAACAATTACTTGATTTCTCCCTTTAAAATTTCTTTTTAATTACAACTTAATATAAATAAGACGTTCACTAATTATCTTATTAATTACTTCAATAATTCTAATTATTTCTGAGGTAATTAATTACTTAATTAATGCCTTCTTTAACATTGATAATGTATTAAAACATTACATTTCCCTATTTTAAATTTCAAATTTCACTTTGAATTTAAGATTTAAATGATTAATGATTTAAACATTTACCTAATGTAAATTCATTTAAAATTCTTTTAAATAAACATACATAACCTTTATTACTTGAAATAAAATTTAATTATATAAAGGAAAGAGCTTTTAAATCTAAATTATTATGAAAATCAATTCTTTAAAAATATATTTTTAAACTTGCAAATTCCTTTCTTTTATTCAAGAAGAATTTCTCAAATTCCGTTAACATTTGTTTAAACAAATTTACTTTTTATAAAACTGTTTATTTAAACTATATTTACTTTAAACATTCAAACTAAAAGTTACTTTAAATTTCAGATTTTGGATTCAAAGAAAATTTGAAACCATCCACTACTTGATTTTTAACTACTATTTAAATCCTGTTAAATTTTTGAACTAAATTTAAACCTGGAAATCAAATTCCTTTAAAAACTGGAATTACTCTCTGTCTCGAAATCAAACAGACTGCTCCGAGTCCTTTTTTCATTTACTTCGAGTTTCCTGCTCACCTGACTCGAGAAAATCATTCACAATCCCGAACGAAACCCCAAGTATTTCAAACCGCTCCTTCCAGAATTGACAGCCATCACAGATTTGCACGTGCACGTGCACCGTGCCTCCAGTCACTTCCGGCCACTCGCCAGCATCGCCACCCATCATCGATCGTCCCACGACTACCTCGCAACCCCAAAATCCCACGCAGCAGCTCGAAATAAAAATCGAGTAGTTTACTCGAACCTGGAAACTCAACACCAACCCATACGCAAATCCTGGCAACACCTCGTTTTCGAGATTCCGACCATCTTGGATGCTCAAACTCCGGTTATATCCTCGTCATGAACCCCACTAGCATTCCCCAAATCCCGGTCGAACTCGATGCCCTGTGGCATTCGAACGAGACCAATATGTATTCACGACAAAATCTAGGTTTACAGGGAAAATCTTGTCGCCGTTGCCACCACGACGATCTACAGCGTCTCTCTTCATTTTTCCCGGCCTCTCCATTCACTACTCCATCATCACAAGAAACCCCAAACACCCCAGTCTACGTGATCACCCCAAATCGACGAAAAACTCATTTTCGTTCTACCTCAAACTGCACCTTACCTACTATCTTAAAAATGGTGATATTTGTTTTAAAAATCATGTTATAGGGTAATGATTTAACCTGTGACCCTGAATCAACATTTTAAAATGTTTGAATTTTACCTATGATTCAAGTTTGCCTGTAGTTTTCAATTTCCAGTGATATTTAAATTTTATTTCAGCCTAAATAAACTTTTATAAACTACACTATGATAAAATGAACAAGTTTTGTTTAAACATTACACCCTATCACAATCTAAATCAAAAGATATGAGTTATTAAACTAAAAACTGAAGCTTGAAAAAAACAAAACAGAGAGAACACAGATATGTATCCATGTACACATATTCAATCACTCAGGAAATCATATAAACATATCTATACCCTGATGTAAGCATGCAACCATCATACACTTAAGTAGTTTTTAACAAAAATTGTTACTCACCTTAGCTTTGCAAAAGAACAGAGACTTGATTTAGAAATCTGTCTTGAATTTGAAACTGGAAACATGCTCCCACCTTAATCATCTTGCTCTCTGTCTATATTGACTTGTTGGTGATGTTTGAATTCTTGTTTTAGTATTAAATAGAGTTTTCATTTTGGTTTTGTTTTAGTTCGATCTGAAAATAAAAGGTGGCAAATGAAAGATTGTTTACAGGCTGAAGAATGAAGTGGTTAGATGGTTTATAATTTCTTCTTTTTGTAAGTGGTCAGTGATATTTTATAAGAAATGGAGGCTGAGATGATACATGAACCAGTTCGAATTTGACTTATACCATGCTTGTATTAAATGCCATTAGTACTTGTGTCTCCCATTTTGATTATTTTATACTACATATGTCATAGATATTTCTACTTTGCTTGTATCTTGTTTTACAAGCCATTTGCAAAATCACATTTTCTTGCTTTGTGATCAGGTCTGCATGCATAGCCCCATTCGAACACTTGTTTTGTTTTTTTATTGCTTCAGCTTTTCATTTGTTTAAGTTTGCTATATTGACAAAATTTTCAAGTGTTGGTTTGCTTTTGTTCATATTTTGAAATATAGTTGAGATGGTATTTAAATGTTTTAGTGTTTGTCTTGTAATGTACAAATTATCAAATTCACTTATGTATGTTTATTCTCGTATTATTGTATTGTTGCTTTAATACTTAAACAATTATACACTTAGTTTACTCATTATTTAATTTATTTCATACTTAAGTTAATATATTTGATTTACATTTAAGTTAAATATTTATAAAGTTTATCTTATTTTAAAACTTAACTATACAATATTATATTCACTTACTATTATTTTACTTTACACTATATTAAACATTTATAAAGTTTATTTTAAATTTAAAATATTTTGGAAGGATTATTTTGAACTTCAATTATAGCTCTTCCAATTATATACATAGATAACAATTTCTATTAGTATTAAAACCCAATTGTAAAGATATAACATTATTAATAAAACTCATTATCGAATTAAAATGATTTATAAAAGAAATTATCACTTAATTACTTATTTCTATCAAGCTAAATTTAAAACAAAGCAAACAAACCTTTTGTTAAATTTAAATTTAAGCCAAAATCAATTTTATATAAATTTTAACTTCATCTTGTATATTTAAAGCCAAATGGTTATTCATTTAATAGCTTTTAAAATGATATATATATATATATATATATATATAAAATCAAACCAAAATTACCAAAATATTAAAATAAGAAAATATATCTTCATTTATTAAAATTCAAATCAGATCTTATCTATTTACAATATATACAGATTTATATATAGATTATAGACAGAAACAATTTATTAGCTTTTAAAATATAAATTATTAGTTAAACATCTATTCAGAAGAAAATTATCAATCAAATTCGAATTTTATTAACAGTTATTATCATATCAATTTAATTCCTATCGCAGATTATTAAATTGATATTGTCAAAATTTCCGGGATGTCACACAGGGGACTCGGAGATTGAAGTCGTTTATACTCTAGTCCGCGCTCTGGGGACTTAGAGTACCCCGGTCCGCACTCAGGGGACTCGGAGATCGAAGTCGTTTATACTCTAGTCCGCGCTCTAGGGACTTAGAGTACTCCGGTCCGCACTCAGGGGACTCGAAGATCGAAGTCGTTTATACTCTAGTCTGCGCTCTGGGGACTTAGAGTACTCCGGTCCGCACTTAGGGGACTCGGAGATTGAAGTCGTTTATACTCTAGTCCACGCTCTGGGGACTTAGAGTACTCCGGTCCGCATTCAGGGGACTCAGAGATTGAAGTCGTCTATGCGAGTCCGTACATCATACAGAATAAAGTAACCCCAGCAGTTCATCACCAGATTATAAGGTACATAAACATTAATAATTCGTGAAACAGATGGCTTCAAGCCTTTATTAACGAAACAAACTAAATTGTCCAATTACACACTAAAAAGGAAACTAAGAATCAGCGGAATAAAAACATACGGCAAACAATTGTACCTAAAACAGGAAAGAAACAGGCTAAATGTAATAACGTCGCAAATGTTCACTATTCCATGCTCGGGGGAGTGTCACGCCATCAACGGTCGCTAGCTTGAAAGTTCCCTCTCCAAGCTTCCGTTCAATGACATATGGACCTTCCCAGTTGGGATTCATACGTGATGGTACCGGGAAAACTCGTTTCAAAACGAGATCACCCACATTAAAGATCCTTGGGCGGACTTTGTCGTCGTAATATCGCTTGACTCGGTGTCTATGTGCCGCCGCCCTTAGTTCAGCCTCTTCACGTCTTTCGTCGATGTAGTCCAGTGATTCTAACAAGAGATCCTGATTCGTCCTAGGATCATAATACGTTACTCGATGCGATGGAACTTCAAGCTCCACGGGTATAACGGCTTCCGAGCCGTATGCCAATGCGAATGGAGTGTGGCCAACGCGGACTTGTGGGTAGTTCTATAAGCCCATAGTGCTGTTGGGAGTTCATCTACCCACTTGCCTCCGGCTTTTTCCAAGCGCTTCTTCAGTATGGACTTGATTATTTTGTTTATGGCCTCGACTTGTCCGTTAGCTTTCGGATGCGCAACGGCGACGAACTTCTTCTCAACGCCATACTTTAAACATAAATCTTTAAACTCTCTGCTTTCAAACTGCATTCCGTTGTCGGTAATGATGGTTCGAGGAAGACCAAAGCGGCATATAATGTTTCGTACAACAAAATTAATGACCTTCTTAGAGGTGATTGTGGCTAAAGGTTCTGCCTCGGCCCATTTTGTGAAATAGTCGACTGCAACTATCGCGTATTTTGCACCACCTTTGGAAATAGGCAAAGTGCCGATTATGTCGATTCCCCAGATTGCAAATGGCCAGGGACTAACCATTTGTGTGAGTTCTATTGGTGGAGCTTTCGGGATTTTCGCATATCTCTGACACTTGTCACATTTTCTTGCGTAGTCTGCAGCGTCTCGATTTACAGTTGGCCAATAGTATCCATAGCGGAGGATCTTTTTTGCTAGTGTCTGCCCCCTAGTATGGTCGCCACATTCTCCTTCGTGAACCTCCTTCAGGACCCGTTTTGTCTCATCATGGGCAATGCATCGTAATAAGAGGACCGAGAACCCCTTCCGATACATTACTCCATCCTGCATCACATACCTTACGGCTTTTCGAATGACCTGTCGTCTTTCGCTCTTTTTTTCGGTAAAGTCCCGGTCATCAGGTATAGTTTGAATGGGGTCATCCATGACTCCCTTTCGATTCCTGTTTCCAACAAAAAATCAACTTTCATCGCGTCTATGCTTGGAGCATGCAAGGTTTCAATGGGAAACAATCCCATTTGCTGCCCATCGCCAGTGCTTGCGAATTTAGCCAATGAGTTGGCTTCTTTGTTCTGTTTACGCGGGACATGCGAAATGTCATAACGTTCGAGGTTCGACAATAGTTCCTGAACTAGAACAAGGTACGGAGCAAGCTTCTGTCCCCTTGCTTGGTAATCTCCCCGCACTTGGTAGACCACCAACTGCGAGTCACAAAAGATTTCAACTGATTTAACCTCGAGTTCTCCAATGAGTTTTAAGCCAGCAATCAGTGCTTCGTATTCTGCTTCATTATTCGTAGCCGGGAAATTGAGCTTCAGAGCGTAACAAATCGATCGGTTTTCTAGAGTTACGAGAACTACACCAGCCCCGGAGCAACGGTCGTTTGATGCCCCATCGGTGTACAATTTCCGTCGAATGGGGGGAATGACACTGTGATTATCTGGTTCGTCGGATACGGTAAACTCAGCGATGAAATCTGCTAATGCTTGCCCTTGTATGACTCTTCGTGGCAGGTAGGTAATATCGAACTGACTCAATTCGATATTCCATTTTAACATCCTTCCAGAAGTTTCTGGTCATTGGAGTACCTACCGTAAGGGCTGATCGGTATAGACACTGACTGAGTGTGCTTGAAAGTATGGACGCAGCTTACGTGATGCAACCACCAAACAATAGGCCAATTTCTCAATTTTAGGATAATTTCTTTCTACCCCCGTTAAACGTTTGCTAACGTAATACTCCGGCTTTTGGACTCGGTTCTCATCGCGGACCAAAGCCGCGCTTATAGCATGCGGGGATACAGCCAAGTATACATACAGCATCTCGTGGTCTACTGGTTTCGACAGCACTGGAGGACTCTCTAAATGCCTCACCAGATCTCGGAATGCTTCCTCACAGTTGGATGTCCATTCGAAATTCCTCTTCCCTTTCTTTATTATATCGAAGAAAGGAATGCACTTGTCCGTAGCTCTGGATATAAATTGACTCAGCGCAGCCACCTTTCCATTCAAGCTTTGCACATGTTTTATAGTTCTGGGCACTTGAACATCTCGAATAGCTTGAATCATTTCTGGGTTCGCTTCAATTCCCCTGGCATTAACAATGAATCCCAAAAACTTCCCCGATGCAACACCGAAGGAACACTTCAGAGGGTTGATCTTCATCCCATAATATCTTAGTATATCGAACATCTCTGATAAGTCTCGAATGTGGTCGTTTGACTGTCGTGACTTCACAAGCATGTCATCCACATAGACTTCCATTGTTCTACCAATCTGGTCTTTGAACATTCGATTCACCAAACGCTGATAGGTCGCTCCTGCGTTTTTCAATCCGAAAGGCATCACTACATAGCAATATAGCCCAACGTCCGTGACGAAACTGGTGTGTTCCTGGTCCGGAATATGCATCGGGATCTGATTGTATCCCGAGTACGCATCCATGAATGACAACAGCTCGTGTCCTGCAGTGGAGTCGACCAACTGATCAATCCTAGGCAATGGGAAACTGTCCTTGGGGCATGCTTTGTTCAAATTGGAATAATCTACGCAAGTTCTCCATTTCCCGTTCGCCTTTTTCACCAGTACGGGGTTTGATACCCATTCAGGGTAGAGGGCGTCGTGGACGAACCCATTGGCTTTGAGTTTGTCCACCTCCTCTCTGAGAGCAGCAGACCTCTCCGGGTCCATCCCTATCCTCTTTTGTTTAACCGGGACGTACTTCGGGTCTATGTTCAACATATGACTCATAATAGCGGGATAAATCCCACACATGTCAGAATGTGTCCAAGCAAAAACATCAAGATTCGCTCGGAGGAAATCACTGAGATCTTCAATCATTGTGGGGCTAAGTTGTGATCTGATTTTCAGTACTCGCGACGGATCGTCTTGGCTTACTGAAATGTCAATTCAGCCGGTGCTGCCTTTTCTTCCCTGGGTTCTTCATCGTCATCTCTCGGATCATGTCTCTGTAAATCCAAGGATTATGCCCGAGCCAGGGCTCGGGCATTATTTGTCAATTGTCGGTGTTATGGATGCGGATGGAATTGTCCGCAGCCTTTGCTTTCTCCCTCCGATGGGCCTCTCGGAGCTCAGCCGCATAACATGCACGACCAGTCGCCTGGTCGCCATGAACAACACCTACTCCTTTGTTAGTCGTAAACTTCAAAGTCAAGCACCACAGGGCTAATGCTGCCCTAAACTCCGCCAGGGCCGGTCGACCCAAGAACACATTGTACGGAGAATCCCCATCCAAAACTACGAAGGGTAGGATTCGCACCCTCCTACGCTCACCTTGTCCCAGTTTAACTGGTAACTCAACATACCCCACTGCATCGGTCGCTGCGCCATTAAAGCCATGTATACGAGCTTTAGACGGTTTCAAATCCTTTGTCTCCATCTTCATCTGGTCATAAGCCTTCTTGAAGATGATATTGACAGAACTTCCACAATCAATCAAAATTCTCTTCACATAAGCCGGCCCGATTGTCGCAGATATGACCATCGGGTCGATGGTAGGAGCCTCCACTTGGTCAGCACGTTGGAACAACACTCGAAGTCGGTGTGCTTCAGGGAACTAGCATATCGCTCCATCTCTTGCCAGTTCTTATCCGGGGGATGAGGTCCGCCGATGATCGTGTTTATGACTAGTGTTATCCCGCCTTTTGGCAAGGCCGTGACACCAAAAAGTTGACTAGAAAACTAATGACAGATCGTCGTAAAAGTTTGTTATACACTGTTTCACCATGGATATCGGTGAATTTTGTCTGAGTCCGGATCAGGCTACAATTGATAGGACACGACAAGCAGAGTCATGAAAGCCAGCACTCCAAATTTCAAGTCAATCCGAGTTCGTATACTCAAGTTATAATTGATGCAAGCTGGAAGAGAACACCCTATTTTCGTATCCATCGCGGACCCACAGTTCGAATCGATTGAGTTTGCATCGATCAGAGTGGCCTTAAGTTTGTATCCATCAACAAGATGCTGTTCGAATCCATCACGTTAGCACCACAACCATCTGGTTCGAATCCATCAACGATGATTCCTTCGTATCCATCAAGCTGGGAGGACCTTCGAATCCATGAAGATACCTCTCTTCGAATCCAACCAGTGCCGTCGTTTCGTATCGATCAGCTGAAGTGAGATATGATCGATAAGAACGAGTCTCAGTTCGAATCCATGCATGAGTAAATCTTTGAATCGACTGATTCAAAGCGGTGAAATTCAAGGGACGACTCTATCAACTCGACGAAAAATGTGGATCGATGCGAAGAATGCGCACCACGTCAACCTACTAGCGCGTGCTTGGATCGATTCGAAGCAATGGATTTGAAGTCGTCGATTCGAACAGAGCGTTGCAACCGGAAAAGCGAATTCGAATCGACCATATCTCGAGATCTACAAGTCCAAATGCTATGAAATTTTCACAGAAGCTTGCATACATGTTGAAGAATGTCCACACCAAATTTTAGCTCGATTGGATGATTTTTTGATCGATTTGAATGGAGTTCGAATCGATCCCGAAGTGGGCCCAACTTTCTTGAGGCCGGGCGTGTGGGCCCCCTCACGAGCCAGAGCCGGTTTCCCAAAATTTAGGCGAAATATCAGCCTCCTACACCTATAAATAGAGCCCCAGGTCATTCAGAAAAGGGGATCTGGATTCTGAAGCGTCCAGACTCTACCAGATTCTACTTTGCACTTCACTACTACCGTTGTACTCGAATTACAAAGCTAAAATTCACTATAATCTACTGTAATCGATTGAAATCATCAAGTGAATCAATAAAGTCATCAACTTTAGAGTGGACGTAGGCAAGATCACCGAACCACTATAAATCCTGTGTTTCTGTTAATTATTTCCGAATTGTGATATTCTGTTTGCTTAGATTTGAGATTTGTGTTTGAGTACTTGTTGATCTGTATTCATACACTGGTGCTTTCACGACATTCGGGGTTTGTGACCAATTTTGGCGCAAACACTTTGGTGCTTTCACTGAGAACGCTAATTCAGGAGTTCTATCACGTAGAAGTTGAATTCGAGGACTTAAGAGCTCAGATCTGAGAAGATATGACAAGGAAAACTAGTAAAAGACAAAGGCCAGAGCAAAGTCAGCATGAAGGGAGTCAAGAGGCTTCCTCGGGGGTAAACCAAGCATCGATCTTCATCACCAGGGATGAGATGGAGACAATGATGAAGAGACAGGAGGAAATGATCCAGAATTTGCTTCAATAGATTGGCCAACTTGGAGCGCAAAATGAAGGAGCAACCAGAGTCCAAAACAGAGCAGGACCATCTGATGCAGCGCCGGAACTAGGGGCACACATTTAGAGCATGTTGATCCAATCCCGGGAAGAGATTCAGGGACATCCGAGCAACCTGGTGGCAATAGAGGGATGAACGCTCAGCCAGAGGGGCAGAACAAAGGTAACACTCAAAGATCACAGCCTGACAACAATGATAGGTTGGCAGAGATGGTCAGACGGGCCATGAGAGGCGGACTAGTCAATAGAGATCTGGAGGATGTACATAGGAGTCCCTTTAATCCTACGATCAGGCAGGCCAGGAATCCACCAGTCTTCAAGCTACCATCGGTGGAAATGTATGATGGGCGGATGGATCCAGCAGTCCATCTAACGAAGTATATGAGGCACATGGAAGTGCTGGGGGCATCACAGGAAGTCATGGCCCGGTGCTTTCCATTGTATTTGACGGACATCGCAGCGCTATGGTTTAGACAACTGGAGAGTGGCTCCATTGGGACTTGGACAGATTTGACAGAAAAGTTTATGAGACAATTCAGGGTTCATATTTCGAGACCCAAGAACGTGATGAGTTTGGCGACTCTAAAACAAAAGACCGGGGAATCTTTGAGGAGTTTTCTGATGCGATTTAATGCGGCAGCAGCATCAGTGGATCGACCAGATCCATCTATGGTCATGATGGCAGCTGTATCTGGAATATCTAATGGCACGGAGTTCAAGAATTCACTAACTAAGGATCCACCTACGGACCTGGGAGAGTTTTATCATGAAGCCGAAAAGTTTTTGCGATTAGAGGATGCTCGTACGGAGAGAGAAGAAGAAATCGATGTTTACATAGTTAGAGGCGGTAATTCACCTAGAAAAGGTGCAGAGACTGGTAAAGGGAAGCGAAAGGTTGAAGAAAATGATGACAGGTCAAAGCGGCAACGGAGGGAGCCGCGATTTACCACCTATTCAGAACTGAACGAGGGTTTGGAGCGAATCTACCAAGACACCCGAGAGCAAGTTGCCTATCATAGACCAATGCGACGGGATCCAACTACCGACGAGAGAAAATCAGACAAATATTTCTTATTCCACGAGCTGAATGGACATAGCACAAACGACTGTAGACACCTGAAGGATGAGGTAGAAGGGCATATCAGGAATGGTAGGCTACTTCAGTATGTGAGAAGGCGAGCTCCAACGGTGGAACCAGAGTGGCCACCGTCTACATCAGCTAGGGGTAACCCCGAGCTGGGGCACCGTATGGTTATCAACTAATTTAAATGATGATGAACAAGTCGTAAACTTCTCATTAACACGGTTAAATCATTTACACATGTGGGAGATCGCGAACGATCCACAGACATGCTCTGAATGACCATTGCCCATATCGTAATGAGGATTTACACTTTGACATCCTTGCTTTGCTATTGTTTTGTTTTGATTCGAACGTTTGGACTTAGTTTGTTTGGACATTTCTGCTATGAAATTCATGTGAACGTTAATTTGATATTTGCAATTCTGAAGAAGAAGTTACTCGCGTATGCTTTGGATTGCGAACGGTCCACAAGCACACCTTGTATGGCGACGAACCGCCACGATCGCTGATTCAGAAATTCACCCGAATGTGAACCTGTCATCGACAATACTAAGTCCCCCCCGGGCACACTCATTAGCCTCGTACGGCACCCGACCTCGAACGGTCACCATCAGCCTTGTACGGCACCCGACCTCGAACGGTCACCATCTGCCTTGTACGGCACCCGACCTCGAACGGTCACCATTAGCCTCGAACGGCATCTGACCGCGAACGGTCACACTTCATCTAGTATAACATTCGATCGCGAACGATCACACTTTGCCTCGTGCGGGCCCCGACCACGAACGGTCACAATTCCCCCGGTATGACATTTGATCGCGAACGATCACATTCTGCCGCGTGCGGCAACCGATCGTGAACGATCACATTTTATCTCATGCACCATACGACCACGAACGGTCACAATCCATCATAGTTCGTCTAGAACGACACCCGATCACGAACGGTCACAACTCGTCTAGAACGACATCCGACCGCGAATGGTCCCATTTCTTTGTATGTCGCTAACGGCATCTGACCATGAATGGTCCTATTTCATTATTTGCCGCGAACGGCATCCGACCTCGAAAGGTCCCGTATTACCTCAAATGACATACGGTCGCGAACGATCGTCATTCGTGGTTAGGAAAGACTATCAAGTTCTTTACAGGTCGATGATAGGATATGAACATCCAGCTTATGGAACTACAAAACACACCTTCCTATCGCAAGGCATGTTTTGTGGGGCAAATGTTATCCCGCCTTTTGGCAAGGCCGTGACACCAAAAAGTTGACTGGAAAACTAATGACAGATCGTCGTAAAAGTTTATTATACACTGTTTCACCATGGATATCGGTGAATTTTTTCCGAGCCCGGATCAGGCTACAATTGATAGGACACGACAAGCAGAGTCATAAAAGCCAGCACTCCAAATTTCAAGTCAATCCGAGTTCGTATACTCAAGTTATAATCGATGCAAGCTGGAAGAGAACACCCTATGTTCGTATCCATCGCGGACCCACAGTTCGAATCGATTGAGTTTGCATCGATCAGAGTGGCCTTAAGTTCGTATCCATCAACAAGATGCTGTTCGAGTCCATCACGTTAGCACCACAACCATCTGGTTCGAATCCATCAACGATGATTCCTTCGTATCCATCAAGCTTGGAGGACCTTCGAATCCATGAAGATACCTCTCTTCGAATCCAACCAGTGCCGTCGTTTCGTATCGATCAGCTGAAGTGAGATATGATCGATACGAACGAGTCTCAGTTCGAATCCATGCATGAGTAAAGCTTCGAATCGACTAAGTCAAAGCGGCGAAATTCAAGGAACGACTCTATCAACTCGGTGAAAAATGTGGATCGATGCGAAGAATGCGCGCCACGTCAACCTACTAGCGCGTGCTTGGATCGATTCGAAGCAATGGATTCGAAGTCGTCGATTCGAACAGAGCGTTGCAACCGGAAAAGCGAATTCGAATCGACCATATCTCGAGATCTACAAGTCCAAATGCTATGAAATTTTCACAGAAGCTTGCATACATGTTGAAGAATGTCCACACCAAATTTTAGCTCGATTGGATGATGTTTTGATCGATTCGAATGGAGTTCAAATCGATCCCGAAGTGGGCCCAACTTTCTTGAGGCCGGGCATGTGGGCCCCCTCACGAGCCAGAGCTGGTTTCCCGAAATTTAGGCGAAATATCAACCTCCTACACCTATAAATAGAGCCCCAGATCATTCAGAAAAGGGGATCTGGATTCTGAAGCGTCCAGACTCTACCAGATTCTACTTTGCACTTCATTACTACCGTTGTACTTGAATTACAGAGCTAAAATTCACTGTAACCTGCTGTAATCGATTGAAATCATCAAGTGAATCAATAAAGTCATCAACTTCAGAGTGAACGTAGGCAAGATCGCCGAACCACTATAAATCCTGTGTTTCTGTTCATTATTTCCAAATTGTGATATTCTGTTTGCTTAGATTTGAGATTTGTGTTTGAGTACTTGTTGATCTGTATTCATACACTGGTGCTTTCACGACATTCGGGGTTTGTGACCAATTTTGGCGCAAACAACTAGTCTACCCACGGTCCGAGCAGGCTCGTCGGGATGACGTGGAGCTGGCGCACGACCAGGATTGGATGTTCCCTATCCACCTTCTTGCAGATTCTTCACAAACTCCTGTAACTTTTTCTGCCTGATCAACTTCTCTATAGCGTCGTGTAGGTGTCTGCACTCTTCCGTATTGTGCCTATAAGTCTCATGGAAGCGGTAGTATTTCCCAGTCCGCTTTTGTTCTTCAGTTGACTCCTTTGGACGTGGTTTTCTGTACTGAAAGGTATTGCAGGTTGATAGGTAAATGTTCTCAAGAGACGCATTCAGCAGGGTATACTCATTGTAGGTTGGAATTCTCGGCTTCCACTTCCCCGTCTCTCTTCTTCCCTTGATTTCTTCCTCCGGATTCCTTAGGTTGCCCGGGCTTGTTCTGGACATTGACTTGAACTTTTCCCGAGTTGTCTCCGGGTTTCTTCACAGCAATGTTGCTTTTCAAGGACTCTTGGATAGGTCCCGGTGCCTTATCTCGCCTTACCCACCTGGCTTCCTCTCTTTTTATGAACTGATGTGCCTTTGAGTAAAAACGCTCTAGCGTAGTCGGAGGTTTTCCTGCCAGCCAGTCTCCAAACTCTGAATCCAGATCCACGTCTCGCATCACAGCCATAAGAATTGCATGATCATTGGGATTGCTGACTTCAGTTGCCGCAACATGGAATCTCTGCAAATACTCCTTCAATGATTCCCCAGGAGCCTGGATTACACTTGATAGAGACATCACGTCCTTTGGACGAGTAGTGTGTATCCTGAACTATTCTATAAACTTCTTCGCCAACTCCTCGAAACTGGATACGGACCGCGGAGAAAGTCGGGTGAACCACATGGTAGTGATCCCAGATAGAGTTATTGGAAAGCACCTGCACTTGGTTGCATCATTTGCTCTAGCTGAATCCATCATCCATTCATACCTCATGACATGCTGTCTGGGATCAGTCTTTCCTTCATATGCCGGGATAATTGGCATACTAAACTTCCTGGGGTACGTTGCCTATAGAACAATGTTTGTGAACGGAGTATGACTTCTTGACACTCCCCAATCATCATTTGATAAACCTTGATTCTCTTTCATCAATTGTCTGATCATGGCTGTCAGGTCTGGCGTTTGTATGGAAGGTGGAAGGTTGGAGTCTATTCTACGTGATTGATCAGGCTGATGCCTCCTCTGCTGGCGATCTGCCAAATGTGCATCTCGAGGTTCGACATCATTGGCATCTTGACGATCTGGGCCTCCAGCCTCCACCTGCACTCCAGCTCCTAAGTTTCCAGCTCCTGCTTGGTCACGGTCTCCAGCTGTTCGGACAGCAGCGCCTGCCTGCGTAGTTTCAGTCTTACGGTGTCTACGCCGGGGAGGTTCATCGGACGAAGTTGAGCTGTCGGATGAAGAATAAGGAGCGTGATTGCCCCCAGCATTCTGATGCTGTTGTTGAGTGAGTTGTGCCATGAGGTTGGCGTTGGCTTGCATCTGCTCTCCGAGTTGTCTCCTGCTTTCCCTGAGCTCTCTCATCAAGTCGTTGAACTCTATTCTGGTGACAACCGGCATTTGGTCCTGGGCGGTAGTCCCTGCACCTAGCATTGTTTGCTGATTGCTAGGTCCTGCTTGTTGTACACTAGCAGTCTCGTGGGCGTCCGCATTATGAGAGGCTGATCTGGTACGTGGTCTTTCCATTATAGAGTTAATGGTATGAACTCTGAGTAGAATCAACAGACGCCCTACGAATGAATCGGATCTTCTTTGGGGGATTTATTCAATCCAGTAGCTTCAAAGCAGATCCTTGAGGTCTGGTAATTCAGTTCTCAGTGAAAGCACCAAAGTGTTAGCGCCAAATTTGGTCACTAACCTCGTTAAGAAAGATTGTGTAGAGAGATAAATGATGAAAGTAAATTTAAACAAGGAACAATATGCTAAATTGAATGCTAAGACGAGAACACCAGATTTATAGTGGTTCGGCGTAACTGCCTACATCCACTTTGAGGTTAATCTTTATTGCTTTACTAGATAATTGATTACAGATACAATCCGTTTTCCAATTACTTGAATACAATTGATAAGTAAAGAGGATGAGTTTTGAATGTGGCAGAGTCTCCCTAGTGTTCTCCTCCTAAAGGTCCTTTTCACTGTGCCCCTGCCTCTCTATTTATAGACAAAGATGGATTAGACTTCCCTAGTGGGCCTGGTAGCTGAGTACCTCGACCCAAATGGAGTAACTCTATGTGCCGACCCAAATATGCCGAATGGCTAAATGCCGAACAGGGCATGAATGCTAAAAGATCTCCTTATGCCGAACGAAGTGAGGTCGAACACTCTGAATGCTACAGGAAGTATTTGTGCCGAACGACCAACTTCATGCCGAACGAAGTGAGGTGCTGAGTGGGGAGTGTATGCCGAACAATGGTTGAAGTTGACTGAGGTTGGATGAATGCCGATCACCTCTGGCTGCCGAACATTCTCGGGATGCCGAATAGTCTTTGGATGCCAGACGAATTCAAATGCCGAGCAAACCTCTTGTGCTGAACGTTCACAGATGTCGAACAATATACAATATCGAACGTCTCTTAAGGCCGAATGCTCTTGCGTGCCGAGCGTCCCATAGATGTCGGACGATCTTGGATGCCGAGCACTCCTGGATGCCGAGCGCTTCTTGGATGCCGAGCGCTTGCTAATGCCGAGCGCTTCGTGGATGCCGAGCATAACGAGATGCCGAACAACCCAGTTGAGCCGAACGGTATGGATGCCGAATGACCCATAAATGCCGGACAGTATGCTAATGCCGAGTACTTAGTTGCCTGGTCAAATCTCCAAGAAACACTTACCAAAGCTCACTGGCGATCGCATTGAAGTTACATTAAGCTATTTATGGAATAACTTGCAGCATGATCAATATGAATCACATCAATAATCGCCACAAAATTCCCATCTATAACAAGAGAAATGTATAAGTTGAAAGTGTAAGTTGCAGAATGTTAAAACAATGATTGCACAATATGTGCAAATTTTTGTATAGATACATACCTTTATCTATGACAATAAGAGGTAGAAATCTTCCATCATGCATGGCATGTAAAGCATTAAAATTTGGTACATCAAATGTTAGACATTCAAGGTCCATAGCCATAATCTACATATAATATTGATTAATATTTTTTAATTTCTAGGAAAAAATGTCAAATTTAAATGGTAAAGCAATAAATATGTCACGAAGATGATGAGTAAAATTATGATGTTGCATATGTGTAACGGAAAAGTTCATGTTCAAACTATGATTTGCAAACATAGAAGAAAGATGGTGCAGGGTTGCTATATAATGATAATCCAACACCTTTTGATATGTGGTAAAGGAAAACAATCCTTCATACGAGTATTATTTAGATTGGTAAAGTTTGCATAGGTGCACCACTTTTTATTTGATTTTTTCACAAGCAATGAGTTGACAATCCAACTTCCCTAATGAACTCATTATTGAAGGAATGAGATAACATCGACGGTTAGATAGCTTATACTTTTCTTTCATACTATATGGGATATAATTGTAATAGTAAATGATACAGCTATAACTAGTTGTATACCGTTGATTAAGTCAATCCAGACTAAGGAATACAAGCCTATATATATACAACTGTATTACATTGTAAATATTATCTTTCTGAAAACAAAGCAGTTTGTATTTTCTTCTTTTTCATATTTCTAACTTGGTATCGGAGCCAACAGTGCCTCACGGCCATTAACCACCATTCCAGTAATCAGTCACCACGCCATCACCCTATCCGAGTGTGGCTGTGATTGTAATATCCTCATGTAGATTTCACCATCGGAGATAATTTGATCTTTTAATCAAAATCCAGTGTAAATTTGTTCAAGAAACAACTTTCACCAACAGCTGATCTATGCCGTGTCTGAAAGTGATCAGAGAAGCCTCACATCACCTTGGCCGCATCAGATCAAGATCATCGGAGAGAACCTTTTCATATGATCAAGAATCAACTCAATGGCTGGAACAACTGATAATACTTCAGATATATCATCAACTGCTCGTACTGTCAATCAAATTTCCGAATTTGAGGAAATATCCAAGAAACTCATCAATCCAAAAAGTGAAATCATCAGTATTCAATTAGATGAAAGCAATTCTTGCTTTGGAAATATCAGATCTCAACTGCCATAAAGGGATACGGTTTAGAAGAGTATATTCTTGGGACCTATCCCTGCAAGTTACATCACCATCAATGTAGGACAATTAGTTGACAAAAAGGAGTATATAATACATCAACGACAAGATAGTCTTTTAAGTGATTGTTATTGTCATCGATTAGTGCAAATTTACTGCCTCAAATCATAGGCTGCAACAAAGCATATGAAATCTAGAGGTTGAATAGATTTTCAACACACAATCATCAGCAAGAGTGATACATTACAAAAGGCAAATGTAAAATTTAAGAAAATATAATATGTCCACGAGAGAGTACTTAACCAAAATGAAGTCACTGTGTGATTTATTAGGTTCTGCAGGTCATAAAGTGGAAGAAGCAGAATAAATATTGGCTATTCTCAATGATTTAGATGAGGAATATGAGTCAGTTGTAGCAATCATCTCATCAAAAGAAACACTTTCAAGTTTACAATATGTTCATTCCACTTTATTGGCACATGAGGGGAGATTAGAACAAAGGAAAGCAACAAGTTCAGACTTTAGCATTAACTACGTCTCAAGTGCAACAAATTTTAAAGGAAAAATCAAGCAAGAAATGCAGAGGCAGATAGAGTGATAACAATAGAATATGATGTCAAATTTGTGAAAGTATGATCATACAACAAGTAGATGCTATTTTAGATTTGATCAGAACTACATATCAAATCAACAAGGCAACCCTAGTCAAAGAAATTACCATCCCAATGCTAATTTAGCTCACACAAGCCAAGATTCCAAGAATCAAGGAAACCATTCAAGAACCCAAAATGATGTGGAAATCTTAACTGGGCCAGAAGATATACTGAATGAAGATTGGTACCCAGACTCAGTTGCAACCAATCACATTACTAAATCTACAAAATCTGAATTTGTGCAATAAAGAATACACAAAGGTACGCATTCTATTTTATGGGTAATGGCGAATCACTATAAATCACTCATACTGGAAAAGCAATTATCAAGGGCAAGAAAGAGTTACAACTCAATAATTTATTGAGAGTTCCACAAATTAAAAAGAATTTAATGAGTGTATCTCAGTCTGCCAATGATAATCAAGTTTATTTTGAATTCTACCCAAAATTTTGCACAGTTAGAGATTTACTGTGTAGAGAATTTTTACTACATGATAGAGTTCACAATGATTTCTATATTTTCAACTTGATGAAGAATCATAGGAAAGCTAATGACAAGAAATGGTGTAATTAAGCTGGTATTAATAACAACGTAAATAGCAAGAGTACTTTTGATTTCTGGCACTGTAAATTGGGACACCTAAGTGTCAAGATTGTAAGACATGTATTGAGAATAATAATATCAATTTTAAGGATACATCACTGCCATATATGTACCTATTTGTCAAATGGGAAAAGGTCACAAGTTATCATTTCCTAATTCCATAATTGAATATCATGAACCATTGCAATTGGTAGCTACTGATCTATGAGGACCTGCACCAGTAAACTCGGATTATGGTTATAATTACTACTTGTCATTTATTGATGCATATTCTATATTCACTTGGATCTATTTTCTTAAGTCAAAAGCAAAAACAGGAAGGGCAGTATAGTAGTTTATTAATGAAGCTGAAAAGCAAACCAACCAACAGCTAAAGGTTATACAAAAAGATGGTGGGGCTGAATTCAAGTCACTAAAGGAGTAATTTATAAAGAAAGGAATAATTCATAGAGTTACCTGGTCACATACTTCAGAACAGAATGGGCTAACTAATAGAAAGCACATGCATATTGTGGAAACAGGTCTCACTCTCTTGGCACAAGCATCTTTACCACTCAAATTTTGGCCTAATGCATTCTCCACTTCAGTATACCTTATCAACAGAATTCCAACAAAGGCGCTGAAACTTAAAACCCCCAATGATATTCTTTTTAATGTCAAAACCGACCACTCAAATTTAAAGACCTTTGGATGCCTTTGTTTTCCATGGTTGAAACCATAAAATACTCATAAATTAAGTTTCAAATCTGCACCATGTACATTTTTGGGCTACGCATCTCATTAAAAAGGCTATAAGTGTCTAACCAGTAATGGTAAGATCATCGTATCAAAGCATGTTGCTTTAAATGAGTATGTTTTTCCTTTTGCAGCAAAAGATAGAAAAGTTAGTCAAAAGGTATATAATGATAAAATACCTCCAATACTAATTTACAATGAAGAAATAAAAGGAAAAACCAATGATCAAGTTGATACTGTGTAACGAACTGGATTTTCGACCCTCGAAAATCGACACTAATACGTCCACTATATTATATGCTGAGAAATCGAATGCCAGAAAACCCGATTGTTATGGGAAAGAAGAAGAAAGAAGATAAGAAGAAAACTAAACAACTTAAAATCTTACAACGGAACGAATAATCTATAATATATCACAAGTCTTTACATAAAAGAAAAACCGTAATATGTATATATATACACAAACATCAATCAGAGTATACTAACCTATTTCGGCCTGGACAGGTATAACAATCCGTCCTCACAATTGCTGATAACGCACCAATGAATACAGCGGTAAATATAACCATCTACCTGAGTACGTTTTTGGGCCTCCAACTCGTCTCCTAAAGCTCCAAGCATCCAAACTAATCTGTAATATACTCGGTCTGATCCGAGCATTATAATAAAATAACACCCGAGTCAGTCTGAAAAACCAGCATGAGAAAAACACACTCAACTGGATTTAAAGTTATAAGAAAAACTTTGAAAATCAAGGGTATCTCGTAAGACCACGCCACACATAAACACGATGGGTTTTTACCTTACGATAACCAAACCACTTTTATATAAAAATCCTGTGATATTATAATAGTGTCTAAGTACAAATACTTATTAAAATAGCTGAAATGCTTATATCTTACATTTCAACATAGTTGGGCACAATCAAAACTGTACGACGCTTATTAGGGAATGGATTCCATATAATGACTAGGCACTGGGGTACCACCTATCACGGTACACGTCTAGAAAATGTACCGAGATCGAACCAATCGATCCCTGCCAACACAAGACCTGCCTACCCCTTGCTGGATAGTATCGAATATGTCATCACCCCGGTTGCTTTGCAACCCTTTTGAGATCTCATGCGCAACCAATCCATAAATATGTAGATGTAGGGTATCTATAAAGGTGATAATATACCCTAATGGGTGCCACCAACTTAGCATTGCTGCATCTCCCCTGATTTTCAGTCATTCCCGGTTGATGAGGCTTGAGGCTACATTTTACCTTAAGAATAGCATTCATACTTGGACTACTAACACTGCCTTCTAGGCAAGTAATGTAATGATAGCATTCATCCATACAAGTTGTTCTGGGTCTGAACAAACCGAATCTCCAAAATCACCTTCTCATTATCTTCACGATATCACAATTCGCAACGCTCAAATCGGATCGAAGTGGTTTTAGGATAATTAAATCCGATCTCGGTCTCTTCGAAATGATTAACGAATTTGGCCAGATTTTTGATAGTCGGGTTATTTAACTATCAAATTACATGCATAAGAAGTCACTTGGCACATACTATAAATCTTTCAAAAATTTATTTCAAAATATCTTTACAATGATATATATTCAAATCTCTTCCAGTATTTCAATATTTGAAAACAATTTCAAATTTTTATATCCATAACAGGATATTTACAAATCATACCAACACTTAGAAATATTTCCAAATCCAACTTATAATTCATTACTTAGAAAAATATTTCTATATAAAATATTTCGTCGCTAAAATACCCCCAAACCTTTAATTTCCAATACTTAGGAAAATATTATAACTATTTCCTAAAACCATTTATAATATCCATACTTAGGAAATATTCCGTACTTATCTCATAAATCTCCGAAATTTTATTAATTCCCTTACAATTTCCAAAAATTTTCGATTATACTTATTTATAATCCAACTAAAAATTTATAACTCTTTTAATGAATTCAGATTCATTTTTAAAGTTCCCGTATCTACACAATTTGGAAATTTTCATTTCTCAAATTTTCTTAAGTTTCCGAATTTCATTATAAGATTTCTCTTATAAAATCACATCCATTAAATAAAATCTGGTTCAAAAATCTTGAGAGCATTTATAAATAAATTGCAATTACTTACTTTTAACTATATATATATAATAAATTCCAAAACAAACATGGTTAAATAATTATTTAAAATATCAAAGCACTTTTAAAAGAAACGTAAATAACTAATTCCAATTCATCTATAAAATTTCTAATCGATTTACAAAACTTGTTTATAAACTTAGAATTCATTTCAACATATTTAAATATTTAAGTGACTAACTTTCAGAAATATTTTAATCCAATTTATACTTTTTTTAAAACTACATAGTTTAATAAATAAAAATCCTTTTCTAAAAACAAACCTTAACTTCTTGTGAAAAAACATTTTTAAAATTCAACATACCCATTTTATACTTATAAATCTCTCACGATTTATCACAAGTCGATTTATATTTTCGATTTCATAACTATTCCCCCAAATTCCAAAATAGAATTTACTATTTCTATCTAAACCGATTTCCATATCTCATTTTAAATTCACACTGTGAATTTATATTTCCAATTTATCAAATGATAATAATTCCACTTATTTATAAACATCGTTTATAAGTTTATAAACTCAACTCTCATTTCTCTGTTAATAACGAATTCATATTAAACAACTCCATTTATAACTCGGTTCCTATTTTAAATCCCATTTATAAACCTATTTCTTAATAAATCCGGACTATATCCCAAAACATTTCAAATCTGAATTTCGACTTCTATTTCGTATTTCAAAAATCCCAATTAAAAATCCATTGTTTAAAAATGCTCAAATTAAATTCTCTATTTGAAACCATTTTACGGAATAGCTAAATAAATATCTAAAATCAAATTTATTTATTTTATCCAAATCAATTCCTTTTTAAATAATCCCAATTTTCAATATAAATATTTTTATTTCCAAAATTACTTTTGAATTCCCTTTTTAAATTAAAAAATATTATTTATGGCATTTATAATACCAAAATTAAGGCCAGTGTTACTATAGCATCCAATTAATTCAAATCACATCTTAATCTATAATAGATTATTCAAAACACATCATATATCACTATATATGAAATTTAAATCAACAATTTTGAGGAATCCAGTTGGATCCCTCCAACCTGTTTCCCTGCAACCACAGATGTTATATAATCACAAAAAATATAATCACCACTTTGAGGTGGGATATCGCAATAAAAAGGGTCATCCGCTATTATGCGGGGTGCATAGTGTCTCATCCACTCCAATCGGCAGGAAATATATCCAACTACTAATATATACACCACTATATATATATAATATAACATCCAACTGATAATAATTTATCAATCAATCCAATCAACCAATAAATGATTTTTACTATTTAAAATAAAACCAATTATCCAAAATGACTGAGATTTACTAACATTGATTTTAGAAGTCGCCAAAACGTTCCGTAGGAATTCGAATGACATCCGAATCCAGGGAAAAATCCAACATGCTTAAATCTCCACCAACCCAATTCCATCTCACAGTATTCGACGATACGATCCTAAGGAAACTCGTTTTGTTTGAATCTGACCTAAAACGAGTAAGCTATCACGTCTATAATATTATCAAATAAAATAATATATTATTTTCCTTAATTACAAACTTAAGGACTAATTACCTCAGTTTAAAAATTATTAGCCACTAAACTTCCTCCCCCAAATCTCGTTCACGAACAAACACCCAGGCCCCATTTTCCTTCAACACCGCTGCCTCCCTCCGCCGCCTGAGACCGCCGTACCCTCGCCGCCGTCCCCCTAGAACTTCCATCACCCCATGCCACCGGCGCCACTTCCCATTTCGCCACCATTTCGCAGAAAAATACAACCCAATCAACTCCGTTTATTCCCACTCGCCGCCGCTACAGGCGAAGATAACCCACAAAACTCTGGCCGAAGGTAGCCTTCCCCTCCACGAACATTTCTCCTTCACGACCCCTCGCTTGAAAGTTGGCCAAATTGCCGCAATCCCCTACCCAAACTACCGTTGGTCAACCAAGAACTACCGCTAATCCACCACGTTAAAACCCATCTCCACTGTTGGTTAGGTCTAACTCCTTCCCACGACCTTTTCCTAGTTGACGACTTCGCCTGATATCGTCAAAATTGGCTCCAATGATCTCGGGCCGTTGGATGAAGCATTTAAAATTTTATAAAAGTAACGAATCTTTTTTCAGCAAATCACGCAAATAAATAAGGAGAGAATGATGGAAAAGGACGAGAGTATGAGCTTGTTCCAGGGGTAGGGTGGCTGTTCAGGGGTAGGGTGGTTGTGAAGTTAATTTGATTAAAAATATATCATTTAAAATTTCAAAATATCTAGATATTTAATTCCGAGCCCCGATCGAGGTGTGCCACCAGGCGTTCCTATTGTTATACCCCTATTACGAACACAATGGAACAAGTTTCAAGACCTAATTCGATCGTATGCAGAAGATAGTTTTTTGAACCCGATTATTATATTAAATTTTCGATATTAATTTCAACACGTTTCTATCCCGTACGACCAAACGGTGCATCTGATCGCTACAAAATTTGACGACGTAATATAATTCACTATTATGGACCCAATGACCCTAGCTTCGTCGAAAATTAAGACTGTGCCCCGGAAGGCTATTTTCACTTGTTAATTAAAACGAGTTATTTTTACAATCAGTTAAATCACTTTTGAATCGAATTTAAAAGTTTGTATATCTTCATTTTTATTAAATAGAATTTAAATCAGCTTTGAAATTATTTTTATTCAGCTTAAAACCCAAGATTCAATTATTTAAGAAATTTCAATTATTAAATTTAACGATTAAATTATCTAATAAATCATTATGTTTGAAATTCAAGTTATTAAATCTATAAAATTTACTTTTCGATATTTAAATTTAATTAAACATTCAAATTTCAAACCACTAAATTCTGGATTGTTACATACTTCCCCCTTAAAAGAAATTCGTCCTCGAAATTGTCAAGGTAGGAAAAATGCCTAAACCCATTTCTTTTCTAAAACAATTTAGTTTAAATAACTTCCCAAATCCATTTAAGCCATTAACTTTCCAAAACCAATTTGTTGATTACTTTTACTAGTTTCCAAATTCTCGATAGATCCCAAGTAATATTATTCATTCAATCATTTCAAATTATAATCCAAAATCAAATTTTAATCATCACAAATTTCTTCCAAATTTCTAACTCTTTAAATTTTCAAAAAATTTAGTCAGCGTCTCCTTTGCGGGGCTAGATCAGAAAAACCACAAATTTCCACTACGGGCTTAAACCAACAAAAGAAAACAAAAGGCAAGTGGTTCAACCATAAAACCATTAAATTCAAACAACAATTTAAATATGTACCTTTTTGTTGGGCAACCCAATTTTACTTATGAAACCAGAGGTATAAAATTAGCTTTGGCTTTTATATACCTACATCTTATTTCTTAATGATGTCTAATCATATAATTCAAAATCATATTAATTTTCATTTTCAATTTTCAATTTTCAATATCTGCTTACTAAAACCGTACGATGTACATATATCATCCGTACGCACATCTTAATATGATCGCTCGCTCGATCACACAATCTCTCTTTCGTACTAGTATCATTCACATGACTCTCTAGTGTGGACTTAGATCCGGTTCCTTGATTAAAAACCGTCATCCTCCTTGCATAGCCATATACTATGATAGAGATCCCAGAATCAATCAAAAATCCATATCCAGCGTTTGGTCGAGAAACGAGTGAAAAATCCTAACTCGGATCGATATAAATTATCTCGAAATTATGTGCTCAAATCTAGATCAAACCGTTATGCGAATAAAATAATATACGTACAATTTACGTATTTATTTCGAATGATTCTTAGCTATCCCAATTTCTCTTATTCACATTCATTCCATTTACAATCAATTATTCTCAATCCATAATTCACATCCCTTATTTACTTAGTATATTCACTTCTTTACATAGTATATTCCATAATACTATTATCACTTAAACATCATTCAATAGAATTTATTTACATAAGTTCATTTTAAAATGTTTTATACAACTTAAGTTTATATCCATTTTATATCAAATCCAATTTTATTTCAATTAATACCATTGCTAAATTTCAATATTTCAACCATATTCCAAATTCATATTCAACTCACTAATTTATTTAGTTAGTTCATTCCTTAATTCATTTCCAAAATTTATTTTGTTTAACCTAACTTAGGCTAAATTTCTTTCCATAATTCATTTTATTTAACTTAATTTAAGTTAAATTTCATTCCATAATTCATTTTATTTAACTTAATTTAAGTTAAATTTCATTCCATAATTCAATTTCAAATTTATTTTCCTTAACATTCACATGCAACAATTTAAAAGCTTTCTTTCACTTACAAATCCCCAAAATTTATAATTTATCAACTTATTTTCTCATACTCTCAATAAAACATTTAAATGAAAATCCCAAAGTTTAAAAACCTTGTTCCTAAGTATTTCAAATCATTTTTGAAAACGTATACATATATATAGACACACACACACATAATCCCTTGGCATATCAAATCATTCTTTTTGAATCTCAAAACCAAAACCAGTTTTTACCAAACAAAACTCCAACGGTAGCAATTCCTCCCTTGGAAACTCGAAAATGAATATCGATGATGCTGTAGTCATCACCGAAATTATTTTCCAGTGACCGAAGTGAGTTCAGTGCTTTCTATTCCCTTTAAAATCCTTTTAAAAATATTTCCATTATTTCCATTCAAAAACACTTTCCAAATAATGCTATTATTATTTTTCAAAGCTTTGAAAAACATTTTCAAAACCAACGGGATTTAAATTCCAAGCTTTTAAATCCTTTCCCATTTATAAATCAATTTATAAATTATATTTATATAGTTCCATTTTGTTATATGAATTTATTTCTTAACTTTTAATCTTGCTTACATTATAATATCAACTTTTATTCGATCACCAACAACAATCAAAAAATGATAATAATCAAATATTATCATTCTCTAACAACCAAGCACACTATATATACCATAATAATTTTTTGAAAAATTATTTCTTTATATATAAAACTATAACAAGGGTAAAATTATTTTATTTACCCAATTTCAAAATAATACTATGTTGAATTGCTCTGTTCAAGTGTTTAGAGATCCCTATCAATAACGTTAATTACTCATATTGACCAGAATCCATAAGCCACTCAACTGACCAATCAACACAATATAAAACAATTTTATATCACTAAAAAATACGTGCTCATATATATATATATATACACACACACACACACTCAAACTCATTTTAGGGTGCTACTAACCCTGTCTCTAATGAGTACCTCACCAAAGCCAAGGTTCTCGCTTAACCTTCAACTCTGATACCAATTGTAACGAACCGGATTTTTTACCCTCGAAAATAGACACTAATATGCCCACTTTATTATATGCCGAGAAATTGAATGCCGGAAAACCCGATTGTTAGGGGAAAGAAGAAGAAAGAAGATAAGAAGAAAACTAAACAACTTAGAATCTCACATCGGAATGAATAATCTATAATATATCACAAGTCCTTACATAAAAGCAAAACTATAATATGTATATATGTACAAACATCAATCAGAGTATACTAACCTATTTCAGCCTGGACAGTTCTAACAATTTGTCCTCACAATTGCTGATAACACACCAATGAATACAACGGAAAATATAACCATCTACGTGAGTACGTCTCTGGGCCTCTAACTCGTCTCCTGAAGCTCCAAGCATCCAAACTAATCTGTAATATACTCGGTCTGACCGGAGCATTATAATAAAATAACACCCAAGTCAGTCTGGAAAATTAGCGTGAGAAAATCACACTCAACTAGATTTAAAGTTATAAGAAAAACTTTGAAAATCAAGGGTATCTTGTAAGACCACGCCACACATAAACACGATGGGTTTTTACCTTACGATAACCAAACCACTTTTATATAAAAATCCTGTGATATTATAATAGTGTCTAAGTACAAATACTTATTAAAATAGCTGAAATGCTTGCATCACACATTTCAACATAGTTAGGCACAATCAAAATCTTACGGCGTTTATTGGGGAATGGATTCCATACAATGACTAGGCATTAGGGTACCACCTATCACGGTACACGTCTACAAAATGTACCGAGATCGAATCTTTCGATCCCTGCCAACACAAGACCGGCCTACCCCTTGCTGGATAGTACCGAATATGTCATCACCCTGGTTACTTTGCAACCCTTTTGAGATCTCATGCACAACCAATCCATAAATATGCAGATGTATCGAGAAAGGTGACAACATACCTTAATGTGTACGACTCACTTAGCCTTGCTGCATCTTCCCTGATTTTCAGTCATTCTCGGTTGATGTGGCTTGAGGCTATGTTTTACCTTAAGAATAACATTCATACTTGGAATGCTAACACTGCCTTCCAAGCAAGCAATGCAATGATAACATTCATCTATACAAGTTGTTCCGGGTCTGAACAAACCGAATCTCCAAAATCACCATCTTTGTTATTTTCACGATAGAAAAATTCGCAGCGCTCAAATCGGATCGAAGTGGTTTTCGGATAATTAAATCCGATCCCGGTCTCTTCAAAACGATTAACGAATTTGGCCAGATTTTTGATAGTCGGTTATTTTACTACCAAATTACACGCATAAGAAGTCCCTAAGCCCATATTATAAATATTTCAAAAATTTATTTCGAAATATCTTTACAAAGATATATATTCAAATCTCTTCCAGTATTTCAATATTTGAAAAAAAATTCAAATTTTTATATCGATAACAGGATATTTCCAAACCATATCAACACTTAGAAATATTTCCAAATCCAACTTATAATTCATTACTTAGAAAAATATTTCTATATAAATCATTTTTTCACTAAAATACCTCCAAACCTTTAATTCGAATACTTAGGAAAATATTATAAGTCTATTTCCCAAAATCATTTATAATATCCATACTTAGGAAATATTCAGTACTTATCTCATAAATCTCTGGAGTTTTATTAATTCCCTTACAATTTCCAAATTTTTTTGATGATACTTATTTGTAATCCAACTAACAATTTAAAACTCTTTTAATGAATTCAGATTCATTTTCAAAGTTCCCGTATCTATACAATTTAGAAATTTTCTTTTCTCAAATTTTCTTAAGTTCCCGAATTTCATTATGAGATTTTCTCTTATAAAATCACATCCATTAAATAAAACCCAGTTCACAAATCTTGAGAGCATTTATAAATAAATTGCAATTACTTACTTTTAACTATATATATATAATAATAAATTCCAAAAAAACATGGTTAAATAATTATTTAAAATATCAAAGCACTTTTAAAAGAAACATAAATAAGTAATTCCAATTCATTTATAAAATTTCTAATCGATTCACAAAACTTGTTTATAAACTTGGAATTCATTTCAACATATTTAAATATTTAAGTGACTAACTTTCAGAAATATTTTAATCCAATTTATACTTTTTTTAAAACTACATAGTTTAATAAATAAAAATCCTTTTCTAAAAACAAACCTTAACTTCTTGTGAAAAATCATTTTTAAAATTCAACATACCCATTTTATACTTATAAATCTCTCACGATTTATCACAAGTCGATTTATATTTTCAATTTCATAACTATTCCCCCAAATTCCAAAATAGAATTTACTATTTCTTTCTAAACCGATTTCCATATCTCATTTTATATTCACACTGTGAATTTATATTTCCAATTTATCAAATGATAATAATTCCACTTATTTATAAACATCGTTTATAAGTTTATAAACTCAACTCTCATTTCTCTGTTAATAACAGATTCATATTAAACAACTCCATTTATAACTTGGTTCCTATTTTAAATCCCATTTATAAACCTATTTCTTAATAAATCCGGATTATATCCCAAAACATTTCAAATCTGAATTTTGACTTCTATTTCGTATTCCAGAAATCCCAATTAAAAATCCATTGTTTAAAAATACTCAAATTAAATTCTCTATTTGAAACCATTTTACGGAATAGCTAAATAAATATCTAAAATCAAATTTATTTATTTTATCCAAATCAATTCCTTTTTAAATAATCCCAATTTTCAATATAAATATTTTTATTTCCAAAATTTCTTTTGAATTCCCTTTTTAAATTAAAAAAGTATTATTTATGACCTTTATAATACCAAATTAAGGCCAGTGTTACTATAGCATCCAATTAATTCAAATCACATCCTAATCTATAATAGATTATTCAAAACACATCATATATCACAATATATGAAATTTAAATCAACAATTTTGAGGAATCCAATTGGATCCCTCCAACCTGTTTCCCTACAACCACAGATGTTATATAATCACAATAATATAATCACCACTTCGAGGTGGGATATCGCAATAAAAAGGGTCATCCGCTATTATGCGATGTGCATAGTGTCTCATCCGCTCCAATCGGCAGGAAATATATCCAACTACTAATATATACACCACTATATGTATAATATAACATCCAAATGATAATAAAGTATCAATCAATCCAATCAACCAATAAATGATTTTAACTATTTAAAATAAAATCAATTATCCAAAATGATTGAGATTTACTAACATTGATTTTAGAAGTCGCCAAAACGTTCCGTTGGAATTCGAATGACATCTGAATCCAGGGTAAAATCCAACATGCTTAAACCTCCACCAACCCAATTCCATCTCCTAGTATTCGACGATACGATCCTAAGGAAACTCGCTTTGTTCGAATCTGACCTAAAACAAGTAAGTTGTCACATTTATAAGATCATCAAATAAAATAATATATATTTTCCTTAACTACAAACTTATGGACCAATTACCCCAGTTTAAAAATTATTAGCCACTAAACTTTTTTCCCTAAATCTCGTTCACGAACAAACACCCTGGCCCCATTTTCCTTCAACGCTGCTACCTCCCTCCGCTGCCTGAGACCGCCGTACCCTCGTCGCCGTCCCTCTAGGCCCTCCAGCACCCCCACGCCGTCGGCGCCACTTCACAATTTGCCATCGTTTCGCAAAAAAATACAACCCAATCAATTCCATTCATTCCCCCCTCGCCGCCGCTATAGGCGAAGATAACCCACAAAACTCTGGCCGAAGGTAACCCTCCCCTCCACGAACATTTCTCCTTCACGACCCCTCGCTTGAAAGTTGGCCAAATTGCCGCAATTCCCTACATAAACTGCCGCTGGTCAACCAAGAACTGCCGCTAATCTACCACGTTAAAACCCATCTCCACCGTTGGTTAGGTCTAGCACCCTTTCATAACCATTTTGCTAGTTGACGACTTCGCCTGATATCGTCAAAATTGGCTCCAATGATCTCGGGCCGTTGGTTGAAGCATTTGAAATTTTATAAAAGGAATGAATCCTTTTCTTCAGCAAATCGCGCAAATAAATAGGGAGAGAATGATGGAAAAGGACGAAGTGTGGGCTTGTTCCAAGGGTAGGGTGGTTGTTCAGGGGTAGGGTGGCTGTGAAGCTAATTTAATTAAAAATATATTATTTAAAATTTCAAAATATCTAGATATTTAATTCCGAACCCCGATCGAGGTGTGCCGCCAGAAATTCCTAATGTTATACCCCTATTCCGAATGCAATGTAACAAGTTCCGAGACCTAATCGTAAGCAAAAAATAGCTTTTTGAATCCAATTATTATATTAAATTTTCGATATTAATTTCAACGCGTTTCTATCCCCTACGAACAAACGATGCATCTGATCGCTACGAAATTTAACGATGTAATATAATTCATTATTACGGACCCAATGACACTAGTTTCGTCGAAATCTGAGATTGTTCCCCCGAAGGCTATTTTCATTCGTTAATTAAAACGAGTTATTTTCAAAATCTGTTAAATTACTTTTGAATCAAATTTAAAAGTTTGCCTATCTTCATTTTTATTAAATAGAATTTAAATCGACTTTGAAATTATTTTTATCAAGCTTAAAACCCAAGATTCAATTATTTAAGCAATTTCAGTTATTAAATTTAACGATTAAATTATCTAAACAAATCATTATGTATGAAATTCAAGTTATTAAATCTATAAAATTAACTTTTCGATATTTAAAATTAATTAAACATTCAAATTTCAAACCACTAAAATTCTGGGTCGTTACATACTGCTACACTACAAACTAAGTCTTCACTTAGAACAGTTCATAGGCCAACAAGTCATGAGTTCCTAAGATCACCCAGGAAATCTGAAGGTCACTTTCAAGATAACGAACAACCATCAACCAGAGAACAAGAACTTCTTGAAGATACATATCAACATGAAGCCCCTCAATCTCAAGAACAACCACAAAAGGAACCTGGACATCTTACGATAACTAGGTCAAAAAGAGGAATATTTAAGCCTAAAGTGTATACTGTTACAACAGAATTAGAAGAACCACCACATATGAGCAAGCAATTAAAAGCAGTAAATGGAAGGCAACAATGGATGAGGAATTCCATGCTTTAATATAAAAAATAACACTTGGGAACTTGTATAACAACTAGAGCACAAAAATATCATAGGTTGCAAGTGGACTTATAAACTAAAGAAAATCTCTGATGGAATAGTATCTAAGTACAAGGCAAGGTTAGTTGCAAAGGGCTATATCCAATAATATGGATTTGATTTTAGTAAGACATTTTCACCAGTGGTTAAGCCAACTACTATCAGAATAATACTAACTATAGCACTGCATCACAGTTGGAGAATTAGACGACTAGATGTCAATAATGCTTTTCTAAATGGAGAACTTCAAGAAGAGGTATATATGAAACAACCATAAGGTTACAAACTAAGCAACATGAAGAGGTATATATGGACTATAGCATGCACCAAGGGTCTGGAATGATAAGTTAAAAGCAACACCGATTCAGCTGAGATATTGGGCAACTAAATCAGATAATTCTTATATGTTAAATTTGATAAAAATGCAGTAACTTATATACTTGTCTATGTGGATGATTTTATAAATATAGGAAATAGTGAAGCTGAAATTAACCAGGTGATCCACCATCTAGAGAAAGCATTCTTGATCAAAGACTTTTAGGGATAACGGTGTGCAGATAATCAAATACAGAGCTTGTACTACGTCAGAAAAAACATATTGTAGAAATCTTAGTTAAAGCAAAAATGGATCAGGCTAAGGGGCTACCTACACCAATGGTCAGCAATTTACAGTTATCTAAAGACAAGGGTGAATCCATAGACAATGAGAAATAAATAGTAGTATAGTAGATGCACTACAATACGTCACAATAACAAGACCAGATATAGCATTTAGCATGAACAAGGTATGTCAGTTTATGCAAAGACCATTAAGTGATCACTGGAAAGCCGCAAAGTGCATCTTAAAAGAAACAATAAATCAAAGCACAAGCTTGAAAGCATGTAAAATAGTAGAAATTCAAGGATACTCAAACGCCGATTGGGCAACCGATATAGATGATCGAAGATCTACATCTGGGTACTGCATATATTTTGGTGGGAATCCAGCGTCATGGTGCTCCAAAAAGCAGCCAGCTATCTCTAGATCAAGTACAGAAGCAAAATACCACAACACAGCAAACACAACTGCAGAGGTCACATAGATCGAGTCTCTCCTCAACGAAATCGGAATTCAACCAAAGACCAGACCAATCATTTGATGTGACAACCTCAATACCATCTCGCTAACCACCAATCCAATACTTCATTCACGAACGAAGAACATTGAAATTAATCTCTACTTTATTCGAGAAAAGGTGTTAGAAGGAAAACTAATCATTAATCATCTGTCGGCGTTTTATCAACATGTTGACATACTCACAAAGCAATTATCAGCAAATAATTTTGTGAGATTAACGTCTGATTTAAGAATTGAAGATGGTGGCAAACAGAAGAAAGGGAAAGAAGAGAAACCCTAGCTCGATTTGTCGGGGGTTATTGGAGGAATGAGATAACATCGGCTGTTAAACAACTTATACACTTCTTTCATACTATAAGGGATATAATTGTAATTATACATGATACAGCTGTAACTAGTTGTATATAGTTGATTAAGTCAATCCAGCCTAAGAAATACAAGCCTATATATACAACTGTATTAAATTGTAAATATTATCTTTCTGAAAACAAAGCAGTTTGTACTTTCTTCTTTTTCATATTTCCAACTCTCATTTTCCTTGACTTTTTAGCTTCTTCCTACCGTGAAGAGTGCCACTATACTGGAATTGAACTTCAAAGCATATATAATAACATTTGGATCGATATCAAGCATGTTAGCATGCATCCGTGCAAAGACATCATGACAATAATGGACTGATAACCTATTCTATTTAAAAATATCAACCATTGTTTGCAAACTTTTAAAAAAATGATGTGGATTCACTATATAAAGATAATCACACTGCCTGACATTTCTAATTTATTCATTGACTGGCTGATAACTTGCTCTGTGCATCAAAGTACAATGCACCTGGTAAACTAAAGTGGATATACATTCAAAAGAAAAAAAGAAAAAAAGAGCCTGTGTTTCTACTTTCTATCATTAAAATATGTTAAAAATTAAATATCATACTTGTACCATAGGAGTGGTCTCATGAAGGTTCTGAATAATTAGCGGCATTAAGTTCTTTAACAGCCAAAGGTATCAGCGGTAGTGGAGGAGTCGGCAAATCTAAGGTCGGTCAGAAGCCAAAGACGGGTAAAGAAGAATGGCGATAGGATGGGGGATGCGCCGACGAAATCACAGGAAGGGATGGAGGAAGGTGATGGCGAAGGGGTTGGAAGGGCCATGTGAAATAGAACTCACAGGAGGCAGTGGTCGAAGGCATTGGCGGCATGCTTTGGAAGGGAGATGCGAGGTCAAGTGGCGAGAATGAAGGCATGGATTGGGGGAAGAAATAATGGTTTTTTACGTAAACCAAAGAACTCCATTTAACATGGATTAGGTCAGCGACTTAGACGGCGAGGATGGAGGCATTGGACTGTGGAACGTGCATCTTATTAAATAATTGACGCCATGCCTGTCAATTACTTGCCACGATAGGTGAATACTTCAGTTAAGCTCATGATCCTACTTAATTATTTCCCTTGTTTTAACTTATTTTTCCCATTTTTCATTCATTACGCCAAACCCGTTCAGTCCACTTTCGGATTTTCAAGTTGGATCTTCAATTGGTGAGGCAATTCATTTTGACTTGGCTCAATCGAGGATCCAAAGTGCTAGAAGCAACTCATCTCAACTTCCTTCCCATAAGAAAATTTTTGAGTTATTGGTTAAAAAATTTGATTATTACATTTAAATTTTGATTTATCATCTTTGTAGATGATTTTTAGGGATTTAGTTGATAAATTTGTAAACTGGTTGTAGAACCTAACCATGATTTGGCTAAACTTCATATTGTTGTTTACAAATTTAATTTTACTTCCAGTTCAAAAAAATTAGTTTAAAGTTGAATTAACATTTCCATAAAACTATACATACTATCTTTTAGAGCAACAATAAAGATAAATGTTTGTGCTAATAAGAGTGGACATGGTTTGCCTAGATTTTATCTCGGTTGTCGTGTTTTTATCGGCTGTGGGATTACAGATGTGGCATCTAAAAACTTACTTCATTTAGAAAAGGTATTATGAGTTAACCATGTCCATTTTATTATTTTGTATAATATTATGATAGTACTCTTTCTCTCCTTGGCTGTTTTGGTTAACAATGAATTAGTAGATTCTTTAATAGTCTATAATTTGATTTTAATTACAATTACAATGATATAATATCTATTATTATTTTTATGAAAAGGTAATTTCTCATATCTTTGGTTAATTTTTAGCTTTTGTTTGAGCATTCATATTACTTTCAATTGTCTAATTTTGGTTTCTATGTATTTTAAATTAAAGATCCCAAGTTAAACATTATATGCCCACGAGTAAGTTCATTGTCCTACGAAATTCCAAATAAGAGGAGGATGTGATATATTTGATAACGCTCTGAGTTATGGACATACAGAAAATTCTAAATCTAAAACTAAAACATCAAAAATTAATTAAATTTGAATGCAGTCTTACCCTTTATTGGAACTCTCTTATTCTCATTTCACCATTTCATTTATTATGACGGTAATGGTAGTTAATTCGGTATGTGTACATAAGAAATGATTGATAGTTAATTAATGATGCATTGATATAGTTCAGTAGATCTATTTTTCAAAGTAATTTACACTCATTGTTTTCTAAATAAGGTGTTGCTTAAATATATTCAAATTCAATTATTTGAATAAGTGATTGCAATATGTTTGAAAATATTTTATTTCAACAATGTTCCACTAAAGCATTTTGGATGTGCAACATACAAATTGTTTTTTTGTTTGTGTTTTTATATTTGTGGTTATCTGTATTATGATAACTATCGCACTATTCTTTGTTTTCCTGTACATTAGTCCGCAATTGAATGTATTGCCTAAATAGAGTTTTGTCATGATTAAAAATATGATAGTTCTTCTGTAACGTGTAAAAAAGGTGCCATACATGCAAGAAATTGGAGCTCATAAACTCCTCATAATTGGAATGAAAACACGTTATTGCTTTTAATCATGATTTGTGTAGCATATATAATATTATTAGAAAAGGATTGACTTAAAGTTTGTATGATAGAAAAATATAGTTATTTTAAGCTCTCTCTTCAATATCCAACGCCTAGTTCTAAGCCCTCTCTTCATCTTGCTAAACTTGTTAACGGCCTCTCCATGAAAGCAAAGTATTGTATATACTTCCAAAAATAATAAACATATCCAAAGTTGATCAAAACTCCTCAACACCAAAATAAATCACCTCCGCTACCTCTTAGCAGTGCACAACCACCACCACTTCCACCTTTGGCCGAGCACATCAACCTCAAAGATATCATGGCCAAGCTTCCAGAGGTGAAGAGGGAGATCCTGGAAGCTCCAGAGCAAAGAAAAGAGAAGGAAGTGCTACCGAAGTACCACCGAATTTATTTCAAGAAGTTTCTGAAAAAGATTGGCAAAGTGGAAACCGATAGTGAGTACTCAACATTCATAATTATTAAATAACATCTATAATTATTTCAAGTATGATAATATGACCATTTAATATCTTGGATGATTTATATGGATGTTTTGAAAATTGGTTGATTATATGGTTGAAAACTTAGTTGTGATATATATAACTAATAATGGGTAAATCATAATTATCCAAAATAGAAATGGTTAATTAACTAGCATCAAAAAATAAATTTATATTATTGTGTATGTGAGTTAGTAAGCCTCTTTATGGTTTTGAATACAAAAGATTGAAAAATGAATATATAATATTATAATATGGAATAAAGTGGAAAATGAATTTTTCAAGTAGTAAAAATAGTTTGAAATGATTTAAAATGGTTTATTATGGTATTTTAAACATTTTAACAAGTTTTGGCAAAGTTTAATGAAGTTTGAAAAATAGAACCAAATTGAGCTTGTCGCGTAGTGGCAGTTCGTCATTTTCCGACCTGAAAAGCTAAATCAATGTATATGATTCAATATAAGTCGAAATTCTTTGAAATAAGAATTTTCTGGACCCATATGGGAACAGTTTTCAAATAAGAAGAAAATCAAGATTTCATTTAGTAGAGTTTGAAATATTTCCAAATCAAGTTTTCAAAAACATCACGTTTTGGCAGTTCGGAAACCAAAGTGGTAAATTCTTAAAAATAGATATTGTTAATCCTTAATAATATAAAATAAATTCCATAAATATGTTAAAATGTTTTAAAAGGGATTAAAGTTATAAAAATAGACTTATATGAAATGGAAAAGCTGGTTTGATCAAATAAGTTTTAAAAACACTATTTACAGTAGTTTTTGCAATGGTTTTGGTAACTCTTGAAAATCAAGGTTTTATCTTAATTATTCTTCGCCAATCATCTTAGTAATCTTTTCAAATGAATAATTAAGTATTTTGAAAATGATTTGGAAGTTTTATAATTATTTTAAAGGAGTTTAAAATAAATGGTTAAAGGAAAAAACTTGACCTCCTTATGAATGACAAAGAGATGGTCTCTGGACCTGAACTTGGACAACCAGTATTTGGGTTCAGCTCTAACTATCCGGACTGGCCCAATGATGGGGAAAATTAATTTGATCTACCTGGACCGCATTTTCTTATGTTAGAAAAAAAAAAGATTTGGAGTTTTTCAAAAATTAAACAAGAATTTAAATTATGATTTTGGTGATATAGAGAATACTCTATTTAAACTCTGTATTAACTTCCGAAGAAGGAACTCGTACTATCCATGTGAATTTAAAAGGTGATTTCACCGTTATTCGACGAATAGTACAAGATGAATATGGAAATTGGTATTGAGTATAATTAGTCTAATCTCTATGGATCCTTTTCTACTCAGCACTAATTAATTTGGGTTTACAGTAAATGATGTCTTAAATAACATCGTTTTTGACCCATTTAAAAGTTATGATTTAAAAATAAGAAATCTTTGTTAAGAATTAAATAAATGATTTGGAAATGTTTCCTAAGTAAAAGGTAAAATGATTTGAAATTATTCCAAGGTTAAAGAGGTTCAATCAAGCAAAGAATTTGATAAATGAGGCTTAATGATTCCATATACTCTTAAAAGATAAAGGAATAGTTTAAAAGAATATATCTGCGAAAGATATTTGATTTGATAAAAAGATAAATTGATTAAATACTGGTTGATAATCACCTATATACTTAACATCCTTTTATCGATGATTGGTTCAGAGAAATCAAGGTCAGATTTGGGTAATTCCTATCCAAAAACCACTAACATTACATTTCTAAAACCACATACATGGATCTCTACAAATGTATATCTGTTTGGTGGCGCAGGAGGCAACTCCTCCTATACTTAACACCTGTAATGACCCAGAAATTTTATGATTTAAATAATATAATTAACAAAATTTTTCTTGTTATTAAGTAAATTTTTCTTGAAATTAAACAAGTAAAATTTTACAGTGGAAATTTGATATTTGAAATACATCTATTTAATCATAGCAAATTTCGGATTTTCATCAGAAAATATATAAGTTTATTTTGTTGTGTAATTTTCAATTTCAATTTGAATTCAGTTAAAAATTGATGGAAATTAAATATTTTTGAAACCTGAATATTTTTATATAATAAAAATATAAATCATTTTATGAGTGAAACATTATATTTTGTTTCGCCAAATTTGTAAGCCCTGTTTATCTTATTTTCGGCGTTTTAGCAGCATTTTGGCAGCTAATATAGACTTTTGATAGGATGGTCATGTCACTCATATCTGTTTATCATTTTGTTCGTCTCGTCGTGTTGATATCCATAATATATTCATTCATGTAATTCGGCGTCCGGTACGCGGCGGAATCCGCGAAACGGTTAGCCGTACCTATACCATTTGAGTCTCTAGAGTATTTTGTGGCCTTTCGTTTTCCATCTGGTAAAACCAATAGCCACTGACCATAATTATTCCTTGAATTCAGCTATTAACTTTTATTATTCCAACCGGTACAATTTATATTATGTTGGTTCATTTCTCTTCTCTATCTCTCCTCTTTCTGGTTTGTTCTTCTTTAATAACATATATAAAATATTTTCAAAGCTCATATATTTATTCTATTCTGAAGCCATTTTTCCTTCCTCTCTGCTCTTTTGTCTGCCATGCTTATAAAAGAAATTTATATAAAAGTAATACTATACGCAAAGCTTATATAAAAGTTCGAACATTTATTTGTGAAGCCTACTCCTCCACGTGAAGCCGCTGATCCACCCTCTCTCTCTTTTGCTCAACCACCATCCGTGTACAACCCCCTCCCTCTCCTCCGCTACCCTTCTCTGGCTGCATCACCAGCCAAATCCGCCTCCTTGCCTATGCCTGACCACTATTTCCTTCCCCACGCGACAGCCTGTAAACCATCCCACTCATCACGTCACATTTCAGAGTGCCATCTCTCCCACACAGCTCCGCCTCCTCCCTCTCTCGCCTCAGATCCGCAACCTATCCACCTCCGCCGTGATGTTTTCATGGCCTTCTCTTCTTTTCTTCGCTGCCTAACATGAAACAGCTCTCAACTCACCCCACGTTTCTCCTTCAAGACCACTCAGCAACTTTGCCTCCGCCATCACCATCCTCTGCACGCAACGGCGAGCTCACGTGCTTCCTCCATTTTCCTCTTGCCTGACAACTTTTCCCGCAGCCTGTAGCCGATCATCACCCACAAACCCAAGTTTTGTAAGTATATAATATATATATATAGTTTATAATATAAGCTTACTAAAAATATGAGATTTTAAATTGTTATTTTGAAATTTGATTTTGAAAGGAAATATAGGTTTTGAATTAAAAATTTGGTTTTTAATTTGTCTATATATAGAAAGTTTATTTTGGATATGTGATTCCAATTGAATATTGATGTGTTTTAAAAGAAAATATATACTTTAAAGAGTTTTGTAATAGCTTTAAAAATATATATATTATGTTTAAATGTTCAATTGAGAATTTTTGGAAGAAATATAAATAGATATATTGATTTTATTTGAGGTGTTTAAGAAATAATGATTTTGGAATATATATATATTGATTTTAATATATATGTGTTTAAATTTAATATTGATTTTCAAATGTATATATATTATAAAAAGATTTTTTTAAATACGTGTTTTAAATTTTAGATTTATATATATATATATATATATATGTTTCATCGGATCCATCGAGTTCAAGATCGTGCCAGCTTCGCTCTGCTTTGCTTTGGATTTGTCGTAGAGTTCGTGATTCAAACTCGTAGCTTTTCATGTTGTCTAATTTTTCTAGCCTCGAAAGGTGAACGATCACTCACGATTAACATTCTTATATTTAGTAAATTGATTTCACATGAAATGACGATTGAAATATACTGTTAAATTTGAATTGTTAAGTTCTTTAATTGTTAATATGATATGCCATTATCTGTAATTGTTTACCTATGACATATGACACTATAACCTGTTGTATATACTATATTTAAATTTGTTATAGATGATATATGCATGTTGTTGACATGTTATATTATTATCATATTTGTTCTCACTCTGCGAGTTCCTTGTTTGTTTAGAATTCCCTATGGGTTGAAATGATACATACCCGAATGATCTTATAGATTAGGGGAAAATCGTTATGGGTTGAAATGATAAACCCAAGCGATTTTCATTGATTTTAAATTTTGGGATTGCGGGTTGAAATGATATATACCCGTAAATATTAAATTTTAAATTGCGGATTGAAATGATAAATATTCGTATCACTTGACTATAGGATATAAAATTATATACGGACACCGTTGGTCTATTTTTGAAAATGATTTCCAAAGTTTGAAAGGAAATATAGGAGTTTGATTTTTAAAATATAATATAAAGATTTTTATTTTAATATGTGTAAACATTTAGATTTTAAATTATATGTTTTAGAAAATTTAAAATTTTTAAGTTAAGTTGTGAAAATGTAAATTTTAAGATTTTACTTATATTTTATTATTTTTAAAATATATGAAATAAGATTTAAATAGGTTTAATAAAAAGGTTTGATTTAATTTTATTTAATAAAAAATTTATTTAACTAATATATATAAAATATGTTTGAATATTGAATATTTAGTTAAATTTATTTTAATATTTTAAATAGATTTTTTTTGTATTAACTTTAATAAATAAAGGTCGGAAAGGTAAGTTAAAGCTGATTTGTAATTTGATTTATTTAAGAATTGAATTTAAATAAAATTGAATTGAAACTTATCGATTTAAGAATTTAAAGATATGATTTTATAACTGATAACTTGATTTTGGCTAAGAAGGACTAAATGAATATTTAAATTTAAATAAAATTGAATTTGAATATTGAAGTTTGATTCAAATTTGAAATTTGAGATTTTATTTAAATGTTTAACCAAAGGTGGTTAAATGAATATTTTAAATTTAAATAAAATTGAAATTGGATATTTAATTTTGATTTAAATTTGTAATCTGGGATTTTATTTAAATGGTTATTAAAATGATTAAGTGAATATTTCATGTTTAAATAAAATTAAATGTTGAATTTGGAAAAATAAATGAAATTTATCAATTTGAGTTATTGTAAATTGTCTGAAAATTTATACTTTGAAACCTATTGAAATTGGAAGTGGATTAAATTGTTGTTCAAACTTGGATTTGAAATCGATATAGATTAAAAATGGTTTTAATGAGAATTTGAATTGAAATTGAAATTGTTGAACTGAGATTGAATTTTTGGAACTAAAATTGATTTAATCATTTATATTTCAAATTGATTTGTGAGACTGGAAGAAACAATTCTAATTTGAAAGTTTATTTTAATACATAAATTATTTTCAATATATAAACTATTTTAATATACAAACTATTTTAACCTATAATCTATTTTAAATATAAAATATTTTAGTATATAAACTATTTTATCGATAACCTATTTTAAATATAAACTATTTTAAATTATAACTATTTCAATGTATATAAACTATTTTCAATATACAAACTGTTTAAGTTGGAACTGTTATAATTTAGATTTAATGGATTTAAATTCGAATACTTTGATATGATGGTTTAAACTATTTTCTAGTTATGATTTTTGGAAGGGATATGATTTCAAAAGTGAATATGATTTCGAAAGTGATATGATCTTGAAATGAATATGATATTTTGATATGAAGTATAAACTGTTTGAAATGATTATAAAAGTGATTTTATAAAAATGACCACGGTGTGAAATAAGCATTTGGTTGTTAAAGAAACCGGGATTGGATATTTTCATACTCTCTGCCAATACCGAAAACCACTTTAACAACTATGTACGTGGTGGAGATTACAGAACGAAGTAGGATGGTTTGGGGACGATTCTGTATGAGGTATTAACGCAGCCCTGACTCCCGCGTGTCAGCTTGATGTGGCTAAAACAGGAGCTATACCGGGTCAGGTGGGGTCGCTCCCCCCATTGGGCACATTTCTTCGATACTATTCTATTGCTTTTGTGATTCGATTGGGTGCACCTTTTATTTAGGAGTGTGTCTCGAGATGGGCGGTAGTTGCTGCTATGTGTTACCACCAGTCCGGGAGTGCAAATGGTAGAATCCTACCCTGGCATTGCCTCGCGTGCCTTGTCACATGCCTTATCACGCCTTCTACAATTTTGGTTTGTACCGTACCAACACTACACCACAAAAGGCTTTTAACAGCGTTTGATAAACGCTGTAATATGATACAACAGCGTTATTACAAACGCTGTATAACGACATGCTGTCGTATATACATAACTTACAACATCTTTTCTATAAACGCTGTTGAAACATCTCTGTGACAGCGTTTATTACGAGCTGTCAATAATATTTTTACAGCGTTTTCAGACATGCTGTATTATGTTTCAACAGCGTTTATAATTTAGTTGTCGAAGATGTTCAAATTCTACTTTAACTGTTTACAACAGCTTTTTCTAAACGCTGTTACTGAATCATCAACAATTTCGACAGCATGTTAAAAACGCTGTGATTGAATCATCAACTATTTCGACAGCATGTAATAAACGCTGTTATTGACAGTTTCAAGATAATTACAACACGAATTAAACGCTGTTGTTTCTTCATTGACAGCATTAATCAAACGCTGTCTTCTATTTATATAACAGCTTTAATATTCCACTCTATTTTTGAATATTCCAAAACTATATTTTAAGCATATTCAAGCAACTAGTATATATAACAGGTTCTAATAACTATTAATTGGTTACATAAACTAGTTAAGAGAATATTAATAAACAAAAGACATCCATAAACCAAGTTTCAATAATATCCATAAACAAAAATAACAAAGTAAACCAAGTTGCCACAAATTCTGTTAAACAAAGACACGTTATATGTTAAGTAAAAGTATAATATCAATACAGTAAGTCCACACCAAATGCCAACAACAAAACGTGCATCTAAAAAGCTCCATATGCTTGCTACTTGCTACGGAAGAAGAATGTGTCATCGCCATCTTTAATTACCTGCAATGAAGAAATTTGAAATGATCAGTGAGTAAACGCCATCTAAAAATTTGAAGTTTCATATGCTAAAATGCTTAACTGCGCCAAAAAATCACTATATGGATCTAAAAATTTGAAGTGATCAGTGAGTAAATGCTTAACCACCGTACAGTGTGAATTTTGATTGTATTTTGATTGTTTGTTTGTTTTCTAGTTTTAATTGCATTTGCATTCCTTCATAACTGCCTTGCTTGCCATCAACGTATTTCTGCGTCAATCAGTGAACACCTTCTACCACTGCCAGTCAGCACTTCATATACCTGTGAACACTGCCTCTCAACCAAAACTGCAACATTCACATACTAGTGAACACCTTCTACAAACAACACTCTCTGTCATCCCAAACACACCTCTTCACTGCCTTGCCATTCCCCACATCCTCAACTTGTTTTTACGTTCTCAACTGTACATTTACATTATCAACTATGCATACATATAACTTGCAGTGCTACTGCTCCTCAAACCCCCTCAACCATCTCCTTCATAAACTGTCAACATCTCACCACCAAACTTTTCTGACCACCATCAACAAACAACCCACTGCTGCACATCCCCTTCAACCCCTTACTGCCTTGCTCTCAAATCTCTCATATACCACCACAAATCACTTCAATAAACCACAAAAAACTTCACTCCCCCATCAGCAAACCTCTCTGTTCAACCTCCAACTGCACATATCATCTCTATCTCGATCACAACCATCCCTCACATACAGCCTTCATACCAACCCTCCCTCTCATACAAACAAGCTGCCTGCCAAATACCCACCAGTATACTGGCACATTAACAAACATTTACAATTTCAAAACAGTTGCATTTTCTCTGTACATTTCATATATTTCTTGTTTTTCCTTGTTACAACTGCCATACTTCATTGCTGCCTGCACATCATAGTGCATACCCTTGCACAATTCTGTTAACAAAACCATCTCCTCACCGCTAACTTCTACATAACTGCTAACATACCCAAATTCGTCCACCCGATCATATCACCACCCTCAAACAAGTACTCACTGCTTCACAAAAAATCAATATCCACCACTGCCCAAATACTTCAACCACTTCACGTATAAACATCATCGTTTCTGCCTTACCAAACTACTGCACAGACCATACTTCTCCAACTATATATAGTGCACATCCTTTCACCACTGCATTGCCTTGCTTCGACCAACTCTCCCCTGAGCACCCATCATTCTACAGCAAACTTCAACAACCACTCTGCCAACATTTCCTGACAACACATTCTTCAACCATTATCCACTTCTACATAACCTTTACAGCCATTAACTTGCTGCTCATTCACTTCCAATCACCAGAGTACACTGTCTTTCAACCTCACTCTTCACCAGTGCACATCGGTGCTACAACCTGCTTCATACGACAACTAACCCATTTCAACCACCGCAACCAAACCTCCTCAAACCACTTCTGTCACCATCTTACTGCAATAGTTCCACCTCCACAGCATCAACAACATACAACCCATATCTTCATCATCAACAACTATACTTCACTACCCTACTTTACAGCAGCCACAACCAAATTCATACAACAGTCACCATTCCTTAACAAACAACCAAATCCCCAATATTTAACCTCCAACTGACATACCCATATCCATTTCTGTGCACACAACAATGCAAACTCTCAACCCACCTGAATACTCTCACAACCATCAGAACCACAGCAATTCGTGCAGTTGACGTCTCAGGAAGATTTATTACCTAATATGGTCTAAAAGACACAAGGCAGAGTCCAAATCCAAGTTTGATTTTGGTATTTTTATTTTTCTGGATGCATGCAACAATTTATAATTTGCATGATTAACATATGCAATAGATTATCCTTTATTTTCTCCTTCTAATATAAGAAAAATGGCTGCTAATTGCACTAGTAATGAAGGAAGAAGCAATCGGCAACCTTATGCTAAAACAGCACTCTACTATGTCAACTTCATTTATTTTTAGTTCTATATTCTTTGAGGTAAAAAGATACATACCAACCATTCTCTGTGACCTCGTGGACCTTCTTTCTTGAGCCTTTTCACAGCAATAACAATTCCAGTTCCAGGCTTTGATGCTACAAGAGCTTGTTCCATAATCCAACCTTTGAATACAGAACCAAACCCTCCTACTGCTTGACTCACTTAATCTTTTTCCACTGCTCCTAGAAGTTGCACCTACAATGTTACAAAATGAAAATATTTATGAGTACATATTACATAATCTTAGATGATTTCTTTAAGTACATATTACATAATCTTATGCTGAAAACAATATACTAAACATAAGATAATTGTTAATAGTTTGCACTGATTGCACACTGAGTTTTGCATTGGTATCAGAGTTGACCAGAATCTGGAGAGCCACAGTTAGCAGTGAACCAGGCTTTGAATTATCACCATCAGGTGCAACTGCAAAACCAGAAGGCAAAACCACCACGCCTGAAGAATCTCCACCGTTCATCACGAGATGCATGGCTGGGATGTCAACAGGGGCGTACACCATCAGCGAACCAGACACATCAGTGCATGTTTCCTGAAGTATTAGCATGTTGCTTTCATTCCCATTCACATTTCCCATCTAAAACACATTACAGTTTTATAAAGTATAAACACAACAGCATTAGTTAATATATACACAAGTAAACTATAGAAGGTAAGAGTGAAGAGTAGAGTAGTTTACATCAGATCGGAGGAGGGAGACAGCATTGCCAGGATTGTGCCCTTTAATATGAACTTATTAAAGTTGGGCTTTACAGAGTGAGAAATTTTGAAGAAACCATTACTTATCATTCAGTCCAAGGAGTGACGAAGACAGTGCTTCCTCAGTTTGTGATAAAAAAGAATATTAGCATAGATCATTTTTTTCTTCTTCTTATACTATGCAACCTTTTGTTTAAAAAACAGTGTAACATCAGGAGGGAGTGTTTGTACCAGACCACTTCCACAGAAGCACTTACACATATAATCATAATTTAAACATAGAAGATTTTGCAGTACTTACCCAAATGAAACAAGCCCATAGTAGTAAATAATCATTACCGGTTGGAATGGAGGGGGACAATAGAAGCATTTGGAAGCTGCAACATGAATTAACAAATATAATTAGAATTATAATGGAATCTATTTTTCTAGTTAAGTATATTTGGTCCAAGACATATGTCAAAAGTTCAAGAATTCGGTTATTTGCTTTTTCTACCTATAAGCTCATGTATTACCTATAAAGTGACCACTACTATGTATATTGGGTTATTATGTATGAAAATGAAATCTTTCTTATTTATTTTATTTACCTTTTCCATTTATCCTTTTGTTTTGTATTTGCTTCTTCTTCATTTTATCACTTCTTTGTCAGTATTTGTTAGTTCACCTTACTCCCTTCTCTCTTCACCTCATTGCTTAGATCATAGACATGCTCCCAAACATCAACAAGAACCAAGTTAGTACCTTATAGAAAGTGAAGATTTTTACAAAAATAGAAAAGAATAATCAATGGAGAGGGCCCATGATAGGGGTACCTCATTTCTTATGAAGACAGTTAAGAGGGAAATAACATCATTCTGCTTATTGCTATGACTTTTATACTAGTTTTACCGCCACAACCCACGTGGCCTTCGTGTGTAGAAAATTTGGAAATTGGAACTAATTGAACTCATCCTATTGAAATGCTGACTATTGATATGTATATGTATGTTTATGTTGTTATATAGTCTTACCTGCTCTAATTTTTTGAATATGTTTTATATGTTCATGTCTTTCTACACTCTACTATAACCAATGAACAAGTTAAGAAACCACCCACCGAAAAGTGGAAAATAGGATTGGCTCAAAGAAAGAGACACTAATGTACTTAGTTCATCATAAATAGGTAATATATACATCAGATACTTCTTATGATAAATCAACATTTAATATTCTAGAGGCTGATATCTTCTATTTATGTTCATGCAACCCAGAGTACCTTTGTTGAGAAGGCAATGGCAATAAAGCTAGAACTCGAAGGCCAAGCACCCATGAGTTATGTCTTGAAACCTCAGCATCTGACAAATTACTGACCCTCCTCTCAAGAATAAAATGAACCTGCATCATACAACAAATAATCATTCAATCTTGAAGCCAAAATAAATGACCTCTAATTTCAGGGTAAGAATTTATCAATAAAAAGGAAATGGGCTTGCTGTAGGTTGTTTATCAACATAGTTGCTTGACTGACAAATTTTAACTGATTAGTAAATAGATATATCATTTAAGAAAATTAGTAGACAAGCTGGATAAAAGTTGCCATCCAAGAAACTGCGGCCCCAGTTTCTTCACTTCAAGGAATATAGGTACTTACACTAACAAGCCGGATCTCAAGGACTTTGTCAAATAGAAAATTGCATACAATTTGATTTAAAGCATGAGATACATTTCTTGGTAAATATCAGCAATATAAATTAAGATAAGAAAGCACATGTGCATTACCCACCTTCTAGTTCCAGGAGCCTTGGATCAAGACTACCATCAGTAAAATTTGGTACTTTTGCAGGACGTTTCCTCACATAATTCTCCTAAAGTGGTTTTGGGATCTGGAAAGAAAACTGAGATAATTGTAGCCCTTGTGAAGCATGCATTGGATTTTCTACAAGATACCTGCAAGTGCACAAGGCAGTGGAAAAACTAAGAGTTGTCAACGTTCAGAAAATGAACATGTTTTAGCATATTCATCATGTGATTTACTTCCAAATATCTAGTGACATGAATTCATAGGCTTAAGGCTATGATGGTAATAATGATTACGGCTTGAAAAGAATTACAATTACTAAAAACACAGCATGGAAATTGTCAAAACAAACCTTTGGACCTCAACCATTGACTTAGGTTTCTTTCCTGATGGAGCAGTGTAATATCTGGAAAAGGAGACCCAATAAACCTCTGTTAACCATAAAAAATCAAAGCAGAAAGGTTTAAATTTATAGATAGAAGCTTCTCCACAGAAACACAGTTCAATATGAGATGAAATATGCTCACTAAATGGAACCTAGAACAGTGATACAAATATTGAAATCCAGATAAATTAACCAAAGAAGGTAATAACAGCTGGGAACATCCCAAAAATTGATCTTAATATATGTACTTTGCTCAAGAAATTAAGGTAAAAAAATATATGCCAAAGAAAGTGATAGTGACTGATGATATAAATATTGCAATGCATAGATATAAGTGCCTAAACATATTCCTTCAACTTTTAAAATTACACAGGTTGCTAATTCAATTAGATTAAATTTTTTAAATAAGTTTGATTTCAGCTAGAAAGACCATCAAGCTCATCCTATGAGTTAACTAAAAGATAGCTCATTAACTCTAGCAACATATCTAAAAAACATGCACTAAAATCTGATCCCTGTAAAAAATCATGCACTAAAAAACTACTTCAGTGTTTATTTTCAAAAAATGCACCTGGTTTCTAGTGTGCTCTTAGTTTATCTGAGCTCAGCCTATATTACCTTCTAATAAATTTATATTAGTAATGTCAAAAAAGTGTGTTACAAAGCAAGTGCAACAAGAAGAAAAAACCGGAATGAAAAAATGTCTAATAAAAATAAAAGTTAAATAATTATCGATTATGGCAATTTACTAAACCAAATTATTGAACATCAAGGACATTAATGTAACAAAGATTATTAAGGATAATATTCTCTTGTAGAAAATATTCTCTTAATCAATCAATCTATATGTTAAAATCAAAACAACACCTTAATGCATCCCGCCGTTACTGTAGTTGATTCAAACATCCTGCCGTTACTTCTTCAACCTTGACTCATTTCCTGTTTTGGCTCCTACACTGTGTTAGCCCTTTAGCCTGTTCAACTTGGTGCAAAGACCCACTTTCTGGCTCCTTGACAATGATCAGCTCTTTGGCCTTCGTACTCACGCAATTGCCCATGCTGTTTTAAGATCTTGCCTGTAATGAAAGGTGCACACATCTGCACCTTCTGCCCAGATCTCACATGCCTTCAGTTGCTCACACTATTGATTCACTTTCATTTGCATGCACCTGCACCCCCTGCCCATGTTTTTCAGTTGGACATAGCTTGCATTTTCCTTCTGCATTCTTTAAAGATAGGTCATCAAGTTCACACATTGCAACTGTTCCATCTCAAGAAATCTAGAATGGATTGATCGTAGTGTACCTTCCTACATAGAAGAGTCTCCGGTGTTCACTTTAGCCGATTCGGGCACCCCACCGTGCTTCTCCAAATCTGACTCTCTTCCTTGCAATCTCATTCACTTTTCAGTACCTTGTCTTCATTATTTTTCTATAGCTCTTCATATGCCACAATTACCCAACTGTTTTGACGCTGCTCCATGTTATGTCGATGTTCACATTATCTTAAGATCAGTAAGCTTAACTACATGCTTCCCACTGTGCTGCAGAGCTCCTCTTGTTGCTGTAGATTTCCCATTGTACACACTCCATGACCAACCCTTGTATATGCCAAATTTTTGAAAATTAAGATCTGTCAGGTGATTTGATTCATTAGTCAATATAGGCTATAGTAGAGCAACTTATGATCCTAGTGGACATATTAGACAACAAAGAACTGAACTTGGTAGAAAGATATAACAGAAATACCAACATGCAGAAAATAAAAGAATAACCAAGGCAATATTAAATCAAATCATATTTTGAGGCATTTCACATTTGTATCAACAAAGTTCTCATGTTAGTCATATAGAAGTAATCTCAAATTATTTGTTTTTACTACTTACGATTTTTTCCATTGATTTAACTCCATGGAGTAGACCAGAAGTAGCACACAAAACTAGAAGCAGAACAAAAAGCAAACCAACAGCAAAATCCTATTTGACAATCGCAAAATTAGAATGTACACATATTGTTAAGTTTGAGGATTTGATAGAATATTATAGCTCATAAATCTATCTTTTAGCTCATGAATCTATTAAAGCTCATTGTCTATTCATAAATTGAATTTGTAAAATTTGAAAACCTTTAATGGTACCTGAAGAATAAGGGTGCCTCTTGTGACTTGACATGTAGGGCATTTATACTGTTTTTCTCCATTGGAAACTTAAGTTCCTGCATAAAGGCAGAGCAACGAGAGGAAAAAAGGAGGAAAAAGCAACTGATGAGGTAAACTAGCATAAAGGTCATATAAGATACAGTTGAGAACCACTAGTAAATTGGTAAGGCCATTATAGTGTGATCCTAAATGTATTGGACTTAAATCACACTATATAGAAAATTTAAAAAATTGGAAAATGTCATAAGATAAACTGTGTTTGGACAACAGAGTAGTAATATGTGCAATCAAATGTAAGTACATGTATGTAGATTCCAAACAGAAAAAAAATTTGAAATTGAGAAATCAGACTGGCTATAAGAGACTATAAGTCAAGAAATAACCACATGGTAGGTGAAAAATACAAAAATAAAACAATATTCATAATTTACGTTGGGAGAACTTATTTATAGCTACTAAACTGTGGAGGTTGAAATCGAACATTGTTTAACTGTATTATATATTTCATTTTTTGAGCATTTAACCAGCTAAGCTTTCTATATTACATGCTAATGATTTACCAGACCATATCCAAATTAACTTCAATGAATACTCATGAAACAATTTTTGGCCCATCTGATGCCAAGCAACCAATTACACGTGCAAATTATCAAATCAAGTGACCAACATCATTCACCAAATATAGCTAAGCTAAAAAGTTAACACATGGTAATAAAGACTATTAACACATTAGCAACAAATTGATCTATCTATGCAGTAATGAATGAAGAAAAAAAGGCAGTTTAGAAGAAACTGATAACACACCACTACAGTCACGTTTATCAGTTCATAAATTACACACACACATAACTACTTGGAATTAAAACCAATTGATAACACCGCACATTACATACACACTCAACTACTTACTATATATTATAGCTTCATACATACTAATTAGAATTAAAACAATAATTGACAGCACATGTTCGGTAATATTCAGAACTTATAACAAACAGTTTATAGGCAGTACTTATATAGCTTCAACTATCAGTGCATAAATTAACTAAAAACTTTCCTAAACATGAATCATACATTTAATAAATCATATAACTAAATTCAATCCCAAAATAACCCCAGTAAGCTTAGTTTTATATAACCATATGAAAAGAAAAAACATTAGAGTGAGAAAATGATCTCCATATTTCTAATAGTTTACAAAAACTGGAAGAGTGCCCTAAACTATCTCAATAGCCTAAAAACCAAATAGCTCATGTAAGTAATAAAGCTAAATCTACGAGAACTCCATTTTCATTTAAAAGGAAATCACAAAGGAAAATATGAATATTATTTAGTTAAAGTCGACAATAAACTACTATATAAATATGAATTAAGCTGACCTCTTTAGCTGAGCTAATTTAGGAACTGGACGAGTCCTTATAGGAAAAATTAAAGCACGAACGGGAGAGGTTTTTTATTGTCTATGTTTCAAATTTTAGAGTGGAGTAAAGGAAGAGGAAAAGAAGGCATGATCGATTATAGATTTTTGCTTACTGTATAGTAAGGGGAAAATAAGCTTTAAGCGGGAAGTAAAAATAACAGAGGGAAACTTAGGCGGGCTATCAAAGTGTACTGGAAAGTGACTTAATACAGCATCATGTTGTGCTGTGCTCAGTTTTTTTTATTTACGTTGAGATTTACAACAGCAAGTTGTGCAAAAACGCTGTGTTTAGAAGCTGTCAAACGTAATATTTCTTGTAGTGCAATGGAGTGCCCTCTGATAGCCCTTCAGTTTACGGAGGAATTATGGTATTGTATAGACTACGGGAATATATAAAATGTGTTAAGGGGGATATGGGTAATGCCTTAACGCTATTTTAATACTTTACTTTACCGATAGATATATTATAATAGCGTATATTACAACATAGTAGATAGTTCCACGGATCAATAGAGGATGGAAATCCCAAACATCCTTTAAGTTATATTGTATTTCATTTGGAGATTTCACTTGAGTTGATTTACTAGTATAAGAATGTTAATCCTGACTCGAGTGTTTTGTGTTTTGCTTTATGCTCGGGTTAGACTGAGTGTCACAACATTTGAGACTCACCTTTAGAAATTGGAGCTTTGCTTGAAGATCTGTCTTATATCTGTTGAACCTTCTGTTATTTCCAGTTGCTTATGTTCAGTCTTGTCAGTTGCTTTTGTATTTGAGACTACTCTGTATTTGAGATTTCTGTTGTATTTTGTTTTAAACTCTGATGTTTATATAGTAGCTTCATGAACTACTATTTATCTATTCCGTTGCTTATTGTTATATTACTCTGTGTCTGTGATTCTGTGATTGATTTATTTACTGTATATGCTGAGTTTTGCCAAATATAAATTAACAATATGTTGTTTTGAGCAATTCAAGTCTGAAATGAGTGGATGATTGTCAATTTCAATGGTTCGAAATAGCGGGCTGTTACAACACCCTTCTCTGAGACGTATGAGCTTAGAGGTTGTACTTTTGCGGAAATAATTAGTGTATTATTAGAAATGGCAATGTGGGATTCTAAGTGGAATTTGCTTTGGGAAAAGCAAAGCATGGCTTTGTGAAAAGAAAAGTGTGGCTTTGTGGAAAGTATAGCATAGCTCGAGAGCCTCACATCCCAGGAATGATATGGGATACTATATGGTCTGTAGGACATATATTTCAGACTATCGGTTTTATTGATGATGGAGGAGTCCAACAGTGTCTGAACCCTCAATTGTTTAAATGGGCAGGCTTGGAGGCTCGATCGAGAAAGAGCAAAGCCACTGAAATAAGATGTTCCATAGTAGTGTAATAATGTAGTACCGAGGCTTGCTTGAGAAAAATGAATAGTTATCTAGGTCTAGGATTGTTATGCATGGATTTCACATCGGTGGAAATAGCCATTGTTCCCTCTCATGTTGAAAGTCCAATTCCAATACAAGCTTTATGGTTTTGGTTTTATTCCCAAAATAGTTGTGACGACCCACCTCCTCGACCCTCAGAAATTGACACTAATACATCCTCGGTATTTATGTGCCGTAAATCCAAGTGCCGGAGAGGCAGATTATCATGGGGTAAAGAAATAAAGATAGAAGGTGGACAATAATAGAATCTCACATCATATTCAACACATAATTATACATATGAGTAGTACATGCAATTACTCCAAATTATTCCATCAAAGTTACGACAGGTACTAAACCAGCTAGGATAGTTATAACGACCTATCCTTACAGTGCTGGTAGATACTAATATATAATACAGACACAGCGGAAAGTTATAGATGACTTCAACAAAAGACACAAAATGCTCCATGCTCCATTCCAAAATGCTCCAAGCTTACCTAACTAGGTAGCTGCCTAGAAAAATAGGACAACCAGAGTTTAAGGGAAAAAGAAAATAAACTCCGGGTCAGTCATGGGACTGGTGTGAGAAACTCAAAATACGATGTTTGAAAACAAAAGGTATCTCATAAGACCACGCCGCACATAAACACGGAACCGGATTTTTCCTTATGATAACCAAAACATTTGCTACGCAGAATACGTGGATATTATTTTTAATGACATTCTTTTGAAAACACTTTTCAAGTAAGTATACACAATCTTAGCCGAAATTGTTACATTATTAAATTCCAGCATACTAGGCTCTACAATCAAATCCGCAGGCACTTATTGGAGATTGGATTTCCATACAATGACAAGGTAAGGGACTACCTTCCGACAGTACATCTCTAGAAAAATGCACCCGAGGCTCCAACCTCTACCAACACAGAACCGACCTACCTTTACCATAGATAGTACCAAATATGTCATCACCCCGATCGTTCCCGACCTACCCGAGAGCTCTCTTTTCATACACCATGTTAATTTAAAACCCGACGTCATAGCGGGGATAAATATATCTAGAAAGGTGATGACTATACCCTAATGGGAGCGACCGACTTAGGTTTGCCGCATCTACCCTGTTTTAGTCATTTCCGATTGATGAGGCTCGAGGTAACGATTACCTTACTCATAGCACATTCCACTTTGAATGCCACATTGCCAATCCATAATCACAGAACTGATTTCTACAAACATATAACTCCTAAGCTCGTACGTCTCAGGAAAGGGTGTTAAGCTAAGAGAAGTTGCCTTCTTCGCCACCAATCAGATGATACGTTCATAGAGATCAACCAATGTAATTACAATTGCAACGTCAGACATTCGTCCATGCAAGTTGTCTAGGAATAGGACAAACTGAAGGCACTTTCCTACCACATCCTGTCGGGAGTTACTCCTAGGATTAGTGGCGATTAGTCCTTGCATTGGATATTTCATAACAAAGAGACTACTTGTAACAACCGAGGTTTCGTATTGATTGATCATCGTCATTAGACGATTAAATCGGTAGCTAATTACTATTGGAATTTTAAATTGGTTGAAATTCTTTTATAAAAATTTGTTTAAGAGTTTAGGGCTTTAAATAAATATCTTCTTTTATTTTATTTGGCCCGCGTTCCTTTGTTTGGGTGTTGCGTCGTATCGAGCCAGAGACCGTTCTTCTTTCTCATTTTTCATTCGATTCGTAAAACCCTAGCATACGAAAAGAAAAAAATGGTGGCGACCCATTCTTCTCTCGTTCGTTCCAAAAACTAGGGCTTCGTGAATTTCGTGTCGCCGCTTAGGTCGATGGTTGGTGCTTTGGTTGCTTACTTCAATCGAATGGTTCGCAGCTTCATCTCTTCGATCGAGTTCGACTTTGAGTGGATCTGCGTTCGTCGATAAAAGGTGAGTGAATTTCAACCCTCACTCACATCTAATTCAATCGACTGTTTTTATATGATTCGAGATCTTGATTTCATTTATATAGGGTTCGAACCCCCTTGGTTTTTCGTTCGTATATATTTATTGAAATTGTCTATTGATTTATCTGGGTCACTCGCGCTTGTTAGAATGTTGATACTTTCTCTGATTTAATCAAATGCGTATTTTGATGACTTGAGTATTTCGGTTTTGCTTTTGAAAATCTTTGGATTTCTAGATTTCCACGGTTTCGAATTTGATCTGTTCGATTCCATTCTGTTTGACTTCGATTACTTAGATTATGTGATATTGCATCACTTGATGTTATTCTGTTACTTGAATTTCACGGCATTGATTTTGTCTATATCTTCGGCTTTGAACTTATTTAGCAATTTCTTTGAAACTGCTGTTGTCTTGATTATTTGAAACTGCTGCTATATGCTTTTCGGGTACTTGAATCTTCTCTGTACACATCTGTTTTACTGCCTTGTTTATGTGATAATTTTCCCTTGTTCGTAGTTGACTTCATTGTTGTTTGAATAGTTCATGTGCACTTGAATATGCACTGAAACCATGTGTATACATACATCTATGTATGTATCTATGTATTGTCCTTGTAGTCTTTATTCCACCTTGATTCTGTAGTTGCTGTCATGACTTGATGTTGATTACTTGTTGCCTCTTGCAGTTTACTGTTGTCACATGATTTCATGGTGGCATTTGCTTTATATCTTGTGTCGAAGTCGCTCTGGCTTGTTACACTGACCACTTGATGTTTACTGGTCTATATTGGCCCAGTGTCTTCATTTGGCTTCGACTTTGGTTATTTTGTTACTTGAGTTTGCTTGAGTACATGTAAAACAGTTTGCGTTTTTGACTTGCCATGTTACAGTTGTTTAGTTGCTGCAGTTGTGTTGAGTCAGTGATTTGACCTCTTTGCATTTTGGGATAGTTTGCTGCCTTCTTGAATTTGCAGTGTTGTTGCACATGATTGCATCTTTGAATTTGGGTAGCTCGTCACTGTGTTGCACTTGCTTGACCCAGTTTAGAAGTTGTATACTTGCTGTGTTGCCATATTCTTGGTATTTGCAGTTCACTACTGCCTCTTTAACTTGCACATGCTTCCTGGAGACGTGGCATTCACTCTTTACTACTTTGATTTTGTCGCAGTCGTTTTACTGCATATATTGGGGACTATACATTTGAGTTAGTTCACTGATGCATCACCGTCACCATTTATTTGATTCTGTGGTTTGGTAGCACTTCATGTTACCTTGATTGCACTATCTTTATATCTAGTGGTGGCTGCAGTTTTTGGTTGCAGTCTTGTTCTTGTGGTTTGCATTGCATTGATGCAATTGGATTTTTGTTGGCATTACACTTGAGTTCAACCCGATTTTTTGGGTTTGACCTTGTGTCCATTTGTGACTTTCATTGAACTTTCGTGTATTTCATCACGGTTGTGGCGAGGCAGTACACGCGTGCATGTACTGGAGCCACACATATTTGTCGTTTTAATTGATATTTCAATTATATGAATTGTTTTGTGTTCAATTCAATATTCAGGATTTGTATTTGATTCAGTTCGATTGATCATTTTGTTGTGTCTAATTATCTATTCGATAATTAGATTCTGAGTTCTATTTATTATTTAATAATTGGATTTTGTGATTAATTGTCGTTAGACAATTCTGTTGTTTTCTAAATTATCTTAATTGATAATTCTTTTTATTTATTTTGTTGATGATTTGAATTTGCTGATTTGTTGTTTTACACTGTTTAGTGTTAAATCTGCCGTTATCCGATTCTCTTATCGAGCAGTTGGATATACGAGATTTCAGTGACTGTCGTCTATTTGATATTTGATTATTATTGCTTCTGTGCATTAATAACTGAGTTTGAATTAGACTGACCCGTGTATTATTTTCTTTTGAATTTAATACTCGGGTCAGACCCGAGTTATTTCAGGTTGTAGATTTCCTGCTTTAAGTTTCTGTTTGAGCTATGAAGACTTTTCACATCTTTTGGAGTAGTCGTGTCATAGTATAGGGTGATATGTATTCATGTATATTAGTTGATAATGTACGTGTATATATAACTTTTAGAGTCGACAGTTGTAGTTGTATCATATGTATTGTGTCAAATGTATTGTAACTGACATCAGTTATATATATATATATATATATGAGATTTTTGTTATCTGTGTTCCCCATTTTATTATCTGTGTTATTATTATATACATTGTCCTAAACTATTATGAACCGTCGTAGTTCGTTCTATACTAGAATTGGGTATGTCGATGGGAGTAAATAAATAAGAAATGTAAAATGAAAAATATATACCACTCCTATCGAGGTAACCAATACTAGTGTAAGGCCAATTACGGATGGCCGCTCTATCCAGCCTTATTCTTCGTGATAACAGACAGTATTTTCCTTTTGTTTGCACAAAAAATGGGCAAACACCTCCTAGTCTTATGATTTAGTTGATTTTATGTTGTTTTTTATGTTCCGGATGATCTATGCAAATATGTAAAAAGTAGGGACTAAACTGTAAAAGACACACAGATTTATAGTGGTTCAGCCAGAATGTGCCTACGTCCACTTTATATATTATTTCTCCTTTCTTGTTCAGATTACAAGTACAAAGCTTTGATACAAGTATATGAAAGTTGTTTGAAAGTTCTATCCGTGCTTGAGCTCTCAAACTTGTCCGCCATTGTTGTACCCCTGCCCCTCTATTTATAGAGTGAGGCTGGGGGTAGGGGTCTTGGATGTATATAGCTGCTGGTGGGCCTGGGCTGATGCAATCTGGCCGGGCAAGGTTGGTCTGGTACGTCTTGGTCGGGGGGAACTTGGTTTGGCGATGGGTGGAGTGTGGGTTGGTTCGGTAGTATGTGGTTCGGTAGTTAGGGGATTTGGACCGGTGGTAGCTTGGGAGAGAGCTGATTCGGTAGTATGTGGTTCGGTAGTTATGGGATTTGGACCGGTGGTAGCTTGGGAGAGAGCTGGTTCGGTAGTATGGGATGGAGCCGGTCCAGTGAGACGTTGATTCGGTGGTAGGGATGGAGCCGGTCGAAACACACCCAACATTTGCCCCCCAAAGTAGGGCATATGCCTGTATATGGCGTGCTTTGTTTTAAGCCATTCATGCTATCATCTGGTCTCTAGTGCCGAACCAACTGGTCCAGTCATTGATATTTGCTGATAAGTAGGGGCCTAACGCTTCCGTTTTTTTTATCAACCGAACCGAACCCCTGTCTTTGCCGAATCAAACTCTCATCTCCGCCGAATCAAGCGTGTTAGCCGAACCAAAATCTTACTTTTGTCGAACCAGGTGAGATCCTTTTCTGCCGAACGTGTTTTCGTTCTGGACTACCGAATGGTTTTGGGGACTCGACTCACCGAATGAACTTCGTGGGGTATAAGTGCCGAATGAACTTATATACTTGGATTACCGGATGAACTCAAATCTTGGGTTTTTTTATATGTCTACATCCTTTGTTCTAACAATGTGCTTTTTTGTGTTTGCAGATAAATGTCTCATAAGGTGGAAATTCGATCAGAAAAGAAGAAATCACAGGACAGAGAAGAGCCTTCCACAGTGCCCCTAGCTCAGTCTGGATCTGTCCGTCATGGGCCCGCCCCAAGATCACTAGTGGATGGGTACGGCCCTCAGGATCTCCTGAACTCACCTCCTAATTGTTTCCCTAGCTCACTCAAAGGCGAGCAGCTTGATATCATTTCTCGCTCCTTTGGGATTAACAGAGCACGCATGCTATTGCCGGGGGAAGGAGTGATGCCGTATGACCCCCCTGAAGGCTACTTTGCTTACAGCAGGTATCACTGTATGTGTGGCGCCATCCCGCCTCTCAATGCCTGGATAATCAGCTTCGTCACATACCTAAAGGTGGCTCCACTTCAGCTTCAGCCTAACTCCTATGCCATTCTGGTGAGCCTTTTTGTCATCTTTCAGAGGAGATACGTGCGCTCTCCTTCCAACCGGGAGATTCGGTATTTGTACAACTTGAGGGGCTATAAGAAGGGATCTCCATACATCAGCTTGGAATTGGCCGTATCCTTCAAGCCAGTCCTGGACTTGTACTCGAAGTACATCATGTTTAAAAAGGAATGGTTTTTTGTCAGGGACGACTCTGTTTCTATTCGTCGCTTCACCTCCGGATGTAAGTACAAGCTTATTTACAATTTCCGCTCTGGTTGCAATGCTTCTTCTTATGTGTTTTTATTTCTTGCTAGCGACAGGTGGTTTTGCGGTCGTGGAGAATGATTGCCTGGTTCAGATGGCAACGGAGATAGAAGCTATTTCAGGAAGAGATTGGTCGGCTACTTACTTGATCAGGAACGCTACACTTCTGGGGCATAACCTGATCTTACCACATCAGTCCGTGGTCAAGCAGAGGGATACGGAAGAAGAGAAGGCTGCCCAAGCTAAAGGAGGGGCTGCGTCGAAGAGTAGCAAAAGGAGACCCTTTTCGATATCTCCAACTGTCGGGGGAAAGAAACTTAAGAAGTCTGACGGTCCCTCTCCTAGTACATGTCCCGACATTCCGGAGGAGGGAGATGTGGATGAGGGGAAAGGCGGAGATGAAGGAGGTGAGAGCGGAAGTAAAGGAGGAGGTGATGGTGGTGGTGATGGCACCGGGGCTTTGTCTTCTGGGCAAGTAGGCGAGATGCAAGAGTGGACGGATGACGCTTTTCGCCAAGCCTTCGAAGGTTTAGAGGAAGAACCGGCTTTGGCGGAGAATCCCGAGAAAGTCGACAAGGCTGGGACTGGTGCCGATTTACCTTCCGGGAGTGCTTCGGCTGAGGCGACTTCTGCGACTCCAGGTGAATTCTTATTCTCCCTAACTCGACACATTTCCTGAGTTATGGTTCAACGTATGCTTGTGACACTTAGTTTTTATTCCAGGAGTAGGCAAAACTGCCAAGACTTCAGATCTTCGGCACAGGCTTGAACAATATAGACTTCTTAAAGCTTCTGCCAAACCGAAACCCCCTACTACCCGCCCTGGAGACGTAGTCGGTTATCGTCCTCTTCTCGGAGTTATTGAAGAAGACATTCAAAAGAGGAAGAGGCGCCGATCTGCTTTCGAATCTTTGCCTAGCCCTCAACCCCCACTCCAGCCTGTTCATGATATTACGGAGGAGGATACTGAGTTTAGGCCTTCCCCCCATCCGTCTGAGAATCCAACCGTCATCTCGATAGATCGCCCTGGCTTAGCTCGTAATCCATTTGCGGGTCATCCAGATCTGGACTCAGCCTCTCATGACATTTCCTTTGATGAGGTTACTGGTGAGCATCTTCTCCCTCGCAATCCTATGGTTTAGGTGCTTGATGAGGCTGTCCCTGGACCTCGATTTGCTTACTAACCGGGTTGTGACTCTGGGGGAAGATGCTAAGGCGAACATCGACTGGGTCGCCGAGGAGGCCAGGAAATTGATGGGGCACCACGCCCGACTGGCCCAGGCTGGGGAAGAGATAGGGAGCGCCAACATTCGGCTACGGTTGATGGTTTCCGACCAGGATAAACAACTTGCCGACCAAGCCATCCAAATCTCTCATCATGGGGCCGCATCCAGACAATTGAGGAAGACTATGGAAGAGGCTGGTAGGGCAGAGTTGCGGAAGATGGAGGCCGTCTGTAAGGAGCGGATTGACATGGCCATTGCCACAGTGGATGAGGTTCGGCAAGCGGACCTTGAGCGGGTAGAGGAACTATCGGGGAGACTTGAGGCCGCGGAGCTTGCTCAGGCCAAGTTGAAGGAGGAGACAGAGGCGATGAGGAGGTCCCTTCAGGCTGATCGTTTACGATATCGATCGGAGAGGGATGCTGTCGTTGCAAAGCTGCGGGCTTCTGAGGTCCGAATGAGGGAGTTGGAGGAGAACGAGGGGATGATGGATGAGATGCTCCAGGATATGTACTTCCGCACTTGGAGGCAGGGTAACTTGTCCTGGATGGATGATTACCCCCGGGTTATGGCCAGGATCTATCTCAGGGCTCTAGAGGAGGCCAAGGCTGAGGCGGACAAGGAGGGTGGCGTGGCCTTCAGGATGGATGTGGTTACTGCCCAGTTTACCGAGGAGGAGAAGGTGGCGGTAAAGGAGGGTATGCGGCTGCTTGTTGCTGAGGAGGCAGGTGTGCAAGTAGAGGATGATGACCAGGATGGTCAGGAAGCAGGTGCTGATAAGTCTTCCTTTCTAGTCTTTCCATTAACTTGGTTGCTTATCATTAATGAATTCTTTCTTTGACTGTACATGTGGGCAACAGGACAAGGATAAAACTCAGACGCAGCCGGCTCCTTGATTTGACCTGGATATCTTTTTGCAAACTTGACATTGTTGTGTATGTTAGTCTCAGAACAGTAACGTAACTCTTAGGCTGTAATTATGCTACTTGTAATAAGCGACATTATTCTTGACGTGTAATCTTTTAACTTAAGTTGATTCTGTCATATTTGAATACTTTTGTTATTTTGACATGTTATATAAGAAATATAGCTATGCATATGCTTGTGATTCAATAGTGTTTGATATCAAGTTCTTGCTTAAAACATAATTTCATGTCTTGCAATGTTAGTGTGATGTGTGAATAAATTATAGCCACATGTTTATACATGAAAGAAGAGAATACCGCCCTTCATATTTCACTTGTTGATGGCAGCTTTGTATGTCTTACGTGACTGAGTGTGGAATGCGGTCTAGTGTCTTGCTGTGAGTATCCTCTTCCATTAGCGAATGTCTCCTATTCTGTGTCCTATACTTTAGGGATTGTTACAGAGGGTAGGAGAAAAGTTTTTTAAATAAAATTGAAATATGAGAAACAGTAAAACTTCCAATCACGGAAGGCCTTCGATGTGCTTAAGTTCGTGGCAAACGGGCTTTGTAGTCACTTTCCCTAGCTGTGGGTCTTGGAGACATTTGTCACCCATCTTACGCCTCCATGGGGAGTTAATCTTTTTTACCACAGCCGTACTTAAGACACATCGGAGCCGAGATCGGGCACAGTAACTACCCCTGGCCCGTAATCGTGGGTATTATTCGATTTACTATGGCCGGCTAGCGTGGGTGTCGATCGTCAACCGTGAACTACCCCTGGCTGGCCACACCTTATGTTGGGGCTTAAAGTAGGTTCACAGTTGCCGGCGAGCCGAACACCGTAATGAGCTGCCTTGACTATAGTCGGCCTTCTCGGTGGCTTATAATCGGCTCATTACAGTTGGCTTTAAGGGCCGTCGTGAGCAATGAGTTAACCCGCAGTAGAGGGATGCCGAAGCAAAAGTGTCTCATTGGCGAGGGCATAGATTCGCATAGTACCTGTTAGGTCTTGTCCAGGTGAAGTCGCGCTGTGGAGTGCTTGAATGGAAATGCTACATGCACAGGATTTTGTTCAACAGAAAAGGATAAAGTTAACAAGCAGCCAAGATATAAAGGAACAGTTAAAAAAGAGACAAGGTTTTTTAAAGTGGTTCAGTACGAAAATGCCTACGTCCACTATTTCTCTTTGTTAATTCACTTCATATGGGCAGTACAAGTTAAGAAAAGTATCGACGAAGGTGTTGAATGTTCCATGCCCTCTGGAACACCTCTCCGTCTACTGTTGACAAAATATAAGCTCCATTGTGGAGATCTTTATGAATTACATATGGTCCATCCCAGATTGGATCTAGTGCCCCGGGGCGAGGGAAGATTCGCTTGAGGACAAGATCTCCTTCTTGTAAGGTACGATGCTTGACTTTGGAGTTGTATTGTGCTGCCACTTTTTGCTTGTGGGCTGCTGCTTTGAGGGCTGCATCATTTCTTCTCTCCTCAATTAGATCCAAAGACATGTGAAGGAGTTCTTCATTCTCTTCTGGGTTATAGTGGATCCTACGGTGGGAAGGCACGATGGTTTCAACTGGGAGCATAGCCTCCGATCTGTATGCCAAAGAGAAAGCGGTATGCCCTGTTGATGTTCTGAAAGATGTGCGATAGGCCCACAGTGCGGTAGGGAGTTCATCCACCCAAGCGCCCTTTGACTTCTCGAGCTTCTTTTTTATTAGAGTTTTCAGAATCTTGTTGACGGCTTCGACTTGTCCGTTTGCCTGGGGATAAGCTACAGATGAGAAGCTCTTGTGAATTCCATGCTCTTGGCACAGTTGGCGAACTCCTCGCTGTCAAACTGAAGTCCATTGTCCGATATGATTTTGAATGGGACCCCGTACCTGCATAGAACATTTTTGATCAAGAAGTTAATAACTTTTGCTGAAGATACTTTATTTAGGGGTTCTGCTTCCACCCATTTGGTGAAATAGTCGACTGCCACTACAGCATATTTGGCCCCGCCTCGGCCCATTGGCAGTTCGCCAATCAAGTCAATTCCCCATACTGCAAAGGGCCAGGGGCTGGTCATTTGAGTAATCTCAGCTGTTGGTAGCCGCGGAATTTTAGCAAATTTCTGACATCTGTCACATTTTCTGACGAAATCTAAGGCATCCTTGCTTAAGGTGGGCCAGAAATATCCATATCGGAGTATCTTTTTTGCCAAAGTCTGCCCTCCGGTGTGATCTCCGCAGCTTCCTTGATGAATGTTGGATAAGATTTCCTTGGCTTCCCTTCCAGCGACACGCCTTAATAAGGGGTTAGAGAAGCCACGCCGATAGAGGGTGTTCTCTTGTATTGTGTAGCGGGAAGCTTTCCTCAAGATTTTCTTGACTTCGTTACGTCCGTCGGGTAGTGTGCCACTTTGTAAGTAGTCTCGGATGGGAGTCATCCAAGTTGCTCCTTCGGTTGCAGCTATCAGATTCACTTGCTCAAAACTTGGGATTAGTTGCTTTGAGATGGCTACTGCTCCGGAAATAGCGCCGTCTCTCATGCTGGCTTGCTTCGCCAATTCGTCGGCCTCTTGGTTCTCTTCCTGAGGGATGTGTTTGACTAAGTAGTGGTCCAATCGACTGAGAAGTAACTTGGTCTTCTTTAAATATGCTATGAGTCGTTCTTCTCGAGCCTGGAATTCTCCTAGTATTTGATTAACAATAAGTTGAGAATTGCTATGAAGACACAAAGAATTGGCTCCAATTTCTAAGGCAAGTTCTAATCCAGCTATCACTGCTTTATACCCTGCATCGTTGTTGGTGGCAGCGAATTCCAAACTTATAGCATAGTGCAGCTTATTTCCCCTGGGAGTGATTATTACCACACCTGCCCCCGAGCCTTGTTCGTTTGATGCACCATCCACAAAGAGGTTCCACTTGATGTCTTCTGCTATTTCTGATTGCTCCTTACCTTCGTTGGTAGTGAATTCGGCAATGAAATCGGCCATGGCTTGCCCCTTGATGGCAGTGCGAGGATGGTAGGTAATATCATATTGACTTAGTTCAATGCACCATTTAAGTAGTCGCCCAGAAGTGTCGGGACGATGGAGTACCTGCCTCAGCGGTTGATCGGTCAAAACTCTGATGGAATGGGATTGAAAATAGTGTCGCTGTTTTCATGATGCGATTAGTAGACAGTATGCTAGCTTCTCAAGTTTAGGATATCTGACTTCTGCCCTTGTAAACCTCTTACTTACAAAGTATATTGGCCGTTGCGTGCGGTTGTCCTCTCTTACCAAAGCAGCGCTTAGAGCATGAGATGATACAGCAAGGAATAGGTATAACTCTTCGCCTTCGTTTGGAGTTGAGAGTACCGGCGGTTTCTGAAGGTGTTCGATTAAGTTAAGGAAAGCTGTTAAGCATTCGTTAGTCCATTCGAACTTTCCTTTGTCTTTCTTTAGAGCTTCGAAGAAGGGGACGCACTTGTCCGTTGCTTTGGAGATGAATCGGCTTAGGGCGACCACTTTCCCATTCAGGCTTTGCATTTCCTTTCGAGTGGAAGGTATTTTGATATCTTTTATAGCTCGGACTTGTTCAGGGTTTGCTTCAATCCCTCTGGCATGGACGATGAATCCCAAGAACTTTCCTGATGATACTCCGAAGGAGCATTTTAGAGGATTAAGTTTCATTCCATATTGGCGAAGTACTCGAAACATCTCGCCCAGGTGGCTTACGTGATCGTCGGCTTTCCTTGATTTACCAGCATGTCATCCACATACACTTCCATAGTTTGTCCTATTAGCCCGGCAAACATCTTGTTGACGAGGCGCTGGTAGGTGGCTCCTGCGTTTTTGAGTCCGAAAGGCATTACCTTGTAGCAGTACAATCCCCGGTCAGTGATGAAACTAGTGTGGTCCTGATCGGGAGCATGCATGGGAATTTGGTTGTATCCCGAGTATGCGTCCATAAAAGATAAGAGTTCGTGCCCGGCTGTGCTGTCTACAAGTTGATCGATTCGGGGAAGTGGGAAGCAATACTTCGGGCATGCGTCGTTTAAGTTGGAGAAGTCAATGCATGTTCGCCACTTCCCATTAGTCTTCTTTACCAGCACCGGGTTGGCGATCCACTCGGGGTAGATGGCTTCTCGTATGAAGTCATTGGCAAGTAGGTTCTTTACTTCTTCATCGAGGGCTGCTGATCGTTCTGCCCCCATACTTCTCTTTTTCTGTTTTACTGGCGCCTTGGTAGGATCAATGTTTAGTACGTGGCATGCTATGTCAGGGGAGATTCCGGTCATGTCAGCGTGTGACCATGAAAATACATCCAAGTTATGGCGGAGAAAATCAATGAGTTGTTCCTTCAATTCCGCTTTTAGTTGGGACCCGACTTTCAATAGTCTACTCGAGTCTTGTCGGTCTACAGGTACAAATTCCATAGCCTCTGCAGGCTCGACGGTGCCCTCCTCCTCTTTGTCCCTGGGGTCTAATTCATTGAAAGGGTCGTTGGTATATCGAAGAGGAGGGGCTTTCTTTAGTTGCTATGCTTCCAAACTTTTTGTGCAGAGGGCAATCTCTACACTCTTCCCTTTATCCTTCCTGTGGTTGTTGCGAAGTTCAGTTACATAGCAGTCTCGAGCAATGTCCTGGTCTCCTTCTATTTCCCCTACTCCATTATCCGTTGGAAATTTCATCTTTAGGCACCATGGGGCTAGGACAATTTGGAAGTCAGACAAGGCTGGCCTTCTTAAGAAGGCGTTGTAGGCCGAGTGGTTCTCTATCAGCACAAATGTCTGTTTCCGCACAACGGAGCGGGGATGACTTCCAATTTCAACAAAGAGGTCCTACTGCCCGAGGGGCATCTTCGCATCTCCAGTGAAACCGTGTAGTGGTTTATTGCAGGGAGAAACATCCTTTATTGACAGTTTCATTTTGTCGAATGCATGCTTGAATAGGATATTTACTGAGCTTCCAGTGTCTACTAGAATTCGAAAAACTTCAGCTGGACCGAGCCGGGCAGAGATAACCATGGGATCCATGTGAGGGTACTGCCTTCCTTCTAGGTCACACCTACTGAATGTGATGTCATCACTCTCTTTCCGCTTCGGGTGGCGTTCTTCTATGACAGAATTAATGCAGTCTTCATTGTTTCTAAGTGACTTTCCATATCTTTCCATCTCTGCCCAGCTTCTGTCGGCGATGTGTGGTCCTCCCGAGATGGTATGGACCACTATCTTCTCTTGACTGGAGCTGTTGGTGTTGCGATTTCCTCTGCCTATTTCTGGGGAGGGTAGCCTCGGGTTCTCATTGGCAGGAACTGGAGTCCTGTTCTGACCTTTTACATAGCGTTCCAGTCTCCTTCTTCTGATGTGTTCTTCAATCAAGTCCCGAAGATGATGGCATTCATTGGTATCATGCCCATGGGATTCGTGGAAGCGGTAGAATTTTCCAGACTTAATCGCGTTATCTAATTCCTTCTTGTGCGGGGGGCGTTTGTATTTAACTTCGTCTTGAGTGGCCAGGAAGATGTTTTCGATCGTTTCATTCAGAGGGGTGTAAGCGTCAAATCTCGGTCCTGGCCGGTATAGACGCTTTTCTCCCTTCTTGCCACCAGCATTATCCCTAGAGTCATATCTTCGAACGTCCTTTGCTACAGCGGGCATGTTGCCGTGAGTTGCCTTATTTTGTTGCCCTGACTGCCCCTCAGTGGCAGCGTCTTCAAGTCTCATATATTTTCCAGCTTCATGGAAGAAATCGGGTAATGTAGCCGGTTTTTCTTTTGCCAATCTTCTAGCAAATTTAGTATCCGGATGCACACCACTACAAAGGGCCATTAAGATGAGCTTCTCATCGGCATCTTGGACTGCGGCCGCTGCGGCATTGAATCGGGTTAGGTATTGCTGCAGCTTCTCTCTAGGTTTTTGTTTGATACTGGATAAGGAATAAGCGTCCTTGGGTTGTTCCACATGAATGCGGAACTGGCTAATAAACTTTTCTTTCAGCATCTCCCACGAGCTGATGGATCCTTGGGGTAGATGACAGAACCAGGAGGTAGCTAGATCTGCTAAGAATAGTGGGAAGCATTTGCACAGTACTCCCTCTGTTGCTCCACTTATGAGCATATGCTGTGTGTATCTCTGTAAGTGTACAACGGGGTCGGAGGTTCCTTTGTAAAGTTCCATTGTTGGCATCTTCCATTCCCGGGGAGTGATGGCAATTTCGATATTACGGGCGAAGGGGCTGGTTACCCTAGCGCCTATCCCTCGATCTCTTTGATCCCGTTGGACGCACTCTCTGAACAAGTGTGCCATCCTTTCATCAGAATTTGGAGTAGATAGAAATGAGTTCGGTTCTGCTCTGTGGGACTGATTCCGCCCAAATGACCTGTAGGAATGGTATCGTCTATCATTCCTGATATTTTCCAGTGGCTGTCTTTGATCTTCTGGGAGCATGCTAGGATCAGCTACAGTTGGCCCTTGCCTCGATCTTCCCCTGCTGGGTTCTAATCTAAGTACTTCCTCGGGTCCAACTTCGGGCTGGACTCTAGCTCGGCCCCGTTCACTGGTGTTTCCGTGGTTAGGTAGTACGACAGGCTCAGCTACAGTTGACCTCCGCCCGGTACCTCCCCCATTGGGTTCGATTCCAAGCGTCTCCTCAGGCCTAACTTCGGGCTGTGCTCGGTCTCAGCTCCTACCATGGCCGCTTCTGTCATTAGCTCCTTCGGAGAAGGAAGATCTGTGCCATCTCTGAGATCCTCCAGACTGGGACTCACCCCATGATTCAGTGTTGCGGTCGAACTCTTCAGCATCCCTTAAGCGTGACATGAGATGGTCCACCAAGGCTTCCTGCTGGGATGTGAAGCGATTAGTCACTTTATCCACAACCCTGTCTAGATCTGCCCTAGTAATTGCTGCAGGCTGTTCTGTGGCAGGAGTTGTTAGATTTGCCTGACCTTCATTTGGTACTGCTGTTGGAAAGGGACGAATTACTTGATCTGTGGCCACTGGATCTGGATAACTGCTGGTTGCGATGTTCTTTCCTTTGTTAACATCTTTCTTCTGCTTGGGAGGCATGTTTTCCAAGCAATGAATGACGCTGTCAGGAAGAAGCTTCGAGCTTCTTGTTCTTAGTGAAAGCACCAAAAATGTTTGCACAAAAAATGGGCTAACACCTCCTAGTCGTATGATTTAGTTGATTTTATGTTGTTTTTTGTGTTCTGGATGATCTATGCAAATATGTAAAAAGTAGGGACTAAACTGTAAAAGACACACAGATTTATAGTGGTTCAGCCAGAATGTGCCTACATCCACTTTATATATTATTTCTCCTTTCTTGTTCAGATTACAAGTACAAAGCTTTGATACAAGTATATGAAAGTTGTTTGAAAGTTCTATCCGTGCTTGAGCTCTCAAACTTGTCCGCCATTGTTGTACCCCTGCCCCTCTATTTATAGAGTGAGGCTAGGGGTAGGGGTCTTAGATGTATATAGCTGCTGGTGGGCCTGGGCTAATGCAATCTGGCCGGGCAAGGTTGGTCCGGTACGTCTTGGTCCGGGGGAACTTGGTTTGGCGATGGGTGGAGTGTGGGTTGGTTCGGTAGTATGAGGTTCGGTAGTTAGGGGATTTGGACCGGTGGTAGCTTGGGAGAGAGCTGGTTCGGTAGTATGTGGTTCGATAGTTAGGGGATTTGGACCGGTGGTAGCTTGGGAGAGAGCTGGTTCGGTAGTATGGGATGGAGCTGGTCCAGTGAGACGTTGATTCGGTAGTAGGGATGGAGCCGGTCGAAACACACCCAACACCTTTAATACTCTTTGTTATTGTGAGCATAAAGGTGGGGCGTCACAGTTGGTATCAGAGCTTGGGGTTTATGGACATAATATAAAACATAACTTAGATGGAACATATGTTACAACTATTTGTCGATGTTTTATTTGTGCTGAGTCAAAAACTAAAGTTTTGAAATTTTGATGAAATTTTTAAATATCTTTATTTAAAAATAATAGTGAAACTGTGTTTTGTTGGTTGACTGATTTGTGACTGTTTATCAGAGTGCGCAGCGGAAATAGTGAAACTGTCTTCGCTGAGTACAACTGATAATCTTTTTGATTTAAAAATCAAAATATGAAATTGAAATAAATTTCATTTTCTGTTTACATAGCTGTGTTTATTTTGTTTCTTTGAGAATTTCGAATCCGAATTGAGGATTCGAAACGATTGCAGTTATGTGATTCTTGTTGAGATTTTTGCTGATTTTCTTTTATGCTAATCACATGTTGATTAGATTTTTGCTGTTTTAAATTATCTTCATTGAAGGTAATAGAGTAATTTCTTTGTGTATATTGTAGTGTGCGTGCAAATATGAATTGCACATTACTGCATTAATTTTACGTTGAATCGATGCTTGGTTATGAAACGTATTTTGTTGCCGTTATTTTTATAACGGGATTTTTACACCAATGCTAAATTTTTGAAGCACGGTGTTTTGTGGCATTTTTGATGAATGAAAATTAACTGATATTACATTTTGATGTAAATTATTTTGATGAGATTTTGACGTTTAAAAATTACTGTCGCTTTGGCTTCAGTAACCGTCAAATTTTAAAAGTGGATTTTCAAGCGGTTGTTCCACAATGCTGATTTTGAGATTCGTTTTACGATGTTTTGAGAAGTGCAATTCCCTTTTCGAAATTGGTACTGATGTTGTTGCTTTAATCACGTGATTGGAAAATCGTTTTAAAATGAAATTTTTTTATAAAATTTTTAACAGTTTGCGCTTTCAAAAGAATGAGGAAGCGACTTAAACGTTTCAGCAAAATCAAGGACTATGACCCCTTTCTTTTACTGATTCGCTTAACTCCGGACTTGTCCAGTTGAGAACGTGAATTGTTATTTTTATAAAATAAATAAAATTGTTTTCAGAAATTTTACAGTTTGCGCTTTCAAAAGAATGAGGAAGCGATTTAAATGTTTCAGCAAAATCGAGGACTATGACCCCTTTCTTTTACTGATTCGCTTAAATCCGGACTTGTCCGTTTGAGAATGTAAAATGTATTTTTACAAAATACACAGTTTTGCACTTTCAAGGAAACGATGAAGAGAATCAAACGATTTAGTAAAACACGTGGTATGGGACATGTGCGTTTGCTATTTCGGTTAATTTCGGACTCGTTAATTGAAATATTTGATGTTTTGATGATTCTGATGATTTGTGTGCTTTCAAGACACTATGTTGGACCTTCGGGTCATCTGCTGGACCTTCGGGTCATTTGTTGGACCTTCGAGTCATTTGTTGGGCTTTCGGGCCACTCTGCGGACCTTCAGGTCAAATACCAGTACTAGACCTTCGTGTCACTCTGCGGATCTTCAGGTCAATCTGATGGGCGCCAAAATTATGTTGAGTACTTGGTAGGCTTCGGCCATTTGTTGATGCACGTGCGGCGAATTAAAAACTCACTATCTGATGGGATCGATCCAAGCTTTTATGTTGATTTTCTAGTCTTCTTAATTGATTTCTAGATATTTGTTGTTTCTAATTATCTGCAGGTAATTAGATATCTGATGTTATGAGGTTTAATTATCGGATCGATAATTAAATATTTGAGATTTCTGATTCTCGCTTTTGATAATCGGATATTTGTTGTTTCTAATTATCGCTTGTGATAATTAGATATTTGTTGATTCTGATTATCGTTTTTGATAATCGGATATTTGTTGTTTCTAATTATCGCTTGTGATAATTAGATATTTGTTGATTCTGATTATCGTTTTTGATAATCGGATATTTGTTGTTTCTGATTATCGCTTGTGATAATTAGATATTTGAAATTTGATTATCGTTTTTAATAATAGAATATTTGTTGATTTGAGATTTGATTATCGTTTTTGATAATCGAATATTTGTTGATCTGAGATTTGGTTATCGTTTTTAATAATCGAATAATTGTTGATTTGAAATTTGATTATCGTTTTTGATAATCGAATATTTGTTGATTTGAGATTTGATTAGCGTTTTTGATAATCGAATATTTGTTGATCTGAGATTTGATTATCGTTTTTGATAATCGAATAATTGCTGATTTGAAATTTGATTATCGTTTTTGATAATTGAATATTTGTTGATTTGAGATTTGATTATCGTTTTTGATAATCGAATATTTGTTGATCTGAGATTTGATTATCGTTTTTGATAATCGAATAATTGTTGATTTGAAATTTGATTATCGTTTTTGATAATCGAATATTTGTTGATTTGAGATTTGATTATCGTTTTTGATAATCGAATATTTGTTGATCTGAGATTTGATTATCGTTTTTGATAACTGAATATTTGTTGATTTGAAATTTGATTACCGTTTGTGGTAATTAAATATTTTTTGATTTGAAATTTGATTACCGTTTGTGGTAATTAAACATTTGTTGATTTGAAATTTTATTACTGTTTGTGGTAATTAAATATTTGTTTATCTGAGATTTGATTATCGTTTTTGATAATCGAATAATTGCTGATTTGAAATTTGATTATCGTTTTTGATAATCGAATATTTGTTGATTTGAGATTTGATTATCGTTTTTGATAATCGAATATTTGTTGATCTGAGATTTGATTATCATTTTTGATAATCGAATAATTGTTGATTTGAAATTTGATTATCGTTTTTGATAATCGAATATTTTTTGATTTGAGATTTGATTATCGTTTTTGATAATCGAATATTTGTTGATCTGAGATTTGATTATCGTTTTTGATAATCGAATAATTGTTGATTTGAAATTTGATTATCGTTTTTAATAATCGAATATTTGTTGATTTGAAATTTGATTACCGTTTATGGTAATTAAATATTTGTTGATTTGAAATTTGATTACCGTTTGTGGTAATTAAATATTTGTTGATTTGAGATTTGATTACCGTTTGTGGTAATTAAATATTTGTTGATTTGAGATTTGATTACCGTTTGTGGTAATTAAATAATTGTTAATTTGGAATTTGATTATCATTTGTGATAATTAAATATTTGCTGTTATGAGATTTAATTATCGTATCGGTAATTAAATATTTGTTGATTCGTGATAATTATCTGATGTTTTCTAAGTGTCGTTTTGTTAAGTAGATATTTGATGATTTGATGTTTCCTCGTTATCGTTGTGATAATTAGATATTGGTTGATTACTGATTTTTATTGATATGAGAATTACTAGTCTCTAATTGAGTCTAGATTATGTTGAGTTTATTGAATTGCTATTTTCTATTTATCTCTATTGATAGTTAGAGTCGGCTGATTATGAAGTTTGTGTTTTCTAGTTAATTGTTGGGTAACTAGATATTTGCAGCTTTGCGAATTGTGATTTGCGCTTTCTAATCATCTTTTGTTGATAATTAGATTTTGCTGTTTTCTAATTATCATATCGACAATTGGATATTGCTGTTTTGAGATTTCTGTATTTCTGAATATCTAATTGGTAATTGAATATTGCTGATGATTGCATTTATTCAGTTTTGTTGTTTTCTGATTATCTATTTGATAGTTAGATTTTGTTGAAAATTTGTAAATTTCTTTTATGAAATTAAAAGATTTCTTTGGCATCTGTGTTCTTGACCATTATTTTTCTAGCTTAACCAGTTTATGTTAGAAAAATAATTATTAGTGACGACTTTATTTATGAAAATTGCGGGGACGTAATTTTTATAAGGTGGGGAGTCTGTAACAACCGAGGTTTCGTATCGATTGATCATCGTCACTAAACGATTAAATCGGTAGCTAATTACTGTTGGAATTTTAAATTGGTTGAAATTCTTTTATAAAAATTTGTTTAAGAGTTTAGGGCTTTAAATAAATATCTTATTTTATTTTATTTGGCCCACGTTTCTTTGTTTGGGTATTGCGTTGTATCGAGCCAGAGACCGTTCCTCTTTCTTATTTTTCATTCGATTCGTAAAACCCTAGCATACGAAAAGAAAAAAAATGGTTGCGGCCCGTTCTTCTCTCATTCGTTCCAAAAACTAGGGCTTCATGAATTTCGTGTCGCCGCTTAGGTCGATGGTAGGTGCTTTGGTTGCTTACTTCAATCGAATGGTTCGCAGCTTCATCTCTTCGATCGAGTTCGACTTTGAGTGGATCTGCATTCGTCGATAAAAGGTGAGTGAATTTCAACTCTCACTCACATCTAATTAAATAGACTGTTTTTATATGATTCGAGATCTTGATTTCATTTCTATGGAGTTCGAACCCCCCTGGTTTTTCGTTCGTATATATTTATTGAAATTGTCTATTGATTTATCTGGGTCACTCGTGCTTGTTAGAATGTTGATACTTTCTCTGATTTAATCAAATGCGTATTTTGATGACTTGAGTATTTCGGTTTTGCTTTTGAAAATCTTTGGATTTCTAGATTTCCACGGTTTCGAATTTGATCTGTTCGATTCCGTTCTGTTTGACCTCGATTACTTAGATTATGTGATATTGCATCACTTGATGTTATTCTGTTACTTGAATTTCACGGCATTGATTTTGTCTATATCTTCGGCTTTGAACTTATTTAGCAATTTCTTTGAAACTGCTGTTGTCTTGATTATTTGAAACTGCTGCTATATGCTTTTCGGGCACTTGAATCTTCTTTGTACACATCTGTTTTACTGCCTTGTTTATGTGATAATTTTCCCTTGTTCGTAGTTGACTTCATTGTTGTTTGAATAGTTCATGTGCACTTGAATATGCACTGAAACCATGTGTATACATACATCTATGTATGTATCTATGTATTGTCCTTGTAGTCTTTATTCCACCTTGATTCTGTAGTTGCTGTCATGACTTGATGTTGATTACTTGTTGCCTCTTGCAGTTTACTGTTGTCACATGATTTCATGGTGGCATTTGCTTTATATCTTGTGTCGAAGTCGCTCTGGCTTGTTACACTGACCACTTGATGTTTACTGGTCTATATTGGCCCAGTGTCTTCATTTGGCTTCGACTTTGGTTAGTTTGTTACTTGAGTTTGCTTGAGTACATGTAAAACAGTTTGCGTTTTTGACTTGCCATGTTACAGTGGTTTAGTTGCTGCAGTTGTGTTGAGTCAGTGACTTGACCTCTTTGCATTTTGGGGTAGTTTGCTGCCTTCTTGAATTTACAGTGTTGTTGCACATGATTGCATCTTTGAATTTGGGTAGCTCGTCACTGTGTTGCACTTGCTTGACCCAGTTTAGAAGTTGTATACTTGCCGTGTTGCCATATTCTTGGTATTTGCAGTTCACTACTGCCTCTTTAACTTGCACATGCTCCCTGGAGACGTGGCATTCACTCTTTACTACTTTGATTTTTTCGCAGTCGTTTTACTACATATATTGGGGACTGTACATTTGAGTTAGTTCACTGATGCATCACCGTCACCATTTATTTGATTATGTGGTTTGGTAGCACTTCATGTTACCTTGATTGCACTATCTTTATATCTAGTGGTGGCTGCAGTTTTTGGTTGCAGTCTTGTTCTTGTGGTTTGCATTGCATTGATGCAATTGGATTTTTGTTGGCATTACACTTGAGTTCAACCCGATTTTTTGGGTTTGACCTTGTGTCCATTTGTGACTTTCATTGAACTTTCGTGTATTTCATCACGGTTGTGGCGAGGCAGTACACGCGTGCATGTACTGGAGCCACACAGATTTGTCGTTTTAATTGATATTTCAATTATATGAATTGTTTTGTGTTCAATTCAATATTCGGGATTTGTATTTGATTCAGTTCGATTGATCATTTTGTTGTGTCTAATTATCTATTCGATAATTAGATTCTGAGTTCTAATTATTATTTAATAATTGGATTTTGTGATTAATTGTCGTTAGACAATTCTGTTGTTTTCTAAATTATCTTAATTGATAATTCTTTTTATTTATTTTGTTGATGATTTGAATTTGCTGATTTGTTGTTTTACACTGTTTAGTGTTATATTTGCCGTTATCCGATTCTCTTATCGAGCAGTTGGATATACGAGATTTCAGTAACTGTCGTCTATTTGATATTTGATTATTATTGCTTCTGTGCATTAATAACTGAGTTTGAATTAGACTGACCCGTGTATTATTTTCTTTTGAATTTAATACTCGGGTCAGACCCGAGTTATTTCAGGTTGTAGATTTCCTGCTTTGAGTTGCTGTTTGAGCTATGAAGACTTTTCACATCTTTTGGAGTAGTCGTGTCATAGTATAGGGTGATATGTATTCATGTATATTAGTTGATAATGTACGTGTATATATAACTTTCAGAGTTGACAGTTGTAGTTGTATCATATGTATTGTGTCAAATGTATTGTAACTGACATCAGTTATATATATATATATATGAGATTTTTGTTATCTGTGTTCCGCATTTTATTATCTGTGTTATTATTATATACATTGTCCTAAACTATTATGAACCGTCGTAGTTCGTTCTATACTAGAATTGGGTATGTCGATGGGAGTAAATAAATAAGAAATGTAAAATGAAAAATATATACCACTCCTATCGAGGTAACCAATACTAGTGTAAGGCCAATTACGGATGGCCGCTCCTATCCAGCCTTATTCTTCGTGATAACAGACAGTATTTTCCTTTAATACTCTTTGTTATTGTGAGCATAAAGGTGGGGCGTCACACTACTGCTACTATATGTGTATATTGGGATGTTATCCCCAAATGATCAACAAGCGGTCCTTCATTATGAAAATCATGGTTTTAAATCTCCTATATATCGTTTGAGATCTCATTTTCACACTTAAACGAGACGAGACATCAAATCTCTTCCATATCTCCCTCGACACTCATCTTGTCCGAGATATTCAAATCTCACCCGATACATGGATCAAAATCTCAATTCGAGATCTCACCCGAAATTATACATTTTTCTTATTTTCCATAATATTTTTTATTTTCATATTGATTCAAAAGAAAAACTACTCAATCCAATTATAATTTACCAACTTCTTGAACATATTCTTTACTTTTTATCTTAATGAGTCATAGCGAAAGGTTTCACTTTTTTATTATGTTCAAATAAAAGGATAATATTCAATCATTACCAAATCAATTAAGCTAATCAAGCTACTACTCTTCTAAACATATTCTTTTTTCCATACAAATCAAGTATATTATCATTTTTATTTTTAATAAGAAAGTTACAACCTTTAAATAAATTTTTGACACATCAATTTTAGACACATAAGTACATTCGAGATATTCCCGAGATGCATTATAAGACCCGAGATGTCAATCCGAGATATACATCCGATATGTGCTCATCTCGTCCGAGATCTCCCCCGATACGAGATAACTTGTGTAAAAATTCCGAGACGAAACGTGACCGAAATCCGATATTTAAAACCTTGATTGTAACTGACATCAGTTATATATATATATATATATGAGATTTTTGTTATCTGTGTTCCGCATTTTATTATCTGTGTTATTATTATATACATTGTCCTAAACTATTATGAACCGTCGTAGTTCGTTCTATACTAGAATTGGGTATGTCGATGGGAGTAAATAAATAAGAAATGTAAAATGAAAAATATATACCACTCCTATCGAGGTAACCAATACTAGTGTAAGGCCAAATACGGATGGTCGCTCCTATCCAGCCTTATTCTTCGTGATAACAGACAGTATTTTCCTTTAATACTCTTTGTTATTGTGAGCATAAAGGTGGGGCGTCACACTACTGCTACTATATGTGTATATTGGGATGTTATCCCCAAATGATCAACAAGCGGTCCTTCATTATGAAAATCCTTAATATCATATCCATGTCTTTACTTCGAATACGTAAATTGGTTCGAAGTGGTCTTTGGATAGGAATTACCCAAATCCGACCCCGGTTCCTCCAAACCAATCATCGATTAAAAAGATGTTAAGTTCATATATGTGATTATCAATCATCATTCAATTTAATTCATATTTTTATTCATTCATAGATATACCTTAGAGATATATCCATTGAAATATTTCTTTATCTTTTTCATAGTATATGGAATCATTAAGCCTCATTTATCAAATCCTTTTGGTTAATTTAAACCCTTTTAAATCGTGGAATAATTCCAAACCCTTTCATATTTTACTTAGAAAAATATTTCACATTCATTTCATTTAAATCTTAACAAAGATTTCCTAATTCAAAACTCATAATTTTAATTCGGTTAAAAGCATGTTATCTAGGATGTTAATCCAAAACCAGTAAATGTTAAGTGAGCAAAATCTATAGAAATCATCTAATTCTACTCAATATCAATTCCCGTATTCAACAAATACTATATGGGCGGAATAACGGTGAAAACACCCTTTAAATTCCACGAATAGTATGAGTTCCCTCTTCGGGCTTTAACACCGAGTACAAGAAGATTATCTCCATAAAATTCAAGTTATTTATATTTGGAAAATTATATCCTTTAACTTTGGAAAATTTTGATCCGAGTAAATCAGATTTACTATCCCATCCATCGGGCCAGTCCGGATAGCTAGGGAGAGCAGGAAATTGGTTTTCCAAACTCAAGCCTAGACACTATCTCTCTAACACCCATAAGGCGGTCAAGTAATTTGATCGACTCTAAATTATTTAATATTTAACCATTCCATAAATCCTTCAAATCATATTTAAAATACTTTATTAATCATTTGAAAATATTTACAAAAGATTTGGAAAAGAACGGTTGTGTTTAAAACTATATTTCAAAAGTTATAGAAAAGTGCTGCGGAAAAGTGCTGCGAAAAGTGCCTTTTTAAGCTATATTGATCAAAAACGATTTTTTTATCATTTGAAAACTCATTTTTATAACTTAAATCGCTTTTAAAACATTTTAAATATTTTTAGAATTTATTTCATATTTTTAAACAACTTTAAAGAGGTTTAGCATTCCATATACACTAATTCATTAAATAAAGGAAAGTGATTTCCTTTGTGCTTATCGACGTGTATTTCCGTGACTTGCATATATATTCAACATTCATATTAAACAACCATCATCAATAATCATAATCAAACATATATAACATCCAATAGCATATAATACGATAGTTTAGGAGTTTACTCACTAAACTATGAAAACAAGGAATATACTCACTAAACTATGAAAACAGGGAATATACTCACTAAACTATGAAAACAAGGAATATACTCACTAAACTATGAAAATAGGGAATATACTCACTTCTTATTTGCTTTGATGGAGACTTGGAATACTTCACCTCTAATAATGAATTTTAGTTCTTTTCTTTAGTTTGTGAATGAATTAAAATAAGATATGGACTTGGCTATTTATAGGTGAAGAGAAGGGTACTTTAGTCATTTCTTACAGACCAATAGAAAACATCTTTATGGCCTAATTTGATTCGACCACATTTTGGTCCAATAGAAAATATCTTGATGGCTTAATTTGATTCGACCACATTTTGGTCCAATAAGAATCCTCCTTATCAACTATGGCATAACATGATTCGACCAGATTTTGGTCCAATTGCAACCATCCACATGGCAGAGCCTGATTCGACCAGATTTTGGTCCACTGGCAACCATCCACATAGCAGAACCTGATTCGACCAGATTTTGGTCTAGTGGCAATCATCCACATGGAATATAATAATCATTATGCTATTTTGTTTTATTAGACAAGTAATTATAATGTTCTGTATTATTAGGTAAGTAATTATACTATTCTGTTTTATTAGGCATGGTTAATAATTCTCTCTTGTTTTATTAGGCAAGTAATTATACTATTTTGCTTTATTAGGCAAGTAATTATACTATTCTGTTTTATTAGGCAGGGTTAATAATTCTTTCTTGTTTTATTAGGCAGGTAATTATACTATTCTATTTTATTAGGCAGGGTTAATCATTCTAAGTCATGTGTTGCATGTACAAACAATGTTGCAACAACTTAAAACAATTTCCATTTGTCAAACCGTTGAGATTTCCGGATCCAATTTCCGAGCATATTTTCAGTTTTTAATTCAAATTATTTATTTATGTAAACAAAACTTGAAAATAAATTTCTTATCATCTTTAACTAATTAAAACAAGTTCATTTAACTTATAAAGCTATATTTAAAATTAATTAAATATTCCATTTTCAAAGTGGTAAAATTACAGGTCGTTACATACTCCCCCCCCCTTAATAGTATTTCGTCCTCAAAATTAAGGATAAGAACAAGATAACTCAAAGACAAATATATGTGTATATATATATAACGAAGTGATACACATGTATAAGATATAGCAAATGACATCATCACAAGCCGGTGAGTACTCCATACACATACAACTATGTATCCATTCTAAACTCAGGGTAGGCTTTACGCATTCTTTCCTCTGTCTCCCATGTGCAGTCTGCTGCATCACCACTGCATTGGACTTTAACCAACCTTACAACCTTCCTCCTTAATCGCTTCTCGTCGTGATCTACGATTCGCATTGGTCTCCTGATAACCACCAAATTAGTTTAAACTTCTAAATCTTCTTGGGCATCTGTTTCTATAATTTGCTCTGGATCATGCACATGTTTTCGTAGATGAGATATGTGAAAGACATTGTGTATACCAGATAACCTTTCGGGCAGTTCCACACGATAAGCTAATGGGCCAATCCTTTCGAGAATAGGAAAAGGTCCAATAAATTGAGGTGCTAACTTCCCTGCCCGACCAAACCTTTCCACTCCTCTCATTGGAGAAACTTTTAGGAATACATAATCTCCAACCAAGATTCGAATATACTTATTCGGATAAAAATTTCAAATATGCGCTCTCTCAGACTAAACTCATTCTAGGGTAATACTAACCCTATCTCTAATGAGTTGACCCCATTTAGGCTTAGGTATTCACTCAACCATAAGCTCTGATACCAAATGTGACGACCCACCTCCTCGACCCTCAGAAATTGACCCTAATACATCCTCGGTATTCACATGCCGTAAATCCAAGTGCTGGAGAGGCAGATTATCATGGGGTAAAGAAATAAAGATAGAAGGTGGACAATAATAGAATCTCACATCGTATTCAACACATAATTATACATATGAATAGTACATGCAATTACTCCAAATTATTCCATTAAAGTTACGACAGGTACTAAACCAGCTAGGATAGTTATAACGACCTATCCTTACAATGCTGGTAGATACTAATACATAATGCAGACACAGCGGAAAGTTATAGATGACTTCAACAAAAGACACAAAATGCTCCATGCTCCATGCTCCATTCCAAAATGCTCCAAGCTTACCTAACTAGTTGGCTGCCCAGGAAAATAGGGCAACCAGAGTTTAAGGGAAAAAGAAAATAAACTCTGGGTCAGTCATGGGACTGGTGTGAGAAACTAAAAATATGATGTTTGAAAACAAAAGGTATCTCATAAGACCACGCCGCACATAAACACGGAACCGGTCTTTTCCTTATGATAACCAAAACATTTGCTATGTAGAATACGTGGATATTATTTTTAATGACATTCTTTTGAAAACACTTTTCAAGTAAGTATACACAATCTTAGCCAAAATTGTTACATTATTAAATTCCAGCATACTAGGCTCTACAATCAAATCCGCAGGCACTTATTGGAGATTGGATTTCCATACAATGACAAGGTAAGGGACTACCTTCCGACAGTACATCTCTAGAAAAATGCACCCGAGGCTCCAACCTCTACCAACACAGAACCGGCCTACCTTTACCATAGATAGTACCAAATATGTCATCACCCCGGTCGTTCCTGACCTACCCGAGAGCTCTCTTTGCATACACCATGTTAATTTAAAACCCGACGTCATAGCGGGGATAAATATATCTAGAAAGGTGATGACTATACCCTAATGGGAGCGACCCACTTAGGTTTGCCGCATCTACCCTGTTTTAGTCATTTCCGATTGATGAGGCTCGAGGTAACGATTACCTTACTCATAGCACATTCCACTTTGAATGCCACATTGCCAATCCATAATCACAGAACTGATTTCTACAAACGTATAACTCCTAAGCTCGTACGTCTCAGGAAAGGGTGTTAAGCTAAGAGAAGTTGCCTTCTTCGCCACCAATCAGATGATACGTTCATAGAGATCAACCAATGTAATTACAATTGCAACGTCAGACATTCGTCCATGCAAGTTGTCTAGGAATAGGACAAACTGGAGGCACTCTCCTACCACATCCTATCGGGAGTTACTCCTAGGATTAGTAGCGATTTGTCCTTGCATTGGATATTTCATAACGAAGAGACTACTGCTACTATATGTATATTGGGATGTTATCCCCAAATGATCAATAAGCGGTCCTTCATTACGAAAATCCTTAATATCATATCCATGTCTTCACATCGAATACGTAAATTGGTTCGAAGTGGTCTTCGGATAGGAATTACCCAAATCCGACCCCGGTTCCTCCGAACCAATCATCGGTTAAAAAGATGTTAAGTTCATATATGTGATTATCAATCATCATTCAATTTAATTCATATTTTTATTCATTCATAGATATACCTTAGAGATATATCCATTGAAATATTTCTTTATCTTTTTCAGAGTATATGGAATCATCCAGCCTCATTTATCAAATCCTTTTGGTTACTTTAAACCCTTTTAAATCGTGGAATAATTCCAAACCCTTTCATATTTTACTTAGAAAAATATTTCCCATTCATTTCATTTAAATCTTAACAAATATTTCCTAATTCAAAACTCATAATTTTAATTCGGTTAAAAGCATGTTATCTAGGATGTTAATCCAAAACCAGTAAATGTTAAGTGAGCAAAATCTATAGAAATAATCTAATTCTACTCAATATCAATTCCCGTATTCAACAAATACTATGGGCGGAATAACGGTGAAAACACCCTTTAAATTCCACGAATAGTATGAGTTCCCTCTTCGGGCTTTAACACCGAGTATAAGAAGATTATCTCCATAAAATTCAAGTTATTTATATTTGGAAAATTATATCCTTTAACTTTGGAAAATTTTGATCCGAGTAAACTAGATTTACTATCCCATCCGTGGGGCCAGTCCGAATAGCCAGGGAGAGCAGGAAACTGGTTTTCCAAACTCAAGCCTAGACATTATCTCTTTGACACCCATAAGGCGGTCAAGTAATTTGATTGACTCTAAATCATTTAATATTTAACCATTCCATAAATCCTTCAAATCATATTTAAAGTACTTTATTAATCATTTGAAAATATTTACAAAAGATTGGGAAAAGAACGGTTGTGTTTAAAACTACATTTCAAAAGTTATAGAAAAGTGCTGTGGAAAAGTGCTGTGAAAAGTGCTGCGGAAAGTGCCTTTTTAAGCTATATTGATCAAAACGGCTTTTTTATCATTTGAAAACATATTTTTATAACTCAAATCACTTTTAAAACATTTTAAAATATTTTTAGAATTTATTTCATATTTTTAAACAACTTTAAAGAGGTTTAACATTCCATATACACTAATTCATTAAATAAAGGAAAGTGATTTCCTTTGTGCTTATCGACGTGTATTTCCGTGACTTGCATATATATTCAACATTCATATTAAACAACCATCATCAATAATCATAATCAAACATATATAACATCCAATAGCATATAATACGATAGTTTAGGAGTTTACTCACTAAACTATGAAAACAAGGAATATACTCACTAAACTATGAAAACAGGGAATATACTCACTAAACTATGAAAACAAGGAATATACTCACTAAACTATGAAAACAGGGAATATACTCACTAAACTATGAAAACAAGGAATATACTCACTAAACTATGAAAACATGGAATATACTCATTTCCTATTTGCTTTGATGGAGACTTGGAATACTTCACCTCTAATAATGAATTTTAGTTCTTTTCTTTAGTTTGTGAATGAATTAAAATGAGATATGGACTTGGCTATTTATAGGTGAAGAGAAGGGTACTTTAGTCATTTCTTACAGCCTATCCAGATTTGACCACATTTTGGTCCAATAGAAAACATCTTGATGGCCTAATTTGATTCGACCACATTTTGGTCCAATAGAAAATATCTTGATGGCTTAATTTGATTCGACCATATTTTGGTCCAATAAGAATCCTCCTTATCAATTATGGCATAACATGATTCAACCAGATTTTGGTCCAATTGCAACCATCCACATGGCAGAACCAGATTTGACCAGATTTTGGTCCAGTGGCAACCATCCACATAGCAGAACCTAATTCGACCAGATTTTGGTCCAATGGAAACCATCCACATGGAATATAATAATCATTATGCTATTTTGTTTTATTAGACAAGTAATTATACTGTTCTGTTTTATTAAGCATGGTTAATAATTCTCTCTTGTTTTATTAGGCAAGTAATTATACTATTTTGTTTTATTAGGCAAGTAATTATACTATTCTGCTTTATTAGGCAGGGTTAATAATTCTTTCTTGTTTTATTAGGCAGGTAATTATACTATTCTATTTTGTTAGGCAGGGTTAATAATTCTAAGTCGTGTGTTACATGTACAAACAATGTTCCAACAACTTAAAACAATTTCCATTTGTCAAACCGTTGAGATTTCAGGATCCAATTTCCGGGCATATTTTCAGTTTTTAATTCAAATTATTTATTTATGTAAACAAAACTTGAAAATAAATTTCATATCATCTTTAACTAATTAAAAAAAGTTCATTTAACTTATAAAGCTATATTTAAAATTAATTAAATATTCCATTTCAAAGTGGTAAAATTACGGGTCGTTACAATAGTTATAATGCTTTGCAAACATTTTAACTACCCCTTTGGCATTATATACACCGTTTGACATTATCAGGGTATTGAACCTACTTTGTGTATATATTTATTTGATAAGTGTTTTCAAACCAATGTCATTAATGATAATGTCAAATTTGTTTTAGTATAAAGTATTTTGGTTATTGTAAGGTAAAAGCCTGTTTGTGTTTATGTGGGGCATGGTCTTACGAGATACCCTTCTTCTCAAATGTTTTGATTGGCATCATTCTAATATATGACATTATCATTGTCATGGCCCGTTTTTCCGTACCCTTTGAATCGACAATAAACCACACATGTTTAACTTAAATTGAATGAAAAGATGGAACATGAAGGGAAATAAAGAAAAATAGACAGAACAGAATCTCACACGAATGTAATAATATATAATAATGAACAAGTATCTTTACAGCGGAAAACTTTTAAATACATATGTCAGAGTCTAACCTAAATTCAGCTTGGACAGTTATAAACATCTGTCCTTACAATTGCTGACAAACATTAAACAAAAATAAACAACAGCAGCGGATAATAGAATATGTCCATACGTAGATGAATATCTCCAGCTCTCCTCTGAAAACTTCAATCGTCTTCGACTAAACCTGAAACTACTCGGATCTGACCCGAGTATTGAAAATACCCGGATCAGGCTTGATAAACTAGCGTGAGAAAAACTCAATAATAAATGACTGTGTCATATATCGGCCTTTTAATAAAATCGTTTGAAAAGAAAGAGTATCTCATAAGACCGCGTCCACACATAAACACGGACGGGTTTTTACCTTATGATAACTAAAACACTTTTATATCAAAACATTTGATATTATTTCTAATGACATCTCTTTGTAAACATTTGCAAATAAACTTATTAATCTTAGCCGAAATGGTTACCATTATTAAATTCCGGCATACTAGGTTCTACAATCAAATCCGTATGTTCTTATTGGGGAATGGATTTCCATACAAATGACCAGGTGAAGGGACTACCTTCCGGTAGTACATCTCTAGAGTAATGTACCGAGGACCATCACAAAGGATCCTCTACCAACACAAGACCGGCCTATCTCTGTAACTAGATAGTACCGAATATATAATCCCCCGGTCGTTACCGACCTTTAACCGAGCGCGCTCTAGCATACAAACCATATTAATTTACATCTCGAACGTCATAGCGGAAAAAATAATATCTAGAAGGGGATGATCATACCCTAATTGGGAATGACCCACTTAGCCTTACCGCATCTATCCCTGTTTCAGTCATTTCCGGTTGATGAGGCTCGAAGCAACGATTACCTCTTCACATAGCACATCTTCTTTCACCTTGAATGCCACATTACCATTCCACATTCACATGACTGATTTCTACAAACGTATAACTCCTGAGCTCATACGTCCCAGGAAAGGGTGTTAAGCTAAGAGAAAGTGTCTTCTCTACCACCAACAGATATACATTTATAGAGATCACTCATTGTGATTTAGATATGCAAGGTCAGACACTCATCCATACAAGTTCGTTCTGGGACCGAACGAAACCGAAGGTGCTTTCCTCGGCCATTACTAGGCGAGAAGTCCTTGTGGTTTTGAGGTTTTTCATAACAAAGGGACCGCTGCTATAATATACCGAATCAGGAGTTTATCCCCAATTAATCAACAAGTAGTCCCTTGTTATTATTCATCTCAATATCTTCATTCTTCGAACACATAAACTGGTTCGAAGTGGTTTTCGGATAGGAATTATCCAAATCCGACCCCGGTTCCTCCGAATCCAATCATCGATAAAAAGATGTTAAGTTCATAAGTGGATACAATGATCAATCAATTACTTCATCTTTTATAAAATATCTTTCTTAAACATATTCTTTTCAATTTATTCCATTTTCTTTTCAAGTGTATATGGAATCATTAAGCCTCATTTATCAAATTATTTGGTTTATTTACCTTTCTTTTTATCTTTGAATAATTTCAAATCATTTCATCTTTTACTTAGGAAAACATCCCAAATCATTCATTAAATCTTAATCAAAGATTTCTTATGTTCAAGTTATAACTTTTAACTTAGGGACAATATTCCCAAATCATTAATTAAATCTAAATCAAAGATTTCATTCTTAACTTCAAATCATATTCTTGCAAATCGAAGATTTTCATAAAAGAGCACTACTACCACTTTAAATATGGTAAATTTCACCTCCAGGGACTAGTGGAAAGTAATCCTATATCATGAAGATCTTTGGCTTCAATGATATTTGTCTTCAATATGTTTTATTTCGAAAATTAGTTTGAAGGGGTTTTCGGATATGAATCACCCAAATCCGATCCCGGTTTTTCAGATAGGAATCATCCAAATCCGATCCCGGTTTCTTCGTACTAATCATCGATAAAAAGATGTAAAGTGGTTAACTAATATTCAAAGAATTTTTTTCTCTTTTTTTTTTCTTGGAAAAACTTAAATATGATCTTTTTACAGCATCTGGGCTTTCCTTTCAATCCGTTCCACCCCTCGTCTAAAAAGAGAAAACATAGGCCAGGTAAGTTTAGGGCACTGGTTCTCCATTCCTAACCTTAGTTAAACACCTTGTTTTATCTTCCCAGATCTCATAGGTGGGATAAATGTACTAGTCGTTTCCGCATACTCAATTTGTTATTACATTATATATTCTTTACTTTTTGTTCAAGTGGTATCAACAATTCCTCTTCACCATTTATTCAAACTATCATTAAAACTTCCAAACCATCTTTAAATTACTTAATTATTATTTTAAAATCATTCACAAAAGATTTAGGAAATAATTGTTAAGTTTAAAACTACATTTCAAAAGTTATTTAAAGCTGCTGCGAAAAGCGTTGCGAAAAGTGTTGCAAATAGTGTTTTAAAAGCTATATTCTTCAAAATGACTTTTATATCATTTAGAAATCCATATTTTCAACTTAAATCTCTTTTAAGACATTTTAAAGGATTTTTTGGATTTATTTCATATTTTCAAAACATTTAAAATATTAATTTTAAACTTTGACCACTTTGTTGCAAAAGCGCGATTTTTCTGGATAATTGTTTTGGACATATTTTAAAATATACAAGATGAATTCTTGATTTTATTTCTTTATTTCTTTAAACATATTTAAAAATTCATAAAACATTTCTAATTCATTTTAAAACTATTTCCAAAAGGTTTAAGCATTCCATATACAACATTTCATTTTCCAAAGGAAAGTGATTTCCTTTGAGCTTATCGACGTGTATTAACATGACTTGATAAAAAAATTTAACAATCATATAAACAATCAGTACTTGATGATCAAAGCATATATAAGCATCCATAGCAATTATAACACATCATCAAACAAGTATATATATAAATATAGATGTTAAATAGAGTTTCTTACCATAAACCAAAGCGATAAACTTCCTACCAACATTCTAATCAACCAACACTTCACTAACTACTTCCTACTCCATTAAACACTAGCAAACAACACCCTCTCCCTTCCAATAGCTTGGCCAAAAGTATAGAGAAGAAGCGGTAGAGCTTTGAACTTGAATTCCCAAGATTTTGATTCGAAAAATAGGTTATCTTGTATCTGATTTTAGGCCCTTAATATCTCAAAATTTAGAAAAGTTTTTAACTAGAAAGTTGTTGAAAATTCTTTTATATTGAATTTTTAAAAAAATTATTTGAATCCAAGTGGTTTTGAGGGAGATATTATAGAATGAAGAAGAGGTATTGTCGGATTGGAAAAAATGAAGTCCGAAAATGCACTTCAAAGAATTGAGTTTCAGGCATAGAAAAACTCAAAATTGTAAAAAATGAACAACATAAAAGTTGTAGTCACTGGAATTTCATATGATTTGAAAAAAAAATTTGCGTATTGATTCTGTTTTGGAGAAGTTATGGTCGAGAGAAGAAGAGGTAAAATATGGAGAAAAGAGGAGTTTGATTTGAAGAGAATGAACATTGATTTCTTTTGAATATTTTGTAAATATTTTGACATTATTTCTTTCTAATTTTTTCCTATGGCTTGGAAGTCATTAAAGAGTAGAAAAGGAAGGTGAAGAGGCTTGAGATAAGAAGAAGAAGAAATGTGAATGAAAGTGAAGAAAGAGGTGGGTATTTATAGAAAAAGAAAGAAGTGGTAAATTTCCCAAAACAACCTCTTACCAAATTACCAAACTAACCTTACTTCAACCTAAAGCAATCTCCAATTTTTCAATACTTAACATCATCTTTCACATCCTTACTTCATTTCTTAGTCACTTAAAGATTAAGTAAAGAAAAGTAATTATTTTGTTGGATTTTGATGTGATTTGGATTTAATGTTTACTTTCGACTTTTCTTAAACTTACTTACTTTTCTTAATGACTTCTAGAATTTCCTAATCTTATTTCGTAAAAGTAAACATGTTTAGTTATTAAAATGTGTAATAAATATGTTAAAACATATTAACAAAGGTGCGATAATGTTGCGGCAACTTATTTTGAACAAAACGTTGATTTTCGACATAACGTTTTCCGGTCACATTTTGACGTTTTTGTTAAACTATTTATTCATGTAAACCAAACTTCAAAATCGATTTCTTATTATATTTAAATAATTAAAACAAGCATATTTGACTTATATAATAATATAAAAAATATCCAAATCTATTTATAAAAACACGATATCGATTTATCGATATGCGACGAAATTTGTCAACTTTTATAGAACGGGTTTTATATATTAATCAAACCTTTATAAATTAAATTACTATTATTATGAAATGAGTTTGATATCGATTATATATTTTTTTAAAGAATTATTTATCCTTTAAAACAAATTTCTCGAATATTTATCCTACTTTATTGGAATCCGACTTTTATCAATTTTACAATGGAAATCCAAAATCTTTATTCAATATCATAAATAAGTTTGTCATTCTTATTTATCATATAAAACTTTATTGTTTAAGTTTGAAAATTCTAAATTTGAATATTTAAAATAATTAAATATCTCATTTTCAATGTGGTAAAATTACGGGTCGTTACAATCATATACATTTATAATTCGAGTTTTCTCATGCTGGTTTATCAAGTCCGATCCAGGTATTTTTAATACTCGGGTCAGATCGGAGTAGTTTTAGGTTTAGCCAAAGACGCTTATAGTTTCCAAAGAAGAGCTGGAGATCTTTATCAACGTATGGACGTATTTTATTTTTCTGCTGCATTTGTTTTGTTGTTTTTAGAATTTGTAAGGACAAAAGATTTATAACTATCCAGGCTAAATCTAGGTTAGACTCTGATATTGTATTCAAAATTTTCCACTGTATAAGACTTTATGGTTAATTGTATATGATTATTATATCCGTGTGAGATTCTGCTTTCTACTTTCTTATGTGTTATTTTCTTTTTACCCTTGATTAATCTGCCTTTCCGGCACTTGAATTTGTGCCACGTGAATATTGAGGATGTATTAATGTTGATTTTCCAGAATCGAAAAGGCGGGTTGTTGCAACATTCCACCAATTCATATCTTGGCCCTGAAGCTGTCTCAAAGCTAATTTTCTCTTCATAGCATCTTCCACCTCCATATCACCAAAGATGCGCTCACAAGTATCCAACCAATCTTGCACTTCTATGGCTGACTCTGTCCCTTAGAATTACTTTCCTCCAAGAGTAGAATAATCTATGTTCAGCTTAGAGAAATTAACCCTAGGCGCTTGCATGGAGCACCTCTACCTATCACCACTCCAGGTGCATTCCTCATCATATTAGCCATCATAGCATTGAACATGCCTTAGACATCAGGCGTAATAGATCCTGATCTCCCTCCTTCCTCTACTCCTGAAGTAGAATTCCTTACAGCGTTCCCTATATGCCACCTCATTCTTATCTGTAATAAGAATGATCGGTCTCTCGTAAAGAAAACTGTGTCTGTATTGTTTATGTGCATGCAACTTATACTATATAATATATTATTATGCAGCTTTGAAAACAAAACTTACAACAAGTACACACTCTCTCGTCTATCTATATACACTCAAGATCTAGTTTAAGGTGATAACTTCTTCCCTATCTCTACTGCATCATGGTATCATCTCTAGTTAATCATGTAACCAAAGCTCTGATACCAAATGTGATGACTGCCCTATACCACCAACACTAATAGTATATAAATTATGCACTGTCCGTGCCCAGAAGATATAGGACGATCATTAGGGTTGAAATAAACCAACATAGCATATAACCTGCCATATCACACAGTGCATGGATAAATATAATAACACGGATACAACAGAAGAGACAATAATAACTATGTGAACAAATCATCATCAGAGCAATAGATCCATAAAGTTATACATCAAATGTAGTAGAGTTTATACAACAGAAGTAAACTCAAATAAACTATCTCGACAAATAGAAATAAGCAAGAATTGTCATGGGCTCCACAGCGTTGCTTAGTGGAATAAGCGTAGACTCCATATATGTATATAATACGAGATGGATCCATCCGCTCATCCTCTGAACAGCTACTACATCACCTATACATGTCATTTAGTCTAGTCCTTTAAGAGTACCCAAGATAGCAAGAGACAAAACATAAAACTTTGGGTCAGACAATAGTATGGTGTGAGCGGTAAATGAGTCTAAAAATAATATATAAGTAAATATGGTAAGGAACAAGAGTACACAAACTATACCTGACCTATCCCTCCAACCAAAAAGTTAGCATATAACATTATAGTATACTACTTTAAAATATCATAAAGACATATCACAAACCAAATAAGGGAGTTGGTAGGTTGTGTGAGTAGAACGACTACATGTAATAATTTTACATAAGGGATTTTGTATGAATCATCCCAAGAGAATTTTAGGAATGATGGTCATTAGATGACTAATTTAAGTTGTGAACATAAAGATATTGTGAAACTAAAGCAACATCAGTTTTATATAAGGCAGGTTATAAAATGCTTACAAATACCTATTCCATTACACTAAGAAACAATTATTGTTTCAAGAAATACCAGCTTCGTAGCAAAGGATTTTATTTGAGAAATTATTGGTATAAAAAGGGATTTGGATATGATCTAATGATAAAACTGATTACAAGGGGTGAAATGAAATTGACCGAACCTAAATGAACACAAATACGTTAATACATCTAATGAGTACTCTTGTACATTAAAGAGAAACTGTGAGTTTCTTGTCAACGTCAAGAATAAATATTCCTCGGTTGTTTAATTAAACCATTAAGAGTATCGACTCTATAATATGTTATAATGCGCAAATCCAAAATATATTCCAAGTACATTATCAAAATATATTTTGATAGTTGGGTCTGAAAGGATATGATTCTTTTGACCACAAATGTGTCTTTAAGAGATAGACAAATGCAACTGAAATATAATGAGCCACACTGATAAGAATAATACCGTAAATTTCAATTATTGAAATTAATGTTATAAATTCACCATTCAATGTGCTCAAGTAGGCTCATATTTTACTCACAAAATTATCGCATAATATGACTTTATGTTTTGGTATATTTGTGTCGAAATAGAAAATTCTAAATAATGATTTAGAGTAAACTGTTTACACATAATAACCAAAATTGTCTCGAAGTCAATGAGAGTGATATAGAGTTTGTGAGTCCTTGGATATGATCCAAGAATATATATATGAAAGTATGGTTCGACAAGAATCAAACTTGGACAAATATCATGATAAGAATATCAAATAGTTTGATGGTCAATCAAAATTCAGATGAAGTGTGTGCTCATAAGAAAAGGTGTTAAAAGGTACATAGATATTTCTAAACCATAAGTAAGCAACATACTTCCGATTGTTAACGATGCACTCATGTTAAAATCAACTTTTAGTTGTTTAAATACTTAGAGTTAGATTTATAAATGAAGTCTTTTATAATAAGTATAAAATATATTGGGAATATCCCAAAACGATTTGCAAGAATACCTTATTAAATTGTTTAATATGAAACATATAAGCTGGATTCCTTATGCATTGGCAATATGAATTATCATACATGTCATTATGTCTGCAATATCATGATATATTTATGTATTTGATATATGAAGCAAACATCAAATCCAAATTAATAGCACTAAATGGAAGTTTGCAGTGTTCTTGTGTATTTACAAAATATAAGAAAACTGTTTACAAAACAACAAACTGCTTATAAAGAAGTGTTTGGGCTCAAATTTCATAAGTGATATTGAGCGTAATGTGTCAATAATAAAGTCAAGTTAAGAATCTTTAAAATTAGAAATGTTCTTCAAGAAAGAATATGGCTGATTCAATGAAAATGCTAAGTACATCATTTTAAATGGCGTTACAATTAAAGCAATGTATATAAATATAAATGCACTAATTTATAACTGACCCGAGGGTGATTCCAAGTGTTGAGAGTCTCATAACATTGTTATATGATAATCACATCAAGAAGTTCATAAGAGAACGTACGAGCTTACTAGAAGTTGAGAGATATGCTCTGAATTGTTCCGTATGGTAAAGGTAGGTTATCAGTTTCAAAGAGAATTAATTGACAGAGTAAATGATTAAAGCAAAATAGCATATCCGTTCACTGAGAGACTGACCCGGTTGGTATTGAGGAAACCTATTAGGGAAGTTGGAATAAGATTTCATAATTTACCCTAAGTGCAAGTGGGAAATTGATAGAGTTAGGGGTATGCCCAAGGGGAAATTATGTAATTTGTTGCATATATATAACTCGTTAACCAATTTTGTTCAAAATAAAAGGTGTTTTCTTTCCATTATGTACTTGATATAATGTATTGTATTAATTAATTAAATAATTAAAAGTAGAAAATACACAAATGGTATGTTTTGTGAAAGTATTTACAAAGTGATGTAATCGCGAGTAATTTTTCATAATGAAAATAAATATACCATTTTAAATATTCTTAGTCAAGGTATATTTTTATTTAACAGTGGAGTTTCCAATCAAGTTAGAAAACCGACATTAAAAATTGTGTTAAAAATAACCACAAGCGCACGACGTATAATCTTAATACATGGCGAGTTCGGTCGATCCGCGGGGATTTGAATTGATTTAAAATTTTACTCACTCAAATTAACCCAAGAGTTTGAAATTGTTTAAGCTAAAAAAATGTAAAAACTAACTACAAACAAAAGTGAATACAAATATGAGATTAACTGACAATTTAGAGGAAAATCCACTCTCTTACTTTATGATCTCTCATTTAATCTAAGTATAATTAGTGATGCACTTATCATAAGGATGGCCTAATTGTGTTATTAATTAACACGCTTAAACCATCAAACTATAATACAACAACTAAAACCACTTGTCAACACTCATGAAAATGATAACGGAATTAAAATAAAACCTATTCTAAGCATGATCTATTTACTATTGATTAGTAACATAGACCACCAAATTTTGATTCTAAATCCACTTCATTACTAAAATCATATGTAAACGAAAAGGTAATTTTTGTTTAAGTTGTTTAATCATAGCCTATTTGGTGTAAACAACATAGGCTATCAAATTCAAAGTTAAACAAAAAAAATTTACCACATCAAAAATTTCCATTAAGCACAAAAGAGATCATAAATTAGCAAATATGTTGAATCTACATGATTAAGAGAGCTTCATTACCCCTAAATTGAAGGGTTTAGCTTCTCATATTTGTTATCATTTCAACACACGAAGATTGCAACAATAAAACAAACAAATGAAAGTGTAAGCTAAGTAAGAGCTAATTAAAATAAAAAGAGAATTAATCTACTTGCATAAATTAAATCTAAACTACTAACATGAAAGGAAAGAGAGCATGTAAATAGAAATGAGCATAAACTAAAATAAAAGCAAGTAGAAATAGAAGAAGAGGCTTAGGAAACCTTTTTATTTATCATTTGTTTTGTGGCTACAACTAAACTAACTAGAAATTGGTAAGAGCTCATTACATGAAACATAACGTGTATTTATACATGCTTATAACCCTAATCCATGTCTTAGGATGCTACCCAAAATGCCCTTAGGAAGTGTAATCTCCAAGTAACCATTAGCATGAAATTAATCCCCACTAATATGCCTTTAAACTTTCATGCACATGTGCATGTGCTTTTAATCTCCATTAGCCTTTAATTGTGGTCTATGTGTTAGTAGGTAGGTGGGATCCTTCATATTTTCATGAATTCATTTATCTCCATTTTCATTTGCCTTCTAACTCTTGTGCATGCATATTTCCATGAAGCCACTTCCACGTTGAATCCAAATTCCTACAAAACAACATTAAAATGTGCAAGTAAATTTTCTCAAATTAAATCATACATAAAAATGACCATTTTGCGCCCATATGAAGATGAATAAATGTTGATTTGAAAATAATTTAACTTTTGGTTTAAACATGTAAAATACCCTAACATGCTCATTTATTAATTAAAAGTAGATTAAATATGGAAGTAAAAATACGCACATTTACGTGCACATCAAATACCCCTACACTTATTTTTTATTCATCCTCGAATAAACTAAAACTAAGATAAATCCATTTTCATAGGAAACACGATTGCATTGAGCGTATGCAACAAGCCGTTAAACCTCTAGGTGTCTCTAGTAGGACGAGTGTATTCTCGTAAGGGTTTTTAGCATATATTACCCACAAAATTCAAATGCAAGATGAAAAAAAATTTAATGCAAGATTTATTTACAAAGAGACAAATGCAAGTTTTATCAAGAAATTTTAGTCATTTTACTCATCAAAACTTTCAACAAAAATGAAGTTATCATCACAATTAGACTCTAGTTTGGCTAGTTATTTTGGTTGATAACATAGTGCAACTATGAAATGGATCCTTCATTGATTATAAAGTTTTGCAAAGTGATATTTTTGTTTCTTTTGAATAACCAATTAAGTCACATAAGTGAAAATAATGCTTGGATTTCAATTGCTTACTCTCTCTATTTTTGAAAAGTATTAACATTATTATTATTTACACACCTAACTCAGATAAACCGAGGCCAGATATACTGATCATGCACTGCCTTTCGGACTTACGTGGGAAGAGTATAGAGCGTGGCGAGTGTACACACTTGCTTATGAACACATGACTCTATGTGGTTATTTTTATTAAAAATTTATTTACATACACCTAACTCGGATATACCGAGGCCAGATGTACCGATCATGCACTGCCTTTCGGACTTACGTGAGAATGGTATAGAACACGGTGAGTGTACATACTAGCGTGTGAACACATGATCTGGTTGTTTCTTATTTTTATAAAAACCATTTTTTCTATGTTTTATATTTTTTTCTCTTTGTTTTAGATAGAGTTTTGCAAAATCATCTTAGCATCATTTAACTTAGAAGATTAAAATTTTTATATCCTTTACTTTAAATCCACCACTTTTTTAAACAAAGCTTTCATTTAGGATATACTTCATAATTATCACCCGTGAATATTCCTATATACTAGTTAAACCATAGTTATTTATAATCAGATTTTATTTTTGTGAGACAAATAAATTTTCAAAAATTTCAATTTAATAACCAAAGACCTATACTTATCCTATTGTGTTTCTTAAAAAATAAATCAAAATGCTAAAACAAATTGTTTTATAATTTTTTTAGTTTTTGTATTTTTTTAGTTTTGAGTTTTGGAAAGAAAATGCAAAAAATAAACCATGAAAAATCAAAAATGAAGATGAGACTCACCCCACACTTGATTTTGACAGTGTCCCTATAGTTAATCCAAGCGAAAGGAGGAAATAAAATAAAAATAAAAATATGACCTATGTTTACATGAAATGAAACGATTATTATTTACACGACATCAGAAAATATATCGCCAAAGATTAAATGAAACAGTCTTCCAAAGACCAATACATTTGTCTCGTCAAGTATGAGAGACAAAGCTTAAGCACAGAAAACCAAAGCATAAAAGAATTCAAAATTAAAAGTTGGTTTGGAAAAACGAATGTCCTTTTATTAAATACCGTATGAGTTGTTTTATTTTCGATGATTTTTGGGGTAGATAGAACAATTGGTTGAAGTTCAATTTTATTTTCACCAAATTTAAATTCAAGCTCATCATTGACAAATTCTTCAAAATTATTGATTTTAAAAACAAAATGGTGATTTAAGTCTAACCCTTCAGAATTCACCAACTCATCTTTGAAAAGTCCAAAAAATTTGCGATCACAAAATTCATCTTCCTTTGTTGAATTATTTACAACTTCATTCTTTTCAAGGTGTGAATTTGTAGTTTGAAATTCGTTTTGTCAGAAAAAGGAAGATTGAATTTAAAATCGAGTTTCTCACCCTCAAAAGAATTGAAATCCAAATCAATTACCGCACTTTCAACAACTTCAGTAAGATTGTCATTTTCAATTTCAAAAATTATTATTTGAAAATCATCATTTTTGGTAAAAGATGGATTATCACTTGACTCGTAACGCGTTAGGATTCTTTTGTTTCTCACGTTGCTTCATGTATGTTTCAAACAACAAATCCGTCAGATTTTTGTGAATTTCATCCATTTGCTCAACAAAATCAAACTTATAATTATAAATTTGAGAATTTTTAATTTGAAATTATTGAGAACAAAAATTGTCCATTGCACCATAATTGAAATTATTCCCATTGCTAAAATCATTTAAAAAGTGGTTCACATTTCCATTTTGACTTTGAAATTCATTTTCGAATTCAAAGTTGTATTGGAATGAGTTATAATCGAAATATTCGAATTTTGAAGTGAACTCAAATTTTGATTATTTTGAAAACTTTGACTTGAGTTATTGCATAAATATGAATACACAAATCATTTATCCTTTGATTTTTGTGTGTAGAGAGTTCAAGTAAAGACGAAATTAGTTTTAATGCTCTTTTCAAGAGTTGATGGTTGGTCATCATTCTGAAAACTTTGTGGTGCAAAATTCGAATTGTTTGTACAATAGTTGTTATTAAATATCAAGAATTTGAAGCGAAACTATATGGATTATATTGATTTTCACAACTATTGTAGAATTCTTGTGAGTAAGAAAATTCAGACATTTTCGAAAGTGTTTTTTTTTGGATTTTTGAATTCTTTATTTACGTTTTTTTTGTTTTTTGAAAAGATTTTTTTTGAATTTTTTTTTCTAAATAAAACTAACTCAATTTTATTTTGATTTTGACTGAAAAATTTCAAATGGAAAAGATCTAAAAAGATTGTTTTTTTGAATTTTGGATTAAACAATAACTAAGTTAAAGTAAAATTTACAATTTTTTTGGTTATAAATTTTGATTTTTTTAAATATGCATGAACTAATGCAACTAAATGAATGCATGGACTTAATTACAAATTTTCCATCCTTAGTAGCTCCTAACCCAAAATTGTATAATCACACTTTGTCTTAATTCAATAAAATTGTTCTTAGCCGGTAATGGACAGGAGTTATCGGTGCACCACGAATCACCGTAGCAATGCAACCGAAGGTTTAAGTACTTTCACAGAAACAATCAATACAATATCTACAAATCACCGTAATATTTATAAATGATTATTGCTCTACTGTAGCCTAGACACCAAGAAAATATTTTTTCCAAAGAAGACAACTTGTCAAGATATAATTAGGCCCTGGGTGAGCTCGCAACTCCCTTAAGTCAAATGTTTAACCGTTATTATTAGTCAAAATTCTATGATAAAATGCAATTTGTGGGCCAAGGAAGGGGTGATGAAATCCCCCGCATTATGTAGATTGGGGTGTTGCCCTTGGAAAAGAAAATAAGATGGTATAAATGCAAAACAGAATTTAAACACGATTTAACGATGCAACTAAGAATGAAATTTGATTTTGTTTTTGTTTTTGATTTTTTTTCAAATTCAAGCAACCAATAATGCAAAGCAAATAAAAACAAGAGATGAGAGCACGATACCAGAGGGTGCAGAATTATTAGCAATTTATTTATTTATTTATTTAAAGCAGCGGTATTTTTAGCAAGTAGAGCAAAGCAGTTTATAGCAGCATCTCCTTTTTATTTGCTAAGACTAGATATCGATATATCCATTTAGACTAGAGTACGTAACGCTCTCCAAATGTTGGGCAGTGTATTACTCATGGCTACTGGGTGCACTAAGGGGTTACATATTAGTAGTTATTGGATAACTATGAAATGACTCACTTGATAGTTTTTTGTTGGTTAGTATAACTAGGGCCATACAGAAAATAACGATGTGAATGATTTACACAGCTCCTAGACTTGAGAATATTACCGATCTTCAATATGAAAGCTCTGCTTTGATTATAGTCAAATCATGGCATGACTCCATCGAGTGACTATAGTTGGGTCAAGTGGAAGTATTGAAAGTGAAGCATTATTCAAGAGAGGATTCGTCTCCTCGGTTATTTGGGGTTAGTATCACGGTCAATTCAAATCAACTCAAAGTTAAAAACTTTGGCCAAAGCATTTCGGTTAACAATATTGAACCAAGGACTTTTTGTTTGAACTATAGAGTTGAATATGGACGATATTGAAATTTTGACCATTACCAAATTCCATAAGTCTAAAGTGATATAGTTTTGACGAAGAGAATTGGTGTAAATAAAAGCCACAATTGGCCAAAATGTCACACTATCTGCAAAGTGATGTGAGAACGTTAATATTCGAATTGCTCAATATTAATCGCTAATTAATTTACACCTGACGAGTCACCCAACCAAAATGATGAATTCTCCTTTGATCAAACGGTTTAATGAATTTATAATTAGCAAGGCTAGCCAGTTTTATAGTGGACCTTCCACCCTTTATTGAATTTAAAAAGAACAATTACAGGGATCAACACCGAACGGCTATAGAGAAAAATAAAAAACCGAGAAAAAGACAAACAAATAGCTGTTTAAAAAACATGCCAGAATTCCCATTCAATATAAGGACTGCGTGAAGGGCAATGATATTTGTGAACTTCCAGAATCCTTTTCCATAAAGTATGAACATAAATACATGCGAAGAACAAGTGAGTGACACTCTCTCTATGTCGATTGCATAACAGGCAACTACAACTGTAAATGATTCCCTTAGAAGGAGATTATCCTGAGTGTGCAGAGCATTATTTAAGACTTTCCATAGCATATATTCTCTTTATGCTTAGCTTTGTTAGTCCAAACTCTCATGTACCGAGGAAATATATGTGTTTGATGAAATACGAGCATTGACCGGTAAACAACAGAGATATAATGATTTGTATTGGAGTCCCACATAATGCTGTCGGAAGAGGGCAAAGTGTAATTTTCTCGATTTCATTCCAAATTATTCTGATGTCGGTTGAAGTAGAATAAGGAAGAGAGACCTTTCATACAACAATATAGTCAAAAGCACCTGCATTTTTTGGTATACCGGCAAGAGCCCTACTTTTGTAATCAATGAGCTTAGACAGAATGATACATTGTTTGCTCTAGGGAGAGTGCCAAAAGGAAGAGTTAGGATAACGCTTAACAAGAGGAAGAAACTTATGCCTCAAGTTTAACAAGCTGCGCCAAAACTAAATGCTATAAGGAGGAATGTACATTATCCAAAAATTATTGTTATTTAAATTGTGATGTATGTTCCATTGAGCCCAAATACTGCTGCTTTTATGGAGGATGAGATTAACATTGTGAGATGTAGCTATTTGATTCCATACTGTAAAGAATTTGAATAAACTTGAGAGAATTTTATTATTGTAATGTTGTAATAATACACGGCAGTCTAATACAATACTATTTATACATATAGAAATAGTTTTGGGCTGCAATACAGGCCCATGACCACAATAATATGTTGTATACAATAGCCATACGATATCTCTTCTAAATCATTTCGTTTAGCTTCCCCCCTCAAAACGGAGTCTAGGGTTATGGCGATCTCTGCTAAATTCTTCAAATCCAGTGAAATCTTCATAATATCATGAGAGTATCGAGAATAAACATGAGAGATCTCTATTTCTCCAAAGAATCCATGTATAAGGATTAAGTGTGATCCATAGGTGCAGATCTGAAGATATTCTTCAGATCTGTAACTCGAATCTTTTTGCGGTTGAATTCTCTTTGCATAATTGCTCTTGAATTAATCTAAGGGGCGAATAAGACTACTAATTTGGGTAAAGATGAGGTTTTGTACTTCAGATCTACAGCCTTTAAGTGAAGATGAGTCATTTAAGCTTCAGATCAACAGATGTTCTTTAGATCTGAGGTTTTCTCTTCTTTACGATGACTGATATCAGTATTCAGTAGATCTGGTACACCAAAATCAACTGGAGCTTGACTTCACTCTGAGTTCATCTCTAAATCTGGTAAAATTTCTTGCTGATAGTGCCTTGGTAAGTACGTCAGCTCTCTTATATGTTGCTGGTATGTGATTAACTTGAAGCTTTTGACTGATTATTTGCTCTCGTACAAAATATAAGTCAATTTCGAGATGCTTTGTCTTTGAGTGAAGAATTGGATTGGCTGACATATGAACAGTGCTTAGATTATAACACCATATGACTGGTTTATGATCTGTTTCAATTTTAAGCTCATTTAACAAAGATTCAATCCATAAAATCTCTACTGTAGCACTGGCTAGACTTCTATATTCTGCCTTTGTACTCGATCTAGAGATAGTAGATTGCTTTTTAGAGCACCACGATATGAGATTTCCACCAAGATAAATGCAGTATCCAGAGAAAAATTTTCTGTCATCTGGATCTATTGCCAAATCTGCATCAGTGTAGCCTATAATGTTAAGATTGTTGCATCTTTTGAATGATAAACCATAGTTGACAGTCCCTTTTAAGTATCTTAAGATCCTCTTTACTGCTCTCCAGTGTTCATCTAAAGGTTCCTGCATGAATCGAGAAACTTTGTTAACACTGTATGATATATCAGGCCAAGTTATTATTGCATATTGTAATGCACCAACAACATTTCTGTATTGTTTAACATTAAATATTGGTTCTCCCCTTCTTTTTGAAAGTTGATAGTTGCTTATCATAGGGGTTGGTTGAGGATTTGCTTCATTCATTTTTGACTTGAGCAGTATTTCTATTATATATTTTCTTTGGCTGAGAATTATTTCTGAATTTGGCTTTCTTATGATTTCTATGCCCAGGAAGTAGTTAATCTCTCCAAGATCTTTAACAGAGAATTTTTTGTCTAGGTACAGAATGAGATTGTTGATGTCTTCATTATTGTTACCTGTAATAATAAGATCATCAACATATATTAGAATATATATAATGGATTCTTTACTGTTTTTTATAAAAAGAGAGTTGTCTGATTTGGTAGACTGATATCCAAGTTTTATTAAAGTATATTTCAGTCTATCAAACCAAACTCTTGGAGCTTGTTTAAGCCCATATATAACCTTATTCAACTTGCACACATAATCTGTATTTTGATTGTATCCCAGTGGTTGCTCCATGTATATCTCCTCTTGTAGAACACCATTCAGAAAGGCATTATTAACATCCAGTTGCCTAATGCACCAGTTTTTGTACAGAGCAATAGTAAGTATGATTCTGACAGTTGTTGGTTTAACTACTGGTGAAAATGTCTCATTGAAATCAAATCCATATTGCTGTGTGTAACCCTTAGCGACAAGTCTGGCTTTATATCTGGCAATAGATCCATCTGGATTCCTTATTAGTTTGTATGTCCATCTACATCCCACTATATTTTTGTTATTTGGGGCATGAACTAAATCCCATGTTTTATTACTTATGAGAGCATTATACTCTTCATCCATAGATGTTCTCCAATTCTTGTCTTTAGCAGCTTGATCAAAGTTTTCTGGCTCTTAAGTTATTATGGTAGCAATGTAGAGCTTTGGCTTGAATATACCACTCTTAGCCCTGGTGATCATGGGGTGACTGGGTCTGACATGAGATTCACTTCTATTTGTCTGATCACAGTTGTCTTCAATTATATTCTGTTGAGGACTTGTACTTTCTTCAATGACTCGTTGACTTTGACTGGCATGTTGAGATGGAGACTGACTGTGATAGTTGGAAGTTCTTGGATTAAGAACTTTCTTTGTTTTCTTCATGTCTGCATTACTAAAAGGAAATATATGTTCATTAAATACAACATGTCTACTAACAAAGATTCTTCCTTTGTTATCCAAACACTTATATCCCTTCTGATTAGTACTATATCCTATAAAGGTGCATGGTTGAGATCTAAACTCAAGTTTATTTCTATTGTATGGTCTTAAGTAGGGAAAACATAAACATCCAAAAAAAATTAGACTTTGATAGTCTGGTTTCACATTGTACAATCTTTCCATAGGGCTTACTCCTTTTAAAACCTTTGTTGGTAATCTGTTATTTAGATAAACAGCAGTATTAAATGAGTCAGGCCAAAATTTTAAGGGTAAAGATACTTGAGCTAAAAGAGTAAGTCCAGTCTCAACTATGTGTCTATGTTTTCTCTCTATTAGACTATTCTGTTCAGAAGTGTAGGGACATGTTATTCTATGAACTATCCCCTTTTTTATTAAAATAATTGATGAGTGTCTTGAATTCAGTACCACCATCTGATTGTATAGTTTTAACTTGACAGCCAGTCTGCTTTTCAGCTACAGATATAAAGTGAATTACAACATTGTATGTGTCAGATTTGGTTTTTAATTAGGAAGTAAATCCAAGCAAATCTAGAATAAGCATCAATAAAAGATATATAATATTTGTACCCATAATCTAAACATACTGGAGCAGGACCCCATAGATCCATAGCTACTAACTCTAAAGGATTTGAGTAAATAGTACTAGAATAGTTAAAGGCCAACTTGTGGCTTTTACCCATCTGACAGTAAGTACAAACATATGGTATGGAAACATCATCAAAACAATTTTATTATCATTGAGAATTTGTTTAACAACACTGATATTTGAATGTCCAAGCTTGTAATGCCATAGATCTAGAATATTTTTATGATTAGTAGTTTGTGTTGCTTCTGACATATTACAATTTCGATGATCTTTTCCATGATTGATATGACTAACTACTCTAAAACAATATAATCCTCTGTCAGCATCACCCTGCAACAAAACTTCTTTAGTCAGAATGTCTCTAACAAGACAATATTTTGGAAAGAACTCAAAATAGACATTGTTGTCTTTAGCAAACTAAGAAACACTTATTAGATTTTTCTTTATTTTTAGTACTCGTAATAAATTATTCAAAAATAATTGTCTAGCACCTCTGATATGTGCTTTTCCAGAATGAGTGATATTTATAGACTCACCATTCCCATAGAAATTGACTGTGTACCTTTATACTCTTTGCATCCTAGATTTAAGTTGTCGAGATTGTTTGTGATATGATTCGTAGCTCCAGAATCTGGATACCAAGCATCATCTTCTATATGTTCTGGCCTTCTGTTTTGATTTTTGCTGTTATCTGATTGATTGTTTGCCCCAAATTGCACTTGTGCTAAATTTGCAGTATAATTATTGTTTCTTTGATTGCCTGAATTTTGCCCTAGAACATAGTTCAAATTCAACCTGAAGTAACATTTAGGTGCAGTATGACCAATCTTTTCACAAATTTGACATTTAGATATGTTATTGCTATTCCATCTTCCTTTGCCCCTTCCTTTGTAAGGCTGACCACTTCTTTGATTCTGTTGATGTGCCTTGGTATTGTATTGAGTTTTATTTTTATTATTTGCTGCATAGTTGATGGACATATCATAGTCAGTTGGTTTCTTGAAGTCAATTCTTCCTTCATGTGCAAGTAATATAGAATGCACATCTTTAATAGGAGGTGTTGATCTTTAAGATGATATAACAGTAATAATTGACTCATATTCATCATTTAGACCACTTAATATGATCAACACCTGTTCTGAATCTGTAATTTTGTGACCAGCTGCCTTAAGTAAATCACAAGTAGTTTTGATTCTTGCTAAGTATTCTCCCATAGACAGATTATCCTTCTTGATACTATGAAGAAGTCTCTTGTAGTGCATTATCTTGGCAGCAGATTGAGAGTTAAAAATTCTTTCAACTGTGGTCCATATTCCTTTTGTTGTCTTGCTACCTATAACTTGAGGCAGTAGCTTCATGCTTATGGAAGATAAAAGCCATGAACATATTAGGCTGTCTTGTTTCTGATACTTTATGAATTCTTCATTACTGACAGTTTTATTTTCTTGATTACTTATGAAAATAGGTGGAATTGGTACTGTATCCAGAAGAAACCTTTCAAGGCCATAGCCTCTGACTGCTGTTTCAATTTGGACTTTCCAGAGAAGATAATTATCTTCTTTAAGTTGTGCTGTAATAAGTTGACTACGAGGGCTAATAATAGTTTTGAGAAGACTTTCTGTGGCTATATGATATGAACTTTGTGGATTTGATGATGTGACTGAGTTTTCTTCTCCCATGATGAAGAATTTTAGACAAGAAGATGAATTAAGAACTCAGGAAATTGTTTTCAGTAATCAAGAAATGCAATCTAAACCTTTTCAGGTATGATGCAACCAGAAAATTAAATGATGACTGTTTTCTGATGATTTTCTTGGCACGGCATTGCCTTTCTTTCTGTCTGTTGTGATTTCTTGCTTTCTGTTTTTTGAATCGGGAGTTTTCCTGAGAATTTTCCTTTGAAAATTTGAGCAGCCAACTTTGAATACTTTTCTTAGCAAGGCACAGATTTTTAAAGAGAAAATGTAAAACAACCCAATGATGAGAATAATCTGAGGGTTACAGAAAACTCCAAATGATGAAATTTGAACTGATGGTGTTTCTTGAATAGAAACAGATGAAATTAACTTTCTCTGATTGAATTTTTGATAAGAATGCTGTTAAGCTGAGAATTTGGCTTCGATACCATGTAAAGAATTTGAATAAACTTGAGTGAATTTTATTATTGCAATGTTGTAATAATACATAGCAGTCTAATACAATACTATTTATATAGATAGAAATAGTTCCGGCTGCAATACAGGCCCATAACCGCAATAATATGTTGTATACAATAGCCATACGATATCTCTTCTAAATCATTTCGTTTAGCTCATACTTCAAGATTGATTTGACCAAAACCGCCTTTTTGAGAGAAAGTTAAACCTTATGGAACACAATATGAATCAGCTTCTTAGAATATCGATTGGCATGCCAAAGAAAATGATTGAATGCAAAATTTAGCATGTTGATAAGCTTAGAATGAATAGCCGAGAGTAATAAGTTGTAATTGAAAATCAAATAGATTTTAAAATCACTGGCCTACCCACTATAGACAATTTTGTGGAAGACCAATTGTTGAGCTTGTTTATTAGTTTCCCATAAAGAGGTAAGCATTACACAGTTGTAATTCTGTGTCAAAGATGGGAGCACCTAAATATATAGCATCAGCAGTCGATGAAATGAGGCCTGAAGAGAGATAGATAGATTGCGATGCATGAGAAGGTAAGCATGCAATCCTAATATGAGATTTTCGTTATTAATTGAAAGACCACTTATAAGTGTAAACTTGCATAGGGTTTGCATAAAATTTTGAATTGAGTGAACAGAAAGTTTTGAGAATACAAGAAGACCATCCACAAACATTAATATAGACATGTTTTGCTTTGCACACTTAGGGTGCCATGCAATTCTTTTGGCAGCAATATCATGACTGGTCATAGCAGTGAGGCATTTCATAACACATATTATTAAATACGAGGGGATAGGATCCCCTTGTCTAATTCCTCTTGTAGAAAAAAAATATCATATACTTTGACCATTAATTATAATTGAAAGTTTTGGAGTAGATATGCATGTGTATACCCAAGCTAGAAAAGATAGTAGAAAATTCATTTTAGATAGAATAGTTATGATGGATTCCCACTATATTGTGTCATAGCCTTTTGGGATACCTAATTTCACAACACATCTACGGGATATGTATTTTCTATTATATCCCTTCATGAGCTCGTTAGAAAGTAAAATATTATCAGTAATTCATCTTTTAGGAAGGATGGCAGCTTGATTTTTGGAGATGGTCTCATTCAGACAGTCTTTCATTCTAAAAGAAAGAATTTTTGTTATGCATTAATATGTACCATTGCAACAAGCTATTGGTCTAAATGGGTAACATTTTGAGGCAATTCAATTTTAAGAATTAAGCATAGGTTAGTACGATTGATCCCACTTAACTTCTTATTTGTTTTGAAAATGTTTCTTATGGCTTTGATGAAATCATTGCCAATCACATGCTATGATTTTTGATAGAAATGGATGGTTTATCAATCTAGATTAGGGGAGCAAGTTATTGGAGCAAAGTAGTTAGAAAACAGAAATGAGCGGAAGTAATTTATATATATATATATATATATATATGTTTCGAAATAATGACCTGCTACCTATCTTATTATTCAATGAATCTGAAGCCTTTTATAATAGGCTATTACATTATGAGAAAGAAAAAAAGATCCTAAACTCTAGGCATGAACTTGCACGCTAAACTAGGACAACTATGACTTATTAAACCAATACGATAACCATGCATACTAAAATATATTTTGAAGCATTTAATTAAACACTCCCCCTTGCTTCAAATTTGCAAACTCCAAGTCTCTTCTGAAAATAATTATGCTTGACCTCAGGGAGTGATTTTGTCAGAATATCAGCAAGTTGTTCATTTGTGCCACAAAACTTCAGCTCTATCTCTCTATTTGTAGTAAGACTTCGAACATAATGATATCGTATATCAATATATTTAGTACGACTATGAAAGGAAGGATTCTTTGTCATTGCAGTTGTAGCTTTATTGTCACAAAATATTGGTGTAGCATTTGTTTGCTCATGCTCAATGTCTACCAGCAATCTTCTTAACCACACAGCTTGACTTGCCGCGAAAGTTACAGCAACATATTCTGCTTCAGATGATGATAAAGCAACTACATCCTGCTTCTTCGATCTCCATGAAATTGCTGCAGAGCCCAGGTTGAAAACATACCCAGAGGTACTTTTCTGATCATCAATATTACCAGCCCAGTCACTATCACTGATCCGACCAAGCTATAATTTGCTGAATTTGAATACCAAAGCCCAAAATCAGAAGTTCCAGCAATGTAACGCAACACTCTTTTTGCAGCACCTAAGTGTTGCATAGTAGGAGAATGCATGTATCTAGACAACACACTTACTGAATAAATAATATCCGGACGAGTATGATTTAGATAATTCAACCCACCTATAAGACTTCGATAGTAAGTCAGGTTTGCAGGTTCTGTCCCATCCTCAAGCTGTAACCTTTCATTTGTATTCATGGGCGTCGTTGCCACTTTGTAATTCTGGATACCAAACCTTAAAAGAAGGTCTTTTGCATATTTTTTCTGTGAGCAGAAAATTCCATCTAGAGATTTCTTTGCCTCCAAACCAAGAAAGTATTACAAACTTTCCAAATCTGACATTTCAAACTCTCTCTGCATGCATGACTTGAACTCATCAACCAAAGCTTTTGATCCCATATAAATCATATCTTCTACATAAACGCAGTGAATGACTATGCAGATGAATTCTATCAATTGATTGCAAGGAATGATATTATGGAAATCGAGGAACAGCTAATGGCTAGATATGTTGGAGGGTTACGAATGCAAATTCAAGACATGGTTAATATGTTTAATCCAATGTCTGTTACTGAAGCACATCAGAAAGCTCTAGCTTGGGAGAAACAAGGGAGACGAGGAAGTGGTGTGTTTATGAGTTCCAACAACCAGAATAAGGGTGATAGTAGCAGTGCAAATGTTTCAAAGACAGTCAATAAACCAATTGTCAATGAAGCCGCTAAAGCAAAGGTCAATAACAGTATCAAGTGCTATAATTGTCAAGAGTTTGGCCATAAAAGTAATGAATGTACAAAGCCAAAGAAGAGAGCATTAGTTGCAGAGGAATGTGAGTGTGAGGATGTGGAAGCTGAAATTGATTATTCTCATCCACCGAAGTTTGATGAAGATGAAGAAGTTGTGTCAGGAGACGAAGGGTGTAACTTGATGATAAGGAGGTCTTGTTTAACGCCAAAGCATGAGAATGATTCTAGTTGGCTGAGAAGCAATATCTTTCAATCTACATGTACTATCTTGGGAAAGGTTTGTCGATTTGTTATTGATGCGGGAAGCTGCGATAACATTATTTCTGTAGAAGCCATCAAGAAGTTAGGGTTAAAGACTGAAAAACACCCTAGACCTTATAAACTGGCATGGCTAAATAAAGGTGGAGAAGTGACAGTGGGAAGACGAGCCTGTGTTACATTTTCTATTGGGAAGAAGTACAAAGATGATATATGGTGTGATGTTGTCGATATGGATGTGTGTCATCTACTATTGGGAAGACCATGGCAATATGATAGAGCTGTACGACATAATGGTCGCACCAACAACTACAGTTTCATGTTCGAAGATACTCAAATCACCTTAGTTCCTAAGAAGCATGAACAAAGTGAAAGCAAGTCAGAGAAGAAAGTGGAACCAACTAGTCTATTATCTTCGAGAGAATTTGTTAAAGAAGTAGAAGATAGTGCTGAATTGTTTATGTTGATTGGGTATGAAACAAGTGAAGAGCTTGAAATTCCTATGAAGGTTAGACCGGTGTTAAAGGAATTTGAAGATGTCTTTCCTGCGGAATTACCCAAGGATTTACCGCCACTAAGGGACATACAACATCAAATTGATCTAGTGCCAGGTGCTGTTTTACTGCATATGCCGCATTATCGTATGAGTCCGAACGAGCATGAAGAGTTGAGGAGACAGGTTGAGGAGTTGTTTGAGCAAGGGCGTGTTCGAGAGAGTCTCAGTCCTTGTGCTGTACCAGCTCTGTTGGTGCCAAAGAAAGATGGTTCGTGGAGAATGTGTACAGACAGTAGGGCACTCAACAAAATAACTGTCAGATACAGATTTCCTATGCCAAGACTTGATGATCTATTGGATCAACTTAGTGGGTCTGTAATCTTTTCTAAGATCGACCTTAAGAGTGGTTATCATCAGATTCGCATAAGACCAGGTGATGAATGGAAGACATCATTCAAGACTCGGGAAGGATTATATGAATGGTTGGTCATGCCATTTGGTCTATCTAATGCACCAAGTACATTTATGAGGGTGATGAATCAAATTTTTAGACCTTACATCAGGAAGTTTGTTGTAGTCTACTTTGATGATATCTTGATATATAGTGCTAGCACAGAGGAGCACGTTCAACACTTGCGAAAGGTGTTAACTATTCTTCGTCAAGAATAGTTCTATGCAGCGACGAAGTAATGCGTGTTCATGACGTCGAGTGTTTTATTTTTGGGTTATGTCGTGTCCTTGGAAGCGATACAAGTGGACCAAGAGTAAAGTAGCCGCAATCAGAAATTGGCCACAGCCCAAAACTATAACAGAAGTCATAAGTTTCCATGGGTTAGCTTCATTTTATCGAAGATTTATACCGCACTTCAGTAGTGTGATGGCTCTTGTTACTGATTGTATGAAAGGAAAGCAGTTTTCATGGACGAAAGAGGCAGGATCTGCTTTTGAACAGATCAAGGAACTTTAACATCAGCACTGATTCTAGTGTTGCCAGATTTTCAGTTACTATTTGAGTTACATACAGATGCGTCCAAAGTTGGAATTGGAGGAGTGTTGAGTCAGAAGGGTCGTCCAATTGCCTATTTCAGTGAAAAACTTTCTGGAGCAAAGATGAGATACAGTACTTATGATGTGGAGTTTTATGCTATTGTGCAGGCCGTGAAGCATTAGAGACATTACTTGTTCCACAAAGAATTTGTTTTGTATACGGATCATGAAGCATTGAAACATTTACAAGGGCAGAATAAAATTGCAACTAGGCATGCATCGTGGATAGCTTATTTGCAGCAATTTACATTCGTCGTAAAGCATAAGTCTGGAGTAACCAATCATGTCGCCGATGCATTGAGTAGGAGGAAAAAATTACTAACAACCATGCGAGTAGAGGTGATGGGTTTTGACTTACTTCCAGATTTGCTTACTTCAGATTCATATTTTTCCAAGATCCTAGACAAAGTCAAGCAGGGAAACATGGATGGATATATGCTGGTTAATGGTTTTCTATTCAAAGGAAATCAGTTGTGTATTCCAGATTGCAGTCTGCGAATGAAAATCATCAAAGAATTACATGAAGAAGGACACGTGGGCCATGACCGTACTTTGCAGTTGATCTCAAAGTCTTATTTTTGGCCGTCAGTAAGAAAGGAGGTTGAAAAGTTCGTTTAGATGTGCCATATTTGTCAAGTTTCAAAGGGGACCGCAACAAATGCAGGTTTATATATGTCGTTGCCTATACCTACTAAACCATGGGTGGATGTTAGTATGGACTTTGTATTGGGATTGTCGAGAACGCAACGTGGCAATGATTCTATCTACGTGGTGGTTGATCGGTTTTCTAAAATGGTACATTTTATCGCATGCAAGAAGACAGCAGATGCAGTTAATGTCGCACAGTTATATTTCAGAGAGATCTACGTCTTCATGGGTTGCCTGAATCTATTGTATCAGATAGAGACACTCGTTTTCTGAGTCATTTTTGGATGAGTCTATGGAGAATGGTCGGGTCAAAGCTGAAATTCAGTAGTGCTTATCATCCACAGACGGATGGACAGATAGAAGTTGTGAATAGATCCCTAGGTAATCTATTGATATGCCTCGTGAATGACAATTTGAAGAGTTGGGATTCCAAGCTATGTCAAGCTGAGTTTGCACACAACCATGCAGTTAATCGTAGCATTGGGTTCAGTCCATTCCAGGTCGTTTACTCAACAATGCCTAAGGGACCATTAGATTTATCTACAATGCCACAGCAGAAAGGAGTGATCAAACGAGCTAGTGATTTTGTGAATGAATTGCAAGAGTGCCACAAGGTCGTGCAGGAAGGATTGCTTAAAGCGAATGAGAAATATAAGCAATCCGTGGATATTAAGCGACGAAATGTTGAGTTCAAAGAAGGAGATTTGTATATGCAGTATTGACTAAGGATCGATTTCCTATTGGTACTTACAACAAACAGGCAGCTTGAAAGATTGGCCATTTGGAAATCGTAAAGAAGATTAATGAGAATGCTTATCGGTTAAGATTGCCAGATCATATCCATACTGCTGACATTTTCAACGTCAAACACTTGATTCCATATCATGAGAATAAGCAGGTCGAAGAAGAGGAAAGTGTGAATTCGGGGTCGAATTCTTTTCAACTAGGGGAGGATGATGCAGGGCATACCTTAAGTCGCGAACGACATACCTTAGGTCGCTTCCACCTAGGTCGCGAACGAGCAGATCCTTATCGCGTGAGTAGAATCACTATGCCGCGAAGCCTAGGTCGCGAACAGAATTTCTTATGTCGCGAGATTTCTTCATTTTGCTAAGTCGCGGCCATTACTTTGCTGCTGAGATCTTAAGTCGTGAGACTACTGTTTTTAGGTCGCTATTGCCTGACGACCTAAGTCGCGAATTATCTTATGTCGTGTGGAAGTTAAGTCGCTCCGTCCAGATGTTGAGTCGCCTGATTGTTTGCGGAGTCGTTTGTATTTTATTTTTCTTAAGTCGCTATGTATTATCAAGTCATTGAATGTTTGTATTTTCTTGAGTCGTTTGTTTGTTTGTTAAGTCGTGTTGTAATTGTGTTGAGTCGTGTGGTGTTGTACTTTTCCTATAAATAGGGGTGTATGGTCATTTGTAATGGTAGTTGAATTTTGAATAAAATTTGTTGAGAGCTTTGTGCCTCCATTAAATTTGGAAGTTGAGTGTGATCTCTTTTCTCCATCTTCGGACATTCGAGTGCGCTCGAATCAACGAATTTGAAGCCGATTACGGAATCTCATGCGCGAGATCAACATCGAAGAATCGTAGATCTTCTAACGCGGTATCTTACGCGATCAACGAGTTGAAGATAGCTAGAATCCGATATCTCGAGAGATCAACGGATTTGGGCCCTTGGGTATCATCAATTTATCTGGTTTCATCGATTCATTTTTCCGCAATTCGTGATTGGATCCTGGATAGATTTGACCGCTGGTTCAGATCTACTTCCGTGCTGCGTCAGGAAATTTCTATGGAGCTCAACATGGAAGAACTCATGAATTCAATTCACAAAGAAGTAGAAGAGATTATGTCGAATGTTTTCACTGTCATAAACCTGGACATAAAATTAATGAGTGTTGGATTAAAAATCCAGAACTCAAGAAAGGCAAAGAGACTGTTTATGTGCATAAACAAAACTTTGAAAACTCCCAAGAAATTCTACTAATTGCTTCTGACGGAGATGTTGATAATATCTGGTATTTAGACAGCGGTGCAAGCAGGCATATGACTAGGAACAAACAATTATTTTCAAAACTAGTTGTAACTGATCATGGGCAGGTAACAATTGGTGATGCTAAATCTTATAAAATTCAAGGCATGGGAGAAATTAGTTTTAAGACAAACAGAGGGCAAGTTGAGAGGATGTCCGATGTTTATTATGTGCCAGGGTTGAAAAGCAATTTTCTCAATGTTGGACATTTGATGAAGAAGGGTTTTAATATCCAGTTCAGCGATAAATTATGCATCATGAAGAAAAATAATCAGCTGATTGCTAAGATTACCATGACCTTAAGCAACCTTTACCCTCTTAAACTTAATATTTCAGAAGGCTCTTGTCTCCTTACGTATAGTGATGAAACTTCTAAGCTATGGTATGATCAATTTGGCCACCTCAATTTTACAAGTTTGAAGCTGATGTCAAAAAATAAAATTGTTGAAGGTCTACCCAAGATCCAGCTTTCAAGTGAAGTTTGTGATGAATGTTAGTTTGGAAAGCAACATAAAAACTCATTTCCATCAAAATCAAAATGGATGTCTCACTCTCCTTTAGAGCTTGTTCATACAGACTTATGCGGGCCTATTCAAATCCCATCTCTTAGAGGTAATCGCTATTTTCTCCTTTTTATTGATGATTATACCAAGAAAACATGGGTTTATTTTGTTAAAGAAAAATCAGAGACTCTTCAAGCTTTTAAAGATTTCAAAGCAAGTGTTGAAAAATTTTCAATGTATAAAATAAAAAATTTGAGAAGTGATAAAGGAGGAGAATATTTGTCAAATTTGTTTGAAGAATTTTGTCGTGAACATGGTATCAGACATGAGTTGACAGCCCGCTATACTCCGCAACAAAATGGCATTGCCGAAAGGAAAAATAGAACTGTTATGGAGATGGCGAGATGCTTAATGAAGAAGAAAAATATGCCTGCTGAATTTTGGGCTGAAGCTGTTTCATGTGTCATCTACTTAATTAACATGTCTCCTATCAAGAGTTTAAACAATTCTACACCACATGAATCTTGGTATGGAAGAAAACCAAATGTTCATCACCTAAGGACATTTGGTTGCATTGTTTTTCATACATTCCAGGCGCATTGAGGAGCAAGCTCGATGATAAATCCGAAAAATGCATCTTTATTGGATATAGCGAAAGAAGTAAGGCTTATAAGCTATACAATCCGAAAACAAATAAGATTGTAATTAGCAGGGATGTTACTTTTGACGAAAAGGCTACTTATAATTTTTCAGAATTTACAAATTCTTTGAGTTGGCGGATTCTAAAAATACCCAAAGATGATGATGTTGTAGATGATGATGTGGTAGATATTGATGTTGCAGAAGATGTTTCTCAACAAAATGAAGATGCTGATCAAACTAAACAGTCAGCACATGACTTACCATCTCCACAAAGAAAAAAGACAAGAAGCCTACAAGAACTCTACGAGACAACAGAAGAAATTTCAGAAGAAAGCCAAGTGTTTTTTGCTTTCTTTGCAGGTGAAAGCCCAATAGCATTTGAAGAAGCAATAAAGGAGGAAAAATGGATCCATGCTATGAAGGAAGAAATTGATGCAATTGAGAAAAATCACACATGGGAACTTACTAACTTGCCATCACACAAAGCCTCAATTGGCGTAAAATGGGTATTTAAAACCAAAATGAATCCTGATGGCTCCATAAACAAGCACAAAGCAAGATTGGTGGCAAAAGGGTACAAGCAAAAGAAAAGAGAAGACTACAATAAGGTATTTGCTCCGATCTCTAGACTTGATTCAGTTCGCCTTATTATTTCTCTTGCTGTCCAAAATGGTTGGAAGCTATTTCAAATGGACGTCAAATCTGCTTTTTTAAATGGTTTTCTCCAAGAATAGATTTATGTCGATCAGCCACCTGGCTTTGTTAAGAATGGCGACGAAAATAAAGTTTATAAGCTCAAAAAGGCATTATATGGTTTGAAACAATCTCCTCGTGCATGGTATGGACGAATTAATGATTACTTTGAAAAACATGATTTTGAAAGGTGTCTTATGAACACACCTTATATATAAAATCATGCTCCAATGGATATTTTATTATCGTCAGCCTCTATGTTGATGATCTTGTCTTTACTGGAAATAATTTGGAGATGCTGAAAGAATTTAAACTTTCAATGATGAAAGAATTTGATATGACAGATTTGGGGGAGTTGCATCATTTTCTGGGAATAGAAGTTCATCAAGGAAAAGCTGGAATTTTTATTTCTCAAGAAAGCTATGCTAAGGAAATTCTCAAAAGATTCAAAATGGAGAAAACTAATCCTGTGCTTACTCCTTGCATTACAGGGCTAAAGTTGAGCAAAGAAGAGGAAGGAAAGGCTATCAATCCAACCATGTTTCATAGCTTAGTTGGAGCCTTATTGTATTTAACAGCAACCAGACCTGATATTGTGTTCGCTGTAAGTCAAATCAGTAGATTCATGGAGAAGCCATGCTCAAAACATTGGATGATAGCAAAGAGAATTTTAAGATATATTAAAGGAACACTTGATTATGGAATTTTCTACCAAGCAAATATCCCAACCAAACTAATCGGGTATACTGACAGCGATTTGGGTGGAAGTATTGATGATTCTCGAAGCACTTCAGGATATGTTTTTAATCTTGGCAGTGGGGCAGTCTCGGGAGTTCAAAGAAGCACAAGTTGTGGCACTTTCAACCACTAAAGCGGAATATATTGCGGCATCTTCAGCTGCGTGTCAACTCATATGGTTAAAAAAATGTTTTAGAAAGCATCATGTTCAAGCAAGAAAATCCAACGATGCTCTATTGTGATAATACTTCAACCATTTCTGTTTCAAAGAATCCAGTCTTACATGGAAGGACTAAACATATTCGGATTCGATTTCATTTCTTAAGAGAGCTTGTTAATGATAGAGAAGTCAACCTGGAATATTGCCGAAGTGATGATCAACTTGCAAACATATTCACAAAGGCTAATGTAATGGCAGAATACACAGTTCTTAAAAATAATCCAATCTTTGTTGATCAGATTGGAGGGTCTTCTCCTTCTTCTTCATCTCTTTCTCCTCCTCCACCTATCCCTATTCTGCATTCACAACCAGTTTCTTCAAAATTTGATGAAGAGGGATTTCAGATCGTGCAGCCTAGGAAAAGCCGACAAGATAATCAAAAGCATCGATCAGGAATTGGATCAAATCAACTGAGCCTGAATAAGGGAATCACAAATCACTCATTACAATCGATGCAGAATTACAGAGATTTTTATTCAAGATACAACGAGAGTCCAAGAAACTCAGCAAAACATGTTGTAAACCCTTCTCAGTCTGGCTTGAATCCAATTTCACAAATCAAAAACTCAAAAAACTATTCAAGAAACATCCAGATTTCAAGTAACCCTGTTTCTCAATTCAACACTAACCTGAATAAAGCCTCATCGTGGGCTGATCTTATAAAGAAAGGAGGATCAAACTCTGAAGCTGATCTGAAGTTTGTTGCCCCTCTCTCAATCAATGATAAGAAAATTTTAGTTGTGAATGCAGAGGCCAGTAGAAGAGCAGAAAGCAAATGGAGCCATTCAGTTATTGCTTATGTTTTTGGCAGCAGACCTGCCTATCGTCATTTCAAGGCTGTCATAGCAAGATCTTGCACACCCACGGGTAAATTTGATATTTTTACTCGCAACCATGGATTTTTCATCATCATATTTTCAAATTCACCTGACTGTGAAAAAAGCCATCAATGGAGGTCCTCATTTCATAAATGGAAAACTTATTATTATGAAAAAGTGGAATAATAAAATTAATCTTGATAGAGATTTGCTCACTTCTATGCCAATTTGGATAAAACTTCCAGAATTGAATCTCAGATTATGGGATAAGGAAATTTTAAGTGCTATAGCTAGCATTGTGGGCATCCCTATTAAATTAGATGAATATACAGCTAAAGAATCAAGATTATCTTTTGCTAGAATATTAATGGAAATACAAGCAAATTCTGATTTACCAAATGAGGCTTATATTTCAATGCATGATGGTGAAAAATTAATACAAAGCATTGAATATGAATGGATCCCCCCTAGATGCAAAGTATGTTGTTGTTTTGGACATTCTATCGATAACTGTGTTTCTAAAATGGTTTGGAAAGAGAAGCAGAAAATTCAAGAAAATGTTTCTGATAACTGTCACACAAATGAAAAAGGTTATTCTTTAATAGCAGAAACAATGGAAACAAATAATGGATTCACATCTCCACCTTTGAAAGAAAAGATCAACAGCAACAATAAAACATTCTCTGTTCAAGATCTAACACAAGAAATGGAAATTCAAGAAGGTAATGTGTTACAAAGTCCGGGGGAGAAAAACATAGAATCAGAAAAATGCATCTCAGAAATTCCTTTGGAAGCAAATGAAATCAGCAAGAATATTCATTTAACTCCCATCATAGACATACTAGGAAAAATCCTTCACCATTGATTCCTCCATTACCTCTTAAATTAATAATATTGCTTTTTGGAATATAAGAGGGGCTAATTTATCATCTAAGCAAGTTGAGATCAAAAATCTTATTCAGGATAAGAATATTCATTTAATGTGTGTATCTGAAACCAAACTTGATAAACATTCTACCATCAATGCTATGCGGTTGATTGCCCCATCCTGGCTTTATGATCACAATTTTCTTGAAGCTAATTATGGCAGATTGCTCACTTTATGGAATCCAAAATTTTTTAGACTTTCCAGGATAAATGCTTCTGATCAATATATTCATTATCTTTGTATGCATTTGCCATCCAATGTTTCTTTTCATCTTACCTCTGTTTATGCTCATAACTCTGTATCTTTGAGACAGATATTTCTGGATTTTCTTCCATCTTTAAATTCAGTTTCCACTCCTTGGCTAATTGGAGGTGACTTCAATTGTATGTTTGCTAGTAATCAGAAATGTGGTGGCTGTCCACTATCTCTTAAGGATATCTCTTCATTAAACAGTGCCCTAATTCATTCAAATCTTATCCCTGCTAAATATATTGGTTCTGACTTTACTTGGTCTAACAGTAATAGGAGTGGAAATTCTATGTTATGTAAGCTTGATCATATTTTCTTAAACATTCCTTTTCTTCATCTTTGGCCAAAATCTTTTTATCATATCTTACAACCTTCTTTATCTGATCATTGCCCATTATTATTTCACTGTGGGGAAGACAATCATCGTGGTGGGAGGAATTCTTTTAAATTTTTTAAATTTTGGACTAAACATTTTGATTATCATGTTATTTTAAAGCAGGTGTGGAATATGCAATATGGCAAGGATCCTCTTACAAATATCATCCTCAAAATGAAGGCACTAAAATTTCATCTTAAGAAGTGGTCTGCTTTTAACTTTGGTAAGGATTCTAAACAATCTACGCAGATTAGAAATGACCTCTATAAAATCCAAGTTTTGCTGAGTAATAGACCTTTTGATGCTTCCTTACTTCATATTGAATTGCAATTAAAGAATGCTCTGGATCATGTTATACAAAGAGAAGTTTCTTCAATCAGACAGAAAATACATTTGAGAATGGAAAGGGAGGCTGATAGGAACACAAAGTACTATCATAATTTTCTAAAAGTTAAAGGAAATAATGAATGCATTTTTCAGATTAAGGATATGTTTGGAAACATGGTGAATACTTTTGTTGGAATTAATGAGGCTTTTGTTCAGTATTTTAAATCTATTTTAGCTCCATCCAATTTATTCATTCCTGATATTAATGCTCTTAATCACATTAGCTTTCCTACCATATCTGCCTCTCAGTCTAATACTCTCATAAGTGAAATATCTGGGAATGAAATTGAATCTGCTGTTTTTAGTTTAGATGGTGATAGTTGTGGTGGACCAGATGGGTTTAATGCTTATTTTATTCAGCAGAGTTGGAAGATAATTGGATCTGATATTGTTAAGGCCATTCAGTATTTTTTTCTTCATAATAAACTCCCTGTTGGTCTTGCTGCTACTGCTATTACATTAATTCCCAAAATAAGTAATCCATCTTCAGTTGCTGATTTTAGGCCTATTTCTTGTTGTAATATCATTTACAAAATTATTTCAAAGGTTGTGGCTAATAGATTACAAACAGTCTTACCATATATCATCACAAATAATCAAGCTGCATATATTTCTGGAAGATCAATAAGTGATAATATCCTCTTAACTCAAGAACTATTGTATGGATATGAGAGGGCAAATATTTCTCCAAGGTGCATGCTTAAGCTAGACATTAAAAAAGCATTTGATTCCATTGCTTGGCCATCTATTATAGCTATAATGTCGAGAATGAACATCCCTAAACCTTTTTTAGCTTGGATCTTCACATGTATATCTTCACCTATGTTTTCTATATCAAGAGAGGGTGGATTGCATGGTTATTTTAGGGGTAATCAAGGTGTTAGACAAGGTGATCCAATCTTAGCTTATTTGTTCATAATAGTCATGGAGCTTCTGAATTCTATCATGAATGATCTTGTAGTCAAAAATAATTTTTAGCTTCATCCCAAATGCAGAAATCCAATTATCACACATCTTCTTTTTGCAGATGATCTTATAATCTTTACAAAGCCCACTCATCATAATATTCAATGTGTTACTTCTTCTCTTAATTTTTTTCACTCTATCACTGGCTTACAAATAAATCTCCATAAATCGAATATCAAGGTTGCTGGGTTAAATTCTTTGCAAAAGAATGATATCATAAACTTTTCAGGTCTCCAAGAATTACCTAAGAACTCTTACTATTTGGGTTTACCTATCTTAAGTTCCAGAATTACTAAGCAGAACTGCTTGCCTCTTTTTGAGAAGATTATTGAACGTCTTAGAGTTTGGCCTATTGATAAGCTATCACAAGCTGGTAGGCTTACCATCATCCAATCCATTGCTGTGGCCATAACCAATTATTGGACTAGACATTACATTCTGCCTGTGAAGTTGATAAACATGATTTCTAGTGCTCTTAATAAATTTCTCTGGCATGGTGATCCTTTTTCTAGAAAACTCATTCCAATTTCTTATTATAAGCTGTTTGATTCTAAGAAGAATGGTGGTCTAGGTATAACTAATATTTTTCTCTGGAACAAGGCTGCCATGTCTGTTTACTTCAACAAGATATTTGAGTCTGATAGAAATTTATGGTCACAATGGGTTAATAAAAATTTGATTGGGAAGAAGAATTTTTGGACTATGCAAATCCCTCAGAACTGCAGTTGGAGCTGGAGAAGTATCCTTAAACTTAGGGAATTTTTTATCCCTCTCATACAATGCAGCTATGCCTTAACTAAGGGTTTATCTTTCTGGCATTCTCCATGGGCAAGACAGGGTTTGATTTTAAGCTCTGTTGTTGATTATAATCTAAGAAGGAATTCTGGAATTTCAGATTTGGCAATTGTGGATGACTTTTTACAGGGAGATAGTATTGTCTTACCTTATTCCAGTTCCACTCAGCTCAGAAATTTATGGAATATTATTAGTTGTAATCCTATAAAGAATAATGGAAATGTTTTGATTTGGTCAGATAAGGGTAAGCTTCATTCTATTAAGCATGTATATAAATCTCTTTGCGGAACTGGTTCATATTTCCCATGGCATTCTAGAATTTGGAATATAGGTGGAAGTGCTAAGGAAAATTTAATGTTGTGGAAAGTGATGGCTAATGCTTTAAATACTAAGGATAAGCTTTGTAGAATGGGAATTATTTCAGAGGATATTTGTGTTTTCTACAGGTCAGAATCAGAAACAAATACACATTTGTTTTTTGAATGTACTTTTGTGTATCAGATTTGGTATAGGCTTTTGTCAAATGGTGGTTTTTATAAGCCTTCAACAATTAGTGCTATTGAGTGGTTTAATGTGTTTAAAGCAACAAGATGGAAAACCAGAATGACTAAACTGCTTCTTAAGATATTGAAGAAGTTGATATATGCAGTTTGGACAGAAAGGAATAATAGAGTGTTTGGTATTGCAAGTAAAAATTCTTCGCAACTCTATAATCTTATCCATGGTAGTATTCTTAGAGATTTGAAGGCAGACTGTAGCTGAAGCTTGATCATAAGTCTTGGATGGGTTAATATCATGAGCTTGGATACCCAGTTTTTCTGATATACTGTCATTACTTGATGTAAAGCTGCTTTCATTGCTGGCATGAGAGCAACTGGTTAGCCTGTTCGAGACATGTTGCTGAATTAAAGATTGATGTATAATTTGTTTGTTTCAGTTCATTTTGGGCTAGCTGTCTTTTAGTAATTTTTTGTTCTGTATTATTGGTTTTGACTATTGTCAAGTGAGGGATTGTAACTGAATTGGTGATTTGTGGTGTTGTAATTCTTTGATGTAATACTAATTAAGTCAATAAAATGAGCTTAAAGCTCTTTGCTCTTCAAAAATCAGCAAGAATGCTTCAACTCAATCCAGAAAACAAAACTCATCAACAACAAACATGAACATTGATGATGGCTCATTTATCTCTGATATTCTTAATGAAGTACCTCCTAAAAATCCCAACATTAGTCATGTTCCAACCCACCTTTCCTCAATTACCACAAAGCCAAGTTCAGAAACTAGCATTCAAAAGGTAGTTAACTTAATGGCAAATCCCTCCTCAACATAAAAAAAAATCAGGAAAGTAAAAAAGGGGAAAAAAAAGAGGCAGAATGAAAAGCATCAATGACATTATTACTGAAGATAGCACTAAAGATACTGAAGACAGTGACTTCAAAAGAAACTACATCTCAAAAAATTCAAAATGGGAAGAACAGCTTAAAGTAATCAGCAAAACAGCATACAAGAAAAAGGGTAAAAGGTTGGAGACCTTGGTGGAAGAGAGCAGTCACAGTGCTTAGCTGCTCCTGTTTATATCCTTAGTGTATCCTTTTTTAATCATTTTATCTTATTATGTCGATTATCTCATGGAATGTTAGAGATCTAAACTCTTCAGAAAGGAAATTAGACCTAAATAATCTCCTTTTGACATTTAAACCAAATATAGTTGGATTGCTTGAACACAAATTAGACAACCTTAAAATAGCTGATTTACAGATCAAAAATCTTCCTAATTGGAAAATCATTAATAATAATCAAATGGGAGGAAATGGTAGAATTTTGGTTCTTTGGGACTCTAACATCTGGGACATCCCTCAATATTTTATAAACTTTCAGTTTATTCAATGTAAGTGTGTAAACAGAGGTGGATTTCAATTAGAAATCACTTTTATTTGTGCTTCCAACAGTGAAACTGAAAGATTAATTCTTTGGAATAGTCTTGAGCAAATCAATTCTAACATGAAATCACCTTGGATTATTACTGGTGATTTCAATACTATTATACATGGTTTTGAGAAAAGGGGTGAGAATCCTATCCCTTTTAAAAAACTTGAAATACTTCATAATTTTCTTCTTAGAACTGGTTTATTTGAACAAAATATGGTTGGAAATTCTTATACTTGGAAATCGGGAAAATTCAGAAACATCCACTGTAAATTAGATAGAATTCTTTTGAATAATTCTTTTACTAATTTTTAAATTTTTTTTAAATGTACTACTCTTCCTCAGGCCACCAGTGATCACACTCCAATTCAAATAGAACTCACTCAAAATATTAATAATAAAAAGAACTATCCTTTCAGATTTGTCAATGGCTGGATATATGAAGAAGGCTACAAAGATCTTGTCAAAAATTGTTTATCCACAAAAATTTTGGGCACTGCCCAATTTAAATTCAATAAACTTCTTCATATCACCAAAGGAAAATTAAAAATCTGGAATAAAAATAGAATTAATAATGAAATTAAAACCATTAGGAATGAATGTGAGCTTAGACAGAATGAGTTAGATAAGGATTGCTCAGACATGAGTAAAGCCAACAATTTTTTGCTAGCCCAAAATAATCTTATTAAGTCCCTTCATGTGCAGTCTGTGAATTTAAGACAGAAAGCTAAAACTAGCTGGCTCTTACATGGAGATGAACCTAGTAAATTTTTTATGCTAAAATGTCTACTAGAAATCATAGGAATGTTATTGGGAAAATTATTGACAACAAGGGTAATGTTATCAATGATCTAGATTGCATCAGAAAAGAAGCTATCAACTATTTTTCTAAACTGTATAATACCAATCTTTATGCTAACTCCTTTCCTATTATAGAACCTAAATATAAAGTCAATGAAAACAGTAATGATATTATTTTGGCCCCTATTAGTCTTGAGGAAATTAAAAACATCATTTTTAATTCCAATAATGATAAAAGTCCTGGGCCTGTTGGCTTTGGTGCCAAATTTTATAAAACCCACTGGGAAGATATCAAATTCGTTTTGTTAGATTCTATTTCTGAATTATTTAGGACTGGTAAAATGTTAAAAAATTTGAACCACACATTTATTACTCTTGTCCCAAAGGTTCAAACTCCCATCTGTTTAGAAGACTATAGGCCTATAGCTTGCTGTAATTTCATCTATAAAATCATTTCAAATATTCTATGTAATAGGTTAAAAATATTTTTGAAACATCTTATCTCTAAAAACCAGAGTGCTTTCATACCTGGTAGATTAATTGTTGAAAATACTTTGTTAGCACATGAATTAATTAGGAACTTTAATAACAATAATAAAAACCTCATGTGTATTAAAATTGATTTACACAAAGCGTTTGACAAAATAAATAGACATTTTATCATTTACATGATGAAACAAATGGGCTTTTGCAATAAATTTTGTGATTTAGTCTTTGAGTGTATTAATAATGTTTCCTATTCTATTTTGGTTCAAGGTTCTCCTACTGGTCTCATTCAAAGCAATAGGGGAATTAGACAAGGAGACCCCCTTTCTCCTTACCTATTTACTATTGTAATGGAATATTTCTCCATTCTTATGGAAATTGAACTTTTAAAAGGAGATATCAAACCAATTAATAGAATCAGGCCATATATTACTCATTTATTATATGCTGATGATTTACTTATTTTTTTAAATGCAGATACACAAAGTGCGAAATCCATCGCAAATATTTTTGACAAATTAGAAGAGCATGCTGGGTTAAAAGTCAATGAATTCAAAAGCAAGATTTATTTCAGCAAAAACTGCCCCAATAAAATAGACATTTTAAATAGCTTAAATTTTAAGGAAGGGAATTTGCCTGTCAAGTATTTGGGTCTCCCTCTCAGTGTTAATCAAATTAATGACAGAGACTGCACAAGACTACTAGATATCATTCAAAATAAGTTTGAAGGGTGGGCTAGCAAATTTCTGTCTTTAGCTGGAAGAATTGAACTAACTAAAACTGTCATCATCGCAATCATCATGTATTGGATTCAAGCTCACAATATCCCAGCAAAAGCTATTCATAAAATTGAAAAGATTTGTGCAAATTTTTTCTGGAGAGGTAAACAACACAAAATTGCTTGGGGAAAATTTTGTCTTCCAAAAAAAGTAGGGGGATTAGGTTTAAGAGACATCAATGATCTCAGAGAAGTTTGTAACTCAAATTATTTTGGAATTTTATAAATGGCAACTCTCTATGGGCCAAATGGCTGAAAGCAAGATATCTTAAAAACAAGAACTTTTGGACTACTAGAATTGAGATTCATCACTCTTTTGTTTGAAAAAATATTCTCAACAGCAGAGACACTGGAATCAAGCTTTTGGAAAGAAAATTTAAAAATGGTAATCAAACTAGCTTATGGTTTGACCCTTGGATTCATGGAAAAACTCTAGTTAGTCTTGTGGGATGGAACAACATTTACTTATTTGGTGAAATTAATGGAAAAGTTAGCAATATTATCCAAAACAGCAGGTGGAATACATCTTTGCATCCAGCTGCCTCTATTTTCAACTCTGCCATAAATCGATTATCAATTGATTCTAATCTTTCACAAGATAAATGGGATTGGAAAACATCTACTAAAGGTTCTTTCTCCTTCAAAAAAACTTTGGAATTTATAAAGAGGCATGCAACTGAAGTGGATTGGCACTCTGTTATTTGGAATAAAACAAATTGCCCTAAAATGTCTCATTGTGCTTATTTTGCAATTATAAACAGACTCCCCACTAGAGATAGATGTTTAAAATGGAATAAAAATGAAGATATAGTATGCCTACTATGCCAAGAGGAAAAGGAGAGTATCAATCACTTGTTTTTTTATTGTACTTATACAAAGCATATTTGGTTTATTGCCAAAACAAATCTCAAAATCAGCCAAAACCAGGTGGTTCAAAACATCAGAGAAAGCATCAGATATATCCTTGAAAACTTCAAAGGTAAAACCAACGAATTCAAAAAATCCAGCATTATGCTGACTGCAACAATATTTCACATCTGGAAAGAAAGAAATCAAAGACTCCATTCTCAATCAAAAACAGAAAGCATTCAACTTTGGAAAAAAAATTGATTTGGATTGCCAAATCCTCTTCAACAAAAGCAGAAACCAAAACAAATTTACTGAGAATCTATACTATGCAAACCGGCAAATGGATAAACATGAAGAGAATCTAGAATATTTCTTACAGAATGGGAAAATCATCTCTGACTCTCCCACTTTGGGTAATGTTAACTCTCCCTCCAAAATAACCTATGGTGGCGGCCGCTTCTACCGACACTACAGGAGTTACACCTACAATAATAAGGGAAGTTGGTTAAAAGACAATTCTTTTTTCTCTACAAAGAAGATTCATATATGCACTAATAATTCTAATTTCATACCTGGTAGGGGCGGAAGCTAATGCACACTTGGTCCTCGTGCTCAAATAGGCAATCACCTGAGCATTAACAAAGATTGGCAAGCGACAGTCAACATCAATAATATTTCCAATATTCCTTGCTCAGATGATAATCGTGAGTTCTTTAATAAACACTTATCTGAAAAGGGTAACACTGATCGAACAGACTACCAATCCAGCAGTCCCCTCCAGAACATTAATATGTCAACTACTAACAATAAGGGAACTATCAAGGCTCCTTTTAATTTCATTGATTTTAACTACAATACTTCAATTTGTAAGGATTTTCTTTGTTTACCTGACAGTTTTGGAGGCTACTGTATGTACTACAGCCTTCAAGAGCATGAGGAAAAGCTCCAACTGGCTATTGAAGAGCAAAGATTAGGCTACAATCACTATCGCAGCAGAATTAACAATCAATCATATCACTTATCTAATTGGGGAGAGGAGAAAGCAGCTGGATGATCAACTTTGCCAATCCGGACATTACTGAGGAATCTGGAGACTCTTATACTGATCTCCCCTCTAAGATCAAGCTCAATAAAGCTCATAGCAAGTTGCTTGTGGAAGCAGGAGCAAAAATCAATCTAACGAAGAATTTTCACTTCGCATCAAAGCTCAGTGAGACTCAAAGACCAGATACGATGAACTGGAAGCCTCCTTAGGCCTTGCTAGGGCTTAAGCGAGTAGATCTATAAGTTGTTTCCAAGATCGCTCTTGGTTGCTACCATTTTTTAGAATTTCTGTGTTCTGCAAATGGAAGCGTTTGTTTTGCCCTAGCATACTAGGGTTTTGAGGTTGTAAGAGATTCGGGTTATTTATTAAACCCGTTATCTCTTTTTAATTTTATTTTTTCATTGGGCTGGGCCCTTTCCATTTACTATTTCAAAAAAAAAAATATTCACAAAGGCTATAGGAGGATATGATTTCAAAAATAATGCTGCTGCTTTGGGAATCAAAAGCAAATTTGGTTTACCGGAGGCATTGTTGGAAAACTAAACCAACTTTGCATGAACTATGAAAAGTTATCTTATGAACTGTCATCTTATTTCAGCTGAAAGGATGTCCTTTTGTTTTGTTTTCTAAGTGACTTTTGAGTAAGTCATGAAAGCTATATATATTGGCAACTGTTTTTTGTATAATGTAAGGGAAAAAAATTGAATCAAATAAAATAGCCTTCAAAATCTTTTCCTCCCCACTTAATTCTAAATTCTTTCAAATATAACTCAGTTTTTTCTTTCAATGGTGCATGTTGCAAATTGTTCAAAGAAGACTAGGATGGATTTATAAGGTTAGCAGCAGTTTTGGCTGAATCTTTATTATGTTGAAATTGGTTTCTTACTCACTTTAATGATCAATCTCAAACTGATAATATTATTGAATAAACGTGGTACTCTATATATAGAGTTTACAGCAAAGAAAAGTTATTCAAAAGAAAACCTAAATAAGCAAAAGATGTGGTCAAACAAAGACCATTTATTATATCTATTTATAAGCTACTGAACCGATCAAAACTGACCAAGTCCTATCAATTCCTTCCCCAAGTTGAGCAAACTGGAAGTTGCTCAACTTGACTCTTCAATGTCTTGAACTCCAATCATCCTTCTTAGCTTCAAAAAGGTTTCCAGTTTAAGTGGTTTGGTCATAATATCTGCAGCTTGGTCTCGAGTTCCATAGTGCACCAACTCAATTTCTCCTTCCTTAACTAGATCACGTAGAAAATGGAATCTAACCTTGATATGCTTTGTTCTCCCATGAAACACCGGATTCTTAGAAAGTTTAATCGATGAACTATTGTCACAATGAATAGTCACACATTTATGATGAATCTGATTGATACTTGCCAATACTTCTCTCATCCAGATGCTTTGGCATGCACACGAAGACGCAGCAACATACTCGGCCTCTGTTGTCGACAAAGTTACAACTGGTTGTTTCTTTGAGCTCCATGCTACTGTTGCCTTGCTAATAAGAAAAACATATCCAGAGGTGCTCCGTCCACTGTCCAAGTCTCCTGCAAAATCGCTGTCGGTGTAAGCTTGCATGGTGTTTGTTCCACCTTTTTCATACAACAGCCCCATTTTCAATGTGCCTTTAATGTAGCGCAGCACTCTCTTTCCAGCTATCAGATGTGCCTCCTTGGGACATGACATGAACCTGCTTAAGAAACATACTGCAAACATTATGTCCGGCCTCGTTGCGGTTAGATACATCAAGCTTCCGATGAGTTGCATGTATAGCGTACGGTCTACAGCTTTTTCATCTATCTGTTTTGATAGCTTGGTGCCCGGTACAATGGGATTATTGACTGGATTGCACTTTTCCATACCAAACCTTGCAAGTATTTCAGCAGCATATTTTCTCTGACATATGAAAATCCCTTTGTCAGATTGTTGCACCTCCACTCCTAAGAAGTAATGCATTCTTCCCAGATCTGTCATTTCAAACTCCTTCTTCATCAATGACTTAAATTCATCACTCAAAGCTAGATCATTTCCTGTAAATATAAGATCGTCGACATATAGACTAACTATCAAAAACTTGCATTTATCAACTGTTTTAATGAACAGCGTATGTTCATGACTGCATTTGCTAAATCCCGTGCTTGTAAAATATTCCTCAATTTTACTGTACCAGGTTCTTGGTGCTTGTTTAAGCCCGTACAAGGCCTTTTTTAGTCGATAGCCTTTATGCTCTTCTCCAACTCGAACATAGCCTTCTGGTTGTTCTACAAAGACAGTTTCCTTCAAGACCCCATGCAAGAAAGCGCTTTTGACATCTAGTTGGTATACACTCCACTTGTTTTGAGCAGCCACGGACAATAATATTCTTATGGTGTCCCATCTTGCTACCGGTGCGAAAACCTCTTCATAGTCAATCCCATATCGTTGCGCATAGCCCTTAACGACGAGCCTAGCCTTGTACTTATCTACTTCTCCCTTCTCGTTTAGTTTAGTCTTATAGATCCATTTGACTCCAATCTTCTTTTGTCCAGATGGTATGTCTACCAGTTCCCACGTTTTGTTTCTTTCAATAGCTTTCATTTCTACATCCATTGCTTCCCTCCATTTTCTTTCTTTTGCAGCTTCTTGATAGTTAACTGGATCATCATGTGTTGCAAGCATCGCCATGTGTAATTCCTCTTCATCTGAGAGCCCTTCTCCACTTTCATAATCCTGTAAATATGAAGGTAATTTCCTTCTTCTTTCTTCGTGTTGTACCTGTTGTCTTACATCTTGATGTAGGTCCCTTTGGTGCTCTGTGTCTTCAGTTGAGTTGTTGTCTTCACTTGAATTGACTGGGAAATCATGTTGTAAGTCTGAACCTTGATTATTTTCTTCTTCTATGTTACCTGCTCCTGTAATATCTTCTCTATCTTCATCTTCTTCAATTAACAAGTCAGGTTCTGTTGAACTCCTTCCCCAATCCCAAGCAAGTTCTTCATCGAACTTTACATCCTTACTAATTACAATTTTTTCTGTCACTGGATCATACATTTTGTATGCTTTCGACTCCTCACTCACACCAATGAACACACATTTTGTGCTTCTATCATCCAACTTTACTCTTTTTTGGCTTGGAACATGTACATAGCCAACACACCCAAATACTTTGAAGTACTCCACGTTAGGCTTCATGTTATTCCAGCATTCCTGAGGAGTCATTTCTTTCACAGCAGAGGTCGGACACCTGTTCAGAATGTGTGTAGTCCATCGAGCCGCTTCTCCCCAAAATTTCTTAGGCACATCCTTTTCTTTTAGAAGACATCGAACCATATCCATGATGGTTCTGTTTTTCCTCTCGGCTACCCCATTTTGTTGAGGGGTATAGGCCGCAGTAAGCTGTCTCTTTATGCCGTGAAACCTACAAAAGTCATTAAACACCTTGGAATTGAACTCACCTCCTCGGTCAGACCTCAAACATTCTATCTTCGTCTTTGCCTCATTTTCGACCATTGCTTTGAAGTTTTTGAAGTACTCAAACGCTTCATTTTTATCTCCTAGAAAATATGTCCAGGTTTTTCTACTGAAGTCATCAATAAAGCTTAACAAATACCTTTTGTCACTTGCAGTATGTGGTGAGATAGGTCCACATAGATCAGTGTGTACCAACTGGAGTTTTCTGGAAGCCCTCCACCTTGCTTCTTTAGGAATAGATGCACGATGCTGCTTTCCTTTAGCACAAACTTCACATACTTTATCGGTTGTCTCCATAACTTGAGGAAGTCCATTCACCATCTGTTTCTTTGCCATGACATTCAAACTTTGCTGATTCAAATGCCCGAATCTCTTGTGCCACACATTGATGATGTTCTCGGTTGAAGCTTGTAGACATTCTGACGTAGCAAATTCTGCCTTTAAAACAAACAGTCTGTTTGATATCATTTGTGATTGTAGAATCATCCCGAACTCATCATGATATATCTTGCATCTACCATGCTTTATTAGGATGGCTAACTGTTTTTCATGTAACTGTCCAAGACTGAGAAGATTTGTGGTCAAATCAGGTACATAATATACCTGACTTACTGTGTGAATTCTTCCTTCAATAGTGAGCTTTACATTGCCATGTCCCTGCACTTGTATCTTTGCACTGTTGCCTAACTTCACATAATGTAATGGTTGCTCATCAAGTTCAGCGAACCATTGTTTGTTGCCGGTCATATGATTAGAGCAGCCTGAGTCTAAATACCAAACTTCATCCTTTTGCGCCTTCTCTTTCTCCATAAATGCCATCAATAGCACTTCTTCATGTTCATCCAGTTCTGTGAAGTTTGCATTTTTTTCAAAACTAGGGCATTCAAATTGGTAGTGCCCTAACTTATGACAGTTATAGCACTCAATCGTGGCTTGGTTTAAGTTCCTTCCTCGGCCACGTCCTCCTCTAAAACCTCCTCTATAACCGCCTCGTGATCTTCCTCTTGATCCTCTTTCTTCATTAGTAAGCTTGAGAACTTGCTCTTCTTCGATGTTCTCTTTCATGCGTTGCTCATGGACCAATAGGCTGCTCTGAACTTCATCTAGCGTAAGAGTGTCCATGTTATTGGACTCCTCAATCGAACACACAACATAATTAAATTTTGGGGTCATAGACCTCAAAATCTTTTCTGTGATTGTAGTCTGATTAATGGCCTCTCCACAAGTCTTCATCTTCTTGGCTATCGCCAATGTTCTAGCAAAGTAGCTATTAACGGTCTCTCCCAATTTCATGTGCAACATCTCAAACTCCTTTCTTAGGGCCTGTAACTGAGCTCTCTTAACCTTTGTGGAACCATGAAACTTCTGTCGCATACTGTCCCAAATTTGTTTGCTTGTGTCAGTATTGAGAATCGTATCAAGAATATCCATATCAATAGACTGATATAAGAAGTTCTTGGGTTTTAGATCTTTCAAAGTTTGCTCATATATCATCTTCTGTTCGGCTTCTGTTGGCACAGCTCCTGCTGGTTTAGTGATCCCATTCTCAATGAGATCCCAATACTCTTTAGATCGGATGAAATTCTCCATTAATCTTGCCCAATGATCGTAATGCCCTTCAAACTTCGGAATAGCCGGCACAACGAAACCTTTGGCACTTCTGTTTTCTTCCATCTGTGTTGCTTATCTCTACTCTCTTTGCTTCACGATAAGAACCTTATGAGAAGGCTCTGATACCAATTGTTGAAATTGGTTTCTTACTCACTTTAATGATCAATCTCAAACTGATAATATTATTGAATAAACGTGGTACTCTATATATAGAGTTTACAGCAAAGAAAAGTTATTCAAAAGAAAACCTAAATAAGCAAAAGATGTGGTCAAACAAAGACCATTTATTATATCTATTTATAAGCTACTGAACCGATCAAAACTGACCAAGTCCTATCATATTATGCTTAGTATCTGAAATTGTTATGAGGTCGAGATTGTTGCTTTTATTGAGATGCTTAGTTTCATGGATTTTGGAATCCAAATGTGCACCTCTTACATTCCAATATCCAATGTTGTTCATCATTAGGAGGAGTTTGATTTTGGGGCAGATTGCCTAGTAACTCCGTTGTTGCCGGTTTGATGCATGTTCTTATTGTTTTTATTTGCATTTAAAGGCAGCACACTCTCAAGTGAGAATTCTTCCCCCTAATTCATATCCTCCTCCATAGAGTATTTTTCCTTCTTTTATTCTTTATTTTGTTTTTTGGTTTTGCCTTTGCTTGAATGTCTGCTACTAGATGGAGTGTTATCTAACTCTTGAGCTTTCAGTTGAGATGCAGGAGACTCTTGAGAAGAATCATGAGAGAACATAATAATGTAATCAGGAGGTTTAAGTTTATGATAAGGACTTTGATAAGATGATTTAGAAGGGAAAGTTGGAGTTGAAATGCAAGGAGAAATAAGAATATTGGATGGAGGATTGATGATAGTTGTTGGAGAGATTTGAGCTTGAGAAGAGTGATCAGGGTCATCATGAAGCAGCTGATTTACATCATGCATTAATGCAATTGGCTGCTGGATTGTGCATGCATCGATAGTGGGAATTGTTTGTGCATTCATGGAGATATGTTTTTCAATGGCAGGAGGAATGAAATCTTGACTGGTTAGAAGAGAATTGACTTAGAAGGTTGAACATGGTGGAGGAATATTGATGCTAGATTCAGACATTTCTTAAGCGACAGAAGATTGAATTGAGTTTGTTTTGTTTCCATTGATAGTGCATGTTGCTGTATTTTCCTTTGTGCATGTATTAGTCTTTTATGCCTTTTCCGTATCAGTTTGATCAACATGATTTAATATTAAAGAATATCTGTATTCGGCAAGGCAACATTTTCAAGAACTAATGCCGTATCAGCAGTGCAAATGACAATCTCACCATCCTCTAAATCTTATAACAGATAAAATTTATTAGTGTCGAGATGAATTGGATCAGAATGAGGGAGCTTTGTCATATTTGTGTTATCTGTTTCAGCTACATTTGCATTTCTATCTTCTGACTCATATACTTGAGCTTTATCATTTTGCTGCCGCGTATTGTTTTACTTGCATGGATGCTTTCCTCTGTCACACTTTAGATGGGACACGTGTCCTATTCTGGTGAGATGGTATATTAGCAATTTTAGCATTTGAATTCTGTTTGTTCTTGTATTGCTTGTTATTATGAGAACTGTCAATTATTCTACTCTTAAGTGGGATTGTAACCTGTTCTTGAAATATACTACAAGTTGTTTTATCATGACCAAACACGCAACAGTGTGTACATATTATGGGTCTCCAACCGTGGATAATTAATTTATAATTGTTATAAATTAATTATATTAATTAATATATATGAAATATTAATTGTAGAATTTGATTATGATTTGAATCATTCGATGAATAAATATTTTAGATATATTTATAACAGTAATAAATATCTTAATCGATATACGATATCCATAATCGATTAAATTAGATTTAATTGTATAATATTTTATTTGGATTCTAAATGGCTATAAAAGACCATGAAGGGGGCTGGAAAAATCGGCCATAATGAGTGGTTAATGTGGACAGAATATGGTGCGACATTGACTTTTGAGATGAAGGGCTAAGATGGAAGAGAATTGGTAAGAGATGATGTACGATGTTGATCCCAAAATATCTCTTAATTCTCCTCTATATAAGCATTTCTGTCCGCAAGCTTTAGAGGAAATTTGGAAGCCTCCAACCTGGTTTATTGCTGGCCAAATTCCTCTCTCCTATCTTCCTAATTTCTCAAGTGCAAATCAAATTAAATCGACTGCTATTCGATAGATGAAGGTTAAGGTTGACCGCTAATCGGAAAGAGTTTCAAAGGGGAGAAATTATCATTTCAAGCTGTACTTCAAGGCTTTGGGGTTAAATATAGTTTTATCAGATTATAGTTAATAATTTCAGTACAATGTTTTACAGCATATGTATATATATTATATTGTTAGTTAGGTGACGATTGTGATATGAAAGTAACATGGTCACAAAGTAGTTCGGTAATATGCACGTTATGTATAATGTTTAAAAAATTAGTTCTTTATTATATATATATATATATATATATATATAAAATAAAGAACTAATTTTTTAAACATTATACATAACGTGCATATTACATATATATATATATATATATATATATCAGGGAAGTGCAACCATATATAAAAAATATTTATATGCATATATATGTATCACTCATGGTTTAAAAAATATTTTAATATTTATAAATATTTTATTTATATAAATCTATTACATGATATGTATATATAATTTTAACACTTTATTCATATGATTATACATACATACACGCACACACATACATATACACACTACAAAAAACACAATGGATTCCAACGGCGGCCAGCCGTTGGCGGCCGTTGGAAAGCCGTTGGTAGACGTTGGAAAAGCCGTTGGTATACATTTCAACGGCGACCAACGTCCACCAACGGAGCCAACGCGCTTATACCAACGTCTTCCAACGTTCAATTTGTCCACGTGGTAGAAGATGTTGACCAAATTGGACGTTGGAAGACGTTGGAAATTCCGATGGAAGACGTTGAAAGCCGTTGGAATAAATGTGCCAATAAGCCGGTTGTGGACGTTGAAAATCTGGGTGTTTTTTTAAAACAGAACCAACAATGCATGCTTCCAACCACCTCCAACATCGTATATCTCATAAAAGCTCAATTTCGAGCACATATACAACAACATATCTCACATATAATCAATCATAATAGTAAATCCAAGTAATAAGCATATATACTAATCAATATACACAATACAAATCAATAAAAACAATAAGAACCATCCAACATCCAACAAAACGTCCAATCCAACATCAACATCCAACAAAACATCAACATCCAACCATAACCAAATTACTACGTCAACATCTCAAAAATCACATCCAAACCAACATTCAAAACATCAGAATGTATCAAATCCTCACACTCTCCAAATATACATGTCCATACCAAAACAAATCAAATCATACCTGAAATCACTCTCCTCCAGAACCACCAGAAGACTGAAACCGGCCGTATTACTCCATAAACTCCATAAGACGCCTGTTCAGCTCCTCCGTCTTGGCTTCGGTGCGGATATTGCGTTCCTCGAGCGCGGCGACATGGGCTCTGAGCTGTGCAATCTCCTCCTTATCTTGAGCCCTCTGATACTCAATCTGAGCCGTCTTAACCTGTAAATAAAATTTAAATTATCAGTGTTTAATAACTGTAAGTCTGTAATTCCTGTTTACTATAATCCATCACAATGTGCAACAGTTGGTTCAGAATAATTATTTTAAAATTTAAGTTAAAGTAATTACCGATTGATTCCCAAAACCATAGTGTCTGCCATGTGCCGCTGGATCCATGACAGACTCAAAAATAGCGTCCTCCTCATCGGCGGTCAACTCGTCGCGCCTAGAGCCCTCGAGAATGGAAGTCCGTGCTTGCTGAAACTTTTGCTGTTATGCAAAATAAGTTGAATTTAGATAACATTATTTTAATTAACTTATATAAGTGTTAAGTCATTATTTTACTTACATATGCGGACTGAGCTTTGGCATCGTGATCCCAGGAGTATGAAACGGTGCCTGCTTCGTCGACCTGACTCAACGCATGAGTATGCGTGAAAACATCCTAGTAACTCACAGAAGCACCACCACGCTGTCTCTCTTGAAATATGTCCATATACATATATTATATATATATATATGTTTATGTTATCTACAACTTAGAACTTAAAATATTTAAATTATTATCGTAATTAATAAATATACCAAGTCCTCTCGGTGATGCTGAAATGACTTGGAACCACCATGATGTGTGACAGGGTTCTTGCTCCTATTGACTGAGTTCCTCTCCGACTGCCTCTGTAAATTTAATTTAAAAACAAAAATTGTTTAACATTTCTAGTTAGTATTTGCGTAGAAGAATTTAAATTAAACATATGATAAATTTACCTGAAACTCCTCGTTTCCCCACCATGTCACAAAATCATCCCACACAGCTGCGCTCATCCACTGAGGCTTCTTTCCCGCTGTTTTTAAGCTGTTTACTGTTTCCCGGTAGTTCTTTGCGACTTTGCTGCACCAGTGGCGATATACGACTGAAATATCAGCATCCTGAAGATCCACTTCCGCCTGCACGTTTGACAAAATAAGAGTTATACAGCTTTTATATATAATGTAAACATGAATTGATATAACATGTTCCTAATATATTAAAGTGACATACCAAAAAATCCTGCCAAATAGTCTCTTTAACATTATCTGGAATCAATGTCCACTTAGGCCAACATTCGGTCATACGACTCATGTACGCCCGTCGAGATATAGATAGAACTACTTGAGTCGGCTCCAAAGAGAAACCACTATGTTTAAACAGAGAATTTTTTTTAATATTTCATTATTACTATATACTTTCAGAATAGATAGTACGAAAATGAAATTTAATTTTGAAATTTAATACTTACCTTTGATCTGCTTTTGGCTTTAGCCACACCACAGGACGCCGTAGCTCCTGTGATGGACCACCGCCATCACCACCGTCCGGACGAGCATGCCCTCTCTGTGAGGAAGAGGGAGACCCAGAATGTCCACTGGTACGTCTACGTGACGACATACCTATATAATACATGTTACAAACAAACATTATAACAAAAAATAAAATGACTATATGTAAAACATATAGTATGGCGTAACGTAAAAACGAGATGTGATACATATCATATATTAGCATACCATTTCATTTTTAATGAAAACAGGATAATGTTTAATTAAAAAATATAAATTTACCTTCTCAAAATGTAGATAGTTGATCAGTCCTCGTCATTTTCGGATTCAGACTCTGTTTCGCACTCTATATTTTGTTCCTCTGTACTCTCAAATGCTTCAATTAATGCATTCGATTCATCGTTTAGAGGTCCAAAATCTGTTTGATCATCGGTTATTATTATTCCTCTATTTTCCTCGATATCTGCTTGGTAAGCTTGTTCTTCGGGAATATTCCATCCATCAAATGTAAACCTTGCCTTTGTTTTAAAAACAGCCGACCAATCTCTTTATAAAAAAGAGTAAGTTCTGTTACAATAGTCCAAACTTTTACGGGCAACAGTTCTTTAAAAGCGACGGGTAATAAATTTTCCATCATAACATGACAATCATGACTTTTCATCCCGCTAAGTTTATTGTTCTTATAGTCGACACATCTACGAATATTAGAAGATATACCATTCGGGAATCTTAGTCCTTCCACCCATTTTAAAAGTACTTTAACTTGATTATTGTCTAGCTCATAGCAAGCTTTTGGCTTTTTTGTGTCATTTGGCTTTATATGAAGCTCAGGACGATTACATATTACTTCGATATCACGTCTTGATTTCAAATCATCTTTCGTCTTCCCCTTGACATTCAAAATTGTATTAAAAACATTATCAAACACATTTTTCTCATTATGCATCACGTCAATATTATGATGAATCAGGAGATTTTTCCAATAAGGCAACTCCCAAAATATGCTTTGTTTGCATCAGTTATGAATCGATGATTTACCTTGAATTTCAATTTGTTCTCTGGTTTCATGTATCTTTGGATAATCCTTTACAAGTTCATAAATATCTTCGCTTGACCAAACCGTAGGTGGTCTCAAAGTTTCATGTCTATTAGCTGTAAAGTTTTTCTTATCTCCTTTAAAAGGATGATTAATATGAAGAAAACATCGATGACAGTCAAACCATGAAATTTTCTTTCCATGAGGTAAAGAAAATGCTCGTGTATCTTCCATGTAGTACAGACAAGCTAGACGACCAGCCATACTCCAACCTGAAAGCATTGCATAAGCAGGAAAATTGCCGATTGTCCACATCAAAGAAGCATACATGCGAAAGTTTTTTTTGGAAATATCGTATGTTTCTACTCCTTCGTACCACAGTGTTTTTAATTCTTCAATCAAAGGTTGTAAATAAACATCGATTCCTTGTGTCGGATCATTAGGACCAGGGACGACAACTGTGAGAAACATATATGGAGTTTTCATACACATTCATGGAGGTAAATTATAAGGTGTGACAATTATAGGCCATGACGAATATTTAGAACCAAACTGAGAAAATGGTGAAAATCCATCCGTACATAAACCAAGTCAAACATTACGACTCTCGGATGCAAAATCAAGATATTTGTCGTCAAAATGCTTTCATGCTTCCCCATCAGCCGGGTGTGTTAATGTACCTTCTTCCCGTGTTCTAACACTATGCCATCTCATATGTTGCGCGGTTACAGAAGATGCATATAACCTTTGAAGTCTAGGAGTAATTGGTAAATAATGCATACGTTTATACGGGACTTCCTTTCCTTTTTTCTTTCTTGATTTGTACCTTTCTTGATTACATATTTTACAATTTATAAGGTTGATATCATCTTTCCAAAACAGCATGCAACCGTTTAGACATGTATCTATTTTATGATACGGTAAACCAAAAGCTGACATCATTTTTTTTACTTCATAATGATTTTCGCACATTAAATTATTGGGAGGCATATGCCGTTTCGCAGCTTGTACAACAGCTGTAAATCCAGCTTCTGTGAAGTTGTATTTAGATTTCATCGTAATGTATTCAGCAGTTACTGATAATTGGGTTCCGCTTGTGCAGCCTTCCCAAATGGGTTTCTTTGCGGCATCTAATAAATCATATATATTTTTTGCCCCAATATTTGGTTCTTCTTCAGCATTACCATCGTCATCAATTAATTGAGGAACAGGAAACATTGACCGTGCAGCATCTTCAACCATATGTTCTACGAGATTCGTCGTATCAATTTCAGTACACACTGCCTCCTCAGCTTGTACATGAGTAGATGCTAATGGTTCTCCATGACGATCCCAAACCAAATAGTTCGGCACGAAACCGTATTGACGCAAATGAACTCTAACCATTTCTGGTATCAAATGCTTTAACATTTTGCATTTAGTACATGGACAACGGATTTTTTCGCCGTTTCTGTTATTACTCAAAGCGAAATCAATAAATACGCAAACACCATTATTAAACTATTCACTTATTGAGCCTCCATTTTCGATCCTTCTTTTTTTGTACATCCAGCTTCGATCAGTAAAATAATTGTCCATTTACCTACATATATAATTAAAAAGTACGATATAAATTTAAAAAATTGACATTTTATTAAAACAATATTATTGGTGAATTGACACTTTGTCGATGGGTCATCCTACCTCCCATTAAAAATACAATAACGTAATTAAATCGCGTAAATCATTTCAATTTAAACGATTCAATAAAATTTCGGCAGCACTTCGCTTTAGTTCCCTGAACAGTACACATTTGCGTGTACACAGGGAACATAAAGGAAGCGTTGTCGAAATTCTATGAATCATTTAAAATGAAATGTTTTACGAGATTTAATTACGTTATTGTGTTCGTAACTTGTCCAATACAGGGACAAATCCAACAAATATTGTATACGGTGAATATAGATGTCCGTTCTGTTAAAAAACGAATATCCACATAACGATCATATACAATACTTATTAGACGGGGCCGAAAGACACTCTAAGGGTTTCATGAATATAAAATATCGTTTTTTAAATTTTCTAAAATACATAAACTAATTGTATGCTCACTAACAACTAACGTTTCCAAACAAACCTAAAACTAATTGTATGCACATTATTCTATTGTTAACACAAACTTAAATATATATAATCTTGTAATACATAAGTTAATAACATAAATTATGCCTCAATAAACTAGATTATACATACAATAAGGCAATACAAACATTTAATACACTAATTTAACAAATTTAATTAAATATAGGAATTAGGGTTTATATCTTTTCTTGAGAGATTAGGGAGTTAGAGAGGACGAGAGGGAGGCTTGGAGTCGTCGGAGGGGCCGTTGATCGTCGGAGCAGCTTGGGGGGCGGAATTGGAGGAAGATTTGGAATTTAGGGGGGAAAATTAGGTTCAGCCGAATGGGGGAAGGAGAAGCAGGTTTTATGTTTTGGTCGCAGTTTTGCAACGGCCGCAAACGGCTGCTTCCAACGGCTACCAACGTCCTATAGTTTTTAACTAATAAATTATACGAGAAAACACTGGACGTTGGAAGACGTTGGAAGCCGTTGGTCAAGGACGTTGGAGGCCGTTGGAAGGCTCCATTGGAATACACTTTTTCCTTGTAGTGACATACACACACTTATATACTTATATAAAATTATTTAAAGAAAACTTAATACATGCATACACACATACATTTATTTATTTATAATATTTATTTACAATTAATAGTATATATATATATATACATACATATATTTGGATTGCATATTGGATGAGCTAACAAATCCGTCGCGATGTAAATCCAAGCATCTATACACGTGAATGTTATACCTTGCAAATGTTAATATGTTAAGGGCTGACCCAAGGAATCGGTTGCCCAAGCCCAACTTGAATTTTTTGCCTCTTATTCTATAGCATGTAAATTATTTTTTAAATTTCCTTTTTATATATAAGAATAAAAAGATAACAAAGTACAACTTTTATACAAAAGTTGTCACATCAAGTAGATTACAATACCTAATTTAAATAAAAATAAAGTATATTGATCATTTCATTGCCACTTTTTTCATACATAATTAAAGAAAGATTCTTTTTGCATTTACCGTAGCAAATTCTTCAATTATCTTGTTATAATCAAGTTTCTCCAAAAACATACTTTCTGTTAACCAATTTATGGTCAACACCTCAAAGTTATTCAAGTATTATAGTTAGTCTGGTGTGAATAGAGGGTGTAATACCCTTAAGAATCGCCTTTGTATCTTGCTTCACTTGTAATAGTTTTCGAATCGGACCTTTCGATGTCGTCGAAAGGTTTAGAAGCTAGATTACGAAACCTTCCAGCTTTACTGAGTTAGTATACCTTTGTTTCTGTCTTCGTTGATCTTTTATGAGGTCTCCTGCAAAAGTTATCTTCTCAACTGGGTTGAAATTCCCTTAGTTTGTCCTTAAGAAGATTAATTTTAATCTTGTCGAAAGGTTAAGGTAACTGTCCTCCTTGGGCTCAAATAGGGTATGATACACTTTTATGGATATGAAGTGGGTATCGACCTTATTGAAAGGTTGGCCACTAGTTGATTGGTTTTGGAAAGTTGTTGATGTTGTTGCAGTATAAAGGGTTGCCAACCTTGTCGAAAGGTTTAGATTACAGTGCCAATGATTTCATAAGGTTTCTGTGAATGTTGATCCAAATAAGTTGTCAACCCGGTCGAAGGATTTAGATGGTAGAGTTGAAGGCTTCGAAGGGTTGCAGTGATTACTTATAGCAGAAGTGTTATCGTCCTCGTCGACAAGAACCTTCCGATGGGGTTGAACTTGGAAATACGAGTTAATCTAGCAAAGGTTTAAGCAAATAGTAAAGTAATTAACAAAGCCAAGGACTTCCCTCTGTTTTTAAGAAAAATCTTCATTTTTATTAAATTTCCTAAAATCACACTCAATTAGGGTTATAGTACTTTGATTAAGAAGTTACAAAATTAGAATGAGAGAAATCTCATCCCTAAAACAGGACTCTTTGGGTCTTATTTATAGATGCACGCAGCCCTCCTTCCGACTCCATGCTCCTGACCGGGTTGGAAGGTCTCCCTTTTATATGCAACTTTGAACCTTTCGTCTTTGTCGAAAGGTTCACATTTCAACTGCTATTCCGGACCTTTTGACTCAGTCGAAAGGTATGCTTCTCCTTTTCCCTTCATAGACCTTTCGATTTAGTCGAAGGGTTTTCCCTCTTTGCTGCTGTGAACCCTTCGACCTTGTTAGAAGGTTGCTCTTCTATTGGTTGTTGTTGCTGCTTTCTTCATAAACCTTTCGACATTGTCGAAAGGTATCTTGGATATGTTCCAACCGGTTCGAAAGGCTTGCTACGCTTTCGAAAAGGTTATTATAGAGTTGCTTGCACTTGCTTTGACTTCTCCACCTTCTTCGAAAGGTAAGATCACCTTGGATACTAGAGATGGAACCCTTCGATTCTTTTAGAAGGTTTGATGCTAATGAATTCTGATGACTGTATCCCTTCGACTCCTTCGAAAGGTTTAGGTTGTGCTCCTTTTCCTTTGCTTTTGTTGAAAGACCATTCGTCTTACTTGAAAGGTTGATTTTTAGTGTAACATTTGCCCACCCTCCCCATTCGAAGGGATGCCCTTTACTTTTCAAGTCATCCTTTTCGAAAGCTATAAAACTTCCCACCTCTTATTCTTCACACATCAATCTGGGACGTCCAAATCTGATCCAACGGTTGATAATTTAGGCGACTTTTGTTATATAGTATTCTACTTGTCTTTCCTCCTCTTCTTCCTGCAAACAAAATTATCGAGTACAAGTAAAAGGATTCTCCTAAATTTCTTGAACTTCATTCTAAAACATCAAGGTCACTTCTCAAATTTGATTTAAAACTTTAGGTTAACCTCCTCTCTTACTTATTCTTCAAGGAGGATTTGAAAACTGCATTTATTATTGGATTTGGGTTTGGCTAGACCTGATAGGGTAGCCTAGAACCCACTGGTGTACAATTTTGGTAACCCAAAATGACCTTTCTACCCCTTCGAAGGAGATTGAGGCGGCAACAATGGATTTGCCCTCTCTGCACCGTTCGATGGGGTTGGAAGGTCTTGTGACTCCAACTTTTCCTTATTGTCGAAAGATTAGATAATTCAATGGCCCCAACCTTTCGACAACGAGCTTTCGACAAGGTTGAAGAGTTTTAAACCATAGAGCTGCTTCCGCCCATCTTTGTCGAAACGTTTAAGTACACATGAGTCAAACCTGAAACCTTTCGACTCCAATAGGCATGACATATTTTGATAAATTCGACTAGACCTTTTGACAACATCAACAATACCAATATTTTCTAACTTAGGAATTTGAGGTTTTGGGTTTGACTACGTCGAAAGGTCTTGCCACTTATCTTCATGTTACACTTGGAACGGGTTTAGATTTCCATAGAGCTTTCGACAAGGTTGGAGGGTCTTTTCCTATTAACCTTGTGACTTCGTCAAAAGGCTTTTCTATAAACCTTTTGACTTTGTCAAAAGCCTTCTTTATGAAGTTTTCGACTTTGCCGAAAGCTTCGACCGTCAAGTTTTTGACTTAAATTTTGTGTGTGTTTTTGTACTCAGGCCTTTTAAGGAAGTTTGTTTGCTATTTTATTAGGTGGGATCAACAAGTTTAAGGATTGGTGGAACCAATTTTCCTTTAAAGTCAGTGACCCAGACTTTCTAATTTCTTCCTGCATGACAAAACATCATGCAACAAAATATTAATCCATTAAGCACATTTATAGTTACACAACATCATTCCAGAAATTTAACTAAACTAGAATCTCAAAACATTAACTTATATACTATCATGTGTTACATTCTTCAAAATAATCAGTTAGTATATGCATACTCAAAAAGATGTCACTATCTCAAAACTAAACATTAGGGATAATCAGCAGAAAGATAAGACAACCCCCTAATCATTGCTCATTTGGAATAGGAGGTAGGTCCGGGGCCAAATCGACTGGGTTAATGATGGTGGGTTCAACCCATACTGGCTAATAGGGCAAATACATCACCAACATGGTGTTTTCATCGGAGGTGTCCCAAATGGCCAAATCCATCCAGAACGTGGCAGTGGTTAAATCGTAAAACATGGACCATATAGCACTTAAGTGGTGATTGAAGAAATTGGGTTGCTGCTGAATCGCGTTGCTAGATTGAGCACTTTGCACCTCCTCCACCTCTTGGGGTTGGTTTAGTAGTCCCATCGCGTAGCAGCAGCAGTGTGGCTCCTCTGCGTTAATCAAGTTGGGATGAATTGGATGAATGTTATAGGCCGCCATTGGTGCTCTTCTCGTTGTGAAGATGAATGATTTAATATTATTGTTATTATTATAAAAGAGGGGAGAAGACGAACAGGTTTAGATTGATATTTTGGTGGGAAAAATTAGGCGTTCTCTTTCATATATCTTGAAAATGTAATGTAGTTATTTTGTCATTTTGCATCATTATGATCTTCGTTAGGTCTAAAAATAAGCAACGAATAGGAATTATCTGGCGAATTCCTGCATATGACAAGCTTTTATATGAGCTATTTCAAATTCATGGATCGTCTCGAAACCCCTAAATTGTTAACAAGCTCCGCGCTTGATTTTTTTAAAAGAAATCAGAACTTTCCATACTAAGTTAATTCTTAGTCACGACAGCCCACCTGTCGGAAAATGGGATTATAATAAATGTCCGCCAGTTATTACACGTGAAGGAGTTACTATAACTTTTGACTCAACAGTCATGCTTTCCGCTAATACTCTAGACAAACTTAGGATGTTGCCTCTCAACTTTAGATGTAATGAAAGCATTTGTTGCTCCTTTTAACTTCGTGGCTACTTGAGTTGTAATCCATTATTATAATAACAAAGATATCTTTTAACTCAATTTTGATCTCATCCCATTTATTTTGATTTAAATAGGCGCCAGACTCTGCCATGATCCATCGTTCTCAAAATTTACTTTCTCACGTTGACGCCATCAGAGATACATTATTAAGCAGAAGTGGTGAGATCGTGGCCTATGACGAAGCCCTTCTCGAGCATTTCAGTGGTAACACTGAAGCTGAGAAGTGGCATAAAAGATACCTCATCCAAAGGATCATAGCCATCAATCATAAGAATCACATTGACCATCTTAAGACCGAGATTAAGAGAAAAGATGAAGCGACTATTATACTTAAGCGACAAGTGAAGTCGAATCCTACAATCGACTTTGATGAAAAGATGTTCGAACTCATCCAACGGATAAGCAATTTAGAGTTAAAATTGAGAGATAGTCAAGCTCACTATGCCTCTTCCCTCCAACTCTCTTGGCAAGATTAGAGAAATTGTATCAAAAATTGTATCGAAATAGAACAGACTTTTAATGTGAAAATTTATGAGGGATTGTATCTTGTTACTGTTAGCAAGTGATGAGAAACACACTCTAACATGCATTCTTATTGTTGAAATGAAGAAATTTGATTTTTCGTTTTGTTTGTTTATATAAGAGACTCAAGCAGGATTGTTTTCGCTTTCCGAAGCCCGTGCTTCGAGATTTGTAAAGATCAAGGATAGGTTAATAGCGGAGCTTGAATGGAGTCAATCTTACAAGGATTCTTTTATTTCCAATCTTTCTGATAATCCTGTTGTAAAGGAGTGGAGTAGAAAGTATCTTTTTCAACGTCATACTGTTCAAGAATTCTCCAAAGAAATTGAGAACTTAAAGTTAAAACTTAAGGGAAGGGAACAAGATATTAAAGTCCTAAAGCATTCTGTTGGTGGAGGTACTAGTATCGAACTTTGACTTTGAAATGACCAAGCTTTATGAGAGAATTGATGGCTTGGAGGTAAAATTAAAAGATTGCTAGGCATTATATAAATCTTTGGAATTTATATTTGGGAACCTAGCTTATGGTACTGACCTTACAGTATCTATGGATTTGCAAAAGTAGTTAATTGAATTGTAATAATTTCAGCATATACGATATATTCTCCATACCTTAGTAATGTTATGTAGCATAATGCAAAGCATTATTTATAATGTTGTAAATACTACCTGTTTTGTCGTCTTTATTTGCACCTTATTTTCCTTTTCATTTGAATGTGTCTCCATAAGGCTTATACACCTCTTAAGTCTGTGCAGTTAAAGCGTCATGTCGCTCCATAGCGTTTGAGGTGCGAAAAGTTGTAGCGGAGATATATCGAGGATATAGCAGGATATAGCGGACGACTTTAAAAAGAGGAATGATGAACATTCTACATTAAAAAGAGGAACAAGTATTACTTATTATTTCCCACCAAGCAAAACAAGTTATAATAAAGTAAAGATAAACAAAGTTGACACTTAAAAAGTAAGAACTAGTTATAATAACCAACTGCGTATATCATTGTTACATCAACTTTGAAGTTACCATAAAATTTAAAAGCAAGACATCAAGAAAAATGCTTATTTATAAGAAAGGGAGATATAGCGGGGCAACAAAATCGGGGAAATAGCGGATTATTGCCACAATATCGGGGATAATAGCGGATCTGCTATATTGGGCCGCTTTATTGTAATATCGCTGCCCCAAAAGTCCGCTACGGGATATATCGGGGCAATATCGAGGAATTGACTACACAGCTCTTAAGCTTTCCATCTTAGCTCATGACACTTCTCTTGATTAAGTAAATCTGCAAATCTTCTTGATATTTGTAAATCTTTGAAGGACTTATAGTCCAAACAATATTTATGAATTTAAGATTATAATCTTCACGCAAAAAGATAATGTAAGAGATTTATCAGTTGTCTCCTATAGGAATTTATGCTGGAAACCTGCATAGTTCGATATGTGGCCTATATTTGGGATATTTCAATATTACCCATAATTCATCCTTCAACCATATTGAGGATTATAAAGTTCATTACTCACCCAGATTCAGATGTTAATGATAGAGTTTTATGAAGCATCATCGGACCCAGATTCGAGTATTAGTAGATGTAAGATAAGTTGAAAGTCACCTTTCAAAATCCTCTGATAATAAGTGATGGAAGGTTAGAGTGCCAGTTTCAGTAAAAGAATTTCTGAATACCCTTCTCAGTAATAAGTAATAGAAGCCCAGAGTACCATCTCCGGTAATGGATAATATAAGGTCAGAATTCCATATATGCTAATAGGATATCAGGATTCTCAATTGTAGGATTAATAGTAGAAGTCCGGAAAATCATATTTAGTAATTAAGTAATAGAAGTCCGAAATACCCAATTTGGCATTAATAGTTAATAGAAGACCAGGAATCCAGTCTGGCAGTAAGTATCAGAAGACCAAAAAACCAATATGGAAATAAGTAATAGAGAATCAATCTGGCAATAAGTAATAGAAGACCAGAATACCATTTCTAGTCATAAGCAATAGAAGGCCAGGGTACCCTTTTTGGTAACAAGTAATAGGAGACCAGAATACCCTTTCGGGGTATAAGTAATAGAAGACTAGAATATCCTTTCTGGTAATAAGTAAAAGAAGACCAGAAAACCAATCTAGCAAATGTTCGTAAGGAGAAGTCAGTGAATTCTTTCTGATTCTCTTGTCGAATGCGCCATCTTCAGATTTTGATGATATTTTGCATGCTTTTTCTTTCTCGAGCCCGGGTTTCTTTGTTCATTTGTTTTCCCCTATTTCAGGCAGGGACACTTTTTGTCCAATTCTTATGCTTATTTAAGCAGTTGCCATTTTAGGCGGTGCTGATTTCTGGTGGTGCCCATTTCAGGCAGGGACTTTTCTTAGTCCGTCGAACATTTCATCTGGGTTTCTAGTGTGCTCGACTAGCTTATTCTCAAACAGGGCTGGAGGACTTACCCGACCTCCCTCCAGGAGGCGCATTAACCTGGCCATAGCGTGACATAGCTAAGGGCTTGTTTGGTACCTTAGCTAGGCCATAGCGTAGCGGGACCAAGGGATTACCCGTCCTCCCTCAAGGAGGCGCCTTATCCTGGCCATAGCGTGACGCGGATAAGGGCTTATGCTACTTTAACCTGGCCATTTCTGACTTTGGCGTGGCTAAAGGCTTATGCCCTCCCTCTAGGAGGTGCCTTGACCTGTCCATCTTGCCGTGACCAAGGGCTTTCTACCATTATTGGTAGCCTACCATTTTAGGTAGTCCAAGTTTTAAGGAGAATTTTACTCCCAACCATGCAGACTTCTCTGATTTTGAGAATATAATTTTTATTTCCTAACTTGTTCAATCCTTTACAAACTGTTTAAGTTTTCCATGTCTTAGAAAGTGTAGGACCATCTTTTTAAGTACCTTACATTGATTTGTATCATGTCTGTTTATCAGATGAAAGTTGTAATATAATCCCTTAAGTTTCCTTTCAAATCCTGGCTTCTTTTTCTGAGAAGGCCAATAATTCAGTTCTTCTTTGGTTCAGATATAGATGTCTTCGATCGAGGTAGTAAGATTATATTCTCTAAGAAGTCTTGATTTTTGAGCTGTCTTTGACAGGCATCTAATTCTTTTATGGCTTGGTTCAAGTACTTCTTCTCGAGGAGTAGGTTTCCTTTTCATTGTCTGTTGATCCTCTTTTAAGGGCCTTTCTTTCAATCTTAGGGTTTCGATCGGAAATTTCTTGGTAATCTTTATACTTCCACTTGGTAATTCATTTATTATCCTTAGTTCTTTGGTTGTGGATTTTTCTATACGTTCATGGTTTTCCCTTGAATGGTGATCCTCATTTATAATCTTACTCTATTTAATCCTTTATCATTTCCTTTTCAAAGATAGTCCTATGGTAATATGACTGAATGGTCCTTCTCATTTGTAGAAATAGGTCTTCTTTCCTCGAATTCTTCTTTTCAGGAGCAAAGATTGGGGTTGATCCCAAATGGAATGGGTTGATACTCCATCTTAAAGGGTCATAGGGCATAATTTGTCTTTTCCTCTTAATGACCTGTGGAGCTTGAAGCCGAAGGGTTTTCTCTTTAAGTAAGTGTGGGTTATAATCTGCTTGATGATTAGACTTTACTTCCAGAGGTTTAGTGGACCCTTGAACCGATTTTCCTTTGCAAAAACTTTCTCTTGTTTCGAACATTGAATCCATTCCTTATCCTTTAAAAGCATTAGAAGAATTATGAGTCTTTTATCCAAAATAGATCCTTTCTTGTCCAAAAAGATGAGTTGATAAGTCTTAAGAGATTTAACTAAGTAGAAGAGTAGGTGGGGAATTCAATAAGGGCAGAGGTTCAGGCCTTCCTTCTAGTGCCAAAATGTTAACCAAATTTATGGTCAACACCCCAAAGTTATTCAAGTAATATAGTTAGTCTGGTGTGAATAGAGGGTGTGATACCCTTAAGAATCTCCTTTGCATCTTGCTTCACTTGTAATAGTTTTCGAATCAGACCTTTCGATGTCGTCGAAAGGTTTAGAGGCTAGGTTACGAAACCTTCCGACTTTACTGAGTTAGTATACCTTTGTTTCTGTCTTAGTTGAACTTTTATGAGGTCTCCTGCAAAAGCTGTCTTCTCGACTGGGTTGAAATTCCCTTAGTTTGTCCTTAAGAAGATTATTTTAATCCTGTCGAAAGGTTAAGGTAACTGTCCTCCTTGGGCTCAAATAGGGTATGATACACTTTTGTGGATATGAAGTGGGTATCGACCTTGTTGAAAGGTTGGACCACTAGTTGATTGGTTTCGGAAGGTTGTTGATGTTGTTAGAGTATAAAGGGCCGCCAACCTGGTCGAAAGGCTTAGATTACAGTGCCAATGATTTTAGAAGATTTCTGTGAATGTTAATCCAAATAAGTTGTCAACCCGGTCGAAGGGTTTAGATGGTAGAGTTGAAGGCTTCAAAGGGTTACGGTGATTAATTATAGAAGAAGTGTTATCGTCCTCGTCGACAAGAACCTTCTGATGGTGTTGAACCTGGAAATACGAGTTAATCTTGCAAACGTTTAAGCAAATAGTAAAGTAATTAACAAAGCCAAGGACTTCACTCTGTTTTCAAGAAAAATCTTCAGTTTTATTAAATTTCCCCAAATCACACTCAATTAGGGTTACAGTACTTTGATTAAGAAGTTACAAGATTAGAATGAGAGAAATCTAATCCCCAAAACAGGACCCCTCGGGTCTTATTTATAGATGCAGGCGGCCCTCCTTCCAACTCCATGCTCTCGACCGGGTTGAAAGGTCTCCCTTTTATATGCAACTTTGAACCTTTCGTCTTTGTCGAAAGGTTCGCCTTTAACCTGGTCTTCTGGACCTTTCGACTTAGTCGAAAGGTATGCTTCTCCTTTTGCCTTCACAGACCTTTTGATTTAGTCGAAGGGTTTTCCCTCTTTGCTGCTGTGAACCCTTCGACCTTGTCGGATGGTTGCTCTTCTCTTGGTTGTCGTCTTGCGAGTGCTGCTTTCTTCATAACCTTTTGACATTGTCGAAAGGTGTCTTGGATGTGTTCCAACCGGTTCGAAAGGCTTGCTACGCTTTCGAAAAGGTCATTATAGAGTTACCTGCACTTTCTTTGACTTCTCCACCTTCTTCGATAAGTAAGATCACCTTGGATACTAGAGATGGAACCCTTCGACTCTTTCAGAAGGTTTGATGCTAATGAATTCTGATGATTGCATCCCTTCGACTCCTTCGAAAGGTTTGGGCTGTGCTCCTTTTCCTTTGTTTTTGTTTAAAGACCTTTCGTCTTAGTTGAAAGGTTGATTTTTAGTGTAACACATTCAATTAAGATTGTTGCTATCTCATTTAATCTTTTTTGTGACATAGGCATAATTTTGGAAACAAATACAAGCACTTTCAATAATCTAAGGGCAAACATATTGGGTTTTGCTTTATGTTTAAGGGCAGACATACTCATGCTTTTAGAAATAAACACAAGCACTTTCAATTAATATTGATGTATACATAGTACACTAAAGCTAATAAACTAATATAGACACTTTTAGAAATAAAAGCACTTTGAAATTTCTATTTTAATGAACTACAAAGTCAATGAAGTAAAAGGGCGAAAACTGAACACCTCAAACTACAAAATTACATACCTTAGATCCAAAATTAACAGTAGCAATAAAAGGGCAACACCTCAGCACTCAACGGGACTTCAAATCAGCAGACATCATGCAAAAGGAGAAGATGGCCGATGATGGCCTATTGAGTAGTAGACATCGAAGAATGTTTAGAAACCCTACTTTTTGGGTGTAAGCAATGCAAAAGATAAGAGATTGATCAATGACTATCACTAAGCACTAACTTTTAACTGAACATGATTTTTTTGGTTGCTTGGCCAATGGGCTGCTCGGCCCAAGGCCTTGGTTAGCTTGCCTTTGGGCCAGCCCTGGATATGTTACACATGCACGTGCACGTGCACACACACACATATCAAGACATAAATTAAATATAACTATATGATTTATAATTTTAAAACATAATATAACTATATAATTTATAATTTTAAATAAAAAAAAAGATTTTATTTAAATAATATTTAGAAATATTCTAAATAAAATAGACTTCATGGGCCTAATTAAGATCCAATGAGGGGATTTTTTTTTAAATTCATCCATAACCTCTACTACGAGCTGTCGCAGTTCAAAAAGGCTTAACCTTAGGATAGACAGTGCAACTCTATAACATTTCGCTTCTCAACCGCTTCCAAAACAAAGTACACGTATATCAGTTTTGAAGTGGTTACTATTTCGAGTCATCTCATATAAGTACACTCCCTCGCTTAACGGACTCTTCAAAACCAATCGATAAATTTTTCGCTAACTTAACTCTGGTTTTTTTAGAAATAAACAAACAATGGATAAAGGTGGAGATCATCTTCTATACGGATGGATTTCCTTATCTCTTTCCATAGAAGAGTAAGACGAGTTTGTACATAGGGTATAACATCAGTATGAGGACAATCGTACCATCTCTCATGTTTCTTATAGATATTTCCTAAGTTAACATTGGTCAAATTAAGATAGCAATGAAAACGATCGTACATGGAAACCAGATCTTCTGTACCATCACGTTTCTGACCTTCTCAACTTACAATATTCCTCGGTCAAGAGTGAAGCCGATAGGTTAGAGAACTGTTTTCTTCCAAGCCCTACTCGAACATCATTCTTAACTCTCATAGATAGAACAAGCCTACTTTGTCAGCTTTTAGTGCTAAGTATAGGATTAATTCCTCCCATAAACAAGTAAACACACAAAGCACGATCAAGTCACATAAGCGACTTTTAATCCCCTTTTAATTAATTAATTAATTCTTTTACTAATTAAAACTTCTTTTACCAAAACAATTCTTCCTTCAAAAGTAAGCAAATAATATATAGTAGTCTTCCTAAGGGATCTTCAATAAATATGTTCTAAAAGGAAGAGACATTTCATACGAATGAGTCCAACTCGAGGAATCTCAAACCATATAAATCTGCGATTCTTTTATCCACTTCCATTTTCTACTTGTATATATATATATATATATATATATATATATATATATATATATTTAAAACACCTTTAAAAAAGATATAAACATGCATACTATTATTTCACTATTCATTTGTACTCTTTTCAATACTTCTAAAATATATCATATACTTATCTCAAAGGTGTATGAATATTCACAAATCACTTAATAAGATTTTCGACTTAAAATAAAATTCATAGGGTTAAAGATAAATGTTACTTAAACATTGTAACCATAAACCCAAAACACTTCACACTTATCATTATCTTTAAAACATTCATTTTTCTAAAAAAATTCACTTATATTTAAAAGTATATTCAAATAGGTTAAAAAATAAATGTTACTAAAATATTGTTTGCTATAAACTCAAAACCATTTTTGTACTTAACATTATCTTTAAAATACTCATTTTAAAGATTAAAGTATATCTACACTTATTTAATGAAGTAATTTACTTTTTAATAACTTCTCAAAACCATTTATTATAACAAAGTGTTATAACAAAACAACTATTTATAAAATACTTAAATAAATTTTCAAATCTAATGTATATATAAATAAATACTTTTAAAATACTTATAAATACATTTTATATATCCATATAAAATATTACTTAAAGATAACAAATGTAGAATTTACAAAAATCATAAAAAAGGAATGTTTTACATATATAAAACCCTTTATTTTAAAAATTCATAAATAATTATTAGAAACATATTTAAACTTAAAACCCTGACATTAAACTTCCCTAAAAAGATCTCATAAAAATAATTAATTTAACTAACATTTTAAACACATTTAAAATCACGAAATTTGCTAAAAATAAGAAAAAGTAGCCGGTGCAAAAAAGTCAAATCTGGTGCAGTAGAAATGAAAAGTGCCGCAGTTAAGCGTTGTAAAAAATACTAGATAGAGAGTAGGTTTTTGGAAAAGCATGAATGTTCGACAAGTTTTCTCCATTTAAATAAATGATATAAAATATGATTTTTTTATACAATAATACTGTACTTAGAGTATTTGAAAACCATGCAAAAAAATCGCTAAGGATATCTTCTAGTATCATATTAAAAATTCCCAAAGCAAGCTATTTACAAAGTGCTCATATAAACACCTTTTGGCTACTAATTTTTCCAACATCGTTCAACCAGTTATTAAACGATCTAAACTCTGATGTTTAAAAAATAAGAAGTACACATATAGTACTTAATAAAAAAAAGTAAAGAAATCCATAAGGATGTCATTCAAAACAATATTAAAAATCGCCATAAACGACAAAGTGTAGAGCACAACCAAAATATATACTTTCACAATGTGTTTATATATAACCATTTTAAGCAACTTAAACACATGTGATTTTGAAGTGAACTTATAACGATTATTTCGCTTCAAACAAGTTCACACACACTTCAACTTCACACAATCACACCAAACATGCATACATGAAGTCTAAGCCACGTACATGTTTTAAAGGGTAATAGAAGCTATGCAGTTAAAACTCTGCTATAAACGTAGCACCCTTCGACCCTTTTTCAATTTAGCGCTATTAAACAGTAGATCCACTTTAAGCTCTGCTATTTTCTGCTACACCCACTAAATCAAGGTTTTTTAGCATTTTCTTTGGTAAGATTAATATTAATAGATTGATTTGACCAGTTCCCAATAAACAAATCAAAAAAGTTAGGGTAAATACCTAATTTTAAGGCATAAGTGCTCAATATAAGTTAGTAATATACCACCAAATTTGGACTGCATAAATCATGATATTCTTCAATTTTTTTATCTATAATTAACAATATTTATTTTTCCTGCATAAATGATGTGAGATGGAGAATAAATTAACTTTAAATATTTCATTTTATATCTAATGAAACTTTTTATACCTTCACTATTTTCTGCTATATCCTCGTTTTATCCCTGCTATAACATTTTGCACCTCACCGCTATATAACTGCTAAGTGCTTTAACTATACAGAATAGAAGTGAATATACTATACATAAAGTTGTCGCCTGCTTTCCAAAGCAAGGGGGTCCAAAAGCTATAACTTGCATTAGTTCTTAACTTTAACTTTATATTAATACAATAAACATATTTATATACAATATATACACTTCAATGGTATGTAAACTCACCCCATAACCTTGCTAACATCAAGTATAAGAATATAAGAACACATGAACACTTTCTACCACCAACAGCAAGCTAAAGGCTCCACCTTTTGCTCCTAGATGCACTTGGCCATCTCCTCCTCCACTTATTGCTCACGGCCATATCAAGACCCCTCACTTGTGCCAACTTTCTTCAACATTTGAGATGTTATTCCATGCTCGAAGGTTGCTTTAGAGTCATTGCCAAAGTTTGAGAGTGATTGAAATTCATTTGATATGGTTTATAAAGTCTAAAGAGAGCAAGAAGAAGATGAAGAAGGCACCATTTTTGGTTCATAACTTAGCAACCTCACTTTGTGAACTTATGAGAGGTACTATTAGGATTATCTAAGAGGACAAAACTACGTCTTAACGTTCTTGGCCAGCCACCCAAAGGATGCTCCCCCTCATGCTTTTACTTTACACATCATTCTCTCCTTTCTTCATTCTTAAGTCTTCCAAAAATGCCTCCTCCAAAATATCTTCTATAACATCTCCCACGACATCATCTAAACATTTATTTATCCATATTAATAAAAGTATTTTAGTTTCTAATAAATGATACATTATTATATTAGACTTGCCCAAAGAGTTCGAACAACATTTATTGAGTAAATAGTTGTTTATCGATAAAACGAGTTTACCTTCATGTGGTATTACTTAAGAGGAGTTTAGCATGGTTATAAAATCACTTTTAACACATTTAATCAAAGATTCAAATATTTAAATAATTCAGATATTTAAATACGAAGTGTTCGAAATTCTAGGTTGTTACATTCTCCCCTACTTAAAATATTTTGCCCCTGAAATTCTAACAGGACCAATTAATAAAAGAAACAAGCACAAATCAATACATAATAGTATTTAAAGTCATTAGCAAACAAAGCTCATGGTTTGCTCAAGTTCAAGAACCCTCTCTTTGCACAAGGATAACAAATACCTACTAAGCGTACCTTATGCTCAACATCCTTAGGTTATCACTTAGAAGACTATTCATGCTACCCAAAAAAAATCAAATATCATTCCATGAACTCTCGATAAGCACACAAACCATAATATACATATACTTAAGCCCGTACAGCGTGCGTGGATCATCCGTACACAATATCTGATATGATCATTTACTCGATCACATAAATTTCACTTTCAAACTAGTATAGATCATCTGACCTCTCTAGTGCGGACTTCGATCAGGTACCTTAACTAAAAACCTTTGTTTTCATTACACGGCCATATATTATAATAGAAAATCTTGGGATCATATCAAGAATTTATTTTACGCGTTCGACGTCGAGAATTAAGTGAAAAATTCTAGCTTGGACCAATGTAAATAACCTAGAAATCATGTGCTCGAATCTAAGATTCAAGAGCAATCATGCGAATAAAATGATCTAGATACAATTTACGTATTATATTCCTATCAGTCTCTTAATTACACAAACCACTTTTTAAATCACATTTATTTATACAAATAGTATGTCTTATTCAATACTGAAATCATTTTCGAACCATTTCATAAAACATACCTCAAGTTTACAAACATTTTATAACGACATAATTTTATTTATAAAAAATTTCATAAAACACTTAGCTTCAAGTTTTGTAACAATCCAAAAGTTTCAAACTATCCAAAATCATCAAAAAAATCCATTTCATTCTAACAAATGGAAACTACCAAACAAATACATCATAAAATGATGAATATATCACATTGTCCTAACTGTATAGGATTCATGCGTCAGTAATATCAAAGTTTTACTTATTTATTAGATGCTCCTTTACTAAATGGGAAAACAAGAAAAGGTTTCATAATTATTTGGGCTATGCCACTACCACTCGGGCTCCCTACATAGTATATATACAAATCTTTTCTATATAGAAAGTTCATATCATGACCGACATTATCAAAACTACATTGCATTTTATCTCAAATTTCTTTACAGAAAACTTTAGAACTAAACATCTGGGCTTTGTCCTAAATCATTGAAATACTGCACCAAAATGATACCAAGGAAACTGGTCCTATCAAGTCAAATAATACATCCCCTTACTAAGAAGGCAATACTCATGAGATGTGCTTACCAGCAAAAACACATCTCCTATCCATTTTTAGTCATTATCGAGCCACTTGAACTAGCTAATATAAAAATACTTTGTTCCTGAATCCATCCGCCAATTCTGGGAGCAATCTGGAAGTCGAACAAATCTTAAAATTCTTTCAAAATAGTAGTATTCATAAATACTCTTAAATAATAATAATAATATTTTCTCCAAAAACTTGGAAACTATTTTCAAAGACATTAGAATTTAAATTCTCAAAATATCAGTTTAAATCATCTTCATTTATAAACCATATTTTCTAAACCATACTTAGAAAATTTATACTAAAATTCTTTTATTATAATAAACTTCTTAGCAGTATTATCATCATACGCCATATAATCAAACTGTAAAACTAAATTCACAAGGTGTTCATTTCAATACACCCATAAACACTATCTACCCAACCCATGTAGTAAAAACATAAAATTCTCATAAACTGGTTGAGCACAAATCAACAATCAATAGATGATAATAAATGGTCATAAACTGGTCAAGCATGACAAAACAATCTACAAAAGATATCAATGCCCATAAACTGGTCGAGCATGGCTAACTAATCAACGAGAGATAATGAATGACCATCACCATTCCCTACATTATTTAAACTACATTACAAATCAGATTTGTATAAATTACCTTTAAGGTTTATGTTTATAACGGAAAAAAATATGCATAACACACTCAACTCATTCTAGGGCATCGCTTACCTATATCTAATGAGTTATATCCAACCAAAGCCAATGTGTTTTACTAAACTTTATCTCTGATACCAGCTGAACGGCCTTTTTGAACCTCGAATTTCGACAATAATACATCCACGTATTCACATGCCCAACCTCAAGTGCGTGAAAGATAGATTGTTAAGGCAAAAAGAAAAGGTAGAAAGAAAAAGAAAAAGAAAGAAGAAAACAAAATATATGAATATCACAACAGAACGATAACATGTAGTATCAAAAGACAGTACAAAGTGCTACTCTAAGATACATAGTATTTCAGGGTCACAATCCTAAGTACTATCATAAGCCAGTACAGTTATAATAGCTTGTTCCACAAATGTTAATACATACACACATACCAGTAGCACTGTGGAAATAAACATACTATGGTAGGTGAAACATCCAGCTCGTCTCCGTGAGCTCCAAACAATATCCAACTAAAATATGCATTTCTTAAACTTCTCAAAAAAACACACAAGGAATTAAGGGAAAGACATAACCATGAGTCAGACATAAGTCTAGTATGAGAAACTCAAGAAACAGTACCCACATAATGGTACCTTTCGAGACCAACTTAATCATCGGAATGCTTTTGCCTTCAAAAGAACCAAACCATCTAGTAAGTACATATGGCCATATAATAGATAATGTCTAGGTTTTAGAATATAAATCATAAAATAGCTACACTGTGTGTATAACACAACAATATTAAGTATACTTACATAAAAAACAATATTAAGTATACAATAAAAACCACTAAGGTGCGTTTGCATATGGATTTCCATTAGAGGTGCCCGTAGTACGTCGAGGACTGGCCTCCTAATAAGGGTCAGAATAACCTTCCGAGCAGCGTATATTTTTAGATAAAATATACCATAAGGTAAACATAGATGGTTCACACTTGTAACACATGATACCGAATATAAACATCCGAGCACACATATTCGTAAGCATCTCTAGATATGGAGCTGATATATCCTTGGGTTAGCTAAACCCACTAGTTATACATCAAATTATGGTTTTTGACATTTCCTACGGTGAAGTCATGTTCAACATCTCATTGCATGATTTTTCATCACTCGAACAAATCTCGAATCTCTTCATGGATTCCAACATCTTGAACAGATCTTGAATCTCAACATGGATTCTAGCATCTCGAACAGTTCACGAATCTCTACATGGATTCTGGCATAAGTCATCTAACGAAGGCTACCACCAACCTCTCCATTGAAGTTAACCTTAGGATAGACAGTTCAACTTTATATCATTTGTTCGCAATGTTAACGCCGACCTCTTCCTTGGACTGAACTCTTGGATAGATTGTGCAACTCCATAACATTTCACTTCTCAAGCACACCTGGAACAAAGAACACATATATCTGGTCATAGTATCGAGTTATCTCATATAAGTACACTCCTCCACTTATCGGACTCTTCAAAACCAATCGATAAATTTCTAGTTAACTCAAATACGGTTCTTTCAAAAATAAACATAAAATGCATAAGGGTGGAGATCATCTTTTATTCGGACGGATTTCCTTATCTATAGTCCTAGAAGAGCAAGGCAAGTTTATATATATGGTATAACATCACTACGAGGACAATCGTACTGTATAATTGTCATGTTTCTTCTAGATATTTCCTAAGTTAATTTTGGTTAAATTCAGATAGTAATGAAAACGATCATATATGGAAATCAAGTCTCATATACTTATCACATTTCCGACCTTCTCAACTCACACTATCCCTCGATCAAGAGTGAAACTGGTAGGTTAGAGCACTGTTTTCTTCCAAGCCCTACTCAAACATCATTCTTAACTCTCACAGATAGAACAAGCCTAATTTGTTGGCTTTTAGTGCTAAGTTAAGGATTAAATACTTCCCATAAACACGTAAACACACAAAGCACAATCAAGTCGCATAAGCGACTTCTAATCCCCTTTTTATTTAATTGATTATGTTATTAATTAAAACTTCTTTTATCAAATAATACTACCTTCAAAAGTAAGCAAACAATATATAGGAGTCTTCCCCAAGGGATCTTGAGTACATACGCTCTAAAAGCAAGAGATGCTCATACGAATGGGTCCTCCTCGGGGGATCTCAAACCGTATAAATCTACGATTCTTTTATTCACTTTCTTTTGCTACTTGTGTATATATATTTAAAATACCTTTACAAAAAATATATACATGTATACTATTATTTCACTATTCATTTGTACTCTTTTCAATACTTCAAAATACATTCATATACTTGTCTCAAAGGTATAAGAATATTCACAAATCACTTAACAAGATTTTCGACTTTAAAATATAATCTATAGGGTTGAAGAAAAATGTTACTTAAACGTTGTCACTATACACCCAAAACACTTCAAACTTATCATTATCTTCAAACATTCTTTTTTTTAAGATTCACTTATATTCAAATGAGGTAAGAAATGTTACTAAAACATTGTTTACTATAAATCCAAAACCATTTTATGTTTAAAATTATCTTTAAAATAATCATTTTAATGATCAAAGTATATTTACACTTATTTAACAATGTAATTTACTTTTAATAACTTCTCAAAACCATTTATTATAACTAAGTGTTATAACCAAAACCACCTTTTATAAAATACTTAACTCAATTTTCCAACCTTATATATAAATAAATACTTATAAAAACATTTTCAATATCCATATAAATTATTACTTGAAAATAATAATAATAAATTAGAATTTAATAAAATTCATAAAAAAGCATGTTGTACATATATAAAACCCTTTACTTTAAAAGTTCATATTAAAAATATGTTTAAACTTGAAACCTCTTTTAACATACTTAAAACCCTACTATTAAACTTCCCTAAAAAATTCTTATAAAAATAATTGATTTAACTAACATTTTAAACACATTTAAAATCACAAAAATTGCTAAAAATAACAAAATGCAGCCAGTGTTATAAAAAGCCAAACTACTGCAGTAGGAATGAAAAGTGATGTTTTTAAGTTCTATAAAAGATACTGGACAGATAGCAAGTTTTTTGGAAAAACATAAAAGTTTGATTAGCTTTCTCCATTCAAACAAATGATATAAAATATGATTTTCTTATAGTAAACTATATTTAGAGTACTCAAAAACCATGCGAAGAAATCCCTAAGGATATCTTCCAATATCATATTAAAAATTCCCAAAAAAAGCTATTTACAAAGTATTCATATAGCAAACTTTTCATGACTAACTTTTGCAACTTTGTTCAACTATTTTTTAAATGATTTAAACTCTAATAATTTTACAATAAGATGTACACATATAATCCTTAATAAAACAACAAAGAAACCCCTAAGGATGTCTTTCAAACCAATATTAAAAATCACCAAAAACAATAAAGTGTTCATATAATGATCTGTTCGCTATAACTTTTGCAACTTTGTTCTATAAGTTATATAACTTTTCAAACCACTTCCTTGCTATCCTATTTACTGCTATAAGTGTAGACCATAACCAAAATGTGCACTTTCATAATAAATTCACGTATAACTATCTTAAGCAACTTAAACACAAGGGATTTAAAAGTGCACTTATAGCAACTATTTCGCTTAGAACAAGTTCACACACTTCAACTTCACACACAATCACACCAAACATGTATACACAATGTCTAGGCCATGTTACATGTTAGGGTAATAGAAATTAATATGCGACATATAAAGTTGTCACTTGCGTTCCAAAGCAAGGTGAGTCTAAACGTTATAACTTGCACTAGTTCTCAACTTTAACTTTATATTCACCCGACAAACATATATATACACTTACATAGTGAGTAAACTCACCCCATAACCTTGCTAACATTAATCACAAGCATACAAGAACACATGGACACTTCCTACCATCAACAACAAGCTAAATCCTTTGCCTTTTGCTCCTAAATGCTCTCAGCAAACTCCCCCCTCCACTTATTGTTCATGGCCATCTCAAGACCCCTCACTTATGCAAACTTTCTTCAACATTTCATATGTTATTCCATGCTCCTAGGTTTCCTTAGAGCCTTTTCCAAAGTTTAAGAGTGATTGAAGTTCATTCGATATGGTTTTTAGAATTTAAAGAGAAGAAGAAGATGAAGAAAGCACTATTTTTGTTTCATAACTAAGCACACTCAGTTTTTGAACTAATGAAGGGTATTAATGGGATTATCCAAGCAGTCAAAACAACCTCCTTACCTTCTCGACCAGTTACCCAAAGGTTGCTTCCCTTCATGCTTCTACTTTACACATCATTATCTCCTTTACTTCTCCCTTAAGTCTTCCCAAAATGCCCTCCTCTAGGATATCTTCCATGGCATCACCCATGACATCATCCAAGCATTTAGTTAGCCATATTAAGCAAAATGTTTTTAGTTTCTAATTAATGACACATTAATATATTAGACATTCTTAAAGACTTCGAACAACTTTTATCGAATAAAAAGCCGTTTATCGATAAAATGATTTTTGGTCATATTATAGATATTTCTTCGAACTATTTATTTCAAAAACAAGTTCACCTTCATGCGTTTCTACTTAAAAGAGGTTTATCAAGTTTAAAGTTACTTTTAACACATTTAAACCAAAGTTCAAATATTTAAATAATCCAGCTATTCAAAATGTTCGAAATCCGAGTCGTTACAGGCCTAGTTCCATAGATTTGTTTAATTAGTGTATGCTTAAAAGATAGCGAGGGAATTCATTAGTAAGGTATTTCATCTAATTGATTCTGGCCGATGTTATGGCCTTAGCAGAAGTAGACAAAACACTGAAATGTGAATAAAGTAGAAGGCGGCGAAAAGTCGACGGTGTTGGAGGAGGGATGACAAAGAAGTTGAGTTATCGGAAAAAGCCGGATGTGACATGGTAGTGTAGAGGCAGCAAACAATGTTAGAGGGAGGGGAATAGATCAAGGAAAGAGTAGGTGGTTTGTTAGCAATGGGAAAGGAAAATAGTAACAGGCAAGAGGTGGAATGCTAAGTGATATAGTGGTGGAGTAGGAGCAGTTTGACGAAGAGATGGTGGAGAAGAAGCATGCAAAGCCAGAGTTTGTATGGAGGATAGAAAAAGGGCAAAAGTAACGGTCAAATAGTAGAAAGCAATGGTCATAAAATTTTCAACCATTTTGAGTTTATTCCATCGATTGGTGTGATAGCCTGAAATCGTGACCATAAATCAACCCATTTGGAGTTATGAACACACAAGCAAGGCCAAAACGCATGTGTCAAGCATGTGACCCATCAACCCATTAGAAATAGGAGACAAGACAGAGCATGCTACAACAAATGCATTGGCTAGTATACTTATAAGGGGGGCTGATCCATTCTATTATAATATGACAAGAGTTCACCTTTAGGTGAGAGTAAAAGGCTAAGTATAAACATAGGCGATTCAGTACATTTATACTAAGGAGACCGAAGTGGGCAATAATCATGAGTCTTTACCTAGGAACTCAAGCTCTTTTCTCATGCATTTAGCCTTAAGTCTCGGATATTTCATACCTTTTGTCCCGGTTTATGACGCAACATTGTCAGGGCCACCTTGCACCACTCCTCATACCATGTATTTGAGCTCCTTCTCATGACTATAAGCCTTATCTTTGCCATCACCCTTTTAATTATTAAAACTATGTTAACCACAGGCTAAACAAAACTTTAACACGCTACATCATCAACTAATAACTCCTTCTCATGCCATAACACTAGCGAATTTCTATTCAGGTGAGTACTCTTAGTTATGGTATTTCAACAAGCAACCGAGGGTTTTATTTCAACTAACAACACAAATAGGTAATAATCACTCTATTATCATTCATACATAAAAAAACATTTCTCATCTAACATACACACATAACCATGTACAAATCTAATCACCGAGGGTAACTAGAACTTTACTAATTATATAGGAGATCGTATTTGTGGATGGTTAACATATGGTTTTTTCATTAAATTAACATACATACAGCTTAATTAGCACAAATCAATATCATCATGGTTACTAGTGATATCTTAATCATAATCATCACATAAAGAAGATATATGCATATGTGAGCATTATCCGCATTTTTTCAAAGGGAATAAAAGTGAACGCAAGAGAATATGATGTTGAGTCTACAGTTGGGCTTCCAAGATAATATCATAACAAGCATAAGAATGTCAAAGCTAAATTGATATTGAATCCAAAGGCGACATGGGTTATCACACTTATGAACGTAAAGCAATGTCGAACTTATTGAAAAATGAAGATATCAAACTTAAAATCATAAAGCATCTTGCACAGGCAAAAGCATTTCACACCAGAAAATTGCATCTCGCATCAGAGGAATGATGTATTAAGTATATATATCGCATGTCGAAGTTCATGATGTTGGAGATAAAGCAAAGAAACAACTTCAAAGAATATCAGACCTCAAAGCACATTGAAGGAAATATTATGTATCAACATAATGGATGTCATAGACTATCAATATAAGAGGGACATTGTATGTCCTTGATATCGCACGTTGTATATAACCAGCACTATAATTCATCGAGGTAGTGATATCAAAGGATGACATATCATAGGGCACCAATGAGAGAGGGGAATTCTATAAATCACTAATGCTACACCTCATCAACAAAGAAACTGGATGTCGTGAAGTATCACTGGAAAGTGGATGGTGCATATCATCAATATAATATTCCATCAACACAAGGCATCATGTCATAAGCCATCAATGTGATAAAGGCATCACATATTATTGATGCCGCATGTCATCAATAACAATTACCAGGTGCTAAAAGATTAAAGTCTTTCGTAAGTCATTAATATGATTAGAGGTGTATTATATCTTCGATGTCGCGACTCATGCATATTGCATATCACCAGTAAATGATGTCCATGAAGCTAATGCCATCACTTATCAATGCCGCCTCTATTCAATGTTGCCTCTTATCAATGCCGCCTCTCATTGATGTCGCATGATATCTAGTATCCAGGAATGTTATGAATCACTAGCCTTTACTAATTCAACAATGCTAAAAGGGAGGTCGTAAGTCACTATTTCCGAAGGTGATACTGAGAGTTATCAACGCAAGTATGAATGTCGATGTCGTAAGTTATCATTATACAAAAGTGTGTCGGAAATCATCAAAATAAAGTATAGTGCTGAATACCACTAAGATGGCCGATGATATTGAAAACTAGAATGCCGAAGGTGACGCATGGTAGCCATGCCGCCCTTCCCAACCCCTAGAAATATGGATCTAGAGGGATGAAAGAAGGGGCTATCATTTCTTTTCTCTATTCTTAAATCAAAACATTGTAACCCTAAACTGAATTGGGGAAAATCTTCAAGTGATTGTAAACTTTGCAATTTTATATGAGCAAGGACTTGAATAATATCTAGCATTGTCAATTTGCCTTGATTGTGCGATGCCGACTACTATTGGACTTGGATATGCATATAATAGAGTTTTTTGAGCCTTAAGTTTTGTCTTAACTTTATCTAGTATAAAGTCACATGAGCTTCGGTATAAACAAGCGTTTATATGCATAAACGCTATTTTTCTTACCATATTTAGGCAACGGATTATGACCCAAGAGAATCACTACATAGTTCATTAATATGCTTAATAGGCTATTACACATATTTGCATCTTGTTCTTTCTCTCCTTTGAATATATGACATGGGCTTTTGAGTAACTACATCAAAAGTCTATAGGCAACATAAAACCATTTTCGAATTGCATCAACTTGTACTAAGCCATGAATATCAAGCCAATTCTTGATTTCTCATCACCGTTTGACTTCTTCAACTAAGTTATACTTAGTCATGGCGGCATAGGTCTTATAAATTGAGTTTTAGCTAGATATGAATGGTACCATAGGTGATACCAATTTTTGGTTTAACATTTTGGCACTAGAAAGAGGGCCCGAACCTTCGATTCCATTTTACTCTCTTCTAAAACTAATTAAATGAGTTTTTGTTCTAGGAAAATGGTGAGACCAAGGAGAACTAATGTTTCAAATGAATAAGTCACATAAAGGGCGACATTGGAAGAAAATGTCATCCCCAACTTCAGCTTGGAGAACGTAGAAGCTGGACAACCGTCAGAGCCTACAAATCCTACCAGTAGCGAAGCTAAGATCAAAAATCTAACATAGCAGATGGGAATGATGTAGGGGATATTGGAAAAGATCCATACACAAAAATCTTCCAAGCTCATTGGGAGTGAAGAAGTTGAATCTCCAAGAATAAATTTGGATACTTCTTTGCTTAGGAGCAAAGGCAAAGGCAAACTCATTATGACTCCATAAAAGAGGAGAAGAGACCAAGAAGTTGGAGCAACATAATTTTCTCCTAAATCATTAATGGACAATAAGGCCAAAGCAAATCATCAAGGAAGATTAGCAGAGAGGTCCCATGAGCAATCTGGAAGTTCAATCTCCATAGAGTACAAGCTTGATAGGAGCAATTATCACAACAATGAAGCTTATCCGAGGGACATAGCTGAAAAGATGATGAAAAATATGCATAACCTTAAAGGGAAGAGGACCCTCGATACTAGAGTCTATAATAACTTTCAAGATCTCCATTCACATATAGGATCATTTCCATAAGGATTCCATTTAACATTAAAATTGCATCCTTGAGATACAATGGGACTACTAACCCGGATGGTCACCTAATGACATTCGAAAGTCAGATGGACCTCTATAACTCTTCAAAAGCTGTATGCTGCAGACTTTTTCCCACTACCTTCCAAAGGGCAGCAACTAAGTGGTATAGACACTATAGTGAGAAGACCATATACTCTTAAGAGAAATTCTGTTATGAATTCTCGACACAGTTTTGTATTTGAAATGATCCTACGATTGACTTCAGTTTATTGGCTAAGGTCAAACATAGACCGGTAGAGCCACTAGGTGAATATCTTAAGAGATAAAATGTAGAAGCACTAAAGGAGGAGGATATGACCGACGGAGACAAATAGTACGATCAGGGTTGATTCACTAGATACCTTTTTGGCAGGACCTTTACCTTCAATGATGCATCGATCTCCATGGCTTCCATTTTCAAGCTGATAAGTTCACCGTATAGACGAAATGTATTATGCCAAAAATGTCACAAACAAAGAAAGAAACAGGAAAGTCAGGCTTTAACCACAACAATAAGAAACGAGATGGGAGGAGGTCCCGAAGACCAACCATATTGCTTAGAACAAGCGATATCCTATATCTTCACTACAGCAAAAGAAAAAAGCAAAAATTTGATTTTCTACAAATCAAAGAGCAAACCCAAACAGAGAAGAGGGGGAGATTACTATGCCTATCATAAGGATGAATGGGCATAAGACGGATGAATGTCATATGTTGGCAGGAATAATTCAGAGCATGATCCGTTCTGGACACTTGAAATCGTTTATCCGAAATAATCAAAAAACTGCACATACTGATGAAGGCAGCCAAAGGCTCCGAACAATACTGCAAATTTGTAGAAAATGATGCTCAAACAGATTTCATTCCACTCATATGTCGAATTGATGCAATTCATAGAGGCCCGCATTTGGCTGGAAATGGAAAGGGAGCTATAAATCGATATGTTAGAGAGGCAGGAGATGGGGTTTTCTCTATCCAAGAAGAGACGTCGCTTAAGAACCTCAGATTTTAAATCCAGATGTATAGTCTGACCGTAACTCCATAAGAGCTAAGAGGGGTTCACTATCCGCATAATGACCTGCTTATGGTCACTACACAGATCGGGCTTCATTTGGTGGGTAAAATTCTTGTTAATATTGGAAGCATAGTAAATGTTATTTTCAACATGCCTTTGATCAGATGGGAATCCCGAAAGAAAAGCTAGAGCTAAGCTTTGAACCCATTTTTCGGTTCAATAACAAAGGATCAACTCCCACGGGGCAGATAAAGCTTCTGGTACAGATGGGAATTCCACCGCATTCCAGGACCTTTAAGACTCTATTTGTCAATATGGACTGGCCTTCTTATTACAACGCCTTCTTTGAAAAGTCAGCTTTGGATGAGGTTGATGCCTTTATCTCACCAAAATATCTGATGAGCGGATGGGGAACAACAAGAGGAGAGTAATTCAGCTCTCGAGAATTGTACTTTGCCACTCTTGATCAATACAAACAAGATAATCTCTCTAACCGTGACTTCATGAGAAATGAGTCAATCATAATTGAAATCAAAAGGCCCTCGGATGAAGGTCCTTCAAGCCAATCATCCAAGGCAACAACAGAGATACTGAGAAAGCTAAGCACACATTAAGAAGATTTAATTTTTCTAAAAGGAAATGAAAGAGGAAGGAAACAAATCTGATAGAAGAAGAAGTAGATGGTGAAGAATCATCATTGAGTTAGATTGTAGAGGTGAACAGGAGAGGATGAAGCCCATTAAGGATCTTGAAGAGATACACTTGGATCTAGTTGACCCAACAAAGACAGTGAAATTCGAGAAAGATCTTGATGACAAAATCAAAGGGAGTTAGTCCTATTTCTTTAGTCCGGCAAAGAAGTGTTTGCCAGGAGTCATTCCGATATGGCTTGAACAAATCTAACCATCATGTGTCATGCCTTAAACATAGACCTAAGTATTACACCCACCCAACAGAAGAAGAGACAATTCGACAAAGTTTGAGCTAACATTTAAAAGAGAAGGTCAAGAGGTTGCTCAAAATGGGTTCATCGGAGAAGTGTTTTATCCGAAATGGTTGGCCAATCCAGTATTATCCCAAAAGCCTAACGATAAATGAAGGACAAGTGTTGATTATTCTGATTTGAACAAGGCATGCCCAAAAGATTGTTATCCCCTTCCAAGAATGGACCACTTGGTCGATGCAATAAGTGGACACAAACTTTTATCTTTCATGGATGCATACTCCAGGTACAATCAAATTTTTATGTTCAAGCCGAATGAAGAGGACACAAGCTTCATAACAAACTGGGGAAAATTTTGTTACAAAGTAATGCCATTTAGATTTAAGAATGCTGGAGCCACCTACCAAAGTTTGGTAAATAGAATATTTAGAGAATAGATCGACCGCAATAAGGAAGTATACATGGATAATATGTTGGTTAAGTCTCAAGAGGAAAGCAACCATCTAAGAGATCTAGAAGAAATGTTTGGAGTGCTGCGAAAATATCAGATGAAGCTCAACCCATAAAAATCTCTTTCGGAATCCAGTCTGGAAAATTCTTGGGATATATTATTAGTGCTTAGGCAATAGAAGGCAACCCTGATCAGATTTAAGCTATTAAAGACATGGCGGAGCCTAAGAAAAGTAAGGATGTAATGAGCTTAAATGGAAAAGTGGCAGCATTGAATAGATTCATCTTCAAGGTCACCGATAAATATATCACATTCTTCAATGTGAGTAAGAAGAAGAAAAACATTAAATAGGGAGAGGATTGTCAGAAAGCCTTTAAGGAACTAAAGGATCATCTCGAGAAACTACCAATTCTATCCAGCCCCATAGAAAGGGAAAACCTTTATCTTTATATAGAAGTTTCAAAATACGTAGTTAGCTCTGTTCTAATAATTCAAGAGAAGGGTACTCAGCTTCCAGTGTACTATACAAGCAGAAGGCTTAAAGATGTAGAAATCGGATATCTGATTATATAAAAACTGGCATATTGTTTGACGCTCACAGCACAAAAATTGAGAGCTTACTTTCAAGCACATCCTATTAAGATTCTAACCAACTTTCCACTCTAGCATGTCTTTACTAAGCCCGAAGCTTCAGGAAGATTAGTAAAATAGGGAATAGAACTTAACCAGTGTGATACTGAATTTCTACCACGAGTGATAATTAAAGGACAAGCTATAGTAGATTTTGTCAATGAATGTACGTAATTTATCAAAGAGAAATCAAAGAAGGAAAAATATCTAAATCTTAAGTGGCAATTATTCATAGATGGAGCTTCAAATGAACAAAAGGCTAGAGTAGGATATGTGATATTACCCCCGTTGAACACTGTTTGCATTATGCAATGAAATTGGGATTTCCGACCACTAATAATATGGCAGAATATGAGTAATTGGTGGAAAGACTCACCTTGGCTCTACAAATGAAAATCCCCAGGATTGAGATTTTCAATGATTCCCAATTAATGGTTAATCAGTTGAACCAAACATATTAAACAAAAGTCGTCAAGTTTGTCTTATATGTCAAGAAGGCATTGAAGATGTTGACCCAATTTGAGGATTTCCAAATACACCAAGTACCGAGAGAAAGAATTCCCAAGCCAATTCTTTGGCGAAGTTGGCTAGCTCACGAGGAGCGCCAAAAACTCGAATTGTACCAGTAGGCCACCAATCAAATCCTAGTATAGAGTAAAAAGGCCCCAAGCAAGAAAATGAGTCCTTAGTATTGACCAAATCTCCAGCCATAATACACACTGAAAAGGAAAATAGAAACGGAATTCTTCAAGAAAAGTCCTGCTATATAGAAACTAATGATCAATACGAGAATAATTGAATAACATCTATCGTCGAATTTATGGCAAAAGAGAAATTGCCAGTGGATAAGAAGGAAGCACGAAGAATATAACATCCACCCCCAACCTTTATTATGGTGAATAAAATACTTTATAAGGGTATCCACTCCTTTACTTAAGATGTGTTAGTCCGGAAAAAGGAGCAAAAATATTAAAAGAAGTCCATGAAGGATTATGGGGGGACCAATCTAAGGACATTAAGCTAGCCAAAAAGGTTATGAGATATGGCTTCTATTGGTCTCAGATGACTATCTATGCAACAGATTATATGAAGAAATGCAAAAAAATGCCAAAAGTTCTCTAAGATCCCACACTTGCCACTAAGTGAATTGACTTTGATCTCAGGTTCATGGCCTTTCGATGTGTGGGGAATCGATTTGATAAGACCACTACCTATATCCAAAGAAGGAGCTAAATCTGCAGCGGTAGCCATTGATTATTTTACCAAATGGGTAGAAGTAGAACTGCTACCAAATATCACATCGGGAAAGGTGCTTAAATTCGTAATCAAGAATATTATCATCAGGTTTGGAATTCCACATAAGGTAATATTCGACAATAGAACTTGGTTCGAAAGTGAGGAATTTACCCGATTCTGCAATATGAAAGGGACTATCTAGAGCTTTTCATCTGTAGCACACCCCAAAGCTAATGGAGTCGTTGAAGCGGTCAATAAAACCATTAAATTGATCCTAAAGAAACGGTTAGATAAAGAAAAAGGAAATTGGGTAGAGGAACTACCTCTTGTGTTATGGGCATATAAAACTTCTACCAAAACTACAACGAGACATACCCTATTTTCTTTAAATATGGATGTGAAGCCATGCTTTCAACCGAGGTTGAAGTGCCCTCTCATCGAAGGATTGCATATGCATTTAATCCAAATAAGGAATTGGAAAGAGAATCTTTAGACTTGATCGATGAATTAAGGGATGAAGCAGCCATATGGATAGCTAAATATCAAAGAAGGATGTCGAAATACTACAACTCTAAAGTGAGGGAAAGATCATTTCAAAATGGAGATTTAGTACTCCAAAAGGTTATGGCAAATACTAAGAATCCAGAAGATGGACCGCTCGGGCCTAACAGGGAAGGACCCCTTATCATTCATAGAGTAATGCCATCAAGAACCTATCGATTATGCCGACTTGATGGCAACATAATAGCAAGAACATGTAACGTCGAACATTTGAGAGTATACTTCCCAATAGTTGATGAATAAATAGGCGGAAACAAGTATATATATTGTATCAATCATAGAAAGGAGTAAGAATCTCCTAAAATAAAGGAAAAGCCTAAATCATCACCTATAAGGTAATAAGGGGCGAATAATGCCTTTGTTCCCGCCATAAGGGTCTGGTCAAAGCACCTCCTGGAGGATGGTCGGGGTAAACTTTTGGTCCCAAAAAAATAGCTTGGTCAAAGCATCTGCAAGCCTTCGGTCTTGCCTACATGGCCTGGCCGGAGCGCCTCCTAGAGGAAGGATGGAGTAAGCCTTTGGTCCCGCCTAAGATGACCTAGCCAACGCACCAAACCAGCCTTTAGTACCATTTATAAAGCCTGACTAAAGCGCTTCCTGGAGGGAGGTCGGGTAAGTCTTTAATTCTGCTTGAGATAGCTAACTAAAGGCACCGAAGGAAAGACTTAAATCATCACCTAAGCTAGTGATAAAGGGTTCAATCCAAGTTGAAATCATCACCTAAGATGGTGCCAAAGAAATCAATTAAGATCTGTTTCCTATTGTCATCACCTAACATGGTGCCAAAGAAATCAATCGAAATTTGTTACCTGTTATGGTAATTAGTGATTCAATCAGAATTATTACCTATTGTGGTAATTAAATGCCAATCAAGATCAGTTACCTGTTGTGGTAATCAGAGATCCAATCAAAATCATCACCTAAGATGGCGAAAAAGAAATCAATTGAGTGAATCGAACTCTGTCCAAAAGAATTGATGCAAGTAATCTTTTGGAGAAAGATCATTAAACATTATCTATTGTGCTTTAAAATAAAGATAAAGAAATCTTCAATTGCCAAATCTTCAATTGCCAAAATGGTTTTCTGGTCTTCTATTCATATTATTATTACTAGAATGGTTTTTTGGTCTTCTATTTAGAAATTATTATTGCCAGAAGGTTTTCTAGTCTTCTAATAAAAAATTATTCTAGGCAGATGGTTTTCTGGTCTCCTATTCAGAAATTATTATTGCTAGAAGATTTTCTATTCTTCTATTTAGAAATTATTCTAGCCTGATGGATCTTCTGGTCTTCTATTCAAATGAATTTTCCAGTCTTCAAATCAAGAGGTTATTATTACCAAAATGGCTTTATTATCTTAACCTACTTGGGAACTTATTATTATCGTCGGATGATTTTCTAGGCATTTATTCAGGAGATCATTATTGCTTGATGGATTTCTAGTATTCTAATTAAGAAATTATCAGTGTTAGACGAACTACTGATCTTCTATTCGTGATATTCCCAAAATAGTTTATATTCCTCCCTCCTATGACATTTCTAAATGGTTTTCTAGTTTTCTATTCAAGAAATTATAATTCTTAAATGACTTTTGAGTTTTCCGTAAATCATTATTGCTAGATAATTTTCTAATATTGATTCTATAGGATTCTATTTAAGTAAAATTGCTGCCAATAGATTTTTGTTCTCTTCAAGCAAATCCATAACTTCTAAAAGTAACATTTAATTACAAATGAAAAATTCTTTATGATCTTGTAAAAAATACAAAAAGATTTGCCCAAAATCAAATTTAAAAGTTAATAACGAAAATTATAGCTTGCTTTGTGTTTTGTAGGAAAACAAGGTTAGAAAGGAAACCTTGCAGAGAACTAGAAAAGTGTGAAATTTTTTGGTTTTACACTAAAGTGTAAAAGCTTCTTTTATATAAGGGATGGGGCAACTATTATCCATATATTTTCCAAAGGGAATAAAAATGAAGGCAAGAGAATATGATGTCGAATCAATGAGTCAATAATTGGGATTCCAAGATAATATCATAACAAGCATAAGAATGTCAAAGTTGAAGTGATATCAAATCCAAAGGCAACATGGGTTGTCACACTTATGAACATAAAGCAACGTCGAACTTATTGACAATTGAAAATGTCAAACTTGAAAGCAAAAATCATCTCACATAGGCAAAAGCATTTCGCACCAGAAAATAGCATATCACGTCGGTGGAATGATGTCGAAAGTAAGAATATCGCATATCAAAGCTCACAATATTGAAGAAAAAGCAAAGAAACATACCCTAAAAAATATCGCATCTCAAAGCACATCGAAGGAAATATTGCATATCAACATTATGGAATGTCATAGACCGTCAATATAAGAGGAACGTTGTATATCCTTGATATCACGTGTTGTATAAAACCAGCACTATACTTCATCGAGGCAGTGATATCGAAGGAAAGCATATTGTAGGGCACCAATGAGAGAGGGGGATGCTGTTGATCTCGCACCTCATCAACAAAGAAAGTGGATATCGTAAAGTGTCGCTGAAAATTGGATGGCATACATCATCAATATCATATTAGATCAACACAAGGTAGCATGTCATAAGCCATCAATGTGATGAAGGCTTCACATAATATTGATACCGCATCCCAATAATGCCGCTTATCGTGAATAGCAATTCCTAAGTGCTAAATGATTGAAGCTTGTCGTAAGTCATCAATATGATTGGAGATTTCATATATCTTCGATGTCATGACTCATCTGTATCGCTTATCACCACTAAATGATGTCTCATAAAGCTGATGTTGTCACTTATCAATACTACCTCTATTTAATTCTGCCTCTTATTGATATCACATCTCATTGATGTTGCATGATATCGAGCATCCATGATTGTTATGAATCACCAGCCTTTATGAATATTGTAATTCAACAATGCTACAAGGGAGGTCATAAGTCACTATTTTCTAAAGTGATACTGAGAGTTATCAAAGCAAATATGGATGTTGATGTCGTAAGTTATCAACATACAAAAGCATGTCGGAAATCATCAAAACAAAGCTCGACGCTAAATACCATCGAGATGGCTGATGATGCCGAAAGCCAAGAATTCCAAAGGTGATACGTGGCACGCATGCCGCCCTTCTCAACCCCTATAAATACAGACCTAGAGGCATAGAAGAAGGGGCGATCATTTCTTTTCTCTCTTCTTATATCAAAATATTGTAGCCCTAAATTGAATTGGGGAAAAATCTTCAAGTGATTGTAAACTTTGCAATTTTATTTGAGCAAGGACTTGAATAATATCTAGCATTGCCTATTTTCCTTAATTGTGCAGCTTTGACTATTAATGGATTCAGATATGCATATAATAAAGCTCTTTGGGCCTTAAGTTTCATCTTGACTTTATCTAGTATAAAGTCACATGAGCTGCAGTCTAAACTAGCGTTTATATGCATAAACACTATTTCGCTTACCACAAATGAACAACAGATTATGAACCATGTGAGTTACTACTTAGTTCATTAATATGCTTAATAGGCTATTGCACATATTTGTGACTTGTTCTTTCTCTTCTTCGAATATATGACATGGGCTTCTGAATAACTACATCAAAAGTCTGTGGGCATCCTAAAACCATTTCTGAATGGCATCAACTTGTACCCAAGCTGAATATCAAGCCAATTATTGATTTCTCGTCACCATTTGACTTCATCAACTAAGTTATACTTAGTCATGGCATCATGAGTGTAACAAATTGTGTTTTAGCTTGCTATGAATAGCACCATGGGTGTTATACCAATTTTTGGTTTGACAATGAGTATTCAAAACTGAAGCGAACACTTCCCACTCACCAAAAGCGTGATTAACTTCCTAATCAAGCTCACAATCACCCCTCCCAAGTTCTAGCTCAGCATATCTAAAAGTCCCTTGTACCTTCTTCCTCTTATCTTAAGATAAGTTTGTAGAAAATCTTCTGATTTTTAACTTAGAATATTTATTTGTGAATTTTAGTTAAAATTTGAAGAAGTTACGAAGGTTTAATTTAATGGAGATCAACTTAGGGTTTTATGTATCAAATTGAAAATAAGAATTAGGGATTTTACAAAAATCTCTTAGTGTGCTACCCTAAAATTGGTTAATGAGCATTTTTCCCATTTCTTATTTTTCACTGTTTTCGAGCCATTATCTGATTCTAACAAAGTTTATATGTATTTACACTTAAATGACGTTCTGATGCAATGGAATGGCTTTCATGGTAAAATTATTTCATTTGATTTTACCCACTTATTAAAATATATTTATTCAGCCTAAATAAACCCACAAATTTATGATTTTAAGGGTACTAATTTCTATGTTGTTTTCTCAGCATTTGAGCCCTTGACTTTTTGTTTGGTTATGGTATTCAACCATATGATATTATATACTAATTTAGGCATAATTATCATTAAAGTGATAAATGAATGGACCAAGTTCCAGGAAAAGTGAGCAAGTGTACATGACTTAGCTAGTGGAAGTGTGGGGAATGTGAATTGGGCTAAAATGTGTGATTCTTAGGCTGACAATCAGGGCTGGTTAGCCAATGTGGATAGCATCACCGAGGGATTATGTTGTGGTCTTGGTTTGGGATGTGTGAGACTGTGTTGTGGTCTTGGTTTGGGATGTGTGAGACTGTGTTGTGGTCTTGGTTTGGGATGTGTGAATGTCTAAAATAGGCGGGTTATGGGCTGATTAGTAAGGCATGCCTAAAGGGACATCAAAATGGAAGATATTTGACCCATGGATTATTGATGGCCCAGAAATAATGAATATGGGACTAGGCTATATGTTGAGGCTTTGTGTATAGGTTTATGAAGTTGAAAGTAGTACTTTATATTGAGGGTATCAAGGCCACCGGGTGAAAGAAATTGTTATCATGAATTATTTGTTGCTGATCTCCTTGTTATTTAGGTTTATGGTAGAGGGTAGTTCAAAGGGTTTGAATATATCAATTTCCATGCACTGTCTTCTAATTCTTGGTTGTTTAAGATTTGTTGTAGCTTCGTTAGTTTTTAAGGGTTTACATAAATGATGCTTGTAAGGTCCAAACCCTAGATAATGAACCTATTCTCTTGGGATAACACTAATATGATATAAACAAAATTATAACTTGCTTAACTTGTGTTCGGTATTACCATACATGGATTTTCCAAGAACAGAACATTGTATGAACAAAAAAAATGAAGAAATCAACTTATATTTGATGTTGGAATGGAATAAAATATAATAACACCATAAAATATTTATTAGTATTTAAAACAATATACACATCATCATTTCTTTTACAACAATACTAATTATATATATATATATATATATATATATATATATATATATATTCAAATACATTTCATTTTTATTGTTATACTAAATAGACTATCATGTGCGTTTTGCTCATCCACCCAAAAACTATAAAATACAAATGATACAGGAATATTTAAATCCTTCATTTTACCCGAGAATTATATATAAATATAATGTGCAGATAAGACTATAGTGTGAGTAAAATCATAAAATATAATGATAGTACATGTAACTATCGACCTCTCCCAAACGGACTTAAGTTTTTGCTCGAATCTTTAAATAAAACATTTCAATATACATACACACATACATTATATATAAACAAGGAAACTATACTTAAACTTTAAGTAAAACTTCTCAAAATTAATTTCGAAGTATAACATTTATCTAAAGTTATAACATCTACCATCATAATTAATTTCCTTTTGAATAATAATCCACTAATTCAAATAAATATTAGATATTTAAAAATGTCCAATTTAAGGAAATTAATAAACACACTATTCATAAATAAATATGCTAAACACATGCATACAAACAACGATCATGTGTGAATAGGAATCAACCTCTTCATAACAATTTATTGGTTGTTTACTATATAATTACAATAATGATTTCAACAACCACAACCAATGTTACAACGTACAAAATCGTAACGCCCCATCCTATGATTATGCAATCAGATGGATTTTATCGTCCGAAAGAAAGAAGGATGTGACTATAATAGGTGTTATGTCATATGCATTCTCTTGGACCAACATAGATACATGAGAATAACAACTGAAACACTCAACGACACGTTCCTCATTCATTGCAAAACATGGTACGAGGAGGTTTCCATAGAACTGTAATATAGAATCCGAAACATATATAAATATAGCTAACACTCAAATAAAGGAAGCAATAAAATATAATACATAACAACATTCATAGTAGTTAGTAAAACACAAAATGAAACATCTCAATTTTGCATACTCAACTACTCAGAAGTGTGACATAAAACTACACTACATATTACATCATATATGCATAACATTTCATCACATCACATTATGTCACATCACAAAAGCACATGTCAAGAATACTATCAAAATATATCAAGGGAACACCTATTGCTTCTCAACCTAAACAGTATACAAAAACATCCAAAACAACCATAGCAAAATGTCCTACAAACAACCTTGTGTTAACTTAAGGTCATTTTAAAAATAATACACCATAGTTTAGGCTAAACTTATTGTGAGTGAAAAAGTGTACAATAATAGAGTATCGTTAATAAAATGATGTTTATATAGGATAAAGGTTTGTAATAGCCCCCACTTGAGAATCGAAGATGAACGTCGATGATGTGCAGTCATCGCTGAAATTATCTTCCAGCGACGAAAGTGAGTTCAGTTTATTAATTAACACAGATAAAGTAAACAAAGCTGCTAAATATTTTCATTATATTGAAAGTTTTCTTTATCATTCTCATACTTCAATCACAATGAAACCTAATAACGTGCCTATGCAGGGATCAAATATAATAGAAAAATAAAATAGAAAGAGATGGGTCAACATATGATGATGTGGCCCACACTCCTTAATACAGCGGGAAAAAAATCTTCATTAGCTATCAAGCCTTCTGCTCGGTCTTCAATCTGCTACTGCGGCCTTTATTTCAAACCTGTCTAATCCCTTAAACTCAACCTACTCAAATGAGCACCCGTGAGTTTATGTGAAAAACAGGAATAAAAACACGGGTTAGATATAGAGTCTGGTGTGAATAATATTTACCCCAAAACATTCATATGGTAAGACCAAACTGCACTGCACAGGCTGGGTTTCTCTTTCACTATTCAACCATCAAGAGAGAAACATTCAACATACTGACATCGTTGGTTTTTAACTACATCTGCATCTTACGCTTCCCTTAGTGGTTTGCACTTGTTTCCATACCCCTGGTGCAGTCCCCACTAAATTCCCTAGTTTGGTTCATTCTTTTCTTTCATTACAATGTTTTACTAATGCACTCTCTGTGCAGACCCCTCTTGGTTTCCCACCTTAGATTATTATTTAATCTACTACCATACTTATCCTTTATTTGTATAATATTGCGCCGAACATAGATCTTACTTATTCCTCTTTTGGCAACTTAATACTGCGCCCCGCGCAGCTCTTATTTATTTTCTTTAAATGTTGATTACTGCATCCCACTCAGGTCCTACCGATTCTTCTTTAACCGTTTAGTACTGGGCTACTATGCCCCACGCATGTCAAGTAGTTCATCTTTTAAATGCTTAATATTGCGCCCTAGGTAGTTCTTACTTATTTTCCTTTAACAATTTAATACCACGGTCTACAAAGTTGCTATTCATTATATCTTTTATAATTTAAAATTGTGCCCCACGTAGTTGAATGCCTCACCTTCCCCAGGTATGCGTTCGTGGATGCCTCTCCTCACCATCCCATGGTGTGCATCCACTCTAAACATTTGTTTAGCTTATGGAACTGTCCCGCGATCCTTGAAAGTTGAATGCCTATCCTCACCTTTCCAAGGTGTGCATTCGAGTGAGCATCCCCAACTGGTGCCAATATCCCTTCCAACCTTATTTCTAGCTTAGGATCTCATCCCTATGCTGACTTGGCCTCTTCTTGAGTCCCACCTACTTATCTTTTATTAGGTTCTGTTTACTACTTTTCTTGGCATGGTACCACCCTGCCCCAATGCTGAGTGTTATCCACTTCCCTTATTAAATCTACTCTTCCTAATTATAGCACAGCATGACCCCTTCATACTACACAGTTCGTATTTATAATGTAGAGTCGTCGCTCCAAGGCCGTTTCAGACAAACTCTAACATCCCTGATAACGTCTTTATATGTGTCATTCTCTCATTCATCCCTATTCTATTTTCTGTTATTGTAGATTCATTTTCCATTCTTTTCAGCAAACGATTTGGATCTGGTTTCCTTATTTCCCAACACTTATTAATATAGTTTTTCCGTATAAATTTATTACGATGCACCCCCATAGTTCCCCACTTTCCCCAGCGCGGTACTTAGCCATTCAGGTTTATTTTTCATAAAGAAAGTTCTAATAAATTTCGAAAAAAAATTTGAACCCTTGTTGTATCTCACTAAATCTTTGTTTGGACTTTTAAGGGTAATTTATTTACTTATTTTCTAATTCACCTCCTCGATAAATCATATAAAATCAATTAAGCATAAGAATTCTCTCAAGCTAAAACCTCATCTCTTAAATCATGATTTAACATCATATAAAATATTTGTGGTATTTTGAAATTATTAAAGTAGGGGAAACACATCTAAACATCTCATGTTTATCTATTCTTCTCCAAAACATTGATTAATCAATTTTATATTCATTAATAGAAACCCGTATGATTCCATTACACTTAAAAACATAGAAATCTAAACCAAATAGAGATCGGTATAGATAGGTTAAGTATTACTCATCTAGATCTTCAAGATGCATAGCTTTAGTCTTCTTAATCCCCTTTAGCTTGTGTTTTCCTTATCTTGTTTCTATTTGCCTTCTTTAAGCCACCACCATAAAAGTTTCTCCCTTGCTTTTATTTTATTTTGAGTTGGATGAAATGAATGAATATAAAAGAGTAGCATTTATTGTCCCATAATAATTTGGGCTTAGGCCCTCCTGCCCCTTTTCCATTAATTTATTTCCCTCTTACTTCTCTTATTTGGGCCACCATGGCCTTTTAGTTTATTTATTTGAGTAATTTAAATTTAGGGTTGTTACAGCCTTCCCTCATAAAAGAAATTTTGCCCCCCAAATTCAGTTAAGGTTCAGTGGAGATTCCTCTTCTACTCCATGGTTACCCTAAACATCCCCAAGAATTCTCAATCAATGCATATAAAACGTACTAGTGTTATCTACTAATATGATGAACAACCATAATATTCGTATATATATATACACATACGGTCTACAATAGTACAACCCAATGCATAGGTTGCACACTAATCTGAAATGAATAACTCTAGATAGGTCTTCATAACCTTATTCTCTGTTTCCCATGTGCAGTCCTCCCGATCTGCGCTCCACTGGAGACATACTAGCTTCACTACCTTTTTTGAAGTTGCTTCTCGTCCCGATCCGCTATTTGAACCGGTCTGCGCACATACGTCATATTTGGTTTTATGACCAAGTCTTCTACTATGCTCTGATTATCTATTGCACCCGGATCTTTAATGCCCCATAAACATGATACATGAAACATGTTATGAATCTCTGCAAAAACATTAGGCATATCCACTTTATATGCCACCTTCCCAAACCTCTATATGATTGAAAATGGTTCTACATATTAACTTCCTAACTTTTTCGAAGCGCACTACACACCTCATCAAAGAAACCTTCATGAATATTTGATCGCCTACTACGAACTCAAGTTCTTTTTCCCACATGTCGGCATAACTCTTCTGCCTAGACTGTGTTGCCCTTGTTTAGCTTGGATCAACTCTACCTTCTCAGTAGCATCCTTTACCACATCTGGTCCCAAAATGATCCTATCCCCTAACTCTAACCAACATACGGGCGACTTACATGGCTTTCCATACAACGCATCAAATAGTGCTATCCCGATACTGCTTTGATAGTTGTTGTAACATGAAGACTCTACCAGATGAAGGTAATCTTCCTAAGATCCACCGAAGTCTAAAATACATGCTCTCAACATGTGTTCTAGGACTTTGTTGATCCTCTCAGTCTACCTATATGTATGTGGATGGTATGCAGTACTCATGCGCAGTTCTGTACCAAGTACCTTTTGCAAACTTCGCCAAAATGCGCTAGTGAACAGCGAATCCCATCAATAATAATAGAAATAGGCACCCCATGTAGCCTTACTATTACCTTCACATATATCTCACCTAATTTCGGTGCAGTTGTATTAGCCTTCACTGGAATAGAATGGGCACTCTTAGTTAGTCTATCAACTATAACACATATATCTTCATTCCTACCCTTGTCCTTGGTATCCCATCTACGAAGTCCATAGATACTGAATCATATTTCCACACTGGAACCTCTAAAGTCTGGAAGAGCCCACTTGGCATCTGATGATCTGCACTTGCTAGCATATAAGACATCTTCTCACATACTCTTCCAGATTTTTGTTCATCCCTTCCTAGAAGAAACTCCTCTTTGTATCTCGATACACCTTTGTACCTCCACGTGAATGGTAAACTTTGAGCAATGACATTCATCCAATACTTCGTTCCATAGTACTTCTGCACTCGGCACATATAACCTTCTATTCTTTCGTAGTTTGCCTTCTTTATCAACATTGAACCCCTTCAGCTCAAGTGTTCCAATTCCTGAGTCTAAATTCCTTACAGTGTCTGCACATAACTTGTCTCCCTTTTGTAGTTTAGCTATTATTTCTACCAGCGCAGGCCTGACTTCTAAGCATGATAGCATTTGATGCACTACTCGAACCTGCACTAGACTGAAACTACACACTACATGTAGATAATGTTTTTAACATCGTCTATTCCTCTATTATAGCCAAAACATAACTTTGTTGTTTTCGGCTTAAGTCATCAGCTACTTTGTTGCCTTTTCCTAGGATATACTCTAGCCTAAAATCATACGATGCAAGAAACTCTAACCATCTCTACTGTTTGATGCTCAGCTCCTTCTGAGAGAAAAAATATCTCATAGACATGTGGTCAGTATACAACTCAAACCTCTCTTTTAAGAGATAATGTCTCCAAAACTTCAACATGAAGACTACTACTGCCAACTCCAAATCATGCATTGGATACTGAACTTCATGGGATTGCAACTGCCTAGATGCATAAGCAATTACTCTACCATACTACATCAAGACTACGCCAAACCCCAGCCTTAATGCATCAGTGTATACGGTGATACCATCGTTCCCTTCAAGTATTGCCAACACAAATGCATTCGTCCATCTGCACTTTAGTTCCTAAATAGCCTTATCAGGCTCCTACGCCTAAACAAACTGCTCACCTTTCCTGGTCAGCTTCGTCATCAATGCAGTTATATGGGAGAAGTCTTTAATGAATCTCCCGTAATAGCCATCCAAACCTAAGTAACTTCGTACTTCGGTCACAGTCTCAAGTCTCTTCCACCCATTTATTGCGTCAACCTTCGAAGGATCCACTGCTAACCCTCCTTCCGAAATCACATAGCCTAGGAATTTCGCTTCCATCTTCCAAAAATGACACTTAGAAAATTTCACCTTCAACTTATGCTATCTCAATGTCTCCGGCACAAGTCTTAGATGAACTATATGTTCCTCCTCATCCTTAGAGTATACTAAGATGTCATCTATGAACACCAACACATATTTATCCAGCTTATTTTAAAAGATCTTATTCATCAAGTCGACAAAGAATGTAAGCGCATTGGTCAGCCTGAATGGCATAACCAATCACTCGTATGAACTGTACCTTGTTCTGAACGCAATCAAAGTAACACTTTCCTCTACAGCTCTTAGCTGATGGGACCCTGTTGCCAAGTCAGACTGCGAAAACACCTTAGCTCCATTCAACTGATCAAACAGATCATCATTTCTTGGCAAAGGATACGTATTCTTTACCGTCCATACATTCAGCTTCCGATAGTCTATACATAGTCTCAATGACCCATCGGACTTCCTAACAAACAATGCTATTGCTCCCCAAGGGGAACTACTTGGCCTTATAAAGCTCTTTCCTGCTAACTTTACCAGCTGCTTCCTTAACTCCTCCATCTTCTTTGGAGACATTTTACTTAGGGTCAACTAAACCGTTCGGTCCCCGGTAGTAAATCTATTCAAAACTTCGCTGCTCTTGGGGGCCTGATACCAGTTCAAACACATCTCGGAACTCCTTTACCACTCGTACTACTCCAAGATCTTCTTCTTCCGAAGTTGAAGCAAATAAAATATTCTTGCGTAGTTCGTCACATTTTTCCAAGACTAAGTACACTCTATCTCTGCGGTCGGGATGACTCAGAGTAATATCCTCTCTGCACAGTGAACACTTACGCTATACTTCTCCGACCAATCCATCCCTAAAATAACTTCGAAGTCTATGAAGCCAAACACGTAGGATCACTATAAAATTTACAACCACCTAACTAAATATTTAGGTCAGTGCATCTCAATCCGAGAGTGGCATACCCTTCTATTAGATTTGTTACACTTATAGAAATGACAAAATATATGACTCCTAAGTCCAAACCCACGTCTATCAACCAACTCTTTAACTATAAATAAATGTGTAGCCCCAGCATCAAATAGTATTCTAGTTGAAACTGTGTATTTAAAGCCTCGCTAAATCCCCGCAAAATCCCCGCTATAGCATGTAGCGCTCTTCGACTACTACGCTATTTAATTTTAGTGCTAATAAATAGTAGATCTGTTTTAACCCCCGCTATTTTTTGTTGCACCCACTAAATCAAGGCTTTTTTACACCCACTTTAGCAGTATTAATATAGAAAGGCAGATTTGACTAATCCTATTTTAAACTAAATCAATAAAGTTAGGGTAAAGGCCTAATTTTAAGGCATAAGTACTTAATATAAAGTAGAAATCTATTGTAGTCACCAAGTCAGGACTGCATAAATCATGATCGTCGATTTTGTTATAAAATATTAAATAATATTTCCTTTTCCTACACAAATGATATGACAATGGATACAAATTAACTTTAAATATTTGTTTTTATATTTAATGAAGCCTTTTGCACCTCTATTATTTCCACTATATCCCTTCTTTATCCCCGCTTTTACTTTCTGCACCTCCACTGTTATAGTACCGCTAAGCGCTTTAAATGCACAGAAATAGCAGAAATCAAAGCCATACCTTCCAAGATTTTCCCCTTGCCTCTTTCCTCGGCAAATGGCCCTTCTATTGGTCCTTCGAAAGCATAAAGTTGTTCCTTAAGCTCTGGGCAATCCTTCTTCAAATGTCCTGCTTTATCACACTTGAAGCGCTTTATCCTCCTAGATTCCTTGATCATAGGGCACCTTGAAGTATAATGCCCCTTCACTTTCTTTGCTCCTTTCTTGCCTTTCGCATATATGGTAAACTTCTTCATCTGCTCTGCCTCAGGTTTTGCCTCCACCCTTCTCTGCTCTTGGTACTTCCCATCATACCTTCTAGCCATGTCAACTACAAACTCAAAAGGAGATGCTAGATGAGCCATCACCTTATGATCAAGACCTTGCTATAAGCCCCTGGTAAACTCTCATTCTTATTCATCGAGGAGTTGATCTCTCTTCCATACTTAGCTAATGAGTTGAACTTCTGGATGTACCCCTCCACCGCAAGGTCACCCTGCTTCAAATCAATAAACCCTCTCAGAAGTACACTCTGTTGAGATTCTGATATAAACTGCGCTTCAAATCTCCCTTTAAATTGCTTTTAAGTTATCTACTCCTATGGGGTCTCAGCAACTACTATCACCCCCCAGTCCAATGCATCTTCTTGCGATTGTTTTAATGCCAATCTTTTTTTTACGCATCATTCAATCCTATGTCTCCAAATGTGCGCCCACAACTTCTTAACCAATTCAACACTTTAACCGCAGGCTCCTTTCTTGTAAATGCCTTCCCTCCCAGATTTCTATAACCTTTATTCATCTTTGGAAAATCCTCTTTCACTGCCTTAGGTCCCAGATGAATTACCTTCAGTGTAGCTTCCCTCATCATCAGAGCCACAAACCGTCTAAATAAGACATTCACATCCATCTCTGCCTCATTTATTGGCTGTGCAGCTTCCTCTCCTACCGCTCTTGGGATTTCTCCCTCATTTCCTCCACTGGTCTACGTACTTTCGACTTCTCTTCTTACACTTGCTCCTCCTATCATAACTCGTCTACTTCTCAAATCCATCTTTCCTTTTCTGTTAAGCAAGTCTTCATCAGAAATGAAAGATAAGGAGTGAACAACAATAGAAGGATAGATATCTTCCTATATATCTATATAGCAACATACAAGTATGTTATATAAATATATATAGTCATTTTCAAATATATATATATATAGTAGCGCACCCCCTTCCCATAGTTCTTATTATATTATTATTTTCCTGAATACTGCTCTCATCCTTTCTTAGCTCTATTTTGCTTAAATGTCCCTAACCTTTGACTTATACCAAAATGTAACATCCCCCACTAGAGACTCGAAGATGAACGTCGATGATGCTGCAATCATTACCGGAATCATCTTCCAATGACGAAAGTGAGATTGGTTTATTAATTAACATAGATAAAGAAAACAGAGCAGCTAAATATTTTCATTAGATCAAAAAATTTATTTAACATTCTTTACACATACTTCGGCCATGATTAAACCCAATAATGTGCTTACGCAGGGGTCAAATATAATAGAAAATTAACATAGAAAGAGATGGGTCAACATATGATGACGCGGCCCGCACTTCTTAATACAACGAAAAACAAAAAACGTCTTTATTAACTACCAAGCATCCTGCTCTGTCTTCGATCTGATTGCGGCCTTTATTTCAAACCTGTCCAATCCCATAAACTCAACCTACTCAGATAGCACCCGTGAGTTTATGGGAAAACAATAATAAAAACACGGGTCGGACATAAAATCTAGTATGAATAATACTTACCCTAAAAAATTCATATAGTGAGACCAAACTGCACTGCATAGGTTAGGTTTCCCCCTCACCATTCAACCGTCAAGAATGGAACATTCAACATACTGACGTCGTTGGTTCTTAACTACATTTGCATCTTATGCTTCCCTAAGCGGTTCCTATTTGCTTCTGCCCTCCAACGTAGTCCCCACTAAATTCCAAAGTTTGGTTCATTCTTTTCTTTCATTATAATGCCTTACTACCATGCTCCCTACACGGACCCTCTTAGTTCCCCACCTCAGATTATTATTTAATCTACTACGATACTTATCCTTTATTTGTATAATACGATACCCTGCACAGATCATACTTTTTTCTCTTTAGGCAACTTATTACTACTCCTAGCCCAGGCCTTACTTATTTTCTTTAACTGTTGATTACGGTGTCCCACATAGGTCTTGCTGATTTTTCTTTAACACTTTAATATTGCGCCCCATACATATCTTATTTGTTCATCTTTTAAACGTGTAATATTGCGTCCAATGCAGTTCTTACTTATTTTCTTTTAACAGTTTAATACCATGCCCTACGCGGTTCTTATTCATTAATGCTTTTATAAGTTAATATTATGCCCTACGCAGTTGAATGTCTCACCTTCCCCAAGTGTGCATTCGTGTATGCCTCTTACCTTCAAGGTGTGCATCCACTCTAAACATTTGTTTAGCTTATGGAACTACCCTACAAACCATAGAAGTTGAATGTATATCCTCACCTTCCCAAGGTGTGCTATTCGAGAGAGCATTACCATCCGGCATCAATTTCCCCCTTACTTCTCTTATTTGGATTTCCTTGGCCTTCTAGTTTAACTATTTGAGTAATTTAAATTTAGGGTCATTACAAGGTCACTCACTCACTACCCCCGATATCTCATTGCACATACTCTTTGAACACCCATGCAATCTCTTTATTCACAATGACTTACGCTTGCAACTCTAATCAACTAAGGTTCGCACTTAATCACATTTATAAGTTGCAACATTTATTTTTAAGCACATAATTATTTTAGTTGATCGATATACTTATAACTTTTAGTAGGAGATGGGACGATTGGATGTGTGACTAACAATTCCTTTTACTCATACAAGGCGTTATCCAATATTTTTCTGAGTTTTAATGACCTAATAAGGTAGGTGGACACGTTCAAATCAAATAATGGATTATCAGTAAGGAGAGGAGCAAGTGTCATTAGCAAGAAGAGATCCTTAGTGGACTGGTAACATAAGTAATGTGCATTTATTTTGTTGATAAAAGGCGTTGCTAGATTGTCGTCAAACAGATTGGCAATTATATATCATTACCAATGCGATAGATTAATGATCAACTTTATTGATTGTGTGGAACCAAAAGTCAACTCACGAATAAACTATAATGGTTTCTATCAACTAAAAGATGTAGTTATGGCTATTCCTCTAGTAGAAATAAATAGAGATACAAAGTATGAATGATTAGTCGAGACATTTCAGAAGACTGATAAGAGTGCGTGACATAAAACCTAGGTGTGTTTTTGCTAATTTTATACAAAGTAGGTTATGAGCAACCTTGACATGTAATTCACGTCCTTTTCACCAAAAAAAGTTTTTCGAAAGTGAGCAATAATGCATTTAATTTGTAAAAACAATAATAAGACAATAATGTCAACATAGTATTCGAAGAGCGCATTTATTCTATTATGTATAAAATAAAATATATGATTATATAAATTCTTGCTTTCATTCACTCATTCAAAATCCTCTTTTCTTCTTAATTTGAGGGAAAATTTACACCTACCCTTATGATAGTGATTTACCATTTTACACTCCTAATTAAGTTTCCATTATATGGTAATATAACCATAATAGTACGTCCTTTCACTTTCTATTTCATCCATTGATAAATATCTTCCGTGTTCATTTTTCAATTTTATTTCATTTCCTTATCTTCTTTATCTAATTTCATATGCTCAGATATATATTCCATTTTCATTTTTCCTTTTTTACTTTCATTTTCTCCTCTTCTTTGTCTAAAATAAAATCTTAATCATTAATACTATCGTCTCCTATATTTTTAATTCAAATCCAAGTGGAAAGTTTGCTCCTTTTATTGTTCTAGTTTTCTTCTAGCTGTGGTCGTGGTCGTAGAATTATCTCTTCCATCATTCATAGTATGTGCGATGGTGTTGGATATGTAATATTTTTTTGTTTATAGAAATTAGGGTTGGCTTCTTCAGAAAATTGCTTAGTCTCCAAAAAAATTATTGCAACCGTTTTTTTAGTTGCAGGTAACATGTTCATTGAAATGTCAAAGTAAAGAAATTAGAAGGGATTTTGATTCAACATACTTGCTCATTTCAGTACATATACTTTTGATTTATATTAGAATTTATTACATTTTTGTACCTATTCAAATGTCTTGTATCTATATTATTAATTTTTATCTTAATTCATTTCTTCTTTTACTTCTATTTCCACATCTTCTCTATCAAATATTTAATCCTTAAATAATGTCATCCCCTATCTTTTTTTGCCTTAATCGATCAAGTTAGAAGACATAAAGAACTTAGAAGGGATTATGATTCAACATCCATGGTAATTTCAATACACATACTTTAGAATTTATTATAATTTTTTATCTATTCAATCGTAATGTTGTATCTATATTTTTAACTTTTACCTCAATTCAATATTCTCTTTTACTTTCATTCCCTCGTCTTCTCTATTTAAAATAAAACTTTAATCCTTAAATAGTATATTCTCTCTTTTTTACCTTTAAATCCAAGTGGAAAGTTTACTCCTTTTGTTTTTCATTATCTTTGTAAATTTTCAAGTTATGGGTCATGAATGGTGTAAAAAATGAAATCCCAACTGGATAAGCCAAGGCGACCTTGTAAAAGGTCCATTTATGTTTTTTTCTAGCTTTGATTATAGTCATAGAATCCCCTCTCCCATCTTTCATGACATGCGCTATCATTTTAGATATGCAGTATTCTGTTTTGGTCTATATTAGTTTGGCTTATAAGGATTAGGGTTGACTTCTTCAGAATATTACAATGTAAAATAAAACACCGCTTAGTCTCTAATAAGTGAGCATTTTCATAGAATCATAATTAGAAAAATCAAGTTCAAAGTTAATTCTTCCAAAAAGTTAATGTGATTGTTTTACTTTAGTTGTAGGTAATTTTTTCATTTAAATGCCAAAATAAATAAATTGGAAAAGATTTTGATTCAATTTTCATGGTAACTGTAGCACACATGCTTTTATTTTATTTTAGAATCTATTACATTGATAATCATTTTGAATTTTATTTTCATGACAACTCTAGCACACACTAATAATTGTTTTGACTTTTTTCTTTTTAATGGAAGCTTCTCCCGCCTCTCTCCCCCTTCTCAACCTTTGAACCTCCCGCTACTGCCCACCCTTATATATCCTCCTTCTCCTTGTCTTTTTCCTCCCATTCCTATTCCCCTTCCTTCCACTGGTTCTTATTCTCTTCTTGCCCCTTTATTTTATCTTCCTTCTACCTCTGTTGCTCCAGTTCCTCCTTGGAACTCTCTCTTTAAATCTAAACCACGAAATGTTGGCCGGTATACAGCTGCAGATGTTCCACTTGCTTTTACGGGTGATGTGATGGTTCCCCTTTTGGAAGTCATCTAAGCTGTTAATGAAATAGGGTGAGTATCTTGTTAGTTTTTTTCTTGATAAACCCCTACCCTACACCATTGTAATTCAGCATCTGAAGAAAGTATGGAAGTTGAAAGATGCAATATCAGTTAAATCTGATGGATTTTTATTCATGTTCCATCTGTCTTATGATGAAGATGGAAGGAAAATAGTTGAATCTAACCCTATAATCATGAAGAACAAGCTATTCATTATAAAGCCTTGGAACCCTTCAGTGGGTATCAGTTGTAGTAGAATAAAATCAGTGCTAATTTGGATGGGATTGTCTAATATTCCTTTGTACTCATGGTTCCATCTTAGCATAAACTGATTAGCATCTAAAGTTGGTAGGTTTCTTTGTATGGATGAATCAACAGAGAAGTTAGAAAGGATTGGCTATGCTAAATGTATGGTAGAGGTGTCCCCTGATCAGGAGTTTCTTGATGAATTTCTGGTGTAGTTGTTGGATGGGTCTGATCAAATGGTCTAGAATAATTATGTCTCAAAGCCTGAAATTTGTACATTGTGTAAGGAGTTTGGACATGTAAAGAAATGTTGTTTGAAGGCAAATAGGCTGGCTGATGTTAATGAAATGAATGATCAAGCTATTCACATAGAGAATGATAATAAGTATAAAGAAAACGAAGTTGTTAGAAGAGTTGTCAAGAAAAAGCAAGTATGCCAGAAAGTGCCTCAAAACAAGAATAAGGCAAGTATTGTGAGCGAGAAGGAAAATCATGAAAATCAGGGTGGAAATAAAGGAATTAGTTATGCCTCCTGCTAAGAAGATCAGTAAAAGTGTAGTGAGCCCCTCAAATTCTCTTGGGGTATCATTACAAAAGATTCAAGTGGAAATGAAGCTGTTGAAACCATGAATAAATTTGCTGTTCTTCGGTATGAAAATGAACCTGATTTTGGGGATCACAAAAGTGTTGATGATACTTTGTTGGAGGAAGGTGAATTTTTGTGACGCAACCAAACTGAGGTTGTTGAAGGAGGTAGAAAATTACTTAATTTGCAATTTGTTAGGGATGATATAACAAAAAAATATCGAGTTAGTTGAAAATGAAATTTGTGTGCAAGTGCATAAAGAAAATATTATGCATGTGGTTAAAATTTAATGCATTCAAGCCAACCAGTTTACCAAACCCTTTATGACCCCATGCAAAAGTGTTAGCACCACGTTATACCAACCCAATATCTTCAGAAAGTGAAGTTACTTTTTGTGTTGAATTAGAAAGGCAAATTAATCATCTCATTATTTCCATGCATGCAAAACCTTCTCAAATTTCAAAATCAGCTTCCCCATCTTTTGTCACCTCCACTTCCTCAACCTTCCAATTCCTTGTCTCCACCCTATGCCTTTACTAGCAGCATACCTGGTTGGACTTCACCATCACCTCCTCCAAAAAATTCCCTTTCTCTAAACGCCAGTGCTGCTTCTGAGTGTTTTCCTTGTCATAAGAAGCAATCAAAAGTAGCTAAACTAAAGAAACCTGAATCTTTTAGCACCATTCAAGATTCAGGAAGAGCTAGGTCTCCTTCAACAAGGAGCATGAAAATGTTTTTCATCAATCAATATAGTTTACTCCATATCACACCACTTTGCTACTTGGAACATAAGAGTTTCTCATAACACTACCAAGCTTGACCATGTTAAATACTTAATCCACCATCACAATCTACCTCTCTTTGCAATTCTTGAAACTAATCTTAAGCTATCCCGAACCCTATCTGCTACCAATCACATCAACTCTTCCCGGACGCTCAACCACAACCTTAATGAAGCATCTTATGGTAGAATCATGGTTCTCCATAATCCAATAGTAATTTATATTCTTCCCATTATCTCAACAAGTCATCCATTTTCATGCAACCGTATTGCAATCTAACATCTCCTTTTATCTCTCCATCATATATGCTGATAATTCCCTTGTTTCAAGAAAATTTCTTCTAAATCTCCTTCCTGCCTTCAGGTAGGATACCTATCCATAGCTTGTATTGGCTGATTTAACTATTGCCTTAAGTTTTCTGATAAGCATGGTGGTCTTCCTCTTTTGCCAGGGGATATCCCCCCTTAAACTATGCTATAAATGATTCTTGTCTAATCTCTATCAACATATCCGATAAAAGATACTTTTGGAATAATAGAAGTAGGAGTAGCGTTAGAACTTTCACAACAACTGATCATTCATTTTGTAATTTTCAAGCTTTATCATCATGGCCTACACTGACAACCTTCCTTCCTCTTCCTATCTTGTCTGACCATTCTCCCCTCATCATTTCAACTGGCCAGCTTCCTTTTAAAGAGAAAAGAAGTTTTAAATTTTATAATGCTTGGGACCATGAACTTGAGTATACTAATATCTTATCTAATGCTTGGTCTAATTCTTTTTTGGAAACCCTACGTATACTTTTAGCAAGAAGCTTAAAAGCCACCAGAATTGCTCTCAGCAATGGGTCAAAATGTAAGTTTGGTAGTCGTAACCTCACTTCCTCTAAACTTAAGATCCAGCTTAAGGAAGCCTAAGAAATTATGATGTCTAAACCTGATGACCCAGTTGCAGCTAGGGAAGAAAGTAGACTTTTTACTGCACTTAATGAAGCACTAAATTTGGAGGGGAGTATGAGAAAGCGGCAACTTAACTATAAATGGGCAACTAAAGGTGATAGCAATTCTGCTTTTTCTCATGCTCCAATAAAGATCAAATAGGCTAAGGAGCAGATTGCAGCCATTTATGATGAGGAGGGAATTCTGCACTCTACCTCTTGGGATATGGATAATGCATTGCTTGATTATTACACTGACTTACTTAGAAACTCATCTAACTTTGAAAGTGATTTAAACTTCCTTTCTGAAATTCATCTTCTTTGTATCCTTCTTGAGGAGGTACCTTAGTTAATAAGCAAAATCTCCAATGAAGAAATAAAGAGTGCTCTTGTTAACCCGCCTTTTGTCAAGGCCGTATGCAGGTAGATTTAACCCAACAGACTTCATAATCATCAAAGCCGATGAGTGCTGAGCAATGGTTGCAGGACCCCAAGGTAAAGTACAAATGATTATACGAAAATAGAATTGGATAGAGATGGTAGAAAACGATGCTGGATACTAGAAATATGAGACACGGGAGGGTTTGGTGTAATATGGATCATTGGTTTGGGAAGTTATGTTGAAGGGTTCGGCATATTTCAATAAGAAGGGATCAGTATAGGCATACTTCATGAAGAAAGGGGTCGCTACAAGTAAAAGTTGAGGGATCGGTATGTTTGCACAAGCAATGGATCGGTATACTTAAGCGGCCTAAGGAGGGTTTGGTGTAATATGGATCGGCATAGGAAAGGATCATTATAGTTTTAAGGGGCATAGTGAGGATCGACATGCCTTAGAGGGATCGACGAAGAGAGGATTAGTATACGAAGGTTCGACGTAGCATCGATTGGCATAGCATGGTTCGGCATAGTATATGGATCAGCATAGCATTCTAAGCGTGAGGGATCGGCAAAGCCTGAACTGATGTCATATGGACTGGCATATTTTCATAGCAGAGGATGGATCGGCATATATGCATGGAAGAGAAAGGGTCGGCACGACTTCATGGAAATGAGAGATTGGCATTTCTCGTAAAGGAGGAAGGATCGACAGTTTTTAGAGTGGATGGATCGGTGTAGTATAGTGGAGGAGATGAGTCTGCATAGCAACATGGAGAAGGCATAACGATCGACATTAAGGAATAACGATCGGTATGACTATAACGATCGTTATTTATGGACGAATTGGGCTTGCCGATCGTTATGATGGGCCCATGTAGGTAAGAAGACCCTGTAGCCAAAGTTTCACCTATAAATACAACAGGCTTGGCTTCAGAAAGGAGGATCTTCATTCTGCTTCTCTTCATCTTCTACCTAGAGGATACTCTACCATTTTTATTCTGGAATCTCGGATTGTAACTGTAATCAAATTACAGTATAATAAAAAGGATTGTTCTGGAATGGATGTAGGATGGAGTTAGCCGAACCAATATAAATCTTGTCTCTTTTACTTGCTTTCATTTTAATTTGATAATTCTTCATATTATATTCTGTACATCATATACTATCTGTGATCTGTGAATAGATACCGGTGCGTTCACGTATAATTGGCTGTTGGTGGTCAATTTTGATGCCAACATTTTGGTGCTTCCACAGAGAAAGCTTATACTCAAGGATTTGGAAGTTAGGATCTTGGATTTGAAAGCTTGGGAGCTTGGATTTAGGAAGCAATGGCTAGGCAATCAACAAGGAGACAGAGAATACATATGAGCCATTATGAAGGAAATCATGAGGCTTTCTCAGGAGCTAATCAGACCTCAATCTTCATTACCAGACTCTAGATGGAAACAATGATGGATGCTATGCAGGAAAGGATGCTGAAGAGACGGGAGGAAATGATGCAGAACCTACTCCGATAGATTGGACAAGCTGGAGCGCAAAACCAAGGAAATGGAGTAGCATGGAATACGGGAAATACATATCATGGAGTTAGAGCGGTAGGAGCAAAGGAAGTCCAGATTCAGAACTAAGCAAACAGAGCAAACATGATGCGGGACATAGTGGAGCCACCAGAAGCAGCCCCTGACCAACCAGGAACGATCGGCCATACCATAACCAATCGTTATAGAACGATCGATGCCGATCGTTCGACACTTTGGGGCATGCCCCCGGGTCATGTTGGCTCAATTCCAGGCATGATACCAGGCAGTGCTGTGTAGTTTGGTGTTGATCGGGATATGGGTTCTCGTCCAGAAGAGCAGATTTTACGATTCCCTCGCTGACTCAAGGGGAAGGTGGGAGACAACGAACAAAGACTACCACTTGATGACAATGATAAGTTGGTGGAAATGATGAGACGGGCCATGAGAGGAGAATTGGTAAATAGAGATTTGAAAGATATGGATAGGAGCCCCTTCACTCCTACGATTAGGCAAGCTAGGAATCCACCGGAATTCAAACTACCAACGCTTAAGACATATGATGGAAGGACAGATCCTGCTGTTCTTCTGATGAGGTACATGAGGCACATAAAAGTACTGGGGGCATCGGAGGAGGTCATGGCATGGTGCTTCCCTTTGTATTTGACAGACGTAGCTGCGCTATGGTTCAAACAGTTGGAAAATGGCTCTATTGGCATGTGGATAGAGTTGATCGAAAGGTTTATAAGACAGTTTAGAGTTCACATCTCGAGACTCAAGAATGAGATGAGTTTGGCAAAACTAAAATGGAGGACCGAAGAGTCCCTGAGGAGTTTTCTAACACGGTTTAGTGCAGCAACATCGGTAGATCGTCCAGATCCATCCATGGTTTTAATGGCAGTTGTATCTAGCATTGCTGATGGCACGGAGTTCAAGGATTCACTAGCATGAGATCCACCTATGGATTTATGGGAGTTTTACCATGAAGCAGAAAGGTTCCTGCGAAAGGAAGATGCATGGGAAAACAAACTAGAGGTGAATGCTGTGCAAAGCGGAGGATCATCAGGAGATGTAAATAAGAACAATAAGGGCAAACGGAGAATGAATGACAGTAGTAATATGTCGAAAAGGCAATGGAGAGAACCGAAATTCTCTTCTTACATGGATTTGACCGAACCTTTGGAAAGGATTTATTTAGATACTCGAGGACGCCTTCAGTACCGAAGGTCAGCAAAAAGGGAACCCTCCGAATACGAGCGGGAATCAGGAAAGTATTGCCTATTCCATGAGCTGGATGGGCACAATACGAATAACCGTAGGCATTTGAAGGATATCATTGAGGAATATGTGAGGAGTGGTCAGTTACAACAATATATAAGGAATTGAGTTGTGGCAATGGAACAGGAGCAGCCACCGCCCACCTCGAATAAAGATGGCACTAGATCAAGGCATCATCGTCAAATTGTCATTAATTGATTGGATTTATGGCATGGAATAAGTAATAAATCCCATAGTAAAACGACTAAGTCACTTACACATGTACGGGATCGAGGATGGTCCCTAGGCATGCTATGAGACGACGATGAACCGTGGTGCTCGAGTTTATGAAATTTTGTTTTTTTCGTTTACTGCGAACTCAGATTTTTCTGATACTATGGCTATTTAGTTTTTTGGTTGTATAGGCTTTTATTTTAAATTTACCAAGTGAATCTTGGAATGATTAAATCCAGATTAACGTAATAAATAACCCAGGTCATGATTATGGCCCCGACCGGAGTGATGGGGCTATAACTGCAAGTTCCGAGTCCTTTCGCTAGAGAGCAATAGGACGTACTGGAACACGGATCAAGCCCTCGACCGGGGATCGAGGCCAGAGTAGGATGCCCTACGGAATAAGTTCTCGACCTAGGATCAAGGCCAGAGTAGGATGCCTACGGAATAAGTCCTCGACTGGGGATCGAGGCCAGAGTAGGATACCCCATGGATTAAGCCCTCGACCAGAGAGTCAAGGCCGGAGAATAGAACCCAACAAATCGTCGGGTATGGATTATGCCTGGTAAGGGGTAGGCAGCTTTGTCGGAGAGCGACAGGATCGGCCTACTCAGGTCATTGATTATGGATTGTGCTCGGCGAGAACCCGAAGTGGTCCTGGATTTGGATAAAAAGACCCGAAGAGGTCTAAGGATTTGGATTTGGACCTGGAGTGGTCCTGGATTTGGATAAACCGGCCTAGAGAGGTCCATGGATTTGGAAATAGACCCAGAGCAGTCTTGGATTTGGATTAAATGACCCAGAGAGGTCTAAGGATTTGGATTTGGACCCGGAGTGGTCTTGGATTTGGATAAAATGACCCAGAGAGGTCTAAGGATTAAGATTTGGACCAGAAGTGGCCCTGGATTTGGATAAAGCAGCCCGGAGAGGTCCATAGATTTGGATATGGACCCAGAGTGGTCCCGGATTTGGATAAAACGATCTAGAGAGATCGTGGATTTGGTTAATAGATTTGGGATCCATTCGGAATTAGATATTAACTCGGAATAGTCATGGATTTCGTTAATGATCCGAAGTGATCAAGGAATCGGATTGGCAACGGATCAGGTTCTAGATTGAATAATATGACAATCAATGGAATACGGACTTTGGATTTTGGATTTATGACAGTACAAAACATGCCTTTCTATCACAAGGCATGTTTTGGGAGGCAGAGTGTTAACCCGCCTTTTGACAAAGCCGTATGCAGGTGGATCTAACCCAATAGACTTCACAATTATCAAGATCGATAAGTGCTGAGCAACGGTTGCAGGACCCGAAGGTAAAGTAAAAATGGTTATATGAAACCAGAATTGGATGGAGTTGGTAGAAAACGATGTAGGATACTAAAAATATGGAACATAGTTTGGATCGGCATGTTTCATTGGTTTGGGAAGTTGTGCTGAAGGGTTCAGCATGTTTCAATAAGAAGGGATAGGTATAGGCATACTTCATGAAGAAAGGAGTCAGCACAAGTAAAAGCTGAGGGATCGGTATGTTTGCACAAGCAATGGATCGGTATACTTAAGCGACCTAGCAAATAGGAGGGTTCAGTGTAATATGGATCGACATAGGAAAGGATCAGCATAGTTTTGAGGGGCATAGTGAGGATCGGCATGCCTTAGAGGGATCGACATAGGGAGGATTAGTATAGGAAGTTTCGACATAGCATGGATTGGCATAGGAAGAAGGATCGACTAAATATGGTTTGGCATAGTATATGGATCGGCATAGCATTCTAAGCGTGAGGGATCGGCAAAGCCTAAACTTATATCATATGGATCGGCATATCCACATGGAAGAGAAAGGGTCAGCATGACTTCTTAGCAAAGGGGGATCGCCATTTCTCGTGAAGAAGGAAGGTTGGCATTTTTCAGGGTGGATGGATTGGTGTAGTATAGTAGAGGAGATGAGTCGGCATAGCAACATGGAGAAGGCATAACGATCGGCATTGAGGAATAACGATCAGTATGACTATAATGATCATTATTTATGGACGAATTGGGCTTGCCGATCGTTATGGTGGGCCCACGTAGGCGAGAAGACCTTACAGCCGAAGTTTCACCTATAAATACAACAGGCTTGGCTTTAGAAAGGCGGACCTTCATTCTGCTTCTCTTCATCTTCTACCTAGGGGATACTCTGCCATTTTTTTCTAAAATCTTGGATTGTTACTTTAATCCAATTTTAGTATAATAAAAGGGATTGTTCTGGAGTGGATGTAGGCCGAAGTTAACCGAACCACTATAAATCTTGTCTCTTTTACTTGCTTTCATTTTAATTTGATTATTCTTCATATAATATTCTCTACATTATATACTATCTATGATCTGTGACTGAATATTGATGCTTTCACGTATAATTGGGTGTTAGTGGTCAATTTTGATGCCAACAACCTTTTCTCTATGAACATGAAATCAAGTGGTGGTCTTGATGGGTTCAATGTGCCTTTCTTCACACATAGCTGGGACATAATTGTAGTTGACTTCTGCAAAGCTGTTAACAACTTCTTTGATAAATTTAAGTTGTTTAATGAAGTTAATGCAACAAATCTGGTTCTCATCCCTAAGTCAAATCCAGCTTCTTCAGTTAGCTCCTTCAGACCTATATCCTACTGTAATGTAATCTACAAGTGTATTTCAAAAATTATAGCTTCAAGACTTGTGAAGGTTCTGCCTAGAATTATTTCAAAAAATTAGGTTGCGTTTCTTCTAATAGAAGTATTCTAGACAATGTTATGCTGGCTCATGAGCTATTAAAGGGATATGGAAGGGTTCAAGCTTCTCCCAGTGCAATGCTTAAGCTGAATTTAAGGAAGGCCGGTGACAGTATTCACTAGTCTTCTATAGTTCGAATTATGGCTCTTATGAGATTTCCAAATCCTTTTTTGCCGGGATATATGTTTGCATTTCATCTCCTAGCTTCTTCCTTAAATACAATGGCTACACTTTAGGTTACTTTAGGAGTAAGCAGGGTATTTGACAAGGTGACCTAATATCTTCTTATATTTTCATTCTTGTTATGGAGGTTTTCACTTGCATGATCTCTAATAAATATTTGAATAATGAGATTCTTTACCATCCAAAGTGTAAAATCCCTCATGTCTCTTCTCTTTTGTTTGCTGATGACATTATGATTTTGACCTAGCCTAATTTTGATTCCATTTCCTACATTAAGAGTACTTTAGAATCCTTTTATACAATCACTGTTTAAAGTTAAATTCCCACAAGTCCCATATTCTATTTTCTAGAGTTTCTCCAACTACTGCTAATGGTTTATCATCTTTCCTTAGATTCTAGCCAATGCAAAATAATATGGCATATCTTGGCCTCCCTTTTTGTACCTTAAGAGTCACTACTGCCAACTGCCTCCTCACTTCTGAATAGGATAACTACTATCATGAATTGTTGGACCAACAAATTACTTTTTCAAGCAGGTAGGCTTGTCCTCATTAAAGCTGTTAGTTTTTCCATAATGGTGTATTGGGCTAGAACTTTCATTCTTAATTTAAAGCTTTTGAAAATGGTAAGAAGTGCCATGCTTATGTTTTTTTGGATTGGTAGTTTTCATTCAAGGAAAATTGTTCCATGTTCATTCTCTAAGTTTGAGAAACTAAAGTCTAAGGGTGGGCTAGGTATAATGAATATTAAAAAATGGAATAAGGTAGCTTTCAGTTTTCATTTTAATGCCTTGCTATGTAGGCATGATATTTGGATTGAATGATCTTGGAAGCATAATATAGGTAGCAAGTGTTTCTGGACTATGGGTGTCCCCAAAAATTGCAGTTGGGTATGGAGGAAAATCCTTGCTATGAGAAGTATATTCATCCTTATCTTAAATATTCTCTCTCAACTAGCGGTTCTAAAAGCTTTTGGGATAAACCATGTATGGATTATGGCTTGATTATTTCTTCAGAGCTATCTCTCCAGGAGATTCATCGGTCTAGAATAAATAGGAATGCTTTGGTAGTTGAGTATATTAATGAAGGCACCCTTCAACTACCATACACCAGTAATCAGGTCATTAGAGCTTTGTGGAACAGTATGAATTGGTATCTCTTATCATCCAGTTGAAAATGACTCTCTCTTTTGGAAGGGTTAGACTCATGCCATTTCAGTTGTCTTCAATCTCCCTACTAATTTAAATGAAATGCCTAATTTTTTTGGGTCTAAAGTCATATGGAATGTGCACTCAACCGGTACATATAATCTTATGATGTGGAAAGTTTTGATGAATGCACTGATGAAAAAAGACAAAATGATTTCCTATGGCATGCAAGCTGATCCCTTGTGTGTCTGAGGCAAAACTTATTCCGAGAGTTCTCACCATCTCTTGTTTGAGTGTGGTGATCTTACGCATTTATGGGTAAGGCTGATGGGGAAGGTTGGAAGGTAGAATGCGTCTGGTGTATCTTCTATTGAATGGAACTTGATATTTAAAGAACCAAAATGGCAGGAATATGATTGCTTTATGTTATTCTTTTGCCTAAAGAAGTATTTGAAACTTGTGTGGGAGGAAAGAAATTTAAGATGCTCTGATAGGAAGTCAAGGTTATGTTGTGTTATGGAATGTGCTGATGAATGATATTGCAAATGGGATGAAGTTAAGCAAGCATGACTTTCTTGGTCATCTCATGGTAACTTGGTTGTAGTTGTTTTTTCTTTGCTATGTGTTTGTGCTAGCCCTTTATTTCCTTCTTCATTTTTTTGAAATGGTACTGTATATACAACATGTCACTAGGAAAACATATCACATGTCAATAAATGTTCAAATCACGCTACGCAAGTTTTGAACTTGTGACCACTCGCACCAAAGCCGAATCACTTAACCACTTGGATAATGGTGCTTGTCCCTTTATTTCTTTCTTTGTGTGTCCTTTTATGTTTTTCGAGGCTTAGAGCTTGTTCTAGGTCTTGTTTTATTATTGTTCTTGTGCAATAATAACTGGTCGGGGAGTAGGCAACCCCGCTAGTTTGCTAGAAAAAGAATTTATTACATTGTTATATCAATTCTTCACCATTTATTATTTGTTACATTTTTGTATTTATTCATTTGTTTTGTAGTATCTACACCACTCATTTGTGTCTCAATTCATTTTTTCCATTTCTCAAGTACATACGATAGTTTTCATGGGTTAGAATAACATGGTTTGAACTTTCGTTCTTTGTTTTGGTTGCTTTAGATATCCTTTTGTAAAGATGACCTCTATTCTATCATGTGAAGGTTAAACTATTAGACGATATGCCTGCCTTGAAGTGTGGTAAGTACGATTTGATTTCTATAAAAATGTGTTCTAATGGTAGATAACTTATGCTTAAATCAATTTATTTTTTTATTGATATGCTTGATACTACCTTATAAAAGAATTTATTCTATTACATATATAGTTATAAGTTTGATCGTTGACCATTTGTATACTTGCTCTCTCATAATTTTAAGAACAAAATCACACTTTCTATCATTATAACTCTTTAATTCACATATCTTGTTGTAACATTATTATTTCATTAACCACACTCTTTACCTTAATTATACCTTTGTAATATAACGATGGATTTCTTCCTTTTCTCCACGCTTTCAATACATTATTTTTTGAAACACCTTAGTTTATTGTTCATATTAACGTTTTCTCCATCGCGTTTCTATTTTATTACAATTTGCTCTCTTTTCCATTTCCATTTTCATATTTATAATACAGTTCAAAAACCTGTATTCTCAATCTGAATCAAATTAAGAATTCATTCAAATAATTTTTTAACTGGCCTTATTTGTTTTCAAATCTTAATAGAATTTAATTGAATTATTTAATAGTCCCTCACTTTTGTACTCTCCTTAATTTTTTTCTATGATTTCATCGTTTTCCAGTAGCTATATTTCTACCAGTTGTTTTAAAGATTTGACTTTTTATGGAAATAATATTTAAAAGTAAAAGAACCATGGTTTATCAAATAGATTTAACAAAATTGAGAGGTTTGTTCTTTATTTTATTATCAATTTTTAATAATTTAATTCATTGACTGCACTAACCTTATTGTCATCTTCAATAAAATATCATCCAAGATATTTTTATATGTACTCACAACTATTTTTATTATAGTAATATATTATATCACTTTGAATTATTCTAACTGACTTACTGTTAAAGTTATTATATCTACATGAATACTTGGTGTAGAGATAAAAATAGTTTAATTGTTTAGAAAATTAAAATACACAATGTTTGAATGTTTTTAATGTCACTTTATCTTACATGTATTTGAAATAATGATGTTTTAAAGCAACTATAATTTTTTCCACACCAATTAGTAATGTACGAAGTTAAAACGTGCACCGATGTAGTTCTTGGACTGCTTGTCCTTTATGATACACTTTGACTATTTTGCTTTCTATATATTTATTTATGCAAGATTCAAAATACCATTATCATACAGAACTATGTACATATTCAAATTTATATATTAAACATATGATAAAACCTTTTGAACCTATGTTTCTTATATTCGATAGTTAATAGACATGCTTAGTTTATAATTTTTATCAAGTTAGGAATATTAATAGTTGTTAGCTTTTATTGTATAAATATATTGTGCCTTGGAGGAATTAGTTATATTTGTTTGGTTAGTGATTACTTAAGCATATGTTTGAGCATGTAAAGTTTTATATCGTTTTTTGAAAATTCCGGGTTCGTATATATTTCCAAACCGTAAAATGAATTCCGTTTTGAGATCGTGATTAGTTATACTAGATAAAGTGAAGACTGAATTAAACCGAGGGGGGAGCGTGCACACAAATAAATTAAGCTTTCAATATTCCTGCACACAAATAAATTGTCATTTTTCCTAATGTTGAAAATTCTTGAGTTTCTCTCATTCTAAATACTTCATACCATATGATGTTAATCTTTAGTTGATATATTATTTATAACTGCTCTATATAAGCATACGACCATTTGTAAGTATGCATCATTTTATGTTAGGGATGGATTTGGTTTGTTACTGCCAAATGTATTTAACATCGTGTACTATACCAAATCATACCTCTACCTACCAAATCAATTGGTGAACCGATACATTGGCCTGTGGTTAGTAATGGTTAGTTACGATTGGTAACATATGAATTTAAAACGTTTAAAAGTGATTCATAGTCCAATCCTATATTCACGATGAGCACTTGATTTCGAATAAAACATCTAAAACTATAGTCTGAAGGCTCTACCACTTGAGCTAGTATGCGGTAATTCTTGACATTGTTTAAAATTATATTTCCTATTGGTCAAGGACCACCCGTTCAAACTAGTTAGTGGTATGATGCTCTAGATGTAGGTTGTAAACTTCATGGGTTCAAACCCCTGACTCATCAAAATGAGTGCTCTCCTAGAATAAAGTATTAATCTATCAATCTTATTACTAATGTGTGTAACAATCCGTAATTTTACCACTTTGAAAATGTAATATTTAATTTATTTTAAATATTCAGATATAGAATTTTCAAACTTAAATAATTATGTTTTATGTGATAAATAAAAATGATAAACTTATTTTTAGAATTTGATTAAAAAATCAAGAAGTTTGGATTTTCTTCGAACAGTGACAAAAGTCGGTTTGTGATAAAATTAGATATACGTTCAATTAATTTTTTAAATGGTAAATAACTCTTTTAAATGGTTTTATAATGATAAAAATTTATTGATAAACATTTTATAAATGCATAGACACTTATTTTATAAAGATGTACAAACTTCGTCGCATTTTGGCAGATCGATGTCGTATTTTTATAATTAAGTTTTAATATTATTTAATATGGTTTTATAGCTTAAAAAATATTGTTTTAATTATTCAAAGATGATAACAAATATATTTTCAAGTTTTGTTTACATAAATAAATAATTTGTTAAAAACTGAAAAATGTGACCGACGATCGATTTTTTTGGATTTTCGGCTGTTCGTCGAATGGAAGTTATTTCGATTTCATTGCAATGTTGTTAACATGATTTTAACACATGTTAATACATATCTTAAACTACGTATGCCAAGTTTAAAGTCAAGGCAAGAAGGTTATGGGTCCAACCACCCATGGTCGTGAGTTATGAGGAGAGGAAGGAGGAATTCGGGTGTATTTTGGTTTGGTTTCGAAGCATGGTACGAAGTATAGTTTGGACCTTGAGTTTCTTGCCTTAAAGTTTGATGGAGTAGTCCAAAGTGAGTTATTTCTTCCTTTAAGTTCATTAAAATCATTGCTAAGTTGAATGAACTTTAAGTGTCAAATATTGTTTGAAAACCTTACTGAATGCTTGTTTACTTTGTTTGCTAAAACAATGGTTTGATTTCCTTGTTTGACTATGTTTGGATAGTTAATTAAGTATTTTAAAATTTAGAAGTTAAATACCTAATGGGTTATGCGAAAACGACTAGTACACGTGTTTCGTCTGTGAGATCCAAGAAGACTTGGACGAGTGACGAAACATATCGAAGGGAAAGCTCGGATGCTCCAAGATAAATATCAAACTGTTTAACCTAAGATCAAATAAAATGTGTTATAAATATTTGATAGAATAAAGCATTGATTATCATTTATTATTGTGTTTATTTCATTGATTGATTGTTTGAATTAGACTTGACCAATTTATGAGCAGTTTACATTTTTTATATGCATGGGCTGGGTAGACAGTAAATTGAGAATGATTAAATACGACACGTTGTGATTAGAATTTCACCGTTTGACTATAAGGTGTTCGATAAAAATATTGGTTAAGCGGGAATTATAATAAAGATGTTTATTATGATTTTGAAAATAAAAGATATTTTATTTTTTGAATTCAAATGATTTCTTTTGGAAAGTAATAGAAATATTTTAAGAATAAATATTTTTGAAGGGATTATAAAATGGTTTATAAAAGTGTTTTATAGAAGAGAATTTCGAGGACTAAAAACCCAGTGTTTGAAATGATTTTAAAAGATTTTGGGAAATGAAAATACTATGATTGAAAGTATTTGAGAATGTTAGTGAAAATAATTTATCATTTCGGGATATAAAATGATTTGTTATGTTACCGATGATTCGAGTAACCTGTAACTAAAAAGTGGGCTTTGAAGGGTTTCTGTAACCCTTAACCCTTAGTATAGTCTACTCTTTGATAGAGAGATATACTTTGTTTGTTTATTCATTTGTAAAGAGGCTGAGACCCAGTTGCCTTGTTTACGGGAGAAACCTCCCGATCTGGTTGCATATACTTTGATATGCTTTTGTAGTAGTATTCTGAGATTTACAAATAAATATTTCAGAAGTGATTTGTTTTAAAATCTCGAAGTAAGGTATAATTTGATACAAAAGATGTATATATATATATATATATATATATATATATTATTTCAAAGGTTTTGAAATAAAAATCGGGAGTTTGGTCCAAAGAAAATATTTTCGAAAATGATTATATTTTGAAAATAATAAAGTTAATTAGATTTCAGAAAATCTAAAAAGTGAGGATTAAGCTAAGTGGGTAGATTTTGGAACCTACATTTGTGTTATCCCACCTTTTGGTAAGGCCGTGATAATAAGAACTTGACTAGAAACCAAGGACGGTCCATCCCGAAGATCGGTTATACACAGGTCTACTATGGATACTGATGAATTTTGTCAAAGTCCGGATTGAGCTACAATCGATATGAAACGACAAGCAAGGCTATGGAAGCCAACGTTCCAAATTTCAGGTCAATCGAAGTACATATGCTTAAAATATTGATCGATCAAGATGCACGAAGGAAGCCTCATTTCGTATCCATGAAAATTCGTATCCATCAAGTCTCAAGTGAAACACCTCTAGTTCGTATCCTTCGAGAGAGCTATAGTTCATATCCATGGAAGAGGCACCTCTTCGTATCCATCACATCTACTCCAGTTCGTATCCATCACCTAGTGACATTTCGTATCCTTCCACTAATGCACAGCTCGTATCGATCGTCATTTACATAATTCGTATTGATCGGTCAATGATCGATACGAAGCATACCACCCACAAGCGATACGAGGCAACACCTAAAAGGTATCGATACGAAGTTGATCTTCAATCGATGTTTATCTCGATACGAATTGGGGTAGAGGCTATCGATACGAAATGATCTCAAATATCGATATGAACCAGAGCGATACGAATTAGAGCGACACAAACTCAACAATGTCTTGCAAACACAAACCTGCATCGATGATAACTCGAGATCTACAAGTCCAAATGCCACCAAATTTTCACAGGAGCCTGCCTACAACGTCAAGAATATACCAGATCAATTTCAGCATGAAAGGACCAATTATTGATCGATACGAACTCAATTCGTATCGCTCTTAAATCGAGTCGAAATCATCTCGACTCGATCCCGTGGGCCCACCCACGTGAGAGAAGAAGTCCTCCGAGATCTGGACGAGATATTTGCTGCCTACGCCTATAAATAGTGACCCTGGACCTATAGAAAATGGACTTTTTTGCCTCTTTACGCCGGTACTCTGCCAAAATTGTCGTTGTACTTTGATTATACTCATGTAAATCTTTTGTAACGTTATAATCAATAAACATCAATCATTCCATAGTAGATGTAGGCCATACGCCGAACCACTCTAAATTTGCATGTTTCTGAATTTCTTCTTATCTGTTAATTGGTGTGTTTGTTAGATCTGCCTCATTTTACAGTTACTTTCTTCATTTTATCTCTTCAAACACCTCCGAAGAGTTGTGTCCAATTTTGGTACAAACAATTTTCATAATATATGCTATGTAGTTTAGGATTTGCATATTTGTTTGTGCATTATAAGCTCTCATGGTGTCCTATTTGTGATAGAAGAACTACGTTTACTCGATCTTGTATCTAATTTGGTACCCAGTTAGATAGGTGTATGTAGGCAGTCACAAGTTGGAGTGACGCAGCCCCAATAATAAAGTTAATTGTGGGGTGGGGCTGTGTATTCCGTTTGCTTTTAATATCTTTTGTATAAAGAATAAATATTAAGAGTCATTATTTTCATGATGCAATTATGTACCTATTTAATTTTTTTCAAGTAAAAAAGAATAAATAACTATTGCAGTAGAAGTTAAAGTGATATATAAAATCATAGAGATTTTTTACATACATGCTAAGAATTGTATTCAATCAAACTACATAATAATTTCTATCTGAATTTTCCAATCATTACATTTTCATAAGGTTCGGCCAGTTCAATCAATTTTTTTCAGTACCTGCACAATTGTGTTGGTTTTTGTGAGATATTTTGGCATATTCGTTTTCCGCTGATTGCTTATTTGGTGACTGGTCATTCCAATGTTGTTGTTTTTATTATGCTACTCTGTTAGAAGACTGCCTTTTTAGGCTAAAGGCAAGCTGGCTTTTTTATATGTCTATGGTATCATGGACTAATTTGGAGCTGAATTGAGACGAAGTGGTAATTATTCACTGAATCTTTTCCTTGTTTCATCATGCTATTGTTTTTTGTTTCATCATGCTATTTTGTATGTTCAAGTTTTACACTTATTCATTCACGCTAATATAAATCAGAATATTTATTACTATAATAAATAGGTGAATTAAGTTCATTGTTTGGATATTTTCATTGTTTCCTCGTGCTATCTTTTTATTCCACCCTGCTATTGTTAACGTTCAAGTTTTACTCTTATTGATTCATGCTAATATAAATAAGAAAAATTTGTTTTGATAATAAATAGGTGAATAAAGTTCATTATTTTAATTTATATTAGTTGGATATAGAATGATAAAGATTGGTAGTAGCAGTTTTAATTTTACTTGCTATATCATTAGTGATGCATTAATTTTGGTGTTGTGTAATTATAAGTATTGGTTGCTAAAAATCTGATAGTAAGAGCGAATGTTTACTCATTATGATTCTATTTATATTTCACATAATCCTTAGGCTATGTTTGACCTTGAATATTGACGCAGCGGAAATTACGAATGACGACGAAATGAAGATTTCGTGTCAAACTAATCGATGAAACGATTAGATGAAGCAATATGAATCGATGATTTAATGATACCAAAATGCTCTAATCCGTTGATCTCGCGAGATACCGTACTTTAGCTATCTTCGACACGTTGATCGCGCACGATGCCGTGAAAGAAGATCTACGATTCTTCGACGTTGATCTAGCACACTAGATTCCGTGAATCGGCTTCAACAATCGTTGATTCGAGCGCACTCGAATGCCGAAGGTGGAGATAGGAGATAACACTCAACTACCAATTTTAATGGTGGCACAAAAGCACACAAAAGAAATTTTATTCAAATTCAACTAAAACTTTACAAATGATACAACCCGCCTATTTATAGGCTTACAACTCAACACTTACATCACAACACTTAGGTCGTGAACGACCTAACATTTGCGACCTAAAAACAAAGAAACAATACAACACATTACATTACAGAGTACATCACGCGACCTACGACTTAGAGTATTTACAACACATAACAGATACAACATCATAACGACAAACGAGCTAAACATCCTACGACCTAAAATACAATCACGCGACCTAAAATTAACGACCTTAACAACCATCAGCGACTTAAGAAACAACTCACGCGACCTAAAATCATTTGCGACCTAGTTATTGGCGGCATTGCCTCGTTCACGACCTAAGGCGTAGCTTCTCACGTTTCAACTACCTTGGCGTTAGGTCGCTCGCGAATTGATGAGGCGGAGTAAGGTCGCTCGCGACTTAGAGCAGAGAAATTAGGTCGTTCGATTGAAGAATTAGGTCGCTCGCGACTTAGAGCAGAGAAGTTAGGTCGTTCGATTGAAGAATTAGGTCGCTCGCGACTTAGAGCAGAGAAGTTAGGTCGTTCGATTGAAGAGTTAGGTCGTGGGGTCATGGTGGAGTTAGGTCGTGAAGGCGGAGTTAGGTCGTGAAGGCGGAGTTAGGTCACGGGGTCGCGAAGTTGGGTCGCTCGTCGTCGATTCCAGGTATGCTTCTGCATCATCCTCCCCTTGTTGACAAAAATTCGACCTCGAATTTGTACCTCTCTCTACCTCAACAAGATCATTCCCATGGTACGGAATCAAATGCTTAACGTTGAAAACGTCTGCAGTATGAATATGATCTGGTAACTTCAACCGATATGCATTATCATTGATCTTCTCTAAGATTTCGACTGGACCAATCTTTCGAGCTTTCAACTTGTTGTACGTTCCAACTGGAAATCGATCCTTTGTCAACACCGCGTACAAAAAATCACCTTCATTGAACTCGACACTTCTTCTCTTTTTATCCGCAACTCGTTTATACTTCTCATTTGTCTTCTCCAAACGTTCCTGAATGATTCTATGGCATTCTGTCAACCCATCAACAAAATCAGCAGCCCCTTTAACTGTCCCCTTCGGTTGTGGTATTATCGCTAAATCCAACGGCCCCTTTGGCAAGCTTGAATATACAATTTGAAATGGACTGTAACCAGTGCTTCGGTTAACAGCATGATTATGAGCAAACTCTGCCTGACACAACTTTAAGTCCCAACTCTTCAAATTGTCTTGTACAAGACATCGCAACAAGTTTCCCAACGATCTATTCACCACTTCCGTTTGCCCATCTGTTTGAGGATGATATGCACTACTAAAATTCAGCTTCGTTCCCACCATCTTCCACAAACTCAACCAAAAATGACTTAGAAACTGCGTATCTCGGTCAGAAACAATGGGTTCAGGTAGCCCATGTAGTCGATACACTTCTTTAAAGAACAGTTGAGCAACACGGACTACATCAGCGGTCTTTTTACAGGCTATAAAATGTGCCTTTTTCGAAAACCTGTCCACTACAACATATATTGAATCATTCCCTCGCTGAGTTCTTGGCAATCCCAAAACAAAATCCATGCTGATATCAACCCATGGTCTAGTAGGCACGGGTAATGGCATATACAATCCCGCATTCGTCGCTGTCCCTTTGGAAACTTGACAAATATGACATCTCTCCACAAATCTTTCAACTTCTTTTCTCATCGACGGCCAAAAATATGATTGTGAAATCAACTGTAATGTACGATCTCTGCCCACATGACCCTCTTCATGCAATTCTTTGACAATCTTCAACCTCAAGCTACAATCCGGAATACACAATCGGTTTCCTCTGAACAAGAATCCATCTTTCATCACAAAATCATCAGAACTCCCTTCCTGCACCTGATCCAACACTTTCGCAAAATAAGAATCTGAAATAAGCAATTCTGGCAACGAATCAAATCCCACTACTTCCACTCGCATAGTTGTCAGCAAATGATTTCTACGGCTCAATGCATTGGCAACTCGGTTAGTAACTCCTGATTTGTGCTTCACCACGAAAGTAAACTGTTGTAAATAAGCAACCCACGAAGCATGCCTTGCTGAAATTTTATCTTGCCCCTGCAAATGTTTCAAAGCTTTATGGTCAGTGTATAGCACAAATTATTTATGAAATAGATAGTGTCTCCAATGCTTTATGGCTTGGACTATAGCATAGAATTCCAAGTCATAAGTACTGTATCTTGTTTTAGCTCCCGTCAGTTCTCACTAAAATAGGCAATAGGATAACCCCTTTGACTCAACGTTCCCCCAATTCCAACCTTCGAGGCATCAGTATGTAGTTCAAATAACAACTGAAAATCTGGGTATATAAGAATGGGCGTTGTGGTCAAGAGTGTCTTGATTCTCTGAAAAGCAGAATCAGCCTCTTCAGTCCAAACAAACTTCTTCCCTTCCATACATTCCGTAACTGGTGCCATCACGCTACTGAAGTGTGGAATGAATCTTCGGTGGAATGATGCTAAACCATGAAAACTCCTCACTTCTGTTATTGTCTTAGGCTGTGGCCAATTTCGAATAGCTTCAACTTTACTCTGATCAACTTGAATACCATCCTTCGACACAATATAGCCCAAGAATAGAATACTTGTAGTCATGAAGGTACACTTCTTTGTTGCAGCATAAAATTCCTCACGTCGTAAAACCAACAACACTTCCCGCAAATGCTGTAGGTGTTCTTCAATGCTTCCACTGTAGATCAAGATGTCATCAAAATATACCACTACGAACTTCCCGATGAATGGTCGAAAAATCTGGTTCATGACTCTCATGAATGTACTCGGAGCATTTGACAAGCCAAATGGCATCACCAACTATTCGTACAGTTCCTCTCGAGTTTTAAAAGCAGTCTTCCACTCATCACCCGGTCTAATACGAATCTGATGGTATCCACTTTTCAAGTCAATCTTCGAAAACACAACAACACCGCTCAACTGATCCAACAGATCATCCAGTCTCGGCATAGGAAATCGATATCTCACCGTAATTTTATTCAATGCTCTACTATCTGTGCACATTCTCCACGTTCCATCCTTCTTCGGCACCAACAAAGCTGGCACTGCACAAGGACTCAAACTCTCCTGAACACGCCCTTGTTCTAGTAATTCCTCCACCTGTCTTCTCAACTCCTCATGTTCTTTTGGACTCATCCGATAGTGCGGTCTATGAGGCAATGCAGCACCTGGCACCAAGTCAATCTGATGTTGTATATCTCTAAGCGGTGGTAACTCCTTCGGCAACTCCTCTGGAAACACATCTTTGAATTCCTCCAAAACTGGCTTCACTTCCTCTGGAACTTCAGTAACTTCACTGCTTTCATGCCTAATCAACATAAAAACTTCAGGGCTCTCATCTACCTCTTCCACGAACTCCTTCAAGGACAACAGAGTCTTCAATTCCTCAATCTCCTCCAGCTTGTTCTCATTTTGCTGTCGCTTCTTCGGAACTAAAGTGATTTTCGTGCCCTCGAACAAGAAACTGTAGCTATTTGTTCGACCATTATGCTGTACCTCCCGATCGTACTGCCACGGCCTTCCCAACAGCAAATGGCAAACATCCATGTCAACCACGTCACACCAAATCTCATCTTTGTATTTCTTCCCAATAGAAAATGGAACATGAGCTCGCCTCTCTACTTTCACTTCTCCTCCTTTCCGCAGCCAAGCAAGTTTATACGGACTAGGATGTTTCTCCGTTTTCAACTTCAACTTCCTCACAGCTTCCATTGAAATGATATTATCACAACTCCCAGCATCAATGACAAATTTACAGACCTTCCCCAAAATAGTGCACGTTGACTGAAAAATGTTACTTCTCAACCAACTCGACTCCTCTTCTTACTTCGGCGTTAAACAAGATCTCTGTATCATCAGATTACATCCCTCGTCTCCCGACACCTCTTCTTCCTCCTCATCACGGTGTTTTGTAACGACCCAGAATTTTTGATAATTAAAATTCGAATATTTAATTGATTTTGAATATAAATAAATGGAATCTAGAAGTCGAATGATTTATTTTTCGAATATTGGATTTAATTTGATAATTTAATCGATAAATTAATATTGAAATTCCAGAGATAATGGAAAATCGAGTTTAAAGTGATTGAAAATGATTTGTAAATTTTTATTTAATCATACTGGAGTTATAGAAAGGTTATAGAACTTTTAAAATTGAATTTGGAGTTAATCTATGAAAATGGAATATTTTAATATTTAATTGTCGACTGTAAAAATAGCCAATTTTCGAACAGTCTCAGAATTGAACGAGACTAGTTCCATTGGATCCGTAATAGTTAGTTATTATCGGATTTCAATTTTCGTATCCATCGGAGTTGTCGTTTGACCGTGGCAGCTCGAAACGCATCGATATCGTTTTAATTTTAAATCGTCGAGTTAAAAATAGTCATTTTTCAAAAAGTCTCGGATTTCGACGAAACCAGTTTCATCGGATCCGTAATGTGAAATTATTGCATGGTTTCAAATTTCATAATTTTTGGATGTACCGTTTGTTCGGGGCAAGTCGAAACGCCTCGAAATCAATTTAAATCGGTTTAATTTAAATTGATCGTTTACTGTCATATCTCACACATACGATCGAATTAGCTTCCGAAACCTGTTCCATTGTGTCCGGAATGTGGAAAAACCCCAGGATAGCCTGTCGGAACGTGAGAATTGGGTGTCGTTTGCATTTGCTGTTAAAACGAGAGATTTTATTTATTTAATAATATTAAAAACAATTATATACAAACTATTTTCTCTAAACCCTAGAATCTATTAGCAGCCGCCGTCTCTTTTATCAATGGCCGGCATCCTTCCTATTTCGTTTTCATTTATCCTCTCAATCCTCTCGTTTAATTCGAAAATGCTTAACTAAGAAATGGAAGAGGGTGACGAGGTCTAAACATCCATACGGAGATGATGGTCTTCCAGGCAGCGACGTGGCGGCAGTTCGATGTTAAACGACAACTGTTCGCGTACGTCGTTCGACGTGAGGGTGGCACCGAGCGCCGCCGCATTTGGGCCGGAGGTAGAGGGCGGAGCTGGCGTTCGTTTGGGGGTGGTTTGATCGGAAATGGTGGAGTTTTGTGGTCGCGGTTCTAAGCCCTAATTGATCGTCGATGGGTTCGTTTGCCTCCGTGATTACCTGGAACGAGCATGAATGGGAGGGAAGATGAAAGCAAGTGGCCACGATCTGGTGTTTTGAAAGCAACGGCCAAGATAAATTTTTGGTATAAAATAAAAAGAAAATAAATTAATTTATGTAATTATTATTCAAAGGGTTAAAATTCCATAACTCTTGCATATATTGTCAGAATTCGACGTTTTTGGTAGCGCCGGAATCGCAGCGACGCGCTCTACGCTGTAGCGCAGGTCTGGGGTCAGTTTGGGCAAGCTAAATTTTTGATTAAATCGAACGGTTTGGTTTAATTTAAAATTTAAACGCTCGTCGAAAACCCAAGGTGAGATCTTCTCACTCAAAATGAAAGTGGAATGTTCAGTTATTATTGATTGATTTGATTGCTATTGGATGTGATATTAGATATAGTAGGATATATATCTATATATAGCAATATATACATATTGGCATATGTATATATTGGATTGATGATTTCCCGCCTCGTATAGCGGATGAGACCCTATTGCGCCGTTAGTAAGCGGATTTTTATAAAAACCTATATACCGCGATAATTTCGTACTGGAGCGGAATTGGTATTGTGCTAACATCTGTGGATGTAGGGAAACAGGTTGGAGGGATCCAACTGGATTCCTCACCGTATTGATTATTTACAGATATGTTGATATATTCTGTTATCATATGATGATATATGATATTTGACTGTTGTGATGGACTGATTGGTGTTGTTGCATCATCGGATTCAGTTTTGAAATGTAAAAATAACGATTTTTACCTTAAAAAGGTTTTTAAAGCGATTTGTGAAAATATACATTTTATTGAATTGTTGAATTGATTTATTTTAAACAAATAAACGTTTGAAATTGTAAAGTTATAAAAGTTAAGATTTTTAGTGAAATATAACCGAAGTGTCGTTTTTGAAATAAAAGTCGATTTATTTATAAAATGGTTTAAGTTGGGATTTTTGAATAACTATAAACGATTTGTATAGAAAGATTTATAAAATTGATATTTTATAAATCAAAATATTGGACTTATAAAACGAATTTTATAAGTGTTAAAAAGAAGTATAAATGAATGTCATAAGTAAATGAAATTAATAGATTTACATTGTGAAGTTAAAAATGAATGAAGTTGTAGAATAAAGGATTTATAAGTAATTAACTTATAAATTGGATTTTTGCCTTTAAATGGAATATTGATCGAATTTGTTAATAAAAGAGATTTATTAAATCAAAGTTGTTATGAATTATGAAGATGAATTTATAATCGTTGTTTTATGAATTCGAAAATAAATCAAATTTGATAAATTGAATATAGAAAGTGATTAAGGGAATTTTATCCACGATTTTGGATAGTGGATGATTCTTGAGATAAAATGTGTAGAAAATAGTGAAATGTAATTAGTGAAGTATATTCATGATTTTGGACAGTGAATATATTGTTAAGTAAAATGGACTTATTTTCGAAGAAGGGATATTAAAAATAAAGTTGAACATTTTAAAGATGTTTTAAAGTGTATTATGAATCGAAAGCAGAGATTTAAACACTTGTTGTTGAAATAGACGTTTTCGAGAAATTTAAGGAAATGGTGGACTATAACACTGTTGTTATAGAAAATGATTTTCGAAAGGAAATGTTTTTAGTATTGGGATTTACATATCTATCTTAAAAATTCGAATCCCTATATTAGTGATTTTGAGTCGTCGTAACGATGTTTTACGCAACATTCGTTTTGACTCAAATAGATGTTAAAAATTTATGATTTCCTTAAAGAATGAAATGTATACTTAATATTGATTTAAGTATATCGAATATTTTCAAATGTTGAAAATAAATGATTTGTGAAATACTTATTATTAAATAAGTATGGAAATGTTTTTCCAATATGAAATGAACTGTTTTGAGATTTTATCTTCTTAAAGATAAATTTGAAATTGAATATTTGAAATCGATTTGAAAATCGTATATCAGTAGATATTTTGAAGATATAAATTCACTATGGAATTTATAAAAGAAAGGGAAGTTGTTTAAAAATAAACGTTGATTTATTTTTGAAGTGTGGAAATTTTATATCTAGTAAAGATATTTTGGAAGATAAAATAATTTGGAAAATTATTTGGAATCTGATGATGTTGCGCATCTTTATTGATAGTTAAATAACCGACTATCAATAATTACCTTGAGTAGGTATTTGTTGTGAATTGGATGAATTTGAATGCCACACTTATTTTTGAATAATCGCTCACTATTCGGGTTAGCCGGGAAAGGACCATGGGGTCGTATAACCCATTCCGAATATGTGATACGTCGTTATGAATCGCATTTGAAGACCGGTGTTGAAGACCGGATATTTTTGAAAACGGAAGGATTACCGTCGAGTTACTCTACATCGGCTGATCTCCGATTTAGAGGTTTTATCACCCTTAGTGACGGGAAGTCCGGACGTGATTAGAAATTTATCCGGAAATGCAAGGGCTTCGTGAGAAGTGCCTTCGGTTCTGTTCGATCCCGGAACAGACTTGTATGGATTGTGTGTCTGACGTTACAATTTGAGATATAAAGCTGATTTCTTTCAAATACATTTCTGTTGGTGGCGGAGAATTTATTCTCTTAGCTTAACACCCTTCTCTGAGACGTACGAGCTCAGAGGTTATGTAGTTGAAATTTATCAGCGATATATCCCAATTTGGTAACGTGGCATACTGAGTGTTGCTGTGAAATGATCAGTGTTTGATCATTTGTGATATGATCATTTGTTTGATCTTATATCTTTGTGATCATAGGTTGATCATTTTGTTTAACCCGAAGCAGGGCTTTTTGAGAAAGCGTAGCTTTGTGGACGAGACTTCATCGAGCCTCACACCCCGGAAATGGTTGAAACAGGAAGGATGCAGCAAGGTTCTAGGGAGTAGCGCCCCTTAGTGTATGTCATTCCTTCTGGATAAAGGTGGTATCATGGTATGGAGCCCAGATACTTAACCTATGTGGTTGCTGCATTATTATCTATGTGGTTTGTTGGAAATCGGGGATCCTCGGGAAGATCGGTGACGATCGGGGGATGGCATACGCGTGTCAGTAGTTACCTATTTTTGCAGAGGTAACCCGGCCTTGTGTTGGCAGAGATCCGGTTAGGTTCTCGGGTCGTCTATTCCAGGGACGTACCCATCGTGGATAGGAAGTTCCTTAGCCTGACCATTTGTTGGAAATCCAAAGAAACAATACGAGCCTTTACGATTTCAATTGTATAACCTGTCTCCTCAGGAGGCAGCTATAGCAGGCATAATATAATGGTACCTATGCTGGCTAAGATTTATATTATACTTTCGAAATGTTTTCCACTATGCACTAGTAATAATATCAAAAATGATTTGATTTTGCGTAGTAAGCATCTTTGACTATCATAAGAAGAAATCTCCTCCAAGTTTGCGTTTGCATTGTGTGTGTGGTGGGAGGTCTTATGGTAGTTTCATTTTCCAAAAGCATTGCGAATTGACATTAAAGTTTTCCTGTTGTTTATTTTAAAAAATAACTGTTTTACGATCTCACACCAGTCACCATGACTGACTCGGAGTTTATTGTTCCCTTCTAAACTCTGGGTGCCCACCAATTTCCACACGGGCAGCCTAGAGTTATATTATCAGGATATTCTGGATATTCTGGAGCTTGGAGATAAGCTGGATGACGAGGCGTAGTGTTTGTATCTGATATTATTTATTCCGCTGTGTATTCTGTATGAGGACAAGTTATATAACTGTCCATTGTTGTATATTGACTCTGATGATTGATGTATGTATAAAATGATATAGTTCTTTGTTTTAAAGATTACTGATTTATCTATTATATATTGTTCCGCTGCGATATGTGAGTTTCTGATATTGTTTTCTGCTTCTGTATCTGATGTTGTGTTGTTGTTCTTCTTTCCTTTTCTTCTATCTTCTTCTTCTACCTTTTTCTTCTTTCTTAAAATCATAACTTTTCGGGTTTCCGGCATTCGATGGCTCAGCAGTCGATAAAGTGAGTATCGATGTTGAATTTTCGAAAGTCGAAAATTCCCGGGATGTTACATTTGGTATCAGAGCATATGGTTAAGCGACAACCCTGCTCTGTTGGGTGTTACTCATTAGAGATAGAGTCAGTAGTACTCTAGAATGAGTTGAGTATAATAATAGATACGAGTGCGTATTTGTTAGTGAATATAAAATTGTTTTATATTGTGATGATTGGTTTGTTGAGTGGTATATGGATTCTGGTCGGTATTGTCCGTACAACTCTATCGATAGGGATCTCTAAACACTTATATAGAACAATTCGGCACAATATTGTTTTAAATAGGGTGAATGAAATAATTTTGCCCAAAACTATTTTTGTATATAAAAGAAATGATTTTTCTGTAAATTATTACAGTATATGGTTGCATGGATGTTAGGAAGTAATAATAGTAAATTATTATCATTGAAATTGAATAAGAAATTGAAATCATAACTCCAAAGTTAAGAAATAAATTCACATACAAATGAAATTTGAGAATGTAAATTATAAATGTGAATTGTAATTTTAAAACGGAACTCCAGAGAAGTTTTTGGAAATGTTTTAAAAAGGTTTGAAAAGTATTTTGGAAAGTTAAATCATTTTTGATTTGAAAATGAAATTCAAAGGATTTTGGAAAAAATGTTTTGAAGAGATAAAAGCTCTAAACTCTTTTAGGTCACTGGAAAATAATCCTGATGATGGTGGCCACATCATTAGAATTCATTTTCGGGTTTCCAAAAGAGGAATTGTTGCCAAATTGTTTTAAATGAAAGTTGTTTGGAAAATTGAGTTTTGTTTTGGAAATTCAAAGGATAATTTGAATTGTTTTCAAAAATGGCTTTGAAATGTTGGTAAACTCTGGAATGCTATATAAAGATATTTATGAAATATTACTAAGTTGATAACTTATACCAATTGAATTTTGGTAGAATAAATTTAACTTAAAAGAATGAAGTTAAATCAAAGCAAGTATAAGTGAATCAATTAAATGAAAATGAAATTGAAAGTTGAAATTCATTTCGAATTCGTAAGCCAATGAATTGAATTGAATAATTGTAAATGAAAGATGAATAGAATTCAAATAGAATTAAAATTGAGAATTGAATTCAAATGAGATTAGAAATGTGAAATTGAATGGATATGAATATGTAACTTCAACAGTGAAGTAAGCTAAAGATATATAAGCAGTTGATATTGAAAATTTTGAAATAGAATTTGCGAAATGATTTGAATATGTAACTAGATATTATGGCTAGTAGGATATACAGGTGTTATAAATTGGATTTGATCTTCAAAAGATGAATTTGAATTGCTCGACAAAAGGTATGTATTTGAATTATAATATGAGTTTTTGATGATTTCTTCTCTAGCCGCTTGGCTTTTTCTTTTTCTTTTTGAAATCTGAGAGTCCGTAGGGACGTTTTGTAGTCGTACCGTATTAGCCACGCAAAGGAGGCTATGGCGAAATTTTTCGAGAATTTAGGGCGTTAGAAAATTTTTGAGGAATTTTGAAAGTTTAAAATTTGAATTTAAACTCGAATTTGAATTTTGAAGTAAACAATGTTGTTGAAACTTATAATTGAAGTTGGAAAAATTTTAGTTGAATGATAGCGAATCTTTAGTAGAAAGATTTGTTTTGATAAATTGATAAAACTATTAGATTGTGGAAAATAGTAGACGAGTTAAGGACCACTTTTCCTGACTTGTAATTTCGAGGACGAAATTCTTTTAAGGGGGGAAGTTTGTAACGACCCAGAATTTTTGATAATTAAAATTCGAATATTTAATTGATTTTGAATATAAATAAATGGAATCTAGAAGTCGAATGATTTATTTTTCGAATATTGGATTTAATTTGATAATTTAATCGATAAATTAATATTGAAATTCCAGAGATAATGGAAAATCGAGTTTAAAGTGATTGAAAATGATTTGTAAATTTTTATTTAATCATACTGGAGTTATAGAAAGGTTATAGAACTTTTAAAATTGAATTTGGAGTTAATCTATGAAAATGGAATATTTTAATATTTAATTGTCGACTGTAAAAATAGCCAATTTTCGAACAGTCTCAGAATTGAACGAGACCAGTTCCATTGGATCCGTAATAGTTAGTTATTATCGGATTTCAATTTTCGTATCCATCGGAGTTGTCGTTTGACCGTGGCAGCTCGAAACGCATCGATATCGTTTTAATTTTAAATCGTCGAGTTAAAAATAGTCATTTTTCAAAAAGTCTCGGATTTTGACGAAACCAGTTTCATCGGATCCGTAATGTGAAATTATTGCATGGTTTCAAATTTCATAATTTTTGGATGTACCGTTTGTTCGGGGCAAGTCGAAACGCCTCGAAATCAATTTAAATCGGTTTAATTTAAATTGATCGTTTACTGTCATATCTCACACATACGATCGAATTAGCTTCCGAAACCTGTTCCATTGTGTCCGGAACGTGGAAAAACCCCAGGATAGCCTGTCGGAACGTGAGAATTGGGTGTCGTTTGCATTTGCTGTTAAAACGAGAGATTTTATTTATTTAATAATATTAAAAACAATTATATACAAACTATTTTCTCTAAACCCTAGAATCTATTAGCAGCCGCCGTCTCTTTTATCAATGGCCGGCATCCTTCCTATTTCGTTTTCATTTATCCTCTCAATCCTCTCGTTTAATTCGAAAATGCTTAACTAAGAAATGGAAGAGGGTGACGAGGTCTAAACATCCATACGGAGATGATGGTCTTCCAGGCAGCGACGTGGCGGCAGTTCGATGTTAAACGACAACTGTTCGCGTACGTCGTTCGACGTGAGGGTGGCACCGAGCGCCGCCGCATTTGGGCCGGAGGTAGAGGGCGGAGCTGGCGTTCGTTTGGGGGTGGTTTGATCGGAAATGGTGGAGTTTTGTGGTCGCGGTTCTAAGCCCTAATTGATCGTCGATGGGTTCGTTTGCCTCCGTGATTACCTGGAACGAGCGTGAATGGGAGGGAAGATGAAAGCAAGTGGCCACGATCTGGTGTTTTGAAAGCAACGGCCAAGATAAATTTTTGGTATAAAATAAAAAGAAAATAAATTAATTTATGTAATTATTATTCAAAGGGTTAAAATTCCATAACTCTTGCATATATTGTCAGAATTCGACGTTTTTGGTAGCGCCGGAATCGCAGCGACGCGCTCTACGCTGCAGCGCAGGTCTGGGGTCAGTTTGGGCAAGCTAAATTTTTGATTAAATCGAACGGTTGGTTTAATTTAAAATTTAAACGCTCGTCCAAAACCCAAGGTGAGATCTTCTCACTCAAAATGAAAGTGGAATGTTCAGTTATTATTGATTGATTTGATTGCTATTGGATGTGATATTAGATATAGTAGGATATATATCTATATATAGCAATATATACATATTGGCATGTGTATATATTGGATTGATGATTTCCCGCCTCGTATAGCGGATGAGACCCTATTGCGCCGTTAGTAAGCGGATTTTTATAAAAACCTATATACCGCGATAATTTCGTACTGGAGCGGAATTGGTATTGTGCTAACATCTGTGGATGCAGGGAAACAGGTTGGAGGGATCCAACTGGATTCCTCACCGTATTGATTATTTACAGATATGTTGATATATTCTGTTATCATATGATGATATATGATATTTGACTGTTGTGATGGACTGATTGGTGTTGTTGCATCATCGGATTCAGTTTTGAAATGTAAAAATAACGATTTTTACCTTAAAAAGGTTTTTAAAGCGATTTGTGAAAATATACATTTTATTGAATTGTTGAATTGATTTATTTTAAACAAATAAACGTTTGAAATTGTAAAGTTATAAAAGTTAAGATTTTTAGTGAAATATAACCGAAGTGTCGTTTTTGAAATAAAAGTCGATTTATTTATAAAATGGTTTAAGTTGGGATTTTTGAATAACTATAAACGATTTGTATAGAAAGATTTATAAAATTGATATTTTATAAATCAAAATATTGGACTTATAAAACGAATTTTATAAGTGTTAAAAAGAAGTATAAATGAATGTCATAAGTAAATGAAATTAATAGATTTACATTGTGAAGTTAAAAATGAATGAAGTTGTAGAATAAAGGATTTATAAGTAATTAACTTATAAATTGGATTTTTGCCTTTAAATGGAATATTGATCGAATTTGTTAATAAAAGAGATTTATTAAATCAAAGTTGTTATGAATTATGAAGATGAATTTATAATCGTTGTTTTATGAATTCGAAAATAAATCAAATTTGATAAATTGAATATAGAAAGTGATTAAGGGAATTTTATCCACGATTTTGGATAGTGGATGATTCTTGAGATAAAATGTGTAGAAAATAGTGAAATGTAATTAGTGAAGTATATTCACGATTTTGGACAGTGAATATATTGTTAAGTAAAATGGACTTATTTTCGAAGAAGGGATATTAAAAATAAAGTTGAACATTTTAAAGATGTTTTAAAGTGTATTATGAATCGAAAGCAGAGATTTAAACACTTGTTGTTGAAATAGACGTTTTCGAGAAATTTAAGGAAATGGTGGACTATAACACTGTTGTTATAGAAAATGATTTTCGAAAGGAAATGTTTTTAGTATTGGGATTTACATATCTATCTTAAAAATTCGAATCCCTATATTAGTGATTTTGAGTCGTCGTAACGATGTTTTACGCAACATTCGTTTTGACTCAAATAGATGTTAAAAATTTATGATTTCCTTAAAGAATGAAATGTATACTTAATATTGATTTAAGTATATCGAATATTTTCAAATGTTGAAAATAAATGATTTGTGAAATACTTATTATTAAATAAGTATGGAAATGTTTTTCCAATATGAAATGAACTGTTTTGAGATTTTATCTTCTTAAAGATAAATTTGAAATTGAATATTTGAAATCGATTTGAAAATCGTATATCAGTAGATATTTTGAAGATATAAATTCACTATGGAATTTATAAAAGAAAGGGAAGTTGTTTAAAAATAAACGTTGATTTATTTTTGAAGTGTGGAAATTTTATATCTAGTAAAGATATTTTGGAAGATAAAATAATTTGGAAAATTATTTGGAATCTGATGATGTTGCGCATCTTTATTGATAGTTAAATAACCGACTATCAATAATTACCTTGAGTAGGTATTTGTTGTGAATTGGATGAATTTGAATGCCACACTTATTTTTGAATAATCGCTCACTATTCGGGTTAGCCGGGAAAGGACCATGGGGTCGTATAACCCATTCTGAATATGTGATACGTCGTTATGAATCGCATTTGAAGACCGGTGTTGAAGACCGGATATTTTTGAAAACGGAAGGATTACCGTCGAGTTACTCTACATCGGCTGATCTCCGATTTAGAGGTTTTATCACCCTTAGTGACGGGAAGTCCGGACGTGATTAGAAATTTATCCGGAAATGCAAGGGCTTCGTGAGAAGTGCCTTCGGTTCTGTTCGATCCCGGAACAGACTTGTATGGATTGTGTGTCTGACGTTACAATTTGAGATATAAAGCTGATTTCTTTCAAATACATTTCTGTTGGTGGCGGAGAATTTATTCTCTTAGCTTAACACCCTTCTCTGAGACGTACGAGCTCAGAGGTTATGTAGTTGAAATTTATCAGCGATATATCCCAATTTTGTAACGTGGCATACTGAGTGTTGCTGTGAAATGATCAGTGTTTGATCATTTGTGATATGATCATTTGTTTGATCTTATATCTTTGTGATCATAGGTTGATCATTTTGTTTAACCCGAAGCAGGGCTTTTTGAGAAAGCGTAGCTTTGTGGACGAGACTTCATCGAGCCTCACACCCCGGAAATGGTCGAAATAGGAAGGATGCAGCAAGGTTCTAGGGAGTAGCGCCCCTTAGTGTATGTCATTCCTTCTGGATAAAGGTGGTATCATGGTATGGAGCCCAGATACTTAACCTATGTGGTTGCTGCATTATTATCTATGTGGTTTGTTGGAAATCGGGGATCCTCGGGAAGATCGGTGACGATCGGGGGATGGCATACGCGTGTCAGTAGTTACCTATTTTTGCAGAGGTAACCCGGCCTTGTGTTGGCAGAGATCCGGTTAGGTTCTCGGGTCGTCTATTCTAGGGACGTACCCATCGTGGATAGGAAGTTCCTTAGCCTGACCATTTGTTGGAAATCCAAAGAAACAATACGAGCCTTTACGATTTCAATTGTATAACCTGTCTCCTCAGGAGGCAGCTATAGCAGGCATAATATAATGGTACCTATGCTGGCTAAGATTTATATTATACTTTCGAAATGTTTTCCACTATGCACTAGTAATAATATCAAAAATGATTTGATTTTGCGTAGTAAGCATCTTTGACTATCATAAGAAGAAATCTCCTCCAAGTCTGCGTTTGCATTGTGTGTGTGGTGGGAGGTCTTATGGTAGTTTCATTTTCCAAAAGCATTGCGAATTGACATTAAAGTTTTCCTGTTGTTTATTTTAAAAAATAACTGTTTTTCGATCTCACACCAGTCACCATGACTGACTCGGAGTTTATTGTTCCCTTCTAAACTCTGGGTGCCCACCAATTTCCACACGGGCAGCCTAGAGTTATATTATCAGGATATTCTGGATATTCTGGAGCTTGGAGATAAGCTGGATGACGAGGCGTAGTGTTTGTATCTGATATTATTTATTCCGCTGTGTATTCTGTATGAGGACAAGTTATATAACTGTCCATTGTTGTATATTGACTCTGATGATTGATGTATGTATAAAATGATATAGTTCTTTGTTTTAAAGATTACTGATTTATCTATTATATATTGTTCCGCTGCGATATGTGAGTTTCTGATATTGTTTTCTGCTTCTGTATCTGATGTTGTGTTGTTGTTCTTCTTTCCTTTTCTTCTATCTTCTTCTTCTACCTTTTTCTTCTTTCTTAAAACCATAACTTTTCGGGTTTCCGGCATTCGATGGCTCAGCAGTCGATAAAGTGAGTATCGATGTTGAATTTTCGAAAGTCGAAAATTCCCGGGATGTTACAGTGTGAATTGAGATCTTCTTCTACATCCTCATCTTCCACTTCAACAATCATAGTTCTCTTCTTCGGTTTCGGACATTCGTTGCTCTTGTGGCCAAACTCTTGATAATTAAAGCACTTGATACTGCTGTTGACTTTGGTCTTTGCAACTTCAGTGACAACCGGCTTACTCGATGCTTTAGGAACATTAGAACTACTACCCGCTCCTTTGTTCTGCCCCGTAAAACTTGGAAACACACCTCCCCCACGTCTACCTTGTTTCTCCCAAGCCAACGCCTTTTGATGTGCTTCAGCCACAGATCTAGGGTCGAACATGTTCACCATATCCTGGATCTGTGTTCTAAGTCCACCAACAAACATAGCGGTCAATTGTTCTTCTGTCTCCATAATGTCATTTCGAGCAATCAACTGGTAGAACTCATCAGCATAATCAGCAACAGTCTTCGTCCCTTGCCTCAGGTTCTGTAATCTATGATACATCAGTGATTGGTAATTGTAGGGTAAGAAAGTAGCCTTCATCAATTTATTCATCTTCTCCCAAGCAACAATCTTCGACTTTCCCATCCGCTCTCTAGTAAGTTTGGTTTGCTGCCACCACGCCATAGCTCTTCCCCTCAACCTAGTAGCAACCAACTTCACTTTACGATTTTCCGGAACCTCCTTGAAGTCAAAAATTTCCTTAACATAAGCTAGCCAATCAAGAAATTCCTCGGCCTACATACCTCCCTTGAATTCCGGTATTTCAGTTTTCATTCCGGATTCCCATTTGTGATCATACTCTGAATGATTTCTTCCTTGACCTCGTCCTCGTCCATGAACACTACCACCATCAAACTCCTCTTCAAAATCTGATGCATATTGATGTCGATCCTGACCACCAACATCTCTACTACCACCATTTCTTCCACCAACATCCCTTCGATCTACATTCCTCCGATCACGGTCATTCACATTTCTATCACGACTTCGATCATCAACATTTCTATCACAATCTCGATCCACACTTCTATGATCACTATCAACACTTCTCTCTCGATTTGAATGTGGTGAAACTCTACTTCTCCCATGGCTCGATTCAGGTGAAACCCTTCTCTGATTTTGATTCATCTCCAACATCATTCTCTCTAATCGACCAATCCCTTCATTAAGCTTCTCATTAAAGTTTTCGTTAATTCTTTGCTCCATCTCATCGGCTTCTTCTCTCCCATACAAAGCATCAATGTTGCGATAACGGTTAGCTCTTCTCGGAGGCATGATCACTCTTCAACAAATTCCAACAAAAACTTCACTTTGATCTAAAAATCTTCAAATCAAAACTACCCACTTGTTGAAATCTTCAAAAATCACCAAACGAACAAATCTCTTCAAAATCTCGAGAACCCAATTCTCCAAATGATGCAAATCTCGCACAAACTCCAAAAATCTACGCAAACTCCTTGCGAACCTCGCTCTAATACCAAATGACGCAGCGGAAATTACGGATGACGACGAAATGAAGATTTCGTGTCAAACTAATCGGTGAAACGATTAGATGAAGCAATATGAATCGATGATTTAATGATACCAAAATGCTCTAATCCGTTGATCTCGCGAGATACCGGACTTTAGCTATCTTCGACACGTTGCTCGCGCACGATGCCATGAAAGAAGATCTACGATTCTTCAACGTTGATCTAGCGCACTAGATTCCATGAATCGGCTTCAACAATCGTTGATTCGAGCGCACTCGAATGCCGAAGGTGGAGATAGGAGATAACACTCAACTACCAATTTTAATGGTGGCACAAAAGCACACAAAAGAAATTTTATTTAAATTCAACTAAAACTTTACAAATGATACAACCCGCCTATTTATAGGCTTACAACTCAACACTTATATCACAACACTTAGGTCGTGAACGACCTAACACTTGCAACCTAAAAACAAAGAAACAATACAACACATTACATTACAGAGTACATCACGCGACCTACGACTTAGAGTATTTACAACACATAACAGATACAACATCATAACGACAAACGAGCTAAACATCCTACGACCTAAAATACAATCACGCGACCTAAAATTAACGACCTTAACAACCATCAGCGACTTAAGAAACAACTCACGCGACCTAAAATCATTCGCGACCTAGTTTCTGGCGGCATTGCCTCGTTCACGACCTAAGGCGTAGCTTCTCGCGTTTCAACTACCTTGGCGTTAGGTCGCTCGCGAATTGATGAGGTGGAGTAAGGTCGCTCGCGACTTAGAGCAGAGAAATTAGGTCGATTGAAGAATTAGGTCGCTCGCGACTTAGAGCAGAGAAGTTAGGTCGTTCGATTGAAGAATTAGGTCGCTCGCAACTTAGAGCAGAGAAGTTGGTCGTTCGATTGAAGAGTTAGGTCGTTCGGTGGAGTTAGGTCGTGGGGTCGTGGTGGAGTTAGGTCGTGAAGGCGGAGTTAGGTCACGGGGTCGCGAAGTTGGGTCGCTCGTCGTCGATTCCAGGTATGCTTCTGCATCAAATATCATGTAGTGGTAATACTTCTTTTTTATATTGTGGAATTGAATTGTATCTTCTTGAGCTATTTTGCAGTGTAAATACTTCTTTTTTTCTCTTTTTTCTTTTTTTTAATGTCTGACACTGATCTGAACTCTAGTACAATCTGATTGCATCAGCATTCTATTTTAAGCCAGTAACTAAATTTTATTGATTCCAAAGCACTTTTTCCATTATCACTAAACTTTATCTCTAATTTCAGAAAATAATAAGAATGCAATAATCACGTATTATTACAGGTAATCTATCATATATGAATACTTTATCTGTTTTATATTTAGTTGTATGACTTACAAAAGCTCCATATCTACATTTATTCATTCATAAAGCGAAAGCTTACAAGTAGCAACTCCTGCTTTAGTTCACATGCTCATTTCGTTTCACATACCAAAATGATTAAATTTGTTTCCTTTAATCTAAACTTGACTGCATCCCCCATATTTATTCTTAACAATTCATGAAGATTTCACTATTACTAACTTCTCTACTGATTCTAACATGTTTAGAATCATATCAGTGTTTGGTTATCAATGGAAGCTATCACGAATACAGTAGTCTTCATGGTAAGATTTACCATTCCTGTATTTTTAAAGAACTTTTTGTACATCATTAGCTATATATTTTTTATTCTATAAGGTAATTACATGGAGTCAGCAGAACTGAAAAACTGGATTGACATTGGAAGAGGAGGCAGAGGAAGAAGAGGAAGCGGAGGCAGAGGCAAGAGAGGAGGAGGAGACATTGGTGGAGGAAACATGCAAATCGTTCGCCAACCTCATTTGCAGAGACATAAAAGCACATCTCCTCGGAGTGTAGAGCAGAACTCCCTGGTAATATATTTATTATTTTGTACCATTTGTGTGCATGTTTCAGTTATTTTTGTTTAACCCACATCAATTTTTTATTACTGTTATTACCCTATATTGTTTGACGAAAGGGATGATTGCTGTGTTTTGTGCATCTTGAAATTCAAATATTTATTGAATTAATGTGTTGTAATTTTTATTATCATTTTTGGATGTGGTAGAAATGTTGGAATTCTTATACGTTAGCAAAAAAAAAGGAGTCCTTATACATTATGTGGAGGTGAAAATTGGCTCAAATTCTTACCAAACGCATAAATAGACGTTATTCTAAGGTGGAAACTGGCTCAAATTTTTATCAGTTTGGGTAGTTTTGGGTGAAACTGATGATTTGAATTATTTAGCCATTAATAACAGTATGTATTGCAAAAGACTTGCAAGGGTACTTTATAACTGTCATATACAAAAAGATCTAAATAATTTATTTCTGAAACATTTGCTTGGGCATGTTATTTTTGTATAGTGATGGACTGTGTCACCATGAGCTTTGAATTTATGTTATAATAATTTGCGTACGTTTATAGAAAGGAATGCCTAAACTTAAAAGTACATCACAACCTTATATATGTAATTAGGAAAGAAAAAAAAAAGGACAGTGTTATTCTCAACGTTCATTTTCTTGGTACTTACCATATGAAAAACTTTATCCCTTTTTTTACCAAAAATTTGGACTAATAAAACTGTGTTCTGTAAATCAGCATTTGAGGAGTGTAAATATAGATACACGTCCCTTAGAAAAATAATGTAAGAGAACATGAATAGAAATGAATGAAGTAGTGAAAGTCAATAAACAACGAATGTACCGTGGTTTAGTTAAAGTTAATTCTTGTATCACCTAGAAATTACAACCAGTTTCCCAAGAAAGAAATATTCAAAGAGGTTTAACAATACAACAATTGCTCATGAACATCAACAACAAAACCTAATGCAATCAGGGAGACTTCCCAAGATTTGCCCATGCCTTCATAAGGTTGGTCTATGACTTTCGCATTTTGCCGCTAAAGACGTGGTCAAGGCAGACCTGGGTTAAATTTGATCTACTATGAAGAGTTGGTGTTTCTTTGAATATGCTCTTGAAGTGACATTGGTCGACGTTGACAAGATATCATAAAATGTGCCTTCAAACTCACTATATAGGCCGCTTTTCCCAGTTGCAAATGATCGGTGAAAATTCCCAAGGGAAACAAGGCCGAATGCTTCAATAGTAAAGTGGTCAAAAACTCTTCAAAGTAGTCAAATATGTTTGGTCGGAATGCTTTGAATAGACGGTTGAAATACCCATGCAACGACTGTTCAAAATAATTGGTTGAAAAAAAACCAAGGGCAATCGAGTGAGTCGATCAAAGTACCCAAGGAAAACAATCAAAATGGAAGCTCCTAGTGATCAAAATCTATTGATCGAGCAACTCAGTCGGTCGGTCGAATACGATGGGATGTGATCAGTTGAAGCTTGGCTAATGGAAGTCAAAATTTCAAGCGCTCACCCCTGTAGTTGTTTTGTCTTCTCTAATTTGTTTGAACAGGCATTTTGATGGAAACCCAACTCTACACATCAACCTCTAGCTAAATTCACTCATTTCCAACAAAATACAATACGATAAAATCACATATGTTAGTGTTTCTTTCCTCACGTACCAACATCGCAATGTTCCGAAGGTAATATTCGGAAGTAAAGTGAAAAGAGAAAGTCGACCGAAGGCAAGATGCCTAGGCCGAAAGCAATAATAAAGAAAAAGCGCTGGAAATTAAAGACAAAAGATTTATAGTGGTTTGAAAGCCTGGTCTCTATGTCCAGAATTGAGAAGTTCTTTTGCTACTTAGTCTGTTAAGCTGAAGGTGGCTTTACAAGTTCTGAATGGCTGTGTCCGCCATCATGAGTATTCTCTAAAAGCTTACGTCTCAAAATTAGAATGATTAGAAATGATTTCTTAGTAAATCCATTCAGGATCCAATCCCATCCATGTGGTCTATGCCTTGTATTTTTTGGCATCTTGCTACTCTACCATTTGTGGAGAGCTTCTGTCTTGGATTGCTGATTTGCCTTGCCTGTTGGGCTAAGATTTAAGCACGTGTTATCATTTGGTTGGTTGCAAATTGATGTGGATTGATGACCTAAAATTTCTATGTATAGCTTGACCGCCTTGACCCTTGTTCTTCATCCAAGCATTAGATTACATGAGTCCTTGATAAATCTTGAGGCTATCTCAATCGTTGATCTAGGTTATACATTGAGGCGCTCTCGGCCTTCAATAGAGACGACTTCGGTCTCTTATGTTAAACCATGCGCTCTTGGCCTTTATTCCCAGTTACAGTTGCCTTGAGTTGCAGCTTCAAGTAGAGACACTCACAAGGTCTCAGTACCTAGAGGCAGCATGTAGTCTTGGTTCAATAGCATGTCTTGATGCTTTCGTAGCAACACGCCTTGATGCCTTTGTCTTTCGCTAAGAAGTCAACCTAATGACTTATGCTTTCGGTTGGAGGCCCGTCTTGAGGCATATACTCTCGGTTTAGGATCGGTTTGATGACCATTGCTTTTGGTTGAGCTCGTATTATACATATGTTTTTAGGGTGGCTTGACTTGAGTCACAATACCACGCTTTTAATATGAGCAATACCCGTGGTCCACAGCTTTAATTATATCGTGGGACCGAACTTTAGGTCTTAGTATTATGGGCCATATCTGGTCGTTTAGGCTCGGCATCTAGCCTTCAATGTCTTGGCCGTTCTAATGGACATTAAGCCCTCGGAACTTGTTTATGTCTTGGTATGTGTGTTTACCTTTGGGCTAAAAAATCGAAATAAGTTATACGAGACGATGTACAACGTTTTTATTGACATTGAATACCTATCGGGGGTTAAGTATAGGTCAAGGCTTTTAGGTTTTGGCATAGAGGATAAAATCTTTTGGTATTCATGTGTAATGAATGCTCGGAGATTTTCCTTTCGAATTTACATGTATAGTCAAAGATCGAATATAACTAAGTAAAATTTATTGTATAACACATGTCCCTCCAAAGTTTACTTTGTATGGATGAAAACGAAATGAACTTTGGATTTTGCAGGGAATGTTAGATCATACTTTCATACTTGACTATTGTCGCTCCTTCTCTCGGTTTTGTATCATTTTTTTTAGCTTTAAAACAAATCAATGTTCGAATATATCTAACATTATCGTATAGTGAGGATTTTGTAGCATATGGGACATATCAATTACTGCAATAGGTAAGATGACTAGCCTTGCGTAATGTGACGACCAGCCTTTCGACCATCGAATGTCGACACTGATAAATTCACGGTATCCACATATCGAGAACCCAAATGCCGGAAAGACATATTGTTAGGGTAAAATAAAAAAGGAAATAGAATAAGAAAGAAGGAACACGATATCAGAATCTCACAGCGGCACGATAATATATAATATTAAAAAATAGTACAAAACTGTCACTGTGAAATACGAAACATTTTAGAGTTACAATTCTAAATGCTAGCATCATCTTGGACAGTTATAACAACCTGTCCTCACAAATGTTGATATATGCATAATTGTAATGCAGCGGAAATAAGAACACTATGCTAGGTGAAACATCTAACTCGTCTCCTCGAGCTCTAATAAACCTCCAACTAAAACCTGTTTTTCTTAGACTACTTGAAAGACCACACGAGGAATTTATGAAAAACAGAAACTACGTGTCAGACCTAATTCTGGTATGAAAAACTTAAGAAATATGCGATCAACATATAACAGTACTTTTGAAACCGCACAGAATGCTATAACGGTTATCCCCTTAAAAGAACCACACATCTAATAAGTACATATGGTGATATAATAGATAATGTCTAGGGTGTAGAATATAAAGCAGAAAATAGTTGTGTTGCGTATACACCACAACAATAATAGGTGTACAGTCAATACCGCTAAGGCACATTCATATATGTGTAAGGATTTCCACGGAAGTGCCTCCAATACATCGAGAACAATCCTCCTGCACAAGGATTAGAGAAATTCTTCCGAGCAATGTATATCTTTAGGGAATGTACCATAGGAAATGCATAGCTGGCCCGCTCTGGCCCACGCCCGAACACAAGGCCCCGAATGCATCCTATCTCTTGGCTATGCATCATATGGGTTAGCTAAACCCCTTGGCTATGCATCCTATCTTTGGTTTCTGTCATTACCAATGGCGAAGTCATATTCGATATCTTAACACATGAGCCATCATCACTCGAACAAATCTCAGCACACAGCCCCAACTTGAAAAGATCTCAGAACCACACATGGATTCTCATATTTCCAAAGATTTCAAACCCACACATGGATTTCCACATCCTGAATACCACAAACCTCTATATGGTGTGACGACCCGCAAATCCGTACCCTTTGAATCGACAATAAACCAAACATGTCCGACCCGAAAAGCACAGAATGACAGAAAGTCAAGAGAAAGAAAGAAGAGAGAAGAAGAGAAGAGAAGAAAGAGAGAAGAGAGAACCAAACAGAATAATACAAAATCTCACATCGTAGCGAAAAACATATAATATCATATCAATGATCTTTACAAAACAGAAACTGTATATACATACATCAATCAGAGTTCAACAATCAATAACTAATCATCATCCTGGATAGTTATAGTAACCTGTCCTTACAATTGTTGATAATTTAAATAACAAAGCAACGGAAAATAAACAGATACGTGTATACGACATGAAGATCTCCAGCTCGCCTGCTGAAGCTCCAAAGCACCAAATCTGAACCTGTAAATATACTCGGTCTGACCCAAGCATTGAAAGGGAAGAACGCCCGGATCAGTTTGGTAAACCAGCGTGAGAAAACATACTCAACTGAACTTATTACATTACCAAAACTTTCCTTTTCAAAACAAAAGTATCTCGTAAGACATGCCCACACATGAACACGGACATGTTTTTACCTTACGATAACCAAAATCCTTCATATCAAATCATGTTATATTATACTAGTGTCTAGTATACAAATAATAATTAAAATAGCCGAAATTGATACCATTATTAAATTCCAGCATACTAGGCTCTACAAACAAAATGGCAGACAGGTAGTGGAGTTTGGATTTCCATACAAATGACTGGGTGAAGGGAATACCTTCCGATGGGTACACCTCTAGATGGATGTCCCGAGGCACAGAATATCTGCCCTCTACCAACACAAGACCGGCCTACCTCTATAACTAGGTAGTACCGAATATGTCATCCCTCGGTCGTTACCAACCTTTCCGAGGGCCCTCTAGCATACAAACCACATTAATTTACATCCCGAACGACATAGCGGGAAGAAATATATCTAGAAGGGGATGATTATATCCTAATTGGGAATGACCCACTTAGCCTTGCCGCATCTAACCATGTTCTGGTCATTTCCGGTTGATGAGGCATGAGGTAACGATTACCTTTCACATATCACATATCACATCACTTTTTGAATGCCACATTGTCATTTCCTTTGACTACTAATTGCCTTCCATAAAAATACAACCCTTGAGCTCGTATGTCTCAAGGAGGGTGTTAAGCTAAGAGAAGTTGCCTTCTCCGCCACCAACAGATGTACGTTTGTAAAAACCAATGTACGTAATCATAGAAATGCAACATCAGACACTCGTCCATACAAATTGTCCAAGAACAGGAACAACCAAAGTACTTTCCTACCACATCCTGTCGGGAAATCCCTAGGATTAGTTGCGAATAGTCCTTGCATTGGATATTTCATAAAGAACAGACTACTGCTACTGGATGTATATTGGGATTTTAACCCCAAACGATCAACAAGCAATCCTTCACTATAAAAATCCTAAATATCAATATCTTCAATAATTTGCACAATCGAATGCATATACGTTGGTCCGAAGTGGTTTTCAAATAAATCTGATCCCGGTCTCTTCGCACCAACAACGCAAAAGCGTTTCTCAACCTCACACAGAAATCGAGTCTCATAGACTTATCACGTCTCCAACTTTCAACTTGCTATCCTTCGGCCAAGAAGGAAGCTCGATAGATTGTAGCAATCACTCTGCACTACATGAATCAACATCCTCAACACCAACAATAATCAAGCCTACACAGTCAGTCACGTACTAAGTGTACGACTAATTAGTTCACACATCAAGTCAAGGAACTAAAATGGTTAAATTTGATAACTATCAAAGCAAACAACAATTATCTAGCACCATAAGTAATCACTAGGCCCTTTTAATTAATCTTTTATTAATTAAATCACTTTTCCAAATCATTTACTTTTAATTATCTTTAAAAAGATATATTCTCAAAACCATTTCAACGTTTCATTATTTGGAAAACATTTCCATATACATATTTTAATAATAAGTGAATTCACAATTTACTTTATTTTCAAACCATTCAAACTCCATTTCAAAATATCACTTCTCAAAACATTCATTTAATTTAAAGGATTATTCACTGTCCAAAATCGTGAATATAATTTTCTTACCAAATTTATTACTTCTACACATTTTAAGTTAAAGGATTATCCACTGTCCAAAATTGTGAATATAATTGATTTCACATTTATAAAACAATGTTTATACATCTCATTTATATTTTATAAAAACTTTCATATATAAAATTCCTTCATTAACCAATCTGATTTATCTCTCGTTTATATGCCAAAATCCAATTATAAGTTTATTTACTTATAAATCTCTTTATTTACAAATTCATTCTTTTTATAACTTCATAAATTTATAAATCTTATTTACTTATAAGATTCATTTATAACTTCATTTTAACACTTATGAAACTCGTTTATAAATCCATTACTTTTATTTATAAAATATCAATTTTATAAATCTTATATATATATATATATAAACCATTTATAATAAATCCAAAATTCTCAATTTAACTTATTTTACAAAATAGTTAACTTCATATTTCAAAAATCATATTTAGGTATATTTCACAAAAATCATAATTTTTATAACATAAAAATTATAACTTTTTACTTATTTAAAATAAATTCATTTCCTTAACAATTCAAAAATTAATAAAACATCTATTTTCAAAATCACTTTGAAATTCTTTTTTATTTGAAATCATCACTTTAATATTTTTAAAATTCCAAAATATGGCCCAATGCTGCAAAAGCGCTAAATAAGGAAATTCACATCAATCACAGCATCCAAACACCATATATCACATGATAACAACATATATATAAATATCTGTAAATAAAAATTAACAATGGCGAGGAATCCAGTTGGATCCCTCCAACTTATCACCTGCAACAAACATACATATGAGAAAATATGTACAATGTCTGCTTCGAGGCAGACGCGCGTACAAAGGGTCATTCGCTTATACACGGGAACGTATAGGGTCTCATCCGCTAAAATATTCGGGAATATATCCAAACCAATCAATATATATATATATGATATATCATATATCATCCAAACAATTATTAAACAGCATAAAATAATTTTATTCTCACTTATATAAAAATATAAGCGAGTCAGAAAGAGTGAGTTGTACTCACTTTGATTCCAATAGTCATTGTAGCGTTTTATTCCGAATAAAATTAAACGAACGTTTAATTTTATCCAAAATTCCTAGCAGCTCCAAATCAATCCAAACCAGTTCCATCACGTAGTGTTTGCGAATACGAACCCGACGCAACTTGTTTCGTCCAATTTCGACCTTGTATGTGAAAGATATGATTTTTATAAGTTTACACGATTTTAAATAAACTAATTTACAACTTTTTTTTAAACCTTAATCTGGCCGTTGCTTTTGGAGACAAGATCTTAGCCGTGTTTCTTTCCTTCTTCCCCATATACAGGTCGAGAAAAATAAACCCATAGCCACGTTCGATTTTCTGATGGCCGGTGCTACCACGTTCTTTGAGACGTTGATCGGAGCACACCACGCGAAAGCTCGCAACCCCACGCACCACCGCCTGCAATGCCGAAGAGCTCGGCCTCCTCCTCGTCTAGAAAAACGTGCACGAACACCATACATACGCGAGCCAATTCTGGCGAATCCACCACACAAAACTTCATCACAGCCGTTGATCTCCTAGATCTCATCGTCGCCTACGTTATTCCTTTAGATGTCGAGGCTTGATATTGAGTGAATGAGGAGATAATCGAGGTGGAGGGGAGAGTTTCCTGGCCGTTCGAAATATAAGTAGCGGCTGCATTTGTTTTCCCTAGGGTTTGTGAAAATTGAGGAAAATGAGGTCCTTTTATAGAAAATTTTCGCGCACTATTCATCCGAAATTTTTCCGAACTCCAATAGAAACTTGCCGCCAAGCATTTATAATGTTTTACCCCTATTTCGAACACAATGGAATATATATCAAGAGCCAATTCTATCGTATTTGGAAGGTAGGTTTTCGAATAAATTTATTCTAATTAAAATTTACTAAAATAAATTTCTACGCGTTTCAGCTTCCCACGATCAAACTGTACGTCTGATTGACCCGAAATTTGAAATTCACCAAAAATTCACTATTATGGATCCAATGAAACTAGTTTCGTCGAAATCCAAGACAGTGTCAAAAATGACTATTTTTACACGTTAATTAAATCGATAAATTTCCAATTTCTATAAATTAACTTTAATTCAATTTTAAAAGTTTACCAACATCATTCAAATCCAAATAGAATTTAATTCAACTTTATAAATCATTTTTATTCACAATAAAATTCCAATCTTATTATTTCCACAATTTCAAATATTAAATTAATAATTTAATTATCCAATTAAATCAAGATATTTGAAATATAAGTTATTCAACTTATAGAATTAACTTGTGAATATTTAAAATCAATTAAATATTCCCATTTCCGAATGACTGAAATTCTGGGTCATTGCATTCTCCCTACTTAAAAGAATTTCGCCCTCGAAATTACCACGTAAGAAAAAGCCATAAAATCAATTAACTTTTCAAAACAACTCGTTCAAACTAGATTACCATAATTATTAAAACCTTTTAAATTTTTTCCAAAATCCATTAGTTAAACTTCTTTTAAAACCTTTTCTAAGTTTTCAAATCAATTCATAGTTATCTTTTCAAAACCAACTAATATCGTTTAACTTTTAACTCAAAAATCAAAATTTTAGTTATCAAAATTTTTTCCAATTTTCCCAAAAAATTTCTAACGCCTTAAAATTTCAAAAACATTCGCCATAGCCTCCTTTGAGCGATTCGATCTGGAAAAATCACAATATATATATATCACAAATATACATCTCATCTTTGAGGATGAGGCATCCCGTAGGGAAGAAATATAATAGTACGATATGTAATCCGAGATATGTACCTTATATACTATTAGCGAGCATATACGGCTAATATAGCACGAAAGCGAGCTCCAAATGCGAAGCATATGCCATCCGCACCTACTAAACACTCAACAAACAATAAGTACATGTATGTATGCAAAGTAATATCAATATACCACATATACCAATACAACAACTATATATGCCAATATAGCAAATGCAATCAAAAGCAACAAATTCAACCATCAAACAACTATCATCCAAGTAACCTCCAACAAACCAATATATATCCAGTCAATCCATAACTAAATCAATATACATTCATTTCTCATTAATATTCATTGAATTGGTTTTCAATATATCCACATTTGATTCATTAACATTGGATTTTACTAACATTCATTTGTTCATATTCAATTAGTTTACATTCACTAATATACATTCAAGTTAGTTCATTTCCAAATTAAATTCAATTCAATTCTATTTGGATTCACTTACTTCCAATTTGAATTTAATTATTTAGCTTTCAATTTCATTAATTCAATTCCATATGAATTTCTATACAATCAACTAACATCAATTATTCTATAACAATTCATTTACATTCGACTGATTAACATTCAATCCATATTTTATTTACTAATTTATTTCATTAGTTCAATTCAATTCATTCATTAATTCAATTGCTAGTTCATTTTATAACTAAAGTTGAATTTCATTATATAACTCAAGTTCATATTCGTTTAATGACTTCATTTCATTAATTCACTTTATTAATTCATTTTGATATCAAATTCAACTTCATTCAACATTACTTAAGTTATGTTTCATTTCATTCTCATTTACATTTACTTTCATTATACAACTTAAGTTCACTTTTAATTTAATTCAAATTCTATTTTATTTAACTCATTTCATTAGCTCATTTCTTTTTCTTTACTTGAGTTAAATTTCATTTTCAAAGATCGTTTCCTTTTAAGTTAACATAGATTTCATTTCTTAACATTTCATAATTAACCATTAGAAAAAAAAATTTCCAACTTATTATTACAAAATTCATAAGTTATACTTATTCATTTCAACTTTCATGAATATTTATTTATGTTCGCTTTCATTCTCATTTTATAATTTCAATTCATGGTTATACAATTACTTTACAACTTAAGTTTAAATTTTCATTTCAATAACTTATCTAATCCAGTTCGCTTTATTTAACTTTACAAAAATTAAATTTTTATTTCATATTATAAGTCCAAAATTCAATTTCCTTATATTTATCGGTTTCAAACTGGATTTTAAATTCAAATTTATTTATAACAACAAAACTTCAATTTCAATTTACTATTGGTAGCAAATCCATCACACAAAAACTTGAAAATGGTACTGATGATGCTGCAGTCATCACCCTTACTATTTTCTAGCAATATTAGTGAATTCAGTGCTTTATATTCATTTAAAACCCTTTTCATATTTATAAATCTTTTACTTATATAATTTCACTATCTAACTTTACTTATATAAGATTAATTCCAAATTTATTTAACTTATTTAGATTTATAACAATATAACATCTTCAATCTTTGAAAAATAACTTTCAAAATCAATGGGATTCAAATTTTCAAATTTATAGTTTAAATCCATTTTTATTTATAACTCATATTTATAAATATACTCATGTAGTTTCATTTTTTATATATAAGATTATTTCACAATTGTAAATCATATTAATTATAATTCCATAATTTGTAATTCACTTGCTTATATAATTTATTCTTTTACAATTGTTGTTTTTATTTAGATTATTCAACAGCTTTTATTAACTTATATATATTTACATTTTCAAACAACCAAATAATCAATTTATATACACAATAATAATTCCTAGAGAAATTATCCTTTATATATAAAATATAATCGAGGTAAAATTATTTCATTTACCCAATTTAAAAACAATACTATGTCGACTTGCCTCGTTTAAGTGTTTAGAAACCCCTATCGATAACATGGCGTCCCACGCACCGACCAGAATTCATAAGTAACTCAACGGATAAGTGAACACAATATAAAACATTTTTATAATCACTAACAAATACACGCTCATATATATAATACACTCAAACTCAATCTAGGGTGCTACTGACCCTATCTATACTGAGTACACATCAAAGCCTAGGAATATACTAAACCTAAGTTCCGATACCTTGCTGTGATGACCCGCAAATCCGTACCCTTTGAATCGACAATAAACCACACATGTCCGACCCAAAAAGCACAGAATGATGGAAAGTCAAAAGAAAGAAACAAGAGAGAAGAAGAGAAGAGAAGAAAGAGAGAAGAGAGAACCAAACAGAATAATACAGAATCTCACGTCGCAGCAGAAAATATATAATATAATATCAATGATCTTTACAAAACAGAAACTTTATATACATACATCAATCAGAGTTCAACAATCAATCCCTAATCATCAGCCTGGACAGTTATAGTAACCTGTCCTTACAATTGCTGATAATTTAAATAACAAAGCAATGGAAAATAAACATATACATGTATATGACATGAAAATCTCAAGCTCGCCCGTTGAAGCTCCAAAGCACCAAATATGAACATGTAAATATACTCGATCTGACCCGAGCATTGGAAGGAAAGAACGCCTGGATCAGTCTGATAAACCAGCGTGAGAAAACACACTCAACTGAACTTATTAAATTACCAAAACTTTCCTTTTCAAAACAAAAATATCTCGTAAGACACGCCCACACATAAACACGAACATGTTTTTACCTTACGGTAACCAAAACCCTTCATATCAAATCATGTTATATTATACTAGTGTCTAGTATACAAATAAAAATTAAAATAGCCGAAATTGTTACCATTATTAAATTCCAACATACTAGGCTCTATAAACAAAATGGCAAACACGTAGTGGATTTTGGATTTCCATACAAATGACCAAGTGAAGGGACTACCTTCCGATGGGTACACCTTTAGATGGATGTCCCGAGCCACAGAACATCTGCCCTCTACCAACACAAGACTGGCCTACCTCTATAACTAGGTAGTACCGAATATGTCATCCCCCGGTCGTTACCAACCTTTCCGAGGGCCCTATAGCATACAAACCACATTAATTTACATCCCGAACGGCATAGCGGGAAGAAATATATCTAGAAGGGGATGATCATATCCTAATTAGGAATGACATACTTAGCTTTGCCGCATCTAACTATGTTTCGGTCATTTCCGTTTGATGAGGCCTGAGGTAACGATTACCTTTCACATATCAAATCACTTTTTGAATGCCACATTGCCATTTCCTTTGACTACTAATTGCCTTCCAAAAAAATACAACCCTTGAGCTCATATGTCTCAAGGAGGGTGTTAAGCTAAGAGAAGTTGGCTTCTCCGCCACTAACAAATATACGTTTGTAAAAACCAATGTATGTAATCATAGAAATGCAACGTCAAACACTCGTCCATACAAGTTGTCCAGGAACAGGACAAACCAAAGGTACTTTTCTACCACATCCTATCGGGAAATCCTTAGGATTAGTAGCGAATAGACCTTGCATTGGATATTTCATAACGAAGAGACTACTTCTACAGGATGTTAACCCCAAACGATCAACAAGCAGTCCTTCACTATGAAAATCCTAAATATCAATGTCTTCAATAACCTGCACAATCGAACGCATATATGTTGGTCCGAAGTGGTTTTTAGATAAATCTGATCCCGGTCACTTCGCACCAACAACGCAAAAGCGTTTCTCAACCTTACACAAAAACTAAATCTCATAGAGTTATCACGTCTCCAACTTTAAACTTGCTATCATTCGGCCAAGAAGGAAGCTCGATAGATTGGAGTAATCACTCCACACTACACGAATCAACATTCTCAACACAAACGATAATCAAGCCTACACAATCAGTCACGTACTAAGTGTACGACTAATTAGTTCCCACATCAAGTCGAGGAACTAAAATGGCTAAATTTTATAGTCGGTTATTTAACTATCAAAGCAAACAACTATTATCTAGCACCATAAGTAATCACTAGGCCCTTTTAATTAATCTTTTATTAATTAAATCACTTTTCCAAATCATTTACTTCAAATTATCTTTAAAAAGATATATTCTCAAAACCATTTCAACGTTTCATTATTTGGAAAATGTTTCCATATACTTAGTTTAATAGTAAGTGAATTCACAATTTACTTTATTTTCAAACCATTCAAACTCCATTTTAAAATATCACTTCTCAAAACATTCATTTAATTTAAAGGATTATTCACTGTCCAAAATCGTGAATATAATTTTCTTACCAAATTCATTACTTCTACACATTTTAATTTAAAGGATTATCCACTGTCCAAAATCGTGAATATAATTGATTTCACATTTATAAAACAATGTTTATACATCTCATTTATATTTTATAAAAACTGCCATATATAAAATTCCTTTATTAACCAATCTCATTTATCTCTCGTTTATATGCCAAAATCCAATTATAAGTTTATTTACTTATAAATCTTTTTATTTACAAATTCATTCTTTTTATAACTTCATAAATTTATAAATCTTATTTACTTATAAGATTCATTTATAACTTCATTTTAACACTTATGAAACTCGTTTATAAATCCATTACTTTTATTTATAAAATATCAATTTTATAAATCTTATATATATATAAACCATTTATAATAAATCCAAAATTCTCAATTTAACTTATTTTACAAAATAGTTAACTTCATATTTCAAAAATCATATTTAGGTATATTTCACAAAAATCATAATTTTTATAACATAAAAATTATAACTTTTTACTTATTTAAAATAAATTCATTTCCTTAACAATTCAAAAATTAATAAAACATCTATTTTCAAAATCACTTTGAAATTCTTTTTTATTTGAAATCATCACTTTAATATTTTTAAAATTCCAAAATATGGCCCAATGCTGCAAAAGCGCTAAATAAGGAAATTCACATCAATCACAGCATCCAAACACCATATATCACATGATAACAACATATATATAAATATCTGTAAATTAAAATCAACACTGGCGAGGAATCCAGTTGGATCCCTCCAACCCGTCACCTGCAACAAACATACATATGAGAAAATATGTACAAGGTCCGCTTCGAGGCAGACGCGCGTACAAAGGGTCATCCGCTCATACACTAGAACATATAGGGTCTCATCCACTAAATTATGCGGGAATATATCCAAACCAATCAATATATATATATATATATAATATCACCCAATCAATTATCAAACAACATAAAATAATTTTATTCTCACTTATATAAAAATATAAGCAAGTCGGAAAGAGCGAGTTGTACTCACTTTGATTCCAATAGTCGTTGCAATGTTTTATTCCGAATATAATTAAACGAATGTTTAATTTTACCCTAAATTCCTAGTAGCTCCAAATCAATCCAAACCAGCTCCATCACGTAGTGTTCGCGAATACAAACTCGACGCAACTTGTTTCGTCCAATTTCGACCTCGTATGTGAAAGATATGATTTTTATAAGTTTACACGATTTTAAATAAACTAATTTACAACTTTTTTTTAACCTTAATCTGGTCGTTGCTTTTGGAGACAAGATCTTGGCTGTGTTTCTTTCCTTCTTCCCCATGTACAGGTCGAGAAAAATTGTAACGACCCAGAATTTTCGACCCCGAAAATTCGACATTAATACGTTCACTGTAGAAATGCCGAGCAATCGAACGCCGGAAATTCCATATTGTTAGGGTAAAGAAGAAAAGAGGTAGAAGAAGAAACAGAAAATAAAAACACAGAATCTCACATTCGCAGCGGATCAAAATATAATATACAAATAGCAGTATTTACACAAGAAAGATGTATCTGCCAATTTACATACAATACATCAGAGTTCATCAAAACTGGACAGTTGCAACAACTTGTCCCAGAATACAAACAAGATAACTTCTATACATAGCGGAATAAACAACATACGTTCCTGCCATCCAGCACTCCTCCTGGGCTCCAGAACGTCCTAACCAGAAAATATGTAATACTCGGTCTGACTCGAGCATTGCAATAAAGTAACACCCGAGTCATGCTGGAAACCAGCGTGAGTAAACCCATATAATTTGAAATACCAAGTTATAAAACTTAATTGAAAACCAGGGTAACTCGTACCTTACTACGAGTTCTTAACTTGTTATAGTCAATCACTTATTACCAAACAATATTTAAGAACTATTACTCAGTTTAAATGGCCATGTTACTCAATTTATTCCATTCCAGCCTATTTGATTCTAAAATCAAATCTATAAAGAATTATTGTAGATTACTAATCGAAGTGGTTTCGGATATTGCTGATACCCGACCCCGGTCTCTTCGAATCCAATGTCATCCCTTAAGCCAAGTAGTTTAAGTAAATAATTTAGTTACATTCAGAATAACATACGCACACAGAAATCTATCACGGATATTTAATTAAATAAATGATTCACATTTATTAACAGATCAATCCATCCATTTCATATCACAGCACATCACAAATTATCAGTCTAGAGATATTCAGTAATCCAAGCATTCGATATAACTTAATCATCCATAAGCAAGGTTAATTAGTTATACAATTCCTAATTAATTTAATTTAATCACCAAATAAATTAAATTAATTACTTTAAATTACTTTTAAATCCTGCTTAATTAACCTTAGTTAATTATAACCATTTATTATTATTTTAAATTAATTAATGAAATTAATTATTCACATTAAGTAATTATCCTTTAATTAATTACATAAAGTAATTAGCTTTTTAATTAATTACATTAAGTAATTAGCCTTTAATTAATTAAGACCTTAATTAATTTAAGATAAACCATTTATCTTACTTAATTATCATTAAAATCTTATTAAATTAAATGCTTGAAATTAATATATACAAAATCTCCCGAGACCTTTTTATTGATTAAAAATTCAATACATTTATCTTTAATTACTTACTTAATTACAACCTTTATACTTTGAAAACACTTGGGAATTAATATAATTATTGAAACCAAAACAACTTAAAATCAAAACTAACTTGACTTTATAATCTATATATTTGAAATTTGTTTGAAACTTGATAATTACTTTTACTTGAAATTTATTTAATAGTTGGTTTTGAAAACATATACAATTTCTCTTTGAAACTTGCTTATTTACTTTGCTTTTAAAAACTTGTTAACAGAATTCACTTTCATCAGGAAACCCGTGCCCAAGCTAGAATTTCCCGAACAATCACTCGAGCACTCATTCCATTACTCTACTCGATGAATCTCGTGAATGACTCGAGAACGACATCGAGCCAAGACCATACTTCCCGATCCTCTTCTTCTTCTCCTTCCTCCATTACAAAGCTACAACCCAGACACAATGATGACACATGTGCACGTGCACATGCGATTACCGTCGCCCCGGTCAACAACGCTACCACCGGCACGTTGACGTCGACACCCTTCCTCGATTTCGACCACCAAAATTTCGAAACGTCCTCCAAAACGAAATCGAGCAGAAACGAGGACCACCTGAACCAAACTCGATCCAAAGATTCGACGAGCACCATCACCTCCGTCCATCTGAAACCTCGCCGTTGAGCCCAGACATTCGCCAGAGTCCCACTCTTCATTCTCCCCTACTCCGATCATGTCTAATACCTCCTCGACGACATACTGACCTCCAAATCAACGTCGACCAAATCAGGGTCTAAAACCCTAATTCGTCGTCGACACACCACCAAAATGGCCTGAAAAATCCAAGACCATTTTTCCTGAGATCCCCATCACTCAGGCTTCCTCCCACATCAAGCACGATGCTCGACCCGCCGCCGATCGTCGTGAATTGACGAAAAACCAAATACCGTTCATCTCAACAATTCACCTCAACCACTCACTTAAAAATCGTGATATCTATATTAAAAATCATGGTTTCTAAGCACGAATCCAAATCTACAATCAAAACTTGGAAATTTAACAATCGAATTTTGACTTGAATTGATTTTTCAATGTATATTTCTCTTTCCTAGTTAATTACCTTCTAATTATACTTATAAACATTTTTAAAGACAAGATTTGGTTAATACAAACAGCTTTCCTTTAAACATCATAATCTAATTTAGTTTATATGAAGAGAGATTGAATTTAGAGTATGTTTGGTCTGTTGCAACTCAACAGAGACATGTTTACAGATATGCACACAGTACTCATACTTATATACATACAAGCATATTTATACATTCATGCAAACATTTCACAACAATATTTTCAAGAATTTATCACATGCATCAGGGTAAATAAGTAGATTTGGTTAAAAGGGTGAATGTTTACTCACCATATTGTTGAACAGAGGGAAGCTTTATTTTTTTGAAAACCTGGAAATTGATTTTTGAACTTGAAACTGCAAGCTTGAATTTGAAACTGCAATTTTGCTCTAGATCTTACTTGATTGTACTTGAATCTACTTATGTTTGAGTTGAATTTGAATCTGAAGTTGTTGTTTGGATTTTTCTTTAGTTTGATTTCCTTTTAGTATTTAGTTTAGAAGACGAATGAAAGAATGGAGAAAAATAAGTATCAGCTTGGTTTAAACACTTTATTTATATATTCAATTTTAAAAGAAAACTAATGCCACTTGTAATTGCATGTTACTATTATCTCACAAATGTCAAATGCATATATTTAATAATTTCTTATGTTTTATTAATATATGCTTTTATATTTAATACTTTTTTATATATACAACTTATATTTATCTCATGCATATTTTAAAGAAAGTATGTTAACCTCTTATTAAATCCTATTTTAAACTTAACTATTATATTTTAAATTAATAAATATTATCTTTAGTATTTTTAAAAATATGGAATTTAACTTTAACTAGCTCTTGAAAATTATTACATTGAATTCAAATCAATGCTTCCTAATCACAATATATATATATATATATATATCCATATTTTTACAAACTTCCTTCTATTTTACTTCTCATGGCATATACATAAATATATATATATATATACATACATACTTATATACTTTTATAAGTATACACTTAAAACTTTCAACATCATAAAGTTTGCATATATCTATTTATATTTATTAATTTACTATAAGATTCATCATTTCCAGATATTTATAATTCAACATTTATTATAGTTTCAAATCTATTTATATACATCCAGATATTTTTAGTTATCATAATTTTATTTGTTTAACCAAATATAAATCATTATTTCAATAGTAAAAATCAGTTAATTATCCAATTAACAGATGTCCAAAAATCTGGGTTATCACAAAAATAAACCTATAGCCACGTTCGATTTTCTGATGGTCGGTGCTACCACGTTCGTCGAGACGTTGATCGGAGCACACAACGTGAAAGCTCACGACCCCACGCACCACCGCCTGCAACGCCGAAGAGCTCGGCCTCCTCCTCATCTAGAAAAACATGCACGAACGCCATACATACGCGAGCCAATTCCGGCGAATCCACCACACGAAACTTCATTACAACCGTTGATCTCTTAGATCTCATCATCGCCTATGTTTTTCCTTTGGATGTCGAGGCTTGATATTGAGTGGATGAGGAGATAATCGAGGTGGAAGGGGAGAGTTTCCTGGCCATTCGAAATATAAGTGGCGGCTGCGTTTGTTTGCCCTAGGGTTTGTGAAAATTGAGGAAAATGAGGTCCTTTTATAGAAAATTTTCACGCACTATTCATCCGAAATTTTTCCGAACTCCAATCAAGACGTGATGCTAGGCGTTTATAATGTTTTTCCCTCATTCCGAACACAATTGAATATATATCGAGAGCAATTCCATCGTATTTGGAAGATAGGTTTTCGAATCGATTTATTTTAATTAAAATTTACTTAAATAAATTTCTACGCGTTTCAGCTACCCACGATCAAATCGTACGTTCGATTGACACGAAATTTGAAATCCTACAATAATTCACTATTACGGATCCAATGAAACCATTTTTGTCGAAATCCGAGATAGTGTCAAAAATGACTATTTTTACATGTTAATTAAATCAATAAATTTCCAATTTCTATAAATTAACTTTTAATTCAATTTTAAAAGTTTGCCAACATCATTCAAATCTAAATAGAATTTAATTCAACTTTATAAATCATTTTTATTCACAATAAAATTACAATCTTATTATTTCCACAATTTCAAATATTAAATTAACAATTTAATTATCCAATTAAATCAAGATATTTGAAATATAAGTTATTCAACTTATAAAATTAACTTGTGAATATTTAAAATCAATTAAATATTTCCTATCCAAATGATTGAAATTCTGGGTCGTTACACATGGGTTCGAGCATACAAATCAGATCTCGAATTTCCACATAGATTCTAGCACCTTGAACAAATCACTAACCTCTTCCAAAGCATAGAACACGTATAAGGTTTTGAAGTGGTTACGATTTCGAGTCATCTTATACAAATAAACTCCTCCACTTACCAGACGCTTCAAAACCCATCAATAGATTTCTGGTTAACTCAACTCCCGTTCTGTCAGAAATAAACAAACAATACGTAAGGGTGGAGATCCTCTCATATCCGGATGGATTTCCTTATCATTTGTCCTAGCAGAACAAGACGGGATTATGCGTATAGTATAGCATCTACGAAGATAATTGTACCGTTTATCCTCGTGTTTCTCCTAGGCATTTCCTAAATTAATTTTGGTCGATTTTGATAGTCGACTAATCGACTATCAAGTATAAGATAGACAATCATAAATGTAAACCAAGTCTCATATACTTATTACGTTTTCGATCTTTTCAACTCTTACTATCGCTCGGTCAAGAGTGAAGCCGGTAGGTTAGAGCACTATTGCTTCTATACCCTACTCGTACATCACATTCTTAACTCTCACAGTAGAACAAGCCTACTTCGTCGGCTTTTAGTGCTAAGTACACAATTAAATACTTTCCATAGACAAGTGAACACACAAAGCGTTGTTAACTCACACAAAGCACAATTAAGTCACATCAACGACTTCTAACTCCCTTTTTATTTAATTAAACATTTATTAATTAAACCTCTTTTTATTAGTAAAACTCATTTTATCTAATAAAACTTCTTTCTTTTAATTAATATTCCTTTATTAATTAAAACTTCATTTATATACTTGTATATATTTTTAATTTCTCTTTATAAAAGATATATACTTGTGTTATACTATTTCACTATTCATTTATACTCTTTTCAAAAATTCGGCAATTATTTATATACTTATCTCGACATTATAAGTGTATTCACAAATCAACTAACAAGGTTTACTTACTTTAAAAATAATCAGAAAGGTTACAAATGTTTCCAGAACATTGTTACTATAAACCCTTTCTCTCTTTTATATTTTAAACATATACTTTTTCTATCTTTATTCAAAAGATTGCATACTTGTTATTACTTTTAAAATAGTAATTTAAAAGGTCTAATTACATTCAAAAATCGATTTCAAAGGGCTTAAGACAATGTTACTCAAACATTGTCGCTACAAACCCAAAACCATTTCACATATCCTTATCCTCGAAACATTCTTTTTAAAGATTTATTTACATTTATAATAAGTATAATCTAGAGGGATTAAAGATGAATGTTGTTAATATATTGTCACAACAAACCTAAAACAATTCCATACTTGTTATCTATGCAGTTAAAGCGCTCGGTAGATTCAATGCGGCGGAGGTGCAAAAAGTCATAACGGGGATACAGCGAGGATATAGCAGGATATAGCGGATGACTCTAAAATAGCATATAAAACTCGTACTTAATGTTTTTACAGATATATAAATGGTAATTAAATGAAAAATTAACATTAAACTGAATTATAATTAATACATAAATAATTTTAAATAATAATATGTGCGAATATACTGTAATAAACATAAAACTGGTATATAACATAATTGGATTTAGTAGAATATTAGAGTATTTTCATTTCTGAAAATATATTAAAAATTCAATTAAATAAATTAATTTCATAATTTTTATAATGTCTAAATGTCATTTTTCAATTCATTTCTTTTAAAGAAGATATAGCGGAATATAGCAGGAATAACGGGATATAGTGGAAATAGAGGGGCTTAAAGCGGAAAGGCTATATTTGGGGCTACATGGAAAAATCGTAGCGGTAGAAATCCGCTATGAGATATAGCGGGATTACAGCGGGGTAATAGCGGGGAATTAACTGCACTGCTTGTTATTATCTTTAAAAACATTCTTTTAAAGATCCAAGTATGTCTACATTTATTAAACAAAGTAATATACTTATTAATAACTTTGCAAAACCATTTGTTATAACATAAGTGTTATAACCCAAAACTTCCTTATTCCTTTATAAAATACTTACTTTTTTCAAACTTACATATTTACTAAAACCCTTTTTAAAATGATATGTATGTATTATGTATGTATGTATACACACAAATTTATTTTTAAGATAAAATATTTAATAATAAAAACAATTTAGAAAGATATTATATTACATAAGCTTCTATTTATTTAATTAAATATTTAACTATTTTTCTAAAACCTATATATGTTTAAAAATATTTTAAAAATACCATGCTATGGTTTAAAACATTTATATTAAATTTTACTTAAAAATACTTATTTCATAAGTTATTTAAAAACCATAAAAATCGTGTTTTATAATTTAAATCCTTTACTTTACAAATTCATAAGTAATTATTAGAAATATATTTAAACTTTGATATTTTTCCTAGTAAAAAGTACACTTATTTTACTTATTAAAAATGCAAAAAAGCCCCTATGATGTCTTTCAAAGTTAACTTTAAAAATCGCTAAACACAAGGCATTTTCAAAGTGCATTCATAACGACTTTTTCATTTCTAAATTTCACAACCTCATTCCCCAATTTCTACAACTTTTCAAACAAATTCCTCTAGGTCAAACACACCAAAATGTGTGTAGGGAATAATCAAATATATATTTTTCCAAAATAATCATAGTTTAACCAATTTAACATATGTTAAGTATAAGGGATTTCGAAGTTCAATTGTAGCGACTATTTCTTCTCAAACATTCACAACACATTTCAACTTTTCACACAGATTTACAAATAAGTAAAAAAAATTCTTGGCTATGATGCATGTTTTAGAGGGTTATAAGAGAAATTATAATGCATATAATGTTGTCGCTTGCTTTCCAAAGCAAGGAGGGATCCAAAAGTAATAACTCGCATTGTTCTCTATTTTAACTTATATTTTCAACAAGCAAATATTATATACACAACATGTACAATTTGATGATGAGTAAACTCACCAAAGCTCAAGCCAAACTAAGATGTAGACAGTCTCACTATGAGTGCAATGACAAAGACGGCGTCTCGATTGGACCTCGTATGCAAAAGTTATTGATTTTATAAGGATTTTAATTATATGATTTAATCAATTAACTAAATAAATTAATAATTATATCTTAATCCACTTATTCAATCATATTATTTAATTAAATGTCACTGTGCACGCACCTGTACACGCATAAATGCCGCACCCTCCCCCATCGATTCCTCCTTCGTTTCTCCATAAATCGTCGAACGGTTTTTTCCAACGCGTCACACTTTACGGTCTCTACGGGATGAACCCAACCATTGTCAGCTCATTCTCATCCTTCAAATGGTGACCTTATGCTCCACCGTATGGCAATATATGTGGCATTTATATGTGGTGTTTGCCCTGGCCCAGACGAGCTCCTCTGGTCTATGCTAAAACACTCCACTTCGCGAGCCGAGTCTAACCGTACATTCACTTCAAGCTTCGGCCCACTACATCAATCGCAACTTCGGCCTTCCCAACCACTGTACATGGGTTGCGTTTCAAACCAGGCATCCAGTGTTCAAGAAATTGATGCGGGTAGGTGCAAGCGGCCAAGAGGAACTCAACAACACACTCCATTTCACCTAACTCCCCCTCAACTCCATCAAAGTCTAAACCTAGTTAGCGGCAACCAAATAGCGACCACCCTAAATCATCGTGGCACCTAACGACACCGCTACAGATTTAAAGCTCTCTCCTCTATGAGTTCACACATAAAGCACGATTAATTCACACACAAAGCACGATTAATTCACACAAAGCACGATTAAGTCACATCAATGACTTCTAATCCCCTTTATATTCAATTAATCCTTTATTAATTGAACCTCTTTTTATTAGTAAAACTTCTTTTATCTAATAAGACATCTTTAATTAAATTAATATTCCTTTACTAATTAAAACTTCCTTTAGATACTTGTATATATTTTTAATTTCTCTTTATAAAAGATATATACTTGTATTCTACTATTTCACTATTCATTTATACTCTTTTCAAAACTTCAACAAGTATTCATATACTTTTTAGACGGTATAAGTATATTCACAAATCAATTAACAAGGTTAACTTACTTTAAACTATAATCAAAGGGGTTAAAAACAAAAGTTTCTTAAACATTATTACTTTAAATCTCTTCTCTCTTTTATATTTTGAACACATACTTTTTATCTTTATTCAAAAGATTTCATACTTGTTATTACTTTTAAAATATCCATTCAAAAGGTCTAATTACATTCACAAATCTATTTCAAATGGATTAAGACAGATGTTACTTAAACATTGTCACAAACACAAAACTGTTTCACTTATGCTTATATTTAAAACATTATTTTTAAAGATCTATTTACATTCATAAGTATAATCAAAAGGGGTTAAAGACGAATGTTGTTAACTCGTTGTCATAAAAAACTCAAAACCATTCCATACTTGTTATTATCATTAAAACATTCTTTTAAAGATCTAAGTATGTCTACATTTATTAAACAAGGTAATATACTTGTTAATAACTTTGCAAAACCATTTATTATAATATAAGTATTATAATCCAAAACTCTTTATTCCTTTGTAAAATACTTAACTTACCTTTTCCAAATTTATATATTTACTAAAATCCTTTTTAAAATGATATATATGTATATATGTATGTACGTATGTATACTAATTTATTTATAAGTTAAAATATTTAAGAATAAAAACAATTTGAAAAGATACTATATTACATAAGCTTCTACTTATTTTAATAAAATATTTAACTAATTTTATAAAAACTATATATATTTAGAAATACTTATACTATGGTTTAAAACATTAATATTAAATATTACATAAAAATACTTATTTCATAATTTATTTAAAAACCATAAAAAGCGTGTTTTATAATTTAAATCCTTTAATTTACAAATTCATAAATCGTTATTAGAAATATATTTAAACTTTGTTATTTTTCCCACTAATAAGTACATTTATTTTACTTATTAAAAATGCAAAAATGCCCCTAAGATATCTTTCAAAGTTAACTTTAAAAATTGCCGAACACAAGGCATTTTCAAAGTGCATCCATAGCGACCTTTTCGCTTCTAAATTTCACAACTTCGTTCCACCATTTCTACAACTTTCCAAACTAATTCCTCTATGTCAAACACACCAAAATGTGTTTAGGGAACACTCATATATATTTTTCCCAATATAATCACATTAAACATATCTTATGTATAAGGGATTTCGAAGTGCGTTTATAACAACTATTTCGCTACAAACAATCACAACACACTTTAGCTTTTCACACAACATTATCAAACATGTAAACAATAAGTCTTGGGCATGATACTTTTTTTAGAGGATTATTTTAAAAATAATACTACATATAATGTTGTCACTTGCTTTCTAAAGTAAGGAGGGATCCAAAAGTAATAACGTGCATTGATCTCTATTTTAACTTATATTTTCAACAAGAAAATATTATATACACAAAATATACAATTCGATGGTAAGCAAAACTCACCCAAGCCCAAATCAAACAAAGACATAGTCTCACTATGAGTGTAACGGCGAAGATGGCATCTTGATTGGACCTCGTATGCAAAAGTTATTGATTTTATAAGAATTTGAATTATATAATTTCATTTATTAATCAATTGACTAAATAAATTAATAGTTACCTTATTCCTTTTATTTAACCATCTTCCTCGATTAAATTTCACTGTGCACGCACCTGTACACACACAAATTCTACACCCTCCCTCATTGATTCCTCCTTCGTTTCTCCACGAATTGTCGATCGAACGGATTTTTCCAGTGCGTCACACTTCATGATCTCTATGCGACAAACCCCACCATTTCTAGCTTGATCTCCTCCCCTATGTTGTTACCTGATGCTCTACCATTCGATAGTAAATGTCATGTTTTTCCCTAGCCCATACAAGCTCCTTCAACCTATGCCAAAACATTACTCCGCGAGCCGAATCTAACCATTCCTTCACTTAAAGCTCCAACCCACTACATTAATTCACGACTTCGGCCTTCTCAACCACTATACATGGGTAACGTTTAAAACTAGGCATCCATATTCAAGAAATTTACGCGAGTATGTGCAAGCGGCCAAGAGGAACTCAACAACGCACTCTGTTTCACCTAACTCCCCCTCAAACTCTGTCAATGCCTAACCCTAATTAACGGCCACCAAACAACTGCCACCCCAAATCATTGTCGCACCTAATGACACCACTATGGATTTGAAACTCTCTCCTCTACGAGTTCAATGAATCCAACCATAGCCCCTATCGATGCCCGTAGCTCCAGGATAATTCAAACAAGGTAGCGGCTCTCTTTATTGTTTACAGAAGGAAGAAGAAGAAAGGAAAAGAGGAAAAGTGACAGAGAAGAGTGAGGCAGTGAGGGGTTTATATGATAATATATATATATCATATTTAATTCCCTAAAATTAATTGTAATGCGTTTCGAGCTCGTATGACTATACAGTACGTTCGATCGCTATAAAACACATCGACGTACATCACCTCATTATTCTGGTTCTGATAGCACTAGTTTCGTCAAATCCTAAGACAGTGCCTCGGGATGATAATTTCATGCTTTTCGAGACCGTTTATCGATAAAATGATTTTCGATCGCATTATCGATATTTATTCGATCTATTTATTTTTGCAAACTAATTTCTCGTTATTAGTTATTATTCAAAAGGTGGTTAATAAGGTTATTAAATCAATTAAATCATATTAAATCCAATATTCAAATATTTAAATAATTCAGATATTTAAATACAAAGTGTCTGAAATTCCGGGTCATTATACGTAACACGATCCACGTTAGCTTTTGCTAGAACGAGGGTAATTGCTCTAAGACACTATCCGAGTGTTACTCTTTAGATTATTTACCGGTATTCGCAAGTATTTTAAATAGATGGCCCTATGTGTTCTACCTCTCAATCTAGGAAAATGCGAATCTATGCAAGGAATCCTTGTTCCCAATCCTTTTAAGGGTTCGGTTGATCATTCTGACCCATTAAATACTTGTCTCAATTTTGAAATTTCAAAGTAAAAGTCTTCCATTTAAGGTGTGGAATTAATCCTGAACATAATTTTATTTATTATGTAATAGACTTGTCCTTCGAATTACTACGATGATCCATCGAACCATACCTCCTCATTTTACTACATGGACCGTATACCCAAAATATGACATTTCGAGGAGTAATAATCTCATATCTATACATCCATACACAAAAGTTTTTCTATTTGAGGCTGAAGCCCAAATGTTTTATGATCAAAGACTTTAGATAACTTGTAATCTCAAAATACTCAATGTCGTTTAAATAGGTCATAGCTTCATTATGATTGTAGTAATCAAAAGAAACATCATTTAGGGTTTCGGTGTTTGTGCCAAAAACGTAACAAAGATTGAAAACAATTTAATATGAAAGTAGGCCATCTGTATGGCAAAATTTTTTTGTTAAATTCTTAGAAAACATACTTCGATCATTTAGATCGAGTCTTATTGGTATGACCTTTGAAAAACTATTTATTGCAGCCTTATGCAAATAATTGCATGACACTACCCGATCACACCTAACACTTTCGTTGCACCACTTAATGATGGCAAGCAAATTAGATCTATCAAGGTCTTTAAATTTGCATGGCACTACTTGACCATGTCTAACAACATTGATACATTTAGAATCATTATCGTTGCATGGTACTACATGATCATGGCTAACCAATACTAAAACTCATAACTACAACAACCTTGTGTTGTAGTATGGCTTTAGGTGTTACGCATTCCAAGTCTAGAGAATTATATTGCCATCTGGCCTCTTTAATCGATATGCATGCAGTGGAATTATATCATAAATAATGAAGGGTCCTTCCAAATTTGGACCGAGAGGTTCATCTACCAGATCCTTGGTATTCAGCATTATCTTTCAAAGGATGATATCAACTATCTCAAACTTTCAGGTCTGAACCCGTTAATAGTTGTAACGAGTCATTCATCGAATATATTCTGTTGTTCACATAACAGGTCGGTTCGAGAGTTCAGGAGAGCAATCTAAAGGCTCATTTCAAATCTCTTTATTTTTTTGAACATTTTAATATAATCTACGGTGGGAGGATATCTCAAGTTCTACTAGAATCATAGCATAGTAACCATAAACTAAAGAAAATGGGGTGTGACCCTTTGGAGTCTTTGAGCTTATTCTTTAAGCCCATAGTACGAAAGACATTTTGTCTGCCAAATTTTCTTTGGATTTTGTTAGGAGCTTCATCAAACAAGTTTTGATAGTTTTGTTTGCTACCTCTACTACACCATTGGCTTGCGGAGGAGCCACTTAATAGAAACTCTAGACTATGCCATGGCCTCGGTGGTAGTGTGTAAGCTAACAGCTTTTAAATTGTGTTCCTTTATCGGTTATGATCTTTTATGGAAGACAAAATCTAGTAACAATGTTCTACATGTCTAATTTGACAATTTGATGCGCCATTATTGTTGCGAGGGGTTCAACTTCAACCTATTTTTTCAAATAATCGATGGATGTTAATGCAAAATTTGCCCTTTCTTTATTAGTTGGAAGAGGGCCTACTAAATAATTCCTTGTACATCGAATGACCATGGACTCGTCATTGGAGTTAGCTTGCTGGGTGGTGCTCTCTGGATCTTTTCATACAATTGACATTTATCACACTTATTTACATAATCTAAAGCATCTTGTTTCTTTGTAGGCCAGTAGAAGCCTTGTTTGAATACTTTCTTAGATAACTTGTGACCGCAATGGTCTCCACATATGCCATCATGGGCTTCTTCAAATAGTCTTTTCCCATAGGCGGTGGTCACAATAGTACAGTACCCTAATCCGCAAATAGTAAAATTACAAGCATTATATTTTATATGTCTAGCTTCAATGAATTCCAAAAGTAAAACATTATTAGTTAAATTTCAAATATATGAAGTAATCCGGCTTTCTTCAGCCACTACTAGATATGGAATTTCAGTTCTGGCTACTTGAGCTCGAATTATGACCTGAACATTCTCTAGCACTTGTATGCTAGATTTCTTAAGAACCTCTACTAGAATAACCTATATTCCTGGACATCCTAGGAGCTCTCATATTTAACAAGTATCAGCTCTCGCATTTTGGTCCCGGGGATGCTATTGATGTTGTAGCTTTTGAAAATATAGCAACTGCTTCACCAGTTTTGCGTATGAAGAAAGTCATGGATCTCGGGGTTGATAATTGTCGAGAACTTAATTAACAATAAGTTGAAAGTCACTATGTACTCTTATCTCTGAAACATTAATGGAGATGGCTATCTTTTATACAACAATTAGAAGTTCATATTTAGCCATATTGTTCATAGTCAAAAAGCATGTTTTATGCTACAATAGATTTGATGGCTATCTAGAGGGACTAGCACATAGCCAACTCCTTCCCTTTTCTCATTAGAGGTCCCATCAACATAATGTTTCCATGAAAGCTGTTTGATTTTTTCATCTTTTGAGAGCTCGGCATCGAAACATGTGCATTCAAAAATAAAGTCAGCCAATATCTATCCTTTAATAGAAATTTTAGGAATATAAATGAAGTCATATTTGCTACGCTTTATAGCTCATTTTATTAATATTCTCGAGGTCATGCTTTTGTCGAATACTAGCTGTAAGGGCCGATCAGTGAGAACTTTAATTAGATCGGCCTGAAAGTAAGGTCGTAGCTTTCGCATTGTAAATGTTCGACAGTAACCTATCTTCTTAATATATGGGTAATGCTTCTCGGTTAGGAAAAGTCTTTTCCTAACATAGTAAACGAGACATTGAAATCCATATTCGAACGAACCTTAGCATTTTTAGTTGTACTTCTAATATTGTTGTGTTGTAAGATGCAAGTTGCGTGACTATTTTTTTATTTATATTCTACACCCTAGACACTATCTATTACATCGCTATATTTACTTATCAGATGATTTTGGTTCTTTTGAGGGGAAAACTATTATTGCGATTTGAATGGTCTTGAAAGATATTGTTATATGATAGATACATTTTTCTTGAGTTTCTCACGTCATACTTATGTCGACTCGTGGATTTATCTTTCCATTAATTCCTCGAGTGCTCTTTCGAGTAGTTTGAGAAAGACAAGTTTTTTGGATATTCTTTGGAGCTCAAGGAGGCGATCTGGATGTTCCACCTACCGTAGTATTCTTATTTCCGCTACACTACTAATATGTATATATCAATATTCATGAGGATGGACTGTAAAAACTATCCAGGCAATTGATAATACTTAGGATTGTAACTCCAAAATGCTATGTAACTTAGAGTAGCTTTTTGTACTGTCTTTTTGGTAATATATATTATTATTCCATTCTGAGATTCAGATGTCTTGTTTACTTCTTTCTTGTTCCCTTTTCTTTCTGCTTTTTATTTTACCCTAACAATCTTCTTTTCAGCACTTGCTTGCTCAACATGTGAATACTATAGATGTAATACTGTCGATATTTGGGGGTCAAAAAGGCCAATTGTTACAATGCGGCTACACCCTTCCATTTGACTACAATGTAAAGTTAGAAACTTTCCAGTAAACCATCATATTAGAATCTTTTTTGTGATCAATCAAAATGTTCAATGTAGTGTGTAGCCATATAATTCAATCCAGTGTATTGTCTCGTCAAGGCAATGAAAAAAATGATAGAGTGAGGAAAAATCTATTTCAAATCTAAGTTTTGTTGTCATTCTTTATAAATATGATTTTTTCACATCCAAACTCCATCAAAATTGCAATCACTTTGATTTCACTCAACACTGTTAGTATCACAATGTCGAACGAAAACTCAATTATCATTCACTTAACGGTAGTTCTTTCAACTCTGAAAACCAGCAATTTTAAAGTAAAAGAGTTCGATGTGAATGTAGAGTCCAAGCGGTCATACTAATATCGGAATCACGTGAAAATGTTGGTTAAAGATATTTCGAAAGTCGAGATACTTGGGATGGATGTGGATACTTTCTATGGATAGATACCCAACTTTACCAACATGGTAGAGAGTATCCGTTTGAAACGAAAATGAGAGAGATGAGATTAGAAATAATGCTTAACAATCATACTTAGGAACCATAAATACTTAGATATCGTCCTCGTATAAGTGTTTACTAATATGCATCCTAGGTAGTTATCATCTTTGTTTGTGTTTTTACTAATATATATCTTAGGTAATCATTATTCTTGTTAAGATGATTACCAATATGTATCCATATTTGTAATAGCTTCAGCTATTATGTGTTTTAATTTAGGATTTTGCGCATCCTCTAAAACTATATGCAACAATAATTCATAAAAATATAGATTCATACATTGACGATAAAACATAAAATTAAGAACTTCCACAACTAGTCCAAAGTACAACAATAATGGTGAAATACCTGATTGTCCACACATTTTATATCTTTGTGTATAACATACGTTTTTCTCCTCTAACTTTTTCATTACTCACTCAAAAATGTTTCTAGACATGTGATACCTCAATTTGAACTTCACCATGTCGAAACAAAGATCATCGTTAAAATAATATGCGATTATTTGATCATGCCCTGATTGATACATAAATTTCTATTATCTCCATGCCCTAAAACACTTCCACCTTGTTTGGATGCATCCTCCGGCTCATGTAATTGAATATGTCATAGTGCTTTAGATGCTAGTAATTATGGTTGACGATCATAGCGTATGAGATTGTAATCATAAATAGAGGAAGAAGAGAAGCAAAAGAACCTTTTCATAGGATTCACATTTTTATTTGGTTTGTGTTTTAATAACAAATATGACATCTATATAAGCTCTAAGACATGTATAAATATATTTTCCTCTATGTCATCTATCAAACATATATTTATTACATTTTGTCCTATCTGGTCGGATATTTACTATAGTGGAAATTAGCCACAAGGGCCTCTTTAGCAAGTGCAATTAGTTTTTAGGACACGCAACTGAAATAATTACTTTTAAGGACAAAATGCAAAATAATTAGTTTTTAAGGCCTAAAAACCTATGAGATTATGTCCTTGAAAGTAATTGGACTACTAACTTTGTCCTTAAAAGTAATTATTCTACTGACTTTGGCCTTGAAATTAATTTCTGTTGATGTGTGTCCTAGAAACTAATTGGACTGCAAAGTTTGTCCTCCTAGTGAAATGCCCCTTTACTATACCTTTCCTTTTCACTCAAATATTTATTGTAGTTTGTCATATTAAGTCAGATATTTACTATGCCTTGTCCTATTTGGTCAGATATTTAGTCCATACTGATATTTATAAAATTATAGAATGTTGTACAAAGAAAAATAAGAGAGTGTCATGCCAATTGAGATAGTCTGACCAAAAAAAATACACATGAAATACCATCGAAATAAACATGAAACACAGAGAATATAGTCTAGTACAAGATACACATGATAGTCCAATACAATACAAGATAGTCCAATGCAAAGATACAAAGAATATAGTCCAATACAACATACACAGGAAACGATTCTCAAATATAGGTACATAAATGGAAATAAACCAAGCTAACAAACTAGATAAATCTATCGATCATCAACCTCATCATCCTCATCGTCATTGTCATAATATGGAAACTCGTTATCATCATCATCCCCACCAACTACAACATGCCTGAAATCAAAAGCATAACCCAAATCGAGTGGTGAATCTACACATGGAACATGTCTATGGTGGTATCTGGCCTCATCCTCTACAGTCAAATTCTGAATACGCCGCACCAAATCTAAAACTCTCAGCTCGTACTCCTCTATGCTATGTCTATGCTCTATGTAAGTAACATCTCTAAGACCAGGCTACATTTGAAATAGTCCTCATATGGAAATGAGGAAGGATAATCACCTGCTGAAAGACATAGTATGTCAACATAATGATCCTAGTTGGATGAAGTAGGTACAGCATTGGTTCATCCATATCCACCATATGGAATCTTAGGTAGTGGAGCAACTTACCTATGAGTAGGCTAGCATAAGTCCTACATAACCAGGGTGCAACACTGAGGTGGCGGATGACCTAACTAAATCAACAACTCCTCCATGTGTAAAATTTACAGCTAGTAGTTGAGTGTAGAATCTACGCCAAAAATAAAGATAATCCAAGTTGGGAACGATAAAGTAACTCGATACCCACCAACCATTTATTGCTCCTTCAAAAATAGTGTATAACGATGAGGATCATCGGGTACCTTGTCAACTCTGTAAATCTAATGCCAACAACACTCACCATGATACCACTACAACCAACCAGCAGTAAGATGAGATGATACCAATAGAAACATTTGCCTAACAAAAATTCAACATGAGAAGTTCTGGGATTTTTTAAATATGGAGATCCATCATGCGGCCGTCAAATGATATCTGAACGTGTACATCATAACTTTATCTGGTTACGTGCAACTGTGAAACATGACTAGCATCACCACCATGCACTCTCTATTTATTCTACGGTGACTATACACAAATCCTAGAAAATAACAATGCTAACTAGTTAGCTTTAGTGGGGTGTGCTAGATTGTAGCTATACTCATACCATCAAGACAATAAAACCTCCCAAAAGAACATAATGATGTCCCATTACAAATAACTACATATTGAATGTCCAAGATCTATACAAGTATGCCATGATAGTCGTTTCCCAGTCATACAAAACAAGCGAACAAAATCTGCAACCGCCACACATGTCGTAGTGAAAGTGTAGTGGATGGATTAGAAAAGAAAAGGATTCACATCATGTATAATACAATTAAGCTAGCTATCTCCAAATCATTTTCCAGGTTGTATTGTTGAAGAAGTTTTCTAATAGTGTTTAATTAGCACCAAAAATGGCACAAATACCCCAGAAATTATTGAAAGCACCAAATATGTGTAGAGCTAATGACATAAATGTAAAAGTAGTAGAAATGACATAATTTTTATAGTGGTTCGACAAATACTCAGGCCTATGTCCACTTTAATATTTTTTATTGGTTGATTCTCTCTGGAATACAATGATTATAGCTCAAATCCAACCACAATCTAGTAGATCTCGAATTTGGGAGTGTTTAAAGTACTTGGAGAAGAAGAGGATAGAAAAGAAATCAAGTGCCAAAAAGTTCTTTTCTGAAGCTATAGGTGATGTATTTATAAGGAAACCGCCAAGCAGAACCGGAGGCCCATGAAATATCAAGCCTAGATCCAAATCCAAGTATACAGGAGTAAGTATTTGGGCCCAACTACTAATAAAATCCACTCGACACTGAGTGGTTTTGATCATTACCAACCATTTTTTAGGAGGAAACCTCCACTCCTTTTTTCCATTAGCATCTATCCATGATCTGTTATGTTCTGAACACCTTTCCCTTGAGATTGGATTGTTTCTGAGAGGTTCTGATGGCGCTTGTACTTGTCTTCTTTTCTTCAGAAAATCCTCAGATCTGTACTTCTATTCCTGGAGAAAGTCACTCCATGACAATCACTCGGGCCATAACTCCATGTACAAGAGTTTTGGAGGACCCACATGCAGAAAAAAGTGGTCGGTACCGAGTGGTTGTGCTCAGTACTGAGGGTCCTCCTTGCTTCAATACCTCTGATATTTCTTGAGTTACTTCACATCACTGTTATTTTATGATATCTCCAAAGTCCTTGGGTTATTCTTCATCATTTGTTTTTCCAACTTGCTCGTTTAAGTCCGTTCGAAGACCGTGGATATCTGGTAATAACACTTTCCCCCCAAAGCACGCCTTATGAATGTAAGGTGTACTTAGCTCAAGAAAATGTTTCTGCAATGGGCGACTTCTAGCAGTTAAGCTTTTTAGCTATCAATTAATTCAAGTTATGGTGAATTATCCAGTTCCTTCGGTTTCTCTTACAAAACCAAGGCCATTCAGACCGTCATAGCTAAGGACTCTGGTCCATGCATAAGTGTTAATCATAAATCATAACTAGTCTGTTTTCACCAGAGTTATCATATTGTATATCAAAATCGCCCCATGTTCATCTAGGATTTATCTATTTTAGTTCGAGTACAAGGCTCAAATCCCGAGGTCAAGTTAACTTCCACTCTAGGGTCTGATCTCGCCTGATCATTTATCACCTAAGATAGGGTTCGATCTCTCCGGATCATTTATCATCCAATCTACGATTCGATCTCTCTAGATTATTTAACAACCAATCTAGGGTTCGATCTCTCTGGGTCGTTTAACATTCAATTTAGGGTTTGATCTCTCTAGGTCCTTGCTGAGTCCAATCCCCTTGCTCCTCGGTAAAGGGATTCAACATTTAAGCAGGTCCATATGCTTACTCTCCAGTAAGGAGACTCTCTTTCTTGTACAAGTTCATCGACTCACTTTCTGGCAAGGGAACTTGCACCTTATGGTCATTTCCACATCTCTCCGGACGGGAGTACCATGTTCAATTAATATCAATCATCACTTTTAAATGGTTTTCAAAAATCAAATATTCAAATCAAAGCAATCAAGAAAAAATACTAAACATTCATCTCAAACATCCAACGTAGAGCATGCCTAGAGATCAATCGAAGTCTCGTACACATCTAAGAGGTCTAAGGTTTTTATTGTCTTATCTATTCAAAACGGAAAGTACAATGTGGGAAACGAACCCGACTACCGTCCATCCCGATCATGGGATTACCAATCTTGACCCAGATCCTTGGTCGTGTCTTGATGCATTCGCTGTAGACGATGGCTGTTCCGGCTGCACCAGTTACTCCAAACCAACTTTTCTATCAAATTGCAAAGGTGCCTGCACTCGTTCGTTTCATGCCTATCCATCTCATGGAAAATGCAAAATCTTCTGGACCTTTCCTCTTGATCTGTTGGCTCTCTCTTAGCTGGCTTTCGGTAGGGGATCTGCTCCCTAGTATCTAAGTAAATCCTCTTCGGGTTTCAGTTCGGTCAATGTAAAAAGTGAATTTTGATTCCCTCCTTTGCCGCTTTGGTCCTCCGTAGTCGTCCTCGGCTTTTTGCTTTCCTTTATCTCCACCGTATCCTTCTCCGAATGGTCCTTTGTCTTCCACAACATTTACTTCAGCGTTCTCAACTTCAGGGTCCTCTTGATGAAAGTACCTCTCTGTCTCGTGATAGAACTCTGTAAGATACATTAATGGATCCCTTTCCAAAGCAATTTTAAAGTCAGTCTTACTTGCAACTCCTAAAACTACCACCATCAGAATCATGGATAGATCCGGCTAATGAACTACAGCGGCTACCACATTAAATCTTGAGAGTAAATCCTAAGGGTCTTTATGGCCCTTTGCTTCATGCTCGATAGCATCATCACATTATTTGGTCATGAAATATGAATCTTGAACTATCTCATTAACTTATTCACTAACTCGGTCCATGTGCCTATGGACCCGTTCCCAAGCTGTCTAAACCACATTGTAGCTAAATCTGTTAAGTATTACGGGAAGCATCATTCCATCACCTTCTCAAAAGCATCCAACACCTCTATATGTCTGATGTACCTCATTAGAACTGTTGGACTTGTCTTTCCAACGCCGGAAGCCTAAAATCGAGAGGATTTCTCGCATACCGGATGTTAGGGGTAAATGGATTTCTGTTTTTGTCCACCAAACTCTGGTCTTGGGGTCCAACACTCACTATCCTTCAAATCAATTTAGCTATTTGGTTGTTGTTGTCTAATGGAAGTCATCGATCAATAGCTGTATTTTTTCCTCCGTTCCTATGAGGAAGCTCCGGAACATACTCCTCTGGCTGCACATCTACATTTAGGTTTGCATTTCTAGCTTCATTCTGTCCCCCATTCCTATGGGAAACCTCTGGCATATACTCCTCTAATTGTTGTGCATTCAAGTTCTGATTTACGTTTCTGCCTCTAGCATCGTTCGCTTTCGACATTCCAGCTTGCCCTAAGTTCAAACCAACATTCCCCCAAGTAAATTCTTCCCATCGCCGACCTGATTCAGGTTGGTATTGACCAATTCTCGTCGTGGGGGAATTACCCCAATTTTATATGCTCCAATTCAAGGAGCTTCTACATTAGTTTCTGGTTTGGTTCTGTTATCCCGCCTTTTGGCAAGGCCATGATACCGTAGATTTGACTAAAATTGAGTGGTTACCAACTTTGAGAATCAATGATATACAAGACTATGGACGATGGGCGAGCATATTTAGACCAGATCCCGATCAAGGTGCATTCAATATGAAGTGACAAGGAAGGCCCCTAAGGCTACGTTTCAGATTTCATGTCAATTGGGATTCGTACACTCGAGTTATTGGCAAATGAAGAATTTATATGGATCGATCTAAAACGATCCATAAAACAGCGTAAATCGACGAAGATCGATCAATATCTCAAAATTTATAAAGCCAATGCAATTGAAACTTTCAGAGCATCAATATATTGAAGAGTGAAGCCCATAAAAACGACCGCATAACAAAACTCCAAAATCTTGGAAAGATATACCGATCGTTCCATAACGATCGTACAAAATCAGCCAGAATGATCCATTGTTTCACGGAAAATGCGATATCTCACAAACAGTATGTCAAAATTGCACGAAATTTGGAGAGCAAGTATCTTACATCATGAAGAGCCTACACTATCGATCGCACATCAATCAAAAGCCAAAATAACGATCGGCTAAACTTTGGCTGATCGTTCCAAAATATCGAGTTAGGGCCACCGATCATTATGGTGGGCCCCTACGGATCCAGAAATTCTTCTTGCAAAATTTTAGCACAATCCATGCACGAATTCTCCTATAAATACAGTGGCCATTCTCCATAAAGAGAATCCTTATTTTTGGTGCCTAGGATCTGCAATTTTTATTCTTCGCTCTTGTATTAATGGATCCTAGTTGATCCAAACATTATTGTAATCAAAATCCAGTGCAAGATCAATAAAAATATGAAGTAGATGTAGGTCAAGATTGCCGAACCACTGTAAAGATCTATGTGTTCATTTATTTTTTCTGCTATTGCCAAACCCGTCCCGCAGCACAGTGCCCCCGCATTCTGCATTCGAAACTCTACTTAAAGACGGTGCATTCTATCCACTTCCCTTACTTCCTGTGACTAACCGGGGCATAGAGGATCAAGCGGCAGCTTCTGAGTTTCAACCAAGGAACGGACAAGCAACTACTACTCAAACGATACTCCTAAAGGTTGGAGAACATAGGTGATGTGACTCTAAGCAAACCCAAGAAACATTGGCCCAAAGCCAAACTCAGGTAAAACCAAGATTTTCTCCAAGCAAACGCCAATATGACTCCAAGCACCATTCTTCATAGACCCAGCACTTCGAATTCAGTGACTCCAGGTAAACCAGTTGCTGACTCCAAGTAAATAGCAGATTTTCTCGAGTCCGACTCCAAGTAACTTACCACCAATCCATCAATACCGATCCATCTTGCTTTGCTCATATCTCAAGCATACGGACTCCAAATGACTTGAAACTTGGTGTTCAACCTCAAGAGGCCCTCCTTACTGCCTTATATGGATCGCACCCAATTTGGGTGAAAGTTTGGGGATCATCGTCGATCAATAACCCCATCCTAACTAATTCACCATTCGACCGCCATTCTCAACTATTCAAATGTTGGACAACCATGCATATGTCATTCACAAGCATAACAAGTAGCTGTAACTTGAAAATGAACCGGATTTACGATGACTGAAGCATTTCACCCAGTTGAAGCATATCCATTGAAGCCGTTCAGTGTGCAGAATATCCGAGGAGATTCAATGTACCAATCATATCAGTTTACTCAGGGAAAACCGACCCTGGACTACACCTTATGAAATTCGAGTGGTATATGAATTCCGCTAGAGCGATATATGCCATCGAATGCTGATGCTTTCCTATATTCCTCGAAGGTGTAGCAATCATGCGGTTTATGTGATTATCGCCCAAATCCACTCCTTATTCAATCAAACAGATCATAAGTTTTTTGAGCGGTTCAGAATTCATGCGACTCACACCAAGGATATGATGTCATTATCCAATTTATTCCAGATGCTAGGTGAGCCGCTCAAAGACTTCCTATAGAGATTCAATGTCGTCATCGTCACTAAAGCGAGCAATCCCAGCTCGGATATCATACTGATGGTGTTGATGAGGGGAATCGACCCCAAGACAGATTTTGGCAGCTAGTTAGCTGTAGAGCCTCCTACGACCTTGGATCGTTTCTGTTACAAAGTGAATCAAAACCTAAGCAAGTAGGAGGTAGGGCAGAATAGGAGAAAGAGCAATATAGGCCCGTTGGCTAAGGTCTCAGATTCTAGGAGACGACCCAGAATCTCAAAATTCGACTCATATACTCCTTTGAATGATTTAATCGATAACATCTACTTAGAGACTCGTGACTCGAAGCAGTACTAAAAACTAGCCTCGAGAGAGTCCACCGAAGCACAGAGGAAATCCAAGGAATGTTGTATATTCCAAGATAAACACGACCCGAACACTGGTGATTGCAAACACCACCGAGATGTGGTTGGAAAGCTGATTCGAAAAGGAAAGTTTCGACAATATGAACAAGCCCCACGAAATACCGGGTAGGGAACATCCAACCCCTATCAATAAAGAACTTTGATTATTAATTGGACCACCACCTAAGGTTGACTTCCTACTGAGAAGGGCTTGTACAAAGTGGAATAGCGAGCATACGACATTGCTTCACTTATCAATGAGTTTTATTCCGATCTTCTTTGAATTATTTCTATTTCAATTTCAATTGTATTGTGAACTACGACCAACTTGAACTAAACTACTTCCAAATGATGCAGGTGACCAAGTACTTAGAGTCGGGCGCGAACCAATCTCCACCGACCATGATTAGACCTTTGGAGTTTCATCAAGATAAGCGTGATTCAACCGCACATCAGCTACCATCTATCCCTGACTTGGGGGCAAGGGCTCAAAGTGGAAAGTGGGTCTAACTCGACTATCCACTTTCTACACTATGCTACAATCTGACAGAACATCTACGCCTTCCTCAAAGCCTGAAAAGGTCAAAATCTAATACAAAGTGGACACGACCGATCGTCCACTCATCAATTTCCGCACTTGACTTGAAGTTCGCCAAAGTATTTATGCCTCTTCGAAGCTCAACAAACCGAGGCCCAACTAAACTGGATGTGATTAGACCGTCTACACATTAACTCTTGCCCTTGACACATGAGGCGGTCTGGGAGCTCGACTAAAAGTAGGCGCGATTGACTGTCTACTCATCAACCACCACCTTCGGCATGAGGACATGACTGCAACTTGAGGTGGATGCGACTTGACCGCCTACCCAATAACTCTTTACCTCGACTTTCCAGGAAGACTACGAAGCAAATTGGACGAGACCTGACCGTCCAACCCAAGCATAGATGTGATCTAGTCATCCATCACTTACTCCCTTCCTCGACTGGATTGGAGGAGCTACAATCACCAAGTGGACGTGAATCGGCTGTCCATTTGTCAAGTTTTTCCCTTGATGCTGAGCATAGAATTCCATTCCATGTATGAACGTGGTTCGACCGTTCATTCAACAACTCTTACCTCGCCTGACAATTGGAGTATAAATCGAAAATGGGTGTGACTGACCACCCATCATAAAACTCTGGTCCTCAGAGTGCGGACCGGAGTATAAATACAAAACGATGGACGCAGTTTGACCATCCATCGATCAACTCGGGTTCCCAGTGTGCAAACCAGAGTATGAACATCAAACGGGTTTGACTGACCACCCATCCTAAAACTCTGGTCCGTAGAGTGTGGATTGGAGTATAAACACAAAAAGATGGACGCAGTTCGATCATTCATCGATCAACTCTGGTTCCCAGTGCGCGGACCGAAATATGAACATCAAATGGATGTGACTGACCACCCATCATAAAACTTTGATCCCCATAGTGCGGACTAGAGTATAAGCACAAAAATATGGAAGCGGTTTGACCGTCCATCGATCAACTCTGGTTCCCAGTGCGCGGACCGGAGTATAAACATCAAACGAGTGTGACTAACCACCCATCATGAAACTCAAGTCCACAGAGCGTGGACCGAAGTATAAACTTGAAAAGTAGATGTGGTTCGACCATCCGCTCCTCAACTCTTGCCTTTTACTTGGGGGCAAACACACGACTCAAAGTGGATGCGATCTGACCATCTCCTCCCTTGCTCGAGCTTGAAGTTCTTCAGAACGCTCATCTTACTCCCAAGGCTCAGCAAAAATTGGGTCCAAATGAAATTAGATGCGGTACAACCATCCATGCATCAACTCCTGCCCAGGATGCAAGAGGCCGTTTAAGAGCCCAACTTTAAATCGGATACAACTCGACCATCCACAAATCGGCTCCTTCCCACGATTTGACGGGAACAACTCCAAGTAAGAGTGAATGTGATACAACCGACCACACTTCGACTTTCGTCCCTGACTTGGGGGCAGAACAAGACCATTTTCCAAAATAACTCTAAGTCCCCAAAGTTTGAACTGGAGTACAAACACAAATTGGGTGTGATTCGACCACTAGCCAACAAACTCTTATCCCCAAAGTGTGGATATGAGTATAAATAAATAGATGAGTGCGGTTCGACCACTCATTATTACATAAACTCCAACTTGAACTCGACAAGAGGAGTATAAACTCACTACGGATGAAATTCGATCATCCATGAACTAACTCTGCTAACCCAAGGCTAGGGGCAGGAGTATAAATTACTGAACGCTAAATGTGACAGCTCACTGTAGCTCCGTCTTAGTGTTCTTTATGACTTAATGAAAGATCCAAAAACTCGGCCTTTGAAAATCGGCGCCCGTACTTCACTTGTACTCAAATGTCGTAGATCCAAACGCCGAATCTGGCTCTCCAGAGCTTATAACACCATTAAGTATAACAACACAGCGGAATAAAGAAATATATGATATCATATACAACTCCAATGAATACAATATCCAGAATGATATACAACAATGATATCAATATGATACAACAATATCAGAGATAAATAATGATACAGTGGAAAATAGAAGTGATAACTCCAAATGATCTTCCAAAGAGAATGAATCCAACAACTCCAACATCACGTTGCACCAAGATAAGCAACGTCAGTCGTCAGTGAACTCCAAACGCTGAACTAGCTCCAACTAGTCTACTAAACCTGAAAATCTGAAAAACCCAACTCTAGACTGCCCGTGTGGAAAATGGCGGGCACCCAGAGTTTAGGAAAGGAACAATAAACTCCAGGTCAGTCATGGGACTGGTGTGAGTAACAAAAACAGTTTATCTTTAAACAAACAACAAAGGAAATAAAAGAGATCCGCAATGCTTTTTGGAAAATGAAACTACCATAAGACCTCCCGCCACACACACAATGCAAACGCGGAATTGGAGGAGATTTCTTCTTATGATAGTCAAACATGCTTACTACGCAAAACAAACTCTTTGGATTATTATTATTAGTGCATAGTGTGGAAAACATTTCGAAAGTATAATATAAATCTTAGCCAGCATAGACATTTCGAACTATGCCTACTATAGCTACCATCTAAACAGTGGGTGCCACCATAAGTAAATGGCAGGTTCTACAACTAAAACCGTACAAGGGTCGTATTGGAAATTGGATTTCCAACAAATGGTCAGGCTAAGGAACTTCCAACTGTCAATGGGATCGCCTCTGGATGGACGTCCCGAGAAACCAACCTGGCTCTCTGCCAACACAAGGCCGGGTTACCTCTGGAAATAGGTAACTACTACACGAATATGCCATTTCCCGGTCCTTTGGGACCTTTATCCGAGGCCTCGGTAACCAACATCACACAGTTATGAATAAGGTGTGTCCACATGAGTAAGTATCTGGACTCCATACCATGATACCACCCTTTTCCAGAAGGAAATGACATACCCTAAAGGGCGCGACCCTCATAACCTTGCCGCATCATTCCTATTTCGACCATTTCCGGTCTGTGAGGTCCGACGAGGTCTCTTCCACAAAGCTACGCTTTTTCACAAAGCCATGCTTTGATCACAAATGATCAATAAATGATCAACACATAGCAACACTCAGCATGCCACATTACCAAATTGGGAGTATATCGCTGATAACCTTCAACTACATAACCTCTGAGCTCGTACGTCTCAAAGAAGGGTGTTAAGCTAAGAGAATAAATTCTCCACCACCAACAGAAATGTATTTGAAAGAAATCAGCTTTATATCTCAAAATATAATGTCGGACATGTAACCATACAAGTCTGTTCCAGGTTCGAACAGAACCGAAGGCACTTCCGAAGAAGCCCTTGCAATCCGGGTATTCACAATCCCGATCGGACTTCCCATCACTTAGGGAATCTCTATACCGGAGCAGCTCAGTGCAGAGACAATCGGTAGGTTATCCTATCGTTCTTGCAAATACCCGGTCTTCAACACCGGTCTTCAAATGCTATCCATATACGACGTATCATTATTCGAAATGGGTTATGTGACACAAAGGTCCTCTCCCGGCTAAACCGAATAATGAGCGCAATATTTAAAAACATATGGATAATGGAATTTTAGTTAAGTCACAACTTAAACCCAAACTTTCTTTTCAAATGGTTTAACAAATTACCATTTTCAAATCTTTAAACAAAAAGATTCATTTTAACAACCTTCAACGGTTTAAACAATTTCCACACTTTAATCTTTTAAACAAAAGATTCATTCACAGATTTTCCAAATTAATACCCATTTCAATTGGATTAACTCATTAAATCTTTAAAACAAAGATTTAACTTATAGCTTTCAAAACAATTCCATTTCAAATGGTTTAAATCAATCATCATTTTAAATCTATTAAAAATAAACAGATTTAATTCATAGCTTTCAAAAAGAATTCACTCATAACTGGAAAAACCATTTTCAATTCAAACTTGAAATTCCTTTAACTTAAATTGGAATTTCATTTCTTATATGAAAGCTTTTATCATTTGAAAACAAACAGTTTTCATTTTGGAAAATCTGATTCATTTATACGAGTTAAAGTCTTTGGGTTAGATTCAAATTCTCAAACCAATATTTTAAAATGGTTCCAATTCATATAAACACATTTATAACATCTTTAACCATAATTTCCAATTATGGAATTCAATTCCAACTCTTGAATTTAAATTCACATTGAATTATTTAAATTGGAAGCTTTATTAAGTTATTTAAAATAACTTTTATCTTACAAACTCCTTTTCGAAAGTCTTAACATTTAACCCAAATCCATTTCCAAAATCAATTGAAATTAAAATTTCAATTTCAAAAATATTAATTTTAAATCATCTGTGACTTAACCGATTTCCACGTGAAATCCATATTTGTGTGTGTATGGTGTAGTCCAGGGGTTTCACACACAATAGTGCAACATCATTCAATCATTACAGATCAGAATACAGAAATATAATTGATAAGCGGTATAAACTATAACGCTTATCTTTTATTCACAGATATATAAGTCACAGATAATAATTCACATTCATCCCATATAAATAGCTACAGTACATATCACACACAAATCAGAATATATCACAACGCATTGCATATCAGGGATATCAAACAATTCAAAGCATTCAATAGAATACAGTCATCCATAAGTAAGATTAATTAATTGTCTGATTAATTCAAATCAGATTAATTACCTATGAATAAATTACTAATCCTGGTTAATTAATTAACTATAAACCATTTTAATTAATTATTCTTTAATTTATTAATTAACCTTTAATCATTAAATAATTAACCTTTAATTATTTAATCATCCTTTAATTAATTATCTCGAATTAATTAACCCTTAATTAATTATCATTTAATTAATTACAATAACTAATTAATTACTCCTTAATTACTTCCATTAATTAACCTCTAATTACTACAATTAAGTAATTATTTAATCACCTTCATTAATTACCCATTAATTAATCATATTAATTAACTAATCACATTCATTAATTAATCGCATTGATTAACTAATTGACCTTAATCAAATTCGAAGTTTATTTAAAAATAACGGTTATATATATATAACCACTTTAAACTTAATTACTTTAATACAATTCATTTTAAAACATTTAACTAATTTCAAACTTAAACAAATAATTATTTTTAAAGGAATTTGTTAAGAAATGTTTAACTTGATTTTGTTTAAAGTTTAAAACTGTAACATCAAATACTCGAGACAAAACCCGAGCCAACTCGTCATTCTCCCGAGACCAAACCTGAGTTCCCCTCCATTTTCCCAAGCTTCCTTTCCTCTTTCTTTTTATTTTACTTTGTTTATTTTTTTAAAACTTTAAAAACCTGTTAACTGTTAGACACACGCGAGTAGACCCGTATGCCCACCCGAGCCATCAACCAAATTACTCGAGACCTCCTTCGAGTTCCCCCATCTTCTTCTCCGTTCTAAACCCAAGAACCCAACTTCCACATACGCGAATCCCAATGTGCACGTGTACGATCGAACGGCGATGCTCTGACCAACTTCGTCGTCACCAGCGTATCTTCTTCGACCTCCTCTCACGATTACGACCACCCAAAATCCTGAAACAACCTCGCAATCGAAAACGAGCAACCAGGCTACCTACTGGAACAGAACTCATCATCAAAGAATCGCCTCGTGTAGCCACCTATGGTCATCAGAACCTTCTCCACCGTTCCCAGAGCTTCGTCGACGAACCACGCACCTATTCCCCCACCACCGGTCGACTACGGTGCGACCACGACGAAGAAATCATCTCGTCTTCGTCCTTAACTAAAACAGGCATTTGAACCCTAGTTCGCCGTTGTCTAGCCACCATGGCGATCTAAAATTCAAGCGAGTATTTTTCTCAAGTTCGCCAGCCTATCATCCTTCGCTGGCCACAACCTCGAGAACCCAAACCTCCGCGATCACCAGAATTTGACCAAAGTTCATTTCGCGTTCAACTCCCCAATGCTCGAAATTTCTTAACTTAAAATTCATAATTTAAATGTCAAAATTCATTATTTCCAAATGCGATTTCGTTCCTAAAATCAAAACTTGAAAATCATATCTTCGAATTTCGACTTATATCAAGTTTTCTCTGTAAATTGAAAATTTTGAAATAATTGCTCAACAAGTACTCTTGAATTTATTTTTGGAAATGATGTTATCATGCTACAAACGTTTTCCTTATAGAAATCAGGGCCTAAATTCGATTGTAGAATGAGCAATTGAATTTATTTTGATGGGTTGGAGCCTGTAGTTTTAACAGAGATATGTGAATATACATATACCCAGACATTCATACACACATATATCTTTCTATATACATGCAGCATATTATTATCCATACAACACATTTCAGAACATCATCAAACTCATTATCATCATAGAGCACAGATCAAGATAAAAGATTGGGTTTGAAATGGAGTTTACTCACAGTTGTTTTTGGAAGAAGAATAGAGCTTTTCTTTATTTTGAATAGCTAGCTGAAGCCTTCACTTGATCTCTGGTTTGTAGTTGTTTAAGTTGAGATTTTTGGTTTATGGTTGAGATGATATTTACTTCAGTTTTATTTAGTTTGAAGGAACGAATTGAATTGGAAAGCTTGATACATATAAATTGAGTTTTCTGGTGATAATATAATGTTTGTACAGGTGATGGTATTATTTTTGTACAAAATAGACAAAAATCTTTCTTTTGCTTGGGGCTGATAGATACATTTTTGTGCTTGCATTAATTAGTTTGTACAAAACTATATATTTATTTATCTTCCTTCATCTCGGCTGTACCATATATGAGATAATTGGTGGCTGATATGATATTGTTGTGTACAATATTAATTATCTTTGTACAAATTTACATATAATACTAGTATCTTCTTTTGCTTATTTGTTTTCAAGTCTTGTTTGACTATGCAGATTCGTTTTGCTGATGAGATATGGTTTGGCTAGAATTAATCACTTTGTCTTGTTTTTCTTTCTTTTACAAGCTTATTCATATATACATTTACTTGTTTCCCTTTTACAAGTGTTCATACTTATGTATATATTTTATTTGTTCCCATATCTGAATGAATTTTGTTTTCATACTTTGTTTGTTTATTACTTTATAATATAAATAAACTTCTATTCTAATATGTTGTTAAATTCTATCTATGTGTTTTTACATTTATTTTCTACCTCAATCATTTATTTCTAAATTTAATACTAATTATTTTTATATCTTATATATTTTCACTTTTTTAAACCATTTACTTACAATTTAAATTCAAATCAAAATATATATACATATATTTATAATTTCAAGTTGACTCATATATGCTCAAATACATATATATTCACATATATACAATATTTACAATATTTTTTAAATTGAATGATTTATACAAAATTTATTTTAATTCGGGGAAACTCGCATCACTTTAATCGATAAATTTTACAAATTGTCATTAAAAATTCAATTAATTATCAATTTAAATTTATATAAAATCTGGGGTCGTTACAGACTTCCCCCTTAAAAGAATTTCGTCCTCGAAAATTCCAGGGAGACACAAATACAGATGAAAAATATTTCATCAAATCAAATTGAACATCTATTCTGCATTTGGCTTACCAAATCAGAATATCAATAATAGATACAAGAACGAATCTATTTAACAATCAACAAAATACTCGGGTTATCCAGATCTACGAAATATGCAGGAGCATCGGTTAGTCCGAAGGGATAACTAACCATTCGTAGAATATATTGGGACCCAAAAGATAGATAGATATATGGATACAATTCCAAAAAATTTAGTTAGAACTAAAGTATACCTATCAACCATAGCAACCAATGCGAACAAGGCAACTAATGCATCCAAACAACAATTTTGGCTTATTTGGAGTTTATGTCCCATTTTAATATATCGAATTTCTTCCTGGATCTACCAGAAATTATCGAAGAATTGAGAAAAGATGATGAACAGAAGAGATTGACAGAGAAAAGGCTGTTTCCTTGTTGTTACAGGGTATTGACCATTTATAGTCGTATTCCCTTGTCCCCTATCTCATCCTCTTCTTGAACTCATACTCACTATCAGTGGATAGTAAGAGAATTTACTAAGGCATACGGACAGATATCTTAAGGATACTCATTCTAGGGTATACTTCACCCTATCTCTAACGAGCTACTTAATGTGTTATACTCCTGAGCTAAAGTTTTACCCTCAGCTCTGATACCACCTGTAAAGATCCAAAAACTCGGCCTTCGAAAATCGGCACCCGTACTTCACTTGTACTCAAATGTCGTAGATCCAAACGCCGAATCTGGCTCTCCGGAGCTTATAACACCATTAAGTATAACAACACAGCGGAATAAAGAAATAGATGATATCATATACAACTCCAATGAATACAATATCCAGAATGATATACAACAATGATATCAATATGATACAATAATATCAGAGATAAATAATGATACAGCGGAAAATAGAAGTGATAACTCCAAATGATCTTCCAAAGAGAATGAATCCAACAACTCCAACATCACGTTGCACCAAGATAAGCAATGTCAGTCGTCAGTGAACTCCAAACACTGAACTAGCTCCAACTAGTCTACTAAACCTGAATATCTGAAAAACCCAACTCTAGACTGCCCGTGTGGAAAATGGCGGGCACCCAGAGTTTAGGAAGGGAACAATAAACTCCAGGTCAGTCATGGGACTGGTGTGAGTAACAAAAACAGTTTATCTTTAAACAAACAACAAAGGAAATAAAAGAGATCCACAATGCTTTTTGGAAAATGAAACTACCATAAGACCTCCCGCCACACACACAATGCAAACGCAGAATTGGAGGAGATTTCTTCTTATGATAGTCAAACATGCTTACTACGCAAAACAAACTCTTTGGATTATTATTATTAGTGCATAGTGTGGAAAACATTTCGAAAGTATAATATAAATCTTAGCCAGCATAGACATTTCGAACTATGCCTACTATAGCTACCATCTAAACAGTGGGGCGCCACCATAAGTAAATGGCAGGTTCTACAACTAAAACCGTACAAGGTTCGTATTGGAAATTGGATTTCCAAAAAATGGTCAGGCTAAGGAACTTACTACTGTCAATGGGATCGCCTCTGGATGGATGTCCCGAGAAACCAACCTGGCTCTCTGCCAACACAAGGCCGGATTACCTCTGGAAATAGCTAACTACTACACGAATATGTCATTTCCCGATCCTTTGGGACCTTTATCCGAGGCCTCGGTAACCAACATCACACAGTAATAAATAAAGTGTGTCCACATGAGTAAGTATCTGGACTCCATACCATGATACCACCCTTTTCCAGAAGGAAATGACATACCCTAAAGGGCGAGACCTTCATAACCTTGCCGCATCATTCCTGTTTCGACCATTTCCGGTCTGTGAGGTCCGACGAGGTCTCGTCCACAAAGCTACGCTTTTTCACAAAGCTACGCTTTTTCACAAAGCCATGCTTTGATCACAAATGATCAATAAATGATCAACACATAGCAACACTCAGCATGCCACATTAACAAATTGGGAGTATATCGCTGATAACCTTCAACTACATAACCTCTGAGCTTGTACGTCTCAGAGAAGGGTGTTAAGCTAAGAGAATAAATTCTCCGCCACCAACAGAAATGTATTTGAAAGAAATCTGCTTTATATCTCAAAATGTAATGTCGGACATGTAACCATACAAGTCTGTTCCGGGTTCGAACAGAACCGAAGGCACTTCCGAAGAAGCCCTTGCAATCCGGGTATTCACAATCTCGATCGGACTTCCCATCACTTAGGGAATCTCTATACCGGAGCAGCTCAGTGCAGAGACAATCGGTAGGTTATCCTATCGTTCTTGCAAATACCCGGTCTTCAACACCGGTCTTCAAATTCTATCCATATACGACGTATCATTATTCGAAATGGGTTATGTGACACAAAGGTCCTCTCCCGGCTAAACCGAATAATGAGCGCAATATTTAAAAACATATGGATAATGGAATTTCAGTTAAGTCACAACTTAAACCCAAACTTTCTTTTCAAATGGTTTAACAAATTACCATTTTCAAATCTTTAAACAAAAAGATTCATTTTAACAACCTTCAACGGTTTAAACAATTTCCACACTTTAATCTTTTAAACAAAAGATTCATTCACAGATTTTCCAAATTAATTCCCATTTCAATTGGATTAACTCATTAAATCTTTAAAACAAAGATTTAACTTATAGCTTTCAAAACAATTCCATTTCAAATGGTTTAAACCAATCATCATTTTAAATCTGTTAAAAATAAACAGATTTAATTCATAGCTTTCAAAAAGAATTCACTCATAACTGGAAAAACCATGTTCAATTCAAACTTGAAATTCCTTTAACTTAAATTGGAATTCATTTCTTATATGAAAGCTTTTATCATTTGAAAACAAACAGTTTTCATTTTGGAAAATCTGATTCATTTATACGAGTTAAAGTCTTTGGGTTAGATTCAAATTCTCAAACCAATATTTTAAAATGGTTCCAATTCATATAAACACATTTATAACATCTTTAACCATAATTTCCAATTGTGGAATTCAATTCCAACTCTTGAATTTAAATTCACATTGAATTATTTAAATTGGAAGCTTTATTAAGTTATTTAAAATAACTTTTATCTTACAAACTCCTTTTCGAAAGTCTTAACATTTAACCCAAATCCATTTCCAAAATCAATTGAAATTAAAATTTCAATTTCAAAAATTTAAATTTTAAATCATCTGTGACTTAACCGATTTCCTCGTGAAATCCATATTTGTGTGTGTATGGTGTAGTCCAAGGGTTTCACACACAATAGTGCAACATAATTCAATCATTACAGATCAGAATACAGAAATATAATTGATAAGCGGTATAAACTATAACGCTTATCTTTTATTCACAGATATATAAGTCACAGATAATAATTCACATTCATCCCATATAAATAGCTACAGTACAGATCACACACAAATCAGAATATATCACAAAGCATTGCATATCAGGGATATCAAACAATTCAAAGCATTCAATAGAATACAGTCATCCATAAGTAAGATTAATTAATTGTCTGATTGATTCAAATCAGATTAATTACCTATGAATAAATTACTAATCCTGGTAAATTAATTAATTATAAACCATTTTAATTAATTATTCTTTAATTTATTAATTAACCTTTAATCATTAAATAATTAACCTTTAATTATTTAATCATCCTTTAATTAATTATCTTGAATTAATTAACCCTTAATTAATTATCATTTAATTAATTACAATAACTAATTAATTACTCCTTAATTACTTCCATTAATTAACCTCTAATTACTTCAATTAAGTAATTATTTAATCACATTCATTAATTACCCATTAATTAATCACATTAATTAACTAATCACATTCATTAATTAATCACATTGATTAACTAATTGACCTTAATCAAATTCGAAGTTTATTTAAAAATAACAGTTATATATATATAACCACTTTAAACTTAATTACTTTAATACAAATCATTTTAAAACCTTTAACTAATTTCAAACTTAAACAAATAATTATTTTTAAAGGAATTTGTTAAGAAATGTTTAACTTGATTTTGTTTAAAGTATAAAACTGTAACATCAAAGACTCGAAACAAAACCCGAGCCAACTCGTCATTCTCCCGAGACCAAACCCGAGTTCCCCTCCATTTTCCCGAGCTTCCTTTCCTCTTTCTTTTTATTTTACTTTGTTTATTTTTTTAAACTTTAAAAACCTGTTAACTGTTAGACACACGCTAGTAGACCTGTATGCCCACCCGAGCCATCAACCAAATTACCCGAGACCTCCTTCGAGTTTCCCCATCTTCTTCTCCGTTCTAAACCCAAGAACCCAACTTCCAGATACGCGAATCCCAGTGTGCATGTGTACGATCGAACGGCGATGCTCTGACCAACTTCGCCGTCGCCAGCGTATCGTCTTCGACCTCCTCTCACGATTACGACCACCCAAAATCCTGAAACAACCTCGCAATCGAAAACGAGCAACCAGGCTACCTACTGGAACAGAACTCGTCATCAAAGAATCACCTCGAGTAGCCACCTCCGGTCATCAGAACCTTCGCCACCGTGCCCAGAGCTTCGTCGACGAACCACGCACCTATTCCCCCACCACCGGTCGACTCCGGTGCGACCATGACGAAGAAATCATCTCGTCTTCGTTCTTAACTAAAACAGGCATTTGAACCCTAGTTTGCCGTTGTCCAGCCACCACGGCGATCTAAAATAGATGAGTATTTTTCTCAAGTTCGCCAGCCTATCATCCTTCTCTAGCCACAACCTCGAGAACCCAAACCTCCGCGATCACCAAAATTTGACCAAAGTTCATTTCGCGTTCAACTCCCCAATGCTCGAAATTTCTTAGCTTAAAAATCATAATTTAAATGTCAAAACTCATTATTTCCAAATGCGATTTCATTCCTAAAATCAAAACTTGAAAATCATATCTTCGAATTTCGACTTATATCAAGTTTTCACTGTAAATTGAAAATTTTGAAATAATTGCTCAACAAGTACTCTTGAATTTATATTTGGAAATGATGTTATCATGCTACAAACGTTTTCCTTATAGAAATCAGGGCCTAAATCGATTGTAGAATGAGAAATTGAATTTATTTTGATGGGTTGGAGCCTGTAGTTTTAATAGAGATTTGTGAATATACATATACCCAGACATTCATACACACATATATCTTTCTATATACATGTTATCCCAACTTTTAGCAAAGCTGAGATACCCAAAAATGACTGAAAATCAATAATAACTAGCCATGAATATCAACTATGCATTGCAGTATAACCATGGATATCGATGAATTTAGTCCGAGTCCGAATCGGGCTGCAATTGACAAGACATGACAAGCAAAGCCATGGAAGCCAGCGTTTCAAATTTCAGGTTAATCGGAGTTCGTATGAATGAGATATGATTGAAATGAGTTAGATAAAAGGAACATGTTGTTCGTATCCATCAGGAAATCATGATTTTGGCATGATCGAATCGATCGGTTTCGAATCGATCAAAGAGGACTCACCTCAGTTGTATTCGAATCCATCAGATTTCGTATCCACCGTAATGGCCCCGCCTCAATCCATTCGAATCCATCATATTTCGTATCGATCGGGTTCACGCATGCTCGGTTGTTTGTATCCACATATTTGAATCAATCCGGAGTCATCACATTGGCCATGTTTGCATCGGTACCATTCGCACTCCATCCCAGTTATTGATGCGAACGTGTCGATGTAAACGTGGCGAAAGCTTCGGAACGAATCGATCAACGCGACACAAAAGGTGGAGTGACCTAAGAATCTCGCGCCACGTCACTGCACGCTCACGTGTCTAGGTCGATTCGAAATGACGGATACGAAGCCACGGATTCGAACTCAGCAGCATACGAAGATCACAATCTTGCATCGATCATATCTCACAAACTACTGGTCCAAATGCTACGAGATTTTCATAGCAGCTTGCATACAAGGTAAAGAACAATCCTGCCAAGTTTCAGCTCGATTGGATCATTTCTTGATGGATATGAAATTGCTTCGTATCGATCGCAGATCGAGTCGAAACTTGGTGGGGTCGGTCGCATCGGCCCCCTCACATGCCAGAAGAAGTCTCCCGAAGTTTCGGCGCGATCTCAGCCTCCTACGCCTATAAATAGCCCCCTAAAGCCTGCAGAAAAGGGATCTTTTGGCCATTCAACGTCCAGACTCTGCCGGATTCAATTCTACTTCTTTCCGTTGCTGTTATACTCGAATTCATTCATTGTATCTGCTATAATCATTTGTAATCAGCAAAGAACATCAATAAAAGATAAAAAAACCTTGAAGTGGACGTAGGCCAGAGATAGCCGAACCACTATAAATTGTGTGCCACTGTTTATTATTTCTAGATTGCTGTTTGTTGCTGGCTTAGATTTGAGATTTGTGTTTGAATATTGCTGATTTATAGTCATACACTGGTGCTTTCACAATACTTGGGGTTTGTGACCATTTTTGGCACAAACACTTTGGTGCTTTCACTGAGAACAACTAGCACCCGCTACACCCGATTCAAAGTTTAGATTTGAAAGTTTGAAGGATTCAGATTGACTTGACAATGACTCGACAAACAAGACAAAGAGCTGAGAGAAGCCAATAAGGAGGAAGTCAAGAGGCATCCTCTGGCGCTGGAGAAGGTCAAGCTTCGATTTACATCACCAGAGATGAAATGGAAGCTATAGCAAATTCATTGCGAGAGAGGATGATGAAGACTCAGCAAGAGTACTGCAGAATTTCTTTGAACAGATGAGAGCAGCAAATATGCAGAACCTTGGACCAACTACAGCAACTGCAAGTGGTGAACAGGGAGTTGGGATTGCAGAAACCAACAGAGATCAACCTCAAGGTCAGAACGCGGGACCAGAAGGCGACCAGCAAGGACTTGGGGGCAGACCCTCTGGGTCCGATACTGGAAGGCCGATGGTGGGGGTCTCAACAAGCTAGAGCCAACGCTAATGACAACGGGCCACACGAAGAATACGTACCAGAATACTCTTCAAGACCAAGAGGGCAACCCCATGATGGAGATGAAAAGATGGTTGGGTTAGTGCGACGACTCATGAGAGGAGGATTGTCTAGCGGAGGGTTGGAAGAAGTCAGTCGGAGTTCGTTCACTCCGAATATCAGGAATGCAAGGAACCCTCCAAAGTTCAAACTTCCTATGCTGGATCCTTATGACGGGAAGTCAGATCCAATGATGCATATTACTTGATACATCAGGCACATGGAAGTGTTGGGGGCATCCAAGGAAGTGATGGCTCGATGCTTCCCTCTATACTTGGCAGATTTGGCTGCACTTTGGTTCAGGCAATTAGAAACTGGATCGATCAGAACATGGGGCGAGCTTGTAGATTGCTTCATGAGACAGTTTAGGGTCCACGTGATGCGACCCAATAGTGTGATGACTTTGGCATCGATAAAACAAAGGACCGGAGAGTCCATAAAAGATTTTCTGCTACGATTTAATGCAACGGTGGCTTCTGTAGATCGCTCGGATCCATCGATGATTTTGATGGCGGCAGTGGCAGGAGTTGGAGAAGGCACTGAATTCAAAGATTCTTTAACAAGAGACCCACCGCAAGATCTTAGAGAGTTTTACCATGAAGCTGAAAGATTCATTCAATTAGAAGAATCACGAGCCGAGAGGCAGGAAATAAACGTTGTACAAGGCGAAGGAATCGCCAGGGAACAGCCCAGGGCGGACAAAGGAAAGAGAAAGCAGGATGACGCACGCGATGGTCCTGATAAACGAAAGAAATTCTGAGAGCCCAGATTTAGGCAATACACAGATTTGGCGGCAAGCCTGGAATGAATTTACACTGAAACTCGGGGGCAACGCCCCTATCGAAAACCACCCAGGAGAAATCCCACGAAGCGAGAGCGTAGAACTGGAAAATATTGCCTATTCCATGAGCTGGACGGGCACACAACCGACGAATGCCGCCACCTAAAGGATGAGGTGGAAGAATATGCCAGGAGTGGTAGACTGCCGCAATATGTCAAAGAACGGGCAGTGGCGGTAAGGCCTGAACAACTACCGCCTCCACCTAACAGAAATGATCCTGGATTGGGATCACGACTCGTCATCAACTGATTAAGATGGCAAGGGCCAAGTTCAGGATTTGGACTTCGGTCAAATAATTTCATTAGATTTGTTTTCAGAATAAACGGCTACTCCACTTACTCATGTACGGGAACCAGAGAGATCCCTAGGCATGCTTTGAGATGGAGACAGACCGATCTGCCCGGAGAGGCAATGTTTAGTTTTTTCCTGATGTTTGAGATTGAACATCTAGGACCTGAATTTAAGAAATAAACTTGAATTTCTTGAAATAAACCTTTAACCAGAGAGTTAAAGGATGAGTATTAAATACCAATATAAAAATGATCGCTTTATGACCTTACCCGGAGAGACGGGGTCCAGAGTGCAAGAAGTGGGTTGCTTCGCTGGAGAGCGACAGGATCGACTCACTTAACACTGTTTCCCCTTCACCGGAGAGTGACAGGATGGGATCCAACAGAAGCCCGGAGAGGCTACGATCGGTCCAGGACGACCAAGACATCGCTTTACGCCCTAACTGGGGCTAGAGTGCAAGGGGTAGAAAGCAAGGCCGGAGTGTAATAGGATCTTTCTACTCAATCGCCAAGTCTGGGATGGGCTTAGCAAGGGTCCGGAATAACCATTGATTTTCCGGAGAGACTACGGAGTTTCATTTTTAACTTCCATGGGAAGAAGTGGATAATGATTTGGCTTTGAACAACCATGAACTCGATTGAAAATACCATAAGATTTGAATAAAACATGAACTCACTGCATTCGATTTGAGACTGATCAAAACACACCTTTTACCAAAAGGCATGTTTTGGGGGGCAAAGTGTTATCCCAACTTTTAGCAAAGCTGAGATACCCAAAACTGACTGAAAATCAATAATAACTAGCCATGAATATCAACTATGCATTGCAGGATAACCATGGATATCGATGAATTTTGTACGAGTCCGAATCGGGCTGCAATTGACAAGACATGACAAGCAAAGCCATGGAAGCCAGCGTTTCAAATTTCAGCTTAATCGGAGTTCGTATGAATGAGATATGATCGATACGAGTTAGATAAAAGGAACATGTTGTTCGTATCCATCAGGAAATCATGATTTTGGCATGATCGAATCGATCGGTTTCGAATCGATCAGAGAGGACTCACCTCGGTTGTATTCGAATCCATCAGATTTCGTATCCACCGTAATGGCCCCGCCTCAATCCATTCGAATCCATCATATTTCGTATTGATCGGGTTCACGCATGCTCGGTTGTTCGTATCCACATATTCGAATCGATTCGGAGTCATCACATTGGCCATGTTTGCATCAGTACCGTTCGTACTCCATCCCAGTTATTGATGTGAATGTGTCGATGTAAACGTCACGAAAGCTTCGGGACGAATCAATCAACGCGGCACAAAAGGTGGAGTGACCTAAGAATCTCGCGCCATGTCACTGCACGCTCACGTGTCTAGGTCGATTCGAAATGACGGATATAAAGCCATGGATTCGAACTCAGCAGCATACGAAGATCACAATCTTGCATCGACCATATCTCACAAACTACTGGTCCAAATGCTACGAGATTTTCACAGCAGCTTGCATACAAGGTAAAGAACAATCCTGCCAAGTTTCAGCTCGATTGGATCATTTCTTGATGGATACGAAATTGCTTCGTATCGATCGCAGATCGAGTCGAAACTTGGTGGGGTCGGTCGCGTGGGCCCCCTCACGTGCCAGAAGAAGTCTCCCGAAGTTTGGGCGCGATCTCAGCCTCCTACGCCTATAAATAGCCCCCTAAAGCCTGCAGAAAAGGGATCTTTTGGCCATTCAACGTCCAGACTCTGCCGGATTCAATTCTACTTCTTTCCGTTGTTGTTATACTCGAATTCATTCATTGTATCTGCTGTAATCATTTGTAATCAGCAAAGAATATCAATAAAAGATAAAAAAACCTTAAAGTGGACGTAGGCCGGAGATAGCCGAACCACTATAAATTGTGTGTCACTGTTCATTATTTCTAGATTGCTATTTGTTGCTGGCTTAGATCTGAGATTTGTGTTTGAATATTGCTGATTATATTCATACACTGGTGCTTTCACAATACTTGGGGTTTGTGACCATTTTTGGCGCAAACAATACATGCAACATATTATTATCCATACAACACATTTCAGAACATCATCAAACTCATTCATCATCATAGAGCACAGATCAAGATAAAAGATTGGCTTTAAAATGGAGTTTACTCACAGTTGTTTTTGGAAGAAGAACAAAGCTTTTCTTTATTTTGAATAGCTAGCTGAAGCCTTCACTTGATCTCTGGTTTGTAGTTGTTTAAGTTGTGATTTTTGGTTTATGGTTGAGATGATATTTACTTCAGTTTTATTTAGTTTGAAGGAACGAATTGAATTGGAAAGCTTGATACATATAAATTGAGTTTTCTGGTGATAATATAATGTTTGTACAGGTGATGGTATTATTTTTGTACAAAATAGACAAAAATCTTTCTTTTGCTTGGGGCTGATAGATACATTTTTGTGCTTGCATTAATTAGTTTGTACAAAACTATATATTTATTTATCTTCCTTCATCTCGGCTGTACCATATATGAGATAATTGGTGGCTGATATGATATTGTTGTGTACAACATTAATTATCTTTGTACAAATTTACATATAATACTAGTATCTTCTTTTGCTTATTTGTTTTCAAGTCTTGTTTGACTATGCAGATTCATTTTGCTGATGAGATATGGTTTGGCTAGCATTAATCACTTTGTCTTGTTTTTCTTTCTTTTACAAGCTTATTCATATATACATTTACTTGTTTCCCTTTTACAAGTGTTCATAATTATGTATATATTTTATTTGTTCCCATATCTGAATGAATTTTGTTTTCATACTTTGTTTGTTTATTACTTTATAATTTAAATAAAATTCTATTCTAATATGTTGTTAAATTTTATCTATGTGTTTTTACATTTATTTTCTACCTCAATCATTTATTTCTAAATTTAATACTAATTATTTTTATATCTTATATATTTTCACTTTTTTAAACCATTTACTTATAATTTAAATTCAAATCAAAATATATATACATATATTTATAATTTCAAGTTGACTCATATATGCTCAAATACATATATATTCACATATATACAATATTTACAATATTTTTTAAATTGAATGATTTATACAAAATTTATTTTAATTCGGGGAAACTCGCATCACTTTAATCGATAAATTTTACAAATTGTCTTTAAAAATTCAATTAATTATCAATTTAAATTTATATAAAATCCGGGGTCGTTACACTTAAGGCAACGACTGCAAGGAGGCCTTAATACCAAACCAATCAGAATGACATCCAAGGTTATGGGAGACCGATTATATCATACCTCCCGATCGGCAAGCAATATCAATCTGAACTCTTTATATCGTACAATCAGATCGAGGATCAATATCGATCCGCACCAACCACAAAATGGATGTGACCCAAACATCCATTAAATAACTCCGGTCACCAGAGCATGGATGGGAGAATAAACCACAAATTAGTGTGACTTGACCATTCATTCTCCATCACCTTCCTTTGATCTGTCAGGAGGAGTACAAAATCGAATGAGCATGACCCGACTACACCTGAGCCAACTCTATCCCTAGATCCAATGGGAGAGTATAAATCAAAATGGGCATGATTGACTATCCAGCTCCGAATGAATGCGACGCGATCGTTCATTCGTTGACTCTTACCATGATCCAGCTAAAAGAGCGATACGAAACAGACATGACTCGACCATCTGCACACTCATCCTTTTCCTTTATCCGACAGGGAGAGCATCAATCACTAATTGGATATGATTTGACCATCTATTCTTCAGGTCCTTGCCTAGAGTATGGCGACATTTGCACCAAAAGTGGAAGTGATTGGCCGTCCAACGCACAGCTCATGCCCGAAATCCGACGGGAATCAAAGTCTTCCCCCAAGAAGGAAAATCCAGAATAGGTGCAACCCATGCTTCCATCAAATAACTCGATCCCATGATTCAACATGAAATAATATAAAGCTAAAGTGGAGGTAACTTGCCTTCCTACTTATCGACGTATGCCCGAGACTTGGGGGCACAAGCGAGAAACAAGATGAATGTGAATCGACTATCCATCGATCAACTATAAGTCTTTAGAGCTTAGGTGGGAGTATAAACACGACTAGGATGAGACTCGACCATCCATGCAGTACATTTATCAACCCGAGACCGGGAGTAGAAGTGTGGTCATCCAAAGACTGACTGTGATTGCTCAATATTGTGACTTATACATAGTGTTTACAATGACTCGAGGCTACGACCAGAAAGATGCCTGGAGAGAGAATCGTCGAATCATTGCCCAAGCCCATGCGCAACTGACCATCACTCTAACCCAAACGATGAGTAACAGATCATGAGTATATTGAATAGAAAGCGTGTTACTGGAATATACAAGCAGATTCAAACTCAAAGCAAGAGCCAGCTATTCAGTTGTGCACGACACGAGGCTGAATCCTACTCGACATCTGATTCAATGTGCTTCAAAGCCTGATCTTTGACTATTTGTAGATAATCGCTCAAAGCATATAGAGCCCTCTACTATCAGACTTAATAACTCATGACAAGACTCTGGGATTCGACCGGAGTAACCGTCATCAATGACCGTCCCAACCTAATTTCACGTCCATTGTTACACGAAACAGTTTCTTTTGAACTCAAGGAATCCAAGGTTATACCCTCTGAGCTAACGATCGAAATTACAGTCGGTCATGGCGACCCATCATAGGTACTGAAGGTCGGATCATAGCTTAGTGCAATGATGATGAAGAAATTAGCTGGCTTTCCCCGAACAAATCTTGATGTGTTCGCTTGGACCCATTCTGACATGTGTGTGATCTAACCGATTATCGCGATCCATGCATTGAATATCGACCTTAGGCATGTCTCGGTGAAACAAAAGCAACGTGGCATGGATTCAGAAATATTTTCTGCACTTAAAGAGGAAGTAGATAAACTCAAAAACAATGGGTTTATCCGTGACGCCCTCTACTCGAAATGAGTATCCAATCGAGTTCATGTGAGAAAAGCTTATGGAAAGTGGCAAACATGCGTCGACTACTCTGACCTAAACAAGGCATGCCCGAAAGATAGCTTTCTACTTCCGAGGATCGACCAGCTGGTAGACTCAACCGCTGGATATTAACTGCTTTCATTTATGGATGTGTACTTCGGATGCAACCAGATCCTGATGCACATCCTCGTCATAAAGCACACCAACTTCATTACCGATCTAGGGTTATATCATTCTATTGTGATGCCATTTGAACTAAATAATGCTGAGCTACTTATAGAGATTAGTCAACCAGATGTTCAAAGATCAGATCGGGCAATCGATGGAAGTATATGTTGATGATATGCTCGTGAAGTCATGACAATCAAACAACCACATCGAAGAATTAGCGGAGATGTTCAGTTTCTCCAAAAATATGGAATGAAATTAAATCCCTTAAAATGCTCTTTCGGCATTGCATCAAGGAAGTTTTGGGGTTTCACCTTCAACTCTCGCAGAATCGAAGTCGATCTCGAGAAGATTCAAGCAATTCGAAGCATCTAGGTACTGAAGACGATTAAGTAGTACAGAGCTTAAATGAGAAGGTTGTCGCCCTAAGCCGCTTCATCTCCAATGCCATCGAAAAGTGTATTCCTTTCTTCGACTTGATCGGGAGAGGGAAAAGGAACTTTGAATGGATGTAGGATCGTATAGATGCGTTTCAAGCTCTAGTAGATCACTTAAAGAGACCTTCCATCCTATCCAAGCCACTAGATCGTGAAGACTTATACATCTATTTAGCGGTGTCAGTACACGCCATAAGTGCCACACTGTTACATGAAGAGAATTAGATCTAGAAGATTGTATATTATGTTAGCAAGCGATTGAGAGGTGCTGACAGAAAGTACCCAAAGCTGGAAAAGTTCGCGCACTGCCTATTGATTGCGTCATGAAAGGTTCGCCACTACTTCCAAGCTCACCCCATCAACGTCTACACCGACCAGCCGTTACGACAGGTCCTACAGCAACCTTAGATGTCTAGAAGGTTGTTCAAATGGAATATCGAGTTAAGCCAATTCGATATCACTTATCTCCCTCGGAGAGATATCTAGGGACAGACATTGGCAGACTTTATAGCTGAATTCACTGCACTGGACGACTTTCCAGAGAGAAGTGGAGAATTAACCAACTGATGGAAAATGTACATGGATGCAGCATCCAACGATCAGTGTTCTGGTGTCAGAGTCGTGTTAGTGACTCCTGAGGGAACAATAAAAGTGCTACACCTTGAAACTCGACTTCCCTACAATAAATAGTGAAGCTGAGTATGAAGCCTTGATTGACTGGCTCAAATTTGCTAGAGAAATGGAAATGAAAAGATTAAATTTTTTTTGTGATTCTCGGTTAGAAGTATGCCAAGTTAGTGAAGATTATCAGACTAGAGGGCAGCAGCTTACTCCTTATCTCGGCCGGGTCCAAGAGCTACTGGCCGACTTTGATTGTTGCACCATTATGCACATCCCCAAAGATACAAAATGAGAAAGGCGACTCACTGGCCAAGCTGGTCAGTTCCGAGAAAAGCAGATAGACTTTGTTTCGATTAAAGTACTAGATGCTCCGAGCATCGACCAGATGGAGATTAACTGGATTCTGGAGACGGAGCTGGTAAGGGAGTCGTGGATGACTAATATCAAAGGTTATCTGCAATGAGGGATCCTTCATGGATGGAGGAATGAAAAACAACAGATCTTCCATAAAGCTTCACGCTAATCATCCAAAAAGGAGTACTGTATAGAAAAGGCTTCTCCATTCCCCTGCTTTGGTGTATCGCCCATCATGAAATCAAATGAGTCTTGAGAGAATTCCATGAAAGAGAATGTGACGATCACACCGGGGATCAAATCCTGACAAAGAAAATACTCCGCTAGGGGTATTACAAGCCAACTATCACACGAGATGTAGTTGATCACGCTAGACAATGCGATGAGTGCTGGATGTTTGCCAAAAATTATGAGAGCTCCGCCGATGGAAGTTACACAAATGGGTATTGATATTATTGGTTCCTTACCGATCTCTGAAGACGGAGCGGAGTACGCCATCGTTGCAGTGGATTACTTCACCAAATGAGCTGAAGCTAAACCTTTAGCCACGATCACGACGAAGAAAGTAATCAACTTCGTTGTTCAGAGCATCATCTATCGTTTTGGCTTTCCACGAACCATTGTAAGTGATAATTGAACCCAATTCGACAGCACTGAATTTAAAGACTTCTGTCGTCCGCATCATACTGAAAATATTGCGGCAGTTGCTTACCCCCAAGCAAATGGACAAGTCGAAGCTGTTAACAAAATCATAAAGTCCATTCTGAAGAAACGTTTGGAAAAGGCTAGAGGCAAGTGGGTGGATGAACTCCCAACAACATTATGGGATTACAGAACCACCCACAAGTCCACGACTGGCCATACTCCATTCACCCTTGCTTACGGCTCTGAAGCTATCATTCTTGTAGAACTTGAAGTCCCTTCCCATCAAGTGACTTACAACGACCCCTATTTCATTATAAAAAAATATATAAATGAGGAATTGCAATCCAACTGCAATTAAACTATAAGGAATTGGTGATGACTCGTAAGCGTACAAACGCATCCGGGAGCCAATGATAAGAACGTGTACCTTAACGTGCACGTGTATATTCTAAAAATTCAATTTATTGAAATCGACAGAAATTGAATTTCCACCTGGAGTTCTTAGAGAAAAGACTGGATCAAATAGCCAAAGTTTACTAGCCTCGTAAAACCAGACACAGATAGCAACTGATAGAATATAGTCCTAAATTTATACTGTTGGAAATCGACCAATAGTCATGACGAACAGAAAGAAATGCAACTATCAGTAAAGACAACTCAATGGAAGGATAACGACCATTCAATAAATTGAATGGAATCCTTCTCGACAATTGAAGCTTGCGGTAATTCAAAGCACGTCATGTTCGAACAAGACGTACTTTGGGGGGCAAAATGTTATCCTATCTTTTGGAAAAGCCATGATACCGTAGATTTGACTAAAAACGAGTGGTTTCCAACCTTGAGAATCAATGATATACAAGAATATGGACGGTGGTCGGGCATACTCAGATTGTGTCCCAATCAAGGTGCGATCAATATGAAGTGACAAGGAAGGCCCCGAGAGGCTATGTTTCAGATTCCAAGTTAATTGAGGTTCATACGCTCGAGTTATGGACAAATGAAGAATATTTATGGATCGATCTAAAACGATCCATAAAAACGCATAAATCGACGAAGATCGATTAATATCTCAAAATCTACAAACCCAATGCACTTGAAACTTTCAAAGCATCAATATATTAAAAAGTGGATCCCACAAAAACAAGCGCATGACAAAAATCCCAAATCTTGGAAAGACATACCGATCGTTCCATAACGATCGTACAAAATCAGCCAGAAAGATCCATTGTTTCATGGAAAATGCGATATCTCACAAACAGTACGTCAGAATTGCACGAAATTTGGAGAGCAGGTATCTTACATCATGAAGAGCCTACACTATGATCGCACATCAATCAGAGGCCAAAATAACGATCGGTTAAACTTTGGCCGATCGTTCAAAAATATCCAGTTAGGGCCATCGATCGTTATAGTGGGCCTCTACGGATCTAGAGACTCTTTTTGCAAAATTTTAGCCCAATCCATGCATGTCTTCTCCTACAAATACAACGGTCATTCTCCATAAAGAGGATCCTTCTTTCTGGTGCCTAGGCTCTGCCATATTTATTCTTCACTCTTGTATTAATGGATCTAACTGATCCAAACATTCTTGTAATCATAATCCAATGCAAGATCAATAAAAATATGAAGTGGATCCTAGCTAGTCCCTTTGAGATTGAGTTGTTTCTGAGAGGATGTAATACCGCTTATACTTGTTTGCTTCTCTTCATAAAATCCTCAGAGTTGTTCTTTTATTTCTTGAGAAAAGCACCTTATGACAATCATTCGGGTCAGAGCTCCATGTACAACAGTTTTGGATGAACCACGTGTAGAAAAAATGGTCGGTACCGAGTGGTTGTGCTCGATATCGAGTGGTTCTCCTTGCTTCAATGCCTCTGAAATTTCTTGAGTTATTTCATATCATCGTTCTTTTTATGATGTCTCGAAAGTCCTTGAGTCATTTCTCCATCGTTTGTCCATCTGATTCGCTCGTTTAATTCCGTTCGAAAACTGTGGAAAATTTAGTTATAATAGTGTCCCTAATGAAACTTACTCTAACCTGAGTACCCTCTAACAAGCATTTGGGTATAGGAACACTGGGTAAAATATGCAACAAGTTGTCATGTCTTTGCAACTGCTCATCATAAGGTGGAGAAAGATATAGCCCAACAGAAATACCAGTAAGCATAACAAAATCTAGAGGAATAATGCACATCTGCCCAAAAGAGAAGTAAAATGCGTATGTGGTCTTCCACCATAAAGCAGCTAATGCACTGTATAATTGTGCACCAGAATTTTGGATCAACTGTATTTCTAGAATGGAGAATATGCAGTGTTAAGAAACATATATTATGGTTTTACGTGTAATTATTTATCAATAAATAACAAACCGAAAAAGTCTTGAAATCCAGTGTCACCCAAAAATTTTGTAATACGTCGAGCAATATCCATTAGTAGGATCTGTCGATATAGATGAAATACCGATGTTAGCGACCTACGAATTCCCTTTTCCTAGCCTATTTAGAAAATTATCTAGGATTTTAATTTCACAAACTAAATGTAAAACCATACATTCTATAAACTACATTTTCAACAAAGCACCAATTTCCAAAACTTTTAAAGTAATTTAGTAATTTCTTCTTATGGTTATTTATATTAACAGTTATGTTTAATACTTAAACAATAAATAACGATTGTATTTAATCAATAATGTTGTGTTTGTATATTAAATTTTACTTACAGTGACGTCGACACGAGTAGAAATGTGCATTCGTTGATTGGGCAAAACACGAAAATCTATCAAATCTTTGTCAAGTCCTAAGTTTTGATCGATATTTGAATCTAAAGCGACATTTTTGGAAAAAAAACCTCATGCGCCTCCTTGGAGACATTGCTGTTCCATCATCCCCATGGCTTCTGGCTTTCACCACCATCTCCTTGTTGTCCCTAACATCTTGTGAAGATCTACTGCTACCTCGAACAACACATAATATCTGCCACATATTGGGTTAAATAGGGTGAAAAAAAGTGAAGAGATTGCCAAAAACAATGGATAATAGGGGTTAAAATTGATTTGGAAAATGAAAGCCCGGGTTAGGAATAATAGAGGAGGAAGATGCTGGCTAGAAAGAAAGCCGGATAAGTTATAATAGTTTATCCAACATTATTAATGCTAGATTGGATTTTAATATAGAACTTAAATTTGTGTGAATATTTGGAAAAATGTTGATAAAAGATAAAAAGAACGGATTACGATGTTGAAATCGGAGTGTGTGGTTGAGATGACAAAGCCAACTAAGAGAAAGCAGAATCTTTTATAAAAGTGTTTGCACCAAAAATGACACAAACACCCAACGAAGTAATAAATATGAAAATTATCAAAGAAAAGCAAGAAATAGCAAAGAATAATACACAATTTTTGTAGTGGTTTAGCAAATACTTCGGCCTACGTCCACTTAAACTTTGTTATTCAATATACGTGACTTTTACAAACCATGATTTTATGGACCTCTATTTTTGAATCGGTAGAGATCTGATAGAGTTTCGTAGCAAAGTGAACAAATTTTGAAAAGAAGAAAAGTCATCTTTCAAGTGGATCTCCCCTCTTATTTATAGGCAAAATTACCTTCGAAACATGTTCCAACACGTTCTCACCTTCACACATTGCTCCACTAATGGGGTCAAACCGACCCATGACTCATGGATCGGTACTAATTCATGGCTCTTGGGTCGATAGCGAACTGACTTAGATTCCTACCTGAGAAATTTGAGTGCTTTTTGGGGCTTGACCTGAAGATTATTTGAGATTTTTGTGCTCAAATTTTCCTTGGCTTATCTGGAATAGTGTTACCCGAGATTTTTGTGTGTCCGACCCAAGTTTAACTCGGTACCGTCCTGAGGACCCGATACAAAAACTTGAATTTTCAACTTTTTCGCTCATTTTTTGATACTTCATTTTTCTTGCCTTTTTATGATGTTTTCAAAGTCCTCGGGTCACTTTTTCATCGTTTGTACGTCTGATTTGATCGTTTAAATCTATTTGAAAACCGTAGCAAATTTGGTCACAATAATTAGTGCATTTGACATTTTTAACATGGATAAAACCGAGGCTGTGATTTCAGAATCCAGACCATGCGGATCGGTATCTAGACAGTTCTTATTCAATACAAGTTTACTCGAGATTTTAAATATCAAATAACTTGGTTATTGAGCTATTGATTTGTCGTTGTTGTGGTTAGTTCAGAATGATGATATGTCCAACAACACACCCGGTGGTGGACATGCTCTTAAGGAAATGAATTTTGAGAAGTCGTAAACGGGGGAAGATGCGGTGTCACAACCAAAAAGCACATTCTAGTCCAAAATCACATCGGATCCACTGCGCCCATGGTTTGACAAGTTTAGCTTATACAACGAACATTCTAATATTCATTTTAAACAGTGTACTAGTTTAATACTTTATTTAATCAATATACCTGATAGCACAAAAGACATTCCAACAACTGCAGGAAGCTTCCAATTTCTTTCTTCGTTTCTATTATAAATTCCAAGTTTCAATAAGAAAATGACGTCGACTTAATTAAAATACGATTGCATGCAAAACGACACATCGCAGTACAACAACAACAATAGTCACAAGAGCAAATAACTTTGAATATATACGTGTTTACATACTTCGATGCTTTTGGTAGGTCACAAATGATAATCAAACGTACCACTAAAAACACACACACAAAAAAAAGCGATTATTAGAAAGAGGAAAAATAAGCACTATATCATTGGAGGAGAAACCCACCGACAAATATCGTCCCGTAGAACTTAAAAGCACTTAAAAGAAAAAACAATGAAGTTTGAATCAACTTTTGTCATACTCAAACTAAAGTACTTGTGGCATTTCAATCATTATCATACGGGCCCTAATTGAAACCGTTGGCCCACTTCGTTTAATATTAAGATTTTATACACCGATGGAAAAAGATTTGTTCTGTTTACAAGTAAGAAGCCAACAACAACAGCTCAGCTGCTGCTTCCTTTGCTTTACGAAAAACAAAAGGATACGCGTGGTTTCTTTGTTGTATGACGAATATACCCCTTTTCTTTCCAATTGTCAGATGCGCTGTATACTTCCTTTTTCTTAGTTTGACAACCGCACATAGATTTTGAGGTAATATCAGAAAATGACCCTTGATTCTAATTTCCCTAATAAATAGACGTGGCTAAATGGAAAGGGTTAGATAGTTAATGGTTTGAACTGCGAGACTAAAAGCAGCAAACTCGAAAAATAATAAAGATGGCGTATCTAAAATAAACTAGTTATATAATAAAGGTGGTCTAATAGCTTAAGATGTGTTGGCTTATAGGTAAATCTAAAATATGTTCGATTTTCATGTGCATTAGGTATGGAGTTAGACAATTAGAAGTCGTAAAGCATAATCAACCTACTAACAATATATAGAGAGTAACCGCATTCATAATAAACTGTTGGAGAAAATCCCTTCAGATGATCAGTCTAAGAGAACAAAAAACCCGACGCAGCGGAATACAACTGGATCGTGATTGTAGTGAGACGGAACAAACAGAGATAAACACCAGAACAGACAGTCACAGATCAATGCAATGCAGAAAAATAAACAACACTAGTATTTATAGTGGTTCCGCTACCGAGAGGCAGTGTACGTCCACTTGGGGAGAGAAGATTTTATTAATCACTGAAATATTAAAGTTACAAAATTGATTCACTTTTGGAGGCTATACATAAGAAAAATTTACAATACAGACAATTCTACAGAGTTTCAATTCTCTAGGATGGCTGCCATTGTTGTCCAGAAGCTCCACTATTTATAGAGTGAAGAAATAAGGAGGGGTAGCTGCTATATAGCAGCCCTGGGTTTGGTTCGGCATCATCTAGTTCTGTGCATCTAGCTCGGCATCACTTTGGTTGGGCAAAACTCAATCTGGACCGGCATCTCCCTATTGGAGCGGCATGCTCAAATACCGAACGACGCATCTGGACCGGCATCAAAACCAAGCGAGTAATTTGGTTTGACATTCCTTTACCGAACCAAAATTCTCGTCCGACAAACATTCCGTCGAACGACAATACTGGGGAGGTTCTCCTTGCTTCTCACCGAACCAAAGATATGGTTCGGCATGCTCTTCAACTTCACTGCTCCAAAGCCCTAGCTTCATCATGTCTCCACCGACCGAGCTCGCCACCATCGGACAAGAAATCTCGTCCGGTCCTCCACTCCACCGCTCCAGATTTGAAGCGGCAGCTGCTCCAGCACTGCCGAACTAAAAATTTGGTTCGGCAAGCCCTTCACCGAACGAAGTATAAGGCTTCCTCCTTCCTCATCGATGCTTCTCCAATGGCCTCTTCTCGAATTCAGATATCATCTCTAACAATCTCCACCTTGATACCGAATTCTAAACAAGCCTACCAATTTCATCTGCACCTTCATGCTCCAAGCAATGGATACTTACCCAATGAGCTTCGGCAATGCCATAACCCATTACACTCTGTTAACAAACTTCGGCAAGGCCACCGCCCGTCAACAAAGTGTTCAAAGTACCCAGTCCATGTAGAACCTATCAATCTTCACCATGAAAACAAACGCCTCCATGAACCATCTCAACTCTCCCCCCGTGCCACCCCGTAACACTTAGCACTTCATTAAGCAAATCAAGTCCGAGCAATGCTCGAACTTAGAAATAGACAACGACTTGGTAAACATGTCTGCTGCATTCTCATTTGTGTGAACTTTCTAAAGACGAACTAGCTTCTCTTCACTCATCGAGACAAGAAACGACCATCTCACCTCAATATGCTTCGTCCTCGAGCTGAACGCCAGATTTTCAGCTAAGTGGATTGCACTCTGACTATCACAGTACACATCCACGCCTTCATATACGAAGCTCAAATCACAAAACAGTCGCCTCAAATAAAGCGCCTCCTTAGCTGCTTCAACCGCAGCTATGAGCTCTGCCTCTGTAGTAGACAAAGCCACAATCGTCTTCAACCACGCTCTCCAACTGATTGTTGTCCCACCAATGGTGAACACATATCCGGAGGTTGACTTCCTTCTATCTCTATCACTGGCATAGTCGGAATCACAAAATCCAACCAAGCTGAAATCTCTTCATCTGCCGCCAAAGACAAGTTCATGGTTTGGAGTTCCTCTAAGGTATCTGAAGATACACTTTACTGCTACCCAATGCGTCTTTCCTGGATTCGTCATGAATCTACTCACCAAGTGTTAGCGCCAAAATTGGTCACTAACCCCTAAATCCAGATGAAAGCACCAAAGACCAGTCACAGCTCAGAGATAGAATGTATGTAGAGAGTAATAATGTGAAGAACAGTTAAAACTGAAATGAAAGCAGTAAAGAACAACAGATTTTATAGTGGTTCGGCTAACTCCGGCCTACGTCCACTCCAGAAGTTTGCTTTTTATTGCTGTAATAATCGATTACAGTTACAAAATGGCAGAGTTGCCTTAGCCTTAGAAAAGAGAAAGTAAGAAAGCAGAAAAAAGATCCCCCATCTGGAGACCCACATGCTGTATTTATAGGCAAAACCAGGTTGTTGGGCCTCCTGAGTAGTCTGGGCCCATCAAGGTCATAGCCGAACCCTACTTCATTATGTCGACCGATCCTGAGCAGTTGGTATGCCGAACGTTGGGAGGTGCGAGGTACCGAGGTATCGAGGTACGGAGGTGCGAGGTGCCGAGGTATGGAGGTGCGAGGTACCGAGGTATGGAGGTGCGAGGTACCGAGGTATGGAGGTGCGAGGTACCGAGATATGGAGGTGCCGAGGTATGGAGGTGCGAGGTACCGAGATATGGAGGTGCGAGGTGCCGAGGTATGGAGGTGCGAGGTGCCGAGGTATGGAGGTGCGAGGTACCGAGGTATAGAGGTGCGAGGTATGGAGGTGCGAGGTGCAATGCCGAGCGAGGTGAGGTATGCCGAATGACCCATCCAATGTTGAACGCTCCCTAATGCCGAACGATCCATCCAATGCCGAACGAGATTTATGCCGAGCGCTCCATCCAATGCCGAACGATACTTAATGCCGAACCTTCATCATGCCGAACCATGTCTGATGCCGAACAGTTTCTAATGCCGAGCGCCCATCATGCCGAACGATCTCTAATGTCGAGCGCCTCTAAATGCCGAGCGCTCCTGGATGCCGAGCGCTACTGAATGCCGAGTGCTCCTGGAATGCCGAACCACTCATGTATGTCGAACGCTCTATGCACGCCGAGTACTCTTGAATGCTATTCGAACGTGAATAGTGAATGCCAGACGAACTATTTGTGCCGAACCACATCATGCCGAACCATGTTTAATGCCGAACCATGTTTCCTAGACCCAAATTGTAGTTGATTCATCTTTATCCAATCACATTTCCATCTTCCAAGCATGTTGCGTCATCCATCCATCCAGTCGACTGAATCCATCGTACTCTAGCCTCGACGAACATGTAGTTGATTAAGTTAAACCCGTCTGTCCGCGGCCTTGCCAAAAGGCGGGTTAACACTTGTCCCCCAAAACATGCCTTGGTTTGAAAGGTGTGTTTTGAATAGCCTCAAGTCCAATATCCTAAGTATGTATGTTATCCACATCCATACTTTCCGATTCATAATCCAATCCATTACCAAGCCATCTTATCCGAGTGCCACGACCATATCCTGATCCACTTCCGCGACTGTTCTGAGTCGATGTCCGATTCTGAATCCAGTAACCAAATCCATGTCCATTTGAACTCGACAACCAGGTTATAGTCCATCCATATTCAATAACCTATAACCATATCCGTGACCTCTCCGGGTCGATATCCAAATCCGGGACCGCTCCGGGTCCTTGTCCGAATCCTTAGCTATTCATAGCTAACATCCAAATCCGTAACCTCTTCGGGTTCTTGCCAAGCGCAATCCACACTTAACGACCTATGTTAAGTAATTCCATGGTGTTCATGGTTCAGTGTCCCTGAACGTCGAATAATGCCGTGGCTTAAGTCCTAAGCCGAATCATGGTCACTCCGGACCCTTGCCGAGCACAGTCCATACTCGATGACCTAAAATAGTAATCGATAATATATAGCCTAAGTCCTAGGCCGAATCCTGGTCTCTCCGGACCCTTGCCGAGCATAGTCCATACTCGACGACCTTTTAGCCAAAAATCCAGAGAAAATCCAATCAAAATCCAATCCGAAATCCAAATCCAAATAGAAAACCAAAAACCCATATCAAAAATCCATACCAAAAAATAAACATCCAAACCAGAATCCAAACCAGAAAATGAGCAAAACAGGGAGTTCAAACCAAACTCCAAAACCAAACCAGAAAAAGCAAATGTCCAAGTCAAAGGAAAAAACAGATTTCACAAACCCGGGCGTTTCGGTAAGCCATCATCTCAGAGCATGCCTGAGGGTTATCTCCGACCCCGTACATGAGTAAGTGATTTAACCGTTTGCCCGGAGTTTGTTACTTATTCCAAACCATCAAGATTAGTTAATGACCAATCGGCCACCATTCCTGGGCCTCATGCCCTCGTCGTTCAAGGTAGACGGTGGTTGCTCCTGTTCCACCGCCGCATTCCGAGTTCCGACATACTGTCGCAACTGGCCATTCCTTATATGCTCCTCGATTATGTCCTTCAAATGCCGGCAGCTGTTAGTGTCATGCCCGTCCAGGTCATGAAAAAGACAGTGCCTTCCTGACGCCCTTTCTCGTTCTGAGGGTTCCCTCCTTGATGGCCTTCGATAAGAAAGGCGATCTCGAGTATCTAAGAACATCCGTTCCAACGTTGCATTCAATCCTGTGTAAGTGGAGAACTTTGGTTCTCCCCAGCACTTCCTTTTCCCTTTATCCTCGACCCCACCCGAGCTTTCACCGGGTAGTCCTCCGTCCTTAGTCGTGTTTACTTCCTTTGGCCTCATGTCCAAACATGCATCTTCTTATCAAAGAAATCTTTCAGCTTCATGAAAGAATTCCCCAAGATCCAACGGTGGGTCCCGTATCAACGATACTTTGAAATCTGAATTATCTCTGACTCCTGATACCGCAGCCATCAGAACCATTGATGGATCTGGCCGATCCACCGAAGCAACTGCTGCATTAAATCGAGTTAAGAATGTCCTGAGCGATTCATCTGCCCTCTGTTTGACTAACGTTAGCGTCATCACGTTCTTTGGCCTTTTTATGTGAACTCGAAACTGACTTAAGAACTTGTCCACCAGTTCTGTCCATGTTCCAATGGATCCATCCTCCAGCTGTCTAAACCACATAGCAGCAATTTCAGTCAAGTACAGAGGGAAACATCGGGCCATAACCTCCTCCGTTGCCCCCAGCACTTCCATATGCCTAGTGTACCTCATCAAGTGGTCGGTGGGATCCGTCTTCCCGTTGTATACTTCCAGAGTGTGTAGTTTGAAATCGGATGGATTCCTAGCTGTCCTGATGTTCCGGGTAAACGGACTTTTGTTAACTCCCTCTGAATCCTTGTTTGTCAGACCTCCGCGAATAGTTCGCCTGATAATGTCAGCCAATCTAGTGTTTCCAACCAATCCAGACTGCCCCCCAAGTCCCCGAGGAAATTCTGGCACATATTCTTCATCACGTACTCCTGTATTCCTATCGATGTCAGGCCGCGTAGCGTTATCCGGTATCCCTCCATGAACTGGTCCAGCATCACCTGGTGGTGTGCCCCCGAGTCTAGGTCCATCTAGATTGTTAACTGTTTGTTGATTGGGAGCTGCCCCCTGCTGATTCACTCCATCTGTCCGTTGGTTGAGTTCCTCTGGTCCAGCTCCACGATCTTGAGCACCTGCAGTTCCTGGTTGTCCAAATTGCCTAAGAAGAGCCTGCATCATCTCCTCTTGCCGTTTCATCATCTGCTCTTGCATAGAATTCATCATTACTTGCATCTCGTCCCGAGTTATGTAGATGGATGCATGACCCTCTCCAGCTCCAGAAGATGCCGCTTGACTTCCTTCCTGATTGCTCCTTTCCACTGATTGCTTCCTCGTTGGTGGTCTTGCCATTGCTTTCTAAGATCCAAGTTCCTAACTCCAAAATTCCTGAGTGTTTCAATTTCTCAGTGAAAGCACCAAAGTGTTAGCGCCAAAATTGGTCACTAACCCCCAAATCCATATGAAAGCACCAAATACCAATCACAGCTCAGAGATAGAATGTATGTAGAGAGTAATAATGTGAAGAACAGTTAAAAATGAAATGAAAGCAGTAAAGAACAACAGATTTTATAGTGGTTCGGCTAACTCCGGCCTACGTCCACTCCAGAAGTTTGCTTTTTATTGCTGTAATAATCGATTACAGTTACAAAATGGCAGAGTTGCCTTAGCCTTAGAAAAGAGAAAGTAAGAGAGCAGAAAAAAGAACCCCCATCTGGAGACCCACATGCTATATTTATAGGCAAAACCAGGTTGTTGGGCCTCCTGAGTAGTCTGGGCCCATCAAGGTCATAGCCGAACTCTACTTCATTATGTCGACCGATCCTGAGCAGTTGGTATGCCGAACGTTGGGAGGTGCGAGGTACCGAGGTATGGAGGTGCGAGGTGCCGAGGTATGGAGGTGCGAGGTACGGAGGTATGGAGGTGCGAGGTGCCGAGGTATGGAGGTGCGAGGTGCCGAGGTATGGAGGTGCGAGGTACCGAGATATGGAGGTGCGAGGTGCCGAGGTATGGAGGTGCGAGGTACCGAGGTATGGAGGTGTGAGGTATGGAGGTGCGAGGTGCAATGCCGAGCGAGGTGAGGTATGCCGAACGACCCATCCAATGTCGAACGCTCCCTAATGCCGAACGATCCATCCAATGCCGAACGAGATTTATGCCGAGCGCTCCATCCAATGCCGAACGATACTTAATGCCGAACCTCCGTCATGCCGAACCATGTCTGATGCCGAACAGTTTCTAATGCCGAGTGCCCATCATGCCGAACGATCTCTAATGCCGAGCGCCTCTAAATGCCGAGCGCTCCTGGATGCCGAGCGCTACTGAATGCCGGGTGCTCCTAGAATGCCGAACCACTCATGTATGTCGAACGCTCTATGCACGCCGAGTACTCTTGAATGCTATTCGAACGTGAATAGTGAATGCCAGACGAACTATTTGTGCCGAACCACATCATGCCGAACCATGTTTAATGCCGAACCATGTTTCCTAGACCCAAATTGTAGTTGATTCATCTTTATCCAATCATATTTCCATCTTTCAAGCATGTTGCGTCATCCATCCATCCAGTCGACTGAATCCATCGTACTCTAGCCTCGACGAACATGTAGTTGATTAAGTTAAACCCGTCTGCCCGCGGCCTTGCCAAAAGGCGGGTTAACACCAATCCAACCGCCTGTGCAATGCCAGGCCTAGTGCAGACCATGGCATACATCAAGCTGCCAACTGCACTTGTATATGGGACCTTCATCATATAAGCCTTGTCCTTTTCCGAGATCGGAGAGCCTTTACTAGAAAGTTGTATGTGCAAAGACATGGGTGTGCTGATTGTCTTTTCCCCTTCCATGCTAAACCGAGCAAGCACCTTTCGAATGTGTTCCTTTTGAGTGAGGCTCAAAAGTCCTAGCTTTATATCCATTTGGATTTCCATACCCAAAATTTTCTTTGCTTCTCCAAGGTCCTTCATTTCGAACTCCACCTTTAGCTTTAGCTTCAAACTATCGATTTCAGCTTTATCCTTGGAAGCAATCAACATATCATCCACGTACAAGAGTAGGTACACCCATCTACCATTATTTAAATGCTTGAAGTACACGCAAGCGTCTTTGATGTTATGATCAAAACCAAGTGAAAGCATAAAAGAGTCAAACCTCTTATACCATTGTCTAGGCGACTGCTTAAGTCCATACAAAGACTTCTTCAATTTGCAATCCCAATTTTTTTCCCATCTACAACGAATCCTTCTGGCTGCTTCATGTAGATGGTCTCATCCAAGTCTCCGTGCAAGAAAGCGGTTTTCACGTCCAGTTTCTCCAGCTCCAAGTCATGAGCTGCAACGTTAGCGAGCAAAATGCGGATGGATGTATGCCTCACTACTGGAGAAAATATCTCATCATACTCCAATCCCTTTCTTTGTGAAAACCCTTTAGCAACTAGTCTAGCCTTGTATCTCCCATCATCCTTCACCTTGAACACCCACTTGCAACCTATGGCTTGGCTTCCTTGAGGAGATGGTACCAAATCCCAAGTCTTGTTCTTCTTCAACGACTCTAACTCCTCTTCCATAGCGCACATCCACTTCGAAATGTCACATGACTTCAAAGCTTCATCAAAGTCAAGCGGCTCCTCAAGAACCACATGTAGGGCATAGTCAACTGATCACCAAGGTTAAGGTTTGCAAACTGTCAATCACCATACCTTTCGAGCGGCCTAATAGTCCTACGACTGACCCGGGTAGGTACTGCTTTGCCTAAACTCCTTTCAGCTCCACCTTGAACTGAACTTCCTCTAGATTCATGCACGTCACTAGCACTTCTAGAAGGTACATGTGCACTATCATGTGATGTTTCATCAACTGCGATTTCCTTGACAGCATCAACAACAACTCTATTATTTGGCTAGAACACGAGAATTTCTTCCATCTCCTTAGGCCTACCAAAATCTTCTGAGGTGGTAGGTAGCTTCTCCTTCGGATTGAACATAGCAGACTCATCAAAAGTAACTTGTTTGAAATGAACAGTCTTCCGATCAACGGGGTTCCAAATTCGATACCCTTTGATACCATCGGTGTATCCCATTAGTATGCCCGTGTACGCTCTAGCCTCCAACTTGTAATTACATGTATGGTGAACGTACACAGGACAACCAAAAATTTGGAAGTAATCAAGATACACTTCCTTAACTCTCCACTTCTCCTCTGGAATCTTCCCATCTATGACTGAGCACAGAATTCGATTTATGATATGCGCCGCAGTTGATAATTCCTTAGCTCAAAAGCTTCTAAACAAGCCCGCCATCAATCTCAAGCAACGAGCCTTCTCCAGTAGAGTCATGTTCATCCATTCTGCAACCCCATTGGATTGCGAATCGTCGGGTGTAGTGAAATGTCTCTGAATGCCATGCTATCTACAGAAATCGAGTAACTCCCAAGAGACAAATTCATCGCCATTATCAGATCTCAGCACCTTCAACCTAGAACCAGATTGATTCTCAACAAGCGCTTTCTAGTCTTTGAACTTCGCAAAACTTTCTGATTTGGCCTTCATCACATACACCCATACTTTCCGAGAAAAGTCATCAATAAAAGAGATGAAATACTTTGCTCCTCCAAGAGAAGGAGTGGCAACCGGTCCCCAGACTTCTGTATGCACGTACTTAAGTACTCGCCTCGATCTATGGGGTCCAACTCCAAAAGATACTTTAGTTTGCTTGCCTAACACACACTCCTGGCAAAAGTTCATCTTGTCGAAGCTTTCTCCTTTGATCATCTTCCTTCTTCGAAGCAACTCTAAGCCCTTCTCTGAAATATGACCCAACCTGAGATGCCAAAGCTTTGTGGCATCCAAGGCATAAAAACGATCTACTCCAACACACGACTCTTCAAGAACTGTGGTTCCTTTCAGCAAATACAGATTTCGGAACACATCAACTTTCATAAGAACTAGTGCACCTCTTGAAACCTTCAGACTATCCTTCTCGATAGTTACCTTGCAACCCAAAGATGCCAATTGTCCTAAAGAAATTAAGGATTTCCGAAGACCTGGAATATACCGAACACCTGTCAAAGTGCGTATCACTCCGTCAAACATCCTGATTCTCACTGCACCTTCACCCATTGCTGTACAGCTTGCATCATTACCCATAAGAATAGAGCTTCCCTCTCGTCCAATGAAAGAACCGAAGTAATCTTTATTAGGCGTCATATGGAAAGACGCCCTTGAGTCCGGCACACAATGGTCTGAGACATCGGACATTGCTGCAGACAACACATTGTCAGATATAGACTTCTCCACCGCAAATGATGAAGATCCGTCTTCTTCCTTCTTCAAATCTGGATAATCCTTTTTCCAATGACTAGGTTTCTTGCAGATAAAGCACTTCCCGTCCTTAGACTTTCCTCTCCTACCATTACCGGGCTTCCTAGAATTGGAACGCCCTCTAGAGTGCCAATTCTTCTTATCTTCTCTACCTCTTTCAACAAACAGGCTGTGACTACTACTTCCACCTCTACTTCCTTCACTTATCTCCTTTATCTAGATCTCTCAAGCCCTTAGATAGAAGGTCTGACTTCACATCTTCCACAGTCAATGTGTCTCTAACGAAGATAAGGCTATTAGCGAAACCTGTGTATCACTCCGGAAGAGAACACGAAAGGATCATTGCCATTTGCTCGTCATCCATCTTTAAGTCAACAGTCTTCATCTTCATCACGAGATCATCAAAGAAATTAAGATGTTCCTTCACTGAAGTACCCTCTCTCATCCGCATGGTGAAAAATGTCATCAGCAATATAAGACGGTTAGTCAGAGATTTCTTCAAGTAGAGATTTTCTAGCTTGGTCCAAATGCCCCTAGCAGTGGTCTCACTGCTAATCTCTGAGATAACATTCTCTCCCATAACTAGTTGTAAAGTAGTAAACGCTCATTTCTCCATCTCCTTCCTTTCCACGACTGAGATGTCAGCCGTCAACTCCTCAGGGGCAAACACTGCTGGATGGACTTCATTCATCATTAGAACGGCCTTCATCCTCCATTGCCACTTCTCGAAGTCTTTATCTCTATTCCATTTCTCAATTGTCAATTGTGATCCTAACGCGATATACATCCCTCTAGTATAGGGTCTTGTAACAACTGGAGTTGCTTCATCTCCTGTCATAGCATCTAACACTCCTCAATCAACCTTGTAGCTCCGATACCAAACTGTTGGGGAAAATCCCTTCAGATGGTCAGTCTAAGGAAATAAAAAACCCAATGCAGCGGAAAACAACTGGATCGTGATTGTAGTGAGACGGAATAAACAGAGATAGACACCAGAGCAGACAGTCACAGATCAATGCAATGCAGAAAAATAAATAACGCTAGTATTTATAGTGGTTCTACTACCGCGAGGCAGTGTATGTCCACTTGGGGAGAGGAGATTTTATCAATCACTGAAAGATTAGAGTTACAAGATTGATTCACTTTTGGAGGCTATACATAAGAAGAATTTACAATACATACAAAATTCTGCAGAGTTTTAGCTCTCTAGGATGGCTGCCATTGTTGTTCAGAAGCTTCACTATTTATAGAGTGGAGAAATAAGGAGGGGTAGCTGCATATAGCTACCCTGGATTTGGTTCGGCACATCTAGCTCGACATCACTTTGGTCGGCAAAAATCAATCTGGACCGACATCTCCCTATTGGAGCGGCATGCTCAAATACCGAACGGCGCATCTGGACCAGCATCTCCAAAATACCGAACGACGCTTCTGGACCGGCATTAACACCAAGCGAGTAATTTGCTTCAGAATTCCTATACCAAACCAAAATTCTTGTCTGGCAAATATTCTACCAGACGACAAAACGGGGGCAGTGCTCCTTGCTTCTCATTGATCCAAAGATATGGTTCGGCATGCTCTTCAACTTCACTGCTCCAAAGCCCTAGCTTCATCATGTCTCCACCGACCGAGCTCGCCACCACCGGACAAGAAATCTCGTCTGGTCCTCTACTCCACCGCAGCTGCTCCAGCACCGCCAAACCAAAAGTTTGGTTCGGCAAGCCCTTCACCGAACGAAGTATAGGGCTTCCTCCTTCCTCGTCGATGCTTCTCCAATGGCCTCTTCTCGAATTCAGGTATCATCTCTAACTTAAACATGTTTCATAGTTTCAGGATAAGATTTGCAGAAATAACACAAGTTAGTGTTGTTATTTGAGATTTTCGAGTTTAACATTGTAATCTTGTTTAATTTCTCATGGAGTGCATTTTTGCCCTCGAAATGCATGTATTACCCAAAGATTTTTAAGATAGACTAACTTGACCCCAAAAAAGTTTGAAAGGTATACAAAGATTTTAATGAATACGTATTCTGTTTAATAAAGCCACATTAAGATTTATCTTGTTGGTCCTTGAGATTTATTTGCTTTCTTCTTTCGGTCAGCAGTTGAAATTGTCTTAACGAAGTTCCTATAAGGTCATTATTAAAATACAGGTTCCATTTGAAATCTTGTAGGGGTTTATATATAGGTCAATGATAAGATCGTTTTTGTTACAAGATAAATGGAAAAGGTTGGAGAATTTGTACTTCAAGGCTAAAAGTGGGATCTATGGATCTTGCCAGAAAGAATTTTTATCACCCAAGTGAATCACGTGTTTGAGTTCTGGTTTGAATATATAAAATAAGTTTATGACATATTTCCAAAAAAAATAAACATGATGGAAGTGTGGTTTGTATAAATTGAATGTGCCATTATAATGAGAGTTTGAGATTATTTCTTTCCAAGTCACTTTCCTATCATCTAAAAATTTCCCAATCCATTTATATAAAAAAATATGTTCAGATCTTTAAGATTAATGATACATTTTCCATCTTAGTTTTAAGATTTGCAAACTTGGTCCCAACGAATTAGATTGCTTAAGTTAGAGCATTTCACTTCCCACTTTCAGGTGAGTCTAACCTTATAAATTTTATCAATCACCCAATTTGGAAATTAGAATAGGATAACCACTGTATTGGAATGGACGACAAACTAGAATTGATTAAACAACTCTAACCGATCTTGAAAGGCTATTGCCTTTCCAATGTGTCAAATTTTTATCGAACTTGTTAATTATAAAGTTCCAATCCAATTTTTAGGTTTCATTGGTCTAATAGGAATACCTAGGTAATATATAGGAAACTGCATAGTATTGCTGTTCATAGTATCAGCAATTAGATTTGTAAGGTTCGTATTAGGATTTGAGGTAAGGATCAAGCTTTTATGAAAATTAATGCTAAGTCCTGATAAAAGTCCAAAATTATATAAGATTAGTTTAAACATGGCGATTTTATTATGTATTGGAAGGAAAGAGGAGAGTATCATCAACGTATTGAAGGGCAGAAATGTCGTCTTATGTAACATCTTCTCACAGTTTGGATAAGATATTATTGTGTATTGCTAATTAAATAATTTTTAAAAAAACAGGATATAGGGGATGACCCTACTAAAAGTCGCGTTTGGATTGAATTTTGTTATCTTTCACTCCTTTAAAAGTGATGGAAGATTCACCAGATTTTAAATTAAGTTTGATCCAAGGATTACATCCGTCTTTAAATCATTATCACTTAGAGTGTCAAATAAAAACTCACTGGCGATCGAATCAAAGGCTTTGACAAAATCTAATTAGACAATAATGCAAATAATTTTTTTTTGTTGTGATAATTATGAATTCCTGAGCGGTCACTACTCCTACCTTTATGTTTCTATTTTATATAAACAGTTTGTTATCTTTCAATTAAGTCGTCCATTTTGCATTTTAATCTATTAGCTAGTACTTTAGTGATTATTATCAATGAACAACTAATTAAGGATATAGGCTAAATATCTGCTAATTTATAACAATCTATATTTTTATGAAAAGTAATAAAAATAATAAATCATTTTAATTGAATTAAATGACTTAAATGAACTAATGGTTTAAAAGATGGATTTTTAAATATGAATGAATTAGGATGCGAGACCTATTCCATTGCATTTATAATATCCTTTACATAAGAAAAACATACAAAGATTATTGAAGTCAGATAAAATTGATGAAATAAGAAGAAAAGAGAAGTTAGAGATAAAATAATGCCTCGGTTAGAATTGCCTTACTAATTCTGAAGTGAAAAAATTATCTTGTTCATTACTTTTCATCCTCCACTTCGTCTTCTTCCTCTTCAAATAAGAAAATATGTTTTTTATATTCAAATCACCATAACTCTTTCATTTCTTTACCAAAATTTCTAAATTAAAAATCTTAATTCAAGTTAAGAGATTCTCTGTGAATCCAGCTCATCAAGTTTGCATTTTGGAGAATTGGAGCCGTACTTCAGAAATCAAGAGGGTTTCAAAGTTGGGTTATATTTAAGCTTCGATTTTTTTGGATTTGATGAGTGGGATTTACTCTCTATGATATATGATCACTAAATATGCTAGAATTCATGTCAAATACCCAATGTTGGGTTATGTCTTAATGAATGAACTTGAATTAGAATTTTAGAGATGAGAATTGATTTATTTAACTTTATAGATGAGAACCTTGATTTAATGAATTTTTAAAAGTGTCTAATTATAAAATAAATGTGTCAAAAGCTTGATAATGAATGTAGTACATTGATGTGATTTCATCGATAGTTGTTGGCTTAGGAAATGTCGAAATGAGTAGAGAGTGAGTGACGAAATCTTATTATAACATTTTTGAATGAATGTAGATGTCGGAATGAATGTAGATGTCGGAATGATGGTCGAGTAGTTAATCTTGAATGGTAGTTGAAACAGTATTTAATGCCTCAAAGTTGTTTATCCAGTATGAAGATATACTCATCCAAACATTGAACGACTTAACTATGTCGAGAAACATCAGTGCGAAGTGTCTTGGTGATACAAAGCCAAACATCAAATATGAGAGAAGAAAAGACAAACGGGAAAGAGGTGGAATGAATTCAACTAAGGAAATTCTTCCATCAAGGTTCAGACTCGACTACATTATATGTTCATGACATATGAATAATAAATTCAAACATTTGAGTCTTAAGGATTTTTGTCCTACACTATTTCAGTGTAAAATTGGGGTTTTCGAACGTTTAGATTTTCGAGTCAAATGTTTGAATTCCTTTTTCCGGGCGTCTGAACTATTGTGTGTTGGAGTATTTGTGTTTTGAAATTTGTTATTTTGGAGGTTCATGTTCATTTTGGAGATCCACATGATGCTCATAAGGTTCGATTGACTATAGAGAAATATGATGGGTTCGAGGATTATACACCATGTCTTGAAATATGTATGATGGATGATAGATGGTAAAGACTATGGTGATGTTTTGAGAAGAAATTTGATTTATATAGTTGTTTTATAGAGTTGTCTGTTGGTTTTGAGATGAGACAACTTGGTTATTGTGAAAAGTAATTTCATATGATACTGTGTAAATGGAGTAAGTCTGTATCTCATGGCTATGGCCTTCAAATTTGATGTTTATAGACCATTTATAGAACGAGATGTAGTTGTGTCGATTGCTCATGTTAGGCGGCACCAATTCAGAGACAAAAGATGTTGTATCTCGGTAGCAAGGCAATAAACTTCGGGCTACTTTGTAGCAAGTGTTATTGGCCTCGAGTTATTTGTCTTAAAACCTCTTGTTAACAATGGTAGTGGTTAGGGATGCGTATATTGATTAGTGTTTGATATAATTATAGGTTGTGGACGATCTGGTGAAATCTTATAGTAGTGGTATTGATGACCATACTTAGTTGGTCATGGCCTTTATAAGTGACTGAGGCCCACTAGCCTAGTTTGTGATGGTTGAGTCATGTTCTAGTTCCATGATGACTAGTGGATGGTAGATGTATCAAGTATTGCGTAACACTATAATAGAAATGTGTTGACTTGTTGGATGCATGTGAAGGTGCAGATTGAGGTATAGTTTCATTACCTCAAGTGTTACCATATGGTATTATACTTGATATGGTAGAGCAATGGTAATCATGCAGATTAGTGTTATGTCCTTTTCACCAGACTTTGTGATTGACCCTCTCTTTGTTGTTGTTTTTGTAACCTATTCTTTGAGTAGGTTGACTTAGAAGTGGATATTCTAGTAAATGGAGGCAACTTATAGAGCCATAGCTATTTACTGCTATGATTATAAATATCCCACCTTTTGGGTTATCGACGTGTACATTTATTTGAGATATGTTGTACATGGGATTTAATACATGAGATTTAATGTACCATTTGCACTTAATATTATGATATTGAATCTTATGTCTCTTGATATAACATGTACTTAGTCTATTACACGTTCATGTTGATATTATATTTATTCCATCTGCTATGAAATTATATATATATATAATGATAAATATGCTCTACGTTGTTGTTTTATATACTACCCTTAACGAATCATCAAATTTGATACCTAGGGAACCCTAGTGCATTAGGCATGGATTATGGATGTTAAGAATGAAGGGTTATTACATTTGGTATTGGAGCTTAGATTACTCGATCGCCATAAATAGGGATAAGTTAAAAAGGCGCGCTTGTATTTTGACATACTTATGCATATAGCACTTAGTATCTCACAGTTCTGTATCTTTTATTATATATTATCTTTTGGTAAAGTTGCTAATAATTCCCATCTATGGATAGATACCATGAGGCATGCCACTTAAGCAACAACCACTAGAGACAATGTTAATACACTAGATATTCAAATTCTAGATGGTTCCGAAGATATTTTTAGGCTATAGTGTAGGGCACCCCATTTCTAGCGAGAGTCCTTGATGAACTTATATTTATGCACTTTAAACCGTTAGTTTCACATATTTTTATTTTAATAAAACGGTGTTATACGGGTATTTTATTGTGGTTTTGCATATTATAGATTTCGAAATACAATATTGGAATTAATCGATCGTGGCTACAATTGGTTCATGCAAATGACCAGCATGGTCATATATCAAAGAAAAAGCACGGTCACATTGCAAGAAAAAAAGGACCGATTCAAAGGAGCATTTCATGTGAACATAATTCAAAGAATGACATGTCTACTTTTGATTTAAAGCTCGGCACGTTTTTTTTTTCAAAGAAGCAAGGTCACGTTCATCTCATCATTGTTCAACGTCGGGCCACTCATCAACTCACAATTCTCCAATTTCAAAGCTCAGCATGGTCGCATGAATGCCACAAGATTAATTCTTTTACCAATTCAAACAATAACCACGTACGACTCAAGTTTGATATATTCAAAGGCAAATCAATTCAAAGCAACGTGGCCACATATATTTTCAAAAAGAAGGACTTGATTTTGGAGCTGAAGTCTACAAATATAGCACAGAGCAACACAGAGAATGATGAATCTCATACCCCATCACTCTTCTTCTAGTTTAGTTTTAATTTAGCAATGTTTTTATTTATGTATAGAATACGTAGGATTGTTAATTAGATTTAGCAATTTATTTATTCTTGTGTTATTTTCAGCACTCTTTCCAGTTAGGTAATAAATTCAGTTCATTTTATTTCAGTTGTTTGCTCTGTTATTTTGTTTTAAGCGCTTTTAGTTTCTGCTCTGATTTCTACAATTTTATATTTTGATTGCAATTTCGATTAGATTCGAAATCGATTCGGAGTATATTATTGTTTTTATTTTCTGTTCAAGAACCACCATCGAATTTGTTTAACACGCCTAAGATTTAAATATGGATTTCAAATATTTTAAAACACAATTCCCTATGTTCAACCTGCATACTACATGCCTATGCGCTTGTAGAATTTATTAAAATTTGTGCTTTTCTAATCAACAGAAAAGCCGCAACAAGTTATTGGCGCCGTTACCGGGGAATTGTTAATTTGAAATTTTCGATTTTTCTGTTTTTTAAGTCTATTCGTGTTAATTTAATTTTCTGTTTTTACATTAGTTTTTTAAATTTTTTTTTCCTTTTTTCAATTCCTTTCACGAAAGTAGCGTTTTACTTTAAAAAACAAAATCGCTTTTTTTTTCTTTCGTTCGTTCCTTTCATTTTCACGTTGCATTCATTTAGTTTCTGCATTTTATTCTAACCATTCACGTTTCCATTATTGCTGCTTGAATTATTATCACGTATCCATTTAGTTCTACTTCCAGTCAACCACGTATCACAAATCACAAATTGCATTTTCACGTATCAAAGCATTCACCGTATTCGTTCCTGTGATTCACGTATCATCAAGCGTTCACTTCAGTTCTGTATTCATTTTACATTTGTTCTTTTCACTTAATCATTCATTTTTCCTATTAACCATTTAACTTCTGTTTAGCTTCAACATTCACACATGTTCATTTAGTCTTCTTATTTTCAGCGAACATTAGTTGCATATGTTAGTTTCTGCCTTTGATTAGTTTCTCTTTTTCATGATCAATTAGTTTCTTACGTTGTATTCTTCACGTGACTTTGCTTTGGCATGTACTTCATTAGTTTCATACGATAGTGTTCATTTTCAGGTACTTCATTTTCACGTACTTCATTTGCATCTAACAAAAGCATCACATTAGTTTGCATACTTTCATACTTTGTCTACCACGTTAGTTTTCATACATGTTTTAATTTTCTGCTTGTTTTAGTTTTTACATTAGCAGCCTTTCATATTTTCTGCATTTTTTTTCCAAGTTTCGTTTTGGTGCATGTGATTCATTTTGTGTTTTTCACAAACCACTCTCTCTCACTGCTTCACGAAATTATTATTATTATCTTAGTCTGGCAGTTTCACTTATCAGGTTATCAGCCCTTAGAGATCTAAACTTGTACAACAACATGGCAACTTAAATAGCTCCAACTCAGTAGTTCTTCACCATTCAACAATAAGGATCTAGGGATCGAGCAATTGCAAACTGTGGATTTTGATTCGCTAGCCCTACTCAGTTGCACTGGACGGACTGCCATACCCCTCTGTGAGTAATTTTCTACTCTATAGGTGCCCAATAGAAAACTGTTTAAATTTACTTTTGGCTATTACACCTTGATTTGTTTATGCGCATTTGGTCAAGAAATAATTTTAACTATTTAAAAAGCCAAAATATCTCATTAAACAAATCAATGGAAATTTCAAATCAAACGAATATGAGCAATCATGGCTCACATCACTGTTCACATCACAGTTCACCTAAATCGTTACCTGGATCACATGCTGGAAATACTGAATTTCATGAGAACAGACCATTATCCCTTATAGACCGATGCTATTCAACTAGGACTGTTCATACTTCGGTTATTTCATTTCCACTCGCCGAAGGAAATAACTTTGAGCTAAAACATTCTTTTATCCAAGGGGTACCAAAATTCACTGGGTCTGAAAATGCATATGAATTTCCTAGTGAATTTGAGTTATACGCTTCTACAACTAAAATGCAACAACTTTCTAACAAATCCATCAAGCTAAGGCTTATTCCATTCGCGCTTCTAGAAAGTGCAAAAAGATGGCTTAATTCTCTTCCTAAAAATTCAATTAAATGTTAGGACGATTTCGTTACTGTATTTTTAAAGAAGTTTTTTCCTTTCCACAAAACTCTTAAAATTCGAACTGAAATCAATCAATTCTCTCAGAACGAAGGAGAAATGTTTTCAAAATATTTTGAAAGGTTCAATCAATTCTTATATAGTTGCCCACATCATGCAATCCCTAAATGTGTTTTGTGCCAAATCGTTTATGAAGGGCTTAACTATCAAACAAGATCCCAACTCAAATCAATGTGTAGAGGAGAATTCATGGCAAAAACAGATGAGGAAGCTTGTGAATTTTTAGAAGAATATTCGAAAAGGGATATGCAATGGGAAAAAATTCGTGTTCCAATTCATACTCCAAACAGAGGAGTACATGCCATTAACCCATCACATCTTCCTATTGAAGCCCAAACTCCTCAAGAAGGAGAAGGACTACCCCATTACTACACACAAGACCAAATCAATACTATAGCTCAAAACAGTCCTTATTCATCCACATACAATCCTAACTGGAAGCACCACCCCAATTTTTCATGTTCAAATCCTAATAATGCGACTATGCCATCACATATGTATCCGATGATACCAAATCTGAATTATCAACCCCAGACCCTAATGCTCAAAATTCTCAACCTACTCCTCAAACAAAACCTTCTAGTCAACCATATAGGAATCCTAATTTCAATCCATCAATCCAACCTTCTCTACCTTCATAAGAAATTGCTCGATTGGAAAAACAACTCTCTAAACAAAATGACCAAATCACTAACCAAGATGCGAGAATTGAGCAAATCACCAAATAAAATGAACAAATGTTGATAATGATGAAGGATCTCATGAATATCAATGAGAAATGTAAATTTCCTAGTCAACCCGAAGTGAATCCAAAGTATAGATCTCGAGGAGTAAATCTTTGTGACAACGAAAATGTAAATCTGGTTAATGTTGTTACCACATTAAGGTCTGGAAAGAAGGTAGACAACCACGTCGGCAATCCCGACATCCTTCTTAAGTCTACCCATGTTCAAAATTCTGAGACTCGGTCGACCCCACTGTTATCGATCCAATCGACTCTCATTCTTCGTCCAAGGTTGGCAATCACGACCACTCTTCACCTTCTGATGTTGGCAACCCCAATATTCCAGCTTCCTTATCGTCACCCTCTAATATAACACCTTCTTCTTCGAATGAAAAAACTGCCGAATGAGTCTATAAACCTATAGCTCCATTTCCTCATAGACTCAACAAAAATAAGAAGCCCACTAATTTTGACCAAATTATTGAAATCTTCAAACGAGTTCGAATTAATATTCCACTTCTTGGTACCATCGAGCAAATTCCTCAATATGCCAAATGTCTTAAAGAGCTATGTATTCAAAAACGTGCCACTAACGTTCCTTAGACTGCATTTCTAATTGTAAACACTAGCTCTGTTCTTTCAAATCCCTCCCCAATCAAGTATAAGGACCTCGGTTGTCCTACAATCGGTTGTAAAATCGGTAATACTCACATTAGTCATGCCTTACTCGATCTGGGAGCGAATGTGAATCTTTTGCCTTATACTGTGTACTGTCAACTTGGACTAGGGGAATTAAAGCTTACAAACATCACAATTCAACTAGCTGACCGATCTGTCAAAAACCCATTAGGCACAGTTGAAGATGTTTTGATACAAATCAAGAAATTCTATTTCCCCGTCGATTTCATAGTCCTAGAGACTGCACCAGTCTCTAATCCTAACGGTCAAATTCTTTTGATATTAGGTCATCCATTTTTAGCAACATCAAATGCTATCATAACTTGTAGGAATGGTCAACTCCGACTTTCCTTTGGGCACCTAACCATTGAACTAAATATCTTCAATCTTAACAGACAACCAAGGGATCTTGAAACAGAAGAAGTTGAAATGATCCAAACAATTGTAGAAAATAATTTTAGTGATACTACAGAGTCTCTTAACATGTGCCTAGATCATTTTAATTCCAATTTCAATGAAGAGAATACATTTATGAATTAAATGATATGTTCTACTCTTTTCGTAATTCAATAGAATTTAATCAATTGATTTCTTCTGAAGCCTCAAAAGAAGAATGCCCTAAATTAGACCTTAAACCTCTTCCAAATGATCTTAAGTACGCATACTTAGATTCTTCGGAAAATTTCCCTGTAATCTTGGCCTCCGATCTCATAAAGACCAAGAAGAACAACTTTTGAAAATTTTAAATGAAAATAAAGAGGCGGTAGGATGAGTAATCGCTGACATTAAGGGAATTAGTCCATCAATCATCGAACATTGAATACATTTAATCGATGAGGCTAAATCCACTCGCGAAACTCAAAGGCGATTAAACCCTAATATGAAAGAAGTGGTAAAGGAAGAAATTATCAAAGGTTTAGACAATGACATTTTTTACCCTATCTCTGACAGTACTTGGGTAAGTCCGGTACAAGTTGTACCAAAGAAGTTTGGAATCACTGTAACCACAAATGAGAATAACAAACTTGTTCCCATAAAAGTCAAAACAAAATGGCGCATTTGCATTGACTATCGAAAACTCAATGCAGCAACAAGAAAAGATCATTTTCCCCTCCTTTTCATTGATCAAATGCTAGAACGCTTAGCGGGGCATGAATATTATTGTTTTCTTGATGGTTACTCTGAATATAATCAAATTCCCATTGCGCTAGAGGACCAACACAAAACGACGTTCACATACCCCTTTGGAACCTCCGCTTATTGTCGCATGCCTTTTGGTCTTTGTAATGCTCCTACTACCTTTCAAAGATGTATGATGAGTATATTTTCTTATATGGTGGAGGATTTCTTAGATATATTCATATACGATTTTTCAATCTATGGGTCATCTTCGATCAATGCCTCCTTCATTTAGAACATGTCTTAAAGCGATGTAAGGAGAAATCTTTTATGCTTAATTGGGAAAAATGTCATTTTATTGTTAAGCAAGGAATAGTCTTAGGTCATGTTGTCTCTAAAAGTGGCTTAGAAGTTGACAAATCTAAAGTTGATCTTATTGTTGACCTTCCTCCTCCAAGGTCCGTCAAGGACATTCGCTCATTTCTCGGCCATGTAGGATTTTATAGGAGGTTCATTAAAGATTTTTCAAAAATTTCAAAACCTCTTTCGAATCTTCTGGCTAAAGACGTTAAATTTGAATTTTTCAATGAATGTAAAATGTCTTTTGAAACCCTTAAATCGATCTTGACCACTGCGCTTATCATCCAACCTCTAAATTGGACTTTGCCTTTCGAATTAATGTGTGACGCTTTTGATTATGTCATTGGAGCCATCTTAGGTCAACGAATCAATAAACTTCCTCGAGTCATCTATTATGCTAGCAAAACTCTTAACGAAGCTCAATTGAATTACTCAACCATAGAAAAAGAATTTTTGGTAGTTGTCTTTGCTCTTGATAAGTTTAGATCATATCTCGTAGGTTCTAAGGTCATAGTTTACACCGATCATGTCGCATTACAGTATTTACTCACGAAAAAGGATGCCAAACACCGCTTAATCTGTTGGATCCTTCTTCTTCAAGAGTTTGACCTAGAAATATGGGATAAAAAGGGTTCTGAAAATGTCGTAGCTGATCATCTTTCTCGTATTGTTCATGAAAACATCAATAACTCTCAAATGAACGATCATTTTCCCGATGAACAAATTCTTTCCATCTCCAGTGCACCATGGTACACGGACATTATAAATTATCTTGTCACAAATGAAACACCTTCCCATTGGTCAAAACAAGATAAACAAAAATTTCTTTCCAATGTTCGAAACTTTTACTGGGACGATCCTTATCTCTTCAAATATTGTCCCGATCAAACCATTCGTAGATGTGTCCCTGAACATGAATTCCATAGCATCCTCTCTTTTTCACATAATCAAGCATGTGGAGGACATTTTGGAGCAAAGAAAACTGATGCCAAGGTGTTACAGTGTGGTTTTTATTGGCCTTCTTTTTTTCGTGACGTCCACGAATTTTTTTCCAAATGCGCTAAATGTCAACAAACAAGTTGTATTTCCAAACGTAACATAATGCTCCTAAACCCAATCTTTCATTGAAATTTTTGATGTTTGGGGCGTCGATTTCATGGGTCCTTTTCCTAATTATTTTGGAAATCTCTACATCCTACTTGCAGTAGATTACATGTCTAAATAGGTTGGGGCCATTCCCACCAGAACGAATGACAATAAAGTTGTTGTCAAATTTTTGAAAGAAAACATATTTTCTCGTTTTGGCACACCTCGAGCTATTATAAGTGATAACGGCTCTCATTTTTTAATCATGCTTTTGAATCTCTTCTTAAGAAATACTCTATCACTCATAAACTATCTACTCTATATCATCCACAGACTAGCAGTCAAGTCGAGATTTCCAACAGACAAATTAAACAAATTCTTGAAAAGACAGTTAACTCCAACATAAAAGATTGGTCATCTAAATTGATAGATGCCTTTTTGGGCATTTCGCACAGCTTATAAAACCAATCTAGGAATGTGACCATACCAGTTAGTCTTTGGAAATGCATGTCATTTACCCATTGAGCTCGAGCACCGCGCACTTTGGGCAATCAAATACCTTAATTTTAACATAGAAAAAGCCAGATCGCATCATAAATTACAATTTTCAGAATTAGAAGAACTAAGAAATGAAGCATATGAAAATGCAAAGATTTATAAGAGAAAACTAAATTTTATCATGATAAATCCATACTTCGTAAGACATTCTAAGTAGGTCAAAAAGTTCTCTTATATAATTCTAGACTTCATTTATTTCCGGGCAAATTGAGATCTTGATGGACAGGTCCATATATTGTGAAAACAGTGTACCCTTATGGTGCAGTTGAAATTGAAAATCCTAGGGACAGTACCATTTCAAAGGTCAATGGACAACGCTTGAAGCCATTTCTAGAGTTTGAACAACACGAGGACGACGAGTTCTTGGATCTCCTGAACCTAGCTATTCGGCATGAGCCACTCACTATCTTGTACATATCAGGTGTATTTTCTTTTTTTTTAAGTTTTTTCTTCTTATGTTTTGCATTTGCATTCCATTTGACAGTTGGGACACTATCTCATTCCAGTATAAGGGGGACGCATATCTCATATTGTTTGTTCATATTTCACAGTGTTGCATCACATCAAAAAAAAACATCTCATTATTCGTTTTCAAATTTCATTTCAATTTTTTTCAAGCTTCATCTCATTTTCATCTCATTTTCCATTATTTTCAAGACTTTGATTTATTTTTAATTAGTCAAGAAAAAGTAAGTAAATAGTTGAAGTCAATTAATGAAATTTTTTGTGAATCACTAATTTCAAATGTAAAATATAATGAAAAGTTGAATTACAAGCGATAATAGTGAGGTTAGTATATAGGGGGATTCGTAGGTGATGGTTATGAAATCCTTTCTAAATTGTATTCTTTGTTAAAAAAAGTGGTAGATTTAAAGTACGTGCATTGACATTTCAAATCATTGAAGTTAAGTGGTGCTAAGTTGACTTGCATAACTCTCTTTAGTTATTTACAAAAAAAATTAATAAGAAACACCTAGAGTCAATAGGTGTGCACACTTATGAAAGTGTGTACACTCGCCATGCTCTGTACTCTTCTCACGTAAGCCTGCAAGGTAGTGCATGGACGGTATATCTGGCATCAACATTCTGAGTTAGGTGTATAAAGAAATTAAATAAATAATCACCTAAGGATTACCGACCTTTTTCTGACATAGTCAGCATCAGTTTGCACAATCTGCCAAGCTCTGTCCCAAGTCTCACGTAAGCCCGCAAGGCAGTGCATGGGTGGTACACCTTGGTCTAAAAGTTAGGTGTATATAAAAAAATTAATAAAGAAAGAGTAAACAATTGAAACCCAAACACTTCTTGACTTTATTGATTTGGCTTATTATACAAAAGGCAATGAAAATATCATTTTGGAAAACTGTGATGAACAATAAAGAATTTATTTCATGGTTGCACTATGTTATCAACCGAAACAACTAGCCAAACTAGAATTTAATGTATGAAGACTTGAGTTATATTGGAATTTGTGATTAGCGAGGAACCAAAAATTTCTAGATGTTGACTAAAACTGATATACATTTTTTTTTGCAATTATTCTGAAATAATCGAGTTTCCGTTTGTTTAAAAATTTTGCATTCATGTAGTACATTAGAATCATCACATACTACATTTGGATTTTGTGGGTAGTATCCGCTGAAAACCCTCAAGAGACACCACTCGTCCTACTAGGGACACCTAGAAGTTTAACGGCATGTTGCATACGCGAAATGTAATTGTATTTCCTACGAAAAAGGATTTATTTAGTTTTTATTTTCTTTCTTATTCGAGGACGAATAAAGTTCTAGTGTGGGGGTATTTGATGAACTTATTTTTCTGCATATTAAACCATTTGTTTCATATATTTTTATTTTAATAAAACGGTATTATACGGGTATTTTGTTGTGATTTTGCATATTATAGATTTCGAAATACAACGTTGGAATTAATCGATCTTGGCTTCAATCGGTTCAAGCAAATGACCAACATGGTCATATATCAAAGAAAAAGCATGGTCACGTTGCAAGAAAAAAATGGACCGATTCAAAAGAGCAGTTCATGCGAACATAATCCAAAAAATGTCTACTTTTGATTTAAAGCTCAACACGTTATTGTTAGAATGCGGATTAAGGATCTTAAGGCTAGAATTAACACTAGAGGGGGTGAATAATGTTTTAAGAAATTTGTTAATCTTTTTGAATTTATCTTAATTTGTTAACAATGTATACACTAATCAGACACAGATATGAACACAGAATCAAACACAGATGCAAATATAAAGTAAAAGCAGTAAAGGAAAGAACACACTGGATTTTATACTGGTTCGGAGTTACCCTACATCCAGTCCTGCAACACAAGTACGGATTTCCTTTCAAAAACAATTCTTACAAATACAACCCTCGATTTCAAGGCTACAGGTACACCTCTCCAGATTCACAATCCTCTAGGTAGAGATACTTGATTTCCGGGGCAACAAGTTCACCCAATTGATTTCCAAGGCTACAATCACACCTTTTCTCGCTTTATTGATTACAAAAAGTCTATAACTCAGATTAGCACTTGGATCTTGTAGAGATAGTGGAGAGAATCAAAACCAGAAATTATCTAGTTAGATTCGATATTGATTTCGGTAGAATAATGGTGTAATTTGTAAATAAGAAAGTGGAGAAGAAGAAGAGAAGTTAAATTAGAGAAAAAAAGTGATTAAAATTCGTTGAAAACACCATTTATTTATAGTAGATCAATAGCCATGTCCATTGGTGAAGGGATGTGGCGAATAGACACTTCTTTTAAAAAACAATTTAACTGTCACCATGTCGACAGGGGTACATGTGACCATGTCGACATGCCCTTGTATTTTTTGGTGATTTGTTGTTCTTTGAAAATAATTTCTATATTATATTATACTTATATTTAAACTTTAAAATATACTTATATATAGTTATAATACATAAATAACTATAGAGAACAATATTAAAATATATATAATAATTTTATATACTTTTATATTTAAATCTTAAGTATAAATATATAAAACAGCTAAATATATTAATATCAAAATTGTAGTTTAAAACTTAGGATAATAATTTAAAATCAAAGATATTTAAAATTAAGGATATTTAAAACTAAGGATATTTTTTAGGCTAAAATATATTGAAAAACCGGGACAGATGATTTTGGTTTTTAAACAGGAATATTTAAAATCATTTTGAAAAACAAGCTATATATTTTGAAAATCATTTTGAAATAAAAGTAAGTGGATACAAAAAGAAGTTCCACTAGATTTTTCGTAGGTTCCATCCTACTTAGGGTTCCATCCCTTTAATGAGCACGAAGTGGATTCCATTCCACGAATAAAATAGATTTTAAGATGTCAGTGTCTTTCTATGAGTTTTAACAATATTCCTAACTATATAACTTATCTTGGAAACTTGAACTCTTGAAATGCTTGATACTCATGAGTCTTGAATCTTGATATCTTCAATCTTTGATCTTGAATCTTTATACTGTACAGTTCTTCATTCTTTAGTACATGCAAACATATCTATATATATCTACACAATAATGTTAGTATTATATATTTTATAATCTAATTCTAAGTAAGGTTGTTGTCATCAAAACCAACTCCTCAGGGACTAACAATCTCCCCCTTTTTGATGATGACAACCTTTGTTTATAAAATATCACTTCTATCCTAATACTTCTAATAACTCCCCCTTAATCTATGCCTAACTATCCTATTTTATACTTCTCCCCTTTTGTCATCAACAAAAAACCATATAAATCCATAATTATAATACTATATAACTCCCCTTGAAACTAAGACTACATTACTTGTGATTATAATGATAGTGTTATCATACATAATCAATATTTAACTTTAAACTAAACTCTTAATAACTATTTTTCCTAACTAATAAACTATATATTCAAAAGATAAGAGAGTATACGAATAAGGGAACACAATTTATTATATAATGTTATTTTTACATGTGTGTAAACTATGTAAACAAATATACATGTGTTTTTTAATATAAACAACTATATATACAACGATACGAACGAAAGAATGAAAGAAAGAACACTAAGGAGTATTCTTGACAATTGGAGACCTATGAATCGAACAATTAGGATAGTGGAGACAGAAGTTTCCACGCTGTTCGACAAGGTTTCCATCCTTATCAAAACATACTTCACCAACGCAAACTACGGTGTCGTCGTCTTCAACTTGCACTTCATGAACAGGTGCGTCCTCTTCTTCCAAGGGTGCTTCTTCCTCTTCCATTGGCTCTTCTTCGTTGTCCTCTTGTGCATGGTCACTAGAAGACTCTTCTTCAATCAAGATCGGGTTCGCTTGGTTATCCATTAGGAACTTCTGCAAATTTCTAAGGATTCGACCTTGCTTCTCCTGTATTTTACTCATCCGAATTTGTTTGACTTGAATCTCAGTCACCATTTGCATAATATCCTTTGTAGTATCCTCTAATTTTATCACACGAGCGTTAATGGCGCGTTGAAGAGGGCCGGGAGTAGGAGAGTGAAATGAAAAAGTCGAGTTTATGTTTGAATTTGATGGAGAAGCCATTATTTTCTTTGTTTCAGAAGTTAAACCAGAAGAAAATGAGAGAGAATGAAGAGAAAGTTGAAATATGGAAGAATATATAACCAACTTTTCAAATTTTGGTGGGAATTTTAATTTTCAAAAAATACCGTTATATGTTGACATGGTGGGATATGGGGTTGTCGATAGGGGTATTTTAATTTTGGCTTCTAATTTATTTTTAATTTATTTAATTATACTTGTTATATATTTATGTTTTATATTTCAGTTATTGAACAAATACCTAATTCTCTTCTTAATTTAGTAAATATAGATTCATTTAATGGTTTTGTTAAGATATCAGCAGTTTGATTCTCAGAGTTTATATATTCGAGAGTAATTACTTCTTTAGTTATAGTATCTCTAAGAAAATGATGTCGAATATCAATATGTTTAGTTCGAGCATGATGAGTAAGATTTTTAGATAAATTTATTGCACTAGTATTATCACAATAAATTGGCGATTTTGAGATATTTAATCCAAAAGCTCTTAAGGTTTGTTGAATATATATTACTTGAGAACAAGCCAAAGCAGCAAAAATATACTCTGCTTCAGTTGTTGATAGAGAAACTATATTTTGCTTTTTACTAAACCAGGAAACCAGAGAATGTCCCAAAAAGTGACAAGTTCCACTTGTACTTTTTCGGTCTGATTTACATCCAACATAGTCAGCATCACAGTATGATATTAAATCAAATGAATCATTTTTAGGATAAAATAAGCCATAATCAAAGGTGTGTTTAATATATCTTATGATACGTTTTGCAGCTTTTAAATGAGTTTCATTAGAATGAGATTGATATCTTGCACAAAGACATACACTATGCATGATATCAGGTCTACTAGCAGTGATATAGAGCAATGATCCGATCATTCCTCTATTCAACTTTTGATCTACATCTTTCGAGAGATCTTCTTTACTTAGATATTCATTGGTTGCCATGGGAGTAGGTTTTCCACTCGCAGTAGTCAAACCAAATTTATTAACTAGTTCTTTAGCATATTTTTCTTGACTAATAAAAATACCATTATCTAACTGTTTTATTTGCAATCTTAGAAAGAAGTTTATTTCACCCATATGACTCATCTCAAACTCTTTTGTCATTATTTTAGAAAATTCTTTATTCATTTCGAAGTTAGTTGAACCAAAAATGATATCATCTACGTATACTTGAACTAGTTGAATATCATTTTTATTTCTTTTAATAAAAAGAGTATTATCTATTTTACCAATTTCAAAATTTGATTGTAATAAATAAGATCTTAGTCTATCATACCAGGCTCTAGGAGCTTGTTTTAGACCATATAAAGCTTTCTTAAGTTTGTACACATGGTTTGGTAATTTTTCATCTTCAAAAAGTGGTGGTTGTTCAACATATACTTCTTCTTTTACAAATCCATTTAAAAATGCACTTTTAACATCCATTTGAAATAATTTGAAATTATTATGATTTGCGAAAGCAAGTAGAATCCTAATGGCTTCTAATCTTGCTACAAGAGCAAATGTTTCATCACAGTCTATACCTTCTTCTTGACAATAACCTTGGGCGGCTAATCGTGCTTTATTTCTAACGACCTCACCTTGTTCATTCATTTTATTTTTATAGACCCATTTAGTTCAAATTATAGTTTTATCTTCAGGTCTAGGAACAAGTTCCTAAACTTCATTTCTACTGAATTGATTTAATTCTTCTTGCATAGCCAAAATCCATGAATCATCAGTTGATGCTTCTTTAGGATTTTTGGGTTCAATAGATGATATAAATGCTACATTACTCATTTTACTTAGTTGATTTCTAGTTGTAACAATAGATTGCATATCTCCTATTATATTTTCAATAGGATGATCTTTTAAAAGTTTAATCCTTTTATTAGGATGATTAATTTCATTATTAATTTCGGTTGATTCCTGATTTTGAGTAATTAAATCTTCTTCATCATTTGTAATTTCAAAATCTTTTAAATTTTCATCAAACGAAACATGCATTGTTTCTTCGATGGTGTTAGATCTTAAATTAAAAACTCTATAAGCTTTACTTCTATTAGAATATCTGATAAAGATTCCTTTATCGGATTTAGGATCAAATTTATCCAAATTATCTTTTGTATTTAAAATAAAGCATTTACTTCCAAAAATTCTGAAGTATAATACCTTAGGTTTCTTTCCATGAAGAAGTTCATAAGGTGTCTTATCAGTTAAAGGTCTAATTAAAATTCTATTCAAAATATAACAGGCGGTAGCAACAGCTTCTGCCCAAAAGTGTTTTGGTAAATTACTATCTGAAAGCATAGTTCTCGCACACTCTTGTATCGTTCTATTTTTACGTTCAACTACTCCGTTTTGTTGTGGAGTTCTTGGAAATGAGAAATTGTGAGTTATTCCCTTTTTATTGCAGAATTCCTCAAACTTTTCATTTTCAAATTCACCACCGTGATCACTACGAATAGTTATAATTTTTAAAGATAATTGATTTTTAATCCTTTTTGTAAAGTTCTTAAAACATTCAAAAGTATCACTTTTATGTTTCAAAAATATTGTCCATGTAAATCTAGAATAATCATCTACAATTACAAAAACATATTTACTATGATTTATTGACTGAATTTGAGATGGACCAAATAAATCAAGATGAAGTAACTCAAAGGGTTTTGAAGTTGAAATCATATCTTTTAATTTAAAGGAACTTTTTCTAAGCTTTCCTAATTGACATGCATCACATAAACTATCTACTTTAAAATTCATTTTAGGGAGGCCTCTTACTAGATCATGTTTTGACAGTCTAGATAAGAGTTTGAAATTCAAATGTCCAAATCTCTTATGCCAAATCCAAGGGTCACTTGTATTTGCCAAAAGACATAGGTTATCATTTGAAACTTTCATACTAAGAATATAAATATTCTTTTTCCTAATTCCCTCAAGTATTATGGTTGAGTTATTATCTTCAATATGACATTTATCTTTTTCAAATTTAATCTTATATCCTTTATCATAGAGTTGACTAATACTTAGTAGAATATGTTTTAGATTCTTAACTAGCAAAACATTAGTGATAATAGTAGTTTCAGAGTTACCGACATTGCCGATGCCAATCACGTATCCTTTCGAGTTGTCTCCAAAGTTAACCAGTCCTTCGTCTTTGTATATAATACTATTCAGCATATCCGGATTACCAGTCATGTGTCTAGAGCATCCACTATCAAGTATCCACTTATTCCTTTTGATCTGCACAGATTGTCCATTGTGGGTTGATTCCTTAATACCCATAAAGCATCTTTCCTGCACATTATAAAATTTGGGTAGACAACTAGAATTTGAATAACATCCATATGCAGACTCATGGAACAATGATGATTTAAACAATTCTAAACTAGTTTTAACAGATTTTTCAAAAATAGCCATTTTAAAACTTTTCAAAATTCAGATTATGAAACTTTTGAAAACAAAGCTCTGATACCAATTGTTAGAATGCGGATTAAGGATCTTAAGGCTAGAATTAACACCAGAGGGGGGTGAATAGTGTTTTAAGAAATTTGTTAATCCTTTTGAATTTATCTTAATTTGTTAACAATGTATACATTAATCAGACACAGATATGAACACAGAATCAAACACAGATGCAAATATAAAGTAAAAGCAGTAAAGGAAAGAACATACTGTATTTATACTGGTTCAGAGTTACCCTACATCCAGTCTCACAACACAAGTATGGATTTCCTTTAAAAAACAATTCTTACAAATACAACCCTCGATTTCAAGGCTACGAGGTACACAGCTCCAGATTCACAATCCTCTGGGTAGAGATACTTGATTTCCGGGGCAACAAGTTCACCCAATTGATTTCCAAGGCTACAATCACACCTTTTCTCGCTTTATTGATTACAAAAAGTCTGTAACTCGGATTAGCACTTGGATCTTGTAGAGATAGTGGAGAGAATCAAAACCAGAAATTATCTAGTTAGATTCGATATTGATTTCGGCAGAATAATGGTGTAATTTGTAAATAAGAAAGTGGAGAAGAAGAAGAGAAGTTACATCAGAGAAAAAAGTGATTAAAATTCGTTGAAAACACCCTTTATTTATAGTAGATCAATAGCCATGTCCATTTGTGAAGGGATGTGGCGAATAGACACTTCTTTTAAAAAACAATTTAACTGTCACCATGTCGACAGGGGTACATGTGACCATGTCGACATGCCCTTGCATTTTTTGGTGATTCGTTTTTCTTTGAAAATAATTTCTATATTATATTATACTTATATTTAAACTTTAAAATATACTTATATATAGTTATGATACATAAATAACTATAGAGAACAATATTAAAATATATATAATAATTTTCTATACTTTTATATTTAAATCTTAAGTATAAATATATAAAACAGCTAAATATATTAATATCAAAATTGTAGTTTAAAAACTTAGGATAATAATTTAAAATCAAAGATATTTAAAATTAAGGATATTTAAAACTAAGGATATTTTTGAGGCTAAAATATATTGAAAAACCAGGACAGATGATTTTGGTTTTTAAACAGGAATATTTAAAATCATTTTGAAAAACAAGATATATATTTTGAAAATCATTTTGAAATAAAAGTAAGTTGATACAAAAAGATGTTCCACTAGATTTTTCGTAGGTTCCATCCTACTTAGGGTTCCATCCCTTTAACGAGCACGAAGTGGATTCCATTCCACGAATAAAATAGATTTTAAGATGTCAGTGCCTTTCTATGAGTTTTAACAATTTCCTAACTATATTACTTATCTTGGAAACTTGAACTCTTGAAATTCTTGATACTCATGAGTCTTGAATCTTGATATCTTCAATCTTTGATCTTGAATCTTTATACTGTACAATTCTTCATTCTTTAGTACCTGCAAACATATCTATATATATCTACACAATAATGTTAGTATTATATATTTTATAATCTAATTCTAAGTAAGGTTGTTGTCATCAAAACCAACTCCTCAGGGACTAATAGTTATTTTTTCCAAAGAAGCAAGGTCACGTTCATCTCACCGTTGTTCAACGTGGGACCACTCATCAACTCACAATTCTCTAATTTCAAAGCTTAGCATGGTCACATGAATGCCACCAAACTAATTTGAAATGACCCTCCTAATTTTCATCCTAATTTCATAAGGATTTTTTTTTTTTGCTAAGAGATGATATATAGATATATCATTCTTTACAAATATAATTCCCAGGGTCATTTTCTTTTTTTCCAATAAACAAAATATATCCAGGATCAAAATAACTTACCAATATAAATATATCAGTGTATATCTAATAACAAACACATACATATGAAGATGTAGGTGTTCTTCTTGTTTAAATTCAGAGTATATACTTCATTTTTGTACAAGAACATTCTGTTTGATTTAGATTTTTAGCAATTCAGATTAATTATTGTATCCTGATTTTTGGCCATAAAATCCACTGGAAACATGTACTTTAGTCTGTCATTATAATTAAGAAATGATCAAGTAATAATCAGTGGTAAACAAGCTTATAATGTAGATGATTGTGTTAAAGTCTGGATAGTATCAAATTCTGTATAAAAGAAAGTGGATCCTAAGTGAACACAAGCAACATCTAGGCGTAATGGAAACGCGCCTAACTTATACACAAGAGGTCACGAGTTCGAGTACTATGCAGGTCTGTTTAAACACAATTTTTGTTTTTCTTCTCTTTTTTTTTTTCTGTATGGTTTGAAATCTGATACCTACCTATCTTTGTACATATATATTTAATGTTTGCCTATAACCTAACATACAAAACAATTCTTCTTACTTTACTATTTTTGAATCCCATTCCTATAGCTGTTCTAGGAATTATAATTATATTTTTGCTCAAATATCAACATGTACACAGATATACATGTACATGTCAATATCTCTGCTAATTTTCCAGAAAACTGGGTGAAACAATTTCTAAATGTACTAAGCTTTGAAATGCATTTTTATTTTCAGAATACAATCTATCATGATCAACCAATACTTCATTTATTTGAAGCTGGTTAACTCATGAATCCTGTATCTACCACACTAGTTCAAAGCAATGGAGATACCTTTCATTACATTCTGTCTGAAGCTTTTAGAAAAACATTTTACTTTTCTCAATACAATTCAGAAATGGATTCAAACTTATTTATAAAGCATTTCAGTAAAAAGAAAATAAAATCCTTTAAGTTTTCTTCTTGCTAAATCCAGAATTTGTTCTAAAACTCAGTGCTCTGTTATGTCACAAGATTAGCTAATACATATATAAATTATGCTATCACATAATTGTATATTTCTTCCAGATTTTTTATTTATATGAACATACTTGAGCATATTTTTCTTGTTTATATTTCAGACACTACCTCAAAAACAAATCAAACCTTAACACACAACCATTTCAACAGAACAACAAATTTTAATCTGACAATTTACAGATCATAAGGGAAACTTGATCACTAACCATAAAATATTCAATACATGACTGGAAATCTTAGAAACATAATATTTTTCCTGAATACATGCAGATATAATCAATTTAAGCTCTTATTGAAACTAGCTAGCATGTTCATTCACTCCTCCATAACAGCCATTACTTCATTTTACTTAGTGCCTGGGTTACCTGAAAGAGCATGAGTGGCTGCCTCATTTTAAAATGAGACACCCCAGATGCCATGAGCAAACAAGGGTCAGATCTATGATCTGGTATGAGTAACATCGATTTATTCATGATATTAAGCAATAGAGAATATAAGGATACTAACTTGTTATTTAAGCTAATTTCTGCAATCAGTTACTTTAACATAGTATAACTAAGTTGATTCAGGTATGATATATTCATTTATCATTCTTACACTTGCATACTTAATCATGCAAACATAATTATCTATTGCAACAATTGCATTCACTGGAATCATCTTGGTTCCATACCATTCAACCTAAGAAATATCCATATTCCTATTTCTTCATTTACAGGTTGTAATATTCAATTTAAATCCCTGCCTCATCTGCTATTAAGGAATCACTGGGACACATTGCAATGAACTAATTCACATCATTGCACAAAGATCTCAGGGCTTAAACAAACCATGTGCCAACTTGCATACTTCAAATATGACAAGCATTCCAGCAGTCTTCTTGGCCTTCCCTTCCCTAGTTTATTTACTAGTGTATTGTCTTAAATCCTATCATCAAATATGCTAAGTGAACATGTCACTGCAAACATGGAAACATTCATAAATTTTTTCCTAGCATAATTCTCCTCAGAAATAAGCAGACAGTTATTTCCTAAATGGGGTCAATATGTCTTGATCTTAGTAAAATATAAGAACATTTTCAACTGTAAAAGAGGCATGGCATGTTATATTGATCTGCAAGCCTTTATGATTGATTCAGATTCAAGATCTGGTTCAATCATAATTTTAGCTTGTGGGTTTCTTTTTGATTTGATTAAGGGCTCAGCACTTAGAAAATTTCTATTGCACCCTTAACATTTTTCTTTTCAAGCCTCAGCACTTATACCAAGTATAATGTAGCTCCAATCATTTTCATAAAGTTTCCATGCCATGGATCTATAACAGCTGAGAGTATTCTCTATATAATTTTTAAGATCCTAAACTTTAACATTTATGAGTATAAATAAAACAGTATGATACTCATCCAAAGACAAATGTCTCAACCAACAAAGATCATCAAAATCATCCATATCAAATCATATCAGATTTAAAATAAGACATCCAAAAAGGCATTGATGAAATCATATACATCAAAATCAGAAATATATATATATATATGGCAATAAAAAGTGGCTGCCTCATCTCAGGTCTTAATGCCATGAACTCAGTGAGATTACTCACCTAAATGTTTCTTCTTATTAATCCAGAAAATTCTTGTTTGAGTGTTTTCTCCTTCCTTTCAATATTTTCTTCTTTTCTTATTTTTGTGCAGCCCGGGGTAAAGACAATTCTTCTGTCTATTTATATACATTTTTCCTCTAGGGTTTTGTTGAAACAGAATTCCATTTATGTCCTGGCTAGCATCATGCATTTTGCATTCATAATACCCCGGCCATATTAACCAATTTAAAGGCTGCATTTTCTTTTACTTTTCAGAAAATGGCCACTCACTTAGTCATGTTAAAAGTGTGACTATTTTCTTTTATTTTTCAATTATTTCTGAAAATTCTCCTTTGCTATTTTTGCCTATACAAGCTTATTAACTTGTATCACATTTCATGTCATTTTAATGTTATAGTTTTACCTGCTTATATATATATATATACTTTTCAGTACTTAAAAAAAAATATTTTTGTACACATATCTTATCTAGGCTTATCTAATTTCTCTTTAATTTCAGAAGCATATGCACCTATATGTATACAGGTTTACCAATACACATAAATTTTCTCTTCTGGGTTTTAAATAAAATTTGTTTACTGATTTAAAGTAAAACTTACTTTCCTTATTTTCTAAGATGATCCATATAATTCCAGAAATCAAATATCCATGTTGCAAAATCATGTTTGTATTGCTTTTTAAATTCTTGTTTCAAATCCAAGAAATCTGGAGTTCTTTCTTGTGCCATTTCAGTGTGCACGTGCACACATATACTTGCACACTATTTATTCCAGAAATTTCACCATATTTAAATCTAAATATTTCAAAAATTAAATCATTTTACAAAAATGATTTTTCACAAAATTTTGGGGTATTACATTCACCCCTCCTTTTAGGAATTGTGTCCTCACAATTTTTCTAACATTTATATCAAGCATCATTTTCTGAAAACTTATCAAACATATGCATAAGCAAACAAATTCAACCATATCAACCATGCATAACAAATTTTTCCAGAAAAAAAAATTACCTTTTAATTTGCAAAAAGCTTAGGATAATCCCTTCTAATCTTATCCTCTAACTCCCATGTGCAGTCATTAGGATCACTACTCCACTGAATCTTAACTAGTTTCAAAGTTTTGCTTCTTAATTTCTTTTCTTCCTTGGCTACAATCCCCACTGGTTCTTTTTCATAAACCAAGTCAGGATTTATTTGAATTCTGGTAGGCTCTTCCAAAATGTCTTCTTTATCATGTACCCATCTTCTAAGTTGGGACACATGAAAAACATTATGCATTGCTTTCATTTCCTCTGGTAGTTCTAATTTGTAAGCCAATGAACCAATTCTTTCCAGAATTTTATAGGGTCCAACATACCTTGGTGTAAGCTTACCTTGCTTGCCAAATCTCATGACTTTCTTCATAGGTGAAATCTTGATGAAAACAAAGTCTCCCACTTCATATTCCACTTGCTTTCTCTTCCTATCTGCAAATTTCTTTTGCCTATCTTGAGCTGCTGCTATTCTTTTTCTTATTAACCCAATTTTCTCTGTAGTTTCTTTAACATATTCAGGTCCAAGAACAGCCCTTTCTCCAGTCTCTACCCAACATATAGGTGATAAACATGGCTTGCCATATAAGGCTTCAAATGGTGCCATCCCTATGGTGCTTTGGTAACTATTATTGTATGTGAATTCAGCTAGATGGAGGTGGTCTTCCCAGTTGCCTCCAAAGTCCAGTGTACATGCTCTCAACAAATCCTCTAAGACTTTGTTCACCACCTCAGTTTGACCATCTGATTGTGGATGGTAGGCAGTGCTTAAGCACAATTCACTCCCCATAGCCTCTTGAAAACTTTTCCAAAACCTTGAGGTGAAGATGGTATCCCTATCACTCACAATGGTTTTGGGTATGCCATGCAACCTTACTACCTCTTTCATGAATATTTGAGCCAATTTTGGAGCATTTCTTTCTGTTTTAACTGGGATAAAATGTGCTACTTTAGTTAGCCTATCCACTATTACCCATATACTTGTGTTTCCCTTCTTAGATCTAGGCAGACCATCTATGAAATCCATAGATATGTCCTCCCACTTCCACTGTGGTATACTAAGGGGTTGCAATAGTCCTGATGGCCTTTGTGTCTCTGCCTTGACTTGTTGGCAAGTCATGCACCTTGCAACATATCTGGCCACATCTGACTTCATCCCCTTCCACCAAAGATTTCTTTTCAAATTTTGATACATCTTGGTGCTACCTGGGTGTATGGAGTACTTACTCCTATGGTACTCATTTAATATTTCCTCCTTCAATTCTATATTTTCTGGAACACATATCCTATTTTTATTCCTTAAATAACCATTTTTGTCAACTTGATAATTTATTACTTCCTCCCCTTTTGATATGAGCATTTTCTTTTCCACCATGTTTAGGTCTTGTTCCTGCATTTGCCCAATCTTAAGAAGTAAATCTGATTGCAGAGATATCATACTTAATTTCCCTTTACCTTCACCTTCTTCAATGGACATCATTTGTACCTTACTGTTTTCCTCAATTTCCAAATCAGTAAGTATAGACAAATCCTTAAACTCTTCCATCATCAACATGGCTACTTTGGCATGTTGTCTACTCAAGGCATCTGCAACTTTATTTGCCTTGCCTGGTGTATATAGTATATCTAGATCATAGGCAGCTAGGAACTCTACCCATCTATGTTGCCTCATGTTCAAATCTTTTTGTGAGAATAAATATTTCAGTGCCTTATGATCAGTGTACAAAATGAATTTGGCACCTAACAAATAATGTCTCCAAAGTTTCAAAGCATACACAACTGCTGCTAGTTCAAGATCATGGGTTGCATATCTGGTTTCATGTGGCTTTAATTGCCTAGATGCATAGGCTACCACCTGGTCTTGCTGCATCAACACAGCCCCTAACCCAGAGCCACTTGCATCAGTGTACATAACCAAATTTTCATTTCCTTCTGGCACTTTCAATACTGGTGCATTAATCAGGGCTTCTTTTATTTTGATAAAAGCTTGCTCACATTTTTCTGTCCATACAAAGGCTTGGTTCTTTCTAGTTAAATTGGTAAGTGGTGATGATATTTTTGAGAAATCTTTTATGAATCTCCTATAATATCCTGCCATCCCCATAAATGATCTAATCTCACTGATGGTGCTAGGCCTTTTCCATGCTTGGATTGCCACTACCTTGTTAGGGTTTACTGATATTCCTTTGGCAGAGATAACATGCCCAAGGAAATGCACTTCTTCTTTCCAAAATGCACATTTTGAAAATTTTGCCTTTAAATCATTTTCCCTTAGCCTTGACAAAACTAAATGCAAATGATTTTTATGCTCTTCCACTGTCTTGGAATAAATCAAAATGTCATCAATAAAAATCAGTACAAACTTGTCTAAATAATCTCTAAATATTCTATTCATCAAATCAACAAAATATGAAGGAGCATTTGTCAAACCAAATGGCATAACCAAAAATTCATATAAGCCATATCTTGTGTTAAATGCAGTATACTTAACACTTGAGTCTTCAACCTTCATTTGATGGAATCCTGATGCTAAGTCCAATCTAGAAAATATTTTAGCTTCACTGAGTTGGTCAAAGAGATCATCTATTCTAGGCAATGGGTATTTATTCTTGATGGTTACTTTATTTAGTTCCCTGTAATCTATGCACATTCTCAAGGTACCATCATGTTTTCTTACAAACACTACTGGAGAACCCCAGCAGGAATTGCTTGGCCTTATAAATCCCTTGCCTTCTAATTCTTCCAACTGATTTTTCAATTCTTTCAGTTCACTTGGCCCCATCCTATAGGGTTTCTTGATTATTGGACTTGCTCCTGGAATGAGATTAATTTGGAACTCAACTGGTCTGTGGTGTGGAACACCCTTAACTTCCCCAAACACATCCAAGTATTCATTAACTATGGGAATTTCTTCAATGGTTAGTTCACTCAGATCTTTTTCTAAGTCAACTAAATGATACAATTTCCCTTCCTTAGCTATTTCACATAGAACTGTGATTCTCTGGCCTCTAGAATTTTGCAATGATATGGTGGATGAGTCTAAATTAATTATGGCTTTAAATTGCCTTAACCAATCTACCCCCAATATAACTCCTATATTTGGGTAATTTAAAACATATAAATTGGAAATAAAAATATTTCCTCCTATGTTTAACTCCACATCCACACAATTCATGTTCAAAACACTAGAACTCCCTAGGGGACTTTGTACAAGCAATGGGGTTTCGACCAATATGCAGTTTAATTTTAACACTTTAACTAATTCATAGGAAATCAAAGAGTGTGTTGCTCCAGTATCATATACTACTGGTATGGGTATGGCACAAATGAGTAATGTACCTTCCACTTGGCCATGATTTTCAGCATCAATTTTCACTGCAGATTTGCCTTTCCCATCCAAAGTTGCCAATTTCCCTTGCTGTTTATTCTCAGGACAGTTCCTCTTCATATGCCCCTCTTTCCCACATAGGTAGCATTTGAAGGCTCCTCCTTTTAACTCTGGGCACCTTGGTTTGATGTGTCCTTCTTTTCCACAATGATGGCAAACCAATTTCTTCTTAGTATCATTGGCTTTTGTATCTTTACTCTTCCTGTTGTCTGCCTCCTCCTTCTTTTTATCATAAGGGTGATATCTTCCCTTATCCTTCTTGTTGTTGCTCTTAAAATTCCTATATTTCTCTCTTTCTTTGTCATGTTGTTCCAGTTTCAAGGCCAGATCAATTACTTGATCAAATGTTCTATCTGCATATGGTAGCATAGCTCTGCTAAGTCCTGGGTTCAGTCCTTTTATATACCTATCATTTTTGGATGCTTCATCTGCCACTAGCATTGCTCCATAGTTGGATAGCCCCTCAAACTTTTGAGTGTATTCAGTGACATTCAAAGTTCCCTGCCTAAGTTTGATAAATTCTTCAAGCAAAATGGTCTTGGCTGATGCTGGTACAAATCTTGCCTCCAACATCTCCTTGAACTGATTCCAAGTGATTTCATTTTCATTTCTTCCAGCTATGATCACCTCCCACCAGCTTAAAGCTACCCCTTTAAGTTGTCTAGAAGCTACTTGCCTCTTCCTTTGGTCATCCAACTGCATGTCAATGAAAATCCTATCAAGTGTTCTCAACCATGCTTGAATTTCCATCACACTCTCAGTTCCTTCAAAACTCTTGCCTCCCAAATTGGAATAAGTCTTCAGTAGTTTTGAAAGCTCTTCATGTGGGTTCTCAGGCCTATGCCCAATTCCATCTCTTAAAACCCTCACAAATTCTTGCATATCAAGCATTTGAGGTGCACTGGGTCCTGCATTGTGATGAGATCTCTTCCTACCATGGTCTGCTAACTAAATTCTGGGTAAATGGTATTAGTATATTATGAGTACTTCTATAATTTTTAATTTCTTATCTAAATTATTTCATCCAAAACAAACAGACATTATACATTTCTATAATACTTAACAATCAATGCAACCAAGTGCTCTGATACCAACTGAAATGACCCTCCTAATTTTCATCCTAATTTCATAAGGATTTTTTTTTTTTTGCTAAGAGATGATATATAGATATATCATTCTTTACAAATATAATTCCCAGGGTCATTTTCTTTTTTTCCAATAAACAAAATATATCCAGGATCAAAATAACTTACCAATATAAATATATCAGTGTATATCTAATAACAAACACATACATATGAAGATGTAGGTGTTCTTCTTGTTTAAATTCAGAGTATATACTTCATTTTTGTACAAGAACATTCTGTTTGATTTAGATTTTTAGCAATTCAGATTAATTATTGTATCCTGATTTTTGGCCATAAAATCCACTGGAAACATGTACTTTAGTCTGTCATTATAATTAAGAAATGATCAAGTAATAATCAGTGGTAAACAAGCTTATAATGTAGATGATTGTGTTAAAGTCTGGATAGTATCAAATTCTGTATAAAAGAAAGTGGATCCTAAGTGAACACAAGCAACATCTAGGCGTAATGGAAACGCGCCTAACTTATACACAAGAGGTCACGAGTTCGAGTACTATGCAGGTCTGTTTAAACACAATTTTTGTTTTTCTTCTCTTTTTTTTTTTCTGTATGGTTTGAAATCTGATACCTACCTATCTTTGTACATATATATTTAATGTTTGCCTATAACCTAACATACAAAACAATTCTTCTTACTTTACTATTTTTGAATCCCATTCCTATAGCTGTTCTAGGAATTATAATTATATTTTTGCTCAAATATCAACATGTACACAGATATACATGTACATGTCAATATCTCTGCTAATTTTCCAGAAAACTGGGTGAAACAATTTCTAAATGTACTAAGCTTTGAAATGCATTTTTATTTTCAGAATACAATCTATCATGATCAACCAATACTTCATTTATTTGAAGCTGGTTAACTCATGAATCCTGTATCTACCACACTAGTTCAAAGCAATGGAGATACCTTTCATTACATTCTGTCTGAAGCTTTTAGAAAAACATTTTACTTTTCTCAATACAATTCAGAAATGGATTCAAACTTATTTATAAAGCATTTCAGTAAAAAGAAAATAAAATCCTTTAAGTTTTCTTCTTGCTAAATCCAGAATTTGTTCTAAAACTCAGTGCTCTGTTATGTCACAAGATTAGCTAATACATATATAAATTATGCTATCACATAATTGTATATTTCTTCCAGATTTTTTATTTATATGAACATACTTGAGCATATTTTTCTTGTTTATATTTCAGACACTACCTCAAAAACAAATCAAACCTTAACACACAACCATTTCAACAGAACAACAAATTTTAATCTGACAATTTACAGATCATAAGGGCAACTTGATCACTAACCATAAAATATTCAATACATGACTGGAAATCTTAGAAACATAATATTTTTCCTGAATACATGCAGATATAATCAATTTAAGCTCTTATTGAAACTAGCTAGCATGTTCATTCACTCCTCCATAACAGCCATTACTTCATTTTACTTAGTGCCTGGGTTACCTGAAAGAGCATGAGTGGCTGCCTCATTTTAAAATGAGACACCCCAGATGCCATGAGCAAACAAGGGTCAGATCTATGATCTGGTATGAGTAACATCGATTTATTCATGATATTAAGCAATAGAGAATATAAGGATACTAACTTGTTATTTAAGCTAATTTCTGCAATCAGTTACTTTAACATAGTATAACTAAGTTGATTCAGGTATGATATATTCATTTATCATTCTTACACTTGCATACTTAATCATGCAAACATAATTATCTATTGCAACAATTGCATTCACTGGAATCATCTTGGTTCCATACCATTCAACCTAAGAAATATCCATATTCCTATTTCTTCATTTACAGGTTGTAATATTCAATTTAAATCCCTGCCTCATCTGCTATTAAGGAATCACTGGGACACATTGCAATGAACTAATTCACATCATTGCACAAAGATCTCAAGGCTTAAACAAACCATGTGCCAACTTGCATACTTCAAATATGACAAGCATTCCAGCAGTCTTCTTGGCCTTCCCTTCCCTAGTTTATTTACTAGTGTATTGTCTTAAATCCTATCATCAAATATGCTAAGTGAACATGTCACTGCAAACATGGAAACATTCATAAATTTTTTCCTAGCATAATTCTCCTCAGAAATAAGCAGACAGTTATTTCCTAAATGGGGTCAATATGTCTTGATCTTAGTAAAATATAAGAACATTTTCAACTGTAAAAGAGGCATGGCATGTTATATTGATCTGCAAGCCTTTATGATTGATTCAGATTCAAGATCTGGTTCAATCATAATTTTAGCTTGTGGGTTTCTTTTTGATTTGATTAAGGGCTCAGCACTTAGAAAATTTCTATTGCACCCTTAACATTTTTCTTTTCAAGCCTCAGCACTTATACCAAGTATAATGCAGCTCCAATCATTTTCATAAAGTTTCCATGCCATGGATCTATAACAGCTGAGAGTATTCTCTATATAATTTTTAAGATCCTAAACTTTAACATTTATGAGTATAAATAAAACAGTATGATACTCATCCAAAGACAAATGTCTCAACCAACAAAGATCATCAAAATCATCCATATCAAATCATATCAGATTTAAAATAAGACATCCAAAAAGGCATTGATGAAATCATATACATCAAAATCAGAAATATATATATATAGATGGCAATAAAAAGTGGCTGCCTCATCTCAGGTCTTAATGCCATGAACTCAGTGAGATTACTCACCTAAATGTTTCTTCTTATTAATCCAGAAAATTCTTGTTTGAGTGTTTTCTCCTTCCTTTCAATATTTTCTTCTTTTCTTATTTTTGTGCAGCCCGGGGTAAAGACAATTCTTCTGTCTATTTATATACATTTTTCCTCTAGGGTTTTGTTGAAACAGAATTCCATTTCTGTCCTGGCTAGCATCATGCATTTTGCATTCATAATACCCCGGCCATATTAACCAATTTAAAGGCTGCATTTTCTTTTACTTTTCAGAAAATGGCCACTCACTTAGTCATGTTAAAAGTGTGACTATTTTCTTTTATTTTTCAATTATTTCTGAAAATTCTCCTTTGCTATTTTTGCCTATACAAGCTTATTAACTTGTATCACATTTCATGTCATTTTAATGTTATAGTTTTACCTGCTTATATATATATATATACTTTTCAGTACTTAAAAAAAAATATTTTTGTACACATATCTTATCTAGGCTTATCTAATTTCTCTTTAATTTCAGAAGCATATGCACCTATATGTATACAGGTTTACCAATACACATAAATTTTCTCTTCTGGGTTTTAAATAAAATTTGTTTACTGATTTAAAGTAAAACTTACTTTCCTTATTTTCTAAGATGATCCATATAATTCCAGAAATCAAATATCCATGTTGCAAAATCATGTTTGTATTGCTTTTTAAATTCTTGTTTCAAATCCAAGAAATCTGGAGTTCTTTCTTGTGCCATTTCAGTGTGCACGTGCACACATATACTTGCACACTATTTATTCCAGAAATTTCACCATATTTAAATCTAAATATTTCAAAAATTAAATCATTTTACAAAAATGATTTTTCACAAAATTTTGGGGTATTACATAATTCTCCTACCAATTCAAACAATGACCATGTGTAAATCAAGTTTGATATATTCAAAGGCAAACCAATTCAAAGCAACGTGGCCACATATATTTTCGAAAAGCAGGACTTGATTTCAAAGCTGCAGTCTATAAATATAGCACAGAGCAACACAGAGAACGATGAATCTCATACCCCATCACTCTTCTTCTAGTTTAGTTTTAATTTCAGCAATGTTTTTATTTCTGTACAGAATACATAGGATTGTTAATTAGATTTAGCAATTTATTTATTCTTGTGTTATTTTCATCACTCTTTCCAGTTAGTTAACAAATTCAGTTCATTTTATTTCAGTTGTTTGCTCTGTTATTTTCTTTTAAGCACTTTTAGTTTTCTGCTCTTATTTCTACAATTTTATATTTTGATTTTGATTTCGATTAGATTCGAAACCAATTCGGAGTATATTATTGTTTTTATTTTCTGTTCAAGAACCACCATCGAATTTGTTTAACACGCCTAAGATTTAAATATGGATTTCAAATATTTTAAAACATAATTCCCTGTGTTCGACCTGCATACTACACGCTTGTGCGCTTGCAAAATTTAACAAAATTTGTGCTTTTATAATCAATAGAAAAGTCGCAACAGTCCTACCAGTTTTGACACCAGTGGGAGTGATGCATATTCCTCCACAGCTCCTCATCTATTCTTGACTTCTCTAAACTTTCTAGAAATTACCTTCATATAGGAGGCAAGCCTTATATGGGAACTGGGTTGTCCATTAAGACTCAAGCTTAGCTCTACACTAATGAGCAGATCTTTGATGATGGTAACTTAGAGTTTGGTAAACAAATGACTTGCTTCTAGGCAACTTCAAGAGAAAGCATTGTGTTGGTGGGATGTTGTGATAGGGGAGATGGATGAGCATGCTATGATATGGTAATATTTTGAAGGAGGTTCCTGGCATGGTTTATTTATCAAGGGAGCGAGGCTTACAAGCGGAGAAGTTTTTGTATCTCTAATAAGGTAATAGATCCATAAAGGAGTACATCAATAAGTTCACACTTGGCTTGATTTAAGATGGATATGATCAATACTTCAATTAAAAAGGCCTAGAAGTTCGCTATAGGGCTCAACCAACCTCTTAAGGATCTTACTCTTAACCATATTCCAATGGGGGCTACCTCCAAAGAACTGGTTGAAGTGGCATTATTGAATTTATATTTAGAGAGGCTCTAAAGAAGGATTACAGTAAAGTTGAAGGCATGCCCAAATTACATGGTAAGAGAAAAGGCAAGTAGGCCAAATGCGAGTAAGACCAAGCTAAGAAGAGGGAATTACTTGCAATAAGTGCCATTTGAATGGGCATTTTGCTAGAGTTTGAAAAGTTAACCTCCAAGCAAAAGAGTGTTTTAATTATGATCTGATGGGCCATTCAAGAGGGATTGCCCGTCTCTTTCGAAAGATGGACAAGTAGTCAAAGCTTATGGTATCCATGCTACTTCAAGTTCAAGTGCTTGGCCTAAGTTCGACAAGGGGAGAACATTATCTTGGCAAGTGTTCTTTCTATTTTGACTTTTGTATACTGATTTTATTTGATATGGGAGATTTACATTATTTTATTGTCAGTCATCTTGTTCACATATTACGCCTAATGCCCCAAGTTATTGTTGATTCATTTATTGTGTTGAATCACATTGGTGGGGAGGGGTCAGGACATCTTTCTATGATATGTTGGGATATTAAATTGTCTTAAGGTTGCTTTGGGTATTTATGATGCTCATGTACTATATTTTTTGGGTTATGGACTTATTCTATGGATGAATTGGATGACGAAGCACTTGGTTGTAATTAAATAAGATGACCATGTACATTATATAAAGGATAGAAGCGATAATAGGCTAGATGTTTACTGTGACCCCGAGAGTTCTACGATGTTGAGCTATTTATATTCTTTAGATCTCTCATATGATGAATTATCGTTGTGCAGAAATTTGCAGATGTACTTAAAGAGGTTTCGATATAACCTTCTCATTGGGAGGTCGATAATCGTATTGGCATGGAGAGAGATGCAAAGCTAGTTGTCCCAACTATTAGGCATGTAGCTCTAAGAGAGAGAAGAGAGTTAGAAAGGTAAATTACCAAGCTTTCTAAAAACGGTCTTATACATCAAAGTGGGGAGCACCGTTGTGTTCACCAATAAACAGGATGGGTCCTTGGGATTAAGTGCCGACTATAGAGAATTGAATAAGTTGACAATGAAGAACAAGTATCCTCTACCTCACATTGACTATTTGTTCGACCAACTTAGAGAAGCGAATGTTTTCTCTCAACTCGATCTTGTTATAGGTTTTCATCAACTACGGGTGGCTATCGATAGCATTCTGGAGACTACCTTTAGAACTTTTGAGGCATCTTATGAAAGGTCGGTAATGCCATTCGGTCCGACGAATGCATTGACATATTTTGTTGATCTTATGAGCAGTGCCTTTTAGGACTAACTCAATAAATTCATGGTGATATTAATAAATAATGTAATGCTCTTTTCTAAATGTGAGGAACACAAACACTTGAAAGTGGTGTTGGATGTGTTGAGGAAAAATTGCTTGTATGAGAAGTTTTCTAAATATCACTTTTTGAGAAGAGAAGTGTAATTCTTAGGTCATGTCATATCCTAGCATAGGATTTCCATTGATCCAAGCAAGATTGTCGCTTTACTGGACTGAAAGCTACCGAGTAATGCAACCAAGGTTAGTTGTTTAAATGGGTCGGTAGGATATTATCAGAAATTCATTATGGACTTCACAAAGATTTCTACACCTTTGACACAACTAAAAACGAAGAACCAAGTTTACTCTTAGGATGCATGTAGTGAAGACTCTTTTATGAAGATGAAGCAATCGCGACTAGTGTTTGGTTCTTATTATACTGGAAGGAGATAAACCATTTACCATATATATCAATGCTTGTGCTACGAGCTCAGTGTGGTTCTTATGCAAGAAGGTATGGTGTTTGCGTATGCGGGTACCAAACTCAAGACCCGTGAATGGAATTACACAACTCGTGATTTGGATTTAGTGACCATTGTTTTTAATTTGGAGATATGGATGCATTATTTATTGGGTGAGAGGTTCGAGCTATTTACTAACCACAAATCTTTGAAATATTTATTTTCCTACAAAGATCTCAATCTTAGGCAATAAAGATGAATGGAATTATTAACATCATATAAATTTGGTATTTCCTATACTCCCAAGAAGGGAAATAATATAGCAAATGCATTAAGTAGGAATCATGCGGTGTTAGGTTCTATGTTTGTTGACTGGAAGGGTTTGGAGTATATTGCATAGTTTTATTTTCGACCGTCTTATGACATGTTTCTTGGCTTTTTGGAAACATTAGAGGTTAGACCAACATTGTTAATCATATTAGATCTAACCAAAAACTTAATGTAAGTTTAGTAGAGATCTTGGACTAGATTGGGAAAGAAGAAAAGTTTAGTCATATAGACTAGTGTGCTATTGATACGAAGGGTTGGCTTCGTAGAGATAGGAGATCGTGTTCTCCCGAAGTGGAGAATTGGATTTATGAAGCACTTCGAGAGTACCGTCTTTCTAGGACGATTATTCATCCAGGTCGCAACAAGATGTACAATGATGTAAAAAACGTGTATTACTGGAAATGTATGAAATGACATGTTTCATAGTTCGTAGAGAAGTGCATTACTTTTCATCGAGTCAAGGCCCAATAAGGAAGCCTAGTAGGTTGTTATTACCTATGGATGTTCTGCATTGGAAGTTGGAACATATTTCCATGAACTTTATATAAGGTTTTCCACAAAGTTAAAGGGAAGATGAGAGCATTTGTGTTATTGTATATTGCTTAACAAAAAGCATTCATTTATTCCCATGAAGGCTTTCAGTATCGATCCATCTTTAGCTATGTTATATGTATGGGAAGTAGTGAGGTTGCATCATGTACACTATAGTATTATGAGTAATCGAGATCCACTCTTCATGAGTGCTTTTTGGAAGAGATTGCAGCACGCATTAGGCGCGTAATTTAACTTGAGCACAGCTTATCATCCCTAAATAAATGGCCAAACAAAAATTGTAAATCGTGTGCTTCAAAACTTGTAAGAGCTAGTATAATTTATTTTCGATGACTATGGGAGGATCGCTTACCTCTTGTTGAGCTTGCACACAATAATAGAAATCATGCAAGTCTTGGCACGACACAATTTGATGTGTTTTATAGAAGGCCATGTAAATTGCCATCAGTGGGAAAAAATTGTTTAGGTAATACTTGGACTAGATATGGTCCGTGAGAGTTCGGAGAAGGTCTAGCATGTATAGAAAATGATGAATGTGTCTAAAGTATGGAAAAAGTCTTATGTCGATAAGAGATGTATTGATCTTGAGTTCGAGTGGCGGATATGGTATTTGTGAGAATATCACTGTTGAAGAGAGTTTTTGGATTTGGTAATTCGAGGAAACTTTCATCTTGATTCGCTAGACCATTTCTTATCGTGGAATAGACTAGAAAGCTTGCATATAGAGTTTATCTTTTCGCAAAGTAGCCCGGAGTACACAATGTGTTTAATGTTTCATACTTATGCAAGTGTATACATGACTCAAGTGTAGTCCTTGAGCTAAGTCACTTAGAATAAGTGAATGTTTAACCAAAGGTATATATGCCTATGGGACCGATTTGCATTATTGAGTGTAGAGTCGAAAGACTTTGGAACAAGGTTATAAAGCTTGTTCAAGTCCAATGGGGTATGAATTCCAAAAATAGCACATGTGAGCCGGAAGAGAAGATGAATGCTTCCAATCTGGAACTTTTTAATGGTATGATGCAATCTATTTTAAGTGGATTTTGTTTCCTTATGCTTGATTGAAGTTGCATGCTAGTATAGAAATTAATTTTTATTCCAACGTTTGATTTGCAAGTTTCGACGTTTCGATGCTAAGTGTTAGTGATATTGTGTATGTTGAGGTAGATGCGAGTATTATGCTTTTGATGATTCCGAGGGTGAAATCCTTTTAGGGGGACAAAGAAACAGGCCATATATTCATGATTTGTAATTAACATAATAAATCATTTCAATTGAATTAAACAACTTTAGAAAACTAATAGCCTAAAAGATGAATTTTTAAAAATGAATGAATTAGGTCTCAAGAAATATTCTATTGCGTTCAAAATGTCATTTACATATTAAAACGTACAAATTTTGTTGAAATTGGATAAAATTGATAAAATGAAAGGAAAAGAGAAGTTAGGGGTGAAGTAGTAACTCTATCGGAATTATGAAATAAGAAAATTCGCTCATTCATTACTTCTCCTCCTCTTCCTCTTCTTCATCTTCAAATATAAAAAAATTGGCTTTCTTAGCTTCAAATCACCGCAACTCTTTCATTCCTTAGCCAAAAATTTGAACTTAAGTATCTAGTTTAAGTTTAGAGATTTCTTACATGTATGGGCCTTCAAGTTTGCAATTTTAAGAAGATTGGAGCTAGATTTTAGATTTCTAGAGAGCTTCAAATTTGGGTTAGATTAAAGCTTTGATTTCTTTGGATTTGGTGATTAGGATTCACTCTCTATAATATATGATCACTAAATATGCTCCAATGTTGGGTTAAGACTTGATGAATGAACTTAAATTAATATTTTATAGACGAGAATATTTATTTAGACTATGTTCAAAGGTGTTTAATTATAAAATTAATGTGTTAAAAACTTGATACAGAATGTAGTGATTTGTTTTGGTTTCATAATTGTTGTTGGTTTGGAAAATGTTGAAATGAGTAGAGAGTGGGTGAGAACTTGTGATCATTACACTTCTTAGTGAACATAGAGGTTGGAATAATGGTCGAGTTGTTAAACTTGAATGGTACTTGAAATGGTATTCACCTCCTTAAAGTCGTTCGTTGAGTATGGAGCTATACTCATCCGAATGTCGAACGACTTATAATGAAGGCGTGAATCCTTGACAAGTGACACTAGTGCATAGTGTCTTAGTAACATGAAGCGAAATGTTGGAGACGATGGAAGAAAAGACAAATGGGAAAGAGGTGGAATGAATTTCCATTATAGAAATTCTTCCATCAAGGTTCAAACCTGGCTGCATCAGGTATTCAAACATCCAAATTATAAATTAAGACTTCTGAATCTCAGGAAATTTTATCCTGCATTATTCCAGTTAAAATCAGGGTTTTCAAACGATTGGATTTTTTAGGACATAAGTCTGAAATCAGGTTTAGATGTCTGAATCCTTTTCCATACATCCGAAATGTTGTGAGATAGAGTATTTGATTTGTATTTTGAAATTTGATATTTCATGAGTTTGGGTTTGTCTTGGAGATCCGCGTTCATAAGGTCTAGAGTGACTATAGAGTCATATGATGAGTTCGGGGATGGTATGCCGTATCTTAAACAAAGTGCGATGGATAATAGATTGTGTATAGAGAATATGGTGGTGGTTCGAGATGCAATTCGATTTGCATAGTGGTTTTATAGAGTTGTCTGGTGGCTTTGAGATGAGATAATTAGGGATTTGATATTTATAGAACATTTGTAGAATGAGGCGTAGTTGTCTTGATTACTCATGTTAGGCGGCATCTCTACAGAGATAGAAGATGTTATATTCGGTAGCAAAGGCAATGAACCTCAGGCTACTCTATAGCAAGGATTATTGGCCTCCACTTAGTTGTCCTAATACTTCTTGTTAAACTAATGGTAGCGGTTATGCACATGTATACAGATTCGAGTTTGATATGATTATAGATGGTGGACGATGCGGTGAAGTGTAAGGAGTATTGATGACCATACTTAGCAGGTCTTGGCCACCGAGATACCTTAGGAATACTAACCTAGTGTGTGATGGTTGAGTCATGTTTGGGTGCCATAATGAATAGCATGTCATAAATATATCACGTATTGTGTAGCACTATTGTAGAAATGTGCTAACTTGTTAAATGTAAGTGAAGATGTAGGTTGCGGTATGGTTTCACTAACTCATATATTACCGTTTGGCATTGTATGGGATATGTTAGCGTATTGGCAATCATGCAAATTAGTGATATTTCCTTTTCACCGGACTTTATGCCTCACCCTCTCTTTGTTGTCTCTTTTGTTATCTATTATTTGAGTTGGTTGACTTAGAGGTGGGTATTATGCAAGCTGAAGCCGCATTATAAAGCCATAGCTATTTACCAATATGATAATATCTATCCATTATTTGGCATAGACTATATACATTTTGAGACATGTTGTATAAGAACTTTGATGTACCATTTGCACAATTTATTGTGATATTGAATCTTATATCTCTTGATATGAATGCACTTTATCTACTATAAGTTTGTGTTGATATTATATTCATTCCATACACTGTGAATATATATATATGTATATGTATATGTATATGTATATGTATATGTATGTATATAGTGATAGATATGTTATGTATCGTTGTTTTAAATACTACCCTTAAAGAATCGTCATTTGTGATATTTTTGGAATCCAAGTGCATTAGAGCATGGATTATGTGTGTTACGAATGGAAGACCGTTGCATAATTTCTTGGGTTTTCTTTTTTGGTTATTAGCATTACATCAAACGTAGTTATATCTACCTAGTTGAAGGTTTCCATTATAGAGATCACCAAATAAGCTCATCCCTTTTTATTACATGCTAAAAGATTTGGTTAAAATCATCAAGAAACCATCTACACTTACAGCCTTATCACCAAACGTACTCTTAATCACCCCTAAACCCCTGGTAAATGGAATGTCTAACCATGTTGTGAAGAGTCGGTTTCCGAATATAGTTTTCACTAATAGGATGAGATTCTATGTTCACATTTGTTGCAATATATTTTTGAGAAATAATTAGTGAAAAGGTATTAGGATCCTGTTATTCTTCATATTATGTACCATTGATCTTAATATTTTTATATAGTTATGTCTTCATCTAGTGTTAGCAGTAAGATGAAAAAAATTAGTATTATTGTCATCTTCTTTGATTCATTGAATACGATAATGTTATTTACATATGGATTCTTCTTAATCCATAAGCTTATATAACTCATCTTGTAAATCAATGTGTTTTTCCCCACATTGAGTAATACATTTTCTCCTAATTAGTTCATAACCAAAATTTCATCAAAGATTTATTCTTTTTTTAACTACCAAAGAAATTGATATTCATTTTCTTAAAGTATTTTCTAGTCTATTGAATTTTAAAGGCAAATTTTTTTATCGCATTGTCAAAAGTATAGGCTTACATTGGCTTTCACTTATTTTTAATTAAGCTTTCAAAATTCTCTTCCATGAACTGCATTTTTTCAAATTTGAAAGGTTTAGTTCTAGCTATTTTGTCATGAGATACAAGACAATGGTCGGAGATAATGTTAAGAAGACCATGTACCATACTTAGTGGAAAATTGTCTTCCCATTCTTCACTAATAAAGAAGAGATCTAGTAAAGCCAATAAGGGAGACTCTCTACTGTTGGTCTAGGTGAATCTTCGACCCAGAAGTCATAGTTCTCCTAAGTTGTTAAGATCGATAAAGTCATTAAATTCTTCTATATTAGTGATATGTCCTTTCGGTGGCGAATGTTCTTTGATAAATCTGGTGATGTTAAAAACCCCTCCTATGATCCGTGGAACAAAGGAAAGCAACCAACAACATGCACCCTCCCGCCAATGGGTCTTCGACCCAAGCAACCCACACAGTGCCCCCAACACATAAAACTCTGAAGGAGCACAATCTAGTAGTAAACGTATGAAGCCTATCGGCCCGCCTTTAGCTAGAAGGAGGTGGGAAGACTAATCCAATAAAGGTAGCTTAGTCTCGCATTACTTTATCTTTACTCTCTTTGAAAATTTTCTAGATTTTTTCCTTGTTTACATTTTTGCAGTTGTTCGCCTAAACCTTACTGCGACCCTCGATTCATCTACAGCAGGCAGCACCTCGATAGCAACCCCCACCTAGCAACCTCGTAAGTGAACCAATCCTCAGCTATAGACGCCCGTGACCAGCTCCCAACAATAGACGTCGGTCAACTCTTAACCATCCCATTTGGGTTAGATCATATTCCATGGTCGCTTCAATCCCAACCGATGCTCCCCCATCTTCGAGTCGACCCAACCGGGTGAATTCTCATGGCGTAGTAGTGGCTCTGGATTCAATCAGGTTCAAAAGGATAAGGTTTGATGGAGAGCTGGAGAGTTCAAAGGAAGGACATCCTTAAGCTTTTCCAAGGAGGTTGACCTTATTGCATGGTTGTCAGGATCCGATGACTTTAGGGTGATAGGGTACAGTAGCCTCTCAATAGTGGAGCGTTTGGACGAGACGGGTTTGTTGGGTCTTCTCTAGACCCTGATAGGGGACTACTTCAGAGGTCCTGCATAGGCCGGCCGACCCAAGTTCAGTTGGACTGACCATTCCACTAAGTCGATGCTAGACGCCGAAGTAAGGGAGGCTTTTCTGGTAAGCTTCTAGACTTAGCCCTTTTACTTTTCTTCCTTTCCTTTTATATGACCATTCTTGTTCGTAGGCCAGGTCCCATGTTGTTCGCTTCCATAATGATGTACTTCTTTACAGGAATTGAGCTATAGGCGAGGCACTGCCCACTGCTTAGCGGAGAGAAAACGACCTAATCTTGATAAGAGGGCTATTGAGGCCGAGGAGGCCAGGGAGACTGGGGCCAAGGAAAAGGCCGAGGAGGTGGCCAGGCAAAAGGGTTTTGATGTGGAGAATGCTCGGTTGAGGGTAGACTTAGAGACCAGCCACAAGGAGGCGGACGATATGAGGGGAAGGCTGTAGTTGCATTTACATTGTGTTACCGCAGTGCAGTAAGTGAAGATAAAGGCTAGTAAGGATGAGGAGCAAAATGGGAGGCTAACAAAGATGCTGAGGTTAATCTTTGCATCCAACTACCACCTCTCTTTGGCTGTTAACTTTCTTTCTCTTGAGGAGTATGATGGGGTGCAGTAGGAATTGGCATAGGAGATGGCGGTTGGTGGGAGGGCTCCTCCGGCAATCTTGACTCTTAGTCAAATTGCCACTTTGATGATCCGTCCTTGTGAGCCGACCACTGATGATGCTCCAGTGGACAAGAAATTGATCTTTGATGATCCTGCTAAATTACTAGAGCCTCCACCCCTATAAGCTCCAGAGTTTTTTGTGTTTCTTATGCACTGTTCGAGTGAGGCCCATTGTTATTATGGACGTGTGTAGTGAAATGACTTCTTTTGCCTTTGATACACTGAACTTTCTTTTAGGATAAAAGATATTGAATTGGACTTATATGTTTGTTCTATATTTTGTGTTTGCCTTCTATTTTCTTATTAGCACTTTACATATTTACCTTTTACTTAACGTGACTGTTATTTTCTCTTTGTCACGTGATTTATATGACCCCTGACTCTGTTAAGTGAACATGTAACTTAGCTTTTTATGCATTGTGTAACAAATAAGTAGAAAAGGAGAACAAGGAAATAGTGAACCAAATAAACGTTTCTTCCAATGAGGTAGCCAGCCCCATCTTTGCATAGTGGATACGAGCTGGTGACGGGCATCCTTAGGCGGTTGCTTGGTGTATAAGTTATGTAGCCTTTGTTGCATTTGCGGGTCTTCATGTGGTCCGACTTTGTTTGATAGGGCCACTCAAGGTGTTCAAGTAAGCCAGCACTATGGATGCTAGGTTCGGAGTTAAAAGGTAACCATGTCGCCTTAGCACTAGTGCCCTAGCCCACTATGAGGCTGGCAGCATTACTGGCAGACGAATTGGGACACCGCATGGGTGGCCGCGCAATCGGTTCGTCAATGTCTCAGGCATGGAAGGGAGCACTGGGTGGCTCACACATCCTCACTGAGCTACACTAAAGATGCCAAGTTTAGGGTTACGACGTGGGTAACAGCGTAACCTTAGTACCAGTGCACTGCCCCGCGAGAGGTACGGGCAGCGTTACTGGTAAATGAATTGGGATCACAATACAGGTGGTCACACCTTCGGTTTGTTGGTGCCTCCAATATGAAAGGGAGCACTCGGTCTATAGTGCATCCTCATGGGGCAGCTACACAGATGCTAGGTTCGAGGTTAAAACTTGGGTAACCATACCACCAGTGCTCCTTCCACTAGAGGGATGGATAACATCATGGGCAAACGAACCAGGGCCATGATGTGGTGGTTGTGCCTTCCATTCGTCGATGCCATTGGCATGGATAGGTTCATTGATTGGCTCATGCATCCTCACAGAGAAGTTTTGGCATTCCATGGTTAAAGAATAGGGCCTTTTTTGGCCTGTCCTGTCCGAAGCCTCGGTTGTGACATTCTCTGGTAGGGAAGAGAGCTTTGTCTGGCTCGTCCCTACTGGATAGCTTTAGTGTAAGACCCCACCTCTATACCCATAGTACCCAAGAATATTACTGAATAATACTATCAAGTAACACGGATAATGATGCGATGTGGGTGAAACACACATTAATATTCTCTTGGACCTACACTGAATACATCTCATAATATATTAAAAAAACCCCACCTCGACGTAAACAGTCTTGGTACAAAGCAATAAACACGTGTGGTTCCCGAGGATAGAACAATACAAAATATAAAATAAACCAAAGAGAACACAGAGTCATCAATGTAGCGATGAAAATATAATACATTACATAAGTCTAAGTGGGATATAAAAAGTCAAATTCCCGCTAAATATTAATTATATACAAGATAAATCCAATACATCTAATCCAACATCATATACATACACAAGTCCATATTACAATATACAATACAATTAATATTATATCTTCCAACTAAGCCCAATAAGTAAGTCTGGTCACATCATCCATGAACCTAAAACGTCTCAGATTGATCCGAGTATTACGTAAATAATAAACGGATCAGACTATGTCTGGATTCAATGTTTTGAGAAGATAAATGACATCTTAAGGAATAATATACACAACGTAAATAATAAATCAATCTAAAGGAATAATTAAACATCTACGATGCATCAACAACATCCATAACACATCAAACATCAAAACATCCATCAATCATCAAAATGCTATCATACACATCTCACACCATACATAAAACATCTACCGCACACACCACACACTGCACACAGCTCACACATCACATATTACAGCCATCACACGCATCACGCATCACACATATCATACATTGCACACATCGCACACATCTACACATCGCACACCTCAAATGTCGCACATAACACACATCAAACATCAATTCATTCATACTTATTTAGAAGTATTAGATTTATTTATTTTATTCTTCATTTTTATTTTAATTACTGCTACTGCTATTATATGTGTTGTTGTTATTGTTGTTGCCAGAAGCTGAGTCTACACCTAAGCCTCGTAGCTTCTCAGATGCAAAGGGAGACCCTACTCATAAATATTTTGCAAGCATCCTCACCAATCTTTAAGTGCATAATAAACTCACATCGCTTCCTCGCCTTCTGGCCTCCATTGTCAACTACCTCGCCTCATTCTGAATCCATCCTGTTGTCCCATGCAATAGATTGTGACCTTGCGACGAGGGGGTTATATCGCTGTAACCATCTGGGAGCTACCCCATGGTCGGTCAAGCTAGGATAGGGCTAGCAAAAACTTCTATCTATCACATCTACATAAGGGATTTCATACTCCTGGTAGCACTCAAAAGCGGACATAATCATATTTCCGCTTTAAAATACAATAAGAAATAATATAATTTACCTCACACGTCAAGTCAGAAATCCAAATAATATTGATTAATATTTGTGTATAACATAGGATAATTCACCGACATCTAAATATCAAATACTCGGTCCTTAATGAATTATCTAACATTATACTTGTGTTGAGTAAGTAAATATATCCTACACGGACATCCCATAGCGCACGGTGAAATACAATCATATACACAACACCCTTAATTAAGTAATATTAAACAAATTTCTACTTCGCTTATTGATTCACTCTCGGTTAAATCGTTCTCCAATTCATTATTCTTTAATTTTATTACTTTATAATTCAACACAGTAGGTAATTTACTTCATCTAGTTCATAACGCACAAATCAACAATCATCCATACCCACATCATTGTATTATTCAATTAATTATTAACGAGATGAAGGGTTTATTTGGATATATTCCAGTTCGTTTTTCTTTCTCTTTATAAAAATACTTCATTTTAATTTAACACAAAACATCTTGTTTAATAATTTCCGTCTCTTTTTAAAATAATGATTTTGATTCTCTCATCAAATTTCAAATCCATATTTCAAAACAACAAATTTCATTTCAGAGAAACATTTATTCATACTCATCAAAAAAATTTAAAACCTTAAATACACTTTCACTTTAAATTTCCACTTTAATAATATGGAAATACTACAAAGAAATATATATCTTCCAAAAACCTTAAAATTATCAAATCCGATAATATTCGATTCAAAAAATTTGCAATTCTAAATATACAACTTCAAAATCATTATTTAAAGTCCTCATTTATTTTCAAACACTTCTTTTAAAGCTATTAATCATCAAACTGAAATTCTATTTTAAAAATATTATGTTACTTCCAAAAATTTACTTCTCATTATTTATATCAAATCCCCATAAATTAAAATTTTCATTCTATAAATTGCATTCAACTTGCAATGACATCAAAATATATTTTTATAAATTTCCCATATATTAAATTCCAATTACTCGTTACTTTAAATATTTAAATTTCAAACGTCATTTTATAATTATCCTCTAAATATTTTTATAGTCATCGATAAATAAAATATAAATCTTCAAAATCCACTTATTAAATTTCCAAATGTCATCTTATTCCCCATAATTATTAATTCACAAAATCCTCAAAAATTATTACACTTTTATATATTTCCAAAATCACTCCACTTTCAAAATTTTCCATTCATTACAATATCTTGAATTTTAAATAAGAAATCACTTCACGGTTCACTATCTATTTCCAAATTAATTTAAATCTTTACTTCTTAATTTATTTAACTCTTTTCTAATAGATTTGAAGTATAGTGTTCAACTAATATCGTCATCAAAATCAATCAATACACACACAAAATCTCAACCAAAACACACAACACTCATACATCAATATCATCTATTAATTATCCATTTCATCCAATCAATCCAATAATCCGTCCAACCAAGCTAACCCAACAATATATGGGGTAATTACGCAACACACCATCAATCAAGCAACAAATGTAAAAATACTAGACAGTAGTTATGAGTAAAAAAATCACTCACCTACACAAACTAGTTTCCTAGAATAGCAACTTCATCGACTTAGTGCAATCGCCAATCACCCCATCTTCATTATTGCCAACAACCCCTCGACACTTAACCCTCGTCGCTGCAGCCAAATCAATGCCTGCACGTACACCTCTATCTACCAACACTAAGTCAATAGCATCGGTCTATCACTTCCCGTAATCACCCGAACGCTTGAAGTCGCCCCAGCCTTACCTCATGCCCTAGGTCACACTGCCTTTGCCATCTAGTTCGCATCTCCACCCTATAATACATCTCCAGTAATTGCCGTCCTTTAGGTCATGATGCCTCCTTGCTCCCAAAATTAGTCGCGTCGCCTAGAACAAGATCGGCCTTCCCTCTTGCATCTTGCCTTCACCAGTAGCTCGCATACCTGGTACTCACAAACGCCCTTATCCCATGTCGCGGTTCAATTTCGCGTCTTTTTCTAATTTCGCATGCGTCCTGATTTTGTAGTTGGGGTATAATATGATAAAAGGGAAAATATAAAGGTTTGGGTCTGAGTGGAGAAGGAGGAAGAAAATTTTGGGGGAAGGGAGAAAGAACATATTAAAATGGGTTTGGGCTTAGGCTTGATTTGCTTTGGCCTTGATTTTGGGCTCAATTAAAATCAAATAAATTTTTCTACCTTTTCCTTTTAATAATTCCTTTTAATTTCTTGTAAATAAGTTATAATTTAATTTAATCTAATCAACACTTCGTTTTACGAAATATAATCTGTAGTTGCACAATTTTATACAACTTGATGCCCGCTTAATTTTATTTACTAATTCATAGTTCTTTAAAAAATAAATTTATTTTTCAGTTATTTCAAACATATAAAAATTATTTACACCTTAAAATAGTTTATATTGATTAAAACACTTTATTCAATTTAATATATTATTCGAAAAGAATTTATTGATTCACTTTAATTTATTACGACAAAATCCTTTATTTAAATATAATTTAATTATCTACAAATTTATTTTCTTAAAATATTTATTATCACAAATAAAATTCAACCACTTTTATTTTAATAAAATCTATTTATTTATACAACATGGAAAGCAGGGTTGTTACACTTAGTGGTGCTCGAATGAAGAGTGCTTGGGAATGCTCTATTTACATTCCATATTAGAATATTTATACAAAAGATCCATTTGCCTTATAACTCTGACAAAAATATTTTATCCTTATAATAGTGGCTTTCATAATTTCATCTCATGCATAATATGCTCAAAGGCACTTTGGAATTCAAGTGTGACACACGTCGGAGCCATCGGGGTGTGAAAGGCGGTAGGCGGCATTGATGAGTGCGGCACTGACCACATACGAACCTTTCTAGGTCCCCCAATACTTCTTTGGTCAGGCTTTTGGCATTCGCAAAGACATGGCACATTACTAAGTCTTCGAACTTGAATTGATGGAGTTTCACCCTTGTATTGTAGTGACTGGCTATCTTTCTTTTGTACCCCTCAATGTGTAGCTCTGCCTTTTCCTTTGCTCTTCTTTCTTCCAGTCCATCAAACCCAAGCCCTAGCAGTTCTTCATTTTATGCCGAGCTATGTGTAAGTTACTTTGGAGATGGTATGTCGACTTCATCGGGCATTGTAGCTTGATACCCGTACGCTAAAGTGAATAGGGAGTGCCCAGCTGATGTGCGGAATGAGGTGTAGTATGACCAAAGCACGAGCTGTAGATCTTCATCCTAGTTTCCTTTGTATTTTTTGTGGAGCTTTTTCAGTGTTGCCTTGATGTTCTTTTTCACTGCCTTAACTGCCCATTCGCTGGTGGGTAGGCGACTAAGGAGAAGCGCTTTTCTATTCCATTCTGCTTGTAGAATCCTTGAAACAACCCGCTCTCGAATTATGTGCCATTATCTGTAATAACTTTCTTAGAGAGTCCAAGGGGAAAACAATGTTATTGATCAAAAAATTCAAAATCTTGGGCACGGTGACCCCAGTGAGGGGCTCCATCTAAACCCATTTTGTAAAGTAGTCGATGGTGACTATGGCATTGTAATATCTACCTTTGGCATTTGGGAGCTTGACAATTAGATCAATCCCCCAAGTGTCAAACGACTAGGGGGATGTCATTGGAGTTAGGAAACTTTAGGAAGATCTTGGGACCTTGGCAAACAGCCGACATCGGCTGCACTTCTTAAAGTAACTAATTGTGTCCTTGATCATAGAGGATAGTGATAGATAGGCATCCTTCTTTGTTAGGCTTTGCCCATGAAATAATCTTCACAGAAGCCTTCTTCTAGTTCCGCCAATATGTTGTCGGCTTCCTCGTTTGTCATACACCACTGAAGGGGAGCTGAATACCCCCATCGGTAGAGCTTTCCATCCATGATGGTATAATAGGGCACTCGATATAGCATTTTCCTGGCCTCTTTTCTATCTGTAGTTAGTTCGCCGCTTGTGAGGTATTTCAACGGTGGGGTCATCCATGAATTATTTCGAGCTTCATCAATTTCTATAGAGGTTGCACATGATTCAAAGTAGGGGCGGTGCACACCACGATTGGAACCCAGAGGAAGCTTCCCCACCATTGGAACCCAGAGGAAGCTTTCTTCAGGAGTGCTTACTGCCTTGGCCAGCTAGTCGATCTTGGCATTCTTCTCATAGGGGATTTGCTCAGGCTTGAAGTCTGTGAAGATACTGATGAGTTGTTGGTTTCCGTGACATTGAAGGTCAATTTTTTTCTCTTAACCTAGAAATTTTTTCCAATCTGGTTGACAACCAGTGAAGAGTCACAGAACACATGCAAACGTTCTATCTGCAGCTCTTTAGCCATCCGGAGATCGGCTAGGATGGTTAAATATTTGACTTTATTATTTATGCCCTTAAAGCTTAGACGTGAAGCGAAGCACATCTCCTTCCCGTTAGATGTGATCAAGACCATTCCGACTCTCCCGCCTCTCTCATTAGATGAGCCGTTAACATAAAGTTGCAACGATGGAGGGTTGGTTGTTGCTTCTTCGTCGCCATTGTTTGGGCTTAAACATTCTACTATGAAATCATTCATAGCTTGGCCTTTGATTGAGGTGCAACAGTGGAACGTGATGTAATGTTGTCTGAGCTCTACGGACCACATCGGAAGTCAGCCCGCTGTATCAGGTCGGCTTAGCACTTACTTCAATGGTTGGTTTGTAAGCACTTTGAAGGGTGAACTTGGAAATATGACCCTAGATGCCGGGCTTCCATCAATAGGCAGTATGCTAGCTTTTCCAACTAGAAGTATCTTGTTTTTAGGCTTGATAGCCTTTGCTCATGTAAAATATGGGCCGTGGGAATTTTTCTTCATTGTGAACCAAGGTAGCACTAATCGGTGGTCAGTTACTATGAGGTATATATATAAGTCTTCCCCATTGACGAGTTGGAAAACACGGGGTGTGGCCAGATGTCTTTTTAAGTCTTCAAAGGGTTTGTGCACTTTCTGTTCCATACAAATGACTTGCCCTTCTTGATGAGGTCGAAGAAAGGAATGCAGTTACCCGTGGCTTTTTACACGAAGCGGTTAAACGCCACGATCATCCTGTTTAGGCTATGCACTTGCCTAGGGTATCTACATGTCTTGAGGTGTATGATTTTAATGGGATTAGCTTCAATTGCCTTGGTGCTTACCAGAAAGCCAAGGAACTTCCCAGATCGAACAGCGAAGGAACACTTCTTGGGTTTGAGCTTCATATTATATCTGTGGAAGATGCTGAAAGTTTCAGCCGAGTTATGTACATGCCCTACATCCTTTTCAGACTTTACTAGTATGTCATCAATTTAGACCTCTATTGACTAGATGATTTGCTAAGAAAATATATGATTAATGAGCTGCTGATGTGTGGTGCTTGTATTGCAAAGGCCAATTGGTATGACTTTGTATTAGTAGATTCCGACATTGGTGATGAAATTTGATTGTACTTGGAGTAGGCATCCATGAACATGAGTAACTCGTGTTTGCTGGTTACGTCCACAAGCTAGTCGATGTAGGGCAGTAGGAAACTGTCTTTAGGGCGGGTCTTTTAAAGATCTGAGAAATCAATACAAATTCTCCAAACCCTACTGGGCTTTCGGACCAACATTGGGTTAGTTACCTAGACTAGGTATGTAGCTTCACAACTAAATCCATTTTCCAGTATCTTCTCTACTTCTACTTTAAGATCCCTATACCGTTCAGGGTTGAAGGGTCATCTTTTTTGCCGGACTGGGTGAGCCATCAAGTCAATATTGAAGGTGGGGCATATAATTGAAGGATCTATGCCGATCATGTCGGCGTTCACCTAGAAAAACATATCCTTATCTTTTTCTTAGAAAAGAAATTTGCTTGTTGCTTACTTTCGAACTTAATTCTATGGCTATTTGGATGACCATGTTGGGATCGTCGTCAATTTATATTGCCTCAAGTGAAGTTGTTGGCCCTCCGTCAAGGTTTAAGTCTCCCATACGGGGGTCGAACCGATCACCGTCATTATCCTCCATGCTCTCTTTTAGGTTGCAACGATCCAATGCATATATCATTCGGTCAACAACATTCTCAATCGAGATGAATGTCCATGCATGAACCAGAGGGCCAAAACTGTCCCCGACTCTCATAGATGAGTCCACCGACACTGAAAGGGAAAGAGCGTTAGTTCCTTATGCTCCCTTATACCAACGGGGGTGAACTTGCTCGTTCCATGTTGTTATAAGTTCTCATGTCTTTCTTGGGTTGGCCTGGGGAAGACTATCCCCATAAACTATGTTGTCTTGGCTCCAGGCATGAAAGATAGTGCTAAGTGGCTCACTTGTTCCCTTAATGGTGATGGTTATTGTGAATGTTTTTAAGGCTTTAGGTGACCCCATCACGAACATGAGAGTTGAGGGGCATATGCATTCTCTTGGGTGTGTCTCAGTGAGCATTGCTATTCCTTGTTACAGCATAAGTACTCCCTCTTTTGCTTATTGTAGTGAGATGTTGTAGCAATCACTACAGCTTGATGGTTGCTCAGACGCACCCTATACCTCTCTCGATTGGGAATTTCTTTCCTATCCATTGTCACGCTATGACTGCATCCATGTCTGCGAATGTCGGTCTACCTATTAAGATGTTGTACGAAGATGGGCAGTCTACTACAAAAAATTGTACCTGAATTGTGGCCACTAGAGGTTCTTGGTCAAAGTGACAATATGAAAGGTAGTCTTCAAGGATACTATGCCAAGCGCCCTTAACTCATAGATGGGTAGTGCACAAGGAGTGAGCCTGGAAGTAGGAAGTTTCATTTTGTCAAAAACATTTTTGAATATCACATTAATGGAGCTGCCCCATTGATGAAGACCCAGTTAACCTTGGTGTGGGCTACACTAACTGAGATGACCATGGGTCAAGAAGAGGAAAACTATCTCCACTATTGTCTTCCATAGTAAAGGCAATATCGATTATATCTTCTTCAACTCGGGGTACCTTTGGAGCCTAAAGATCTACTAAATATACTTGATCGTTGGAGGAGAGCTCTCTTGTACCTAGCCTTAGCCCACAAACTACTACCATCCATGTGAGGGCTACCATAAATTGATAGAATCTCCATGTTGTTTGTGGCCATGTTGTCGTCGTCTGCGTGTTTGGTTAGGGCAAGTAGATTTTGATGGGAAATACGTTGTTTTACTTGTTGTCTCACATACTAAACCAATATGCCCTCATGGATCAGCCGCTTTATTTCATCCTTAAGATGCTGACACTCGTTTTAGAGTAGGCAATGAATTGATAGAATTCATAATACTTCCTATTACCCATGGGCTCCTCCCTTTACCAAGACCGGGAAGGACTGGGTGGTTGAAATGGCAGGCGATCACGCATTGCAAGATAGGTAGTTTCCATGTCATGGATTAAAGTTGCATAATTAGTGTACCTAGGCTTGAAGTGTGCACTGTCCTCGGCGTGCTTTTTGCAATTTTCCTATTGACCATTCTTTCGGTGGTTGTCTTATCTCGGGTTGGGTTTGTATCTTTGACCGCATCCTACATCACTTTCAGAGATGTCAGCTTCTTCCACCCTCATTATGCTATTCGCCCTTTAAAGAAAGTCAATCTAGGATGAAGTGGGTTTCTTTTGTAGTTCTTTCCACATCTGGGACCGATACTTCACCCCTGAACAAAGGGCGACTACCAAGCTATTCTTATCTGCTCCCATTTCACTAGTTGATTCCTTGTTGAAACGGTCGACATATGAGCAAAGGGACCCGGTCAGACCTTGTCTTATGTCGCCCAGCGCGTTTGCCATCATGTCCCTTATTTTTTATGTGAAGAAGCAGGCTTTGAAGTTGAAACAGAATTAAGCCCAAGAGTGGGCACTATTGGCTTGCAAATGAAGGACTAGCGGGATGTCGGCTCGATCATGTTGGAGGGAAAATGAGACATTTTGCATGATTAAAATGTTGAACTACCAGAGTTACTAAGTTGAAGATGGTAATATGGTCGGACGGGTCAGCACTCCCATCATACGTATCCATAGGACGCAAATCATACGTTTAGTGGATGTAAACGCTTAGAATTTCCTTGGAGAAGGGGGCTTCATTTTTGTCATCTGATAAACTATTGCTGCTCGTGCTTTCAGTTTGGATTCTATGAATTTGCTGGCATAGGGTGGCCATTTTATCTTTGAGGCCAGCATCCACGTCCAGCAAATGACACTGGCCCCTTGTTGGGGAAAGGTCGTATGTCATCTATTTGGTGTATGGGACCTATGATGATGGTTTAATGAGGGGGAGCGATAACATTTGGCTGGGCTACTCCTGACAACTGAAGGTGACCTAAGCGGATATGGGTGCCTCCGACAAGACCTAGGCCAGGGCACCGCCCACTAGGGCGAGGAGTGGACTAATGGTTCTATGGGTTCTTAATTTCTTCCTTGTCCCTCGGTGTTGAGGCCTTTAAAGCGCAGGTCATGGGCCTTATCCGTTGCTTGTCAGTGATGAAAGGCAAATAATTTTTTGGCCGAAGAGGAACGATGGTATATTGCTGGTTCAGGATCTGTGACCTTGTGGACTTCTTTCCGCTCGTGGGCAGCATGCATGTTCCTGTGGTGAACAGAAGAACCCCTTACGGTAGTTTATAACACGGCTCTCTCGTGAGTGTTATGCATTATATTGTAGGTACTGGGCATAGCAGGCAGGGCAGGGGTCCTAGGTGGCGACGAGGCCAAAGTTTATAGTTGTTTTAGTGTCCATTCTAGCCCGAAGGTCGTTCACATCACGAGCAAGCTATCTTATGCTATCAAGCTGTTGATCATGCTGAGCCACATGTCGTTGCTCAGTCTATGGATGGGAAAAACAACGCTTGCTCCAGTAGTATGTTGGTATGCGATCATTGGAGTTGTCTACTACGCGTTTACTAGGGTCTGACATGGTGCAAACGTGAAAAGAATTTGTGGGAAGTAAAGCGAATAAAAATAAGAGATTTTAGGGAGTCCCTCCTAGTGCTAGAATGTTGGCTAAAAATTTAGCTAACTTTGGAATTATGATTATGCGGTGATATTAACAAAGATTACTTGCTAATATCTCAATTAAAAATGTAAAATGAAGAAGTAAGATGTAAGAAATGTAAAAGAACACAAGATTTAAAGTGGTTCGGCTAATCTTGTCTATGTCTCCTGTAATGAATTTCTTAATACTTTGCTTCTCTTACAATAGATGATTACTAGAGACAATAATAGGAAAATACAATGATTGGGAGCTTATGTTGTCCAATCCTAGTAAAGATGAAGATCTTAAGGTATTTATAGGTGTTAGAAATTGAGTTAACTGGACGAGATTGTGCAGCTGAGACCCGAAAACTGCTCTGAACCGTTGATGTGGCTGCGCGGTTGATATGCGTGCCAACTAGGAGGCCAATAAGACGGCATGGCTGAGATGGCGCCAGCTGGAAGGCCATACCATGAACATGCTTTATGTAGAAGCACATTACATGGGTTTAGGGAGTGTTTGCTGTACTTTTTGCCAAATGAGCAACGTTGTTTATTAGCGTCTGCAAGGAAATAATATCAATGAAGTTTCCTTTTATAGGAATGGATGGGGACGGTGGCCAGAGTTTGTTAACACAAGGCGAGGGAGCCTCTGAAGGAACGAGCGGTCGATGAAGGGAGCGAGCTGGGGAGTGGTTCATGGGCCACTCAATAGGCTAGAGTGTAGGAACTAGATCGGCCCACGGTTGAAGTTATTAGTGAACTTCAAAAAAAATCTCTTATTCGATCTTTATTGGGCCTATGAAGTCTAATTCATTTAGAATATTTCTAAATATTATTTAAATAAAATCTTTTATTTTATTTAAATCTATAAATTATATAGTTTATTTAATTTATATTACGATATATTTATATATGTATGTCATATGCATACATAGAGATATCAACTCATGCACGGTATAACATGTCCGCGTATAGATATTGGGATTTACGTCGCAACAGACACATTAGCTCATCCAATATGCAAGTATATATTGTTCAAATGAATGTTTGTATGTATATACTATATTTATAAAAGTATTATAATATATATATATATATATATATATATATTAATTTTGTTTAAATATATTTAAGTATATAAATATATTTATATATATGTTTCTATATTTAATATATATTATCGTAGATATTATTATAATAGATTTATTTAAATGTAAATAAATTATTTATAAATAATAAATTAATTTTTTAAACCGTTAGTAATACATATGTACACACACATATATATATATATTAAAAAATTATTTTAAATATATATACACACCTAAATATATGTTTAATACATACATACATACATATATATATATATATAAATTAATAAAATACTAAAAATATTCTTTTTTAAATATAAAATCCAGGTCTTATGCACTATAGCTTAGAAAATAATTTATTTATCGATTTTTTTAATTTTAAAATACATTTAACTAAATATCCATTCAAAAATTAATAAAACTATTAGTTAAAAATCAATATCCAAACTTTATTTCAACCTTTAAATTTCCAGTAAATCCTAAATGATATTTTATGCTATCAAAAAAAATGTCCATAATTTTTTCAGTTTAAAATGATTTTTCTTTTTTTGGCCGAAAGTAATTAATTGATTTAAAATAAAAAAATTCTATTTTTTTGCAGAGAGCTTCTTTACTACTAATATTATTTCATAGAATAAAAATAATAATTTTCATAATATATCTGAATTAATATAATTTATTTATCTAATAAAATAATTTAAATAATAATAAAAAATATTTTCTCATCGTCGGAAATTATCATAGCTTTAATTCTTTACATATAAAATTATATGACTATTTTTTATTAAAGTTTGATGTTGTAATTAATTATAAACTATATATATGTAAATAAATAATATATATTAATTTAATAAAATAAAAAATTATATTTTTTATTCAGAGCTATAGTGACCTGATGTATATTTGATAAAAAAATATTTTTTATTTTAAATATATGTACATGCATACAGCCAAACAACTTCGTGACAACTTTACTTACATATTAGAATCATCTCCTAAATAACAATATATATAACATATACATATATAATAAAACATTATAATTGAGAAGTAATAACTATTTTTTTATTAAAAACATACCTTAATCCCAATGCCTTGAAGTACAACTTGGAAAGATGATTTCTACCCCTTGAAACTGTTTCTGATTCAACAGATGGCAAGCCTTTGAACAGTTGACCACAAACTATCAAATAGCGACTGAATTAATTTTATCTGAACTTGATGAGATGGAGAGAGATTAGTAGGGATTTTAGCCAGTAAGCGTAGAAGAGGAGTCACCAAAAACGTCACAAACAAATTAGGTTAGAGATGCATATATAGTGGATAGAAAGGAGAGAAGTGTGGATCTAATCTAATACCGATTCTCCTTTAATCCGAGCCATCCAAAATGAAGCATTTTTAACCTAATTTTAGCCGCCCTATACCTTTATTGACGTCAGAAATTCCAGCCCTTTTGATGGGCCTTAAACCCATTTTAAGCCCAAATAATATATTATGAAATTAAATCAAATTTAATCACTTATCAATATCGTATATCGATTGATATATTTATAGCTATTATAAATATATTTAATAATATTTATTCATCAAATCATAGTCAAATATTATAATTAGTATTTCATAAATATTAATTAATTTAGTAAATTCATAATAGTTATAAATTAATTAAATCGTTTGGTCAAAGGGAGAATTCATCGCTTCGGTTAGGTGACTCGTTAGGTGTAAATTTGGTCAGTGATTAATATCAAACTATTTGAATATTAACATTCACACGCCACTTAGCAGGTGGTGTGACATTTTGGCCAAATTTATCGCTTATCTACTTTTGGTAAAATCCAATTTTGCTTAATTAAGCGATAGCTGATTGTGACTATTATTTACACCAATTCTCTTCATCAAAACTATATCACTTTAAACTTGTAGAATTTTGTAATAGTCAAAATTCAAATATCGTTCATGTCCAACTCTATAGTGTAAACACAAAGTTCTTGGTTCAATAATAACAATTATTATTAACCGAAATGCTCTAGCCAGAGACTTTGACTTTGAGTTGACTTCAATTGACCATGATACTAATCTCATACAATCGAGGAGACGAATCCTCTTGAATAGTGCTTTGCTTTCAATACTTCCACCGACCCAGCTATAGTCACTCGATGGACGCTATGCCATGATTTGACAATAATCAAAGCGGAGCTTTCATATTGAAGATCGATGGTATTTTCAAGTCGAGAGAACTGTGTAAATCAGTCATATCGATATTTTCTGTTTGACCTTAGTTATTAACCAACATAAAATTATCGAATGAATCGTTTCATAGTTATCCAATAACTATCAATACGTAACCCCTCAGTGCCTCCAGCGGTCATGAGTAATACACTGCCTAATATTTAAAGAGCATTACGTACTCTAGTCTTAATGGATACGTCGATATCCAGTCTCGATGCATCCTGATTAGGAACATTTAAAATGGCATATTTGTTTTTACTGTGATAAATTACTCACGGTTACAACACTTTGTAGCTAATATCACATAACTTTACATTTATGGATTTTCTATTAAATATACTTTTAATTAATAAATTAATATAACACATTATATCAAATATATAATAGAAAGAAAACACCTTTAATTTTGAACAAGATTGGTTATCGGGTTAGATATATGTAACAAATTACATAATTGCCTCTAGGGAATACCCTTAACTCTATTAATCTCCCACTTGCATTTGAGGTCAATTATGGAATCTTATTCCAACTTCTCCAATTGGTTTTCTCAAAACCAATTGGGTCAGTCCCTTAGTGAACATGTATGCTATTATGTTTCAATTATCTATTATGTCAATCAACTTTCTCTGACGTTGACAAACTACTTTTATCATGTGGAACAATTCAAAGTATGTCTCTCGAGTTCTAGTGGGCTCTAAGTTTTTTTATGAACTATATCATGACATTGTTATTATATAACAATGTTATGTGATTCTTAACATTTTAAATCAACCTCGGCTCAGTTATAAATTTGTGCGTTTATATTTATACACGTTGCTTTTATTACGGTGCTATTCAAGGCGATGTACTTAAAAAAATTCATTGAATCGGCCATAATCTGTCATTTAGAACATTTTCAACTTAAAGATTCATAACTTGAATTTATTATTAACATATTATACTCAATATCACTTATGAAAATTGAGTCCGAACACTCCTTCATAAGGATTTTTTTTGTTTCTGTAAATAATTCTCTAATATTTCATAAATACACGAGAACACCTCAAACAAACATTTAGTGGTATTAATTTGGAATTGATATTTGCTTCATGTATCAAGTACATAAACAAATTATGATATCGTAGACAACATAACATGTGTGATAATTCCAATTTCTAATGCATAAAGAATCCATCTTACATGTTCGATATTAAACATTTTAATAAGTTGTCCTTGCATGTCATTTGCGACATTTTCGATATCCTTTGTGCTTACTATAAAAGGCATCATTTACAAATCCAATGTCGAGTATTAAAACAACTAAAGCTGATTTTAACACAAGTACTTAATTAATAATCAGTGGTGTGTTGTTTACTTATGGTTTAGAAATATCAATGTATCTTTTAACGTTTATGGAAACATGCTTCCTCTGCATTTATACTAATAATCAAACTATTTGATATTTCTATCAAAAACACTTGTTCTATTTTGATGCTTTTCTGAATGATACTTTCTTATCCATTCTCGGATCGTATATGAAAAACCCACAAACTCAATATCGCTCTCACCGACTTCGAGACACTTTGGTTGTTATATGCAAACTGTCTTAGTGTAAATCCATATTTAGAACTTTTCGCTTTAACATATATATCCCAAAACATAAAGTCATACTAGGCGATAATTTTGCAAGTTAAACTCGAACCAACTTGAGTACATCGAATGGTGAACTTGTTACTAATTACAACGATTGAAATTCATGGTAATGTTCTTATCAATGCGACCACTATATTCCAACCGCATTTGTCTTTCTCATCAAGACACATTTGTAGCTAATGGATAATATTCCTTCGGGTACAACTGTCAAAATCATATATTGATAATGTAATTGGAATCTATTTCGGATTAGCGCATCTTACCATATCATAGAGTTGGTACTCTTAATGGTTTAATTTAACAAACGAGGACTATTTATTCTGGACATTGACAAGAAACTCATAGTTTCTCTTCAATGTGTGAGAATACTTATTAGACACTCTAATGTGATGTGTCTGCATAGGTTGAGTTAATTTCATTTCATCCCACGTAATCATTTTCGTCTTCGCATCGTATCCAAATCCATTCTAATGCCAATAATTTCTCAAATAAATTCCTTCGCTATGAAGTTGGTATTTCTTAAAACAACAATTGTCTCGCAGTGCAATGGAATGGGCATTTATAAATATTTATGTATCGCCTTATATAAAACTGATTTTGCATTAATTAACAATATATTTATGTTCACAACATAAATTAGTCATTCAATGACTATTATTCCCAAAATTCCTTTGGGACGATTCATACATGATTCCTTACATACAAGTATTATGTGCAGTCTTTCAACTCGTACAGCCTACCGACTCATTAGCCTAGGATATGTGGGGGTTTCTTATAAACCCTTATCTTGTATGGTTTTGTAAACTGTTTTTTGAATGATATTAATTTTAACCTTGTGTACTACTCTTAAATACACACCTTATAAAAAGAATTTAAACCAACTTCACTCATCATTAATTGCGTGTTGTCCAACAAAGTTCGATTACTCCTTATCAATACATAATTATGTATTATAGGGATGAATGATCTTTGTGTTTGAATGTTTATTCCTATTAGGAACATATGGAACTCTTTCTAATATACTCATTCATTCGATCAAATCGAATCATCTATGTTGCATGTGTTATTATTTGCTTTCATTTTCTATTCTATGAGTTTATCATATACTTATACATGCGTATCAAATACACATGTTCATGTCTGTGATAACTCATCGGTGAATATGATGAAGTACGTGTAACCGTTTTGATATAATAGACTTATGATTTCATACGTCTATATATATCAATTTGAAGAGTTCATCAACTCTTATGACGCTTACACTAAATGGGTGCATAGCCCTTAATTGTTTGAGATATAATTAAATAATATCATATGATTCATAATCATATAATAAAATTATTTCTCAAAACTATGGCTAATTCTATAATTCAAAAATAATGTAAATAATTTTAAATACTTTAGTATTTTCCAGTGCATTATTTTATTTATGAAAGCAAATACACATTATAGTTTTATTTCATAACGAATATTTATAATATTCTCATTGAAATATAACTATTTCTATTTTTCAATTGACACCGAAAAATAGTCATTACTTTATAAATAATGTTTGGTACGTTTTACGAAAACAATTTTCGTAATTTGATACAATCGATAAGTGCTATATGGTATGCACCCAATATTTTCTCCATTATTATAATAGCGTATCAAGTACGGAGGTCCATCATTCACTTAATATCGACTGCTTATTTCATATACTGTAACCAGTTTGCAATGGAGAGTTTTTTAGTCAAATATCTTGAACTCAAGGAAATAAATCTTATAGAAAACAATTTTCTATACGAAAATACATTTCGGAAAAGAAATCATACTTCTTGTTTCAATGTTAAGTATCAATTATTATTATTACAATTCTCCTTTACGATGTTTCTTTATGAAGTGACCATTCACTCTCTTCATCCCATCTACACCTCATATCTACTCGTATACATTCCTTATTCTTTTTAAATGGCCAAACAATTCAAAATAAATCCCTTGCGATAATATCATAACGGACACTTTGCACGAAATGCGGGCGATCATCCATAACATTTATAGATGTCAAATATGATGCACCTTACAAAAACTGATCAAATCGACATTTCAGTGATCGAGTTCTTGGATATACCTTATAGTTTTGGTCTAGTGTTATATTTAACACAATACAATCTTTATTGTAATTAATCAAATTGAATACTCGATCTCACGATACAGTTCATTTGCTTATTTCAGATGAACTAAAATTATCAAAAAATCGTATGCTGTAAACTATGACCGTTCATCATATAACATTTATATGCAATTTTATATGGATCAAATATCCATAGTCTTGTATTGCTTTTGAGTTCGGAACTCATGGAATGCAATACACGGCCTCGACCAAATAAACATGTAAGCAACAAAATTATGAACGTATTTAGTAGTTGTAGAATCAGGCGCTTGCATGGGTGTTGAAACATTAACATGCAATAAGCATTTATTAGTAAGTATATGTTATATTTCTATTTTTCAGTCATCGATTCAGTTCATTTGTATATCTTAATTGATAAACATTTTATCAATCATATTAAATGCAAAAATTTATGAAGTAGATTATTATAACATTATATAACATATGTTCTTACAATATAAGAAAGGTTAAATTTATCATTCCATTTTTTTCTATTAAGGCTCCCACTAGTCTTTTATGTTTCACCAAACCCTAAGTCAAAACACATAAGTCATTTGACTTCACCGGTGGGTGTTAGAACTCACCTGTCTTGAAATTCTAACCTTGAGTTTGCTCAACAAATCATAGCTCCACGGACAATGGATAACTCCTTATCGGTTGTATTATATACAACACCTAACCCTTGGTACCCTGTCCTAGTTTCACTTCGACCTTGAGTTTGTTCAATAAATCGAAATGAAATTATTCACTCGTACCTACTATATCGCGGCGGCCTAAGTATAGTATATGTAACTTGAGTTTGCTCAAAAAATATATATCTATATAGTTATCTTACATTGTTTATTCAATATATTAATAATACAACAAAGAACATCCCTAGCTTGAGTTTTCTCAACAACTAAGGAGTATGAAGATAATTTATTAATATATATATGGTAGATGACAACATTATATTGAAGATTCATAATCTTCAATATATATTATATTGAGTGATATCGACTTATGGAATAACGCAATTCTTATGAATTACTCTCGTGATTCAAGTGTCAGACACATTGGAAATCATGGTATACGTCCATTTACTTATGTATTTATTCCTTAAGTCTGGTTAGGGTTTCTTTAATGCTCCAACTTTAATTTATACATTCATATTATGTAAGTTTTTTTATTATATGACCTTTATATTTCATATTACTTATATAATAGTTTTATGTATAATATTATATTAATTAAATATAAATATTATTTAATTAATTTTAATTAATTGACATTTTAATTAATTTTATATTAATATAACATTTATATTTAATATTTTATTATATAATATAACCTTTATAGTATAACACATATATCATATACATGTGTATATTATTTAATTAATTAACCTTTTAATTAATTTATTTAATTAAACTATTTTAATTAAATTATATTAATTTCATAATTTATTTGATATACATACTTGTATACTTATGTCATTTCAAACATTTTCAAATAACTTAACATATATCATAATATACATATAATACATGTATTTATTTATTAAAACTGAATTAATTTGATTAATATTATTAATAAAATTTTAAATTAATTTGTACTATTTTTCAAACATTTTGAAATTTTTTATTATATTACAACATTTATAATATATGTATATCGTATTTTAAATTTAAAACTTATACTTTTTAACTTTTAGACAATTTGAAAATTTATATTATAACATGGGTAATATTTTTCTTATTTTAAATTTAACTTTTAAATTTAAAACTTTTATTTTCAATTTTAAAATTAGCCCAAGGCCCAATTTAAATTTTTCCTTTTCAATTAGGGATAGCCTTTGGGTTGTGAGCTTAATAATTAGCCATAATATAGCTGATTTAGGCCACTTAGGCTATTGGGCTCTGATGCCATTGTTGGAACTAAGTTAGCCCACAAAGAAATTTATAGGTGAATTTAAAAAAATTTCCTTATTGGATCTTTATTGGGCCTATGAAGTCTAATTCATATAGAACTTTTCTAAATTTTATTTAAATAAAATCTTTTCTTTTAATTAAATTTATAGAATGCATAGTTTATTTAAATTATGTTATGATATATATATATATATATATATATATATATATTTGTGTGTGCGCATGTGTAATATATCATCCCATGCAAGGTATAACATGTCCATGTATAGTTGTTGGGATATACATCGCAACAGACACGTTAGCTCATATAATATGTAAGTATATATTGTCCAAATATATGTATGCATGTATGTACTATTATTTATATAAGTATTATAAATATATATATATATATATAGTTTTGTTTAAATAATTTTATATAAGTATATAAATACATTTATATATATATATATATGTTTATATATTTGTATATATAATCATTTGAATAAAATATCAATATTACATATATATTATTATAATTGATTTATTTAAATATAAACAAATTGTTTATAAATACTAAATTAACTTTTTTAAACCGTGAATAATATGTATGTACACACACATGCATATATATATATATATATATTAATTTTTTTAAATTTAAATACACACACACAAAAATATATGTATAATAATATATATATATATATATATATGTTAATAAAATACTTAAAGTAATTTTTTCAAATATAAGAGTCTAGGTCTTGCGAACTACAGCTCAAAAAATAATTTATTTATTATTTTTTTTTATTTTTAAAATACATTTAATTAAATATCCATTTGAAAATTAATAAATTAAAATTAATTTTAAAACTTTAGTTTAGATTTTAATTTTTTTGAAAATCCTAAATGATAATTTATTTTCAAAAAAAATTCCATCATTTTATTGGTTGAAAGTAATTTTAAAATGATTTTTCTTTTTCTTTGTCGAGATTAAATAATTAATTTAAAACAATTTTTTTGCCATGAGCTTCTTTACTGTTAATATTATCTTATAAAATATAAAATATAATTTTCATAATATATGTGAATTAATATAATTTATTTATGTAATAAATTGATTTAAATAATATTAAATATTAATAAAAATATTTTTCCACCGTCGAAAATTATCATAGCTTTAATTCGTTACATATAAAATTATATGACTATTTTTTATTAAAGTTTGATGTTGTAATTAATTATAAATTATATATATGTAATTAAATAATATATATTAATTTAATAAAATATAAAAAAATTATATTTTTTATTCAAGATTCAGCTGACCTAATGTATATTTGATAAAATATTTTTTTTATTTTGAACATACACACACACACACACATGCATGCAACCAAACAACTTTGCGACAACATTACTTGCACATCAGAATCGTCACCAAACTAGCAATATATATCATATATACATATATAATAAGACATTGTAATTGAGAATTAATAATAATATTTTAATTAGAAACATATCTTAATCTCAATGCCTTAAAGTACACCTTGAAAAGATGATTTGTACCCCTTGAAACTGTTTTCGATTCAACAGATAGCTAGTCTTTGAACCGTTGACCATGAGCTATCGAATAACGATCGAATTAACTTGATTTGAACTTGATGGGATGGAGAGAGACTAGTAGGGATTTCAATGAGCAATCACAAAGGAGGAGGTCCCAAAAATGTCGCAAAAAAATTAGGTTAGAGATGCTTATATAGTAGGTACAAAGGAGAAAAGTATGGATCTGATCTAATACTAATTCTCCTTTAATCTGAGCCATCCAAAATCAAGCATTTTTTAACCTAGTTTTAGCTACCCTACCCTTATTACTATCGAAATTTCCATCCCTATGATGGTCCTTAAACAAATTTTTAGCCTAAGTAAAATATTATGCAGTTAAATCAAATTTAATCGCTTATCGATATTGTATATCGATTGATATATTTATAACTATTATAAATATATTTAATAATATTTATTCATCAAATCATAATCAAATATTATAATTAATATGTCATAAATATTAATTAATTTAATTAATTCATAATAATTATAAATTAACTAAATCATTTAATCAAAAGAGAATTCATCGCTTCGTTTGTATGACTCGTTAGGTGTAAATTTAGTTAGATTAATATCAAACTATTCGAATATTAACGTTCACATATCACTTAGCAGGTGGTGTGCCATTTTGGCCAAATTTATCGCTTACTTGGTTTTGGTAAAATCCAAATTATTTTATTAAGCGTTACCCGATTGTGACCATTATTTACACCAATTCTCTTCGTCAAATCTATATAACCTTAAACTTATGGAATTTGGTAACAGACAAAATTCCAATATCGTTCATATTTAACTCTATTGTCCAAACGCAAAGTCTTTGGTTTAATAATAACAATTACTATTAATCGAAATGCTCTGGCCAGAGACTTTGACTTTGAGTTGACTTCAGTTGACCGTGATACTAACCTCATATAATTATGGAGATGAATCCTCTCTTGAATGGCGATTCACTTCTAATACTTCCACTCGACTCAACTATAGTCATTCAATGGATGCCATGCTATTCGAGCTTTCATATTGAAGATCGACAGTATTCTCAAGTCAAAAGAACTGTGTAAATTAGTCACATCGATATTTTTTGTTTGATCTTAGTTATATCAACCAACAAAAAACGATCAAGTGAGTCGTTCTATAGTTATCCAATAACCATCAGTATGTAACCACTAGGTGCCCCCAGCAGTCGTGAGTAATACACTGCCGAACATTTGAGAGCGTTACGCACTCTAGTCTCAATAGATAAATCGATATCCAGTCTCGATGCATCTTAACTAGGAACATTTAAAATAGTATATTTGTTTTTATTGTGATAAATTACTCACGGTTACAACACTTTATAACTAATATCACGAAACATACCATTTATGGATTTGCTATTAAATATACTTTTAATTAATTAATTTAACATATTATATCAAGTATATAATAGAAAGAAAACACCTTTTATTTTGAATAAGATTGGTTATCGAGTTAGATATACGTAGAAAATTACATAATTGCCCCTAAGGCATACCCCTAACTATATTATGGAAGCCTATTGCATGACGAGTGGCCGCCTATTTTCTTCATTAGCTTGTGGTCGCTATGAGCTGTCTTATCTTATGGGGACCTACTCAGTCACTAAGGTAGTGGCCAGGCTTGTTCGCCGAGCTGCTATCTACTATTGTCTCACTTGTTATTTTCTAAACCGTTGATGTTGGGATAATTAATGCTTTAGCCGGGCGATCTGCTAGTGGGGTGGGCCTTGATATTTTGAGCTAAGGTTGACCATGCCTAGTTAGGTGAGCTAAGGTGCCGAACCCTAGAAATACACAAGCCAAGATGAGAAACAGCTACAATAAAGTGGGCTGATCGGATAATGCGTCCCAGCCCATTTCATACATGCAAGAAGTTTGAACAACAATGTCTTTATAGTATCACTACAAGAAAATGTTCTTTTAATAGCAAGTGGAGATTGCATTGAAACCTGACTTGCTATGGATAGGCGATTAATGGTGGCTAAGGTTAAAAGATGGCAAGCATTAGTGCAATTATTGTCGGAAGAAAAATTAAATTGGCGGTCCAATTTCACGTTTCCCTCCCTCTTATTCCTGTGCCACCAAATTCCCTTTTTTCACCTTCTCCTCCAAAATCCAAATCTAAAAGACCTTCACTCACGAATCTTCGCTTCACCCAAAAATCCCTCTCAATCATGAATCCCACCTTACCTTGAAAGTTCGATTCGCAACCCGCTCTATTCCCGATTCTGCGTGAATCCTCAACGAAAACGATACCTTCAGGAAGCTGAAGCGTGATTCTTCAAGGCAGCTTAAGCATAATTCCGCAACGAAGCTCGATTACTCATCCAAGCTTGATTCCTCAACGAAGGTGAAGTGCGATTTCACCTTCGCAAACTTGACTGTTGGTATATTTTTCAGTTTCTATTTTTTTACTAGAGTGTTGAATGGTTCTATTACACACTTGCGATTAATTTTTTTTGAACGGTTAAAACTGATATTACATGTTTTGAGTTCATGTGTGAGTTTTATTACTTTGTTTTTTTCTCTGCCATCTTAGTTTCTTCCTCTGTTATTTTTTTAACATTTTTTTACACTATGGTGGAAGCTAATTCATGTTATGCAACTATAGTAAATGAAATCTGAAACATCTTAAAGTTTTAAGCAACCAAGGACTAACATTGAAATAATAGATTTGGTAAACTTTCCCTTAAAAATTGTACAAAATCTTGTAAATGCATTTGCAAATTGAATGATGATGTGTCCGACTGTAATGACCCAATATTCTAGCTTCGGTGAGTGGCTACTATCTTGATGTCATATTTATTGGTGCGCTGCCTATTATTACATCCTGTGATAGTTTTGTACTCCAACAATTTATCCATTCTTTGAACCAACCAAGGGTAAACAATAATGTGATGGTTCAAGTGGCTTTGTAATGAGTATAATAAGGCTTTGGAGCGGTTTAGGCCTGTTAGAAGCAAGGGTAAAGGGAGTTCAAACGATACATGTACATATAAGGAAATGTTAGAGGAGCAGGCGGTCTTGGTTAGTGGGTGGAAGGGTGAGCGGAAGCAGTGACTCGAGGCATTTGTGTAGACCTATAAACCAATGGAAGGGTGAAGTAGATGTGTGTATCAAATTGATCATTACGGGTGCGGAGTAGGCATGTACTGGAATGCATAGAGAAACTAGACTAGACATCCGTGGTAGCGGTACATGCATGTGCGTAGGTGAAGAGGACATGTGCAGAGGTAGGTTGGAATGTTCAAAGATGGAGAAAATGTGTACTCTTTTCATTGTTCTATGCCTTTGCCAACTTGAGCTTCTTTATGATTGGATACTTAGGCCAATTTTGTCAATTACTCATGCTTGAATCTTCTCTGTAAAATCAACGTAAAATGCTTTTATAGTGATTGTAATAAAACATGTGAAAAAAATTTAGTTATATATGTATCACGGTCTATATCCACATTTGAGTTGCATTATTATCATGCATATGAGTTATTATATGACCTAAAGAAGGTAGCCTTGTTTAAGGTATCAAATTTATGAATTACTTATCAAATGTCAATAACTCAAAAACCTAATTAAAAAGTTGCATGTGTTCTGTGAGCATATAACAGTAGTTATAATTTACCGTTGATTTTTAAACTCTTGTTATTATACCATGGATAATGAAATTACGCTGCGGTATTAGTAAGAACATGGCTGTTTGAGAAACAAATAAATCTTGAATATGTGTGAATGAATTGTGTTAAAAAAGTACAAAAATATCTATGTGGCTCTTTCAATAAGAACATAGCTATATGAGGAACAAATAAATCTTCACCAAGTTTAACAAGTTGTAGTATTAGTAGATATATGTTAATGCATATTGAATGTAATAGGTAACAAATATACCTTCATTGATATAACACCAGCATTAGGTATAACACCACCATTTTGGTATAGCCCTTAAAAGCAGTTACAATTTTATGAAACTAAAATATTTATGCAAAATATATAATTATTGAAATAGTAATTCTTGAATAGTATATTTAGTTTATGCTACTAGCTAATCCTATTACAGTTATATTTATGCTAAATGCTAACTTTATATAGATAATTCAACTTAAAATATAAATAAAAACTTAAAATTCATTTGAATATGAAAATTTTACTTCAGCAAATGAAATTAACCAAAAATGCTATTCATTTATTGTTTATTCCAAACATAAACTACACAAATAACGAGAACTAATAAAATCAAGAGCTAATATCAATAAACCAAGCAACAAAAAGCTATATATAACCATACTCTGAAGTAAATCAAAATTTTAGATTTGTTATAGCATTGGGAAATATAATCAAGTTATGAGATGTTGCATCACCAATGTACGTTTTACACTTCACATATCTTTATAGTTTTAGAAAGCATCATATTACTTACTGTGGCATAAGCTATGAGATGTTGCATCACTAACATATGTTTTACACTTCATATATCTTTGTATTAATTTTTGTTTGGTTGGCATGCAATTGTTTATTGAGTTTAAGATATTTTTTTAATGTAGTGTAATATTTTTCATTACAATGATTAGGTTTGGTTTAGATTTACTATATTGTTCTATTCTATAAGTTAGCAATTTACTATACATTCACAAATGAAAGATCAAGAATTTCAGTAAGGCTAACCAAATTCTTGTACTATAATGTGGAATATCACGACGCTGCAAAATTCATCGCAAACACTTCATCACAAAAAAATGCTAACCAAGCAAAATGAAAACTCTGTATCTGGTAATAAGGACAAGGCAGATTATATAAAATACTGATGATGATATTATATAAAATGGTTGAGAATTTTGATTAAAATAAAAGATTGATAAGAGGATTATAAATTTTTCAAAGTGATTTGGATGTTAATATAAAGTGTATAAGTTGGATGAAATTTTCTAATTGTGAGAGAATTGAATGTGGAATAAAAGGAGAAAACTAGGGAGAGCTCGAGTTGAAAACTTCTGCAGTACTATTTAATAGATAAACAAGAGATCTTAATGTAAACACAAGTATCTTTTCAGTTTATGGTGCTGAAGCTCATGAAGAAAATGTTGTTTTGAAACACAATAAATTTCAGAGTCGAAATGACAGTTGATTTTTACAATTAAATCAAGCGCATCATATGATTTTAATTATATGCATTTTATCATATGTTAAAAAAATATCGAATTCGTAAGATTTGAGCTTTCAAAATGTGATTTTTTTTCTATAAAAAATTGAGACAAAGATCCATCTTCACCCCACAATTACATGACCAAACATATTGAAAATTTTCCAGTATAAATCAGTGTTTATAATGCACTTAATTAATAAGCTCAAAAATGCAATCGATCTCCCTTTCCGCATTCATCCAGCTCTTTAATGGTGGTCATGTGGTTGAGCATCAAGTTAAAGTGTAAGAGGTAAAAGAAAAGGTTGAGGTAAAAAATATATTTTTTTACATGCATACAAGACAATACATTTCAATATCTTCTTTTCTATTAATATCGAATTAAAAGTTTTCCGTATGATGAGAAAAAGCATGGACATTCTTTTGATAGAAAAAAGAAGTCTTAATTTTTTTTCTTGCAAACAGTTAAATTTGATGTTTTGAACATGAATTGGAAACTAAGCCGGTTTGCAAAAAAATAGTAGTAGATTATTTAAAAATCAAAATTGTGATATTTAAGGTGGTTTGTATTGTTAGAAGAAAGTGATTGGGTTTTTCTATTAACCTCAAAACAACAAAGCTGATCCTAAAGGGTCAGAGAACATTCATCCCGATCCCTACTTACAAATAAGATTTGGAATATTATTATTTTAAATGTATAATTTTATACAAATATCATTTCTGCGATACAAACTCAATGATATAATGTATCCCAAGTGTTAAGAATGTTACAGTTTTCACAAGTGATGATATGTTCGAGACTAATATTCTTGAACATGCTAATTTTTCACGTGAACCTTTTTTAAAGCACCACATTCTTTTTTATTTCAATTGATTTTTTTCTTGTATTTTTTGCTAAAAATATCTTAGGAATTTTTGTTGCTGTACACTTTATTCTTAGCCTTAATTTATAAATTAGTTTAGTTGCTTCTGATATAAAATCATATAAAAAAACCAACGTGACCCTTTACATTTAATTATTGTGTTAGCTTGAAAGAAAATAAACTAAGCAATCTAAATTATGTATGTGTTCGCGGATATTTTTTATTAGAGTTTAGAGGTTGTGGTGTCAGTGAATAACAATTTAATTAGAGGTTAGATATGATGTAATGTGTAATGTACTTTGTTTTTTTTTGCAAAAAATTATTGATTATTATTCATTAATATTTAATAAAGAATAATATGAAATCAAATTCAAATTCAAACCACTACAATTTCAGACCAAAAAACAACTACGATATTCTGCAATAAAGACGTGAACAATCTAAACAACTGTCTCTGGTCCTTTGATTTCCTTCATTGTCGAAACCATGTTCAGCTTCTCTGCATCCGACAAAACGATGCTAGCGGCAGCCATCTCCAGTGAAGATAACATGCCCAATCCACGAAGATATGTCATAACCTTCTTGCACTGGTCGGAGGCTGCAACAGAAAAACAACGAGGAGGAGCAGCAGTGTAAGGTCCAGCAGCATGGCGCTTGGCATTTCGATTAGGCTGGTGGGGTATAGTAGAAGCTTTAGAAGAGATAGATTTGAAGATATGTGTATAGTGTGTTTTGTTGTTTAGGCCTGGACATAATTAATACATCATGTTGAAATGCTACATTTTCAAGAGTCACCACGTGAACCATTACTTACATATCAGTTACGTTGTAATTCCGCTAATCGCTTTTTAGTTAGCGTTTGCGGTGTCCGTGAACGGGGCCTATATTATTAATTTTATCATGTTTTTATTGGTGTTATATTCTTCATTGCATAAACGAATGAGGTCAAATTACAATTTTTCCCCAAGCCTAGAATTTGACAAGGCCGGCCCTGGAAATCAAATATGGAATATGGAGTAATTTTTTGTGAGAATGATTAAATATGATCTTTATGTTTATGTTTAGGAAATAAAATAGTGAGTCAAGCTAACCTATCATACTGTATGTCTTTTCTTACATATTTTTTCATTGTTACTTGGAGAAATACGAAAGTAAAATGGAATCTGTAATTGTGTGGTACTTTGTAAATCCTCCTTAAGGCTAAAAATAAATCCAAACATTGATCTATTCCTATACTTTTTGTGCTCGCAGAACAGCTGGTTTAACTACTTTCCCAGATTATTTGGTACTACACATGCGCAAGTTTGTATTAGAAGAGGGATGGGTACCCAAAAAGCTTGGTAAATATTACTCACTTTTGCAACCTTTTAATTAGGGACTACTCTCCAATTTCATACATTAATCCGATATCATACGTGCACATTTCATGCATGCCGTATGCTAGCATCAATAAACATTGTTCTCTACGTCATTAATTGTAAAGAAACTCTCTCCCTGTTAATTAAGTGACTTAATATGGCCAAATTTTTAGACTTTGGAGTAACTGTAGAAGAAATGACACAAATATTATCCTGAAGAACATAGATATTGGTTTGAGGAAACATCATAGTTTTTGCGATCAAGTAATAAAATAATATGCTATAATTTTATGTTAAATTATTCAGTTATTTGATTCATTTGTATCAGATGTCTACATTGATGTTCCCGATACGATTGACATCACCCACATGCGTAGTAAAGGGATTCAGCCGGGAGAAGAATTATTGCCAGAAGCAGGTAGTAATTTCTGTTCACAGGGTTAAAGTTATTAGTACCAAAAATTTATTTAAACATCGTTGGTTGTGGCAAATTTATGCCTAGTTTTTTTTTCAAATTGTATTGGGGGATGAAAATAATAATAGTTCATGTTGACAGGTCCTGCAGCAGAAAAAAACGAATCAACCATTATTGCAAATGAAGATATAGTTTCACAGCTTACAGCTATGGGATTCAATCATCTTCATTGCCAAAAAGCTGCTATTAATACATCTAATTCTGGCATCGAAGAAGCCATGATGTGGTTGCTCTCTCACATGGATGATTTAGGTTCGTCCTTATGGTTCAAATAGGTATATTTGAAGGAAATCAGTTAATATCTATATGAAACTAACTAATACATTCCAGCCACACTTATATAGTATGTTTCATTACATTTTATTGTTGGTAAAAAAAGTTCAAATTATGACCTTTGAAAATTTCCATACAAGAATCTATGGATATAGATATTTTCCTCTTGGTAGGAAGGTATTTTACAGTTTTTGACTTGACATTTTTATCTCAATTCTTAGCAGATATAAACGATCCAATATATGTTGAAAGAAAGGCTTCTGTAGATGAATTAAGTGTTGAAACATTAGTTTCAATTGGATTTCAAGAAGCTGTTGCTCGAAAAGCATTGGAGGCTTCAGTAAGTTCCTTTGTTCTTAATATGTTTGTACACTTCAACATGGAATTGCAAATACTAGACCCTTGGCCATGCTTTTCACTTATTGAATGATTCCCATCAAGTAATCAATATCAAAGCCACTTGTTATGTTTATCAATAGAAGTTTAAGGTTACGATCTGATTAAGTTATATATGTTACCATTATAGGGTGGGAATATTGAGAGGGCTACGGAATGGATATTTAGTAATCCTGATGCTTCAAGCTCCTCAATGGACACAGATGCACCAAACAGTATTCAAGCTGAAAAAATGGATGTACCAGATGGAAGTGGCAGTAAGTTATCTCAACTTTTATTTATAGTTTCAAGCGCTATTTTACGTTGTCATTCTTTGAACATCATGTTATAACCAGTACTTAACGTATTACAATTTGCCTTTGTCATAAAAAACTGCATTATGAATCGCTGATAGCATAAAATTAAATTGCCCGTTTGATTTGTAATGTATCTACTCAAGGGCTTTAAATGACTGTGTGATGTGCCTATAAAAGTTCATGTAAGTTAAAAAAAACTTGGTGGAGGTAGACATATTTTTTTAAACACTTAAGGGTTCATCAAAAAGATATATTAAACATGTGATTACTGTAAGGTTCTTTTGGAACAAACTTTTGGATTAAGTTAACATACAGGCCGGCTAATAATGTTTAATTAGACAAACTGCTATTTTTCCAGCATATAAATTTGAGTTAATGTTAAAAATTATTGATCTGGAGATCTTTGGCTATCCTTGTTATTCCAATCCTAATAGATATTTGTACGCCGAGTTGCTGATAGGATGGGGTATTACCAAAAAGTTTCTGGAAACTTCGTAAAATTCTTAGCTCATAGTTCTGCAAAACCTATTTGCGAATTTTATGAACACTGTATTTAATAGAAAAACACTGTATTTAATGGAAAAATAGTGTCATATCCAAATCCCATGAAGTGGCATTTTAGGAACTGTACATGGACTTTTGTGGGAACAAACAACACCTTGATGGATGTCTAGACAACTTAATTATAAATGTTTGATTCCTTTTTGTTTTTTTAATAATATAGTCGTATCTTGTATCAGTAAAACACTATTTCATATATATATATATGTGTATGTGTGTGTGTATGTGTGTGTGACGCAGCGGATTAAACAAAAACAAGGTAGATCGATGAAAGTAACAATCGGTGGATTGATGAATACTGAAATGCCCAAATTCGTTGATCCGAAGATACCGAATTCTAGCTATCTTTGACACGTTGATCGCGCACGATACCGTGAAAAGAGATCTTCAATTCTTCGAGCGTTGATCAAGCGCACTTGATTCCACAAATCGGCTTCAACAATCGAAGATTCGAGCACACTCGAATGTCGAAGGTGGAGATAGAAGATTACACTCAACTACCGATTTAAATTGAAAGCACAAAGCTAACAAACAAGAATTTTATTCAAAAATCAACAACCTTTACAAAATGACCCAACCTGCCTATTTATAGGCGTTACAACTCACACACCAAAATGTACAACACTTAAGTCGTTTCCGACTTATAACCTGCGACTTAGTACAATCTACAACACACCTGCGACTTACGACTCATCATAAGTCAGCAGCGACTCAACCATCACGACTCAGCGACTCAACGAATTACAACACAGAGTTACAATCCTGCGACCTAAAATACAACGCACACGACCTACGACTTATGTACAGACGACTCAACACATATATACAACAGTTCAACAAAACCCCCACGACAGACGACTTAAAACCTAACGACTTATCAATGCCCACGAGTTAGCAGGTGCCGCGACTCACGACTCAACAACAAGCGCCTTAACCCAGTTCACGACTAAAGTCTTGCGCATTTTCAACTCGTGCTGCTACTTCGTTGTCTCGTGGTGCTCCTCCTGTAGTCTTAAGTCGTAGCCCCTTTCCCTTAAGTCATGGATGACTTAAATCTCCTTCCTTAGTTCGTGACCCGCTTGAGTTGAGTCGTGAACGACCTAAGACTTTGCAACGACTTAGCTCCTCCACAGAATTCGTAGCCTGGATTGCATTATTAGGTCGTAACTCTTTATCTCTTGCTTTGTTAAGTCGTGGACGACTTATAGCCGCTTCGTTATGTCGTGGACGACTTAGGTCTTCAGCTTTGTTAAGTCGTGGACGACTTTAGCCGCTTCCTTAAGTCGTGGACGACTTAGGTCTTTGACAATTATGGGTTGCGCTGCATCATCCTCCCCAGGTTGAGAAAAATTCGTCCTCGAATTTGTAAATTCTTCCACATCAGCTTGTTCATCCCCATAATAAGGTACCGGATGTTTAACATTAAACACATCAGATATATATACATCCTCCGGGAGCTTCAACTTATAAGCATTTTCATTAATCCGTTTCACGACTTCTACAGGACCAATTTTCCTGGCTTTCAACTTGTTATAAGCGCCCACTGGAAAACGATCTTTTGTTAACACAGCATATACCATATCTCCTTCATTAAACTCAACACTCCTTCGCCTCAGATCTGCAGATCGTTTGTACTTCTCATTCGCTTTCTCCAATCGTTCCTGAACGATTTTATGACATTCAGTCAACCCATCAACAAAATCAACAGCTCGTTTAACGGTTCCCTTGGATTGTGGTACTATCGTCAAATCCAACGGTCCTTTTGGAAAGTTTGAATACACGACATGGAATGGACTGAAATCTGTGCTACGATTTACCGCATGATTATGAGCGAACTCTGCTTGGCATAACTTCACATCCCAGCTTTTCAGATTGTCTTTCACCAGACATCGCAATAAATTTCCCAGCGATCTGTTAACCACCTCCGTTTGCCCATCAGTTTGCGGATGGTAAGCGCTACTAAAATTCAGCTTCGTTCCGACCATCTTCCACAAACTTAGCCAAAAATGACTCAGGAAACGAGTATCCCTATCCGACACAATAGATTCTGGCAGTCCATGAAGTCGATAGATTTCTTTGAAAAATAACTGAGCAATATGCACAGCATCCGCCGTCTTCTTACAAGCAATAAAATGTGCCATTTTCGAAAACCGATCAACCACCACATAAATGGAATCGTTTCCCCTTTGAGTTCGAGGCAAACCCAAAACAAAATCCATACTCACATCAACCCAGGGCTTAGTTGGTATAGGTAACGGCATATATAATCCAGCATTGGTCGCAGTTCCTTTCGAAACCTGACAGATATGACATCGCTCCACAAACCTTTCCACTTCTTTCCTCATTGATGGCCAAAAGTAAGATTGAGAAATCAGCTGTAGTGTACGGTCTCTACCCACATGACCTTCCTCGTGCAATTCTTTCACAATCTTCAACCGTAAACTGCAATCCGGTATACATAATCGATTTCCCTTGAACAGAAAACCATCCACCATCATAAACTCATCCGTCTCCTCATTCTTGACTTTATCTACAAACTTCATAAAGTAAGGATCTTCAACAAATAATTCTGGCAACACGTCAAACCCTGTTGCTTCAACCTTCATTGTAGTCAACACATGATTCCTTCTGCTCAATGCATCCACCACACGGTTCGTAACCCCAGATTTATGTTTCACCACAAATGTAAATTGTTGCAGGTACGCAATCCACGATGCATGTCTCGCTGAAATCTTGTCTTGCCCTTGTAAATGCTTCAACGCCTCATGATCTGTGTAAAGAACAAACTCTTTCTGAAATAGATAGTGTCTCCAGTGTTTAATAGCTTGCACAACAGCATAAAATTCCACATCATATGTACTATATCTCATCTTCGCTCCTGATAGCTTCTCACTGAAATAGGCAATAGGACGCCCCCTCTGACTTAACACCCCTCCAATTCCAACCTTCGATGCGTCAGTATGTAATTCAAACAACAACTGAAAATCAGGTAATGCTAGAATTGGTGCTGTCGTCAACAACTCCTTGATTTGTTCAAAAGCAACCCCTGCTTCCTCCGTCCATGAAAATTGTTTGCCCTTCATACAATCCGTAACAGGCGCCATCACACTACTAAAGTGCGGAATAAATCTTCGATAGAATGAAGCCAACCCGTGAAAACTTCGAACTTCTGTTATCGTCTTGGACTGTGGCCAATCTCTAATTGCTTCGACTTTACTTTGGTCAACCTGTATTCCTCCTTCCAACACAACATACCCCAGAAATAAAACACTCCTCGCCATAAAAACACACTTCTTCGTATCAGCATAGAATTGTTCTTCACAAATAATAATTAACACTTTCTTCAAATGCTGAACATGCTCCTCGGTACTAGCACTGTAAATCAAAATATCATCAAAGTAAACCACCACAAATTTCCCAATGTATGGTCTGAAAATTTGATTCATCACCCTCATGAATGTACTTGGTGCATTCGATAGACCAAACGGCATGACCAGCCATTCATACAATCCTTCCCTTGTCTTGAATGTCGTCTTCCACTCGTCTCCTGGTCTAATTCGAATTTGATGATAACCACTTTTAAGATCAATTTTCGAAAAGATCACAGACCCACTGATTTGATCTAACAGATCATCAAGCCTCGGCACTGGAAATCTGTATCTGACAGTTATCTTATTCAGTGCCCTGCTATCCGTACACATTCTCCATGACCCATCCTTCTTCGGTACGAGTAATGCTGGAACAGCACACGGACTCAAACTCTCCTGTATTCGTCCGTGTTCAAGCAATTCCTCTACCTGCCTACGCAACTCTTCATGTTCTTTCGGACTCATTCTATAGTGTGGTTTATGTGGCAACACAGCACCTGGAACAAGATCTATCTGGTGTTGTATATCCCTCAACGGTGGCAATTCCGTTGGTAGCTCTTCAGGAAATACATCATTAAATTCTTCAAGTACTGGTGTAACTTCTTCAGGTATTTCAACCACTCCATTGCTCTCTCGCCCAATCAACAAAAATACTTCCGGCTCTTCCTCAACCTCCTTAACAAACTCCTTCAAAGATAATAAAGTTTTCAGCTCTTAAATCTCCTCCAGTTTGTTTTCTTCTTGTTGTCGCTTCTTAGGAACCAAAGTGATTTTAGTACCTTCAAACATGAAACTATAACTGTTGTTTCGCCCATCATGTTGCACCGCCCTATCATATTGCCATGGTCTCCCCAGCAACAAATGACAGACATCCATATCTACAACATCGCACCAAATTTCATCTTTGTATTTCTTCCCAATCGAAAATTTAACACAAGCCCTTCGTCCAACTTTCACCTCACCACCCTTCCTCAACCATGCTAACTTGTACGGTTTAGGATGTTTCTCAGTTTTTAACTCTAACTTCTTCACCGCTTCTGTAGAGATAATATTGTCACAACTTCCAGCATCAATAACAAACTTGCAAACTCTTCCTAGAATAGTGCATGTAGACTGAAAAATGTTATTCCTCAACCAACTACTTTCCTCCTCTTGCTTTGGGGTCAAACAACTTCTCCTCATCATCAATGAATACCCTTCATCTCCCGACAACAAGTCTTCCTCCTCCACTGGTAATGAATTAGAACATTCAGCTTCTTCCTCCTCATCCTCAGCTTCCACAACCATCACTCGCTTCTTAGGCTTTGGACACTCATTGCTTTTATGACCCATCTCCTGGCAATTGTAGCATTTGAAACCATTGTTAACCTTCGCCTTCTCAACCTCCTTCACCGTTGGCTTATTGACAGACTTAGGAACATTAGGACTTCCATTAACACCCTTCACTTGATTGTTGGAATTAGTAAACACACCATCACCCCGTCGTCCCTGTTTCTCCCAAGCCAACGCTTTCTGGTGTGCTTCTGCTACAGATCTGGGATCAAACATATTTACCATGTCTTGAATCTGCATACACAATCCTCCAACAAATCTAGCTGTTAATTGTTCCTCTGTCTCCATGATATCGTTCCTTGCAATCAGTTGATAGAATTCATCAGCATAGTCATTAACAGACTTCGTTCCTTGCCTCAAGTTTTGCATTCTCTGATACATAAGCGATTGATAATTATAAGGTAAGAATGTAGCTCTCATCAGTTTCTTCATCTTATCCCAAGATTCAATCTTTGACTTCCCCATTCTCTCCCGTGTTAGTTTAGTCTGCTGCCACCATGCCATAGCTCTACCCCTCAACCTTGTAGCAACCAACTTCACTCTACGATTTTCTGGAACCTCCTTGAAGTCAAAAATCTCCTCCACATTAGACAACCAATCCAAAAACTCCTCAGCTTGCATACCACCCTTGAACTCCGGTATTTCAGTCTTCATCCCAGACTCCCACTTGTGATCATACTCCGGTTGATTTCTTCCTTGGCCTCGTCCATGAACACTACCACCATCAAACTCCTCTTCAAAATCAGATGTATATCGATGTCGATCCTGACCACCAACATCTCTACTACCATCATTCCTTCCACCAACATCCCTTCTACCAGTATTCCTACGATCATGATCTCGGTCATCAACATTTCTATAACTGTCTCGACTCACACTTCTATGACCATTATCAACACTTCTCTCTCGATTGGATTGTGGTGAAACTCTACTTCTCCCATGATTAGATTCAGGTGAAACCCTTCTCTGATTTTGATTCATCTCCAACATCATCTTCTCTAATCGTCCAATTCCTTCATTAAGCTTTTCACTAAAGTTCACATTAATTCTTTGCTCCATCTCATCAGCCTCTTCTCTTCAATACAAAGCTTCTACGTTTTGATGACGATTAGCTCTCCTTGGCGGCATGATTGAATACTTCACAAACTCTTCAATTCTCGGCTTGGATAAATCAAAATATATCAAATGATGTACAATCTTCAACTTCAAAATCTCGGCTCTACTTCAAACTTTGGCTCGGCTAAAACTCTTCAAGAATTCAAACTCCCTTTGGCGTGCTACAACCACGGCCAAATTCAAACACAATCGAACTTAGATCCAAAATGAAATGGATCGAAAACTCCCACTTTGTTGCGAAAATATGATGAACATGATGAACACAACTTCTCCAAATATTGCAACTTTCAATCTCCAACACTTCTTCTTAGCTAGGCTCTACACTTCAAGCTCGGCTAACACTTCAACTTCGAAATTCTCGACTCCAAGACTCGATTTAGCTATGATTAGCTAAAACAAGCTCTGATACCAAACTGACGCAGCGGACTAAACAAAAACAAGGTAGATCGATGAAAGTAGCAATCGGTGGATTGATGAATACTGGAATGCCCAAATTCGTTGATCCGAAGATACTGAATTCTAGCTATCTCTGACACGTTGATCGCGCATGATACCGTGAAAAGAGATCTTCAATTCTTCGAGCGTTCATCAAGCGCACTTGATTCCACGAATCGCCTTCAACAATCGAAGATTCGAGCGCACTCGAATGTCGAAGGTGGAGATAGGAGATTACACTCAACTACCGATTTAAATTGAAAGCACAAAGCTAACAAACAAGAATTTTATTCAAAAATCAACAACCTTTACAAAATGACCCAACCTGCCTATTTATAGGCGTTACAACTCACGCACCAAAATGTACAACACTTAAGTCGTTTCCGACTTATAACCTGTGACTTAGTACAATCTACAACACACCTGCGACTTACGACTCATCATAAGTCGGCAACGACTCAACCATCACGACTCAGCGACTCAACGAATTACAACACAGAGTTATAATCCTGCGACCTAAGATACAACGCACACGACCTACGACTTATGTACAGATGACTCAACACATATATACAACAGTTCAACAAAACCCCCACGACAGACGACTTAAAACCTAACGACTTATCAATGCCCACGAGTTAGTAGGTGCCGCGACTCACGACTCAACAACAAGCGCCTTAACCCAGTTCACGACTTAAGTCTTGCGCATTTTCAACTCGTGCTGCTACTTCGTTGTCTCGTGGCGCTCCTCCTGTAGTCTTAAGTCGTAGCCCCTTTCCCTTAAGTCGTGGACGACTTAAATCTCCTTCCTTAGTTCGTGACCCGCTTGAGTTGAGTTGTGAATGACCTAAGACTTTGCAACGACTTAGCTCCTCCACAGAATTCGTAGCCTGGATTGCATTATTAGGTCGTAACCCTTTATCTCTTGCTTCGTTAAGTCGTGGACGACTTATAGCCGCTTCGTTATGTCGTGGACGACTTAGGTCTTCAGCTTCGTTAAGTCGTGGACGACTTATAGCCGCTTCCTTAAGTCGTGGACGACTTAGGTCTTTGACAATTATGGGTAGCGCTGCATCAGTGTGTTATATATGTTGGACAACTAGTTTATTTCAAATGTGTTGTTATTAAAACTTAACCATTTTGTTAACAGAATACAAACTAAAGGCATTTGTAAGCCATATGGGAACATCGACCACTACAACAAAAAGTGTCTTTTATAGCGGCATATAGCCGCTATTAATCACAACCATAGCGGTTTGATAAGCGCTGTATATCGACATGATATAAAAAACTGTTGAATATTTATAACAAAAAATATGCCGCTATGGTTGAGCTTAGTTTTATAACGCAAATTCGCCGCTATGGTACGTTAATTCAATAGCTCATTATAGCCGCTATAATACAGCTAAATCTCAACGGAACTGGAAATCTTTATAACACCATTTTGCCGCTATAAAATATTTATTCAATAGCGGTCATTTCACGCTATTAAATAAACATGTTATAGTATTGATAAATTCTTTTACAACTCATATATGCCGCTATAAAAATCGTAGATACACTTTTCAAGAGCTATGCCTATATGTTACATTTTAATAATAGCAATCAAACTAAATCTTCATAAACGAATAAAGATTATAATCAACAAATATAACACAAGAGCATGCTCAGAAAGAAATGTGATATATTTTTCATTACAGTGTACAAACATTACAGAGTACAAACATTAAAGCAATCCTTCCAAATATTACAGAGTACAAACATTACAGAGTTCCAACATGCAAGATCTGATCTAGTTGCGTACTAAGGACCTTGCTTCCTTCCAAATAAGCCTGCGAAGTTAACACAAAGAAACAGAAAATTTTAAAACAAGTGCATGCTCAGATAGAAATGTGATATATATTTTTCATTACAGTGTACAAACATTAAAGCAAGTGCATGAACTGCATGAACTTGAAACTAAAATTGATTATTTCTCCAGCTTACCACACGGGTCAAATAGGTTGATCGCCAAATAAACCAACTGACAAAACCTGCTAGTGCAAGCCCTTTTGTTTTCTGCATAATTATCAGCTTTTAATCTACTTATTCTTTGAAATTCATGAAATTAAATAATAAACAACCTTGCTTTGTCTGAGATCAACGAGAGCTTTATATCTCCCTACTGTTGCCATGCTACCCATATGTTTATACACAAATGCCTCATTCAACTCAATGTTATCGCAGTTGTTTGCATAACCTCCCCCTTCTTTACCTACTCGGTTCAGTAACTCTGCCAAGTATTTTCCTTTCCTTTCTGCAACCTACTCAATGATTAAAGACAGGCGACATAAATCTATATTTAAAAGGAAGAAAAGCCACTACAAGTCTGCAACCTAGTTACATCGAGAACAATTAAGGCAAGACGAACCTGGGCTAAAGCTGGTAGCGTATCTTTACCAGTACACTCAAGGTATCCACTGCAATCGCCAATGGAGAATACATCCTTTGCGGAAGGAATACGTAGCCACTCATCCACACCAATTCTGAACTCATTAATACATCACATGTATCTTCTTATATTATCCATATATTTAAGTGGAGGATAAAATAATATTTATACTACCTTCCACCTGGTGCTTTTGGAAACTGCAGAGAGTGTATGAAAGGTGAAGGACCGACCTCGGTCGACCATACTAGAAGACCATATGGAACTTCAGTTCCATCATTAAGAATTATTTTTTCAGGTTCCATGCCTTTTACAATGCCTCGAACAAGGTGTACTCCAGACTGAAAACAATGTAAAGAGCATAACACGTTTTGACAAGTTATAAATGAAGAAAACTTGCATTGACATGAGTAGCTAGAATCAATCACCTTGGTCAATTGCTTTATAGCGTATTGTCTGAGACGAACATCGAATGATGACAATATTTCATTTGCCTGTTATAAAACAACATGTTTATATTTTAAAAGTTATCGACAGGATGTTTTCTACAATTGTAGGTCGATAAAATAACTAAACATACCTCAATTAAAGTGACACGAATGTAATCTTTAACATGAGAATACTTCTCATGGACATCTTTAACAATGAAATCACTAAGTTCTCCACTGAACTCCACACCAGTAGGACCACCTCCAATGACCACACAATGAAGCAACCTTCTTCCTTCTTCCTCAGATATACCTGAGTCCAATTGCATTATTAGTACATAATTTTTAGTTCGATATATACAGAATTAAAACCAGAAGAAATGTGTATAAGCGCACACCGATAATGTGCTTTATTACCAAGCACATCAGAAAGCATTAAATTAAGGAGCAACCGCCTGCGTATCTCTTGAGCATGGTACACTTCACGAAGAAATATTGCATGTTCTTTTACACCTTTAATTCCAAAAGTTGAAGCCTCAGCACCAGATGCAATAACTAGCTTGTCACATGCCACGTTAAATTTCCATGGCTCTAATGTGTTAGTCTCACTACTTCCATCAGTAACAGTTTCACAATGTACCTTATACATTATAAGTTTTATGAATATCGGCACTTATCTTAAAATAGAACGTTTTTTGGATTATTATAAGATTATCAAAACTTTCTTAGATTCATGGATTTTGATCGCACGCTTTGGTTGAATATCAAAGTAGATATCCTTTATTTTACGCTTTCAGATAAAAAAAAATATAATTCCCTGGATCAAGTAGTATTTTTAAAGAAAATTGAAATTTTTTGTACTAGATTTTTGAATAGAACTTTGCTTTGGTTTCAACCAGAGTAGATGATCTAATTTATTTCATCAAATCTTTCCAATAACACACGTGCACGGGGACATGAAGCACATGAGATTGTGGGCGCACACATACATTAACAAGATAATCTATGTAAAATTAGCAATTGCATATTTCCTAATCGAAGTGAATTTTGTAGATATGTATATCCATTAGCAAGATAAATGCTAGTTAAATTGCAATGACAGCTTTATATCAACAAAATAATTAAACTATCATGGCTGAAAAAAAATGCACTACAATACTAATCTTTTGTTTAATTATAAAAAGAATGGGAATCCTTTTGGACAAAAAATTTCTTGGACTTATGGCATTTTGGATATCAGTGGAAAAAACAAGTAATCAATTTCATCATTATATAATCTACAATATGAACATAAAGATGTATTAAACCTTGATCATTATTTCAGGTGAAATTTTCAATAGTGGAATGTATATGTAGTAATCAGAAGATACCTGTGCTGTGGGGAAAGTAGTTGTAAGTGAGAGCAGAGAGCATCAACTTCATCTGCTAACGTAGTATTTTTTAGTGTAAATGTTTCCAATAGAGGTGTAAGCTCCGTCTGTGCACTGTTTGAGTCTAAACACCTGGTGTTTGTCAATTTTTTAAAGTGAAAACGAACGGATTTTGGGAGATTGAAGTAGCTCTCGACTGCTTCTTTCATCGCCATGTATGACAAGCACAATTGTACCATTTCAAAAAAAACTCATACAGTTACTTCAAAGGAATGTTTACTTCAAAATTGATGCTTAAAACCTGGCATTTTAATAATTGTATTGCGTAGATGTATACTGGATGCAAGCACGGTTTGTCTTTACATTTTTTTTGGATGAAAAAAACAAGAAATGCACTTTAATAGTTTTAATTTTCATTTATGATTGTTCACGCATTTAAGAATAAGCCTTATGTCATCATTTAAACAATTACATATGCAAAGGCATTCTAATAAAATCATAAAGAGGCACTTGGGTTTCTAACAATTTAAAATTAGAAGTTCATTAAACAACTTTGGCTTCATGTACTTGATTACTACTATTACATGGTTGTTATGAACATAACAAATATTGTTCAATTGCCCTTTTGTGGATTATGATTTGCCTAAACATTAGTTTTGATGGCTTTGTCGTAAATAAATATAACAATTAGCTATAAAAACTAAAACCTACCAATTGGTTTTAGTGATTTTTGGGATTGTCGCCTTTTGAATCATTAACTAATCCCAATTCAATATAGTGCTCCTACCAAAGTTTATCTTATGTATTCATACATAATTTATACTTGTAAGATCTATAACTTAGCACATACAATGATACAAACAATGCAAGTAGATAGTTGCCTAACAGCTCTTAAATACACATTATTTGTTATAGCAATTCCTAAACACCACACACCAATAGGATAAATGCATATTTCTATTCCTTAACTCGGTTATAATTTTTCAGGAAAATAGATTTAAAAACATTATTGTCTACAGGATAAAAACTGATCAGTGGTCATCATCCAGAACTTATTTGTATATTACGTCATAAAAATTCATCAAGTGTTTTAGTAAACTTGATCATCAATCACTTCCCGGGAAAAAGTTACAATGTTTTTGTATGAAAGGTTAGAATTTCATGGACCGTATACTATAACGTAGGCCCAGAGTGAACATGGTAAAATTGGAAATCAATACAGAGAAGAGACCACCACTAAAGGATTTTTAATTTGCCCATTCCGCAAAAGAAGCAAATTAGAAAGCAACGTTGGTAATTAAATATTTATGCAATATCAAACGTCTCATTTCAAGGCTCCTAAATTCGACTATAAATAGGTTCAATCCCCTTTACATTTCTTCACACAGAAACACTTAACTTCCTCCTGTGTTTTTATACTAGCAGCTGGAATATAAAAACAAAGACATTGATACAATGGCCACTGTTGAGGTAGTTTATAATCTAATAATCTTGTGCTTATTTCCTCTAATCCTGATATTAATTCCATTTTATATCGTTATTTTGATGTTTAGCTTATATTACTAGTCCATGCAATGGCCTTTGATAGTGATAATTGATGTTAATACACCTTATATGTTCAATCCTTTAATGTTGACTCCTTGAAATTTATCCTCTTTCAAATAGCATGAAACTGTTTATGGGTTATGTTCATTCAATTTGAATTCAAACTCTGTTAATCTTATAAAACCATAACAACGTTTAAACTGAAAGCCATGATCAAATGATATAATTCAAATTCTAAATTAATCTGTCTTTAACAAATTCAAACTCTAATAAATTATAGGTTCAGTCAGCCGCTAATGTTTTTCAAGAAACAAACAACAATGCTCATGGAGAAGAAAAAGCCAAGGAGACTAAAAATGAAGAAGGGTTGGAAGCGGCAGTAGCGACCTTAGCAATCACAGAGTTTGCAAAAGCAAACAAGGATCAAAGCAAGAACGAGAAGGTTGCTCCAACCGAAGGTGCCTCGACCATTGATCAAGGAAAAGTAGATGAGACAAAGGAAAATATAGAACCAGCAAAGGTAGAAGAAGAGCCAGTGGAAGCAAAAGTAGCACCAGAGGAGCAAACTGAAGTAGAAGCAAAAGAAGAACCAAATTGTAGTGCATTTTTTTTCTCACTCCCAAAATGCCTTTCGCAAGGATCTATGAAGTCTTGCACCATGGAAAAAAATATGCTCGATAAATCTTGGTTCAAAGATCTAATTCAAAAGAGAAGAAAGGAGTCTTCTTCTTACATAGAACAAAATGTTAAAAAATTCAATAACCTAAATATAAAAACTAAAAAGGAAAGGAATGTGGTTCTCACATCTCCAAGTCATTAGAGTTTAAACGATATTCTTGTTGGAACTAAACAATTATTCACCATAGCTCGAGCATTTGATGAGTTTACAGAGTCAAGTCATATGGTAAGAAAAGTTAATACGATTAAGGAGAGCCATTTGGTCATGCGAATGATCTTCAATTCTTAAGCTGAAGGAATCATTTTCAACACTAATTGGCACCACAAACTAGATAAGATCCGAGAAGGTAAATGGTGCAGAAGGCTGGAATAATAAAGGGAGACATGGACTATTATTTGAAGAAAACAGGGCATGATTATATCAATTCATGTGTGCAGTGCACTGATAAATTTTGTTCAAGTTCTAATAGACTGACCTTTGGGAACATTGAAACTAAAAAGGTAAGATGATGCATTTCAAGTTCAAGTTGATTTGTATTTTTTTCTTGAATCAAAATTCGACTCACCCTTAGGTTATTATTTTTCATTTCACGTTAGCTGAGGTATTGTTTTGATTTATGAAAAAAATGAGATTCACCTTAAGCTTGGAGTGGGTCGTAATACCTGTTTTGTACAATCCAGGCTGCACTGGCCTACGGCAACCAAGGTGGGTTGTTTTAGCCCTTCAAATATCAATGTTTTCGGTGCGCCCTATAAATTTCTAAATCATACATGTTGAATATGTATAGAACCTAAATCGGAAATATTGACAAGATAATTAAGTAAAGTAGACGATAATTTTGAAGGTACAAATGTACTAGTGTTGATTGTTGGCATATATAATGGGAACATTGGAAGTAAACAGGTAAGGTGATGCATTTTAAGTTCATGGTGATTTTTTCTGGATGTACTCTTGCTTATTATGTTCATTTCACGATGATGTATCATTTTGATTTATTGAATGAAAAAAAGAAGAACTTGAATTTGCTTACAAGCACCGTAATGAAACCAGGATCAGCATGCTTGCTCGTTCCAAGTGTTAAATGTGGCTCTGGGCATGCTGGGTAATAATGCATCAATAAAGAAATACCATCTGCACATCCCAGTTTTTCCAAGTAATCACTGTTCAGTCCCAATGCTTCAGAAAGCAATCCTAATATTCTCTTACTTAGCTTTTGCACTTCATTTGTGTACTCGATCATTATATCCCTACATCAACCACAATCGATGAGGAACTGAATTTGTATAAACCATAGCTTACAAAGTATAAAGTTTGCAGTACCTGCATGAGTAGGGCAACTCTTCGGGTTTAGGGCCATCAGGTGCCATGGTACAGAACAAAGTGTCTCGCCAGTTCGCTGAAGCAACCCTATAGAGATCGAAATTACTGCTGAGCAGCACCTTCTTGCTAGGATCGCGTGTATAGAACATCTTTCTGGTTTCCGGATCATCCTCGTTGAACTTTTTGAAATCTCCGTGTATTCGATCGATTACAGATTGATTGATATGAAATATAAAAAGGAGCAAGAAAATTTATAGCGAGATTACCAGAATCGAAGATTATATCGCTTACCAGAATCAAAATCGAAGATTATATCCAAAACGTGAAGCCCTAGCTTCGACAGATCGGAGCTACATGCAAAGCCCTAGCTTCGAAATCGAAGGAGTTTGCTTTCTTCGACAAAACTTAGAGGGTTTATGCTTTCTTCGAATCGCTAACGTAATTTGGAGGAGGGAGCTGCGCGCGTTTTGGAGTCTTCGAATCGCTAACGTAATTTGAAGGAGGGAGATGCGCGCGTTTTGGAGGGAGGCGGAATGGTTTTGGAGGGAGAGGGAAAATAATTTGGGAAGTTGGAGGGAGATGTTTTGGGGCAGCGTTACACATGAAGGGGAAGGGAGATGCGCGCGTTACACCAGTAGGGAGAACAAAAATCAACCAGTAACTAGATAATTAAGGGTCAATAATAACGCTTCAGAATAATGCGTTATTAAATAGCGTTATTAATATCATATTTTGTTGTAGTGGACTCACTACGGGCACTAGGTTGCTCACATAAAGAAAGATGGAAGATGGGTGATATTCAATGACAACAAAGTTGGTGTATCGCATGATCCACCAAAAGATATAGGCTACCTCTATTTCTTTGAGAGAGCCAGCAGTTGATTGATATCATTGCACTGAAATCGCATGGTTGGAAATTTAAGATGAAGCAAGCAATTATAAATTTTTGATAACATGAAGCAAGCAATTATAGAGCATAAGTGAAAATACTGATGATGATATTATATAAAATGGTTGAGAAATTGTTATACACAATTTTTTTATAGCGTTCTAACTATGCAATAAAAAGAAAAATTGTTCAGCTTTGTTATACTATAGCATCATGTTAGTGCTATAAAAAATATTTTGCAAAGAGTAAATAGTTTTCATAGCAATAAGACGGTGTTATAATAGATAGTAATGAATTTTCTATAGCATTTCAATGTGTCATAAAAGGTTGACACGATGATTCCATAGCGCGTTCAAATGCTATAATAATATAGCATGTCGACATATTTATAGCAACTAAAATGCGTCATAAAAAGTTCTATAGCACGTTTCATAATGCTATAGAAAAGCAGTTGCACCAATATGGCCTATTTTAGATGGCAAGAAAAATATGTTTTCCATTGCAAGTATGACACGCTATAGTATCTACCAGACTTTTTACAACATGTTGATCTATGGCGATTATAGAATCGCTATAGAAAGTTTTTATAGCGGTTTTTACACGCTATAAAAAGTCCTTTTTGTTATAGTGTATATGTGGAGTAGGTATGACTCACTTACCTAGACTTATGTCTGACTCACTCCTATTTTCCCTTTTATTTATGGCACTAGGTTAATGGATCTTGGAGTCGTGATGGAACAAGAGACGTCGAATTTAATGTATATATTGTAAATATGTGTAACACATAACTATACATGTATGTGTAGATTGAGTTTGATTAGTGTTGTAAAGATATATGTATATGACAATGTCGTTACACTATGTGTTATGAAATAATGACGGTTGTTTTATATTATGTTGTTTCCTTCCGCCCCGAGATTCAGAAAGTTGTTAAGTTTAGTTCTTGCTATCATCTTCCAACGACTTGTCTTTTCGGCTCGTCATAGTTTGAACATCGATCCGAGCATTAAATCAGAGGGTCGAAAAGACGGGTTTTTATAGTGTATGTGCGTGTTTGTGTGTATGGGTATAAGCATTTAATATTTGTATTTCATATTGCCAAGGCATGTTTTAAAACCATTTTCAGTTTTATCCAATAATTTAAAATTGAGGTAATAGTATATACATATTAATATTGTTGTATGTCATTTAGTTATATCGTAACACGTTTTACATGTTAATTAAATGTTATGTTAATTACATTCGCAAAAGAGGAAAGGTAGAATCAATCAATGATGCCACCTTTCATCTCCTTTCCTTTAGATCTTGATGTGATTGCATCAAGATTTAATGTTGTTTATTCCTATCCATTATCATCTATTAATCACACTTGCTTTATGTTTAGCATGTTTGTTACACAATTTAAAGTATGAATATATTTGATATATTCAAACCTTTTAAAATCTCATACATAATTAATTTTGATTTAATTAATAAGGTTAAGACAATGTTAATAAAATATGATTTTATTAAAATAACAAGATTGAATCTAGTGAAATCCATTAGACTTCATAAGCCCACTATGATCTAAACATGGAAATTTATTGAAATCCACCAATTTCACCCGCTGTTATAGCGACCCGTGATTTTAAACACTTTGTATTTAAATATCTGAATTATTTAAATAGTTGAATCTTGGTTAAATGTGTTAAAATTAATTTTATAACCTTGATTAACTTCTTTTAATTAATGACAGATGATGGTAAACTAGTTGGTGAAACATTTTTTTAAATTAAATATTTTAAGGAAAAATCGATGTTGTGATTGAAAATCGTTTTATTGATATAGGACTTTTTACTTGATAAAAGTTGCTCGAACTTTTTAGACATATTTGATAAACTAGGGTAGTCATTAATAGTTAATAAAAATATTTTGCTAGTTATTGCTAACTAAAGGTGCTAAGAGGAATGATTAGCGGAGTGATTAGTGGGTGGATTAAAGAAGATATTTTAAAGAAATATTTTGGAAATTAAATATCAGGAGGAAGAAAGGAGTTTTTGATTGTTTTGGGTGATAATAGGAAATTTTCCGGTGCTCTTAGGGGCTTGAGCTTGATATTAGAAAGGAGTTTGATAAGTTAACTTACCACTGAAAAGTATATATTGTGTATATAAGTGTGTGCAAATATAAAGTTAAGTCTTTAACTAATTAAGTTAAGTTTGGACTCCTCTTGCTTGTGTAAAGCAAACGATAACTTTATATGTAGTATATTCACTTCTATTACCCTCTACAACACGTGACGTTGCGTAGACATAATTTTTACATGCTTGGTTTGGTTGTGTGTGGAGTTGAAGAGTGTGTGTGTGTGTGTAATTGTTTGAAGTGAGAAAGGTTGTTATAAGCACACTTTGTAATCCCTTAAACCTCTTTAAAGTGGTGATATGTGAATGCAATTTGATAAAATATATATTGGTTTTGCTCTACACTTATAGTAGCATATGTGGTAGTAAAGAAAAGGTTTGCATAAGTGTAGAACATTTAGAACAGAAGTAACAAAAGTTAGAAGGCGAAAAAGATCGCTATTTGTTTTTATTATGATTAGAAACATATCCTTAGGGGTTTCTTTTCATGGTTATTTTTTACTTTAAGTATACTACCTATTATAAAAAAAGTCATACCTCAAATTATTTGTTGGCATAGAGAAAATAGACCAAACTTTCAAGTAATTTCAACTTTTCTCGGCCAGGTCTTTTTGACATTAGTTAATAGCAACACATTTTGACCCTACGGTTGCATTTCTAACTTTTTACAGTAATGGTTGTTGTTGTGTTGTTCTTATCAAATTTAGCAATCAAAATGAGCTTGAATATTAGTAAAATTGATTATTTTTGTGAGATCTTTTTAGGGATGACTAATAACATGTTTAAAAATATTTTAAAAGTAATTTCAAGTTTAAATATATTTTTAATAAATATATAAATGTATTTTCAAAGTAAAATGTTTTCTTTATATTTAAGGCTATTTAAAAACGGCTTTTAGTAAATTCTAAATTAAATATTTTTACATAATAGTTTATATGAATATTTAAAACATATTTTACATAAAGGTATTTAAAATATATATACAAGTATTGAGAAAGAAGTATTATTTGATAAAAGGGGATTATAAGCCACTTGTGTGATTTGACTGTTTTTGTGTGTTTATTTGTTTATGGGAGGTTAATACTTCTATACTTAGCACTAAAAGTCGACAAAGTAGACTTGTTCTATCGGTGAAAGTTAAGAATGATGTATCAAGGTAGGTGCAACCTGTGTCCTAATCTACCTAGCTTCACACTTGACCGAGGGATAGCGTAAGTTGAGAAGGTTGGAAAGGGTGATAAGTATACAAGACTTGACTTCTATATGCAATCGTTTTTATTTCTGTTGAACTTGACCAAAATTTACTTAGGAAGTATATAAAAGCTTAATAGATTTATACGGTTTGAGGTCCTACGGGGAGGACTCATTCATATGAAACGTCTCTTGCTTTAAGAATGTATATTTGAGATCCCCCAGGGAGGACTCCTATGTATCATCCACTTGCTTCTAAAAGAACCGGAATTGAGTTAACCGAAAATTCACCGATTTGGTTTTGAAGAGTCCAGTATCAGAGTGAATATACTTATATGAGATAACTCAAAACCATAACCACTTCAAAACTGATATACGAGTTCTATGTTATGGAAGCGGTTGTGGAGCAGAATGTTATAGAGTTGGACTGTCTGTCTTGAAGGTAACTTTAAGGGAGAGGTCAACTTTAACATTTCAAATAATGCGATCATGTTGTACTGTCTGTCCTGAGGGTGATTCCAAGAGAGAGGACATCGTTAGCATTCGTTAGAAGACTTGTGATGGGATCCATGGAGTGGTTCGTGAACTGTTAGAGTGATGGTGGCTCGTGTGTTGAGATGCTAGAAATGTAACTTCACTATCAGAAATGAAAGAAAAAAAAGTAGGGGCATAACAAGTGGGTTCAGCAAACCCAAGAAAATATCAAATCCATATCAAGAGATACTTACAGTTGATTCGCGCGGGAGTTGATGGTACTCGGTGTCATGTATTGGGGCATGGATCGGTTATGTTTTCCTTTGAAGTATATTTTATCTAGAGATATACGTCGCCTCTAAAGGTAGTTTTTGACCCTTGTCAGGAGGCCCACCTCGATGTACTAAGGGCACTTCTAACAGAAATCCATACGCAAATGCAACCCTTAGTGATTTTGATTGTATACATAATATTATTGTGATGTGAGATGCAAGCAGCATAGCTATTTTCTTATTTATATTCTACACCCTAGACAATATCTATTATAGTGCCTTAATTACTTATTATACGATTTCGGTTCCTTTAAGGGGAAGACCACTCCTGTGATTCGGTTGGTCTCAAAAGATACTGTTATACAGACATGTATTTATTGATTCTCTCATATCAGATGTATGTCTGACTCCTGGTTTCATATTTCCTTTAAATTCTCGAGTGCTCTTTCGAGTAGTCTGAGAAAGGTAGGTTTGCATTGGATATTCTTTGGAGCTTCAAGAGACGAGCTGGATGTTTTTTCCCACTTCTTTATTTTTATTTCTACTGCACTCTAATATGTATATGTCAACATTAAGAGGATAGACAGTTACAACTATTCAGGCTATTGATAGTACATAGGATAGTAACTATGAAAATACTCTGTATCTTATAGTAACTCATTTTACTGTCTTTTTGGATAGTATATATAATTGTTCCGGTGTGACATTCAGATGTTTTGTTCCTTCTTTCTTGTTCCTTTTCTTTCTGCATTTTCTTTTTACCTCAACAATCTGTCTTTCTTGCACTTCGGTGTTCATTACGTAAATACCGTGGATGTATTAGTGCCGACATTTGGGGGTCGAAAAAGCTGGTCGTTACAGTTGTGAACCAGCATAGTTTCCTTTTACTATTTAGTTGACTCGGTGTTTCCGCTGGTAGTGATAGAGTTAGGGGTATGCCTTAGGGGCAGTTCTGTAATTTATTATAAATTATTAACTCTGCAATCAATTCTCGTTCATAATAAAGATGTTTTTCTTTTGTCATATGTTTGTTATAATGTGTTATAAATAATTAAATGTTTAATTAAAATATATCTAATAGCAAGTCAATAAATGGTGCATTTGTGATAGAAATTACAAATAGTTGTAATCATGAGTATTGTAAACACATAATTTTAAATATCCTAGTCAAGTTGTACTGAGACTAGATATTGATGCATCAATTTAGACTAGAGTACGTAACGCTCTCCATATTTTGGGCAGTGTATTACTTATGACTGATGGGAGCACTATGGGGTTACGTACTAATAGTTATTTGGTAACTATGAACTAACTCACTTGAAAGATTTTTGTTGATTAATATAGCTAAGGTCAAATAGAAAATATCGATGTGACCAATTTACACAGTTCTTTTGACTTGAGAATACTATTGATCTTCAATATGAAATCTTTGCTTTGATTATAGTTAAATCGTGGCATGACATCCATCAAATGACTATAGTTGGGTCGAGAGGAAGTATCGAAAGTGGAACACTATTCAAGATAGGATTCGTCTCTTCAGTTGTATGAGGTTAATATCACGGTCAACTAAATTCAACCTAAAGTCAAACTAAAGTCAAAATCTCTGGCCAGAGTAGTTCTCTTAATAATAGTTACTATTATTGAACCAAGGACTTCGTGTTTGGACCATAGAGTTGAATATGGAAGATATTGGAAATTTGACCATCACCAAATTTCATAAGCCTAAAGTGATATAGTTTTAACGAAGAGAATTGGTGTAAATAATTTTCACTAATGAGTAATTCTTAATAAAATATTGGATTTTACCGAAACCAAGTAAGCGATAAATTTGGCTAGAATGTCACATCACCTGCTATGTGAAGTGTGAACATTAATATTTGAATTATTCGATATTAATCGCCAACCAAATTTACCCCTAAGAGTCACACAACTGAAAATTGAATACTCCTTTTCTCGCCCAATTTAATTAATTTGTAATTGTTATAAATTAATTAATATTTATGAAACATCCTAGGCTGTCATATGATGTTTTTGTTTGCAATTATTGTTTTTCAAGGATTTCAGCCATGTCATTGATATTCTGCCTGGCATGCTGGTCGTATGTTGTTGATATTTTATTATATTTTGCTAGGCATGTTGGCAGTATGTTTGCTGTATGGGTCGAATGGTCCTTGACTTATGTTTCATACACACACACACACATATATATGAAAATGGATTCCTTTATTATTGATAAATAATATATTACAATACATACCATACCATTACATACTACACAACTCATGTTGAGTTACCTAGTTATACAAACGATAGTCTAAAAAAAACAAAATAGCCGGTGAGCATTTTAGCATTTTCGTGCAACCATGCAGCCAGTGATGCATCAGTTCAGGTCATGAAAGCCCAATTGCTTTCGTCGTCTGTACACAATTTTCTTATATTTTAAGAACTAAGCCTAGTGTGAAGAAAAATTCAATTCAAATCAGACCCATTTTAGCTTCTCATACCCATTGCAATATTTTGCTTATTCCAAACGATAAACATTATAAAAAGTTTAAAAAATCCACCAATAACCGCAACTGTGACTTCACTTCCTCTCACGCTAGTAATCCCCCACATTGTAGTATTCCTGTAACCGTCATTATTGCTGTATCTAATGTTGTCAGACCCGCCATAGACGAATCAAGTCATGGTAGAACCCAATCGTCGCTTTCGATCTTTGCATCAGGTTTGTTATCGAAATTTCCAATGTCGATTTGACTCTCTTCGCCATATCTAAATTTGGTTCAATCCCTACCATAGTCTTTAACAATCGATGGAAGCCTTAGAAAACCCAGATGCATCCCAAAAATGTCTTCATTTACCCAGATCTTATTAAACTTGTTGTCGAAAATGACCGAGACTGCTTTTTTGCCTTTATTTAGATGCATCCTTTGAATCGACATTATTGTTGGCTTCAAACTTAGGCTACCACTTCTAATCTCAATGTAGATTTAGTACAAATAGAGGTACTATCCTTGAATAATCCAAACAAACCCCGTAATCGTATCTTCTCTCCACCCATCACACTACAAACAGCCAAAGAATGAGGTGATTTCCCTAACATCGCAAGGGTTTGTGCGATTTTGAGCATCAAACATGCGATGAAAATTTGTAAACATAAAACCTGATCTACTTTAGAAACTCGATGCTTCACTTTTCATATTCTCCACTATCATTGCAATCCACCTAAGAATCAGATTTGGGATTTATGTTGTTGAATCCATTGTGAAGATGAGAGTAGTAAAAAAAAGAAACGTACCGTAAGACCTTGTTTGGGTTCCTTTAGTTGCGAACTCATTTTCATCAGTGGGCGAATGTCTTCATCTGTCTAAATTAATCTGTTGTCATTGGAAGAGATTGCCCCATCTTCTACTCATTGTTATGGAGTTCCTATATGCAAGAGAGTTCCTTATATATATATATATATATATATATATATGTGTGTGTGTGTGTGTGTGTGTGGCTGTATGATTCTCGAATCATACATCTTTTATTTCGAAAAAAATTAATATTTATGAAATATTAACTATTGAAATTTATTTAATGTGTACCGAACAATATTAAATAGTGTGTATATAACAATTATATAAACACTAATCAAGACACGATATCGGTACACTTTAATTGGATTTGAGGCCCATACGGGGCTTGATAATTTCGGTCATGAAGAGGGCTTTATAGGGCGACCATTTGATGGCTTATGGAGGGAGTTTTGAATGTTAAAAAAGAGGAGAATTGGTAAGAGAAAATTAAGGATCTTTAATCTACTTTTGCTCTCTACTCTCTCCCATATATAAACATCTTAACCCTCATTTTCTTTTTCATCTTTTGCTGCCTCCATCATCCCTTTGCTGCCCGGAATATACCTCTCCTTTTCCTTAAAATTTTAAGCAATCAAATACAAATTAAAATCAAATAATCATCGGTATTAAGGCAATATAGAAGCTAGCAACTTCGAGATTAGAATTCGATTCAAGGAGTTCGCTTCTTCTTTTCAACATGCGAGCTTTAGGCCTTGGTGAAAGGTACTCTTTTAATTTAATATTATATATAAATATTTATATAATCTTCGCTCCATGTATTGTTTTGTTAGAAATACCAAAAATCGGTATATAGATGGATTATTGCATGTTGATAATTGTGTGTGTGTATGCGTGTATGCGTGCGCGCGCGCGCGTGTGTATATATATATATATATAAATAAATTTTTATGTATATATATTTGCATACGCTTTTAGCCTGAAAATAAAAAAAATTGAAATTTAAATAATAATATAATATATGATTTTTATATATTTAATCTAATTAAAAAGTTTAACACAACAAAATACATGTTATAAAACTTAACAAAATTTAATTTTGTTAGAAAATATTTCGACAATAAATTATTTTTTGTATATTTATTACATATATATAAATACAATTATTTAATTCAAAATTGTTTATATAGATAAAATGTATGTATATATATATGTATTTACTCAATATTATTAGACTATATAATATTAATATGATTAATTATAATCTGTGCGGTTTTAATTAATTTAATCTTTTGATTATTAATTATTTAGAATCGAAAACGAAATTAATAAATAAATAAATTTTGTTCTCTAGTCGAAAGCAATAGCAACATATATATTTAATTATATATATATATATAATTATAACCAGTTTTATATTTATATGTAATATACATTTAAATTAATTTAAAATATGAAAAAATTCACATCAGATTTCACATAATAAATACTCTAAATTATTTACAAAATAATAATTTTATAATTTAATTATATTTATTTATGTATTTTAATAAATGGTTTATGTAAATAATATACAATTAATATTGTATAATATTATATAATTATATTTTTATAATTATACACACACACACATATATACATATGCACACACACACACACACACACACACATATATATATATATTGACAATCCATTTGTATATACGAACGGCTAACAAGACCGTTGAGGTGTAAATCTCTACAACTACGCACGGACGTATCAAACCATGTACACATTATCCTGTTACACGTGCACGCATACGCATATATGTGTATATATACACATATATAAAATATAATAAAAATTATATAAAATATAACTTTATTTATAAATTTAAATAAAATATTGATTTTATTTAGCAGAAAATTTAGAAATTTTTTCAACGAATTAGACTACATAGGCCTATTAAAGATTCAATAATGGAATTTTTTGAAATTTACTCAATTCCTCTGCCGTAGGCTGGCCTAGTTTCAACATATAGAAGCTTACATACCCCTTATCGGAATGAAAGATATCGTATTAAAATCAACCAAAAAAAAAAAGATTTTCAATTTTTATCATTTAAGTTTACTTATGGTAATTGAAAGAACATTTGGAATATAAAAAAGAAGATTTGCAATCTTAAATAATATACCGACTTTCCAATTTCCGATTCAAGTAACTTTGGTTGTTGCTACAATAACTATTCACAATTTCATACGAAATCGCAATAATAGAGACTAAGACTTATACCATATGACCATGATTCCAATCCTAGCAGGTAAATACCTTGAAGAATACTACAAATTTCAAGCTGCTGATGAGAGAGATAATGTACCGGTTCAAAGGATTGTAGGAAATAATATGACATTAGTTAGAGAAATCATGAGAGGTGAACTAGTTGCTACATGATGTCGTTGAATTATTGTCTTTATCATATTTATATTAACTATTTTGCATTGTGTTGATTTTATTGTAAACCGTTCTATCTTTATTGTTGTTTATCTTATTTATGTTTATACTAAGTAATTAAAAAGTAATCACAATTAACAATAATTATTATTAAAAAAAATACTCCTTTTCACTTTCACTAACCCATCCCTTTTAGGATACCCAAAAAACACACTGTAGATGTTTGCAAGCAAGTTCTAAAACATGTGTTATATAGCACATTAGTCATAAATTTTTTTGGTTTCATGGGAGCAACACTCATGTTTCACAAGTATGTTAAAAGAAGTAAAGGTCAATCTCATTCAAAGAAAGGAACAATGGCACCTTCGTCCACTCACATTTTTCACCTTTTTATCCGCAGTTCCTTTGCTGCAAGAAAAAATAAAAAGAAAAGAAAAGGAAAAAAAAAATCCAAAACGTGCCGCAAAGCAGCTACCACCAAAATATCAAAAACAACCTGTCACGAACCATCCAGATCACGCCACGTCACCGCCTTCCCTCTCTTAATGACACCACACCAAACCCAAAGCTCCATTTAATCTTCCCCTTCCTTCCTCCGTTATACATTTCAAATTACTCACAGGCGCCATGGCTGTTCCCGCCATCATCTTCTTCCTTTTCCTAGCCATCGCTTCCTCTTCACCCACATTGCCCTCCATCAACTCCAACTCCATCCTCGTAGCCCTTCTAGATTCATCCCACTACACTGATCTATCCGAATTGATTGAAAAGGCTCTTCTCCTCCAAACCCTAGAATCCCAAATCGCCACGCGCAACCTCACAATCTTTGCTCCCAACAACCAGGCCCTAGAACGCGACCTCCACCCCGAGTTCAGGCGCTTTCTACTTGAACCCAGAAACCTCCCTTCCCTCCAGTCCCTCCTCCTCACCCACGTCTTCCCTCATCGCCTCCATTACCGCAACTTCGGCCCTCGCTCAAGCCACCAATCGCTATCAGGCGAGAGCAACATCATAGATCCGGCCACCGTGACCCGGCCCAACGACGTCGTACGTCCCGATGGAGTGATACACGGCATCAACCGGATCTGGATTCCGAAATCCGTACAAGCCAGCTTCAACAAAAGACGCAACCTCGCTTCTATTTCAGCCGTGCTCCCCACCGGTGCACCAGAAGTCGATCCGAGAACGAACCGTTTGAAAAAACCGGCGTCTCCATCACCCGCTGGCTCGCCTCCAGCTTTACCTATTTTCGACGCTCTCGCGCCTGGGCCGTCCATTGCACCGGCACCGGCTCCTGGGCCGGGATCCGGAACACACCATTTCGACGGTGAGTCGCAGGTCAAGGACTTCATACACACTTTAATTTTGTACGGCGGATACAACGAATTCGCGGATATTCTGGTGAATTTGACGAGTTTAGCGACTGAAATGGGGAAGCTAGTTTCGGAGGGTTACGTTCTGACCGTGCTGGCCCCAAATGATGAAGCGATGGCGAAATTAACGGCGGATCAGCTGAGTGAGAGTGGTACAGTGGAGCAGATAGTGTATTACCATCTAATACCGGAGTATCAAACCGAAGAAAGTATGTACAATGCTGTAAGGAGATTCGGTAAATTGAAGTACGATACATTGAGATTGCCTCATAAAGTTGTGGCCAGAGAGGCCGATGGATCAGTGAAGTTTGGAGAAGGGGAAAGTTCGGCTTACTTGTTCGATCCCGATATTTACACGGATGGGAGGATTTCGGTACAGGGGATCGATTCGGTTTTGTTTCCCGAGGAGGAGGAGGAGAGGGCGACGGAGTTGGTGCCGGCGGTGGAGAAGAAGGTATCGTCCAAAAGGAGAGGTAAGATTAATTTTGTTTAAATTAAATTTTTGTTAGGTGGTGACGTTACCGCAAGTGAAAGTAAACTACTACATTGTCGGTGGAAGTTCATCTGTCTATTTTTGAAAATTGAAAAACGTAGAATATTCTTCATTAAAAAAACGTTAAAATATTATTATTTAGTAACTGATATTTTTTACATGAAATTTTGATTGCAGGTAAACTGTTGGAAGTAGCTTGTGGTGTACTGGGAGCATTCGGTAAGCAGTTAAAGTTCACCCAATGTTCACTGAAGGATTAATGTGTGAAATATATACCAAAATGGATCATGAAAAAATGAAAAAAAGAATCCCTGAAAATTATTTACGTGAATAAACTCAAAATGGGGCAAAAACGGAGTCCATTGATTTTATTTGTTTTAATTTTTGTATATAGAACAAAATGTTTTGTTTATTGTTCCAACAAGTATTTTACCCAGATGTAAAATTATTGCAATTGTTCATTGCATTACAATATACTTGTATTTTTGCTCGATTTATTATAATATGTGTAGTATTAAATGTGCTGTTCAGCTATCGCTTTTGATGGGGTTTACTACTGATGTTAAGTACAAACCAGAAATTAATAAATATTGATTATGTTTTCTTGAACGTCTTATAAAAACCCTTCTTTGTCTTTTGACTATGTTTTCTTAATTATCTGTCAAGATTTACTATATATTTGAATTTGATTATCTTTTGGTCTTGTTTAACTTTTGTTAATCAATGGATTAAATAATAAGGATTTACCATTGCTTTAGAAGGAACAGACTAATTGTATGATTAATCAAAGTAGTAGGATATTTAGAAAATTAAATATTGAAGTCAAATACAAGTGAAATGGAGTACAGCTTTTTTGTGCAAGCTGTGCAAGCATGAAATTATTCTTACAGGGGAACACTAGCTGGCAACAAGTTGTACCGAGGGAAACACTGCCACAGGTGAGGACATTTATTTTGTCTTCTTACTTCAATTTCATTTTTCTCGGTTCCCTGTGAATTTTATTACGTCACATTGTTAGATTTCATTTCTTAAAGAAATTGATAAAATTTATTATATAAGTAACATTGGAAAATATGAAATTAGCGTTACGATTGAAATTATTTGTTACTGTTTAACACGAATAAAGGGGGTAAAAGAGAAATTTTAACACGTGTTTATAGATCAAATGTTAATGTATACCGAACAAATTTTACTTAATTCAATAATCGTTATAAAAATGAAATATCACTCGAAATATAATGGATACGGTTTTAGATATAGCATTTAGTTAACGACCGAGATGGCAACTTGTGTCTTCCAAACACTAGAAGCCTTAAATTTAAGATGTAATATTTTTTGTTTATACAGTTAAATAAGGTAGTTGTTATTAGTTTAATTATTTAATTAATATGAAAGATAATAAATAATTCCTTTTATAACTAATAATCAACATATCTAATTTAAATTGATATATTTAATAATAAAAATATAATTTCATTTATATGATTTGAAATCCATATAATAAAAGATGATAATCCATGTTACCCAATGCAAATAAAAAGATATTTGAAAACAACTAATTGTGTTTTCCAAAATCTTTGAGTTCGGTATCCATCCACATGTGTGCATTATTGTCATGATCCAACATCTGTAGACACTTCGAAAACCAGCTTTTGTAAAGCTTCCACCAACGATGATTACCATCTAAGTTCATGCACCAATTAAAGCATGCTCAAGGGATTGACAAATGGAAAATGTTTATGATCCTTAAAAGAACTTAAAGATCTAAATTAGGTTCTTCTCATCATCATACCCACCATATTCTAAATGGCATGCATAAAGGTGATTTTTCTCTCTTAACGAGCAACATAAGAAGGTTTGACAGAACGATGAATAAAAGAAGTGTGGCTAACACCAATGTCATCATCCATATTAATAACTTCATTTTCATTGAACGGTAGGATAATATTCAAATTTTAGTCATTAGATGGGGTTTCTTAAACTAATTATGGTCATCAACTTCGAGTGTGATTTGATTCGGTAATCGGCATAGTAGATCATTTGGCTTATTTAAATCTCAATAGCCAAATAGCCCACATAGATGTGACCATGATTTCTCCAATGATACTCGAATGAATTAGTTGCTCCAGATATCCTTAATTGGATATTATTCCAATTTGTGTTTCAATATTACATCCAAATTCTAATTGAAAAAACATAAAAAAATCGGTAACTTGATGATTATCTCAATTTTATTGGAAAAAAATTAAAACATAAATACCATACCTCGATCTCTCCACCATTCGTTGTTGTTGACAACAATGCTTCGTGGCATACACCATTGACCATTATAGACCATTATAGCGATTTGACTAGGCACTCGTAAGTTTTGTGCTTTATAAGGGATGCTTTGAGAGATATATGGAGAGAGTGATGAGCTAGATTGGTTGATATTGAGCGACGTGGGAAATAGAGGTATATTTTAGGTTGGGGAGTGCATATAAATGACTATAATGACTCAAGGATACGATTCAAAGACGACTTGACATAGGTATGCTAAATAAGTTACCAAGCATGGTTTTGAGACATGGAAAAATAGGTAAGGGAAGTAGCTCAATGAGACGCAAACAAGAGATGAGGCTACTGCATAATACACGCAGCAATAAAGTAAAGCAGTGCAAAGATAAATAGCAAACAACCAACAAATACAGTTTTACGTGATTCGACCTATCTCGGGTGCCTGCGTCCATAGAGGAAAGAGTTTATGTTTTATTATCGGATTTGAGAGATGATACAAGCTAGAGTGCGTAGGATACAATTATTCCCCTGCATTTATGCTGTAAATCTACGAGGAGGAAGAAGTGAGAAGTAAAAATGACAACCTAGGGCCCAATCTTTACGAATTTCAAAAGTCCTTTTTTTGAGTCCCCTTCCGCCTCCGATACCCATAAAGGAAACCCTCTCTAACAATCCGACTTTTTCGATCCTCGGACTCAACGTCCAAACCGACATTGACACCCCCACTTCGAGACCCGAAAATAGACGTCGATGATGCTGAAGTCATCATGAGAATCATTTTCAAACGACAAAGTGAGTTCAATACTGTTTTGCACAACATCAAGTAAACATAGCAGATAAATAAATTTCTATTACAAAAATTTGTTTTATAAGAATCATTACAACACCATTAACCCATATCGCTCGGGGAAAATACATAATAAATAAAAGTAGTGTCATGTTCGATATATGAAGATGCCAACACAACATATAACCTGTTATAATTTCTGGTTTTACATAGCGAAATTTTCAAAATAACCTTTATTTGTTAGATAAGCCTCCTATTTCATCTTCAGAATCTTTAATAGTCATTCCAAAAGATACCTGTCTAATCCATAAACTCAGCATACTCGAATGAGCATCCGCGATTTTATGTGGAATAATAAAAATACGGGTCAGACATCAAGTTTGATATGAGTAAAATCTATACCCTAAGAAATCATAGTGAGATCACGCCGTTGTAGCATGGAACGGATTTTCACCTCACTTTACCATCCTAACAATTACATCATATCATGCTAACAAGCATTACATCAAAAGCAACCATGTGCATTACATTCAATCCTTAAGTGTGCCCTACACTTACCATCCAGTTATGAACCATCCCATATTTATATCATTAATTCAAATTAAGTATATCCTATACTTAACATACATTCATGAACCAAGTCATTCAATCATCCATCATCCATTCAAACATCATATAATCTCTTGTTTTAGGTGTTCATATTTAAGTTATCATTAACTTACTTTAGTCATTACCTCCCTAGGTCTGTCTATCACTAATTTATCTTTTCTCGAACAACGTCACCTGATGAAATGACCACTCATTCCAACATGAGAGCCACCATAACTCTCCTAAGATGTTGAATTAAGCACTCTTAAATACATTCCAGCAAGCGTCTTTACTGAGCGTCAATAGCATCTCTTAGTCATTGAACCGCCATCGTTCACGTTGTAGATTTATTTTATTTATTACACCACCTTGATGTTTTAGTACACTGTCATGGAACCCTGCCATAACTCCCATTTAGAGTTTTAAAATATTCTTAGGTTGACCCTATCGTGACACCCTGCCATATACCATTAAATTTAGACTTAATAGTCAAGGCACCCTGTCATCCAAAACTCTATGAGTTGGTATATCTTTACGATCATGCTTCAACCCCTTTCTTTCATTAATTCGTTGTGTACCATATATATTTTTTAGATAAAACATCATTATCTTTGATTTAAATTATATCATATCATTTATTAGCTTCTCTAAGCTTTCTTCCATTTCAAAAATAAGTTAACACAATTTTAGTTATAAATTTTTCCTTTATTTAATCTCTATGAAATAGTCAATCAACACTTGAAAACCGTCTTACAAAGTGCATTAAGTACTTCTTATTTTACTAAGAAACATTTAGCTTCCCAAGCTATTATAACTTGATCCTAGCTATCGTATATTGGCTTTCCCAAAGCCATTGCCAGTCAATCCTAGCTATCACATATTGGTTATCCCATAGTCATTGCATGTTGATTTTCCTAAGCCATAGTTAGTTGACCCTTAACTAACCATTGCATGTTAATAGTTTGTTTTAGCTTTCATAAGTTGAGCTTCTAAAAGCTGTCGCAAATTGATAGCTTTCCAAGCTATTGCACGTTGAGCCTAAGCCACTGTCGCATTTTGACCCTCATCTTAGCTGTTCCATGTTGACAACTTCACTAGCTATTGCATGCTAATGCCCCCTTAGCCATCGCAAGTTGACCAAGCCTTCGCAGATTGAGCTTCCTTCAAGCCTTCGTAGGTTGAGCTTCCTCCAAGCTATCGCAAGTTGGCTTTCAATAGCTGTTGCACGTTGACATCCTATTGGCTAATGCAAGTTGATAACTTAAGTAGCTACTGCAGATTGATTATTCTTAGAGATTATCACAGGTTAGCATGACATTTTCGTAATTAACTTGAAAACTGTTTTGTTACCATATTAAGTAATTACTTTACACCAAATCTCATTTGGTGTCAAAATCTCATTGGTCAGTACATTACTTTATAGTTTTCTTTTTAGATCTTGTTAATTACATCCACAATTAATCAATTATCTTTAATCAATTAATGCTTCCATTTACCAAATAATTCATATAAAATCGAAAATTAATGAGAAAAATACCAAAAATTCATTAAAAATCAAATTTATAATATTTTACATCATATCATAATTTTAGGTCAAAATTATTATTTTAATAATTAATTTTCCTAGATTAACCATTTTCCTAACTTATAAAATTCATAAAAATTCCAAATAAATTCCATAAATCATGAAATTAAAAACCCATTGTTGTTTATCATTATAAACATCATATTAAAGTTTTCTACCATTTAAATATGATTAGACCATGTTTTACCCTGAAACACGAACAAATTCACTTGATTTAAATTTCAAATCACATTCCAAACAAGGTTTAATCATTCAAATGCATTTATCATCATCAAAATCATTTATTCAAAAGAAAATGCAAACCTAAACAGGTTAGGGCGGTTTTGAAGTAAAATTTTACTCGCCATGATTAAGAAAACTTTGTTTTTATATGTTTTCTTCTTAAAGTTGAAAACTTGAATCTTCTACCTTTGATTTTCTCTTCTCTTGCTAGAAATGGTGGCCGATCTTGCTTGGGTTTTAGGGATTTAGTCTCGTAAATTATAATAGTGTGACATGATGGAATATGGCTAAGGAAAATAGATAAGTGATTTCTTGGGCTAATATTCCTTCTAGCCTAGTCTTACCAATGCATCTCCCCTAACACATATTCTTCTCACTCTAAAGCTTAATTTATTTATTTCTATTATCAAGGCCAACCTTGATTGCTCTAATTACCCTTGGTCCATTCAATTAATTTTTTAAAATGCCCCGCACATAGTTAATCAAATCTTACTCAAGCAACCCTTGCAATTAAAAATATCTTTTTATTATTAATTCAATTTCCTTTATTATGGACCCTTCAAAAATGACGTGTTACAGTCCCTCGTCCTTATGAAAATTTCATCCTTGAATTTCGATAAAGGAAATAAAATTTACACAGATACCTTGGAAGTGTAAAGTCATCATCATATAAGTACACACAAGTATTAAAGATTACTAGTACCCTACTATTGTAAACCATCAATCATATAAAAAAAATGCATTAATGCAACTGCTAACACATAATCATATCATATCATATCATGAATATATTAGTACACTACTAGTACAAACAACAAACAACCAAAACACCCTGCTATAGATATGAATGTCTAAAACAACTCAGGATATATATTCTAATCCTATCCTCTACCTCCCAAGTACAACCATCTCTATCGTCATTCGAACGGACGTAAGAAAGTCTGATATCTTTGTTCCTTAACTCCTTCATATCCTGGCCAATTATCCCCTTCGGTTGTCTCACATATGTCAAATCTACCTCCACAGGTAAGTCATCTATCACTCTTGGTTCTACTACCAAACCTGGATCATGCACACATTTTCTTTATTTTCTCCTAATTCTTCGAAGAAAGTGAGCGAATGGTTTGAGAAGTGACGTTTGAAGTTGTAGAGATATCAAATATCTGCTTGGTTTTCAGACAAATGTAATCAATCGGCTTAGTAGAACAACATAAGCGTTAGGATGCATTTGAGAAGGAATGAGCCTCATTGACTACAAGACATGACGGAGGAATGGGTAGAAGGGAGGCATTGCTTCGGATAAGCATATGTACCAGTTACAGACCTTGTAACCGGCCGAAGTATTATGAGCTTGCTCATGCGACAATGGGAGCCTAACTTTATCTAGGGGAATTCAATGCCTAGAGTAGATTCTTTGGAGTTCCGCAGCTAAAAGGCTAAAGGCAAGGGAATATGGTGGATTGTTTGAGACCATAGCCCCTTCTAGGTTAACATATGGAGGAATCTTGCAGCAGGATCCTCGATATTCATCAGTGGAGCCACATCGATTGGAGGCCTACAAGAAAGGCAGTTTCTGAAAGATTCAATGGTCATAGGAGTGGATAACAATGCCTTGCTAGAAGCCTTTGATTGAGATGTAGACGTGGAGGCGAGCACTGTAGCGGTAGAGATACGCAAAGTGCGTAAACTAGGTTCTATAATTAAATTGAAATCTTGGATGATGAGTATGATTTGGTAATATTTATTTGAATTTTTATACTTGAATTATAATTGTCTAGTCCCTATGTGTGGTTGATGTATATCATCCGATGAGATTTGACGTGTGTCAACCCATCAGATTCTGTACATTGACTAGGGGTAGTATTTATGTCCTATGCACTGTGTTTATCATGTGTCTTGCGCACAACACTCAGTGTAAAAAGCTCACTTGTTCTGGTAAACGAGCTGCAACATGCAATAGAACTATTTGTGAGATATTACCCATTAACATAGGAATTATATTAACAAAACCATATGGATTTCAACGTGGAACGGAACTCGAACTCTCGAATGGAGAATTCTGAAGAGATACTGAAATTTTCATGAATAAAGAATTCTTGGTCAATGAATCTAGTTGTTGATGGGACTTGTGTCCCATTATGTGTCAGTGCTTTAATTCATGGAAAGATAAGTGTAATTCTGTGGAACTTTGTCCAAGCTAACTCAACTCGTTCCATGGATAAACACATGACTAAATTCCATCTTGTCACGACCCAGGATTTTCGACGCCCGAAAATCGACATCAATACGTCCACTGTATTACATGCCGAACAATCGAATGCCGGAAATACCAGATCGTTAGGGGAAAGAAGAAAGAGGTAGAAGAAGAAATAAAAAAACATCAGAATCTCACAATCGCAGCGGAACAATATATAATAGATAACAACAGATCTTTATACAAAAGAAATATAACTGTTTTTATACATTACATCATCAGAGTACAACGCAATCAATAACACAATACTGGACAGTTATAATAACCTGTCCTCGCACAAGCTGACTATATAGCATACCATACACAGCAGAATATAAATTAGATACGTAATATACGTCTTCGCCATCCAGCTCGTCGCCTGAGCTCTACAACATCCTATCCTGTATCTGTAATACTCGGTCTGACCCGAGCATTATAATAAAATAACACCCGAGTCGGTCTGGAAAATCAGCGTGAGAAAACACACTCAAATTGAATTATTAAAGTTTCAAAAACCCTTTGAAAATCAAAGGTATGTCGTAAGACCACGCCACAAATAAACATGCCGGGTTTTTACCTTACGATAACCAAAACATTTTATATCAAAATCCTCGGATATTATAATAGTGTCTAAGTACAAATACTTATTCAAATAGCTGAAATGCTTACATCTAACGTTCCAGCATAGTTGGGTACAATCAAAACCGTACGGTGCTTATGGAGAATGGATTCCAACTGAATGACTAGGCACTAGGGTACCACCTGTCACGGTACCTGTCTAGAAACACCGTACCGAGGACCACTCCGGGATCCCCCGCAACACAAGACATGAACTATCCCTTACTGGATAGCCCGAATAAGATAACCCCGCGGTTTGGATCAGCAATCGTCCACACAGCCGAAATAAAAAGGGACTCTAGGTAGGGGATACCTTACCCTACTTGAGAGCTACCCACTTAGCCTTGCTGCATATCCCTTGATTTTCAGTCATTCCTGGTTGATGAGGCTCGAGGCTAAGCTTTACCTTTTTATAAATATTCACTTAGAATGCTCATTGTCCTCCAATGACAATGTACTGATAGCATTCATCCATACAAGTCTGTTCCCGGTCCGAACGGATCCGAAGGCACTACTCCTACTACATCCATTTTGGAATCACCCTCGGGATTAGTAGCGATTAGCCCCATGCACTTCACTGCTCCATCTTCAACTCCAAGCTCTTGTCTTCATTTCGAAAACGTACTCGTTGGATCGAAGTGGTTTTCGGATCACAAATCTGATCTCGGTCTCTTCGAAACAACATTCGCTATTCCCGGTAAACTCAACCCCGGTTCTTTAGGAAATAAACAGAAGAAAATAAGATCGGAGATCACCTCCTAACTGTTAGTGGATGGATTTCCTTATAAACGTCCCAGAAGAACAAACGAGTTTATACATACAATATAGCACCTCGAACGATAACTGTACCATATAATTCCCGTACTTCTCCTAGATATTTCCAAAGTTACATTTGGGTCCAGATTTGATAGTCGGTTATTTAACTATCAAATTAAACAATCATTCAACCAATTATTTTATTTCCACTGAAAAACACCAAGTCTTATTTAATTTATATTTTAAATAAATTAAATCACTTTATCCAAACTATACACTTAAAATATTTAGAATAAGCTACTTAAATTCTTTATTCAAAATAATACTCATGAAATTCTATAATAATTCTCCGAGTAAAGCTTTAGCCAAAAACTGTTTTTTTAAAATAAAACTATTATATAAAGCATAAATATTTAATAATTATCCCAATCCGTCCAACCAAACTACATAGATCAGATTGGTTCCCCCTCATCGCCAAAATCGAAAACAGACTCCTTTCATGGAAAGCTCACTCCTTGTCCTCAGCAGGACGTCTTGTCCTTGTTAAATCCGTTCTATCAGCGATTCCCACATATTGGATGTCACTGTACAAACTCCCATCCTGGGTAATCAAAAAAATTGACGCGATCAGAAGCTACTTTCTTTGGAATGGTAGTAATACAAAGAGACTCGTAAACTGGCAGACCGCCTGCCTCCCTCCGAAAAACGGCGGCCTTGGAATCGTTAATCTTCATGACTTTAACTTCGCGCTCCTCGCCAAATGGCTCTGGCGGTTCCTTACCCCTGGCTCCTTCCTTTGGAAATCTTGGATTACCTCTCTCCACTGTCACTCAAACCCTCACCTTGTCCTCCATGCCTCCACCGGAATCAAACCATCCCCTTTCTGGTCTGGGGTCGTATCAACCCTACCACGTGTCAAACGGCTCTTTCACGTCAACCTGGGCAATGGGGCTAATTGCCTCTTCTGGTTAGATACATGGCACAAACAGCTCCCCCTCTCCTCCACCCTCCCCAACCTCTTCGCTCATACAACCAACTTCTTCGCCTCCAACCTTGACATTTCTATTTCGGGCCCCGACCAGCTTCTTCCTACCTCCTACTTTGACCTCGCCACCCTCTCCGAGCTTCACCTTGTCACCTCTATTCTCCGTAACATCCACCTAAACCCCCGGCCAGACTCCTTCACCTGGGCCCCCAACCCATCAACCGGCTTCTCCGTTGCCTCCTGCTATGCTCACCTAAACAACCCCGGACGTCTCTTCACCTTCCCCAGACTTTGGAAGTGCAAGATCCAGCCCCGCTTCGCTTTCCTGCAATGGTGCCTTATTCACGAGCGAATCAACACAAGAGACAGGCTCCTTCGTCATAACATCGACGTCGACCCCAGCTGTGCCTTATGCTCTACCTCACCAGAAAGTTTACAACATCTATTCTTTGAATGCGATTTTGCTGTTAGGGTCTGGGCGGCTTCGACGGTTCACATTCTTGGACATATCCCTACGTTCAACTCGTTTTTCGACCACTGGCAGAACAATCCCCCCAACTACCACTTCGATCTAATTGTAGCTATTTTCAGTTGGTGCATCTGGGCCGAGCGTAATGCACGTGTATTCTGCAAGCCCACATCCAACTTCGAAGGAACTTGTAGACGTATTATTCACTATTTCTCATCTATTTCAGGTCGAAGCTTCTCCGCACCATTCAGACTGAGATTACCATACCCCAGCTCTCCACCCGCCGAATCCTCGGGCAGCACTTCAGCAATTCCTCCTGGCAGGCATTGAGGACATCACCAACTGCTATATAGTTCTAGTCTTTTTTCTATTCTGTTGTTCACAATATGTATTTTGTATATAAAACTCTGTCTCTCATCGACTAGCTTGCGGTTTCTTACCACATTTTGGCCAGCGATCAGGCTTGTTGATCGCACTACTTACCTATTTATATGATATTTAATCGGCTGTGTAGTTCCACGCTACACAACCGTGTCGCTCAAAAAAAAAATTAACTATATTAATTAACTTAATTACTTTTACTTTAACACTTTTAAATCAATTAAATAATAAATTTTTCTAAAAACATTCTTTTAAAACATCTTTAAAACTTCTAATTTATACTTAAAAATCTTTCTTTGAAAATATACTTAGCTTTTCAGGAAAATATACATCCCACTCCAATAAAACCGGCCTTGTCATTTATAAATCCTTCTCGATTTATCTCCAGTTAAAATTTACGTTCCAACCCCGTAAATTTCTTTTTCCACGGTTTTAAAAATAAAACCACCATTTATTTTTAAAACGAACTACCATCTCCTAATAAATTCCCATCGTGAATTTATAATTTCAAATTATCCACTGATAAATATTTCACTTTATTTATAAACCCCGTTTATAAATTCCATAGTCTCATTCTCCTTTTAATCACTGTTTCAAAACACTTAATCAATTTTCAAATCGATTTCCTTGAATTAATTCCATTTTGAAATTTATTTCTTGATTTACCCAAATTACCCAAACCCCTAATTTCAGATTTACTTCCCTCTTCTGATTAAAAATCTTATTTAAATCTAAAACATCAATTCCACACTTTATTTCAAAATTCTTCTTTTATTTCTCCCAAACCATTTAAATCTTGAATTTAAAAATAAATCCTTTAATTCTTAAAGAATATCGCTTAAGTCCTCAAAACTCTTTTATTCCCATTTATTCAAAATCTCTATTTGTAACAACTCGCATATTTCACGGTTGTATATTTAAATGTTTTATTTAAATATAGCATCGTTAGTCGGATTTAAGTCCGAAATGTTACTTTTTGTAAACAGTCGAATTGGGACTCGAGACCACTTCCATTGAGTCTAAAATGACGTTTATAACTTTTTTGAGTATAAACATCGATATGTTTGGGGTTGAGTAGAATTTGGTATTTTTTCTATTGGGCTTTGGGTTTGGGTTTCAGCCCATTAACCCAACATAATACCCTAATTCCACCCCCTCTCCTCTTCATACATTCACATTTCCTAATACTCTCTAGCTAAAGCAAAAATGGGGGAAGAGAAAGGAAATTAGAATTCCAAACCCTAGTTTAATTAGGAAATACAAATTCTAGCTCCAACATCAAGGAGAAGCTTAGGTAAGCATCCTCTTCATCTTCTCATCTCTATCTCTCTTCAATTTACAGAAATTCCTATAACCTAACTTAGGAAAAACTTCACCTTTATTAATAGATTGAAGATTCTAAAGGTATATTGAAGAGGAATCAGTCTTGCTTTGTTTTAAAGCTTCTCATTTGTTGTCTTTGAGTTTTAAAGGTGAGTTCTTTAACTTACATCTATGTCTATAACTTTCTTTGTTGTTAGGTAAGAATTCCTAACATTTGTGCATGATCATTTGCTTTTGATTTGAATTGATTTGGCGAATTTTCCAAATTTTGGTGTTTTGGTCCAATTTTATGAAAATCCTACTATGGATGTTTGGACATTGATGTTTGGGGTGTATCGAAGAGCCTATAAGGATGGGTTGTCGCTTGGCGTAAATCCTTAGTCGTCGTTGCTCGTTCGATCGCTCCCGGTACGTTTTGGCCACTTTGGCCTAGGCAAATTGTTGCCCAGACCAGGTGACCAGACGTCTGGTGACCAAGTCCAGACGTCTGGTTTGGACCTGGAGAGAAAAATATAAGCACGCAGAATATAAAAAAAAGGCAGAGACTAATTCCAGACGTCTGAAATTTTGGATCAGACGTCTGGATGGGTCTCAGACTTCTGACTTGAAGTTTCAGACGTCTGGGGGTTCTCTGGATTATTTCCAGAGAACAAATCCAGACGTTTGGATTCTAAACCAGACGTTTGGTTAGTTTTCAGACGCCTGGATTGAACCTCAAGACGTCTGGAATTGAGCAGTTTGCCTAATTGCTTATGATTTTGAGTGGATTTCCTAAATTTTAATCGATTGTTGTTGATCCGGATAGTTGTCATCACTTATTATCGACTTTGATGACTTCTTTCTTTGGATTTTTGGGAATATCCATTTGATGGATTTGATATCGATTTCTACGGTTTTGATTCACGTCTTCGAATATGAATCTTTGGTGATTGATTGTTTCTACAATCATTTTTGTGATTTGTCACTTTAAAATACAAAGGTTTCTATACTAGTAGTAAATATTCAAACTCTTTCACAAAGATGTTTCCAACTCTATTTTAATACAACTCTCGTTTATAAAACCGTTTTCCAATCTACTAGTATATACAAACCTTTACCTCATTCGTATGAGAAATCTAATTAAACGGCTTAGCAAAACAAGTGGTATGAAACGCTTGCGTTTACTTTGTCGGTTAATTCCTAGACTTGTTCGATTGAAATCTTGTGACAATTTTCGAGTGGAAATCTACAATTTGTTCGTAAATATTTAAGTTAAGCTAGTGGTTATGGGACATGAAGCTAAACTCTTATATTTACTTGCTTAGTGTGATTCACACTTCTTATTGATCAATGGTGATCATTTTGTGATTTAGACTAGCGATGTGCGATGTCTCTTTGTTTGTGTGTGGACTAAAAAACCCCGTTTGTGGAACTTTGGTTCAATTTGGTGGGGTAGCGACCCATGGTCTTCGGGCCGTTTGTGGAGCCTCGGCTCAAAATTGATGGTTAGTGGCCATGGAATAGCGTTCCGTTTGTGATGCACGTGTAGGTGAGTTTTCATGCTCCCGTTTGTGATAGACCTCCCCCTTTTGTGATTTCTGGATTTCTGGTTGTGATTTCTTGAATTTGCGTTTCACCAATTTTCGTTGTTTGCATTGATAGGCTCTATCAATATTTGTGTTTTGGTGAATAATTTAAAGAATGTGATTCTTTTTTGTTGTTTTGAGATGATTTGAGATATTGTATGATTTTTGTTGTTATTTGATGTATACTTGTCACAGTATGACATTATTGTTATCATACGTTTTTGTCATATCTCTTATCCTCTCTCATTTTATCTGATATTTATAGCTAGACTGATCCGTTTATTATTTTCTTCTTAAATAATACTCGGGTTAGACCGAGGTATTTCAGGTGCTTCTGCTTGACTTCTTATCAGGGTTCATCATCTGATTTTTGGGCTAACTACTTTAGATTAGTAGTTTTTGTTGTTATACATTCGAGATAGAGACTCCTTGATGTAAACTTATTCTTTTGTCTAGCACTTGTATCTATTCATTTATGATGTAGTGGATCTTATATGACCACTATTTTTATGTACACTTTTATGTGATATATTCATATCTGATTCCGCCTTTGTGATATGAATATCTGTGACGGATTTGTGTTATGTTTATTTCTATATTTGTTTCCGAAGTCCACATAGCCACTGCGCGGTAGCTTTGAGTTTGTATTTGATATGTCGGATTTCCTCTAGAAATGAAATGCAAGTCGTATTTTCTGACATATTAGTACTCGCACAAAGCAACTACACAGATGATCGCTCCTCAACAGCCTTATTCTTCGTGCTAGTCGACGGCATTACCTCGTAGTGTCTTTGGCTAGTGTGAGTATAGAGGTGGGACGTCACAGCTTGGTATCAAAGCCAAACTTCAGAACAATGTAGAATAATCTAGCAAGGATCATTGTTCTAAGTCTTTCTTAGGAATCGTGCCATATGATTTAATTCGAGTCTTCGTACCGTTCTATCCTATTTCATTTTATGATGCATTGTTTTATCAATCAAGTTTGTTTGATATTCATTCTGTGAATAACCTTTTCCTCTTCTTTCTTTCTTAAAGAAGAGAAATGGTTAGACCAGGCCGTCCCAACGCCGGTCAATCCAGTGCTACTCCTCAGGATGGAGTATTTATGTCTGCCCAGCAGCTCTTAGAACTTGTGAAAAATGCTCAAGCTATCAGACCCATTCCAGAGCCTACTCATCCTAAATCTGGGTTTGCACGCTTGTGCGGTGATTACACCAACTTAGGTGGAAGGCCTTTCAAGGGTTCCGAAAGCGTTATAGAAGTCCAAGCTTGGCTTAGAACATGCGATCGCATCTTTTCCCGCATGAATCTTATTGATCTATATCGAGTCCAAGTGGCTTCTAGCATGCTCCAGGAGAGAGCATTAGATTAGTATGAGCTTCTGATCTCGGAAATTATTGAAGCGGATCTTACTTGGGATATTAAGGCAAGAATTGAATTGACGTCGGAGCTCGCATTCGAAGTGGGGATGAGGACGAGACACGTCGCTGGTGAAGGTATCACAATAGGAGGGGGGAAAGTGGACTTGATAGCGATTTCAGATCGCGCGCGTGCTCGGGGGTTGTTCCAGGTCGGGATGGAGGTCGAGGGCAGGGCTGCAGTCAAATCAAAGGAGCATGAGGCTCGGTGGCACTGGGTAGCTTGCGGTGGGAAGATGAGTCGCGATGGCCTCTTTTCGTGTGCATGTGAAGCTAGGTCTGGAGTCAGGTCGAGATCGATATGGGCTAGTTGCAGAGGAATATATATTAACAAATTATTTTCAAGTTTAAATCTAATATCTATATATATATAATTAGGAACAGAGAAAAGGTATATGTATACATATATATAGGAATTTTAAATCCAGATTCATTTTTTTACAAATATATATATGTTAAAATTTTTAACAGTAAAGAAAATTATTGTTTGTTTATATATAGTAAAGGAAAAGTATATATATATATATACCCGCATATCTATTTTAGTTTAAAAGTATATAGATAAGCAGAAAATAATATATATAGACAAGATTTTGAAAATAGAAATTTTAATGGTAATATAGATTATTATTTTGGTATATATTTATATAGATTTTGGTATCTATATAGACTATATTTATAAGGATATGTGTTTTCAAAAATAAAATAAATGTACATATACACATTTTTATCTTACTAGTTTAATTGTTAAAATATTGTGTTATGGTGGTTAATTTGTTTTATTAACTTATTTAAATTATTTTAGTTACTAAAATATTTTTAAAAGGAAAGTTAGTTTAAAATTTAATTATTTGTTTAAATTAAATCATTAGTTAAAATTAAATTATTAGTTTAAATTAAATTTATCAAACGGTAATTGATTGTTCGATTTGTTCGAATATTAATAAATCATATAATGTTATACAAGGTCTACAATCATGGTGAAACCAAGTCGAGATTGAAGTGGATTGCAAACAAAATCAAAGGTGAGATTTTCTCACTCATTTGGATGACCTCATTTAAATTTAAATGTTAAATTTAAATTATTGGATGATTGGTTGGATTGATAAATTTATATTTATCTGTTGGATGATATTATATATATATTAGTATATATATTGGAGTGATTGATATTCCCGCATTATATAGCGGATGAGACCCTACGCGCCCCGCATAATAGCGGATGACCCTATATACCGCGATATCCCCCTCGAAGTGTAATTGGTATTTATTTGTTGACTAACATATGTGGTTGCAGGGAAAACAGGTTGGAAGGATCCAACAGGATTCCTCAAAAATATTTATTGTTCATATATATATATATTGATATGATATGATGGATAAATTGACATGGTTTGGGTGTGAACTGGATTATTAAATGTTAAATAGCATGGGAAATAAAATGGGCATTTTAAATACCATAGATAATTAATTTGAAGGAATTTAAAAAGGAAATTTGAATGGTAAATATTTATATTGTAAATTGGATTTATTCTAAAGGGAATTAAGTAGAATAAAAATATATTAACTAACTTGAGTTATACTTAATTAATTAAAAATTGGTTTAAGTAGAGATTTGGAATTAAATTATATATATTAAGGGCTCGACGAGATATTAGAATCGATAAATAGATTTGAAATAAAATGGAATTTTATTAAGGGATAAAATTATAAAATGAAACTATAAATAGAATTGGTTTTTATAAATAAGTGGAAAGCTCAGGGGAGTTTATAAAATTATAAACGGGGTTTATAAATGAGATGGATTGATATCAGTGGATATGTTAAAAATATAAGTTAGGGCATGAACTTATATCGAGTTATGAAAATTGTTTTGAAAAGAAATAGTGGAATATATTTCGAATGTGAGAAATGGAAATATGGTCAATGTGATACGAATCAAGAGGAATCTATGAATTGAATTGGTAAATATTGGATTTTCTAAAAATAGACTTTTATTAAGTGACTTGAAATTGTTTTAAATGGGATTTTAAATTACTATACTATATAACTTTTAAAACTATTACCTGGATTTAGGATATCCCGAAGTTAGTTATTTTAATACATATTTTTAAAAAGTAAACCATTATTCTTATTTCATATATATAAAATTTTAAATGTCTTAAAATTCAATTATAAATCCTCTCGAGATGGGAAGTGAAGATTAATAAAAAAAGATAAGATTTAGAAGAAAGATCTTATAGGGATATTGTGGAAATTTAAATAAATTTCTAAGGCATAAGATAAGCGAACTTCGAAAGGTGAAATAAAGTTCACAAGGGGAGTAGAAGTGAAACTGGAATTTTAAATAAGCAAAAATGGCTTTGGAAATATTAAAAGGTAACTGACTAAGGAATTTTGGGATTATAGAATTCGTGTGGAACGAGTGGGGAATTTACAAATAAAATTGTAAATGATTTTCTTTTGAAAAGAAATAGAAAATAAGTGGATATTTTCCAAGGGTTGAATATCAAATGAGGTGGGAAAAATATTCTAAGTATTGGGCAAGGGTTGAAATGTGTTCCGTGGGAATAAAAGGGATTTGAAAACTAATTTCAAAGTATGGAAATAATATCTTGAGTATATATTTTGAAATAAATAATTTGGGAAATTATTTAAGGCCTAATGGTTGCTTGTGGATGTTATATGATAGTTAAATTACCGACTATCAATATTGGCCAATGCGCTGATCGTTTCGAAGAAACCGGGATTGGATTTAATTATCTGAAAACTACTTCGATCCGTTTTGAACGTTTGCGAATGAATATCGTGAAGACGATGAAGACGGTGATTCGATTTGTCCAGACCCAGGACAACTTGTATGGACGAATGCTATCAGACCATCGTCATTGGAGGACGGTGAGCATTCTAAGTGGATGTGTGCCGAAAAGGTAATCGTAGCCTCAAGCCTCATCAATAGAGAATGGTTAAAACATGGGAGGTGCAGCAAGGCTAAGTGGGTAGCACCCAAGTAGGGTAAGGTCATCCCTGTCCATAGTCCCTTTATTTCGGCTGTGTGGCAGTTATTAGCTCCAACCGCGGGGTGATCTTATTCGGACTATCCAATAAGGGGTAGCTCCGACCTTGTGTTGCAGGGGATCGGGCGTGGTCCTTGGTACACTGATCTAGGCCAGGTACTGTGACGGGCGGTACCTCAGTAGCCTTGCCATTGTATGGAACCCAATCTCCAATAAGCGCCCGTACTGTTTTGATTGTGCCCAACTATGTAGGAACGTGAGATGTAAGCATTTCAGCTAGATTCTATTTTACTTTCTGTAGACACTATTATAATATCAAACGAATTTGATAAAAATGTTTTGGTTATCGTAAGGTAAAAACCCGACATATTTATTTTTGGCGTGGTCTTACGAGATACATTTGTTTCAAAGGATCCAACTGAGTGTGATTTTCTCACGCTGGTTTTCCAGACTGACTCGGTTGTTGTTATATTATGATGCTCGGGTCAGACCGAGTTGTACAGATTCAAGTTAAAAAGCTATGGAGCTCAAGAGACGAGCTGGATGACAGAGACGTATCTCCGTACTTGAATTATTATTTCCGCTGTGTAAAGACATATAATAAGCTGTCTAAAGTGATGGATGATTGCTGTACTCTGATAATGGTATGTAAATATAACAGTACAGATTTCTTTGTATTTAAAAGCTGTTATTATATATTGTATTTTGTTCCGCTGCGATTGTGAGACTCCGATGTTGTTATTTTTCTCCTTCTTCTTCTACCTCTTTCTTCTTTAACCCTGAAGACTCGTATTTCCGTTCACTTTGAGTTGAATTGATGTGGAATATTGTCGGCTTAAAGGGGTACAGATTTGTGGGTCATCATAGCCTTGGCATACCCCTTCTCCATGGCCATATTTATCGGCAGCGATCGATTAAATAAGGCCGCGAGAGCATTGGATGAGGTTGAGACCGATGCTGGAATGGTTTCGACAAGCAATGACGGCGGCGACCTTGGGAAGTAGATGAGCGATGGCAGAAAAGCCCTTCCTTCAATTTAATAAAGTAGATGGAATGGTGTTTATGGTAGATTCTGGGATTTAAGGTTGACGAAGAGTGAGAAAGCCCTAAGTTTGAAGCGCTGGAACAAAGAAAGATCGATAAGGAATGATTCAGGTGGAAAGGGAAAATACGACTAAATTTCGTTCATAAAGATTAGCATTAGCATGGAACTGTAATGATCCATGCATGGATCGGTACAAATTCATCAACCAACTTTAAAAAAAATGAAAAATAGAGATATATCTACCTCAACATGGACCGGAGCAACTACCAGATAATTCTCAACGATGAGTGGAATAAACGAGGTTTCTAGATTCAAAACAACAACATTTACATATGTTGAGAAGACATGACTTGATTGCTGTTTGGAACAAAGTGCCGAAAATCTCGGTGAGGATGCAATGTTCCGTGGAAACATATCGAGTAACAAAAATATACGCTTAGATATGAATTTGGTCGCTTATCTTGATCCAAAATATGCTTGGTGTTCACAGAAGCATGCTTTTGGGTGCAAGTGTTATATTGCATTTTAACCAAGCGACATTTCAATGGAATTGGCTACGAAATGATGATGGAATGGACTATGAATTCAAAGGCGATCAACTATAGAGAGTGAAGGAAGAAATAAGGGATATTTGGCTAAGTCCATGGATCAGTAACGATCTAAGGATTGATAGGCACATATCCATCAAAATTGCCAATGAGCCCTTTAAATTCAAGTGCAATGGACCTCTAACACATTTGAAGGAAAAGCAGGTGTTTTAGCATCGGGATGGATTGGTACCGATCCATCAAAAAGATCATTTTCCCCTGGAAATCTAAAGCTTTAAAGACTAAAGCATTTTAGAGCAAAATACAAGAATTTAAACCAAGGCCATAGAACTGTACCTATCCAGGGATAGATCGGTATGGATCCATCAACCCATAAGGTTTGGTCCAATATGATCAAACCTCTTTCTTGATACATCAAGTTGATCGAAACTTTCCAAATAAGATCTGAAGAATCCGAAGGCCTAGAACAGTCCGGTTCAGCTATATATAGGCCATCATCTCCCACAAGAATCTTTGATCTTTGTATCTTTTGGTAGGGGAAATGCTGACATATTTGTATCTTTAGACTGAATCTCAAAAATTCATTGTAAAAGTGGTAGTTCTAGTGCAAACGAATCAATAAAAACATAAAAGTGAACGTAATTCGGCGATTTGCCAAACCACTATAAAAATCTCTTGTGTTTTCCTTTACTTTTCTCATTTTTTGAGGAAAATGAATGATTCTCTGTAAGGAGCAGAACATTTTTGTAATTTTATTTTACACTTCAAAAATGAGCTACCAACAAGCCTGGTAGGTGGCTTTTCCCCATGAACTCGTATAAAAATCTCTTGTGCACTTCTCTCTTACTTTTCTCTTTTTATTTCTTACATTTTTCGTTTATCACTATTATTCTATTGATTGGGGTGTTAGCCCAAAATTAAGGCTAATAGTAGATGATGGTGTAGAGGTATCTAGGAAGCAGTCTCAATTTCATCGTGCATTTTATAATCGATGGCTTCTACATTCTATTTGATGTGAATAGTTTAGTTTTGTTACAATTGGGATTGATGTCGCTAAGGTAATTATGATGTCATTGCATTCTCTAATCGTGCAGAATCTATATATCCTTTGTAAAATATTTGTGTCATACATATGGATTGAGAATGCTCAAAAAATGTCATGCTGATGCCTAAGTGTAATGAAGTATTTTGATAAGTTTTAGCATGATAATTATAAGATTTTTGGAGATGAAAATCGAATACCGTGGTACCTTAGGGTGTGTTTTTTGCTAAACGAAAGGGGTATTTGAAAGGACTAAGAAATGAGATTGTTTAACGGAAGTATAATGCGTTTTGTATTATAAAAAGGGCAATTGAAAGGGAAATTAGTTATTTTGCTATTTTTTAATTATGTCTAAAAGCGTTGATTATTTGTGTTGAAAATCAAACCATGGTATTAATATGTGTATAGATTCACAAAAGGGTTAAATTTTCTTAAACTTTGTCAGAAACAAAATAATCTTTTATATGTTTATTTTATGCATTTAATCTTATAAAAATAAAATAAAAGTTACTGCCAAAAAAATGTTGTTACCTTTGATATCTTAACCTACAAGTATCTACTTTAACAAAATAAATGGTTTAGGTGATACAACGCAGCTACATAAGTAATCAATAAAATTAAATGCTCAGTACTGCAAATCATAACTTTACAAACACAACTTCATCACATTTGAACAAAAATATTAATTATCAACAATTACTATTAGTGTCTAATGCATTGGATTGCGACAGATCAATTTGATCAATCTAACCAAACGGAGCAAAATTGTAGGCCAACGGACCAATTTGATCTGTCTAACCTAACAGATGATGAAAAACCATTCTTACACCACCTATTTAAGCATCATACCATATATATCTTTATTGTATACATATAAGATACAATTTGAATCTGAACAACTTAACAAATATTTCTCTCAAAAATAAGAATATGAACCCCACATGTATATATTTAAATTTATTTAACAGTAACATTATTAAGATGAAGAAACTCTCTCACTTAGTGTTCTTTCATACTATGCTAGAAAGTTATTTATTTAGCTAAGTTTCTGTTGAATTCAAATGACTGGACTATTAGACATCCTTGAATATTACTCAATTTCATAGATACCATATTGTCGTATTAATGGAAACACTAGTGGTCAAGAATGAGAGGTTTCAAATGAAGCATTCAATCAATCAGAAAGCACAAAAATTATATTTTTACTTTCTACTAGAGCTAATGGTTTGCTGATTAACCTTGCTACTTTAGATATTGTAATTCTTTATGATAATGATTAGTAGAAACTTGTTAAGTCATTGGAATGATTTCACTACTCATCTACATTTATGAAAATTTTACCCATTATTTTAGGAACTAACAAGTTGGTCATCGATACACCATTAAAGAATAAGTGATTGAAAGGGCTTGTTGGTCATCAATACACCATTAAAGAATAAGTGATTGAAAGGCTTACAAGAAACTTATACTTGATGCTTTGATCATTCAATAGGGCCACCCAGATGAGTAGAAAAGTAAGCCTATAATCTCATCAACTACGAATTATTTTTTGGTTTCTCCTATTTATTTTATATATAAAGATTACTATATGGTTTATGCTTTGGCTTGATGTAAATTAAGATGAACTACCATAAATAGTGAGGTATTGTAAAGTCTAATATGAAGAAATTTTACACATAAGACTTGAAGTCTTCCGACTAGTAGATATCATGACTTGCTTCCTTTGAACCATTAGATATACTTAGCAATTCATATATCTGCAAGTTATGATATGTTTAACATGGTTATTTGTCGAAAATGTAATTATATAATAAAAGACATAAAATACCATTATTGTTATAATAAATAATAGAAGTCAATAACATGAGAAGTGTATGACATACCTTTTTATCTTCTTTGTACCATGACAAGTTCAATGTATCATTTAAAATATTTTCTACTTGCATTTTTAGAAGAAAAATCATCAATGGTGTCTTCATATTCAATGATTTTTAAGATATCTTTTTCAATGCATATGATTGCTAATCCATTAAGTTGTCTTAACTTATTGTTGTTCGCATATATGACTTTAATAACTTCAGTTTTGAAAAACTCCATTTTTGTAGATGCGACTGTCACGGGAAGAGTCAACAAAATTCTATATACAATTATTACATTTGGAAACATATCCATACTTTTCAAAAATTTCAAAATTTAGATATTCGACCACGATTTGTCTACATCATATGATTCACTAGGCAATGTAAATTGTAGTATTTGTAGCTCCAAAAGTAAATTTTTTACGTCAACATCAGAGACACTTCCATTTTTCAAAGCCAAGTTAAAATTTTCATAACAGTCTTTTAATTCATCATCTTCTAATGATTTTAATTTCAATGCATCAAACAGAAAACAAAAAATTTATTGAAATGAATGCAATTGCTCAAGCCTCTCTCTCAATTTTAAAAGAGCAAAATCCACTATCACAATAAAATAATCGATTCTAAATGATCCTTCAGCAGATTATTGCTCCCTTTCAGAATTCGCTGTTTCATCGAATTGATGTTTTCTACGAACTTGACATTTCAAAGGAAAAATTGGATCAATATTCATTTTAGAAGTAATTTCTCTTGCCTCACTCTTAGCAGAATCAAGCCCATTTTCTCTATAGTTTTTTTTAAAAAAAAAGACCTTGCAAAGATTTCACCGCAACATCGATGCTCATATCTTTAGATTGTAATTTTTTATTGACCATGTTAACTTTTACTGTAATTTCATATCAAATAACTAAAGTTAAGATGAACTTGAATCTTGATAGCTCTAAAATCGCTAAAATTTCAGCATCTTGACATAATTTTGCATAATCACTTATCTTTGCTAATTCAAATAATGCATCTCTAATTTGAAAAACTTGATGTAATATAGCTTTGACACTTTCTACATGACTTTCCCAACATGTAGTCGATAAAGATTTCAAAGTAAAACTGTCAACATAATCTAGTAAAATAGTCCATTGCTTAGAAGAATTAGCAAATATTGTGAATATGAACTGACATGCTGCAAAAAAAGATTTGCTTGAGCACAAGAGCTTATCACATCACAAATAATTAAATTAGGAGAATGACAACCACAAAGCATGTAAAACTCTAGGATTAATATCAAGTAATGTTTTTTGCACATCAAGATTTTTTCCTTTCATATTGAAACCATTATCATATCCTTCTTCTCTCACATTATCAATATCAGGACCAAGTGAGTTTAATGCTTTTTTCAATTCTATATAAAGTCATAACCCTGTTGTTTCTTGAACATTCAAAAACTCCAGAAAAAATTCTTCGACTTTAATTGGATTATTTGTCACATCTACTCACCATATTATCAATGGCATTTGCTCCTTATTACTTGCATTAGGAGTGCATTCAAGTATAACAGAAAAACATTTTACTTCTTTTATTTTTGAAACGACTACATTTCTTACTTTAGATCATAAATCTCAACCAATTCATTTGTATTCTGTGCCTAAGATAATGATAATGAATTTGTTTATCTTGAATAAGACGGAAACGATGCTGCATTACTGGATCAAATTCGGCAATCATTTTGACAAAGTCTAAAAAATTACCATTAGAATTCTCATAAAATTTTCCATTTGATCCAAAAAATGGTAAATTGTTAACGGCAAGACATTTGATAATAGCAATTATTCTAAGCATAACTGGTTTCTAATGTTCTTTCTCTCTTTGAATAATATCTTGCATATTTTTGTTAATTGTTTGTACATTGTAAACTTTTTTTCAATTCAACCCAAGAAACATAGTTAAAATTGCGTTTTTTACTTCTTTCATGTTGTGTAAGTTTCTCACTAAAATCCTCCAATCTCTAGTTCCATCTTTTGCTAATTGGCTTTCATAAGTCATTACATTAAACGTTTACAGCAGAAACAAAATACTTTGTCTGTTAATTTAGAATAAATAAGTCATCTATCATCATGATACTCTCCATTGCTCATTTGCCTCGTGTAATAAATTATAGAGGAATCTCCAAAATTTTCATCTTGAGGGTATGTTAAATTAAATTTCTCTAATAGGACCCTTCTCAACAATTAAATCTCTCTTATTCCCATCAGTATTATTCCAAACTCCTGGTCATATATATTCAAAACTTGTTTCAAAGACATTTGTTTCATTCAAATGATCCAAACTTTGGACATCACTTTCATTTAGTATTTGTTGCGGTGAAATCTCAGTATCATGTGCATATTCTTCTATATCATTAATTTGCTCATCTACTACAGTCTCATTTTCTACTATATCATCAAAACCAATTCCTTGTTGAAAATCACAAGATTAATCTAAATTATCAACTAAATTTGTCTTTTTGGAAAAATTATTTGTTAAGTGACCTTCCTAATGATTCGGCTATTTCTTCATTTCTTATTTTTCTTATAAGAACTTTTAGATGGTTGTTTTCATGGAAACATTATAACAAGCTTTTATTTTCTTCAATTTGAAAATACAATTCCTATGAAAAAATTAATATTTACAATAAGATAAAATCAAATGATTTGTTAAAACACTTTGTTCATTAAAATTATAAGTAAAAATTGTTATTTTTAACTTAATTAGCCTTTAGAAATCCTAATATTTGTAACTAAATTCATATTCTTCTCCAAATTCAAAATATAAAGAAAATCAATTATTTTCTCTCTTTTTTTATTTGAAATCCAGTAGATGACAATAAATTTGAGTTCCATACTTACACCAATTTTCTCTTTCTTTCTGAAATTACTAATGAAATTTTTTTTGATGTAAAACCAAATAGAACAATTTAATAATTAAAGTTACTTACTTTGAAAGCACTGAAATTCCACCTTCTTCCTCACAACATACAACCGCAATTAATTTTTCCTATTGGCTGGTTGCCTTCTCCCCTCTTAAGCAATTCGACCACAATTTCCTTGAACAGTTGAACGCTCGTGATTTTTCTATTTCCAGTACGCGATTTTATTCTTTTTTTATGTGACCCGGTGTACACGATTCCCCTCCAGCAATTTGATCGATAGTTTTTTTATTTGATGCCCTAACAACTTTGATGACCTATGCGATGGCCTAGCTAGAGCCAGGCTAGGGCTGATTCTACTTATTAATATTTAAGGGATGGACTGCATTTCATTGATGCTTTGTAATTACGCTAAGACTTTATGAATGGTGTGAATGTGAATCGATTTTGCTTTTCTAAACCTTTTGTGTTATTTTAGGTAAATGTTAATAATTTTAATTGTTATTAGTGAAATGTTGATTTCAATTGCAAAATGGTATCAAATTTACAAGTGCACACTAAGCGGTACCTCGATCCTTTTATTTTATGTTTTTTCACAAGGGTTAAAATCAATTGTAAAATAAAGTTGTAAAATACTTCTTACAACTGCTCGTAAATGTCGTAATATGAAGCTTGTTTAAGATATGTTGTAGATTTACAACTACTCTTAATAGTCGTAAAAGGTTCTATCACAACATCTGTGAACAATTGTAAAATATCTTTGTTACAACTTTTCTTTGGGACGACTATAAACAGTTGTTAAATGCTCCGACCCTATTACAACTTCGCGTACTACGACGTTTCCAAAACAATCGTCTTAGCCTTATTACAACTATTTTTGATAGTTGCAAAAGAAATATTTATTGTACTGGTCCGAGGAGGGGTTGGTTGGTAAATATTTCATTTAGGAAATACAAAAAAAAATTTGACCCCTATTTAATACATATCATATATATTGAGCCCTTTATTGATTATTATTTACTCTGTAAAATTAAATAGTTATATACAAAAAATATACATAATTATATAATTTACTTTGTAACTAAAAATTTAAAATCAGTCTATATAAAAAATATATAAATTTATATTCTAGAAATAATTTATATAATAATTATATAAATTCATCTCCTTTTAATTTATAACAATTATAAATTATCATTAAATCATTTCTGTCCAAGCTACATTTCTCTATTGAGTGACTCATAGTTGTGGCTTGGTCCTTAGTTAATATTTAAACTATTTAAATATTAAAGCTTATGTGGACTTCACTAAAGCATTGTATAAAGCTCAAAATCATTGCTTCTCGATAATTTAGGCAAATTCTTACTTCTTAGTCGTTTCAAAGTTGCAACCTTAAGCAATGATATATTGTGCATGTTTTGTCTCTTCGTCTACCTTATGTCACGTAGACATTATTTTTTGAAAAGAGGTACTTTATTAACAAACATTCATATACTTTCATAATATGCCTCGTTAAAACCTCACAACCCCCCTAACCTAAATGAGTGCCTTGCCAGGAAAAAGAGTACCTATTATGTTCATATATTAACCATACAACATATTTCGTTGCCAAAACACCCTGTTGTCAAATAGATGGAGTAATATAGACTTTTTAGTAACACACTCAAAACCATCTATATGATCAACAAGGGTCAGCAAACAATAAAAACTAAAAAAACAAACAAAAAGTGCAATCGAATGGAGCCACGCGCCAAACTCAAAACACCAAACACCAGAGTAGCAGAAACGAGTCACAATGCTCTAGGGCTGTTATGGTAATGGTTACCGTTACCATTTCACAAATACCGTTACCGTACCATTTTTACTGGTAAACGAAAATTTCTTACCGTTACCGTTACCGATAGGCTGGTATACCGAAGACTGGTATACCGATAATCTGGTAACCGTTACACTGGTAATGGTAAATTACCGTTTGTCTAAAAAAGGTTAGTAACATAACACATATTCACACCATAACGGTACTTCATTATACAATTTATAGTGTTACTTAATAAAAGACGTAAATGAGAAAGAAGTGAAGTGTATTTAACATTATTTCACCTGGTTTATAAACTAAATTTAATCATTTTTTTGGTTCTAAATGCCTATAATAAAGCATGTTACATGAATATACATGTATTATAAATTGACTGGTAAAATTACCGTTACCGCTGGTATTGAAGAAATGTTACCGATGATTTACCGTAGAAAATGGTAAATTTACCGTTACCATACCGATTAAACTGGTATACCGATTTCACTCGAAAATGGTAACCGATTGGCTGGTAATGGTATGGTAATGGTAAATTTACCGTTAATGAGACCTAAAGAATAGGTCTACTTATTAACGAGACACAGAAAGTACAAAACAACAGCTACTTTATTAATGAAGAGAACCATTCTTACTGAAGAATAGGTCCATCAATCCCTCCTTTAAGCTGAATACTGTCAAGTATTTCAGCTTACTTCCATTGCAGAGATTAAACCTAGCATCCCTCGAAGCTTGATAAACTGTTCTTTCTTCAAAGGTTTTGTCATAATATCTGCAATCTGATTTTGAGTACTGCAGTATTCCAATTTCACAGTTCCTTCATTCACCAAATCTCTCAAAAAATAAAACTTCACATCTATATGCTTACTATTACCATGGAATACAGAGTGCTTCGACAATTGTATTGCTGAGCTATTGTCACACTGTATTAGGCTGCTTCCTTCTCCTTCATGCCCAAGTTTTTCGAGCAACCTTCTAAGCCAAATGCATTGACACGCACAAGAAGCTGCAACGATGTACTCAGCTTCAGTTGTAGACAATGTTACCACGGGCTGTTTCTTCGATGACCAAGAGACTGCTCCTCCTGCAAGAAGAAAGACGAACCCAGAAGTACTTTTCCTATCATTAAGATCGCCTGCAAAGTCACTGTCCGTGTATGCCATCAAGTCTGTAATACTTTCACTCTTGTACAAAACTCCCAGTTCGATTGTACCATTGATATACCTTAATATTCTCTTTGCTGTAGACCAATGCTCCTCAGTTGGAGATGACATATATCTGCTAATCAGGCTTACTCCAAACATAATGTCTGGTCTAGTTGCTGTCAAGTACATCAGGCTTCCGACTACTTGTTTGAATATAGTAGCATCAATCTTGGTTCCCTTCTCATCTTTGGAAAGCCTTGTGCCGGGCACGATAGGATTTCCAACAGGTTTGCTATCAGACATGCCAAACCTCTTCAGCACTTCTTTCGCATACTTCCTTTGACAGAGAAAAATCCCCTTCGAACTCTGTATAACCTCCATGCCAAGAAAATATCTCATCCTTCCCATATCAGACATGTCAAATTCAAGCATCATTGACTTTTTAAATTCCTCACACATGCCTTTATTGTTTCCAGTATAAATCAAGTCATCAACGTAAAGACTAACAACTAAGAATTTACCTCCCTCCTTCTGTTTTGTAAAAAGAGTATGTTCACACACACACTTTTCAAATCCCTCACGGATGAAGTAAGATTCTATGCGGCTGTACCATGCACGCGGAGCCTGCTTTAGTCCGTATAAGGCTTTGTATAGCTTATAAACTTTCTCTTCTTCTCCCTTTTTCTCGAAGCCAACAGGTTGCTGCACAAACCTCTTCTTCAAGTTCTCCTTGAAGGAATGCGCTCTTGACATCCAACTGGTACACTTCCCATTTGTTTTGTGCTGCGGTTGCAAGGATGAGCCGAATTGTGTCAAGACGAGCCACTGATGCAAACACCTCTATGTAGTCAATCCTGTATTGTTGTGCATATCCTTTCGCCACCAATCTCGCTTTGTACTTCTCTATTTCACCACGTTCGTTAAGTTTGGTCTTAAAGATCCACTTAAATCCTATGGCTTTAACTCCTCTTGGCAAAGTTGTGAGCTTCCATGTACCATTTTTCTCTATTGAATCAATCTCCTTAACCATTGCCTCTCTCCATTTTCTGTTTTTCACGGCTTCATTGTATGTGACCGGATCATCCTCAGCCATCATCATCATCATTGCTTCTTCTTCCTCTGATAGTCCTTCTCCTGTTGTATATTCTGACATCCATGCAGGGGTTCTTCGTTGTCTTGCTTGTGGTGAACTTGATTTGCTTCTGCTTGGTGAAATTGAGGAGTTTCCTTCTACTTGTGACGCTGAACCAGTGCTACTCATGCCACTAGTATTATTGGAGTTATAGTATTCTTCTAACTGTTCATCTTCATCTACATCAGCGTCCTTATCTCCCCAATCAAGCACGTCCAATTGTGCCTCTTCTTTACTCTGTTCCCATGTCCAGCATGCATCTTCCTCGAATTTCACGTCCCTACTGATGGTGATTTTCTTGGTAGTAGGATCAAAGAGCCTATATGCTTTGGACTCCTTGCTCACACCAAGAAATATGTGTGCTCTGCTCTTATCATCCAGCTTTCTTCTTCTTTGATCCGGGACATGTACATGAGAAAGACATCCGAATATACGAAAGTGATCTACTGTTGGTTTGCTGCCAGTCCATGCTTCTTGTGGGGTCATGTTTTCAAGGGCTGCTGTCGGACACCTATTGAGAATATGAATCGACCAATTTGCTGCTTCAGCCCAGAACTCCTTTGGCATCCGTTTCTCATTCAACATCGAGCGCACCATATTCATGATCGTCCGGTTCTTACGCTCGGCGACACCATTTTGTTGAGGCGTATACGCTGTTGTGAGTTGTCGGGCAATCCCATGCATGCTGCAAAAATCTTCAAACTCCTTTGAATTGTATTCTCCACCTCTGTCCGTTCTCAAGCACTTAATGCTTTCCCCAGCCTCCTTTTCAACCCATATTTTGAAACTTTTGAATGCTTCCAATGCTTCTGACTTCTGGTTCAAAAAATATATCCAAGTTTTACGTGTGAGATCATCAATAAAAGTCAGAATATACCTCTTATTGCTGTTTGAAATCGGATTAATAGGCCCACAAATATCTATGTGCACGAACTGTAATTTATATGTTGCTCTCCATAAGCCGTTCTTAGGGATGGGATCCCGGTGTTGTTTTCCGACAAGACAATGTGCGCACAACTTCTGTGGGGTCTTCACAGCAGGCAGCCCCACAACCATTCCTTGAGATGCAAGAGTTCTGAGTCCATTGTAATTAAGATGTCCAAACCGTGAATGCCATAGCTGTGATTCATCATCGACTTCAACCTGTAGACATTTAGGCAGCTTCGGTGCCATTTTTGCTAAGAAATAAAACATTCTATTTCCACTCATATCTGAGTGCATGATTAATCCTCTTCTAGGATGAAACACTTTGCAGGTGCCATTTTGGATCAATATGGCTAACCCCTTCTCTTGTAATTGCCCAATACTTAACAAATTATTTTTGAGTTTAGGAATATAGTAAACATTTGTGATTACCTGAATAATGCCATTTATGCACAAGCGCACATTTCCTTTACCCATTACTGTAATGCGGCTATCATTCCCCAGTTTCACTGTTTGCTTGAAGTCCTCGTTCAAGTCTGAAAACCACTCCTTATTTCCACTCATGTGATTGCTACATCCAGAGTCTAGGAACCATACTTCTTCTTTCATTTCTTTGAGTTCTTCAATGTACGCCATGAGCAACAACTCATCTTCATGCTCCAACTCAGCAAAGTTTGCCTTTCTTTCCCGGTCTGGGCATTCGAATTGGAAGTGTCCCAATTTGTGACAATTGAAGCACTCTATTGTTGCTTTGTTGGATGATGATGATCTCCACCTTCCTCGCCCTCGGTACCCTCCAAACATGTTCCTACCTCTTCCTCTTCCGATTCTCTCCTCTTGAGTCACCTTGAGAACATGCTCTTCCTCCTTAATTGTTCTACGAAACTTCTGTTCATGTACAATGAGTGAGCTTTGAAGTTCATCAACAGTGAGGCGACTTATGTCTTTTGACTCCTCTATCGAGACAACTACGTAGTTGAACTTCTCGGTAAGAGTTCGCAAAATCTTCTCCACAATTTGAGTGTCTTGCATTGCTTCTCCATTATTGCGCATGTTGTTTGCCACCAGCATAACTCGGGCAAAATACTCGACAATTGTTTCTACTTCTTTCATCTCAAGGATCTCAAATTCTCTTCTGAGGGCTTGTAATTGTGCTCTCTGTACCCTCTCGCTTCCCTGATATTTCCTTCTCATTGATTCCCAGAGCTGTGCAGATGTGTCCTTCTTTAGAATTGTCTTCAAGATGCTTTTATCTATGGCTGCAAATAGATAATTTTTGACTTTCAAGTCCTTTAGCTTCAGTTCTGCCCTTGCTGTCCTCTGTGCTTCACTCTCTCTCATTCCTTCTCCCAACTCAGTGTATCCTGGATCAATGAGATGCCACCACTCCTTGGAGCGAAGTAAATTCTCCATTAGCATCCTCCAGTGATCGTAATCCCCGTCGAATTTTGGAATACTCAGCAGGTTTTGTCCTTCACTTGACATTCTTTCTCACCCTTTTTTTTAACTCTCAAGTTCACTCTTGTTTCTCCCACTCTCAAAGTCAGATCCGTTGGTGTGGCTCTGATACCAATTGAAGAAACTAGAACAATGCACACACTATATTTTCAGAATGCAAAATCTGCTCAGCCTTTATTCCAAGAAACTGCTAGGCTTAAATAGCCTTACAACATGAAAGTAAAATAGACAGCACGTACCTAAAAACATGGAAATAAAAAATCAGACCTAAAGAATAGGTCTACTTATTAACGAGACATAGAAAGTACAAAACAACAGCTACTTTATTAATGAAGAGAACCATTCTTACTGAAGAATAGGTCCATCAACGAGCAGGTGGAAAATTTAGGAGCACAGCATTGGTCCCAAATTATAGGGGTGGGCGCGGGTCGGTTTGGTGCGGTTTGAAGCCCAAACCGCTTCCGCACCACATCAAGCGGTTAATTAAAAATACAAACCATTATAATAACCATTTAAACGGTTCGGTTTCAATTCGGTTTAATGAAATGCGGTCCGGTTTTGGTATGGTTCAGTTTGAACCCATATTAAATAAGAAATAAGAGAAATACTTCCATTAACAATCAATTTACGAAGGCAACTGTGTGAAGCTTTTATACTTAAAGGTTAAAACACATAATGTCATATGGAAATGAAAGATTGGTTCTTAATTGAATATTTCAATTTGACATTTAGCTATAAGTGATATTTTTTCAATAGATTAACCAATCATCAACGTTAACCGATGCACAATCATTAGTACAAGAACTAGAATAAAATTATAATTAACATTTATCCAAAACATGAGATGAAAAATATCATACTAAAACTATAACTTCTTCCTTTATGACAACGATTATTACTGATACAAGCTGAAAATAGAATATACATCGTTAGAATATAAAATAAGATAGGAGATGCTTATATTTTTATCATAAGATTATTAGTGTAAATATTCGGTTCGGTTCGGTTTAATATGGTCGGCTCAATCATTCAAACCGAAACCGAACCATATCGATGTGGGTCGGTCCGGTTTAGGGTGTTTGCATTGATTAAAAGATTCGGTGCGGGTTTCCGCGCCAGTTTTGCGGTCTGGTGCGGGCGGTTTCCGTATAGCGGTGCGGTTTATGCCCACCCCTACCAAATTATACTGGTCCAGTTTAGCTCATTATGTTTATGTCTAATTCGATCCCAAGCAGATTGTAAAGTAAACTGACCCTTGTTGTTAGGTTTCCAGAACCAGTAGTCCTGATGCATGTGTTTATGAATCTTTATGCTCTTCACTATATTATGAATTTGTGCGGGAACACAGTTTAAGCTATTTTTCCAGTCATTATTGGAAATCAAACATGATACTTTTTTACTGTTACCACCTGCTACATACATAACATTATCTCCAAATTTATCAATCAAAGAATAACCATTTAGCCATGGATCTGCCCATAAATCACTACTATCCCCATTGGCAATTTTTCTATCAATTAAGCCTTTACACCATTCTCTAGCTCTAAGCAATAATTTCCATGTATATGAGGCATCATTGTTCATATTAGCAGTCTAGAAATTATTTTTACTGCAATATTTTGAATGCATCCATTTAGCCCATAAAGAATCACCTTGTATGAATTTCCAAACTAACTTGATTGCAACTGCTTTAGCTGTATCCTCTAAATTTTTAATGCCAAGGCCACCTTCATTATTGGGTTTACACACATCATCCCACCGTAATTTGTGAATTCTCGATTTCCATATGAAATTAGCACAACTTGAATTAATTCTATGTGCCACAGACATAGGAATTTGTGATAGTTGCATCCCAAAATGAATTAAAGGATGAATAACTGTTTTAACTAACTCAACACGACCACTTATGTTGAGTAATTTGTTTTTCCATTGACTGAACTTCTTATGTATTTTGTCTAGAAGAGCACCAAAGTCTCTAGACTTAAGTTTGTTATTGGACAGAGGGATTCCTCAATAAGTCACTGGAAGGCTGCCAATACTTATGTTTAGGATGTCAGCAATTTGCTTTTTATTATTTGCACCTTTACTAAAGAACAATGTTGATTTGTCCTCATTTAAGCTCAACCCAGTAACAGACTTAAGCAACTGGAAAGTATGCAGAATACATTCTGCATTCTTTTTGGTAGCTTTGGCCATTATTAATATATCATCTGCATATAATAAATGGGTAATTATTGGATCAATACTGTAAATTGGGGAGAGGTTACCTTTCAAATATTCCACATCCAGACAGATAGTGAGGAATTCCATAGCCATAGCAAATAAATATGGTGAGTGGGGGTCACCTTGTTGTAAACCCCACGAGTTGTCAATAAAACCATACGGGGCTCCATCAATTATCACCGAAAACGTAGGAGTCGAAATGCATTCATAAATGAGATTGGCGAATGTGGTCGGAAAGCTCATAGATATCAGCATAAGATGAATAAATTGTCTATTAATTTTAACATAGGCTTTGTGTAAATCAATTTTCAGGCAAAAATTGTTGGAATTTTTTCTATTAAATCCTCTCATTATTTCATACGCAAGTATTGAATTCTCAGTGATATCTCTCCCTGGTATGAAGGCATTTTGGTTATATGAAATAAGCTCATTCAGATAGGGTTTTAGTCGATTGCATAGGAGATTGGCTAAAATCTTATAAATGACATTACACAAGGTGATGGGTCTAAAATCCTGCATGTCAGTCGCATCAGTTTTTTTGGGATCAAATATATAAATGTACGATTTATTTCTTTAATGATATTACCCGATTGGAGGATACTGTTCATTGCATTCCGTATATCATTCTTAAGAAAATCCCAATGAACCTTGTAAAATTTAGAGTTGATCCCATCTGGTCCGGGAGTGCTATTGTCATTAATTTGAAAAATTGCAGATTTGATTCCTCTAGTAGGAATGGTTTGCATATATTTGCTCTTGCATTTTCAGTAAAGATTTTTTTGCAAGTAACGCCTGAGAATTGAACCTTCGCGTGTGTAGAATTGAATAGAGTAGAGAAGTAATTAACTGCTTCATTCGCTAATTTTTCTAATGCTGAAGACCATGTACCATCTGCATTTAATGTGAAATTACTTCTTCTTTTGGGATTTTAAGCATTTATTTTATTAAAGAAGAAGCTAGATGGTCTGTCGCCCTTGTTAAGCCAATTATACTTCATTCTTTGTTCAGTTTCAACTGCCACTTTATCCATAACAGCATGAATTTCTGCATATTTCTCTGAGTATTGCTCTATTAGGCTTTCATCTGATGGATTTTTGACAAGCAGGTAATAAATATCGTTAGCTTCTTCTTTAGATTGGTTAATTACTGACTGCAAGCTAACTTTGTTTTTCACCCATCTCTTTAATGCATTCTTTGCAGATTTTATTCTACATAAAAGGATATGAAGGGGGTTACCGAAGAATTCCTGCGACAGAGCTTCGTGAAGGACAGAAAAATACCCAGCTTGTAAATGCCATGAGTTTTTGTATTTGAAAGGTATTCTTTTCTTTGTACCATTATTTATCACAAGGTTAACAAAAATAGGAGTATGATCACTTAATGAATGATTGCCGAAATGAATACCAAACTGGTAGAACTTATCCATCCACAGAGAATTAACAAAAACGCGATCGATCTTGCTATGTATTGAAAAGTTATGACCACCCCTCCATGTGTAGTAATTTCTAGTGAAGTTAGGTTCTATCAGCTTAGATGTCGATATACAATCCATAAAACCTCTATCACCCATCGCATTATACTGTCCGTCATTTATTCTATCTTCAGACGATAAGATAGAATTAAAATCTCCCGCCACAATCCAGGGGAGTCTAAAATTCTTTGACTATTCTTCGATATACTTTCATAAATCAGCTCTTTTACTTTCATCGTTAGAGGCATAGACGGTAGTGCACAAAATACTTACACCGTTTGCATTATGTAGAATACAGGAGATAAATTGATCGTTGGAATGTAATAATACGGTCGACCATTTATAGGAGTCCCATAGAATTAAAATTCTGCTTTTACGGTCAGAAGCTATGTTGTGCAATACTTCAAGCCATTGTTAACTTTTAACATAAATTTATCTATTTTATCAGCAGTTAGTTTATTTTCCAGAATTCCTACAAAGGAAAATTTATTAGAATGAATGCTATTTAAGATCTCCATTTGTTTAGCCAAGGCGTTCATGCCTCGGATGTTCCAAAATAGGAACTCCATTTGTATACTTTTATTAGAAGTACTACTTTTAGTCGGGAAAGTAGCTACCCCTAATGGCTTATGCTTGTTTGACTTGTTTTTTTTTCCTTTCAGCTGAGAAACAATCGTACTCCTTGCAGGATTCTCTATAACTTCTGACGATGGTGTGGCAGAGAATTCGAATGGGGCATCCTCTGGTCGAACCTTCCAAGCAGGTTTTGTTTTGGCAACCTCTTGAGAGGCAGGTTCCATTCCTTTACTAGAGTTAGCATCGGGTGTGGCATCCTGAGCCTCAGACATCACAGTTTTCATTCTGAAGGGAAAGTCTTCTGTAAGATGAGCTTCAGAGTACTGCAAACCGGAAGTGTCTTGTGCAATATGTTTTCCTTTTTCACTACTTGTATCGTTAAAGTTATTTCATTTTGCATTTGTATTAAAAGTCGGATTCTGACCTATCAGCTGGACTATTTTTGTAATGTTGAGATCACTGCCATTCTGTTCTGTATTTATATTTGGGATGTTTTCATTAACCTTGACCTGGAGAAGGTTTTCAACTTCTGGAATTGCTGGATACATTTGTGTATTTGCATCCCTAGTTTCCTTGAATAAACTGCTTACAGTGTTTAATTCATCATCAATATTCATGTCACTATTTCCAGATGCTTGACTGTTCTGTGTTTCTTTCAATTTCCACACTTTCTGAAACTGGCAATGAATACTTGAATGACCAAAACTAAGACATTTAGGATTAGGGCTTCGGTGAAAAACCTAATAATGCCCGTAGTTAACTGCAAAGTTGAATTTCGAAGTTACTTAGTTCAATTGATAACAATTATCGATTAACCAATTTTACTCTGGCTAGAGATTGATGACTTCAAGCCAAAATCGAATCATGGTGACACTAATATTCTTTATCGAAGGAGTTGAATCCTTTCTTGAGTGGTGATTCACTACTTACACTTCAACACATACCCTAAAATGATGCTAACTTGAATCTAGTGAAATTTTCATAATCAAAGTAAGGCATTCATGTAAAAGATCCATTATATCAAGTTGAAAGACTGTTGCACATCATTACATGTGATCTTCTGTTTTGACTTATATCTAGTTAACCTATAGAAGACTTCTCAGTGATTTGTTTTGTATGAGGTCTAAAAATAAATACAAGTATATAACATCTTGCACATTACACCGTAAAAAGGATTTGGTAGCATCCATAAAACGCTACTATAACTTGTTGCAGCATTTTAGCATGACATGCTACTAACTATTTCGAACCTTTTGTAGTATTTTGATACAGGCTGCCAAAAATTTAATGTATTATAGTGTTTTCTTATGCTATGGAAACTTATGGTTCTACGGTGTTTAATTTTCTCTATAGAAACTTATTGTATCTTTTGTTTTTTGTTTTAATATGACTTTCTAAGGCGGTATGCAACAATTTTTTTAACGTCCAATAATGCTACAAAAATAGTAGTTTTTAGTATAATTTGTTATGCTACATGTATATTTTTAGTGGCCTCTGTTAACTGCCACCGTATATTTTTGTTGTGTTTCTTTTGTGCTATACATAATCATCATTTTCAAATAAATGAAAAACCATGGTTCGAAATTCCGGTTATTCCAGTGATTCCGTTCCGATTTCGCTCATAAACGGAACGGAATGTGGTCAAAATTCCGGTTCCGGTCTAAATTTCGGATTTGGTTTTCAAATATTGATGAAAACTTATAAAAAATTAAAAAATACAACAAATATATAATAATTAAAAAAAAGAAAATAAATTAATCGGGACAATAAATAAATGGAGAAGAAATCATATAATTTCATAAATAAAGTTGTTATACTTTTGTTAATTTACATCGAATCATAGTAAAAAATTCAAAATTTTCAAAACCGATCAAAGTTTAAAATCTCAAATGAACAATACAGAATCTTACACAATGAATTTTTAATTAAAGTGTGTATTTTATATGTAATGTAAAAAATGTACTACGAATTTATGACAGTATTGGATATTTATTAGCGTATATAGCAAATTAAAGCAAAAAAGTACCGGAATTAGAAAACCGGAATTAAAACGGAACTTTCGGAACTTTCGAAACGGAACCGAAAATTTCAAAATTACCAATGGCCGAAACGAAAACGGAAAATAGAATTTAAACCTTGTGAAAGACACAACACTAACATAATCAATCAAGAAAGACATTAACAATAACTCAAGTTATATGGAACATAACAAAATTAATACAAAATTCGTAGCCATTCCAAGTTGAAAAATCTGATTAACAAAGAAGTTTTTAATTGAAGGAATTTTATTGCATTATTTTCTGATCTTAATTCTCTACATCAGTTTTTCATACATTCAAAAATATGAGATACAAAGCTCTGTTTATATAACAGAGTACAAATCAAAGTGGACTGAGCCAAAGCAATATGGCCCAAGAAATAAAAATAAAATAAAAGATAGCTGATAATGGGTCGGGTGCATAAGGAAATAACCGTATCTGCAACAACAGTTTAGGTTTATATCCTTATACGCAGCCGCTTCTCATTTTATCTCCCCCCCCAAAGCCAATACTAGGGTTTTCTAAGAGCAGATGAAATCTGGCAATTTCCTCCAATTCATGCTATTATTTCAAAATCAACTAAAAACTGCAACATATACGATTGTGAGCTTGATTGACAGTCGAAGATCTGATCTTTAACACCAATTCAAGTTTCAGAGTCTCTTCTTTTTACTTTGATTGCTTTTGACCTTTAAGATGGATCTTCAACAATCCTTATCCGAAATTGAAAGACTGTCTTTTGATCTCTGCTCCAGCTTTAAATCCTCCGATTGTTCAATTTCCTTGTTTCTGAAACAAGTTGCTGCATTAATCCTTGAGACAGTCTTAGAGGAAGTCTGAACTGGTTCATTGCTATGACTGGAGACTTGCTTTACTTTCAGATCCTCTCTGAATCTCACAATTTCTGACCGACAGTGCTTTGGTAAGAATATCTGCCCTTTGGTAAGTCCCAGGTATATGATTGACTTCCAATTTACCTTTAATTATTTGTTCTCGAACAAAATATATATCAATCTCTATGTGTTTTGTTCTGGAGTGCAAAATTGGGTTGGTAGACATATATACTATACTTTTGTTGTCACACCACAAGATTGGTTTTAGCCCAGTTTTGATTTTTAGCCCACTGAGCAAAGATTGTATCCACATTATCTCGGTAGTTGCGCTGGCCACACTTCTATATTCAGCTTCAGTACTTGATCTGGATATAGTTGATTGCTTCTTTGAACACCATGAAACTGGATTATCCCCGATATAAATGCAATAACCAGAAATTGACTTTCTATCATCATGATCTGTTGCCCAATCAGCATATGAGAATCCAGTTATATTGAGATTTTTGCATGTCTTTAGCGATAGGCCATAAGTAGCAGTTCCTTTCAGATATCTTAATATCCTTTTTACAGCTCTCCAGTGCTCATTAAGAGGTTCCTGCATAAATTGAGAAACTTTGTTAACACTATAAGAAATATTAGGTCTAGTTATGGGAGCATATTGTAGTGCTCCCACAATACTTCTATATTGTTTAATATTGATTATTGATTCCCCCTTGTTTTTAGAAAGTTGATGGTTACATATCTTGGGTGTTGGTTGAGGATTGGCTTCCTCCATTTTTGTTCTGTGTAGTATTTCATTAATGTACTTTCTCTGACTTAAAGTAATTTCTGAGCTTGAGTTTCTGATTAACTTCTATGCCCAGAAAGTAGCTTAAATTTCCAAGATCTTTGACAGAAAACTGCTTGTCTAGATACTGGATATGATCATTGATTGTTGCTCCATCATTGCCTGTAATAAGTAAGTCATCAACATATATTAAGATATATATAATGGACTCTTGATTTATTTTAATAAATAAAGAATTATCAGATTTTGTAGCCTGATAGCCCAGTCTGATCAGTGTAGCCTTTAACCTTTCAAACCAAACTCTAGGAGCTTGTTTAAGCCCATATATTGCCTTGTTTAATTTGCAAACATAGTTTGAACTTTGGTTGTACCCTTGAGGTTGTTCCATGTAGATTTCTTCCTGCAATACTCCATTTAAAAATGCATTGTTAACATCAAGCTGTCTGATATTCCATTTTTTATGTAAGGCAATAGTGAGAATCACTCTAATAGTTGTAGGCTTAACTACATGAGAGAATGTCTCAGTGAAATCAAACCCATATTGTTGTGTGTATCCTTTTGCTACAAGTCTAGCTTTATATCTGTTAACTGTACCATCAGGATTTTTCTTCAGCTTATAAGTCCACTTGCATCCAACAATGTTTCTGTTATTAGGAGGGCAGACAAGTTCCCAAGTTTTATTTTTAATAAGAGCATTGTACTCTTCATCCATAGCAGCCTTCCAGTTATTGCTTTTTATAGCTTGTTCAAAAGTATTTGGTTCTTCAGTATCTTTAATTGCAGTGTAGAGTTTTGGTTTGAATATACCACTCTTCGATCTGGTGATCATTGGGTAACCTGATCTTATTTGTGAAACCTCTGTGCTAGTAGTTTCATCATTGCTTCTATGATGACTGTGTTGGATACCTATAGATTCATTGTTAAATTGATGGGTTTGATCATCTGTGCAGGTTGGAAATTGATTGTGATAGCTGGATTTGTCTACTGGTTCATAGCTTGGCTCATCAGGCATATTAGGTTGTGAATCAGCAGTTCCTGCAGTCCTCTCAGTATCCTTCTGGTGCCAGGCTTTGGTATAAACAGGTAACTCAGGTATAAATACTCTTGGATTATATACCTTTTGGTTGTTATCATGTCTGAGCTGCTAAAAGGAAACACATATTCATCAAACACAACATGTCTGCAAACAAAAAAAATTCCACTGTTATCCAGACATTCATACCCTTTCTGATTGGTTGAATAACCTAAGAAAGTGCAAGGTTTTGACCTGAAGTCTAATTTATTTGTGTTATATTGTCTTAGATGTGAAAAACATAAACATCCCAAGGTTTTCAAGGCATGATAATCAGGTTTAACACCAAGTAGTCTTTCCATAGGACTTACATTATTCAGAACTCTGGTAGGAAGTTTGTTAATTAAATACACAGCTGTATTAAAAGAGTCAGGCCAAAATTTTAGAGGTAGAGATGCCCGAGCTAAAAGTGTAAGTCATGACTCCACAATATATCTATGTTTTCTTTCAATCAGACCATTTTGCTCAAAAGTATAGGGGCATGTAACTCTATGAACTATTCCCTTATTGTTAAAGAAACTAGTAAGAGGTTTGAATTCAGAACCCCCATCAGTTTGTATAACTTTGACATGAAAACCAGTCTGTTTTTCTACCTGAGTTATAAAGTGTAATACTTTGTTATAAGTTTCAGATTTAACTTTTAAGAAATATACCCAAGTATGTCTAGAGTAGGCATCGATAAAAGGTATGTAATACCTATAACCATAGTCAGAACAAACTGGGGCTGGACCCCAAATATCTGCAGCAATTAATTCTAGAGGATTAGAGTACAAAGTAGTAGAGTTATTGAAGGCTAACTTATGACTTTTACCCATCTGATAGTAAGTACATACATATGGTTCGTTGATCTTTTCAAAGGAAATTTTATTCTCACTGAGAATTTGTTTAACAACATTTACATTTGGATGGCCCAACTTATAATGCCACAAATCAAAAATACTTCTACTCTTTTATATTTGATAGCTTCAGACACATTACAATTGTTTTGATCTTTTACAATATTGGCGGAATTAACAACATTAATCTGTAAAGTCCATGGTCTGCATCACCCTGTAAAAGAGTTTCTTTAGTTAGAATGTCTTTAACTAGACAATATTTTGGAAAGAATTCAAAATAAACATTATTATCTCTAGCAAATTGAGATACACTAATAAGATTCTTTTTTATCTTTGGTACTCTTAATGAATTATTTAAAAACAATTGTCTAGCACCTTTGATATAGGCTTTGCCAGTATGAGTAATTCTAATAGACTCACCATTGCCCAGGCTAATTGACTGTTTACCTTTGTAATCTTTATTCCCAAGATTAAGATTGTTAAGATTGCTGGTTAGATGATTAGTTGCTCCAGAATCTGGATACCATGCCTCATCCTGAATGTGTTCTGGCTTTGTAATTTGATTTCTGCAGTTCTCTGACAGGCCATTTAAGTCTTGATGAGTTTGTGCAATGTTTGCACTCATGTTGACATTTCTCTGATTATTTGTGCTCTACCCTGGTACATAGTTTAAGTTTAGTCTAAAGTAACACTTAGAGGCAGTGTGACCCACCTTTTCACAAATTTGACATCTTGGCTTGTTATTGTTATTCCATTTTCCTCTGCCTCTTCCTCTGTTGGACTGACTATTTCTTTGTTGAGATTGTTCTGGTTTACTGCTGTATTGGTTTTTGCCCTTGTTACTTGAAGCATAATTGATTGACATGTCAACTTCTCCAGGTTTCTTGTATTCAATTCTTCCTTCACGAGCAAGGAGAATTGCATGTACATCTTCTATTGAGGGTGTGATCCTTTGAGATGATATTACAGCCACTACAGCCTCATATTCTTCACTTAACCCACTTAAAATGATTAAAACTTTTTCAGTATTTGGAATTCTGTGGCCTACAGCCTCAAGATGATCACATATTGTTTTGATCTTTGTTAGATACTCACCCATTGTTAGATTGTCTTTCCTTATGCTGTGTAATTGTCTCTTGTAGTGCATGACTTTTGCTGCAGATTGAGAATTAAAGATTCTCTCTACTGTAGTCTAGATTCCATTGGCAGTTTTACTTCCAATAACTTGTGGCAGTAACTTGACACTTATTGATGATAACAACCATGAGCAAATTAGACTATCCCGTCTTTGATGCTTTATAAACTCTTCATTACTGACAGTTTTGTTTTCTTGATCAGTTATGAACATTAGTGGTATTATGATGGTACCAAGAAGATATCCTTCGAGACCATAGCCTCTGATTGTAGTCTCCACTTGAACTTTCCACAGAAGATAATTATCTTCTTCAAGGTGTGCTATAATCAATTGGCTCCGAGGGCTTATCACAGTCTTTATTAAGTTTTCAGTGGTAGATTGAAGAGAATTTGATGATGTATTAGAGGTGGCAAAGCTATCATTGTCTCCTGCCATGTTAGCTTGAAAGAAAGATAATCAAGAACCGAACAGAGAATACTTACAGAGTCAAGGAAGAATCAGATAAGTGAAGAATAGACCAGTTACACCCAGAATTCAAATGATTGATGAATTCTTGGCGAGGTAACAGTTTCCTTTTTTTTGTGATTTCTTGATGATTTCCTTGACTTTGATGATGATTTTCTGATGCTATTTGATTGAATTTGCTTGAAAATTTACGTTAGTAAGTCTAGTTGCAACCAAGATTTGATATCTTCTGGTATGGCACTGACTTAAAGAAGCAAATTCTTCAAGAACCTCAAATGATTAGTTTGATCTCTGATGAGGAATCTGATAATCAGATGATGATATCTGATCTGATGATTATTCAGATAGAACTCCAAGTTGAAATGCTGCTAAGCTAAGATGCTCTGATACCAAGTCGAAAAATCTGATTAACAAAGAAGTTTTTAATTGAAGGAATTTTATTGCATTATTTTCTAATCTTAATTCTCTACATCAGTTTTTCATACATTCAAAAATATGAGATACAAAGCTCTGTTTATATAATAGAGTACAAATCAAAGTGGACTGAGCCAAAGCAATATGGTCCAAGATATAAAAATAAAATAAAGATAACTGATAATGGATCGAGTGCATAAGGAAATAACCGTATCTGCAACAACAGTTTAGGTTTATATCATTATACGCAGCCGCTTCTCATTTTATCTTTCAAGAGAGTATTTTTCAATAATTCATAGAAAGTATAAACAAAACAAATAAAAGAACATTGACTACCAACCATTCACAATGTCCACCCATCTCTCATTCGTCTGCATAGAAGCTTAATTGAATAATTTACTGCATGGATATTCCTTTCTTGCACTATTTTTATCAAGCATGCGACAGGTACGGACATTCGCACCTCTCACTATGGTATTTAATTCTTGTACATCTTCATCAAAATGGTCCATAGCCTTTCTATGCGTGCAATAAGTGTAAAAAATATTACAATAATATTTTTTTTTAAATAAATGGTTAAAATATCTCTACTACGAATTTAAGGTACAATTATTCTAGTGCAATAACCCTGCCCAAAAAACTGTTGAGTAAAGAGAGAACAAAAGCAGCAATGATCGCCGATGAGAATATCTCCATTGCACGTCTCTTCACAAGCTTTTATAACATGATCAATTACCTAAACTCAGTACAATTTGTACGAAAAGTTATCGGAACAGAATAACAACTAATAACATATGTATATCTAGGCTATCTTTCTTTGTTTAAACATAGAAAATGCATACAAAATTATGATCGAACCTAGAAATCCCATGAGAATGACTCCATCTCCAGGGTTTGATGATGCTTTTGTAAAGTTTGAACTTGATCGTAAATATTTCAATATTTTATTGTTATAGTAAAAAATATTTGCATAATACAAGTATGTAACGATAATGATGTAGAGCCAGTGATGAAGTTAGAGCAACATCAAGTCCAGACTGGGAAAAATATCCATGCACGAATGCCGCTAGACCAGCAGATAATGCATTGCAGGTAATCAGATAGACACTTTCTTTACACCCGATGACAACCGTAATGTACAAAATGAATATAGTCCTTACAATAAGCAAGGAACAAACATTTTTATGATATATTTGTGTAGAAGTATATTTCCTAGTACTAACGATGTAGCCAAGTTCAGTAGCAGCAAGAAAAAAAAGCAAGCCAAGTCCTTGCACTTGTTCCTAATGCTGATAGGTTTATATATATGCTTATGCAAAGGAGGAAATGAAAATTGCGCTTGTTCCTAATGCTGATAGGTTTATAGTCATTCTTCAGAAGTTAGTAGAATCCTCTCAAGTAGTATTTTCTTTATATTCTTCTTCTTAACCTACATTATTAGTCGTGTAAATTTTCTTTCCTTAGAAGTAATAAAATATCATCTCCTTAAAGTGACACTAGGTAACACTATAAATCATGTCTGTGATCTTCTTTTCTGTTTGTACATCTGTGATTTATTGTTGCCTATTTTCTGAATATTTGTTGCTATTTGTTTTATCGCACTACAACACTTTCTCATTGCTTCCACATACATTTGGGTTGATTTACAATGAATTTACCCCTACAATCTGGTATTGGAGCATTAAAGGTTGTTGTCGAAACCTAAGGCTAGAAGGTGTTCGATAAAATGGCAGGAACCAGAGAAGCAAGCGAGGGGGTTAGACCTACCCAAGAGTATGCATCCTACATTAGGGGTTTATATGCAGCATTCAGTTCATAGTTGGCTATAGAGAAGTGGAATAGAGATAATGATTTTGAGAAGTGTCAATGGAAGATGAATGCGGTGTTGAGAAGAGATCGTGTTCGTTAGATTGTGTTTGACACCGAATCATTGCCAATGGACATCTTTGAATTGGGAAGGAAAGAGATGGAAGAATGGGACTTTACTACCCTCTAATTGGCCATAGTGAGAACGTCATCTCGAATATTGTTAGTGAAACTACTGCTAGAGGCTTGTGGAAGAAATTAGAGGACCTTTACATGAAGAAGTCGCCCATGAATAGGTTAATTTTGTTGAAGACTTTCTTCACTTATAAGATGCGGAAAGATATATTATTGAAAGAACATCTTAACTTCTTTGATGAATTGATGATGAAGACGGAAGCTGTTGCTTTGCATCGATGAAGAGCAAAGGCTATAGTGGTATTGTGCACTCTTCGGAGTAATACATGGTATTCGCAAATAGTTTGATCTATGGTAGAAGCATAGTGAAATTAGAAGATGCAAAGATGGAACTTCCAGGTGAAGAGAAGAGGGATCATATGAAACATATGAGTGAAAGTGGAGAAGTTAGTAGTCGCCATGGGCTATTCATAGAGAGAGAAAGAAAGGAGAAGGAGAATAATTTCAGAGGACGTTCCACGTCGAGGAAGCCCAAAAGTGGTTTAAGAAGCAAGTCTAGAGACAACATGTGTCATTATTGTAAGAAACATGATCATTGGAAGAAAGATTGTCTAGATTTGAGGAAGATGTGTTGACTGCATCTGTTTCTGATGTATCAGACCATTGGGTACTGGATTCAGTGGCGTTTTTCCACATAACACTTAGTTAGGAGAATTTCTATGCTTATGAAGGTAAGGAGGGAAGTGCCATATTAACGGAGAACAATACTACTTGCAAGTTATTAGGAGAAGGATCAGTGCATATTCACATCCACAATGATGTGTCGCACACTATCACTCGAGTCCACTGTATTATAGGTTTAATCTCTTCTATGTTTGGTCAGCTAGCATCTATGACTTACAGGATTACGATAGAGTCAGATAGCTAGCTTAATGATGATACATGGTACTCTTGTATTGATGAAAGTAGTGATGGTCCAGAATCTTTATCTACTGAAAGGATCCACAATTCTTAGCGACTTATGTGTTAGAGTTGATAGTTCATGAGCTTTGAGTGCCACTAGACTTTGGCATCTCAAATTTGGTCTTGTTTCAGAGAAGAGGTTGAAGCTGCTTCGTAGATGGAAGATGACGAAGGGTGAAAGCTTCAACAATTTGGAATTCTACTAGGAGTGTGTATTGGGGTAGTAGACGAAGGTTTCTTTTAGTATTGGTAGACATAAGTCCAAAGGAGTACTAGAGTATACCCATACAGATATTTGGAGACCGGTAGCTATCGCTTCTATTAGAGGAGCTAAGTATTTTATCCCTTCTATCAATGACTACTTTCGGAATTTTTGGGTGTTCATGATGAAAGCTAAGTTAGAGTCATTTGAATAGTTTAAAATTTGGAAAGTGCCAATAGAGAATGAAGTAGGAAGGAAGTTGAAGGTGCTGAGATCCGACAATAGCAGTGAGTTTGTTTCTAAGGTATAGATTTCCATAAGCAGCATGGGATTCAGAGACACTTCATTACACCTAGAGATCCGTAATCAAACAGAGTCATTGAAAGCATGAATATGACTCTATTGGAGAAAGCTCGTTGTTTGAGATTGACATCGGGTGTATCTAGAGGCTCTTGAGCTGAAACTTTATCGAATGTGGCATATATTATCAATCGAGTTCCATGCTCAACCATTGATGTGAAGATTCCAAAGGAAAGATGGAAAGGAACACACACAAATATATATATATATATATATATATATATATATATATATATATATATTAGTTATTTTCATATATTTTGTATCCCAATGTATGTTTACCATACAGGAAATGACAAGAGAAGGCTAGATCCTATCAAGGTGTATTTTTGGGGTATATAAAAGGCATCAAATTGAAACCCATCTGGAACCCTGTAGATAGGAAGGTAGTGCACTCGAGGCATGTCACATTTGATGAGTCCATTATGTTTAAGCCAAAGGAGAGTCCACATAGTTTAGTAGATTCATAAGCTGAAAGGCCTAAGGAGATGGAAACTATTCCCACATATTAGCATGGTAGTGGAGTTAGAGTTGCAAAAGAAGATAGTGTAACTATAGTCATTGACACATCACATGAAGGCACACATAATTCCTCTAACAATAATGGTGATGGTCGTGAAGCTAGAGATGATTCAACTGAAGGTGCAGTAGACATAAGCTTATGCGAAGTTATACCTATTCAGGCAAGCTCTAGAGTTAGAAGGCCACCAAATAAGTATGAAGGCTGGAACTATGCAAATCTTAGCCTTGATGATCATTTTTAACTACGCACTACATGTAGTGTACGATGAGCCTTTCGATCTTGAAGAAGCTACGAGTTTGATTGCTAGCTCGAAATGGATGCACGCTATGGAGGAGGAGATCGTTGAAGAAGAATCATACTTGGGAATTGGTATCACCCCCTCAAGGATATTGAGCCATAGGATGCAAATGGGTATATATAGTGAAGGACGATGGAAGATACAAGGCGAGACTTGTTGCAAAATAGGATTTGCATAGGGAAGGGGATGTAATTTGATGAGGTGTATGCTTTGTTAATTAGACATACTTCTGTCTGAATGTTGCTAGCTATATTTGCAACTCATGACATGGAGTTGGAACAATCAAACGTAAAGACAACCTTTTTGCATGAAAAGTTGAAGGATACCATCTATATGAAGCAACCAGAAGGATTTTTAAAGGATGGGAAGAGGGAACGAGTTCGCAGGCTGAAGACATCTCTATATGGTTTGAAGTAGTCTCATAGACAATGGTACAAGAGGTTTGACTCTTTTATGCTTACTTTTGGTTTTGATAGAAGCGTTAAAGATGCTCGCATTTATTTTAAGCATATGGATGATGATAACTAGATAAATTTACTCTCATATATAGACGATATGCTAATTGCTTTCAAAGGATAAAGATGAAATTAACAAGTTAAAATTGAAGCTAAATGCGGAATTCAAGATAAAAGACCTTGGAGAAGCAAAAAATATTTTAGGGATAAAAATCTAGAGAGAAAGCTGAAGGTATTGAGACTAACACAGAAAGAATATATTGAGAATGTGCTTGTTTGGTTCAGCATGGAGCATGCAAAGGGAATCATTACTCCCATACCTTTGCACGTTCAACTTTTAGAGAAGGGCTCTTCGATCTCATACGAAGACAAAGCTTATCTGAAGAAGGTATCTTATGGTAGTGTGGTTGGAAGCTTGATGTATGCTATGGTTAGGACGAGGCCAGATTTTTCACATGCAGTTTATTTTTGATAGTAAGGAGAAAGATTTCAAATTGGTCGGATTTTGTGATTCTGATTTTGCTGGAGACAAAGATCGAAGGAAGTCAACCTCAGGTTACATCTTTACACTTGAAAAGACATCTATTAGTTAGAGAGCAAGGGTGCAGATTATAGTCGCCTTTCTACTATAGAGGTAGAAATTATAGCTAATGTTAAAGCAGCTATGTAGAAACTTTACTTAAAGCGGTTGTTGTGTGATTTAGGCTTTGTTCATGGTAGTATAGTAGTAAATTGCAACAGTCAAAGCACAATACACTTGGTTGAGAATTTGGTGTTTAGTTCAAGGATAAAGTACATTGAGGTAAGAGTCTTTCCTTGTCTCTATGAATGATGATAAATAAGTACATCTTCAGAAGATTCACACTGAGAAGAAAACGACAGACGTGTTTACTAAGTCCTTATCCATTGCAAAGTTCGAGTATTGCTCGAACTTGATCCACTTGTAAAGGTGCTCGGTGCCACATGGTGACACATATGGAGAGTGAGTTGTTAGATGGAGACACTACAACAAACAGGACCTTTAATAGCGTTCCAAAAACATTATAAAAGCTATTAACAACGTTTTTACATACGCTATATATCGACACACAGTTATATGTCAGAGATATACAATGACAAGGAATAAACGCTGTTAAATGTCCTTTTTTACAGCGTTTCCATGGTGTCATGAAATCATTTAACAACGTTTGGTCTAATTTGGTAGAACTTTTATTAGCGTTTTATGGGTGCAGTTAGAGATCTTTCTTAGCGTTTGTATCGTGCTAAGATAAGATTTTATAGCATTTTTTCATTGTTGTGATATTTATTTACAGCGTTTACCTGTTGCAATAAATCGTGCTTTATATTTTTAGATACAATTTAACGGCGTTTTTAAAATGCTGTTAAATGTCATTTTTACAACGTTTCCCTGGTGTCATGAAATCATTTAACAGCGTTTGGTCTAATTTGGTAGAACTTTTATTAGCGTTTTATTTTATGGGTGCAGTTAGAGATCTTTCTTAGCGTTTGTTTCGTGCTAAGATAAGATTTTATAGCGTTTTTTCATTGCTGTGGTATTTATTTACAGCGTTTACCTGTTGCAATAAATCGTGCTTGATGTTTTAGATACAATTTAACGGCATTTTTAAAATGTTGTTAAAACATTCAACGGCATTTAAAAAACGCCGTGGAATGTTTTAACAGCGTTTTAAAAACGCCGTTAAATTGTATACAAAGCTAAGTCAATTAGGTTTTTTCTACTTTTCTGTAAATTCCATTTCAGTAAACATCAGTCACAATGTGTGTATATACCACATTTCAAAATTAGCATATTATATCAATACCACATTTCAAAATCAACATATTGTATCAATACCACATTTTGGACACATATTTGATAACCAACGTATGGAATTTCATAATCAAAATACACAACAATCTTACACCAAACATAAATAGTTCGTCATCAATAGTTCATAAACAAAATATAGAGCAAGTAGCAATAGCAAAACAAAAGCAAGTAGTACATACGTTAAAACCAAAAAGTAGTTCTAGCAGTAAAAATAACTTCGATCCATAACTCGTTGCAACCTTTTTTTGCATCACAGTCATCTATCTACCTGTAAAGCAAAAGTAATGGAATTATCTCAAATGATAGTGTAATTGATGTGCATAAGTCTACATCACTACATAACAATACAAAGATGGAGGATGAATGCTTTAAATCTCTTTACAACTCGTAAAAAGATCAGAACGAGCCATAAAATAACAGTTGCTGTATTTTAAACTTTAGTATACACGACGTTAACTTTGTAGGCTCAGAAACTTAGCGCACTAAACCATTAATATAATCAATGGACTGGGAGTATGGACAAAATAGTATAATGCAAAAGTATAATGACAACAGTAGAACGTACCTCGTCAAGTATGACAACATCTCTTCAACCATTCTCAACCACCATATTATCTTCAACCTTCTGCCCTTGAATAAGTATCACAAATCACATAGAGCCTGTCAAATAAAAATGATTTGTGAAGTTAAACACCCCACCCACATACACATATACATCGATATGGAAGAAAATACAACTGTAAGGAACATAGCATGGTTGCTTCTAGTGAAACATGAACAAAACTTAGCTTAACTATCATGGTCAAAGTCGTGTATAGTCAGGCCCAGACTCAATCCACATGCACTTGTCTTCCAGTCTTACATTTCGTTCACAAGATCATAATGTAATATGTCTCTTTTGAATGATGCAGATTATAAATCTCAGGATATTTAACGGTTATTTGTGGTCAGCCATGAAGCTCAAGTGGAAGCATAGGAGTCAAAGTGGTGGAGTTGGGTCAAGTTGCAGACTATAGTATGAAAAGTTTGAAAGAGAAAAAATGGCTTACCAATATATTGATAAACGAATATTTTGCATCGTAAATGGATGAAACCAAGAAAAACAGATCTATGGCTGATCCATGTATCAACACAAAAAAGTGCTAAAATATGAGTTGAATGTGTTATTGTTTGTTTCTTACCTGAATGGATTCCCAAAGAATGACTTTTAATTCGTTGCTGAGATGCTTCCAATTATCCAGTGTAACCGGAACATGCTCGTGTACAAGTGGGCCTAAATAAGAAGACAACTTGACCGATCCATCTCCTATTGGTTCACCTTCCCCATTAAACTCAACTTCAATTCGACTTAAAATATCTAAAGGAAGCCTTTTGACTTTTGTTTGTCCTCTAGTTCTTTTTTTCACAATTGGATTAACATCGAAATTGTCATTTCTCTCGCTTGCTTCAACAACTTCAACATTTCCTTCTTGTTGCATTGCAGTATCGTTGACGACTTATGGAAATTCTTGAATTGGAGCAACATTATTTTCAAAATTGCATTCATTCTGAATATTGTTGTTAATCACAGTCGTCTTTCTTTTCGTATTTTTACCCATTTTCTGCAATTAAAAGTACATATAAACAAACACTTTAGTATTCATGCATAGCTAATAAAAGTACATATAAACAAACACTAAGATATACATAGCTAATGAAAGTAAATTTATGACAAGGGAAATTGTATGAACTACAATCCCAAAACAGTGGTTTTTTTGTTTTTAATAAAAGAGTGGTCCTCCAATTGAGGAGAGCACTCCAAATTATTTATTAGTGTAGTAAAACAAAAGAGTGCCATCAAACCTGGTAGCTAGCAATACAATTATAAGATATATACGTCTAGTTTTTTAACTACACGAAAATCTAACAGATCATCAATTCCAACAGGTTCTTCAATCAAAACACCATTAAATTACGGCATAATAACACGTTATATTACTATAACATAATAGAATAACATAACATAATAACATACGTTATATTACTATACATGCAAAAAAATGAAAGGCTAGGCATGAAAAAGAGAAAAAAAACACACAAGTCTACATTATCACATAGTAATTATTTTCATTCATTAATCACAATGATGTAAACTGAGCTTTTATAGCATGTTTAGGAATTCAACAAGATAGAATACTAGATCACAGAACACTCTAGGACCTTAACCTAATCGAAGTTGAAGATGATCTATTTTATTTCAGGTCATAATATTATGCTTGTATATATATAAACACTAAAACAAAGTTTGGTAACTTTGGTTAAAAAAATGCATTCCCGGTCTATTAAGCAACTTTGGTTAATTAAGCAACTTACTGAAACTACTCAAGTATGCCTTCACAATCCTCTCTAACATAGATAGCATCCTCCATGGAATCAACATCCCTATCGTTTTCTTCGCATTCTTCTCTAACAAAACTTACATCATCAATAGACTCATCTGTCTCTAATTCATGAAACCCTCGTGGTGGTGCTTTCAATACAACATACCAATTAGAAGAATCGTTTTCCCTTAGATAATTGATTTGTTTCTCTTGAGACGCAAGAATATACGGATCTCTTGAAAATGAAGCTTGATATTGATGTAAATTAACAAGAGTAAACCCGTCTTCAACTTTCACTCCATTTCCTTTGTTTGCCCAATTGCACTTAAAAACAGGAATATAAAAGACATGGTAGTCTAACCTAGCCCAATTAAACATAATAAAGGAAAATACATCACATTGTTACCCTATAGCCCAAACCTAGCCCAATTAATGGTTAAAATAGTTGTTTCTAGATTAATATTTTAAAGGCTTAGAAGTTTCGAAGTAATTTCATTTTCGGTAGACAATATTCATAATATAGATTGAAGATCTATAAAATTTTGTAGCATTTTGAATAATGTACCTAAAGATATGAAAGTGGTGTTATAAAAGAGGGATGTCATGGAATCTTCCTATTTTTTTTTTTTTTTTTTAAATCTTCATTCCTGTTGTGCATGACACTAACAGTGTATTGTTGAATTCATGTAACATTCTTAAGATTATGCTATATGATATATACACCATAAGACATTGCAAAAGTCTTACCTTACACAAGTTGGCAACATAGAGAGCTGAAAGAGATGTTTATGAAGCTGTTTTCAGGACAATAGTTCTTCCACAAGCCAAAGTAGAGCCTACTTTCCAGGAAAACATGAGCAACGGGAAGTTCCATGGAATGAATTGTCCAACAACTCCAATCGGCTCACACAGACATGATGGGGTCCATCAGTAGGTTCAACAAGGCCATATATCTTGTTAGCCCAACCTGTAGCCATGAGACATACATAAGAGATGTCCTGGTAACAAGATTGTATATATTTTTTGCATGGTAGTTAATAAATGTATTGGAGAATCAAGCTTGCCAACATAATATCAGATGAAGCGTATAACCATGAGAATTTCAATGTTAGCCGATTGTTCATAAGGTTTTTCATTGTCCTATGTCTCTGGTGTAGCTATTCTATCATTGTATTTCACTATCAACTGCAAATTTGCATGGTATACACGACCATTCCTGCAAAATTATAATACATATGCGCTCATTGGTCATCACCCTCTCTTGGAAATATCTAAGTGATAAAATCATTTGAATTACAAGTCATAAGGTCGGTTGGATATATTCCAAGTGAACATCACCCAAGTAAAGCTATGATGACTTCAGTTCACCCTGGGTGACTAAAGTCACTCAGGTAACTTTGTCTTTCAGGTGATGAAAATATTTGAAGTTCATCACTTTGGGCTAACTTAATCATCTGAGGTCCCTCTATTTCTCATTGCAAAAGTCACCCAAAGTTAAGCTCTGTCGGGTGACTGAGAGTCACTCAGATGACATGATGTGCACGTAAATGTGCATATTTTTACCACCATATTTAATCTATTTAAATTAAATAAATGATCATATCGGGTATTTTAACTTGTTTAAACCAAAATTCAAATAATTCCAAATTGTCACATATTCATCTTCATCCAAGGGCAAAATAGACATATTTGTGCATAAATTAACTTGAGAAAATTTAATTATAAATTTCCATACTATTTTGTAGGAATTTGATTTCAATTACAAGTGGTTTGATGAAGAAGATATGCATGCACAAATAGAACACAAAGGAATGAAGATGGAAATAATTCAAAGTGAAGATCATGGAGGACCCCACCCACTTACCTTGATTTTCAAATTAGGAGCTAAGCACATGATAAAAGGGCATTAAAGCTTCATGTACATTTAAGTGGGGGATTAGTGGATGTTAATGATTACTTAGCCACCGCACTACCTCAAGGGCAATTTAGGCATTCCCCAAAAATATGAATTAGGGTTTAACACTTGTATAAATACCTCATATCTTCATGTAACCCTCCCCCTTAGTCCCTCTTAGTTAGTTTTTAGCTTAGAAAATAAATCAAAGCTCTCTTTCTTTTCATGGCTACTTAGTCATTTCTTCTCTTATGTAATTCCTTTTTTTATGCAATTTAATACATGTTCTTTTTCTTTTCTTGTTTATTTCCTTTCATGTTGTAGTGTAGAGTTGTTTATTTATGCAAGTAGTGTAGATTTTCTTTTATGCAATTAGAATAGTTTTCCTTTCATTTTGCTCTCTTTTTCCTCTTGTTAGTTTCATGTTGCTTTCTACATTTGTTCGTTTGATAACAAATATGAGAGGCTAATCCCTACAATTTAGGGGTAATGAAGCTCTCTAGTATGTAGATGCAACATTTTGATGTTTATGCTCTCTTTTTGTGCTTAATGAATCATTTGAAGTGGTTTAACTTGTTGTTTTTGATGTGAATTTGATAGCCTATATTGTTGACACTAAATAGGCTATGCTTAAACAATCACAAACAATGATTACCTCTTCATCTACATATGATGATGGTAATGAAGCGATTGTTGAAATTTAAATTTGATGGCCTATATTTCTAAACAATAGTTAATAGGCCATGCTTAAAATAGATTTTGCTTTCAACTTTGTTGTCATATTTCATGAGAGTTAAATGTGTATTAGTGGTTGTGTTATAGTTTGATGGTTTATATTGTACTAATTAATAGCACAAATATACCATACTTATGATAAGCACATCAACTAATTACACTAATGACAAGAAAAGAGAGATCATAACTTTATTTTGTTGATTTATGTGATCTAGAGAGTGGAAATTGCCTCTAAATTGCCTTCACACTCTTATATTTTTATCAATTTTCTTTTGCTAATTTTCTACATTTTTAGCTAATCACATTTTCAACTTTGGTTAATTTGATTGAATAGAATTTTCAAAATCATCAATTTCCTGCGGATCGACCCGTATTTGCCACGTACTACAAGTGTACGCCGTGCGCTTGCGGTTATTTTTAATTTAAATTCGTTCGACGGTTTTCTAAACCTATAGAATTTCCGTCGACGAACATGACATTATCTGATCGAGTGACCAAAATTGTTTAAGCCCATGCCAAGTCTAGGTAACAAATTTGGTTTGCATAAGCCTAACCAATATGATATATGTAGATTAAAAGAAGTAGGACATATCACTTGCCTTTTATTCCTGTTACTAATTGTTTTGTCATGCAAAGTGTGCAGTCACTAGACATGTATGCTCCTATATTAGCTATATGACTAATACAATACATATGCAACCGTAATTTATATCATGGAAAATTTGAACGAACGTTGAAAATATTTATGGTAGTAGTTTAGAGAATGCAAACACTATCATGGGTAAGCATGTGGTCAAGGATGAAAATATTTTTGTATAGGTATAATTTGCAAAATATTTTTGTATAGGTAAATTGTTTATAAAATGTAAACGAATATTTTACATACTACTATTTGAAATTTGCAAATTTTCCCAAGGACTGTATGAAAAAATTTCTCTACATTGTCCCTCATCATAACTTTATTATTCCATTTTCACAAGGTAAAGAGAAAAAGAAATATTCTTCAAGAAAGAGACCCTTAAAATTTCTTGAAAATCTTTACATAATCTCAGGCAAATCATCACCTAAAGTTTGTACTTCTTTCTCTTGCACTCCGACAAAGTTTAGCTTAGTAAACATTAGAGTTTGGTATGGTTTCCAACAAACATCATAAGGAGTGGTGGTTTTCACAATCTCCAATAAAATTTGTATAAGTAGACACGATATGATGCACACATTTATAGTTAGCATTGTTTCTTTTTTTGAATTAAACAAAACTATAGTTGATAGAAATGTATTATTCACTACATTTTTTTTGAAATGGTCATCAAGTTTCTTAATATAAAACTTTAGGTTATATTCCCCAATACTTATTTTATACCATTTTGATAAATGGACATTGAATAAATATATGTTATATAAAACTATGTTTTATGTCATGTTACATTATATACAACTGTGCTTGTATAGCCTTGAATACACTTCGATTAACTTAAAATAGGTGGATGTAGTGATTTTTTCAATTCCAAGTGTTTGTAAAAAGTTCAAGTGCTGCTTTCTGATATTAACTACAGATATAAATTCATGAAAACACATATTTTCAATATATAACCGAAACATCAAAGAACTGTTGTTTTAAAAAGGTGTTCATCTAAATGCTTAAATGATTCACTTCACATTTAGCCATCTCATGCCTCATATATTCAAATTACAATACACTCTGACCTAGGATATCCTAATATTGCAAATAATAGTAAGCCAAGTTGACAAAGCTAAAACAAAATAAAGGTTGTTTTTACTTTTTTCATGTTACTCATGTTTGGTATTCAAGTTTAGAAAATAAGAATAATGTGAGGTTCAAATTCAATTACCTAAATGAAAGATTATAACATTAATACATATGAATACTACATGTCTAAATGAAGGCTAATTAAACCTTCAGGTGATCCACGTTAAAAAAGGCCTTGAAGCAGAAACAAAAGTTGTGAACAGACACATCCTATTTTGCACATACCTTGATTGAAAACTTTAGTTGGAAATATTATACAACTAGGACTCTAGAAACAAGAATACTGCTAACTGACACAGAAATGAAAGAGCAATTCGAGATACAATACTTATATAAGATGGTAGTTTTCTTATTTTTACTCAATCCTACCCTTGCTAACTCAACCATCCCCATATAGAAAAAAGAACTAACAACCCAATGTGCTAAAATTAGAATGTTCAAATCAAATATAGGCATGGAATCCATATAACGATGAGCAGTTTAATTAATCTAAAATAGAATGATGAAAATTATATTATAATATAAATATTATATTGAAAAAATACTGACTATAATTTTGTACATGAAGTTGTATTTTTCGACATCATATTCATCATCCAACGCTATGTGCTCTATGCTCCAAAGAAAGAAGAAACTAATCGAACCATTGTCCAAGAAAGAATCAATCCACTTATAAAGCCTGGAAACAAATCCTTAGAAGATAATGTATAATCATGTATGCTGTTCAAAAATTAGAACTGCTAATCCTATTGCTTGTATTATTTGCTCACTCAGATTATATTATTGTATGTAAATAAAGAGTATCTTAGTATTGAAGAGTGATGTGGGTTCTCTAGAAAAATATTACCAAAGAGTATCTTAGTATTGAAGAGTGCTGTGGTATATCAATTTCTCTGCTTTGCTTTTCTTCTGTCTTTTCAGATGCAAATGGAACTTAACAGGTAAAATTTATGTTCCTAATTTATTCAGAGAACCCAATCGTTACTGTTTTTGTTTATCTGTAAATTTGTTAAAAATGCTGTCATAATAATCCAATTTGTTGGATTATATGTCATAGTAATAACTGTTATACAAAACTCGATAAAAATATCAAAAATCGGCTGGAAACAAGTAATGCACGGCTAGAAGATGCACATAGTTTTCTTGTGAACAGAAAAGGTTCGACTACATATAACTAACTTTAGTCTTCTGTTGGCTAGTAACTACCCACTAGTATGTATAATATCCAAAGTACATAATTTTCCTCTTTGATAATTCCAATGAGACATTATTAGATCAGAGGTAATGAGCAATTTTAATTTATTCTTGTGATGAAATTCAAAGGAGTTCACCATAATTACATAGCAAGCCGACTTTATTTTCGTAAAAAGACAAAAAAAACAAAGGAATTCAAAGAAGTTCACATGGTGAGCAATTTTATTTTATTTTTGCAAAAGAATTCAAAGAAATTGACCTAATACTACAAAAGGATAGCTTATGGCAATACCTTTGGTTCATCTAGAGGATCATACTTGACGATCCAGTCCTGCAAAAAAAAGAATAAGGAATATAGCAAATCATTTATCAAATCTGATATAAGTCAAGACTCCAAAAATATTGTCTAAAAATAACAAAATACAAACCACAGTAGGAATATCAAGACCTCGAGCAGCGACATCTGTGCATAGTAAGACTGCCTTTTTTGCTTTGCAAAAATCAAAGAAAGTGGTTATTCTTTTTTGTTGCTTCTATTTTCCATGGATATCGTAGCAATCACTTGAATGTATCTGAGAAGCTCGGAGTGGAACTTGACCGAACTGCAAGACGAAAAGAAAGCCATTATCTTTTTTGATTTGTTTCTCTTCAAAAAAGCATAGAGAAAAAGAAATCTTTTATCACTAGGGACAACACAATAGCCTTGCTGAAAACCTTCAACAGTAACAAAATAAGAGCAAAATCAGCATGTAACAATATGAGTTTAACAATTTTGTACCTTTAACAGTGTCCATACAACGACTGGATCCATCTCCTATCACTCTCCTCCATCACCTCCATCAGCTCATTGAACCTCATCCTCTCCTTTTAGTGACTTACTTATTAGGAACCTTTTAGTAACATAGAATTATGAAGAAAGCAACTATTGGGGACTGAAACCAAAGGCCTGAAGGAGGTCTGGAGGAGGGCACAATAGTTGAAGCCTTGAATGAATACTGAGGGAGGAAGGCGATTTGGGATCTGATAGCAAAACAAATTTAGGGATTTCTTTCTCTTTTTAATTTTCTGGCGATGGCTGTGACAAACGAAGATGTTAAGGTTTCCTAATCTAGTTCAGCTGATCATTCAGCGGTTGGATTGGGAAAGAAAGGAGACTATTAGGGTTTCCTAAGCGATGTGTGAAAAGAGGATTTGGGAGTCAAACGTAGAGCAAGGAAAATGAGAGGGAAGAGCAAGGAAAATAAGAGGGAAGGAAAATATTGACCGCTTTTTATTTTTGTTTCATGGAGGGAGGGTCACGTAAACGCTAATTCTTTGAATCTAGGTAGTCAAAGACGGCATGAGGCACTCCAACGCTGACAAATATTGCTATGAAATGTATATTTTCTTGTAGTGAGTCGTTTGCTTTCATTGTAGAGATTGATAGATCCTACATGGAGATGGTACGTTCAACACTTTGTTGGTAGGTCGTGGCCTTGCCGGAGTTCATTGACAAAGTGCAATAAGTGATCGCCATGTCAAAGCTCATTGGGGAATTATGCATGGTGTCTTGTTTGAGAGTTGTTTGAAGTAAGATGATGTAGGTGAAGTTGGTAGGCTGGCATTTAAATATAGTATTAAGTTGGAGATCATTACACTTCGATAATATAATATTTCCATATTAAAGAAGATTTGAAAGATATTGTTGATTTCGATGATACAGTATTTCTAATTACAGAAGATTTGGAAGATACTTGAGTTAACGTAAAATAATAACTCCAACATATTGCCTCTTTTGTTGCATTGAAGAAGAGAATGAATTATTTACATGAGAAGGAGAATTAATTTTGAAAAAATGAAGTAAGCAGTAAATTCCTAATCGGTAGATTAAAGAAAGCATTATATCAGATGTATGCATATTGAAGGAAACTAAAATAATCAAATAACTAACCGTTTCCTATATGAATAGAGACGAGATATTAATTTATAAGCATAAATCAATTACTTCAATTCAAGGTCGTAATCTCTATATAAAGATAGTCATTTTTAAAAGATTAGTAGGATCCTCTCAAATAGTATTTTCTTCATATTCTTGTTCTTAAACACCATTACAATCTTGTAATTTTTCATTCCTCGGAAATTAATAAAATCTTCTCTTTCTAAAGTGGACGTACACTATCTCGCGATAGTGGTAACACTATAAATAATGTATGTGATCTTCTTTTCTATTTTTGCATTTGTGATCTATTGTTGCCTATTTTTTAGATATATTTTGTTGTTTGTTTTATCACACTACAACATGATTTTATTGCTTCCACATGCATTTGGGTTGATACAATCGTTTGTGTAAATTTACTCCTATATAAACCATACGATACTGTAAGATGCATAAAACCAACCATCAGAAATATCACCATTTAACTATAATATATGCCTAAATATTTAAAACCAATAACCCTTTGTCTATAATATATCACCATTTGACTATGATATATGCAGGAAACTAATAAGATTCGTGTGTTGTGTAGTCCAGTTCAATTCATGGTTTAGCATAGATGGATCACTGCATACTTCAGCATAATCTTCCTGTCTTCAACTCAAATACTCAACATCGATACTGGCACAGGTTGCCCCTTTGCAAGCTTTCACAAAATCCTTCACTGATCTACCTAAAAATAGACATAGTTTTTTGGCTTGTGTAAGAAAATCTCAACACTACCCCTAAATATGCCCAAATTTTCGCTTTAGTGAAAGAACACTAAACTTTGCTCGGATGAGTGTCAACATAATCCATGAATAACAAAGTAAAAATACCCATGTATCTGTTCATGTCATCTGTTATGACACTTATAAGTGAAGTTTTGGAACACATTCATATGGCCTTTTGGAGTAAACAAAAGTAGGTCCAAACTCAAAAGAACTATTACCTATGTACTCTCACCCACATAAGCAACTGCAGTAACATGCATGACCGCATCAGATGCATTTTCTGAATATTCTATTTACCTAACTATTGGTTAAAGAAGAATCCAACTTCAAGTTCTTGAATATATTTCTAAATTATATTAATTAAATTTCAGAAGAAGTACATTCATGAAGGATACAACTTTAACATCGCCTAAATCGACAAGAATATGTTTGGATAAGCCAAAATTTAATGATAAGTTTAAAAGCACTTTCTTATAAAAAGTAATATATCCATTCAAGTAAAGAGTTATGTCTATTGAATAAAAGTTGTGTCTATTGAAGTAAAAAATCGTGTCTGTTTAGTGAAGAGCCATGTCCATTGAAACTAAAATATGTCTACCAAAAGAGGTGTGTCTATTTTTAATGATATAAAGTGTAATATAAATATATGGTGATTTTGTTGTGTTGTATAGAAGTTGAATTAAAATCAGAATATAAGTTATTTATCCACCTGTCCTGTAACGATCCGGAATTTCGGACAATTCATATTTAAATATCTAAATTATTTAAATATTAGAATCTTGGATTAAATGTTATTAAAATGATTTAATAAGCTTGTTAACCCCCTTTGAAATCATAACCGATGATGGTAAACTTGTTTTGGAAATTTTTTTACAGAAATATATTCTTCGAAGAAAAATCGATAATGTGACCGAAAATTGATTTATTAGTAAACGGCTTTTCTATCGATATAAGTTATTCCAACTCTTTGCACTTGACTACTGATCAAATGAATACATTAGCTACCAATTAACACACTCCTCTTCATAAATCATGGAACAATCTAGAACCTTCCTTAAGGATAAGAGATATTATCGTGGTGAGGGTATAATGGTAATTAGCATAAAGGAGAAGTGATTTAAAGGAGAAGTGATGGGGGCGAGTCTTCCATGGCATGAAGGGGCGTGAAAGAAAGCTTAAAGAGCACCATTTTCATCCTATAAAAGGAGGGCACTCCCTTAGGAATAAATCATAAAATCATAAATGAAAAACCAACCTTCCTTAATGGCTTCTTCATCTTCTTCCTCTTTAAATGTTCTAAATGAAATAGTTGCAAATCAACTCCAAATCACTTCAAACTTTTCCACAAGCCTTAGTACAATATTAGAACACCTTTCACTATACCAAAAGTTGAAGCAAAGCCATGCTCTCCCCCAAGGCATAGGCCGTGAGTACTTTGGGTGAGATGGAGGCAAAAGAAGATGGAAGCATGGAGGAGGAAGGAAAGGAAAGGTGGACGCAAGGATGTGGTTTTACTTTGATGCTTGGATCTTGGTTGTTTGTTGGATTAAAGGTGAGTTAACCACTCACTTTTAATGGAAAATATAACATATATATATATATATATATGTGTGTGTGTGTTGTGTTTGATTGGGTTTAAGTTGTTTGAATTGTTATTGATATAAGTTAAAACATTGGTTTGAATTCTTGCTTTGAAAGTAAGTGGCACATATGATCCACATATATGGAATTGGAATGGACTTGAATAGACATGTATGACATGCGACAACGCCTTGGAACAAAGTATATAGGTTATAGATGGATTTTGGTTTAGATCGGACTCGGATTTGAAAGTGCACTTATAGCGATAGTCGCTATAGATGTAGTTAGGAATTGTCTAGTATTTAACGATTCCTTATGGAACTTTATAGAGAGATACTTATGGGTTTCTCGCTATATTTATAATAGTTTATATGCATGTTTGTTGCTATTAAATTCTTTAATAGTAAAAATTTAAATAACATCCATGAAAAGCGGTCAAAACTTTATTTGTGCAAAACTGCCCAGTTTAGACTTTAATTTTGGACTTCAAAGGTTTGAAAAGATATTTAAATTAAGTATTTTATTTCATTCTTTTTACAAGTATTAGCTAACTATTATCAGAGTATTTAAAAAGTTGTTTGAGATCTTTATAAATTTTTAAGAATTCATTGTGAATTTTTAAAGAAGGGATATTTTGTTAAAATATATAGAAAATATGTTCTTTTCAAATTTTAAAGAATTTTATAAACCTTTTATTTTCAAGTAATATTTTGAGTATATGTTTTAAAACCTATTATAAGTATGATAAAGTATTTTAAAAATAATTTTTAAATATATATAGTTTTTAGAAAATGTGTTGATTATTTTATGTCGTATGTAATAAATATCTTCTGAAAATGGTTTATTTAATATTTAGTTTTATAAACAAATTACTATTCTTATATATATATATATATCATTTTTAAAGGGATTTAAAAGTATAAACAAAAGATTTAGAAAGGATTTATTTATTTCTTAATCACCAAATGGATAATTGTTTAATTACTTATTTGAAAAGTAATTGACTATGCTTAACACTAAAAGTCGACGAAGTAGGATTATCTATTTTTGAGAGTTAAGATTAATGTCGAGTAGGGATGGAGCAATAGAACTCTAATCTACCGATTTAACTTTTAATTAATATATTAATTACTCATTTAATTTGTAGTTTACTCATGTAAATTAGAAAGTTTTCTCAAACGTTAGTCTCAGTTAATATTTTGAAATTCAAAACTCCAACTTTTAATTTCAAATTTGAATATTCAAAAATAAACTCATTTGAATTAATTCAATTTGAAAACTTAAAAGGCCCATAACTTTTTCATTTTAACTCCGATTTCAGCATATGATATATGAAAATTGATCAGAAAATCGCCATGGACACAATGGTTCAACTTCCATGACCAAATTCTGACATTTTAAATATTTATATTTTTATCCTTATTTTAATTACTTAATTTCTTATTAAAATTTACGGGATATTACAGAGGAAATCTTGAAACAAGAGAGTAGATGATGTTTGTATTGATGATGGATGTTTGAATGAATTGGTTTATAATTGAATGTTATGTATAGGGTATACTTAATTTAAATTCATAATATAAATATGATATGGTCCATAATTGGATGAAAAGAGTAAGATACAATTATGGACTGAATATGATGACATGGTTACTCTTGTTGTAATGCTTGTTTACATGATAAGATGGAATTGATATAATGATAAAGTGAGGGGAAAATGCGTTCCATGCTACAGCGGCACAGTCTCAAACAGATGTTACTCATACCAGGCTTTATGTTTGATCCGTATTTTCATTATTTTCCATAAACTCGCGGTAACTCAATCGAGTAGGTTGAGCTTATGGTAGGCCGGTATCTTTTGAGAAGGTGAATAAATATTTCAAAGATGAAGCTAGAGGCTTATTTGGCAAATAACATCTATTTTAAAATTCCGCTATGTAAAACTAGGAATTATAACTGGTTAACTGTCTTGTCGGCATCTTTATATGTTAGACATATTTCTTCCTTATTATATTTATTCCTGTGCGGGAACGAGTTAGGTTAATTATGATCTAATGAATCATGTAAAATAATTTGATGTAATGGAAATTTATTTAGCTGTTCTGTTTACTTAATGTCATGGCAAATAATACCGAACACACTTTGTCATTTGAATATGATTCTGATGATTACTGCAGTATCATCAACATCTATTTTCGGATCTCGAATTGTGGGAAGCTGCAATAGAGGCGTTTTCTAAAACCTATTTTTGGGGAGAGATGGACCTATGTTTTAAAACTTAAAGAGGGTGTTTTATTGACGTTCCCATTTATAATTAAGATATCATTGTGTTACTATCTTAAATAAATCAAGTAAACCCTTTCCACTTATAAATTTATACCAACTTGCAAACATTCCATAGAATCACTGATAGAAGGACATGTCACTGTCGAGCTGAGCTTCTTTTCTTGAACTCTTATATTAGCATCATGGTACACTTCAAATGAATAATTTAGTGCTCTTTAAAAAGGTGCCAGTCTTCTTATTTAGAAAAATGAGTGATTTGATCGAAATTCGCATTATACAGATGCGCACTACTAAACACTACTGCAAAAATATCCTATTACAATGGCGTTTTTACAATGGTCAAAAAATGTCTGTTGTAATAGTAATATATTACAACGGTTTTATCTTGCCTGTTGTAATAGATGCCACTTTCCAACAACTATTTTTCTTTGCTCGTTACAATAGATACCTATTACAACATTTTTCATTTGCTTGTTGTAATAGATGTCTATTACAATTGTTTTTTGCCTGTTGTAATAGATGTCTATTACAACTGTTTTTTGCCTGTTGTAATATATGTCAATTTTCATCAATACTTCTTCCATATTTGCCAGTTGTAATAGATGCCTATTATAATGGTTTTCTTTTGCCCATTGTAATAGATGTCAATTTGCACAACTCTTTTTTTTGCTAGTTGTATTAGATACATATTACAACCTTTTTAGTTTACCAGCTGTAATAAATGCCAATTTCAACAACTTTTAAGTATTTTTAAATTTATATTAAATTAAAATTAAAATTGATATAAAATTATAAATTAATCTTAAATATTAAATTCAATATTCAAATTAATATTAAATTATAAATGAATAATGTCATTATTTGGTAAAAATTATAAAAGATACGACAGTTCAAAATGTTCAACAATGGTATATCTCGTTTGAAGTTGAGTAAATATTCGTATAGTATTTTTTTTGCAAGGCAAGCGGGGTTAACTGGTCCCCTACCAGTTTATTAAGAATAAAAAAAAGAAAATGATTATGAAAATGCTCATAATCACCAGAAAATGAAATAAAACCAGAAAAACCACACAAAGGCTAGCTACTAAGAAAACCACACAAAGGAAACAAGACAAGAGGTAGGTGAAAGAGGAACATAAACACATTCATAAGCTAAATCCAAATTTCAGTCATATGACTTCTGAAGTCATATAGGCTTTCCTTCATACCATTGATGATAACATTCTTAAGGGCTTCCCATAGCTGATCCATACTCCTACTCTTATTTTCAAAACTTCTTAAATTTCTTTCCTCCCAAACCAATTTCAAGTACTTCTTAAAGAAGAAGAAATAAACTGTTCTGTCATGCTTCCTCCACTTAGTTGATTTGCTTATCAAATCCCACTCTACTGAAGACAATCCATGCATATGATCTATATTTATTCTTCTCACCAATCTGCCCCAAAGACCCATTAAGTCAGTGCACTCAAAGTATATATGAGCCAAAGTTTCAGTCTGCAACTTACAGAAAACACATAGTGGATCAACTATCATACCATAATACATCAATTTACTCTTGGTCAACAAGGCATTCATGATAACCTTCCACATCAGCAAGTTGTCCCTGGTAGGAGAGTATCTTGACCATAAAACCTTATGCCAAACTATTTTAGGGCTTCTAGTCACATTAGCAAGGAGATCATATGTTACAGAGATTGAGTGAGGCTTTCCATTCCAAAGCATTTTGTCATTGTGAGCTATATGGTAGTTTTGACCCTGATATATATTCCAAACATCCCTAATTTCCTGATTACTGGTGTATGGCAGCAAAAGCTTGCCATCATTCAAGTGATCTATAGCATGAGCATCCCTACTTATTCCAGTCTGAGCAATCTGGTGTGGGGTAAAAAATTTCCCAAGCAATAAGCCTTCAGCCATCCACGGTTCATTCCAGAAATTGATAGTACTGGATTGAGAGAGAACAAATTTTATAAATGGAGAGAAAGAAGTTCTTATGTCCAGCAACTTCCTCCAGGTCCAGCTATAATTCTGGGGCACAGACATAGTCCAGAAGTTCCTTCTACCCAGATTATATTTTTTGGTCCATTCAACCCATAAGGAATCAACACCACTTAGCAAGGCATTAAAATGAGCACTAAAGGCTGCTTTATTCCATATCTGCAAATTAAATATTTTAAGTCCACCTTTCTTTTTAGGCAACTCCATTTTGGAAAAGGAGCACAGGATGATTTTCTTAGAATGAATTGAGCCAGTCCAGAAAAATCTAAACATTGCATTTCTTACCATTTTCGCCAGCTTAATGGGAAGAATATACACCCTAGACCAATACACCATCATAGATGAAATAACAGACTTGATGAGCACAAGTCTTCCAGCTTGTGAGAGAAATCTATTAGCCCAGCAGGACATTAAGCCACAAATTTTTGAATACAGAGGCATGCAGTTAACAGTTGTAATTCTTGAAGAGCAAAGTGGAAGGCCCAAGTAATTCATGTTATTATCCATAGATTGCAATCCAGTTATGGAAATTAAACGATTAGCTTCTTCAGTAGTTATACCAGAAGTGAGAATATGTGATTTATTTGCATTCAGTTTCAAGCCAGTCATATGGTAGAATTTGTGAAGCGTAGCTATAATATTCTCCAAGGAGCTCTGATCATGCTTTGTAAATATCATGATATCATCAGCAAATAGGAGGGATGTAATTTGTGGGGACTTACATTTAGAATGAAACAAAATATCCTTCTGCACATAACTCTTAGACAACATAGTAGTTAAAACTTCCATAATAAGAATAAATATATAAGATGAGATAGGATCACCTTGCCTGATCCCCTGTTTACTTTTGAAAAAACCAGATGTGAAGCCATTATATTTTATTGAGAAAGTGGGAGTTGAGATACAGCTGTGTATCCAAGCCACATAAACTTTTGGAAATCTCATCAGAGCCATTATTCTCACAATTGATGTCCAGTGTATGCTATCATATGCCTTCATTAAGTCCAGTTTTAACATGGCATTTTGGGTTGCTTGAGCATGACCTACCCTTTTAATAATTCATGAGAAATCAAGATGTTGTCAAGGATATTCCTCCTGGGAAGAAAAGCAGACTGATTCCTGGAAATTAATCTGCTAAGTACCACAACAAGTCTAGAAGCTAAGATTTTTGATATACACTTATACATTACATTACAACAAGAAATTGGCCTAAAGGATGCAACAGAAGAGGGAGGGTGGACTTTAGGAATAAGTACCAGATTAGTCGCATTCACTTCCTTTAGCAGTTTGGATTTGGTGAAAAAATTATGAATTGCCTTTAAAAATTCTTTCTTGATTATATCCCAACTGTGGATAAAGAATTGAACATTGAACCCATCCAGTCCTCCACTTGATTGTCTATTCATGGAAAAAAGAGTTTCTTTTATTTTCTTATCTGTTACCTTAATGACAAGATTGTCAGCTTCCTCAGGCTGCACTTCTGGTAATTGCAATTGGGTTAGTTCTTCAATTTTGGGATTGAATTCATCATTGTTTCCTAACATATTCTTATAATAGTTAAGAAGAGCTTTGTCAACTTCGGATGGGTTAGAGTGCAGGACCCCAAACTCATCATAAATAGTTGAGATATGCTCCTTTGCCTGTTTAACCTTAATGGATGCATGAAATATGCAGTATTGTTGTCCCCTTCAGCTGCCCATTTTTGCCTCAGTTGCTGCCTCTTCATATTCCCCTCAGTTCTCAAAGGTTCATTTAACTCATCAAAGTATTTTCTCTCAGATTCAGCAGCTGCTGAATTAGCTGGATTGTTCATCATTATTTCTTGTGCTTCCATGAGTTTCTTCCTTAGCATAGTTGATTTCAAGGTCCCATCGCCAAACTTGTTCCTAGCCCAATTTCTTAAAGCATATTTTGTAGCTCTTAATTTCCTGCAAAAAATAAACATAGGATTTCCATAAAAATTCAGACCATGCTTTATTTATTATACTAGTATACTCAGGTTCAAGGACCCAAGTATTATAAAATTTGAAGCCTTTTTTTTTCGTTTAACAACTTCTGACCTGAGGAGAATATTATAGGTGAGTGGTCAGATAAGACTCGTTGGGGGATAAAGGAAGACATTGTTGGCCAAGAGGATAAGGCTTGGAGGTTAGCAAATGAGTGATCTATGTTGGTAAATGTTCTGACTCCAGTTCGACTTCTGTTATTCCAAGTGAACTCAGCACCAGAAGTGGGAATAGGAAGCAAACTAGAATCGTCAATAGCTTTATTGAGAGGATAAATGTCTTTTGGGAGAAGGGGGGTGCCTCCAATTTTGTCATGTAAGGAAAAACAGCAGTTGAAATCCCCAAAGACAAGCCAGGGATGGGAATTTTGCCTGAAGGCTGGAAGTAGATCAAGAAGAGCTTGCCTTGAGTTCATAGAATTGTGAGCATAAATAATAGAAAGGTAGAAGGAAGAAGATGAATCATTCAGCTTGGCTTGGAAGTGCATTACTTGATCAGTACATAGTACAGAGGATAGTGTCAAAACAGATGGGTCATGAATAACCATGATTCGACCATAAGAAGCTTGATTCAGATTATGGTTAAGAGTCCAAGTAGGATTAATGTGCCTAGCAGCTTTATTAGTTAGGGTTTCATTCAGTTTTGTTTCCAGAATAGCAAATAGTGATATTTTGTGATGGTTGATGAGATACTTTACTTGATCTAACTTAGTTAGGGAATGTGATCCTCTTATATTCCATATTGCATAGGACTGCATCATTTGGTATACTTCAATGATTGATGAACTACATTTTTCATGCTCCTTGTTGAAGGAGAACCCCTATGACCAGAGATATGATCAACATTGTCATCTTTTTTAAGGTTTAGACCTTTATCACTTTTCTTTTCTGCCATAGGATAGGGAGGAGTGTTTCTTGGTGATGGTGGCAGGGAGATCCAACCAGGCAAGGTGCCAGTGTATGAGTAAAAACTTGCAGTGGGGATGGTGTTTCCTTTTTGCACAGTCATGCAAAAGTTAAATATTTCATTTTCTAGGGGTTCTCTGAACTGAGTTTCTGCTTGATGTGAAGTTGTTATTGTGCTTCCATTTTTAACATTCTTATCCTGAGTATCACTTGGTGGTTGAGAATTTCCTCCACTGGTACTGGCATTTTCATGTATAATATTGTCAGTGTGCACATGTATATCTTCCCTATTCTTACTTTGGGTCTTACTTCGAGTCATATTGAACTCTGCTTGTGGTCCACTGGATGTTTTTGGTGATTCTCTCCTGTATTTATTAATTGCCTGATCCTCCATTTCAGTGTGCACAAGCAAGATTGTTGGCACTTGATCAACATTTACTATTAAATCAGTCTGCATATTACTTATGATTTCTCCCTCCTCCCCCTGCTCTTCATTATCACAGATTACATAGCATGGTTCATTATCACAGATTACATAGCATGGCTCAGTCTCATTTCTTCCATCAAAACATTAAATCTATTGCTATCTCTATTGATTTCTTCATTTATTTTTGATGGGTTACATTTTTCCACAGAGCAAGATTGTGCTTCAGGTAACTTTATACTCGTGGCATCATCTACTGAATTTCCTGCTCTATTTTTATGGTTTTCATTTTGCATATTTCTTTCCTTATCTCTTTTCATTTTTGTTCCTCTATTTTCAACCTTTTTCCACTCCTGCTTTTTTTATTGACCCTTATTAGTTTTTCATTCTCAACTTCATTCACCCTGCATTCCTTACTTATTTCTTCTTTTGTTCTTGCCTTCTCTTCATAATTCAATTTCAATTTCATACACTTGTCAGTCATATGGCCAAATTCATTGCAGCATGTGCATATTTCTGGCCTCCACAGGTGGTCAACTTTAACAATCTGCTCTGATCCATCAAGTAACCTCACTGCAAATTCATCCAACAACTCCACTAATGGTGAAATTTCTACCATACATTTTGCATATCCAATTCTTTCCAACCTTTCAGTTTGCTCATCCATACACATGAAAGTTCCAACACGTGAAGCAAGCCAATTAATGCCCAGGTGTGACCAAGCATATAATGGTATATTAGAGAGCTTAATCCACACAGGAACTGATCTAATCGTACTACAACTGTTACCAACATTTGGATCCCATTTCTTAACTATGAATATTTTGTTCCTCATGATAATTTGATCTGAAGCAATTATTTTCCTTCTATCTTCCTCACAAGACAGATTGAATAGGAACAGAAATCCGTCCGATTTGACTATAATAGAACCCTTTAATTTCCAAACTCCTTTAAGATGAGCTATAACCGTTAGATACGAAAGAGGTTTATCAAGAAAAAATCCTACCAATTAGTCACCCCAAACTTCATTGCCTACCTTTATAACATTCTCTGGTGGAACCAGGACTTCTCCATCATAGACCAGTGGCACTTTTATAGGAGAGTGCTGCCCTGCATTTCGAGGGTTATCTTTGAAAAGGGAATTCCATTGGACAGAGGGAACTGACTGAGAAGAAGGGCAGATCCGTGAGTGGATGTTTGCTGAAGGACCATGCGGAGGAGGTGGTGGAGAAGGGGTCGCAGTAGGCAGAGGAGGGGATTGGTCAGGCGGGACAGGGTCAGGAGGTACTTGAGGGGACAGGGGATGAACAATTGGAGGGATGTTTGAAAGTACGGGAGGAGGAATTGAGGGAACAGAGGCCATTAAAAAAAGAAAAAAAGCTTGTGTGTGTTTTGTAAATTCTTTGGGGCAACAATTGCACCCTTCATATTCACTTAAAATTTTCACTTAAAATTGTGAAATATGAAATCGTTCGTTTACACACGATATGACGGAAAGATAAAATATTATTCATTTTACAAGCAACAAATTAAACATTACATACTTAAATATTAGATATTAATAATTAATATTACATATATAATAGTTAGAAATTAAAATATGTTTATAATTAACATTTAATAATAACAAGTTTTAATATGTTTACAATTAATAATTATAATCATAATTGATAATAATTAAATAGTAATAATAATAATAATAATAATAATTAATAACTACAGTTAAATAATTATTATTAATAATTAATTTGAAATATGAAATAATTCATATTAATAATTAGTAATTAATAATTAATTAATAATTTAATAATCAATAATCAATAAATAAATAATAAATATTTAATTAATAATTAATAATTTATAAATAATAATTACTATTATATAATAGTAACTAATAACTAAAAATAAATTTTATAATAAATTTTAATTAAAGGTTAATTAATATTAAATAATACTAATAATTAATAATTCAAATTAAATAATAATAATTAAGAATTATTTTGAAATATGAAATCATTTATTTATAAATTAATATTATTATTAAATTCAATTAAATTAATATTAAATTATTAATAATCAAATAATCAAGTACATATCATTTTCCCTTTATTTATCCGTGGTTTTAAAAATTAGAAGTTTCAAACTTATATTTAGTTCTTATATCATTATTACTCCATGGTTGACAAATTTTTGACGTAAAATTTAAATTGGGATGCAACAAGCATGCCTATTATCTACCTGGGGTACAGCTCAAGGCAATGAAGATTTTGAACCGTAGTGTGAATCATGATACAAGTATATGACTGCTAAATAATACATGTCATCGATGTAGGTGGATAAAGCCTGCTTGCTCTTTTTTATTTTTTGTGTTGCACTTTGCTAACCTGCCTGCTTGCTTTATACTATTCATTGTTTTCCATGTCTATTTAGGTTCAAACTGTTTTTGTTTGTGGAATATTTGGTTTCATTTGTAACAATGATGTTATAATAGGAGTTTTGTTGTAGTGATTGAATGTATTCTATCAATATCAGGATCCATATGCTTACTGCTAACACGGTAAAGAATGATAATTTAACCATTGATTGAAGTGATGATAGAGTTGATGCTTGCTACACTAAATCTTTGGCAGATAACCGGTTGATACATAGATAAACGATAATGAAATACAATATGCATTATAGTATAGGTTTCCATGAAACTTGGATTAAATAAAAAAGTAGAAGATGCTGGCATACACATACAAAATTAAATAACACAGGCTATTTTTATACAAAATTCTTGAGTTTTAAGCTTGCTGTGGTCTGGACTAATCCTCCTTTTAGAAACGCCTTGAAGCATAACTCGATAATTTCTTTTATGGATAGCACATTTATGCAAAGCTTGCACATGCATAAAAGAACAATGCATAAAAAAAATAAAAATCAATTATGCAGATGAAATGCACATTAAGCTAGTCTGGGGAATGAAACTTCTACAATTAAATGGAAGATTTATTTGTTCAACCGATCATCTAACATATTTTTGTTTTTGGTTTTACATGCTTATATAGAAAGAAGCTGATGAGGAAGAGGGATAGGAGGCCAATGGTGATGGTTTCATGGAGTTGTGGGGAGGGGAGCACGTGGAGGTAGGATTGACAGACGTGGTCTCTGATTAAGAGGAGCCAGATATAAGTCTACGGGGATATCTCCAAAGTGTGGTGCTAATGTAATGCAGCACTAATGATATATGTCTTCATTGGGGGCCGCACGTGGAGGTAGGATTGACAGACGTAGTCTCTGATCAAAAGGAGCCAGATATATGTCTGCGGGGATATCTCCAGTGTGGTGCTAATGTAATGCGGCACCAATGATATATGTCTTCAATGGGATGCGGCATTGAAGTAAGGCAGCTTGAATACGAGCGACATTGTTCTTATTTGCGGCATGCTGTTTACCGAGAGGTGTGGTATTGATGGAGCATGGTACGAATGGAGTGTGACGTTATATGAGATGTGGCATGGTTGAGTTGCGACGTTGCATGAGATGCGGTACCATAGGCTTTCAATATTGATCTATTTTCATACTTTCCGTATTGGTTCATCACCACTCCTTCGACATTGGTCCTAACGGCATTGATTTCATTGTGACGCCATTGTTTATAGCATTTCCTTTGACGTTGAAATTATGTGGATAACATTGTCAAATCAGCACATCGAAAAGCGCTTCATCTCTGTTACGCCTGGGAAAATAGACCACCTCAGATAATAAATGAACGACACGTTTAAGAGCATTAATTGCAACATTTAATATCTTATTGACAAGCTCAACCCCACATATGGGCATAGGCTTGGGATAAAATATTACTTGAATTTCTCGTAAGTATGTACACTACGCCATAGATGGCCTACTGCAACGAAATTACATGGTGTTGCTAGCTATAATGTAACGATAGGTATGCTGATTTTTGTCTATTACAACACTCGCTTCAAGGTGTTAGCATAGGTATCAACAAGATGTTGCAGTAGCTATAGATGTATTCAAATTAAAAAGTTAATAAAATTAGCAATCCGCGTGAATACTATCCAACGATCTACATTTAATCTGATTGTTAAAATGGATCACCACTACAATTTGTCCCAAATTTTCGTTTTCCCGCTTTACTTTTCATATCATTTCGTTCTCACCCCAATTTCCAAATCCCTAATTTTCATTCACCAATAATTTAAGAATCGTTCCCTTTTTTAGATCTTAGACAAGCTTCGTTCCCTTTTTTTTTCTTCCAAAAACAAAATCTCATCCTTTTTTCAAAGTTTGGTAGTGATCTCAGACAAGCTTCGTTCCCATTTCGTTCTCACCCCCAATTTCGCTGATGTTTGCCTACATGTCGAGCGCCGTTTGCTTTATTGCCGAGATCTGGAAATGTCTGTCGTCTACTGAGGTGAGCGAGAGTACTATTGCCAGAGGTTGCGTTTGTGTATAGAGGAGATTCGGGTTTGCTGAGATAGGAATTTGAGTGAGGATTTGTCGATTTGTGTATAGAGGAGATACGACAGTTTGCAGGCGAATTCAGTTGTGCTTTGGAGGTGGTTCGGGGTTCGGATTTGGGTTTGTTGATTTTGTTGCGAATTTGTAGTGTGAAAGTTTGATGATGTTTGGGTTGTCGGAATGGGTAATCAGCAATTGTGATTAGGTGATTAGGCGATTTGGCAACCTGAAGTCGAATTTGGCAACTGAAATAGTTTATTGGTGAGGCAATTAGAGGATGGAGGCTGGTGGTTTAGAAGTATGTGTGGGTTTGGGTGAAGATTTGGAATTGTGAGATTTTAGTTGGCAGTGGCAGCGGGTTGGTAATGAGGTTTGGTGAGTGTTTTGGCATAGGTTAAGGGCTGTAGGGGATGTAAGTTGCAGCAGTTTGGGGAGTGGATGGTGGCAGTGTAGAGGTTGAAGTTTGGTAGTGTTCAAGTAGAAGGAGTTGCTGTCTAGTAGGAAGTTTGGATGAGTGAACTGTGGTTTGGATGAGGCGGTGATTGTCGGTGATAGAGGATGGTATGCCGATGCTGCTTCTAGGCGGTGTTGTTGATGATGTAATTTGATGAGGCAGTGAGTGGGTGTTTTGTGAAAGAGGTTGGGAGTGTGGTCAGTGTTTGGTAGATGATCAGTGTTTCAGGCAATCGTGTTTCAGGTAAATGGTAGATGGGCAGTAGTTTCGATGCGGTTTGCGGGTTTGCCGGGACTGCGGGGCCCCGGACCCCCACCGGCGCTGCGCCCGGACCCGCTACTCGGCTCGCCTTCGGCTCGCCACTCGGCTCGTCATATATTTGTCAGTGTCGGGTCTGTATAAATTGAAACTGCATATGTAATGAGTGAACTGAGTGATGTAGTGAGGAATATCTGTATATGTGAATATCAGTGTTATATATCATTGAATTGTAAAATAGTGGAGTGAGGAATTTGTACTATTTCAAATATTGAAATAAAATATTTATTTAAATAAATTACCGTTTGAATATCAAATTCTGTGCAATAGCATTTTATTAAATAAATATTTATTTCTATTAAAAAATCAAATATGCTCTACATTGTGGGCCCCACAAATTCAGAAAGTTAATATCTATAGCAATATTTTGGAATGTTGCTACAGACACCTATGGATGTTGCTATAGACCCAAATAGGGTTCTATTACAACAATATTTCTTATGTTGCCTTAGATAGTCAAAATGTTGTCTTTGAGGTCTGAGGCAACGCGGCAAAATACATCACCGAGAAAGTGTTGCCTTTGCCCTTTTTTAACCTACAACAACATTTTTTGACACTTCCTGCATCACTTCTTTGATGTTGCAGTATGCAATCTATGACGTAGTGGTAGTATGGCCGCCTCGTTCGAATAGCCCGTATGATCATGGTGAACACCGTAGCCTGTATGTCGGTACACCAATACAAATATCTTAGAAGTTGAAAGCGTACAAAAAGAAATGGAGAGAGAATAACAAGTCTAGATTCAAGTTATCATGTGCCGACCAATTCCTCCTCTAAACAAAGTTCCAACGTTTATCTCACTGTCCATGTACATACCTCAGCAGCATTTCCTTCAAATAGCGTAATCAACTAATGTCAGCCACACTTCCACTAACCACTCCCACGACCCCATCACCGCCACAGCCACCTCCTCCTCCTCTTCCGCTGCCACCATCAAAACCAAAAACATCGATGATCACAACCATCCTCTCCTACATCGTGTCCGTCCCTCTACTCTGCTACTACATCCGACTCCTCTAGATCAGAGACCACGTCTGCCAATCCTACCTCCACATGCCCCCCCCCCCCTCTCCATGAAACCATCGCCAATGGCCTCCTATCCCTCTTCCTCATCAGCTGCTTTGCCACCCATTATGAAATAACATAATGTTTGAAGATGGTTGTTTGACTATTACCGTGCTTGGAGATGATGCTCGACTTTCTGTACTAATGATTTTGCTTTAGTTTATTGGTTGAAGTGAAAGCTCAGTGCTATGGTTAATGCTTGTGTTGTTGAGTTTGTGATCAGTCTATGTTGATTTCAATTTGTCTCTTGATGGAAAATGCTGTTGATATATATTTATAACCATTTTTGTCAAGCTTGAATTTCTAAATATCGTAATACTATTTGAATTTTTTGGGAATATTTAACAAAATATTTGGAAAAGTGTTGTGTTTGAATTGATGGATGCTACGAAATTGAATCGACAAATTTTATATATTTGAATTTATGAAATAGTGATTTTATAGTAATTGAAATTGTAAAAAATTTGTAAAAGACTCAATTGCAACTGACAAAAATAGTTGTAAATGACGCTATTGCAAAGAGTAAAAATAGCTGTAAAAGATCATATTGCAAGTGGACAGTTGTAAAAAACTTTTACTACAACGGGTATTTCGAACAGTTATAACCAGTTGTAAAATCTCATCGATCTATTACAATCTCACATATTAAGACTGTTGCAAGGCCGTTATTAAACATCCATTATTGAGTTAATCTGTACAAAGATCATGATGCATTGTGTGCACAGAACTTCTCCATTATTGAGAGTTAATCTGTACAAAGCTCACTGCAGTTTAATGATTGAGTTAGAGAATTTACAGCTGACTGTATTATTACATGTTAAAATAAAATAGAAGCGTACATCAGAGTGAACATGAAGCCCCATTTTAGTGGACGTTAACACATTCCAAGCTAAGCTCCAAAATTTCATGTCCAAAAATTAAGTATGGTCTACAAAACATGACATATTTTTTTTCATCTATAGTGGAACGAAAATTTAACAAAGATTACAGTTTCCTCTGTATCTGGGCTTCTGTACAGTTTAATGTATTCCTAAACCATCAAGCAATCTTAATCATCATTAAGAGATTTTGCTAAACAACGATTTATTTGATCAATAGAAGCAGTATGGATAAGGCCGTCAATGCCTGAGTGTAAGTAGTACAAAAATGATTCCACCGGTTTAAAAATATGGACAGCTGATTATTTTATAAGCAGATAAATGTAATCGTTACAATTTATATATAAACAAACCATGTTGATTTGTTGCACGTAAGCTACCGGTACATACGATTTGAATACGGCATTACACCAAAAAATGAAGAAGAAAATTGCTATAGAGTTGAATCTATGGATTATATCAATCACTGTGACTACCTATAAGGCAGCACAAGGACAAAACTTATGTTTTGGATGGTTATAATCTATAACTGGGGGTATAATCTTTTAATGGAATGATGATAAATATCATATACACTGTCAGCTTTCAGTTCATTCATCTGCGTTGTAAGAAAAAATCTTTGATCCTAGGAGATGAACGCGTGAAATGGCTAGTTTAACAACTATAATGAAAGGCACACAAAGTTTTTTACAGGTAAAAGGCATTTGCCTCTCCGTGAATTACAGTGCACAGATTAATTGAAAAAAACACAGTACATATAATCATGTTTAGTGTTAGATCTGTTATATTAGTACAGAGTTTCATGCAATCATGGGATGAAAAAATAAGTTAAGCCGTATGAAGAGAACATATCTGGAATAAAAGTTCATGCATTGAAGTGGAAAATGAAGTAGTTCACATGACATACATTCAGAGATACACACAGAAAATAATAAAATCAATGGCGGAAAAAAACTTCAGGGTTTTCGGACATTAAATGAAAAAAATGCTAACATAGGTAGAACTTGCACATATTAACCCCGTTGCCTCTTCTTCCGGTACTTGTTACCGACTGTTGTGGAGGCATTTTGATCTTTATCACCGTCTTGTGTAGAGGGTCCAGAGTTCGCAATTAGATAGGTAAACTACAGCTGTTTGATCATCAATAATGGTTGTGGATATGAAATGTACGTGCTGAGGGGAAAAGTGCTACAAGGAGATAAAGAGTAAATACATCTACAAAATCAAGTACTTAGCTGAATCAGTTGGAGTATTCAACCGAACATTTTCATACCTTTTTTTACGTTGTTTTAATGGAACAAGTGACGGCAATAATTGTTAGTGAAATTTTTTATAAAATTTTAATGTGAGTTGTTTTGTTTTTAAATAAGAAGAAGAGAAAAAGAAGAGGAATGAAGGAAGATTTGATTAGTCTCACATTTTGGAATATAAAACACTATATTAATTTAAAAATAGTTTTTTTAAAGGGTCCAATCCTCGTTGTTTTATGAGAAGGGAGACCAAGTATAACCAAAATACACGCGTGCCGCCGTCGTCCAACCGGAGCGGGTCGAGTCTATCCGACCATTTGAAATGGCAGGGCGTTTATATTCGAATGAAAGGAAGCGTCGTTTGACAAAGACGCAACGTTTCAAAACGAGAAGACGCATCTTTGCAACTATAAATAACAACGCCTAAAAAACGCTTCAGTTTACAATTTTTTCTTCTCTTCGCAACCAGAAACGTCTGAAAAGTGTTTCAGATCTCCTTCTACTTTTCTTTCTTCTTTCTTTCAAATCGTTCCGGATTTGCGATACTGCATATCACAAATTCGATACTCTTGTCACTGTAGACATTTCATAGCATATTTTGAATTGATTTCGACAGCGCTATCATAATAGACAAAAGAGAATAATCATCTAGGCTCCATTGTATCTTGGACGATGATATGCCTTAACTCACATCACACATTTGTTTGTTTAAACGAGTGGTGATGGAAAATAACGTCTTAAGGAAAGCGTTATCGACGTGTCTTGAAGCGATCTCTACAAATTTGATTTTACCACCGTTGTGCCATTTCACCAGAAATCCATAAACATAGAACAACAATTTTAAGACGTTATTCGACAATTGCAACACACAGTTTGAGAGAGTTCACTTTTGATTTCACCAAATTGCAAAGGTTCAATGGTGTTGATTTCTTGCATTGGTAGAAGAACATGCGTTTTTAGTTGGTCGGACTAAAAATGGTTTATGTTCTTACGATGACAAAGCCAGAGGAAACAGAAAACGAGATTATTGCGGAAGCACGATCAAGACTAAAATAGGAACAAGATGGTTACATATGCAAGGGGTATGTAATGCAATGAGGATACTCTGTTTGATATGTACTACAGCAAATCAACTGCCAAAAAGTCTGGGATGCACTGGAGCCCAAGAATCTAATGGAGGAGGCAACAAGTAAGAAATTTTTGGGCACTAAATTTTTAAGTATAAAATGATTAATGCTAGACTAGTAGTAGAGCAATTCATTGATGTTATACATATCCTAAACCAATTCAACTAGTATAAAATGAATATGGATGAGGAGATAAAAGTCTCATCCATCATAGACAAACTTCCCCCCTCTTAGAAAGATTAAAAGAAAATCCTTAAGCACAAGACGGAGGATATGAGTCTGGATCATCTTGCCTAGTATTTGCAAGTAGAAGAACAACATAGGTAGAAAAAAATCACTGAACCAACAGTATTTCCATCTAAGATCCACATGGTGGAGGAAAAAGAGGAAAATAAAACTTTTGAGAACTATTTTAACCAGAAGAGAAAATTTCAGAATAAGAAAAACTTCGCTATCAAAAAGACCAAGAAAGTGAATGGATGCCCAAAGTATGGAAAACCTGGTCACTTTAAAATCGTTTCCTTAAAATGAAACCTCAGTCGACAAAAGAAAACTTGACAGCTATAATTTCTAAAATCAATATGATTGAAAGAGAGGATTCTTGGTGGATCGACTCTAGTGCTACTAAGCATATCTGCAATGACAAGAGTCAATTCAAGAAACTTGAACCGTCTGAGGATGAAAATTATCTCTATATAGGAAACCCAGCGAAAACATCGGTCAAGGAGGAGAGGACAGTAGACTTGGGGTTTACGTCCGGGAAAATTATGACATTAAATGATGTATATTATGTACCCGAGGTCAGAAAGAATCATGTTTCTGATAGTCTATTAAATAAGCTTGGCTTTAAACAAGTCTTTGAGCCAGATAAATATGTATTGACCAAAGGCAGAATGTTTATTGGAAAATGGTACATGTGCGATGGAATGTTCAAATTGAATATTAATAAAATGGTTGCTTCTGCTTACATTATTGACTCGATTTCTTTATGGCATAGTAGATTATGACATGTTAATATTAGAAGTATGGATAATATGATTTCATTAAATATGATCCCTAATTATGATAATAAATTTGATGGTAAATGTAGGATATGCTCATTAACTAAAATAACTAGAAAACTGTTTTCATTAAAATCTTTTAGTTCCACTAATCTGTTACAATTAATTCATAGTGACGTTTGTGATATGCATAGTGCTCCTTCTAGAGGAGAAAAGAAATATTTTGTCATATTAATATATGACTATTCAAAATATTGTTATGTTTATTTAATGCATACTAAGGATGAAGTATTAAATTCATTTATGACATATAAGACTGAAGTAGAAAACCAATGTGATGTTAAAATTAGGACCCTTAAATCTGATAGGGGAGGTGAATATCATTTCCCTACATTTTGTGAATCTGTTGGAATTGTACATGAGACATCTGTAGCTCATACCCCATAACAAAATGGGGTAGCAAAACGTAAAAAAGGACCCTTACTGAAATGGTGAATGATATGTTAAGTAATTCTGTTCTTAACACTAGTTTCTAGGGTAAGGCATTACTTACCGCTTGTTACATCTTAAACAGAATACCCCATAAGGTGATCAAAGTTACACCTTATGAACTTTGTAAGAAACGCAAAGCAAATCTTGATTATTATCGAGTTTGGAGTTGTAGAGCCGTTGTTTGATTACTTGAACCAAAAATCAGGAAATTAGGACAAAAGGGCATTGAGTATATTTTCTTAGGATACGCTCAACACGGTAAGGATTATATGTTTCTAGTAATAGAACCTAATAATTCAATTAAGTTAAACACAGTAATAGAATCTAGAGATGTCGTGTTCTATGAAAATATATTCACATCTATTTCACCCAATCCATATGTTGGAGAAATGGTGGAGGTTAATACACCTATTCGTGAAATGGTGGAGGCCACTACAACTATTCGTGAATTTAAGAACACTCAAGAAAATAATGATGGAAATGGTGAAACTCTTAGGAGAAGTAAAAGAATTAGGACTGAAAAGTCATTCGGACCAGATTTTATCACTTATTTGGTTGAAAGATCAAGAGATGGCATTAGACATCAAGTCATGCTTTCTAAAACCATAGATTCCGAACCTTTAACATATACTGAGGCCATAAAGTCTCAGGATTCAACTTTTTGACAAGAAGCCATAAAGGATGAAATGGATTCTATTATGCGAAATCAAACATGAAAACTAGTAGACTTACCTCCTAGTTCTAAACCAATAGGATGTAAGTGGATATTTAAAAAGAAATTAAGAGCAGATGGTACAATAGAAAATTTAAGACTAGATTAGTTGCTAAGGGATATACCCAAAAGGAAGGAATAGATTATTTTGATACCTATGCACTAGTAGCTAGAATTTCAACAATTAGAACATTAATTGCATTAACATCTATTTATAAATTTGAAATTCATCAAATGAACGTCAAGACTGCATTCTTAAACGGAGAACTTGATGAAGAGATATATATGTCTCAACCAGAAGGTTTTGTGATCTTCACATAGTTTTTCATGCCAAGACCAATTCCCCCCTAAGAAAAGCATGGCCACGTCATCAATAAGTGTGGATCGGTATCGATCCCTGGGCTTAGATCGGTACCGATCCATAAGATCACCAAATAGATTTTTTTGGAAGTCTTGCGTTGGCTCGATTTGTGGTTAATTTTGTGATTCCAAACTTTTTTGCATCATTATTAGCTTGTTTCTACGTCCAAATGATAGATCGGTGGAAAAATGGAGTTGCGGACTTTGAGTGCTCTTGGAAATCGATAGAGAATTGCATGAGATCAATGAACTAGTACTCGAAATAGGCTCTTGGGATCATTACTTGCAAGTAGTTGGAGTGGGAGCAAGAAATGATAAAGGTTCACAGATCGGTATCGATCCATGGTATGGTTCGGTACCGATCCAACACATTGTTAGATTTTGGGTCTTCGATTCTTTAAGTGTTTTGGGCTTTATCCCGTGGCTCTATTCATACTTGGTTTCTAGACTCTGGGGCTATCTCTCCAGGCTGCTTGCCTTGATAACAACCAAGTTCAAATCATCCAGTCTATCTGAATATTGTCTGGTCAAAAAGCTGTATAACATCTTTAATATTTAATATTGAGTGATATGGACTTACGGAATAATATAATTCTTTATGAGTTACTCTTGTGACTCTTGTGTTAGACACATCGGAAATCACAATATACGTACATTTGCGTATGTATTTATTCATTAAGTCTATTTAGGGTTTCTTAATGTTCCACCTTTAATTTATAATTCACATTATATGAGTTTTATTATTATATAACTTTTATATTTCATATTACTTATAATAGTCTTATGTATAATATTATATTAATTATATCTTATTTAATTAATTTTAATTAATTAACATTTAATTAATTTTATATCAATTTAATATAACATTTATATTAAATATTTATTATATACTATAACCTTTATAGTATAACACATATATCATAAATATGTGTATATTATTTAATTAATTAACCTTTAATTAATTTATTTAATTAAACAATTTTAATTAAATTTTATATTAATTTCAAAATTCATTTATATACATACTTATACACTTTTGTTAATTTAACATTATAAAACAACACGACAATGGTATGATATATAATACATGTATATATTAAGTAATTAATTAATTTAATTAATATAATTTCAAAATTAATTTATATTAATTATAACATTTATAATATGTATGTATTATATTTTAAATTTAACTTTAAAATTTAAAAATCTTATATCTTCAATTTTCAGAATAATTTGAAATTTTATATTATAAATTTTATAATATTTTTCTTATTTTAAATTTAACTCTTGAATAAAACTCTCGTTTTTTAACTTCAAAACAATTTTGAATTAGCCCAAGGCGCAATTCAAATTTAGGTCTTTTCTATTAAGGACAATTTTTGGGCAGTGAGCTTAATAGTTCACCTTAATATGAATAATTTCGACCACATAGGCTATTGGGCTCTGATACCATTGTTGGAACTAGGCTAGCCCACAGTGGAAGTTATGGATGAATTTTAATTTTTTTTACCCTATTGAGCCCATGAAGTCTAATTTATTTAGAACATTTCTAAGTTTTATTAAATAAAATCTCTTATTATATTTAAATTTATAAATTATATACGATTTTATTTCATTTATATTCAATTAGATATAAAAGTACATATATGTATCATATACATAAATGTTGTGCATGCATGTGTAACATAATAATCTGTGTAAGGTATAACATGTGCATATATTAATGTTGGGGTTTACATCACAACAAACATGTTAGCCCATCCTATATGTATTAAATGTTGTCCAAATATATGTATGTATGCAAACTTGTTATTTATATAAATATTAAAAACTATGTATATATATATGTATCTATGTATGTACGTACGTACATATGTATGTCTGTGTGTGTAACATATATGTAAAAATATTAATGATTTATATCTATAAACTATTGCATTAAATATTATATATATATAGACACAAACACATAGTATTAAAAAAATTAAATTATTTAACACATATACATATACATGTATGAATTATCATAACAAAATTATTATTATTATATTTAAATATATATAAGTATATTTATAATATCTAAATATGTATATGTATATATAAATATATAGTATACCAACAAGGGAAGGCACTGATTAGTTTTGACTCTAAAGGAGGAGAGAGGAGATCTAAGACAAGATTCATTACAGTCAAAGGAGGACAAGGAAGATATGAGCATCAGATTAGTTTTATCAGCATCAAATATATCAACAATTAGAATTTTAGACTTACTTCTATTGATAGACAAACCAGTCATATCATTAAATTTAGCTAGAGCACTCAAGGCACAATTAACTGATTTAGCATTTGGCTTTGTGAAGAGCGTTAAATCATCAACAAACATTAGGGTAGAAATTTTAAGGATTTTACACATAGGATGTGTATCAAACTGCTTCAGGGCCATGGCACTGTTGATCAGAGAAGAGAGGAGTTCCATAACACAAATGAAAAGATAAGAGGAAATATGATCACCCTGCTTAATTTCTTGAGTACCAACAAAATATCCAAAGTAGTTCCCATTTAAGCTTAAAGAATATTTGATAGCAGAGAGACAAGTATACGGCCAAGCTAAAAAAGGACTAGGAAAATTCATTTAATGTATAATATACATAATAGACTTCCACTAGACAGTATCATATTCTTTTTGAATATCCAATTTGATAACACATCTAGGAGAAATATTTTGTCTATTGTAACCTCTCATAACTCATTAGACGGCAAAATATTATCTATAATATCCCTAGAAAGAAGAACAACATTTTGGTAACTGAGATTATGGGGGACAAAACTGCTTTCATCCTAGAAGCCATAATTTTAGAAATACATTTGTATATAGCATTACAATAAGCAATGGGCCTGAATTGGGAGACAGTTGATGGTTGCAAAATCTTAATAATTAAAGCAAGTTTAGTAGCATTGATACCAGAAAGCATTTAATCGTGCTTAAAGAAATTTTTAACTGCCTTAATAACATCAGAACCTATTATATACCAAGAAATCTTATAGAAGTGAGCATTAAACCCATCAGGCCCAGGGGAGCTTGATGAATTCATATTGAAAATGGAAAGTTTTATTTCCTCGGTAGATACTTCTTTAATCAAAGAAACCCTATCAGCATTACAAATAGCAGGCATATCAATTTGAGAGAAAGGAATCATGGAAATGTCATAAAGATTCTGGTTGGCAAGTAAGCATTAATAATATTCCAAGAAACCAGCTTGAATGGCATTGGGAGTGGTACAAGGTTAACCATCCTTATCAAGAATGTCAACAACATTGTTAGAAGCTTGCTTGATCTTTTAGGATGCATGAAAATAAGAAGAGTTTTTATCACCATGTAGCTTCCACTTAAGTCTTGATTTCTGCTTTAACATCTTGTTTTCTTCAATTAAGGCATTAATAAGACACGCATTTAATCTATGCTCTTCAGCAGACAGAGATAGATCATTAGGGTTAGACAAAAGAGCATCTAAACAAGAAGCAAATTCTCCCTAAAAGAGAAGGAAGCTTTAACACGATTACCAAATGTAGAGGAGGCCCAACTTCTTAACCTGCCTTTGAGATTCCTTAACTTAACCTGCAAAATATACATAGGGCTGCCATATACATAGTTTTTCCAACTATTAAAAACAATATTAAAAAAATTCAAAGTGGTCAGCCCAATTTTTTAAAAATGAAAATGAGGGATGACTTCTCACTGCATCCTTACCCTAGTCTAGAATAAGAGGGGAATGGTCTGGTATGGAAGGAGGGGAGATGTTGTTGATGAGATTAGTTCATAGTGATAAAGAAGAAGGTTGAAATATGCTTTGTTAAGTCTACAAAGAGTTCGAACTCAAGTTCTACTACTATTGTTCCAAGTGTAGAAGCAACCAGTAGAGGAAATGAGAATTAGGTTGGAATAGAATATAACATTATTCAACAGTCTAGTGTGTAGCAAAGAAAGAGGAATCCCACCACTTTTATCATGAGAAAATTGCAATCTCCTAGGTAGATCCAAGGAGCATTAGAAGGATGTAATAAGAAAGATAATCAAGCATAATTTGTCTATGAGCGACTGTTCTCAGCAATAATAGAAGTTAGGAAAAAGAAATGACTGGAAAGGATATGAATGATTTTAGAGTGTATGAATTGTCTATGAACAACCATGGGAACAAGGGAGAAAATGAGGGGATTCCATAAAATAAGTAATCTTCCAAAAGGGGCTTGAGATAAGTTATGAATGTTATTCCAGGTAAAATTAATTCTAGAGGCAGCATTAGAAGTGGTTTCGTTATTTAACTTGGTTTCAGCTAGAATCATCGGTTGAATATTGTGAGACATGACAAAAATTTTAGATTCTAGTTGCTTGGCAATGGAATTAGCTCCTCTAAAATTCCAATAGCCTATCTTGTCTATCATTAAAATGATTGGGTGGATGCAGACCTAGTTCTAACAGTAGGCAAAGGCAGCATACAACTGTAGGTAGAGTAAGGGAAGTTTGATCAAAAGAGTACTTATTCCCATTGTCAAGATCTGTTGGAAAAGGGAGTTGAGAGAGCAGTTTCTTTTGCCTACGCCTCTTTTTCTTAGAAGAAGTATCGATGATAGGATGTATTGGGGAATATGAGATGGTAAGAAAAATATTTATAGGCAGATGGAGAGAAAGTTAAGGGGTAATAGGATCATGCAAAGATTCAGAAGGAATTTCAGTATTAGGATTAGGAGATTCACTAATGTTATTACAAGAAAGAGAGGGAGGGTCAAGTATGTGGATAGGGGATTTAAAGAGTAATGTGGAAGGAGGATTGGAGATAATGTGCGCAACCTTATGCATGTCAGTGCACACCTAGGGTTCCTGAATAGAAGAATAAACAGAAATAGGAAGTGAGACCTTGTCAAAGCTAAAAAAGGGTATCATTATCATTGGAGGCAAGAAGAGAAGTAGAAATCACATCATTGCCAGAATTATCTTCATCCAAATCATCTAATAACGCAAAGAATTCGGAGAGAGGAGCCAATAGATCCCTTTTGAATTGATTTGTAGTTTTCGACACAATTTTGGCATTAGATGAGTTTAGAGCACAAAGCGCACCTGAGTTATCCATTCCTTTGCTATTAACTTGTATATAATCATAGATTGGTGTACCAAGCTCACTTGAGGAAACCAAATTTTTGTCCGAGATAGACTTATTATTTGCATGACTAGCATATATATTTATATCGGATTCCATATTAATAACAACATAAACATTTCCATTATTCTAGGAAGGCACATCAGGATTTATTTTGTCACTTTATTGATAGGACTAACCATTCGTTCATCAATATTTAAATTTTGTTTCTTAGCATTTCTCCAAACTTTTTTAAGAGGTTTCATCTTTATCCTAAATTCAATAAATTTACCCTTTTCACCACCACCATGAGTTGAACACCAACTACTTTTCCACTAATAACTTTCCTTTTACTCCAAGATTATTCAACTAAAACACTAGGATAAGAATCATCACCAACTAAAATAAATTCTAGGAGCTCTTTGTCAGGAGTTGCTTCTATTAAGCATTTAGCATATTCAAATCTTTTCATTATTTCCATATTCTCATCATAGCACACAAGTTTACCCAAATGGCAAGCCAGCTAATTAATGCCAAGGAGAGTCCATATCATTAAGGGAATTCTATAAAGATGAACCCAAACAGGCACACTTTCGATCGAAGATCAAGCAGAGCCAGAGCTTGGATTCCAAGTCAAGACAATGAACATTTGACCCCTAATAAACATAGGATCTTATTTAAGGACATTCAGCTTATCCTCGTGACATGAAAATTTAAAATCGTAGTTCTGTTTACCAACCAACATCTCATATGTTTCCTTAAGCTTCCAAGCCTTGTCTAAATGAGATTTAACAACCATGAAGTTAACAGTTCCAGCAAGATAGAATCCTACTAAATAATCTGACCATGACTTGATACCTTGAAACACCCCCACACCCCTTAGTATTACCAAAAAGGGCACACCAAAGGACGTGGTGCGTTATAGGTATAGCTAAAGCATCACAGAGACTAAGATTCACAAGGCAAATAAGTAAAAACAGTGGAAACATTTAAATAATAACTTATCATTCAAAATTAAACCTTATCTCAAAATAAGTCATAAAAACATAACATACCTCAAAAACTCAAAATGTCTCATGTGTCATGAAAATAAATCTCAGTCTCATAAAATCAGAGTATAAAGATAACAATAATCCCTCTTACAAGTGCCAATCCATCATAAGCCAAATAAAAAAGATGAAAAGCATAGAAATACATCTGAAATGAGGAAACTTTGGAAATGAATCTCCAAGCAACCTGAATCAACTATCCTCAACTCTGCTAGCCTATTGGGGGAAAAGGAAAGAAAGAGGAGTAGGTCAGACAATATGTTTGGTGAGTGAAAGTAATTACTAGCATTTCTAAGCAAGATAAAGATAATATACTAAGCAATAGTTCTAGCTTGAAAGGAAAATACATAAAAGATAAAACTCGAATAAAATACTGTTTCTGATTCTGTTTGACAGTTTGCTTTGATTGTTTGCACTTGTCTTAAACTACTGTGATTAGGCTGAAAACCTAATCCTATCTCAACTGCTAAGTTGATTAGGCTGAAATCCTAATTATACCTATTGATCAGCCTTTCCTATCTCTGTTGTGCCATTTTGAACCAATCCTGTTGGTCACAGCAAAAGACACCTCTTTAGCGCTTAGGACGCAGTAGCGAATTATTTACCCTAATCGAAGCCGCACGCTCAGTCATCGTCGGTACACACTAACCGTCGCTCCCTATTTGACCCTTTATTTACCCTAACCAGCATAAGCGTTCCGAGGCTCACCAACGTGTGAGACCATCAGTCCTCGACCTAAAAGGTAATGCTGTGGCACTGGTCCTAACAAACAAATCTTCTAGCTTTGCTCCCCTTGCCCAAATCCCTAGATTTAAGCCTCTATCTATTGGCCACTTATTTACCATAATCAGCATAAGCGTGTCCCAGCCTCACCTACGTGTGAAATTATCAGTCCTAGACCTGAAAGGGAATGCTGCCGGTACGGGCCTTACTTCTATATTTGCTTATTAACTTAATTCCAAGATCTAAGTTTTAAAATAAGCCTCTTCTGTTATCTCTTCTTTCTAATTATAACCTACGTGTTATAATTGTTCTTGCAACTGTTACTCTTATATTTTCTCTTTTTAGTTATAACTACTTGTTATAATTATGCTTGCAAAAATCTTAAATTTGCCTATTTAAGTCCATCTCTATTTTTATTTCAGTTTTCTCATTTTACATTTGATTTCTGTAAATTTAGTGTTATTCTATTGTTATCCATATTTGCGAATTCTTCTCCTTTTAATATTTTATTCGCGTCAAAAATGATTAAATCTCTAAAAAAAGAAACTAACATTTACAGGCTAAATTCCAACTTAAAACAGATGTAAATAATTGTAAATAACTGCAATTAACTGTAAATAACTGAATAAAATAGCTGAATAAAAATAGACTGAAAAGTACTTCTGAAATTTACTTAAAAACTGACTGTAAATAAACTTACACAAAAACTGTCTCAAAATTGTAGAAAAACTACAACTATTGAGAACCCTATTATTCTAAATTGCTTACAAATCTAAAATAATTACAAAATACTCACTTGTGGTCCTTAGCTCTAGTCCTGGGCCTTCCTTGATCCACTTCTAGGGCGTGGAATATTTTTATCAAAAAGGTTTCCTCCCTAGAATTTTTTTCTATTTAGGGTTCAGTCTCAAGCAATGAACCCAATTGGGAGAAAATCTGAATGAGAAAATAGCTAGGCCTAGGGCTCTATTTATAATGTGGCTTAGGGATCTCAGGCCATCAGATTTGAAGATTAAATCTGGTGCAACCACGTCATAGGCTCACTAGGAACCGCCGGACGCAGCTACGAACGCACATGATTAACCAAAAATCAAATTTTATGGTGTTCGGCTCGTACCCGGACGTTTTTACGTCTAGGAAGTTTTGCGGGTCGACCCAAGCTCATTGGGGGGTCAACCTATGGGTCAACCTGACCATAGCATGGGTCAACCCCTAAGGGTCTTACATTATTTTTTTCCCGTTTTTTATTATTCCTTGTTTCTCTCGTAACTTCTCCATACTGACTCGGATTTCAACAAGTTATATATGGAAATTGCTCAAAAAATTACCACAGACCCAATGGTGCAACTTCCGTGGCTTGATTCTAACGATTTCACCGACTTATTTTATTGTTTAATTAATTCGTTAATTTATAGCTCAAATTTTGGGTTGTTACATTCTCCCCTCCTTAAAGGATTTCGTCCCCGAAATCTCCAAGGAGAGAAGAATGAACCACAACCACATATTCAACCATCATCCATTACATCCTTTGTCCTTAAGCTTTCTAAATCAATTTATGATATATGCAATAGTGTAGTGTCAATGTCCCTAATAATGCAAAAGATTAGGTGGTTTACTGATTCAGTCACCTCCTTTTTATGCGTTCATGTCCGTGCCATGTATCCAAATGAATGCAAATTCCCTAATGACAACTGATATTTCTATATGCGTGTTACAATCATCATCCAAATGCAACAATCATATGACAATCGCCTATTCATAGCAATCATGAAATAAAAATGCAAGTGCACACACATTCATATACATATGCTTTAGTGACCGAGTTAGGCCGATCTCTAAGAGATAATATTGCCTAGTGAGTGTATATGCGTCCATTAGCATCCACTAGCAAACACTTGCAACCACTAGCGTCCATCATACATAACATGTTCTAGTAACATGTTTACATTCAGTCCTACCATCCATATGTTAAATCCTAAGATCTACCCTCCCAAAGGATACTAAAGGAAAGAAGCAATTCAAAGCTATAGATGGAAATAGGAAATTCAAGACGTACCATCAAAAAGATGCGGATAAGAGGTACATATTTTCTCTTAGCCTCCCATGTAGCATCCTCAATACTATCTCCCCACCGCACCTTAACCAAAAGGACTTCCTTATTCCTAAGCTTCTTGATATCATGCCCAACGATCTTGGTAGGAATGCGACGAACCGATGCTTCTCTCCCCACTTCAACTTCCTTAAGTAGGCTAGGTTCCACAACCTCTGCTGAACCTTGTAAGCACTTTCTCAAGTGTGAAACATGAAAAACATCATGAACTCCCGTGAGCCTCTCCGGTAGCTTTATCCGATACGCCATCTTCCCCACCCTTTGCACAATGGGGAACGGTCCTACGAATCTGGGAGCAAGTTTCCCACTTGATCCAAACCTCACCACCTTTCTTAGCCGAGACACCTTAATAAAAACTAAATCTCATACCTCGAACTCGATATCCCTTCTCTGCTTATCTGCATAGGATTTTTGTCTATCTTGGGCCGTCTTCATTCTTCTTCTAATCAAATCAATCTTTTCCGAAATCTCTCTAACCATGTCAGGACCAAGTAGCAATCTTTCTGTAGACTTTAACCAACACGAAGGCGACTTGCAAGGTCTTCCATCTCTCCTTAGCCACCCTTTACTATCGATGGATTAGCTGGGAGATGTCTAGAGACCTCTCCTCTACTAATCCTATCCAGAATATCTACAAGCTCTGAATCCTCTCGCTGCCTTGGCCAATCTGATCTATGAGGGTAGGCTTAACCTCAAGTGTTGCCAATAATCCAAGAGTGATGTCCGTAGAGGGTTTAAAATCAAAGGTGGAAATAAACTCTAGGCTTTTCCACTCCACGAACATTGGACTAAGGGTTTCTCTCTTCCTACTTAACGCATCCGCAACCGCATTCCCCTTGCTAGGGGTGTAAGCTATCTCAAAGTCACATAATGCCAGAAACTCCATCCAACGCTGTTGCCTCAAGTTTAAATCCTTTTGTGGAAACATGTACTTCAATGATTTATGGTCAGTGAAAACTCGAACCTCTCTCCTAGTAGGTAATGTCTTCAAGACTTAAGCGCGAAAACAATAGCAGCCTAACTCCAAATCATGGGTGGGGTAGTTCTTCTCATGAGTTCTCAACTGTCTACTCCCATAGCATACTACCCTCCCCTCCTGCATTAATACTGCCCCAAGGTCAGTCCCACATGCATCAGTGTATATTGTAAAAGGCTTAGCTCCATCGGGTAAACCTAACGCTGGTGCACTAGTAATGTCCCTCTTTAGCATCATGAGGGAATTCTCACAATCCACGTCCCACACGACTGTCACATTCTTCTTAGTAAGGCGAGTAAGCGGTGCTGAAATCTTAGCGAAATCTTTGATAAACTTCCTATAATAACCAGCCAAACCTAGGAAGCTTATAACTTCGGTAGTGTTCTTGGGGGCCTTCCAATCCTGTACCACTGCTACTTTAGCGGGATCCACTGTTATACCCTCTCTTAAGACTACATGCCACAAGAAACGCACCTCCTCACGCCAAAAGTGACACTTCGAGAATTTTGCTTTCAACTGATGAACACGAAGTGTACGAAGAACCTCCTCAAGATGAAAAGCATGCTCTTCCATACTCTTGAAAAATACCAGAATGACATCCACAAACACTACAACAAACTTATTTAGGACATCTTGTTCGTTGACGGATTTTCTATCGGTTTAGAAAACCGTCGAACGAATTCAGAAATAAAATTAACCGCAAGCGCACGGTGTACGAATGTAGCACGTGGTGAATACGGGTTGATCCGCAGGGAATTGATGATTTTAAAATTCTATTCAATCAAATTAAACCAAAGTCGAGTGATTAGCTAAAAAAATGAGAAAAACAAGCAAAAGAAAATTGATAAAAATATGAGAGTTTGAGGACAATTTAGAGATAAATCCACTCTCTAGATCACATAAATCAACAAAATGAAGTTATGATCTCTCTTTTCTTGTCATTAGTGTAATTAGTTGATGTGCTTATCATAAGTATGGTATATTTGTGCTATTAATTAGCCCAATATAAACCATCAAACTATAACACAACCACTAATACACATTTAAATCTTATGAAATATGACAACAAAGTCGAAATAAAAATCTATTTTAAGCATAGCCTATTAACTATTGTTTAGAAATATAGGCTATCAAATTTCAATTTCAACATTCACTTCTTTGCCATAATCATATTTAGATGAAGAGGCAATTTGTGTTATGTTTGTTTAAGCATGACCTATTTGTTATGAACAATATAGACTATCAAATTCAAAGCTAAACAACATCATTAAAACACTTCAAATGTTTCCATTAAAGCACAAAAGAGAGTATAAACATCAAAATGTTGCATCTACATACTAGAGACCTTCATTACCCCTAAATTGTAGGGATTAAGCTCTCATTTTTGTTATCAAATCAACAAATGTAGAAAGCAACATTAAACAAACAAGAGGAAAAGGAGAGAAAAAAGAAAGGAAAAACTAATCTACTTGCATGAAATAAGAGAGATCTACACTACAACATGAAAGAAAAAGAAGCATGTAAAAGAAAAGAGAGCACTAATTAACATTGCATAATAAAAATGGAAGTTACATGAAAATAAAAATGGCTAAGTAGCCATGGAAAAGAGAAGAGAGCTTTCTTTTATTTGATCTAAAACTAAACTAAAGAGAGAATAATGGAAGAGAGAGGGTTACATGAAGATATGGGGTATTTATACAAGTGTTAAACCCTAATTTATATTTTTGGGGAATGCCCAAAATGCCCTTGTAGGAAGTGTGGTGGCCAAGTTATCATTAGCTTCAATAATCCCTCACTTAAATGTACATGAAGCCATTAATTCCATAAGCATGTGCATTAGCCTCTAATTTGTACATTAAGGTAGGTGGGTAAGTGGGGTCCTCCATTATCTTCACTTTGAATTATTTCCATCTTCATTTGTTCTCTTCACTCTTGTGCATGCATATATCATCATGTAACCACTTGTATATGAAGCCAAATTCCTATAATAAAAAAATAGAAATTTCTAATTAAATTTTCTCAAATTAATATATGCACAAAATGACCATTTTGCCCTTGGATGAAGATGAATATGTGACGATTTGAAAATAATATGAATTTTGGTTTAAACAAGTTAAAATACCCAATATGATCATTTATTTAATTTAAATAGATTAAATATGGTGGTAAAAATATACACATTTACGTGCACATCACATCTCGAAAAACACGGCTCATCAGATCTACAAAATTGGCTGGGGCATTGGTCAGCCCAAACGACATAACCAACCACTCAAAGAATCCATCGGATGTCCTAAATGTTGTCTTATCGATGCTATCATCAACGACCCTAAGCTGATGAAATCCAGTGGCTAAGTCAAGCTGAGAAAATACTGAAGAGCCAACCAACTGATCGAAAAGATCGTCTATCCTAGGATATGGGTAACGGTTCTTCTTCATAAGCTTATTCAACTCTCTATAGTCTACGTAAAATCGAAGGGAACCATCCGCCTTTGTAGCAAAGACGACTGGCGCCCCCCACTTAGATATGCTCCGTCTGATGAAGCCTTTCTCTAGTAGCTCACTGATCTACTTACTTAACTCCTTCCTCTCCCTAGGAGCCATATGTCTCACGGGCAATGCCACTGGCTTAGCATTGTCATTAAGATAGATCCTAAAGTTGATCTCTCTTTTAGGGGGTAGCCCCCTAACCTCCTCAAAAACGTATGGGAAATCTCTAACAACTGGAACTGAATCTAACTCTCCAAGTGATGAATCAAGGGAATAAAGGAAGCTCAACATGACTAACCCATGTGGGTCGCAAGAAACCTCAAGAGTCCATCTGCTACATGTCTCTAGTCTAACGACTCTCCTCTCGCAGTCCAATATCGCACCATAAGTGGATAACCAGTCCATCCCCAAAATCATCCCATATCCCGAAAATCCTAGTACATAGGCGTCACAATCAAACTCTACGCCTAGTATAATAATTTTCAAACCTCTACAAATCATGGATAAATGTGTCGATCCTCTTATGGGGTTTGAAACAACTATAGGGTCTACAACTAAAGAAATATTTAAATGCAAACAATCAACCAAGGAACTAGAAATAAAAGAATGCGATGCTCCAGAGTCAAAAAGAGTTCGAATAGGAAAATCTAAAATAGAGATCAAACCTTCTACAGAGACTTTCCTACCTCGATCCGGTCCACTACTATAAGGTGCTGCATCCAAAGCCGGTACTTTCATCGTAGATGCGCCTGCTCTCTGCCCCGTCCTTTGAGGAAAAGCTCTACTAAGGTGTCCAGGCTGCCCACAGTTGTAACGCCTCCCCTTCATCGTGTCCTTCTTACAGCCTTTTGTGAAATGCCCAACCAATCCACAATTATGACATTTCTCGCCCTTCTTGATCTGTCCTTTTTGAGGTCCTCCTTCTTTCTTCTTGTCCTTTTCCTTCTTATTCTTCCACCACTGCTTCTTAGAGTTTTCTAATTTAGGAACCTCCTTAACCTCTTCTTCCTTAGCAACATCTGATAAAAGGGCCATTTCCATAAGTGACTCATACGTCGCTCCCATAGGTACATGTGTCAATGCCAACCCTTGGAGGGGCTGGTTCAAACCCTTAGCAAACTTAGTGGCCTTCTTATGCGGTGTATTAACAAGCTCCATCCTGAACCGTGATAACTCATTAAATTGATTTATATACTCTTTCACCGAAAGACTCCCCTACTTCAAACTAATGAACTTCTCCAACTGCATGCTTTCCTCGTCTTGCGAAAAGAACTTTCTCTCAAACCTTTCCCGAAATCCAACCCAACCAATGTCTCTACCCTCCATCTGTACAATCTCCCACTAGTAAGAAGCCTCTCCCTTCAGCTGCCAAGATGCAAGCTGAACTCTCTATCGGCTCTTCAATCCTAATAGCCCAAATATCTGCTCCGTATTCCTCAACCAAGTTCGTGCCTCTACAAAATCCTCCGTGCCAGAAAACGTCTTGCCTCATAGACTAGCGAAATCCTTGCATAGCTTAGAAAAATTGGCTGTTGTAGGTGGATTAACGGGTCCTCCACCCGCCGGTGCTACGGTGGGCGCTTGCCCTTGCACCTCTGGCGCCGTAGCTTGGAGGTATCTACGGAACCAGCCAGGGACTTGGACACCCTTTGGAAGATTTGGGGCGTCCGCCATATTATGCAAAGAAAAGAAAACTTAGGCTCGAAAGAATCGAAAGAAGGTTGAACTGGACTTTGAGGGGATTTTTATAAAAACTCTTTTATACTTGAAAACTATTTCTATAAAAAGAGTTTCTTTCTGAAAATACTTTTAGTTTGAAGATATGTTACCTTTTAAAAATACTTTATTTTTAAAACAATTTTTTAGGAATCTTGTAACCTTAGGCTCTGATACCAAATGAAACACCCCACACCCCTTAGTATTACCAAAAAGGGCATATCTAAAAAACATAACATATCTCAAAACTCAAAATGTCTCATGTCTCATGAAATACATCCCAGTCTCATAAAATCAGAGTATAAAGATAACAATAATAATAATCCCTCTCACAAGTGCCAATCCATCATAAGCCAAATGAAAAAGATGAAAAGCAGAAGAATACATCTGAAATGAGGAAACTCCAGAAATGAATCTCCAAGCAACCTGAATCAACTATCCTCAACTCAGCTAGCCTATTGGGGGAAAAGGAAAGATAAAGGAGTGGGTCAGACAATAAGTCTGGTGAGTGAAAGTAATTACTAGCATTTCTAAGAAAGATAAAGATAATAGACTAAGCAATAGTTCTAGCTTGAAAGGCAAATACATAAAAGATAAAACTCAGATAAAATACTATTTCTGATTCTGTTGACAGTTTGCTTTGATTGTTTGCACTTGTCTTAAACTACTGTGATTAGGCTGAAAACCTAATCCTATCTCAACTACTAACTTGATTAGGCTGAAATCCTAATCCTACCCATTGGTCGGCCTTTCCTATCTCTGTTGTGCCACTGTGAACCAATCTTGTTGGTCACAACAAAAGACACCTCTTTAGCGATTAGGACGTAGTAGCGAATTATTTACCCTAATCGATGTCGCATGCTCGGTCATCGTCGGTACACACTAATGTCGCCCCCTATTTGAACCTTTATTTACCCTAATCAGCATAAGCGTGCCCAACCTTACCTACGTGTGAGACCATCAGCCCTCGACCTGAAAGGGAATGCTGCCGATACTGGTCCTAACAAACAAATCTTCTTGCTTTGTGCCCCTTGACCAAATTCTCAGATTTAAGCCTCTGTCTATTGGCCACTCATTTACCCTAATCAGCATAAGCGTGTTCCAGCCTCACCTACGTGTGAAACCATCGGTCCTAGACCTGAAAGGGAATGCTGCCGGTACGGGCCCTACTTCTATATTTGCTTATTAACTTAATCCAAGATCCAAGTTTTAAAATAAGCCTCTTCTGTTATCTCTTCTTTCTAATTATAACCTACATGTTATAATTGTTCTTGCAACTGTCAAAGAAACTAACATTTACAGGCTAAATTCCAACTTAAAACAGATGTAAATAACTGTAATTAACTGCAATTAACTGAATAAAATAGCTGAATAAAAATAGACTGAAAAGAACTTCTGAAATTTAATTAAAAACTGACTGTAAATAAACTTACACAAAAACTGTCTCAAAATTGTAGAAAAACTGCAACTATTGAGAACCCTATTATTTTAAATTGCTTAAAAATCTAAAATAATTACAAAACACTCACCTGTGGTCCTTAGCTCTAGTCTTGGGCCTTCTTGGTTCCACTTCTAGGGCGTAGAATATTTTTATCAAAAAAATTTCTCCCTAGAAATATTTCTATTTAGGGTTCAACCTTAGGAAATGAAATCAATTGGGAGAAAACCTGAATGAAAAAAATAGCTAGGCCTAGGCTTCTATTTCTAGCATGGCTTAGGGATCTCAGGTCGTCGGATTTGAAGATTAAATCTGGCGCAACCACGTCATAGGCTCAATAGGAACCATCATATGCAGCTACGAACACACAAGATTAACCAAAAATCAAATTTTAAGGTGTTCGACTCATACCTGGACGTTTTTATGTCCAGGAAGTTTTGCGGGTCGACCCAAGCTCATTGAGGGTCGACCTGACCATAGCATAGGTCGACCCCTAAGGGTCCTATATATTTTATTCCCATTTTTGTTCATTCCTTGTTTTTCTTGTAACTTCTCCATACTAACTCGGATTCGACAAGTTATATATGGAAATTGCTCAGAAAATTAGCACGGACCTAATGGTGCAACTTCCGTGGCTTGATTCTGCAGATTTCACCAACTTATTTTATTGTTTAATTAGTTCGTAATTCATAGCTCAAATTTTGGGTTGTTACATACCTTCACTAATTACCTCCAGAGGAGGATCGATAGATTTACAATATTAAAGTGCACAGGAGAATATGCACCAGCTTTCCTTGGCTTACCGCTAAACAAAGTTGACCATTTGGAAGAAGATGCATACTAAAGATGATCAAGAGATGATAAGGCAGAAGAATTATATGTTAAATTAGATCCAGCAAAGGAAGGGGATGATGGACTAGGTTAAGATAGATTACAAGAGAGAGAAGATTAAGGAGGAGGAAAAGGGTTCGGTGGAGGAGGAGAGGGAATAAAAGGAGGAGGATGGTCAGAGAGACCAGTTGGAGGAATGAGAGAAGGAATGTAATGGTCAGAAGCAAGGATAGTCAAAAGAATGGGACGAACGGGGATGGGGATGCCATGAGAAGCCATGGGTATGATTTTTTTCATTCAAACGATGTATATCTATATATAATTTAATTACATATATATAGTTTATATTTAATTTCATCATCGTACTATTATTGTAATTAGTTAAATAGTTTTATATAAAGTGTTATAACTTTTATAATTATTTGTTGTTAATATTATTTAGATCAATATACTACATAAATAAATCATATAAAATCAAATATGTTATGAAAAATTATTCTTAAATTTTATAAAAGTACCTTAATATCATGTAAGATCTCGACCATAAAATAAAAATATAAAATATAAAACATTTTTGTTATTTTTAAAAATTATTATTTAATTCAGTCTAAAACTAATAAATTATTTAAAAATAAATTCTAGCCAATAAAAATGTGAAATTTTTGTTCAAACTTCAAAATATAATTTATGTTTTATTGTGAATTTAAATTTAAAACGGTTTTGAAAGTAATTTTTTATTAATATTTTATGAGATTTCAAATGAATGTTAAATTAAAATATATTTCAAAAAAATATAATTAATAATAAAAATTTTCTGTGTTGAACACATAATTTGGAATTTTAAAAAGATTAAATAATTTAATTAATTAATATATATGTTTATATATTATAATTTGTATATGTATATATATTTAAAAAATCATTATTTTATTATTATTTTTATTAATATATGCATTTTTCATAATTTAAGAATTTTTTTTATTTTAATTTTTTAAAAACTTATTTTATTAAATAGATATATTATAATAATATGCATACATACATATACATGTGTGTGTGTGTGTATTGGTATTTTAGTTATAAGATTTTCTATATACATACGTACATAAATATATATATATATATATTCAAATATATTATACAATTACATAAATTATTTAAACAAAGTTAACATGTACATTATATATATATATATATATTTATATTTATATACATTCATATATTTGGATAACGTGTACTTGCATATTGAATGAGCTAACATGTTCGTTGTGATGTAAATTCCAACATTTATACACGAACATGTTATATCTTGAATGAGTTGATATATTACACATGCACACACACTCACATATATATATATATATATACGTGTATATGATATACGCATGTATGTGTGTGTGTATTATATATATATATCAATATATAAATTAAATAAAACTATATAATTTATAAATTTAAATAAAATAAAATATTTTATTTAAATAAGATTTAAAAATGTTCTAAATGAATTAGACTCCACAGGCCCAATAAAGATCAAATAAAGGAATTTTTTTGAAATTCACTCATAACTTCCACTACGTGCTGAGCTAGTTCCGATAATGTACATACTCCATATGAAAAGTAAAATCACATAAGATATTATAAAATCTTAATTTAAATGGCTAAATGGCTATGCTTGAAAAATTTATTTAACACACCAATTAAATACCGATTTTAACACCATTAAAATGCAGTTTTTAACTGCATTATTAAAATGCGGTTAAAAAGTTTTATGTAAAATTATGTTTTTTAAAATTTTATTTTTAGATATCAACAATGGATATTATAAGAAGGTTTACTAAATTTATGATTCAATGATGAAAATGGTTCTTAAATCCAATTAACCTAAAAAAAGTTATCACATTTTAAAGATTGAAAGTAAATGAGTAGGCAAATATCGGGTGTTATGTTAGAGAAGCAGGGACCTAATTTATGTTATTAATGACTAAGGCATCTACTTTACGATTCAATTATGAAATAGTGACCTAAGACTAATATTCTACGGAATAAAATAAAACCGAAGCCAAAAAATTTAAGAAACAAATATGTCTTCCTTTCTGATTCTGATTATCCCTATTTTTTGACTAATCTCGATTCTATTTCTATTTTCGTTTTCTCCATGAATCCCGATTCCATCTCCATTAAAATCTATGATCTCTAAATTTAACTTCTCTTCTTTTCTCAGCTACAAATTTATTCCAACCCTAACCTAGAACAATTTTTACCCTCGCGCACTAATCTGCTCCAGCACTAGAAACCACCGCCTCATCAAATTGCATTGCCTCCGCCGCCAACTTCACCTACAGTTCTGCACTAACTCGCCGCCTACAATTCTACAACCACCAGCACCACCGACTACATCCTCTCCACTGCCAACCTCATCTAAAGATTTGCTTAATTTCCCCCATCTATCAATTATAAAAGGTATGATTATTGTTGTCTGATAATACTACTAATTTTTTTCTTTCAATCAGAGAGTATAAATGGGTAGTAATATATATGCCTGTTGTATCCATTTATTTAATCTAGGTTTTATCCCACCGATTCTTGTAGCAAGCTAGTTAATGAAAATGATTTTGGCAAATAAATTAGTAAAAAGTATTTATGTGTCTAGAATATGTGTTGTTCAAAGTTTGAAATGAATACTGATAACCCATTTGATGTCAACAAATAGTATAGTACTAAAGCCATATGCCAACTCATCTAATCTATTTGCTGCTATATAAACATGTGTTGCTTTGTTGTATTGGCATAAATTTATCTATCATATAAATACATTATAAAGAAAGATTTAAACAAGTCAATGGTAGCTTAATGTTCAAAGTTATTTCATCTCTATAAGATGAATTAAAATAACTATTGTCACCACGATAACATACAAATGAGTAAAAATATTTTATCCATCTCTTAACCATTAGATATATTGCATCCTAACCATGGTCAAAAACTCGGCTTCAATCTTTAAAATTTTTGAAAATTCAGTTCGTTCATTTCAGAATTGTATGTAAATGTTTTGTTTTCTAAATATGATAATTAATGTCAAATGAAAAATAATAACAGATAAATCATCTTATTAATTTTAATTACCGTACGGCTTAATGATTGCGTAATGGAGTATGGAATGAAAGCAGCTAAGTGGTTGACTCATAAGCGAGCCAAGCCTATGGGTCGCTAGCGATCCATAGACCATGGATCACTAGCGATCCATGGTTTTGGCTCAGATCGCGAGCTAAACTCCTCTGGGTCATTATGTATCCATCTGCAAGTGATTGACATGCGTGTTTGGTACAGAGGCCCTCCAATCTCTACAAATACCGACCTGCCTGCAACATAAACTGGATCTTCTCCGGACTGGTTGTTGAAGTTTTGCTGGAAACATTCTTCACTCTCTATCTCCCTCACAATAATCTCCAAAGGAATTCATTGTGATTCTCCAGTGGATTCCAACTCTGGGGATTCAATCTACCTAAGGATAATCAAAATCATCAAATACTTCTTGTAACAATAATCAGTCTATAATAAAACTATAAAGTGGACGTAAGCTTCATTAACAGCCGAACCACTATAAAAATTCCATGTCCTCTTTCTTTTACTGTTCGTTTTCTATATCTGTTATCTATGATATTGCTCTGTCAGAAGAAGGCTGGTGCTGTCAAACTCAAACCAAAGTGTTGATCCATTTTTTGGGTTAACATTTTGGTGCCTTCACTGAGAACTTCAACTCATGATCCATATCTAGCTATCTACTTTGGATCCCATAAGTCCAGAAGTTAGATCCTTAATTTTTTCTTAAAGAATCTGCTATTTGGAATCAATGGCCTCTGGAAGAAGAAGAGATGCCTTTAGAAGATCCATAGGGGCAGTAATAGCTGGAGACGATGTTAGTCCCCAACAAACAGAAGTAAATGGTCCTAACTTAGGAAATCAGGCGCCAGCGTCCTCCAATCAGCATGAAGTTGTCACCAGGGATATGTTGAATAAAATGGTTGATGAGATCAACCAAAAAATGGAAAGTAGCCAAAAGGCTCTAATGGATAAGTTTAATGCTCTCCTAACCCTATAGTCAAATCCTGCTCCAAGGACTATGCCGGAACCCGTGGCTGCTATAGAACAAGAAAATTCCTCCATTTCTGGTCTACATAGAAGAAACGAAAAGCAGCCACAAAAAAAGGTGACAACAAGACTTAACTTGGATGGAAATACAGGTACTCCTTTCGCTACTAGGCAACCTATTCTGAATTTGAATCAAGGGGCACATACTCCGTTGGAAGACATAGCCATGGATCTCTTCGACTTAGAGGATGGAGAGCAAGACGACAAACTAGAAGAAAATGTCAATGCATTCGATAATTCTGGGAATACTCAAACTGCTCCAGTTAGGCCAACCGCAAGCCAATGGGACCCTACAAGAGTGGCTCTCCCGAAGACAGTAGAGCCTAGGTTTCAGCCCACTCACCAAGACCGTTTGCAAAGCCAAACATTGGCGCAGTGACTTATTGCCGTCCTCAGAACTACCGGACATCAGAGGTATATATAGAAGATATGGTTAAACGATTAATGGAGGAAAGAAAAAAATAGAAGAAATGATGAATGGGGATCTGCACCAAGTCGGATTCCCTTCACCAATGAAATCCTGAACGAGAAATATCCAGAGAAATTCACAATGCCAACTATTCCGTCCTATGATGGGACAAAAGACCCAAAACCTCACTTGTACCAATACAGTTGGTATATGGATGGAGCTAATGCCTCCGAAGCTGTTTGGTGTAGATGCTTTCCTATCTTTCTCGAAGGAGTTTCATCAATGTGGTTCACTAGGCTTCCACCAAGATCTATCTCTACTTTTGACCAACTGGCGACAAGGTTCCTTGATTAGTTCAGACTCCATACTGCGCAGCCAAAAGACGTCATGTCCCTATCCGGATTGTTCCAAGGCCGCAACAAATCACTGAAATCTTTCATGAATAGGTTTAACATCGCGGTGATGGAAGTAAGCAACCCCAACGAAGACATGATTTTTATGGCATTAGTCTGTGCCATTCACCCGAAAACTGAATTCGGAAAGTGGATTAAGCTGAAGCAACCTACCACCAGGAAAGATTTCAATGGTAAAGCAAGTCAGTATTTAAGGTTGGAGGAAGCACAGGAATTAGAAAGGAAGTTGACTAGTGTGCAACTGATTAACATCGGGCAAAATGATGTAGCAGTGAATCAAAATGCACACACTTCTCGGACTGCTGAAGTAATCACTGGGAAAGACGGAAATTCAAAGAAAAAGTCAAAACTCCAATAAGAAGAATAGTAATGGCAACAATAAAAAGCTTAAAGGGTTTAGGCCCGGAGGCTACACTCTCCTAAATGACACACCGAAAAACATCTTTCTCGCCACTCAAGGAATTGAGGAATACAAAAAGCCCTCCAGAAAGGAAGCAACTGAGTAGCAAAAGCGTTCAGGGAAATTCTGCCGCTTCCATGAAACACACAACCACAATACAAACGAATGCCGCCACCTAAAGAATCTCATTGAGGAGCTGATCCAAAATAATAAACTCCAGCAGTACGTAAGACAACCACAAATCCTCGATCAATCGGCGACTCCTCAACGTCCAAGAGAACAAAGGAATCAAGCTGGAACTAGCAAAGAAGGGTCAAAACGAACCGACCAAAGGCTTATTTTTGGAACAATATCTAGGGGACCACACCCCGCACAAAGAAGTTGGGGGAAATGGAGCGATATGCAAGTTCGTTGAAGCACGCTCCGAAGGAATCATGTTTAGCTATAGAGGACGAAACTCCATCCAAGCTACAAAGGGTTTTGAATGACGATATAGTGTTTCGAAATCAGGAAACCGAGTGGATCGAAGCTCCAACTCTCGATCCGATGGTGGTGACGGTGGGAAACGAACCTGTTGTAGTTCGGCGGGTGTTGTGATAGTTGCAGCTCCGTTAACATACTCTTCAAACGTACTTTCAATCAAATGAAGATTGGCATGAAAAGCATATCCACGTGACAAACAAAGATTCAGGGGTTTACCCGTGAACCCAAACAATTGGTGGGAACAATTGACCTACCTGTAGAACTAGGAGAGGGTGAGCGAAGGGTCACCCTCATTCAGACTTTTGTAATCGTGGATGAAATGTCAACATACAATGCCTTCTGGAACGGCCCACATTAGTCGACTTCAGAATAGCATTGGCCCAATGGCGCCTTACAATGAAATTCCCTATAGAGTGCAGAGTCAGAATTGTGAAAGGAGACCAAAGCGCCGCCCGGGAATGCTACATCGCAGAATTGCATGAGTCGAGAAGAAATGAAAAAGGAAAGGATGTGGGGAAAACTCTCCACATTCATGAGCCCATCGAATAGCAATTACAGAGCCGCCCCTAGCTCGGGGCCATAGCCGATTCGACAAGGCTTTAGATCCTAGAAAGAAGAGTTAAAGGGAGGATTAGGCAGCACCGGCAGAATTGACGGTGTTTGTCCCAGTCTGTATGGACGACCCAACGTGGGTCTTGAACATTGGATCGCACCTTGGAAACATGATGCGCTCAGAACTAACTAAATTCCTCCATGCCAATTTGGATGTATTTGCTTGGACGCACTCTGATATGTGTGGGGTATCACCCGAAATTGCCTGCCACGCGCTCAATATTGACCCCAAATTCACATCAGTAAAGCAAAAAAGGCACAGCTTGGGCCCTGAACGGTCCAAGGCTTTGAGAGAGGAGGTAAATAAATTGATGGCCAACGGCTTCATCCGAGACGCAACTTACTCTAAATGGGTATCAAACCCGGTCTTAGTCAAGAAGTCTAATGGAAAATGGTGAACTTGTATTGACTTCTTGGATCTAAATAAGCTTGCCCGAAAGATAGCTTCCTACTCCCTAAAATCGATCAACTTGTGGATGGAACGGCGGGGCATGAATTGCTGTCATTTATGGATGCATACTCGGGCTACAACCAGATCCTGATGCATGAGCCAGATCAAGAAAAAACCAGCTTCATCATTGACTTGGGACCGTACTACTACAGAGTAATGCCATTTGGTTTAAAAAACACGGGGGGCAACATACCAAAGGCTAGTGAATACTATGTTCAAACTTCAAATCGAAAAGACTATGGAAGTTTATGTGGATGACATGTTGGTCAAATCTCGAATAGCTACTAACCATCTAGAAAATCTCGCTGAAATGTTTGAAATACTCCGGAAGTATGGAACGAAGCTCAACCCACTCAAATGTCACTTCGAAGTAGCCTCTGGGAAATTCTTGGGGTTCATAGTAAGTGCCCGAGGCATCAAAGCAAATCCAGAAAAAATAACGACGTTACGAGAAGTCCAAGCCTCGAGAAATAAGAAGGAACTTCAAAGTCTGAATGGAAAAGTTGCAGCACTGAGCCGATTTACCTCGAAAGCTATGGACAAGTGCATACCATTCTTCGATGCACTGAAGAAGGGAAAGAAAAACTTCGAATGGAGTGAAGCTTATCAAACAGCTTACGAAGAATTGCTACGACACATGGAAGCTCCCCCAATCTTATCAAAGCTAGTGGATGGAGAAGACCTTTTTATTACTTAGCAGTCTCACCGCATGCATTGAGCGCCGCTCTCATGCGGGAAGAAGCGTGAATCCAGAGACTCATGTATTACATTAGCAAACTATTCACCAGAGCTGAGAAGAATTACCCAAAACTGGAAAAGCTAGCGTATTGCCTCTTGATCACGTCCCGAAAGTTACGACCATACTTTCAGGCACATCCAATCAAAGTTTAACCGACCAGCCCTTGAAACATGTGTTGTATCGACCCGAAACTTCCGAGCGACTCCTAAAATGGAACATGGAGCTAAGTCAATATGATATTGCATACCATCCTAGGAAAGCTATCAATGGGAAAGCATTAGCAGACTTCATTGCTGAGTTTACCATATGGGACGACAAGGAAGTAGCACCACCGGAGATAGAGACTCAATGGAAACTCATTGTAGATGGTGCGTCTAACAATCTTTGTTCAGGGGCAAGGGTAGTGCTCGAAACCCCCGAAGGGAGAGCCATTTGCTAAGCCTTACGCTTGGAATTCCCTACGACGAATAACGACGCAGAATACGAGGCGCTTATTATAGGAATACAGATGGTGAAAGCGCTTAAGATAAAATGCATTCACATCTACAGCGACTGCCAACTTGTCATCTGTCAAGTAAAGGGGGAATATCAGGCTCAAGGAGAGAATCTTGCCCTGTATCTGTCCAAAGTGCAAGAAATGCTAAGCGACATCGAACATTATACCATAGCTCGCATTCCATGGAACAAAACACCAAGGTGAACTATTTGGGTAAATTAGCAAGCTCTGGGGAGGCTCAATCATTGGGACTCGTCCCAGTCGAAACTTTAACCACTTCGAGCATAGATGAGATGAACGTCGACTGGATCCTCAAGACAATCATCGAACCGGAAACAAGGATGTCACCGATAAAGGACTACTTACTTACAGGAACCCTTCCAACTGACCAGAACCAACGGAAAAAGCTCCTTTGAAAGACACCACGGTTCATGATACAGGATGGAATAGTCTATCGAAGGGGATTCTCGACCCCCCTTCTTAGGTGTGTAACCGATAATGAAGCACAACGATTCCTAAAGGAGGTACATGAAGGCGAATTTGGAGACCACATAGGGGGGCAGACCCAAGCAAAGAAAGTTCTTTGGTATGGATATTTCTGGCCAACAATAAACCGCAATGCTGCAGACTACGCCAGAAGATGCGATGCTGTCAAAGATTCAGCAAAATTAAGAGAACTCCTTCAACGGAGCTAACGCAGATGGTCAACCCATGGTCGTTTGCAATATGGGCAATCGACTTGATTGGTGCCCTACTGATAGAAAAAGGAGGGGCCAAATATGATATAGTTGCCGTAGATTATTTCACAAAATGGGCTGAAGCGGAACCACTGGCCACCTTAACCACAAAGAAAGTCTTTAGTTTCGTTACTAAAAACATTATTAGCAGGTTTGGTGTGCCACAAAAAGTCATCACAGATAATGGAACGCAGTTCGAAAGTGCCAACTTCAAAGACTTCTGCAAACATTCCAAAATGAAAAGAGCTTTTCCGTGGTGGCTTATCCGCAAGCAAACAGGCAGGTGGAATCGATAAACAAGATCATTAAGTCAACTATCAAAAAACGACTAACAAAAGAAAATGGAAACTGGGTTGACGAACTTCCACTCACACTATGGGCTTATAGAACTACTCACAAAGTGGCAATCAGCCACACTCCGTTCGCCTTGGCGTATGGTTCAAAAGCAATGATTCTTGTTAAACTAGAAGTCCCCTCATACTGAAGGAAAAACTTCAATCAAAAGCAATGAGAAGCTCCTACTCGACTCGTGGGATATGATTGACGAAAAAAGAGAAGAAGCAGAATTGAGAACCGCCACCCACCAAAAAGGGTCGCGTGGTACTTCAACTCCAAAGTTTACAGTCAATCCTTCGAAGTGGGAGATCTTGTGCTCAAGCAAGTTTACCCTATCCTAGGGACCTTCGGACAAAACTAGGAAGGACTATATGTCATCAATCAAAAGCTAAGAGACAGGACTTTCACGCTAACAACCATCGACGGAACTCAAGTTTCTAGGGCATGGAATAGTGAATCACTTCACCATTACTTTTTCTGAAAGCTACCTTGTGTACTTTTTATTTTCCAGCAAATAAGCATCCCGGGATGTCGGGGGCATTGTATATAAGCAAAAACTGCCCTGCTTTCCATAATAAAGCTTGCTTCTTGAACCAACAAAATCGTGTTCATAATAGCTGCCCGTCGGGTAGACGGAAGCAAATCGACTCAAACCGTTAGATCGACGGAACCCGATCTTGGTCTTACAAAAACCGATGCTGCTCTAGCAATATCGGCAAGGCTAAAACTTACATTCCTCACGTTGTCCGAAGATAGGCAACACCGAGGAGCACAAAAAGCCGCGCATCTCGTAAGTCGTGCACTAACTTCTAAAACTTACACTCCTCACCTTGCCCGAAGATAGGCAACACCGCAGAGCGCAAAAAGCCGTGCATTTCATAAGCTGCGTACTAACTTCTAAAACTTACGCTCCTCACATTGCCCGAAGATAGGAAACACCAAGGAGTGCAAAAAGCAGCGCATTTCGTAAGCCGCACACTAACTTCTAAAACTTACACCCCTTATGTTGCTCGAAGATTAGCAACACCGAGGAGCATGAAAGTCGCGCATTTCGTTAGCCACGCACTAACCTCTAAAATTCTAACTCCTCATGTTGTCTGAAGATAGGCAACACCGAGGAGGACTAAAAGTTGCGCACTCCATAAGCCACACATTAAATTCCAAAACACTAACTCCTCACGTTGCCCAAAGGTAGGCAACTCCGAAGAGCGCGAAAAATCATGCATTGATTTTCAAAACTTAAACTCCTCACCCTGCCCGAATATAGGCAGCATCGGGGAGCATTAAAACATATGCTCCTCGCATTGCCCGAAGATAGGCAACGCCGAGGAGCATCAAAAAACACACATCCCATAACCAGTACCAACTGCTTCTATAATCAGGAATAATGATTACAACTCCAACAAAATTGGAATGCTACAAACCAATAGAAAAGTTTCAAATAAGGACACTTAATGATTAGAACTGCCTTCAGTTAACCCATGCAATGAGCACCTCTCAAATACGCATATATTGCATACTTGCTGGAATATTACAAGAAACTTAGATTACATGCTAAAGTTGCAAAACTTCCGAAAAAAGAATAATCAAGTTGTGACTTAGCCAAATTTCAAGTTTAATATAAAAATTATTTAAACCCTAAGTTACCGGTCATGTGAAATTTGTTTGAAGTAAACAGCCCTATGAATTGGGGGTCATACACCGGTACTAGAACAAAAACGCGTGAAAACAATAAGTTCATAAGTTCTGTCACTTCAAACAAAGAATTTTTGAATTCTGCTAATTTTTAAGTAATTTTTAAGTTTTGTCACTTCAAACGAACGATTTTGGCAGTAATCACAGGACTAGATAAGTATAAAATAAAACAAGCATGAGTGCACAAAACATATATGAGCAGACATATGAGAATGCAGCCAAAGTATCAATATGTTGCTTATAATTTTCTTTACACAGGGTCAAAACATGGGGGTCGTACCCACACAACACCAGCCGACAAAAAGAAAATACTGACTCCACAGCAAAAACACTAAGTGCGGATTCCGCACTTGAACAAAATGACTCAAAAGGAACCAAAAAATCAAATCAGTCTTAACACAAGCTCCTCAACGCTTTCTTCTACCGCTCACCTTTCCGCCCTTTGTTGGTGGCTTCTGCTTCGTCTCAGGAGTGGTGTCGCTGCCGGTAATGTCAACGAACACCTTAGTGGCAATGTCCTCCTCTTCCTCTGCATCCTTCTTAGAAGATTCTCCCTTCCCTTTGCGTTTCCGTGATTTACGGGAGCTCTTTGAGTCCTTGATCACTTCAACCTTTTCCTTCTTGATAGCGACCAGCTTGTGCTGAGTCCTACAAGGCTGCTCTGTCTGGACTTCTTGCTCCTTAATTTCTACCACTATTACGTCGCCTTCTGAAGACACAGAAGGGTCATCCAGGCCATGAAGCGCGGCTATCATTTCGAACTTCGACCCCAGCTGCGAGCTGGACACGGACGTAGAACCAGGAACAGAGACAACCATGGAGGCTGTAGAAATAGCAGCGGGTCCGGGAGCTGAGGAAGCTGGCACATCAACAGGAAAAGTGGACGGACCTATCAGATAAAAAACGAAAGCGTTAAATTCTTCCTGCTCTTGCAGCATAAGTTGGAAGCTCTCGAACTCGGAGGAAGCGAGAACATTACGTGCACCAGAGGAATGGTCGAGAATGTCGAATTCATATTCACCACCTTCACCTTCTTTCGATGGTTCCACTACCTGAGGAAGGGTCTCGAGCTCTGAACTTGCTGGCAGGTCGTGGGGCTGCTCCAATGATTTGCCCGCGCCAGAAATAAAAGGCTTGGTGAGCGCTTCGGTGGCAGTCGTTAAAGAAGCGTCGGTAGCCTCTTTCTCTCTTTCGAATCAAAGAATCTCCCAGCCCTCGAGCAACACCTTTTTGATTCGTCGTTAAGATACTGCAACTCCTGCTGAGGTATAGACATCACTGCTATTGAAAAAGCGGGATAAGATTTCTTCCCAAACTAAAGCGAGAGTGCGCGGGAACTTCGGACCCAAGTAGCTGAGACTCCCTTGGTGCAACAGGGAGTTAACGTAAAAATTCAGAATGGTCGCGTCTAGCTCTTCCAACTTTCTTTCAAAAGTATTTTGGAGCTTCAGGTAATCCGCTCTGACGGTGGCCTTCTCAACTTCAACAACAAACTTATCGGCACTAAGCTGCGCGACCTGAGCCTGTAGCCCGACAATTGTCTCGACTTGCTTGGAAATAGTCTTGTTGTGCCCTTCAACGATGAAGTCGTGATCAGCAATGGTTTTCCTTTGAGCCTTAATCATTGTGTTTCAAGCGGCCACTTCTTCTTTTAATTTCGCCTCTTCGGCGTAAACCTTCTTTATCTCGTCTCTATAGACGATCTCAATCCTGACATGGGCCTCTTTTACTTTGTTAAGTAAGTCGGCGCTCCTCTTGCCCTCTTGCAGTGCCGTTGCCTTGTCTTCCTCCGGCAATTTAATTTTGGCGTCACGTTCTGACAACACCCTTTCAAAATCATCCTTCTCCGACTCGCAAGAGAGGGTCTCTTGGTAGTTATTGTAATTGGTGTTCGCCAGCTGTTTACACAGTCTCTTCCATCCTTCGGCCTGATCCAAGTCGCTCTGAATAGCTTGAAGATGGGGCATGCATGAATCCTTGCGAACTAGGTGCAGATCACGATCAAACTTAACTCCCTTCAGGAACCAACCGAGAAACGCTGCCTTAAGCTTAGGTTGGCCCGAAGGAAGAATATAAGCCGGTCTCTGGTGAGGACGCGAAGCACGACTGAAGATGGTGGAATACAAATTGAAGGCGGAGTAGGAGCAGAAGTGATGGGGATTTCTTGACCCATTGAGGAGCGCATCGGAGCGAACACCTGTTGCTCCGAAGAATGCGAACGATGGTCGAACTTGGATCTCTTCAGTGGCTCCTCCTTTTCATCAAAAGATCCCCTTTTCTCATACCCTCCTTTATATGACCGGCTCCGATCTCTTTCATCTTGGCGGCGGGCTTCGGCCTCTAGTTCATTCCTCCCCCTATATTCCTCCTCCGTTTCTTGAGGCTAATAATGGCCGGAAGGGCGCTTAGACCAGCGCTGGGAGTCGGTGAACTCTTCGAAGTCATAGAGGCTATGTCCTCTCATCATACTTGGCACAAAACATAAATAAAAGATTTTAGAAACGAAAAATAGGCACAGAAAGAAAGTGGGAAAGTGAGTGCAATACTAATAAGATGTATAGTGTATTCCGGGGAAAGGCCTAAAGCATCGTCACGAACCGAATTGGGCGGCCGTCGTGGGCAAGACCGGACCAACTTCGGGTCCAGCAATGCCCGAAGGAGGGGGAACCTCCTCAAATTTAAAGTCTTCCCCCATAATCGCATCAAAATCGACATAGATGTCGCTCAAATCCCCGTACTCTACGCCAACATCTTTATTCGGGGCATCCTAATGCTCTCTGTTCTCTGAGGCATTATCTTTGCCACTCGCACCTAGAGGAGGAGAGCTCGAAAGGACGGAACTCATGCCCGAAGTCTCATCACACGATTTCGAGTCCTCATCATCGAATTCTGCGTAAAGGTCATCACTTGCAGTAGACTCATCGCTACTACTCTCAAACTCCCCCTCTTCCTTTTCAGAGTCCAATGCGGCATTGATTTCTCTTTGCTTGAACTCTTCTTCTAATTCCTCTAGGATCGGAGGCATTCTAACTGGGCCACTAAATCCAGTCGTAGTAGCATCTCCTCCTTCGCGGGTCTCCTCGGTTGGTCCTCCGGACAGGCTCTCTCTCTTGAGAGGTGCCTTCTTCAGAACCACGGGAAGAAGTAGATCTTGTGCGAATCCTGGATTGGCAGGAGAGGGGACTTCAGCTTGAACGGTAGATCTACTCGGATAAAGTAACCCATATTGATGCAAGTTCTCATCGGTCAGCAAAACTTTAACGCATTGTTCTTCGGCATCAATAGCCTTTAGTGTCTGACGAACTTCATCAAGAGCCAAGTCTCCGTTTGGCCTTGGAATAACTACAAGAAGTATACAGCTCGTTAGAAACTCCGTAGCAATGGGTCGAAGCACGATAAGTATGAAAAGGAATTAACCCCCTATCGTTCACTGATGATTGAACCCTTCGGGACATCTAACGAAAAAATATTGCGTTTTAAATTGTGATAAGTTGCTCTATAGATGCGGAATGATTTTTCGGTTTCTTTGGGCTTCAATTACGATCAAGGAGGAGCAGTCGTCTCTCCTTTTAAACGACAGAAAGTATCGCAACTCATTTAAGCTTATAGCATAGTTGAATGTCCGCATGAAAAGAACATGTAGGCAAGTCAAGATGGCATAGCCATTGGGATGAATCTGAAATGGGGCGATGCCTAAGTTTAAAAGAGTCTCATGTAGAAAGTCTTTAAAGGGAGGTATGGCTCTATTCAAACACATATACCGGTGGCAAGCGGTGTACCCCGGAGGAGGCATATGAGCGAACTCATCCTTCTTTGGCAGGCGCACATCCTCCTTTGGAATACCGTGTTGTGCATAGATGTTATGAAGAACTTTAGCAGAAACCACCAAGGAAGCCCTCTCAAGCGGTTTGAGTAAAGCTTTAATGTTGGGAGGCGTTCGATCCATGATTGGCCCAATCGGGATCAACTGACCGTATTCTGCTTGTGAAGTAGTAGAAGAAAGAGCAACAGATGACGACTCGGCTGCAGAAAGTGTTGGGGTTCCTCCACTCGATTTACAGCACGAAGATGGGTGCTTCATTCTAAAACAACGGAGTATTCATAACGGTCAGGTGATTTTGTTCTAAATTAATAATTTTTCCCTGCAACACTTGAATTTCGAAGAGATATCAATTCGTGCCCACGCAACAGATTTCAAGTGTGAATCGGGGCAAGTGCAGTGTGCTGTTTATAGGGGGTGAACTCGGTATCAGAAACACTACAAATTCTCTATCCCGTGTAGATAGTCCGTTCGTAGTGGAAATGGAAAAAGAATTTCCCACATCATTTCTAATTGTTTTTACTTCCTGTACACTTACCTATTATCGATCAATGATCGATAACGGATCCATTGTCCGTAGCGACGCGAAAAACTCTTCTCACTACAGGGACACCGAGCGTGCAACGAGCAGGCATAATAAGTCCAAATTCTCTGGAAGAACCGGGATCGATTAGTTTTATGCCATGCAGTAACAGCTACAAAATTGGGCACAAGTCAATTCTGGTCTAATAGACGAAGATAGCAAAACACGTCATGCATTAGGCCAAAGCCCGAATGTTGTTCCAGGAGGAAACTCAAGACTCGATTTACTATCTTCCTCCATTAAACCGCAATCAACTCAAAAATTTTCACGATCCACATCACGAATACAAATTCACAATCAAGTAGTTACACGAACACTATAATAAGCAAAATAATTGGCAAACCCACCTTAGATTGAACTCTAGGACCCAGGAATGGCCAAAAACTTAGAATTAGCGATGCTCCAACAACCGATGGCGAGCAAAAGGATGGATCGGCAACAAGTTAGGGCAGAAGCGAGCTAGGGTTCTGGCAAGAAACGATCTAAGATTCATGAGAAATGATCTAAGATTCACTAGGCCAATCACTAGAAGGAACCACAACTGAGAGAAAGGATCGATCGCTGGAAGCAATAGGAATTGGATCGCAAGAAGGCTCCGGTCGCACGAAGAGGTTGAAGTAGATCGGCTCGATAAGTAGTTAGGTCGGTTCAAATGAGTGGTTAGGTTAGCCCGAGTAGGTATATGTAGACAAATGGAATGACAAAGCAGAAATTAGCTAAGTAATTGGGTCGCTAGCGACCCAACTTCCCAAAGCCAAAATTTCTCAAGTGGTCAGGTTGCCAGCGATCCATCATACATGGATCGCTAACGACCCATAAGGTAGGAGCAGATTTTTCTTGAACTCGTCCTTCGACATTTATTCATCATTTCGAAGCATACCGGGAAGCTATAAGAAGAAATTTGATCTGTTATGACAAGCAATAGCAGTCAAGACCAGAGCTAGGTGATCAACAACATGACCTGCCACGTATCTGTATAACTCTAATGCGATCACTTGGAATTCGACGAACAGATGTTGAAAGCGATAACTTCCAGAGCACGCCTTGTTTATAATGAAGACGTGCTCTGGGGGACAAATGTTATCCGGGTTTTTAACCCAGCAGAAAACAAAACAATTCCATGACATCGGAATGGCTTAGAACTTAACTAGAAAGGCTAAGGTAAGGAGTTAATGAGAGCCAAGTCATATTACTAAAGCAACGGCCAAATTTGACTAAACCAAGAAACCAGCATCTGTCCAGTCCAATCAACGGCTAAGCATAACCAGCTAGTAGATAGTCATTAGAACGGAACAATGTGCAACTAGACTACACGAACAACATTGAAACAAGGCCATGAAAGCATTCCACGCCTCAAGATCCAAAAGTGGTCCAAGTCCTTGGATCGCTAGCGATCCATGCTCTATGGATCGCTAGCGACCCATGCAATGAAATGGCCCATAAATAGAAACAAGGGACAAGGAGCCTCGAAGACGGAGATTGAAAAAATGCCAAGTGTATGGATCACTAGCGATCCATATAATGTCATGATGCTTGCGACCTTGCGTAATGGAGTATGGAATGAAAGCAGCTAAGTGGTTGGCTCGCGAGCAAGCCAAGCCTATGGGTCGCTAGCGATCCATGGTTTTGGCTCGGATCGCGAGCTAAACTCCTCTAGGTCGTTATGTGTCCATCTGCAAGTGATTGACATGCGTGTTTGGTCCAGAAGCCCTCCAATCTCTATAAATACCAACATGCCTACAACATAAACTGGATCTTCTCCGGACTGATTGCTGAAGCTCTACTGGAAACATTCTTCACTCTCTGCCTCCCTCACAACAATCTCCAAAGGAATTCACTGTGATTCTCTAGTGGATTCCAACTCTGGGGATTCAATCTACCTAAGTATAATCAATGTCTTGTAATCAAATACTTCTTGTAACAGTGATCAGTCTATAATAAAACTATAAAGTGCACGTAGGCTTCATTAAAACCCGACCACTATAAAAATTCCTTGTCTTCTTTCTTTTACTGTTCTTTTTCTATATCTGTTATCTGTGATATTGCTCTGTTGGAATAGGGCTGGTGCTTTCAAACTCAAATCAGGGTGTTGGTCCATTTTTTGGGTTAACACTCGTCATGGCCTAAAGGTTCTTTTGCCGAAATTTTAGCCTGATCCGTGCACATCTTCCCCTATAAATACAGAAGGCATGACGTCAGAAAAAAGGATTTTCTTTCTGCTTCTCTTTATCTTCAGCCTAGGCTAAACTCTGCCAATTTTATTCTTGGATTTAGGATTATAACTGTAAACAAACTACAATATAATAAAAAGGATTATTCTGGAGTGGAAGTAGGCCGGAGTTAGCCGAACCACAATAAATATTTTCTTTTTTTACTTGCTTTCATTTTTAATTTGTTTATTCTTCATATTATATTCTCTACATTAGATACTATCTGAGATCTACGACTAGATATTGGTGTTTTCATACAACTGGATGTCGATGGAAAATTTTAACGCCAAAATTTTGGTGCTTTCATTGAGAGGACTTGCACCCACGGATTTGAAAGTTAGGATATTAGATTTGGAAGCTTTGATACTTGGATCTAGGAAGCAATGGCTAGGAAATCAACAAGGAGAGTGCTACCGGAAAGGAGTCACCATGGAGGTAGTCCGGAGGTTTCCTTAAGAGCTGGAGCTAATCAAGCATCTATCTATATCACCAAGGATGAAATGGAAACGATGATGGATGCTATGCAAAAGAGGATGCTGAAAAGAAAGGAGGAGATGATGCAGAATTCACTCTGATAGATTGGACAAGCTTGTTTGCGCCAAAAATGGTCACAAACCCCAAATACCGTGAAAGCACCAAGTTATGAATGTAGATCAAAAATATTCCAAACACAAATCACAGATCTAAGCAAACAGCAATCCAGAAATAATGAACAGTGACACACAATTTATAGTGGTTCGGCTATCTCCGGCCTACGTCCACTTCAAGGTTTTTTATCTTTTATTGATGTTCTTTGTTGGTTACAAATGATTACAGCAGATACAATGAATGAATTCGAGTATAACATCAATGCGAAGGAGTTGAATTGAATCCGGCAGAGTCTAGACGTTGAATGGCCAAAAGATCCTCTTTCTGTAGGCTTCAGAGGGCTATTTATAGGCGTAGGAGTCCTTGATCGTGCCCAAACTTCGGGAGACTTTTTCTGGGACATGAGGGGGCCCATGCGACCGACCCCGCCAAGTTTCGACTCGATCTGTGATCGATGCGAATCCATTTCGTATCGATCAAGAAATCATCCAATAGAGCTGAAACTTGGCAGAGACATTCTTTACCTAGTGTGCAAGCTCCTGTGAAAATTTCGTAGCATTTGGATCAGCGGTTTGGGAGATATGATCGATACCAAATTGTATTTTTCGTAGCCTGCTGCCTTCGAATCCATTGGTTCGAATCCGTCCCCCTCGACTCAATAGAGGCACGTGAGCATGTGATGACGTGGCGCGAGCTTCCTGGAGCGATCCATCTTGTGCGCCGAGTTGAATGCTTCTTCCCTGGATTCGTGGATATTCTTCGTTCGCATCCGCATTTCATGCCTATTCGTATTCTTAACATGGTACGCTTGCACCCATTGATTCGTGTCCTTCTTCGTGTCGATCCCAGAAGTACATTTCCTACCTATTCCATATGTGTTGATCGATACGAAGTGAGCAGGGGAGGGTATCGATACGAAGTGGTCATGAAGAGAGAATGTACACGAATCTTACCCTTGGGATGGATACGAACGAGACCTTACTTGATCGATACAAAAAAGGCTTTGCCTGGTGGATACGAACAAAGCTTTACCTGTTTACTTACCTGATCGATGCGAAATTACTGAGTCAAGTCCATGCCGATCGATACGAATGCCATCAATGCGAACCTGAACCAACCGATACGAACAAGACGCAGCTCCATGGATACGAACAGCCGAGCACGCGTGAACTGCTGATCGATACAAACCTGATGGAGTCAAACCGCGCCACACTCGATGGATACGAGCATATTAGGGGGATGCCATTCCGATGGGTATGAACCTGATGGATTCGAAATGGACATCACCTCAACTTTCTGATGGATTCGAATAGTGTATTCTTCCTATCTTGTATCGATTGTATCTCGTTCATACGAACTCCGATTAACCTGAGATTTGAAACACAGCCTCTCCTAATCCTCATCATCGTCTCCAATTGATTCCGTCCTAATCGGGGCTCGGCCAAATTTTGATGATATCGATTGCAGCCCTGTTTCCAATCGATTTCCAATCCCGACGTCCATCATTCCTTGCCAATTTGTTGATATTCCAGCCTTGAACAAAAGGTGGGATAACATTTGCCCCCCAAAACATGCCTTGTGATAATAAGACTTGTTTCGAATAACTCCGAATCCGATATCCAAAGTCCGTAGCCAGTTCCATGTCCATCCAAACTTGATAACTGAGTTTTATTCCATCCTGATCCAATAGCCAATAACCAAATCCAGGGCCTCTCCGAGTCGATATCCAAATCCGTATCCTCTCCGAATTCTTTCCAAGCACAATCCACACTTGATGACCGTGGTCTAGTGTCCCTAGACGCTGTATAAGATCATGGCTTAAGTCCTAAGCCGAATTCTGGACCTTTCCGGGTCGCTGTTCAAATCCGTAACTTCTCCGGGTTCTTTCCAAGCGCAATCCACACTTGACGGCCGTAGTCCAGTGTCCCTGGACGTAAGTAATGCCGTGGCTTAAGTCCTAAGCCGAATCCTGGTCGCTCCGGACCCTTGCCGAGCATTGTCCATACTCGACGATCTGAAATAGTAACCGATAATATAGGGCCTAAGTCCTAGGCTGAATCCTGGTCTCTCCAGACCCTTGTTGAGCATAGTCCATACTCAACGACCTGAAAACAACAATTGATAATACATGGCCTAAGTCCTAGGCCGAATCCTGGTCTCTCCGGACCCTTGTTGAGCACAGTCCATACTCAACGACCTAAATGAGTCAATTTACCACGTTCGGGCAAAGTGACCCACCCCTTGCCAGGCATAATCCATACCCGACGACCTTTTATCAAAAACCAGATGAAAATCCAATCCAAAGTCCAAATCAAGCCGAGAAATCAGAAATCCAAATCAGCATTCAAAACAGAAATCAAACATCCAAACAAAAATCCAAATCAGAAAGCACACAAAACCAGGAGTTCAAACCAAACCAGAAAAATTAAAGTTCAATCCAAAACGGAAGGCAGATTTCACAAACCATAGTTTCGCGGCCTATCATCATTCAGAGCATGCCTAGGGGCTATCTCCGTCCCCATACATGTGTAAATGTCTTGGTCGCTTGTTAACGGCTTGTTACTTATTTCATATTATCATGGTCAATTGATAATCAATCGACCATCATCCCTGGGCCTCGTACCATCATGGTTCGAGGTAGATGGTGGTTGTTCGTGCTCCGCCACTGCATTTCGTGCCCCAACATATTGCCTCAATTGTCCATTCCTAACGTGTTCCTCGATTATGTCCTTTAAGTGCCTGCAGCTGTTGGTGTCGTGTCTGTCCAAATCGTGGAAGAGACAGTGCCTTCCTGAAGCCCTCTCCCGCTCAGATGGTTCTCTCCTAGCCGGCCTTCGGTAAGGAAGGCGATTCCTGGTTTCTAAGTAAATTCGCTCCAGCGTCTCGTTTAATCCTGTGTATGTGGAAAACTTCGGATCCTTCCATCATTTTCTGGCCTTTCCTGAATCGTCATCCAGCTTCCTCTTTTCCTTATCCTTATCCGAGCCTCTGTTGGATGGTCCTCCACCCTCAGTCGCATTCACCTCTTTTAACTTTAAGTCTATACATGCATCTTCTTGCCGAAGGAACCTTTCTGCTTCATTAAAGAATTCCTCGAGATCCAGCGGTGGGTCTCGTACTAAAGATACCTTGAAATCCGAATCCTCTCTGACTCCTGACACTGCTGCCATCAAAACCATTGATGGATCCGGCCGATCCACCGAAGCAACTGCCGCATTGAATCGAGTTAGAAAAGCCCTGAGTGATTCATCCATCCTTTGCTTTACGGACGTTAGCGTCATTACGTTCTTTGGTCTCTTGATATGAACCCAAAACTGCCCCAAAAACTTATCCACCAACTCTCTCCAACAACTCTCTCCAAGTCCTGATAGATCCTTCTCCTAGCTGCCTGAACCACATCGCAGCTAGGTCCGTCAAGTATAAAGGGAAACATCAAGCCATTACTTCCTCCGATGCCCCCAGCACTTCCATGTGTCTGGTGTATCTCATCAAATGATTAGTTGGATCAGCCTTGCCATTAAATACTTCCACGCTAGGTAGCTTGAACTTGGGTGGATTTTGAGCTGTCCTGATTTCCTGAGTAAACGGACTTCTGTTCACTCCTTCCAAATCTCTACTGGTTAAACCTCCACGCATAGTTCTAATAATCTCAACTAATCCAGCGTTGTCGGTCAAAGGTTGCCCCCCATGTCCTTGAGGGAATTCTGGTACATATTCTTCATGTGGTTCATTAGCAGCAACGTTGGCTCTAGCCTGTTGAACTCCTTCCAAAGGTCTTCCTGTGTCAGATCCTGCGGGCCTGCCCCCAGGCCTTGGTTGATTGTCCTCCGGTTCTGTATTCTGTCTTCCACTGGGTTCCGCAACACTAGTTCCTTGTTCCACATTTGCAGCCGCTGTAGCTGGTCCAAGGTTCTGTGTTCCCGCGGCTCTCATCTGCTCGAAGAAAGTCTGCATCATGTCCTGTTGACTCTTTAACAACCTTTCGTGCAATGAGTTTGCCATAGCTTCCATTTCATCTCTGGTGATGTAGATAGAAGCTTGCCCTTCTCCAGCTCCGGAGGAGGCTTCTTGGCTTCCTTCCTGATGGCTCCTCTCTGCTCTTTGTCTTCAACTGTTCTGTCGAGTCATTGTCTTCCAAATCCGGACTCTTCATGTTTTTCAAGTCTGAATTTCAATCCAATGTAGCGGGTGCCACTCCTTCTCAGTGAAAGCACCAAAGAAAAGTGTTTGTACCAAAAATGGGCACAACACTCTTCGGAAGTTATTTGAAGAGATAAAATGAAGAATGTAAATGTAAAACAGAGATTATCTAACAAAAACTCCAACAAACAGATATGTAAAATGCAAAGACAAGCAATTTAGAGTGGTTCGGCGTGTTGCCTACATCCACTATGAAGTTTTGATGATTTTATTGATTCTCTTTCAATGATTACAAGCAATTACAGCGAACAACAACGAATTACAGTTTAGAATTCGAATTCAACAGCAAGAGTGGGATGCAAGTCTCAATCCGGCAGAGTCTGGGCGCTTGAGAATCAAAAAGTCCCTTTTCTGTATGCTATGGGGCTCTATTTATAGGCGCAGGAGGCTGAGATTTCGTTCAAACTTCGGGAGACTTGGTCTGGCACGTGAGGGGGCCCACGCGACCGTTTCCAGAAAGTTTCGCCTCGATTTGCGATCGATACGAATCCATTTCGTATCGATCAAGACGATGTCCAATTAAGCTGAAATTTGGCAGGGACATTCTTCAGTATGTATGCAAGCTTTCCTGAAAATTTCATTGGATTTGGCTCAGTGGATTACGAGATATCGTCGATACGAAGTAGATTCCCTCAGTAGCTGTTCTGTTCGACTCCATTGTTTCGACTCAATCTCATCGTATCGATCACTGCACGTGCTTCTGAGATGATGTGGTGCGCGTACTTCATCTCGATCCAGTTTTCACTCCGTGTTGACCGTTTCGACTCCATAGATCTCGCCTCATTTGTATCGATGGATGACACGTCACCCTAGTTTATTGACTCGTTGGATACGAATAAGCCATTGGGCATGGGTTCGAAGTGAGGTCATCTGATGGATACAAAGAGCAATGGTCCGATGGATACGAAATAAGTATTGGCTGATTGCTGTGAGACACGTCATCTGTTGATGGATACGAACCCGATCAATGCGAACTCGAGGGGTTCGAACATTGCCAACTTGATCGATACGAAATCATGGGAACTTGCCGATGCGAAGCGGATGATGGACACGAGTTGGATGGATACGAAGCAGACACTCGGCCAATCAAATCGAGTTGTACCAATTATCGATGGACACGAAATCCATTGATACGAACTCGATGGATTCGAAACATGGCTACCTCTATCGATACGAAACGCTGTTCCCTGATGGACACGAAATGAACATCATTGATGGATACGAAAACATGCTTTTCCCTCCAACTTGTATCCATCACAACTTGAGCATACGAACTCGGATTGACTTGAAACTTGGAACGTTGGCTTCCTTTACCCTCCCAGTCATGTCTCATCAATTGTAGCTCGATCCGGACTCGGAAAAAATTCATCAATATCCATGACAAGCGATATTTGGAATCCAAACGATTCCTTGGTGTCCTGGCCGTGCCAAAAGGCGGGATAACATTTGCCCCCCAAAGTACATCTTGTGAAAACATGACGTGCTTTGAAAAGCTGCAGGTTCTCTCTAAACAATTTGAAAGTTGTACTTTGTATTACTGTAATCGACTGCTGTGTGACAATGATTAGCTGACTCTAGTTAACGTTGCAAGTTCGCGAGTCGTTGTCAGTTTTACTCGTTATTGAATTTCGTATTGATTCTCTCCTGAACCGATTTGAAATTCGAGTTGAAACAACGTCTGATGGTTGTTTTCGAGTAGCTCCTTCGTATCGATCCTCTCCTGAATCGATATAGAAGGTTGAGAAGTAGTTTTTATAGCGATGCGGTCCGAGTTGATGGATACAATACAATGGTTCGTATCGATGGTCCTAAAATATGGTGGATTCTGCTTCGCATCGATAATTCTTCGATGGATACGAAATGGTCGTTCGTATCGATGGGCCTTTGATGAGTACGAAATTAAAGTTCGTATCGATCGGCTTGTATCGTTGTGAGTTAATGGTTGTAGAAATGGACACTTCGAATCGATGGAGCCTAACGCCTGCAGGTGTCTTCCCTGTGTGCTTCGTACCGATGGTTCGCTGTCCATTTCGTATCGATGGAGACTTCGGGTCAAGTGGATTCGAACAAAGTCTTCGACTCGACCCATGAGTCAACTGGTTGTGGCCGGTCACGTAGACTGGGAGGCAAATCGACTCGGTTCTACCCTAGGCTCCATATAAATACCTGGGACTTCGTCATTTTTCACTTTTTTACTTTCTATTTTTTACTGTTGCTCTCTGTTCTTTTTTACCTTCGTATCGATAGACCGAGAGAAAGAACTGCTTGCTTTCGAATCGAACCAAACCTTTGATCCTTTGAGTGTAATCGCTAAAATCGGGTAATTAATGGATAGAATCATGTCAATAATGACGAAACTCGAGATCCCAATCATCCTTCTTGCTTTTACGACCAGTTTTGATGAATTTGAGATCTGGACGAGAGAACGAGATTGGGGGACGGAGCGTGGCCACAGAGTTGAGATTCTTTGGGGAAGAAGGAGATACGGAGGAAATCACTCTAACCTCATTTCGTATCGAACTAGACTAGGAGTATTCGAATCGATCCAGACGGCATACGTTCGTATCGGTATGGAGACGAGAGCGGCGATTGATGTGAAGCCATTGTTTTCAGATCGATGCGAAATCGGCGAACCTGATCGATGCGAAGTGGTTTGCCTTCGATCGACACGACATGTATCGATTCGAACCTGATTGATACGAAGCACTCTCATTTCAGCCTGACCGATACGAACGTATCGATTCGAACCTGAGCGATACGAAACACTCTCACTCCAGCCTGATCGATACGAAACACTCCTATTCCAAGACGATCGATACGAATGTATCGATTCGAACGCGGCTGGGCTGAAATACGTGATCCCCCTGACTCGATACGAAAACGAAGTGCGGCGATCGATTCTAACCTAAATTTTGACGAACTTAGGGAAATTTTGAATACTTGAACATTTGACTCCGACGAGCTTCTGCCTTGCATAACTGAACTTGATCACAGAACTGCATATTTGACTAACTTTCGGAGCTCATCGATGGAACTGCCATTTAACAAAAACAGAAGTATAACAAACTTTAACTTGAATCGATCGTTAGTATCTGGATGGCGCGGTTGTGACGGTCAGCGATGACGGTCATTTTCGGTCTGGCTTTTAAAGTTTCGTCTTTTGCATATTTTCTTTAATTCTGCAGAATTTGCTCAAATCATGCACAACACTTGCACTGCACGACTCATTCATACACTTTACACTGGGGAATGCACGGTATTTTTATCGTCTAATGATGGTTTCTCGTGAGTTAGCTAGTTATGGAACCGCCAAGTTCGCAGCAACAAGAAACTCAGAATCTAACCCCTCCCAGACTTGAGATTCCGGACATCGAGACCGAGGTTATCGGTCCAGCTCTGGACGAGTTGCCTAACGCGTCCTTCATCAATAGTCCACCTGACTCGGTCCCGTCAAATGTTTCCGAAGATATGCTTGGGATAATATGCTTAAGGCATGGTCTGTCGCTAGACGACGTATTATTGCCGAGACCAGACGATAGACCACATAATCCCCCGGAGGGATATACTGCATTTAACCGACATGCATGCGCAGCCGGGACACTTCCTCCATTCAACGAATATATAAGAGAAGTGTTGGCTTACCTGGGGATTGCTCCGTCTCAGTTACACTCGAATGGATATGCTTCACTCAACAGCTTGTTCATTGCATTTATGGAGTACCTCTATCGACCTCCCCATATGATCGATATAAGATACCTGTTCAATTTCAAAAGCCGAACCGACAGTCCATCTTTCACATTCTTGGAGTCTGTAAGAAACTGCCAAGTGGTCACGGGGTCGTGGACTAGACTGAGCTACTTCAAGTCGGAGTGGTTCTACGTCCGATGTCCTCCGGGGTTTGCAAGAAGATGGCTGTTCAGACGTGAGTATCGTCTCTTTCCCAAGTAGTTGACAAGGTAATTCATGAATGAAATTGAACTTATATTTTCTATTTCTTTTCTTCTAGCAATAATCCAGCGACCTGAAGGCGGTTACTATAAAGAGATAGTCCGGGTCCTCCAAGAAATTCCAAGTGAAGAAAGGAATATTGAATTGCTGTTGACGGACCGGAATCTCAGAATTCTCGGGTTGATTGGGCGGAGGCAGAGCATAAGGCTTGATGGCGCACTAAAGACTGTCTCCAGAGAAAAAATCAAGCGGAAGAAACCCAAAGTCATAGTAATCGAGGAACCTGACTCCGAAAGAACTCATACTGATGAGGAGCCGTTGGTCGAGCCTGCTGATGCAACCCCGGATTCCGATGAAAAAATAAAAGGCAAGGAAGTGGCCTTTAAACAGTCTAAATCTGGGAGGCGGAAGTCTGTGGTCTTAAACCGTCCCCCCTTCAGGAATTAAAATCTCAGAGGCATCCTCCCTACAAGCCGAAAATCAATTCGAAGGGCTCGCTGACCTTCCAATTCCGGACCTTGCGTCCGCACAACATGACGTTGAATTGGATGAACTGCAGCATACCTTCGATGTTAGCGAGCCTCTTCCCACTAGCGCGATCGACACTTCTGGTTGGTCCGGGGGGTTACACATCCATACACTCTTCACGGCACAACACAGTTTTCTAACTGCAAACAGTATATCATAAATGGTTACTGATCTTCCGTATTTTATTTTTCAGGTACGATGTCTGGACGCGATTCTGTGCTTAGAAGTTTGCACAACAAGCGCCGTTATTATAAGCCACGCAGGAGAGAGGGAGACATAGACTATGATACGGGATACTCCAGTCAGGAGTGGTCTGACAGAGACAGGGGATATGTACACCGGTCTCGATCTCGCTCTCCTCCTCCTCCCAGGATTTCTGTACCACCGCCAGTCGTAGTTACGCGTCCTCCCGAAACTTCGCGGCTCAAGCATCCTCTCATGCTCCTAGATCCGACCCTCCATGCGGAACCGAAATAGCCACCTCCTTGCCCACTACATCTGTCGTGACTGATTCGACCGGGGAAGGAGCAGCAAAACTTGCGCAAATGAGGAAGGAATTCCCCGACATTTGCTTTGACGGTTACGTCTTCCCCCCATATCTGAGGAGAATTCCGCCAACGACTGAGAATACCATTCACGATTATGTTGCGAACATATTCTTCCAGTACAAAGAGTGGGCGAGGGCCGCAAGGAAGGCATCAAAAGTGGCGTTTGATCGGGCCGTCGCTATCGAAAAATTGCAGAAGGAGTTGGGACAAAAAGACAGAATTGTGCAAGTGCTCAACGCCGAGGCTGAGTCTTCCCGTAAATCCGAAATGGAAGCTCTTAAAAAGGCCGTTGACGCTACCTCAGCCATGAACAGAATGAAACAAGAGCACTACACCGCTATAGAGGACATGGGTCATAGGAACACCACTATTACTGCCGAGAGAGACGCCGCCCTCAAAGAACTTAATGAGCTGAAATCTAAGTTCTCCGAAATGGCGAGGGAGAAGGATGCGGCCAACGTCTCTGCGCAAGAAGCCTGTGATCAGGCAGTGGTGCTTCGGAAGGAGAAGGATGCGGCCATGGAAAAAGTCCGCGAAGTTGAAGCCGAGGTTGATGAGAAGGTACGACAGGCGGAAGCCAGGATTGAGGCTGAAGTGGAAGAGCTACTTGTCACTTACAATGCCAACGTGCTAAGGCACCAAGATCTGACTTGGCTCGATGATTACCCGACAAATCTCTACAACGCCTGGAACCTATTGGTTGAGGAGGAGAAATCTGGGCACCCTGATGAAGCCATTGATGAATTCGAGCTGGAGAACCGCATACTTAATGACGATGAAAAGAAGGTTCTTCATGACTCCGTGATTTCTCATGAGAAGGAGAGGCTTGGCGCCCAGTCCCAGGAATATGGAGGAGGCTCTGGTGCTGAGCACCATATTGCGAGTTCCGAGATTGTCGTGTCATCTCAATCTGAGCCAACTTCAACGATCGACTCCCAGCCTATACTGGCTTATGATCCAGACCGACCACATCTATCTCCTACTAAGGAGCATCCTTCTGAAGTCGTTCAGACGACCCCGAGTCGAACCGAGGAAGGTACTCTGAACTAAATCCTTGTATATTTGGACTGAAGGATTTGTATGGAAGTGTATACTAACAAACGTTTCTTTTCTTTGACCAGTGACTGAAGTTGCACCAGCTGCGCCTCCCGCATCCCAGGAATCATGCCAAGTGCTGGAGGCCATCATCTTTGAGGCGACCTCCGTTGTGACACTAGCGCCGGTCGAAGTAACGTAGGGGAGCTCACTCTCTTTCGATGAACAGATGATAAACGAGCTCCTTGGCCGACAGAGTGATCCCTTTGCAGACTTACCAATCGGCCTGGGCGGATTCTCATCTACTTCTGATATTTCAACTCAGACCACTACGGCACATAGTGAGGCCAGAGCACAACGAGAAGCAACTATGTTGGCTGAGATTGATGCCGAGATGGCGGCAGCTGCTCATGGTGGCAGCTTGGATGGCGGAGCAGTAGCGCAGGGTCCTACTCCCCTTATGATTATATCTCCCGGGGGCACGCTCGTTGATACTAGTGTGCCAGTCCCGCCCCCGGCTGTAGATCCTGTCCCTCCAACTCCTCCTGCGGGAAGCATTCCCATAGATTCCAGCTCGGAGGATGATGTCGACATCATGCCTTCGTCTGAGGGAAGCCTACCCAAGGAGAAAGGCTCTAAACGAAAGATCACTGGTGGCTCCAGTAGTTCTTCGAAAAAGAAGAAGCTGAGGAGACAGAAAGATTATATAGACTTTTTTAGGCATGTGTTTTCCCTTTTTGCAGTCAGGAATTTCGTTATCTTTTTCTTTTTGTAGGCCGTGTATAGATGCAGGTTCGACCCCTGCTAGTAGGAATTTTTTGGAAAGGCTCGTGTATGAACCACTGATTTTGATTAGTTGAAATAAAATTTTGTTTTCTTGCTTCAACTTAAATTCCTTTTACGCTTAAATGTTTCAGTGTTCGAACTTCAGTCCGGTGCACTTGCATTATTTTAACACTTAAGCATAGCTTGTTTTGTCTGCCAAGTCTGGAAATCTCGGACTTTAGTTGTGATCGGAGATTGAATCGGACTTGAACATCATGCAGTTTCGGGTAGTGATTAACACTTGAACCTGCCCCCAGTTCCGGGGTGAAGTTATGGTGATCAGCTTGCGATCGCAATGAGTGAGGACCGGGCGGTCGAACTGCACTCGTTTCCTTATGGATCGTTTCATCCACACTCTGGGGATACAGATCATCTCGTGAGCCGTTGTTCACATTCTGGGAACTTAAGATTAACGTTAGTACTCCAACCCATATCCTAGGAAATTGGAGTTAGCGTCCGCATTTCGACTCGCACTTCGGGAGTTCGGAGTTGAACGTTTACTTTGTTTCGCACTCTGGGAATACAGAGTTGAATGTTTATACTCCGCTTCACACTCTAGGAATGCAGAGTTGAATGTTTATACCCCGCTTCGCGCTCTGGGAATACGAAGTTGACTGTTTATACTCTGTTTCGCACTCTGGGAATATGAAGTCGAATGTTTATACTCCGTTTCGCGCTCTGGGAATACGGAGTCGAATGTTTATACTCCGTTTCGCGCTTTGGGAATACAGAGTTGAATGTTTATACTCCGTTTCGTGATCTGGGAATACGGAGTTGAATTTTTATACTCCGTTTCGCGCTCTGGGAATACAGAGTTGAATGTTTATACTCCGTTTTCGCACTCTAGGGAATATGGAGTCGATTATAGGATTGTTGTGTGCCAACCCTATTTAACATTGGTGTAATGACTTACCCCCGAGCTCGGGTTTCGCTTAGCGAGCGGCCGGTCGTATCACAGCCACTCTCTATTTGAATAAGTGCCATTGTGTGATGGGATTTAGATCTCCATGCATCGTGATGTCGTATATCGTATTTAATGAATCACAGCTCTGGCTCGAAGAGATGGCATTTTATTGCTGAAATAAGAAAATGCGGCAAAGTCAGTTGCCTTATTACAGAATTCAAATTTTGAAATGCAGAAACAAATTGCTAAATGGAAAGATATAATGAAATAAATAAAGCCTGTCATGTGTAATAGCGACGGAGACTCTCGCTGTTCCGGGCCCTTGGCAAATCAAGACCGTCAACGGTCGATAGTTTGAAAGTGCCATCTCCGAGTCTTCGTGTAATCACATATGGTCCTTCCCAATTTGGTTTCATGTGTGAAGGAACTGGATAGATTTTTTTGAGAACGAGGTCGCCGAGTTCAAAGGTTCGAGGTCGAACTTTGGTATTGTACAATCGGGGGACTCGACTTTGATATGCGGCTGCTCTCAAATCAGCCTCTTCCCGCTTCTCATCCAGTAGATCCAAAGATTCAGCAAGCAATATAGCGTTCGTTTTCGGATCGTAGTAAGTCACGCGATGGGAAATCACTTCCGTCTCGACTGGAATAACGGCCTCTAAGCCATAAGATAGGGAAAACGGGGTGTGTCCGGTTGCGGTCTTGTGAGTCATTCGATAAGCCCATAATGCCATAGGTAGTTCATCAACCCATTTGCCCCCGGCCTTTTCCAGTCGTTTCTTTAGGATGGATTTTATAACTTTATTGACAGCTTCAACCTGTCCATTTGCCTGGGGATGTGCGACTGCCGAGAATTTTTTATGGATATGAAACCGTCACTACAAGAAAATTGATTTTTTGTAGCGCCCAAAAACCGCCACTACGTAGTTTTAGTGGCGTTCCGATAATCGTTACGAGAAAACATGCCACTAAAAATCCTCGAGTATTAGTTGCACTTTTTTAAACGCCACCAAATTTGTTTTTTTGATAACGTTTTTATAACGCCATAGAATTCCTTTTTTGTAGCGCCTATTTACCGCCACCGAAAAGGTTTTCTCCTCCATGATACTTTTTTATGGCGTTATCTAAATTTTTTGTAGAGCCTGTTTAACGCCACCGAAAGGGTTTTCTCCTCCACGTTACCTTTTCATGGCCTTATATACATTTTTTGTAGCGCTTAATAAACGCCAGCATAAGTGTACTTGAGTTTTTAATCACTCTTTTGTAGCGACATTTTAACGCTACCAAAATAAATAATATCCAGTAGCGTTTGTTTCCCTCCACCTACTAATCCAGATTTACCCCTGATCTAGCATCCAATTATATAATAACAGAATACGCAAGCACATACACTTTTGAACACAATATATTAAACAACTACAAAATACGTATACGCATTGAAGATCCACAAGATACATAGACATTCATACATCCACATACATAGGTGTCGACAAAAAGCTACCCGTACACATACACAACCAAACTACCATAAGTGTTATAACCAAACTACCATAAGTGTCATAACCGTACATATACATCTGAAATAAACGTATGAAATAACCAAAGTACCGAGCAAAACCTGAACCACCATAAAAACCTGAACTACCTGTCATTGCTGATGTCTTCAAAACCTGAACTACCTGTCAACAAAGAACAGAACAAAAGAGTGAGAAAACAAAACCTGAACTTAAAACTGCTTAAATAAGCAATGTACTGAAACAAAACATATGGACGACAATCGACCACTTCTCTGCACTGCCACAACACTCAACTACCTTGCCACTTCTTCCTACACTATCACTGTACTGCCTTAGCCTGAACTTCATCACCAAACAAAGCACATGCACCGCCCCACCTTCTAATACACTCCTTCCTGAAACAAAATCCACCTCCACAAACGACCAGCTTGCCTGAAACAAAATCCACCTGAAACATCCAACCACATAAACACGCTCACCCAAACTCTCATCAATCCCATATTGCATCTCCTACAAATTGCATCACTAACATTCCACCACAATCCATACATAACTCCTTACCATCAATTATTTTCCCTCCCCTGAACCTAAACCACCAATCACAATCATTCGATCACAATTCGAATATAATACCCCTACTTATGTACTTTTATCATTTTACCAAAAATCTATCTGCACTTTAGCTGCTAGCATTCCTAATGTATATATAAAAAAAATTATATACCTTTCATTTTGACTTAATAATGATTTTTTCCATTGGCCAAGCTATGGGAACGCCAAAGCAATCATCCATGCACGTCAGACCCGATGTTGGTCTCCATATCTCTGCATCTGGAACTATCACCAGTTCAATCCAAACTTTTACAGCATTACGTCCCAATGGACGACAATGGACCATCGTTATCGGATCAGTTGATGCAATACTTCCTTCAGCCACTACGTCTGCTCCACCCAAATCGATCAACTGGCATTTGGCATCCTTTTGCATGGTTGCAATCGGCTGAAAGAAAAGAGATTATTATGCACAATGTATACATGCACATTAAATAAACTTTCATACACAGTTAACTTCTTCAAATTTGAAAATTAATACTTACATTTTGTGATTTATTCATGACCATATGTGCGGATTTCATGGGAGAATTCACAACATTTTCAGTATCATCACGACTCTCATCTAGTTTTTCTTGATCAGCTTCTACTTTTGATCTTGGCCATGCTACTTTCCTACCTACTGCATCTCCAATGCACGACATATCAGATGTGGGTCGCCACAAATAAGCATCTTTATTTACTACTTTGTCCACCCAAATCACAACAGCAGACGGACCGAGTGGAATACCATTAACAGTATATTTTGGATCAGTGGCGTGGATTCTTCCTTCGGCAACTACACCTTCACCCTCAGTCCAACCGTAAACCTTGCAAGTGTCTTCGATGATGCTGGTACTCTAAAAATGAGAAGTGAAATTCAAGACTTTAGTATGCTATACAAAAACAACGAATATGTGTTAAATTTTTATTCAGATGGGGGTGTGCTCGCTGCATTTTAGACATCAATAAGCTCGCAGCATATTACACTAATATGCTTAACGTGAAAAAAATTACCGTACTGGTTGCACTACAGTTCAACCGTGTTCGCAGCGGGACCTTGATGCAAACTGATGGCCAAACAACTACCTTATTCTTAGCGTCTGCTAAGACTGCCATTTTAGGTGTAGGCCTCCATAAATAAGTATCTTCTTTATCCACTGAATCTATAACAACGCTCCCAGCATTTGGTCCAAGACGAATGCCATTGACAACGTCATCTGGGTCCATGGACAACAACCTCCCATGGGCAACAACTCCAGAGATTCCATCCCAATTCAACAGCAAACATACTTCGTCGTCGCTCTACAATTAATCAACCGAAAATTAAATCAATTACGGGATTAAAAAATTAAAATATAAATTTCATTTATTGAGTAATATAAATATTATTTTTACCGAATCAGGTGAGTTCCTTCTCGAACTTTCTTTACCCTGCAGCGAAGCACGAATATAAATTAATATTTTATGAATATAAATTAATTTCCAAAAATTTACCTTCTGGTCCATCAGAGTCTGTATCATTCCCTTCAATTCTGCTATTTCCTCTCGACACCGAGACACTTGTTTATCTTTGGACTGGGCCAAAGCTAGCTTGGTTAAAGTGCAACCCCTACCCAATGCCCTTAACCGTCCCGGTTTATCTTGTCCCAGTACATGTACAAGATCATCTTTTCCAATATCAGTCTGTGTTGAGCCGGATTGGGATAGGCTACCATATTTTTTGATCTCCTCCTATATAAATAAATACACATAGATAATGTACAATGGTAAAAATATCATAGTTTCAAAAAAAATATACCAATAAAATTAAAAACAATTTTACAATAATATTCGCAGCTTCCATGTTCACTGGTTCACCATTTTTTTTAATGTGAGATCTAATCCACACATCAGCTCTACTTATGGACGATGGATCTACACTTTCTTTTTTCTAAAAATAGAATAACATTAAATTAATAAACTGACAAGTATAAAATAATGTTAAATAATGCTATAGTTAATTAACTTACCATGTCTTCGGTCTTTCTAGCCATTCCCCTACGACCGGTTGTATGCGGAAGTTGTGTGTACCTAAGGGCTGAATATTTCTCACTTTTTTGCTGAAAATATTGAAAGATGCTAGAATTTAACAACCAAAATCATAAAAAGAAAAACTATCTAATATTTATAATGCAGGGTAAATATGTATGGTGAGGATTGCAATTTATTTGAAAATCAATTCATCATGGTCATATACTTATTTGGTATTATTAATGCTGGATAACTCAGTGACATATACAACATTCCATATCTACTAATAATATTTATAGATTGAACTAACTTGCAAAGTGTTTTTTTTACTTCATTTAAAATGTTCCTGTGCTTGTCATAATGCATTTGTATTTTGTACTGTCATAGGTTCCTGCAGCTAATACCTAAACAGGAACCCTCAACATCCACCAACACTTGGACTTCACTTCTAAAGAAATTTATCGGTTGCTAACTATGTAGATGGATTTGCAGAAACATGCCAGATGAGTTCAGTAGGAATGATTTACCTTAAACTCCGGACTTGTTTCCGCCTTTACAAACTTCCTCCAATCGGTTATGCTTTTTATGTTCGTAGGTTTCAGTTTAAGTCTTTCCTCATCGTTCTCCGCTTTTTGCAAATTTCAAACCAATTTGCTTTTTGACGATCTCCAAAGTACTCCCATTTGTTGAAATATAGCTTTTCTTTGCCATTCCTCTTCCAATTTAAATCTAATCTGCAACAATACATCAAAACATGATATTAGTAAAATTTATTTAATTTAAATACGACAGATTTAATTAAATCTGAAAGGTTTTCTGAAGTTATTAGAGGGCAATTTCAATTTATAATTGGCAAGAACTATTTTTCAATTTATCCAGAAGTTATTAGATGGCAATTTCAATTTATAATTGGCAAGACCATGCAATATTAGAAGTCATTTTCAAAACATATTAGAGTCAAAATGTTAAATAATAGATGCCTGCTTCATACCAGAACCGACTGCCACAAAACTTATTTTAAGTCATCACTAATATTCCTCCAATCATCAATGGTGTATGGAACCTGCTCCCGCACAAGCGGTCCAAGAAAAGAGGATAAATATATCGACCCTTGCCTTACTGGTATACCTAGATCATTGAACTCAACTTCAATTCGATCCTGACTGCATGACGGGAGTCTTTTTGCTTTTGCTGGACCTCTACCGCCTCTTCAATTCAATCATCATCAAAAAAATATTGATTCAAAAAATCTTCATCTTCATAGTGAATCATCTTGAATAGTTCATATACGTCAAACGTATTTGTTTTATTCTCTACATTTATCTCTTCACCATGGTTAAACCATACACCGTCAATGTATTTAGGATCCATTCCTTTTATAATTAAATGTTCAACGATGATTTGGTCATCATGACGACTAAGATTCCGACAATCCTTGCAAGGGCATAAATTTTTTTCTACACTTCTTACATTCCTCTTTGCAGCATGCACGAAATTCATTGCTCCTTGTCGGTATTCTATACTAGTTCTATGAAAAAAGTAAAAAAAAAGTGAGCTTTAGTATTAGATTATATGTTCTAATTCTCAAAATACATATTAAGTTAATCATGGTTTTATCACCTGTTTAAAAAAACCCAGCCTTTTTCCATTATCGACATTTGAAGGCAAATAAGTTTCCAATCTTTGACGTATAAATTGGTTATCTGTTGTAATCAAAAAAATAACTAGACGTTGAAGTACAAATACTTGTAGCACTACTGCATATAACCATGGTGGTTTAGTAGACAAAGGCAAAGAATACTTTTCCAAAAATATAAATTTTACACTTATATTTTGCATTTAACCTCAGATTTACATGTATTTATAATTAATCCAGACATGAATTCAAAGCCTAAGTCAAGAAAATTATAGAATTACTGCATATAAATTCAAAGCCTCAGAATGTACAAACCAACAGTTTCCTCTTACCAAACCAACAGTCAACTTCACCGCCTCCTCTTCACTACCTCACATCCACACAACTGATATATTTCCAGTGCCTGCCACTCCACAAAAGACTATTTATGCTCCAACATTTACCACTCTCAACCATCGAGCCAGCCAATATCCAATCGCAAACAAACCCGCGACCTCCATCAATGCTACTTGAACCCACCAAATTCCCGAAACACGCAACCTCAACCTCCTCTCAGCAAGCAACCATTGATTCACTGAACCACTTCAACAGAACATTCATATACTCAAAGAAATCAAAGCAGATATCCCAACAGATCATTGCAATTAGGGTTAAATCAACCATTTCAGTAATAGTTTAGGAAAAAATACGAAAATAAGATGCATTCAAATTCATATAAAATCCAAATAGAATCACAAAGTCGATTTAAAAGATTCATACCTAAATATACCTAATCGATTTAAAAGATTCATACCTAAATATACCTAGATCTGCTGGCTGCCGTGACTCGATGTTGAGTAAGGGGGAAACGACGGAGTTGACGATGATACTTGAGTGCGATGAAAATTTAACACGATTAAAAGGGGAAAAAAAATTTCTGAAGAAGAAAGCAAATTAGGGACGAGAATTTTGTTAAGTACGAGAGTAAAATGATAGGTTACGTTTATTTAGTTCACGCAGACTCTTTTTTTTAGAAGTGGGAAACGTGAATTATTTTTTGCCACGTTTATATTATTTGGTAATCTATTTTTTGTTGCATTTACAATAAAACGCCACCGATTTTTGCAACTATAAATGGGTTTTCTTGTAGTGCGTTGACAAAAATTCTTGAATTCTGCGCTTTCGAATTGGGCTCCGTTATCGGTGATGATGGTATGCGGAATCCAAATCGATAGATGATGTTGCGAACCACAAAATTTATCACTTTCTTTGTCGTAATGGTTGCGAGGGCTTCAGCTTCAGCCCACTTTGTAAAGTAGTCAACGACGACGATGGCGTACTTCGCACCACCTTTTGCCATAGGTAGAGCGCCGATTATGTCGATGCCCCACATCGCGAATGGCCAGGGACTGACCATTTGAGTTATCTCAATAGGCGGGGCTCTTGGAATTCGGGCGTGTTTCTGGCACCTATCGCACTTTCTAGCATAGTTTGCGGCATCTCGGTTCACTGTCGGCCAGTAGTATCCATATCGGAGTATCTTCTTAGCGAGAGCTTGCCCACCGGTGTGATCGCCACATGCTCCTTCGTGTACATCATGTAACACTCGTTTGATTTCATCGTGTGCGATACATCGGAAGAGAGGAACAGAATAACCTCTTCTGTACATGACTCCGTTCTGAATGACGAACCGTGAAGCTTTTCGTAGAATTTGTCTTTTCTCATTTCTATGTTCAGGAAACGTCCCATTCTCAATGTAATTTCGATACGGAGTCATCCACGATTCCCTAGTGGGAGCGGTTTCGAATACAAAATCCGTCTCTACTTGATCAATACTTGGGGAGGATAAAGTTTCAACGGGGACAAGTCCCATTTGCTGTGCTTCACCTGTGCTGGCTAACTTTGCCAATGAATCGGCTTTTTGATTGCGTTCTCGAGGTATGTAATAAATGGCATAATAATCAAACTGATCAGTACTTCCTGAACTTGAGCCAAGTAAGCAGCCAGCCTTCGATCTCTCGCTTGATATTCTCCCCGTACTTGGCACACCATTAACTGTGAATCACAATAAATTTCCACAGCGATAATCCTCAAATCTCTGGCAAATTTTAGGCCGGTTAAGAGGGCTTCATATTCATATTCATTATTAGTTGCATGAAAACCGAACTTCAAAGCGTAACATATAGATCGGCCTTCGGGCGTTTCAAGTACAACACCAGTGCCCGAACACCGGTCGTTCGATGCACCGTCGGTATACAACTTCCAGATGTATTCGGGGGATTTACTGGTTTCGGGCAAGTCCTCTGGAACGGTAAATTCAACTATGAAATCTGCCAGGACTTGTCCTTGAATGGCTCTCCACGGAGCGTAAGTGATATCAAATTGGCTTAGTTCAATGTTCCATTTGAGTAACCTACCAGACGTCTCAGGCCGCGTGAGGACCTGTCGTAACGGCTGATCGGTATACACAGTAAGAGGATGAGCTTGGAAGTAAGGGCGGAGCTTTCTTGAGGCAATGACCAAGCAATAAGCCAGTTTCTCCAGTCTTGGGTAATTTCTTTCAGCTCCTGTTAGCCGTTTACTAACATAGTAGACCGGCACTTTGTCTTCCTCCCGAACTAAAGCGGCACTGATCGCATGCTCCGATACTGCCAGATAAAGGTACAATTGCTCGTGGTCGATTGGTTTTGACAAGATCGGAGGCGTGGAAAGATGTTGAATCAGCGATTGGAACGCGCCTTCACATTCCGTGGTCCATTCAAAGTTTCGTTTTCCTTTTCGGATCAGATCAAAGAAAGGAATGCATTTATCGGTGGACTTTGAGATGAACCTGCTCAATGCTGCTACTTTCCTGTTTAGGCTCTGGAGTTTCTTTATGGTTCTTGGGGTTTGCAAGTTCCTTATTGCCCAGATCTTTTCGGGATTCGCTTCTATCCCTCGAGCGTTGACGATGAACCCGAGGAACTTTCCAGATGCAACGCCGAAGTGGCACTTTAATGGGTTAAGCTTCATTCCATATTCCCAAAGGATGCGGAACATCGAATCTAAATCTCTGACGTGATCCGTGGAGAATTGAGATTTCACTAGCATGTCATCCACATAAACCTCCATGGTCTTCCCGATCTGGTTGGCGAACATCCGGTTGACCAAGCGTTGGTATGTTGCTCCGGCGTTCTTTTGACCAAATGGCATGACTTTGTAACAGTAGAGTCCTAGATCGGTTACGAAGCTGGTATGCTCTTGATCAGGCAAATGCATGGGTATTTGATTGTAGCCAGAATAAGCATCCATAAAAGATAGTAATTCGTGCCCAGCCGTCGAATCTACAAGCTGGTCAATTCAAGGAAGTGGAAAGCTATCTTTCGGGCAAGCTTTGTTTAAGTCAGAGCAATCGACGCAAGTTCTCCATTTCCCGTTCGGCTTTCGAACCAGTACGGGGTTGGACACCCATTGTAACGACTCGGATTTTTCGCGCTCGAAAATCAACATCCGTACTTCACATTGTACTAGAATGCCGCAGATTCGACCGTTCAAATCCGATTCGCCGGAGCTATAACACCATTAAGTATAACAACACAGCGGAAAAAGAAAAAGAATATAGATATACAACATCTGATACAATATCCAGATACAATGATGGTACAATGAATATCTATATACATCAGAGATATGATACAAGAAATAGCAGCGGAAAGAAAATAGATAACACCAGCAGCGGATAGAATGTCTCCAATAGAATGCTCCAAGATAAGCAACGTCAGTCCATGAACTCCAAGAACTGAACTAGCTCCAGATAATCTACCAAACCTGAATATCTGAGAAAACCCAACTCTAGACTGCCCGTGTGGAAAATAGTGGGCACCCAGAGTTTAGGAAGGGAACAATAAACTCCGGATCAGTCATGGGACTGGTGTGAGCAACAAAAACAGTTTATCTTTAAACAAACACAAAAAGGCTTTTAAACATTGAAATCCGCAATGCTTTTCGAAAATGAAACTACCATAAGACCTCCCGCCACACACACAATGCAATCGCAGAATTGGAGGAGATTTCTTCTTATGATAGTCAAAAATGCTTACTACGCAAAATCATTCGATATTATTATCATTAGTGCATAGTGTCGAAAACCATTTCGAAAATATAATATTAATCTTAGCCAGCATACACCCATTGTTGTATGCCTACTATAGCTACTATGTTCAATGGCAGGTTACCGCCACATTCCATAGCAGGTAATACAACTAAAATCGTACAGGGTTCGTATTGTTTCTTTGGATTTCCAACAAATGATCAGGCTAAGGAACTTCCTTACCGAAATAGAAACGCCTCTGGAAAGACGCCCCGGATCCTAACCGGATCTCTGCAAACAAAAGGCCGACGCTACCTCACGCTGTACAGCTGTAACTAGGTAACTAACACACGAGTCATGTCATCCCCCGGTCGTTACCAACCTTTATCCGAGGGCCCTCGATCACAAAGCAACAACCACGAAGTATAATAACTGTGCAGCATCCATATAGGTAAAATATCTGGGCTCCATACCATGATACCACCCTTTATCCAGAAGGAAATGACATACCCTAGGGGCGCTACCCCTACAAACCTTTGTCGCAACATTCCTGTTTCGACCATTACCGGGTTGTGAGGCTCGACGAAGTCTCGTCCACAAAGCAACGCTTTTTCACAAAGCAACGCTTTTTCACAAAGCCACGCTTTTTCACAAAGCCACGCTTTGACCAACAACTGATCATCAGCACTTCGTATGCCACATTACCAAATTGGGAATGTATCACTAGTGACCATCAACTGCATAACCTCTGAGCTCGTACGTCTCAGAGAAGGGTGTTAAGCTAAGAGAATAAATTCTCCGCCACCAACAGAAATGTATTTGATAGAAACCAGCTTTACATCTCAAAGTGTAATGTCAGACACACATCCATACAAGTCTGTTCCGGGTTCGAACAGAACCGAAGGCACTTCCGAAGAAGCCCTTGCAATCCGGGTATTCACAATCTCGATCGGACTTCCCATCACTTAGGGAATCTCTATACCGTAGCTACTCAGTGCAGAGACAATCGATAGGTCATCCTATCGCTCTCGCAAATACCCGGTCTTCACCACCGGTCTTCAAATGCTATCCATATCGTCGTATCACTATTCGGAATGGGTTATATGACACAAAGGTCCTCTCCCGGCTAAACCGAATAACGAGCGCAATTAAAAATCATATGGATACTGGGGTCTCAGTTAAATCACAGCTTAAAGCCCAAAACTTTTCATTCGAATGGTTAAAACAATTTACCATTTCCAATCTTTTAAACAAAAAGATTCATTTCAAAAACCTTCACTGGTTTAAATAATTTCCACACTTTTAATCTTTTAAACAGAAAGATTCAATTCACAAAGTTAACCCCGTTCACAAAGATTCATTCATAGATTCCAAAACAATTTCCATTTCAACTCGTTAAATCTTTAAGTCAAGATTTAACTTATAGCTTTCAAAACTGGTTTCCAAAGATTCATTCATAGCCTTTCAAAACAATTCCATTTCAAGTTGGATTAACTAGTCTGGTCTTTGAATCAAAGACTCATTTCATAACTTTCAAAACATTTCAATTCTATTTCAAACTTGAAACCGTTCAACACAATTTGGAAATCCTTTCTTCAAATGAAAGCTATTATTATTTGAAAACAAGTAGTTTTCGTTTCAGAAAAATCCAGTTATATTTACACGAGTTAAAACCCTTGAATTAAATTCAAATTCTCAAATCAATACCCAAAAAAATGGTTTAACCCATATATAACTTGTACCGCATTTTTAATCCCTAGTTTCAAATCATAGAATTCAATTTCAAACTTGAATTCAAATTTAAATCAAATTATTTAAATTTTCAAAACTCGATCAAGTTATTCAAAATAACTTTTATCTTTGAAATTCCATTTCAAAAGCTTTTCACTTTAAACCCAAGTTCCCAATTTCAAAATCAATTGAAATTAAAATTTCAATTTCAAACACATTGAATTTAAATCATCTGTGATTTAACCGATTTCCACGTGAAATCCATATTTGTGTGTGTATGGTGTAGTCCAGGGGTTTTACACACAATAGTGCAACATCAATCATCACAGATATATCGATAAGCGGTATAATCGACAACGCTTATTTTCATTTACAGTTTCATAGATAAAATAAATTTATCAGTCACAAAGATTCACTATTACAATTCGATGTGGGTTTCGGATAACCAACTGGAATCCGACTCCCTGTCGCATCGAAATTCAAATGTCGTTCTATGGGTCAAAGGGTTTGCATATTCACATAGTAATATATCACAGAAATAGAAATTTCAGATCACAACATAAATCAGGATGTATCACAAATCATCACAAATCAGATAGGACAATCAATTCAAGGCATCTCATATAATATAATCATTCATAAGTAAAGTTAAACATTAAATAAACATTTATAAGCAGGATTAATTAATCGTTTAATCCTAATCAATTTAATTTATTCCCAAGTAAATTAATTACGTATGAATTAATTATCGAATTCTGATTTATAAATTACAAATCATTTGATATAAATTAATTTATCAAACACTTTAATTATTCTTAATAAATAAATTAAATAGATTAACCTTAAGTTAATTACATAATCATTTATTCTTAATTAACTTTAGAATAAAAACATTATTTTGATTTATGATTTAATTATCCTTTTCAAACCCTATTTGAAAACATTTTAACTTTCAAATTCAATTTCAAATCCCATTTCAATTGGATTATCCTAAGAATAATAAATCTTAAACCTTTAAGTTTGAACCCTTAATTATTTTAAGTTTAAATTTGGGAAATAGGTCAAGTTGTAAATTTGAATAAACTAACTCGAGTAACCCATGATTCACTCGAGCAAAACACTAAATAACTCGAGTAAAACACTAAAATAACTCGAGCAACATTCCATTTGAATTCAATCAAACTCAAATACTGACAGGTTAAATACATAAACCTGTAACAATTATCACACCCGAGCCCACACGTCAACTCCTTCGAGTCCCAAACCCCACTGCTTCGAGCAAAAACATGAATTGACTCGACAAAACTCTCGAGCATCCATCTTCCCCAAATCAACATCAGATACGCCAAGATCTCCGTGCACCTGCACCATCACGGCAACCAACTCCAACCCCTCGCAACCACCCACTCAGGTCAGCGACCACCTTCCAACTAATTCCCGACCATCAAATCGATAGCAGAAACCACAAATCAAAATCGAGCAATGAGCTCGAAACCAGAAAACACTGCCGATACCTGGAATTTGCTTCAAACACCAAGATCCGATCATATGGAAAACTTCACCTCCGGCCTCGAACTCCTCCATACCCCATCTATCACCAGCTTGAATCACGAAGAACTCGATCAAACCACGACGTCAAACGAAACGAAATTTCACAGCACCTAAAAACTAGGTTTACGGAAAAGAAAACGTCACCGGTGCCACCACGATCATTGGCCGATCATCGCGACATTTTTCCCATACTCCCCTATCACTCCTTCGCCTCCAGCCCAATTCCCGACCATCACCAACCAGAGGATCACCCACGGTAGCTCGAAATGCCCCAAACAGTCAAACTCGAACTGCTCTTAATCCTTATCTCTAAAAATTTGAGTTCTTGTTTTAAAAATCATAATTTAGCATAAGGATTCAGTTTATAATCCTGAATTCGAAGATTAAGGGGTTTGAAATTTCTCAAATTTGAAGTTTGGCTTATGTTTCTTAATTTCCAGAAAAATAAATAAGTTGTTTAACTTAAGTTAAACCCTAACTAAATCTTGAAATGAAACAAACGAGTTTTATTTAAACTTAAGTCTTAAACAAAGATTAATTTTAAAAGGTTCTAAATTTTGAATCAACATGAACAAAATCTGGAAACAGAAGGATTTGCAATTATTCAAATGCCTGTATACATCATACTTCAAATTTTGCAAACATACTTCACAATACCATATTGATCACAGCAATAATATTCGACTATATTATACTTTAAATTTTTAAAGGTGGAGTTACTCACATTGCTTCAGATGAAAAAACAGAGGACTGCTATTTGACACATATTTGAAAATGAAGCTGAAACTTCCCTTGATTTCTGGTTGAGTTGAATTGTTGCTTTACATTGACTTATTGTTTAAGTTTAAAGATGATGCTTCCTTTAGTTTATTTTTTTTCCATGGCTTTGATAGACGAAAACTAAAATGAGAAGGCTGAGATAAGAAAAGATTGTTATACAGGGTAATGTATAATCAGGTACAAGGTTCTTTTGTATTTGGTCAGTGATTTTTCTAGCAAATGGAGGCTAAGGTACTTGAACGTGATGGCTTCATTAATTAAAAGTTGTACCTATATATCTTTTTATGTCTTCATTTCGGCTGTAATATTTGAAATAACATGATGGCTCCCTTCACAAGCTTTTGTTTACTTGAGTATATTTTTATTTGTTTTGGCCCTATTACTTTGAAATCTAGTGAAGTTCTAATTTTATGATGTTGTCAAATTGTTAGTTACTTTATATTTTAAATTTATCTTACATATATAAATCCCTATTTCTAACTTAACATTTTATAGTTGTTATGTTGTTTTAAATTGGCTAATGAGTTATTTTATATTTTACATAATTTGTTAACATATTGTTTGAATTTTAACCATGGATATCTAATTTATTTATTTGTTTAACTTAACATTTATTGCCTTGTATCTCTAGTTTAAATTTTAATTATTATTAAACCATTTGTCTACAATTTAAATCCAAACCAACGTATATATATATATATATATATATATATATATATAAATTTCAAATTTACTCATATATATCCATATACAATATTTACAATTTTATTAAATTTAAATGATTTATATCAATCTTATTTAAATTCGGGGAAACTCGCATTACTTAAATCGATTTATTTCACAAATTTTATTCAAAAATTCTTTAAATTATCAATTTAAATTAAATTAAAATTCGGGGTCGTTACAAACTTCCCCCCTTAAAAGAATTTCGTCCTCGAAATTTGCCAAGGAGACACAAAAATAGATGAAGAATGTTTCATCAAATCAAACTGAACATCTATTCTGCATTTGGCTTACCAAATCAGAATATCGATAACAGATACAAGAACGAATCTGTTTGACACTTCACAAGATACTCGGGTTATCCATATCTACGAAATATACAGTGACATCGGTTAGTTCGAAGGGATAACTAACCATTCGTAGAATATATCCGGACCCAAAGAATAGATAGATATATGGATAAAATTTCAAAACTTTTAGTTTAAAAACCAAAGTATACCTATCAACCATAGCAACCAAATCAACCAATACATCCAACAAACAATTTTGGCCTATTTGGAGTTTATGTCCCATATTAATATTGAATCTCCTTCCTGGATCTACCAGAAATTATCGATGCATTGAGAAGAAGATGCTGAACAAAAGAGATTGATAGAGAAAAGATTGTTTCCTTGTTGTTACAGGGTATTGACCATTTATAGTCGTATTCCCCTGTCCCCTATCACATCCTCTTCTTATACTCATACTTACTATCAGTGGATAGTAAGAGAATTTACTGAGACATACGGACGGATATCTGAGAATTACTCATTCTAGGGTATACTTCACCCCATCTCTAATGAGCTACTTAATGGGTTATACTCCTGAGCTAAAGTTCAACCTTAGCTCTGATACCAAATGTAACGACTCGGATTTTTCGCGCTCGAAAATCAACATCCGTACTTCACATTGTACTAGAATGCCGCAGATTCGACCGTTCAAATCCGATTCGCCGGAGCTATAACACCATTAAGTATAACAACACAGCGGAAAAAGAAAAAGAATATAGATATACAACATCTGATACAATATCCAGATACAATGATGGTACAATGAATATCTATATACATCAGAGATATGATACAAGAAATAGCAGCGGAAAGAAAATAGATAACACCAGCAGCGGATAGAATGTCTCCAATAGAATGCTCCAAGATAAGCAACGTCAGTCCATGAACTCCAAGAACTGAACTAGCTCCAGATAATCTACCAAACCTGAATATCTGAGAAAACCCAACTCTAGACTGCCCGTGTGGAAAATAGTGGGCACCCAGAGTTTAGGAAGGGAACAATAAACTCCGGATCAGTCATGGGACTGGTGTGAGCAACAAAAACAGTTTATCTTTAAACAAACACAAAAAGGCTTTTAAACATTGAAATCCGCAATGCTTTTCGAAAATGAAACTACCATAAGACCTCCCGCCACACACACAATGCAATCGCAGAATTGGAGGAGATTTCTTCTTATGATAGTCAAAAATGCTTACTACGCAAAATCATTCGATATTATTATCATTAGTGCATAGTGTCGAAAACCATTTCGAAAATATAATATTAATCTTAGCCAGCATACACCCATTGTTGTATGCCTACTATAGCTACTATGTTCAATGGCAGGTTACCGCCACATTCCATAGCAGGTAATACAACTAAAACCGTACAGGGTTCGTATTGTTTCTTTGGATTTCCAACAAATGATCAGGCTAAGGAACTTCCATACCGAAATAGAAACGCCTCTGGAAAGACGCCCCGGATCCTAACCGGATCTCTACAAACAAAAGGCCGACGCTACCTCACGCTGTACAGCTGTAACTAGGTAACTAACACACGAGTCATGTCATCCCCCGGTCGTTACCGACCTTTATCCGAGGGCCCTCGATCACAAAGCAACAACCACGAAGTATAATAACTGTGCAGCATCCATATAGGTAAAATATCTGGGCTCCATACCATGATACCACCCTTTATCCAGAAGGAAATGACATACCCTAGGGGCGCTACCCCTACAAACCTTTGTCGCAACATTCCTGTTTCGACCATTACCGGGTTGTGAGGCTCGACGAAGTCTCGTCCACAAAGCAACGCTTTTTCACAAAGCAACGCTTTTTCACAAAGCCACGCTTTTTCACAAAGCCACGCTTTGACCAACAACTGATCATCAGCACTTCGTATGCCACATTACCAAATTGGGAATGTATCACTAGTGACCATCAACTACATAACCTCTGAGCTCGTACGTCTCAGAGAAGGGTGTTAAGCTAAGAGAATAAATTCTCCGCCACCAACAGAAATGTATTTGATAGAAACCAGCTTTACATCTCAAAGTGTAATGTCAGACACACATCCATACAAGTCTGTTCCGGGTTCGAACAGAACCGAAGGCACTTCCGAAGAAGCCCTTGCAATCCGGGTATTCACAATCTCGATCGGACTTCCCATCACTTAGGGAATCTCTATACCGTAGCTACTCAGTGCAGAGACAATCGATAGGTCATCCTATCGCTCTCGCAAATACCCGGTCTTCACCACCGGTCTTCAAATGCTATCCATATCGTCGTATCACTATTCGGAATGGGTTATATGACACAAAGGTCCTCTCCCGGCTAAACCGAATAACGAGCGCAATTAAAAATCATATGGATACTGGGGTCTCAGTTAAATCACAGCTTAAAGCCCAAAACTTTTCATTCGAATGGTTAAAACAATTTACCATTTCCAATCTTTTAAACAAAAAGATTCATTTCAAAAACCTTCACTGGTTTAAATAATTTCCACACTTTTAATCTTTTAAACAGAAAGATTCAATTCACAAAGTTAACCCCGTTCACAAAGATTCATTCATAGATTCCAAAACAATTTCCATTTCAACTCGTTAAATCTTTAAGTCAAGATTTAACTTATAGCTTTCAAAACTGGTTTCCAAAGATTCATTCATAGCCTTTCAAAACAATTCCATTTCAAGTTGGATTAACTAGTCTGGTCTTTGAATCAAAGACTCATTTCATAACTTTCAAAACATTTCAATTCTATTTCAAACTTGAAACCGTTCAACACAATTTGGAAATCCTTTCTTCAAATGAAAGCTATTATTATTTGAAAACAAGTAGTTTTCGTTTCAGAAAAATCCAGTTATATTTACACGAGTTAAAACCCTTGAATTAAATTCAAATTCTCAAATCAATACCCAAAAAAATGGTTTAACCCATATATAACTTGTACCGCATTTTTAATCCCTAGTTTCAAATCATAGAATTCAATTTCAAACTTGAATTCAAATTTAAATCAAATTATTTAAATTTTCAAAACTCGATCAAGTTATTCAAAATAACTTTTATCTTTGAAATTCAATTTCAAAAGCTTTTCACTTTAAACCCAAGTTCCCAATTTCAAAATCAATTGAAATTAAAATTTCAATTTCAAACACATTGAATTTAAATCATCTGTGATTTAACCGATTTCCACGTGAAATCCATATTTGTGTGTGTATGGTGTAGTCCAGGGGTTTTACACACAATAGTGCAACATCAATCATCACAGATATATCGATAAGCGGTATAATCGACAACGCTTATTTTCATTTACAGTTTCATAGATAAAATAAATTTATCAGTCACAAAGATTCACTATTACAATTCGATGTGGGTTTCGGATAACCAACTGGAATCCGACTCCCTGTCGCATCGAAATTCAAATGTCGTTCTATGGGTCAAAGGGTTTGCATATTCACATAGTAATATATCACAGAAATAGAAATTTCAGATCATAACATAAATCAGGATGTATCACAAATCATCACAAATCAGATAGGACAATCAATTCAAGGCATCTCATATAATATAATCATTCATAAGTAAAGTTAAACATTAAATAAACATTTATAAGCAGGATTAATTAATCGTTTAATCCTAATCAATTTAATTTATTCCCAAGTAAATTAATTACGTATGAATTAATTATCGAATTCTGATTTATAAATTACAAATCATTTGATATAAATTAATTTATCAAACACTTTAATTATTCTTAATAAATAAATTAAATAGATTAACCTTAAGTTAATTACATAATCATTTATTCTTAATTAACTTTAGAATAAAAACATTATTTTGATTTATGATTTAATTATCCTTTTCAAACCCTATTTGAAAACATTTTAACTTTCAAATTCAATTTCAAATCCCATTTCAATTGGATTATCCTAAGAATAATAAATCTTAAACCTTTAAGTTTGAACCCTTAATTATTTTAAGTTTAAATTTGGGAAATAGGTCAAGTTGTAAATTTGAATAAACTAACTCGAGTAACCCATGATTCACTCGAGCAAAACACTAAATAACTCGAGTAAAACACTAAAATAACTCGAGCAACATTCCATTTGAATTCAATCAAACTCAAATACTGACAGGTTAAATACATAAAACTGTAACAATTATCACACCCGAGCCCACACGTCAACTCCTTCGAGTCCCAAACCCCACTGCTTCGAGCAAAAACATGAATTGACTCGACAAAACTCTCGAGCATCCATCTTCCCCAAATCAACATCAAATACGCCAAGATCTCCGTGCACCTGCACCATCACGGCAACCAACTCCGACCCCTCGCAACCACCCACTCAGGTCAGCGACCACCTTCCAACTAATTCCCGACCATCAAATCGATAGCATAAACCACAAATCAAAATCGAGCATTGAGCTCGAAACCAGAAAACACTGCCGATACCTGGAATTTGCTTCAAACACCAAGATCCGATCATATGGAAAACTTCACCTCCGGCCTCGAACTCCTCCATACCCCATCTATCACCAGCTTGAATCACGAAGAACTCGATCAAACCACGACGTCAAACGAAACGAAATTTCACAGCACCTAAAAACTAGGTTTACGGAAAAGAAAACGTCACCGGTGCCACCACGATCATTGGCCGATCATCGCGACATTTTTCCCATACTCCCCTATCACTCCTTCGCCTCCAGCCCAATTCCCGACCATCACCAACCAGAGGATCACCCACGGTAGCTCGAAATGCCCCAAACAGTCAAACTCGAACTGCTCTTAATCCTTATCTCTAAAAATTTGAGTTCTTGTTTTAAAAATCATAATTTAGCATAAGGATTCAGTTTATAATCCTGAATTCGAAGATTAAGGGGTTTGAAATTTCTCAAATTTGAAGTTTGGCTTATGTTTCTTAATTTCCAGAAAAATAAATAAGTTGTTTAACTTAAGTTAAACCCTAACTAAATCTTGAAATGAAACAAACGAGTTTTATTTAAACTTAAGTCTTAAACAAAGATTAATTTTAAAAGGTTCTAAATTTTGAATCAAAATGAACAAAATCTGGAAACAGAAGGATTTGCAATTATTCAAATGCCTGTATACATCATACTTCAAATTTTGCAAACATACTTCACAATACCATATTGATCACAGCAATAATATTCGACTATATTATACTTTAAATTTTTAAAGGTGGAGTTACTCACATTGCTTCAGATGAAAAAACAGAGGACTGCTATTTGACACAGATTTGAAAATGAAGCTGAAACTTCCCTTGATTTCTGGTTGAGTTGAATTGTTGCTTTACATTGACTTATTGTTTAAGTTTAAAGATGATGCTTCCTTTAGTTTATTTTTTTTCCATGGCTTTGATAGACGAAAACTAAAATGAGAAGGCTGAGATAAGAAAAGATTGTTATACAGGGTAATGTATAATCAGGTACAAGGTTCTTTTGTATTTGGTCAGTGATTTTTCTAGCAAATGGAGGCTAAGGTACTTGAACGTGATGGCTTCATTAATTAAAAGTTGTACCTATATATCTTTTTATGTCTTCATTTCGGCTGTAATATTTGAAATAACATGATGGCTCCCTTCACAAGCTTTTGTTTACTTGAGTATATTTTTATTTGTTTTGGCCCTATTACTTTGAAATCTAGTGAAGTTCTAATTTTATGATGTTGTCAAATTGTTAGTTACTTTATATTTTAAATTTATCTTACATATATAAATCCCTATTTCTAACTTAACATTTTATAGTTGTTATGTTGTTTTAAATTGGCTAATGAGTTATTTTATATTTTACATAATTTGTTAACATATTGTTTGAATTTTAACCATGGATATCTAATTTATTTATTTGTTTAACTTAACATTTATTGCCTTGTATCTCTAGTTTAAATTTTAATTATTATTAAACCATTTGTCTACAATTTAAATCCAAACCAACGTATATATATATATATGTTATCCCGCCTTTTGGCAAGGCCGTGACACCAAGGACTTGACTAGATACCGATGACGGGTCGTCTCGGAAGTCGATTACACGTAAGGATCGCTACGGATATCGATGAATTTTGTCCGAGTCTGGATCGGGCTACAATTGATAAGACATGTCAAGAGGGGCCAGATGAAACAACGTTCCAAGTTTCGAGTCAATCCGAGTTCGTATGCTCAAGATATCGCCAAAAGGAAATGGATGAGATAAGCTAGTCTCGAATCCATAAGGGAAGGTTGGTTCGAATCGAGGAGAAGAGCATTGCGTCGAATCCATCATGTTCGACTCCGTCTACTTCGTATCCATCAAAGCTACAGGTCTTCGACTCCATCGAAACGAGTTCCCTCGAAATCACAGAGGCGTATCGCTTCGAATCGATCCGGTATCGTTAGTTCGAATCCATCCTTAAGAGGTGACTTCGTATCGATCGTTTTCCAACAATCGATACGAACGAGCACACTGGAACCATCCTATGCCTAGCATCGAATCCATGCGGTTTGAACGACTTCGAATCGAACAACAAGTATAGGCCATGACCGATTCGAACATACCTTACCCCGAATCCATTCCCATCTTCGAATCGATACATCTCGAATCCACCACAGCTAAAACCAAGGATTTGACTCAGTAAAGCCAGGAGAAAAAGGAGGATCGACTTGAAGGAGGCGCTCCACGTCATCCCAGAAGCACGCGCTGGATCGATTCGAACGAATCGATTCGAACTAGATCGATTCGAACCAGGCTAGTCAACCAGAAATGCAACCTTGAATCGATCATAACTTGAGATCTACACATCCAAATGCTACGAAATTTTCACAGAAGCTTGTTGAAGAATGTTCACACCAAATTTCAGCTCGATTGGATGATTTCTCGATCGATTCGAACCACGGGTCGAATCGATCCCAAAGTGGGCCCGGATCTCCAGATTTCGGCCATGTGGGCCCCCTGACGTGCCAGAACTGGTCTCCCCTCATTTTAGGCGAAATACCAGCCTCCTACACCTATAAATAGAGCCCCTGGTCATTCAGAAAAGGGGTCGGAGAATTCTAAGTACTGAAGTGCGCCCAAATTCTGCTAGATTTACTCCAGAACACCGCCGCTGCTTTAGATTGAGACTTAGCATATAAAATCAGTTGTATTACAGTATAAGAAATTGTAATCTTCAAGTATCGAGCAATAAAATCATCAAACTTCATAGTGGACGTAGGCGAAACGCCGAACCACTCTAAATCGCTGTCTTCTATGCAATTTACTTTCTGTTATTTGGAGTTTTTGTTAGATAATCCTCAGTCTTAATTTTCCTTCTTCACTTTTATCTCTTCAAAAACTTCCGAAGAGTGTTGTGCCCATTTTTGGTACAAACACTTTGGTGCTTTCACTGAGAAAAAACCAGCTTTTTTCTCCTGCTCCTTGGATCTACCATCGATACCGGATTGCACAAATCCAAGAGGAAGATCCAGATCTTTGATTCACAGTCCTTCCATTCTACTCAGATTTGCGTAAAATCTAGGAAAAGGATTCATCATTCGAAATGGTTAGCACAAGAACCACTTCTACAGCTGCTGGACAAGAAGGTAGGGATGGACAGAATCCTGCTCAACAGCAGCCATCCAACCAAGACAACACTGCCCACTCAGATCCGTCTGGGGCAGTCACTAGACAAGAATTCCAAGTATTGCTACAAGAGCTGACTCAGAGTCGGCAGCAATTAGCCGAACAGTTGCGTGCCAATATCGAATTGACAAACCAACTGAACCGCCGGGGCCGTAGGAGGTCCAGAAGGGATGTTGTTTCCCGCTCATCCACTGAAAGTTCTGCTTCATCGGACTACTATCACAGATCTACCCGTCCTCGATTAGACGGGAGTCATGCACAAACGACCGGATATCAACCCGCTTTAACTGTTGGACAGTTGAGGGCAGGACCGTCTACCAGCTTTCAGGCCGGGCCCTCCACACAAGGAGGCCCTACTACCCAGCATACCGCGGACAATCATGCCGCAGCTGCCACAATAGAAACAAGGGTTGATACCCGAAATCTCTCAGAGCCAAATAATCGGCAACGTGGACGTACTCCTGAACCGTACGTCTTGGATGACGCTGAGCCAAGGAGGCAAAATTTGGACCGTCGACAGCGCCCGGTCCGAACTCGCGCTGTGGAACCCGACCACACCTTAGCTCGGCAAGCTCAAAATGTAGCAATGCCAGACATCTCGACTATGATACGTCAGATGATCCGCGAAAGCCAAGGCCTTACCAACGATGACTGGGGACTTTCCCGTAGTCATACTCCCTTCACAGACGAGATACTGAATGCTGAACCTCCTCGGCGATTCAGAATGCCAACCCTTCCTATGTACGAAGGAAATTCTGATCCCAATCAACACATCTTAAAATATGAATGGTCGATGAGCGCCGCAAGGGCCGATGATGCAGTAAAATGCCGAAGTTTCCCCATCTCTCTAGGTGGAATTGCAACGATGTGGTTCACGAGATTGCCACCTAGGTCTATCTCTTCATTTGATCAATTGGCTAAGAAATTTGTTGAACAATTTCGCATGCATGTCGCTAGACCCAAAGATGTCAACACCTTATCCAGTGTTACCCAAGCTCGTGGGGAAACGCTAAGGCGTTACTTAGAGAGATTCCATGCGGCATGTGTGGAGATTAGTAATCCCAACGATAACTCAATCTTAATGGCATTGACAAAGGGAATTGACCCTGATTCTGAATTTGGAAACTGGTTAGCGGGAAAACCACCCGCATCGTTGGACCGTTTCTACTCCAAAGCCGCACAATTCTTACGGCAAGAGGACGCGAAACAGTCTAGGAAGCAGGACGATGAGGAACCCAGGAGCGAAGGAATACAGAGCAATGTAGCAGTAAAACAGTCCGGTGACAATTCCGGAAAGGTTCAGTTGAACATACAGAACAAGCAAACGCAGCCAAGAGGTAACAATGGTCAGAATAAGAAAAGAGATCCAAATCGGGGTCCACGACGTGAGGCTCCAATGTTCGATAATTACACACCATTGAATACATCGTTGGAAAATGTGTACCTACAGACTTGCAATACTATGCAATACAAGAAGCCGGCTCCGAAGCAATCGTCGGAGAGGCAGATTCAAACAGGGAAGTTCTGTAGATTCCACGAAAGTTATGGCCACAACACCAATGAATGTCGACACTTGCAGGACCTCATTGAGAAGTTGATCAGGGAGAGGAAGTTAGACCAGTTTGTGCGAGCACCGCAGTCTGAAGGGGCGGGCCCCTCAAATCAAAATCATGTACAAAATCCAGAAAGACAGGAAGAACCAGGTCGTGTCGGAGGAAGACTGGTAATTAATGTTGTAAGTGATAGTCCTCGTACAGCGAAGCGAAGCTGGGGAGAAATGAAATCGTATAACAACTTGGCTAGACGAACAGACTTTGAGTACGATAATAACTTGGACAATAAACCTTCGACCAAACGAAAGAGAGCGACAATTAACGACATCACTTTCCGAGACAACGATACTGATTATGTCGGAAGCCCGACTACTGACCCACTCGTGATATCGGCACAAGTAGGTCCAGCTTGGATGAAGAGGATACTAATTGACTGCGGGAGCTCTGTGAATATCCTTTTCATACATGCTTATAATCAAATGAGGATGAAAGCCAGGGATTTGGAACCTTGCCAAACTCACCTCCATGGATTCAACGGTAGCACTACCATACCTATTGGGATGGTGAAGTTGCCAGTTAGATTGGGATCTAAGGAACATAGGAGAGTTCGGACATTACAGTTCACTGTGTTGAACATAGTCTCGCCATACAACGCTTTCTTAGGACGACCTGCCCTTACTGAATTCAGAGCCGTAATTGCCCTGTGGTGCTTGACCTTAAAGTTCCCCACCGTCAACGGAGTTGGAGTCGTCCAGGGCGATCAGGTTGACTTGAGAACAATCATACGCCAAAAACGAGTCGCCCGATTACGCAATGCCGAGGACCGACTTAAAACTTTTGAACGCAATGAGATTGTCATTAAAAAAGAATACCCAGCACTGCTACACATGAAACCAACATGGAAGGGATCACATGAGATTAAGCAAGAGCTCGGGGATGATGTATGTGAGAGGACGACCGCTGATGGTCTAGCTTCACCAAAGGCCTTGGATAGCGAAAGACTTCGTCGCTATCGCACATAACAGGCTATGTTTATCTATTTATTTTAAATTCTGTTTTAGAATTTGTTTCTGCATTTCGAAATTAGAATTTGTAATAAGGCAACTGACTTTGCCATGTTTTCTTATTTCAGCAATAAAATGCCATCTCTTTGAGCCAGAGCTGTGATTCATTAAATACAATGTACAACATCACGATGCACGAAGAGCTAAATTCCATCACACAATGGGATTTATTCAAGTAGGGAGTGGCTATGAAGCAATCAACCACTCACCAAATGAAACCCGAGCTCGGGGGCAAGCCATCACATCAGGCCAGAAATGGGTTGATACACGACAACCTTTTCCTTAACTCCGTACTCCCAGAGTGCGAGGCGGAGTATAAACATTTTCCTAAATCCCAGAGTACTCCGAGAGCGCGAGTTGGGTACAAACTTTTTAATCAACTCCGTACTCCCAGAGTGCGAGGCGGAGTATAAACATTTTCCTAAATCCCAGAGTACTCCGAGAGCGCGAGCTGGGTACAAACTTTTTAATCAACTCCGTACTCCCAGAGTGCGAGGCGGAGTATAAACATTTTCCTAAATCCCAGAGTACTCCGAGAGCGCGAGCTGGGTATAAATATCAACAAACTCCAGCTTCCGAGAGCGCGAACTGGAGTATAAACATTAACTAACTCCGGATTCCGAGAGCGCGAACCGGAGTATAAACATTAACAAACTCCAGCTTCCGAGAGCGCGAACTGGAGTATAAACATTAAATAACTCCGTACTCCCAGAGTGCGAGGCGGAGTATAAACATTCTCCCAAAAACCCCAGAGTACTCCGAGAGCGCGAGCTGGGTATAAACACTAACAAACTCCAGCTTCCGAGAGCGCGAACTGGAGTATAGACATTAACGAACTCCAGCTTCCGAGAACGCGAACTGGAGTATAAACATTAACTAACTCCGTGCTTCCAGTACGCAAGGCAGAGTATAAACATACATCAACTCCACACTAATCCCCAATACTGGGGGCAGAACCATAACACATAGCAAGTTGGAGACAAAAGTGAATACATTTTCATTTCCATTATCAACAAAAAGAATCTGATTACAAAATGGTTCAAGAAATTGCTACTAGTGGGAGCCGAATCCACATCTATACACGGCTATAGAAGAATCAACAAGATGCTACCCTACACAACAGAGATTTAAAGGAAGAGTTCAATCTTTCTTCTTCCTTATCTTCTTCTTCGGGGTAGCTCCACCCGATCCGCTGCCCGATTTCTTCCTCAATCGCTTGCTCTTTTCAGGCTTGCCCTCCGGCAGCGATATAATGTCGACATCTTCCTCAGAGCTGGAGGCGACGGAAATCCTTCTAGGAGGATGAGCTGGAGGCATAGGAGTAGTAGCAGGAGGAGGGGCAGGAGCGGTCTCAATCATTACAGTACCGCCCGGTGAAATCACCATTAACGGGGCAGGCCCGGGCGGATTCACACCAACATTCCCTGCTGTCATCTCGGCAGCAATCTCAGCTAAAACGTCGTCCTCATGAGATGCTTGGGCCGCAACAGATGTGCCAATGGCTGGCATAGATAAACTAACGGCCGGAGCAGCCTCATTCACAACATCGGACGGGTTGGCAGAGGGATCGATGGGTTCATTGAGAAGCTCCTCAATCATCTGAGCGCTGAAAGAAAACATATTTGCATCTCCCTCCTCGCCAATCAAAGTAGAAGTCGTGATGGCTTCAGAAAAAACTACCCCTTGTGTTTGATGAGGAGCTGATAAAGCAAGGGGCGCAGAAACTATAACTTCGGTCACTGAAATATGACAGAACGAAGATTGTTAGCCAAGTATGTTGCTTAAAGTCCTTCACAACTAAACTACGAGAAGCGTTCAAATACCTTCCTTAGTCTGGACCGAAACATGGGTAGAATCATCGGTGGAAGATAATAACGGTTGGTCAGGATTATATGCAGGAACAGATTGGGGGTCTACTGCACCAGTGGTTTCGGGCAATGTTGGGAGTACAGCTTCAACACTTGCCTCGTGATGCGCGGTCCCCGAACCTTCACCTGTCTCTAGAGATTGAACGCCAAGCTTTTCTTTCGCCATGGAGATCACCACCTCATGAAGGGTCTTCCTCTCATCCTCAGTAAGCAGACGCATCTCCAGCTCAAAGTCGTCAAATGTTTCATCTGGATGCACTGCCTTCTTCTCATTCACCAGCCGGGTCCAGGCATTGTACAAGATCATGGAGTCATCTCCCAGCCACGCTAAATTTCTATGCTCCAGCACATTAGCGTTGTACGTGACAAGGAGATCGTCGAACTCAGCGTCCAGCCTGGACCTCTCCTCCAAAATCTTTTCCTGGATTTCTGCTTCCGCAGACTTAGACTTGACCACCACCGCAGCAAGTTCGGCCCTAAGAGATACCGCTTGGTTGCAAGCCTCTTGTGCAGTGGCGTTTGCGTCATCCTTCTCCTTTACCATTTCAGCGAATTTGGCCTTGAGCTCGTTCAGCTCTTTCACGGCTAAGTCTCGCTCAGCTGCAACGGTGGTGTTACGGTGGCCCATCTCTTCTACCGTGGCGCAATGTTCCTGTTGCATCCTAGCCATTTTGGCCACGGCGTCCTCGTGTTTCTGGAGAGCTTGAAGTTCAGAATTCCGGGACGTCTCCGTTTCAGATTGAAGAACTTCAATGATGCGTTTCTGTTTAACAATTTCAGCATCACGTTCAGCAATAATCTTCGCCCTGTCAAAAGCCACTCTAGAAGCCTTCACGGCTGCCTTGTACCACTCCTTGTACTGAGCGTAGAAGTCGTGAATATAACTATGAGCGGTGGTCTCAGCTTCCGGAGGAATCCTTTTGAAGTTAGGAGGGAAGATATAGCCATCCATGCAAATTTCCGGGTAGTCATTTTTCATTTGGGCAAGTTTAGCAGCTCCCTCGCTTGTCAACTCAGCCGGAGCTTGTTCAATTATAGCGGCTGCTGTCGGTTCCATTCTTGGCCGCTGAATATCAGGCCGAGAAGATTGAGAAGGCAACTGTTGCTGGTGAGATGGCCCTGGGAGGTCTACTGGAGCCCTGGGAGGCGGAGGAGAATGAGATCGGGGTCGGTACTGGTACCCCCGGTCTCTGTCAGAGTAATCATAGCCAGAACGGTTACGCGAGTAATCTCTGTCTCTATCATAACGTTCTTGACTCGAGTAGCCTCGCCCATGATCCCTATCCGTCTCTCTCCTACGGGAATCATAAAATGGAGAAGATTGGCGCACATTCCGAAGCCTATCTAGAGTAGAGCCACGTCCTGAATCTCACCTGCGATAAGAAAGAATTACGGATTAAAATCCCAAAAGGCAATGTTTACTATGCAGAAGTCATGAAGTGCCGTGGAAGTGTGTGTAAATGTGTAAACCCCCAAACCGACCGGAAGTGTTGACCGCACTTAAAGGAAAGGGCTCGTTCATATTTAGTACATCTTGTAATTCCTCCAACCCAGGATTATGAGAGATTGATATATAATCTGGGATAGGAATATCGTCAAGCCCTTTGAGAGAATCTCTCGAATGAGAAGGGGCGGCCTCAGAAATCATAACTCCGGAAGCGGGAAGAAACACATCTACAGATTTTCCCCCCTTTGACTTAAGTTTTTTGGAAACGGCGGCCTTGCCTTTCCGTTTTTCTCCCAATTCCTCCAAGTTTCCCGAAAGGTCGGCCATTGGCTCTGAATCCGTCTGGGTTCTTTCTTCGTCACTCGCCTCGATTATTCTGATCCCGAGTGACCTCTTCGCTTTTCTCTTCTTGGGTTCCTTCTTATTTTCCTTCTTGGAGACGGACTTTGAAAATCCCTCAACAACTATGCTTTGATTAATGTCGATCAAACCCAGAACTCTTAAGTTGTAGTCGTTCAGCACCGAGTCAATATGCCTCAGCTCGCTTGGGACTTCTTGAAGACTCCGGACGGTACCCTTGAAACGCCCTCCATCGGGCCTAGAGATAATAGCTGAAAAAGAAATGAAATGTCAATTTTAACACCGAAGAGCTATTGGTCAAAGAAACAGGTTAAGGCGCTTACGTCTAGACAACCATCGCCTAGCGAAACCCGGAGGGCATCGAACGTAGAACCATTCGTTCTTGAAATAGCTCAGTCGCGTCCAAGCTCCAACTACAACTTGGCAATTTCTAACTGCCTCCAAGAATGTAAACGACGGGCTATCACCCCTGCTCTTGAAGTTAAATATGTGTCTGATCTCGGAAGGCCTCGGCGGGCGAAAAAGACAGTCCATAAATATTACGAAGACACTATTCAGCAACGCGTGCCCGTTGGGATGAAGTTGTGAAGGAGCGATCCCTAAATATGATAGCATCCTTCTGATATATTGATTGAAGGGAGGAAGAGTTCCAGCCGCACAAGCATGACGGTAGAATGCTGTATATCCTTCAGGCGGATTGTGCGGTCTGTCGGTGGTGCTGGGCAATAGTACGTCACCAAGAGATATGTTATGCTTTAAGCATATTCGTCCCAATAAGGATTCAGAAATGTTGGACTGGACCGAGTCAACAGGGTCCTCAATAAATATCGCTTCCGGCAATTCATCTGGAGCTGGATCGATTATATCGGCAGGGATATCAGGAATCTCAAGCACCGGAGGGGTCGAGCTCTGTGCTTCTTGTTGTTGAAAGCTCGAAGATTCCATAATTAGCTAACTCATTAGAAAGCAACATTAAGTTTATGAACAAGCCCGTGCATGCCCCAGTGTAATGTGTGTGTACGTGTCGTGCAGTGCGAATATTGTACATCACTCAAGCAAATTTAACAGAATGAGGCAAGATATCCGAACAACATAACTTGGGAATTTGGGAATGAAAACGACCGTCATCGCTGACCGTCATTTCCGCACCGTCCAAACGCTACGGACCAACTTCAAGTATAAAGGTTAAGTCATAGTTCCATCGACGAGCTTCAAAGGAAATTCAAGTTCATATCTGTTGGTCAAGTTCGATTATGCAAGGCCGAAGCTCGTCGGAGTGAAGTATGCTAGATTTCATTAAGTTCGTCAAGTTTCGACTGAAAATTGGTCACGTTCGAATCCATTGAGCGAGTCAAAAGAGTTGCACTCCCAGGACTGAAGATGTTCTAATCGATCACCTCGGATCGATTCGAGTCGAATCAAAGTGCTTCGAATTGATAGAGGGTCGACTCGATGCATTCTGTATTGATGTAAGTCCTTGGAGCAATGCCCACAACATCAGGTGAAGAATCACTTCGAATCGATCAGAAGTGCAAACTTCGTATCGATCAAACTCAATGCCCTCGAGTCGATTAGAGAATTACCACATCGACTCGATTCGATGCGAGCCACTTCGATTCGCAAATTTCAGTTTGAAGGCCCCATACCCGAGATCGATTCGAACTATTCCAACGAGGGTCGATACGAAGCGAGGAGGAAACGAGAATCCTTCAGAAACTTTCTTTCCCCAAGGAAGGTCGCGACACCTCATCGCGTTTTCCCCATCGATTCGACCTATTGGACTTAGAACTCACAACGATTCCCTGTTCTATCATTCCCAAGACTTGACTCGATCCAGTTATTACCTGGTTTTATATGGTTACAAGTGAGGGTGTAAAGGGTTTGTTCGATTCGTAGAAGCGTTTCTCTCAAGGTCTGGGAGATCGATACGAAGAAGGAGCAGAGCAACAGTAAAAAGTGAAAAGTGAGAAATGAATAGGACCCCGGTATATATAGGAGAATTATGACGATTCGCCACCCGGTTTCAACAGGTAAGGATATCGACTCGATTCGTTACGACGACTTTGAATCGATCTTAACCCGGTGCTTCGAATCCATCTCCTGAAAATCTTCTTGCACGTTCGAATTCATCTCAGCAACATCGACTTCGACTCCACCAACTCAAACAACCACATCGAATCCATACGGTATCGATTCGAAGCAAGATCGATTCGAAGAAACCACCGAACAAAGGCTGGATTGAAAGCCTTATCGATTCGAAGCACGAGATCCCTAGGGCCATCAGGTCAACAGTCATCGATTCGAACTGGTCTCTTCGAATCCATCAAAGACATCTATAAAAATGAAACATATCGCTTCGACATGAATAGATTACTGGATTACCTTTTTTACCTCGACCCAGGAAAGAATTGATACAAGAAGATAATCATAGGCAATCGTCACAACAATGTTTTAGCTCGCTTCTCAAACCGGTTCAGGAGAGGACCGATGCAGATTTCGATAGTAAACCGAACTGACAACGACTTGCGATCACGGAACGTTAATCAAAGTCAAGATAAAACACGTATGCACATATTTTTGACTAATGTTTTGGTCTTTATCATCAACAGGAGCCAAATGTTCATCTCGTCATAACTCAAAAGCCTAACAGTCAATCATGATCATACAACGATTGATTACGACAGCAAAGAAGACATTTTTTCGACAAAGCATGTGGTCATTGTTCAACAAGGGACTGTAGCTTTTCAAAGCACGTCATGTTTACACAGGACGTACTTTGGGGGGCAAATGTTATCCCGCCTTTTGGCAAGGCCGTGACACCAAGGACTTGACTAGATACCGATGACGGGTCGTCTCGGAAGTCGATTACACGTAAGGATCGCTACGGATATCGATGAATTTTGTCCGAGTCCGGATCGGGCTACAATTGATAAGACATGTCAAGAGGGGCCAGATGAAACAACGTTCCAAGTTTCGAGTCAATCCGAGTTCGTATGCTCAAGATATCGCCAAAAGGAAATGGATGAGATAAGCTAGTCTCGAATCCATAAGGGAAGGTTGGTTCGAATCGAGGAGAAGAGCATTGCGTCGAATCCATCATGTTCGACTCCGTCTACTTCGTATCCATCAGAGCTACAGGTCTTCGACTCCATCGAAACGAGTTCCCTCGAAATCACAGAGGCGTATCGCTTCGAATCGATCCGGTATCGTTAGTTCGAATCCATCCTTAAGAGGTGACTTCGTATCGATCGTTTTCCAACAATCGATACGAACGAGCACACTGGAACCATCCTATGCCTAGCATCGAATCCATGCGGTTTGAACGACTTCGAATCGAACAACAAGTATAGGCCATGACCGATTCGAACATACCTTACCTCGAATCCATTCCCATCTTCGAATCGATACATCTCGAATCCACCACAGCTAAAACCAAGGATTTGACTCAGTAAAGCCAGGAGAAAAAGGAGGATCGACTTGAAGGAGGCGCTCCACGTCATCCCAGAAGCACGCGCTGGATCGATTCGAACGAATCGATTCGAACTAGATCGATTCGAACCAGGCTAGTCAACCAGAAATGCAACCTTGAATCGATCATAACTTGAGATCTACACATCCAAATGCTACGAAATTTTCACAGAAGCTTGTTGAAGAATGTTCACACCAAATTTCAGCTCGATTGGATGATTTCTCGATCGATTCGAACCAAGGGTCGAATCGATCCCAAAGTGGGCCCGGATCTCCAGATTTCGGCCATGTGGGCCCCCTGACGTGCCAGAACTGGTCTCCCCTCATTTTAGGCGAAATACCAGCCTCCTACACCTATAAATAGAGCCCCTGGTCATTCAGAAAAGGGGTCGGAGAATTCTAAGTACTGAAGTGCGCCCAAATTCTGCTAGATTTACTCCAGAACACCGCCGCTGCTTTAGATTGAGACTTAGCATATAAAATCAGTTGTATTACAGTATAAGAAATTGTAATCTTCAAGTATCGAGCAATAAAATCATCAAACTTCATAGTGGACGTAGGCGAAACGCCGAACCACTCTAAATCGCTGTCTTCTATGCAATTTACTTTCTGTTATTTGGAGTTTTTGTTAGATAATCCTCAGTCTTAATTTTCCTTCTTCACTTTTATCTCTTCAAAAACTTCCGAAGAGTGTTGTGCCCATTTTTGGTACAAACAATATATATATATATATATATATATATATATAAATTTCAAATTTACTCATATATATCCATATACAATATTTACAATTTTATTAAATTTAAATGATTTATATCAATCTTATTTAAATTCGGGGAAACTCGCATTACTTAAATCGATTTATTTCACAAATTTTATTCAAAAATTCTTTAAATTATCAATTTAAATTAAATTAAAATTCGGGGTCGTTACACCCATTCTGGATACAAGGCATCTCGGATAAACCCATTTGATTGTAACTTATCAACCTCCTCTTTAAGGGCGGCAGATCTCTCTGGATCCATACCGCGCCTTTTCTGCTTGACCGGGACATATCGCAGATCAATATTCAGGGAGTGATTTGCAATGTCCGGCGAGATCCCACACATGTCAGAGTGTGTCCAGGCGAAGACGTCGAGATTTTCCCGGAGAAATTCAACCAATTCCTATTGTGTCTATTTGCCTAATTAAGACCCGACTTTTAGCATCCTTGAATCATCATCCTCACTGATTGGGACATCCACAGTCAGTTCGGCCGGAGAAGTTTGATTCTCCTTGGATTCGTCTTTATCTTCATTGTCCCTAGGGTCAAGGTCTTTCTGGAATTGGGTGTGGTGCCCGGGCCGAGACCCAGGCACCAATTGTCAATCATCAATATAACGGACGCAGAGAGACTCCTCTACGCCCTTTCCCTTCTCCTTTCGCTGTGCCCCGCGCAGCTCAGCAATATAACAGGCCCTTCCCGTTGCCTGATCTCCTTGGATGACTCCAATCCCGCGATCGATGGGGAACTTCAGAGTCAAACACCATGGGGCAATGGCTGCCCTGAACTCAGCAAGGGCCGGTCGGCCCAAAAATGCATTATAAGGCGAATCAATCTCTAAAACAACAAACTGTAACATCTGGACTCTCCGGCGTTCTCCAACTCCCAATTCCACCGGTAGTTCTGTTATTCCAATGGGTATTGTAGCACTCCCGTTAAAACCGTGGATTCGAGATTGGCAGGGTTTCAAATCCTTTGCTTCCATCTTCACAATTACTGCAACATTCGAAGTCCGCATGCCTGATCGAACTAGCATACGACTCCATTTCCCCCCAGCTTCTGTCCGCTGGGTGGGGACCACCACTTATTGTGTTGATAACTAGCCTTCCGCCCGTACGAGCGGGTTCTTCCTGCCTTTCTGGATTCTGTGAACGGTTTTGATTCGAAGGGCCCGCTCCACCAGACTGCGGCGCCCGCACAAACTGATCTAGTTTCCTCTCTCTGATTAACTTCTCGATGAGGTCCTGTAAATGTCGACACTCATTGGTATTGTGACCGTAGCTTTCGTGGAACCTGCAGAGCTTCCCTGTTTGAACCTGCCTCTCCGACGAGGGCTTCGGAGCAGGCTTCGTATACTGCACAGTGTTGCAAGTCCGTAAGTACATGTTCTCCAACAACGTATTCAACGGCGTGTAATTGTCAAACATTGGAGCTCTACGTCGTGGACCTCGGTTCTGATCTCTTTTCTTATCATGGCCATTGTTGCCTCTCGGCTGGGTTTGTTTGTTCTGTATATTTAATTGAACCTTTCCGAAACTTTCACCGGACTGCTTAACTGCTACGTTACTTTGTATTCCCTCACTACTGGGCCTCACATCGTCCTGCTTCCTAGATTGTTTCGCGTCCTCTTGCCGTAAGAACTGAGCGGCTTTGGGGTAGAGACGGTCCAACGACGCGGGTGGTTTCCCGGCTAACCAATTTCCAAATTCAGAATCGGGATTGATCCCTTTGGTTAATGCCATCAAGATCGAGTTATCGTTGGGATTACTAATTTCAACACATGCTGCGTGGAACCTCTCTAAATAACGCCTAAGCGTCTCTCCATGAGCTTGGGTGACACTAGACAAGGTGTTAACGTCTTTCGGTCTAGCAACATGCATACGAAACTTCTCTACAAACCTTTTAGCCAGTTGATCGAACGAAGAGATAGATCTAGGTGGCAACCTTGTAAACCACATTGTTGCGATTCCCCCTAGAGAGATGGGGAAACTTCGACACTTCACTGCATCGTCAGCCCTTGCAGCACTCATTGACCATTCATATTTCAAAATATGCTGATTGGGGTCACTATTTCCTTCATACATTGGGAGAGTTGGCATTCTGAACCGCCGAGAGGGTTCAGCGTATAATATCTCGTCTGTAAAAGGGGTATGACTATGAGAGATTCCCCAATCGTCATTAGTGAGCCCCTGACTCTCGCGAATCATCTGACGTATCATAGTCGAAATATCTGACACTGGCACATTCTGGGCATGCTTGGAGGGAAAAGCATGTTTTCGTATCCATCAATGATGTTCATTTCGTGTCCATCAGGGAACATCGTTTCGTATCGATAGAGGTAGCCGTGTTTCGAATCCATCGAGTTCGTATCGATGGATTTCGTGTCCATCGATAATTGGTACAACTCGATTTGATTGGCCGAGTGTCTACTTCGTATCCATCCAACTCGTGTCCATCATCCGCTTCGCATCGGCAAGTTCCCATGATTTTGTATCGATCAAGTTGGCAATGTTCGAACCCCTCGAGTTCGCATCGATCGGGTTCGTATCCATCAACAGATGATGTGTCTCACAGCAATCAGCCAATACTTATTTCGTATCCATCAGACCATTGCTCTTCGTAAAGTCGGTCTTCTTCTTAGATCGGTCACTGCTTAAAAGTCGGAGACTTTTTAACTCGTTAGGTCGCTAACCACTTCCAGTTGTTAGGTCGTGAGACTTCGTAAGTCGTAGATTGTAAACTTCCTTATGTCGGAACCTGTTAAGTCGGCCCACTTTATAAGTCGTATGCTTTCTTAAGTCAGCTGCTGTTAAGTCGGAGTTTCCTTAGGTCGTAGCCTGTTAAGTCGGTTCATACTTTAAGTCATTAGGTCGTGAAGCGAAAGAGGGTTAACATGTTCCCCTCGAAGTGTATGCCTAGGTCGTAGGTCATATGCTTCAATTCTTCTTAACTTGCTCTTTGGTTAGGTTGGAAGCGACTTAATATAAGTCTTAGGTCGTACATCATGTATGTCGATTCGTCTTTCACTGCCCCAGTGAATAAATAGCTTAGGTCGTTCCTCCCCAGCTTTACCTGTTCCTCTATTCGAATCCGCCATTAACGAATTCTCAAGCTTCCCAAAGACGATTTGAACCAACCGGTTGCCAATCATCCTTATTTCCTTATCACGTAAGTGGACTCGCTTGCTATCCATTCCTCGATTATCATCAAATTATGAATCCTATCTTCATCTTCAACCCCCTTTTTCTTTTGCCCTGTTTCACTGCAATTCTCATTTGTCATGGCTTTGGACAGTTGGTGAGAACGAGGCGATGGATCACGATGATTCATTTTGTCTGACTCGTGGTTTGTGATGGAATAGCATTATACCGAATTTATGGCGATTTCGGGATGATTGAATGCGTTGAGGGAACGAGAGTTTTGGTTGAAAGAGAGGCTAATGGGTCAACGGGTTAGGCGAATTGGTGTATTGGGGAGGTTGAACGACTTAAGGCCTTTGCGATTTAAACAGAAATTGTGACTTAACTTTTGACGACCTAAAGTAGATCATAGGTCGTAGGTCGTATGTCGGCAACGACTTAGGACATGCATTTTTTATTCTGCCTTGAAATTCCTACTTGCAGCATGACTTAAAGGACTGATGATTTGACTTAACTCATAGCTTGCCTCTTAGGTCGTAGACGAGTTAAGACTTAGTGAAATATTTAAACTTGCATTCTCTAAATTGCAACATACTTTTGACATGAACTTCCTAATTCGAATTGCTGGAATAAATTGTTTGTACACTGAATTGTTCAGACTTCAATTTGTTAAACTTCGTTGCATTTTCTACAGATTGCTCCACTTTGTAAGCTAATAACCTTCTTAATACAACATTCACAGAAAATTGGGACGAATATACTGCCACTGATTGCCCACATCAAATGACATATTAGTTAACAACAGATAATTAACTTAAGTAGATTATGTGAATGAAGTGCTTTAATCATCATATTCAAGCAAAGCATTAGAGCAACATTGGAACAGTCAACTAAAGCTGACCTGTTTGCATTAATACTACACCTGAATTTTGAATTAACAAGTTTTGAAATTTGATAATCGATCAATTGTCGACTAGCCTAATTCCAATTATACTTACTTGTTATTTTTATTAGTTTCGCACAACACTTCACACACTTTTTTAGGAAACGTGCACCTTCACATTTGAACATCCAGTTGATTGTGTAGAATGTCTTCTCAACAAGAAGAAGTTACAGCCCAAGCCGGAGAAGCGTTTCCTATTCCTGCTTCATTAGCTAATCCTCCCAAAAGAACTCCAACCACATTATCATATAAAGCTTTCCGCTCATTGTGTGCTCAGTTCGGGATTGCTGAAGCTGATGCCATTCTACCTGAGAGGCACGACACCGCTGACATGCCACCTCTCGGTTTTGTTGCTGTCAATCGCCAAATGTGAATGAACGGAGCCATTCCGCCTTTTAATGATTTCCTTCAACAGCTTCTCCTTCGACTGTCCATTTCTCCCTTCCAGTTACATCCCAATGGCTATGCCATCCTGATGGGATTGTGTGTGCTTTTTACGAGAGTACTCGACCGTTTTCCGAGCTTCGATGAAATTTGCTACTTATGCTCTTTTACCAAAAATAAAGATCATCCCTCCATTACAGTGATGAGAAGTGCTAGAAATCGCAAATTGATCATCGGCCTTTCGGAGAGCGTTCATGGGTTTCTAAGTCAATTTTTCTACGTCCGCTGTCCTCCGGGATTTTATGCTATTTGGAGAGTTGGAAGTAAGATTATTTATCTCTGTTTCTTATGTTCCTAAACTTTCTGAAGCCCGAGTTGTCGAGTGTTAACTTTGCTCTCTTCTTTTCAGCGCTGCCTCCTCCTTCTAGAGACCCCGGTCACAAACCAATTTTTGAGAGGCTTATGGCCATGCCGGTTGAAGAAAGGAGTATCCAATTTCTGTTAACAGATGAGTTTCTTCATCAATTTGGACTTCTACACTCCTCCCGTGCTACTCAGCCTCATGAAATCCCCGATTCTCCTGAGAAGGCGTCAGATGCCCCAGCTTTTGCTGAACAATCCATACCGCCTACCACTGAAGCTTTACTGGTGAAGTGTTCCACTTCCACAGACGTTGCGGGGACGTCTAGCAAGTTAACACTTTCTCCAGTTATTGAAGAGGAGGAAAATCCTCGTATTTCTGAAAAGACGGCTGACGTGGGAATTGAAAAAGAAAGTTCTGCTGGGTGCCACGGTGATGACACCTTTGATGACTTGAGTGATATAATGATAACTTCTCAAGAGCTTTTCAAGGATACTACTTCAAAAGCAACCTCTCCTGTCGTTGAAGCGACTTCCTCTTTGAAACAAACTTCGACGCCTTCTACACCTGTCGTCTCCGTTCCCACATTAAAGCGTGGTTTGTAGTTTGACGCACGTAGCTCGCACGTCGCACACACTTAGGATTTCTCAGTACTTATAAGCATTTATCCTCTTTTTCTGGAAATTTCTAAACTTTACTTCTTTTTCATTTTCAGATTCTCCGATGGGGCGTACCGGCTCATACTATGACTCATTTCAGCGCCATGGAGGTCGTGGATCTTATGACTTTAGGAAATACCTTGGTGACCAAAGAGAGACAGATGAGGAAAGGGCTCGAAGGAAGGCTCAAGAAAAGTGGGATTATGAGCAGTGGCAGAGAAGAAAAGATGCTGAACGATATGATTCTTCTCGTAGAAGTGTCGACTCCCATAAGCGAAAGTCTTATGATGATAAGGGGAAGACTCATATCGCTAACGACCCAAGCAAACGGGTTAAACTTAGTGAAAAGGACGCGTCTTCAATCTCTGAAAAAACTGACGCTCCTATCTCTTCTGGTATTCCGGCCGGCTCTCCTCCTTTAAAGAAATCCGACATCCAAACGATCATCAGCAGGCCCCAATATCAGGTTAAAGACGGCCCTCCAACGCTTCAAAGCCGGTTTTCGAACTGGTGTTTAAAAGGAGTGCGTTTTGACCTGGATTTGGTTCCGATTGATAAGCAAGCCATGCTTAAAAATCTTGATGCAGTTAAGCTTGACATTGATAGGATGTCGCAATGGCAAAAGCTCGTTGATGAACTCCAAAGAGTCAACCACATGAATCTCGAAAACATGCTGACTTTGGAGAATGATAAGGCTGAATGGGATAAGTGGTGTAAGCAGCATGACGCGGAGATGACGAACATCACGGATGACAATGCAAGGCTTGAATCTGAAGTCAAGCAGCTTAAGGAAGATCTTGCCTCTTCTGCATCACATACTCAAAAAGAAGAAGTCTTTCAGAAGCAAGTGCGGGACGCACACGCTGCACAAAGGGATGCCGAAATGAAGCTGTCAGCGGAGCAACACATTGCTGAGAAATATCGCACAGAGAACGCTGAACTGCGGGAAAAACTTCACTCCTAGAACGTAGAGATTGAGATGCTAAAAGCTAGGCTTCTTAAAGTTGAGAAGGAGCGCGACGAGGCTGTTGCTGGTCGAGTTGCAGCTGTCGCCGAAAAAGAGGCGGCCGAGCAATCACATGAGACAACAAAAGCTAACATCAGCTCCACCTTATTTGACTTTTATCTGCATAGCGTTCTGGGTCATGGGAGCCTCTCTTTTCTGGGTCCTGACTATGAGGTTACCCTGGCTGAAGTGTGGGAAGCAGCGGTTGACATGCTTGGCGGGGCCGGCTATGATGAGGCGGAACTTGAGGCCCGCTATCTTGACGAAGAAGCTCGTGCTGCTCTTGCCAAGGGAAAAGAGCAACTCGCTGAAGCTAGAGCTAGAATAGTGGCAGAAGAACATCCAGGGAAGAAAATATCTTTAACTGCCCCAGTCCATACTTCGATTTCGACCAACGTCGATATCGTTGGTTCCAGCTCTCACTTTTCACCTCCTGCCAAAGCTGACAAAGATATTGTTACAACTCCCATAGAAGAAGAGGCCCTGGAAGACATTGCGGCTCAGAAATTCGAGACTGATCTCGCAAAGTCGACTTTTCCAGGTAACTTTTGATGTCAACCCCGCCCCGGTGAACCACTTATTCGATTTGACTGAGCTTGATGATCTCCTTACTTAAGCCTTGACGAACCAATACCTTCTCCTATCTTGGAGAGTACTGATTTTAACTTCTTTTATTATGCAGCGGACGCGCCGAAAACTGCACCAATTTCTCCTTCTTCAGCTACCGTTCCTCCTTCTTCTCAAGTTACTCCTCTTCCAGCTTCTCAACCAGATTCACAGGAAGAACAGATAGCAGCCCTTCAAGGCTTGGATGAACCACCTGCTTCTCAGGAACAGAAAGCAGAAGATCTGGAAGATAGTGAGAAGACCCCGGAGCAGTCTTTTGACTACGACACAAAGCTTTCTACATTTCTTACTCCGGGGAGTGAGTTCTCTTCCAAGAAGAAGGGGAAATGTGTGGTTTCGAAGAAGGGAAAGAAAAGTTCTTCTGCTGCTGGAGATGAAGCAGAAGTCGATCCGGCTAAGTCTCTTTCTCCTTCTTCTCCGATACGGCCTCCGAAACTAATTACCAGGCCGGGTAAAAGCTCCAAGGGCGGGAAGAAGGAGAAATGAGTTTGATTTTGTCTTTTCTGCTTTTTGCATGTATTGATCGGAGATTGTGCGAATACCGGTCTCCGCTTCTTTTTGTAATCTGCACAATGTAAAAAGTTTCCATAGTATTGAATAAAATAACTATTTTACTTGTACAAATTCTTATGTATGTGAGAATGCATCTGTTTCTCATTTTTAGTGTAGAATAAACGATTCTTTTTACTTGTACAAACTTTTTTGTCTGTGTTTGAGAATGCATTTATTCCACATCTACTTTTCATGATATTGCAATGAACTTGCGGTATGTTGCTTGCATATTACTTTTATTAATGTAACTGAATTGTATAGTGTTGCCCCCATACCGCAAGTGCATTGCAATATTTCTAGCTTTTTTAAGACTGATACTCTTATTTCAGAGAATAACTACTCCACTTTTAAGGGAAGAATCATTCTGCTTTTAATAGAGTATATCTCGTCTTTAGAGAAGTTTTTACTTTCTCTTTCTTTCTGAAGAACACTTCAACTTTTGGGGATGATCACTTTTATTTGTTAAAAAGTGAATTTTCCTACGCAGTGAAATGAGCTTCTGAATAAGGTTTTGATTTTGTGCCCCAGTAAAGGGCTTATTTTTGGTACTTCAAGCAAGGTGAAGTGCGCCTCTGAAGAGGTCTTTTGGTCTCCGAAGAGAAGCGATTTTGGTCTTCGAAGAGAAGCAATTTTGGTCTCCGAAGAGAAGCAATTTTGGCATTTCATCTCTGGTGAAGTGGGCCTCCGAAGAGGAGCATTTTGCACTTCTACACTGGTGAAATGTGCCTCCGAAAAGGTCTTTTTGTCATTTCAGCTCCGGTGAAGTGGGCCTCCAAAGAGGAGCATTTTGCACTTCTACACTGGTGAAATGTGCCTCCGAAAAGGTCTTTTTGTCATTTCAGCTCTGGTGAAGTGGGCCTCCGAAGAGGAGCATTTTGCACTTCTACACTGGTGAAATGTGCCTCCGAAAAGGTCTTTTTGTCATTTCAGCTCCGGTGAAGTGGGCCTCCGAAGAGGAGCATTTTGCACTTCTACATTGGTGAAATGTGCCTCCGAAAAGGTCTTTTTGTCATTTCAGCTCTGGTGAAGTGGGCCTCCGAAGTGGAGCATTTTGCACTTCTACACTGGTGAAATGTGCCTCCGAAGAGGGCTTTCTGATTGCCTGGAAGTTACTTTCTCATGGTTGGATGGCTCCACGAGGCGGACGCAAGTTGTTTGATTGGATGTTTGTTTGCACAAACGATCGCAATCAATTAACAAGGGCCTTGTTCCTTCAGCTTGTGAAGGCGCCCCTCTGGTGGTTCCACCAATCTTTTTATTGAGAGAAGCACTTTCATTAATTGGCGTGCCTCGTTAGAGGGCTCTGTTGACCTTTGGGAAGGAGCATCGGTTGGTTGGTGTGCCAGGAAGGTTGCGTCTCAAGGGCGAGTAGATCCACGGGACGGACGCAAGCTGCCTGATCGGATGCATCACGATCAGTTAGCAAGGGCCATGTTCCTTCTGCTTGGGAAGGTGTCCCTTCGGTGAATCTACCGGCCTTCTTATTGAGAGGCATACCTCCTTTTGGCTGCTTCTATGTTTGCCGGCCCATGTTTCCTCATCATCTGCTAATCAGCGATCCTTTATTATTGTTTCCAAGCGCGTTTTCCTTTCTTTTGCAAGTAAATTGCTTTATCCGAAGAAGTAGACTTCACTGTTAAGTGACCCCACCGGGTAAACGCAAATTACTTGGTTGGATGTCTTTTTATATTGACGACCGCAACCAGTTAACGAGTGCTTGACACAGTGGCGTCGCCAATTTTTTATGTGAAGTTCCTCTTGTATGGATTTGAGTCTGGAATTTTTGCTGCTTGGTATTTGCTTAATAAGTGATTTGTAGGGCTCGCTTTAATGACCTGCAATATTAGATCGACATTTTAGCAATACATTTAGAGTATTTACACATCGAAATATAACAGGCATTTTTTAACAGAAAACACAGAATTCATAGTTTTTTCACTATTCAATCATACTGATTTCTCAGTGGTTTACAATGCAAAATTTACACATCCATTATCATTTTTTACAAATTTAAGCAATGCTATTAAGTAAAAAATGGATGCTAGTGATTGTTGTTTCAGAATCTCCGGGCTGATTTTCCATTTGCACTAGATTCGCAGCTTTGGATTTATATGCCAGTGAAAGTGAAAGATGCCCCAGTCGCAGTTTTGTGGACAATTATTAGTCGTCCCAATTTCTGCCTGCTGGGTGTGGACTTCCTGTGACAACATTAATGACAAGCTTTTCTGAATCTTGCACTGCAGTGTTGTTGCGAGAATCGGATTGATGGGCAGGACGTTGTTGATCCCGAGTGGATGAGGTTGGATCGATTCCGCTTCTCTTAACGTATTGTTGGAGTTTACCCTGCTCCAGCAATTCTTCAATCACATTCTTTAATTGGCGACATTGGTCAGTGTCATGGCCAGGCTGATTGTGAAATTGGCAGAATTTTCCATTACGCACTGCACCTCTCTTCATCTCAGGTGGCTTAGGATACCTGACAACGTCCTTTGTTGCAAAAAAGATATTTCTTGGTGTATCAGTTAAAGGAGTAAAATCTGAAAGATCGAAGCGGCGGAGTTTCTTCTCATTCCCCTGATTCTTTCCTCCGTCGTTTTCCCTTTTCTGATTCTCAGAATTTCTTCTGTTAGAAGCAAGTTCATTATTGTTGTCCTTGGCAACTAATACTTTTGCTGAGGCGGAAAGGTTTTCCAGGCGCATGAATTCATCGGCCTTTTTATAAAACTTCTCAAGGGAATTTGGTTCCTTCATTTTTAGCCATTTTCCAAATTCACTCGATTTATCGATGGCTCGCACCAAGTAGGTCAGGATCATACGCGGTTCTACATTATCCACTTCGGCTACAGCTATATTGAAACGGCTTAAGAAAGATTTGATTGATTCTCCGGGAGCTTGTTCAAGACTAGACAATGACATTATATCCTTGGCTTTTGAAGCATACAATCTGAACTGTTCTTTAAACTTTTGCGTCAAGTCGGAGAATTGATCTATTGACCGAATTGGAAGCTTTGTGAACCAAAGTAAGGCTACACCTTCCAAGTACACTGGAAAGTATCGACACTTAATCTCGTCTGACGCTCTTGCACCGGTCATATGCCAATCGTACTTGTATAGGAAATGATTAGGGTCACTCGTTCCCCTATAGGCTTGGATAGTAGGAGGTGCAAATTTCCTTGGAAATTCCGCTTTCAGGATCCTTTCCGTAAACGGAGTTCTGCTCGGTGCAAATCCCCAGTCGTTCTCATTCTCTTCCCTTTGCATGCTCTCTTTCATGATGCGGCTAACAATTTCGGACAGGTACCCTTTATTGTTCAGAGACATTTCCGGACATGCACCAGTCCTTCTCTCGGAAGCTTGCCCGGGCACATGTTCACGATAAGTTGGCTGCGGCATAGAACCCTCAGCTTGGAAAGGTGGTATTTCAGGAAAGGTTGTTTGATGGTTTTCTGGTTGACGATTTGCCCCGAGCAGAGTAGTTAATCTCTCCATCATCAAAGCGTTTTGAGCTTCAATTTGTTGGTATAATCCAGAAACTACGTCATCCAATTCAGCCCTGGTGACTCCAACGGTAGGAGTTGCTTGGTCTGCTGTTGGGGACGCGGAAGTCCCTTCATGAGCATTTTCGGATCTGGTGGGTCTACCTCTTCTTCCAGGAGCCATTATTTCAGATGTACTTCTGGTTTTTAGAGGGGTTCTTTTTATAAGTCTTTGCGAAGCAACGGTGGATGATCGCCTGAGTTCAATTCTCAGTGAAAGCACCAAAATGTTAACGAGAAAATGTGAATGCTAACACCCGGTGTGTGTAATAAAGTCGTGAAAGTACCACCCATTGGTACGGGAACAGAATACAAGCTGAAAATAGCAGTAAAATGGTAAAAAGACTACAGATTTATAGTGGTTCGACCCGTAATTGGATCTACGTCCACTTTATAGTCTTTTATTACTGATTCGGTTACAATTCGATACAATACACTTATGACGACAATACAGTTTGATCAAATAGACAATCTCGACTACTAGCTCAAACTTCGATGATGAAACTTGATGAATCCGTGTTGGATGTAGGAAATTCCTCTCGAAGCTTGTTGTAACGTCTCGAATATCTGGAGATCTTCAATTGTGGAATGAGTTGAGAGCTCGGCAGAGTAACGACACTTGAAGAAATGAATGGCCAAAAGTCCTCCTCATGTTGAAGGTAGTGGGGTATTTATAGGAGCTGAACTCTGGACTGGAAATTTCCCTAAGTCTTAAGTCGTGGAAGACTTAAGGTAAGTCGGTAATGAGATAAGGGGGTGTAAGTTGTTTCTGAATGTCCAGAACGAACAAGTCATAAGTCGGCAACAAGTTAGCATACGTCGTAGGTCGGCGATGACTTAAGAGATCGTACGCAACTTAGTATAAGTCGTAGGTCTTAAGCTATCAACAATTGCCTTAAGTCAGAGACTCCCTTATCTTGTAAACTCTTAAGTCAGAGCATCTCTTAAGTCGAAGCATTTCTTAACTCGGAGCCTTCCTTAAGTCGCAAACTGTTAAGTCGGTCTTCTTCTTAGATCGGTCACTGCTTAAAAGTCGGAGACTTTTTAACTCGTTAGGTCGCTAACCACTTCCAGTTGTTAGGTCGTGAGACTTCGTAAGTCGTAGATTGTAAACTTCCTTATGTCGGAACCTGTTAAGTCGGCCCACTTTATAAGTCGTATGCTTTCTTAAGTCAGCTGCTGTTAAGTCGGAGTTTCCTTAGGTCGTAGCATGTTAAGTCGGTTCATACTTTTAGTCATTAGGTCGTGAAGCGAAAGAGGGTTAACACTTGGATAATTTTATCATATAGATATTCCAGAAATAGACGTGTTTATATATGTATTGAACTGACTATAACTGTAAAGTACAAATAGGTCGATCAAAGAGGTAATTAGCCAAAAGGACAAACATTAGTAAATCTCGTAGCCCCTCTCCGTCTCATCGCCGTCGCCTTCAACATCTCGACATCGACCATCACGGCCACGGCCTGCACCACGCCCTGCTCCGCCTTGTTGACGTTGGTGCTGCTCTCCCCTTCTTCTTTATCGGCGAGAAGCTCGTAGGCTCCTCAAACAAACACCAGACCACCTCATCGTCGCAGTCATCCCCCGCTGTACCACCTTAGGGATGCACGTCGACGTCGATCTGAATTTTAAAAAATCAATAACAAAACAAAAATGCTAAATTAAATTAGCTTTAAATCAGCATAATGCTATATTCATTTCTTTATAGTTCAAAAAATGCTAAATTTTACTATCATTTTGCATACAAAGTTAATCCATCAACCATTTTATAAATTTATATTAGATGGAAGAAGCATATTAATATATAATGAGCAATGCCACTAGAACTCCATGCTAAAACATGAAGCATGTCAATAGGAAGTTTGTACTTTCGCTGTTATTTCCTTAAGCCATATACCATCTTTTTGTTTCCAGGCCTTATTTGGATGGAGTTCCAGTTGTCTAATTTTTGTTTAGTTCTTGTTGGTGAAAATATATACATGATAAATTTAAAATGATAGTTAAAAATAGCATTTTTAAAATACAAATGCTAGTGCATTTTTAAAATACAAATGTTACATTTAACTATCATTTCGTATATTCAACCTATGCTAGAGTATTTTAAAAATACAATGCTATGTTCAACTATCATTTGTCATATTCTATACATGCTAGTTCATTTTAAAAATGCAATGCTGCTTTTAACTATCATTAATTATATTCTACACGTACTAGTTCACTTTAAACATGCATAAACTATCATTTAGCATATTCTACACGTGCTAGTTCATTTTAAAAATGCAATGTACCTTTAACTATCATTTAGCATATTTCATACATGCCAGTCTATTTTGAAAATACAATGCTATCTTTAAGTATCATTTTGCATATCCTAAACATGTTAGTGTACTACATAGTTAAAATGCTACATCAATATATCATTTCAAATATCATAAACATGCTATTAGACTTTGTAACTAAAATGCTACATTAAACTATCATTTTTCATGTTTTAAACATGTTATTGTACTTCATAGCTAAAATGCCACTTTACACAATCATTTTTGATATCATAAACATGCCACTATACTTTGTCACTAACATGCTACATTAGACTACCACTTTACATGTTTCAAAAAAATATGCGTACTTCATAAATAAAATGCTATATTAAACTATCATTTTGCATATCTTAAACATGCTAGTGCACTTTGTAATTAAAATGCTATACTAAACTATTTTTTTGGATATCATAAACATGGTAGTAGACTTCATAATTAAATGCTACACTAAACTACATTTTTGCATATTATAAACATGCTATTGGACTTTGTAATTGAAATGCTATATTAAAATATCATTTTGAATATTTTGAACATGATAGTGAACTTCATAACTTAAATGCTAACCGGATGGCAAGCCCAATCAAGTACGTATGGATGCAAAAGCTAACCAGATGCCAAACCTAATCGGTTACATATAGAACCAGTATGTACCCGAGATATATTGTTTAACCGAGCATATCATCGAATTCAAAAACTAACCAGATGCCAAGCCTAATTGGGACATATGGAACCAATCTATACTCGAGATATATTATTTATCCAAGCATACCATGAATACAAAAACTAACCAGATGCCAAGCCTAAATAGGTACGTATGGATGCAAAAGCTAACCGGATGTCAATCCTAATCGGGTAGGTATGGATGCAAAAGCCAACCAGATGTCAAGCCTAATCGGGTACGTATGGACGCAAAAGTTAACTGGATGTCAAACCTAATCGGATACATATAGAACCAATTTATTTATACCTAAGATATATTGTCTAACCGAGCGTATCATCGAATGCTAAAGCTAACCGAATGTCAAGCCTAATCGGGTACATATGGATGCAAAAGATAATCGGATGCCAAGCCTAATCTGGTACGTATGGAATCAATATATACCTGAGATATATTGTTTAAACGAGCAAACCATCAAGCCTAATTGGGTACGTATGGATGCAAAAGATAACTGAATATCATGCCCAATCAGGTATGTATGTAACCAATCTATACCTAAAATATATTGTTTAACCGAGCGTACCATTGTATGCAAAATCTAACCGGATGCAAGGCCTAATCGGTATGTACGGATGCAAAAGCTAACCAGATGCCAATCCTAATCGGGTATATATGGATGCAAAAGCTAACCGAATGCCAAGCCTAATCGGGTACGTATGGAATCAATAGATACCCAAGATATATTATTTAACAGAGCGTACCATCGGATGCAAAAGCTAACCGGATGCCAAGCCTAATCGAGCAAGTATGGATGCAAAAGCAAACCAGATGCAATCCTAATCTGGTATATGTGGATGCAAAAGCTAGCCGGATGCCATGCCTAATAAGTTACGTATGGCTGCAAAAGCTAACCGGATGCCAAATCTAATTGAGTCGGTATGCATGCAAAAGCTAGTCGGATGCCAAACCTAATTGGGTACGTGATGGATGCAAAAGCTAACCGGATGACAAACCTAATCGGGTACATATGGATGCAAAAGCTAACCGAATGCCAAGCCTTATCGGGACATATGGAACCAATCTAGACTCGAGATATATTATTAAACTGAGCATACCGTCGAATGCAAAAACTAACCAGATGCCAAGCCTAATTGGGTACATATGGATGCGAAAGCTAACCGGATGTCAATCCTAATCGGGCACGTATGGATGCAAAAGCTAACCAGATGCCAAGCCTAATCAGGAATGCATGGATGCAAAAGCAAACCAATGCCAAACTTAATCGGATACATATAGAACCAATATATACCTGAGATATATTGTGTAACCGAGCGAATCATCGAATGCAAAAGCTAAACGGATGCCAAGCCTAATTGTGACGACTCGCAAATCTGTCCCATTTAGAGCTGACAATAAACCACACATGTCCAACCCAAACCGAACGAAAAGGCGGATAATCATGGGAAAGAAAGAAGAGAAGAGAGAAGAGAAGAAAGAAGAGAAGAAAGAGAGAAAGAAAAGAGAAGAAGAAGAGAAATAGAAGGAACTAAAACAATCACAGAATCTCACTATCGCAGTGGAAAAACGTATAATATCATATCAATGATCCTTACAAAACAGAAACAATAATATAATATACATACATCTATCAGAGTACAACAATCAATCACAATCATCAACCTGGACAGTTAAAATAACGTGTCCTTACAATTTGCTGATAATTTAACAACAATGCAGCGGAAAAATAAACATATACATGAATACGACCAGAAGACTTATAGCTTGCCTGTTGAAGCTCCAAAGCATCAAAATCTGAATATGTAAATATATTTGATCTGACCAGAGCATTGAAAGGAAAGAACGCTCGGATCAATCAGTTAAACCAGCATGAGAAAACACATTTGAACTGAATTTATTTTAAAGTTATAAAAACTTTCTTTAATCAAAACAAAGGTATCTTGTAAGACCACGCCCACACATAAACACGGACGAGTTTTTACCTTATGATAACCAAAACCTTTCATATCAAATCATGTTATATTATACTAGTGTCTAGTATATAAATAATAATTCAAATAGCCGAAATTGTTACCATTATTAAATTCCAGCATACTAGGCTCTACAAAAAAATGGCAGGCACGTAGTGGAGAATGGATTTCCATATAAATGACTAGGTGAAGGGACCACCTACCGGCAGTACATCTCTAGAGGAATGTACCGAGACCCAACTGATGGTCCTCTACCAACATAAGACCGCCCTAGCTCTAACTAGATAGTACCGAATATGTCATCACCCCGGTCATTACCGACCTATCCGAGGGCCCTCATAGCATATGTCCACAATAATTTAAAACCCAAACGTCATAGCAGGAATAAATATATCTAGAAGGGGATGATCATATCCTAATGGCTGCGAACCACAGAGCCCTGCTGCATCTACCCCATTTCGGTCATTTTCGGGTGTGAGGCCAAAGGTCACGATTACCTTTCACATAGCACATCATCTTTCTTTGAATGCCACATTGCCATTCCATCAACCACTATTGACTTTCACAAACATACAACCTCTGAGCTCATACGTCTCAGAGAAGGGTGTTAAGCTAAGAGAAGTTGCTTTCTCGGCCACCAAACAGATGTACGTTTGTAAAAGTCAACGATGTAACCTCAAAAATGCAATGTCAAACATCCATCCATACAAGTTGTCCAAGAACATGACAAACCGAAGGCACTCTCCTACCACATCCTGTCGAGAATTAACCCTAGGATTAGTAGCGATCAGTCCTTGCATTGGATATTTCATAACAAAGAGACCACTACTACTATATGTATATTGGGAGTTTATCCCCAAATGATCAACGAGCAGTCCTTCATTATGAATATCCCAAATCATTGTCATCCAAACTTGCACATTCGAACGCATATACGTTGGTTCGAAGTGGTTCTCGGATAAATCCGACCCCGGTCTCTCCGGATCAACACCGATAAAGAGTCCAAATATTTGATAGTCGGTTATTTAATTATCAAAGCAACAACCAATATCCAGCACCATAAGCAATCACTAGGCCCATTTAAAAAATCTTTTATTAATTAAATAAATCTCCAAATCTCTACTTCAAATTAACTTTAAGAGATATATCCTCAAAAATCATTTCAAATCTTTCTATATTGGAAAACATTTCCATATACTTATATCTACAGTATAAGCATATTCACAAATCACTTCATCTCGGTACTTAGAAAATATTTTCACATACTTATATCAATGGTATAAGTATATTCAATAACACTACCATTTGGAGACAGGCCAAATAGATTTCTATAACTGTATAACTCCAAAGTTCATATGCCTTCGGACGGGTGTTAAGTATAGGAAGCAATGTTCCTACACTACCAAGCCTTTAGTACGATCATAAGAACCAATTCGTTTATTTCACGATGAAAGGTCAAAACGAATGTTACGTAAAACATCGATACGACAACCCAAAAACATTAGTATAAGAATTCGGTAAATTAATATATATATAAATCCCGTATACTATATAAAACATTTTCTTTCGGAAATCATTTACTATAACAACAGTGTTATAGTCCATGTCTTCCATACTTCCCCGAAAACTTCTATTACAACAATATATGTTGAAATCTATGTTTCCGTTACTTATCACATTTTCAAACATTTTCAAACCATTAAATTCCATTTAAAACCATTACTTCATCAAAATATAATTTATTTTTAAAACATTGAACTTAATCTAAATATTTCTTTCAAACATTCCTTTAAATAAAAACCCACATTTACATCTCAACATAAAACATTTCCATATCTATAAAACTATTTTTATAAATATCCTTTTGATCTTATAAAACTCTATTTTATAAAATTCCTTTATATACAAAATTCTATGTATAAATCATTCTTTTATAAAAACTCATTTTACTATCAAAATCCATTTTCTATATAAATCTAGTTTATTTATAAATCCATCTACAAAACAACTTCAAATCCTTTTACAAAATATATATAAATTCTGATTATAAATCTATTTCTTTATTTATAAAATATTACTTCTATAAATCCTTTTATAAACTATTCCAAAATCTCAAATCAAAGTATTACTCAAAAATATATTTTTATAACATCAAAAATCTTAACTTTTATTTCTTTAAAAATGAATTCAATCCTTTTTATAATTTAAAAATCATTAAAACATATATACTTTCAAAATCACTTCAAAATCCTTTTTAAATCAAAACCATCATTTTAGTATTTCAATTATCGAAAATAAGGCCCGGTGCTACCATAGCACTAAATAAATCAAATCATATCAAAGACATCAACATGACATCCAAACAACATATATTAGCATATATATGAAAAGTAAATCAACAGTGGTAAGGAATTCTATTGGATCCCTCCAACCTATGCCCTTGCATCAGAGACATCATATAATCATAAAAATATAAATCAACCACTTCGAGGCGGGATTCGTATACAAAGGGTCATCCGCTTTAGACGGGAACATAATAGGGTCTCATCCGCTCCAATAGGTGGGAATATATCCAAACCAACTAATATATATAGTATATCATCCAAGCAAGCAACAATCATCATAAATAAAATTATTCCCACTTATATAAAAATATAAGCAGGCCAGAGAGGTGAGTTAACTCAGAAAAATGCGAGAAATCTCCAAAGCGTTCTGGTTTGCATAAAAATTAAACGGTCATTCAATCTAACTCAAAAATTCCAACTAGCTTCGAATTTTTCCAATCCGACTCCACAGTGTAGTGCTCGTTGATATGAACGTAAAGCAACTTGTCGCGCTCGAAATGGACCTCGTACAAACAAGTTATGAATTTATTAACATTCGATAAAATTAAAAATAAAATTAACATAATAATTAACTTATAATTAAAAACTTAACCCCCCTGCTTACTTTTGTTTCCTCTTCTTCCCCAGGCTACAGGCCCGTGCGGATCACGTTTAATTTTTTTTATTTCGTTGGTTGCGCCCGCCTCCCCACATGACGCCACCACCGCCGCCGAACCCCCCAACCGCTCCAGCCTCCGCCTGCGCGTGTCACCTACATGCATACGCATTTGTGTATTTTAAATCTCCGATCAACCGTGCAACCTAGCCAACCCGCGAACCGCCGCCGACGCCCGCCGTTGCCGCCCACGTGCGTCGCGCGCAATCGCCTGCACAGCCGCCACTTCGCCCAACGCCGCCCCCAATAACTGGGCGCGTGTACGTGCAAGACCGAAGCCCGAAACCCCAAAATGCTGTAGTTGAACGGAGGTGAATTCCGGTCGTCTTGGCTCGTCATTCGACGATCCGACCGTACACTAGCTTCATATCGACGTGCTCTACATTTTTCTAGGTTAAGTCGAAGGCTACTTCGGCTTCTAGAGGCTCCGATCGTTATCGATTATTGGATGGTGGAGTTTAGAAATGGCGGCTAAAATATCTTTCAGGGTTAGGGTTTGCAAATGAAGAAGGTTGAGGTCTATTTATAGAAAATAAATTCGGCACTATTCATCCGTGAAAATTCCGAACTCCAAATGAAGCGTGCCGCCTGGCGTTTTATATGTTATACCCCTATTTCGAATACAATAAAATATACATCGAAAGCCAATTCCATCATATATAGAAGATAGCTTTTCAAATCAAATTATTTTAATTGAAATTCCTTTAATTAATTTCTGCGCGTTTCGAACTCCCATGATCAAATGATAAGTCCAATGGACACGAAATTCGACAACATACTATAATTCACTATTACGGATCTAATGAAACTAGTTTTGTCGAAATCCGAGACAATGCCGAAAATGACTATTTTTACATGTTAATTAAAACATAAAATTTCCAATTTATATTAAATCACTTTTAAATCAAATTTAAAAGTTTACTAACTCCATTCTAATTTAAATAAATTTTAAAACAACTTTATAGATCATTTTCCTTCATATTAAATCAAAGATCCAATTATTTAAACAATTTCAAATATTAAATTTAACAATTTAATTATCAAATAAATCGCTATATTTGAAATATAAGTTAGTTAACTTATAAAATTAACTTTTAAATATTTAAAATCAATTAAATATTCTAAATTCGGATGACTGAAATTCTTGGTCATTACATTCTCCTCTCCTTAAAAGAATTTCGTCCCCGAAATTACCAAGTAATAAAAATGTCACAAAACCCATTAACTTTTTAAAAATAATTAGTTGAAACTAGATTACCCAATTCATTTAAGCCTTTTAACTTTCCGAAATCAATTAGTTAAACTTCTTATAAAAACTATTTCTAAGTCTTCGAATTCATAATTAGCTTTCCAAAACCAACTAATACGATTCATTCATTCATCCTAACTTATAACTCAAAATCAAATTTTTAACTATCAAAAATTTTCCCAAAATTCTCAAAAAATTTCTAACGCCTTAAATTTACGGAAAATTTCACCAGCGTCTAGTTTGCACGGTTCAATCATAGTAAAATCACAGTGTATATATATATATATATCAAAAATATGCATCTCATCTTCGAGGATGAGGCATTCCGTAGGGAAAAAGTGTAAAATTACGATATGTAATCCGAGATATGTACCTTTTATTATATTAGCGAGCATATACAACGAATATTATGCGAAAGCAAGCTCCAAAAGCGAAGCATATGCCATCCGCACCTACTAATCACTCAACAACAAAAGAGAATATGTATATAGAAAATAATATCAATATATAACATATAACAGTACAACAACTATATGCAAATATAGCAAATGTAACAAAAGCAACAAGAGAAAACTTCAACCAATTAATATTTATCCAATCAATTCATAATCCTATAAATTTACATTTTCAAACGTCAACACTAAATTTATTAAACCCCATACGATGTGCATATATCATTCGTATGAAAAACCTTACCTGATCACTCGCTCGATCATACAATTTCACTTCCGAACTAGTATCGTTCACACGATCATTCTAGTGCGGACTCATATCCGGTTACTTGATTAGAAAACCGTCATTCTTCTTGCGTAGCATATACTATGATGGAGAATATTATCCATCAAAAATCCACATCCAGGGTTCACCATTAAGAAATCGAGTGAAAAATCCTAACTTAGATCGGTGTAAATCACCTCCAAATTGTATATTCAAATATGGATCAAACAGTTATGCGAAAAAATAATATACGTACAACTTATGTATTTATTCCAATTGATTTCTTATTATATCTCATTCTTATTCCCGAATTCTTTTATTTGCATTTGTTTCCTTTTACTTTCATTTAATCTGTCTCAGTTTAAATCAAATTCAATTATTCATATTAATTTCACTTACATTCAATTTATTAATATTCACTTAGTTATCTTCACTTCAAATTCAATTCATGTTTAACGACCTTTCATTTCATATACAATTTACTTAGTATATTTTCTTTTAATACTAACAACACTTAACAACCACTCCATAAAATTATTTACCTAAGTTTATAAACATTATATACAACATTCTTATTTTTATTTCACTTTAAACTTAAGTTCATATCCAATTCTATCAAAAAACATTTTAAAACATGTTCAATTCATTTTACAACTCAAATTGAAATGCATTTGATAACTTAAGTTCATTTTCACTTCAAAAATCAAATTCTATTTTATTTAACTCGTTTCATCCTACTTTACTTAACTTTAAGTTAAATTTCATTTCAAAATTCAAATTCAGAATTAGATTTCTTTTCTTTTTAACATTCTCTTTCAACAAATTTAAAAAAAAATTAGCTTAACATTATTCAAATCCATAAGTTATACAAACTTACTCACTTAATATTTGATTTAAAATTCAAATTTTCTTAAGTTAAACTTCATTTCATATATTTCATTTCACTAACTCAATTTATTTAACTTTACTTAAGTTAATTCTTTTATTTCATATATCTCAAATTCAAATTTTCCCTTTTATTTGCTTAACCAAAATGTTCAAACATTTTAAAATTTGGATTTACTTTCCTTTGTAAATTCATAAGTTGTAAACTTATTTCTTTTTTATACTATTTTCAAATTATAAGTTCAAAAACTATTTTCATATATTTATCAGTGCATACTTGGAATTTTCAATCAAAACTTGTTTTATTGAGGTCGAAATTTATTACTTAGAGACTTGAAAATGAATACTGATGATGCTGCAGTCATCACCCGAATTATTTCCTAGCGACTAAAGTGAGTTTAGTGTTATTTATTTCTTTTAAATATCATTTTTTTCATTTATAAATCATATTTATAAATTTATATTTATACATAATTTCACTTTGGTTATATAAAACCATTTATTATTTGATTATCTTTGTTTATATTATAATAATAACTGCTTTTATTAAAACACAAACAACAAATGATAATAATCAAATATTACTATTCACTAACAACCAAACACACCATATATATCTATAATAATTTCTGAAAAAATAATTATCTATATATAAAATATAATTTAGGAAAAATTATTTCATTTACCCACTTTTAAAACAATATCAACTCAGTTTGCCTTGTTCAAGCGTTTAGAAATCCCTATCGATAACATGGCATCCCATATATTGGCTAGAATTCATAAGCCACTTCAACAGATAAATTAACATAATATAAACCATTTTTATATCACTAACAAAAACACTCATATATATAATAAACTCAACTAATCCTAGGGAATTACTGGCCCTATATATAATGAGTACCTAACCAAAGCCTAGGTGTTTGCAAAATCCTAAGCTCTGATACCACATGTGACGACCCGCAAATCCGTCCCGTTTAGAGCTGACAATAAACCACACATGTCCACCCCAAACCAAACGGAAAGACGGATAACCATGGAAAAGAAAGAAGAGAAGAGAAGAAAGAAGAGAAGAAAGAAGAGAAGAAAGAGAGAAAGAAAAGAGAAGAAGAAGAGAAACATAAGGAATTAAAACAATAATAGAATCTCACAATCGCAGTGGAAAAACATATAATATCAAATCAATGATCTTTACAAAACAAAAATTGTAATATAATATACATACACCCATCAGAGTACAACATTCAATCATAATCATCAACCTGGATAGTTATAATAACCCGTCCTTACAATTTTCTGATAATTTAACAACAATGCAACAAAAAAATAAACATATACATGAATACGACCAGAAGACATCCAGCTCGCCTGCTGAAGCTCCAAAGTATCCAAATCTGAATCTGTAAATATCTCGGTCTGACCCGAGCATTGAAATGGAAGAACACATCTCAACTGAATTTATTTTAAAGTTATAAAAACTTTCTTTTATAAAAAAAGGTATCTCGTAAGACCACACCCACATATAAACACCGATGGTTTTTTACCTTACGATAGCCAAAACCTTTCATATCAAATCCTATTATATTATACTAGTGTCTAGTATATAAATAATAATTCAAATAGCCAAAATTGCTACCATTATTAAATTCTAGCATACCAGGCTCTACAAACAAAATGGCAGGCACGTAGTGGAGAATGGATTTCCATACAAATGACTAGGTGAAGGGACTACCTTCCAGCGGTAAATCTCTAAAGGAATGTACCGAGGCCCAACTGATGGTCATCTACCAACACAAGACTGGCTTACCTCTAACTAGACAGTACCGAATATCTCATCACCCTGGTCATTACCGACCTATCCAAGGGCCCTCATAGCATACATCTACAATAATTTAAAACCCGAAGGTCATACCGGGAATAAATATATCTAGAAGGGGATGATCATATCCTAATGGTTGCAAACCACATAGCCCTGCTGCATCTACCATATTTCGGTCATTTCCGGGTGTGAGGCCAAAGGTCACGATTACCTTTCACATAGCACATCTTCTTTCTTTGAATGCCAACATTGCCATTCCATCAATCACTATTTACTTTCACAAACATACAACCTCTGAGCTCGTACGTCTCAAAGAAGGGTGTAAAGCTAAGAGAAGTTGCCTTCTCCGCCACCAAACAAATGTACGTTTATTGTGACGACCCACCTCCTTGACCCTCAGAAATCGACAAAAATACATCCTCGGTATTTTCGTGCCGCAATTCCAAGTGCTGGAGAGGCAGATTATCATGGGGTAAAGAAAAATAAAGATAGAAGATAGAACAATAGCAATGTACTTAAACTTTAATAAAACATATAAGGAGTATAAGCAATCACTCCAAATGATACATCATAGTTACAGTAAGTACTAATCCAGCCAGGATAGTTATAACGGTCTATCCTTATGTGCTGGTAAATACATAATACAACGGAAAATTAAAATAAACATCAATTGGTGCTCCAAATATCCCATGTTCCGTGCAATGCTCCAAGCTACTTGATTACTTGACTGCCTGGAGAAATAGGGCACACAGAGTTTAAAGGGAAAAGAAATAAACTCTGGGTCAGTCATGGGACTGGTATGAGAACTCAAAAACATGGTTTGAAAATAAAGTAATCTCATAAGACCACGCCACACATAAACACCGGAACAGGTTTTTACCTTATGATAACCAAAACATTTCATACGTAAAATCATATTATTTTTAATCACATTCTTTGAAAACATTTTGCAAATAAACTTATTAATCATAGTCGAAATTGTTACCATTATTAAATTTAACGGCATACTAGCTCCCGACGAGGTTATACAAACAAAACCAATGGCACCTATGGTCCTTGGATTTTCATACAATGGCAGGTAAGGGACTACCTTCCCATATAGTACACCTCTAGAGGGATGCACCGAGGAGTCTCCCTCCTCTTGCTGGCAAAACCGGTCTATCCTTTTTGAGCCCCCTTCTGGATAGAAAACCGAATGTGCCATCACCTTGGTCGCAACCGACCTATCCGAGATGTCTCATAGCATACACCACATAATTTAAACACCTGACATCATAGCAGGTGCCAAACTGATAATCTAGAAAGGTGATGAACATACCCTAATGGGCGCTACCCACTTAGCCTTACGACAAACCCTAGTTAAGCCATTCCCGGGTTGATGATGCCTAAGGTAATGTCTTTACCTTTTCATTTGCATCACATTCCACTCTGAATGCCACACTGCCAAATTCTCCTTTCACTAATTGACTTCCATAAAAATACAACCTCCGAGCTCATACGTCTCAGAGAAGGGTGTTAAGCTAAGAGAAGTTGCCTTCTCCGCCACCAAGCATATTTACGTTTGTAAAAATCAATGCATGTAATCATTGGAAATTCTCTGTCAAATATTCATCCATACAAGTCATCCAAGAACAGGATGAACCGAAGTCACCTTCCTACTGCATCCCTAATTGCAGTAGCCAAAGCCCTTGCATCATCGCAGATTCAACAACAAGGGATCACTGCTATTCATTTACCTTGGACTCGACCCTAAGGTTATCAACAAGCAATCCGCTTATCATAAAGACCTCCGGTATTCAATACAATGGAGATTTCCAAACAAAGAAAGAACTACCGCTACTTTGTAATTTTTCCGCCAGGGCTGTCCGAAAGATTAAATCTTGAGGACCTTGTCAACAAGTAGCCTTTCTTTGCCGAGAAGATTCCTCGGTCTTCAATAATTTTCATCTTCAAACATATTCCAACTCGTAAATTGATTCGAAGTGGTTTTCGGATAGGAATTACTCAAATTCAACTCCGGTTCCTTCGAAATCCAATCATCGATTTTAAGAAGAAAGGGGACAAGTATATGGGTAATTAATAATCCATTAATTCATTTTGTTTTATCAAAATATCTTTTAGCGATACGAGTCTCTACAAAATCATCTTTTCCAATGTATATTGAAATATTCAACCTCATTTATAAAATCTTCACTTAGGGAAATAAATCCCAAATCATTTATCAAAACTTATTAAAACCTTTAACTGATCTTGATAGATAACTAGATCTACCTTTCGATCCGTTCCACCCCTCATCTAAGAAATAAACAAGGTCAGATGGATTTCCTTTCTTGTTGACTACCTTGTCTGCTTTCCCAGAACTCACAGGTGGGACAAGATATACTCTTAGGTATTATCGCAAAACTCTTTCTGTTATTTATTTTACCTCTCATTCGGAGATAATACTTAATTCATAACTTAAGTCTTCGATTTCAAACTTAAGTTATTTATCGGTATACAATGAGGCCTTCCAAGTTGGGGAATAATTTCCTCTTAGGCCTTGGTTCGATCACATTCTTTATCCTTTAAATAACAGCAGTTTCTATACCTTGAAGTCTAATGTCATCTCAGAGTTTATTTCCAAATATTGTTTATTATTAAACAATTCATTCTATCTTGAAAATTCGACCATTTTTCTAAGTCTTCAGAAAATTCCAAAATAAATCTTAAAAAATCATATTTAATTATTATGAAAACATTTGCAAAATATTTGGATCGAAAAAATTCTTTTAAACTCTTAATTTGAAAATCTGATTTCCCTAGTTGCTAGTGAATAGTAATTTCAGGTCATTTTCCAAAACTGTACTTTTTATAAAGTACAAACACATTTTTATCTTTTCAAACTTCATTATTATATTAATAATGAATTTAGAAATTTATTTTATATTTTTAAAGAATTAAAAGCTGATTAAATTCGACAAATCCGTACTTTGGTTAAATAGCGACCTTTTCGTATTTTCTTTCTCCATTTGAAAACTGTTATATTTTTGAACCAAAAAACTTTGTTTCGAGAAAATCCGACTTAAAAATCATTCTCTACGTTGATTTGAAATTATGGGTCACTATTCACGAATTACCGCTACACGACGAGCTCGTTTTCTACCACTTTGGTAAATGGTTTCAGACCTTATCCGAAACAACCATATTAAAACATTTTAAAATGATTTAAACAAGATTTATCTCTATATACACTTCGTTCATTCAAAACAAGGAAAGTGATTCCCTTTGTGTTTAATGACGTGTATTAACGTGACTTTTCAACATAATCAAGTAATTATAAAACATACAAACTTGATTATCACAACATAGCATCCAAACAATCATATAATTATGATACACACCATTAGCAAACAAAGAAACATATAGTTTTCTACTTTTCAAAGGTTTTGCTTACTAACTATTCCGGATCTAGTTATTTACTAACTTTTTCTACCTTTTGGCTTACTAACTTCATAGATCTAGCCACCACAAACATATTCCAAACATTTAAACACAAAAATACATGTTTATACATGTCATCAACTTAAACCACATATTTCTTAACTTTATATAAGAAACAACAAAGGAATTCTCACCATAAGCTAACCAAACTCCACATGAATGTTCCTAATTCAAAGCTACGCCGTCCGGTGACCTTGCTTGAGCCAAATGACTCTTTCTCCTTTGCTAAGTTTCGGCCTAGGGGTCGTTTTGGTGTTTGAGTGGGTTTGAGATGGTGAAACAAGTCTAGATCTACTTAGAATGAAGAGTATATGCAAATAGAAGTGTAGATCTAAGTTTTTGAACTAAAAATGTTTTCTAACTTCTACCAAGAAGCCATTAAAATGTGAGAAGAGAAGTAGAGAAATAAATGAAATGGTAGAATGAAAATGAAGGAGGAGAAGAGAAGAGAAGTGGTGTATATATAAGAGTGTAGAAAAGAGCATATCCCTTAGCATAATATGTCACATCACACAACACATCATCACACACCCACACCCCCTTGTCCTTGCGTCCCTATCTAGCTTACACACCTCACATCACACGTCCTACCCCCTTACACACTCATATGCTAGTGTACTTAAGTGTAGGTGAGTGTGTTGATTTGTGTATATACATAGATGTGATGTTTCCTTTAACTTTTATTTAATAATTGATGCATACACACATATACACATATATATACATATTCACATATCTACATGCATATATCTCTACCTTTATATGGGTGTATGTATGTGCACTTCAACATTTCATTGATCGATTACAATTTCTGTTTGTTAAACCGAAACGAATACCAATTCCGATTTTCGGTCACATTTTCTGTTTTTAGTTAAACTTCATACATCTATAAACGAAATTCATTAATAATATTTCCATCATTATTTATCATTTAAAACACCTTATTTAATATTTAAAATGATTTAAACTTAATTTACCGAAAACTTTCCTTAAATGGCAATTTTTAAAATGATGACATCATCATCGTTTTCCTGACTATAAACACGAAAATATTTTTATTACTTATTATGGTTCGTATAGTCAAATAACTGTATGTATAAAAATCCCGGCTATTTATTTTGAGAAAAACTCATTTTATTGATGAAACGATTTTTCACCGATTCTGTGTGTGAAGCACGTGCTTAATTCTTGAAAATAAAATAAATATTTTTATTTCATAATCATCCTTAGATACAAATATAAGTATATGTATCTAGGCTCGTGCACGATCGTTTGGGCTTCGGAACACTTTTATCGATATCTTGGTCTTCGAGACTTTTATCGATAGTAGCTCGAATATTGTATTTTACACATATTCGTTAAACTTGGATTATTCCTAATCTATTAGGTTCAAATCATTTCTTTTGAGTTAATAAACTTTTAATTTGATAATTTTTCAAATTAATTCACTGTTAGCGCCAAAATTGGTCACTAACCCCCAAATGCAAATGAAAGCACCAAATAACAATCACCGCTCACAGATAGAATGTATGTAGAGGATGTTAATATGAAGAATAACAGAAATTAAAATTAAAGCGGTAAAGACAAAGAATTTATAGTGGTTCGGCTGACTCCGGCCTACGTCCACTCTAGAAATTTCCTTTTTATTGATGTTCGAATCAATTACAGTTACAAACTGGTAGGATAGCCTTAGCCTTAGGAAATAGAAAGTTAGAGAGTAGGAGAGAGGATCCCCTTTTACTGTGCCCCTGCCTCTCTATTTATAGACAAAGATGGGTTGGACTTCCCTGGTGGGCCTGGTAGCCGAGTACCTCAGCCCAAATGGAGTGGTCTCCATATGCCGAACCATGGATGCCGAACGCTGAATGCCGAACGTTGGGAGGTGCGAGGTACTGAGGTATGGAGGTGCGAGGTACAATGCCGAGCGATCCTTAGTGCCGAACCTCCATCATGCCGAACGTCTCCAGATGCCGAACGATACTGGGGTGAGGTGTGCCGAACGGTCTTGGAGTGGAGGTATGCCGAACGACATTAGAGTGAGGTGTGCCGAACGGCATTGGAGTGGAGGTATGCCGAACGGTCTTGGAGTGGAGGTATGCCGAACGATACAGGGGTGAGGTATGCCGAACGGTCTTGGAGTGGAGGTATGCCGCACGACATTAGAGTGAGGTGTGCCGAACGGCATTGGAGTGGAGGTATGCCGAACGGTCTTGGAGTGGAGGTATGCCGAACGGTCTTGGAGTAGAGGTATGCCGAACGATACTGGGGTGAGGTATGCCGAGCGGTCTTGGAGTGGAGGTATACCGAACGACATTAGAGTGAGGTGTGCCGAACGGCATTGGAGTGGAGGTATGCCCAAACGACATTAGAGTGAGGTGTGCCGAACGATACTGGGGTGAGGTGTGCCGAACGGTCTTGGAGTGAGGCCGGACGCTCTACATGCCGAACGACCCTAAATACCAGTTGACCCATTCGTGTCGAATCGTAGAATAGCCGAACGTTCATGGATGCCGAACGATACTTATATGCCGAACAAAGCAGTTGTGCCGAACGTCATTTGAGTGAGGTGTGCTAAGCGACACCCTAGTGAGGTGTGCTAAGCGACACCCGAGTGAGGTATGCTAAGCGACACCCGAGCGAGGTTGATTCCTGAAATTTGTATCGATCATAACTTGAGCATATGAAGTCCGATTGACTTGAAAATTGCAACTTTGGCTTCCTCCTCTTTGATCGTCGTGTCATATTAATTCTAACTTGATTTGGACTTGGACAAAATTCATCGATGTCCATAGTGAACCTGCGGTATACAACTAATATTCGGAACAAGTAATCATTGATTCTTTGCTAATTCCTTGATATCTCGACCTTGCCAAAAAGTGGGTTAACACTTTGCCCCCCAAAACATGCCTTTTGGTAAAAGGCGTGTTTTGAATAGCTTCAGATCGAATGCAGTGAGCTTATGTTCTATTTATTTCTTTAGTATTGTCAATCAGATTTATGGCTGTTCGAAGCCGAATCAGTATCTACTTCCACTTACGGAAGTCAGTAACCAAATTCTATAGCCTCTCTGAACTATCGATGGTCACTCCGGACCCTTGCTAAGTCCATTCCAGACTTAACGATTGAATAGAAAGATCATGTTGCACTCTGGCGTTGCTTTCTATCCCTTGCACTCCAGCCCCAGTTAGGGCATATAGCGATGTCTTGGTTGTTCTAAACCGATCATAGCCTCTTCGGGCTCTTGCTGGATCCCATCCTGTCACTCTCCGGTGAAGGGGAAACAATGTTGAGTGAGCCGATCCTGTCACTTTTCGGCGAAGCGACTCACTTCTTGCACTCTGGTTCAGTGTGTCTGAACATTAAGCGATATCTTGGCCTAAATCGTCGACCGATCATAGCCTCTCCGGGCCCTTGCTGGATCCCATCCTATCACTCTTCGGTGAAGGGGAAACAGCGCTTAAGCAAGTCGATTATGTCGCTCTCCGGCGTAGCGACTCACTTCCTGCACTCCGGTTCAGCGTTTCTGAACATTAAGCGATATCTTGGCCTAAATCGTCGGCCGATCATAGCCTCTCCGGGCCCTTGCTGGATCCCATCCTGTCACTCTTCGGTGAAGGGGAAACAGCGCTTAAGCAAGTCGATTCTGTCGCTCTCCGGCGAAGCGACTCACTTCCTGCACTCCGGTTCAGCGTTTCTGAACATTAAGCGATGTCATGGCCAAAATCTTTAAGCCGATCATAGCCTCTCCGGGCTCTTGCTAGATCCCATCCCGTCACTCTCCGGTGAAGGGGGAAAACAACGCTCAAGTGAGTCGATCCTGTCGCTTTTCGGCGAAGCGACTCACTTCTTGCACTCCGGACCCCGTCTCTCCGGGTAGGGTCATAAAGCGATCATCATTTTGTATCAGTACGTAATATTCGTCCTTTAACTCTCCGGTCAAAGGCTTATTCAGGAAATTCAAGTTTATTTATTAAATTCAGACCCTAGATGTTCAATCTCAAACATCAGGGAAAAACTAAACAACGCCTCTCCGGGCTGAACAGTCTATACCATCTCAGAGCATGCCTAGGGATCTCTCTGGTTCCCATACATGAGTGAGTGGAATAGCCGTTTTATTTTGAAAGCAAATCTAAGAAAAGTGATTGAACAGAGCTCATATCTTGAACTTGGCCCTTGCCATCATGATCAGTTGATGACAAGTCGTGATCCCGATCCTGGATCGTTCCTGTTACGTGGAGGCGGTGGCTGTTCAGGCCTTACCGCTGCTGTCGGTTCTCTGACATATTGTGGCAATCTACCACTCCTAGCATGTTCTTCCACCTCATCCTTTAGGTGGCGGCATTCATCGGTCGTGTGCCCATCCAGCTCATGGAATAGGCAATATTTTCCAGTTCTGCGTTCCCGCTCTGTGGGATCTCTTCTCGGCGGCTTTCGATAAGGGAGCTGCCCCCGAGTTTCAGTGTAAATTCATTCCAGGCTTGCCGTCAAACCGGTGTATTGCCTGAATCTGGGTTCCCGAAATTTCTTCCGTTTATCAGGACCGTCCTGTGCATCATCCTGCTTTCTCTTTCCTTTGTCTGCTCCAGACTGTCCTCCTGCGGTTCCTTCGCTTCGTGTAGTGTTTATTTCCTGCCTCTCGGCTCGTGATTCCTCTAGCCGAATGAATTTTTCAGCTTCATGATAAAACTCTCCTAGATCTTGCGGTGGGTCTCTGGTCAGAGAATCTTTGAATTCGGTGCCTTCTGCAATTCCTGCTACAGCCGCCATCAAAATCATTGATGGATCCGGGCGATCTACAGAAGCCACCGTTGCATTGAATCGCAATAGAAAATCTTTTATGGACTCTCCGGTCCTTTGCTTTATCGAGGCTAAAGTCATCACACTCTTGGGTCGCGTCACATGGACCCTAAACTGTCTCATGAAGCATTCCACTAGCTCACCCCATGTCCTGATTGATCCAGTCTCTAGTTGTCTGAACCAAAGCGCAGCCAAATCTGATAAAAATAAAGGGAAGCATCGTGCCATCACTTCCTCGAATGCCCCCAGCACTTCCATATGCCTGATGTATCTGGTAACGTGCATGGTTGGGTCTGACTTTCCATCATAAGTATCCAGCGTGGGTAACTTGAACTTTGGAGGATTCCTCGCATTCCTGATATTCGGAGTGAACTGGCTCCGACTGACATCCTCTAAGCCTCCGCTTGACAATCCTCCTCTCATTATTCGTCGCACTAATCCAGCCATCCTTTCATCTCCATCAAGGGGTTGTCCCCTCAACATGCCTCTATCCTGCCCCACAGGTCTCGAAGTGTATTCTGGGTAATATTCTTCATGTGGTTCATTAATGTTGGCGTTAGCTCTAGCCTGCTGAGCTCCGTCCGTGGGTCTTCCAATGTCAGATCCTGAGGGTCTGCCCCCAAGCCCTTTTTGATTGCCTTCGGGCACTGCATTCTGTTCTTGGTTCTGACCTTCAGCGTTCTCTATAGCTCTAGTCTCCTGCCCCATATCGGCAGCAACTGCAGCCGGTCCTAAGTTCTGTGCTCCGGCTGTTCTCATCTGTTCAAAGAAGCTCTGCATCGCTTCTTGTTGGCTCTTCATCAATCTCTCGTGAATCGAGTCCATCATTGCCTCCATCTCGTTTCGAGTGATGTAGATCGAGGCTCGGCCCTCTCCAGCTCCAGAGGAAGCTTCTTGACTCCCTTCCTGATTGCTCCTTCCTGTCGCTTGCTTCCTAGTTGATGGCCTGGCCATTGCTTTCTAGAATTCAAGTTCCTAGCTCCAAAATTCCCAAGTGTTTGTGTTCTCAGTGAAAGCACCAAAGTGTTAGCGCCAAAATTGGTCACTAACCCCCAAATGCAAATGAAAGCACCAAATAACAATCACCGCTCACAGATAGAATGTATGTAGAGGATGTTAATATGAAGAATAACAGAAATTAAAATTAAAGCGGTAAAGACAAAGAATTTATAGTGGTTCGGCTGACTCCGGCCTACGTCCACTCTAGAAATTTCTTTTTTATTGATGTTCGAATCAATTACAGTTACAAACTGGTAGGATAGCCTTAGCCTTAGGAAATAGAAAGTTAGAGAGTAGGAGAGAGGATCCCCTTTTACTGTGCCCCTGCCTCTCTATTTATAGACAAAGATGGGTTGGACTTCCCTGGTGGGCCTGGTAGCCGAGTACCTCAGCCCAAATGGAGTGGTCTCCATATGCCGAACCATGGATGCCGAACGCTGAATGCCGAACGTTGGGAGGTGCGAGGTACTGAGGTATGGAGGTGCGAGGTACAATGCCGAGCGATCCTTAGTGCCGAACCTCCATCATGCCGAACGTCTCCAGATGCCGAACGATACTGGGGTGAGGTGTGCCGAACGGTCTTGGAGTGGAGGTATGCCGAACGACATTAGAGTGAGGTGTGCCGAACGGCATTGGAGTGGAGGTATGCCGAACGGTCTTGGAGTGGAGGTATGCCGAACGATACTGGGGTGAGGTATGCCGAACGGTTTTGGAGTGGAGGTATGCCGAACAACATTAGAGTGAGGTGTGCCGAACGGCATTGGAGTGGAGGTATGCCGAACGGTCTTGGAGTGGAGGTATGCCGAACGGTCTTGGAGTGGAGGTATGCCGAACGATACTGGGGTGAGGTATGCCGAGCGATCTTGGAGTGGAGGTATACCGAACGACATTAGAGTGAGGTGTGTCGAACGGCATTGGAGTGGAGGTATGCCGAACGACATTAGAGTGAGGTGTGCCGAACGATACTGGGGTGAGGTGTGCCGAACGGTCTTGGAGGGAGGCCGGACGCTCTGCATGCCGGGCGACCCTAAATACCAGTTGACCCATTCGTGTCGAATCGTAGAATAGCCGAACGTTCATGGATGCCGAACGATACTTATATGCCGAACAAAGCAGTTGTGCCGAACGTCATTTGAGTGAGGTGTGCTAAGCGACACCCGAGTGAGGTGTGCTAAGCGACACCCGAGTGAGGTGTGCTAAGCGACACCCGAGCGAGGTTGATTCCTGAAATTTGTATCGATCATAACTTGAGCATATGAAGTCCGATTGACTTGAAACTTGCAACTTTGGCTTCCTCCTCTTTGATCGTCGTGTCATATTAATTCTAACTTGATTTGGACTCGGACAAAATTCATCGATGTCCATAGTGAACCTGCGGTATACAACTAATATTCGGAACAAGTAATCATTGATTTTTTGCTAATTCCTTGATATCTCGACCTTGCCAAAAAGTGGGTTAACATTCACATTTTCTAACTTGCGAATTTACGGGTCGTTACATTCATCCCCCCTTAAAAGAATTTCGTCCTCGAAATTAAAGGTGAGAAAGAAGATAACTCAAAAGGAATGCATTAGACATGGAATATATACAAAGATACTTTGAGTGACTACCACAGGCGGTTAATACACTACATTGATACAATATATATAATTTATATATCAAGTCTAAACTCAAGATATGCTTTCTTTATCCTATCTTCAGTTTCCCAAGTACAATCATTAGCATCACCACTCCATTGTACTTTGACCAATCTTACAACCTTTCTTCTCAATTGCTTCTCATCCTGATCCATGATTCGAACTGGTCGTCTAATAACAGCCAAATTTGGTTCAACTTCTAAATCTTCCTTGGCAGCTATCTCAATAATCTTTTATGGGTCGTACACATACTTACGTAAGTGAGATACGTGGAAAACATTATGTACACCCGATAATCTCTCTGGTAGTTCTACCCGATAAGCTAACGGGCCAATTCGCTCAAGAATACAAATCTTACCACTCCCCTCATCGGCGAGACCTTCAAAAATACGAAATCTCCAATAAAGAATTCCAAATTCCTTCTCTTTGATCAGCGTAACTCTTCCGCCTACTTTGGGCTTCTTTCAACTTCTTCCTGGTCAAGTCTACCTTTTCTAAATTTTCACGAATCATATCGGGGCCAAGTACTAACCGATCCCCGGACTCGATCCAACATGTTGGAGATCTACATGGACGACCATACAAAGCTTCATACGGTGCCATGCCAATACTTGCTTGATAACTATTATTATAAGAGAATTCAACCAAATGGAGATGATTCTCCCATGAACCTCCAAAATCCAATATGCAAGCTCTCAAAAGATCTTCTAATACCCGATTTACTCTTTCAGTCTGCCCATCAGTTTAGGGATGATATGCGGTGCTAATACTCAGGTTCTTTCCCAAAGATGTCTGCAAAGCCTCCCAGAACTTACTAGTAACAATAGGATCCTGATCACTAACTATGCTGCTTTAGATACCATGAAATCAAACAATCTCTCTCATGTATATCTCTGCCAGACTCGTAGCAGTTCTCGTTGGCTTCACTGGAATGAAGTGTGCACTCTTGGTTAGTCGGTCCACAATAACCCAGATACCCTCATTTCCTTTTCTTGATCGAGGTAAGCCATAGATGAAGTCCATCGATATTTGGTCCCATTTCCAAGTTGGAATTTCAAGTGGTTGGAGTAGTCCTGCAACCTTTCGCTGATCACTCTTAACTTGTTGACAATTCGCGCATCTGCTGACGTGGATAGAGATGTCTCTCTTCATGTTTTTCCACCAGAATGTCCTTTTTACGTCCTTATACATTTTATTTACTCCAGGGTGAATATTAAACTTAGATTGATGGCATTCTGTCAACACTTCCTGTCTTAAGTTATCCACATCGGGAACACAGATCCTTCCCTTTAATCTCAATATCCCACGGTTATCAATTTCAAAGCTTGAGTCATAACCTTTGTTTACATCGTTCATAATCTTCTTTAGATATTGATCTCCTTCTTGTCTGCGGGAAATTTTCTCTAAAAGAGTTGGAGTCACTACTAAATAAGCTATTACAGCATAACTTCTGCTTAAAGCATCTGCTACCTCATTGGCTTTCCCTGGTGTGTATAAGATGTCTAGATCATAAGATGCGAGGAATTCTAGCCAACGCTGCTGTCTTATGTTCAAGTCCTTCTGAGTGAAAAGATATTGCAAATATTTGTGGTCTGTGAAGAGCTCGAACTTTTCACCTATTTAAAGAAGGAATATTATTTACCTAGATCAACAAAGTTCATAGAGCTAAACTATGAGAGATTCTTACCTAGTAAATAATGTCTCCACATCTTCAATGCAAACATCACGGCCAATAGCTCCAAGTCGTGTGTTGCATAATTTCGCTCATGCGTCTTCAACTGCCTACTAGCATATGCGATAACCTTCCCATCTTGCATTAATACTGTGCCCACACCTTCTCTGCAAGCATCAGTGCATACCGTTAAACCGCCGCTTTCGTCAATAATCATCAAGACTGGAGTGGTATTTAACCTCTTCTTAAGTTCCTGGAATTCTTCTTCACACTTGGGTGTCCACTCAAACTTCACGTCTTTCATTGTCATCTTTGTCAAGTGAGAGGAAATATTAGAGAAATCCTTAATAAATCTTCGATAATATCCGGCCAACCCTTAGAAACTTCGGACATCCTTCGGAGTTTGTGGTTGCCTCCGATCCTGAATAGCTGAAATCTTGGCTAGATCTACTGAAATTCCTTCATCTGATTTCACATGCCCAAGGAATCTTATCTCTTTTTCCCAAAAGCGAAATTTTGAAAACTTAGCCTTAAGTACATTCCTTCTCAATATATCCAATACTGTCTTCAAGTGAACTTCATGTTCTTCCTCGGTCTTTGAATATATAAGAATATCGTCTATGAAGACTAACACGAATTTGTTGAGCACATCCCTAAACACTCTATTCATTAGGTCTACGAAATAAGCGGGTGCATTAGTCAACCCGAAAGGCTTAACTAACCACTCGTAGAAATAATTTGAACTTCTAAATGCTGTTAAGGGAATGCAATCCTCTGCTATCCTTAGCCGATGAAATCTTGTAGCTAAGTCCATTTTTGAAAATACTTTAGCCCCATTAAGTTGATCAAATAAGTCGTCTATACGAAGTAATGGGTATTTATTTTTTAATGTTTGCTTGTTTAGGTCACTATAATCCACACATAATCTTAGTGAACCATCAGACTTTGGAACGAAAACTACTTCTACTCCCCAGCTCGAGCGACTAGGTCTAATCAGTCCTTTCTTTAATAACTCATATGTCTGCTTTTCTAGTTCTTTCATTTCCTTGGGAGCCATTTTCCTCTTAGGGTGAACCACTGGTCTTGTGCCAGGAATTAAGTCTACGTGGAACTCAATTTCTCTATGTGGTGGCAAACATTTCGCCTCTTCAAAAATGTTGAGGAATTTCCTAACAAATGGGATTTCTTCTATGTGTTTTTCAAATGAACTAAGTGCATAAATAAAGTTGTCCTTCACCGGGCTTGGGTTTACACACTCTATCATAAATGGTTCCCCTCTTCCATTTCTCAACAAAACCGTCCTTTTAACACAATCAAGTACTGCCTCATAATCAGAGCCAATCCATCATAAGTAAGATTTCAAATTCAACGAAGCCAAGGACGATTAAATTACGTGGAATTTTTTTGGATTAGTGGGTGACTTGAATATTTCTTCGCATCAATACGAGTTTATTCTTACCACCTAAGGGACTAGACACACATATAGGGGTATGTAATACTTTTGTTTCCAATTCTAATTTATCAACCAATGATTTAGAAATAAAACGGTGGGAGGCTCCTGTATCAAATAATACTCTAACCAATCTTTCATTAATATAAATTTTACCTTCCAAGACTCCCTTTCCCTTTGCTGCCACGGAAGTTGATAGATTATCTTTGATGGCGAAAACCTTGGCTTGTTCCCCTTTCTTTATTAGTGGGCATTCTCCTACCCTGTGCCCCGACTTGTGGCAGTTAAAGCAGCCTTCTACACTAACTTTAGGATTCTTACAATTATTGGAAAGCGGCCCTTTTATTGGCAACTGAAACAAGTGACTTTCTTTAGCTTATCTTCATACGATCCTCCATCCGACTTGCCTTGCACTGGTTTCTTTCCAAGTTTATTAAACTTCCTCTTCTTCCAATTGTTGTTGTTTTGAGTTGCGGGTAGGATTTTCTTATCTAGGGCTTCGTAACGAAATCTACAAACGTTCCCTTCACATGCGTGGTCATTCCATCTTGATACTGCTTCTTCATCCCCACATTAAACATTTCATTTTTCTTTAGAGGGGTATCAATCAAACATGGACCAAATCGAGACAGTTCGTTAAACTTATTGCAGTATTCTTTGACAGTTACATCTCCCTCTACTAGATCCATAAAGCTTCAATACAGACGAGACTTCCCTACAGTTGGCATGTATTGCTCTTCAAAAACTTCATTGAGTCTTTCCAATGAGAAATCTTCTTCCGGATCATTCATGGTAACCAACTCCCACCATGCCAAAGCTCCCTCCTAAAGTTGCCAAAAGGCTAAGAACCTTTTCTTATCATCTTCAATATCCAATCCTTTGAAGATCCTTTTATATGATCGGAGCCAAGCTTGGACTTCAATAATAGACTCGGTGCCTTTGAACAATTTTCCACCCAAGTTTGCGTAGTCTTTGCATAGTGCAGCAAAGTTGACTCAAACTTGTACTGGAGCCACTACTTCTTCAACAATGGTAGCGTTTCGGGTTCGACCATTGGTGGTTGTAGTGCTGACCTCTCCTTCCTCATCCACCTCTTTCACTCATCTCCTTCTATCTGCATATAGTAAGGAAACAAATTAGAATATATAGACGAGATTATCTTAGAGAGGAAGCATTAATAACCTAATTAAATTTCATTCGAAAAGGTTTTCTGATTTCGCTCTCTCATTTGTTATACTCACTCTAGGGTGTCGCTTACCCTATCTCTAATGAGTTACTCAACCTAGGGTATTACTAACCCTATCTCTGATGAGTCATACCCCAATAAGCCTAGGTTATCTCTTAACCAAAGCTCTGATACCACGTGTGACGACCCACCTCCTTGACCCTAAAAAATCGACACAAATACATCCTCGGTATTTCGTGCCGCAATTCCAAGTGCCGAAGAGGTAGATTATCGTGGGGTAAAGAAAAATAAAGATAGAATACAGAACAATAACAGAATGTACTTAAACTTTAGTTAAACATATAAGGAGTATCACTCCAAATGATATATCAGAGTTACAGTAAGTACTAATCTAGCCAGGATAGTTATAATGGTCTATCCTTACGTGCTGGTAAATACATAATACAATGGAAACTTAAAATAAACATCAATACATGCTCCAAATTTCCTATGTTCCATGCTATGCGCCAAAATGCTCCATTCCAAAATGCTCCAAGCTACCTGATTACTTGGGTGCCTGGAGAAATAGAGCACTTAGAGTTTAAAGGGAAAAGAAATAAACTCTGGGTCAGTCATGGGACTGGTATGAGAACTCAAAAACTTGGTTTAAAAATAAAGGTTTCTCATAAGACCATGCCACACATAAACACGGAACGGGTTTTTACCTTACGATAACCAAAACATTTCATACATAAAACCATATTATTTTTAATGACATTCTTTGAAAACATTTTGCAAATAAACACATTAATCATAGCTGAAATTGTTACCAGTATTAAATTTAACGGCATACTAGCTCCGGATGAGGTTATACAAACAAAACTGTTGGCACCTATGGTCCTTGGATTTCCATACAATGGCAGGTAAGGGACTACCTTCCCGTACAGTACACCTCTAGAGGGATGCACCGAGGAGTCTCCCTCCTCTTGCTGGCAAAACTGGTCTATCCTTTTTGAGTCCCCTTCTGGATAGAAAACCGAATATGCCATCACCTTGATCGCAACCGACCTATCCGGGACATCTCATAGCATACACCACATAATTTAAACACCTGACGTCATAGCAGGTGTCAAACTGATAATCTAGAAAGGTGATGAACATACCCTAATGGGCGCTACCCACTTAGCCTTACGACAAACCCTAGTTAAGCCATTCCCGGGTTGATGATGCCTAAGGTAATGTCTTTACCTTTTCATTTGCATCACATTCCACTCTGAATGCCACACTGCCAAATTCTCCTTTCACTAATTGACTTCCATAAAAATACAACCTCCGAGCTCATACGTCTCAGAGAAGGGTGTTAAGCTAAGAGAAGTTGCCTTCTCCGCCACCAAGCAGATTTACGTTTGTAAAAATCAATGCATGTAATCATTGGAAATTCTCTGTCAAATATTCATCCATACAAGTCATCCAAGAACAGGATGAACCGAAGTCACCTTCCTACTGCATCCCTAATTGCAGTAGCCAAAGCCCTTGCATCATCGCAGATTCAACAACAAGGGATCACTGCTATTCATTTACCTTGGACTCGACCCTAAGGTTATCAACAAGCAATCCGCTTATCATAAAGACCTCCGGTATTCAATACAATGGAGATTTCCAAACAAAGAAAGAACTACCGCTACTTTGTAATTTTTCCGCCAGGGCTGTCCGAAAGATTAAATCTTGAGGACCTTGTCAACAAGTAGACTTTCTTTGCCAAGAAGATTCCCTGGTCTTCAATAATTTTCATCTTCAAGCATATTTGAACCCGTAAATTGATTCGAAGTGGTTTTCAGATAGGAATTACTCAAATTTGACTCTGTTTCCTTCGAAATCCAATCATCGATTTTAAGAAGAAAGGGGACAAGTATATGGGTAATTAATAATCCATTAATTCATTTTGTTTTATCAAAATATCTTCTAGAGATACGAGTCTCTACAAAATCATCTTTTCCAGTGTATATGGAATATTTCAATCTCATTTATAAAATCTTCACTCAGGGAAATAAATCCTAAATCATTTATCAAAACTTATCAAAATCTTTAACTGATCTTTGACAGATACCCTGATCTACCTTTTGATCCGTTCCACCCCTCGTCTAAGAAATAAACAAGGTCAGATGAATTTTCCATCTTGTTGACTACCTGGTCTGCTTTCCCAGAGCTCACAGGCAGGAGAAGATGTACTCTTAGGTATTACTACATAACTCTTTCTGTTATTTATTTTACTTCTCATACGGAGATAATACCTCATTCGTAACTTAAGTCTTCGATTTCAAACTTAAGTTATTTATCGGTAAACAATGAGGCCTTCCAAGTTGGGGAATAATTTCCTCTCAGACCTTGGTTCAATCACATTGTTTATCCTTTAAATAATAGCCATTTCTATACCTCAAAGTATAATGCCATCTCAGAGTTTATTTCCAAATATTGTTTATTATTAATTCATTCTATCTTGAAAATTCGACCATTTTTCTAAGTCTTTAGAAAATTCCAAAATAAATATTAAAAAATCATAATTAATTATTATGAAAAGATTTACAAAAGATTTGGATCAAAAAACTTCTTTTAAACTCTTAATTTGGAAATTTGGTTCCCTAATTGCTGTTGAATAGTGATTTCAGGTCATTTTCCAAAACTGCACTTTTTATAAAGTAAAAACACTTTTTTTTTCTTTCCAACCTTCATTATTATATTAATAATGAATTTAAAATTTTATTTTATATTTTTAAAGAATTAAAAGTTGATTAAATTCGACAAGTCCATACTTTGGTGAAATAGCGACCTTTTCGTATTTTCCGGGAAATTCATTTTTTTAACTTAAAAACATAAGATGAATTCTTAATTTTCTTTCTCCATTTGAAAACTATTATCATTTTGAACCAAAGAATCTTTGTTTCGAGAAAATCCGACATAAAAATCATTCTCTATGTTGATTTGAAATTATGGGTCACTATTCATGAACAACCGCTACCCGACGAGCTCGTTTTCTACCACTTTGGAAAATGGTTTCGGAACTTATCTGAAACACTTCTACTTTTCATAAACCATATTAAAACATTTTAAAATGATTTAAACAAGATTTATCTCCATATACACTTCGTTCATTCAAAACAAGGAAAGTGATTCCCTTTGTGTTTAACGACGTGTATTAACGTGACTTTTCAACATAATCAAGTAATTATAATACAAATTTGATTATCACAACATAGCATCCAAAAATCATATAATTATGATACACAACTGTTACACCAAAAAATCAACATTTCGGCTAGGACCAAAGACTCCTAGGCAGGCAAGGAAAAGAAGAGCGCAGCCCATACCTCTCGGAGCTTCTGAAGGGATGCAACCATTGGAGTTCACTAACTTAAAACCTTACGAAAGCCTAAAAGGATCTGCTTCCAATCTCTAAAGAATTTAAAGGAGAAGAAGGAATCAAAGCGAGCGAATACTACTATTTGATGGCTTCTTTCGAAAGCATACTAAACCTTCCGAACAGATCGAGAAACATACAGGACACTCTTTCGGCAATACCGAAAGGTTTACAAGGGGACAGAGACCATTAATCAATATTGAGAAAAGAAGCAACCTTCAAATAAAGTCAAAAGGTTCATAGCAACACATAAAGGTAAAACCCTTCGGCCATATCGAAAGGATTGCAATGCGTACGAGGAGTAACCTTTCGGCTCAACCGAAAGCATAAGGTCGAAAGGATGGCCGCCTTTGTCTATAAATAGGACCCAAGGGCCCCGATTTGAGGGGACTTTTTCTTTCCCGCCTTATTCTTACAAGATTCAAAGTAATGTATTGTAACCCTAAATCAAAATGGATTTAGGAATTTGTAAAGACCGATAGTAAATAATAAAAAGGGAAGTTTCGTATCTTGTTCAATCTCTTATTATCTAATTTAATTCTTTATTGTATTGATTCATGCTTCTAGGATTAACTCAATTAATAGATTCTGGGCGGCATGATCGGAAATTCAATTGATCAGGCTGCAATTACAACCTTCCGAAGTCATTGGATTCTTCATTCCAACCTTTCGATGAAGGCGACAACCGAATCAAATTAACGAGAGCAGTAAACCTACGAAGTCATTGGTTACTAAAATCAGACTTCCCAGCTAATCCGATGGATCCTTATAAATTCATAGTGACAAAACCTTCTGCTGTTGTTATCTAAATGATTTAACCTTTCGGTGAAGTCCGAAGGTAAGATAATAGTGTTTTACCTGATGGGAGACATCACATACCTTTTGGTTAATCTCAACCTAGCTCCGAATGAGCAGCCAAACCTTTCGATGAGGTCAAGAGTCCTTGAATTTAGCCTAAGGATTACTGTTTATACTACTGCCAATAAGGTCAATCATCTCAAACCTTCCATAAGCACTCAAGATCAACTTAAAAGGGATAAAACCGGTAAGTAATCACCTGTAACACAAAGTAAAGCTTGGCGTGATGTCTTAAAAGGTCTTTCGGAGTCAAGAGTCCTTATTTAGAAGACCGGCTCATGCAATCATGCCGAAGGGTTCAAATCAAAAATCGGCGGTCATTGAAGCCAAGTACAAAATTAAATCTTGAGGATACAATTCCTTTTATCCAAGGCTATCCTTCCTGAATGGTTGCAGTATCTTTTGGCTTGTTGACCATAAATTTAGTTAACATTTTTGGCGCTAGAAGGAGGGCTCGAACCTCCGACCCTGGGGTTAAGGTCCACATTTCCTACCTGAGCACTCTCTTAGGACTCATTAACTTCATTCTTTGAACCAGAAAGGTTTTACTTTGGATATAAGACTTACAGTTCATTTGAATATAATTAAAAGATAAGGTACGGATTCAATACTCGAAGCACAGAACCTCTGGATGTAGGTCCTAATTATCGAATAATTTATAGCCATCTCTTACTTAAAGAGTAAGCCCTTTGCTTTCGAGCTTTACAAGACATTAAGAGGGAAAAACATGATTTATCCTATAACTCATGAAAATGGAATATCAATCAGGTCAGTTCTAAGCTAGTCCCAACCTTTGCTCCAGAAAAAGAAAGTTCAAGGAGAGAGGATATATTTTGACAAATGAGAAGGACTATGCAGTCGTATTCCTTTGGAACTGCCTTTGAGAAAGAAATGATAAAGGATTATGACAATCCTGCACATAAATGGAATAAGATTATAAGCGAAGTCCACCACTTAAGGGAAAACCATGGACGCATAGAAGAGTTCATAATTAAAGGACTAAGGGTAGTAGATGCCTCGCCAGATGGGAATATAAAGATTACAAAGAAAAATTCCAGCTGAAATCTTAAGAGTAGGCCTGTCAACGGATACTTTCGGATGCGGATAGTGCCATATCCGCATCCGCATCCGAAATGATTTTCGGATATTGGATATCCGCATCCGCGGATACGGACGGATATCGGATAATTATCCTATCCGCTAACGACCGATAAATCAAGAAATATAAATATAAATTTTAAGTTTAACATAAATTTTTTTCAATCCAATTGATCATAGAAGTGTTAAATATAAACATATATGCCGATAATAAATAGTTTTAAACGGTTAATAAGCATTAAATGTATATAATATAAACTATTAACTTGAGAAAACAATAAATAAATATATTTTATTATACTAAAATACACACAATTTGTACTATAATATTGACAAAGACCGGACGGATAATTTTCGGATGCGGATGTCTTCGTATCCGTATCCGCATCCGTTTTTTCGGATATCGAATATTATCCACTTTTCGGATACGGATGCGGACGGATTTCGGATTTTTCGGGTATCCATTGACAGCCCTACTTAAGAGCAAGGGAAAACCCCTTGGAAGAGAACCGACTAATCATGAGAAGAAAACTTGCCTTCTAGGAGGAAGTACATAAACCGTGACAAAAAGAAGATTAGATGTCGGAAAAAAAATTACATTGCAACTTTTGCCTAATAAAAGGACATGAAATAAATCAATGGTCCTGCACCTCCTAGAACAAGAAAAACTCAAACAGTTTGTAAAGGATTGAACGGACCGAAGAACAAAGACTCTATTATCAAAATAAGAAAAGTCTACATGGTCGGAAGTGAAATTCTCCTTAAACTTTGGGCTACCTAAAATGGTAGGCTACCAGTGATGGTAGAAAGCCCTTGGTCGCGCTAAGGTAGCCAGGTCAAGGCGCCTCTTGGAGGGAGGATGGGTAATCCCTTGGTCCCGCCATGCTACCTGGCAAAGGTACCAACAAGCCCTTATCCACGTTACATTATGGTCAGGATAAGGCGCCTCCTGGAGGGAGGACGGGTAATCCCTTGGTCCTGCCACGCTATGGCCTGGCCAAGGTACCGACAAGCCCTTAGCCGCGTCACATTATGGCCAGGTTAAGGTGCCTCCTGGAGGGAGGTCGGGTAAGTCCTCGGGCTCTGCTTCAGAATAAGCTAACCGAGCGCACCGGAAACCCAGATGAAATGTCCAACGGACTAAGAAAAGTCCATGCCTGAAATAGGCACTGCCAGAAATCGGCATCGCTTAAAATAGCAACCACTAAAAGGTCGGTAATGCCTAAAATGACAAACAGCCTGAAATGGGCTCTTCTTAAATAAGCAAAAATTGGACAAAAGAGTCCCCGCCTGAAATAGGCCAAAACAGATGACAAATGGACAAAGAAAACTTAGGCCCGAGAAAGCAAAAGCATGAAAAACATTATCAAAGCCTGGAGATGGCGCATCAACAAGAGAATCAGGAAGAAGTCACTGACTTCTTCCCACGAACATCCACCAGACTGGTTTTCTGGTCTTCTATTACTTATTATTAGAAATGATATTCTGGTTTTCTATTACTTATTGCCAGATTGATTCTCTGGTCTTCTACTACTTATTGTCAAAATGGTTCTCTGGTTTTCTGATACTTATTACCGAAAACAGTCTTCCGATCTTCCATTATTAATACTAGTTTAGTAGATATGGATTTCAAACCTTACATTATCTATTACCGTAGATGGTACTCTGAGCCACTATTGCTTATTACCGGGAATGATATTCTGGTATTCTGATATTCTTTTACTGAAACTGGCATTTTAATCATTCCTTACTTATTATCAGAGGATATCGAAAGGTGACTTTCAACTTACCTTCCATCAACTAATACCCGAATCCGAGTCCGATGACACCTCATAAAACTCTATCATTAACACCTAAATCTGATTGTCAGGACTGCTGTTTATTTAAGACCTTAATTTGGGTACAAAATCTTTGGATTTCTATTCATTCCAAGTGCTCGAATTTGGGCTAAAGAATATTATTAAAGAGAATACTGTTAAGACTCCCCGAATGGGGAATTCAGGCTTATAACTATGTCAAAATAAGGGGATTTACTTCCATCAAGTCTTATGCAATCCGAACAGGCAGAAAGAGTTAAACCTATGATCATTTTTCATCATGGCTAAAGATGAGATTTTAACATTTTGAATAAATTACTTTTCATATGATTGGCAAGATGAGTTGCTAATCTAGGCTAATGATATACATAGACAAATATGCCAATTTAAAAGCTAACAATTAGAAGCATTGTTTGCTACGTGTTCCGCAGGGAAGTCAGAATGGCATGGAATAGCAAAGGGTTCAGCAAGCACAAAAGTCGCTGAATGAACAATTCAAAAGTATATCAAAGGTTACATCACAGAAAAGGATCACAAATCAGGTGATATTTACAAACTTTTCCATAATTTATGTGAGTTATGAAGTCATTTACAAACAACAAAGTTATGCACTAGGTATATTTACGTAACCCAAATACATAAACGAATTACAAATCTTAGATGCTTTATCAAAGGTCTCCGCCATGAAAGGATTAACTACATGGTTGATTGCTGCACGGTGAACTTCTTTAAGTTTTTTCTCCTTTCTTCTAATTGTATTCTCATCATCAATTGCCTCAATGTTGGTTTTCAAAGCACACTTAAAGGCATTGTTTGCAGCTCTAAGGGTCTTGTTTTCCCTTTCTAACTCAGCATCATGTTTTTGGAGGAAATAAATATTATGTTCAAGCTTTTGATTCTTGGCAGCATGATCGTTAATAGTCTGAGAGTACTTGACGTTTTGTTGCTCATCAATATACCGAGTGATTTCAAATATCACTCTTCGACTCCTATTCCCCACCACATTGTCGTCCAAACCTGGGGGAGGACTGAGCATGGTGGGAAATTTTTGAGCTGCAAGATGCTTTGATCTAGTAGGCTTCGTAGTCGAAGAGGTTGCCTGTGGAACCGGAAGTTTAATTTGAAATTTTACTGCCTAAAAGGAATTCTAGAGAAGAACATTGTGCCTGACTATCTTTCAATTTTAACTCCAAGTCACTTATTCGCTGGATGAGCTTAAACATCTTCTCATCAAACTCAATTGTGGGATTTGACTTTACTTGTCGCTTAAGCAAAGTAATTGCCTCATCTTTCTTTTTAATTTCAGCCTCAAGATATTCAATGTGATCTTATGATTGCTGGCTATAGTCATTTAGATAAGGTATCTTTTATGCCACTTCATGGCTTTAAGGTTGCCACCAAAACGCTCGAGAAGGACTTCGTCATGAATTACAATCTCACCACTCCTTGATAATAGCCTATCTCTAATGGCACCGACACGAGAAAGTAAACTTTAAGGAAGATAAGACGGAGATGGCTGAATCTTTATTTAACAAAAAGAAATAAAATAGATAAAAATTAAGATAACATGACTTTATTATTATATCGATGAATTACAACTCAATTAGCCACAAAGTTAAGAGGAACAACAAATGCTTTCATTACACCTAAAGTTGAGAGACTACATTTCTAACTTTGCCTAAAGTATTAGCCAAAAGCATAACAGTCGAGTCAAAAGGTATAGAAGCCCCTTCAAGGGTAATTACTGGCATACATTTACTGTAATCCCATTTGCCATGTGTATATTTTTATTTGGTAAGTGTGGTCATACGTTTGTGTGTATATCCTATTTCTAACTATTAATTTCTAAACTAGAACACTCATTTCCACGTTTTAATTTATCAGAACCGTCCTTTCAAAAAGGATTACCACGATAAATTTCCATAAATTAACAAAAAAAGAGATTTTTGATCTGTTTGAAATTACAAGGATTTTTTTTTCTTTAATTGAAATAGATAGTGCAAACTACAGAGTAGAATATTCATACTACATATCTCTTCTATTATTGGTATATTCCTTGTTAATTCAAACGTCACACTTTTTATAAATATTTTTGGAATTTGATAATTTATGGAGATTATATGGAAATAGATACAATTAAATTGTACCTCGCTCCCAATAAATTAAAAAATAGAAATTCACATTCCAGTTCAACTACGACAACAAAATTTTCAACCTAATTATAAATTTATAATAAATTTACGAATGTACAAACATTCTATAATGATAAATATTTTGACTTATTTCAAATTTTTAGATTAGGTTGTACATACTATTCCTATACCAATTACCTATTTTATGGAATATGCAGGCAATAATCATACATGTCTGTTTTAAGCCTACAACTCATCGGATCATATACATGCATAATAATTAAATAAAATTCAAAGATATAAATTTCGATGTTATAAATGAATTATATAATTTTCCATTCACCTTTCTAACCTTTCAAATCTCCCAAATTTGAATCCATACCTTTACTTGTCTCCTTTTCCGTTCTAACCCAAAAAAATATGTATAATAAGGTGTATATGTACTATCAGAATCACATATCCGAGAAGAGATTTGGGGTTAAGGGGAATATAGATTTATAATTATAAAATCTTATCGTTTTCTTTCGCAACATTGATTCACTGCTTCTCTTCTTCTCTTTTATTTTCCACCCTTCTCTGTTTTTTTGTGTGTGTGTTATAATATTTCATAATTTCTAGAAATAGTGAAGAAGTGAAAATGGCAGAGCTTCACTGCTTGATTACAAAATATGAGAAGAGAAGTGAGGGGTTAGACATGTATTTATAGGCGCTCGACTCAACCGTTACCGTTAGATTAAAATAATTAAATTCCGGGTAATCTGGTCAATGCTCAAACCCTAGCTGCCACCATTAGACCGGCCGACTGCTCCCCTATAGGTTGTCAACCAGCCCTAGAAGGGGGTCGACCAGTAGGGTCCAGTATTAATTAATATTTATTTTCTATTTTCGCTTTTTGTTATTTTCACTTCAGAAACTTCTAGCGCTGATAACTTCTTCATTTGAGCTTTGATCGTAAAAATCTAAATATAAAAATTGCTCAGAAAATCACCATGAGCATAGTGTTGCACGTTTCTTGGCCAAATTCCATCGTTTGCTCAAATTCCCTTTTTTGGAGCCTTATTAATTATATATTAATTAACGCTTAATTTTATGGGGTGTTACAACTCATTGGCTAACCTAAATCCACCTACAGACTCTTATAATGTTATGCCTCTTACTTCGATGCTTGATGTTGCTTTAGAGTCTACTATCGGCTATGGAGTTAATAGAGGTACTACTGCGAATGACCAATCCTCTCATAAAGCACCAAATCAAGCTTGGTCCTCCTTTTTCTCTAGGAAACTGCGTAATGCAGAAAGGTACGTCTTCAAACGTTTTAAAGTTTCGTCAAATGTTGATGAAGTTCTTGTTCTGCAAAAATCCATAGTTTATGCTGGTGAGGCATTTTGGACAAACACACTTGTTGGATTCTTTTTGGATGATGGCCACCCTTATTCTATTGTTAAGAAATACCCAAAGGCTAAATGGAAATTAAAGATTACTTGAATGTACGAGTGCTCTCCTCATAAGAGGACCACGCTTTAGTAAAAAAAGGGTGCTTTGAATGTAAGGTTGGACTGTGATATACACTTCTTTGATTTTGGTATTGAGGATGAAAGGATAATGGTACTAGAAGCCAATCCATGTATTATTGATGAGAAAGTTTTTATTGTCACATGTTGGGGCCCGTTGGTCGATTTTGACGAGAGTGGATCACGTCCATTCCTATTTGGAGAAAGTTTGGCTAGTCATATAGGGGAGCTTGCTTGCTTTAATGAAAATACTGAGTGAAGTGCCCAACTTGGATTTTCTAAACAACTTATTGAGATAACCTCGGATAGACCCTTACCATCTCGCCTCTCAGTAGCTCTTTCTAGTAATAAGACTAGCCATGTTATGGTCTAATACCTATGGCTGCCTCCTATTTGCTCTTATTGTCACTCTTTTGGGCATATTGACTCTCTCTGTTTGCATCGCCCAATGGTAGTTGAAGGTGTTTACTCTTCCCATCCTCCTTTACTTGAGAAAATTCCTATTCACAAGCCTCATTAAGGCAACGGAAAGCAAAGGTCTCTATCCCTAATCTGACACCGTCCTCCCCATTGCCTCATCTGTCTGTTCCCCGCCTGTATCATCCGACCTGACAGATATTGCCCGTCTGGATGCTTATCTTTCAACGGTTTTCTCTACTGATCCTCCTCCCTCGGATGCCAGTGGTTCTGACATGTCATCGCTAGTCATCAATCCTCTGCCTAATTCTAGATTTCATCATATTCATCTTGATGCTCCTCACGTTAATGCAGGCTCATCCAGCTTAACTAACACTGATGATTTAGATGATGGTATTGAGTACAACATAGCAGATTTATTTCCATCTTAATTACCACTATGTTATTTTCTCTATTATTCGATATGTTGCTTTTATACTAATGTTGTATGGTTTGTATGTGTTTGTACCAAAATTAGGCACATCACTCTTTAGAAGTTTTTGAAGAGATAAAATGAAGAAAGTAAATGGAAAAAGAGGATTATCTAACAAAAACTCCAAATTTCAGAAATGAGAATAATTAAAATGCACAAAGACACAAGAATTTAGAGTGGTTCTACGTGTCGCCTACGTCCACTATGAAGTTGATAGTTTTATTGATGTTTCTTTGAAGATTACAAGTGAATTCAATGAATTACATCATATAATTATGATTTGCAGCAGTGAATTTCGTTGTTGGCAGCAGCAATGGAGTTCAGATCTGGATCCGGCAGAGTCTGGGCGTGGAAGAATTTCAAGAAGAAGAAGCCCCTTTTCTGTATGCCCTGGGGCTCTATTTATAGGTGTAGGAGGCTGGTATTTCGCTCAGATCTCGGGAGACCCTCTCTGGCATGTGACCAGGCCCGCGCGCCCAAGCCCAGGAAGTTTCAGTCTAATCCGTGATCGATACGAAAAGATTTCGTATCGATCAAGATTTCATCCAATGGAGTCGAAACTTGGCGTGGACATTCTCTAGCATGTACGCAAGCTTTTGTGAAAATTTCATAGCATTTGGACTTGTAGATTAGGAGATATGATCGATACGAAATGGGATTCTCGGTTGGCTGTTTCGTTCGAATCCCTCATTTCAACTCGCTCTTATTCGACTCGGTATTGTTCGAATCCCTGTTTGACTCGGTATTGTTTGAATCCTTGTTCGACTCGGTCTCGTTCGAATCGCTGCTCGACTCGATGACGTGGCGTTTGAATCTCTGGATCACTCTGCCTTTGATGCCGTTTTGATCGAGTCGTTCTTAGACCTTGCCTTGTTCGTATCGATGGTAATGCTTTGCTCGCATCGATAAAAGATGTGCAGTTCGCATCGATGGAGGTAGCCTTTGTTCGTATCGACTATTGTGCTTTGCTTCGCATTGATGGATACGAAGTAGAAGTCTTTGGATGGATGCGAAGTTGACATTGGATGATCGAGTCGAACTGTGGCTTGTCGATGGATGCGAAGTCGATCGAGTCGAACGGAGCTTTCCCCGATGGATGCGGAGCTGAGCGAGTCGAACAGAGGCTCTCTGATGGATGCGAAGCGGAGCGAGTCGAACAGAGGCTCTCTGATGGATGCGAAGCAGAGCGAGTCGAACAGAGGCTCTCTGATGGATGCAAAGCGGAGCGAGTCGAACAGAAGCTATTCAATGGATTCGAACGCGAGGCTATTTTTTTTCCAATTTTGCATCGATCATAACTTGAGCATATTAACTCATATTGACTTGAAATTTGTAACGTTGGCTCTCATAGCTTCGCTTGTCGTGTCATATCAATTTTAGCTCGATCCAGACTCGGACAAAATTCGTCGATATCCATAGTGAGCCTGTGTATAATCGATCTCTAGGACGAATCGTCATTGGTTACTAGTCAATTCCTTGGTGTTACGGCCTTGCCAAAAGGCGTGATAACATTTGCCCCCCAAAGTACGTCTTGTGGAAACATGATGTGCTTTGAAATGCTGCCATTTTCATTCTGAATAACTATCGTCTTTTCGAAGAAAGCTGTAATCTTCGACTGGTTTCCAGTAATATAAATGTTAATTTGTTGACTGCCAACTGCTGTACCCTGTATTGTTGCAATTGATTGCTGTGTTCTAGTGATTAGCCATTTGTTGTTGTAATCGTTATCAAATAAGTTTCCAATTCCTCTGTCAAGTCATCGATATGGTCGTTTGATAGCCATGATCTCACGAGCATATTAACCACATCTACTTTCATCGACTGACCGATATGATTTTTGAATGATCTGTTAATCATCCTTTGGTAAGTAGCATAAGCGTTCTCAAGTTCGAATCCAGGGATTTCAGCATAGCACTATAGGCCCAGGTCAATAATGAGACAGTTGTATTCCTGGTCTAGGACATGCTTCAGTATCTGATTGTATCTAGAGTTTGCATCCATGTATGTGAGTAATTCATGTCTGATGGTCAGGTCCATCAGTTGGTTGATCATTGGAAGTGGAAAGCCGTGCTTTGTCATACCCCATGCAAATCTGAGTAGTTGATGTTTGTTCTCCGCTCTCTGTTCGTTTTTCTTATAAGTAAAGGATTGGATACTCACTTTGGTTGGAGGGCATCATGGATAAACCCACTGGTTTTGAGCAGATTTGCCTCCTCTTTAAGTGAAACAGATCTCTCCGGAACCACGTCGCTTCGTTTTCGTCCACTGAGACATGCCTCGGGTCGACATTTAACGCAGGGTTCTCAATAGCTGGTGAGTGTCCATATGTGTATATGAGGTTGAGTCCAAGCAAACACATCAAGATTCGCCTGAAGTAAAATAGTTGACTCTTTCTTCATCATTGCGCAGAGTTGTGATCTGATCTACAATACTCGTGATGGGTTGTCGGCGCCTCATGTGTTTATTTGCAATGGTAAATGATCAGGCTTATAAGGACGTTGAATCAAAGGATTAGTAGAACTTAGCCTTGTACTGCATGCTGCTACATAGCTGGCTCCAGCTTTGAGATTGAATTTACTTATGTTTCTGAATGATGCGCTTTTCATGCAATGTACCGGCGATCCATTGCTCATCGGAAGGGTCAGAATGATGATCAGTTGCCCATAAGTCCAGGTGTTGATATGATGACTCTATCTCTAGGCATCCTTTCGGTCGCAACCTAGAGCTGTTATGAATATCAGGCATGGGTCATAGGTTCAAGTTGTCATAGTCAACTCTCGGGTAATTACTCTTTTGCCCCCAGTCTCAAGTTGGCGGATGCATTACGCGGACGGTCTAGTCTCATCCTAGCTGTGTCTATACTGTAGTTCAACCTTTAAGAACCAGAGTTGACTGATGAATGGTTGAATCATATTAATCTTATCTTCTTGTTCGTACCCCCAAGTCTGGGGAATATCTCGATAAGTGGCAGGGTAGATAATGTCCGCTTCAATTCTGCATTCTATTCCATTGAACCATGGGATCGAGTTAACCGATGGAAGGCTGAGTCGTGCCTATCCTGTATTATGTTCTAGTTCTTTCCTCTTAGCGGAATACATTGTTACTTTGCCGACATTCGGACATAAGCTAGATTCTGGACGGTTAATGACATTCACTTCGCTGCTTATGTCGCCATACTTTGGGCAAAAACTGAAGAGTGAATCGTCCAATCAGATCAAATGCAGGATTGATGTTTCCCTTGTCGAATCCAGGGTAAGAATCAATGTGTAGATGTTTAGGTTGCACTTGTTTTGAGTTGCTCTTTTAGTCGGATCATGGTAAGAGTCAATGAATGAATAGCCGCGTTGCATTCATTTGGAGTTGGGTGATCAACCATGTCCATTTCGATTTACGTTCTCCCGTCAAATCTAGGGATAAAGTCAGCTCAAATGTAGTCATGTCATGCTCATTTGGTCTCATGCTCTTCCTAACGGATCGAAGGAAGGCGGCGGAGGGTGAATGGTCAAGTCACACTCATTCGTGGTTTATTCTTCTATCCATGCTATGTTAGTCAAAGGTATTCGATGGACGTTCGGGTCACACCGATTTGTAGTCGAAGAGGATCGATATTGACCGTCGATTCAACAACACGATGTAGAATGCTCGGACCTCATTTCCTATCGATCCAATGGTATGATATGAAAGGTGCAGATCGATATTGCCCGTCGATCCGGCGGTACAATATAATTGGTTGCCCAAAACTTCGGGCATCATTCTAAATGTTTAGCATTAAGGTCTCCTTGTAGTCATTTCCTTAAGTTGTAAAGGATGCTAAGCTGGAGATGTAGCGAGTCACCTTTCTCTTCTTTCGGTGATTTGTACTTCTACCCCCAGTCTTGGGTTAGCAGAGTTAGTTCGTGGATGGTCTAATTGCACCTGTGGTGAGTTTATACTCCTCATGTCGAGTTTAGGTCAGAGTTGGTGAATGAATGGTTGAATCACATTCATCTGTTTGTCTATTCTTGTAGCCCACTATGGGGATAAAAGTAAGTTGAAGGGCCATTAACCACACCTATTTGATGTTTATACCCCTGTACGCACTCTGGGGACTAAGAGTTTTAGTAGAAAATGGTCAGACCGCGTTTTCCTCGGTCAATTCCTCTGCCCCCAGGGCAAAAGTCGAAGTGTGGCTGATCAAATTACAACAACTTTAGTTTGATGCTTCTCCCACTGAACTGTAGGAAGGAATTGATTGGCGGATGGTTAGGTCACATCCGTCCATGTTGCACGCACAACCCGTCGGATCACTGGCGAGATTTAGCAGATGAACGGTCATGCCACGTTCATTTGCGGTTGGATGGTAGTAATATCAATTCAGAATAGGACATCCAGCTAGGTCCGTTTTTCGAATCTACGCCTCCCTGTCGAACCAAGGAAGAAATTTTGTCCTGTAGGGTTGGAGTGCATCCCTATAAATTTACGTTATGGGTCCCATGCCGGGGTCAAGAGTTGATGCATGGACGGTTGTGTCACGCCCGCTTAGTGCTGGATGGTTGGATTGCATCCAATTTTGTGTGTTAAGTGTGCCCCCATGTCAAGGTAAGATTGGAAAGCAGACGGTCGAACCACATGCTCTTTTTGTACTACAGAACTTGATGAGGAACCATAGCCGATAGATGGACAGTCGAATCATATCCCTTTTGGTATTCATATTCCAAACCATGCTTTGAAGACCGGAGTTGGTTGATGGGTTTTTAGTCACACCCATTTGGTGTTTATACTCTAGCCTGCGCTCTCGGAACTGAAGTAAGTTGATGGGTGGTCATTCGCACCCAGTTGGTGTTTATACTCCAGTCCACACTCTGGGGACTTAGAGTTAGTTAATGTTTATACTCCAGTTTGCACTCTGGGAATCTGGAGTTAGTTCATGTTTATACTCCAGTTCGCACTCTGGGAATCTGGAGTTAGTTCATGTTTATACTCCAGTTTGCACTCTGGGAATCTAGAGTTAGTTGACATTTATACTCCAGTTCGCACTCTGGGAATCTGGAGTTAGTTGACGTTTATACTCCAGTTCGCACTCTAGGAATCTGGAGTTAGTTGACGTTTATACTCCAGTTCGCACTTTGGGAATCTGGAGTTAGTTGACGTTTATACTCCAGTTCGCACTCTGGGAATCTGGAGTTAGTTGATGTTTATACTCCGTTTCGCACTCTGGGAATCCGAAGTCGGTATTTATACTCCAATTCACGCTCTGGGAATTTGGAGTTGATGTTTATACTCCGTTTCGCACTCTGGGAATCCAGATTTGGTATTTATACTCCAATTCGCGCTCTAGGAATTTGGAGTTGATGTTTATACTCCGTTTTGTGCTATGGGAATTCGGAGTTGATGTTTATACTCCGTTTCGCACTCTGGGAATCCGGAGTTGATGTTTATACTCCAATTCGCGCTCTGGGAATTTGGAGTTGATGTTTATACTCCAGTTCGCACTCTGGGAATCTGGAGTTAGTTGATGTTTATACTCCAGTTCGCACTCTGGGAATCTAGAGTAAGTTGATGTTTATACTCCAGTTCCCACTCTAGGAATCTGGAGTTGTTGGTGTTTATACTCCAGTTCGCACTCTGGGAATCCTGAGTTAGTTGATGTTTATACTCCAGTACGCATTCTGGGAATCTGGAGTTAGTTGATGTTTATACTCCAATTCGCACTCTGGGAATCTGGAGTTAGTTGATGTTTATACTCCAGTTCGCACTCTGGGAATCTGGAGTTGTTTGATGTTTATACTCCAGTTTGCACTCTGGGAATCTGGAGTTAGTTGATCAGGTACGTGGACGGTTGTATCATATCCAGCCTGAGCAGGCAAGCGAAGTCGTTAGATGGACGGATCCATCCTCCTCGAGCTTGTAAATATGGAAGGTGAGGTCGTTAGATGGACTGATCCATCCTCCTCGGGTTTAGGTTGAACACGGGCGAAGTCGTTAGATGGACGGATCCATCCTCCTCGAGCCCATGTCCGTAAGTTTAACTCCAGCTCACACTCTAGGAGCTGGAGTTAGTTAGAGGATTGTCGTGTATCAATCCCTTATTGCCGTAGTGTGATGGCTTGTCCCTGAGCTTGGGGTTTCACTTAGCGAGTGATCGGTGGGATCCCGATTAACTTCCAATTATATGCCCCTCAACGAAGGGTGAGGTTTAGTTTATGGACGGTTGGATCACGTCCATGTTCATTTGGATTCCACTTTTGCTAAGCCTAAGGAGTAAGATTAGTATTCTGGCAAACTTTGTGCTCGAGCATAGGAAAGGATGGTCGAACTACATCCACTTTGAGTTGTGTATTTTCCCTTAAGTCGGGTGCAAAAATTGGAGAATAGACAGTCGAGTCACGTCCAATTTATACTTTGCATTCTTTCAATCGAGCTAAGGAACAGAGTTGAAATGACAGCTCGTGATGGTTAGCGAGTAGGCAGTCAGTCGTTGATGACATTGAATTGAGGGTTGGACCTTTAAACATGTGTTCTCTCAAATAATCCCAAGTGTCTAATGTAGGATTGGATGCATGGATGGTGACATCATGTCCACCCTTGGTGTGATTCCGATTTTATCGGGCATCAGAAGAAGCATAAGTATTTTAGCGAGCTTCAAACACGAGATGGAGGGTGCATTGTTGGGACACATAACTCCAAGTCTCTCTTTATTCTTCTAATTAAATTGCATAGGCGGATGAGGGGATGGTCGGTTGCATCCACTTTGTACTAGAGTCCTGACCTTGTCAGTCTCTTCCGCTTTGATGCCTTGCCCCCAATCAGGGGCATATAGTAGCCGATGAGTGGTTGAATCATGCTCGTCATGATGATACCTCAATGATTTGATCATAGTCTACGGAGGTTGTTTTGCACCCAATCTTAAGTACTCGGTTACCTGCATCATTTGCAAGTAGTTTAATTCAAGTAGGTCATATTTCGCAACGTAAATGAAATTGAATTAGAAATAATTCAAAAGAGATCAGATCAAATCTCATTGATAAGTGAGGCAGCGTCGTATGCTCGCTATTGCACTTCAGTCCAGCCCTTCTCAGTTGGAAGTCTAACGCAAATGGTTCAATTTGATCAAAGTCCTTGATCGATAGGGATTAGATGTTCCCGATCCTTCGTTTTATGGGGCTTGCACATATTGTCAGAGCTATCCTTCCTGGAGCAGCCTTATGGCGTTGGCATTCATGGTAGCCATCTAGAGAATAGGAGTTTTCTGATCTAGAGTATGGAGTAGGTCCCATCCTTATCTTTCCATGTTGATCCTTTATCTGATTCATCAACTCAATATTGGCCTAGACATGTTGGTGTAGCCGTCGGCGGCTATCCACCAATTCTCTTATCAAAGTCATGATTGACGGTCTTCTCTGAGGAATGAGGGAAGACATCTGCGTTTGATGGTATTCATCGCCCTTGGAGAACTCCACGCGCCATTCCCACTTCATAAGGTAGTGTCGAGGGTTGTATTTCCATAGTACACCGACATAGTTAACATGTTGAATTTTCACTGGAAGTTCTGCATGTAGGATGGTTTCAACGAATAGGTCTCGACTGGGAAAGATTCTCCAATCGACATTATGATTAGGTCCATTTTATTGCTTGTAACACTGGTCAATGATGTATGCACGATTGCCCAAGGTTCGAGTGGTTTGGTGATGCCGATTGGATGGTGAGTTGGTTAAGATGGGCTAATAGATTGGTGATTATTTCTAATTTTCACCCAGGTAGGGGGCCCATATAAGATAGTGAGGAAGCCCTCTTGAGGTTGTATGGCATGCTTTTAGTCATATGGACGTGGAATGATTAAGATGCGGGCCTTTGAAGATGGTTCAGCGTTGACCAGCTATGTTTTGAGTCGGCAGAGTAGACAGTGTAGGGGAGTCGTCATATTAGCCATCGTACCATATTCGTCAATTCAGGAGTTTAAAAGCTGGTCAATTGGAGGAATTTACAGTCCACCTTAGCAGCATGATATATTAACCAACTCCAGTTCTTGGCATGTTAGTTAGGTTCTCCAGCCTCTGGGAGCACCGGTTGATTAGTATTCCTTTACCCATTCCTTGATTGCAAGTCAGCATTTGTTGCCGTGATCTCCTATGTCTTGTTCAGTGATGGAAGAATCAGAAGCACAGACGGAATGTTCCTTCATTAAATTGGTGATTGAATTCATTAAATTTTAGGAAATTTGGGTCGTACCCGAATTTTTTTTTGAAGTTTCGTATCGATACGAATTGGACGCAAATGGATCGATACGAACAGCGTGTGAGTATCAATACGAATTGGACGCAGATGGATCGATACGAACTGCATGCGAGAATCGATATGAACGGAGCAGTTGCGATCGATACGAACAGAGCATTCTTGATCGATACGAACAGGAAAGTGGCGATCGATACGAACAGAGCGATGCGAAGCAGATCGATACGAACAGAGCACTCTTGATCGATACGAACAGGAAAGTGGCGATCGATACGAACAGAGCGATGCGAAGCAGATCGATGCGAACAGAGCGATGCGAAGCAGATCGATACGAACAGAGCACTCTTGATCGATACAAACATGAAAGTGGCGATCGATACGAACAGAGCGATGCGAAGCAGATTGATGCGAACAGAGCGATGTGAAGCAGATCGATATGAATAGAGCACTCTTGATCGATACGAACAGGAAAGTGGCGATCGATACGAACAGAGCAATGCGAAGCAGATCGATGCGAACAGAGCGATGCGAAGCAGATCGATACGAATAGAGCGATGCGAAGCAAATCGATACGAACAGAGCACTCTTGATCGATACGAACAGGAAAGTGGCGATCGATACGAACAGAGCGATGCGAAGCAGATCGATGCGAAGCAGATCGATACGAACAGAGGACTCTTGATCGATACGAACAGGAAAGTGGCGATCGATACGAACAGAGCGATGCGAAGTAGATCGATGCGAACAGAGCGATGCGAAGCAGATCGATACAAACAGAACGATGCGAAGCAGATCGATACGAACAAAGTGATGCGAAGCAGATCGATATGAACATATCACTCTTGATCGATACGAACAGGTGCGAACAGAGCGATGCGAAGCAGATCGATACGAACAAAGTGATGCGAAGCAGATCGATATGAACATATCACTCTTGATCGATACGAACAGGAAAGTGGCGATCAATACGAATTTTGACATATTTTCTGGGTGCGAAAACATGGATACGAAATTCACCATATTTTCATGGATACGAAAATATGGATGCAAAAATCTTGATGAGTGTAGTTCCTCTTAGATCTGGAGCAATCTGAATAGAATAGAAGGAACCACTAAACGACATATCTGGATCTTCCCCTTGGATGTTTGCAATCCGATATCAGCAGTAGATCCAATGAGCAGAAGAAAAAAACTGGGTTTCCTCTTAGTGAAAGCACCAAAGTTTTTGTACCAAAATTGGGCACAACACTTTTCGGAAGTTTTTGAAGAGATAAAATGAAGAAAGTAAATGGAAAAGGAGGATTATCTAACAAAAACTCCAAATTTCAGAAATGAGAATAATTAAAATGCACAGAGACACAAGAATTTAGAGTGGTTTGGCGTGTCGCCTACGTCCACTATGAAGTTGATAGCTTTATTGATCTTTCTTTGAAGATTACAAGTGAATTCAATGAATTACAGCAGATAATTATGATTTGCAGCAGTGAATTTTTGTTGTTGGCAGCAGCAATGGAGTTCAGATCTGGATCCGACAGAGTTTGGGCGTGGAAGAATTTCAAGAAGAAGAAGCCCCTTTTCTGTATGCCATGGGGCTCTATTTATAGGTGTAGGAGGCTGGTATTTCGCTCAGATCTCGGGAGACCCTCTTTGGCACGTGACCAGGCCCGCGCGCCCAAGCCCGGGAAGTTTCGGTCCGATCCGTGATCGATACGAACAGATTTCGTATCGATCAAGATGTCATCCAATGGAGTCAAAACTTGGAGTGGACATTCTCTAGCATGTACGCAAGCTTTTTTGAAAATTTCATAGCATTTGGACTTGTAGATTAGGAGATATGATCGATACGAAATGGGATTCTCGGTTGGCTGTTTCGTTCGACTCCCTCATTTCGACTCGCTCTTGTTCGACTCGATATTGTTCGAATCCCTGTTCGACTCGGTCTCGTTCGAATCGCTGCTCGACTCGATGACATGGCATTTGAATCTCTGGATCACTCCGCCTTTGATGCCGTTTTGATCGAGTCGTTCTTGGACCTTGCCTTGTTCGTATCGATGGTATTGCTTTGTTCACATCGATAAAAGATGTGCAGTTCGCATCGATGGAGGTAGCCTTTGTTCGTATCGACTGTTGTGCTTTGCTTCGCATTGATGGATATGAAGTAGAAGTCTTCGGATGGATGCGAAGTTGACATGGGATGATCAAGTCGAACTGTGGCTTGTCGATGGATGCGAAGTCGATCGAGTCGAACGGAGCTTTCCTTGATGGATGCGGACCTGAGCGAGTCGAACAGAGGTTCTCTGATGGATGCGAAGCGGAGCGAGTCGAATAGAGGCTCTCTGATGAATGCGAAGTGGAGCGAGTCGAATAGAGGCTCTCTGATGGATGCGAAGTGGAGCGAGTCGAATAGAGGCTCTCTGATGGATGTGAAGCACAGCGAGTCGAATAGAGGCTATTCAATAGATTCGAACGCGAGGCTGTTTTTATCCAATTTTGCATCGATCATAACTTGAGCATATTAACTCGGATTGACTTGAAATTTGGAACGTTGGCTCTCATAGCTTCGCTTGTCGTTCCATATCAATTTTAGCTCGATCCGGACTCGGACAAAATTCGTCGATATCCATAGTGAGCCTGTGTATAACCGATCTCTAAGACGGACCGTCATTGGTTACTAGTCAATTCCTTGGTGTTACGGCCTTGCCAAAAGGCGGGATAACAGTATGGTCATGATTGTATAGTAAGGGTGGTAGCCACTAAGGCTTCGTGCTTCACACCTGTATTTCCAGTGCCATAATATAAGTGGATGGGCCACGATAAAAACCGATTACCTTTCAAAAAAATACATTAAGGATTTTTCATTTGTAAAAAAACCAAATCGTTCCCGTAAAAGGTAACACCTCCATGTTTTAGGGAAAAAACAATAGCTGCTAACTCAAGATCATAAGTTGGATAATTTGTCTCGTATACTTTCAACCGTCGATTAACATAACAAACAACTCTACCCTCCTGCAATGAAAAAACATCAATCCCTACACCACATGCATCGGTATATACAGTAAACAACTTTGAACCATCATGAAGTACTAAAACAGGTGCACTAGTCAATATCTTATTTGGTTGAATAAAAGTATGTTCACACTCTAATTCCACGAGAAAAGTAAATTGTTCTTAGGAAGGTATGTCAATGGCACAGAAATATTCATAAAGTTTTCAATAAACATCATGTAATAGCCAGCCAAACCAAGAAAACTTCTTACCTCTGTAGCCTTTTTAGGTACATTCTAATGTTGCACTACAAAAAATTTACTTGGATTAACTGATAATCTGTGCTTAGAAACAACATGATCAAGAGAGCGATCCTCCTTACACTAAAAGTGACATTTCAAAATTTTCACTTTCAAACTATGCCTACACGGAATATTAGGCACTACTCTTAAATGCAACTTGTACTCTTCCTTGTTTTACGAATAAACACGTATATCATCTAAAAATACCACCACAAACTTATTCCGTAATCCTTTGATGGCTTGACTCATAAGGTTGATGGAATATGTTGGTGAATTGCTCAGTCCAAATAACATGACTATCCACTCATAAAATTTGTCAGATGTAAGAATAGCAATTTTTTGAATACTTTCTTCGGTCACATGCAATTGAAGATCTAGTAGCCAAGTTAAGTTGAGAAAATATCCTTGCTCCAACTAATTGTTTAACAAATCAGCAACACATTATTATGCATAACGATTCTTTTTTGTCAGCTTGTTTAGTTCACATAGTCGATGCGAAACCTTAAAGAGCTATCTACTTTAGTAGCGAAGACCATAAGTGCCCCCTATTCTAAAACAATGCTTTGGATAAATCAGTTCTCTGATAATTTGTTCACTTCTTTATTAAACTCGTATCATTTTCCAGGAGCCATAATCCTAAGTGATAAGGCAACATGTCCGAAAATCTTCTTAAAATAACCCTTAAATTCGAGCTCCCTATGAAGTGAAAGACCAAAAACTTCGGTAAAAACATTTGTGAAGCACGTAACTATAGGAACTATTAAAACCCATCCTTTGTGAAGTCGGAAATCAATGTCTAACCCCATTACCACAAAAGACTGTTTGTTGGGGAAAAAATTAAACAAAACACTATACAAAGCATTAATGGGATCCCATAGTAGAATGATAACATATAATATACAGAACGTAAATGAACATAATATGATAAACCATATATAAGGGACTGTACGAATGGAAGTAATTGATAAATAAATATCAATATAGAATGTCAAAATACATCAACCCTGTACGGATGAGGTCCTGAGTAGAATATTCGTACAACAAGTATCATACATTAATAACATATATGTTATGTACTACAACAAAATCAAGTATATATCCAAGGTATCAGCACCATGCCTCCAAATCGCTCCAGCTGCACCACTCTGATAGCGTATCCCAAAAGGAACCTTACTCCCAAACTACCTAATCGAGTACTTGAGAGTTGTCATGACATAAACAGACAGATAAAACGTGGGTCAAACATAGAGCCTAGTGTGAGAGGAAGTATCTCAAAATACAATATATCAAAACTATATACAAATAAACATGAAACTGCTGAGGCACAGCCGGTCCTCTCCACAAATGTGGCTTAAAGATAATCTAGACTGCCCATAAACAAGTATAGTAAACCAATCTCAAAAATAGGGAATCATATAATGACCTGCTCTTCTCTTGTAATCAATGAGTCAACACAGCTAATATAATGTGACTGATATGTAATAGATATCACAATATACAAATGTAGGTGTAATAGATATCACAATAGACAAATGTAGGGTAATAAATATCACAATATAAGTCTATCACAAAATGCACTATAATACTATCAATCAACTAATATACTACATACAATATAATGATATGAGACAAAAAGTGAATATCTACCATCATACCATACTGAACGAAATATCAATAGCGCAACTATCCCTTACATGTTTTTGGATTTACATACATTCTTACATTTTGAGAGTGCGAACGGAATTGAGCATCCTCGTACGATCTATTTGCTACATATTTGCCTCCATACAAACCTAGACTGCTCTCCTAGTAATAACAAAACCCATACAACTTAAGGCTCCCTAGCTCCTTTAACTAAACTACCATTATTGGGCATCGGTATCCTTTAAGCGTTGCTTTGGACCCTCCCAAAGGCTTGGCCTGAAACGGTAAATGAACGTATAAATGGATACATAGCACTGGAACCGCGCTATGGCCCGAATCAAATAACCTACTGCATGACTCTCTCATCACTCAAGCACAATAGTGCTTTAAATCATGGAATCTATGTTAACCGTTAATCCACATGTCGACTCGATCTTATGCCAATCGTTGTCGTCACATGTTCATGTTAATACCTCAATAATTGATTTTGATAACAACAACCATATAAAATATACATACTAATGTTTTGCCAAGTTATATAGTATATAGTGCAAAATATAACACAGGTGCTGAATCGAAGACTATACAGTATAAAGACTCAAGCTAAAGATATAAAGACTCAAGATAAAGATATGAAAACTCATGAGTTCAAAGACAAAAAAATGAAGATCCCAAGGTTATGATTTAGTGTTTAGAGTTGTTAGAATATACTGTTAAAGTCCTTCATAGCAATCTCTGATCCTTATCTCCAATTTTCGATCCTCGATAATTAACATAAAAATAAATTATTTAAATTTCAAAATATATTTTTAAACTATTTTATAAAAGTTTTTATAAGTTCAAAATATTTAAAAACTATGTTCAAATTATTTTATGAAGTATAGAATTTTCGAAACAATTTAAATGAGAAGAATTTTCAAAAATTACTAAGATATGCCGACAAAATTGTTTCTAAATGTCGACATTCTTGTTTCTATAGGTCAACATATAGACCATTGGATTGTTTTTTAAATTCTGAGTGGAAGTATCTATTGGACACAACCCTTCATGAATGGATATATCTGTTCATTTACAATATAAAGGGGAGTGCAAAAGAATTTTTAATTAATTAACTACTTACTTTCTTTCCACACCTTACTCTCTTGAAAATTCTCTCGAAAAATATACTATATTCTATTCAAAATCATATAGAATCAATTCATACTTCATTGTATTGATTCACTACTACCTACTCACTGTTTTGCAACCATCTTTCTCTTATTTAAAAGATCAAAGTGCTATCTAAGAGGCTATAGGATCCATTGTATCCAAAGTACAACTATTTGTCTATTGAAAAACATTAACACTACTCTTGTTTGTGTGGGTGTGCTCGTAGCTCGTTCAAATTAAGTGGGTGTTCTTGTAGCCCATGCAATTCAAATAGATGTGCTTAGTAGCCCATTCAAATCTAATGGGTGTGCTTGTAGCCCGTTCAAATCAAGTTAGTTTGCCCCAAACTCAGAATATAGGAGGGTGTGTCTCGTAGCCTTGAAATCGAGATTGTAATTAGTTTGCTTACTACCATACAAAGTAGGGGATTGAAAAGAAATTTGTACAAGAAATTGTACGAGAATGGAAGTAGGAGAAATCCAACCCAGCATAAATCCCTAGTATCAACTCTCTGACTCTTTACTTTTTACTTTATTACTTTTATATATATCTATATTTGCATCTGTGACTGATTGTTAGTATAATTCTGTGTTATTAATCTGTGATATGATATTAATCCTGAAAGCATTTTAAAAAGATTTTCATAAGTTAGAAAATACTATTCACCCTCTCTCCAGTGTTAACTTAGCTTTAAGATCCATTATTTCGCTACCCACATTTGATATCGAAGCACGGTTTCAGAAATATGTAATTTGTTTTTCAAAAAGTATAAATAGCTAGTAACGCTGCTAGTTCGCTTTTCAACACTTTTGTCGAAGAAAAATCTGCTGCTAGACCCCCACTTTTTAATAGCAAGTAATATTGTTAGTACTCTCTTTAACAGTTTTATAGAAAATAATTTTATGAAACCAATATGTTATTTTAAAATAGATTAGAATCTAATTATGTTGAAAAATAGCTTGATGTTTTGGAAAGATATAATGTTGAATTGCAGGAACAAGTATGATATATAGCTGATGGTGAACACACACTTGATAGTCATACATCACAAATCAAGAAGGACAAACGAATTATAGAAAGCGGTTGTTCAAAAGACATGATAGAAGATCAAGAGAAAGAATGCATGCATACATACATACATACATACATACATACATACATACATACACACACACACACACACAGATATATATATATATATATGCTTAAAGGCAAACCTTTTGATGTAGAAACTGTAATATTGGAATAGAGGACGTCGGCAATGTCGGTAATCTTGAATTTTTTTTAAATTTTTGTATATTACTTTTTAATGAGACCTTTAAGCAGAAAGACATTTTAGTTCTTCTTCTATGTTTCAAATAACCAAAATGGTTTAAATAAGTAGAAAACAAGTTTTCCCTCTAAAAATAATGGCTAGTTTTCAAATTGAAAAGGCACTTTAATTTTTGAAATGCCTTATGATTTTATCTATAGAATACTCTAAACTATTTATCTATTAAAAAATTATATTTTTATCATAATTAATATTATGCATTAAAAGTTCAGAAAAAAATTTCAAAGCAAAATATTAATTTTTAAATTTTGTAGAACTTTTACAAAACTGACTGTACACTTTGAAAATAGGGCAGAAGATACTAAATGCAGTAGTGTGTTTTAAATCCCAGAAACTATAAATTAAAATTTTATAAATGAAATTTTTTACATGAGTATAAGCCAGATGTACTTGATTATGTAAAAAATTTGGAGTCAAAATTCTAATTCTAACTATTTTATTATTTTTGAATGAACATACACTTGGTAAGTTACGATGGCTATATTACAGATTTTGGATCTAAAATCTGAATTTTTATGGCCTTCAAATTAAATCATTTTTCAATCATAAAAATATATATTCCATATAACAATTAATATATTTAACTATTTAATAAATCTAAAAGCATTTTTAATAATTTGACATTTTCTAGATTTCATACAAAATAGAGTACTCTCTGTAAGTGTCGAACATGCATGTTAAGCGTAGTAATTTTCAAGAAAATCTCAAAAACTATAAAATGTATATTTTTACATGAAATTTTTTATATGATAACATATACTCTGAACTACCTATGTTAAAAGTTTCATATCAAAATTCTAAAGTTAATAATTTTATTATTTTCAAATAAACAGACACTTGTTGGTTACTATAACCATTTTTCTAACACAGGCCATCGCAATTTTAAATTTTAATGTCTTTTTAAACAAAAAAAAATTTAACATAAAAAAGTTATTCTTCTAGAATATAATTACTATATGTAACCACACAAAAAATTCTGAGCACTTTAAGTTGATATAACATTTCTTTTTATTTTGTTAAACTGGAATAGACACTTCAACTGGCAAGTTGTGCTTTTTTTAACGGTCCTGCCTCTTCTTGATTGGTCATACTTCTTCCCTAATGACTTTATATAGTGTTTCCTTTCTAATGACATCCCACTATTCATTTATCACGACTATACTAAATAGAAAATCATACATTCTTCCATGATTTCAACTTTTCTATTGTTGATTTTACTTCTTTTACTCTTATTTCCTACGAAATTTATAATGAGATATTAACTTTATAGCTTCATGGAATTAATTGAATGTACTTAGATTTTTTAATAAGGCTCTATTTATAGAATTCCTTCTATTAATGAGATCATGCCACATCATATGGTACTTGTCATATAAACAAATAGTAACACATTTGTAAAATGATGTATCATTGCATTTGTCCTTTAGGAAGATCATTGTATACATGCATGATGCCAAGTGTCTTTACATATATAATTCATTAATACACTTGTAATTTAAACAATGAAGGTGACACACAACACATTATGTTATATACGTTAGAGTTACATTACCTTACACATAATAGTGCTATGAATGAATTTTAAAACTCTACTTGTGTTGAATCAAAATTTGAAAATAAAAGGTTTAGTAGGGTATCTAATTTTTTAACATTATATTTTTTGTTGTATATAATCATTCATGCTTTTTCATGATTTAAAAATTAATGATCATGAACTCTTAAAAATTTTAGGTTTGAATTCTGAAGGACTAACCATACAGATCTAATATAATATGGATACCAGTACAAATATGCTATATTCCTTTAGGCGCTACGCACAACAAGAAGAGAGATATGAAAAAATGACTATTATATAATCAATCATAACATGATATTCTCTGGAAAAGAAAATTTTCATGACAGTAATGACGCTGAAGTATATGACCAATCATATATGACCAACCATCTTATTGCCATTATCAGGTTCTTTTTATTATTAAATTTATATGATGCTTTTTTAATGGTACTTTTTAATTCTACATATTTCACTTATACCTATGCATATTAGGCTAAAAAATTATTATAAATTATCATGTCTTTCTAAAAATAAAAATTAGCATATTGATTTATATTGAAAAATGGTGAATGAAGACTTTAGAGAGGGAACGGTTATTCCTACTCCACCAAGGCCGCCTGACATTCCTCCTCAGCCAGATTGGCCGGTTACAAATGATCAATCTTCCAATACAACTGCTCGCATGCTTGTAGAAAAAACACAGGCCACGATACTTCACATTCTTCAATTGCTGATGGTTCAGAGCCTTCTACTCATAGCGTCATGAATACATGGACTCGTTCCTGGGGTGAAACGGCGAAAGCATGCTCTACTGGTAGAGATAAGGCTATAACTGACCTCACTTATTTCGCGCCTATCTCCAATGGGGTTATTACTAAAGGAATTCTTCCTGAATTAGTTTTTACTACTACTGAAGAGAAGTGGAAGAATACTTTAGTGGTTCACATTTTGGGTAGGCGTCCTTTTTACGGCAATTTTAAAAGTTTCATTGACAAGATCTAGAAACCACGTGGAGAGTATGATCTATTTTATAAGAAGAATGGGTTTATTTTCATTAAATTCTATAACTCAGATGACTGCTGTAAGATAATTCAATCAGGCCCTTATATGATTGGATCAAGAATTCCGATCATTAAAAAATAGAAGCCTGACATTGTGCTTACGAAGGAATAATTTTCTACTATTCTTATTTGGACACGCCTAATGGATTGAAACTCGATACTGGAATAATGAAGATATTAGCAGTATTGCTAGCGTTCTTGGTAAACCAATTAGGATGGACTCTAACATGGCGATGGAGAATAGATTAAATTACGCTCAGGTTTTAGTCAAAATTGATGTGAAGTTTGACTACCCACAGACAGTACAGATGGAACTTTATAACGACAAAAAGGATATCATTCAAATTGAATATGAACTGAAATTGCCGCCTTGTTCGACTAGTCATGTATTTTCACACAATGATGCAAATTATACTAAAGTTTTTGCACAACAATGGCGACCTAAAGGCCAGGCAACATCAAATACAAACACTATTACATCGGTTAAAGAAAACTACTCAGCGCCTCACAACAGAGATACCGGAGATACAGATATTACAATTTCTGAAATGCAAACTGCTGAAAACTTAATTACATGCACAACGGATAAACATACAAATACAATCATAAGCACTCAAAATCCGTTTTCGGTGCTTGCCTCTGAACAACTTGCTGACAGTCAACACGCCACATCCTCGCATCATCCAGACCCACCACCAGTAGCTAGTCATGTTCCTTTCAATCCAGACCCTGCAGATGACCTCGGGGACTCCACTTTAGACCTGATAGACAAAAAACTTAGTACTGAAATAGTTGTAGATAGTTATATAAAGGATATTGCTACACAAATTCAAGAAATTGGCACTTCGTCTAATCCCACTATAAATGTCTCCCCCATGGTTGCAAAGAATCCTTCTTTTGCTCATAAACGCATGACGGAAGCAAATCCCACAACAGTTCGTAAAGCTCCTCCTAAAAACACAAGGAGCACTATGTCGGGTAAATGAATATTATGACATGGAATATTAGAGGTATGAATATCGATGATAAGGTTAGTCAGGTATTAACACTTCTAAATTCCCATAAGCTTAACTTGTTAAGCTTAGTGGAGACGAAATTATCTACTACAAGTATAACTAGATTACGTATGAACTTACCCTAATGGACTATCATACACAATAATGAGGAGGGTCATAAGGGGCGAATAGTGATAATACTATATATAAATGTTTGGGAACAACTTGTATTTAGCAAATCATAACAGCACATTACTCTCCTCTTATCAAATAAAGGAGGGTTACAACTATATTGTGCATGTATATATGCCAGCAATTCATTTTCCAAGCGTCAGAAATTGTGGGATTTGCTTCGCATTGATGCTTCAAGCGTAGGATCTCCTTGGCTTGTAATGGGGGATTTTAATAATGCTCTTAACCCGAAGGACAAAAAGAGAGGTTTGCCAATCCCTTTTTCCTATTTTAATACATTTAAAAATTGTTTGTTTAACTGTTGTTTGGTCGAATCTAATTTATAGGGATGTAAGTTGACATGGCATTGTAGAGGAATTGTAACAAACATAGACAAGGTCTCATAAATTATGATTTTATACCTATGTTTCCACAATTCGGCACTATCGTCTTACCATCTTCTTTTAGCGACCATACACCCCTCCTTATATTGTTTAGCCCACGCCACAGACATAAAAAACATGTCCCTTTTCGTTATATTAATAACTAGTGTTACAAGGATGTATATGCTCAGTGTATTGAAAAGGAATTATTAAAGACTGTTTGGGGCTCTCAATTTCAGAGACTGGTTTCCCAGTTAAAAGCAGGAAAAATCGAGTTAAAAGCCTGGCATCGGTTAAGAGCAAGGGATAATAATTTACACAATTCACAATCTGATTTCGAATCACTGTTCTACCTAGTAGATAAAGACCCAGAAAATTGCAGTCTATATGATAATATGTGTCAGTTGGGACAGAAACTAAATACCATGTTTATGAAACAACAAGAGTTCCTTCGTCAACAAAGCAAGGTCCTGTGGCTTCAGCAGGGTGATAGTAACACTAAGTACTTCTATGCCAAAATGTCAATGCGACGACATAGGAATAAAATTCAGGCTCTCCTAGATGCTCAAGGAAAGTACATCTACGACAGCAACAACATAAAGGCTGAAGCACTTAACTATTATCATATGCTTTTTAACGGGGAATCTATGAATTTTTTCCTCACTATTATTCCAAGGATTCGTATTAATGATATAGAGAGAGAATACTTATCTTCTCTTGTTTCTATGGATGAAGTTAAATAGGCCCTTCTCTCAATCGATGATGTAAAAAGCCCGGGACCCGATGGTTTTTCAGCAAAATTCTTCAAATTGCATTGGTACGACCTGAAGCACAATTTTTTTCAGGTTGTGTCAGAAGCTTTTCATACCAGAAAATTTCGGACGGGGGTTAATCATAACTTTATTATAGTAATTCTTAAGAAAGATAAGCCCCAAACTATATCGGATTACCGTCCTATTTCTTGTGCTAATGTTTTATATAAAATAGTTTCAAAGATTATCTACAACCGAATTAAATGGTACCTCCCTCTTTTAATTGCAGAAAATCAATCGTCTTTTATGCCAGAGAGAAACATTGGAGAAAATATTTTGCTGGCTCACGAACTTATTCGAGATTTCTCAAAGAGAGGTAAACAGAAAATGTGTATTAAAATTGATCTTCAGAAAGCATATGATATGGTCAATCGGGAGTTTGTAATCCATATGCTTACAGCAATGGGTTTTCCTACGTCCATTACCGAGCTTATATATGAGTGTATATCTACACCTACATTTTCCATTATGACTGATGGGAGATTGGAAGGATTTATTACTTCTAATAGAGGTCTCCGGCAGGGAGATCCTCTATTGCCTTATTTATTTTGCATAGCTATGGAGTTTTTTACACTATTAATGGAAGAGGGGTTTGCTAATGGATACCTTCAACCTATTTCTAATATTCAGCTTGTTATTACACACCTTTTATATGCGAACGAAGTGATGATTTTCTTATCAGCAAACATTAGTAATGCTACCTACATGAATACTTTTTTGACATAATGGAGGAGACAATGGGTTTAAAAATTAATCAAATGAAATCTCAGATTTTCTACAGCATAGGGTCCGTTTATAAATCAGAAATTTCCAGCATTCTTAAAATTGTAGAACATGATTTACCTATGAAGTATCTTGGGTCCCTTTGTCAGTGGACTACATCCATGCTACGCATTATTTACCCCTGCTACACAAAATCAATGGAAAATTAGAAGGATGAGACTGTAATTTTTTAACAGCTACAGGATGAGCAAAGTTAATCCATAGTATTATAACCCCCATTGTGATGTATTGGTTGCTTATTTATAACTTGCCTCAATCAGAACTGAATAAGATTGACAAATTATGCACTGATTTCTTTTGGAAAGGTAAGATGCACAAAATTTCGTAGGAAATATTATGTAAGCCAAAGATTGAAGGAGGCATTGGCTTACGCAAATTTATAGATCTTAAAAAAACTGCCAGACTCGAACTTTTAAGGAATTTGTTAACGAATGATGGTTTATGGTCTAAATAGATGCGAGCCAAATACATGTCAAAGTCTACTTTTTGGATATTACCCGTTGATAACAACTACTCTAGAACTATGAAATCAATATTGAGACAACGTGATACATCAGCCTCTATTATGAATCATGTTATTATCAATGAGGAAAATATATACTTATGGTTCGACCCCTGGTTTAACCATAGGTCTCTTGTTGAGCTTCTAGGCTGGAACAGAATTCAATTAAGCAACATATCCAAATACAAAGTCAGCTATATAATACGAGATGGACAGTTTCAAACTCAACTTTTATCTAAGACCAGGGAAGTTGCTAATCAAATAAAGCATGTGAACATTTGTTCTGATAGTAACATCGATTAATGGAAAATCTGTGATAACAGAAAGTTCGTATTTTCTAAGTACGGAATGAAATCAGATTGCTAAACATTAGCGATGACAATTTCAAACTGATATGGTGCAACAAAACAGCAAGGAAATTTTCATATACTTCGTATAAGGCATATATGCAACGATTACCCACTGCTGGTCGACTGATAAATTGGGGCATTAATACAGATTCAAGGTGTAGACTTTGTAACAATCATAACGAAAATCATCAACATCTATTTTTAAAATGCGAATACAGTACTTATTTGTGGGATAATTTGTTGCTTCAACTCGGAATTCCTCTTTTCATGGCTAATTCTTTGAGAGATTATCTAACCCAGTTAAGGTTTCACCTCAATGCATTTTCGGTGATCCGTGACTTCGGCTCGTTGCCGCATCTACAATTGTCCAACATATTTAGGTAGAACGTGTTCGGCGACGCTTTGACAATAAGGTATGCTCGAAGGAGGTGAGATGGAGACTGTTGGAGATGGATGTTCGGCTCTAATTAACACGTCGAGTTAGCAAACGATTGGCGACATCGTCAGATAAAGCGGTGTTATTCCGATGGGGGATTGAATTAAAGGATAATGGGTGAATGGTGGCGCTCTGTTGTTTGGAAAGGGGTTTAGGGTTGTGGCTTTTCTTTTATGATGTTGGGCTGGACCGGGTTGTAAGGTGGGTTGCGGTGGTGTTCCTAAGTTCAGCATGAATTCCTTTAGAGCCTGATTTATATATGTTGTTTTTTTTCTCTTGTTTAAGCCATATATGTGTTTTGTATTGTTTGTATTTGTTTGCAATTTCCTGTATTGGAGACTGTTTTTATAACGGATGTCGTGCTCTTTTTCCTTACCACAATGGTAAGATTTTTTAAGGAGGCGAATTCGACTATATTTGGTTCTAAGTTATTCATAAAGAACCTTTTCATTTCAAAAAAAAGAAATAAATAATAAATAAGATCAAAATAATATTTACTTCAAAAATTTATTAAACATAAATTTGATCAAATACATAGTTACACTTATCAAATATTATGATTACGCTATGATTAAATTTCTTAATTATTTTGTTATATATCATTTATGTCATATTAAATTGTTTTCCATACTCTCAACAATGAATTTTGATTTCACATATATCATCTAATTTATACTGATTTTGATTCATTAGTTATTGATTTTGATGTATATAGCATCATACATAGGAGTTTATTCTCATTATTATTGCTATTGGTTATTGTATCCCATATTCATATATGGTATTAATTAAGTAAATAATTTCTCAGATTTAGTCTCTTACAAAATTGTATCACCTTTAAGGGGATTTTTATTTTTCACCCATTTTTTAATGACAAAGGGGGAGAAAAATATATAAAATATAACATTCATATATTAAGGGGGAGTTATCTAACTCAGGGAGAGTTATATCATATTTTATATATTGGAATATTTAACGATTGCCATGATCAAAAAGGAGGAGATTTTTAATACCTAAGTTATTGATTTTGGTGACAACAACCATATAAAATATCGATACTAATATTTTGCCAAGTTATATAGTATATAGTGTAGAATATTACACAGGTGTTGAATCAAAGACTGTACAGTATAAAGACTAAAGATATAAAACTAAAGATACAGAAATAAAGACTCATAGGGTTCAAAGACAAAGAAATGAAGATCCCAAGGTTATAATTTAGTGCTCACAGTCATTAGATTATATTGTTAAAGTCCTTGATAGCAATCTTTGATCCTTATCTCCAATTTCCGATCCTTGATATTTTAAATAAAATAAATTATCTAAATTTAAAAATATATATTTAAAATATTTTATAAATTTTTTTAAGAGTTTAAAATATCTAAAGACAATGCTTAAATTATTTTACAAAGTATAATATTTTCAAAACAATTTAGAAGAAAAGTATTTTCAAAAATCACTAGGATATGTCGACATACTTGTTTCTATATTTTGACATATAGATCGTTGGTTTATTTTTTAAATTTTGAATGGAAGTTCCTTTGTACAAAACCCTTTATGAATGGACACATCTGTTCATTTACTATATATGCAAACAAATTTTTAACTAATTAATTATTTACTTACTTCCCACTCCTTATTCTCTTAAAAATTCTCTTGAAAAGTGTACTATATTCTATTCAAAATCATATAGAATCAATTCATACTTCATTGTATTGATTCATTACTACTTACTCACTACTTGCAAGCATCTCTCTCATTTCAAATATCAAAATGCTATCTAAGAGGATATATGATACATTGTATCCAAAGTACAACTATTTGTTTTTGGAAAAACATCAACTTTACTCTTGTTTGTGTGGGTGTGCTTGTAGCCCATTCAAATCAAGTGGGTATGCTTGTAGCCCGTTCAAATCAAGTGGGTGTGCTTAGTATCTCATTTAAATCTAGTGGGTGTGTTTATAGCCCATTTAAATTAGGTGAGTTTGCCTCAGATTCGGAATACAAGAGGGTGTGTCTCGTAGCCTTGAAATCGAGTTTGTAGTTGGTTTTCTAGCTACGTATAAAGCAGGCATTTGAAAATAAATCTGTACAAGAAATTGTACGGGATTGGGTGTAGAAGAAATCCAAACCAGTATAAAATCCCTGGTGCCATCTCTCTAACTCTTTACTTTTTACTTTATCGCTTTTATATTTATCTGTGATTGCATCTGTGACTGATTGTTAGTATAAATCCGTGTTATAAATCTGTGATTTGATACTAGTCCCGAAAGAATTTTAAAAAAGATTTACATAAGTTGGAAAACACTATTCACTCCCCCTTTAGTGTTGAATTAGCCTTAAGATCCATTATTTTGCAACCCACAATTCACACATCTGTATAAATCGGAAATAGAATCCTTGCAGTCATGTGCTCCTTCCAATCGTACATGCTAATTGAACATGGCCGTGAAACTGATCACCGTACCGATCTCATGTCGATTGTCCCTCGCTCTCCATCTTAATTTCCTGTTATTCCTATGTAGGAATAGTCCATACCCTATGTCCCTCGCCTCGATCGATTCCTCGATTGCATGCTCAAACACCCTATTGATCATCATAGATCGCATATGCATTGATTTACTTCCACATCTAGATCACATGCTTTGCCTTGTATTCCACATTTTCAAGTAATCCGAAGCGTTCCCGAAATCATGCCAAAGCCTCACATTGAGCCGCGTCCGAAAAAGGGGAGGAAATCCCCTGAAAATGCTTTCTGACCAAGCATTATTGCCAAGGCCAAGTTCCTATCGATGGACCGGTCTAGTTCCACCAGTGGACTGGTGGGAACTGCTTCCATGTAGTGAGCCTGGGCAATGGGCTTTCTAGCCCCACTGACCGCCATTTCGCATGCCATTTCCTCCGTCACTTGGCCTGATAAGTCGCCAAGCTCCGCTAACTTGCCTTCATCACATCAGACTTCTTTTGAATTATATTGGTTGATATTTTGGAAGTGATTCCTTATGTATTCAAAACCAATTGGATAAAAATCCACTCTTTTACGCGTAGAGTCTTGTAAAGTGATTCTTTCGACGATCTCCTCTAACATGCTAAAATGAACTCAACCGACCTTTTTGCCTCATGTGATGCCTACGCATGTGCTAATACGCCCACTTGTGGGCATTTATACACACATGCATACACTAACACACTCAATTCACAAATCAGTTTTAGGCTTCATCGGAGCAACTACTCAGTCTGTTATATTTTCAAGCAACTTAGCGCACATGATAGTTGCTATGGCAACATGAGATTGCTCGTAACGTGCTTGATTACAAATATGTATCTACATATACAATTATATATATTCATACAAATACACAGACACATATATATATATATATACACACACACATGCACACAAACATACACAACAATTCTAATTACAAGGCATAAAATGTTTAGATTATTACATATATTTAAATACACCTATACGTATACTTATCCATACCCATATACATACATGTATATTTGAATAAATATTTCAATTACTACATATAAAATATAACTTTTATTTAATAAATCTTTTTAATAAAAATACAATATCTCTTTCGACTATTTTGTTAAATCATTCGATTATTTTTAATATACAACGTTAGCTTTTTAATCATTTAAAACCTTTATAATACTTAATTTATTCATTTAATATTAAGTATTCATCTCAGAATTATTTTATAGAACCTTATAATCTTTTTATAAAGTATTGCATTCATACTATTTTATAAAATCTCATGCTTTTATAAAATATCTTCTTTCTACTATTTTATAAAATCTCATTTCATTATTTTATAAAATATCTCATTCACATATGAATTTTTTTCTTCACTCAAATAATATTTATAAATGCAAATTAAGCTTCACTAAGCTCCAATTAATTTAATAACAAGTGCAGTGCATTAAACTTAATTAATTAGCTTACTAACATTTTCAAAAGTAATCATTAAGATCTTTTATAATTAATGTGCCAATATAACCTTGTTTACTATATAAACATAAGTCCAAGTCTTCACACATCATTCATTAAGAAACTATTAGTTATTATAACTATATACTAACCTTAATAAAATCACTTCAAATAGTATAATTAATACTAATTAATGATTATGTCTCACTTCAAATAGTATAATTAATACTAATTAATGATATAGGCATAATCATACCACTTAGCTACCCTTAAATCAATCCTAACATCATAATACATTATTTAATTAACCCGTAATCCATTTTGAAGCTTGCTAACTTCTTCAAGAATAGCTATTAAGGTTTCAAATAAATAATGAATTAACATAATCATGTTTACAACGCAAACATATGCCTAAATCATCACACTGCAATCTCCAAACCATTTCATATAACTTCATAATCATCAATAATTAATTCCATAAAGTATAAAAGTAAATATAGTTAGATAATCATCCCACTCACCTTCCTCTTTAAATAATCAAGCTCTAACCACCAAAACCCATTCCTTAATGCTCTTAAAATTTGAGATTTAAGATCGAAACTCCACTTTAAGCTAGTCCAGTGATGGGTTTTGTATGGAATAAGGAGAGAAGAATTATAGTGATTTTATTAGGATTTATAGAATTTTATTTAAACTTGGATTTGTGAATTTAGGGCTAGGTTTAAGAAAGTGATTAGGAAAAATATTAGGAGATGAAAATGAAATGTAACGTGAGGGGAGTTAGCTACTTATAAGCTAATTTATGGGTTAAGCCTAAATTCATTTCTTTCTCAGAAAAATCACTATATACTCCAAAAAGTTATCGACTCCAAACGACGCCGGCTCATACTCATTTTTCTCGTGATGGAATTGCAGTCTCAATGGTGGGTGTCTCGAGTCCCCAGTTCACTCGTCTTTGAAACATCAAGCATAATGGACATTCTGTTGATTAACAATTAAATATTTAAATTAATTTTATAAATATTAAATCATCAAAAGTGCAGGATGTTACATTCTCTCTCCTTAAAAGAATTTCATCCTCGAAATTCCTATGCATGTGACAAAGTAACAAGTCTGACCAAAAATTCTAAGACTCAACTTCAGAAAATTTCAGTAGTACTTCCTTAGCGTTACCAACGTTAGGGAAACTCCCAAATTAGAAGGCATCTTGGATCAGGGAAATACGCAATAACCAACATTATCCATATTTCGTAAAAGTACATACCCCTTTTTAAGAGAGCTTCTCACCATTTAATTGCAAATCTAAACAAATAAGTATTTAAATAGCCATGCTTCAGCTCTCAAGCACCTAATTGCACTGTACAAAAAGGATTATGCACCCTTACAACAACAACACATAATATAAACTTGTATAATTTTAGTATAGTAACCAATACTACCACAATCATGCATGAAAGCAATTGGAGAGCAAACTAAAATGAGTCAGTATCTAAATATACCAATGACTCAAATCACATCAAAATGTAATCGACTCTTAAAGATCTCCCCTCGAACCCACAATAGGAATAAGTGATATGTGATTTATTTGAAATAGATATTGTTATCTATCTCAGGAAAAACTATAACAAGTAATAATAATTTACTAGCATAGAATCAATCATATAAAGCAAGCAACAACTGGCAATAACTATCAACAACAATCAATAATCAAACAACAACAAGAAATTAATTATGCAACAACAGGTAATTAATAGGAGACAATAAGAAATAATAAACAATGATAAGTAATCAGCAAGCAACAAAAAAAATCAAACAACAAACAATAACAAGCAATAACAGTCAACAACAAACAATAACAAACAACGAGAAGAAACAACAATCAACCAGCTAAAGTAAGCCTACACGCAAACAACTAAACATACGAATAAAGTCTATACCAACATGCATGATGACCAATCATAGTCATAGCGTGAATGCCAAGCCATAAACTCCTATGGATCTATTCATACCACAGATTAAAAAAATCGAGTGGTATAACTCCTTCCATGAATATAATGCATGAAAGACTACTACACCTCTCGCAATGAAAAGGAATACTTATATGATATGCAGATCACCGATCTCCAAAACTCTCGAATAAACCCATCAATCTAAGTCTTCATTTTCCTTTCCTTCCAAATATAACTCATACTCTAAAGGAGAAAATTTTAATTAAATAATTATTAAATAAAAATTTATAGATGCTTGGGTTCAAACTTATCTCGATCGCACATTGTTAATAAGGATAATATACTAAGTGTACCATAATGCCACCTAGGAAAGTATCATACCGCCACTTAAAAGATTATCTGAATCTTCACAATACTAGTCGAGGGGCCCTTCCTTGAGCTATCACAAGCCACCTTAACTAAATATGATATAAATAATTTTACAATGAATAAAGACCATAAAAAATAATACACGATGCTTGTTCCAATCCTTTACTCACTTGCACGATTTCTTTGTTAAATAGGGTCGGCCACTTGACTCCACTCATGTGGACTCCGAAACGGTTCCTTGGTCTGACCATTGAAATTTCCTCACATGATTTGAGCCATGCAACAAAATCTCTAAGTCATTTCAAAAATTTGACTCAAGTGCTCGCCTTTAAGAATTAAGTCAAAAATTCTTGCCTAATTAGTGTAAATCATCTAAAAACCCTACGCCCGAACTAATGATTAGGAATTGGTATGCAAGTGGATTGATCCTTATAAAATATCTCTTCTACACATGGGACTAACCCCACCCTAAAGGTTTATTAACATAAAGAAAAACACCTTTAACATGGATGACTCTACGTAAAATGCGTATAAGTCATCCGCTCGATCTTTGCTCATTACTGGGGATCCATCGAATCCTACCTAGATGAAATTCCAAGTCATGCTTCATCGACCAAACCCATTCCACTCAAAGCTCATGCATCGAGTTCGAATGGCAATACTCTCGATCGCTACACCTTAGCAGCAACTAAGGTTCCAATACAAGGTTTAACTTTACAAAAGAATTACCTACTATGAAAGGTATCAAGTTTAGCCTATATACTAAGATCTAGAAGTAGATAATCATATAGCTCAAGTATCGAAAAGATGTAGTTAAGTAACTTACAATAAAAGCATATCCCACTACAAGAGCTCCTTTACTTTTCCTTGAGCAGTAAGCCTACTAGGACTCGGTAATACCTGTAAGGCATAAGTTATCTTCACTTACTCGGCATTCGAAAATGTTGCATAATCATCCTTTAAGTGACCAAACTGATCGCAATTAAAGCATCTAGGCTTCACCTTAGCTAAATGACATTCCATAATGAAATGCCCTTTTAGTCGTAGGAGCAACACACTATATTTGCTCTTTACTTTGCATTAGCTTGATCTTTCCCTGTATCTTGGCCTTTGCGCTTCAGTCGGAAATTCGTGTTGCTTTCCATTTCACTATCTCAGAGGGTATCTCGCAGGCACTTTTAAGAGGAAGAGCCATTCCCACAAGGTTCTAAGAAGTGGCCCTATTTGGATAAGACTAAACAATGAATCTCTAACCGATGCATTAAGACCCTAGAAATACTTCTTTTCCCTCATTAATGGAATACTATTCGTCTCAATTTAGAATTTGGCCAAAAGACTAAATTGGCTAACATACTCCATCATTGACAAGCTATCCCACTGCAAATGGATGATACACTAAAACCGCATGCCCCCTTACTCAAAAAGATAAACCGAGGCTCAAAGCGACGTCCAGAATCAATCCAAGTAATGACCTACCCCCGACCTCCTCTACTGCTAAGCCTCACCAAGCCAAAGACTCCCTTCCCAATATACTGGAAAGTAAGAATCATTAGTGTCGTAAGGGTACACCACCTTCAACACCAACCATAGTTGTTGGAATGTCTGCAGATAGCGGAAAATTCCATGTGGTAACTAATTAGCCTCTGGACCAACCAGTCTCCTCAGACAACCTATCCCCGGTCGCTTATGTACCTCGTCTGCTTATACTGATAGCCTATATGAACATACATACCTTAGCAACTAGCGATAGTAATAATCATAGCTTAAAAGACAAAAGGTATTAGTGTATTATAGTGAGAAAACTACAAGTACGCTCTCTCTACGTAGCTCCTTCTACCAGGTTGCTTAACTCAAACTGGTCTAATAGGTCCTGAGTGTTGAACTTAGGATCTAATAAAAAATGTAACAACCCATCCTTTGTGAAACCCAGAAATCAACGTTGAATGACAACATTTGACTCCCAAATACCAGAAAAGAATTTTTGGCGGGAAAACAATTAAGACAAAACACTATATATAGGAGAATGATAACATATAACATACAGAATAAACGTTAACAAAACAGGATAAAAAATATATAGGAAATGTACTAATGGAAGTAACTAATAAATGAATATCAATACAGAAAGCAGCATACATCAACCCCATACAGATGGTATTCAGAGTAGAATATCAAATACAACAAGTCCCATATATAAATAACGTATTTGTCATGTACTGCAATAATGTCAAGTATATATCCAAGGTATCGACACCATGCCTCCAAAGCGTTCTTGCTGTACCACTATAATAGCGTATCCCCAAAAGCAGCCGACTACTAAACTACTCAATTAGTACCCGTGTTGTCATGACATAAACAGTCAAAAAAAATATGGGTCAGTCATAAAGCCTAGTATGATGGGAACTATCTCAAAATACCATATATCAAAACTATATACAAATAAATAGGAAACTACGAAAGAATTGTCGGTCCTCTCCACAAACATGGCTCTGGGATAATCTGAACTTCCCATAAACAAGTACAGTAAACCCCTCTCAAAAATAGGGAATCATACCTTAACCTGCTCTTATCCTGTAATCAACAAGTCAACACAACTAATGTAATGTGACTGAGATGTAATAAATATCATAATATACAAATGTAGGGGTAATTGATATCACAATATAAGTCTATCCCAAAATGCATGTAGTAGAATCAATAAACTAATATACTACACATAACATAACGATATGTGACAAATAGAGAATATCTACCATCGCCTCTTGCAGAACAAAATATCAATGGGGGCAACTACACCTTATGTGGTCTTTGGATTTATATACATTCCTTTTCTTATAGAGTCCACGAACGGAATTGAGTGTCCTCATATGATTTCTTTGCTGCACAGGTGCCCACACACAAACCTAGACTACTCTATTGGTAATAAGAAAACATCTACCACCGAGTGCTCCCTAGCATCTTTATTTATGCTACCGCTACTAGGTATAGGTATCACTTAAGCGCTACTTCGGACCCTCCCAAAGGGTTAGCTTGAAACCATAAATGAACATAGAAATGTATACGTAGCAATAGAACTACACTACAACCCGATCTAATCGCCAATCCTAGGACTTCCTCGTCGTGCACCTGCTTAAACCCTAATAGATTACTCAAGCACAATAGCGCTTTGAACAAAGGAATTAATATAATTAAAAATAGTATTTGAATTAAGGCTAAAATATTTAAATTGATAGAGATGACCCTTAAAAAGATAGTTTTGAAAAAATAAATCATTTTGAAAATTTCATGGATTCCATTCCACTAGAGAAGGTAGTGGGTTCCATCCCACAAAATGGGTCATGGGTTCCATCCCACTATTAAAGCGAGAAGGTGGATTCCATTCCACAATTAAAATCCGAATAAAGATTTTAGTGCTATTATGAAGTTTTAACATAAATCTAGACTTGAAATCTTTATACTGTACAGTCTTCATTCTCATTACGTGCATATATATATATATATATATATATATATCTTGCATATACATATATATCTTGACAAGAATATTAGTATTTATATTTTATAACAAGTCCTAATGTTCTTGTCATCAAAACCATCATCTCAGGAACTAACAATTTATGTTATCCGTTGTTCTATACATTTTCCCGATTTCATACCGATTATTGCCATCACATGTTCACACATCTGCCAGAGTGGGAACCAAATCCTAATCGTCGTGTGCTTCTTCCAATTGTACATGCTCATCATACGTTGCTGTGAAACTAATCACTTGCTATTCTCATGTTCGATTGTCCCTGGATTGCAATTTTTTCTTCTATTATTCTTGTGTATGAACAGTTCATGCCCTACGCCCCTCGCCTCGAACGCTTCCTAGACTGCATGCCCGAATGCTCTATTGATCATTTCCAATCACATATGCATCTCTTTACTTTCACATTCGAATCCTATGCTTTTCCTTTCATTCCACATTCCCGAGTAGCCCGAAGCCTTCCCAAAGTCATGCTAAAGCCTCACGTCATGCCGGGTCCGAAATAGAATGGAAATCCGTTAAAAACACTCCTGGCCTAGGCTTCATTGCATGGGCCAGGCTCCCATTGGTGGACCGGTGGGAACTTCTCCTAGTAGTGAGCTTGTGTAGCAGGCTTTCGAACCCCACCAACTGCTTTTTTGCATGTCATTTCCTCTGTTTCTTCGCTCGATGAGTCGCCAATCTCCTCTAACTTGCCTTCATTACATCAAACTCTTTTGGAGTATATCAGTTGATATTTTGGATGTAGTTCCTTATGTATTCGAAAACCTATTTCAATACAAAATCCACTCTTTTAGGCGTAGAGTCCCACAAAACGATTCTTTCAACCCTATCTCCTCTAACACACCAAATTTAACTCAATCGACCTTCTTGCCTCATGTGATGCCTATGTGTGTGCCAAAACACCCACTTTGTACATTTATAGTCACATGCATACACAAACACACTCATTTCACAAATAATGTTTTAGGCTTCATGGAAGCGATTACCCGACTATGTATACTTTCACACAACTTCACGCACATGATAGTCGATATGGCTATATAAGATTGCTCATAACGTGCTTATACACATATATGTATTCACACACACATATTCATATGAATACACACAGATATATATATATATATATACACATACAAATGCAAAACAACTATAACTACAATGCACAAATTGTTTTGATTGTTATATACCTTTAAACACATGTATACCTATACTTTCGTATACATTTACATACCCTTACAAATAAATAAATATTTCAATTACTACTTATCAATATTACTTTTATTTACAAAATATTTTCAAAAAAAGTCCAATATCTCTTTTTACTATTTTATAAAATTATTCCATTATTTTATAAAATACAACACTAGCTCATTAGTCATTTTCAGCCTTTATAATACTTAATTTCTTCATTTAACATTAAGTATTCATCTAATAATATTTTATAAAACCTTATAAACATATTGCAAAATATTCTATTCATGTTATTTTATAAAAAATCATACTTTTATAAAATATCTTCTTTATACTAGTTTATAAAATCTCAGTTCATTATTTTATAAAATAGTCCATTCACTTACAAAATTGTTTCTTCACTTAAATAATATTTACAAATGCTAATTAAGCTTCATTAAGCCTCTAATCACTTTGACAATAAGCGTAGAGCACAAAACTAACTTAATTAGCTTACTAGATTTTTCAAAAGTCATCATTAAGACACTTTATAATTAATATGCCAACATAACTATAACACCCTAGATTTTTGGTAGCATTATTTAGGAGATTTAGTTAGATAAACTAAATAAAATAATGCGTTGATTAGAGGATTGAGATTTGATTTTAATTAAGGTAGCCATGCCTTTTAAATTAATGAATTAAAAGAGAGTTTAAAATGAATTATAGGAGGGGTATTATGGGAAAGAGGCTATTCCTATATCCCCTAACCTAGGTCGTGTATCATTTTACACGTTCATTCTATTTCAAAATTTTCAAAATCAAGGCCGACCACTATTAACAAGGAAAGGAGAAGAGGAAACTAAGTAAAAGCTTAAGGAAAAGCAAATTCGAATCAAACTCATTCAAATCTCAAGTTCCTTAATCTCTAAAGCAAAGGTGAACAATGTTTATATCTCTAAATTTTTATGGTTTCGGTTTTAAGATTAAATCCAAATGATTTTGCAAAGATTTGCTATGTTTTTGAATGGTAGAATGACTATATATACATGTTGATGATTTATGAATGTTCATATAGATTTTATGACATGATTTGAGAAGAAAACCCTATTAAATGACATCTATTAGCCTTGCAAATTTTTATGATGATCTAAAAAGATATTTTAGAGATCGGTTTCAATTTCCAGATTTTTCTGAATTTTTGTGGAATTATTATGAATTTTCTAAGGAAGAAAATGATATTTTTGATTATAAAATTATTTACAGGAAAAATAATTATTGTTTGGATCCAAAAAATTTATATGTTGAAAAGAACATATTAATTGATTTTTTGGAATTTTTCCAGAATTTTCTAAGATGATTTAATAGTTGTATAAAATTATTTAAGGTATGCGACTTAAATGTTTTATATAATTATAAAGGAGAAAGGGGCTTTTTCAAAATCGTTTAAATCTCCAAATAAGGAAAGTTGGCAGCATTTTTGAGTATAAAAATCTGGCAACCAATCAGATTTTGACTAATAAGGCAGGTTGGGTACAAATGAACAAATTTAAAGTACGAATAAATAGGATTTTCACTATTTCAACTCTTCCCGCAAGAGATTCCGCCACCATTCCAAACCTTCCGACAATGTCGAAAGGTACCAAACCTTTCGACTAAGTCAATAACCAATGCACATGGTATTAGGAAACTGGTACGTGGTGAATTAGAAGGATTCGAAAGGTTTAGGGACGAAAGGTAAGAGCTTTCGAAGGAGATGAAATTTTGTTTTGGTTTTAAAGAAATTACGCCTGCTAGCTTTCGACAAAGAGCTTTCGAAAATGTGAAATGGTTTAAAAGAAACGGTTTTGATTGGGTTGTTTCTTGTTTCAATTAAAACCTTTCGACAAAGTCGAAAGGTATAACTTTCGTCAAAGTCGAAAGGTAAGGCTCTCGGCAAAGTCGAAAGGTATGAAACCTTCCGACAAGGTCGACAAGAACATAGTTGCCACTTCTACCTTTAGATTCAGTTGCTTTTGAAGGGAATCTTTTGTTTTCTAAAAACTTGCCGCCTATCATTGCATTTGAAGGGTTGGTTCAACCACCAACACTTCATTGTTTGTGAAAATATTTTAAAATAATTACTTTTAAAAGGTTTCGAAGCAGTTGCTTTTGACTCCAACGTTTTTCTGATCCTTTTTCTCTATTTGAAGGCATAACCAAAATGTTTTAAGCCAAACCGTCTTAAAGATTTTGAAGTAGTCAACTTCATAAGGTTTCCACATGTTTTAAATTAAACCCAATGATGCTGAAAGGTTTTAAGTTTCAATGACTTCGAAAGGTTTTATAAATGATTTCTCAGGGGTGGTTCCCCAGACCTTCCAACAAGGTCGAAAGGTGAGACCTTCCGACAAGGTCGAAAGGTGAGGCCTTCCGACAAAGTCGAAAGGTATGGTTTTTTAATGTTTTCCGAAGGCAAAGGCTAAAGGATTTTAAAGGTGGAGTCATATATTTTAAGGCTTATCAAAGAAAGGCTTTCTATTGGTTTTGAAGGAGTTACCTTCAATGATTTCGAAGGGTTTTATTAATGGTTTTGAAGGAGTTACCTCAATGTTTTCGAAATGTTGTTTAAATGTTTTAAACAAAAAATCTGAATATAATGATTAGGCAGATAGCCTAAGTGTTTTAAGTTATAAGGACTTTAACTTATTTAAAAGGATGGATAATCCTTATTAAACATCATCAACATTATTTTGAGTAAAGTATATATAACATAGCAAAAATAGCTTAGAGAAAAGCTAAAAGATATATCTTCATTGTATATATATATATGTGTGTGTGTGTGTGTGTGTGTGTATGATTTGACATGACTAAATCATTTTGAAAAGATTTTCAAGGAAAATTTAATGGGTAGTTAACCTTGAGAAAATTCGGGCAGTTAGCACATTTAAATTCGGATAGTCAGTCTTGAGGGCAGTCAGCCCAGAGGACAGTTAGTCCAGTTAAGGGCGGTTAGCCTAGATATGAACATTTAGTTCATTTTTAGCATAACGGACCTTGCTACTTCTTAAAGACAGTTAGTCCACCCTTTTTATCTGTTTTATGGATAGATAGTCGATTATTTAGCATAAAGAATATTGCTATTTTGGTATAATCAGTTTTAGGACAGTTAGTCTAGTAGAGAGCAGTAGCTTAGATTTCGGACAGAGAGTCCATTTATTTCCTGTTTTTGGCATAATGGATCTTTCTATATTATTATATATTCAGTCGATTAACCAGTTTGGTTGTAGGAAAGGATTTGCAAAATGTAAGTTTAGAAAAGAGATATTAATGAGGGGAAACCCGTTCCGCTAAGCGGCGTGGTCTCACTATATATCAGTAAATAGAGATGTAACAAAAATTATTCATACTAGACTTTATGTCTGACTCGAAGTTTTTGTTTCCCCTTAAACTCTCGGGTGCTCATAATTTGATTTGAGTAGGCTGAGAGTTTAAGTTTTCAGGTTTTAGCAGATTTTGGCGAATAAACTTCCGAAGACGAGTAGGTGGCTGACAAATAGCTAAATTAGGAGTTTTGTTTTTATTTCCGCTGTGTATTAAGACAATTATGTCTATATTGCTTTGATCGTCCAAAGGGGCATCTTCATATGTCGCTCTTGTCATATTGTTGTAATTATATTTGATCATTGCCTGGGAATACGTTTGGCGATTTTTGTAACTTGGATATGATATTATTTGAAATGTAATCATTGAAATTATTGTTTTTGGAAATCTGCGATTCTGTTCATATTCAAGTGCTTCTGATATTATGGATACCATTAACATTACCGTATTTCACCACCAGAAGTTAATACTGTGGATGACTGTAGCATGCATAGCGCTTAGCTTTTGGCCTCCAGATACGGGATGTTACAATAACCTTGTTTGCTATAAAAACACAAGTCCAAATTATCACATATCATTCACTAAGCAAGTATTAATAATTATAACTACTTACTTTCTAAAATCACTTCAAATAGTTTAATTAATACTAACTAATGATATTCACATAATTATATCACTTAAGTAGCCTTAAATCAATTCTAACATCAAATAACATTGCTTAATTGACTCTTAATCCATTTCTAAGCTTATTAACTTCTTCAAAAATAATGATTAAGGTTTCTAATAAATAATGAGTTAGTATAACCATGTTTAAAAGACAAACATAAGCCCATATCATCACAGAGCATTCTCCAAATCATTTCATATGACTTCATAATCATTAATAATTAATTCTATAAAGTATAACAAGTAAATACAGTTAGAGAATCATCACACACACCTTCTTCTTCATCAATTAAAGCTCTAATCACAAAAACCCATTCCTTAGCTCTCTTGAAATTTGAGTTTTAAGCTCCAAACTCCACTTGAAGCTAATCTAATGATGTGTTTTGTAAGGAATGAGGAGAAAAGAAAGGTAGTGATTTTATTGGGATTTATAGAATTTTATTTAAGCTTAGATTTGAATTATGTGTTAGGTTTTAGAAAGTGATTAGGAAAAAGATTAGGATATGAAAGTGAAATGTAATGTAAAATGAGAAATAAATGAGGATTTAGCTATGTGTAAGCTAACTTGTGAGCTAAGGCCAAATTCATTTTTTTTAAGAAATCATTATTCACTCAAAAAACTTATCGACTCAAAATAAAGCCGGCTTATACTTATTTTTCTCTATAAACTTATCGACTCCAAACGAGGCCAACTTATACTTATTTTTCTCATGACGGAACGGTGGTCTCAATGGTGGGTGTCTCGAGTGCCAATTCACTCCTTTTTGAAAAATCAAGTGTAATTGGCATTCTGTTACTTAACTATTAAATATTTAAATAAATCATTTAAATATTCAATCGTTAAAATTGTAGGTTTTTAAAGAAACAAATGCAAACTCGTCATGTGACAGGTCTACAAAATACATAATCAGCATAATCGAACTGTTAGATCGTAGAAAACATTAAGGCTGCATCCATTTGAAGAACTTAAGCGAACAACCTTCCTACCACAGTCCAACACCACACTAAAAATAAACATCCAGTTCATCCTTAAAATTAAACCAAATCCAGACAATCATGATATAAAAGCTTTACAATCAAATTTTACTTTAAAAATATATAACTTCAAACCCCTACAAATCATAGATAAATTTATCAGTCCTCGCAATAAGATTGGATACTATAGTAAGGTCTTTGAATATACTGGTCTATATATGCAAATCATTAACTAGGTTACCTGAAATATATAACTCAGATGCTTCGGTGTTAAATAAGTGCGAATATATAAATAAAAAGAGTTAAGACACCTTCTATAATGACATTCTCCCTCTTATCAGCAACTGGGGTAGTGCACGATCTTGGGACAACATCAAGAGCATAGGCTTGAACCACAAAAGTTAAAGTTTTAGGTAAGGTCGGATACGCCCTCTTTATATATATGGGTTGGTTGTAGTTATAGCATTTTATATTCACAACAATCACTTTGCAATCCTTTTCTATATTGCACTTTCTACACCTAAGCCTGATTACTTTATTCTACCTTAATCCCCTACTTCGCCCTTGTGTTCATTCTACTGAATCGATTTTCCTACTATCATATTATGCTTTTCTTTAGAAATTGAATTTAACAATGCCATCTCCACCAAGCATTCAAAAGTAGCTCCAATGGTATATGGCTTAAAGCAATATCCCTCAGAGATTTTTTCAACCTCTTAGAAAATTTCATTGCCTTCTTCACTAATGTAATAATCTGGTATAAGCTATAGTTTTCTAGCTAGTTGAACTCATTGAAATACTCTTTGACATTATGGTCTCCCTACTCCAAATGAATGAACTTCTCTACCTCCACTCCCTATTCAACATCTGTTATAAACTTAACTTCGAAGTGCCTCCTAAAATCAAAGCAAGTAAATCTCAGTCTCTTCTGTGATAACATCCTATTATCCAGCTTCATGATAAGGTCATATCCGGGCAAGTTAGATCGATTAAATTGAAGGACAATCAAGCACAAGTCTAGAACGATAACTTCAAAGCACAAATACCAAGAGAGATTAATAGATCAAGCCATCAACTTGCCAAAGACCCTCTTAATTGTCTACACACTAAGTCAACCCAAAGAGCCAAGGCCTAAAACAAAAGATTCATTAACAAGTTATTGGTTGGTAATGATCCATAGCCATGGATCGGTAACGATCCTTAATGTTTAGCTCTAATTCACCAATAATTCATGCTGCAAAAAGTTAGAGTGATTATCAGTCAGTACACGCCATATGAAATTGTTCGCTATCTATCCACAAACCAACAATCGATGGATAAACTAGGTTTCGAAACAACTAGACCACATATTTTTCTAACCCACCAAACCATGATTTTGACTCAAGTTCTAGCCTATATATATGCAACCAATCCTTGGATGTGAAAATGCTGGCCAGCTAAGCAACATCAGCAAGTCAAAGAAGGATCTGTAGCCCATCTTAAGGATCAGTATCCCACTATAGGGCATTGTCCGGTACCGGTCTCTAAACCTTGCTAATCTGGCCACGATCCTTTTAAGGTAACTCCTTCTAGATGTGGGGAACGTGGGGAAGAATGTGGTAAAGAGAAATCCGTCGACCTTTAGCTATAAATAAAGGATGATAGGCATTGTTTAGGAGATCTTTTTTGCTTGCATTCAAAATTTCTGCATTGTCATTATAATCTCTGAATGAACACCGATCCAAAAAATAGCTTTTGTAAATTTTTTGTAGAATTACAAAAAAAGGTTCAAGTGGACGTAGGCCAGTGATTAGCCGAAGCACTATAAATATTTTGTGTTGTATTCTCTTATTTTACATTTAGTTTCTTCACTTAGTTCCCTTTTATAAAATTCTTTGGTGTTTATGCCAAGCTTTAACGTAAACATTTTGGTACTTTCATCTAGAGCATATCGATCTCTCGCTATTTGGATCTATTTTCTACTTTTGGATTGCTATAATCTATGAGGTAGATCCGTCAATTTCATTCATATAATCCACGACTATTCATATTTTGCAAATCTATCATCGGATTAATCAAAGTAAAGGCCCTTGAAATACTAAAGAATACTCTACCACCTCAAGACTCATTGATGAAGTTGAGAACGTTAGCCTTCAACATATTGAAGAGGTCACTCAACTCAACATTGCTGAAATCAGAGTGCTTTGGATATCATTACCTGAGTGGAAGTGAATAAGATGATGAAAAGAGTTGAACAAGAAACTGCTCGCAAACTAGAACAAAATGATGAAGCAGGTGAAGGAGAATTTGGACTTGATGATCCAGATATCCCAGGGTCGTAGAAGGACCAAGAAAGAGCCATCACCTCTCGATTCAAAAAATGAAGATAGTTCAGCATCGTCCAGTGAGAGACACAGAGAAGGGAAACAAAAGATGAATAGGAAGGATGTTAGGACGTCAAAATGTATGTAAAATAGGCCCAGAGGCGCAAATGAACCATTCGTACTGAACCATCCCTATGGATCGGTACTGACCACACTTCTTAGAGAATGGATGTTGAGGACGTTAATGCTTTGGAAGGTAATGTCATTGTTGGAGACGGTCAAGTGTTGGATGGTCAAATTGCTAGAGTTTAAGCTGTGACTGTCGATAATTCACATGGAAATCATAGAAACCGATCATCCGGATGAAAGGTCGCCCAGAGAAAAGAGAACCCAGGTATTATGGAACTAATCGAGACCATTTGCTTGGCCAAACACTCAGCCCAAGCCACGATTATCGCCGTTCAGCTAATCCGATAGAACCAGAATTTTTGCCATATGGTGAAAAGGCTGGTGATTGAAAACCAGCACTGGCATAATGATGATCGGCGTTCATCTCTCAGTATAAACTCATTGAGGGAAGAGATACTACCTAAGAAGGTTCACTATGCCGACTATGCCATTCTATAATGGGGCGATAGTCCCGAGAAAGCATGTACTGAAATATGAGTGGCATCTTGACACGACAAGGGTAATAAATGCTGTTAGATGTTTATGTTTCCTGATATTATTAGAAGGTGTTTCTAGGTTGTGGTTCACATGGCTTCCATCGAGATCATATCTTTGTTTGACCAACTAGCTAGGAAGTTTTTTGAACAGTATTTCTTGCACACGATCCGTTCAAAGGATGTAATGTCATTATCAAATCTTTTTCAAAATGCTGAAGAGTCATTGAAGGACATTTTAAGTAAGTTTAACATAGCAGTGACAGAGGTGAGCAGCATTAAGGAATACATCATTTCGATGGCATTAATCTGGGGAATATACCCAGATACCAATTTTGGAAGATGGTTAAAAATGAAACCTCCATTGACTATGGATGAATTCTATTAGAAGGAAGCCCAGTATTTATGATTGGAGTAGGAAAATATATCAGCTGGAAGGGGTAGTGGTAGTATATTATAAGAAGTGGTAAAGAGCAATGTTGCGGTAAAGGAAACTAGAGAAAGTTCAGGAAATGTGGCTATAAACTAGAAAACAATGGAAGCAATCAAAAAAGAAGTAACCAGGGAAACAAAGATAGAAAACAAAACCTCAAGAAACATCCAAGATTTCCGAAGTATGAGGACAATACACCATTATACAACTCGATCGAGAATATTTACCTTACGATGCAAGGTACATAACATTACAGGAAGCCAGCTTCAAGGGAATTAGTAGAAAAGGAGAAGAAATCTGGGAAGTACTATCATTTCCACGAAACGCACGGCCATAATACAAACGAATGTAGGTGTTTGTACCAAAAATGGCATAAACATTCAATATATTGAGTAGAGAATAAAATGAAGAAAAGTAAATTAAAAAGAGCAAGAAAAGAACACATAATGTTTTATAATGGTTCGACTAATCTTGGCCTATATACATTAAACTTTATTGATGGTTTATAGTGCCATTTATACTTCTGTTCCTACTGATCGGTATAAATCCATTACGGATCGGTATAAATTCACGACGGATTACAAGAAATTAGAGTAAGAGAACAAGAGAGCTGAAAAAAGATCCTTAAGAATGAGCCATGCCTTCCTATTTATAGCCATAAAAGCCTAAAATCTCACCCGCATGGTCTCCATATAGTTTTCCACGCCAAAGACTATTTCCTCTGAAAAATGGTTGACACTTCATCAATTTGTGTGGATCGGTACCGATTCATGGGCTTGGACCGGTACCGATCCGCGAGATAGCCAAATTGGTCATTGTGAACTCCTTGCCTATGCTCGTATCATGGTTAGCTTCAGGATTCCAAACTTATTTTCACCATTACTAGTTATTTCTTAGTCCAAATGATGGATCGGTAGAAGAATGGAGTTACTGATAACAAGAGTTCAAGAAGATTGATTATTGGCGTATGCGAACAATCATAGAAGGCCGAAAATGGGTTGTAGGCAGCATGGTTTTGGACTGCAGGAAGTTTGAGCTAGGGTTGGCAAAAAGTTGTGGATCAGTAATGATTCAAGTGGTTGGATCGTTACCGATCCACCACTTAGTGGATTTTTGGATTTTTGGAATAGACTTGTATTTTCGTTGTGATCTTGATTGTATTTTAGTTTTGGGCTTCGTGGTCATCTCTTCGGGTGTCTTGCCTTGATAACTTTGAGGTTTGACTCGTCAAGTTTTTCTGTATACTGCCTGGTCAAAAGACTGGATAACACTTAATCCACAAAGTATGCCTTATGAATGGAAGTTGTGCTTTGCTCAAGAACGATTGTTGAATCGATGGGATATTATTAGTTGAATTTTCTGGTTACACCTGATCAAGCTATTGTGAATCATTATATTCATTTGGATTCTCTTATCAATCACGGGTCGTTCCAAGCCTGTTACAGCCTAAGACTTTAGAATCTGCTTAAATGCAATCTATACCTCATCATAATTCCAATTTTATTCCGATTTATTACATTATATCAAAATCGCCCCATGTTCATTTGGGATTTATCAGTTCTATTCTAATCACAAGGCGTTCAACCTTTTATCAAATCCCTATCTATTCTAAGGTTTGATCTTTTTGGATTGTTTTATATTCAACTTAATGTGCGATCTTTCTGGATCGTTTATCAATTCCATGGCCATTCAAGGCCGATAGTTAAATCCATGATCTCTACGAATCGTTAAATCTATGGCCATTCGTGGAGGATAATCAAATTATGGCTTCTTCGGACAATTAATCAAATCCATAGCCATTCAGGATTGATAATCAAATCTATTGTCTCTCCAGACTGTTAATCAAATCCATGGCTATTCAGAGCCGATAATAAAATCTATGGTCTCTCTAGACCCTTGCTGAGCTTAATCTGCTTGCTCTCTAGTGAGGGGACTCAACAACAAGCAAACCCATCCGCTCATGCTCCGGCAAGGTGACTTACTTCTTACACTCCGGTCCCTGTTCTTTGACTTGGACATAAAACGATCAATTCATACAAATCCGTTTGCTCGCTCTCTTTCAAGGGGACTTGCACTTCGATCCCGCCTTTCCGGATGAGACTTAAAGCGATCAATATCCTACAAATCCATATGCTCGCTCTTTGGCGAGGGGACTTGCACCTTGCACTTCCGTCCTATCTCTTCGGACAGGACTTAAAGCGATCAATATCGCACAAATCCATCCACTCACTCTCCGACGAGGGGACTTGCACCTTGCACTCCAGTCTTGTCTCTCCGAACGGGACTTAAAGCGACTACCATTGTACAAATCCATCTGCCCACTCTCCGACGAGGGGACTTGTACCTTGCACTCTGATCCCATCTCTCCGGACGTGACTTTAAAGTGATCAATTTCAGTTATCACATTCGATGTAGTTTTTTAAAAATCCAAATATTCAAATCAAAGCAAACAAATAGAAATAATAAGCGCTCATCCCAGACATCTGACTCAGAGCTTGCCTAGAGACCAATCTAGGTCTCGAACACGTATAACCAGTCCGAGGTTATTACCATCCTAAGTATTCATCTTAGGCATTCAACTTAGACCGTGCCTAGGGACTGTTCGGGCTTCCGTACACGTGTAATCGGTATGAGGTTTTATTGCCTTTAATGCTTAATACAAAAAGGAAAATGCAAGAAAAGAAACGAAAAACAAAGTGCGGGAATCGAAATTTGACTCTCGTCCATCCCGATCATGCGATGACTATCCTCGATCTTGATCCAAGGCAGTTTCCATTTGCTGCAGATGGTGGCTACACTTGTTCTACTATAGCAGTTCGGTTTCTCACGTACTGCTGCAATCGGTTGTTTTTGACCTACTCCTTGGTCAAATCACGCCATTGTCTGCAGTCATTTGTGCTATACCCATCCAGCTCATGGAATAAGCTATATTTTCAAGACGTCCTCATATGATTTGCGGGCTCTCTCCTTATTGGTTTTCTATAGGGGATTTGTCCCTATTATCTGAGTAAATCTGCTCCGGGGTCTCATTCAAATCTGTATAAGAAGAGAATTTTGGTTCCCTTCTTTGCCACTTTGATCAATAAAAGTCATCATCCATCTTCCGCTTTCCTTTGTCTCTACTGGATCCTTCTCATGGTATTATTCCACCATTCACAGCATTAATCTCATCCTCTTCAACTTTAGCATCCTCCTAACGCAAATGCCTTTCAACTTCATGATAAAATTCTATGAGGTCCATTGGTGGACCTTGCTCCAAAGCAACATTAAAATCTATCTGACTAGCTACTCTAGAAATTGCTGCCATCAAAAACCACTAATGGATCCGGCCTAGCTACTGCGGCAGCCACCGCATTAAATCTTGTCAAAAAACTCTCGAGGGACTCTTAGACCCTCTTCTTCACACTCGACAATGTTATTACGTTCTTAGGTCATGAGATATGGACCTGAAACTGTCTCATAAATCTATCCACTAACTCCGTCCATGTGTTTATGGAATCATTTTCCAGCTGCCTAAACCATAATGCTACAAAATCCATCAAATATAATTGGAATCACCATCCCAATACTTCTTTAGATGCACCCAACACCTCCATGTATCAGGTGTATCGCATCAAATGAACTGTTGGATCCGTCTTCCTGTCATAATTTTCCAACTAGGTAAGTTGAAATCAGATGGATTCCTAGCATACCAAATGTTTGGAGTGACTAGACTACTAGTCAAGTCCTCTAGGCTCCAATTGGGCAATCCACCTCTCATTTCTCATTTCACAATCTCAGCTAGTCTTTCATCATCATTCAAACGAACTCCTAAGTTAGCATTCTCAGCTTACCCCCTGACTCTGCAGGGAAATTATGGCACGTGCTCCTCCAGCCATGTATCCATGTTATGATCCACGTTCAAACGCCCAACATCATTTCCATAATGTACATCATTTCTTTAGTGGCCAGCATGACCGATGCACCCAAGTCTTTGTGGATCGGTATCAATCTGTACTTACAGATCAGTACCGATCTGCGCAATTTGCTCGGGTTCACTCCAGCATGCTTCACCCTATTTCCAGGTGCCTGCGCTTCGACTTTAGGTCTTAGGTTCTGGTTTGCAACTACTCTGGCTGTTCTTGCATGTCCCATTCTCCTGAAGAAATTCTCCATCATCTCTTCCTGGTAAGAAATCATCCTTTCTTGCAGTCCATTCATCATAGTCTCCATCTCATCACTAGTTATATAGATGGATGGGGGTTAGCTCTTAAGGACGCATCTTGGCTGCCTTTTTGTTTGTTTCCTCCAGTAGTGGCCTTCCTAGTTGATTGCGTTTTCATTTTGAATCTTTCCAAGTCTTAAAATCAATAATTCTAGTGTCTCTCGGTGAAAGCATCAAAATGTTTGAACCAAAAATTACGCCAACACCCAATAGATTGAGTAGAGAATAAAAAAGGAAGAAAAGTAAATTAAAAAGAGCAAGAAAAGAACACACAGCCTTTTATAGCGGTTCGATTAATCATGGCTTACGTCCACTTAATTTTGTTAATGTTTTATAGTGTTGTTTATACTTTTGTTCTTATAGATTTGTACAAAACCATTACGGGTTAGTTTAAATCCATGAGTGATTACAAGAAATTAGAGTAAGAGAACCAGAGAGCTAAAAATGATCCTTAAGAATGAGTCATGCCCTCCTACGTACAGCCATAGAAAGCTTAAAATCTCGCCCTCATGGTCTCCATATAGTTTTCCATGCCAAAGACTAGTTCCCTTGAAAACATGGTTGACACCTCATCAATTTGTGTGGATCGGTACCAACCCATGGGCTTGGAATGGTACCAATCCGCGAGATAGCCAAATAAGCCATTGTGAACTCCTTGCTAGGATCATATCATGTTTAGCTTCATGATTCCAAACTTGTTTGCACCATTATTAGCTTGTTCTGAGTCCAAATGATTAATCAGCAGAAGAATGAAATTGCTGATTTCTGGAGTACAAGGAGATCGATCATTGGCGCATCCGAACAATCACAGGAGGCCAGCAATGGGTTGTAGGCAACATGGTTTTGAAAGGTAAGAAGTTTTAGGTAGGGTTGGTGGAAAGTTGTGGATCGATACTTGTCCAAGTGGTTGGATCGGTATTGATACACCACTTAGTGTATTTTTGGATTTGTGGAATGGACTTGTATTTGCTTTGTGATCTTGGTTGTATTTGAGTCTTGGGCTTCACGATTAGCTCTTCGGGCATCTTGCCTTGATAACTTTAAGATCATCAACTTTGTCTGTATACTACCTGGTCAAAAGGTGGGATAACAGTAGGCATTTGTGTGATGTGATAAAGGACTTGATTGGGAAGAAAAATTCAATAATATATGAAAACCTCGTAGGATGGTGGGCAAGGTAATGCTTGAATCCAAGGACAATTGCTCCAACTGGGTCAAGTTAGGCCTAGTGAAGAGGAGCCTAGGCAATTTGGAAAAATACTTGTTATCAATACAGTCACCGGTGGACATCATCCAGCTAAAAAGAGCTGGAATGAGATGGAAAGATATGCGAGTTCTTTGAAATATGTTGTGCAAGAAAGTTGCTTCATCATCAAAGAAGGAGCTTCAATGAAACAACTAAAGACCATGACCGATGACATAGTATATAGGAGTCGAGATGCAGATGGAACTAAAGCACCCATGCTTGATCCCTTGGCGATATCGGTCGTAATTGGTCCGACGACTACAAGGAAAGTTCTTGTTGACTATGGAAGTTCCGTTAATATTTAAAAAAAAAGCTTACAACCAAATGATGATGGACGATCAAGATCTAAAGCTTTGTAAATCCTAGATTCAGTAATTTAATGGAGAGGCTGTGAAGCCTGTGGGATTTGTGAATTTACCGATGGTTTTAGGTAAAGGTGACTAGAAGATGGTGTAGATTGTGACCTTCGTTGTGATGGATGTTTTTCTACATATACTGTTTTCTTAGGCTGACTGACCCTCGCTAGCTTCCAAGTGGCCCTGGCCCAATGGTGCTTGAAAATGGAATTCCAAATGGAGAATGATGTAGGGGCCATCCATGGTGACTAGAATGTTGTGGTGAATGCTACATCATGGAACTGAGGGAGGCAAAGTGACATGAGAAGGGAAATGATGTAGAATACCTCTCCGCATCAAGTCAATTGATGCATAGAAACCACTGGCTAAGCCCTGGCTCGGTCAGCATAGCAGATTTGACAAAGCTACGGATCCAAGGAAAGAGCCAGAGGATGTGAGGGTGTCCCCCGCCAAATTGACGATCAATATTGCAGTTAGTCAGGAGGATCCTACTTAGGTCCTGAAAATCGGATCCCAACTCAGCATGAAGATGGAGAAGGAATTGATAGGGTTACTTCGGCCGAACCTAGATGTGTTTGCCTGGACGCATTCTGACATGTGCGAAATATCACCGAAGATAGCATTACATGCATTGAATTTGAACCCCAGATGTCTTCTTGTGAGGCAAAAGCGACGTAGCCTGGGTCCGGAGTGATCCGCTATGTTGGAAGAAGAGATGGATAGGCTAAAAGCTAACGGCTGCATCCATAATGCTCTGCACGCCGAGTGGGTATCCAAGCCGGTCATATTCAAGAAATCTAATGGGAAGTGGAGGACAAGTATCAACCATTCAGATTTAAACAAGGCATGCCCGAAGGATAGTTTCTCGCTGTCAAAGATTAACCAACTAGTGGATTCGACAGTCAGCCATGAATTATTATCGTTCAAGGATGCTTATTTTGGCTATAACCAGATTCTAATGCACATCCTAGACCAGAAACTTACTAGCTTCATAATTGACCTTGGATTGTACTGTTAACTTGTCATGCCATTCAATCTGAACAACGCCGAAGCCACCTACCAGAGAATGGTAAATTCCACGTTCAGAGATCAGATTGGATGTTCCATCGCTTAAAGACCCCTATCTTTTTCTTCCATAATATAGAAAATCTATTACATACCCAGCATAGTCCGAAAAGTTATCAAGTGTGAAGTTCATGACTTAGAAAAAATGGCCTTGGGAATGGATGTGAATCTATCAGCTTATCCTATAGTATGACTCGCAGAGGAGGTGCCAAGGATATCTAGACATGAATGGAGAAAGGTTCTTCTGACCGTTTCATAATCACAAGGAGCACGATGAGGGTCCTAACAAGAAATCTCAGTTGACTCTTAAGAATCATTAGTGTACACGACTTCGTATTAATTATAGAAAGCCATCTCCCAGTCTCTGATTGCCTTTGCTCTCGATCGTATGTATTTGAAATCATGCATAACAAGCGAGCAAACTGAGACTATAACAACCACCCAATTAATATATGCTGGCTTCTGAAATGAAATTGGCATTACCTCCCCCAATCGATCGTGGTCTCCAATGAATATATGGGTCGATCGTGTTGGTCATTCTTGGTCTTACTTGGTATGCACCACCTCGGCTTTCTTATTATTTGCTTGGTAGTCCTCTAACTATTTCTTTTGCTAATTGTAATGCATGACTCAATTAAAACTTTATGATCAATAATGCCACTAGTCTTCTTACCCACCACGACGTCGGAGGATTGGTTAGCTGATAAGAATGAACTGACTCGGGTAGTGGTCTACAGACCAAAAAAGAACCCAATGTTATATGTTCAAGAGCTTATATTCCTAGAAGTGACCAACAAAGGCGAGGGAAGTGGGCGGGAGGTAGTGAATTGGAATTCTTATAGTTCTCTGGCAAAAGAGAGTGAACAAAACTTGAATTAGCAGAGTTAATGAATGGTCTGATCATGTTCCTCGTGCTATCTAGGCTAAATGACTTGGATTTTGGCATGAGAGAAGGAGCTAGTGTTGTTAGCTAAGTAAAACACTAGAGAATCTGGCAATTAATATACTAGGGAAGGAACCTAAGATCTCAATAAGCAGAGCATGAATAATCAATCTCATTAACAATCGGTACCATGCCAGGCAAACCACCTCACCCACGGTCAAGTGGGTAAACCATCTTTTCTCCCTTCATAAACATCGACATATCGTTTCTGAAGTGACCCACTTCTCTCAATATCTATTTTAGTGATTTTCAGTTGAGTTTTTTTATATATAAAACAACGGATCACTTCTCTTAATTAATTTCCCAAGGTCCAGAATTTTACCAATATAAAAATATTAGTGTATAAATCAAATCATGTCATTTATATATATGAAGATATATAAATGTTTCTTTGCCTATCAGAGTAATTAAAATAGCAAAGAAATTCAATCACATAGTATTTCTCACATTTGAGAGATTTTGTGTCACATAGCCATTTCTACTTTTTAATCTTCTTCTTTTTTCTTTTTTATTCAAGCTTGATTAATATTTAATTCAAATATGACCACTTATTATTTTCTTGTTTTATTTCCCAGCTTGTTCTATAGCCTATATTATTTGATTCTTGGATTTACAACCCATGGATTTGATCTTTGGGATTTAGGAATTTGATACTTGTGGTTTTTGATTGATACAGGTTGTTAAAACAACTCATGCGTATTAGTTTAGCCCGGGATTCTTATTTCAAACTCAAATAATTTTATGTCAGGTAAAATACTCATATTTTGGTTTATAAAGTATGCAATGATCAGGTGAATATTAAGGTGGTAAACTAGTTTAAAGGCCAAGCAGAGGAAAACAATACAATCAAACCAGAATGCTAACTCAAACTAACATGCCAAATGGAGACTTAGCATATGCATGAAGATAATATGATTAAGGCAATGTCAAAAATCAGACCAATGCAAAACTTTCAGATGAACCTATAATGAAGACAACTGATGTTCTCTAAGTAAATAACAAATGATAGTGATCAATATGCTGTGGAGTGATGGACATGCTTATTACAAACAAGATCACATGATACTACAAACTACAACATGTTTGACTATACCAAATGCAACCAGACTTGAATCAAGTATCTAGATAATAGGGTTTAGTTAAATAAATTTGCAGTGATGCCTACAAGTACCAAGCATGCATATGAACTACTACACAAAGCAATACAAGTTTCTACTTGAAAATCGAATGCCCAGATAGGATTACAGGCTATGTCTTCAAGCTTTTGCATGGACTTATATCAATTATAAGTCATGGTCAAGCCTTACTGGTTAGCCAAGACCAGATTCAACCCATCCACTTAACAAATTTAGTACATACTTTTTCAAAAACAACTTCATCTTTATAATTAAAATTAATTAAGCATTGCCAAGGAATGTATGTCCTCATATCAGATTACATGGCATAATTTCCTTCATCATATTCCACCAGAGAACATCAAAATCAGTTGCTTAAATCAGTAACTCATAAACACACATATAATACTTAAGTTTTTACATGTTCTTTTCAAGTGAACAAAGCAAGCATCAATGCTGAGAAATACATAAGATAAAAGAAAGTTTGCCTAGATTATTTATTACAAATTATACTACTACTTCCTTAAGCATTTTAAATTCATCAAGATCTTCAAATATCCATGCAAGCAAGCTACTCATGCATCTATCCCTGCAGCAATACTTTGAACTGCCTCAATAAAATGAGACACCCCAAATATTGCAAAGGCAACAAATAGGGTCAGAAATAAATTCTGGTGTGAGTGAAATCAAGGAATAAAAATAACTTGTAAATTCCTAAGGCTGTGTAGAGAGCTTATATGTTAGATGCTATTCAAATTCATATTAAAACCTGAGTATATGTGTATTTAAGCTTATCTAACAAACATGCACCCAAGCATTCATCCATTCACTTCATTCAGTCATACATGCACATGCTCCTATGGATTAACTCCCTAAGTTCCATAGCTCAATTTCATCAATCTCATTTAAATTTTATTGAGTCTGAACTCTTGCCATTGAACACAAAGTGTGCATTGCAAAGGGACTCAGTTCTGTTAACCCTTTACACAGAGGCCTACAGGAGTTAAGCAAGTCATGCACATATTCATCATCCATTGATGATAAATAGATCAAGGCACTACTCCTAAATTAGCTTGTAATTTAGAGACCATGCTTATTTTTCTTTCTAGAAAAATTTTATTAATTAAAGAAATGCTTTATTTTCTTTTCTTCCTTCCATAAATCAAAGAAAATATACTCAGTGGTTTCAGCCAGACATACAAAGTATTTTTGCAAAGCATCGCATCCCATTTTAAGGTCATTTTTATTCAATCATATTTTCTAAATCTTGCATAACTATTTATTTCCAGAAATATTCTCATGCCTTACATAAATCTGGTGAAATCATACAAAATATTATACTTAATTTTACTGTGAACATAGGGCATGTTTTTGAGAAAACCCATAAAAACATATTGGCTTATGATCTGAACAAATCAGCACATATTTCTGATATTGCATTGTTCATATCACTTTTAGAATGAATTAAACATAAGCATGAATCTCATTATTCATACTGCCTACTTCTTTTTTTTTCATTGATACCTTATTTCTCAGTAAAATATTTAGTTCATCTTCATATAAAGCTGGATTATAAAATCCATTTCTGTGATCAGAGTATTTGTTTAATTATTTATATTTCAAAGCAAAAATTGAAACAATCATAACAAACCAAAACAGCAATCAAATACTCAACCAAAGTATCAACCATATTCAACATTCATTTATTCAGAGGATAAAAATTAAACAAAAGCATATTAAGATTTTATAAAAATGATATGGCTGCCCTTAACATGGGTCTTAATGCCTTAAATCTCATAGGTGATTAATCACTCACCTTCCTTCTTCTTTTCCCCGAGAATGCTTAAGCTTGAAGACAGTGTGAGTTTTGCTTTTTTTTAATATTTCTCTGTTTTCTCTCAGAAACAAACTGCAGCTATCCTCTCATCTTTAAAACATTTAGCTAGGGTTTAGTGGAGAGAAAAGCCAATTTTATCCTCATACAATTAGAGAATTTTGTATATATGTTTATGGCTAAATGTGCCATTTTCTTTTTGATTTCTATTTCAGGTAAAACAATTGCCTTTCTTCTTTTCTGGGTACATGCCATTTGCATGTTTCTTATGCACATTATTTTCATGTGACTTAGCTTCATTGTGTATTTCCTTAAACCTGAATTGTTCACTCATATCTCTCTTTATAAATTTAATTCCTAGCTATTATTTCTAACCAATTGTTTTTCCCTAGGTTTATTTTAAAATGTATTTATGCATAAATAATACTAAACTGGTTTTATGCATTTTAATTATCAGAAGAATTTATTTTATCACTCTATATTTCTCTGGCTATACATATATAATATTTATGAAATATGTGAATTTAAAATTCGTTCATACTTAGTTATCTTCTTTTCATTTTTATTTATTTGAAAAACAATTATCCTCTTACTTATTTATTTCCACTCATCCTTGATATTTATTTTTCAAACTGTTTATCCTTTAAATATTTCCTATTAACTGATTTTCATTTTTTTTTCAAAATTATTTTCATCTCAATAATTTGGGTCTTCACAGTTTCCCCCATCCCAAAGAACGAAGGATAGCCATATGCATATAGCAGACAAAGACCTTATTGGCAACATTCCTCTTTGCCGACTGATTGGGCACACTAAGCTCTCTATGAACTACTAACGGATGTTGCGAAGCTATCCAGCTTTGGGCAGGTGGTGATATTTGAAGTAGCCTATGCAAACTAAACTACATTACATACAAAACTAGATGCACACAGAGACATATTCTACAAAAGTAAGTGTAAGCACCTTACCTCTATACTCATACTATCCAAGTGTATTACCGAGTAATACTGCCAGATAATACAAAGAATGAGGCTATATGGAGTACACACGTGAATATTCCATTAGGCTTACGTTGGAATGTATTTAAACATTGAATAAATAACTCACCTATATGTACACACTATTGGCACAATGCAATAAACATATGTGCCTCCAGGATAGAACAATACAAAATATACAATAAATAATAGAGAACATAGGGTCAGAATAGCAGTGATAAAATATAATATACACTATACAATTTATGTCCAGAATACAACTCATATACATACATACATGAAGTACATCATATATAAAGTAACAAGCAACTAAACTTTATAACTAGCCTCTACTGTACCCAGTAAATACAAGCTAGTCTCGTCATCCATGTACCTGAAATGTCTTATATTGACCCCGAGTATTATATAAATAATAAACAGGTCAGACTATATCTTAATCCAAGGTCAATAAACATATGGAACTCTGTATATAACACGTATAATTTTAATAATGTTATCTCAAACAATCCTAAATATCATATGACGTAGAACACTACAAAATCTAGCATAAAATGACATCACCCATATAAACTCATCAATCAAAAATCATGAAACGGCATCAAATGGGTGAACCATCTGTATCTAGGAATAATCATCCAAATCCAGTAAATATTTATAAAAGAGATATCACCATGTATAATTAGGGTATACGTAGCTTAGCCCAAATATATCACCCAATCTCAATAATAAAATATCTTCAATATCAATATAAATAATCCTCCATAAGCAAAATCACAAAAATGGTGACACACACCGATGAAGGATATAATTGGTGAAGACGCCTACAAGAATAATCGCGACACATGCTTGAGAAAGATAAATAGGCAACATAAAAGATAAATAGGCCACATATGTCAATAAATAGTAGTTGGGGACACACTCCAATGAGGAAGATATTCAGCGACATACGCCTGAAAAGGACGCGGGAATTGATCATACTATAGACACACTCACAAGTATAATTATAGCTCATAGTCTTAAATATATATGAGTATGTGTCTATATCACACACATCGGAACCAGATGGGAGACTGACAGATACACTTGCTTCAGAAGATTACATATGTAATTGGTGAACATGACACATAAAGTCCACTAACATGGCTCCTACAGCCATGGTTACCTCGACGGACATCATGACTCATATCCACCGCATGTCATATAAACACTGCAAGAATACGCCATTGGTCATGTACCTACACATGCCCCCGAATGGTAATAGACTACTGGCCTAAGTGAGACACATGGGCTTTACATTTTCGACTCATAGCTATATATGTTGCCGACACACGTTCATTTAAATTGCGGACACATGGCTATGGTGTCATGGATCTAGGGCGCAACCACTACGATCAAGCCTCCAAGTTGGATACTAGCCAATCTAGTTCAACTTCAACAGTATAAAGGGAGTCGGATAGAAAATATACAAATACTAAATACATATAATAGCTGACACACAACAATATATTTGTGCCAACACATGGCACGATACATATGCTGACACATAGTTATATATGTGACCAACCACAACAAGCCTCATTGTATATAACAAATTCCCATATGATTATCATTAACGAGCAAAGGATAATCAAATAAATAACATAATGGCATCCCATGTCACCACATGTTACTAGTCTATTTATTTAGAGCTCATATATCACACTCGCTCCTTCAATATTCTATATAACGAGTCCAAAGAATAACCGGAGAAATATTACTGAATGCTCATCCCAAACGATATTATAATTCTATTTATTCAGATTTCTCGTCACATAGAATTAAAAAACAAAATCAATATAAAAGTATCACAAATCCATACAGGAGGACATCATCATCATATTTTATTAAAGTCACAAGTCAAATCAATATCAACGTTGAATCATTCATGTCATCCAAAATTGATACAGAAATAATGGGAAATTAGAATACCATAGTGTTATCCCGCCTTTTGGCAAGGCCGTGACACCAAGAAACTGACTGGAAAACTAAAAACAGTTTGTTGTAAAAGTTCGTTATACACTGTTTCACCATGGATATCAATGAATTTTGTCCGAGTCCGGATCGGGCTACAATCGGTAAGACACGTCAAGCAAGGTCAGGAAAAGCAACGTTCCCAGTTTCAAGTCAATCCGAGTTCGTATGCTCTAAATATCATCAATGCAAGTTGGAGGAAATGACCCTAAGTTCGAATCGATAAACAACCTTCGTTCGTATCCATCGGTTCGACTCCATCTAGTTCGCAACCATCGGCAAGCACTCGTTCGAATCGGTCCGGATGTACCCCTTCGTATCCATCTGGGCTCGATGGTTCGTATCCATCACTCAAATCCATGAAGACATCTTGCCTTGTACCCATCAGATGCTCTGCTTCGAATCCATGAAGCTACTCCACTTCATATCCCTCAGGTTGAAGTCCTTCGAATCCATAAAGTCACCCCACTTCGTATCCATCCAACGACCCTGCTTCGAATCCATCTTGTTGCAGCGACTTCGTATCGATCAACTATCGTATGTCGCGATCGATACGAACGAACATATGCTCGAATCCATCAAGGTGCCTTGCTTCGAATCCACCAAGTCAAAGCAGCGAAGCCCATGGAACGACTCAATCCACTCGGCGAGAAAAGTGGATCGATACGAAGATTGTGCTCCACGTCATCAGGGAGGCGCACAGCACCATCGATTCGAAATGATCGATTCGAATGAATTGATTCAAGCGAAACAGTTTGGCGAAGAACACCAATTCGAATCGACCATATCTTGAGATCCCTAAGTCCAAATGCTATGAAATTTTCACAGATGCTTGCACACATGTTGAAGAATGTCCACACCAAATTTCAGCTCGATTGGACAATTTCTTGATCGATTCGAATGGACTTCGAATCGATCCAAAAGTGGGCCCGGATCTCCTAAAAGCGGGCATATGGGCCCCCTCACGTGCCAGAACTGGTCTCCCTTCAATTTAGGTGAAATATCAGCCTCCTACACCTATAAATAGAGCCCCTGGTCATTCAGAAAAGGGGTCGGACAATTTCGAGAGCAAAAGAGCGCCCAGACTCTGCCAGATTTACTCAGAATCACCACTGCTTCCTTAGATTCAGATGATAATCATATAATCAGTTGTACTACATCAGAAGAAATTGTAATCATCAAGTGAACATCAATAAAATCATCAACTTCAGAGTGGACGTAGGCAAGATCGCCGAACCACTATAAATCTCGTGTTTATGTTCATTATTTCTGAATTGTGATACTTTGTTTGCTTAGATTTGGGATTTGTGTGTGAATATTGTTGATTTATATTCATACACTGGTGCTTTCACAACATTCAGGGTTTGTGACCAATTTTGGCGCAAACACTTTGGTGCTTTCACTGAGAAGGACTAGCACCCGCTACACAAGATTTGAAGTTCAGATCTGAAAGCTTGAGGATTTGGAAGACAATGACTCGACAAACAAGTAGAAGGCTAAGAGCTGAGAGAAGTCAGCACGAAGGAAGTCAAGAGGCTTCCTCAGGAGCAAACCAAGCTTCAGCCTTCATCACCAGGGATGAGATGGAGGCAATGATGAGAAGACAAGAAGAAATGATATAGAACTTGCTTCAACAGATTGGGCAACTTGGAGCGCAAAATCAAGGAGCAACCAGAGTCCAGAACGAAGCAGGACCATCTAGCGCAGCGCCAGAGCTGGACGGCACACACTTAGGACATGTTGATCAGAACCCAGGAAGAGAGACAAGGACATCCGAGCAACCTGGCAGCGATAGAGGGATGAACGCTCAGCCAGGGGGGCAGACGCCTGAAAGCTCACACGGACTCGGGGGGCAGATCGAAGGTAGTGAACGAGGACTACAGCTTGGAGACAATGATAGATTGGCTGAGATGGTCAGGCGAGCCATGAGAGGCGGATTAGTAAACAGAGATCTTGAAGACGTGAACAGGAGTCCCTTTTCTCCTGCGATTAGGATGGCTAGGAACCCACCAGAATTCAAGTTACCATCAGTGGAGATGTACGATGGGAGGACGGACCCTGCGGTCCATCTGATGAAGTATATGAGGCATATGGAGGTACTGGGGGCATCACATGAAGTCATGGCCCGGTGCTTTCCATTGTATTTAAAAGATATCGCAGCATTATGGTTTAGGCAGTTGGAGAATGGCTCCATAAGAACATGGGCAGATTTAACTGAAAGATTCATGGAGCAATTTAGGGTCCACATTGCAAGACCTAAGAATGTGATGAGTTTGGCAACACTAAAGCAGAAAGCTGGGGAGTCTTTGAGGAATTTTCTGACACGATTCAATGCAGCGGCAGCATCGGTGGATCGGCCAGATCCATCTATGGTCATGATGGCAGCTGTATCTGGAATATCTGATGGCACGGAGTTCAAGAATTCACTAACTAAGGATCCACCTATGGACCTGGGAGAGTTTTATCATGAAGCTGAAAAGTTTCTGCGATTAGAGGATGCTCGTACGGAGAGAGAAGAAGAAATCGATGTTTACGCAGTTAGAAGCGGTAATTCACTTGGAAAAGGTGCAGAGACTGGTAAAGGGAAGCGAAAGGCTGAAGAAAATGATGACAGGTCAAAGCGGCAACGGAGGGAGCCACGATTTACCACCTATTCAGAACTCAACGAGGGTTTGGAACGAATCTACCAAGACACCCGAGAGCAAGTTGCCTATCATAGACCAATACGACGGGATCCGACTACCGACGAGAGAAAGTCAGACAAATATTGCTTATTCCATGAGCTGAATGGCCATAGCACAAATGACTGTACACAGCTGAAGGATGAGGTAGAAGGGCATATCAGGAACGGTAGGCTACTTCAGTATTTGAGGAGGCGAGCTCCAACGGTGGAACCAGAGCGACCACCGTCTACATCAGCTAGGGGTGATCCTGAACCAGGACACCGTTTGGTTATCAATTTATTTAAATAACGATGAACAAGTCCTAAACTTCTCACTAACACCGTCAACCCATTTACACATGTATGAGATCGCGAACGGTCCACATGCATGCTCTGAATGATTATTGACCATCTCATAGTGAGAATTTACACTTTGACATCCTTGTTTTACTTTCGTTTCGTGTTGATTTGGATATTTAGACTTTGCTTGTTTGGATATTTCTGTGAACGTTAATTTGATATTTGCAATTCTGTAAAAGAAGTTACTTGCATATTCTTTGGATCGCGAACGGTCCACAAGCACACCTTGTATGGCAACGAACCGCCGCGATCGCTGATTCAGAAATTCACCCGAACGTGAACCTGACATCGATAATACTAAGCCCCCCCCCCGGGCACACTCATACGCCTTGAACGGCACCCGACCTCGAACAGTCACCATTAGCCTCGAACGGCACCTGACCTCGAACGGTTACCATTTGCCTCGAACGGCACCTGACCTCGAACGGTCACCATTTGCCTCGAACGGCACCCGACCTCGAACGGTGACTATTTGCCTCGAACGACACCCGACCGCGAACGGTCACAATTCACCTAATATGACATTCGATCGCGAACGATCACATTTTTGCCTCGTACGGCACACGATCGCAAACGATCACCTTCTTCTTTCCACGTCACCCGACCGCGAACGGTCATAATTCGTCTAGAACGACATCCGATCGCGAACGGTCACAACTCGTCTAGAACAACATCCGACCGCGAACGGTCCCATTTCGCTATTTGCCGCGAACGACATCCGACCTCAAAAGGTCCCATATCGCCTCGAATGACATACGATCCCGAACGATCGTCATTCGTGGTCAGATAAAACTATCAATTTCTTTGCAGGTCATCAACAGGATATGAACATCCGACTTATGAAACTACAAAACACACTTTCCTATCGCAAGGCATGTTTTGGGGGGCAAATGTTATCCCGCCTTTTGGCAAGGCCGTGACACCAAGAAACTGACTGGAAACTAAAAACAGTTCGTTGTAAAAGTTCGTTATACACTGTTTCACCATGGATATCAATGAATTTTGTCCGAGTCCGGATCGGGCTACAATCGGTAAGACACGTCAAGCAAGGTCAGGAAAAGCAACGTTCCCAGTTTCAAGTCAATCCGAGTTCGTACGCTCAAAATATCATCAATGCAAGTTGGAGGAAATGACCCTAAGTTCGAATCGATAAACAACCTTCGTTCGTATCCATCGGTTCGACTCCATCTAGTTCGCAACCATCGGCAAGCACTCGTTCGAATCGGTCCGGATGTACCCCTTCGTATCCATCTGGGCTCGATGGTTCGTATCCATCACTCAAATCCATGAAGACATCTTGCCTCGTACCCATCAGATGCTCTGCTTCGAATCCATGAAGCTACTCCACTTCATATCCCTCAGGTTGAAGTCCTTCGAATCCATAAAGTCACCCCACTTCGTATCCATCCAACGACCCTGCTTCGAATCCATCCTGTTGCAGCGACTTCGTATCGATCAACTATCGTATGTCGCGATCGATACGAACGAACATATGCTCGAATCCATCAAGGTGCCTTGCTTCGAATCCACCAAGTCAAAGCAGCGAAGCCCATGGAACGACTCGATCCACTCGGCGAGAAAAGTGGATCGATACGAAGATTGTGCTCCACGTCATCAGGGAGGCGCACAGCACCATCGATTCGAAACGATCGATTCGAATGAATCGATTCGAGCGAAACAGTTTGGCGAAGAACACCAATTCGAATCGACCATATCTTGAGATCCCTAAGTCCAAATGCTATGAAATTTTCACAGATGCTTGCACACATGTTGAAGAATGTCCACACCAAATTTCAGCTCGATTGGACAATTTCTTGATCGATTCGAATGGACTTCGAATCGATCCAATAGTGGGCCCGGATCTCCTGAAAGCGGGCATATGGGCCCCCTCACGTGCCAGAACTGGTCTCCCTTCAATTTAGGCGAAATATCAGCCTCCTACACCTATAAGTAGAGCCCCTGGTCATTCAGAAAAGGGGTCGGACAATTTCGAGAGCAAAAGAGCGCCCAGACTCTGCCAGATTTACTCAGAATCACCACTGCTTCCTTAGATTCAGATGATAATCATATAATCAGTTGTACTACATCAGAAGAAATTGTAATCATCAAGTGAACATCAATAAAATCATCAACTTCGGAGTGGACGTAGGCAAGATCGCCGAACCACTATAAATCTCGTGTTTATGTTCATTATTTCTGAATTGTGATACTTTGTTTGCTTAGATTTGGGATTTGTGTGTGAATATTGTTGATTTATATTCATACACTGGTGCTTTCACAACATTCGGGGTTTGTGACCAATTTTGGCGCAAACACATAGTTCAACAAATTTATTATGTATTCAGTTATGTAAATCATACTCATAATTTTTAAATAACCAAATTAAGTATAAATACAATAAAAGAGACGAAATATAATAACACTTCTAGACTTTTTAATTGAAGATCTAAATAAAGTTTAAATTATTAAATACACAATTTACTTTACTTAATTGTATAAATATTCTTATATGATTCTTAGTTAAACATATTTAATTTAAAATATACTTATAAATACTTAAAATATTAATTAAAACATTCTTTCTTTATATATTCCTAAAAAAAGATTTAAATTCTAAATTTTACTTTTAACGTTTACTTGTATATTTCAAAATATTCAAAATCACTTTATAAACCAACTATCTGTTATAGAAATCTTTCCATACTTTTCCATAATTAATCACTACTTAAAATAAATATATAAACTTCAAAATAAATTTCTTTTTTCTTATTTTAAAATATAGATTACTATTTAAAACTTCACTTTGTACTCAATTCATTGATAATTAATATTATAATCACTTAGTAACATTTAAAAATCATGTCACGACCTTTCATAATAACCAAAATATCATTAAAGAAATTTATAATCTGGAAAATAGATTTTATTCATTCCAAACTATAGAATATTATCCAAAATCTCCTTTTTACATCCAAAATTATTGATAATACTCTTTAGAATTAATTAAATGTACTTTAGAAATCATTTCATATTTTCTAGACAATATATAAAATTTCTGAGTAATAATTTGAAAAAAACTCTTAGATTTAAAATATATAAATATAATAGTGATTTATAAAGGGTATATGATCTAAAGAAAACTATATTTATGATAAAAATAGATCTCTAAAATTATAAAAACAAGTTAAATTTAGCAAATATTTAGTAAATAATTTATAAAATACTTTTAAGATGATTTTAAATCCTTAAAATCATTTTCCAAAACTTTTCAAAATCATTTAAACATGAAAGATGAATAAAACATCCATTAAAAGCATGCATATCAATAATAAAAAGTGTATAAAGTTTAATTCAAAAAACGGTCAGAGTTCCGTTTGTAAATTAACCCTTCCAAACAAAATAATCATCTGACATCTGAACAATAATCATTCTCAAAACCAATATACCAACCAAACGATTCAAACAATAATTACAATCAATTCAACCAAGCTCTTCAGTCAATTATTGAGATGAATAATATGACTTGAAAAAATTGTAGACATGGTTGTGAGTATAAACTTACCTCATTGGCGCTTCCTCCTTTCACGCAAGCATCCGCAAATCACTACTCGAATCACTGCCTTGCACCAACTCATGTTTTGCTATTCTAGAACAAAGCCTACCTCAACAAACTAATTTCTACAAAGGACATCACGCTTAACGCCATGTCGCATGTTTCCCAGCGTCGGCTAAGCCTCACCCTCCTCAAGCTTTCACCGAATGCCAGCCAAGCTGTGTCGCCCCTCCACCATTGCCTATTGAGACATGACTCCACCATCACACATCCTGGTAGCGGCACTCCCTCTTGACCGCCTTCTCTTGCATCGTGCCTCCAAGTTGAGTGCGGAGTTAATTTTGATTTTTGTTTTTTTCCCATCAGGTTGAATAATTCATAGAAAATTAGTGATTTCGGGAAGAAGGGTTTGTGTTTGTCGAAGAAAATAGTTTTTACGGGCTTGGGCTAAGAATCATCTAGAGAAAGGTATACTTTTAGATAATTTAATAGGCTAATTATTATTTACAGTAATACCCTTTTTATTTTTTAAATTTAAATACCACATTTTCCCTTGCACTTGAATTTAGAATTTAAACCTTGAAATAAATTTCGATCTAATATAAATTAATTCACACCCCATTCGACAAATTATATTTCAATAATTATCCAGTTCCATTTCTTTTAATATCGGTTTATTTTCCACTATTTTAATCTTATAATAATTATTTACATTATAAAATGTTTTATACATGTTAAAACATTTTATTTAGTTTTGAAATATTATCTAAAAGTAATTTATTCATTTAGTTCAAGTTATTAAATCAATACCTTTTACTAAATAGAATTTAATTAACTAAAAATTTATTTCCAAAATATAAATTATCAAATATCGAATTTAAACAATTTTATTTTAATTAAATTAATTTATTTACACGGCGTAGAAGGCAGGGTTGTTACAGTAACAAGGAAAGTCTCTTGAACAAGGAAGGAAGCTAGCAAGAAAGTGAACTAAGACACTAAGAGCAATGTCCTTCACCGAAGGTAGCGCAGTTGAATGACTTACCACTAACTATTCTTGAAAGCGAGTAGCTCGACAAAATGAACAAATGGGACTTTTATGAAATCCACCAAGCACTGAAGTCATTATTTAAGAATTTTTGGACGAGGGTCATCTATTTATAGCTCCATGAATTTTGATTTCTTGAAAATCACTGGTGAAATTGGCTAACACCGAGTACCTACAGGGAAAGAATTCCGCTTAGGCAAGAGCACATTTCAATTCTATGGTTCTACTAATAATAATTTCACTTGTGTTCATATATAATAAGCTCATATAGCTTTCCATTTTAAACAAGAGGTTTGATTTTGATTAAGTATTTATCATCGTGTTTGGCCCATATCACGAATATATACGAGAACGCCTCTTGTGCCAAGCCTATACCTCTCGCAAACACCAGTAATCATTACATTTCATAGGAAATAGGAGTTTGTCCCCAGTATATTAATTGCTAGGATCTACCCCACCATGTATTCATTCTCTATGGCTTGTCGAATCAGGGCATAACATTTATCTACGATAGAAGCTATAATCCCCTTTCCAAGTGGGATGTGGGACATCATGGGCAGCTAATTATACCAAGTATTCTAAAGTGGGTAAACCTGAACATCCTTATCAAAGGTACAGAGCTATGCTACCTAGGAATCAGTAATGATAAAAGGTGCATAGCTTAGTTGATGAAAAAAGGGTTTGGGTGGGCATAGAACCTATAGTTGTTAAAGACATTTCAGATCAAGAAAAAATATTACTAGAATATAAAGTAGAGTGGACTAGAAACCATCGGATGATCATATAAAAAACAGAGAGAATTTAGCTCATAAAAATAGTATTATTACCACTTGTAAGAACAAGAAGAAGTTAAGAAACTTGATGAAGATAAAAAGAATTCGGACAACAAATTCCAATAATGTATGGATAGACACTCGACCAATTCACGTGATAGACTTAGGAACTAAAGATTCTACCACTATTGGAATGCCATTCTTAACATCTTTCACTACCTTTCTCTCATAAGTGGTAGAATTCCCGACCATATAATCTTGCCAATTGAAGCAGCCTACTCTATCATGGGCTTAAGCAGTCGAACTAACTTGGCTACATCAAGAAGGGCCCCCTTCCTTTGGGTGCCTCTATTTCATCTTTGGAACACCTAAAGAGTTTACCGGCATAGCTCAATAAAAAGGCACGTCCAGGTTTGAGTGATGGTTCACCAGTAAGAGATCACCGAAAATGATGCCTTCTTCCCAATTTAAATTAAAAGAAAGTAGTTGAAAACCGAGACCAGGGGAGTGTATGGTTGAACCGAAGAAACTTGGTAATGAAACATAAAAAACTATAACAACCAATTATGATCAGCACTTTTGAACCGTAAATCATAAAATTAGTAATAGAATTATTTAAGAGATCGACTGACTTGGTAATGTAATGTAACGACCAACATATTTATCACTTTGATAAATTATATTTACTTTTAAATTTATTCAAATAAAAGGTTGATAATACAAATATTATTGTTTCGAATGATAATAAGTAATAGTAATCTTATTTTGAATAGATATTTACAAAAATATTTCCCTTGGAATTTAAATCAATAAAATGGCCGAAAACTGTTTTATTGATAATCGGCTCTATTATCCTAAAACGTCACGCACGGATCTGGATACATACACTTATTTTTATAATTTAAAAATAATATGAAATAAAATTAATAATTTTATTTTGGAAGTTAAATGTATTTATGTCATAACCAATAATGGCATCGTATTTAAATATAGATTTATGAATTTAAATTTGATTTAATGATTTAATAGTTATTTTAATTATTCAAATAATTATTTTAATTGATGATAACTCATTTTTAATATTTATAAAGTGATAATAAATCGTTTATAATAGTTTTATAAACATATATATATTTGATTTGAAAATATAAGGAAAAATTCAATATCGCTTTATCGTATAATAACGATTTTCGTAAATAATTTTTAATATTAATTTATATGGTTTTATAAATGAAATGTGATCATTTTAATTAGTTAAAATTGATAAGAAATTTATTTTCAACTTTTGTTTACATTTATATGTAATTTAAAATATAAGTGAAAACGTGACCGGGAATCGGTTTCCCGATTTTTAACGGTTTGACTAACGAAAGTTGTTTTAAATCGTTGCACCCTTGTTTTTTTGTCATGTGCACATATACAACATACACATACATATCCTAACATGCACATGAACATATATAAACATACAAATATACATGTAAACATATATGAGAAAAATCTAAGTTATTTTATAAAAAACTTAACCCTTATGCTTCCTAAAGTCAACTTTCTTACACAATAAGGACATGCATATGGCTTGGAAGTGAAATGAAGTGATGGAGCACATGGAGGGGGGAGAGCCAACGTGTAGAATGATGTGAAAGAGGGGGTGTTTTGGTCCATGCACATTTAGATATTTTCCATATTTTTTTCCTATAAATACCACCCCTTTTCTCATAAATTCCTAACACATTCTTCATCTTCTCTTTCCTTCTTCATAAGCATTCTAAGAGCCTCTCTAATGGCTTCTTATTCATAGAAAAAAATATAGAAAAATTAGGGGGAAATGTTGAGAATAAAAGAGAACAAATATATACAATAGTTTATAATATCAGTCCACTTCAAAACTAGTTCAAATCACCTCCTTATCACAACTCAAACCCATGGCCACAACCCACAACCAACATAGGTGGAGAGTTCCACCTCTTCTAGCTTGGGATGTGGCCTTCCTAAGGTCTTGGACTCGATTCCATAAGCTCTGGTGCAATGGTAACAAAGCTATAGCCAATTTTATATTAGCTCGAAGGGAAAATGAAGGTGAGTACTCCTAAACTATAGTATTATATGCTATTGGATGTTATATCTGTTTGATTGCGACTGTTAATGATGGTTGTTTAATATAAATGTTGAATATATATGCAAGTCATGGAAATATACGTCGATAAACACAAAGAAAATCACTTTCCTCTATTTTACTGGATTGGTGCATATGGAATGTTAAACCTCTTTATAAAGGTTTGAAAATGAGTTTGTAATGTTTTATAAACGTATAAAAGTGTTTTGGTGAAGTTTAAAAAGTAATGGAAATTTAGCCAAAAATAGGCGCGTCGCGTAACGACAGTTTGCGATTTCGCGCCATAAAAGTAAAACGAGTATACATAATGGAATATAGCTCGGAATTCTGCGAGATAAGAATTTTTCAAACTATTATATCCATAGTTATTGAACAAAGAAAGATAATTTAGATTTCGAAAAGTAGATTTTGAACTATGAGGAAATTTTTTTTTGAAAATATTGTGGTATTGCAGTTCAGAATCCATAACAGTATTTCCTTGAAAATGATATTTTAAAATTGTATAAAAATATGAAATAAATCCTAGAAATATTTTAAAATGTTTTAAAAGTGATTTGAGTTATAAAAATAAATTTCCAAATGATAAAATGTCATTTTGATCAATATAGCTTAAAAACACTTTTTGTAGCACTTTTCTACAGCACTTTTCTATAACCTTTGAAATATAGCTTACTTAACAATTCTTTTCGAAATCTTTTATAGATGTTTTCAAATGGATAATTAAGTGTTTTAATAATGATTTGGGGTTTTTTATAGTTTATTTAAAAGAGTTTAAATAAATTATTTAAAGGATGCTATTACAAATAAAGTGGTTTAATCTTGGCTCTAAATGCCGACGAGTAGAGTAAATTTTTCTATTCGTGAGATCCGAATGTGAAGTGCATAAGAGATGTTCAGGAGCAGCCAGTGCCTTGGCTCACCCGACATCTTCCTTGGGCGAGGGATAGATAAGGTCGAAATGTCAGAAACGAGTTAAGTATAAAAGATTTAAATTTTCCAAATCTAAATTAAATACAACATTGATTTTATAGAGATGATCTTCTTATACTCGGTGTTAAAGCCCGAAGAGGGAACTTGTACTATTTGTGGAATTTGAAAGGTGATTTCGACGTTATTCTTCCCATAGTATTTGTTGAATACGGGAATTGGTATTGAGTAGAATTAGATGATTTCTATTAATTCTGCTCACTTAATATTAATTGGTTTTGGATTAACATCCTAGATAACATGGTTTTAACTAAATAAAAAATTACGAGTTTTGAATAAAGAAAACTTCGATAAGATTTAAATGAAATGATTTGGAAATGTTTTCCTAAGTGAAAAACGAAATGATTTCGATTTTTTTCCAAGTTTAAAAAGGGTTTTTAAGTAATCAAATGATTGGATAAGAGAGGTTTAATGATTTCGTATATACCGAAAAGAAATGGTTTTAAAGTTATATATCTCTAAAAGATATTTTGATAAAAGAAACGAATTAATAAAATATCATTCACCTATTTACTTGACCTCCTCTATCGATTATTGGTTCGAAGGAACCAGGGTCAGATTTGGGTAATTTCTATTCGAAGACCACTTCGAACTAATGTATGCGTTCGAAAAATGAAGACCCGATAAAGAAAATGAAGGATGAAGACCGAAGATTTTCGGGGTGAAAGGACCGCTTGTTGATAATTCCGGTTAGCTCCTAAATACTAAAGTAGCAGCGGTCCTTCATTTTTGAAACTCTTTGGGTTGCAAGGACTTCTCGCTACTAATCCTAGGGGTAACCCCTGACAGGATATGGTAGGAGAGTACCTTCAGCTTGTCTTGTTCCTGGATAACTTATATGGATGAATGTCTGACATTACTTTTCTAGTTACATAAGTGATCTCTATGAACGTATCATCTATTTTGTGGCGGAGAAGGCAACTTCTCTTAGCTTAACACCCTTTCCTGAGACATACGAGCTCAGGAGTTATACGTTTGTAGAAATCAGTTGTGTGATCATGGTATGACAGTGTGGCATTCAAAGTTAAATGTGCTTTGTGAAAGGTAATCGTTACCTCGAGCCTCACACCCGAAAATGACCAAAATAGGGTAGATGTGGCAAGGCTATGTGGTTCGCAACCATTAGGGTATGATCATCCCCTTCTAGATATATTTCTACCAGCTATGATGTTTGTGTTTAAATTAATGTGATGTATGGTGATCAAGCGCTCGGATAGGTCGGTATCGACCGGGGAGATGACATATTCGGTACTGTCTAGTGAGAAAGGTATGCCGGTTTTGTGTTGGAAGATGTGCAGATGTTCTGTTGACCTCGGTACATTCCTCTAGAGATGTACTGCCGGAAGGAAGTCCCTTCACCTGGTCATTTGTATGGAAATCCATTCTCCAATAAATGCTTGCCGTTTTTTTTATAGAAACCACTTTATGGCTAATATGCTGGAATTAAATCAATGTAACAATTTCGACTAAGATTAATAAGTTTACTTGCAAATGTTTTCAAAGAGATGTCATTAAAAATAATATCTCTTATTTTTACGTAATAAAGATTTGGTCATCATAAGGTAAAACCCGTTCCGTGTTTACGTGCGGCGTGGTCTTATGAGATACCTTTTTGTTTTCAAAATGCTTATTTTTGAGTTCTCACACCAGTCCCATGACTGACCTGGAGTTTATTTTCCTTTTCCTTAAACTTTGGGTGCCTTAATTTTTCCTGGGCAGCCTAGTAGTCAGGTTTAGTTAGAAGAAATCTGGATGGAGCTCGAAGTATGGAGTTAGATGATTTTTCTAAAGATTATTATCTATTTCCACCAAATTATTGTGCTATAGTATTCCATATCTGTAAGGATGGAAATTTATAATTGTCCATGTTTAACTCTGATAAATGTATTTTAATTTCTGCTGTAAAGTTTATGTTGAAATAATAAATGTGAGATTCTGTTCTATTTTTATTTTCTTTCTTATCCTTAAGAATCCACTTATCCATGTGACGACCCATAATTTTACCACTTTGAAAATGGAATATTCAAACTTAAATAATCATATTTCGTGTGATAAATAAGAATGGTGAACTTATTTGTAGAATTAAATCAAGATTTTGGACTTTTACTGTAACATTGACAAAATTGACAAAAGCCATTTTGGATAAAATTGGATATACGGTCAAATAATTATTTTAAAGATGAATAACTCCTTTTAAAATCATTATATAAAGATAATAATAGGTTGATAAAATTTTTATAATTATATATATATACACTTATGTTATTGTGATTAACAAATTTCTCGCGCATTGATAAAATCAATGTCATATATTTGCAAATGAATTTTGATATTTTTTGATATTATTTTATAATTCAAATCTACATGTTTTAATTATTTAAAAATTATAAGAAATTTATTCTGAAGTTTGGTTTACATGAATAAAAACGTAAAACATTTTGTCGAAAATCAATGTTTTGTCGAATAAAAGTTACCACAGCATTGTTGGACCTTTGTTAACATGTTTTAACATATATATTACATATTTTAATAACTAAACATGTTTACTTTAATTAATTATGATTAGGAAACTTCTAGAATATAATTAACAAAAGTAAGTAAAAAAGAAAAGTCAAAAAAGTAAACATCACATCAAAATCAAACCAAATCTTCTCTTTAGCCACTTTTCCATCCAAATACATTTTTTAGCTCATAAGTGACTATGACATAAAGTAAGAATTAATAAGTGATGGCAAGTGTTGAAAAAGTAAGGTTACTTTAAAGTTAAGTAAAGTTATTTTGATAATTTGGTAAAGGGATATTTTAGTAACTTACCACTTCATATTTTTCCAATAAATACACATCCATCCTTCTCATTTTCTCACACAAATCATTATTTTCTTCTTCTTCCTTTAAGAAATGTTAATGATTTCTTCTTCTCTTCTTTTCCTTACTAACTTTTCTTAAAATCGTATCAAACCAACTCAAAACTCCACCAAACTTTGTCAAAGTTCTTATATCATCATTAAAACATGGTTTAGCATCTAAGAAGTGAATAAATGTTGGAGGAAGAGGTGGAATAGGGGGAGGTCAAACCTATTAAGGAGGGAGGAGCAAGTTAGAAAGCTCTGGTGCAAGAAACAGAGAAGGAAGTACCGCCCGTTTCATTCCATGGAATTAGGAGGAAGTCTAAAGTACTGTGGAAGCTCTGCCAAATTTTTGGAAGTTTGGAAGAAGAGATTAATAGCTTAAAATAAAGAGGAATGAAGTAGAAGTTGATTAGTTAAAGTTAACAAAGGTTTAGGGAAGTGTTGTTGATAAGAATGTTGGTAGGAAGTTAATCTATTTGGTTAAGGTGAGAACTCCTAAACTATTATTATAATATTTTTGGATGATGATATGATGTTTGCAATGGATTTTTAATATGCTTTGATCATCAAGTTTGGTTGTTTTCATATGAATGTTGAATATATATGTAAGTCATGGAAATACACGTCGATAAACACAAAGGAAATAACTTTCATCTATATTTAATGAAATGGTGTATATGGAATGTTAAACCTCCTTAAAAATGGTTTAAAATGTATTTGAAATGTTTTATAAGCATTTAAAAGTGTTTTGGTAAAGTTGAATGAGAAATGGGAAATTTAGTTAAAAATAAGCGCGTCGCGTAATGGTAGTTCGCGATTTTGCGCTATAAAAGTCAAACAAGTGTAAAAGTTGGAATATAGCTCAGAATTCTTCAAGATAAGAATTTTTCAAACTATTATATCCATAGTTTTCCAACTAAGAAAGAAAATAGAGATTTCGACAAGTAGATTTTGAAATATGAGTAAAACAAGTTTTGAAAAAATCCTGACTTTGCAGTTCGGAATCCAAAACTGGACTTCTTTACAAATGATATTTTAAAATTGTTTAAAAATGTGAAATAAATCTTATAAATCTTTTAAAATATTTTAAAAGTGATTTGAGTAATAAAAATGGATTTTCAAATAATAAAAAGTCGTTTTGATCAATATAGCTTAGGCACTTTCCGTGGCACTTTTCTACAACTTTTGAAATATAGTTTTAGACTTAAGATTCTTATCCAAATCTTTTATAAATGTTTTTGAATGGGTAATTAAGTGTTATAATAATGATTTGGAGGTTTTCTAGCTTATTGAAGAAAGTTCAAATAAATAATTTAAAGGAAAAGCTATTATAAATAAGTGGTTTAATCTTGGCTTTAAAACCCAACGAGTAGACTGGATTTTTTTATTCGTGAGATCTAGATGTGAGGTGCTTAAACTAAAGAGATGTTCAGAAGAAAACAGTGCCCTAGCTCACTTGGCCTCTATCATGGGTGAGGGATGGATAAGGTCGAAATGTCGAAAATGAGTTATTTATAAAAAGATTTAATTTTTCCAAATTTAATAACAACTTGGATTTTATAAAGATGATCTTCTTGTACTTGCTGTTAAAGCCCAAAGAGGGACCTCATACTATTCGTGGAGTTTAAAAGGTGATTTCACCGTTACTCCACCCATAGTATTTGTTGAATACGGGGATTAATATTGAGTAGAATTAGATGATTTCTATAGATTTTGCTCATTTAATATCTGGTTTTGGGATTAACATCCTAGCTAACATGGATTTAACTCAATCAAAATTTTGTGTTATGAATTAAGAAATCATTATTAATATTTAAATGAAATGATTTGGAAATATTTTCCTAAGCGAAAAGTGAAATGATTTCAAATTATTCCAAGTTTTAAAAAAAGGGTTTAAGTAATCGAAGGATTTGATAAGAGAGGTTTAATAATTCCGTATATACTGGAAGGAATGTTTTAGAAATATATATCTCCAAATGAGATTTTGATAAAACTAACTTAATCAATTAAAGAATGATACCCTATTCACATAACAACTTTTTATCGATGATTGGTTCGAAGGAACCGGGGTCGGATTTGGGTAATTCCTATCCGAAGACCACTTGTCACTGACCCTCGGGGAAAATTTTCCATATCATATTTTGTGACAGTAGTTCTTCATTTAAGATCTTCGATGCAAGGACTTCTCGCTACTAATCCTAGCGGTAACTGTCGATAGGATGTAAGAGGAGAGTACCTTCGGTTTGTTATGTTCCTGGATTACTTGTATGGATGAATGTCTGACATTGTATTTCTAATAACATTGATTGGTCTCTATGAATGTATCATCTGTTTGGCGGCGTAGAAGGCAACTTCTCTTAGCTTAACACCCTTTCCTGAGACGTACGAGCTCAAAAGTTATACATTTGTAGAAATCGGTTGTGTGATCATGGAATGGTAGTTTGGCATTCAAAGTGGAATGTGCTATGTGAAAGGTAAAACATTACCTCAGGCCTTATCAACCGAAAATGGCAAAAACAGGGTAGATGCGGCAGGGCTAAGTGGGTTGCTCCCATTAGGAGATAGTCATCACCTTTCTAGATAACCCTCTATATATTGGGTATGTTGTGTATGCTATGAGACGTCTCAGATAGGCCGGTAAAGACCAGGGTGATGTCATATTCGGTACTATCCAAATGAAAGGGGTAGGCCGGTTCTGTGTTGGTATAGGCGTTCATTATCTGGACCCTAGGCACATCCCTCTAGAGGTGTACTCTAGTCTCTCACCTTGTAATTTGTATGGAAATCCATTCTCCAATAAGTGCCTTTGGACTTGATTATAAACCTATTATACCGTCAAATTTAACCAATGTAACAATTTCGGCTATTTGAATATATTTACTTGAAAAGTGTTTTCAAATGTCATTACAAATAATATCAAATGTTTATTTTTGCATAGCAAATGTTTGGTTATCATAAGGTAAAAACCCGTTCCGTGTTTATGTGCGGCGTGGTCTTATAAGATACCTTTTTGTTTTCAAACTTCGTATTTTGAGTTATCACACCAATCCCATGACTTACCCGGAGTTTATTTTCTTTTTCCCTTAAACTCTGGGTGCCCTAATTTCCCCAGGCAGTCTAGTAGTCAGGTTTAGTTAGAAGAAATCTAGAAGAGCTCGGAGCATAGAGTTAGAAGATTATTTTGAAGATTGTTATCCATTTCCACCACACTCATGTACTGTTGTATTTTGCATTTGTAAGGACAGATATTTATAACTGTCCGTGTTTAACTCTAATAAATGTATTTAAAATTTCCGCTATAAAGATTATATGTTGAAATAATATATTTTATTTAATTCGTGTGAGATTCTATTATGTCTTTATTTTCTTTCTTACCTTTAACGATCGGGTTTCCGACACTTGGATTTGCGGCACGTGAATACCAAGGATGTAGTAGTATCGATTTTCGAGGGTCAAAAATTCTGGTTTGTTACACTTTAGCACTTGGATTTAAGGCACGTGAATACCGAGGATGTATTAGTGTTGATTTCCAAGAGTCGAATAAACAGGTCCTCATATGTAACTTCTCTAATGAAATTTAGTAATAGAACTTTTCAATAGATTCATGAACTTGGTAATTACACTATCATTAGATTGATTCTTCTCAGTAGCCACCTTGTTGCTCCCCCTATTGGTTGTCTTCTATTTTCAACAGCCAAGTACCTTAAAAGAAACTACTATGTGGACTCTCGAACTCAAAAATATTGAAAGAAACGACTCTTAAACTTACTTAGTTGAGGAGCGTAGCCCAGGCCTAAGTATACTGGGGCATACTATTGGTGTACCAATGGGGTAACGATTAGTAAACATACTGGGATTATTATGGGACATAAGATGAGCCAGCATATTAATTGGCTTTAAGTTACAAATCTTTCCTTGTCAAAATTTTGATTTATACACAAGGTCAGAAACAGCACCAACAAATTATCTTGATTATCTAAGTTTATTAGGTGATAACGCCGACAAGATTCCTCCTAGCTAGCCTCGTTATGCAACAGCTCCTCTGATTGGCTAGACATCTCCTTGTTTGAGTAACGCACACCACAAGTAGACCCAATAGAATCTGTTATTCTCCCTTACAATGGGGACTCTCTCAGGTCCTAGTTTTCTAAAAAGCTCTTTTGATTATCGGGTGAATAAGCTAGTCCAGTATCAAGATCATCCCTCTACATTGATTATTGTCCCTTGGATATGGCTTAAAACAATCATTATTCGACATTCTAGGTCATCTCATTTATTGCATTTGTTTGTCACTCTTTGAAGGGTTCCATTGCAGACTTGTCTTCGGAGGCTGGAGAATACCATTCCTTATACATTGACTTCTTGAGATGGATAAATATTATAGGAAAAGTTTATCTCACAGCAGCAGTCGTCAACAGTGCATCTACAATTAGAAAAGGTAAGGTGATCCTTCATCTACGACACCGAATGTATCTCTCATGGTTTAGCGCTTAGCCTAATGTTATTTACTTTGTCCTACAACAATGGAATTGTCTCATTATGCCCTTGAAAGAATTAGAAGAAAAGAGAAGCTATGAGGTGCTCCATGGGACTGCTTGATGAAGTCTTTGTCCTACATCCCAAATAAGAGGGTCAAGCTATGGCCATGCTAGCCTCACAAGTCCCTTTTCCAATCTTGCTCGATAAGCCTGGTGGGCATTACTATTCTTTTTTCCACTTATTCCAACTATGATTTTTTTAGCATATAAGGGAAAGTTCCAAATGGACTGACTTTCCTATAATCCCAATCGATAATCTATTAGTTTAGGCTTTTCCCCTTTTACTCTCCACTACTAAGGGGATCATTCTTTCTTTTCCTCAAGTTACTAAGATATTTTAGTTCATCGGGTTCACTTCTAAGTGATCAAAGAATACCTAGATATTATCACATACTAATAATTAGTTATCACATTTAGATATCCCTATCAAGAGACATACTCCATTGCTGTTACAAATCGAAAGTCCTTCATATTGGAACACAATAGCATACCCCAGATTTAAGTCTTTGATTTAGAAGTAAAAAAATTCTTTTTCTTTAGTTCTTGTCCATGTTTTCCTTCTGCTGTATCTTTAGAGTTTAGAGTGAGGAATTTCAAAATTCTTCATTCTATAAATAATGGTTCTTGTCTAAAACTTCTAAAGTTCTAGAATAAACCTCTATAAGCATAATATTCTTATAAATATAAAGAAGAAAGAAAAGGATTCTAACACAAAAAGAAGAATTTATGTTACACAACTTCTATGTTGGAGAAAAGGCCTAAGAAGCAAGGTCTAAAACTGAAGAAACTCATCTAAAGAAAGTTCCAGATCTCTCGAAAGAAAGGATCACCCAATGTTATGAATGCTCCAGCTAGGGAGTGGGTGTTGATGGAGAACTTCGGTGTAGGTAGAAGAAAAGAGGAAAAGTCCTTGAAGTCACTAGTCTTACTCAAGAAGGAACAGAGCCAAGTCCTTCCTTTCGCTAAAGACCCATATAGGTACTATGGTTTCTACAGATACAGACTTATGGGAAAGAAAGGGATTGATCTTGTTCCTAGCGAAGCAAAGGCCTAATTCATTAGAAGAAAGGAGATTCTCATAGGAAGTGAGCTGATAGCCTTTTTACTTGCCATACCTTTTCCTCCTCTCACGTTGCTTGATAAACTAAGTGAATATGGGGTTGGGTTCATTCCTTTCAGGAGTGCTTCCGAGATCTTTGTTTTCAAAAACTTCCCCATATGCTTCCAATAAAGATAGTGGCAGAGAGTCAATTCCTAACCTAAGGTCGGTTTGTTAAGAATAGAAGGTGAAAATTGCACATATGGTAAAGGTTCGCTTTGACTGCCATAACTGAAATACTGGCCAATGAGCCCTAGAAAAAGTGGTTCACTGGCCTTGGGTTCCACTTTTCCGACACAATTAAAGAGGTCAGGTCGAATGAAGAAGGGTAGATCGAGCATCCAAACTCTTGTGCATAAGAGGTCCATCCCATTGAAAAGTGGTGTGTATTAAAGAAAGGTAATTTGGTGAACCAATCAGCCAGAATCAGACAAAATAAACTCTAATTCATTAGATGGGATCTAAATTTTCTCGAAAGCTTGCTAAAGGTGATTCCCTCGACAGAGCTTGCAAGTCCAAGATCTGGTCTTCTCTTTCTCTGTCGGCAACTATGCTGCTAGCTTGACTTCCAGTTGTGGGAAATCGAACTCATTGGATTGGCATCTGGATTTGATTCAGACTATTATATGTTCAATTCAAGCTAGAAATTAGAATAACCAGAAGAAAGCCTGGAAGGGAGATGTGCTTTTTTTGGTTTGGCTTTTCAAGATATGAAGCGCTTCTAAGAATGATTTTGAAGTGCAATATCTTTATGTTTTATTAGTATGAATGCTTCTTTCTTCAGCTTCAATGCTATGACTTCTTCATTGTCATCAGTACCTATTTTTGAATAATAGAATCTTGTTGTCTACTTCTCAATGTCTGGTCTTTCCCCTGCTCTCTGTCGATGTAGTGCCTTTCACTCTGTTTTGTCAACACTTTGTCGTAATGTCGAAAGGTGTATTTGATGAATGGCATAGTACAAAGATAGAAAGAAATGTGTATTTGATGTTCTATCCACAAACACGATGAAAAAGCTAGCTAAACTAGTGAGCATGAAACCATTAACCCAAACTGCATTAGCAATAATCAATACGGAGAATTTTGGTTAAACCCCGATCGCTCCTCGTTGGTAGGAAATCGAGTTTGATCTCGCTTTTCTTATAATTATCCTATATTCAAATTCAAAAAAATCGGAATAGATTGAATCTCTCATTGAAAGATAGTGATTTTTGTTATACATAGTTAGATTCACACACATCAATAAATATAATCGATAGTATTATGCTATCTTTCCAAATGATGATGATTATGAATATACCTATGATTGATCATATTTCACATTGGAAATACTATTTGAGGATCAATCGAATCAAAACTAATATCTGATACTACTAACCATAAGACTCCCAAAACGAGAACACCATATATAAATGACTTAATAAGATTACCCATTGAAATATTAACAACTATGTCTTCATTAGCTTGATGATTGCTATAACCAATCATTGAAATATTAACAACATTATCCATACGGTCTAACAAAGTAGGTTCATGGATAATACTCTCTGAAAATCCACCAACATAGACTTTATAAAGAACACAATCCATTATTATCATTAGAGCAAAGCATGAGTTGTTTTAACTCCCATAAGATTTTCTCAAGTTATGCACTACTTTCCTTGGCTACACCCAATATATACTTGGTTATACCTATGGAATGATTACGAGGCTTTTGTATGCTCATCTCTCTGCCCATGCGACAACTTTCCAGTTTTTAGGCTCACTTGCTTCACTCAATATGCTCTCTTCACTCTTTTTGATACCAATCTCTAGTGTGAATCTCTCACAAAGCATAAGCACCTCTACTGCTAGTTCTTTCATGCCATTTAAGGCCTAGGTATGTCAGGGCGAACGATCTCGCTCTATTCCCGAGCTTGCTATGAAGCCGACTAGTCAGGTTAGAATAGACTAAAACATTATGAAGATCCGGTATTGATATCACTTACTGTTCACCCTTTTAACATCATTAGTTTGACTTTCATTTGTTAAGCAAATCAGGATCAAATAAAGGTTTTCAAACCGAATATTCCAAGCATTTTTCTTGACAAAAATTCTACGAAATATCTAAGGTTAGAGGTCATCATAGTACCTTCCAGGGTGAATAAATTATTACAGTGTTATGAAGAATCAAACTAATGAAGACGATCACCATTTATATACGATAAGTTCAATCAATCGCAGTGGAATAAGGAATATGCTTAAATTTGTTGACTGGTGGCAAAGTTTTATTTGTAGCAGTTGGGGAAATGGAATACACCCAGAATTTTGAGCTTTATGTTACTCTGAACCATGCCAACGATTAGAGGGTCGGGGCATCCCAATCAGATTGAATGGGATAATAGTTTAGTAGTTCAAATCTGTAAAAGGAAAATTTTAATCAAATCTCACATCGCATTGTACCGGTGCTTACTCTAAAAGATTCGCGATATAACTAGGAATGCATTTCAAATACCACAAATCAGTTACTGGACATACGAGTTTATTGTATCCCATTTGATATCTTCATATCCGAGAATCAACAAATTCCATCCTGCATTCTTCACAAATAAAATTGAGGGCCCTCTCTTTCCACTTCGATCGCTCGATAATTTCCACGAGCACAAATTCCAGTTATTCTAGAGATTCGTTAACAAAACAATCCATCTTTTTCTGGTCCATTGGTTTTATATGAAAAGTATATGGCTTATTCACCTCTCCAACTATCTACCTATTTGGTAGGATTTTGTTGGCCAAAGCCCTTATTTGTTGAGAGACACTAATCGAAGGACAAAGTTGTTAACGTAGTCGATCATAGAATCGAAATTCTTATTCATTCGGCCAATTCATTTGAAAATTCTTCTCAAACACAAGTTATCAATAGGGAGGATTAGGAAAATTACCATCGAATAATCCTTATAAGGAATTCAGCCTGTAGCGTTGTACTAGCCCCTAAAACTTAGAGCGCTCGCATGTTGTGGGAGCCTTGGATTACGAACTATGTTCAAGGACATTAATTGCTAAACTTTGTTGGAATGTAGCCTCAGGAGTGGGTGTTCAAGGAAGAGAGCTAGGTTCTGGTGGGGGTTCAAGGAAGATAAATATGGGAACTATATGTTGAAGGCTTCAGAGTCCATTTGTAAAGTAGTTGTGGGAGCCTTGCATTACGATGTATGTTAGAGGGCATTAATTGCTAAACTTTGTCGGAATGTAGCCTCAGGAGTGGACCGAGGAAGAGCTCTAAAAGCAAAGTACCTGGCTTCCTTTCTTCATGCCTTTGGGGCTTCTACTTCATCATGGTGGTGGAAAGGTATGCTAAAGGTGAAAAATATGCTCGAGAAGTGATTATATTTCCAAGCGAATGATGGTTGTGTGGGACGACTGGTGAGTATCCCATATACCCCAGTTTTGGCCTAATCCTAAACTAGGGGGGATATTCCATCGCATATAACCAAGATTGCAAACTTTATTGACCTTGTTGCAAATACCTGCAGGGAGCTTGTTCGTCGGCACATATTTTTGATCATAGTGCATAAAAGCAGCACTGTAGCTCCAGCTTCCTTGACTTGCCGGGGAGGATAAATTCTGTGGACTCCATATAGAAAAGGTGTGTTTTCAATCAAATCTACAAACCTGATTGATCAAGCTGATAGGTTTAAAGATCGTGGGATGCTAACCCAGCGGAACGATCAACTAAGAGTGAACAATTAGAATTGACTAAAGAAGCTAAAGGGGAACCGTCTTATCTAAAGAGCATGTCGAATGAAGGTAAATAAGTTGGTCGACTCGCTAATCGGCTTGATCAAGTAGGGTGACTGTTCAAGTAGGTTCTATCGGCTTGACCTGTTTTCGTTGGCTTTTTTGTCGTCTATAAAAGAATCGATCTATTTATTGGATTAACCGAAGTGTTTCCTAAAACAAGGACGAGGAAACGTTAAGGAAATAACTCGTATCAGGAGAGGAGTAGGAGAAACATTGTATGAGCTTTCTTAGGAGCATGCAACCCAAGTTTCTGACCTAGGATAGGAGTCCTTATTTATTAACCATTTGGCATACACTTAAGCGAACATGAAAAGGAGCAGTCAATGGAATTGTATCACAATCAGAATATGTTGAAAAGCATAATAGTCCATCCGCTAGCTATTGGAATATTCCATACGTCTTAGCCACCTTCTAAAGAAACAAACCGGCAAGTCTTACAGTTATTAATCTCTCATAGCTAGCAAGCCCAACCAAATGTCTCCTTTATCTGGTTTAAAAACCCCATAATGGTAACCAAAGCAAGCAAGCCAGAGCAGTTATTGTATTGTGGTAGTATCTTCAAAGAAATTGGTAGTGTATGTCTTGAATAGGAAAGCATTCTGTATGAACTCAATCCATGAAAAAAAAGCTTGAACAATGAAGAGAATGGCTTGATAGTTCGATCTGGTTTTCATCATCATGGACAGAATGAAGAGAGTGTTTTGATTTCCTTTATTTGTTGATCGAATCCCATCTTTCTCAGTTACATGTTGATATTTGGACTTTGTTTCATATTTTAATTAACCTAAAAGTGGAAGAGTAGGCTCGACCTGCTCCCTCTTTCCATTTAATCGCTGATAAAACATACCATTGATCTACTGATGAGGGGACCAAAGGACCATGGGTATATTGAGAACTAATGTACTGGGAAATTGACTTACAAATTTCTTATTTGGATTGAATTTCCAAGGGAGATTGACTAAAATGAATCCAACCACCTCAGGTCATACCCCATTAATATACTGGAATCCAAACTCTTGATTGTTATACCACTCTAGCCATGTAGAATCCTTGACTTAGATTTTCCAACGTACTTATTTCAATACAATAATTAGGTGCATCTAAACCCTAGTCAATTAGGCCCAATGAACTCTCATGTAATAGTTGACACACTAGTCAAGAGGTCGTGGTCATAGCGATTTTCCATCCCCGGTTGGTTGATCGGACTATTCTTTTATTTCTAGGAACCAAATGATTCATGGATCAACCTAATAATATACTATACATCCAATAGGGAACCTAAGACTAACGACTTGTAGCCAAGATCTATGCACCTTTACTTTATACCTTCCTTTGTCTTATTGATAGAATGAAGGTATATATATAATTTGCATGGCCTTTATGGGGATCCTCTTAACCAAATCAGTTTCGATGATAGTTTTTGACTTACTAGGAAAAATGACTAATTTTCCTTTCTGTTTCGCACAACTTCGCTCCTCGTTTTACGTGTTCGATTAAAAGGATGAGGGAGTGGAATTACCGATCTACGATCACTTCTTGGGTTTTTGTCTCAACTATGGTAACCGAGAGAAAGAAAAGTCTTAGTTAGCACCTCACTAACACTCGCCTTCACCCCCTCGGGTTACCCAGTGTCATAGTAAGAGTCAAATCCCAATTGGATGGGTGTTCCATCAATGTTTAGATAATAGCAGGGCCAAGGTTAGATACAAACCATTAGTAAAGCCATGAACTTTTCGACAAAAAGCCTAATGAATCAAAGGGTAGGCCCAAAAGGAAAGTACTATTGGTTATACAAAGCGAGGTAATTGAAGGAGACCAGCGGGAGGGAGGCGCTAGTATAAACATTCAGGAGCCAAGCGCATGTAGTTTTTCAGGCCTCGCAAGCCCAGTATCTTAATTGGCTAGTATAAACATTGGTGACCACCTCTAGAGGTCCGCAATCGTTCAACCCCAATATCTTAATTGGCATGTAACAACCTGCCTCGAAATATGCCTGAATTCCGATCCAAAAAAGGCCCATCCAAACTTAGAACCACTCCAAAGTTGGTTGTGGTTGGTATAAGGAACAATACATAGTGCTATTTATCTATACACAATGCTATTTATCTAAACATTCAGAAACTCATAGCGGAAGTATAAAATATTATATCAGAACAGTACCCATTTTATTTAGAAATTCAAATGTCATGAAAATATAACATAGTACCACAAAAAACCGTCAACTATCCATAGTAAAATATTCCAAAGTTAAAAAACATCATTTAATGGATACATTAGAAATAAAGGAAATAACATAAGTAGATAAATTAAATAAGTAACTACCACAAGTTCCCTCATCGCCTTCGCCTTCTCAGTCAGCACCATCTTCTCTAACCTGTGTTGTAATGAGGAAGGAGTAAGAACAAAACGTTTGATGAATAAAAATCTCGAGCCTTACTGTAATAGTACTTGGGCAATATAATTTAAATAAGAATGTGTCTTTAGTATCTTAACTATATAACAAGTTTTTTAACTATCGGCCCTAAGGCTTTCCCAATCCAATTCCATAACCATTACTCTTTCAACCCAATAACTCGTATCTGTCATCAATAATGTCCTATCAATGTACAAGATAGTACCCAAGTCACTTAATACCTTTTTAATCGAAACTAGGCAGACTCTGACAATTTAATACCTCTTTTAAGGCAGGTTCACGTCCTTTAATACCTATCCCAAGGTGGACCCCTCTCTAGTAGCTATCTAGCTGGCATTGCATGGAATCTCTTTAACCAATTAATACTTCATATCGAAGTGGGCCATTCCATAGATATCGTCTACCGTGCCTAACTCATAACCTCAACCCTTCACTACTTCCTACATAGGGAAGAGGCGGGCCCTTACATGTCACATAACCACTTAATACCTTCAATTCCTAAAGCAAGCCCTTCGTATTTTGATCTGTATTTCACAGTGTCGTCTCAATTGGTTTGACTATTCTTAGATACTGGTAGCCAGAATAACTGGGCAGATTTACTCAATAGAATTTGGGACTAACCTCGCATCATCCGTAGTTACTTATTATTTGTGATGTATCATACCAGTCCCAAATTTACATTGCAGGAAGCCAGATTAGTTGGGCATACTTATGTGTGCTTTTGACTGACCTTGCATCCTAAAACTTAGTCATAATCTCTAACACTCTCTACTTTATTATCACACATCTTACATCAGGTATTAAGGCCTTCTAAGAAATCTTTCTTATTTCGCCTCTATCATTAATTACTTTCCTAAAGAGAATTTGGTAATAATTAATAGCCTGTTAACTACGCAATTAATACATTATAATTCTACATCATTTACGCTAATACACACACAGAGATACACACACACTCATATATGTATATGTATATGTATATGTATATGTATATGTATATGTATATGTATATGTATATGTATATGTATATGTATATGTATATGTATATGTATATATAGACACACATACACGCTAAGGAATTTCTAAGCGTGTGGAGTTTATGCCCTAAACTAATGTTTAGATGTCAACTCTTTCAAAATTATACAAGCCTTATTTCCATATTATCAATATGCCATAAATCCAATATCAAAAAATCCAATCAAAGGACTTATATACAAATAAAATTCAAACTCAATGTATTATATTAAAACAACGGAATAAATCAATAAACTTATAATTTTAATTTCTTTTACGCTCTATTCAACTTCCTTTTTTAAATGAAATTAGAAAATGGGAATTTCTATCAATTTTTTTGAAATAAGCGATGCAAACTACTAACAAGAATTCATACCTTATACCCAATTTCCATACCAAAATCTTAAATCAAATCCAAAGAAAAAGAATTAATATTTTGCTTTGGAGGAATTTTAGGTATTTATGATATGATGTTTTTATGAACCAAAATTCCCTAAGGCATAATTCAAATCCAAACTACACTAATCAATTAATAAGATAGAAAGACTAAGATTTCCACTCACTGTAGGTCCTTAGCTTTGCCTCTTTTGGATTTGACACGTCTTCAGTAATCTCTTTCAAATCTCTTCTTTTTTATACATACAACAAGGGACTTGTATATACGTTAGATTCAAAAAATTAGAGGCTTGGAGGAAAATAGGTTTAGAAAGTAAACACTAAACAAAAATAAACATGTAGGATTTCTTACTTAAAACCCTAAAGAAGTTTTCTGAATCATGGAAGAGATGAACTATAGAGTTTCGGTAGGCTCCCAAAATAATTTGGGAATCAAAATAAGGGGGCTAGGCTCCTATTTACGTTGGTTGAAATGCACCAGAATCATCAGATTTAGGTCGGTTTAAAGTAATAAAAATTCAGACGTTCATGGTTGCAGACCCTAGCCGCCACAACCTTAACCGGTCGACCGGTCTTAAATAGGAGCGGTGTACTGGTCCATTTATTTCAGGAAGAATTTCATTGGTCGTTGTTTTTAATTATTTGATTCCTTAATTACCGCTTGACGTTAACGTTAATTTAATGATTACTTAACATTTAAGTCTAATTGTGGTTAACTTTCAAATTTCAAATTTAAGAATTATTTAATTATTTGAATTTGAATCCTATTTAAATTATTTTGAATCTGAAAACTTCAAACATATATAATTTTCCGTTTGAGCTCCGTTTCTAACATATTCATAGTCAAATTAATTTTGCCAAAATTTCATTTTAACCTTATCTTATGTAATTGATTTACTATAAATTTTTACGGGGTGTTACATTCTCCTAATTTTCTATATGTATATATGAAAAACACCCTAAACATGCACAAATTTCCTATATGAGTGCAAAGTGACGGTGAAAACTATAGCAACCATCTTTACCATCCAATCTAGCAATCACGATGCAACCAAAACCCAATTTTTAGAGATAACTACTTAGTAGTGAAAAGCTCAGGATGAGAGATTCTTATCTTCTCATTGGTCTCCCATGTGCTTTACATCTGGTTATCTCCCAGTTTTTACCTGAACCAACCAAATTTCTTTATTATGAAGCTTTCTAATACCGTGCTCCACAATGTGTGCAGTGGCATGGATGCTATTGGCTCCGTCTCAATACTCGCCAATTGATCAAGCTCTACAATAGTGGCGATTCTATGAAGGCATTTTCTCAACTGCGAAATGTAAAAATGTCATGGACTCCAGCCAATCTATTGGGTTGCTCTACACGGCATGCAAGTTTTCCTATTCTTTCCAAAACTCGAAAAGGCCCAACAAATATTGGTGCCAACTTTCCTGATTTTCCAAATCTTGCGACTTTCTTGAGAGGGGAAACTTTGATAAATATCATGTCCCTAACCTTAAACTCCAATTTTTTCCTTCTCTTATTTGCATAGGATTTTTGACGATCTTGTGCTACCTTTATACATTGTCTAATCAACTCTAAATTTTTCGAAGTTTCATGAATTAAATCCTGTCCGGGTAGAATTTTATTAGTGGTTTCCCACCAAAAATTTGGCGATTTGCATGCCCTCCCATAAAGCACTTCAAAGAGTGCAATACCAATCGTCCATTCGTAACAATTGTTATAAGCAATTTCCATTAAAGGTAGGTGCTGCTTCCATTATCATTCGAAGTTCCTTATGAAAGCTCTCAACAAACCCTCCAAGGTCCTATTACTCTTTCAGTTTGTCCATCTGCATGTGGGTGGTAAGCGTTACTAAGATTCAATGAAGTTCCTAAAGCTGTCTGCAAACTCTTCCAGAACTCGCTAGTAAATAAGGGATCTCTATCACTAACGATGTTATCCTATGAAGTTGAACCACCTCTTTAATACAAATCTATGCTAGAGATGTTACAGTCCTATTGCTCCTAACAGGATTAAAATGGGTGCTTTTTGTGAGTCTATCCATTATGACTCAAATTGCTTCATTGCCTCTTTACCTCCTAGGCAACCCATCTATGAAGACCATCGATATATGCTCCTATTTCCAATTAAGAATCTCCAATGGCGATAATAATCCTTCGAGCTTTCCTTGCTTGGACTTTATTTTTTGGCACGTAAAACATTTTAGCAAAAAATTCAGCTACCCTCTACTTTATTCTTAGCCAATACAAAGTTCACTTCATGTCCCTATACATCTTATCTCCTCTGGGATGAATGGTTATTCTTAAATGGTGACACTCCGCAAGCTAAAATTTATTTTTTCCTAGAAACCTAAAGCTGATTGAAGCATTCTTTATTCCTGGTTACTAACCTAATTTCCTCATTAGCTTCTAGTCTTACCTACAGTTTATCACTAGTTAAGTGTCCCTATGAAATTTCCTTATTTACGTTATTCCCCAATATGTATTTATTTTTCCAGCGATCAAATCATATCCATAAAATCAACATAGTGGTAAAATAGGAACATATCTTATACCATATCGTATTCTTTTCCAATAACCTAAAGGATACAGCTAGCGATAACAATCCCAAAAATCTCTAAAAGAAAATTTTGTTGGAAGCTACCATTTATCATCAACTGATGTTAATAATGTTGGGGTCTTAATATTCTTTACCAAATTAAGATAGAAATTCCTAGAATGTCATTCCACCATCACCTGCCTCCCTTAATTTTCCTTCTTAGTTTCTAATGATTGTCCGTCACCCATAATAATTGGTCATTAATGTCAAAAGCGAACAATCTCTAATCAGTCCTTATTTCACCCCTTTAATCTATCGACCTGTTTCAAAATCCATCTATTATGCATATTCAATTCCTCCATAAATATCATATTAAATTGCCCAATTAATCCCTATTTAATTCCTTTTAATTCTTTATTAATTACAAATTGCTTATTAAATATGTAAATAAATGTCCATAAATCCAAGTTTTATAATTACTACGATGTTAATATTTAATACAAATACCTTTGTAAAGTTCACTATTTATATATTTTTATTTTTAGTATGTTAAGCGCAGTTATACGTGTGTGTGTGTGTATCTTATTTCTAATTACTAATTTCTAAACTAGAATATTCCTTTCCATATTTTAATTTATCGAAGCTATCCTTCCAAAAAGGATCATCGTTAAAATATTCCATAAATTAACCAAAAGTGAGATCTTTGCTTCGTTTGAAATTTTAAGGAATATTTTTTTTATTGAAACGGATAGTGTAAACAACGGAAAATAATATCCATGTTTTACACATTTCTTTCCCTTTTTGGTATATCTCTGGTTAATTCAAACGTCATGCTTCTATAAATATTTTGGAATTGGATTATTTATGGAAATTACACGGAACCTGCTTCAAATAAATCAAAATATAGAAATTGACATTCCAATTAAACTAGGGCAACCTAATTTACAACTCAATTATAGATTTGGAATATCTTTACCACTTTACCATCATTCCACAAATAAATATCTATGACTGATTTGAAATTTCCAAATCAGGTTGTATATACCATTCCTATTTTATTCATATCCTAAAACCTTTACCATGTCTTCCCAAGGTAGTGATCTCTATCTATTCCATATTAAAAAAATTGCTTTAGTCCTCACCATTCTTAAAAATAAAGTTTCACAATTATAAAGTATCTAATTTTTAACTTTATCTTCAGAAAAATAAACTTAGAAACTTTTTCTGTCAATTTCAAAATTTTCCTTGTTCCCAAAAAGAAGCCATAATTTTTTTTCCTTTTTATAATCAACTTTACATTTTAAAGGACTCTCTGCAAATGAAATTTATTTCTTTAAAAAGAAGGATTTTTGACTCAAAATATTTAAAACTCAATTATTAAACCAAAAATTTAAAAATTTCTTAATTCCAAAATGGAGCAAACAATTTCACTTCTCAAAAACTTTCTATATCAAAGGTTTATTGCTTTAAAAGTTGGACTTTCAATTCAAAACATTCTAACACTCAATTAACATACCAATTAATCCTTTTTTTAATAACATCTTCTATAACTTTAAACAACGAAAAGTGGAGCAGACAAGGAAAACTTCTATCTTATCATTTTCCTATCCTATTCCTATTACTTCCCTCCTATATTTCTAGCTGGATTACTAATCCTATGTTTTATAAATTCCTAATGCTATTTCTATCTAAATCTCACAATATTACCTTTATTAATATTTCTCCTACTTAAGTGGCTTCTACATCATTTTAATCAAGTTTCATTTTCATTTATTCCCCTTATTAGAAAGGACTTTCAATTTTGTAAGATAAGAAAAATCATTGAGTCCAAGTTACGCTCTATTTTATGTTTATTTCGAAAACGAAAAATCCCTTTATCAACAAATTTTAAATCGAAAACTTTTTGACTTTACAAGTTTTTTTTGAACTAAGAATTTCAAAAATGAAAATTCCTTTTTACCAAAATTATTTTAGTCGGAAATTTTTTACTTTTAAATTCTTTTTATTATTATGAATTTTCGAATTTCCTTACTTTCTAAAAACAACAACTTCCCAATAAATCCTTTGAAAAACCTATTCAAAACATTTTAAGAATATTCCAAATTTTTTTTACTGTTAACTCCTTTATTTCAGCGACCTAAAACTCTGCGACCTAAGAGATCTAACGACCTAAGGAAGGTAGCGACCTAAGGGACTTAACGACCTAAGGTAGTTAGCGACCTAAGGGACTTAACGACCTAAGGTAGTTAGCGACCTAAGGGACTTAACGACCTAAGGAATGTCACGACCTAAGAACTTTATGACTTAGCAGACTCTTCGACCTACCAACCTAAATGAGTTCACGACCTAACTCCTAAAGAATGTTGCGACCTAAGGGAGCTTGCGACCTAAAGAATGTTGCGACCTAAGGGAGCTCGCGACCTAAAGAATGTTGCGACCTAAAGAATGTTGCGACCTAAAAGAGCTTGCGACCTAAAGAATGTTGCGACCTAACTGCTAAAGGCTTCGCGAGCTAACGACCTAGAGATGTTTATGACCTAACTCCTGAAGCAAACCCAGCGACCTAAAAGCTAACGACCTAAAAACTTCACGAGCTAAAGGCAAAGAAAGGAGCACGACTTACTTTAAGTCGTTCACGACCTACCACTTCTTCATATGAAACCGCATAAAGCTGCCTCAGGCTTGTTACCTAAGTCAAGAGAAGACTGCGACCTAGCTTAGGTCGTTCGCGACCTACGACCTAACTTAGGTCGTGCGCGACCTAAGACTTGGGAAAACTTCTATCCAGAATTCAGCCCCTATAAATACCCCCCAAACTCCAACAAGGAGAGGACTTTGGGCCGATCATTTCTTCAAGCGTCGTTACTCTACCGAGCTCTCAACTCATTCAACAATTGAAGATCTTCGGATATTCGAGACACTACAACAAGCTTCGAGAGGAATTTCCTACATCCAACACAGATTCATCAAGTTTCGTCATCAAAGTTTGAGCTAGTAGTCGAGATTGTCTTTGTGATCAAACTATATTGTTTTCATAAGAGTATTATATCGTCTTGTAATCAGATTCAGTAATAAAGAGATTCAAAGTGGACGTAGGCTCAATCTCAAGCCGAACCACTATAAACTGCTGTCGTTTACTGCTTTCTCACTATTTTACTGCTTACTTCTTGTTCCCGTCACACGGGTGGTGCTTTCACAATTCTACTACACACACCGGGTGTTAGCGTTCACTTTTTAGCGTTAACATTTTGGTGCTTTCACTGAGAACCCAACTCAGGCGATCATTCACCATTGCTTCACGGAAGTTTGTTGAAAGAATTTCCTTCAAAACCAAAAGCCTATCAGACATAATGGCTCCTGGAAGAAAACGCAAGTCCGTCCGATCTGATGATGACCGTGACAATACTGCTACTTCTCTTTCTCCAAGTCAGGCAGCTCTAAGCGTCGGGGTGACGCGAGAAGAGTTGGATGATGCTGTGTCCAGACTGTACCAGCAGATTGAAACTCAGAATAATCTGATGATGGAAAAGTTGAATGCTCTGCTCGGAGCTAATCAGAGACCAGTAAATAATGAAGAAAACTTTGTTGATGTTGCTCCCAACTCCGAAGGGAGAAATATTCCTCAGGATAGATCTGGTGCCGTTAAAAGGGTACCTCCCCAAGCGGAAGGATCCAGGCCATCGCCAGCTCTCCCCGAACGTTTGCCTGGACAAACTTCTGAGAAAATGGCCGAAGCCTATTCTGCAAGGTCACTAAACAATGAGGAGTATATCTCTGGCATGATCCGGCAGATAATGAAAGAAAGCATGCAGAGAAACGAAGATGAAAATGATTGGGGATTCGCTCCAAGTAAGACCCCATTTACAGAAAGGATCTTAAAGGCTGAGTTTCCCAGAAAATTCGTTCCTCCTACCATCCATCCTTATCGAGGAACAAGTGATCCGAATCAATTCCTCTACAAATATGATTGGCACATGACTGGCGCTAGAGCAACTGATGAGATCAAATGCCGATATTTCCCGGTATACTTGGAAGGAGTGGCGTTACTTTGGTTTACCAAGCTTCCTGTGCGATCTGTTGACCAGTTTTCTGATCTGACCCGAAAGTTCAAGGAACAATTCAGATTGTACATTTCAAGAGCAAAGGATATAATGTCTCTCTCAAGTCTTGAACAGAATCCTGGAGAACCCATCAAATCCTTCCTGAATCGCTTTAATTTAGCCCTAGCAGAAGTTGATAATGCGGAACCGCGAATGATCTTAACCTACTTAATGCGGGCCATTGACAAATCAAGCGAGTTTGGAAAATGGTTAAAAATGAAGGAACCAAATTCGCTCGAAAAGTTCTACAAAAAGGCTGATGAGTTCATGCGCCTAGAGAATCTTTCCGCGTCAGCTAAAGTTGTGACAACAGTGGTGGAAAATAATGCTACAGTTCAGAACAAGAAGGAACCCACAAATCAGAAAAGGGAAAGTAATGGTGGAAAGAAGCAGAAAGATCTCAAAAAGCCCCGCTTCCTCAAACCTTCGGATTTTACCCCCCTGACTGATACACCGGAGAATATTTTCATCGCCACTAAGGATGCTGTTGAATTTCCAAAACCACCGGCAGTAAAAGTTGGTAAAAATGATGTTCAAAGCGGATGATTTTGCAAGTTTCATAACCAACCAGGCCATGATACCAACGAGTGCCGCCACTTGAAAAGCCTGATTGAAGAGTTGTTAAGAGAGAATAAGTTGCAGCAGTACATTAAAAGGAATAGAAAAGACCCTTCTTCATCTAACCAGGGGCAACTACCCCCAGCTCATTCATCTGGTTCAAGAGAGAGGCCTGCTGAAAAGGAAAGACCTGTTATCAATGTGATCACAGGAGGACCTCATACGGCTGGTAGGAGTTGGAGTGAGATGGAAAGGTATGCTAGAGCCTTGAAGTATGCCCCAACTGAAGAAAGTGTCTTAATCTTGGAAGATGCTACACCTCTAAAGCAGCAGAAGACTTTTCATGATGATATTATGTTCAGAACCAGGGATTCTATTGATGTGGAAGCTCCTACTGAGGACCCTTTAGTTGTCTCTGTTGGTATTGGGCCGGCTATTGTCAGAAGAGTGCTGGTTGATAGTGGTGCCTCGTGCAACATACTCTTTAAAAAGACATTTGACCAAATGAAAATTCCAATAACAGACGTACAAGCTTCTTCACACAAGATTGCCGGATTTACAGGAGAGCTGAAACAGCCAATTGGAACGGTGGACTTGTTTGTTGAAATGGGCGAAGGACATAAGAAGTTGGTTCGGAAGCAAACTTTTGTAATTGTTGATGGATTCTCCGCCTATAATGCTTTCTTGGGTCGGCCTACTCTTGCTGCTTTCAGGGCCGTCCTCGCTCCGTGGTGTTTAACAATGAAATTTCCCACTGACAATGGGGTTGCTGTCATTAAGGGAGATCAGAACGCAGAGCGAGAATGTTATCTTGTAGAGCTTCGAGAGGCCAGGAAAAGAGAAATGGGGAAAGATGCGGCAGCTCCGCTCCGCATCAAGGAACCAACCCTGTAGAAACTACGGAATGGCCCCTATACTGGCGAACACAGCAATGCAAGGAAAGAAATGGACCCCAGGAAAGCCAGTACAGGGGAGAATAGAGTGGTACCCGTGGAAGTAACGGTACCAATATCTGTTGACTCGAAAGACCCGAACAAAGTACTCAATGTGGGTTCACAGCTGAGCATAGCAGTTCAAAACACGCTGATATCATTCTTAAAAGCCAATCTGGATGTGTTCGCCTGGTGTCATGCTGATATGTGTGGGATCTCCCCGGAAATTGCTGTACATACTCTGAACATTGATCCAAAATTCACGCCAGTGAAACAGAAAAGAAGAACTCAAGGTCCAGAAAGGTCGACGGCACTAAAGGAAGAAGTCGAGCGGCTCATGGAAAACGGCTTCATCAGAAACTCCACTTATCCAAATTGGGTTTCAAATCCAGTACTGGTTAAAAAGGAAAATGGGAAGTGGAGAGTCTGCATCGATTTTTCGGACCTAAACAAAGCTTGCCCCAAAGATTGCTTCCCGCTGCCCAGAATCGACCAGTTGGTAGATGGAACAGCTGGGCATGAGTTGTTATCATTTATGGACGCTTACTCCGGGTACAATCAGATAATGATGCATGAGCCGGATCAGGAAGACACAAGCTTTATCACAGATGTGGGTCTCTACTGCTACAAAGTTATGCCTTTCGGATTGAAGAATGCTGGGGCAACCTACCAAAGGCTCGTCAATGCGATGTTCAAACCACAGATTGGTAGAACCATGGAAGTTTATGTTGACGATATGTTGGTAAAGTCAAAGAAAGCTGTAGACCACATGGGTCACTTGAAGGAAATGTTTGCAATTCTTCGAAAGTACGGAATGAAACTCAATCCATTGAAATGTTCATTCGGAGTAGAGTCCGGGAAATTCTTGGGTTTCATTGTGAGCGCTAGGGGCATTGAAGCCAATCCTACTCAAATCACAGCTCTAAGGGAAGTCAAAGCCCCTAAAACAAAGAAAGAAATGCAAAGCCTCAATGGAAAAGTCGCTGCTCTGAGTCGTTTCATTTCCAAGGCCACAGACAAATGCATTCCCTTCTTTGACGCTCTAAAGAAAGGAAAGAAATTTTTTGAATGGACTCCCGAATGCCAGAATGCTTTCGATGAACTAATTCGTCATATGGAAACACCTCCAGTTCTTTCCAAGCCTACTGATGGTGAAGACCTTTTCATCTATTTAGCAATTTCATCTCACGCCCTCAGTGCAGCACTTGTACGGGAAGATATGAAAGTACAGCGTCCAGTCTATTACATCAGTAAACGGTTCACTGGGGCAGAGATGAATTATTCAAAGATAGAAAAGCTCGCCTATTGTTTGCTAATTGCTTCCAGGAAATTAAGACCATACTTTCAAGCTCATCCTATCAAGGTTCTTACTGATCATCCTCTAAAGCAAGTCCTGTTTCGTCCTGAAACTTCGGGTCGTCTTTTGAAATGGAACATTGAACTCAGCCAATATGACATCACTTACCATCCCCGGAGAGCAATCAACGGACAAGCTTTAGCAGATTTCATCGCAGAATCTACTAACAAAGGTGATAGTGAGAATGAAACAACTGACGGCACTCCAATCCAGTGGAAGTTGTATGTTGACGGATCGAGAAATGATTACTGTTCTGGGGCAGGGGTTGTGCTCGAAACCCCCGAAGGACGATAGTTGTGTTATGCATTGAGACTGGAATTTCCTTCAACGAACAATGAAGTAGAGTATGAGGCTCTTATTGCTGGTTTAAAAATTGCCAAGGAACTAAGCATCAAAGTGTTACAGATCTTCAGCGATTCCCAGCTTATTGTTTTCTAGGTAAAGAAAGAGTTTCAAGCTAAAGGTGGAAATCTGCCAGCATACTTGTCAAAGGCATGTGAGCTTCTCGAAGATTTTGATCATTACACGATAAGTCATATTCCTCGGGTAGAAAACATGAAAGCAGATTCTCTGGCAAAGTACTCAAGTTCTGGAGAAGCTCAATTACTGGGATTAGTTCCTGCGGAAGTTCTGTCAGCTCCAAGCATTGATGAAATGGATGTTGATTGGATTATGGCTGCGTCTCAAGAGCATGAATCATGGATGACTCCAATCAAAGAATACCTACTCAATAATTCACTACCAGAGAGTTCTAAGGAACGTCGAAAGATGTTAAGGAAAGCATCAAGATATATAATTCAAGATGGCCGATTATACAGACGGGGATTTTCAATGCCACTGCTCCGATGTGTAACTAAGGAAGAAGCCAAGACAATTCTAGTTGAGATACACAGAGGAGAATGTGGAGATCATTCAGCCGGTCAAACTCTAGCCAAGAAAGTTCTCCGATATGGGTATTTCTGGCCGAATATTAATCGAGATGCTGCTATTTACTCCAGAAAGTGCGACAAATGCCAAAGATTTACAAAAATCCCAAAAGTGCCTTCCACCGAACTCACACAAATGGTCAGCCCATGGCCATTCGCCATTTGGGGAATAGACTTGATTGGACCTTTACCGATCGCTAAATCTAGAATCAAATATGCTATTGTTGCCGTTGATTACTTCACTAAGTGGGCTGAAGCAGAACCTTTGGCCACCATTACCTCGAAAAAGATGATAAATTTCGTAACTAAAAACATCATTTGCAGGTATGGTGTGCCGCAGAAAATAATCACAGACAACGGCACTCAGTTTGAAAGTGAAGAATTCCAAGACTTTTGCAAACGGTTCAGAATTCGAAAAAGCTTCTCAGCAGTGGCTCATCCGCAGGCAAACGGGCAAGTGGAAGCAGTAAACAAAATCATCAAGTCAACCATCAAAAAGCAACTCGAAAAAGCAAAAGGTGGTTGGGTTGATAAGCTTCCATTAGCACTATGGGCATACAGAACTACTCACAAAACTGCGACTAGGCACACTCCATTTTCATTGGCATACGGATCAGAAGCAATGATTCCAGTGGAAGTAGAAGTTCCTTCACACAGGAAAATTCATTTCAATGAAGCTGAAAACGAAAAGCTGCAATTTGAAGCACTTGATTTTCTTGATGAAAAAAGAGAAGAAGCCAGGCTCAGAGTTTCAGCTTATCAGCAAAGAATAGCCAGGCACTTCAACTCTAAAGTTCGCCAACGCAGCTTTGAGGTCGGAGACTTAGTTTTGAAAAGGATCATGACAGCAACTGGTGTGTTTGGGCCAAACTGGGAAGGGCCATATGTCATAGGCAATAAACTTCTTGATGGCACTTTCAAACTCGTAACTGTCGAAGGAGATCTAATTCCAAGAGCCTGGAACAGCAACCACTTACGTCCTTATTTTACTTGAAAAAATCTTTTCTCAAAATTGTAAAATAGTGATGAATGTATCAGTTGTATTGAAAGACATTGTAAATCAGTGTAAATGAAGGAAAGCTATAAAGTGGATGTAGGCCCGATTCTTGGCCGAACCACTATAAATCTTGTGTTCTTTACTATTTCATAATGCCTGTTTCATTTCGATATGTAAATACTTTAAATGTATTGCTAAAATGTCGATTCAAAATTGCAGGACATTAAAACAAGGCTTGCTCGTCACAAAGCCAAGCGACCTCTATAAATCACCTATTTAGCAAATACCAAGTGACAAAAATTCCAAATTCAAATCCTATACAAGAAGAACTTCGCATAAAAAGTTGGCGACTCCACTGTGGCAAGCCTTCGTTAACTGATTGTGGTTGTCAATATGAACAGACATCCAACTAGGTAACTCGCGTTTGTCCCGTGAAGTCGTTCGACAGTGAAGTCCACTTCTTCGGATAAGGCAATTTACTTGCAAAAGGGAAGAAGATGCGCTTGGAAACGATAATAAAAGATCGCTAATGAGCAGATGATAAGAGAACATGGCCAAGCAAACAAAGAAGCAGCCAAAAGGAGGTATGCCTCTCAATAAAAGGGCCGGTAGAACCACCAAAGGGACACCTTCCTAAGCAGAAGGAACAGGGCCCTTGCTAACTGATCGTGATGCATCCGATCAGGCAGCTTGCGTCCGTCCCGTGGATCTACTCGCCCCTGAGACGCAACTTTCCTGGCACACCAACCAACCGATGCTCCTTCCCAAAGGTCAACAAAGCCCTCTAACGAGGCACGCCAAAAAATGAAAGTGCTTCTCTCAATCAAAAAAGATTGGTGGAACCACCGGAGGGGCACCTTCCCAAGCTGAAGGAACAGGGCCCTTGTTAATTGATTGCGATCGTTTGTGCAAACGAACATCCAATCAAACAACTTGCGTCCGCCCCGTGGATCCATCCAACCATGAGAAAGTAACTTCCAAGCAATCAAAAAGCCCTCTTCGGAGGCACAAGCCCTCTTCGGAGGAACCCGCCCTCTATGGAGGCGAAAGCCCTCTCCCGAGGCACCACAAGCCCTCTTCGGAGGCACACGCCCTCTTCGAAGGCGAAAGCCCTCTCCCGAGTCACCACAAGCCCTCTTCGGAGGCACAAGCCCTCTTCGGAGGCACAACTCTTTAAGAGGAGCCCTCTCCGGAGGCATGTCCCAAAATAGAATACTCAAACAAAAAAGCCTTCTCCGGAAGCACATTTCAACTCTCAAAGGAAGGTTAACTTATTCATCTCAAAAAGTTCTTCCTAAAAAGTTGAAATGCTACAAAAAGACCTCTTCAGAGACATACTTCACCGTGCTGGAAGTACAAAAAATAAGCCCTTTACTGGGGCACAAAATCAAAACCTTCTTCAGAAGCTCATTTCAATGTAAAGGAAAATCCACTTTTCAACAAATGAAAATGATTATTTCTGAAAGTGAAGTGTTCCTCAAGAAAGGAAGAGAAAGTAAAAATTTCTCCAAAAAAGAGGCATACTCTATTAAAAGCAGAATGATTCTTCCCTTAAAAGTGGAATAATTACTCTCTAAAATAAGAGTATCAGTCTTGTAAAAGCTAGAAATGTTGCAATGCACTTGTGGTATGGGGGCAACACTATACAATTCGGTTACATTAATAAAAGTAACACGCAAGCAACATACCACAAATTCATTACAATACCACAAAAAATAGATGTGGAATAAATGTATTCTCAAACACAGACAAAAAGTTTGTACAAGTAAAAAGAATCGTTTATTCTACACTAAAAATGTGAAATAAATATACTCACATATACATAAGCATTTGTACAAGGGAAGGAACTATTTTATTCAATAATATGAAAGTTCTTTACATGTGCAGATATCTCAAAAAGGCAAAAGCAGGGACCGGTACCTGCACAATCTCCGGTCAATACATGCAGAAGGCAAAATAAGAAAAGAAGAGCCTAGCTTGTCACTCCTTCTTCTTGCTGCCCTTAGTACCATGGCCTGGTTTGATAATTAGTTTTGAAATCCGGCGTGGACGGGTCGGAGAGGGAGGAGGAGGAAGGGCAGCCGGATCTTCCTCTGCTTTATCTTCTCCAGCGGAAATACTTTTCTTCTCCTTCTTCATGACACGCTTCTCCTTCCGCTTTGAAGAAGATTCGCTCCCCGGAGTAGCGAGCAATGTAGAGAGCTTTGTGTCATCATCAAGAGACTGCTCTGGGGTCTTCTCAGTGTCATCAAGATCCTCTGCCTTCTGCTCTTGTAAAGCGGCCGGATCATCCAGACCTTGAAGAGCTTCAATTTTCTCTGCCTGTGATCCCGGCTGAGAAGCAGAAGAAGGAGTAACTTGGGAAGGTAGAGGAACAGCAACTAGAGGAGTGGAAGTTTGTGCAGTATTTGGTGCTTCCGCTATAGAGAAAAGAAGTTAAAATCAGTATTCTCCGGAAAAAGTAAAGATGTTGGTTCAGTGACACTTAAGTAACAATTGAGAAATTCATCAAACTCGGTTGAAGCAAATAAGTAATCTGCTAGACTTGGATCAACATCGAAGTTACCTAGAGAAGTTGGTTTAATCACATTGATTTCAAATTGTTCTACTTCAACGTCGTCTTGAATCTCCTCTTCATCTTGGGCAATGGAAGGCTCGGGAGCTGTGATTTTAGCTTTGGCATTTGCAGGAAGTGAAGAATGGGAACTAGAGCCAATGTTTTCGGGATCGACCGAAGCCGGAGGAGAGGCAGAGTCGGTTACAGTTTCTTTTTCTAAACATTCTCCTCCCGCTGCATCGGCTCGCTCCCTAGCAAGCTGCTCTTTTCCCCTAGCAAGGGCGGCGCGCACCTCATCATCCAAATAAGTCGCTTGAAGATCTGCCTCAGCATATCCAGCACCTCCGAACATGTCCATTATTGCTTCCCACACCTCGGCTAAGGTAGTCTCATATTTTGGTCCCAAGAATGAGAGACTACCACGCCCTAAAACGCTGTGGATGTAAAAGTCAAATAGAGTAGAATCAATAATGGCTTTAGTTGCTTTATGAGATTCTTCAGCTGCAACTTGTCCAGCAACTGCATCGTCGCGCTCTTTCTCAACTTTAAAAAGTCGAGCTTTTGACATCTCAATCTCCGCGTTTTGGGAAATAACTGTACCCCGCAGCTCAGCATTTTCTTTGCGGTATTTCTCAGTAATGTGCTGCTCGGCTGCAAGCTTCATCTCGGCATCCCTTTGCGCAGCATGTGCATCTCGCACTTGCTTCTGGAAGACTTCTTCTTTTTGAGTTTGCAATGCAGAAGAAGAGGCGAGATCTTCTTTAAGTCGCCTTACTTCAGATTCAAGCCTCGCGTTGTCATCCGCAATGCTCGTCATCTCCGCGTCGTGCTGCTTGCACCATTTATCCCATTCAGCCTTATCGTTCTCCAGAGTCAGCATGTTTTCGAGATTCATATGGTTGACTCTTTGGAGTTCATCAACAAGCTTTTGCCATTGCGATATCCTCTCAATGTCAAGCCTAACTGTGTCATGATTTCTGAGCATGGCTTGTTTATCGATCGGAACTAGATCTAAATCAAAGCGCACTCCTCTTAAGCACCAATTCGGAAATCGGCTTTGAAGCGTTGGAGGGCCATCTTTAACTTGATACTGGGGTCTGTTGATGATCGCTTTGATGTCGGATTTCTTTAAAGGAGGAGAGCCAGCCAGGATATTAGAAGAGATAGGAGCGTCAGTTTTTCCAGAAATTGCAGACGCGTCCGTTTCATCAAGTCTAACTCGTTTACTCGGGTCTCCAGCAGCATGGCCTTTCCCTTTATCATCATGATATTTCCTTTTATGGAAGTCATCTTCCCTTCTTCTCTGTTGCTCCTCATAAGCTCTCCTTTCTTGAGCTTTTCTAATTGCTCGCTCTTCGTCAGATTCTTTGCAAGTGGGGAGATAGCGTCCGTAATCATAAGAATCGCGCCCTCCGTAGCGCCGAAAGTTGTCGAAATATGAGCCACTTCGCCCCATTGTAGAACCTGAAATTGAAGAAAAGAGACAAGTCTTAGAAATCTCCAAATTGAAGAAGCAAAGTGCGTTTAAGTGCTAAGCATCCTAGGTGTGTGTGATGTGCGTACTACACGCGTCAAACTACAAACCACTCTTTGGTTGGGGAGTGATAACAGATTGAGAAGCGGGAGTTGATTTTTGAGCTGACGAAGTTTTCTGCAAAGTAGATGTCGCTTCAGTCACAGGAGATGTAGCTTTAGTTATATCATCTTTGAAAAGTTCTTGTGAAGTGATCATCAGATCACTCAACCCATCAAAGGTATCGTCACCATCGTGCTTTGTAGGGCTTTCTTTCTCGACTCCTTTATCATCAACTTTCTCGAAATGTTGAGAAGTTTCTTCTTCTTCAATAACGGGAGAAAGTGCTAATTTGTTGGATGACCCCACAATGTCGATAGGAGTAGAACACTTTACCAATGAAGTCTCAATGATAAGTCCTTTCGGTGAAAGTTCTTCAACATGGACTGGGGCATCCGATGTTTTAACTGGAGAATTAGGGACTTCATAAGGTTGGGTAGATCGGGAAGAATGTAAAAGTTCATACTGATGCAAAAATTTGTCTTTCAACAAAAATTTGGCGCTTCTTTCTTCCGCCGCCACAGCATTTAAGGTTTCAAGGATTGACTTGAGGCTGGGATTTCTGAGCGGAGGAGGAAGTGCTGGAAGAAGAAAAAGAATGAAGTTAAGCATTTGATAATTCGGGTTTCGAAAAACTCATGAGATGAACGGCGAAAAGACAATCTTACTTCCAACTCTCCAGACAGCATAGAATCCTGGAGGACATCGGACAAAGAAAAATTGACTCAGAAATCCGTGAGCGCTTTCGGGCAAATCCAAAATCAATTTCCGGTTTCTGGCACCTCTTACGAGCACGATTGAAGGATGGTCTTTGTTCTTTGAAAAAGTGCATAAGTAGCAAATTTCATCAAAGCTCGGGAGACGGTCAAGCGTCCTCCTAAACAGAACACATAGAAGGGCGAGATAGCTAATCGAAGAAAGAGTTCACGAAGAAATTCGTTGAAAGGCGGAATAACTCCACTTAAACACATCTGGCGGTTCACTGCGACAAAACTGAGGGGTGGCCTGTCAGCTGTGTCGCTTGCTCTAGGGAATATAGCATCTGATTCGGCAATACCGAATTGGATACATAGTTGTCTAAAGACTTTATGGCTCAGAGTAGTCGGAGTTCTCTCCGGAGGATCGATTAGTGGGTTGGCTATCGGGAAATCTTCTCCAACTGGTCCTGAATCTTCTTGTTGAGATGTCATTCTACACAATCAACTGGATATTTAAATATGAAGGTGCACGTTTCCTAAAAAGTGTGAAGTGTTGTGCAGAACTAAAATGATAACAAGCAAGCATAATTGAAATTGAGGTAGTTGACATTCGTCGATTATAAAATTTCGAGGCTTGTTATTTCAAGTTCAAATAAAATGTTGCGTTGAAGCAAACAAGTCAATTTAGGTTGATTATTTCAGCTTTGTTTCAATACAATTTGTCATTTCACAGCATTTCATCCGCAGAATTCATTTAAGTTAATTATTCATTGTCAACTAATCTGTCATGCGATGTGGGCAGTCAATGGCAGTATATTTGTCCCGTTTTTCTGCAAATGTTGTACTTAAACAGGTTATTAGCATGAAAGTCAAGACAATCTGAAAAGAAATACAACATAGTCCAAATTCAAAGCTCATTCAACTTCTGGCCAAACTTCTAAGTCCTAGGTCGTCCAGCGACCTATCATAGGTCGAGGCATACTTAGGTCGTGTACTGCAAGTTAAGATGTTCAGAGCAACGCAGAGTTTGTCAAAGTCTTAGGTCATTCAGCGACCTATCATAGGTCGAGGCTATTTTAGGTCTTTAGGTCGCACTGTAAAGCAAACAGTTCGAGGCAATGCAAATTCCCCTAAGTCCAAGTGGCTCATGTCCTAAGTCGCTCACGACCTAACGTAGGTCGGCAACCACTTAGGTCGCAAAAGAAGGTTCGGATTCATGTAGGTCGGTCAGGTTTCTTAAGTCGTAAGGCTTAGGTCGTGCAAGTCCCAGCGCGACCTAACTGATAGGTCGTCCAAATCTGGTAGCTTGCTAACTTCCTCCCCACGTAATCATCTACTGGATCCGATAACCCAATAGCGCCACTACAAAGAGCTCCATCACCCTCTTCGTGAATTTCATTCATCTCCACAAAACGCCCAAAAAATTGATTCCAACTCCCTCCGATCCATTGTGAATGTTACCGTGTCTTCGTGAATCGCAACATCATGCAAACAACGACCAAGAATCAGTTGTAGTGATCATTTGAAACGAACCACGACACATGAAGCTGGATTCGCGTCGAAAAATATGGATGCACAATCGAGCAGCGTTTATGATGGAATGGAGATCTAATTTACTTACGAATTATGTTGGTGAGGAAGAATCGACAACTGAGTGGATTGAATTTGTCTTTGGAAGCTCGAAATATCGTCAATGGCGATGGAAGCTCAGAACGGTAAGGTGAGGAGGAAGAAGCGACCTAACTAATTTATATGAGGCTGAGAAAGGGAGGCGAATAGGCGTGCAAGTTTTAGGTCGATCGCGACCTAGCAAGGTTAAGTCGAAGCACACGACCTATGGCATATGCATATACTTCGAGGGGCAAATGTTAACTCCTTTATTTCAGCGACCTAAAACTCTACAACCTAAGAGATCTAACGACCTAAGGAAGGTAGCGACCTAAGGGACTTAACGACCTAAGGTAGTTAGCGACCTAAGGGACTTAACGACCTAAGGTAGTTAGCGACCTAAGGGACTTAACGACCTAAGAAATGTCACGACCTAAGAACTTCACGACTTAGCAGACTCTTCGACCTACCGACCTAAATGAGTTCACGACCTAACTCCTAAAGAATGTTGCGACCTAAGGGAGCTTGCGACCTAAAGAATGTTGCGACCTAAGGGAGCTCGCGACCTAAAGAATGTTGCGACCTAAGGGAGCTCGCGACCTAAAGAATGTTGCGACCTAAGGGAGCTCGCGACCTAAAGAATGTTGCGACCTAAAAGAGCTTGCGACCTAAAGAATGTTGCGACCTAACTGCTAAAGGCTTCGCGAGCTAACGACCTAGAGATGTTTATGACCTAACTCCTAAAGCAAACCCAGCGACCTAAAAGCTAACGACCTAAAAACTTCACGAGCTAAAGGCAAAGAAAGGAGCACGACTTACTTTAAGTCGTTCACGACCTACCACTTCTTCAGATGAAATCGCATAAAGCTGCCTCAGGCTTGTTACCTAAGTCAAGAGAAGACTACGACCTAGCTTAGGTCGTTCGCGACCTACGACCTAACTTAGGTTGTGCGCGACCTAAGACTTGGGAAAACTTCTGTCCAGAATTCAGCCCCTATAAATACCCCCCAAACTCCAACAAGGAGAGGACTTTGGGCCGATCATTTCTTCAAGCGTCGTTACTCTGCCGAGCTCTCAACTCATTCAACAATTGAAGATCTTCAGATATTCGAGACACTACAACAAGCTTCGAGAGGAATTTCCTACATCTAACACGGATTCATCATGTTTCGTCATCGAAGTTTGAGCTAGTAGTCGAGATTGTCTTTGTGATCAAACTGTATTGTTTTCATAAGAGTATTGTATCGTCTTGTAATCAGATTCAGTAATAAAGAGATTCAAAGTGGACGTAGGCTCGATCTCAAGCCGAACCACTATAAACTGCTGTCGTTTACTGCTTTCTCACTATTTTACTGCTTACTTCTTGTTCCCGTCACACGGGTGGTGCTTTCACAATTCTACTACACACACCGGGTGTTAGCGTTCACTTTTTAGCGTTAACATTTACCAAATTCTTTCACATGGGGATGGATTTGGAAATTGACTTTAGTTGTTCTTTCTATTGAATTTTCTTTCTTTCCAACTCAATCTTCATAAAAATCAGATTATCTCCTTGCGGAGATTAATGTACATCTTCTTGCAGGAACTTGCTCCACTCCTTCTTCACATCTTGCTTCCCTCTTAGCATTCATTACTTTCGGATGTTTACAACAAATAGGTTCTTATCTCCCATCTATTTTCATGTATAAGCCCACTAATCTTTGTCTATATAATTAAGGCTATAATTTACCATAATGACGATTGTACTTCCTTATAATATTTAATTACTACCTAACATGTCTATTTTCTATTTCTATAAATGTTAATTATCCATAATAAATTATTATTATTCTAACAGACATTTATAAAGACATTTATTTATTCATTCTGATTTTACCTAGTGTGTTTGCGTATGTTTGAAATAAGTGTGTGTGTGTGTGTATTTATATACGGTAGGATTTTTAAAAATACTTAGAAAAATAACAATTATGCCACTCATATGTATACCTATCCCCGTTGGTTGGGTAACATATGGTCTGATACCAAATGTAACAAGCCGCTTCAAAATAGGCCTAAATTCCTACCCAAAAAAGGCCCATCGAAACTTAGACCCATTCCAAAGCTAGTTGTTAGTTGGTATAAAGAACAATACATAGAGCTATTTATCTGCACATTCAGAATCTCGCAGTGGAAGGATAAAATATAATATCAGAACAGTACCCATTTTATTTAAAAATTCGAATGTCATAAAAACATTATGCAATACCATAAACAACCGTCAACTATCCTAATAAAATATTCCAAAGTTACAACATCATTTAACGGGTAATTAGAAATAAAGGAAATAACATAAGTAGAAAAATAAATAACTGCCACAAGTTCCCACGTCGCCTTCGCCCCCTCAGTTAGAGCCATCTTCTCTAACATGTGTTGTAATGAGGAAGGAGTAAGAACAACAATGCCTGGTGAATAAAAATCTCGAGCCTTGCTATAATAATACTTGGGTAGTATAATTTAAATAAGAATATGTCGTTCATATCTTAACTATATGGTAAGTTTTTCCTACTATAAGCCCTAAGGCATTCCCAATCCAATTCCATAACCATTACTCTTTCAATCCAATAACCTATATATCGTCAATAATGTCCTATCAATGTAAGAGATAGTACCCAAATCACTGGAAACTAGGTCCCCATCCTTTAATACATATCCCATAGAGGACTCCTCTCTAGTAACTATCTAGCTGACATTGCACGGAATCTCTTTAGCCACTTAATACTTCATATCAAAGCCGGTCCTTTCTCGAGATATACTCTACCGTGCCTAACCCATAACCCTAATCATTTACTACTTCCTACATACGGAAGATGGGACCCTCATACAATAACTTAATGTCTTCAATCCTTGAAGTAGGTCCTTTGTATTATGACCTGTACCATATAGTGACATCTCACATTAGTTTGACTATTCGTAGGTATTTGTTAAACGACGAAATTTCTATCGCGTTAGAAAACCGTTGAAAAATTTCGAAATAAAAAAAACCGCAAGTGCACGGGGTACACTTGTAGTACGTGGCGAATACGGGTCGATCTGCAGGGAATTGATGTTTTTAAAAATTCAATTCAATCAAATTATACCAATTTCAAGTGAAAGTTAAGCAAGAGAATTAGAGAATTAACTAACTAACTAAAAGAAAAGAGATGCAAATATAAGAGTTAAATGACAATTTAGAGAATAAATCCACTCTCTAGACCATGTAGTTCAACACATATAAAGTCATGATCTCTCTTTTATGGTCATTAGTGCTTTAATTGATGTGTTTATCATAAGTATGGCATATTTGTGTTATTGATTAGCCAACATAAGCCATCAAACTATAACACACCCCTTAAACCCCTTACTAATTTCCATGAAACTTGACAATGAAAATGAAATCTATTTTAAGTATGGCCTATTAACTATTGATTAGAAATATAGACCATCAAATTTTAATTTCAAATCACTTTCTTATGCCATAATCATATTTTGATGAAGAGGCATTTGTGTTAGTGATTATTTAAGCATAGCCTATTTGGTGTCAACAATATAGGCTATCAAATTCAAAGCAAGAACAACAAATAAACACTTCATTGATCATCATTAAGCACAAAAAGAGAGCATGAATTAACAAGCAGTTGAAGCTACATAATTAGAGAGCTTCATTACCCTTAAATTGAAGGGGTTTAGCCTCTCATATTTTTCATTTGATCAACAAATGTAGCTAGCAACGTGAAAGCAAAAAGAAAGGAAAATGAAAGCTAATGAAAAAGAGAACTAATCTAATTGCATAAAAGAAAATCTACACTACTTGCATAAGTAAACAAATCTACACTACAACATGAAAGGAAATAACAAGAAAAGAAAAAGAACATGTATTAAATTGCATAAAAAAAAGGAATTACATAAGAGAATAAATGGCTAAGTAGTCATGAAAAGAAAGAGAGCTTTGATTTATTTTCTAAGCTAAAAACTAATTAAAGAGAGACTAAGGGAGAGGGTTACATGAAACATAAGGGGTCTTTATACATGTATGAAACCCTAATTCATATTTTTAGGGAATGCCCAAAATACCCTTGAGAAATTGTGGAGGCCAAGTAATCATTAGCTTCTACTAATCATCATTTAAGTGTACATGAAGCCATTAATTCCATAAGCATGTGCATTAGCCTCTAATTTGTACATTAAGGTAGGTGGGTATGTGGGGTCCTCCATTATAATGCCTTTGAATTATTTCCATCTTCATTTCTTTATCTTCACTCTTGTGCATGCATACATCTTCATGAAACCACTTGTATATGAATTTAAATTCCTACAAAATAATATAGAAATTTTCAATTAAATTTTAGAAAATTAATATATGCACAAAAACGACCATTTTGCCCTTGGATGAAGATGAATATGTGACAATTTGAAATAATTTGAATTTTGGTTTAAACAAGTTAAAATACCCAATATGATCATTTATTTAATTTAAATAGATTAAATATGGTGGTAAAAATGTGCCCATTTACGTGCACATCAAATACCCCCACACTTATCTTTTTATTCGTCCTCGAATAAAGAAAAACTAAGATAAATCCATTTTCCTAGGGAGCACGATTGCATTGATCATATGCAACAAGCCGTTAAACGTCTGGGTGTCCCCAGTAGGATGAGTGTTGTCTCGTGAGGGTTTTCAGCGGATACTACCCACAAAATCCAAATGCAGGATGAAAATATTTACAAAATGCAAGATTTATTTACAAAAAAGATGTGAATGCAAGTTTTTTTAAAAATATTTAGGAATGAAGGATTTGCTTTTAAATTAACACAAATAAGTTAAATATAGGTTTGGTTATTATCTTTGAAAATTTAAGTCATTTACTTGTCAAAATTTCCAACAAAAAATGAAGTTATCGTAACAAATAAGCTATAGTTTAACTCGTTGTCTCGGTTGATAACACAGTGTAACTATGAAATGGATCCTTAGTTGATTATCAAAGCTTATCAAAGTGGTATTTCATTTCTTTTCAATAACAAGTCAAATCAAACAAGTTAAAATAGTGCTTGGATTTCATTTGCTTACTCTCTCTATATTTTTTTTGAAAATTTTATCGATATTTACAATATTTACTTGCCTAACTCAGATAAACCGAGGCTAGATATATTACCCATGCACTGCCTTGCGGACTGATGTGAGGGGAACATTGGCAAGTGAACACACGAGTGTGAACACCTATTGACTGTAGGCGTTATTAAAAAGAATTTTTTTATATATATACACCTAACTCGGATAAACTGAGGCCAGATATACCGATCGTGCACTGCCTTTCGGGCTTACGTGAGAAGGGTACAGAGCATGGCGAGTGAACACACGAGTGTGAACACATGACTCTAGGTGTTTTTTTAAAATATACATATACACAAGAAATATTTTTTTCCTTTTGTTTTGTTTTTTTTCGAAGAGAGAGTTTGGCAAAATCATCTTAGCACCATTTAACTTAGAAGACAAAAAAAATGTTATATCCTTTACTTTAAATTCACCAATTTTTAAAACAAAGATTTTCAATTAGGATATATTTCATAATTAACACATATGAATCTTCCTATATATTAGTTAAACCATTGTTATTAGTAATCAAACTTCATTTTTATTTTTGTTAAGACAAATAAATTTTCAAAAATTTCAATTTAGTTAACCAGAACCATATATTTATCCTATAGTGTTTCTTTAAAAATAAATCAAAAGAAAATTTGTTTTTGGGATTTTTTTTTTATTTTTTTTCTGAGTTTTTAAAAGAAAAAGGAAAAATAAACCATGAAAAATTAAAAATGAAGATGAGTCTCACCCCCACACTTGATTTTGACTGTGTCCCCACAGTCAACCCAAGTGGAAGGAGAAAAATAAAAATATAAACATGACCTTTATTTACATGAAGATTAACGATATTTACACGAGATTAGAAAGTACATCGTTAAAAAGTAAGTGAAACGGTCTTTCAAAAACCAATTCATTTGTCTCGTCAAGTATACGAGACACAGCTTAAGCTCGAAAAACCAAACCATAAAAGATTTCGAAGTTGAACGTTGATTTGGAAAAATGAATGTCGTTTTATTAAAAATCGCACGAGTTGTTTTTTTTCGATAATTTTTGGAGAAGATATAACGATTGATTGAAATTCAAGTTTATTTTCACCAAATTGAAATTCAAGTTTATTTTCACCAAATTGAAATTCAAGTTTGTCTTTGAAAAATTCTTCAAAATTATTGACTTCAAAATCAAAGTGGTGATTTAAATATTCTCCGTGGGAATTTAACAACTCGTCGTCCAAAAGTCCAAAACAATTGTGTTCATTAAATTCGTCTTCCTTTGTTGATTTATCAACAACTTCACTGCGTACCTCAAGTTCAAAATCCAAAGTTGTTGTATTCAAATTTTCAGAATCGAGAAAAGCAAGGTCAAATTTTAAATTTGGTTCTACACCCTCGAAAGAATTGAATCCAACTCAATTACCGTGTTCTCAACAACTTCATTAAGATCGTTATTTTCAATTTCAAAAGTTGTTATTTCAAAATCGTCGATTTGGGTAAAAGATGGATTATTGTTTAACTCGTCACACGTTGGAATTTGATTTTGTTTTTCACGTTGTTTCATATATGTTTCAAACAACGAATCCGTGTGATCATTGTAAATTTCGTTCATTTGCTCAACAAAATCCAATTTATAATTATTAACTTGAGGATTTTCACTTTGAAATTGTTGAGAACAAAAATTTTCACTCGTATCATAGTCGAGATTATACCCATTGCCAAAATTATTTTAAAAGTGGTCACATTTTGATTTTGATTTTGAAATTCACTTTGGAGTTCGTAATTGAGTTGGCATGGGTTATACTCGAAATCGTTTGAATTTTGAAGTGAATTCAAATCTTGATTATTTTAAAAATTTTGACTCGAGTTATTGCACAAATATGAATTACACAAATCATTTATCATTTGATTTTGTTGTGTAGAGATTTCAAGTAGAGATGAAATGCTATTTTCGAGATTTGAGGGTTGGTCATCGTTTTGAAAACTTTATTGTTCAAAATTCGAATTGTTTAAAGAATAGTTGTCGTTAAAATATCCATACGAAATTGGAGTGAAATCATATGGATTATATTGATTTTCACAACTATTGTAAAATTCAAGTGAGTGGGAAAACTCGGACATTTTCAAGAATGTTTTGTTTTTTCTTTTTTGTATAAAGGAAAAATATTTACAAACACAAATTATTTTTCAAAAGGGAATTTGATTTTTGTTTTTTTTGGTTTTTCAAACTTTTTTTCTTTGTTTTTGAAAAGGTTTTATAATATTTTCTTTTTTCTAAAAAAAACTAAGTAATTTTTTTTTGGAGTTTTGATTTGAAAATTTTCAAAGGAAAAGGAAAAAAAACTAAGTCAATAAATATTTACAATTTTTTTAGTTTTGGATTTTGAATGTTTTTTTAATATGCATGAACTAATGCAACTAAATGAATGCAGTGGTTAATTACAAATGATTTATCCTAAGTTAATCCAAAATTGTATAATCACACATTGTCTTAAATCAACAAGATAATTCTCAGCCAGGTAACGGGCAGGATTTATCGGTGCACCACGAATCACCGTAGCAATGCAGCCGAAGGTTTAAGTACCTTCAAAGGAACAACCACTATAATATTTACGAATCACCGTAATATTTATAAATGGTTATTACTCTACCATAGCCTAGACACCAAGAAATTAAATTGTTCAAAGAAGACAAATTGTCAATATACAATTCAGTGTTATCGATGTCTAACCGTTATTATTAATCAAAATTATAAGATGGAATGCAAAGCAGAAATTAAACGTGCATTAACAATGCAACTATAAATGAATTTTTTTTAAATGCAAGCAAACAACAATGCAATTCAAATAAAACTAGAGATGAAAGCAGCAAATTTTTTATAAGCAAGCAAGCGGAGCATTTTGTTTTTTTTTGGGCAAGCTATTCTACCATCTGCAACCTGAAAAAGGAATCGAGCAAGACGTATACAATTTTTTTTGTGAAAGGTTTTTTATATATATATCAAATGAAAAAACTAAAACAAACGAAAGAAATTAAACAATAACACTTGAAAACAACTTTTTTTTAGAGAAAGAAATAAATGACTTATTTAAAAACAACTTAACTAAAACTAGGCTTACCAATCCAAATGAAAGAATTTTTTTTTACAGAAACTTAAATAAACAAAATAATAGAAAAAAACTTAAACAAGCCAACTAAAAAAAGAAAATATTATATCTGCCCAACAAACAACCCAGTCCCACAAACTCGAAATTATACTTCTGATAAAATACAACCAACAACGAATTCTCAATTGCTCCTCCTAAAACCTTAACTTAACAACCAATCCACGCTTAAAATTCAACTCGATTTGCCAACTGAAATTCTCAATTACCTAAGTTAGGAGATTTGATTATCGAAGAGGGTTTCGGCAATGAATTGAGTTAGGTGATTCGATATTTTCGACTGCGGTGAAGTGAGGAAGGTGTTCGTGGTCAGGTCGAGAATCTTGGGGTGCTGCGAGCTATAAATGGTTTGAGAATGGTTCGAAGATCGTGGATTATCGTTTCGTGGCAGAACTGTGGGAGTGGAAGTGTCGACTGCAATAAAGGTAGGGTTGCGTGTGATGGTTGGTTCTGGTGCGTTGATCGAAGGGTTGGAGATTGTTCGGAGTTACTTGGTTTTGGGGTCTTTGGCGGTTAACTGTGTAGTATAGCTGTTGTGAGTAGCAATGGCAGGTTGTGGTGGCCTGTTTGGTGAAGTATTGGAGTAGTGGTATGTGGGAGGAGTATGTCAGTGGAGATGGTGGGTCTGAAAGTTTGTTAGATGTGAGTTGTTAGTTGTGTGGATGGTAGAGGGAGTTATGTATGAGTGGAGTGGAATCAGTGACAGTAGACAGTGGTATGGGGTTGGAGTTGAAGAGCAGGGCAGTTGTTTATGGAAGTGAGTTGTAGGATGATGTATACAGTTGTTTGTATCAGTGATCTAGGGGAAGTTTGAGAAGTGCAGTGGGAAAAGAAAGAAAAGAAGCAGGTAATGGATTGAGAAATGAAGCAGAGCAAATTGGAAGAGGTGATGTTGTAGAGAAGGATGGTTCATAGAGAAGGGAAGTTTAGAGTGTTTGCAAAAGTGTGCAGTGATGATTGTGATGCTATGGGTAGGAAGAATTTGTGGGCAGTAGGAAGTAATGTTGTGATCTGTTATTGACAGAATTGGATGGTATTTGTGAGGTTGTCCGGTTTGTGGCTGTAGTTGCTCGAAGTAGTTAGAATGGAGGAAGTGATATGACAAGCAGTGTGGTGTGAATATCTGTAGTGATGTGCACAGTCGTGCAATAATGAGATTGTGGATGTGAGGAAGGTGGAGAAGTGGAGATTGATGGGTGAAGTTGATAATGCAAGGCAGTGGCAGTTGTTTGTGGCACTGCAGTATTGTATATGTGAATGTATATGTATGGGCTGTGCACTGGTGGTTGTGAGATGGTAGAATGATTGTAGCTGTAAGATAGAATGGAATATTGGAGAAGCAACAGATGTTGATGGTGCAGAGGCAAGGGGTGTTGACAGTTTTTTTTTGAATAATGGAAAGTTTGTGGTTGTAGTGCTGATATGAAGGCAGCTGCAGATTGATATTGTGATGTTATTGTTTGCGGGTTGATGAGTGGTGTAAAGTTGAAGGGTTTGTATATGGGGATGTCTGTGGTAGTAGGAGAAGTGGGTGTAGCCGTGATGGTATTCGGGTGGAGGATGTTGAAGGAAACTGGGAGGAGTTAGTAGGAGACAGTGGATTGAATAGGCTGTGGTGAAGGAAGGATGTAACGTGAGCAGTAGGAAGTATGATTGTTGTATGGAAGTTGAGTGTTGCTAATGAGGTCGTAGGAGTTCAATAAGGAGGTGGACACTGCAGTATGATGTGAGATATGATATATGAAGTGTAGATGCAGTGGGAAATGAGTTGGTTGGTTGGAGTTGCTGTTTGTAAAAGTTATGAGGAAGTAGAGCAGTTGCGGTGGCAATATGGTGGGTTGTTCGGGATGAAGCGGGAAGTTGGTTATTGGTTGAAATGGTTGAAATTTTGTGGTGACGAGGCAGTGAAGATTAGTGGATGCAAGGGATGGTGGAATGAAATAGTGGTGATGCTTGCAGTTTGACTTGATGTATGGTGAGGTAGTTAGTCGGAAGCGGCACTGTATGCATCGAGGCAGATGTGAATGTTGCTATGGAATTTTGGGAGGTGAATGTGTAAGAAATGCAGTGGATGGTTTGAGTAGAGGAGGGTGACTGGTTGAACTGTGTCTACGATGGCAGTTTGGGATGATGCTGTGTTGAATGCAGTTTTGTGATGGAATGATATGCAGTAGTGACAGGGGTTGGAGGAAGAACAATATAGGAAGAATAGAAAATTGACAATGGTGATGCTGTCACAATGATGGTGTATTGGTTGTTTTTGTGTTTTGATGTGCAGTTGAGTTTGTAGTTTGGCAGTAGCACAACAATGGTTTGCGAATGTTGCAGTGGTGTTGAGAGGTGAGGTGGGAAGAAGGATGACAATTGGCAAGTGTGTTGTAATGGATATGGTTACAGTAGGCAACAGTAGGCAGAAATGTGCACAGTTTTGCACAGTGATTTTTTTTAAATTGTAAATTCTAAATGCAATGTAAATTATAAAAAATGAAATGGAAATTGAAAGGGAAATAAAAAGAGCATGAATTAACAATAAGAGAGCATGAATTAACAAATAGTTGAATCTACATAATTAGAGAGCTTCATTACCCCTAAATTGAAGGGGTTTAGCCTTTCATATTTGTCATTTGATTAACAAATGTAGCTAGTAACATGAAAGCAAAAAGAAAGCAAAAAAGAAAGGAAAATGAAAGCTAATGAAAAAGAGAACTAATCTAATTGCATAAAAGAAAATCTACACTACTTGCATAAGTAAACAAATCTACACTACAACATGAAAGGAAATAACAAGAAAAGAAAAAGAACATGTATTAAATTGCATAAAAAAAGGAATTACGTAAGAGAAGAAATGGCTAAGTAGCCATGAAAAGAAAGAGAGCTTTGATTTATTTTCTAAGCTAAAAACTAACTAAAGAGAGACTAAGGGAGATGGTTGCATGAAACATAAGGGGTCTTTATACATGTATGAAACTCTAATTTATATTTTTGGGGAATGCCCAAAATACCCTTGAGAAAGTGTGGAGGTCAAGTAATCATTAGCTTCTACTAATCATCATTTAAGTGTACATGAAGCCATTAATTCCATAAGCATGTGCATTAGCCTCTAATTTGTACATTAAGGTATGTGGGTAGGTGGGGTCCTCCATTATCATGCCTTTGAATTATTTCCATCTTCATTTGTTTATCTTCACTCTTGTGCATGCATACATCTTCATGAAACCACTTGTATATGAATTTAAATTCCTACAAAATAATATAGAAATTTTCAATTAAATTTTAGAAAATTAATATATGCACAAAAACGACCATTTTGCCCTTGGATGAAGATGAATATGTGACAATTTGAAATAATTTGAATTTTGGTTTAAACAAGTTAAAATACCCAATATGATCATTTATTTAATTTAAATAGATTAAATATGATGGTAAAAATATGCACATTTACGTGCACATCAGTATTGGTAGACTGATTAGCTGGGAAGGTTTATCCTACAAAATTTTGGACTAACCTCATAATATCCGTAGTTATTTATGGTACGTGACATCTCACACCAGTCCCAAAGTCACACTGCTGGTAGCCATGTTAGCTGGGCAAACTTCATATGCTTCTAACTAACCTCACATCCCTATAACTTAGTCGTAATCTATAACAATCTCAACATATATTATCACACATTTCGCATATGTTATTAAGGCCTTATACAAAATCTTTTTTATTTCTTATCTACCATTAATTACTCTCCTAAGGGGGATTTAATAATAATTAATGGCCTTTTTATTATGCAATTAATATGTTATAATTATACGTCATTTAGGCTAACACACGCACGCATGTGTGTCGAGGAATATCTAAGCATGCGGAGTTCATGCCATAACTAACGTTTAAATATCAACTGTTTCAATTCTCATTTCCATATTATCAATATACTATAAATCAAATATCCATAATTCCATCAACAGACTTGTATACAAATAAAATTCAACCACTATAAATTCATCACATCTCTTCACGAATGGACATGACCATTATTTCTCTATAAATTCCTGTCTTCCCAATGAATTTTTCAATCACTCTTCATTGTTCTTCTCTCCTCCTTCTTCTCTTTCATTTTCTAAATAAAAATATAACCATACTCTGCCGAATTTCAACCAGGATCAAACTCAATCACCATTAGTTTGATTCTCTATCATTTGCTCTTTGATTTCTACTATCTCTCTCACTCCAATCAAGATCTAAGTGCTATTCAAGGATTATAGGATCATTTGTAATCAAGATTGAAGTTTTGAGTTTGTAAATCTCAATTAAATTGAACCGATATACTTGTGGGTGTGATTGTAGCCCGTAAAATCAATTGGGTGTGATTGTTGCCCATGAAATCAATTAGGTGTGCTTAGTAGCCCGTAAATCTTGTGGGTGTGCTTGTAGCCCGGGAATCAAGTGGATCTACCCAGAGGTCGGGATTCTGGAGGGTGTGTCTCGTAGCCTTGAAATCGAGATTGTATTTGCACTTACTAGTTGAAAAGAAATCCATACAAGGAATTGTACGGGACTGGATGTAGGGTAACTCCTAACCAGTATAAAATCCTGGTACGTTCTTTCCTTTTACTTTTACTGCATTTACTATTTATCCGTGTTTTGACTTTATGATCGTTTCTGTGATTGTTAACCTCATTATTCTACGTATAATTTCAAAAGATTTCAATAAGATTCATAAAATTAGAAAACACTATTCATCCCTTCTCTTCTGTTAATTTAGCCTTAAGATCCCTATTCTACAATCTTATAATTGTAATCAGAGCATTGGTTATCAAAGTATACAAAAACTGGTTTCTGAGAAATTTTAATGGCATTCTTTAATGATATTTTTAACACTATTTTTGAAAGGATAAGTTGTAAAATCATCATTACAACGTTTCACAGATTTGCATCTATTCATTATGAAAAGTCACGTGATCTATTGAAAAGGATTAAATTGCAGGAACAGATGTGTTACATTGCTTTTGATGAACAAAAATCTGATAATCAGACACTACAAATCAAAAAGGATAAATGGATATTCGATAGTGGTTGTTCAAGACACATGACTGGAAATCCAGAGATATTGAAAGATATAGTTTACAAAGATGGAGGACCAGTCAATTTTGGTGATAATTCTAAAGGATATGTGATTGGTATCGACAATGTCGGTAATTCTAAAACTCCTACTATTTCCAATGTTTTATTAGCTAGGAATTTAAAACATAATCTATTAAGTATTAGTCATTTGTGTGATAAAGGTTTTAAAATTAAATTTGTAGAAGATAAATGTCACATTGAAGATAATGGGTCAAACATTATCTTTGAAGGTACTAGGAAGCAAAACATTTATATATTAAGTATGAAATATCAAATGATAACTTATGTCTTTTGGCTGAAACAAGTGACCCTTGGATTTGCCATAAAAGATTTGGGCGTTTGAATTTCAAACTTATATCTAAAATTGCTAAAAATGATTTAGTTAGAGGTCTTTCCAAAATGAACTTCAGAGTTAATAATCTATGCGATGTGTGTCCATTAGGTAAACTTAGAAAAAGTTCATTTAAATTAAAAAATATGATTTCTACTTCTCATCCCCTCGAACTTCTTCACTTAGATCTTTTTGGTCCCTCTAAAATACAATCTATAAATCATAGTAGATATGTATTTATAATCATAGATAACTATTCTAGGTTTATGTGGATGATTTTCTTAAAACTAAAAGTGATGCTTTTGAAATGTTTAAGATCTTTATTAAATGAACTCAAAATCAAATGTCCAGAAAAATTAAAACTATTCGAAGTGATCATGGTGGAGGATTTGAAAATGAAAATTTTGATAATTTCTATAATAAGAAAGGTATAACCCATAATTTTTCATTTTCAATAACACCACAACAAAATTGAGTAGTAGAACGTAAAAATAGAACGATTCAAGAGTACACTAGAGCAAGGTTTTAAATATCGGATTTCGGTCACGTTTCATCTCGGAATTTTTACACAAGTTATCTCGTATCGGGGGAGATCTCGGATGAGATGAGTACATATCGGGTGTACATCTCGTATTCACATCTCGGGTCTTATAATGCATCTCGGGAATATCTCGGATGTACTTATGTGTCTAAAATTGATGTGTCAAAAATTTATTTAACGGTTATAACTTTCTTAGTAAAAATAAAAATGGTAACATACTTGATTTACATGGAAAAAGGAATATTTTTAGAAGAGTAGTAGCTTGATTAGCTTGATTGATTTGGTAATGATTGAATAATATTCTTTTATTTGAACATAATAAAGAAGTGAAACCTTTTGCTATGACTCATTAAGATAAAAAGTAAAGAATATGTTCAAGAAGTTGGTAATATATAATTGTATTGAGTAGTTTCTTTTGAATCAATATGAAAATAAAAAATATTATGGAAAATAAGAAAAATTTATAATTTCGTGTGAGATCTCGGATTGAGATTTTGATCCATATTTCGAATGAGATTTGAATATCTCGGACGAGATGAGTGTCGAAGGAGATATGAAGGAGATTTGATGTCTCGTCTCGTTTAAGTGTGAAAAGGAGATCTCGAAGGAGATCTCGGGCGATATATAGGAGATTTAAAACCATGCACTAGAGTTATGCTAAATGATAGCAATTTACCTAAGAATTTTCGGGCTGAAGCAGTTTGTACTGCATCTTATATACTAAATAGAATTTTAATAAGACCATTAACTAAGAAAACTCCTTATGAACTATTTTATAATAAGAAACCTAAAGTATCGTATTTTTAGAGTTTTTGGTAGTAAATGTTTTATTCTAAATACTAAAGATAATTTAGATAAATTTGATGCTAAATCAGATAAAGGAATTTTTATTGGATATTCAAATAGAAGTAAAGCTTATAAATTTTTTAATAGTAGAACCAATACTATTGACAAGACACTACATGTCTCATTTGATGAAAATTTCAAAATTCATAATCAAAATTTTAATGAAGAAGAAAAATATTGATAATGAAATTAAAAGTAATGAGAACACTGAAACTTATAATAATAATTAAAATTTATATCCAAATTAAAAAACCAGATACTTAAGAGATCATCCTATAGAAAATATACTTGGTAATATTGAATCTTTTGCTAAAACTAGAAATCAATTAAACAAAAGGAAACATCAACCGATGATTCATGGATTCTTAGTATGAAGAAGAATTAAATCAATTCACTAGAAATGATGTATGGGAATTAGTCCCAAGACCTGAGGATAAGTCTACTATAGGCACTAAATGGGTATATAGGAACAAAATGAATGAACAAGGAAAGGTCGTAAGAAATAATGCTCGATTAGTTGCACAAGGTTATTGTCAAGAGGAGGGTATTGACTTTGATGAAACATTTGCACATGTAGCAAGATTAGAGGCTAAAAGAATCTTACTTGCTTTCACTAACCATAATAATTCCAGATTATATCAAATGGATGTTAAAAGTGAAATTTTACTTGGATTCATTAAAGAAGATGTATACGTAGAACAACCCCCACATTTCGAAGATGAAAAATTACCAAATCATGTTAAAAATTAAAGAAAGCTTTATATGCTCTAAAACAGGCTCCTAGAGCATGGTATGATAAACTTAAATCCTATTTATTATAATCAAATTTTGAGATAGGCAAAGTAGATAGTACTCTCTTTATTAAATGAAAAAAAATGATATCCAATTAATACAAATATATGTAGATGATATTATTTCGGATCTACTAACGAAAATCTAAATAAAGAATTTTCAGAACTAATGACTAAGGGATTTGAAATGAGCCATATGGAAGAATTAAATTATTTTCTAGGATTAAAAATTAAACAACTAAGTAATGGAATTTTTATTGTTCAAGAAAATATGCTAAAGACTTAGTTTAAAATTTTGGTGTGGAAAACACGAGCGGTAAACCAACTCCTAAGGCAACTAATGAAAAATTAAACAGAGAAGAAAATTCAAAAGAAATTAGATCAAAAACTATACAGAGGAATGATTAGATCACCACTCTATATAACTTCTAGTGGACCTGATATAATGCATAGTGTTTGTCTCTGTGCAAGGTATCAATCTCAACCTAAAGAAACTCATTTAAAATCTAAAAAACAATTTTAAGATATATTAATAACACATTAGTCTGTGGACACTTTTATCCAATAGATGATTCATTTGAATTAATTTCATATAGTGATGCTGATTATGCCAGTTGTAAATCAGATCGAAAAAGTACAAGTGGAACTTATCATTTTTTGGGACACACTCTGGTTTCTTGGTTTAGTAAAAAGCAAAATTCTGTCTTTCTGTCTATGATAGAAACAGAATATATTTCAACAGCATTAGCCTGTTCACAGGTTATCTATATGCAACAAACTCTAAGAGATTTTGGTTTAAATTTTACTAAATCACCAATATGCTACGATAATACAAGTGTGATTAATCTATCTAAAAATCCAGCTCATCATGCTAGAACTAAACATGTTGATGTAAGACATCATTTTCGAAGAGATAATGTAAATAAAGAAGTTATATCATCTGAATTTGTAAACAGTGAAATCAAGTAGTTGGTATTTTGATGAAACCATTGAATCAAACATCCTTTACTAAGTTAAGAAGAGAATTAGGTATTTGTTCTCTATCGGAAATTCAAAAAAAATTATAACATAAATTTACATAATTAATAAGAAAAATAAATTAAAAAAATTTCCAATGTATGTTGACATACACGACCACTATATGTTGACATATAACGGCAAAATTCGCTTTTTTAAATTTTCCCTCTAAAATTTAATCTGGTGGATATAGAAACACCAAATCCAACTTTCTTCTTCCTTTTCTGCCTTTTTACTGTTCTAAACTTCTGAAATAAATAAATCATGGCATCCTCTTTAAATCCAAACCATAATTCAACATTTTCCTACCATTCTCCTCGGACCCTTCCAAAACACTACTATGGAAAAAGTTATCAAATTGGAGGAAGATATGAAGAATGTTTTGGAGATGTCGATATGAAATTCAAGTCGTACAACTTCGTATGTCGAAGGAACAAGAGAAACAAAGTAGGATTTTGCGTAATCTTTAGAAATATCTGAATGATTCTAAGAATTTATCCATTCATAATCCTCTTCAAAGCAATGAAGAAGAAGAGGAAGATGAAGAAGAGCAATAGTATATGGAGGAGGATGAAGAGGTTCAATGCGTTGGGGAAGTTTGTTACGATGAAGATGGAAATCTCGTCGAACAAAAGGGAAACTTTTGCCTTCTTTATCCTCATTGTCCCATTCATAAGTCTCATATCATTAAGAATTCTCGTTAGAATAGGACTTCTTCTTCGTTTAATTTAAGAATGGTGTGTATTTTAACTTTAATTTGAATTTATTATGTGTATGGATTGAGTAGTTTGTAAATTTGATAATTGAATGAATATATAGTATGGTTTGGTTACTATTAATGATTTGTGCTTCACTTATTATTTCTTATATGTTATTCTTGTCATTTTGCATTTCATGATCATATCACTTATCGTTTCTATGTATATTTATATCATTATAAGTATATAGTATTTATTTAAAAGGGAGTTTGAATTAGTATTAAGTGTTAGAGTTAGAATTATAATTAGTTATTTTTGTTTAATGCCAAAGGAGGAGAAATATATAAAATACTAGGCATAGATTAAGGGGGAGTTTTATATGGCATAGATTAAGAGGGAGTTATATTATATTTTACATATAAAGTTATCATCGTCAAAAAGGGGGAGATTGTTAGTACCTAAGGATTTGGTTTTGATGATGACAACTTTAGGAAATCATATAAAATATAAATACTAATGTTTTATCAAGATATATAGTATATAGTGCAGGATATTAGATAGGTGTTGATATAAGAAAACTGTACGGTGTCAAGTAAAGATTGAAGATTCAAAAATGTTGATATAGAGACTCAAGAATGAAGACTCATGAGTATTTATGAGTTCAAGATTCCAAGATATTCTAGATAATTTATAAAGTCTAGAATATTTGTTAAAATTCTGATAGCACTTGATCTCTCTTTCATCTCTCTCTCTCTCTCTCTCTCTCTCTCTCTATTTTTAAGCAAGTTTTTAAATATTCCTTTCGAAACAACTTTCAAATAGTTTTCAATTTCTTATACTTATCATTTTAGTTTTTAATATTTTACTAAGTTATTGTTTTTATTAAATTTTAATTTGCATTTGTTTATTTTTCAAAATTCTAGTCATATTGTTTTACTTAATTTTTGTTATGATTATTATGTATATATATTATATATAAACATATTTACAAAGTATAAATTATTTCACAAAGCAATACATTTTCAAAATAATACTTTAAAATGTTTTTCAAAATTACAAAGAGTATGTCGACATACTCCAACTCTATATGTCGACATACTAGCTGTGAGTTTCAAAATCAAATTTCAAAAGAAGAGTCTATTCGTCGTATCTCTTCACGAATGGACATGGCCATTATTCCTCTATAAATACTTGTCTTCCCAATGAATTTTTCAATCTCTTTTCATTGTTCTTCTCTCCTCCTTCTTCTTTTTCATTTTCTAAACAAAAATATAACCATACTATGCCAAATTTCAACCAGAATCAAACTCAATCACCATTAGTTTGATTCTCTGTCATTTTCTCTATGATTTCTATCATCTCTCTTACTCCAATCAATATCTAAGTGCTATTCAAGGATTATAGGATCATTTGTAATCAAGGTTGAAGTTCTGAGTTTGTAAATCTCTCTCAAATTAAATTGATAAACTTGTGGGTGTGATCGTAGCCTGTGAAATCAATTGGGAGTGGTTATAGCGCATGAAATCAATTGGGTGTATTTAGTAGCCCGTAAATCTAGTGGGTGTGCTTGTAGCCTGGAAATCAAGCGGCTCTACACAGAGGTCGGGATTCTCGAGGGTGTGTCTTGTAGCCTTGAAATCGAGATAGTATTTGCATTTACTTGTTGAAAAGAAATCCAAACAAGGAATTGTAAAGGACTAGATGTAGGGTAACTCTGAACCACTAAAAAATCCTGGTGTGTTCTTTCCTTTAACTTTTATTGAATTTACTGTTTACCTGTGTTTTGATTCTGTGATTGTTTCTATGATTGTTAATCTCGTTATTATAAGTATAATTTCAAAAGATTTCAAAACAATTCATATAAATTAGAAAATATTATTCGCCCTTCCCTCTAGTGTTAATTTAGCCTTAAGATCCCTATTCCGCAATCTTACAAGGGGGACGTCAGCTCCTTTTGTCGTCGCAAGGTTGGCTAATTGTACGCAGCAAGAGCAAGGGAACTTCCTCGGTTCTAGAAGGCATATGATTTTGGATGCTATTATGAATGTGCGACCTCCCGTTGGTTACCCTGTTGGTTATTGCCTGTGTAGGCGAGGCGAGCGATATAGGTGGGGACAACCAGGATGGTCCCTTCGTCGGCCGGTCCTAGAAATGGTGGTAGTCGCGCGAGGTGGCTGAAGGAGGACAGATGTGCTGCAACCTAAGGATCACCAACCTTTCGCTCTATAGGGATATCGGGGAGGCATAGCACAATTCTTCTAAGAGGAGGGCACCAGGTGGCTGATCCGGCCATAATTTACTCCTACTTATTCTATTGCATTGGCAACTAAAGTCAAACATACATATGACGATCTTTATGCATAAGGGATGAGAGGAAAGAAAGGGCGGTACATGATAATGAGAAAGGGCACCGTATTTGGATGGGCGGGCTGAGTGGATGAGTGAAAGGTGCCATGGAGTGGCCTAAGTATTTACAAAACTAAATGCACCTCAAGGTGCAGCCCAAGTGGGGGACCTTATCAAGCACAGGATAGGCAATTGAGAGATAGACTCAGCCTATTCGTTATGGAAAATCTATGCTCTAGATCGAATAAATCTTACCTCTATAAGCTTTTTGCATACATATTTGCTAGCAGTGCTCAATAGGCTCTGGTCGGTTTGGCTTCCTCTCTTAGGCCACCGCTCCTTCTTCCGGGCTAAGAGTCGGCTTCTTTTTTCCAATTATCTAAGTTCCTATAAGGCGGCCAGCGGGAGTCGTTGGTCTATGGATAGTTTGGATCGATCACGTTGGTCGCCTCACTTCGCTTGCCTGCCTTGCGCCCGTATTCATATACTTGGCCTCACGGTTAATACACCGGCGTCCGATCGCCTGTAATTAAGATACTGGGTCGAAGTTGAACCTCTAATTAAGATACTGGGTCGCCTTACGCCAATTTATATACTTGCCCCCTAATTGATCAGGTTCACCAATGAATATATGAGGGGTCCCTTTGGGGCGCCTACTAAGCAAGATGTATTGCGATTTCCTCTTCTGTTGATGCACCTCTGACTCACTATGACTTGGGAAGAGAATTTTTAGGCTTGATTGAATAAAACCAGAGACACCGTAAGGCAAGGCCGTAGGCTATTTGGAAAGGGACATGAAACATTGAAATTGGCTGAATTCGGATATGGTGCCCATTCCTCACTAGTTCAGGTTCGATCATGGGAGAATCCCACTTAGTGATTGGCCTACTAGTGCACGCAAATCCGAAGAAGTTTTCATGAAGGAGCCACATGTAGGGAAACTTGCACGTGTGGTTCTGGCCACCTTTGGTATCCAATAACCTTGCTTCTGTTCATCATTAGCGTACCTCTCCTAACTATTGCCCATTTATTCTTGAATCATTTTTTAAGGAGGGATAATTTAACATATTTTTGCCAAATCCTTCCATTATTAATTATGGCCGGCACAATTTTGATGTGTTTTGATTTTTCCAAACAAGAGAGGCTTAATGCTTTTGAATCCACTTCCTACTCATAGTACGCCATTAATGATCTCAGCTCGTGATTCAATTGCAATGTATTCAGCTATTGAGCTTAAAAGTTTACGTTTTTATGTGATTGCAGCATTAAAAAGAAAGTCTGAATTTCCTTTGGAAGACGACTTGAAATATTTGATCTTAGGTGCATTTTCCTCTAGAATATTATTTTTCAGGTGTGACCGGACTACTACCGATACTGATCCATTTCTATTTTACTTCCTTTTAGGCTAGTTTTTTCCTCTATTTAGTTTTCTATCTAAGGCAATCGATCTACTTCCACATTGCCCTTCCCTGTGGCCATGTCTCGATCTCCTACGTGCGAAAGGGAGGCCATATGAGAATTCCTCCTGGTCTAATTCCACGATATAGAGTCGGTATGGCGTAATGTGATGATTGGGGGGAGTAAAGCAAAATTCTCATCTGGGGTATTCCGAAGGTGTAACCTATGCAATGAAAAAAGGGCACGATACTTCAACTATAAGAGCGACAAGTTCGTTCACCACACTACGACATAGCGTCACACATTCTCCAAATCCAATGGGATCCAATGCTCAACTACCGACTTCTCCTAGAATTGCATTATCGAAGCCGACCTGGGAGTCGCTGTAAGTGGACACCTACCACTTTTCACCAGTTAGAGAGGCCCTCTCTAATACAAAAAGAAAATGTTCACAGTGGCCAAAAATGCTCGGTCATAGGAACTTAAACCACCTATGCGCTGGTAAATGAAAACCACCTCGACTGGATCTACCGAACGAATCAAGAATTAGGTCGCATTGGAATTCACATTCGAGCCACCAGCTTTCCCCTAGGAGGATCTGCTCCTTAAGGAAAAATCAAACCTTATGTCAAGTCATCCATGTATCTTTCTGATATCCTCCTTTTCATCATATTTTGGACTTTGCTCTGATGGTGTTGACTAAAAAAGATGTTTGCGAGGCAGACGAGCTCTAGTGAAATATTCCTTACTGACTAAACAACTTCCCCATCTCTAAATGTCTCAAAGGGAGTTTTGAATGCCTTGACTCGCCTATCTAAATAGATATACACTACCTTGCAAGCACCTTGCCTTGCTCGTTTACCTTCTCAGTCTGGTTCACCTTACCCGCTGGATTTGGACGAGTACAGTTCACTAATTTGAATCATTGAAACTAAAGATCTGATATCCCCAAGTTTTTTGGGTACTTCAAACTTCTTTTAAGAATCTTCAGAGCCGCACATCAAATGATTGCTGACTTGAACTAGCACTTGTAGCTATTCACTTAGTAGATGATCAGGTGATATGCTAATTAGAGAAGGACCGAGCGAGCACGCCTTCCCAAAAAGCACGAGCATACAGACCGATGTTTGTATTGGGTGTTCGGATTCCACTATACCCTTTTCAATTAGGAAAGCAATTCTAGCTTATGTTCTTTCGCTTGAATCACAGAGGATAGTGACAACAACTATCACAATTAGAAATGCTATAACCACTTACTCGCTATTTGACTAAAGATATACTAAATAGGAGATATGCGAAAGAGCGAGAATGCGCTACATCAGATATAGTTATAGTAGCATCAGTTATTGCTCTGGTTACGAATGACCCAATCCGTTCTATCTATGGCCCCTAGAGAGATATGCCTTCCTTTAGCGGTGAGAGATATAAAGGATGTTAGTATGTTGGGGTAGGCGGGCTACCTGAACTCCCACGGCTTTTCTATCAATAGGCACTCAGAAGTTTGAATGAAAAGCACACTAGAATAGCATTTCGTTGTTTTCTCAAGGAAAAAACAAAACAAAACAGCGCAATAAGTATAGCCAAGGAGGCCAAGCTGACATTCTTATGCATAAATTAAGGGTCTAAAGGGCAATAAATTCTAGGGCAAGGACATGAGGAGTACGATAAGGAGGATGAATTGATGGAAACAATGAGGAGCGAGCAGAGTGACTACCTAAAGTGGAGAATACTACTACCACTATAGTCATTATTCATCTCTTGCTAGGAGACATTTCTCCAATGGAATAAAAGGCCCCTTAGGCATGAGCTGGTTTGACTTCTATTTTTTGGCATAACATAATGTAACGACCCGGGTTTTTCCTACACGAAAAACCGGACCATTTGGTTAAGAAGAAGAGGTAGAAGAAGAAGAAAAATAGAAAACAACAACAGAATCTCACATACGCAGCGGAATAAACTATAATAGGTAATAACAGATCTTTACACAAAAAGAAATCTATATCTGTTTACACAATACATCATCAGAGTACATCAACATCCATAACATACAACTGAATACACAGCGGAAAAATAATAGCAAGTACGAGAGTACGTATCGTCATCCAGCTCGTCTCCTGAGCTCCACAGCATCATATCCTGTAACCTATAATACTCGGTCTGACCCGAGCATCATATAAAACAATACCCGAGTCAGTCTGGAATACCAGCGTGAGAAAATCACACTCAATTGATTATTAAAGTTTCAAAAATCTTTTGAAATCAAAAGCATCTCGTAAGACCACGCCACAAATAAACATGTCGGGTTTTTACCTTACGATAGCTAAAACACTTTTTATAAAATCCTCTGATATTATAATAGTGTCTATATACAAATACTTATTAAAATAGCTGAAATTGTTACATTATTAAATTCCAGCATACTAGCCACAAAAGTGGGTAATACAAACAAATACCGTACAAGGCACGTAGGAAAAATGGATTTCCAACGAATGACTAGGCACTGGGGTACCACCTATCACAGTACGTGGCCTAGATCACCGTACCGAGGAGTACGCCCGCTCCCCTGCAACACAAGGCCGGAACCATCCCTTACTGGATGATCCCGAATAAAATCACCCCACGGTTGGGATCAGCAACCGCACCACTAAGCCGAAATAAAAAGGGACATCTAGACAGGGATGACCTTACCCTCCAGTGGGAGCTACCCACGAAGCCTTGCTGCATAACCCCTGATTTTCAGTCATTCCCGGTTGATGAGGTTCGAGGCTAAACGATACCTTTTAGAGAACATATCCCTTAGAATGCCCATCGTCCGCTGACGATGTTTCGCAAGCATTCGTCCATACCAGTCCGTCCCGGGTTCGAACGGAACCGAAGGCACTATTCCTACTACATCCATTTTGGAAATATCCTCAGGATTAGTAGCGACTAGCCCTTGCACTTCACTGCTCCATCTTCGACTCCGAAATCGTTACACGAAACGTACAAGCCGGATCGAAGTGGTATTCGAGTCTCCAGACCTAGAATCCTGGTATACGGAAACTCGATCCCGGTCTCTTCGAAACGATCAGCGCATTGGCCAATATTGATAGTCGGTTATTTAACTATCAATTAACATCCACAAGCAACCATCACACAATTAAATAATTTCCCACATTATTTATTTGCCCAAATATCTTTCCAAGATATATTTCCAATTTTCAAAGCTCATTTGAAAACAATTTCAAAACAGTTTCCGCTTACGGAATACATTTCCAAATATTTATTTCTCTGAAACACCAAGTACAAAACACTTAGATTTTAAAATAATTTAAAAACACTTTATTTTAAATATATCTTATAACATTGAAATTAAACTACTTTAATACTTTATTAAAAATATATACTTTAAAATAAACCACTTTATAAATATAAACTAAATTTCTCCTTTTAAAACATAATAGCAAATCACTTTTATATAATTACTACAATAATATATTTTTGAAAATACTTACTTTGGAAATTAACCTTTAGAAAAAATCAATTTTCTAAAACATACTTTTAAAAACACAATTAGAACTTTTAACTTATATTAAAAATTACTTTGAAAACGTACTTGGCTATCCAGAGAAATACACTTCTCATTTCCATAAAATAAATCAACATTTATTTTTAAACCAAACCATATCTTTTTATAAATTCTTACCTTGAATTTATATTCAAATATCCACTATATTTTATTTTACTTTATAAACCCAGTTTATATCTCCAAAATCTCACTTCTTTTAAAATTCCAATTTTAAATAACTAAATCAATTTCCAATTGATTTTCCAATTTACTTTACTTTACTTTGAAATAAATTTCCTTTACTACTTCATTTATTTCAAAATACATTAACTTTTAGATTTATTCCTTTATTTGAGTTAAAACCCTTTTTAACTGAAAATACCAATTTTAAACTTCCAAAATTCCTTCTTTAGCCTTTAATTAAATTTAATCCTTACATTCAAAATAAATCCTTTATTCTTTAAATTTAATATCACTTTAGTTTAAAGTTAATATTTCCCTTGTTATTTCGAAATTCCCTTATTCCAATTCACTTGAATTATTTACTTAAAATTTACTCTTTTATTTCTTTCAAAATCCAATTCAATATATTTTGATAACTCCTTTTATTGAAATATTCAATCCAACCATATCATCCAATATTTCAATCATCAATAATATCATCACAGGATATCAATATTCATAGAACAGAATATCAAATAATCTAAATAATTTTGAGGAATCCAGTTGGATCCCTCCAACCTGTTTCCCTGCATCCACAAACGTTAGCACAATACCAATTCCACTTCGAGGTGGAATATCGCGGTATATGGGATTTATATAAAAATCATCCGCTATTATGCGCCGCATAGGGTCTCATCCGCTATATAATGCGGGAATATCAACAACTCCAATATATACATATGCCAATATGTATATATTGATATATACTACTATATATATATATCATATCAACCAAATCAACCATTCAATCAAATATTTAAATTTAACCATTTAAATTTAAATCTAACTGAGTGAGATTAACTCACCTTCGGTTTTGTTGCACAACCCACTTCTTCCTCAACTTGATTCCTTGTGATTATTGACCTTGTATAAATAATTGTATGAACTTTATTAATATTTGAAATATTCGAATAAATCGAATAATTAAATTCTCGTTAAATAGATTAAATTAACTAATTATTTTATCAACCCTAGTAAATTAAATCTTATTATTATTATTTTTCTCTTCATTTCAACTGCACATGAAAAATAATTCATATAGGTTTTAAAAAATCAAATCTCCATATATAACTTCCAACATCTTAAATTTCTTTTTATTTATTAATTTTGAACTAACAATTTATATAGTTTACTGTAAAACTAAAATTTCATTTCTATATAATTTCAAACATTTCAAATTTCCCATTTTTTTCCAACTGCTTATATATATATATTTATAAGGATAAAATGATAGATTTCAAAAATGAACTTTCTACACTCTAAAACTCTTATTTATTTTTCCCAAAACCTAACTCTATATACACATTAAATTATATATGTATATCTATATAGATTCATATACATTTATTTTCTGATTTCCTAATTATATTTAAATTAAATGAAGAACAACTTAAAATTCAGAAAAACTGTTTGACACTTTAGATTTTCTTTACTGTGAATAATTTCTATTTAACAACGAATTAAAATTTAATCGAACTGCAAGAAAAAAGATACCTCACTGCCCACGTGACTGGAGTTCGCCGAACCCCCCCACATCGTCGACCGCCTTCCACCCACTCTACTGCGACCCAACTCGCCATCGAACAGCGACCTCGACTCACGAGCACGCTAACAAATTGCAAATTGACCTAACTCGCGATGCTCCTCTGATTACCAATCGTGCTACCCAAATCGAGTGGCCTTCAATCCCTCCGCGACTATCGAAATCGGTCGCTCCTCCCTTCCTATCTCTACTCGATTTGCAATTGCTCAGTCGCCGCCTTTCTTTCTTTCGAACTGGGAATTTAAAGGGAAAGGATAACTTCAATTCGAAGATGGAAAGAGGTAATCGGGTTTGGTTTCGATCAGAGAATATTTGGGACAGGAGGAGGAAAAGGGACGAACGAAATCTCTCTTTCGGTCATTATTAATTTGATTTTCTTCTATTCGATTTGTGTAAAATTTTGAACGAGCCTGTATTCTTTTTATTTTTAGAATGAACCGATCTCAATCGGTTATTGATTTTGAACCAGGAAAAATTGAAAAGGGGAACTCGAGGATGAAACGAAGTATTGAGGCAATCGATGACGCGTGTTAATATGGGTAGACAAGTGTTATACCCAGTGAAACACGTGTTTGAAAGAAGAGAAAGGCTGTTGGAAAGAAATAACTTTTGTCAAAACAAATTTGAATATAAATTATTTAAACCCAAAATCGTCTCAAATTACGCAACTCAAAATCTCGACCTCCTATCGATGTGTGCCGCCAGACGTTTAAAATGTTAAACCCCTATTTCGAACATAATGGAAAAGGTTTCGAGTCCTAACTCGGTCGTATGGAGAAGATAGCTTTTTGAACCAGTTATTATATTGGATTTCCGATATAAATTTCAGCACGTTTATATATCGTACACTCACACAACAATTCCAAACACTACAAAATTTGAAATCCGATAATAATACAATATTACGGATCCAATGGAACTGGTTTCGTCGCATTCCTAGACTGTGCCTCGGACGGCTATTTTTAAATTGAATTTAAACGATATATTTTTAAAACTGAACCAATTACTTTCGAATTCAATTTTAAAAGTTCTATTACCTTCTGTATTATTAATATGAATTTTCTGAACCTTTGAATTAACAGGCTTAAAATCGAGATTCCATATTTTACCAAATCCCGATAATTAAATTTAATAATTAATTATCCAAATAAATACTGTATATTTGAAATTAAAGTTAATAATTATCTTTTGAATATTTAAAATTAATTAAATATTCCTATTTCAAATGCTCAAAAATTCCGGGTCGTCACATTCCTTCCCCCTTAAAAGAATTTCGTCCCCGAAATTACCAGTTAAGAAGAATGTCTCATTTCCCGTTAGCTATTCCCCAAATTCAAACAGTTTTAATAATACTCAAACAATCTTTTATTAATGATACACTAATCATCTTTTAACTTCCCAAACTTATTCATAAGTTCAACTCATACCACCTACTTATCCATTCAAATTTAAATTTGAATTCAAATTTTGAATTATCAAAATTTCTCAAAATTTTTCTAACTCCCTAAATTTTCGAAAAATTTCGCCAGCGTCTCCTTTGCGCGGCTAGCTCGGTACTACTACAAAATGGCTCTACGGCCTCCCAATCTCAAAAAGAAAACAAAAAGCCAAGTGGCTGGATCCAAAACCCAATCAAATTTCATATAGAAATTCAAGTACATACCTTTTTGTCGGGCCATTAAATTTTATCTTCTAAAATCAAAAATCCCAATTTATCCATTGCTTTTATACACCTGTATATCCTATTAAGCAATAATATCCACTCACAGTTCCAAAGTCATTTTATCGACTTCTTTACAAATTTCCAATATTTGTTTTACTTAAGCCCGTACGATGCACATATATCATCCGTACGCAATATCACATTCGATCGCTCAATCGATCACACAATTTCACTTCCGAACTAGTATCGTCCACCCGACTTCCTAGTGCGGACTCAGATCTGGTTTCTTGATCAGAAACCGTCATTCTCCTTGCATAGTCACAAACTATGATAGAGAATATCCAGAATCAATCAACAATCCATATCCAGGTTCGCCGTTGAAAATCGAGTAAAAAATCCTAATTCGGATCGATAAAACTATCTCGAAATTCTGTGTTCGACATCTGGACCAAATAGCTATGCGAATAAATAATATACGTACACCTTACGTATAAATTCCAATTGATTACCAATTATATCAATTCTCTTTTATTCACATTCCTTTATGATTGTTATCCCCTTATTCACAACTATCCTATTTCACAATTTCAGTTTTAGTCTTCATTCAACTATTCACTTAGTACATATATATATATATTTTCCCAAAATTACTAAGTATATTTCCAATACATATTTTCTTAAGAATTTCATTCTTCAATTCTTAAGTTCATATAAATTTTCTTATACTTATTTACTACTTCACCACCGAAGTGTATATATTCAAATTGAACTCCCAATTTCATATGAATTTCAATTTACTTCAATTTACCACTTCATTTCAAATATAAATACTTATTCCACATTTTCATTCAGATTTTCATTTCTAAAAATTTTCTTAAATTCAATTCATCTCCAACTTCTGAATATTGAATTTTATTTAGCTCGAAAACAATCCAAGTTAATTCATTCAATAACTATATCTTAACTTATTTAAACCATTCTTCTGTTGAGTTCAGTTTCCATTCAACATTTACTTAAGTCAATAACTTAAGTTTATTTTTCATTTAAAAATTAAGATTGCTCATCTTAGTCATTTCCATTTGATAATTACAATTTCAAATTATAACTCTTAATGGTTCAAAGAAATGAATTCCCATTTATGACTTACAATTTCATTTCTATTCATAAGTTTTAACTTACTTACTTAAGATCTAGGACTATTCATTTAAGTCCATTTTCATCTTTACAATCAAATTTTCAAATTATTACACTTAAGAATTTAAGAATATGAATTTCTTTACACAATTATAAGCATTTTACATTACCTTTATATCCAATTCAATTCGACTTCAACTTATTTACATTTAATTCAATTCCAATTCTCAATTTTATTTAACTCATCTTAAGTTAAATTCAAATATATTTTATTCACCTTCATATACTCGAATTAAATTTTAATTCTAGGATACAATTTTATATAAGTTTTACAATTCATTCACCTTCAAGTTCTCTAACTCTTTTATCTACCAACTTATATTACCCATTGAGTTATTTTCATCTCATAATTATAATCCCAGAATTAAACTTCCATTCCCTTCTTATTTAAATTAACTTCATTCTATACTTTATGTTGTTGATTCATTTAAATTTCTACATTTATATTTTAAATAGAATTTCCAGAATCCAATTGCCCGGTTTTATTTCAAAACCATTTTGAATCCATAAATAACTCATACACATCTGGTATATCACATCAAATCCCAATTTCCAAAACAATCTGCTTTTACCAAACAATTTTCCCTTCTTATTTCAAAACCAACCCAGTTCACAATCACTTCTAATATAAAACAGTTTGGTAGCAATTTCTCTTTGGAAACTCGAAAATAGACATCGATGATGCTGCAGTCATCACCGAAATTATTTTCCAGCAACCGAAAGAGAATTTAATGCTTTTATCACTTTAAAACATTTCAAACATTTTTAAATCCCAAATCCCACCAGATTTCAATTCAATTTCAAAAATATTCATGAAATAATATCACCATTATTTCCCCAAAACCTTTAAAAACTATTTTTAAATCCAAAGGAATTTAAATCTTTCCCAAAACTTCAAATTCAAAATCCATTCAATTTTATATCCAAACATTACTCTGGAATTCTATCACATTTTATTTCAAGTTATAAGTCACATTTACAAATTTCATTTGTTTATGAATTAATCTCATTTGATTATAAATCACATTTGTAATTCACATTTGTATATAAAGTTTATCTCAATTTATAAATTTCATTTAGTCTATATTTCAAATTCCATCTTGTTATATAAATTTATTCTTCAACTTAGGTTATAAGTTTCAATTTCTACTCAATAATGAGACTAACTCATTATTGTCATTTTCTAACAACCAAGCATCCAAATATATAACTATAATAATTTCAAATAATTATTTCTTTTATATACAAAATAATTTGGGCAAAATTATTTCATTCACCCTATTTAAAACAATATTGTGTCGAACTGTTCTATTCAAGTGTTTAGAAACCCCTTCGATACAGTTGTACAGACTGTGCCGACGAAGGTTCATATGCCACTCAATAAATCAACCAACACAATATAAAACATTTTATATTCACTAACAAATACGCGCTCATATCTATTAATACTCTCAAAATTCCCAACAGAGCCAAGGTTATCGCTAGCCTAAGCTCTGATACCACTGTAACGACCCGGGTTTTTCCTACACGAAAAACCGGACCATTTGGTTAAGAAGAAGAGGTAGAAGAAGAAGAAAAATAGAAAACAACAACAGAATCTCACATACGCAGCGGAATAAACTATAATAGGTAATAACAGATCTTTACACAAAAAGAAATCTATATCTGTTTACACAATACATCATCAGAGTACATCAACATCCATAACATACAACTGAATACACAGCGGAAAAATAATAGCAAGTACGAGAGTACGTATCGTCATCCAGCTCGTCTCCTGAGCTCCACAGCATCATATCCTGTAACCTATAATACTCGGTCTGACCCGAGCATCATATAAAACAATACCCGAGTCAGTCTGGAATACCAGCGTGAGAAAATCACACTCAATTGATTATTAAAGTTTCAAAAATCTTTTGAAATCAAAAGCATCTCGTAAGACCACGCCACAAATAAACATGTCGGGTTTTTACCTTACGATAGCTAAAACACTTTTTATAAAATCCTCTGATATTATAATAGTGTCTATATACAAATACTTATTAAAATAGCTGAAATTGTTACATTATTAAATTCCAGCATACTAGCCACAAAAGTGGGTAATACAAACAAATACCGTACAAGGCACGTAGGAAAAATGGATTTCCAACGAATGACTAGGCACTGGGGTACCACCTATCACAGTACGTGGCCTAGATCACCGTACCGAGGAGTACGCCCGCTCCCCTGCAACACAAGGCCGGAACCATCCCTTACTGGATGATCCCGAATAAAATCACCCCACGGTTGGGATCAGCAACCGCACCACTAAGCCGAAATAAAAAGGGACATCTAGACAGGGATGACCTTACCCTCCAGTGGGAGCTACCCACGAAGCCTTGCTGCATAACCCCTGATTTTCAGTCATTCCCGGTTGATGAGGTTCGAGGCTAAACGATACCTTTTAGAGAACATATCCCTTAGAATGCCCATCGTCCGCTGACGATGTTTCGCAAGCATTCGTCCATACCAGTCCGTCCCGGGTTCGAACGGAACCGAAGGCACTATTCCTACTACATCCATTTTGGAAATATCCTCAGGATTAGTAGCGACTAGCCCTTGCACTTCACTGCTCCATCTTCGACTCCGAAATCGTTACACGAAACGTACAAGCCGGATCGAAGTGGTATTCGAGTCTCCAGACCTAGAATCCTGGTATACGGAAACTCGATCCCGGTCTCTTCGAAACGATCAGCGCATTGGCCAATATTGATAGTCGGTTATTTAACTATCAATTAACATCCACAAGCAACCATCACACAATTAAATAATTTCCCACATTATTTATTTGCCCAAATATCTTTCCAAGATATATTTCCAATTTTCAAAGCTCATTTGAAAACAATTTCAAAACAGTTTCCGCTTACGGAATACATTTCCAAATATTTATTTCTCTGAAACACCAAGTACAAAACACTTAGATTTTAAAATAATTTAAAAACACTTTATTTTAAATATATCTTATAACATTGAAATTAAACTACTTTAATACTTTATTAAAAATATATACTTTAAAATAAACCACTTTATAAATATAAACTAAATTTCTCCTTTTAAAACATAATAGCAAATCACTTTTATATAATTACTACAATAATATATTTTTGAAAATACTTACTTTGGAAATTAACCTTTAGAAAAAATCAATTTTCTAAAACATACTTTTAAAAACACAATTAGAACTTTTAACTTATATTAAAAATTACTTTGAAAACGTACTTGGCTATCCAGAGAAATACACTTCTCATTTCCATAAAATAAATCAACATTTATTTTTAAACCAAACCATATCTTTTTATAAATTCTTACCTTGAATTTATATTCAAATATCCACTATATTTTATTTTACTTTATAAACCCAGTTTATATCTCCAAAATCTCACTTCTTTTAAAATTCCAATTTTAAATAACTAAATCAATTTCCAATTGATTTTCCAATTTACTTTACTTTACTTTGAAATAAATTTCCTTTACTACTTCATTTATTTCAAAATACATTAACTTTTAGATTTATTCCTTTATTTGAGTTAAAACCCTTTTTAACTGAAAATGCCAATTTTAAACTTCCAAAATTCCTTCTTTAGCCTTTAATTAAATTTAATCCTTACATTCAAAATAAATCCTTTATTCTTTAAATTTAATATCACTTTAGTTTAAAGTTAATATTTCCCTTGTTATTTCGAAATTCCCTTATTCCAATTCACTTGAATTATTTACTTAAAATTTACTCTTTTATTTCTTTCAAAATCCAATTCAATATATTTTGATAACTCCTTTTATTGAAATATTCAATCCAACCATATCATCCAATATTTCAATCATCAATAATATCATCACAGGATATCAATATTCATAGAACAGAATATCAAATAATCTAAATAATTTTGAGGAATCCAGTTGGATCCCTCCAACCTGTTTCCCTGCATCCACAAACGTTAGCACAATACCAATTCCACTTCGAGGTGGAATATCGCGGTATATGGGATTTATATAAAAATCATCCGCTATTATGCGCCGCATAGGGTCTCATCCGCTATATAATGCGGGAATATCAACAACTCCAATATATACATATGCCAATATGTATATATTGATATATACTACTATATATATATATCATATCAACCAAATCAACCATTCAATCAAATATTTAAATTTAACCATTTAAATTTAAATCTAACTGAGTGAGATTAACTCACCTTCGGTTTTGTTGCACAACCCACTTCTTCCTCAACTTGATTCCTTGTGATTATTGACCTTGTATAAATAATTGTATGAACTTTATTAATATTTGAAATATTCGAATAAATCGAATAATTAAATTCTCGTTAAATAGATTAAATTAACTAATTATTTTATCAACCCTAGTAAATTAAATCTTATTATTATTATTTTTCTCTTCATTTCAACTGCACATGAAAAATAATTCATATAGGTTTTAAAAAATCAAATCTCCATATATAACTTCCAACATCTTAAATTTCTTTTTATTTATTAATTTTGAACTAACAATTTATATAGTTTACTGTAAAACTAAAATTTCATTTCTATATAATTTCAAACATTTCAAATTTCCCATTTTTTTCCAACTGCTCATATATATATATTTATAAGGATAAAATGATAGATTTCAAAAATGAACTTTCTACACTCTAAAACTCTTATTTATTTTTCCCAAAACCTAACTCTATATACACATTAAATTATATATGTATATCTATATAGATTCATATACATTTATTTTCTGATTTCCTAATTATATTTAAATTAAATGAAGAACAACTTAAAATTCAGAAAAACTGTTTGACACTTTAGATTTTCTTTACTGTGAATAATTTCTATTTAACAACGAATTAAAATTTAATCGAACTGCAAGAAAAAAGATACCTCACTGCCCACGTGACTGGAGTTCGCCGAACCCCCCCACATCGTCGACCGCCTTCCACCCACTCTACTGCGACCCAACTCGCCATCGAACAGCGACCTCGACTCACGAGCACGCTAACAAATTGCAAATTGACCTAACTCGCGATGCTCCTCTGATTACCAATCGTGCTACCCAAATCGAGTGGCCTTCAATCCCTCCGCGACTATCGAAATCGGTCGCTCCTCCCTTCCTATCTCTACTCGATTTGCAATTGCTCAGTCGCCGCCTTTCTTTCTTTCGAACTGGGAATTTAAAGGGAAAGGATAACTTCAATTCGAAGATGGAAAGAGGTAATCGGGTTTGGTTTCGATCAGAGAATATTTGGGACAGGAGGAGGAAAAGGGACGAACGAAATCTCTCTTTCGGTCATTATTAATTTGATTTTCTTCTATTCGATTTGTGTAAAATTTTGAACGAGCCTGTATTCTTTTTATTTTTAGAATGAACCGATCTCAATCGGTTATTGATTTTGAACCAGGAAAAATTGAAAAGGGGAACTCGAGGATGAAACGAAGTATTGAGGCAATCGATGACGCGTGTTAATATGGGTAGACAAGTGTTATACCCAGTGAAACACGTGTTTGAAAGAAGAGAAAGGCTGTTGGAAAGAAATAACTTTTGTCAAAACAAATTTGAATATAAATTATTTAAACCCAAAATCGTCTCAAATTACGCAACTCAAAATCTCGACCTCCTATCGATGTGTGCCGCCAGACGTTTAAAATGTTAAACCCCTATTTCGAACATAATGGAAAAGGTTTCGAGTCCTAACTCGGTCGTATGGAGAAGATAGCTTTTTGAACCAGTTATTATATTGGATTTCCGATATAAATTTCAGCACGTTTATATATCGTACACTCACACAACAATTCCAAACACTACAAAATTTGAAATCCGATAATAATACAATATTACGGATCCAATGGAACTGGTTTCGTCGCATTCCGAGACTGTGCCTCGGACGGCTATTTTTAAATTGAATTTAAACGATATATTTTTAAAACTGAACCAATTACTTTCGAATTCAATTTTAAAAGTTCTATTACCTTCTGTATTATTAATATGAATTTTCTGAACCTTTGAATTAACAGGCTTAAAATCGAGATTCCATATTTTACCAAATCCCGATAATTAAATTTAATAATTAATTATCCAAATAAATACTGTATATTTGAAATTAAAGTTAATAATTATCTTTTGAATATTTAAAATTAATTAAATATTCCTATTTCAAATGCTCAAAAATTCCGGGTCATCACACATAATATAAGAGAATATTAAAATTCATTTAAATTTGTTCCAAAGATCGAGTAAATTAATTAATATATTGGGGTGGGAAAATCATTTTTTTGTTTGGTTTCCTCGAGGCCCACTCGACCAGGGTTTCTTAGTGGACGTAGTTTGCCCTTATGAAACAATGAATGTAAGACAAGCATAGTTATGCTCCAGAACTATAAAAGTTGATTATAACTTAAGCGTGGTTGTTTCTTTTTCCCCTCTCTCTTACACTTGATCACTTCTCCCATCCATCGCCCTGGGATGAGAAACATTGGGAAAGAGAACATCTTAGTTGTTACTAGCAGGTACATAGTACATGGGAGGGGGATGCCATAACTAATAACGAGCCTGGAGAAAAGAATAAGCATAAGCTGTAGTGAAAAGTGTTCTCATTTCTCAGAGATGAGCAGACTACGCACGCATTGTGGCAAAAGAAAATGGTAACCCTGAGCACTTATATCCATTGATGTCTAGGCGGCATGCTTAGCACATCCACTTTCATTGGTCGTGCTCATAGACTATCATGCCTTGATAGAAGATGTGGCATATTAAGCTGAGTATAGGTAATTCTGGCTAAATAGCATCAATTACCTTACTCAAAGTGTTTGTCGGTCTATTTAAAATGTTGAAGTCTAGTTATATGGGAATCTCATATACCATTAAGCTAGTAGTTTTCCTTGACTCCACATGGTAGGATAGACAATTAAAGAAGAGCATCCATGATTTAAGATTACTTTTTGCTTGAAAGAAAAATACCCTGGAGATTGACTAAGGAAAAACATATCTATCTTGGTTCTCTTTGCGAGAAATGAAATCAAATCAATCTAGTAAGAAACTATCATGTGTTGGGTATTTCGACGACTACTGCATTGCATAATTTTTTTTTCCATAAAGTGATAAAGCAACTCTAAGTTAATAACTGAATCATAACTATCTAACCAACTACTGATGAAATACTCAACAGCTGAATGAGACTAAATCCAAGCGAATATATTAATGAGTCAGGGGATTGTAAAGAGCAAAGGACTATAAAAAACACTACCTGGAATAGGAGTCTTGGCTAGTTTGGTCAAATACCCACCTTTGAATATGGATATTAATTACTAACTCTTTCCTTGGGGCTGGGCTAAGCCCGAAAGAAAAGGAAAGAGAGAGTGAATTAGAGATATTCTCTCATAGATGAAAGAAAAAAGGTCACTTGTTTAAGTCAAGCATTTTATTAATAGGGAGACCGAAAGAAGAGTTTTCAGTGAAAATGATCCCTCTACAAGCCTCTTAAAGGTAGAACCAAAGATAGTAGTTGGGAGGAGTGGAGTTCCCAAACTCGACTCAAGGCCTAGTAGATCTATTCTTACTACCTTACTTACTACCCTGGGGTAGTTGAGTTGAAAATGTTGTCAAATCGGTAGCTATTGAACCCCATCTATTGGATAAAGGACTACTGGTAGTAGTTCGTCTTACCTTATTAGTAGTGGTCAGTGGGAAGAAGACCAGATTTGGCTATCAAGTGTGAACCAAGTATTGAAATCACCTAGAGGTATTGGATTCGGCATTAGCAGTCTTGGTTGACAGATGCCAAGAAAGGTGTCAAGTCTGAAAGGCAAAGCCAAGCAAGAGGATGATTGTAGAATGAAAATAGAATGCATGTTGACGAGCGGGACCAAGGGTATTAGGACATGTCGATAGGATTCTTACATATAGTAATCATCCGATGAAGTTGAATATGAAGGCTTCCAAAAAAAGAATACTTATTACTTATACTTAAGTCTTAATAGTATTTGCCTACATTCAATCAATTCTTTCTCCCATGCTGACTGATTGGTCGATACAAAGTTGTAGCTTTCGCTCATTGGCACTTTACTTGTGGAGCCAATGCATCAATAAGTGGAATAATCCCACATATGATCTCGGAAATCTTCGACACCCAAATAACCACTTGAATCCATCTTAGTTGGTTGGTTTGTGTGAGACTCTCTCTATCAACATGATATACGTATGAGACTCGCATCGAGACATCCTTGCCAGAAAATGCTAAGGCTTATCCTTTCAACATTTTTTGATTCGCACCAAAGGAAATGGAACACCCCTGCAACTTAAAAGTCCCAAAATTTTGATTAAATTGAAACCCAAGACCCATTATAGCATGGATAATTTGTTTTAGTAACCTTTAATAAACACAAGTATATCAGTGAGTGCTTTATATAAACTCACAGCGTAATTGAAAAATATAGTAGAACATATGTATTGAACATAAGTATTGACTAAGGCTATTACCTTGGAATATCATTCCTTGGATATTTTACTGCATTGTCAACGTTGAGCATGAATAAGAGGCCTTCTTCATCCACCATTCCCATCATTCTCCAGATGCATGTCCTTCAACATCAATCTTGCGGTTGTAATGAGGATGAGGGTTCATAACAATGTTTCTGGTGGTTGGAAAATAATATACCTTACTCATACCATTAATTGATTTTGAAAGATTCCTATTTAAATGTTATGTTTATTGTTTACGACTAATCTGTTAAATCCTATGTGCACATACGATATACCTAACCTAACCTTCTCCAAGGTTTAATTACCAATCTTTCACAAAGATTCATTCATAGCTTTCAAAACAATTTACATTTCAAATTCAAAATCCTTTCACAAAACTGGAAATTCTTTCCTTTATATAAAAGCTATTATCATTTGAAAAATATGTGCCTATATACATATATATCGCTACATATACTACCCAAAAACTGCGGCAACTTAATACTTCTTGAATAAGGAAGAGGCAAAACCAACGACTATTTCATACCTTAGTCCTCGAAGAAAGTCGTCCACAACATAACCGCTAGTAAATCAGTCCTAACTACTGAGAATGATGACACCTAGAAAAGTTTTTATGATATAATTGTCATATTACTAACTTATCCCAACTTTCCAACTTACCCTTAACTATAGACCAAAGGCACTTCCCAGTCTCTACAACTGCCGCCAGTCATGTCCTAACAATGTGAGAGGAAGTACCCAAGACAATTAACATCCCTTTAACGGGAATCAGGAGACTCTGAACATTTAATACCGATATCCTAGGTAGGTCACCATTATTTAATACCTAACCTAGGGCAGACTCCTCTTTGGTACTCCCTATCTGACATCACATAGAATCTCATCAGGCCAATTAATACTTCTTTATGAGGAGAGGCAGACCCTATAAAAGCTACTTAATACCTCAAACCTAAAGTAGACCCCTCGCGAGATTTCCTACTACCGTGCCTAAATGTTAACCCAGACCATTTAATACTTCTTATGTAGGAAGGTGGCGGACCCTACAATAGCTACTTAATACATTCGACCCGGAAGCAGGTTCTACATCATACACATATCACTTTCCTACGGGTCCTATGGTTGGAGAGGTCCCACATCAATAAAAGTATACACAAGTACTGGTATACTCTAGATGAAGGGCAGGCTTTTGTTGTATAACTCTACTGACCTTGCATCCCAACCCAATAAACAAAACCAATCACCCAAAGCCTAAGTGTTGGCCTAGGCCCATTAATTCTTGCTTGTTCTAAACGTATAATTGAAGATATATAATTTCCTACTATGAAAATTATATTTCCTTCTACATTTATTTAATAGTATTAATACTCGCTTTTTCTCTATGTATTTATTCCTATTTAATAGGCTTAGGCTTCTATTTCTTCTACATCTAATTAAATGTCAATTGTCCATAATAATTGGTCATTAATGTCAAACTTGAACAATCTCTAATGATATTTATTTACCCGTTTCAAAATCCAACTACTATGTGTATTAAATTTCTCATAAATGCCATACTAAATTCTCTAATCAGTCCCCATTTAATATCTTTAACTCTCTTTTAACTACAAATCTATTACCCATGAAATTTGTAGTTAATATCCATAAATTTTGGAATTTCTATTCAACCTTCTTCGACTTCCGAATCCTATAATTATTAGTTATTAACAACTAATATGAATATCATCATAAATTACGTGTTATATATATACTTATTTATTTATTTTCAGTCGTTAGGCGCGGTATACATATATATATTTCCATTTCTAACTATTAATTCCTAAACTTGAACATTTCTTTCCATGTTTTAATTTATCAGAGCTACCTTTTCAAAAAGGATTATTGCTATAGCTTTCCAAAAATTAACCAAAAGCGATGACTTGCTTCGTTTGAAATTACAAGGAATTATCTCTCTTCTTTTATTGAAATAGACGATGTAAACTATGGAGTATAATATCCATACTTTACAAATCCCTTTCCTTTTTGATATATTCCTTATTAATTCAAACAACACAGTCTTATACATACTTTAGAAATTGGATAATTTATGGAATAACATGGAAATATATATATATATAATTAAATTATACCACACTCTAAATAAATTAAAATACAGAAATTCACATTCCAAGCCAATTAAGGAAATCTAATTTACAACCCAATTATAGATCTACAACAAACTCTACCATTTTAGAAACATCCTTAATAATAATTACTTAGAGCTGATTTCAAATTTCCAAATTAGGCTGTACATACAACTCCTATTCTAATTACCTATTTTATAAAATATGTAGACGAAAATCCTATCTGTCTGCTCTCAATAACTCGTACTCTCATGTCTGCTCCTGATGACCCACCCCTTTCTCCTTCCATCAACTCAACTGCTCCTACATTACCTGTCTTCTCAGCTGTAACCCTCCTTCCCTCCGATGTTCATGTCGTACCTTCTTCTGTACCAACGCCCCCTACTTTGGCAGTACCTTCTGGTTCCACCTCTGTCCCCTCTCACCGCATTCCTATAGTACCTTTGACTCCTGTTGCTCCTCCTCCGCCTTCAAACGCCTCAACCCACTCTCTGTTTTGCTCTCTTCCTCCCGCCACAACAGCACTTGTTCCTCTTCTTCCTCCCCCAACCATCTCATAATCCATCACTCATCCTCCTCTTTCTTCCTCTCTTTCTCTCTCAAATCAGTCTGGTATCCCCACCCCCTCTAGTTCGAGTGAACGGAAATGGACTTCTCTGTTTAAGAGAAAACCAAGAAACGCAGGCAAGTACATACCCGTTGACCTGACACCAATGTATGAAGAAGACGCGATGGTGCCTCCTACTGAAGTTTTAGAGGCAGGTGCGGCTATTTGGAGCGACACTATAGTTGGCTTCTTCCTTGACAAGCCATTATCGTATACAGCTGTAGTTCAGAAGTTAAAGCTCATATGGAAACTTAAAGGCTCTGTTTCAGTTAAATCAGATGGAACCGTCTTCTTATTCAAGTTCACTAGTAGTGAAGATAGGGAAACTATTTTGCAGAGTGATCCTATTATAATGAATAATAAACTATTCATAATTAAACCGTATGATGCAACTATAAGTAATGTGAGGGGTTCAGTCTCCGCTGTGCCAGTTTGGGTACACCTGTACAACCTTCCTATATTTGCTTGGTCCCCACTAGGTATAAACTGGCTTTGTAGTCACTTGGGCAAGCTATTATGTATGGATGAAATGACTGAGAAGCAAGATAGGCTGAGCTTTGCGAAGTGCTTGATAGAAGTAAGGCCGGAAAAAGAACTAGCTGAAGAATTTTTGGTGAAACTAGTAGAGGGAGGTCAACAAAAAATATATGTCCAGTATTTATGGAGGCCAGATGTTTGTGTGAAGTGCAAGAAGTTCGGACACAAAACGGTAGAGTGTGATAACTATGATGACAGACGGAAAAAGGGTGATAAAGAAAATAGTAAAGATGTTAGGGAGGAAAACAAAAAAGAAAGCACAGAGAAGGTTCAAGTTTATAAATATACCAGACCAATCAAGAAGCAAAGCATAAGGACATGGCAACGTGTAGCAAGAAAGAAAGTAGTTAAAGATGTCATTGAACATCGAGTGGAACAAGCACAAGAGGTGAGAGAACAGATAGCTTTGGCAAAAGTCAACAAGGAAATACATGAAAGTGTGAATGATGGGGAGGAAGTAAGAAACGATAAAGAGATTGAGCAAAACAAGGATGAGTCTGTTGAACTCGGTGAGGAGGAAAGGAGAGATGTCGAGCAAGACAGTCAACCAGGAAAAACAAATATGATAAAAGTAGGGATGATCAACCCGAAAGAAACAAACAGTGAAGGAGATGAACTAGTGGAAAATATTCCGACTTTCAACAAATTTGATATTCTCAATAATCTGGATGCCGAGGAAAATTTGTGTAATGGAGATATTGAGAGTATGACAGTGGCTGAGAAGAGTGGAGAAAATGAAGCAAAAAATGACAATTTCAAAGGAGTAATAAATTCTGGGAATACGAAACATGAAGAGCAAATGGCAAATAATAGCAAAGTTACCAAGCAAGATAAAATGGAACATTCAGAACAGTCGACGGAAGAGGTTGATAATATTCTTACTGACAAATCATCTGATCCCGGTTTTATGGCAAGCAAGGTGAGCAATGAAAGTAAGCGTGATGAAAGAATGATATCAAGTGAAAAGAAGAGTACAAAGTATAGGAAAAGTAATGTGTGCATGCATGCATGCACAATAATGCAACCACAACTCTGAAAAACCAACAACCCATTACAGCTAGTGTTCTTGACCCATCTCCCCCTTTCGTCTACTCCAACATTAAACCTCCCGCAGCTTACAAATTGCCACCGCCAATATCCTCTCCTCCCTCCTCACCAACACTTCCCATTATATCAGGTCAGAATACCCCACCAACAAAAATGGTAATAACAGCAGAGAAACAACTCCACTTTCAGTTGATATCCCTAACTATTTAACCTCTTCGCAAGCAGTTACGAGGAGAATGAAAATTGAAATAATCAATGCACGTGCGCTCCAATGATGACGAATCTGGGAGCATGGAACATACGAGGCGGACAACACGTCAACAAACTTAACCAATGTAAAGAGCTTATTGGTAACCATAACTTATCCATCTTTGCTATGCTGGAGACTAAGCTAAATCGTGATTTAACGACCAGGGCTTCCAATTACATTAACCCTGACTGGAACTATGTTCATAACCTGGATGAAGCTCCATACGGTAGGATCTTGATTCTTTTCAATCCCCTTCATGTTCAAATCTCTCCTCTCCTCTCCAATTCTCAAATGATACATTGCCATGTTCAATCATTCACTGATAACACTTCCTTCTACGTTTCCTTTGTATATGCCTTCAATTCTAATGAGGCCAGAGCTGTGATGTTTGATATTATTCCAGCTCTTCATCAAAACACTCATCCATGGATAATTTTGGGTGACTTCAATTGTTGTTTTATGCTCTCTGATAGAGTTGGTGGGAATCCCCTTTCTCTAAACGAAATCAAACCGCTTGCTACTACCCTCAATCTAGCAGAGTTAATTCCTGTGAAAACTGTTGGAATGCAGTATACATGGAATAACAAAAGAAGGCAAGGAAGGAGGACTTTCTCTAGAATTGATCACACCTTTTCCAATCTAGCAGCTCTTAACAAATGGCCTCTCCTTTTCACTCAACTAACGCCTCCTCTTCTATCAGACCATTCTCCTCAAATCATTCACCTTCGAGGAGCAGACAAGAGAGAAAAATCAAATTTTAAATTTTTTAACTCTTGGATTAAAGAACCAGAATTTAAAACTATTGTATTAAATGCTTGGATAAAAGAAAAGCATGGTAATCATCTTTTTATTTTGCAGGAGAAAATAAAAGAAGTTAAAGATAACCTGAAACAGTGGTCCTTCAAGACTTTTGGCAAGGGAGATAAGTTGAGCACTGCCATTGGTCAGAAACTTGCTGAGGTGCAAAAGGAGATGATATCTAATGTTAATGACACTGATCTTTCTGAGGCTGAGCATATCTTAACCCAACAATACAGTGAAGCCTTAACAACTGAGAGCGACATGATTAGACAAAAAAGCAGAATTAAATGGTCTAAACATGGAGATAGAAACAGTGAGTATTTCCATGCTAGTCTCAGGAACAAACAACGTAGAGAGAATATAACTACTATCAATTCTAAGGATGATCAGCTGCAGTCTACTGTGACTGATGTACAGGATGCTTTCGTGCAATACTTCTCTTCCATTTTTGGCAATGAGAACAACTTTGTTCCAAGTCTTGAAGAAATTCCAACTGACATTCTTCCCAGAATAACTGAAGCTGACTATTCCTACCTATGCTCTGAAGTTTCATCAGATGAAGTTGAAGAAGCCATGTTTTCTCTTAACAGTAACTCTTGCGGTGGCCCAGATGGATTAAACGCCAAATTCTATACTAGTTGTTGGTCTATCGTATCCAATGACGTTATCAATGCAATTAAACTTTTCTTCAAAAAATCCAAACTATTCAGGTCGTTCAACTACACTAACATTGCTCTTATCCCCAAGAAACATAATGCGCATCATGTCAGTGAGTTTCGTCCTATATCATGCTGCAATGCCATTTACAAATGTATTTCCAAAGTTATAGCTACAAGATTAAAGCAAGTTCTTCCTAGTTTGGTCTCTAGAAACCAAGCTGCCTTCCTACCTGGTAGGAATATTCTTGATAACATACTCCTTGCGCATGAGCTTCTTAAAGGCTATAATCGAAAGACTTCTTCCCCAAAAGCTATGCTAAAACTGGATATCATGAAAGCTTTTGATATGTTACAATGGGATAGTATCATTCGAATCATGGGATATATGAATTTCCCACCCCACTTTCTTGCTTGGATTTATGAATGCATCTCAACCCCAACTTATTCGATCTTAATCAATGGTACGCCTGCTGGTTTTTTCCGAAGTAAGCAGGGTATAAGGCAAGGTGACCCGATTTCTGCGTATATTTTCATAATGGTAATGGAGCTCCTGACTAGAATGATAAATAGGCTCATTGCTCACGGCAAGTTTAAGTGCCATCAATATTGCAGTCAACCAAGTATCTCTTCGCTAATGTTCGCTGACGATCTCGTTGTGTTTTGCTCTCCTGACATCGCAACTGTCAACAACTTAATGGATACGCTAGCACAGTTTTATGCCATGACTGGGTTGAAGGTTAATATTCAGAAATCTGAAATAATTATTGCTGGGGTCAATGGTGAACATGTGGAAGCAATCTCACAGGCAACTGGCCTTTACCCTAATCCTAACACGGTATCGTACTTGGGGCTGCCTCTGACTACATCAAGAATATCAACTAATCTTTGCCTTCCTTTGTATGAGAAGATAACTGCGAGATTAAATTGTTGGACGACAACGAAACTTAGCCAAGCGGGTAGATTAACCCTAGTCAAGTCAGTTGTATTTGCTATGCAAGTATATTGGGCTAGAGCTTATGTTCTGCCCATAAAACTTATGAAAATGATAAGAAGCGCTTTTATGCGATTTCTATGGACGGGAAGAACCAATGGCAGATATATTGCACCAGTCAAATTTAAAATTGTCGAGCAACCGATGAATAAAGGGGGCTTAGGTATCATCAACATAAAACAATGGAATAAGGCGGCGTTTGCTAAACACATTGATACCTTCTACAACAATACTGACAGCATCTGGGCAGAATGGTCAAGAAATAATGTAATCAAAGGCAGTAATATCTGGACTATGCGTACGCCGCAGAACCTGAGTTGGACATGGCAGAGTATATTCAAGATAAAGGAGGAGGTTCTACCTCTCATGCAACTGAGCATCAATACTGTATATACTACTAGCTTCTGGAACGACCCTTGGCTTGACATAGGACTGATTCTGAAGAGACATCTAACTTATAATGAGATGATGCAAACTGGCATCCATCATGCAGCCAAGGTTAGAGATGTTTTCCATAATATTCAGAATTCTAATACTTTTTCGTCCAACCAGAGAATCCAGCGTATATGGAACCAAATAAGAAGATATATTCCCCTGCTAACTTCCACTGATTTGCTGGTTTGGGGAGATAAAGCGACTGCTTTCAAAATAAGCACTGTGTACGATTATCTGATGAAGAACAAACAGAAGGCTAACTGGAAATGGAGCAAGCGTACTTGGCATAAGGATAGTAGTCTGAGAGATAATTTATTACTCTGGAAGGTGTTACATCGTGCATTACTCAGTAAAGCTAAACTCGTCTGCATGGGAATGGATGTGAACATACTGTGTGCCTTCTGCAGTGTACAAGTGGAGACTGTGGAGCACTTGTTCTTTGAATGTGCTTACATAAATAATGTATGGAGACTTGTTAAGGATAAACTTTGTTCGAGCGTTCCCTCTCTGGACAACTTGGCTGAATGGAAAGCTTTATACGCAATGACAGGACACAAACGTCAAGAAAAAAGATTATACCTTGCTGTTTTGAAAAGTTTTATAGCTGCGGTATGGAAAGAACGAAATACTAGGATGTTTCATTCTGAGAAAGGCAAATCAGATGAAATGTTCTTTCATTGGGTGATGAATGTGATCAAGACTTCTCTGAGTATGCTGTCCTTCCCCATTGATCCCGAAATATACCACTCTTTCTGAGTCTGACTTTTGTTTTGTTTTTCTGTTTCTTTATTTTCTCCTTCTAGTTTCCAGTATTTTGTAGCACTATGTTTTCCTCCGTATTCTCTGAGCTTGCTCTTTGTTCGTGTTGTAATCCTTCTAGTGTTGCAATAAAATGGTCGGGGACCATCCAACCCCATCGGCCTTGCCAAAAAAGAAAATCCTATATGTTTGTTTAAGCCTATAACTCATTAAATCTTATACATGCATAATAATTAAATAAAAATTCAATGAGATAAATTTCAATGTTAGAAATAAATTATATAATTCCCTACTCACCATTTGAATTTTTCAAACCTCCAAATCTTCCAAACCTGAATCCATTCCTTTACTTGACTCCTTTTCTATTCAAAACCAAAAGAATATGTATAATTAGGTAAATACATAGGATTAGAATTATGGATCTGTAAAGAGATTTACGGTTAAGAGGAATATAAATTGAAATTTACATTTTGCTAGAGTATTAATTCGCTTCTTCTCTTCTATTTTCCGCCCTTCACTGATTTGTGTGTGTATATATATAGTACTTTATAATTTTTAGAAATAGTGGAGAAGAGAAAATGATAGAGCTTCACTACTTGAATTGGAAAATATGGGAAGAAAAGTGAGAGGTTGGACCTATATTTATAGGCACTCAAATCAACCATAACCATTAGATTAAAATAATTAAATCTGATCTGTTTGGCCAAGGTTCATACCCCAGCCACCAGACCCCAATTGGTCAGCCGCCCTATAAGCAGTCCACCGTAAGCGGTTGACCAACCCAAGTAAGCGGGCCAACCATGGGGTCGTACATTTATTATTTCAATTTCGCTTTTCAATTATTTTTGCTTCGGAAACTTCTAACACTAATAACTTCTTCGTTTGGGCTTGGATCACGAAACTCCAAATATGAAAGTTGGTCAGAAAAACGCCATGAACACAACGTAAACTCGTGGCCAAATTCTATTGTTTACTCAACTTCCATATTTTGAACCTTATTAATTATCATTAATTTTACGGGGTGTAAATGGAAATCTTTAAAGTTAATTGAAAATTCATGTAAAAGTTGGTCATTCTAGTTTCTAATAGAGTCGTGAGTTCCACTTCTTTGGGAGATAATTCCATACTAAAAGAAAAGAGGGTATGAAAAGTGAAATTCTCTTTCTCAATGAATGAGGAAAATATATGAACTAAACGAAGGCCGTAACCCCAAAGCTTGGGTAAAGTGGGGACTTTGCATGCCCTAATTGATAAGGTCGATATAGATCTCGTTCACCCAAAAAATGCTCTCGTTGTGAAAGAAACAATGTGCGATGACTTCTTTTCCTTTGAACAATCGTATCTTATAATTAGAAGTGTAGCAAAGCAAAGTCGTGGATTGAATATGCATTATCAACAAAGGGGTTACCATAAGGCGCAAAGCAAGAATGACCTGTGCGTTGTGAACTCCTCAAGGATCAAGCCATTCCGTACTCTTAGTTGATCCTACACACAAATTGGAAATTCCCTAACTCATAAGTCATGAGAGTGAATCTTTGTCAAGTTAACTCAAGTAAGTGCATCTTTTGATGCATCCAATCCTATATATATTAAGACCAAACCCTAAATTTCACTCCTCTGTCCTTCAAAAGAAAAGGAAAAGATCTCTCATATCTCTCTTAGCGCCCACTTTGCTTAATAAGCTTAGTGAGTTGGCCTTCATTATATGGAATTGAATCATCCTTTAATTCTCTAATTAAATAATTAGTAGGTAGAAAAGCATCCCTAACTACACCAATTTCTCATGTTAGAAGCATCCCTAAATGCTTATATTAACTAATTAGCTCATGTTAGAACTGGTGGATAAGGGCTAGATGGTATATCATAGTTATTCTGGGCCAAATAATTAGGATACGTCAGGCACCATCATGTTTTTTATAAATTGCCTCTTGAGTCTTATCATAAGGAAGGCGAACAAACTCCTTAACTCTGCCTGTTAAGCGTAAGGTAACTCGTTGTTTCGGGCATTATTGGGAAGAAAGGAAAGACTAATCGGTTATTATTGTCCTTGTTGGCCTTCGGCTCCTTTTCTTTAGTTAGTTAATTTAGTTGTTCTATTAGGCCAAACAAGGTATATACATAGGCGACTGATCCAGTATATTAATTGGTGCATAGCGAACCCGAGCCCTTGCCTCCATCTCAAAATTTTGTTAGCTGCCATGGTGGGAGATATTATCTTAGTCATACTTCTTACTAAATTAACATTTGTCCAAGCTATCCTAACAATAGAGAAAAAGCTTGCTACAGAAAGCAGTCATCAAGCCAAATGCAGATGAAATTCGAATTTCTGCGCTTACGCTTTTTCCTTTATCACTAACTCACCCAAACATACTTTATACTAAACCGAACAAATAAACCATCTACTAATGGACCTGAAGGTTACGCTCATGTAATGGACCTTCAGATAGAGCTTGGTTCGTCTGTCTTTCAAAATATACTTGAGTAAATGAGAGCACATCGAAAACAAAAATCTCTAATAGTGGACCGATAAGAGCATATAGATTGACCTATAAGAGACTTCCAACAAAATCAATAGTTCAAACCACACTCAAAGGTAGGCATTTCCCATTGATATAGGGTCTTCTGCACTAGAAATAATGGTATCTCCAACCCTTTAGGGTATAAAATATATGTTTTCTCGCCACCTCCATAATATATGAGACAAATGTATGCATTTCGATTAGGGTCATATTCAATGGTTACCATTCTACTAGATATGTCTTTTACATTCTATCAAAAATCAATTTTCGGTATAGATGCTTATGACCTCACCTCTATGTCTTGCGGTAATGATTCCTCTGGCATTGTACCATTTACCACAATGATGTTGTCCACATATCAAAATATTTCATGGATTGGACTTCATTTGACTGTCAATGGCTCTATTATGTGTGCTTGGGGTAGAATTTTGTATAAATGTTGTGTTATTAAGTATTTTGCTATAAGTTCTTTTCTCTATAAGAGGTGGAATAGAATAACCCAGTTCAAGCGTAATGATCATATGTCTATAATGTATTATAAGTCATATTCTTCTACCTTGTTCTAAGAGTCAATGACTATTCATAGCTATTACCTTGACATCAAAGAAGAATTCGACCTAATGCTTTATTTCTATCCTAGTTGATCCTGATTCAACATTCAAAGTATATTGATTGTTTCCTAATAACCTAATACTTTTATCTGTAAATACTACATATTTGATTCCATCCACAACTCCATTTTCTTCCCTATGAGTTCCAGTATCGATAAGAATTCTAGTTCTTACTTTCATATATTATGGTATGAATAAGTCATACCAATTTGTTATTATAGATGATGAGATTCCATTGATATAGAGCCAATTCCAATATATTTATTAAACATTCCCATTGGCATGCATCCAATAGGACTATGAATTTTCCAATTATGAGTTAGGCTCTTTAACCATTCAACCATGGGTGCTTAATGGGCAAACTATTTTCATTTGCCAACACCATTAGGGATGTTCCATAACAATTCATTCTCTTATGATTTGATCGGTATGTTCTTCCGCCAGGGTTTTTCCATTATTGTAACACCCCATATGTTTAGTAACATTATTTAGAATAGTTAATTAGCTAAATAAAATAAAATAATGTAAGATGATTAATAGATTGAGATTTGATTTAACGAAGGGTAACCGTGCCTATATGTAAAATGAACTAATGAAATAGGATGGAAATAAGTGTTAGGAAATAAGGAAGGGCAAAATAGGAAAATGATAGAACTTATACCCTTAACCCTTAGGAATTCAAACACATGTTCATTTCATTTTTCTCAAGCAAAAATATCCTAAGGCCGGCCACCATTTTCAATCTTAAGAGAGGATAAAGCTTGGATTTTCAAGAGGAAGAAGTAAATCAACATAATTAAGATCAAATCTCACATCTTTAAACACAAAGCTAAGGTGAATGATTACTACATCCCATTTTCCTTATAGTTTTCGGTTTTAAAGTTAATCCGGAATGATTTTGCATGATAGTGCCATGTTTTGAATGATTAGAAGTTTATATATGTTTGTTGATGATTTAGGCATGTTTATATTGATTTTTATGATATGTTTGATATGAAAACCCTATTAAATGACATTCAAATGCCATGAAAATTTAAATGTAGATCGAAAATGATACTGTAGAGATGGGTTTCAATTTTTATAATTTTCTGAATTAATGTGGATTTTATATAAATTTTCTAGTAAAGAAAATGATTTATTGGGTTATAAATAATTTACGGGCAAATTATAATTAATTTGGGTCTGAAATTTTTATATGTTGGAAAACATATTAAGAAGGATTTTCTGGAATTTTTGTAAAATTTTCCCAAGTGTTTTGATGAATAGATAAAATTATTTAAGGTATGGGACTTAAATGTTTTTTATATATTTAATTAAGGAGAAGGGGTATTTTGCAAATGATTTAAATTAATTAATTCTGAAATTGTAGCAGTACTTTTAGAAAAGAAAAATCAGTAACCAATAAGAGTTTGACAAACAAGGCAGGTTAGTTAAAAAGTTTACTTAAAAAGGGTTTAATCAAAAATTCATGCTAAAGCATGTTTCGCCTCATTTGGTTTCGCCTAGGTAGCTTTCGACTAAAACCCTCCGTCTCCTTCCACAAACCAATGCACATAGTATCAACATGTTGGTACATAGTGAACTGGACAAAAGGGCGGAAGGTAAGAGTCGAAACCATGGGGTTCCGAAAGGGTCGAAGCGCCTTTTTGTTTTAAATAAGGAAAGCACATGCTTGATTCGACCAAGTAGCTTTGACTTAGTTAGCTTCCGACTAAGTCAACTGATTTAAAAGAAAGGTTTTAAGGTTGCGCCTTTGTTCTAAGAAATAGCTTTCTAATAAGTCAACGGTTTTAAAGGTTGGTTTTGAAATAGTTACACCTTTGTTTCTAAACAATAGCTTTCGACTATGTCAAAGCCTTTACTGTCCCCTTCTACCTTTTGAAACAGAGCTTTCGAAGGGGGTTGTTTTGTTTTATAAAAACCCTACCGCTTCTCCAATGCTTTCGAAATGGGTGGTTTCGACACCATCACTTCTCAACTCAATTATAGCTTTCGAAAGAGTAAGCTTTAGACCCTGTGCTTGTGACCCTTAATGATTTTTAAAAGAATAACCCAAAGGTTTTGACATGTTAGTGTTGAATGATTTCAAAGGTGTTTTTCCACATGTTTTAAATTGAACCCAAGCGCTTTCGAAAGGTTTAAAGAAAGTTTCAAAGGGGTGGTTCCCCTATGGTTTGGTAAGGTCTAAAGGAAAGGTTTTTCCAATGGTTTTTAATGGTTTAAACGAAATGTTTTTCCTATGGTTTCGAAAGGCAATGTTTAATGGTTTTAAAGAGGGATGTCTAAGGTTTTTAGCTTTCGAAGGAAAGGAAATTTAATTAGTTTTGAAAGGTTTATATGAATGGTTTCGAAAGGAATATTTGGCCTTTCGGCCTAACTGAAAGAAGGGGTTTTAAATGGTTTCGAAAGGGGTACTTTCAATAGGATTGAAAGGGGTACTTTCAAATGTTTAAAGGTTTTCATCAACAAAGATTTGAGTAAAGTTTATATCGCATGGCTAGGTGATTTTGAGTAAAACATAGAGTATAAATGTTTTCCTTGTTTAAGTTTGGTTTAAAAGGTTTTAAATCAATTTCAGATGAAAAGGGTTTCAAGGAAAATAATAGGAAGGTTTCCCTAAGTAAAAATGACTCAAATATTAGAATACCAGATGGGACTGGTATAGGGTCGCGCCCTATACATTAGCTATTGGCCCCAGCTAATTTAGTCCAAAATTCCAGTGTGTAGTGCTTTGTCATAGGTAAGACTAAAATTATAATTACACATTGAAGGGAATATATATTTGTATACGGATAGGTTATTGGTGAGACCGCAAAACAATTAGGTTCAGGTGACCTTGGGAAATGTTAAGTTAGGGGCAAACCGTCCAGAAGAGAAGTATTTAACAGATAAATAAGGATAGACCGTCCAGAAGAGGTGTGACTAGCAGATGTTAGATTATTTTGTGATTTTGTCTGGTAGGCCCGAGTCAGTCAAAGGTTAATAGTCATCCAAACAAAACTAAAGTGTTTGAATAGATAGTTCTTTTAATACGTGATATGTATGTTTACATAATGATGCTTTGCAGTATTTAACCAGTTTTAGTTACAGGAAAAAGGTTTGCAAAAGATATGTTTCAAAAGAATGTTAGTGAGGGGAAACCAGTTCCGCTAAGTGGCGTGTTCTCACTTAAAATTAATAACCGGGATGTATAGTATTATTCACACCAGGCTTTATGTCTAACTCAAAGTTTATGTTTTTCCCTTAAACTCTCGGATGCTCAAAATTCATTTGAGTAGGCTGAGGGTTGAGGTTCTTTCAGGTTTTAGTAGGATGGCGAATAAAGCTATCGGGGATGAGAAAAAGGCTAACAGATAGCTATTTAGGAGTTGCATTCCTTTGTTTTGTGTTTATTTCCGATGTGTATATATTAAGTCAATTATGACTATATGACTCTGATCATCCAAGGAGGCATCTTCACATGTCGCTCTTGGCGTATTTTGTAATAAGTATATTTTTTCATTTCTTGGAAAATGTTTGGGATTATGTAATCTGAATATGGAACATCTATTTTGAAATGTAACGGAATAATTCTGTTTTGAAATCTATGATTTGTTTCATATTCAAATGCTTCTGATATTATAGATACAATTAACCTAGCTGTATTTAGTCGTCAAAAGTTAATACTATAGATGACTACAGTATCTATAGCGCTTAGCTTTGGGCCTCTAGATAGAGGATGTTACCACTTGGTATCACAACATAGGTTTATGAAATACCTTAACTAAAAATGATTTTGAAAACATAATCCTTAGGAGTTAGAGTTAGGATTGAGATATGGGATAACGCTATAGTAACGTACTTGTATTTGCTATATATAAATATACGCTTTATCTCTAGAATCCTGTCTTTGTTAAGCTATTCTTTTGTATCTCACGAAGTTTGAATACAGATATGGACGGAAGGAGAGGCAGAGTTAATCTAGGAGGAGATAACACCACCACAAATGGAAATGCCCGACCAAATGCTAGAAGAGGTCAAGTTCAGGCTTAGACTGGGAATGTTGGTGCATGGGTTCCCCAAGTGGATATGGGAGCCATGTATCAGTTTTTCGTGAATATGATGCAAGCTGGAATCGTAGCAGGAGTTGTTGGAGGGAATGCTACTGGAGGAGGAATTCAGGAAGCTTCGATGGTCAATCAGTATGACAACTTGAGCAAAGACTATACTAGGCTTGGAGGAAAGCCATTTATCGGAATGGAGGATGCTATCGAGGTGGAAAACATGCTGCTACATTATGAAAGGATTTTTGCTGACCTAGGGCTCAATGACAAGCTGAAAAGAAGACATGCTTCAAGACAGCTTCAAGAAGCTGCTTTGTTTTGGTGGAATACTGTTAATGCTGGTGTGGATGAAGAGACTATGATGTGGGCAAAGTTTTGGAGGAGGTTTCAAGGAAGGTTCATGTCGGTAATGGCGCAGTCAGTCTTGGTTAGGAAGTTTGCTGAGCTGGAACAAGGAGAAATGTCAATTCTGGAATATGCTAGTAGATTCGAAGAGTTAGCCCGGTACGGGTATGCCACTGTTGACACAGTGTTAAAAAGGAATGAAAAGCTTATTAGAGGTTTGAAACCGGAGTTGGCTAGGGCAATTTTATCGCACATCAGGGATCCATGTGATGTAGTGGTGGAAATGACGTTGAGACATGAAGAGATGCTAGCTTGTTTGTAGAAGAAGAAGGAGAAGGAGGTCCAGGTTGGACTGGGCCAAATAAGAAAAAAATTTCACAAAAAGAATGCTCAGAAAGGAGGTGCGACGAAGAAAGGAAAGTCTAAGGTGGTCTGCTATAAGTGCGACAAGAAAGGACATTATGCTCATGAGTGTCGTGCCGGTAAAGGAAAGGGAAAGGAGGTGATTTGAAAGAAGAACATCAGGTTTTAATTGTGATCAGATCAGCCACTACAAGAACCAGTGCAAAGAGCAAGCTAAAGGAGACAAAGGTCAAGTGTTTGCATTGGAGCCTGCTACTTCAAGGCTAGTATTGCAGGAGAAAGGAAAGGCTGTGTTAGGAGGTTCACTTTAGATTCACGGTATGTTTGTTAGCGTTTTGTTTGATACTGGTGCATCTCATTCTTTTATATCTCGATGTTTGGTAGATAAACTTAACCTAGAACCCACATATTTAGTTACTTCCTTAAGAGTTGCAAATCCGATAGGAGGGTATGCAACGCTTGGGATGAAGTGTGACCATATAGAGTTTGACTTGCTAGGTTACACCTTTATTTGCAGTTTCCATGTATTTGACTTTGTTGGGTTCGGAATTATATTGGGTATGGATTGGTTAAGTAAGTATAATGCTAGGATATTTTGCCATGATAGGAAAATATCGCTTAGACACCCTGATTGTAGTGATCAGATAGTTTATACCATAGAAAGCCCTAGCTGTGAGGTGAATGCTTTGTTAGGTGTTATGGAGCTAGAATATGAGTTAAATCGCATTTTCTTAGTTAGAGAATTCATAGATGTTTTTGAGCCGGTAGTTGGATTACCACCGAAATGAACCATTGAGTTTTGGATTGATTTAGTGCCTGAAGTAGAACCGGTAAGTAGGTTGCCAAGCAGAATGACGCCAACAGAGATGAGGGAGTTGAAGACTCAGTTGGTAGATTGGGAAGGAAAGATTTTTATTAGACCGAGTAGTTCGCTTGGGGGAGCAGCCGCAGTATTTGCTAAGAAGCCAGACAGATCGTTAAGGCTATGTATCGATTATCGTAAGCTGAATGAGAAGACGATAAAGAATCGATATGCATTGCCAAGGATTGACGATTTGTTTGATCAGTTGAGTGGGGCCAAGGTATTCTCTTAGTTAGAATTGGCGACAGGATTTCATCAGTTTAGAGTGGCAGGAGATAGTATACCTTTAACGGCGTTCAGGACGAGACATGGGTCATACAAATGGTTAGTTATGCCTTTCGGATTCACTAATGCATCAGCATTCTTTGTAGATTTGATGAACCGAATTTTCCGAGAGCACTTGGATGGATTCATGCTGGTTTTTATAGATGATATTTTGATATACTCTACGGATGAGAAGGAGCATGAAGTTCATCTTAGGTTGTGCTCGAAACGCCGAGGCAACATCAGCTATAAGAAAAGTTTTAGAAGTGCCATTTTTGGAAAAAAGAAGTGAGGTTTCTTGGTCACGTGGTTTCGGAGAAAGGATTGTTAGTTGATCCAGAAAAGATCAAAGCCGTTAACAGTTGGAAAAGACCAGAAACAGTAATTGAGATAAGAAGTTTCCTAGGATTGGCGGGATATTATCGGAGGTTCATAAACGATTTCTCGCGGATAGCAGCATTGATGACCAAGCTAACACAAAAGGATGTAAAGTTTGTATGGACCGATAAGTGTGAGGAAGCATTTCAGAGCTTGAAGCACTTATTGACCCATGCACCTGTGTTGGTGGTTCCGGAGGGGAATCAAGAATTAGTTGTTTATACTGATGCGTGTGGTACTGGGTTGGGAGTTGTACTAATGCAGAGGGGCAAAGTGATTGCCTACGCTTCTAGACAGCTTAGACCACATGAGGTTAGGTATCTGACGCATGACTTTGAGTTAGCTGCAGTTATATTTGCGTTGAAGGTGTGGAGGCATTACCTTTTGGGAGAGAATTTTGAGCTCTATATAGATCATAAGTCATTGAAGTACTTATTCTCTCAAAAGGAGCTGAACATGAGACAACAGAGGTGGTTGGAATTTTTATCCACTTATGATTTCGGAATATATTATACACCAAGGAAAGGCAACAAGGTTGTAGATGCGCTCAGTAGGAAGCATCAAAACGCAGTGTAAGCTATGATAGCAGAATGGAAAGACTTAGAAGCATTGTCAGTTTGTAGAGTACAGTGGATTCCGAGGTTGAGTCTAGTGGAGGATCTGCTAGGTTATCCTCTTTAGAAGTCCGACCGTTAATGATTGAGAAGATAGCTTCTAAACAGGAGGAGGAACCAGTTTTGGCTGAACAGATCAGAAAGTTAAGGGAAGAATGGAGAGCGATGACTTAAAGGACTTTAGTCTTGACTAGAATGGGTGGTTGAGAAAGAAGGGTAGATTATGTGTTCCAAATGTGGGAGACATAAGGAAGGAAGTCTTAGAGGAATGCCATCGTTCGAAGTTCACTATTTATCCAGGAGGACTAAAGATGTATCGGGATATGAATAGAAGTTTCTTCTGGGAAGGCATGAAGAGGGATGTTGACTTATGCATGAAACAGTGTTTGAACTGTCAGCAGGTAAAAGCCGAACATCAAAAGCCGAGTGGATTGCTTCAACCATTAGACATTCCAGTATGGAAGTGGGATTCCATTTCTATGGATTTCATAAACGGGTTGTCGAAATCTAATAGAGGGAATGAAAGTATATGGGTTATAGTGGATGGATTGACCAAGGGTGCCTGTTTCATTCCGTTTAAGGCAAATAGAACGGCACATGTTGTTAACCAAATTTATGGTCAACACCCCAAAGAATCCGAGTAGACGGACCTAATGAGAAATGGTAATCAGTTATGTCTTGCCAATGCCCTAAACTAATTTTGAATGATGGCTTGAGTTGAACGGTATTGAGGGATTGAGAATTTATGGGTTTATCTTTATATCTCTCTTTATTGGCAACTCTTGAATCAGTCCTTTCGACATGGTCAAAAGGACTGGATACAGGATTTGGGAAACCTTTCGACTTTGTTATCTTGGTATACGATGATCTTTGTACTAGTTGATCTTTTGTAAGACCTCCCGCATAAATTATCCTCTTGATTGAGATAGGATTTCTCTAGTTTGTCCACTAAAAAGGGGGTAATCTTGATCCTATCGGAAGGTTGAAGCGAGTATCCATCTTTTACTTAGATAAGGTATGGTAGACTTTATTGATGTGAAATAAATGTCAACCTTGCTGAAAGGTTTGTCAGCTTCTTATTTGGATTTGGAAGATCATTACGGTAGTTAGAATATGAGAGATTGTGACTCTTATCGAAGAGTTTGACCACAACACAAATGATTCCAGAGGGTTGTTATGAGTGCTGATTCAAATAAGTTGCTCCTTTTGGTCGAAGGGTTTAGATTAAGAAATGGTGAATTTCGAAGGGATATATGGATTATCTATCAAAGGAATACTGTCATCTCCATTGACAAAAACCTTCTGGATTGATTAAGCCTGGAAATACAAGTCAATCTAGCAGAAGGTTAAGTAATATAATAAAGGAATTAACAGAATTAAGGACTCCCCCGCATATCCAAAAAAGACTTCCTTTTTATTAAATTTCCCAAATCACAATCAATTTAGGGTTACAACCCTTTGATTAAGAAGTAACAAGATTATAATGTGGAAAAATTCCGACCCCAAAACAGGACCCCTTGGGTCTTATTTATAGATACTGACGGCTATGCTTTCGACCTCATGCCTTCGACTGGGCCGAAGGGTTCTTCTTTTATATGTAGTTGCTAACCTTTCGACTTTGTTGCAAGGTTTTCCTTTCACATGCCATCGTAGATCTTTGAGAGTTGCCGAAGGGTCTACTCTTCTATTTACTTTTAGGGACCTTTTGTCCTTGTTGGGAGGTCTGTCATCTATGTGATATGTGAATCCTTGGATCATGTCAGAGGGTTTCTCTCTTACTCGACTATTGTGAACCCTTTGACCTTGTCGGAAGGTTGCTTTTTACTTGAATGCAGACGAGAGCCGTGCTTTCCTTTAATATTGTCGGAAGGTTGTCTTTCATTGTCTGCTGACTTAAAAATGTTGCCTTTATCATAAACCTTTCGACACCGTCGAAAGGTATTTAGTAGGTGTTCCAACCGGCCCGAAAGGATTATTATGCTTTCAGAAAGGTTGTTATAGAGTCGTATGCCCTTGCCCTGACTTCTTTGCCTTCTTCGGAAGGTAAGAGCTTCTTGAATACTGCAAAATGAAACCCTCCGTCCCCTCCGAAAGATCTTGAATTGTTTCATATTGTCGACTGCATCCCTTCGACTTCTTCGGAAGGTCTGACCTGAACTACTTTCTTTTCGTCCTTTGCTTAAAGACCTTCTAACTTAGGCGGAATGTGGATTTTTTAGTACATTTTCCCCCCTATGCAAAGGGATGCTCTTGACTTTCCAAGTCATCTTCACTGAAAGCTATAAAGTTTCCAGTTTCTTTTTCCTACAAACATAATTACCAAGTACAAGTAAAAGAATTCTCTCAAACAGCTTGACTTCTTTTAAAACAAAGAGGTCACTTTTTTAAATTCGATTTAAAACTTTAGATTAGCTTTCCCCTTCACTCATTTTTTAGGTAGGATTTAAAAACTGTATCTTGTATAGGGTTAGGATTTAGTTAGACTGAATAGGACAGCTTGGAACTTATTTAGGTATCACTTTGGTAACTTAAAATGTTCGTTCTAACCCTCCGAAGGAGATCAAGGCTGCAATGATGAATTTTCCTTTTTTGAACCTCTCGACAAGATCGGAAGGTACTCTAACTTCTACTTTCCTTCATTGTCGGAAGATCTAAATAATTTAGTGGTTAGACCCTTCGACACAAGCTTTCGTCGAGGTAAAAGTGTTCCAAACCTTTTGATTCCTTTCTGTATAGCAAAAAATCATATATCAAAGTACCAAACTACCAAACACATTTTCATCTGCACAGCATCACTTCAGAAATTTAACTAAACTAACGTACCGAGATATTTACTTATATATTGTTTCATGCTACATTTTTCCAAATAATTTGTCGGTATATACATATTTAAAATGACATTAACATCCTAGGACAAAACACTGAAGACAATTAGTAAAAAGGTAAGATGATTTTTCTCCCGATAGCTCATTTGGAAGAGGTGGCAAGTCTGGAGCCAAATTGACTGGGTTGACAATCATCGGTTCAAACTAGACTGGCTGATAAGGCGAATACATCATCAGCGCCAGGTCTTCACCGGAAGCATCCCAGATGGCCAAATCCATCCAGAATGTATTTGTAGCCAAATCATAAAGCATGGAGTATGTTGTTATTATATGATGATTAAAGACATTAGGGTGTTGTTGAATTTCATTACTAGATTGAACACTATTTACTTCCGCTGCCTCTTGCGGTTAATCTAATAATCCTATTGCATAACAGCAACAACAGTGCGACACTTCAGCGTTGACAAAATCAGAGTGAATTTAGTGGAGGTTACAGGCTGCCATCGATGTTTTTTTGTAGAGATAAATATTTATATAATAATAATTAGAAGAGAGAGGGAAGAATACGAAGGGATTTTAACCGGGATTTTGGTGGGAAAATTGAGACATTCTTTCTCGTACTTCTGGAGATTGTAATTAAATGATTTGTCATTTTGTATAATTATAGTTTTCGCTTTGATTCGAAAGCAAACGATGGCTAGGAATTATCTAGTGAGGTTTTTCCTAAGACAGCCTTTTTTTTTAAAAACAGTGAGTTTCCAACCCTATAATGGATGATAGGTAGAGAGACATTTTGATTAATTCTGTATAAAGTATACTGTCAACGCTTAATCATAGGTTTTTTGTGTTTAGGTGACTTCAATGGGGCTTTACTTAGATGTTTCCAAATTCAGATAAATTAGGATTTGACCCAAATCCGAGGGCACGCTATAATTGGCTTTGAGCTAGATTGATTTCTCAAAAACATTCCCTTAAATGGTTCAAGCATCATAAGAACAAATATATTTCTTGAGTTCTTTTCTAAGTCTGTTTTACATGAACTGGAGGAGTGATAATAAATAGGTATCAAGTAATTATATTGACTATCTTGGTATTGAGATTAAGAGAAAAGATGAATCGACCGTCATACCAAATCTCATAATAGACCTTGGTGGAAATATGTCTGATCTTATTTATCGAATAAATGATTTGAAATTACAATTGAGAGATAGTCATACTCAATGCGCTTCTTCTCACCAACCCTCTCGACAAGGTTAGGGAAGTTGTTATAGTATAGGCTTTTAACTTAAAACCTTATGGGGAATTGTATCTTATTTGCAACAGAAAATCTCAACAAAAACACACTTTAATTTGTATTCCTATTGTTGAAATAAAGAAATTTAATTTCCCATTTTGTTTGTTTATATAGGAGACTCGAGCAAGATCAATTTTACTTTCCGAATCCCTTGTTTTGGAATTTGTAATAATCAAGGATAGGTTAAGAGTGGAGCTCAAACAAAGTCAATTTCACAAAGATTCTTTTATTTCTAAGTTCTCTGATAACCTTGCTGCAAAGGAGTAGAATAAAAAAGTATCCCTTTCAATGCTACATTATTCAAGAATTCTCCAAGGAAATTGAGAATTCAAAGTTAAAACTTCAAGGAAGGGGACCGGGATACTAAAGTTTTATAGCATTCCGTTGGTGGAGATACCTGTATCAATCTCGACTTGGAATGGCCAAGTTTTATAAGAGGATTTATGACTTGGAAACAAAATTAAAAGGTAGTTAAGCACTATGCGAATCTTCAGAATCCATATTTGGGAACTTAGTTCGAGTGCTTATCCTATAATATCTATTGGTTTTGCAAGAACAGTTGATCAAGTCACAAGAATCTCAATATATATAGGATATATTTTCCGTACCTTAGTAACGCTATGCAGCATAATGCAATGCATTATTTATAATATGGTAAATACTACCTGTCTTGTTGCCTTTCTTTGCACCTTATTTATCTTTTCACTTGGACGTGTCTCCTGAAGACTGATTCACTTCTCGGCTTTCCATCTTAGTTCGTGACTCCTTTCTTGATTAAGTGAACCAGAATTTTTCATCATTCTAACTTTTCTGAGAAACATGTAGCATACAGTATTCTTAGTTGTCTGTTCATAATTGCCATATTATCTAAACATATCATTTTCCTGGATTAGCAAATTATTTCGCCAATAAAAAGTAACTCATTAAAATGCTAAGATCTCATCTTTATCCATGATGAGGGATGATCATGGATTTAACTCCTTCCACTTGTTTGGCATGCCTAAAATTAGTTAGTAATAAGCTGCACATAGCTATCGAAATTTAACATTTACTCAATAAAGAGCCTGATGGGACATTAATGTCTGAAATTTTTATGTGGTAGTTCTCTGATTCATTCCTCATTATCAATGGAACTAAGAATAAAAAGTCTGAAGTTCTCATTCAGAGATTCTTTTAAGAGTGATCTTCTTCTTATAATATTCTTGACATGGATCAAATTACTGGAGATGAATAGAAGTCCAAATATTTTGTACCTAGATTAGGGTTTTCAATAAATATTAGTCTTGACATCCAAGCTTTGGTATTAATGATGGAGTTTTATGAGGTGTCAACGAACCCAGATTCGGGTATTAGAAAATATTAAGATAATTCGAAAGTCACTTTTCGGTACCCTTTGATAATAAGTAATGGAGAGTTGGAATGCCAGTTTTAGCAAAAAGGAGCATTAGAATATCGAAATGCCTTTCCTTGGTAATAAGCAATAGAAGCCCAATGTACCATTTCCGATGATAGCGAACATAAGGATGGAAATTCATATCTGCTGATAGGATACCGGGATCTTTAATTTGGAATTAATAGTAAAAGTCTGGAAAGCCATATGTGATAATTAAGTAATAGAGGTCCAAAACACCCGATCTGGTATTGATAGTTAGTAGAAGACCAGAAATCCAACCTGGCATTATGTATCAGAAGACCAGAAAACCAATCTTGGGATTAGGCAATAGAAGATCAGAATACCATTTTTGGCAATTAATAATAAAGGACCAGGGAACTAGCCTGTCAATAAGTAAATAAAGACCGGAATACCATTCCCAGTAATAAGTGATAGAAGACCAGAATATCATTTTTGGTAATTAATGTCGAAAGACCATAATGCCATTTTCAGAATATCATTTCGGGTAATACAATTTCAGTGCACCGTTAATAAAGGAAGACCGAAATACCATTTCTGGTAATTAATAATAGAAGACCAGAATACCCATCTAGCAGATGTTTACGAAGAGAAGTTAGAGAATTCTTTTGATTCTTTTTGTCGAATGTGCCATCTTCAGGCTTTAAGGATGTCTTGCATGCTTTTGCTTTCTCGAGCCCGAGTGGTTTTTGTACATTTGTTTTGGCCCATTTCAGGCGGGGACTCTTTAGTCCAATTTTGTGCTTATTTAAGCAGTGCCCATTTCGAGCTGTTTGTCATTTTAGACATTGCTAATCTTTTGGCCATTTTAGGTGATGTCGATTTTTGGCTGTACCCATTTCAGGCAAGGACTTTTCTTAGTCCGTCGGACATTCATCCGGGTTTTCGGTGCGCTCGGCTAGCTTATTCTGAAGCAGGGCCCGAGGACTTACCCGACCTCCCTCCAAGAGACGCCTTAACCTGGCTATAGCATGACGCAGCTAAGGGCTTATTTGGAACCTTGGCAAGGCCATAGCATGGCAGGACCAAGGGATTACCCATCCTCCCTCCAGGAGGTGCCTTATCCTGGCCATAGCATGATGCGGATAAGGGCTTGTGCTGCTTTAACCTGGCCATTTCTGACTTTGGCACGACTAAAGGCTTACGCCCTCCCTCCAGGAGGTGCCTTGACCTGGCCATCTTGGCGCGACCAAGGGCTTTCTACCATTTTAGGTAGTCCAAGATTAAGGAGAATTTTACTCTCGACCATATAGACTTCTCTTATTTTGTAAATAGAGTCTTTATTTCATAATTTTTTTAGTCCCTTACAAACTGTTTAAGTTTTCCCTGTCTTAGAAAGTGTAGGATCATTTTCCCAAGTACCTTAAATTGATTTGTATCATGTCCATTCATGAGGTGAAAGTTGCAATATGATCCTTTAGATCTTCTTTCAAACCCTGGCTTCTTTTTCTGAGAAGGCTAATAATCTAGTCTTCTTTAGTTCTGATATAAATGTCTTCGATTGAAATTGTAAGATTATATTCTCCAAGAAGTCTTGACTTTTGAGCCGTCTTGGACTAGCATCTAATTCTTTTGTAGCTTGATTCAAATACTTCTTCTTGAGGAGTAGGTTTCCTTTTCATTGCCCATTGATCTTCTTTCAAGGGTCCTTCTTTCAGTCTTAAGGTTTCGGTTGGAAATTCCTTAGTAATTTTTATATTTACACTGGGTAGTTCCTTTATCATCCGTATTTCTTAAATTGCGGATTTTTCCATGTATCTGTGGTTCTCCCTTGAATAGCGAGCCTCATTTATAATCTTACTCCATTTGTACGTGAAACTATCATATCCCTTTATCATCTCTTTTTCAAAGACAGTCCCCTGGGAATATGACTGAATAGTTCTTCTCGTTTGATTAAAAATGTTGTCACTTCCACGTATTCTTTTTCCAAGTGCAAAAATTGTTGTCGGTCCCACATGAAAGGGGTTTAAGCTCCATTTCTCAGGGTCATAAGATTCTGCCTTCTTTTTGTTTATCATCTTCAAAGCTTCGAGTCTCAGTCTCTGCTCCTCATCCCGATTAGAGTCTTTGATATTTACATAGGAATACCTTATCAAGTGTGGTTCGGAAGACCCTTGTTCAGACTTCTTAAATCTTTTGGCCATGATCAAACCAAAATAAGTGAATTTGATGTGGAATTGGTCCAATGAGGATCGGAGAATTGTAATGTTAGGGAATCAACCAAGTCAGAGGTTCGAGCCCTCATTCTACCGCCAAAATGTTAACCAAATGTATGGTCAACATCCCTAAAGAAACCGAGTTGATGGACCTAATGAAAAATGGTAATCAGTTATGTCTTGCTAATTCCCCAAGCTTATTCCGAATGATGGGCTTGAGTTGAACGGTATTGAAGGTTTGAGAATTTATGGGTTTATCTTTATATCTCTCTTTATTGGCAACTCTCGAATCAGTCCTTTGGACGCAGCCAAAAGGCTTGGATACAGGATTTGGGAAACCTTTCGACTTTGTTAGCTTGGTATATGATGATCTTTGTTTTAGTTGATCTTTTGTAAGACCTCCCGTGGAAATTATCCTCTTGATTGAGATAGGATTTCTCTAGTTTGTCCACTAAAAAGGGGGTAATCTTGATCCTATCGGAAGGTTGAAGCGAGTATCCATCTTTTACTTAGATAAGGTATGGTAGACTTTATAGATGTGAAATAAATATCAACCTTGCCGAAAGGTTCCACAGCTACTTATTTGGATTCAGAAGATCATTAAGGGAGTTAGAATATGAGAGATTGTGACTCTTATCAAAGAGTTTGACCACATCACAAATGATTCCGGAGGGTTGTTATGAGTGCTGATTCAAATAAGTTGCTCCTTTTGGTCGAAGGGTTTAGATTAAGGAATGGTGAATTTTGAAGGGATATATGGATTGTCTATTAAAGGAATACTGTCATCTCCATCGAGAAGAACCTTTCGGATTGATTAAGCATGGAAATACAAGTCAATATAGCAGAAGGTTAAGTAAAATAATAAAGGAATTAACAGAATTAAGGACTCCCCTGTGTATCCAAGAAAAGTCTTCTTTTTATTAAATTTCCCAAATCACAATCAATTTAGAGTTACAACCCTTTGATTAAGAAGTTATAAGATTAGAATGTGGAAAAATTCCGACCCCAAAATAGGACCACTTAGGTCTTATTTATAGATGTCGGCGGCTATGCTTTCGACCTCGTGCCTTCGACTGGGCCGAAGGGCTCCTCTTTTATATGTAGCTAAAAATTCGACTTTGTCGTAAGGTTTTCCTTTCGCATGCCATCGTGGATCATTGAGCGTTGCCGAAGGGTCTACTCTTCTATTTGCTTTTAGGGACCTTTTGTCCTTGTTGGGAGGTCTGTCATCTATGTGATATGTGAACCCTTCGATCGTGTCGGAGGGTTTCTCTCTTACTCGACTATTGTGAACCCTTCGAACTTATCGGAAGGTTGCTTTTTAATTGATTGCTGACGAGAGCCATGCTTTCCTTGAATATTGTCGAAAGGTTGTCTTTCATTCTTTGCTGACTTATGAATGTTGCCATTATCAAAAACCTTTCGACACCGCCGAATGGTATTTAGTAGGTGTTCCAACCGAACCGAAAGGCTTATTATGCTTTCGGAAATGTTGTTATAGAGTCGTATGCCCTTGCCTTGACTTCTTTGCCTTCTTCAGAAGGTAAGAGCTTTTTGAATATGGCGAAATGAAACCCTTCGTCCCCTCCGAAAGGTCTTGAATTGCTTCATATTGTCGAATGCATCCCTTCGACTTATTCGGAAGGTCTGACCCGAACACCTTTCTTTTCGTCCTTTTCTTAAAGACCTTCTAACTTAGGCAGAAGGTGGATTTTTTTAGTAACACCTGTATTGGCTAAGTTATTTATGAAGAATGTAGTTAGACTTCACGGAATTCCTAATAGTATTGTTAGTGGTAGAGATTTCTTATTCACTAACGAGTTCTGGAAAATTCTACAGGAAAGTTTAGGAACCAAGCTCAAGATGAGTACCGCTTACCATCCACAGATTGATGGGCAGACGGAAAGAGTTAACAAGATCTTGGAGGACTTGTTGCGAGCTTGTGTATTGGACTTTGGGGGATCATAGGAAGACCACCTATACCTAGTCGAGTTTTCATATAACAATAGTTATCAGACTAGTATAGGGATGGCACCGTTTGAGGCTCTATATGGAAGACCATGCAAATCCCCTGCATGTTGGTTAGAGACCAGGGATAGGTTGGTTCTTGGTCCCGATTTGATAAAAGAAGCAGTAAAAAAGATTGTGCTGATAAGGGCAAGAATGAAGGAAGCTCAGTCTAGGTAGAAAAGCTAAGCAGATAGAAGATGAAAAGATTTAGAGTTCTCTGTTGGAGATCATGTTTTCGTCAAAGTATCGTCGATGAAAGGTGTTTTCAGGTTCGAGAAGATGGGGAAGTTAGCACCGAGGTTCATTGGACCATTTCTTATTTTAGAAAGGATCGGGAAACTCGTGTATAGAGTTGAGTTACCAAGTAGTTTGACAGGAGTCCATGATGTTTTTATGTATCTCATCTAAGAAAATGTGTTAGGGATCTAGACACTACTATAGCACCGTTTGTGTTAGAGGATTTTGTAGTGGAACCAGACATGACTATAGTTATGAAGCCTATCCAGATAGTCGAGAGGGATGAGAAGAAGTTAAGGAATAAGACAGTCAGATTAGTAAAGGTCCAGTGGAGTGACGATGCTAGAGACTGTACCTAGGAGACTGAGAGCTGGATTAGAGATGCCTATCCTAATTTGTTTGATGGTATGTTTTACCTTTAATTGTTTTGTAAAGTACCTTATCGTAATTTTGAGGACGAAATTCTTTAAGAAGGGGAGATTTTAACACCCCATATTTTTATTAACATTATTTATAATATTTAATTAGATAAATAAAATAAAATAATGTAACATGATTAATAGATTGAGATTTGATTAACGAAGGGTAGCCGTGCCTATATGTAAATGAGCTAATGAAATAAGATGGAAATAAGTGTTAGAAAATAAGGAAGGGCAAAATAGGAAAATGATAGAATTGATACCCTAAACCCTTAGGAATTCAAACACATGTTCATTTCATTTTTCTCAAGCAAAAATATCCTAAGGCCGGCCACCATTTTCAATCTTAAGAGAGGATAAAGCTTGGATTTTCAAGAGGAAGAAGTAAATCAACATAATTAAGATCAAATCTCACATCTTTAATCACAAAGCTAAGGTGAATGATTACTACATCCCATTTTCCTTATAGTTTTCGGTTTTAAAGTTAATCCGAAATGATTTTGCATGATAGTGCCATGTTTTGAATGATTAGAAGTTTATATATGCTTGTTGATGATTTAGGCATGTTTATATTGATTTTTATGATATGTTTGATATGAAACCCTATTAAATGACATCCAAATGCCATGAAAATTTAAATGTAGATCGGAAATGATACTTTAGAGATGGGTTTCAATTTTCATAATTTTCTGAATTAATGTGGATTTTATATAAATTTTCTAGTAAAGAAAATGATTTATTGGGTTATAAATAATTTACGGGCAAATTATAATTAATTTGGGTTTGAAATTTTTATATGTTGGAAAACATATTAAGAAAGATTTTCTGGAATTTTTGTAGAATTTTCCCAAGTGTTTTGATGAATATATAAAATTATTTAAGGTATGGGACTTAAATGTTTTATATATTTAATTAAGGAGAAGGGGTATTTTGCAAATGATTTAAATTAATTAATTCTGAAATTATGGCAGTACTTTTAGAAAAGAAAAATTAGCAACCATTAAGAGTTTGACAAACAAGGCAGGTTGGTTAAAAAGTTTACTTAAAAAGGGTTTAAATCAAAAATTCATGCTAAAGCATGTTTCGCCTCTTTTGGTTTCGCTTAGGTAGCTTTCGACTAAGACCCTCTGTCTCCTTCCACAAACCAATGCACATAGTATCAACATGTTGGTACATAGTGAACTGGACAAAAGGGCGGAAGGTAAGAGTCGAAACCATGGGGTTCTGAAAGGGTCGAAGCGCCTTTCTGTTTTAAATGAGGAAAGCACAAGCTTGCTTTCGACCAAGTAGCTTTCGACTTAGTTGGCTTCCGACTAGGTCAATTGATTTAAAAGAAAGGTTTTAAGGTTGCACCTTTGTTCTAAGAAATATCTTTCTAATAAGTCAACGGTTTTAAAGGTTGGTTTCGAAATAGTTGCACCTTTGTTTTTAAACAATGCTTTCGACTATGTCAAAGACTTTACTGACGCCTTCTACCTTTTGAAACTGGGCTTTCGAAGGGGGTTGTTTTGTTTTATAAAAACCCTACCATTTCTCCAATGCTTTCGGAACGGGTGGTTTTGACACCATCACTTCTCAACACAATTATAGCTTTCGAAAGAGTAAGCTTTAGACCCTGTGCTTGTGACCCTTAATGATTTTTCAAAGAATAACCCAAAGGTTTCGACATGTTAGTGTTGAATGATTTCGAAGGTGTTTTCCACATGTTTTAAGTTGAACCCAAGTGCTTTCGAAAGGTTTAAAGAACGTTTTGAAGGGGTGGTTCCCCTACGGTTTCGAAAAGTCTAAAGGAATGGTTTTTCCAATGGTTTTGAATGGTTTAAACAAAAGGTTTTTCCTATGGTTTCGAAAGGCAATGTTTAATGGTTTTAATGAGGGATGTCTAAGGGTTTTAGCTTTCGAAGGAAAGTGAATATAATTAGTTTTGAAAGGTTTATATGAATGGTTTCGAAAGGAATATTTGGCCTTTCGGCCTAACTGAAAGAAGGGGTTTTAAATGGTTTCGAAAGGGGTACTTTCAATAGGATTGAAAGGGTTACTTTCAAATGTTTAAAGGTTTTCAGCAACAAAGATTTGAGTAAAGTATATATAGCATGGCAATGTGATTTTGAGTAAAGCATAGAGTATAAATGTTTTCCTTGTTTAAGTTTGGTTTAAAAGGTTTTAAATCAATTTCAGATGAAAAGGGTTTCAAGGAAAATAATGGGAAGGTTTCCCTATGTAAAAATGACTCAAATATTAGAACACTAGATGGGACTGGTATAGGGTCGCACCCTATACATTAGCTATTGGCCCCAGCTAATTTAGTCCAAAATTCCAGTGCGTAGGGCTTTGTCATAGGTAAGACTAAAATTATGATTACACATAGAATGGAATATATATTTGTATACGGATAGTTTATTGGTGAGACCTCAAAACCATTAGGTTCAGGTGACCTTGGGATATGTTAAGTTGGGGGCAGACCGTCTACAAGAGAAGTATTTAACAGATAGATAAGGACAGACCGTCCAGAAGAGGTGTGTCTAACAGATGTTAGATTATTTTGTGATTTTGTCTAGTAGGCCCGAGTCAGCCAAAGGTTAATAGTCATCCAAACAAAACTAAAGTGTTTGAACATATAGTTCTTTTATTACCTGATATGTATGTTTACATAATGATGCTTTACAGTATTTAACCAGGTTTAGTTGCAGGAAAAAGGTTTGCAAAAGTTATGTTTCAAAAGAATGTTAATGAGGGGAAATCTGTTTCGCTAAGCGGCGTGGTCTCACTTAACATTAATAACTGGGATGTATAGTATTATTCACACCAAGCTTTATGTTTGACTTGAAGTTTATGTTTTCCCCTTAAACTCTCGGGTGCTCAAAATTGATTTGAGTAGGCTGAGGGTTGAGGTTCTTTTAGGTTTTAGTAGGATGGCGAATAAAGCTACTGGGGACGAGCAGGAGGCTAATGGATAGCTATTTAGGAGTTGCAGTTCTTTGTTTTATGTTTATTTCCAATGTGTATGTATTAAGTCAATTATGACTATACGTCTCTGATCACCCAAGGGGGCATCTTCACATGTCGCTCTTGGCGTATTTTTTAACAAGTATATTTTATCATTGCTTGGGAAACGTTTGGGATTATGTAATCTGAATACGGAACATATGTTTTGAAATGTAATGGAAAAATTCTGTTTTAAAATCTGTGATTTGTTTCATATTCGAATGCTTCTGATATTATAGATACCAATAACATAGCCATATTTAGTTGCCAGAAGTTAATACTATAGACGACTGCAGCATCTGTAGCGCTTAGGTTTGGGTCCCTAGATAGGGGATGTTACAACTATTTTCCAGCACCACCTTTCTCGGTTTGACTCTTCTTGGGCATATCGATTGCTCCAGTTCTAGCTAAGGTACGACCATCGTTCTGGGATTGTATATATCTTCCACTCTGAGGATAGATATATATTAAGGGTTATTAGTTAAAGAATAGAAAGGTATCCCAACTGCCTTATCTCACCTCGACCGGCTACAGACCGAAATTACTTATCTTTCTAACGGTGCTGATGGTGACAGGTTTACCTTTCAGTGACCTTACTTATGGGGTAGATCTAGGGCAAATTTGGATCTTTTATTCTCTTCACTTAGATCATAAACTTTCATGAATTCTAACTGCCCAATTATTACATAGATCTTGACATGCAGATATGATAGATTTTATGTTTCACAAGAGTCTTAGTTACATATGACTTTACTGGCTAGGAGTTCGACTTCCTGACACCTAGAACCAAAGCTTATGTATCAGTAAAGAACTAAAAAGCCATTTTTTCATAAGAAAAAGAAAAAAAGCGAAGCCCTGAAAAATCCTAGGTTTCGGCTAGAAGTATTTAATCCAATTAGTATATTTGCACAAGATAGCATGTGTAGTATTCCCCTGGGTGCTAAGGGAACTAAAGGGTTACGTGCTGATAATTATTGGATAACAATGGAATGACTCACTCGATATTTTTCTGTCGGTTAATAAAACTAAGATCAAACAGTGAATATTAAAGTGGCAATATTGCATAGTTCTCTTAACTTGAGAATACTGTTAAACTTCAATATCGACACTCCACTTTGATTATAGTCAAATCATGGAATAGTGCCTATAGAATGACTATAATTATGTCTAAGTTGAAGCATTGGTAGTGGAACGCTATTTAATTAAGATTTCGTCTACTCGGTTATAATGAGGTTAATATCATGATCAACTGCAGTCAACTAGAAGACAAAATCTCTGGTTAGAGCATTTTATTATCAATTATTATTATTACTGAACCAAAGACTTTGTGTATGGATTATAAAAATTGAATGTAGACGATATTTAAATTTCGACCAAAACCAAATTCCATAAGTCCTAATGTGATGATGGTCCCTTTGCCGACATATGTTAAACTCCCATCAATAGAATATGATAGCGTAACCGATCTAGATGACCATTTGATGGCTTTTGAAAACAAGATGGACTTATATGATGCCCTGGGAGCAGTTACTACATTCTTTGACGTAGCTGCGAGGTGGTATTGACACTTCCTGATAAGACTATTTACTCATGGGATCAGTTTGCTTACAAGTTCAACAAAATTACGCACTTCTAAAGAGCCAACTATTGATGTGAGTATGTTGGCCAACATTAAAGACTAGAGGAGTCGTTGAGAGATTAATTGAAGAGGCTTAATGTTAAAGCTAAGAAGGCAGAAAATGTAAGTGATGGAGAAAAGTTAATGGCCATAAAGTCTAGGTTAAAACACCCCTTTGGTAAGAGCTCTATATTCATAGTTGCAAAATTTTGCATGATTTTCACTTCCAAGTGGACAAATTTGTCCGAATGGATGAAATATTTACGACAAGAAGAAGCAAAGAGAAAGGGGAGGCTTTATGCTCCTAAATAAAAGAGGAAAATTGGATGAATTTCCTAAAGCTAATTATGTTGAATTTAATCAACCCATCACTTATATCTATATTGTGAACAAAGATGAGATTGAGTATCCCATGTTATTTGGGTCAAGGACAAATCTGAAACTAAATAAAGGAGGAAATTATTGCACCTTTCATGAGGAGAATGGGAACAATATGAATAATTGTCGAGTTCTAGCTTGAATCATATAAAATATGATTAGAAGAAGAGTGCTTAAAGAGTTTAACAAAAATGATCAGAAACTCTCTCGAAATGAGAAACCTCCAACCAATAATATCACCATCTTGGAAAATTAACTTCCTTAGGATTTTCTACAACCAATTAACCGCATTAGTGTGATTCACGAAGGCCTACATGTTGTAGGAATAAGTAAAAAGGGAGAAGCCTATATATAAGAGAGGACAAGGAAGGGATCTATTCAATAAGTGAAGAACCACCAACAAAGACTATCCAAGATCCAGTCATGATTCTGAAGGAATTAGACAACCACACAACGACCCTCATATGATAATTGTGCAAATTGGACTTTTTCTTGTGTATAAAATATTGGTTGATGTTGGGAGTACAATTAATGTCTTCTTTAATAGTGCTTTCGATCAAATGGACATTCTGAAAGAAAAGCTTGAACCAAGTTTGAAACCCATCTTGGGTTCAACAACAAGGGCTCCACACCGATTAGGCAAATAAAATTGTATGCTCAAATTGGACCCTACCTTTTCCAAGAAATTTTGAAACTCTATTTGTGGTAATGAACCATCCATCTTATTACAATGCATTCATTAAATGACCTGCCTAGATGAGATTGATGCCTTTGTGTCCCCAAAACATTTTCTTGTGAAGTTCCTTTCCAAAGTAGGAAAGGGAACCGGGTGTGGGGAATAATTTAGTTCTCGTGAAATGTATATTGCATACTTGAGAAGTATAATAAAGGGGGTGAATACTATTATGAACCTAAATTCAATAAACTAAATGAAACTAAAACCCTAAGCCTTTACATATTAGTGCTCAGGATTGATATTTTGGGAAAACGAACAAAGTTTTCGATGAAAGAGCATCGCATACTAAGGCTAACAAATAAAATAAATGAAGCAATTGCAAGATGACTAGTTGAGCTATTGGAGGTCGATGTTTCAAAGCTATTGCACATTAATTAGGCGAACTTTGGAAGGTTGTTATTTCAAAGCTATCGCATGCTGGCTAGTTGAGCTATCAGAGGTTGGTGTTTCAAAGCTATCGCATGATGACTTGTTGAGCTATCAGAGGTGGGTGTTTTAAAGCAATCATAGATTGGCGTTTCAAAGCAATCACATGTTGATTAATCGAGCTATTGGAGGTTGACGTTTCAAAACTATCGCATGTTGATTTGTAGGGCTATCGAAGGTTGATGTTTCAAAGCTATTGCATGTCGATTAGTTGGGCTATCGGAGGTTGATGTTCCAAAGCTATTGCATGTTTAATAGCTGAGCTATCAAAGGATGCCCAAATTTTCGCTAAATCAAAAAGGTAAGTCGACCAAAGTACGGGTCGTTGATTTTTGATATCGTACAAATAAATAAATGCATATCAAAGCACTATCGATATAAACTCACAATGAAATAGTAAAGTATAATAAAACATATAGTTACTGACCAAGGTTGTCCCTTCTGAGATCAAGTGCCTTGTCAGTGTCGAGCATGCATAAGGAAATCTGAACTTCCACCATTCCTGCCTTGCACCAGTATATGTTCCTTTAAAGCTATCATATGGATTGCAGTGAGGAGGGAGTCTAAACAACGTTCTAGTGACTAGTAAGTTACACATTTTATATATAACACTATTTTACATCGATTGCCTTCCATCGCATATTCTGCCTATTATTTTTCTTAGTCGACTCGACTCCGTGTACACGTACGAAACGCCCCATCTACCCGAAGTAGGCCATAATTATATATATATATATATATATATATATATAACTACCACAGTCTCCCTTTGGACCAAGATACTATCTCTACTAGTATTTATAACCCAACACCTGATCAGGATCCATCATCAACACAAAATCACGTCCTCGTCATTGTACATGCCATAGAACTCTCTTAGTATCTAATAATAGCATCACAATAGTTTAGCCATATTCTACCTAGCCTTGGAGATTTACATACTTGTTTGCTTCTTATTATGGACTCAGCTCCACGGACTATAGAGGACTTAGCTCCTTAGACTACCCTACTCATTTTGAAAGACCTCACTTAAGGATTATCTAGCCTTCCCTCCTAACAAACCAACTAGCAAACAATTATGGTAGTGCATGTCCTAAACATGACCTACACTAGTAAGAGTGTAGCCCATTTAGCTATAACCCTCGTCTTTCCACTAACTGATGAGGACCGATGATGTTCTCGACCAATGTACAGCTTCTACTACCTAATATGGTACCAAACACACTAACATAGCACCGAGCCTTACAGTCCCATTTAGATTGCCTAATGCAATCAAAGCAATACCTCTACTAAAAAGTTAAAGCAGACCTAACTGTGGTATTCCTTCACCTATACGTGAGCGTATATAATCCCACAGGTCCTACAGTTGGACATGTCCCACATTAGAATCGCTGGTAACCCCTTGCGATGGGCATACTTCTGTTGTGTAACACTATTGACCTCATATTCCAACCCATTTTAATGACTATGTCATTCTTATCTATATAAGTTATTAGCTAACTTTAACAATTCACACCCGTCATAAACGCATACTAGAGGCTACTTATATTCAGACTTGTATAATTATTACGCCTCTAATGTTCAATGCTTTATAATATTTCTTTGTTTTTTCATGCATTACTTCTTATCCTTTTAATATATATTTAATATCATTTACCGCTTTTATTAAAAGATCTAAATATCTTTTCTCGCTTACTTTCTTTTCTCATTATTGAATTTTCATTTCTATTTCTCTTTAACTTTTACCACCCTCCCTTGTTTAGTGGACTTTCCATACCCGTATATTATATATACTTCTTGTATTTATTCATTTTATTACTTGCCTTTCTTGTTCTCATTTACTATTTGGTTTCCATTTTGTCTCTATTGCATATATTTATATTTATATATATATACACATTAATTTTACAGTTTAACCATTATTATTATTATCACAACTTCAATTCTTTAATTCACACTTAGATATTTCTACATTTTAATGCATTGGAATTACATCTCTCTCAAATGGTAATGTGAACACTATAAATCTCCATAACTTATCCAAAAAATGATTTATAAATCATTACATGTATACAATTTTAGCCTATAACTCCAAATATACATTAAACATACAATAATAGATTTACAATGATATAAATCCAACATTATATAAAAATATATAATTTCTTACTCACCTTTCTTTAGCTTTTCAAATCTTCAGATCAAATCTCTATTATTCAGTTTGATTCCCTTTCTCTCCTTATTTGAATACATATATCGCAAGCGTACATATATCTATCAAAAATTTAGATTACATAAGAGATTTGGATTTAATTTATATTTTACATACGGATTTATAATTACCTTAACTTTGATAATTTGATTCAACCCTGTTTGTAACGACCCAAGATTTAATCACTTTAATTATGGATATTTAACTAATTTCCATTAATTAATTAATGGATTTTATAACTCAAATAAACTCTTTTTAAATAATAACTAACGATGGTGAAATAGTTTTCAAAGCTTGGTTACAAAAAAAATTAGTTCAAAGAAAAATAGAAAATGAGTCCGGAAACCGTTTTCAGAATTTTTGACTTTTAGGTGTCGAAAAGTTATCGGAAAATGTTGTGCACATTTCTGCAACACATATACACACTTTTATAAATGAGTTCGGATTTTTAATATTTATTAACTTAAGAAACATATAGTATATGATATGACTTTTTATGTAAATGTTTAAAAACAAAATACAAATGGAAATAAAAGGACATAATTTGTCATCTCTTTAGAACATGAAGTCCTTAGATAATAAATGCATGTTTGCTTGGAAAAATGAAGGGGAGACAAGGGAAAAACGTGTAAATTGAGGGAGGGGACTAGAAAAATGATGTGGCAAAAATCTAGAGGTGGTTATGTAGTTAGGGGTGAAATGGTAATTAATTCTTGTACTTCGTATATACACAAATTTTCGTAATTTCTTGTCATTTTATCATTCCATTTCCATTTTTTAAAAACCTTTCCAAGTTTTTATGAATACATAATGGCTTCCAAAAGAAATTTCTATGTTTAAAAACCTAGTTTATATTGACTTCTTAATCCTTGTTTAAAGCTTTCTTCCCTAATTTCAGCACCTCTCCTCCACAAAGCAAGTCCACGCCCTCCCTAAATCACCTTGGCCGTACACCATAAACCCTACCCAAACCACTTTTGTACCCATAAGCCCATAAAGTTATCGTTTTTAGAAAGGCAAGGCAAAGTTCTAGGTTGTATTCAAGTTGGAGTGGAAGTTAGCTTAGTTTCGTCGACTTTTGGTGAGTAAAGATCTAACACTTAAATAAGTTTTATAAACTTAAATATATGCTTGATCTGTTGTCAAAATATGATGTTGTTTCCATATAAATTTTGTGGACTTGGATATAAGTGTATGTGTTTGGATGAGGTGACAAATAGTTTGGAATTTGAGAATTGAAATGTCAAGTTAGTTGCAAGTTATAATCCTTACTTGTATATGTTGGTTATAACATGATTTTATTTGTGATATGGACATGATGTAATTATGTATGCTATGATGTTGAATAAATGATTATATGCTAAGAAAGTTAGCACTTTTTCTAACTTAAATGGCATGGAAGCTCTTGTATAAAAACTATAATCTTTGGTTTTAAAATTTCAAGATATTTCTGAATTTAAAACTTGCTTTAGTTTTCAAGAACAAACCTTTATATTTTAGTAAAATTTTATTAGAGTTAAAGTGTGGAAAAGACTTAGAAAATGAAATTTCAAGTTTTAAAATTACAGATCGTATAGCGATAGTCGCTAAATGTGCAGTTCGAGGAATCGAACTCCTTTTGGAATCTAAAGATGTTTTCACTTAAAAATCTTTTTGAAAAATGTTTTAAAACTTATATTAAGTAACTAAAAAGGTAATTATTATTTATTTATTAAATTATTTATTTCTTAAATTATTTATTTATTAAATGATTAATTAATTAATTAATTAATTAGTACTTAATCATTGGTTAATAAAGGTAATTAATACTTAAGTGTTAATTAATTAAGTTAATTTTAATGTGTTAATTAATTAAGTTTAATTAATAATTAAGGGTTAATTATTTTTAATTATTTATTAAATATTAAATATTTATTTATAAAGAGGGTTTAATCAATTATTAATTAATTACTAATTAATTAAATTTAATTAAGATTTTAATAAGGACTTAATTAAGGTTTAATTACTATTTAATATGGGTTTAATTTATTATTTAAATTAATAAATAACGGTTTAAAATGCTTTGTTTCTAAAATATCGGTTTTATTTAAATTGTTTTTCTTTTTCAAAAATGTTTTAAATCAAGGTATTTCTGTATCGATTACCCTTAAGTAACCTCAAATAAATATAAAAACTGAGTTAATATGGTGACAAATATATGGAAAGTAAGTCATCCCATAGTTAGCACTAAAAGCCAATGAGTAGCCTGATCCTCTTTCTATGAGATCTAGTATTTATTTCTTAGCAAGGGATAGAGTAAGGTCGAAGTATCGGAAATGTGATAGATATAGGAGGGTTAATTCCTATTAATATGTCATGTTTAAATTAAGTATATGGTTATCCATATGCGAACTATGTATAATTACCCTAAGTAGCAAATTATCCACTATTTATAACTTGACATGTTTAAACTCAGGAAGTATGTTGTGTATATTAGAGCTCCCTGGTGAGGAATCGAATACTAGTTACATACTTCCAAAAGAACCAGAATTGAGTTAACCTGGAATTATCACTTAGTTCGAACACACCAGCTTCAAATAAATATGATTTATCTGAACTGCTCCAAACTAATAACGTTCGTGATAGATCATTATGAAGTATGCTATGGAACTTTACTATTCTTCCTGAGGGTGATTCTAAAATGGAAGATAGTAATTGTTAAATGTTTGTTCATCCCCGGAACAACTTGTATGGATGAATGCTAGCATTGTATTGGTTGTCTAGTGGGTAGTGTTAGCATTCCAAGATGGTCCACAAGGAGGGAAGGTAAAAGCGTAACCTCTAGCCTCGCAACTGGTAAATGACTAAAGTATGGACATGCAGTAGGGCTATGTGGGTCGCTCCCATTAGGGTATGATCATCACGAAATCTAGAGTGGTATCTTCGGTTTTTGCATGCTTCGAAATCCCATTTATGGTTGTTGATTGCAACTAAGTGGTGATTATCGGGACGTCCGCCCCATACCACCCACACCAAATTACCTAAAAGAATGCTGTAAACGTGCCATGCTGATATGGGACGATCATCAAGGTTGAAATTTAAAGTAGAAAACCTATTGCATATCTCACAGCGCAGGGATAATATATAATATAGAAAATATACAACAGAAATATAGCGAACCAAAACAAATGAAAGATAACATCTTTACCAGAATATCATGAGTTATGGTACAAATGTCATAATATCTCGATACAATATTTCCTCACTACATCCCTTAGAGTATATAACAACAAACAACAGAAACTAGAAATATGAAGTAATACACCATAGCTCCTCCAAGCTCGTCTTCATACAACAACTGCGACTCCAAACTTGTCATCTAGTGTACTCATTTAAGAGTACCAAAGATGATAAGAGGAAACATAAAACCTAGGGTCAGACGACAGTTTAGTATGAGCGGTAAAAGACTATCAAAAGCTATAATGGAAAATATGGTATTAGATAGGTACACAAAACCATACTTGACCTATCTCTGCAACTAAAGAGTTAGCACATAATAATAAGATATAATATGCAACGCAAAATAAACGACAATAGGATACTGTAACAGAATAGGATAAAAGAATCTAAGCAGCCTCCTCTATTAGCCATATTCCCAATCCCTTCTCCTGCATTCCTATGGATGATAGCCTACCCAAAAGCAGACATAGCAATCATAGCAACCATAGAATCCAAAACCTAGCTATCATCTTCAAAAGCCTTGAACATATGATAACTCGTATGGCTTTTTCCTTGCTTCGCCAGAGACTAATGGAAATCCCGGTTCTCGATCTTGTTCGCCGTACTCACCGGTCATAAACCCTGGATCATTGTCTCTTATGATACCTCTGTACCACCTGACCTAGACCCTGTCGGTCCAGAGTACATGACTGGCGCTAACGGCCCTTGGGTGCCCCCGCATATAGTACCCTTTCTTTGAACACAACCAGAACACTCCGAGTCATCAATGGTTCCATAGCACTACCAAATCTTCAGAGCTTTCCACAACTCCAATCCATTTTCGAGCGTGAGACGACTGCTCATCCCAGTCCATTATCTTACAGCCTTGTTCCATCCCGAACTGTCAGTCAACTCCTTCGATCCCGCTCCTATCCGAGTTTCCGATTGAAGAGCTAAAACTTCATTATGCCATAACTACCAAACTGCAGAAGCAATCAGCGAGCCACAACTTCTAGCACGATCCACTACAACTCCAGAGTCTCCAACTCGGATCTCACAACAATTGGAGCCAATAATTTGGATCAGATCGGTACAGATCCGAATACTTAGCCAATTTTGGCTCCCACTCACTTCCAGCCTCTAGTACACTTGCTCTAGATGCCATAGACCCTAGCTTTCCCTCTTAGCCTCTTGGTCCTTCCATTTATGCTCCATAGCCGATCCAACATAGATGATCCATCATATCTACAATACTTGGTCTATCCTCCGATCCAACTTCATAGAGCATTACTGGAACCTATGCTCTACAATCCCCCTGGATCTCACGTTGATTGGTGCACAAAATTCGGGTCAGTACCGATCCAATTAGATTGGATCAGTACCAATCCAATTACTTTGCTCCAACTGTCGTGAAATTTTGAGGGCGTCTTCCTTGCATGCTCCAGAGCCTACCCTCCGAGTTTCATATGATTCTGACGAACTTTGCTCCCGATGTAGCGACCCGCTAATCCATACCCTTTTAGCTGACAATAAACCACACTTGTCCAACCCAAATAGTACGAAAGGCGAATAAATAAGAGAAAGAAAAAGATAGAAGAAGAACAGAAACAAAATAAAGAATCTCACAATCGTAGTGGAACAAAATATAATATATAATACCAGATTTTATACAAAAGAATCTATAGCTATTAATATATATACAATCATCAAAGTGCAATAGTCAATAATCAATCTGGACAGTTATAATAACATGTCCTTACAAATACTGAACATTCTGTTTAACACACACAACGGAATATAAATCAAGTACGTGTAATACGCCAGAGTCCCTCCAGCTAGTCTCCTGAGCTCCAGAGCGTCCTAACCTGAATCTGAAATACTCGGTCTGACCCGAGCATTGTAATAAAATAACACCCGAGCCAGTATGGAAATACAACGTGAGAAAAATACACTCGATTTGAATTATTGTTGTTATCAAAATCCATTTAAATCAAGGGTATCTCGTAAGACCACTGATGTGCACGTAAATGGGCATATATTTACATCCATATTTTATCTCCTTTTATTTAAATAAACATCATATTTGGGCATTTGTACATGTTAAAACCAAAATTCAATTATTTTTCAAACCATCATATTTTCATCTTCATTCAGGGGCAAAATGGTCATTTTTGTGCATGTGTAAATTTGAGAATTTTTACTTGGACATTTTTGATGATTTTTATAGGAATTTGGATGCATATGGAAGAGGCTTATATGAAGATACATGCATGCACAAATGAATACAAAGGAAAGAAGAGGGAAATAATTCAAAGTGAAGATCATGGAGGACCCCACCTATCCACCTACCTTAATGTACAAATTAGAGGCTAATGAACATGCTTATGGAAATAATGGCTTCATGTACACTTAAATGATGATTAGTAGAGGCTAATGATTACTTGGCCTCCACACTTCCTAAGGGGTATTTTGGGAAGCCCTCTAAAAATAGAATTAGGGTTTTATGCATGTATAAATAGCCCTCTTATGTACATGTAAAGGATCTTCTACTCTTTCATTTTACTTAGGAAATTAAGAGATCAAATTGTAAGCTCAATGTTACATGAAATAAAAATGGCTTCCAAGCCTCTTTCTTCTCTCTTTTCTACATGCTTTACTTTGCTTTTATGTTGATGTTTATTTTTATGTTCTCTTTCTTTCCATGTTCATCGTTTAGATTTACATTTATGCACTAGTTTAATAAATTTCCTTCTAGTAGTTAATCTTCTTTTTCTTGTTTGTTCTCTACTTTAGTTCATTTTCAATGTTGAAATCTCTATGTGTTGAAATGATAACACAAAGGAGTAGCTAAACCTCTTCAATTTAGGGGTAATGAAGCTCTCAAATATTATGCGATTTCAACATTTCTATGATTTATGATCTCTTTGTCTATGCTTCATGAAAGTAAATTTGATGTAAGTTTATACAAGTGGATTTGATAGCTTATGTTGCTTATGCAAATGAGTTATTCTTATTCAACATAAACCCAATTTACATCATCATTTGCTAATTAATTTTTGATTTTGATATGAAAGTAAAAATGAAAATTTGATGATCTATATTACTAGTTACAATAGTGAATAGATCATACTTAAAATAGCTTTTGCTTTGGCTTCATTTTCATAAGAATTATAAGTGGTATAATTGTTGTGTTATAGTTTGATGGTTTGAGTTATGTTAATTAATAACATAAACAAATCATACTTATGATAAATACAATAATTATTTTACTTAATATGAAAGCTAGAGATCATAAATTATTTGTTTGTTGATTTACAAAAATATGAGAGTGGATTTGCCTCTAAATTGTTTTCTAGTCTAATTGTTTTTAAATCACATTTTAATTCTAGTTTTAGCTTCATTTTTAGTTAACAATTCCTCCTCCATTTGGTCAAATTTGATTGAATAGATTTTTAAAATCTAAAAATTCCCTGCGGATCGACCCGTATTCGCCACGTACTACGATAGTACGCCGTGCGCTTGTGGTTATAATTTATTTCGAAATTTTTCGATGGTTTTCTGATCCAATATAAATTCCGTCGTCGAACAAGTTTTTGGCGCCGTTGCCAGGGATTTGATTTGATTTTTAATTTCTATTCTTCGAATTATTTTTGTTTGATTTTTATCGTGTATTTATTTTGTGTGCGCTTGCATTTTAATAAAAAAATTGTGTTTGTGTTTGATTTTTTTATGTGCATTTGTGTGCTTGTTTTCTTCTTGTTTGTTTAGCATTTGCATTTCTATTTAAAAAAACTTCAACATACACAATTTAGAAGAAAAAAAAATTATTCATTTCCTTTTCTTTACAATTTTGCATTTACACTCTTGCAATCCCATTGTCTTTTTAATTTTTGTATTTACAAGATCTCCCCCCACTGTCTTGCCAACCACAAACTTTCCATTGTCACATTTATTTGTCTGCACACAACTTCCTCTTTGTTTCATACAACATCTCCATTCAACAAACTTCAAATCTTTGCAAATCAACTCAAACCACAATCATCAAACATCTCGCAAACACATTTCCTTCTCCTCTGCCAAATACTTGCCTTCCACAACCATTGCCAGCAACTTTTCAAACTTTTCAAACGTTACTCAAGCTGTGACAGTGCATTTCTGTGCACATCACAACCAAAGAAGCTGCCATCCCTCTTCCTTACGTTCAATACTTCATTACTCCATAATTTGCCAAAACTTCCATCACCGACAGAACTGTTCGCAACCCCAATCCCCACTGCAATATCAAACTCCACCAAAACCAAATCTTACTGCCACTGACAAAACTTCCTTCATTCATAAAACTGACCCCATACTTCCACTTAAACATCAAACTTGTCTGTGCACATATTTCCACTTACTCCACTAGCCTGCACACCGATCACTTGTGCAACTGAACTCATACGACTTCCCTTCTGTCATTGCAATCAAATTCACCACCAACCAGTCTCCAACTGTCTACCAGTCTCCACCATTCGACCACAGCAAACCCCATACTCCTCTGCACATCAGGAAATAACTCCAAGTTCAGCACAACTGCAGGCAAACTCCATTCCCACTGCTTTTCCACTATCCCCAAATGCTACAAACAACCACAATACAACACCACCCCAACTCGACTGTTCCTACACAACTGCTTGTACTCCAACTACCTACAGCACATTTCACTTCACTGTTCATCACTACCGCAGCCAAACCATATCAATTACTAGCTACAGCCCCTATCGAATCAACTTCACTTCACTGCCCTCAACTGCTTCAGTATAAAGCTTCCCTTCATCGCACTCATATACAATTCAACTAATCATTTCAAACAAGACCACCTCCTCTTCTCAGTACCACCCAAATCCCTTCACCCGAAGTCGCTATCACGAATACCATCACTCACGAACCACTTGAAATCGACTTCCACCTCTGAGAACATTCCACAGCATATACCACAACCTCGCATACTTGCATTACCAAACAGCCATTTTCCTCCACGCAACTGCATTGCACTGCTTTACAACCTCTGTCTCGACATCAAAGCAATTCTAACTGCTACCCCATACTTCCATTCACCTCTTCACTATTACAACTGTGTCCAACCTGCTTCAGTACTATATACAAACTCTCTAACAACCCCTCCTTCATGTACATAACCCACGCAACTCACAAGCAGCGACCACTGCATACACCCCCAACCGCACTTCACCCAACCCCTTTGACGATCTCCAGCAGCCCAAGTCGAAATTCAATTCGAACAACTGTAATACCCACATCGTCAACCACAAACCACCAGAGCATCCGTAAGCACCTGAACACACGCAACCAAATTGAACTTCCAAGTCGCACCCCACCTTCACGAACCCTTACACCACCACAACCCATTACCCAATCCCAAACTTCTCAGATCCATTTGTGAAAATCCCCAAATCCACGCTCGAGCGCCCTTGAAAAGCTGCGAACCATCTCATCACAATTTTGCATTGTGATTTTGAAACTGAATATTTTTTTTGGGTTGCGATTTTGAATTAAATATTTATGAATTAAAAAAAAATTGACGCAGTTTGATGTAGATTTCGAAAGAGGGTGCACTCGTTTGATTGTGTGGTAATTATTTTGGGCCGGGCTGCTATTTCAATTTTTTTAGTCTATTTTTTTTAATTGTTTAGTTTTTATTTGTTTTGTTTGCCTTTAACCTTTGTTTAGCTCTTAATAAAAAAAGGGTTTTCTTTCGTTTTGTTTTGTTTTCTTCTTTAAATAAAACAAATTGTTTTGGTTTCAATCATTTTGAGTTTCTTCCTTGGGTAAAAAAGGGGGGTTTGCTCAATTTGATTTGTTTACCTTATAATTTTTTTTAAGTAAAACTCTGCTTTTAAGTTCCCTCTCCAAAAAAATTTAAAAAAAAATCCAAAAAAAAAGTTCAACTTTGTTTAATTTTCATTTTTCAGTTGTTTTCACTTGTTTTAGTTCTCACTTATTTTATTTTCAATTGTTTTGTTTTTCGCTTATTTTGTTTTTCATCTTTGATAAACATACTAAAAAATAATAATAATAAAAATTGTTGAATATATCTTGTTTTTCATTTCAGGTTGCCAAAGCAGATTAAAAGGAAGAACTGCTTGCCCAAAAATAATTGCTGCTTGCTTATAAAAAATTTGCCGCTTAAAAAAAATAATTGCTAATAATCTGCACGCTCTGGTATTGTGCTTTCATCTCTAGTGCATTGTTGGTTGCTTGCATTTGCATTTATATATACAAAAAAATTCAAAATCCAAAACAAAAACAAACTTCATTTTAGTTGCATTGTAAATTCACGTTTAATTTTTTTTTGCATCCATCTCATCTTATTTTCATTTCTAAGGGCAATACCACAATTCACATAAGGTGAGGGATTTCATCACCATTTCCTTAGCCCACAAAATCATTTCATTATAGAATTTGACTAATAATAAAGGTTAGACATTCGACTTAAGGATGTCGCGAGCTCATCTAAGGCTTAATTGTAACTTCACAATTGTTTTCTTTGAACAATTTTATTTCTTGGTGTCTAGGCTATGACAGAGTAATAACCAGTTATAAAAATTACGGTGATACGTAAATATTATATTGGTTGTTCATCTGAAGGTACTTAAACCTTCGGTTGCATTGCTACGGTGATTCGTGGTGCACCGATAACTCCTGCCCGTTACCTGCTGAGAAATATTTTTGTTGAATTAAGACAAAGTGTGATTATACAATTTTGGGTTAGGAGCTACTAAGGACAGAAAACTGTAATTAAGTCTTTTGCATTCATTTAGTTGCATTAGTTCATGCATATATAAAAAAAAATCAAAAAATCCAAAATAAAAAAAAATTGTAAATTTTTCTTAACTTAGTTTTTAATTCCACAAAAAAACTTAAAACCTTTTTAAAAAAAAAATTGAAAATTCAAAAAAAATTTTACAAAAACAAAAAAATATAAAAATTTGAAAAACCAAAAACAAAACAAAAATCAAACCTCTCTTTTGAAAATAAATTTCACTTGGTAAATATTTTTCTTCCTCTAAAAAAAATTTCACTTCGATTTTCAAATCTTCTTTCATTCACTAAACTCGATTCTAACTTCTTTCTCTTCTCGACTTTCACTTGTGCATGAGTACTTGGACTCATGACACAACAACAAATCATTGGACCCATGACTCTTCTACAAACCGTTTAACTCAAACAAACGATCCTCCCGAAATGGCAAATGAAAACGCCCCTCGAACTCTTATGGATAGAATCTTGCCCGATAGAGTTTCTATTCCATCTTGCATCATGTTACCCGCCCCTACGGGCAACCATTTCGAAATTCACTCAAACCATATTGCCACTCTTCCAAAATTTGGCAATTTCGAACACGATGATCCATACATCTTCTTGACTAAATTCGAACAAGTTTGTGCAACCATTAAACTCCAACAACTTTCTAATGACGGAATCAAACTTCGATTAATCCCATTCACTCTTACGGATTACGCTAAAAAATGGTTGTACAGCTTACCATCGAACTCGATTAAAACGTGGGAAGAATTCATAAAAGCTTTCTTAAAAAAATTCTACCCTTTGGAAAAGACGAGTAGAATCCGAAACGAAATTGTAAACTTTCATCAATTCAAGGGAGAACCATTCAGAAAATATTTTGAAAGATTCAAAGAGCTTTTGATAAAATGTCCACAACATAATTTCGAAAAATGGACGATTTGCCAAATTTTATACGATGGACTTGAAAATAGCTCACGTACCATGATCGAATAAATGTGCCAAGGCAACTTTCTTGCCCAACATCACGACGATGCTTGGCAATTTCTTGAAAACCTCACCGAAAAATCATCCCAATAGGAACGTTCGTACGAAAAATCAATCTACTCACGATCAAGTGCACACTCGATAGGATCTTCTATTGCTTTGGAAGCTAAGATCGACGCAATGATTAAAAAATTCGATAACATTTTCTCATCAAATCAAATGAACCAAGCTTCCCAACCGATGTGTTATAAATGCAATGATCCTAATCATATAGCTGATCAGTGTCCCAATTCCGTCGAACAAATCAATGCTTTCAACAAAGCCAAAAATGACCCGTTTTCTCCAACGTACAACCCTGGTTGGAGAAACCATCCAAATTTTGCGTGGAACCAAAACAATCCCAACATGAATACGATTCGTCCCAATTTGCAAGCATTTCCGAATAATGCTTCGAATCCTTCCTTTCAACCCAACAATTTTCAACCAAACTTTGTGGGTCCATCTCATAATCAACCGCAATAATCAAATTTTCAACCAAATTCAGCTTATCCTCCCCAAGACGATAAACATTTAACTTCTCTTGAGAAAACTCTTGAAACGTTGGCTAAAGCAACTACTCAAAGTCTTCAATCAAACAGCAATTTGCAAAATTTATTGACTTCATATATGAAAAACACAAACCAATCGATTGCAAAACTCGAAATGCAAATGAGTCAATTAGCCACATCTGTAAGTGAACGCGAACGAGGAACATTCCCATGCCAGTCCCTTCCAAATCCCAAAAATCAAAACGCAAATTCAAATCAAGCCCATGTTGTTCAAGATAGCAACTTCACTCAATTGAATGCTATCACAACTTTTCGTTTCGGGAAACAAATCGATAATCAAGTCGTTAATCCAAATGATTTACTAGAAACTTCTCTCGATACTTCTCAAACAACGAATGAATCTGAACAGAATATGGAGCCAAACGTTGAATCGAATGCCAATCAAAACTCTTCTTCTTCTACTCGAGTAGACCCGCCTACCGAGTATCGTGTCTCATTTCCACATCGTCTTCGACCAAAGAAACACTCGGACCAAATGGAAAAGATGTTGGAAATTTTTAAACAAGTCAAAGTTAACATTCTGCTTCTTGACATCGTTCAGCAAGTCCCAACTTACGCAAAATTCCTTAAGGACTTGTGTACCCAAAAGCGACACACTCAAGTGCCCAAAAAAGTCTTCTTAGCCTCCAGTTTGAGTGAAGTCTTGTCCCAATCCATGCCCGTAAAATACAAAGATCCTGGCTGCCCAACGATTTCGTGTAAAATTAGTGACAAGACGATTAACAAATGTTTAATAGACTTAGGCGCGAGTGTCAACTTGATTCCAAATTCCGTGTACGAACAGTTAGGCTTAGGTGAGCTCAAACCCACAAAAGTCACGCTTCAATTTGCCGATCGTTCCATTAAGAAGCCCGTGGGAGAAATCGAAGATGCGCTCATTCAAGTAGGGCAATTCATATTCCCCGTTGATTTTATTATTCTTGAAACACAACCCGTGACAAATCCCGCAAGTCAAATTACATTGATTCTAGGCCGACCATTTTTAGCCACCTCAAATGCCTTAATCAATTGTCATAACGGATCGATGAAAATCTCTTTTGAAAACATGACTTTGGATCTCAACATTTTCAATCTTGAAAGCAAATTGAACGAACCTCGTGACCAAACGTTGGAAGTTAGTGCCATTCATGAAAAATTTGAAAACGAAACACTTGATTTTAATGATGAACACGAGGCCGAGTATGAAAAATTGTTTCACTAAATTCCCAACGAGATTGAATACTCTCTTCCCTTTTAATCGCTTCAAGTTGAGTCCGAATCTCAATAAAACTCTTTGATCGAAAAACTCCCAAAGTTGGACCTCAAACCACTTCCCGATCACCTTAAGTACGCATACTTAGATGATAACGAACATTACCCGTCATAATTTCTGCAACTCTCTCTCTCTTGACCAAGAAACCTCCTTACTTTCTATTCTTTTGAAAAACAAGGAAGCAATTGGATGGTCAATCTCCGATATAAAAGGGATTATCCCTACTATTGTTCAACATCGCATCCATTTAATCAACGATGCCAAGCCTGTTCGTGACGCGCAACTAAGGCTTAATCCAAAAATGAAAGATGCGGTGCGTGATGAAATTATTAAACTTCTCGACAACGGAATCATTTACCCAATCTCTGATAGTCCATGGTTTAGCCCAATTCACGTTGTACCGAAAAAGTCTGGACTAACCGTTGTCAAGAACGATTCAAATGAACTTATTCCAACTTGTACTCAAACGGGTTGGCGTGTTTGCATTGACTATCGAAAACTAAATGCCGGAACACGAAAAGGTCACTTCCCTCTTCCCTTCATTGGCCAAATGCTCGAACGTTTAGCCGGCCACGAATTTTACTGCTTCCTTGATGGTTATTCCGGTTATAACCAAATTCCCATCGCTCTCGAAGATCAAGAGAAAACAACTTTCATGTGTCCATTCGGTACCTTTGCTTATCGACGTATGCCATTCGGACTTTGTACTCCTGCGACCTTCCAACGATGCATGGTTGGAATCTTTTCCGACATGATTGAACGCTTTCTAGAAGTTTTTATGGACGATTTCTCAATCTTTGGCGATTCTTTTTCCCAATGTTTACATCATCTCGAATTGGTTCTGAATCGATGTAAAGAAAAACATTTGACATTGAATTGGGAAAAATGCCACTTGATGGTCAAACAAGGCATAGTCCTTGGACATATCATCTAAAATAAAGGCATTGAGGTAGATAAAGCAAAAATCGATGTCATTGCAAATCTACCCATTCCCAAAACTGTTAAGGACATTCGATCATTTCTTAGACGTGCTAGCTTTTACCGACATATTGTGAAAGACTTTAGAAAAATTGCTCGTCCTTTGACGACTCTTCTTGGAAAAGACGTTCCTTTCGATTTTAACTCTGATTGTATCTCTTCTTTTCAACGTCTTAAGAACGAAATCATTTCTGCTCCAATCATTTGTGCGCCCAATTAGGATCTTCCTTTCGAAATAATGTGTGATGCTTCGAACTTTGCCGTTGGTGCTGTCTTAGGACAATGCATTAACAAGATCCTTCACGTGATTTACTACGCGAGTATGACTTTGAGCGACGCTCAACTCAACTACACAACAACCGAAAAAGAGCTTCTAGCTGTCGTTTTTGCTCTCGAAAGATTCCGACAATACTTTATAGGGTCACACATTACTGTGTACACGGACCACTCTGCGCTTCGATATCTCTTCGCTAAAAAGGATGCCAAATCCCGCTTGATTCGTTGGATCCTTTTGCTTCAAGAATTTGACCTTACAATTAAAGACAAAAAAGGATCCGATAACGTCATAGCTGATCACTTGTCTCATCTTTCGAACATACCATCTTCTTTGCCAATCAATGAAAACTTCCCCGATGAACAACTCCTTTCAATTTCTATCGACCCATGGTACGATGATATAGTGAACTACTTAGTCACTAAAGAAACTCTCTCATCGTGGTCCAAACAGGACAAATGCAAATTCATGTCCCAAGTGAAGTATTTCTATTAGGACGATCCATACTTGTTCAAATATTGTCCTGACCAAATCATCCGATGTTGCATTCCTGATAATGAGATTAGGAGTGTTCTTTCATTTTGCCACGATCAAGCGTGTGGTGGACATTTCGGTCCTCGAAAAACTGCAGAAAAAGTGCTTCAGTGTGGTTTCTATTGGCCTTCTCTTTTCAAAGACTCGTTTGAATTTTGTAAAACTTGCGATCGATGTCAAATGCTTGGACGAATTTCTCGAAGAGATATGATGCCTCTAAACCCTATTTTACGATCGAAATCTTTGATGTATGGGGTATAGACTTTATGGGACCTTCTCCCAGTTCTTTTGGAAACTTGTATATCCTTCTCACTGTCGATTACATTTCAAAATGGGTCGAAGCCGTTCCTTGCAAAACCAATGACCATAAAATTGTTGTGAAATTTCTAAAAGAAAACATCTTTTCGAGGTTCGGCACACCTCGCATAATAATCAGTGATAACGGGACCCATTTTTGCAACCGTTCTTTTGAAGCTTTAATGAAAAAATACTCGATAACCCACAAGTTATCCACTCCGTATCATCCTCAAACTTGTGGCCAAGTTGAAGTTTCAAATCGACAAATAAAACGAATCTTGGAGAAAACTGTCAATAAAAATCAAAAAATTGGTCTCAGAAATTGACCGACGCGCTTTGGGCTTACCGTACTGGTTTTAAAACTAACCTTGGGATGTCCCCATTTCGTTTAGTTTACAGTAAAGCTTGCCATTTACCCATTGAAATCGAACACAAAGCGCTGTGAACAATTAAGAACTTAAACTTTGATCTTGAGAAAGCTAGCGAAAACCGAAAACTACAACTCAACGAACTAGAAGAACTTAGGAATGACGCGTATGAAAACGATAAAATTTACAAAGAAAAAACCAAAGTTTTTCATGACAAGTCAATCCTAAGGAAAACGTTTTCGCCTAACCAAAAAGTTCTTTTATATGACTCAAGATTTCATTTATTCCCTGGGAAACTTAAATCGAGATGGACCGGATCATTTGTGGTACGAAACTATTTTTCCATATGGTGCCATAGAAATAGAAAACCCTAGGGATGGATCGGTTTTCAAAGTCAACGGTCATCGTCTGAAACCTTTCTTGGAATTTCCAAATAACCAAGAGGAGGAGCTCATGATCCTTCATGAGCCATGCTACGTCTAGTAAGAATGTTAACCCTCTTTTGTAAATATGTACATAGTTTTCCCCGTTACACTCATTATATCATGCATTGATTATGGGGACACAATCAAAATTAAGTGTGGGGGGTCTCATTTTCATTTTTTTAGTTTCATGGCATTTCTGAACTTTCATTTTTCTTTTAATTTAAAAAAATCTCAAAATTTCAAAATCTCAAAAACATTTTCTTTTTAGCATTTTGATTTATTTTTGAGTAAACACTATGGGATAAGTATAAGTTTTGGGTAATAAATTGAAATTTTTGAAAATTTATTTGTCTTAACAAAAATAAAAATGAAGTTTGATTACAAATAACAATGGTTTAACTAGTATATAGGAAGGTTCATATGTGTTAATTATGAAGTATGTTCTAATTGAAAATATTTGTTTAAAAAAAAGATGGTAAATTTAAAGTAAAGGATATAACATTTTTATCTTCTAAGTTAAATGGTGCAAAGATGATTTTGCAAAACACTCTTTTTCTAAAAAAAAAATTATAAAAAAACATTTGTATATATGTATATATATATATTTATTTAACACCTAGAGTCATGTGATCACACTCGTGTGTTCACTCGCCATGCTCTGTACCCTTCTCACGTAAGCCCGAAAGGCAGTGCATGATCGGTATATCTGACCTCAGTTTATCTGAGTTAGGTGTATGTATATAAAAATTCTTTTTAATAACGCCTACAGTCGATAAGTGTTCACACTTGTGTGTTCACTCGCCACGCTCTGTATTCCCCTCACATCAGTCCACAAGGCAGTGCATGGGTAATATATCTTGCCTCAGTTTACCTGAGTTAGGCATATGTAAATATTGTCAATATCAATGAAATTTTCAAGTAAGTGAGAGTTAGAAATTGAAATCCAAGCACCATTTTAACTTGTTTGATTTAACTTGTTATTGAAAAGAAACGAGAATACCACTTTGACAAATTTTGATAATCAACTAAGGATTTATTTCATAGTTACACTTTGTTATCAACCGAAACAACGAGTTAAACTATTGTCTATTTGTTATGATGACTTGATTTTTGTTGGAAATTTTGACGAGTAACTGACTTAAATTTTCAAGTTAATGACCAAGACTTATATTTAACTTCTTTGTGTTGATTTAAGAGTAAATCCGTCATTTGTAAATATTTTCAAGAACTTGCATTCATCCCATTGTAAATAAATCTTGCATTTTGTAAATATTTTCACTTTGCATCTGGATTTTGTGGGTAGTATCCGCTGAAAACTCTCACGAGACAACACTCGTCCTACTGGGGACACCCGGAGGTTTAACGGCTTGTTGCATATGCTCAATGCAATCGTGCTCCCAACGAAAATGGATTTATCTTAGTTTTCCTTTATTCGAGGACGAATAAAAAGATAAGTGTGGGGGTATTTGATGTGCACGTAAATGTGCATATATTTACATCCATATTTTATCTCTTTTTATTTAAATAAACATCATATTTGGGCATTTGTACAAGTTAAAACCAAAATTCAATTATTTTTCAAACCATCATATTTTCATCTTCATTTAGGGGCAAAATGGTCATTTTTGTACATGTGTAAATTTGAGAATTTTTACTTGGACATTTTTGATGATTTTTATAGGAATTTGGATGTATATGGAAGAGGCTTATATGAAGATACATGCATGCACAAATGAATATAAAGGAAAGAAGAGGGAAATAATTCAAAGTGAAGATCATGGAGGACCCCACCTACCCACCTACCTTAATGTACAAATTAGAGGCTAATGAACATGCTTATGGTATTAATGGCTTCATGTACACTTAAATGATGATTAGTAGAAGCTAATGATTACTTGGCCTCCACACTTCCTAAGGGGTATTTTGGGAAGCCCCCTAAAAATAGAATTAGGGTTTTATGCATGTATAAATAGCCCTCTTATGTACATGTAAAGGATCTTCTACTCTTTCATTTTACTTAGGAAATTAAGAGAACAAATTGTAAGCTCAGTGTTACATGAAATAAAAATGGCTTCCAAGCCTCTTTCTTCTCTCTTTTCTACATGCTTTTCCTTGCTTTTATGTTGATGTTTATTTTTATGTTCTCTTTCTTTTCATGTTCATCGTTTAGATTTACATTTATGCACTAGTTTAATACATTTCCTTCTAGTAGTTAATCTTCTTTTTCTTGTTTGTTCTCTACTTTACTTCATTTTCAATGTTGAAATCTCTATGTGTTGAAATGATAACACAAAGGAGTAGCTAAACCTCTTCAATTTAGGGGTAATGAAGCTCTCAAATATTATGCGATTTCAACATTTCTATGATTTATGATCTCTTTGTCTATGCTTCATGAAAGTAAATTTGATGTAAGTTTATACAAGTGGATTTGATAGCTTATGTTGCTTATGCAAATGAGTTATTCTTATTCAACATAAACCCAATTTACATCATCATTTGCTAATTAATTTTTCATTTTGAAATGAAAGTAAAAATGAAAATTTGATGATCTATATTACTAGTTACAATAGTGAATAGATCATACTTAAAATAGCTTTTGCTTTGGCTTCATTTTCATAAGAATTATAAGTGGTATAATTGTTGTGTTATAGTTTGATGGTTTGAGTTATGTTAATTAATAACATAAACAAATCATACTTATGATAAATACAATAATTATTTTACTTAATATCAAAGCTAGAGATCATAAATTATTTGTTTGTTGATTTAAAAAAAATATGAGAGAGGATTTGCCTCTAAATTGTTTTCTAGTTTAATTGTTTTTAAATCACATTTTAATTCTAGTTCTAGCTTCATTTTTAGTTAACAATTCCTCCTTGATTTGGTCTAATTTGATTGAATAGATTTTTAAACTCTAACAATTCCCTGCGGATCGACCCGTATTCGCCACGTACTACGATAGTACGCCGTGCGCTTGCGGTTATAATTTATTTCGAAATTTTTTGACGGTTTTCTAATCCAATAGAAATTCCGTCGACGAACAACCACACCCCACATAAATACGATGGATTTTTACCTCACGATAACCAAAACCATTTATATCAAAATCTTCTGATATTACAATAGTGTTTATAGAAAGTAAATTAGAAAATAGCTAAAATGCTTGCATCTCACGTTTCAGCATAGTTGGTATACAATCAAAACCATACAGGCTCGTAGTGGATATTGGATTCCATACAATGACTGTGCTACTGGGGTACCGCCCATCACAGTACACCACTAGAAAAACGTACCAAGATCGTACCTAACAATTCCTGCCAATACAGGACCGACCTACCCCTTACTGGATAGTACCGAATATGTTATCACCCCGGGTGTTCCCACCCTAATCGAGCGCTCTCATTCCATGCACAACCATATCCATAATTATAATATTATATATCTGAGGGTATCTAGAAAAGTGATAACATACCCTACTTGGGTGCGAACTACTTCGCCCTGCTGCACCTCCCATGTTTTAGTCATTCCTGATTGATGAGGCTTGAGGCTACATTTTACCTTCAAAATAGCATTCATACTTGGAATGCTAACACTGCCTTTCAGGCGACGATGCAATGATATTATTCATCCATACAAGTTGTTCTGGGTATGAACAAACCGAATCCCCTTCAAGATCATCTCCATTATCTTCAAGATATCACAATTCATAATGCACAAATCAGATCGAAGTGGGTTTTGGAGGATTAAATCCGATCCCGGTCTTTTCGAAACAATCAACGAATTTTGACCAGATTTGATAGTCGGTTATTTAACTATCAATTTACATCCATATGCAGTCACTAGGCCTTATTTTATAAATCTTCAAAACATTTATTTAAAAATGTCTTTGCAAATATATATATTCAATCTCTCCCAGTATTTCATATTTAAAAACAAATTCAAATTTTATATCCGTAATAGGATATTTCAATCCATATCAACTTAGAAACTTTTTTTTTCTAATTCCATTTATAATTCAACACCTTGAAATATTTTTATAATAATAATTTCGTATTTAAAATATTCTGAATCCTTCCAGTCCAATAGTTAGGAAATATTTATAAGTATATTTCCCTAAAGTCATTTTATTCCCAATATTTAGGAAATATTCCACTTATTTCCTATTTCTCAAAATCTTTTATAATTTATTTGTAAATCCCTTAACTCACATATACCGAATTCTATAAGTTCTAGAATCCATTAATTAATTTCCTTTAAAATTTCCAAAATCAGTCACACTTGTCTATAATTCCAATTACCAATTTCTAACTTCTTTTATGAATTCTAATTCATTTTCGAAGTTCCTATATTTAAACACTTTGGAAATTTCTTTAAGTTTCCAAAATTCCATTATAAGATTTTCTCTTATAAAATCACATTCATTAATTAAAACCCCGTTTACAATCTCAAGAGCATTTATAAATCAATTCCAATCACTTCCCAAATCTCTATTTATAAAAATAAATATTTTTAAAGAATAGAAATTTATTTTCGAGACACGTTTAAGAAATTATTTAAAATATCAAAACATTTTAAATAAAACATCAAAAACTCATTTACAACTTATTTTTAAATAAAATTAATCGTTTTACAAAGCTGATTATAAAAATTAGAATTTTATTTTAATTAATATTAGATATTTCGAAAATTCACTTCAGAAGTATTTCAATACTAACTAGCTTTAAATTACATAGTTTACTAAATAAAATTTTCCTTTTAAAACCAGAACTTACTTCTTAAAAAAAATTAATAGTCCCAATAACCAAATCAATTTTTAAATCCCCCTCGATTCATAACACATCGAATTCATTTCGATTCCCTAACCTTCCTCACAATTTAAAATAGAATCCACTATTTTTCCCAAAACATATTTTCATATCCCGAGATAAATTCACATTGTGAAATTATATTCCCAATTTATTAACTGATATCATTCCCATTATTTATAAACATCGTTTAAAAATTTATAAACTCATTTGGGTTTTACTTGTTTACAAATAAAATCTCATTTATAAAATTCCCTTTTATAAATCCATTCCTTTATAAATCCCACTTATTTTTCAAATCTATTTTAAATATCGATTATTACTTCGTTTCTGTTTTTTTCCTTGGAAATATCATTTTAAAATCCACCTTATAAATTATTTTTTCAATCTCTATATAATTTTTTTCCAAATAGTTAAGTATTACCCAAAATCAATTATTGTTTTATCCAAATCAATTTATTTTAAAATAATCCATTTTCGATATAAATATTTGTATATTCAAAATCTCCTTTTAAATTCTTTCAAATTCCAAAATATATATTTATGGTATTTAAAATACCAGAATTAAGGTCAGTGCTACTATAACACCCAATAATTCAAATCACTACATAATCTAAAACAGATTATTCACACAATCATATATCACTATATATGTAACTAAAATCAACATTTTTGAGGAATCCAGTTGGATCCCTCCAACCTATTTCTCTGCATCCACAGATGTTAGATAGCATAAAATACCAATCCTGCTTCGAGGTGGGATATCGCGTAATATAAGGTCATCCGCTATTATGCGGGGTGCATAGTGTCTCATCTGCTCCAATCGGCGGGAAATATATCCAACTATCAATATATATACTACTATATATATATATAACATAACATCCAACCGATAATAATAATTATCAATTCATCCAATCAATCAATAAATAATTTATAACACTTTTATATTAAACTAGTCATCCAAATGAGTGAGATTTACTCACCTTTATTTTTTATTTGCAATCCATTCCAATTTTAATTCTATTGCGTAGATCACGCAGCTACGAACCAAATACGACTTGTTTCATTGATTTTGGACCTCGTATGAATAAATTATAAAATTTTAAACATTCGAATTTAAACAAAATAAAATTATTTAAATTAAATTCATTAATAGTTATTTACTTTTACCTTGTAAATATGAAATCCTGAATCGTTCTTTATTGCGACCCAAACTTCCTCCACACACCGCCTTCCCATTCGCACATCCCTCCGCCTATCGCCTCCTCGGAAACCCACGCGAACTGCCTTCCCAAAAACCCACGCGACCATATGCGCTGCTGCGACTTCACCCACCACCACAAATCGACGCCGCACCTCACCTAATCGCAGCCGCGACCAAGCCTCGGCCATAGAAACCCTCGCATACGACTCCATACCAGCCTTCATCCCACGTGCGAAACCCTAATCGTGAATCCCCGCTCCTCCACCATCTCACTCTCGCGCACTCGCCTCCAATTCTCCTCCACCCTCAGCCTCGAACGCAAACATCAAGAACCCTAGCCGAGCCTGCTCGAGAGCTCTAGGCCGCCGCCTCTGATGTCGCCCCCTCCCCATACGTGCGCATGCGAATAACAACCAATCGCGATCGATTACGATCGCTAAGCGATTCTCTTTTTTTTCGTTCACGATTTTGTTTTTTTACTATAAGAAGAGAAGGATGAACGCGATTTTGATTTTGATTTGTTTCTTTTTTTTCATGTCGTTCAAGAATTTAGGAAGGAAACAGAAGAAAGTCGCATTTTAAAAGAAGGAATGCGGCGCATTCAGGGTTAGGTCGACCAATTATAGGGTTTATAGGGTGGCTAATGTTTGACCTTTAATTAGATTTATATATATTATATTCAAAATATCTAGTTTGCATATCTCGAAATTTCGAACCTCTATTGAGGCATGCCGCCTGGCGTTCCTAATGTTATGCCGCTATTCCGAACCCAATGAAACAAGTTTTGAGTCCTAATTCGATCGTATGAAGAAGATAGCTTTTTAAATCCAATTATTATATTAAATTTTCAATATTAATTTCAACGCGTTTCTATCCCGTATGACCAAACGTCAACTCCAAACGCTACGAAATTTGAAATCCGATAATAATACACTATTATGGATCCAATGGAACTGGTTTCGTTGAATTCCGAGACTGTGTCCTGGATCATTATTTTAACACGTGATTAAATCGACGATTTCAAAAATTGTCGAAATCACTCGATATTCCAATTTTAAAAACTCATTAACTCAATTCTAATTCAAATAGAATTTATATTAACATTACAAATAGTTTCAATTCATATTCAACTCAATTTTAAATTATTTACCATTTCTGTATTTCGATAAATCGTTGTATTTGAAAATTAAATTTCATTTTAAAATTTCAACCAAAATCAATTTATATTCCAAATCCAATATTTAAAACCATTTAAATATTCAAAATCAAACGACGGAAAATCCTGGTCGTTACATTCCTCCCCCCTTAAAAGAATTTCGTCCCCGCAATTACTAAGTAGGAAAAATGCAACAACCCATTTATTTTTCAAAACCCGCTTAGTTAAAACTCTACATTTCACTTTTCTACATTTTTAAACCTACATTAATTAACTAGTTCCAAACATTCATCCAAAACCCTTTGTTTCTCAGTTAAATTCAAAAATCAATTTCTAGTTAACAAAATTTCCAAAAATTTTCAAAACTTTTCTAACACCCTAAATTTTTGAATTTTTTTGGCAAAGTCTCCCTTGTACAGAGAGCCTTTTGAAATTTGACAAAAATGATAAAAGGATATACATCGACCCACACGGTCGAAAATACAATATATATCAATATTCTTATCATCACTATATTTAATCCGAAAACATACCTTTATTTAGCGTTTTTAAGCGAGCAAGCTTACTTTATATGCAATTTCACAACCCAAATCTAGCCCAATAGCCTCCTTGTACCTGTACTTACTTAATTTAAACACGTAAGTTCCAAAACATGGAATTTAACAACATTTCATTTATTTAACTAGCTAAACATGCCATTTGCATAAACCCAACATGTTATACATGTATTTATAAACAATTACCAGGTTCCAACATTAATTCAGTAACTTCCGATCGATTTATATACTATTCCATTCAATTCGAATAATCCACACAATTAATTTGCATCCAATTCATATCCTCACCCATAATATTCATATCATATCCATTACAATTGGATTCTAACCCACTTATTCACTTACCACATATATTGCGTAATTTTATTTACTTCCGTCTGCGTCAAACGACAAAAAATTTCATGCAAATTCGTGAGATTCATCTAATAAAATACCCACTTTAGTTTATCAGCCAAATTTAAATTGCTTCTGAAGAAATTTATCCATTTTTATGGATCCACATTCAATTTATTCAAAAAAATCTCGTTCGCTCAATTTTATATTCAACAACAATCCAATCCATGCCAATTTATTTATGAAGCCAAGATTCCATTCAAAAATATTAACTTAAGTTAATTCGTTTACTTTCAATCATTTCAACCATAAAACTTAAGTTCATTTCTATTGCAATCAAATTCCATTTCAAACTAAATTGATTGTTATTCAATTTATTTACCTTCGATTGATTCGTATTTGTATTTACTTGGTATATCTCAATTTACACTATATTACCAGAGAATCATTTCATAAAATTAATATTAAGGTTTATTATAACCTTTTTATATACCACCTATATTCATTTCCATTTCAAAACTTAATTTCATACTTGAATTCATTTAAATAATATTCCAAAGCCATATTCAATTTATTTACACTTTAAATTGAATTTATTAATAACTTAAGTCATCACCATTTCAATCCATTTCTATTTTATTCGACAACATTTCAAAATATATTTAATTCGCTTATATTTGAGTCGAATTTCATTTATAACTCAAGTTCCACATTAAATTTCAATTTCAATCCACAATCCATTTTACTTAACCAAACTAATTAATTTATCTAATTAGTTCACTTCCATTTTATAATTCAATATCTGATTTTTATTTCAAAAATCACTTCAATTGGTTTGACTTGAGTTCAACTCCAATTTATAATTCAAATTCTAATTTCCATTCCTTTAGCAAATCAATTAACCCATTTAATCGGATTCTCTTTTCCGTTTTCTCAGAATTATAAGTTATTTAAACTTATTTATTCACAATTCCGTAATTTTTCACTTAAATTTTATTCCATTCAAAATTTTATCTTATAATAATATAGTCACTTTATAATTCAAACTTTATATTCAATTCTATTCGATATCATTTCTAATTTAATCCAATTTTATTTAACTTGGCTTAAGTTAAATTCTAATTCATTCCATCCATTTACTAGCTCAATCCAATTAACTAGCTTAGGTTAAAATTTTAATTTCATATCGAAATCCACATTTCCAGGTTATAAGTTCCAAAACTTATCTTCTTTCGGTTTCACTAATCATTTAAATGGAAATTCTAGAATTCAAACATCCAGTTTTTATTTCAAATCCTTTTGAAAAAAAATATATAAATATATAACTCTGTTTTAACAAACCATTTACTTGGAATTTTAAACTCAAACTTGATTTTATCCAAATAACTCCCTTGGAATTTCTTAAATTACATTTGTTTTACAACAAAAATCTACATATCAAATTACTACGGTAGCAATCTGTCACTTAGAAACTCGAAAATGAACACCGATGATGTCGCGATCATCATCGGAATTATTTAAGTGAGTTTAGTGCTTTATCACCTCAAAAATCCATTTAAACCATTTTTCTATTCAAACATATCTTAAATTTAATACTCCATTATTCTTTCAACCAATTTGGAAAACATTTTCAAAACTTCCAAGATTTCAAAATTCCCAAATACTTAGTTCAAATCCGTTTAAAACATTTCTCAAAGCTTCCGGAATTTTAAATTTCCAAATTCTGGCTTGAATCCATTTTTATTTTTACTCATTCTGTATAAATCATATTTATACCATTTTAATTTGGTTATATATAACCATTTCAATTTATAATCTTGTTTTGATTATAATAATAACAACCAAACACACCAAATATATATAATAATTTCATAAAATTTCTTTTATATCAAAATATAATTTGGGTAAAATTATTTCATTACCCCATTTCAAAACAATACTGTGTCAAATTACTGTATTCAAGTGTTTAGAAAATCCTATCGATACTGTTGTATGGACTGTGCCGATGAGAGTTCATAAGCCACTCAATAAATCAACTGACACAATATAAAACATTTAATATTCACTAACAAATACGCGCTCAAATCTATTAATACACTCAAACTCATTCTAGGGTACTTTTGACCCTATCTCTAATGAGTAATCCCTACCAAAACCAAGGTTCTCGCTTAACCTTCAGCTCTGATACCATATGTAGCGACTCCTCGTTCCATACCCTTTTAGCTGACCATAAACCACACTTTTCCAACCCAGATAGTACGAAAGGCGAATAACTAAGAGAAAGAAAAGGATAGATGAAGAACGAAAACAAAATAAAGTATCTCACAATCGCAGCAGAACAAAATATAATATATAATAATAGATTTTTATACAAAAGAATCTATAGGTGTTAATATATAGACAATCATCAGAGTGCAACAATCAACAATCAATCTGGATAGTTATAATAACTTGTCCTTACAAATACTGAACATTCAGTTTAACCCACACAATGGAATATAAATCAAGTATGTGGAATACACCCGAGTCCCTCCAGCTAGTCACCTAAGCTTCAAAGCATCCTAACCTGAATCTGAAATACTCGGTCGACCCGAGCATTATAATAAAATAACACTCGAGTCAGTGTGGAAAACTGGCGTGAGAAAAACACACTCGATTTGACTTATTGCTGTTATCAAAATCTTTTTAAATCAAAGGTATCTCGTAAGACCACGCTACGCATAAATACGATGGGTTTTTACCTTACGATAACCAAAACCATTTATATCAAAATCTTCTAATATTATAATCGTGTCTATAGAAAGTAAATTAGAAAGTAGCTAAAATGCTTGCATCTCACATTTCAGCATAGTTGGTATACAATCAAAACCGTACAGGCTTGTAGTGGATATTGGATTCCATACAATGACTAGGCTACTGGGGTACCACCCATCATAGTACACCACTAGAAAAATGTACCGAGATCGTATCTAACGATCCCTGCTAATACAGGACCGACCTACCCCTTACTGGATAGTACCGAATATGTTATCACCCCGGGTGTTCCCACCCTAATCGAGCGCTCTCTTTTCCATGCACAACCATATCCATAATTATATTATAATATACCCGGGGGAATTTAGAAAAGCCATAACATACCCTACATGGGTGCGACCCACTTAGCCCTGCTGCATCTCCCTTGTTTTAGTCATTCCCGGTTGATAAGGCTTGAGGCTACGTTTTACCTTTAAAATAGCATTCATACTTGGAATGTTAACACTTCCTTTCAGGCGACGATGCAATGATAGCATCCGTCCATAAAAGTTGTTCTGGGTCTGAACAAACCGAATCTCCTTCAAGATTACCATCTCCATTATTTCGAGATATCACAATTCATAACACACAAATTGGATCGAAGTGGTTTTCGAATAATTAAATCTGATCTCAACCTCTTTGAAACGATCAACGAATTTTGGCCAGATTTGATAGTCACTTATTTAACTATCAATTTACATCCATAAGCAGTCACTAGGCCTTATTTTATAAATCTGCAAATCATTTATTTAAAAATGTCTTTGCAAAGATATATATTCAATCTCTCCCAGTATTTCAATATTTAAAAACAAATTCAAATTTTATATCCATAACAGGATATTTCAATTATAATTCAATACCTTGAAATATTTTTATAGTAATAATTTCGTAGTTAAAATATTCTGAATCCTTCCAGTCCAATAGTTAGGAAATATTTATAACTATATTTCCCTAAAATCATTTTATTCCCAATATTTAGGAAATATTCCACTTATTTCATATTTCTCAAAATCTTTTACAATTTATTTGTAAATCCCTTAACTCACATATACCGAATTCAATAAGTTCTAGAATCCATTAATTAATTTTCTTTAAAATTTCCAAAATCAATCACACTTGTCTATAATTCCAATCACCAATTTCTAACTTCTTTTATGAATTCTAATTCATTTTCGAAGTTCTTATATTTAAACACTTTGGAAATTTCTTTTATAAATCCATTCCTTTATAAATCCCACTTATTTTTCAAATCTATTTTAAATATCGAATATTACTTCGTTTTTGTTTTTTTTCCTCGGAAATATCATTTTAAAATCCATTGTTTAAAATCCACCTTATAAATTATTTTTTCAATCTCTATTTAAAATAATTTTTCCAAATAGTTAAGTACAACCCAAAATCAATTATTGTTTTATCCAAATCAATTTCTTTTAAAATAATCCAATTTCGATATAAATATTTTTATATTCAAAATCTCCTTTGAAATTCTTTCAAATTCCAAAATATATATTTATGGTATTTAAAATACCAAAATTAAGGCTGGTTATACTATAACACCCAATAATTTAAATCACTACATAATCTATATCAGATTATTCACACAATCATATATCACTATATATGAAATTAAAATCAACATTTTTGAGGAATCCAATTAGATCCCACCAGCATGTTTCCCTGCATCCACAGATGTTAGATAACCTAAAATACCAATCCTGCTTCAAGGCAGGATATCGCGGTAATATAGGGTCATCCGCTATTATGCGAGGTGCATAGTGTATCATCCGCTCCAATCGGTAGGAAATATATCCAACTACCAATATATCTTCTACTATATATATATATAAATAACATAACATCCAACTGAAAATAATAATTTTCAATTCATCCAATCAATCAATCAATAATTTATAACACTTTTAAATTAAACTAGTAATCCAAATGAGTGAGATTTACTCACCTTTATTATTAATTTGCAATCCATTCTAATTTTAATTCTATTGCATAGATCCCGTAGCTACAAACCAAATACGACTTGTTTCATTGATTTTGGACCTCGTATGAATAAATTATAAAATTTTAAACATTCGAATTTAAACAAAATAAAGTTATTTAAATTAAATTCATTAATAGTAATTTGCCTTTACCCTGTAAATATGAAATCTCGAATCATTCTTGATTGCGACCCAGACTTCCTTCATACACCGCCTTCCATTTCGCATGCCTCTCCGCCTATCGCCTCCTCTAAAACCCACGCGAACTTCCATCCCAGAAACCCACGCGACCATATGCGCTGCCGCGATTTCACCCACCACCACAGATCGACGCTGCACCTCACCCAATCGCAGCCACGACCAAGCCCCAGCCATACCAGCCTTCGCACGCGACCCCATACCAGCCTTCATCCCACGCGCGAAAACCTAATCGCGAGTCCCTGCTCCTCCATCATCTCGTGCACTCGCCTCGAATTCTCCTCCACCTTCAGCCATGAACCCAAACATCGAGAACCCTAGCCGCGCCTGCTCGAGAGCTCTAGGCCGCCGCCTCTGATGTTGCCCCCTCCCCATATGCGCGCACGCGAATACCAAGCAATCGTGATCACTATGCGATTCTCTTTTTTTCGTTCTCAATTTTTTTTTTAACTATGAGAAGAGAAGGATGAATGCGATTTTGGTTTTGATTTGTTTCTTTTTTTTCATGTCGTTCCAGATTTTAGGAAGGAAACAGAAGAAAGTCACATTTAAGAAGGAATGCGGTGCGTTCACGGTTAAGTCGGCTGGTTATAGGGTTTATAGGGCGGCTGATGTTTGACCTTTAATTAGATTTATATATATTATATTCAAAATATCTAGTATGCATATCTCAAAATTTCGAACCCCTATTGAGGCGTGCCACCTGGCTTTCCTAACGTTATACTGCTAGTACGAACTTAATGGAACAAGTTTCGAGTCCTAATTCGATCGTATGAAGAAGATAGCTTTTTAAATCCAATTATTATATTAAATTTTCAATATTAATTTCAACGCATTTTTATCCCGTACGACCAAAGTCAACTCCAAACGTTACGAAAATTGAAATCCGATAATAATACACTATTACGGATCCAATTGAACTGGTTTCGACGATTTCCAAGACTGTTCCCTGGATTGCTATTTTAACACGTCAATTAAATCGATGATTTTAAAAATTGTCGAAATCACTCGATATTCCAATTTTAAAACCTTATTAACTCAATTCTAATTCAAATAGAATTTATATTAACATTACAAATCTTTTCAATTCATATTCAACTCAATTTTCAATTATTTACCATTTCTGTATTTCGATAAATCTTTATATTTGAAAATTAAATTTCATTTTAAAATTCCAACCAAAATCTTCATATTCAAAATCAATTTATATTCCAAATCCAATATTTAAAACCATTTAAATGTTCAAAATCAAACGACGGAAAATCCGGGTCGTTACACCCGGTATGCTCTGACCACCAATCTAAGTCCTAAACATGCACAACACTAGCAAACGAATCAAGCATAGCAAGTAATTCAATCACACGGTGAATCAAACATAGTGAATCATTCATTTTACATTCAATCATAAACATTCAAGTCATCCAATTCAATCAGTGATCATAAACTAGCATAGATCCAATCTAAATCATAGAATTACATAGTCATATTTGCATAAATGACACTAGCTAATGGTTTAATCCATATTACGTGTTATAATTAGGTTGATCTAGGATTTCTAAATCTGAAATTACCTGTGTCTAATCAATTTAAAGTTTAATTTGACAATCCTAACTTATAATCACTTACTCACAACATATAATCCATCAAAGAGTGGTGAGAGATCATAACCACTCACCAAACCAATCAAACCTATGAAAATGAGAGGAGATTCGATCCAAACAATATCAAATTGGATGTAGATGTGATCCAATCGATGAGATCAAGCCTCTCGATGAAGATCTAGCCTCTAATTCGATATTATAAATGATTTGGGATGAAATTTACACAAAGAATGGGGAATTAAAGAGGAGGTAGGTTTTGATGCTGATATGAAATGAGAGACAAAGGCTTCAAATGGTCTCTCTCACGTCATATTTATAGCCAAACTTGATTAGACTAATGGGCTTGCTAATTGGCCCATTAATCCTCTTCTAATTATGGCAAGCAGTTTACAAAACTTAAAACTACTATAACTTTCTAATCACTTATCTGATTTTCCAATATGACCACTCTATGGAATGGGAAACCACCATCCCGAAGCGATGAAATAGGTTAGACTACCTAATTTGGCACCTATCAAAAGCTATGGCCGAAATAAGATCTCCAAGGGCAAAATGGTCACATAGAAATTCGTAAAAAATCGTGGAAGTGTAAGACATCCCTAAGAATCATATTTCAAAATATTAGAATGATAGACTCCTCCCCCCCCCCGGAAATTTTACCTCTGAAATAACTAAACAAACATTGGAAACCAAGGTTATCTCGCATGCCTACGATCCATTAGAAACCATCAAACAATCCAACTAAGCAGCCAAATCAATAATAGCAAGTAAAACCTATCTAAGCATGCAAATTCCTAATAGTATAAGATACAATGGTGCAAGTAGATACGACCTATGGGTCTTACCAATCAAAGAGTTCTAGATAGGCCGTTTTCATACTCTCTTTAGTCTCCCATGTACAATCGCTATCATCCTCACTCCATTGTATCTTAACCAACCTAACTACCTTCTTCTTAAGCTGTTTCCTTTCATTCCCAACGACTCGAAGCGGCTTATGAGGTCTTGAAACTTCTGGCACAACCTCTATCTCTTCTAGCTGATCTGCTGCTACCACAACACCGAGTTATGCACAAATTTCCGTAGGTAGGAGATATGAAAAACATTGTCCACACCCACCATCTACGGAGGTAGATCTACCATATAAGCTAATTTTCAATTCTCTCGATGATTGAAAACGGTCCATCAAATCTAGGTGCAACTTTCCCCTCCTACCAAACCAAACAACATTCTTCAGAGAAGAAACCTTAACAAATACTATGTCTTCAACTACGAATTCCAAATCTCTTCTTCTCTTATATGCATAACTCTTTTGACGATCTTGAGCAGTCTTCATTCATTGCCGAATGATCTCTATCTTTTCCGAAGTCTCTCTAATCATCTCTGGTCCAAGTATCGACTTTTCACCTGCTTCCCACCAACATGAAGGCAAATTACAAGGTCATCCATAAATTGCTTTATATGGTGCCATGCCAATACTCGACTGATATCTGGTTTTATAGGCAAACTCCACTAGATGCAAGTGATCATCCCAAGACTCTCTAAAGTCTATAATGCACGCTCGAAGAAGATCTTTCAAAATCCGATTCACCCTCTCGGTTTGGCAATCCGTCTATGGGTGATAAGTTGTACCCAAATACAGCTCGGTTCCCAAAATCTCATTTAAGCTCTTCCAGAATTCACTAGTAAACAATAGGTCTCTATTGCTTACAATACTCTTTGGCACACCATGGAATCGAACAATCCACTTAACATATAGTTCTTCCAACTTAGATGCCATTCTTGTAGACTTGACAAACAATAGGTCTCTATCTTGCACTCTTGGTCAAACGATCTACCATTACCCAGATTCTATAATATCTCACTCTAGTCCTTGGCAATCCATCTATAAATCCATAGATATCTGTTCCCAATTCCATTTGGGAATATCTTGTGGTTGTAGCAGTCCACTAGGCTTCTTCTGCTCAGCCTTCACTAACTGGCAATTCAAACATTTTGAGATTAAACTTTCCACATCTTTCTTCATTGCTTCCTAGTAGAAAGTTCTCTTCATATCCCTATACATTTTATTACCACTATGATGAATGGTTAATCTGGAATGATGGCATTCCCTTAGTACTTCATCTCGTAATCCATTAATATTCGGAACAACCAGTCTCTTAACCTTACGAAGCCAACCATCTCGGTCAATCACGTACAGTCTCAAATCTTCAGATTCTACTCCCATTTCAATCTTTTCCATGATCTCTACTAGCTTAGTGTCTTGCTTCTGACTAGTACCAATCCTTTCTATGAGAGTAGGTCTGATCGATAAACTTGCTATTATCTCAGGCTCGAGCTTACAACGTTGCCTGAAATCAAATCCAGCTATATACTCCATTGTTTCCATTCCAAAAACATAACTCCAATTCAGCATGTTTTCTACTCAATGCATCTGCCACTGCATTACTTTTCCCTGGAGTGTAGGATATATCAAAGTCATAAGAAGCTAGGAACTCCAACCATCGTTGGTGCCGAAGGTTAAGATCCTGTTGAGAGAAAAGGTACTTCAAGGATTTGTGGTCTGTGAATAGCTTAAATCTTTCTCCCAGCAAATAGTGCCTCCACATCTTCAAAGCAAATACAATCGCCACTAGCTCCAAGTCATGAGTTGGATAATTCCTTTCATGTGGTTTCAACTGTCGACTAGCATAAGCGATAACTCTCCCTTTCTGCATCAACATCGCTCCAAGACCAGTACCACAAGCATCGATGTACACTGTCATCTGTTCATTCCCACCTGGAATAACCAATACAGGTGCACTCGTCAACCTTTCTTTCAAAGTTACAACGCATGATCACATCTTGCATCCCAAGTGAAAGTCTGATTTTTCTTGGTCAATGGTTCTACAATCTTTGAGAAGTCCTCTCTGTAGCACCTATAATTTCATGTTAATCCAAGGAAACTTCTCACATCTGTATCATTCTTGGGTTGATTTGAATCATGGATCACTACCATCTCTACGGGATCCACCGCAACTCCTTGTCCTGACACGACATGTCCCTAGAATCTCACTTCTTCCTTCCAAAAGTGACATTTAGAGAACTTAGCTCTCAACTTGTGCTTCCTCAAAATCTCAAGCACAACCCTCAAGTGCGTCTTGTGCTCTTCCTCGGTTCTGGAGTAAATCGAAATGTCATCCATGAACACAAGTACAAACCTGTTCAGCTGATCTCTGAAGACTCTATTCATACGATCCACAAAGTATGCCGGAGCGTTAGTCAATCCAAAAGGCATCACCAATCACTCGTAGAAACCTAACGGATTTCGAAATCCAGAAAGAGGTACACTTTCTTTAGCCACTCTCAACTGGTGACATCCCGTTGCCAAATCCATCTGAGAAAACACCTTTGCACCATGCAGTTGATCAAACAAGTCATCAATCCATGGAAGTGGATACTTATTCTTCTTCGCAACCTTGTTCAGCTTGGGATAATCCACACATAGCTTCAGAGAACCATCTGCCTTCATTGCGAATACAACAAGTGCACCCCATTTGTATATGCTTCTCCGAATGGATCCTTTCTTCAGCAGATCATCCACTTACACCTCCAACTCTTTCTGTTCTCTGGGTGCCATACGCCTCAAAGGAATAACTACGGCTTTGGCTCCATCCACTAAGTCGATCTAAAACTCAATCTCCATATACGACGGCAATCCTATCACTTCCCCAAAGACATCAGGATACTCTTTAGCGATAGGCACGGATGACAATCCTACCTGTGGAATTTCAAGCGAATAAAGAAAGCTGACTAATACCCCATCCTCTGGTAAGTAGAGCATCACCACCGTTCACCCTTTCGCATTCCCAATTATCACCTCTAGCTTCTCACAATCTACTATTGCCGCATACCTCTTATGCCAGTCCATTCCCAAAATAATTCCAAACCCAGCAAAATTTAGAACAAAGCAATCACAAACAAAAGAACAGCCATGACTCGATAACACTAAACCACGACAAAATCATACAAAGACTAGTAAATCCTATAACAGGGTTCATCATGATCAAAGGTCGGTCTACTATCTTAGGCTCCAAACCTAGTCTCCATACTAGCTCACCATAGATAAAAGAATGTGAAGTTCCAGTATAAAAAAGAACTCTAACAGAAACATATCGGGTTGAAAGCATACCTTGCACCACGACTCCTTTCCCCTTATCCCTAACAGTAGGAGCACAAGATGAAGTCAGGACAGCATCCAAAGCATATGCCTTCACAATCTACTTATCCTTAGGCGGTTCTGGACAATTCCTCTTCATATGACCAGGCTTATCACAGTTGAAGCATATTTTAGCCGCCTTACATTCAATAGCTTAGCAACCTTTCTCACTACAATTGTGACAAACAACCTCACTCTTGCTCTTCTTTTGGCCCCCTTTTCCTTGCTGTTGTTGCTGTTATTGTTGCTTCATCTTTCCATTCCATTTCTTCTTACCCCCGACGCCTTGTTGCAGTTTTGGTTCCTCCTTTTCAGCAACAGCCACAATAGCAGCCTTATTCTTCGGGTAAAAACTCTCATGTCTAAAGGTTTCTCAACAAGCTTCTCAAAAGACACTTCGATATGGTCCACTAGCTTCTCTCCCAAGTGGTCGTCCAGTCCAATGATAAAATTCTCATTCTTATTCAAAGGTGTATCGATAAAAGACATCCCATACCTCAACAAAGCATAAAACTCCGACACATACTCAGAAACAAACATCTCTCCTTGCTTCAACTCAGTAAACTTCTTGAAGAGCACTGATTTCTGAGCTGCTGGAGTAACTTTCTCTTCAAATCTAGCTTTGAACGGATCCCAAGAAATCTGATCTTTCGGAGTAGTAATGGTAATAGCATTCCACTGATTCATAGCTCGGCCCTGTAGTTGTCTTAAAGCAAGCTTCCTTTTCATAGCATCTTCCACCTCCATATCCTTGAAAATGCGCACACAAGTATCCATCCAATCTTACACTTCAATAGCTGATTTTGTCCCAAAAATGGCTTTCCTCCTAGAGTAGAATAATCCTTACAATGTTCGGCGAAGTTGACTCTTGGCACTTGCACAAGAGCACCACCTTCTAAAACCACACCAGGAGTAGTTTGGGCTCTCCTCATCAGTGAAGCCATCATTGCAATGAACATGGCTTGAAAATCGGGTGTAGCAACTCCCAATCTCACTCCCTCTTCCACTCTTGAAGCAGAATTATTCCTAACAATGTTTCTTGTGTTTCGATTCATTCTTATCTGTAATAAGAATGATTAGCCTCATTTAGGAAAAACTGAAGTGGTACTCAAGTGCATAATATACTATATAGCCTACTATCTTTATTAACAAGTATGCTCCCTCTTTTAGCACATACTCTCGAATTGCTTCGGTTAACTCGAATCCAAAGCACTGATACCAAATGTGACGACCGTCTGATACCACCCACACCAAATGACCAAAAGAGCACTGTAAACATGCCAGGCAGATATGGGATGCTCATCAAGGTTGAATTTAAAGTAGAAAACCTATTGCATATCTCACAGAGCATGGATAAAATATTATATAGAAAATATACAATAGAAATATAGTGAGCCATAACAAGTGAAAGATAACATCTTTAATAGAACATCATGAGTTATGGTACAAATGTCATAATATCTCAGTACAACATTTCCTCACTACATCACTCAGAGTATATAACAAGAAATAGTGGAAACTAGAAATATAAAGTAATATGCCATAGCTCATCCAAGCATTATTCGTACAACAACTGCGACTCCAAACCTGTCATCTAGTCTACTCATTTAAGAGTACCCAAGTTGATAAGAGGAAACATAAAACCTTAGGTCAGACGACCGTCTAGTGTGGGCGGTAAATGGCTATCAAAAGCTAAACTAGAAAATATGGTATTAGACAGGTATACAAAACCAACCTGACCAGTCCCTGCAACCAAGTAGTTAGCACATAATAATAAAGTAACATCCCGCTTCCGGAGTCTCAAAACTAACTGCTACGGATGCTGCAGTCATCCATAGGTGTTATTTCTGAGTGGCCGAAATTGGAATCTTGAAACTATTGGCAACACAGAAACACAAGAATATGAGAAATTTTAAACTTCAACAAAACATAATTTCTCATTTCTAATGAATAATATTCAAATTTAATTACATAATCCCATACATTAACCATGTTCAGATCACATATACATGTACAAAATACGATAAGAGCGACATATGAAGATGTCCCCTTATGATGATCAGAGAACTAATAATACGAACATTACAGTTCTAAGTATATCACAAGTGAATACACAAAATAGCTCCTATATAGCTAACACTGCCTCCTGCACGTCACCGGAAGCTTATTTGTCCAAAAACCAGAAAGTCTCCCGCTCTCAGACTACTCAAATTAATTTTGAGTACCCGAGAGATTGTGGAGAAACACAAACTACGAGTCAGACAATAAGTCTGGTATGAATAATCCCCTATCATCTCGTATCATAAATAGATAGCTAGTGAGACCACTCCGCTAAGCGGAACGGGTTTTCCCCTCTAAACTTGCAAATCATTTACTATGCTCCTACACCCAAAATGATTAGTCTTAACAAATAAGAAATAAAGCCATAAATCATATATATATTGGATATCTCGTCCACCCATTATTTAGGTATCCCACCTAAAAGCAAATTTATTAGATTTCCCATCTAAACTTTGCTTATTAGACTTCCCCTCTAAAATCTTTAAAATGACTATCCATCAAAACTTTAATAGCACTATCCATCAAAACGTTAATAGGACTATCCATCCCCAATCCATTCAAAATAAATGCAGATTATCCATTATACATTGTTTTAAAAAAGATGGTGTGGGCTATCCACCGCACACTCCATAGTTTTCCTAGGATGACTATGAACCCTTGGGTGCCAAATCCTGAGGCTAACCACCTCTGGCAAAACATTCTTTACTTTAGAAAATAGATATGGGCTATCCACCACACATTTTATGGTTTTCCTAGGCTAACCAAGAACCTAACACTTGGCCAATTAAAATATCATGATATCGATGATTGTTTATTTTTCCCCAGGTATACCACATGTTTAACATATTCCCATTGGTAGCCCCAATTAGGTTAAATTAAATAAAAGCACATTGATATCCCCAATGTATATTTTCAAAAGCATATTTCTTTTTGTCACCCCAAACTATGTATCAAAAACATTAAACCCATCTCGGTGTCCCCAAGGTTTTATGACATTCAATTTATATAAGGGTCCCCCTTACATATTCCAAAAAATATAAGTGTGTTATGCTATAACCCTTCGAAGTAACCCCTTCAAATTAGCAAAATCTTAATTATGGAAAAGTGGCTCGAATAGACCTTCCGAATATCCCATTCGGAAGAAACCAAAATGATCTTAAAAACTTGGTTTAAAGAAAACCCCTTCAAATGAAGTTCCATTCGAAAGCAAATAAACATCCAAAGTTAGCCCCTTCGAAAACCTTTCTTTTGAAAGCATCACAAAACCATACCTTTCAACCTTTTCGAAAGGTCCTACCTTTCGACTTTATCGAAAGGTTCCTTTACGACCTTGTCGAAAGCCTAGGGTATTCCCCCTTATGAAACCATTTATAAACCTTTCGAAAGTAATAAAACTCAAAACCTTTCGAAATTATTGAAACTCAAAACCTTTCGCAATCATTGAAGATAACCCCTTCAAAACCTTTCGAAATCAAACCTTTCGAAACCATTTAAAAACAATGAAGTGTTGGTGTTGGAACCAACCCTTCGAAAGTATATTTCCGACCATGTCGGAAGGTTAACCCAAAAGGTATTAAAACACCTTTTTAGAAAACATTTTAAAACAATACTCTTGACGGTTTAAGCTTTCATAGATCCACTTCGAAACTCCTTCTTGAGTATAAATTTTTTTAACTTCATGAAAATGATGGAGTCGAAGGGTCCCCCTTCGATACCTATAAATTCGAAAGTATTTATATTTCCATTCGAAGGCCAAGGAAGCAACCTCCATCCCTTTGCCTCTCTTTCTTCCGACACCATTCCTACCTAGCGACTTAGACAAAAGGTAAAGGCTTACCTTCCGACCTAGAAGAAAGGTACCTTCCGACTTAGTCAAAAGGGTAAAAGCAGGCTTATGGAGTCGGAAGCAATTCTGGGCCCACGGAAGTGATGGTTCCTCTTGCTTGTCTAATTTTGATTGGTGAAAAGGCTTCCTCCTGTACTTTCGAATAGTAAAAAGTGCTAAATAGTCGACCTTTTTCTTAAAACACTATTCTTCTTCTCCAAATATTTTTTAAAAGCAATTTCCTTCTGAATTTAAATAAATTCGGAAGCCATTTTTTAGTTTAGCCCTTAGGCTTAAATAATTTAATTTCCTTAATAAATCATTAAGGAAAATTCCCAAAAATCATCAAAAATCTAATAAATCATATACTTCAACATATTAAAATTTCAAAGCGTACGAAGATCAAAACAACTCGGAATTTAACCAAAACCGAATAAAAACGTGTTAATTAGCCCATTAACATTTAAAACACCTATGTCTTATCCAAACAAAGGTTTAAATGCTTATATCCTAACCAAATCACAAACATTAATCAGTATAACCCATAGCCGATCCAAACATAGAAAAATTGTGATGATAAACATGATTATTCACCTTGATTGGTTAATTGGAGAATGAGATACTTTCCCTGATTTAATTCCTTAGCTTATTCTTCAATTTAAACTCTTCTTAAAACTATTAATGGCCGATCGAAATATAGGTGAGGAGTTATGAATGAGAAAGTGAAAGTTTATTAAGGTGGAGGATGAGATAAATACTAAGAAACGTAGCCCCATTTTCAAGTTTACCCCTTAGGAAAATTACTCCATCTAAATTTAGTTAAGTCTCATTTTAGTTCATTCATTTAGAAATGGCCATTGAATTTATTAATCTCATCTCCCTAATTACTCACATTATTCTATTTAATTTACCCAATTATATATCCCGAATAATGTTAAATTAAAATTCAGAGTCATTACAGACTCCCTCTTAAAGAATTTCATCCTCGATATTTAGTAAGGACAAAACAACAAGCATATAGCCCATGCAAACAAAGCTAGTATAACCTACCAATCAAATTCAATATAAACCCTATATAGAACATACCATCTAAAACAGCCTAGGAAAAGTAGCCCTAATCTTGTCTTCTGTTTCCCAAGTACAGTCCTTCACGTTGTCGCTCCACTGAACTTTTACCAACCTGACTGTCTTGTTTCTTAACCTCTTCTCATCTTTTTCCACAATACGAACTGGTTGCCTCAAAAAAGTCATATCCGGTTCTACCACTAAGTCCTCCAGTGCCATCGGAGCGATAGTAGCCTTTGGATCGTGAACACACTTCCTGAGATGAGAAACATGAAACACATTGTGGACCCCGGCCAAACTTCTCGATAAATCTACTCGGTATGCGAGTCTCCCAATCCTCTCTGATATTGAAAATGGTCCAACATATCTCGGTGCTAGCTTCCCGGTCTTCCCGAACCGAACTACACCTTTCATCTGTGATACCTTGATGAAAACTCTATCTCTAACTGAGAACTCTAGATCCTTACGCCTTTTGTCTACGTAACTCTTCTGTCTAGACTAAGCTTCCTTCATTCTTTCCCATATCAACTCGATCTTTTCCGTCGCCTCTCTCACCAAATCTGGACCAATGACCAATCCGTCTCCGGTCTCTAACCAACATGCTGGTGATTTGCATGGCCTTCCATACAAAGCTTCAAAAGGCGACATTCCAATAGTAGTCTGATAACTATTATTATAGGAAAACTCCACTAAGTGCAAGTGATCTTCTCAAGAACCACTAAAATCCAGCACACAAGCTCTCGACGGATCTACCAGTACCTTGTTGACTCTCTCTGTCTGCCCATTCGTCTAAGGATGATATGCGGTACTCGTCTTGAGCTTAGTGCCTAACACACTCTGTAGGCGCTTCCTGAACTCGTTAGTAAACAAAGCATCTCTATCACTGACGATACTACTAGGAATTCCATACAGTCTAACGATGTTCTTCACGAACAACTTAGCCAAAACAAGTGTCATCCTGGTTGACCTTACCGGAATGAAATGGGCACTCTTGGTCAATCTTTCCACTATGACCCATATACATTCATTACCCCGGTTTGACCTTAGCAAGCCATCAACAAAATCCATGGATATCGAGTCCCACTTCCAAACTAGAATATCCAAAGGCTAAAGCAACCCACTTGATTTCTAATGTTCGGCTTTTACTTGCTGGCAGTTCAAACACTGTTTTACCCACAAGCCAACATCCCTCTTCATTCCTTCCCAGAAGGAACTTCTCTTCATATCCTGATACATCTTGGTTCCCCCAGGATGAATCATAAACTATGATCGATGACATTCCCAAAAGACTTCCTTCCTAAGGTCTCCAACATCTGGAATACATAACTGTTCATTCTTTCTTAACTAATCCCTACGGTCAAGAATAAAATCCATTAAGTCATCAATCTCGGTTCCAGCTTCTAACCTTCTAATCCTCTCGGCTAACAATGGATCCTCTTTCTGCATAAAAGCAATTCGTTCGATCAGAACTGTTCAAACTTCCAAACAAGACATCATGGCAATGTTACGACTAGATATAGCAGTCGACCTCAATTGCACACTGCAAGCAGCCAGTGCTTCTAAGTCTACCCATTATGCCAACATAGCTAACACCACATTCTGATGTTTCCTGCTAAGCGCATCCGCCACCTTAGTTCCTTTTCTAGGTGTATACTCTATGTTAAAATCATAAGCTGCAACAAACTCCAACCATCTTTGTTGTCTCATGTTCAGCCCCTTTTGGAGAATAAATACCGTAGAGACTTATGATCTGTAAATAGCTCAAACCTTTCTCCCAAAAGATAATGTCTCCACACCTTCAATGCAAAGATTACCTTTGCCAATTCCAAATCATGAGTCGGGTATCTCACTTCATGTGGTCTAAGCTGTCTAGAAGCATAAGCAATAACCTTTCCATTCTGCATTAGCACAACACCTAACCTAGTACCACATGCATCGATGTAAACTACCAATCCCTGATTCCGATCTGGAACTACTAACACGGGCGCATTGGTTAACAAATGTTTCAACTTAAGGAATGCCTCCTCACATTTGTCAGACCAAACAAACATCACGTCCTTCCAGGTTAGCATAGTCAAGGATGCCTCTATCCAAGTGAAATCCTTACTGAACCTTCGGTAGTATCCTGCAAATCCAAGAAAGCTCCTAATCTCACTTACCGTCTTTGGTCTCTTCCAATTGTTAACAGCTTCGACCTTATCCGGATCAACTGTTAAACCTTCCTTCGAAACTACATGACCAAGGAACTTCACTTTCTTCTTCCAGAAATGTCACTTTGAGACCTTCACTTTCAGCTAATGTTGCCTTAGCATCTCCAACACTATTCTAAGATGATCTGCATGATCCTTCTCATTCTTAGAATATACAAAAATGTCATCAATAAAAACCAACACGAACCTATCCAAGTGCTCTCAGAAAACCCAGTTCATCAAATCCACAAAGAAAGCTGGCGCATTAGTAAGCCTGAATGGCATAACCAACCATTCGTAAGACCCATATCTAGTCCTAAACGCCGTTAAAGGAATACTGTCTTCTGCCACTCTTAGCTGATGGAAACCTATCGCCAAATCTAGCTGGGAAAACACTCTGGCTCCACTCAACTGATCGAATAAATCATCGATCCTCGGCAAAGGATACCTATTCTTGATCGTCCTCTCATTCAACATACGATAGTCAATACACATCCTTAACGACCCATCTGGCTTCTTCACGAATACCGCGGCCATTCCCCAAGGTGAACTACTTGGCCAGATGAAATCCTTTCCTTCCAGTTCCACTAGCGACACCTTCAATTCCTTCATCTCGGTTGGTGACATCCAGCTAGGTGGTCTACTTACGCATTCAGCTCCCGGTGCGAGATCTATCTGAAACTCGATTGCTCTTTTCGGCGGCAAGCCTAAAACTGGTTCAAAGACATCCGCAAACTCTCTTGCAATATAAACCTGCTTCAACCCTATCCGTTCCCATGGCACCCAACAACGCATAAGCATTTCCGTCCGAACTCCTTACTGAGTAAATAACTCAGTTACGGCTATTAGGGTGTTCAATGATATTCCCCCTCCTGGAAAAATAACCTAGCATCATATTTATCTAACTAATCCATACCCAATATGATCCCGAAACCCACGAAATCAAAATCATATAAACTGCATGCAAATATATGACCTAACAAGTAAAGTTCTAACTGGTCAATCTCATTCCCAGAGTTGCATACCCTCCTATAGGATTCGCAACCCTTAAAGGAGTAATAAGGTATAAAGGTTCCAAACATAAACAATCTACCAAATACTGAGATATAAACGATGCACTGGTATCAAATAGTATCGTAACTGGAGTACTATGAATCATAAGCATACCTTCCATCATAGCTTTTCCTTTCTCAGTAGCTGTTGGTCTAGAGGATAATGGTTCCAATGCAAAGACCTTTCCCTTTCCAGCCTTAGCAGCTTCAGGACACTTGTCCTTGTAATGCCCCATCTGGCTACAATTGTAGCACTTCACATTTGGCCTCACTGCAACTGCTCTTCCATCACTTGAGCGACACTCAGTAGCATAGTGTCCTTTCTTGTCACACTTGTAACAAATAATATCAACCTTGCTCCTCTTAGCTGCTACCCCTAACTGGGCACCTTTCTTCTTGAAGAACTTCCGCTTCTTACCTTGAAAATTCTAAACCTCAGCCAGTTTCCCTTTTCCAAAAGTAGAAAGCATCTCCTCATTCCAATTAGCCATCTCAGCAACAATATGACAAGGATCCCGGAGGTTTGGCATGGTTGCTCTGGCGATTTCAGGATACAATCCCCTGATAAACTTATCATTCCTTCGAATGATAGTATCCACGGTAGCATATCCGTAATGGGACAGCTCAAACTCCATAGCATACTCTATCATCGATCTATCCCCTGGACTAAATCTAAAAACATCCTGAGCAATGTTGACTTGGCAACCTCTAATACAAATCTTTCTTCGAACCTCCTTCGAAATTCATCCCTAGTCAGGTTTTCCTCTGGCTCTCCCATGGTAACTCCGTTCCACCAAAACAATGCTGCCCCCTGCAATTTCCTTGAAATAAATCTCCTCTTCTGCATATCCGTCAAGCCGAGATCTGCAAATATCCTTTCACAATGCAATAGCCAGTTCTCCACTCCTACTACATCCCCGGTTCCCAAAAAAGGCTTCCCTCCAAGCCTAGCATAATCCAAACTCAACTTGGCATAATTATTGCCAACTAGGGCCACCGGATTAGCTCCTCCAGCATTTCCTATAGCTACTCCCGCAACAGTTCCCGCTTGCATCATATTCACGAAGAACTGATGCATTATCCCCATATCAACCGGCGGAGTCTCAGCACCAACATCAGCATTTTCATCTGGGTTTGCATTTTTTGGTCGACCCCGGTTGCTCTTAGTATTGGGTCGAACATTTCTACTTGTTGCGGTGCATCTTCCACCTTGATTCACTCTTCCATTTCCTACCTCCATATCTTACTTTCCTACTACCTGAAATCCAATTTTGGTAAGATACAGAATAACAGTCTAAGAGAGTGGGGAAATACATACTTAGTTATTTATAGCAAAGTCCACATACGTTACTATAGCGCTTACCCAAGCCCAACCATATTTTAGAGTCGTTAGATTATGCTTTTAAAAATCTTTTATGGTTTCAAATTCCTTTTAAGTACATAAACCATGCTCTGATACCAACTTGTAACATCCCGCTTTCGGAGGCTTAAAACTAACTGCTATGGATACTGCAGTCATCCATGGGTGTTATTTCTGAGTGACCGAAATTGGAATCTTGAAACTATTGGCAACACAAAAACACAAGAATATGAAAAAATTAAAACTTCAACAAAACATAATTTCTCATTTCTTATGAATAATATTCAGATTTAATAACATAATCCCAGACGTTAACCATGTTCAGATCACATATACATGTACAAAATAGGATAAGAGCGACATATGAAGATGTCCCCTTATGATGATCAGAGGACTAATAATACGAGCTTTACAGTTCTAAGTACATCACATCGGAATACACAAAATAGCTCCTATATAGCTAACACTACCTCCTACACGTCACTGGAAGCTTATTCGTCCAAAAACCTGAAAGACTCCAGCTCTCAGACTACTCAAATTAATTTTGAGTACCCGAGAGTGTGTGGAGAAACACAAACTTCGAGTGAGACAATAAGTCTGGTATGAATAATGCCCTATCATCTTGTATCATAAATAGATAGCTAGTGAGACCACGTCGCTTAGTGGAAAGGGTTTTCCCTCACTAGTATCCAGAACAAAACTTGCAAATCATTTACTATGCTCCTGCACCCAAAATGATTAGTCTTAATATAATATGAAATAAAGCCATAAATCATATATATTAGATATCCCATCCACCCATTATTTAGGTATCCTACCTAAAAGAAAATTTATTAGATTTCCCATCTAAACTTTGTTTATTAGAGTTCCACTCTAAAATCTTTAAAATGACTATCTGTCAAAACTTAATAGAACCGTCCATCCCAAATCCATTCAAAATAAATGTAGATTATCCATCATACATTGTTTTAAAAAAGATGGTGTGGGCTATCCACCGCACACTCCATAGTTTTCCTAGGATGACTATGAACCCTTGGGTGCCAAATCCCGAGGCTAATCACCTCTAGCAAAACATTCTTTACTTTAGAAAATAGATGTGGGCTATCCACCGTACATTCCATGGTTTTCCTAGGTTAACCAAGAACCTAACACTTGGCCAGTTAAAATATCATGATCCCGATGATTATTTATTTTTCCCTAGATATACCACTTGTTTAACCTATTCCCACTGGTAGCCCCAATTAGGTTAAATTAAATAACAGCACATTGATATCCCCAATGTATATTTTCGAAAGCATATTTGTTTTTGTAACCTCAAACTATGTATCAAAAACAATAAACCCACCCCGGTGTCCCCAAGGTTTTATGGCATTCAATTTAAATACGGGTCCCCCTTACATATTCCAAACAAAGATAAGTGTTTTATGCTATAACGCTTCGAAGTAACCCCTTCAAATTAGTAAAATTTTACTTAAGGAAAAGTGGCTAGAATAGCCAGTTCGATTATCCCATTAGGAAGCAAATCAAAATGATATTAAAAACTTGGTTTAAAGAAAACCCCTTTAAAACCCCTTTAAATAAAGTTCCATTCGAATGCAAGTAAATGTCCAAAGTTAGCCCCTTCGAAAACCTTTCTTTTGAAAGCATCACAAAACCATAACTTTCGACCTTGTCAAAAGGTCCTACCTTTCGACTTTGTCGGAAGGTTTCTTTTCGACCTTGTCGATAGCCTGGGATATCCCCCCTTATAAAACCATTTCTAACCTTTCGAAAGTAATGGAACTCAAAACCTTTCGAAATTATTGAAACTCGAAACATTTTTAATCATTGAAGATAACCCCTTCAAAACCTTTTGAAATCAAATCTTTCGAAACCATTTAAAAAAAAGTGTTGGTGTTGGAACCAACCCTTCGAAAGTATACTTCCGACCAAGTCGGAAGGTTAACCTTTCGACTTAGGCGAAAGGTATTAATACACCTTTTTAGAAAACATTTTAAAACAATACTCTTGAAGGTTTAAGCTTTCGAAGATCCCGTTCGAAACCCCTTCTTGAGTATGAAATTTTTTAACTTCATGAAAATGATGGATTCAAAGGGTCCCCCTTCGATACCTATAAATTCGAAAGCATTTATATTTCCATTCGAAGGCCAATGAAGCAACCTCCATCCCTTCGCCTCTCTTCCTTCCGACACCATTCCTACCTTCCAAATTAGACGAAAGGTACCTTTCGACTAAGTCAAAAGGGTAAAAGCGGGCTTATGGAGTCGAAAGCAATTTTGGGCCTACGGAAGTGATGGTTCCTCTTGCTTGTCTAATTCTAATTGGTCAAGAGGCTTCCTCATGTACTTTGAATAGTAAAAAGTGCTAAATAGTCGGCCTTTTTCTTAAAACACGGTTCTTCTTCACCAAATATTCTTCAAAAGAAATTTCCCTCCGAATTTAAAAAATTCGGAAGCCATTTTTCAGTTTAGCCCTTGGACTTTAATAATTTAATTTCCTTAGTAAATCACTAAGGAAAATCCCCAAAAATCATCATAAATCTAATAAATCATATACTTCAACATATTAAAATTTCAAAGCGTATAAAGATCAAAATAACTCAGAATTTAAGCAAAACCGAATAAAAACGTGTTAATTAGCCCATTAACATTTAAAACACCTATGTCTTATCCAAAAAAGTTTTAAATGGTTATATCCTAATTAAATCACAAACATGAATCGGGTATAACCCATAGCCGATCCAAACATAGAAAAATTGAGATTATAAACATGATTATTCACCTTAAGTAGTTAAATGGAGAATGAGATACTTCCCTAGCTTTAATTCCTTAGCTTATTCTTTAATTTAAACTCTTCCTGGAACTTTTAATGGCCGGCCGAAATATAGGCGAGGAGTTATGAATGAGAAAGTGAAAGTTTATTAAGGTGGAGGAAAAGATATATACTAAGAAATGTAGCCCTATTTCCAAGTTTACCCCTTAGGAATATTCCTCCTTCTAAATTTAGTTAAGTCTTATTTTAGTTCATTCATTTAGACATGACCATTGAATTTATTAATCTCATCTCCCTAATTATTCACATTATTCTATTTAATTTATCCAATTAAATATCCCGAATAATGTTAAATTAAAATTCAGGGTCATTACAAATAAGATATAATATGCCACTTAAAAAAACGACAATAGGATACTGTAACATAACAAGATAGAAAAATCTAAGCAGTCTCCTCCATTAGCCGTATTCCCAATCCCTTCTACTGCATTCCTATAGATGACAACCTACCCAAAAGCAGACATGACAATCATAGCAACCATAGAATCCAAAACATAGCTATCATATTCTAAAGCCTTGAACATATGATAACTCGTATGGCTTCGTCCTCGCTTTGCCAGAGACTTAATGGAAATCCCGATTCTCGGTCATGTTCACCATACTCACTGGTTAGAAACCACGCACGGTTATCTCTTGTGATACCTCTGTACCACCTGACCTAGACCCTGCCGGTCCAGAGTACATGACTGGCGCTACCATCCCTTGGGTGCCTCCGTATAGAACCCTTACTTTGAACACAACCAGAACACTCCGAGTCATCAACAGTTCCTTGACACTACAAAATCTTTAGAGCTTTCCCCAACTCCAATCCATTTCCGGGCACGAGCCTACTACTCATCCCAGTCTATTATCTTACAACCTCGTTCCATCCCAAGCATCAATCTACTCCTTCGATCCCGCTCCTATCTAAGTTTTCATCAAAGAGCTAAAACTTCATCATGCCATAACTACCAAACCATAGAAGCAATCAGCGAGCGACGACTTTCAACATGATCCACTACAACTCCATATCTCCACCCCGGATCTCACATCAATTAGAGCCAATAATTTCGATCGGTATCGATCTAATTGGATCAGATTGGTTTCGATCCAAATACTTAGCCAATTTTGGCTCCATCTCACTTCCAGCCTCTAGTACACTTCCTTTAGATGCCATAGACCCCTAGCTTTCCCTCTTAGCCTCTTGGTCCTTCCATATATGCTCCATAGCTGATCCAACATATATGATCCATCATGTCTTGAATACTTGGCCTATACTCTGATCCAACTTCATAGAGCATCATTGGAACCCATGCTCTACCATCCCCCAGGATCTCAGGTTGATTGGTGCACAAAATTCAGATCGATACCGATACCGATCCAATTAGATCGGATCATTATCGATCCAATTACTTTGCTCCAACCATCGTGAAATTTTCAGGGCATCTTCCTTGCATACTCCAGAGCCCATCCTCCGAGTTTCGTATGATTCTGACGAACTTTGCTCCCGATATACTTCGACCGCCAATCTAAGTCCTAAACATACACAACACTAGCAAACGAATCAAGCATAGCAAGCAATTCGATCACAATAGTGAATCAAACATAGTGAATCATTCATTTTACATTCAATCATAAACATTCAAGTTATCCAATTCAATCAATGATCATAAACAAGCATAGTTCCAATCTAAATCATAGAATTACATAGCCATATATGCATAAATGATACTAGCCAATGATTTAATCCATATTACATGTTTTAATTAGGTTGATCTAGGGTTTCTAAATTCAAAATTACCTATGTCTAATCAATTTATAGATTAATTTACAATCCTTACTTATAATCAGCTAATTAGAATATATAATCCATCATAGACTAGTGAGAGATCATAACCACTCACCAAACCAATCAAACATATGAAAATGAGAGGAGATTCGATCTGGACAGTAGCAAATTGGACGTAAATGTGATCCAACCGACGAGATCAAGCCCCTTGATGAAGATCTAGCCTCTAATTTGAGATTAGAGACGACTTGGGATGAAATCTATGCAAAGAATGGAGAATTGGAGAGGAGGTAGGTTTTAAGGCTGATATGAAATGAGATACAAAGGTTTCAAATAGTCTCTCTCACCTCATATTTATGGCTAAACTTGATTATACTAGTGGGCTTGCTAATTGACCCATTAATCCCCTTTCTAATTCTGGCCAGCAGTTTACAAAACTTAAAACTGCTATAACTTCCTAATCACTTATCTGATTTTCCTATATGACCACTCTAAGGAATAGGAAACTATCATTCTGAAGCAACGAACAAGGTTAGAATATCTAATTCGGCTCCTATCAAAAGTTATGGACGAAATAAGATCTCCAAGGGCAAAATGGTCATATAGAAATTCGGGGTAAATCATGGACAAGTAAAGCATCCCAAAGAATCATCTTTCAAAATAATAGAATGTACGACCTTAAATGAATTAAATAGAATTATTTTACGATCCTCTGATACGTTAAATATGGGTCGTTACTATCATATTCAACGCTACCCAGTAAAGGGTAAGGCCAGTCCTGAGCAGCATAGGTGCAATGCGGTGTGGCCTCCCGTATATTTTATCTAAAGGTGTACGAATTTGTTGGGTAGGCATTTACCCTTTCATAGTTGGAATCCATTTCCCAATACGAGCCTTCGGACTTGATTGTATACCTATTATGCTGGAATTTAATTAATGTAACAATTCGGCTCTGATTCCATATTTACTTTAAACCTAAACATTATAATAATATTAGAGGATTTTATATAGAAACTGTTTTGGTTATCGTAAAGTAAAACCCGTCCATGTTTATGTGTGGCGTGGTCTTATGAGATAGGATTTTTATAAAGTTAAAACATATGTTTTACTCACACAAAACCCATGTCTGACCCGGAGTTTTATTGCTTTCTCTTAAATCTTGGGTACTCAAATTTTTATGAGTGGTCAGGTTTCTGTGGAGCATTTTGGAAGTAGCGTGGCCTAGAAGCTTCCATCATCATTTAGTAGTTATGTTTATTTTCGATGTGACTATATATTATGTATTAGTAGTTGGGGAGGCTGATATAGCTGTCATTGTTGCGAACAGTACTTGTTGTAACTTTGATGTAACATTTTGGAGTAACCATACGTACTATTCTATGATGATGTAATTGTAACTTTGACATTTGTGAAAATAAATCAGTGTTTGTTTTTTTCCCTTGTCTTTTATTTTCTTTACTCCATGACCTGTCTTTCGAATACTTAGATTATCGACACATGAATACCAAAAATGTTTTAAGCGTCGTCTTTAGGTGTAAGAAAGGCAAATCGTCACACTATTCTTCTTCTCAATTATCCTTTGCTATCTCTATTTTTATTTACATATATAACTATAACTATTTTTAGAACTAATAATTTTAGTGGACAAGGGAAAATGGAAAATCTATTTTCTTTATGTTGGAAAAGGATTTTGACGGAGGATTCCATATTTTCATCCTTCTTTTGTGTACCTTTTTTCCATTGTACCTTGGAACTTTCTCTTTTTGCCTCCAATTCTTTTTCCAACCTTTCCAAGTATAGTCTGCATAAGTAAATTTTATTTTAAAATTTAAAATTTTAAAACATATTTATTTTAAAAACAGTTTTATTCACCTACCGACAATGTACAGAGAAAGAGATTCATGGCTAAAACAACTTTTTCTCTCGTCATTAACTACCTTTTATTTTCCTGTCACTTCTGCTGCATAGTAAAATTCATACTTGCAAACCCATCGACTTTTCCTCTAAACAAGGCATGTGGCATTTCAAAAATCATAGATCTTTCTCTTTTCTAATCAAAAACTTTATAAAAAATCGAAATATTTGGAAGAATTTTGAAAATTTTCAAAAAACCCATCACCGTTTTTTTAAAAACATTTCCTAAAAGTATTTTCTCTAAAATCATGAAATTGAAAAAAGTTTTGAAAGTATATTATTATTATAATTTCAAAACAATTCATGCGACATCTAATGTAGTTGGGGTTTAGTTAATAGTTTAACGTCCGTAATGGACTCTATTCTACTACACAATAAATGTCAATTTTGAAAACTTTTCTTTAATTTTGAATAACAACCAGCATATAAGTTCATCTATAAATTTCAGCTTTTAAGAAGCAGGGATGGTGACCCATGGTATCGCAAGAACCTTTCCCTATACTTTGCTCGACAAAATTTATCTCCCAAACTTTTATTACATTTTGGTACTTAACTTTTCTTTTAGCATTAAATTACCTAATTTATTTTATAAATTTCCAACCTTTTATTTATTTATTTTGCATTAGTTAAGTGTCTACATGAGATTTCCTTACTTGCATAATTTTCCAATTAATATAGCGGTCCATCCAGAAAATCAATTTTCATAAGTAACATTCCTCATGATATCGTTCATGTTTTATATAACGGAAACAACTAATGCCTACAACCCAAACATAAAAGAAACAATTGTTGGAAGCTGCTCTTCAACTGAACTAATATTAACGACATTGCGGCCCTATCACTTCTTTTATAAATTTAATGGACCTTTCTATTATGCTATTCCACTGTAACCCACATATCTTAACCTCTTTTTGGCTTTTAATAATTAATGTCGATCATTACTTCCATTATCATAGCCAATTATGGGATAAACTATGTCTCCTAACTGTATTGAGTAAGAAATATAAACTATGCACATTTAGAATAACTCTTTGGAAAATTGGTTTGGTGGAATAACTTTTCCACCATTTATCTTGCATTCCTTAACCTTGAGTCGGCCAACATCCTCTATGTGTGTTTGCCTTCTTATTACCCTCTGTTACCATCTTCTCTTAATCCAAATCTCTTGATAGTATTCTCAAATTTTTTGTATTTATTTCTTTATCCTAGACCTTACTTGCGAGCTTACCCTAGGACTCGCAAAAGTGTACTTTGATACTATTGATCATTCCTTTGTAGGTTCTTCTTGTGGCTTGCACACATGTCTAATAAAACATTTTTAAGTTCTTGCTAATATTTCTTACACTCTACGGGGATTCGTTATTGTTATTCTATGAGCAGACATCGCTATTTTCTTCATAGCCTTATCTTTTATCATGTCTTACCTAAGCAGTCATCCCTATAATCTCTATGTTAAAACCTTGGTTTGGTTTTGCCCACTTTTTTTCAAAAATTAACACTTCAAAATTTTCAAGCACGTAATCCCAAACTTTTACCTTCAAAAGTACAAACTTAGATACATTTTATTAAATTCAAAAATAGCTTGGTGTCTTAACTTTTAAAACTATAATTTAGGATTTTTAGATTAAGCTTTATTCTTCAAGTCCAAAAGAAAATATTAGTAATTTAATTTTAAAAGGTTACTTTCATTTTCTTTGAAATCCCTTTTACAACTACTAGGATTTTTTACTTCTTAAAATTGGTATTTTTAACTCAAACCATTTTCTAAATTTTACTTTTAAAAACTCAATTCCTATACCAAACCATTTCTTTAAAAATACGCTTTACAATGTTTCCAAAACATCTTTTAAAATTTTTAAACAATAAAAACTAGAGTACAAGGACACTTCCATCCTATTATTTTCCTACTACTCATTCTATTTTCACTTTCAATTCTTGGTGCAGTCTCTAATGTCATGTGAGAGAGACTTTTTAAGAGATATGTGCGGTCAATGTGCACCGCCATGAAAAATATCCATTTTCCATTGTCTTGCCTTTAATTTCCTATGTTGCTTCTAATTAGATTTCAAGTATTATTTTTAATATAATCTCTTAACTTTATTTCTAATTACTAGCATTATTTTATATATGAATTTCTAATAAATTCACAACTATTTAACTTTCTTCTACCTAAATTACTTCTATTTATATATCTTTCATCTAAATTTACTGTCTTTTTGTTGAACCATTGTTGTGCGTCCGTTTACTGCTTTATTTTTGGGTTCTAATATTCTTCCTATTCGATTAACCCCATTTTGAACTTATACTACCTCTTATATTCCGCCTCTAAAAAGAATTATACAACTTTAAATTATTTCTTTCTTTTAAGAAAAATCAACGAGCTATATACGCTTTACTATTTTTTTCAAAGAAATCAACTTTTTATAAAACCCATTTATTGAAATTTTCAATTTAACTAATTTTAATTTTTACTAAAACTTTTTATTTAAATATAACATAGATATTTTATTGGGGCTTTGCACAGAAGGTCCATATTTCTGATGTTGTTACAAGAAAAGTCCATGTAGCAATTAATATGTAAATTAGGTTCCTATTTTTCTAAATCTGAAAGCGCAAATCTGATAGAAAAAGCAAGTAAATTTGCGCTTTTCAAAAATTTCAAAATTTCAAAAAAAATTTCAAAATCAGAAAGCGCAAACTAGCTTGCCCTTTCCTAATAGAAAGCGCATGTTAACTTGCGCTTTTAAAAATTTTCAAACATTTAAAAGAAATTTTAAAATCAGAAAGCGCAAACTAACTTGCGATTTTCAAAAATTTCAGAAGTTTCAAAATTAGAAAAGTGCAAGCTACCTTGCATTTTCTGTCAAAAAAGTGCAAGGCAACATGCGTTTTCTATTTTTCAAAAATAGGGACCAAATTTACATATTCGTTTCTGCCGGGACTTTTCTTATAACAACATCGAAAACAGGGACTTGTATCTCTTTTCTTGTATTTTATTTTATATATTTTTTCAAAAATTTAATATTCAATTACTTTCAAAATAAGGTTTCACTACCTTTATATAATTCCTTTGAAAAGCATTTCAAATATATTATTTATATATTTTTCTTAAACTTTAGTATTAAAATCATTTCAATTTTTATACTAAATTCTTTCATATGGCGTCTAACTCAGAGTGGATTTTAATTTGTCCCTTCTTTTGGACCTTTCTTCTTTCTGACTTACTTGCGGACTTATCTTCTTCCAAAATATGAAAATCTGATTATCATCTTGGAGTGATTACTACGCACCTTCTGTCGGGAACTTATTTCTTCTGGATATCTTCAACATATAGGCTCTTACTTTCCCATTATCTGGACCTAATGTTCATCATCAATCAACAATCTTGCGGGGATCTACAACAATTGGGATATTGCAGGTCCAACTAGGGAGTCATGTACTATCTAACTTTAGGGACCTTCCATATGATGCACACACTCTCTTTACAATTCAATGCCTTTCCATACAACTATTTCCCAAGGGGTAATCAAGATAGGGGTGTACCTTCAACTTCATCCATTGTTCGACTCATAGTCAACTTATCCATCTTTTCAGAATATGGTTACAACTACTTTGTAGTCGGAATTTATAGGATTTGCAATAAAATATATTTGTAGTTATAGAAAAAATAAAAATAAGCTCACTCAACATTTCCTAATTCTTAAGATCGACTAACCTAAGCTCTGATACCAATTGTTACAACCCGCACCCTAGTCGACATGAATTTTCGCTAAATCGAAAACCCAAGTCCACAAAGTACAGATCATAGGTTTTTGGTATCCTGCAAATAAACAATTGCATATCAGAGCTCTATCGATAAAAACTCACAGCATAATAGTAAATTATAATAAAACATATAGTTACCAACAAAGGTTGACACTTCTAAGATCAAGTGTCCTTGTTAGTGTCCAGCATGCATATGGAAATGTGAACTTAAACCGTTTACCAGTACATGTCCTTCTAAAGATATCCTATGGGTTTTATGAGGAGGGTGGTCAGAACAATGTTCTAGTGATTGTTAAATTACACACTATATATAGAACACTAGTTTTTGCCGATTGCGTTCCATCACATGTTATGTCTTTTATTTTTCTTTTTCATTTTGACTCCATGTGCGCATACGATATGCCTCACCTACCTAAAGTTAGCCATAACAACATATAAATATATAAGTACCACAGTCCTCCTTTGGACCAAGATACTATCCCTGCCAATATCTATAATCCAGCACCTCATCAGGATCTATCATCAATGCAGTATCACATCCTCATCATCGTGCATACCAAGGATGTAACACCCCATAAAATGAACCATAATTAAATAGATTAAATTGAATTAAATATGATAAGGTTGAGTATGGGAATTTTATAAAGTTTGGAATTTGACTATGAAAGTTTTCCCTTTGTGTTTGTGGTGAAATTCTGATATGTTTCCATATATAATATGCTAAAAACGTAGCTCAAACGAAGAACTTATGAGCGTTTGATGTTTTCAGAATTAAATTAATTTATTTTTAATTCAAATTGAAATTAAAATTAAAATATCAAAATTAACTTGAGGGCTAAGTAAACATTTTAATTAACATTTAATGTTAAAGTTAAATAGGTTAAGAAATTAATTAAAACGCAACAGAATAAATAAATACCCAAAATAATCAACGGTCGACATCTTTACTGTAACCGGTCGACCCCTCATGGTCGACCGGTTGGGGAGGGGCGGCCGACCGGTCAAAGCTAAATTTTTACAGTGGCGGCTAAGGCTTGAAGTGGTGTGCTATTTATTTGTACGTTACAAATTTCCCTGTTTTAAACTATTTTCACCATATGGTTCTGGTGCGTTTCAAACCCTATAAATAGAACTCTGTCCTCTCCACTTTTTATACATATTATTTTAAGGAATTCAATGAAACTCTGCCATTGTTATCTCTCCAAATTAGATTAAGAAACACCGTAGAGAATTCAGGTAAGAATCCAAACTATTATTTCTTCTTTCTCTAACCTATTCTATTATATTCTCCTCCAACTATTCTGAATCTAATAAATATATATACCTCTTCCCTATTATGTTTTATATATATCAAAAGAGAGAGATTCTGGAAGAGGTTATGAGGCAAGCAAATCGAAGGAAGGCAAAGCTAAGGCAATTCTGTAAGTGGAAAGCTTAGTATTTCTTTTCAGCAATTGTTTAGTATATTCCAATCTAGATTTGAATATGCCTTAGGGATTTTGGGATTTCGAAAATATGATAGATAAAATCACCCAAAATTTCTTTTTATTTTGATATGTCAATCTATGCTAAGATTCCCAATTATTTACATTAATTTGATGAGATTTGTTTTGTTTATGCAATTTTTGATAATATCATAGTCTATTCCACTTCTCCTTTTTCTTTGGGTCAAATTGTGATCCTTCAATAAAATAAGAGGTTTAGGTTATGAATTCTATTCGTAGTTTACACCACTTATTTTTATCTATTTCTTTGTAAAAGAGGAGTTGAATAGAACATGGTGTTTAGGTTGCAATTATTATTGTTTAAGGTTTTCCATTGAATTGGTGTAATAAATTGAGTTTTTATTTTATTTACAAGTTTGTTACCGCAGTTTGGTTATGAATATTTATTCTCTATTTTGGACATTAGAATCCCATGAAATCTTGGAAATTTGAAGAAAAGGACTTGTAATAATAATTGGTTAGGGAATTGGTATTAAACGAAAGTTTACAGTGTAAAATCCGTGCGTTTAGAACTTATTAGGCGTGAATATTTATTAATTGTTGCGTATAAGATGTAGTTAATTAGGCATTTATTTACCTTTCTTCCACCATTAGGAAAGTAACTGATTTTGAGGCGGAAATAAGAGGAAACTCTTATATAACCTAATTATTACTTTAAGGCGTAATGAGGAAGATTCCTTATAAGGCCTTATTTATGCAGCTGTGAGATGAGTATATATATGAAGATTAATTGATTTTTGGCTAAGTCATAGGGATGTGAGGTCAAAAGAGTAACAAGACGGAATTCTGCCCTTTACTTTGAGGCTACCAGTAGTTGTGTACACTTTTATTGATGTGAGATATCCTTATGATAATATTTGTAATGACGCGAGATTAGCTCCAAATTCCGTAGGAAAATATGCCCAGCTAATCTGGCTACCAGTCCTTAAGAATAGCGGACTAATGTAAAACGTCATTATGAGTATGGGCCATAAGACGAAGAGCCTTCTTCGGGGTTTTATAGTATTAAGTGGTTGGACCTGCCTCTTTTCCTCAGATGAAGTATTAAATGGCAAATGGGTTGCGTTAGGTGGTAACTCTATATGGGTCCGCTTCTAGAAATAGCTCATAAATGATGGGATCTACCTTATTTAAGGTCTTAAATGACCAGAGTCTTACTGTGACGACCCACCTTTTTGAACAGTTCTGGTTGACAATAAACCACACATGTCCAACTCAAACCGTTTAAAAGATAGATTATCCATGGGTTTATTTTAAAGAATTAAAAGAAAAGAAGAAACAATAATAGAATCTTGCAGCTGAACGACAAAATATAATAATCACACAAACAGTTCATAAAGCTGTTTAACAAATATACATTAGATTTCGATTTATAACATCATTAGAGTTATATACAGTATTTCAGAGTTATACATTTCAATATACAGAATGAATAATGAAACGGAATAGATACTAGTAAATATGATATACCAAATCTTCGTCTTCGTCCTCCGGAACGACTATCTTCGATAATTGAAAAACTCGATCTGACCCGAGCGTAAAGAAAAACAAAACACTCGAGTCAGGATTAAAAATCCTCATGTAAGTCAAATCAAAATTAGGAGAAATATAGTTTCAAAATGAACCATCTCTTTCCATTTCCAATGAATCTAGACTCAGATCCAAATTCCAAACAAATAAATTGAATTCCAATGTTTCAATTCAATTCCTTTCAAATTCAATTTCATTCGATTTTGGATTTCGATTTCAATTTAAATCTATTTAAATTTTGATTCAAACGATTTAATTTAGTGGCTTGAGTTTCAATTCGAATTTCATTTCAAAACAATTTCAGTTTATATAAATTCGAGGTCTAATCTCCATACAGGGATTTAAATTACTTAAATCAATTTAACTTCAATGCTCGAATTTTTAAGATTCAAATCTTTAGAATAATCAAATTTCAATAATTCAAAACATATATTGCTTATAACTTCGAAATTTCAAATAGAATTCTTTACATAAATTCTTTTAACAAATTTGAATTCCAACATTTCCAAAGCTCGAATTTTAAAATAATCCAATTCAATCGTACCAAGAATCAAAATCATTTAATGGTTGGATTTCAAACATCGACCTTCTTATAACCTTTACTTTTGTTTATTAAAGTTATAGAAAAATTTGCAAACCCTTTTATTGCTCTTTAGGAAAAATAAATTATTATAAAAATTAGAATTTAAATTTTATAATCGAAATCCATATTACTTTGAAAATATAAATTTAATTTGATTCACAAAATCAACATCTTTATTATATATAAATTTTCTAAAAGTAAGATTTTAAAGCTTCTTTATAAATTCAATCGATAAAACACAATTTTCGCCGAACGGTGATAGAATCACAAAATGACAATTTTTGGCCAAAGCAGTCAATATGCATCCAAATTCACATATCAAATAGGATATCCAACGTCCATGTCAAATTTAAATATCCAGGTGATGAATCACATCAATAGTGGTAATAACAGTGTGACGCCCTACCTCTATGCTCACAATAACAAAGAGTATTAAAAGAAATACTGTCTGTTATTACGAAGAATAAGGCTGGATAGGAGCGGCCATCTGTAGTTGGCCTTACACTAGTATTGGTTACCTCGATAGGAGTGGTATATATTTTTCAATTTTCATCTCTTATTGATTTACTCCCATCGACATACCCAATTCCAGTATAAAACGAACTACGATGGTTCATAATAGTTTAGAACAATATATATAATAATAACACAGATAATAAAATGCGGAACACAGATAATAAAAGTCTCATATATATATATAACTGATGTTAGTTACAATACATTTGACACAATACATATGATACAACAACAACTGTCGACTCTGGAAGTTATATATACAAGTACATTATCGAATAATATACATGAATACATATCAACCTAAATCAGATATACTGACTACTACAAAATGACGAAGACTACTTCAAAAGATATGAAGAGACTTCATAGCTCAAGCAGCAACCCAAAGCAGGATATCTACAACCTGTAATAACTCAGTCTGACCCGAGTATTAAATTCAAAAGAAAATAATACATGGGTCAGTCTAATTCAAACTCAGTTATTAATGCATAGAAGCAATAATAATTAAATAGCAAATAGACAACAGTCACAAAAATCTCGTCTATCCAATCCTTTAACAAGGAAATCGGATAACGGTAGATATAACACTAAATAGTGTTAAACAACAAATCAGCAAGATAACTAAAAAGATTATCAATGAAGATAATATGAAAACCGCAGAATTGCCTAAATAGCAATTAACAACAAAATAATCCATACTGTTTGGCTGCAGTACACGCTCGCGTGCACTGCCTCGCCACTACAGTGATGAAACACAAAAGCTTAATGAATCAGAAACAAATGGCATCAAATCAAATCAAAATGAACCAGATGGAACTGCAACAGCATCCACCCAGTAACCATCAAATGAACGAAGTGCACACGAATGCACAATGAAAACTCCCAATCGAGCACGAGGTCAAACCCGAGCATTTAAACTGGGTTCAACTCAGGTGAAAATTCAAATGAAATGGTCAAGACACAAAAATCAAGCCTCGACCAAAGTTCAAGTCATACCCATGAAAACATAGGCTAGACAGTCTAGCTCGACCAAGACCAGACTGCAATTTCAAGGTAAAGGAGCGACTCATCATAATTCAAACTGCAACAGACTTCAATATGCACATATCAGATTACATGAAGCCCAAACATGAATTAATGAACATGCTACAGACATGAAGGCAGCAAAACTCAAACCAACCAACAAAGAGAGACCAGGCAAACATACATGAATGCATGTATACATATATGGAGCATTGCAACAGTCAATAGTGAAGTACAAACCAAGTGCACAGCATACAAGCCCAATGCAGACAATGCCAACAAGACTAATGACTACAGTTCAAGGTAATGGTCAACCCAAATATAGCAAGTGGATCAGAGAGCAATGACTGATACAAGTGACTCAAACCAGAACTTCAAAAGGTACCAGACTTTAGTATATCAAATCAGAACAGCAAGTGGAAACGACCCCACAAGAAAAGCATGACCTAGTGGTAAACAAACAACACATGCAATGAACAAAACCTTCTGTAGTGAACAGAGCAACAACAAGGAATCAACATCACATAAACGACTACAAGGTACAATGTGAACTAACTACAAACAACCTGACGTGCAGACCAATTCATGCACAAGATAGCAACTAATCAGTCCAAAGTCGAATGCTCACATGTACATCTGAGAGTATATACATTTCAAATCAAAATCAAGGCCGAGTTCAACCTGAACAGCAGGATACAAGTTGAACATGTCAACATAAATTCAAAGCACAAAAAAATCAAAACTTCTTGATAATCACAATGTTTAATACAGTGATGGTCAAGGAATAAAATCATCCAGCCGTGGTTGTCAAGAAGAGTTCGAACAAAAAGGAAATTCACAAAAAGGAAATTTACATAGCAGTTGTTTTTCGAAGTCGAGCAATTTCAAATCTGAATCAAAACTGAAGTTGTCAAGAAATCAAGCAACGAAGGTCACAACAACACGAGAAGGAATTAAAGATGTGAGTATGAATCACTCAAGAAAATTTCAATCAAAAGACTACTACTCCAACCACATATATACATATAGGCACGTATATGTATACATGTATATGAACTAGAAGCAGTGACAGTAACCCATGTGAACATCAAAAATGCAACATGTATACAACTGTAAATTGGACAATACTAGCATCTCAATCAAGAACAGGACAATGCCGAAGCAAAAAGGCAAAGGCCAGCCCATTGAAATGGATCGAGCAAATGCACAAATACAATATATTGCCTTTTTCAAAAACAAAATATTTGAATTCAAACAACTGTAGTTCAAAATACTTCCGAAGTCACCAACTAAAGCGAACTGGAAAAAAAAGCCAACAGAGGAGTAAAATCAACTATGAACAATGTCGAAGTCAAAGTGAAAGCCAAGTATGCTACATAAATTATCAAAGCAGCAATTAATTGCCAAAGTCAACATAATGACAATTGTCGAAAGCAACTATTCTTCCAAACTCGACTACGAATAAATACCAAAGTCAGGTGACAATGAACAAGTTAGATCATCTAAAACATTCAAGCAAAACCATACGGCCGAGATAAGGCAATTGACGAATTCAAACTAGTAAATATGTACGAAAATCATAGAATTCGACTCTAAATAAACACGAGATACGAATTAGATGTGAGTGGATCACTCACCTTTTTCGATGCGAATTGAAGTAACCGAGCGGAGCTCTTCGTGACGAACGATCGACAAAGAAACGAAATCATCGTTCGATCGAGCAAATCGAAGTCGTGACACTCCAGAATCAAGCGGAGACAAAAGATTTCGATCAACTCGAAGCAACCAGCCGACTTCATCAAACCCTAATTTCGCGAAGGGGACGAACGAGTCGTCATTTTTTCTTTTCGTTGATTGTTAGGGTTGTGAAAAAAATGAATACTGGGGAATCCCTTTTGCCTTAGATAATTATCACGGCAAAAATATAAAAATGAAAATGTGGCCCAATTTTAAGTTTTAAAGCCCGCCCAACATTTAACATATTTATAAAAGAATTTCAATTCGATTTAAATTCCAATAGCAATTTTAATCGTCTAATGACGATAACTAACTTTTACAAAATCCCGGGTTGTTACAGACTCCCCTCCTTATAAAAATTGCGTCCCCGCAATTTTCATAATTAAAGTCGTCAATAACAATTATTTTACTAACATAAACTGGTTAAGCTAGAAAAATAGAGGTCGAGAACACAAACGCCAAAGAAATCTTTTAATTCCATAAAAGAAATTCGCAAATTCTCAACAAAACCTAATTATCAAATAGATAATCAGAAAACAGCAAAAATGAATAAATACAATTATCAGCGATATTCAATTATCAATTAGATAATTAGAATACAGAAATCACAAAACAGCAATGTCTAATTATCGATACGATAATTAGAAAACAGCAAAATCTAATTATCAACAAAGATAAATAGAAAATAGAAATTCAATATAATCAACATAATCTAGAATCAATTAGAGACTAGAAAATCTCATATCAATAAAATCAGCAATCAACAAATATCTAATTATCAAAAACGATAATAAAAAATCAACAAATATCTAATTATCACAAACAATAATTAGAACTCAAATCAACAATATCTAATTATCATAAACGGTAATCAGGAAACATCAAATCATCAAATATCTAATTATCACAAACGATAATCAGGAAACATCAAATCATCAAATATCTAATTATCACAAACGATAATCAGAAATCTCAAATCAACAAATATCTAATTATCACAAGCGATAATCAGAAATCTCAAATCAACAAATATCTAATTATCAAAAACGATAATCAGAAATCACAAATCAACAAATATCTAATTATCAAAAACTATAATCAGAAATCTCAAATCATCAAATATCTAATTATCACAAACGATAATCAGAAAACATCAAATCAACAAATATCTAATTATCAAAAACAATAATCAGAAACAACAAATATCCGATTATCAAAAACGATGATCAGAAACAACAAATATCTAATTATCGATACGATAATTAAATCTCATAACAGCAAATATCTAATTATCGATACGATAATTAAATCTCATAATAGCAAATATCTAATTATCAGCAAAGATAATTAGAAAACACAAATCGCAAATCGCAAAACTGCAAATATCTAGCTATCCAACAAATAACTAGAAAACACGAACTTCATAATCAGCAAAATTAGCAAATATCCAATTATCAAAAACGATAATCAGAAAACATCAGATAATCAGAAATCTCAAATCAACAAATATCCGATTATAAAAAACGATAATCAGAAATCAACAAATATCTAATTATCAAAAATGATAATCAGAAATCACAAATATCCGATTATCAAAAACGATAATCAGAAACAACAAATATCCAATTATCAAAAACGATAATCAGAAACAAAAAATATCCAATTATCAAAAACGATAATCAGAAACAACAAATATCCAATTATCAAAAACGGTAATCAGAAACAACAAATATCCAATTATCAAAAACGGTAATCAGAAACAACAAATATCCAATTATCAAAAACGGTAATCAGAAACAACAAATATTCAATTATCAAAAACGATAATCAGAAACAACAAATATCCAATTATCAAAAACGATAATCAGAAACAACAAATATCCAATTATCAAAAACGATAATCAGAAACAACAAATATCCAATTACCTGCAGATAATTGGAAACAACAAATATCTAGAAATCAATTAAGATGACTAGAAAATCAACATAAAAGGTGGATCGATCCCATCAGATGGCGAGTTTTTAGCTACGCCGCACGTGCATCAACAAATGGCCGAAGCCTACCAAGTACTATATTTTGGCGCCCAACAAATAACCCGAAGGTCTAGTACTGGTATTGACCCGAAGGTCCATCATATGACCCGAAGGTCCAACATAGTGTCCCGAAAGCACACAAAATCATCAAAATCATCAAACAACATATGTTTCAATTTACGAGTCCGGAATTAACCGAAATAGCAAACGCACATGTCCCATACCACGTTTTTTACTAAATCATTTGATACTCTTCATCGTTTCTTTGAAAGTGCAAAATTGTGTATTTTGTAAAAATAACATTTTACATTCTCAAACGGACAAGTCCGGAATTAAGCGAATCAGTAAAAGAAAGGGTTCATAGTCCTCGATTTTGCTGAATCGTTTAAGTCGCTTCCTCATTCTTTTGAAAGCGCAAACTGTAAAAATTTTGTATTTTAAATAAATAACATTTTACGTTCTCAAACGGACAAGTCCGGAATTAAGCGAATCAGTAAAAGAAAGGGTTCATAGTCCTTGATTTTGCTGAATCGTTTAAATCGCTTCCTCATTCTTTTGAAAGCGCAAACTGTAAAGAATTTTAAAACAATTTTCAAAACACGTGATTAAAGTAGCAACATCAGTAGCAATTTCAAAAAGGAAATTGCACTTCCCAAAACATCGTAAAAACAAATCTCAAAATCAGCATTGCGGGCTAACCGCTTGAAAATCCACTTTTAAAATTTGACGGTTACTGAAGTCAAAGCGACAGTAATTTTTAAACGTCAAAATCTCATCAAAATAATTCACATCAAAATGTAATACCAGTGAATTTTCATTTCTTAAAATTGTCATAAAACACCGTGCTTTAAAATTTTAGCACCGATGTAAAAATCCCGTTATAAAAATAACGGCAACAAAATACGTTTAAACCAAACATCGGTTCAACGTTAAATTAATGCAGTAACGTGCAACTCAAACTTGCATGTATACTACAAAATGAACAAAGAAATCATTCGAATGTATCTTCAATGAAGATAATTCAAAATAGCAAAAATCTCAACAAAAATCACATAACTGCAACGCTTCGAATCCTCTAACTGGATTCGAAATTTTAAAAGAAACAAAATAAACCCAGCTATGTAAATAACAAATGAAATTTATTTCAATTTCATATTTTGATTTTTAAATCAAAAAGATTATCAGCTGTATTCAGCGAAGATAGTCTCACTGTTTCCGCTGCGCACTCTGATAACAGAACACAAATTATTCAATCATCAGAACACAGTTTCACTTTTATTTTTAAATAAAGATATTTAAAAATTTCATCAAAATTCCAAAACTTTAGTTTTGACTCAAAGCACAACTAAAAACTTCGACAAATAGTTGTAACACATGTTCCATCTTTATATTATGTCCATAAACCCCAAGTTCTGATACCAACTGTGACGCCCCACCTCTATGCTCACAATAACAAAGAGTATTAAAAGAAATACTGTCTGTTATTACGAAGAATAAGGCTGGATAGGAGCGGCCATCCGTAGTTGGCCTTACACTAGTATTGGTTACCTCGGTAGGAGTGGTATATATTTTTCAATTTTCGTCGCTTATTGATTTACTCCCATCGACATACCCAATTCCAGTATAAAACGAACTACGATGGTTCATAATAGTTTAGGACAATATATATAATAATAACACAGATAATAAAATGCGGAACACAGATAATAAAAGTCTCATATATATATAACTGATGTCAGTTACAATACATTTGACACAATACATATGATACAACTACAACTGTCGACTCTGGAAGTTATATATACAAGTACATTATCGAATAATATACGTGAATACATATCAACCTAAATCAGATATACTGACTACTACAAAATGACGAAGACTACTTCAAAAGATATGAAGAGACTTCATAGCTCAAGCAGCAACCCAAAGCAGGATATCTACAACCTGTAATAACTCGGTCTGACCCGAGTATTAAATTCAAAAGAAAATAATACATGGGTCAGTCTAATTCAAACTCAGTTATTAATGCATAGAAGCAATAATAATTAAATAGCAAATATACGACAGTCACAAAAATCTCGTCTATCCAATCCTTTAACAAGGAAATCGGATAACGGTAGATATAACACTAAATAGTGTTAAACAACAAATCAGCAAGATAACTAAAAAGATTATCAATGAAGATAATATGAAAACCGCAGAATTGCCTAAACAGCAATTAACAACAAAATAATCCATACTGTTTGGCTGCAGTACACGCTCGCGTGCACTGCCTCGCCACTACAGTGATGAAACACAAAAGCTCAATGAATCAGAAACAAATGGCATCAAATCAAATCAAAATGAACCAGATGGAACTGCACAGCATCCACCCAGTAACCATCAAATGAACGAAGTGCACACGAATGCACAATGAAAACTCCCAATCGAGCACGAGGTCAAACCCGAGCATTTAAACTGGGTTCAACTCAGGTGAAAATTCAAATGAAATGGTCAAGGCACAAAAATCAAGCCTCGACCAAAGTTCAAGTCATACCCATGAAAACAGAGGCTAGACAGTCCGGCTCGACCAAGACCAGACTGCAATTTCAAGGTAAAGGAGCGACTCATCATAATTCAAACTGCAACAGACTTCAATATGCACATATCAGACTACATGAAGCCCAAACATGAATCAATGAACATGCTACAGACATGAAGGCAGCAAAACTCAAACCAACCAACAAAGAGAGACCAGGCAAACATACATGAATGCATGTATATATATATGGAGCACTGCAACAGTCAATAGTGAAGTACAAACCAAGTGCACAACATACAAGCCCAATGCAGACAATGCCAACAAGACTAATGACTACAGTTCAAGGTAATGGTCAACCCAAATATAGCAAGTGCATCAGAGAGCAATGACTGATACAAGTGACTCAAACCAGAACTTCAAAAGGTACTAGACTTTAGTATATCAAACCAGAACAGCAAGTGGAACCGACCCCACAAGAAAAGCATGACCCAGTGGTAAACAAACAACACATGTAATGAACAAAACCTTCTGTAGTGAACAGAGCAACAACAAGGAATGAACATCACATGAACGACTACAAGGTACAATTTGAACTAACTACAAACAACCTGACGTGCAGACCAATTCATGCACAAGACAACAACTAATCAGTCCAAAGTCGAATGCTCACATGTACATCAGAGAGTATATACATTTCAAATCAAAATCAAGGCCGAGTTCAACCTGAACAGCAAGATACAAGTTGAACGTGTCAACATAAATTCAAAGCACAAAAAAAATCAAAACTTCCTGATAATCACAATGTTTAATACCGTGATGGTCAAGGAATAAAATCATCAAGCCGTGGTTGTCAAGAAGAGTTCGAACAAAAAGGAAATTCACATAGCAGTTGTTTTTCGAAGTCGAGCAATTTCAAATCTGAATCAAAACTGAAGTTGTCAAGAAATCAAGCAACGAAGGTCACAACAACACGATAAGGAATTAAAGATGTGAGTATAAATCACTCAAGAAAATTTCAATCAAAAGACTACTACTCCAGCCACATATATACATATAGGCATGTATATGTATACATGTATATGAGCTAGAAGCAGTGGCAGTAACCCATGTGAACATCAAAAATGCAACATGTATACAACTGTAAACTGGACAGTACTAGCATCTCAATAAAGAACAAGACAATGCTGAAGCAAAAAGGCAAAGGCCAGCCCATTGAAATGGATCGAGCAAATGCACAAATACAATATATTGCCTTCTTCAAAAACAAAATATTTGAATTCAAACAACTGCAGTTCAAAATACTTCCGAAGTCACCAACTAAATCGAACTGGAAAAAAAGCCAACAGAGGAGTAAAATGAACTATGAACAATGTTGAAGTCAAAGTGAAAGCCAAGTATGCCACAGAAATTATCAAAGCAGCAGTTAATTGCCAAAGTCAACATAATGACAATTGTCGAAAGCAACTATTCTTCCAATTTCGACTACGAATAAATACCAAAGTCAGGTGACAATGAACAAGTCAGAGATCATCTAAAACATTCAAGCAAAACCATACGGCCGAGATAAGGCAATTGACGATTTCAAACAAGTAAATATGTACGAAAATCACAGAATTCGACTCTAAATAAACACGAGATACGAATTAGATGTGAGTGGATCACTCACCTTTTTCGATGCGAATTGAAGTAGCCGAGCGGAGCTCTTTGTGACGAACGATCGACAAAGAAACGAAATCATCGTTCGATCGAGCAAATCGAAGTTGTGACACTCCAGAATCAAGCGGAGATAAAATATTTCGATCAACTCGAAGCAACTAGTCGACTTCATCAAACCCTAATTTCGTGAAGGGGACGAACGAGTCGCCATTTTTTTCTTTTCGTTTGTTGTTAGGGTTGTGAAAAAAATGAATACTGGGGAATCCCTTTTGCCTTAGATAATTATCACGGCAAAAATATAAAAATGAAAATGTGGCCCAATTTTAAGTTTTAAAGCCCGCCCAACATTTAACATATTTATAAAAGAATTTCAATTCGATTTAAATTCTAATAGCAATTTTAATCGTCTAATGACGATAACTAACTTTTACAAAATCCCGGGTTGTTGCAAACAACGTGATAACACAGAAATATCCAAACCCACTAGCAACATACAACAAATTAACAATACCATCCATCATAATATAAGTTAAGATCCAAATCAACCAATTCAACCACACACACAACAATAAAAAATTATCAATGTCGGGGTGTTTAACTTAAGGTGATATGCAATCCAAGACCGATTTAAATATCAAATTTTGATGTCAATTTAATAAGTGTACAAAAGGTCAAAATTTTCCTATCAAATTTAAACATCACATTTACCATCAATTCCGACCATCCATTAACAGCCAAATTCCTAACAATTTTAACTGTCAATTTGCACTATAAATTATAATATCTAATTTATCAATCAAATTTTAATGTCGGTTTTTAATTGTCAATCAATTCAACTTCAACTAATTCAATCAATTAATAAATCATGATAGTTAACTAGTTATCAATAACGGGCATTAACTAGTAATTCAGTTTAAATTTTACTTCGTTAACTGGTTTAACTATTAGTAGGAAATTTCATACTTCGTGAGCGTTTAAAACACTCACCTTTTATTTGAACTAAAATTTTTTTAGTGTCAAATAAACTTCAATTCAGCACCACTACATATTCCTCATCGATAGGAACCCAACACGACTTGTTTCGTTCGAATCGGGCCTCGTATGAAAAAGTTACGCTTAAATTAATATAACGATATAATTAAAAACATAATTAACAAAATAATTAACTTAATTATACAATTAATCTCACCGTGCCTCGTCTCTCCCTCTCTTCTACTCATGTACGTGAACAAAAACACGCGCCTCAACCTCCACACGCGCACGCTATCCAAGGCCTGCCGGCGCCGATCAGGCCTCACCACCGCACGTGCATCGTTGACCTCCACCATCGCCTGTGATTTTGTTGCCTCCGCCGCCATCGTTGACTCAAAAAATGCGAAAACTGCATGACTCTTTTCAAGCTTGCATTACCAACCGACACGTCCGATCGCTACGAAACTTGAAATCCTATAATAGTTTACTATTATGGATCCGATGAAACTGGTTTCGTCGAAATTCGAGATAGTGGCCAAAATGGCTATTTCTATTCGTTAAGTATAATATAAAATTTCCAATTTCTAATTATTCACTTTTAAATCCAATTTTAAATGTTAACAATCTTCATTCATATTTAAATAAAATTTAAATCAACTTTCGATATCATTTTCATTCATATTAGATTCAAAATTCAATTATTTAAATAATTTCCAATATTAAATTTAAATAGTTTAATTATCCAATAAATTACATTAACAATCATAAATTTCCAAATGAATTTAGTTATCGATAATTATTTTATTTTCATCTAAATAATTCAACACTTATGATTCAATTCTTGTTATTGATTATAAACACTTCCAATACATAGAATTTCATTTTCATATTGGTTATTGCTAAAATTTTCAAAATTGGTTATTACAGAATTTTATTCAAGTTCATATTCAATAACTTCAATAATAAATCATTAAAATTTTAATTCTAACCATTTTTATTCAATAATCACATTAAATTTAATAATTTAAAATAGTTAAAAATATGGGTCGTTACACTTCCAATTTTCCACTTGGAGGTATTAAGTAGCCTATGAGATTCCATGTGATGTCAACTAAATAGTACCATTGAGGAGCATGCTTCTAGAAATAGGTCTTAAATGATGGGGTCTGCCTTAATTAAGGTCTTAAATGACCAGATTCTGCTTGTTTTCCACTGGGTAGTTTTAAGTACCTTGGGTACCGTCTCTTACAGTATTAGCTATTTATGACATATGATTAGGATATGAGGTTCTAGAAACCTACTTCTGGAACGGAAGATATTAAGTGGTTGGACCTGCCTCCTTCCCTTATAAAGAAGTACTAAATGACTATAATGATTATATATTCATATTTATATTCTTCTTTTTGAAATATACTGCCCAAATACTGAAAAGGTAAGACTCGAGATTTTTATTCACCAAACACTTGTTTTTTTGACTCCTTCCTCGTTACAATGTAGGTTAAGGACGGAATGATGGCAGTGACGATGTTTAGAGATAGAGAAGCTGGGTTTGTGGCAGTATTTATTATTATTACTTGCTTTTATGTGTACAGATATTATGTTATGATTTTTATGGAAACTCGTATTATGACAGTTTTATGGTTTTGAAATAAATGGGTACACTTTGCTATTATATTTTATTCCCGCTGTAAGTTTTGAAAGTTTAGTTATGGCTCCATGCTGTTATTTTCTTAGTTCTACCAACAACTTACCTTAGAATGGATCTAAGTTTCGATGGGCCTTTTTCGGGTCGAAATTTAGGCATGTTCCGGTTGTTACATTTGGTACCAGAGCCTAGGTTACCTGAACAATGGGGAAAGTACACTATGCGTATGAGTGGCATGCTTATTATTTTTGAAAATGGTATTTTAAAAGATTTTTCTAAAACTCATACTACATATATATATACTTATTTTGAATTTACGCGTAACTCTACAAATTCCGACTATAGAAGTAGCTGCTACCATATCCTGAAAGGGCGTACGAAGCAACTATGAGTTGGAAAATAAATAGAGTTAAATTTATACTTCTTTATAGGACTTAGACTTCTGTAATGACCTGCTATCTCGAACCATTCAAATTGACAATCATCCATACATGTTAGACTTGAATTGCTCAAAACAACAGATTGTTAATTTTTATTTGGAAAAACTTAGCATATAAAGTAAATAAATCAATCACAAAATCACTGACACAGAGTAATATAACAACAAGCAGCGGAACAGATAAATAGTAGTTCATAAACTACTATATAAACATCAGAGTCTAAAGTAAAATAAAACAAAAATCTCGAATACATAGAAGTTACTCATACAAAGGCAACTGACAAGACCTGAATATAAACAACTGGAGATAACTAAAATAACCGAAAGCTGAATAGATATAAGACGGATCTTCAAACAAAGCTCCAAGCTCCAAAGGTGAGTTTCAAATGCTGTGACACTCAGTCTGACCCGAGCATAAAGCAAACACAAAACACTCGAGTCGGGATTAACATTCTTATACAAGTAAATCAATGCAAGTGAAATGTTCACTAAATTACAAAATAACTTAAAGATGTTTGGGATTTCCATCCTTTAAGGATCCGTTAAACTATCTACATACATAGTGCAATACGCTACATAGATAATGTCTATAGTAAAGTAAAATATTAAAATAGCGTTAAGGCGTTACCCATATCCCCCTTAACACATTTTTATAGATGTCGTAGTCTATACAGTACTATAAACTCCACCAACTTGGTGGTTTACTCAGGGAGAACTCCATAGGTACGGTAGAAAACAAACTCGTAGAGGGCGCGTTAAGGCATGTGATAAGGCACGCGAGGCAATGCCAGGGTAAGATTCTACCGTTCGCACTCCCAGACTGGTGGTAATGCATAGCAGCTACTACCGCCCACCTCGAGACACACTCCCAAATAAAAGGTGCACCCAATCAAACCACAAAGTAATAGAATGGTATCGAAGAAGCATGCTCGATTGGAGGTGCGACCTCACTTGGCCCGGTATAGCTCTTGTTTTAGCCACATCAAGCTGACTCGTAGGAGTCAGGGATGTGTTAATACCTTATACAGAATCGTTCGCCAAACCATCATACTTTGTTCTGGATTCTCCACCACGTACACAGTTGTTAAAGTGGTTTTCGGTATTGGTAGAGAGTATAATAATATCCAATCCTAGTCCCTTTAACAACCAACCGCTTATTTCACACCATGGTCATTTCTTTTCAAACAGTTCATAATTCATATCAAGATATCATATTCATTTCAAAAGTTATACCACGTTCGAAACCATATTCATTTTCGAAATTATATCGCTTTTGAAACCATATTCACTTTAAAAATCAAAACAGCAAAATAGGTTAACCCTCATATCAGAGTATTCGCATTCAAATCCATTAAATTCTAAATCATAACAATTTCCACTTAAACAGCTTAAATCTTGAAATTAGTTTATAAATATTGAAATAGTTAAAAATTAAAAATAGTTTATAATTAAAAATAGGTTATAGATTAAAATAATTTTATATATTAAAAGAATTTATATCGAATATAGTTTCAAATTAGAATTGTTTCTTCCAATTTCAAAAATCAATTCAGATTCTCGTTAAACCATTTTAATTTATATCGATTTCAAATCCAGCTTTGAATTACAAATCTAAACCACTTCCAAGTCAATAGGTTTCAAGCTTTAAATACTCAAACAATTTACAATAACCCAATTTGACAAATTTCATTTATATTTCATAATTCAACTTTAATTTTATTTAAATTTGGAAATATTCACTGGATCACTTTTATAAAATTTAAATAAAATCTCAAATTACAAGTATAAATCAATATTCAATTTCAATTTCAATTTTATTTAAATTTGTAAATATTCAATTAATCACCTTTAATCAAAAATCCAATTATCAAGTTATAAAAATCATATCTTTAAAATCTCAAATTAATAAGTTTCAAATCAATTTTTTTATTAAATACAATTCTTAAACAAATAAAATTTCAAATCAATTTCAATTTGTCTTTCCCACTTTATTTATTAAAGTTAATACAAAAACCTATTTAATATATTAAAATAAATTTAAATAAATCTGTAAAACATATTATATACTAGTTAAATTAAATTTTTATTAACTTATATTATATTAATTATTATTAAATTAAATCTTATTATTATTAAATCTATTTTAAATCTTATTTTATATATTTAAAAATAATAAAGTTACAAATAAAAATTTTATAATTTATAATTTGAAACTTAATTTATAATTTTAAGATTTCCCAAACATATAAATTAAAAATCTAAATTTTTATAAATATTAAAATTTAAATATCTTTATATTATATTTAAAATTCAATACTTATTAAACCCATCTATTTCCTTTCAAACCTTTAAAAATCAATTTTCAAAAAAATAGACCAACGGTGTCCGTATATAGTTTTCTATCCTATGGTCAAGTGATACAGATATTTATCATTTCAATCCGCCATTTAAATTTAATATTTTACGAGTATATATCATTTCAACCCGCAATCCCAAAATTCAAAATTCAATAAAATCGCTTGGGTTTATCATTTCATCCCATAATGATTTTCCCTTAATCTACAAGATCGTTCGGGTATGTATCATTTCAACGCATAGGGAATTTCTAAACTAACAGGGAACTTGCAGAGTGAGAACAATATGATAATAATATAATATATCAACAACAAGCATATATCATGATTGACAATATAACATATATATAACAGGTTATTGGTGTCAATACTGTCAGATAGCATAGGTGAACAAATGCAAATAATAACATATCATAGTTAACGATTAAATAACAAACAATTTAAATTTAAATACATATTTCAATCGTCATTTCATGTGAATTGAATCTACTAACTATAAGAATATTAATTGTGAGTGATCACTCACCTTTCGAGGCTAGAGAAATAATAATAGCAAAGAAGATGACACAAAAACGCACACGGATACGGACACTCCACAACAACATTCAGAATCTGCTGCGACAAGTTCGACCGTGGCAGGCAAAGCACAAAATTCGATAAAAACAAATATATATATATAATATTCCTTTTCTTTTTAAAACAATATTTAATTTAAATCACATATTTAAAATAAAAATCTTTATATATATATATATATATATTAAAATTAATATTTAATATAACCCATAATAAAATAAACCTTTATATTATCTTTGAAAATCAAAAAAGATAAAATAAAACCTTTATAATCATTGCATATTATATTTCAAATCATAATTTCTTAAAACACATATTGAAATCATTATATATATTATATTTTAAAAATCTATATATAAAAATCAAAATATCTATATAATATATTCTAAAATGTATATATATATACATAAATCAAAGTATCAATATACATATTATGTATTAAAACACAAGTTAGAAGTTGGCAGAGCTGCTGTGCTCGGCCAAGGATTGATGTGGCATGGCAATGAAGGGGAGGGCTGCATAGGTAAGGAGCTGGGGTTGGTTTGAAGTGGTCAGGGTGGGCCAAGGAATGATGGTTGTCATCAGGGGAAGGAGGTTTGTCGGCAAGGAAGGGAATGGAGAAGCGTTGTGTGCTACGTCTTCTCGGCAGTGGGTGGATCCGATGGCGGCTGCTTGGGTCGGATTGGTGGTGGATCTGGGAGGCTCTAGGTTGTAGGCGGAGTGATGGCTGTCAAGGGGGTCAGGGTGGAAGCTTAAAGGGCTGGAGGTTGGTGGTAGCTTCGGTCAGCGGGGTAGGGAGATGGGTGGCATGGATCATGTAGTGATGGGTGGCGGAGTCGTGGGAAGGTCGGGTGGAGGAAACAAACGGCGTGGATTTCGGGTGCATAGGAATGGTGGTGGGCGAAGGTTTGTGGCTGTCAATTATGGGCGAAAGGATGGGTGTTGGCGGGTTTTTGGCTGCGGCCGAGAATGGTGAAGGCGAAGGGAGCAGTGGGGTGTGCACCTACTGGTGGTTTCAAGGGCTGACGTGCTCGGAAATGGGAGAGAGGATGCGGCCACTCATGCAAGGAGATGGGTTTATGGAAAACATGACAGAGAGGGAGATGACGAGCATGCTATAGGAAGGAAGCAAGACAAATATATATTATTTCTTCTTTTTCTTCAGAGAAGAAGAGCAGACGATAAGATTGAATGGGACCAAGAAGAAAATGGAACAGACAAGAAATATATTAATCATTGGGAATAGATACAGCCACACACCTGAATTTAAGGAATAATAAAATCAGATGGTTGTTGATTAACACGGTAGATAGATGAAAGGGTATAGGAAACCCAAAAGCCCAAATATGGAACCGATACGACAAATCATTTCGTTGATTTCGCCGCGTACCGGACACCAAATCGCAGGATTGAATATACTGCGGAGATCAACACGATGAAGCGAACAGAATGGTACACAGATATGGGTGATACGATCACCCTATTAAAAGTCGATATTCGCTACCAAAAATGCAGCTAAAATGCCAAAAATAATATAAACGGAGCTATAGCAGTCCAAATTTGGCGAAACAAAATATGACGTCTCACTCAGAAAATGATAAACAATTTTATTATATAAAAAATATTCAGATTTCAAAAATATTTAATTTTCATCCAATTTAACTGATTTTAATTGAAATTGAAAATTACACAACAAAACTAACTTTCATATTTCCCAATGAAAATCTGCCAATTGCTATGCTAAAGTACATGCATACCAAATATCAAATTTTCGTTGCTAAATTTATTTGTTTAATTTTCAAGAAAATTCAGTTAATTATGTTATTTAAACCGTTAAAATTTCTAGGTCATTACACTCTCCCCCACTCAATACTTTTCGTCCCCGAAAAGGAACCAGATAGGAGAATAGAAACAACAGAAAGGAAAGATAGATTTGAATTACATACTACCAGATACAACAATCGACTCAAAACCATATAAATTTCATTTATTATTATTATTCTAATTAACTTACTTCAATTAATTTACATTAAATCCAATTTATTTGAATTCACCTTAATTACTTCTTAATTGATTAACATTTATTTATTGTTATTTATCTCGTTAATCATTCAATGGATTTATTCAATTAATTCATTTTTAATTGGTTTATATTCAACTAATTTTATTTCAGTCCATTTTTATTCAATTTCAACTATTCTTAGTAATTTACTTTTGTATCACAAATGGTTTACAAAGATATAAATTAATTTACTACCCGTTTAGTTTCTTAAGTTTATATTTATTTACTTAAATAGCATTCTCTTTTATTATTCAATTTATTCCACTTAACATTTTTTTCCATATAGATTAAGTGTATAAACATTTATTATAACCACTAAATTTTTATTTATAAATTCCCTTAAAAAATTATTTTTGGATATCTTATTACTTACATTAGTATTGTATATTATTCAATTACATATCCTTATTACATTCAAACTTTTCCAGGTAAGTTTTATTATTGTTTCTGAGTATAATTGAGCACTATACAAATTTACCTTTTTATTTATAACATTACTACTAAGCAAAAATTTAGTCTAAACATTTTATTACTTAAATTATCTCTTGTATAACCTTCCATTACATATTCACATTACATTTTAACTTTTTGAATATTTCAGGTAAGTTATATATATTTTAGAATGCAATTGAGTATTATACAAACTAATTTTATCCTAGTTCAACATTTCAAATTGTTCTAATTCCATTTCTCATTTTTAAACACTCCAATTATTCAAAATTTTGCTTCATTTCAAAAATTGAAAACCATTACTTAACATGAACTTAAGAGTTAAATTTTTGGTTCCACTTCAACCCATTTTGAAATAAATATACAAATATATATAATTTGTACATCAACTCATACTCAAGAAATTCAAATCAAATCCATTTTCCAAAACAAAAGTGTAGCAAAGCTACTAAGTGGTCTCTACACTTTGAGACTCACAAATGAATGTCGATGATGCTGCAGTCATCATCGAATTATTTTCCAACGACAAAAGAGGAGAGTACAGACTTATTTCTTTTAAAATCCATTGGAAAACAATTTCCATTCGAAAATACTTTCAAAAAATATATTTTCTCAAAACTTTGAAACCAAATTTGAAAAGCACCGAAAAATTAAACCCTCAAATCCAAATTTTAAATTCATTAGGTTTATAAACCATGTTTATAAATTTCAACTTCTTATAACATGCAATAATAGTTAATGGTTTAAAAATGTTGACAAAACAATAAATGATAATCTGTATTATCATTTCTAACAACACTTCATTTAACCATCTAATTTCAGAAATTTACTTATATATAAATCATAAAATTGTTTCATTTACCAATATCGGAAACAATATTGTTTCAGTTTGCTCTATTCAAGTGTTTTGGAATTCCTATCGATTACGTTGGCCAAACAAATTGATCGAAACCCAAATCAAACTCAATAATTCAAACAACACAATATAAAATATTTTATATCAATTACTAATACGTTCTCTCTAAGGATGATTCAAGATTGGATTTTAGAACAAGGATGGAAATTCAAAACAATAGGCTCGAAAGGAAGATAAGATAATTAAATTACAAAAGGGAAAAGATGGATAGACTTTCATTAATCGCGGCGACCTTAACCGGGTCAACCGAGATTTAGAAAACGAGAATATCATCAATGAAAGCCAGGGTAACTTGTTTAGAACATCATGGAAAACGCGATCCATGGGATCGACGAAGAAAGCAGGAGCATTGGTTAATCCAAAGGATATGACCAGCTATTCATAGAAACCATTCGTCCGGGAGGCAGGACAACAGGTCGAGCTCTAGGAATAGGATCGATGTAGAATTCAGTTTCCCGCTTGGGAGAAAGAGAAGTGACTTCACCAAACATCAGGATAATCCCTGACTAACTGCGTGGAGTCGAGATCATTGGGCTGAGGATTAAACGAAAAGTTAAAACTGCCAACAAAATCCTGAGGAAATCGACATTCTATCACAAGAGAATTGCCCTGGTCGTCTACTAAAGAAAGGTTCGGGTTTTGCAAGAGATAACAGCATCAAAATCGAGGACATAGAAATCTCTGGTGAATCGATGCATGTTGTAAAGGAGTTTCGCCCCTTTACAAATCATACTCAGGTTGGCTGGACCGCCGATGGGATTAGTCACACCTAAGGATGAAGTTTCAATTGAGGTTGAAGCTATAGGATGCTCCAGTATTAAGAAGAACACAAATAAGGAAAACAAGAATGGATTTCAGAACAAAGGGAAAGTTCCAAAATTAAAAAGAAATCCTAATCAAGGAGAATCCTAACAAAGAATTTCAAGCTCGAACGAAGGTGATCCTGTAATTAATTTTTACTCATTCTAGGGTATTACTACCCTATCTCTAATGAGTTTTTACTCCATATGCTAAGTTTGCCTAAACCTGGCTCAGATATCAACTGTAACGACCTGCTATTTCGAACCATTCAAATCGACAATCATCCACATAAGTCAGACTTGAATTGCTCAAAACAACAGATTGTTAATTTATATTTGGCAAAACTTAGCATATACAGTGAATAAACAATCACAGAATCACATACACAGAGTAATATAACAATAAGCAGCGGAATAGATAAATAGTAGTTCATAAACTACTATATAAACTTCACAGTCTAATGTAAAATAAAACAAAAATCTCGAATACATAGAAGTTACTCATACAAAGGCAACTGACAAGATTTAAATATAAAAAACTGGAGATATCTTAGATAACCGAAAGCAGAATAGATATAAGACAGATCTTCCAACAAAGCTCCAAAGGTGAGTCTTAAATGTTGTGACACTCAGTCTGACCCGAGCATAAAGCAAAACACAAAACACTCAATTCAAGATTAACATTCTTATACAAGTAAATCAACTCAAGTGAAATGTCAACTAAAATACAAAATAACTTAAAGATGTATGGGATTTCCATCCTTTAAGGATCCGTTAAACTATCTACATGGATAGTACAATACGTTACATAGATAGTGTCTATAGTAAAGTAAAAAAATATTAAAATAGCGTTAAGGCATTACCCATATCCCCCTTAACACATTTTTATAGAAATGTCGTAATCTATACGGTACTGTAAACTCCACCAAACCAGTGGTTTACTCAAGGAGCACTCCATAGGTACGGTACAAAACAAATTCGTAGAGGGCGCCAAGATTTCAAATTAATAAGTTAAGGAGGATATGGGTAACTCCATTAAGGGGATATGGAATTAATAAGTTAAGGGGGATGGAATTAGTACTCAGGGAGCACTCAGGGAGCACTCCATAGGTACGGTACAAAACAAACTTAGGGAGCACTCCATCTCAAATTAATAAATTTCAAATCAATTTTTTTTATTAAATACAATTCTTAAACAAATAAAATTTCAATTCAATTTCAATTTATCTTTCCCACTTTATTTATTAAAGCTAATACAAAAATCTATTTAAAATATTAAAATATATTTAAGTAAATCTTTAAAACATATTATATATTAGTTAAATTAAACTTTTATTAACTTTTATTATATTAATTATTATTAAATTAAATCTTATTTTTATTAAATCTATTTTAAATCTTATTTTATATATTTAAAAATAATAAAGTTATAAGTAAAAAATTTATAATTTACAATTTGAAACTTAACTTATAGTTTTAAGATTTCCAAAACATATAAATTAAAAATCTAAATTTTGTACATATTAAAATAAAAAATATCTTTATATAATATTTAAAAATCAATACTTATTAAACCCATCTATTTCCTTTCAACCCTTTGAAAACCAATTTTCAAAAAAAAATAAACCAACGGTGTCCGTATATAGTTTTCTATCCTATAATCAAGTGATATGGATATTTATCATTTCAATCCTTAATTTAAATTTAATATTTTACGGGTATATATAATTTCAACCCGCAATCCCAAAATTCAAAATTCAATAAAACCGCTTGGGTTTATCATTTCAACCCATAACGATTTTCCCTTAATCTACAAGATTGTTCGGGTATGTGTCATTTCAACTCATAGGGAATTTCTAAACTAACAGGGAACTTGCAGCATGAGAACAATATGATAATAATATAACATATCGACAACATGAATATATCATGATTGACAATATAACATATATATAATAGGTTATTGGTGTCAATACTGTCAATTAGCATAGGTGAATAAATGCAAATAATAACATATCTTATTTAATGATTGAATAGCCAACAATTTAAATTTAACAACATATTTCAATCATCATTTCATGTGAATTGAATCTACTAACTATAAGAATGTTAATCGTGAGTAATCGCTCACCTTTCGAGGCTAGAGAAATAACAATGGCGAAGAAGATGACACACACACGGATACAGACACTCCACAACAACACTTAGAAACTGCTGCGACAAGTTCGATAGCGGCAAGCAAAGCACAGAATTCGATAAAATCAAATATATATATATAATATATTCCTTTTTCTTTTTAAAACAATATTTAATTTAAAACACATATTTAAAATCAAAATCTTTATATATATATATATATATATATATATATTAAAATCAATATTTAATTTAACCCATAATAAAATAAACCTTTATATTACCTTTGAAAATCAAAACAGATAAAATAAAAACTTTACAATCATTGCATATTATATTTCAAATCATAATTTCTTGGAACACATATCAAAATCATTATATATTATATTTTAAAAAAAAAATATATATTTTAAAAATCAAAATATCTATATAATATATTCTAAAATCTATATATATATATATGTATATATATTCAAAAATCAAAGTATCAATATACATAGTATATATTAAAAGACAAGTTTATAGATGGCAAAGCTGCTGTGCTCGGCCAGGGGATGATGTGGCACGGCAATGAAGGGGAGGGCTGCACAGGTGAGGAGTTGGGGACGGTCTGACATGGTCATAGTGGGCCAGTGAACGGCGGCGGCCATCAGGTGAAGGAGGGTGGTCGGCAAGGAAGGGAATGGAGAGGCGTTGTGTTCTACGGCTTCTCGGCAGTAGGTTGATCCGATGGAGGCTGCTTGGGTCGGATTGGTGGTGGATCTGGTTGGCTCTAGGTAGTAGGCGGAGTGATGGCTGTCAAGGGGGTCAGGGTGGAAGCTTAAAGGGCTGGAGGTCGGTGGTAGCTTCAATCAGCTGGGTAGGGAGATGGGCGGCCTAGATCATGTGGTGATGGGTGGCGGAGTCGTGGGTAGGTCGGGTGGATGAAACAAAGAGCGTGGGTTTCGGGTGAATAGGAATGGTGGTGGGCGAAGGATTTTGGCTGTCAGTTATGGGAGAAAGGATGGATGTTGGCGGGTTTTTGGCTACGGCCGAGATTGGTGAAGGCGGAGGGAGTAGTGGGATGTGTAGTTGTTGGTGGTTGCATGGGCTGACGTGCTCGAAAATGGGAGAGAGGATGCGGCCACTCATGCAAGGAGATGGGTTTGTGGAAAACATGACAGAGAGGGAGAAGACGAGCATGCTACATGAAGGAAGCAAGACAAATATATATTATTTCTTATTTTTCAGAGAAGAAGAGCAGACGATAAGATTGAAATGGAACCAAGAGGAAAATGGAACGGACAAGAAATATATTAACCATTGGGAATAGATACAGCCACGCACCTGAATTCAAGAAATAATAAAAGCAGATGGGTGTTTATTGACACGGTAGATAGTTGAAAGGGCATAGGAAACACAAAAGCCCAAATACGGAACCGATACCATAAATCATTTCGTCGATTTCGCTGCATACCAGACATCAAATCATAGGAATGAATATATTGTGGAAATTAGCATGATGAGACGAACATAATGGTACACAGATATGGGTGATATGATCATTCTATTAAAAGTCAATATTCGCTGCCAAAAATGCAGCTAAAATGCCGAAAATAAGATAAACGGAGCTATAGCAGTCCAAATTTGGCGAAACGAAATATGACGTCTCACTTAGAAAATGATAAACAAATTTATTATATAAAAGATATTCAGATTTCAAAAATATTTAATATTCATCCAATTTAACTGATTTAAATTGAAATTGAAAATTACACAACATAACTAACTTTCATATTTCCCAATGAAAATCTGCCAATTGCTATGCTAAAGTAGACGCATACCAAATATCAAATTTTCGTTGCTAAATTTATTTATTTTAATTTTCAAGAAAATTCAGTTAATTACGTTATTTAAACCGCTAAATTTCCAGGTCGTTACAACTTCCTTATCATTGTAGGCCCTATAAGTATTAAGGTAAAGGGATATGAATCATAGATGGCAAGGTTGATAGAAATAAATGACCTTAAGAAAACGTCCGTTAGACTGACAATTAATACTGACAAATCAATATTTATGGAGGTAACAAACGAAGGTGTTATGTATTAATAAAATATGGAAGTAAGGAAATGAGCAAACTTCCATAAGAAGGAATACATTTATCACCACAAGGAGGAAATTAGATTTTTAAAGGGCAAAGTACAGAGGTTTAAAAGAAAGAATAAATTTTAATCCTACCTTTAGGGACATAATTGGATAAAAAGTTTTCTTTGAAAACCCTTTGAAAATTTTGTAAGTACCTTTTAAAAGATTTTGAAATGAAAATCTTATTTTTGATAAAAAATGATTTTAGAAGACTTTTAAATTATACCACCGTTTGTTTTGTAAAATGTTTGAAAATAGGTTGTAAATTTAAAATTGGTGGTGAAATATTTTGGTACGTATTTTGATTACAAATTTGGTAACTTGAGAAGCTGAAAAAAAGTTCCATTTATTAACTTCTCAATTTAAATTTTGATTGGATTAGAATAGCTTTCGATTGTCTTGTTTTTGTATTCTTCTATTTTTCTATGTTATATTTCCTATACAATAAATTTGAAAGTTCCTCTCTCTACAACTTCTTGGAGGCTGTATAAGTTGGAAATATAAATATTGTTTTAGAACAGCTTTAGAAATATACCACCATTAGTTTTAGAAAATGTTGGAAAGGTAATGCAATTTTTTTAAAAGCAGTGAATTTCTTTAAGACAAAATGGTGGATGGTTTTAATTGTAAATTAATGACTTGAAAAGTTTTCATTTGTTAACCTTTTTAATTTGATTAAAAAGATTTCAATTTTTGGTTCTTTGAACCTTTTATTTTTTCCTTGTTTGTAAACCTAAAAGTCATTTCTATAGAACTCTTTTTAGGGGTTTATAGACAGAAATAACACCTATTTTGTGATAGAGAAATAGAAAGAAATGAATGTTCGATAGTGTAGGAAGGAGAGCAATCCCATAAAAGGCGATGAAGAGAATAATGGCTGGAATTTAGCTAATAATAGAATTGTGAATTCCGATAGATGTGTTATTGAAAGGAGTAATAAAGTAAGATAGAAGTTATTTTTGCCTACTCTATCTATTTTTCTATCGTATAAAGTTATAAAACCTATCTTTGAAAATTGATTGGATTTAAATGATGACTAATAAATAAGTTAGATGTTTTTGTATAAGGAGACGCATTTATGTAAAGATGATAATTTTATATGTTTTTTCAAATTTGAATACAAAAGTTATTTGAATAATAATAATATTGGATTTGATAAAGAAAAGTGTTGCAAGAGGTTTTAAGAGTTTTTAAGCAAAATTACGAGATATATTTCATCAAAGAACAGTAGATTTTGAGTAATAAGGTAATAAATATCATTGTATGCTTTAGAAGGAAATAACTATTATTTTGAAATGATGATTGTGAAAATTTACTATTTTGTAAACAATAATTCTTATAGTTGGAAAACTCTTTGAAACAAAAATGGTCTAACATATTATTTTGGCAAGATAATTAAGTTTTAAATCTTTTATGTTAAAAAAAAAATCCTATTTTCAAGATCTTTATTTTAGTAAGCTATTGGAAGGAAAGTTTTTCATAAGTTCCTTGTTGAAAAACCAAGAAAATTTTAAATGTCGTAAATTAGAAAGTCTAAATTTTAAGAAAAAAAAGTTTTGATAAGGAAAGTTTTGAATAGGGAGATTATTTTATTTCTATCCGGGAATAAAAGAATTTTTGAATCTTTGGTAAAGGTTTTTATTAAAGTTTAAAATTTTAAAGATAGAGATATTGAATTTGATACTTCACGTTTTAAGTATTGTAAGAAATGAAGTAATAAATGCTTATTTCTAAATAAGTTTATCTGTATGAAAATATTTTATTTTGTATGCAAAAGTTATGATTATATAAAAATTTATGGAGTAAATACAGATTATGACCATGGTAGGATAGACTAAGGGTTATTTTTTAGGACAGGAATAAAATAGAAATAGAATGTACAACCTGATTTGGAAATTTGAAGTCAGTCCCAAACCTCTATTTGAAGAATTTGGTAAAGTGTAATGATATTCCAGATCTATAATTGGGTTGTGAATTAGGTTTCCCATAGGATATGAATTTCTATATTTTAATTTTGGAGCAATTTCCGTGTACATAAATTATCCAACTCCAAAATTCATATAAAAGTGCATTGTTTGAAGAAGTAAGGAATATACTAAAATGGAAAGAGATATGTAAAAGATGGATATTCTTTTCCATAGTTTATATTGTCTATTTCAATAATAAGAAAATAAATAATTCCATATAATTTCAAGCAAAGCAAAAATCTCAATTCAGGTTAATTTATGGCAGTAATCTTTTTGGAAGGATTGCTTCGATAAATTAAATATGGAAGAGAGTATTCTAGTTATAGAATTACTAGTTAAATATAGATATCGTACAGCAATTCTAAACTGTAACATCCCGTATTTGGAGGCCAAAAGCTAAGCGCTACAGATGTTGCAGTCATCCATAGTATTAACTTTTGGTGACAAAATATGGTAATAATAACAGTATCCATAATATTGGAAGCACATGAATATGAACAAAATCACAGATTTCAAAAAACAACATTTTGTTGATTACATTTCAAAACAATAATTCATATCCATGTTACATAATCCATTAACGTTTCCTAGGCAATGATTAAATATATCATTACAAAATACGCCAAGAGCTATGTTTGTACCAAAAATGGGCACAACACTCTTCGGGAGTTATTTGAAGAGATAAAATGAAGAACGTAAATGTAAAACAGAGATTATCTAACAAAAACTCCAATAAACAGAATTGTAAATATGCAGACAAGCAATTTAGAGTGGTTCGGCGTATCGCCTACGTCCACTATGAAGTTTTGATGATTTTATTGATTCTCTTTCATTGATTACAAGTGATTACAGCGAACAACAGTGAATTATATCTTGGAATTCGGATTCAACAGTAAGAATAAGATGCAAATCTCGATCCGGCAGAGTCTGGAAGCTTCATAATCCAGATCCCCTTTTCTGAATGACCAGGGGTCCTATTTATAGGTGTAGGAGGCTGATATTTCGCCTAAATTTTGGGAGACCACTTCTGGCCCGTGAGGGGACCTACGCGCCTGCCTTCAGGAAATCTGGGCCCACTTTGGGATCGATTCGAAATCCATTCGAATCGATTAAGAAAACGTCCAATCGAGCTGAAATTTGGCAGAGACGTTCCTTAGTGTGTATGCAAGCTTCTGTGAAAATTTCATTGAATTTGGATCAGTGGATTGCGAGAAATAGTCGATACGAAATGGACTATTTCGGTGGCTGTTTGGTTCGACTCCATAGCTTCGAATCGATGCCCTCGCATCGATGGTTGCACGTGTTTCTGAGATGATGTGGCACGCACACTTCGCCTCGATCCGGTCTTTACTCTGAGTTGATCGTATCGACTCCATAAATCTCGCCTTGTTCGTATTGAGGGATGACACGTCACCCAGGTTCGCTGGCTTGATGGATTCGAATAAAACCTCACTCATGGATTCGAACAGCAGTCATTGATGGACACGAACTACTGATGGTCGATGGTTACGAACAGGCCTTTCCTTGATGGATACGAACCACATAGCTTCTCAATGGATACGAAGCCAATCGATGCGAACTGTAGCTTTTCGATGGATACGAAGTAAGGCTTCTATGATGGATGCGAAGCAGACACTGGCCAATCGTTACGAGGCATAACACCTGTTGATGGACACGAAGTCCATCGATACGAATTCGATAGATTCGAACACTGCCAACCTGATCGATACGAGCTGCTATTAACTGGTCGATGCAAACACGATCGATGCGAACCGAGTGTACCTTTGGTGGATACGAAATCAACCATAGTGATGGATACGAAGGCTGGGCCATTTCCTCTAGATTGAATCGATCATAACTTGAGCATATGAACTCGGATTTACTTGAAACTTGGAACGTTGGCTCTCTTGACTTTGCCTACCATGCCTTACCAATTATAGCTCAATCTGGACTCGGACAAAATTCGTCGATATCCATAGTGAACCTGCGTATAGCTGATTTTCTAGACGAACTGTCTTTGGTTTCTAATCAAGTGCTTGGTGTCACGGCCTTGCCAAAAGGCGGGATAACAAGCGACATATGACGATGCCCCTTTGGTTGATCTAAGCAATATAGTCATATCTGACTTACATACACAGAAGAGTCAAAACAAAATGAAACGACAAATCCTAATTAGCTATCCGTCATCCACCTGCTCTTCTTCAGAAGGTTTACAAAATGTCAAAAACCTGAAAATCTCAACCCTCAGCCTACTAAAATCAATCTTGAGTGCCCGAGAGTTTAATGGGAAACAAAAACTTCGAGTCGGGCATAAAGCCTGGTGTGAATAATTTTGTTACATCACGGTTTACTGATATTAACAGAAAGGGTTTCCCCTCATTAATATCCTTTTCAAAACATATATATTTTGCAATCCTTTCCTGTAACCAAACTGGTTAATCAAACTGATTATATCAAAACAGCAATATCCTTTAAGCTAATTAAATGGACTATCTGTCCGTAAAACAAGTAATATGTGAACTTTCTACCCACATATAATAACAAGCTCCGTTATGCTACAAATGGATTATCTGTCCATACAACTGGGCTGACTGCCCGCAAACTGGACTATTTGTCCGAAATCTAGGCCGACTGCCTGCAAAATGGACTAACTGTCCGAATTATTTTCTTAGGGTTAACTACCCTTTAAATTTTTCCTTGAAAACCTTTTCAAAATGATTTAATACTTCAAATCATATACATATACAAGGAAAATATACCTTTAGCTTTACTCTAAGCCATTTTGCCATGTTATATATACTTTACTCAAAATATGTTGATGAGATTTAGAGGACCTTTAGCTTTACTCTAAGCCATTTTGCCATGTTATATATACTTTACTCAAAATACGCAGACAAGCAATTTAGAGTGGTTCGGCGTGTTGCCTATGTCCACTATGAAGTTTTGATGATTTTATTGATTCTCTTTCAATGATTACAAGTGATTAGAGCGAACAACAGCGAATTACAGTTTGGAATTCGGACTCAACAGTAAAAATAAGATGCAAATCTCGATCCGGCAGAGTCTGGGCGCTTGAGAATCAAAAGATCCCTCTTCTGTAGGCTCTGGGGTGCTATTTATAGGCATAGGAGGCTGAGATTTCGTTCAAACTACGGGAGACTCGGTCTGGAACGTGAGGGGGCCCACGCGACCGTTTCCAGAAAATTTCGCCTCGATCTGCGATTGATACGAATCCATTTCGTATCGATCAAGATGATCTCCAATCAAGCTGGAATTTGGCAGAGACATTCCTTAGTTTCTATGCAAGCTCTGGTGAAAATTTCATCGCATTTGGATCAGTGGACTTTGAGATATGATCGATACGAGTTGCAATTTCTTGGATGGCTGTTTGGCTCGACTCCATAGCTTCGAATCGATCCCCTCGTATCGATAGTTGCACGTGTTTCTGAGATGATGTGGCGCGCGAACTTCGCCTCGATCCTGTCTTTACTCTATGTTGACCGTATCGATTCCATAAATCTCGCCTTGTTCGCATCGAGGGATGACACGTCACCTAGGTTTGTTGACTTGATGGATTCGAATAAGACCTCACTCATGGATTCGAACAGCAGTCGTCGATGGACACGAACTACTGATGGTCGATGGATTCGAACTGGATGGTTGCGAATGATTGTGCGCTGCTGGATTCGAGACAGATGGATACGAGGGTATTGCAACTCTGATCGATACGATGATGATGGATTTGATCAGAGGCTCAACTATGGGTACGAGTTATGCCTGGCTGGATGGATACGAATACTGATAGCTCGATCGATACAAACTAAGGGGAACTAATCGATGCGAAGTGGGCGATGGATGTGGACCGGATCGAGTCGAACTATGGCTTGCTGATGGATACGAAAACGAGGTTGTTTCCTTCAATTTGAATCGATCACATCTTGAGCATACGAACTCGGATTGGCTTGAAATCTGGAATGCAGGCTTCCATAGCTTAGTTCGTCATGTCTTGTTAGTTGTAACTTGATCCGAACTCGGACAAAATTCATCGATATCCATAACGAACCAGTTCCTTGATATCTCGGCCTTGCCAAAAGGTGGGATAACATTTGCCCCCCAAAGTACGTCTTGTGGAAACATGACGTGCTTTGAAAAGCTGCAGTTTCTCTCTGAACTATTATCGTATTTCTCGTTGAAAGTTGTACTCTGTATTGCTGTAATTGACTGTTGTGTCATAATGATTAGCTAACTCTCGTTAACGTTGCACGTTCGCGAGTCATTGCCAGTTTTCTTGCATCGAATTTCGTATCGCTCCTCTCCTGAACTGATGTGAAATCTGAGTTGCAACAACGACCGACAGTTGTTTTAAGAAGTTCCTTCGTATCGATCCTCTCCTGAATCGATATAGAAGGTTGAAAGGCTGACTTCGCATCGATAAACGGAGGATTTGGAACCATCGAAATGCTCGTTCGTATCGATGGTTAGTAACTCCAATAAGTCTTTGTTGTGTCATTCGTATCGACGCTAATGTTTAAGATATGATGGATACGAAATCGCCGTTCGTATCGACAGGCAGTGGATGGAGTCGTGAACTTGTTGATGCGAACAGGGGCTTCGAGTCGATGTGCCCACTGTCTGTTTCGAATCGATGGGAACTTTGGTCAGATGGATACAAACAAGGGTTTCGACTCGACTCGTGGGTCGACCGGTTGCGACCGGTCACGTGGACTGGGAGGCGAATCGACCCGGTTTTACCCTAGGCTCCATATAAATACTCTGGACTTCGGCCATTTTCACTTTTTACTGTTGCATCCACTAAATGCTACTTTAGCATCGATCCGCATCCTTCGAGAAAGAAGAAGAACTGCATATTGCTTTCGAATCGACCAGATTCATACTTCCAATCCTTCGAATTTTAACTTCAAATTAGGTAATGAACCGGTTGCAATTGAATCCAGACAACGAGGCTCGAATCTCAGATCCACTCCATCTTCACCGATTATCGAACCGGGCAACCTTTAAGGTCGGATCTGGGTCAAAGCTTGGTCGAAAATGGCTATGGCGACGTCTCTATTGATTGTAGAAGAAAGGAGTGGACAAAATAAAAGTGGCTCGATCTATGTTTCGAGTCGATCTGGGGGCCTGTGTTCGAATCGATGCGGGCAACAACGTTTTTCCTTGGGTTTTGCATCGATTCCAGGAATATCCTAATGGAGAAGTTTTGGTTCGTGTCGATGGTGACGGTAGTAGATCGTGTCGATCAATAACGATCGATGCAAGAATTAAGCAAGCAATCGTTTCGAAATCCTCGGTTTCAGATTGATACGAATCTAATTCTCATGATCGATACGACAAGCATCGATTTGAATGTGATCGATGTGAAGCCGTGGCTTTCCTGACCGATACAAACTCAAACACTGATGATCGATTCGAAGTATGCCCTCGGTGATCGATACGAAATTCAGATCTTGATGGATTCGAATAAGCTCCCTACGATCGATTCGAACTCTCCCTTTGATGGATGCGAAATTTTGAGCACTTGATAACATGATTCTGATGAGCTTCATCCTTGCATATATGGACTTAACTACTAAACCGCATATTTGACTATCCTTTTGAAGCTCGTCGATGGAACCATAACTTAACAAAAATGTAACGAACTTTAACTTGAATCGATCGTTAGCATCGGGATGGTTTGAGGACGACGGTCAGCAATGACGGTCACTCTGACTGGATTCCGATTAACTTTGTTGTTTGCAAATTTTCTATAACTCTGCAAAATTCCTTCAAGTAATGCACAACACTGCACTGCACAACACACACTTTACACGGGGGAATCACACGGGCTTTTTAACATCTAACGATGATTTCTCGTGAGTTAGCCAGCTATGGAAGCCCCAAGCTCACAGCCACAGGAAATTCAAAGTGTAATTCCTCCCAGACTTGAAATACCAGAGATCGAGGCCGAGGTCATCGGTCCGGCCCCGGACGAATTGCCCGATGCATCCTTCATCAATAGTCCATTGGACTCTGTTCCATCCAACATTTCTGAAGATATGCTAGGGAGAATATGCTTAAGGCACGATCTGTCGATGGATGACGTATTATTGCTAGGACCACATGACAGACCGCATAATCCCCCGGAGGGATATACTGCATTTAATCGCCATGCGTGCGCAGCCGGGACACTTCCTCCGTTCAATGAATATATAAGGGAAGTGTTAGCTTATCTGGGGATCGCCCCATCTCAGCTACACCCGAATGGATATGCTTCGCTCAATAGCTTGTTCATTGCATTTATGGAGTACCTCTATCGACCTCCTCGCATGACCGATATAAGATATTTGTTCAACTTCAAAAGTCGAACTGACAGTCCATCTTTCACATTCCTAGAGTCTGTAAGAAATTGCCAAGTGGTCACAGGGTCTTGGACTAGACTGGGCTACTTCAAGACGGAGTGGTTCTACGTTCGATGTCCTCCAGGATTTGCCAGGCGATGGTTATTCAGACGTGAGTGTTATCAATTTCCCAAGTAGTTGTTAAGGCAATTATGAACGAAATCGAACTCACATTTCTTTTTCTTTATTAGCAATAATCCAGCGACCCGAAGGTAGTTATTATAAAGAGATAGTCCAGGTTCTCCACGAAATTCCAAGTGAAGAGAGGAATATCGAACTGCTGTTGACGGACCAGAATCTCAGAATTCGGGTTGATCGGGCGGAGACAAAGTATAATGCTTGATGGCGCATTAAGGATTGTCTCAAGAGAAAAAGTCAAACGGAAGAAGCCCAAAGTCGTTATGATCGAGGAGGCTGACTCCGAAAGGACTCACACCGATGAAGAGCCATTGGTCGGGCCTGCTGATGTGGCCCCGGATTCTGAAGAAAAGAGAAAAGGCAAGGCAGTTGCTTTTAAACAATCTAAATCTGGGAGGTGGAAGTCTGTGGTCACAAACCGACCCTTTTCTGGAGTTAGAATCTCGAAGGCATCCCCCCTGCAGGCGAAAAATCCTTTCGAAGGGCTCGCTGACCTCCCAATTCCGGACCTTGCGTCCACGCAACATGATGTTGAATTGGATGAACTGCAACATACTTTTGACGTTGGTGAGTCTCTTTCTACTAGTGTGGTCGACACTTCTGGTTGGTTTGGGGGGTTACACATCCATACACCTTTCACGGCACTACACGATCTTTGGCCGCAAACCGCATACCATAAATGGTTACTAATCTCCCTTATTTTACTTTGCAGGTACGATGTCTGGTCGAAGCTCAATGCTTGGTAATTTGCACAGCAAACGTCGATCTTCATCACACTATGAACCACGCAGGAGAGAGGGAGATAGAGATTATGAGCCGGGGCATTCCAGTCAGGAACGGTCTGACAGAGACAGAGGATATGTACGTCGGTCTCGATCTCCCTCTCCTCCTCCTCCTAGGATCTTTGTACCACCCCCGGCTCTAGTTACACGTCCTCCTGAGACTTCACGGCACAAGCCGCCCTCTCAGGTTCCTAGATTCGACCCTCCACGTGGAACCGAAATAGCCACCTCCTTGGCTACTACATCAGTCGTGACTGATCCGACCAGGGAAGGAGCAGCCAAACTCGCACAAATGAGGAAGGAATTCCCCGACATTTGCCTTGACGATTACGTCTTTCCCCCACACCTGAAGAGAATTCCGCCAATGGCCGAAAATACCATTCACGATTATGTTGTGGACATATTCTTTCAGTATAAGGAGTGGGCAAGGGCCACGAGAAAAGCATCAAAAGCGGCATTTGATCGGGCCGCCACTATTGAAAAGCTGGAAAAAGAGTTGGGTCAGAAGGACCGAATTATTCAAGTGCTCAATGCCGAGGCCGAGCCTTCCCGTAAATCTAAAATGGAAGCTCTCAAAAAGGCCGATGATGCAAACTCGGCCATGAATAGAATGAAACAAGAGCACTACACTTCGATGGAAGACATGGGTCATAGGAACACCACCATCACTTCTGAGAGAGACGCAGCCCTCAAAGAGCTCAATGAGCTTAAATCTAAGTTCTTCGAACTTGCGAAGGAGAAGGATGCGGCCAATGTCTTCGCACAAGAAGCCTGTGACCAGGCGGTGGTGCTTCAAAAGGAGAGGGATGCGGCTATGGAAAAGGTCCGCGAGGTTGAAGCCGGGGTTGACGAGAAGGTCCGACTGGTGGAAGGCAGGGTTGAGGCTGAGGTAGAGGAGCTTCTTGTCACTTACAACGCCCATGTGTTAAGGCATAGAGATTTGACTTGGCTCGATGATTACCCAACACATCTTTATAATGCCTAGAATCTGCTGGTTGAGGAGGAGAAATCGGGGCATCCCGATGAGGCCTTTGAAGAATTTGAGCTGGAGAACCGTATACTTAACAATGATGAAAAGAAGGTTATTCATGACTCCATGATTTCTCATGCAAAGGAGAGGCTTGGTACTCAGCCCCGGGAAGTCGGAGAAGGCTCTGGTGTTGAGCATCACATTGCAAGTCCCGAGATTGTTATGCCACCTCAGTCTGAGCCGACTTCGATGATCGACTCTCAGCCTATACCAGCTTATGACCCGGATTAGCCACATCTATCTCCTATAAGGGAGCACCCTTCTGAGGTCATTCAGCTGACCTTGGGCCAAACTGAGGAAGGTACTCTGCACTAATCTCTTGTACATTCGGACTGAAGAACTTGTATAGAAGTGTATACTAACAAATGCTTCTTTTCTCTGATCAGTGACCGAAGTTGTACCGACAACGCTTCCTGCAATCCAGGAATCATGCCAAGTGCCGGAGGCGATTATCTCTGAGGCGACCTCTGTCGCGGTGGTCATGCCTGTCGAAGTAATGCATGGGAGCTCGATCTCTTTTGACAAACAGATGGTGAACGAGCTTCTTGGTCGACAGAGTGACCCCTTTGCGGACTTACCATTCGTCCTGGGTGGAATTTCATCTACTTCTGATGCTTCGACACAGACCACCATGGCGCACAGTGAAGCCCGAGCCTTTTGGGAAGCAAACATATTGGCTGAAATTGATGCTGAGATGGAGGCAGCGGCACATGGTGGCAGCTCAGAGGGCGAAGCAGTGGCGCATGGCCCTACACCACTTAAGATGATATCTCCTGGGGGCACGCTTGTCGATACCATTACATCAGTCCCGCTTCCGGCTATAGATCCCGTTCCTCCGACTCCTCCCGCGGGAAGCATTCCTTTAGACTCCAGTTCGGAGGAGGATGTCGACATCATGCTCCCGCCGAGCATAGCCTACCTAAAGAAAATGGCTCAAAATGGAAGATCACTAGTGGCTCCTCATCGAAGAAGAAGCCAAGGAAAAAGAAAGAGTAGATAGACTTTTTAGGCACATGTTTCCTTTTGCAGTTAGGATTTTTGTCATCTTTTTTCTTTCATAGGCCGTGTATAGATGCGGGTTCGGCCCCCGCTAGTAGGAAATTTTTGGAAGGGCTGGTATATGAGCCATCGTTCTTGATTAGTTGAAATAAAGTTTTGTCTTCTTGTTTCAACTTTCATTCCTTTTATGCTTTAAATGTTGCAGCGTTTGAACCTCAGTTCTATGTACTTGCATTATTTTGACTCATTTTGGGTAGTGATTAACACTTGCATCTGCCCCTAGTTCCGGGGTTAAGTTGTAAAGATCAGCTTGCGATCGCAATAAGTGAGGATCGAGCGGTCGAACTACACTTGTTTCTTTATATATCGTTACATCCGCACTCTGGGGGTTTGCACTTGCATTCTTGCAATCAGTCACAGCTATCGAAAGCTTTCAAGTATTATTCCACACTCTGGGGACACAAGTCATCTTGTGAGCGGTCATTCACACTCTGGGAACTTAGGGTTGACGTTAATACTCCAACCCATATTCTGGGAAATTGGAGTTAGCGTTCACATTCTGGCTCGCACTCCGGGAGTTCGAAAGGCGTATCATGATCATGGATGGTTAGATCATATCCATCCTGAGTTAACAAGTGAGATCGTTAGATGGACGGGTCCATCCCTCTCAAGCTTGGTTAAGTTATGGTCGAAGTCGTTAGGTGAACGGATTCACTTTCTTCGACACTGTAGTTTAAAGTTTATACTCCACCTCGCACTCTGGGAGCATGAAATTGGCCGACAAACGGTCAGTCACGTTTATTTGGGCACTTGGATTACGTTCGCACTCTGGGAATGGTGGATTAATCAGGATCGTGGACGGTTAATTCGCATCCACCCTGAGTCGACAAGCGAGGTTGTTAGATGAACGGGTCCATCCTCCTCGAGCTTGTTTAAGATACAGCCGAAGTCGTTAGGTGGATGGGTCCACCTTCTTCGGAACTGCATTTAGTCGTAATACGGTCGAGGTCGTTAGGTGGATAGAGCCTCCCTCCTCGAGACCGCATTCATTTGATATCTATATTCCAGCTCACACTCTGGGAGCTTGGAATTGGTTATAGGATTGTCGTGTATTAATCCTATTTAACATTAGTGTAATGACTTGCCCCCAAGCTTGGGTTTCGCTTAGCGAGTGGTCGGTCGTATCACAGCCACTCTCTATTTGAATAAATTCCATTGCATGATGGAATTTAGCTCTCCGTGCATTGTGATGTCGTACATTGTATTCAATGAATCACAGCTCTGGCTTGAAGAGATGGCATTTTATTGCTGAAGTAAGAGAATGCGGCAAAGTTAGTTGCCTTATTACAGAATTCAAATTTTAAAAATGCGAAAACAAACTGTAAATGGAAAAATAGAATGAAATAAATAAAGCCTGTCAGGTGTAATAGCGACGGAGACTCTCGCTATTCCAGGCCCTTGGCAAAGCAAGACCGTCAACGGTCGATAACTTGAATGTGCCATCTCCAAGTCTTTGTGTAATCACGTATGGTCCTTCCTAATTTGGTTTCATGTGTGAAGGGACTGGATAGATTCTCTTGAGGACGAGATCGCCGAGTTCAAAGGTTCAAGGTCGGACTTTGGCATTGTACAATTGGGCGACTCGACTTCGATGTGCGGCTGCTCTCAAATCAGCCTCTTCCTGCTTCTCATCCAGTAGATCCAAAGATTCAGCAAGCAATATAGCGTTTGTTTTCGGATCATAGTAAGTCACGCGATGGGAAAACACTTCCATCTCGACTGGAATAATGGCTTCTGAGCCATAAGATAGGGAAAACGGGGTGTGTCCGGTCGCAGTCTTGTGGGTCGTTCGATAGGCCCATAAGGCCTTAGGAAGTACATCAACCCATTTGCCCCCGGCCTTTTCTAGTCGTTTCTTTAGAATGGATTTTATGACTTTATTGACAGCTTCGACCTGACCGTTTGCTTGAGGATGTGCAACTACCGAGAATTTTTTATGGATATGAAACCGTTGACAGAAATTCTTGAATTCCGCACTGCTGAATTGGGCTCCGTTATCGGTGATGACGGTATGCGGGAGTCCAAATCAACAATAATGTTGCGAACTAGGAAATTGATTACTTTCTTTGTCGTAATGGTTGCGAGGGGTTCAACTTCAGCCCATTTGGTGAAGTAATCAACTGCAACGATGGCATATCTTGCCCCGCCTTTGGCCAGAAGTAGTGTGCCGATGATATCGATGCCCCACATTGCAAATGGCCAGGGACTGACCATTTGGGTTATCTCGGTAGGTGGGGCTCTTGGAATTCAGGTGTGTTTCTGGCACCTCTCGCATTTTCTGGTATAGTTCGCTGCATCTCAGTTCACAGTTGGCCAGTAGTATCCATATCGGAGTATCTTCTTAGCGAGAGCTTGCCCACCGATGTGATCGCCACATTCTCCTTCGTGTACGTCATGTAACACTCGTTTGATTTCATCGTGCGCGATACATCGGAGAAGAGGAACAGAATACCCTCTTCTATACATAACTCCGTTCTGAATGACGAAACGTGAAGCTTTTCGTAGAATTTGTCTTTTCTCATTTCTACGCTCAGGCAATGTCCCATTCTCGATGTAATTTCGGTACGGAGTCATCCACGATTCTCTACTGGGAGCGGTTTCAAACACAAAAATTCGTCTCTACTCGATCAATGCTTGGGGAGGACAAAGTTTCTACGGGGACAAGTCCCATCTGCTGTGCTTCACCTGTACTTGCCAGCTTTGCTAATGAGTCAGCCTTCTGATTATGCTCACGGGGTATATGATAAATAGCATAGTAATCAAATTGACTTAGTGCTTCTTGAACTCGGGCTAGATAGGCAGCTAGTCGTCGATCCTTAGCCTGATATTCGCCCCGAACTGGATATACAACCAGCTGGGAATCGCAATAGATTTCCACAGCAACAATCTTCAGATCACAAGCAATTTTTAACCCGGCAAGCAAAGCTTCGTATTCGGCTTCATTATTGGTTGCGTGAAATTCGAACCTCATAGCGTAGCATATGGATCGGCCTTCGGGAGTTTCGAGTACTATTCCGGCAACTGAACACTGATCGTTTGACACACCATCGGTGTGCAGCTTCCAAATGCATTTAGGAGGTATAGTGGTTTCAGGCAGATCCTTTGAAATAGTAAATTTGGCTATAAAATCCGCTAGGACTTGTCCTTGAATGGCTCTTCGTGGAGCATAAGTGATATCAAATTGACTCAGTTCAATGTTCCACTTGAGTATCCTACCAGACGTCTCAGGCCGCGTGAGGACCTGTCGTAACGGCTGATCGGTGTACACAGTAAGGGGATGAGCTTGGAAATAAGGGCGGTGCTTCCTTGAGGCAATGACCAGGCAATAAGCCAGTTTCTCTAGTCTTGGGTAATTTCTTTCAACTCCTGTCAGTCGTTTACTAACATAGTAAACCGGTTTCTGCACTCGGTCTTCTTCCCGAACTAAAGCAGCACTGGTTGCATGCTCTGGTACTGCCAGATAAAGGTACAATTGCTCGTGGTCAAATGGTTTTGACAAGATCGGTTGTGTTGAAAGATGTTGAACCAGCGATCGGAATGCATCTTCACACTCCATCGTCCATTCAAAGTTTTGTTTTCCTTTCCGGATCAGATCAAAGAAAGGAATGCATTTGTCAGTGGACTTTGAAATGAACCTGCTCAATGCTGCTACTTTCCCGTTGAGACTCTGGAATTGTTTTATGGTTCTTGGAGTTTGTAGGTTCCTTATTGCCCAGATCATTTCGGGATTTGCTTCTATCCCTCGAGCGTTAACGATGAACCCAAGGAACTTTCCAGAAGCGACACCGAAGTGACATTTTAATGGATTGAGCTTCATCCCATATTCCCGAAGGATGCAGAACATCGAATTTAGATCTTTGACGTGATCTGTGGAGAATCGAGATTTTACTAGCATGTCATCCACATAAACCTCCAAGGTCTTCCCGATCTGGTTTGCGAACATCCTGTTTACCAAGCGTTGGTATGTTGCTTCGGCGTTTTTTAAAACCAAAGGGCATGACTCTGTAGCAGTAGAGTCCCAGATCGGTCACGAAACTGGTATGCTATTGATCAGGCAAATGCATGGGTATTTGATTGTAGCCGGAATAAGCATCTATAAAAGATAGTAATTCATGTCCAGCTGTTGAATCTACGAGCTGGTCAATTCGAGGAAGTGGAAAACTATCCTTTGGACACGCCTTGTTTAAGTCAGAGTAGTCAATGCAATTCTCCATTTCCTATTCGGTTTTCGAACCAGTACGGGATTGGATACCCATTCTGGATACAAAGCATCTCGGATGAACCCATTCGACCATAACTTATCAACCTCCTCCTTAAGGGCGGCAGATCTCTCTGGATCCATACCACGCCCTTTCTGTTTGACCGGGACATACCGCGGATCAATATTCAGGGAGTGACTTGCGATGTCTGGCGAGATCCCGCACATATCAGAATGTGTCCAGGCGAAAACGTTGAGATTCGCTCGGAGAAATTCAACCAATTCCTGTTGTGTCTGTTGGCCCAGTTGAGACCCAACTTTTAGCATCCTCGAATCATCATCCTCACTGATTGGAACATCCACAGTCAGCTCGGCCGGGGAAGCCTGATTCTCTTTGGACTCGTCTTTATCTTCATTGTCTCTATGGGTCAAGGTCTTTCTGGAATTGGTTGTGGTGCCCGGGCCGGGGCCCAGGCATTAATTGTCAATTGTCGGCAAGACGGACGCAGAGAGATTCCTCTACGCCCTTTCCTTTCTCCTTTCGCTGTACTCCGCGTAGTTCAGAAACATAGCAGGCCCTCCCGGTTGCCTGATCTCCTTGAATGACTCCGACCCCATGATCGGTGGGGAACTTCAGAGTTAAGCACCATGGGGCAATGGCTGCCCTGAACTCAGCAAGGGCCGGTCGGCCCAAAAATGCATTATAAGGTGAATCAATATCCAAAACGACAAACTGCAACATCCGAACTCTCCGGCGTTCTCCAACTCCCAACTCCACTGGTAGTTCCATCACTCCAGTGGGTATTGTAGCGCTTCCGTTGAAGCCGTGGACTCGAGATTGGCAGGGTTTTAAGTCCTTCACTTCCATTTTCATTAAATCATAAGCCCGTTTAAGTAAGATATTTACGGAGCTCCCACTGTCAACCAGGATCCTCTTCATCCAAGCAGGACCTACCTGGGCAGATATGACCAGTGGCTCGATTGTGGGGGCTTCGACCTTATCAGCGTCTCGGTTTCTAAATACGATATCATCAGACATTATCTTTTGTTGTTTGGCCGGAGCCCCATCTTCACAATTACTGCAGCACTCGAAGTCCGCATGCCTAATAGAGCTAGCATACGACTCCATTTCCCTCCAGCTTCTGTCTGCTGGGTGGGGACCACCACTTATTGTGTTTATAACTAGCCTTCCGCCCGTACGAGCGGGTTCTTCCTGTCTTTCTTGATTTTGCACACGATTTTGATTTGAAGGGCCCGCACCACCAGACTGCGGCGCCCGCACGAACTGATCTAACTTTCTCTCCCTGATCAATTTCTCGATGAGGTCCTGCAAATGTCGACACTAATTGGTATTGTGGCCGTAACTCTCGTGGAATCTACAAAACTTCCCTGTTTGAATCTGCCTCTCCGTCGAGGGCTTCGGAGCAGGTTTCTTATATTGCACAGTGTTGCAAGTTTGTAGGTACACATTTTCCAAAGACGTGTTCAACGGCGTGTAATTATCAAACATTGGAGCCCTACGTCGTGGGCCTCGGTTCTGATCTCTTTTCTTATCTTGATCATTGTTTCCTCTCGGCTGGGTTTTTTTGTTTTGTATATTCAGCTGAACTTTTCTGGAACTCTCACCGGACTGCTTAACTGCTACGTTACTTTGTATTCCCCCACTACTGGGCCTCACATCGTCCTGCTTTCTAGACTATTTCGCGTCCTCTTGCCGTAAGAATTGAGCGGCTTTGGAGTAGAAACGGTCCAACGATGCGGGTGGTTTCCTAGCTAACCAATTTCCAAACTCAGAATCGGGATCGATCCCTTTGGTTAATGCCATCAAGATCGAGTTATCGTTGGGATTACTAATCTCCACACATGCTGCGTGGAATCTCTCTAAATAACGCCTGAGTGTCTCTCCATGAGCTTGAGTGACACTAGACAGGGTGTTAACGTCTTTAGGTCAAGCAACATGCATACGAAACTGTTCGACAAATTTCTTAGCTAGTTGATCGAACGAAGAGATAGATCTCGGTGGCAACCTTGTAAACCACATTGTTGTGATTCCCCCCAGAGAGATGGGGAAACTTCGGCACTTCACTGCATCATCAGCCCTTGCAGCGCTCAATGACCACTAATATTTCAAAATATGTTGATTGGGGTCGGAACTTCCTTCGCACATTGGGAGAGTTGCATTCTGAATCGCCGAGGGGGGTCAGCGTATAATATCTCGTCTATGAAAGGAGTATGCCTATGGGAGATTACCCAATCGTCATTGGTAAGCCCCTGACTTTCGCGAATCATCTGACGTATCATGGTTGAAATATCGAGCATCGGCACATTCTGTGCATGCTGAGCTAAGGTGTGGTCGGGTTCCACAGTGCGAGTTTGGACCGGACGCTGTCGACGGTCCATGTCTCGCCTCCTTGGCTCAGCATATTCCGGGATGTATGGCTCAGGAGTACGCCCACGTTGCTGATTGTTCGGATTTGACAGGTTTCGGGTATCAGCCCTTGTTTCTACCGCGGCGGTTGCAGTGCGATTGTCCGTGGTATACTGTGGAACAGCACCTCCTCGTGATGAGGGCCCGGTCTGGAAGTTGGTAGATGGCCCAACCCTCAATTGTCCAACGATCAAGGCAGGTTGATATCCAGTAGCTTGTGTGTGACTCCCGTCTAATCGGGAACGGGTAGATCTGTGGTGATAGTCAGATGAGGCGGAACTTTCAGTGGACGAATGGGAAACATCATCCCTCCTGGGCCTCCTGCGCCTTCGACGGTTTAGTCAGTTGGTCAACTCAGCGTTAGCGCGCGAGTGTTCAGTCAATTGTTGCTGACTTTGAGTCAGTTCTTGGAACAACGCTTGGAACTCTTGTTTGGTGACTGGTCCCGACGGATCTGATGGAATAGTGTTGTCTTGATTAGATGGTGGCTGCTGCACAGGATTCTGTCTATCCCGACCTTCTTGATCGGCAGCTGTAGAGGCAGTTCTTGTGCTAACCATCTTGAGTGGTGGAGTCCTTTCCTAGACTTTACGCAAATCTGAATAGGATGGAAGGATTCCAGATTAGAGATCTGGATCTTCCTCTTGGATTTATGCAATACGGTGTCGATGGTAGATCCAAGGAGCAGGAGAAAAAACTGGTTTTTCTCAGTGAAGGCACCAAAGTGTTAGTACCAAAAATGGGCACAACACTCTTCGGAAGTTTTTGAAGAGATAAAAGTGAAGAAAATAAATTGAAAATGAATATTTTCTAACAAAAACTCCAATAAACAGAATTGTAAATACGCAGACAAGCAATTTAGAGTGGTTCGGCGTGTTGCCTACGTCCACTATGAAGTTTTGATGATTTTATTGATTCTCTTTCAATGATTACAAGTGATTATAGCGAACAACAACGAATTACAGTTTGGAATTCGGACTCAACAGTAAGAATAAGATGCAATCTCGATCCGGCAGAGTCTGGGCGCTTGAGAATCAAAAGATCCCTCTTTTGTGGGCTCTGGGGTGCTATTTATAGGCGTAGGAGGCTGAGATTTCGTTCAAACTTCGGGAGACTCGGTCTGGCACGTGAGGGGGCCCACACGACCGTTTCCAGAAAGTTTCGCCTCGATCTGCGGTCGATACGAATCCATTTTGTATCGATCAAGATGATGTCCAATCAAGCTGAAATTTGGCAGAGACATTCCTTAGTGTGTATGCAAGCTCTGGTGAAAATTTCATCGCATTTGGATCAGTGGACTTCGAGATATGATCGATACGAGTTGCAATTTCTTGGATGGCTGTTTGGCTCGACTCCATAGCTTCGAATCGATCCCCTCGTATCGATAGTTGCACGTGTTTCTGAGATGATGTGGCACGCGCACTTCGCCTTGATCCGGTCTTTACTCCGTGTTGACCGTATCGACTCCATAAATCTCGCCTTGTTCGCATCGAGGGATGACACGTCACCCAGGTTTGTTGACTTGATGGATTCGAATAAGACCTCACTCATGGATTCAAACAGCAGTCATCGATGGACACGAACTACTGATGGTCGATGGATTCGAACTGGATGGTTGCGAACGATTGTGCGTTGCTGGATTCGAGACAGATGGATACGAGGGTATTGCAACTCTGATCGAAACGAAGATGATGGATTCGATCAGAGGCTCAACTATGGGTACGAGTTATACTTGGCTGGATGGATACGAATACTGATAGCTCGATCGATACGAACCAAGGGGAACTAATCGATGCGATGTGGGCGATGGATGTGCGGACCAGATCGAGTCGAACTATGGCTTGCTGATAGATACGAAAACGAGGTTGTTTCCTTCAATTTGAATCGATCACATCTTGAGCATATGAACTCGGATTGGCTTGAAATCTGGAATGCAGGCTTCCATAGCTTAGTTCGTCATGTCTTGTCAGTTGTAACTTGATCCGGACTCGGAAAAAATTCATCGATATTCATAACGAACCAGTTCCTTGATATCTCGGCCTTGCCAAAAGGCGGGATAACATTCCTAGCTTTTCTTCTTCTCCTTATTGTTAATGGTGCCCGGCCTCTTTTAAAAAAATTGAAAATGAAATGAACGTGTAAAATCTTACACGGCCAAGGTTTAAAGGATATAGGAATGGCCTCTTTCCTATTATACCCCTCCTCTATTTCATTTTAAACCCTTTTTTAATTCATTGTTAAATGGCACGGCTACCCTTAATTAAAAATCAAATCTCAATCCCCTAATCAACACATTATTTTATTTAATTCAAATAATTAAATATCCTAAATAATGTTAACAAAAAACTGGGGTGTTACAAACTCCCCTCCTTAAAGAATTTCATCCTTGAAATTACGATAAGGTATACAATAAATCAAACAAGGTAAATCATACCATCAAACAAATCAGGATAAGTATCTCTAATCCTGCTATCAGTCTCCCAAGTACAGTCCCTATCATCGTCGCTTTACTGGACTTTGACTAATCTGACCGTCTTGGTTCTAAGCCTCTTCTCATCTCTCGCAACTATGCGAACTGGCTTCCTCACTATGGTTAAATCCGGCACTACCACTAAATTATCTAGCACAGTCGGTGCAGTAGCAGTGAAACATCGTGAAATCCTACTAAACTGCTCGGTGACTCCACTCTATATGCGAGTTTCCCGATCCTCTCACCAATAAGAAAAGGTCCAACGAATCTTGGAGCTAACTTCCTCAATTTCCCAAATCTTATTACACTCTTCATCCGTGACACTTTGACAAAAACCTGATCTCCAACTGAGAACTCAAAATCTTTCCATCTCTTATCTGCATAACTTTTCTGTCTAGACTGATCCTCCTTCATTCTAGCCTGAATGACCTCAATCATATCTGCAGTTTCTCGGATTAAATCTGGACCAAGAACCAACCTATCCCCAGTCTCTAGTTAACAAACGGGAGATTTGCATGGCCTACCACACAAAGCTTCAAAGGGTGCCAACCCAATAATAGTCTGATAACTGTTGTTATATGAAAACTCGACTAAATGTAGATGATCTTCCCAAGATCCCCCGAAATCCAGAATACAAGCTCTTAACAAATCTTCTAAGATCTTGTTAACTTTCTTTGTTTGCCCATCAGTCTGCAGACGGTAAGCGGTACTCATCTTGAACTTGGTTCCCAAAACTTCCTGTATACTCTTTAAGAATTCACTAGTAAACAAAGGATCTCTATCACTAACTATGCTACTAGGAACTCTATGTAGTCTAACCACATTCTTCAGGAATAACCTCGCCAAAACAGGTGTCGTTCTGGTTGACCTAACTTGAATGAAATAGGCACTCTTGGTCAATCTATCCACTATGACCCGTATACAATCATTTCCCTTGTTCGACCTTGGCAACCCGTCAATAAAATCCATGGAGATAGAATCCCACTTCCATACTAGAATATCCAAAGGCTGAAGCAACCCACTTGGTTTTTGGTGTTTGGCCTTTTCCTATTGGCAAATCATACACTGCTTAACACATAACCAATATTTTGCTTCATGCCTTCCCAGAAGAAACTTCTCTTCATATCTTGATACATCTTAGTACCTCCTGGGTGAATAGAGAACTTCGAACGATGGCATTCCTCCAAGACTTCTTTCATTATGTTTCCTACACTCGGAACACACAATCTTCCTCTCTTTCTCAACCTCCCATTCTGGTCAAGACAGAAATCTTTCAAGTCGTCGCTCTTAGTTCCTTCTCTTAACTCCCTAATCCGTTCAGCTAATACCGGATCTTCTTCCTATTTAGAAGCAATTATTTCGATCCTCACTGGTTGAACTTCCAAACAAGATAATACAACTGTATCTCCACTAGACCCAGCCTCGAATCTCCACTGTACTCTGCAATCTGCTAATGCTTCTAAATTCTTCCACTCGGAAATCATTGCCAAAACTACATTCTGATGTTTTCTGCTAAGTGCATCTGCAACCTTGTTTCCTTTCCCCGGTGTGTACTCAATCCCAAATTCATAAGCAGCAATGAATTCTAACCACCTCTACCATCTCATGTTCAACTCCTTCTGAGAGAACAAATACTTCAGAGACTTATGATCTGTATATAGCTTAAACCTTTCTCCTAAAAGGTAATGTCTCCACACATTCAAAGCGAAAATCACTGCGGCCAATTCCAAATCATGCGTTGGATATCTGACCTCATGTGGTCTAAGCTATCTAGAAGTGTAGACAATCACTTTATCCCTCTGCATCAGCTCATCTCCTAGTCCTGTTCCACATGCATCGGTGTAAACCACCAAACCTTGATTCCCTTCCGAAACAACTAACACTGGTGCATGGGTCAATAAGTGTTTCAAACTCTGGAATGCTTCCTCACACTTATCGGTCCATACAAACTTCACATCCTTTCTTGTCAGCTTGGTCATTTGTGCCGCTATCCGTGATAATTCCTTAATGAACCTTCGATAATAACCAGCCAACCCAAGGAAACTCTTTATCTGGGTTACCGTCTTGGGTCTCTTTTAACTATTTACTGCCTCAATCTTAGTCGGATTTACTGAAAACCCTTCCTCTGAGACTACATGACCTAGAAACTTCACTTCTTTCTTCCAGATATGACACTTCGGAAACTTTGCCTTCAGCTGATGCTGCCTTAGCTTTTCAAGCACCACTCTAAAATGAATTTTATGCTCTCTTTCATCCTTAGAGTAAATCAAAATATCATCTAAAAAACCAATACGAACCTATCCAAGTTCTCTCAAAACCCAGCTCATCAAATATACAAAGAAAGCTGGCGCATTAGTCAGCCCGAACGGCATGAATAACCATTCGTACGACCCATACCTGGTCCTAAACGCTGTTAAAGGTATACTATCCTCTGCTACACTGAGCTGATGGAAACCTGTCACTAAATCCAATAGCGAAAATACCTTGGCTCCACTCAACTGGTCGAATAAATCGTCGATCCTAAGCAATGGATATCGATTCTTTATCATCCTCTCATTCAACTTACGATAATCGATACATAGCCTTAACGATCCATCCGGCTTCTTAGCAAACACTGTGGCTGCTCCCCAAGGCCAACTACTTGGCCTGATAAAATTCTTGCCTTCTAAATCTACCAACTGCACCATTAACTCCCTCATCTCTGAAGTGGTCATCCTGCTTGGCGGTCTACTCACTGGTTCTTCTCCCGGAACCAAATCTATCTGAAATTCAATGGCCCGTTTTGACAGCAATCTAACTACAGGCTCAAAAACATCTGTGAATTCTCTAACCATGAAAGCTCGACTCAACTCATCATCCAATTCCATAGCATCCAATAAGGCATACATCTCACCGTAAGAACCTTCTATGATATAAACTATCTGATCACTACAATCTGGGTGTCTAAGAGATATTTTCCTATCCTGGTAAAATATACTCGCATTGTACTCACTTAACCAATCCATACCAAGAATATTTCCAAACCCCACAAAATCAAACACATGCAAACTGTAAACAAATGTATGACTTAACAGGCCAAATTCTAACTGATAACATCTCATCCCTAGAGTTTCATACCCTCCTATTGGATTCGCAACCCGTAAGGAAGTAACTAAATAAGTGGGTTCTAGGTTAAGCTTATCTATCAAACTTCTAGATATAAAAGAATGTGATGCACTAGTATCAAATAGAATGCTAACAGTCATACCATGAATCTGAAGCGTACCTTCTAAGACTGCTTTCCCTTTTTCCTGAGCTGTCGGCTTCGAAGCAGCAGGTTCCAATGCATACACCTTGCCCTTTCCATCCTTAGCGGGCTCCTTGCACTGGCTCGTATAGTGGCCAATCTGGTCACAGTTGTAGCACCTGACATTCTTCCTCCCAGCCACTTCCTTAGCCTTCCCGGCACGACACTCATTAGCATAGTGCCCCTTCTTATCACACTTAAAACAGACAATCTCAACTTAGCTGCTCCACCCTTCTAAGCACCTTTCTTTGGAAAGAACTTTCTCTACTGATTCTGCCAGACCGGGACTTCTTTAGACTTACTCCTCTATGGAAAATCAAGTAACTCCTCATTCCTCAAGGCCATTTCTACAACAAAGTCAGAAGGATCTCTAATATGAGGTAATGTAGCCCTGGCCAACTCAGGCTTCAACACCCTAATAAACTTCTCGTTCCTTTTCATGACTGAGTCCACTGAAGCATACCCATATCGGGCTAATCCTCAAACTTCCTTGCGTACTTCAGAACCGACATTTCCCCCGCTCTAATTCAGCAAACTTCCTTATCCGAGCAGACTGTGCCATTTCTGACATAAACCTCTCTAGGAACCTTCCCTTGAAATCTTCCTAGGTCATAGTTTCCTCATCCACCGCCGTAGTCACACTATTCCACCAGAATAGAGCTACTCCTTGAAGCTGCCTAGATGCCAAACTTCTCTTCTACTCATCATTGAGCCCTAGATTTGCAAAAATCCTTTTGCAGTGCAACAACCAATTCTCTACCTCAATGGCATCTTCTGTTCCAACAAACGGCTTCCCTCCAAGCTTGGTGTAATCCCCACTCAACTTTGCATAATGGTTGGCTACCAGAACTTCCGAAATCCCTGCTCCTGCGGCATTTCCTCCTAACACTCCGGTTGTAACTCCCGCCTGCACCATATTCCTGAAAAACTGATACATAGCTTCCATTCCAACCCACGGGACTTCAACATCCACATTCTCTGCTTGCACCTGACCTTGACCTCTTCTCACATTAGGCCTGGAATTCCCCTTGGTGCCCTCCCCTCCTTGGTTAACTCTTCCTCTTCTTCCTTCCATATTTATATTCGAACGTTATGAGAAACAGAAAAATATCCTAACAAAGATAGGAGACTAGAGATAAAGAGTATACTTATATATAGCAAATACAAGTACGTTATTATAGCGTTATCCCATACCCCATTCTTACTCTAATTCCTCAGGATTATGCTTTAAAATCATTTTTAGTATAAAGTTTTTCATAAACCATGCTCTGATACCAAGTTTTAACATCCCGTATCTAGAGGCCAAAAGCTAAGCGCAACAGATGATGCAGTCATCCATAGTATTAACTTCTGGTGACAAAATACGGCAATGATAATGGTATCCATAATATCGAAAGCACATGAATATGAACAAAATCACATATTTCGAAAAACAACATTTTGCTGATTACATTTCAAAACAATAATTCATATCCATGTTACATAATCCCTTAACGTTTCCCAGGGAATGATCAAATATACGATTACAAAATACGCCAAGAGCGACATATGACGATGCCCCCTTGGTTGATCAAAGAAAAATAGTCATATCTGACTTATATACAAAGAGGAGTCAAAACAAAATGAAACGGCAAATCCTAATTAGCTATCCGTCAGCCACCTGTTCGTCTTCGAATGCTTAATTCGCCAAAACACAAAAACCTAAAAACCTCAAGCCTCAGCCTGCTCAAACTAATTTTCAGCACCCGAGAGTTTAAGGGGAAACAAAAACTCTAAGTCAGACATAAAGCCTAGTGTGAATAATTTTGTTACATCTCGGTTATTGATATTAAGTGAGACCACGCCGCTTAGGAGAACGGGTTTTCCCTCACAAATATCCTTTTCAAAACATATAAATTTTGCAATCCTTTCCTACAACCAAACTGGTTAATCAAACTGATTATATCAAAACAGCAATATCCTTTATGCTAATTAAATGGACTATCTATCTGCAAAACAAGTAATATGTGAACTATCTGCCCATATATAATAGCAAGGTTTGTTATGCTTCAAATGGACTATCTATCCATACAACTGGGTTGACTGCCCGTAAATTGGACTAACTGTCTGAAATCTAGGCTGACTGCCTGCAAAATGGACTAACTGTCCGAATAATTTTCTTAGGATTAACTATCCATTAAATTTGTCCTTGAAAACCTTTTCAAAATGATTTAGTCCTTCAAATCATATACATATACAAGGAAAATATACCTTTAGCTTTACTCTAAGCCATTTTGCCAAGTTATATATACTTTACACAAAATATGTTGATGAGGTTTAATAAGGATTTAACTATCCATCTAAACAAGTCAAAACCCATTTTAACTTGAAAATATTTAGGCTACATTGCCTATTTATTACATTCGAAACCTTTGTTTAAAACGTTAAACAACCCTTTCGAAACCCTTGAAGGTAACCCCTTCGAAACCATTGGAAAACCCTTTCAAAACCATTAAATATTGCCTTTCGAAAACATTGAAAAACCCTTTCCTTTCTTTTCTTCGAAAGCCTCAAAATAATAGACATTACCCTTTAAAACCTTTTAAATATTGCCTTTTGATATCATAGGAAAAACCTTCCTTTCAATCCCTTCGAAACCCTAGGGAACCACCCATTTCGAAACCATTCATTAAAACCTTTCGAAATGGTCAAAATAAATCCTTTCGGAAGCACTTTGGGTTCAATTTAAAACATGTGGAAACCTTTCGAAACCATTCAAAAACATCTCGATCGAAACCATTTGGATTTTGCCTTCAAGTAGAGCAAAAGGATAAGAAACCCATTAGAGTCGAAAGCAACAGTTTCAAAACCTTTTAAAACTATCTCTTTTGAAACCATTTGGGTTTTACTTTACTTATAGAAAAAGGGTCTTACAAACATTTAAGTAGAAAGCAACTGCTTAAAACCATTTCCTAAGTAATGAAGTGATGGTGTCGAAACCATCCCTTCGAAAGCATTAGAGAGGTGGCCAAGTTTTAGAAAAGAAACAAGCCTTTCGAAACCATCTAGGTCGAAAGGCAGCAGTAAAAATGGTCTCGACTTAGTCGAAAGCAATTATTTAAAAACAGAGGTGCAACCCAATCGAAACCATTTCCTTTAAATCATTTGACTAGGTCGAAAGCTACTTAGTTGAAAGCCATTTAGTTGAAAGCAAATATTTCAAAACAAAGGACTGCCTCAAACCCTTCGAAACCCTTGGTTCGACTCCCTACCTTCCGCCTACATCCAATTCACTATGTACCAGTAGACTGATACCATGTGCTTTGGTTTCGACTGTGTCGAAGGCGATAGTATGGGGGCGGAACCTAGTGTCGAAAGAGACGAAATAGTGAAAAACTTGTAGCAAATAGTTCTTTTCACCTAACCTGCCTTACGTGTCTAATTGTGATGGGTTGCCTCTTTCTTTACCAATAAAAAGTACTACACTTTATCAAAAGTGCTGCCGACTTTTCCAGATTTTATAATTTTAATCTTTTACAAAAAGCCCCTTCTCCTTTTTTAATTATAGAAAACATTTAAGTCTCGTACCTTAAATAACTTTATATAACCATTAAAACACTTAGGAAAATACTAGAAAATTCCAGAAAATCACATTATATATGTTTTCTAACATATAAAAATTTTAGACCCAAATAATTAATTATTTACCCATAATTAATTTATAACCCAAAATACCATTTTCTTTACTAGAAAACTCATATTAATTTCACGAAAATTCAGAAAAATTAAAAAATTGGAACCTATCTCCAAAATAATATTTATGATCTTTATAAAAATTTGCAAGGCATTTGGATGTCATTTTATAAGGTTTTCACCTTAAAACGTATCATAAATTCAATATGAATAATCATAATTCATCAACAAATATATATATATATATATTCATTCCATCATTCAAAACCATGGCAAATCATTGCAAAATATTCGGAATTCATATTAAAATCGAAAACACAATAAAAAATGAGATGTAAACATTATTCACCTTAGCTTTAGAGATTATGGAGATTGAGATGTGAATAGATTTGATTTGAATTTGCTTCTTCCTAGCTTTTCTTCTTCTTTTCCTTGTTAATGGTGGCCGGCCTCTTTTAAAAAAAATTGAAAATGAAATGAATGTGTAAAATCTTACACGGCCAAGGTTTAGAGGATATAGGAATGGCCTCTTTCCTATTTTACCCCTCCTCTATTTCATTTTAAACCCTTCTTTAGTTCATTGTTAAACGGCATGGCTAGCCTTAATTAAAAATTAAATCTCAATCCCCTAATCAATACATTATTTTATTTAATTCAACTAATTAAATATCCTAAATAATGTTACCAAAAATCTGAGGTGTTACATAAACGACTAGAATATATATAGGTAGCATAGATTACGACTATATGTGTATTAATTAGTAATTGACAGATTGGGATTTACGGATGTTAATTACAAATTTAACGGGTAATAAGTTTGTAATTAATGAGAGGAAAAATAATCTAATGGGGACTAATTAACGAAACTTGATATTGCATTTGAGGAAGAAAGAAAATTGAGTAGTGAATGGATTTTGGAAACCTGAAGAAGGTTAAAAGATTGAAGAAGGATTAATTGTAAATGGTCCAATTCTGACAGTAATGATTAGCTACTATGGATATTAATTGAAGTAATAAATGGACCACATTTATTAAAGACTGAAAAAAGGGGAAATTAAGAAAATGGGTAGCAATGTAATGAAATATTAAAAATGGGCTATCTTAATTTATAAAGGAGTGTTAGGACCTCACACCATTTATATTAACTGATAATAAATAGCAACTTTCAGTAAAAAATTCTTTTGGAATTCCTGGATTATAGTCGCTTGTTGTCATCATTGGTTATTGGAAAAGTGCATGATGTGGTATATGATATATTCCCATTTTTTTCCTGTGTAGACTTTTTGAATGGGATTTAAACCACTTGATATATGTTGGTAAGCAAAGTAAATAAGGAAATTTTATAGGAATACTAAACTAACGATAAACCATAGGTAAAATTGGAAGTTAATGATGAAACTAAGTTAGAAGCCTAAAGTGAGTAAATGTTTCAATCTCAAACTTTAGCTTTTTGGAAACATAAGGGATTTAGCTTACAAAATGCCACCTTGCAAGGAAATGAGAAAATGTATAGGAATAAGAATGGAATTTCCTATTGATCAAGGATTAAGAAGAAGGTGGCAGAAATTTTCCACTAGAAGTAGTGGAATTGCAGCACTCCAACACAGCTTTATGGAGTCGCACTTTGCATTGTTACTGATAGGAAACCTTAGTTTACTGGCAAATTTCGAGGGGTTTGCTACTAGCTTTAGGAACTTTGTTGAATCGGAGCATCGCTTACTGACTAAAAACCGATGGACAAACTGAAGGAATAGATGGAAAACTTGGAGGATTTGTTGAGAGCTTGCATCTTGGACTTTGGAGGACCTTAGGAGTAGTGCTTACCCTTAATAGAATTCGTGCAAGATTGTAGTCATCAATAAACGATTAGTATGGCATCCTTGAAGCATTTTTTGGGAAGGCCATGCAAATCATCAAATTGTGGGTGGGAAGCCATCGACAAATTCTACTCGGACTAGATTTGTAATGCGAGACTTTGGAAAGTCGAAATTGATTAGGCAGCTTATGAAGGTCGTACGATTTGGGTAGTTGGAAAGTAGGCACCAGATTTATTGGGCCTTTTCTCAGTATGAGGAGAAACAATAAAGCTTTTATATTGGTTGGAGTCCATGACGTTTTTGCATTAGAGGAAATACCTTCATAGCATAGTAATTGTTGTAGAGCCTAATCAATTGGGAGATTTTAAAATGGAGCCAATAGCGTCCTGTGCCACTGCATGCATCATAGAGCACGAAACTCGGAGGCTCTCCAACAAAGAATTAGATTAGTTCGAGTACAATGGTGAGAAAATCAGATGGGAGGCATGCAGACTCTTCGTCCTAAACCTTTCTCTGGAAAATTTTCTCTTCAAAATTAGGATTTTGGTTGCATCGTGTTTGCTAGATTGGATGGTAGAAGATGGTTGCTACACTTTTCACAACCACTTTACACTTATGTAGAAATTTTTTTGCATGTTAAGGTTATTTGCATACATACATCCATGACACGATTACACACTCATGCTAGGACCGACTAGGATTGAGCTCAATTTAGTATGTCTGCAGTAAATAATCACATTGCACTATTGGTTGAGTAGACGGTTGTGTTGATAACTTGGTTATATAACATGGATGTTATTACGCGTTACATTATTTGCCCCTTGAAAGATTTCGAGACGAAATCCTTTTTAAGGGAAGAAAAATGTAACATCCCATAAAATGAAACATAATTAAATGAAATAACTTGAATCAAATATGATAAGGTTGAGTATGGGAATTTTATAAAGGTTGGAATTTGACCATGAAAGTTATTACATTGCGTTCATGGCGAAATTCTAATTTGTTTCCATATATAATATGCTAAAACGGAGCTTGAACTTATGACATTTGAAGTTTTCAGAATTAAATTAGTTTAGTTCGAATTCAAATTCACATGAGAATTTAAATTTAGGGTTTAAATTTCAAAACTAGCTTGAGGGCTAAGTAAACATTTTAATTAACGTTTAAGGTTAAAGTTAAATAAGTTAAGAAATTAATTAAAACGCAACGGAATAAATAAATACCCAAAATAATCAACTGATCGACACCTTTACTGTGATCGGTCGACCCCTAGTAGTCGAACTGGGGTCGACCGGTCAGGGAGGAGCAGTTGACCGGTCAAAGCCAAATGTTGGCAGCGGTGGCTAAGGTTCGAAGGGGTGTGCTATTTATTTGTACGCTCTAGATTTTTCTGTTTTAAACAATTTTCATTCTACGGTTCTGGTGTGTTTCGACCTCTATAAATAGAACTCTATCCTCTCCATGTTTTATTCATATTATTTTGAGGTATTCAATGAAATTCCGCCATTGTTATCTCTCCAAATTAGATTTAGAAACTCCGTAGAGAATTCGGGTAAGAATCCAACCTATTTTCAGTTTATTTCTTCCTCCAACCTATTCTTTTTCTATTCTCCTCCAACTATTCTGAATCTAATAAATATATGTACCTCTTCCCTATTATGTGTGTGTGTGTGTCTATATACATATACATATATATATATCAAAAGAGGGAGATTCTAGAAGAGATTGTGAGGCATGCAAATCCAAGGAAGGCAAAGCTAAGGCTATTCTGTGAGTGGAAACCTTAGTATTTCTTTTCAGCGATTGTTCAGTGTATTTCTTTTTGGATTTGAATACACCTTAGGGATTTTGAAAATATGATGGATAAAATCCCCCAAAATTCCTTTTTATTTTGATATGTCAACTTTATGTTGAGATTCCCAATTAATTTGATGCGATTTGTTTCGTTTATGCAATTTTTGATAATTTCATACTCTATTCCACTTCTCCTTCTTCTTTGGGTCAAATTATGGTCCTTCAATAAAATAAGGGGTTTAGATTACGAATTCTATTCATATTTTACACCACTCGTTCTTATCTATTTCTTTATAAAAGAGGAGTTGAATAGAACATGAGATCTAGATTGCAATTCTTATTGTTTAAGATTTTCCATTAAATTAGTGTAATAAATTGAGTTTCTATTTTATTTACAAGTCTGTTATTGCAGTTTGGTTATGAATATTTATTCCCTATTTTGGACATTAGAATCCCATGAAATCTTTGGAATTTGAAGAAAAAGGACTTGTAGTAATAATTGTTTAGGGAATTAACATTTAACGCTAGTTTAGAGCGTAAAATCTGTGCGTTTAGAACTTATTAAGTGCAAATATTTATTTATCTCTATTTACGTAATTAACGTATGATTATTGCGTATATGGCGTAGTTAATTAGGCATTTATTTACATTTATTCCCCCATTAGGAAGGTAATTGATTTGAGGTGAAAATAAGAGGAAACTCTTATATAGCCTATTTATTATTTTAAAGCGTAATAAGGAAGATTCCTTCTAAGTCCTTATTTATGCAACGGTGAGATGAGTGTGTGTGTAGGTGTAATTGATTTGTGGCTACGTCATAGGGATGCGAGGTCAATAGAGTTATGTGACGAAAGTCTGCCCTTCACTTTGAGGCTACCAGCAGTTGAGTACACTTTTATTGATGTGAGATATCCTTATGACAAATATTTATAATGATGCGAGGTTTGTTCCATATTCTGTAGGGGAAATATGTCCAGCAAATCTAGCTACCAGTTCCTACAAATAGCGGACTAATGTGCAACGTCATTATGAGTATGGGCCATAAGACAAAGAGTCTGCTTCGAGGTTTTGAGGTATTAAGTGGTTGGACCCACCTCTTTTCCCTAGATAAAGTATTAAATGGCCAAGAGGTTACATTAGGTGGTATCTCTACAAGGATCTGCTTCTGGAAATAGGTCTTAAATAAAGAGGTATGCCTTATTTAAGGTCTTAAATGACCAGAGTCTGCCTATTTTCCACTTGGAAGTATTAAGTGACCAATGAGATTCCATGTGATGTTAGCTAGATAGTATCATTGAGCAGCATACTTTTGGAAATAGGTCTTAAATGACGGCGACTACCTTAATTAAGGTCTTAAATAACTAGATTTTGCCTATTTTCCACTGGGAAGCATTAAGTGGCTTGGGTACCGTCTCTTACATTACTAGCTATTCATGATGTATAATTGGCATGTTATGATGTATGATTTCCATATGGGATTCTAGAAACCTACTTCTGGAATGGAAGGTACTAAGTGGTTGGACCCGCCGCCTTTCCTTATAAAGAAGTATTAAATGACTTTAACTGTTTTATGTTCGTAGACATGTTCTTATTTTGATATCTACTGCCCAAGTAAAAAGGTAAGGCTGGAGGTTTTTATTCACCAGGCACTTGTTGTTCAGACTCCCTCCTCATTACAACATAGGTTAAAAATGGAGTGATGGCGGTGACGATGCTTAGAGATGGAGAAGCTTGGCATGTGGCAGTATTTGTTATTATTACTTGCTTTTTTGTGTACCCATTATTGTAACGGATATTATGGTACATTTTTTATGGAAATTTTGTATTATGACATTTTTATGATTTTGAAATAAATAGGTATACTTTGCTATTATATTTTGTTCCATCCGTTGTGAGTTCTGAAAGTTTGGTCATGGCTCTATACTGTTATTTTCTTAGTTCTACCAATAACTTACCTTAGAATGGATATAATTTTCGATGGGCCTTTTTGGGTAGCAATTTAGGCCTGTTCCAAGGTGGATTGTTACAAAGGAACTCTAGTAGTGCCTAATAATGGCATCACAATAGTTTAGCCGTATTTTGTTTCATCTTGGGGATTTACTTATTTGTTTGCTTCTTATTATGGACTCAACTCCATGGACTATGGAGGATTCAACTCCTCGGACTACCCTACTCGTTGTGAAAGACCTCACTTAAGAGTTATCTAGCCTTGCCTCCTAATAAACAAACTATCAAAGAATTGTGGCAGTGCATGATCTAAACGTGACCTATACTAGTATAAGGTGTAACCCATTTAGATGTAACCCTCATCTTTCCGCTGATCGCTCAGGACTGATGATGTTCTCGACCTATGTACAGCTCTTACTACCTAATATGGCACCAAATACAATAATATAGCAATGAGCCTTGCTCACCATCCCATTTAGATTGCCTAATGCAATCAATGCAATACCCCTACTAAAAAGTTAAAGTAGATGCTAATGGGGTATTCCTTCATCTATAAGCGTAAATAAATCCATGGGCCATACAGTTGAACATGTCCCACATCAGTATAATATATATACAACCGATGGTAGCCCCTTGCACTGGGCAGACTTTTGTTGTGCAAAGCTACTGACCTCGCATTTCAATCCATTTTAATGGCTATGTCATTCTTATTTATCTAAGTTATTGGATAACTTTAATAATTCACTCCCATCATAAACGCATACTTAAGGCTCTGAATATATATTCATACTTGTTTAATTATTACACCTCAAATGTTCGATGGTTCATAATATTTGTTTACTTCTTCATGCGTTACTTCTTATTCTTTTAATACAAATTTAGTGTCATTTACCGCTTTCATTAAAAATCTAAATATATTTTCATGTTTACTTTCCTATCTCATTATTGAATTTTTATTTCTATTTATCTTTAACTTTACCACCCTCCCTTGTTGGACTTTCCATACCACAATATTATATATACTACTTGCATATTACTTTCCAATCTTGTTATCACCAACTATCTGCTTTCGTCTTGTCACTTTGCATATATGCATTAATTTTACGATTTAACCGTTCTTATTATCACAACTTCAATTATTTAATTCATACATAGGGATTTCTATATTTTAATGCATCGGAATAAAATCTTCCTCAAAAGGAAAGGTTAACAATGTAAATCTCTATATCTTCTCCAAAAAGAGAATTTGTGTTACATTCGGAATTACAATGAATTATATTTTATAGTTATTGAAATAGACGGTAAAAAATATGGTAAAATATCTCTTTTATACATCTCATTCTTCTAGGCGTATTCCTTGTTATTTCAAACGATCTTTATTTATGAATCTGAACTTGATAATCTATAGAAATTTACATTGCAACACATTACATTTCAATGAATTAAAATACTACCAAAATCCCTATAATTTATTGTGATAACTCTAATTTACATTTTACTCGCATAAAACATGTAAATCTACAAATCTGGAACTACTGCATAATTTAAAATTTTCAGGGAGTACTACAACCCAATACTTTCTAGATCCTCACATATGCAATATTAAAATTATATTATCAATCATAGAATATGTAAGTAAGCTTCATAAATTCATTACAAGTATACAATTTTAGCCTACAACTCCAAATTTAGATTTAAGCATACATGAATAGCTTTATAACGATACAAATCCAATATTATATAAAAATATATAATTTTCCAATCGCATTTTTTTGCTTTTCAAATCTTCAAATCGAATCCTTATTATTCTGTTTGACTCATTGTCTCTCCTTATTTGAATACGTATACCGCAAACATACATATATCTATCAGAAATCTAGATCAGAGAAGAGATTTGGATTTAATTTACATTTAATTTAGATTTTAGATCCGGAGTTATAATTTACCTTAGCTTTGATGATTTAATTCGGTCATCTTCTCCTTCTCAATTATCATTTGCTATTCTTTACTTGTATATACGTATATAACTATAACTATTTTTAGAATTAATAATTTTAGTGGAGAAGAGAAAAAAGAAATGCTCCTCATCGCTACAAAAAAATATGAGAAGAAAGTGAGGGGTTCGTATTTATAAGGGTTCGAATCGATGCAAGCCATTCGATTACATTATTTTAAATCTAGGTAGTTCGATCATGTCATAATCCTACATTTGACATCTCAATCGATCGACTGCCGCACCCTTACAGGTCGATCGCTAGTGATCGACTAGCCCAAATAGGAGTTAACCGGTCGTAGTAAATTATGTTAATTAATTACGCACTTTTTATTTTATTGATTCTTTCCTTTCACACATGATCGGGATAATTTATTTTTGCATTAACTTTTCTTAAAACCTAATCAATATTTAAGATTAACTAATGCTAATTACATTTTATTTCCTTAATTGCATATATAATTATTTCCGACTTGAAATATTCAAACGTTAATAACTTTCTCGTTTAAATTCCGATCGAAAAACTTTATATGTAAAAATTGCTCAGAAAATCGTCACGAACCCACTAGTGCAAGTTTCGTAGCCAAATTATGACGTTTGTGAAAAATTCTACTTTCACTGTTATTACATATTAATTAATTTTATTTTTATCGGTTGTCATAAAAACTATGGGTGTTACATTCTCCCCCTTAATAGAATTTCGTCCTCGAAATTCCTCAAGGGCTGAATCATATTACATAATGCACAACCATTCTAAACTAACCAACTAATTAGTGTGCAACAAATTTTATAAGCAATCGTGTACAAGTGCACGGTGTATGACAATACATATGGTATGTATGCAGAATAATTTTAATTGGTGCCGCCTATATGAATGCATTTTTAAAACAATTTTGAAAATATGGTGCAAACAACCTATATATTCTGGCAGTTCTATATGTATGTGATTTTTGAAAAAAATTAAAAACTTTGAATTTGCATCCAAATTCTCCCCCACTTCTACGAATAGAAGTATAATTCAAAATAAAATTCATCCAATCCCTGCTATCCAAAATCCTAACACACCATCATTAACATCCAAAGTTCTGAATAATCCAGTTCTCTAAATCTATTTTCTTTATACCGAAAAAGGGTTTAGACGGAGGATTGCATATTCCAGTCCTTCTCTTATGTACCATTTTTCCATTGTATCTTGGAATCTTCTTTTTTTGCCCATAATTCTTTTTCCAATCTTTCCAAGTATAGTCCGCATAAGTAAATTTTATTTTAAATCTTTAAATTTTTAACACATTGTTATTTTAAAATCTGTTTTGTTCACCTACCGACAAGGTATGGAGAAAAAGATTCCATAGCCAAAACATCTTTTTCCCACATTACTAACTTCCTCTTATTTTATTGTCGCTTCTACTGCATAGTAAAATTCATACTTGCTAACCCTTCGACTTTTTCTCTAAGCTAGGCATGTGGCTTTCAAAAATCAAAATTTTTCCTCTTTTTTAATCAAAACCTTTTAAAAAATTGAAATATTTGGAAGAATTTTGAAAATTTAAAAAAAATTCCATCACCATTTTTTTTCAAAACTTTTTCATAAATGTATTTTATCTCTAAAATCGTGAATTTTGAATAAAATTTTTAAAAGTATATTATTATTTTTTCAAAACAATTCATGCCACATCCTATGCATCGAGGTTTACTCAATAGTTTAACATCCATAACAAACTCTATTCTACTACACGGTAAATGTCAATTTCAAAAACATTTCTTTTAATTTTGATTAACAACCAGCACACAAGTTCATTTATGAATTTCGGCTTTTAAGGTGTAAGGATGGTGACCCATGGTATCGCAACAACCTATCCTTGTGCTTCACTCACTAAAATTTATCTGCCAAACTTATATTACGTTTTGGGACTTAACTTTTCTTTTAGTAGTTAACTAAATAAATTCCCTAATTCATTTTATAAACTTCCAGCCTTTTATTTATTTATTTTACATTATTTAAGTGTCTACATGAGATTTCCTTGCTTACATGGTTTTCCAATTAATATAGCAGTCCACCCAGAAAACCAATTTTCAAAAGAAACATTCCTTATGATATCATTCGTGTTCTGTACAATAGAAAAAACTAATGCTTACAGCTCAAACCAAAAGGAAACAATTGCTGCAAGTTGTCCTTCAACATCAACTGACAATAATGATCTTGCGGCCCTATCACTTCTTACTTAAATCTAATGGATCATTCTAACTTGCCATTCCACTATAACTCACGTACCTTAACCTCTTTTAAGCTTCCAATAATTAAGGTCGCCTCATTGCTTCCATTATCACAGCCAATTATGGAATAAACTGTGCATCCCTAACTGTAGCAGGTAAGAAATATAAACTACGCACATTTAGAATAACTCATTGGCAAATTGATTTGGCGAAATAACCTTTTCTCCATCTATCTTGCCTTTCTTAACATTTAATCGGCCAATGTCTTCTTTGTGTCTTTGCCATCTTATTACCTTTTGTTATTATCGTCTCTTAATACAATTCTCTTGAAAGTATTCTCAAATTTTTTATATTTACTTTCTTTATTCTAAACATTTCTTGCGAGCTTACTCTAGACCTTGCAGAAGTATACTTTGATACCATTCATTATTCCTTTGTGGGTTCTTCTTATGGCTTGCGCACATATCAAATAAAACGTTCCTAGGTTCTTACCAATATTCCTTACACTCTATAGTGATTCGTTATTGCTATTATAAGAGCAGTCATCGGTATTTTCTTCATAGCCTTACCTTTTACCATGTCTTACCTAGGCAGTCATCCCAATCTACTCCATATTAAAACTTTGGTTTGATTTTCGCCATTTTTTCCAAAAATTAAAATTTTAAATTTTTAAGCACTTAATCCCAAACTTTTATCTTTAAAAGTACAAACTTAAAAACTTTTTATTAAATTCAAAAATAGCTTGGTGTCTTAATTTTTAAAACTATAATTTAGGATTTTTAAATTGATTTTGTTCGAAAAATATTAGCAATTTAATTTTAAAAGGTTCCCTACCTTTTCTTTTAAAGCTCGTTTTCAACTACTAGGAATTTTACTTCTTAAAATTGGTATTTTTAACCCAAACTATTTATTAAGTTTTTCTTTTAGAAACTCAACTCATATATCAAACCATTTCTTTAAAAATACACTTTATAATGTTTCTAAAACAACTTTCAAAATTAATGTGCACCACCATGGAAAAAAAACAACTTTAAAAAAAACAACTTTCAAAATTTTTAAACAATAAAAACCGGAGTAGTCTTACTCATTCTATTTCCCTTTACAATCCTTGGTGGAGTCTCTATTATCATGTGAGAGAGACTTTTTAAAAGATACGTGCAATTAATGTGCACCACCATGGAAAATATTAATTTTCTTTTGTCTTGCCTCTAATTTCCTATGTTGCTTCTAACTAGATTTCAAGTATTATTTTTAATATAATCTCCTAAAATTATTTCTAATTACTAACATTATGACATATATAAATTTTAGTAACATAACTACTATTTAACTTTCTTTTAACTAAACTGATCTTATTTAAATTGCTTCTATTTATATAGCTTTTCTCTCAATTTACTTCTTTGTTGAACCATTGCAGTGCGTTCATCTACTACTTTATTTTTGGTTTCTAATCTTCTTTCCCTGTTCTATTTATACCATTTTAAACTTGTGCCAGTTCCTATCGTCTACCTCTAAAAAGAATTTTACAACTTAAATTTTTTTCTTTCATCTTAGAAAAATCAATGAGATATATCACAAATATGTAGGTGGAATTTATAAATTCATTACAAGTATACAATTTTTAGCCTACAACTCTAAATTTACATTTAGGCATACATGAATAGATTTACAATGATATAAATCCAATAGTATATAAAAATATTGAATTTCTCTCTTACCTTTTTTTGCTTTAAAATCTTCAGATCTAATTCTTATTATTCTGTTTAATTCCCTTTCTCTCCCTATTTGAAACCATATACTACAAGAAAACATATATCTAGCAGAAATCTAGAACGGAGAAGTGATTCTGATTTAATTTAGATTTTAAATCTGGATTTATAATTTACCTTAGCATTGATGAATTGATTTGATCATATTCTTCTTCTTAATTATCCTTTGTTATCCTCTACTTGTATACGCATATATAATGTTTCCTGGAGATTTGACCAGGCAACTAGTGCTCGGCATTAGGTAGCACTCGGCATCAACTAGTGCTCGGCATCAGGTAGTGCTCGGCATTAGGTAGCACTCGGCATCAACTAGTGCTCGGCATCAGGTAGTGCTCGGCATCGGGTAGCACTCGGCATCAGGTAGTACTCGGCGCCCAGTAGAACTCGGCGACAGGAGTACTCGGCGTAGTACTCGACACCCAGTAGAACTCGGCGATAGGAGTACTCGGCGTAGTACTCGACATCCAGTAGAACTCGGCGACAGGAGTACTCGGCGTAGTGCTCGACATCAAGTAGAACTCGGCGATAGTAGTACTCGGCATCCAGAGGCACGTTCGGCCTCGACTGACAACCATTCTGCACTTCCCGCACACCAAACATACCGTTCGGCATAGAAAGGATCGTTCGGCATTATGGTATTCGGCATATCTGGTTCGGCATGCAGCGACCACTATGCTTGGGCTAGAGTGTTCGGCTACCGAGCCCACCTGGGAAGTCCAGCCCATCTTTGTCTATAAATAGAGGGGCAGGGTCACAGTGAAGAGGGATCCTTTTTGGGAGAGAAAACACCGGGGAGACTGCCATTTTCAAGACTCATCTTTTCTACATAACAACTTCATTCAAGCATTTGATTCACGAATTGTATTTGTAATCAACTATAGAGAAGATCAATAAAGTTTAACCTCAAAGTGGACGTAGGCAATTACGCTGAACCACTATAAATTTGGTGTTCTTACTTTCTGTATTTAGATTAGCACTGTCTTCTCTGTTTAATTTGATTTCATCACTTATATCTCTTCACAATCTTCTTCTACGAGGTTAGCGACCAATTTTGGTGCTAACATATAACTATAACTATTTTTAGAATTAAGAATTTTTGTGGAGAAGAGAAAATGGCAAAGTCCGTCATCGCTTCATAAAATATAAGAAGAAAATGAGGGGTTAGGTCCGAATTTATAGGGGTTTGAATTAATGCAAGGCGTTTGATTAAATTATTTTAAATCCAGGCCATTCGGCCACGCCATAATCCTACATTTGATGTCTCAACCGACAGACCACCTCGCCTCTACCGGTCGACCACTAGAGGTCGACGGCCCTACTAAGGGTCGAGCGATCGTAGTTAATTATGTTGATTAATTATGCATGTTTTATTTTCTTGATTTCTTTCCTTTCACGCTTGACCAAAATAATTTATTTCTGCATTAACTTTTCTTAAACCCTAAGCAACAATTAACATTAATTAATGATAATTTATTAATACTAATTACATTTTATTTTCTTAATTGCATATATAATTATTTCTGACTCAAAATCTTCGAACTTTAATAACTTTTTCGTTTGAACTCCGATCGGGAAACGTCATAATTAAACTAGATCAGAAAATGCCACGAACCTACTAATGCAAGTTTCTTAGCCAAATTATAACGTTTGTGAACAATTCTATTTTTAGTTTTATTACTTATTAAATAATTTCTTTTAATCAATTGTTGTAAAAACTGCGAGGTGTTACAATGTTTCAAAGCTATCGCACATTAATATAGTCTAAGGTTATCGCATGTTGCGTTTACCTAGCTATCGAACTTTGGTAACTTAAGAAGGCTACCACATAATGAAACCTATGGGAGATATCACATGTTGGTAACTAGAGCTTTAGCATTTTGAAGAATACTCCCAAAATTAACACCACAACTGACCATAAGCATTCCCCTATTAGACCAACTATGCCAAGACATCATGGATAAGTTAGGGAAGGACTGTGCCACATTTCATTCCGAACAAGTGCCATGCTAGAAAATCATGGCCGTTCATTTTCCCAAATGGCTAGTGTCATGAATCTAAGGGCTAAGTTTCTCTTAAAGTTAGCATGTATCCACTACTAGTGAAAGGCGAATTCTAAATTATTCTTCTTCCTTATTTTTATTTTATCTTGTGCATAATAAAGAAGCTTGAATTTGGAACTTTAATGGCAATTAGGTCATATTTCAAATTGTGGCTTTCTAACCAAGAACTTTAACAAAGTACTATTTGCATATTGACTTCATATGGACTGAGTTCTAGCATGCTTGACTAAGTGTTATATCTTACTCAAGTTCAATTGACTCTTTGTGACTAAAACATATTAGGATAACCAAATTTCAACCTAACAATATTATTAATATATAGAATATACAAAATAAGATACATGGACACAATTGTTGAGCTTTCCTCAATGTATGTTATACTTAGACCATCGTGAAATGGTAGGTACAAGTGAATAATATCCCTTTATTTATTGGGCATTCCTTAAGATAAAGATGAGAATAGGACAAAGACAACAAGGTTAGAAGCTGTATGTGATACGACTGATAAGGTATTATCCATCGCATGTGGGCCTATGACCTGTTGAGCTTTTCTTAAGGTTACAATCCCAAGATATGCGAGTCCTAACACTCGCTAAAAAATCAAAAGATTTATATGTTTCCTCAAGGGGTTTGGAGAAACATAAAAGTCTAGTGGAAGCTTATTCATGGAATAATATAGTTTTTAACCTTACTAGTATTATAAGAACATCTACTATGAATTTAATGCCTTAATCTGCCTACTTAACTTTGTGAAAAAAATGTTTATACCAAAGTTGTTTTCTGAAAACGACAAACTCACTGGACCTAACTACATAGACAAACTTAGAGCGATTAAGATAGCACTTACATACGAATGCATATGGTCATCATTAATTGAACCTTTAAGGGTTATACCCATTGAATATGCGTGCCTCAAAATAATAATTGCATATAACAAATGGGTTGTGGACCTAGAATTCATCCAAGTTTACATGTGGTTATGTTAGACAAACATTGTAAAGACAACATAAAAACATGTTTGTCAATCAAATCTTTGATAGCCTCAAAGCGTTGTTTGGAGAGCAATCTCATTCTACAAGGTACAAGATTACTAATAAATTATTCAACACGAAGATGACAAAGGGTATGAAAGTGGTTGATTACTTCTTAATGATGAAAGGCTATATTGATAGACTTTCTCAACTAGACATGATTATAAGTAATCAAATTCAAGTGGACTTGATCTTAGGGTTTCTACTCTATAGTTTAAGACGTTCATATTAAATTATAATATGAACTAGTTGAATGCAAGCCTCATTAAGTTGTTCAATATGTTAAAATCAACTTAGTCTTCGAAAAAGGATCAAGGTGCAGTGCTCGCGATTAAGGGTAAAGCATCATTTTTGAATGGTTCGAAGAAAAGGAAATGGATTAATATGAAGAATAAGAAGATTGCTTCTAATGATAAGGGTGAGTGTCATCGTTGTTGTAAGAATGGTCATTGGAAATGGAACTATTCAGATTACTTAAAAGTTATTAAAAAGAGAAGAAATAGAATAGTTCGATTGTTCCTATATGTTTATTCATGATTCGAAATTGTTTGGCAATCAAATAATTATCTTGGGTTTTAGAAATTGGATCTAGAACACATTATTGTAATTCGTTACAGGGATTTAGGGATAGGCGTCATGTGGCAGAGGGTGAGATGGGACTTCAAGTGCTAATGGATCTCTAATTGATGCAACTGCGGTTGGATACTATCACTTGGCTTTACCTACTGGATTAGTTTTAGTTTGAAATAATTGCTACTATGTGAAAAAAAAATTACTTTGGAATAATTTCAGTATCTAGATTCTCTGAGACTAGTTATATTTTTCATTATGTTGATAATGTTATTAATATTATGTTGAATGGAAATAAAATCTATAATGTTGTAGGTAAGTTCATATAAGCGAGAAACGACACATAAATTGAAAATCGAAGGTTTTCTACCATCATTTAATTCTGAATCACTTGATACGTGCTATAACAACCCGCACCTTAATGAGCCCGAATTTCGACTAAGTTGAACTCAAGTCCATTAGGGCATTGATCTTTGGTTTTGGTAACCTGTAATAAACACAAGTATATCAAAATGCGATCAATATAAACTCATAGTGGAATTGAAAAATATAATATAACATATGTATTGACTAAGGATACTACCACAGAATAGCATTCCTTGGATATTTAATAGCCTTGTCAGCGCTGACCATGAATAAGAAGACTTCACCATCTGCAGTTCCCATCTTGCTGCACTATACGGTCCTTCTAAATCTAACATGTGGATTGTTATGAAAAGGGGTTCAGAACAACGTTATGATGATTGAAAAATTACATACTTTACTCATTCCATTAATTTATGCCGATTGATTTCCATTTAAATGTTGTGTCTACTATTTATGGCTAATCTGTTAAATGTTATGTGCATGTATGATATGCTTAACCTAACCTTCTCTAAGGTATCATTAGATTTATATATACCTATAACATATATATCTAATCGTATTTACCCAAAACCCGGCCACTTAATACTTCTTAAATAAGCGGGAGGTGGACCCATTGGTCATTTACTACCTCAAGTCCCCGAAATGGGCCTTTTGCAATGTCAACGCTAGTCAATCGGTTCAAGCTATAGAGAACATTGACTCATATATATGACTTTATAATATAATATATAATTTAATTGCCGAACCACTGACGCAACTCAAAGACTCATCTAAGGATTAACTAACCCACTTCCGCCAAACAAACAATAATCAAACAATTAAATAAAAAATTTGAGGTCCATGTGTATCCCATATGGATTCTACAGTAATAGGAAGAAAAATCCGTCAGGGCATAACCCTAGTCTTTGCTAACAACCGCGTAGGATCGTTGGTGGTCAAAACCTATATGTCAGCACTACTACCAAATACTGGTCCAACAACAACACAGACATAGCCTACCAACCTCCAACGGTTGAAATCCCATTTAGACAAACCTAAGTAAGTCAAGGAAAATGCCCATTTCGGTTCCATACTACCACTTATTGGAATTGAAGCAGACCCCAATTCCTTAAAAGTATTTGGGCCATTTAATACTTCAAATCCAAGGCTAACCCTCAGTATAGTTTCCTCTAGCTATCTACAACGTATATATCCCTTCCCCGTAGGTCCTGTAGTTGGAGATGTCCCATGTCAATGTAAGTATACACAATTGTTGGTAGCCTCTAAGTGAAGGGCAGACTTCTATTATGTAACTCTACTAACCTCGCATCCCAACACACTAAACCAAGCCTATCACCCAAAGCCTAAGTGCTGGGCTAAACCTACGAATTCACGTTTGTCCTAAATGTATAATTGAAGCTCATGTATATAAAGGTACTTATATATATATAAGATTTGTTATATATATATATATATAAAGTTTCTAGAAGATTGTATATAATATGTTTAATATGGAAGCTTTATATATTACATAGGTATATTGTTGTTTATACATTAGTTTATATATATATATATATATGCGCACGTCAGCTACCTATGAAGTTTTATTTAAGTTATATTATGTTGTAGACTATGTTATGTTTTGTGTTATATACATATTTCCACGTGCTCAATGTATAAATGGTTTTATATAAAAGTATATGTAGTATGTTTGTTTGGATATAAAACATCTGTTTACATATTTATATAAGTATATTTGGGTCTGGGTTTCGAATAAAGTATATACAGAGATGTTATTGTATATATATGTTATATTTTATATCTTATATAAGATTATATAAAATCTGTTCAATTATATATATGTTGTAGCTTTGCTTATGCAGATGCAATGAATTTTACTTATGGTTATGTTTACATTTTTAAATTTGATATATGTATGTAATGTTCATGTTGTCTTTTGAAGTGTGTACATACATTTATAATATGTTTTGTTCACTATGAGTCTTAATTGGTTTTAAATATAATGAGTTAAATCATATATATATATATATATATATATTATTTTAATATTTGTCGTACTGATTTTAATAAAATAATAATAATATAATATATATCTTACCTGTGACAGCATTTTGTATAAGGTGTATGTTATGTATATATAGTTTCTGTTTGCGCCAAAAATGGTCACAAACCCCGAATGTTGTGAAAGCACCAGTGTATGAATACAAATCAGCAATATTCAAACACAAATCTCAGATCTAAACAAACAACAAACAGCAATCCAGAAATAATGAACAAAAACACGAGATTTATAGTGGTTCGGCTATCTCCGGCCTACGTCCACTCCAAAGTTTTTTATCTTTTATTGATCGATGCTTGAAGATTACAATTTCCTATCGCGTAGTACAACGGATTTTATGATTATAATCTGGATCTAAGGCAGCAATGGTGATCTGGAGTAAATCTGGCAAAGTCCGGGCGCTCTTTAGCTCTCAAAATTGTCCGACCTCTTTTCCGAATGACCTGGGGGTCTATTTATAGGTGTAGGAGGCTGATATTTCGCCTAAATTGAAGGAAGACCAGTTCTGGCATGTGAGGGGGCCCACATGCCCGCTTTCTGGAAATCCGGGCCCACTTTGGGATCGATTCGAAGCTACGTTCGAATCGATCAAGAAATTGTCCGATCGACTTGAAATTTGGTGAGAACATTCTTTAACATGTGTTCAAGCTACAGTGAAAATTTGATAGCATTTGGACTTGTAGATCTCGAGTTATGATCGATTCAAGATCATGTTTCTGGTTGATAAGCTCCCCTCGAATCGATCTTCCTTCGAATCGATTAGGTCGAATCGATGGTGTCACGTGCCCAAGTGAAGACGTGGTGCGTGTTTCCCAGGTCAATCCTCCTTTTCCTCCGAGTTTACTGGGTCGAATCCTGGGTTTCAGCTGCTTCCTCTTGGTTTCAATGGATTCGAAGCCATGCTTCTTCGAATCGATTCGAATGGATGTTCGTTCGAATCGATCAAAGAAAGTATTGATCGATTCGAAGTTGTCTCCAAAGGGTAGATTCGAAGCTCTACAACTGGATGGATTCGAAGGACTTCCTCCTAAGGGATACGATGTGGAGTAGCTTCATGGATTCGAAGGAACTCAATTTGATGGATACGTACCAGACGTGTGTGAGGTCTCTACCATTCTGATTGATGCGGAGGTGATGGATTCGAACGTAGCTCCTGCCGATGGATACGAAGACGTTGGTGCGAAGTCCATGGATTCAAACCGAGGCGTGATGAGGATGATCGATTAGAACTACGCCAAATCCGATGGATGCGAACCAGATGGATTCGAAATTGCCATCACCTCAACTTTGATGGATCCAAACAGCATATTTTCCCTACCTTGTATCGATCATATTTCCTTCATACAAACTCCGATTAACCTGAAACTTGAAACGTAGCATCTCCTAGTCCTCATCATCATCTCCAATCGATTTCGTCCTGATCGGAACTCGGCCAAATTTTGACGATATCCATAGCAGCCTTGTTTCCTATTGAACTCCAATCCTGATATCCAGCCAATTTGTCGATATTCCAGCTTTGACCAAAAAGCGGGATAACATTTGCCCCCCAAAACATGCCTTATGATAATAAGGCGTGTTTTGAATAGTTTCCAAATCCAATGTCCAAAGTCCGTAGCCAATTCCATGCCCATCCAAACTCGAAGGCTGAGTTATTAGTCCATCCTTATCCAACAACCGAATCCAAGACCTCTCCGGGTCGGTATCCAAATCCATAACCTCTCTGGGCTCTTGCCAAGCGCAATCCATACCTGACGACCGTGGTCCATTGTCCCTGGACGTTGAGCTAACCTCTCCGGGTTCTTGCCAAGCGCGATCCACACCTGACGACCGTGGCCCAGTGTCCCTGGGCGTAAGTAATGCCGTGGCTTAAGTCCTAAGCTGAATCCTGGTCACTCCGGACCCTTGCCGAGCATAATCCATACTCGACGACCGTGGTCCAGTGTCCCTGGACATAAGTAATGCTGTGGCTTAAGTCCTAAGCCGAATCCTGGTCGCTCCGGACCCTTGCCGAGCATAGTCCATACTCGACGACCTGAATGAGTCACTTTACCGCGTTCGGGCAGAACGACTCACCCCTTGCCAGGCATAATCCATACCTGACGACTGTTTATCAAAAACCAAAAAGAATCCAATCAAGATCCAATCCAAAATCCAAATCAAATCGGAAAACCAGAAATGCATATCAAAAATCGAAACCATCATCGAAAACGGAGAACAATCATCCGAATGAATGCCAAAACCAGAAAAACAAGCAAAATCAGGAGTTCAATCCAAACTCCAAAAACCAAACCAGAAAATTAAGTGTCCAATCCAAAAACAAAAGACAGATTTCGCAAACCGTGGCTTTGCGGTTTATCATCACTCAGAGCATGCCTAGGGGCTATCTCCGTCCCCATACATGTGTAAATGACTCGGTTGCTCGCCAATGGTTTGTTACTTATTTCATATTATCCTGATCAATTGATGACCAATCGACCATTATTCCTGTGCCTCATATCCTCATGGTTTGAGGTAGACGGTGGTTGCTCCTGCTCCACCGCTGCATTCCGAGCCCCAACATACTGCCTCAACTGTCCATTCCTCACATGCTCCTCAATTATGTCCTTTAGGTGCCTACAGCTATTGGTATCATGCCCGTCCAAATCGTGGAAGAGACAATGCTTTCCTGATGCCCTCTCCCGCTCGGATGGTTCTCTCCTAGCCGGCCTCCGGTAAGGAAGGCGATTCCGAGTTTCCATGTATATCCGCTCTAGTGTCTCGTTTAATTCTGTGTATGTGGAAAACCTTGGATCCTTCCATCGTTTCCTAGCTTTTTCAGAGTTTTCGTCCAGCTTCCTTTTTCCTTTATCTTTATCCGAGCTTCCGTCGGACGTTCCTCCACCCCCGGTCACATTCACCTCCTTTAGCTTTAAATCCATACATGCGTCTTCTTGCCGAAGAAATCTTTCAGCTTCGTGAAAGAATTCCCCGAGATCCAGTGGTGGGTCTCGTACTAAAGATACCTTAAAATCTGAATCTTCTCTGACTCCCGACACTGCCGCCATCAAAACCATCGATGGATCCGGCCGATCCACCGAAGAAACCGCCGCATTAAATCGAGTTAAAAATGCTCTAAGCGATTCATCCGTTCTTTGCTTTACCGATGTTAACGTCATCACGTTCTTAGGTCTTTTGATATGAACCCGAAACTGTCCCAAAAACCTGTCCACCAATTCCCTCCAATTCCTGATAGATCCTTCCTCCAGCTGCCTAAACCACATTGCCGCTAGGTCTATCAAGTATAAAGGGAAACATCTGGCCATCACTTCCTCCGATGCCCCTAGCACTTCCATGTGTCTAGTGTATCTCATCAAGTGATCAGTCGGGTCAGCCTTTCCATTATATACTTCCACGCTAGGTAACTTGAACTTAGGTGGATTCTGAGCCATCCTGATTTCCCGAGCGAACGGACTCCTGTTCACTCCTTCCAAGTCTCTATTGGTCGAACCTCCACGCATAGTCTTCCTAATGATTTCCATTAATCTAACAAACAGAAAACACAAGATTTATAGTGGTTCGGTTATCTCCGGCCTACGTCCACTTCGAAGGATAATCTTTTATTGATGTGCTTGCTGGTTACAGTGAATTACAACAGTAGTATTCGAGTACAACAATGGAGTTTGAGTGCAATCGTGATTTTGGCAGAGTCTGGACGTTGCAGGAAAATGTCCCTTCTCTGTAGGCTCCAGGGTGCTATTTATAGGCGCTCCATGCAAATATCTGGCTCAAACTTTGAGAGACCTTTTCCGGCACGTGAGCGGGCCCACACGATCGATCCCATGCAATTTTGAATCGATCCGTGATCGATACAAACGTAATTCGTATCAATCAAGATTTTTTCCAATGGAGTCGAAATTTGGCATGATCGTTCTTTAGTTTGTGCGTAGTCTCCTGTGAAAATTTCATAGCATTTGGACTTGTGGATTGTGAGATATGATCAATGCAAATTCGTGTTTTCGGTGGGCTGTCCTGTTCGAATCGATACATTCGTATCGATCTGTTCGACTCGATCTCGAGCACGTGTGCATATGGTGACGTGGCACGAGATTCTTGGATCGATCCGCTCTTCGCGCCGAGTTGACCGAGCCTTATTCGTACCCACTATCGGAGCCTTGTTCGCATCGATCACTTCATCTTGTTCGTGCCGGTGCCAGTGGTTGTTCGTATCAATCGTGTTTCGTCTCGTTCGCATCGATCAACTGAGTGTCCACTCCATATCGATGAGGGATTTTGTCTCGATGGAAGATTTCGTATCGATACGAAGCATGTGTAAGTGGTCGATATGAAATGAACAAATTAATGGATACGAAGTGATGCCTTTTCATGGACGTTGATCAGTGGACCCGATAGATACGAAACCATTCGATGGCTTCGCTCGATCGATATGAACATGATGGATACGAGGCGAGGTTACTTTGATCAATGCGAACACGATGGATACGAGGCCCATGATCGATATGAACACGATGGATTCGAACAGATCGACTCGATCATGGATCATTGATCGATACGAACAACGTGCTTTCCTCAACTTGCATCGATCATATCTCGTTCATACGAACTTCGATTGACCTGAAATTTGAAACGTTGGCTTTCACAGCTTTGCTTGTCATGTCTTGTCGATTGTAGCTCAATCCGGACTCGGACAAAATTCATCGACATCCATAGTTAACCTGTGATGTATAATCGATATCTGGGATGAGTAATCATCGATTTTCAGTTAATTTCTTGATATCTCAGTCTTGCTAAAAAGTGGGATAACACTTTGCCCCTCAAAACATGCCTTTTGGAAAAAGGAGTGTTTTGAATAGCTCCAAATCGAATATCGTGAGTTCATGTTTAATTCACAATCATAGTATTGTCAATCAAGTTTATGGCTGATCGAAGCCGAATCAGTTTTCATCTCCACTTGTGGAAGTCAGTAATTGAATTCTAAAACCTCTCTAGACTATCAGTGGTCACTCCGAACCCTTGCCAAGTCCATTCCAGACTTGACGATCGAATAGAAAGATCCTATTGTGCTTCGGCGTTGCTTTCTATCCCTTGCACTCTGGTTCAGTGTCTCTGAACATTAAGCGATGTCATGGTCTAAATGCTAGGCCGATCATAGCCTCTCCGGGCTCTTATCGAACCCCGATCCAATCACTCTCCGAAATTTAAATGATTGACCTAAGTTCAAGTTCTAAACATGGCCCTTGCCATCATGATCAATTGATGACGAGTCGTGATCCCGATCCAGGGTTAGTTCTGTTGGGTGGAGGCGGTAGTTGCTCAGGAACTACGGCCATTGTCCGATCTCTGGTGTATTATGGAAATCTACCACTTCTGACATGTTCTTCCACCTCATCCTTCAGATGGCGACATTCATCGGTAGTATGCCCTTCCAGCTCATGGAATAGGCGGTACTTTCCACTTCTACGTTCCCGTTCTGTGGGATCTCACCTAGGTGGTTTTCGATAAGGGAGCTGCCCCCGAGTCTCCGTGTAGATCCGTTCCAGGCTTGCCATCAGGTCAGCGTATTGTTTGAATCTGGGTTCTCGAAATTTTTTCCGTTTGTCAGGACCATCGTATCTGTCGTCCTGCTTTCGCTTCCCTTTGTCTGCTTCGGACAGTTCTTTGGAGGTTCCTTCGCCTTGCACAGCGTTTGTTTCTCGCCTCTCGGCGCGTGAATCTTCTAGCCGAATGAATCTTTCAGCTTCATGATAGAATTCTCCAAGGTCTTATGGTGGATCTCTTGCTAAAGAATCCTTAAATTATGTGCCTTCCGCGACTCCTGCTACCGCCACCATCAAAATCATTGATGGATCCGGGCGATCTACTGAAGCCACAGTTGCATTGAATCGCAATAGAAAATCTTTTGTGGACTCTCCTGTCCTCTACTTTATCGATGCCAAGGTCATCACACTCTTGGGTCGCGTCACATGGACCCTAAACTGCCTCATAAAGCATTCCACTAGCTCGCTCCATGTTTTGATTGATCCATTCTCTAGCTGCCTGAACCAAAGCGCAGCCAAATCTGTCAAATATAGAGGGAAACATCATGCCATCACTTCCTCGGATGCCCTCAGCACTTCCATATGCCTGATATATCTAGTAATATGCATGGTTGGGTCTGATTTCACATCATATGGGTCCAGCGCGGGTAACTTGAATTTTGGAGGATTCCTTGCATTTCTGATATTCGGAGTGAACGGACTCCGACTAACTTCCTCTAAGCCTCCGCTTGAAAATCCTCCCCTCATTATCCGTCGCACTAATCCAGCCATTCTTTCATCTCCATCATGGGCTCGTCCCCTCGGCACGCTTTTATCATGCCCCCTAGGTCTCGAGGGGTATTTCGGGTAATATTCTTCGTGTGGCTCATTCATGTTGGCGTTCGCTCTAGCCTGTTGAGTTCCATCCGTGGGTCTTCCAATGTCAGATCCCGAGGGTCTGCCCCCAGGTCCTTGTTGATTGCCTTCAGGTTCTTCGTTCTGATCTTGGATCTTATTTCCATTGGTCCCTATGACTCTAGTTCCTTGTCCGGTGTTTGCAGCCACTGTGGTCGGTCCAAGGTTCAATGCTCCGGCTGCTCTCGTTTGCTTAAAGAAGCTTTGCATCATTTCCTGTTTACTCTTCAGTAATCTTTCATGAATTGAATCCATCATAGCTTCCATCTCATCCCTAGTGATGTATATCGAAGCTTGATCTTCTACAGCTCCAGAGGAGGCTTCTTGGCTTCCCTCTTGTTGACTCCTTTCTCCTCTCTGCCTTCTTGTTGATTGTCGCGTCATTGCTGTTCAGATCTGAATCCCTCAGCCTTCCAATCCAATATCTAAGCGGTTGAATCCCTGAGTTAGGCCTTCTCAGTGAAAGCACCAAAGTGTTTGTGCCAAAACTGGTCACAAACCCTGAATATCGTGAAAGCACCAGTGTACGAATACAGATCAGCAATATTCTAACACAAATCTCAGATCAAGACAAAGTAGAGAACAACAATTGAAAAATAACAAACAGAAAACACAAGATTTATAGTGTTTCGGCTATCTCCGGCCTACGTCAACTTCGAAGGATAATCTTTTATTGATGTGCTTGCTGGTTACAGTGAATTACAGCAGTAGTATTCGAGTACAACAATGGAGTTTGAGTGCAATCGTGATTTTGGCAGAGTCTGGACGTTGCAGGAAAAAGTCCCTTCTTTGTAGGCTCCAGGGTGTTATTTATAGGCGCTCCATGCAAATATCTGGCTCAAACTTCGGGAGGCCTTTTCTGGCACGTGAGCGGGCCCACACAATCGATCCCATGCAATTTCGACTCGATCCATGATCGATATGAACGTAATTCGTATCGATTAAGATTTTGTCCAATGAAGTCGAAATTTGGCATGATCGTTCTTTAGTTTGTGCGTAGTCTCCTGTGAAAACTTCATAGCATTTGGATTTGTGGATTGTGAGATATGATCGATGCAAATTCGTGTTTTCGGTGGGCTGTCCTGTTCGAATCGATACATTCGTATCGATCTGTTCGACTCGATCTCGAGCACGTGTGCATATGGTGACGTGGCACGAGATTCTTGGATCGATCCACTCTTCGCGCCGAGTTGACCGAGCCTTATTCGTACCCACTATCGAAGCCTTGTTCGCATCGATCACTTCATCTTGTTCGTGCCGGTGCCAGTGGTTGTTCATATTAATCGTGTTTTGTCTCGTTCGCATCGATCAACTGAGTGTCCACTTCGTATCGATGAGGGATTTTGTGTCGATGGGAGATTTTGTATCGATACGAAGCGTGTGTAAGTGGTCGATACGAAATGAACAAATTAATGGATACGAAGTGATGCCTTTTCATGGACGTTGATCAGTGGACCCGATGGATACGAAACCATTCGATGGCTTCGCTCGATCGATACGAACACGATGGATACGAGGTAGGTTACTTTGATCGATGCGAACACGATGGATATGAGGCCCATGATCGATACGAACACGATGGATTCGAACAGTGCGGTCATGGATGGATTCGAACAGATCGACTCGATCGTGGATCATTGATCGATACGAACATCGTGCTTTCCTCAACTTGCATCGATCATATCTCGTTCATACGAACTCCGATTGACCTGAAATTTGAAACGTTGGCTTTCATAGCTTTGCTTGTCATGTCTTGTCGATTGTGGCTCAATCCGGACTCGGACAAAATTCATCGACATCCATAGTGAACCTGTGATGTATAATCAATATCTGGGATGAGTAATCATCGATTTTCAGTTAATTTCATGATATCACAGTCTTGCTAAAAAGTGGGATAACAATATATATATATATATATTGAAATGATTTCCAAAGTTTAAAAGATATATATATGGTTTTATATAAATATTGATTTTTAAATATTATATATATATAATTGCTATTTTATATATAGTTAAATTCTTGATTTTTAAAATTATATGTTTTGAAAATTATAAAATTATAAGTTAGTTTTGAAATTATAAATTTTAAGAATTTACTTATAATTTTACTATTTTAAAATATGTATAAATTAGTTTTAATATAAAATAAGTTTAATAATAATATGTAATTTAATAAAGTCTGATTTAATTAATATATAATATGTTTAAGTATTTATTTAAATTTATATTTAAAAAAAATAGATTTTTTATAATGATTTTTATAAGTTAAGGTTGGGAATATAAATTTGAATTTATTTGAAATTGTATTTTATTAAGAATTTTATTTAATTAAATCGATTTAAAACTTGTCGAATTTGAGATTTTTAAAGGATATGATTTTATAACTTGATTTTATTTAAGGTAATTAAATGAATATTTCAATTTTAAATAAATTGAAGGAAATAATTTATTTATTTTTGATTTGAGGTTTTATTTAAATGATATTGGATTTATTAAGTGAATATTTCAAAACTAAATAATAAAGAAGTTAAATTAAGATATCTATGAAATTATCAAATTTAGTTTTGAAATATTGAATATATAAAGCTTTGAATTATATTGAAATTGAAATGGTTTATTTGGTGGTTCAAATTTATATTTGAAATCGATAAAATTGAAATGTTTTATTGAGAAACTGAATTGAATTGAAATTAATGAATTGAGATTGAATTAAATTTGAATTATGGAGCTCGTGTTAATTTGAATTGATTTGTGAAATTCGAGGAAGCTATTTTATTATACAAAGTATTTTTAAACTATATATAAAACTATTTATATATTTTATTTTATAATTTTTTAATATAAACTATTTTAATATACTAATTATTTTAATATAAACTATTTTTAATATAAACTATTTTTAATATAAACTATTTTTAATATAAACTATTTTAATATACTGATTATTTTAACATAAACTATTTTAACTTATAACTATTTTATATAAATTATTTTATTTTATAAACTATTTTATTTTATATACTATTATTAATATCAAAATTGTTCAAGTGGGAAGTTATGATTTTAAAGTTATGAATTTCAAAGTATTATGTTATCAAGTGTTATGATTTCCAAAGTGTTACAAATTCTAAGCTTTACACTTTCGAAAGTGTTATAACTTTGAAGTGCTATGATTTTGGAAATGAATATATTTGAAGTGAAATGATATAGTATTGATATGGTTTTGAAATGGAAATGATATTTTGGTTTTGAAGAATGATATCTTGAAATGACCACGGTGTTATAATAACGATAGTTTGTTAAAGAGACCGGGATCGGTTATTGTCATACTCTCTGCCAATGCCGAAAACCACTTTAACAACTGTGTACGCGGTGGAGATTCCAGAATGAAGTAGGATGGCGGCGACGATCCTATTTGAGGTATATAAGTAGACCTAACTCCCGTGAGTTAGCTTAAGGTGGCTAAAACAGGAGCAATCGACGGGCCAAGTGAGGTAGCTCCTCCGATCGGACACACTTCTTCGATTGTTATTCTATTACTTTGTGATTGATTTGGTGCGCACCTTTGATTTGGGAGTGTGGCTCAAGGTGGGTGGTAGTTGCGGCTATGCGTTACCACCAGCCCATAAGTGTAATTGGTATATCTACCCTGGCATTGCCTAGTTGTGTCGTGTCACCTACCATATCTAGACCACTACGAGTTTGTTTTGTGTCGTACCTATGGAGTATCCACTGGTAGCCTCCCGATTAGAAGGTATTACGGTATTGTATAGACTATTGGCACTATAAAATGTGTTAAGGGGGATATGGGTAACGCCTTAACGCTATTTTAATAGTTTACTTTACTTTAGACATTATTATAATAGCGTATATTACTATATAGTAGATAGTTCCACGGATCCTTAGAGGATGGTTATCCCAAACATCCTTTAAGTTACTTGTATTTCAGTTGATATTTCACTTGAGTTGGATTTATTGATATAAGAATGTTAATCCTGACTCGAGTGTTATGTGTTTTGCTTTACGCTCGGGTCAGACTGAGTGCCACAGCATTAGAGACTCGCCTTTGGAGTTGGAGCTTCGCTTGGAGATCCATCTATCTATTCAGCTTGTATTTATTCAGTTGACTCCTGTGATATATTCTGGTCTTGTATCTAACTATTGTATTGAGACTTCTATGTATTCAAGACTTCTATTTTATCTTGTTTTTAACTCTATTATATATATAGTAACTTCATGAACTACTATTCATTTGTTTCCGTTGCTTTTTGTTATATTACTCTGTGTCTTTGGTTCTGTGATTATTTTATTTACTGTATATGCTGAGTTTTGCCAAATATAAATTAACAATATGATATTTTGAGCAATTCAAGTCTGACATGTGCGGATGCGAATGGTTGAAAACACCGAGGTGTTACAGTCCACTACTTATTATACGAACTCTGCCCCGTTGGTAATTGAGGCAAGAGTATAAATTTAACTCTATTTATTTTTTATTTTTTCAACTCATAGTCACCTCGTCCATCCTTTCAAAATATGGTTGCAACAACTTCTATAGTCGGAATCTATAAAGTTAGACATATAATTTATATATAATTATAGGTAAAAATAAAAATACGTTCTCTAAGAATATCATAATTCCTATGATCGATTAACCTAAATTCGAATACCAAATGCAATAACCCGCATATTAATGGATCTGAATTTGACTGAATTGAACTCAAGTCTGTTAGGGCATGGATCGTTGGTTTTGGTAATCTGTAATAAATAAAAGTATATTAGAGTGCAATCAATACAAACTGGCAGCAGAATTGAAAAATATAATATAACATGCGTGTTGACTAAGGCTACTACCTCGAAATACTATTTCTGGGATATTTATTGCCTTGTCAGTGTCGAGCATGAATAAGAAGACTTCACCATCTGTAGTTCTCGTCTTCCTTCACTATGTAGTTCTTCTGAATCTAACGTATGGATTGTTGCGAGGAGGGGTTCAGCACATCATTCTAGTGATTGACAAAGGCAAATTCCATTCATACACCGTAAATTGCTATACCTACATCGAAAAAATTACAAATATCCCATACATCTTTTTTACTTAATATACACCACACTGATTACAAAAACACCCCTAATTTGAAATAAAATAAAACACTCATGTCTTTTAAATAGCTTTCTCTCTCTTATGTACTAATCAAAATAAGCTTCTCAAATTTACTTTTGTAAATTTCAATTATTAAATTCAAATACCTTAAATGGAACTCAAATTATTTCATCATTTATATATAGCAAATCTAATTTAGTTTTTGAATATTAAAATTTTAAACTATTTCAATTTTGATGTTAAATTTAAACTAGGGTTTAATATAAATAAAAGATAAAGACGAATTCAGGACTCTATGAATCATATTGATTTTGGTAATAATTTTAATTTTTAATTTTTATATTTAAATTGAAGTAAAAAAATATTAAAATTGACTATGCATTAATACAACCTGAAAGTGTATAAATAGAATTTGATGCCTAAAAGGAATTTAAATTTAATTTAACTAATGATGTATAGAAATTTTAGTTACATTCTGAAAGAAATTATATCAATTATACTATGAATTTGTGATTCTTTAGTATTGATTTTTATTTTCTTAAATAGTGGCATTTTTGTCTAATATTTTATATAAAAAAATTATGGTGTAGGTAACGCAATTAATGGTGTATGAATAGAACTTGCCATTGAAAAATTACAAACTTTACTCATCCCATTAATTTATGCTAATTGATTTCCATTTAAATGTTATGTCTAATGTTACAGCTAATCCATTAAATCTTATGTATGCGTACGATATGCTTAACCTAACCTACTCTAAGTTATTATTATATTTATATATGCATATAACATATATATCTAACCCTATTTACCAAAAACCCCAGCCACTTAATACTTCTTAAATAGAGGTGAAGTAGACCCATCGGTCATGTACTACCTCAAGTCCCTAAAGCGGGCCCTTCGCAACATCAACGCTGTCAATCAATTCTACTTACAAAGACCGAGGACTCCTATATATGGCTTTATAGTATAATATATAATTTAATTGTTGTACCACTAACGCAACTCAAAGATACATCTAAGGGTTAACTAGCTAACCTCTGCCAAACAAACAACAATAAAATAGTTAAATAAAACTTTGAAGTCTTTGTGTATCCCACATGAATTATACACTGGTACGAAACGAAATCCTCATGCGTATAACCTAAGTTTTGCTAATGACCATTCAAGACTGCTGGTGGTCAAAGCTTATATGCATGCCCTACTACTAAATATCGGTCCAACAAAAACACTGACATAGCCCGTCGATCTCCCACAGCCGAAATCCCGTTTAGACTAATGTAAGTAGGTTAAGGAAAATGCTCATTTTGGTTACATACTACCTCTTATTGGAATTAAAGCAGACCTCATTTTGTAATGACCCAGAATTTTAGCCATTTGAATTTGGAATATTTAATTGATTTTAAATATTGCAAAGTTAATTTTATAAGTTATATAACTTAAATTTCAAATATAATGGTTTTTTGAACATTTGGAATTGTTTAAATAGTTAAATCTTGAATTTTATGTAAATGAAAATGATTTCGGAAGTAGATTTAAATTCTATTTGGATAAGAATGAAGATATAAACTTCTGAATTTGAATTTAAAATCAATTAAACTTGTTTTATAATAATCGTTTTAATTAACGTGTGAAAATAGCCTTCCGAGGCATTGTCTCGGATTTTGATGAAACTAGTTTCATTGGATCCGTAATAGTGAGTTATTTTATGTTGTCGAATTTCGTGATGATCGGACGAATCGTTCGTTCGTGCGAACTCGAAATGCTTAGAAAACTAATTACAGAGATTAAAATAATATAACTGGGTTTGAAAAGCTATCTTCTGTATATGATCGAATTAAGTCCCGATAATAGTTCCATTGAGTTCCGAATAAGGGTATTTAGTATAAAACGCTAGGCGGCATGCCTTAATAGGAGTTGGAGATTTTCGGACGTTTAAAGCTAGATATTATTTTTATTAAAATAACATGGACCATCACTATTCTCACCTATCTAGCCCATACCAGGCCATTTCCCCCACATTCATACCCATGCTTTCCCTCTCCTTTTTAAACGCGGCAGCAACGAGAAAAAAAGTTGGATTTCTTCAAATTAAAACTTAGCTAAATCGAATGGTTGTAGTTTGATGGGACTGCCAGAGGCGTAATTGGACGAAGTCTTCAACTAGCGAAATGACGGTAGCGACAAAGTGAAGCTAATCAATGGTTGGATTGGGCTGAAGTGATTTGTGGTGGCCATAGTTCATCGATGAACGACGGTCGTGGTACCGTTGATTCTGGCGAATTGGTGAACTTTCAGGTGATGGTGTTAGAAGGGAAGATGAAGGGGATGGTGAGAGCTACCTTCGGTCGAAGTTTGGTGGCGCGGCGTGGCCTATGGTGGCAGCAAATTGGGGATGAACGGGCACGACGTTTTTGGGTTTTGGGGGCTATGGCGGTGGTTTAGGGTACTGTGGTGGGTGGCTTCGATTAGTCGAGGTTAGGGTGATGTCAAGTGGGGTCGCGGCGGAGGCCGATGGCCTGAGGCGGCGTGGAGATGGTCATGAAGTTTTGTGGCCTAGGTTCGTAAATGAACGAACAAGAGAGAGAGGAGATTAGAGAGAGGGAAAGGTGATTAAGTTTTAAAAAATTAATTAATTTAAAGTTAATGATAATTAAAATAATCTCAAACGTTCATTAATTCATATCCAATCCATACAAGGTCGGAATCAAGCGCGACGAGTTGCATTATACTCGTATCGACGAATACTACGATAAAGAGTTGGATTGGATGGATTTGGAGCTAGTGGAAGATTGGACTAAAATTGGTTTGGATTTATTCCCACCCCTAGAGCGGATGATCTTTTATGCATACCCGCCTAGTAGCAAATGACCCATATTATATAATTATATATTGTTTGTGATGCAAGAGGACAGGTTGAAGGAAGCAACATGATTCCTCGCCATTGTTGATTTTAATTTCAATAATATTCCTATCATATGAATTATTGGATATTAAACCTTTTGTTGGCTCTATTAATTATGACATTGTTATATGTTCAAAACTTAACCCTATAGGGGTAGAAAATCAATATCGATATTGGTTAAGCAATTCGTAGCTATTGGCCTCAAATTAGTACTTCAAAAATGCTATAAATTGCAATTTGAGTTGGAGTTGGTTTTTGAGAGAGGAAATAATTTTAGATCTGAAATTAGGTTCCGAAAATATTACGTTTAAAAGGATTTAATTTCTATTTTACTCCAACCTTATTATCCTTCTTTTCTAAGTCATTTAGAAATGGTTTAAAAGATTATTTATTTATTTACAAATGGTTTTAAAAGAATTATTTATTTGTAGTTAATATGTTTAAAGATTATTTTCTTATATTTAATGTTTTTTAAAAGTTATTTAATATTTTAAAAAAATAATTATTTGAAATAATTAATATGTTTTGAAATTAATAATAAGGATTTATTATCGTGGAACTTGCGTTTCTTCTAGATCTCTTCTCGTCTGAGCTCCGTTTTGCTGTCTTCGTCTAATTCCTCCTCTCGCTCACTTCGCTTCCTCCTCTCTCTATCTCATGCCTCATAAGAAGAAGCATAACCCCGCCTTGCCAGATCTGGTTAGCTCCGTTATTGGTACCTCTTCTCTCGTGGTAAGCACACTAGTGGCTCCGCCTGATCAACTTCTTCCAGCCATGTCAACTCCTTCAGTCCCTGAATCTACCATGTAAACTCCAGTCGTTTCAAGCTGCGACAATCCCTTTCCGTGCCTGCTCTCTGACTGTCATCTCCTCATGGTGCAATGACAATATTTCCTATCTGTCCTTCGGTTAGTGGTGAACATTTATTATCTCCACTGTTAGCTTCTGCTGGTAATGCTGCTTGGTCGCAATCTGATGTGGGATTGCTCAATGGTACAAAAGTTGGTGTTGTTGATGTTGAATCTGTGTTAAAGGAATTAAATGAATTTGGAAATGGGTCCTTGGCTTAGGCCGTTGGTGGCAACGATGCTCGTGTATTTGAGCATGAGGCGGTTGGGTCCAAATCTTTTGACAGTGGCAAACTTTGTGATTGCAATCCAGGTGTTTGTGTAAATGCCAAACATGTTTTTCTTTATCCTATTGATACAGCCCAGAAAGATGAAGGCGTAGGTCGTGTACGACCTACCATGTTGATAGGTCGAGTACGGCCTAACGAAGAAGCTAACGAGTTAACATTTTGCGAAGAGCCGTGGGAAGTTGGAGACATAGGTCGTAAGCGACCTAACGGGTTTGAGAATAGTAAGCTAAAGCAGAGGAATAGGTCGCTGGAACGACCTAACAAGTTGCTCATTGATACAGGCCAAACAGACCAAGTTTTAGGTCGCGAGCGACCTAACATACTGTTAAGTCGTATGCGACCAAACAAGAAGGATAAACAGATGGACCAACCTAACGACTTACGATCTAACGAGTTACGACCTATATTAGGTCGCAGAGAAAATGAACGACCTAAGTTAGGTCGCGGGGAGTTGTGGAGAGATAGGTCGCTCACTATAGGTCGCGAGGCCTTAGGTCGTGAAGACTTAGGTCGCGAATATTTTCTGAAGCCGCTTCTTTTAGGTCGCTCGACCTTATGCCGCTATTCTTTAGGTCGCTCAAGGGGGCCAATGACCTAAAGCCGCATATGCTGTTCAGTCTTAAGTCGTGTGGAGTTTGGTCGCGTGTGATTTAAGGTCGCTCAAGTGTTGAGTCGTGATGTCGTGACTGTTGTAAATATAGTAAGTCGTAAATCGTTTGTTTTTAGGTCGACTATTTTAGGTCGTCTATTTTTAGGTCATGATGTTTTAGGTCGAAAACGACCTAAGTGTTGTACAGTTTTATGTGGTGTGTGTTGTAACTTCTATAAATAGGCCGGTGGTGCCATTTGTAATAGTTTAGTTGATTTGAATGAAAACTTTTGTTTGTTAGCTTTGTGCTTTCAATTAAATTGGTAGTTGAGTGTGATCTCCTATCTCCACTTTCGGTTAATCGAGTGCGCTCGATTCAACGATTGTTGAAGCTGATTCGCGGTATCAAGTGTGCTTGATCAACGCTTGAAGAATTGAAGATCTTCTTTCACGGTATAGTGCGCTATCAACGTGACGAAGATAGCTAGAATTCGGTATCTTCGGATCAATGAATTTGGGTCATTCAGTATTCTTCATTCCATCGATTGCTACTTTCACAGAATCATCATTTTGTCATTTCCGTTGCTGCATCATTTGGTATCAGAGCTTGTTTTAGCCAATCATAGCTAAATCGAGTCATGGAGCCAATTCTTTTTGAAGAAGTTTGAAGAGTTAGAGAGGCCGAGCTACATCAAGCAAAGCCGAGTTGAAATCGAAGTGTTGGAAATTAAAATTTGCATCATTTTGAGAAGTTGTGTTCATCGTGTTCATCATATTTTTGCAACAAAGTGGGAGTTTTCGATCCATCTCCTTTTGGATCAAAAGTCTGAAGGTGTTTGAATTTTTGCGTGGCAGTTTTGAGCGCCAAGTTTGAAGTAGAGCCGAGAGCTTGAAGTTGAAGATAGTACATCATTTGGTATCTTTAGATTTGTCCAAGCCGAGAATTGAAGTGTTTGTGAAATTTTCAAGTATGTCGCCGAGAAGAGCTAACCGCCATCAAAATGTTGAAGATTTGTATAAGCGAGAGGACGCTGAACAAATGGAACAACGCATTAGTAACAAATTCAATGAGAAGTTGGATGAAGGTATTGGGAGGTTAGAGAAGCTTATGATGGATATGAATCAACCCCGAAGAAGAACATCGCCAATTTCAAACCAAGGTGGAAACAGGGTTTCGCCATCGGTTTCGGGAGGAAGGAGAATGTCACCACAATCTCATCAAGGAAGAAGAAGTCATAGAGAATTCGAAGATGAACCATATCGAGATGATGAAAGACAAAGTAGAAGGAATATGCATGAGCATAGAGATGTGGGTGGTCGTGATCGTTATCGAAGTACATCTATTGTTGATGAAGATGATGATAGAGGGATTTTTCATTATCGAGATCATGGCCAAGGACGAAATTGAGATTGAGAGTTTGAGGATGATCGTCGATGGGAGTCGGGGATGAAAACTGAAATTCCAGAATTCAAAGGTGGTATGCAAGCTGAGGAGTTTTTGGATTGGTTGTCTAATGTGGAGGAGATTTTTGACTTCAAGGAGATTCCAGAACATCGTAGAGTGAAGTTGGTTGCTACGAGGTTGAGGGGTAGAGCTTTGGCATGGTGGCAGCAAACCAAACTTACACGTGAAAGGATGGGGAAGTCAAAGGTTGAATCATGGGAAAAGATGAGGAAAATGATGAAAGCTACTTTCTTGCCTTATAACTATCAATTGCTTATGTATCAGAGGTTGCAGAACTTGAGGCAAGGAACGAAGACTGTTAATGACTACACTGATGAATTTTATCAACTGATTGCAAGGAACGACATCATGGAGACAGAGGAGCAATTAACAACTAGATTTGTTGGAGGGTTGCGTATGTAGATTCAAGACATGGTAAATATGTTTGATCCCAGATCTGTAGCGGAAGCACACCAGAAAGCGTTGGCTTGGGAGAAACAGGGAAGACGAGGAGGTGGTGTGTTTACAAATTCCAACAATCCAGTGAAGGATGTTAGTGGAAGTTCTAATGTTTCAAAAGCTGTTGCAAAACCAGTTGTGAATGAGGTTGGGAAGACGAAAGTCAATAATGGTTTCAAGTGTTATAATTGCCAAGAAATGGGCCACAAAAGTAATGAATGTCCAAAGCCGAAGAAGAGAGCTATGATAGCGGAGGTTGAGGATGAGGATGAAGAAGCTGAATGTTCCCATTCACCACCTGATGAGGAGGAAGAAAATCTGTCGGGAGACGAAGGGTATTCACTGATGATGAAGAGGTCGTGTTTAACACCAAAACAGGAAGAGGAAATTAGCTGGTTGAGGAGTAACATCTTTCAATCAACATGTACTATCTTGGGAAGGGTTTACAAATTTGTTATTGATGCGGGAAGCTGTGATAATATTATCTCTACAGAGGCTGTAAAGAAGTTATCACTGAAGACAGAGAAGCATCCGAAACCGTACAAGTTAGCTTGGTTGAGGAAAGGTGGGGAGGTGAAAGTTGGACGTCGAGCTTGTGTTAATTTTTCAATTGGAAAGAAATATAAAGATGAAATTTGCTGTGATGTGGTAGATATGGATGTCTGTCATTTGTTGTTGGGGAGACCGTGGCAGTATGATAGGGCTGTACAACATGATGGACGTACCAACAGTTACAGTTTCATGTTTGAAGGCACGAAGATTACTCTAGTTCCAAAGAAGCGACAACAAGAAGAAAACAAACTGGAGGAGATTGAGGAGCTGAAATCCTTATTATCTTTGAAGGAGTTTGTTAAAGAAGTTGAAGAGGAGCCTGAAGTATTCTTGTTAATTGGACGAGAGAGTCATGAAGTGGTTGAGATTCCTGAAGAAGTGAAACCAGTGTTGGGAGAGTTTGACGATGTATTTCCTGAAGAGCTACCAACCGAGTTACCGCCGTTGAGAGACATTCAACATCAAATTGATCTTGCTCCAGGTGCTGTGTTACCACATAGACCACACTACAGAATGAGTCCAAAAGAACATGAGGAGTTGAGAAGGCAAGTGGAAGAATTGCTTGAACAGGGGCGTGTGCAGGAAAGTCTAAGTCCATGTGCTGTGCCAGCATTGTTAGTACCGAAGAAGGATGGGACGTGGAGGATGTGCACTGATAGTCGGGCGTTGAATAAGATTACAGTGAGATATAGATTTCCTATGCCTAGACTGGATGATTTGTTGGATCAGCTTAGTGGAGCTACTATATTTTCGAAGATTGATTTGAAGAGCGGTTATCATCAAATTCGAATCAGACCAGGAGACGAATGGAAAACAGCGTTCAAGACACGTGAAGGGTTGTACGAATGGCTGGTTATGCCGTTTGGTCTTTCGAATGCACCAAGTACATTTATGCGGGTGATGAATCAAATCTTTAGACCATTCATTGGGAAGTTCGTGGTGGTGTATTTTGATGATATACTGATATATAGTAGAAGCTCAGAAGAACATTTGCAACATCTGAGGGAAGTGTTGATGGTATTGCGACAAGAACAATTTTATGCTGCAACGAAGAAATGCGTGTTCATGATGCATAGTGTTTTATTCTTGGGGTATGTTATATCGGGAGGAGGTATACAGGTGGATCAGAATAAAGTTAAAGCAATCGGAAATTGGCCACAACCCAAGACGATTACAGAAGTTAGAAGCTTTCATGGTTTGGCGTCATTTTACCGAAGGTTCATTCCACACTTCAGTAGCGTGATGGCACCAGTTACTGATTGTATGAAGGGGAAACAATTTCTATGGTCAGAGGAAGCAGGATTTGCTTTTGAAAGGATTAAGGAGCTTTTGACGACAGCACCGATTCTAGTGTTGCCGGATTTTCAGTTGTTGTTTGAATTGCATACTGATGCATCGAAGGTCGGGATTGGAGGGGTGTTGAGTCAGAAAGGTCGTCCTATTGCATATTTCAGTGAGAAGCTATCGGGAGCGAAGATGAGATATAGTACATATGATATGGAATTTTACGCTATCGTGCAAGCTATCAAACATTGGAGACATTATTTGTTTCATAAAGAATTTGTGTTATATACTGATCATGAGGCATTGATGCATATGCAGGGACAGGACAAGATTGCTGCTAGGCATGCTTCGTGGATTGCATACTTACAATAATTTACATTTGTGGTGAAGCATAAATCCTGGATTATTAATAGAGTAGCAGATGCATTGAGCAGAAGGAATCATGTGTTGACTACAATGAAGGTTGAAGTGACCGGGTTTGATGTGTTACCAGAATTATTTGTTGATGATCGTTACTTTGCAAAGTTTGTTGATGAAGTCAAGGAGGGAAAGATGGATGAGTTTGTAATGGTGGATGGTTTTCTTTTTAAAGGAACTCGATTATGTATACCGGAGTGCAGCTTACGAATGAAGATTGTAAAGGAGTTGCATGAGGAAGGACATGTGGGCAGAGATCGTACTTTACAACTGATTTCTCAATCTTATTATTGGCCGTCAATGAAGCGGGAAGTTGGAAAGTTTGTGGAAAGATGCCATATTTGCCAAGTTTCCAAGGGTACAGCGACGAATGCGGGATTGTATATGCCATTACCCGTGCCGGTTAGACCATGGGTTGATATCAGTATGGATTTTTTTTTGGGATTACCTAGAACTCAAAGGGGGAATGATTCGATATATGTTGTAGTGGACAGGTTTTCGAAGATGGCATATTTCATCGCTTGTAAGAAGACAGCTGATGCCATCCGTGTTGCGGAGTTATTCTTTAAAGAAGTATATCGCTTACATGGTTTACCAGGATCCATTGTTTCCGATCGGGATACTAGATTTCTAAGTCATTTTTGGCTGAGTTTGTGGAAGATGGTGGGAACAAAGCTAAATTTCAGTAGTGCTTATCATCCGCAGTCTGATGGTCAGACTGAAGTTGTTAACAGGTCTTTGGGAAATTTGTTGCGGTGCCTGGTGAAGGATAATCTGAAGAGTTGGGATATGAAATTATGTCAAGCGGAGTTTGCTTATAATCATGCTATAAACCGTAGTACAGGGTTCAGTCCATTTCAGATAGTGTATTCAAGTTTACCAAAAGGGCCGTTGGATTTGATAATAATACCACAACCCAAGGGAACCGTTAAACGGGCTGTTGATTTTGTTGATGGATTGGCAGAATGTCATCAAATCGTTCAGGAACGATTAGAGAAAGCGAATGAAAAGTATAAGCGATCTGCGGATTTGAAGCGAAGAAGCGTTGAATTTAATGAAGGAAATTGGGTGTATGCTGTGTTAACGAAGGATCGCTTCCCAGTGGGCACTTACAACAAGTTGAAAGCCAGAAAGATTGGTCCTGTGAAGATTGTGAAACGGATCAATGAAAATGCTTATAGATTGAAGCTGTCGGAAGACGTATACACTTCTGATGTTATCAATGTCAAACACTTGATACCGTATCATGGAGATGAGCTTGTTATGGAAGAGGTGAATGAAAATTCGAGGACGAATTTTTTTCAACCAGGGGAGGATGATGCAGCCCAGAAAGATGAAGGCGTAGGTCGTGTACGACCTACCATGTTGATAGGTCGAGTACGACCTAACGAGGAAGCTAACGAGTTAACATTTTGCGAAGAGACGTGGGAAGTTGGAGACTTAGGTCGTAAGCGACCTAAAGGTTTGAGAATAGTAAGCTAAAGCAGAGGAATAGGTCGCTGGAACGACCTAACAAGTTGCTCATTGATACAGGCCAAACAGACCAAGTTTTAGGTCGCGAGCGAGCTAACATACTGTTAAGGCGTATGCGACCAAACAAGAAGGATAAACAGATGGACCAACCTAACGACTTACGATCTAACGAGTTACGACCTATATTAGGTCGCAGAGAAAATGAACGACCTAAGTTAGGTCACGGGGAGATGTGGAGAGATAGGTCGCTCACTATAGGTCGCGAGGCCTTAGGTCGTGAAGACTTAGGTCGCGAAGATTTTCTGAAGCCGCTTCTTTTAGGTCGCTCGACCTTATGCCGCTATTCTTTAGGTCGCTCAAGGGGGCCAACGACCTAAAGCCGCATATGCTGTTCAGTCTTAAGTCGTGTGGAGTTTGGTCGCGTGTGATTTAAGGTCGCTCAAGTGTTGAGTCGTGATGTCGTGACTGTTGTAAATATAGTAAGTCGTAAATCGTTTGTTTTTAGGTCGACTATTTTAGGTCGTCTATTTTTAGGTCGTGATGTTTTAGGTCGGAAACGACCTAAGTGTTGTACAGTTTTATGTGGTGTGTGTTGTAACTTCTATAAATAGGCCGGTGGTGCCATTTGTAATAGTTTAGTTGATTTGAATGAAAACTTTTGTTTTTAGCTTTGTGCTTTCAATTAAATTGGTAGTTGAGTGTGATCTCCTATCTCCACTTCGGTTAATCGAGTGCGCTCGATTCAACGATTGTTGAAGCCGATTCGCGGTATCAAGTGCACTTGATCAACGCTTGAAGAATTGAAGATCTTCTTTCACGGTATAGTGCGCTATCAATGTGACGAAGATAGCTAGAATTCGGTATCTTCGGATCAACGAATTTGGGCCATTCAGTATTCTTCATTCCATCGATTTCTACTTTCACAGAATCATCATTTTGTAATTTCCACTGCTGCATCACCTATACTCCTGCTTGTCAGCCTATGCCTGCAGTAGATTATGCCAACCCTGTGGAACCCGCACCGCCGATGGCTGTCCCTTCGTGGTCGTCTTTATTTTCCAGAATGTCGATTAAGGTAGGGGTGGATGCACCTCGTTCTTTTGTTAATGTTGAGATTGACGGTGTAATGATTCCTCTGAAAGAAGTGATTGACGCCGATGTTGTTTATTGGAAAGATTTTTTGGTGGGATTCTTCCTTGACTCCAATCCTTCTTATGATCTCGTTAAGGCTAGATGCAACCAGGTTTGGAAGCCTAGAGGGAGCCTGAATGTTCATTTTAATAATGATATGTTCTATTTTATTCTCGCATAGTGATGAAAGACAGCGTATTCTGGAAGCTGACCCAATTATCATCGAAGGGAAACCATTCATTATTACTACCTGGAGTCCGTCTGTGGATCGAGCTAGAGCTCAGGTTTTATCTATTCTTGTTTGGGCCCATTTTTCTCACATTCCATTTGTTCTTCAGCCTCTTATCGGGATTGATTGGCCGGTAGGACTTGTTGGTAAGGTAATTTGTTATAATGCTAACACTATGGCTAGAAAGAGATTAGTTTATGCCAAAGCTCAAATCAAAATACTCCTGCCAAGCCTCTTCCATCAGCCTTAAAAGTTAGACTTGATGAGGGTCTTTTTGCTGAGGTCAGAGTTCGCTACAGTTGGAAACCTAAGATTTGTACGTCCTGTCAGTCCTTTGGGCATATTTCGGATGCGTATTCTGGCCTGACCTCTGCTGGATTTGTTCCCCTTGCTGCTCGGATTCCTCTTCCTCGTCCTCCTATCCGGAAATGGGTTCCGAAGGTTTCTCTTCTCACATATATTGCCCCGGATTGTGTAGCTCCCATTGATGATGCCCTTGTCGATCCCATTGATGATGCCCCTGTCGGTCTGGCCTCTGCTTTTGTATCTCCTGTTGTTGCTCCTGTTGTTGTGCCTCTTGCTGGTATGGCCCAATTTGAGCATGCTTTTTCTACTTTGTCTGATCCTATTACTTGGAATTCTGAGGAGTGGGCCTGGATTCATGCTCCTTCTGAAATGTGGTACTCGCCTGAGCTGACATTTATTTTGCCTATATCAGTGATGTTGTGGGTGAGAGTCGCTTTCTCCTTTATCACATCGATGGTGAGGGTCTGACACTTACTAGGGAAGGTGAGATTGGTGAGGAGAATAAAAGTAAGTTTTTTGACATCACTCGGGATAGGAAATTTATTTACTCTCCAACCGCGGTAGGATTTGTTCCGAATCTTGCAACACTTTTCTCTAGGTATGTGCATGTTATTGGCCCCTCGTCGGCTGTGGATTGTGGCAGCTCCTCTTCGGAAGGCGCGTAGTCTTTTTTATTTGTTGTTTAGGCTCTCTTTGCCTAACTCCTATGCTTTATATTTTTTATTGTGGTCTGGGCTCTTTGCACCCACTTAGTTGTTCTGTACATGTGCAAAACACATGTTTTCTCATTATTTATACAGTGGCACGACCCACTTTAAAACTGGCTAGCTTTGCTAAAAATAATAATAAGGATTTATTAATAATGTTTTGGAAATAAATTATTACTATTTACAATAATCGTAAAGATTAATTATTATGGTTTATTTAAAAATATTTTGAAATTATTAAATATTATTTTTAAGGAGTTTGAGGTTAATAATAATTATTTTTTTAATGTTTATTGTTAATAATTATTATTATATAATAGTGTTTTGAAGTAAATTATTTTTATTTATTTATAAATGTTATTCGAGACCTATTAATAGAGTTTTATAAATGGCCTTGGTTTTATAAGAGGAGTTTTATAAAATGGTTTAAAGGCTAAAGGGAAGATTATGTACAAGCTAAAGTGAGTTTTATAAATGGTTAGATATTTATAAATGAATTTTAGAAATGAGTTTATAGATTTATAAGAGGATTTTTATAATTAGTTTTATGAATTTATAAAGAGTTATAGATGATTTGAGAAATGATTTAGAGATGATTATAAATGGGTTCTTAAGGTTTATAACATAGTTTATAAATGGGTTTAGAGGTTTATTAAGGGATTGCTAAATAATTTTATAATTGTATAAAAAGGGCATCCCCCTCCTTTTTGTGAATATACATATACCATTGAGATAAGTATATGGATATTTTCTAAGTATTGAAAATATAGGGATTTGTGGTTATATCTATGTAAAGGAATTTTTATACAAGTATCTACAAAGTTATTTTAATGAAAAGATAAATTAAAATGAGGCTAGTGGTTGCTTATGTGCTTAACCAATGTTGGTTTTCCTTTGTTAAATAAATCCCTGATTTGGATGTGTGTTTGTTGATAGTTAAATAACCGACTATCAAATATAGACCCAAAACGTAACTTTGGAAATATCTTGAAGAAACACGTGAGTTATATGGCATAGTCATCTCCGATGATACTGTACTGTGCATATAAATCTTGTTTCGTTCTCCTAGGACAAATGATAAGAAAATCTGGCCACTAACGGTTTAGAGGAGATCTCCGCTCCTATCTTTGACTGTTTATTTCCTAAAGAACCATGGTTGAATTTACTGGAAACTATCGAACACTATTTCGAAGATACCGTGATCAGATATGTTATCCGAAAACCACTTTGATCCAACTTAAGTGTCTCGAAGTGAAGACATCTTGAAGATGATGGAATTTGAAGATGGAGCGCTTTGAAGTGCAAGGGATGCATGCTACTAATCCCAAGGGTGATTCCAAAATGGATGTAGTAGAAGTAGTGCCTTCGGTTTCGTTCTATCCCAAAGAACCTGCATGGATGAATTTTGACATTGTGTCGTCGACTGGAAGGCAATGTAGCATTCCAAGTGGGAAGTGCTATATAAAGTTAAAATGTAGCCTCATCAACCAAGAAATGACAAAAATCGGGCATGCAGTAGGGCCATGTGGGTCGCTCCCATCAGAGTATAGTCATCCCAAAATCTAGATCGATTACTATCTACTCATGTATGCTTCGGGCCCAAAGTAGGGTGATCTTATTCGGTACAACTAGTCAAGGGGTAGGCTAGTCTTGTGTGGTGGCGTTACAAGATTCTCTTGTCAGACCTCAACGTATTTTATCTAGAGATGTACCATCGGAAGGTAGTTCCTTACCTTGTCATAGTATGGAATCCATTCCCTAATACGAGCTTTATGGACTTAGTTGTGCCCAACTAACATGAGATGCAAGCATTTCCGCTATATTCATATTTTACTTTGACCACTAGACACTATTATAATATCAATGGATTTTCTATAGAAAATGTTTAGGTTATCATAGGGTAAAAACCCATCCATGTTTATGTGCAGCATGGTCTTACAAGATACCTTTATTTTCAAAAGATTTTTGAAACATTAAAATCCAACTGGGAGGTTTTTCTCACACTAGGTTACCAGACTGACTCCGGTGTTATTTTATAATAATGCTCGGGTCTGTCCGAGCATACTTATAGATTGCTTTGGATGCATTGGAGCTTAGGAGATGAGCTAAAGGCCCAAAACGTATTTATGTATTTCTCTATATTCTGTTGTGCCTTTTGTTAGTTATATTTTATCAGCAATTGTAAGAACAAGCTGTTATAACTGTCCAGCTGAAATAGATTATTGTACTTTGATTGATGTATGTATATTATAGTTTTTCTTTGTGTAAAGATTTGTTGCATATTATAGATTATTCATTCCGCTGTGAGATTTTGTGTTGTTTAGTTTTCTCTTTCTATCTCCTTTCTTCTTTTTTTCCCTAACTATCCGCCTTTCCGTTCAATTTGAGTGGGACATGTGTGATTGATTATCTGTTTAAACTGTATGGAAATGTAGGTCATTACACATTTACTTAAAAGTACTTAGGCCATTTAATACTTCAAATCTGAGGCAAACGCTCGGTATATTTTCCCCTACCTATCCTCAACGCATATCACTTCCCTGCAGGTTCTATGGTTGGAGATGTCCCACATCGGTAGTAAGTGTAAACAATTATTGGTAACCTCTAGGTGAAGGGAAAATTTCTGTTGTGTAACTCTACTCACCTCGCATCCCAACACACTAAACCAAACCTATCACCCAAAGCCTAAGTGTTGGGCTGAACAAACTAATTTATGTTTTTCCTAAATGTATAATTGAAGCTATATAATTTCTTACTATGAAAAATATATTTCTTTCTACATATAACTAATAGTATTAAGACTTACTTATTCTCTACGTTATAATTCCTAATTTATGTCTAATAAATGTCTATTACCAGTATTAATTGTAATTAATGTCAAAATTAGACAATCTCTAATCAATCATCATTTAATTCCTTTAATCTATTTACCAATTTCAAAATTCATCTATTATACCTATTCAATTCCCTCATAAATGCCACATTAATCTCTCTAATCAGTCCCTTATTTAATTCCTTTGTAACTCTCATTAATTACAAATTTATTTTCCATTAAATTTGTAATTAATGTCTATAAATCCTAATCCGTTAATTATTATGCTTTTAATAACCAATGCGTATATTATCATAAATTACGCTATATATACATATATTTATTTATTTATTTTTGAAAGTTAAGTGTGATTATATGCATATATATATATATATATTTTTATTTCTAGTTACTAATTTCTAAACTAAAACATTCATTTCACATTTTAATTTATTAGAGCTATCATTCTAAAAAGTATTACCGTTATAAATTTCCATAAATTGAACAAAAAAGACATATTTGCTTTATTTGAAATTACAAAAAAATTATTTCTTTCCTTTTATTGAAATAGACAGTGTAAACTGTGGAGAATAATATCCATACTTTACACATCTCTTTCACTTTTTGGTATATTTCTTGTTAATTCAAACGCCACACTTTTATACATATTTTGAAACTAGATAATTTATGGAAGTACACGGAAACCTCTCTAAATAAATTAAAACATAGAAATTCACATTCCAAAGGCAACCTAATTTACAACCCAATTATAGATCTGGAATAATTTTACAACTTTACTAGCATTCTTCAAATAAATATTTGAGACTAATTTCAAATTTTCAGATCGTGTTGTACATACTATTCATATTCTAATTACCTATTTTATTGAATATGTAGGTGATAATCATACACATTTGTTTTAAGCCTACAATTCATCAGATCTTATTTAGGCATGATAATTAAATAAAAATTCAACAAGATAAATTTCAATGTTATAAATGAATTATATAATTTCCCACTCATTTTTTAAGCTTTCAAATCTCCAAATCTGAATCCAATCATTTACTTGACTCCTTTTCCTCTATCGAAAGAATATCTATAACAAGGTGTATACATATTATTAGAATTATAGATGTAGCAAGAGATTTGGAGTTTAGAGGAAAATATATTTATAATAATATAAATTACTTTTTTTCTGTAGCATTGATTCGCTCCTTCTCTTCTTCTCTTTTATTTTCTACCCTTCTCCAATTATATATTTATATATGATATTTTATAATTTTCAAAAGCAATGGAGAAGAGAAAATAGTAGAGCTTCGTTGCTTTGATAAGAAAATATGAGAAGAGAAGTGAGGGGTTATGCCTTATTTATAGGCATATGAATCAATCATAATCGTTAGATTAAATAATTAAATCCGGGCCGTTGGCCATGGTTCAAACCCTATCATCCATGCTCTAACCGGTCGGCTGGTTAGGTTCCGAATACTAATGGTATTTATTACTATATTTGTTTTTTTAATTATTTTCATTCTCGAAACTTCAACTGGCAATAACTTTTTCGTTGTTACCTCCAATTGTGAAGTTCCAAATATGAGTTGCTTATAAGATCGCCACGAATGCAATGGTGCGAGTTTCATGATCAAATTCTGACATTTGCTCAAATTCCATCTTTGGTGCCTTACTAGTTATTGTTAATTTTATGGGGTGTTACACATGCGAGGCATGTCTTAGAGGAAAAATGACTATGCATCCCTTTAGTGGGAACAATAAAAAGTTAATGAACACTTGTGTCTTATATATACTGATGTTTGTGGCTCAATGCCTATATTTACTAAAGATGATTCTTCTTATTTTGTTACTTTTACTAATGATTTCTTGAGACTAAGGTATGAGTATCTTATGAAGAATAAATCCGATGTCAGTTAGAAACTTAAAGATTGTAAGAATTAGGTCGAAAATCAGATGAACCATAAGTTTAAAATACTTTGGTCTGATCAAGGAGGTGTGTATATTGGACAAGAAATACTTAAAAGATAATGGGATTATCTCTTAGGTTACTCAATCCTATACTCCGCAACAGTATTTTGAAGAGAAGGAATCGAACCCTATTAGATAAGGTTTGTTTCATGATCAGTAAAGCTAAATTACCTTTTTTCTATTGAGGATATATGCTAGAAATTATAGTGTATACGTTGAAACTGATCCCTATGAAATCTGTGCCTAAGACACCGTATGAGATGTGGCATGGATAGAAACCTTGGCTTAATTTTTTAAAGGTGTGGGGTTGTTCACCCTATGTTAAGAACGTCGGCCTAAATAATTTTTAGACAAGATCAACCTTAAGTATGTTTATAGGATATCCCAAGAACTCTATGAGATATGTTTTCTACAACAATGAGGAATAAAAGATTAATGTTTCCACATGTGTTGTCCTTTTAGAAAAGTAATTTCTAAAATAAAATTCACAGCAAAGTTGTAAAGTTGGAAGAGATCTGAGAGACTAACATGAAGGCTAAACCAGTGGGAGAACAAATTCGCTAGGATACGAAAACACGCAACCTATTAGAAGGCTAATTGGGAATCTCAGGCAACAGGGAAATACTAAAGTTTTCTTCTAGATGACGAGAAAGAGGACTGTAGCTTAGAAGATGACACTCCTCTCTTATTCCAATAAGCACTACGGATTAAAGACTCTGCACTTTGGCTTGGAGCTACAAAATCTGAAATGCATTTCATGTATGAAAACAAAGTATGGACTTGGGCTGACATATCCGAAGGATAAAACTCATCAGCTACAAATAGTTTTTTAAGCTAAATGTGGATGGACAAGTAGATACTTACAAAGTGAGGCTAGTTACGAGCGGATTTCATTAAATTCAAGGTGTCGATTATGACAAAACATTTTCGTCCGTAGCAATGCTTAAATCCATTCTGATAATGCTATCCAATGTTGCATTCTATGAATATGAAATATGGCAATGGACGTGAAAACATTTACAAATGGTGATTTAGAAGGGACTGTTTCCATGTCGCAGCTCGAGGGTTTTGAGGTAGTTGGGAGAGAGGGAAAAGCTTGCAAGTTGTTAAGAATCATTTATAGGCTTAAACAAGCTTCAAGAGGTTGAAATAAATGTTTTGATAAAGTAATCAAATAGTTTGGTTTTTATCAAAATATATAGGAAGTGTGCATGTATCAGAAAGAACAAGGAAGTGCTATGATGTTCTTAGTATTATGCATCGATCATTAATTATTGATTGGCAATGACATTGCATCATTGCAATCAATGAAAGCTTGGCTTTCAAAGAACTTCTCCATGAAGGATTTTGGAGAAGCAGCACGTTACTGGGTATAAAAATCTATAAAGATTAGATCTAAGAGGTTGTTAGGATTATCCCATTCCATGTACATAGATATCCTACTAAAAGGTTTAGTATGGAGAACTCCAAGCACATAAATGTTCCGACCCAATCTAGAATCACCCATTCCAAGAAGGACGCTCCTCAAACTGATGAGGAGAAAGAGCATACGATGAGGATACCATATGCATCGGCAATGGTTCCATAATGTATGTTATGCCATGCACTAAACCGGATGTGGCTTATGTGTTAGGATGCTTAAGCCAATAACTGTCTAATCCCGAGGAGAAAATATTGAACTACTATAAAGTATATACTTAAGTATTTAAGAAATACTAATGACTTATCCGTTATATATGAGAATAGTGACCACCTTATGAAAGGGTATATAGACTCCATCGTTCGAAGTGATATCGATGACAATAAGTCAGTGTCAGGTTACATCTTTATTTTAAACTATGTGGCCATTAGTTGGAAAAATTCCAAACATGAAACGGTAACTAATTCTACGATGGAGGCTGAGTATATCGCTCTTAATGAAGCGGTTAAGGAAGCGGTCTAGATGCACAAATTTATGAATGAGCTATGGGTGATTCCTAACATGAAGAATCTAATGGTATTGTTTTGTGACAACAATGCGACGATGCATATCGCAAAGGAACCTAGAGCATACAAGAAACCGAGATTCATTCTTTAAAATTTCCATCTCATTAGAGAATTTGTGGAGAAAACGAAGACGTGATTCAAAAATGTAGATACAAAGGACAATATAGCAAATCCATTCACCAAAGGTCTGGCTAGGTCAGTTCATGGTAAACTGATCGAAGGGATGAGATTGAGATTCATACTTGGCCCAAAGTGCAAGTGTGAGATTATAAAGTTAGGGGTATGCCCTAGGGGAAACTCTGTAATATATGTAAATTACTAACTCTGTAATAAAATTTTGTTCGAAATAAAATGTTTTTTTTTCTATTATATATTTGTCATAATGTATTATAATTAATTATTTAATTAATTTAAGTATATTTAATATAAAAATCCCAAAATAATATGCAATGTGATAGTAATTGCAATGCTTATAATCGTGAGAAATTTATCACAATAATAAAAGCATATCATTCTAAATAGTGGAAATTAGCCACAAGGGCCTCTTTAGCAGGTGGAATTAGTTTCTAGGACACACAACTGAAATAATTACTTTCAAGAACAAAACGCAAAATAATTAGTTTCTAGGGCCTAAAAACCTATGAAATTATGTCCTTGAAAGTAATTGGACTGCTGACTTTGTCCTTGAAAGTAATTATTATGCTGATTTTGGCCTTGAAAGTAATTTCTTTGAATGGGTGTCCTAGAAACTAATTGGACTGCAAAGTTTGTCCTTCTGGTGAAATTCCCCTTCTAAATATTCCTAATCAAGATGTTTTGAAACGAGATACCAATTGATCGGTTGAGACTAGAGTACGTAATGCTCTCCAAATATTGGATAGTGTATTACGCATGCAATTTAGAGGCAACCAATGGTTGTGTAGCAATAATTATTGGACAACCATGAAATAACTCACTCGATTGTTTTCTACTACTTAATATAATTAAGGTCAAACAGAGAATATCGAAATGATAATATTGTGTAGTTCTCTCGACTTGAGAATACTGTTAAACTTCAATGTGGACATTCCACTTTGATTATAGTCAAATAGTGGTAGGACATCCATAGAATGACCATTGCTAGGTCTGAGTTGAAGCAATTGAAGTGAAACACTATTCAATAAAGAATCGTCTCGTTGGTTATATGTGGTTATTATTACGATCAACTGTAGTCAACTCAAAGTCAAAATTTCTGGCTAGAGTATTTCGGCTAATAATAATTGTTATTATTAAACCAAGGACTTTATGTTTGGATTATACAAGTTGAATGTAAGCGATATTGGAATTTTGACCAAAACCAAATTCCATAAGTCCTAACGTGATATAGTTTTGACGAAGAGAATTGTTGTAAATAATCATCACTACTAGAGACCGCTTAAAATAGTAAAATTGGATTTTACCAAAATTGTGTAACCAACAAACTCGGCCAAACTATCAAACATTTAGCTAAGGTGACATGTGAACATTGATATTTGGATTGTTCAATATTAATCGTTGACTGAATTTACACATATGAGTCGCACAACCGAAATATTGAATATTCTGAAATACCACATAATTTAATTAACTATAATTATTTAAATGTTGATTCAAATAAGTCAAATAAAATTTTATAAATAATATTTCACAAATATTTGTTGTAAATAATTATCACTACTAGAGACCGCTTAAAATAGTAAAATTGGATTTTACCAAAATTGTGTAACCAACAAACTCGGCCAAACTATCACACCTTTAGCTAAGGTGACATGTGAACATTGATATTTGGATTGTTCAATATTAATCGTTGACTGAATTTACACATATGAGTCGCACAACCGCAATGTTGAATATTCTGAAATACCACATAATTTAATTAAACTATTATTATAAATTTATTAATTTAACTAATATTTGTGAAATATTATTTATAAAATTTTATTTGACTTATTTGAATCAACATTTAATAATGTGCGTATATAAAAGTTATATATGTATATATCGATATACGATATCGATAAACATTTAAGTTGGATTTCAATCATGTAAATATCGATTAGATTTGAAATGGTTTTGGGTCCATTAGCCCATCATAAATGGCCAAGCATGCTGGGGGGAAAGGGATATGATATTTATTTGAAATATAGAGTTTTGAATTGATAAGAGGAAGAGAAAAAAGGGAGATCTAGATCCTCCTTTTTACTTCATTCTTTTGCCCATTTAAACGCACCATCCCTCTTCAATTGCACTTTACCTTTTGCCTCTTTCTTATACCCCTTGGCCAAGTAATAGACCCCTTTCCCTTCTTCATTTCCAAATAAAACTTTTAAATACAGTACGAAGGTGTAGTAATCTCTTCGGTTAGCTGCATTTTTGAAAGGGCAAAGATTTGATCCACGCAGTTTTAGATTCAACATTTAAGGTGCTTATTCAAGACCATACTATTGGTAACATCATATTTATATATTCTATTAGATTTGTATTATTTATGTTAGTCTATATCTAATACCTTCTTATCATGAATTTATATATCTATTTACTATCAGTTTTATATACACATTCATATTTCTAAATTAAAAAAACCAACTTACATATACATAATGTATAAAATTATTTTTGGCAATTATATATATATATATATACATACATACATACATTTCAAAAATTGAAAGATGTCTTAAAATAATTTAAATTTGAAATTTGAATCTTAAAATTAGTAAACATATATAAATGTATTACATACATATTAACTTGTTAATTTTATTCATATAGATATATATATGCGTGTTTAAAAAAATTTATATAACATATTAAATCATATGCTTTTTAAATAATAATAAAATTGATTTTTAAATCTAAATGGATTATAAAAGAAAATATTTGTTTTGAAAATGGCTTCGGTTGAGACGAAAAAATTAATTTTTAACATATTACTCTTTATATTTATTAATTAATATTTTATAAATAAAATTTAAATATAGTGTTTTGAAATGTTAAAATAATAAAATAAATTATATATATATATATATATTTGTATGTGTACACATTTATAATTAAATATTGACATTTGAAATTTGAATTTCAATTTAAAACAGATTTTATTCTAGATCGGGATATGATTTGAATTTAAGTCTAATAAACATATTTTTAAATGTTAATTTGAATTAGTTGAAATAATCAACATATTCAAATTTAAATTTATATATAAATGTTGTATATTTAAATATATATTTGTGCATATATGTGGGCATGCATGCGTGTGTGTGTCAATAATTTAGTACTAGACAACAAATACGTATATAAAAGGGCTAGTGTGTTCGTTGCAGTGTAAATTCCAGTATTTATATATGGACACATTAAACCATGTACACGTCTATATATTGCACATACACTTATGCATATGTGTGTGTTTAATACACATTGTATATTACATATACATATACATACACACACAAAAAATCTAATCTTTATATTAATTAATTGAATTAAATAAAGATTTTATTTAAATTGTATCTAAATCAATTTAGACTTCCTAGGCGCAATAAAATCTATTTTTTTGTAATTCACTCATTTAACTTGTTGTGTGCTAGCGCAGTTCCATCAAAAGCGACACCCTTAAGTAAAGATATATTATGCACGTGTTCTCTTTATCATCACAATATCAGTTAGATACCTAGAGATCGGTCAATGGTCAAAACTCAATTAATATTTGTTGTTAATTGCAAAGTCCAACACCAAAGTTCATGGTTCACCCGATAACAATTACTAATTAACTTGTCTTGGCCAAAGATTTTGAATTTACGTTGACTACTAATTATGATGATACCAACTTTCTATTTGAAGGAGGCGAATCATACCGAACTATGGACTTGGCATGATCAACGTTGTTGTGTGATTAAACATAATAAAAGTGTATTTTAGGCACTTAAAATTCACAATATTCTCAAGTCAAAGGCTATCCCACATCGTTATGTGAGGCCTTTTATCTGGCTATTGACCTATAGAAGACTCTCGTGAGTCTAATTGCTCCATACAAGTACACGTACGTAACTCTTTGATGCCCCCAATGGTCATGAGTAATTCATCATTCTCATATGGAAGTATTATGTACACTAATCTTAACGGATGGATCGATACTTGGTTCTTGATACATCTTGGCTAGGAATATTTTAGGAAAAGTTTTTATTTTCTCGATTCAATAGGTTACGAACACATTCTTAACTGCAATCGATTAAATACTATTTCTAAGGATTTTCTATTTGTGTATATTTAATGTGTTTAGAATATTAATTATATCTTACTTAAAAATATGTAATATAGATAACAAAATCAAAAACTTACTTTATTTCGAACATGATTCGCTATAAGAGTTCATTTAATCAAATTACATAATTTCCTCTAGCGTAGACCATTAACCATATCATATCGAACCTTTTGCAACTATTTTCCTACTTCCAAGCTTTTATAATAAGTATATATGTGAATCCAAGAACTAAGTATCTACAATCAATAAGTAGTAACTATATATTAAATATTTTTTTTACAAACTTTCTTTTTGAAGAGAAATCTAATTCCTTATCAAACTTTCTTTTTGAAGAGAAATCTAATTCCTTATCATTCTTAAGAGGGGTGTTGATTTTCACAACTCTTTTTTCAACTATGCTAACATTACTACCACCCTTAGATTTTTGTTTTGTCTTCTTGAAGTTCGTATCTTGAGTAGAAGTTAAATTCTTCAATGCTAGAATTGGACCAGATTCCTTCATAAAAGTATCATTGGTCATCCTTAATAAATAAAGAAGCTCAAATATTAGAGTGAATTAACATTGCAATTCAGTGGAAAGGGATCAAGTGTCGATGATCCGAGAATAAGGTTTATTTGTAGTTTGTGGTCTAGAGTTGTTTAGAAACATAATGTGCTTTAATGCACTAGATCATATTGGGTACAGATCTTCCACTGTGTTTGTTTTCTCACTATTTGTGGATGAAATAATTTATTCAAAAATCCCATACCTTACAAAATGAGCCATTCACCATGATTTTTTGTAGATGATTGGATATGAGATAAACGTCTCGAGCCTTGCATTAACTTTAGAACTCAATACTAATAGCAAACGACATATAACATGGGGAAAGTACACACTCACATAACCAAGACTTGAAAGTTTTGTCAGATATATCATTTAGCTCTTGCATGGGATTTAAAGTGACAACGTGTTAAATGCTTTTAAGTGGATATTATTAGCTTACAATTCTTAGCGCATCTTTATAATTCAAATCATTTAGCATGGACTTTAAAAAAGTATTTCCTCCCCATTCTTATTAAGGTGGATTAGATTATTATTGCACATATTACTATTAGAATGTTTTTTTTCGGAAAAAGGTACTTTATTACTAACAAAGAAGGCATATACTTGCATGATATGCCTCGTTAAAATCTTGCAATTCCCCTAACCTAGGTGGGTGCCTTGCAAGGAAAAAGAGTACATATCATTTCCATATATTAACAGTACAACAATCTGATAGCCAAAGACCAAGTTGTCAAATAGATAGAGGAGTAACACAAAAGTAGACACACTCAAAACCAACTATACGAAACAACTTGGGGCTAATGACCGAAAAAAACAACTAGAAAAATACAAACACCTCAAGACACAACACATGTCCAACCAACAAAAGAAGCCCAATAAAAAAATTCTCCATCGAAAAGTCATCACAAGCTTCTGGAGAGAGAAAAGACCGAAGTCTTTACTAAACTTCAGATCTAAAAGTATGGCAACAAAGCAGCTCAATAATGGCAGAAAGTATTTCTCGCAAGAATACTGGAAATCGGAGGCAACTTGAGAGAGGAGGACTGCAACGACATCAAGGAGGATGAAACTCCAGTGTTGGATCGACTTTCAGGCCGAAATTATTCAAGATAATTTCCATATCTTAACTAATCTTCTCTGTGTATAGTTTGCTATGAATAAGCTGCTTGCAATCTTGGTTTATAAGGGTATTCGGACTTGAACAGGAAGCTTTATTCCTTTGCTCGCGGGTATATTATATTTTCTAATAAGGTCATGGTTATATTTTCACTTCTAAATTTAAATGAAATAAGAGAATTTCTAAAAAGTTATTGTAGCAGATGTTAGGATTCGTAATCATGTTTTCACTCGAAAGTTTTTATAATTCGCTTAATTTGTGTAGATGAATTAGAGGAGTGGCCAAGTGTTGAGGAACTTTGGTAGGAGAGAGGTGCAACTGATAGTCTGCAACAAGACCTTGGTTGGGTAGGGTCAATACAATATGTAGGGTGGTTCTTAACTTACCAAGGACATGTTATGATCTCCTTAGAAGGTCCTTGGATGTGGGTGCAGGAGCTAGAGCATCTGATGGGTTGTTCTTTTGGGCCAGCTCTTCCTTGGATCGCCTTTAGATTTTGAGCTTTCTACATATCCTTAAATATTTTATACGTAAAAATGAACACAACAGGTTGAACCCATATCCACTCGTAAATATTTTATATATGTTTTTAGTCATTAATCACTCAACATAAATTCAATGAGAAGTTCTGTATTGCTCACAGAATTAAAAGAAGACATAAAATAAATATTTTATTGTGTTTTATGTTATAATAAGTAGTGTAATGTTTCATATACTATTCCATATTATCTAATGTTATAACATTGTGTGATGTTCCGTTTAATGTTTTATATCTCACATATTATTTCGTTTAACGTTCTATTTTGCGTATTATTTCATGCAATATAGTCTATTATCTTATTTATATAACGTAAGGTACTGTTTCGCTTAATGTTTTTTTCCTTCATTTGTATAACTTGGAGTACAACCACGTTGAAATATAAATTTTAATACACACAAACATATATGGGTATATTTGAACAAATATAAAATGATATAAAGATAATGTGGTACCCTCCCTTCTCTCAAGCATGAACCTTTAAGTATTCCTTATTATTACATTCAACATTTCACCAATAATGAATTCTCAATTCACTTAAATTATTTTAAAGGGACTCAATTTCATTTTACAATTCAATAGTGTATGTAAAGGTTCATCAATCCACTCTTTAAATCAACAATCTAGGAAAAACTAATGCATTTGTAGCAAAAATGAGTAACTTGATTACCATTTCTAACAAAGACCAATTGGGTATCAAATCGACAATTAACGGTAATCTGTTCTACTCGTATCTTATTATTACTGCTTTTAAATAAGTTATTTTCTTGGATTTTTGAAAGTCGAAATAAAATTGGTTTAAGTTTTCAAAAAAAAAATAGTTCAAAAGTACATCCAAACTAATTGTTCGTCAACATTGTTCTCATCTACTCTAAGCTTATGAATAGTGTATAAAATGATGCATAACGGAAATGCATCATATGAGCCATGAGGTCCACTAAAATGTGCAAATTCATGAACCTATAAACGACCTACAAACACAAACTTTTAAATTTTCTAAGAATGAAAAATAAGTAGAAGGGGAAAGAAGATTGCATGATGAACCCATTTAAATATATAATTTCAAAATGGAATTCCATCAAACACAATCTAAAGTCTGTTTCATGTATTCCTTGTCATGAAAACAAGTTCAATATTTTTCCTAAAATCATAAAATTTCAATATACACAATTTCATATCAGCAACAAACACAATTTATTTTATATATTTTGTATGTATTTTATATGTATTTTATTTTTGTATTAATGTGTGTAATAAATTATTTATAAGATATTTATAGACATATACATACATGCACACACGTATACACACATACATATATACATACATATATATACGTATGTTTACTTTAATAAAAAAATTCCAATTTTGTTTTCGGTTATATATATATATATATATATATATATATATATATATATATAATTCAAAATAATACACACATACATGTGATATCTTGAATAAATAAATCAAAACATATAAATAGACATTTGAATGATATTCGGCACACTTATACACGAACATGTCAAACCTTGCACGGATTGCTATGATACACATGCACACACATATATATGTATATACGATACACATTTATATAATATAATATTAATTACATAATACAAAACCATATTATAAATAAAAATTAAATAATGATTTAATGATTTTATTTTAAAAAAAATTAGAAATGTTCTAAATAAATTAGACTTCATAAGTCCAATAAATATCCAAAATGAATTTTTCTTTCTTTGAAATTCACTCGTTACCGTTACTTATGCTGAGGGCTAGCCCAGTTTCAACAGAATAATGCATTAATAGAAAGATAAAGTGATATCATCTTTAAACCCACAAGCGTAAGAAAGTGTATCCATCTAAAACAAGGACGAGTAACATCATCAAATCCTCATTGAGGGTAATTTGATCTACTCTCAACTTATTGTTCATGCTCTTAGTTTCATCTATGAATAAAAGAGGGAGAAAACAACTAAGATATCATCTTCTTTATAAAGAATTTGATACATTATATTTCATCTTTTAACACGTGGACCGACCAAGTTAATTCCTGCCCTAACAAGATTCGATCTATAGGGTTTAAATACAAAAAGTATATTTGGTAACCGTTTGAATATAACAATTATAGAATGCTTTATATAAGTGTTTTTTATATGTTCTATACAAATAACAATAATTTTTTTGTTTTGCCATTGGCCTTTCCTCTAGACCAAGCCAGTGTGTGCTACATGAGAAATTTTCCTTTCATACCTTATGACTGCATCAAAATTATGGTCACGAAAAGTGTGGAAAATTACACATCTTTAATAATAGTTGTAATACATCTGGTGTCTTAATTTTTTAGTGTTAGCGTGAACTATCAAAATTATACTTCTGTAAATATTATCAAATCCTCTGTAAATAGAATCTAACAAATAAACTCGCTTACACATTCAAAATGTTCCTCTACAAATACGACCTCTACAAATTTTATGAAATCTTAATCACTTTAAAATATGATCTAATAAACAAACCTTCTTTGCATTCATTCTTAATTGATTAATAATAGAACTAAAAATTCAAGCTAAAAAAAAGCTAAATTTTGAAACTTAGAAATACAAATTCAAACAAACCAAACATGATTTCAACGTAAAATATGATTAAACATTTATGATTTTTTTAATGTGTTAAAACATATACAATTTGTAGAAAAAAAACTCTTGTTCGTAATGCTCGTAACAAAAATGCTTCAGATGAACCATAAGATCACAACGCAAATTTGCAAATTCATGAACTTATAACTGTCTACAGACATAACCGTTTAAAATTTCTAAAACAGACAGATAACTTGAAGGGGAAAGAATAAGATTGACTGATGAACACTTTTAAATATACGGAAATTTATCATACTAATTTCAATATGAAAATATATTTAAGTTCAAATCTGGAAAACCTTTAATGTATTCTTTGTCATGAACACGATTGCAGTGTTTTCTCTAAAATCACAAAATTTCAATTACACACGTGTTCATTTCAGCAACAAACACCCCTCGATCCTTTTCTCATATATTCAATTTCAACCACCAAAAAAAAACCAGAAAAAGAAAACCACATTTTTACAAAAGCAACCCCAAAACAATTTCGAATTTACCGTCTCATCTCTCTTCTCTCTGCGAAGGACTCCTCCAGAACCCAGTGCTGTAGAACCGCTCCATCATCTCTTTTTCCATCTCCACCAGCTCCGGCGACGTCGCCGTCGACGGGATCCCCCAATCCTCCGCTATATTGACCTTCTCCGCCTTCACGTTGCCAACCTGATGCTTCAGGTAGTTTCTCCGCCGCCGATTCTTCAAGGCTCTCCGTACCAGCCCCGCTGGAAGCTTCACGACAACACAGATTATCAGCCCAACGATACCGCAAGGGCAGCAGCAGCAGATCGCTGCGCATTCGGCGGCCGCTTCGCCCGTGATCTCACCTATTCCCCGGCGAGATCGTGGCGGTGGCATGATCGGCGAATGAATTCAAAGTTGCGGCATTTTTGTAAAAATCGATCTTGTTTTCGAGGATGTACGGATTGAGGGAAGGGCAAATGGATTAAGGTATAAATAAAAAAAGGGAAAAAGTATTTTAGAGAAGCGAGTAATTCGGAGGTTTATTTGTGGAGGGGAATTTGAACGGTTTTGGTACTTTGAGAGAGAAAGCGGCAGAGAAGTTGGAGCTGTAATTTTATAGAGGGAGAGGATGAAGGGTACAATGGTCATTTCGTAAACCGGTATTAATTTGCTTTATATTTCCTATGCGTTTAATTTGTGCAATAAATTAGTTGGCAATTGGTTACGATGTGAAATAAAACGTGCAATCCTTCGCAGTTTGAATTTTGTTATATATTTTTCATTGTACTTACTTCTCATCTAACTATTTTACTATTTTTAAAACGTTATAATATAAATATAAACGTTGAAAGCAAATTAATATTACGTTTATGAAAAATAATTATGTGATCAAATTTGATGTTATTTCAGTTTCCATGCAATCATCAATGAACCTTTTATAACAATATTAAATTTTGCTTTATGATACCATTGTCTATTAATAGGTTATATTTTTAATTAATTTGTTAAATTTAACATGTTTTATACTGGAACGTTAATAATAAAATTTTTCTAAACCGTTGTTGAGATGGCCTCTGAATCATTTATACCACATTTATATTCACACAATTAATTTTATTATATTCATTTAAAATTATAAAAATCAATTTTAATTCAAAAACATGGTTCAAATTATACTACATACGTACGGTTTAAAAGTTATTGGACTTTTAAAAGCATTTGTGGAACATTTAATGTGGTGACTGATTAAATCAATTAATGTGGTGATCATCCAATTACTAGTGACATTGAAACCAAATGTACTAGGTTCCTTCTGGTTCTTTTTTCATAAAAAACGTAGTTATGTGAGATAAAATACAATCCTCAATGGAAAAAATAAAATTATACCCATGTTTGCTAGAAAATAGCACACGTGATGAATATGTATTCTAATAATATTAATAAGAAACAAAATGCCTAATATCATTAAAATGCTATTTGCTAAATGTTTTATTTTCTTCTGTGCTTTAGTCATGAATTCGATTATGAATGCATTAAACGTATTTTTAATTCATCATTAATACTAATGGTTTCAACAATAAAAATTTGAAAAAAAAAAGGTTAGTAATATAATAATAATAACAGGAGTATGAAATTGACCAGCCAATGGAGCAAATCTTTCATTAATTGGTGCTGACGAGGACTACGGTCTGTTGCGTTAAAAAATGATGTGACTGGAGGCGAGGTTGGCGAGAACGTGATCCGACCGTTGATTGCGGTTCCGCCATACACGTGTCGCATAGCGCGACACATCCCGTCCCACACGTGCAGGTGCCTACCTCCCTCTCTTGTCTTTCCCCGTAGGGCCCCTGCCCTACCATTTATTTGTTTGTAGGGTAAAACGCATGATGATATGATGGTCTTTGTCTTGAATTCTAAAAATATGACTTCCCACTCTTTTCGCTGTCCAATTATTGCATTCCTTTTAATGTTTTGGCGTTATCTGCTTTCAAAAAACCAGTGTGTCGAAGTTAAAGAATACAATTTTGTTCACATTTTGAACCGTGAACAAAACACTTTTCTATTATTGGAGGAATTTGATGGATCACATATGGACCTCCTGAATTCCTCCAATAGAAGCCGGGTGTTCTGTTCACACTTTGAAAAAAGTGTGAACAAAATCACTCTCGAAACTGAATGGCTCCTACATCATAAAAGGAGTGTATTCGGGTGACGTTCGGAAGCTTCCGTTCAGAAATTTTATCCTCCTTCCGTGCGTCGGACGTCCGACGTTTCAACGTAGAAATGGTCCTTCCAGCCGTTCGATAAATTTATTGCGTTAAAAGTCCTAAAATTAAATTTTTATAAATTTCTAATAGTAGCAACTTGTGCAAATGAGGTCCGTTTGAGACGCGGTTTTTACGTTGTGATCGTATCAAAGTGCTCTACATTATGGAATTGGTTTGAACTGAATCGGAACAATTTATAATTTTACAATGTATATATTTATTTATTTTATTTTTGTAAATTATTGACACATATTATTTATTAAAAAATAATTAATTAATTAATTAACTATAAATCAATTAAATTAAAAATCACAATTTAAATACCTCGTTCAGATACCTGTTCGTAGCTCCAAATGCATTCTCCGTTCACTTAACTTCCCTGCTCATATTTTCCAATTTTGTTCATTCCAAACGCTCATTTTATATTGAAATGAAAAGATGACAAACGTGTAAAATCAATGACTTATAGATAATTACATTATCCTTATTTTGAATGTAATCGTTGCTCGATACTCTAACAATAGATATCGGGTCCGTTAGTTAAGCACCCGAAAATACAAACTCGTATCTTGTTGCCTCGCTAATAGCCGGTCCAACCAACCAGTTGCATATGTACCACAAACAGCTTGACCCATTAAAGATAATTTTCAATAAAATCTTTAATTAATTTAATTAGTTTGTATATAATAATTGATTTTGTTTATATAATACATACATAATGTATATGTGTATAAATGAAGGAGCAAGACCAGCATGTAGTAGGTAAAATGGATGAATTTTAAAATATTTTACCATTTTGAATTTTGTTGAACCTACGAAGTCTAAATTCATGCAACATTTACTGTGTACATGGTTAAACATACCCGTGTATAGGTGTTAGATTAACACCGCAATGGATAAGTAAGTCCCTCGGTATACATACATGTTGTCTAACATATAAACTAGGATCAATAGCATCATTTTGTAGTCCCCTGATATCAACCACAAGTTTCTATTTAATTATTTGTTTTTTCTCTTTGCTAATACACAAACATGCATATATATATATATAGACATATACACACGCACATACATATATACATACATACTTACATGTTTATAAGATTCCAAAACATTAAATTTTGTAATTACAAACATAAATATTATTTAAAATTTAAATTCAAACCTAAATTTCAAATTCCAATTTTAAAATGATTATGTAATGAATTATATTTAGTAAATACACACACGCGCATACTTACAAAATATATTTTTTTAATATGCAGAAACATCTGTATAAGTATGTGTGTATATATTTAAATAAATATATCCACTAATCTTATTTTATATATATATATATATATATATATATATATTTACATAAAAACAACTTCATATGTTTAAAAATGTAAACGTATAAAATATAAATACATACATACATACATATTTGGCCATAAAATATTTTTAATAGGAAACCTCTTTTATTTATTAAAATGCTTGCAAATTTAAAACAATTTTTTTTTAAATTTCCGAACGAAAATTATAAAAATGATTTTTCCTGAGCAACAATTTCATGATATATGTATATATAATTTTATATGTATTAAATACACACACACATAAGTATGTATTTTCTTCAACATACATACTTATTAAAACAATATATTATATTATAATATATATATAATTATTTTTTAAAATATTGACATATATATACTTAAAATTGTAATTCCCTTTTAAGAAATAATAACATATATACACACATACACATACACATACACATACATACATATATAATTTAATAGATATACACATATATTATATTCTTTGTCCTTTTGTAAATAAAAAACAATTTTGTTTAAAGCCTCTTTCAAACATTGTCGATATTTTGAAAATTAAAATAAAATTTTATTTTTAATTCCATGGCCAAATTCATTTGAGTAAACACACACACATATATATATAAGAAAATCTTAGCCATAATATGTATACATGTTTATATATTCACATCTCATGACGACAACACGTAAGGGATTTGTGATAATAGAACTAAGCTAACCGTGGATAAAACATATGATGCTCAATTACACCTACATGTATAAATTGTAAATTTATAAAAAAGAGTAATACCTTGCAATTGCCTAGAGAATCATCTCGCATATCGAATCTAAGAACTCCGCTTGAATCTTTATTCAATACTTCCAAAAGGCGCAACCCGATCGAGAAAGCTACAAACCGCTGTCTAGAATTTAATTTAATTTAATTTGTGGTTTTTTGCTTTAATCAACGAAGAGAGGAGGAGGATTTTCAGCCGGATCTAGAGGAGGGAGATGGTGGCTCAAAACCTAAAATAGCATAAGTGAAGAGAGTGACTAAATGTGTTTAAATAGCAAAGGAAATATGAGGTTTAAAGATGGATGCGTGTTTTTTCTTTCCTTTGCCATTTCACACACTTTTGGAATCAAATTCCAAAGTCTTCTCCCCTAAGTAATAGCCAGTCATACATGCCCCATTTTTGGGCCTCAAACCATTTCACGCCAGATTAGATAATTTACAATTAAATCAAATTTAAACATACATCAATATTGTATATCTATAAGTGTGTATAAAACTTTTATGTACGCACTATTTTCAATATCGATCAACGCAAATCAAATAAAAATTCGTATTTAATATTTCATAAATATTAATTAATTTAATTAAATTCTAGCAATTGTTCTTCAATTAAATCGGGTGTTAGACGGAGAATTAACCATTGCAATTGTGTTGACTCTTTAGATGTAAATTTGATTAGCAAATAATACCGAACAATCGAATATTGAAATTCACACTTCACATTAGCTAGTGGTGTGACATTATGGCTAAATTTATCGCTTACAAAGCTTTGGTAAAATCCAATTTTACCTATTTTAAGCATTACCCGGTAGTGACAATTATTTACACCAATTCTCTTCATCAAAACTATATCACATTGGGACTTGAGGAATTTGGTAATGGCCAAAATTCCGATATCGGTCACATTCAACTTTATAGTCCAAGCATAAAGTTCGTTCAATAATAACATTATTGTTAACCGTACTACTTTGGCCAGAGAATTCGACTTTGAGTTGAGTTAAGTTGACATGCGATGCTAACCCCATATAACCAAGAAGACAAATTCTCTGCTGAATAGTATTTCACTTCCAATGATTCCACTTGACCCAACTATAGTCATCCAATGGATTTCATGCAACGATTCAACTATAATTAAAGCGGAGTTTCCATACTAAAGCTCGACGGTAGTCTCAAGCCAAGGGAATTTTGTACTATTGTCACTTCAATATTATCTGTTTGACCTTAGTTATATCAGCAGAAAACTATTGAGTGAGTCATTTCATAGTAATCCAATAACTATCAGTACGTAACCCCTTGGTGCCCCCAGTAGCCATGAGTAATATACTGCTCAACAATTAGAGAGTGTTAAGTACTATAGTTTCAACGGGTGTATCGATATTCAGTTTCGATATATCTTGGCTAGGAATCTTTAAGATGGTGTGTTTATTATATTGTGATAAATTGCTCATGATTACAACACCTTGTAATTATTATCACAAAACATACCATTTATGAATTTTATATTAAATATACTAATTGAATAATCAATTATTTATAACGTATTATAACACAAAGAAAACACCTTTTATTTCAAACGAGGTTTTATTACGTAGTTAATAATTTACAGGAAATTACATAATTATTTCTATGGCATATCCTTAATTCTATCAATCTCCCACTTTAACTTGGTGCTAATATGGAATTTTAGTCCCATCCTTTGTTCAGTTTGACAAGAACCGACCGAGTTAGGACCTTCTTAAATGGATCTGCTATGTTGTACTTAGTATCTACCCTTTTTACCACAACCTCTTTATTCTCAATGAATTCTCTGCTTATATGGAACTTTCAAAGAATATATCATGATCTCTTATGTGCTCTATGCACTTTTGCAATCAGTATTGCCGCATTATTGTCGTGCAACAATGCTATCGGATTCTCCATGTCAGGAACCACCCCTAGATCACTTGAAATTTACGCATCCAGACCGCTTCTTTAGCTACTTCATTGAGGGCGATGTACTCTTCCTCCATCGTGGAATCAACTATTGTCTCCTTTATTAGAACTTTTCTAACTGACGGCCTCACCGTTAAGTAATAATGTAACTAACACTAACTTCCTATCGTCAATATCACTTTAAAAACTAAAGTTAGTATTCCCTTCATAAGGAGGTCTTCATTCCCATATATCTAGAATAATTCCTTAGTGTATCTTAAATAATTAAGTATACATTTTACAGTCATTTGATGTTTTTCTCTAAGATTAGACTAGTATTGGCTTACCCATCCTAATGCGCCACATTCGGTCTAGTACACAGTGTTGCATACATAATGGAACCGATTGTCGAGGCATACAATATCCGCTACATACGCTCCTTTTCCCTATCAGTTTGAGGAGTTCCCTTCATAGAAAGGAGGATTCCAGATTTTATTGGAACATTTCCACTGTTAGAATTCCCATACTAAACCGTTTTAGTATGATATCTATGTACAGGGATTGGGACAATCCCAAAAGCCTCATAGATCTATCTCTATAGATTTTATACCAAGTATATAGGCGGCTTCTCCCAAATCCTTCATGGAGAAATTCTAGGAAAGCGAAGTTTCACCGATTGTAGTAGCGAAATGTATTACCAATCAGCAGAAGATCATCGATGTATAACACTAAGAACAATATAGCGTTCTTGATCCTTTCGGTGTACGCATGCTTCCTTTATGTTCTGATAAAATTCCTCTGCGTTCTGATTAAAACCAAACTATTTAATTACTTTATCAAAACACTTATTTCAACTCCTTGAGTTGAAGTTTGTTTAAGCCCATAAACAGACTTTAACAACTTGCAAGCCTTACCCTTACTCTCACCGACCTCGAAACTCTTAGGCTTTGACATATAGACGGTCTCTTCTATATAACCATTTAGAAATGCCATCTCGTTCATTTTCCATATTTCATAGTCACAGAATGCGGCAATAACTAGCAATCCAAATGGACTTAAGCAATGCTACAAGCGAAAAAGTCTCATAATAATCAACATCTTGAATTTGATGAAATCCTTTCGCAACCAGCCTAGCATTATAAGTCTCTATTTGTCCATCTGCATTTAGCTTTTTCTTAAAAATCCATTTGCGACTGATGCGTTTTATCCCTTCGGATATGGTAAAAAAAGTCCGCACTTTATTTTGATGCATGGAATCCATCTCAATTTTCAATGATATAGGCCAAAGTGCAGAGATTTAATCTACAGTGCTTGTCGGAATGTCAGATGAGTGTCGTCATCTAGACACTATCCTTCTTCTCGTCATCCACAAGAAATCCGTAGCATCTCTCTAGTGCATAAGATTCCCTACTGGACTTTGTACTAAGTTGCAGGTGAATTAATTTGGTTCTTCCATTAGTTGGGACTTGGTGTTAATTTCTTAGATCTAATCCAAGTCTAACCTCACTGCTTATTTATTTTGATAGAAATTCCTTTTCTAAAAAGACAGCATGTCAAGAGACAAAACATTTTGTTCCTCGGTGTTGTAGAATATATATCCCAATGATCTTGGGATATCCTATAAATTTACACAGCATTGGTCTTGCCTAGAGTTTATTTGGACCAAGGCTCTTAATGTAGTTTGGATAACCCTACACCTTCAAATACTACAGTTGGGTTTTTTCTCATACTACATCTCATATGATGTCTTAGGCATAGATTTAGTGGACATCAAATTCAACACATGCACTACGGTTTCTAATGCATATCCCTAATAGGACATGGGTAACTCAGCCACACTCATCATATTTTCGATCCTTTTGCTCTAAAACATCATTGTGCTACGAAGTATATAGATGAGAAAACTGAGAGATAATCACATTATCTTTTAAGTACTATTGGAGTTCTTATCCAATGTACTCACCTCCTCGATCGAATTGAAAACTTTTAATCTTTTAGTTCGTCTGATTTCAACCTCATTCTTATATTCAACAAATTTCTCAGAGAAATTAGATTTGTTCTTCATAAGAAACACATATCCTTGTCCTGACAAATCGCCCGTAAATTTATAAAATAATTATAATTATTGTTAGTAACTATAGGCATCGGGCCACGCACATCACTATGTGCAAGGCCTAGGAGTTCATTAATTCTTTCATTGTTTCCATTAAAGGTGCTTAGTCATTTTCCCTTTGAGACATGACTCACACTTGTCAAATGTTTCAAAATCAAATGACGGTAGAAAACCCTTGATATTCAACTTATATAGTCATTTCTTACTTATATAACCTAGTCTACAATGCTAAAGATAATTTTCATTTGTATTCTCATTTGAAAAAATTTCATAATGCAAATATAAGTTGTATTAATAATTGGAACTAGGCCAGCCTGCATTAGAAGTTATGGGTGAATTTCAAAAAATATTACCCTGTTGGATCTTTATTGGACCTTGAAATCTAATTTACTTAGAACATTTCTAAATATTATTTAAATAAAATCTTTTATTTTATTTGAATTGATATATTATATAGTTTTATTTAATTTATATATTAATATATATATATATATACACACATACGTATAGATGATACAAACACACAGATATATATATATATATATATGTGTGTGTGTGTGTGTGTGTCATACACACGTACATACGTGCGTGCATGTGTAACATATCAACATGTGCAAGGTATAACATGCTCCTGTATAGATGTTAGGATTTACATCGCAACAGACACATTAGCTCATCCGATATGCAACCATATGTTGTCCAAACATATGTATGTATATAAACTACTATTTATGTATAAATATTATATATATATTTGTTTTGATTTTATAGAAATGTAATATATATATACACACTATACATTTCTATAAAATCTTATAAATAAAAAATTAATAATATATATACATATTATTTAAATATATTTATTTAAATATAAATAATTTGTTCAAATATTAATTTTTTTAAACCTTGATTAATATATATACAAATATATATATATATATAATAAACTAATATTTTTATGTTATAATATATGAACATATATATACATATAAATATATTTGTAATGTGTAAATATATATATATATATATGTCGACAAATAAAACCATAAATTTTTTTATAAAATTCCAAATCAGATGCACAACTCAGAAATAATTTGTTATTTTTCTATTATTTAAAATATATTTTAATTGTATATTACTTCAAAATTAATAAAATATTAATATAAAGTTATTTTCAAAACTTTATTTCAAATTTTATATTCCAGTAAATCGTAAATGATGTTATATGGTTTGAGAAATTTTCCCTTACTTTTTTGGTTCAAATAAAATTTTAAATGATTTATAAATATTTGATCGAATTAAATATTAATTTTAAAAATAAAAAATTGCTTTTTTAGCCGAGAGCATATCAGATATTAATAAAAATTTATAAAATAATTTTCATGACATATTTGAATTAATATAAATTATTTATGTCATAAAATGGTTTAAATAATAGTAAATATTTATATAAATTATTTTCTTACTCTCGAAAATTTGTATTACTATAAATTTTATATATTGAATTATATGATAAATTTTAACCATAGTGTAAATTGTAATTAATTATTAACTATATATATTACTAATATAGAGATATATAATGAAGTTTAAATTATATTATTATTATATTCAGGTACTCTAATCTGATATATATTTAAAAAATTAATTTTTTTACACTTAAATATATAAATGCATATTACCAAACTAATTTGTGACAACATTACTGATTATCAGAATCGTCACCTAACAACAATATTATATATATATATATATATATATATATATATAGACACACACACACGTAATAAAATATTATACTAAGAATTATAAACTATAATCTGATAAAAATTATACTTCAACTCCAAAGCCTTGAAGTACACCTTGAAAAGATAAAATCTTCCGTTTGAAACCCTTTTTGATTCTGTAGATTGCTAGTCTTGAACCGTTGACCTTCCGCTATTGAATAGTGATTGATTTGATTTGATTTGCACTTGAGAAATTAGGGAGATGGAAGAGAGGAATTCAACTAGCAATAGATCAAGTTGGAAGCTTCCAAAATTCCTCTAAAGATTGAGGATGGTGATGCTTATATAGAGGAGAATTAAGAGATATTTTAGGACCAAGATCCTACATCATCTATTCCCAATTTTCATCCATCTTAGCCCTCCATCTCAAAGTCTATGTTGGACCATCTTATGGCCACATTAACCACTCACTGTGGCTGAATTTTCCAGCCTCCTTCGTAGGCTTTTAAACCTATTTAGAGTCCAAATAAAATATTATACAATTAAATCCAATTTAATCGTTTACCTATATTGCATATCGATTAATATATTTATAAATATTATAAATATATCTAATAATATATAATCATTGAGTCATAATTAAATTTTACAATTAGTATTTCATAAATATTAATTAATTAATTTACAGTAATTATAAATTAATCAAATCATTTGGTCAAAGGAGAACTCATCATTTTGGTTGTGTGACTCATCAGGTGTAAATTTGGTCAATGATTAATATTAAATTATTTGAATATTAATATTCACATGTCACTTAGAAGGTGGTGTGACATTTTGGCCAAATTCATTGCTTACTTGGTTTTGGTAAAATCCAATTTTACTTTATTAAACGTTACCCGGTTTGTGACTTTTATTTACACCAATTTTCATCTTCAAAACTATATAACTTTGAACTTATGGAATTTGGTAACGGCCAAAATTCCAATATCGTTCACATTCAACTTTATAGTCTAAACACAAAGTCTTTGGTTCAATAATAATAATTAGTGTTAACTGAACTACTCTGGCCAGAGACTTTGACTTTGAGTTGACTTGAGTTGATCATGAACTAACCCTGTATAACCGAGGAGATGAATCCTTTCTTGAATAGTGTTCACTTCCAATACTTCCACCCAACCCAACTATAGTCACTCGATGGATGTCGTACCATAATTTGACTATAATAAAAGCAAAGGTTTCATATTGGAGATCGGCGATATTCTCAAGTCGAAGAAACTGTGTAAATCGATTATATCGATATTTTCCGTTTGACCTTAGTTATATTAACCAACAGAAAACTATCGAGTGAGTCTTTTCGTAGTTATCCAATAACTATCAATACGTAACCTTAGGTCCCCAGTAGCCATGAATAATACACTGCCCACATTTACGCACTCTAGTCTCAACTGATACATCGATATACAGTCTCGATGCATCTTAACCAGGAAGATTTAAAATGGTACATTTATTTTCATTATGATAAATTACTCATGGTTACAACACTTTGTGAATACTATCGCAAAACAAATCATTTATGAATTTCTATTAAATATATTTTTAATCAAATTAATTAATTAATATAACACATTATATCAAGTATATAATAGAATGAAAACGCCTTTTATTTTGGACAAGATTGGTTATCATGTTAGATATATTTAAAAAATTACATAATTGTCCATTTGGCTTACCCCTAACTCTATCATTCTCCCACTGGCATTTAGGATCAATTATGGAATCTTATTCCAACTTCCTCGAACGATTTCCTCAAAACCAATCTGGTTAATCCCTCAGTGAATAGGTATGCTATTATGTTTCACTTATCTACTCTGTCAATCAAATATATCCGATGTTGATAAACTGCCTTTATCATTTGGAATAATTCAAAGTATGTCTCTCGACTTCCAGTGAGCTCTAAGTTTTGTTATGAACTATATCATGCCATTTTTATCATATAACAATGTTATAGGATTCTCAAAATTTGGAATCACTCTCAGCTCGGTTATAAATTTGTGCATTTATATTTATACGCATTACTTTTATTGCAGTGCTATTCAAGGCGATGTACTTAGCCTTTTTCATTAAATCAGCCACAATCTTTTATTTGGAACATTTCCAATTCAAAGATTCTTAACTTGAATTTATTATTGACATATTACACTCAGTATCACTTATGAAAGTTTGAATCCGAACACTCCTTCATAAGGAGTTTGTTATTTCTATAAACAATTCTCTAGTATTTCATATATACATGAGCATCTCAAACAATCGTTTAGTGATATCAATTTAGATTTGATATTTGCTTCATGTACCGAATACATAAACAAATCATAATATCATAGACAACATAACATGTGTGATAATTTCTATTGCCAATGCAAGGAATCCATCTTACATGTTCTGTATTAAACATTTAATATGGTGACTTTGCATATTGTTTGGGACATTCCAGTTATCTTTTATACTTACTATAAAAGACATCATTTACAAATCCAACTTCGAGTATTAAAACAATTAACGATGACTTTAACATAGGTACATCGTTAAAATCATCAATATGTTGTTTACTTATAGTTTAGAAATATCTATGTACCTTTTAATGTTCTTTTATACGAGCACATGCTTTCTTTGCATTTTGACTGACAATCAAACTATTTGATATTTCTGTCAAAACACTAGTTTAATTTTGATGCTTCTTGAATGGCACTTTCGTATCTGTTCTTGGATCATATTTAAAGACTTACAAGCTCAATATCGCTCCCACTGACTTCGAGGCACTTTGCTTATTAAATGTAAACAATTTACTCTAAATCATTATTAAGAATTTTTTGTTTCAAGACGAAAGCACCAAAACATAAAGTCATACTATGTGATAATTTTGTTAGTAAAAGCCAAACCTACTTGAGCACATCGAATCTTGAATTTTTTAAGTTAATTTCAACAATTGGAATTCACGATGTTATCCTTATCAATATGGCTCATTATATCCAACTGCATTTGTCTTTCTCTTAAAGACATTTTGTTGCCGATGGATCATATACCTTCGGGTAAATTTATCAAAATTGTATTTTGATAATGTACTTGGAACCTAACTCATATTTATGCATCATACCATATAATTGAGTCAATGCTCTTCTTTAATTAAACAATTGAGGAATGTATATTTTGACATTGACAAGAAACTCACAGTTTCTCTTTAGTGTATAAGAATACTAATTAGACGTTCTAACATTTTTGTGTTTATTTTGGTTTGATCGATTTCATTTCATCCATTGTATTCGATTTTATCATTGGGTAGCATCCAAATCCATTTTATACCAATAATTTCATAAACAAATTCCTTCGCTGTGAAGTTAGTATTTCTTAAAACAATATTTGTTTCTCAGTGCAACAGAACAGGTATTCATAAGCATTTTATGAATTACCTTGTATAAAACAGATTTTGCATTAGTTTAAAATATATTTATGTTCACAACATAAACTGGTCATCTAATGATTATCGTTCCCAAAATTCTCTTGGGACGATACTTACAAGATCCTTTACGTACAATTATTATGTGTAGTCTTTTGACTCGCACAACCTGCCAACTCCTTGGCCTATGATATGTAGAGGTTTCTTATAAACCCTTATCTTGTATGGTTTTGTAAACTATTCTTTGGATGATATTAATTTTAACCTTGTGTGCTACTCTTATGTACATGACCTTATAAAAAGAAGTTAACTCAACTTTGCTCACAATTAATCGTACTTTTTCTAACAAAGTTTGATTAGTACTTATCAGTACATCATTATTATTATAGAAACGTGTGACCTTTGAGATTGAATCTTTTATTCAATTTTAGGTACGTTCAGAACACTTTCCAATATGCTCACCCATTCAATCAAATCGAATCATTTCTATCACATGTTATTTTATTTACTTCTGTTTTATATTTTATGAGCTTATCATAGATATATAGATGCGTGTCAAATACATATGTCCACGTCTGTGATAACTCATCGGTGAATATGACAAAGTATATGGAACCGTTTTGGTATTAATAGACTTACGATTGCATAAATCTATACGTATTAATTCGAAGAGTTCATCTACTCTGATGACGCTCTCACTAAATTGGTGCATAGCCCTTAATTGCTTGAGATATAATTAACTAGTACCATATGATTCATAATCATATAATAATAAAAAATTCTCAAAATACGGCTTAATCTATAATACCAAAATAATTGTAAATAAGTTTAGATACTTACGAATTTTCCAATGCATCACTTTTATTGTGAAAAAAAATAACACATTAAAGTTTTATTTCATAACGAATATTCATTGTAACGACGTAGAATTTTATCGCTTTGATTTATGAATATTTAACAAATTTTAGATATTCAATTATTGGTTTTTAATAGTCAAATAACCCTCTTTTAATTAATAACTAATTATAGTAAACTTGTTTTGAAATTTTGTTTACAAAAATAAATAGTCCGGAGAAAGATAAAAATTGTGACCGAAAATCGTTTTTCTGGTTTTCGACTCTACGTCGAACAAAAGTTATTAAAACTTGTTTTGCACGCTCGTGTACATGTGTGTTACAAATAAGAAAGCACATGTTATTAATTAAATTGGTTAACTAAAAGCTTCTCTATTACACTTCCCAAGCTTTTCCTTTACACTTCCCAAGCTACTTCGCTACACTTCCCAAGCTACTTCACTACACTTTCCATTTTCTATAAAAGAATCTACCTTATTTCATTTTCTCCACCATAGCTCTCTTCTTCTCCACTCTTCTTCCGCTAATGTTCCATAAAATAAATCACATCAAAACACCTCAAATTCCTACCAAACTCTAATATAAACCTTAGGACATATAGCTAACATTTCTACATCCTCAAAGATCTAAAATTTAGAGCTTATCTCTCCATTCTTCATCATGGCCCTGAGCACCTTAGCTTTGGGGTGATGGGGTGGAGGCGGGGGGGGGGGGGGTTGGACGCAAGCAACATGGAGGGAGGGAATGTTTGGACGTGAGCTAAGGTGATGGTAGGAGGTGGTGTGCTATTTGTTTTGGTAGTTAGAAATAATTGGGGTCTTTTGCAAGTATCGCGTCGCACTTGGAAGTGAGATAACTCACTTTGAAAGTAACTTTAAATTATAAATTATTTATTGAAAATATTAAGGTTGCTTATATTGTATGTAATGATATATGGATGTATGTTTAGTGATTGATAGTATTTGATTGCCTGTTGGAAGCGGATGGCATAAATAACCATTTTGCTGCAAGGGACTTATGGAAGGAAGTCGAAGTGTTTCATAGCAAATAGGTCACGACGAATACCCTTTGAAAGATGTGAATTTATGGAGGAATCCGACAGGATTCCTCGCAAATGTTGATTTTACTTTCCATATATATATTTGTTATATGAAATGCTTGTATGCCATAGCTTGGTAATTTGGATATGTTATATGAAAACTTGTTGTTTAAAGGTTGAATCTTTTTGTAAGCACTATAGTAGTGCTAAGCCTCTTTCCGACATTTTGAAAAGATATTTGGTTTGATGACTTTAAAAAATCCTTAAGATGCTTTGTTTACCACTTGATTTCAAGTATGGTTTTAAATGAGATATTTGAAATTTGACTTTGTCGTTTGATTTCTCAAAGCTTTCTGAAAATGTTTTTCCGAAATTGACTTTTTCCAAACCTATTTACAAAGGTATTAAAGTGGTTTGAAAATATAGAAAGAAAAATGGTTCAAAAGCTATTTGATTTACAAGACAAAGTTTTGAAAGTTATGGTTCATATAGCGATAGTCGCTATGGATGTACTTTGGATCTATCATTTTAGTAAAGTAAAAGGAGTTTATCTATTTTAGATATTTTGTAAAAAAAAATTGAATGTGTTTTATAAAAGTTGTATAAGTATTTTAAAAGGAATTTGAAGTTTTAAATATATTTTTAAATATTTAAACAAGTGGTTTATTTAAAGGAAATCCTTTTACTTTTTAGAGTCGTATTCGTTTTAAAAGGTGATGGTTTTAAGTTATGATTTGAATGGAAGTTTAAAACTTTTTTGAAGTATTATAAAGGATATTTAAAACAAGTATTATAAAGGAGATTTTAAACATATATAAGTGATTCAAAAGAATTATCTGATATAATAAAGCAAGTATACTTTTATGGAAAGGAGTTTGATTTTAATATTTTGATTATTATTAATAGTATATGGGATAATGAGGTCATATACTTGGCATTAAGCATCAAGGTAGGTAAACCTCTATCTATCTTGAAAGATAAGAATGTTTTCAAGTCAAGGGTTGAAGGGTAATAATACAAAAACTTGGACCACCTCATTGTTAACGATAGGATAGTTTAAGTTTGAAACCGAAGATTAATGTTTAAGTATTTGAAGTATTATTTCCATATATGAATTCGGTTACTTATGGAAATTAAGTAGTCCAATACTTAGAACTGAAAGCCGGTGGGTAGATTTATCCTTTATATGTGAGATCTTGAATAAGAGTGTTTTAACTAAGGTAAGGCTGGATGCAACAATGTCCCGACTTACCTGGCTTCGTTTTTGGATGAGGGATAAAGTAAGTCGAAATATTAGAAATGTGACAAGTGTAGGAGATTCGATTTCTATAAATGATCTTTATAATTTATGGTGGTATGGAAAGTTTTCTTTTCACACTTAAAATAAAATTTTGAGGTAAGGAAACTCATCTCTATCTGTAAGAGTTTAACAATGTATGTCGAGGCAAGGATAATATGCTAACTTGTATGACTACACTGTTAACCGGGGGATGGTACAAGTTTGAAATCGAAAGTGGTGGTAAGTATATTTGGTTTAATTTCTATATGATCCATTTACTTACACCAAAAGTGTTTTAGATTTATTTTTATCAATATTTTTAAATAACATTTGTTTAACCCAATTAAGTATGTTTTTGGGAAATGAAATATTTCTTAAGATTTATTGAATATACTTATACTAGGGAGATAAGCATATAAATGTTTTCAAGCATTGAAAAGAGTCTAGAGGGTTTGTGAATATATGATAAAAGGTATATTAGTACAAGTCTTTACAAAGTGGTTTTAATTAATGAAGGATTAATTAAAGTGGCTCAGTGGTTGCTTATGTGCATAATCGTGCTTGGATTCCATATGGAATTAATTATCCGATTGGGTTGTTTGCTTATTTGATAGTTAAATAATCGACTATCAAATCTAGACCAGTCTTGAAACTGTCGTTTGTTGGTTTGGAGAGACCGGGATCAGATAAGTATGAGTTATCTGAAAACCACTTTGAACTAGCATAGGCGTTCGAATTGAGGGCATCGTGAAGATGATGGGAATCGAAGACATGGTCCTTTGAAGTGCAAGGGCTACTTGCTACTAATCCTAAGGGTGATTCCAAAACGGATGTAGTAGAATTAGTGCCTTTGGTTTGTTCATATCCTGATCAACTTGTATGGATGAACACTGGCATTGCATTGTTGCCTGGAAGGCGGTGTTATCATTCCAAGAGGGATTTGCTAAGAGGAAAAGGTAATCATATCCTCACAAGCCTCACAACCCGGTAATGACTAAAATCAAAGGATGCAGCAAAGCTATATGGTTCGCTATCATTAGGAGCATCATTCCTCGTCTTTAGATCGATGTTTATGGATTTGTTATGCATGTGCATGGAAAATGGTAGGGCTAGGGTTTGAAATGTGTATTCATAGCTAGTAACCGGAGGATGATATAATCCGGCTATGTCATGTTCGAGGGGAAGGCCGACTCTGTGTTTGTCGGGTTGCAAGGTTTGCAACCTGGGTACATTTTATCTAGAGATGTATTGTGGTAGGCAGTAACCCAGAGCCTTGTCATTGTATGTAATCCAATCTCCAATAAGTGCCTTATGGTTTTAGTTATAGAACCTCGTACTATTGAATGTAATTATTGGTAACCATTCTAGATATATTACATTTTTTAAAACCATGGACACTATCATAATATCACTGAATTTTCTTATTAAAAAATGGTTTGGTATTTGTAAGTAAAAAACCATCCGTGTTTATGTGCAGCATGGTTTTAAGAGATACCTTTATATTGAAAGATTTTATAACATTAAATAATCCAAATGATTTGAGTTTCTCATGCTGGTTTACCAGGCTGATTCGGGTGTTATTTTCTTATAATGCTCGGATCAGACCTAGGTATATTTCTAGATTTAGCAATGGACACTTTGATGCTTCAGGAGACGAGCTGGATACCTTCAAGACCTACTCTCGTATATTATTTTCGATGTATTTCTTGTTTTGAATTTATCAGCACTTGTGAGGATATGCTGATATAACTGTCCATGCTGATGATAGGTTAGTTTACTTTGATTGTTGTATGTATATTAAAGTTTTCTTTGTAAAGATCATTTGGATATTATATGTTACTTGTCACGATATGAGGTTCTGTTCTGTCTTTTCTTTTCTTTCACCTCAACGATCTATTTTTTCGGCACTTGGATGCTCAACACGCGAATACCACTTATGTATTAATGTCAAATTTTGATGGTCATTACAGTCATAATATTCTTATTGAAGTATAACTATGTCTATTTTTCAGTCGACACCAAGAAATAGTCATTATTTAATAAATAATGTTCTGTCTGTTTTACGAAAACAATTTTTGTAACTTGGTGCAATCAATAAGTGTTATATGGCACTCGCCCACTATTTCCGCTATTACTATAATAGCATACCGATTTTGGAGGTTCATCGTTCACTTAATATAGGTTATTTATTTCATATACTGCAACTAATTTACAGTGGAGAGGTCTTTGATCAAATATCTTGAACTCAAAGAAAAAAATCTCATAGAAAACAATTTTCTATACATAAATACATTTTGGAACAGAAATCATATTCTTATTCCAATGTTAAGCATCAATTATTATTATTACGATTCTCATTTATGATGTTTCTTTATGAAGTAGAAATGACTATTCACTCTCTTTATTCTCAATTGTACCTTAAATCACATCCAATCTTATACATTTATTTTCCTTTCTAAATGGTCAAACCATTCAAAAGAAAACCCTTACTATAATATCACGACAAACTCTTTACAAAAGCACATTCGATTATCTTTAATATCTAAGAATATCAAATATGTTGCACTTTACATAAACTGATCAAGCTGATATTTCAGCAATCAAATTCTTTGATCCATCTTGTAATTTTTGTCTAAGGTTACATTTAACACAGTACGATCTTTATTGTAATCAATCAAATTGAATACTCGATCTTACAGTATAGTTAATTTGTTTGCTTCAAATGAACTAATTTTATCGAAGTATCATACATTACGAACTATGATCGTTCCCTATATAACACTTATATGCAATAATATATGGATCAAATATCCATAGTCTCGTATCACTTTTGAGATCAAAACTCATAGAACGCAATACTCGGTCTTGACCAAATAAATTAGTGAGCGACCGCATTATGAACGTATTAAATAGCTGTAAAATTAGGCACTTGCATGGGTATAGAGAATATTGACATGAAAGAAGTATTAATAGTAAATATGTAATTATATTTATATTTGTCAATCTTCAGTTCAGTTCATTTGTATATCTTAATTAATAAACGTTTTATCAATCATATTAAATGTACAAATTTATCAATGTTGGTTATTCATTATATAACATATGTTCTTATAATATTGAAAAGGTTAGAGGTTATCATTTCATTTTTCTAATAAGGCTCCCACTAGTCTTTTATGTTTCACCAAACCCTAAGTTGAAATATAGAAGTCTTTCGGCTTCACTAGTGGGTGTTAGGAGTCGTCCGCCTTGGAATTTTGACTTTGAGTTTGCTCAATAAGTCATAGCTCCATGGACGATGGATAACTTCTTAAGGTTGTATTGTATACAATTTCTAACCCTTGGTACCTTGTCCTAACTTCACTTTGATCTTAAGTTTTCTCAACAAATCGAAATAAAATTATTCACTCGTACCTACCATATCGCGACGGCCTAAGTATAGTATATGTATCTTGAGTTTGCTCAACAAATACATATAGTTATCTTACCTCAACTATTTTAATATATTAATAATACTATACATAACATCCCTAACTTGAGTTTGCTCAACAACTAAGGGGTATGCAAGTAATTTATTAATATACATATATGGTAGATGACAACATTATATTAAAGACTTATAATCTTCAATATATTATATTGAGTGATATCTATTTATGGAATAATGTATTTCTTATGAAATACCCTCTTGATTCAAGTGTCAGACACATCTGAAATCACGGTATATGTACAACACGTATGTATTTATCCCTTAAGTCTATTTGGGTTTTCTTTAATGTTCCACCTTTAGTTTATACATTCATATTATATAAATTTTATTACTATATAACTTTTATAATTTTACGTTACTTATATAATATTTTACATATAATATTATATTAATTAAATCTTATTTAATTAATTTTAGATTATCTTAACATAAAATTTATATTAATATTTATTATATATTATAAAATTTATAGTACAACACATATATCATATATATGTGTTTATTATTTAATTAATTAACCATTTAATTAATTTATTTAATTAAACTATTTTAATTAAATTGTATTAGTTTCAAAATTCATTTCATGTACGTGCATGTATACTTATGTTATTTTAAACATTTTAAAACAACATAACATATATCATAATATATAATATATGTATACATTTATTAATTAATTAACTTATTTAATTAATTTACTTTATTAATCTTATTAATAAATTTTAAATTTTTGAAATTTATATGTATTATTTTTCAAACATTTTGAAAAACTTTATTATATTATAACTTATATAATATATATATATATATATATATATATCTTATTTTAAATTTAACTTTTAGATTTAAAAATCTTTTGTTTATTATCAAACAATTTTGAAAATTAAATCAAGGCCTAATTCAAATTGGGCCTTTTCTATTAGTGACAACCTTGGGGCTCACATATCTGTTCGGGCCAAGCTGGTAGCCAAGTAAGACAGAGTACTTGATTACCCAAAACTAATTCTGGACACTACCTTTCTAGACACCCTACTATCTGGGCTGAGCTTAATAGTTAACCCCAACATGACTAATTTAGACCTCAAAGGCTATTGGGCTCTGATACCATTGTTGGAACTAGACCAGTCTGCAGCGAAAGTTATGGGTGAATTTCAAAAAAAATTACCTTGTTCGATCTTTATTGGGCATGTGAAGTCTAATTCATTTAGAACATTTCTAAATATTATTTTAAAAAATCTTTAATTTTAGTTTAATTCATAAATTATATAGTTTTATTTAATTTATATATTAATCAATTGTGTGTGTTTGTCATATAAACATATATATGTGTGTGCAAGTGTAAAGTACCAACTAGGGCAATGTATAACATGTCCGTGTATAGATGTTGGGATTTACATTGCAATAGACACGTTAGCTTATCTAAAATGCAAGTGTATGTTGTGTAAATATATGTATGTATATAAACTATTACTTATATATAAATATTATAATATATGTATGTATGTATATGTTAAGTTTGTTTAAATAAATTTATATAAATGTATAATACATTTAAATAAATATGTATGTATGTATAAAATCTTCTAAAAAATATTAATAATATATATACGTATTATTATAATATATTTGTTTAAATATAAATAAGTTATTAAAATATTAATTTTTTAAAACCATGAGTAATACATGTACAAATACAAATATATCAAAATAAAGTAATATTTTTTTAATTATCATACACACAAATTTATTTGTAAAATATAAATATAAATATATTAATAGATAAAATTTTAATTTTTTTTATAAAATTCCATATCATATGCACAACTAAAAAATAATTTATTATTATTAATATTATATTTTAATTGAATATAAACCGTCATAAAATATCAATAAAAAAATTTTTGGAACTTTATTTAAAAATATAAATTTCTCATAAATCATAAATTATATTTTATGGTTTGAGAATTTTTCCCATATATTTTCAATTTAATTTTTTTTGAATGATTTATTAATATTCGGTCGAATTAAATATTAATTTTAAAAAATAATAGAAAATGTTATTTTAATTTTATTTTTTAGACAATAGCTTATTTGATATTAATAAAAGTTTATAAATAATTTTTATAACATAGCTAATTAATATAATTTAATTATGTTGTAAAATGATTTAAATAAAATTAAATAATAATAAATATTTGTAAATATTATTTTATTATTGTCAAAAATGAGTTTTACTATTAAAATATATTGTTATCCCATCTTTTGGTCAAAGCCCGAATATCAACAAATTGGCTGGAAATGATGGATATCAGGTTTGGAAACAAGGCTACGATCGATCTCATCAAAATTTGATCGAGATCCAATCAAGACAGAATCGATTGGGAATGATGCACAAGGCTAGGAGAGGCTACGTTCCAAATTTAAAGTCAATCGGAGTTCGTATGCTCAAGATATGGTCGATGCAAGCTAAGGAAATCAACACATTCACATCATTTGTATCCATCAACTAAAAGGCTTTGTTCGTATCCATCATCACGCATCCATCTGTTCGTATCCATCAGATGTCTGTTGTTCATATCCATCACGAACCCGCAATTTCGTGTCCATGAAAGCATGGTTACACTTCGTATCCACCGAAGGTAAGGCTTCGTTCGTATCCATCCATCCTGAGGATGTAGTTCGTATCCATCTACCGGTCTTGTTCGTATCCATGAAAAACCCTACTTCATACCAATCATTTTGCGTCTTCTTTGTATCGATCAAGTGTGCACTCCCCTCCCATCACTCAAGGCTAATTCGTATCGATCAACACGTATAGAATCGATACAAAATGCACAACTGGATCGATACGAACAGAACGACTGAATCGATACGAACAAGGCACAACTGGAGCAATACAAACAAATGGATACGAACCGTATCGATGCGAATTCAGCAGCCTACATAAAACCCAAGTTTGCATCGATCATAATTGACAATCTACAAGTCCAAATGCCACCAAATTTTCACAGGAGCTTGCGTACAACCTAAAGAATGTTCCTGCTCAATTTCGACTCAATTGGACCAAATCTTGATTGATACGAAATTGGTTCATATCGATCACGGCCGTGTGCAAATCACATGGGATCGATCGCGTGGGCCCGCCCACATGCCAGAAGAAGTCTCCCGAGATCTGAGCGAGATATTTGCATCCTACTCCTATAAATAGCATCCCAGAGCCTACAGAAAAGGGATCTTTGGCTCTCCGATGTCCAGACTCTGTCGAAAACATTCTTACACTCCAAGTTCACTGTTGTACTCGAATTACTGCAATTCACTGTAATCAGTTGTAACCAGCGGGTAAAGTCAATAAAAGATTAACTTTTGAAGTGGACGTAGGCCGGAGATAGCCGAACCACTATAAATCTTGTGTCTCTGTCTATTTCTTTCCATTTTAAGTTTATTATTCTTCATTTTTCATTCTCTACATTACTTAAATCTGTGATTTGTGATCACATATTGCTGATCTGTGTTCATATACTGGTGCTTTCACAATATTTGGGGTTTGTGACCAATTTTGGCACAAACACTTTGGTGGTTTCACTGAGAATTGAACTCAGGGATTCCAAGGCTTGGATTTCGGATTTGAAAGCTCGAGGATTTGGATCTGGAAAGCTATGACAAGGCAATCAACAAGAAGACAAAGAACTGAAAGGAGTCAGCACGAAGGTAGTCAGGAGGCTTCCTCGGGAGCGAATCAAGCCTCCATCTTCATCTCTAGAGACGAGATGGAAACGATGCTAAAGAAACAAGAGGAGATGATACAGAACCTACATCGGCAAGTTGGACAAGTTGGAGTGCAGAATCAAGGGAACACAACTGCAGGAGATGTTGGAGATAGAGATCAGGAGCACGGAATATCCAGAATCCAGAATAGAGCAGGACCATCAGGAGCAGCACCAGAACTAGGGGACACTCACCCAGAGCATGTCGATCCAATCTCGGGCAGAATACCAGGTGAAGCTGTGCAACCTGGCATTGATAAAAGAATGGACGCTCGTCCAAGAGAGCAGATTCTAGGAACCCCTCATGAACTCGGGGGGGGGGGGCAGATTGGGAGCAACGAACAAGGACTGCAGCTTGGCGCCAATGATAGATTGGCCGAGATGGTTATGAGAGTCATGAGAGGCGGATTGGGGAATAGAGACTTGGAGGATGTGAATCGGAGTCCCTTTGCTCCTACGATCAGGCAAGCTAGGAACCCACCGGATTTTAAACTACCAACACTGGAGATGTATGATGGGAGAACAGATCCTACCATTCACTTAACAAGGTATATGAGGCATATGGAGGTATTGGGGGCATCGGAGGAAGTCATGGCTCGGTGCTTCCCTTTGTATTTAACAGATGTAGCAGCACTATGGTTCGGAAAACTGGAAAGCGGTTCAATTGGCACTTGGACGGACCTGATTGAGAAGTTTATGAAGCAATTTCGGGTCCACATCGTGAGACCCAAGAATGTGATGACTTTGACATCGATGAAGTAGTGGAAAGGAGAGTCGCTCAGGGCTTCTTGACCAGATTCAATGCTGCAGTGGCTTCGGTCGATCGACCTGATCCGTCGATGGTTTTGATGGCAGAAATCTCAGGCATTACGGATAATTCGGATTTCAAGATATCATTGGAACAGGACCCACCGATGGATCTCGGGGAGTTCTACCATGAAGCGGAGAGATTTCTAAGGCAGGAAGATGCGAAGGCTGAGAGAGAAAGCAGAGAGGCTGAAGCTTATGTGGTAAGGGATGGAGGCCCACCTAGAGAAAATCCAAACAAAGACGACAAAGGCAAAAGGAAAATGAATGATAACAGTAGCACTTCAAAAATGCCGCGGAGGGAGTCAAAGTTTTCTTCTTACACGGATCTGACTGAAACTCTAGAAAGGATTTATTTGGACAATCGAGGGCGCCTCCAATATCGAAGGCCAACAAGAAGGGAACCTTCTGATTACGAACGGGCATCGGGAAAGCATTGCCTATTCCATGAGCTGGATGGGCACAACACGAACGACTGCATGCATTTGAGGGATATCGTTGAGGAGCATGTAAGGAATGGTCATCTACAGTAGCATGTAAGGCATCGAGTTGTGGCAGTGGAACAGGAACGACCACGCCCACCTCGAACGAGGATGGTACTGGACCTAGGCAACGTCAACTTGTTATCAACTAAATAGATTTATGGCTTGGAATAAGTAATAGAACTCGAAGTAATGCGACTAAATCACTTACACATGTACGAGGTCGAGGACGGTCCCTAGGCATGCTCTGAGACGATGATAAACCGTGTTGCTCGAGTCTGTGAAATCCTGTTTTTCTTCTTCGTTTTCCTGAAAGCTTTTGTTTTTTTCCTTGGATGTACAGACATTTATTTGGTTTTCCCTGGCTATAAAAACTCTTATTTTGAATGGTTGGATTTGGATCAATGTAATGAATAATACAGGTCTCGCGATTACGGTCCCAACCGGAGAGACGGGGCAGTAATCGTGAATTATGAGTCCCTTCGCCGGAGAGCGATGGAATGGACTCAAAAACAATATAAAAGTCCTTGGCCGGAGAGCCGAGGCCGGTGAATATAAAAGTCCTTGGACGGAGAGCCAAGGCCGGTGAATATAAAAGTCCTTGGCCGGAGAGCCGAGACCGATGAATATAAAAGTCCTTGGCCGGAGAGCCGAGGCCGGAGAATATAAAAGTCCTTGGCCGGGGAGCCGAGGCCGGTGAATATAAAAGTCCTTGACTGGAGAGCCGAGGTTGGTGAATATAAAAGTCCTTGGCCGGAGAGCCGAGGCCGGAGAATATCAAGTCCTCGACCGGAGAGTCAAGGCCGGAGAAACATAATCACAGGTTAAACCCTTGACCAGGGAGTCGAGGCCAGGAATGGACATGGACCCGGAGTGGTCTCGGATTCGGATATTGGCCTGGAAAGGTCAAGGATTTGGTTACTGGACTTTGAATCATACATTGACTTGGAACAGTCACGGACTTGGATATGGCTATGGCACTTGGATAGGATGGTTTGGTAATAGGTTGGATTATGAATCAGATGGTATGGCTATAAAGGAATATGGACTTTGGATGTTGGATTTGGAGCTTTTCAAAACATGCCTTCTTACCACAAGGCATGTTTTAGGGGGCAAATGTTATCCCGCCTTTTGGTCAAAGCCCGGATATCAACAAATTGGCTGGAAAGGATGGATATTAGGTTTGGAAATAAGGCTACGATCGATCTCATCAAAATTTGATCGAGATCCAATCAAGACAGAATCGATTGGGAATGATGCACAAGGCTAGGAGAGGCTACGCTCCAAATTTAAAGTCAATCGGAGTTCGTATGCTCAAGATATGGTCGATGCAAGCTAAGGAAATCAACACATTCGCATCATTTCGTATCCATCAACTAAAAGGCTTTATTCGTATCCATCATCACGTATCCATCTGTTCGTATCCATCAGATGTCTGTTGTTTGTATCCATCACGAATCCGCAATTTCGTGTCCATGAAAGCATGGTTACACTTCATATCCACCAAAGGTAAGGCTTCGTTCGTATCCAACCATCCTGAGGATGTAGTTCGTATCCATCTGCCGGTCTTGTTCGTATCCATGAAAAACCTACTTCGTACCCATCATTTTGCGTCTTCTTCGTATCGATTAAGTGTGCACTCCCCTCCCATCACTCAAGGCTAATTCGTATCGATCAACACGTCTAGAATCGATACAAAATGCACAACTGGATCGATACGAACAGAACGACTGAATCGATACGAACAAGGCACAACTGGAGCGATACGAACAAATGGATACGAACCGTATCGATGCGAATTCAGCAGCCTGCATAAAACCCAAGTTTGCATCGATCATAACTGACAATCTACAAGTCTAAATGCCACCAAATTTTCACAGGAGCTTGCGTACAACCTAAAGAATGTTCCTGCTCAATTTCGACTCGATTGGACCAAATCTTGATCGATACGAAATCGGTTCGTATCGATCACGGACCGAGTGCAAATAACATGGGATCGATCGCGTAGGCCCGCCCATGTGCCAGAAGAAGTCTCCCGGGATCTAAGCGAGATATTTGCATCCTACGCCTATAAATAGCATCCCAGAGCCTACAGAAAAGGGATCTTTGGCTCTCCGACGTCCAAACTCTACCGAAAACATTCTTACACTCCAAGTTCACTGTTGTACTCGAAATTTGTTACTGTAATCAGTTGTAACCAGTGGGTAAAGTCAATAAAAGATTAACTTTTGAAGCGGACGTAGGCCGGAGATAGCCGAACCACTATAAATCTTGTGTCTATGTCTACTTCTTTCCGTTTTAAGTTTATTATTCTTCATTTTTCATTCTCTACATTACTTAAATCTGTGATTTGTGATCACATACTGCTGATCTGTGTTCATATATTGGCGCTTTCACGATATTTGGGGTTTTTGACCAATTTTGGCACAAACATATATATATATAATTATATAAAAAAAATTAACCATAGTGTGATGTTGTAATTATTTATAAACTATATATATATATATGTTATTAATATATATATATATATTAATTTGATGAAGTATTAAATTATATTATTATTATATTCAACTACACTAATATGGTATATATTTTTTAAAAATAGAATTTTTTTAATCATATATATATACATGCATATAACCAAACTAATTTTTGACACATTATTGCATATCAGAATCATCACCTAACTAATAATGTAATATATATACACATACGTACATACATATAATAAAATATTATACTAAGATTTATAAATTATAATATGATAAAAACCATATCTCAATTCCAAAGCCTTGAAGTACACCGTGAAAAGATAAACTCTTTCCTTTGAAACTCTTTATGGTTCAGTGATTACTAGTCCTTGAACCGTTGACCTTTAGCTATCGAATAGTAATCTATTTGATTTGGTTTGCATTTAAGAAATTAGAGAGATGGAAGAGAGGAATTCGACTATCAATAGATCAGGTTGGAGGCTTCCAAAAGTCCTTCAAGGTTGAGGATAGAGATGCTTATATAGAGGATAATTAAGAGATATTTTACGATCAAGTTCTTACATCATCTTTTACCAATTTTCTTCTATCTTAGCTCTCCATCTCAAAGTCTATGTTGCACCATATTATAGCCACATTAACCCCTCGTTATGGCCAAATTTTCCAGTCCCCTTCATGTGCTTTTAAACCCATTTAGAGTCCATAAAAATATTATACAATTAAATCTAATTTAGTCGCTTATCGACATCATATATTGATTGATATATTTATACCTATTATTAATATATCTAATAATATTTATTCATCAAATCAAAACCAAATTTTACAATTAATATTTCAAAAATATTAATTAATTAATTAATTAATAACAATTATAAATTAATTAAATCGTTTAGTCAAAGGAGAATTCAACATTTCGGTTGTGTGACTAGTCAGGTGTAAATTTGGTCAGTAATTAATATCGAACTATTCGAATATTAATATTCACACGTCACTTAGCAGGTGGTGTGACATTTTGGCCAAATTTATCACTTACTTGGTTTTGGTAAAATCCAATTTTATTTTATCAAGCGTTAGCTGGTTTGTGAGTTTTATTTTACACCAATTCTCTTCATCAAAACTATATCACTTTGAAACTTATGGAATTTTGTAACGGTCAAAATTCCAATATCATTCATATTCAAATTTATAGTCCAAACATAAAGTCTTTGGTTCAATAATAATAATAATTACTAACCGAACAGCTCTGGCCAAAGACATTGACTTTGAGTTGACTTGAGTTGACCGTGATACTAACTCCATATAACTAAGGAGATGAATCCTCTCTTGAATAGTGTTTCACTTCCAGTACTTCCACTCAATCCAACTATAGTCACTCGATAGACGTCGTATCATGATTTGACTATAATCAAAGCAGAACTTTCATATTGAAGATTGACAAGTATTCTCAAGTCAAGAGAACTGTGTAAATCAGTCACATCGATATTTTCTGTTTGACCTTTGTTTTATTAACCAATAGAAACTATCATGCGAGCCATTCTATAGTTATCCAATAACTATCAGTACGTAAACCATATGTAAAGAACCGGATTTTTCGACCCTCGAAAATCGACACTAATGTCCAATGTATCACATGCTGAACATTCAAGTGCCGGAAAACCCATTCGTTAGGAGAAAAGAAAGAAGATAGAAGATAGAAGAAACTAAAAGCAAACACAGAATCTCACAACGCAACGGAATAAGTATATTAATCAACATAATCCTTTACAAAGTCATGTCAAAAATGATACATCAAAGTTACACTAATACAATTTCTAACCTAGGACAGTTATAACACCCTGTCCTTATACATCAGATATAAAGTATATAGTATACAGCGGAAACAAGATAATAACTAGCTATCGATAAAGCTTCCTGCTCCGAGCTCCTCCAAAATGCATCCGTGGAAAAACCTAAACTACTTGGCTGCTCATAAAAATTTGAGCACCCAAGAGTTTTAGGGAAAGAAAATAAAACTCCAGGTCAGACATGGGTCTGGTGTGAGTAAACTCAAACAACTTAATTCTTACATTTCAAAACCTTTTAAAAATTAAAGTTATCTCGTAAGACCACGCCGCACATAAACATGGATGGGTTTTTACCTTACGATAACCAAAACACTTTTATACAAAATCCAGTGATATTATAATAATGTCTAAAGTACAAATACTTATTAATCTTAGCCAAAATTGTTACATTAATGAAATTCCAGCATACTAGTTTCTATAGTCAAAACCGTAAAGGCACGTATTGGAGAATGGATTCCATGCTCTGACCACGTAAGGAACTACCTCCGATGGGTACATCTCTAGAACAATGCACCCGGGTCTGACACGAACATCTTGTACCATGCCACACAGAACCGGCCTACCACTTGACTAGTAGTACTGAATATGTCATCATCCCGGTCTTCCAACCTTAATCAAGATCTCTCAAGCGTAACCAAATCCTAAAAATAGGGTAATCTAGAAAGATGATGACATACTCTAATGGTAGCGACCCACTTTGCCCTGCTGCTTGCCCTATTTTAGTCATTTCCCGATTGATGAGGCTTGAGGCTACGTTTTACCTTTTTGAATAGCAATCCCACTTGGAATGCTAACACTGCCCTCCAGGCAGTAATGCAGTGCCAACATTCATACATACAAGTTGTCCAGGATGAGGACAATCTGAAGGCACTACTTCTACTACATCCATTTTGGAATCACCCTCAGGACTAGTAGCAAGCAAGCCTTGCACTTCAATGCTCCATCTTCGATTCAATATTCTTCAAGATGTCTTTAGTTCGAAACGCTTGAGTTGGATCAAAGTGGTTTTCGAATAACAGATCCGATCCTGGTCTCTTTGAAACAACTTTCGATAATTTCTGGTAAACTCAATCACGGTTTTTTAGGACATAAGTATATAAAAGATAAGAGCGGAGTTCACCTCATAACCGTTATTGGACGGATTTCCTTATCATTTATCCGACAAGAAAGAAATGAATTTATACATACAATATACCACCATCGACGGTAATTGTACCATATAATTTCTGTGTTTCTCCTAGATATTTCCAAAGTTACATGTTGGTCCAGATTTGATAGTCGGTTATTTAACTATCAAATAAACAAACAATCAAACATTGATTAAATTCCATATGGGATGCTGTAAGCCTTTATTAATTAAAATCACTTTATAAAACTATATCAAAGGATCTTTCTAAAATACTTTTCCCAAACCCCTTCCATCCCTTTTACTTGGAAAACAATATAAACATTTACCCATAACTTTTGGAAAATTCTCTCTTCTTACATTCCATATTAAATGGTCAAACCATTCCCTTTCAAAACATCACTTACTATAAAACCCGTTCATTTTATAAAACTCATTCACTTATTCCTTACAAAAATTCTTTTATAAGTTCACTTCACATTTCAAACCTCCTTGCAATTTTTCAAACTTGATTTAAAACATCTTTCAAAAATATCTAAAATGATTTATAAAATGTCTTTCAATTTTTACAACTATTTAAAAATCTTCCTTCATAATTCCGTTATAGAATCTCCTTTATAAAATATCATTTTCAAGATATCATTTGTAAATCACTTTAGGTAAAACCTTTTATTTAATAAACCCCTTTTTAAAAACAAGATATTGTTTAAAAATAACTTTATAAAATAATAATAAATTCTAAAAATCAATTATAACCTTTAAACCCAAATTGATTAAATAATTAAAGCTAATTCAAAAACATACTTTAGTAATTCAAAAAGAGGCTTAGCAATCCCAATGATACTAATTTAAGTTACCATTCAATTTTCATTTCAATTCACTTAACAGTTATTTACATAGATCAACATATATGTAAATACACTCATATCCAAATCAAGGAATAACATATCAATATGAACTAACTAGCATATACATATCCAAATAACATAATAGCAGGGTGGTGATTTGTCCTACTAAACAGATGTCCAAATAATTCAACCAATTCATAGCAAAATGGTGATTTATTACGTTAACACATGTCCACACAAACAAACAAACAAACAATTGATAGCAGAATGAGGATTTATTCTGCTAACACATGTCAAAACAAACCCAACAAACAAACAATCAATTTATAGCAAAACGGATATTTATCCTGCTAACACATGTCCAAATAACCAAACAAATAAACAATCAATTGTAGAACGAGAATTTATTCTGCTAACACGTGTCCAAACAACCCAAAAATCTACATTATAACTCATTCACAATTATATTGTCTCTTAATGATATCAACACTTGAATCACTTGTATTCAAAACCATCTTTGGAAAGAAGCACCTTTAAACAATTTTACTTTTGGAAACTAAAGGAAAAAAAACCTTTTTTTAAATAATAATTAATTATAAGTTAAATCCTTATTTAAATCATAATTAATTTTAATTGAATTTTAACTTAATTTAATTAAATAGTTAAACAATAATTGACTATTAATTAAACCCAAATTAATCCTTTATTAATTATTAAATAATTAATTAAACCTTCATTAATAATTAAATGTTAATTAATCTCAATTAATTAATTAATTAATATTTAATTAAATTTAACCAATAAATTAAATCTTTAATAAATAATTTATTATAAATTAAATCTTTAATCAAATAATCATACCCATGATTAATAATTAATCTTATATTTAATTAATGATAAATTAAATATAAAAAATTTACTTAACCCATACTTAATTACCTTATTTAATAATTAATTAAAATAAATCTTAACTTTAAAAGATAATTAATTAAGAACTAATCTTTATTTAATTAAAGTTAATAAACCTTGTTAACATTTAATTAATTATCAATTACTAAAACTAATTAATTAACAATTAATTATTAAATCCTTAATTAACTTTTAAAAACATTATTATTTAGTTTATAAAGTATTCACAAAACAATTTGAAGTATAAAAACCAAACTTTGCGAAAATCGATATTCTAAGCGAACTGCATCCATAGCGGCTATCGCTATGGATACCTGTAATTTCACTTTACTAACTAACTTACATGCTAACTTGCTTTAGCTTCAAGACAAGATTAACACATACGACATATCCAAGTTCAACTATACCAAATCATATCATCACCAAACATAACCAACAATCACAACCTTTTTATAACCAACATATCTAAACAATACCATAATTCAAACCAAACAATTATATATATATATATACACATACATATATATACACACATACATATATATATATAACCACATAACCAACACACATATATAAGTAAATTATTCCCAAAAAGTTAAGAAGTTTACTCACCAAAGGTTTTGAAATACTTTAGCGCTCGAAAAGCTTGGAAAACCACAAAATCTTCTCGAAAACGGGTCATTTTGCACTCGACTTTTGGACCCATTCCTCTCGAATTTTGAAAAAGTGGTCAAAAGAAAAGTTTTAGATTATTCTTTCTTATATCATTTAAAGAAAATAATTACTCAAAAAAGTTAAATTTTGAGGAAGTTATAGCCAAAACATTGAGAGGTATTTTCGGATATCAAAATCCGAGTTCAAAAACACTCTTGCAAAAAAATGAATTTTTGGAGCATCTAATCTTGAAATCAGAAAAAGTGGTAAACTACAAAGTTGTAGCCATTGGAATTATACAAGGTTTGTATAAAAGATAATCTGCTTTTGGAGTTTTTTGTAAGAAGTTATGGTCAAAACCATTTCAGATAAAGTGGAAGAATTTTGAAGTGGAAAGGAGGAGTTCGAAGCTAAGTTTAAACCATTTTAAAAAGTTTAAATTTGAAAATATAAAACTTGAAAATGCTAAGGAAGCCATTAAAGTGTTTTAAAGCTTATGAAGGAAGACAAAATCTTAGGAACAATAGAAAAAGGGAAAAAATGAAATGAAAAGGAAAAATGTTTTTATATAAAATGTAAATGCAAAATTACCCAAACGCCCATGTCCTTTGCCCTCCACTCCTTGAAAGCCACCTCACCACCTATGCCCCTCCTCATCAACATACATTAAATGCTTTGTACCATAGTCCCCGAAGTGTTAAATCATGTCCCCCCCGATGTGACTATTTTCTATTAATTTTTTTATTTAGTTGCCAAAGTGTCACATCATGATTATCTTAATTAAATTAACTTAATTTACTTAATTAAACCTAATTATATTATCCTAAACCATATTATATACTTAATATATGTGTGCATATAAATAAGAAAGTGTACACAACATTTCAAACAACTTTAATACGATGAAACGTAGAAAATTTAGAAAACAGTTTTCGGTCACATTTTTCGTTTTTCATCGAACTATAAATTTTTGTAAACAAATTTTAAAAACTATTTAACCATTATTATTTATTATTAAAAAGAGTTTTATTTTCATGATAAAACATTTATTTGAATATTTAAAATTAATTAAATATTTACAAATCAAAGCAATGAAATTCCGGGTCGTTACACCCTAAGTCGTTCTAGTAGTCATGAGTAATACATTGCCCACCATTTGGAGGATGTTATGTACTTTAGTCTCAACGAATACATCAATATCCAATCTTAATGTATCTTGACTAGGAATATTTAAAATGGTATATTTGTTTTCATTGTGATAAATTACTCCCAATTTCAACACTTTGTAGCTGCTATCACCAAACATACCATTTATGGATTACATATTAAATATATTTTTAGTTAAATTAACATTTATATATATAACACAATATATCAAGTATATAATAGAAAGAAAATCCCTTTTATTTTGAATAAGATTGATTATCGTGTTAGATATGTAATAAATTACATAATTGTCCCTACCCTTAACTCTAGCAATAATCACATAAATATCATTATCTAAAATACCATCACAAACTTAATTACCATCTAAAATAATGTTCATAACATTACCAACATAGTGAAATACATAATAAGTCTCAAACAATCTAGACATAAATAATTCCAAAATAAAAGTATTTTACATAACATCGGGTATTTAATATCAAAATAAATCTACTATGCAAATTTAAATGAAAATATCCAACTATCATTGCTTCTACAATAGATCCATTAGTAACTTGAAGTCTCGTCTCTCTTTTTACCATGTGAAGCCTGTTCCTAAGGCTGTGTAACGAATTACAAATACGAGTTCCAGGTCTAGTATCTAAAACCCAGCATAATTTGTTGATTGCAAAACAATTTTAAATCATAAATGTAACAACCTGCATATATTTACGATAATATATTTAAATGATTTAAATATAGCATCGTTTGTTGAATTTAAAAGTCCAAAACGTGACTTTTTGTAAACGGTCGAATCCGGACTCGAGACCACTTCCATTGAGTCCAAAATGGCGTTTGCGACCATTTTGAGTATAAACATCGATATGTTTGGAGTTGAGTAGAATTTTGCTATTTTTCTATTGGGCTTTGGGTTTGGGGTTTCAGCCCACTAACCCAACAAAATACCCTAACACTCCACCCCCTCTTCATTCATTCTATTTTCCTAACACTCTCAAGCTAAAGGAAAATGGGGGAAAGAAGAGGAAATTAAATTCCTAAACCCTAGATTACTAGGAAACTCAAGTTCTTGCTCTAAAATCAAAGAGAAGCTTAGGTAAGCATCCTCTTCATCTTCTCCATCTCAATCTCTCTTCAATTTTCAGAATTTCCTATAACCTAACTTAGGAAATTCATTTCATTTGATAATAGATTGAAGATTCTAGAGGTGTTGTTGAAGAGAAATCAATCTTAGCTTGTTTTAGAGCTTCTCATTTCTATATTTGAGTTTAAAGGTGAGTTCTTGAACTCACATCTATGTCTATACCTTTGATAGTTGTTAGGTATGAATTCCTAACATCTATTTCATGTCCAATTGCTTTTGATTTGAATTGATTTGGTGAATTTTCCAATTTTGGTGTTTTGAAGTCCAAATCTTTAAAGATCTTATCTTGGATGTTTGGACATGTTATTTGGGGTGCATCGAAGAGCCTATAAGGCTGGGTTGTCGCTTGGCATAAATCCCCAGCCTCCGTCGCTCATCCGATCGCTTCTGAATTGATTTGGCCATTAATGGCCTAGGCAAACTGTTGCCCAGTACAGGCAACCAGACGTCTGGTTGAAGAACTCAAACGTCTGGTTAGGGCACCAGAAAAATAAAATATACGGCAGAAAAATATATATATCCAGAGCCATGAACCAAACGTCTGGTTCAATTGTCAGACGTCTGGTTAGGGGTTCTAAAAATTATAAAGAAATGAAAAAAATAAAATAAAATGGCAGAACACCAAGTCAGACGTCTGGCCAAACCAACCAGACGTCTGTACCTATGAAATTTTGCCTATTTGCCTATTTTTGAGTGGATTTCCAACTTTTATCGATTTTTGTTGATCCGGTTATTTATTGTCATTTAATATCGACTTTGATGACTTCTTTTATGGATTTTTGGGAATATCCATTTGATGGATTTGATATCGATTTTTTTATGGTTTTAATACACATCGTCGAATGTGGATTTTGTTAATAGATTGTTTTTACAATCATTTATGTGATTTGTCACTTTATAATACAAAGGTTTTTAATACTAGTCGTAAATACTCAAACTCTTTCACAAAAACGATTTCAACACTATTTTTAATACAAAGCTCGTTTTTAAAACCGTTTACCAATCTATTAGTATATACAAACATTTACCTCATTCGTTTGAGAAATCTAATTAAACGACTTAGCAAAACAAGTGGTATGAAACACTTGCGTTTACTTCGTCGGTTAATTTTTGGACTTGTTCGATTGAAATCTCGTGACAATCTTCGAGTGGAAATCTACAATTTGTTCGTAAATATTTAAGTTAAGCCAGTGGTTATGGGACATGAAGCTAAACTCATTTATTTACTAGCTTGGTGTAATTTACACTTTTATTGATCTATGACGATCATTTTTGAGGTTTAGACTAGCGATATGCGATGTCTCATTGTCCGCGTGGGGGACTGTACCCCGTTTTGTGGAGGTTCGTCTGATTTTTATAGGCTAGCGACCTATGGGCTTTATGGAGTTCAGTTCATCGGGCATACTATTATTGTACTACGTCGTTGTTCCGAATTATTTTAGTTTCAGGTTCATCGGGCGTACCGTTATTGTACTACGTCGTTGTTCTGACTCATTTGAGTTTTAGGTTCCTCAGGCGTATCGTTATTGTACTACGACATTGTACCGGCTCTATGGTTAGCGACCATGGGATAGTGACCCATATGTGATACACGTGTTGGTGAGTTTTCATGCTCCCGTTTGTGATAGGCCTCCCCTTTTTTGTGATTTCTGGATTTCTAATTGATGATTTCTGGAATTTGTGTTTCACCAATTTTTGTGATTTGTATTGATAAGCCCTATCAATATTTATAGTTTGGTGAATAAAAATAAAGAATATGACATTCTTTTTGGTGTTTGAGGAGATTTGAGATATTGTATGATTTTGGTTGTTATCATATATATTTGTTATATCTCTTACCCTATCTTATCTTATCTGATATTTATAGCTAGACTGATCCATTTATTATTTTTCTTCTTAAATAATACTCGGGTTAGACCAAGGTGTTTCAGGTGCTTCCACTTGATTTCTTAACAGGGACTAGCTTCTGACTTTTGGCTAACTACTTTAGCTTAGTAGTTTTTGTTTTTATACATTCGAGATAGAGACTCCTTAATGTATACATATTCTTTATTCTTTTGCTTAGCACTTGTATCTATTCTTCTGTGATGTAGTGGATCTTGTATGAGCACTATTTTGATGTACAGTTTTATGTGTTATATTCATATCTGTTTCTGCCTTTGTGATATGAATATCTGTGACTGATTTGTGTTATGCTTATTTCTATATTTGTTTCTGAAGCCCACATAGCCACTGTGTAGTAGCTTTGAATTTGTATTTGATATGTTGAATTTCCTCTTAAAAAGAAATGTATGTCATACTATCTGACATATCGGTACTCGCACAAAGCAATTATATAGATGGTCTCTCCTCAACAGCCATATTCTTCGTGCTAGTTGACGGCATTACCCAGTAGTGTCCTTGGCTAGTGTGAGTATAGAGGTGGGGCGTCACAGCTTGGTATCAGAGCCAAACTTCGGAACAATATAGAATATTATGACAAGGATCATTGTCCTAAGTCTCTCTTAGAAATCGTGCCTTAGGATTTAATTCAAGTCATAGGACCCATTCTATCCTATTTTCTTTTATGATGCCTTGTTTTATCAATCAAGTTTGTTTGATATTCATTATTAGAATAACCTTTTTCCTCTTATTTCTTTCTTTCTTAAAGAAGAGAAATGGTTAGATCTGGCAGTCCTAGCGCTGGTCAATCCAGTAGTCCTTCTCTGGATGGCGTATTCATGTCTGCCCAACAACTTTTGGATCTTGTAAAGAAACAAAGGTTTATCTGTGCTTTGAGAAAGAACCCCAAAAAGGTTTTACCTCTGAAACTAGAAGTTCCTTTCGGTCATCTTGTAGATATCACTATTCGACTAGAAGAGGCCGATAAAGGAAGTGATAGTGATGTTGGAGGTTCCAAAAAGAGCCTCAATAACAACAAGAAGAGGCATATTAAGTTCAAAAGCCCTAATCCCAACAAGAAAGGGAGGCAAGCAACTTCGATAGCAAAGACTCCTACCTCTAGTCGTGGACAATGCTACAATTGTGTTCTAAGGACCACTATGCAAATAAGTGTCTGAAACCCCTTTATTGTCGCTATTGCAAAAATTCAGGTCATCATATATCTGCATGTCCCATACATCAGAGTATGAAGGAGGGAAAGCTGAATGTTGTGCAAGCCCCTAGTAACCCTTCTCTTGGTCAAGGTATTTTTCATTCAGTCCTTGATGGCATTATTTTATTTCATGATCTTCCTATTCGAGTTCTTTTTGATACGGGTGCATCTCACTCTTTTATATTAAAAGAACTTGTTGATGCTTTGTCTTTAAATATTATAGGCTTGATGACTTCACTGAGAATTGCAAATCCGGTTGGTGGATCCGCAATACTCAGTTTACTTTGTAAAGATGTCGAGTTTATTTTATGTAATAGTGCTTTCCGATCCGATTTGCATGTTATGTGCTACTTAGGCTTTAGAATTGATTTTTGGGAATGGATTGGCTTAATTATTATGAAGCCTATATCCTATGTCTCGAGAGGACTATCCATCTTTGACATTCTCAATCTGTTAAGCAAGTTTTTAATTTTTCTTAATGATTTCAATTCCAATTCGGTGGCATCATTTTATTCTTTAAACCCACATGATGAGGAAAATGTTATTTCTCTCATTCAAGTAGTTTGTGAATTTTCCGGTATTTTTGAGCTTGTCTTAGGATTACCACCTAAGAGATCTATTGAGTGGTGCTAAGGTCTTTTCAGCTCGACCTTGCCACCAGTTTTCATCAGCTACGAGTTGCGGAGGGTAGCATTCCACTTACCGCATTCCGCACTCGTTATGATTCTTATGAGTGACTTGTGATGTCATTCGGTTTGTCCAGCTTATTTCATCCATCTAATGAATCGATTATTCTGCGAATATCTCGATGATACCATCCTTGTATTCATTGGTTATGGATGAAAACAACAATTTAAAATTTGCAAATCTTTTTAATAAGATATTTATAAGTATAATTGGATTTTGTTCTTAAAACAAGCAAAGAATATTCGTAAATTTTTTAAGAGACATGTTTATCATAAAGAAGATGATTTTGTGTTGTTTTGCCTATTGAGTGCTTTAAGAATTTTGGTCGATGCGCTTGATCAACGTTATCGATAGGAATCTCCTAAACGCTATGATGAGACGTCAGACGCAATAAATTGACTTGTAAAAAGTAAATTTTTCTAAAAAGATGATTACATAAAGTTCATTACAATTTTGAATGTCTTAGCTTTTCGGGAAAGAGGATCATTTAAAAGAACTCCATTCTGATACTCCTATTCTTGTGATTCCCGAAGGGAACCAAGGCTTGATTGTTTATATCGATGCTAGTCATGTTGGTTTGGGTGTCGTTCTCATGCAAAATGGAACGTGTTATCGCTTATGCTTCTAGACAATTAAAGCCCGCCGAGACTAGATATGCCACTCATGATTTAGAGCCCGCGGCCATTGTTTTCGCCCTTAGAATTTGGCGTCATTATCTTTTGGGAGAGAAATTTGTTCTCTACACCGATCATAAATCTTTGAAGTATTTGTTTTATCAAAAGGAACTTAATTTGCATCAACAATGTTGCCTCGATTTCCTTGCATCTTATGATCTTGATATTCTCTTTACTCCCGGAAAGGGAAATCGTGCTGCCGATGCCCTTAGTCGCAGGCAACATGCGGTTGTTTCCATGATGATATCCGAATGGAATGATCTTGAGACTTTGTCCTCTTGTGAGATTCGAGATCGTGAATCCGATTCATGTTCGTCTCTTGTTCTATGTAGCCTTGAGGCTCATCCTTCTCTTTTAGACCGCATCCTTGAAGCTCAAAAGCAAGATCCCGAATTAGCTCTTCTTAGCCAAAGTTGTAGGGATAAAAATAATATTGAAAGTCTGAAGGACTTTGAAATCGATGCTCGTGGGGGCATTCGAAAATTTGATAGACTTATCGTGCCAAATATTAGTGATCTTCGTAAAGACATTTTAGAAGATTCTCATCGTTCTAAATTTATCATTCATCCCGGTAGTAGTAAAATGTACGTGGATATGAAGCGACTTTATTATTGGGATGGAATGAAATCTGATATTACTATCTTCATTAAGCGTTGCATGACTTGCCAACTCGTGAAGGCCGAGCATCAAAGGCCCGGTGGGTTATTGCAACCTTTAGACATTCCAATTTGGAAGTGGGATCAAATTTCCATGGACTTTATTGACGATCTTCCCCGTTCTTATTCGGGTCATGATAGTTTATGGTTGATTGTAGATAGACTTACAAAATCCGCCCATTTTATTCATGTTCGGTCTAATCGGACCGTACCTCTTTTGGCCAAACTCTATGTCAAAGAAGTTGTTAAATTGCATGGAGTTCCTACTTCTATTGTTAGCGATCGTGATCCATTATTTACTAGTGGATTTTGGAAGGGTCTTCAAAAAGCTTTGGAAACGAAGCTTAATTTTAGCACCGCTTATCATCCTCAGTCCGATGGACAAACAGAGCGGGTGAATCAAACTCTTGAAGATCTCCTTCGTGCATGTGTTTTTGATTTTGGTGGAAGTTAGGAAGATCATATTTCTCTTATTGAGTTTTCCTATAATAATAGCTTCCAATCTAGTATTGGTATGGCACCATTCGAGGCACTCTACGGAAGGCCTTGCTGATCTCCTTCGTATTGGCTTGAAGCCGGTGAGAAGCTGGTTTTAGGTCTAGTTTTTATTTGTGATGCCACAGAAAAGATTGACCTTATTCGTCATAGGATGAAAGAAGCTCAAAGTAGACAAAAATCTTATGCCGATAACCGAAGAAGGAATTTAGAATTTTCTGTGGGAGATTTGGTATTTATTCGTGTTTCACCTATGAAGGGTGTTGTGCGTTTCAGTCGATCGGGAAAGTTAGCACGTCGATATATTGGCCCATTTCCCATCACCGAACGCATTGGTTCCGTGGCTTATCGCCTTTTATTACCGGCTCAATTTTCTGCTATTCATGACGTATTCCACGTCTCTCAACTGCGGAAATGCCTTAGAGATCCCGATTCTATTCTTGAGCCCGGTGTTATTGAAGAAATTGAAGTTTCGCCTAATTTGACTTATGAGCAACATCTTATTCGTATCATTGCTATGGAGGTTAAACGCCTTTGTAATAAAGATGTTCCACTTGTGAAAGTTCAATGGTCCTCAAATTCTAAGGATTGTTATTGGGAATCCAAAGGATTCATCGAGCGAACACATCCGGACTTACTATCTCGTGCTCCTTAAAGTGAACTTCTTATTTCAAAATTTCTTTTTTTGTGTTGTTATGCCTTAGTATGGTTGTTACTTTTTATTTTCTTTTTAAGTATTGCGGGGACGCAATTTCTTTAAGGAGCGGAGTCTGTAACAACCTGCATATTTTTACGATAATATATTTAAATGATTTATTTAAATATAACATCGTTAGTTGAATTTAAAAGCCCAAAATGTGACTTTTTGTAAACGGTCGAATCCGGACTCGGGACCACTTCCATTGAGTCCAAAATGGCATTTGCGACCTTTTTGAGTATAAACATCGATATGTTTGGAGTTAAGTAGAATTTTGCTATTTTTCTACTGGGCTTTGGGTTTGGGGTTTCAGCCCACTAACCCAACAAAATACCCTAACACTCCACCCCCTCTTCATTCATTCATTCATTCATTCATTCATTCTATTTTCCTAACACTCTCAAGCTAAAGGAAAATGGGGGAAAGAAGAGGAAATTAAATTCCTAAACCCTAGATTACTAGGAAATTCAAGTTCTTGTTCTAAAATCAAAGAGAAGCTTAGGTAAGCATCCTCTTCATCTTCTCCATCTCAATCTCTCTTCAATTTTCATAAATTCCTATAACCTAACTTAGGAAATTCATTTCATTTGATAATAGATTGAAGATTCTAGAGGTGTTGTGTAAAGACCTGCAAATCCGTCTTCCGAAAACTCGACACCGATACGTCCACTGTACCAAATTGTCGAATAATCGAATGGCGGAAACGCGAAACTTTAGTGTTTAAAAGAAGAGGTAGAAGAAGACAGAAGAAAAGAAAGAACAGAAAAACAGAAACAGAAACAATTATCAGAATTTCACATATCGCAGCGGAACAATATATAATAGATAAATCAATAATCTTTAAACGAAAGACTATCAGTTTATACATACATCAATCAGAGTCAATATACAACTCAATACAACAATGGACAGTTATATAAACTTGTCCTCATACAGAATACACAGCGGAATAAATAAACAAGTATGGTAGTACGCTTCGCCATCCAGCTCATCTCCAAAGCTCCAGAATATCCAGAATATCCTAATAACATAACTCTAGGCTGCCCGTGTGGAAAATTATGGGAACCCAGAGTTTAGAAAGGGAACAATAAACTCCGAGTCAGTCATGGTGACTGGTGTGAGATCGTAAAACAGTTATTTTCACAAAGAAAATAAAACAACTTCGCAATGCTTTTGGAAAATGAAACTACCATAAGGCCTCCCGCCACACACACAATGCAAACGCAGAATTGGAGGAGATTTCCCCTTATGATAGTCAAAAATGCTTACTACGCAAAATCAGTTGATATTATTATTAATGTCTAGTGTGAAAACATTTCGAAAGTATAATATCAATCTTAGCCAACATACAACTATTGTTGTATGCCTACTATAGCTACTACGTTCAGTAGCAGGTTACCGCCACATTCCATAGCAGGTAATACAATCAAAAACCGTACAGGGTTCGTATTGTTTCTTTGGATTTCCAACAAATGGTCAGGCAAAGGAACTTCCTTATACCGAAATAGAACGCCTCTGGAAAGACGCCCCGAGAACCTAACCGGATCTCTGCAAACAAAAGGCCGACGCTACCTCACGCTCTAACCGAGCTGTAACTAGGTAACTAACACACGAGCTATACCATCCCCCGGTCGTTACCGACCTTTATCCGAGGATCCTCAATCACAACGCAACAGCCACAAAATATAATCAACATAGGTAAAATATTTGGGCTCCATACCATGATATCACCTTTTATCCAGAAGGAAATGGCATTCCCTAGGGGCGCTACCCCTACAAACCTTTGTCGCAACATTCCTGTTTCGACCATTACCGGGTTGTGAGGCTCAAAGAAGTCTCGTCCACAAAACAACGCTTTTTCACAAAGCCACGCTTTTTCACAAAGCAACGCTTTGACCAACAACTGATCAACAGCACTTCGTGTGCCACATTACCAAATTGGGAATGTATCACTAGTAACCATCAACTACATAACCTCTGAGATCGTACGTCTCAGAGAAGGGTGTTAAGCTAAGAGAATAAATTCTCTGCCACCAACAGAAATGTATTTGATTGAAACCAGCTTTACATCTCAAAGTGTAATGTCAGACACACATCCATACAAGTCCGTTCCGGGATCGAACGGAACCGAAGGCACTTCCAAAGAAGCCCTTGCAATCCGGATATTCACTAATCATGTCCGGACTTCCCATCACAAAAAGAGTGATATAAATCTCTATACCGGAGCAACTCGGTGCAGAGACATTCGATAGGTTGTCCTTTCATTTTCACAAATATCTGGTCTTCACACCGGTCTTCAAATGCAGTCCATTCACGACGTATCATTATTCGGAATGGGTTATATGACACAAAGGTCCTCTCCCGGCTTAACCGAATAATGAGTGTTTGTTTTAAAAACAAATCAAGTGTTATTTCAAAGGCAAATATTGATAGTCTGTTATTTAACTATCAAACAACATTCACAACAATCAATCAATTCAAATAATTTTTCCCAAATTATTTATTTCAAAATATCTTCAAAAGATGTATACATTTTCCACACTTCACATTTGAAAATCCGATTTCAAATCATATTTCACACTTCACATTTGAAAATCCGATTTCAAATCATATTTCACACTTCACATTTGAAAATCAATTTCAAATCATATTTTGCACACTTTAAAAATAAATCAATATTTATTTTTAAAACAAATTTTTGTTTCCTTTACAACTTCTATTCAGAATTTACATTCCCAAAAATCCACTTTTACACGATTTTCAAATCGTTTTCCAAATATTCATTCTCAACCCCGAATCAACTTTAAAAATTGATTTCTCCATTTTATTTCAAATCCCAAATCGAATTTCAAATTGATTTCTGAATTCACTTCAACACCGAATCACATTTCAAATTGATTCTAACTTTAATCCCAAAGACTAAATCATTTTTACAAATCGATTTCCAAATTTATTCTCAACTCCAAAAATCAATTTTCATTCAAACACCAAATAAGTTTTCATATCGATTTCTCAAAGATTTATTACGAATACCCAATCAATTATCAATTTGATTTCAAACAAATTTATTCCCTTTTAAATAAATTCTTTTATTCTTCCAAACCATCTAAAATTCAATTTTTTAATTTCAGAAATCCAATTTCATTTATTTCTGGTATCCAACGATACCAAAAATACATTCGGCTAAATTATAGCCTTAAATAAATTCAATCACAGATATAATCATACACAGATTATAAATAATCAATCACACAACATATGAAATCAATTCAAATGTTTTGAGGAATCCTGTTGGATCCCTCCAACCTGTTTCCCTGCATCCACATATGTTAGCACAATACCAATTCCACTTCGAGGTGGAATATCGCGGTATATGGGATTTATAAAAATATCATCCGCTTACTAATGGCGCAATAGGGTCTCATCCGCTATACAATGCGGGAAATCATCAACTCCAATATATACATATGCCAATATGTATATATTGCTATATATATATAGATATATCCTACTATATCTAATATCACAACCAAACAGACAATCAAATCAATAACTGAAAATTCCACTTTTCATTTGAGTGAGAAGATCTCACCTTTTCTTTTAACTTGCGGTCCATTTCCATTTTCGATCCAGTTTGTTTTCACGATGATTTTAGACCTTGTATAAAGCAATTTATACAATTGATTAAGATTCGAAATAATCGAATAATAAATTTCCATCTAACAGATTTAATTAACTATTATTTTATAATAGTTAAACTAGCCTAATTTACATTTCCTTTTCTGCCCAATGTTAATTTTATACCCGAGTATATATGTGTATTTCATGATTACTTGAAAAATATACTTTATACCTTACTGTAAAAAGAAAAATTTCTCTAAATAAAATTTAGTTATCTTGACCCGTACTGGAAATTAACCCAATGAGTCTCTGCCCTAAATCCCTGAAATGGTGTAACTTTTAAAATAAGTAATTTCAGATATATACGTTTTTTTCCTTTCTATAATAAACTGCTTCATCACCCTATTTTTTTTTATAGCATTTGAATAGTTTAATTTTAACTGGTTAACCTTGAATAGAAATAAAAATAAAAGAAAAACAATACCCTAAACTGCCACTCGCAACCATCAGATCGACTATCGGCCATCACCTTCGAACCAAGTCGCGATACCTTCACTTCACCATCGCGATTCCAAAACCCCCCTCTCGAACGAACGACCCTATCAACGCTGACGTGCCTCCACCCAGCAACGCTGCTTCGTTCGCCCCTTTTTGACGCCTCTGCCTCGCGCAACCCAGATGCCCTTCAATGCCACAAATTCGTATACGATTCCATACCAAATCGAAGCTAATCCCTATGGCCAAACTCCAGTCGATATCGATCGTTCGTAGGTGCCAGGCGCTCGCGCCACTTGATTCGTGAAGTCGGCATGAATTTAGAGAGGAGATATTCGCGATTTCTATTGTAGATGAATGATTTTTATTTTGTTTGCTGAGAAACGAACGAGCGCGGCCATTATTTTGATGTGAACGATATTTTTTTCTTTGAATGAAGGGCTTCGGCCATTGTTTTCTTTTGATTTCTTTTGGTTAATACTGAAGAGAGGGGAACGAGATGTTAGAAAAAAGGGGAGACATGAGTACGTGATTCTGAACGTGAGAAGATGGGTTGCGTGAAAAATTCACCGAGCTATAGTGATTTGGATGTGGTAGAAAAACAACTGATATGAATTATATTGACCAGTCCAAAGATACATATATTTTGAATTCAAATTCAAATGGTCTCGGGAATCACGACTCAAAATATCGACTTCCTATCGAAGCGTGCCGCTAGGCGTTCGTAAGGTTATACACCTATTCCGAACGAAATGGAAAAGGTTTCGAGTCCAAATTCGATCGTATGGAGAAGATAGCTTTTTGGACCAGTTATAATATTAAATTTTCGATTTAATTTCGGCGCGTTTGCTTATCGTACGGCCAAACGATCACTCCAAACATTACGAAAATTGAAATCCGATAATAATACAATATTACGGATCCAATGGAACTGGTTACGTCGAATTCCGAGACTGTGCCCCAGAACGCTATTCTTAAATATCGATTTAAACGATATAAATTCAAAACTGAACAAAACAGCTTCAAATCCAATTCTGAAAGTTCCATCATCTTCAGAATTATCAATATGAATTTTCTAAGCCTTGAAAATATTTTTAATCAGCTTAAAACTGAAGATTCAAATTTTTACCCAATTTCAATAATTTAATCGTCAAATTCATTTTGATAATTTGAAATTCAAATTAAATTATCATTCGAATGTTTAAACTCAATTAAATATTCACATTTCAAATGTCAAAAATTCAGGGTCGTTACAATCTTCCCTCCTTAAAAGAATTTCGTCCCGAAATTACAAGTTAGGAAAAATGGTCTAATACCCGATAACTATTTTCTCAATTCTAAATAGTTTTATTAAATTTTCAAAACAAATCTTTCTACTAAAGATTCGTTATTAATTCATCTAGCCCTCCAACTTCAATTATAAGTTTCAAAACAACATTGTTTACTTCAAAATTCAAATTTAAATTTAAATTCAAATTTTAAACTTTCAAAATTTCTCAAAAAAATTCTAACACCCGATATTTTCGAAAAATTTCGCCAGCGTCTCCTTTGCACGGCTAATACGGTACGACTACAAAACGTCCCTACGGACTCTCAAATCCCAAAAGAAAACAAAATGCCAAGTGGCAAAATCAGAAACTTAGTCAAATTTCATACTGAAATTTAAATACATACCTTTTGGTCGAGCAATTTAAATTATCTTCAAAATCGAAAATCCAATTCCATTTTCCTTAGCCTTTACAATCCCTGTATATTTTACTTGACAATAATGTCCAAATTCACTTATTGGATTCTAAATACCCATCTACTTAAGAATTTCATTCTCTATTTCTTAAGTTCAGTATAAGTATTTACATACTTCTTATATTTATTTTCACTTTACTAACAAAGTTATATATTCATTTCCATTCAACTTTGCATTTCAATCCCATTTGAATTCAATTTACAATTTCAATTCAATTTGAATTCATTTTATCTTCAGATTTTCATTCAGATTTTCATTTCGAATTTTACTTGAATTCGATTCATCTTCTAATTTCGAGCATTGAGCTTTATTCACTTTTATCTCAATTACCAATTTAAAATCTTTTGTCGTTAGTGAAAATTTTCCAAAAATTTCAAAAAAAAATTCTAACTCCCAGTGAAAACACTTAAAAATCCTTTTAAAAATGGATATGGAAAGCACGTTCCCCCCATGGATCACAGTTACTTGGCGGTTTCGCTACTATCCTAGTAGAATCACTTGTAACTGTAGATTTCACATCTCTTGAATTTCGCCATGGTTGTTGCCTTAGATCGTAGTTCACACGGCGGTTACACCATTATCCCAGTGGAATCGCTTGTAACCATAGGCATCTCGCCCCTCGAATTTCGCTGTGGCATCTAGATCGCAGTTTACACGGCGGCTGCGCCACTATCTCAGTGGAATCGCTTGTAACTGTGGGTATCACACCCCTTGAATTACGCTAGCATACATCGTGATCAATCAATATGATCACATCCCGATCAAATGGATACTCATACTGAGTTCCAAGACCTTCACAATTTTTCAATGGAAGGTACTTTTTCATATCCTTAATTTAGAAAACATACTATGTCATATATGTATAGTACTGCATTTCCAATTGATTCCATTCAATTTTAATTGGCATTTCATTAACCAAATCTCATTGAAAATCATTCAAATCTATTCCATATACTAATTTAATTAGTATATTCACTCATCCCTTTTAAAATTTCAAATTTCCATATTTAATTCGTCTCGAATTTATTTTTATCAATAACCAGGAAATTTCAATTTATTTTTCTTTCTTACTTACTTGAATTTATATACAAATTCAAACCATTTCATTCAACTCACAATTCAATTTTGATTCACTAACTCAACTTCCAATTCACTATTTCATGAATTAATAATTTATCAAGTTAGTTTACTTGAATTCAATCCATTTTATTTTATTCCTCCAAGTTTGGATTTTTATTCAACTTGATTCAAATCAATCTCATTTCATTTTTCAATTCCAATTCATTTATTTACAAATGTAGCTTCATTTGTTCATTCATAAATTCATTCATTTTCAATTTGAATCTCATTCCAATCAGATTTCAAATATTTTATAAGTCTTCAACTTATTTACATTCCATTGATGAATTTTATTTTCAAATATTTCTTTCAGGAATTCTATTTCAATTTGTAAATTACATTTACAGTTCACATTTCCAAATCTCATTCGTATATGAATTTTATTTCTTATCTTCAATTCATATTTATAAATTTCATTTGTCAAATGAATTTATCTCCAAATCTTTGGTTATTAATTTAATTTCTTATTCAATTTCCATATAATAGTGATAATAATTCAATATTATCTCTTCCTAACAACCAAGCATCCATATACTATGATAATTCATAGAAAATCATTTCTTTTCTATACAAAAATAGTTTTGGGCAAAATTATTTCATTTACCCCATTTAAAACAATACTATGTCGGTTTATCTTGTTCAAGAGTTTAGAAACCCCTATCGATTACAGTTGGCCAGACTGCACCGACCAGAATCTATAAACAATCAACCGATAAGTCAACACAATACAAAACAAATTTTGTATTCACTAACAAATACGCGCTCATATCTATTATTACACTCAACTCATTCTAGAGTACTACTGACTCTATCTCTAATGAGTAACACCCAACAGAGCAGGGTTGTCGCTTAACCGAATGCTCTGATACCACTTGTAAAGACCCGCAAATCCGTCTTCCGAAAACTCGACACTGATACGTCCACTGTACCAAATTGTCGAATAATCGAATGGCGGAAACGCGAAACTTTAGTGTTTAAAAGAAGAGGTAGAAGAAGACAGAAGAAAAGAAAGAACAGAAAAACAGAAACAGAAACAATTATCAGAATCTCACATATCGCAGCGGAACAATATATAATAGATAAATCAATAATCTTTAAAACAAAAGACTATCAGTTTATACATACATCAATCAGAGTCAATATACAACTCAATACAACAATGGACAGTTATATAAACTTGTCCTCATACAGAATACACAACGGAATAAATAAACAAGTACGGTAGTACGCTTCGCCATCCAGCTCATCTCCAAAGCTCCAGAATATCCAGAATATCCTAATAACATAACTCTAGGCTGCCCGTGTGGAAAATTATGGGCACCCAGAGTTTAGAAAGGGAACAATAAACTCCGAGTCAGTCATGGTGACTGGTGTGAGATCGTAAAACAGTTATTTTCACAAAGAAAATAAAACAACTTCGCAATGCTTTTGGAAAATGAAACTACCATAAGGCCTCCCGCCACACACACAATGCAAACGCAGAATTGGAGGAGATTTCCCCTTATGATAGTCAAAAATGCTTACTACGCAAAATTAGTTGATATTATTATTAATGTCTAGTGTGAAAACATTTCGAAAGTATAATATCAATCTTAGCCAACATACAACTATTGTTGTATGCCTACTATAGCTACTACGTTCAGTAGCAGGTTACCGCCACATTCCATAGCAGGTAATACAATCAAAAACCGTACAGGGTTCGTATTGTTTCTTTGGATTTCCAACAAATGGTCAGGCAAAGGAACTTCCTTATACCGAAATAGAACGCCTCTGGAAAGACGCCCCGAGAACCTAACCGGATCTCTGCAAACAAAAGGCCGACGCTACCTCACGCTCTAACCGAGCTGTAACTAGGTAACTAACACACGAGCTATGCCATCCCCCGGTCGTTACCGACCTTTATCCGAGGATCCTCAATCACAACGCAACAGCCACAAAATATAATCAACATAGGTAAAATATCTGGGCTCCATACCATGATATCACCTTTTATACAGAAGGAAATGACATTCCCTAGGGGCGCTACCCCTACAAACCTTTGTCGCAACATTCCTGTTTCGACCATTACCGGGTTGTGAGGCTCGACGAAGTCTCGTCCACAAAACAACGCTTTTTCACAAAGCCATGCTTTTTCACAAAGCAACGCTTTGACCAACAACTGATCAACAGCACTTCGTGTGCCACATTACCAAATTGGGAATGTATCACTAGTAACCATCAACTACATAACCTCTGAGCTCGTACGTCTCAGAGAAGGGTGTTAAGCTAAGAGAATAAATTCTCCGCCACCAACAGAAATGTATTTGATTGAAACCAGCTTTACATCTCAAAGTGTAACGTCAGACACACATCCATACAAGTCCGTTCCGGGATCGAACGGAACCGAAGGCACTTCCAAAGAAGCCCTTGCAATCCGGATATTCACTAATCACGTCCGGACTTCCCATCACAAAAAGAGTGATATAAATCTCTATACCGGAGCAACTCGGTGCAGAGACATTCGACAGGTTGTCCTTTCATTTTCACAAATATCTGGTCTTCACACCGGTCTTCAAATGCAGTCCATTCACGATGTATCATTATTCGGAATGGGTTATATGACACAAAGGTCCTCTCCCGGCTTAACCGAATTATGAGCGTTTGTTTTAAAAACAAATCAAGTGTCATTTCAAAGGCAAATATTGATAGTCTGTTATTTAACTATCAAACAACATTCACAACAATCAATTAATTCAAATAATTTTTCCCAAATTATTTATTTCAAAATATCTTCAAAAGATATATACATTTTCCACACTTCACATTTGAAAATCCGATTTCAAATCATATTTCACACTTCACATTTGAAAATCAATTTCAAATCATATTTTGCACACTTTAAAAATAAATCAATATTTATTTTTAAAACAAATTTCTGTTTCCTTTACAACTTCTATTCGGAATTTACATTCCCAAAAATCCACTTTTACACGATTTTCAAATCGTTTTCCAAATATTCATTCTCAACCCCGAATCAACTTTAAAAATTGATTTCTCCATTTTATTTCAAATCCCAAATCGAATTTCAAATTGATTTCTGAATTCACTTCAACACCGAATCACATTTCAAATTATTTTTACAAATCGATTTCCAAATTTATTCTCAACTCCAAAAATCAATTTTCATTCAAACACCAAATAAGTTTTCATATCTATTTCTCAAAGATTTATTTCAAATACCCAATCAATTATCAATTTGATTTCAAACAAATTTATTCCCTTTTAAATAAATTCTTTTATTCTTCCAAACCATCTAAAATTCAATTTTTTAATTTCAGAAATCCAATTTCATTTATTTCTGGTATCCAACGATACAAAAAATACATTCGGCTAAATTATAGCCTTCAACAAATTCAATCACAGATATAATCATACACAGATTATAAATAATCAATCACACAACATATGAAATCAATTCAAATGTTTTGAGGAATCCTGTTGGATCCCTCCAACCTGTTTCCCTGCATCCACAGATGTTAGCACAATACCAATTCCACTTCGAGGTGGAATATCGCGGTATATGGGATTTATAAAAATATCATCCGCTTACTAACGGCGCAATAGGGTCTCATCCGCTATACAATGCGGGAAATCATCAACTCCAATATATACATATGCCAATATGTATATATTGCTATATATATATATAGATATATCCTACTATATCTAATATCACAACCAAACAGACAATCAAATCAATAACTGAAAATTCCACTTTTCATTTGAGTGAGAAGATCTCACCTTTGCTTTTAACTTGCGGTCCATTTCCATTTTCGATCCAGTTTGTTTTCACGATGATTTTAGACCTTGTATAAAGCAATTTATACAATTGATTAAGATTCGAAATAATCGAATAATAAATTTCCATCTAACAGATTTAATTAACTATTATTTTATAATAGTTAAACTAGCCTAATTTACATTTCCTTTTCTGCCCAATGTTAATTTTATACCCGAGTATATATGTGTATTTCATGATTACTTGAAAAATATACTTTATACCTTACTGTAAAAAGAAAAATTTCTCTAAATAAAATTTAGTTATCTTGACCCGTACTGGAAATTAACCCAATGAGTCTCTGCCCTAAATCCCTGAAATGGTGTAACTTTTAAAATAAGTAATTTCAGATATATACGTTTTTTTTTCCTTTCTATAATAAACTGCTTCATCACCCTATTTTTTTTATAGCATTTGAATAGTTTAATTTTAACTGGTTAACCTTGAATAGAAATAAAAATAAAAGAAAAACAATACCCTAAACTGCCACTCGCAACCATCAGATCGACTATCGGCCATCACCTTCGAACCAAGTCGCGATACCTTCACTTCACCATCACGATTCCAAAACCCCCCTCTCGAACGAACGACCCTATCAACGCTGACGTGCCTCCACCCAGCAACGCTGCTTCGTTCGCCCCTTTTTGACGCCTCTGCCTCGCGCAGCCCAGATGCCCTTCAATGCCACGAATTCGTATACGATTCCATACCAAATCGAAGCTAATCCCTATGGCCAAACTCCAGTCGATATCGATCGTTCGTAGGTGCCAGGCGCTCGCGCCACTTGATTCATGAAGTCGGCATGAATTTAGAGAGGAGATGTTCGCGATTTCTATTGTAGACGAACGATTTTTATTTTGTTTGCTGAGAAACGAACGAGCGCGGCCATTATTTTGATGTGAACGATATTTATTTTCTTTGAATGAAGGGCTTCGGCCATTGTTTTCTTTTGATTTCTTTTGGTTAATACTGAAGAGAGGGGAACGAGATGTTAGAAAAAAGAGGAGACAGGAGTACATGATTCTAAACGTGAGAAGATGGGTTGCGTGAAAAATTCACCGAGCTACAGTGATTTGGATGTGATAGAAAAACAACTGATATGAATTATATTGACCAGTCCAAAGATACATATATTTTGAATTCAAATTCAAATGGTCTCGGGAATCATGACTCAAAATATCGACTTCCTGTCGAGGCATGCCGCTAGGAGTTCGTAAGGTTATATGCCTATTCCGAACAAAATGGAAAAGGTTTCGAGTCCAAATTCGATCGTATGGAGAAGATAGCTTTTTGGACCAGTTATAATATTAAATTTTCGATTTAATTTCGGCGCGTTTGCTTATCGTACGGCCAAACGATCACTCCAAACATTACGAAAATTGAAATCCGATAATAATACAATATTACGGATCTAATGGAACTTCTTTCGTCGAATTCCGAGACTGTGCCCCGGAACGCTATTCTTAAATATCGATTTAAACGATATAAATTCAAAACTGAACAAAACAGCTTCAAATCCAATTCTGAAAGTTCCATCATCTTCCGAATTATCAATATGAATTTTCTAAGCCCTGAAAATATTTTTAATCAGCTTAAAACTAAAGATTCAAATTTTTACCCAATTTCAATAATTAAATTCAATTATTTAATCGTCAAATTCATTCTGATAATTTGAAATTCAAATTAAATTATCATTCGAATATTTAAACTCAATTAAATATTCAAATTTCAAATGTCAAAAATTCAGGGTCGTTACATGTTGTTGAAGAGAAATCAATCTTAGCTTGTTTTAGAGCTTCTCATTTCTATATTTGAGTTTAAAGGTGAGTTCTTGAACTCACATCTATGTCTATACCTTTGATTGTTTTTAGGTATGAATTCCTAACATCTATTTCATGTCCAATTGCTTTTGATTTGAATTGATTTGGTGAATTTTCCAATTTTGGTGTTTTGAAGTCCAAATCTTTAAAGATTTTATCTTGGATGTTTGGACATGTTATTTGGGGTGTATCGAAGAGCCTATAAGGCTGGGTTGTCGCTTGGCATAAATCCCCAGCCTCTGTCGCTCGTCCGATCGCTTCCAAATTGATTTGGCCATTAATGGCCTAGGCAAACTGTTGCCCGGTACATGCAACCAGACGTCTGGTTAAAGAACTCAGACGTCTGGTTAGGGCAGCGGAAAAATAAAATATACAGCAGAAAAATATATATATCCATAACCATGAACCAGACGTCTGGTTCAATTGGTCAGACGTCTGGTTAGGGGTTCTGGAAATTATAAAGAAATGAAAAAAATAAAAGAAAATGGCAGAACCCTAGGTCAGACGTCTGGCCAAACCAACCAGATGTCTGGTCCTATGAAATTTTGCCTATTGGCCTATTTTTGAGTGGATTTCCAACTTTTATCGATTTTTGTTGATCCGGTTATTTGTTGTCATTTAATATCGACTTTGATGACTTCTTTTATGGATTTTTGGGAATATCCATTTGATGGATTTGATATCGATTTTTTTATGGTTTTAATTCACATCGTCGAATGTGGATTTTGGTGATAGATTGTTTTTACAATCATTTCTGTTATTTGTCACTTTATAATACAAAGGTTTTTAATACTAGTAGTAAATACTCAAACGCTTTCACAAAAACGATTTCAACATTATTTTTAATACAAAGCTCGTTTTTAAAACCGTTTACCAATCTATTAGTATATATAAACATTTACCTCATTCGTATGAGAAATCTAATTAAACGACTTAGCAAAACAAGTGGTATGAAATGCTTGCGTTTACTTTGTCGGTTAATTTTTGGACTTGTTCGATTGAAATCTCAATACAATCTTCGATTTGAAATTTACAATTTGTTCATAAATATTTAAGTTAAGCCAGTGGTTATGGGACATGAAGCTAAACTCATTTATTTACTAGCTTGGTGTAATTTACACTTTTACTGATCTATGCGATAATTTTTGAGGTTTAGACTAGTGATATGCGATGTCTCATTGTCCGTGTGGGGGACTGTACCCCGTTTTATGGAGGTTCATCTCATTTTTATAGGCTAGCGACCTATGGGCTTTATGGAGTTCGGTTCATCGGGCGTACCGTTATTGTACTACGTCGTTGTTCCGACTCATTTGAGTTTCAGGTTCCTCGGGCTTACCGTTATTGTACTACGCCGTTGTACCGGCTCTATGGTTAGCGACCATGAGATAGCGACCCGTTTGTGATACACGTGTTGGTGAGTTTTCATGCTCCCGTTTGTGATAGGCCTCCCCTGTGATTTCTGGATTTCTAATCGATGATTTCTGGAATTTGTGTTTCACCAATTTTTGTGATTTGTATTGATAAGCCTTATCAATATTTGTAGTTTGGTGAATAAAAATAAAGAATATGACATTCTTTTTGGTGTTTGAGGAGATTTGAGATATTGTATGATTTTTGTTGTTATCATATATATTTGTTATATCTCTTATCTTATCTCATCCTACCTGATATTTATAGCTAGATTGATCCGTTTATTATTTTTCTTCTTAAATAATACTCAGGTCAGACTGAGGTGTTTCAGGTGCTTCCACTTGACTTCTTAGCAGGGACTAGCTTCTGACTTTTGGCTAACTACTTTAGCTTAGTAGTTTTTGTTTTTATACATTCGAGATAGAGACTCCTTGATGTATACATATTCTTTATTCTTTTGCTTAGCACTTGTACCTATTCTTTTGTGATGTAGTGGATCTTGTATGACCACTATTTTGATGTACACTTTTATGTGTTATATTCATATATGTTTCCACCTTTGTGATATGAATATCTGTGACTGATTTGTGTTATGCTTATTTCTATATTTGTTTCTGAAGCCCACATAGCCACTGTGCAGTAGCTTTGAGTTTGTATTTGATATGATGGATTTCCTCTTAAAAAGAAATGTATGTCATACTATTTGACATATCGATACTCGCACAAAGCAATTACATAGATGGTTGCTCCTCAACAGCCTTATTCTTCGTGCTAGTTGATGGCATTACCCAGTAGTGTCCTTGGCTAGTGTGAGTATAGAGGTGGGGCATCACAATAAATATACCTATAGATACAACATAACCATTATGCTTATTCTCTTTAACAATCTTCATGTACTTTGAATAATTCCGTTTCCACCAATCCTTCTTGTGACATCGATGATATTCACCTCTGTCAACTTGAGCAGTCTATTTGTTCTTCTTATTAGCCCTCTTCCGCTTCTTCAAACTTTTTGCTTCTTCAAACTTTTTGAAGGTGAAATGTTCCCCTTAACAGTAAGTACAACCCCTTCATCATTGGATGAAGACTCGGCTGACCTCAACATATTGAGCAGCTCTACGGGGCTTATGTTCAAGTGGTTCGTATTATAGTTTAGTATGAACGACTCATATTAGGGAGTAAGAGACCCAAGAATCAAGTCTAATTGAATTTCATTGCTTATCATCATGCCTAACTTTGAAAGTTTATCAATATAGCCTTTCATCACCAGAGCGTAATCATCCACTTTCTGTCCCTTAGTCATTTTAGTTTTGAATAGTTTCTTCATAATTTCGCACCTTGTTAAATGGGGCGAATCAACAAATAGACTTTGAGACTATCGAAATCTCATGGATATACATGTTTACGTGATACCACTGCAAAGGTTTGTTTGATGTAGTCAATATGGAAGCTTGGGCGATTTCTAGGTCCAAAATGCATTTATCATAAACTAGTCTTAGTTCGGAGTCCGCATCATCAACGGGTTGTTCCTTTGGAGGTGCAGTTATCGAAAACCAAAGAAGTTAATAAATTAATGCTATTTTTATTGCTCTTAGCTATTCAACGTAGTTAGGTCTGGTGAGCTTGTTGTTTTCAGAAAATAACTTGGGTATGGAAATTTTCCATAAAATTTTAAATTGGTAGATTAGGACATTTTTCTAATATATGTTCTTGGAATATTAGTAAGGGTAAACATTACATTTCATCGTACTAATAAGCACCCACAAATCTTTTATGTCTCTCTAAACCCTATGACGAAACATAAAAACTCTTTCGACTTTACTAGTGGGTGTTAGGACTCATTTATCTTGGAATTCCGACTTTGAGTTTTCTCAACAAGTCATAGCCGCATAAACAATGGATAAGTCTTTATTGGTTGCATCATATACAACTCCTAACCTATGGTTCCTTTTCCTAATCTCATTTTGACCTTGAGTTTGCTCAACAAATCCAAAGAGATTGTTCACGTGTACCTACCATTTTGCAACGGCCTAAGCATAACATATGTACCTTAGGTTTACTTAACAAATACATATAGTTTTCTTACCTCATCTTCTCAATATATTAGTAATACCACACATAATATCTCTCGCTTGAATTTTCTCAAAAACCAGAGAGTATGCAAGTAATTTATTAATATATACATGGTAGAGTACAACTTTATATTAAAGATTCACAAAATCTTCAATATATTTATTTAGAGTGATATTGACTTATGTTATAATGTATTTCTTATGAAATTCCCTCGTGATTCAAGTGTCATACAGAACAAAAATAATAGTTTACGTACTATACGTATGTATTTACCTCTTAAGCCTATTAAGGGTTTTCTTTTGTTCTACCTTTAATTATACATTCATATTATATAAGCTTTAATTATTATATAACTTTTATATTTAATTAACTTATATAATAATCTTATGTATAATATTATATTATTAAATCTAATTTATTTAATTAACATTTAAAACAATTTTATGTTATTCAATTAAACATTTTAATTGAATAAGTGAATCTTTATATATATATATATGTATGTATGTATATGTATTTTATCATTTTTTAATTAACCTTCAAATTAACTTATTTAATTAAATAATATTAGTTAAATATTAATTTAGAAAATTCCTTATGTATATACATATACTTACATCATCTTGAACAATTCAAGATAATGTAACATATATCATTATATATTGTACATATATACTTTAATTGATTAGCTATTTAATTAATCTATCTGATTTATTAATCTTATTAATAATCATAAATTTTCGAAAATAATTTATTAAGTTTTCAAAACCAATTTTGAAAATCACATTATAATGTTATAATGTAATTCTTATTTAAAATTGAATTTCTAAATTTAAAACCTTATTTTAATTTTAACTTTTTTTAAAAAATTAGCTCAAGACCCAATTCAAATTAGGCATTTTTTATTAGGGGCAACCTATGACCTCACGTCGCATTTCGATCTAGACCGGTAGCCATGGAAGGCAGGGCGCTTGATTACCCAAACCCAATCTTAGACACTACTTTTCTAGACATCATACTAAATGAGCAAGCTTAATTACTTAGCCTTAACATGACTACTTCAAACCGCACATATTATTAGGCTCTGATACCATTCAAGAAACCGGACTAACATGTAGTGGGTAAAATGAGTGAATTTCAATTTCTTTTTACCGTTTTGGATCTTGTTAGGCCTATGAAATCTTAATTCATTTAGGACTTATCTAAATTATTTTAAAGTAAAATCGCTATTTTATTTAAATTATGGTTGAAGTTTTATTTTGATGTCGTACGTGAACTATATAGTGTAAACATGTGCACCATACACACATGTGTGTATGTGCACGTGTAACATTTACTATGTATATGGTTTAACATGCATGTGTATAGGTGATGCGATTAACCCTACAATGGACACGTTAGCCCCTCCATATACATATGTGTTGTCTAACACCCGCAACACTATATATATATATATATTTGAATAAGAAATATAATAGTTTTTATAATAGTATGATTTTATGTTTATAAGATTGCAAAACATTTAATTTTGCAATTATAAATATAAATAACTTTAAAATTTAAATTCAATATAAACTTCATATTTAAAACGACTATGTAATGAATTAAATTCAATGTGTATATATATAGAGACATACAAACATGCTTACAAAATATTATTTTTTAATATGTGAAAACATTTGTATAAACATGTGTATATACGGATAAATATATCCACACAACAATAACTTTGTATGCTTAAAATCTAAATTAATAAAAAAAAAATACACATGATATATATTTGGCTATAAAATATTTTAAGTAGGAAAAAACTAATTTGAAAGCTCACGACATTAAACAATTTGCTTTATAAATTTTCATATGAAAATTATAAAATAATTTTTTTGAAAAACAATTTCATGTATATATAGTTTTATATTTATTATATATATATATCTATATAAGTATGTATTTCATTGAACATACATAAATATTAAAATAATATATTATATATAGTATGTGTGTATATATATATTTAAAATATTGGTACACACGCACACATAAAATTGCAATTCCCTTCTTCAAAAATAATAACATATATATATATATATATATATACATAGACACACACACACACATGATTTCAGATACACCCACATAATATATGGTTTGTCGTTATAAAAATAAAAAACAATTTGTTTAAAGCCTCTTTAAAAAATCGTTAATATTTTTAAAAATAAAAGAAAATTTTACTTTTAATTCCATGCCCAAATTCATATATCCAACATAGATGCAAAAGAAAATTTTAACCATTAAATATATACATGTATATATTGTAAATAACTCGGTTATTGATTTTGATGACAACAATCATATAAAATATAGATACTAAAGCTTTTTCAAGTTATATAGTATATAGTGCAGAATATTATACAGGTACTGAATCGACGACTGTACAGTATAAAGACTCAAGAAAAAGATGTGAAGACCCACATGTTCAAAGGCAAAGAAATGAAGATCTCAAGGTTATAATTTAGTGTATAGAGTCATTAGTAAATATTGTTAAAGTCCTTGATAGCAATTTATGATCTCTATCTCCAATTTCTGATCTTTGATATTTTAAACAAAAATAAATTACTTTAATTTCAAAATTATATTTTAAACAATTTATAGAAGTTTTTTTCAAGTTCAAAAATATTTAAAATATGTGTTTATAATATTTTATAAAATATAGAATTTTCAAAACATTTTAAAGGAAATCTTCATTTTTAACTAGCATATGTCGACATACATATTAGGATATGTCGACATACATGCCGCTAAATGGCATTTTAAATTTTGAATGGAAGTGTCTCAACACAACCCTTCATGAATGGATAAATCTGTTCATTCATTATATATTAGGGAGTACAAAACGAATTTTTAACAGATAATTACTTACTTTCTTCTCACTCCTTACTCTCATGAAAATTCTGTTGAAAAATATACTTTATTCTCTTCAAAATCATATCGAATCAATTCATACTTAATTGTATTGATTCAATACTACTTTCTAACCATTTTGAAAACATCTCTCTCATTTCAAAGATCAAAGTGCTATCCGGGAGGCTATATGATTCATTGTATCCAAAGTACAAGAATTTGTCTTTGGAAAAACTATCAACGCTATTCGTGTTTGTCTGGATGTGCTTGTAGCCCATTCAAATCAAGTGGGTAGCTTAGTAGCTTGTTCAATCTAATGGGTGTGCATGTAATCAAATCAAATCAAGTGAGTTTACCCCATACTCAAAATACATGAGGTGTGTCTCGGAGCCTCAAAATCTATATTGTATTTGGGTTTACCTTCTACCTGGTTAAAGATTGGCATTTGAAAAGAAATATGTACAAGAAATTGTACATAAGTGGATGTAGGTGAAATTCAAATTAGTATAAACTTTCCAGTGTCATCTCTTTATTGCTTTTATTTTTATCGATGATTGCATCTATGACTGATTATTAGCACAATTCTGTGATGTTCATAATTCTATGTTGTTAATCTATGATTTAATATTAACCTCGAAAGAAAACTAAAAAGTTTTGCATAAGTTAGAAAACACTATTCACCCCCTCTAGTATTAAATTAGCCTTAAGTTCCATAATTCCGCAACCTACGTTTGATATCAAAGCATTAGGTTTTCAAAAAAATTGTAATTTGACTTTTCTTGAAAAGTTTAAATGGATAGCAACACTGTTAGTATTCTTTTTAACACTTTTATAGAACAATAATTTTGTGAAACCAATGTGTTGTTAGAAACTAATTATTTTGGAAAGTCACTCAATATGTTGGAAAGATATAATGTTGTATTACAGGAACAAGTATGTTATATGGCTGATGGTGAACAGACACTTGATATTCATTCATCACAATTAAAGAAGGACAAATGGATACTGTATAGTGGATGCTCAAGACACATAACTGGAAATTCGAAGATCTTGAAAGGCATTGTTCACAAAGATGGTGGATCAGTAAACTCTGGAGACAACTCTAAAGGAAATATAATTGGCATCAGCAATGTCGGTAGATATAAAACTCCTATTATTTCTAATGTTTGCTAATTAGGAATTTAAAACATAACCTTCTTAGTATCAATCAATTATATGATGAGGGTTTTAAAATAAAGTTTAAAAAGATGTTTGCCACATCAAAGATAATGAGTCAAATATTATCTTTGAAGGTATTAAAAACATAATATTTACATTTTAAGTATGAAAGTGTCCAATGATAATATGTGTCTTTTAGCTGAATCTAGTGACCCTTAGATTTGGCACAAAAGATTTAGTCGTTCAATTTTAAACATCTATCTAAAGTTGCTAGATATGAACTTGTTAGAGGTCTCCCTAAAATGAGTTTTAATGTCAAAAACTTTTGTGATGCCTATCAACTAGGGAAACTTCATAAAAGATAGTTTAAATCAAAAGATATGACTTTTACTTCTCAACCTCTTGCACTTCTTCACCTAGACCTTTTCGGACCCTCACAAATACAATCAATAAATCATAACAGATAAGTTTTTGTAATTGTAGATGATTTTTCTATATTTACATGGACAATTTTCATATAACTTAAAAGTGAATCTTTTAAAATGTTTAAATTTTTTACTAAAGAATTTAGAATCAAATGTCAAGTAAATTTAAACGATTAGGAGTGATCATGGAGGAGAGTTCGAAAATGAAAATTATAAAATCTTTTGTAATAAGAAAGGGATCGCACATAACATTTCATTCCCGAAAAACCCCAACAAAATGGAGTAGTAGAATGTAAAAATAGAACTATACAAGAATGTGCTAGAACGATGCTAAATGGTAGTGATTTACCTAAAAGTTTTCAAGCTGAAGTAGTTGTTACAACATGCTATATTTTAAATAGAATATTAATATGACCTTTGATAAAGAAAAATCCTTATGAATTATTTTATAATAAAAAGCCTAAAGTATCTTATTTTAGAGTTTTTGGTAGCAAATGTTTTATATTAAATACAAAAGATAATTTAGATAAATTTGATGCTAAATCGAATAAAGGAATTTCTATTGGTTATTCTAATAGAAGTAAAACTTATAAAGTTTTTAACACCAAAACTAACAGTATTGAAGAAACATTACATGCTTTATTTGATGAAAATTTTAAAATCAATAATACCAGTTTTGATGAAGAAAATATTAATGAAATTACAAATAATGAAAGTATTAAAACTCAAAAAAATTATGTCCAAATAAAAAAAAATATTTGAAAGATCATCCTATAGAAAAAATTCTAGGAAATATAGAACCAGTTGTAAAAGCAATAAATCAATTTAATAAAATGAGTAATGTAGATTTTATCTCAACTAATGAGCCTAACAATCCAAAGGAAGCATCATTAGATGATTCATGGATTCTTGCCATGCAAGAAGAATTGAATTAGTTTACCAAAAATTATGTTTGGGAATTAGTTCCAAGACTTGAAAATTAATCTTTAATAGGAACTAAGTGGGTTTATAGAAATAAAACGAATGAACAAAGAGAAGTTATTAGAAATAAAGCATGTTTAGTTGCTCAAGATTATAGTCAGAAGGAAGGTATAGATTTTAATGAAAATTTTGCTTCTATAGCTAGATTAATTGTACTTACATTTGCAAATCATAATAATTTTAAATTATTTCAAATGGATGTCAAATGTGCCTTTTTAAATGGCTTTATTAAGGAAGATGTCTATGTAGAATAACCCTCACTTTTCGAAGATGAAAAACTTTCAAATCATGTTTATAAATTAAAGAAAGCTTTATATGGTTTAAAACAAGCTCCTAGAGCATGGTATGATAGATTTAAATCCTATTTATTACAATCTAACTTTGAAATAAGAAAAGTAGATAGTACTCTTTTTATTAAAAGAAATAATAATGATATTCATCTTATACAAAATATATGTAGATGATATTATTTTTGGGTCAACAAATGAAAAATTAAATAAAGAATTTTTAGATACAATGCTAAGGAATTATTAATGAGTCATATGGGAGAACTAACTTTCTTTTTAGTATTACAAATAAAACAATTAAGTAGTGGTATTTTTATAAGTCAAGAAATATATGCTATGAATTTAGTTAAGAATTTTTGTATATCAAATACTAGTGGTAAGCTAACTCCCATGGTAACTAATGAGAAATTAAATAAGGAAGAAAATTCAAAAGATGTAGATCAAAAACTATATAAGGTATGATAGGATCCTTACTCTATACAACTGCTAGTAGACCAGATGTAATGCATAGTGTTTGTCTCAGTGCAAGATATCAATCTCAACCTAAGGAAAATCACCTAAAATCTGTAAAATGAATACTAAGATATGTAAACAACACACTAGAGTATGGACACTTCTATCCAAAAGAAGATTCCTTCGATTTAATTTCATATAGTGATGTTGACTATGTTGGATGCAAATCAGACCGAAAAAATACAAGTGGAACTTGTCACTTTTTAGGACAGTCTATTATTTTCTGATTTAGCCAAAAGCAAAATTTTGTGTCTCTATTTACAACAAATACAGAATATATCTCAGCTGCATTAGCTTGCTTGCAGGTTATCTATAAGCAACAAACTTTAAAAGATTTTGGTTTAAATTTCACTAAGTCATCAATATACTTTGATAATGCTAGTGCAATGAATATGTCAGAATCTCAACTCATCATGCTAGGACAAAACATATAGATAGAAGACATCATTTTATGAGAGATAAAATAAATAAAGAAGTCATTTCACCAGAATTTATAAATACTAAAAATTAAATAGCCGATGTATTAACTAAAACTCTACCTCAAACATCTTTTATTAAACTTAGAAGAGAATTAGGAATATGTTCTTTCTCTGAAATATAAACATATTGCCTTTTTTATTCAAAATTTAAACGAAATTAAATATGTCAAAATTTCACCACATATGTCGACATACTCTCTTCTTATATGTTGACATATATTACAATTTTCTAAAAACTGATTTTCCCTCTTAAATTCAAAATTTGAAATATGATTATATAACCACCAAATTTTGAATTCTATCTCATTTTCCTGTCTTTTCTTTATGTAAACTCCAAATAAAATAAAATTTAACGGATCCTTCAACTTCCAAGAGATTAAAAGAAGAGACCAGCCCTTTAAACTACAATACCACCACTCTAGGCCCTTTCATAACACCACCATGGCCAAAGTTATCAAAATAGAGGATGATTTGAATCATGTCCTCAACATGCTTTCAAAAATAGAGGTTTATCAAATATGCTTCTTAAAGGAACAAGAAAAGCAAGGGCGAGACTTTCGAAAACTTCAGAAGCATCTATTGGATAACAAAGCCAATCTAATAGTGATTGAAGAGGAAACTCAAAATCTTGTCATTCATAATCCCATGGATGATGAGGAAGCAAAGGAAGAGGAAGATGTTGCCGAAGACGATGACGAAGTCAAGTGTGTAGGAGATGTTTCCTTTGGCCGTGATGGAAACCTTGTGGAACAAAAAGGAATGTCTCCACTAGCCTTTTTGTCCAATCCATAAGTCTCACATAATAAAAAAGAAGCATTAATTCATAAGTTTAAGTTTGGCTGTCTAGGTTTGGATTTTTGGTATTATTATGTTTTGATTTGGCTTGTTTAGATTTGTATGATTGGGTTGTTAGTTTGGTTTGTATAGTTTGATTAGAATAAATAAATATTGTCTTATCTTATTTATTTAAAGTCTTCATATGTTAGTCATCATTTATATGTCATAATTATATCATAATCATATTTAATATTCTTATATATGCTTCAATTATTTTAATCCAAATTTATCTATTTTCAACTCTACATTTTATAAATATTTTAGGAGGACATTTTAACCCATTTTTGTTGATGACAAAAGAAGATAAAAATATGGAATATGCACATGCATATATTCAAAGGGAGTTATGTAACTCAGAGGGAGTTACATCATATTTTATATACAGGAATAATTAATGGTTGTCATCATCAAAAAAGGGGAGATTGCTAATAACTCAATTATTGATTTTGATGCAAACAACCGTATAAAATATGGATGCTAATGCTTTGCCAAGTCATATGGTATACAGTGCAGAATATTACATAGGTGCTGAATCGAAGACTATACAGTATAAAGACTCAAGATAAAGATACGAAGACTCATGAGTTTAAAGACTCTTTGATATTTTATAAAAAAGTACTTTAATTTCAAAAAAATATTTAAATACTTTATAAAAAAAATTAAGTTAAAAATATTTAAAATCTATATTCACAATATTTTATAAAGTATAGAATTTTCAAAACATTTAAGAAAAATGAGATCTTGATTTTTAACTAGCATATGTCGACATACATATCTAGGATATGTCGACATATATGCCGCCAAATGGTTTTCTAAATTTTGAATGGAAGTGTCTATATGACACAAACCTTCATGAATGGATACATTTGTTCATTCACTATATATAGAGGAGTAGAAAATGAATTTTCAACAACTAATTACTTACTTTCTTCTCACTCCTTACTCTCTTGAAAATACTCTTGAAAAAGATACTCTATTCTCTTCAAAATAATATAGAATCAATTCATACTTCATTGTATTAATTCAATACTACTTTCTTACTTTTTTGGGAACATCTTTCTCTTATTTCAAAGATCAAAGTGCTATCCAAGAGGCTATAGGATCCATTGTATCCTAAGTACAAGAATTTGTCTTTGGAAAAACTATCGGCTCTACTCATATTTGTTTGGGTATGCTAGCAGCCCGTTCAAATCAAGTGGGTGTATCTAGTAGCTCATTAAAATTAGTGGGTGTGCTTGTAGCTTGGTCAAATTAAGTGAGTACCTCGGACTTGGAATACATGAGGTTGTGTCTCGTAACCTCAAAATCGATATTGTATTTGGGTTTGCCTTCTACCTGGTTAAAGATTGGCATTTGAAAAGAAATTGGTATAAGCAATTGTATAAGACCGAATGTTGGAGAAATCCAAACTAGTATAAAATCATTGGTGTCATCTCTCTAACTCTTACTTTAATTTATTGCTTTTATTTTTATCAGTGATTGCATCTACGACTGATTATTAGTATAATTCTATGTTGTTAATCTGTGATTTAATATTAATGTTGAAAGAAAATTAATTTTTTTTGCATAACTAGAAAATACTATTCACCCCACTCTAGTGTTAAATTAGCCTTAAGATCCATAGTTTTGCAGCTCATATGTGTATGTGTGTGTGTGTGTGTGTGTGTGTGTGCGCGCGCATGCGCGTGTGCGCGTACATATACATACACACACATCTCATGCTGACAACACATCATATAGGGATTCATGATAATAAAACTAATCTAACTATGGATAAAACATACGGTGATCAAACACACAGATATATAAATTGTAAATATGAATAATACCTTACAATTTCCTAGAGAGTACGCCTTGAATATTGGATCTAAAAACTCCACTTCAATCTTTATTCAACACTTCCAAAAGGCATAACTCGATTGAGAAAGCTATACACCGTTGTCAAGGTTTTAATTTAATTTGTGGTTTTTTTGCTTAAATTAGTGGAGAGCGGATGGGAGATTTTCGGCCATATCTAGAGGAGGGAGATGGTGGCTTAAATCCTAGAATAACATAAGAGAAGAAAGTGGCCAGAATAGCATAAGAGAAGAGAGTGGCTAAAGGTGTTTAAATAGCGTAGGAAAGAAGGGGTTTAAAGATAGAAGGTTACCTTTTTCTTTCCTTTGCATTTCACACCCTTTTGGAATCAAATTCCGAAGCCTTCCCCACAAGTAATAGCCGACCATACATGCCCCATTTTTGGGCCTCAAAGCACTTCAAGCCAGATCAGACAATTTACATTTAAATCAAATTTTAATGTGCAACGATATCGAATATCGATAAGTGTGTGCGTAACTTTTATATATGCACTATTTTCAATACAGGTCAACACAAATTAAATAAAATTTTATAATTAGTATTTCATAAATATTAATTAATTTAATTAATCTATAACAATTGTAATTAAATTAAATTAGGTAGTAGATGGAGGATTCACCATTGCGGTTGTGCTGACTCTTTAAGTGTAAATTCGGTCAACAAATAATATCGAACAATTAGAATATTAAAGTTCTAAGTTCATATTAGCTAGTAGTGTCATATTGTGGCCAAACTTATCGCTTATAAAACTTCAGTAAAATATAATTTTACTTATTTTAACCATTACCCAACTTTGACAATTATTTACATGTATTCTCTTAATCAAAACTATGTCACACTAGGACTTAGGGAATTTAGTAACGGTTAAAATTCCAACATTATCCACATTCAACTTTATACCCAAACATAAATTCCATGGTTCAATAATAATAATAATTATTAACCGTACTTCCCTGGGCAAAGACTTTAACTTTGAGTTGACTTATGTTGATCTATGATACTAGTCCCATATAACCAAGGAGACGAAAACTCTATTGAATAGTGTTTCACTTCCAATGCTTCCACTCGACCATCTATAGTCGTTTAATGAATACCATGCCATGATTCAATTATAATTAAAGAAGAGTTTCCACATTGAAGCTCGAAGGTATTCTTAAGTCGAGGGAATTGTGTAATACTGTCACTTCGATATTCTCTGTTTGACCTTAGTTATAAAAACCAACAAAAACTATCGAGTGGTTCATTTCATAATTATCCAATAACTATCAATACGTAACCTCCTTGGTTCCCCTAACAGCCATGATTATCATACTGTCCAACATTTGAAGAGCGTTACGTGCTCTACTCCCAACGGATGTATCGATATCCAGTCTCGATACATCTTGACTAGAAATATTTTATACAATGTGTTTATTATATTGTGATAAATTTCTCATGATTACAACACCTTGTAATTGCTATCCCAAAACAAAATAGTTATGGATTTTTTTGTTAAATATACTTAAATTGAATAATAAATTATTTATAACACGTTAAAATAAGTATAACAAAAAACCTTTTATTTCGAACGAGATTTTATTACATAGTTAATAGCTTAAAATAAATTTCATAATTGCCCCTAGGTAATTGTTTTGATAAGGGAATCAAATAGTTTGGTTTATATCGTAACATAGAGGAAACATGTGTATACCGAAAGGAACATGGAAGTGATATCATGTTCTTAGTGTTGTACTTCGATGATTTATTATTGATTCATAACGACGTCTTGTTGTTGCAATTAGCGAAATCTTGGTTGTCCAAGAATTTCTCCATTAAGGATTTGGGAGAAGCAGCCTGTATACTAGGTGTAAAGATATATAAAAATAGATCTAAGAGGCTATTAGAAGGTTTTTACAATCCCTATACATATATACCATACAGAAAAGGTTTAATATGGAGAATTCCAAAAGTGGAAATGTTCCAATGCAATATGGAATCATCCTTTTAAGAAGGATGTTCCTTAAACTGATGAGTAAAAAGAGCGTATGAAGAGGATACCATATGCATCTGTAGTCGGTCCTATAATGTATGTCATGCTATGTACTAGACTGGATGTGGCATACACATGCATAAGCCGATACCAGTCTAATATCGGAGAAAAACATTGAACTTCCATAATGTATACTTAAGTATTTAAGAATTACTAAGGACTTATACTCATTTATGGGAATGAAAACCTCCTTATGAAGGGGTATACAGACTTTAGCTTTTAGAGTGATATCGACAATAATAAATTAGTGTTAGGTTACGATAAATTAGTGTCAGGTTACGCCCTTACTTTAAACGGCGGGGTCGTTAGTTGGAAAAGTTCCAAATAGGAAATGGTAGGTGATTAAACGATGAAGGCCGATTGCCCTCATTGAAGCAGCTAAAGAAGCGGTCTGGATGCATAAATTTATAAGTGATCTAGGGGTGATTCTCAACACAGAGAATTCAATGACATTGTTTGTAACAAAAATGTAGTTGTGCAGATCGCAAAGGAGCCCGGGGAACCAAGAAATAAAGACACATTCCTCGAAAGTTCCACCTAATGAGAGAATTTGTTGAGAAGAAAGAGGTCGTGATTCAAAGAGTAGATACAAAGGACAACGTAGTAGATCTAATCATAAAGGAACTGGATTTGTCGTTTCTCCTTAGACTAGTCGAAGGGATGGCATTGAGATTCCATAATTGGCCCGAAGTGTAAGTAGAAGATTGATAGAGTTAGGGATATGTCGTAGGAGCAATTCTACAATTTACTGTAAATAATTAACTCTGTAATGAAATCTTATTCAAAATAAAAGGTGTTTTTTCTTTCTATTATATATTTTTTATAATGTGTCATATTATTTATATAATTTAAGTATACTTAATAGAAAATAAATTGTTATGCTTTGTGACAGTAGTTAAAATGTGTTGTAATCATGAACAATTTATCAAAATCGAAATAAGCATATCATTTTAAATATTCCTAGTCAAGTTGTATCGAGATTGGATATAGGTGCATCCTGTAACGACCCAGAATTTCAGTCATTCGGAATTGGGATATTTAATTGATTTTAAATATTTAAAAGTAAATTTTATAAGTTGAACTTATATTTCAAATATCTTGATTTAATTGGATAATTAAATTATTAATTTAATATTTGAAATTATAGAAATAATTTTATTTTAAATTTAATGTGAATTAAAATGATTTATAAAGTTGAATTAAATTATATTTGAATTAGAATGATATTGGTAAACTTTTGAAATCGAATTAAAAGTAAATTTATAGAAATTGGATATTTTAATATTTAATTAACGTGTAAAAATAGTCATTCTTGACACTGTCTCGGATTTCGACGAGACCAGTTTTATTGGATCTGTAATGTTATATTGTAGGATTTCAAATTTCGTGTCAATCGGACTTACGGTTTGGTCGTGCGAAGTTGAAACGCGTAGAAATTTATTTAAGTAATTTTTAATTTAAATAGTTAGATTCGAAAACCTATCTTTCAAATACGATGGAATTGGCTCTCGATATATATTCTATTACGTTCGAAATAGGGGTAAAACATTATAAACGTCAGGCGGCATACTTCGATTGGAGTTCGAAACGTTTTCGGGTGAATAGTGTGTGAAAATTTTCTATAAAAGGCCACACGTTTTCTCAATTTTCACAAACCCTAATTCCCCTAGGGTTACAGCCGCCATTATTATTTCAATGGCCGAAAACACTCCTCCTTCCTCCTCGTTTATCTCCCCATCCACGCAGTTTTAGCCGAAACTTCCAACTACAATAATGTAGAGCGCAGCGAGTATTATCAATCCAACGGCTATGATCGTCTTTGGTGAAATGGATCGATGACAAAATTGGTTTGAACGCTGCACGTTCGTGCACGATTTTCGAGATGGATATGAGCTCGAGTTTGGCCGGTCTTTGGCCGTGGGTGCGGTGGAGGATGGCGCACGACGTGGTGGCCCCTGATCGTCGTCGAAGCAATCGTGGAAGGAGCGGCAATTAGATGTAAAAGGCGGCTGCATGGGTTTCACGATTTGAACGTGAACGAAGGGAAGAAGCAAAAGCAAGCGGCCTGGATCTTGTTTTGAGGAATGAATGGCCTGGATCGTTTGAGGTTTATTAAAATAAAATTGAAATTGTAAATTAAATATATATAAATTCGTGTAAACTTTAAAATTGTATAACTTCTTCGTACGAGGTCGAAATTGGACAAAACAAGTTGCGTTGGGTTCGTATTAACGAACACTACGCGATAGAGCTAGTTTGGAGTTGATTGGAGCTAGTAAAATTTTTAGGTAAAATTAAACGTTCATTTAATTTTATTTGGAATAAAATACTACAACGGCTATTGGAATCAAAGTGAGTACAACTCACTCTTTCTGACTCGCTTATATTTTTTATATAAGTGAGAATAAATTTATTTTGTGTTGATTGATGATTGTTTGGATGATATACTATATATATATATATTGATTGGTTTGGATATATTCCTGCCTATTGGAGCAGATGAGACCCTATATGTTCCCGGGTATGAGCGAATGACCTTTTGTACGCGCGTCTGCCTCAAAGCGGATATTGTACATATTTTCTCTTATGTATATTTGTTGCAGGTGACAGGTTGGAGGTATCCAACTGGATTCCTCACCAGTGTTGATTTTTATTTACAGATATTGATATATATGCTGTTATCATACGATATATGATGATTTGGATGCCATGATGGATATGATTGATGTGAATCACCTTATTTAGTGTTGTTGTAGCATTAGGCCATATTTTGGAATTTTAAAAATATTAAAATGACGATTTCAAATTAAAAAGGAATTCAAAGTGATTTTGAAAAAAATATATGTTTATTAATTTTTGAATCGTTAAGGAAATGAATTTATTTTAAATAAAAATAATTTTTATGTTATAAAAATTATGATTTTTGCGAAATATGCTTAATTATGATTTTTGGAGTTATATGAGTTTTAATGATGATTTGTAAATTATTAAAAGAAGAAGTTTATTTAAGTGGAAACGAAATGTGATTTTTGAAATATGGAGTTAACTATTTTGTAAAATAAGTTAAATTGGAAATTTGAATTTATTATAAATGGTTTATATATAAGATTTATAAAAATTGATATTTTTATAAATAAAAATAATGGAATTATAAAGGAGTTTTATAAGTGTTAAAATGAAGTTATAAATGAATCTTATAAGTGAATAAGATTTACGAATTGATGAAGTTATAAAAAGGAATGAATTTGTAATAAAAAAATTATAAGTAAATAAACTTATAATTGGATTTTGAGATATAAATGAGATATAAATGGAATTGGTTAATAAAGGAATTTTATAAATGGAAGTTTTTATAAAATAGAAATGTGAACTATAAACATTGTTTTATAAATGTGAAATCAATATAATTTGATAAGCTAGATATGGATTTTTATAAAAGGGATTATATTCACGATTTTGGACAGTGGATAATCCTTTAATAAATGTGTAGAAATAATGAATCTGGTAAGAGAATTATATTCATGATTTCGGACAGTGAATAATCCTTTAAATAAAATAAATGTTTTGGAAAGTGGTATTTTAAAATGAAGTTTGAATGGTTTGAAAATAAGGTAAAATGTGAATTCACTTATTATTAAAATAAGTATATGGAAATGTTTTCCAAATAGTGAAATATTGAAATGGGTTGAGAATATATCTTTCTAAAGGTAAATTAAAGTGAATGATTTGGAAAAGTGATTTAATTAATAAAAGATTAATTAAAAGGACCTAATGATTGCTTATGGTGCTAAATATTTGTTGTTTGCTTTGATAGTTAAATAACCGACTATCAAATTTGGCCAGTTTAGTTCCTCGACTTGATGTGGGAACTATTTAGTCGTACACTTAGTATGTAGCCATAAGGCTTGATTATCGTTTGTGTTGAGGATGTTGATTTGTGTAGTGTGGAGTATTACTCCAATCTATCGAGCTTCCTTCTTGGCCGAAGGATAGCAAGTTGAAAGTTGGAGACGTGATAAGTCTACGTGACTTGGTTTCTGTGTGAGGTTGAGAAATGCTTTTGCGTTGTTGGTGTGAAGAGATCGGGATCAGATTTATCTGAAAACCACTTCGGACCAACGTATATGCGTTCAATTGTGTAGGTTATTGATGATATTGATGTTTAGGATTTTCATAGTGAAGGACTGCCTGTTGATCGTTTGGGGTTAAAATCCCAATATACAACCAGTAGCAGTAGTCTCTTCATTATGAAATATCCATTGAAAGGACTATTCGCTACTAATCCTAGGGATTTCCCGATAGGATGTGGTAGGAAAGTACCTTCGGTTTATCCTATTCCTGGACAACTTGTATGGACAAGTGTCAGACATTGCATTTCTAGGATTATGTACATTGGTTTTAACAAACGTACATCAGTGGTGGTGGAGAAGGCAACTTCTCTTAGCTTAACACCCTCCTTGAGACGTACGAGCTCAAGGGTTATATTTTTGTGGAAGGCAACTAGTAGTCAATGGGAATGGCAATGTGGCATTCAAAGTGATGTGATATGTGAAAGGTAATCGTTACCTCATGCCTCATCAACCGGAAATGACCGAAACAGGGTTAGATGCGGCAAGGCTAAGTGGGTCATTCCCAATTAGGATATGATCATCCTCTTCTAGATATATTTCTTCCCACTATGACGTTTGGGATGTAAATTAATGTGGTTTGTATGCTATGAGGGCCCTCGGAAAGGTGGGTAACGACCAAGGGATGATATATTCGGTACTACCTAGTTATAGAGGTAGGTTGGTCTTGTGACGGTAGAGGTTCCTTTGTGATGTTCCTCGATACATTCCTCTAGAGATGTACTGCCGGAAGGTAGTCCCTTCACCTGGTCATTTGTATGGAAATCCAAACTCCACTATGTGCCTACCATTTTGATTGTATTACCCACTTTGGGCTATATGCTGGAATTTAATCAATGTAACAATTTCGGCTATGATTAATATTATTCGTATACTAGACACTAGTATAATATAACATGATTTGATATGAATGGTTTTGGTTATCGTAAGGTAAAAACATGTCCGTGTTTATGTGTGGGCGTGTCTTACGAGATACTTTTGTTTTGAAAAGGAAAAGTTTTGGTAATTTAATAAATTCAGTTGAGTGTGTTTCTCACGCTGGTTTACCAGACTAATCCGGGCGTTCTTCCCTTTCAATGCTCGGGTCAGACTGAGTATATTTATAGGTTCAGATTTGGTGCTTTTGAAGCTTCAGCAGGAGAGCTGGAGATCTTCATTTTCGTATTCCTGTATATGTTTATTTTCTGTTGCATTGTTGTTGTTTATATTATCAGCAATTGTAAGGACGTGTTATTATAACTGTCCAGGCTGATGATTAGTGATGGATTGTTGAACTCTGACTGATGTATATGATATTACAGTTTCTGTTTTGTTAAGATCATTGATATGATATTATATGTTATTCCGCTGCGATGTGAGATTCTATATTGTTCTATTTGGTTCTCTCTTTCTTCTCTTCTCTTATTCTCTCTTCTTTTCTTTCTTGTGACTTTCCGTCGGTCTGTGCTTTTTGGGTCAGACATGTGTGGTTTATTATCGATTCAAAGGGCACGGAATTGTGGATCGTCACACGTCCTTTGAAACTAAGGTACGTAATGCTCTCCAAAAGTTGGATGGTGTATTACTAATGGCTACTGGGGACACCAAAAGATTACGTACTGATAGTTAGTGGATAACAATGGAATGACTCACTTTATAGTTTTCTATTGGTTGATATGACTAAGTCCACCAAAGAATATCAAAGTGATAATATTACATAGTTCTCTCGACTTGAGAATGATAGAGTTAGGGATACACCCTAAGGGCAATTATGTAGTTTATTACATACATCTAACTCGATAACCAATCTTGTTTAAAATAAAAGACGTTTTCTTTCTATTACATATATATATAATATGTTATATTAATTAATTCTATTAATTAAAGGTATATTTTATAGAAAATCCATAAAAGGTATATTTTTTGATAATAGTTACAGTGCGTTATAACCATGGGTGATTTATCATAATAAAATAAACATACTATTTTAAATATTCTTAATCAAGATGTATCAAGATTGGATATCGATGCATCCGTTGAGACTAGTGTACGTAATGTTCTCCAAATGTTAGGCAATGCATAACTCATGACTACTAGGGACACCGAGGGGTTACGTACTGATAATTATTAGATAATTATGGAACGACTCACTAGACAGTTTTTTGTCGGTTAATATAACTAAGGTCAAACAGAAAATATCAATGTGAAAAAGTACACAGTTCTCTTGACTTGAGAATACTGTTGATCTATAATGTAGAAGCTCCGCTTTGATTATAGTTATGTCGTGGCATGACATCCATCGAATGACTATAGTTGGGTCGGGTGGAAGCATTGGAAGTGAAATACTATGCAAGAGAGGATTCGTCTCCTCGGTTATACAAGGTTAGTATCATGGTCAACTAAACTCAACTCAAAGTCAAAGTCTCTTAGCAGAGTAGTTCAGTTAATTATTATTATTATTATTGAACCAATGAGTTTGTATTTGGACTATAAAGTTGAATATGGATGTTATTGGAAATTAGACCATTACCAAATTCCATAAATCCAAACTGATATAGTTTTTGATGAAGAAAATTGGTGTAAATAATAATCACTACTGGATAACGCTTAACAAAGTAAAATTGGATTTTATCGATACCAAGTAAGTGACAAATTTGGCCAAAATGTCATACTATCTGCCAAGTGACATGTGAATGTTAATATTTGAATAGTGCAATAGTAACCGCCGACCGAATTTACACCTAAAGAGTCACACAACCGAAACGTTGAATACTCCTTTGACCAAATATTAAATTAATTTGTAATTGTTATAAATTAATTAAATTGACTAATATTTGTGAAATATGAATTTTTAAAATTTTATTTGATGTGTTAAACAATATTAATAAATACTTTTGTAATAGTTATAAATATATTAATCGATATACAATATAGATACACGTTTAAATTGAATTTAAATGCGATAAATATTGTCCGGGCTTGATGTGGGTTGAAGCCCATATGGTGGCATATGTATTTCAACTCTAGTATGACTAGGAGGGTGCAGCTATGAGATGGCCGTTGGGTTAAGCTTTGATATTTTAAAGGGAAGAGAATAAGTAAGAGAAGAAAAGGGATCATGATCCTATTTTATCTTTTTAATCCTCTCCTTTATAAATAGATGGCAACCCTCACTTTCCCACTACTTTTTTGACCCTCCACTGTTCACCTTGCTGGAGGAAACAATACCCTACCATCTCCTCCATTTTCAAGCTAAATGTCAAACAAAACAAAAGTTATTCGATAGCTAGTGGTCACCAGTTCAGGAGTTAGCACCTTGCTGGATTAGAATAGGATTCAAAGGAGCACGTATCTTCATTTCAACATGTATCCAGTAGGATTTGGTAAAGATATGTCATTAACTTACGAATATAAATTAATATATTATACTATATCATATGATGTTTAGATCGATAGGTAACGAATCCAGCATATCGATATATCATTACATTTCGATGGCTATGTATATTTATGTGCTTATGTGATTAAAAATAAAGTTGACAACTATATATATATAAACACCATAATGCACATGACCTATTTAAAAAAAATTGAATTTTTAATATCAAAATAATATTATTTAATATATATAATTTTATAAATACAAATATTACATATCATATCATATAATTACGTTTTAAAATTTTATATGATTAGTTTTACACTTAAAATTATTTAAAAAAATTCATATATATATAATTTAGATTAAATAAATTTCATAAATCTATAACATAAGCAAATATGTGAAATAAAATATATTTTAAATTTTATAAAATTAATTCCTTATCTAATAAGCATTTGACAACAATTTTTTTAATTTAATATATATATGTATGTGCGTATATATATATATATATATATTTGTAGAAATTAATAATTAGTTTTAAATTGATTTTAAAATAATAATATATATGTGGATAATTTTAAAATGTTAAAAATGTTGTTAAGAATGTTATAGAATATTAATATAAAAAATTCTTTATTCGAAAATATTTTATTTTATTTTTATAGAATTTCAATTGAAATTTAATATTAACAAATGTTAAAAACATTTTGTTATGTCGTGAGCATTAAGGGATATATATATATATATAATTTCATATATTCGTATTTTCATTTATGTATTAACTTATAGATTTATTGGAAAATTATTTATAAATCAAATATATATACATATACATAAATAGTTTATACGCATATTTAAAAAAATTAAAATTTGTTTTCGTATTCTATAATAAAATAAATAAATAAATTTCAAACTTTTATTTAAAATGATTTTAAATTATTTTACATATATATATATATACACATTCGTGCATAATTATATATTCATATATATTTTATAAATTCCTTAGATATATATATATATATATATTTGTAATAATTTGTATGTATAAATTAAAGCACATAAAATATATTTGATGATATATTCATATACTTGAGGGACTAACATGTCTATTGCGGTGTAAATCCCAACGCTTATACACAAGCATGTCAAACCTTTCATGGATTGCTATGTTATGCATGCGTATGTATATATTTGTGTAAAAAGATACACATATATATAATAAATATTAATTACATAATACAAAACTATATTATAAATTTAACTAAAATAATGATTTTAATTAAAAGAAATTTAGAAATGTTCTAAATGAATTAGACTTCATACGCCCAATAACAATCCAAAATGGTGAAAGAAATTGAAATTCAATAATGTCTTCCACTACGGGTTGGCCCAATTCCGACAGAGAATACTATTAAACCTTAATGTGGATACTTCGCTTTGATTATAGTCATTCGTGGCATGGCATCCATCGAGCGATTATAGTTGGGTTTGAGTTAAAGCATTGGAAGTGAAGCACTATTCAGTAGAGAATCTATCTCCTTAGTTATATGAGGTTAGTATCACGATCAACGGTAGTCAACTCAATGTCAAAGTCATTGATCAAAGTAGTAGGTTAATAGTAATTGTTATTATTTAACCAAGGACATCGTGTTTTGGTTATACAAGTTGAATATGAACGATTATGGAATTTTGAACAATATCAAATTATATAAGTCTTAATATTATTATGATATAGTTTGGATGAAGAGCAGTGGTGTAAATAATTGTCATTACGGGGACCGCTTAAAACAGTAAAAATTGGATTTTACCAAAATTGCGTATACAATAAATTTAGTCAAACTATCACCCCACTAGCTAAGATGACGTATGAATATTAATTTTTGAATTGTCCGATGTTAATCACTGGCTGAATTTATACCTTTGAGTCGCACAACCGTAATAATGAATATTCTGAAATATTACATGATTTAATTAATTTCTAATTGTTATAAATTAATTAAATAAATTAATATTTATAAAATATTAATTATCGTATTTTGTTTGATTGTTTGCGTGTTAGTAGTAATTAATAGGGTGCGTATATAAAAGTTATATATGCATATATCGATATAAAATGTCAAAGTAAATTTAAATTAGATTTGAATCAAATACTTAGTAAAAAGGCTTGGAGCTTTTTGAAGACCTATCATGCCCTATCATGGTTGACCTTAGATGCATAAGGGAGAGGACATAAAATGATTCAAATTGGATTTGAATTAGTTAGAAAGGTATGAGTAAATATAAAAGATATAAGATCTACTTTTATTGTAACATCCCCCATTTTGAGGCCGAAACGAAGTGCTACAGATGCGGCAGTCGTCCATAATATTAATTTCTGATGATAAAATATGGCTATGTTAGTCCTATCAATAATATCAGAGGCATATGAATATTAAACTTTTCAAACATAATTCAATAATACACTTTCATATTTCATTTCACAAATAAGATTTCATAATCCTATTTGATCCCACACTCGAAGAAAATATAGTTACTACAAAATACTCCAAGAGCGACATATGAAGGTATCCCCTTGGTTGATCAGAGTCTAATACTTGGTAATTATATAATTTGCCATCACATCCATTCAAGTGGATAAAATGACGCAACGGAAAATAAAAGCTTCTAATAATAGCTAGCTTGCCTCATGCACGTCTCCGGAAGCTTATTCGTCTAACTAGAAAACTCGAAAACCCTACACCGGGCCTACTCAAACGAGTACCCGAGAGTTTAAGAGGAAAAACAAAAATTTCAGGCCAGAGAAAAAGTTTGGTGCGAATAATAAAATACTATCTTGAACCAAATAGATGCCCAGTGAGACCATGTCGCTGAATGGAATAGGTTTTCCTCTCATTAGTATCTTATCCAAAATATGTTAATCATAGTCATGCACCTACACCCTCAATGGTTAGAACAACATAACATAATCTTATGTAGGTACGCAATGTGGGTAAGTCTGACTCATCTGTTAATTTAAGTTTATATATACCCTTAGTTCACCCATTGTCACAAAACTGACTATCTGTCTCAACTCATATTTTTCTAGGGTCGCTATGACCCTATTAGTTTAATAACCTGTTAAAATTCTTAGGGACTGCCTATCATGAATCGTAGTTTTCCAGGGATCACTAAGAACCAATTGGCTTCTACCAACAACACTTTACAATCATAGTTTTCATGGGATCACTATGAACCTATTGGAATTTTCCAATTACATTTCTCAAACCATAGTTTTCATGGGATCACTATGAACCTATTGGAATTTTCCAATTACATTTCTCAAACCATAGTTTTCATGGGATCAATATGAACCTATTGGGCCTCCCCAGTAACATATCTCCAATCATAGTTTTCATGGGATCACTAAGAACCTATCGGGATTCTCCAATAACATCACTTAAGCCATAGTTTTCATAGAATGACTATGAACCTATTGGACCCTTCGAATATCATATCTCAAATTATAGTCTTTTGATTAGTCCGGACATCCTACACCTTTGATCTACCTGATCTTCTGGATGCAATTCTACTCACTTAAGAGTTAAATTTGACCATACTTACTATTGGGTCAACTTAACTAGTTATCCTGCCCTTAGTTATCCTAGAAATACAGTTATAGGTCATGATGATGTGAGTATGACAATAATAATCATGCGAAAATAACTGATCAAATAATAAAAAGAACATATAGCATCCATCATTTAGATATGTTCAATCTATGGTCATTGGCATCCTATAAATACTTAATCTTAAGTAGTAACTCCCTTTGGTAATTTCGTATCAAAACTAGGGCTAAACAATAATTTATTCCTTGAAAACCTTTATCGTAATATAAGGTTAATCCCTTTAATTCATATTGAAAATAAGGAAAATTTAGCTCATTACTTTACCAATTTCTCAAGCCAAATTATAATCCATTTTAATACTGCCATATATACTTTCGGTATTAATATGAGGATGCCCCGCCTCTTCTTTATAGGGCATAATGCCATAAGTTAGAACATGTTCATCATTAAAAACTTGCGGCATCAATATGGCCGACATTGATGACATACGGCATCAATATTACAGAACTATCGATATCGGGTGCTTTAAAACAACAAGGTCGACAATGATGACTTCCGACATCAATGCCTTAAAATGGTTGGTATTTATTTCATAAAACTGGGCTACTATGCCGCTATGGAATAGAATGCCAAAATTGAAATAGGTGACATTATTGCCATTTCATATCGATATCAAAAGTATGTATGTACAAGCGGCACCATTCCCATAATACTTCTATCTCATAAGTAATACTAGCGGCGTCACTGCCTAAAGTATTTAATGTCAAAAAAATACTTTGCGGCATTACCACCTTAAGCTATGACGTCAAATAGGAAGCATGTGGCATTATTTAAAACCATGGTGAAAACTTGCGGCATCAATGTCGTATGTTATAGATTTCAAAACAAGGAAGGTCGGCATAGTTCTTGTATGTTACGAGATTACCTATGTCGACATCGATTCAATGCCGCATGCCTTATAATATAAGACTTCGACCCAAACAGATTCATTCCATACCAACTTAGTTGATGTTGTATGTATCCATTCACGCTAATGTTGTTGGGTTCGACATAAAAATTGGCATATGGCAATATCGTAATTATCATAAAAACCGTTTTATTTCCACTAAAAGTAATTACTTTTCAATAACCCTTAACCCTTGTCAATTTTCTATTGGTTAAAAACAATCATTATCAAATTTCTTTTCAAGAAAACTACCGCAACCTATTTACCTTCTCAAAATTTATTTCACACCCCTTAATCAATATTAATTATCTAATATTATTTATAAGCTTTTCTAGCTTATTAAATTCATGATAAATTATAATTTCATGGGAAAAATCCCCAAAATTCACTAAAAATCTGAATAAACATATTCTTTAACAAATAAAAATTTTGAGACCAAAATCCTTATTTAATTATTTTTAATAATTAAAATCTAAAATAAATGCCCATTCTTCCTTTGGAAATGCATAAAATATTCCCATTAATTTAGAAAATTATGAAATTAAAAATCCATCTTCAAAATATCATTTTACACAACATATCAAAATTTCGAATCATTAGGAGATTAAAAACTTAGGTTTTTCCCTTAAAACCTATTAAATCAATTCCATAAAAATTCCCATAATTCTTCATTGGATCCAAAAATGACATAACCAATCCATACATGACATATTAACTCAATCAATTCGGAATTAGGTCATAAATCCGGAATAAACATGAATACTTGAGATGGATACTTTTATTTACCTTATATTGGATAATGGAGTTGAGATTTGCTGGACAATGATTTCCTTAGGTTTTCCTTTGATTTGCTTTAGTTTTCCTTTTCTAACCTTCCTTAATAATGGCCAGCCTTGCTTGAGTATTTCTTTATTTTGTAAAAATGAGAATGAATGAATGAGAGTGTAAGAGCTTAAGGGAGGCTCTTTTCCTAATTTTCCTCTTTCATTTATTCCTCTCTATGTTAAGTTTAAAACAATCTTATTAGTTAATTAGTTAAGGCCGAACCCAATTAGTTATCAAAACTCAATCCCCTTATCACGCCACACATTATCCTATTTAATTTATTTGATTAAATCTCCTCCTTAAAGAATTTCGTCCTCGAAATTTCGATAAGGATAATAACAAGCATATCAATCATAGAAACATATATAACATCACATCACAACAATACTAGCCTACTGGACTAGCAAAAAGTCTATATACAACAAGTATAGAACATACCATCAGAAAAATGTAGGGTAAGTCTCTTTAATCATGCCTTTCATCTCCCAAGTATAGTCTTTCTCGTTGTCACTCCACTAGACTTTCACTAACATGACTGTCTTGCTCCTCCATCTCTTCTCATCTCTTGCCACAACTTGCACTAGTTGCTTAACAACAGTCATATCTGGTTCCACTACTAAAAATTCTAATGCAGTCTGAGTAATAGTAGTTTATGGATCATATACATACTTTCTAAGATGAGAAACATGAAACACATTATGGACCCCTGTCAAATTGTTCGGTAACTCTATTATATAAGCGAGTTTCCTGGTCCTCTCCATAATAGGAAATGAACCTACATTCCTCGATGCCAATTTTCCTGTCTTTCCAAATCATACCACACCCTTCATCAGTGATACTTTAACAAAAACGCGATCTTCAACCGAGAACTCTAAATTCTTATGCCTCTTATCTGCGTAGCTTTTCTGCCTACACTGAGCTTCCTCATCCGTGCTCGGATTAACACTATCTTTTCTGTGGCTTCTCTTACAATATCTAGACCAAGAACCAATTTGTCTTTGGTCTCTAACCAACATGCTGGTGATTTGCACGGCCTTTCATACAAAGCTTCAAAAGGCATCATTCCTATAATAGTTTGATAACTATTATAAGACGAAAACTCAACTAAGTGCAAATGGTCTTCCCATGACCAACCAAAATCTAGTGCACATGCTCTCAACAAATCTTCAAGTACCTTATTGACTTTTTCTGTATACTCATCCATTTGTGGGTGGTAAGCGGTACTCATCCTAAGCTTGGTACCAAACACCTTTTGTAGAATCTTCTAGAATTCACTAGTGAACAAAGTATTCTTATCACTGACTATACTATTAGGAATCTCATGCAGTCTAATAATGTTCTTTATAAACAATTTAGACAATACAGGTGCTGTCTTGGTCGACTTAACGGAAATGAAATGTGCACTCTTGGTCAGTCTATCCACCACAACAGAAATACTCTCATTTCTCCTATTCGACCTTGGCAGCCCGTCAATAAAATCCACGGATATAGAATCTCATTTCCAAACCAGTATATTTAAAGGCTGAAGCAAACCACTTGGCTTATGATGCTCGGCTTTCACTTCTCGGCAATTCAAACATTGCTTTACCCATAAGCCTACATCGCTTTTCATACCTTCCCAAAAGAAACTCATTTTCATATCCTGATACATCTTAGTTCCATCAGGATGAATAGTAACCTTCGACCGATGATATTCCCTAAGAATTTCCTTCCTTAGGTCACCAACATATAGAACACATAATTGTCTCTTCTTTCTTAACCATCCATTCTGGTCAAGACTAAAATCCTTTTAATCATCAATCTCTGTTCCACCTTCCAATCTTCTAATCCTTTCGGCTAGAAATGGATCATTTCTCTACTTAGAAGCAATCCTTTCGATCAATACTAGTCGAACTTCTAAACATGACAATATAGTGGTACTCTGATTAGAACTAGTAATCGATCTTAACTGCACACTACAAGTAGTCAACGCCTCTAAATCTTTCCATTCTGCTAACATAACTATCGCTACATTTTAATGTTTTCTACTAAGTGCATCAACAACTTTATTTCCTTTCCCTGCCGTATACTCAATACCGAAATCATAAGGTGATAAAAACACCAGCCATCTCTGCTACCTCATATTCGACTCCTTTCGAGAGAATAAATACCGCGGGGACTTATAATCCATACACAACTCAAATATTTCTCCCAAAAGATAGTTTCTTCATAACTTCAAAGCAAAGATTATAGCCGCTAACTCCAAATCGTGAGTCGGATACCTAAATTCATGTGGTTTGTGCTATCGAGAAGCGTGGACAATCAGTTTGCCTCTTTACATCAACACGGCTCCTAATCCTATTCCACACTTATCTATATATACCACCAAATTATGATTACCATCTGACACAACCAACAAGGGCGCATTTGTTAATAAACATTTTAGCTTCTAGAACGTTTCGTCACATTTACTAGACCAAATAAACTTTACATCCTTGCTGGTTAGTTTAGTCAAAGGTGCTGATATCCGAAATAAATCCTTGATGAATCTCCTGTAATAGCCAGCTAATCCAAGAAAACTCTTTATCTCAGTGACTGTCTTGGGTCTCTTCCAATTATTTGCAGCTTCAATCATAGCTGGATCCACAAATAACCCTTCTTCTAAAACTACATAACCAAGAAACTTCACTTCTCTCTTCCAAAAATGACACTTTGAAAATTTCGCTTTTAGTTGATGCCGCCTCAACGTCTCAAGCACTATTCTAATATGAATCTCATGATTTCTATCATTCTTAGAATATATCAAAATGTCATCCATGAATACCAACACGAACCTACCCAAGTGCTCTTCGAGAATTCGGTTCACCGAATCCATAAAGAAAGCAGGCGCATTAGTTAATCTAAATGACATTACCAACCACTTGTACAAACCATATCTTGTTCAAAACACTGTCAAAGGAATACTGTTCTCCACCACCCTGAATTGATAAAACCCTATCACCAAATCCAACTAGTAAATGCTTTAGCTCAACTCAATTAGTCAAATAAATCATCGATTTTCGAGAAAGGATATCTATTTTTTATCGTTTTCTCATTCAGCTTATGATAATCAATACACAATCTCAACGGACCGTCTGGTTTCTTTACGAATACCGCGGGCGCTCCCCAAGACGAACTGCTTGGTCTAATAAAATTATTTCCTTCTAAGTCCATTAGCTGCAATTTAACTCCTTCATCTCGATAGGTGTCATTCTGCTAGGTGGTCTACTTACGGGTTCAGCTCTAGGCACAAGATATATATAAAACTCAATAGCTTGTTTCGATGGTAATCCTATAACATGCTCAATGAAATCTGCATACTCTCTTACAACTAAAACCTGATTTACTTCATCTTTTACTTCCATTGCACCCTATCAAGCACAAACATCAAAAACTTACGTTCTCTACTAAGTATATGATTCGATCATGGCTATTAGAGTGTCTTAGTGATATCTCCCTATCGAAGAAAAATATCCCAGCCTCATATCTAATCATCCAGTCCATACCCAAAATGATCCCAAAATCTGCAAAATCAAACACATACAAATTGTAGGTAATGCATGACCTAAAAGCTCAAATTCTAAATGGTCACATCTCATCCCAAGAGTTGCATAACCTTTTATCAGATTTGCAACCCTTAAGGAAGTAATAAGGTATGATGGTTCTAGCTTTAACTTATCTACCAAATATAGTGAGATAAAAGAATGTGATGCACCCGTATCAAACAATACTCTAATCGTGGACAATACTCTGCCAAATATAGAATGATAAAAGAATGTGATGCACTCGTATCAAACCTTCCATCACAGACTTTCCTTTCTCCACAGCAGTCGGCCTGCAGACGTTTCCAAAGCAAATACCTTTCCTTTATCATATCTAGCCGGGTTTAGACACTAATTCTTGTAGTGCCCTATCTGATCGCGGTTGAAACACTTCACACCTTTCTTTTCCACAACCTTCTTTCCCTGACCGATTCGACACTCATGAGCAAAATGTCCTTTCATGTCACACTTGAAGCAGACAATATCGGCTTTTCCTTTCTTGGCAGCTCCACCCTTTTGAACTCCCTTCTTCTTAAAGAACTTTCTCTTCTTACCTTGAAAATTCTGAGTCTCCACTGACTTTTCTTAACCAAAAGTAGAAAGCATCTCCTCATTCCTTCTCCTAAACTCAACCCAAGTCAGTTCCTGTTCAAGTACACCAATGGTTACCCCGTTCCACCTGTACAATGCTGCTCCTTGCAACTTCCTAGAAGATATATCCTTTTCCGCTCATCGTTCAACCCTAGATCATCAAAATCTTCTCACAATGCAATAACCAGTTCTCCACTTTAATAATATCCTTAGTTCCAAGAAAAGATTTTCCTCCAAGACTAGTATAATCACGGTTCAGCTTGGCATAATTATTTCCAATTGGCACCACAAGATTAGCTCTTACCGCATTAGCAGCATTACCACCAGCCAAACCAATAGCTGCTCCTGCTTGCATCATATTGATCAAAACCTGGTACATATTCCTCGTATCTACTAGTGGGGTTCTAGCACCTACATTGGCATTTTCATTTTGGTTAGCATTTGTCTGTCAACCCTGGTTCTTTCTGGTATTGGGTCGAACATTTTCATTGGTTGTAGTGCTTCCTCCACCTAGATTCACTCTTTCTTTCTTTTTTATATATCTTGCTTTCTCATAATCTACATACGAGCCGTAATAAGACATAAAAGAATGGTCTAAGAGAGAGGGGAGAATAAATATTAGATATATATATATAGCAAATACTATTATGTTACTATAGCATTATCCCATACCCCAATCTTATTCTCTTATTCATTGGATTATATTTTCAAAATATTTTAATCTCTTAAATTTTTCATAAACCTATGCTCTGATGCCAACTTATAACATCCCCCATTTTGATGCCCTAAACTAAGTGCTACGGATGTTGCAGTCATCCATAGTATTAATTTCCGATGATAAAATACGGTTGTGCTAGTCATATCAATAATATCAGAGGCATATGAATATGAAACTTTTCAAACACAATTTAATAACAAACTTTCATATTTCATTTCACAAATAATATTTCATATTCATTATATAATTTTCCATTACGTCCATTTAAGCGGATAAAGTGACATAGAGGAAAATAAAAGCTTTTAATAATAGCTAGCTTGCCTCCTGCGCACCTCCGAAAGCTTATTCGTCTAATTGGAAAAGCTGAAAACCCTACTCCTGGCCTACTCAAATGAGTACGCTAGAGTATAAGGGTGAAAACAAAAACTTTGGGTCAAACAAAAGTCTGGTATGAATAAAAACATTCAATCTCAAACCAAACAGATATCTAAAGAGACCACACCGCCTAGCGAAACTGGTTTTCCGCTCACTAGTATTTTATCTTAATTATGTCTGTCATAGTCATGCACCTATAACCACAATGGTTAGAACCACATAACATAATCTTATGCATGTATGCAATTTGGGTAAGTTTGACTCATTTATCAGTATAAGGTTATATATATATATCCGAAGTTCACCCATTCTCACAAAACAGACTATCTGTCTCAAATCATAGTTTTCCTAGGGTCACCATAAACCTATTGGTTTTCATGGATTGACTAATAACCTGCCAAAATTATTAGGGACTTCCTATCCTAAATCATAGTTTTCATGGGATCACTAAGAACCTATTGGCTTCCACCAATAACACTTTTCAATAATAGTTTTCATTGGATCACTATAAACCTATTAGAATTTTTCAATGACATTTCTCAAACCATAGTTTTCATGGGATCACTATGAACTTATTAGGACTCCCATATAACATACCTCCAATCATAGTTTTCATAGGATCAGTAAGAACTTATTGCGATTCCCCAATAACATCACTCAAGCCATAATTTTCATGCGATGACTATGAACCTACTAGACCCTTCTAATATAATATCTCAAATTATAATCTTTTAATTAGTTTGGGCATCCTACACCATTGATCTACTTGGTCTCTTGGATGCAATTCTGCTTACAAGAGTTAAATTTGACTATACTCACTATTGGGTCAACCTAACTAGTTATCTCACCTTTAGTTGTCCTCGAAATGTAGTTATGGGTCATGATGATGTGAGTATGACAATAATAATCATGTGAAAATAACTAATCAAATAATAACAATAACATATAGCATCCACCATTCAAATATGTTCAATCTATGGTCATTGGCATCCTATAATTACTTAATCTTAAGTAATAACTCCCTTTGGTAATTTCATATCAAAACTTAGGCTACACAATATTTATTCCTTGAAAACCATTATCGTAATATATGGTTAATCCCTTAATTCATATTGAAAATAAGAAAAATTTAGCCTATTACTTCACCAATTTCTCAAGCTAGATTATAATCCATTTTAATACCGCCAAGTATACTTTCGGTATTAATATGAGGATGTCGCGCCTCTTCTTTATAGGGCATAGCGCCATAAGTTCGAATATGTTCATCATTGAAAATTTACAACATCAATACAGTCGACATTGATGACATACGACATCATATTACAAAACTATTGGTATCAGGTGCTTTAAATGGTAAGGTCGATGTTGATGACTTAAGACATCAATGCCTTAAAATAGTTGATATTGATTTCATAAAATTGGGCTACTATGCCGCTATAAAATAGAATGCCGAAATTGATAATAGGTGGCATCATTGCCATTTTATATCGATGTCAAAAGTATGTATGTACAAGCGGCATCATTACCATAATACTTCTATCTCGTAAGTAATACTAGCAACATCACTGCTTAAAGTAATTAATATTGGAAATAATACTTTGCGGCATTACTACCTTAAGCTATGGCGTCAAATAGGAAGCACACAGCATGGTTTAAAACCATGGTGAAAACTTATAGAATAAATGTCGTATGTTATAGATTTCAAAACAAAGAAACAAGAGAGGTCGGCATAGTTCTAGTATGTTACGAGATTATCTATGTCGACAATGATTCAATGCTGCAGGTTTAATAATATAAGACTTCAACCCGAACAGATTCATTTCATACCAACTTAGTTGATATCGATGGCAACCATTCACATTAATGTCGTTGGGTTTTGGCATAAACATTGGCATATTGCTATATCATAATTATTATAAAAACTGTTTTATTTCTATTAAAAGCAATTAGTTTTCATCAACCCTTAACTCTTATCAATTTTCTATTGGTTAAAAACAATCTTTAACAAATTTCTTTTTAAAAAAACTACCACAACTTATTTACCTTCTCCAATTCATTTCGCACCCCTTAATCAATATTAATTATTTAATATTATTTATAAGATTTTCTAGCTTATTAAATACATAATAAATCATAATTGCATGGAAAAATCCCCAAAATCCACCAAAAACCAGAATTAACATATTCTTTAACATATAAAAATTTCAAGATCAAAATCATTATTTAATTATTTTTAATATTCAAAACCCAAAATAATTGTCCATTCTTCCTTTGCAAATTCATAAAATATTCCCATTAATTTGAAAATTTATGAAATTAAAAATCCATCTACAAAATAACATTTTACAAAATGTATCAAAATTTAGAATCATTAGGAGATAAAAACTTAGATTTTACCCTTAAAACATATTTAATCAATTCGATAAAAATTCTCATAAAAGTTCGTTAAGTCCAATAGTGACATAACCAATCCAAACATGACGTATTAACTCAATCAATTCAGAATTAGATCATAAATCCAAAATAAACAAGAAAACTTAAGATGGATACTATTATTCACCTTAGATTGGATAATGAAGTTGAGATTTGATGGAGAATGGTTTCCCTAGCTTTTCCTTTGATTTGCGTTAGTTTTCCTCTTCTAATCTTCCTAGTAATGGTGGTCTTACTTGAGTATTTCTTTGGACCATTTTGTAAAAATGAGAATGAATGAATGAGAAGGTAAGAGATTAAGTGAGGCTCTTTTCCTGATTCACATCTTTCATTTATTCCTCTTTATGTTAAGTTAAAAAAAATCTTATTAGTTAATTAGTTAAGGCCCAATCCAATTAGTTATCAAATCTCAATCCTCATATCATACCATACGTTATCCTGTTTAATCTATTTGATTAAATCTCCTGAATAATGTTACTCAAAATTAGGGATGTTACATTTATCTCTGCCTTTTTGGTTACTTAAACCACATATCCCTCCTTTATTTATATTCATTCTTTTCCTCCAACATTAATCCATATCTAGCCGTCAGTTTGTGGAAGAATAGGCTGAAAATCCTGAAGCAAAAAATCAAAATGAAAATTATAAACAAATGGTGTTGTTGGCTTCGTAATCTGCTGTAAATTCTAGGAGCTGTTAAATTGTAAACTCATAGTGTATTCAAACCATTCAAGGTGCTTTATCAAGGAACCAATTAGGTAACATTTAATATTATGTTTATTCATTTATATCTTCATTTATATCATAGAATATATGAAGATTAGATTTTACAATATCACGAATTCATATAGCTGCTTGTTGTCAAATTTATATTTATGTTCGTATGTACTAAAAAAATAAATTTCATACCTAAGTTTGCTTTTAGTCATGATAAAAATAAAATAAAAACATTTTAATTGAAAATAATAATATTTTAAAATAATTTTTAAACATAATTTAAAATTTAAATGGCTTTATATTCATTATAAATATACATAATTTATTTGATAAAATTTTCTTATACTATATTTTCGAAAAAAATATTTATATATATATAAATTAAAACCGAACAAAATATACATACTTATTATAAATATATTTATATCATACATTTTAAATTTTAATATATTAAAATATATAAATAAATATATTTATATATGTATGTATAATATAAACAACTTTCGAAATATAAATAAAATTAAAAAAATATCCATATAGAAATTAATTAAAAAACATTTTTCAAAAACATGTACTTAATTATTTTTGTGTGTGTGTGTATATATATTTCTTGTATACATACACACATATGTGTATATATGTGTGTGTGTGTATACTTCAAATTATATTATTTTAAATAATATTAGACAGTAAGCGTGAATATAAAGGGGCTAATATGTCCATTTTGGTGTAAATCTCAGCACTTATACACGTGCATGTTAATCCATGCACACTTTATATATTGCATGTGCACGTACATGTATATATGTATTTGATACACATGTACACATTATATATCATGCATATAAAAAAATTAAATCTTTATGTTAATCAATTAAATAAAATAATGATTTTATTTAAAATTGGTTTAGATTACACTAAATAAATTTAGACTTTATAGGCCTAATAAGATCTAAATGGTAAAAAAAATTAAAATTCACATATTTAACCCATTATGTGCTAGCATAATTCCAACATCTCGCTCGCTTGAGAGTTACTACTGTTTTTTCATGGATGGCGAGAAAGAGGACCATGTCTTAGATGATAATACTCCTCTCTCATTCCAACTAGCATTGCATAGTAAAGACTCTACATTTTCGCTTAGGGCTATGAAATATGAAATAGATTCCACATATGAAAACAAAGTACATACTTTGGCTGACATACTCGAGAGGATAAAACTCATCGGTTGTAAATAAAGTTTTAAGAAAAAGATAGATGCAGATGGTCAAGCAGTGACTTACAAAGCAATGCTAGTTGTGAAAGGATTTCATAAAATCCAAGGTGTTAATTATGATGAAATATTTTCTCCTGTAGCAATGCTCAAGTCCATTCCGATAATCTTAGCTATTACTGCATTCTACGACCACGATATATGAAAAATGGACATAAAAACAGCATTTTCAAATGGTGATTTAAAAGAGACCGTTTATATTTCGTAACCTGTAGGTTTCGAGGTTAATGTGAGTGAAGGAAAAGCTTGCAAGTCGTTAAGATCCATTTATGGTCTTAAACAAGTTTCAAGGAGTTGGAATAATGTTTTGATAAGGTAATCGAATAGTTTGGTTTTTATTCGAACATAAAGGAAGCATGCATATATCAGAAAGAACATGGAAGTGCTATAGCATTCTTGGTATTATACGTCGATGATTTGTTACAGACTGGCAACGACATTGCGTTGTTGCAATCGGTAAACTCTTGATTATCTAAAATTTCTCTATGAAGGGTTTGGGAGAAGCAACACATATACTAGGTATTAAAATTTATAGAGATAGATCTAAGAGGCTACTGGGATTGTCTCAGTCCCTGTACATAGATAACATACTAAAAAGGTTAAGTATGGAGAATTCTAAGAGCGAAAATGTTCCGACACAATACAAAATCGTACTTTTAATAAGGACGCTCCTCATACTGATGAGGAGAAAGTGAATATGAAAAGGGTATCATATACATCGATAGTTAGTTCCATAATGTATGCCATTTTATATACTGGGTTGGATGTAGCTTATGCATTGAGATGCGTAAGCCGATACCAATCTAATCCTGAGAAATACATTGCTATTGTAAAATATATACTTAAGTATTTAAGAAATAAGGGTCTTATTCCTTGTATATGGAAATGGAGACCTCCTAATGAAGGAGTAGACAGACTCCAGCTTTCAAAATGATATCGATGGTATGGAGTTAGTGTCAGGTTACGCATTTGCTTTAATGGTGGGGCCGTTAGCTAGAAAAGTTCCAAACGGGAAAAGATATATGACTCTACGATGAAGGCATAGTACATCACCCTCAATAAAGTAGCTAAGGAAGTGTGTTGGATGCGCAAATTTATGAGTGAACTATGGGTGAGTCCCAACACGGTGAATCCAATAGCACTATTTTGTAACAATAATGTAGCGATGCAGATCGCAAAGGAGCCTAGAGCACACAAGAAATCAAGACATATTCTTCAAAAGCGCCACCTTATTACAGAATTTGCCAAGAAGAAAGAAGTCGTGATTAAAAAAGTAGATGCAAAGAACAACATAGCAAATCCATTCACGAGAGTCCAAAATTGATTAATACTCATCAAACTGATCGAAGGGATAGGACTGAGATTCAATAATTGGCCGTAAGTGCAAGTGGGAGACTAATAGAGTTAGGGGTAGTATGACCTAGAGGCAGTTCTGTACTTTGTAGTAATTTATTAATTCTGTAATAAAATCTCATTTGAAACAAAAGGTGGTTTTCTTTCTATTATATACTTGTTATAATGTGTTATTTTAATTATTTTTTTAATTTAAATAATTTAATAGTAAATCCATAAATGATATGTTTTTGTGATAGAAAATACAATGTGTTGTAATCATCAAAAAATTTCATAATAAAAATAAGCATATCGTTTTGAATATTCCTAGTCAAGATGTCCCGAGATTAGATATCGATACATCCATTGAGACTAGAGTATGTAACGCTCTCCAAATATTAGGCATTGTATTACTCATAGCTACTGGAGGCACAAAGGGGTTACGTACTGATAGTGATTCGATAACCATGAAATGAATCGCTCGATAGTTTTCTATTGGTTAGTAATACTAAAGTCGGATAAAGAATATTGAAGTGATAATATTACACAGTTCTCTCAACTTGAGAATATTATTGAACTTCAATGTGGACATTCCACTTTGATTATAGTTAAATCATGGCACGACGTCCATCGAACGACTATAGTTGGATTTGAGTTACGCATTGGATGTGAAACACTATTCGATAGAGAATTCGACTCCTCGGTTATAGAAGTTAGTATCGTGGTCAACTATATTCAACTCAAAGTCAAAGTATCTAGCTAGATCAATTTGGTTAATAATAATTTTTATTATTAAACCAAGAACTTTGTGTTTGGATTATACAAGTTGAATATGGACGATATTGGAATTTTAACCAAAACCAAATTCCATAAGCCCTAATGTGATATAGGTTTGATGAAGAGAATTGGTGTAAATAATCATCACTGTGAGAACCACTTAAAATAGTAAAATTATATTTTACCAAAACTGTATAAGCGATAAATTTGACCAAAGTATCACGCCACCAACTAAAGTGACATGCGAACACTAATATTCGAATTATTCGATACTAATCGCTGACTGAATTAACCCCTATGAGTCGCACAACCGCTTGAATACTTTGAAATACTATATGATTTATTTACTATGGGTCAGAAGTTCCATCATAATCAGCACCTTGAATTTTACGAAAATCTTTCACAACTAGTCTTGATTTATAATTTTCTACATGTCCATCTTCATTTGGATTTTTCTTAAAAATCCATTTACGGTTGACGGGTTTTATAAAAAAGAGGCTCGTTCAATAGTCAATATATCCCCAACTTCATGTGATACAAAAACATTGTCATAATCGTGACTACGAAAAATAAGCACGTAATTAAACATTGACATCTTTGACAAAGTTGATGCAGGCATCAGCAGCAGAATCCACTATGCAAGAGGAACTTGCACAACAAGGACATGAGCGTTAAACATCATTCAGGATCCTGTCCTTGAAGCAGAGCTGAGATCCAAGCCCGAAGATTTTTTCTTGTGACCCATAGGAAGAAGAGATAAGGCGTAAAGATGAATGAGGTTGGAGAGAGAACGGGCGAAAAGATGAGCGTGAGGTGGTAAATGTAACAAATAAATTACTAAATAAAGTTATGGGTACTTGTTTATTACACACGATATGCTTGAAATTGGAATCAAGCGTGATGAAGGCGAGTTTTATGTATTAGATCATTTTATGTCGGTGCTGAATTGAAATTGATTGAGATTTTTGGATTGAGTCACGAAATAGGTTGTTCTCTTTAAGACGTTTTGTAATATCTAATGCTTTAAGAAACATAATATAGGATGAATAAATAAATAAATTTTTAGATAATAACTAATTGAGTTAACATGAAAAACTACTCAAGAAGGGTCTGGTTAATTTCCCAACATGCGGTAACATTATTTTCAACTTACTATGGCCTTAATGTTTTCAACATACGATGACTTTAATTTTTGTCACCTTGCGATAGCTTGACTTTGTTAACTTGCAGCGGCTTGAAATTATCAACTTACAACTTCTTTACTTCATCAACCAACGATAACTTGACTTCATCAATCTCAACTTACGATGACTTGATTTCATCAACTTACGATAGCTTGATTTCATCAACTTGTGATAGCTAACTAGTGATAGCTTGACTTCATCAACCTCAACTTGCGATGGCTTGATTTCATCAACTTACGATAGCTTGATTTCATCAACTTGTGATAGCTAACTAGTGATAACTTGACTTCATCAACCTCAACTTGCAATAGCTTGATTTCATCAGGTCATGATAGCATGAATTCATCATCCTGCAATAACTTATCCATCTCAACTTGCGATAGCTTGATTTCAAAAACTCGCCATAGCTTAACTTCATCAATTTGCGATAGCTTACCCATCTCAACTTGCAATAGCTTTCACATTCTTAACTTGTGTTAGTCCAATTACCTCAACTTGCGAAAGTTTAAACATTTTCAACTTGCGATAGCCTCTCAACTTGCATCAGCTCAATTACCTCAACTTGTGATAGTTTTAAACATTGTCAACTTGCGATAGCCTCTCAAATTGCAATGGCTTCCGTATCACTTGTGATAACTCAATCATCTCAACTTGCAATGACTTTTGCATTCTCAATTTGCGATAGCTTTAGCATGTCAACTTGTGATGGCTAGAACCTGTTCATACTTGAATTTTTGGGTTTAACAATACCGATCCATAAATTGTAATTATTTCTCTCAATTCTCATTTAATAGAAGAAGTAACAACACAAAGAAGAAAGTAGCCAAATTTGGTTAAGTCTATGGATTAGTACCGATCCATAGGTTCCCTCGTAAAAGTAATATTTTTAGTGAACACATAGGTGAACAAGCTTAGAAGCATCAAATGAAAATTTACCCAAGGAATAAAGCACAAAACTCAAGGAAAATAAAAGGAACTCGAGGAAAATGTTAAGTTATGGATCAATATCGATCCATATATGGATCGGTATCGGTTCATCCAAATGATGGGACTTGGTCTGTTTTTCTCCTAAATTTCAGGATCTAAGTGTAAAACAAGTTCAATAGCGACCTAATGACACTGAAGCCTAACACTAGCCTAGTTGAACTATAAATAGACTACTTGCAACAAAAGGAGGACTTTTAATTTTTAGCTAATTGTTATTGTATTTTTAGGAGACGAACTGTTGTCATTATCAATTTTGAAATAAAAATTCGAGTTATAATCGTAATTTCTCTAGCAATAAATTAATCATTAATATGGACATAGGCATGACAGAGTCATTATAAAAATATCAGATTTCTTGTTTTTTTACTATTCTTTTCCATTTTTTCCTTCATATTTTACTTATTGATCTATCGTTATTAGATACAATTCTACTGCATAAAATTGCTACGCTTACGAAATAAACAGTGTTGAATAAATTTTTTAGCTAACATGTACATGTGTGTAGTATACACATATAAGTACATGTAAGGATCAATGAAACCTTTATTTTATAGTCTATTTTTTTTGCATGTTTAAGTTAATTATTTGTCGTTTCCAAAATTGGCACATCATATTATTAATTAAATATTAGCACGTGCTTAAAAAGAGGGGTACTAAAAAAGGTTGTCATGCAAAGTGGCTAAACAGGTAAAAGTAGATAAAAGAAAATAAAAAGGAAAAAATGATACAAACTTGGATGATGCGTGACATACAATTGAAAACTAGTTACAACAGGGAGAGTACAAAATGAATAATACTGATACACTCATTAAATAAACTAAAGTGGGATGTACATAATAAGTCAAAGTATAAACGTAAGTCATTATAATATATTGGTCTGAATCAGTGTCCAAACTCCAAATATGCTTTACTAAAATTTAAATGAGCAAAGGGTCAAGGGTCATGATCTAAAAGATGTTAAACTAATCATTAGATACGTACTTAAACTGCCATTAATCTAATCGTTAACATCCTTTACTTCATTGGACCCCCGTCAGAGATTGTTGAACATTTTTTATTTTTTATTTTTTTCCATTTGTTTATTAGGGGAAACCATGCCTTTCCCTGCCTTGCTGGTTATAAAACGAGTATTTAGACTATAATTTGATTTGTACGCAATGCACCAATCCACGTTGTTTATATGAATAGTTGCTTACACGCAAGCAAAGAAAGCCTTGCACTCGATCGATTCTTTATTGGATGTCCGTCGACATTTAAAAATTACTAATGGTGTCTTTTTAACCAATATAGAAACTGTTAATGGAATAATACATCATCATCATTTATTTGTTTCCAACATTAAACCTTTTTTTTCCAATGTGTTCCACCTTTAACACTAGACGATCTTTTCTTATCATAAAGGTTAGTAGATGTTGAACTTCCATTTCACTTTTGCTACTTCAATTGCATTTATGGGGCCAACAGGAAATTATTGTCTCCGCTTTAGCTATAAGGACATACCTTCAGTATTTTAGTCTGAAGGACAACTTTCTTTAGGTATCAGTTTTTAGTTATTGATAGCAGTTTTTAGATATCGGTTTGTAGTTATCGGTGGCAATTTTTAGTTCGGTAGCAGTTTTGAAAGAATGTTTGTCCTTATAAATAATTTTTTGAAGAATATTTGTCCTTGCGGTTAAAATATTGAGGTCGTATTCTTAAGACTAAAAATATACAATTTTTTATCCTTTAAATTAATTCGCCGCAGTCAAAAGCTAGTTGATGGTTGAGATGAAACGCAACATTCAATACCAACAATGTTTTGATAAACAAATCCACACTTAATCTGTAGAAAAATTGTTACTGAATTTATTTTCATTAATGTATCTTTCCATTTCTATTTCAATTTCAATGTATCAGTTTCTTTATTAATGTATTTGTCCTTCTGTTTGAGCAATTTTTGTACTAATTTACAATTTAATATTAATTAGTAACATTTAATTAAAAATTCATAACATAAAAATGCATTTTTCTTGTCAATCTCAGCCCTTTCCTGCACAATTTTCACTTCAGAAGGAAAAAAAACCTAAACCATCTTCTACTTTCCATAGTACAAATCAAGTCAACCTTTACAAATAGGTCTAAAAAAATTAAAATAAATTTCAAAATTAAAATATGTAACTAAATTGAACTTGATAATCATATTAAAGACTCTATTGCACTTCGTGCAACGTAGGCACAAGTATCTTTCAGCACGTATAGGAACTGTTACTTGGGCATTCAGGGTTAATTCATTTTCTATACGAAGAACTGTTCCTTTTGTCTACGCCACATACAACATTAGACGGCTTCTTAAGAAACGTATAACTTGTGCGGTCCTAAATACATCCCTTCATGCTACCAAATGGTACCCAACGTTCAAAATGTAATAAAACACAGTTGAATCCTAATCAATATGCACCGAAAGTTAAATCCTTTTTTAGTGACTATTAATTAACTAGTGTAAATCATATGTCATCACTATAATATTTTATGTATTAATTATAATAAGCTATCCATATCACCGAATGGTTATACTAGCAGTTTAGAGTTAATGGCAGAATACAATTTAATTTCTAATAAATTACACATCTTTTAAGTCATGCAAAGTGGTCACCGACAACAATATACTAACTAATTTTAACAACTAACATCCATAAAAGGCAAGTTAGTTTAGTTTGACACTTTGCATTTGTGAAAAGTACATTAATAAATACTGGTCTTTGATTATGGACATTTCCTCTGAATATATGAAACTCCATGTTCTTCATACCTGTATATTTTTAAGCAAACAGATTAATTAAAATCCTTACATTAATAAAATTTATTATAGAAAAGTTAGGAGTTTACTAATAAACATACTCAGCTTTGGAGAACCACATCTGCTGAAATGACCCAAGAGACGCCAGAATACTCCCACCTATCCATACACTATAGCAAATCCATATATATATAAATATATATGTCAATGTTTGTATCTAACTATTGTATAAAGCATATTCTATGTAACAATGATGAAGCTTGTTTAGAAGATACATTACATACTTATTCAGAAAAGTGTTCATATCTTTTTTGAAACTTAATTCTTGTCAATTCAAAAACAAAGTGATCAAATCTTATTTTAGTTTCTTAATTAAGGTATTATTATTCTAATTTGAGTTAACGTTCGATGCCATAGTACCGGTTATTATAGTGGCAATACAAATTCAAAAAAAAGAGAGGGTTAAATGCAGCTAAAGGAATCAATCCAAGAGAATACACACACACACACACACATATATATACATATATATACATGCATATATATATGAACAAATAAATAATATACATTCTCTCTTGTCACTTCGCTCTATTATTTAATTTGGAACTTGTGGCTAATATAAAGAGGACATGAGGTGTAGCCGATCCTTGCCCTTTGGGAAAAAAGAGGATAAGATAAAACCGGAGATCTAGAGGTATATATGATGAGAGATCTCCGGTTTTATCTCATCCTCCTTTATCCCGAAAATCTCATCATTTGGTCTGAAAGATCATGGGTGTCCACGGCTTTAGTGGAAGTTGGCAGGGGTTCCCAACTCCCCGACAGAGGGAGAGAGATCGATCCCTGACAGCTACACTTTAGCAACTTGTAATTTACGGAGGCATGTAATAATCTCTTAAAATGAGTTGAAAATCTAGAATCAAAAAGTGCATCTACGAGAGCCAGGCTAAAACGGGGGATCGGTTGAGGCAGGCCCACCGAATTCCCTAACACTACTCTCCGGAGTAGGGTTTTAAAAAAAAATCATGGGACCAACAAGAAATTTTGACGGTTTGACCAAAAAATTAAGTGGTGGAGATGGAGCATCTCTAGCGGATGAGATTTAGGGATATTTGAGGACCATTCCCATTATATTATATATATATATATATATATATATATATATATATATATATATATAATGTGTGTTTTACCTGAATCGTCTTTCAGTTGCATTCCCACTTGCAAGTACCTTTACTCGAGCAGATTGAGGAGCCACCTGTTAATTCATTTCATTGACATCATGACTAGATTCATTTATAAGATAATAGAAAAACCATGTCAAACAGGCTCGTGTATAATTAACAAAATAGTGTGATCAACCGACAGTTTATGAATTCATTTTGGATTGAATCTTCATACCGAATGGATAATTTTCTTATCAATTGTGTTCGTCTCATTAAGAGCTAAATGATTATATCTTAACATGTCTTAAAATGAATATAAACGAACAATGTATTTGCTCTTCAAGTTGGTCAAAATTTAAAAAGATACCTGTTAACAGTTTTATGGACCAAAATTGGAATTGAATCAACCAATGAATTGAATCTCTCTCCAATTGTTCTTTATTCGATGCTACATAATGCATAGTTTCGTCACTCAATTTATAATACGAAACCCGAGAAAACAAATTTCTCCCGAAATCGGTAATCAAATTTAAAGAAATCAATAAATTTTAGTTAGTTTAATGGACTAGTTCACGTTGATCCATACTCCGAATAAACCATTAGACAAATTTTTAGTCAAATCCATTAGAAGAAACAAATGTTAGAAGGAAAAAAAACATACTTTGAAAAAACAATAAATCAAATGCGGTCCGACTGTTTTTAGGAAATCAATAATCAAAACATCCCGGAGATTACAGGCACCCTAACAGTTTTATGCGTTCATTGGTGATTTCTTGATTTATTGAACACCTGGGAGCATTAAGTGAATCATCAAGATTGATAAGTTAACACTTGGATAACTAGACCCCAATTCATCATATGACATCTTACAGGTGTGCAAGTCTAGAATCTTATGAGAAATAATAACATTTCAGTAAAAAATATCAGAGTCGCAGGTTTAAAAGTATAATCTTTAACCCCTCAAGAAACAAAAAGTGCTATAAGAAACGGTAAATAATCAGAATGAAGATGGAATAACTTCATGTAAAAAACGTTTACCTCCATGAGATCCTTCTCCAGTCGCTCTTTTAGTTGTTGCATTGATGCAGTGCCGCCAGCAAGCTATTTGAAGACAAGATAATTTGAGACGTATAAAAAATATGGAGTATAAGCATTCACACAATGCATACTTGAACATGTTTAATGAATATCACTAGACATCATAATTTTCTGATTATAATATTTGGAACACTTTTAGCCACTTAAAAATATTTCAAATACAAAGAGAATGCATGTATAGTTACATATTACACATAGGGGTAAATATAATGCAGCTTGGGTATTGACTGATATTTAAATTATTATTTCATGGTTTATAAATTATTAAGTATGAAAAGATCAATGGCAACAATCTTGACATAGTAAAAAATATTTTTCATCGATTACTAGAGAAAGTTGCATGTTACAAGTTATTACAAGACATGACTTAATTACATAAAATTATGTTCTCTCACTCACATCATCACCGATGAGAAAATTGATTTGGGTGAGACTGAGAGTTGTATCAATGTTTACTTCGTTATGAGAACGAGTTTATTCTTATTTAGGAAGAAAGTAAAGTTAGAGGGTGGCATTTTTAGAATGAATTTGGAGATGAAAAGCAGTTTTGGGGGTATAAATGAATTGATGAAAAATTGAGGTTACGGATGATAATTTTAAGAATTTAAGTAGGATTAGACTTTACCCTGTCGTCTGGCTTTTTTTCTCACCTCGTTATAATACAATATTAATTGCAAGTGCTTACATACACAGGAATCATTACATATATTAATTGTATCTGCTTGTATACACAAGAATTTTAAGAATTCAAATAGGTTGCTTTTTGTGTCCTAAACCACGAGTCGTTGAAAATGTTCAACTATTTGGGACCAAACCCTACATCGGTATATAATATATTATGCATCACAAAGTGGTAGAAAAATATTTTTAACATCAAGATGCATGCCCAATGACAATGATGAGCATATATGTTTGTTTACTTCAAATAATATATGACAACATATATGCATATCTAATGGCAATTATGTATCAGTAAGATTCTATTAAATGTTTACATCAAAACCGAAATATTAGAATGTTTAACATATATGTTTGCACATAAATGAAAACTATGACAACATAAATGAGGAGCCTTTATGGATGATTTAAGCAATATCAAGGTTTTGTGCAAGATTTTCATACTGAGCTTACAGTGGTCTATATTAATATCATAAACATAAATGACAACATATTTTTTGAAGAAATCTAAATTTTCATTTAATGGATGACATAAACTAGAATCAGGAAGAAGACTGACAAAAGTAAAGACAATAGCTGGATAACCTTCAGTTGACACAAATTACTTCCATGAATGGGGAAACTAGTTAATATAGGTCACCAGCATCTTATGGTGCCACTTCTAATGAAAGGAAGTAAACGCTCCTATCTGAGTTAATTTGAAGCAACTTCTGAGCATTGAGTAACACAACGGAAAACTAAAAACTTCAACCTCAAGACTTAAGTTGTAAATACAACAAATTCTTAGCAGGTTAATTCACATGTTGATATATCAAAAACATATGCACCTTTGCTAGTGGTATTTAAAGCAAATCATCCAGGAACTAAAATCATACCAAAATACTGCTGAACAATTCTCTTCTGATATCTGCATCACACTTATTTATGCTCTCAAGGACCTAAGAAGACATGTATTAACATGAGTTGAGTTCAACATATGTACAAGATTTAACTCACCGTTTATCAATAGAAAATAACAGGAGATATTCACCATTTGTGGAAGACCACGAGCAAGAGCAGCATCTGCAAAGGTGTCCATTCCAGGAATTGTCTGTGATTGAACAAATGAATAAAACAAAATGTCATATTTATCTCTGACTTTATCTGCTTGGTTCTATGGATCTCACATGTGTGTATACATGGAAATTCTATTGGGACACAAGTTGTGAACAATTGGTAACACGACAAATCTGAACCATTGGATCCCCCCCCAAAAAACTTGAATTCAACCCTTTGTGTGAACACACTGAGATCCAATGGTTAAAATATTATGTGTCGATAGTCACTCCTATGTATGTATGTGTGTGTGGTGGTGGTGTGTGGGCGGGGGGGGGGGGGGGGGGCACGGATCCCCATCTTTTAAACCCCCTTCAATCACTCCACTGTCTTTTAGTGGAAATCTTTTTTTCCAAAATGAAGTAGATTTTTGTAGGTTTTTTTTAAAAAAAATTGGGTATTAAAATGGTGGTACATTAGTATATAACATAATATAAGTCAATAAATGTCCAGTAATTCGAATAATGTACTACGCAGGATTCGAACCTATGACGTTATGGACAAAGCCGGAACGTCTACCCACGAGAGCAGTGGTGCTGGACAAATCTAAATTATTTCGAAATGTTTAAACTTTTCAAAATTACATTTCAAATCGACGGGTAATACGAATATTTTCGACGTTTTATATTCATTTGCGATTTTAAAGTAGTTAAAAGTTTTGAAATAATTCGAATTTTTGCATAGATGATCTCGCTAAGAAATAGAACACGTCCATAAAAAATCAATTCGGTTCAAAAAAAATTGCACAAAACAAAGGGGGACACGAGAAAGAATTCAAGGATGGAGGAGAAGGATTGACATCTCCTTCCTATAATCCCTTTCCATCCACTTTCATCTTTTAGTGAAAAAAGTTTTTGAAATGTAGTAAATTTTTGCAGATATGTTCAAAATGTTAGCTAGATCATCTACATAAAAGTTTGAAACGTTTAAACCACTTCAAAATTACATTTCAAATCGAGGGTTAATATAATATTTTTGACGCTTCATATTCACTTGCGATTTTGGCGAAGTTGAAAATTTTGAAATGATTCAAACTTGTGGACGGATGATGTCCCTAATTAATATAACATATCGATAAAAATTCACTCCGGTTCAAAAAAAATGCACAAAAAACATGAAAGGCCACAGTAAGAGGATCTAGATCCCTCTCCATGTATATGTAAACATATATTAGGAGGGATTTGTGTCCCCTTTCATAAGTATCCTCTCCATAGCACATCTATCGTCTTTTGGGCAAAAATATTTTGAAAGGCAACAAAATGGCGTAGATACAATATATTCACTATTCAGTTCATCTCCACTAAAATATGAATCATTTCAAAACTTGCAAATTCTTCTAAATATAAGATTGTGTTTGGTTTGCCATTTTTAATTTTAGGTTTTCGTCCATACAAAAATATACAAGACGCATGTATATTGTCGAAAACGAACAATTTAGAAAACGAAATTAACATACAAAATAGAAAACAACTTTCTTTTATTTTCCGTATTTTGAAAATAATAGAAGCACGAGAAACAATCCATCCTTCCGTCGTCCCTCCATCCCCTCCGTCGTCCCTCCATCTTCCTTCCATCACCTCCGTCATCACTTCAGTCTTCTTATATTTAAGATACATATTTGAAAATAGAAAACCCAAAATTCGTTTTTAAATCAAACACTATCTAAATTTCTAGTCAACGTTTAATGTATCTATATTTGATGGTTTGTATTGATGTATAATTTTGAAGAAGTTAGAAGTTTCAAAATGATCCAAATTGTTGTATAGATGATCTGAATAACAAATTAATCCCATTCACAGAATTTTGTTTTGTTTTGTAACATTTTTTGTACAAAAGAGGGGAAATTGGCTCAGGAGGGGCGACATATGGAAGTATGAGAGGAGCCACGAATTTACCCCCCCCCCCCCCTCCTCTGTGTTTAAGTCTCTTGGTGTGCGTGTGTATCACTGATTTTGAAATGGAGATGATAATGTAAATGTGTCGGCAATTAATCCTCATACAAGGTGGAAAATATGTTAGAACATGTATATCGCTTTTCATTTGATGCATTGCCAATTACTTTAGCAGTGAAATAATCCAGTTTATATCCACTTGCATAACCAATCTAATCTTTGGTCAACCTTCTGACCCATGCCAAAAGGTTTTTACATAACATCATAATTTAATGGAGCTTAGAGGTTAAAATTCAAGCAAGCAGAAATTAATTTTGCGAAGGTACTAGGGAAGAAAGAAAATTTATCGCACGTATGCATGAAACATTATGTATTAAAAAGTTTAACGATAAGACTTACCTGAACTAAAGATGGATTGAAAAGAACATCCGGAACCTTAAACCTGTCAGCACCAATTTCAATTGTCCTGCATCAAGAATTGGGCTTTAACAAAATACTGCCGAACAGTCCTCTCTCAAACTATAATGCATACTAGAACTTGTACTGTATATTATCAAGTCAAGAATTTGAAGATATTGAACTTTTACTGGAAAGCTAACATGTATGATAAACTTACTGGCCATCAGGAAGCTCGTATGACGTCATTGGTATATTTGCATATGACTTTTCTGAAACAAAGAAGAATCACAACATAAGTGTATGTAAATTTGTGCAAATACATGTTTTATCAAATAAAGCACCAAATTAACTATTTGATTTATTATTCAGGTTTTAATAAGTTTTACTGTTTTAGACATCAAAGATGCAGACATAAGTACTTACTATGTTATCAACAAAAACGGCATTGATTATTAATAATAGTAAAAATTTGATGTAATATTTTGACATGACAAGCTTTTTGGCAAACCAATAAATAAACATGCTTCTAAAGTTATATTATGTTACCATTGATAGTTGCGGGGTTAGTGGTAGTGAGTCAATGGAGTGGGTTATAAACACAAGTGCAATGGTACTGATAGTAGTACCAGTAGCAGAACCTAAATTCATGCTTCTAGGATAAAATTTAGAAAAACCAGTCATTAGTTAATGTGACAAACAATGGATCGTAAAATCCTTTTAAAACAAGAGAAGAGATGAATACTATATAGTATATACCTACGACCAGAACATAGTTTAGCTTAAATTATGCACGTTCAAGCTAGTAAATTAAAAAAACGAAAAAACATCAAAGACTAAACACAGTTAAAACAAACATCATTACTTCACAATAAATATTTATAACAAGATTTTTAGTTAACTGTCAGGTGCTTTCTTTATTGCATATAAGGAAAACATGTAGTGCCTACAATCATTACATGACAAGCCTTTCAATATTTGTCTAAAGACTCTAAACACAACAGTAAGCTCTGCAAGTTCAAAACATACCATCATATGGAGTGTCTGGGACCCTACATACACTCTCCTTTATGTCGCTAGCTATTACTCTCTGCACCACATAGGCTGATTAGTATATTTAAACAAGAGATGTGAAACATGCATGATGTGACCAACCTGAGAATAAAGCTTGTAGCTTTCTGTGGTATTTGGAAAATCAAGATCAACAGTCTGCAAACATAAATGGATTAAAATGACTAGACATCATCAAAGTACTAGTGAGATAAATTATCATAAGGATTACAGGCAATTTGAGAAACATAAAACTAGTTTGTAGGTAACAAATGCACAACAAGAAACATAGCTTTGGGCGATCGTTGTAGATGTGAAGCATTTTACTGAATCACATAAACATGCTCAATATAAAAAGCAAACAATACATTTCAAAATTTCATGGCGTGCGAAATTTTAAGAGAGTATTTTGGTTTATCAATTTGCAGATGTCTTGCCAACAAAGACCTGGTATACGTAAGATTCAATGCCAAAAGGCATTATCATCCTGCTATCTATATTTACTGTGTCACTCAACAAGAAGATAAAATATAACGATCAAAGAATATCAATTACCAATGAACAATGGCTTAGGGTAACATGATTCTGCAACTAAGTTCAAATGCTAATATTTGGTTGAAGTAATCTGTTACACAAAAAATTCAAGAATGTATAGACAATAGAACACTATTCCATTAAGTAATTTTATTGTAGTTTAGTGCAGATTGGCATTAAAAAACAAAAGCATAAGGTCAATTCAACAACTTGAAAATGACTGGGAAAAGTTGATTGTTGAAACTAATCTGATATCTGTACAAGGAAGCTAACCTAATCTATGACTATTCACATTATATACAAAGCCTACCTGAAATTCTCCAGGGCGTACTTCTTTCCTTTTGAAGGAGTATCTTGGTTTCATCTAGGAAAGAAGGTAATTTTAGCTAAATGCTCAAATAAATGGTAAATAATATATCATGAAGACCGTCGTATCAGCCAAGTTTACTTACTACAATGCCTTTGCTCGCCAAACTTTTCATCATACAATCAGTTAGAAATTCACCTCCAACTGGAGAAGATGACACAGCCTACAATAACAAGTAGTAAAAATTAATAGCAAAAACTTAGGTGTTGCTCTCTAATAAGCCGAATGAAGCAAGAAAAATTCAGTAGCTATGTGATAATGTTCCTCCCAATATTTATTTTGCATGCCCCTAGAACTTGTGCATTCGCAGAGATGAATATGCTTGATACTTTAATACAAATGAACAGCTTTTGCAAGGTTGTGGAAAGAAGTAAAAGTTATAGTGAATATAGAAGCATAATATTATAGTGAATATATAGTAAAAGTTATACTTAATACAAATGAACTGTTGTTAAGTATTAAAATATAGAAGCATAATATTATACATACACAGCGAAACACTATAGATGTCACGGAAGGGTAGGAAAACTGGTCATCATTTTCTGTCTGGTATATTATTTGTCAAGCCATGATAAAATGAGAAATTGATACATATGAATGATTTCCACAAGGGAGAATAAGCCAGGTTTGAGAAAGTAAGAATAAAACGAACTTTTTTATTTAATCCTGAGTACATATATTAACTTTTTTGCATTTTCCCCCATTACAAACCTTTTGATTGTTACTTGCCTTCTTCACAAAATTTCATGTTTTATCATTTATTTTTGCTAACAGTCAAATACCACATTTTTTACCAAATCATATCGGTGGGTGATCATTTTATGCCTGATTTTTGGTATTCCTTCTACATATGGGCAAAATAACTTATGTATTCCAGTTAAAACCTTTAATGTTTGATATCCAAATTTGGTATTGAAAGAAGATAGGAAGTTTATCAATGGTGAGGCGAGTTATATGATAGCCAACTTTGCTTGGGTTAATTGGAACGAAATCAATGATGTTGCCATGAAAAAAATATATGTAAATATGCTTGTTAAATATCATTATCCATGCTTTCATTCAGCAGGTGGTATAAAGAGGAAGCCGGAACAGATGGCATAAAATGATGAACCCAACAAGAGGCTGCATGAAAGATCGGATACAGTTAGAAGAAGAGTAGTTGAGAACAGAAGACGGGAAGCGGCTGAGAATATAACTACTGAGGAAACCGAGTGATCTTATCTTACATACAGTAGTTGTATTAGCTTTATTTTCTATTATCAGTTTCATACTTTACATCTTCTTAGCTTATGAAGATGCATTGTAAATATTTCCAAAGTATTCGCTGTGCGTTTTGTCTTTTGAATGAACCAACATACAAACTAAATGGTAAGTAATATATAGGCCGGAGAAACTGTTCTAAATATATGCTTGAATCTTTTACTCCACAATTATGATCATACTGGTGGTCACATGCTTCCACCTTTTACACTGTTTAGTAGCTCAAGCATAAGTGGTATGATAACAATAAAGTTTACCAATATGGCTGATATTTTATAATGAAGCTTAACATAAACAAAAGTAGTATTATCAAAGCATTTTATAGCCCCCTGATGTCTAACACAGACAGCAGTGTATTGATGTGCTTAAGAGGACCACAGTTCTTGAAAAGTCGTGTGTTGGAGTTAATAGTTCTCGTGCTTTGGATGCCACCATACTTTGGCATTTCAGGTTTGGTCATATTTCTGAGAAGGGCTTAGAGTTACTTCATAGACGGAAGATGATCAAAGATGACTTCGACAAGTTGGATTTCTGACAGGAGTGTGTGTTAGGTAAGCAGACTAAGATATCCTTTGGAGTTGGACTCCATTAACCAGAGAGGGTACTTAATTATGTGCATATAGATGTTTGGGGACCAGTTGCTACTGCTCCCATTGGGGAAGTGAAGTATTTTATCTCTTTTATTGATGATTTTTCTCGAAAAAATTGAGTGTATCTGATGAAGATCAAATTAGAGAGCTTTGAGAAGTTTACGGCTTGGAAGGTGCTTGTTGATTGATTTGCATAAGTTATAAGATGTAATAAACTTAAGTGATAGTTTTACGAAAGGATTCATAAATAATATTAGTGTTAAAGGAAATATACTGAGTTGAAAGATTGTGGGAAAACTTTTTCATAAAGGTAAATTATCATCTGAGTGAAAAATGATTTCTTTAGAATAATTTCCTTTAATAAAAATATTTGAAAATAAATAATTAAAGGGATTATATAAAGAAGCACATTTATAAAGTGTTTGAGCTTAAGATAATGTTTTTATAAAAGTTTTTTAGGGTTAATAAATACATATGTTACATGTAGATCATTTTATCACACAAATGTTGATCAAATATTCGAGTATGGAACTTTGAGGTATTTACACCAGTCCGAAAAAGGATTTATCACTCGATTCTTGACGACGAAGATTGATGAGGGTTTGTGGTTAGATACTTTAGTTTTCAATCATGGTTGAGAGCTATGCAAGGAAAGCAAAGGTTTCTGAGCAAAGAGCTTGATTAAAGTCCGCACTAGAGGATCGGGTGATCGATACAAGTTTGAAAATAAAGTTGTGTATTCGAATAGGAGATTGAATAAGATATTTCATACGAATAATCTGTGTATATTAAATGGAATTAAGTTTAAAGATAAATGTTTTAGACAAACTATTGTTTGGGCAATTACGAGGACGAAATTCTTTTAAGTAGGGGAGAATGTAACGACCCGTAATTTTAACACTTTGAAAATATGATATTTAATTATTTTAAATATTCAAATGTAGATTTTTCAAACTTAAACAATCATGTTTTATATAATAAATAAGAATGGTAAACTTATTTTTGATATTGAATAAAGATTTTGGATTTCCATTGTAAAATTGACAAAAGTCGGATTCCGATAAAGTAGGATAAATATTCGTGAAATTTGTTTAAAGGATAAACAATTCCTTTTAAATATATATATATATATATATAATTGATATCAAACTCATTTGATAATAATATTAATTTAATTTATAATGGTTTGATAAATATATAAAACTTGTTTTACAAAATTGACAAATTTCGTCGCATATCGATAAATCGATGTCGTATTTTTATAAAAAGATTTGGATATTGTTTTATATTATTTTATAAGTCAAATATGCTTGTTTTAATTATTTAAAGATAATAAGAAATTTATTCTAAATTTTGGTTTACATGAATCAATAGTTTAACAAAAACGTCAAAATGTGACCGGAAAACGTTTTGTCGAAAATCAACGTTTTATCGATTAAAAGTTGTCGCAACGTTATCGCACCTTTGTTACCATATTTGAAACATATAAATGTACACATTTTAATGCTAATCAAGTTTACTTTTACTAAATAAAAATTAGAAAACTTCTAGAAGTCATTAAGAAAAGTAAGTAAAAATTAACAAAAGTAAGTAAGAAAAGTCAAAAGTAAACATCAAATCAATATCACATCAAAAGCCAACATAATTATTATTTTACTTAGCTTAGTTCTTAAGGGATTAAGACATAAAGTAAGGATGTGAAAGGTGATGTTAAGTATTGAAAAAGTGGAGATGACTTTAGGTTGAAGTAAGGTTATTTTGGTAATTTGGTAAGAGGTTATTTTGGTAAATTACCACTTCTTTCTTTTTCTATAAATATCCACCTTCTTCACTTTCATTCACATTTTTTCTTCTTCTTTTCTCAAGCTTCTTCATCTTCTTCTTTTTCTCTTTAATGGCTTCCAAGCCATAGAAAAAATTATAAAGAAATAATGTCAAAATATTTATAAAATATTCAAAAGAAATCAATGTCCATTCTCTTCAAATCAAACTCTTTTTTTCTCCATATTTTACATCTTCTTCTCTCGGCCATAACTTCTTCAAAACAGAACCAAAATGCAAAATTCTTTTTTTCAAATCATGTATTTTTCCAATGGCTACAACTTTCTAGTTAACCACTTTGTCTCATTCTAAAATTAACTAGGTCAAAAAATCCACTTCTTTCCAGTGCAATTTCTGACTCAGTTTTTAAGCCAGAGAATAGGTCATTTTGTTTTGATCATAACTGATCCAAATTAAGAAATTCTTTTTTTCAAACCATATAAAATTCCAGTGGCTATAACTTTTATGTTGATCACATTTTCCAGTTTTGAGGTTTGCTATACCTGAAACTCAATTCTTTGAAGTGCATTTTCGGGTTTCAATTTTGTCAATCCGACAATACCTCTTCTTCATTCTATCATCTCCCTCAAAACAGCTTGGATTTAAATGATTCTTTTTTTTCAAATTCAAGATAAAAGAATTTTCACCAACTTTTCTAAAATTTGAGATTTAGAGGGCCTAAAATCAGATACAAGATAACCTATTTTTCGGATCAAAATCTTGGAAATTCAAGTTCAAAGCTCTACCGCTTCTGCTTTATACTTTCGGCCAACCTCTATCTCAAGCCTCGACTAAGCTATTGGAAGGAAGAGGATGTTTTTTGCTAGTGTTTAATGGAGTAGGAAGTAGTTAGTGAAGTGTTGGTTGATTAGAATGTTGGTAGGAAGTTTATCGCTTTGGTTTATGGTGAGAAACTCTATTTAACATCTCTATTTTTATATATACATGTTTGATGATGTGTTATGATTGTTATGGATGCTTATATATGATTTGATCATCAAGTATTGATTGTTTGATATGATTGTTAAATTGTTTTACCAAGTCACGTTAATACATGTCGATAAGCACAAAGGAAATCACTTTCCTTTTGAAAATGAAAGGATGCATATGGAATGCTTAAACCTTTTGGAAATAGTTTTAAAATGAGTTAGAAATGTTTTATAAACATTTAAATATGTTTAAAGAAATAAAGAAAGAAAATCAAGATTTCATCTTGTATAGTTTGAAATATATCCAAAACAATTTTCTAAAAACATCGCGGTTTTGCAGTTCGAAATCCAAAAAGGTATTCCTTTATAAATGATATTTTTAAATGATTAAAAATATGAAATTGATAAATCTATTAAAATGGTTTAAAAGAGATTTGAAATGGAAAATATGAATTTTCAAATATTAAAAAGTTGTTTAAATACAATAAGCTTATATAGCACTTTCTGCAGCACTTTTATGCTGCAAATTCTATAATCTTTTGAATGTAGTTTTAAACTTAACAATTCTTTTCTAAATCTTTTGTGAATGATTTTAAAAGAATAATTAAGTGTTTTAAATGATGATTTGGAAGTTTAATAAATCATTTCTAAAATGAAGATTAATAACTGAGTATGCGGAAACGACTAGTACATTTGTCCTGCCTGTGAGATCTGGGAAGACAAAACAAGGTGTTTAACTAAGGTTAGGGATGGAGCAACCAGTGCCCTAAACTAACCTGGCCTATGTTTTCTTTTCTTAGGCGAGAGGTAGAATAGATCGAAAGGAAAGCCCGGATGCTCTAAAAAGATCATATTTAAGTTTTTTCAAAATAAAAGAAAAGAAACAGATTCTTTGAATGTTATTTAACCACTTAACATTTTTTTATTCAATAATTGGTACGAAGGAACCGGGATCGGATTTGGGTGATTCCTGTTCGAAAAACCGGGATCGGATTTGGGTAATTCCTATCCGAAAACCCCTTCAAACTAATTTTCGAAATAACATATTGAAGACAAAGATCGTTAAAGACAAAGATATTCATGATGTAGGATTACTTGCCATTAGTCCTTGGAGGTGAAACTTGCCATTAGCCCCTGGAGGTGAAATTTATCATATTTAAGATGGCAGTAGTGCTCTGTTATGAAAATCTTCGATTTGCAAGAATATGATTTGAAGTTAAGAAAGAAATCTTTGATTAAGATTTAAAAGAATGATTTGAAAAGGTTTTTCTAAGTAACAGAAAAGATGATTTGGAATTATTCCAAGATTTAAGAAAGGTTTAAATAAACCAAATGATTTGATAAATGAGACTTAATGATTCCATATACTTTTGAAAAGAAAATAGAATAAATTGAAGAGAATATATCTAAGGAAGATATTTGTTTTAAATAAAAGATGAAGTGATTGATTGATAATTGATATCCACATATGAACTTAAAATCTTTTAAAGCGATAATTGGATTTCGAAGGAACCAGGGTCGGATTTGGGTAATCCCTATCCGAAAACCACTTCGAACCAATGTATACGTTCAAAAGTGAAGACATGTTGAAGATGATGATTATTGAAGACCGTGGATCTTTATAGCGTGAGGACTGCTTGTTGATTTGCTCTGGGTAGCTCCCGAGTTATATATAGCAGTGGTCTACTCGTTGTGGAGATTTTTCGGATTGCAAGGACTACTCGCTACTAGTGGTAATAGGAGAGTGCCTTCGGTTTGTCATGTTCTTGGACAATTTGTATGGACGTTTGTCTGATATTGCATTTCTAATGATTACGAACATTGGTTTTTACAAACGTACAACTGTTTGGTGACGGAGAAGGCAACTTCTCTTAGCTTTAACATCCTTCCTTGAGACGTACGAACTCAAGGGTTGTATTTTTATGGAAGACAATTAGTAGTCAACGGAAACGGCAAATGTGGCATTCAGAGATATGATATGTGCTATGTGAAAAGGTAATCGTTGCCTTAAGCCTCATCAACCCGGAAATGACCGAAACAGGATTAGATGCAGCAAGGCGGGTCATTCCCAAGTAGAGTATGATCATCCTCTTCTAGATATATTTCTTTCCGCTATGACGTTCGGGATGTAAATTAATGTGGTGTATGGAAACGAACGCTCGATTAAAGGTCGATAACGACCGGGGATGACATATTCGATATTATCTAGTTATAGAGGTAGGCGGGTCTTGTGTTTGTAGGGGAGCTTTGTGATGGTTCCTCGGGACATCCATCTAGAGGTGTACCCATTTCGGAAGGTAGATCCTTCACCTGGTCATTTGTATGGAAATCCATTCTCCAATAAGAACCTATGGTTTTGTTTGTATTGGCGTAACGAATAGCCTCGAAATGCTATATGAGTAACCATTTCGGATAAGATTAATAAGTTTATTTGCAAAGATTTTCAAAGAGATGTCATTAAAAATAATATCAAATGTTTTGATATAAAAGTGTTAGTTATCATAAGGTACAAACCCGTCCGTGTTTATGTGTGGGCGTGATCTTATGAGATATTCTTTTTTCAAAAGATTTTATTTAAAGGCTGATATATGACACTGTCATTTATTATTGAGTTTTTCTCACACTGGTTTATCAAGCCTGATCCGGATATTTTCAATACTCGGGTCAGATCCGAGTAGTTTCAGGTTGAGTTGAAGACGGTTGGAGTTTCCAGAGGAGAGCTGGAGATCTTCATCATCGTATGGACATATTCTATTATCCACTGTGCTTAGTTAGTTTTAGTTGATGTTTGTCAGCAATTGTAAGGACAGATGTTTATAACTGTCCAAACTGAATTTAGGTTAGACTCTGGTATATGTATTTAAATGTTTTCCGCTGTAAAGATATTTGTTCAATATTATATGTTATTCCATTCGTGTGAGATTCTGTTCTGTCTATTTTTCTTTATTACCCTTCATGTTCTGTAATTTCGTGCAATTTGAGTTGGACATGTGTGGTTTATTGTCGATTCAAAGGGTACGGAAAAACGGGCCGTGACATTTGGTATCTGGTTCTAAGTTAAAGGTGCTAAGATCTGATAACGGCGGCGAGTTTGTCTCTGGGGAGTTTCTCGACTTTTGTAGACAGCATGACATTGAGAGACATTTCACTACACCAGTTAATCCGCAATCCAATGGAGTTGCTGAGAGGATGAATATGACTTTACTTGAGAAGGCTCGTTGCTTGAGATTGACGGCGGGCTTATCTAGAGGCTTTTGGGTTGTGGCATTATCGCATGCGGCGCATATTATTAATCGGATTCCGTGCTCAGCCATAAATGTGAAGATTACAGAAGATAAGTAGAGGGGTAAAGCCGTATACCTTGGTTATTTTCGTATTTTTGGTTGTCCTGTGTATGTTCACCATACAGATGATGATAAGTTAGAGGTTGGAGCATACAAGGGCATCCTCTTCAAATACACAAATGGTATCAAAGGATATCGTATTTGGCACAATGTTGATAGGAAGATTGTTCATTCCAGACATGTTACTTTTAATGAGTCAGCAATGTTCAATCCTAAGAAAACTTACCTACCACATCAAATGTTTCTGATAGGCCTAAGGAGATGGAAGAGGTTCCTATTTTACAGCCTAGTAGTAGAGTTGTTGATGCTGTTGAGAGTGAGATAGATGCAGTTGATGTGACATCACAGAGTAGTCCACAGGTGCCTTCTAGTAGTGTTGGTGATGTGAATAAAACTAGAGGAAGTTCAGTTCAAGGTGGAGTTGAAAGGAGTTTAGACGAAGTTGTACCTACTCAGGCCAGTCGTAGGACTATTAGGCCGCTTGAGAAGTATGGTGATTGGCAGTTTGCAAAACTTAGCCTTAGTGATCAGTTTGATTTTGTCCAGCATGTGGTCAATGAGGAGCCGCTTGACCTTGAAGCTTTGAAGTCATGTGACAGTTCGAAGTGGATGTCGCTATGGAAGAGGAGCTAAAGTCGTTGAAGAAGTGGATGTGCGCTATGCAAGTGGGTGTTCAAGGTGAAGGATGATGGAAGATACAAGGCTAGACTTGTTGCTAAAGAGTTTTCACAGAGGAAGTGATTGGAGTATGATGAGATTTTTTTCCTATAATGGGACACCCTTCATCTGTATTTTGCTTGCTATAGTTGCCGCTCATGACTTGAAGTTAGAGCAACTTGATGTGAAGACCGCTTTCTTGCATAAAGACTTGTATGAGACTATTTACATGAAGCAGCCATACGGATTGTCGTAGATGGAAAAGAGAATTGGATTTGCAAGCAAAAGAAGTTATTTTAAGCAGTCGTCTAGACTGTGGTACAAGAGCTTTGATTTTTTTTATGCTTTCATTTGGTTATGATCGTAACATCAAAGACGCTTGTGTGTACTTCAAACATTTAAAGAATGGTTATTTGGTGTATTTACTCTTGTATGTGAATGATATGTTGATTGCTTTCAAGGATAAAACTGAAATTGATAGTTTGAAGTTGAAGCTTAAGGCGGAATTCGAGATGAAAGACCTTGAAGAAGTAAGGAAGATTTTTGGTAAGGAAATCCAAAGGGATATGAAGCTTGGACTTTTGGGGCTCACTTAAAAGAAATATATTCTGAAAGTGCTTACTTGGTTTAGCATGAAAGGAGCAAAGGCAATTAACACACTCATGCCTTGACACATACAGCTTTCTAATATAGGCTCTCTGATCTTAGAGAAGGATAAGGCTTGTATGGAGAAGGTCCCATATACGAGTGCAGTTGGTAGCATGGTTTGAGGTATCGGACGACATCCCGAAATTTCGAGGGTACAGTGCCGGTGCCGGTGGTGAGCGAGCCGAAATCAGTTTCGTTTCTGATGTAAAAAAAGGCCAACCAAGATCGCAGCAAACCAAAATCCAAACTAAAAACAAAAAAATCAACTCACTGTAGAAACAAAAAACAAAAAATCAACAAATACGAAACATAAAATCAAAATCAAAATCAAAAGAACATACCCGAGTTAAGATCGACCTCAACTGTAGCTTTCAAGCAAAATAGAATGAGCAATTATTCGATTTTTCTCCAACCCTAACTTTGGTCGATATGAATTTGAGCAGTAGAATAATTTGCCCTAGGTTTATTTAAGTTGGGCTGGGCTGGGCTATGTTGGGCTGAAATTATTTCATTAGGCTTAAGGTTAACGTTGCATTGTTAAGTTAAATTTGGTGCAATTTGGGCTTGCAGAGTTCAGTTTAATATGGCATTATTTTAAATTCAATTTGAAGTTGTTTAGTTTAATTTAATATATGATTATTAAGTTTAATTTGATTAGGATTTGGTAAAATTTGTTAAGTTCAATGCATATTATATTTTATATTTATTTACAAAGACCGTTATTATACTTTCATTAAGGAACCATTAAAATCCGAAACAAAAACCGAAACTTTCGAAATTTCCGAAATCATCTGAAACTAAGAAAATTTCAAAGGACTGAAATCAAAACCGAGTTCTCAAACCTTGGTTGGTAGTCTGATGTATGTCATGGTTTGCACTAGGCATGACATTGCACAGGCACTTGGATTGGTAGTAGATTCATGTCACATCAAGGAAAGACGCATTGGAAGGTAGTGAAGTATATTTTCGGATATCTTAGGAGAACTCCATACCATGGGCTTGTCTTTGACGGTAGAGATAGAAATTTCAGCTTGGTTGGATTTTGTGATTCTGACTATGCCGGTAATAGAGATCGAAGAAAGTCAACCTCAGGTTATGTGTTCACCATTGGTGGGACAACTATTAGTTGAAGAGCGAGGTTGCAGACGATTGTGGTTTGTCTATTACAAAGCAGAGCTTATAGCTACGGTTGAAGCGGCTAAGAAGACATTTTACTTGAAGCGTTTGTTGTGTGACTTGGGCTTCGTGTATGAACGTATATAAGTGAATTGTGATAGCCAAAGTGCAATTCACTTAGCTGAAAATCTGGCTTTCAGCTCAAGGATGAAGCATATTGAGGTGAGGGAGTCCTTTCTCGTCTTTATGGATGAAGAAAAGATTGTACGTCTTCGAAAGGTTCACACAGAGGATAATGCAGCGGATATGTTTACCAAGTCGTTACCCGTTGCAAAGTTCGAGCATTGCTCGAATTTGATTCGCTTGATGAAGTGCTAGGTGCCACAGGGTGGCACGGGGGAGAGTGAGTTGGTAGATGGAGACGTTTGTTTTCATTGTGGAGATTGATAGGTCCTACTTGGAGAGGGTACTTTCAACACTTTGTTGGCTGGCGATGGCCTTGCCGGATTTCGTTGACAAAGTGCAATGGATGATAGCTATGCCAAAGCTCATTGAGAAAGTATTCGTGGTGTCTTGTCCGAGAGCTATTTGGAGTAAGAAGATGTAGGTGGAGTTCATAGGCTTGCGGGGAAATATAATATCAAGGTGGAGATTGTAAGATTTGATGATACAATATTTTCAATTGCAGAAGATTTGGAAAATATTGTTGATTTCAGTAATACAATATTTCCAATGGCAGAAGATTTAAAAGATATTTGAGATAATTACTCAAATATATATTTCCTCTTTTATAGCATTAAAGAAAATAATAAATTACTTGCGTGAGAAGAAGAATTATTGTGAGAGATTGAGGTAATCAATATATTCTCTAATTAGTTGATTAAAAAATGAATCTTATCATGCGTATGTAAATTGGGAGAAATCGGAAAATCAAATGGATAAACGTTTCATGTATGAATAGAAGAATTAATGAGGCAACTTCAACCCAAGTAATAATCTTTATATAAAGGCAGAGATTAGCATGAGTAAAATTATCTTTTTCAACTATATCTCTTATTCTTCTTCTTCATTATCAATCTTGTAAAATTTTCTCCTTTTAGAAAGTAATAAAATCTCTTCTCCCCAAATGGATGTATACTATCTCGCGGTAGTGGAAACACTATAAATCTCATGTGTTACTTTCTTTTATTGTTTGATCTATGAATGTTTTTTAACTGGTGACTATCTGTTGTTTATTTTGACTCACAATCAATCCAGTACTATTTGTTTTTCTGTAAGGTTGGGTTTTTTGTTCCTAAGGCGATCTTGAGGGATTTTTCCCCAACAAAAATATTATTCAGCATAGTTCTCGTTTATGCAGCATATCAGATGAACTTTTGTCTTGTTTTTACTTCCTTACACTTCACACATTCACTTCCAAAGTTGTGTGCCCACAAACGTAACATGCACGCTTAATGTATAACATATATCTATATCTACCTCTGCTATTAATAAAGAGAATTAAATGAATAAAATTTCCACTATGTCCTTTTGAAATTCTGAATATACCCTACATCTATTAAAGGAATCTCACAATCGACATCCAACACCATCCCCTTCCTGATTATCCATCAATAGAATTTCACTATCGATTTGCAACCGACACCGCCAACAAAATTGCTTGAAACACAAGTGTTGTAACTACCAAAGTTTTTGCACTTATCACACACATCCGCCCATTAATTTTTAATAAAAAGTAAATATTTCTAGCTATAAGATACACGTACTTGCAATTTACACTAATTACCAATAAAGAGAACCATGGTTTTAAATCTCCTATATATCGCCCGAGATCTCCTTTTCACACTTAAACGAGACGAGACATCAAATCTCCTCCATATCTCCCTTGACACTCATCTCGTCCGAGATATTTAAATCTCACCTGAAATATGAATCAAAATCTCAATCCGACATCTCACCCGAAATTATACGTTTTTCTTAGTTTGCATAATATTTTTTATTTTCATATTGATTCAAAAGTAACTACTCAATCCAATTATAATTAACCAATTTCTTGAACATACTCTTTACTTTTTATTTTAATGAGTCATACGAAAGGTTTCACTTCTTTATTTTATTTAAATAAAAGGATATTATTCAATCATTACCAAATCAATTAAGCTAAGCAAGCTACTACTCTTCTAAAAATATTCTTTTTTCCATGTAAATTAAGTATGTTACCATTTTTATTTTTACTAAGAAAGTTATAACCGTTAAATAAATTTTTGACACATCAATTTTAGACACATAAGTACATCTGAGATATTCCTGAGATGCATTATAAGACCCGAGATGTCCATCCGAGATGTACACCCGATATGTACTCATCTCGTCCGAGGTCTCCCCCGATATGAGATAACTTGTGTAAAAATTCTGAGACGAAATGTGACCGAAATCCGATATTTAAAACCTTGAAGAGAACTCACTGAACAGAATTCAGCGAAAGGTTACCATTTTAACCATGGTCAAATACATACCCTTCCGATTGCAGTGATAGGAGCAAGAGATGATAAGGTTAGATTCCTTACGTAAGGAGATGGTGAGGTTCATATCAAGAGAGGTTGTGTCTGCCCTGCTGATGGGCATTTCGCATAATGTGATGGAAGTGCATAAGTGCACCAGTATGGATAATGGTGGTAGTTTATAGGAGGCGGCTATGGCAGATGACCTGGAGGAGAAGAGGAATAACATGAAGAGTGTTTTTGGAAATAGCAGATGTTTTGAGGCTGAACACTTTGAAAACTGGGGGTTTCAATCCGATTCAGGCTGTTCATTTCTTGATTGCAGTGACTGCACATTTTCTTCATGTGCATGAGTTTGGGAAAAGCATGGATTTTTCCACGGGGTTTAGGAGGAAGTAGGTGCGTAAATAAAGTTGTACATTGTTTTGATGCTTATAAAGATAAATTTTAGAGAGTCGGCATCGTAGGACTGTGAGTTCTCATGAGATAAAGTATGTACCGTGTTTTATCATTACTATTTACAGCATAATGTGTCTTTCTCTGTGAAGGTTTTGAATGTATATATGTTTTAAATGCAAGTTCACTATATGAATACTCAAATGCATATGTGTGCACATCATGCATCATCCGCTAACAAATTAGTGTAAAAATAAATAAATTAAATTCATGTACTGTAATACACATCACGAGAAGAAAGAAAAATGATGGTAAAAGTATATGTCAAGGTAAAGGTTTCAGTCGAAACTACAGGACTTCAACCGTCCTACCCTGGTTTCAACAGGAACCGGGATGGAATCTGGCCAAATTTTGATTGTGGTCAGTTTAATTGAGAATATTAAACATTGTTGATCCCATCCACATATTGTTGATCTCGTCCAAAATCTCGCTAGATCTCAATTTTGCACTTGGATCAAGGTTTTAAATCTCGGATATCGAGCACGTTTCGTCTCGGCGATTTTAGTGACTCGGTATCGTATCGGGGGAGATCTTGGACGAGATGAGTGCATCTCGGACGCCAATATCGGATTTACATCTCGGACATAAAGTTCATCTCGGGACCATATCGGAGTATAACACATCACATAATTTATATCAAAAAATGCATGGTATCGGTTTATTTAACATTTACCGAATTACTGCAACTAATCTCCACTATTTTAATTGAAAAAAATAATGCAATTATACTTCAACTATATGAAATTGTTCAACAAAAGTTACAAAACATCATCAGTTTTAGCAATTACATATAAGTAGATGAAAGACGACAAATTAACTGAAAAAAACGGATTCTATACAATTACATATATGCAGTAAGAATAACATAATAACAGTATCAGGAACTGATATAAATAAAAACAAATGCATATAAGAGATATCAGGAATCGAAGGGTTTCAGGCAATGCAAATCTACTTGCAGAAGGTTATGCAGTAAGGATAACAAACTAAATCTACTTGCAAATCTACTCTAAATTATACTGTATATTCAATTTCTGAAAAATTGAATTTCATTAAAATAGAAACAACCCTAATTTACATACATGTAGAGAGTAGAGAGATTGGTCGAAGACGAAGCTGCAGACTGTCAAAAGTGAGATCGAGTAGTCGAAAATTGGAAGCAACCCGCGAGCTGTCGGATGTTGGAAGAGGGAGTTCGATTTTTTTCTCTAGAGAAGAGGGAGTTCGATATTTTGACGAAGAACGCGACATTTTGAGAAGTTGAATTAGAAAGAAAAGGGTTTTGTTCATTTTTTTATGGTAGACTGAGATGGGCCTATTTTTTTTGAAAAAAAACAATATATCGGGGATATCTCGGAATATCGTTTCGCTCCAAATATCAGCCGATATATGTAAATTTCGGTCGATATAATCGAAACGAGATATCAACCGATATCTCATGTTTCGTTTCGCTCAAGGCTTCAACCGAGATCTCGGTCGAGATATTGGCCGAGATGGCCGAAATTTAAAACAGTGACTTGAATGGGGCGAAACATTGAATCTCATTAATATCTCGTTTGACACACATATCTTCTGTGATATCTCATTTAAAATTGTATGTTTTTCTCGTATATAACTTTTTCACTTTCTATATGAGTTCAAACGAAAAATCCTACCAATTGCTACACAATATTTTCTTTAATCCTATGTTTTATTTTTTATTTGAGTAACTCACAACAAATGATTTCGCAATTTCTCTTTATCAGTGTTTAAATGAGAAGGATTCTTCATCTACTACAAAGCTGACCAAGATGCTACTCTCATTTAAAAAGGAAATTGATATTCCTTTTCTTGAACATCAAATGACTTTCGATACAAAACATCAATTTGCAATCTTTTTTTTATAAGATAACAATCAATAAGAAAATATCAATTTTAGATTTATAAGTTACTCTGAGATAAATCCGAGATCCACTTCAAGATCCAAGATGTACTTCAAGATGTGAGATGTACATCTAATATCCTTCTCATCCAAGATATCACTCAATATCGGAAATCATGCGTGAAAATATTGAGACGAAAAGCGATCAAAATCCAAAACCTTGGATTACTCAAAAAGAAACAATTTTTTTTGGAAAAAATCAAGCAAAGTAAATTTTTAATAACAGAAATAGAGAAAGCTAATGCAAACGATGGAATTCAAAAAGAAAAACAACCGAAATCCAAACACAATCGAATATTCACTCAAATTAAAAACTTTAATTACTAAAACATGAAAAGACAGTAATTTATTAGTCATGGCTTGCTTTTTACCTATAAATAGAAAAAACTTAAAAAAATAAACTTGCATTGATCAAAAAACACTATACCCTTGAAAACTGGTTCTCTCTTGCAAATCCAAACCCACCTCAACATCATAGGGCTTAAATTTCTATGAGTCTGAGTTTACTTTTTCCTTTTTGTCAATGAAATGTTATGGAGTGGGAAGACTATGACGTAGGGTTTGATTTGTTGTGTCGGGTTTTAAATTAAATTAGTCTTTGGGCTAATTTGGATGAAACTAGGTGGAACTTAAATTGGATGGGGATTGAAATTTGGGCTAAAATTCGACTAATTCTGAGAGCACGTTGAGCGTTAACTAGTGTAGGGGTTTTGAATGATGTTTAATTAAGTTGAATTTAGTTAAATTTTGGTTTAATCTAGTTTAACATGTTTGATAAATTGTTTACGTTTAATCTCGTTATCATATTTCTAATTATATCATTTATAATTTTAGACATTATGGCAAAAAAGTAACATTTCTGAGACGACTGAAATTATGGCACCTCAATCGATGGTAGTATTCGAAAAACAAAATTCAAATTTTGTTGTGGACAAAATGACGGAGAGTTTAACCCGTATGAACGAACATTTAGCAACAATGAATATTGACATGTCACTATGCCCAAATGTCCTTCAAGAAGTTTAAAAACTTGTACAATCAGATATCGTTCAAAACAAAAATGAATGAAACCAAAAGGAATTACTCAGATAGTGAAACCGTGATAGGCGTGAAAACGAAGAGGATAAAAACGTTAGACGTGTCTTCGAGCCAACAAAAAACATTAAAAAATAAAGAGATGCATATAGACCTTAGAGAGAATTGGACATACTTTTTAGCCATATAAAGCATAATATATATTTTATATCTATGAGAGTAGAGGATAATTATGATACTCATGACGCTAGAAAAATTAACTCTGCATGCAAAAAAAAGAGGCAATTCTCGATCATCTATTAAGACCATTGTTTTAAAATGCGAAAGCGTGCATGAGGCGTTCACTTTTCAAGACCGTGAGGCGAGACGTTAGCCTCGAAACGTTGAGACGTAGGCTTTTCGGGTAAAAATAAAACGCAAACATAGAATAAATTTTGACATTTTAAATTAACCTATGCAAAAAATAAAGAACAAATCATTCAGATATGACGCTGAACAGGTCTACATCTCTTTTTTTAGAAGATTAAAAATAAATAATTGAAATCCATACAATTCCGATTTCGATTGCAAAATTTCATTTTCAATTCCTACCAATTCAAATTGATGGCCAAAATTTATTTGAAAATTTAATGAAGTCTATTAAGAAATTCTCTAAATAATAATGAGAAAATCCATTACATAATTTTGATCGTTGTTTCAGAAACAATCTTAATTGTAGCGATATTGAAATTGAAAATGAAACACTAACTTCCATTTTCTTAAATTTTGTGTTTTTTTGTTTTCCATTAAATGTTCGAAGTTTAATAACTTTTGCCGGTTTCAATATTCACAACTAAGAGTAAAAAATATTCTTGAGTCGCATACCTCAGCAGTTTGAGGCGTGCGAGGCATACGCTTTGTACGCCTCAAATTGCTGAGGCGTGAGCTTCAGAGGTAAAAGGCCTTTTGGAAAAGCCTTAAGGCGTTTCATCTCTCATGCCTTAAGGCGCTCCTCGGGACGAATATCGAGACTGGTTTTTAAAACAATGATTAAAATTGCACACTGAAGATGCTAAAAATAAATAAAAATCTAAGCAATCTCTAAAAAAATTACTTCCATCGTATTCCATATAACATAATGTTATTAATAGTCCATGTTAAAAAAACAACGGCCGATGTGATTGAAAAAAGGAGTTGTGTAACAAAACCAACTACTATATGAATTATTACATTCATACTTAGATATGAAATTAAAATAAGTACAACAGTGTATTAATACTTCTCATACAGCTCACGGTGAATATGGTTGTATACTGATGTGCGATGGTTGAAGTATTCTCAATCGATGAGATGTTACAGATCGTCCCACGTACTCCATCCACTGAACCAAATTTCCTTATGATGTGGATGGTATTGATGAATTCCATAGTGGAAAGTATATCAGTGAATTATTAGATGGCATTATCGAAACTGTTGGTAAAAACATAGTAATATGGATAGTTAATGATGATGAGACGAAGTATAAAGTTGTTGGTCAATTGTTGATGGACAAAAATAGACATGCAAATTGAACACCATATGCAATATGCCGTATTGATTTGATTTGGAAGGTGTTGTTTGCGCCAAAAATGGTCACAAACCCCAAATGTCGTGAAAGCACCAGTGTATGAACACAGATCAATAATAAACAATCACCAATCACAGGTATAAGTAAGGTAGAGAATGAAAAATGAAGAATAATAAACTTAAAACGGAAAGAAATAGACAGAGACACAAGATTTATAGTGGTTCGGCTATCTCCGGCCTACGTACACTCCAAAAGTTGATCTTTTATTGATGTTCTTCGCTGATTGCAGCGGATTACAGGAGATTACAATGAAGAAACTCGTGTACAATAGCAGCTGTGGAGGTTAGAATAGAATCCGGCAGAGTCTGGACGTTGCTGGATCCAAAAGTTCTTTTTCTGTAAGCTCTGGGGTGCTATTTATAGGCGTTCCATGCAAATATCTCGCTCAAACTTCGGCAGACCTCTTCTGGCATGTGAGTGGGTCCACGCGATCGAACCCACGAAGTTTTGACTCGATCCGTGATCGATACGAACGTAATTCGTATCGATCAGGATTTCATCCAATGGGGTCGAAATCTGGTGGGACATTCTTCATCTTGAACGTAAGCTCCTGTGAAAATTTCGTAGCATTTGGACTTGTGGATCGTGAGATATGATCGATACGAAATGGAGACTTTCGGTTGGCTGCCTCGTTCGACTCGATCCTCTTCGCGTCGCTCCTGTTCGTATGATACATTTCGTATCGATCTGTTCGACTCGATCTCGAGCACGTGTACGCAAGGTGATGTGGCGCGAAATTCCTGGATCGATCCACTTTTGGCGCTGAGTTGGCAAAGTTTTATTCGCATCCAACATCGGAGTCCAGTTCGTATTGACCATTTATTCGCATCCATCTGCTTCAGTCCTTATTCGAATCGATTGTCGATTCGTCGTAGCCCTCGTTCGTATCAATAGTTATTGGTGTACTTCGTATCGATCGCTGCAGATACCATCGACATGAAGCGAACTCGCTTGAGCATGATGGATACGAACAAGGACATGTATGCTATCGACTCGAACAACCACGAACCGGATGGATACGAACTAAGCCTCGGTGATCGATTCAAACTGAGCCAACCCCTGATCGATACGAAGTAGTTCGATCGTGATGGATACGAACTAAATCGGTACGATGCTGCCGCTTCTGGTGATGCTAAGAGTCCGATTCTGGATGGAGTCGAACAGGATCGATTCGAACAAGGCTCTATGATGGAGTCGAACATGATCGATTCGAACAGGGCTCTATGATGGAGTCGAACAGGATCGATTCGAACAACATATTTTCCTTAACTTGTATTGCTCATATCTCGGTCATACGAACTCCGATTGATCTGAAATTTGAAACGTCATCTTTCATGGCTTTGCTTGTCATGTCTTGTCAATTGTAGCCCGATTTGGGCTTGGGCAAAATTCATCGACATCCGCAGTGAACCTGTGATGCATAATCAACATCTGGGATGAATAGTCATCAATTTTTTAGTTGATTTCTTGATATCTCAGTTTTGCTAAAAAGTGGGATAACATTTTGCCCCCCAAAATATGCCTTTTGGTAAAAGGCGTGTTTTGAATAGCTCCAAATCGAATATCGTGAGTTCATGTTTAATTCAAAATCATAGTATTGTCAATCAAGCATATGGCTGTTCGAAGCCGAATCAGTTTTCATTTCCACTTGTGGAATCCAGTAATTGAACTCTAAAACCTCTCCGGACTATCGGTGGTCACTCCGTACCCTTGCCAAGTCCATTCCAAACTTGACGATCGAATAGAAAGATCCTATTGCGCTCCCGCGTTGCTTTCTATCCCTTGCACTCTGGCCCTAGCGAGGGCATATAGCGATGTCTTGGTCTTTCCGGACCGATCATAGCCACTCCGGGCTCTTGCTGGATCCCATCATGTCACTCTACAGTGAAGGGGAAACAGCGTCGAGTGAGCCGATCCTGTCGCTCTCCGGCGAAGCGGCAACAACCCCGCACTCCGGTTCAGCGTTTCTGAACATTAAGCGATGTCTTAGCCCCAAATCCTAGGCTGATCACAGCCACTCCGGGCTCTTATCGAACCCCGATCCAATCACTCTCCAGTGAATGGGGAACGACGTTAAGTGAGTCGATCTCGTCGCTCTCCGGCGAAGCGGCTCACTTCCTGCACTCCGGACCCCGCCTCTCCGGGTAGGGTCATACAGCGATCATTTTCAAGCTGGTTTTCAATATTCGTCCTTTAACTCTCTGTTTAAAGGTTTATTTTGAGAAATTAAAGCTCATTTATTAAATTCAAGTTACGGATGTTCAATCTCAAACAACAGGAAAAACTAGGCATTGCCTCTCCGGGCAGAGCGGTCTATTACCATCTCAGAGCATGCCTAGGGATCTCTCCGGTTTCCGTACATGTGTAAGTGGAATAGCCGTTTTATTTTGAAATCAAATCTAAGGAGTCTAATCGACCAAAGTTCAATCTTGAACTTGGCCCCTTGCCATCATGATCAATTGACGACGAGTCGTGATCCTGATCCAGGATTAGTCCTGTTAGGTGGAGGCGGTAGTTGCTCAGGTCCTACGGCCCATGTCCGATCTCTGGTGTATTATGGCAGTCTACTACTTCTAGCATGCTCCTCCACCTCATCTTTCAGATGGCGACATTCGTCGGTTGTATGCCCCTCCAGCTCATGGAATAGGCAGAACTTCCCACTCCTGCGTTCTCGTTCTGTGGGATCTCTCCTGGATGGTTTTCGATAGGGGAGCTGCCCCCGAGTTTCTGTGTAAATTTGTTCCAGGCTTGCCGTCAAGTCTGTATATTGTCTGAATCTGGACTCTCGAAATTTCTTCTGTTTATCAGGACCATCGTACCTGTCGTCCTGCTTTCGCTTCCCTTTGTCTGCTCCAGATGGTTCTTTGGAGGTTCCTTCGCCTTGCACAGTGTTTGCTTCTCGCCTCTCGGCACGTGAATCTTCTAGCCGAATGAATCTTTCAGCCTCATGATAGAATTCTCCAAGATCTTGTGGTGGATCCCTTGCCAAAAAATCCTTTAAACTCTGTGCCTTCAGCAACTCCGGCTACCGCCGCCATCAAAATCATCGATGGATCCGGGCGATCCACTGAAGCGACCGTCGCGTTGAATCTTAGTAAAAAATCTCTTATGGACTCTCCGGTCCTTTGCTTTATCGAAGCTAAGGTCATCACACTCTTGCGTCGCGTCACATGGACCCTAAACTGTCTCATGAAGCATTCCACTAGCTCACCCCATGTTCTGATTGATCTGTTCTCTAGCTGTCTAAACCAAAGCGCAGCCAAATCTGATGAGAATAAAGGGAAACATTGTGTCATTACTTCCTCGGATGCTCCCAGTACTTCCATATGTCTGATATATCTGGTAATATGCATGGTCGGGTCTGACTTTCCGTCATAAGGGTCCAGCATGGGTAACTTGAACTTTGGAGGGTTTCTCGCATTTCTGATGTTCGGAGTAAATGGACTCCGACTAACTTCCTTTATGCCTCCACTTGACAATCCTCCTCTCATAATTCGTCGCACTAGTCCAGCCATTCTTTCATCTCCGTCCAGGGGTTGCCCCTTAGCATGCTTCTATCCTGCCCCCCGGGTCTCAAAGGGTATTCTGGGTAGTATTCTTCAGGTGGCTGATTAACGTTGGCGTTGGCTCTAGCCTGCTGAGCTCCATCTATGGGTCTTCCAGTGTCGGATCCCGAGGGTATGCCCCCAGGTCCTTGATGATTGCCTTCAGGCCCTACATTCTGGTCTTGGATTTGACCTCCAGTGGTTTCTGCAACTCTAGCTCCTTGTCCTGCGTTTGCAGCCGTTGTAGTCAGTCCAGGGTTCTATGTAGTCAGTCCAGGGTTCTGTGCTTCAGTCGCTCTCATTTGCTTAAAGAAGCTTTGCATCATATCCTGTTGACTCTTCGACAATCTTTCATGAATCGAATCCGCCATAGCCTCCATTTCATCCCTGTTTATGTAGATCGAAGCTGGTCCTTCTCCAGCTCCAGAGGACGCCTCTTGGCTTCCCCCTTGCTGGCTTCTCTTGACTCTTTGTCTTCTACTTGTTTGTCGCGTCATTGTCTTTCAAATCTGAATTCTTCAAGCTTTCAAATCTGAACTCCAAATCTGGTATAGCGAGTGCTAGTTCTTCTCAGTGAAAGCACCAAAGTGTTTGCGCCAAAAATGGTCACAAACCCCAAATGTCGTGAAAGCACCAGTGTATGAACACAGATCAATAATAAACGATCACCAATCACAGGTATAAGTAAGGTAGAGAATGAAAAATGAAGAACAATAAACTTAAAACGGAAAGAAATAGACAGAGACACAAGATTTATAGTGGTTCGGCTATCTCCGGCCTACGTCCACTCCAAAAGTTGATCTTTTATTGATGTTCTTCGCTGATTGCAGCGGATTACAGGAGATTACACTGAAGAAACTCGTGTACAATAGCAGCTGTGGAGGTTAGAATAGAATCCGACAGAGTCTGGACGTTGCTGGATCCAAAAGTCCTTTTTCTGTAAGCTCTGGGGTGCTATTTATAGGCGTTCCATGCAAATATCTCGCTCAAACTTCGAGAGACCTCTTCTGGCATGTGAGTGGGCCCACGCGACCGAGCCCACGAAGTTTCGACTCGATCCGTGATCGATACGAACGTAATTCGTATCGATCAGGATTTCATCCAATGGGGTCGAAATTTGGTGTAAGCATTCTTCATCTTGAACGTAAGCTCCTTGTCAAAATTTCGTAGCATTTGGACTTGTGGATCGTGAGATATGATCAATACGAAATGGAGACTTTCGGTTGGCTGCCTCGTTCGACTCGATCCTCTTCGCGTCGCTCCTGTTCGTATCGATACATTTCGTATCGATCTGTTCGACTCGATCTCGAGCACGTGTACGCAAGGTGACGTGGCGTGAAATTCCTGGATCGATCCACTTTTGGCGCTGAGTTGGCAAAGTTTTATTCGCATCCAACATCGAAGTCCAGTTCGTATTGACCATTTATTTGCATCCATCTACTTCAGTCCTTGTTCGAATCGATTGTCGATTCGTCGTAGCCCTCGTTCGTATCGATAGTTATTGGTGTACTTCGTATCGATCGCTGCAGATGCCATCGACACGAAGCGAACTTGCTTGAGCATGATGGATACGAACAAGGACACATACGCTATCGACCCGAACAACCACGAACCGAATGGATACGAACTAAGCCTCGGTGATCGATTCGAACTGAGCCAACCTCTGATCGATACGAAGTAGTTCGATCGTGATGGATACGAACTAAATCGGTACGATGCTGCCGCTTCTAGTGATGCAAAGAGTCCGATTCTGGATAGTCGAACAGTATCGATTCGAACAAGGCTCTATGATGGAGTCGAACACGATCGATTCGAACAAGGCTTTATGATGGAGTCGAACAGGATCGATTCGAACAACATATTTTCCTTAACTTGTATCGCTCATATCTCGGTCATACGAACTCCGATTGATCTAAAACTTGAAACATCATCTTTCATGGCTTTGCTTGTCATGTCTTGTCAATTGTAGCCCGATCCGGGCTTGGGCAAAATTCATCGACATCCGCAGTGAACCTGTGATGCATAATCGACATCTGGGATGAATAGTCATCAATTTTTTAGTTGATTTCTTGATATCTCGGTTTTGCTAAAAAGTGGGATAACAGGTGTTTTAAAAGAATCAGAGGTAAAAAAACCCTCGTCTCAATCTATCAGTAACTAATGAGATTCATATACGATTATGGTTGATTACTCCCTATAATAAGAAGAAAAACCATGGTAGAGAATGACTAGATCGACAATGACAAGGTTTACCGCTCATTTTACTGCACCATAGTATATTCACAAACATAACGACGACTTAAGAAAAAGCAATTGCTATGGGGGAATGGAAAGCAGAAGTCCGTACTCATCTTTATATACAAAAGACCAATAAACATTGTCATCATAATTATTCACATCGACAATGTTTGGATTGGTTTTGTTTTCAGCATCCTTGCAGTTAAGCCAATGGTGAAAGTTTTAAGAATAGTAGGTAGTGATAACAAAACAAATATGAAATTTCTTTACTAAGCAATGGATCCAGTGAATGTCTAACAGAAAAAATGTTGCAGAAAGATAATCTAGAGAATGTTGAATATAATAGAAGAAATATAGAAAAAATAATTACATCGACATACTCATGCGGCAGGTATGTAATAGTAATGTCGGTCGTTTGCCCAATAATGATTCATAGGTAGTGGTTTGTCAAACAAAGTTCATATTAATGCTGGTGCTAAAGGTGTGTGTTTAACAAGTAATTATTGTGTTAGTTCTAGTGGGGTGGTTGACATAGACATGTTCAAATAAATTCAAGAAGAAGAACTGAAATGACGACTCTAAACCAAGAGATAGTCACTTTAGAGTTTAGACGTTGAATATGGATTTCAACATAATTAGGATAACATGCATATTCAAATGATTCGCCTAATTATAGGCATTCTACCTCTAAATACAACGAAGATTATTCCTATTACAAAGCAAACAAACATACAATAGCAATATCTCAAACGATCAAAATAATCCAACTAAAAATATAACACAAAATAATGAATCCTCACCATATGATAACATGATAACAACATTTCAGATTCAAACCAATGCAATATGGTTGTTGAGTATATAATACATTACAAAAGGATGTTGAAAACTACGTCAACAATTCATATGGTTCTCCAAAAAAATAGTTTATGGATGTAATATTGTTGGTATATTATGCCCTATTTCTTTCAAGAATATATTTTACATTTTGTTTGCAGCATTTCTTAGTGCATTTTCATCAAAAAACACTGTAACTTGAAACTGAAACCAAAACCAAAATTTCAAAATTGATCAAAACTTCAAAATTTCAAATGACCAAAACCGAGAATGGAACATCAAACCTTATAGATTAGCATTTGTTCTAACCGGCACTTTGTTAGCAAGATTTAAGCATGTTGGTCAGTCATAGAGTACCAGTATATGGAGTTGGTATCAAAGTTACCACAAAAAAGCATCTGGCGAAAGATTTGGATTTGATTAAGTTTGAATTTATACACCGAGACAACTATATCTCATGGAAAAACACTTATAATGTTCCATTCTAAGAGAAAAAGGACAGTCGGTGACTGACATGGGTAGAAATCTAATAATGTGTGCTTTGCACAAGTATAGTAGATTACATCACACTCCCAGTTGGTCAGTAGTTACGAAAGAAAATATATGTTGACCATTAGTGAAGTAATAAGGTTTATGGGTTAAAAATACATGAGCACTACCAAGCACTTCCACCATAAATACAGTAGTGATTAATAATTCCTTGATTAATATATGCACCATTGTTGTCAAAAATATTAAAATCCTACGATTTGAATCCCGTTTCAAATTGAACCTCTCTCTTTACGATTCGATTTATATTCCGATTCAAACCTAGCTAATACCACAGTTTAGAAAAATCATCCAATTCAAACTAATATATTCAAGATACTTATTTGGATCTAAAATTTCAATTCTAATCATTTCCAAACAAAATAAAATTGGAAAAATAGAGAAAATGAAGTTTTAGGTTTAGACATAGAAGTTCAATCATCAAAAATCAATTTCAAAGTGTGCAAAGCTTAAAATATGTATGTCTTGAATCTACGATTTACGATTTAAATCCGGTTTCGATTTAAAATTTGAATTTTACGATTTACGATTTGAATCTCACTTTGAAAACCTTGATATGCACCAACAGGCACCAGGACTTAAAATGAATTAAAGAGATATATCATACCTTTTGGAGAACATAGCCATCATGTACAGCAGCAACAGTAGTTGATCCACCTCCACTGTACAAATGAATAGAATTCTTACCAATATATCTCGAATGGACTTAAAATTAAGAATGTACATATTTAAACATTTAATTTATTTCATAACACTTGTAATTTTGCCGCTGACGTACAAAACGATAAAAAGAATATTTTAAAGAATCAATTGAACTCTCAAAACAAACAAACAAATTGTCGGAAAAAAGGAATAATTATTTAATCTACTTTTCATAGTTTAATCACAAAACCTCAGTATATGCAGCATTAAGTAATCAAATAAAAGCAATAGTCCAAACCTATCAACAACTAGAGATGTAGCACGCCCAGAAGCAAAAGAAGTTAGAACCTGGTAATAAAGGTAAACATTTTGAGAAGGCAAATAAAAAGGGTAACATACCTGTTCTAAAAACGATAAATAGTTTAGAGAGAACAAAAAATTAAACAGCTGAAAATTTGTATTATAATCATACAGCATTTTTTGCTAAGAACAAAGCTGGAACTTTGTAGCTTTCAAACATAAGTTCTGCTGCCCTGCAATGAAATCAAAAAATGTTAAACTACCCTGAATAAGTTATCGACTGAAAATATCTGTTGAAAACTTGCTGTGTAAAGGAACATAAACTTCAAAGAACAAAACATATAGTCAATAATGTAATAAAGCAACAAATAAAATCTAAAGGATATGTTGCACATTCTATTTTTTGGATATAACTTTGTTACATAGCAACCAAAAGATATGGTGATCATTGATGCAGGAAAGTAATTCATCTTACGTATAGAACCCTCACAGAAGTTGTAATCTTGTTTGCCAGTGCGTATCTCATTTACGTTGTTTCTATGTGCAACCATTCATTTTTCCTTCACTGATTTCTATTTGTCTATTTGTGCTACCTGCAGTTTCTCATTATGCATGTTATAAGCTTCCTATCATCCAAAGATGGTCTTTCAGCAACTGTTCCGATAAAATGCCAACATAAAAAGTGGCTTTGGATTTTCTCAAATTTTACAGGTACCTTAAGAACAACAGATGTAGAAACAGACTACTTTGAACTACTCCAAATGTATTTTGTAAGTACTTTTGAGAAGGCGACTGTAGAAACAGATGTAGAACAACATATTTAATTCTCTGGTAAAGGCGAATATATGAGAAATCACATTTAATGTCCTTGGAACTAGTATCATAATTTCATGGAAAAGGAAATCAAAAGTGTGCCATCAAAAATATGAGAAGCAAAGAAAATACCTTTCCCTTTGCTGTGGCGAGTTAGAAGAAGGCTCTGCAAGTAACATAGGGTGCTCTTTAGGATCAATCAATAAGCACTTCCTGCAGAATAAAAGAAATCATATTTGGCATAAGTTTCAACAAGAGAACATAAACATATTAGTTAAGGTGTACGGGGAAGACAAGCACCAAATAATGGGTATACAAACTGGTATAATATGTATATGATATGCTCCGCTATGTGATTGGTACACACCGAATCTTTTTTTTTGCTATGTGTCGGTTCATTTTCCACACCTTTGCTACACTAAGGGTGCTTGTACTAAAGAATTTAGATATGAATACCAAAGTGTTATGGTGCCTTTCATAAAAATTAACTCACTGGAATTGTACAAAATCCAAAAACATAGACTTCTGAATTTTTTATTAATCTGCTTTGATAACACATAATAGTTATCAGGCAGAAGGATAGTATTCTATACCAAATAAAATTTCAGGTAAATATCAATTAATTTTGAATCATTTTCTATTCATTATTTAAGTTATTAACTTTTCCACACCTAAAAATGTCCATGTTATGGTCTCATAGCACTTGAACTTCGTTTGAAATGTAAAAAATAAATATTTGAACTAGTGTAATAAATTACTTCCATCCATTATCGCCTTGATAACTATTTGGGATTGTCTTGACATTTCATTAAATACTGTGTCCCTCAATGGGCACGTGTCAACTTCAAGTTGAGTTTGAATATTGTTCGCCATGTGATATATTTATTAAATGTAAATTACTGAAATGTGGCTACCTCCGCATATGTTTAGATATCTAATGGTGGCATGACATTTGCAAAGTTTAATGTGTGTGTGCATGTGTGTGTGCGCTTGCGCATGTGCGTACTTGTATTGATGGAGCATTTAACACGTGTAAATTGAACTTTTGTAAAACACCCTCTTTAAGTTTCAAAATACACGGTCGTCTCTTCTCAAAAACTCTATTTTTAGTTTCAGCCGAAATGCAAATATTTGCACTTTCAAAATGTGCAAATGTTTGCAAAAAAAATGCAAATATTTGCACTTTCTCGAAGAAAATTTTAAAAAAAAATTGATCATAGAAACACGCGATTAGTGCGGATTTAATTTTCGAAAAAAAGCCAAAAAATTACTGAAAATAAAAATAGGACTGTAAGTTAAAACATGTTTTTGATGATGGTTTTCGTGTACCAAACTTGAAAATAAGGGACAGATCCAAATTTCCACATTTAAATTATTATTTTATTATTACATTTAATACAATTTTGAAAGAATTTCAAAGTTATTATGATGATAATGCGTTGAAGTCATGTTTGTGAATTGAAATTTCATTGCATTATATAGCATGCAATCAAACTTTAACTCGCTATTCATTTTTCCCTTTATCGTTGTACCCAAAAAAAAAACATTCATGCCTGCATTAACTACTTTTGGTTATCCAAAATTATATTTGCAAACATGCTAGCCACTTGAGTATGCTAACAGAAGTGGCAACAGAAAAAAAATGGCACGTACATTTGAAGCAGTAGAAAAGATTACATAGTTCATAGTCATATAAAAGAAAATGTCTACAAATAGAAGCAAACACTTATCTTGACATGCAATGTACATAATTATTTGAAACCTCAGTCAAAATGAATAAAAATAAAAATAAATAAATAAGAAGAAGAAGAAGAACCAAACATGTTAACGTCCAAAAGCATGTAAACAACCTGATCTAGATGTACGATGACATGCACTTGCAACAAATGGATACAACAATGTGGGAAAAGGAGGCGGTAATAAATAAGCAAAAATTACATATCAAATTTTGCAAATCAAAAGTAAAGAAATATAAATAGAATTACACATGTTTGATAAAAAGGAGATGAGCTACTATCATTTTAGGTGATAAAAGAATATCAGACAAACTAAAAGGAACATCTTAACGAATTGTAATTAGATGGACTGTATTGTACACCGATTAACTTTTAAAAAAGAAACAAGAAAAATAAGATAAATATAGAAGAATAAGAATGTCAAGGAGGATGATCGGAATTATGTGCAAAACAAAGCTAAAAATTAGAGAGAGAGAGAAACTAGAACTGGCACCTGTAAATAAGAAATTAGGGACACTAGACTTATATTTAAGTAACCACTAAATAGCTAATGACCCATATTTAAGTATAAATCACAGAGACATATAATTTAAACATCTAAATGATCTTATGTTTAGCATAAATTATGTAAAGAAATATGTAGAGATAGCCACATCATAGCCAATAATATGTAGGTGGTGTGAAATGATTCACATTCAATCTAAAGTTGAAACATGTCTCATCAAAGGGCACATGTATAATATAATACTAACAACAACAACAACAACAACAACATATATGCATATATTTGAGTGAAAGCAAATGGTGGAGTCAATGGAGAACTACAACATGAAATTTTCACAATTATCATAATGCATGCATAATTACCAGTTCAAATATATAATATAATACTAACAACAGCATCAACATCACCCCTTTTATAAGTCCCTTCTCATTTGTCATATTTATTAGTGTTTGTCTATTTTGAACTGGTAATTATGCATTCATTATGATACTTGTGGAAATTTCATGTTGTAGTTCTCCATCGACTCCACCATTTGCTTTCAGAGACTATCAATAAAACCAGATATCTTATTGATAGTCTCTCTAGAGACTATCAATAAAACCAGAGATCTTATTGAGAGGGACTATCAATAAAACCAGAGATCTTATTGATAGTCTCTCTTGTGAAAGCAAATGGTGGAGTCGATGGAGAACTACAACATGAAATTTCCACAAGTATCATAATGCATGCATAATTACCAGTTCAAAATAGAGAAACACTAATAGATATGACAATTGAGAAGGGACTTATAAAAGCGGTTTAACCGTTAGATGCAGGAGGGTGCACTTCTGGATGACCAGTAAAAGATCAAAGGAGATATGCTTGGTTGGCTGCTATGAACCATACTTTTTTATTGACATGCAATTTTAACATCCATTAATTTTCCATGATCAAGAAATGATCTTTTTTAAACCAAATATTTAATTGGATATTCAAGATGGTGACAATAGTCAGGGTTGTATGACTAAGTTTTGAGTAGTATGACTGGAGACAATAGTCAGGTGGTTGTTCAAATCAAGGATTGGGATCTTGGTCTAGGTTTCGGTTTCGGTCACTTGAGAATGATAAAGTTTTGATTAATATTGGAAATTTCAAAGGTTTCGTTTTAGATTTCGATTTCAGATTGTTTTTGAACATTATTGACAAATCAAACAAAAATTGTATCATAAAAACATTTGAATTAACATTGTTAAAAATTAAATATTAACATTATACCTCAGCTCAACTCTAAACATATTATGACAAACCAAATCCAGACCATAATAACATGTCCAAAACTCCAAATAACAACAAAACCTACTTATTAACCGCAAAATTAGACATATGTCTTCTTTCTTCTGTTTCCGCTGTTAAAAAAACTAGGGTTAGAGTTTCCTGCTCAGATGCAATTTCGACTTTGGAAAAATAGGGATTTCGAGAAAAGGAGCCTCATTCCAAAGAGAATATCGAATTGGATTTCCATAGTGAGATCCAAATCAACAAAAAACTGCTACAAGGTATTTTGTGTCGTAGATTTTTACGATTCCGTGTTTTTTTCCTCGTTTGGTTTCTTTTTTCCTCTTCGATTTGCTATTTTCCATAGAAGAGAAACAAGGTTTTTGGCCGGAACCAAAATTTTGACTAGGTTTCGTCCCGGTTCAGGCCGGAAGCAAACCGGGATGACTGGAATCTCGGGGTTCCGAACGGAACCTCACACATTGGTTCAAATCAGGGTTGCGTATATCCTTACAAACAATTATACAATTTTCTGTACTTAGAAAATAAAAATCTCTTCCATTCTGATCTTAAACTTGTAATGTTTAATGGGGGCGGCTATTAGGACATAAAATAGTAACACAATAGATGTTGGTCGTTACATCGCATTGGGGTTGAATTCAGGGGGATTTAATGGTTGATATGTATTGTGTCACCACATGTGTAACCTATTTGTGCCAAAATAGATTTTCCCGTATTTAATAGTTCAAAATTTTAAATAATAAATAAAACAATTAAATAGCTACATGTAACAAATATAACAGCCAAATAATAGCATTTTATAAATTAAAAAAATATAAGAACAAAATCCCATCCATTCACTTCTAACCCACATCGATTAATTTGAGTTAAAAAGTGTGCAAAAACCAAACACAACCAACCGTTCACCGGTGAACTTAGTACTTGCGTTCGCATTCACGAATTTGTGTACCCAAAAAAATGTACGAACACGCCCTAATAGTAAATTCAACCCTTAAGATGATATACTATTGGCACATACAATATACAAAATTGATTTGTCCATTTGGCAACTTGGACTTCATAGGCATACAACTGACCAGTAAGGTTAATTTTGTCATGCACAACAGATGAAGAGTGGCACTCCAACATAATTTTAAAAATGGGTTAACAGTTGAAAACTTGAACATCAAAGCATCCCACCTGAAAGCATGATCCCATATGCTGTTAACAGTATCCCAGTCAGTAACAACACCATCACTAAAAGGTGATATCACCTGATCAAGTTAGAGAACACAAAATAATTAACCTGTACTAGAACATTTGATATGTGTATAACTGATAAAAACACCATTATAAAATATCCAAAGGAAAAAAAATCTAACCTCCATAAAGTCTCTTCTATAACCTAGGGCTTGAGATCCCACATAGAGATTCTTTTTTGTCTTTGGTTTATCTGCATCAGACTTCACACCGTTATTCTTAGAATCATCCTTCTCGGTTTTAACATCCTCGGTGGTAAGAGTTTCTTCAATCGATCCAACAACCTATTAGTAAAAGAAATCACTAATAAGAATATTTTTGGCAGCATGTTCAATAAGAGGACTGAATCAAGACGTGTTGATTGGTTTTGAAAGCTTTCAGGAATTTCACAAATGTATTCCTTTCTTCCTAGGCAGCTACCTATCAAAATCATTTTTTCTTTCCTGTGACAAATGCTGCGTTGCCTAAGGTGGTTTGGAAAGTAAACTAAAAGCCAATAAAGCACAACCTTTGGAAATTGCGGAGGAAAGAAAATTTTCAAATTTTACAATTCAGCGATAGAACTCTAAATATCTCTGCAATCACAAAATAACTTGCAATGAAAAAAGAAAAGAAAGAAAAGGAATTGTGCTCCATGCATCAAATAGATACAAATCATCTTAAAAGGAAATAAACTTAATTGTTTTTTATTGTAAACTATTATGACATGTGACATTACTTAGAAAAGCCAAACATACTTACAGGGAAAAACATGGCAATTGACTTTACATTGGAATAACTGCTGCAGAAAGGCAATTTATGACAAGGGATATTGTAACTACAATCCCAAAAAGTTTTTTTTTTAAAAATAAAAATAAAAATAAAAGAGTGGTTCTCAAATTGAGAAGAGCACTCGAAATTATTTATTAATGTAGTAAAACAGAAGACTACCATTAGACCTGGTAGCAATACAATTATAAAACATAGTCTTTTTTTTTAACTACATGATGATTTAACAGATCATCAATCCCAAAAGGTTTTTCAATTAAAATGCCATTAAATTATGGCTGCTTGGGATTTTAATTTTGTTGCTATTCATCAGCTACAGTTATTGGCAAGAGCTCCTTAAATATATGTTTGGCTTCATAAGAAATAAAAAGTTACTAAACTCAGCCTAGAGCATACATCATAGCCAAAATGTTACTTTATGTACAATATATCAAAACAGTTGGATTTATTCGCTGATGCCTGCAACATGGATTTCTTGTACAATTTGTGCGATGATAATAATTTATAGATTAAATTTTAATAAATAATTAACCAATTATTTAGCTAACTAGTAATTATTATAATAATCAAATAACTATAATTATTTATGTATTTAATAATGATATAAATTAAAATAAAATAATAAAACATAATAACACGTATAAAATTACTATACATACAAAAATAAATATGTCTTACATCTTCAACCACCATTCAGAGTTTACATTTTACATCCAAATCTCAACCACCATTCAAAATGTCAAAAAACGAAAATATGTTGAACTCCGGTTAGTTCACTGGTACCACAATTGGCTGAACACTATTTCTATCATATTTAACTTTTTAATGAAAGAGGTTACTTTCAAAATCATTTCCCCAATTGTTCCCATACAGCCTCCAAATTTATTTATACTTTCAAGAATCCAACCAGCATTCAAAAATTCAATCGTTCCAGTGATTACCGAATGAAATCTGGCCAGAATTCCAATTTATGTCTAGGTTTAGATTTTGATTTTCAAAATCTAACCAAAAAAACAAACAACATTTTTTATGTGCAAAGATTAGCTCCTTCAAAGACTTATATTAATTGAAAGGAAAGAACTTACAGATGGAAAGACTGCTTTAGGAGCATCTTCACCAGCGTATCCAGCTTTGCAAGTGTGCGAGCCCAAATCGATTACTATGGCTGAAACTTCATCTGAAAACACAAATTTACAGAGCTTATATAAAATATTGATATTTTTGTGGAATTGAATTCTAGGGATTACACTGTGAAAAGAGAACTAACCGCCACCGTACATAATGTTGGTACCAGGGCGATTGAGTTTAAATCCAACCCTAAAGTCAAGAAATGTGAAATATATCGAGTTCAGATCAAAGGAGAAAAGTGTCAGTTGCACTTTTGAACAATCACTGAATTAGTTAGCTGATTTTAGAAGAAACTACATATCACTATTTATAAAAATATAGAACTAAAACTCATAAACACTGAACACAATAAAACAAAACAGTGTAGACAGTGGTCACTATTTAAACAACCGATAGGCGTTCAATAGCATAACCAGAGTTACAAAATTCAGATACAATATGTTACCAATCATGAATTGATTTACAACTTAGAAAACAAATTAAAGTTCTAAAATTCAAAAATAAGCAGACAAAAATATTACCTTTCGATGTCCCTTGAGCAAGACGGTATGAGAAGAGGGATGAAATTCACGAATTTTAAATTTGAAAAAATCGAGAGCTGAAGGATTAGCGGGAGAAAAAGCAATCAATAAAAAGGCGAAACAATGGGAGGTGACGGCTAACAAAGGGTTTTAGGGCTTGAGTTTTCACGCCTATGTCGACTTAAGGTGCGTGCGCCTGCTGACGGATTAGAGAGAAGAATAGGTACCAGGTTTATCCGTTTATGAATTATTTGCAATAATTATTGATTATTGAATTTAATTAATAAATATTTAGTAAGTTAGAAATTTAAATTCAAATTCAAATTTAAATAAAAATTCATACACTCTTCAAATTCAAACATCAACATAGTAACCCGCGATAAGGACGCAGACGGTTTCGAGAAACAACATAGCCAAGTCCAATTTCTCTAGATCCAATAACAAGAGATCAGGAGCAGTGTATTTATATTTAGATAATTGTAGCATATCACGTTGTTGTTTCATAATTTCCCTCCATCGATCGAGGCTGCAGAAGCAGGGTGGAGGAAGGTCCAACAGCATCCCAACGTTTGGCTTTTCGACTAAGGCGAAGGTGTACAACAGAACGAGTAGGTTACGTCGGTCGTTTCCACTTCAGATTGTTCTTGAATTTGTTTTTTGTTGATGAAGCATAAGTGATGAAGTCATGTTTGGTTAAAGATGAGAGAAAAGATTAATTGTATTTTTGATATATTTTCAGCTTCAGCTTCAGGTCTCGAGTATACTTGTGACGACCGCCCATGACCCCTGCACCGAATCTAGAGATAGTGCGCTGAAAAGTGTGTCAGGCGACCATGGACGATTGCCAAGGTAGATTAAAACATCATAATCTATCGTATTACTCACAGCGCATGGATAAAATACAATAGAACATATGTATAGGGAAGCTTTAAAGAACAAAATGACATCATATAAAACTTCATAATAGTTGAATACAAGCATCAGGATAGTCAATACAACAAGCCTCACTACATCACTCAGAGATTACAAAGCAGCGGAACATCCAGTACATATAGTAATAAAGAAGCAATATGCAATACTCCAGCTCGTCTTCGATATCAACACCGTGGAAAGCAAGAACAGCACATGTCACCTGCTATCTAGTCTGCCCGTCCCAAAATGGACGAACAGCCCAAGGCGATAAGAATTAAAACATAAAGCCTTGAGTCAGACAACAGTCTTAGTGAGCAGACAATCAACATACCAAAAGAGCATAAAGGAAAAGGAATAGGAATACAACCCTCCCACTCCAACCTCTTTCTACAGTGATAGCCCCCAGACACACACTAAGCAAAAGCGAACATAACAGAGCATACAATTTAAAGTAAAGCAATTATCACTCGAGTCAAGGGCGATGTTTTCCAAGCACAAACCCCCAAGGCCTAAACCAAGATCAGATAAGCACCCAGAAAATACCGCTCTTGAGACCGAATGACGATACAATCAAACATCCATGACTCTGGCTATCACTGTTATCATTGCTTCGGTTTCACCGTTAATTGAATGACCGGCACATTCTTTCAGCCGTCCGTCAAGGGCTAATGGTAACCCCGGTTCTAGACATAACTCCCGCACGTCATCGTGACCCGTGCCTAGGACTATCGAATCTGCCCAGAGTACTCGACCATCAACAGTTAGTCGTTGGGACTATCGAATCTGCCCAAACGTACTCTTGCTTAGAGCATGCTAGAACCTTCAACAACGATGAGACCCAAGCCTCCTAGTCATCCTCCTTGACGACCATTCTCATATCCATCCATTATCCTCAACTCGAACCATTCACCGAGTTATCAACATGCTTGGAATGATCCCGTCTGGATTAGACCAAGTCTTCATCACATGATGCCTCGCTTCATTACATCCTCGCAAAGCCTCATCTCAACATCACATCATCAAATCTATGCATAAGAACTTCATCATCCCGCTACATATGCCACGAGCAGCTTTCCCAATTCAAGAGCCTTTCCCTTAGCTTTTGAATCGTCTTCGGTCTAAATCAAATCATCAATCATCTAATCCATAGCAATCAACCAAGTCAAACATTAATCCAAACAATCAAACATTCAATTATGATCTAAGTAGATAATTATCACAATAATGGCAATTTCGTCATTAAAGAGTTGAAAGTCTAACAAGCATGAAATCATGAGAAATATCTCTACAATCTTGATGAATGAACTTGCATAGGTTAACACTTAGTAAAATGGTTGTCAAATCATCATGAACAATGGATCTACATGGATCCACACTTAGGATGAAGAAAATGCATGAAAATCACTATTTTAACACCAAATCGAGCCAACAATCCGATATACTCCTTTGGATCCGTGTGAGAGATAATCACCACTCACCAAATCACCAAAACAACCTCAAATCAACACGCTACAGATCTGGACAGCGAAGGATCAAGCTTGATCTATCACGAATCCGCTTCAAACGATGAAATCCCACTTCAATGGATGAAGATCTTCAATCTAAGCTCTTGAATCTTCAATTTGATCTTCAACTTGGATGGATGGAATCACTAGATTAGAGTAGAGAAAAGAAGTGAAGAAGTGTAGAAGTCGAGCTCTCAAAATGGCAGCACTTCGTCGCTTCGAAATCCGGATCCCAAAAAATGAAGCCAACCCCCTTCTATTTATAGGCGAAAATTCCCTTAAGTCGTAATTCGGAATTAGGTCGTCTCCGACCTACGACCTAAGATTCCCACCGACTTAAGCCTTCACCGACCTAACCACTCACACGACTTAACAGCTGCTCCGCCTAACACATGCGCATACGACCTATCTACTAAGCCGACCTACGACTTAACTAAACCCAAGTCCCTCCGACTTATAACTAAACAGGGCCTCCGACTTAACAAAGACCTTCCGACCTACGACTTAACTACTTAACCAGCACGCGACCTAAGACTTAGCCAACAACTCCGACTTAAAGTCCACACGACCCAATACTTAACCCCTTAGGTCCTTTAACGACCTAACTACTAAGTCGTTAGCTAGCTTATCTCCTAGGTCGGTCAACTTGCTAAATCTCTTAAGTCGCTATCCTACCTAAGTCGTTAACTCTTAGGTCGGTCAGTCCCATAGGTCGCTCACTCCACTAGGTCTGCCTACCCTATAAGTCGTCTACGACCCAACAGCCTTAACTCGCTAACTCGTCCAACTTCTATAAGTCGTCCCAACCGATCTAACCCTTAACTCGGTCAGTTCTCTTAAGTCGCCCCTATTCCTTAAGTCGACAACTCGACCAAGACTTATTCCTTAACTCGTCCAAACCGACTTAGGACTTAACAAAATCTGCCAAAATCTGAAACGACTTAAAAATGCTGAAAATTCCAGATTTTAACGAACTTTTCGATCCGTAAAAATACGGGTCGTTACATTCTCTCCCCCTTAGGAATTTCGCCCCCGAAATTCCAAGCAACAAAGCAATCAAAGACTATTCTGTATGCCTACCATCCATAACAATCAACAAACCATGCATCCAATTCTAGCTTAGCGTACAGAATTCTAACACTAGAACAAGTCACAATATCGTGAGATGACACGACACCTTAGGGCCATACCTTGAAGAGTTCAGGATGAGCTGCCTTCATCCTCTCTTCCACCTCCCACGTACAGTCGTTATCATCATCACTCCATTGTATCTTGAGCAACTTAACTACCTTCCTCCTAAGCTGTTTCGTGTCGGTTTCAACAACACGAAGCGGCTTACGAGGTCTTCTATCGACTGGATCAACTTCGAAATCTTCACAGCTATCAGCAGGAACCACTGTATTCGAGTCGTGCACGTACTTCCGTAGATATGATACATGAAAAACATTGTGCACACTCGACATCTTCTCTGGTAACTCCAATCTGTAGGCGAGCTTTCCAATTCGCTCGATGATCGGGAATGGTTCAACAAATCTCGGAGTCAATTTCCCTTTCTTCCCGAATTGAATAACATTCTTCAGTGGAGAAATCTTCACAAAAACCATGTCTACAACGTTGAATTCCATATCTTTACGACGCTTATCGACATAACTTTTCTGACGGTCTTGGGCTGCCTTCATTCGTTGTCGAATGATCTCTATACAATCCGAAGTCTGTCGAATCATCTCTGGCCCAAGTATCAACTTTTCTCCAGTTTCTATCCAACACGTCGGTGAGTTACACGGTCTCCCATACAATGCCTCATACGGTGCCATACCAATGCTTGACTGGTAACTGTTGTTGTATGAAAATTCCACCAAATGAAGGTGATCTTCCCATGATCCTCCGAAATCCAAAACACAAGCTCTGAGGAGATCTTCCAAAACTCGGTTGACTCTCTCGGTCTGACCATCTGTTTGAGGGTGATAAGCGGTACTCAAACACAACTCGGTTCCCAAAACTTCCTGGAAGCTCTTCCAAAATCCACTAGTGAACAATGGGTCTCGATCGCTCACTATACTCTTCGGAATACCATGGAATCGAACTATCCACTTAACATACAACTCAGCCAACTTTGATGCAGTCCTAGTCGATCGAACAGGAATGAATCTAGCACTCTTAGTCAAACGATCTACGATGACCCAAATCCCTTCATTTCCCGTTCTGGTTCTAGGCAATCCATCGATAAAATCCATCGACACTTGCTCCCACTTCCATATAGGAACTTCTAATGGCTGAAGCAATCCACTTGGCTTCTTCTGTTCGGCTTTTACCAACTGGCAGTTCATACACTTGGAAATAAAATTTCCAACATCCTTCTTCATACCTTCCCGGTAGTAGGTTCTCTTCATATCCCGATACATCTTATTTCCACCTGGATGAATTGTCAACCTCGAGTGATGACTTTCCTTCAGAACTTCACTCCTCAATTCATCTATATCGGGAACAACTAGTCGTCCTTGCTTCCGAAGCCAACCCTCTCGATCGACCTCGAATCCTTTATCCTTTTCTGGATCCAATCCAAATTCCAAATCACGGATAATCTTGACAAGCTTATCGTCTCGTTTTTGGCTCTCGCCAATTCTTTCCACAAGAGTCGGTCTTATCGATAAGTTTGCCAACATCTCAGGTTCCAATTCGCATCTAGGCCTGAAGTCAAATCCAGCTAAATACTCGAGATTCTTCCATTCAGAAAACATGGCTCCCAGTCCTACATGTCTTCGGCTTAACGCATCTGCCACTGCGTTACCTTTTCCCGGAGTATAAGCTATACCAAAATCATATGATGCCAAAAACTCTAGCCAACGTTGCTGTCGAAGATTCAAATCCTTTTGGGAGAAAAGATACTTCAACGACTTATGATCCATAAACAACTCGAATCGAACTCCCAATAGATAATGTCTCCACATCTTCAGAGCAAAAACAATCGCTGCTAACTCCAAATCATGAGTCGGGTAATTCCTTTCATGCGGCTTCAGTTGTCGACTTGCATACGCAACAACTTTATCCTTCTGCATCAGCACTACTCCAAGTCCAGTACCACATGCGTCGGTATAAACCACCATCTCATCATTCCCACTTGGAATAGTCAAAACAGGGGCACTTGTCAATCTCTCTTTCAGGATTCCGAAAGCTTGCTCACACTTAGCTTCCCATCTGAACACTTGGTTCTTCTTTGTCAATCCTGTTAACGGTGCAGCTACCTTGGAGAAGTCTTTGATAAACCGTCGATAATATCCTGCTAATCCAAGAAAACTCCTCACATCTGATGCATTCTTAGGTCTGACCCAATCCTGGATTGCTGCCACCTTAGCGGGATCAACCGCTATACCATTTCCAGAAATCACATGGCCTAAGAACCTCACTTCACTCTTCCAGAAGTGACACTTCGAAAACTTAGCCTTCAGCTGATGTTTCCGTAAGATTTTCAAAATAATACTCAAGTGTGTCTTGTGCTCTTCTTCGGTTCTGGAATAAATCAGAATATCATCCACGAACACAAGTACAAACTTGTTCAACTGATCTCTGAACACTCTATTCATAAGATCCACAAAATATGCTGGCGCGTTAGTCAATCCAAACGGCATTACCAGCCACTCAAAGAAACCGGATGGTGTCCTAAAAGCTGTCTTCGGCACACTATCCTTAGCCACTCTCAACTGGTGAAATCCCGTTGCCAAATCCATCTGAGAAAACACCTTAGCCTCGTGAAGCTGATCAAACAAGTCATCTATTCTCGGCAATGGATACTTGTTCTTCTTAGTCACCTTATTCAGCTCACGATAATCCACACACAACCTCAGCGATCCATCCGCTTTGGTTACAAACACAACTGGTGCACCCCATTCGGACACACTACGCCGAATGAATCCTTTCTGCAAAAGATCATCAACTTGCACCCTCAACTCTTGCTGTTCCCTAGGCGCCATCCGCCTAAGAGGCATCACAACAGGTCTGGCTCCTTCAACTAGATCTATACAAAACTCGATCTCTCTATGCGGCGGCAACCCTTTGACTTCATCAAAGACATCCTCGAATCCATTAGCGATTGGCACCGATGACAGTCCATCCCGTGGAACAACCAGCGAATACATGAAGCTCATGAAGACGCCTTCTTCATGCTTACATCGTATCACAATCTTTCGCCCTTCCACATTCTCGACTGTCACCTCCAACCTCTCACAATCAACCTTTGCCGCATACTTCCTAAGCCAGTCATACCCAAAATAATTCCGAACCCCGCAAAGTTCAGAACAAAGCAATCACAAACAAAAGAGCAATCATGACTCGATACAATCAGACCACGACATAACATACACAAACAAGACGAACCCCCAACTGGATTAGTCACAACCAATGGTCTATCAACAATATCCGGTTCCAAACCTAACCGGCCTACAAGATCACAACAAACAAACGAATGCGACGCCCCAGTATCAAACAACACTCTAACTGGAACACCACATAAGAAAAGAGTACCTTGAACCACCACACTCTTTCCTTTCTCTTCAGCGGTAGGAGCTTTCGAAGACGACGGAACAGCTCCAAAGCATAAGCTTGCACAATCTGCTTGTCCCTCCTCGGTTCTGGACAATTGTTCCTGAAATGCCCTGGCTTGTCACAGTTGTGACACTTCATCGGTGCCTTCGGATTCTTACAATCCTTCGAGAAATGGCCCTTCTGCTGACAATTGTAGCAAGTCACTTCGCCCTTCGGCTTCTTCTGGCCATCCTTACCCTTCTGCTGTTGCTGCTTCCTCTTCTTGTTTCCACCTTGTTGAGGTTTAGACTCTTCCCTGGTCACAGCAACAATAGATCCTTCCTTAGGAAACAGACTCTCATGCCTGAGAGCTTTCTCCACAAGCTTCTCAAATGAATCATCCAGGTGATCCACCAACTGCCTCCCAAGATAACTGTCCAAGCCTGTCATAAACTTCTCATTCTTCTGATATGCAGATTCGATATACGACCGGGCATACTTGGACAAAGCTTCAAACTCAGAAACATACTCAAGAACTAATCTTCCACCTTGCTTGAGCTCCACAAATTTCTTGAACAGAACAGACTTCTGAGCTGTAGAAATGAACTTAGCTTCAAACCTGACTTGGAATTGCTCCCAAGTAATCTCTTCCTCCGGAGTATTGATGGTAATAGAGTTCCACCAATCAGAAGCTCTCCCTTGAAGCTGTCTTGATGCCAACTTCCTCTTAGTCACATCCTCAATTCCCAAATCTCCAAAAATCCTTCTACAAGCATCTATCCACCTTTGGACCTCAACAGTTGATTCTGTTCCCAAGAAAACCTTCCCTCCCAGAGCAGTATAATCTTTGCACAACTTAGTAAAATCCACTGGTTTCGGAGTTTGGACTTGAACTCCAACATCTACTGTTGCCCCCGGAACTGGTATCCTTCTCATGATCGAAGTCATCATAGCTTCGAACATAGCTGCATAATCAGCAGTCCCCTCAGTAGCACGGCCTTCCCTAGCAGCTGGTCTCCCTCTTCGACTCATTCTCAATATCTATAAAAAGGAATGATCAGAACATCTAGAGAAACAACTGCATAAAGGACTCAAACTCAACTAAACTACTATATTATATATAGTAATCATCCATCAAAATTACAATTACGTCTCTCATACGTAGTTACGTCAGCGAGCGTTGGGTAAAATCGATTAACCAAAGCTCTGATACCAAATGTGACGACCGCCCATGACCCCTGCACCGAATCTAGAGATAGTGCGCTGAAAAGTATGCCAGGCAACCATGGACGATTGCCAAGGTAGATTAAAACATCATAATCTATCGTATTACTCACAGCGCATGGATAAAATACAATAGAACATATGTATAGGGAAGCTTTAAAGAACAAAATGACATCATATAAAACTTCATAATAGTTGAATACAAGCATCAGGATAGTCAATACAACAAGCCTCACTACATCACTCAGAGATTACAAAGCAGCGGAACATCCAATACATATAGTAATAAAGAAGCAATATGCAATACTCCAGCTCGTCTTCGATATCAACACCGTGGAAAGCAAGAACAGCACCTGTCACCTGCTACCTAGTCTGCCCGTCCCAAAATGGACGAACAGCCCAAGGCGATAAGAATTAAAACATAAAGCCTTGAGTCAGACAACAGTCTTAGTGAGCAGACAATCAACATACCAAAAGAGCATAAAGGAAAAGGAATAGGAATACAACCCTCCCACTCCAACCTCTTTCTACAGTGATAGCCCCCAGACACACACTAAGCAAAAGCGAACATAACAGAGCATACAATTTAAAGTAAAGCAATTATCACTCGAGTCAAGGGCGATGTTTTCCAAGCACAAACCCCCAAGGCCTAAACCAAGATCAGATAAGCACCCAGAAAATACCGCTCTTGAGACCGAATGACGATACAATCAAACATCCATGACTCTGGCTATCACTGTTATCATTGCTTCGGTTTCACCGTTAATTGAATGACCGGCACATTCTTTCAGCCGTCCGTCAAGGGCTAATGGTAACCCCGGTTCTAGACATAACTCCCGCACGTCATCGTGACCCGTGCCTAGGACTATCGAATCTGCCCAGAGTACTCGACCATCAACAGTTAGTCGTTGGGACTATCGAATCTGCCCAAACGTACTCTTGCTTAGAGCATGCTAGAACCTTCAACAACGATGAGACCCAAGCCTCCTAGTCATCCTCCTTGACGACCATTCTCATATCCATCCATTATCCTCAACTCGAACCATTCACCGAGTTATCAACATGCTTGGAATGATCCCGTCTGGATTAGACCAAGTCTTCATCACATGATGCCTCGCTTCATTACATCCTCGCAAAGCCTCATCTCAACATCACATCATCAAATCTATGCATAAGAACTTCATCATCCCGCTACATATGCCACGAGCAGCTTTCCCAATTCAAGAGCCTTTCCCTTAGCTTTTGAATCGTCTTCGGTCTAAATCAAATCATCAATCATCTAATCCATAGCAATCAACCAAGTCAAACATTAATCCAAACAATCAAACATTCAATTATGATCTAAGTAGATAATTATCACAATAATGGCAATTTCGTCATTAAAGAGTTGAAAGTCTAACAAGCATGAAATCATGAGAAATATCTCTACAATCTTGATGAATGAACTTGCATAGGTTAACACTTAGTAAAATGGTTGTCAAATCATCATGAACAATGGATCTACATGGATCCACACTTAGGATGAAGAAAATGCATGAAAATCACTATTTTAACACCAAATCGAGCCAACAATCCGATATACTCCTTTGGATCCGTGTGAGAGATAATCACCACTCACCAAATCACCAAAACAACCTCAAATCAACACGCTACAGATCTGGACAGCGAAGGATCAAGCTTGATCTATCACGAATCCGCTTCAAACGATGAAATCCCACTTCAATGGATGAAGATCTTCAATCTAAGCTCTTGAATCTTCAATTTGATCTTCAACTTGGATGGATGGAATCACTAGATTAGAGTAGAGAAAAGAAGTGAAGAAGTGTAGAAGTCGAGCTCTCAAAATGGCAGCACTTCGTCGCTTCGAAATCCGGATCCCAAAAAATGAAGCCAACCCCCTTCTATTTATAGGCGAAAATTCCCTTAAGTCGTAACTCGAAATTAGGTCGTCTCCGACCTACGACCTAAGATTCCCACCGACTTAAGCCTTCACCGACCTAACCACTCACACGACTTAACAGCTGCTCCGCCTAACACATGCGCATACGACCTATCTACTAAGCCGACCTACGACTTAACTAAACCCAAGTCCCTCCGACTTATAACTAAACAGGGCCTCCGACTTAACAAAGACCTTCCGACCTACGACTTAACTACTTAACCAACACGCGACCTAAGACTTAGCCAACAACTCCGACTTAAAGTCCACACGACCCAATACTTAACCCCTTAGGTCGTTTAACGACCTAACTACTAAGTCGTTAGCTAGCTTATCTCCTAGGTCGGTCAACTTGCTAAATCTCTTAAGTCGCTATCCTACCTAAGTCGTTAACTCTTAGGTCGGTCAGTCCCATAGGTCGCTCACTCCACTAGGTCTGCCTACCCTATAAGTCATCTACGACCCAACAGCCTTAACTCGCTAACTCGTCCAACTTCTATAAGTCGTCCCAACCGATCTAACCCTTAACTCGGTCAGTTCTCTTAAGTCGCCCCTATTCCTTAAGTCGGCAACTCGACCCAGACTTATTCCTTAACTCGTCCAAACCGACTTAGGACTTAACAAAATCTGCCAAAATCTGAAACGACTTAAAAATGCTGAAAATTCCAGATTTTAACGAACTTTTCGATCCGTAAAAATACGGGTCGTTACATTCTCTCCCCCTTAGGAATTTCGCCCCCGAAATTCCAAGCAACAAAGCAATCAAAGACTATTCTATATGCCTACCATCCATAACAATCAACAAACCATGCATCCAATTCTAGCTTAGCGTACAGAATTCTAACACTAGAACAAGTCACAATATCGTGAGATGACACGACACCTTAGGGCCATACCTTGAAGAGTTCAGGATGAGCTGCCTTCATCCTCTCTTCCACCTCCCACGTACAGTCGTTATCATCATCACTCCATTGTATCTTGAGCAACTTAACTACCTTCCTCCTAAGCTGTTTCGTGTCGGTTTCAACAACACGAAGCGGCTTACGAGGTCTTCTATCGACTGGATCAACTTCGAAATCTTCACAGCTATCAGCAGGAACCACTGTATTCGAGTCGTGCACGTACTTCCGTAGATATGATACATGAAAAACATTGTGCACACTCGACATCTTCTCTGGTAACTCCAATCTGTAGGCGAGCTTTCCAATTCGCTCGATGATCGGGAATGGTCCAACAAATCTCGGAGTCAATTTCCCTTTCTTCCCGAATTGAATAACATTCTTCAGTGGAGAAATCTTCACAAAAACCATGTCTACAACGTTGAATTCCATATCTTTACGACGCTTATCGGCATAACTTTTCTGACGGTCTTGGGCTGCCTTCATTCGTTGTCAAATGATCTCTATACAATCCGAAGTCTTTCGAATCATCTCTGGCCCAAGTATCAACTTTTCTCCAGTTTCTATCCAACACGTCGGTGAGTTACACGGTCTCCCATACAATGCCTCATACGGTGCCATACCAATGCTTGACTGGTAACTGTTGTTGTATGAAAATTCCACCAAATGAAGGTGATCTTCCCATGATCCTCCGAAATCCAAAACACAAGCTCTGAGGAGATCTTCCAAAACTCGGTTGACTCTCTCGGTCTGACCATCTGTTTGAGGGTGATAAGCGGTACTCAAACACAACTCGGTTCCCAAAACTTCCTGGAAGCTCTTCCAAAATCCACTAGTGAACAATGGGTCTCGATCGCTCACTATACTCTTCGGAATACCATGGAATCGAACTATCCACTTAACATACAACTCAGCCAACTTTGATGCAGTCCTAGTCGATCGAACAGGAATGAATCTAGCACTCTTAGTCAAACGATCTACGATGACCCAAATCCCTTCATTTCCCATTCTGGTTCTAGGCAATCCATCGATAAAATCCATCGACACTTGCTCCCACTTCCATGTAGGAACTTCTAATGGCTGAAGCAATCCACTTGGCTTCTTCTGTTCGGCTTTTACCAACTGGCAGTTCATACACTTGGAAATAAAATTTCCAACATCCTGCTTAATACCTTCCCGGTAGTAGGTTCTCTTCATATCCCGATACATCTTATTTCCACCTGGATGAATTGTCAACCTCGAGTGATGACTTTCCTTCAGAACTTCACTCCTCAATTCATCTATATCGGGAACAACTAGTCGTCCTTGCTTCCGAAGCCAACCCTCTCGATCGACCTCGAATCCTTTATCCTTTTCTGGATCCAATCCAAATTCCAAATCACGGATAATCTTGACAAGCTTATCGTCTCGTTTTTGGCTCTCGCCAATTCTTTCCACAAGAGTCGGTCTTATCGATAAGTTTGCCAACATCTCAGGTTCCAATTCGCATCTAGGCCTGAAGTCAAATCCAGCTAAATACTCGAGATTCTTCCATTCAGAAAACATGGCTCCCAGTCCTGCATGTCTTCGGCTTAACGCATCTGCCACTGCGTTACCTTTTCCCGGAGTATAAGCTATACCAAAATCATATGATGCCAAAAACTCTAGCCAACGTTGCTGCCGAAGATTCAAATCCTTTTGGGAGAAAAGATACTTCAACGACTTATGATCCGTAAACAACTCGAATCGAACTCCCAATAGATAATGTCTCCACATCTTCAGAGCAAAAACAATCGCTGCTAACTCCAAATCATGAGTCGGGTAATTCCTTTCATGCGGCTTCAGTTGTCGACTTGCATACGCAACAACTTTATCCTTCTGCATCAGCACTGCTCCAAGTCCAGTACCACATGCGTCGGTATAAACCACCATCTCATCATTCCCACTTGGAATAGTCAAAACAGGGGCACTTGTCAATCTCTCTTTCAGGATTCCGAAAGCTTGCTCACACTTAGCTTCCCATCTGAACACTTGGTTCTTCTTTGTCAATCCTGTTAACGGTGCAGCTACCTTGGAGAAGTCTTTGATAAACCGTCGATAATATCCTGCTAATCCAAGATAACTCCTCACATCTGATGCATTCTTAGGTCTGACCCAATCCTGGATTGCTGCCACCTTAGCGGGATCAACCGCTATACCATTTCCAGAAATCACATGGCCTAAGAACCTCACTTCACTCTTCCAGAAGTGACACTTCGAAAACTTAGCCTTCAGCTGATGTTTCCGTAAGATTTCCAAAACAATACTCAAGTGTGTCTTGTGCTCTTCTTCAGTTCTGGAATAAATCAGAATATCATCCACGAACATAAGTACAAACTTGTTCAACTGATCTCTGAACACTCTATTCATAAGATCCACAAAATATGCTGGCGTGTTAGTCAATCCAAACGGCATTACCAGCCACTCAAAGAAACCGGATGGTGTCCTAAAAGCTGTCTTCGGCACACTATCCTTAGCCACTCTCAACTGGTGAAATCCCGTTGCCAAATCCATCTGAGAAAACACCTTAGCCTCGTGAAGCTGATCAAACAAGTCATCTATTCTCGGTAATGGATACTTGTTCTTCTTAGTCACCTTATTCAGCTCACGATAATCCACACACAACCTCAGCGATCCATCCGCTTTGGTTACAAACACAACTGGTGCATCCCATTCGGACACACTACGCCGAATGAATCCTTTCTGCAAAAGATCATCAACTTGCACCCTCAACTCTTGCTGTTCCCTAGGCGCCATCTGCCTAAGAGGCATCACAACAGGTCTGGCTCCTTCAACTAGATCTATACAAAACTCGATCTCTCTATGCGGCGGCAACCCTTTGACTTCGTCAAAGACATCCTCGAATCCATTAGCGATTGGCACCGATGACAGTCCATCCCGTGGAACAACCAGCGAATACATGAAGCCCATGAAGACGCCTTCTTCATGCTTACATTGTATCACAATCTTTCGCCCTTCCACATTCTCGACTGTCACCTCCAACCTCTCACAATCAACCTTTGCCGCATACTTCCTAAGCCAGTCCATACCCAAAATAATTCCGAACCCCGCAAAGTTCAGAACAAAGCAATCACAAACAAAAGAGCAATCATGACTCGATACAATCAGACCACGGCATAACATACACAAACAAGACGAACCCCCAACTGGATTAGTCACAACCAATGGTCTATCAACAATATCCGGTTCCAAACCTAACCGGACTACAAGATCACTACAAACAAACGAATGCGATGCCCCAGTATCAAACAACACTCTAACTGGAACACCACATAAGAAAAGAGTACCTTGAACCACCACACTCTTTCCTTTCTCTTCAGCGGTAGGAGCTTTCGAAGACGACGGAACAGCTCCCAAAGCATAAGCTTGCACAATCTGCTTGTCCCTCCTCGGTTCTGGACAATTTTTCCTGAAATGCCCCGGCTTGTCACAGTTGTGACACTTCATCGGTGCCTTCGGATTCTTACAATCCTTCGAGAAATGGCCCTTCTGCTGACAATTGTAGCAAGTCACTTCGCCCTTCGGCTTCTTCTGGCCATCCTTACCCTTCTGCTGTTGCTGCTTCCTCTTCTTGTTTCCACCTTGCTGAGGTTTAGACTCTTCCTTGGTCACAGCAACAACAGATCCTTCCTTAGGAAACAGACTCTCATGCCTGAGAGCTTTCTCCACAAGCTTCTCAAATGAATCATCCAGGTGATCCACCAACTGCCTCCCAAGATAACTGTCCAAGCCTGTCACAAACTTCTCATTCTTCTGATATGCAGATTCGATATACGACCGGGCATACTTGGACAAAGCTTCAAACTCAGAAACATACTCAAGAACTGATCTTCCACCTTGCTTGAGCTCCACAAATTTCTTGAACAGAACAGACTTCTGAGCTGTAGAAATGAACTTAGCTTCAAACCTGACTTGGAATTGCTCCCAAGTAATCTCTTCCTCCGGAGTATTGATGGTAATAGAGTTCCACCAATCAGAAGCTCTCCCTTGAAGCTGTCTTGATGCCAACTTCCTCTTAGTCACATCCTCAATTCCCAAATCTCCAAAAATCCTTCTACAAGCATCTATCCACCTTTGGACCTCAACAGTTGATTCTGTTCCTAAGAAAACCTTCCCTCCCAAAGCAGTATAATCTTTGCACAAGCAAAATCCACTGGTTTCGGAGTTTGGACTTGAACTCCAACATCTACTGCTGCCCCCGGAACTGGTATCCTTCTCATGATCGAAGTCATCATAGCTTTGAACATAGCTGCATAATCAGCAGTCCCCTCAGTAGCACGGCCTTCCCTAGCAGCTGGTCTCCCTCTTCGACTCATTCTCAATATCTATAAAAAGGAATGATCAGAACATCTAGAGAAACAACTGCATAAAGGACTCAAACTCAACTAAACTACTATATTATATATAGTAATCATCCATCAAAATTACAATTACGTCTCTCATACGTAGTTACGTCAGCGAGCGTTGGGTAAAATCGATTAACCAAAGCTCTGATACCAAATGTGACGACCGCCCATGACCCTTGCACCGAATCTAGAGATAGTGCGCTGAAAAGTGTGCCAGGCGACCATGGACGATTGCCAAGGTAGATTAAAACATCATAATCTATCGTATTACTCACAGCGCATGGATAAAATACAATAGAACATATGTATAGGGAAGCTTTAAAGAACAAAATGACATCATATAAAACTTCATAATAGTTGAATACAAGCATCAGGATAGTCAATACAACAAGCCTCACTACATCACTCAGAGATTACAAAGCAGCGGAACATCCAGTACATATAGTGATAAAGAAGCAATATGCAATACTCCAGCTCGTCTTCGATATCAACACCGTGGAAAGCAAGAACAGCACCTATCACCTGCTACCTAGTCTGCCCGTCCCAAAATGGACGAACAGCCCAAGGCGATAAGAATTAAAACATAAAGCCTTGAGTCAGACAACAGTCTTAGTGAGCAGTAAATTAACAATCAACATACCAAAAGAGCATAAAGGAAAAGGAATAGGAATACAACCCTCCCACTCCAACCTCTTTCTACAGTGATAGCCCCCAGACACACACTAAGCAGAAGCGAACATAGCAGAGCATACAATTTAAAGTAAAGCAATTATCACTCGAGTCAAGGGCGATGTTTTCCAAGCACAAACCCCCAAGGCCTAAACCAAGATCAGATAAGCACCCAGAAAATACCGCTCTTGAGACCGAATGACGATACAATCAAACATCCATGACTCTGGCTATCACTGTTATCATTGCTTTGGTTTCACCGTTAATTGAATGACCGGCACATTCTTTCAGCCGTCTGTCAAGGGCTAATGGTAACCCCGGTTCTAGACATAACTCCCACACGTCATCGTGACCCGTGCCTAGGACTATCGAATCTGCCCAGAGTACTCGACCATCAACAGTTAGTTGTTGGGACTATCGAATCTGCCCAAACGTACTCTTGCTTAGAGCATGCTAGAACCTTCAACAACGATGAGACCCAAGCCTCCTAGTCATCCTCCTTGACGACCATTCTCATATCCATCCATTATCCTCAACTCGAACCATTCACCGAGTTATCAACATGCTTGGAATGATCCCGTCTGAATTAGACCAAGTCTTCATCACATGATGCCTCGCTTCATTACATCCTCGCAAAGCCTCATCTCAACATCACATCATCAAATCTATGCATAAGAACTTCATCATCCCGCTACATATGCCACGAGCAGCTTTCCCAATTCAAGAGCCTTTCCCTTAGCTTTTGAATCGTCTTCGGTCTAAATCAAATCATCAATCATCTAATCCATAACAATCAACCAAGTCAAACATTAATCCAAACAATCAAACATTCAATTATGATCTAAGTAGATAATTATCACAATAATGGCAATTTCGTCATTAAAGAGTTGAAAGTCTAACAAGCATGAAATCATGAGAAATATCTCTACAATCTTGATGAATGAACTTGCATAGGTTAACACTTAGTAAAATGGTTGTCAAATCATCATGAACAATGGATCTACATGGATCCACACTTAGGATGAAGAAAATGCATGAAAATCACTATTTTAACACCAAATCGAGCCAACAATCCGATATACTCCTTTGGATCCGTGTGAGAGATAATCACCACTCACCAAATCACCAAAACAACCTCAAATCAACACGCTACAGATCTGGACAGCGAAGGATCAAGCTTGATCTATCACGAATCCGCTTCAAACGATGAAATCCCACTTCAATGGATGAAGATCTTCAATCTAAGCTCTTGAATCTTCAATTTGATCTTCAACTTGGATGGATGGAATCACTAGATTAGAGTAGAGAAAAGAAGTGAAGAAGTGTAGAAGTCGAGCTCTCAAAATGGCAGCACTTCGTCGCTTCGAAATCCGGATCCCAAAAAATGAAGCCAACCCCCTTCTATTTATAGGCGAAAATTCCCTTAAGTCGTAATTCGGAATTAGGTCGTCTCCGACCTACGACCTAAGATTCCCACCGACTTAAGCCTTCACCGACCTAACCACTCACACGACTTAACAGCTGCTCCGCCTAACACATGCGCATACGACCTATCTACTAAGCCGACCTACGACTTAACTAAACCCAAGTCCCTCCGACTTATAACTAAACAGGGCCTCTGACTTAACAAAGACCTTCCGACCTACGACTTAACTACTTAACCAGCACGCGACCTAAGACTTAGCCAACAACTCCGACTTAAAGTCCACACGACCCAATACTTAACCCCTTAGGTCCTTTAACGACCTAACTACTAAGTCGTTAGCTAGCTTATCTCCTAGGTCGGTCAACTTGCTAAATCTCTTAAGTCGCTATCCTACCTAAGTCGTTAACTCTTAGGTCGGTCAGTCCCATAGGTCGCTCACTCCACTAGGTCTGCCTACCCTATAAGTCGTCTACGACCCAACAGCCTTAACTCGCTAACTCGTCCAACTTCTATAAGTCGTCCCAACCGATCTAACCCTTAACTCGGTCAGTTCTCTTAAGTCGCCCCTATTCCTTAAGTCGACAACTCGACCAAGACTTATTCCTTAACTCGTCCAAACCGACTTAGGACTTAACAAAATCTACCAAAATCTGAAACGACTTAAAAATGCTGAAAATTCCAGATTTTAACGAACTTTTCGATCCGTAAAAATACGGGTCGTTACAATACTTATATTTGGATTTATGTCTGACGCATCGGGATTACATTGGACCTAAACGTTACATCCTCCCCAACCGTTGGGTTAAACCGCTGACGTAACTGATACGTCGTATGTAATCCTAATACTTCCGACGTAACTCCCATTATCCGATTTTCTTGAACGTTTTCTTTGTCCTTAATGGGGATCTAGAGTATCATGAACACTTTCACATTTTTCTCATTGATAAATATTTGTTTGTAACTTGAGCATTTGCGCACAATAAATCAGTAATTTACACACACACACTAGTACAACCGCAAATGATGGAGAAACCGACTGTACGATTATATAATTCGAAAAAAAAATATTAATTGTAATTTTGCATTGACTTTAAACTACCATTTTGAAAGAAAAAAAATAGAATCAATGGTTGAATCTGAAATTTAAAGTTTTGAAAATATAAATTCTAAATTTGAAGTTTTAATCAAAAAATAAAACTTGAAATTTGAATTTGAAATTAAAATTAAAAGTTGAATTTGAAAATTTAAAATTTAAAACTTGGATTTTTTTTTAAATAACAAATTTTGAGTTTTAGAATGAATTTTAAAATTTATATTTGATTTATTTTCAAACTTTGAATTTTTTTAAAGTAGTTCAAAAAAAATCCATATAGAGTTTGAAATTTTGGTTTTCGAATTTTAAAATTTTGAGTTTCTGAGTTTGAACTCTGAATTTGAAAATATGAATCTAAAGTACTAAACGTTTGAAACTTAATTTTTGAAAATACGTACTTTCAAATTATCTAGTTTGAACATTTGAAATTTAAAAGTGTCAATTTCAAGTTTAAAATTTGAATTTCAAACTATTAAACATGATTTTTTTTCCTTTGAATTAGAAAAATTAAATTTTGAATTTTGAATCTGAAAATTTACGAACTTAGAAATGAAACTATGAATTTTAAGAGATTAAATTTTGAACTAAAAATCTGTAAGTATGAGAACTTGAAAATTAATGAAAAAAGTGAACTTTTTGATAAAACCTGTTATCATTTAAGTATTAGATCCAGCATGAGAAAATTGATTTAAAATATTGCTGGAGTGAACAAAGTAAATAGTATTGGAGGATTTAATGAGGGATTTACGGGGACACGTTAAAGACAATATCTTTAATGTCCATTGATTTTTGGCTTGGCACTATTTGTTTGCAAGCTTATATTAGACAAACCTCCTTAGAGGTCGGTTTGATAATAGAAATACTATATTTTGAAGCTTTTGAAATTATAAAACTACCACTATATAAAAAATAAAAAATAAATTTAATTTTTTTGAGAAAATGCTCATTCTCTCAAGCTCGTGTAGCATAATATTAACCTCGGTTCAACTTCTTTGTCTCTCTCATTTTCAATCCCAACCATAAATTTATAAGAACTCTCAAATTCTCAAACTGTAAGCTTAGGTAGTTTTTGATTTAAAAATGAGTTTTGTGTTTTATGTTTTCATCATGTATTTTAAAATGCACGTGAGAGTAGAAGGGGTTGAAAAATAGTCGATTTGAAAAGTGGTTTTACATATAAAATTGAAATTGATTTATTTTTGTTTTTCGCCTTTTGTGAAATATCAAAAACTATCTACACCCTTCATCTTCTCCCTTTTGTTGGAATGACTATGATTTTATAACATCTCCTCCTCTTCTGCACCATTTAGCATGCATACTGAAAATGCAAAATATAAAACTCATATTCAAGTCAAATGCTACCTTAGTAATTCTACAATTTTAATTCAAATCACCAGTAATTACAATTATAGAGTTTTTCCCATATTAGTTGTTAACTCACCTTTTGGCAAGGCAGCATATAGGCGGATTTAACTCAATCGACTGTACGGTTATCGAGGTTGGAATATTATTAGTTTGGTTCGGATGAATGGATGGACAATCAATTATGGATAGTAAACATGAATATAAAGCCAAGATGCAGTATAGTCGATGGACAAACGAGGATGGGTATTTGGAATTTGGATTTCGGGAAAGGTCGGGTTGCTTTGGGTAAGCCAAGGGGTTGCTTCGATTCACCACGTGGTTTGCTTCGGGTCAGGAAAGTGTTTGCTTCTGGTCACAATTGGATGCACTTTGGTCAGGTCGGCGTTGCTCCAACTTGGGGTCAGATCGGCATTGCTTCGGGTCGGCACTCATATGGCTTCGGGTCGGCTATGGGAGTTACAAGGGGTCGGCATAAGGAGATGGAGCTTGGGGTCGACATTGGTTGGACTTCGGGTTGGTGTGGCATTGGCTTTGGGTCGGCATCAGGGAGCGCTTGGGGTCGGCATACTTCAAGGGGTCGGCATACTTTGAGGGATCAGCATATGGCAATGCTCTGGGTCGGCTACGAGGAGGACTTCGGGTCGGCATAAAGAGTTGGAAGGTTTTAGCAAAGAAGGATCAAATTGGGGTCGGCAAAGGCTTAACTCCGGGTCGACAACGAATTGGCTTTGGGTCGGATTCACTCTGCTTCGGGTCGGCTACAGGATGACTTCGGGTCGGTGTTCATGATACTTCGGGTCGGCATTCATACTTGGGGTCAGCATTAAGAAGGCATAGCTACTTCGGGTTGGCCACGAGCTTGCTTCGGGTCCTCATCAAGGTAACTTCGGGTCAGAACACTACTTACTTCGAGTCAGCACACGAACTACCTTAGGTCGGCATAGATTGACGAGTTAGGCTCGACGGTCACTATGGTGGGCCCATGTAGGTGAGGAAGCCCTATAGTCGGGATTTCACCTATGAATACAGTAGGCGTGGCTTAAGGAAAGGGGATTCTTATTCTGTTTCTCTTCATCTTCCACCTAAAGACTACTCTGCCATTTTTGTTTCAGAAATCCCGGATTGTAAGTGTAATCAAATTTCAATATAATAAAAAGGATTTTTCTGGAGTGGACGTAGGCCGGAGTTAGCCGAACCACTATAAATCTTGTCTTTTTTACTGCTTTCATTTTAATTTTGGTTATTCTTCATATTATATCCTCTACATATACTCTATCTTTGATCTGTGACTGGATATTGGTGCTTTCGCTTGCAATTGGGTATTGGTGGTCAATTTTGACGCCAACATTAGTCGGTTTACATATTTATTTGCGTTAAGTATTATCTATGCATATAATCATTATTTCACAATAAATAAATTTGTTTTCGGTGTCAAACATATTGGTACTACTTAAACGCAATGATTATTCTGGATATATAATGAAAAAGAAAATTGTTACGCAATGCATAATAGATTTTTTTAGATAAAGGATGTGTAAATTGAAATATATAGTTATGATTGTCACATATATATTTTTTGTTATGTTATTTGTATATATTCCTATTTGAATAAAAATTAAAATTCATCGTTTTTATTAATATTAGGGAGGTAATAGTTATGGAAGGTGCGTCATAGCCCAAGGCGCAATGATTATGCATGTTAGCTCCATGTCACGGTGCACATGAGAGACGCACTAAATGGTGTATATTGCACATATGGCGCAAAAGTACACATAGGGCACGTTATAAAAGAACCATCCTTTTAGTTTTTCATTGTTTATTTATTTTATTTTTTCATGATCCAAAAGTTCAGTGAAGTTATTTCATCATATGATTGTATTTACAAATTAGTTTGTATTTTCGAGGTTTAAAATATGTTTTTTTCCTTGAATGCAAACACGTGTGACTACTTATATGCAAAGCAAACGTTAATAGAATATTGATTATGCATGCACAAGCTAATATTTATGTTTTGAATGCATTACGTACATATTTATGCATATGATGATATGGTATACTGACGTAAGATTCAAATTGTAAACTTTTGTAATTTGATGTGATCGAAATGCACTAAATAGTTGTTAAGAAAATAAAGTAAGGCATCAATCTTGGGATGAACTGCTCCTCCTTCTTCCTTTGCATTCTAATCAAGTCAGGCCCATACTTGAATAAGGCGTTGAACCTTTGCACATACTGTGGTGCTGTTATATATTCTTGTTGTAGTTCAACAAACTCCTGAAATATTGTGAACAACTCCGATCCAGAATGAACCACTCCTCAACATTTCTTCAAACCTCGCTGTTTCTGGGCATCTGTCAGTTTTAAGTATTCGCAAATCCTTTTTCACATTCTCAGCCAATCACTCACCTTTAAGGCTTGCTTCGTCCTATCAAACATTTCTTCTTTCAAACTACTGAAATCCTTATTCATCTTAGCAAAGTCCTATCTAATTGTAGCACCGGGCCTTTGGGTATATTCGAGACCTGCGGTGGTACTTGCAACTGTGTTGAGTTTGCTAAGAACAATTGAAATGGAACATTTATATCCATGTTTCCTACATCCGAGGCGGGCAATCTTTTACCAACTTCAACATGAACTTCCAAGGCTGCCTCCCCTCCTCGGACATTTGTTTGCGTAATAGCAGTTCCTCTACTAGCATTTGTTCTTCTACCTCCTAAAGTCAAACCTCTGCTTCACAAATCCATTCTATGTAAGCAAGCATTTGTATGAAATGGAAGTAAAGAGAATGAGAACAATAGTAGAGAAATAATTGTATCCACCTATATACTTATATCAAAATATAAGTACATTATGATTATATATAGCTTATACCCTCCTCAAGTGTTCGTTTTCTACCACTTTATTTCCACTTAGTTCTATTTTTACTTAAGTGTCCCCTAACCTAAGCTCTGATACCAAGTTGCAACGTCCACCATTTCGAGATTCGAAAATGAACACTGATGATGTTGTAGTTATCACCCGGATAATTTTCAAGTGATAAAATGAGATTAGTTTTTTCAACAATAATAAGTAAATAGAGCAGCTAAATAATTTCCATTGCACAAATTGTCTTTACATAAGTGTCATTACATATTCGTTAACTCAACCCATTCTCACGCAGAGGTAAATATGATTAAACATAAATATAATGTCATCCCCAACATATGAAGATGTTGACATGATCACTTAGCCAGTTATAAACTCTGGTTTTACACAACAAAAATTTCAAACTAACTTTTGTTAGCAAAATATGCCTCATGCTCTATCTTCAGAGTCTTTATTCGTCTTCAAAAGGAAACCTGTCTAAACATAAGCTCGGTCAACTCGAATGAGTACCCATGAGTTTATGGGAAATAATAAAAACACGTGTTGGATATAAAGTCTGGTATAAGTAATACTTTACTCTAACAATCAGATCACATAGTGAGACCACACCGCTAAGTACGGAACGGGTTTTCCCTTCACTAATTCAATAGACACCAATTACATCAACATGCATAATAAGCATCATATCATAATCAAACTTAAGTCATCAATTTCATGTTTTCAACACAAGTGTGATATTTTTATTTCATAACATATCCCGACTAGGTTCTATACCCAGTTCATTTGAATTGTCACATAGGTCTTATACATATAATTTGATTGTCAGTGTTAGACATTTTAGATTGTCATTTAGGCATTTATCTTAATCTTCTCATCCTTTATCATGAATAGATAATTTGGTTGTTGCTAAGGCCTTACACCCTCGATCTCATAAGTTGTTGTGGATAGACATTTGGATGCCACGAAGGCCATGTTTTCGTGTATTATTGTGAATAAACAAATGGTTGCCACCATGGCATTACCCCAGCATTTTTATATTCATCGTGAATAGACAGCTGGATGCCACTAAGGCCTTGCACCAATGTTACCAAATATAATATCGTAATTAGACATATGGTTGTCACAAAGGCCTTACGCCATTGTTACTAAATATAATGTCATGTCTAAGCATATGATTGCCATAAAGGTTTTACATCATTGCTACCAAATATAACGTCGAGTTTGGACATATGGTTTCCACAAAGGTTTAACACCATTGCTACCGAATACAACGTCGTGTTTAGACATATGATGTCACAAAGTCTTACACTTACGCTTATTGTCCCAAATGACGCTACTTATAATTTCATAGCTTTTTCAAGCTTAATTGCAACTTTCCATCTTCTCAAATAAGTTATTTCATTTTTACTTATTATTTATTCTCTGTGGTCATTTCATCCCTATGAAATTCTCAACCATTACTTTGGAATATGGCTTCAAACATTCTACTAAAAATCATTTATTTACTTGGAAATTCTTAGCATAGTTAGCTATCGCATGTTGGCATTACATAACTATCGCATATTGATCTTAAGAAGCTATCACTGTTGACACTAGGCTATCGCATGTTGAATTCGCTGTAGCTATCGCAGGTTGATATACTTTGGTTATCGCATGTTGAGTTCACAATAGTTATTGCTGGTTGACATACTCCAGCTATTGCATATTAAGTTCCCTATAACTATTGTAGGTTGACTAACTCCAGCCATCGCACGTTGATGCTTTAAAGCTATCGCAAGTTGATGATTTTTAGCTATCGCATGTTGAGTCCACTAGTTATCGCATGTTGACTTCATATAGCTATCACATGTTGATACCTAAAGCCATCGCATGTTGATACTTAAGCTATTACATGTTAACAATATAACTATCGCATGCTGATAATTATAGCTATTGCACCTTGATCCTTAGAGCTACTGCATGTTTAATTTTAAGTTGTCGCATTTTGATAAATTATAGCCATCGCAAGTTGAATTTTTATGTTGTCACATGCTAAAATTTAAATGCTATCGCATGTTGAGTGGCAATTTCGTAATTAACTTGAAAACAGTTTTTTCTTTGGTCTACCTAAACGTTTGCAATTATCCTTTGAATTATTAATTACTATATTAATTAATTATTTAAATACCCATTTGTAATTAACTCTTCCATTTGCTATATAATTTATATCGATTCGGAAATGCATGGAAAAAATTCCCAAAATTTATAAAAATCGAATTAATTCTTTTACCTCTTATAAAAATTTCAGTCCAAAATAAATATTTTTCGTCCATAAAATAATTAAAACCCGAAATTGAGCATTTCCATAACCTAGAAATTCATATTAAATCTAATTAATTTTGGAAAATTATGATATAAAAATCAATCTCCAAACTATTATCTTAAACATCATATAAAAATTCAAAGTGAATTGGAGAAGGGTCGATTCTCGTTTTACCCTAAATGTCTCAAAAATCATTATCATTAATTTCCCAAATAAAAAAATATTTTTTATCCTTCTTAAACTTATTCATTATCATTCAAAGAATCATAAACATGTACGATCCTAACCCAAATGGGTTTGAAAGGTTTAAAGAAAATGTTGCATGCTTAAGTTTGGTAAAACTTGATTGAAAGTCCTCTCTTCTTCTTAGTGATGAAAAGTCCTTCTCTTTACTTTGATTTTCCTCTTCTTCTTCTTGAAAATATGGTCAATTGTACTTTTTTGCTTTTAATTTGTCCTTGCATGAGAGAGAAGTTGAATGAGAGGATGGGAAAGTTAGGGGGTTAGTAATTTTGGCTTAGGCTAATTCTCATTCTAGCTTATTCTTATTAAATCCTTAACTCTCCATCTTATATTCATTCCCTATTATATTAAATACTTGTCTTAATTATTAATACCTCATACCTTATTTTGGTTATTTACGTGTTTAATCAATTCTCCATATTATGGCATTCCAAAATATAGAGTGTTACATATATCCTTCGAAAATCGGAGTGTATGCATCAGAGTAACATTTGTAATCCTTTGTGGGATATTTGCTAGATTAGAAGTGGAAGAAAATTGGTAAATTAAATGGAGTAGACTCCAATGGATTGGGATGTGAAAGTGAACTTACATCCAGATAGCCACTTCTAAGTAAAACTGGTTGGGCGTCTAGTGAAGAAATATTCATCCTTGAAGTGACTGAGCTTGTTATAGAGATCGATGACTATCTTATAGCTATGATACGATTCCATGAAGATAAGGGATGAACTGTCAAAACTCTTCTTAAAGTTGTAGAGGCATCATATTTCTTCGAATGTAGGTACTCTGCTTAAGTGTTGGATGAAGATTATGTATGTGTAGTTCAAGGCAGCATACCCATTCGGGTGTAATTGGGTAGGGGCAAGCCTAAGAAGTTGAAGTGTCGGCCTCAAGAGATGGTTGAATGTTGGGACTACTTTAGACAGACACATATAGCACTTACAAGCAGTGTAACCCTTTAGAGGATCGTGTGCCCTATGGTGTGGCAGTAGAGTGAGAGTTTCCTTTAAAGGAATGCCATGATGTTCGCAAATCCTTTTCACATCTACAACTGTTTTCCTCAAGGCCAGAGAGTCCAGGGGATTTTCAAGAATGACTACTCTAGCTAGATTAGAGTGTACGATGAGGCTCCTTAATGACTACAAATGGAGCGATCTAAAGATTCTATTCAGGTTGGCATCGAGGTTGCCTAACCCTGGATAGGGTTGAAGTGGAGGCTGGAGCAGAAGAAGAACCTGCTACCAGAGGCGTAGAATGACCCCCTATAATGGAGAGATGCCTTGAACATCTAAGAGATTCCATATTATACTAAAAGCTTGAGATATGAGCATGGTCAGGTTTGATCTAAATTCAGTGTTACTTTGATTGAATCCTATGTTGTCGATGTAGAGAATCCAAGGAATGTTGATGTATGTTGAGAAATCAAATTCTATACATTGAATGGGGCAGTGATATGTGATTTAATCTATGTACCCTTGGCATGATGAATGAATGCGCTCTGTAGATAGCCCTCTTATATTGGCAAACGACCTATGACATTTGATGGAACTATGTGTTTGATATTTCCCAGTAACGTATGGTCTACGTTAATGTAACCATTATCCAAAGTGGTGTAGAGCTTTTCTTTACAGGACCGCAGATATGTTATGATCGACTCCAAATGACAATAAAGTAAGAATCCTAGAATGTGTTAACACTCAAACCTATTGAATACTGGGATGTGTACGATGAAGCGACTTCGCAAACCGACAATGTTAGAACATCCCATGCCAACCCATGCCTAAAGTTAACCCATAAAGATGGTTCTCTTATCTCCACTATCTCCAGCCTATTAACCTTTCACTATTCGTGAAACTGGGGCCAGGGGAAGCGATGGTGGAAGAGCACATGGATGTGGGGATGAACTGGCAATGACAATAAGTTGATGAGATGAAGGATTCAAGGTCAAGACGAAGCGAAAGTGGCCAAAAACGCGACGGTGCAAACCTTGTGTCAAGGTCAAGATCTGGATAAAAGAGAATCGACATTGAAAAATTAAAGGGATTTAAGATCTGGAGTTGTGCTCTAGCGAATTGGAGTTGCTAGGTTAGATCTGTTGATACACGAAGATTTTGATCAATGACAATGAGCTTCAACAAAAAGGAAGAAATACATTTAAAATCAGAGGAAGATCAATAAAGACCAAAGTGAAAACATGAGTATGATTTTTATGGGTCCAAGTCTAGATTATTTGTTAAAATCTATCCTCAAGAGATTTGCACGAACACTAAAACACTTCCTTTAAACTTCATTTTTATAAATACTTTTAGTGTGCAAATTTTCACAGTTCAGTCGACTGAACAAGCATGGCCAGTCGACTGAAACTGGCACAGAAATAAAAACATACACAGTTTCAGTCGACTGAACTCCCTGAACAGTCGACTGAACACAGACCTGAAAATTTTCCTTTATATTTTCAGTCGACTGGATCTCCTGCTCAGTCGACTGAATCTGTAACTGCGAATTTTCTATGAATAGACACCTTCTTCCTCCCAAGAGTTGCAACCATTCTCCAATGGAAACAGAAGCATCTCTTCCCTGCATCTCTAGCAAACAAATGCAACTCTTCTACAAGTATAAATACATTGTTTTAACAATTACAAATGACCAATTCTACTTGCTTTAATCTCTCTATTTACTTGAACATACTTTCATATTCTTTTAAGTTTTCAAAAGCAAACCAATTGCTTGAATCTCTGTTTTAACTATAACATCTCTTGATTCATAGCAATTCATATTTCCTAAATCTTCATAAACACTTTGTATACTCTCGAGGATAAGATTATAGGAAAGTTGTACTAAAATTGACTCATTAGTGTTATCAAGAACACAACAAGTCAGAAATATTTTTTGTATCCAAGTTGAAGTCCTCTTCGGTAGTTGAGGCAAGAAATCCCGTTCGGTTGTTCGGGTAAGTTGTAAACCTATTCCTCCGGGTTAAGTGAGGGTTGTTGGTTAGTTGAATTCCTAAGAGGAGCTTAGGGACTGGACGTAGGACAAGAGGTCCGAACCAGTATAAAGTCTTGGTGTCTACTTTACTTACTACTTACTACTATCTACCTAGACAATTTCACTATTCCATATTATACGATCCTACCGCATAGACTCTTTCAATTAGTACCAGAGCAAGGCCGTCCTATAACCATAACACCGTTATTTGACATATTGATAATATGGAAAACAACACAAGCACAACATCTACCTATAACTCTACATTTGCGGAAGGACAATCTACTCAAAGACCACCTCTATTCAATGGACTAAACTATAATTATTGGGCTACAAGGATGAGGATTTATATGCAAGCAACAAGTTTTGAAGCCTGGAACGCAACTCAAGCAGAACTCATTGTACCCACAACGGATTATTCTACATGGACGCAAGCTCAGAAGAATGAAGTTAGTGCAAATGCCAAAGCTATGAATATGCTATTTTGTGCTTTGGATAGAAATGAGTTCAACCGTGTAAGCATCTGTACTACTGCACATCAAATATGGAGTACACTTAAAACCATGCATGAAGGCACAAACAAGGTGAAGCAAACTAAGATCTCCATGCTAAAGAACCAGTTCCAAAACTTTAGAATGCGACAAAATGAATCCATCAATGACATGTACTCAAGGTTTCAAGATATTCATCATGCCTTAATAGGACTAGGAGAAAAATACACGGATTTTGATATTGTATTTAAAGTTCTAAATTCACTCACTGATGAATGGGAGAGAAAAGTCTTAGCAATCGAAGAAGCAAATGATCTATCTACAATGAAACCGGAAGAATTAATTGGAAATCTTATGTCATATGAAGTTAATATGCAAGCTAAGAAAGATCAAGCACAAGAAAGAAAAAATGTAGCTTTTCATGCGGAAAAGGAAGAATCGGAGTCTGAAGATGAGGATTTAGCATTTATAGCCAAAAATTTCAAGAAAATTTTAAGATTGAGAAAAGAAAATAAAAACGGATTCAAAAAGAATTTCTTGAACAAACCTTCATCCTCAAATATAGAATGCTTTAACTGTCACAAGAAAGGTCACATGCAGAAAGATTGTCCAGAGCAAAAGAAGGAGAATTAGAACAAAAACAAGAAAGAAAAATTCAAAAAGAAGGCATTCTCTGTAACATGGGACGATTCAGATTCATCTTCATCTGATAGTGAAAATGATAGCGACAATGAACAAGCAAATGTATGCTTTATGGCTCAGGAATCTGAGGTTAGTACTTTAACTTTCGACGATTTAATTGATGTAAACACTGAACTTTTGAGTACAATAAAAATTCTTAAAAAGAAACTTAAAGAGACACGTGAAAATTAGAACAAAGCTGAGTTTGAAAGGGATATGTTAAAAGTTGAAAAGAAGATTTTAGAAGAAGAACTTGAAAAAGTTCAAGAATCTCATTCAAATTCGGAAACTCAACTATCACTTTTAAGTCAAGAAATTGAAACTCAAAAGACAAAAAATGATATAATTGTTTCTGAAAATCATGAATTAAAAACTCAAATTAAACAAGTTAAGTTAGATAACAATAGTCTTCAAGTTAGATTAGATAACATAACTAAAAATGTCTCTAACTTTAACAAAGGAAGAGAAAATTTATCTAAGATTTTAGAAAATTCTCAATCTTCCTCAAATAAACAAGGATTAGGATATAAAAAGGAGCCAAAAATTTCTAAAAAGACAAAAACAAATTTTAAGAGGAATATTGACTCTAAACAACAAGTGTTATTAAGAGAACCTATTAGAACAAGAAAAGAAACTAAGTTTGTTAAAATCTGGGTTCCAAAGACTAATAATATTTTAATTAGAAATAAATATATTAAAACATTTATGGATAGTGTTCATAATAATAAAAATTATATTTATAAAAAGGATACTGAACCAAATTAGGTTTGGTTTCCTAAGTTCTAACTTATTAGGACCCTATTGAAAAGTGGGTACCAATAATTTTATATTTATTTTTAGGTCCCACACAAAAAGAAAAAATGGATATTAGATAGTGGTTGCTCAAAACACATGACCAGTGACAAAGATATGCTTACAAACATCACATACTTTGATGGTGGCTCGGTTACCTTCGGAGACAACTCAAAAGGCTATATCATTGGCAAAGGAGATGTGAGCAATTACGGTACATCAAATTTACCTTTTATTACAAATGTTTCATTAGTTAAAAATCTAAAACATAATCTACTAAGCATAAGTCAACTTTGTGACAAAGGTTTTAGAATAACGTTTTCGGAAAATAAATGTAGTATTTCTAATCAGAACCAAAATCTTGTTTTTGAAGGAAATAGAGATAGGAATATTTATGTTTTAAATATGAAAATAAATCATAATATGAATATGTGTTTACTAGCAAAAGATATTGATCCTTGGTTATGGCACAAAAGATTTTGTCATATTAATTTCAAAACTATTAGAAAACTTTCTAAAAATGAATTAGTAAGAGGATTACCTAAGATAAACTTTAAGATAAAAAAAAGCTCTATATGGTCTTAAACAAGCACCTCGTGCTTGGTATGAAAGACTTAAAAGCTATCTACTAGATTCGGGATTTCAAATCGGAAAAGTAGATCAAACTCTATTCATTAAAAACACTACTAATGACATTCTAATAATTCAAATATATGTAGATGACATCATATTTGGTTCAACTAATGAAAACTTATGTAAAGAATTTTCAAATATAATGACTAAAGAGTTTGAAATGTCACACATGGGAGAATTATCTTATTTTCTTGGTTTACAAATTAAACAATTAACAAATGGTAGCCACTATATGTTTAGAACATTCTTACTATAAATATACCCCTAAACAAAATTTCTTTTCATCAAGTCATTCCACATATAAAAGAATTAGAAAAAAAATGTCTTACGATAGCTCAGACTCTCATATCAATATTATCTCCTCGGTTGAAAACACTCCTGCTTCACCTAAACTACCAACGCCAACACCAACGCATGAACCGGTGTACAAGTGGGAAAACTATCGCACTGGTTACACACCAGATTCGAAAAAGGCAAAACGAAGTCTTTTTACCTCCCCTGACACAAAAAGAAAGATTGACGAAATTCATCACTTTCAACAGCAACAAATTAATCTTCAAAGAGAATTGTATTTTGAACAGAAAGTAACAGCACGACGGCTAAGTTTTCTGGAGAAAATTGGATTACATTTTTGTAGTTCAAAGAAAAATGAAGTGAGCGAACCTTTACCCCGACCAAGTAATGTGTTCGATCCATCTTCATCCTACCGTACACCAGCTGATCCCTTGAATCCTTGGACTTCTCCAAAAACTCCTCATTATACTCCAAATTCATGGGATATAAATTATGGGAAGAACGAAGGAAAAACTCCAAGTCCATCCCCGAAGAAATAGTCAATTCTAATATTTTTTATTTCATCTATATAATTGTAATTTGTTTTCTTGTAATATATAAATTATTTACTTTTATATCAGGAGAAATAACAAAATTTAATTTTCAGTCGACTGAAACCCACTGTTTAGTCGACTGAACCACAAATAGAAATCATAATATACACAGCTCAGTCGACTGAATTCACCTGCACAGTCGACTGAATAGTTAACAGAAAATTTCAGCACAAAATTCAGTCGACTAAAATTACTGTTCAGTCGACTGAATCTAACACAGAAATATTTCGTACTATATTTCAGTCGACTGAACAGACTATTCAGTCGACTGAACGTGAATTTCCAGGCAACCTTTTTCCTTTTAACCACAGTTTTACCCCTATTCCTTCACTTTTTACCTCAAGCTCCATCTTCTTCCCCAAAAATACTCAAAACCCTAGACTTAAATTGCTCCTACCAAAATCAAATTAGACACAAAATGCCTCCAAAGCGATCTAGAGCTTCTTCTTCATCCTCCGAGCCAATTGATGCTCAAATAGCACAATGGCTATACGATGGAATAGCCGTCACAAGATGGAACAAGATGAAGAATTCAAGGATTTTCGAGCATTCTTTTGTCGATTTTCAGAGTCTTCAATCCTACAATATCCAAGCATTCACGGATCAAGCAGGTCTAACATCTCTTTTAGATTTAAAAAGAAATGATCATGCCATAAATCACATTATGGTGAAATTATTTTATGCTAATCTTAATCTCGGACACCAAACTCCAAGAAATCCAAATCATAGTGTTTGGAGTATGGTATGTGGTAAGAAAGTTTGGTTTTCTCTTGACCGCATTTCACACATCTTAGGCTCGCCAAACTTTGGTAGCAAACTTGAGGAGATTGACTTTAACCCTCACATTCGTGACAACATAAACCACCAATTTTTGGATGACAATGCCAACATTGCGGATCTTAAGTCCACCTCCTTACGTCCTAGAGCAAGAATTCTCCATAAAGCTCTAATGAGAACAATCACGCCAAGGACGGGCTCATATGAACTTTTATACCCTAACAACTATCGCGCTCTCTATGCAATTTGGGGTAACTATCAAGTTAATTGGGTTCAATTAATTCTCGACGAATTCCTCACTTTTAACAATGGCAAAATGAGGACAATTTATTTCGGTGAATATATCATGCGTTTACTTCTAAACGTTGACACACCATTACCCGAATCCGAGAATACTATGGTCCACCAAATAAACCATCGGACCATAAGCCTAATGCAACTTCCAGCGAGACCACCTCGAATCATATCTCTCGCCGAATGGGAAGCTAGGCATCAAGGACCACAACATCCTCCACAAGCTCCACAAGCTCCACATGAAGATCCTTCCAACCGAGAAGATGAAATTCGTGTTATTGAGCCAAGCTTTACTACCAACCAATCTTTAGGAATTTTATCAAGAAATCAACAAATTCTTGATAATCGTCTCAAGAAGGTAGACCACAAGCTTGACAAGATTAAAGGATTCTTCAACAAACTATGGGATGCAATCTCGTGCTCAAACACTACTACCGCTTCAACATCACGTGGAAAACGTCCGGCACCTACCTTTACATGGACGACATCCAAAGAACATACAAGTAGCAGCGCGAGCGGAGCTAGCTGTAGTCAAGGAGGAAGAACTCATAGACCACCAACAGGAGGACCAGTCATTCGAGAACCTAGAGAGAGAGAGAAGGTTCTTATGATTGGGATAAAGACGAGTAACTTTTTATGGTTTGTTGTTCTATGCATTTTTAATTTGATAAATCTCTGTATTTATGATGCAAACTCTGTTTTATTTAACTATGCTAATCGTAGAATTCTATTGTTCAGTGACTGTTTTCTATATATCTATGATTATTACTTCCTTTTTGTCGATGACAAAGGGGGAGAAATCTGTGTAGCTAACTCTATTTTGTAGGAAAGATAGGTGCATTCATTCAGGGGGAGAAAAATAGCATTAATGTTGTCATCAATCAAAAAGGGGGAGAATGTTGATACACGAAGATTTTGATCAATGACAATGAGCTTCAACAAAAAGGAAGAAATACATTTAAAATCAGAGGAAGATCAATGAAGACCAAAGTGAAAACATGAGTATGATTTTTATGGGTCCAAGTCTAGATTATTTGTTAAAATCTATCCTCAAGAGATTTGCACGAACACTAAAACACTTCCTTTAAACTTCATTTTTATAAATACTTTTAGTGTGCAAATTTTCACAGTTCAGTCGACTGAACAGGCATGGCCAGTCGACTGAAACTGGCACAGAAATAAAAACATACATAGTTTCAGTCGACTGAACTCCCTGAACAGTCGACTGAACACAAACCTGAAAATTTTCCTTTATATTTTCAGTCGACTGGATCTCCTGCTCAGTCGACTGAATCTGTAACTGCGAATTTTCTATGAATAGACATCTTCTTCCTCCCAAGAGTTGCAACCATTCTCCAATGGAAACAGAAGCATCTCTTCCCTGCATCTCTAGCAAACAAATGCAACTCTTCTACAAGTATAAATACATTGTTTTAACAATTACAAATGACCAATTCTACTTGCTTTAATCTCTCTATTTACTTGAACATACTTTCGTATTCTTTTAAGTTTTCAAAAGCAAACCAATTGCTTGAATCTCTGTTTTAACTATAACATCTCTTGATTCATAGCAATTCATATTTCCTAAATCTTCATAAACACTTTGTATACTCTCGAGGATAAGATTATAGGAAAGTTGTACTAAAATTGACTCATTAGTGTTATCAAGAACACAACAAGTCAGAAATATTTTTTGTATCCAAGTTGAAGTCCTCTTCGGTAGTTGAGGCAAGAAATCCCGTTCGGTTGTTCGGGTAAGTTGTAAACCTATTCCTCCGGGTTAAGTGAGGGTTGTTGGTTAGTTGAATTCCTAAGAGGAGCTTAGGGACTGGACGTAGGACAAGAGGTCCGAACCAGTATAAAGTCTTGGTGTCTACTTTACTTACTGCTTACTACTATCTACCTAGACTATTTCACTATTCCATATTATACGATCCTACCGCATAGACTCTTTCAAGATCAACAAGACTTTATGAAGGCGGATCTAGTGATGGTGACGTTATCATGAGGATGCTGGGGGATCTAAATTGGTTCAGTCGCTAGAAGTCGCAAAGGAACGAATTAGAAGGAGGATGAATATGAAAAGTTAACATAGCAAAAATTAAACGTATTTTACATTTGTATGATAAATCTTTAATCGATCGGTGTCGATCTATATAGATCGATACCGATCCATATGAATTCCTATGTACTAATAACGATGAAATGAAATGATGACAAGTGAAGAATGATGAAAAAGAGATGGAGTTCTATCTGACCAAGGGATGGAACAACCCTCAAGAAACTCTTAGAGGTCAGATGGAAGACTTTGGCTTTTATATCTACTGAGGAGATGTAGTTTTATGACTATTTGAAGCAATGCACTGATATTTGCAAGAGAGATGAAACGTTTAACGAAAATGGTTCAGACGATAGAAACGTCTTTGTAGAGCTAGGTCTAGATTCAATCGCTTGTCTCGATCCAAAGTATGCTTTGTTATCACATAAGCAAACTTTGGAAGGCCAAGTGTTATCCAATATTTGAACCAAGTAATATTCCAATGGATTTGGACTATAAAATGATGAAAGAATGGATCGAGATGCTTGGAGAGTCTTAGGGTTAAGAGCTAAAAAAAGGTTAGTCGGTACCGAACCATATACATCGGTACAAAACTATCATGAAAACCTTTGGGGTCTACTCTACTTTGCACAAGAATCAAATATTAAAGTTGAAGGATAAAAGCATGATGTGACATGGGTCAACACTGAGCCATATGATTTATGGAATCTTTGGTAACAACTATTTTGAGCTAAAGGCACTTAGCTATGCCAAGAAAAAGACAAAAGAGAACTTTAAGGGCATTGGTCAATATTTGTAACACCCCGTAATTTGGCATGTTATTTATTAGTTAGTTAATTAATTAGACTTTGAAAATGGAATTTGTGCAAACGATGGAATTTAACCACGAAACTTGAACTACTGTGTTCGTGGCGAAATTTTAAGCAACTTTCATATCTGGAGTTTTACGGTCGGAGTCCAAACGAAGAAGTTATGGATGAAAAATGAATTCGTAACGAAAATAAATAAGAAAAATTAACATTTATAATTATCCACCCAGGCCCATAGGCGAACCATTCGCTACGAACGGTCAACATGTAGTGGTCGACCGGTTGGGTAACCGCGGGGGCAACAAACCTAGGCAACAACGACGTAGATTTAAATATTTTAAATCGAACGGTTCTGGTTGATTTTATCGCCTATGAATTCAGTTATAGACCTTTTTTTTAAACTTGGTTAATGATTTTATTGCCGAATAAAATGTTTAGGCCCAAAGCCCATAAATACAGAATCGGTCGAATACACAAAAGAAAAAACAGCTAGCAAATAAATATACAAATGAAGTTTGAACTCAAACAATTCCATTTTCCTCAACTCTAACTATAGAAAGTTTCATGGCGGCTCCCAAAAGTCTCGTTGATTTCCTGAGCAGTCTTCCCTCCACTTCATCCTCTCCAGTAGTTGTCTTTATGGTTCCGTTAGGCTGGTAAGCTTCCCTTTGTTAATACGATTAACTATTAAGCTCGTATCCCAATTAATTTGGGAATTAACTAATTGAGTTTCCTTTCTTTTGTTATTGAAAGCCCTGTGGTTCCTTTCACGCCAGAGATGCCATATGGTAGCTGTGAAACTAATTTTGATTATTTCTTGCATCAAGTATGAACAGTTGCTCCAGTTGTTCAGGCATAGACCTTCCTTCTCTTCTTATATATTTCTGGAGGTAGCAGCGAAGCTCTGGCATTTTCTATTCTCCACTTTCTTTCTAAATTATAAAAATAAGATATTTATATCTATATTCATACAAATTGGAGAAGAATGGAAATCTAATAAAAAAGAAGAAGAGAAGAGAATCAACTATACACGTATTTGAGGTAATTTATATATATTTGTATATATTTTCTCTCCCAATCCCAAATCTTTTCTCAGATCTGTAATCTTAATATATGTATATACCACTTTTATACATATTTCTTGGATTAAAAATGATTTGGAGATGAATCAAAGGTTCTATTTCAGGTCTTGAGATTTGGATCGATTTTAAAAGGTGGATGGTAAATTTTATAGATTGTTATAATATGAAAATTATCTCATTGGTTTTTATTTGATTATTATGACTAACTAGGTAATTGTATATGAGTCTAGGCAATAAATTGAATACAATCTGAATATAATAAATATCGCCTACATATTCTTATTTATAAATTGATTCAGAATTGTTTATAACCTGATCTGGAAATCAGTCCCAAAAGTATGAATTTAGAACATTGATTTGAATGAAATTTATTCCAGATCTGAAATAGGTTGTATAATAATGTTATGAATTCGGATTATTACCCTAATCTTGTTGGAATGTAGACTTTTCTATGTTTGGAATTGTTGGAATTTAGACCTGTTTAATATTTGTAAAATAGTTTGATTTCTTTCACTTTTAGAAAAATACAGCTTTTGATCTAACAAGGAATATATGCAAATAGAAAGAGAAAGAGATGTGTAAAGTATAAATTCATTGTAGTTTACATTATCTATTTCAGTAATAAAAAGAAATAATCATTCCTTGTAATTTCAAACAATGTAATCATTTAAAGTTAAATATTTTGTTTTGGACTAATTTATGGAAATTATAGGGGATAATCTTTTTAGATATGATTCTAACAATTGAACATGGAAAAGAATATTCTAGTGAAGATATATAACTGGAATATATTTGGTAAAAAATAGATATTTGTACGTAATTTATTGCGCTTATAATAATAAAACTTAGCTAATAATGACGCTTGCACGTAATATTCGCGTTTAGGATAATTAATTAATGGGAAAGGAATTTAAAAGGTTGTAACTCCAATAAATGGGAAATAAATGGTATTAAATATGGAAGTTGCAATAATTTGATATGGTAAATGGATTAATGGGACTGATAAATAAAAAAGTTGAATTAATAACTATGGAGTAGTTAAAAAGGTTTTAGGAAATGTCCGTTAGGATTTTATGGACAAATTGACATTTATGAGCACTAAACGGGGATTTATGGATAAATAAATATTTAAGGTAAATCTCGTTGCCTTAAATAAGAAGGGAATTAGTAAGCTAAGTTCAATGCCTACCTAAGATAATATAAGTAAAGAATAAGGGTGGTTAATTGGACTTAGTAGGTTATTGATGCGAGGTCAGTAGAGTCACTCAACGGAAGAATGCCCTTCACTTTAAGGCTACCAACAGTCGGGTGCACTTACTAATGTGAGATATAACTAATCCTAGGACCCGTGATGACGTAAGAGATTGGGCCTGCTTTCTTAATTGAAAAGTATTAAGTGGTCCAAATTTGGAATTAGGAGTGGTGAGGGATATCTCCGTAGGGGTTCGCTTCTAGTTTGAGGTCTTAAGAAGATGTGGGGTTCACCTCTCTTCTAATAGGAAGTATTAAGTAATGTAGTGAGATTCCAAATAAATAAGGATGTCTCTAAAATGGTTTACTTCAGTATTGAGGTATTAAGTGGCCCTAAGGCCCGCCTCCCTATCGAAATAAGTAACCTAAGGGATTCCATAGTTATAACTAAGGGTGATGGTGGATATCTCGAAATGGGTTCGCTTCAGGTTCGAGGTATTAAGTGACTGTAAGGTCGGCCTATTTCCTATTAAAGAAGTATTAAGTAGCCCAATGAGATTTCCAAGCAATGTCAACTAGATAGTACCAGTGAGGAGTCCATCTTGGGGTTAGGTATTAAATGACAAAGGCCTACCTATAAATACATGTTAAATGGTCAGGGGTCTGCCTAGTCCTTATTAATGAGGTATTAAGTGGCTTGAGTACAGTCTCTCATATTGCTAAGGCCGTAATAACGATAGTACCCGTGAAAAGTCCGCTTCAGGATAGGTATTAAATGATGGAGACCTACCTTGAATATAAGTATTAAATGGTTAGAAGTCCACCTAGTTCTTTTTAGAGGTATTAAGTGGCTTGGGTACTATCTATTACATGGCTATGATTTTATCGATGATAGATATGGTAATAGTTGGACATTAAATGTCGAAAGCCTTAAATAGTGGTTAGAGGTCTTTGTAGCTAGGACCCACCGATCATTTACGACATTGTTAGAAAATCACCTTGGGATTAGGTCTTAAATGATGGGGTCTACCTTGATTAAGATCTTAATTGCAAAGTTTGCCTATTTCTCTTTTAAAAGTATTTTATGGTGATTATAGAAGCCTGCTTCATATTTAGAATTATTAAGTGACAAATGGGTTTGGAGTTATTGGGTAGTTGATAGGGCTTCATCGGTATTTTATGCCTTGGAAAGGAGTAGGTAAGTAATCATTTGTGCAATGGAAGGTTAGATTAGAATTGCTAACCTTAATAGACATAACAATTAAATGCAAACCAATCGGTATATATTTATGTTATGGACAATTTATAAATTTTCCAGTAACCAGAATGTAGTTATGACCCCTCCTCATTACAACCTACAGGATAGAATTTAGAGGAACATGTCATTGGAGCTGGATGCGCTTTGTTATTGGAGAAGTCTTCTTTTCTCTCATGCTAGATGCTGATGTGACAATCTGTTATCCAAAGAATACCATAAATTCCAAGGTAGTATTCATAATCAATATTCTTATCCTATTATTGTTTTCGATGTGAGTTTAGATTTATATCAATCTCTGATAATGCTCATGCTTATTTGCAGGTACCAAATCCAACGATCTCTGTTTTGATGGACTTGGGTTTCGATTTTTGTCGAAATTTAGGCCCAGTAAGGTATGAGTTGCTACATTTGGTATCAGAGCCTAGGTTAGTAGATCAGAGGAATTAGGATAAATTGAGAGAACATATTCGTACTTTCCTATCTAGTAATATTATATTTCTACGTTAGATTCCAAGACTTCCGACTATAGAAGTAGTTGTAGTTCCACTCCGAGGGAATGGGCAAAGCAACTATGGATTGGAAACAACTTAGAGTTAAGATTTTCACGTTGACTCCGAAGTCCCCATGGAGTGCTAGCAATGTGTAAAGCGCTGTTGATGAAGAGCATGAGTACGACATATGGCAGAATTTTGGAGACTGGAGGTGTTCGACTTGATGGTTGAGATTCTAACTACCTTGTGACTTTGGATTTTGATGATGTGTTCTAGTCGAAGACACACATTTATTCTAGATGGGTGGGAAATTAGATTCATATGTCGTAATTGTCCAAAAGCAAGTTATTGTTAGGGTGCATTCATTGGTCACCTCTTTGATCGCAATCTAGATTATTATTTGAGTAATTAATGTCAATTCCTTAGTTTAAAACCTGTGAGAGAATTTTTATAAGTATATTTTAGAAATGCCCTAAACTTTGGAAAAATGGTTTTCAAAGGATTTCTTTTCCCAAGGATTTATTTTGGAAGTTTTCTTTTGGAAAAGTTTTGAAATTTTAATTTTCAAAGGAACACGTATACCACTAGGTTGGTCATGTTTAGAAACTTTTAGTTTATAAAAGATTAATTTTTTGAAATCCTTAAATATTTATATATATCAATAAAGGCTTGATTTTGATTTTTGGCAAGGAAATAGTTTTCCAATTTAGAAAATTTGTATTTTAAAAAGGATTTTTGGAGATCCTGAAATATTTATATATATAAGTTTGATCTTTAGGGAAGTTTTGGCATGAAATAATATCTATTATTTAGAAACAAGCATAAAGGAGCATATATTTAACTTAGTGATTTTTTGGTTTACAAAATCTAGGTTTTTAAATTTTCTTACCAAGGTATGGACAAAATAGAAATAATATTCAATTTTATTGGTCTATGTAGTTTGAAGTGTTGTACCCACCAGCTATTGGAAGAAATATTTCCATGCGAAGTAGGCAGGAAATAGCAACTGGAAATTTTGTGCGTTTTTGGAACTGTTGTTGGTCGCAACAGTTTTGTTGGGACTACCGTGAATTGCTGGAGCATGGTTTAGGACTAGGCGGTAGGCTTTGAAACTGTCATGATGGGGACAAGAATTTTTTGGATCGTGTCGAATCAAAGGAGACGACACGAAACTACTTTGATGATTTGGTACTCAACGACGAGTAGAAAAGGAGATTGGCATATAGACAGTTGCAAGAAGTAGCACTGTACTGGTGGAGCAGTGTTACTATAGGAGTAGCTAAAGAGGCTATGACATGGGTAGAATTCAGAAGGAGGTTTGAGGAAAGATTCATATCGAAAATCGCCAAGTCAACTCTGCTCGGGAAGTTTGCTGAGTTGGTGCAAGGAGACATAACAATGTTGGAGTATGCTACCAGATTTGAGGAGCTATCGAGATACGAATATGCTACGGTTGATATGGTTATCAAAAGGAATGAGAAGTTCATTTGTGGATTGAGACCTGAGCTTGCTAAAGCAACTTTACCACATATTAGGGATCTGTGTGATGTAGTTGTTGAGATGGCTTTGAGGAATGAGGAGATGCTCGCTTTCTTTAATGGTAACAAAGTAGTGGTAACTCAAGGTGGCCAGAACCAGAAGTGAAGTTTTTCCTTAAGAAGGGACTCGGAAGAGTGGAGCTGCTAAGAAAGGAAAGACAGAAGTTATCCGCTACAAGTATAATAAGAAAGGGCATTTTGCTAATGAATGTCGCTTAGGAGATGGGAAGAAGGGGATTGGGAAGAAGAATATCAAATGCTTCAATTGCGATCATATTGGACATTATAAGAACCGGTGCAAGAAATCAGCCAAGGATGGAAATGGCAAAGTGTTTGCACTAGAACCAGCTGCCTCAAGACCAACAGCAGAGGAAAAAAGAAAAGATGTGTTGGGAGGTAAGCTTTTGATTCATGGTGTATCGGTTAGAGTTCTATTTGATACTAGTGCATTGCATTCTTTTATATCTCATTATTTGGTAGATAAGCTTAACCTAGAACCCCTCATACCTAGTTACATCCTTAAGGGTTGCGAATCCAATAGGTTGGTATGCGACTCTTGGGATGAGATGTGACCACTTAGAATTTGAGTTGTTAGGTCATATATATACTTGCAGTTTGCATGTATTTTATTTCGTAGGGTTTGGGATTATTTTGGGTATGGATTGGTTAAGTAAGTACGATGCTAGGATATTTTGCCATGATAGGAAAATATCACTTACACACCCTAGCTATAGTGATCGGATTATATACTCCGTAAAAAACCCTAGTTTTGAGGTTGTTGTGTGTTATGGAGGCAGAAGACGAGTTGAGTCAAGTTTTTGTTTTTAGAAAATTCGCAGATGTCTTTGTGCCTGTGATAGGATTACTGCCGAAACGAGCCATTGAGTTTCAGATAGATTTAGTAATAGGAGCTGAACGTGTGAATAGACCGCTAAGTAGAATACTGAAATGAAGGAGTTAAAGGTACAATTGGTGGATCTAAAAGGTAAGAATTTTATCAGGCTAAGCAGTTCGCCTTGGGGAGCAGCCGTAGTGTTTGCAAGGAAACCGGACGGATCGTTAAGGTTGTGTATCGATTATCGTAAGCTGAATGAGAGGACAACAAAGAATCGATATCCGTTACCTAGGGTTGACGATTTGTTTCGACCAATTGAGTGGAGCCAAAATATTTTCCCAACTGGATTTGGCAATAAGGTTCCATCAGCTTAGAGTAACAGAGGATAGTATTCCTTTGACGGCATTTTGGACCAGATATGGATCGTAGGAATGGTTAGTGATGTTGTTCGGATTAACTAATGTGTCAGCATTCTTTATGGACTTGATGAACAGAATCTTCCGAGAACATCTGGATAGATTTGTGTTAGTATTCATAGACGACATTTTGATATGTTCTAAGGATGAAAGAGAGCATGAAGTTCATCTTAGAGTGGTGCTTGAAACGCCGGGGAAGCATCAACCGAAAGCGAATTTTTCAAAGTATCATTTCTAAAAGAAGAAAGTAAAGTTTCTTGGTCACGTTGCCTTAGAGAAAGGGTTGTCAGTAGATCCGGCTAAAATCAAGGCAGTGAATAGTTGGAAGAGACCCGAGACAGTGATTGAGATAAAGAGTTTTCTTAAATTATTTGGTTATTATCAGATCTTCATTAAGGATTTTTCATGGATAGCAGCATCGATGACTAAGCTAACTCGGAAAGATGTGAAGTTTGTTTGGACTGATAAGTGTGAGGATTCATTCCAGAAACTGAAACATTTGTTGAATAATGCACCCGTGTTAGTTGTTCCAGAGGGGAATCAGGACTTAGTGGTGTACATAGATGCATGTGGGGTAGGATTAGGAGCTGTGTTAATGCACAAAGGTGAAGTGATTGCTTATGCTTCTCGACAGCTCAGACCACATGAAGTTAGATATCCAACTCATGATTTGGAATTAGCTGCTATAATTTTCGCATTGAAGGTGTGGAGACATTACCGTTTAGGAGAAAGATTCGAGTTGTGTATAGATCATAAGTCACTAAGATATTATTCTCTCGGAAGGAGTTGAATATGAGACAACAGAGATGGTTAGAGTTCATAGCTGCATACGAATTTGGTATTGAGTACACATCAAGAGAAGGAAATAAGGTTGCAAATGCACTTAGTAGAAAACACCAGAATGCAATATTAGCAATGATAGTTGAGTGGAAAGATTTAGAAGCATTGACTACATGCAGAGTACGATGAAGATCTGAGGTTAGTTCTAGTCATGAAACCACCATATTATCATGTTTAGAAGTTTGCCCGATGATGATCGAAAGGATTGCATCTAATCAGAAAGATGACCCTGTGTTAGCTGAGAAGGTTAGAAGGCTAAAGGTCAGATTCGAGATTGATGATCTGAACAATTTTAGGCTTGACTAGAGAGGGTGGCTGAGAAAGAAGGGACGATTGTGTGTCCCAAATGTAGAAAACCTAAGGAAGGAGGTTCTTTAAGAATGCCATCATTTGAAGTTCACTATTCATCCAGGGGGAACTAAGATGTATCAGGATATGAAAAGAAGTTTCTTTTGGGATGGTACAAAGAGAGATGTAGACTTATGGGTGAGGCGGTGTATGAACTGTCAACAGGTTAAAGCTGAACATCAGAAACCGAGTGGATTACTTTACCTTTGGATGTTCCAGTTTGGAAATGGGATTCTATCTCAATGGATTTCATAAATGGGTTTCCAAGGTCGAATAGAGAAAATGAGAGTTTCTGGTTATAGTGGACAGGTTGACTAAGAGTGCACACTTTATACCTGTTAAGTCAACCAAGACAACACCAGATTTAGCTAAGTTATTCATGAAGAATATAGTTAGACTGCATGGAATTCCTAGCAGTATAGTAAGTGACAAAGATTCCTTATTCATTAACGAATTCTGGAAGAGTCTACAAGAGACTTTAGGTACCGAGCTTAGATGAGCACCGCTTTCCATCCGCAAACAGATGGGCAAACAGAGAGAGTTAACAAAGTCTTAGAGGATTCGTTAAGAGCTTGTGTGCTAGATTTCGAAGGATTATGGGAAGACCATCTACAACTTAGTCGAGTTTCCGTATAACAACAATTATCAGACTAGTATAAGGATGGCACCTTTTGAAGCTTTGTATGGAAGGCCATGCAAATCTCCCATTTATTGGTTAGAGACTGGGGATAGACTAATTCTTGGACCGGATTTGGTTAAAGAAGCTGCAAAAAAGATTGAGTTAATTCAAGCTAGGATGAAAGAAGCTCAGTCTAGGCAGAAGAGTTATGCTGATAAAAAATGGCAAGACTCAGAGTTCTTAGTTGGAGATCATGTTTTTGTCAAGGTGTCACCGATGAAAGGTGTAATCAGATTTGGAAAATCAGGAAATTTGGCATCGAGGTTCGTTGGACCATTTCCTATTATAGAAAGGATCGGGAAACTCGCATATAGAGTAGAGTTACCAAATAGTTTGGCAGGAGTCCACAATGTTTTTCATATTTCTCATATAAGGAAGTGTATTCGAGATCCAGAGACTACTATTATAGAGACTATGGTAGAGGATCTAGTAGTGGAATCAGATATGACTATAGTTAGAAAACCAGTTCGTGTAGTAGCGAGAAATGAGAAGAGACTAAGGAACAAGACAGTCAGATTAGTCAAAGTCCAATGGAGTGACGATGAAAGAGACTGTACTTTGGAAACTGAGAGCACGATTAGAGATACTTATCCTAACTTGTTTGAAGTTAAGTTTTACCTTTATGTTTGATTGTTGTGAGTACCTTAACGTAATTTTGTGGATGAAATTCTTTAAGGAGGGGAGTTTGTAATGACCCGAATTTTGACTAACATTATTTAGAATATTTAATTTGATGAATAAAATAAAATAATGTAGATAGTTAAGAGATTGAGATTTTTTAATTAAGAAGGTGTCGTGCCTTAATGAATGTATAAGCAAAAGAAAATTTAAAGTAAGCAAGTAGGAGGTATATGGTAAGGGAAAAATAGGAATACCTTTGTTCTTATACCCTAAACCTTTCTATTCTTCATTCCTCATTCATTTTTAACTTTCACAAACAAAACTAAAACCTTAAAGAACTCGGCCGGCCACCATTAAGAGGATTCAAGGAGAAGAAAAACTAGGATTCAAGTAGAAAGCTTAAGCAAATCGATCTAAGGGCAAATCTCAACCTTCTTAACACAAAGCTAAGATGAATAATTAACTTGCATCTCACTTTTGATATTGATTTCGGTTTAAAGTTAGATCCGAACAATTTTGCAAGTTATATACCATGTTGTGTTTGTTTAAATGGATATATATGCTTATTACTGATTTATATGGTTTAATATGGATTTTATGATATGGTTGAATTAGAAAATCTATTAAACGACATCTAAATGATTTACGTTTCTGATATATGGTCAAAAACATTATTTTATAAGTGGGTTTCAAGTTTCATAATTTTATAAGTGATTGTGGATTTATTATGTATTTTCTATTAGGGAAAATAGTTAATTTTGGTTTAAATTATTTAAAGCAACTAAATAATGTTTTTGGGTCTGAAATTTACATATGTTAGAAAACATATTCAAAGTGAATTATGATGATTTTCGGGGATTTTCCCTTGGTATTTTACTATGATTAATAAATTATTTAAGTTATAGGACTTAAATATTTTATTTGTTTTGTTAAGGGGAGGGACTTATTTGTTAAAATAATTTCAATTGTTAATTGTTGAATTCGGCAGCCTTTTTAGAAAAGAAATCTGACAAAGAATTGGCAACCAATCATATTTTGACAAATTAGGCAAGTTAGGTGAAAAGGAATTACTTTGATAGGCATAAAACTAGTTTTGTTTCGAATTACAACTTCGCCACTTCCATTGCTTGCTTTCATCACCATGCTCAGAAGGCCTTTCGCACCCATTCGAAACCAATGCACACAGTATCAAGCAACTGATACGTAGAGTATTGGAGAAAGGCGGAAGGGACTGTGTCGAAGGCATGCTTTCGAAGGGGTTGAAGCCAATTTTATTAGCTTTCGAATCAATCAACTTGACTTCTGTTTTTTAAAAAGAAGCTTTCGAAAGAGTTGTCGCTTTTGAATCCATTCGAAACCTAGCTGCCGCATTCATACCTTCCGGATTGGTTTGAGGTCGCTTATAACCTTCAAACAATGTATTCGAAAGGTGAGCTTTCGCCTTTTAAATTTTGAAGCCGCATTCCCAATGCTTTCGAAAGGGTCCTTTTAGCCGCTTTTATGAATGGTTTTGGAGGCAATGGTTTTGAAAGGATGGTTTCGAAGCTACTCTCTTCTCCAATCCTTTTACTTGAGATAAATGCTTTTGAAAGTGAAGCTTTAGCTTTTGTTCTCTTTGACCCAGTAGTTATATTAAATGTCAAACTCATTCGAAAGTAATACTTTTAAATGGTTTCGAAGCTTTGTTTCCATAAATTCTTACTTGAACCCAATGCCTTCGAAAGGTACGTTTTTAAATGTGTTGAAAGTGGATGTCTAAGATTTTAAGTAGTGGTTCCGAAAGGGATTTTTGAGGTCTCAAGCAATGGTTTCGAAAGGATGGTTTCGGCTTTATAGCCTAATGTTTTCCAAGTTAAAAAAGGCTTTAACTTATTTTAAAGGGACATATAACCCTATGGACTTAGATTTTCATCAACATTGTTTTGTGTAAAGCATGTATCATGGCATAAGTATTTTGAGTAAGCAAAGGGTATACTTTCCTTGTTTTAAAAAGACATGATTTCAAGGGTAAATCTTTTGTAAAGATTGTTTTTGAGGAAATGAAATTTGAATAGGGTGGTCAACCCAGATATTTGCTAAAAGAATGACTCAAATATTAGAATACTAGATGAGACTGGTTAGGGTCACGCCCTATACTTTAGCTAGTAATATAAATCCAAAATTCTGGCTTTGTCACAGGTAAGAATAAAACGATGTTACACACAGAAAGGAATACATAGAGTAGAGGTAGGTTATTGGTGAGCCTGCAAAACCATTATGATCAGTTGACCCTAGGACAAGTAAGTTAAGGATAGATCGTCTAGTATTGTATCTAATAGAAGTTAGAATATTTATTATGTCTGGTAGGCATGAGTCAGCCAGTGGTTAATAGTCAGCCCGATAAAACTATATTGTTCAGATAGACTGTCCATTGATTACCTGATTTACATGCATATATGTTATTGCTATTATTGTTATAATCAGTTTGATTGCAGGATTTTGATTTGCAAAAGATATGATTTTAAAAATATATTAGTGAGGGGAAACCCATTCCGCTAAGCGGTGTGGTCTCACTTAATATTAGTAAAGAATTATTCACATTGGGCTTTATGTATAACTCGAGGTTTATGTTTTCCTCTTAAAATCTCGGTTGCTCAAAATTTGATTTGAGTAGACTGAGAGTTAAGGACTTTTCTGGTTTAGTAGGTTGGACGAATAAGCTTCCGAAGACGTGCAGGAGGCAAAGCTAGCTATGTAGGAGTTATTTAGTATTATACCTGCTGTGATGTGTTTATGACTGATATGTCTATCTATCTAGTACTCTAATCATCGAAGGGGACATCTTCATATATAGTTCTTGGCGTAATTTGTAATAATTATATTTGATCAAAACCTGTGAATCATTCTAGGATTATGTAATTGAATATGAAATATTGATTTGAAATGTAATCAAAAAAGGTACTTTGAAATCTGTGATGATTTTATTTCATATTCACGTGCTTCTGATATTATGGATACCATTAACACTTTTGTATCCGGAAGTTAATACTATAGATGACTACAGCATTTGTAGCGCTTAGCTTTGGGCCTCAAAATAGGGGACGTTACATAACACCCGAGCCAGTCTAGAAAACCAACGTGAGAAAAACACACCCAATTGAATTTTAACGTTTCAAAAATCTTTTAAAAAATAAAGGTATCTCGTAAGACCACGTCGCACATAAACACAGACGGGTTTTTACCTTACGATAACCAAAACATTTATATGAAATTCTCTGATATTATAATAGTGTCTAAGATACAAATACTTATTAATCATAGCTGAAATTGTCACATTAAATTCCAGCATAATAGGTATACAAGTAAAACTGTAAAGACTCGTATTAGAGATTGGATTCCATACAATGCCTGTGCTACTGGGGTACCGCCCATCACGGTGCATCTCTAGGTAAAATAACACCGAGGACCTCGCCTACCACTTGGCTAGTAGTACCAAATATGATCACCCCTCCGTTAATGGGCCCTGAAGCATACAAATGAGTGATAATATCGACTCTAGATAGGGATGATCATACCCTACTTGGGAGCGACCCACTTAGCCTTGCAGCATCTCCCATATTTTAGTCATTCCCGGTTAATGAGGTTTGATGCTATGTTTTACATTTTATATAGCACTTTCCACTTGGAATGCTAACACCGCCCTATAGGCAACAATGCAATGCCAGCATTCATCCATACAAGTTTGTTCTGGCATTGAATGAAATACTTGAGAGCTTCGTCTGCAATTTCCATCATCTTAAAGATGTCTTTAATTCAAAATGCTTAAGTTGGATCAAAGTGATTTTTGAAAAAAATATCTGATCTCCGTCTCTTCGAAACAACTTTTGATAGTTCTGGTAAACTCAACCCCGGTCCTTGAGGAAATAAAAAGTCAAAGATAAGAGCGGAGATCGCCTCCTAACCGTTAGTGGAAGGATTTCCTTATCATTTGTCCTAGAAGAATGAAATGAGATTTATACACACGGTACAGCATCACCAGAGATGACTGTGCCATATAACTCACGTGTTTCTCCTAGATATTTCTAGACTTACGTTTTGGGTCCAAATTCGATAGTCGGTTATTTAACCATCGAATAAACAAACATTCAAATTGGGGATTTAATTCCATAGGGAAAACCAACATTGGTTAAACACATAAGTAACCACCAGCCCTTTAATTAATCTTTTCATTAATAAAATCACTTTGTAATACTTGTATATAAATACCTTTACAAAGATATACCACAAATCCCTATATTTTCAATATACTTAAAAAAATATCCATATACTTATCTTAACGCTATAAGTATATTCACAGAACTAAGAAAGATTCCCTTTCTATACAATTCTAAAATCATTTGTAAATCCCTTGTAAATCTCAATAAACATTTATAAAACCTTTTTATAAATCTCTGAAACCGTTTATAAACTCTATATAGAAACCCGTTATAAAACCCAACTTCCATTTCCAGTTATAAACTCTTTTATAAATTTCAAAACATTTATAAACTCGTTATAATTCCATAAAACTATTTATAGAACTCTCCTTATAAGTTCATAACTCATTTCTAAAATTCTTTAATAAATATCTAAAATCATTTATAAACTCTTTTCATCTTGTAAATGATATCCCTTTAAGTATCCAAAATCATTATAAGAAACTTCCCTTTTAAAAACCAAATCTTGCTTTGTAAAACTCTATTTATAAATCTCGAGCGTTTATTAATAATAACATTCATTTACTTCAAACACTATTATATAATAATTGTTATAAATAATAAATCTATAAATAAATAAATATTTACTAACCTTAAAATATCTTGAAATAATAATTAATAATTTCAAAGACATTATCAATAGAACCCTAATAATTAGTTTCCAAAACAATATTAATAAATCATTATTATTAATTTCAAACAATATTAATTCTTTAAATAATTAATCTTCAAAATATTAACATTTTGATAAATAACCCTAAAACAATATTAATTATAAATAAGTATCTTTAAAACAATATTAAATATAAATAAATAACTTTTTAAAAAAAGATAAATATAAATAGGTACCTTTGAACGAGATAGTTAAAAAGGTTGGAAAAATAGCAATTAAATCCTTTAGAACAAAGTATTTCCGAAATCCAATTTTGGATTAAAATCATTTCCGTTTCAAAACAAATTCCAACTCAAATGTCAATTTATAGTATTTTTAAAATACTAATTTGAGGCCAAGCTACCCAACGTTTAACCAATATCGATTATTGATTTTCTTATCACTACTGGGATTTAGTTGAACATATAACAATGTCATAAACCATAGTGTCCACAATCAAGTTCATATTCAATAATCATATAATGGGAATAGAGCAAGCACACCAAAAATGTCACACACAACCTATAAAGCTCTTCTAAATAGACTTCCTACAAAGGATAGGCTCAAAAAGTGGGGGATTCTACAAGAAACGGTCCGTGTTTTTTGTAAGGAGGAAGAAAATCATAAACATATATTTTTCAATGTCCATTCACAAGACAAATATGGGACAACCAAAAATCAGTTATAAACTGTAATTTTCAAGATTACTGTATTAGTGACATTGCGACTTACCTGTCCCGAAGTTGGAAATCCAAAAGCTTGGTAGGGAAAATGGCTTCCATTCTGTTGACTACCACAGTTTGGCATGTTTAGAGAGAAAGAAACAGACGCATTTTCCAACACAATTGCAAAAACGGACAACAAATTAATGAAATGGTTAAAAGAGATGTTCGTATTATCATGAAAAGAGTAGGGAAACTTACAGATCTATCAAATGCTGAATTAGATGCATTGAAGATGCTGGGACTAGAAGTAAATAATCCTGAGATTCGGATGGTGAGGCCATGGATTCCTCCGTGAAAGATAGAAGGAAGATGAAGCAGTTTTCTTTTCTTTTATTATTTTATTTGCTGAAGTGATAATGTAAAACTCTTTGAACTAAATTTTGTCTGTATGGGTCGGGCCGACCTTTTGTTTGTTTGGGCTGAGAAATAAAGTTTACCCATTTTCAATTTTTTTTTTATTGAAATCGATTAACAATAGCGAGGAATCCCGTTGGATCCCTCCAACCCGTTCCTCTACATCACAACTCGTATATATAGGCACGTATATATGTAAGTAAAATCAACAGTGGTGAGGGATCCTGTTGGATCCATCCAACATGTTCTCCTGCATCACAACTTATATATATAATTATATAATATGGGTCATCCGCTCCATGGGCGGGAATAAATCCAAACCAGCTGGTAAAAACATATAAATCATCCAATCAACAATTTTTATCAACTATATAATATTACTAGTTAACCAAAAGGCGAGTTTAACTCGCCTTTATTCCAGTTGCTGCCGAGGCATTCCAGTTTCATCTGAATTTGAACGACGTTCGAACTTAGCGTTAAATTCAATGAGCTCCAATCATCTCCAATCTGATTCCATAATGTAGTATTCGTTGATACGAGTACAACGCAACTTGTCACGCTCGATTTGGACCTCGTATGAAAACGTTATAATATAAGATTTCAATTTAATAGCATACTTAAACACATCTTAAAATTTTAAATTAATCACACTTTTAAATCCTTACGCATCTCTTCTCCTCCATCACGACTTCGCTCCCAAGCCGCCTTTTTTTCTTGAACGCGACTTCATCCACCTCGCGCCGCCTCTACGTAGTGTCCCCGACCATGCGACCACCACCCGAGAATGCCATGCCTTCGCTCTACACATAGACACCCAGATCGACGCTCATCGCCTAAAAACCTCACCAAACCTTAGCAAAAACACGGCGAGATCCAGGCCGCTATGCTCCACCGATATGATCTCCACCATCCATCACCCTCACCTTGCTGTTGCACACCTTTGACTAGTTGGGGTTGGAGGCCAATACGACCTCTAGTGGCGCCTTACAACGTCGACCATTAGATGAAGGCTGTATATTTAAAAAAAAGGAATGAATGTGTTGCTTTGATTAGGATGTGATTTATAAATAAAAGGAGTAGAGTGTGGGTAGGCTAATGGTATGGGGAGTTATGGGTTAATGGTATGGATTGAACAGTGGAACGTGGGTAGGGTAATGGCTAAGTTGATGGGAAGAATATATATATATATATATATTATAATATCCCGTTCTAAGTGCTCAAAAATCTCGAACTCTAAACGAGGCTTGCTGCCTGGCATTTTATATGTAATACCCCTATTCTGAGCACAATGGAACTAGTCTCGTGGCCTAATTCGATCGTATGCAGAAGTTAGCTTTTCAAACCCACTTATATTATATAAATTTTGTAATTAATTTACAAGCGTTTCAAACTCGCATGACCAAACGATACGTCCAATCGTCGTGAAATTCGACGACATATAATAGTTCATTATTGCGGATCCAATGAAACTGGTTTCGTTGAAATCTTAGCCAGTGCCCCGGAAGGCTATTTTCACACTTTAATTAAAATGAATTATTATTAATCCCAAATTAATCGCCTTTAAATCCAAATTAAAAGTTTATTATTACCATTCTTATTCAACAGAATTTAAATAAGCTTTGAAATCATTTTTTTATGTGACTTAAAACCCAAGATTCAATTATTTAAACAATTTCAACTATTCAAATAACCATTATATTTGAAATTCAAGTTATTTTACTTATAAAGTTAACCTTTCAATATTTAACATCACTTAAATGTTCCAAATTCAAAGGACTAAAATTCTGGGTCGTTGCACACTGTTCTCTATCGTTTATAATTTTATTAATTTTGAATTCAGCACCTCCTATAAGAATTAAATTATTCCATCCAACTTTGCCTACAAAGTTTTGACAATTTAACCAAGGGTCAAAATCACATACTAGCATTAGCACCATCCTTAAACATGCTCTTAATTAATTTACCACCTATTTCTCTCATATTTTAAGTTGTTTTCCATACATTATAATGATGGTTCACTATATGAGTTTCTCAAAATTGTTTATTTTTTTAAATATTTTGATTTCATCCAACTAGATCATAAGGAATCATCAAATATATTTTTATAAACAATTATATTCAAACCTATATTAATGTAAACTAATATTTTTTTCGTCCATCATTATTTAAATGATATATTTTTTAAATATATTACATATATTTAATATTATATTTCAAATTAAATATAAATACACACACACATGTATGTATATGTATATGTCTATATAGTTATTATTAACATTATTTTATTTTGATATATATATATATGTATATATATTTAAAATTACACACATATATGTATATATCTAAAATATATTTATTATTTAATCTAATATATATATATAAATTTATAATTTAACATTTAAAGTTTAAAATTATTTTGACATTTTCAAATATATTTTTTAAACGTTGAAAACCAAAAAGAAAGATTATTTTTTTAAATAAATTCCTTGTGGATTTTTTTACCTTGTAATGTTTTTTTAAATATTAAAAATGTTTGACCTTTTAAAATAAAATTAAAAATGTTTTTGATTGCAGTCGTAAATTTTTCTTTTTATAAAATAATTTCTATGATACGCACACATACATACATACATAAATACATAATACATATGTGTGTGTGTGTGTGTGTATTTGAAAATGGGTAAATTTTATTCAGCCCATTTTGCCCAAAATTACTTGGCTCTTATATAGAACAAACATACATACAAAATGTAACTTTAATAAAGTTACTCTCACACTAAAACATTCCTTATCAGATCTATTACTACTTCACATCTTCGTCTCCCACCACAAGCTTTTCATGGTGGTTGGGATGGTTTATATCGGATTGCTCCCTCTTTCAACTCCAGATCACTCTCTACAAGCCTCATATTTGCTATTTCTGATGCTGTGGTGAGTTTCTTTCCAGTCCTTTTTGAAATTATTTGTATGTTCACTTTTATCAAGTTGTTGATCACTAATTTGCTTCTCCTTTGGTTCTTGAAAACTTCATGGTTCCTCTCTTTCCATATGCGCCAAAAAGTGATTGTTAAGACAATTCCTTCCATTTTGACTTTCAAGTGTACTCCTTTCCTTCTACTAGTCAGGTATTCCACTTCTTGTCTGATGTTGATAAGTGGATATGCTATTTTTAGTCTCGTTTTACATATTTTCCTTAAATACTTGGTATATGCATATTCGAAAAAGAGATGCACATAAGAATCATTCTCCTTTTCACATAGTGCACATTTTACTTCATTTTTAGTTCCCTACTTTGACAATCGATCTCTAGTCAGCAACCTACGCATTAACACTTGGTAAGTAGTTAATTCCATTTTAGGTTTTTTAGCTCTGTCCCATACTAGTCTACACCATGATAACTTCTAATGTTTTCTTCTAATTTCGTCCCATGTTATTTTGGTGGTAAAATTTCCACATGTACTCTTCCAAGACTAGCTATCAGTCTTTCTATTCACAAACAAAGTCATATACTCAATTTGTTGTCTAATCTCTACTTTGAGAGGAAGGTTTTCATAATTATAATTACATTGCTGTATTATTCCAATCATTGTTTTGTTTAGACATCCATATGATGAAAAGGTCTCCCAGCTAAGATGGTCTATTAATGACTTGTCTTCGATCCAATGGTCCACCCATAAGTCTGTATCTCTTCCACTAGCTATCTCTCTAGCAAAAAAACCTGCTAGTCTTTTCCTTATTTTCCTTACTGCCTTCAAAGTTAATGATGCACTACTATCAGTAGCCATCCGCCAGAAATTCCTTTGATATATCTTTGTCTCATCCACCTTGGCCATAATCCTGACGAGTTGGTTATTTTCCAACCATATTTCACTGTGAAAACTACCTCATATCTCTTAACTTTCTAAGACCTACACCCCTTTTCTCCTTTGGTTTGCATAAATCTTAATACTTTATGTTTTGTAGTCCTCCTTTCCATACAAAATTTGCACAATCCTTTTCTATCTATTAATTGATGCATTTAGAAGTTGGAAATTACACAGCCAAAATTGTACTTTTCCTTAACTGACTATATGGACAAGTTCAATTCTTCCTACAAATGACAATAGCCTAGAACCTATCCTTATAACTTTGCCTTAATTTTCAAAATAAGTTCAACACACTCTTTGTCCGTGATTTTGTTAAAGGAGAGGGGTGTAACACCCTTAATTTTTGATAACATTATCCAGGAGATTTAATTAGATAGATTAAATAGAATAATGTAATTGTTAAGTGATAAGGGGATTGAGACTTGAATTAACTCAATCAAGGTCAAGCATAGTATAATAATAAATGTGCTAAAGAATGGTTTTGGGTTAATCAAATTACATAAGGGTATATTAGGAAATTCACCGCCCATAACCCATACTCTTATATATTTTCATTCATACGATTTTACTCCTCATTCACGTCATTTTGAAAACTAAATGCAAGAGAGAGGCCAACCATTAACAAGAAGAATTCAAATTAAAAGCTAGAGAATCAAGCTCAGGGGAAATCAATCTTAATCCAATCCCCTTATCTTAATCAAGGTGAATAATAATTCCATCTCTATTTTATTTTAATTCATATATTTTTGGATTTAAGGGTAAATTCATTTTTATGATATATTGGATGATGATATGCTTGATTTATGATTTTTATGGTTTAAACAAGATTGTTTAAAAGAGGTTATGCACGGTTTTAGGGCAAAATTGAGATTTAATGATGTTTAAAAGCCACGGGAAATTTTATATTATGAGAAACATAATTTTGGAGTTGGGTTTCAATTTTGATAATTTTCCAAGCTATGGAAAGATTATTATGAATTTTCAAAGGAAAATATGGTTATTTGGGTTTATAAATTTATTATGGAAAATATATTAAGAATTTGGGTCTGAAATTTTGATATGTTAGATAACATGATTAAAGTGAATTTATGGAATTTTTGGGGATTTTTCCAAAGTGATTTGCTATGCAAATTAAATTATTTTAGAAGAGGGACTTCTTTGCAAAATTGGTTTTGTTTAATGGAAGGGCTTATTTGATTAACATAACCATGGTTTAGATCTAAAATTAGCGGCAGTTATTTTGGAAAAGAATTTGAAAAAGTTAAGGCAACCAATCTGGTGTTGACACGTGGCAGGTTAGTTATAGAAAAATTTACTTTAAGAAAAACTAAACCAGGTTTACTCTGAAAAATTGGTCCCCCCTACTTTGGGAAGTACCTTTCGACACATAAGCTTCCGCCTTCATCCTAGTCGAACCCTACTAAGCCGAAACCAATACATAAGGCATCACAAAGATGGTACGCGGTGGATTGGAGGAAGGCGAAAGGTAAGGTGTCGAAAGCATAGCTTTCGAAGGAGTCGCTACCTTGGTTTTTTTTAAAAAGAAAAGCGCCTGCCTTTTGTAACGACCCGTAAAAATTTAATGGTTTTAAAAGTATATTTAACTGGAAATTTGTGAAATTTTAAACAATAAAATTTGAAATTAAAAATTTATTATTTGGAATACGTCTATTTTAATATAGCAACTGGTAAATTTTCATCTGATAATTTTGAAGTTTATTTTCCTGTGAAATTTCATTTCAAATCAAACCGGTTAATAACAGTGAATTTAAAAGTTTTCCGAAACCAAAATATGTCAACAGGAGAAAATTTATTCAGATCATTCTGAATCAGACTGCGAAATTCGTTTTCCAAATTGGACTTCTACTGCTCCGTTTATCTTAATTCTGGCAAAATAGCAGCATTTCCGGTACCGATTATCGACTTTTGACCGGATGATCGTACCACCAATATCTGTGTACCGTTTTGATCGTCTCATCGTACTGATCTCCACGGTATATTCAACTCTGCATTTTGAGGTCCGGTACGCGATGGAAATGATAAACTGTCCGTTGTAACGGTACCGCAAATCGTGACCTTTTGATTTTCCTTCGGTTGCAAATTTGAAACGGCAGCCCAAACCTTAATAATTTGTTTAACTTTTCTGCTGAATCAAAGCTAACGTTATATTGCATTTATTCCTTTTTATTATGTTCACATTTGCATAACAGCTGTAGCCGATTCACTTCCCTTCTCTCTGTTGATTTTGATATTCCATTTGAGAATATATAAAACACTTGTACTTTTGTTCCAAACTAGTTCAACATCTCCTTTTCAAATCCTCAGCGCCACTGCCATGCAGCTCGAACCCATCACCGACCTTCCCACTATTCTTCCACCAATTCCTCTTTTCCCCTCACGTCCCTGACAACCGTTCCTCTCTCCGCCAGAAAACCCAATCCCAGCCTTCAACCTCACTCTCTCTTCCCCTTGCAGCCGGCGCAAGCCCAGTCTCCACTCACCAACCTGGCAGCTCGCCCACAACTCAGCACGCATCCATCTCCTTCCCCTCCGCATGGCTGCACCTACCTTTGCAAACACACGCCACGCCTCCGCCTTGAACCTAGCCCACTTGCTCGGTCGACCACGTCCTTCCCTGACGTAACCACTGATCTACCCAGACCGCAGCATGTCGACCCTCCCCACCTTCTTGCCGAGCGCCATCAACACTTGCCGTGAGTTGTTGTTTTATTTATATATATGTGTTTTGTAAAAAGTTTATGATTCCTTTGTTGTATACACTTTATTTTGACAGTTATATATGTAGGTATATGAGTTTATTTTACAGTGAGTATATTTTTATATAAATTTTTATATAAGTTTAGTTTATATAAGTTTAGTTTTAAAAATATGTTAAACAATATAAATTAGTATTATACTAGTACAAGTTTTATATAGATTGATTTCAACATACATTATGTATGAAAGTATATATGCGAATATAATATGTTCTGGTTATGTATAAAGTTATGAATTGTCAGTATATACCATATAGGTTATAGTCTGGTTCGCATGTTGTTGTGCATATAGAATATATCATAGTGGTTTATATAGTTTTGTCTATTTATAGTCATATATTAAATTTGGCTCTATTCTTTTATATATAGTAGGAAAGGATATAATGCTGTAAGCTTATATATATATTACTAATACAATTAGATGTTTGCATACATATGTATTTTAAAATATTATATAGATGAACATTTGATTTCAACAAAAAAAAGGGTATAAAGAGGTTAAAATATAAAATATATATAGGTGTCTGCATAGGTTGTCTGAAGGTAGGCATATATATTTAATACCTATTTGTCATTCATTGAGTCTGCATGTTGATTGTGAGTAGGCTGTGTGTGTATAGTTTTAAAGGTAAGAGTTTCCAGTTGCATAATGTCAGTTTTCATGTTTTATTGAAATATATATATTTTAATTTAATTTGTGTTTAAATTTATTTTGATTTGAAAATAAGTATAACATACATATACACACCTCTTATTTAAATATATGTTTTAAAAGAAAATTTGTTTTAGAATAAATTATAACATATATTTTGTTTTGATTATATCAAGACGATTCTGATTCGTTTCCATCAATCCCTATCTTTCAGCTTTGTCCGTCAAATCCACTGTCAGCTTACTTCGCTTTGAGATTGTTGTTTGGATTTGTTCGATTGTCTAGACCGTGACCCAATCCGTAGCTCAATTCTTTGTCAAATCTACCTAGCCTCGAAAGGTGAGCAATCACTCACGATTAACGTTCTTATATTTATTAAATTTAATTTCAATTGAAATAGCAATTGAAATATGCTGCTGTAGTTATTTACATTGTTATATATGCTATTATCTATAACTGTTCACTTGTGACATCTGACACCAGTATCTAGTATTATATGCCTGTTATTACTATTATTTGTATCTGTTCACCTGTGACATCTGACACCAGTATCTAGTATTATATGCCTGCTATTACTATTATTTATATCTGTTCACCTGTGACATCTGACACCCGTATCGTTATTTATACTGATATATGCCTGTTGTTATATTTTTTTTAGTATCTGTTATCACTCTGCAAGTTCCCTGTTAGTATAGAATTCACTATGGGTTGAAATGATACATACCCGAACGGACTTTAGAATAGGAGAATTTCGTTATGGGTTGAAATGATAAACCCAAGCGATTTTCATTTGAATTGAAATTGGGATTACGGGTCGAAATGATATCTACCCGTATATATATAAATTTCGGATTGAAAAGATAAATATCCGTATCACTAACCATATGATAAATATATATACAAACACCGTTGGTCCATATATATATAAATATTTTGAAATTGGATTCTATGGTTTTGGAAAGAAATATTTGGTTTTAACAAATGTTGATTTTTAAAAATTTATATATAAATGGTAATGATATATATAGATTTAATAATGATATTTAATTTAATTAAGATGGATTTAATACATATAATATGTTAAGTACAAAATTTATATTTCTAAATAGATTTTTGGTAAAAATTTGAATAAGTTAAGGTTGTGAAGATAATTTGAATTTAGTAAAGAATTTTATTTAATTAAACCAATTTAAAACTTATTGGAATTGGGATTTAAGATATGATTTATAACTTGAGTTTGATTTAAATAATTTAATGAATATTTCTTGTTTAAATAAATTTAAGGAAATATTTAGTAGAAAATGAAATTTAAGGCTAGTTAAATGATATTGAATTTATTAAGTGAATATTCCCTTATTAAATAATAATAAAGTTAAATCAAGATCTATATGAAACTGTTAAATTGAACTTTGAAATGTTGAATATTAAAGCTTTGAAATATATTGAAAATTTAAATGGTATATTTAGAACTGAATTGAATTGATGAATTGAGCTTTGAATAAAATTGAATTTGGAATTTGAGTTAATTTAAATCGATCTGTGAGACTTGAGGAAATTATAAATACTTTACTTTATAAATTATTTAATATATATATACTATTTTGGAAAATAGATATATCTGAAATGAAATGATATTTGGGTTATGAAGTATAAATTAAATTTAAATGACCACTGTGTTATAATGTATATTTCCACCTTGTTGATAGTTCTGAAGATCCTTAGAGGATGGTTATCCCAAACATCCTTTAAGTTACTTGTATTTCAGTTGATATTCCACTTGAGTTGGATTTATTTGTATAAGAATGTTAATCCTGACTCGAGTGTTTTGTATTTTGCTTTACGCTCGGGTCAGACCGAGTGATACAGCATTTGAGACTCACCCTTGGAGTTTGGAGCTTCCTTTGGAGATCCAACTATCGCCTCAGCTTTCAGCTCTTCTAGTTGATCTGTTCAGAGAAGTCATCTGTCATACTGGAGACTTCACTGCATTTTAGATATTCGGTTGTATTTTATTTCTAACTCTGATGTTTATATAGTAGCTTCATGAACTACTATTTTATCTATTCCGCTGCGTATTATTGTATTACTCTGTGTCTGTGATTCTGTGATTGATTTATTTACTGTATATTCTGAGTTTTGCCAAATTTAAATTAACAATCTGATATTTTGAATTATTCAAGTCAGACATGTGTGGATTTATTGTCGATTTGAATGGTCCAAAATAGCGGGCCGTTACAGTTGGTATCAGAGCTTTGGCTCTAGGCAAAACTTAGCATATATAGTAAATTTATTTACAGAATCACTTTCGTTTGAGTTTAATCTCTTCCTTTTGACTCGATTTCCTTTGAACTTTGGAACGTTCCCTACGGTTCCAAAATTCATTCTTGTCTCTCTCTATTGGTATTCTTTTGATTCTGGAGTATCCCATAACTCCACTTCGAATGATCTCTATAAGAATAGACGATCCCGACGATCTTTGAATGTTTTGTAAAGGGGTGAAACTCCTTTACAATTGGCATTGATTCACCGAAGATTTATATATCACTCGGTTTGGATGCTGCTATCTCTTGATATGCCAAATTCTATCTCTGGCGATCGAATGTCGATTTGCCTTAGATTTCCGCATCGATTATATTTTTGAAATCACGGTTGATCGGTTAAGGTCGCCCGCGATTTATATAACTATATCGATCTATTGTTTGTAATCAATTATCTCATTTTCGTTCGAACTTATCTTCGAATCAGAAATTCAATTTGATTAGAGTACCTCCAATTTGAATATCTATCTTTGTTTTGAAATCCATTCTTGAATCATCCTTTTGAAAAATCGGGTTTATTCGTATTTTGGAAATTGTTTTATATATCAAATTTTTTATAAGTATGATTATATTCTATATATAAAAGTGAAAATGTTTTCGATAAGGATTATATATACCTTTTAAAAATAAGAATTTGAAATTTTGAAAGGATTTGAAATTATATAAGAAATTGATTTATATAAAAATGATTTATAACTAAAGGATTTGAAATTTGAAATTCGAGAATTGAACTCCGGTATTTTGAAATTGGTTTTAAGATTTCGAAATATATAATAATGGTATGATTTAAAAATATTTTCCGAATAAGAAATGTTTCAAATGATTTTAATGAGTTTCGAATGATTTCGAAGACATTTCAAAAGAAGTTTGTGAAAATAGAAGTCCAGAACTCACTTATGTCGCTGGAAAATAATTTCGGTGATGAGTGCACGCATCATCGATATTGATTTTCGAGTTTCAGAGTGAGGGATAGGCCACTTCAGTAGCTTTGCTATGCGAGTGATTTTGTGAAACCATTTTGATTTCAAATTCCGAAGTAAGATTTGATATTCAAAAGATATATGTATATATATATATATTTGAAATGATTTGAAGTAAGCCGGTGTTCAATCCTCGAGTTTCGGATTTGATATAAACCTATCTATTAAAATTGATTTACTGATTTGTTGCTGATTTCCAACTCTTGAATTTGAAAATGATTTCTTCAACTATTTTGAAGGTTCGAGCACTTCCAAATCCAGGTTAACTTTTCAAAGCTAAGAAATTTTGAAAAGTATAAATTATTGATAAAGTACATAAATTTGTTTCGAATGTTTAAGTATGAAGTAATATGATTTAAATAAGTTGAAACTGTTTTGTTAAGTAAATGAATAAGGCTATTTTGAATTTTTTTTTATATGAAATTTAGATTTGAAATGTTTTGGAAAGAATTTGATCTTCAAAATATTTGAATAAAGTTTAGTTAAATGTTTTAACTTAGTAACATCTTTATGAAACTATATATTTAACAAGTTGGAATAAATATATGAGTTGTACGTATGCTGTTTTATTCGCATAATTAATTTGATCCAAGTTTGAGTACACAAGTTCGAGGTGGATTACACCATTTCGTGTTAGGATTTTTCATTCGATTCTTGATGGCGAATAATTGATATGGATTTTGGGCTAAATTCTAGAATTCTCTATCATAGTATATGGCTATGCAAGGAGACTGATGGCTTCTAGTCGAGAAACCATATCGAAATCCGCATTAGGGAAGTCGAATGAACAATACTAGTTCGAAAGCGAACTTGTGTGATCGAGCGAGCGATCAAATGTGATTCTGCGAAATGATGATGTATGTACGTCTTATATTCTAATATCATTGATATATTTTTGACGCTGAAATTGAAAGCTGTCATGTTAGAATATCTTTGCTTACTAAAAGAAAATTTCCAATTTAAATTACAAAGATATATAATCCATAAAAGCAAAGATATTCAATCCCATATGGCTCTTCATACAGCGAAATTTATTTTGAAAAATTTGATCCTTATATAAGATAGACCTTGCGTAAGTATAAGATGATTTTGAAAACATTTGATTTTGGAATGAATTGGCTGACTTAAATTATATTGATTTGGAAATTTGGATTTATTTTCTAAAATCCATTATTTTGGAAACTTTGAGACTAAAGATGTATAATTTGAGAAGAAATAATTTGGTGAAATTGTATATGATTTTGAAATTGAACTGATATTGAAACAAATTGAAATTTGAGAACCTTATGTTACCAAACACTTGATTTGGGAGTTGTCGAACTTATATAAAATTGATTTGTATGAATATGAAATTGATTCGAAAACTATGGATTTGAAAAGGGTACTCAATCTGAAAAGTGAAATCTTATATAATTAAAGTCTATATAAGTATGATTTGATATACTTTTGATTTTGGAAAAGTATTTAATTTGAAAATTTAATCTTATATATAATGGATTTTATATAAGTACGATATTTGAAAGTGATTTGAAAAGGTACTATATGATACATATTTTCGAAGTAAAGATATGGAAAGTGCCTTCTGCTTGATATCCGATTTGTGGCCACATCTTGGATTCATTCTATCGATATTATTCTCTCTGATTTTTGGTTTTCCGGATATGATACTCGAGTGTCCTTCGAATTCCATGGCGTTACCCATGGTCTTATGTTTCTCTCGTGACTGCATAGCGCAACTGCCTGGCTGAGTCTTGCCTAGGGGTACGGATTGTTTCCTGGGGGATTCAGGCGTAACCATTGTGTATCCTGCAATCTGTGTAGGTCGCGAATAGTAGCGCAAATGCTTGGCTGAGTCTTGCCTGGGGGTACGGATTGTTTCCTGGGGGATCCAGGCGTAACCATTGTGTATCCTGCATTCTACTAGTCATCATGGCGTAACTCGCAGGGCTGAGAAAGCCTACGGATATGGATTGTTTCCTGGGGGACCCAGGCGTAACCATTGTGTATCTGCGAACCATGGTTAGACAAAGGTTTTGTTTGTGTTTTGATTGGATTGTACTTTCCATATCTGTTTTTAAAAGTTTTTCCAGTATTTTCACTAGGTGTTGAAACAAGTCTACTAAGTACCTGGAGAATTCTAGCTTTGCGCCTGATCAACGCACTGCCAGAGTCTACAGGAACGAGGATAAACTTGTTGAAACATCGAGTTATAAAAATATTTTATTATAAAGGTATTTTCAATAAAAGAAATTCTATATTAATATTTGAAATTAAAAATCCTTATGGTTCTAAATTAATTATTCGTGCCCGATACTATTCCTTGAATCTACCTGATTTGCTCAGCTTTATTTATTCACCTATATTCTGCTTTTCCCAAATCCTCCTTCTTTCCTTGTTGACTATATTCTTTAAAACATTGTTTAATTATAGACTACATGGTTTAATAGAAATTTTAGTGTTATAAATATTTTTGAGGTTAATAATTAAATAAAACAGATTTAAAGTAAATGATTATTGATTATTAATAATATTTGAAAAGTATCTTGAGATAATTTTTTTTTTATAAATTATGAACTATGGATTTAATGTTTTCAAATAGCTTCTTTGTAAATTTAAGTAATAATGTAAATAATTGCTTTCAAATATATTTCATATTTATAAAGATATTATTTAAAACATAAATGGCATTTGTAAAGGAAGCAAGAAATTTGCAAATGGGTTTTAAAGTATTAAAGATAATTGATTTGCCATTGAAGTTTCAAATGAATATTTCAAGTAAAATTTATATATAGTTTCAAATTAATTGTTTAATCTTGACTTTCAATCTATCTTTTCCATCTGGTTGTTTCTATTCTCCTACCTTCTTCCTTTTCGGGGACGAAAAGTTTTGAGTGGGGGAGAGTGTAACGACCCGTAAAAATTTAATGGTTTTAAAAGTATATTTAACTGGAAATTTGTGAAATTTTAAACAATAAAATTTGAAATTAAAAATTTATTATTTGGAATACGTCTATTTTAATATAGCAACTGGTAAATTTTCATCTGATAATTTTGAAGTTTATTTTCCTGTGAAATTTCATTTCAAATCAAACCGGTTAATAACAGTGAATTTAAAAGTTTTCCGAAACCAAAATATGTCAACAGGAGAAAATTTATTCAGATCATTCTGAATCAGACTGCGAAATTCGTTTTCCAAATTGGACTTCTACTGCTCCGTTTATCTTAATTCTGGCAAAATAGCAGCATTTCCGGTACCGATTATCGACTTTTGACCGGATGATCGTACCACCAATATCTATGTACCGTTTTGATCGTCTCATCGTACTGATCTCCACGGTATATTCAACTCTGCATTTTGAGGTCCGGTACGCGATGGAAATGATAAACTGTCCGTTGTAACGGTACCGCAAATCGTGACCTTTTGATTTTCCTTCGGTTGCAAATTTGAAACGGCAGCCCAAACCTTAATAATTTGTTTAACTTTTCTGCTGAATCAAAGCTAACGTTATATTGCATTTATTCCTTTTTATTATGTTCACATTTGCATAACAGCTGTAGCCGATTCACTTCCCTTCTCTCTGTTGATTTTGATATTCCATTTGAGAATATATAAAACACTTGTACTTTTGTTCCAAACTAGTTCAACATCTCCTTTTCAAATCCTCAGCGCCACTGCCATGCAGCTCGAACCCATCACCGACCTTCCCACTATTCTTCCACCAATTCCTCTTTTCCCCTCACGTCCCTGACAACCGTTCCTCTCTCCGCCAGAAAACCCAATCCCAGCCTTCAACCTCACTCTCTCTTCCCCTTGCAGCCGGCGCAAGCCCAGTCTCCACTCACCAACCTGGCAGCTCGCCCACAACTCAGCACGCATCCATCTCCTTCCCCTCCGCATGGCTGCACCTACCTTTGCAAACACACGCCACGCCTCCGCCTTGAACCCAGCCCACTTGCTCGGTCGACCACGTCCTTCCCTGACGTAACCACTGATCTACCCAGACCGCAGCATGTCGACCCTCCCCACCTTCTTGCCGAGCGCCATCAACACTTGCCGTGAGTTGTTGTTTTATTTATATATATGTGTTTTGTAAAAAGTTTATGATTCCTTTGTTGTATACACTTTATTTTGACAGTTATATATGTAGGTATATGAGTTTATTTTACAGTGAGTATATTTTTATATAAATTTTTATATAAGTTTAGTTTATATAAGTTTAGTTTAAAAAATATGTTAAACAATATAAATTAGTATTATACTAGTACAAGTTTTATATAGATTGATTTCAACATACATTATGTATGAAAGTATATATGCGAATATAATATGTTCTGGTTATGTATAAAGTTATGAATTGTCAGTATATACCATATAGGTTATAGTCTGGTTCGCATGTTGTTGTGCATATAGAATATATCATAGTGGTTTATATAGTTTTGTCTATTTATAGTCATATATTAAATTTGGCTCTATTCTTTTATATATAGTAGGAAAGGATATAATGCTGTAAGCTTATATATATATTACTAATACAATTAGATGTTTGCATACATATGTATTTTAAAATATTATATAGATGAACATTTGATTTCAACAAAAAAAAGGGTATAAAGAGGTTAAAATATAAAATATATATAGGTGTCTGCATAGGTTGTCTGAAGGTAGGCATATATATTTAATACCTATTTGTCATTCATTGAGTCTGCATGTTGATTGTGAGTAGGCTGTGTGTGTATAGTTTTAAAGGTAAGAGTTTCCAGTTGCATAATGTCAGTTTTCATGTTTTATTGAAATATATATATTTTAATTTAATTTGTGTTTAAATTTATTTTGATTTGAAAATAAGTATAACATACATATACACACCTCTTATTTAAATATATGTTTTAAAAGAAAATTTGTTTTAGAATAAATTATAACATATATTTTGTTTTGATTATATCAAGACGATTCTGATTCGTTTCCATCAATCCCTATCTTTCAGCTTTGTCCGTCAAATCCATTGTCAGCTTACTTCGCTTTGAGATTGTTGTTTGGATTTGTTCGATTGTCTAGACCGTGACCCAATCCGTAGCTCAATTCTTTGTCAAATCTACCTAGCCTCGAAAGGTGAGCAATCACTCACGATTAACGTTCTTATATTTATTAAATTTAATTTCAATTGAAATAGCAATTGAAATATGCTGCTGTAGTTATTTACATTGTTATATATGCTATTATCTATAACTGTTCACTTGTGACATCTGACACCAGTATCTAGTATTATATGCCTGTTATTACTATTATTTGTATCTGTTCACCTGTGACATCTGACACCAGTATCTAGTATTATATGCCTGCTATTACTATTATTTATATCTGTTCACCTGTGACATCTGACACCCGTATCGTTATTTATACTGATATATGCCTGTTGTTATATTTTTTTTAGTATCTGTTATCACTCTACAAGTTCCCTGTTAGTATAGAATTCACTATGGGTTGAAATGATACATACTCGAACGGACTTTAGAATAGGAGAATTTCGTTATGGGTTGAAATGATAAACCCAAGCGATTTTCATTTGAATTGAAATTGGGATTACGGGTCGAAATGATATCTACCCGTATATATATAAATTTCGGATTGAAAAGATAAATATCCGTATCACTAACCATATGATAAATATATATACAAACACCGTTGGTCCATATATATATAAATATTTTGAAATTGGATTCTATGGTTTTGGAAAGAAATATTTGGTTTTAACAAATGTTGATTTTTAAAAATTTATATATAAATGGTAATGATATATATAGATTTAATAATGATATTTAATTTAATTAAGATGGATTTAATACATATAATATGTTAAGTACAAAATTTATATTTCTAAATAGATTTTTGGTAAAAATTTGAATAAGTTAAGGTTGTGAAGATAATTTGAATTTAGTAAAGAATTTTATTTAATTAAACCAATTTAAAACTTATTGGAATTGGGATTTAAGATATGATTTATAACTTGAGTTTGATTTAAATAATTTAATGAATATTTCTTGTTTAAATAAATTTAAGGAAATATTTAGTAGAAAATGAAATTTAAGGCTAGTTAAATGATATTGAATTTATTAAGTGAATATTCCCTGATTAAATAATAATAAAGTTAAATCAAGATCTATATGAAACTGTTAAATTGAACTTTGAAATGTTGAATATTAAAGCTTTGAAATATATTGAAAATTTAAATGGTATATTTAGAACTGAATTGAATTGATGAATTGAGCTTTGAATAAAATTGAATTTGGAATTTGAGTTAATTTAAATCGATCTGTGAGACTTGAGGAAATTATAAATACTTTACTTTATAAATTATTTAATATATATATACTATTTTGGAAAATAGATATATCTGAAATGAAATGATATTTGGGTTATGAAGTATAAATTAAATTTAAATGACCACTGTGTTATAATGTATATTTCCACCTTGTTGATAGTTCTGAAGATCCTTAGAGGATGGTTATCCCAAACATCCTTTAAGTTACTTGTATTTCAGTTGATATTCCACTTGAGTTGGATTTATTTGTATAAGAATGTTAATCCTGACTCGAGTGTTTTGTATTTTGCTTTACGCTCGGGTCAGACCGAGTGATACAGCATTTGAGACTCACCCTTGGAGTTTGGAGCTTCCTTTGGAGATCCAACTATCGCCTCAGCTTTCAGCTCTTCTAGTTGATCTGTTCAGAGAAGTCATCTGTCATACTGGAGACTTCACTGCATTTTAGATATTCGGTTGTATTTTATTTCTAACTCTGAAGTTTATATAGTAGCTTCATGAACTACTATTTTATCTATTCCGCTGCGTATTATTGTATTACTCTGTGTCTGTGATTCTGTGATTGATTTATTTACTGTATATTCTGAGTTTTGCCAAATTTAAATTAACAATCTGATATTTTGAATTATTCAAGTCAGACATGTGTGGATTTATTGTCGATTTGAATGGTCCAAAATAGCGGGCCGTTACACCTTTGTTTTGTTTAAGCCTTTGAAGGAGTCGAAGCATATGGTTTCGAAAGAGGTTTTAAAAGGTTTCGAAAGGGTTGCCGTTAACTTAAGTTTGCTTTCGACTGGGTTTCTTTACTTATGAAAGAATGTTTTAAAAGAAGGGGTTCCGACCTAGTCGAAACCCTGCTGCCGTCCTTTAGCCTTTCGATGGTGATGAAGTAGCGTACCTGGATTTGAAGACCAGAAGCTCCGACCTATCTCCAGTTTCCATCGCGACCTACGACCTATCTCCAGCCTCCATCGCGACCTACGACCTATCTCCAGCCTCCATCGCGACCTACGACCTAAACTCTAGTTCCCACGACCTAAAATCCTACCAAATCCCACGACCTAACTGCTACGACCTACCGAAGCTCACAAATTTAACTCCACCACGACCTAACTCCAAGTTCCGACCTAAGCAATCATATGTCGTTACCGACTTACGACCTAAGCCCTTGTCACTGGAACCACGCCACATGCTCCGACCTAATTCCAAAGCACCTCCAGATAAATCGAGCGACCTTATCTAAGTCGCCAACGAATATAACCTAAGTCGTGAAACCCTATTCTATGACGCGGTAGAACTTCCCTTAACTCGCAAGATCTGATAAATCGAAGAGATGAAGGGGATAACTCGCGAGATGATAAGTCGTGAGATAAAATGATAAGTCGAGGAGATAATACTGATAAGTCGCGGGTTGTTTTCTATAAGTCGCGTGAAAGATGTTAAGTCGCACGCGTTCTTTAAGTCGCGTGAATTTTTTTAAGTCGGAAGACTACTGTTTCTCTAGGTCGTTAAATACTTTGTTAAGTCGGTACTACTTTCTTATGTCGTTTGTAATTCGTTTGTAACTCGTGTTGTTGAGTGTTGTAAATATTCTAAGTGTTAGGTCATTTAAGACCTATGAGTTGTGTTGTCAGTGTTGTGTTGTACGCCTATAAATAGGCGAGTTATATCATTTGTAATGGTTGTTGATTTTGAAATAAAATTTCCTTTGTTAGCTTTGTGCTTTCATCCAATTGGTAGTCGAGTAAAGTCTCCTATCTCCACTTACGTTATTCGAGTGCGCTCGAATCTTCGTTTGTTGAAGCCGATTCACGGTATCTTGTGCGCAAGATCAACGTTGAAGAATCGTAGATCTCTTTCCCGGTATCTTCGGATCAATGAGTCAGAGATTGCTAGAATTCGGTATCTTTGGATCAACAAATTCAGGCATCGCAGTATTCATCAATCCACCGATTGCTACTTTCATCGTATCATCTGTTTTTGTATTCCGCCGCTGCGTCATTTGGTATCAGAGCTAGAACGCAAGGAGTTTGCGTAGATTTTTGGAGTTGTGCGAGATTTACATCATTTGGAGAAGTTGGTTATCGAGATTTTGAAGAGATTTGTTCGTTTGGAGATTTTTGAAGATTTCAACAAGTGGGTAGTTTTGATTTGAAGATTTTTAGATCGAAGTGAAGTTTTTGTTGGAATTTGTTGAAGAGTGATCATGCCTCCGAGAGGAGCTAACCGTTATCGCAACATTGATGCTTTGTATGGGAGAGAAGAAGCCGATGAGATGGAGAAAAGAATTAACGAAAACTTTAATGAGAAGATTAATGAAGGGATTGGTCGATTAGAGAGGATGATGTTGGAGATGAGTCAAAATCAGAGAAGAGTATCACCTGAATCGAGCCATGGGAGAAGTAGAGCTTCACCACATTCAAATCGAGAGAGAAGTGTTGATAGTGATCATAGAAGCGTGGATCGAGATTGTGATAGAAATGTTGATGATCGAAGTCGGGATAGAAATGTGACTGATCGAGATCGGAGGAATGTAGATCGTAGGAATGTTGGTGGAAGAAATGGTGGTGGTAGAGATGTTGGTGGTCAGGATCGACATCGATATACATCGGATTGTGACGAAGAGTATGATGGAGGCAGTGTTCATGGACGAGGACGTGGACAAGGTAGGAATCAGTCGGAGTACGATCACAAGTGGGAATCTGGGATGAAGACTGAAATTCCAGAATTCAAAGGTGGTATGCAAGCTGAGGAGTTTTTGAACTGGTTGGCTAATGTTGAAGAAATTTTTGATTTCAAAGAAGTTCCAGAACATCGTAGAGTGAAGTTGGTTGCTACAAGGTTGAGGGGTAGAGCTTTGGCATGGTGGCAGCAAACCAAACTTACACGTGAACGAATGGGGAAGTCAAAAGTTGAATCTTGGGAGAAGATGAAGAAATTGATGAAGGCAACGTTCTTACCTTACAATTATCAAACTCTGATGTATCAACGTTTGCAGAACTTGAGGCAGGGCACAAAGACTGTTAATGATTACGCAGATGAGTTTTATTAGCTTATTGCAAGGAATGATATTATGGAAACGGAAGAACAACTGACATCTAGATTCATTGGGGGATTGAGAATGCAGATCCAGGATATGGTGAATATGTTCGATCCAAGATCTGTGGCGGAAGCACATCAGAAAGCGTTGGCTTGGGAGAAGCAGGGACGACGAGGAGGTGGTGTGTTTACTAATTCCAACAATCAAGTGAAGGGTGTTAGTGGAAGTTCTAATGTTTCTAAACCTATCAGTAAACCAGTGGTGAAAGAGGCTGAGAAGGCAAAGGTTAACAACGGTTTCAAATGTTACAATTGTCAGGAGTTGGGTCATAAAAGCAATGAGTGTCCAAAGCCAAAGAAGAGAGCAATGATTACTGAGGTTGAGGATGAGGATGAGGAAGCTGAAGATTCTAATCAATTACCAGTTGAGGAGGAAGAATTGTTGTCTGGAGATGATGGTTATACATTAATGATGAGGAGGAATTGCTTAACACCGAAGCAGGAGGAAGAGACTAGCTGGTTGAGGAGTAACATCTTTCAATCGACATGCACTATCTTGGGAAGGGTTTGCAAATTTGTTATTGATGCTGGAAGCTGTGATAACATTATCTCTACAGAAGCTGTAAAGAAGTTATCATTGAAGACAGAGAAGCACCCAAAACCGTATAAGTTAGCTTGGTTGAGGAAAGGTGGGGAGGTGAAAGTTAGTCGAAGGACTTGTGTTAATTTTTCAATTGGGAAGAAATACAAGGACGAAATTTAGTGTGATGTTGTGGACATGGACGTATGCCATTTGTTGTTGGGGAGACCGTGGCAATATGATAGGGCGGTGCAACATGATGGGCGTACCAACAGTTACAGTTTCATGTTTGAAGGCACGAAGATTACTCTCGTTCCCAAGAAGCGTCAACAAGAAGAAAACAAACTGGAGGAGATTGAAGAGCTGAAAAACTTTATTAACCTTGAAGGAGTTTGTTAAAGAAGTCGAAGAGGAGCCGGAAGTATTCTTGTTAATTGGGCGTGAGAGCAGTGAAGAAGTTGAAATTCCAGAAGAAGTTAAACCAGTATTGAAAGAATTTGAGGATGTATTTCCAAAGGAGTTGCCAACGGAGTTACCGCCGTTGAGGGACATTCAACATCAAATTGATCTAGTTCCAGGAGCTGTGTTACCTCACAGACCACACTACAGAATGAGTCCAAAAGAGCATGAGGAGTTGCGAAGGCAGGTGGAAGAATTGCTTGAACAGGGGCGTGTGCAGGAGAGTTTAAGTCCTTGTGCTGTACCAGCTTTGTTAGTACCGAAGAAGGACGGGACGTGGAGAATGTGCACTGACAGTCGAGCATTGAATAAAATTACTGTGAGATATAGATTTCCAATGCCGAGGTTGGATGACTTGCTAGATCAAATAAGCGGAGCTACTATCTTTTCGAAGATTGATTTGAAGAGCGGATATCATCAAATTCGTATCAGGCCAGGTGATGAGTGGAAGGCTGCTTTTAAAACCAAGGAGGGTCTATACGAATGGTTGGTAATGCCATTTGGCTTATCAAATGCGCCAAGTACATTTATGCGGGTGATGAATCAGATTTTTAGGCCTTTTATTAGGAAATTTGTGGTGGTGTATTTCGATGATATTCTGATATATAGTGGAAGTCCAGAGGAACATTTGAATCATCTGAGAGAAGTGCTGATGGTACTACGACAAGAGCAATTTTATGCTGCAACAAAGAAATGCGTGTTCATGACGCATAGTGTTTTATTTCTAGGGTATGTTGTATCGGGAGAAGGTATCCAGGTGGACCAGAATAAGGTTGAAGCAGTCAGAAATTGGCCACAGCCGAAGACAATAACCGAAGTGAGAAGTTTTCATGGGCTAGCATCATTCTACCGAAGATTCATTCCACACTTCAGTAGCGTGATGGCACCGGTTACGGATTGCATGAAGGGGAAGCAGTTTTCTTGGTCAGAAGAAGCATGGGTTGCTTTTGAACGGATCAAAGAACTTTTAACGACAGCACCAATTCTAGTTTTACCAAATTTTCAGGTGTTGTTTGAGTTACATACTGATGCATCCAAGGTTGGAATCGGGGGAGTGTTGAGCCAGAGGGGGCGTCCTATTGCATATTTCAGTGAGAAACTATCGGGAGCAAAGATGAGATATAGTACATATGATGTGGAATTTTATGCTGTTGTACAGGCTATTAAACACTGGAGACACTATCTATTTCAGAAAGAGTTTGTTCTTTACACTGACCATGAGGCGTTGAAACATTTACAAGGGCAAGACAAGATTTCAGCAAGATATGCATCATGGGTTGCATATCTGCAACAGTTTACGTTTGTTGTGAAACACAAATCGGGAGTGACGAATCGTGTTGCGGATGCGTTAAGTAGAAGAAATCATGTATTGACTACAATGAAGGTCGAAGTGACAGGGTTTGATGTGCTACCATAGTTATTTGTTGAAGATCCTTACTTTATGAAGTTTGCAGATAAAGTAAAGAAAGGAGAGACGGATGAGTTTGTGATGGTAGATGGTTTTCTGTTCAAGGGAAATCGATTATGTATACCAGATTGCAGTTTACGGTTGAAGATTGTGAAGGAATTGCATGAGGAAGGTCATGTGGGTAGAGATCGTACATTACAGCTGATTACTCAATCTTATTTTTGGCCATCAATGAGGAAAGAAGTGGAAAGGTTTGTGGAGCGATGTCATATCTGTCAGGTTTTGAAAGGAACTGCGACCAATGCTGGATTATATATGCCGTTACCTGTACCAACTAAGCCTTGGGTTGATGTGAGTATGGATTTTATTGTGGGTTTGCCTCGAACTCAAAGGGGAAACGATTCCATTTATGTGGTGGTTGACCGATTTTCGAAAATGACACATTTTATTACTTGTAAGAAGACAGCGGATGCTGTTCATGTTGCTCAGTTATTTTTCAAAGAAATCTATCGACTTCATGGATTGCCAGAATCTATTGTGTCAGATAGAGATACTCGATTCCTGAGTCACTTCTGGTTGAGTCTGTGGAAGATGGTTGGGACGAAGCTGAATTTTAGTAGTGCATATCATCCTCAGACGGATGGGCAAACGGAAGTTGTGAATAGATCATTGGGAAACTTGTTGCGATGTCTTGTACAAGATAATTTGAAGAGTTGGGACTTAAAGTTATGTCAGGCAGAGTTTGCTCATAATCATGCTGTTAATCGAAGCACTGGTTTCAGTCCATTTCAAATTGTATATTCGAGCTTGCCAAAGGGGCCGTTGGATTTAGCAATAGTACCACAACCGAAAGGAGTGATTAAACGAGCGTCAGATTTCGTTGATGAGTTGAAAGACTGTCATAGAATTGTTCAGGAACGTTTGGAGAAGACAAATGAGAAATATAAGCAAGCGGCGGATAAGAAGAGAAGAAGTGTGGAGTTCAACGAAGGTGATTTTGTGTACGCAGTGTTGACAAAGGATCGATTTCCAGTTGGAACATACAACAAGTTGAAAGCGCGGAAAATTGGTCCGTTAGAAATTTTGAAGAAGATCAATAATAATGCCTATCGGTTAAAGTTTCCAGATCATATTCACACTGCTGACGTTTTCAACGTTAAACATTTGATTTCGTACCATGGAGATGAGCTTGTTGAAGAAGAGAGAAGTACAAATTCGAGGTTGAATTTTTGTCAACAAGGGGAGGATGATGAAGCAGCGTACCTGGATTTGAAGACCAGAAGCTCCGACCTATCTCCAGTTTCCATCGCGACCTACGACCTATCTCCAGCCTCCATCGCGACCTACGACCTATCTCCAGCCTCCATCGCGACCTACGACCTAAACTCCAGTACCCACGACCTAAAATCCTACCAAATCCCACGACCTAAAATCCTACCAAATCCCACGACCTAACTGCCACGACCTACCGAAGCTCACAAATTTAACTCCACCACGACCTAACTCCAAGTTCCGACCTAAGCAATCATATGTCGTTACCGACTTACGACCTAAGCCCTTGTCACTGGAACCACGCCACATGCTCCGACCTAATTCCGAAGCACCTCCAGATAAATCGAGCGACCTTATCTAAGTCGCGAACGAATATAACCTAAGTCGTGAAACCTTATTCTATGACGCGGTAGAACTTCCCTTAACTCGCGAGATCTGATAAATCGAAGAGATGAAGGGGATAACTCGCAAGATGATAAGTCGTGAGATAAAATGATAAGTCGCGGAGATAATACTGATAAGTCGCGGGTTGTTTTCTATAAGTCGCGTGAAAGATGTTAAGTCGTGCGCGTTCTTTAAGTCGTGTGAATTTTTTTTTAAGTCGGAAGACTACTGTTTCTCTAGGTCGTTAAATACTTTGTTAAGTCGGTACTAATTTCTTATGTCGTTTGTAATTCGTTTGTAACTCGTGTTGTTGAGTGTTGTAAATATTCTAAGTGTTAGGTCATTTAAGACCTATGAGTTGTGTTGTAAGTGTTGTGTTGTACGCCTATAAATAGGCGAGTTATATCATTTGTAATGGTTGTTGATTTTGAAATAAAATTTCCTTTGTTAGCTTTGTGCTTTCATCCAATTGGTAGTCGAGTAAAGTCTCCTATCTCCACTTACGTTATTCGAGTGCGCTCGAATCTTCGTTTGTTGAAGCCGATTCACGGTATCTTGTGCGCAAGATCAACGTTGAAGAATCGTAGATCTCTTTCCCGGTATCTTCGGATCAACGAGTCAGAGATTGCTAGAATTCGGTATCTTCGGATCAACGAATTCAGGCATCGCAGTATTCATCAATCCACCGATTGCTACTTTCATCGTATCATCTGTTTTTGTATTCCGCCGCTGCGTCAGATGGTATTGAAGATATCAATGCTGTCGAAAGGTACTTTGTTTTATAAGTTTAAGCACTTCCTTTAGCTTTCGAAAGGGGTTAGGGGTTTCGAAGACAATGGTTTCGAAAGGGGTTTTGACGCTAACCTTCCACTATTTTACCCAGATGTTTTATGCTTTCAAAAGAGATGGTGTCGACGCCATCAAGTTTTCCCCAATTTTATTATTATGATAAAGGATGGTTTCAAAATAGTTGCTTTCGCCTATATTCACTTTGACCCAAATAATGTTTGAAGTATAAACCCAATACTTTCGAAAGGGGGACTTTCAATGATTTCGGAAGGGTTACTTCCAATGGTGTCGAAAGGGGTACTTTCAACTGGTTTTGAAGCTATGCTTCTAAAGTTAAATGCTAATACTTTAACAAAATCGAAAAGTTTCAAAAGGAAGATTTTAAAGTATTAAAGGCAGGAGCCTAATGTTTTGAAGATAGAATTTAAGGCTTTCGAAGGAGGTCATCCTATGAAGTCGAAAGCCAGGTTTTGAAGAAAGGTTGTGTAACCCAAACTCTATTTTTAAAAGGAAAAACCCATGGCTAAAATTTAAAGGAGTTTATGTAATGGTTTTGAGAAGAAGCTTTCTTTGATAAAATAATAGGTTAAAGGTATTAACCATGTTTTATATTAAACCCATGGGAGTGGTATTGTTATGTTGTCATGATTGCTTCTTCAAATATAAGTATATTCACATTATAAGTGATCCATAACTTCATTTTGGGGGTAAACGGTAGAAGAACTAAATAGGTTGATCCAGTAGTGAATATAAATCAAGTTAACTCCCGAATGAGTATAATTGCATCTAGGAGGTCCGGAAGACCAGAATATAGGATGCTAAAAATATAAAAGAAAGATATTGGCAGGGGCCAATAGGTTCTAAGTAATCCCACAAAAACTGTGTATAGAAAAAGATATTGGCAGGGGCTAATAGGTTCATAATTAGCCCATGAAAACTATGCATAAAGGAAGATGTCAGAAAGACAGGTTCATAGTAAGCCCATGAAAACTATGATTTAATACTGACAGGGGCTAGTAGATTTGTAGTTAGCCTATGAAAAGTATATCCGGATGAGATATGACAGATGTCAATAGGTTCCTAGTCAACCCATGAAAACTAGGGCAAGAAGAAAGGATATTGGGATCACCAATAGGTTCCTAGTTAACCCATGAAAACTAGGTTAAGAGTAAAGATATTGGAGTTACCAATAGGTTCTTAGTGATCCCATGAAAACTATGAAATTGGACAGGGAGTCCTTAAATATTTTATCGATTATTAGTCAGCCCATGAAAACTAATAGGTTAATGGTAATCCTAGAAACTATAATTAAGACAGATAGTCAAAAATGAATGGGGATGGGTAATCCAGAATTGATTCATTTGTTTTGCATATCATCGTATTATATTGTTTAGAATTGTTTTAAACATTGTGGATGTAGGAGCACAGTATATGGTTTTATAAAGGTTTTAGGATACTAGTGAGGGGAAAACCCATTTCACTAAGCGGCGTGGTCTCACTAGATATCTAAATGATTTGAGATGGTAGATTATTATTCATACCAGGCTTTATGTGTGACTCTAAGTTTATGTTTTCCCCTTACACTCTCAGGTACTCAATTGATTTTGAGTAGTTTGAGAGTTGATCAGGTACCTCTTAAGATGAATAAGCTTCTAGAGACGTGCAGGAGGCATGATAGCTATATAGGGTTCTCTTTTCTTTTGATTTCGCTGTGTTGTTTGTAATGGCAAAGTTATTATATTGCCCGTATATAATCTGATCATTCAAGGGGGCATCTTCATATATCGCTCTTGGCGTATGTTGTAATAAATATATTTTCTCTGAACATGATTTGCGAATATGGGATTATGTAATGAACTGGAAATATTTTGAAATGAAATGTGATTCTGTTTGAAGTTTAAATTTTTTCCATATTCATGTGTTTCTGTGTATCAATGAATCTAACACCGCCGTATTTGGTAGCCGAGGATTAATAACTATGGATCACTATAACATCCATAGCCGTTAGTTTTGGGCCTTCAAGTAGGGGGATGTTATAAGTTGGTATCAGAGCATAGGTTTATGAAACTTTAAAAGAAAGTCAAACCTAAAATATTTTCAAACATAATCCAATGAGTTTGAAAATATGATCGGGGTTTGGGTTAATGTTATAGTAACGTACTTGTATTTGCTATATATATATAAGTACGTGTTCCCCTTCCTCTTAGACCGTTCTTCTGTATCTTACTAAGGCTCGTATGCAGATTTACGAGAAAGAAGATATAGAAGCAGGAAACGGAAGTGAAAATCTAGGTGGAGGAAGCACCACAACTAATGGAAATGCTCAACCTAATACCAGGAGGAACCAAGGTCAACATGCTAATGCTAATCCAAAACCCGAAGCCAATGTAGGTGCTGGAAATCCACAAGTAGATGCAGGGATGGTGTATCATCTGTTAGCCAATCTTTTACAAGCTGGAGTTGCTGGTAATGTTGGAGGAGCTAATCATGTAGCTCCAATTGGGAATAACTATGCTAAGTTAAGTAGGGACTACACCAGTCTGGGTGGAAAACCATTATTGGGACGGAGGATGTAGTTGAAGTTTAGAATTGGCTATTGCACTATGAAAGGATCTTTACTGATCTAGGCTTGGATAATGGGCAAAAGAGGAGGCTGGCCTCTAGGCAGTTGCAAGGGGCAGCGCTCCATTGGTGGAATAATGTTACTACCGAAGTTTCGGAGGAAGAGCTGACATGGGCTGATTTCAGAAGGAGGTTTGAGCAAAGGTTTCTGTCTGAGGTTGCTAAGACGGCATTGATGAGGAAGTTCATGGATTTAGTTCAAGGAGAGATGTCAGTAATCGAGTATGCTGCTAAGTTTGATGAACTATCTCGGTATGGATATGCTATGGTTGACACTGACATCAGAGGGAATGAAAGGTTCATTCGGGGACTGGGACCTGAGCTTACTAGAATGCCCATGACCAATATCCAAGAACCTTGTAATGTGGTAGTGGATATGGCCATTCGCCATGAAGAGATGCTTGTTGTGTCTGCTAGAGAAAAGCCAGTTAAATCCCAGGGTCCTTAGGGAAAGAAGAGGAAATTCTTTAAGAAGAAGGGAGCCTAGAAAGAGGATGCTGCCAAGAAGGCAAAGGATGATTTGGTATGCTACAAATGTGACAAGAAGGGTCATTATGCAAGTGAGTGCCGATCAAGCAAGGAAAAGAAGGCTGCAGACAAGAAGAAAGCGAAATGCTTTAACTGTGATCAAGTTGGGCATTACAAGAACCAATGTACAGAGCCAGTCACGGCGGATAAGGGGAAAGTTTATGCTGTCGGATTATCAGCTAAGCCTACTGCAACTGATAAAGGAAAGACTGTGATGGAAGGTACGTTTTTGATTTACTTTTTGATACCGGTGCATCATATTCATTTATATCCCAATGTTTGGTTGATAAGTTATGCTTAGAACCCACATACCTTGTTACTTCCTTAAGGGTTGCGAATCCAATAGGAGGGTATGCAACTCTGGTGATGAGATGTGACCGGTTAGAACTTGATTTGTTAAGTCATAAGTTTGCATGCAGTTTGTATGTTTACGATTTCGTAGATTTCGGAATCATTTTGGGTATGGATTGGTTTAGAAGGTATGAGGCCAGGATATTTTGCCAGGATGGGGAGATATCTTTGATACACCCTGATAGTCATAACTGAATTATATTCTCAGTAGAGAATTCTAACTGGAGTAGTTGTGCTTTGTTAACTGTAATGGAAGTGGGAGAAGTGTTAAGTTAGGTTCGAATTGCAAGAGAGTTTGTAGATGTGTTTGAGCCAGTCACAGGACTACCACCGAAATGAGCTGTTGAGTTTCGGATAGATCTTATCAGGAGCTGAACCTGTGAGTAGACCACCTAGCAAGATAACACCGACTGAGATGAAGGAATTGAAGGTGTAGCTAGTGGATCTAGAAGGAAGAAATTTTATTAGACCAAGCAGTTCTCCTCGGGGAGCAGCTGCGGTGTTCATAAAGAAACCAGATGGGTCGTTAAGAATGTGTATCGACTATCGTAAGTTGAACGAAAGGACGATAAAGAATAAGTATCCTTTGCTTAGAATTGATGACCTATTTGATCAGTTGAGTGGAGCCAGAGTGTTTTCCTAGTTAGACTTGGCGACAGGGTTCCATCAGTTAAGAGTGGTAGAGGGCAGTATTCCTTTGACAACATTTCAGACTAGGTATGGTTCGTATGAGGGGTTAGTAATGCCATTCGGGTTGACTAATGCACCTACTTTCTTTGTGGATTTGATGCACCGAGTCTTCCGAGAATATTTGGATAGATTCGTGTTGGTATTTATAGATGACATTTTGGTATACTCTAAGGATGAGAGAGAGCATGGAGATCATCTTAGAGTTGTGCTAGAGACGCTGAGTCAGAATCCGCTAAAGGCGAAGTTTTCCAAGTGTCATTTTTGAAAGAAAGAGGTTAAGTTTCTTGGTCATGTGGTTTCAGAGAAAGCATTTTCAGTCGATCCAGATAAGATCGAAGCTGTGAACAATTAGAAGAGACCAGAGATGGTGACCGAGATCGGAAGCTTTCTTGGACTTGCTGGCTACTACCGGAGATTCATCAAGGATTTCTCGCGGATAGCAACGCTGTTGACCAAGCTTAACATGAAGGAGGTGAAGTTTCTTTGGTCCGACAAATGTGAGGAAGCATTCCTTAAGTTAAAGAATTTATTGACCAATGATCCAGTGTAAGTAGTACCAGATGGAAACCAAGGTTTGGTAGGATACACTGATGCATGTGGAACTAGATTGAGAGTAGTGTTGATGCAGAGGGGCAAAGTCATTGCCAATGCATTTAGGCAGCTTAGACCACATGAAGTGAGATATTCACTCATGACTTGGAGTTGGCTGATGTGATTTTTGCCTTGAAAATTTGGAGGCATTATCTCTTGGGGGAGAGATTGGAGTCGTATACCGATCATAAGTCTTTAAGATATCTATTGTCTCAGAAGGAGTTGAATATGCGACAGCAGAGATGGCTGGAATTTTTGGATGCTTATGATTTTGGTATAGAATTTACCCCATGGAAAGGTAATAAGGTAGCAGATGCTCTTAGCAGAAGACATCAGAATGTGGTGTTGGCTATGTTGGCAGGATGGAAGGGTCTAGAAGCTTTGGCCTGTTATGGTGTGCAGTTAAGATTGACTACAAGTTCTAGTCAGAGTACTGCCATGTTGTCAAATTTAGAAGTTCGACCAGTGTTGATCGAGAGAATTGATTCTAAGCAGAAGGAGGATCCATTGTTAGCTAAGAGGATCAGAAGGCTTGAGGTTGGAACTGAGATCGATGATTTGAAAGATTTTTGTCTTGATCAGAGAGGATGGTTAAGAAAGATGGGGCGATTATGTGATCCAGATGTTGAGAACTTGAGGAGAGAAGTTCTTAGGGAATGTCATCAATCCAAGTTCACGATTCATCCTGGAGGGACCAAGATTTATCAAAATATGAAGAGGAGCTTCTATTGGGATGGCATGAAGAGGGATGTTGGCTTATGGGTTGGGCAGTGTGTAAACTATCAACAAGTGAAAGCCGAACATCAAAAGCCGAGTGGGTTGCTTCAGCCTTTAGAGATTCCAGTATGAAAATGGGATTCGATATCCATGGATTTTATAGATGGGTTGCTAAGGTCAAGCAGAGGAAATGAGAGTATATGGGTTATTGTGGACATGTTGACCAAGAGTGCCCATTTCATTCCAGTAAAATCGACCAGGACGACACCTGTTTTGGCGAAGTTGTTCATGAAGAACATAGTAGCATAGTCAGCGACAAATACGCTTTATTCACTAGCGAATTCTGGAAGAGTCTACATGATGTGTTAGGCACTAAGCTCAAGATGAGTACCGCATATCACCCACAGACAGATGGGTAGACAGAGAGAGTCAATAAGGTGCTCGAGGATTTGTTGAGAGCTTGTGTGTTGGACTTTGGTGGATCTTGGGAGGATCACCTGCATTTGGTTGAGTTTTCCTATAATAATAGTTACCAGACTAGTATAGGAATGGCGCTTTTTAGAGATTTGTATGGAAGGCCAGGCAAATCCCCTGTATGTTGGTTGGAGACTGGAGACAAATTGGTCTTCGGTCCAGATTTGGTTAGGGAGGCATCAGAGAAGATTGAGTTGATCTAAGAATGGATGAAGGAAGCTCAATCCAGACAGAAGAGTTACGCAGGTAAGAGGCGTAAAGACCTAGAGTTCTCAGTCGGAGATATTGTTTTCATAATGGTATCATTGATGAAGGGTGTGGTACGGTTGGGGAAGTCAGGGAAATTGGCACCGAGATATGTTGGTCTATTCCAGATTATAGAAAGGATTGGAAAGCTCGCATACAGAGTAGAGTTGCCGAGCAGTATGGCAGATGTCCATAATGTATTTCATGTGTCTCATCTTTGCAAGTATGTGAATGATCCAGAGACTACTATTCCTCCAACAGGGTTGGAAGATCTAGTAGTAGAGACTAATTTGACTTTTGTTAGACAACCAGTTCGGGTTGTAGCGAGAGTTGAGAAAAGGTTGAGGAACAAGACAGTCAAACTGGTGAAAGTTCAGTGGAGCGACAACGAGAAGGACTGTACTTGGGAGACAGAGGACATGATTCGAGATACCTATCCTGATCTGCTTTGAGGGTATTCTATATTAGATTTATATAGATAATTCCTAGTCTGGTAGACTAGTATGGTTGTTAAGAGTCGTTACATATGATTGCTATGTTTAGTATTTAGTCCTTACTAAATTTCGAGGATGAAATTCTTCAAGGAGGGGAGCATGTAACACCCCTAATTTTCGATAACATTATTCAGGAGATTTAATTAGATAAATTAAATGGAATAATGTAATTGTTAAGTGATAAGGAGATTGAGACTTGAATTAATTCAATCAAGGCCGAGCCTAATATAATAATAAATGGGCTAAAGAATGGTTTTGGGTTAATCAAATTACATAAGGGTATATTAGGAAATTTGCCACCCATAACCCTTACCCTTATATATTTTCATTCCTACCATTTTACTTCTCATTCATGTCATTTTGAAAACTAAATGCAAGAGAGTGGCTGGCCATTAACAAGAAGAATTAGATTAAAAGCTAGAGAATCAAGCTTAGGGGAAATCAATCTCAATCCAGTCTCTTTATCTTAATCAAGATGAATAATAATTCCATCTCTATTTGTATTGAATCATATATTTTCGGATTTAAGGGTAAATTCATTTTTATGATATATTGGATGATGATATGCTTGATTTATAGTCTATATGGTTTAAACAAGATTGTTTAAAAGAGGTTATGCACGGTTTTAGGGAAAAACCGAGATATAATGATGTTTAAATGCCATGGGAAAATTTTATGTTATGAGAAACATGATTTTGGAGTTAGGTTTCAATTTTGATAATTTTCCAAGCAATGGAAAGATTATTATGAATTTTCAAAGGAAAATATGGTTACGTAGGTTTATAAATTTATTATGGAAAATATATTAAGAATTTGGGTCTGAAATTTTGATATGTTAGATAACATGATTAAAGAGAATTTCTGGAATTTTTGGGGATTTTTCCGAAGTGATTTGCTATGCGAATTAAATTATTTTAGAAGAGGGACTTCTTTGCAAAATTGGTTTTGTTTAATGGAAGGGCTTATTTGATTAACTTAACCATGGTTCAGATCTGAAATTAGTGGCAGTTATTTTGGAAATGAATTTGAAAAGATTAAGGCAACCAATCTGGCATTGACACGTGGCAGGTTAGTTAGAGAAAAGTTTACTTTAAGAAGAACTAAACCAGGTTTACTTAGAAAAATTGGTTCCCCCTAATTTGGGAAGTACCTTTCGATACAGAAGCTTCCGCCTTCATCCTAGTCGAAACCTACTAAGCCGAAACCAATACATAAGGTATCACAAAGATGATACGCAGTGGATTAGAGGAAGGCGAAATGTAAGGTGTCGAAAGCATAGCTTCCGAAGGAGTCGCAACTTGATTTGTTTTTAAAAAGAAAAGCATCTGTCTTTGTTTTGTTTAAGCCTTCGAAGGAGTCGAAGCATATGGTTTCGAAAGAGGTTTTAAAAGGTTTCGAAAGGGTTTCTATTAACTTAAGTTTGCTTTCGATTGGGTTCCTTTACTTATGAAAGAATGTTTTGAAAGAAGGGGTTCCAACCTAGTCAAAACCCTGTTGCCGTTCTTTAGCCTTTCGATGGTATTGAAGATATCAATGCTGTCGAAAAGTACTTTGCTTTATAAGTTTAAGCCACTTCCTATAGCTTTGGAAAGGGGTTAGGGGTTTCGAAGGCAATGGTTTTGACGCCAACCTTCCACTATTTTACCCAGATGTTTTATGCTTTCGAAAGAGATGGTGCCGATGCCATCAGGTTTTCCCTAATATTATTATTATGATAAAGGATGATTTCGACAGAGTTGCTTTCGCTTATATTCACTTTGACTCAAATAATGTTTTAAGTATATACCCAATACTTTCGAAAGGGGGACTGTCAATGATTTCGAAAGGGTTACTTCCAATGGTGTCGAAAGAGGTACTTTCAACTAGTTTTGAAGCTATGCTTCTAAAGTTAAATGCTAATACTTTAACATAATCGAAAGGTTTCGAAAGGAAGATTTTAAAGTATTAAAAGGCATGAGCCTAATGTTTTGAAGATAGAATTTAAGGCTTTCGAAGGAGGTCAGCCTATGAAGTCGAAAGCTAGGTTTCGAAAGGTTGTATAACCCAAACTCTATTTTTAAAAGGAAAAACCCATGGCTAAAATTTAAAGGAGTTTATGTAATGGTTTTGAGAAGAAGCTTTCTTTGGTAAAATAATAGGCTAAAGGTATTAACCATGTTTTATATTAAACTCACAGGAGTGGTATTGTTATGTTATTATGATTGCTTCTTTAAATATAAGTATATTCACATTATAAGTGATCCATAACTGCATTTTGTGGATAAAGGGCAGAAGAACCAGCTAGGTTGACCCAGTAGTGAATATAAATCAAGTTAACTCCTGAATGAGTAGAATTGCATCCAGGAGGTTAGGAAGACCAGAATATAGGATGCTAAAAATATAAAAGAAAGATATTGGTAGGGGCCAATAGGTTCTCAGTAAGCCCACGAAAACTTTGTATAGAAAAAGATATTGGCAGGGGCCAATAGGTTCATAGTTAGCCCATGAAAACTATGTATAAAGGAAGATATCAAAAAGAAAGGTTCATAGTAAGCCCATGAAAACTATGATTTGAAACTGGCAGGGGCCAGTAGGTTTGTAGTTAACCCATGAAAACTATATCCGGATGAGATATTGATAGATGTCAATAGGTTCCTAGTCAACCCATGAAAACTAGGGTAAGAAGAAAGGATATTAGGGTCACCAATAGGTTCCTAGTCAACCCATGAAAACTAGGATAAGAGTAAAGATATCGGAGTTACCAATTGGTTCTTAATGATCCCATGAAAACTATGAAATTGGACAGGGAGTCCTTAAATATTTTATCGGTTATTAGTCAACCCATGAAAACTAATAGGTTAATAATAATCCTAGAAACTATAATTGAGATAGATAATCAGAAATGAATGGGGATATAAAATTGATTCATTTGTTTTGCATATCATTATATTATATTGTTTAGAATTGTTTTTAACCATTGTGGATGCAGGTGCAAAGTATATGGTTTTATAAAGGTTTTAGGATACTAGTGAGTGGAAAACTCGTTCCGCTAAGCGGCGTGGTCTCACTAGATATCTGAATAATTTGAGATGGTAGATTATTATTCATACTAGGCTTTATGTCTGACTCAAAGTTTATGTTTTCCCCTTAAACTCTCGGGTACTCAAGTGATTTTGAGTAGTTTGAGGGTTGAGGTTTTCAGCTACCTCTTAAGATGAATAAGCTTCCAGAGACGTGCAGGAGGCATGATAGCTATTTAGAGTTCTCTTTTCTTTTGATTCTGCTGTGTTGTTTGTAACAGCAAAGTTGTTATGTCGCTCTTGGCGTATGTTGTAATAAATATATTTTCTCTGAACGTGATTTGTGAATATGAGATTATGTAATGAATTGGAAATACTTTGAAATGAAATGTGATTATGTTTGAAGTTTAATTTTTTTCCATATTCATGTATTTCTGTGTATTAATGAATCTAACACCGCCGTATTTGGTCGCTAAGGATTAATAACTATGGATGACTGCAGCATCCGTAGCCATTAGTTTTGGGCCTCCAAGTAGGAGGATGTTACAAGGGGAACTCCTATGTATTTAACTGAGAGTTCTCACCTTCCTATACATTTAAAATACCCAACAATTCACTTCTATTTCAATATGATTTGCTAAAATAGCACTTGCTCTTTAGTTCATTAACTTTTAGGCCCACATTACCTTTTAATTTATGGAATATACTTCTGATTGCATTTGCTACTTCATTACCTGGCTGTACGCATATGATAGGGTCACTAGCATATAAGATGCGGCTCACAGAAGGTGAAAACTATGAATAGTTATATGTATAGTTAATATTTTTATTCCTATATCTGAAAAAATATTTTTTAAAGTCGAATATAAAATGGATTAATCATTTTGATATAAAATAATTGTTATTTATATATGCTTGAAAATATGTACGTAAAATAATTTTAAAACCAAAACTAATTTTGTAAATATATAATGTATTAAAATTGTTTTCTATTAATTAATTAAAACTATTACTATTTTTCAATTTATTTAATCATTACCTTCTATTACGAAATAGCAAGCATACACACACACAGACATACATACATATATATAAACAAAATATTCAAATATATATTTTATTATGACACATACATAGCCATGGGAAATACACTTAATTTACTAAGGCTTAAAAGTTTTAGTGGTTGTATAATTTGGTTCTTACATTAAAGTGACAACATACCAAAATTAATTTATTAGTAAACAAATCTTTATATTCTTTTTAATCATTAATCTAGTTCATTTAGTATATTTTAATCGATAAATGGTTTTATCATTTATATTGGTTGTGCAAATTTATCAAAGTAGATTATTATAATACTACATATGTTCTTACACTTATTATAACGGTTAATTAAGGCTCCTTCCATTTGAAACCCTAAAAGGAAATGACAATCTTTAAATTCCTTTAGTGTGTTTTAGGGTCCATTTATCATGTTACTACAATCTTGAGAGTGTGAAACACATTATATTCCTCTTAAATGGTAAATAACTTATTATTTTTATATCTCATACATAACTCATAATCTTCTTTATGACCTTAAGGATGCTCAACAGATCATAAAGTACATTAAATACTCATGACCTATTATTTCGTGATTGCTTAAGTATATTTTGTAACACTCTAGCGAGCTTAACAAAGTTACAAAGTTACAAAGTTACAAATTTCCCTTACTAATTCAAAGACAATATAAACATCACTATACATAGATTATGGCTTGGAGTGCTCATTGACCATAAGTATGTGTATTATAGCCGTAAGTATGTATATTACTTTATCTACATTTTAAATGATTAAGAGCAACTTAAGTTTAGATTCGTATTCCCAAAATAATTTTAGTGAGCATTATCATTTATAAGGAATAATATGTATTGACATTATTCAGTGACATCGTTTGCCATTTTATATGTATAGATAACTGAATACCTATGTATTTAATCCTTATAACTATAATGGGTATTATTTTGATTTTAACTTACAAAATCATATTTTATTTTATATACATTATATAAGATTCTCTTATTTAGTTATAACATATATAACATACTATTAAATCCTATTTTTATGTCTATGTATTACTAATTAACTCTTTAACTAATATTACAAATCAATTGACATTTATAGTTCATATTATAATTTACAAATATTTGAGTTTATTTGCTTTTTAACCATTATAATTTTAAACTCAAAGTAATTTTCAATTTATTGTCAATACTTTTATACATTTAATTTAAAAAAAATTAAATTTATTTATTTATAACCTTTATGAATACAAATTCAGAACAATTTTAAAGTTATTTGTTAACTTTGTAAATTTTAACTTTAAAAATAAAAATAAAATTTATTTATTTATAACTTTTATAAAGATATTTTTTTTATATATTTTAATTTTAATTAACCAGTTTTAAATTCAAATTATATATATTATTCAAATACGCTTATATGATTCAAGGCGTGATACATTTGAGCATCACAATAGGGGCATACTCTTGAAACAAACCACTTCGACATGCTAGGTAAAGGCCAAGAGTAGGGACATCTTCCATTCAAGTATGTTCTATAATTCGAGTAACTTTCTCCATGGTTAAGCACCCTTTCCTAAACTTCATTTAATTGGACTTTTCAATAGTTTGCTCAACTAGTTGGACAATTATTCATAATAACACAAATGCAAGTTTTGATACTATTGCTGGGTCAGAGTAATCAAACAACAGGGTAAAAAAGGCAAATTTCAAAATTTTCCTTCTAATTCGTTGTGCACTATATCTTTCATAGTGTTATCGTGAATAATACAATTTACATTAGATCATATTTAATGTTTTTTATTTGAACTTGATTTGAATTTTATCATTATTCATATGAATAACATTTAAAGGTGGGATTTACTAAGATAATTTCATTTTAATGCATATTAAAATTTATTAAAAGTGTCATATTTAATATAAATATATCATTAATTCAAATAACATTTATTTCGATATAATATTTAATGAAATAATTATAGTAATTTTGGATAACTATTATTTAAATATAAAGTTTAATAAATCATATATAAAATACATAAATATATATTGTAAGTAACTTAAAATTTATTTTATTTTGAATGTGAAAATTTTAGTTAATAATTAGCATCCTAATACATTATTTTGTTAATAGTATTACTTTATGAATATCTTATTTACAATATTATATGCAAGTATATGACACGAATATCAAAATATCTATATGAACCCAACGACGCAAGCTGCGCAAATAATGGATCTTGTATGTGAATATTTAAAGGATTACAAATTATAGAGGTTGTATTGTAATTAAAAAAGCTAGTGTAAATCACACGCACGTGCATCTAATAGCTAGAAGTATTTACTTTTTATTTAATAAATTTTTTTATGGATCAATGTGAGCTATAAGTGCAAAAGCTTTGGTAGTCACAACACTTTTATTTCAAGTAAATTGACGGTGAAATTCCATTGATGGGTGGTTGGTAAAGGAATAGTGATTAAGGTTGCAAACCGATGATGAGATTCCGTTAATTAATACAACACATTTTGGAAATTTCAAAAAGACACCATGGGAATCCTAGCCATTGAATTCTCTTTATTAATAGTAGAGATGTGAGGGACTAATGTGTAATTTTATGAATATATTCTTCTTCTTTACGAGAAACCTATGCCACCACTTCATTAAATTTCCATCAATTACTCTCGTCACCAGAGACTTCTGGAAGCATCTCCGACCCCACCATAGCGATTACCTCGATGAGTAGATCCTCCTGGCATGCTCAAAGTCAAACTCAAGCTCCCCATAGTGAAACTCTAATTTCTCGACTACCAAAGGATCTGAATCATCGCTGCTAATTTCGATAATCCTTCAAAGTGTTGATGAATTTTATAATCGGTTCATAAATCGATGATGAAAGAAGAAGTAGATGATCCACCGCTGATGATGTATGTGCATGTACAGGTTTGATACATGAATCGTGCACACATAGAAGCAACAATTTTTTTTACTAAAACCTTTAACTTAAATCAATTTTAAATAAAACAAACTTTAAAATGCAACAAAAACCCTTTTTTGAAACTATTTCGCAGATGAGATAAATACATATAATATTATAGAATAATTATAAAATAAGGTTTACTCATAATCCTAGCTGTTGATTACACCTTCAACCATCAATTTCTCCTTTCTAACTCAATGGTGTAGTGGCAAAGTATGCCATTGAGGTATAATTTGTGAATAAAGAAGGAGAAGAGAAGCTATGTTCGTTAAATGGAGGCTCTATTGGTTTACATATAACATCTGATGCTAGAGTGGTATCTACATAATATATGTTCATAAGCTATATGTTTATTTATTAATTAGGTTCATCAACCTAATTAATTATAAACCATTTAACTGTGATCAATATGACAAGTCCTCTAATTATTAGTCAATATTAATAACCTTGACTACCATACATATTTACCATTTAATAAATATTATTTTTGATCTATATAAATAACTAAATGAATAAGTATCAATGATATATTTATTAACTAATTTTTTAACCCACTAATAATAGTAATAATATATTACTTAAATCAATATAATAATTATATTAACTTCTATAGAATAATTTATAACTTTATAATTTATTTCATTAATTTATTTTCAGCCGAAAGTTGAAAGTTGCGATTGTGTGACTCCTAAGGGTGAACTAAGCTTATAATAATATTTAAACAATATAAATATTAAAGCTTGTACAAACTTTGCTAAAGCACATTAGTGGACACAAGTTTTGTTGCTTACATATTAGGTAAATCCATTTTCTTATATTTAAAGCAACACCCTTAAGCTACGTTATACTACACACATTTTCTCTTTGCCATCATTATATATTGCACATACGTCTAGAGCTTTATCAATGGTAAAACTCTAATAATATTTGTAGTTAATTGCGATGTCCAACATTATAGTCCATGCTTCAATTTGGTAATAATTGTTGATTAATCGATTTGCTTTGGACAAAGGCTTTGACTTTATGTTGACTACCGATTATGGTAATACTAAGCTTCTATTCAAAGGAGTCGAATCCTCACTTGAATAGCGTTTCATCTCAAGTGGTTCAACTTATACCCAACTATGGCCTTAACAGGATCATCATTATCATATGATTGACCTTAATAAAATTATAATTTATACACTTAAGATTCACAGTATTCTCAAGTCAAAAGATTATTGCACACCATTACTTGAGATCTTTAATTCGGTTTTATAACCAACTTATAAATGATTCTCAATGAGTCATTATGTAATTATTCCAATCACTCACACATACATAATCCCTTGATGCCTCCAATAGTCATGAGTAATTCGCCATCAATTCTATGCGTGGGTTATGGAATACCCAAACACACTTATGTGGAAAGAACCTTAATGCCACTAATACCCTAGAGGGGAGTTTGAATAGTGTGTATTAACTTTTTAAAAATTAACTTGTAAATCTATAAGTTATCTAATTGAGTTAGTAACAAAATCTAAAGCAAATAAAATAATCAAATAGTAAATGCAAAGTAAAGGAAAAGCGTAAAAGATAACAAGATTTTTATTATAGTTTGAATATCCAATCCTATCCAGTTCTGTACTCCTCGTACAAAATTGACTATCAATTCCTTGCTTTCCACAGGTGGCAAGAACACCTTTATAGTCATACCAAATACTTTTTGTTTCTTTGTTTTCGAAATGCTTGTGTTTCATTAGCCTTGAGTCAAAACATAATTTCATTTGTTCAATATCATATATATATAAATCATTTGCTTGTTTTAATTACTGAGCATCTTGGTTATCCATATGTAATATCTCTATAGTATGTCTAAAAATGCTGCACAACTTGAAAAGAAGTTAGTACTAATATTTTTATGGTTGTTATCATCAAAATAAATAATTATGGAATTAACAACCCCCTTTTTGATGATGACAACCATAAACATATTTAAGAGATAAAATATAGTATTTCTATTTTTGACCTCGCCCCCAACTCTATGCACTCTGCCGATCATTTCACCTAGTATATATTTTTCCTTCCCCTTTTCATCCACAAAAATGAGCAAAAGGGACTATTAAGTACAACTAAAAAATACATATATATTGTATATAAAGTTATATGTATGTGTATAAATGAAGAAAATGATGGGAGTCATAAGCAAGACAAATCATGAAACAAAGCACGCATCTTTATATATAATAATTTAAAATTAGAATATTATAACAAATATACTAATACACAAACAACATAATAAAGTAGAACAATAAAACTAAAACATAAACAAAACACAAACATTTAATAGTGACCGCATTTCTCTACTTTGGTGATTTTTGTGTGCGACGATATGGGTAAGATGCACAAAAGTTGCCTATACGTTTAATAGTTTGACCTTGTGCATCAAATGTCACTCTACCCACACATTGAACGTCTTCCTCGCCGTCAATTTCAATTTCCATTTCTTCTTCCTTTTCTTCTTCTTCATCATCTTCTCCTGTATTTACGTGAGTATGAATAACCACATTAGGTTCGAGATCATTTTCTGACATGATAATCGGATTTGTTTGATTATTTTGGAGATGATTTTGAAGATTCCTGGTCACTCTCCCCTACTTTCTTTCTCATTTTTAAACTATATCCGGAGAACTTCTACTTCAGTATGAACATTTAAAACACGCTTTAAAAAATTATCCATTTTTAAGAGATTCAAAGAGAAAAGCTTCAAAAAGGGAATGTGGAGGAGAAGGATCCCCGGTTGGTCTCTTAGAATTGCTACGATCTATTAAATTTTATGTTTATTTTTTGTAGAAGAAGAAAACTATAAAATTTGATTTTAATCATGAAATTGGTTCAATTAATTAATTAATATTTGAATTTTAAATGTGGTAGGGAAAAGCAGTTTTCTAAATAACTATCGTATCTTGACATACCATAGGTCCATATATTGATATATGCCTCTAAAAATGTCTTTTTTTAATATAATTTTGTATATTTCTTAATTTTTTTCATATCTCACTAAGAGAACAAACTCCTAATTCTCTTTGAATTTTTATAAATGTATTTTATATTAGAGGTTTTGTTAAAATATTTGTTATTTGATTTTCAATGTTTATAAATTCTAGAGTTATAATACCTTTACCAATATTATCTCTAAAAAGTGATGTCTTACATCTATAAGTTTGGTTTTGGCATGGTTGGTCGGATATTTAGTTAAGTTTATAGCACTTGTATTTTCATAGTATATTGGTGATTCTTCGATATATTTTTTCAATAAAAGGATGTACGATTCAAAGTAATTATACAACCATACTAAATATTATATAATAAAGGTATGGGTATAGGGCTATCAGTCCTAGCCAACAACACATAAGCCAACATGAATGGGTAATTTTTTTAATATTCAATCCAAAGTCTTTTAAAGTTTGTTGCATATATATAACTTGCGAACACGACAACACTGTAGATACATATGATACCTTTTTATAGATAGAGAGATAGAATTTTGCTTTTTCTCAATCAAAATACGAGCGAGTGTCTCCAAAAATTGATAAGTTCCTCTTGTACTTTTTCTATCAGATTGACATCCAATATAATTGACATCACTATATGATACCAAGTCAAATGAGTCTTCCTTAAGGTAGATTTTTACATCAAAATGACCAAATCCCAAGGACGGAGATCTGTAAGAGCCTAGGCTCCTGAGTGTAATCTTAGTGATAATATTTAGGAGGTGTGATCTCTGTCATGAAATATGTTAAGTTCTTACTCAAATTCATATCACAATTCATAGACCGATATAGTAGAAAGCAAAAGGTAAAATGCAGAAAAAGTAAAGACACAGAATTGTTATAGTGGTTCAACAATCTTCGGCCTACGTCCACTTTATATCTTTTATTATGATTCTCCAATTTACAATTGCTACAACACTCGCTAGATTTATCTGGATCGATTACAACAACTGTTGGTTGCTAGATCTATAATTGGGAATGTTATGGTGTCGTAGATTTTGAGGTTGGTCTATCACAACCTGATGTTGGATGGTGGCTTGGATGATTGATTGTGATTGAATAAGCTTGAGCTAATTCCATGCTATCTAAAAGTGCTTTAAAAGCTTCTCCCTTAGATTCTATCGAGTCCAGGTGCTCTCTTCGATTCCTCCTCCAAATGATTGTGCCAAGGGGTATGTATAGGTGTATTCCCAAGGTCGTGAGACTTTAAGGCTATAGGAGGGAAGTCATCCAGGTTCAGAGCCTACAGCTTAAGAGGAAGGCCAGGTCCATGTAGGCTTGGATATAGTAGGCCAAGTTCCGGTTAGTATCGACCACAAAACTACCAAACCATTTACGCATTCTAGTATGTGGTCTACCAAACTGTTTACCCGATTTAGTACTGGACCATTTTCAAGGTTTGGTATCAACCGTTTTTACGGTCCAGATCTGGTGCCTTTGGCTTTGCCTTTGAACCATTGCTGTCTCACTCTCTGTTTTATTCTTCATGCACGTTGCTCTAGCATATTATTTTACTAGGTATTGAGTTTCAAACTTAGCATTTTTCTGAGTAGGAGAAGAAGGTTGAACCATTATTATAGAAGTTCCAACTTCTTTATTTTTAGTCGGAATGGGACGAAACTTAGACTAATAGCTTTTGTATCATCAAGTAAAATGCTCTAGTGCCTTTGGATGTTCCATTCCAATGGCATGTCTATTAGTTATACAAGTCGGGCCTAAATCGGTTAAGTAATGGACTCATTTAAAGATGATTATATCTTTCAGTTCGTAACTTGGATTGAAGTGCAGCTTCGATCAAGAATGAATTCCTAACTTTAAGCATATTTTCCAACAGGTTGTGTCTTTTCCAAGTCTATGCCAAATTTATCGCTAGCACTTTACCCCTATAAATATGCTGGTATGAAGCATGCTTTACTTGGAATCAATCGTAATGGGAGAATGATGCAGTCGAGGCAGAATTTCATAATGCTCAGGGGCAACCATTCATCTAGCCTATAAATCAAGAGGTTTATCGAACCCATAGGGGTTAGGAATTATTCTTGCTCAGTCATTAGTATTTACTCCCACTCCCATGGGTTTCACATATTTAAGTAGCAATGTGCCATTATGACCTTGAATATTTCTTCCAAATATCAACTCAAATTTATTCATAAAAATAAATCATACCTTTACTTTCGAGTCCCCATAATCTATGAGAGTACTCAGTTTCTACGGTATTGTATTTTAGTTTCAAATGAAGTTGACCCTATATTTGGGATTTTGGGAAGATTACACCCTGCTTTCTTTAGTGGAGCCTGGTCCTGTCGCTAGGACTGGTCAAAATTATACTCTAATGTCTCTAGGGGAGATGAGCCTAGTCTTTGAGGCTAAACAACTGGATACTTCACCGTGTCTGGTTTAGTTATACCATATCTCCAAGGTTAAGAAATAATATAATCTATGGTCTCTAAGGGAGTTGAAACTTATCCCTAAGGTTAGGAAGTTTGTACTCCACAATCTTTGGAAGAGTTGGGTAATTTTATATACCACTGTCTCTAGTAGATTTAAATGAGTATAATCTGCTATCTCCAGTAGAGTCGAAAGAGTTTATACTTTGTCGTTGTTATTAGAGTTGAAAGAGGTTATATTATGTTGTCTCTGGCAGATTTGAAGTACAACTGATAAGCTATTTCAAGCATTTTGTGATGAAAGGGGTTCATGGCTTCTAGGTTCGAAAGAATCCGACAAGTCAAGCCATTCACTCATCAGTAAAAGGGAGTTGCGACAATAAGACCGAGAGGCATTTGGTGAACCCATCCACTCACCTATCAAATTAAAAGGACTTATGGCTATTCTATTCATTACATTGAGCATGCACATCTATCTCTATATGCTAACAAGGAGCAAGCTTTGACATCCGTGGGGACCCAACATGATGTCCCAGAGTGTGGTTCATACTCTTCATCCTTAAGCATTTAGTTCCATTGAGGGCCTGCATACTAGAGCTCATGGAACTCTCACTGGATTAATCTGTAAGGGCTGAAATTAAACCCAACAATTCATACATTAATTCCATAATGTTATACAAAGCAGAACGTAGCACCATCAATTAATATTATATAGAACATAGTTCAATTAGTTCATAAATCAATCACAGGACACATTTCGATCTATGAAAAGAAATTTCATAACTAAACCATTTCAAACTATTTAAAAAGTATATAAATCAAATCAAATCTAAAGGTTCGGATCGAAGCATGCTTCGGGTATCAGCCTGGAGCATGCCCAAGTGATCTGTATCTGGATCTCATGCATGTGTAGGCTTACTAAGACACATTCCCAAACATTATTTTAATAGGAAATAAACAAATAAAAGTCTAAAAATCATCTCATGATTCCTTAAAGAGATGATCATGCACCCAGGTGCGCCACTCGAGCTGCTACTAGTAATCACCATGGAGTTCATTGGCTATTGAGATTGGTGCCCAATTGAAGCTTGACCACTATTCGATAGACTCTTAACGTATTGCAACCTTTTCTCTCGGATGTTATTCTTGATGGCATGTCTGAGATGTCAGCATTCATTAGTTTTATGACCATACATCACATAGAAGACACAATAACTTTTAGTTCCCATTTTTACTATAGTTGACTCTCTGGTCCTCGACTCACCATAATCCATGGTTTCCCTAGTTGAGGTAGATTCTTTTTGGAATTCTGTAAGCTCTAATGCAAAAAGTTATCCTCCTTTGAAGCATTTCCTTTCTCCGGCCCTAACATCCATCTTTTGCTCGCACTTATCCTAAGGCTTTTTATCTTCAACTTGGTTAACATTAATTAATCCCGCCTCGATATCAAAATCCTACAAGTGCATGTAATTATCAACTTGATAGTAGAATTCCTCCAAGTTGGCGATTGGGTTCTTCTTAAGTTTTCTATAAATCCCGTCTTCATGTTATTCCTAAAATATCAGCTACATGGACAACATCTGGCTAACCTAATGTTGGCAGCCTTAGCATTGAATTTTGCAAGATAGCTCCATAGAGTTTCTCCATCCATCTACTTGATATTTGCCAAGCACATTTCAATTTATGCTGAACGATGTAAACTCTAATCTAATTCATGAATGTTTTCTTTAACACAGCCAAATGGCTAATGGATTCATGCTCCAAACGATAAAGCTTATAAGTCTAATAGGAATAGAGAAAAAGAATGAAACATCACTTTCGCCATAGCTCCAACTACCTCCATATGTTGACTGTAGCACCTCAAATTGTAGTAGGATCGGTTTTCCAACATATGGTTCCATGACCGACATCTTAAAATCTGGGGGATTGGTTACATATTGGATGTTCAAAGTGAACTGACTCGGGTTCATCTCATCAACATATGTTCAATTGTTCTGCTCACTCAATGCTTGACATATTAGCTCAACATCTTGCTCCTCTACACTAGAATGCTTCCTTGGGTTGCTTGGAAGGCCATGCCTGCCCCTTATGCAATGGATCAACCACCTGTAACTAATCAGTTTGAAATTAGGCAGTCGCATATTAACAGCTAAGCGTGTAGTTCTAGCATTAGCATTAACTTCTGTTGTGACATATCCCTTGTCTCGCTATGGATTATACCATTCGGTCAGGCACCAATCAATTCAATGCCGAGCTAAATTGGTTTGAGCCCTAGCCAATTCGATTGTATGGAAGTTCATATCCATAGATTCTGCCTATCTTACTTTCTCCCTAGCATCCATTCCTGATGAATTGTCAAAAGAATTCTTGATCAGCTTTCTGAACTTGCATTGGTTTTGCTTACTCTAGGCATCTAAGGAATATGCCTATAATATCCTTCTGCTTAGCCAAGAAAGAAGCTTCCATATTTGGCATCTTCTTTTTTACCTCCTCCTTAGTAAGGTAGTTTTCTGGTTGACTTTGACCAGATGTTGCTTCTTGACTACCTCCATGGGAAAACCGCTCTCATCCTGCAACACCTAATAAAGTTTACATTAGCTGTTTAATTAGTTAATTAGGCTCCAAAAATGGAATTTGTGCAAATGATGTAATTTGACCATGAAACTTTCACCATTGCGTTTGTGGCGAAATTCCGAGTAACTTTCATATTTCGATTTCTGCGATCGGAGTCCAAACGAAGAAGTTACAGATGAAAAACGAATTCAAAATGGAAATAATTAGACTAGAAAAATTGACATTAATATATAAATAACTGGACAGGTTGACATGGAGCAGTCGATCACTATAAAGGGAGCGATTGATCGGTCCTAGTAGTGATGGCTATGGTTTGCCTTGGTTAAACGACCAGAATTTAATATATTTTAATCTCACGACCGCGGTTGATTCGAGTGCCTATAAATTCTTGCCTAACCCTCTCTTCTCTTCTCATATTTTTCTAAAAATAGTAGCTAAGCTCTGTCATCATCTCGTCCACTATTTTCTAAATTATAAAATACAATATTTATATTTGTATATATAAAAATTGGAGAAGAATAGAAACTAAATAAGAGAAGAAGAGAAGCGAATCAACACTATGCGATAACGATATATATATATATATATATATATATATATATATATACACTTGTATTTATATTTATATTTTCCTTCAACCCCAAATCTCTTCTCATATCTATAATTCTAATATACGTATATACCATTTTTATACAAATTTATTGAAATAAGAAGGAAATAGAGTTGAATCGAAAGTTTTACTTCAGATCTGGAGATCTGGAACGCTTTTAGAAGGTAAGTGGGAAATTTATAAATTATTTATGATATTGAATCTATCCGTTGGCATACATTTGATTTTTATGCCTAAATGAATAAATATATGGGAATTGTAGGCTAAAATCAAATGTATTAAACATCGCATACATATTCTTAGGAGATTTTGATTGGAAATAGTGTTAACCCTGATCTGGAAATCAGTCCCAAAAGTTATATATATGAATATTGATTAGATATAAAATTTATTCCAGATATAAAATTTGGTTGTAGATTATTAGTATGATTTTGATTATTACTCTAATTATGTTGAATTAGGAATTTTTTGTACTTTAATTTGTGGGAAGAACGTCCATTTGATTTTTATAAATTTGTTTGTGTTTCCAAATTGGATAGAAAGTGCTGCGTTTGATTTAGCAAGGAATATATGCAAATAAAAAGGAAGATATGCGTTAAGTATAGATTTATTCTTCATAGTTTACACTGTCTATTCCAATAAAAAGAAAATAATCATTCCTTGTAATTTCAAATGAGACAAATCTTTCCTTTTATTCTTGATCTTTTGGTTTAAACTAATTTGTGGAAATCACAACGGAGAACCTTCCTAAGAAATGTAATTTTAGCAAATTAAATATGGAAAAGAATATTCTAGTTAAAAATTTATGACTAGAATATATTTGGTAGAAGTAGGTATTTATACGTATCTATACATGATAATAAATAGGATGATTTATGCTTAATGCTCATTTAGGATATTAGTTATACGTAGTAATAACGTTGATTTGTGGATATAAATTAGGAAGGAAAGTTCGGAAAGGTTGTAACACCAATTAATGGGTAGTAAATGTGGAATGAATTTGGAAGTTACAAATAATTGATAGGGTAAATAGATTAATGGGACTGATAAATAAAAAAGCTAGGTTAATAGCTATGGAATAGTTAGAAAATGTTACTAACTGGAAATTAGTAAATATACATAAATGTCTTAGGAAATGTCCGTTAGGATGATATTCTTTTATCATGGACATATTGACATTTATGGAAGGAGTAAATAAAGGGGATTTATGGGTAATTGATATTTAAGGTAAATTATTTTTCCTTAAATAAATAAAAGAAGGTTAGTAAGCTAAGTCCAATATCCAATTTGGATGATTAAGCTTAGTAATAATAAAGCCTAGGATAATATGGCTTAAATTTTTAAGCTTAGAAAATTAATTAGATTTCGTAGGTTAGGATGCGAGTTTAGTAGAGTTACACAACGAAAGTTTGCCCTTCACTTTGAGGCTACCAGTAGTTGTGTACACTTCCTACTGATGTGAGACATATTTAACCATATGATCCATAGAATAATTAATTGGGCTTATGAAATATGGGATGCGAGGTCAGTAAAGTAACATAACGGAAGTCTACCCTTCACTCAGAGGCTATCAGAAGTTATGTACACTTATTATTAATGTGGGACATCATCAATCATAGGACCCGGGAGAAACGATTATAGATGATAGGATCTACTTAGGGGTTAGAAGTATTAAGTTTTGAGGGTCCGCCTCTTTCCTAATCAAAAAGCATTAAATTATCCGAATTGTTGATTAGGTGCGGTAGTGGATATCCCAAGAAGGGTTTGTTTCAGGTTTGAGGTACTAAATGACTGATATAGGATCAGTTTCTCTTCTATAAAGAAGTATTAAGTGTCCCAGTGAGATTCCAAACGATGTCAGCTAGATAGTACTAGGAGGAGTCCGCTTTGGGATTATGTACTAAATGACAAAGACCTACCTAGAATACAGGTATTAAATGATTAGGGGTCTACCTAGTCCTTATTAATAAGGTATTAAGTGGCTTTGGTACCGTCTCTCAAATGGCTAAAACTTTAAAGATGATAGATGCGTTAGTAGTATGGTTATAAAGCCATAAATAGTAGTCAAAGGTCTCTGTAGCTAGGACCAATAGGCCGATGATGACGATGCTAGGAGTCCGTTTCATATGGAAGTATTAAGTGACCGATAAACTTACATTAATATTTTATACCTTGGGAAGGGTAGGTAGGTGAATCATGTTAGGTAGGAATATCGTGTGTGCAATATTAGGTTAATTTGATTAACCTTAGTATAGTAGACATAACAATTAAATGAAAACCAATCGGTATAAATTTATGTTATGAACACTGTATATATTTTACAGTTACCAGAACATTATTCTATCATTACAACCCACATGATATATTTAGAGGAACATGTCACTGGAGCTGGATTTGATTGATTGTTGGAGAAGTCTTCTTTTCTCTCATGCTCGATGCTGATGTCGTAATTTGATATCCAAGAATACCATTAATTCCAAGGTAGTAACCATAGTCAGTATTTATATCCAATTATTGTTTCCGTTGTGAGTTTAGATTTTTATTAATCTTTGATAATGCTCATGTTTATTTGCAGGTACCAAATCCAACGATGTGTGCTTTGATGGACTTGGGTTTCGATTTTTATCGAAATTTAGGCTCAACAAAGTATGGGTTATTACTTATCCAATAGTGTCTTCTTCAATCCTTGCTTTCAACCCAATGGGTTCATAATCTAAATTTAGTTCTTGGTAAAAGCACTAAAATGTTTGTGTCAAAAATGACCAAACTCCTAAGAACAGAGATCTGGTAGAACCAAGGATCCAGATTGTGATCCTAATGCTAATTTCTAGGAGGTGTGATCTCTACTGTCAAATATGTTAAGCTCTTACTCTATTTTAGATCATAAATCACAATTGATATATTGGAAACCAATAAGTAAAATGAAAAAAGTAACGACACATAGAAATTTTACAACGATTCGGCAGTCTTTAGCCTACGTCCATTTTATACCTTTTATTACGATTCTCCAATTCACAACTGCTACAATGGTCTCTAGACCTCTTAAGATTAGTTACAATAAATGTGGGTTACTAGATCTATGATTAGCAAAGCTACAATACCGAAGATCTTGATGTTGGTCCACTATAACCCAATGTTGGATGGCGGCTTGGATGCTTGATGGTGATTGGATAAGCATGATCTGATTTGTAATACTCCTAAATTTAGTTGCACATTTTTCAAGATATTTAATTAGGAAGAATATAAATGTATAAATAATGTGGATGATTTCCATAAAAATATAATATGAATTTCAAACTTTAAATAGAGAATTAGTTTATAGGAAAAGAAATAAAAGGGGCCTTAATTATATAAGAGAGAAATAAAGAAAGAAAGATAACACATTAAATCATTTTTCTAACATACTTCCTCTCCCTCTCATATATTTTCGGCCACTATTCGTAATCCTAAAAATGGAAAAAAAACCCACACAAAAGTCCATTAAAATTCATTCAACAAAGAAAAGAGAAAGAGGAAAGCTTAAAGGAAAAAAAGGCAATTATCATCACACAAGATCAAACTAAGGTTAATAATATCTCCATCTTTGTATTTTGATGTGTTTAGTTCGAGTATTAGTATAGATCCGAGATTTGATTGATGTTTATTACGCATATGGATTAGATAACCATTTATACGAGTTATGGTTATCATTTCGGATTTTGTGGAATTTTCCTAAGTGGGTTTTTGATTTAAAAATTATGTTTTTAATCTCCAAATGCTTTGAAATTCTTATATGATGTTTAGAATAATATTCTGGAGATGAGTTCTTAATTTCATAATTTTCAAAATCATTATGAATTTAATATAAAATTTGCAAGTTGAGGAAATGGATAACTAAAGATTTTAGTTATTTAAGAAATAAAACATAAATATTTTGCTTTAAAAAGCTTATATCATATTGAAGAGAAAAACTCATATTCTTGGCAATTTTTAGAGATCTTTCCCTAGTAATTGCAATTTGATATAAATTATTTTATGAAGAGGGATTTAATGCAAAAAGATAGTCAATGGCATAATTATTAGAAGATTAATATTTTGGGAAAGAAGAGCAATTTTTCTCTTTGTTATGCTACAACTTTGCAGATAAATTTTGATTGATCAATGAGGATTTGACAAAGAAGTCGGGTTGATAAAAAGTTATTGCTTTTAAATGAAATAAATTAGTTTTGCAGATAATTACAAAAATGCCATTATTAACTTGGGATAGCCAATATTTATCAATATGCGAAAGTTATGCTTTTATCAACCCACGATAGCAGTATACTATATCAACTCGCGATAGCCTTGAGTTTTTCAACTTGCAAGAGTAGTATTTTTGTCAATATTGAATATCATCAATTTTTTTTCAACTTGTGATAACTATCATTTTATCAACTTCCAATAGCTATGTTTTATCAACTTGTGACGTAACACCCCATATTTTAGTTGGTCCATAATATGAGAAATTAGTTAAAATCAAATCAAATCAAATTGAATAAATATATAAAGGCATTATTAATTAAATAATTAAAGTGATTTAATTGCAAGAATTGCCTAAGGGAAATTTAATCAATTAAGTAAGAGTCACTTTAAAAAGTTAATTGGATGGACTAAGGGTAACTATTGCAATTTTGGTTGGTCTTGATTAATGAAAATAGACAACTTAAATTATAATAGAAAGAAATTAATTAAGGGGAATAAGTCAGTAATGCCCAAAACCACTATTCCATATTCCTACGCCAAATCCCCTCATTCCATCTTCATTTCATTCTTTCACAAAATAAAATTCCTAGAACTCAAAACAAGGCCGACCATTAATCTCAAGATACGAAGAAGATGAAATCAAAGCTAAAAAGATTCAAGTTTTAACTTTAAGGAGAAGGAAGATTAAATCAAGTTTTATTAACCAAGGCGAGTAAAATCTTTCTCTAAAACTTTCCCTAACATGTTTAAATTTGGATTTTGTTGTAAATGAATGTTTGAATTATGTTTAATGTATTTGGAGATTTGAATATTATTTTAGTTAGGGTTTAAAAATTAATTAGGGTGAATTAGTTCATGTTTTAGGGTAAAATATGGGTGAATCAGCTCTAAATGCCAAAAAAATTCAATACAATGTGCTTAATGGTGAAATGGAGATGCGTTTTTAATTTCGTAATTTTTGGAGTTAAAATTGATATTTTATGAATTTCCTAAGGTGGACAAAATGGTAAATTTCAGGTTAACTCATTATCAAAAATAATAAAATTAATTATTTTGTCCTGATTTTTTTGGTAAAGACAATAGGGTTAACTAGGCCCCTACCAGTTTACTGAATTGCCAGAGATTACAAAAGAAAACCTTTCCAAAATAAGCTTTGAAAAGTACACGAAAGAAAAGAAAAGAAAACAAAGGAGGGCACGACGAACATTACAAAAAAAAAGAGAAAAAAAGGAGAAAAAGGAGAACACAACACAGTAACAGGAGCATATCATCTGAAAGCATCCAGAATAGACAGGCCGAAACCATAGATAGAATGGGCCATACACTCCCTTATTTCATGTAGCAAATAGTGTTGCAACTAATCTGGCATTTTCCTATGACCACCGAAGAGTATGTCATTTCTCTCAGACCAAATAACTTTTAGGAATTTTTTCCAAACAAAGAGAAGAGTAAAAGATTTAACATCCCTCAATCTCGTTGCTTTATAGATCAAAGACCATTCAATGACGCTACTTTAATTAGAGTTATTTCTACATACCTTCAGCATCAAAGGGGACCAAAGATCGATGACAACAGGGAAATTGAAAATTAAAAGCAAAATGTCCTCCACAACATTATCACAAAAGGGGCAATTACTATCAATATTCATCCCTATATCAAGTAATCTAGCCTTTGTATGTAGAGCATTACGTAACACCTTCCATGGCATAAGGTTCTCCTTCTCATTGTTGTGTCTTAACCACACCTCTTATACCAGCTAAAAGTCATACGTGAGTCATGATATATCAGATTCTTGTACACCATTCCAATTCCAAACCCGATACCATTACATGATAGTTGACTCCACCTCTATCCATGGTTGGATGGTGTTTACCATGCAATGAAGACCATAGCAATCAAATGTTCTGGTTACTGCAGTGCGGCAAAATATCAATGCCATTATTTATACACTCGTATGCTCTAGCCTGCTTGTTTATGCCTGTCTAATGCATTTGTTAATAGGAAAGATGTTTGCTTATAATAAATCCAGGTCTCAACCAAGGGTCATCCCAAAAACTGACGTTCCCTCCAACTACCACTTCGTATTTAATCTGAGGAAGCATTGATTCCCTAAACCTTAAAAGATTTCTTCAGGTCCAGCTAAAATTCTGAGGAACTTGCATATTCCAAAAGTTCTTACCTTCTAGAATGTGTTTAATAGACCATTTGACACATATACTATTGTTTCTATTCAGTAGTTCGTCCATGTGCCTAGCAAAGGCAACTTTGTTTCATGCACGCATATCTTTAATCCCCAGCCCTTCTAAAATCTTTGGCAGTTCAATTTTCTTGAAGGAACATGGGACTGACTTGATAGTGTGAATACTTCCATGCTAAAAAAACTTTATCATCACATTTCTGATCATATTGATTAACTTACCTGGCAACATAAAGGTCCTAGACCAATAAACTGACATCTAGAAGATGACATAATTAATGAGAGCGAGTCTTCCTGCCTGGCTTAGGTGCCTATTAGGCCAGTTGTTAAGTGTAGAAAGGATTTTCTCATATAAGGGCATACACTGATCTTTGTTTATCCTAGAGGTTGCAAGTGGAAGGCCTAGATAACTCATAGTTTCATTTCCATGCAAAAGAGAAGTAGCCTGAAGAATGTCTTATTTAAGTCACCGGTTATCTCCTGCTAACATAATTTTGGATTTTGATAGGTTAACAAGAAGCACAGTAATTTTGTGAAAGAGATCTAGCCCACCAAGAATAACAAGAATGAAGGGCATCTTAGGTTTTGTGAAAACAACCAGGTCATCGGCAAACATCAAAGATATGACCTGAGGCTCTTTACACTTAGGATGAAGTTTGTATTAACCAAATTTGACCAGATGGTTAAAATTTGAGTCGGGACTTCCATGATAATGATGAACAAGTAGTCGAACATGGGATCACCTTGACGAATCCCTTGCTTACTTTGAAAATATCCCACAAGAGAGGCATTGATAATCAAGGAGAACCTAGGAGTGGAGATACAAGCGTATAACCATGCCATTATATGCTTTGGAAAGTTCATTAATACCATAATTTTGACAATAGAATCCCAGTGTAATGAGTTAAAATTCTTTACTGATATCAAACTTCGACAATGCCTTAGGAGAGATGTGAGATTTTTTGTATCCTTTGAGAAGTTCATGGGACATGAGAACATTATCCAGAATGTTTCTAGCAGGCAAGAAATCTGCCTAATTCGAGGAGATAAGATTAGGGAGGACATTCTTCAATCTAGCGGCTATTATCTTGGATAAGCATTTGTATATGGTGTTGCAGCAAGCAATGTGCCTAAAGAGATGAAAAAAGTATGCATTTTTAACTTTCAAAATCAAAGCAATGTTGGTAGCATTGTTTGATCCCAACATTCTACACTTGTCGAAGAAGTTGTGCACCGCTTTGTATATGTCATGTTTGATAATATTCCAACATGATGTGTATAATACCACGTAAACCCATTAGGGCCACCGCATGATTTAGAGTTTATAGAAATGATAGCCTGTTTGATGTCAACATCGGTCACATCATTGCATAGGAGGTTATGGTCATGGGCATTAAGTCTAGGAAGATTAATATTGTCAAGAGCTTCAAGGTCAGGAGAAAAGTTAGCAGTGTTACCAAGTAAGTCACGGAAGTAGATGAGGAAGAGGTCTTCAACCTTGTTCTGATCCGTATGTATTTCACCATTTTGGTCAGATATGGCAGTGATGTTATCTCTAGTTTTTTTTGATTTCAGAGATTAGTGAAAGAATTCAAAGTTTCTTTCACCTTTAGATTACCACTTCATCTTAGTCTTCTGCTTGAGCATGCTGTCTTTTTGTGGTAGGGCTTCATTATATTGCTGTGATACCTCGATTTCAAGAGTGGAGAGTGTGGGATCATCCAGGCGGGAGAGTAGAAATTCTTATACTTCTTCAAGTTTCCTTTTCAAAGTAGTTGAGAGAGTGCATCCACAACCAAATTTTCTCATAGACCATGTTTCAGAACTTTCGTAGTAGCTTGTAATTGTTTTTGCAAAATAAACATAGGGTTACCAAAGAAATTGTTAGCCCATGCATATTTAACTATGTCATAGAATTCAGGTTCATTTTTCCATGCATTGAAAAATTTAAAATTAGAATTCCTTTCCATGGCAGCGTCACTAGAGGAGAGAATTTAGGGTTGGGGGAGTGGCCAGATAATAATGGCATAAGGAGATGGTTGAGAAGGGCAGGCCAAGAAATAAAGGCTTTTTGGTTGCAGAAGGTAAAATCTATTTTGGAGAAGGTTCTGGTTCCATTCCTTTTGTAGTTGTTCCAAGAAAATATAGCACCAGAGGTTTTGATTTCAATAAGCAGGGAGGAGTCAATAACATTATTAAGAGGTTTTATTTTAGTGGTAGACAAGGCATTGCCATTATGCCTGTCAGAGTATCTTAAGGAGAAGTTAAAATCTCCTAGTGCTAGCCAAGGGTGGGTATTTTGTCTAAGAGAGGGGAGTAGGTCAAGGAGAGATTTCCTGGAGGATAAGTTGTTATCAGCGTAGATGAAAGTGGTGTAGAACGAAATATTGGTAGGAAGATGGAGGATGTGAAAGTGCAACACTTGTCTAGTGGTTAAATAGGAGATAGAGTGTAAACTTGTGGGTCATGAAGCACCATAATCCTACCATAGGGTGCTTCATTGAGGTTATGAGAGAGGGATTAGGTAGGGCTAATATAATTGCTAGCTCTAGAGGTTAGAGTTGTGTTGAGTTTAGTTTCCAGAATGACTAGTAATTTGAGATTGTGAGTTCGGATGAGATCTTTAAATTGATCCAGTTTGATGTCATATAGGCACCTGTGATTTTCCAAACTCCTATGTTGTGTATCATTGAGTAAACTCTTGGTTTGTCAGGGCCTTGTTTTTACTACTCCTTGTATATGGAGTTCTCTTCTCTTTGGCCTCGGGGATTATGGACGTTAAATTGTTGTAGACTATGTTTAGATCACCATCTAGAGACCGTCCTCGCTTGAGAACTCTCTTCTTATTACTATTGTTTGTGGAAGCAGGGGATGTGAAAATGGGAAGTGAAGCTTTGACATTGGTTGGATTGATGGTTTCAGGTGAAGATATGGGTGGTGGTCCTTCCAGGCATGGGGCACAATATGGGAATAAGTTCTGATTGGAGTGGCGAGGTGATCAAGGTTCAAATGTGTAGTTTGGTTTTCATGTGTGGATGGAAAGTTTGTTGAGGAATTGGAAGTGTTGCATTGCATGCATGCAGAATTAGAAATTGTGGTTGGATTATTAATTGCTTGTGCGTGCACCTCCTCGTGCACATGCACATTCTGTGCACTATTTAATACACCACATGCCCTTTCACTAAGTGAACAATTAATAACTTCATGTACTTTTCCACTCAAAAAGAAATTAGTTGCTTCTAAAAAGGACAATAAGGAAGATTCTTAATAAACAGAGGTTTCTGAATTGCTATTTTGCTATTGTGAAGTTTTGGTTTTGTGGTTGATAATTTCAGGGGAGATGGTGTTAGTTGAGTGTAGACAAGGATATTTATTAGCCAACTCTTTGTCCATTACAGTGTGCATATCATTTTTTTCTTTTTCTACAATTTTCGGTTCACTTTATTGTTTCCAACCTCATTGATACAAGTTTCTAAAACTTGGTAACTATTTTTAGTGCTTATAACATTGTGCTCATCCCTTATTCCATTCACCATTGCTTGATCTTTATCAGGAAAGACACTTTGTTTTTCAAGTAGAATCTCACCTTCTTCAATTTCCACATTCTCATCATTTATCTTTTTATCAATTATAGTAACTTTTCCAGTAGCCACATTATCATTAACACTACTCATTCTTTTCCTTTTAAAATTGTTCACCCTTTGCCATTTTTTGTTTTTTCCCAATAGAGATTTTATAGATTTTTTCCTTCTCATTTTGCAACTGTTTTCCCACTGACTTGTTTTCATTTTCTTTTACCTCTGACTTATCTCCTTGTTCTTCTTTCATGTCACAGTTCTCATAGCAATGGCCGAATATCTTACACCTAGTACATATATTAGGTTTCAGAGGTATCTCACCTCTATTTTCTGAGTTCCACCATCGACTAGTTGTGCGTCAAAACTGTCATCTAGAGCTTTGTTTGGCTTAATTTCGATTATACATTTAGCATAGTCTAGTCTCTCAAGCTTTTTTGTTGCCTCATCCATCTATAATAATTTTTTAAGTCTGCTTGCCACTAGTTAACACCCATGTCTGACCATGTGAAGATAGGGATCTTGACCTGAAATTTTTACATAAGGTAAAATATGATAAAAGAGATTTTTGATGAATTTTTTGTATTTTTTCCCAATAATTTTCTATTTTATTTGAATTATTTAGCGAAGAAAAACATTAATTAATTAAAGAGAAATTTAGTTAATTAATTAATTAATTGAATTAATAATGGAGGTTAACACTGTGAAAAGAGAACTGAAAAGAATTAAATTGGCCAAAATTCAACACTAAATGGTGTTAGGTGTAAAGTGGTTGTTTAAGGGGTCAACAAATCAGTTTTAATTTAATTACAAGATTGCCATTGAACTATTAATTGACCAAGTAAAACATAACACGCAATGCTAAATTTCATACTGGACCAAGAAAAACTGTGCACAAAAACTATGAAAGAAGAGTGAACATTCATGGGACCCAACATTTAACTCACAAAGGCAATATTTATTCACGAAGGATTGTATTGTTAATACGCGAAGACTATAAACCATAAGGGCAAGGATAATAAAATAAGTAAAAGCAGGCGATGGCTCATGCTCATTATCCACGAAAGCTTCAAACTAGTGTAACACACTATTCACAAAAACTAAAGAAAAAAATAAAATATAATATAATACAAGTTATAATATACAAAAGCATGTTCACGTGGCTGTAGCATATGCTCAAGAAGTCTAGATTGTTTGCATACGAAAGCTAGTAAAAGGAAAATAATAAAAGAAGAAAAAATGAAATGGGTAGCTACGTGGGTACTTGGGGTAAGTGATAGCTCATGAAATTTGGGAAAACCAAAGAACTGCAAAATGTATAGCCCGTGATAACCACATGTAGAATAAAACATGTAGGCTAAGTATTGATAAAATAGGACATAATGGCAAGTAAAATGAAAATGCATGTGAAGGCAATATATCACGAAGGCCTAGGTTGTGTCACCTGGTACAAATGAATTACCCATGAAACAATAAAACACGAAGGCAAATATATATCACGAAGGCTACGCAAACAAACTGCACACGATGGTGTAAAATCATGAAAGCTTGTAACGCACGAAACAAAGTGAAAATAGTACATGGAAGCCTACATATATGATTGCACATGAAAGCAAATAGTGAAAAATTACACGCGATGGCTCAAGATAGAAGACGCACGATGGTTGGCTTAAAACATGGCAGTAATATGTCTTAGCTTTGGATTCAAACACGACCATTAGTAATGTTTTTGATTAAACATGACGACTATGGGACAACTAGTATAGAATAGTTAAATGCAACTTGTAATAGCTTGGGAAATTATATTTTTCTAAGTTAAATATGGATGCTTAGGGGACTTTGGAAGACAGTTTTCAAGTGTTATTGAACTATTTCAAAGGAATGAAACCAAAGAGAGATTTATAAGTTAAAATTATGTTTACTTATTTTTGAAATGAAGAAAGCTTAGAGAAGCTAATAAATGATAAGATATCATTTAAAGAACGGATAAAATGTTTTATCTAAAGAACGTGTAGGGTACACAATTAGTGAATGAAACCATTTGTGAGAATATAAATAGAAATGGAAGGCCTTTGTGACAATAAGAAGGATAAACCCAACTTCTTATTTGAAGAAGATTGATGTAAGGCCTTTGTGGCAACCACGTGCCCAAATATGACATCATAATTAAGGAAAGGCTTGATTGGCAAGCGAAGGCCTGTGCGGTTATCGAATAGTTGATGTCGTTAAGGTCTATGTGGCTATTGAATATCAAACCCATGACATTATAACCAGTATCTTTGATTGAAAGCACGTGTGGCTGCCAAGTGTCAAAACCACGATAATGAAATTGGCATCGGTGATCGAAGGCTTGTGTAGCATGTAATTGTCTATTTATGGCAGTTAAACGAGTACAATGGAGTAAGGCTTGCGTAGCTTCCAATTGTCTGTTCACAATAAGTAGACGAGAATGGAGGAGTAAGCTTGAGTAGCATCCAGTGGTCTATTCTCAAAAAACCTCAAGGATAATGATGTGTGGCTTGTGTTGTAACCTAATTATCCATTGATGATAAAATAAAGATAAGACACATATAAATAAACCTTGACATTGTTTACAACTGAATAGTCCTGTACGCATGATGAATGATATGTGACATATGACATGGTTCACAACTGAATGATAAGTGTATGGTATGCATGATAAATGATATATGACATGATTCATAACTGAATGATAAGTGTATGGTATGCATGATGACTGATATATGACATGAGTCACAACTGAATGATAAGTGTATGGTATGGTACACTTCTTGACTGGATATGCACATGGTTACTTTATGTAATATTTGTTTATATACCGTGATTTTATGTTATGATGATAAAGTGAGTGGAAAACTCATTCTTCGTCAGTGGCATGGTCTCATTATGGATGCTTAGGGTAAAGGTTTTACTTATACCAAATTTATTATCTGACTCGAGTTTTTATTACTTCCCATAAACTCACGGGTACTCGTTCGAGTAGGCTGATTTTATGGATTAGACTGGTATCTTTAAAGGGCGAATAAAGATTTTGAAGGCGAAGTAGGAGGCTTGCTATTTAAATAAAAATATTTTGAAATTCCACTGTGTAAACAATGATTTATTACTGGTTAGGTGTGGTGTAAGCATCTTCATCGGACACACACTACTCTAATTTTCTTATTATATATTTACCCCTTGCATGGGAAACGATTTGGGTTTAGTGCTGTAGTGAATTTTGTAACTCAAATTGATGTAATGAAAAGAATATTTAACTGCTCTGTTTATTTATGTTGTGAAAAAAATGCCGAACTCACTTTGTCACTGAAAAATAATTTCGATGATGAATGCAACATCATCGAAATCCATTTTAAGCCTCGAAGTAGGTGATGTTAAAACTTGGTATTAGAGCTTAGGTTAGGGAACATCTAAGTGAAACCGAGCTTAGTATAAGTTAGATAACTAGAAACGAACACCTTAGGGAAGGGTATGTGCTATATATATAATGTACTTGTATTTCGATATAAAATATAAGAGATTATATCTACCCCTCTACGATTGATCTCACTCTCTGTACTTCCGTTTCTTATGAAGCTTACTTATGTAGAAAGCTAGAATGGATCTACATAACTGATGTTTAACTGTAGGAAGTCAAGAGCGAATGCTAGTAGAGGAGATAATAGTACCCAAAATAATGGCCGAGGAGGTGCGATGAACCCAGAATTTTGTACCGAAGCTGGTACATAAGTGCCTGCCCCTGCTAAAGGAGGAATGGATGTGAATGCTATGTTCCGCCAATTTATGACAGTGATGATGAGGCAATAGCTAATTGGAGTAGTTGAGCTGAGACAGGAGGTTGCAAGAGAAGCAGACTTTTCTAGGATGAACAAAGATTTCAAGAGCTGTAGAGTAAAGGAATTCACAGGGAAGGAGTCTACCTTTGAAATATTGAATTGGCTGAAAGAATGTAAGCGTATATTTGGAGACTTGGGATATAACAATTCTCAGATAGGAGATTGGCTTCTTGTCAGCTCTGGGAGGATGCATTGGATTGGTGGGAGGCAGTGGTTGCTGAAGTCCAAGAGGAGGAGATAACCAGCGAGCAGTTTAAGGAGCGATTCTAGGCTTAGTTTATCCCTGAATCTTAGAAAAGTGCTTTGTGCAGGGAGTTCCTTGATTTGAAGTAGGGAGTGATGACTTTGGTAGAATACATCCAGCATTTTAATGCTTTGTCAAAGTATGGACGGGGGCATATTAATACTCCACCGAAAAAGAATGAGAATTCATTGAGGGTCTGAGGAAGGGGTTGAATCACAAGGTGATGGCTCATCTATTGGCTCCATTTGATATAGTGGTGGAAATGACACAGAGGTATGGCCGATTATTTTAGGGAGAGAAGAAGGCCGATGTTAAGCCCGAAGGTGAGCAGAAAAGGAAGTTTGCTCTAAATCTAAAGGGCAAGAAGGGCAGCAACAAAAAGATAAATCTCATTGTAACGACCCGCAAATTTATCAATTTGATAAATTATACTAATTTTTAAATATTCAAGTGTAAGATTTTTAAAACATAGATTATGATGTCTTGAATAATAAATAATAATGGTAATCTTATTTTGAACAAGTATTTACAAAAATATATGCTTTGGAAAAATATCGATAAAATGACCGAAAATCATTTTATCAATAAACAACTCCATAATTATCCAAAGTCACACACGGAGCAGGATACATACACTTATTTATCCATTTAAAAAAGAATATGAAACAAAATTATTTATTTTATTTTTGGGAAATAAAAAGTATTTATGACATCATCAATAATGTCATCGTATTTAATAATTGATTTATGAATTTAAATTGAGATTTAATGATTTAATAATTATTATAATTATTCAAATAATTGTTTTTAAATGATAATAATTAATTTTAATTAGTTATGAAGTGATAATAAATCACTTATAATAGTTTTATAAAGATGTATATTTAATCTAAAATTATAAGGAAAATTGATATCGCTTTATCGATATAACAACACTTTTTGTAAAAAGTTGTGTAATATTAATTTATATGGTTTTATAATTCAAATGAGATCGTCTTAATTAGTTAAAAACGATATGAAATTATTTTTTAAATTTTGTTTACATTTATATGTAAATTAATTTATAAGTGAAAATGTGACCGGGAATCCGCTTCTCGATTTTCAACGGTTTAAAGAACGGAACCCGTACCATCGGTGTGAATTGTATAGAAATAATCCTTTTATACTTGGCATTAAATTCCAAGAAGGGAACCCATACCATCAGTGTGAATTTAAAAGGCGATTTCACTGTTATTCGACGGATAGTAAAGGTTGAATATAGAAATTGATGTTGAATAGAATTAGTATAATTTCTATTGACCCTCTGTAATCTATAAGCTTTTACAATATGATTTATGAGAAATGATTTTGATTTGGTATTTCCAAAGTTAAAGAGAGGTTTAATGATTCCGTATATACCGGAAAATAAAATGATTTAAAGATTTATATCTCTAAAAGAGATATCTAATTTGATAAAAGATATTAATGAATGAAATGATAATCACCCTCAAATTTAACATCATTTTATCGATGATTAGTTCAAAGGAACCGAGGACAGATATGGGTGATCCCTATCCGAAAACCACTTCGAACCAATGTATGTTCGAAAGTGAAGATGTGGAATGAAGATATGTGGAATGAAGGGCAGCTTGTCACTGACCCTCGGGGGAATTTCCCATATCATATATATGTGGTAGTAGTATCTTCATTTGATCTTCGATGCAATGGATGTTTGCTACTAATCCCAAGGGTGGTTTCAGACAGGATGTAGTAGGAAAGTTCCTTCGTTTTGTCCTATTCCTGGACAACTTGTATGGATGAATGTCTAATATTGCATTTCTAAAATGCATGTACATTGGTTTTTAAAAACGTACGTCTGTTTGGTGGTGTAGGATATAACTCTCCTATACTTAACACCCTTCTTTAAGATGTACGAGCTCAGAGGTTGTACATTTGTGGAAATCAATAGTGTGTGATGGAATTGGCAATGTGGTATTCAAGTGAAATGTATGTCATGAGAAAGGTAATCATTACCTCGAGCCTCATCACCCGGGAATGACAAAAACATGGTAGATGTGGCCGGGCTATGTGGGTCACACCTATTAGGATTTGGTCATCATCTTTCTAGATTGCGCTCTGTATATCGGGTATGTTGTGCATGCTATGAGAGGTCTCGGATAGGTCGGGAACGACCGGGATGATGTCATATTCGGTACTATCTACCGTAAAGGTAGGCCGGTTCTGTGTTGGTAGAGGACCATCTGTTCCTGCCTCGGTGCATTTTTCTAGAGATGTACTGTTGGAAGGTAGTTCCTTGCCTTGTCATTGTATGGAATCCATTCTCCAATATGAGCCTTTACGGTTTTAGTTATAGAACCTAGTATGCTGGAATTTAATAATGTAACGATTTTATCTAAGATTATATATATTCATTTGAAAGAGTTTTCAAAGAATACCATTGAAGATAATATCCCTAATTTTTTATAGCAAATGTTTTGGTTATCATAAGGTAAAAACCCGTTCCGTGTTTACGTACGGCGTGGTCTTATAAGATACCCTTTGTTTTCCAATACTTGTATTTTTGATTTTCTCACACCAATCCCATGACTGACCCGGAGTTTATTTTCTTTTCCCTTAAACTCTAGTGCCTTATTTTTTCGTTCAACCAAGTAGTCAAGTTTAACTTGGAGCATTGTGATGGAGCTTGAAGTTTGGAGCGAAGATGTTCCTGTAGATTGTTCTTCATTTCCATTTCTACTGCATTAGTTTACTGATTGTATTCAGCATTTATAAGGACAGAGATTTATAACTGTCCAGGCTGATTTATATGATAGACTATGATAAATGTATTTAGAATTTCCGTTGTAAAGATCATATATGTTATTCCATTCGTGTAAGATTCTGTTCTGACTTTATTTTCTTTCACTATCCGTCCTTCCAGCACTTGGTTTTACGGTACATAAATACCGAGGATGTATTAGTGTTGATTTCTGAGGATTGAAAGGGCGGGGCGTTACATTTGGTATCAGAGCTTAGGTTGAGCGAACATCTGAGCCTGATTGGAGTAAAGTCTCATCAGAGATAGGGTTAGTAATACCCTAGAATGAGAAACTCATTGGAGATAGGGAAAGTGACACCCTAGAATGAGTTAGAGAGTATCATACTTGAGCACATATTTGTTAATGATATATAAAAATGATTTGTTTTGAAAATATGGTAAAGGAAATAATTTTACCTATGGTCATATTTTAATATGAAGAATATATTTTGGAAAATATGGTTAGTTATGATATTAAAGTCATGCATTGGATAATTGTTTTAAAAACAAGTTAGTTAAATCAAGAATAAATATCTTGTGGTTAGAATTTCACAATTTGACTATAAGATGTTTAATAAGGTATTGAGAGAATTAAGAATAGGAAGGAAAACCTAAGATTTGGATAATGAGAACTTTTATCTAAAGGGTTTTTTTAGAAAGGATTTTAAAAGTCGATGATAATAATGTTTGGAAAACATTTTAGCAATTTTTTTAGAAGGATCTTTTGAAAGAGATAAAACATTTTGATAAAGATCTCAATTTGCTTCCTAAGTATTGATCAAACCTTGGTTTGAAAGCAGAATACTTGTTAAGTTAAGATAAATACTTAGTGTCTACTTCTAAGTATTTGTGTTTATGTTTGTAGAATCTATACGGAGGGAAGTATTCAAAAGGAAAGACCTCAAGAACAAATTGGGGTGAGAAAGATGATCCAATCATTCTTTCAAGTGACGAGGAAGAGACCATAGAAGAGGAGTATGATCCGTATACTCGTAGAGACAGAGATGGTTACCCGATAGCGGGAATGCTTATACCTCCCCTAACTTCAGAACTGGTCATAGTCTCTAGTGACGCTGAGGCCGCTACAGCCTTGGAAGGAAGGGTGATCACTGAACCTGCTATTTTAGAAGTTGAACCTGAATAAGAATCCATGGAGGAAGAGTCTGAACCGGAGGAGAACCCGAATGGCATGATGCTAAATGATTCAAACCACAGTAGTGAGGGCAGCAATATCATATGGGAGATGGAGGGGGATCATGTTGTTGGCACGAGGAGTCATCAAATTAATCATTCAGTGGAATAATATGGAAGATGATGAAGTAGAAATTGAGGAGGAATTTGAGAATCCCAGGGAGATAGGAATACAAGGATTGAAGGAATTGGAGGAAGGGGAAATGTCGCAGGAAGCACCAGTCGGATTTAGGCATGTACCCTAGAATTAGCCTTGGCTACCGTATGGGGAAAATGAAGACGAGAACGAAGCTAACAATGAACAAGAGAATGAGGATGAGGATATGGGTGAAGTTTCATTGAAGTTTGGATATTGGAGTGCACCATCAGCAACATATTCGGAATGATGATTGAGAGTGTGATTAAAGACTAGTTATATCTATCTAATATTAGGTATTAAGTATTATTTTATAAGTATGGCATGTGATGTGGTGATGTTGTGGTTGACCATATATTTGTACCTGTATTAAGAACTTCGATTATGTACCCTAGCAGGATTGGGGTAACTTAAGAATGACCAAGTGTGGTGGAAACGATGAATGTAAGATGTAACGACCTAGTTTTTCAGTCGCTTGAATTTAGAATATTTAATTGAATTTAAATATTGAAAATGAATATTATAAGTTGAATTGGTTAAATAATTGAATTTGGAATCTAATGTGAATAAAAATGATTTCTAATGTTGTTTTAAATGCTATTTGAATTCGAATGGAGTTAGTGAAGTTTTAAAATTTAATTAAAAGCGATTTGGCAGAAATTGGGAATTTTAATATTTAATTAAGGGTTTTTTAGGCTTAAGGAAAAAGTTAAAAAAAATATAGTCTCACGGACAACAAGTTTGTTTTTTAGGCACAAGGACACTTTCTAGTGCAAATCACAGAATGATAGTTGTAACTATCATTTTCTGTTTACACTAAAAAATGTCCTTCAGACTAAAAAACAAACTTGTTGTCCTTGAGACTGAATTTTTTTACAACTTCTTCCCTGTGCCTATTTTCCTGTTTAATTAACATGTAAAAATAGTCATTTTTGACACTGTCTCTCATTTCAACGAAACTAGTTTCATTGGATCCGTAATAGTGAATTATTATAGGATTCCAAATTTTGTGTCGATCAGACTTACGGTTTGGTCGTGCGAAGCTGAAACGCACAGAACTTAATTAAAGGAAATTTAATTAAAATAATTCGATTCGAAAACCTATCTTCCAAATACGATGGAATTGGTTCTCGATATATATTCCATTGTATTTGGAATAGGGATAAAACATTATGAATGCCAGGCGGCGCGGTTCGTTTGGAGTTCGAAATATTTTCGGATGAATAGTGCGCGAAAGTTTTATATAAAAGCCCCTCATTTTTTCCTTTGTTCACGAACCCTAGGGTTTCATGTTCAGCTGCCACAACCATTTCCTAGGGCCAAAAATTAACCACCTTCTCCTCCAATTTCCTCTCAATCCATCGAGAATTAACAAAAACTTCCTAAACGAAAAATGTCAAGCTCATCGAGGTCTTCAAGATCAACGATTATGATCTAGAACGGCACGACGGTCGAGGAAAAAATGGCTCGTGAAGGTTCGCGCGTTTCGGGGCATTTTACGAGGCAGAGGCGGAGCTAGGGGGTGCGGTCGGAGGCCATGGGTGGAGCTCGCATAGGCGCACGCGATGGTGGTGGTTGATCGTGTTGTAGGCGATCATGGAGGCCGCGGCGATGGATGAAGTTGAACGACGAGGTGGGTTCGGCTGTAACGTGCAAACGATGATGGAGAGGGAGCATTAAGGCTTAAACGTGGGTTAATTTTATTAACTACATAATTAGTTTAAACGTTAATTATATTATATAATTCGAATGTTTAAAATAGCATAACTTTTTCATACGAGGTCCATTTCGCACGAAACGAATTGCGTTGGGTTTGTGTCGACAAATACAACATTTTAGAGCTGGGTTGGACAGATTTGAAGGTAGCAATAATTTTGGGTTAAATTAAACGCTCATTTAATTTTAATCCAAACAAATCGCTATTGCGACGACTGCAAGCAAAGTGAGTAGAACTCACTCTCTCTGGCCCGCTTATATTTTTACATAAGTGGGAATAAATTTATTTTATGCTGTTTTGATGACTATTTGGATGTATATATATATATATATATATATATATATATATATTGGTTGGTTGGATATATTCCCGCATATTTTAGTGGATGAGACCCTATACCTTCCCGTGTATGAGCTGATGATCATTTGTACGCGCGTCTGCCTCGAAGCAGACATTGTACATATTTTCTCATTTGTATATTTGTTGCAGGTGACAGGTTGGGGGGATCCAACAGGATTCCTCACTATGGTTGATGTTTATTTACACATATTGTTATATATGTTGTATTATGTGATATTTGATGTGAGGGATGCCATGATTGCAATTATTGATGTGAATCCCCTTATTTAGTACTTTTGCAGCATTTGGCCATATTTTTGGAATTTAAAATATAGAAATGATGATTTCAATTTAAAAAGGATTTCAAAATGATTTTGAAAATATATATGTTTTAAGAATTTTTGAATGGTTAAAGAAATGGATTTATTTTAAATAAATAAAAAGTTATAAATTTTATGTTATAAAAATTATGTTTTTGTGAAACATACTTAAATATGATTTTTGAAATATGAAGTTAACTATTTTGTAAAATAAGTTAAATTGAGAATTTTGAACTTATTATAAATGGTTTATATATAAGATTTATAAAATTGATATTTTATAAATAAAAGTAATGAGATTATAAATGAGTTTTATAAGTGTTAAAATGAAGTTATAAATGAAATATTATAAGTAAATTAGATTTATAAAGTAAGGAAGTTATAAAAGGGAATGTTATTAATAAAGAGATTTAATGAAATGGATTTTTATAAACGGTGTTTTATAAATATTAGAAATGGATTTATAATCAAATTTGTATATGGATTTGTAATAAAAATTTAGAAATGAATTTATAACGGACTTCATAAATAATGAGATTATAAAAGAATGAATTTGTAAATAAAGAAATTTATAAGTATATAAACTTATAATGCGATTTTGACATATAAATGAGATAAACGGGAAATTGGTTAATAATGGAATTTTATAAATGGAAGTTTTTATAAAATAGAAATGTGAATTATAAACACTGTTTTATAAATGTGAAATCAATTTAATTTGATAAGCTAAATATGGATTTTTATAAAAGAAAATATATTCACGTTTTTAAAGTGAATAATTCTTTAAATGATTGTTTTGGAAAGTGATATTATAAAATAGAGTTTAAATGGTTTGAAAACAAAGTAAATTGTGAATTCACTTATTATTAAAATAAGTATATGGAAATGTTTTCCAAATATCGAAATGGTTTTGGAATTATAACTTTTTAAAGATAATTTGAAGTAAATGATTTGAAAAAGCGATTTAATTAATGAAAGGTTAATAAATCTGGCCTAGTGACTGTTTAAGTGCTAAATTTTATTTTTAGCCATTTTAGTTTCTCGATTTGATGTGGAAACTAATTAGTCGTACACTTAGTACGTAACTAGCTGTGTAGGCTTGATTATCGTTAGTGTTAAGAATGTTGATTCGTGTAGTGCGGAGTGATTACTCCAATCTATCAAGCTTCCTTCATGGCCGAAGGATAGCAAGATGAAAGTTGGAAATGTGATAAGTCTATGAGACTTGGTTTCCGTGTGAGGTTGAGAAACGCTTTTGCGTTGTTGGTGCGAAGAGACCGAGATCAGATTTACCTGAAAACCACTTCAGACCAACATATTTGTGACGACTATGTAGGTTGGTCGATGCTATTGATATTTAGGATTTTTATAGTGAAGGACTGCTTGTTGATCATTTTGGGTTAAAATCCCAATATACATATAGTAGCAGTAGTCTCTTTGTTATGAAATATCCATTGCAAGGGCTGTCACTACTAATCCTATAGGATGTGGTGGGAGAGTACCTTCGGTTTATCCTGTTCCTAGACAACTTGTATGGATGGGTGTCTGACATTGCATTTCTAAGATTACGTACATTGGTTTTTACAGACGTACATCATGTGGTGGCGGAGATTAGGGAATTTCATTATGGGTTGAAATCGGTTTGTCCTGTTCCCTGCTAGTTTAAGAAATCCCCATGGGTTGAAATGATACATACCCGAACGATATTATAGATAAGGGAAAATTGTTATGGGTTGAAATGATAAACCCAAGCGATTTTATTGATTTTGAATTTTGGGATTTTGGGTTGAAATGATATATACCCATAAAAATTAAATTATTACAGATTGAAATGATAAATATCCGTATCACTTGACCATAGGATAGAAAATTATATACGAACACCGTGGGTTTATTTTTGAAAGATGATTTCCAAAGTTTTGAAAGGAAATATATCGGTTTCAATAAAAAAAATTGATTTTTAAAATATCATATAGAGATTATATTTTAATATGTGTAAAATTTAGATTTTAAATTATATGTTTTGAAAATTTTAAAATTAAAAGTTAAGTTTAAAATTTAAGATTTTACTTATAATTTTATTATTTTTAAATATATAAAATAAGATTTAATATAAAAATAAATTTAATAATAAGTTTTAATATAATATAATTTAATATAATTTAATAAAATTTAATTTAACTAATATATGTAATATATTTTAAAATATATATTTAAATTTATATTAATATTTTTAAAATAGATTTTTGTAATAACTTTAATAAATTAAGGTTGGAAAGATAAATTGAAATTGATTTGAAATTTAATTTGTTTAAGAACTGTATATAATAAGAATTGATTTGAACTTATTAATCTTGAGATTTTAAAGATATGATTTTTATAACTAGATAACTGGATTTTGATTAAATGTGATTAAATGAATATTTCAAATTTAAATAAATTCGAAATTGAATATTTAATATTGATTTAAATTTGTAATTTGAGATTTTATTTAAATGTTAGAAAAATGATTAAGTGAAAATTTTCAAATTTAAATAAAATTAAAGTTGAATTTTGAAATATAACTGAAATTTATCGAAATGAGTTATTGTAAATGTTTGAATATTTAAACTTTGAAACATATTAAACCGAAAGCGATTTAAATTTGTAGTTCAAACTTGGATTTGAAATCGATATAAATTAAAAATGGTTTTAATGAGAATTTGGATTGAATCTTTAACCTTTTTAATTGAAATATTTGAACTGAGATTGATTTAAATTGAATTTTGGGACTAAAGTTGATTTGAATTGATTTGTGAAATTGGAAGAAATAATTCTAATTTGAAACTATTTTCAATATAAACTCTTTTAAATATATAAACTATTTTAATATATATTTTAAATTTATAAACAATTTTAAATATATATATTTTAATATATAAACTATTTTAATCTACAACCTATTTTTCAATATTTAATGTGTAACTATTCCAATATATATACTACTTTCAATATTCAACGGTTTAAGTTGGAACTTTTATGATTTAGATTTAATGGATTCAAATGCGAATACTTTGATATGATGGTTTAACCTATATTGTGGTTATGATTTTGAAAATGAATATAATTTAAAGTGAACATGGTTCGAAAATGATATGATTTCGAAAGTGAATATGATTTCGAAAGTGATATGATTTTGAAAAGAATATGATATTTTGATATGAAGTATGAACTGTTTGAAATGAAAAATGACCACAGTGTCAAATAAGCGTCTGGTTGTTAAAGAGTCCGGGATTGGATATTGTCATACTCTCTACCAATACCGAAAACCACTTTAACAACTGTGTACGTGGTGGAGAATCCAGAACGAAGTAGGATGGTTTGGCGAACATCTGTATGAGGTATGAACGCAGCCCTGACCTTCGTGGGTCAGCTTGATATGACTAAAACATGAGCTATACCGGGCCAAGTGAGGTCGCACCTCCGATCGAGCATGCTTCTTCAAAACCATTCTATTACTTTGTGATTTGATTGGGTGCACCTTTGATTTGGGAGCGTGTTTCGAGGTGGGCGGTAGTAGCTGCTATGCGTTACCACCAGTCCGGGAGTGCAAAACGGTAGTATTCTACCCTGGGCATTGCCTCGCGTGCCTTGTCATATGCCTTATCGCGCCTTCTACGAGTTTGGTTTGTGTCGTACTTATGGAGTGCACCCTGATAGCCCACCGGTTTGGTGGAGTTTACAGTACTGTATATACTACGACATTTATATAAAATGTGTTAAGGGGGATATGGGTAACGCCTTAACGCTATTTTAATATTTTACTTTACTGTAGACATTATCTATGTTGCGTATTGTATTATGTATGTAGATAATTCCACGGATCCTTAAAGGATGGGAATCCCAAGCATCCTTTAAGTTATATTGCATTTCACTTGGACATTTCACTTGAGTTGATTTACTTGCATAAGAATGTTAATCCTGACTTGAGTGTTTTGTATTTTCTTTATGCTCGGGTCAGCCTGAGTGTCACAACATTTGAGACTCACCTTTGGAGCTTGGAGCTTTGCTTGGAGATCTATCTTTCATCTATTCAGCGTTCAGTTATTTCAGTTACTTCCAGTTGTTTATGTTCAGACTCGTCATTTGCTTTTGTATTGAGACTTCTATGTATTGGATTTCTCTTGTATTTTACTTTAGACTCTATATTCTATAGTAGCATCATGAACTACTATCTATCTATTTCCGCTGCTTATTGTTATATTACTCTATGTCTATGATTCTGTAATTTATTTATTTACTATATATGCTAAGTTTTTTCCAAATATAAATTAACAATCCGTTGTTTCGAGCAATTCAAGTATGACATGTGTGGATTATTGTCGATTTGAATTATTCAAAATGGCAGGTCGTTACAAATCTAAATTGAGTATTAGCAAAGAATGTGAATATTGAATATCTACCAATCAGAATTAAATGTTTTAAACCAAATTGAATGTAAATGAAGTAAATATGAATGTTTGAGTGTAAATTAAATAAATTTGGTTATGTTGAATATGCATTGGTTGTTAGTTGGATGTTAGTTGATTGAATAGAAATTCATTAAATATTAATGAAATTGAAAACTAAATAATTAAATTCAAATTGGAAGTAAAGTGAATCTAAATAGAATTGAAAGCGAAATAACTTGGATGTAAATTAGTGAATGTAAACTAATTGAATACGAATAAATGGATGTTAGTAAAATCCAATGTTAATGAATTGAAAGTAAGTTAACAAATGTAAAGTAAACATAAATAAAGTGAATGTTAGTAAAACGAATATGAATAACATGTATTTAAATAACATGATTTTGAATAAATTAAAAACAAAACAAATTGAATGTTAGTTAATTGAATGCAAACTAATTTAATGAGAATCAAACGAAAGTAAAATTAGAATGAATGTAATAAAATGATTGTTAATTAACTTGAATGTGAATTAGTTAGATGAAAACTAAATAGTAAACGAATGAATTGATTTGTTGGATGTTAGTCGTTTGATGATTGCTTATATTGCATGTGTTTCATTTGCATATAATTATTGTATAATTATGTTATATGTTGATATTATTTCTATATACATGTTTCTTATTTGTTTGTTGAGTGTATAGTAGGTGCAGACGATGTTGCTTTGCATTTGGAGCTCGCTTTCGCGCTATATTAGCCGTATATGCTTGCTAAATAATATATAAGGTACATATCTCGGATTATATATCATACTTTTACATTTTTCCCCCACGGGATGCCTCATCACTAAGATGAGATGTATATTTATGATATTATATATATTGTGATTTTACTACAATCGAGCCGCACAAAGGAGATGTTGGCGAAATTTTTCGTAATTTAAGGCGTTTGAATTTTTTTGTGAAAATTTGATTTTTGAGTTATACTTGAAATGATATGTTTTGGTTTTTGAATGATGTTAGTTGATTAGTGGAATGGTATTAGTAAATAATTAAGTATGAATTTAGAAACTTAGGAAAAACTTTTATAAAAGTTGCAACTAAATGATTTTGGAAAAGTTAAACACTTAAGAGAATTTGATAATCTATTTCAACTAATTGGTTTTGAAAGTTAATGGAGTTGTAGCATCTTTGTTACTTAGTAATTTCGAGGATGAAATTATTTTAAAGGGGGAAGAATGTAACGATCCAGTTTTTCAGTCACTTGAATTTAGAATATTTAATTGAATTTAAATATTGAAAAATGAATACTATAAGTTGAATTGGTTAAATAATTGAATTTGGAATCTAATTTGAATAAAAATGATTTCTAACGTTGTTTTAAATTCTATTTGAATTTGAATGGAGTTAGTGAAGTTTTAAAATTTAATTAAAAGCGATTTGGCAGAAATTGGGGATTTTAATATTTAATTAACGCGTAAAAATAGTCATTTCTGACAGTGTCTCGGATTTCGACGAAACCTATTTCATTGGATCCGTAATAGTGAATTATTGTAGAATTCCAAATTTCGTGTCGATCGGACTTACGGTTTGGTCGTGTGAAGCTAAAACGCACATAAATTAATTAAAGTAAATTTAATTAAAATAATTCGATTCAAAAACCTATCTTCCAAATACGATGGAATTGGCTCCCGATATATATTCCATTGTGTTCGAAATAGGGGTAAAACATTATGAACGCCAGACGGCACGCTTCGTTTGGAGTTCGAAATATTTTCGGATGAATAGTGCGCAAAAGTTTTCTATAAAAGCCCCTCATTTTTCCTTTGTTCACAAACCCTAGGGTTTCATGTTCATTTGCCACAACCATTTTCTAGGGCCGAAAATTAACCACCTTCTCCACCAATTTCCTCTCAATCCATCGAGAATTAAAAAAATCTTCTAAACTAAAAATGTCAAGCTCGTCGAGATCTTCAAGATCAACGGCTATGATTTGGAACGACGCGACGATCAAGGAGAAAATGGCTCGTGAAGGTCGCACGTTTCGGGGCGTTTTACAAGGCGGAGGTGGAGCTAGGGGTGTGTGGTCGGAGGCCATGGGTGAGCTCGCGTAGGCGCACGCGATGGTGGTCGTTGATCGTGTTCTAGGCAATCGTGGAGGCCGCGGCGATGGATGAAGTTGAACGATGAGTTGGGTTCAGCTGTAACATGCAAACGATAACAGAGAGGGAGGATTAAGGTTTAAACGTGGGTTAATTTTATTAATTACGTAATTAGTTTAAACGTTAATTATATTATATAATTCAAATGTTTAAAATAACATAACATTTTCATACGAGGTCCGTTTCGCACGAAACGAATTGCGTTGGGTTCGTGTCGATGAATACTACTTTTTAGAGCTGGTTTGGACAGATTTGGAGCTGGTAGCAATTTTGGGTTAAATTAAACGCTCGTTTAATTTTAATCCAAACGAATCACTATTGCGATGACTGCAAGCAAAATGAGCAAAACTCACTCTCTCTGGCCCGCTTATATTTTTATATAAGTGGGAATAAATTTATTTTATGCTGTTTTGATGACTGTTTGAATGTATATTATATATATTGGTTGGTTGGATATATTCCCGCATATTTAAGCAGATGAGACCCTATACGTTCCTGTGTATGAGCGGATGACCCTTTGTATGCGCGTCTGCCTCGAAGCAGACATTTTACATATTTTCTCATATGTATATTTGTTGTAGATGATAGGTTAGAGGGATCCAACAGGATTCCTCACTATGGTTGATGTTTACATACATATATTGTTATATATGTTGTATTATGTGATATTTGATGTGACGGATGCCACGATTGCGATTATTGATGTGAATCTCCTTATTTAGTACTTTTGCAGCATTGGGCCATATTTTTGGAATTTAAAATATAGAAATGATGATTTCAATTTAAAAAGGATTTCAAAGTGATTTTGAAAATATATATGTTTTAAGAATTTTTGAATGGTTAAAGAAATGGATTTATTTTAAATAAATAAAAAGTTATAATTTTTATATTATAAAAATTATGTTTTTGTGAAATATACTTAAATATGAGTTTTGAAATATTAAGTTAACTATTTTGTAAAATAAGTTAAATTGAGAATTTTGAACTTATTATAAATGGTTTATATATAAGATTTATAAAATTGATATTTTATAAATAAAATTAATGGGATTATAAATGAGTTTATAAGTGTTAAAATGAAGTTATAAATGAAATATTATAAGTAAATAAGATTTATAAAGTAAGGAAGTTATAAAAGGGAATGTTATTAATAAAGAGATTTAATGAAATGGATTTTTATAAACGGTGAATTATAAATATTAGAAATGGATTTATAATCAAATTTGTATATGAATTTGTAATAAAAATTTAGAAATGAATTTATAATGGACTTTATAAATAATGAGATTACAAAAGAATGAATTTGTAAATAAAGAAATTTATAAGTAAATAAACTTATAATGCGATTTTGACATATAAATGAGATAAACAGGAAATTGGTTAATAATGGAATTTTATAAATGGAAGTTTTTATAAAATAGAAATATGAATTATAAACACTGTTTTATAGATCTGAAATCAATTTAATTTGATAAGCTAAATATGGATTTTTATAAAAGGAAATATATTCACGTTTTTAAAGTGAATAATTCTTTAAACGAATGTTTTGGAAAGTGATATTATAAAATGGAGTTTAATTGGTTTGAAAACAAAATAAATTGTGAATTCACTTATTATTAAAATAAGTATATGGAAATGTTTTCCAAATATTGAAATGGTTTTGGAATTATATCTTTTTAAAGATAATTTGAAGTAAATGATTTGGAAAAGCAATTTAATTAATGAAAGATTAATAAATCATACCTAGTGACTGTTTAAGTGCTAAATTTTATTTTTGGCCATTTTAGTTTCTCGATTTGATGTGGAAACTAATTAGTCGTACACTTAGTACGTAACTGGCCGTGTAGGCTTGATTATCGTTAGTGTTAAGAATGTAGATTCATGTAGTGCGGAGTGACTACTCCAATCTATCGAGCTTCCTTCTTGGCCGAAGGATAGCAAGATGAAAGTTGGAAACGTGATAAGTCTATGAGACCTGGTTTCCATGTGAGGTAGAGAAATGCTTTTGCGTTGTTGGTGCAAAGAGACCGGGATCAGATTTATCGGAAATCCACTTCGGACCAATATATTTGCGACGATTTGTGTAGGTTGGTCGATGATTTTGGTATTTATGATTTTCATAGTGAAGGACTGCTTGTTGATCATTTTGGGTTAAAATCCCAATATACATATATTAGCAGTAGTCTCTTCGTTATGAAATATCCATTGCAAGGCCTGTCACTACTAATCCTATAGGATGTGGTGGGAGAGTACCTTCGGTTTGTCATGTTCCTGGACAACTTGTATGGACGAGTGTCTGACATTGCATTTCTAAGATTACGTACATTGGTTTTTACAAACATACATCATGTGGTTGCGGAGAAGGCAACTTATCTTAGCTTAACACCCTCCTTAAGACATACTGTCACGTACCGAAATTTTCGACTTTCGAAAATTCGACATCGATACTCACTTTATCGACTGCCGAGCAATCGAGTGCCGGAAACTCCAATAGTGAGGGTTTTAGAAAGATAGAAAAGGTAGAAGAAGAAGAAAAGAGTAGAAGCAGAAGAGAAAAAGAAGAACAACATCAGAACAGAAAACAATATCAGAATCTTACACATCGCAGCGGAACAATATATAATAAATAAACACTAGTCTTTTTAAACAAAGAGCTATATCAGTTTATACATATATCAATCATCAGAGTCAATATACAACAATGGACAGTTATATAATTTGTCCTCATACAGAATACACAGCGGAATAAATAATATCAGATACAAATACTACGTCTCGCCATCCAGCTTATCTCCAAAGCTCCAGAATATCCTGAATATCCTGATAATATAACTCTAGGCTGCCCGTGTGGAAATTGGTGGGCACCCAGAGTTTAGAAGGGAACAATAAACTCCGAGTCAGTCATGGTGACTGGTGTGAGATCGTAAAACAGTTATTCTTTAAAATAAACAACAGGAAACTTTATTGTCAATTCGCAATGCTTTTGGAAAATGAAACTACCATAAGACCTCCCACCACACACACAATGCAAACGCAGACTTGGAGGAGATTTCTTCTTATGATAGTCAAAGATGCTTACTACGCAAAAATCAAAACCTTTTTGATATTATTATTAGTGCATAGTGGAAATCATTTCGAAAGTATAATATAAATCTTAGCCAGCATAGGTACCATTATATTATGCCTGCTATAGCTGCCTCCTGAGGAGACAGGTTATACAATTGAAATCGTAAAGGCTCGTATTGTTTCTTTGGATTTCCAACAAATGGTCAGGCCAAGGAACTTCCTATCCACGATGGGTACGTCCCTGGAATAGACGACCCGAGAAATAACCTAACATTACGGTTAGATCTCTGCCAACACAAGGCCGGGTTACCTCTGCAAAAGTAGGTAACTACTGACACGCGTACGCCATCCCCCGATCGTCACCGATCTTCCCGAGGATCCCCGATTCGCAACAACCACAAAGAAATAAATTTTGTAGCAACCACAGAGGTTAAGTATCTGGGCTCCATACCATGATACCACCTTTATCCAGAAGGAATGACATACACTAAGGGGCGCTACTCCCTAGAACCTTGCTGCATCCTTCCTGTTTCGACCATTTCCGGGGTGTGAGGCTCGATGAAGTCTCGTCCACAAAGCTACGCTTTCTCAAAAAGCCCTGCTTCGGGTCAAACAAAATGATCAACCTATGATCACAAAGATATAAGATCAAACAAATGATCATATCACAAATGATCAAACACTGATCATTTCACAGCAACACTCAGTATGCCACGTTACCAAATTGGGATATATCGCTGATAAATTTCAACTACATAACCTCTGAGCTCGTACGTCTCAGAGAAGGGTGTTAAGCTAAGAGAATAAATTCTCCGCCACCAATAGAAATGTATTTGAAAGAAATCAGCTTTATATCTCAAATTGTAACGTCAGACACACAATCCATACAAGTCTGTTCCGGGATCGAACAGAACCGAAGGCACTTCTCACGAAGCCCTTGCATATCCGGATAATTTTCAATCACGTCAGGACTTCCCGCCACTAAGGGTGATAAAACCTCTAAACCGAAGATCAGTCGATGTAGAGTAACTCGACGGTAATCCTTCCGTTTTCAAAAATATCCGGTCTTCAACACCGGTCTTCAAATGCAATTCATAACGACGTATCACATATTCGGAATGGGTTATACGACCCCATGGTCCTTTCCCGGCTAACCCGAATAGTGAGCGTATATTTAAAAACAAGTGTGGCATTCAAATTCATCCAATTCACAACAAATACCTATCTAAAGGTAATTATTGATAGTCGGTTATTTAACTATCAATAAAGATGCGCAACATCATCAGATTTCAAATAATTTTCCCAAATTATTTATCTTCAAAAATATCTTTACTAGATATAAAATTTCCACACTTCAAAAATAAATCAACGTTTATTTTTAAACAGTCTCCCTTTCCTTTATAAATTCCATAGTGAATTTACATTTTTCGAATATCTACTAATATTCGATTTTCAATCGTTTTCAAATATTCGATTTCGATTTATCCTTAAGAAGATAAAATCTCAAAACGTTTCATTTCATTTTGGAAAACATTCCATACTTATTTAATAATAAGTGTTTCACAAATCTTTTATTTTCAACATTTGAAAATATTCAATATACTTAAATCAATATTAAGTACATATTCATTCTTTAAGGAAATCATAAATTTTAACATCTATATGAGTCAAAAACGAATGTTGCGTAAAACATCGTTACGACGACTCAAAATCACTAGTATAGGGATTCGAAATTAAAATAGATATATAAATCCCAATACTACATAAAAATATTTCCTTTCGGAAATCATTTACTATAACAACAGTGTTATAGTCTACCATTTCCTTATTTTTCTCAAAAACGTCTATTTCAACAATAAATGTTGAAATCTATGTATTCGATACTTAACACGTTTTAAAACATCTTTTAAAACAGTTACTTCATTTTTATAATATCGCTTTCCCAAAACCATATCCATTCTACTTCAAAAATATATTCACTGTCCAAAATCGTGAATATACTTCACTTAACCAAATTTCAAACTTTACTACACATTTATTTCAAAAAAAAATTCGCTATCCAAAATCGCGAATATATCTCCTTTAAAAATCTTATATATTTAATTTCTCAAATTCAACTGATTTCGAATTTATAAACAACGTTTATAAATTCTATTCCTACTTTATAACAACTTCGATTTGTAAATCTCCTTTATTAACAAATTCGATCCATATTTCATTTGAAGGCAAAAACCCAATTTATAAGTTAATTTCTTATAAACCTTCCATTCTACAATTTCATTCATTTTAACTTCACAATTTATAAATCTATAAATTTCATTCATTTTAACTTCACAATTTATAAATCTATAAATTTCATATCTTTACAACTTATAAATTTATAAATTTTCTATCTTCACAATTTATAAAAACTCGTTTAAATTCCAAAAATTTTAATTGATAAATATCAATTCTATACATCTTTTATATACATCGTTTTTAATAATTCGAACATCCAAATTTAAACTATTTTATAAATTACTTAACTGTTTATTTCAAAATCACCTCTCGGTTATATTTCACCAAAATCTTAACCTTTATAACTTTAATAATTTTAACGTTTGTAAATTAATTTCCAAAAATTTAACAACGTATATTTACAAATAATCACTTTAAAAATCTCTTTTAAAGTTAAAATCGTTATTTTAAAACTTCAAAACTTAATCAAATGATGCAACGCATCAATTAGTCCATCACAACATCAATCATCATATATCATCATATGATAACAGAATATATATCAACATCTGTAAATAAATAAATACAGTTGAGGAATCCAGTTGGATCCCTCCAACCTGTTTCCCTGCATCCAAAGACGTTAGCACAATACCAATTCCGCTCCAGTACGGAATTATCGCGGTATATGGGTTTTTATAAAAATCCGCTTACTAACGGCGCAATAGGGTCTCATCCGCTATACGAGGCGGGAAATCATCAATCCAATATATACATATGCCAATATGTATATATTGCTATATATATATGTATCCTAAAATATCTAATATCACATCCAATAGCAATCATCAATAACTGCAAAATTCCACATTCAATTTGAGTGAGAAAAAATCTCACCTTAGCTTTTAATTTCGCAATCCATTTCCAATTCTTCTTTCGTTTTCTCGACTTTAACCTTGTATAAATAATTATACAATTCTATTAATATTCGAATTGAAATCGAACAATTAAATTTCGTCAAATAGATTAAATTTCAACTAATTATTATATTTGAACAAAATTTCCTTTGATAATTAATTTGGTAGCCAAAATAAGTTAAACAAATCTTCTTAATAAATTATTTTTGTTGAACTACCCGAACAATCCATTTATATTTTCCAATGTAATTTACACTCGTCTTCTTTAAAATAATTTCTAATAACCAAACAACTATATAAGTTCTTTAAATAAATAAATTTTCTTTTTAAATAACCCTTATGTTTTTATTTTCGGTAAACCAACAAACAGAAATAAATCTTTCTTCTTACTAATTTAATTAAATCGAATTCCCTTTAGAAAATCTTTAGTATCAAAAACAATTTAAATTAGCAATTTACTAAGTATATTTAACAAGTTAATCCCATTTTATTCTCGATTTGATTCTCCACAAATTTTAGACCTTAAGCAGAAATTTATATGATTCATTAATATTCAAATTCCTATATTTTCCCAACGTCTCAATATACATATATCAAATGTTAAAATAGAAAAACTTTTATTTCTTACTGTAATAAATTTTCGGTTTTAACTTACATATGCATATTTTTCTATCTTTAAGTGTGTATATATTTTTAAATCAAATCTTAAAACAGAGATAACTATGCCAATAAACAAATTCGAATACCTCAAATCCCACGCTCGCAGGCAAACCCACCCAGCTCGCCTACGAAGCCTTCGCCAGAGCAGATCGTCGACTCCTCCAGTCGAACTGCCTCGTCGCCACTTCACCAAGTCTGCTACCCACGTTCGCCGCCTTGTTCCTCCCACGCGCGCCTCCATGACCACGAATCCACCGTGCCCAAATCTGTTGCGAGCTCGAGTTCGCCCAAACCCATCGCAAGTTTTTCAGACCTTCGACCGCCGTACCTCTCGAGCCTCCCAAGCCCTAACTACTCGAGTGCGAGCCCCTCTCGCGTGCGTGCTTATCCAAATCGAGACGAGCACGAGCTCGACTGCGACTTCCTTTCAACCTCCCAGGCTTCGGCCATTTTTTTTTTCGAATACGAAGAAGAGGAGAAAATCGCGATTCGTTCGAACTAAAATTAGGAAGAGGGTGCTGCCATCCTTGTTTGAACGTGAATTTGGAAGGGGCTCGAGTTCGAGTATGACTTCGTCTCGAATGAAGAAGAGAAGTTCGAATAAATTTGAACTGGAATTTGAGGTAGCAGCCATTATAATTTGAACGAAGATTGTTCCGTTTGATTGAGGAGGGAGGGGTTACTTGAATCTGAAGGGGATGGGTTGCACGATAGTCTCGTGATGCTCGGCGTGGATTTAGGGAAGAACGTGCTATAGTTGACTAATAAAAATGTAAATTTAAATTTGAATTTCGTTAAAAATTCAAATACGTTTTCCTGTCGTGTGCTCACATACAAGCACCGAAAAATACGAAAATTGAAATCCGACAATATTTCAATATTCCGGACCCAATGGAACTGGTTTCGTCGAATTCCGAGACTGTTTGAAAAATGACTATTTTATAAATATTGGTTCGAACGATTTATTTCAAAACTGAACAAAACAGCTTAAATTTAAATTCTGAAGCTGCTGTTATCTTCAGTGTCATCAATATAAATTTCACAAGTTTTTGAAATATTTTTCTTCAACTTTTAATTGAAGATTTAAATTTTTATTCAACTTCAATAGATTAAATTTGAAATTTAATCGCCAATTTTCAAAGTTATTTTCGGGATTCAAATTAAATCATCGTTCAAATATTTAAAATAAATTAAATATTCTCAATTTAATTTGGTCAAAATTCTGGGTCGTTACAGACTTCCCTCCTTAAAAGAATTTCGTCCCGAAATTACAAGTCAGGAAGAAAAGTCCTTAACTCGTCTACTGTTTTTCACAATCCAATAGTTTTATCAATTCTCAAAACAAATCTTTCTACTAAAGATTTGTTATTAATTCAACTAAATTTCCAACTTCAATTCTAAGTTTCAAACAACATTGTTTTACTTCAAAATTCAAATTTAAATTCAAATTCAAATTTAAACTTCCAAATTTTTTCAAAAATTTTCTAACACTCGAAATTTTCGAAAAATTTCGCCAGCGTCTCCTTTGCGCGGCTGATACAGTACGACTACAAAACGTCCCTACGGACTCTCAGATTTCAAAAAGAAAAAGAAAAAGCCAAGCGGCTAGACAAGAAATCATCAAAAACTCATATCGAAATTCAAATACGTACCTTTTGTCGGGCAATTCAAATTATCTGTGAAATCAAATTCAATTCCCTTTATACCTGTATATCCTACTAGCCATTATATCTAGTTATACATTCAAACCATTTTGCAAATTCTGTTACAAAAATTTCAATATAACTGCTTATATCATCATTACTTCACTATTGAAGTTACACTTATTCAATTTTGTTCAATCTTTACATTTCAATTTCATTTGAATTTAATTCACAATTTCAATTCTATTTGAGTTCAATTTATCTTCAATTTTGAATTTCATTCCAACCAGATTTCAAGTATTCTATAATTTATCAACTTATCTACATCTTGATTTATACAATCATTTATACATTCACATTCACAATTCCATTTCATTAAGGAATTTTATTTTCAATTATAAATTCATATTCACAATTTCATCCCATTATTGAAATTTAAATTTTCAATTACCTTCTTGAATTCTATTCCAAGTTATAAATTCATTTACCATTTGAATTTCATTCCAATCAGATCTCAATATTTTATAAATATTTTTATATAGTATTCCAGAGTCTTTTCAACTTCAAAAAATCATTTTGAAAACAATTCAAATTTTCCTTTGAATTTTCTAAAACCAAATCCAAATTTTTAAACAACTTCCATTTAAAACAATTTGGCAGCAATTTCTCTTTTGGAAACCCGAAAATGAACATCGATAATGCTGCAGTCACTACCGAAATTATTTTCCAGCGACCGAAAAGAGTTTAGAGCTTTCATCTCTCCAAAATACTTTTCAAAACCTTTGAAAATCACTTTCAAACCAAAAAGGATTTAAATTTTCCAAATCTCCAAAATTCTCAAATTCTTTTCAAAACATTTCCAAAAACTTCTCTAGAATCCCGTTTTAAATTACAATTCACATTTATAATTTACATTCTTGAATTTCACTTGTATATGGATTTATTTCTTAACTTTGGAGTTACGATTTCAATTTCTTATTCAATTTCAATGATAATAGATTAATATTATCAGTTCTAACAACCATGCAACCATATACTATTATAATTCATAGAAAAATCATTTCTTTTCTATACAAAAATAGTTTTGGGTAAAATTATTTCATTTACCCTATTCAAAACAATATTGTGCCGAATTGTTCTATTCGAGCGTTTAGAAACCCCTTCGATACAATTTTGCAAGACTGTGCCGACGAAGGTTCATATACCACTCAATAAACCAATCATCACAATACAAAACAATTTTTATATTCACTAACAAATACGCGCTCATATCTATTATTACACTCAACTCATCCTAGAGTACTACTGACTCTATCTATAATGAGTAACACCCAACAGAGTAGGGTTGTCGCTTAACCATATGCTCTGATACCACTTTGTCACATACCGAAATTTTCGACTTTCGAAAATTTGACATCGATACTCACTTTATCGACTGCCGAGCAATCGAGTGCCGGAAACTCCAATAGTGAGGGTTTTAGAAAGATAGAAAAGGTAGAAGAAGAAGAAAAGAGTAGAAGCAGAAGAGAAAAAGAAGAACAACATCAGAACAGAAAACAATATCAGAATCTTACACATCGCAGCGGAACAATATATAATAAATAAACACTAGTCTTTTTAAACAAAGAGCTATATCAGTTTATACATATATCAATCATCAGAGTCAATATACAACAATGGACAGTTATATAATTTGTCCTCATACAGAATACACAGCGGAATAAATAATATCAGATACAAATACTACGTCTCGCCATCCAGCTTATCTCCAAAGCTCCAGAATATCCTGAATATCCTGATAATATAACTCTAGGCTGCCCGTGTGGAAATTGGTGGGCACCCAGAGTTTAGAAGGGAACAATAAACTCCGAGTCAGTCATGGTGACTGGTGTGAGATCGTAAAACAGTTATTCTTTAAAATAAACAACAGGAAACTTTATTGTCAATTCGCAATGCTTTTGGAAAATGAAACTACCATAAGACCTCCCACCACACACACAATGCAAACGCAGACTTGGAGGAGATTTCTTCTTATGATAGTCAAAGATGCTTACTACACAAAAATCAAAACCTTTTTGATATTATTATTAGTGCATAGTGGAAATCATTTCGAAAGTATAATATAAATCTTAGCCAGCATAGGTACCATTATATTATGCCTGCTATAGCTGCCTCCTGAGGAGACAGGTTATACAATTGAAATCGTAAAGGCTCGTATTGTTTCTTTGGATTTCCAACAAATGGTCAGGCCAAGGAACTTCCTATCCACGATGGGTACGTCCCTGGAATAGACGACCCGAGAAATAACCTAACATTACGGTTAGATCTCTGCCAACACAAGGCCGGGTTACCTCTGCAAAAGTAGGTAACTACTGACACGCGTACGCCATCCCCCGATCGTCACCGATCTTCCCGAGGATCCCCGATTCGCAACAACCACAAAGAAATAAATTTTGTAGCAACCACAGAGGTTAAGTATCTGGGCTCCATACCATGATACCACCTTTATCCAGAAGGAATGACATACACTAAGGGGCGCTACTCCCTAGAACCTTGCTGCATCCTTCCTGTTTCGACCATTTCCGGGGTGTGAGGCTCGATGAAGTCTCGTCCACAAAGCTACGCTTTCTCAAAAAGCCCTGCTTCGGGTCAAACAAAATGATCAACCTATGATCACAAAGATATAAGATCAAACAAATGATCATATCACAAATGATCAAACACTGATCATTTCACAGCAACACTCAGTATGCCACGTTACCAAATTGGGATATATCGCTGATAAATTTCAACTACATAACCTCTGAGCTCGTACGTCTCAGAGAAGGGTGTTAAGCTAAGAGAATAAATTCTCCGCCACCAATAGAAATGTATTTGAAAGAAATCAGCTTTATATCTCAAATTGTAACGTCAGACACACAATCCATACAAGTCTGTTCCGGGATCGAACAGAACCGAAGGCACTTCTCACGAAGCCCTTGCATATCCGGATAATTTTCAATCACGTCAGGACTTCCCGCCACTAAGGGTGATAAAACCTCTAAACCGAAGATCAGTCGATGTAGAGTAACTCGACGGTAATCCTTCCGTTTTCAAAAATATCCGGTCTTCAACACCGGTCTTCAAATGCAATTCATAACGACGTATCACATATTCGGAATGGGTTATACGACCCCATGGTCCTTTCCCGGCTAACCCGAATAGTGAGCGTATATTTAAAAACAAGTGTGGCATTCAAATTCATCCAATTCACAACAAATACCTATCTAAAGGTAATTATTGATAGTCGGTTATTTAACTATCAATAAAGATGCGCAACATCATCAGATTTCAAATAATTTTCCCAAATTATTTATCTTCAAAAATATCTTTACTAGATATAAAATTTCCACACTTCAAAAATAAATCAACGTTTATTTTTAAACAGTCTCCCTTTCCTTTATAAATTCCATAGTGAATTTACATTTTTCGAATATCTACTAATATTCGATTTTCAATCGTTTTCAAATATTCGATTTCGATTTATCCTTAAGAAGATAAAATCTCAAAACGTTTCATTTCATTTTGGAAAACATTCCATACTTATTTAATAATAAGTGTTTCACAAATCTTTTATTTTCAACATTTGAAAATATTCAATATACTTAAATCAATATTAAGTACATATTCATTCTTTAAGGAAATCATAAATTTTAACATCTATATGAGTCAAAAACGAATGTTGCGTAAAACATCGTTACGACGACTCAAAATCACTAGTATAGGGATTCGAAATTAAAATAGATATATAAATCCCAATACTACATAAAAATATTTCCTTTCGGAAATCATTTACTATAACAACAGTGTTATAGTCTACCATTTCCTTATTTTTCTCAAAAACGTCTATTTCAACAATAAATGTTGAAATCTATGTATTCGATACTTAACACGTTTTAAAACATCTTTTAAAACAGTTACTTCATTTTTATAATATCGCTTTCCCAAAACCATATCCATTCTACTTCAAAAATATATTCACTGTCCAAAATCGTGAATATACTTCACTTAACCAAATTTCAAACTTTACTACACATTTATTTCAAAAAAAAATTCGCTATCCAAAATCGCGAATATATCTCCTTTAAAAATCTTATATATTTAATTTCTCAAATTCAACTGATTTCGAATTTATAAACAACGTTTATAAATTCTATTCCTACTTTATAACAACTTCGATTTGTAAATCTCCTTTATTAACAAATTCGATCCATATTTCATTTGAAGGCAAAAACCCAATTTATAAGTTAATTTCTTATAAACCTTCCATTCTACAATTTCATTCATTTTAACTTCACAATTTATAAATCTATAAATTTCATTCATTTTAACTTCACAATTTATAAATCTATAAATTTCATATCTTTACAACTTATAAATTTATAACTTATAAATTTATAAATTTTCTATCTTCACAATTTATAAAAACTCGTTTAAATTCCAAAAATTTTAATTGATAAATATCAATTCTATACATCTTTTATATACATCGTTTTTAATAATTCGAACATCCAAATTTAAACGATTTTATAAATTACTTAACTGTTTATTTCAAAATCACCTCTCGGTTATATTTCACCAAAATCTTAACCTTTATAACTTTAATAATTTTAACGTTTGTAAATTAATTTCCAAAAATTTAACAACGTATATGTACAAATAATCACTTTAAAAATCTCTTTTAAAGTTAAAATCGTTATTTTAAAACTTCAAAACTTAATCAAATGATGCAACGCATCAATTAGTCCATCACAACATCAATCATCATATATCATCATATGATAACATAATATATATCAACATCTGTAAATAAATAAATACAGTTGAGGAATCCAGTTGGATCCCTCCAACCTGTTTCCCTGCATCCAAAGACGTTAGCACAATACCAATTCCGCTCCAGTACGGAATTATCGCGGTATATGGATTTTTATAAAAATCCGCTTACTAACGGCGCAATAGGGTCTCATCCGCTATACGAGGCGGGAAATCATCAATCCAATATATACATATGCCAATATGTATATATTGCTATATATAGATGTATCCTAAAATATCTAATATCACATCCAATAGCAATCATCAATAACTGCAAAATTCCACATTCAATTTGAGTGAGAAAAAATCTCACCTTAGCTTTTAATTTCGCAATCCATTTCCAATTCTTCTTTCGTTTTCTCGACTTTAACCTTGTATAAATAATTATACAATTCTATTAATATTCGAATTGAAATCGAACAATTAAATTTCGTCAAATAGATTAAATTTCAACTAATTATTATATTTGAACAAAATTTCCTTTGATAATTAATTTGGTAGCCAAAATAAGTTAAACAAATCTTCTTAATAAATTATTTTTGTTGAACTACCCGAACAATCCATTTATATTTTCCAATGTAATTTACACTCGTCTTCTTTAAAATAATTTCTAATAACCAAACAACTATATAAGTTCTTTAAATAAATAAATTTTCTTTTTAAATAACCCTTATGTTTTTATTTTCGGTAAACCAACAAACAGAAATAAATCTTTCTTCTTACTAATTTAATTAAATCGAATTCCCTTTAGAAAATCTTTAGTATCAAAAACAATTTAAATTAGCAATTTACTAAGTATATTTAACAAGTTAATCCCATTTTATTCTCGATTTGATTCTCCACAAATTTTAGACCTTAAGCAGAAATTTATATGATTCATTAATATTCAAATTCCTATATTTTCCCAACGTCTCAATATACATATATCAAATGTTAAAATAGAAAAACTTTTATTTCTTACTGTAATAAATTTACGGTTTTAACTTACATATGCATATTTTTCTATCTTTAAGTGTGTATATATTTTTAAATCAAATCTTAAAACAGAGATAACTATGCCAATAAACAAATTCGAATACCTCAAATCCCACGCTCGTAGGCAAACCCACCCAGCTCGCCTACGAAGCCTTCGCCGGAGCAGATCGTCGACTCCTCCAGTCGAACTGCCTCGTCGCCACTTCACCAAGTCTGCTACCCACGTTCGCCGCCTTGTTCCTCCCACGCGCGCCTCCATGACCACGAATCCGCCGTGCCCAAATCTGTTGCGAGCTCGAGTTCGCCCAAACCCATCGCAAGTTTTTCAGACCTTCGACCGCCGTACCTCTCGAGCCTCCCAAGCCCTAACTACTCGAGTGCGAGCCCCTCTCGCGTGCGTGCTTATCCAAATCGAGACGAGCACGAGCTCGACTGCGACTTCCTTTCAACCTCCCAGGCTTCGGCCATTTTTTTTTCGAATACGAAGAAGAGGAGAAAATCGCGATTCGTTCGAACTAAAATTAGGAAGAGGGTGCTGCCATCCTTGTTTGAACGTGAATTTGGAAGGGGCTCGAGTTCGAGTATGACTTCGTCTCGAATGAAGAAGAGAAGTTCGAATAAATTTGAACTGGAATTTGAGGTAGTAGCCATTATAATTTGAACGAAGATTGTTCCGTTTGATTGAGGAGGGAGGGGTTACTTGAATCTGAAGGGGATGGGTTGCACGATAGTCTCGTGATGCTCGGCGTGGATTTAGGGAAGAACGTGCTATAGTTGACTAATAAAAATGTAAATTTAAATTTGAATTTCGTTAAAAATTCAAATACGTTTTCCTGTCGTGTGCTCACATACAAGCACCGAAAAATACGAAAATTGAAATCCGACAATATTTCAATATTCCGGACCCAATGGAACTGGTTTCGTCGAATTCCAAGACTGTTTGAAAAATGACTATTTTATAAATATTGGTTCGAACGATTTATTTCAAAACTGAACAAAACAGCTTAAATTTAAATTCTGAAGCTGCTGTTATCTTCAGTGTCATCAATATAAATTTCACAAGTTTTCGAAATATTTTTCTTCAACTTTTAATTGAAGATTTAAATTTTTATTCAACTTCAATAGATTAAATTTGAAATTTAATCGCCAATTTTCAAAGTTATTTTCGGGATTCAAATTAAATCATCGTTCAAATATTTAAAATAAATTAAATATTCTCAATTTAATTTGGTCAAAATTCTGGGTCGTTACACATACGAGCTCAAGGGTTGTATTTTTGTGGAAGGCAATTAATAGTTAACGGGAATGGCAATGTGGAATTCAAAGATGATGATGATGTGTAACATCCCACAATTTTGGACCATTCAAATCGACAATAAATCCACACATGTCCGACTCGAATACTTCAAAATAGTGGATTGTTAAGAAAATTTGGAGCAAATAAAATCAAACACAGAATCACAGACACATAATATCAGAATAACTCACAGCGGAAATAAAATACCATAGTAGCTCATGAAGCTACTATATAAATAATCTCAAAACAGATACAAAATATCATAGTCTGAAAAGTAAATACAACAGAAGTCTGAATACATAAGTCACTAATACATAAACACAGCTGAATAGGAAATAACCGAAATGGAAATGGATGACAGATAGATAATAAGCTCCAACAAATCTCTAGCTCCAGAAGGTGAATCAGAGCTGTGATACTCAGGCTAACCCGAGCGTAAAGCAGAACACAAAACACTCGAGTCAGGACATACATATTTATACAATGTAAACCAACTCAAGTGAACTGTAATAGAAATGCACAAGTAACTTAAAGGATGCCTGGATCGCCCAACCTTTAAGGATCCGATAAACCATCTACTATGTAGTAATGAACGCTATCATAGTAATGTCAAAAGTATAGCAAACTATACAAAATAATAGTGTTAATGTGACTGGGGTAGTGCAAAGCTGCAGCAATTGCCCACCTCTAGCCACACTTTATAACATCCAACCGTTATTATAACCCGTGGTTATAAATTTCAAAATGGTTTATATTTCAAATCAAAACAATTCATTTAAACCATTTAAAATGAAGTCATTATACTTTCGAATCAAATATTCAATTCCCAAAATTTCAAAATTTTCCGAAGCTCGTTTATTCAATTGTAATAATCCAAAACATTATATTTTCAGCATTTGCAGCACTTAGAAAATGCTGCTGTAAGTAAAGTGGTAAAATTGGAAACAACACAATTCAAAAACAGTAGCACTTATAAACTGCTGCTGTAGATACAGTGGTAATTTGAAAACAGTTCATCGTTGGAAACAACAGCACTTATAAACTGCTGCTGTAGAGACAGTAGTAGATTTGAAAACAATACACTGAAACCACAACATTTCTGGAATGCTACAATTTATGTTATAAGTTGTACTATGACATTTTTAAACAATATATCTTCCACTTTTATCATTTTTAACTTATCATACTTATTCCACTTTTCCAAATTATTTATCAGGATATCATTTAACTTATAAATTTAATAAAATAACATTTTATTAATAAATATCCAATTAAATTATAATTCATTTACATTAAGTCAAAATTCACTATAAGTTGCTTAACTTTTATTTTAACAAATAACTTGATATTTTCTTTTACTTTAAAAAGGTATCCATTTCATAAATAAATATTTTAATTACTAAGTTAAGCTTAAAATTTCCATTTTAACTCAAATTTCAATTATTAAGTTAAATCAAATTTTAAATTACAATTTAAACCATTTATCAACTTATAAAATTTTTAACTTTTAGGAAATCACTGTTTAAATCATTTAAATCCAATTTAAGTCAAAATTTCATATTTTTACATTTAAAAATACTTAATAATTTCTAAAATCCCATTTTTAATCAAAATTCAATTATTAAGTTAAATCAAAATTTTGAATTACAATTTAAACCATTTATCAACTTATAAAATTTAACTTTTAGGAAATCACTGTTTAAATCATTTCAATCCAATTTAAGTCAAAATTTCACATTTTACATTTAAAAATACTTAATAATTTTTAAAATCCCATTTTTTTTTATCAAATTTCAATTATTAAGTTAAATCAAAATTTTGAATTACAATTTAAACCATTTATCAACTTATAAAATTTTAACTTATAGAAAATCACTATTTAAATCATTTAAATCCAATTTAAGTCAAAATTTCACATTTTTACATTTAAAAATACTTAATAATTTCTAAATCCCATTTTTAATCAAATTTAAATTATTAAGTTAAATCAAAATTTTGAATTACAATTTAAACCATTTATCAACTTATAAAATTTAACTTTTAGGAAATCACTGTTTAAATCATTTCAATCCAATTTAAGTCAAAATTTCACATTTTACATTTAAAAATACTTAATAATTTTTAAAATCCCATTTTTTTTTATCAAATTTCAATTATTAAGTTAAATCAAAATTTTGAATTACAATTTAAACCATTTATCAACTTATAAAATTTTAACTTATAGAAAATCACTATTTAAATCATTTAAATCAATTAAGTCAAAATTCACATTTCTTAAATTTAAAATACTTAAAACTTTTAGAAAAATCATTTTAAAATTTAACCATGGGTCTGTATAATATTTTCTAACATAGGTCAAGTGATACAGATAATATATCATTTCAATCCGCAATCAGTTAACATTTCGGGTTTTATCATTTCAAACCCGCAATCCCAAGTCAAATAAAAATCGCTCGAGCCTATCATTTCAGCTCGTAACGACTTTTCCATATTCTAAAGTCCGTTCGAGTATGTATCATTTCAACCCATAGTGATTCTATACTAACAAGGAACTTGCAGTGTGATAAACAGAAAATAAATAAACAGTAAAACATATCATATGATGTCAGGTGATGCAACAGGTATATAATCAAGTAATATCATCATATAATGTCAGATAACAGGCAGATGTGAGCATATAACATAGCATATCAACTACTACAATTCAAGTGACATTGTTTCACATTTATATAAGTACGATTTGTCGAGAGTGATAAACTCACCTTTAGAGTTAGAGATGATAATTCAAGACACACAACTACACTCCAAAAAGCACGACAAAGCACGAATAGATTTGAGTGGATGAAGAGCCAAAATCCAAATCTTGTAAACAACACAAATACAACATATATAAGTATATGATTGTACAAAATAATTTAGACTTAAACAAAATCAAAAATGAACAAAGTCAAGCAAGAGGACTTAAACCAAATCAAGTGGGCTCGGCCACATCACCATAGGACTCAACCACCAAGGCATATGGCTTGGCCATGTCCAGATCTAGGCCTGATAATTCACGGCCATGGTCACAAATAGAAGGCAAAGCAATGGAATGAGAAGAGGCGGCAAACCAAAGGTCATTGGAAGGCAAAAGGTCAAAGGAGCATGCCACTATTGGGTTCGGCCTTAACACCTTGGTTCGACCTGGGTTGTTTGCATGGTCAGGTCAGGCCATCTTCATCTGGTCATGGCTAGGAGTAAGGGATGGTCACGACAAGGCAAAGGAGGTGGAGTTGGTGGTGGCCGAGGCTAATAAGGAGGAATGGAATGATGTGGTGATCTCGGCTAGGGTTTCAAGGCATTTGGTGATGGGTTTGGATCATGGAAGGTCACGGCATCAAAGGGATGGTGGTGGTGGATGAAGGCCAATCATATGGTGGTGGTGGAGGAGGAGGACATGGTCGGCAAGGGCTGGTGATGATAGAGGTAGAGGCCGAGCCTTGCAAATAGAAGAGAACAAAAGAAATAGAATAAAGAGAAGAGGAAGAAACCATGAACTTACTGCAAATATTTTCTCAGGAATGATAAAATGAAATGAGGAGCTGAACCAAATTTTTGTACGTGAGAAAATGAATATGAGGAAGTGGAGTTTGTACGGCCAAAAAGAAGGAACGGCTAGGAAATGAAAAGTTAGGAAAATGTAAAGGCAAAATAAAATATAACTTAAGTCTCTTGAATTTCCAAAGCCCAATATCAACACAATTCAAAACAACAAATAAAATCAAAGCCCAAACAAAATAAAAATGGAGAAATGAAAATAGAAAATAGATAATAGAAATACAGAAAATAATTGCATGTAAATGCTGAATTTTATCAAATTTAAAAAGTATAAAACAGAATTTGACGAAACGAAAAACAGGACGAATATCAGAAACAAATACAGTTTAAAAGAAAAAGATAAAATTTAAAAATTCAAATTTAAAGATTTCAACTGTAAGTCAAAGTTTGACCAACGTTGACCAAATATACAATTTCCAGAAAATCATTATTTTTATTATATTTGGAAATTAAATTACAAACAAAATCCAAATTTACATTGTTAAATTTCAATATTTCAATTTAAAATGATTTAAAATTAAAGTTTCATCATCTAATTAATTTAAAATATTTGTTAAAATTATGGGTTGTTACACTCTCCCCCACTCAAAACTTTTCGTCCTCGAAAAGGAAGAAGGTAGGAGAATAGAAACAACTAGAAAGAAAAATAGGTTGAAAGAGAAGGATAAAAAATTAATTTAAAACTATGTAAATTTAAATTTAAATTAATTAATATTTAATAATTTGGTTTAACCCATTTGTAAAATTTCTTGCTTCCTTTATAAATACCATTTATATGTTTAAATAACACCTTTATAAATACATGAAAACTTATTTGAATACAATTATTTATATCATTACTTATATTTACAATGAAGCTATTGAAAACATTAAATCCATAATTCATAAATTTATTAATTTATCTCAAGATATCTTTCAACATTATTAATAAATCAATAATCATTTTCTTTAAATATATTGTATTTAATTAATAACTTCTAAAATATTTACAACACTAATAATTTACTATTAAACCATGTAGTATATAAACAAACAATATTTTAAACATTTTAAATTATTTAGAAAGAGAATTGATCAAAATATCCTTTATATAATACTTTATCAAAATACTTTTATAATAAAATACTTTTATATCGAAACAAATTTTCCTTTTTGAAAATACTTTTATAACTCGATGTCTCAACAAGTTTATCCTCATTCTTGCAGACTCTGGCCATGCGTTGATCAGGCGCAAAGCTAGATTTCTCCAAGTATTTAGTAGACTTGTTTCAACACCCAGTGAAAATACTGGAAACACTTTCAAAACCGATATGGAAAGTACAATCCAAACAAATCAACCGAATTGAAGCATGGATCGCAGATACACAATGGTTACACCTGGGTCCCCTAGGAAACATCCGTACCCGTAGGCCATCACGGCCCCTGCGAATTACGCCATGATAACAACTGTAGACCGCAGATACAAAATGGTTACGCCTGGATCCCCCAGTAAACATCCGTATCCGTAGGCCATCACAGCTCCTGCGGATTACGTTACAAAACGACCATAGATCGCAAATACACAATGGTTACGCCTGGATCCCCTAGGAACATCCGTACCTATAGGCCGTCACAGCCCCTGCGAATTACGCTATGCAGTCGAGTTCATAAGACCATGGGTAATGCCATGGAATTTGATGGACACTCGAGTATCATATTCGAAAAACCCAAATCAGAGAGAATAATATCGATAGAATGAATCCTAAATGTGGCCACAAATAGGATATCAAGTAGATGGCACTTTCCATATCTTTATTTCAAAAATATGTATCATATAGTACCTTTTCAAATCAATTTCACATATCATACTTATATAAAGTCCATTATATATAAGATTTCATTTCAAATCAAATACTTTCCAAAATCAATAGTATATCAAATCACACTTATATAGACTTCGTTATATAAGATTTCACTTTTCAAATTGAGTACATTTCCAAATCAATAGTTTTCGAATCAACTTCATACTTATACAAATCAATTTTATATAAGTTCGATAACTCCCAAATTAAGTATTTAGAAAAATAAGGTTCTCAAATTCCAATTCGTTTCAATACCAGTTCAGTTTCAAAATCATATACGATTTCACCAAATTATTTCTTCCAAACTAAATATCTTCAGTTTCAAAGTTTCCATGGTAATAGGTTTAGAAAATAATCCAAGTTTGTTTCCAAATCAACATATTTTATGTCAAACAAATTCATTTCCAAAATCATAGTACTTTCAAGGATATAATACTTTCGAACCCAAACAATTCGAAATAATAATACTTTGGAAATCATAATACTTTGAAATTCAAACTTTGGAAATCATAACACTTGAAATCATAACACTTTCCTTCAAACAGTTTAGATATTAATAATAGTATATAAAATAAAATAATTTGTAAAATAAAATATTTATATAAAATAGTAATAAGTTAAAACAAATTATATTAAAATAATTAGTATTTTTAAAATAGTTTATATTAGAAATAGTTATATTAAAAATAGTTTATATAAAAAAAATAGTTATATTAAAAATAGTTTATATTAAAAATAGTTTATAAAATAATATAAAATAGTTTTAAAATACTTTATATAATACAATAGTTTCTTCAAATTTCACAAATCGATTCAACTCAACTCAGATTCCAAAATTCAAATTTAATCCAATCTCAAATCCTCAGATTTCAATTCAATTCAGTTTCTAATTAAACCATTTCATATTTATCGATTTCAAATAAAAATGTGAACCACAAAATAAACCATTTCAATTCCAATATATTTCAAAGCTTTATATATTCAATATTTCAAAACTAAATTTGATAATTTCATTTATATCTCAAATTCACTTTACTATTATTTAGTTTGAAATATTTACTTAATCATTTCAATAACATCTAAATATAACCTCAATTTTCAAATTCAAATAAACAAAATATCCTATTCAAATTTATATAAATTTGAAATATGCATTTAAGTCACTTTTAATCAAATCCAAGTTATAAAAATCATATCATTGAAATTTCAATTTTTAATAAATTTCAGATCAAACTTATTTAAGTATAATTCTTAAATAAATATAATTTCAAATCAATCTCAAATTTATCTTTCCAACCTGAATCATTATAAACTCCATATTTGAAAATATATAGATATCAAATAAATACTGGGTTTTAAATCCCAATCTATTTTCGAAATCAAATCTTTTTCTAAAAATCAATTATACCCCAAAAATGATTTCCCAGTTTATAACCATCCCTTTAAATCCTTTAAACCATTTATTTTTATTTGAAAGATCCACTTTACCCTTTGAAAATTATTATTATTATTATATATAAATAGTTTTATAAAAGATGTTACTAAGTTAAAACATTTAAAACTAAATTTCATATTAGTATAATTCAAAATAGTCTTATTTATTTACCTAACAAAAAAGTTTCAAACTTATTTAAATCTTATTACTTCATATGTAAACATACAAAACTAAACTTATATACTTTATCAAATAATTTATACTTCCGAAATTTCTTAGCTTTAAAAATTAAACCTCGATTTGGAAGTGTTCGAACATTCAAAATAGTCGTAGAAATCAAATTTCCAATCCAAGAGTTGGAAATCAGCAACAAACCAGTAAATCAATTTTAAAAGATAGGGTTATACCAAATCAAATCCAAAACTCGAGGAATGAACACCGGGCTCGATCAAACTGTTTCAAATATATATACATATATCTTTCGAATATCAAATCATACTTCGGAATTTTGAAGTCAAAATTGGTTTCACAAAATCAATCGCATAACAAAGCTACTAAAGTGGCCTCTCCCCCACTCTGAAACTCGAAAATCAATGTCGATGATGTATGCACTCATCATTGAAATCATTTTCCAACGACATAAGTGGGTTCTGGACTTCTATTTTCTTGAGAACTTCTTTGAAATTTCTTTGAAATCATTGGAACTCATTTAAAGTCATTTGAAACATTTCTTATTCGAAAAATACTTTCAAATCGTATTATTATATATTTTCAAAATCTTAAAACCAGTTTCAAAATGCCAGAGTTCAATCTCTCAAATTTCAGATTCAAAACCCTTCAGTTATAAATCATTTTTATATAAATCAATTTCTTATATAATTTCCAAAATTTCAAATCCTTTCAAAACTTCAAATTCTCGTTTTTAAAAGGTATATAATTCTTATCTGAAACATTTCACTTTTATATATAAAATATAATCATTCTTATCAAAATAATAATTTCGATATGTAAAACAATTTCTAAAATACAAACAAACACGAATTTTTCAAGGGATGATTCAAGAATGGATTTCAAAACAAAGATAGAGATTCAAATTAGAGGAACTCTAATTAAATAAAATTCTGATTCGAAGATAGGCTCGAACGAAGATGAGATAATTAATTACAAAATAGTAGATGGACATACTTATATAAATCGCGGGCAACCTTAACCGGGTCAACCGTGACTTCAGGAATATGATCAATGTAGGATTCTAGACATTCGATCGCCAGAGATAGAATTTGGCATAGCAAAAGATAGAAGCATCTAAACCGAGGGTATAGAAATCTTCGGTGAATCAATGCCAATTGTAAGGGAGTTTCACCCCTTTACAAATCATTCAAAGATTGGCAGGGTCGCCGATTTTATAGAGGTCATTCGAAGTGGAGTTATGGAATGCTCCAAAATCAAAAAAATACAAATAGGGGAAGACAAGAATGGATCTCAGAGCAAGTGGGAGCGTTCCAAAATTCAAAGGAATCCTAATCGATGATGATCCTAATCAAAGAAATTACTAACTAGGTGGACAAGGAAAGGAATAAGGTCTAGAAATTGTTTTCTTTCAAAACAAGAAAATTTATATCAAAATAATCTTTGAAAATCCTTTGAAAATCATTTGAAAATCATTTTTTACTTTGAAAATATGTTCTCTGACAAAGAAATGATTCTGAGATTGATTTCACTCATTCTAGGGTATTTCTACCCTATCTCTAATGAGTTTTTTTGCTCCGCAGGCTAAGGTTTGCCTAAAATCAAAGCTCTGATACCAAATGTAACATCCCACTATTTTGGACCATTCAAATCGACAATAAATCCACACATGTCAGACTCGAATACTTCAAAACAGTGGATTGTTAAGAAAATTTAGAGCAAATAAAATCAAACACAAAATCACAGACACAGAATATCATAATAACTCGCAGCGGAAATAAAATACCATAGTAGTTCATGAAGCTACTATATAAATAATCTCAAAACAGATACAAAATATCATAGTCTGAAAAGCAAATACAACAGAAGTCTGAATACATAAGTCACTAATACATAAACACAGCTGAATAGGAAATAACCGAAATGGAAATGGAGGACAGATAGATAAATAAGCTCCAGCAAATCTCTAGCTCCAGAAGGTGAATCAGAGCTGTGATACTCAGGCTGACCCAAGCGTAAAGCAGAACACAAAACACTCGAGTCAGGACATACATACTTATACAATGTAAACCAACTCAAGTGAACTGTAATAGAAATGCACAAGTAACTTAAAGAATGCCTGGGATCGCCCATCCTTTAAGGATCCGATAAACCATCTACTATGTAGTAATGAATTCTATCATAGTAATGTCTAAAGTAAAGCAAACTATACAAAATAATAGTGTTAATGTGACTGGGGTAGTGCCTCTAGCCACACTTTATAACATCCAACCGTTATTATAACCCGTGGTTATAAATTTCAAAATGGTTTATATTTCAAATCAAAACAATTCATTTAAACCATTTAAAATGAAGTCATTATACTTTCGAATCAAATATTCAATTCCCAAAATTTCAACATTTTCCGAAGCTCGTTTATTCAATTGTAATAATCCAAAACATTGTATTTTCAGCATTCGCAGCACTTAGAAAATGATGCTGTAAGTAAAGTGGTAAAATTGGAAACAACACAATTCAGAAACAGTATCACTTATAAACTGCTGCTGTAGATACAGTGGTAGTTTGAAAATAGTTCATCGTTGGAAACAGCAGCACTTATAAACTGCTGCTGTAGAGACAGTAGTAGATTTGAAAACAATACACTGAAACCACAACATTTCTGGAATGCTACAATTTATGTTATACGTTGTACTATGACATTTTTAAACAATATATCTTCCACTTTTATCATTTTTAACTTATCAAACTTATTCCACTTTTCCAAATTATTTATCAGGATATCATTTAACTTATAAATTTAATAAAATAACATTTTATTAATAAATATCCAATTAAATTATAATTCATTTACATTAAGTCAAAATTCACTATAAGTTGCTTAACTTTTATTTTAACAAATAACTTGATATTTTCTTTTACTTTAAAAAGGTATCCATTTCATAAATAAATATTTTAATTACTAAGTTAAGCTTAAAATTTCCATTTTAACTCAAATTTCAATTATTAAGTTAAATCAAATTTTAAATTATAATTTAAACCATTTATCAACTTATAAAATTTTTAACTTTTAGGAAATCACTATTTAAATCATTTAAATCCAATTTAAGTCAAAATTTCACATTTTTACATTTAAAAATACTTAATAATTTTTAAATCCCATTTTTAATCAAATTTAAATTATTAAGTTAAATCAAATTTTTGAATTACAATTTAAACCATTTATCAACTTATAAAATTTTAACTTTTAGGAAATCACTGTGTAAATCATTTCAATCCAATTTAAGTCAAAATTTCACATTTTACATTTAAAAATACTTAATAATTTCTAAAATCCCATTTTATTGTCAAATTTCAATTATTAAGTTAATCAAATTTTTGAATTACAATTTAAACCATTTATCAACTTATAAAATTTTAACTTATAGAAAATCACTATTTAAATCATTTAAATCCAATTTAAGTCAAAATTACACATTTTCGAAATTTAAAATACTTAAATTTTTTAGAAAAATCATTTTAAAATTTAACCACGGGTCTGTATAATATTTTCTAACCTAGGTCAAGTGATACGGATAATATATCATTTTAATCCGTAATCAGTTAACATTTCGGGTTTTATCATTTCAAACCTGCAATCCCACGTCAAATAAAAATCGCTCGAGCCTATCATTTCAGATCGTAACGACTTTTCCCTATTCTAAAGTCCGTTCGGGTATGTATCATTTCAACCCATAGTGATTCTATACTAACATGGAACTTGCAGTGTGATAAACAGAAAATAAATAAATAGTAAAACATATCATATGATGTCAGGTGATGCAACATGTATATAATCTGGTAATATCATCATATAATGTCAGATAACAGGCAGATGTGAGCATATAACATAGCATATCAACTACTACAATGCAAGTGACATTGTTTCACATTTATATAAGTACGATTTGTCGAGAGTGATAAACTCACCTTTTAGAGTTAGAGATGACAATTCAAGACACACAACTACACTCCGAAAAGCACGAATAGATTTGAGTGGATAAAGAGCCAAAATCCAAATCTTGTAAACAACACAAATACAACATATATAAGTATATGATTGTACAAAAGAATTTAGACTTAAACAAAATCAAAATATAAACAAAGTCAAGCAAGAGGACTTAACCCAAATCAAGTGGGCTCGGCCACATCACCATAGGACTCAACCACCAAGGCATATGGCTTGGCCATGTCCAGATCTAGGTTTGAAAATTCACGGCCATGGTCACAAATAGAAGGCAAAGCAATGGAATGAGAAGAGGCGGCAAACCAAAGGTCATTGGAAGGCTAAAGGTCAAAGGAGCATGCCATTATTGGGTTCGGCCTTAACACCTTGGTTCGGCCTGGGTTGTTTGCATGATCAGGTCAGGCCATCTCCATCTCGTCACGGCTAGGAGTAGGGGATGGTCACGGCAAGGCAAAGGAGGTGGAGTTGGTGGTGGCCGAGGCTAACAAGGAGGAAGGGAATGATGTGGTGATCTCGGCTAGGGTTTCAAGGCATTTGGTGATGGGTTTGGATCATGGAAGGTCACGGTGGTGGATGAAGGCCGGTCATATAGTGGTGGTGGAGGAGGAGGACATGGTCGGCAAGGGCTGGTGATGATACAGGTAGAGGCCGAGCCTTGCAAATAGAAGAGAACAAAAGAAATAGAATAAAGAGAAGAGGAAGAAACCATTAACTTACTGCAAATATTTTCTCAGGAATGATAAAATGAAATGAGGAGCTGAACCAAATTTTTGTACGTGAGAAAATGAATATGAGGAAGTGGAGTTTGTACGGCCAAAAAGAAGGAACAGCTAGGAAATGAAAAGTTAGGAAAATGTAAAGGCAAAATAAAATATAACTTAAGTCTCTTGAATTTCCAAAGCCCAATACCAACACAATTCAAAACAACAAATAAAATCAAAGCCCAAACAAAATAAAAATGGAGAAATGAAAATAGGAAATAAATAATAGAAATATAGAAAATAATTGCGTGTAAACGTTGAATTTTATCAAATTTAAAAAGTATAAAACAGAATTTGACGAAACGAAAAACATGACGAATATCAGAAACAAATATAGTTTAAAAGGAAAAGATAAAATTTAAAGATTCAAATTTAAAGATTTCAATTGTAAGTCAAAGTTTGACCAACGTTGACCAAATATACTATTTCCAGAAAATCATTATTTTTATTATATTTGGAAATTAAATTACAAACAAAATCCAAATTTACATTGTTAAATTCCAATATTTCAATTTAAAATGATTTAAAAATCAAAGTTTCATCATATAATTAATTTAAAATATTTGTTATAATTATGGGTTGTTACATGATGTGATATGTGATATGTGAAAGGTAATCGATACCTCTTTTGGCCTCACTCCCCGGAAAATGGCTGAAACAGGGATAGAAGCAGCAAGGCTAATTGGGTCGCTCCCATTAGAAGATGTCATCACTCTTTTAGATGTATCTTTACACGCTATGACGTCCTGTATCTGATTATTGTTGATGTATGCTTGTGGCCACAAATTTAGGTTGGTAACGACCGGAGTGATGACATATTCGGTACTATCCAGGAACGAGCAGGTCGGCCTTGTGTTGGTTTAGGCAGGTAGTATCTGCTCCCTAGGTGCATCCCTCTAGAGGTGTACCGAGTTTGGCTCTGAAAGGTTGTCCCTTCACTTAGCCATTTGTATGGAATCCAAAATCCACTACGTGCCTGCCATTTTGTTTGTAGTGCCTAGTATTGCTGGAATTTAATAATGGTAACAATTTCAGCTATGTTGATTATTATTTGTATAATAGACACTATTATAATATAACATGATTTGATATGGAAAGGTTTTGGTTATTGTAAGGGGAAAACCCGTCTATGTTTATGTATGGACGTGGTCTTACGAGATACCTTTTGTTTTGATAAAGGAAAAGTTTTGATAACTTTATAAATTCAGTTAAGGTGTGTTTTTATCATGCTGGTTTACCAGACTGATCCGGGCGTTCTTCCCTTTCAATGCTCGGATTAGACCGAGTATATTTACTGGTTCAAATTTGGTGCTTTTGGAGCTTCAGTAGGCGAGCTGGAGATCTTCGTGTCGTATACACGTATTTGTTTATTTTTCTGCTGCATTGTTGTTGTTGTAAATTATCAGCATTTGCGAGGACAAGTTATTATAACTGTCCAAGCTGATGATTACTTATTGTGTACTATGATATTGATTTATGTATATTACAGTTTCTCTTTGTAAATATTATTGATCTATATTATATGTTATTCCGCTGCGATGTGAGATTCTGTATTGTTTTGGTTCTGCTTCTCTCTCTTCTTCTTCTCTTCTCTTCTTCTCTTCTTCTCTCTTTCTTCTCACCCTCCCTTTTCTTTCTCATGATCATCTGAAATTCTATTCGCTTTGGGTCGACATGTGTGGTTTATTGTCGGTACAGAGGGTACGGATTTGCGGGTCGTCACATAAGATATAAGGATGTATAATATAATTATGATCTTTCATTTTAACTTCATTCATTTGCAAATTATACATGTCACTTAAGAAAATTGATAAGAATTCTTGATAAAGGAAACAAAGCTTAAATGGAGAACTTTCTTTGTAAGATAAAAAGTTATGAAATAAATTTTGGAAATTAAAATGAGATTTGTTGACAAAGAATTTCAAAATAAGTTTGAAATAAAATTATAATACTATTATTCCAAGTAAAGGATAAATAATTTCTTTTGAAAAGAAGATAGAAATATTTTGAAATGATTTATAATAAAAGATGGTTATTACGAAAATGGTATTTATCTTCTGGAATATGATGTTTTCCTTTAAGGAGAAATATTTGGAGAATAAATTTATATAAAGAAATGTCTTTATAAAAGAGTTTGAATCAGAGTTAATATTTTATGAAATGGTTTCATAATTATATTTTGGGAAGGTTAATAAGTACATATGAGGTACATAGATTATTTTGTCGTACGATTTTAATCTAAGATTCGAGTGCAGAACTTTTTGGTGATTATACCAGTCCAAAAAAGGATTTATCACTCAATTCTCGACGACAAACATTAATGAGGGTTTGTGATTGGATACTTCAGTTAGCTGTGCAAGGAAAACTAAAATTCTGAGTAGAAAGCTTGATCGGAGTCTACACTAGAGGATCAAGGGATCAATACTAGTTTGGAAGTAAAGTTGTGGATTCGAATAGTAAATCGAATCAGATATTGCATGTGGATAATCAACATACATCATACGGGCGTAAGTATAAAAATAAATATTTTGGACAGACACCTTTGGGTTTTGGGTTATGATTTCGAGTACGAAATTCTTTTAAGGGGGAAGTATGTAATGACCCGCAAATTTATCAATTTGATATATTAAATTTATTTTTAAATATTCAAGTATAAGCTTTTTAAAACATAGATTATGATGTCTTGAATAATAAACAATAATATTAATCTTATTTTGAACAAGTATTTACAAAAACTGGAAAATATTTTAGAAGAAAAATTTATAGTCTTTTTTAGTATTTAGGACAGTCGGCTAATAAATTTGCTTCAAGGACAGAAACATATGATTGTCGAAAATAGTGCTTATCCCTTTTGTCTTCACATGTCATTTTGCAATTGTCAACCCATCCAACTTTATGCAAATCACCTTCTTCCTCTTTATTTTTATTCCAGCTTTTATTTTCCTGAAGCTAGAAGAACCCATAACCGCACACTTCGCCAACTCCGTTCTTCCTCCTCCAACCATGAAATTATGCACCACCACATCCATTGAACTTGACAACCTCCGACGAACCTTCGGACAACCACCAATACTAGTCCCATGAACTTCCGACGAACCCAAAAATCATCTCGATGTGAGTTGCGATGATTACAGATCTCAGCTTTGACCAATAAGAGATGAATGGAGACCACCACGATGCTCAACACACTAAGGCGACTTTATCCATGCGAAGATCAACCACTAAGGCGACTTTATCCATAAGATTAACTACTCCGGAGCAATCAAACCGAAACGAGCCTCAACTATGTCCTAACTTTTGATTGCTGCTGCCTTCACCAACAACCATCAGGGGACAATCGAATGTCATCAATACCTTCTTAATCAATTTGGGTTTTAGTTGGAAGAGTAATAGCAGAAATCATGGAAATTTATTAACTTTTCTAGACTTTGAACTGAAAAAAGTTATTTGTTTGGGAAGAGACAGAGTTGAGTTTGAGAAATTGAGAGCTGTATTCATTTCTATAAGGATCAGTGTTTAGGTACCATTTTTCACAATATTGCAGTGTGAAAGTTTTTTAACGTTTTGTTTGTTTGAGTACATAAAAAATGAAGTTTTTATAGAGTAAATATGATGATACGCACCAAACAATCAACAAGTTGAATTAGTATTTTGTAAGTATCAAACATTTAATGAAGTCTTTTTGAGTATTAGTTTTATTACTAATTCAAGGATCGGTTTTTAGGTATCAGTTTTCAGGTAACAGTTTTCAGGTAACAGTTTTCAAGTATCAGTTTTAAGTTAACACTTGATTAAATTTTGTTTTAATGTTTTTTTTATTTGCAAGTTTTTTCCCTTGGCTATGGGTACTATTTATCTAGAAAATGTGGATAATTGAAAATAATTTTGAATCATTTAAAACAAATGCTTCAAGAAGATCGTGATTTGGTTTTTATGTTGGATCACCATCGAGGTTTGATTTTAGGTGTTCATGAAATTTTTCCCTCAACCTTTCATAGTCATTTCTATCTTGATATGGAATAAATGCTTCAAGAAAATGTTGAGTATTATTTCACCGTGTATACTTATCATTCTTCTTATGCTAATGTTATTAATCATATTCCTAATTTTGATAACTCTACTATTGATGCAAGTGTTGGAGATGTTATTAAGCCACATAAGGAGAAACATGGTGCCGGTAGACTTTCTATAAAACAGAAAGGAGGATTTGCATATTTTGAAAATAGGCAAAATAGATGTGGTGTATGAAAGTAATTTGATCATAATAACTGTATTTCTCAACCTTCTAAGAGGATATGATTTGTTTTTCAAGTTTTTATGAATTTGCTAAGATTTATACTATGTCGTATGATTTGTTTGGCAATTTTATGTAATTGAACCTGGTTATATAAGTATATTGGTTTAGCATATTTTTAATTTGTCATTGATTTGCTTTTTGTAATTGAACTTGATTGTATAGTATCATTGGTAGTTTCATTTACAGTATCAGTTTTGTAATATAAGCAATATCGATTTTATTATTTATTTATATAAGTTATATAATAACATTTGTAGTTTCATTTTTAGTATTAGTTTTATAGTATAACTGGCATCGGTTTTATTATTTGTTTGTTTGTAGGTTACGCAGTGATGTTGGTTAGTTTATTCAATATTAGTTTTTTAGTATGAGCTTTTGATGCTATTAATATCAGTTTCAGGCATGTAAAAACATGGTATCAGTTTTTGCATGCTACTAATATCAGTTTCAGGTATTACAAAATATAATATCAGTTTTTATATGCTATTAGTATTGATTTCGGGTATAACAGAACTTGGTATTGGTTTTTCATTATATTATTATCAGTATCAGTTTCACGTACGACAAAAAATAGTATCAGTAAATGCATATTGTAGTATCAGTTTTAGGTATAAATTAATATAAAATACAGTCGTAACATAACATCACATGTAAGAATGTTAAACAAAGCTAATTTTTACAACATCAGAAATAAGGTCGTAGTTTTTACAACAAACTGACATAATTTCAATAAGTGTTTATATCTACTTTAAAACAAAGCTAAATTCAATTAGTTCTAGCACAACATCTCAAATGTATATTAGTTGAATTGAACATCACAATAGTTTTTACAACAAATTCACTTCTGTATATTTTTTTCTTCTTCCAGTGTTGACATTAACTTGGCTAAATTCCAGCAATGATCATTGTTCGTCAATATGTCTTACACAATTCGTGTTCTTGTTTGCAACATTTGTTCAGGTTTTATTTTGATCGGCATTTGGCTTTTATTTCGAAGATATGATGAATATCATGACATATATACTACGGTCAACCCTATTTAAAGCAAAATATATTATTAGTATCAATTTGCTTCACTTGTAGTAACATGTATGTAACAAATATATAACAATGTATTTAATAGATAATGGTGCAAACAGATTATATGCTATGAAATAAAATAATTAACAATTTTAGTATCAATGTCAAGTATTGTTTTTGCATATATTTTAGTATCAGTTTTAATATAAATTGCAGTCAATATAATTTATAAAATAACTAGGCATCAACTCCAACAAAATAGTTACTAGGAATCAATTTTGCATTATTTTTGTATCTCTTTTGTCATACATGACAATCAAATGAATAATTAAAATTAAAGAGCATCAACTTATATCAAACATAAACTAGGTATCATTGTTTCATATATATAAGTATCGGTTTTGATATAAATAACAGTCAAAATAATTTATAAAGTAAGTAAGTGTCAACTCCAAATAAATAGATACTAGGTATCAGTTTTGCATTATTTTTGTATCACGTTTGTCATACATGACAGTCAAATAAATAATTAAAATTACATAGCATCAACTTTTATCAAATAGAAATTATGTATTGGTTTTGCATATATATAGGTATCGGTTTTGGTATAAATAACAGTCAAAATAATTTATAAAATAACCAAGCATGAACTCCAATCATACAGCTACTAAGTATCAGTTTTGCACTATTTTGCTATCACTTCTGTCATATATAACGACCAAATAAATAATTAAATTTACAGAGCATCAACTTATATCAAACAGAAACTAGGTATCATTTTCGCATATACATAGGTATCAGTTTTATTATAAATAACAATCAAAATAATTTATAAAGTAAGCGTCAACTCCAAACAAATATCTACCGGGTATTAGTTTTGCATTATAAAGTAAGTAAGTAAGTAAGCACTATAAAACCATACCAGATTCTTTCGATATATGTTGATTAGCTAATTTGAAAAAGGTTTTATAGAAACTCATATTAATTAAGTAATAGATGGAAAAAATGCTAGTACTCCTATAGGCATCAGAGGAGGAAAGCAAGGTGGTCATTGAGTACATAAAATACACGTTTCTATTAGGCAATACACGTTTCTATTAGGCAATAAAATACGCGGATGAGGTAGTTGAGCATGAAGTCGGTATGGCGAGGAGAGTGGAAGAAGAAGAGGAAAGTGCAGCGGAGATCAGGAGCTGGAGAAGTGCAGCAGAAGTTGAGGAGCAGAGATCGGTATATGGATTTGAGTGAGAGAATGAGGTTTCTGGCGGATGCCCTAATAATTGAGCGATAGAAAATGCACTCGAACGATGGACTTTGAGCCTATGCTTGTAGCAAAAAAATAGGTTTCCATCCTTTTGCTTAAATTTTTAGGACAATTTGTCCTTTAAACTATTTCCTCCTTACAAAAATATATGCTTTGGAAAAATATCGATAAAATGACCAAAAACTGTTTTATCAAAAAACAGCTCTATAATTATCAGAATTGCACACGGAGCTAGATACAGACACTTATTTATCCATTTAAAAAAATTTAAAATAAAATTATTTATTTTATTTTTGGAAAATAAAAAGTATTTATGACATCTATAATGGCATCGTATTTAATATTTGATTTATGAATTTAAATTAAGATTTAATGATTTAATAATTATTATAATTATTCAAATAATTGTTTTTAAATGATAATAATTCATTTTAATTAGTTATGAAGTGATAATAAATCATTTATAATAGTTTTATAAAGATGTATATTTAATTTGAAATTACAAAGAAAATTTATATCGCATTATCGATATAACATTACTTTTTGTAAACAAATTGTTTAATATTAATTTATATGGTTTTATAATTCAAATAAGATCATTATAATTAGTTAAAAATGATAAGCAATTAGTTTTTAAATTTTGTTTACATTTACATGTAAATTAATTTATAGGTGAAAATGTGACCGGGAATTGGCTTCCCGATTTTCAACAGTTTAACGAACGGAAGTTGTTCAAAGTTTTCGCAACCTTATTTATATGTCTCGTGAACATATATAACATACACATGCATACCCTAACATATACATGAACACATATATACATATACACTTATATATATATATATATGTTACAAAAGGTTTAAGATATTTTTACACATAAAAAACAAACTTCACTTCACTCTTACACACATTAACTGACACACATGGCTACACACATGAGGGGAGGGTGTTCGACCAGGCATAGTGATGGAGGAGGAGGGTGTGGTTGTAACGACCCGTAAAATTTAATGGTTTTAAAAGGTTATATTTAATTGGAAATTTGTGAAATTTTAAACAATAAAATTTGAAATTAAAAATTTATTATTTGGAATACGTCTATTTTAATATAGCAACTGGTAAATTTTCATCTGATAATATTGAAGTTTATTTTCCTGTGAAATTTCATTTCAAATCAAGCCGGTTAATAATAGTGAATTTATAAGTTTTCCAAAACCAAAATATGTCAACAGGAGAAAATTTATTCAGATCATTCTGAATCAGACTGCGAAATTCGTTTTTCCAAATTTGGACTTCTACTGCTCCGTTTATCTTAATTCTAGCAAAATAGCAGCATTTTTCGGTACCGATTATCGACTTTTGATCGGATGATCGTACCACTGATATCTGTATATCGTTTTGATCGTCTCGTCGTGCTGATCTCTACGGTATATTTATTTCCGTATTTTGAAGTCCGATACACAACAGAAACGTTGATAACGATCCGTTGTAACGGTACCACTTTTAACTTTTCGCTTTCCTTCGGTTCCAAACTTTGAAGCGTACTGTCCAAACAACAATAACTATTGCTTGAATGAGCCAGCTGGATTTTCGTGACCATTGCTCTGTTTTATTTTATTTCCTCCCCACGTTTTTCGGTTCACTTGCAAATATCTCGGCAAAGAATATAATTACAAGTTCATTTCTGTTCCTCTTGATTGCTCTTCCCTTCTCCTTTCCCCAGATCTATTTCTTCTTCCAATATTATTTTTCCTCTCCACCATTCTTCTCCCTGAAGCCAACTCCAACCCACCACGCCTGACCTAACAACCGTCCATCCCATCTCCACTCACGCCACCCACCGCCTAACCCAAGCAACCTACCCCTCTGCCTCTCCTACACCTCCCTCCGAGCTCCGCCTCTACCCTCACCCTCTATCCACAGCAGCTCGGTCACCAAAGTCACCGCATCTCCCCTTCATGCTCTCGCCACGACCCGACCCCCTGGCCACCTCCGCTAGGCAGTCCTCCACCGTCCAGCCCAAACCCACTTCACCTCGGCCGATGCTTCCACTAGCAAAACTGCCACCTGTGTAGTCATCACGCATGGCTCATCATCTCCATCTTCCCCCACTTCGTCGAAATCCATGCCATCAACCCGCCTGGTCGACCTATACGTAGCAGCCCACAGTCTCGGCCACCCCGTCTGCCCAGTTCGAGCCAAGCATCTCAGCGACACTTCACTTCTTTTGTTGCGAAAGGTATATATATTAGTATTCGTCTAATATATCTTACGTGTAGTATGTACTATACATTATTATAGGTATCACTCAGCGATACTCCACTTCACGTGAATGCATTTATATTCAAGTTTGCCTTTGAATAAAGGTATCGGTTATTTGTATATATATTGTTTGTAGATGGGTATAGTTTATATATTATTATATTTATAGTTGTATGTGACCGTATATTTTTATATAAAGTTATGCTAGGTGTGTTTTACCTATGAGTTAAATATGGACCTCATATATATATGTAAAGATAGTATTTTTAGATATGGGTTGGTTTAAGTGATATAGATATCAAGTATTTATGTTGCAGTATGTATTATTATAATAGAAGTGTATATATACGTGTGCTTTATTAAAACGGTGATTATTTTTATATATATATGCTATTTTATTTTAATACTTGTTTCAAAATTTAATATTGATTTTAGGAAAATAATAATAATAATAATAATAATAATAATAATAATATATAAAATTGCTGTTTTATCAAACTGATTTGGTCCTTGATTTCCAATCTATCAGCTTTGTCCGTCGTGCCTGTTTCTTTATCGAATCGTGTCCATCTAGCTAGCATTGCTTTGGAATTCGTAACCCGTCGCGTAGTCTAATCTCTCTAGCCTCGAAACGTGAGCAGTCACTCACGATTAACGTTCTTTTATTATTTAAATTTGATTTCATTTGAAATAGCAAATGAAATATGTTGCTGTAGTTATTTACATTGTTATATATGCTATTATCTATAACTGTTCACCTGTGACATCTGACACCAGTATCTAGTATTATTGTATTACTCTGTGTCTGTGATTCTGTGATTGATTTATTTACTGTATATTCTAAGTTTTGTCAAATTTAAATTAACAATCTGATATTTTGAATTATTCAAGTCTGACATGTGTGGATTTATCGTCGATTTGAATGGTCCAAAATAGCGGGTCGTTACAGCTGGTATCAGAGCTAGGGCTCTAGGCGAAGCTTAGCATATATTGTAAATTTATTACAGAATCACTTTCGTTTGAGTTTAATCTCTTCCTTTTGACTCGATTTCCTTTGAACTCTGGAACGCTCCCTACGGTTCCAAAATTCATTCTTGTCTCTCTCTATTGGTATTCTTTTGATTCTGGAGTATCCCATAACTCCACTTCGAATGATCTCTATAACAATAGGATCCCACAAATCTTTGAATGATTTGTAAAGGGGTGGAACTCCTTTACAATTGGCATTGATTCATCGGAGATTTATATATTCCTGGGTTTTGATGTTGCCATCTCTTGTTACGCCGAATTCTATCTCTGGCGATCGAATGTCGATTTGCCTTAGATTTCCGCATCGATTATATTCTTGAAGTCACGGTTGACCCGGTTAAGGTCGCCCGCGATTTATATAAGTGTATCCGACTACTGTTTTGTAATTAATTATCTCATTTTCGTTCGAACTTATCTTCGAATCAGAATCCTATTTGATTAGAGTCCCTCTAAGTTGAATTTATATCTTTGTTTTGGAATCCATTCTTGAACCATCCTTTGAAAAATCAGGCTTGTTTATATTTTAGAAATTGTTTTATATATCGAAATTATTATATTCTATATATAAAAGTGAAATGTTTTCGATAAAGATTATAAACCCTTTAAAATAAGAATTTGAGGTTTCGAAAGGATTTGTAATTTTGAAAAATTACATAAGAAATTTGATTTATCTAAAAATGATTTATAACTGAAGGATTTTAAAATTTGAAATTCGAGAATGGAACTCCGGTATTTTGAAATTGGTTTTAAGATTTTGAAATATATTATAATAATAATATGATATTTTCCGAATAAGAAATGTTTCAAATGATTTTAATGAGTTTTGAAGAAATTTCAAAAGAAGTTTGAGTAAATAGAAGTCCAGAACTCACTTATGTCGCTGGAAAATAATTTCGGTGATGAGTGCACGCATCATCGACATTGATTTTCGAGTTTCAAAGTGGGGGATAGGCCACTTCAGTAGCTTTGCTATTCGAGTGATTTTGTGAAACCATTTTGATTTTAGATTCCGAAGTAAGATTTGATATTCAAAAGATATATGTATATATATATTTGAAATAATTTGAAGTAAGCCGGTGTTCGTTCCTCGAGTTTCGGATTTGATATAACCCTATCTATAAAAATTAATTTACTGATTTGTTGCTGATTTCCAACTCTTGAATTTGAAAATGATTTCTTCAACTATTTTGAAGGTTCGAGCACTTCCAAATCAAGGTTAACTTTTAAAAGCTAAGAAATTTTGAAAAGTAAATTATTTGATAAAGTATATAAATTTGTTTCGAATGTTTAAGTATGAAGTAATATGATTTAAATAAGTTGAAACTGTTTTGTTAAGTATATGAATAAGGCTATTTTGAATTTTTCTAATATGAAATTTAAATTTGGAATGTTTCGAGAAGAATTTGGTCTTCAAAATATTTTGAATAAAGTTTAGTTTAAATGTTTTAACTTAGTAACATCTTTATTAAACTATATATTTAACAAGTTGGAATAAATATATAACTTGTACGTATGCTGTTTTATTCGCATAATTGAATTGATCCAAGTTTGAGTACACAAGTTCGAGGTGAATTACACCATTTCGTGTTAGGATTTTTCATTTGATTCTTGATGGCGAATATTTGATATGGATTTTGGGCTCGATTCTAGAATTCTCTATCATAGTATATGGCTATGCAAGGAGACTGATGGCTTCTAGTCGAGAAACCATATCGAAATCCGCATTAGGGAAGTCGAATGGACGATACTAGTTCAAAAGCGAACTTGTGTGATCGAGCGAGCGATCAAATGTAATTTTGTGAAACGATGACGTATGTACATCTTATATCCTAATATCATTGATATATTTTGACGCTGAAATTGAAAGCTGTCGAGTTAGAATATCTTTGCTTACTAAAAGAAAATTTCCAATTTAAATTACGAAGATATATAACCCATAAAAGCAAAGATATTCAATCCCATATGGCTCTTCATACAGCGATATTTATTTTGAAAAATTTGATCCTTATATAAGATGGACCTTATGTAAATATAAGATGATTTTGAAAACCATTTGATTTTGGAAATGAACTGGTTAACTTATATTATATTGATTTGGAAATTTGGGTTTATTTCTAAACCTATTATTTTGGGAAATTTTGAAACTAAAGATAATTAATTTGAGAAGAAATAATTTGGTGAAATTGTATATGATTTTGAAATTTAACTGATATTGAAACAAAATTGAAATTTGAGAACCTTATGTTACTAAATACTTGATTTGGGAGTTGTCGAACTTATATAAAAAATTGATTTGTATGAGTATGAAATTGATTCGAAAACCATAGATTTGGAAGGGTACTCAATTTGAAAAGTGAAATCTTATATAATTAAAGTCTATATAAGTATGATTTGATATACTTTTGATTTTGGGAAAGTATTTGATTTGAAAATTTAATCTTATATATAATAGATTTTATATAAGTACGATATTTGAAAGTGATTTGAAAAGGTACTATATGATACATATTTTCGAAGTAAAGATATGGAAAGTGCCTTCTGCTTGATATCCGATTTGTGGCCACATCTTGGATTCATTCTATCGATATTTCTCTGATTTTTGGTTTTCCGGATATGATACTCGAGTGTCCTTCGAATTCCATGGCGTTACCCATGGTCTTATGTTTCTCTCGTGGCTGCATAGCGCAACTGCCTGGCTGAGTCTTGCCTAGGGGTACGGATTGTTTCCTGGGGGATCCAGGCGTAACCATTGTGTATCCTGCAATCTGTGTAGGTCGCGAATAGTAGCGCAAATGCCTGGCTGAGTCTTGCCTGGGGGTACGGATTGTTTCCTGGGGGATCCAGGCGTAACCATTGTGTATCCTGCATTCTACTAGTCATCATGGCGTAACTCGCAGGGCTGAGAAAGCCTACGGATATGGATTGTTTCCTGGGGGACCCAGGCGTAACCATTGTGTATCTGCGAACCATGGTTAGACAAAGGTTTTGTTTGTGTTTTGATTGGATTGTACTTTCCATATCTGTTTTTAAAAGTTTTTCGAGTATTTTCACTGGGTGTTGAAACAGGTCTACTAAGTACCTGGAGAATTCTAGTTTTGCGCCTGATCAACGAACTACCAGAGTCTACAGGAACAAGGATAAACTTGTTAAAACATCGAGTTATAAAAGTATTTTCAAAAGAAAATTTGTTTCGTTATAAAGGTATCTTATAATAAAAGTATTTCCAACAAAGAAAATTTTGTATCAATATTTGGAATCAAAACCCTTATGGTTCTAAATTAACTATTCATGCCCGATACTATTCCTTGAATCTACCTTATCTGCTCAACTTTATTTATTCATCTATATTCTGCTTTTCCAAATCCTCCTTCTTCTCCTTGTTGACTATATCCTTTTTAAGTATTGTTTATTTATATATATATTAAACCATATAGTATATAAATAAATTTTAGTGTTATAAATAGAAAATTTTAGTGTTAAATATTTTAGAAGTTATTAATTAAATAAAACATATTTAAAGTAAATGATTATTGATTTATTAATAATATTTGAAAAGTATTTTAGATAGAATTAATAAATTTATGATCATGGATTTAATAGCTTCTTTGTAAATATAAGTAATAATGTAAATAATTGTTTTTCAAATAGTTTTCATATATCTATAAAGTTGTTATTTAAGCATATAAATGGTAATTGTAAAGGAAGCAAGAAATTTTGCAAATGGATTTTTGAAAGGTTTTAAAGTATATAAGATAATTGAATTGCTAATGAAGTTTTAAAATTTTAAGTAAAATTTATATAGTTCAAATTTATTGTTTAATCTTGACTTTCAATCTATCTTTTCTGTCTGGTTGTTTCTATTCTTCTACCTCCTTTCTTTTCGGGGACGAAAAGTTTTGAGTGGGGGAGAGTGTAACGACTCGTAAAATTTAATGGTTTTAAAAGGTTATATTTAACTGGAAATTTGTGAAATTTTAAACAATAAAATTTGAAATTAAAAATTTATTATTTGGAAAACGTCTATTTTAATATAGCAACTGGTAAATTTTCATCTGATAATATTGAAGTTTATTTTCCTGTGAAATTTCATTTCAAATCAAGCCGGTTAATAACAGTGAATTTATAAGTTTTCCAAAACCAAAATATGTCAACAGGAGAAAATTTATTCAGATCATTCTGAATCAGACTGCGAAATTCGTTTTTCCAAATTTGGACTTCTACTGCTCCGTTTATCTTAATTCTAGCAAAATAGCAGCATTTTTCGGTACCGATTATCGACTTTTGATCGGATGATCGTACCACTGATATCTGTATATCGTTTTGATCGTCTCGTCGTGCTGATCTCTACGGTATATTTATTTCCGTATTTTGACGTCCGATACACAACAGAAACGTTGATAACGATCCGTTGTAACGGTACCACTTTTAACTTTTCGCTTTCCTTCGATTCCAAACTTTGAAGTGTAATGTCCAAACAACAATAATTATTGCTTTGAATGAGCCAGCTGGATTTTCGTGACCATTGCTCTGTTTTATTTTATTTCCTCCCCACGTTTTTCGGTTCACTTGCAAATATCTCGGCAAAGAATATAATTACAAGTTCATTTCTGTTCCTCTTGATTGCTCTTCCCTTCTCCTTTCCCCAGATCTATTTCTTCTTCCAATATTATTTTTCCTCTCCACCATTCTTCTCCCTGAAGCCAACTCCAACCCACCACGCCTGACCTAACAACCGTCCATCCCATCTCCACTCACGCCACCCACCGCCTAACCCAAGCAACCTACCCCTCTGCCTCTCCTACACCTCCCTCCGAGCTCCGCCTCTACCCTCACCCTCTATCCACAGCAGCTCGGTCACCAAAGTCACCGCATCTCCCCTTCATGCTCTCGCCACGACCCGACCCCCTGGCCACCTCCGCTAGGCAGTCCTCCACCGTCCAGCCCAAACCCACTTCACCTCGGCCGATGCTTCCACTAGCAAAACTGCCACCTGTGTAGTCATCACGCATGGCTCATCATCTCCATCTTCCCCCACTTCGTCGAAATCCATGCCATCAACCCGCCTGGTCGACCTATACGTAGCAGCCCACAGTCTCGGCCACCCCGTCTGCCCAGTTCGAGCCAAGCATCTCAGCGACACTTCACTTCTTTTGTTGCGAAAGGTATATATATTAGTATTCGTCTAATATATCTTACGTGTAGTATGTACTATACATTATTATAGGTATCACTCAGCGATACTCCACTTCACGTGAATGCATTTATATTCAAGTTTGCCTTTGAATAAAGGTATCGGTTATTTGTATATATATTGTTTGTAGATGGGTATAGTTTATATATTATTATATTTATAGTTGTATGTGACCGTATATTTTTATATAAAGTTATGCTAGGTGTGTTTTACCTATGAGTTAAATATGGACCTCATATATATATGTAAAGATAGTATTTTTAGATATGGGTTGGTTTAAGTGATATAGATATCAAGTATTTATGTTGCAGTATGTATTATTATAATAGAAGTGTATATATACGTGTGCTTTATTAAAACGGTGATTTTTTTTTATATATATATGCTATTTTATTTTAATACTTGTTTCAAAATTTAATATTGATTTTAGGAAAATAATAATAATAATAATAATAATAATATATAAAATTGCTGTTTTATCAAACTGATTTGGTCCTTGATTTCCAATCTATCAGCTTTGTCCGTCGTGCCTGTTTCTTTATCGAATCGTGTCCATCTAGCTAGCATTGCTTTGGAATTCGTAACCCGTCGCGTAGTCTAATCTCTCTAGCCTCGAAACGTGAGCAGTCACTCACGATTAACGTTCTTTTATTATTTAAATTTGATTTCATTTGAAATAGCAAATGAAATATGTTGCTGTAGTTATTTACATTGTTATATATGCTATTATCTATAACTGTTCACCTGTGACATCTGACACCAGTATCTAGTATTATTGTATTACTCTGTGTCTGTGATTCTGTGATTGATTTATTTACTGTATATTCTGAGTTTTGCCAAATTTAAATTAACAATCTGATATTTTGAATTATTCAAGTCTGACATGTGTGGATTTATTGTCGATTTGAATGGTCCAAAATAGCGGGTCGTTACAGTGGTGGTGATGCATATGCACATAAATATCATGATATTTTAGTTCACATTTTTGCCGATAAATACCACCCTCCATCTTACTTCATTTATTCATAAATTCATAAGCTTCTTCATCTTCTTAGACTCCTCTTTAATGGTTCCTACCTTAGGAAAATTATGAATAAAAATTAGAGCAAAGAAAATAAATTTATATAAGTACATATATATCTGTAATCCACTTAAAAATATGCTCAAATCCACTCCTTCCCTCACTCAAAACCCATGGACACCACCTCCTACCACCAAGTCAAGCCCATCTCCAATTGCAAGCATAAGCCGAGCCCATTCAAAGGTCCAAGGCTCGATTCTGTAGGCTTTGATTCGATCGTAGCGAAGCTATAGCAAATTTTCGTAAAGTTAGAAACCAATGAAGGTGAGAAACTCTATTTATATTATGACATATTGGATGATACATATGTTTGGTTAGGCTTGGTTGTGATGATTTTGAACCATGCTTGGTTATGATAATATGTTTGTTTGGATGTGTAAACGATTCACGTTTAATACACGTCGAATATTACAAAGGAAATCACTTTCCTTTAGTAAATGAAATGGTGTATATGAGATTTTTAAACCTCTTTAAAATGTTTATAAATGTTTTATAAATACTAAAACCCAGTTTGAAGAAGTTTTGACAAGTTATGAAAGTTGATTCAAAAATAGGCGCGTCACGTAACGGTAGTTCGCGATTTCGCACCGTTAAAGTTTAAATCCATTTATACGATGGATTCGAAGTCGGAATTCTTTGGAATAAGGATTTTCTGAATTCTTGTAATCATAGTTTTCAAACAAAAGAAAAGGATTGAGATTTCGTTTAGTATATTTTAAAATATGAGCAAACCTAGTTTTCAAAATTGTTGCGGTTTGGCAGTTCGGAAACCAAAGCGATAAATTCTTTAAAAATGATATTTTTAATTCTTTAAAATATGGAATAAATTCTATAAATATTTTAAAATGTTTTAAATATTTTAGTTATAAAAATGAATTTCTAAATGATCGAAAAGTTGTTTTAATCAAATAAGTCTTAAAAGCACTATTCGCAGCACTTTTAATAGCTTTTGAAATATGCCTTTAAACTCAAGTATTCTTTCCCAAATCTTTTATAAATGATTTGAAATAAATAATTATGTATTTTAAAGATGATTTGGAGGTTTTAAAATTTCTTTTAAAGGAGTTTAAACAAACAGTTAAATGAAAAGCTATTATAAATAAATGATTTAACCTGGGCTCTAAAAGTCAATGAGTAGACACGATTTTTCTATTTGAGAGATCTGGATGTGAGGTGCTTAAACTAAGGAGATGTACAGGAGCAACCAGTGCCCTCGTTCACCTGGCCACTTTCCTGGGCGAGGAATAGATAAGGTCGATATGTTGGAAACGAGGCAAGTATAAAAGATTTATTTTTTCCAAATTTAATACAACTTGGATTGTATAGAAATAATCTTCTTATACTTGGTATTAAATTCCAAGGAGGGAACCCGTACTATCCATGTGAATTTAAAAGATGATTTCACTATTATTCGACGAATAGTAAAGGTTGAGTATAGAAATTGATGTTGAGTAGAATTAGTATAATTTCTATTGACCCTTTTTACTCAATAAGATTTTGCAATATGATTTATGAGAAATTATTTTTGATTTGGTATTTCCAAAATTAAAGAGAAGTTTAATGATTCCGTATATAACAGAAAAGAATGCGATTTAAAGAATTATATCTCTAAAAGAGATATTTTATTTGGCAAAAGATATTAATGAATGAAATGATAATCACCCTCAAACTTAACATCTTTTTATTGATGATTGGTTCAAGGGAACCAAGGTCGGATTTGGGTGATCTCTGTCCAAAAACCACTTCAAACCAGTGTACGTTCGAAAGTGGAGACATAGAATGATGATAAATAGAATTAAGGGCTAATTGCCGTTGTCCCTCGAGGGAAATTTCACAAATCATATATATATATATATATGGCAGTAGTATCTTCATTTGATCTTCGATACAAGGGCGGCTCACTACTAAACTTAGGGGTGATTCCTGACAGGATGTAGTAGGAGAGTTCCTTCAGTTTGTCCCGTTCTTGGACAACTTGTATGGATGAATGTTTGATATTGCATTTCTAAAATGCATGTACATTGATTTTTACAAACGTACATCTATTTGTTGGTATAGAAAGTAACTCTCCTATACTTAACACCTTTCTCTGAGACATACGAGCTCAGAGGTTTTACATTTGTGGAATCAATAGTGTGTGAATTGGCAGTATGACATTCAAGTGAAATGTGTGGTATGAGAAAGGTAATCGTTAACTGGAGCCTCATCACCCGTAAATAACAAAAAACAAGGTAGATGCGGTAGTGTTATGTGGGTCGTACCTATTAGGATATGGTCATCACCTTTCTAGATTACCCTCTATATATTGGGTATGTTGTATATGCTATGAGAGCTCTCGGATAGGTCGAGAACGACCAAGGTGATGTCATATTCGGTGCTTTCTACGGTAAAGGTAGGCCGGTTTTGTGTTGGTACAGGACTGTCTGTCGGTGCCTCAGTGCATTTTTCTAGAGATGTACTATCGGATGGTAGTCCCTTACCTTAGCATTGTATGGAATCCATTCTCCAATGCGAGCCTTTACAGTTTTAGGTAGAACCTAGTATGCTGGAATTTAATAATGTAACAATTTCGGCTAAGATTATATATATTTATTTGAAAGAGTTCTCAAAGAATGTCATTAAAGATAATATCCCTGATTTTCCATAGAAAATATTTTGATTATCATAAGGTAAAAACCCATTCCGTATTTATGTGCGGTGTGGTCTTATGAGATACCCTTTGTTTTCCAATATTCGTATGTTTGAGTTTCTCACACCAGTCCCATGACTGACCCAGTTATTTTCTTTTCCCTTAAAAAAAAGCTAATGGCGTCTACCACTACCCTGCCCTCTGCTCTCAACACCTCCTCCACCCCTCATCCCCCTCCAATTTCCTTTGTTCCGCCCAGATATGCTCCACACTTCCGGCATCCTGCCTCTGCCCAACCCCCCATCCTCCCTACTCCACCATTGTTTGCCTCCCCCCCGACAACCTGATACCTGCCTCGCCAGAGGTGTCCCATTGCTATGCTAGCAAACACCCCACATACCAAAAGGGCGGCCCCAGCTTCGCCCAAGTAGTGTTATCCCATCAACCTCCGCCTCTCCTTCCCAAACACAAACGTCCCAAACTCGTCCCAAAATTCAAATCCACGCGGGAAACGGTCAATTTCCTGTGTTCCAGAGGGCGGCGCTTGAAATGTGCAGGCATTGGACACGTGGCAAAATCATGCAGAAATGGAAAGATTTGCTATTATTGTGGATTCTTTGGTCACTTTTCATCCACCTGCCCCTTGAAGAGACAGGCTTCGTTCCCTGTGCAGCCCGTCCTCTCTTCTTCCAAGACTAATAATGCCAAAAAACTCTCTCCTCCAAATAATTATCTCCATTCTGCACCCAAAACCCGATTTCCCAGACCTAATCCTTCCCCTGGACCCACAGAAGCAAGGGCCCCACAACCTGATTCAAAGTCGATTCACATCCCATCGTCATCATCAGCCCTTTCTCCACTTTCCAATACCAACTTTAGCCCTCCCTCTCTTAAATCCTCCCCACAAAACCCATTAGCCCCTCTCTTCGCGAAAAAATTCCCAAGCCCTCAATTCCTCATGGAGAACTCAGCCCGCTACCTCATTGCCACAATAACCCAAGGTTTCTGGAGTATACTGGACATCCAAGCTGCCCTTAACCAACATGGGCATCGAGAAAGACCAATTTGGATGATGACCGATAATAGCTTCCTCATCTGCTGTGACTCTGAGATAGAGAGAAATGTCTTCGTCACGACTGGTTCCTTAGCCAAACCAGGTGGCATTGTTTTTCTGAGACCCTGGAGTGATCATGATAACTTCTCCGCCCCCTCCCTCGAACCTGAATCATGGGCGAAAGTTGAAGGTTTCCCTGAACTCCTCAAGGATAACCCAGATGCCATTGGAGAAGCCTTAAAACCCATGGGCAGACTCATTGCTTTGGACGACTGCGACTGGGCCTTCATTGACCACAGGTTTCTCTATGCTAAATTCCAATTCTTCGAGGGCATCTCCACCCCCTGTTCCTTCATGGCATCCCTCAACAACACCGATTTCCTCCTAACCATCAACCGTTGGCAACACTCCCACCCGAACCGTGCCCCTGATACCACCTACCTTGACCTAGACTACAACCTTGAACAAAACTTCAACTTCCTTGACCAGAAATGGTCTACCCCTGAAATACTCTTAGACCAAGATGACTTCTTTGATGCCATGTTTCACGAAGCCACCTTGCCACCCCCTACCCTTCCTGCTTTGCCACTACAAGATACCTCCTTTGAAGTATCAGGTCCCAGAAGAGGGATCCCAGCCCAATTCGATAGATGGGACCCAATGTTGGACCTCGATCTTTCCATCCCTCTCTATCAACAACCTATCCAGTCTCCCGAACCTGGTTTCGCCCCCTCCAACCTCATCCTCCCTGACTTCCCCATTATCACAGCCCCTGTCCTAGCCGACTCTCACCCCGTTGACGTCTCCTCCCCCATAAACGTGGCCCCTCCACTTGAACTCAATCAGGACGTGGTAGTTCAGACTCCCCAGCTCGACGCAGCAAAATTCCTCTCCCCAGCTCTGGTTAGGCGTAGCTCCAGATTGGTTGGAGCAGCTTCAGATCCTGGACAACCTGGTAGTTTTTTAATGCCTGTTGTTTTTTCATCCGCAAATAAAAGGCTTAATAAAATTTTATCACGTTGCGTGGGCGTGAGTTTGCACGATGAACACTACACATGCATGCAAACTCTAGAACAAGAGCGTATTTCCCAATCCTAATGAAACTCATCACTTGGAATGTACGAGGGTTGGGGGACCCATCTAAGCGTTACGCTGTCAACACAATCCTGTCCCCCCACAAAATTGATATTATAATGCTTCAAGAAACTAAGTTAGCCGACCCCACACAATCTCACTTGACACAAACTGTTGGTACACTCTTATCTGGGTGGGCCCACATTGATGCTATTGGATCCCGTGGTGGGATCATAACAGCATGGAATGAAAATAAATGGTCCCTACATCAAACCGTCAAATTCCCCTCAGTACTTAATGTCGCTCTGCGAAACTCTGAATCTGGCATAATCTACTTTTTCTCGAATGTGTATGGTCCCTCCGACTAACAAGGCAGGGCTGTCTTGTGGGATCATTGCATGGACTTCGCAGCCCGAATAAATGGCCCATGGATTATTGCCGGAGATTTTAACACCACTAGACACCCCTCTGAATGAAACTCTGGTAACCTTTCCCAAGACTCAACCGCCTTCAACAACTTCATCAATTCTTGTGTGCTAATTGATCCTCCTATCAGTAACCGCCTCTTTACCTGGTCTAACCGTAGAGACAACCCATCCCTGGCCAAATTAGATAGATTCCTTTTCAACACAACCTGGGAAGACCAACATCCCCTCTCATCCGTCTCGGGCCTGGCAACCACGATCTCAGACCATTGCCCCCTCCTGTTTGACTCTGGCTCTCTGAACACCACTCACAAACCATTTAGATTCGAACAACTCTGGCTTCTAGAGCCATCTTTTGATGACTTTGTCAAGTTGGCCTGGTCTCAACCCACCAACCTAGAATCTCCTACTGCTCGTATTGTGGCCAAGCTCCGTTCGCTCAGAAAATTGATAAGACCTTGGGCCAAATACATCTGGGGCTCCCTTACATATCGGATCTCACAAGTCCAAGACGAAATCCTCAACCTTAATATCCTAGCTGAATCTCAACCCCTAACTGAACCAGAAACACACCAGCTGAACCTCCTCGAAAAGGAACTGGACAGGCTCCTTAAACAGGAAGAAATTGGTTGGAAACAACGCTCCAGAGCAAAGTGGCTGGAAGAAGGAGATAGAAACACGGCCTACTTCCACAGGTTAGCAAATGGACGACGCAGATCCTCGACCATCTCTAACATTCAACATAACAACATCACCTACTCTGACCAATCTGATCTCCTCCGCCTCTTCACCAACCATCACCGCAACATCCTTGGCAAACTTTCCACCCCTCTACCAGACATAGACTGGAGTCTCCTTTACCCTGACCCTCAAAGTCTGCAAGTAGATCACCCCTTCTCGGAACAAGAAATCTGGAATGCAGTTAAAGATATGTCAGACAATAAAGCTCCTGGACCTGACGGCTTTGGCCCCCTTTTCTTCAAACACTTCTGGAGTACAGTGAAATCTGACATTATGGACATGTGCCTCGAATTTCAAAATGATCCCAGCTCGGTTGCACGAATCAACTACGCCATCATTTCCCTCATCCCAAAAACTGATGACCCTTCCTCCCTTGATTCCTTTCGTCCAATCAGCCTCCTCAACACCACCTTCAAAATCATTACAAAAATCCTTGCAAACCGACTTCAAGCGGTAATATCCCCTCTGGTTGGCCTGGAGCAATCGGCCTTCATACTCGGGCGCAATATCCTAGACTGTGTGGTCGCCACTCAAGAAGTGGTGTCTTTCTGCCACAGAACCAACACCCCAGGAATCCTACTTAAGCTTGACTTCTCCAAAGCCTTTGACTCAGTCAACTGGAACTTCATTCTCGCACTATTACGACATAGAGGCTTCCCACCGAGATGGTGCTCCTGGATATCCTCTATCCTGAACTCCAGCATGTCTTCTGTATCAGTCTATGGAGAACTTGGCGGTCTGATCAAATCTATGAGAGGCCTACGTCAAGGAGACCCTCTCTCCCCCCTAATTTTCGTTCTTATTGCATTGTCTTCAACCGCATGATTAAACTGTCCATCTCCAACACCCACTTGGCCGAAATCAGCATCCCTACAGCTAACCTTCAAATTTCCAACCTACAATTTGCTGACGATACCATCCTCTTTGCCTCACCCAATCCTAATCACCTACACTGCCTCAAAGTTCTCCTCTACGTTTTCGAATTAATCTCTGGCCTTTCCATAAACTTCCACAAAAGCTCCCTTATCATGCTTGGCAATACCAACCACCTTGGCCCCGCAACCGCTGCCATCCTCAACTGCAAACTTTCCCAGTTTCCAATTTCCTACCTGGGCCTACCTATTCGGCCCACCAGACTCACGCGTCCTGACTGGTTACCCCTCATCAACAAAATTGAATCCCGCCTCGCATCCTGGAAAGCCGCTTCCCTCTCGACAGCTGGTAGATTAATCTTAGTTAAATCGGTCCTCTCTGCCATCCCCTCCTACTGGATCTCCTTCCACAAACTCCCCTCTTGGGTCTCCAATAAAATTGACAAATCCCGCAGGACCTTCTTATGGAATGGCTCCAAAGCAAAATGCCTTATCAACTGGCGCTCAGTCTGCCTCCCAAAATGCCATGGTGGTCTTGGTGTCCCGGATCTCTCCTCGCTCAACACTGCCCTATTAACAAAATGGCTCTGGCGTTTTCTCTCTCCCGAAAATTTCCTCTGGAAGGATTGGATCCTACACTCATATCACTACTCTAATCCACACCTAGCTCTACACCTCCCCCCCAGTTGCAGACCTTCTCCATTCTGGTCCAATGTCCTCCACACCATCCCCCGAGTCAAATCCCTCTTTCATGTTTTAATAGGCAATGGCAACAACTGCCTATTTTGGCATGACACGTGGGTAGCCTCCTTCCCCCTAGCCAAAACACTACCTAACCTCTTCTCCTCCGCAAATCTACAACTTGCCACCACTTCTACCCTGTGTCACCTGGGCCCCAGTAGCCTTCACCTCCCCTCCCTTTTTTCCATCGAACTTTCAATGAACTTCTCGTAGCCTCGAAAATCCTACAATCCCTTCGCCTGTCCCACTCACCAGACCGCTTCACCTGGGCACTTAACCCATCCAAAGGCTTCTCTGTATCATCTTGCTACTCTTTCCTCATCCACCCTGGCCGCCTTTTTCCCTACAGCAGGATCTGGAACTGCCATTCACACCCTAGATTCCTCTTCTTCCAATGGTGCCTCATTCGTAACCGCATCAACATCAAAGACAGACTTATTCGCCTAAACATCCCCACTGATCCCCTCTGCGTACTTTGCTCCTCTCAAGACGAAACAATTACCCACCTTTTCTCAGACTGCGATTTCTCTTTCGCAATTTGGGCCCCAACCAGCGCACATCTATTGGGTTACATTCCGGAGCGCATTTCATTTTTTGAATACTGGCAGCAAGACCTTGGAAATCACAATCTCGACATCTTTATCACCATTTACTGTTGGTGCATCTGGAAAGAACGAAATGCTTTTGTCTTCAACAAACCTAGATCTTCATCCACGGCCATCTGTAGTCGAATCTCACAACTTTTCAACTACTGGACAGGTACCAGCTCGGCCCCCTTCAGATTTAGACTGAGGTCTGCTCCTGCTGACTCGGCGGAATCAATGGCCAGTACCAACGCCACCCCGCGGTAGCAGCTCCGGTGCGATTCTGTCTGCCCCCATTTTGTTCGCTGAATCATCGATGTCGGTGATTTTGTCCCATCCTGTACTCCATTAGCTCTGATGTACATTTCTATGTTAGCTGACTTAGCCTATTTTTTGGCCACCGGTTGGGCTTGTCAACCGGACTTTATTTCATATTATTCTAATATTATTATTAACCGGCTGTGTAGTCTATCACTACACAACCGTCTTTCTCAAAAAAAAAACTCTGGGTTCCTTAATTTTCCAGGTAGCGAAGTAGTTTGGTTTAACTTAGAGCATTGTGATGGAGCTTGAAGCCTAGAGCTCAGTATTGGTCCTAACAAACAAATCTTCTAGCTTTGCGCCCCTTGCCCAAATCCTCAGATTTGAGCCTCTATCTATTGGCCACTTATTTACCCTAGTCAGCATAAGTGTATCCCAGCCTCACCTACGTGTGAAACCATCAGTCCTAGACTTGAAAGGGAATGCTGCCGGTATGGGCCCTACATCTATATTTGCTTATTAACTTAATACAAGATCTAAGTTTTAAAATAGGCCTCTTCTGTTATCTCTTCTTTCTAATTATAACCTACGTGTTATAATTGTTCTTACAACTGTTACTCTTCTATTTTCTCTTTTTAGTTATAACCACTTGTTATAATTATGCTTGCAAATATCTTAAATTTGCCTATTTTAGTCCATTTCTATTTTTATTTTAGTTTTTCTCATTTTACATCTGATTTCTGTAGATTTAGTGTTATTTTATTTTATTCCATATTTGCGAATTCTTCTCTTTTTAATATTTTATTCGCGTAAAAAAGGATTAAATCTCTAAAAAAAGAAGCTAACTTTTACAGGCTAAATTCCAACTTAAAACAGATGTAAATAACTATAAATAACTGCAAATAATTGTAATTAACTATAAATAGCCGAATAAAATAGCTGAATAAAAATAGATTGAAAAGAACTTCTGAAATTTACTTAAAAACTGACTGTAAATAAACTTACATAAAAACTGTCTCAAAATTATAGAAAAACTACAACTATTGAGAACCCTATTATTTAAAATTGCTTACAAATATAAAATAATTACAAAACACTCACCTGTTGTCCTTAGCTCTATTCCTGGGACTTCCTGGATCCGTTTCTAGGGCGTAGAATATTTTTATTAAAAAGATTTCCTCCCCAGAATTTTTTTCTATTTAGGGTTCATCCTCAACCAATGAACCCAATTGGGAGAAAATCCAAACGAGAAAAATAGCTAGGCCTAGGGTTCTATTTATAATGTGGCTTAGGATCTTAGGCCATCGTTTGAAGATTAAATCTGGTGCAACCACGTCATAGGCTCACCAGGAACCGTCGGATGTAGCTACGAACACACAGGATTAACCAAAAATCAAATTTTAAGGTGTTCGGCTCGTACCTAGACGTTTTTACGTCCAGGAAGTTTTGCGGGTCGACCTATGATCTTTAGGGGTCGACCTATAGGTCAACCTGACCATAGCATGGTTCGACCCATGCCTTTGAATTTTTTTTCGTTTTTGTTTATTTAATTCTGATTTCTTGTTTCTCTCATAACTTCTCCATACTGACTCGGATTTCGACAAGGTATATATGGAAATCGATTAGAAAATCGCCACGAACCCAATGGTGCAACTCCCGTAGCTGGATTCTGAAAATTTCACAAACTTATTTTATTGTTTAATTAATTAATTAATTAATTAATTATTATATCTTAAATTTTGGGTTGTTACAATCGCCTTACGAAACCCTAGAGGAGGAGAAAGAATTATGATAGCATGGAAGATTTGGAGACATTACTTATTAAGAGAACAGTTTGAGTTGTATACCGACCACAAATCCCTTAAGATTTATTTTTGAGAAGGAGTTGAATATGAGGCAACAGAGATGGCTGGAGTTCTTGGCATCATATGACTTTGGTATAAAATATACATTAGGAAAGGGGAACAAGGTTGCATATGCTTTGAGTAGGAAGCATCGAAATGGAGTATGGCCATGATTGAGGAATGGAAGACATTAGAGATGTCAGCCTCTTGCGAAACGCATCATAGGAAAAATACTAGATTGAGTAGGGATCTGGGTGTGATAATAAGTTTGAAGGTACAACCAATGCTTATGGATAGAATTGCAGCAAGGCAGAGGGAGGACCCACTAATTGCAGAAAGAATCAGGGGATTAGAGATGTGGGCAGATGTTGAGGACTTAGATGTGGGATTTACGAGCAACCTAGGTCGAGGACGGGAAATGATAGCATTTGGGTGATTGCCGATAGATTGACTAAGAGTGCCCATTTTATTCCAACGAAGTTGAAAAGGACGGCAGTTAGCTTAGCGAAGCTATTATGAAGAATGTAGTCAGATTGCATAAGATACAAAGTAGTATTGTTAGCGATAGAGACCCATTGTTTACCAATTAGTTCTGGAGAAGCTTATAGAGTGCATTAGGTACAGAGTTGAACTTGAACACTGCTTACCAACCACAGACCGATGGTCAGACCAAGAGGGTGAACCTTCTCAAGGATTTGCTGAGGGCATATGTGTTGGATTTCGATGGATCTTGGGAAGATCATATGCATCTAGTAGAGTTTTCTTATAATAACAGTTTCCAAACGAGTATTGGGATGACACCATTTGAGGTAAACCATGTAAGTCACCAGTTTATTGGTTGTACACAAGAGATAGGCTCGTGTTAGGATCCGATTTGGTAAGTGTAACGACCCAGAATTTTGAACAAATTTAATTGAAAATATTTAATTAATTTTAAATATTTGAACGATGATTTAATTTGAATCCTCGATCTAACTTTGAAATTTGCGATTAAACTTTAAAAATTTAATCTATTGAATTGAATAAAAATTTAAATCTTCAATTTAAAGTTGAAGAAAAATATTTCGAAAGCTTTTAAAATTCATATTGATAATACTGAAGATAATAGAAGCTTCATAATTTTATTTCAAACTATTTTGTTCAGTTTTGAAAATCATATCGTTTGAATCGATATTTAAAAATAGCGTTCTGTGGCACAGTCTCGGAATTTGACGAAACCAGTTCCATTGGGTTCGGAATATGGTATTATTACCGGGTTTCAAATTTCGTGTTAATTGGAGTTGTTATGTGAGAATACGACACGCAAACGCATTGGAATTTAATCAAATTCAATTTTAATTAATATTTTATTTGGTCAAATACCAGCACGTTATCCTCCTTGAAGCACGCCTATAATCACGGAACGGAAGCGTGCAAAGAGTATGGCCGAAGCCCTTTTCTCTCATTCCAAAATCAAATCGTTCAAGAAAGAAACTATTCTCGTTCAAAACGAAAAGAAAATTGAAAATGGCGGACCTCGTTATAAAATCAAATGCGATACTTTCGTTATAAAACCCGAGCTACCCCACCTATCTTTGTTCGAAAATCAAATTGTTCAGCCTCGTTCGAAGAAAATCAGGGCTCGTTCAATTTGACAGCGTGTCTGGGGAAGCTCGTGAATAAGGGGTCAGTCGAGCAAGTCGATGGGGGCGGCCACGTTCGCGAGGGGGAGAAGCGAAGTCGCGATCAATTTTGGCAGCGTGGAGTTCGACGTCGCGCACGCGATTAAGGTTCGACTCGAGTAAGATGACATTGGAGGAGGCGCAAAGTCGAGCTCGACATCGATGAGAGACGTCACAGTGGCATGTCGAAGTCTGGAGGGTCGCGATTTCAGTTTGGGAAGAAGAAGCGCGCGCGCTTACGCTCACGTGAAGGGGGAATCGGCATCTCGAGCTCAACAGCGTCGCGTTCGAACAAAGGCACGAGACGAGGAGGCTCGTGATGGGTCTGGCGAAGCTCTGGTCGTGGTGGTCGATGGTTGCAGTGAAGGTATGAAAGTGTATTCAAATTAATTTGTGTGTGTTAAGATTTTAGGCTAATAAATTTTTTTTAGTTAACAGTGAAAAATTTAAATGCTATTTATATGTATATATTGGAAGTTTATATTTTACTAAAAATAAAATAAAAATCAATTATGGGTTAATCAATTATTTTGGATCACTAAAAATAATTTAGTTAAGTAAATTTGTTAAAAGAGATTTCTTTAGAAATTTAAAAGTATCGGTTTAAACTTAATCTGTTTAATTATCTTAAGATTGGAGTATATTACTTATACAGTAAAGTATACAAACTCATATTTTTATCAAAAACAGTTAATATATATATATATATATATGGGAATAAGATTAGAAAACAACAAAATAAGCGAAATGAATTTAGGTGATAAATTTATCAATTGGAAATTAATTTTTTTTAAAATTGTTCGAATATTGATAGATTGTATAAATTATTTATACAAGGTCTATAAATCGAGAAAACAAAAGAAGGATTGGATTGGATGGCAAAAATTAAAAGCGAAGGTGAGATTTTTCTCACTCAAAACAAATTTTGCATTGCAGTTATTTATTGATTGATATGATTGCTATTTGGATGTGATATTAGATATAGTAGGATATATCTATATATATATAGCAATATATACATATTGGCATATGTATATATTGGATTGATGATTTCCCGCCTCGTATAGCGGATGAGACCCTATTGCGCCATTAGTAAGCGGATTATTTTTATAAAACCCATATACCGCGATATTCCACCTTGAAGTGGAATGGGTATTGTGCTAACATCTGTGGATGCAGGGAAACAGGTTGGAGGGATCCAACTGGATTCCTCACCAGTATTTATTTACTTACAGATATTGTGATGTATATTCTGTTATCGTATGATGTTATATGATGTATGGTTGTCGTGATTGACGAAGTAGTGCGTTGCATCATCGGATTCATTTTTGAAATTTAAAAATAACGATGTTGATTTTAAAAGAGATTTTTGAAGTGATCTTTGAAAATATACGTTGTATTTAAATTGTTGAATTGATTTATTTTAAATAAATAAACGTTTAGATTTTAAAGTTATAAAAGTTAAGATTTGTGAATTATAACCAAAAGGTAATTTCTTTTGAAATAAATAGTTAAGAAATTTATAAAATGGTTTTAATTGGAATTTTTGAATTATAAAAAAAAACAATGTATGTAAAAGATGTACAAGATTGATATTTATAACTTTAAAATGTTGGTATTATAAAACGAGTTTTTATAAGCGTTAAAATGAATTTTTTATGAATTTATAAATAAATGAAATTTATAAATTGTGAACTTATAAATGGAAATGATTTTGTAAAATAAAGGAATTATAAGTATTTAACTTATAATTATGGATTGTTGGTATAAGATTTGAGTTATGAATCGAATTGTTAATAAAGGAGATTTATTAAATTGAAGTTGTTAGAAAATAGAAATAGAATTTATAAACGTTGTTTTATAAATTCGAAATCAATTGGATTTGATAAATTAAATATAGAAGGTTGTTAAAGGAGATATATTCGCGATTTTGGATAGCGAATTATTATTGAAATAAAATGTGTAGAAAATAGTGAAATGTAATTAGTGAAGTATATTCACGATTTTGGATAGTGAATATATCGTTAAGTAAAATGGATAGTTTTGGAAAAGTGACATTGAAAATGAAGTTAAACATTTAAAGATGTTTTTAAAATGTATTATGATATCGAATACATAGATTTCAACATTTTTATTGTTAAAATAGACGTTTTCGAAAAATAAGGAAATGGTGGACTATAACACTGTTGTTATAGTAAATGATTTCCGAAAGGAAATGTTTTATATAGTATTGGGATTTATACATCTATCTTAATTCCGAATCCCTATACTAGTGATTTTGAGTCGTCGTAACGATGTTTTACGTAACATTCGTTTTGACTCAGATAAATGTGTTATAGAAATAGATTTCCTTAAAGAATGAAATGTATACTTAATTTTGATTTAAGTATAACGAATATTTTCAAATGTTGAAAATAAATAGATTTGTGAAATACTTTTTATTAAATAAGTATGGGAATGTTTTCCAAAATGAAATGAAACGTTTTTGAGATTTTATCTTCTTAAAGATAAAATGAAATTGAATATTTGAAATCGATTTGAGAATCGTATATCAGTAGATATTTTGAAAATATAAATTCACTATGGAATTTATAAAGGAAAGGGAAACTGTTTAGAAAAATAAACGTTGATTTATTTTTGAAGTGTGGAAATTTTATATCTAGTAAAGATATTTTTGAAGATAAATAATTTGGGAAAATTATTTGGAATCTGATGATGTCGCGCATCTTTATTGATAGTTAAATAACCGACTATCAATAAATTACCTTGAATGGTATTTGTTGTGAATTGGATGAATTTGAATGCCACACTTATTTTTGAATAAGCGCTCACTATTCGGGTTAGCCGGGAAAGGACCATGGGGTCGTATAACCCATTCCGAATATGTGATACGTCGTTATGAATTGCATTCGAAGACCGGTGTTGAAGACCGGATATTTTTGAAAACGGAAGGATTACCGTCGAGTTACTCTACATCGGCTGATCTCCGATTTAGAGGTTTTATCACCCTTAGTGACGGGAAGTCCGGACGTGATTAGAATCTTTCGAAAATTCGACATCGATACTCACTTTATCGACCGCCGAGCAATCGAATGCCGGAAACTCGAATAGTGATGGTTTTAAATAGAAGAAAAAGTAGAAGAAAAGATAGAAGAGAAAGAAAGAAGAACAACATCAGAACAGAAAACAATATCAGAATCTCACATATCGCAGCGGTACAATATATAATAGATAAACACTAGTCTTTTAAAACAAAGAACTATATCAGTTTATACATACATCAATTAGAGTCAATATACAACTCAATACAACAATGGACAGTTATATAAACTTGTCCACATACAGAATACACAGCGGAATAAATAATATCAGATACAAATATTACGTCTCGCCATCCAGCTTGCTTCCAAAGCTCCAGAATATCCAGAATATCCTGATAACCTAACTCTAGACTGCCCGTGTGGAAATTGATGGGCACCCAGAGTTTAGAAGGGAAACAATAAACTCCGAGTCAGTCATGGTGACTAGTGTGAGATCGTAAAACAGTTATTATTTTTTTTCACAAAGAAAATAAAACAGATTCGCAATGCTTTTGGGAAAATGAAACTACCATAAGACCTCCCACCACACACACAATGCAAGCGCAGAATTGGAGGAGATTTCTCCTTATGATAGTCAAAGATGCTTGATACGAAAAAAATCAAATCATTTTGATATTATTATTAGTGCATAGTGTAGAAAACATTTCGAAAGTATAATATTAATCTTAGCCAACATACGACCAGTATCGTATGCCTACTATAGCTACCATCTAAACAGTGGTGACCACCGTACGTAAATGGCAGGTTCTACAACTAATACCGTACAAAGTTCGTATTGAAGTTTGGATTTCCAACAAATGGTCAGGCTAAGGAACTTCCTATGCCACGATGGGTACGTCCCTGGAATAGACGACCCGAGAACCTAACCGGATCTCTGCCAACACAAGGCCGGGTTACCTCTGCAAAAATAGGTAACTACTGACACGCGTATGCCATCCCCCGATCGTAACCGATCTTCTCGAGGATCCCCGATTCGCAACAACCACAAAGTAATAAATTTGCAGCAACCACAGAGGTTAAGTATCTGGGCTCCATACCATGATACCACCTTTATCCAGAAGGAATGACATACACTAAGGGGCGCTACTCCCTAAAACCTTGCCGCATCCTTCATGTTTTGACCATTTTCCGGGGTGTGAGGCTCGACGAAGTCTCGTCCACAAAGCTACGCTTTTCAAAAGCCATGCTTCGGGTCAAACAAATGATCAACCTATGATCACAAAGATATAAGATCAAACAAATGATCATATCGCAAATGATCAAACACTGATCATTTCACAGCAACACTCAGTATGCCACGTTACCAAATTGGGAGTATATCGCTGATAAATTTCAACTACATAACCTCTGAGCTCGTACGTCTCAGAGAAGGGTGTTAAGCTAAGAGAATAAATTCTCCGCCACCAACAGAAATGTATTTGAAAGAAATCAGCTTTATATCTCAAATTGTAACGTCAGACACACAATCCATACAAGTCTGTTCCGGGATCGAACAGAACCGAAGGCACTTCTCACGAAGCCCTTGCACATCCGGATATCTATTGTATGGACTAGTAGGGTACTAGTATATTCGTGTGTGATATGATTGTGTGTTAGTTGTTGCACTAATGCATTTATGCTTAATTATTGACAGTTTACATTAGTAGGGTACCACTGTAATCTTTTCTACTTGTGTGTACTTATATAATACTTTCAGGGTGTTAGTGTAACTTTTGTCTTCCTTATCGAAGTTTTGGAACAAAATTTTTATAAGGAGGAGGGACTGTAACACCCCATATTTTGGAGGGTACATAATATGGGAAATTAATTAAAATCAAATCAAATTGAATTGAATTAATAATATGAAGACATTATTAATTAAATTATTAAAGGTTCAATTGCAAGAATTTCCTAAGGGAAATTTAATCAATCAAGTGAGGGTCGCTTTAAAAAGTTAATTGATGGACCAATGGTAATTAGAGCAATTTTGGTTGGCCTTGATTAATGAAAATGGACAACTTAAATTTTAATGAGAAGAAATTAATTAAGGCGAATAAGTTAGTAAGGCCCAAAACCACTAACTCATATTCCTAAGCCACATCCCCTCATTCCATCTTCATTTCATTCTTTAACAGGATAAAATCCCAAGAACTCAAGACAAGGACAGCTACTAATCTCAAGGGAGGAAGAAGATGAAATCAAAGATAAAAAGATTCAAGTTTTAGGTTTAAGGAGAAGGGAGATTAAGTTAAGTTTTATTAATCAAGGTGAGTAATTTTTTTTTCTAAAACCTTCTCTAACATGTTTAAGTTTAGATTTTGCTGTAAATGAATGTTTGAATGATATTTAATGTGTTGGAGGTTTAAATATTATTCTAATTAGGGTTTAAAATTTAATTAAGGTTAATTAGTTCATGTTTTTGGGTGAAACATAGGTAAATCACATCTAAATTCCATGAAATTTGGATATGATGTGCTAAATGATGAAATAGAAATAGTTTTTTAATTTTTTAATTTTTGGAGTTAAAATGGATATTTTATGAATTTCCTAAGTTGGGAAAAATAGTTAATTTCGAGTTAACTAGCTATTAAAAATAATATAATTGATTATATTGACTTGTAATTTTTACATGAGGTGAGATTTTTGGTGAATTTTTAGGATTTTTCCCATTAATTTTCTATTTTAAATGAATTATTTGGTGAAGGAAACACTAACTAATTAAGGAGAAAATTAGTTAATTAATTGATTCAGTTAATTATGGGGGGTTGGAATTTTCTGAAAGCAGAACCGAAAAGAATGAAATTGGCTAATAGAAATTAATGGTGTTAGGTGTAAAGTGGTTGCTTAAGGGGGTAATAAATCAGTTTTTAATTCGATTACAAGATTTCCATTGAACCATTATTGACCAAGTAAAACATAACACACAAGGCTAAATTTCACACTGGTAAAAAAGCCTGAGCACGAAAGCTTAGAAAGAAAAGTGGACATCTCACAGGGACCCAGCATTTTAACTCACAAAAGCAATTTATACATACATACATACATACATACATACATACATACATACATACATACATACATACATACATACATACATACATACATACATACATACATATATATGTACATGTGTGTGTGTGTGTGTTCATGAAGGCTTGTATTGTTAACATGCGTACCAAAAACAATTAAAATTCCAACATATACAAAGATTCATATTTTCTTGGGTTGGGAGTTTTAGATATTATGTTTTCGTTTGCCAAAATTTCCCAAGGCATAGATCATACATACATACATACATACATACATACATATATATGTACATGTGTGTGTGTGTGTGTTCATGAAGGCTTGTATTGTTAACATGCGTACCAAAAACAATTAAAATTCCAACATATACAAAGATTCATATTTTCTTGGGTTGGGAGTTTTAGATATTATGTTTTCGTTTGCCAAAATTTCCCAAGGCATAGATCAAATCCAAATAAATACTATTCAGTTACAAAAATATGAAAAACTTGATATTTCCACTCGCAGAGATTTGTTTGCTTCATAACTGGATTTGATATCACCATACCTAACTCTCTTTCAGATCTCCCTCTTTATACAACAAAATGGATTGTATATAGAGATTAGATTAATAATCAAGAACTAGAGTAATAGAATCAGGAATCAAAATAATTAACATCTAACCTTTTACATGAAAATCCTAACCGATTCTAAAACCCAAAGAAAAAGAAGAGATCTGATTTTTGCCACTCCTAATTCTCTGTTAGTTCTTCCCCTTTTGAATATGTAACAAACAGATTGTGTGTGTGTGTGTCTATATATATATATATATATATTAGATTTCAAAAATTAGAAGATAGAGAGAAGAAGAATTAATTTAAATTAGAGATTAGAAACTAGAATTTCTTACCACAAAAGTTTACTATTTCGAAACCCTGGGAGAGATTTTGACAGAGCTTTGCCAGCATTCCCAAAATTTATGAAGGAAAAGTGGGGTTCTATGGGTCTATTTATAGAGATGAGAAGGAACCACAACCATTGGATTTAAAACTGATGAATCTGGACCTTTCTAGCCTACCTTTTAGTGCCCGGGCTTCATCATTAGTCGACCTGCCTAAGTGAGGCAGTTGACCGGTCCTTTCAAGTATGGTCAATCAATTTCCTTCCATTTTATTTTTAATTATTACTTACTTAGCACATGTTAACTTTAATGTATATTTAAACATTAAGTACCCTTTAACATTAACTTTTAAACTCAAATTTCAAAATTCAAACATCATAGTTTTAGTTCAAATTCAAATATTTAAATTTTAAATTCAAAACTTCAAACACCCATAACTTTTTCATTCTAACTCCGATTTCAACATAGTATATGTTATCCCGCCTTTTGGCAAGGCCGTGACACCAAGGACTTGACTAGATACCGGTGACAGATCGTTTCGGAAATCGGTTACACGTAAGGATCGCCACGGATATCGATGAAATTTGTCCGAGTCCAGATCGGGCTGCATTCGATAAGGCGCGTCAAACAGAGTAGTAGAAACCAACGTTCCAAATTTTGAGGCAACCCGAGTTCGTATGCTCAAGTTATCATCGTTGGAAAATGGAAAGATAGTCCAGACTCGAATCGATACTAGGGTCGGATCCATCCCCCTTGCCTCGACTCCATCAGCTAAACCATCCTCGAATCCATAGGCCAGGAACCAGTTCGAATCCATCGAATTTCCCTTGCCTTGACTCCACCATCTTCGAATCCCTTCAACTGAGAGTTCTTCGAATCCATGCACACATGCTTCAGGCTCCGAATCCATCAGAACAATCTCCGCCTTCGACTCCCTCAAAGAAAGTTCCCTCGAATCCACACTGTTTGAGTTAGCATCGAATCGATCAACTTTAACACGCTTAAATCGATTCGAACATACCTTCGCCCATTCGATTCGAAGAGGGATGCCTCCGAATCCGCTACCACGAATCCATCCAGTCAAAGCGGCAGATACCATGGATTCGACCCAGTCAATGCGGAGTGCAAAGCGGATCGATACGAAGGAGGCACGTCACGTCACCATCTTCATTTGCAGAAGGATCGATTCGAACGAATCGATTCGAGCGTATCGACTCGAATGACTCCAGAGTTCGAAAAACACCGACTTGAATCGATCATATCTCGAGTTCTACAAGTCCAAATGCCATGAAATTTTCACAGAAGCTAAAACACATGATGAAGAATGTTCACACCAAATTTCAGCTCGATTGGACGATTTCTTGATCGATTCGAACCAAGGGTCGAATCGATCCCAAAGTGGGCCCGGATCTCCAGATTTCGGCCATATGGGCCCCCTGACGTACCAGAACCGGTCTCCCCTCATTTTAGGCGAAATATCAGCCTCCTACACCTATAAATAGAGCCCTTGGTCATTCAGAAATGGGGTTGGATAATTCTAAGTACTAAAGAGCGCCCAGATTCTGCCAGATCTACTCCAGAACACCGCCGCTGCTTTAGATTGACATTTAGCAATTAGATTCAGTTGTATTACATTATAAACTACTGTAATCTTCAAGTAATCGAGCAATAAAATCATCAAAACTTCATAGTGGACGTAGGAAAAACGCCGAACCACTCTAAATCGCTTGTCTTTGCAATTTACTGTCTATTAGTTGGAGTTTTTGTTAGATAATCCACAGCGTTAACTTTCATTTTTTCGCGTTTATCTCTTCAAAGACTTCCGAAGAGTGTTGTGCCCATTTTTGGTACAAACACTTTGGTGCTTTCACCGAGAAAAAACCAGCTTTTTTCTCCTGCTCCTTGGATCTACCATCGATACCGGATTGCACAAATCCAAGAGGAAGATCCAGATCTTTGATTCACAGTCCTTCCATTCTACTCAGATTTGCATAAAATCTAGGAAAAGGATTTATCATTCAAAATGGTTAACACGAGAACCACTTCTACAGCTGCTGGACAAGAAGGTAGGGATGGACAGAATCCTGCTCAACAGCAGCCATCCAATCAAGACAATACTGCCCACTCAGATCCGTCTGGGGCAGTCACTAGACAAGAATTCCAAGTGTTGCTTCAAGAGTTGACTCAGAGTCGGCAGCAATTAGCCGAGCAGTTGCGTGCCAATATTGAATTGACAAACCAACTAAACCGCCAGGGGCGTAGAAGGTCCAGAAGGGATGATGTTTCCCGCTCATCCACTGAAAGTTCTGCCTCATCTGACTATCATCACAGATCTACCCATCCTCGATTAGACGGGAGTCATGCACAAACGACCGGATATCAACCCACTTTGACTGTCGGACAGTTGAGGGCAGGACCGTCGACCAGCTTTCAGGCCGGGCCCTCCACACAAGGAGGCCCTACTACACAGCATACCGCGGACAATCATGCCACAGCTGCCACAATAGAAACAAGGGTTGATACCCGAAATCTTTCAGAGCCAAATAATCGGCAACGTGGGCGTACTCCTGAACCGTACGTCCTAGAGGACGCTGAGCCAAGGAGGCAAAATTTGGACCGTCGACAGCGCCCGGTCCGAACTCGCGCTGTGGAACCCGACCACACCTTAGCTCGGCAAGCTCAAAATGTAGCAATGCCAGACATCTCGACTATGATACGTCAGATGATCCGCGAAAGCCAAGGCCTTACCAACGATGACTGGGGACTTTCCCGTAGTCATACTCCCTTCACAGACGAGATACTGAATGCTGAACCTCCTCGGCGATTCAGAATGCCAACCCTTCCTATGTACGAAGGAAATTCTGATCCCAATCAACACATCTTGAAATATGAATGGTCGATGAGCGCCGCAAGGGCCGATGATGCAGTAAAATGCCGAAGTTTCCCCATCTCTCTAGGTGGAATTGCAATGATGTGGTTCACGAGATTGCCACCTAGGTCTATCTCTTCATTTGATCAATTGGCTAAGAAATTTGTTGAACAATTCCGCATGCATGTCGCTAGACCCAAAGATGTCAACACCTTATCCAGTGTTACCCAAGCTCGTGGGGAAACGCTAAGGCGTTACTTAGAGAGATTCCATGCGGCATGTGTGGAGATTAGTAATCCCAACGATAACTCAATCTTAATGGCATTGACAAAGGGAATTGACCCTGATTCTGAATTTGGAAACTGGTTAGCGGGAAAACCACCCGCATCGTTGGACCGTTTCTACTCCAAAGCCGCACAATTCTTACGGCAAGAGGACGCGAAACAGTCTAGGAAGCAGGACGATGAGGGACCCAGGAGCGAAGGAATACAGAGCAATGTAGCAGTAAAACAGTCCGGTGACAATTCCGGAAAAGTTCAGTTGAACATACAGAACAAGCAAACTCAGCCAAGAGGCAACAATGGTCAGAATAAGAAAAGAGATCCAAATCGAGGTCCACGGCGTGAGGCTCCAATGTTCGATAATTACACACCATTGAATACATCGTTGGAAAATGTGTACCTACAGACTTGCAATACTATGCAATACAAGAAGCCGTCTCCGAAGCAATCGTCGGAGAGGCAGATCCAAACAGGGAAGTTCTGTAGATTCCACGAAAGTTATGGCCACAACACCAATGAATGTCGACACTTGCAGGACCTCATTGAGAAGTTGATCAGGGAGAGGAAGCTAGACTAGTTTGTGCGGGCACCGCAGTCTGAAGGGGCGGGCCCCTCAAATCAAAATCATGTACAGAATCCAGAAAGGCAGGAAGAACCAGGTCGTGTCGGAGGAAGACTGGTAATTAATGTTGTAAGTGATAGTCCTCGTACAGCGAAGCGAAGCTGGGGAGAAATGAAATCATATAACAACTTGGCTAGACGAACAGACTTTGAGTACGATGATAACTTGGACAATAAACCTTCGACCAAACGAAAGAGTGCGATAATTAACAACATCACTTTCCGAGACAACGATACTGATTATGTCGGAAGCCCGACTACTGACCCACTCGTGATATCGGCACAGGTAGGTCCAGCTTGGATGAAGAGGATACTAATTGACTGCGGGAGCTCTGTGAATATCCTTTTTATACATGCTTATAATCAAATGAGGATGAAAGCCAGGGATTTGGAACCTTGCCAAACTCACCTCCATGGATTCAACGGTAGCGCTACCGTACCTATTGGGATGGTGAAGTTACCAGTTAGGTTGGGATCTAAGGAACATAGGAGAGTTCGGACATTACAGTTCGCTGTGTTGAATATAGTCTCGCCATACAACGCTTTCTTAGGACGACCTGCCCTTACTGAATTCAGAGCCGTAATTGCCCCGTGGTGCTTAACCTTAAAGTTCCCTACCGTCAACGGAGTTGGTGTCGTCCAGGGCGACCAGGTTGACTTGAGAACAGTCATACGCCGAAATCGAGTCGCCCGATTACGCAATGCCGAGGACCGACCTAAAACTTTTGAACGCAATGAGATTGTCATTAAAAAAGAATACCCAGCACTACCACACATGAAACCAACATGGAAGGGGTCACATGAGATTAAGCAGGAGCTCGGGGATGGTACATATGAGTTAACGACCGCTGAAGGTCTAGCTTCACCAAAGGCCTTGGATAGCGAAAGTCTTCGTCGCTATCGCACATAACAGGCTATGTTTATCTATTTAGTTTAAATTCTGTTTTAGAATTTGTTTCTGCATTTCGAAATTAGAATTTGTAATAAGGCAACTGACTTTGCCATGTTTTCTTATTTCAGCAATAAAATGCCATCTCTTTGAGCCAGAGCTGTGATTCATTAAATACAATGTACAACATCACGATGCACGAAGAGCTAAATTCCATCACACAATGGGATTTATTCAAGTAGGGAGTGGCTATGAAGCAATCAACCACTCACCAAATGAAACCCGAGCTCGGGGGCAAGCCATCACATCAGGCCAGAAATGGGTTGATACATGACAACTTTTACCTAACTCCGTACTCCCAGAGTGCGAGGCGGAGTATAAACATTTTCCTAAATCCCAGAGTACTCCGAGAGCGCGAGCTGGGTACAAACTTTTTAACTAACTCCGTACTCCCAGAGTGCGAGGCGGAGTATAAACATTTTCCTAAATCCCAGAGTACTTCGAGAGCGCGAGCTGGGTACAAACTTTTTAACTAACTCCGTACTCCCAGAGTGCGAGGCGGAGTATAAACATTTTCCTAAATCCCAGAGTACTCCGAGAGCGCGAGCTGGGTACAAACTTTTTAACTAACTCCGTATTCCCAGAGTGCGAGGCGGAGTATAAACATTTTCCTAAATCCCAGAGTACTCCGAGAGCGCGAGCTGGGTACAAGCTTTTTACTTAACTCCGTACTCCCAGAGTGCGAGGCGGAGTATAAACATTCCTTAACTCCGTACTCCCAGAGTGCGAGGCGGAGTATAAACATTCCTTAACTCCGTACTCCCAAAGTGCGAGGCGGAGTATAAACATTCCTTAACTCCGTACTCCCAGAGTGCGAGGCGGAGTATAAACATTTTCCTAAAACCCCAGAGTACTCCGAGAGCGCGAGCTGGGTATAAATACCAACAAACTCCAGCTTCCGAGAGCGCGAACTGGAGTATAAACATTAACTAACTCCGTACTCCCAGTACGCAAGGCGGAGTATAAACATACATCAACTCCACACTAATCCCCAATACTGGGGGCAGAACCATAACACATAACAAGTTGGAGACAAAAGGGAATACATTCTCATTTCCACTATCAACAAAAAGAATCTGATTACAAAATGGTTCAAGAAATTGCTACTAGTGGGAGCCGAATCCACATCTATACACGGCTATAGAAAAATCAACAAAATGCTACCCTACGCAACAAAGATTTAAAGAAAGAGTTCAATCTTTCTTCTTCCTTATCTTCTTCTTCGGGGTAGCTCCACCCGATCCGCTGCCCGATTTTCTCCTCAACCGCTTACTCTTTTCAGGCTTGCCCTCCGGTAGCGATATGATGTCAACGTCTTCCTCAGAACTGGAGGCGACGGAAGTTCTTCTAGGAGGTCGAGCTGGAGGCATGGGAGTAGTAGCAGGAGGAGGGACAGGAGCAGTTTCAATCACTACGGTACCGCCCGGTGAAATCACCATTAGCGGGGCTGGCCCGGGCGGATTCATACCAGCATTCCCTGCTGCCATCTCGGCATCAATCTCAGCCATAACGTCGTCCTCACGGGATACTTGGGCTGCATCGGATGTGCCAATAGCTGGCATGGATGAACTAACGGTCGGAGCAGCCCCACTCACAACATCGGACGGGTTGACAGAGGGATCGATGGGTTCATTGAGAAGCTCCTCAATCATTTGAGCGCTGAAAGAAAACATATTTGCATCTCTCTCTTCGCCGATCAAGGTAGAAGTCGTGATGGCTTCAGTAAAAACAACCCCTTGTGTTTGATGTGGAACTGATAGAGCAAGAGGCGCAGAAACAACGACTTCAGTCACTGAAATGCGACAAAACGAAGATTGTTAGCCAAGTGTGTTGCTTAAAGTTCTCCACAACTAAACTACGAGAAGCGTTCAAATACCTTCCTTAGTCTGGACCGAAACGTGGGAGGAATCATCGGCTGAAGATAATAACGGTTGGTCTGGATTATATGCAGGAACAGATTGGGGATCTACCGCACCAGTGGTTTCGGGCAATGTTGGGATTACAGCTCCAACACTTGCCTCGTGATGCGCGGTCCCCGAACCTTCGCCTGTCTCTAGAGGTTGAACGCCAAGCTTTTCTTTCGCCATAGAAATCGCCGCCCCGTGAAGAACCTTCCTCTCATCTTCGGTGAGCAAACGCATCTCCAACTCAAAGTCGTCAAGTGTTTCATCTGGATGCGCTGCTCTCTTTTCATCCAATAGCCGGGTCCAGGCATTGTACAAGATCGTGGAGTCATCTCCCAGCCACGCTAGATTCCTGTGTTCCAACACATTAGCATTGTACGTGACCAAGAGATCATCAAACTCAGAATCTAGCCTGGACCTCTCCTCCAAAATCTTTTCACGAATTTCTGCTTCCGCAGATTTAGCCTTGACCGCCGCCGCAGCAAGTTCGGCCCTGAGAGATACTGCTTGGTCGCAAGCCTCTTGAGCAGTGGCGTTTGCATCGTCCTTCTCCTTCACCATTTCAGTGAATTTGGCCTTGAGCTCGTTTAGCTCTTTAACGGCCAAGTCTCGCTCAGCTGCAATGGTGGTGTTGCGGTGGCCCATCTCCTCTACCGTGGCGCAATGTTCTTGTTGCATCCTAGCCATTTTGGCCACGGCGTTCTCGTGCTTCTGGAGAGCTTGAAGTTCAGAATTCCGGGACGTCTCCATTTCAGATTGAAGAACTTCAACGATGCGTTTCTGTTTAGCAATTTCAGCATCGCGTTCAGCAATAGTCTTCGCCCTGTCAAAAGCCACTCTAGAAGCCTTCACGGCTGTCTTGTACCACTCCTTGTACTGAGCGTAGAAGTCGTGGATATAACTATGAGCGGTGGTCTCAGCTTCCGGAGGAATTCTTTTAAAGTTAGGAGGGAAGATATAGCCATCCATGCAAATTTCAGGGTAGTCATTTTTCATTTGGGCGAGTTTAGCAGCTCCCTCGCTTGTCAACTCAGCCGGAGCTTGTTCAATTATAGCGGCTGCCGTCGGTTCCATTCTTGGCCGTTGAGCATCAGGCCGAGAAGATTGAGAAGGCAACTGTTGTTGATGAGATGGCCCTGGGAGGTCTACTGGAGCCCTGGGGGTGGAGGAGAACGAGATCGGGGTCGGTACTGGTATCCCCGGTCTCTGTCAGAGTAATCATAGCCAGAACGGCTACGCGAGTAATCTCTGTCTCTATCATAACGTTCTTGACTCGAATAGCCTCGCCCATGATCCCTATCTGTCTCTCTCCTACGGGAATCGTAAAATGGAGAAGATTGGCGCACATTCCGAAGCCTATCTAGAGTAGAGCCACGTCCTGACATCTCACCTGCGATAAGAAAGAATTACGGATTAAAATCCCATAAAGCAATGTTTACTATGCAAAAGTCATGAAGTGCCGTGGAAGTGTGTGTAAATGTGTAAACCCCCAAAACCGACCGGAACTGTTGACCGCACTTAAAGGAAAGGGCTCGTTCATGTTTACAACATCTTGAAATTCCTCCAACCCAGGATTATGAGAAATCGATATATAATCTGGGAGAGGAATATCGTCTAGCCCTTTGAAAGAATCTCTCGAATGAGAAGGGGCGGCCTCAGAAATCATGACCCTGGAAGCGGGAAGAAACGCATCTACGGATTTTCCCCCCTTGGACTTAAGTATTTTGGAAACGGCGGCCTTGCCTTTCCGTTTTTCTCCCGATTCTTTAAAGTTTCCCGAGAGATCAGCCATCGGCTCTGAATCTGTGTGGGTTCTTTCTTCGTCACCCGCCTCAATTATTCTGATTCCGAGTGACTTCTTCACTTTTTTCTTCTTGATTTTCTTCTTGATCTTCTTCTTATCTCCCTTCTTGGAGGCGGACTTTGCAAATTCCTCAACAACTATGCTTTGATTGATGTCGATCAAACCCAGAACTCTTAAGTTGTAATCATTCAGCACGGAGTCAATATGCCTCAGCTCGCTTGGGACTTCTTGAAGACTCCGGACGGTACCCTTGAAACGCCCTCCATCGGGCCTAGAGATAATAGCTGTAAAAGGAATGAAATGTCAATTTTAACACCGAAGAGCTATTGGTCAAGGAAACAGGTTAAGGCGCTTACGTCTAGACAACCATCGCCTAGCGAAACCCGGAGGGCACCGAACGTAGAACCACTCGTTCTTGAAATAGCTCAGTCGAGTCCAAGCTCCAACTACAACCTGGCAATTTCTAACTGCTTCCAAAAATGTAAAAGACGGGCTATCACCCCTACTCTTGAAGTTAAATATGTGTCTGATCTCGGAGGGCCTCGGCGGGCGAAAAAGACAATCCATAAATATTACAAAGGCACTGTTCAGCAACGCGTGCCCGTTGGGATGAAGTTGTGAAGGAGCGATTCCTAAATATGATAGCATCCCTCTGATATATTGGTTGAAAGGAGGAAGAGTTCCGGCCGCACAAGCATGATGGTAGAATGCTGTATATCCTTCAGGCGGGTTATGCGGTCTATCAGTGGCGCTGGGCAATAATACGTCACCTAGAGATATGTTATGCTTTAAGCATATTCGTCCCAATAAGGATTCAGAGAGGTTAGACTGAACCGAATCAACAGGGTCCTCAATAAATATCGCCTCCGGCAATTCATCTGGAGCTGGATCGATTATATCGGCAGGGATATCGGGAATCTCAAGCACCGGAGGAGTCGAGCTCTGTACCTCTTGTTGTTGGGAGCTCGAAGATTCCATAATTAGCTAACTCATTAGAAAGCAACGTTAAGTTCATGAACAAGCCCGTGCATGCCCCAGTGTAGTGTGTATGAACGTGTCGTGCAGTGCAAGTACTGTGCATCACTTAAGCAAATTTAACAGAATGAAGCAAGATATTCGTGCAACACAACTTGGGAATTCGAGAATGAAAATGACCGTCATCGCTGACCGTCACTTCCACGCCATCCGAACGCTACGGACTAACTTCAAGTATAAATCAATTGTATTAGTGGTTAAGTCATAGTTCCATCAGCGAGCTTCAAAGGAAGTTCGAGTTCAAGTCTTTCAGTCAAGTTCGATTATGCAAGGCCGAAGCCCGTCGGAATCAAATATGATAAAGTTCGTTAAGATCGTCAAAGTTCAACTTGAAATTAGTCGTAGTTCAGATATTGGAACGAGTCAGAAAAGTTGGATTCTCTAAACTGAATATGTTCGAATCCATCGAATCGAATCAATGTACTTCGAATCCAAATGGTTCGACTCGATATACTTCGAGACGGAGAAACGTTTCGAATCCATGGGCGTTGGGTGACTTCGAATCGATCGACGCTAAATACCTTCGAATCGATCGAGGTGTCGTTACTTCGAATCGATCGACAAGAGTCCTTTTTCCTTTGCAAGCACCGATTCGAAGATCTGCAGTCAGAGTCGATTCGAATAAACTCCATTCTAGATCGATACGAAGCGATAGAAGATAACACCCCTCAAGATCTCTTCTTCTCCAAGGGAATCTCAACGTTTTTTTATGCCTCGAATCATCGATTCGAACCATTTTTATTCAGATCTCAAAACCCTTCAAGATTTTCAGAAGAAAAATTGAAGATGAAGACTTCCAGTTTTGTCCTTCTCAACTGGCATCAATCCAATAGTTACCTGGTTTAGTGTGATTACGAATGAAGGTTTGTAAGAATCAATCGATTCGGGGAAGACGCGCTTCTTTTTCTCGGCTCTGGGAAAGTCGATTCGAGGAAGAAAGCAAGGAAACAGTAAAAGTAAAAAGTTAAAAGTGAAAAGGACCCCGGTATATATAGGGGAAGTAGGACGATTCGCCTCCCGGTACGCTTGACCGGCTTCTACAGGTGAGAAAATCGAAACTAATCGATTCGTCGCAGCGAATTCGAATCCATTGTAAACCGCTACTTCGAATCACTCACAATACGGAGTCGTTCAACTGCTACGCATCCATCCCTTAGTTCGAATCCATCCGGTTTCGAATCCTTTACAACATCGAATCCATTTCAGCAGCATCGAAACGAAGCAACATCGATTCGAGCACTCGTGACTTCGACTCCACCGACTCAGAGAACTTCAAATCCACGCAATATCGAGTCGGAGAACCATCGATTTAAAGTACCCACTTCGAAACCCTCAACTCGAAGCGGATCAAGAAACATAGCTTCGAATCCATCAAATACCACCGGTCAAATGGACGAACCGTTTCAATGTGAAAAATTGCTTGTCTACTCTTTATACCGATTCAGGAGAGGATCGATACGAGGGGATGATCATAGACAATCATAAAAGCAATGTTTTAACTCAAATCTCAAATCGGTTCAGGAGAGGACCGATGCAGATTTCGATAGAAAACCGAACTGATAACAACTTGCGATCACGCAACGTTAACCAAGGTCAAGATAATACACGTATGCACGTATTTTTGACTAATGTTTTGGTCTTTATCATCAACAGGAATCAGATGTTCATCTCGTCATGACTCAAAAGCCCAACAGCCAGTCACAATTATACGACAGTCGATTACTGCAATATAGAATGCAACTTTCGATAAGGCATGTTGTAGCTATCCAATGAGAGACTGCAGCTTTTCAAAGCACGTCATGTTTACACAAGACGTACTTTGGGGAGCAAATGTTATCCCGCCTTTTGGCAAGGCCGTGACACCAAGGACTTGACTAGATACCGGTGACAGATCGTTTCGGAAATCGGTTACACGTAAGGATCGCCACGGATATCGATGAAATTTGTCCGAGTCCAGATCGGGGTGCATTCGATAAGGCGCGTCAAACAGAGTAGTAGAAACCAACGTTCCAAATTTCGAGGCAACTCGAGTTCGTATGCTCAAGTTATCATCGTTGGAAAATGGAAAGATAGTCCTGACTCGAATCGATACTAGGGTCGGATCCATCCCCCTTGCCTCGACTCCATCAGCTAAACCATCCTCGAATCCATAGGCCAGGAACCAGTTCGAATCCATCGAATTTCCCTTGCCTCGACTCCACCATCTTCGAATCCCTTCAACTGAGAGTTCTTCGAATCCATGCACACATGCTTCAGGCTCCGAATCCATCAGAACAATCTCCGCCTTCGACTCCATCAAAGAAAGTTCCCTCGAATCCACACTGTTTGAGTTAGCATCGAATCGATCAACTTTAACACGCTTAAATCGATTCGAACATACCTTCGCCCATTCGATTCGAAGAGGGATGCCTCCGAATCCGCTACCACGAATCCATCCAGTCAAAGCGGCAGATACCATGGATTCGACCCAGTCAATGCGGAGTGCAAAGCGGATCGATACGAAGGAGGCGCGTCACGTCACCATCTTCATTTGTAGAAGGATCGATTCGAACGAATCGATTCGAGCGTATCGACTCGAATGACTCCAGAGTTCGAAAAACACCGACTTGAATCGATCATATCTCGAGTTCTACAAGTCCAAATGCCATGAAATTTTCACAGAAGCTAAAACACATGATGAAGAATGTTCACACCAAATTTCAGCTCGATTGGACGATTTCTTGATCGATTCGAACCAAGGGTCGAATCGATCCCAAAGTGGGCCCGGATCTCCAGATTTCGGCCATATAGGCCCCCTGACGTACCAGAACTGGTCTCCCCTCATTTTAGGCGAAATATCAGCCTCCTACACCTATAAATAGAGCCCCTGGTCATTCAGAAAAGGGGTCGGATAATTCTAAGTACTAAAGAGCACCCAGATTCTGCCAGATCTACTCCAGAACACCGCCGCTGCTTTAGATTGACATTTAGCAATTAGATTCAGTTGTATTACATTATAAACTACTGTAATCTTCAAGTAATCGAGCAATAAAATCATCAAAACTTCATAGTGGACGTAGGCAAAACGCCGAACCACTCTAAATCGCTTGTCTTTGCAATTTACTGTCTATTAGTTGGAGTTTTTGTTAGATAATCCACAGCGTTAACTTTCATTTTTTCGCGTTTATCTCTTCAAAGACTTCCGAAGAGTGTTGTGCCCATTTTTGGTACAAACAGTATATATAGAAATCGATTAGAAAATTGCCACGGACGCAATGGTGCAAGTCCCGTGGTCAAATTCCAACATTTACAGAATTTCCCTTTTCATCCTTATTTTAATTACTTAATTTCTTATTAAATTTTACGGAGTGTTACAGTAAACATCTCAGATATGAAACAAGCGAGACAATAATAACCGAACGAATCATAGAAATCAGAGTACTCAGATCCATACAACTATACAACATAAGTGATATAGTTTATTCAACTTTTAATAAACTTAAAATAGATAATGATCTTTAAATAGATAATAGCACTAGTAAGCTCCATAGTGCTGCATAGAGGAATGATAAGCAATAACAGCAAAATATAGTAATACAAGAGTAGAGCCTCCTGGTCATCACTTGTCCAGCTCCACGTGCTCACCAGGCCTAATATTCATTATCTACTCATTTAAAGGTAAACGGAATAGTAGGAAGCAAAGCATAAATCTTGAGTCATACAATAGTTTGGTGTGAGCGGTAGAAAATTTCAAATACTATAATGTCAATATACTAGAACAATTGGTAGTAAAATTCACACCTAACCTGTCTGTGCATCCACAAAGTTAGCACATAACACATGATACATGCTACTCTATATCGTAATCTTCATGGTGTACTATACATAAAAGTACTAATGGTTCTCCGGTTATCTACATCAAAGATAACTACGTCATGTGACATCCCAAGGGTGATAAGAAACCAAAGCAAATATAGCATCCACCATCCATCTTCACATTCACTTACTCGGTGCATTAGATATTTGACAACTCGAATGACCCATCATGGTCGAAGGCTACTTAACGTCCTTGTTCCCTAGTACTCAAATCCATGCTAATCAGTAGGCCAGAAACTAGATCACCCGTCATGGAAGATCTAGGGTAAAGATCATCCATCTTGGAGATCAGATCGCCCGTCATAGAGATCAAGACCTGTTATGTCCAACTGGATGACCCGACATTACCCTTGCTTTATGAGTACTCTACGAACTCATGAGTTTCAACGATCTCTTTGCACACAACATCCATAGCAGAGTATATCCTGTAGTTGTCCTTACAACTCTCGTATGAAGTCGTCACAGTTGGGAACTATTCTCGACAACCATCATTAGTCGTAGAATATCATCGTTTGTCCCGTGTAACCTTCCTCCAATAGTTCCTTTAATCCAACTCGAAGTACAATTAACCATTATCGAAGCCATCACTTCCCATAACGGAATCATCATCATCGAATTGCATGTCATTGTTGAAAATCGTCACTGTGCCTTATGGTGCGGTACCGACCGAGCCTTAGATTGAAAAATAAAGATGCGAATCGAAGCAAGCTCATACATGAAGACTTGAAGCAAGTCTCAAAGCAAACATGTGAACGACTTGGGGCAACCATCCAAATAACTCAAAGCATCCCATTTTCTCTACCCGACCATCACCATCGAGCTGATTTCCACCCCGATCCAACCTCATTGCCGATCCAACACTTTAACAAAAACCAAGCCCATGTTCCATCCCCAAACTAGTGTCTCACTGAAACAAGCCACCGACCTGAATCCCATGGATCAGTACCGATCCATGGGTCACCAATCCCTCACTTAACCATTGGCATGCCTCCTCAAGTAACTCTACACCCATAGGCAAGCGACCCAAAGCAACCGCCTTGAGAACTCGAAGCAAACCTCCATAAAACACAAAGTGCGAACTGAGCTGATTCCTGCCGACCCAACATTTTATCAAATTTCACTTCCTACATATGACTCTAAGCAAACCATGTGCGACCCAAAGCGAACCCTTCTTAAATACGAGTACGACTCGTAGCAACTTCCCACCAATCCAAAGACTTTGAATTTCCACCAATCCATCTTCAATCAACCATAACTTGAACAAACGAACTTCAAACGAATTGAAACTTTAAACGTAGTGTTATCCGGGTTTTTGACCCAGCAGGACCTACTAGAAAGCAGGACAATCTCGTGACATCAGGATGGCTTAGAACTTAATCAGAAAGGCTAAGGCAAGGAGGGAACGAGAGCCAAGCAATGTTACTAAGGCAACGACCGGGATCGACTAAATTAAGGGACCAACATTCTTTTAGCCCAATCAGCAGTTGAGCACAAACAACTAGTACATTGTCATCAAAACGGAACAACGACAACACAAGACCATAGAAACATCCTAAACTCCAAACTCCAGAAAAATCCTAAGTGCTTGGATTGCCAGCGACCCATGCATCTCCCTGATTCTTCAACGAGCTAACTAAGGATGCAATGAAAAAGAAGCCAAGTCACTGACCCGCGAACGAGCCAAGTCTATGGGTCGCCAGCGACCAATAGACCATGGGTCGCCAGCGACCCATGATTTTCGCTTGGGTCGTGAGCTAAAACCTCCAAGGTCGTTCCCTACCTACCTGCGAGCGGTTGATAAACAGGCCTGGCCTAGAAGCTCTCCAACTCATATAAATACCACCATACCTGCAAAATAAGAGGGGATCTTCTCTAACCTGGTTGCTAAAGCTCTACTAGAAACCATCTTCACTCTCTATCTCCCTTACAACAATCTCTAAAGGGTTCGCTGTGATTCTTCGGTGGATTCCAACTCTGGAGATTCAATCCAGCTAAGGATAATCAAAAGTGTTATAATCAAACACTACTTGTAACAGCAATCAGTCATAATAAAATTAAAAAGTGGACGTAGGCTTCATTAACAGCCGAACCACTATAAAAATTCTCCGTCTTCTTTCTTTTACTGTTCTTTTTCTATATTTGTGATATGTGATATTGCACTGTCAGAATAGGGCTGGTGCTTTCAAACTCAAACCAGGGTGTTAATCCATTTTTTAGGTTAACATTTTGGTGCTTCCACCGAGAACCCAACTTAGGCTTAAATCTAGCTATCTACTTTGGATCAGATAGGTTCAGAAGTTAGATCCTCAATCTCTACTTAGAAGGTTTGCTGTTGAGAACAGAAGAACCAACCAAGAAGGATCGAAGAAAAAGCAAGCAAACACATGCTAAGGTGATGGAGAACATCAACATGAGATAGTAGATGCAATCCTAAAGGCAAAGCTCAAAAATCACTTAAGCACATGGGTCGCTAGTGATCCATGCACTATGGGTCGCTATCGATCCAAACCTTTTTCACCAAACCATCATAAATTCTAGAAGACAAAGTACTGAAATCAGTTAAGTACATGGATCGCTAGCAATCCATGTACTATGGATCGCCAGCGATCCATACTATTTTGCCAAGTCGCCACAAAGTCTGAAATCGGTTAAGTACATGGATCGCTAGCGATCCATGTACTATGGATCGCCAGTGATCCATACTATTTTGCCAGGTCGCTATCGAGCTAGAAGCTATGGATCGCTAGCGATCCATAAAGTTAGCTCGGTTCGTGATGATTTTTGCATATACCGTTACTATGGTCAGCGAGACCACCGTTTGGGTCGTTCGAAGGGGATATAATCGAAAGGAAGCAATGGGTAAAGCTCAAAGAATCATGATGAAAGAAAATGTTAACACTCCACCTACTGTAAAAGCACTGGCGACAAACCCGAACTTAGGAGTGAATAGCCCACGGAAGGATATAAGGATGGCTCTCTCCGGCCCTAAAGATGATAAACAATTTGAGGAAGATAAATTGGATGAAAATGACAACATGCAAAACGCTAGAGGAAGCTCTAAAACCCGTGTCATAGCACAGTGCCAAGCAATGGACGAGGAACTGCTACTCAGATGGTATTCCCAGAGGCCGAAGGACCAAGAAGATATGATACAAACCGAGATCAATTAAAATGTCAAGCTCCTTTGGTATATTGTGACCACCCTCAGCTGACCAGGTTCCAATCCCATCATGGAGCTCACCTCGTTGAATCATGAATGGTCGTCGTCGAAAATCATCAAAAGGGTTGTTGAAAAACTCACTCCAGGGTTGACTCGAAGTCGACTTGAGTAATCGCCTATTTGGCCTGAAGCAGATTCTGGAAGTCCTGACTTGAAGTCGAACTCGGGTAATCACCCATTTGACCCGAAGTAAACCTAGGAAATTCTAGCCCGAAATCAAACTCGGGTAAAACCAAGATTTTCTCCAAGCAAGCACGCAAATGGCTCCAAGCAACGTTTATCACCAACCCAGCACTTCAAAGTCTGCAACTCCAAGAAAATGACAAATTTTCTCAAGTCAGACTCCAAGTATGACTAGCATACGGACGAAGCGAGGGCAATGGATGCAGTCTACTGCAAGGCCTTCACGAATCATTAAAAGATGAAACAACCTACTACCTTGGAAGAATTCTATGGGAAGACATATCGGTTCTAAAGACTAGAAGTGGTGCAATTAGAAGAAGGCAGACCCGACAGTGCGCCAAAGAACCTACCAAACGGCGCAGGAGCTACAGGACCTCAAGGACCTTCTGCTCAAGCAAGGCTACTAAGACCCAGTAGAAAAGCGCCCTAGCTAACTGATGAAATCAGCCGAAAAGATGATTATCAGATAACACTCTAGCTAGCTAGCAACTAAGGAATGGGACAACAACCTAAAGTGATGCCTTCTCATCCATCCTTGTCTAATCTCCTTTTCCAAATAAGCCATAACGGTACACTAGGGGCATTGCAGACAGCATGGTGAAAGAAATGCTTTTATGCCCTCGACGAGTCATGTCAATCCCCCCTTCTGAGAACCGGCATTGCTGAAAGCCTCGAGAAGTCTTGTCCAAATGATCGTCGAACAAACAGATCCAACACTTTAGCCTAGAGGAACCGATAAAATTGTGTTCCCTCAAGCTAAATCCGAAAAATTCCTCTTGAAGTCGATGAATCAATGCTTTAAGATCGCCGGGCCATCAAACATACGACCCAAAAATTCTCTTGAAGTCGATGAATCATTGCTTTAAGACCACCGGGCCGTCAGACATATGACCCAAAACTCCTCTTGGAATCGATAAATTATCATTCCAAGGCCATCTGATCGTCGGACATCCGACCGCAAAAAACCCTTCGCGGACATGAAGGTCTTTCACGAACTAAAGCGTCGTGAAGGCTAACCGGTAGATCAGCGGTCATCTGATCCAAAAAACCCTTCGCAAACATGAAGGTCTTTCACGAACTAAAGCATCGTGAAGGCTAATCGGTAGATCAGCGGTCATCTAATCCAAAAAACCCTTCGTAAACGTGAAGATATTTCATGAACTAAAGCATCGTGAAGGCCAACCGGTAGGTCAGCGGTCATCTGATCCAATAAACCCTTTGCGAACGTGAAGGTCTTTCACAAACTAAAGCATCGTGAAGGCTAACCGGTAGATCATCGTTCATCTGATCCAAAAAACTCTTTGCGAAAGTGAAGGTCTTTCACGAACTAAAGCGTCGCGAAGGCTAACCGGTAGATCAGTGGTCATCTGATCCAAAAAACCCTTCGCGAACGTGAAGGTCTTTCACAAACTAAAACATCGTGAAGGCTAACCGGTAGATCAGCGGTCATCTGATCCAAAAAACCCTTCGCGAACGTGAAGGTCTTTCATAAACTAAAACATCGTGAAGGCTAACCAGTAGATCAGCGGTCATCTGATCCAAAAAACCCTTCGCGAACGTGAAGGCCTTTCACGAACTAAAGCATCGTGAAGGCTAGCCGGTAGATCTGCGGTCATCTGATCCAAAAAACCCTTCGCGGATGTGAAGGTCTTTCACGAACTAAAGCGTCGTGAAGGCTAACCGGTAGATCAGCGGTCATATGATCCAAAAACATTTCGAAAACGTGAAGGTCTTTCACGAACTAAAGCATCGTGAAGGCCAACCGGTAGATCAGCGGTCATCTGATCCATAAAACCCTTCGCGAACGTGAAGGTCTTTCACGAACTAAAGCGTCGTGAAGGCTAACCGGTAGATCAGCAGTCATCTGATCCAAAAAATCCTTCACGAAGGTGAAGGTCTTTCACGAACTAAAGCATCGTGAAGGCTAATCGATAGATTAGCGATCATCTGATCCAAAAAACCCTTCACGAACGTGAATGTATTTCACGAACTAAAGCTTCATGAAGGCTAACCGGTAGGTCGGCGGTCATCTGATCCAAAAAACCCTTCGCGAATGTGAAGGTCTTTCACGAACTAAAGCGTTGTGAAGTCTAACCGATAGGTAAGTGGTCATCTGACCAAAAAAACCCTTTGCGAATGTGAAGGTCTTTACGAACTAAAGCATCATGAAGGCGAACCGGTAGCTCAGTGAAACTTATGTACGATTGATATCCGCGAAGGTGAACTGGAAGATCAGCAGTCATTTGATCCAGAGCCCCTTGGAGGCAACGAAGTCACGCCCAGGGGCCGCAAATCGATAATGATATAAGTTGCTTCACATAATTAACGGAATCACTTCCAACCACCGATTAAACAAACAGTGCTAAACTCCAGAGCTTCAAAGCTGCTCGAAGAAACTAAGCCAAACCTAAACTAACCTTGTGATCAATCAGAGGCCAACTTAAATCAAGCCAAGATTTGGCACTTGGGAGAACCGCATCCACTGGACCGGGGGCAATCAAACGAGTTGTGGAGAGACCATGGATATAGTTCAAGCGCGCCAACAGCCTGTGGCATGGAGGGAACCGCACACACTTGAATAGCCATAAGAAAGGCCGAAACTAATTATACCACAGTTCTGTTATGTCCGATCAAAAATTCTGGCATTCTGACAACCGCGGACTTAATGACCTAGCTAGTGCAACAAACGAAATACTAGCATAATACTTGCCAACTTCTTTCCAACTACTATTTTACCGCTCTTGGTGACCAATTCCTCTTCCTCTTAGACCGTATGTCGGTTAAAGACCCATTCTCTAAAGGCAGTTTGAACCAAGAGTTAAGAGTCATGCCCTAAACTCTCATAAGCTCTTTCTTCAATCCATCTTCATGCGGTCAGCTATAGATCTCTCCACCATGGCAGCCTGAACTATTTGGACGTGTACATCTTCCATAAACACGGAAGGATCATCCAAGCCATGATTACCTAAACAATAACTGTTTAGCTTCTGGAACCAATAAAACCGTGTTTATATAAGCAACGTGCTGAGTCGACGGGGTCAAATAGACTCGAAAATTATTGTTTAACTGCTTGGACCGGTCAAACTGCGCCCAAGTATGCTCCATCAACTAGTCGAATTGAAGAAAGCGAATCGACTCAAACCGCCAATTCCTCACGTTGCCCGAAGATAGGAACCACCGAGTAGTACCAAAATTCATAATCCATGCCAAAACATATGCTCCTCATGTTGCCCGAAGATAGGCACACCGAGGAGTACCAAAAGCCGTCCATTTCATAAGCCACGCCAAAACATGCGCTCCTCACGTTGCACGAAGATAGGCAACACCAAGGAATACCAAAAGCCGTGCATTTCATAAGTCGCGCACTAACTCTCAAAAAAATTAAGCTCCCCACGTTGCCTGAAGATAGGAAACACTAAGGAACATCGCCGAAAAATCATGTGCCATAAGCGTAAACTCCTCATGTTGCCCGAAGATAGGCAGCACCGAGGATCATCAGAACCAGATCGATGGGCCATACCAATCCCGAACACCGCGCGTATCATAACCAGCGCCAACCACTTCTTTAATTGGGAATAATGGGCACAACTCCAACAAAACTTGAGTGCTACAAACCAGTAGAAAAGTTTCAACCGATGACACTTAATGATTAAAACTGCCCTCAGTTAACCCGTGCAATGTGCACCTCTCAAACACGCATATATTGCATACTTACCAGAATATCACAAGAAACTTGGATTACATGCTAAAGTCGCAAAACTTCCGAAAGAAGGAAAATCAAGTTGTGGCTTAGCCAAGTTTCAAGTTTAATATGAAAATTATCTAAACTATAAATTACTGGTCATTTGAAGTAAACATCCTTGTGAATTGGGGAGCATACACTGGGTTAAAAAGTGGGGGCCGTACCCACACAACACCGACCAACAAAATGAAAATATAGACTACACGACAAAAACACTAAGTGCAAACTCTGCACTTGAACAAAATGACTCAAAAAGAACCAAAGTCAAATCGGTCTCCACACAAGCTCCTCAGCACTTCCTTCCACCGCTCCCCTTTCCGCCTTTTATTTGCAGTTTTTGCCTCGTTTTGGGAGTGGTGTCGCTGCCGGTAATATCAACAAACTCCTCAGTGCCAACGTCAAGAAGTTCCAAACCATTTTGGGTCGACGGGTCGTATCAATCCCATGGGCCATGCACTCCCAAAAGCCGTGCATTTCATAAGCCACGCACTCTCAAAAGCGGCGCATTTCGTAAGCCGCGCATTTTCATAAGCCACGCAAACACTGCTTGATGCTGCTCTGGCATCATTGACGAACCGTTAAAATTTTCTAAGTACTGGTTTTTTCTCGACAACACCGGGAAACGTTTCTATTGCAGGATTAACAGGAATCGACTCCCACTACCCGAAAGAACCGGCATTGCTTCTGTAGTGCCGCAAAGCTCACAAACCAAGAAGTCGGCAAAGAATTCTGATCTTTGACCAAAATTAATGTATAAAATGTCAAAATTCAAGACACCCAAGTCACGAGTTCCCAGAGATAGGAGTTGTGACGTACCTTTGACTGGGGGCATCTAGGGAGCTGCCCAGAATATCAAGTCTCACATCAATTTTTCAGAATAATCAACCCTTTGGACTGAGGGGCACATAACACATTCACACTTAGTCAGGATAAAAGATCGCCCCAACTTGTAATAAAAGGAGGAACTTACCGTCGTACAGAGATAGACGACGATGGAAAGCATTTCCAGAATCAAATCATGAACGCACCAGCTTCCAAAGACAGAAGCAAGTGCTCGAATGAGGTATCAAACCCTAACTTGCAAAAAAACCAACTGTTATTCGAAGACAGACAATGGCAAGGAGAGAATGCTCAAAATCGAGCAGCTAAACCATTGATTCCCGAAGGTTGGAACCAGCGAATAAGGTTGATATCCGCAACAAAGCAATTAGTCCAGCATAATGCATATGGCCTGAAACAAGCAAGGTTAGGTGTCACAGATTCAAAACAAACACTACCGAACCCTACCAGTCCATGATCAATATAGGAATGACGCAGTCACACCAGGCGCAATGTGATGACTTGCTCCACAATTTCCAATTTTCTATAAGAACCTGGAGTTTGACACCTAGAAATGAAGGTTTCCTCTAATAGTCGTCAGATCATAACAAAAACCGGTTGGAGGAAGTTCGATTTTTCGTAAGTGAGAATAATTATGGAATTAGTTAAGCAACAGCCTTTCATCTCCAAGGGTAATACTTGGCGGTTACAAACAAAGCTAGGCAATAGAAACGCTTGGGATTCTCACCCTTTCAGAACATGGCATCTCCCAGATTTAAGCAACGTTGAGAAAACAACCACATTGGGTTAAAAGGAATCTACTCAACTCTACAGGATTGGATGAATGATTCAACCCTCACCAACATGACTTTAACACCGCCCGAAGACAAGCAGCACTAAGAAAATACTTCTATAATCCAACCATTGAAGTGCCAGATTTAGTAGGCCGAAACTAGTACCCAACTGGATTAAGAGCACCGCCGAATCGATGGGGAAAATCGATCCCAACCTCCTGAGTGTCAGAGTTGCCTCGCCAACGCCAAGGCCTTCTTTTATCTTTTAAGTACTGGTGTTTCCCTGGCAATGCCAGGAAAATTTTCTATTTCCAAAGTACCAGTGTTGCCCCGACAATGCTACGAAACTTTCTATTTCATAAGTATCGGTGTTGCCCCAGCAACTCTGGGAAACATTCTACTCACTAAGTACCGGTATTTCCTTAGAAATGCCAGGAAAATTTTAATCTACAGGGTTAGTAAGAAACACTCACCATAGTGAACCATCAATGCACTAACTTTCGAAGATAGAAGTTGGTTTTCGACTGAGTTCTACCCTTGTTTTCGGAAAATTACTATTGCCCGAAGATAGGAAACGACAGGAAGACATAACCTTCCATAGGTCAATCATATGGTTCAACCGAACATCGCAGCAATCGACCGCTGCGTAGGAATAAAGCTGCGTAGAAAGGAAATCCCACGATTGAATTGCTCATGTGCTAATTTCTAAAAATGAAAGCTGGTGGACAATCGAAATTCCAAAATTCAACTTAGAAAGAATTTAGAAATAGCCAAAAGATAGGCAGCCACGAGGAAATGTTGCTTGGCACCAAGCAGCTAGGTTATCAATACCCGAAGTCAGGAATTGGCATATGAACAGAACTTATGTGATGGCAGTAATCAAGTAAAGCATGCACAACTAAGGACATGTCACAGAAGATCGAAACTAAAACCACCGGACTTCCGCGATCCTAGAATGGGATTGAGAGCCAGACCAGGGGCAATCGAATCATGTGTCCCAAACCTCTCCATCTCTCACAATCACTCAAATACAAGCGTTTGAAATAGCTAGTCCCCCGAGCAGTGATAGACGCACAAATACTCGATCGAAAGAAATGTTGCAAAGTCCAAACACGAATAAATGTGAGGTTGGATAGATAATGGTTCTGTATCGCAAAACATAGCATTTTGGCAATAAAATCACCAACAAAGGAAATGAAGGATTTAACGTTCGGAAATCAACCGTCACTCATAGTCTGGCAATGACAAGAAAGATCGATGACCTACTCAAGGTCTAACTAGATCATTTTGTTCCAACTTGCAGGAATAAGGCATTACCCGAAGTTTGGTGATGATAAGAAGAAACTCCCAGAATGAAAGTATCGATACATCGGCTTTTGGAAATAGATGCAAAAGCTTGATCGACTCCTTAATCTTACCTTTTGGAATCTTACGTTATCCAAAGATCCACAACATCAAGGAAAAATCCACAGGTTTGAGCCATCCGTACATGAGTTTATGAAGATGGAAACCTACACATGATTAAGATCTCAATGCCCGACTCAAAAGAATTTACTTTAGCGAAAGATGCCAGAAACACATCTTTCTAATGCATACTAACACCATTACAAAAAATTAAATCTTGGGATCAAGCAACAAAGTCCCTAGTTCCCGAAGATAGGAGCTATCGTGTCAATCGAACTGGGGCAATCGAACTTATTGCTTAGGAGACCTGACTTCCCAAAACGTGTGGGTTCAGCGGTCAAAGTAATCAGCCCTACGGGCTAAGGCATTTACACCAACACTTTGTCAAACGAGCTCAGTTGAGCATGAACTCGATTGAACATAAACAGGAACGGTCATGAAACTGGCTAGACCAAGCTACCTCATAGTTCTAGAAAAAGCAATTCTCGAAGCTGAGGAATTAAGCCAATAGTCTCCTGAGACAGAAGCTAGTGTGCAAATTGAATTCCAAAAACCACAAAGGAAGAATATATGTGATCGAATAACTCATGCACTAGTTTCCGAAGACTGAAGCTGTGCCTGATCGAAATCCAACTACAACTCTACAAGAGCAACTGTGCCTTGTAATTTAAATGTAATCAATCATCCCAATGTGATAGGGATAATAAGCGAAGCCTAAGTTGCGAAGGACCCAACTTCTGGAGGAGTGGGAATGCATCCTCCAGACTAAAGATGGGATGACTGAAAAGTCATTTTCAACGACGAAACTAGGCCTTCAACCCTATCAGGTATGTTTTACTTTAAATAATATCCTCGTATAACCAATGCTCGGAATCCAAGGGAAGTCGACATATGTTGACCAATTGGGTCCTTAGCGTTGACCGGGGCAGATGCAGTGTGCTATCTACATAAGAAGAGTTCAGTATCCTGAATATTGCAAACAAAGAATATAGTGTAGATATCTTGCTTACATTTGAAAAACAACCCATATTGTTTTTTGAAATTATCTTATACACACTTACCCGTTATCGGTCAACCATCGATAACGGAGCCGCTGTTCGAAGTGACGCGGGAAGCTTTCCTTTCCAGGATCACTAGAATACAGAAACGGGAAGGGCGATACAATTGAATCATCCACTATATCCAATTTCGGAATAAATCATCACATTGAAATTCAAAAACATCGACGTGAACTTAACCAAATTATCAAGAAGAAAAAGCTAAAGACAAAGAGCAGGACTTCGCTCCAGAACGGCGTACAATCGTTCGGGACAAAACTTAGCTTCACCGCCAGTCAAATTAAAACTATATAGGACAACTTCAAACCTACATCATGCACCCACTTACCGACATAAACCCTTGAAACTATGGAGCAAAGATTGCATCGTTAATACCAGGAGTTGAAATTCAGATCGAAATAAAAAAATGAACGGCTATCAGAAGTCGGTCAATTGAGAACAACATCATGAGGTGGAATTCGATGATCCACACTGAAAATTCAACGTACGGCTGAATAGTCAAAGCCAAATTTGCATAGTAACCTCAACACGATCAACTAGATTGCACCGAATGAAAACTCAAAAGAAGTTACTTCCAGAGCACACCTTGTTTTCAATGAAGGCATACTCTGAGGGGCAAATGTTATCTGGGTTTTGGACCCAGCATGACACACTAGAAAGCAGGACAATCTCGTGACATCAGGATTGTAGGATCATTTTCACCCTAGAGAGGGGGGGGGGAGGGGGTGGGGTGAATAGGGTGATACTAATAATAATAAAATTAATGCTGAAATAAAAATAATAACAGAAAGTAAAGTAGAAGAGATCACACACAAATTTACCCAGCTTCGGCAAAACCTTGCCTAAGTGCTGCCCTCAAGGTTTCTACTAGAAATTAAGTAGTCAGACGCTTACACACGTAAACTTGCGACACCCGCTAATGACTAACCTAACTCTACGCTCAAAACCCTGCCACAACTCAGCCACCGAGTTGCGAATTCTCGAACTACACCACCGTAGTTCATAACCTAGTCACACGACTAGAGAGTTACACAATTTTAAAAGAAAATTAAAATAAAAACTAAAAACAAAATAAAACTAAACACAAAACCCTATTATTATATAATTGAAGCCCAATGTAAAATAAACGCCGACCCAAACAATTAATAAAAGAAGTCTTCCTCTTTTTATTTTTCTCGTGTAATCTTATGGCCGACTCGTGTCTGTTCTTTCTTCGTCCCTCTTTCACAAGCTTAGGGTTTTGATGTAAATTGAAGATGCCACTTAGATGCTGTGATCGATTGAAGTATGCTTTTGAGTTGAATTGCTTTGTCAATCACTCCTGGCTTTGTTCGCCACTCTTTGATTCTCTTCGGCTGCTTCAATTGATTCGAGTTCGAATGAGTCGAAATTGGTATGTGATTTATGCTTCTTTGATTTCCTTAAACTCGAATGAATAATATGCCGATGATGAATTGGGTTTTATAGGGATTAAAGCCCTAAAATTACATTCGTATATTTCATTTGAATTCTTCACGTTGTTTTTCTCGGCCACGGATTTTTGCTTGAACGATGTTGATATTTCTGACTTTTTCATCTTATATGTGTTACTGTATTTGCTCCGACCTTTTCTCCCGCGACTTTGAAATTTTTGAATTTTTGAGATAAAGCTTGACTTCGACTTCATGAATTATCTTTGCTAGCAATCAACACTTGTTCATCATATTCTTAGAGCTTTTATTTGAATTTGAGATAGTGTTGATCTCTTGAAAACTTACAGGTTCACCATGATTTTCTCTGTGATTTATTTAACCTGCTGTTTCATTCATTTTTTGGCAATATTCGAATTTTTGACCATGGCATTTAAATTTGTATTTGAAACTAATCTGACTTGTTCGAACTGTTACTTGCACTGTTTTGTAAAACTGTAAACTACTTCATTTGGCCTTTGTTGACTGGTTCATTGAACTGATATATATGTACACATATATATGCATATATGTATACATGTGTATGTAATTCATGTTGTCTCTGGAGTAGTTCTTGTAATCTGGTTTCTTTATATGTTTACGTTGTGTGGTGGCATATGTATTTTTCATGTTGATTAAAGTCTTGTTCGAGTTCAATGATGGTCTCCATGCATCTGCTCTGTCCTTGTAGTCTGGTTCTACATGTTGGTCGAGTCTGCACTTTCTTTTGGTTGTATAGACTTGTATGTGTTCATCCCTTCACAACATTGCCGTCTGATGTAGTTGCATGTGTGGTTGTGTCATGTTAGAACTGATATATGATTGGTCTGCATTGTTGTTGTGAGTCTAGAATGCATTTGCATGTTAAGTCATTGTCTAGTTGCAATCAAAGTTTGTGCACTGGTAATTGAAACTGATCCCATATGAAGTCTTGTTGCATTTCTATGTGTTCATGTTATACTGCTCTGGTCTGGGTCTAGTTATGTTGAGTCTTCATGTTTATTTGCACCAGACCATGTTTGTTGAGCATGTTCATGTTACATTGTTAAAATTGAGCTTGTTTGTTGTTGTGTGCACTGAATGCTCTGATACTAGTTTGAATCCATGTTGTATGCATTCATGTTGACTTTTTCATCCCTTTGGCTTCATGTGTATGCATACATCTCTATTGCATTAGTTTGTCACTGTATATATACATGTATACATGCATGTATATTTGTATGTTGAGGCTTTTCCATTTATGCAAAGTTGTATGTATGTGAACTTGCTTTTGCACATTTCCAGTCTGGTTTCCTTTTGAAGTCATGTGTACATTTGAGCACTTTGAACATGTGGTCTGGTTTGGTGCAGTTTAGTTCTGAACTATTTACCTCTGAATGTTTGCATTGTGCATGTCTGGTTCAATGTTGAAGTCTTTTGGTCTTCATGTCTAATGGTTTTGGTCTCCACTATGTTGATTGAGGCTGTTGTCATTTGTGTTGCATTGTGTCTTCATGTGTTTTCATACTTGCTTTGTTGAAACAGACTTTGATTATAACCTTCATTTGAGCTGCATGCTTTGCAAACTTGGGTTGTTGGCTTCAAGTAGCTTGTTGAGTTCATGTTACCCTTGTGACTTTGAGCTTCTGTCTTGTTGCCTATCACCTGAGTCTTGATCGTTGCATCATGGAGTTTTCATGTATGTCGAAACTGAAATGTTGTATGCACCACTTTATGCATATGCACTGCCCCGTACTTGTGCTTGAATTTTGTGATGTTTTATTTTTGTATTGCCACTTGAGTTGAATCCAGCTTTTGCTTGGGTTTGACCTTGTGCTTACCTGTCCCTGCGATTTTATCAAGCAAGTGTATATCGGTGTGCACGACCTTGTGACATGTACAGTGATACACTGTGCATGTTACAAGTTGTTCGTGTATGATGGATTAAAAATAAATGATGACGAACAACCCAAATAACCGAGGCAAATAATATTTCAAACACACACTTCATTGTACACTGCAAAATATTTCTTTTTCAATTTTACCATGTTAATGTTTATTTTGCAGATAATTCAGATACGGGATACAATCTGGATTAGAGTTAAAGATCAAATACGAGTGATGAGTGAATGTAGTGAGGTGAAAATGTATGTAAATATTGTATATTGAAAATCGTGTTGTAATTGAAATTGTATTGTAATTGACTATGTGTAAATATATAGTGAGAGCTTAAATTTGTACTATTCGAATTTGTAATAAAGTATTTGTTTGAATAAAATATTTGTTTGAAAATGAATTCTATATTATTTATTTTATTCAGCAAATATTTATTTAATTATGTGAAAAATAAAATAGTACAATAACAAATACATTTAAACGAATATATATATATATATATATATATATATATATATATATATTTATTATCATCAAACAAAAATCATAGGCTATTGTATTCTACAATCTCTCCATTTTGATGATAACAAACACATATTTAGATTTTGACTCTATTAAATGTATTTAGTCATGAAGAATTCTATTTGCTCTCCCTATTTGAATGCTCCTCCTACAACAAAGCTCCCCCTACACAGATGCATGTAGTTAAAACTGAAAAATTAATTAAAAATAACTTTGAATAAAAATTCTCTCGAATATTAGTAAGGATATTGTTAGCACCAAAGTTGGTCACTAACACCCTTGAATAGAGTTATGTAGAGAGATTAATGAAGAAAGTAAATTAAAACAGAGGAATATCACAGTAGAATGCAAAAACAACAATAGAAACAAGAACACCAGATTTATAGTGGTTCGGCGTAACTGCCTACGTCCACTTTGAATGTAATCTTTATTACTTTCCCAACCACTTGAGTACAGATACAATCTGTAAACAAACAACTTGGATACAAGTTTGAACATAAAGGAGGCGAGTACAGAAAATGGCAGAGTATCCCTGGAGTTCGTGAAAAAAGGTCCCTTTCACTGTACCCCTGCCCCTCTATTTATAAACGAAGATAGGCTGGTTCTCCTGCGTAGGCCCATGACCAAGACACTCCAGCCCACTACTGACAACTCCTGTACACCGAACCAAGCATACCGAGCCTCCAATGCCGAACGGTGGTCGCCGACCCACTTTGGTTGAGCTCAGGTTTGCTTTGAGTAACTCGAAGTAAGTGGTGATTTGGGCCGAAGTGAAAGGATGCCGGTCGTATCTCCCTGATCTAATAACTATGGCCGAACCACTTCTTCTTCATTCAACTTGGCTGATCCGCCAAGGCCGAACCAACATGGCCGAACTACTTCTACTTCATTCACCTTGACCGATCTGCCAAGGCCAAACCAACATGGCCGATCCACTTCTACTTCATTCACCTTGACCAATCCGCCAAGGTCGAAACACTATGGCCGATCCACCTGAAACAATCTCCCTGAGGCCGACCCACAAAATGCCGAGCCGCCCTTCCTTGAATATCTTGACCGATCTGCTCAAACCGACCCATGCAGGCCGAACGTCCACCACTGAACCACATATACAAGCCAACGAATTCACATCGGGCCTCACACTTCCAGCCCTGTCAAGACTCGAGTTTTCTGATCACAGTCTCTGCAACTACCGCCTTGTAGCCGGGCCAAAGTGCCGGGTAACATCCGCCCTCCAAAAGCGAGTCTTGTGAATCAACACGATGCGCTTTTGATTAGCGAGTAATCCCTGTTTCCCGAGGCTAGTCCGTTTGAAATGATAACTGTTTGTCGCTTGTTGATTGGCCCTTGACGAAACTTCGCATCGTTCGAACGTACTGGTTCGGCCTCGATGAAACTTTTAAAATCTTGTTTTAATTTTTCATGAGCTGAATATTCACGACCCTTTGAACGTTGAACCATGCTAGAACTCGTAAACCAATATTTCCCACTGACTCAATGGCATCTGTCCCTTCGTACAGTTTCATCTTCCATTGCCATGATATGTGTACACGCTCATGTACACACTTACTATATTTTTATTATTACTATTATATATATATATTTTAACAAATTTGGGTCGACACATGAGGTCCGACCCACATGCTCGGTTCCTTTGGCAAAAAGGTGGACCGGCATACACCGACCCAGCAACACGCGCTGGCCGGTTCCATCGGGTATAGCCCGTTTATCTTCTCCATCCCCATATATAAACTCCCAGCCTAGCTCTTTTTTTCCTCCCACTTGTATTTTATCCTCACAAACCTCTTGACTCCCTTCCTTTCAAACTTTGCCCATTGCCCAAGTCTTCTCTCCTCCTCCCGAATCCTGTATGCCTACCTCGCACTGAAACACATCTCCACTTCGCCTCAATATCTTCTAAGCATGCTGCGTCCTTCTTCCTTGATTCCAAATCCCTCAAATCTCCTGACCCAGCTCCGTATTAGCGGATAGGTAAAGACTTATATCTTACTTAAGGCTTAATAGATCATATCCCCTCGAATTTGAACTATGCCTGCATCACACAAATGTATGGACCCTTGTGACATGGGAGAGAGAGAAGGAAAACGGGGTGGCGAGAGTGTGTGTAAGCCGAAGATAGCGGAGGCCTTTTTACATAGGTTTCATTGGGAAGGAGGTCGGTTGTTTCGTAGTAGGGAAACGGGTTGGTCTCTCGTGAGATGTCGTGGTTCAGTATGTTACAATAGCAGTCGTTTAGTAGAATGGGTCATAAGGTCGGGTCGGTAGCTTATTGTAGTAGTGTTGAGTTGTTAGGAGTTTAGTAATAGAGTAGCTCAAAACTCTTGAGAGGGGGTGGCTTGGCATATGCTATGCTAAGGCCGTTCGGCGACGTAAAAGTGAGTTGGTCGGTATGCTGTGGGACGGTGGGTCGGTTGTCTATGTTTAAAGGGTCGATCAGTTTAGACGGTTTTAGGAGTTAGGGATAGCGGCTCGGTATAGCTCGAGGTAGGTGGTTCGGTGATTAAAGAGAGAGAAGAGAGTGGACGATTCGATCATTCTATAGAGCAGTGGGTTGGCATTTACAATCGAGACTGTCCTAACCCGAACATAACATACATTTGGGTAACTTACCTCCACAACCAAGCATAACATATTGGACAATGACAAGCAATAAAGCATACAAGCTCAAGGACCCAATTTGAACAACTCCTCCATAGCTTGAACAATCTTAAATGCAAATTTAATTCAACAAATGCGAATAACAGCTTTCACACTCTACGATGCCAATGTTTGATTCCAAGACTTCTACTGCCAATCATATGATAAACTGCAGGAGACGGTCAGCGATGACGGTCTCCAAGGATAACAACTTAAAGTTCTATCATACCACACTTGTGTTTAAAACTTTAGTTTTTTCTACACTCATGTCTGAGTCGTCGCACTAGTTCACACACAACACAGGGGAATATATTATTGTCATTATATCTGATATCGATTGTCTTTCAAGTATAGTTTAAACATGTATCTATCCATACTAAATGCTCGTTGAAGATGTCCAAAAAATTAAGCCCTGCTACAATTTCTGATAAGATTGAGCCAAGTTCTCGACAGGAGGTAGTGGGAACTTCAGATCCACCTTCAGTCCCTGCACCTAGCATCTCAGATCCGCATGTTGCGGTTATAGGCCCGGCTCCAGACGCCGTAGATGGAGCCATTGTTCTAGATAACCCCATTGATTCACAAGCCTCAAATATTGGCGAAACCGCCCTTCGTCGGTTGTGCTCAATCCATGGAATCCCCTTTGATGATGTTTTGGTTCCGTCAGGATAAGATCGGCCTCACCTACCCCCAGCCGGATTTACAGCGTGCAACAAATTTATCTGCTGGGTTGGAAGTGTGCCACCTTTCAATTCGTTTCTCCGTGAAGTGTTGCGGTATATCGGGATTGCTCCGGCACAGCTTCACCCTAATAGCCATGCGTTTATTCATGGTACTTGTGTCCTCTTTATGAGAACCTTATTCAGACTCCCTACTCCTGAGGACATACGTTATATTTACCGCTTCAAGAGACGTTCCGACAGTCCATCCTTCGTTTTTATCGAGCCACACTCCAAATGCCAGATTCTGACGGGTGCGTGGAGTAAATTTTCCCAGTATAAGCAAGAGTGGTTTTACGTATGCTGCCCTCCTGGTTTTGCGAGAAGATGGCTGGAAGGGAGTAAGTTTCATTTTAAGACTAATATTTGTCTAAGGCTCGAAGTGCATTTTTACTGAACTTCTTTCGACTCTTATAGGTATCCGCCCACGACCTGAAGGCGCTGGGTATTCTGAGGCTGTCAAGGCCATTCGAGCTATTCCCGTGAGAGATCCGGACATTAAATATGTTATTTCCAATGAACTGCTTTCGAAGTTTGGATTACTGGAGGAGGGCCATCGAACTAGCCTTCCAATTGGCGCCACTACAGCCGGATCCGCTGTAGAAAAAGGCAAAGAGCAGGCTGGACCTTCGGTGCCCCCTGTAGGAGGGGTCCCTGATACAACTGAGGAAGGTGAAATCAAAGAAACCGAGGTGCCAGAGGCGACTGATGAGAATATAAGTTCTGACTTAGCACCAGTAGCCGACGCATCCGGCGTCGACGAACCGCCTCCTCCTTCAAAGAGGAAAAAGAGCCTAGAATACAAGTTGAAAAAGAAAACAGTGGGTGGAACCTCAAAGGCTACAATAACTCCAATCGAGAAAAAGTCATCCCCCCAAAATTTAGATGGTCCATTAAAGGGTCTATCTGACTTGACCATCCTTGACGACTTACTAACTTATGGCTTCAATGACCCTGAGGCTATGGGACTTAATTTGCCCATGAGAAGCGATGAAGGTGCTCAGGCTCGCCATCAAGGAGAGAAAACTCCAATAAGTAAAGTGAAAAACACTAGTCCGTCGGGGGGAAGCACTAAGACACACTCAAACACTTACACTTCACCCTACACTTGAATTTTAGTCATCATATGATTCCCACTAACTCGTCCTCACTTGGTTTTTTGTGCAGGCGACATGGGGCGTACACACGGCATTGACCGCCTTCGCGGATCCTCTATCTTCTACCATTCCAGTCGGGATTCAGGATCAGGTAGACGACGGGATAGGGATGACAACAGCGATAGAGATTATCGTCCCACAGAGTCATCGTCTTCCAGAAGAAGAACTTACAGCCATTCCTCATATCCAAATGATCCTCCCCTCAGTCAGAGCACAGTAGGGAGAAATCTTCTCAGAAGGGATCCTAATTCAAAGCTCCCCGCGACCAACATTCTGGCTCGTCGAGCACCAAGCAATCCCGTGAGCCTCATAAGAAATCGTGACTCCGGCTAGGCAGACTCCCCCAGCCTCTGCACACGACCCATCGATAGCAGAAAAATTAGCTGAGCTTAAGGCTACATTCCCGAAGATATGTTTCGATGGATTGAATTTTCTCCCTACGATTCATCCTATTCCTGAACATGTCAAACAAAGCTCCATCGCCTGCAACAATGATGTTTATGTCCAGCATGATGCGTTTGTACACTTGGCGGAAAAAGTTTCAGAGGTTTCCATGGAACGTCAACACGAAATTGATCGCCTGAGACTTGAAGCCATTCACGACAAAGATATCATCAAAGCCTAGGACGAAGAACTATCCTGTACAAATCTCAACTCGAGGCCGCCCAACAAAATGCCAAGGATACGGCCGAGGCAGTTAGTCGCTTGGAGGCCACTCACAAGAAAGAAATCAATGAAGCAATCCAAAGTAGTGGTGCTCTAGCTTTAGAGAAAGATTCTATCCAGAAAGAAAAAGATATTCTCGCTCGACGGGTTAAAGAACTGGAGGAGCTGCTCGCCAAGGAGAAAGAAGAGAAAACTACTGTGTAGGAAGAGTCGCAACAATGTTGCAAAGAAATTGTCGCAACGCGACTCCTAAAGATGAAGCTCGATGAGGAACTTTCCATGGTTGAAGCGCTAAAGGAGGCAGCCGCGAGGAGGGTAAGAAAATGGTGCTCACAGAAGTCGACTCTCGTCTCGAGGCTGCTACTGAAGCCGGCAAAGAGGAAATTAAATGCTTATTTTATCCGCTCATTGCCGAGTATAATGCACGAGTTCTCATGCACCGCGACCTATCTTTTCTAGGCGAGGGTTACCTTGAATCATTGGCAGAAGCATGTGATACTTTGATAAAAATTAAAAAAGTTGAGCTGGGCGTCGAAGAGGTCGATGAGGGAGCTCTCGTGAGGGAAGTGCTTCGAGGAAACGAGCCTTCAGACTTATCTGTAGCAAAAGCCCTCTTTAGTAGAGACTCCTTGTCATCAAAGGATAAGGACGATATTGTTGGCCCATCCAGCACTGAGTCTCCAGTTCCTCCTCCCGCTCAGCCGGCCGACAGCTCGTTACTCGATCCTCCTGAGCAGCATGTTGGTTATGACCTGGAGAAGCCTGGGCTTGGTGTTCACATTCTATCCCCTATTCTAGAGGGTGATACTCCCAAGACAGCTGAGAGTCAACTGGAAGCCGATACGTAGCTTTTCCTTCTAGAGTTCAAGAAACCATCGCTTTTGATGAGTAATAGATGTATTCTAACATTTGTCTTTTATGACTTCATGTAGGCCATTCTGATCTCAAACCGACTCCAAGGAGCGATGTTGCCACGGAGAAGGAAGAGAAAGTGGTTAAGACACACTAGGGATACCCCTGGACCCGATGCTTAAGTGATCGGGGCGCTAGATGAGGATAAACTTGAAAATCCCTCACCTGTAGATGAACACGACGAGGTCGAAATCACAGGCGCCTCTGAACATACTTCGAAGCTTAGCATGGAGGAACAAATCATGAAAGAGGAGAAAAAGAAATCCGAAGTTAAGGTTGAACCTCAGGTGGTGGAACTTGATGATCCTCTAAATAGGCCCCTAAAGATAATTCTCCCCGGTGGGACCACACCTCTGGAGGTCCCTCTTCCTCCACCGGAAACCACCTCACTGGGAAGCAAGGGGTCCAGGAGAAAAGGTTCAGCTGAGGAGCCTTCGGAGAAGCCGAAGAAGGAGAAAAAGTCAAAGAGGTAGCTATCGTCTTGTCATACCTCGCTCAGCCTGAATAAACCTAAATCATGTAGTTGTTTCTTTTTCTTTTTTATAGTCATTGTGGATAGACTTTGGCTCCGGACCAGAGAAGTTGTAAAGGGACTTAATTTTTGATTAGCAAATAAAATTTTGCTTCTTCTGTGTTCACAGACTCTCATCATTTAGCTTATCACCTAACTTGTAGTTGAAATTCAAAGTCTTGTGGGTTACGTAAGTTCTAGTCCGCTTCCACATGACTTGGAGATTTTTGAATTATTTATACTTTAGTCCGCGCTCCAGGGACTTAGAGATTTTTTGAATCGTTTATACACTAGTCCGCACTCCAGGGACTCAGAGTACTCTAGTCCGTGCTCTGGGGACTTAGAGATTTTTGAATCGTTTTACTATAGTCCGCACTACGGGGACTCAGATTACTCTAGTCCACGCTCCGGGGACTCAGGGATTTTTTGAATCATTTATACTCTAGTCTGCACTCCGGGGACTCAGAGTACTCTAGTCCACGCTCTAGGGACTTAAAGATTTTTGAATCGTTTATACTCTAGTCCGCACTCCGGGGACTCAGAGTACTCTATTCCGCGCTCCGGGGACTTAGAGATTTTTTGATTCGTTTATACTCTAGTCCGCACTCGAGGGACTCAGAGTACTCTAGTCCGCTCTCCGGGGACTTAGATATTATTTGAGTCGTTTATACTCTAGTCCGCACTCCGGGGACTAAGAGTACTCTAGTCCGTGCTCCGGGGACTTAGAGAATTTTTTGAGTCGTTTATACTCTAGTCCGCGCTCCGGGGACTTAGAGATTTTTTGAGTCGTTTATACTCTAGTACGCACTATGGGGACTCAGAGTACTCTAGTCCGCGCTCTGGGGACTTAGAGATTTTTTGAATTGTTTATACTCTAGTCCGCACTCCGGGGACTCAGAGTACTCTAGTCCACGCTCCGGGGACTTAGAGATTTTATGAATCGTTTGTACTTTAGTCCGCACTCCGGGGACTCAGAGTACTCTAGTCTGCACTCCGGGGACTTAGAGATTTTTTGAGTCGTTTATACTCTAGTTTGCACTCCGGGGACTCAGAGTACTCTAGTCCGCGCTCCGGGGACTTAGAGATTTTTTGAATCGTTTATACTCTAGTCCGCACTCTGGGGACTCAGAGTACTCTAATCCGCGCTCCGAGGACTTAGAGATATTTGAATCGTTTATACTCTAGTCCGCACTCCGGGGACTCTGAGTACTCTAGTCCGCGCTCTGGGGACTTAGAGATTTTTTGAGTCGTTTATTGATCGACTTTTAATTTTATGTGTGCGTTCATACGCCAGACAGATTAATGCAATTTAATTTTGCCATGGAATTGTAACACACGGAATATCAATAGTTTGTAGAAAAACAGCTTCAAGCCTTTATTAATTATAAAAAATAGGGACAAACTGAATTGTCTTATTACATGTCGGAAACAGAGAACAACAAAGGAAACACATACTGGAAACAACTATTACTAAAATGCGAAAGAAATAGACTAAGTGTAATAACGATGTACATGCTCGCTATTCCATGCTCGAGGAGTGTCACTACATCAACAGCCACTAGCTTGAAGGTTCCTTCTCCAAGCTTCCGTTCGATGACGTATGGACCCTCCCATATGGGGTTCACATGTGACGGGACTGGAAAAACTCGCTTCAAAACAAGGTCACCCACATCAAAGGTTCTCGGTCAAACTTTTTCATTATAATATCGAGCGACTCGGTGCCGATATGCAGCCGCCCACAAATCAGCTTCTTCACATTTTTCGCCGACAAAGTCCAACGACTCCAGTAAGAGATCTCGATTCATCCTAGGATCATAATGAGTCACCCGGTGAGAGGGAACTTCAAGTTCCACGGGTATAACAGCTTCAGTGCCATATGCCAAGGTGAATGGAGTGTGGCCAATCGCGGACTTGTGGGTGGTTCTGTAAGCCCAGAGTGTTGTCGGAAGCTCATCCACCCACTTGCCTCTAGCCTTCTCCAAACATTTTTTCAATATAAACTTGATTATTTTATTTACTGCTTCAACTTGTCCATTGGCTTTAGGGTGAGCGACTGCCGTAAACCTTTTCTGAATGCAATAGTTTTGGCAGAATTCTTTGAACTCCCTACTCTTAAATTGAGTTCCATTGTCCGTAATGATAGTTCATGGGAGGCCAAAATGACATGTAATGTTTTGCACAACAAAATTAATGACCTTTTTGGTGGTGATCGTAGCTAAGGGCTCCGCTTCTGCCCACTTGGTGAAATAATCGACCGCAACAATTGCATATTTCACACTACCTTTAAAGATCAGCAAGGAGTCAATTATATCGATCCCCCATATTTCAAATGGCCATGGACTAACCATTTGCGTGAGTTCCGTCGGTGGGGCTCTCGGGATCTTTACATACTTTTGACATTTGTCGCATCTTCTTACATAGTCCGTGGCGTCTCGACTCACGGTCGGCCAATAGTATCCATAGCGGAGGATCTTTTTGGCTAACGTCTGCCCCTCAGTATGGTCGCTACATTCTCCTTCATGAACTTCTTTTAAGACCCGCTTTATCTCCTCGTGGGCGATGCACCGAAGTAAGGGAACTGAGAATCCTTTCCGATACATTATTCCATCCTGCATTATATACCGCGAGGCCTTGCGAACGATTTGTCGTCTCTCGTTCTTTCTCTCGAGCAAAGTTCCATGTAGCAGGTATTCTTTGAACGGGGTCATCCACGACTCCCTTTCAGTTTCCGTCCCTAACACAAAATCTACTTCCATTTCGTTTATACTCGGGGCATGTAAGGTTTCGACGGGAACCAAGCCAATCTGTTGTGCATCACCAGTACTTGCGAATTTTGCCAATGAGTCGGCTTCCCCATTTTGTTCACACGGGATATGCGAAATAATGAAATATTCAAGGTCTGCCAATAGTTCTTGAATCTGAGCAAGGTATAGGGCAAGTCTCTACCCCTTTGCTTGATAGTCCCCCCATACTTGGTACACCACCAATTGTGATTCACAAAAGATTTCAACCGATTTTACTCCGAGTTCCTTGGTAAGTTTCAAACCAGCAATCAATGCTTCATATTCGGCTTCGTTATTCGTAGCTGGGAAATTGAGTTTCAAAGCATAACAAATTGACTGATTTTCGGGAGTTACAAGAATAACACCAGCCCCAAAACAACGGTCGTTGGATGCCCCACCGGTGTATAGCTTCCATCGAACGGCAGGAACTACATCACCACCACTTGGCTCGTCTGATATGGTGAATTCTGCATTGAAGTCTGCTAGCGCTTGCCCTTGGATAGCCCTCCATGGCAGGTAAGTGATATCGAACTGACTCAGCTCAATGTTCCATTTGAGTAGCCTTCTAGAGGTTTCTGGTGGTTGGAGAACCTACTGCAGAGGTTGATCGGTATAAACACTGGCCGGGTGTGCTTGAAAATACGGAATGAGCTTGTGTGATGCGATCACCAAGCAGTAGGCTAGCTTCTCAATCTTAAGGTAATTTCTCTCTACCCCCGTTAAATGCTTACTAACATAATACACTGGCTTTTGGATTCGGTCCTCTTCACAAATCAAAGCCGCACTGATGGCGTGCTGAGATACGACCAAGTAAACATATAACTCCTTATGGTCTATAGGCTTTGACAGGACCAGGGGACTTTCCAAGTGTCTCACTAGACCTCAAAATGCGTCCTAATTTCTCTTCCCTTTCCTTATCACATCGAAGAAAGGAATACACTTGTCGGTCGCTTTGGATATGAATCGACTCAATGCGGCGACTTTTCCATTCAGGCTTTGAACTTGCTTTATAGTTCTGGGCGCTTGTATGTCTCGAATAGCCTGAATCTTGTCTGGGTTGGCTTTGATTCCCCGCGCATTGACAATAAAACCCAAAAACTTTCCCGACGCAACGCCAAAGGAGCACTTTAGTGGATTGATTTTCATTCTGTAGTACCTGAGTATATCAAACATCTCTGCTAAGTCTCGAATGTTGTCGTTTGACTGTCGTGACTTCACGAGCATGTCATCCACATAGACTTCCATTGTTCTACCAATCTGGTCTTTAAACATCCGATTCACCAAACATTGATAGGTTGCTTCTGCGTTCTTCAACCCGAAAGGCATCACTACATAATAGTACAGCCCAATGTCCATGACAAAACTAGTATGTTCCTGATCTGGAATATGCATCGGGATCTGATTTATCCCAAATACCCATCCATAAATGACAATAATTCGTGTCCTGCTATCGAGTCGACCAAGTGATCAATTCTGGGTAAAGGGAAACTGTCCTTAGGGCATGCCTTGTTCAGGTCTGAGTAATCAACACAGGTCCTCCACTTCCCGTTCGCCTTCCTCACTAGTACGAGGTTAGATACCCATTCAGGATAGAGGGCGTCGCGGATGAACCCATTGGCCTTGAGTAGCGGACCTCTCTGGGTCCATGCCTCTTCTTTTTTGCTTCACTGGCACATACTTCGGGTCAATGTTCAACATATGACTTGCGATGGCGAGAGAAATCCCACACATATCGGAATGAGTCCAAGCAAAAACATCTAGATTCGCTCGGAGGAAATCGGTAAGATCCTCAATCATCGATGGCTGAGTTGGGATCCAATCTTAAGCACCCTTGATGGGTCATCACGGCTGACTGGAATGTCAATCTTCAGTTCAGCCGGTTCTGCTTTAGCCTCCTTGTGTTCTTCATCATCGTCTCTCGGATCTATGTCTCTATAGATCCGAACTTGTTGCCCAAGCCAAGGCTTGGGCGCTACTTGTCAATTTTCAGCAACACGGATGCAGACAGAGTTGTCCACACCCTTCCCCTTCTCTCTTCACTGGGCCTCTCTCGGCTCAGCCACATAACATGCATGAATAGTTGCTTGATCGCCATGCACTACACCAACTCCTCTATCCGTCAGAAATTTCAAGGTTAAACACCACGGGGCCAAAGCTGCCCTAAACTCTGCCAGGGCCGGTCGGCCCAAAAAAAAATATATGGGGAATCAACATCCAAACAAAGAACGGTAGGATCCATACCCTCCTACGTTCACCTTCTCCTAACTCATCCGGCAATTCAACAAAACCTATCCTATGTGGGATGGGAGGTGGCAAGTTGGAATCCGGGGTCTGGATGGGAGGTGGCAAGTTGGAATCCATCCTGCGTGATCGTTCCGACTGGTGTCTCCTCGATAAGTGATCTCCCAAATGCACATCCTGGGGACCCGCTTCGCTACGACCCTTGCGAGCCGGTGGAACTGCTTCCACTCGTGCTCCAGATCCTAAGTTTCTCACTCCAGTTTGAGTGTGATTTCCCAGGTGCAGGTGAGGGGCCATGGTCCCAGGTAAGGAACCTGGACCATTTCTGGTGGATTGCTCTACTGCACCTGTTTGTGCCGGTTCAATCCTACGGCATCTACGCCTGGGATGCTCATCTGATGAAGTAAAGCTGTCAGATGATGAGTAGGAAGCGGGGCTTCCTCCAGCATTCTGACATTGTTGCTGAGCGATCTGGGTCATGAGGTTGGCGTTTGCTTGAATATGCTCGTTAAGCTATCTCCTACTTTCCACGAGCTCTCTCATTAGCTCATTAAATTCTGCCCTGGTGACAACTTCTGATTGGTTTAGGGCGGTGGCGGCTCCAGTTGCTAGATTAGCTTGCTGATTACTAGGTCCCACTTGCTGGACGTTGGAGGTCTCATTGACATCCGCATTGTAGGGGGCTGATCTGGTAAGTGGTCTTCCCATTTTAGAGTTATCCATCGGAACTCTGAATAGTATCTATGAACTCCTGAGAACGAACTTGAATCTCCTTCGGGGGATTTCTTTAATCCAGTAACAACAAAGTAGATCCTAACAGTCTGAGTTCAGCTCTCAATGAAAGCACTAAAATGTTAGCACCAAAATTGGTCACTAACACCCTTGAATAGAGTTATGTAGAGAGATTAATGAAGAAAGTAAATTAAAACAAAGGAATATCACAGTAGAATGCAAAAACAACAATAGAAACAAGAACACCAGATTTATAATGGTTCGGCGTAACTGCCTACGTCCACTTTGAATGTAATGTTTATTACTTTCCCAACCACTTGAGTACAGATACAATCCGTAAACAAACAACTTGGATACAAGTTTGAACATAAAGGAGGCGAGTACAGAAAATGGCAGAGTATCCCTGGAGTACTTGAAAAAAGGTCCCTTTCACTGTACCCCTGCCCCTCTATTTATAGACGAAGATAGGCTGGTTCTCTTGCGTAGGCCCATGACCAAGACACTCCGGCTTACTACTGACAACACATGTACACCGAACCAAGCATACCGAGCCTCCAATGCCGAACGGTGGTCGCCGACCCACTTTGACCGAGCTCGGGTTTTCTTGTGAATAACTCGAAGTAAGTGGTGATTTGGGCCGAAGTGAAAGGATGCCGGTCGTATCTCCCTCATCTAACAACTATGGCCGAACCACTTCTTCTTCATTTACCTTGGCCGATCCGCCAAGGCCGAACAAACATGGCCGAACCACTTCTACTTCATTCACCTTGGCCGATCCGCCAAGGCCAAACCAACATGGCCGATCCACTTCTACTTCATTCACCTTGACCGATCCACTAAGGCCGAACCACTATGGCTGATCCACCTAAAACAGTCTCCCTGAGGCCGACCCATAAAATGCCGAGCTGCCCTTCCTTGAATATCTTGACCGATCTGCTCAGAACGACCCACGCAGGCCGAACGTCCACCACCGAACCACATATACAAGCCGACGAATTCACATCGGGCCTCACACTTCCAGCCCTATCATGACTCGAGTTTTCTAATCACAGTCTCTGCAACTACGTCTTATAGCCGGTCCAAAGTGCTGGGTAACAGATATCGCTCAAAAATCAAAATCTTAACCTCTCTCCCCCTTTTGTTATCATAAAAAATAATAATAGTAATTGAAATAGCTACGATTTGATTAAAAATATAAAATCAAATCAAGAGGGAAATATTAATTTCAATTTCCAATTAATCAAACAAAAATCATAATATTTTATTAATTAAAAACAAACTCTACTTTAGAGAAATGGTAGGATTATGGAAATTATTTTATAGTGACAAGAGTTTGATATTTTCAATAAAGGAATAATTTGTGCATTTTCTCTTTTCCAATATTATACAAAAATGTGAAGCACTTCCTAACCATGCATAACCGTCAGGACTTTTAAATGAGGCCAATAGTTACCCTTTAAAAAAAACATGTCAAGTATTTTCTAACAATGCATAACCGTAGGGACTTTTAAATGAGATTAGAATATACTTGATATTTATCCCTTTCTTATATGCGTCCCATCCATGCATAACCACGAGGAATTTTAAATGAGAATGAAAGCCCATATATAGAAATTCAAGTAATTCACCCATGCATAACCGCGAGGACTTTTAAATGAGAGTGAATACTTTAGGCTATAATTATTTTAGAAAAAAAATATATTTCCTTATTTTGAAATACCAAATTCTACACACTATATTATGATGTATGGATTGACAGAAAGGTGAAAGTGATAGAAATAATCATGGAATAAGTACTAATCTAAAAATATTATAAAATTTGTTTAAGTTTTATGAACTTATAAAATTAAACTTCCTCTTGTTATGAAATATAATTTAGTGAATATTAGGCACGCATCCTTAAAACAGATGCTAATTCAAAGCGGATCCCTGTGATAAAAAGTATACTTTCTACGTCCCTGTTTTTGGTTTCCGCCTATTTTTTCCCCAAATTACCCCTACGCTTCACTGTCGAGCTCCAGTTCTTCTTCTTCAGTTTCTTCTGATCAAATGAAAAACCGAGCCGAGTCTATAAACTATGAGAATCAAGAAATTAAATTGAAAACTCTACAAAATAGAAGGTTTATTTTTCGATTTTAATGAAAAACTACAATTAAATTGAAGACGAATCAAGCTTTTTTACAAAATATGAGATTATTAATAGTTGCAGTTAAGAATAATTGCAACAGGTTCTTTTTTTGGATTAAATGATTTTACATGGATAATTGCTGATAAGAATGCAATTATTCTGAATATTTGCAGAAATAAATGCAATTATTGAGAATAATTGCCGATAACTATGCAGTTATTAAGAATAATTGCAGAGGCAGATGAGTTTAGAATTGAAATGATTTTACAAGAAAAATTGCTGATAAGAATGCAATTATTTTGAATATTTTCAAAAATAAATGCAATTATTGAGAATAATTGCTAATAAATATGCAACTATTACAAATAATTGCAGAGAAAGATAAATTTAGGATTAAAATGATTTTACATGAATAATTGCTAATAATAATGTAATTAAGAAAGATGAATTTCGGATTGAAATAATTTTACATGAATAATTGCTGATAAGAATGCAATTATTTTGAATATTTGCAGAAATAAATGCAATTGTTTGAGAATAATTGCTGAAAACTATGCAATTATTATGAATAATTGCAGAGAAAGATGAATTTAGTATTGAAATGATTTTACAAGAAAAATTGCTGATAAGAATGCAATTATTCTGAATATTTGCATAAATAAATGCAATTGTTTGAGAATAATTGCTGAAAACTATGCAATTATTATGAATAATTGCAGAGAAAGATGAATTTAGTATTGAAATGATTTTACAAGAAAAATTGCTGATAAGAATGCAATTATTTTGAATATTTTCAAAAATAAATGCAATTATTGAGAATAATTGCTAATAAATATGCAACTATTACAAATAATTGCAGAGAAAGATAAATTTAGGATTAAAATGATTTTACATGAATAATTGCTAATAAGAATGTAATTAAGAAAGATGAATTTCGGATTGAAATAATTTTACATGAATAATTGCTGATAAGAATGCAATTATTTTGAATATTTGCAGAAATAATGCAATTATTGAGAATAATTGCCGATAACTATGCAGTTATTATGAATAATTGCAGAGACAGATGAGTTTAGAATTGAAATGATTTTACATGAATTTAGAATTTAAATGATTACATGAATAATTGCTGATAAGAATGCAATTATTCTAAATGTTTGCATAAATAAATGCAGTTATTGAGAATAATTGCCGATAACTATGCAATTATTATGAATAATTGCAGAGAAAGATGAATTTAGGATTGAAATGATTTTACATGAATAATTGCTGATAAGAATGTAATTAATCAGAATAATTGCAGAAATAAATGCAATTATTGAGAATAATTGCTGATAACTATGCAAATATTATGAATAATTGTAAAGAATGATGAATTTAATCTTCATAATTGAACTAAAATTCTTTATTTTGTTATTTATAGTTATAAATGTCTAGTTTTGTATTGAAATGCTTTTATATGAATAGTTGCCGATGAGCATGCAATTAATCAGAATATTTACAGACATACATGCAATTATTAAAGATAATTGCAGATTTATATGCAATATTTGCAAACAATTCAGCAATTATATGCAATAATTGATGACATGTCTGCAAGTATACGCAATAGTTGCAGACAATTCAGCAAGTATATGCAATAGCTGTTGGCATTTGAAGAAAAATCGATAATGTTTAAAATTTGCAGAATTCTCCGCAAATATATGGAATAATTGCACTCTTACCTTAAATATGTTTTTTGGGTATCAACAATGGATCTCATTTTAAAGATCATCAAATTTGTGATTTTTTGGTGACAACGGTATGCTGATCTGATTTTTCTACATAAAGTTATACGCGTTTGAAATGTTAAAAACGTAAAGGGTATTTTGGTCTTTCTGCGCGCGCGAATTTGAAAACAGGGACCGAAAATGTAAGTAGTTTGGCAAGGATTTTTTCTCTATTTTGAAACTTATTAGGGATGTGAGCCAAACTATCCCTATAATTTAATCACTATCCATCACTTTTCAAGCACTATAATAATTTTGATGAGTTCCAAAAGATTCAATTAGTCAATATTATCTTTTCTAGAGTACATCTCTTACCGAAATAAACTAGAGTATTTTTAACATGATGAAAATCCAAGTTTCAAAAATTAAAATAAGTGAAAATCAATTTTCTGTAAGGGGGTTTTGTGAAAATGACTTCTAGTTGAAAATCAATATAAAGAATTAAATAATTGCAAAAATGATTTCAACATGAGATGATATCAGATACCACTTGTATTTGAGGTATTCATGATGATATATAGTGGTATATAAGAAAAATGTGTACTCCTCAACACTTGAATTGTTTTTTAAAAATTTCAGCACGTCTATTTATATCGAGCACAAGTAAAGTAATCTATATTGAGCAAAAACACACACATTCAAAAAAATTGGTCAAAGCAGTTTTTCATGACATTTTCAAAGTGAATCAATAAAAACTAAAAACAGAAAAGTTATAACATTATCGGTTAGCTTTCCAGAACTTCAATAATTTCAAACATCAAAGTTGAGATATTCAAGATATGGTAGAAATACTTCAACAATGTCGATAAAAACATAATTAACAATATGTGAAAAAAATTGAGTTAAGAGATCATACCTCACTTTCCTTCGATGCCGTGATATCCAAAATGCGATGATCTCCATCTAATTTTTATAGGCTAAAGAGCATTTAAATTTTAGTTTATCAAACACCTAGAACAACTCGAAATCTATCTCCATCAATTTTGTTCCTTAGCCCACTTATGTGTCTAAATTTTGGAGAAGGCAAGTGGTCTAACTAAGGATGTAGGACCACTATTATTATCTATTGAAATCTTTGGTACCCAAATTTGTATATATAACAAACCATTAGCATCTACAATTGTACCCTTGGGAATCCAAATTTGTTTAAGTTTCAAACCATTTATATTCGTACTTTTTGGAATCCATATTTGTTTAACGGTTTTGTGTTTGTATATATTTCAACAATTATTCTTGCCATGTCCAATATTTCCACACTTTATGCATTTGGGTATCACATTTTTCTCCTTAACAGTGTTTTTAGTCGTTTGTTCATATTTTGACACTTTCACAAATCCAAATCCTTTCCTTTTATTCTCGAAGAGTTGATTTTCTAAGAGCGTATTAAATGATTTTTCTCTAGTGAAAAATTTGCGAGTAATCAACTCAAGTTTATTAACTTTGGATTTTAAAAGTTTATTTTCATTTATTAGCTTCGAACAACAACTAATGGTACTATCTCTCTTTTCAAAATTATTCATTTTCAAGCCCATATTTTCATTTTCAAGCTCTCTGATTTTAGTCTCAATTTCTTGCATCTCAATTTCAAAGAGTTGGAGATTTTCAAATTCAAAATTTTCAAAATCCTTGATTTTTTCAATCTCCTTTTCAAACACGTGATTTAATCGAATAATTTCATATTTTCTCAAAATCACGTTTTCTTTTTCAAGGGTTTTGAAATTTTCATTGACCTCATTTAATTTCTTTTCAAAAATCGCACATTTAGAACTTTTCGAGTTCTTAAAACTCTCCAACTCTTTTTGCAAAATATTGTTTTTACAAATCAACTCAGTTTTGTTCTTCTCCCTAATTAAAATTTCATTTTCTAACTTTTGAAAGTTTTCATGAAAACAGGCAAATTCTTTTTCATAGTCCAAACACCTTTTGCAATTAGAATTTTTATTTTTCTAATATTTTTAAGCTCATTTTCCAAATTATTATTTTTTTGATGCAGTTTAGATTGTTCTCTTTTCAACTTATTATTTTTCATCTCAAGAGCTTCATTATTTTCAATTAATTTTCGGTACAGGAGAACTAAATCATTGAATGAAAGATCACTTATCTCATCGGCTATTGAATCTTCATCACAGCTGTCTTTTGCAAATCCTGTTAAGCAAGTTTCTTCAACTGAGTCGATTGTGGAGGATTTCTCACCGTTGTTGACTTTTGCACCATATATTGCATTAAAAGTATTCCAGATTTCCAGTGCACTTTCACTATGAGAGATATAGTTAAAATTATCTCGATTAATATGAGAATATAGTATATGCATAGCAAGAGCATTAATCGAAGTATTTTTCTTGTCTATTATATCACACCCATTTTCAATAATATCCCAACATTTAAAATTAACATATTTTAAATAAAATTCCATTTTTAATTTCCAATTTAAAAAATCCATTCCATTAAAAATAGGGGGAATTATGCTGGATTGGCTCTCACTAGATTTGCAACAAGGGTTAGACATCTACGCTATTAACCTTGCTCTGATACCACTTGTAGGATCGTTTTCACCCTAGAGGGGGAGGGGGTGAATAGGGTGATACTAAAAATAATAAAAATTAATGCGGAAATAAAAATAATAACAGAAAGTAAAGTAGAAAAGATCACACACAAATTTACCTAGCTTCGGCAAAACCTTGCCTAAGTGCTGCCCTCACGGTTTCTACTAGAAATTAAGTAGTCAGACGCTTACACACGTAAACTTGCGACACCCGCTAATGACTAACCTAACTCTACGCTCAAAACCTTGCCACAACTCAGCCACCGAGTTGCGAATTCTCGAACTACACCACCGTAGTTCGTAACCTAGTCACACGACTAGAGAGTTACACAATTTTAAAAGAAAATTAAAATAAAAACTAAAAACAAAATAAAACTAAACACAAAACCCTATTATTATATAATTGAAGCCCAATGTAAAATAAACGCCGGCCCAAACAATTAATAAAAGAAGTCTTCCTCTTTTTATTTTTCTCGTGTAATCTTATGGCCGACTCGTGTCTGTTCTTTCTTCGTCCCTCTTTCACAAGCTTAGGGTTTTGCTGTAAATTGAAGATGCCACATAGATGCTGTGATCGATTGAAGTATGCTTTTGAGTTGAATTGCTTTGTCAATCACTCATGGCTTTGTTCGCTGCTCTTTGATTCTCTTCGGCTGCTTCAATTGATTCGAGTTCGAATGAGTCGAAATTGGTATGTGATTTATGCTTCTTTGATTTCCTTAAACTCGAATGAATAATATGCCGATAATGAATTGGGTTTTATAGGGATTAAAGCCCTAAAATTACATTTGTATATTTCGTTTGAATTCTTCACATTGTTTTTCTCGACCATGGATTTTTGCTTGAACGATGTTGATATTTCTGACTTTTTCATCTTATATGTGTTACTGTATTTGCTCCGACCTTTTCTCCCGCGAATTTGATATTTTTGAATTTTTTGAGATAAAGCTTGACTTCGACTTCATGAATTATCTTTGCTAGCAATCAACACTTGTTCATCGTATTCTTCGAGCTTGTATTTGAATTTGAGATAGTGTTGACCTCTTGAAAACTTACAGGTTCACCATGATTTTCTCTGGGATTTATTTAACCTGCTGTTTCATTCATTTTTTGGCAATATTCGAATTTTTGACCATGGCATTTAAATTTGTATTTGAAACTAATCTGACTTGTTCGAACTGCTACTTGCACTGTTTTGTAAAACTGTAAACTGCTCTTGCACACTTCTAGTTCGGTTTCCTTTTGAAGTCATGTGTACATTTGAGCACTTTGAACCTGTGGTCTGGTCTGGTTTAGTTCTGAACTGTTTACCTCTGAATGTTTGCATTGTGCATGTCTGGTTCAATGTTGAAGTCTTTTGGTCTTCATGTCTAGTGGTTTTGGTCTCCACTATGTTGATTGAGGCTGTTGTCATTTGTGTTGCATTGTGTCTTCATGTGTTTTCATACTTGCTTTGTTGAAACAGACTTTGATTATTACCTTTGTTTGAGCTACATGCTTTGCAAACTTGTGTTGCTGGCTTCAAGTAGCTTGTTGAGTTCATGTTACCCTTGTGACTTTGAGCTTCTATCTTGTTACCTATCACCTGAGTCTTGATTGTTGCATCATGGAGTTTTCATGTGTGTCGAAACTGAAATGTTGTATGCACCACTTTGTGCATATGCACTGCCCCGTACTTGTGCCTGAATTCTGTGATGTTTTGTTTTTGTATTGCCACCTGAGTTGAATCCAGCTTATGCTTGGGTTTGACCTTGTGCTCACTTGTCCCTGTGATTTTATCAAGCAAGTATATATCAGTGTGCACGGTTGTGACATGTACAGTGATACAATGTGCTTGTTACAAGTTGTTCGTGTATGATGGATTAAAAATAAATGATGACGAACAACCCAAATAACTGAGGCAAATAATATTTTCAAACACACACTTCATTGTACACTGCAAAATATTTCTTTTTCAATTTTACTTCGTCAATGTTTATTTTGCAGATAATTCAGATACGAGATACAAGCTGGATTAGAGTTAAAGATCAAATACGAGTGATGAGTGAATGTAGTGAGGTGAAAATGCATGTAAAAATTTTATATTGAAAATCGTGTTGTAATTGAAATTGTACTGTAATTGACAATGTGTAAATGTATAGTGAGAGCTTAAATTTGTACTATTCGAATTTGTAATAAAATATTTGTTTGAATTAAATGTTTGTATGAATATGAATTCTATGTTATTTATTTTATTCAACAAATATTTATTTAATTATGTGAAAAATAAAATAGTACAATAACAAATACATTTAAACGAATATATATATATATATATATATGTTTATTATCATCAAACAAAAATCATAGGCTATTGTATTCTATAAGGATGTCTTAGAACTTAACCAGAAAGGCTAAGGCAAGGAGGGAATGAGAGCCAAGCAATGTTACTAAGGCAACGACTGGGATCGACTAAACCAAGGGACCAGCATTCTTTTAGCCCAATCAGCAGCTGAGCGCAAACAACTAGTAAATTATCATCAAAACGGAACAACAACAACACAAGACCTTAGAAACATCCCAAACTCTAAACTCCAGAAAAATCCTAAGTGCTTGGATCGCCAGCGACCCATGCATCTCCCTGATTCTTCAACGAGCTAATTAAGGATGCAATGAAAAAGAAGCCAAGTCACTGACCCGCGAGCAACCCATAGACCATGGGTCGCTAGCGACCCATGGTTTTGGCTCGGATCACGAACTAAAACCCCCAGGGTCGTTCCCTACCTACCTGCGAGTGGTTGATAAATAGGCCTGGCACAAGCTCTCCAACCCATATAAATACCACCCTACCTGCAACATAAGAGGGTATCTTCTCTGATTTGGTTGCTGAAACTCTGCTGGAAACCTTCTTCACTCTCTATCTCCCTTACAACAATCTCCAAAGGAATTCACTGTGATTCTCTAGTGGATTCCAACTCCGGAGATTCAATCTAGCTAAGGATAATCAAAAGCCTTGTAATCAAACACTACTTGCAATAGCAATCAGTCATAATAAAACTATAAAGTGGACGTAGGCTTCATTAACAGCCGAACCACTATAAAAATTCTGTCTTCTTTCTTTTACTGTTCTTTTGCTATACCTGTGATCTGTGATATTGCCCTGTCAGAACAGGGCTGGTGCTTTCGAACTCAAACCAGGATGTTGATCCATTTTTTGGGTTAACATGTATCTTTAGAGTGTCTTTCTTGACCTACACTATGGATCGCTAGTGAATTGGATGACCAGAACTTCATAGGTCATCACCAATCCAAGACTTGTTCCTAGAACTAAATCTCTATTCGATGGGCGTTTTTAACCACTCAACCATTACACGTTAAAGCAATCATTATATTTAATATATCCTAACAAGTTAACATCCATACACATCAAAGTAAAGCCTAAATCTAAGGGTAGAAACTAGATAAACTATCAGAACAAGGGTGATCTATAAGAACACAATTTCACAAATCTTTTCCAAATCATTTGAAATTAACATATGTGATTAGTTAAGATTTTAAACACATTTTATCATCTAAAAATCATTTTAAAACACCATTTTAGGGCGTATAATTACTAAAAGTTAGAGGTCCTAACCAGTCAACTCAATCCAAAAAAATCCAAAAGTGTACAAATCTTGAGATGAACAATAACTCCAAGTGATCTCAACAGAAAATCTTCAAATCCAAATGCTAATTTTACTAATCTCTCGTTCATGACAAGGTTTGGCTAATTAAAGTAAGGTTTAGGCTAATCTTGTAACGACACGTAAATTTAACTGGTTTTCATAACGTAATTAATTGAAATTTTGTGAAATTTTAAATAATAAAATTTTGAATTAAAAATCTGATATTTGAAATGCGTCCATTTTAACATAGCAACTGGTAAATTTTCATCAGAAAATATGCAAGTAAATTTTATTGTGTAATTCTATTTCAATTTAAATCAGTTAATATTTGATGGTAGTAAAATGTTTTTCCACACTTGAATATTTTTCTACAGAAAATTTGAAAATCATCTTTTGAGTAAGACATTATCCTTCGTTTCGTAAAATTTGGACTTCTATTACTCCGTCGGTCTTATTTTCGACTAAATAACAGCATTTCCGGTACCGGATATCGACTTTTGATAGGATGATCGTACCATGGATATCTATATACCGTTTTGATCGTCCCGTCATGCTGATCTCTGCGGTATATTCATTTCTGTGTTCAGGGTTTCGGTGCATGGCGGAATCCGCAAAACGGTTGTCCGTATCGGTATCCACTGAGCTGTTTGTTTCCCTATGTCCTTTTGTGTTCCCGAGACAACCAATAGCCAGCTGTTTTATTTCCTTCAATTCTTGTGCACGTCTGTTGTCATCCCCACGGTTCCAACTTGTTTTGGTTTCGTGAAGTAAATTATATTAAAGTATTCAATTATATGGTCCTCTACCGTTCATTCCCCTTCTCTCATTTTTTTTCTTTCTTTTCTGGGAAACTTCCATTTGAAAGAGAAACCTACTTCTTCTCTTTAAATTACATCATCCTCCAATCCACCTTCGGCTCTCCACCCCTCACCACCGAAACTTCACCCACCAGAACCTCCACCGTTTTGCAACCCGCTGTTCTCACCTGCAAAGCCAGTAGCTCCGACCCTCATCTCCACTCACGGACCCGCTTCCCCGCGCGCTGCTCCTCGCATCACCGTTCAACCCGCGCCCATCCACCCATAGCCAACACCAGGCCTCAACAGACTCTGCCTAGCACCTCATCCCGCCTGGATTTCCTCTCAATGTCGGGCATTGTCATCTTCTGTTGACGGTACATATTCATATACCGTATATTCTATATACTATATATAGTTATATATAAATAAGGTTAGTGTATATATTAGTCTATATATGGATTACGTCAGTTATATATGTTGTTTATGGAAGTTGCATATAAATCAAATTGTTAGTTATATATATATTTCCTGTTCATAAAATAATAGATATGAGCTACATATTATAATGCTGAAGGTATTATATTTCATTTATTAAAAAGTATTTATATATATGAGTTAGTTATGTTTTTAATGTAAAGATTTTTTTTATAGTTATGACAGTATTGATTTTTTATAGCATATATATATGAGTCTAAACTTTTAGTCAAACTATGTTAATATTTCTTAAATAGACTCTTGAATTTTTTTCGTATAAATGGTCTGTTTAAAACATTTACATATTAAATTTGATGCTATATACATTTTTGATGTAATATGTATATGAGTTATATACTAGTTTATATATGTGCTTGAGTCTGGTTTTCAAGTATATACATAGGGATTCCATTTTATATGTGTTCAAATTTAGGATTGATTTGAATGTATACACTTTGATTTTTAAAGTTATTTATGCAGACCCAGATTTTGTATGGGTTTTAATTTTGCAGCTTTTATATGTATACAATATAATATATTGCCTAGCATCTTTTGTTTATATGAGTGCATATATATATATATATATATATGTTTATAGTAGTGAATTTTTAATATTAATAAAGTAATTTATGTCAGTATAAGCTTATATATGGGTTTTGTATATATATTATTATATATAAGTTTGTATATGCATTTGCTTTAGAGGTCTGATAATTAATATAAAGGCAGTGGATATTTTTTTAATAATATCTGGGTTGGTTTTAAAATATACACATGTATGTTAGTTAACTGGGTTCTATATATGTAATTATCTAAAAGGAATAAAATGTATATTAACCGTATGTTGAAATCTGGATTATTTTATTTTCAAACATCTATTTTTAAGATGACATATGTATGTTGTATAGATATGTTTACATATGTATTATATATATATATACTGTTAGTTTATAATGTTTGATTTTATATATATTACACATATGTATACTTGAGTTTGATTTTAATTTATATTATATATGTGTTTAATTTAAACAATGATTTTGAAATATACATATATATATATATTTAATTTAATATATGTTGGAATTTAGAATATGATTATATATATATAGCTATATATATGGTTATATAAGTTTGCTTATACCATTTATCTTCATCGACCCAATTCTGATTTGATTTCGTCTATTCCTTGTTATCAGCTTTGATCATTGTATTCGTACTTGGATTCGTAACTCAATTTCAATGTCCGTATCTGTGTACGTATCCGTGTTATCTCCTGTTCTCTCTAGCCTCGAAAGGTGAGCAATCACTCACGATTAATGTCCTTATATTTATTAAATTGATTTCAATTGAAACGACAATTGAAATATGCTGCTGTTAGTTATTTACATTGATATATATATATATATATATGTTGTTATCTGTATCTGTTCACCTGTGACATCTGACACCATTATCTGTTATTTATATTGATGATATATGCCTGTTATATTATTATCATATCTGTTATCACTCTGCAAGTTCCCTGTTAGTATAGAATTCACTATGGGTTGAAATGATACATACCCGAACGATCTGTAGAATAGGAGAAAATCGTTATGGGTTGAAATGATAAACCCAAGCGATTTTCAATTGAATTGAATTTGGGATTGCGGGTTGAAAAGATATATACCCGTATATATATTTAAATTACGGATTGAAATGATAAATATCCGTATCACTTGACCATAGGGTAGAGAATTATATACAGACACCGTTGGCCTATATATAAATATTTTGAAAATGATTTCTATGGTTTTGGAAAGAAATATATGGTTTTATAAAATATTGATTTTAGATATTATATAAATGTTATTTTATATATAGTTAAATTCTTGATTTTAAGCTATGTATAAATTTGTTTTAATATAAAATAAGTTTAATAATAAAAGTTTGATTTTATTAAAATATAATATGGTTAAGTATTTATTTAAATTATATTTTAATATAGAGTTTGTAATGATTTAATAAATTAAGGTTGAGAAGATAGATTTGAAATTGATTTGAAATTTCATTTAATTAAGAATTATATTTAATTAAATCGATTTGAACTTATGGAATTTAGGGTTTTAAAAGATATGATTTTATAACTTGATTTTTGGTTTAAGATGATTTAAAATGAATATTTCAAGTTTAAATAAATTGAAGGAAATATTTAGTGATTTGAAATTTGGGCTTTTATTTAAATGATATTGAATTTATTTAGTGAATATTGCAAAAATAAATAATAATGAAGTTAAATTAAGATATATATGAAATTATCAAATTTAGTTTTGAAATGGTGGAATATATATAAAGCTTTGAAGTATATTGAAATTGAAATGGTTTATTTTAAGGTTCAAATCCGTATTTGAAATCGATATAATTTGAAATAGTTTAATTAGAACTTAATTGAATTGAAATCAATGAATTGAGATTGAATTAAATGTGAATTTTGGAATTCGAGTTGATTTGAATTGATTTATGAAATTTGTGGAGACTATTTTATTTTATATAATGTATTTTAAATTATATTTAAAACTATTTTATATTATTTTATAAACTATTTTAATATAACTATTTTTACTATAAACTATTTTAAATATACTAATTATTTAATATAAATTGTTTTAACTTATAACTATTTTATATAAATTATTTTATTTTATAAACTATTTTATTTTATATACTATTATTAATATCTAAACTATTTGGAGGAAAGGGTTATGATGTCAAAGTGTCATGATTTCCAAAGTTATGATTTCAAAGTGTTATGATTTCCAAAGTTATGAATTTCAAAGTATTATGATTTCCAAAGTATTATTATTTCAAATTGTTTTGGTTTCAAAAGTATTATAACTTTGAAAGTACTATGATTTTGGAAGTGAATATTTTTGAAATGGAAATGATATCGTATTGATATGGATTTTAAATGGAAATGATATTTTGGTTTTTAAGTATAAACTATTTTGAAATGACCACGGTGTTGTAATAACGTTTGGTTGTTAAAGAGACCGGGATCAGATATGGGCATACTCTCTGTTGATACCGAAAACCACTTTAACAACTGTGTACGCAGTGGAGATTCCAGAATAAAGTTGGATGGTGGCGACGATCCTATATGAGGTATATACATAGACCCGACTCCCGTGAGTTGGCATAAGGTGGCTAAAATAGGAGCAATTGACGGGCTAATGGTAGCTCCTCTGATCGGACACACTCCATCGTATGCCATTCTATTACTTTGTGATCGATTTGGTGCGAACCCTTGATTCGGGAGTGTGGCTCGAGGTGGGCGATTGCTGCGGCTCTGCGTTACCACCGGCCCGGAAGTGTAATTTGTATATCTACCCTGGTATTGCCTAGTTATGTCGTGTCACCTACCCTAGCGTGCTTTACTACGAGTTTGATTTGTGTCGTACCTATGGAGTATCCTCTGGTAGCCCTAGTTTACGGGGTATTACGGTACTGTATAGACTATTGGCACACCTAAAAATGTGTTAAGGTGGAAAATGTAAAGCCTTAAAGCTATTTTTAAATAGTATACTTTACTTTAGACATATTATAATAGCGTATATTACTACATAGTAGATATTTTAATGGATCCTTATAGGATGGTTATCCCAAACATCCTTTAAGTTAATGTATTTCAGTTGATATTTCACTTGAGTTGGATTTATTTATATAAGAATGTTAATCCTGACTCGAGTGTTTTGTGTTTTGCTTTACGCTCGGGTCAGGCTGAGTAATACTACATTTGAGACTCACCTTTGGAGTTGGAGCTTCGCTAGGAGATCCAACTATCTATCCAGCTTTCAGTTATTCAGTTGATTTCAGAGATGTATTCTGATCGTGTATTTGACTATTGTATTGAGACATCTATGTATTTGAGACCTCTATTGTATCTTATTTAACTCTGTTATATTTATATAGTAGCTTCATGAACTACTATTCTTTTGTTTCTGTTGCTTATTGTTATATTACTCTATGTCTGTGATTCTGTGATTTTTTATTTACTGTATATGCTGAGTTTTGCCAAATTTAAATTAACAATCTGATATTTTGAGCAATTCAAATCCGACATGTATGGATGCGAATGGTTGAAAATTTTAGGACTTTACAAATCTTTTGTCTTAGAAGTGGTTAATGGAGATTTTTCTCTTTATTTTAGGAAGTGTGTAATGATGGACAGAAGTCCCATTTGCCCCATCATGTTGCTAATCTCGAAATGGGCTTTGGGCCTAGTCATTAACTCGCCAATTACCCATTAAGCTATTTAAAAATCAATTGAAACTTCAAACAACCATAACTCCCAAACGGTAAGCCCGTTTCCTTACTATGACCACTCTATGGAAAAGAAACCATCATCCCGTTATAATGGGAGTGGTCTTAGACCCTAATTTGGCTCCTATCAAAAGTTATAGGCCATACAAGATTTTAAGGGTCAAAATCATCCGATAAAAATTCTAGGATGAAAAATGTCTCTTGTAGTCATTTTTTAAAGTTATAGAACCACACGATCCTAAATAAAAATAATATTAATATTTATGGTCCCCCGATACATAGAATACGAGTCGTTACGTTATTCAATAACTGATCTATAACAACCCCACCATAATATCCATATTACTAAAGAACATTATAAATAATGTCAAATAGTATAGAGAATACAGCTTATTAAGGGCGACCAAATGCAAATATAACTTTAAACTAAAACTGACACGTTATACTTGCCATTTTACTAAATCTCTGAAATTAAATTTGACATGTACGGTCAGTTGAAATAATAACTCATCCATTTTTCAGAATCAAAACAATATATCATATAAAATAGTAATCATATATCAAAGTGGAATAATAATCTCATATAAAATACGTATTGTGAGTCTACAAAATAAAATACTAGACTCACTTAATATACAAGTGTGTAACACCACATATATTTTATAACCTTATTAAGATATTTAATTAGTTAAATTAAATAATGTGAAGATTAAAAGGTTGAGATTTGATTAGTTGGAGGTAGCCGTGCCATTTTAAAGGGGTTAATTAAAATGAAATAACACTAGGTCGTGTGTTAGGAAATGAGAAGGGTATTTTAGGAAATAGCAAAAACTTATACCCTAAACCCTTAGGGAATGGGTAACTCACGTTCATTATTCTCATTTCATTAAAAAACGAAAATAGCTAAGGCCGGCCACCATTTCCAATCTCAAGAGGAGAAATAAAGCTAAGATTCAAGAGGAAAGAAGAAATCAACTAAATCAACACTCAAAATCTCATCTATAATCTCTAAAGCAAAGGTGAATTATTACTACATCCCTAATACTTTTAGTTTTTGGTTTTGTGTTTAGATATGAAATGCTTTTGCTATAATATTGTCATGTTTGATGTTTTAAGATATATATGTTTATTATTGATGAAAATATAAATGTTTATTTTGTTTTATGATAATGTTTAACATGAAAACCTTATTTAATGACATCAGAATACCTTGAAAATTTAAATATAGGCCTGGAATAATATTTTAGAGATAGGTTTTGATTTTCATAATTTTCTGATTTATTATGGATTTTATACGAATTTTCGAATGAAAGAAATTTTTTGGGTTTTAAATTATTTTCGGCTGAAATAATAAGTGTTTGGGTTTGAGATTTTAATATGTTAGGCAATATATTATAATACATTTTCTGGATTTTTTCCAGAATTTTCCTAAGTTATTTGAGGGATATATAAAATTATTTATGGTATGAGATTTAAATGTTTTATATATTTATAAAGGAGAAAGGGCATTTTGCAAAATAAAAATATTTAAAATTCTGGTAATTGCGGTAGCAAAATTATGAAAAGTATTTTATTGACCAATGAGAATTTGACAAACAAAGGCAGGTTACCTTCCACCCCAGACCTTTCGTCTCAGTCGAAGGGTTAACTTTCGATAAGGTCAAAGTTCAATGCATAAGTATCAAGTAAGTGGTACGTAATAAATTGAATATAGCCGAAAGATTTTAAGCCGAAAGGTTGATGGCCTAAAGGGTTGAAATATAATTGTCTTATAAGTGAAAAGCTTTCGCCTGCTTTGCTTTCAAATTTGAGCTTTCAACTTGGTCACATCCTGCCAGGTCATGTTATTTAAAAGAAAAGACTTTAAAACCTTTGGATGTAGTCGATAGGTTGTAGCTACTACTGCCATTACTTTGTATTGAAACCTTCCAGCACAGCCGAAGGATTTCCACTGCTTTTATAAAGGTTTTTGTTTGAACCTTCCGACTTTACTTGTTTTTAAAATTAGCCGTTTCTCCAATGCTTTCGGAGGGAAGCTTTCGACTTAGGTGGTTACCCTTGTTTTGTGAAACATAACCAAAGGCTTTCGAAAGGTTATTTAGACATTTTTGAAAGGTTGTTTATATAAAGACAAAAGGTTTTAAAAGAAGGTTTCCAGATTGTTTTAAGTTGAACCCAGTATGACTACGAAGGGTTACTGTTTTAAAAGGTTTTATGTATTCGAAGGGTTCTGTTTCGAAAGGTTTATTAGAAGTTTTCGAAAGGTTTTTGAAGGAAGGTTTTCTAAAGGTTTTTCTCAGGCAATGACTTAAAGTGATTTTAAAGAAGGATGTCTAAGGTTTATAACTTCCGACAGGATTGCTTTAAATAAATTCAAAAGGTTTTAGAGATGATTTCGAAAGGTTTAAACTTGGATTTTGAAGGAGGTAGTTTCAAAGTATGGAAAGAGGTTCTTTCAAATGGTAAAGTGTTTTCATCAATTAAGTTTTGAGAAAAAGATATATATATCTAACATGGTAATATGATTTGAGTAAAGTATAAAGATTTATTTATTTTCCTTGTTTAAAGTTTGATTTAAAGGTTTAAATCATTTTAAAGTTGTTTTCAAGGAAAATTATGGGAGGGGATCCTTAAGTATAAATGACTCAGATATTAAAAACCAGATGGGACTCGTATGGGGTCGCGCCCTATACATTAGCTTGTAGCCCCAGCTAATTGTTGCCCAAAATTCCAATATGTAGGGCTTGGTCACAGGTAGACTAAAATTATGATTACACACCGAAAGAAATATATGTTGTATATAGATAGGTTATTGGTAAGCCCGGAAAACAATTAGGCTCAGGAGAACCTGGGAGATGTTTAAGTTAGGGACAGACCGTCCAGAAGTGAGATATTTAACAGATAGTTTAAGATAGACCGTCCCGATGGGAAATGTTAAACAGATAGATAAGGATAGATAATCTTAAATATGAATATCTAACAGATGTTAGGTAAATTTTGATTATGTTGTCCGTTAGGCCCGAGTCAGCCAAATGTTTAAAGTTATTTGTGTTGAACGGGTAGTTCATTATCACCTGATATTTATGTTGGTTTACATAATGTTTATTTTGTAGAATTTAACCATTGTGGATGCAAGTGCATAGTGTATGGTTATAAGAAAGGATTTGCAAAGATATGTTTTAAAAAGGATGTTAGTGAGAGGAAACCAGTTCCGCTAAGCGGCGTGGTCTCACTTAACATAATTAAACCGGGATGTATAGTATTATTCATACCAGGCTTTATGTCTGACTCGAAGTTTATGTTTCCCCTTAAACTCTCGGGTACTCAAAATTAAATTTGAGTAGGTTGAGAGGTTAAGGATCTTTTCAGGTTTAAGAAAGTTGACGAATAAGCTACCGGAAGATGCTGGAGGCAACGGATAGCTATTTAGGATTTGCTGCTTTTATTTATGTTTAGATGATTTTCCACTGTGTTATGATGTATTAGGTCTTATATGACCATTTGACTCTAATCAATCGAGGGGGTAGCTTCATATACCGCTCTCGACGTAATTGTAATAACTATATTTAATCTGTGCCTGGGAAAACATTTTGGGTTATGTGACGTGAATGTGGAACAAATTTTATATGGAAATGTAATGAAGTGATATGTTATTTTGGAAATCTTTGTTTTGTTTCATATTCAAGCGCTTCTGAAATTATTGATACCATTAACATAGCCGTATTTAGTCGTCGGAAGCTAATACTATAGATGACTGCTACATCTGTAGCGCTTAGTTTTGGGCCTCTAGATAGGGGATGTTACAGCTTGGTATCAGAGCATGGTTTATGAAATACTTTAACTAAAAATTGATTTTTGAAAACATAATCTATAGAAATTAGATTTGAGATCGGGGTATGGGATAACGCTATAATAACGTACTTGTATTTATATATATAAGTATACGCTCTATTTTTAGACTCCTTTCTTAGTTTGGTTATTCATCTGTATCTCACGAGGTTTGAATACAGATATGGAGGGAAGAAGAAACCAAGTGAATGATGGAGGAGACAGCACCACTACCAATGGAAATGCCCGACCAAACGCAAGGAGAGATCCTGGTGAGGAACAAGTAGAAAATGCTGGTGCAGGAGTTACCCAAGTGGATATGAGGGCATTGTATCAATTCTTTATGAATATGGTGCAAGTTGGAGTAGCAGCAGGTGTTGTTGGAGGAAACACTACGGGAGGAGGAGTTCAAGAAGTTCCAGCGGTCAATCAGTATGCCAATTTGAGTAGAGATCACATTAGTCTCGGAGGGAAGCCGTTCACTGGTACCGAAGATGTGATTGAAGTAGAAAACTGGCTACTGCATTGTGAAAGGATTTTCGCTGATTTAAGGCTAAATGAGCGCAGAAAAGGAGGTTGGCCTCAGGGCAGCTGTAGGGAGCTACATTATTTTGGTGGAACACTATCACTACCGGAGTTGATGAAGAGACCATTACTTGGGAGGAATTCAGAAGAAGGTTTACGGAGAGATTCATGTCTGTTATGGCGCAGGCTGCATTGGTAAGGGGGTTTGTAGAACTAGAGCAGGGAGATATGAGTGTGTTGGAGTATACCAGGAAGTTCGAGGAACTAGCCCGATACAAGTATGCATTGGTTGATACCGTTATTAGTAGATATGAGAAGTACATCGGTGGATTGAGGCCAGAACTGATAAGTGCTACTTTGCTGCACTTAAGAGACCCTAGTGATGTTGTTATTGAGATGGCATTAAGGCAAGAAGAAGCATTGGCTTGCCTAAATAAGAAAGTAAAAGAGGCTTAGACTGGATAGGCTCAGAAGAGGAAATTTTTCCAGAAGAAGATTGCTCATAAAGAAGGGGCACAAAAGAAGAGTAAAGCTGAAGTGGTTTGTTACAACTGCAACAAGAAAGGGCACTATGCCAACGAGTGTTGAGCCAACAAGGGAAAAGAAAAAGAAGCCGATGGGAAGAAGAATGTCATATTCTTTAATTGCGATCAAGTGGGTCATTTCAAGAACAAGTGCCCAGAGCCACCAAAGGAAGGAAAGGGGCGGGTTTATGCCTTGGAGCCACAACCGCAAAATCAGTTGCTCAGGAAATGGGAAAAGCTGTTTTAGGAGGCTCACTGTAGATCCACGGTATGTCTGTTAGCATCCTATTCGATACCGGGGCATCCCATTCTTTTATTTCTCGATGTTTGGTAGATAGACTTAACCTGGAACCCTCTTACTTAGTTACTTCCTTAAGGGTTGCTAATCAAATAAGAGGTTATGCAACACTTGGGATGAGGTGCGACCATCTAGAATTTGATTTGTTAGGCCATACCTTTGATTGTTATTTGCATGTATTTGACTTTGTAGGATTTAGGATTATCTTGGGGATGGATTGGTTGAGTAGGTACGACACTAGGATATTTTGCCAAGATAGGAAAATATCACTTAGTCATCCAGATTGTAGTGATCGGATAATTTATGTTGTAGAGAACCCTAGTTGTGAGGTGAATGGTTTACTGGGTGTTATGGAGTTGGAGGATGAGTTGCATCGAGTCTTTGTAGTTAGAGAATTTGCCGATGTGTTTGAGCCAGTCGTTGGGCTGCCCCTGAAACGAGCTATCGAGTTTCAGATTGATTTAGTGCCTGGAGCTGAACCGGTGATTAGGCCGCTGAGTAGGATGACACCTACAGAAATGAAAGAATTGAAGGTGCAGTTAGTAGATCTGGAAGGCAAAAGTTTATTAGGCCGATTAGTTCGCCATGGGGAGCTGCTGTTGTGTTTGCTAAGAAGCCGAACGGATTGTTAAGGCTATGTATCGATTATCGTAAGTTGAATGAGAAAACGATAAAGAACCGATAAATTGACGATTTGTTCGATCAGTTGAGTGGAGCAAAGGTATTTTCTTAGCTAGATTTGGCGACGGGATTTCATCAGCTTAGAGTGGCAGAGGATGGCATTCCTTTAACGACATTTAGAACGAGATATGGATCGTACGAATGGTTAGTTATGCCATTCGGACTAACTAATGCGCCGGCATTCTTTGTAGATCTGATGAATAGAATTTTTTGAGAGCATTTGGATAAGTTTGTGTTGGTTTTCATTGATGACATTTTGATATACTCTAAGGATGAGAAGGAGCATTAAGTTCATCTCAGAGTAGTGCTCGAGACGTTGAGGGAGCATCAGTTGAAGGCTAAGTTTACGAAGTGTCATTTTGGGAAGAAGGAAGTGAAGTTCCTTGGTCATGTCGTCTCTGAGAAAGGGTTGTCTGTAGATCCGACTAAGATTAAAGCGGTGAACAATTGGAAGAGACCCAAGACGGTGACCGAGATAAAGAGTTTCCTTGGATTGGCGGGATATTATTGGAGATTTATAAAATATTTTTCACGGATAGCAGCACCGATGACAAAGCTTATGCGAAAAGATGTGAAGTTCATTTGGACTGATAAGTGTGAAGAAGCATTCTAGAGCTTGAAACACTTATTGACCCATACACCGGTGTTAGTGGTTCTGGAGGGGAATAAGGATTTAGTTGTTATACAGATGCATGTGGAACCTGATTGGGAGCTGTGTTGGTGCAAATGGGTAAAGTAATTGCCTACGCTTCTAGATAGCTCTGGCCACATGAGGTTAGGTGTCCAACGCATGACTTGGAGTTAGCTTCCGTTATATTTGCTTTAAAGGTGTTGAGGCATTATCTTTTGGGAAAGAGATTTGAGCTATATACTGATCATAAGTCGTTGAAGTATTTGTTCTCTCAGAAGGAGCTGAATATGAGACAACAGAGATGGTTGGAGTTTATTGCTGCCTATGATTTTGGAATTGAGTACACACTCGGAAAAGAAAACAAGGTAGCAGATGCACTCAGTCGGAAACATCAGAACACGGTATTGGCTATGATCACCGAGTGGAAAGACTTGGAAGCGTTATCGGATTGTAGTGTGTGGTTTAGGTCCGAAGTAGGGTCGAGTACATGAAGTACTGTATTGTCTTGTTTAGAAGTTCGACCAATAATGATTGAGAAGATAGCCTCTAAGCAAGAGGAGGATCCGGTATTGACTGAGCAGATCAGAAGATTGAAGGAAGGAATGGAGAGCAATGACCTAAAAGATTTCAATCTTGACCATAATGGGTGGTTGAGAAAGAAAGGAAGATTATGTGTTTCAAATATAAGAGATATAAGGAAGGAGGTTTTGGATGAGTGCCATCGTTCGAAGTTCACTATCCACCCAGGAGGAATAAAGATGTATCAGGATATGAAGAGAAATTTCTTCTGGGAAGGTATGAAGCAGGATATTGGATTGTGTGTTAAGCAGTGCTTGAATTGCCAACAGGCAAAGGCTAAACACCAGAAGCCAAGTGGATTGCTTCAACCGTTAGAGGTTCCTTTATGGAAATGGGATTCAATCTCCATGGATTTTATTGATGGGTTGCCGAGATCTAGAAGGGAAAACGAAAGCATATGGGTCATAGTAGATAGACTGACTAAGAGTGCCCATTTTGTTCTGGTAAAGTCAACTAGAACGGCACCCGATTTGGCAAAGTTATTCATGAAGAATGTGGTTAGAATGCACAAGATTCCTTGTAGTATTGTCAGTGATAGAGATTCTTTATTTACTAGTGAGTTCTAGAAAAGTCTACAAGAAGCATTAGGAACCAAGCTCAACATAAGTACCGCTTACCATCCATAGACAGATGGGCAAACGAAAAGAGTTAACAAAGTCTTGGAAGATTTGTTAAGAGCTTGTATATTATATTTTGGGGGATCGTGGGAAGACCATCTTCATCTAGTCGAGTTCTTGTATAACAATAGTTATCAGACTAGTATTGGGATGGCACCTTTGAAGAATTGTATGGAAGACCTTGCAAGTCTCCCGTATGCTGGTTAGAGACCGAGGATAGAATAGTTCTTGATCCGGATTTAGTGAAGGAAGCTGCAAAAAAGATTGAGTTGATTCGAGCTAGGATGAAGGAAGCTCAATCTAGCCAGAAAAGCTATGCAGATAAAAGAAGGAAGAATTTGGAATTTTCTGTCGGAGATTATGTGTTTGTTAAGGTTTCGCTAATGAAAGGTGTAATCAGATTTGGGAAGTCAGGGAAGTTAGCACCTAGGTTCATTTGTCCATTTTGTATTATTGAGAGGATCGGAAAACTCGCTTACAAAGTGGAGTTACCGAGTAGTTTGGCTGGAGTCTATAATGTTTTCCATGTTTCTCATCTTAGGAAATGTGTTAGAGACCCGGAGACTACTATAGCACCTACAGTATTAGAAGACTTAGTAGTAGAACCGGATTTTACTATAGTTAGGAAACCGATTCAGATTCTAGCTAGAGATAAGAAGAAATAGAGGAACAAGACAGTCAAGTTAGTAAAGGTCCAGTGGAGTAATGATGCTAGAGACTGTACTTGGGAAGTGGAGAGCAAGATTAGAGACTCTTACCTAGATTTATTTGATGGTATGTTTTACCTTAGATTGTTTTGTTGCGTACCTTATCATAATTTCAAGGACGAATTTTTTTAAGGTGGGGAGTCTGTAACACCCCGTACATTTATAACCTTATTTAAGATATTTAATTAGTTAAATTAAATTAAATAATGTGAAGATTAATAGGTTGAGATTTGTTTAGTTGGAGGTAGCCCTGCCATGTTAAAGGGGTTAATTAAAATGAAATAACACTAGGTCATGTGTTCGGAAATGAGAAGGGTATTTTGGTAAATAGCAAAACCTTATACCCTAAACCCTTAGGGAATGGGTAACTCACGTTCATTATTCTCATTTCGTTAAAAAACGAAAATAGCTAAGGCCGACCACCATTTCCAATCTCAAGAGGAGAAGTAAAGCTAAGATTCAAGAGGAAAGAAGAAAACAACTAAATCAACACTCAAAATCTCATCTATAATCTCTAAAGCTAAGGTGAATAATTACTACATCCCTAATACTTTTAGTTTTTGGTTTTGTGTTTAGATCTAAATGCTTTTGCTATAATATTTCCATGTTTGATGTTTTAAGATATTTATGTTTATTGTTGATGAAATTATAAATGTTTATTCATGTTTTATGATAATGTTTAACATGAACATCCTATTTAATGACATCAGAATACCTTGTAAATTTAAATATAGGTCTGGAATAATATTTGAGAGATGAGTTTTGATTTTCATAATTTTCCGATTTATTATGAATTTTCGAATGAAAGAAATTATTTATTGGGTTTTAAATTATTTTCGACTGAAATAATAAGTGTTTGGATTTGAGATTTTAATATGTTAGACAATATATTAAAATACATTTTTTGGAATTTTTTCATAATTTTCCTAAGTCATTTGAGGGATATATAAAATTATTTAAGGTATGAGACTTAAATGTTATATATTTATAAAGGAGAAGGGGCATTTTGCAAAATAAAAAGATTTAAAAATTCTGGTAATTGCGGTAGAAAAATTTTGAGAAGTATTTTATTGAGCAATGAAAATTTGACAAACAAAGTCAGGTTAGTTGAAAAGTTTCCTTTTTATTTTTAAAAACAAAAATCACTCTTTTTCCATGTTTCAGCCCATACGGCGGTATACCTTCCGCCCCAGACCTTTCGTCTCATTCGAAGGGTTAGCCTTTGGTAAGGTCAAAGTTCAATGCATAAGGTATCAAGTAAGTGGTACGTAATGAATTGAATATAGTCTAAAGGTTGATGGCCTAAAAGGTTGAAATATAATTGTCTTATAAGTGAAAAGCTTTCGCCTACTTTGCTTTCGAATTTGAGCTTTCGACTTGGTCACATCCGGCCAGGTCAAGTTATTTAAAAGAAAGGACTTTAAAGCCTTCCGATGTAGTCGATAGGTTGTAGCTGCTACCGCCATTACTTTGTTTGGAAATCTTCTGGCACAACCGAAGGGTTTCCACTGCTTTTATAAAGGTTTTTGTTTTGAACCTTCCGACCCAGTCGAAAGGTTTACTTATTTTTAAAATTAGCCGTTTCTCCAATGCTTTCGGAGGTAAGCTTTCAACTTAGGTTGAAACACCCCATGCCCCTTAGTATACCCAAAAAGGGCACACTGAAGGATATGGTGTGTTATAGGTATAACTAAAACATTACAGAGACTAAAATTCACAAGACAAATAGGTAAAAACAGCGAAAACATTTAAATGGTAACTTATTATTCAAAATAAAACTTCATAAATAAGTCTGAAAAACTTCACATGTCTCAAATACCAAATACATATGTCTTATGAAAAATGCATCGCAGCCTCATAAAATCAGAGTACAATAAAAATAATCATCCCTCTCATAAGTATCAGTACATTAAAAGCCAAGTGAAAAGAAAACTGAAAAGAAGAAGAATACATGAAGAACTCTGGGAATGAATCTCCAAGGAATCTGAATCTACTATCCTTGCCTCTGCTGGCCTATGGGGGAAAAAGGGAAATAGAGGAGTGGGTCAGACTAAAAGTCTGGTGAGTGAAAGTAATTACTAGCATTTATAAGCAAGATAAAGATAATAGACTAAGCAACGGTTCTAGTATAAAAGGAAAATACAGAAAAGGTAAAACTGGGATAAAATATTGTTTCTGATTCTATTAGACTGTTTGCTTTGATTGCTTGACTGTTTGGATTGTTTGCACTTGTCTTAGATTGCTGTGATTAGGCTGAAATCCTAATCCTATTTTAATTAGGATGAAATCCTAATTCTACCCGTTGATCAGCCTTCTATCTCTATTGTGCCACTGTGAGCTAGTCCAATCCTGTTGGTCCCACAGCAAAAGACACATGTTTAGCGCTTGGAACGTAGTAGTGAATTATTTACCCCAATCGATGCCGCACGCTCGGTCACCACCGGTACACACCAACTGTTGCTCCCTATTTTTACCTCTTATTTACCCCAATCAGCATAAGCGTGCCCAGCCTCACCTAATCTGTTGTGAGACAATCAGTCCTAGTTTGAAAGGGTCCTGTCCAACCTCACCTAAGTGTTGTGAGACCATCAGTCCTAGCCTAAAAGGGAATGCTGCCGGTACTGGTCCTGACAAACAAATTCTAGTTTGCGCCCCTTGCCCAAATCCCCAGATTTGAGCCTCTATCTATTGGCCACTTATTTACCCTAGTTAGCATAAGCGTGTCCCAGCCTCACCTAACTATTGTGCGACCATCAGTTGTTGACTAACAGGGAATGCTGTTGGTACGGGCCCTACTTCTATCTTTGCTTATTAACTTAGTATAAGTTTTAAATAAGCCACTTCTATTATTTCTGCTATATTTGCTTATTAACTTAATCTAAGTCTTAAAATAAACCTCTTATGTTCTTTCTGCCGTATTTGCTTATTAACTTAATCTAAGTCTTAAAATAAGCCTTTTCTTTTTTCTCTTTTTAGTTATAACCACTAATTATAAACATGCTTGTAAATGTCTTAAATTTGCCTTTTTTAGTCCATCTTCTTTTTATTACACTCTTTCTTATTTTACATCTTATTTCTGTAAATTTAGTGCTTATTTCTTTTTAATCCATATTAGTGAATTCTCCTTTTTTTAACATTCTTATATTTTTTTAGCATAAAAAGGAATAAAAAGAAACTAACATTTACAGGCTAAATTCTAACGTAAAACAGATGTAAATAAATGTAAATAACTATAAATAACTGTAAATAACTGAATAAAATAGCTGATAAAAAAAGCTGAATAAAATTGACCGAAAAGAACTTCTGAAATTTAATTAAAAACTAACTGTAAATAACTTTTATAAAAACTGTCTCAAAACTGCAAAAAAACTACAACTATTGAGAACCCTATTATTTTAAATTACTTAAAAATCTAAAATAATTACAAAACACTCACCTGTGGTCCTTAGCTCTAGTCCTTGGTCTTCCTTGATCCACTTCTAGAGCGTAGAATATTTTTATCAGAAAGATTTCCTCCTTAGAGAAATTTTCTATTTAGGGTCCAGCCTCTTGTAATGAACCCAAATATGAGAAAATATAAATGAGAAAAATAGCTAGGCCTAAGGTTCTATTTATAGTGTAGCTTAGAGATCTCAGACCGTTGAATTTGAAGATTAAATCTGGTGCAACCACGTCATAGGCTCGCTTGGAACCGTCGGATGGAAGCACGAACGCACAGGATTGAAGAAAAAATGCAGAACACGTCATCGTTTAACTTGGATAAATGCTCGTCCAAATACATGGGTGGGTCGACCTGGGTGTCGACCTAGGTCTTGGGGGTTGACCCTAGGGTTGACCTGACCATGGCCTTGGGTTGACCTAGCCCTATGTATTTTTTTCATTTTTTCGTTCTTGTTTTTTTGTATCTTCTTCATACTAACTCGGATTTTGACAAATTATATATGGAAATTGATCAAAAAATTACCACATACACAATGGTGCAACTCCCGTGGCTTAATTCTGACAATTTCACAAACTTATTTTATTATTTAATTAATTCGTTAATTAATTATTATAGCTTAAATTTTGGGTTGTTACATAGGTGGTTACCCTTGTTTTGTGAAATATAACCAAAGGCTTTCGAAAGGTTATTTAGACATTTTCGAAAGGTTGTTTATATTAAGACAAAAGGTTTTAAAAGAAAGTTTCCAGATTGTTTTAAGTTGTACCCAATATGCCTACGAAGGGTTTCTATTTTAAAAGGTTTTATGTATTCGAAGGGTTTCTGTTTTGAAAGGTTTATTAGAAGTTTTCGAAAGGTTTTTGAAGGAAGGTTTTCCAAAGGTTTTCCTAAGGCAATGACTCAAAATGATTTTAAAGAAGGATGTCTAAGGTTTATAACTTTCGACAGGATTGCTTTGAATAAATTCGAAAGGTTTTAGAGATGATTTCGAAAGGTTTAAACTTGGATTTTGAAGGAGGTAGTTTCAAAGTATGGAAAGAGGTTCTTTCAAATTGTAAAGTGTTTTCATCAACTAAGTTTTGAGAAAAGGATATATATCTAACATGGTAATATGATTTGAGTAAAGTATAAAGATTTATTTATTTTCCTTGTTTAAAGTTTGATTTAAAGGTTTAAATCATTTTAAAGTTGTTTTCAAGGAAAATTATGGGAGGGGATCCTTAAGTATAAATGACTCAGATATTAGAAAACCAGATGGGACTCGTATGGGGTCGCGCCCTATACATTAGCTTGTAGCCCCAGCTAATTGTTGCCCAAAATTCCAAAATTTAGGGCTTGGTCACAGGTAGACTAAAATTATGATTACACACCGAAAGAAATATATGTTGTATACAGATAGGTTATTGGTAAGCCCGAAAAACCATTAGGCTCGAGAGAACCTGGGAGATGTTTAAGATAGGGACAGACCGTCCAGAAGTGAGATATTTAATAGATAGTTTAGGACAGACCATCCTGATGGGAAATGCTAAACATATAGATAAGGATAGATAATCCTAAATATGAATATCTAACAGATGTTAGGTAAATTTTGATTATGTTGTCTGGTAGGCCTGAGTCAGCCAAATGTTAAAAGTTATTTGTGTTGAATGGGTAGTTCATTATTACATAATATTTATGTTGGTTTACATAATGTTTATTTTGTAGAATTTAACCATTGTGGATGCAGGTGCATAGTGTATGGTTATAAGAAAGGATTTGCAAAGATATGTTTTAAAAAGGATGTTAGTGAGAGGAAACCCGTTCCGCTAAGCGGCGTGGTCTTACTTAACTTAATTAAACCGGGATGTATAGTATTATTCATAGCAGGCTTTATGTCTGACTCGAAGTTTATGTTTCCCCTTAAACTCTCGGGTACTCAAAATTAATTTGAGTAGGTTGAGAGGTTAAGGATCTTTTCAGCTTTAAGAAAGTTGACGAATAAGCTACCGGAAGATGCTGGAGGCAACAGATAGCTATTTAGGATTTGCTGCTTTTATTTATGTTTATATGATTTTCCACTGTGTTATGATGTATTAGGTCTTATATGACCATTTGACTCTGATCAATCAAGGGGGTATCTTCATATACCACTCACGACGTAATTTGTAATAACTATATTTAATCTGTGCCTAAGAAAACGTTTTGGGTTATGTGACGTGAATGTGGAACAAATTTTATATGGAAATGTAATGAAGTAATCTGTGTTTTGTTTCATATTCAAGCGCTTCTGATATTATTGATACCATTAACATAGCCGTATTTAGTCGCCGGAAGCTAATACTATAGATGACTGCAGCATCTATAGCGCTTAGTTTTGGGCCTTTAGATAGTGGATGTTACAAGTGTTACAAATCATTATCTCAAATATACATCTTATATACAACATAAAATCCTAAATGAGATAAACTAATAGTCAAAATGGTTTATCTCCCAACTAGCCTAATCATCCAAAGGTCTACTTGTCTTGTAACCTGAAAAGTCTCGGCCTGACCTGAGCATGACTATCTCTAAAATCCAAAAGGTGAGAACAAGATATAACATAAGAGTATATGACAAATAAATAAGACAGGCGTCATATATAAACAAGTCACGTAATAGTCTTACTCTAATTACATTTCAATACACAGGAATATTAAAATCACATAACACACAATAAATCAAAAATCACCAAAATCAATCATAAAATATATAAATATTGAAATCCCAAACATAGAATAAATCAGAAAACAAATTCCAAACCAAAGAAGAAAAATTCAAGAAAACTAAATACCAAAGGATCTCAATGATCGTACCCATACCGTAGGAAAACAAAACAAAAGGTGGTATCACTCATACTGATCAGATACCATGATCGCCACTCGTACCGTGAAAACAAATCTCAAAAACCCATTAAAACCAGACCGGAGAAGATATAACCCATACCGATCACAAGGACCGTATAAAAATCCATGAGTGTACCCTTAAGGATTTATCGGCCCTCGGCCGAACCATAAAGGAAATATCCAGAGTGTCGAATACTATTGCTTTAAGTAATCACTAGAACTTAACCAAAATGTCCCATATCGCCTGGTGAAATTCAAGTATTTACTAGATGCTAGTAAATCTCACTCATTACGAATACCACTGGAAATCCAGAACTATATTCTCTTAAGGATCTAGCAGCCCCATGCCCCACACCAAAAGAGAATGTAACTCTAAAGTGTTAAATACTTTGCTATAGCAATTACAAGAACTTAACTAAGGCATCCCATACTACCTGGTGAAATTCAAGTATTTGCTAATGGGCTAGCAAGTACCATTTAAATATTCTATTCAATGAGCTGTATGATATTCAACGAAGCATTACTCGAGAGCATTTAAACCAATCGGTAAGACTCATTCGAATACTAGTATTTCCCAAATTATAGAATTAAGGTTCTCAAAACATTTTATTTTTAAACTCTTCTCCAAATCCAAAAATCACATAAAATACCAAAATAGAATTTAAATAGCCAAAGGTTAAGTTTAAATAAAGATCCGATAAGAATTTGTTGTTTTTAGAGTAATTAACACTATTTTACCATATAGGAAATGATTTCCAAAATACTTTATTCGAGAATATATTTTCAAACTTCTTATTTAAAAACCCATAAACTCATTATTTTTCAAATATATATATATATTTATCCTTTGATAAAATAAACCATAATTACACTTTTAATATAAAAATGCTTTTATATAATTTTTCCAAATTCTTATTCAAAAATTCCATAGTTCACAAATTATATTCCAATATATATATATATATATATATAAGTAGTTATCTTTTTTATAAAAGCATAACTATCTATTTTCAAATCTAGATAGTTATTAAAACATTTTCCTAAAAGCGACTTAGAAGTTTACTTGCAAACCATTCCAAAATGATATTATATATATATAATTACATGTAAAACCACTTATACAAAGGAAATTAGATTATTATAGAAATTTAGTTTGAAATATATATATATATATATACACACACACACATATATATATACATATTATATTATAATAAATCAAAGTCCATAAAACACAAGGAAACTAATTATTTCAAATGTCCAAAATTCATCACAAAACCATATCGGTAAATTTAATCCATTGAGATATACTCTACATCATCTCAAAGTACTCTAAAAAATCTAATAATTCATAATTCAAAATCCCGAAAAAGAATTGAAATCAAGCAAGAAATAGATCACATACCAATGCACACAACATACAAGAAGAGAAACAAGCAAACAAATGATCGAACGGGCGAGCGAGAGGCACACTACCATCACATGGGGCTCTACCGAGGTGCATGATTGGTGCACCAGTCCCTTAGGACCAGCTCACTGGTGGCGTTGCCTGGGGAGAACCCTGGGCGATTTTCACCTTTCGATGGTCCATTGGCGGAGATTTTCCGACCATGGATGCTTCTAACTCCTGGGGCGTTGTTTTAGATATCATGCAAACCTATATTCATTCACATAATCATAGTTCAAAGGATCATATGGCAAGAGTTTTTAGCAAATAGAAACTTATATATCCAAAATACAAATAATCACAAGAGATAGGGTTCATATCAACAATAGATTCAAACAACAATTCATCAGCCAATACAAATTCAAAGATAGTTATGAGAATTCAACTCACCTCTTTCCCTTTCTAAAGCTTTCTAGAATCCCTAACTCAATCATTTTAGCAAATCCTTAGTCAATTTCTGAAATTGGAGAGGAATGATTTCAATCAGAGATCAAAACTGAATTTGATGCTTAATTAGACACAAAATAGATAGAAGAGATTACCTGAATTTGATTTCTCTAATTGTTAGACAAAAGTCCTTTGATTAGCAATTTGAATTGTGGATTAAAGAGCTAGGATTTTGAAAGTAAGGGGTTTTCCTATTTCAGATTTTTAGAATTGAAGTACGAGATAAAGAAATTGAATGTACTTTTTATTTCTCCTTTCTAAACCATCTAAATAGGCCATATATGTTTGGGTATGGATCCAGTAACAAAGTGTTATTGTAACAACCCGCATATTTATCGATTTTATATTTAAATATTTTATTTAAATATTTTATCGTTAGTCGGATGCTAGTCCAAAAAGCTACTTTTTGCATACGGTCAAATTAGGACTCGAGACCACTTCCATTGAGTTCAAAATGACGTTTGCGATCTTTTTGAGTGTAAACTTCGATATGTTTGGAGATAGTGAAATTTTTGTCACTTTTTGCTTTGAGCTTTGGTTTGGACTGCACTTGTTAACTCAGTCCCAACCCCATCTCCTCTTCATCACTTCATCAAACACTCCAAGCTTTATCAAAAATGGTGGAGGGAATGGGAAATTAAAATTCCAAGCTCAAGTTCATTATTAAATTCAACATCTAACTCCAAATTTAAGAAGAAGACATTGATTCAAGCTTGGGGCTGTTCTTGCTTTGTTTCAAGCTTCATCTTCATTGGTTTTTGGTGCAAAGGTGAGATTTTTAATCTCACATCTTGCCTATAACTGTCATTGGACTGTTGGGAATGATTCCCTATCACTTGTGCACATGCATTTGCATTTGGTTTAGATTGAATTGGTGAAAACTCCAATTTTCGTGTATTTTAGCATTTCCTGGCACTAGGTCGTTCGCTGTTGAAAAGTCACACAGAGCATAGGTCGTTTCCGGCCTTAATTTGTTCCAGACCTTAGGTCGCTCGCCCCTATTTCTCCATAGGTCGTTCGGAGATTAGGTCGTAGACCGTAGGTCGCTTGGCACTAGGTCGTTTGTTATGTTTTACGGTAGGTCGCGTGAAAATCCTTGGTTGCTAGGACTTAGGTCGTTTGAATTTAGGTCGCTTGGCGTGCTTCTGTTAGGTCGTTTGACCTATTGCCACTTTAGGTCGCTGGCCTTTAGGTCGCAAAACCCTTTAGGTCGTGTAATCCTTTAGGTCGCGAAACACTTTAGGTCGCGTACCCCTTTAGGTCGCGTACCCAGTTAGGTCGCGAAACCTTTTAGGTCGCGTACCCCTTTAGATCGCACGCCTCTTTGTTGTATCATGTTAGGTCGCGAATTTTTAGGTCGCATGACCTTATCTCCAGTTAAGTCACTCGGCCACTTATGTTAGGTCGCTCGGCCTTAAAATGTTAGGTCGCTCAACCACCTATTCCACTAGGTCCCCCGACCACCTATCCATTAGGTCGCTCGCCCGCTTTACATTTAGGTCGTAGGCCGCTTGGCTTCACTAGGTCGCTTGTCTTCACTAGGTCGAACCTCGTAGCAGGGGTGTTGCCCCCGCACCCCCACCTTGGGGGGTTGCCACCCCCCTGGACCCCCCCTCCGTAGGGAATCTTATTTGAAAAACATTCAACAGAACTTCCACTTTGATGTATTTTGAGCTGATTTCCTTGGATTTTATTCACGTCTTCGTATGTGAATTTCTGTGAGTGATTGTTCTACAATCATTTTTGTGTTTTGTCACTTTAAAAACATGAAGGTTTTAATACTAGTAGTAAATATCAAAACCCTTTCTTCCAAATGATTTCAACGCTATTTTAAATATCAAAAGTTCGTTTTCTCAAACCGATTTCCAATCTACTAGTATATACAAGCCTTTACTTCACTCGGATGAGAAATCGAATTAAACGACTTAGTAAAACGAGTGGTATGAAACGCTCGCGTTCACTTCGTCGGTTAGCTCTTGGACTTGTTCGATTGAACCCTTTTGTGACAATTTTCTAGTGAAGACCTACAACTTGTTCGTAAATATTTAAGTTAAGCAAGTGGTTATGGGACATGAAGCTAACCTCATATATTTACTCGCTTGGTGTGATTGACACTTCTTGATGATCATGATGATCATTTTCTGTGATTTAGACTAGCAACTGTGCGATGTCTCTTTGTCTACGAGGGAGACTAAACCCCGTTTGTGTGATGTTTCACCATCACATATGTGGGGTAGCACCCCATGGTCTTTGGGCCGTTCGTGTGTCAAAATTTAATGGATAGCTTCCATGAGATAGCTTCTCGTTCTTGTGTTACACGTGTTGGTGAGTTTTCATGCTCCCGTTCTTGTGATAGGCCTCCCCCCTTTTTATGTGATTTCTGGATTTCGTGTGTTGATTTCTGGAATTTATGCTTCACCAATTTTCATGATTTTCATTGATATGATATCAATTTCTGTGCATTGGTGAACTTGTGTGTCATTGACTTGTTATGAACACAAGTTTAGGGTATGCTACCCTATTTTATCTTTGAGAAGATTCTTGTGATATTGATTAATCTCTTGTTGATTTTCAATTACATACTTATAGTAGTATGCCACTATGGTTATTACATGTTCATGCCAAGTCTTTTACTTTATACCATATCATCTGATATTTATAGCTAGACTGATCCGTTTATTATTTTCTTATAAATAATACTCGGGTCAGACCGAGATGTTACAGGTGCTTCTGCTTGACTTCTCTTCAGGATTATTCTGACTTTTGGCTAACTACTTAGATTAGTAGTTTTTGGATGTACACATTTGAGATATAGACTCTATGTTGTGTACTTATTCTTTTGTATAGCATGTGCTGCTATTCTTTTGTATTATCGTGGATCTTTCCGACCACTACTCTGGTGTACACTTTCATGTGTTATATATATATTCATATCTTTTTCCGCCCTTGTGATATGGATGTCGGTGACTGATTTATGTTATGTTTACTTCTATGTTTGTTTCCGAAGATTATTTATAGCCACTGTGTGATAGCTTTGAGTTTGAATCGGTATGTCGGATTTCCTTCTTAAACGATATGCATTCTATACTATCTGACATATCGGTGCTCGCTCAAAGATGTTACACGGATGGTCACTCCTCAACAGCCTTATTCTCCGTGCTAGTCGACAGCATTACACCGTAGTGTTCTTGTCTAGCGTGGGTATAGACGTGGGGCCTCACAGTTACTAATTTTCTAAAGGAAAGTATTGCTAATTGGTTTTGTTTTAGCACTTTATAAACACCAATTTAAACTGCAAACAATGTTCTATTCAACACATTAAGATTTCCTAAAATTTCCAAAACCAATCACAAGTTAAAATTCTCATTTCTATTAATACTGAGACGGCTTATAAATTTTAATATAACCATTTTAAAATAAAGTTATTTTCATTATTTTAAGTAAAAATAAACTATTAAATGTAAATTCTTATTTCAAACAATAAATCTCAATATTTACACTTTACCTTAATACCAAAATTAAATAATTTGTTTAATAATATTCCAAATTTAAATTGAAATCTTCTTTAAGAAATGAACACATTTCTTAATTAAATTAAACCACTATTCTCAAAACTAGATTTTAACTTCACAATTAAATTTCATAAATCATAATTTAGAATTAATTATCCATAATTAAATTTAATTAATTAGGTAATTAATGACATGGTTGTTACAAAATACCTCCTTAAAGAAATTGTGTGCACGCAATTTCTTTAACAAAAGAAATTTGTAAACTAAATTTCCAAATTTTAATTATTATTTTCAAATAACTCTTTCCAAAGAATATAATTTTAAATCATCAAATGATGAGATCCTAATTCCTTTCCAATTATTTCTATTTTATTTTAATATAAACCAATTCTAAATTTAAAATAATCCCCTTAGCTTATCCGGTTATACAAAATAATATTAAGCCATAAAACTTAGTGATTCATTTCGTCACCTGGCTGCAAAGTTTATTACATAGAATATCAACATTGCCTCGCCACCACTTCTCACAATTGTTTGATGGCTAAAATATTATTTCAAATTATTTTTAAACTCAATTATTTTTCAAATTTCCAAATTAATTATTTCTCATGTCAAAATGTCTAGTTCGATGTTTAGGAACTCCTATCGATAACATGACATCCCATATATCGATCAGAATCCTTAAACAATGTTCGGATAAGTCAACATAATAGATAATCACAAGTTTTCCTTAGCTATATTTATTTGATTATCACTAGCATCCATGCATCCAATTTAAATAAATACAACCAAGTAATCAATTCCTAACAACCAATCAACCATGATACATCATCCAATTAACCACATATATAGACCACAAAATGTTATGCTTAGGGGAAATAGTCTACAGCTTCTAATGCGCAACTCTAATCAATCCTTGATCATTTAAATTTTTGAACTCATATAAATAATTTTCCAAAATCTCAAAATAAATTTCTAAACTCTAAAAGATTTAAACACTTTATTTTCCAACAGTTTAATATCACAAGTTCCAACTTAATTAATTGAAATTTTAAATCAAAATACGTCCCAATTGATTATCTCGATAATCAACTTATATTCCTATCCCTAAATGGATAGTTACTATAACTATCTACCACACACCCCAACAGACAGGACTCTAAGTCTCACTAGGTCAAGATCTGTGATATTATATGCTATAATGTTCCGACTCTGCTCTGATACTAAATTGTAACAACCCTATCGTGATACTCATATTATTAAAGAACATTATAAATAATGCCGTCTAATAATACGGAGAATACGGCCTGTTATGTGAGACCAAATGTATATATAACTTTGAACTAACACCAACACATCATATATACCATTTTACTAAATCTCTAAAATTAAATTTGACGTGTACATTCTCAGTTTAAAGTATAAACACATCAGTTTCTCAGAATCCGAACGGTATATCATATAAAATAGTAATCATAGATCAAAAGGAGATAAACTAATAGTAAAAATAGTTTATCTCCCAAATTTTTACTAATTTTCTAAAGGAAAGTGTTGATAATTGGTTTTGTTTTATCACTTTACTAATACCAATTTATACTACAAACAATATTTTATTTAATACACAAAGATTTCCTAAAATTTCCAAAACCAATCACAAGTTAAGATTCTCATTTCTATTAATATTGACATGTCTTATAAGTTTTAATATAACCATTTTAAAATAAAGTTATTCTCATTATTTTAAGTAAAAATAAACTATTAAATGTAAATTCTTATTTCAAACAATAAATCTCAATATTAACATTTACCCTAATACTAAAATTAAATAATTGATTTAATAATATTCCAAATTTAAATTGGAACCCTCTTTAAGAAATGAAATTCATCTCTTAATTAAATTAAATCACTATTCTCAAAACTAGATTTTAATTTCACAATTAAATTTCATAAATCACAATTTAGAATTAATTATCCATAATTAAATTTAATTAATTAGGTACTTAACAACATGGTTGTTATATGATCTCATTTTATCACCGAGAAATAATGCTAAGGATGACTACATCATTGATATTATCTATTTTCGAGCCTTAAAATGGGGGATGTGACATATTGGTATTAGGGTATAAGTTTACATAAAAATCAATAATGTTTTGACAAACAAAACGTAAATGAAGTAGAAAGAAAATAGATCGGTGAATAGGATATTGTTATAGTAACGTACTTGTTATTTGCTATATATATATAAGTATGTACATCTATCAATACTCTTCCCTCTGTCTTAGGCCATTCTTTTGTATCTTACGATAACTAATATGTAGATTAAGGGAAATGGATACTAGAAAGGTAAGACTACACTTAGGAGGTAGAAGCACCACAACCAATGGAAATGTTCACTATAATATTGGGAATTCTAACTAAACTACCAACATTAATGCAAATGCTATTGCTGATGTGGATTTGGAACCACACTAGTTAATGTAGGGACGATGTGCTAGTTTTTTTTATCAATATGATGCAAGCTAAAGCAGCAGTTGGACCGACTGGAGGTAATGTTGGTAACGCAGTAGCTGCTACACCAGAAGTGGATGCCCTTAACAACTATGTCTTCTTAAGTCAGAATTATGCTAGGGATGGAGGAAAACCATTCTTGGGGACGGAGAATGCCATTAGGGTTGAGGATTGGCTTCTTTAGCGTAAAAGGATCTTTTATGATCTGGGTTTAATGATGATTTAAAGAGGAGATTGACTTCAAGGCAGTAGCAAGGAGCTCATGCATATTAGTGGAATAGTGCTACCATGGGAATCTGAATGAGAAGCTTACTTGGGTTGACATTAGTAAGAGTTTCAAAGACAACTAATTCTAGTTTTTTCAAGAGAGTTTTTGAAGTTGGAGCCGGTGTTAGAGTATGTTATGAAGTTTGATGAGTTGTTAAGGCATGGACAAGCCATCATCAATACTCTACTTAAGAAGAATGAGAAGCTCATTCGTGGATTGAAGCCGGAGATTGTTAGGGCAATGTTGCCATATCTTAGAGATTTGTTTAATGTTGTGGTGGAAAGAAACGAGGATTTACGTTCGTCTATTGCGAAGAATAAGTCTGTGGGGACTACGGGTTTCCAAGGCAAGAAGAGAATATTCTTTAGAAAGAAGGGAGCCCAGAAAGGTGGAACTTCTAAGAAAGGAAAGTCTAAAATAATTTATTATAAGTGTGATAAGAAAGGGCACTTTGCCAACCAGTGTTGCTCTAGAGATAGCAGGAAAGCTACTGATAAGAAGGGAATAAAATGCTTTAATTGTGATAAGATGAGCATTTCAAGAGGGAGTGTCCTAAACCAATCAAACCTGAAAGAGGAAAGGTTTTCTGCTGTGGAATCAACAGCTTCTAGACCCACTGTTTAATAGAAAGAAAAGACTATGATTGGAGGTATGCATTTGATACATGGCATACCTATTAAAATACTGTTTGATACTCGTGCATCATATTCTTTTGGCTCTAAATGTTTGGTAGATAAGTTTGATATGGAACCGACACACCTTATTACTTCTCTAAGGGTTGCGAATCTGATAGGTGGTTATGGACCTCTTGGAATGAGATGTGAAAATATAGAGTTTGATTTGTTAGGTCATATGTTGGTTTGCAATTTTTATGTGTTTGATTTTGTGGGTTTTAGGGTAATTTTAGGTATGGATTGGTAAAGCCGATAGGACGCTAAGATATTTTGTTGAGATAAAGTAACATCCTTAGGAAATTCTAACTGCCATGATTAGAGTATGTACTCACTATAAGAATCGAGTTTGAATATATGAGCAATGTTGGGTGTTATGGAAGGCGTGGAGGATGAAATAAATTGAGTTCTACAGTAAGAAAGTACGTAGATATTTTTGAGCCTGTTATAAGGCTACCATTGAAATGTTGCATAGAGTTTCAAATATATCTCGTACATAGAGTTGAACTCGTAAGTTGACCACATAACAAAATGACATATACCGAGATGAAGGATTAAAGGTGCGTGGATTTGGAAGGGAAGAATCTTATTAAACCAAGCAGTTCACCTTTGGGAGCTACAGCAGTGTTCGTGAAGAAACTAGATGAATCATGAAGGCGCGTATTGATTACAGAAAGCTGAATGAGAAGACGATAAAGAATCGATACCATTTGCCTATAATAGATGATTTGTTCGATCAATTGAGTAGAGCCTAGGTATTCTCACAGTTAGACTTAGCAACGGGTTTCGATCAATTAAAAGTGGCAGAGGAAAGTGTAACGTTGATGGCATTTCGAATAAGATATGGTTTGTATGTATAGTTAGTCACGCCTTCTGGACTATCCAATGCGCCTGTTTTTTTGTTGACTTGATGAATCAAATCTTCCAAGAGCATTTGGACATATTTGTTTTGGTGTTTATTGATGATATTTTAATATATTATAAGAACGAACGAGGTTATGAAGTTCATCTTTGAATAGTGTTAGATGCACTAAGGCAGCATCAAGTAAAGGCGACGTTTTCGATATGTCATTTCTAGAAAAGACAAGTGAAGTTTCTTGGACAATTAGTTCTAAAGAATGGGTTGTCTGTGGATCCACCAAAGATCGAGGCTATTAATAGTTGGAAAAGGCCCGAGACTATACTTGAATTAGAAGTTTCTTGGGATTGGCTGGCTACTACTAAGATTCATTAAATATTTCTCTCGTATAGTAGCTCCGATGTCTTAGCTACCAGAGAAATACGAAAGTTTGTTTGGAATAGTAAATGTGAAGAAGCATTTCAAAAGCTAAAGTACTTACTGACCAATGTGCTTGTGTTAGTTGTTCTAGATGGAATTAAGAATTGGTGGTTTATACAGATGCATGTGGAACTATGTTAGGAGCTGCATTTATGTAGAGAAGAAGAGTCATTACCTTTGCTTCTCGACAGCTTCAACCACACAAAATTTGATATCATACTCATGATATAGAGTTGGAAGAGGTAATTTTTGCATTGAAGGTGTGGAGACACCATCTTTTAGGAGAACGATTTGAGTTGTTTACGAATCATAAGTCCTTAAAATGTTTATTCTCTCAAAGGGAGTTGAATAAAAGGAAGCAAAAATGGCTGGAGTTTTTGATAGCTTATGTCTTTGGGATTGAGTATATGCTAGGAAAAGGAAATAAAATTTCTGATGTACTTAGTAGAAAACATCAAGATGTGGTGTTAGTGATGTTATCTGAATGGAATAATTTAGAGGCATTGAGCTCTTGTGGAGTTAGAATGAGGTCGACAACCAGATCTAGTCAGAGTACCATAATAATCTTGTTTAGAAGTTCGATCGATATTCATAGAAAGGGCGATAAAGCAAAAGGATGATCCAATACTAGCCAAGTAGATTAAGATACTAGAAGTGGGAAGTGGTACTGATAATTTGAAAGGTTTTTACTTGACCAAAAAGGATGGTTAAGAAGGAAGGGCGGTTGTGTGTACCGAGTACGGATAATCTACGGAAGGAAGTTCTTAGAGAATGTCATCGATTGAAGTTTACTATTCATCCTCGAGCTATGAAGATGTACCAAAATATGAAGAAGAGTTTAACCTGGAAATTAACCTAGAGAGATATAGGCTTATGGGTGAAGCAATGTATGAATTGCTAACAAGTAAAATCCGAGCATCAAAAGCCAAGTGGACTGCTCCAACCATTAGAAGTGCCACTATGAAAAAAAGATTATATATCTATGGATTTTATCGATGGATTGCAAAGGTCAAATAGGGGAAATTAAAGTTTTTGGGTCGTTGTTGATAGACTAACCAAGAGTTCACACTTTATCCCTATTCAGTCGATAAGGACAACACCTAGCTTGGCTAAGTTATTCATGAAGAATACTGTGAGACTTCATAGAATACCGAGTAGCATTATAGTGATAAAGATCCTTTGTTTCCTAGTGAGTTTTGGAAGAGCTTATAAAATGAGTTGGTTACAAAGCTGAAGATGAGTACCGGCTACCATCCTAAGAGTGATGTGCAAAAGGTACTCGAAGATTTATTGAGAGCTTGTGTACTAGACTTTGGAGGTTCATGGAAAGGCTATTTGCACTTAGTCGAGTTTTCTTATATTAATAATTACCAGAATATTATAGGAATGACACCTTTCAATGCACTTTATAGAAGGCCATGCAAATCTCTAGCATTTTGGATGAAGACAGGTGATAGACCAATGCTTGGTATGTATTTGGTAAAAGAAGCCACTAAAAAGATTAAATTAATCCAAGCAAGTATGAAGGAAGCTAAATCAAGGTAGTAAAGTTACGCAGATATAAGGCATAAGGACTTAGAATTCTCAATTGGAGATTTTTTTTGTGTGAAAGTATCACCGATGAAGGGCGTTAATGTTTGGAAAGATGAGAAAGTTGGGACCTAGATATCTTGGTGAATTTCCGATCATAGAGAGAATCAGAAAACTCACTTATGATATCCAATTACCAAATACTTTGGTAGAAGTTCATAATGTTTTTCATGTATCTCATTTAAGGAAGCCTGTGTGTAGTCCAGAGACTACTATTGAGCTAACAGTTTTGAAGGATTTAGTGGTGGAGCCTAACATGACTATCATTGGTCGATCTATTTATATAGTAGATAGAGATACAAAGGAGCATAAAAATAAGACAATCAAGTTAGTGAAAGTCCAGTGGAGTGACGATGAACGAGATTGTACTTGGGAGACCGATTATAGGATTAGAGAAAATTATCCTACGTTATTTTGATGTATATTCTGTATTTTTATATAAACCTTTGATTAGTAGTTATACTAGTATTGTTGGGTTTATGTGCTTGTGACACATTTGCATGATTAATATGCTTCTTGTTTTCCTTATTGGAATTTCAAGGACAAAATTCTTTAAGAAGGAGAGTCTGTAATATCCTTAATTTTGGTTGCATATTATTTTGGATATTTAATTGGGAAAGAATTAAATAAATATCATGGAAGAATATAAATTTATAATTTCCATGAAAAAATATAATTTGAATTTCAAACTTTAAACATGGAATTGGTTTATAGGAAAAGAAATAAATGGGGCCTTAATTATATAGGAGAGAAAGAAAGAAAGAAAGATAACACATTAATTTTTTTTCATAACATACTTCCCCTCCCACTTATATATTTTTAGCCACTAATAAAACCACATAAAAATCCATTAAAGTTCATTCACTAAAGAAGAAGAGAAAGAGGAAAGCTTAAAGGAGGAAACAATGATAATTATTTTCACACAAGGTCAAACTAAGGTGAATAATATCTCTATATCTATACATTTTGATGCGTTTAATTCAGATTCTAGTGTAGATCCGAATTGATTGGTGTTTGTTAACAAGATTTCTCGTCAACACCCCAAAGTTAGTCCAGCTAGTGTGGTTATACTGATTTGAATGAAGGGCTTGATACCCTTAAGGATTGCCTTTGTATTTTCACTTATAAATATCTTTCGAATCAGACCTTTTGACATCGTCGAAAGGTTTAGGTGCTTGGTTATGAAACCTTCCAGTTTTATTAAGATGCTTTGTGTGAGATTCTCTTCAAGATTCTCCTTCTTGGTTTAGATTAGATTCCCTTGAATTTGTCCTTAGGAGGTCGGATTCAATCCTATCGAATGGTTAGGATGATCGCCTTCTTTGGGTTTAAGTAGGATATCAAACTCCTTTGTAGATATACATAGGCTTTCGGCCTTGTCGAAAGGCTAGATTAATTATAAGGCATGTCTTAATCCTTATCGAATGGTATGGAATGATTTCTTACGGAATAAGCCTTGTAAACCCGAGTATTTATACTTAAAGGACAGTCTTTGGTCTAATAGAAAGGTTGGACCACTTGGATTATACTTTCGAGAGTTATTGATATTTTACATCTTAAGCGCTTTTTACCTAATCGAAAGGTTTGGGCTTCAAAATCAATCACTCTGGAAGGTTATAAATGCTGTTTAGCCTATATGACCAACATTGTCGAAGGTTTTAAGCTGTAAGATTATATCTTCGAAAGGTTGTAGTAACTAATTGAACTAGAAGTGCTGTCGATCTTGTCGGAAGAACTTTTCGGTGGAATTGAACCTGAAATTGACAGTTAATCCTACAAAGTTTAAGCAAAACAGTAAAGTAGTTGATAGAACACAAGACTTCCCTTCGTATTCATGATAAACTCTGCTTTATTAAATCCCCAAATCAACACTCAATTAGGGTTACAATGATTTGATTAAGAAAACACTAGATTAGATTCAAAGAATTCGGATCCCCTAAACAGGACCCCTTGGGTCTTATTTATAGATGCAGGTGGCCGACCTTTCGCTCCATGCTTTCGACTAGGTCGGAAGGTTCCCCTTTTATATGCGGCTGCGAACCTTTTGACTTTGTCGAAAGGTTTGTCTTTCATCTGCTATCATGAACCTTTCAACTTTGTCAAAAGGTTTGTTTTTCTTTATGCCTTCACGTACCTTACGACTTTGTCGAAAGGTTTGCCTTCTTTATGCTGCTATGAACCCTTCGATCTTGTCGGAAGGTTGCTTTTCCCTCGGTTGTTGTAAACCCTTCGACCTTGTTGGAAGGTTGCTCTTCACTTAATTGTTGTCGAGAGTTGTGCTTTCCTTCATAAAACTTTCAACATGGTCAAAAGGTATCTTAGATGTGTTCCAACCGGTTTGAAAGGCTTGCTATGCTTTCGAAAAGGCCATTACAGAGTTGCTTGTACTTGCTTTAACTTCTCCGCCCTCTTCGGAAACTAAGAACACTTTGAACACTGAGAGAAAAACCTTTTGACTCCTTCAAAAGGTCCGTGACTGCTATACACTGTTGACTGCATCCCTTCACTCTTTCAAAAGATTTGAACTGAACTCCTTTTCTTTAGTCTTTGTTGAGAGACCTTTCGTCTTAGACGGAAGGTTGATTTTTAGTGTAACATTTTCCCCCCCTATTTGAAGGGATGCTCTTGACTTTTCAAGTCGCCTTTGTCGAAAGCTATAAAAGTTCCCGCCTTTTGTCCTTCACATGTCAATTTGGGACGTTTATTTAAGCCCAATCCAATGATTGAGAATTTGGATGATCTTTCTTATATGGTATACTACTTCTCTTTCCTCCTCTTTTTCCTGCAAACAAAATTATAGGGTACAAGTAAAATAATTCTCCAAAACTTCTTGAACTTCTCTTTAAAACTTCAAGGTAACTTCTCACATTCAGTTTAAAACTTTAGATTAACCTTTACTCTTACTTGTTCTTTAAGGAGGGTTTAAAACTGCATTTATTATTGGATTTAGGTTTGGTTAAACCTGATAGGGTAGCCTAGAACCCACCGATGTACAATTTTGGTAAATCAAAATGACTTTTCTACCCTTACGAAGGAGATTAAGGCGGCAATGATGGATTTTCCCTCTCTGTACCTTTTGATGGGGTCGGAAGATATTGTGGCACTAACTTTTCCTCGTTGTTGAAAGACTAGATAATTTAATGGCCTAACCTTTTGACAACGAGCTTTCGATAAGGTTGAAGTGTTTTAAACCTTAGAATTGCTTCCGGCCATCTTTTTCGAAACGTTTTAAGTACGCATGAGTCAAACCTAAAACTTTTCGACTTCACTGGGCATGACATATTTTATTAACTTTGACCAGACCTTTTGACAATATCAACAATACCAATATATATACATATTATTATTTTTTTATTTTTTTATTCAAGAATTTTGAAGTTTTGGGTTCGACCATGTCAAAAGGTCTGGCCACTTATCTTCATGTTTCACTTGTAATAGGTTCAGGTTTCCATCAAGCTTTTGACAAGGTTAAAGGGGCTCTTCCTATTAACCTTGCGACTTTGTTAAAAGACTTTTCTATGAACCTTTCGACTTCGTCGAAAGCCTTCTCTATGAACCTTTCGACTTTGCCGAAAGCTTAGAATGTTCAAGTTTTTGACTTAAACTTTGTGTGTGTTTTTGTACTCAGGCATTTTTAAGGAAGCATATTTGCTATTTTGTTAGGTAGGATCAACAAGTTTAAGGATTGGTGAAACCAAGTTTTCTTTAAATTCAGTGACCCAAACCTTCTAATTTCTTTCTGTATGACAAAACATCATTCAACAAAAAATTAATCCATTAAGCACATTTTAGTTACACAACCTCATTCTAGAAATTTAACTAAACTAAAATCTCAAAACATTAACTTATATACTGTCAATAATCAGTTAACATATATATATATATATATATTCAAAAAGATGTCATTATTTCAGAATTAAACATCGGGAACGATTAGCAAAAATATAAAATAACCCCCTAATCATTGTTCATTTGGGAGAGGAGGAAGGTCCGAAGTTAAATCGTCTAAGTTGATGATGGTGGGTTCAACCCATATTGGCTGATAGGGCGAATACATCGCCGGTGTGGGGTTCTCATCGGAGGTGTCCTAGATGGCCAAATCTATCCAGAACGTGGCAGTAGTTAAGTCGTAAAACATGGACCACGTAGCTGTTAAGTGGTGATTAAAAAAAGTGGGAATTAGGGAGGCATCCCTATCATACTTTCATATTGTAAAGCGGGTCCCTGTCAAAGTTTCATTGTAAATCCGGTCCCTATTTTCTAGAAAAAAAGAAAAATTATTGCTGAAATGTCAGCAAATTTTATAAATAAGTGCTGATATTTCAGCAACTTTCCTTGTCAAAGTTTCATTGTAAATCCGGTCCCTATTTTCTAGAAACAAAGAAAAATTATTGCTGAAATGTCAACAACTTTTATAAATAAGTGCTGATATTTCAGCAACTTTCATACACTGTGTTCACAGTGTACATAAATGTTGCTGAAATGTCAGCAACTTTTATAAATAAGTGCTGATATTTCAGCAACTTTCATACACTACGTTCATAGTGTACAGAAAAGTTGCGGAAATGTCAGCAACTTTTATGAAAAGTTGCATTATGCTCTGCAATAATCGTGAATAAAAAACGAGGACCTAATTTACACTGAAATTTAGTGAAGGACTTTTCGTGTATTTTGAACCTTAATAAGGACCTGTGCCAAAAGTACCCTTGAAAAAATTAGGTTGCTGATGAATTGAGTTGCTGGACTGAGCACTTTGCACTTCCTCCACCTCTTGAGGTTGATTTAGTAGTCCCATTGCGTAACAGCAACAGCAGTGTGGCGCCTCTACGTTAACAAAGTCGGGATGAATTTGATGAACGTTACAGGCTGCCATTAGTGCTCTTCTTGTTGCGGAGATGAATGATTTAATGTTATTATTATTATTATTATAAAAGAGGGGAGAAGACGAATGGGCTCAGATTGATATTTTGGTGGGAAAATTCAGGCGTTCTCTTTCATACATCTCAAAAACGTAATGGAGTTATTTTGTCATTTTGTATGATTATGATCTTCATTTGACCTAAAAATAAATAGAAAATAGGAATTATCTAGTGAATTCCTGCATAAGACAAGCTTTCTATATGAACTACTTCGAATTCATGGATCATCTCGAAACCCATAAATTGTTAACAAGCTCCACGCTAGTATTATTATTTTTATATCAGAGGACTGCTCCTTATACTTAGCTTCGTTTTGCTATGATATTTCAAAATATCAGTTCTTTAGGTTATGTCGTCCCAGGAGACTATCTAAGTCAGTATGTTAACTTGAGAAGGTTTTACTCTAAAAATGCACCACTCTTAAAGACTTTGAAGTTAGCGAGATATTGCTTTCTTAGGGATTTACAAAAAATATATTTGGAATACCCCCGTCTCTGCTTCGACTTCCTCAGTGAAGAAAATGAATTATTCTTAAAAGAACTCAGAACATTCCATTCCAAACTAATTTGTGGCAACGATAGTCCACCAGCCGAAAAATGGGGTTATAGTAAATGTCCGCTGGTTATAACTCCTGAAGGATTCACTATACCTTTTGACTCAACAGTCATGGTTTCCGCTAATACTCTAGGCAAACACTACACCATAACAGCCATTTCGTAACACTTATTTTTTTCAATTACCAACACTTATTTGTGTTGTAGATAGTGACAACAATATCCGTTGCTAAGCTAAAAATGTGTCACCAAAAATACACATTTACACTTTTTTTTTGCTAACACATATTTGTGTTGGAAAATCTGGTTAAATTGAAATTAAATAAAAGTCGTGGGGGCAATAAAGTAAATGAGCATCCTCTAGTCATCCTTACCCTAATTCCTTCTCACTAATTCCTCCACGGTGCTTTCATTTCAGCCGCTCCGAGCTTAAGATTTTGCTTTAATTCCGATGATAAGTTCGATGAGCATCATCGTTCGGGACCTATGTTGGACGGAGGACGATTCCAAACCCCTTAAAGGTAATCTCCCTTTCGTTTACTTCATCTCGACCCAACGAATTTAAGAATGTTTTTGCAATTACATATCACGAGTTCAGCTCTAGTATTGGCTGGGGTCTCTATGCTCTGAAACACTCTTGCATTTCGTTCTATCCAGATATGCCAAACTAGCGTGGTCATAGCAGCGTCAACGAGTTTGTTAAGAGATTTATTTGCACTATTAATTTTGTTAATTTGGTTGAAAATTTCCTCCATGACTCTGTTGAGTACATTCGAAAGGTAATATTTGGTTTTAATTTCTTTCCATATCATGTTTGAGTAGTTACATTAGAAAAAAAGGTGGTCACGGGGTTCTATTCCTTGATTGCTGAGAACGGTGCTTATTGCTGAGTTTACTGTTTCGTCACAAAAATTGATTGAAGCTTATCTTCATGAAACCAACTCCTACGTCATCGATGTAAACTATAATTTATACATGAGTATTTCTTAAGAGAACATGACATAACACCTAGCTACATATTTCCTTTCTAACAAAGCATGCATATATATATTTATGTATATAATTCACACTCGCACAGCACAATAGCAAGAAATCAAAAATGGAAGACAACATAGAGTTTTATGAGTTTTTACTAGGAATAATCATCTTTTCTTTGGTGATCATGAACATAAGCAGGCTTCTTGTTGCTTATCTTCTCGTCTGTGCCATAGTCATCTTTATCTGCTTTTCTCCACCTCCACGCCAGCGTGTTGTAGTCAGAGTTTACAGCTCCTGTTAATCACTTCACAAAAGAGATTATTGCATCATAAAAATTACAGCTTTTTTCTTTAACTTTATTTCCATTATCTTTTTACTTCTAGGCTGTTTGATCAAATCAAATAGAATCTGGGGGTGTTCATGCCACACTTTGAATATAATTGTTACTCACTGACCATTTTTATACTTTTGGTATCTACGACTGGTATAAATGGACTATTTCTTAGCTATTTATGAGCTAAAAGAGACTTAACTCCTACCCTGAAACATCAAATGGAAAAAATATATTCCAAAGGTAAATATGTCCTGAAATAGTCATATACTAGTATAACCGCACAACGGCGACAAAACCAAATAAAAAAAATTGTTATTATTTTTTACTAATTGTGACTTTGATGGAAAATTAATTGCACTTTTAAAAACAAAAATAAATAAAAAGTATTTGAAAAAGTGTATATTAGTGAACTTGTACTCGCTTATGTGCTTACCATTCTCACTTATGTGCATTCTCATGAAATGCGAAGGCGGTCTTTTGTAACCCAATGACTATAACAAATTACCAATCGATTTGTGCTTACATGCCTGAGTTTTTGACGTGCGAGTATGTTTGCGAATATGATAGAATGTCGTCCCTTGGAAATTCTTCAAAGCAATGCATAGACATTACAGCTTATTGATTATATCCGTTACAATCAAGTAGATGCTTGATAGCGTAAATGTCTTAGCTGCATTCTGCTTTACATATAATGTTACTTATTATGTTCCTTTTGTATCTATTATATTTAATTAGTATGCAATGTGCAGGGGCCGCCGGACCAGTCATCTGGTACTTTAAATTGGACTATTGATGTGACAGATGTGAGATTTTATACGGCGTGCAGCTCCTGTAAATTGCAATCAGTGAAGAAGATGGGGCCAATAGAGTTTGTTCTCATTGATGAAGCTGCACAGCTAAAAGAGTGTGAGTCATTAATTCTGTTGTTGACTCATGGTTTGAGACATGCTGTTCTTATAGGTGATCAGTGTCAGTTGCCTGCCATGGTACAAAGCAAGGTTTGAAAACATTATCTCTTTTATACATCGTCATGGATTAACGAAGAATTTTGATTCTTTCTATGGTTGAAACATACTCATGTCGTAAATCCAATATCTTTTACACATCGTCATGGATTAACGAAGAATTTTGATTCTTTCTATGGTTGAAACATACTCATGTAATCTTTTAAGAAAAGAAGCTCTAACTACTCAAGCTAGAAAGTTCAGTCAAACAAAATCAACTTTTTTTGAGCAAATCCAATATCTTTGATTTAAAATGTGGAAGACACAACCTGTTTTTAACCAGAAATCAATAAACAACAAAATAATATAACATGACAGTTTACATATGGTTGTCTAGTGTGCTTACAACCAAAAGCTTATTATTTCTGTCTAGTAGAAAAAAGGAACTTAGATGCTAGCTGCACAACTGCAAATTGCTAAATACCCTAGATTTTACCCGTATCCATGGTGTTGCCAAGTGGATCCCAATGAAGTGGTTCATTCAAAATTCATATATAAAAAAATGAAAAGAAAAAAAATTGATAAAAAAAGAGGAAGAACTTCCTGATTATATTTTCCTACACTTAAGTTTAGCACGTAAGTTTTTGTTTTAAGGTCAAAAAGCCATTTATATTTCTTTGTAGACCTTGTTGCATCGTGTCACTGTAAGTGCTTTAACGTAAATTATCTATAAACTTGTTACTCATCAATTATCAGAACTTGAAATTTTAACTTTAGCTAAAACCATGATAAACATCAACTCTAAACCAAGCTTCATGTGAATGAATTATTTCCAATATCATTGTAAATCAACTATATTTTCCTTTTCTAACACGTCAACAAAGATAACAGATAAGCAATACCAATATATATCAAACTGCAAAAAAATTGTATACGAAAAAAAAATGCAAACTTACTTGTATAGCACAGCAAGACTTATGAGCTCATTATAGTGGATAAGGTAATGTTTTGAATTCCTTCATTCATGCCATAGTGAAGAAAATTCTTCTGCTGAGTATCCAAAGATTATGCAGAGAAACAACTAAAAATTATGCAACAAACTGATGAAGACCATACTTTAACTCAATTAGTTAACGCATGGCTGAATCTAGCAGTCGTGAGTTATTGTAGTTTAAATTGATTTTCTTGCTCTCTATGGTAGAACTTTTCTTTTGCTAAACATATTGCTCTGCGTTTTTTCAGGGTGGTTCAAAGGTTCAAGAAGCTTATCTTATATTCCAAGATTTTACTGAGAAGTATCAGATGACCAGGATGATTCTCAATGGCTGTTTGCTGTATGCACATGGGAAGCTTTGACGAAGCTGAATCCTTACTGCTTGAAGCTTTAAACAAGGTATCTGTGGTTAATTATAAATAATCAATCTTGTTTTTGACATTTTCTATTAGTTAGGGGAAGTGTCATGCTTTTCTATGTTGTTACAGTATGTATTTGTTTGTCTTAGGTTGCTAAGGATGCAGAAACTCTTGCCTACTTATTAGCTGCGTGTAGTCTTCATGTTGGAAAAGCTTCATCACGTTACCTCAGGTAAGCATTGAAATATTAGTTTTATCTTTACATCTGTTATTTCCGTGTATCTTATTCAAGTTATGAACGCTGGTACATCTGCGCGCACACACTATGTGTGCACATACATTAGCTGTGTGTTTTCCAGTTGACTTACATGGTGGATGCAAATATATGTGTGCGTGCTTGCGAGTAGCAATTCCAGTTAAGTAGTTAAAAAATGGAACAATATAGCTGACATCAAGCCATCTTGAATTTGGATGATAATTTTTATTCGCATATATTGGGCCGGTTTTTGAGGAAAATTGCTTTCTTCACGCATTTGTCGGCAATTATTTCCAAATAACGTCTTGAATAAATTGTATTAGGTAATTGGTCCAAAAACTTTGGAATCACAAGTAATGAGACATTTATGATCAATTTCAAGTTTTTAAACCAAATTTATCAAAGATTTGTATTCTGAACATAAGAATGAAATGAACTAAACCCAAAAGTTAACATTATTTCAAAAATAAAGAGCTAGCAATAAACTTCAAAAAACAACAATTGAGTTTTGTTTTGTTTGATCCCTGTAGTTACAACACAGAATTATAGAAAACTATTTTGCTTGGGCCGAAATTCCTTGTGTTCTTTTATTTAAAACAATTATTAATTATTTATTATCAACTTAATTTAATGTTCAATTTAATTTTTATAAAGGAACTGCAAATTCAATTTAACGTGATATTAAATGCAGGCACTTCTAGAGGAAGCGGAAAAAAGAGGAAGTTGGATGATAGATCTAAGGGTGGAGTCGAAGATCTTGAAGATGACCCAATTGCGGAAGTTTTTGGTCCTCAAAATGGAATGTACAAGTTATGTGATTTTTCAGATGGAGGTTTCGTTATATGGCCGGAGTTTCGTATTCGGTATTTGTTGAATTTCACTATGAAATTTACGTTGTCTTTTGTATTCCAATTTGACATTGTTATGAAGTAGTTGATTATGTATTGAATTAACCAACTTAATTATGTATTGTACTTGTTATGAAGTAGTTGACTATGAAATTTATGTTGTTATTTGATCATGAATATTGTAAATTTTGGGTTCCTATTGAATGTAGTATAATAATGCATATCATGTTAGTTATTACTTTTTTATTAATGTTAAAATAATTGACTATATTGAGAATGAAAATATTTCAGCGTTATAAGCGTTGGCAATTAAAATTTACCAACGCTTATAAGCGTCAGCATAGAAAATTAAACAATGTTGGATGGTTAATTTGCCAACGTTTATAAGCATTGCTAAATAATATACACCAATGTTTATAAGCGTTGGCGAATACAACCTTCCAACGCTTATAAGCGTTGGAAAACTAAACTCGCCAACGCTTATAAGCGTTGGCAATAAATTGTGACGCCCCTATAGCGACGCTAATAAGCGTTGCTGAAACTGTTTGCGACAGTTATACTCGTTGGGAATCACCTGTTTTGGTGTAGTGAAAGTTAGAAATGTTGCCTATCAACTTTAGATGTAATGAAAGCGTCCGTTGTTCCTTTTAACATTGTGGCTACTTGAGTTGTAATTCATCATTATAGTAATAAAGATATCTTTTAACTCAATTTTGATCTCATTCCAATTATTTTGATTTAAATAGGAGCCAGGGTCTGCTATGATCCATCGTTCTTAAAATTTACTTTCTCGAGTCCACTATCAGAGATAGATTATTAAGCAGAAGGGGTGAGATTGTGGCCCATGACGAAGCCCTTCTTGAGCGTTTCAGTGGTAACACTGAAGCCGTGAAGTGGCATAAAAGATATCTCATCCAAAAGATCATAGCCAACAATCATAAGAATCATATTGACCATCTTGAGACTGAGATTAAAAGATGAAGCGATTATTTTACTTAAGCGACAAGTGAAATCGAATCCTACAATCGACTTTGATGAAAAGATGTCTGAACTCATCCAACAGATAAGCGATTTAGAGTTAAAATTGATAGATAGTCAAGCTCAGTGTGCCTCTTTAGAATTCCTCATAGGGGAAAAGATTCCAAATGTTGATCTTCCGGTCCCTCAAACAACCCCTTCAATTGTCAGGCCTACTAGGTCAAAACTTCTCGCAACTCAGAAATTTCCAACCATGTTGAACCCTCCTCCTAATTTAGATGATAATGTAGTTAGAAACTTGTGTCGAAGGGTGAAGTTTGAAATTGCCAAGTATTTTGATGAGCAGCAGAAAATCAAGTATTCTCTCACTATTAATGATTATGCTGCTAGGAATTAGAAGTGCGTTGCTGAGTTGGAGAGTGAAAATAAAACCCTTAAAGCTGTAATGCCCTAAAAACTAACATGGATGCTATCTACGACGAGAATATAATTAGGAGAAAAGAGAAAAAGCTTAAGGAAGTCCTCCGTGCAGCAATTAATCATGTAGTAAATCCTTCAGTGGCGGAGGCTCTCAATAAAGCAGCTCAAGATTTGTAATTTATTTACATATTTGAGCCATGTAAGTCTATCTTGTACATAATTTTGTTATTTGTAAATGACTTCACTACTTACGTAAATTATGGAAATTTTGTAAATATCACATGATTCATGATCATTTTATGTAGTGTAACTTTAAATACGCCTTTGAATTACTCATTCAGTGACTTTTGTGCTTCCTGAATCTTTTGTTAACCCTTATCACTCTGATTTCCCTGAGAAACATGTAGCAAACAAAATTTTTAATTGTTATCTTGAAATTGACGTATTTGTCTATGTATATCATTTGCCTAGATTAGCAAATTATCTTGCCATTTGTATGAAAAGTAATTTATTCAAAATGTTAAGATCTCATCTTTAACCATGATGAGAAATGATCATGGATTTAACTCCTTCCACTTGTTCGAAATGTATAAGACTTGTTGGTAGTAGATTCTGCCTTATCGTACGGTGATGAATGTTAAAATATAACTTTCATTAAATGAAGAACCTGATTCAGGGGTTCATGTCTGAACTTTTGAAGTAGTAACTTTCTCGTCCATTATTTTGACATAGTTAGAAACCCGTATTCCCATTCGAAGAGTCTTAATAGTGTTCTTTTTGATAATATTATTTGGCCCAGATTCGAGCACTTAAGATGAATAGAAATCCAAAAATCTTATCCTTAGACTAGGGCTTAATTAAATGTAGTCTTGATATCCAGATTTAGGTATAATATATTAGCGATTGATAACGAGTCAAAACCCAGATTCGGGTATTCATATGACGAGATTTTATATAGAAGACCCGAAACCCATGTTCGAGCTTTAATAGTTAAGTTCTGAAATGAGTATCACGGAACTCGGATTCGGGTATTAGATTTTGAAATTCATATATGTGAGAATCTTGAAGCCCAGAATACCTTTTCTGGTAATGAATGATAAGAGGTTAGATATCTATATCTGCTAATCTAGTATTAATAATAGAAGACTAGAAGACTGTTAATCGACGGAATTTCTATTGGTTTAGCAAAACCGTCGAAAAATTTCAAATAAAAATTAAATCGTAAACGCATGGCATACACTTGTAGTACGTGGCGAATATGGGTCGATCCGCAGGGAATTGATGATTTTAAATCTCCATTCAATCAAATTAACCAAAGTTCAAGAGAAAGTTAAGCTAGAGAGTTAGGAAATTAGCTAACTAACTAAAAGAAAAGAAATGCAAATATAAGAGTTAAATGACAATTTAGATAATAAATCCACTCTCTAGATCATGTAGTTCAACACATATGAAATCATAATCTCTCTTTTATGGTCATTAGTGTGAAGAATGCGGATTACAGATCTTAAGGCTAGGAATAACACTAGAGGGGGGGGGGTGAATAGTGTTTTTAAGAAATTACTAAATCTTTTTGAGTTTATGTTAATTTGAACACAAATATATGCAATATTCAGACACAGGTATAATCACAGAAACAAACACAGATGCAGAAATAAAGTAAATGCAGTAAAGGAAAGAACACACCGGATTTTATACTGGTTCGGGGTTACCCTACATCCAGTCCCGCACAATCAAGTATGGATTTCCTTTTAAAAGAAATTCAACAATTACAACCCTCGGTGTCAAGGCTACGAGGTACACCCTCCAGAATAAAAATCCTCTGGGTAGAGATACTTGATTTCCGGGGCAACAAGTTCACTCAATTGATTTCCAAGGCTACAATCACACCTTTTCTTGCTTGATTGATTTCCAAGGCTATAATCACACCTTTTCTCGCTAGATAGATTACAAAGAAGCCTATAACTCTGAATAGCACTTAGATCTTGTTGAGATAGTGATAGAGAATCAAACCAGAGATAATCTAGTTAGATTCAATGTTGATTTCGGCAGAGTAATGATAGAATTTTTATTAAGAAAATGTGGAAGAAGAAGTGGAGTGAAAAAACCAGAAAAACTGATTAAAAATTCGTTGAAACTAACCCCTATTTATAGAAGAACAACAGTCATGTCCATTCGTGAAGAGTTATGGCGAATAGACACTTCTTTTCAAATTTAAATTTTGAACTCAACTGTCACCATGTCGACATGGTCACCATAGGCATGTCGACATCCCAAAGCAATTTTTGATGTTTTGATTTTCTTTGAAAATAACCTTTATCTTATATTAAAACTATTTTAAACTTTATAAATATACTTGATTATAGATAAAATACATAGATGAATATAAAGAATAATATATATAATATTTTACTATAATTTTATATTTAAATCAAAGTATAAATATATTATAATTAAAAGATAGTTTAAAATAACCGAAGTTTAAAAACAAGAATATTTAAGGCTAAAACATCTTTTTGAAAATCATTTAAAAATATAATTTTTAAGGCTAAAACATTTTGAAAAAAAATTTTGAAAATCATTCTGAAGTAGTTTTTGAAAATCATTTTGAAGTAGTTTTGCAAGCTTCTTCCTGCAGAATATCTCATCATGACAGGACTCGAGAACTTGTACAAAACCAAGATGTTCGTGGGTTTGTAAGCCACTAAAAAGGTAGAAATGGGTTCCATCCCAAAAGAAAAATGGAGTGAAGATTTCAGTGCTATTGTGAAGTTTTAACATAATTCTAGACTCAATACTTATCTTGAAATCTTGAACTCTTGATAATCTTGATATTCTTGATACTCATGAGTCTTCAATCTTGATATCTTGAATCCCTATACTGTACAGTCTTCATTCTTGGTACGTGCATGGTTAAATCCTGCATATACATATATATCTAAACTATAATGTTAGTATTTATATTTTATAATCTTATTCTAAGGTTGTTGTCATCAAAACCATCAACTCATGGACTAACAATCTCCCCCTTTTTGATGATGACAACCTTTGTTTATAAAATATTACTTCTATCCTATTGACTCCCCCTAAATCTAATAACTCCCCCTAAATCTATGCCTAACTCTCCTATTTTATATTTCCCCCCCTTTGTCATCAACAAAAACAATATAACTACAAACTATAACTCCCCCTCATTCTTGTACTCAAGTACCTGCATTAATAAACTATATAATAGAGTATATATAAGAAATAACTATGATATTCAACCAACGATTATAAATATATTAATGTATATTTTATACAACCATCAAACCACACCAATGTATAAATCAAGTCAATCAAAACAACCAATTTCAATAAAAAACAATCAATTCAAACAGAGTAATTAAATAAAGCAAACAAATTAAACGTTACGGGGAACTTCCACCCATCCTTCTTCTCCAAAAATAGGGTCTGCTTTGATGGCATCCCAATTTTCATTGTCATTTGTGAGAGAGACAGGAGGATGTGCTTCGTTATCATCCTTGTGCAGGGAAGAAATCATCCATCGAATTGCATCGAAATGCCTTTCTTGCTCCTTGATCATCTGCATTTGACTCAACTCTAAGTGTTGCTGGTTACGAAGAATGAACGAGAGAATATTCTTGAACGAATTAAGAGTCTCTTCAAGATTCTCGGTTAAATTGTGAATAGGATTTGCCATTTTTGAATTTGTGAAGAGAATAAGAGATAAAGAAGATAGAAAATAATATTGAGTAAAAAAATCTGGAAGAAATATGTATTTATAGGTGTAGGAATTCGTTTGAAATGAATAGACATATGGTAGTTATTCAAATTTCAAATTTGAAATGAAATGTCATTTCTGACCAGTACATGTCGACATGGTCAAGGGAGGGATGTCGACATACTATAGTGAAATTTGATGGTAATATTGATTTTGTGAATAATTGTGTATATATATAAATATATATAATATACTAACATTTACTCAGGAGATAAGATAAGCTAGATAATAGAAAGGAAATTTAATTTCATTGCATAATAGGATAATACAATGATTAAACATAAAGAACTACATAAACACTCAAATTAAAACAAACTTAAACTAATTCGATATGATATAAATATATAGAACTAGTTAGAGGATGATGAAGATGAAGATAATCCAAGTTTCTTGCTGACTTTAGAGAAAAACTTGTTCATCTTGGATGACATTTTGTCCAATTTCTTACTAACGGTTCTTTTAAGAACCCGTTGATTCTCAACAATAACCTTTTGGTTTTTGAGAAGGGTTTTGTTGGAAGGATTGGACGGATATTCAATACTTTCTATGGATGTTTCACCTTCTTCTTCTTCTTCTATTTCCATTTCATCCCTTTCTTCTTCTTCTTCCTCTTCCATATCTTCATTAGCCAAACGCTCTTCCTTTTCGACAAGAGTCTCATAAGGTTGAAAAACATATGGGATTTTCATGAGAGAAATGTTTGAGATATTAAAAAATTTTCTTGAAATAAATTCTTCTCCTTTGAAATTTACTCCAAAATAGTTGAAAATCCAAGTAAGGTAAATTCCATGATATAAAGTGTTTTCTCCCATTTCAAAATTTTTAGGACGAAGTTCATCCAAAATAACTTGCGCCCAATTGATATCATAATTTCCGAAAATAGCAAAAAGTGCTTTGCATACTTTTGAAGTAGGATTGTTAAAATTTCCCGATCTTGGGGTCAAAGTATGTTGTAAGAGAAGATTGACAATTCTTGCTTTAGGACGAAAGTTTCGGTTTTTAAATTCAAAGTTTTCATCTCCTTCAAAAATATGATGAAATGTCTCACGATCATGTTCATTGATTTGAAAACTAGAAAGATCCATTCCCGTGCTTTTGCAATTGAGAATGGTACCCAAAAGATCACAATTTAAAACAATTCTAGTGCCTTTGACACTACTCCAAATTTCATTATCATTTCATTCAAAAAATTCTCGATTGAGATTTGCATAGAAAATTTTAACAAGATTTGGGTAACAAACAAAATCATTTTGAGAAGAATCAACAAGACTAAGAATTTGATTGTTTGCAAAAATAGTATCAATTTCATAAGAAGAAAAATCTTGAAAAATAGCAAACTTTCCGGGATGGACTTTTCCATAGTTAGCATAATTGATGTATGCTTCTATTACCTCCGGATTATTGAGGAGTTGCTCTTTCAAGTTTCTGGAGAGTCTCATGGTGGAGGGGTTGCTTGAAGAAGCCATTAAGGTAGAGAATAGATAGCTTGGAGTTTTGAAGAGAGAGTTTGAATTTGAAAATGAAAGTGAAAAGTTGTGATAAAAGATAGTGACTAAATAGATTTCTGAAAGACACGTTCTCTGGTCAAAAGATGCCTTTTCAGAGTATTGAATGAAGTGAAAAGATGGAGGGAAATTCAACCATTTGAATTTCAAAATTGGTACCCATGTCGACATCATGGTAGGGACCATGTCGACATGTGCCTATGAATTTCTATGATTTATTTTTCTTAGTATTCTAATATATATATATACACTTATTATTTTAATGTCTATATATATATATCTGGAGTTTCTTATAGTAAATTCCAGAAAATATTATTATATTAAAAATAATAAAAATAATAATAAAATTATAATAAAAATAAAAAATAAATTTAAAATTCAATCAACACACCAATTCAAAATCAATCAATCAAGCAATCAATCATCTAATTCTAGGCATGCAATCTCAATCAATTGTATTGTAAATGTGTACCTTTTTCTGAGTCCGTTTCCTTGAATTTGTTGAAGTCATGAATTGCCGTAAAACACAAATTTGAGTTTTCTGTCTTCTGATCATCATTGCTTGAGGACGAGTCTGAGTCATCTAGAGTAGAAGTAAATGCACGCTTTCGTTTCTTTATTGAATCATTGTTTATAGGAGGATTCTGCCTTTCTGGATATGGACAGTCTCTTTTGATATGACCTGGTTCATCACAGTTGAAACATTTGACATTGTTTGGCACTGCATTCTGATTTCCAGAATTCTTATAGTTGTTTCTCTTGAGATTATTCATCTTTTTGTATTTTAGAAATTTCCGAAAATTCCTGGTCATAAATGCTATCTCTTCATCATTATCACTGTTTGAGTCTGCTCCGTCGGTTAATGCATTGAATGCCATTGATTTCTTTTCAGATGCTTTGCTTTCTCTTCTCCCGATCATTTGAACTTCAAACGACATTAGATTTCCAATCAATTCTTCTATCTTTAAGGTACTGATGTCATTTGCCTCTTCAATTGCAAGTGTCTTTTGATCCCATTCTGGAGTGAGAGAATTTAAAAATTTCCTGACTTGGTCTTCTTCTGAAAATTCCTTTCCCAAGGATATTAAAGAATGCACAATATCTTGAAATTGACTATACATATTGAAATAGACTCATTAGTATTCATTTTAAATAACTGAAACTGATTTGTGAACATGGAAATTTTGGTCTGTTTAACTTTGCTTGTTCCTTCGTGAGTCACTAGCAAAGTTTTCCAGATTTCATATGCAGACTTACAAACTGACACTCTATTAAATTCATTTCTTTCTAGTGAACAAAACAGAATATTCATTGCTTTAGAATTATTTTGTGCAACAGTCTTTTGGTCAATAGTCCACTGTGCAAAATTAGTTGTGGGTTCAGAATATTCAGTTTGTATGATATTCCAAGTATCTAATCCTACAGATTTTAAATATATTTTCATCCTACATGCCCAATATGCATAGTTACTGCCATTAAAAAGTGGTGGTCTGGCAGTAGACTGACCTTCTACAAATGAACTAGTGACAGGAATACTAGTGTTAAAAACATTACCAGTGTTGGTAGCCATTTTGAAAATTTTTCAAAAATCAGATTATGAAACTTTTGAAAACCTTGGTTTGATACCTAATGTGAGGAATGCGGATTACGGATCTTAAGGCTAGGAATAACACTAGAGGGGGGGGGTGAATAGTGTTTTTAAGAAATTACTAAATCCTTTTGAGTTTATGTTAATTTGAACACAAATATATGCAATATTCAGACACAAGTATAATCACAGAAATAAACACAGATGCAGAAATAAAGTAAATGCAGTAAAGGAAAGAACACACCGGATTTTATACTGGTTCGGGGTTACCCTACATCCAGTCCCGCACAATCAAGTACGGATTTCCTTTCAAAAGCAATTCAACAATTACAACCCTCGGTTTCAAGGCTACGAGGTACACCCTCCAGAATAACAATCCTCTGGGTAGAGATACTTGATTTCCGGGGCAACAAGTTCACCCAATTGATTTCCAAGGCTACAATCACACTTTTTCTCGCTTGATTGATTTCCAAGGCTACAATCACACCTTTTCTCGCTTGATTGATTTCCAAGGCTACAATCACACCTTTTCTCGCTAGATAGATTACAAAGAAGCCTATAACTCTAAATAGCACTTAGTTCTTGTTGAGATAGTGATAAAGAATCAAACCAGAGATAATCTAGTTAGATTCAATGTTGATTTCGGCAGAGTAATGATAGAATTTGTATTAAGAAAATGTGGAAGAAGAAGAGGAGTGAAAAAACCAGAAAAACTGATTAAAAATTCGTTGAAACTAACCCCTATTTATAGAAGAACAACAGTCATGTCCATTCGTAAAGAGTTATGGCGAATAGACACTTCTTTTCAAATTTAAATTTTGAACTCAACTGTCACCACGTCGACATGGTCACCATAGGCATGTCGACATCCCAAAGCAATTTTTGATGTTTTGATTTTCTTTGAAAATAACCTTTATCTTATATTAAAACTATTTTAAACTTTATAAATATACTTGATTATAGATAAAATACATAGATGAATATAAAGAATAATATATATAATATTTTACTATAATTTTATATTTAAATCAAAGTATAAATATATTATAATTAAAAGATAGTTTAAAATAACCGAAGTTTAAAAACAAGAATATTTAAGGCTAAAACATCTTTTTGAAAATCATTTAAAAAGATAATTTTTAAGGCTAAAACATTTTGAAAAACAATTTTGAAAATCATTCCGATGTAGTTTTTGAAAATCATTTTGAAGTAGTTTTGCAAGCTTCTTCCTGCTGAATATCTCATCATGACAGGACTCGAGAACTTGTACAAAACCAGGATGTTCGTGGGTTTGTAAGCCACTTGTCGTGGGTTTGTAAGCCACTTGTCGTGGGTTTGTAAGCCACTAAAAAGGTAGAAATGGGTTCCATCCCAAAAGAAAAATGGAGTGAAGATTTTAGTGCTATTGTGAAGTTTTAACATAATTCTAGACTCAATACTTATCTTGAAATCTTGAACTCTTAATAATCTTGATATTCTTGATACTCATGAGTCTTCAATCTTGATACTTTGAATCCCTATATTGTACAGTCCTCATTCTTGGTACCTACACGGTTAAATCCTGCATATACATATATACGTAAACTATAATGTTAGTATTTATATTTTATAATCTTATTCTAAGGTTGTTGTCATCAAAACCATCAACTCATGGACTAACAATTAGTGCTTTAATTGATGTGTTTATCATAAGTATGACATATTTATGCTATTGATTAGCCAACATAAGCCATCAAAATATAACACACCCCTTAAACCACTTACTAAATTTCATGAAATTTGACAATGAAAATGAAATCTATTTTAAGTATGGCCTATTAACTATTGATTAGAAATATAGACCATCAAATTTTAATTTCAAATCACTTTCTTATGCCATAATCATATTTTGATGAAGAGGCATTTGTGTTAGTGAATGTTTAAGCATAACCTATTTGGTGTCAACAATATAGGCTATCAAATTCAAAGCAAGAACAACAAATAAAACACTTCATTGATCATCATTAAGCACAAAAAGAGAGCATGAATTAACAAATAGTTGAAGCTACATAATTAGAGAGCTTCATTACCCCTAAATTGAAGGGGTTTAGCCTCTCATATTCGTCATTTGATTAACAAATGTAGCTAGCAACATGAAAGAAAAAAGAAAGGAAAATGAAAGCTAATGAAAAAGAAAAACTATTCTACTTGCATAAAGTAAAAGAGATCTACACTACAACATGAAAGGAAATAAACAAGAAAATGAGAAGATCATGTATTAAATTGCATAAAAAAGAAAAATTACATGAAGGTAAAAATGGCTAAGTAGCCATGAAAAGAGAAAGAGAAGAGCTTGTTTATTTGTGAGCCTAAACTAAACTAAGAGAGACTAAGCAAGAGGGTTACATGAAGATATGAGGTATTTATACAAGTGTTAAACCCTAATTCATATTTTTGGGGAATGCCTAAAATACCCTCTTAGGAAGTGTGCAGGCCAAGTAATCATTAGCTTCAAATAATCCTCATTTAGATGTGCATGAAGCTTTAAACTCTATAAGCATGTGCATTATCCACTAATTTGTACATGAAGGTATGTGGGTAGGTGGGGTCCTCCATTATCTTCACTTTGAATTATTTCCATCTTCATTTGTTCTCTTCACTCTTGTGCATGCATATATCATCATGAAACCACTCGTATATGAATTAAAATTCCTACAAAACAATATAAAAAATTTCAATTAAATTTTAGAAAATTAATATATGCACAAAAATGACCATTTTGCCCTTGGATGAAGATGAATATGTGGCAATTTGAAATAATTTGACTTTGGTTTAAACAAGTTAAAATACCTGATATGATCATTTATTTAATTTAAATAGATTAAATATGGTGGTAAAAATATGCACATTTACGTGCACATCAAATACCCCCACACTTATCTTTTTATTCGTCCTCGAATAAAGAAAAACTAAGATAAATCTGTTTTCGTAGGAAGCACGATTGCATTGAGCGTATGCAACAAGCAGTTAAACCTCTGGGTGTCCCCAGTAGGATGAGTGTTGTCTCGTGAGAGTTTTCAACGGATACTACCCACAAAATCCAAATGCAGAATGAAAATATTTACAAAATGCAAGATTTATTTACAAAGATGTGAATGCAAGTTTTTGAAAATATTTACAATGAAGTATTTATTTTTAAACTGACACAAATAAGTTAAATATAGGTTTGGTTATTATCTTGAAAATTTAAGTCATTTACTCGTCAAAATTTCCAACAAAAATCAAGTTATCATAACAAATAGACAATAATTTATCTCGTTGTTTTGGTTGATAACACTGTGTAATTTGAAATGGATCCTTAGTTGATTATCAAAGTTTTTCAAAGTGGTATTTTCATTTCTTTTTAATAACATATCAAATCAAATAAGTTTAAATAGTGCTTGGATTTCATTTGCTTACTCTCTCTTGTTTGAAAATTTTATTGATATTAACAATATTTACATATGCCTAACTCAGGTAAACTGAGGCCAGATATATTACCCATGCACTGCCTTGCGGACTGATGTGAGGGGAATACAGAGCGTGGCGAGTGAACACACAAGTGTGAACACTTATTGACTGCAGGCGTTATTAGTAAAAAAAAATTTATATACACACACCTAACTCAGATAAACTGAGGCCAGATATACCGATCGTGCACTGCCTTTCAGGCTTACGTGAGAAGGGTACACAGCATGGCGAGTGAACACACGAGTGTGAACACATGACTCTAGGTGTTTATTAAAAAATATATACATATATACAAGAATTGTTTTTTTGTATTTTGTATTTTTTAGAGAGAGAGTTTCGCAAAATCATCCTAGCATCATTTAACTTAGAAGAGAAAAAATTGTTATATCCTTTACTTTAAATCAACCACTTTTTAAAACAAAGATTTTCAATTAAGATATATTTCATAATTAACACGTATGAATCTTCTATATACTAGTTAAACCATTGTTATTTGTAATCAAACTTCATTTATATTTTTGTTAAGACGAACAAATTTTTAAAATTTTCAATTTAATTAACCAAAACCATATATTTATCTTATAGTGTTTCTTTTAAAAATAAATCAAAATGCTTAAAAAAAATTTGTCTTTTGTTTTTGAGATTTTTTTTTAATTTTGGACAGAAAAATAAAAATAAAGATGAGTCTCCCCCCACACTTGATTTTGACTGTGTCCCCACAATCAACCCAAGTGGAAGGAGAAAAAACAAAAACAAAAACATGAACTTATTTAAATGAAGGTGAATGGTATTTACACGAGATCAGAAAGTATATCGTCAAAGCGTAAATGAAATTGTCTTCCAAAAACCGATTCATTTGTCTCGTCAAATATGCGAGACATAGCTTAAGCTCGGAAAACCAAATCGTAAAAGATTTCGGAATTGAATGTTGATTTGGAGAAACGAATGTCGTTTTATTAAAAATCATACGAGTTGTTTTATTTTCGATGATTTTCGGGGTTGATAGAATAATTGATTGAAATTCAAATTTATTATCACTACATTGAAATTCAAATTTATCATTGAAAACTTCTTCGAAGTTATTGAATTCAAAATCAAAATGTGATTTAAATCATCCCCTTCAGAATTCGACAACTCGTTTTCAAAAAGTCTAAAGAAATCGTGTTCGTCAAATTCGTCTTCCTTATTTGGATTACCAACAACTTCATCGTATATCTCAAGTTCAAACTCTAAAGTTGTAGTGTTCAATTTTCGAAATCGAGAAAAGGAAGATCGAATTTTAAATTTGGTTCCACACCCTCAAAAGAATTGAAATCCAACTCAATTACCAAATTTTCAACAACTTCATTAAGATCATCATTTTCAATTTCAAAAGTTTTTTATTTGAAAATCGTAGATTTGGCTAAAAGATGGATTATCACTTGACTCGTCACACATTGAGATTTTATTTTGTTTATCATGTTGTTTCATATATGTTTCAAACAACGAATTCGTGTGATCATCGTATATTTCGTTCATTTGCTCAACAAAATCCAATTTATAGTTATTAACTTGAGAATTTTTGATTTGGATTTGTTGAGAACAAAGATTTTCACTTGCATCATAGTCGAGATGATTCTCATTGCCAAAATTATTTGAAAAGTGGGTCACATTTTCGTTTGATTTTGAAATTCATTTTGGAGTTCAAAATTGAATTGGCATGGGTTATACTCGAAATCGTTTGAATTTTGAAGTGAATTCAAATTTTGATTATTTTGAAAACTTTGATTTGAATCATTGCCCAAATATGAATTACACAAATCATTTATCATTTGATTTTGCGGTGTAGAGATTTCAAGTAAAGACGAAATGCTCTTTTCAAGATTTGAGGGTTGGTCATCGTTTTGAAAATTTTGTGGTTCAAAATTTGAATTATTTAAACAATAGTTGTTGTTAAAATATCCATACAAATTTGGAGTGAAATCATACGGATTATATTGATTTTCACAACTATTGTAAAATTCACGTAAGTGGGTAAACTCGGACATTTTCAAGAATGTTTTGTTTTTTTTATAAAGGAAAAATATTTACAAATAAAATTTATTTTTCAAAAGGGAAATTGATTTTTTTTGTTTTTTTATTTATTTTTGAAAAGGTTTTATAATTTTTTTTGGATTTTGGTTTTTTCTAAATTTTTTTTGGATTTTTGAAATTTCAAAGAAAAACGATTTAAAAATTTCCAAGGAAAAGGAATATTTACAATTTTTTTAGTTTTGGATTTTGATTTTTTTTTGGTTAAATATGCATGAACTAATGCAACTAAATGAATGCAAGGGCTAATTACAAATGATTTATCCTAAGTTAACCCAAAATTATATAATTACAAATTGTCTTAAATCAACAAGATTGTTCTCAGCCAGGTAACGGGCAGGAGTTATCGGTGCACCATGAATCACCGTAGCAATGCAGTCGAAGGTCTAAGTACCTTCAGAGGAACAACCACTATAATATTTATGAATCACCGTAATATTTATAAATGGTTATTACTCTGCCGTAGCCTAGACACCAAGAAATTAAATTGTCGAAAGAGGACAAATTGTCAATATACAATTAAGTGTTATTGATGTCTAATTGTTTTTATTAATCAAAATCTTGGATGAAATGAGCAGGAAAAAAAATGTGTATTAACAATGCAACTACAAATGATTTTTGTTTTTGGTTTTTTTTTGAAAAGAGAACTTAAAAGTGAAGTTTTACTTAAAAAAATTATTTTTTTAAATAGAAAAAGAATATGATAAAAAAAACTTAAAACAAAGGAAAAACTAAACTAAACAAATTGGAACAACGAAGAAAAACCAAAACAAACGTTTTCTTTTAATAACAAAGAAAACTAAACAATTAAAAATATATTAAGCCTACAAAACTGTATTCAAGCCTATAACCCGACCGAAAAAGAAATCAAGACCCATGCTCATGTCTGATACCAGAAAACCAAAAATGCAAACTTCAATTATCTTATGATAAACCAAATTCTCAAATCATCAACATTCAAGCCTACAAAATTCGACTCCAATTACCAATCAAAGATACCGAACTACAACAATTCTGAGAATGCTAAATCAAGTTGAAATTCACAAATCAAAATCTTTCCCCCTTCTTTTTCTCTTTTTTTAATATTGGAATCGGTTCGATCTTTTTGGTGTTGCTGGTTGCGGTGATTTGTTCGAATGGGTTGGACTTTCGGTCGCCGGAGAATTGGATGTTGTAGAGGTATTTTTGATTTGAGGAGCTCGGGGTGTGGGAATTGGTCGCAGAGGGAGGCGATTGCTTGTCGAAGTGGAGCAGTGGCTTCGGAGGTGTGATGATGGCGATTAGAGGGAGCAGGCAAGGGGCTAATGGCAGTAGTACAGAGAAGTGGTAGTGTTGTGTTGAAATGTTATTGTTCGCGGAGGTTCGTTTGTAGAGTAAGTAGGAGGTCGCGGCAGTTGGAGTGCTATGGAGTTGCGAAGTGGTTTTTGTACTGTGGGTGGATGGCAGCCGTTGGTGGTTGATGGTCTGATGAACCGAGGAGTTATGTGAAGTCGAGTTATGTGAAGTCGATGATTGCAGAGGCGGTTGATGAGATGGTCGTGCTGCTGTTTCTTGGCAGTGCGGGTAGTGGCAGTCGAGGTAAATGTTGATGGTGAGGCTGCTGCAGTTGGGGCACTGGTATGATCTAATATGCAAGAAGAGGGGGTGTGTTATAATGTGTTGGATGGTTGCAGTCGAAGTGGAAGAGGTAGTGAGTTTTGTTAGTGGTGATGCGGTGTACAATTATGTAGTGTAGGGGAGAAATGCACTGTTGTAGAGAGGCACTTGGATTGTGGAAGTGAGGCTGTGTTTGGGGTTAGTGCAGTTGAATGTTGGTCAAAGTTTATGGTAGGGCTGTGTGTATTGAGTGGAACAGTGGTAGCAAGGTTAATTCCAGGTGGAAGTAGCAATTGACAGTTGTGGAGGATGTTTGCGCCAAATTTGGTCACAAACCCCAAGTATTGTGAAAGCACCATTGTATGAATACAAATCAGCAATATTCAAACACAAATATCAGATCTAAGCTAGCAACAAACAGCAATCCAGAAATAATGAACAGTGACACACAATTTATAGTGGTTCGGCTATCTCCGGCCTACGTCCACTTCAAGGTTTTTATGATTTTATTGCTCGATGCTTGAAGATTACAATTTCTTATCGCGTAGTACAACAGATTTTATGATTATAATCTGAATCTAAGGCAGCAATGGTGATCTGGAGTAAATCTGGCAGAGTCTAGGCGCCCTTTAGCTCTCAAAATTGTCCGACCCCTTTTCTGAATGACGAGGGGCTCTATTTATAGGTGTAGGAGGCTGATATTTCGCCTAAATTTCGGGAGACCACTTCTGGCACGTGAGGGGCCCCACGCGCCCGCCTTTAGGAAATATGGGCCCACTTCGGGATCGATTCGAAATCCATTCGAATCGATCAAGAAAACGTCCAATCGAGCTGAAATTTGGTGTGGACATTCTTCAACATGTGCGAAAGCTTCAGTGAAAATTTCATAGCATTTGGACTTGTAGATCATGAGATATCATCGATTCGAAATAGTGTTTTCTTGGCTGGTCGTCTCGTTCGAATCGATCGGTTCGTATCCATCTCTTCGAATCGATCGCCTGCACGTGCTCTCGTGGTGATGTGGCGCGCAATCTTCGGGTCGATCTACTTTTCACTCCGGTTTGATCGAGTCGACTCCATGATTCTCGCCTTGCTTGTATCGAAGAATAACACGTCATCCATTCTTGTTGACTCGATGGATGCGAATGTGTCTTTGCTCATGGATTCGATCAGAGGACTCCAAGCATATGTTGCAGCCATTCGATGGATATGAAGGTCAAGTATTTGATGGATACGAAGGCTCCTCTTCTGATGGATTCGAAGGACGGTTGTCTGATGGATTCGAACTATTGCTCGCCGATGGGTGCGAACTAGATGGAGTCAAACTGAGGCATGAGGATGGATACGAAGTTGCCGCCGCTCTGATTGATATGTGGCCGATGGATACGAACAGAGGTCCCTCCTATGGATTCGAATAGAGGCTCCGCCAATGGATTCGAACAAGGGTTATGGATACGAAAACAAGGTATTCTCTTCCAACTTGCATCGATCATAACTTGAGCATACGAACCCAGATTGACTTGAAATTTGAAACCTTGGCTTTCATGAATTTGCTTGTCGTGTCTTATCAATTGTAGCCCGATCTGGACTCGGACAAAATTCATTGATGTCCATGATGTACTTGCGATGTAACTAATTTCCAGGATGGATTGTCATTGATTTCTCGTCAGTTTCTTGGTGTCACGGCCTTGCCAAAGGCGGGATAACACTTGCCCCCCAAAACATGCCTTGCGATAGGAAGGTGTGTTTTGTAATGCCATAAGCTGGATGTTCATATCCTGTTGATGACCTGCAAAGAAATTGATAGTTTTATCTGACCACAAACGACGATCGTTTGCGACCGTATGTCATTTGAGGTAATATGGGACCTTTCGAGGTCGGATACCGTTCGCGGTAAATAACGAAATGGGATCGTTCGTAGTCGGATGCCGTTCGCGGCAAATAAAGGAAGGGGACCGTTCGCGGTCGGATACCATTCGCGGCAAATAAAGAAATGGGACCGTTCGCGGTCGGATGTCGTTCTAGACGAGTTGTGAGCGTTCACGATCGGGTGTCATTCTAGACGAATTATGATGGATTCTGACCGTTCGTGGTCGTATGTCATACTGGGTGAATTGTGACCGTTCGTGGTCGGGTGCCGCACGAGGCAGAGTGTGATCGTTCGCGATCGAATGTTACACTAGATGAAGTGTGACCGTTCACGGTCAGGTGCCGTACGAGGCAGATTGTGAGCGTTCGAGGTCGGGTGCCGTTCAAGGCGAATGAGTGTGCCCGGGAGGGACTTAGTATTATCAATACCAGGTTCACATTCGGGTCAATTTATGAATCAGCGATCGTGGCGGTTCGTCGCCATACCAGGTGTGCTTGTGGACCGTTCGCGATCCAAAGCATACGCGAGTAACTTCTTCTATAGAATTGCAAATATCAAATTAATGTTCACATGAATTCCATAACAGAAATGTCCAAACAAACAAAGTCTAAATGTCCAAATCAACATGAAACAAAAGCAAAGCAAGGATGTCAAAGTGTAAATTCTCACTACGAGATGGTCAATAATCATTCAGAGCATGCCCGTGGATCATTCGCGATCTCCCACATGTGTAAATGGTTTAACCGTGTTAGTGACAAGTTTACGACTTGTTCATCGTTATTTAAATCAATTGATAACCATACGGTGCCCCGGCTCGGGGTCACCCCTAGCTGATGTAGACGGTGGTCGCTCTGGTTCCACCATTGGAGCTTGCCTTCTCACATACTGAAGTAGCCTACCGTTCCTGATATGCCCTTCTACCTCATCCTTCAGGTGTCTACAGTCATTTGTGCTATGTCCATTCAGCTCGTGGAATAAGCAATATTTGTCTGATTTTCTCTCGTCGATAGTTGGATCCTGTCGCATTGGTCTACGATAGGCAACTTGCTCTCGGGTGTCTTGGTAGATTCGCTCCAAACCCTCGTTGAGTTCTGAATAGGTGGTAAATCGTGGCTCCCTCCGTTGCCGCTTTGACCTGTCATCGTTTTCTTCAGCCTTTCGCTTCCCTTTACCAGTCTCTGCACCTTTTTCAGGTGAATTACCGCCTCTAACTGCGTAAACATCGATTTCTTCTTCTCTCTCCGTACGAGCATCCTCTAATAGCAAAAACTTTTTGGCTTCATGATAAAACTCTCCCAGGTTCGTAGGTGGATCCTTAGTTAGTGAATTCTTGAACTCCCTGCCATCAGATATTCCAAATACAGCTGCCATCATGACCATAGATGGATCTGGTCGATCCACCGATGTTGCTGCTGCATTGATTCGTGTCAAAAAAATTCCTTAAAGACTCCCCAGCTTTCTGCTTTAGCGTTGCCAAACTCATCACATTCTTGGGTCTTGCAATGTGGACCCTAAATTGCTCCATGAATCTTTCAGTTAAATCTGCCCATGTTCTTATGGAGCCATTCTCCAACTGCCTAAACCATAATGTTGCGATATCTTTTAAATACAATGGAAAGCACCGGGCCATGACTTCCTATGATGCCCCCAGTACCTCCATATGCCTCATATACTTCATCAGATGGACCGCAGGGTCCGTCCTCCCATCGTACATCTCTACTGATGGTAACTTGAATTCTGGTGGGTTCCTAGCCATCCTAATCGCAGGAGAAAAGGGACTCATGTTCACGTCTTCAAGATCTCTATTTACTAATCTGCCTCTTATGGCTCGCCTGACCATCTCTACCAATCTATCATTGTCTCCAAGCTGTAGTCCTCGTTCACTACCTTCGATCTGCCCCCCGAGTCCGTGTGAGCTTTTAGGTGTCTGCCCCCCTGGCTGAGCGTTCATCCCTCAATCGCCGCCAGGTTAGTCGGATGTCCTTGTCTCTCTTCCCGGGTTCGGATCAACATGTCCTAAGTGTGTGCCCCCCAGTTCTGGCACTGCGCCAGATGGTCCTATTCCATTCTGAACCCTGGTTGTTCCTTGATTTGCGCTCCATGTTGTCCAATCTGTTGAAGCAAACTCTGGATCATTTCTTCTTGTCTTCTCATCATTGCCTCCATCTCATCCCTGGTGATGAAGGCTGAAGCTTGGTTTGCTCTTGAGGAAGCCTCTTGACTTCCTTCGTGCTAACTTTGCTCTGGCCTTTGTCTTTTACTAGTTTGCCTTGTCATATCTTCTCAGATCTGAGCTCTTAAGTCTTCAAATTCAACTTCTAAATGATAGAACTCCTGAGTTCAGTTCTCAGTGAAAGCACCAAAGTGTTTGCACCAAATTTGGTCACAAACCCCTAGTATTGTGAAAGCACCAGTGTATGAATACAAATCAGCAATATTCAAACACAAATATCAGATCTAAGCTAGCAACAAACAGCAATCCAGAAATAATGAACAGTGACACACAATTTATAGTGGTTCGGCTATCTCCGGCCTACGTCCACTTCAAGGTTTTTATGATTTTATTGCTCGATGCTTGAAGATTACAATTTCTTATCGCGTAGTACAACAGATTTTATGATTATAATCTGAATCTAAGGCAGCAATGGTGATCTGGAGTAAATCTGGCAGAGTCTAGGCGCCCTTTAGCTCTCAAAATTGTCCGACCCCTTTTCTGAATGACGAGGGGCTCTATTTATAGGTGTAGGAGGCTGATATTTCGCCTAAATTTCGGGAGACCACTTCTGACATGTGAGGGGGCCCACGCGCCCGCCTTCACGAAATCTGGGTCCACTTCGGGATCGATTCGAAATCTATTCGAATCGATCAAGAAAACGTCCAATCGAGCTGAAATTTGGTGTGGACATTCTTCAACATGTGCGCAAGCTTCTGTGAAAATTTCATAGCATTTGGACTTGTAGATCGTGAGATATCATCGATTCGAAATAGTATTTTCTCGGCTGGTCATCTCGTTCGAATCGATCGGTTCGTATCCATCTCTTCGAATCGATCGCCTGCACGTGCTCTCGTGGTGATGTGGCACGCAATCTTCGGGTCGATCCACTTTTCACTCCGGTTTGATCGAGTCGACTCCATGATTCTCGCCTTGCTTGTATCGAAGAATAACACATCATCCATTCTTGTTGACTCGATGGATGCGAATGTGTCTTTGCTCATGGATTCGATCAGAGGACTCCAAGCATATGTTGCAGCCATTCGATGGATACGAAGGTCAAGTATTTGATGGATACGAAGGGTCATCTTCTGATGGATTCGAAGGACGGTTGTCTGATGGATTCAAACTATTGCTCGCCGATGGGTGCGAACTAGATGGAGTCGAACTGAGGCATGAGGATGGATACGAAGTTGTGAAGGTATTATGTTTATACTTTTTGTGTATTGATATATGGTTGTACATCGGTTGAAAAATTTATATACGAGGTATATATTGTATAGTTATGTGTTGTTTTATACGTTCTGAGTCTATATATAAGTTATATGAATTATTTTATCTGTTATGAAACTATATATGTTTGTAAGTATATAAGCCACATGATATATATATTGGGTTTTAGTATTTGATTCCTTTTTATATAATTTACAAACATATTGATCTCAGTATATATGTTTAATGAATATTGATTTTATTATATAGGGATTTGGATGTAATGTGTTTTAAATTTGATACTAATTTCTAATTTATATCTATATGGATTCTATTTTTAAGTGTGGGTTTTATTATATATAGTGGTAGTTTATATTTATTGAAATAAAGAAAATTTATTTTTATTTTTAAATGTAATATAACTATAAATATAAATAAATATATATATATATAATAATACTGTATATATTTTCAGTTTACATCAAACTGATTCTGATTAGTTCTCATCGATTCCTATTTACTAGCTTTGTTCGTCGAATCGTGTCCATCTAGCTTTGTTTTGGAATTCGTGCTTGGATTCGTAACTCATCTCATTCTCGTTCGCCACTAACCTCGAAAGGTGAGCAATCACTCACGATTAACGTTCTTAAATTTATTAAATTTGATTCCAATTGAAACGAAAATTGAAATATGTTGTTGTTAGTTATTTACATTGCTATATATGATATGCTATTATCTGTATTATTCACCTGTGGGATATGACACCATATCCTATTGTTTATATTTTATTTAATCTATTATTGATGATATATGCCTGTTGTTGATATGTTATATTTATTATCATAACTGCTTTCACTCTGCAAGTTTCCTGTTAGTATAGAATTCCCTATGGGTTGAAATGATACATACCCAAACAATTTTGTAGAACAGGGGAAAACCGTTATGGGTTGAAATGATAAACCCAAGCGATTTTCATTGAATTGAATTTGGGATTGCGGGTTGAAAAGTTATATACCCGTATGTATATAAATTGCAGATTGAAATGATAAATATCTGTATCACTTGACCATAGGATAGAAAATTATATACAGGCACCGTTGGTCTATATATATATATATATTTTGAAAAATGATTTCCAAGGTTTTGAAAAGAAATATATGTGGTTTTAATAAATATTGATTTTAAGATATTATATATTTAATATAGATTTGATAACAATTTTAATAAATTAAGTTGGAAAGAGAAATGGAAATTAATTTGAATTTTTCTTAAATAAAACCGATTTGAAACTTATTAAATTTGAGTTTTTATAGATATGATTTATAACTTGACTTTTGATTTAAAGTGATTAAATGAATATTTCAAGTAAATAAATTGAAGGGAATATTTAGTTTACATAAATTATAATTTAAGGTTTTATGTAAATGATATTGGATTGACTAAGTGAAATTTTCAATATTAAATAATGGTAAGGTTAAATTTGAAATATAAATGAATTTAAGTTGTGAAATCTATTGAAATTGAAATGGTTTAAATCGTAGTTTATATATGTATTTGAAATCGATATAAATTTTAAATGGTTTGAACTGAATTGAAATTCGTGAATTGAGATTAAATTAAATTGAATTTTGGAATTCGAGTTGATCTGAATCGATTGTGAAATTTGAGGAAACTATTTTATTATATAAAGTAGTTTAAATATATTTAAAACTATTTTAATATTTTACTTAATAAATTAATTAAATATAAACTATTTTAATTTTTAACTATTTTCAACATACTAATTATTTATTTTATAAACTATTTTATTATATAAACTATTTTATTATATATACTATTTTAATATCTAAACTATTTAAGTGGGAGTAATATGATCTCAAAGTGTTATGATTTCCAAGTGTTATGATTTCCTAAGTGTTATGGTTTCAAAAGTGTTATAATTTCAGAAGTGTTAAAATTTTGGAAAGTATTATGATTTTGGGAAATGAATATTATTTGAGTGAATAATGATATCGTGTTGATATGGTTTTGAAATAGATATGATATTTTGGTTTTGAAATATGATTTGAAATGAAATGACCACGGTATTATAATAACGTTTGGTTGTTAAAGAGACCGGGATCGAATATTGTCATACTCTTTGCCAATACCGAAAACCACTTTGACAACTGTGTACGTGGTGGAGATTCCAGAATGAAGTAGGATGGTTTGGTGATGGTTCTATATGGTATTTACGTAGCCCTAACTCCCGTGAGTCAGCTTGATGCGGCAAAAACAGGAGCCACGCCGGCCCAAGTGAGGTCATTCCTCCTATCAGACACATTTCTTCGATACTATTCTATTGCTTTTGTGATTTGATTGGGTGCACCCTTTTATTTGGGAGTGTGTCACGAGGTGGGCGGTAGTAACTGCTATGCGTTACCACCAGTCCGGATCCGCAAACGGTATATCTACCTTGGCATTGCCTCGAGTACCTTATCACATGCCCTGTCGCGCCTTCTACGAGTTTGGTTTGTACCATACCTATGGAGTGCCCTCTGATAGCCCTCCAGTTTACGGAGGAATTACGGTACTGTATAGACTATGGGAATATATAAAAATGTGTTAAGGGGGATATGGGTAACGCCTTAACGCCATTTTAATAGTTTACTTTACTATAAACATATTATAATAGCGTATATTACTACATAGTAGATAGTTCCACGGATCCTTAGAGGATGGTTATCCCAAACATCCTTTGAGTTACTTGTATTTCAGTTGATATTTCACTTGAGTTGGATTTATTCATATAAGAATGTTAATCCTGACTCGAGTGTTTTGTTTTTGCTTTACGCTCGGGTCAGACCGAGTGTCACAGCATTTGAGATTCACCTTTGGAGTTTGGAGCTTCGCTTGGAGATCCAGCTATCTATTCAGCTTTCAGTTATTCAGTCGACTCTAGTGATATATTCAAAATTTTGTTATTTGACTATGTATTGAGACTCCTATGTATTCGAGACATCTGTTGTATCTTGTTTGACTCTGTTATATATATAGTAGCTTCATGAACTACTATCCTTTTGTTTTCGCTGCTTATTGTTATATTACTCTGTGTCTGTGATTATTTTATTTACTGTTTATGCTGAGTTTTGCCAAATATAAATTAACAATCTGATATTTTGACCAATTCGAGTCTGGCATGTGCGGATGCGAATGGTTCGAAATACCGGGTCGTTACAGTTGGTATCAGAGCTCTGGTTTTAGGCAAACTTAGCATATAGAGTAAATTTAATTATAGAATCACCTTCGTTCGAGCTTGAGTTCCCCCACTTTGACTTGGGTTCCTTTTAATTTTTGGAACTTCTCCATTCATTCTGAAATCCATTCTTGTCTGTTCCTATTCGTGTTTCCTTGATTTTGGAGTATCCCATAACTCCACTATATGAATTTTAAAGGGGTGAAACTCCTTTACAACAGCATTGATCCACCGAAGATTTCTTTATCCTCGGTTTAGATGCTGCAATCTTTTGTTATACCTGAATTCTATCTCTTACGATCAAATGTCGATTTGCCTTTGGATTCTGCATCGATCTTATTCTTGAAGTCACGGTTGACCCGCTTAAGGTCGCCCACGATTTATATAAGTTTATCCATCTTTTCTCTTTTGCTATTTAATTATCTTATCTTCGTTTCGAGCCTATTTTCCTTATTAGAATTCGCTTTGATTAGGGTTCCCTTGAATTTGAATCTCTATCCTCGTTTCCATCCATTCTGGGATCATCGAGTGAGGGAGTGTATTTGTATTAATATTAAAATGTTTTATAGTGTGTTGTTTGAGTTGTTGATATTGATTTGGGTTTTCGATCGATTCGTCTGATCAATGCTATCGATAGGAATTCCAAAACACTTAAACAGAGCAAACTGACACAATATTATTTTCAAATTTGGTAAATGAAATAAATTTGTATGATTATATTATAAATATATAAGTAAAATTTTCTAGAATTTAATAAGTTAATTAAATTGGTTGTTTGAAATGATAATATTTGATTATCATTTATTGTTTTATAAATGAATTTATAAACATGGTTTATAAATTGATTTGGGAATTGAAATGAATTTAAATTAAGAATTTGAGAATTTAATTTCCGGTGATTTCAAACTTTGGTTTTAAAGTTTTAAAATGCATATTATTTAAAGTATTCTCGAATAGAAATCGTTTCCAAAGAAATTTTAAAAGTTTAAATCAGTGCTCTTCTCTTTCATCGCTGGAAAATAATTTCGGGGATGGTGGCCGCATCATCGACATTCATTTTCGAGTTTCAAAGTGAAGAGACCATTCTGTAGCTTTGCTACACTTTTATTTTGGGAATTAAATTGATTTGAATTTCTAAAGTATGACTTGATTTACATATATATATATATATATATATATATTATATAGGTATATGATAATAGATTCGGTTTGATATATACATATATATATAATATGTGTGTGTATATATATGTATGTATCTCTAAATGGTTTGAAGTGTATCGGAAATTTAATTCTTAAATTTATGAGGTGATTTTAATAATAAAATGAAGCCAAATTTTTGAATAAATATTCAAATTTGAAATAATTGAGTTTGGAAAAGTTTACTTGTATAATACCCAATTTCATTCTAATACAACTTACCTAAATTATTCAGAAGTTGAATATGTAATTGGATATACAATATAACATGATTTTATAAATAAAATTTGAGTGGTTATAATAAATGTTATACACTTAATTTTTAATTATAAAAATGTTAATGGAGATAAATAGAATAATAGGTTGATTGAATAGTAAATGAGACAAATTAAATAAAATTTTGTTTTGAAAGAAACCTTTTGTATCAAATATTAATAAATTGAAATAAAATCAGCTTAATGAAATACCTTGAATTTAAAATCAATTGTTGAATATTGATTTAAATTGGAATTTATATGGTTATTAGATTTATTGTTTTATTTTATATTTCAAATATATATTTTTCCTTCTGGTTGTTTCTATTCTCCTACCTCGTTCCTTTTTAGGGACGAAAAGTTTTGAGTGGGGGAGAATGTAACGACCCGTAAATTTTAACTGTTTTTAATAATGTAATTAACTGAATTTCTGTGAAATTTTAAATATTTGAATTTTGAAATAAAAATTTGATAATTGGAATACCTCTACTTAAACATAGCAAATGGTTAATTTTCATCAGATAATATGGAAGTTTATTTTCTTATGTAATTTTACCTCAATTTAAATCAGTTAAATTTGAGGATAATAAAATATCTTTCAAACCTGAATACTTTTATACAGTAAATTTGTAAATAATCTTCTGAGTGAGACGTCATATTTTGTTTCTTCAAATTGGAACTGTTGTTGCTCCGTTTATCTTATTTCTGGCAAATTAGCAGCATTTTCGGTACCGATTATCGACTTTTGATAGGATGATCATACCATTGATATTTTTATACTGCTTTTGTGATAACCCAGATTTTTAAACAACTATTAATTGGATGATCAACTGATTTTAAATTAGGGAGAAATACCGATATCTGGATGAATATTATAAATAGATATATGCAAAACTCTATAAAGTTGGAATTTATAAGTTTACAAGTATATGAGTGTGTGTGTATATATATATTGTGATTTGAAGCATGAGTTTGAATCCAAAATAATAAATTTTCAAAAGTTATTTAAAGTTAACTATGTATTTTAAAAACTCTAAAGATAAATACTTATTCATTTAAAGGCATGATAATTAAAATAAGATTTAATAAAGGATTTATTATGCTCTCTTTTAAAATTTCTTAAACTATAATGGTTTGTAAATATACATAGGAAAGTTTAAAACAAATGATACATAAATTTGTATAAAACATTAGAAAAGATTTAAATAAAGAATAAATACTCTTTCTTTTAAAATTACACATGAATAAGAATAATTTAAAATGTATAGATTTTTAAACAATTTAAATAAAAATTTAAAACACTCTAAATACATGTGTAAGTCTCTTAAGACATCTAAATAACATGTGTAAGCTATTAAATAAACTAAATGACAAATGTTTATTTTTCTTACAAGTGTCACTTATTATTTTATTTTCTTTATATTTTTCATAAATCCTAATTTAGTCTATATATACATCTTTCCCTTTTTCTTAAATTCTTTTCATATTCTTCATTTTCATTACAAAGAAAACTCAATCTGTTAAACATTCCTCAATTAGATCAAAACTCAACCCTGTAAAACAAATCACAAATTCAAAACAAACTAAACACCAGGTTTCAATCTTCAACTCGGAGATAAAAAGCTTCAACCAGTTTGAAAGTCTTCAACCTGGGAACTAAACTAATGCAAGTTCAAAGACTCAACCAAATTCGAGTACAGATCAAATTCAACAGAGTAAATCAAAGGTTCAAGCATTAATTTCAAAGTAATCGATTGGCAAATTAAAATTAAGTTCCAGATTCAAATTTAAAAGCATTTCCAGTCCTCTGTTTTCATTCCAGGTGAGTAAACTTAACTTTTAAAAGCTAAATTCTCTTATTTCTGTGTGCATGTAAGATCCGGTAATGGAAATGTCTTGCATATTAAATGCATGGATGAAATTGTTGATGTCTGTGATAATGAATGACTTGAAATGGTTAGTCATAGATGTACATGCATGTATATGAATTTAAAGTGCCTGTGCATATCTGTATTGAAATAACTTACCTCTGTTTGTTTTATCAGACCAAAACAAGTTTTAAAAAAAATCAAATTCTTTTTCCCCAATCTCCTTTAGGCTTAAGGATCCGAACGAAACATGTTTGTTTGATCATGATATAGGTCTTAAAAATACTTTTAAGAAGAATTAACTTGAATTTATCTGGGAATTTAATTGTACAGAGAAAAACTTTGAAACTGGGTCAAATTCAAATATCATATTTTTCTTGTTTCAATTATATCAACTTATTCGTTTTCGAAAACGATGATTTTTAAAAGTGGAATCAAGATTTTTAACTTCGTTTTAAGTGAGAAATCCCAAGTTGAACGGAATTGGTTATCTGCTTAATTCTAATGATCGGAGGAAGGTTGCGGGTCGAGGCCGTGGTGGAAGGTAGCTTGTGGGTCTGGGAGCGAAGGAAAAATAGAGTGGTGATCGGATGGTCGTTGTGGTGGCCGGACGGGGAAGAAATAGGGTTTAAGGACCAGGTTTGTTCGACGTTGTTTCTGGAGTTCGTTCAACGTCGATGATGTATCGGACTTGGCAGCAGTAGGGGGAAAAGTGAGGTGATCGTGTGGCGTAGCTAGGGGCTTGGTGGCGTGGATGATAGTGGTCGGCATTGTCGATGGCAAGGCGAGTTCGTCGAATGTTTCAGTTCCAGTTTTGGGTCAATGGCTCGATTTTGATTTATAGGCCATTCGAGGCTCGGGGTAGTTGGAATCGAATGAGTGAAGCGTAGTCGATCTGCCGGCGTTGACGACGATGGTCGGAGCATCGTGGTTGAGGCGTACACGTGCACATGTATACGTTTAAGTCTGGGTTGTTGTGGTGTTTTGGGAAGAAGGGGTTTTCTCGGGTATAGCACGAAGTAATTGTAGATTTTTCTCGAAGAAATGGGGCAGGGAGGTAACTCGAAGTGGTAACCGGGATTTCATTGAGATGGCTCGGGTTTTTGGAAGCAAGGGCAAGTTTCAAAAGAAATAAAAATGTCCAGTTTTGAAATTTTAAATTAAATCAAGTTAAATGATTTCCTGGTCAATGTTTTTATAAAACTCGATGTTCAGGTGTTTTTCACTCGTAAGTTAACCAAGCTAATAGTAATAATAATAATAAATTCCTAAATGATTTTTAAATAAGATTTAGTGATGAAATTAGTATAGGTAATTAGAGAATAGTTAATGATTTTAATTAATTCAAGATTATTAACTAGTGATTATGAATTAATGTGATTTCTTTAAGATAATTAATTAGATTAATTAATTAAGGATACTCATTAGTAGAAGTTGGTTAAGTATAATTACTTAATGAAGTAAATAAATGAATAATTACTGAATATAATTAATTAGAAGATAATTACTTTTTGAAAGTAATTAAATGGAAGTAATTAAGGATTAAATTACTTAAGTGTAATTTATTTAAGGGTGGATTAATTGAGGTAATTAATTAAAGAATAATTAATTAAAGGAATTAATTAGAGGATCATTTATTAATAAATTAATTAATGAGATTGATTAAAGGATAATTATTTTAAATGGTTAAGGTTAATTCATTTATATAATTAATTAAAGACTAATTACTTAATGTAATAAAAAAAAAGTAATTAATCAAGAATGATTATTAAAAGGGATAATTAAAGAATAATTACTTATTGTAATTAAGGGATAATTAATCAAGGAAGATTAATTAAGATAAATAATTAAGAAATGATTAATTAATTTGAAATTAATTAATGTTAAGTAAGATGGATTAAGGTAATCCAAGTGATTAAAGGTTAGTAATTAATTTATTTAGAGATTAATTAAATTAATTAAGAATGAATCAACTTGTTATGGATTGGCTGAATGATATTAGATGACTTGGATTGATTTTATCTCTGATGGGCGATTGAGATGTGTTGTGATATGAATGGATTTAAACTGTGATAATGTAGGTTACCTATCTGAGTTGAATTGTTGTATGATATCCTGAATATGAATTGTATTGTTTAAACTTAACAATTTGGATTAGGGATCACATTGAATTCGAAGAGACAGGGGTCGGATATCAGTAAATACCCGAAACCACTTCGATTCTTTATAAATTGAGTTTATAACCAACAGGCTGGAATTGGAATAAATTAAGTAACTTGGCCTTTAACTAAGTAATGGTTCGTGGACATTGTTGTAATAAGTGATGGACTTTGGGAACTCGTAGAAAGGTACGAGTTACCCTAGATTGCAAATAAGTTTATAACTTAGTATTTCATGTTATATGGGTTTACTCACGCTGGTTTCCAGCCTGATCCGGGTGTTACTTTGATGTAATGCTCGGGTCAGACCGAGTATTACATATTTCCAGGTAAAGACGTTCTGGAGCTCAGGAGGCGAGCTGGATGGCAGGAACGTATGGAGTGTATTCCGTTGAGCATATTACTGTTGTTTATCTGAGACATGTTAATTCTAACTGTCTAGTATATTTGTAAATGGTTGTAACTCTGATGTAGTGAATGTAAAATAACAATTACAGTTTTCTTTGTGTAAAGAATATTATTTGATATTATATTTTATCCACTGCGAATGTGAGAATATATGATTCTGAGTTTTGTTTTCTATTCTTCTTCTACCTCTTTCCTTTTCTTTTCCTTAACAATTCGGGATTTTCGGAGTTGAAAATTCCGGGTCGTTACATTTGGTATCAGAGCTGAAGGTTAAGCGAGAACCTTGGCTCTGTTGGGATTACTCATTAAGGATAGGGTCAATAGTACCCTAGAATGAGTTGAGTGTATATATATATATATTTATGAGAGCGTACTTGTTATTTTCTTATATAAAGGTTTTAAAATGGTTTTAAAAATAAATGGTTTTTACATAAGTTTATCTTTTGATATATATAGAAATAATTTTTTAATTATTAAATATATTAAAGAAATTGGTTGTTAAATAATTGGAATTAAATAAGATAATGAGAATTAAGTAGTAATGGTAATACAACCAAATTAAAATTGAATGAAGATAAGTTTGAAATGGATCCAAACTGAAATAAAAAAATCCAATTAGAATTGAAGATAATTTAAAATTGTGAAATTTTAAATCTAAATCCAGAAAATTTGAAATTATTTTAAAGGAATTTGTTTTAAATTAAAACCAAAGGTGGTTTAAAATTTTAAGGTATAACTTGGTGTGTAAAGGAAATAAATATGTATAAATGAGGATATACATTATATTAAAGATGATTTGAAATAAACTCTAAGTATCGAGTTTTAAATTTTTCCTTGGAATGTGATGTGAAAACCTAAAGTGAATAAGTTTTTAAACTTAAGTGGGAAGATTTTTAATAAGAAGTTTAAAATTTGAATGGGAATTCAATTTGGGTAAAGATAAATTGAATTTAACTTAAGGAAAGTTAAATGAGTTTAGAATGAACAACTTGAATTAGAAATTTCAAGATGAAATTAAAATTTAACTTGGGAAGTTAAATGGTTGATTAAAATGGGAGTTATGAGTGATCTCAAAATGGGTTTGAGATTTGGAAATTGAAAATGGATAATAAATTATAATCTGAAATTTAAATGTTTTTAAATTCTTATTTGAACTTTATAATAAGTAAGTAAAGATAATCTTAAAATGGAATTTTGGAATTTGGATCCAGAATTAAATGGTTTAAAGATTTAAGTTGTTAAATTAAAAATTAAGGTTGATTTGATTTAAAAGTAAAGGTTAATTTGATTTAAAGGATTAAATCAACATTTAAAATTTAACTCGAATTTATATAATTCGAGATAGTTTAAAATTGAGATTTAAATTGAATTAGTTCAAACTGAAATTGATTTAAATAAATGGGAATTGTGATTTAAGATGAATAAGTTTAAAATTCAAATGGAGAGTTTGAATTGAATTAATTTGAAATAAAAATTGAAGATTGAATGAGTTCAAATTCAAATGGGAAATTGGGATTAATTCACATAGAAATTGAAATGATTTGAAATTGAAGTGGATTCAATTTGAAATTAGTTTGAATAATTTGAAATTGTAATTAAAGTGAATATGTTTAAAATCAAATGGAATTTGATTTGAATTTGGAAAGGAACTAAGATTAATTCAACTTGAATTAGGATTGAATTAAATTCAATGGAAATTGAAGTATTGAGTCAATTTAAATGGAAGTAGAAATTTAAATTGAATTGATGGGGAATTGAACGGTTTGACTCTGGACTATTTTCCAAAGTAAATTGTTTTAATATAAACCTATTTTTTTCCAAACTATTTATTATACAATCTTTCTTCTTAAACCCCAAACTATCTTATACTTATTTTACAATTATTTTGGAACCATTTAACTATTTTGAAACTGTCTTATAAACTAATTATTATTTTTCAGTTACTTATATCTAATCACTATTTTAAAAACTATTTTGCAATTATCTAACTATTTTATACCTACTTAACTATTTTACAGCTATTTTACAAACTAATAACTATTTTTCAACTACTTATCTATTTTAAACTTTTTCAAGCTATTTTTAAATTTAAATTGGTCAGAGTTCAAACTGTTTGTAATTGAAACAATAACTCAATTGGAATTGGGAGAAATTGTGAATAAGTGAATAGGAATCTAAAGGAAATGTGAATAGAAATGAGAATTGATTTGGCTGATAACCAATAAAGATAAATACGTAGGATATACGTATATTATTCTATTTGCATAGTAATTTGATCCAGATTCGAACACAGAATTTCGGGATAATATTATCGATCCGAGTTGGTATTTTTCGTTCGAATTTCGACGGCGAACCTGGATATGGGTTTTTGATTGGTTCTGGATATTCTCTATCATAGTTGTGACTATGCAAGGAGAATGACGGTTTCTAATCAAGAAACCAGATCTGAGTCTGCACTAGGAAGTCGGGTGGACGATACTAGTTCGGAAGTGAAATTGTGTGATCGATTGAGCGATCAGATTGATATTGTGTACGGATGATATGTGTACATCGTACGGATTTGAATGAAATTAATATTGAAGATTTGTTGATAAGAATTGTAAAATGGTTTTTGAAAAGAAATATGGTTAACAACTTTATAAAAGATTTATCAAATGTGAATATTTGATTTAGAATAAAATAAAGTTATATATCCTTATTATATAAGGTAAATCTTCCCTTGTTGAATCTATTGCTAAAAGAAAAGGGTTTTGAAATATTTGAAGTATAAAAGAGGTTTTATACAAAGTTTGAAATGATCCAAAGATTTTCAAAGTTATATATATCTATATCTATATATATATATATATATATATATATAAAGGATCTTATGAGAATGATTTTGGAAAAGGTTTTGGGAACCTATGGATTTTGGAAAGGGCTTTTGATTTTTGGGAAAATCAATTTTGGATTTTGGAAAGCCTAGTTTGAGAATTATCGATTTTGGTAATCGATTTTGTGTAAAGGAGATTTTGATAAATCATAAAGGGTATGATTTGAAGATACTATAAGTATATAGTATAAAGTGTTTTGAGAATAGCTCTGGGGAAAAAGGCGCTCCCTTAAAATGAACTTCTCAGGAGTGCCACTGGGTGGTACTGCCTTGAACCCAAGGGGGGATTCTAAAGTTGATCCTGTGAGGAGTCCGGACAAAACTAGTTCCTGAGGATTATTTGTGTAGCGAAAGTCGAGGGGCTGGTGCCCACAGAGGCATTTGAGTTATGCTGTGACAACAATTTAACTCAATGTCACTGCGATCTACTGCAGACCATAACGGAAGTCATGTGTGCCGCTGAGAGCCAACTGTCTACGTTTGATTTTATATCGGTAGACTGTGACACTATGGTAACATAGCGAAAGTCGTTTGAGCCGCTGAGAGCCAACAGTCTGCGTTTGATTTTATATCGGTAGACTGCGACCTATGTGGAGGAGTTTCATTTTGACAGCGAAATCGTGTGTGCCATTGAGAGCCAACAGTTACATGGACTTTTGCTGCGATGGCAACGTAACCCTGGAATGTAACTGCGATCTGTTGTGGGTTCCATGCTGTTATCAGTTACATGGACTTTTGCTGCGATGGCAACGTAACCCGTGATGTAACTGTGACCATGGATGGGGGTGATGATTTCCAGAGCATTCTCACCAAAGATATTTCCTCTATTTTCAAAAATGTTTTCTATATTTTCATAAATTATTTTCCAAATATTTTCACTGGGTGTTGAAAACGGGTTTGCTAAGTCCTTATAGATTTTCAGTCCTACGTCTGATCAACGTATGACCGAATTTCTGTGAGAACAAGGATAGACTTGTTGAAACATCGAGTTATAAAAGTATTTTTATAAAATTATTTTACAATATTATATAGATTTTAAGAGTGTTTTAAAAATGATCAAAGAATAATTTATCTGATTTTAAGTAAATAATAAATTTTGGCTTCGTTCCTTTTCGAGGACGAAAAGATTCTAAGGGGGGAGGAATGTGATAACCCAGATTTTTAAACAACTATTAATTGGATGATCAACTGATTTTAAATTAGGGAGAAATACCGATATCTGGATGAATATTATAAATAGATATATGCAAAACTCTATAAAGTTGGAATTTATAAGTTTACAAGTATATGAGTGTGTGTGTATATATATATTGTGATTTGAAGCATGAGTTTGAATCCAAAATAATAAATTTTCAAAAGTTATTTAAAGTTAACTATGTATTTTAAAAACTCTAAAGATAAATACTTATTCATTTAAAGGCATGATAATTAAAATAAGATTTAATAAAGGATTTATTATGCTCTCTTTTAAAATTTCTTAAACTATAATGGTTTGTAAATATACATAGGAAAGTTTAAAACAAATGATACATAAATTTGTATAAAACATTAGAAAAGATTTAAATAAAGAATAAATACTCTTTCTTTTAAAATTACACATGAATAAGAATAATTTAAAATGTATAGATTTTTAAACAATTTAAATAAAAATTTAAAACACTCTAAATACATGTGTAAGTCTCTTAAGACATCTAAATAACATGTGTAAGCTATTAAATAAACTAAATGACAAATGTTTATTTTTCTTACAAGTGTCACTTATTATTTTATTTTCTTTATATTTTTCATAAATCCTAATTTAGTCTATATATACATCTTTCCCTTTTTCTTAAATTCTTTTCATATTCTTCATTTTCATTACAAAGAAAACTCAATCTGTTAAACATTCCTCAATTAGATCAAAACTCAACCCTGTAAAACAAATCACAAATTCAAAACAAACTAAACACCAGGTTTCAATCTTCAACTCGGAGATAAAAAGCTTCAACCAGTTTGAAAGTCTTCAACCTGGGAACTAAACTAATGCAAGTTCAAAGACTCAACCAAATTCGAGTACAGATCAAATTCAACAGAGTAAATCAAAGGTTCAAGCATTAATTTCAAAGTAATCGATTGGCAAATTAAAATTAAGTTCCAGATTCAAATTTAAAAGCATTTCCAGTCCTCTGTTTTCATTCCAGGTGAGTAAACTTAACTTTTAAAAGCTAAATTCTCTTATTTCTGTGTGCATGTAAGATCCGGTAATGGAAATGTCTTGCATATTAAATGCATGGATGAAATTGTTGATGTCTGTGATAATGAATGACTTGAAATGGTTAGTCATAGATGTACATGCATGTATATGAATTTAAAGTGCTTGTGCATATCTGTATTGAAATAACTTACTTCTGTTTGTTTTATCAAACCAAAACAAGTTTTAAAAAAAATCAAATTCTTTTTCCCCAATCTCCTTTAGGCTTAAGGATCTGAACGAAACATGTTTGTTTGATCATGATATAGGTCTTAAAAATACTTTTAAGAAGAATTAACTTGAATTTATCTGGGAATTTAATTGTACAGAGTAAAACTTTGAAACTGGGTCAAATTCAAATATCATATTTTTCTTGTTTCAATTATATCAACTTATTCGTTTTCGAAAACGATGATTTTTAAAAGTGGAATCAAGATTTTTAACTTCGTTTTAAGTGAGAAATCCCAAGTTGAACGGAATTGGTTATCTGCTTAATTCTAATGATCGGAGGAAGGTTGCGGGTCGAGGCCGTGGTGGAAGGTAGCTTGTGGGTCTGGGAGCAAAGGAAAAATAGAGTGGTGATCGGATGGTCGTTGTGGTGGCCGGACGGGGAAGAAATAGGGTTTAAGGACCAGGTTTGTTCGACGTTGTTTCTGGAGTTCGTTCAACGTCGATGATGTATCGGACTTGGCAGCAGTAGGGGGAAAAGTGAGGTGATCGTGTGGCGTAGCTAGGGGCTTGGTGGCGTGGATGATAGTGGTCGGCATTGTCGATGGCAAGGCGAGTTCGTCGAATGTTTCAGTTCCAGTTTTGGGTCAATGGCTCGATTTTGATTTATAGGCCATTCGAGGCTCGGGGTAGTTGGAATCGAATGAGTGAAGCGTAGTCGATCTGCCGGCGTTGACGACGATGGTCGGAGCATCGTGGTTGAGGCGTACACGTGCACATGTATACGTTTAAGTCTGGGTTGTTGTGGTGTTTTGGGAAGAAGGGGTTTTCTCGGGTATAGCACGAAGTAATTGTAGATTTTTCTCGAAGAAATGGGGCAGGGAGGTAACTCGAAGTGGTAACCGGGATTTCATTGAGATGGCTCGGGTTTTTGGAAGCAAGGGCAAGTTTCAAAAGAAATAAAAATGTCCAGTTTTGAAATTTTAAATTAAATCAAGTTAAATGATTTCCTGGTCAATGTTTTTATAAAACTCGATGTTCAGGTGTTTTTCACTCGTAAGTTAACCAAGCTAATAGTAATAATAATAATAAATTCCTAAATGATTTTTAAATAAGATTTAGTGATGAAATTAGTATAGGTAATTAGAGAATAGTTAATGATTTTAATTAATTCAAGATTATTAACTAGTGATTATGAATTAATGTGATTTCTTTAAGATAATTAATTAGATTAATTAATTAAGGATACTCATTAGTAGAAGTTGGTTAAGTATAATTACTTAATGAAGTAAATAAATGAATAATTACTGAATATAATTAATTAGAAGATAATTACTTTTTGAAAGTAATTAAATGGAAGTAATTAAGGATTAAATTACTTAAGTGTAATTTATTTAAGGGTGGATTAATTGAGGTAATTAATTAAAGAATAATTAATTAAAGGAATTAATTAGAGGATCATTTATTAATAAATTAATTAATGAGATTGATTAAAGGATAATTATTTTAAATGGTTAAGGTTAATTCATTTATATAATTAATTAAAGACTAATTACTTAATGTAATAAAAAAAAGTAATTAATCAAGAATGATTATTAAAAGGGATAATTAAAGAATAATTACTTATTGTAATTAAGGGATAATTAATCAAGGAAGATTAATTAAGATAAATAATTAAGAAATGATTAATTAATTTGAAATTAATTAATGTTAAGTAAGATGGATTAAGGTAATCCAAGTGATTAAAGGTTAGTAATTAATTTATTTAGAGATTAATTAAATTAATTAAGAATGAATCAACTTGTTATGGATTGGCTGAATGATATTAGATGACTTGGATTGATTTTATCTCTGATGGGCGATTGAGATGTGTTGTGATATGAATGGATTTAAACTGTGATAATGTAGGTTACCTATCTGAGTTGAATTGTTGTATGATATCCTGAATATGAATTGTATTGTTTAAACTTAACAATTTGGATTAGGGATCACATTGAATTCGAAGAGACAGGGGTCGGATATCAGTAAATACCCGAAACCACTTCGATTCTTTATAAATTGAGTTTATAACCAACAGGCTGGAATTGGAATAAATTAAGTAACTTGGCCTTTAACTAAGTAATGGTTCGTGGACATTGTTGTAATAAGTGATGGACTTTGGGAACTCGTAGAAAGGTACGAGTTACCCTAGATTGCAAATAAGTTTATAACTTAGTATTTCATGTTATATGGGTTTACTCACGCTGGTTTCCAGCCTGATCCGGGTGTTACTTTGATGTAATGCTCGGGTCAGACCGAGTATTACATATGTCCAGGTAAAGACGTTCTGGAGCTCAGGAGGCGAGCTGGATGGCAGGAACGTATGGAGTGTATTCCGTTGAGCATATTACTGTTGTTTATCTGAGACATGTTAATTCTAACTGTCTAGTATATTTGTAAATGGTTATAACTCTGATGTAGTGAATGTAAAATAACAATTACAGTTTTCTTTGTGTAAAGAATATTATTTGATATTATATTTTATCCGCTGCGAATGTGAGAATATATGATTCTGAGTTTTGTTTTCTATTCTTCTTCTACCTCTTTCCTTTTCTTTTCCTTAACAATTCGGGATTTTCGGAGTTGAAAATTCCGGGTCGTTACAGCTTTGATCGTCTCGTCATGCTGATCTCTGCAGCATATTTATTCGTGTGTCTCTGAGTTCGGCACACGACGAAATCGGTGAACCGATTAACCGTATCGGTACCCTTTTGACCCTTTTGAATTCTTTGTCCATGCACTATCCACGGTATAAAACTGAATGGCCACTTAGCTTTTATTATTGCTTAATTCAGTGGACGTGACTGTTGCTTTTCCTGTGGGTTCACAATTTATTCTATTTGGTCTTTTCCTTTCACTTTCATTTCTGACACTATAGAAAACAATTTATACATATTCATATCCAGCTTTTCACATTTCCCTGTAGCTTGCCATTCTCCTTCCCCTTGTAACTTATTCAAAGTTTTCACGTTTGCTTGCTAATGGAAACAAATCCGCCTCGTCCATATCTGTGCCCAACACCATCGCCAGCGGCCGATCCCTCCCCCTCCGTAACTCCGCCGCCGGCCTACATCCTCTCCTCCACGTTCTACCCACCTCCTCTTCCGTGTACCGCGTGCAAGCCTACCTCCCACATGATCGCCACTTTACCCAGCAGCTGTGCATGCAAGCCACAAGTCCTCCTTTCTCCCATAGCTCGGCATCACCTCCACTAAAGCTCCGTCACTTCGCTTGCCCATCAACCCGCCGAGCGCCTCCCATGCCTTCTCCTCTCTTATATGAAGATAAATATATATGTAAATTTAGGTGTATATATATAATAATCTATATATATAGATTTATGTGAATTATTTATATGTTTGGGTATGTATTTTTCCTATATTGGTTACAGTATTTATAAGTCTACAACTTTGTATATATATCTCGGCTTCATATATATACATACATGTTTTGTATATAATAATGAACAATGTTTGTATATATTAGTGTATATATATAAGCTTATAATCTGCAACTGTATTTTGAGATTTGACAAGACAATGGTGTATATGTCATTATAGTTTATTTTATTATAAATGAATGTATGTATATGTTTTCAGTATGTTTATGTATACTTGTGTTTACAGATTCTAAGTATAATAACATGTAAATCTAAGGTATAAAAATATATAATGTTTGTACATGTTATATATATTTGTAGTTTTAAATATACAATAGATGTTATAAAGTGTATATATATATATATATATATATATTATTTAAAGTATGTAAAGATTTTCGGTTATATTGGATCTATAGTATATATGAAGTTGGATTTGTTAGTATATATTTCAAAATATATATTGCTTTGATATCTATAAGTTGCTTTTCATACTTATGTGCTATTACATATATGCACATTTTTGACAGAAAGGCTTCCAGATTTCAGTACAGATACTTTTATAATATATGAATTTGTTTAATACTTGTTGATGTTTATATGAGTCTAAAGCATACATAAGGGTCTGCTATTATTGATATAAAGTTTGTACAAGATAAATAAAACGAGTTGTTGTATATATACAAAGTTGATGCAAGTTATGAAAAAGGAATCTGTTATTTGTATATAGGTAAAAGTTCAAAGATCTGCTTTTATATATATAAGTTGTAAAGGTATTATGTTTATACTTTTTATGTATTGATATATGGTTGTACATCAGTTGAAAATATTTATATAAGAGGTATATATTGTATAGTTATGTGTTGTTTTATACGTGCTGAGTCTATATATAAGTTATATGAATTATTTTATATGTTATGAGACTATATATGTTTGTAAGTATATAAGCCACATGATATATATATTGGGTTTTAGTATTTGATTCCTTTTTAAATAATTTACAAACATATTGATCTCGTTACATATGTTTAATGAATATTGATTTTATTATATAGGGATTTGGATATAATGTGTCTTAAATTTGATACTAATTTCTAATTTTTATGTATATATGTGTATGTGGATTCTATTTTTATGTGTGGGTTTTATTATATACAGTGGTAGTTTATATTTATTGAAATAAAGCAATTTTTTTAAAATGTAATATATATATATATATAATATAATAATACTGTATATATTTTCAGTTTACATCAAACTGATTCTGATTAGTTCTCATCGATTCCCATTTACCAGCTTTGTTCGTCGAATCGTGTCCATCTAGCTTTGTTTTGGAATTCGTGCTTGGATTCGTAACTCATCTCATTCTCGTTCGCCTCTAACCTCGAAAGGTGAGCAATCACTCACGATTAACATTCTTAAATTTATTAAATTTGATTTCAATTGAAACGACAATTGAAATATGCCACTGTTAGTTATTTACATTGCTATATATGATATGCTATTATCTATATTGTTCACCTGTGGGATATGACACTATATCCTATTGTTTATATTTTATTTAATTTGTTATTGATGATATATGCATGTTGTTGATATGTTATATTTATTATCATAACTGCTTTCACTCTGCAAGTTCTCTGTTAGTATAGAATTCCCTATGGGTTGAAATGATACATACCCAAATGATTTTGTAGAATAGGGGAAAACCGTTATGCGTTGAAATGATAAACCCAAGCGATTTTCATTGAATTGAATTTGGGATTGCGGGTTGAAAAGATGTATACCCGTATGTATATAAATTGCGGATTGAAATGATAAATATCTGTATCACTTGACCATAGGATAGAAAATATATACAGGCACCGTTGGTATATATATATATATATTGAAAAATGATTTCCAAGGTTTTAAAAAGAAATATATGTGGTTTTAATAAATATTGATTTTAAGATATTATATCTTTAATATAGATTTGATAACAATTTTAATAAATTAAGTTGGAAAGAGAAATGGAAATTAATTTGAATTTTTCTTAAATAAAACCGATTTGAAACTTATTAAATTTGAGATTTTATAGATATGATTTATAACTTGACTTTTGATTTAAAGTGATTAAATGAATATTTCAAGTAAATAAATTGAAGGGAATATTTAGTTTACATAAATTATAATTTAAGGTTTTATGTAAATGATATTGGATTGACTAAGTGAATTTTTCAATATTAAATAATGGTAAGGTTAAATTTGAAATATAAATGAATTTAAGCTATGAAATCTTTTGAAATTGAAATGGTTTAAATCGTAGTTTATATATGTATTTGAAATCGATATAAATTTTAAATGGTTTGAACTGAATTGAAATTGGTGAATTGAGATTAAATTAAATTGAATTTTGGAATTCGAGTTGATCTGAATCGATTGTGAAATTTGAGGAAACTATTTTATTATATAAAGTATTTTAAATATATTTAAAACTATTTTAATATTTTACTTAATAAATTAATTAAATATAAACTATTTTAATTTTTAACTATTTTCAACATACTAATTATTTATTTTATAAACTATTTTATTATATAAACTATTTTATTATATATACTATTTTAATATCTAAACTATTTAAGTGGGAGTAATATGATCTCAAAGTGTTATGATTTCCAAGTGTTATGATTTCCAAGTGTTATGATTTCCTAAGTGTTATGGTTTCAAAAATGTTATAATTTCAGAAGTGTTAAATTTTTGAAAGTATTATGATTTTGGGAAATGAATATTATTTGAGTGAATAATGATATCGTATTGATATGGTTTTGAAATATGATTTGAAATGAAATGACCACGGTATTATAATAACGTTTGGTTGTTAAAGAGACCGGGATCGAATATTGTCCTACTCTCTGCCAATACCGAAAACCACTTTGACAACTGTGTACGAGGTGGAGATTCCAGAATGAAGTAGGATGGTTTGGTGACGGTTCTATATGGTATTTACATAGCCCTGACTCTCGTGAGTCAGCTTGATGCGGCTAAAACAGGAGCCACGCCGGCCCAAGTGAGGTCATTCCTCCTATCGGACACATTTCTTCGATACCATTCTATTGCTTTTGTGATTTGATTGGGTGCACCCTTTGATTTGGGAGTGTGTCACGAGGTGGGCGGTAGTAGCTGTTTTGCGTTACCACCAGTCCGGATCTGCAAACGGTATATCTACCTTAGCATTGCCTCGAGTGCCTTGTCGCATGCCCTGTCGCGCCTTCTACGAGTTTGGTTTGTACCATACCTATGGAGTGCCCTCTGATAGCCCTCCAGTTTACGGAGGAATTACGGTACTGTATAGACTATGGGAATATATAAAAATGTGTTAAGGGGGATATGGGTAACGCCTTAACGCCATTTTAACAGTTTACTTTACTATAGACATATTATAATAGCGTATATTACTACATAGTAGATAGTTCCACGGATCCTTAGAGGATGGTTATCCCAAACATCCTTTGAGTTACTTGTATTTCAGTTGATATTTCCCTTGAGTTGGATTTATTCATATAAGAATGTTAATCCTGACTCGAGTGTTTTGTGTTTTGCTTTACGCTCGGGTCAGACTGAGTGTCACACCATTTGAGATTCACCTTTGGAGTTTGGAGCTTTGCTTGGAGATCCAGCTATCTATTCAGCTTTCAGTTATTCAGTCGACTCCAGTGATATGTTCAGATTTTTGTTATTTGACTATGTATTGAGACTCCTATGTATTTGAGACATCTGTTGTATCTTGTTTGACTCTGTTATATATATAGTAGCTTCATGAACTACTATCCTTTTGTTTCCGCTGCTTATTGTTATATTACTCTGTGTTTGTGATTCTGTGATTATTTTATTTACCGTTTATGCTGTGTTTTGCCAAATATAAATTAACAATATGATATTTTGAGCAATTCGAGTCTGACATGTGCGTATGCGAATGGTTCGAAGTACTGGGTCATTGCATAGACGGAAGGTTGATTTTTAGTGTAACAATGTTTATCATATATATGGATTAGATTAATCATTTATATGAGCTACGTTTATCATTTGGGATTTTATAGAATTTTACTAAGGGGATTTTGATATAAAAAATATGTTTTTGACCTCCTAATGCTTTGAACTTCTGATATGCTGTTTAGAATAATATTCTAGAGATGGATTCTTAATTTCATAATTTTTGAAACTGCTATGAATTTAATATGAATTTTCCTAGTTGAGTGAATGGATAATTTTTTATTTTAGTTATTTAAAATACGGAAAGTAATTATTATGCATTGAAATTTTTGTATGGTGCTAAAGAGGAAAATTCTAATTTTTGTGGATTTTTCCAAGCAATTACAATTTGATATAAATTATTTTATGAAGAGGGTTTTAATTGCAAAAGGATAATTAATGACATAATTATTAGAGGATGAATATTTGGGGAATGTAACATTCCGCCTTCTCAACCATCGAAAGTCGACACCAAATACATCCATGGTATTCAGCTGTCGAACATCCAATCTTCAGAAAGATAGATTGTTATGGTAAAATAAACAGGAAAAAAACAAATAACAGGGGAAACAGAATCTCACAACGGAATCGACAACATATAATATAATAAAGACAATATAAACTGTCAGTCCAACATACAAGATACGTCAGAGTTAAAAACAAATCCAATCAGTTGGACAGTTACAAAAATTTTGACCTTACAATATATTGATAGGTATATATATAATACAGCGGAAAATAAAATAATACGATAGGTGAACATCCAGCTCTACTTTATGAGCTCCATGTCCCACTAACGACAACTTGCAAAAATACCCAGTTTGACCCGAACATTATAATAAAATAACATCCGGATCAGTTTGGAAAACCAGCTTGAGAAAACTCATGTAATAATGCTAACATTTAATAATTCTGTGAGACCACGCCGCTAAATGCGGAATGGGTTTTTACCTTACAAGAACAACATCCATACATTAAGAAATGAGAAACAATCAGAATAACAATCCAAACAAGAAAGGATGAACATAGATAACAACGAAATCCAAACGTATAGAATGGACAAGTATATTTAGACATCAAGAAAAGCTTCAGACACTTCTCAATGCAAATTACGAAATATAATTCAAAGATTTGAATTAATTAAGGAAAGGGAAATTCTTCAAAAAATGACTAGGAGGGTGCGTCCCGCTTACCGAAAGTATACCTTTAGAAATATACTTGAGAGCTACGATGGCTCTCGGACAATATTAAACCTGACCCCGCCAACGGTTACCGAGAATCCAAGTATTTCACATCTCCGAATGCATACCACTGAATCCAATCTAGAGTAGATGTGAAGATATCCTAATGGGAAAAATCTCACATAGCTTGGCTTTCACTCACGCTTTAGTTTTAGTCATTTTCGACAAAGGATAGCAACACTCAAATAAGCAATAAATCGTCTTGAATCGACGAAACACAAAAGACGAACGGATCAATTCCAAGGTTCGAGATAGAAACAAGGAAAATGAATTTTTCCAACATACTAGGAGGGTGCTCCCCCCTTCAACAAAAGTATACCTCTAGATAAAGTATACTTGAGAGCACACACAACACTCTCAGGAACTTCCAAGCCTGTAACGACCCGTAAATTTTAATGATTTTTATAACATAATAAATTGAATTTTTCTTGAAAATTTAAACAATTAAATTCTTGCAATGAAAATTTAATATTTGGAATACATCTAATTAAACATAGCAAATGGTAGATTTTCATCAGAAAATTTGAAAGTTTGTTCATTTGTGAAAATTTCAATTTAAATCAGTTAATTTGATGAAAATAAAATATTTTCGAAATCTGAATATTTGTATATAATAAAAATATAAACCGTTTTCTGAGTGAGTCGTCAAATTTTGTTTCGCCAAATTTGGACTGCTATAGCCCCGTTTATCTTATTTTCGGCACATTAGCAGCATTTTTGGCAGCGAATATCGAGTTTTGCTAGGATAGTCGTACCACCCATATCTATGTACCCTTTTCTTCGTCTCGTCGTGCTGATCTCTACAGTATATTCATTTCTGTAATTCGGTGTCTGGTACGCGGCGAAATCGGTGAAACGGGTAGCCGTATCAGTAACCGTTTGAGCCTTTTGGATTCCTCTCTGCCCTTTCATCTATCCATCGGTTGAAAAACAAATAGACAGTAGGTTTTTACAATTCCAAGAATTCAAAAGATGGCCATCACAATTCCCTGTTTTCAATTCATATAGCTGGTTCCTACTCACTCACTTTCTCCTTTCTGTTGTTCATTCTCCTCCTACTTTATAATATATATATATAGAATAATAAAGTATACGTTTGTTTATATTCGCATGTGTGTTATCCCGCCTTTTGGCAAGGCCAGGACACCAATGAGTTGGATTCCAAATGTCGTTTGTCATGGATATCGTTGAATTCTGACCAAGTCCGGATCAAGCCCCAATCGATGAGACATGATCGGGAAAATATAGCAAACCAGCGTTCCAAGTTTCAAGTCAATCCGAGCTCATACGCACAGGTTATGATGGATACAAGTCAAAGGGGAGAGCACTTTTTCGTATCCATCGGGAAGCAGCAGCTCGTATCGATTGAAGTTGACCATGCTTCGAATCCATCGAATTCGTCTCGATGGACTTCGTATCAATCAGCCCGGCCCAGATTTCGTATCCATCGCTATGAGTGATTTCGCATCCATCAGATCAGCGGTGATTTCGGGTCCATCAGTGGATCTTGCTTCGTATCCAACCAGTCTGTGTCCATCGCTCGTTTCGCATCCATCGATCTCATGTCAATCAGAATGATTAAGTCCACACAGTTATAAGCTTCGTATCGATAGAACCTTCAGCCGGAAAGACTTGTTTGTATCCATCAAAAAGTCACCTGGTTCGTAACGATCACTTAATGTCCACTTCGTATCCATCAGCCAGTGCTTGCTTCGTATCCATCATTTAGTGTCTACTTCGTATCCATCTGAGAACCTTGCTTCGAATACGTGCCCAACAACTTGTTCGTATCTAGCGAGTCAACCAACTAGAATGACGTGTTGCCCATCGAAGTAAACGAGGCGAGATATGTGGAGTCGAAGCAGTCAATACGGCGCAGAGTCCGGATCGAGGCGAAGCGCGCACACCACGTCATCCCTCGATGCGAATGCGCCGAGATATATGGAGTCGACGCGGTCGACTCGGAGTAAAGACCGGATCGAGACGAAGCGCGCGTTCCACGTCTTCACAGAGGCGCGTGACACCATCGATTTGAAGCTCTCAGTTCAGAGGGATGGATTCGAACCAGACAGCCTAGCGAAGAACGTCGCCTCGTATCGATGATATCTCTCAATCCACTGATCCAAATACCATGAAATTTTAACTGAAGGTTGCACACATACCGAGGAACATCTCCACCAAATTTGGGCTCAATTGGAGGTAATCTTGATCGATACGAAATGACTTCGTATCGATCGCAGATCGACTCCAAACTTTCTGGAAACGGTCGCGTGGGCCCCCTCACGTGCCAGACCAAGTCTCCCGGAGTTTGAGCGAATTCTGAGCCTCCTACGCCTATAAATAGAGCCCCAGAATCAACAGAAAAAGGATCTTTTTTCTCTGAAGCGTCCAGACTCTGCCGGATTGAGATTTGCATCCTACTTTTGCTGTCAATTTCGAATTCTAATCTGTAATCCGCTGTTCATTACTGTAACCGCTTGTAATCATTGAAAGAGAATCAATAAAATCATCAAAACTTCATAGTGGACGTAGGCTATACGCCGAACCACTCTAAATTGCTTGTCTGTGCACTTTACATTTCTGTTTGTTGGAGTTTTTGTTAGATAACCTCTGTTTTACATTTATAATCTTCATTTTATCTCTTCAAATAACTCCCGAAGAGTGTTGTGCCCATTTTTGGTACAAACACTTTGGTGCTTTCATTGAGAGAACCAGCTTTTTCTCCTGCTCATTGGATCTGCCATCGATACCGGATTGCACAAATCCAAGAGGAAGATCCAGATATCCATTCCGGAATCCTTCCATTCTATTCAGATTTGCTCAAAATCTAGGAGAGGACTCCACCACCGAGAATGGTCAGCACAAGAACTGGCACTACCGCTGCAGAGCAAGAAGGCCGAGATAGGCAGAATCCCACACAGCCGCCTTCTTCCAATCAAGACAATACCACTCACTCAGACTCAACGGGGCTAGTCACCCGACAGGAGTTTCAAGTATTGCTCCAGGAGCTGACCCAAAGCCGTCAGCAGTTGGCGGAACAGTTGCGCGCCAATATCGAGCTGACCAACCAACTGAACCGCCGGGGGCACAGAAGGTCCAGGAGAGATGATGCCTCCAGAGCGTCTACCGAAGGCTCAGCTTCATCTGATTATCACCACCGAACTACTCGCCCTCGGCTAGAGGGGAGTCGCGCTCAAGCTGCTGAATATCAGCCCGCCTTAACTGTTGGGCAATTAAGGGTAGGACCATCGACCAGCTTCCAAACGGGTCCCTCAACACGAGGAGGTACTGCCCCACAGTACACCACGGATAACCGCGCCACAACCGCCACAGCAGAGACAAGGGTTGATACCCGAAATCAATCGAAGCCGATCAATCAACAGCGTGGACATACTCCTGAACCTTATGTCCCAGAAGACGTTGAGCCAAGGAGGCGAGATACGGATCGTCGACAGCGCCCGATCCCAACTCGCACCGTGGAACCTGACCACGCCTTAGCTCATCACGTTCAGAATCTGCCCGTGTCGGATATATCAACCATGATACGTCAAATGATCCGCGAGAGTCAGGGGCTCACCAATGATGACTGGGGGATTTCCCGTAGTCATACCCCTTTCACAGACGAAGTGTTACATGCTGAACCCCCTAGGCGATTCAGAATGCCGACTCTCCCGATGTATGAAGGGAATAGTGACCCCAACCAGCATATTCTGAAATATGAATGGTCGATGAGCGCTGCAAGGGCCGACGATGCAGTGAAGTGTCGGAGTTTCCCTATCTCTCTGGGGGGAATCGCGACAATGTGGTTTACCCGCCTACCACCTAGATCAATTTCTTCGTTCGATCAATTGGCCAAGAGGTTTGTGGAGCAATTCCGGATGCATGTTGCTAGGCCAAAAGACGTCAACACCTTGTCCAGCGTCACTCAAGCTCCTGGAGAAACGCTCAGGCGTTACCTGGAGAGGTTCCACGCAGCATGCGTCGAGATCACCAATCCCAATGATAATTCAATCTTGATGGCTCTGACCAAGGGGATTGATCCTGATTCTGAATTCGGAAACTGGCTAGCTGGAAAACCGCCCGCATCGTTGGACCGTTTTTACTCCAAGGCCGCTCAATTCCTACGGCAGGAGGACGCAAAACAATCTAGGAAGCAGGACGATGTGAGGCCCAGCATTGAGGGAATACAGAGCAATGTGGCAGTTAAACAGTCCGGCGAGAGTTCCGGGAAAGTTCAACTGAATATACAAAACAAGCAAACCCAGCAGAGAGGAAACAATGGCCAGAATAAGAAGAGAGACGAAAACCGAGGTCCACGACGTAGAGCTCAGATGTTTGACAGTTATACGCCGCTAAACACGTCATTGGAAAACGTATACTTACAGACTTGTAACACTGTACAGTATAAGAAGCCTGCTCCGAAGCCCTCGTCAGAGAGACAGGTTCAGACAGGGAAATTCTGTAGGTTCCATGAAAGCTATGGACACAATACCAATGAGTGTCGGCACTTACAGGACCTCATTGAGAAATTGATTAGAGAGAGGAAGCTAGATCAGTTTGTACGGGCGCCGCAGTCTGGCGGAGCGGGCCCCTCGAATCAAAATCGTTCACAAAATTAGGAAAGAGAGGAGGAACCCGCCCGTGCGGGCGGGAGATTAGTCATCAACACAATAAGTGGTGGTCCCCATCCGGCAGACAGAAGCTGGGGGGAAATGGAGTCGTATGCTAGTTCTATCAGGCATGCGGACTTCGAGTGTTATAGTAATTGCGAGGATGGAACCCCGGCGAAGCAACAAAAGATAATGTCCGATGATATCGTGTTCAGGAGCCGAGACGCCGATAAAGTCGAAGCCCCTACAGTCGACCCACTAGTCATATCTGCCCAGGTAGGTCTTGCTTGGATGAAGAGGATCCTGGTGGACAGTGGGAGCTCTGTGAACATCTTGCTTAAACGGGCTTATGATCTAATGAAGATGGAGACAAAGGATTTGAAACCCTGTTTATCCAGAATCCATGGTTTCAACGGAAGTGCCACGATACCCATCGGAATAACTGAACTCCCAGTCGAGTTAGGCGTTGGAGAACGCCGGAGGGTCCGAATATTACAATTTGTTGTGTTAGAAATCGATTCGCCATATAATGCGTTTCTGGGTCGACCAGCCTTAGCTGAGTTCAGGGCGGCGATCGCCCCATGGTGTCTGACTTTGAAATTTCCCACTGATCATGGGATTGGAGTTGTTCAAGGAGATCAGGCCACAGGAAGGGCCTGTTATGTTGCTGAGCTGCGCGGGGCGCAACGTAAAGAGAAGGGAAAGGGCGTAGAGGAATCTCTCTGCGTCCGTTCTATCGATAATTGACAATTGATGCCTGGGCCTCGGCCCGGGCACCACGACCAATTCCTGAAAGACCTGGACCCCAGGGACAACGAGGATAAAGAAGAATCAACAGAGAGTCAAGCTTCTCCAGTCGAACTGACTGTGGACGTCCCAATCAGTGAGGATGATGATTCAAAGATGCTGAAAGTTGGGTCCCAACTGAACGAGCAGACACAGCAGGAGTTGGTCGAATTTCTTCGGGCGAATCTCGACGTCTTCGCCTGGACACACTCTGACATGTGCGGGATCTCGCCGAGCATTGCAAGTCACTCCCTAAATATAGATCCGTGACATGTCCCAGTAAAGTAGAAAAGGCGCGGTATGGATCCAGAGAGATCTGCCGCCCTTAAGGAGGAAGTTGATAAACTACAATCGAACGGGTTCATTCGAGATGCTTTGTATCCAGAATGGGTGTCCAACCCTGTACTAGTTCGGAAACCAAACGGGAAGTGGAGAACCTGCATTGATTACTCTGACCTAAACAAGGCCTGTCCAAAAGATAGCTTCCCACTTCCACGAATCGATCAGCTCGTAGATTCAACGGCCGGACATGAACTACTATCCTTTATGGACGCTTATTCCGGCTACAACCAAATACCCATGCATTTACCTGATCAGGAACATACCAGCTTCGTGACCGATCTGGGACTCTATTGTTACAAAGTCATGCCGTTTGGTCTAAAGAACGCTGGAGCAACGTACCAACGCTTAGTCAACCGAATGTTCGCTGATCAGATCGGGAAAACCATGGAGGTTTACGTGGATGACATGCTGGTGAAGTCCCGATTCTCCACAGATCACGTCAGAGATTTGAATTCGATGTTCAGCATCCTCCGGGAGTACGGAATGAAGCTCAACCCACTCAAGTGTCATTTTGGCGTTGCATCCGGAAAATTCCTTGGGTTCATCGTCAACGCTCGAGGAATAGAGGCGAATCCTGAGAAGATCTGGGCTATTAGAAACTTGCAAACCCCTAGAACTATAAAGCAAGTCCAGAGCCTTAACGGGAAGGTCGCAGCATTGAGCAGGTTCATTTCAAAGTCCACCGATAAATGCATACCTTTCTTCGACCTGATCCGGAAGGGCAAACGGAACTTTGAATGGACCACGGAGTGTGAAGGCGCGTTCCGATCATTAGTTCAACATCTCTCCACACCTCCGATCTTATCAAAACCGGTTGACCACGAACAGCTATATCTCTACCTGGCAGTATCAGAACATGCGATCAGTGCTGCTCTAGTCCGAGAAGAAGACAAAGTGCAAAACCCGGTCTACTATGTTAGTAAGCGACTAACAGGAGCTGAAAGAAATTATCCGAGACTGGAAAAACTGGCCTATTGCTTGGTCATTGCCTCAAGAAAGCTCCGTCCTTACTTCCAAGCTCATCTGCTTACTGTGTACACCGACCAGCCGTTACGACAGGTCCTCACGCGGCCTGAGACGTCCGTTAGGTTACTCAAGTGGAACATTGAGTTAAGTCAATTTGATATCGCATACGCTCCGCGGAGAGCCATTCAAGGACAAGTCCTGGCTGATTTCATAGCTGAATTCACCGTTCCCGAAGACTTACCCGAGACCAGTGAATCCCCCGAACACATCTGGAAGCTGTATACTGATGGTGCATCAAATGACCGATGTTCGGGCGCTGGGGTTTTACTTGAGACTCCCGAGGACCGATCCATATGTTATGCTCTTAAATTCGACTTTCGTGCAACTAATAATGAAGCCGGATATGAAGCCCTCCTAACCGGCCTAAAGCTTGCCAGAGACTTGAGAATTATCGCTGTAGAAATTTATTGCGATTCACAGTTAGTGGTATGTCAAGTACGAGGAGAATACCAAGCAAGAGACCGAAGACTGGCTTCTTACTTGGCACGAGTTCAGGAAATACTAAACCAGTTTGATTATTACGCCATCTATTATGTGCCTCGGGAGCACAATCAGAAAGCCGATTCACTGGAAAAGTTAGCCAGCACAGGTGAAGCGCAACAAATGGGACTTGTCCCTGTTGAAACTTTGGCCTCCCCGAGCATCGACCGAATAGAAATGAACTCTGTGTTTGAAACCGCTCCCAGTAGAGAATCCTGGATGACTCCGTATCGGAATTACATTGAGAATGGGGCGCTGCCTGAACCTAGAAATGAGAAGAGACGAATTCAGCGAAAAGCTTCGCAGTTCGTCATCCAAAACGGAGTCATGTATAGGAGAGGTTATTCCGTTCCTCTCCTCAGGTGTATCGCCCACGAGGAAATCTAACGAGTGTTAAATGACGTACACGAAGGAGAGTGTGGCGATCATACTGGAGGGCAAGCTCTCGCTAAGAAGATACTCCGATATGGGTACTACTGGCCGACAGTGAACCGAGATGCGGCAAACTATGCCCGGAAATGTGATAAATGCCAGATACATGCCCGAATTCCGAGAGCTCCGCCTACTAAAATAACCCAGATGGTCAGTCCCTGGCCATTCGCAATGTGGGGCATCAACATCATCGGCGCTTTACCTTTAGCAAAAGGCGGTGCGAAATACGCCATCGTCGCCGTTGACTACTTCACAAAGTGGGCTGAGGCCGAAGCCCTTGCAACCATTACGACAAAGAAAGTGATAAATTTCGTGGTTCGCAACATCATCTGTCGATTTGGACTCCCGCATACTATCATCACTGATAACGGAGCCCAATTCGAGAGTGCGGAATTCAAGAATTTCTGTCAACGGTTTCATATCCGCAAAAAGTTCTCGGCTGTCGCACACCCCCAAACAAATGGACAGGTTGAAGCTGTCAACAAAGTTATAAAATCGATCCTGAAGAAACGATTGGAGAAGGCTGGGGGCAAGTGGGTCGATGAACTTCCTATGGCGTTATGGGCCTATCGAACGACCCACAAAACCGCGACCGGACACACTCCGTTTTCCCTATCTTACGGCTCAGAGGCCGTAATTCCGGTCGAGACAGAAGTGCTCTCTCATCGCGTGACTTATTATGATCTAAAAACAAACGCTATACTCCTGGCCGAGTCTTTGGATCTATTGGATGAAAAACGGGAAGAGGCTGATTTGAGAGCAGCCGCACATCGAAGCCGGGTCGCCCGACTGTACAACACCAAACTTCGACCTCGAACCTTTGAACCCGGCGACCTAGTACTCAAGAGAATCTACCCAGTTCCTTCACACATAAAGCCGAACTGGGGAGGACCGTATGTAATCACACGAAAGCTCGGGGATGGTACATTCAAGCTACCGACTGTTGACGGTCTCGATTTACCAAGGGCTTGGAACAGCGAAAGTCTCCGCCGCTATTACATATGACAGGCTTTATTTATTTCATTCTATTTAGCAATTTGTTTCTGCATTTCGAAATTTGAATTTTGTAATAAGGCAACTGACTTTGCCGCATTTTCTTATTTCAGCAATAAAATGCCACTTCTTCGAGCCAGAGCTGTGATTCATTAAATACGATATACAACATCACGATGCACGAAGAGCTAAATCCCATCATGCAATGGGACTTATTCAAATGGAGAGTGGCTGTGATACGACCGGCCACTCACTAGGTGAAACCCGAGCTCGGGGACAAGCCATGACACCGATATTGATAGGATTGACACACGACAATCCTGCAATTAACTCCATATTCCCGGAGTGCGAAGTGGAGTATAAACATTCGACTCTGTATTCCCAAAGTGCGAGACGGAGTATAAACATTTAAATCCATATTCCCAGAGTGCGAAGTGGAGTATAAACATACCAACTCCGCATTCTCAGAGTGCGAAGCGGAGTATAAACATTTAACTCCATATTCCCAGAGTGCGAAGTGGAGTATAAACATTCAACTCCGCATTCCCAGAGTGCGAAGTGGAGTATAAACATTTAACTCCATATTCCCAGAGTGCGAAGTGGAGTATAAACAATTAACTCCGTGTTCCCAGAGTGCGAAGCGGAGTATAAACATTCGACTCCGTATTCCCAGAGTGCGAGACGGAGTATAAACATTTAACTCCATATTCCCAGAGTGCGAAGTGGAGTATAAACATTTAACTCCGTATTCCCAGAGTGCGAAGCGGAGTATAAACATTTAACTCCGTATTCCCAGAGTGCGAAGCGGAGTATAAACAACTAACTCCGTGTTCCCAGAGTGCGAAGCGGAGTATAAACGACCAACCCCATACTCCCAGAGTGCGAGACGGAGTACAAACATCAGTCAACTCCGTGTTCCCAGAGTGCGAACAACCGCTTACGAGATGACATATATCCCCGGAGTGTGGATGAAACGGTTCATAAGAGAACAAGTGCATTTCGGCCACTCGGTCCTCGCTTGATGCAATCATAAGCTGATCATCACAACTTAACCCTGGAACTGGGGGCAGAGGCAAATGTTAGTCATTACCCAAAACTATGCGATGCTCAGCTCCGATGCGATCCCCTATCACAACTCAAGTCCGAGATTCCATACTTAACAAGTAAAATGAGCTATTCTTGGAACGATTAGATAATGCAAGTACACTGGACCAAAGTCCGGACACTGCAACATTCAAGCATAGAAAGGAACACGAGCTGAAACTCGAAAACAAAATTTTATTTCAACTAACTCAAAAACAATGGTTCATACATGAGTTTTTTCCAAAATGTTCCTACTAGCAGGGGCCGAACCCGCATCTAAACACGGCCTACAAAAGGGAAAAACAGAGAAAATAACAAAAGTCCCTAACTGCCTATGAAAAGAATGTCTAATCCTTCTGCTTCCTCAACTTCTTCTTCCTTTAGGAGCTACTGGAACCACCAGTACCCTTTCGCTTGGAGCCTTTCTCCTTAGGCAGGCTCCCTTCGGGTGAAGGCATAATGTCAACATCCTCGTCTGAGCTGGACTCTATAGGGATGCTTCCCGCGGGAGGAGTTGGAGGAACAGACTCCACAGCCGGAGGAGGGACTGGCACATTAGTATTAGTAAGTGTGCCCCCAGGAGACACAATCATAAGAGGAGTAGGGCACTGTGCTGCTGCTCCGCCGTCTACATCGCCGCCGTGCGCCGCGGCCGCCATCTCGGCATTAATCTCGGCCAACATCGCCGCTTCCCGCTGTGCTCTGGCTTCGCTAGGGGCCGTAGTAGTCTGAGATGAGGTGTCAGAAGTAGCCGTGAATCCACCCAAGCCAAATGGCAAGTCCGCAAAAGGATCACTCTGACGGCCAAGGAGCTCGTTTATCATCTGTTCATCGAAAGAAAGTGAGCTCCCCTGCGTTACTCCAACTGGTGCCGTGGCCGCGACAGAGGTCGCCTCAGAGATGATGGCTCCTGGCGCTTGGCCTGATTCTTGGGTGGTAAGAGGCGCGGCTGGTGCAACTCCTGTCACTGGCAAAGGAAAAGGACATGTCATTAGCAACATTTCAACACAGATTCTTCAATCCAAATATACAAGAAGTTAGTTCAGAGTACCTTCCTCGGTTTGGCTCGAGGTCGTCTGAACAACTTCAGAAGGATGCTCCTTAATAGGAGATAGATGCGGTTGATCTGGATCATATGCCGGAATAGGCTGGGGGTAGATCATCGGAGTTGGCTCAGATTGAGATGACACGATTATCTCAGAACTCATAACATGGTGTTCTGCACCAGAGCTCTCTCCGACTTCCTGGGTCTGGGCACCAAGCCTCACCTTGTCGTGGGAAATCATGGAGTCATGGAGAACCTTCTTTTCGTCATCATTGAGGATGCGGTTCTCCAGCTCGAATTCATCAAGGGCTTCATCAGGGTGCTCGGACTTCTCCTCATCAACTAGTAAGTTCCAGGCATTGTAGAGATGCGTGGGGTAGTCGTCAAGCCATGTCAAATCTCGGTGCCTTAGCACATTTGCGTTGTACGTAACAAGCAGCTCTTCCACCTCGGCCTCAATCCTGGCCTCCGCCTGCCGTACCTTCTCGTCAACCCCAGCCTTAGCTTCATGAGCTTGTTGTATAGCCGCCTCTTTCTCCTTTCGGAGCGTCACTGCCTGATCACAGGCCTCCTGCGCAGAGACATTAGCTGCGTCTTTTTCCTTCGCCATCTCAGAAAACTTTGATTTCAGCTCATTAAGCTCCTTGAGAGCTTCATCCCTCTCGGCGGTAATGGTAGTGTTCCTATGACCCATGTCCTCAATGGCGGTATAATGCTCTTGCTTCATCCTGGTCATGGCAGCGTTCACTTCATCAACCTTCTTTAGAGCCTCCATTTCAGATTTACGGGAAGACTCAACTTCCGAGTTGAGCGCTTTTATGATTTGGTCGTTATGACCCAACTCCTTCTCGAGCTTCTCAATGGTGACGCCCCGATCGAATGCCACTTTAGACGCCTTCCTCGTGGCCCGACCCCATTCCTTGTACTGGAAAAAGATGTCCGCAACATAATCATGGATAGTGGTTTCAGCGGTTGGCGGAATTCTCTTCAAGTGCGGAGGAAAGACATAACCATCAAAACAGATGTCGGGAAATTCCTTCCTCATCTGTGCCAATTTAAGCGCTCCTTCACTAGACACTTCAGTCGGGACTGGTACAGTAGCTGAGGAGGTGGCTATTTCAGTCCTGCGCGGAGGATCGGACCTCGAAGCTTGATAAGGCGGCCTAGGCCGTGAAGTTTCAGGAGGACGAGTAACTGCAACCGTAGGAGGTGCAGAGATCCTGGGGGGAGGAGAGCGAGATCGGGATCGGCGAACATATCCCCTATCTCTGTCAGACTTCTCCTGACCAGAATGTCCTGAGTCGTATTCCCTCTCGCCCTCTCTCCTGCGCGGCTCATGATAACGGCGCTTGTTGCGCAAACTACCAAGCACAGAACCTTGCCCAGACATCGTACCTGAAAAGAAAACCACGAAAAATCAGTAACCGTTTGCGATGTGTTGTTTACGGTTAGGAAAACGTGTTGTGCCGTGAAGAGTGTGTGAATGTGTAACCCCCCGGACCAACCAGAAGTGTCAATCGCACTGGCAGGATTAGACTCGCTAACATCGACGATATGTCGCGGTCCACCCGATTCAATGTCGTGTTGCTCCGGCTCGATGTACGGGATTGGAGGGTCAGCAGGCCCTTCGAATTGTTTTTCAGCTTGCAGGGAGGATGCTTCCGTAATCCTAACTCTTGGCGAAGGACGGTGCAAGACCACAGACTTCCGCCTCCCGGACTTAGTCTGTTTTGAGGCCACTGCTTTGCCTTTCCTCTTTGCATCGGACTCCGGGGTTGCATTAGCGGATCCAACCAACGGTTCCTCGTCGGTATGAGTTTTCTCGGAATCGGGTTCCTCAATTATCACAACCCTGGGTTTCATCCGCTTGACCTTTTTTCTGGAGACGGTCTTTAATGCACCATCGAGCCTTATGCTCTGCCTCCGGCCGATCAACCCAAGAACTCTGAGATTCCGATCTGTCAGTAACAGTTCAATATTCCTTTCTTCGCTAGGAATCTCCTGGAGGACCCGAACTATCTCTTTATAGTAACCACCCTCAGGCCGCTGGATGATTGCTGAAAGAAAAAGAGAAGAAGACGTAAGTTTAATTTCACTCCGAAAATTGCCCTGTCAATTACTTGGGAAAAAAGACAAGACTCACGTCTGAACAGCCATCTTCTGGCAAACCCCGGAGGACATCGGACATAGAACCACTCCGACTTAAAGTAGCTTAGCCTAGTCCACGACCCCGCGACAACTTGGCAGTTCCTTACAGACTCCAAGAACGTATAAGATGGGCTGTCAGTCCGACTCTTGAAATTAAACAAGTATCTTATGTCGGTCATACGGGGAGGACGATGGAGGTACTCCATGAATACAATGAACAAGCTGTTGAGTGAAGATTATCCATTTGGATGCAATTGAGACGGAGCGATGTCCAGATAAGCCAACACTTCTCTTATGTAATCATTGAACGGAGGAAGTGTGCCGGCTGCGCACGCATGTCGATTAAAAGCAGTATACCCCTCCGGGGGATTATGTGGCCTGTCGTCCGGTCCAGGCAACAGTACTTCATCCAAAGATAAGCCATGCCTTAAGCATATTCTCCCTAGCATGTCTTCAGAGATATTGGACGGGACAGAGTCAGGTGGACTATTAATGAAGGACGCATCGGGCAACTCATCCGGAGCTGGACCGATAGCTTCGGCCTCGATGTCCGGAATCTCAAGTCTGGGAGGGATAGGGTTCTGAGTTTCTTGCTGCTGCGAACTTGACGGTTCCATCACTAGCTAACTCACGAGAAACCATCATTAGATGATAAAAAGCCCGTGCATTCCCCAGTGTAAAGTGCATGAATGTGTTGTGTGGTGCAAATGTTGTGCGTGACTTGAGCAAATTTTACAAAGTTAAAGAAAACATGCAAGCGACGAAATTCTGGAAATCAGACAGGCATGACCGTCATCGCTGACCGTCACGACCGCGCCATCCAGATGACGGCGATCGATTCAAGTTAAAGTTTGCTTATACTCTTGTTTTTGTTAAATAGCAGTTCCATCAACGAGCTTCAAGAGGCAGTCAAGTATGCAATGCTGTGATCGAGTTCAATTATGCAAGGCAGAAGCTCGTCGGAGTCAAGTGGTCAGGTTTTCAGAATTTCCATATGTTTGTCAAGATTTAATTTCGAATCGATCACCGCACCTCACTCCCATATCGAGACAGGGGGATCACGTATTTCGGCATGGCAACGTTCGAATCGATACTTTCGTATCGATCGCCCTGGCGAAGGAGTGCTTCGTGTCGATCAGGCTGAAGTGGGAATGCTTCGTGTCGATCAGGTTCGACTCGACACATATCGTGTCGATCGAGGGCACCGATTTCGCATCGATCTGAAGGCAGTGGCTTCATATCGACCGCCGCCCTCGTCTCCATATCGATGCGAGCATATACAGTCTAGATCGATACGAATACTCCCAGTCCAGGACGATACGAAGTGAATTTGAAATGTTTTCCTCCTTGTCTCCTTCTTCCCCAAAGGATTTTAACTCCATGGCCACGCTACATCCCCAGATCTTGTTTTCTCTCGTCCAGATCTCGAATTTATCAAACTCGGCCGTAGAAGCAAGGAGGATGATTGGAGTCTCGAGTTTTATCATTATTAACATAATCTTATTTGCTAATCACCTGATTTTAGAAATTAAACTCGAAGGATCGAAGGTTTGGGTCGATTCGAAAATGAACAATACTTCCTCTCGGTCTATCGATACGGAGATAAAAGAGGAACAGAGAACAGCAGTAAAAAATAGAAGGTAAAAAAGTGAAAAGTGACGAAGTCCCAGGTATTTATATGAAGCCTAGGATGGAACCGAGTCGATTTGACTCCCAGTCAACCTGACCGGTCGCAACCAGTCAGATGGCGCTTCGAAACGAAGGCTCGTTTCGAATCCACCAGACTTTATCGGTTCAAAGCGCACAGGTAGGCCACTTGAGTACGATGGATCGGTGCAAACGCTCTCTTCGAATCCATCAAGCTGTGCATTCATCGAGGTGAAATGTTCACCAGATACCATCGTTTCGAAACATCCAAATTATGAGCCATCGATTCAAAACAGAGCAGACCTATTAATACGAGTGTCACTTTCGTATCCATCAGAACCTATCGATACGAACATTCATTTCGTATCCACCAGATATCGCCAATTCAAATCAAAATCCACCGCGATTTGTGACCATCGATACAGATGACCATTTTCGTATCCATCAAGTCAACCCACATCGATACGAAGAAAGGCTTTCCAACTTTTAGCATCGATTCATGAGAGGACCTATACAAGAGAATGGCTAAAGGGTATGACTTTCAAAATTATTCAAAGAAGACCTGCAGCTTTTCAAAGCACGTCATGTTTTCACAAGACGTACTTTGGGGGGCAAATGTTATCCCGCCTTTTGGCAAGGCCAGGACACCAAGGAGTTGGATTCCAAATGTCGTTTGTCATGGATATCGTTGAATTCTGACCAAGTCCGGATCAAGCCCCAATCGATGAGACATGATCGGGAAAATATAGCAAACCAGCGTTCCAAGTTTCAAGTCAATCCGAGCTCATACGCACAGGTTATGATGGATACAAGTCAAAGGGGAGAGCACTTTTTCATATCCATCGGGAAGCAGCAGCTCGTATCGATTGAAGTTGACCATGCTTCGAATCCATCAAATTCGTCTCGATGGACTTCGTATCAATCAGCCCGGCCCAGATTTCGTATCCATCGCTATGAGTGATTTTGCATCCATCAGATCAGCGGTGATTTCGTGTCCATCAGTGGATCTTGCTTCATATCCAACCAGTCTGTGTCCATCGCTCGTTTCGCATCCATCGATCTCATGTCAATCAGAATGATTAATTCCACACAGTTATAAGCTTCGTATCGATAGAACCTTCAGCCGGAAAGACTTGTTCGTATCCATCAAAAAGTCACCTGGTTCGTAACGATCACTTAATGTCCACTTCGTATCCATCAGCCAGTGCTTGCTTCGTATCCATCATTCAGTGTCTACTTCGTATCCATCTGAGAACCTTGCTTCGAATACGTGCCCAACAACTTGTTCGTATCTAGCGAGTCAACCAACTAGAATGACGTGTTGCCCATCGAAGTAAACGAGGCGAGATATGTGGAGCCGAAGCAGTCAATACGGCGCAGAGTCCGGATCGAGGCGAAGCGCGCACACCACGTCATCCCTCGATGCGAATGCGCCGAGATATATGGAGTCGATGCGGTCGGCTCGGAGTAAAGACTGGATCGAGGCGAAGCGCGCGTTCCACGTCTTCACAGAGGCGCGTGACACCATCGATTCGAAGCTCTCAGTTCAGAGGGATGGATTCGAACCAGACAGCCTAGCGAAGAACGTCGCCTCGTATCGATGATATCTCTCAATCCACTGATCCAAATACCATGAAATTTTAACTGAAGGTTGCACACATACCGAGGAACATCTCCACCAAATTTGGGCTCAATTGGAGGTAATCTTGATCGATACGAAATGACTTCGTATCGATCGCAGATCGACTCCAAACTTTCTGGAAACGGTCGCGTGGGCCCCCTCACGTGCCAGACCAAGTCTCCCGGAGTTTGAGCGAATTCTGAGCCTCCTACGCCTATAAATAGAGCCCCAGAATCAACAGAAAAAGGATCTTTTTTCCCTGAAGCATCCAGACTCTGCCGGATTGAGATTTGCATCCTACTTTTGCTGTCAATTTCGAATTCTAATCTGTAATCCGCTGTTCATTACTGTAACCGCTTGTAATCATTGAAAGAGAATCAATAAAATCATCAAAACTTCATAGTGGACGTAGGCTATATGCCAAACCACTCTAAATTGCTTGTCTGTGCACTTTACATTTCTGTTTGTTGGAGTTTTTGTTAGATAACCTCTGTTTTACATTTATAATCTTCATTTTATCTCTTCAAATAACTCCCGAAGAGTGTTGTGCCCATTTTTGGTACAAACAATGTGAACCTGCTTATTTTCCACCTTGCACTGCTCGTCTTCATTCTCCTACCACCGAAAGCTCTTTCCCTTCCAACCGATCGCCCTTTGCCTCTCCGACCATGAACGCCCTGACACTCGCCTCCCACTTCATCATGCAACAGCATCCCACCACCCGTTTCCATTGCCGTGCAAGCTGCTTGCCTCTTCCATTTGAAACCCGATCCATTTGTTCCATCGCCTTCCACTATAACCGCACCTAACTGCTCGTGCCTCTCTCTCGACCACCTTTCCGCCACCATCGCCCAAGCACCCTTCAAAGCCTCGTCCGTACACTCCCTGAACGATAGCCTTCCCGCCTTGTCAACAGTACGGCCTTCCATGTCCCCTAACACTAGCAGCCCGACCCAATAACACAAGCACTCCCACGTGACTGCACCACTGACCCGCCACAACCCTCCGTGCTCTAGTCGCCAGTTCACCGTGCTTCCATGCGGCCTTGTCCCAAACCGAGCACATAGTAGCCTCCAACAAAACCCAGCCTAGCAAAACACAGCCCACCTTCCTATTAACACCACTACACTCTTCATCTGCCTTACCACCCTTCCAGACCCCTTCCTCCACTCACCGAAGCCACTCACTACTAACCCACGTCCAACCCCATAGCAACCACTCACGAATTAACACAGTCTGGGTATTTTCTATTTTATATTCTTTATTTATAAATTCTTTGTTTTATATTCTTTTTATTTTATTTGCAGTTTTTTTATTCAAGTGTATTTGAGATTTGAAGAAGGTATATATATTAACACAGTTAGGTATTTTCTGTTGCTTACGGTTGTTTACAATTTTATATATTCAAGTGCATTCAATTTTCGTTATACATACATATATATACATACATACATATATATATAAAGAAGAATATTGATTTTAAATATTGATTTTTAAAATATATTATATAGATATTTTGATTTTTAATATGTGTTTTAATTAAATATTGGTTTTAAAATATATGTATAAAGAATGTATTTTGATAGGTGTTTCAAATTAAATATTGATTTTAAAAGAAAATATAGAATATAAAGATTTTATATGAGTAAATTTTAGATTTTTAAATTTGTAGATTTTGTTTCATCGATTCAAGTCCGTCGTGCTTTGCTTTGTTTATCGAATTCGTGTTCGTCGTGCTGTGCTTTGGAATTTGTTCTTGGATTCGTAGCTTGTTGTGTGTCTAACTTCTCTATCCTCGAAAGGTGAGCAACCACTCGCAGTTAACATTCTTATATTTAGTAAATTAATCTCACATGAAATGATGATTGAAATATGTGGTTAAATTCGAATTTGTTAGTAATTTAAGTGTAAAATATGATATGCTATTATTTTAAATTGTTAATTGCCATATGACACCAATAACATATTGTGTGTGTGTGTGTATATATATATATATATATTGTTATTAAATTGTTAATTATGATATATTCTCATCATTGATATGTTATGCTATTATATTATTCTCACACTGCAAGTTCCCTATTAGTTTAGAAATTCCCTATGGGTTGAAATGATATATACCCGAACGATATTATAGGTTAGGGAAAATCGTTATGGGTTGAAATGATAAACCAAGCGATTTTATTGAATTTAAATTTTGGGATTGCGGGTTGAAACGATATATACTCGAAAATATTAAATTTAAATTGCGGATTGAAATGATAAATATCTGTATCACTTGATGTAACATCCCGCTATTTTGGACCATCCAAATCGACAATAAAACCACACATGTCAGACCTGAATAATTCAAAACAACAGATTGTTAATAAATTTTGGGGCAAATAAAATCAATCACAGAACCACAGACACAGAATATCAGAATAATTCGTAGCGGAATAAAATAAGCATAGTAGTTCATGAAGCTACTAGATACATAGTCTTAAAACAAATACAAAATACCAGAGTCTGAAAACAGATACAACAGAAAATCCAAGTACATAAGTCCACTAATACATAGACAAAGCTAAATGGAAATAACTGAAATAGAAATAACAGATAGATAGCTAAATCTCTAGCAGATCTCTAGCTCCAAGGTGAATCCAAAGCTGTGGTACTCAGGCTGACCCGAGCGTAAAGCAAAACACAAAACACTCGAGTCAGGACATACATACTTATAAAAATGTAAATCAACTGAAGTGAACTATAAAAGAAATGCATCAGTAACTTAAAGGATGCTTGGGATTGCCCATCCTTTAGGGATCCGTTAAACTATCTACTATGTAGTACAATACGCTATTATAATAATGTCTAAAGTAAAGTAAACTATTAAAATAGCGTTAAGGCGTTACCCATATCCCCCTTAACACATTTTATATATTCCCATAGTCTATACATTACCGTAATCTCCCCCGTACTGGGCGTCTTCAGAGGGCACTCCATAGGTATGGTACAAAACAAACTCGTAGTGGTCTCGATAAGGTAGGTGACACGACACAACTAGGCAATGCCAGGGTAGATATAACAATTACACTTCCGGGCTGGTGGTAACGCATAATATCAACTACCGCCCACCTCGAGCCACACTCCCAAATCAAAGGTGCGCACCAAATCAATCACAAAGTAATAGAATGGCAATCGAAGAAGTGTGTCCGATCGGAGGAGCTACTTCACTTGGCCCGTCAATTGCTCCTGTTTTAACCACCTTATGCTAACTCACGGGAGTTAGGTCCACGTATATACCTCAAATGGAACGTCGTCAACCACCTAATTCATTCTGGAATCTCCACCGCGTACACAGTTGTCAAAGTGGCTTTCGGAGTTGGCAGAGAGTATGACAACTTCCAATCCCGGTCTCTTTAACAACCAAACGTTATTATAACACGTGGTTATTTCAATTTCAAATAGTTTATATTTCATATCCAAAACATATTCATTTCAAAAACATATAAATCCAATATCATTATTCTTTCAAATTAATGTTCATTTCAAAAGTTGTAACACTTTCAAAATTTATACATTTAATTATAGCACTACGAAATCATAAAAATTTAGAAACCATAGCACTTTAAAAAGGCAACCTTTATAATCATAGCAATTCGAAAACATTACATTTTTGAAGTAGTAGCATTCCAAAAACATAACCTTAAGAAATCATAGCATTTGGAAAAGTGATACTTAAGAAATCATAGCATTTTGGAAATGTAACCTTAAGGAATCATAGCATTTTGGAATGTAATACCTACCACGTTAACAATTTATATAATCAAAATATTCATATACTTACAATTTTTAACATAGTTATTTATCATTTCTATTTTATTACACTAATTAATTCATTAGGACATTAACTAAACCATGCTTTTAGTTAAATAAACTTTATAACTGTAATTTCCAATTTAAAGCCGAAATTCCTTATGTTAAGTTAAAAGTATATTATTAACTTACATTTTATTTTTACAGTAAAGAACATTTATTGTTTTAATCAATATTACATTAATTAAAACTTACATTTCACATGTATGTTTAACTTACATTTTTATTACAATAAAGAGCATTTATCATTTTAACCAATATTACATCAATTAAAACTAACATGTCAAATGTACGTTTTAACTTACATTTTTATTACAATAAAGAGCATTTATCATTTTAATCAATATTACATTAATTAAAAATTACATGTCAAATGTACGTTTTAACTTACATTTTTATTACAATAAAGAGCATTTATCATTTTAATCAATATTACATTAATTAAAACTTACATGTCAAATGTACGTTTTAACTTACATTTTTATTACAATAAAGAGCATTTATCATTTTAATCAATCTTACATTAATCAAAACCTACATTTCTAGGTTAGAATAAAATACCATTATTAAGTCAAATTGGATTATTAAATTTCAGTTAACCTTCATATTGTAAATTAAATTCCAAAATTTACATTTCCAACCATTTATTTCTTATAAAAATTTAACCCTTGTAAATGAATGTATAAAATTTTATAGCAATCATTACAGTAAAATTTTAGTTTAAATCCATATATTAAAAATCCAAAATACTTAATAATTTTTAGAAAACTATTTTAAAATCAACCACGGAGTCTGTATAAAATTTTCTAACCTAGGGTCAAGTAAATACGGATTTATATCATTTCAATCCGAACTTATTAAGTTTTCGGGTTTATATCATTTCAAACCCGCAATCCAAAGTCAAATAAAAATTGCTCAGGCCTATTATTTCAGCCAATAATAATTTTTCCTTAATCTAAAGACCGTTCGGGTATGTATCATTTCAACCCATAGTGAAGGAACTTGTAGTGTGAGAATAGAATATGAAATAAACAGAACAATAAATATCATATCATTGCATATGATCATAACAGGTATAACATCAGGTGGAATAACATAATATAAACATAAATAAAATTACAAACTTGCATATACAAATCCATACAATTCAAATGGCATCAATTCACAAAAATGTAAGTATGTAGTCAAGCGTGATTACTCACCTTCTTTGGTTAGAGAAAATGATTCCAAACAAACACAACAACTACGAATAAGCACGACAATCACGAACAAGCATGAGTGGGAGGAGAATCCAAATCCAAAGCTTAGAAAAAATAAATAAAATACATATGTAAACAAATAAATTTACATAGGAAAAATAAAAGTAGAAAATTATATTTTGTAAAATACATGAGAGGGCTAGTCTAAGGGGCACATAGGCTCGGCTATAGGAAGAGGTGGTGATGGTGATGAAGAAGGTCGAAATTTGAAAGGAGGAAGGAGGAAGAAAAGAGAAAAATAAAAATTTAAGAAGAGGGGAAGAAGAACTTACTGTAATTTGTTTCTGAGCAGGAGATGAGAAATGAGAAGGCAGAAACAAATTTTGTACGTACTTTGTTTCTCAACTGATGCCCTTTTCAATGAACAGACACTATAGGTGGCTTTTAGAATACCCTAACCCATTAGTCCAAGCCCAATAACAAAAAGAGAAAATAAAACATGAAAAAAATTGCGTGTAATACGCTGAAAACTGCAAATTTGGAGAAGTTAAAATCAGAATTTTACGAAACCGAAAAGCAGGAAAAAGGTTAGAATTAAATCCAGCTTCATAAAAAAAGAATAAAGTTTTAAATCTCAAATTAAAAATTTTAGACAGGAAGTCAAATTTCTATCCTATCTCTAATGAGTATTGCCCCGCAGGCTAAGGTTTGCCTAAAAACCTCGCTCTGATAGCAGCTGTAACATCCCGCTATTTTGGACCATCCAAATCGACAATAAAACCACACATGTCAGACTTGAATAATTCAAAACAGTAGATTGTTAACAAATTTTAGGGCAAATAAAATCAATCATAGAACCACAGACACAGAATATCAGAATAACTCGCAGTAGAATAAAATAAGCATAGTAGTTCATGAAGCTATTAGATACATAGTCTTAAAACAAATACAAAATACCAGAGTCTGAAAACAGATACAACAGAAAATCCAAGTACATAAGTCCACTAATACATAGACAAAGCTGAAAGGAAATAACTGAAATAGAAATAACAGATAGATAGCTAAATCTCTAGCAGATCTCTAGCTCCAAGGTGAATCCAAAGCTATGGTTCTCAGGCTGACCCGAGCGTAAAGCAAAACACAAAACACTCGAGTCAGGACATACATACTTATAAAAATGCAAATCAACTAAAGTGAACTGTAAAAGAAATGCATCAGTAACTTAAAGGATGCTTGGGATCGCCCATCCTTTAGGGATTCATTAAACTATCTACTATGTAGTACAATACGCTATTATAATAATGTCTAAAGTAAAGTAAACTATTAAAATAGCGTTAAGGTGTTACCCATATCCCCCTTAACACATTTTATACATTCCCATAGTCTATACATTACTGTAATCTCCCCCGTACTGGGCGTAGTCAGAGGGCACTCCATAGGTATGGTACAAAAACTCGTAGTGGTCTCGATAAGGTAGGTGACACGGCACTACTAGGCAATGCCAGGGTAGATATACCAATTACACTTCCAGGCTGGTGGTAACGCATAGCAGCAACTACCGCCCACCTCGATCCACATTCCCAAATCAAAGGTGCGCACCAAATCAATCACAAAGTAATATAATGGCAATCGAAGAAGTGTGTCCGATCGGAGGAGCTACCTCACTTGGCCCGTCAATTGCTCCTGTTTTAGCCACCTTATGCTAACTCACAGGAGTTAGGTCCACGTATATACCTCAAATGGAACGTCGTCAACCACCTACTTCATTCTGGAATCTCCACCGCGTACACAGTTGTCAAAGTGGCTTTTGGAGTTGGCAGAGAGTATGACAACTTCCGATCCCGGTCTCTTTAACAACCAAATGTTATTATAACCCGTGGTTATTTCAATTTCAAATGGTTTATATTTCATATCCAAAACATATTCATTTCAAAATCATATAAATCCAATATCATTATTCTTTCAAATTAATGTTCATTTCAAAAGTTGTAACACTTTCAAAATTTATACATTTAATTATAGCACCACGAAATCATAAAAATTTAGAAACCATAGCACTTTAAAAATGCAACCTTTATAATCATAGCAATTCGAAAACATTACATTTTTGAAGTAGTAGCATTCCGAAACCATAACCTTAAGAGATCATAGCATTTGGAAAAGTGATACTTAATAAATCAGCATTTTGGAAATGTAACCTTAAGGAATCATAGCATTTTGGAATGTAATACTTACCACGTTAACAATTTATATAATCAAAATATTCATATACTTACAATTTTTAACATAGTTATTTATCATTTCTATTTTATTACACTAATTAATTCATTTGGACATTAACTAAACAAGCTCAAGTTCAATACACCCAAAAGGGTTAAGGAGATCATAAGTGACGGTATAGCGAAAATCGCTATAATGACACTTACACAATTCAAATAGATTGTCACAATTAATTTCAATTAAACATCAATATAGGCAACATAAAGAAATAAATAAATTATTATTGGCAAGAAACCCCTTAGGGTCTCTCTACAAATGTTCCCTTCAAAACAGTAGTTACAGATAATATATAAATAGTCAAATGGGTTCTCTACAATTTAGATAATATGTCATTGGGTTCATTTGAGGTTACTTAAAGGTAGTCGACAAAGAAATCCTTGGGTTTACGAACATTCTTTAAAAAGGAGTTGCTTTAAAAACAAAACCGGTCTTTAGAAATAAAGTAGTTTAAACTTTAAAACTTTTATTTAATAATTAAATAATATTTAAACTCTTCATATAAAAATAATTAAACCCTAATTAAATCTTATCTTAATTATTAATTAATTAATGATTAAACCCTTTGATAAATAAATAAATAATTACATATTTATCTTAAATAAATAAATAAATAATAATGAACCCTTAATTAATAATTAATTAATAATTAATTAATAATTAATTAATAATTAATAATTAATTAATAATTAATTAATAATTAATAATTAATTAATAATTAATAATTAATTAATAATTAATAATTAATTAATAATTAATAATTAATAATTAATAATTAATCTTTAATTAATTAACTAGTTACAGTTAACTTACTTGATCAATACTTAAGTACTAATTACCTTATTAACTAATGATTATGTACTACTTAACTCACTTAATTAATTAAATAATCATTAAATGAATAATTAATTAATTAAATACTAATAATTACTTTTCCATACTTAAAATAAGTTTTGAAAACACTTTACAAAAGGTACTTAAGTGAAAGCATTTTAATTTGCAAGAAGAGTTCGTTTTCACGAACTACATCCATAGTGACTATCGCTATATGAACTGTAATTTTCAAAACTTATTTAACATATCAAGTAGTTTTAAAAACATTACCTTTTTATACTTTAACTACTTATAACTTAGTAAATGGTTTTGGAAAACTAAATCAAAGTTTAAAACTTGTAAACTTTTTCAAACACGATACTTTAGTGAAACAAAATTTAAATCAAGGATCTCAATGTCGAAAGAACACAATAACTTTTAGTGCTACTTCGTTTTAGCATACATTATCAAACATAAGTTCATAACATCCATTTAAACCCCATACTAACAAACTATAAACAAGGTCGTATATTTTCATTATTTATAACAATTATAATTCAATTCCAAGTCTAATCCACACATCACATACAAGCGTACATAGGTATAACCAAATCAGCACCATATCCAACAAATCAAACAATGATTTAACCACAAAGTATGCATCAATATTTAAGTTAAAAACTTTAAATAAAGGAGTTATGTAACAACCCATAATTTCAGTCATTTGATTTTGGAATATTTAATTGATTTTTTAATATTCAAAAGTTAATTTTATAAGGTAAATAACTTATATTTCAAATATAGCGAATTATTTGGATAATTAAATTGTTAAATTTAATATTTAAATTGTTTAAATAATTGAATCTTGAATTTAAAATGAATGAAAATGATTTATAAAGTTGATTTAAATTCTTTTTAAATTAGAATGGAGTTAGTAAAATTTTAAAATTAATTTAAAAGTGAATAAACAGAAATTGGAAATTACTTGATTTAAATAACGTATAAAAATAGTCATTTTTGACACTATCTTGGATTTTAATGAAACATGTTTCATTGGATCCGTAATAGTGAATTATAGTATGCTGTCGAATTTCGTGGTGATTGGACGTATCGTTTGATCGTGCGAGTTCGAAACGCGTAAAGATTAATTAAAGGAAATTTAATTAAAATAATTGGATTTTGAAAAGATATCTTTTGTATATGATGGAATTGGCTCCCGATATATATTCCATTATGTTTGAAATAAAGGTATAATGTATAGAACGCTAGGCGGCACACTTTGTTTGCAGTTCGGAATTTTCACGGATGAATAGTGCCACGCGAGATTTTCTATAAATAGCCCTAAACTCTTCTCATTTGTAAACCTAACCCTAAATAAGATTTCCAGCCGCCATTAAAACATTATCATCCGATGGCCATCGTTAATCGGAGCCGCTAGGAGCAAAATTAGCCTTCGACTTCAATAAGGGAAATGTAGAGCATGATCATACGAAGCTAGTGTACGGTGGGATCATCGAACGGCGAGCCGAGATGGTGGGATTTCACCTCCGTTCGACTGTAGTTCCATGGGTTTTCAGGCTTCGTTCATCGTGCATGTGTGCGTTGGAGGGTGGCGCGCGAGGTGGCGTGGTTGGGGGCGAGCACAGCGGGCGCGCGGCGTATGGCGTCAACCGCGGAGGCGGGCTTGGATGCGAGTGGCGATGTTTGAACAAGTGCAAAAATAAAAAAATAAAAAAATTAAAGTTCATGCGCGGGCCTGTAGGTGCTGGAGGGGAGATAGGATGATGGGTTAAGTTTTTAAATTAAGTTTATAAAGTTAATTATATTACTAATTATCGAATGTTCATTTATGCATAACTTTCTCGTACGAGGTCCGTTTTGAGCGCGACAAATTGCGTTGCATTCGTATCAGCGAGCACTACGCTATGGAGTTCGATCGGATGAATTCGGAGCTAGTTGGAATTTTGGGTTAAATTGAACGACCATTCAATTATAATTCAAAACGGAGCGCTTTGGCGATCTCCGGCATTTTTGTGTGTAAACTCACCTCTTTGGCCTACTTATATTTTTATATAAGTGGGAATAATTTTATTTATGTTGTTTGATGCTTGTTTGGATGATATATTAAATTTATTAGGTTGTTTGGATATATTCCCTCCTATTGGAGCGGATGAGACACTATTACATTCCCGTGTACTAGTGGATGACCCTTTGTATACGAATCCCACCTCGAAGCGGTTGATTTTAATATTATTTGATTATATGTTGTATTTGATGCAGGGGGACAGGTTGGAGGGATCCAACATGATTCCTCACACTGTTGATTTTATTTTCATATATTTTGATATATGGTGTGATGGATGCCATATTTGATGACATGGATTTGATTTTCTTATTTGGTGCTATGGTAGCACATGGCCATATTTTAGTATTTTTGAAACACTAGAAAAAAGTGATTTTGAATTGAAAAGATTTTCAAGTGATTTTGGAAGTATATGTTTTTAATAAATTTTAAATTATTAAAAGGAATGAATTTGTCTTTAAATAAATACAAAGTATGATTTTTGATGTTATAAAAATATGGATTTGGAGAAATATTTTTATATGGAGATTTCTGAATATTTTGTAACGGATTTTTAAAAGAAATATTTATAAATAAAGAAATTGATTTAAAATCAAAGTTTGTAAATATTTTATAAATGGATTTGAAGTTTATTTGGTAAATAGATCTATGAATAGATTTTATAAATAAATAGATTTTATAAAGAAATATGTTATAAATGAATTTTTATAGATAAATTAGATTTATAAAGAAATGGATTTATAAATGGATTTTTGATAATAAATGAATTTTTATATAAGAATGATTTATAAATAGAATTTATAAATAAATGGATTTTATAAAGTAGAAGTTTTATAAAATAGAAAGGAGATTTATAAACATAGTTCTTATAAATATGGAAATGATTTATGATGAGATTTAAATATGGATTTTTATATAAAGGAATTATATTCGAGTTTTTAAGAGTTTAACAATCTTTCAAAGGATTGTTTTGAAAATGATGTTTTGAAGAAATTAATGGCTTAGAAAAGTAAATTATCATTTTAAAGTAATGTTTTGGGAAGTAATAATTCCAAATGGAATTTAATAGTTTGAAAAATGTTTTGAAATGTGATATGTATTGAAAACATAGATTTCAACATTTATTGTTGTAAAAGACGTTTTCCGAAAATATGGAAGGCATGGACTATAACACTGTTGTTATAGTAATTGATTTCTGAAAGGAAATGTTTTATATAGTATATAGGATTTTTATATTTTTAATCGAATCCCTATACTGATGTTTTTGGGTTGTCGTAACGATGTTTTATGCAACATTCATTTTGACCCAATAAAGCGTGTTTTGAAAAATATGAAGCTTTCCTAAAATGATTTGTAAATATACTTATTACGAATTTAAGTATATGAAGATATTTTCTAAGTGTTGAAAATAAATTGATTTATGAATATACTTATACTGTTGATATAAGTATATGGAAATGTTTTTCCAATATTGAAAGAATGAAATAGTTTTAAAGATATACCTTTCTAAAGATAATTTGAAGTAAATATTTGAAAAATGATTTAATCAATGAAAGATTAATTAGATGGCCTAGTGACTGTTTATGTGCTAGATATTGTTGTTGCTTTGATAGTTAAATAACCGACTATCAAATTCGGCCTCTTTATCGTTGTTGGTTCGGAGAGACCGGGGTCAGATTTATCCGAGAACCACTGCGGACCAATGTATACGTTCGAAAGTGCAGGGTTATGATTATGATTTTGAAGACCGATATCTTCATGATGCAGGGCTATTTGCCATTATTCCCTCGAGGTGAAATTTTCCATATCACATATTTATAGTGGTAGTAGTGCTTCGTTATGAAAATCTACGATATGCAAGGACTTACTAGTAATTCTAGGGGTAATTCCCGACAAGATGAGGTTGGAGTGTACCTTTGGTTTGTCTTGTAACTGAACAACTTGTATGGATGGATGTCTGACATTGCATTTTTGAGATTACATCGTTGACTTTTACAACCGTACATCTGTTTAGTGGCAGAGAAGACAACTTCTCTTAGCTTAACACCCTTCTTTGAGACGTACGAGCTCAGAGGTTGTATATTCGTGAAAGTTAGTAGTGATCGAAGGAATGGCAATGTGGCATTCAAAGCGAAATGTGCTATGTGAAATGTAACGACCCGGAATTTCAAACCTTTCGCATCCGCACATGTCGGACTTGAATTGCTTAAAATGTCAGATTGTAAATTTTATATTTGGCAAAACTCAGCATATACGGTAAATAAATCAATCATAGAATCACAGACACAGAGTAATAAAAGAATAAGCAACGGAATAGATAAATAGTAGTTCATGAAGCTACTATATAAACATCAGAGTCTAAAACAAATACAACGGATATCTCAATTACAATGGAATCTAATACATAAATAATGACAAGTCTGAACAAATCAACTGGAAACAACTGAGAAGCTAAATAGATAAAGACATATCTTCAAGCAAAGCTCCAAGCTCCAAAGGCGAGTCTCAAATGCTGTGACACTCAGTCTGACCCGAGCATAAAGCAAAACAAAAAACACTCGAGTCAGGATTTAACATTCTTATACCAGTATATTCAACTCAAGTGAAATGTCAACTGAAATACAAGTAACTTATAGGATGCTTGGGATTTCCATCCTCTAAGGATCCGTGGAACTATCTACTATGTAATAATATACGCTATTATAATATGGCTGTCAGTAAAGTAAAGTATTAAAATAGCGTTAAGGCGTTACCTATATCCCCCTTAACATATTTTAAATATTCCTGTAGTCTATACAATGTCGTAAGCTCCACCAAACTAGTGGTTTACCCAAAGGACACCCCGTAGATAAGGTACAGAACAAACTCGTAGAAGGCGCGATAGAGCATGTGAACACGGCACCCGAGGCAATGCCAAGGTAGATATACCGTTTGCGGATCCGTACTAGTGGTAACACATAGCAGCTACTACCGCCCACCTCAAGAAACACTCCCAAATCAAGGGTGCACCCAATCAAATCACAAAGTAATAGAATGGTATCAAAGAAATGTGTCCGATCGGAGGAATGATCTCACTTGGCCTGTTATGGCTCCTGTTTTAGTCACATCTAAGCTGACTCAAGGGAGTCAGAGCTACGTAAATACCTCATATAGAATCGTCGTCAACCATCCTACTTCGTTCTGGAATCTCCACCACGTACACAGTTGTTAAAGTGGTTTTTGGTATTGGCAGAGAGCAATATCTGATCCCGGTCTCTTTAACAACCAAACGCTTATTTCACACTATGGTCAATTTATAATTCAAACAGTTTAAATTTCATATCAAAATATAATATTCATTTCAAAATCATATCCCTTCCGAAATCATATTCGCTTCCAAAAATCATAACCACAAAATCGTTTAAATCGTCATATCCAAATATTCGCATTTAAATTCATTAAATCTAATCATAACAGTTCCAACTTAAATAGTTAATAATGAAAGTAGTTTATATGTATTGAAATAGTTATAATTTAAAATGGTTTATATTTAAAATAGATTATAGGTTAAAATAGTTTGTATATTGAAATAGTTTATATATTGAAAATAATTTATGTATTAAAATATAATTTCAAATTAAAAATTTTTCTTCCAATTTCACAAATCAATTCAAATCAATTTTAGTTCCAAAATTCAATCTCAGTCCAACAATTTCAATTTCGATTCAAATTCTCATTAAAACCATTATAATCTATATCGATTTCAAATCCAGGTTCGAACTACAATTTAATCCACTTCCAATTTCCATAGTTTCAAAGTATAAATATTCAGACAATTTACAATAACTCAAATTGATAAATTTCATTTATATTTCCAAATTCAACATTAATTTTTTTTAATTTGAAATATTCAGTTAATCATTTTAATAAGCATTTAAATAAAATCCCTGATTACAAATTTAAATCAAAACTAAATATCCAATTTCAAATTTATTTAAATTCAAACTATCCCTTTAATCACCTTTGGTTAAACATTTTATATAAAATCTCAAATTACAAATTTAAATCAAACTTCAATATTCAAATTCAATTTTATTTAAGTTTAAATATTCATTAAATCCTCTTTAACCGAAATCAAGTTATCAAGTTATAAAATCATATCTTTAAATTCTCAAATCAATAAGTTTCAAATCAGCTTTATTTAAATTCAATTCTTAAATAAATCAAATTACAAATCAGTTTTAACTTATCTTTACAACCTTTATTTATTAAAGTTAATACAAAATCTATTTTTAATATTAATATATATCTTAAATAATTTATCTATTTTAAATCTTCTTTTATATATTTTAAAAATAATAAAGTTGTACGTAAAATTTTATAATTTAAATTTTCAAACTTAACTTAAAATTTTAAAATTTCCCAAAACATAAAAACTTAAAATCTAAATTTACACATATTTAAAAATATTTATATTATATTTAAAAAAATCAATATTTATCAAACCCATATACTTCTTTCAAAACTTTGGAAATCGTTTTCAAAAATAGACCGACGGTGTCCGTATATAATTTTCTATCCTATGGTCAAGTGATATGGATATTTATCATTTCAATCCGCAATTTAAATTTAACATTTACGGGTATATACCATTTCAACCCGCAATCCCAAAAATTTTAAATCAATAAAAATCGCTTGGGTTTATCATTTCAACCCATAATGATTTTTCCCTATTCTACAATATCGTTCGGGTATGTACCATTTCAACCCATAGGGATTTCTAAACTAACAAGGAACTTGCAGAGTGAGAACAATAGAATAATCATATACAATAGCATAACATATCAATTACAACATGGATCAAAATTAACAATTTAAATATGATATATATATATATATACAACAATGTTATGGTGTCATATGTCATAGGTGAATAGTTACAGATAATGGCATATCACAATTAGCAATTAAATAATTTAACAATTCAAATTTAACAGCATATTTCAATCGTCATTTCATGTGAATTAAATTTACTATATATAAGAATGTTAATCGTGAGTGATTGCTCACCTTTCGAGGATAGAGAACAATGATGGCGAAGATGGTGACACGGACATGAGCAAAGCAAATCAAAAGCTGCTGAGCTTTCCGGACAGCGACGAACAAAACAATAAACTGGACAACGACGAAGCAAGCAAGCGAACCACTTGAATTCGATGGGAACAAATAAATACATATTCATATGAAATATATATATATATATATATCTGTATAAATTATAATTTAAAATCAATATTCAATTTAAAACACATATTAAAATAAAACATCCTCATATTATATTGAAAATCAATATTTATTAAAAATAAGTATATCTTCCTTTTGAAATACTCAAATATATAATTAATCATAATATATATATATACATTTATGTTATAACGATATCTATAATAATATATTTAAACATATACATATAATTTTTAAGCATAAAATATCTATATATATATTTTTTTAGACAGCACACACAAATTGGAACTGGATAATATGTATATATAAGTAAATATATATGTATAAGGCAACCAATATATACGTATGCAGCATATATATGTAAATAATCTTTATAATATTTTCGTAAAATTTTCTTTTATATATATAAAGAGGAAGAGACAGCACAACAAAGCTGTGGTAGCTATGCTTTTGAAAAATATCTAAATAAGTTTATATCTAAGTAAACTTCTGAAAATATATCTCAAAATTAAATCACAGGATTAAAATATATAAGCACACTTATATCCAAATAAGCTTTTGAAACTTTTTTTCATATATATATAAAGAGGAGAGAAGGCTGCTCTGCAAGGCGGAGATTTGGTTGAGGGTTGGCTAGAGCTGGGCTGATGGGGTGTGGATCTTGGTCGGAGCAGCTATTGGTGGCTGCGTTTGGCAGTGGTAACCGGAGGGATGGGTGGCGGCCAGGCTATGTAGTGGGAGGCTGCAATGGAGTGTATGGCTGAAGGGTGGCTATCAGGTTAGCCTCGATGGAGTGTACGATGGGGTGGCACAAGGTGAATGGCAGTCAGGGCTGCTGCGTGTCACAGGCGGAGAGGGAGGAGAGTTTGGTGGCACGGTTGACAGTGGGTGCGGAGTCGATGGCTGGTGTTGGATGGGGTACCTGAGGCGGAGGAATGCGAGGGGACTGATGGTGGAAAGGCTGACGTGGAGCAGTTGTTAGGAGCGGAGCTCTGAGGCGGAGGGTGCTGCGAAGCGTGCGGCAGTGGTGGAGGAAGGTTCGCATGGAGGTGGAAGGTGGCTGGAAAAAAGCGGATGCGGTAGATGATGAAGGCCGAGGGTTTGATGTGGGTGGCGGAGATGACAGGACGTGGGAGGTTCGGTTGCAGGTTGGGTCGTATGGCAGTAGGGTGGATGGCGATGGGGAGAGAGGGAGGAAATGGTGGAGGTTGTTACGGGGATGAGCAGATTTCGGTGATAAGGATAACGAACAGGCTTCAGCAATTTTATAAACCTTTATTATATTTATTTTCCTTCAAGCAGGTTGCACGAAATATAAACCAAGAAAGGACAATGAAATGAAGAACAAAGAATGGACAAAGAAAGAACGAGCAGTTTCACTAATAGAAACAAGCTTATATTATAATTTATTTTATTAGAACTCTCAGAAACGAAGAAAGATAGTAGAGAACAAAAATGAACGAACCAGAAACGAAACAACAAATATATTAACTGGTAAGAATAGTAAAGGTCATTCATTGAATTCAGAGAATAAAAATGAAAAAAACAGCTGGCTATTGGTTGTCTCGGGATTAAACAAAAGGACATAGGGAAAACAAAAAGTCCCAAAATGGATACCGATACGGATAACCATTCCGCGGATTTCGCCGCGTACCAGACACCGAAATGCACAAATGAATATACTGTGGAGATCCGCACGATGAGACGAATAGAATGATATACAGATAAGAGAGATATGATCAACCTATCAAAAGTCGATATTTCGCTGCCAAATTGCTGCAAATTCGCAGAAAATAATATAAACGGAGCTAGAGAAGTCCAAATTTGGCGAAACGAAATATGACGTCTCACTCAGAAAATGATAAACATTTTTATTGTATATAAATATTCAGATTTTGAAAATATTTTATTTTCATCCAATTAACTGATTTAAATTGAAATAGAAAATGACACAACAGAACTAACCTACATATTTTCTGATGAAAATCTGACATTTGCCACGTTTAAATAGACGCATTTCAAATATCAAATTTTCATTGCTAAATTTTTTTGTTTAATTTTTAAGCAAAATTTTAGTTAATTACGTTATTAAAAATCGTTAACGGGTCATTACACTCTCCCCCACTCAAAACTTTTCGTCCCCGAAAAGGAACGATATAGGAGAATAGGAACAACCATAAAGAAAAGATAGACTGAAACACATAGCAGATACAACGATTAATTTAAATCATATATAGTTCATTTTTAACTAATTTTCATCCATTATTATTATCATTTTGATTAACTCACTTTTAATTTAATTTCCATTAAATCCAATTTATTTTAATTCACCATTACCACTTAATTGATTAACATTTATTTATTGTTGTTTATCTTGTTAATCATCCAATGGATTTATTCAAGTCATAAGTTTTTAACCGATTTATATTCAACTAATTTAGTTTCAATCCAAATTTTCAATTAATCCCTATTTAATTGGTTTACATTCAATTTATCCATTTCATTTTACTTAAGTTAATTCCATTGCATATTCACATTACTTTTTAACTTTTTTGAATAGTTTAGGCAAGTTATATATGTTTTAGAATGCAATTGAGTATCATAAAAATTAACCCTTTTTCCTAGTTTAACTGTTCAAGTTGTTTTAATTTCATTTTCAATTTAAACACTTCAAATAATTCAAAAAAAATTGATTCATTTCAGTAATCGAAAACCATCACTTAACCTAAAACTTAAGAATTAGATTTCCGGTTTCACTTCTCATCATTTTGAAATGAATATATATATTTTTGTACATCAAATCATACTCAAGGAATTTAAATCAATTCCACTTTCCAAAACAAAAGTGCAACAAGGCTACTACGTGGTCTCTCCACTCTAAGACTCGAAAATGAATGTCGATGATGCTGCAGTCATCATCGAAATTTTTTCCATCGACAAAAAGGAGAGCACAGACTTACTTCTTTTTAAAATTCTTCGAAATCCCTTTCCATTCAAAACACTTCAAATAATTTATTTTCAAAACCTTTGAAACCCAATTTTGAAGAGCACTAGAAGTTTAATTCTCAATTTTTTTTAAATTAAATTCATTTCATTTCCAAATCAGATTTATAAACCATATTTTATAAAATTATACAATAATAGTTAATGGTTCGGGAATGTTGAAAAAACTGTAAATGATAATATAATATTATCATTTCTAATAACCAATTCAATTTAACTATCTGATTTCAGAAAATTATACCTTTAAATATAACATATGGTTATACATAATTTTTTTTCAATTTACCAATTTTGAAAACAATATTGTGTCAGTTTGCTCTGTTCAAGTGTTTTGGAATTCCTATCGATAACGTTGGCCAGACAAATCGATCGAAACCCAAAAATTCAAACTTAACAACTCAAACAACGCAATATAAAACATTTTTACATTAAGTAAAAATAAACTCCCTCACACAATAATTCAAGAATAGATTATAGAACAAGGATAGAGATTCAAATTTAGAGAGACCTTAATCAAAGAGAACGCTAACAACAAAGATAACTCGAAAGAAAGATAAGGTAATATAATTATGAAAGGGGAAAATGGATAGACATATATTAATCGCGACGACCTTACCCGGGTCAACCAAGACTTAGAAAACGAGAATATCACCAATGAATATGGTGACAACTTGTTTAGAACATCGCAGAAAACACGATTTATGAGATCGACGAAGAAGGCAGGAGCATTGGTTAATCTAAAGGGGTTACTAACCTTTTATGGAAACCAATCATCCGAGAGGAAGGACAACAGGTTGAGCTCCAGGAATAAGATCGATGCTGAATTCAATTTCTCGCTTAGGTGGGAGATAAATGACTTCACCAAACATCAGGATATTCCCTGACTATCGGGTGGAGTCAAGATCACTAGGCAGAGAATCAAACGAATAGATAGAACTGCCTGTATAAATCCCAAGGCAATCGACATTCGATTACAAGAGAATTATTCGGGTCATCTATTAGAGAATGGTGCGGGCTTTGGAAGGGATAATAGCATCGTAAACCAAGGACATAGAAATCTCCGATGAATTGACGCCTGTTGTAAAGGAGTTTCACCCCTTTACTAATCATACGAAGGTTGGCGGAACCACCGATGGGATTAGTCACACAAAAGGACGAAGTCGCCAATTGTGGTGGTAAGATGTTCTCAAATTCATTACAGAGATTAACTAAAGTGGAGCTATGGGATGCTCCAGAATCAAGAAGAACATGAACAGGAAAGGACTAGAATGGGTTTAGAACAAAAGAAAAAATTCAAAAATCCGAAAGAAATCCTAATCCAGGAGGATCCTAAAAAAAATTTCAAGGTCGAATGAATATGATTCTATACTTGAATTTACCCTATATGCTAAGTTTTGCCTAAACCAGAGCTCTGATACCACTTGTAACGACCTGGTATTTCAAACCTTTCGCATCCGCACATGTCAGACTTGAATTGCTTAAAATGTCAAATTGTAACTTTTATATTTGGCAAAACTCAGCATATACAGTAAATAAATCAATCATAGAATCACAGACACATAGTAATAAAACAATAAGCAACGGAATAGATAAATATTAGTTCATAAAGCTACTATATAAACATTAGATTCTAAAACAAATACAACGGATATCTCAATTACAATGGAATCTAATACAGAAACAATGATAAGTCTGAACAAATCAACTGGAAACAACTGAGAAGCTGAATAGATAAAGACAGATCTTCAAGCAAAGCTCCAAGCTCCAAAGGTGATTCTCAAATGTTGTGACACTCAGTCTGACCCGAGCTTAAAGCAAAACAGAAAACACTCGAGTCAGGATTTAACATTCTTATACCAGTAAATTCAACTCAAATGAAATGTCAACTGAAATACAAGTAACTTAAAGGATGCTTGGGATTTCCATCCTCTAAGGATCCGTGGAACTATCTACTATGTAATAATATACGCTATTATAATATGGCTGTCAGTAAAGTAAACTATTAAAATAGCGTTAAGGCGTTACCCATATTCCTCTTAACACATTTTATATATTCCCGTAGTCTATACAATGCCGTAAGCTCCACCAAACCGGTGGTTTACCCAAAGGACACCCCATAGGTACGGTACAAAACAAACTCGTAGAAGGCACGATAGGGCAGTGAACACGGCACGCAAGGCAATGCCAGGGTAGATATACCGTTTGTGGATCCGGACTGGTGGTAACGCATAGCAGCTACTACCTCCCACCTCGAGACACACTCCCAAATCAAAGGTGCACCCAATGAAATCACAAAGTAATAGAATGTATCAAAGAAATGTGTTCGATCGGAGGAATGACCTCACTTGGCCCGACATGGCTCTTGTTTTAGTCACATCTAAGCGGACTCACGGGAGTTAGGGCTGTGTAAATACCTCATACAGAATCATCGTCAACCATTCTACTTCATTTTGGAATCTCCACCACGTACACAGTTGTTAAAGTGGTTTTCGGTATTGGCAGAGAGTATGACAATATCCGATCCCGGTCTCTTTAACAACCAAACGTTTATTTCACACTATGGTCAATTTATAATTCAAAAAGTTTATACTTCATATCAAAATATCATATTCATTTCAAAATCACATCCCTTTCGAAATCATATTCGCTTCCAAAAATCATAACCATAAAATCGTTTAAATCGTAATATCCAAATATTCGCATTTAAATTCATTAAATCTAATCATAACAGTTCCAACTTAAATAGTTAATATTGAAAGTAGTTTATATATATTGAAATAGTTATAATTTAAAATGGTTTATATTTAAAATAAATTATAGGTTAAAATAGTTTGTATATTGAAATAGTTTATATATTGAAAATAATTTATGTATTAAAATATAATTTCAAACTAAAATTTTTTCTTCCAATTTCACAAATCAATTCAAATCAATTTTACTTCCAAAATTCAATCTCAGTTCAACAATTTCAATTTCAATTCAAATTCTCATTAAAACCATTTTAATCTATATCGATTTCAAATCCAGGTTTGAACTACAATTTAATCCACTTCCAATTTCCATAGGTTTCAAAGTATAAATATTCAGACAATTTACAATAACTCAAATTGATAAATTTCATTTATATTTCCAAATTCAACATTTATTTTATTTTTTTAAATTTGAAATATTTACATAATCATTTTAATAACCATTTTAATAAAATCCCAGATTACAAATTTAAATCAAAACTAAATATCCAATTTTAAATTGATTTAAATTCAAAATATTCCTTTTTTTAGCAAAGCTAGCCGGCTTTATAGTGGGTCGTGCCACTGTATATATATAAGAAAACAGGTGTTCTGCACATGCACAGAACAACTAAATTAGAGAAAAACCCAATGAAAGAGAAACAGAAAATACAGGAGCTAGGCGGAAAATACCTAGACTACTAAACAAAAGGGACTACGCTCCATCCGAAGATGAGACTCTCCGGCCAATGCCAGATAGGGAGCCAGAAACATGAAAATACCCAGAGAACAGAGTAGCCAGTTTCGGGTCATAACCGTCAGACAAATGGGTGTAAATTAATTTCCTATCCCAATCAACGTCATAGAACTTACTCTTATTCTCCTCACCAATCTCACCAACCCTAGTAAGTGTCAGACCCTCGCCCTCAATGTGGTAAATAAGAAAACGACTCTCACCCGCAACATCAGAGATGAAAGCATAAAACGTGTCCGACTCCGGCGAGTACCGCATATCGGATGGACATGTACCCAGGCTCGCTCTTCAGAGTTCCAGATGATAGTCTCGGACAAGATAGGAGTAGAATGCTTAGACACAGACGGTTCGACAAGAGCAACGACAGAAGGAGCAACATCAGCAGCAAGCACAGAATCAGCCATTACAACCTGAGTAACATCAGAAGGAACATCACCAGGAGAATCGTCAATAGTGAGACCGTCACCAGGAAGGACAGAGGGAACATCTGTGGGAACATCATCAGCAAAAGGGGAAATAGAGGGAGCAGAGGTCATAGGGGAGACCTTCTTGACCCACTTCCTGATAGGAGGACGAGGAAGAGGAACCCGATCAGACAGGGGAACATGATCAGCAAGGGCAGAACTAGTACAAGCACTAGATAGGTGCCCAAAGGAATGACAGGTGGAACAGATATCCGGCTTCCAACTGTAGCGAACTCGGACCTCGGCAAAATGACCCTCATCAAGTCTGACTTTCAATACCGAAGGCAAAGATTTCTCAGGGGTTATCTCAATTAGTGCTTTGGCATAAACTAATCTCTTTCTGGCTACCGTGTTGGCATCATAACAAATCACCTTACCAACAAGGCATGCAAGCCAATCAATCCCAATCAGAGGTTGAAGAACTGAAGGAATGTGGGAGAAGTGGGCCCAGACAGGAATGGATAACACCTGATCTTTTGCCCTATCAATAGACGGAGTCCAAGTGGTAATAATGAATGGTTTCCCATCAATGAGAATGGGATCGGCCTCAAGAATTCGCTGTCGTTCATCACTCCGTGAGAATTTGAAATAGAACATGGCATTATCATAATGAACACTAATACCCCCTTTAGGCTTCCAAATCTGGTTACAACGTGCCTTAACTAGCTGATAGGCAGGGTTGGAGTCGAGGAAAAAACCCACCAAATGATCCTTCCAATAATCAACACCAGCCTCAATCACTTCAACTGGTGGAATCATCATTCCGTCAATCTCAACTTTTTCAAAACTACGGGGAGAATGAACACCCGCATTTTTTGGCAATTTGGTGAACAAGGACGACCACTGAGAAACAGTCCGAGAAGGAGAAGCAACCAAAGGAACATTTCCAGCACCACAAGGGGGGAAACAGGGGAGTGGAGAACATGCTCAACATTTAATCGAACATCTTGTGAGCAACAAATTGACTGACCACATCCAATGGAGACGAGACCAATTGGCACATCAAAACCAGGAATAGCATCTCCAATTACATCGGCCTTAGCCACCAAACTGACAGCCTTACCCCCGCTACTTGTTTCACTTAACCCAGATCCAACAACACCCAAATCCTTGACTACAGGAAGACCAACTTCTAATACCGACCAAGCTTTATTAGAAGACATATCTAAAAATGGCGTTAGAGGTGACTCACAAGATTTTGAAAAATTGCTAATAACAGAAGGAGCGAGTAACGAAGGGGATGATAAGTCTGACAGAATACCAGACATAGGGCACACTAGGTCCTTCGAAGGCAGAGCACAGTCTTGAAAAGAAAGATCGGCAGCAGGAAGCACATAAGACATTCGCAGAAGCCAGATCGAAAGAAAAGCACTTGAAACGCAAAGATATCTAACTGATTTAGAATATCGCCCAAACACGGCTCGCCATTATTATGTTTTATTAGAATTTTGCACTTTCAACTTGAATTGTTTCAAAATATTCCTTTAATCATCTTTGGTTAAACATTTTAAATAAAATCTCAAATTACAAATTTAAATCAAATTTCAATATTCAGATTCAATTTTATTTAATTTTAAATATTCATTAAATCCTCTTTAACCGAAATCAAGTTATCAAGTTATAAAATCGTATCTTTAAATTCTCAAATCAGTAAGTTTCAAATCAACTTTATTTAAATTCAATTCTTAAATAAATCAAATTACAAATCAGTTTTAACTTATTTTTACAACCTTTATTTATTAAAGTTAATACAAAAATCTATATTTAATATTAATATATATCTTAAATAATTTAATTTATTTTAAATCTTCTTTTATATATTTTAAAAATAATAAAGTTGTACGTAAAATTTTATAATTTAAAATTTTAAACTTAACTTAAAAGTTTAAAATTTTCCAAAACATAAAAAATTAAAATCTAAATTTACACATATTTAAAAATCTTTATATTATATTTAAAAAAATCAATATTTATCAAACCCATATACTTCTTTCAAAACTTTGGAAATCATTTTCAAAAATAGATCGACGGTGTCCGTATATAATTTCTATCCTATGGTCAAGTGATACAGATATTTATCCTTTCAATTCACAATTTAAATTTAACATTTACGAGCATATATCATTTCAACTCGCAATCCCAAAATTTAAAATCAATAAAAATTGCTTGGGTTTATCATTTCAACCCATAATGATTTTCCCTATTCTACAATATCGTTCGGGTATGTATCATTTCAACCCATAGGGATTTCTAAACTAACAAGGAACTTGCAGAGTGAGAACCATATAATAATCATATACAATAGCATAACATATCAATTACAACATGGATCAAAATTAACAATTTAAATATGATATATATATACAACAATGTTATGGTGTCATATGTCATAGGTGAACAGTTATAGATAATGGCATATCACAATTCGCAATTAAATAATTTAACAATTCAAATTTAACAGCATATTTCAATCTTCATATCATGTGAATTAAATTTACTATATATAAGAATGTTAATCGTGAGTGATTGCTCACCTTTCGAGGCTAGAGAACAATGATGACGAAGATGGTGACACGGACACGGATATGGACACGAGCAAAGCAAATCAAAAGTTGCTGAGCTTTCCGGACAGCGACGAACAAAACAACAAACTGGACAACGACGAAGCAAGCAAGCGAACCACTTGAATACGATGGGAACAAATAAATACATATTCATATGAAATATATATATTGTTTGCACAAAAAATGGGCAAACACCTCCAAGTCGTATGATTTAGTTGATTTTATGTTGTTTTTAGTGATCTGGATGATTTATGCAAATATGTAAAAAGCAGGGACTAAACTGTAAAAGACAACAGATTTATAGTGGTTCAGCCAAAATGTGCCTATATCCACTTTATATACTATTTCTCCTTTCTTGTTCAGATTACAAGTACAAAGCTTTGATACAAGTATATGAAAGTTGTTTGAAAGTTCTATCCGTGCTTGAGCTCTCAAACTTGTCCCCCATTGTTGTACCCCTGCCCCTCTATTTATAGAGTGAGGCTGGGGGTAGGGGTCTTGGATGTATATATCTGTTGGCGGGCCTGGGCCGATGTAATCTGGCCTGGCAGTGTTGGTTCGGCAACACCTTGGTCCGGTGATGAGAGGGACGTGGATTGGTTCGGTGGTGAGACTTTGGGTTTGGTTCGGTGGGCAGTGGAGTGGCTGGTTCGGTAGTGTGGAGCAAAGGTTGGTTCGGTGGTAGGTGGAGTGGCCTCTGATTCGGTGGTACGTGGGAGGTAGCTGGTCCGGTAGTGAGTGGAGCTGGGTCTGGTCCGGTAGCACCTGGGAGGTAGCTGGTCCGGTAGTGAGTGGAGTGGCCTCTGATTCGGTGGTACCTGGGAGGTAGCTAGTCCGGTAGTGAGTGGAGCTGGGTTGGTTCGGTAGTGTTTACCTTGGCTCGGTTAGGCTTTGGAAATGAATTGGTTCGGTCTTCCATGGTTGTGAATCCGGTTCGGCAGTGGTGGAAACACACCCAACATTTGCCCCCCAAAGTGGGGCATATGTCAGCATATGTCGTGCTTTGTTTCAGCTTGGACGTTCCCATTCGGTCCTACGTGCCGAACCAGTTGGTTCGGTCATCTTTGTCTGCCTATAAATATGGGCTTCATGTCTCTCGCTATTCCCTACTAAGTGAGATAGCCGAATCAGATTTGCTGGATCACGCTTGACTACCGAATCAGGTGATTGCCGAATGACTTTCGCGTCTACCGAACGAACTCGTGGAGTTCGAGTACCGAATGAACTCAAGGGCTTGTCTTTACCGAATGAACTCGAAGTCTTTGGACTACCGAATGAGCTTTGATGCCTTAGGATGACCGAATGAACTCGAAGTCTTTGGTCAACCGAATGAATTCGATGCCTTAGGATGACCGAATGAACTCGAAGTCTTTGGTCAACCGAATGAATTCGATGCCTTAGGATGACCGAATGAACTCGAAGTCTTTGGTCAACCGAATGAATTCGATGTCTTTGGACTACCGAATGAGCTTCGATGCCTTAGGATGACCGAATGAACTCGAAGTCTTTGGTCAACCGAATGAATTCGATGTCTCGAATGAATTCAAAGTCTTTGGACAACCGAATGACGCTTCACTGCTTGAACTACTGGTTGAGTTCGAATGCCGGACGAACCTTGAACCTTTTATGTTTCGAATTACAAATGAAATTCTAGATTGTACGCACTTGCTTGTTTATATCTCTACATCCTTTGTTTTAACGATGTACTCTCGTGTTGCAGATAATGTCTCATAAAGTTGAAACTCGCTCTGACAAGAAGAAATCCCAGGACAGAGAAGATCCTTCCACAGTGCCCCCAGCTCAGTCAGGACCGGGACGTCGTGGACCCACCCCGAGGTCACTAGTAGATGGGTACGGCCCTCAGGAGCTTCTGAACTCACCTCCTGACTGTTTCCCTAGCTTTCTCAAAAGCGAGCATCTTGATGTTATTTCTCGCTCCTTTGGGATTGACAGAGCGCGCATGCTATTGCCGGGGGAGGGAGTGATGCCATATAATCCCCCCCGAAGGATATTTCGCTTACAGTAGGTACCATTGTATGTGTGGGGCCATTCCCCCGATCAATGCTTGCATACTCAGCTTCATCACCTACTTGAAGGTTGCTCCATTTCAGCTTCAGCCTAATTCCTACACCATCCTGGTGAGCCTGTTTGTCATTTTCCAGAGGAGATACGGGCGTCCTCCCTCCAACCGGGAGATCCTGTATTTGTACAATCTGAGAGGCTATAAGAAGGGGTCTCCATACATTTGCTTGGAATCAGCCGTATCTTTCAAGCCGGTCCTGGACTTGTATTCGAAGTTCAGCATGTTCAAGAAAGAATGGTTTTTCATCAAGGATGACTCTGTTTCCATCCGTCGCTTCACCTCTGGCTGTAAGTTGAAGCTTATTTATGATTTTCGTTCTGACTGCAATGCTTCTTCTTATGTGCTTTTATTTCTTGCTAGCGACAGGTGGCTTTGCGGTCGTGGAAAATGATCGCCTGGTTCAGATGGCTGTGGAAATAGAAGCCATTACGGGAAGGGATAGGTCGACTTCTTATCTAATCAGGAACGCTACACTTCTGGGGCACAACCTGATTCTACCACATCAGTCCGTGGTCAAGCAGAGAGACATGGCGGAGGAGAGGGCTGCCAAAGCTACAGGAGGGGCCACGGCGAAGAGCAGCAAAAGGAGACCCTTCTCGGTGCATCCAGTCGCCGGGGGGAAGAAACTCAAAAAGTCCGATGGACCCTCTCCCAGCACACATTCCGATGTTCAGGAGGAGGAAAAAGTGGAGGGGGAAAAAGGCGAGGATGAAGGAGGTGAGGCGGAGAGCAGAAGTGGTAGAGAAGGTGACACTGATTGCCACGGCGATGATGGTGGCGAAGGACAGGGCGGTGATGGCACCGAGGCTTTGCCTCCTGGGCAGGCAGGCGTGATTCAAGAGTGGACAGATGACGCTCTCCGCCAAGCCTTTGAAGAGTTGGAGGAAGGACCGGCCTTGGCGGAGAAACCCAAGAAAGCTGATAAGGCCGGGACCGGCGCCGATTTATCTTCCGGGAGTGCTTCTACTGAGGCAACTTCTGCGATTCAAGGTGAATTTCTCTTTATTCTTTTTAATTCTTGAATGATGGCTCAATGCATGCTGGTGATACTTGGTTTTTAATCCAGGAGTAGGCAAAACGGCCAAGACTTCAGATCTTTGGCACAGGCTTGAACAATACAGACTCCTTAAAGCTTCTGCCAAGCCGAAGCCTCCTACTAACCGCCCTGGGGACGTAGTCGGCTATCGTCCTCTTCTTGGAGTTATTGAAGAAGATATACAAAAGGGGAAGAGGAGTCGATCTTCGTTTGAATCTCTTCCTGGTCCTCCGGCCCCACTCCAGCCTATTCACTATATTACGGAGGATGATACTAAGTTTATGCCTTCCCCACATCCGTCTGAGAATCCAACCTTCACCCCGATAGATCACCCTGGCTTGGTTCGTAACCCGTTTGCGGGTCATCCAGACCTAGACCCGGCCTCTCATGACATCTCCTTCGATGAGGCTATTGGTGAGCACCTTCTCCCTCACAATCCTATGGTACGGGTGCTTGACGAAGCTAAATCCCTGGACCTTGATTTGCTTACCACCCGGGTTGTAACTCTGGGGGATGAAGCTAAGGCGAACATCAAGATTTGCCCGAAGGAAATCATTAAGGTCTTCAGTCATTGCGGGGCTGAGTTGTGATCCGATCTTCAGCACTCGCGATGGATCGTCTCGGCTGACTGAAATGTCAATTGTTAATTCAACCGGCGCTGCCTTTTCTTCCCTGGGCTTCTCATCGTCATCTCTCGGATCTATGTCTCTGAAGATCCGAGAATTATGCCCGAGCCAGGGCTCGGGCACTACTTGTCAATTATCATTATTCAGGATGCGGATAGGATTGTCCACAACCTTTCCTTTCTCCCTCCGATGGGCCTCTCGGAGCTCAGCCACATAACAGGAACGACCAGCTGCTTGGTCGCCATGAACAACACCTACTCCTTTGTCAGTTGGGAACTTCAAAGTGAAGCACCACGGGGCTAATGCCTTCCTAAACTCAGCCAGGGCTGGTCGGCCCAAGAAAACATTATACGGAGAATCCACATCTAAAACTACGAAGGGTAGGATTCGCATCCTCCGACGTTCGCCTTGTCCCAGTTCAACGGGTAACTCAACATACCCTACCGCATCGGTCGCTGCACCATTAAAGCCATGTATGCGAGCCTGGGACGGTTTCAAGTCCTTTGTTTCCATTTTCATTTAGTCATAAGCCTTCTTAAAGATGATGTTGACATAACTTCCACAATCAATCAAAATTCTTTTCACATACGCCGGACCGATAGTTGCAGATATGACCATCGGGTCGATGGTTGGAGCCTCCACTTGGTCAACATCTCTGTTTCTGAACACTATATCGTCCGTCATTACGCACTGCTGCTTAGCAGGGGTCCCATCCTCCATGTTCGAACAACATTCGAAATCTGCATGCTTCAGGGCACTAGCATACCGCTCCATCTCCTGCCAATTCTTATCCGTGGGGTGAGGCCCACCGATGATCGTGTTTATGACTAGTCTGCCCACAGTCCGGGCAGGTTCATCGGGATGATGCGGAACTGGAGCACGACCTGGGTTGGATGTTCCCTGTCCTCCTTTACAAATTCCTGCAACTTCTTCTGCCTGATCAACTTCTCTATGGCATCGTGTAGGTGTCTACACTCTTCCGTATTGTGCCCGTAGGTCTCATGGAAGCGACAGTATTTTCTAGTCCGTTTCTGTTCCTCGGTTGACTCTTTCGGACGTGGCTTTCTGTACTGAAAGGTATTGCAGGTTGAGAGGTAAATATTCTCAAGAGACGCATTCAGCGGGGTATACTCGTTGTAGCTCGGAATTCTCGGCTTCCACTTCCCCGCTTCTCTCTTCTTCCCTTGATTTCTTCCTCCGGACTCCTTAGGCTGCCCAGGCTTGTTCTGGACATTGACTTGGACCTTTCCTTAGTTGTCTCCGGACTGCTTCACAGCAATGTTGCTTTTCACGGACTCTTGGACAGGTCCTGGTGCCTTATCTCGCCTTATCCACCTAGCTTCCTCTCTTCTTATGAACTGGTGTGCCTTTGAGTAAAAACGTTCTAACGTAGTCGGAGGTTTTCCTGCCAACCAGTCTCCAAACTCAGAATCCGGATCCACACCTCTCATTACAGCCATTAGAATTGCATGATCATTAGGATTACTGACTTCAGTTGCCGCAACATGGAATCTTTGTAAATATTCCTTCAATGACTCCCCAGGATTTTGGATTACACTTGACAGAGACATTTCGTCCTTTGGATGAGTAGTGTGTATTCTGAACTGCTCAATAAACTTCTTTGCCAACTCCTTGAAATTGGATACGGACCGCGGAGGAAGTCGGGTGAACCACATAGTAGCGATCCCAGACAGAGTAATCGGAAAGCATCTACACTTGGTTGCATCATTTGCTCTAGCTGAATCCATCATCCACTCGTACCTCATGACATGTTGTCTAGGGTCAGTCTTTCCCTCATACGCAGGGATAGTTGGCATACTAAACTTTTTGCGGTACGCCGCCTGCAGCACAATATCTGTGAATGGAGTATGACTTCTTGATACTCCCCAATCGTCATTCGATAAGCCTTGATTTGCTTTCATCAATTGCCTGACCATGGCTGTCAGATCTGGTGTTTGTATGGAAGGTGGAAGGTTAGAGTCTGTTCTACGCGACTGTCCATGCTGATGCCTCCTCTCCTGGCGATCTGCCAAACGTGCATCTTGAGGTTCGACATCGTTAGCGTTTTGATGGTCTGGGCCTCCAGCCTCCACCTGCACTCCAGTTCCTAAGTTTCCAGCTCCGTCTTGGTCACGGTCTCCAGCTGTTTGAACAGCAGCACCTGCCCGCGCAGCTTCAGTCTTACGGTGTCTGCGCCTGGGAGGTTCATCAGAGGAAGTTGAGCTGTCGGATGAGGAATAAGGAGCGGGATTGCCCCCAGCATTCTGTTGCTGCTGTTGAGTGAGTTGTGCCATCAGGTTGGCGTTAGCTTGCATCTGCTCTCCTAGTTGTCTCCTGCTTTCCCTGAGTTCTCTCATCAAGTCGTTGAACTCTATTCTGGTGACAACTGGAGTCTGGTCCTGGGCGGCAATTCCTACACCCGGAATCGCTGGCTGATTGCTAGGTCCTGCTTGTTGCACGCTAGCAGTCTCATGGGCATCCGCATTATGAGAAGCTGACCTGGTACGTGGTCTTGCCATTGTAGAGTTATTGGTATGAACTCTGAGTAGAATCAACGGATGTCCTATCAATGAGTCGGATCTTCTTTGGGGGATTTGTTCAATCTAATAGCTTCAAAGCAGATCCTTGAGGTCTGAGAACTCAATTCTCAGTGAAAGCACCAAAGTGTTAGCACCAAAATTGGTCACTAACCTCATTGAGAAAGATTGTGAAGAGATATAAATGATGAAGACAAGTTAAACAAAGAGGAATATGTTAATTTAAATGCAGAAAGTAAGAACACCGGATTTATAGTGGTTCAGCGTAATTGCCTACGTCCACTTTGAGGTTAAACTTTATTGATCTTCTTAATGATTGATTACAAATACAATTCGTAGATCAAATGCTTGAATGGAGTTGCTAAGTAAAGAAGATGAGTCTGAAAAATGGCAGAGCCTCCCCAGTGTTCTCGAAAAAGATCCCTTTTCACTGTGCCCCTGCCCCTCTATTCATAGGCAAAGATGGGTTGGACTTCCCAGGTGGGCTCGGCAGCCGAACACCTTGGCCCAAATAGAGTGGTCGCCGTATGCCGAACCAAATAGGCCGAACACTCGGATGCCGAACCACCCTCTCTATGTCGAACGAGGCGCTTGCTGCATGGGAAGCGTAGAACGAATATCAGTCGAAGCCGAACGTGCCTCTGGCTGAACGAAGCGTTTGACCGAACATTGTCTCTGGCCGAACGTTGGTGCCGGCCGAACGATAGCTTTAGCCGAACAATGCTTCTGGCCGAACAATGCTTCTGGCCGAACAATGCTTCTGGCCGAACAATGTCCCTGGCCGAACGATGCTTTAGCCGAACGATGTTTCTTGGCCGAACGAGAGTTATGGCCGGACGTTGCCTTTAGCCGAGTAGTGCCTTTGGCCGAATGATGGTTCCGGCCGAACAATACAGCCATGCCGAGCAGTTGTACATGCCGAATGTCTTCAGATGCCGAGTGCTTACAGACGCCAAGTGCTACTGAATGCCAAGTAGTCCTGGTCGCCGAGTACTCCTGAATGTCGAGTGCTACTGAATGCCGAGAATTCCTGGAAGCCGAGTACTACCCAATGCCGAGCACTCAGTTGCCTGGTCAAATCTCTAGGAAACACTATTCATCTTTGGATTGGAGCTCTTTTGGATTGCTTGGACTCTTGGTGCGTTGTTAGGACATCTCACTAGCTAATTAGTCATTATATACCTTAAAATGATGTTTTAAAGTGATTTTTGGATCCTAAAGTATGTTTTAAACTTTAACTAATCACTTATGTTAATTTAAAATGATTTTACAAAGTCTAGTGAATTTGTGTTCTTATGGATCTCCCTTGTTCTTATACTTATTCTCTAGCTCTACCCTTAGATTTAGATTTTAATTTGGTGTGTATGAATATTAGTTTGCCTGAATATAGTCTATAAACTAATTCCTTGAATGTATGATGTTTGTTAAGTTAAAAATGCTGATTGAATAACGACTTAGAATCAAGTACAAATTCTTGGATCGGTGATGATCCAAGAATTTGACTTCACCCTAATTTGATGCGATCTGTGTGGGGTAACAAGGAAGGCCTCACAAAGCCATGCTTCAAGTTTCAAGTCGTTTGGAGTTTGTTTACTCGAGTTATGGGCAAAAGACTATGGATTGGTGGTGGTGTGCAAACCTTGGATCGGTGGAGGTGTGCTTCGAGTCATGCTCATGTTTTATGAAGGTTTTCTTTGAGTCATGAGGAGGAGTGCTTCGGGTCGCATAGGGGTTACTTGGAGTGTCAAAAGTAGAGTAAGTATGGATCGGTACCAATCCATGGAGTGGCTTTGGGTCAGTGAAAAGATGGTTCGATGGTGGAGCATGGGCTTGGTTCATTGTGCAGGGTTGGATTGGTGATGGGATGGATTAGTGATGGACTTGGTTCATGGTTAAGGGTTGGATTTGTGATGGTTTGAGTCGACGATGAAGTTTGGGTTAGTGGTGATGGTTCAGAATGAAGCACTTCGAGTTACACGCGTACTTGCTTTGGGTCGCTAATGATATCACTTTGGATTTCCTTCGCATCTACTTTGGGTCGCCTACCTTTATGCTTGCTTTGAGCCGCACTTCACTTGTTTTGAGCTAAGGCTCGGATCGGTACCGAGTCATATGACTTCGTAGCAAATTTTACACCCCTAAATTTAATAAAATTATTCAGGAGATTTAATTAGATAAATTAAATAGAATAATGTAAATATTAGTGTGATAAGGGGATTGAGATTTGAAATTTATTAGAGGTCGTGCTAATTAAACAAATAAATGGGCTTATGAATGATTTTATATGTTATTTAATTAACGCAAGGGCATATTAGGAACTGCGCACCATAATTCCATTACCTTAAAATCTCGTTTCCTTTACCATTCACGTTCTTTTTTTTACAAAATTCAAAACATAAACAAAAAGAAAAGCAAAGCCGGCCATTACTAGGGAGTAAAAGGAGATAAATTAAATTAAAGACAAGGAATTAAGCAAGGGGAATTAATCTCAATCAAATCTCAAATTCCTTATCCTAATCAAGTTGAATAATAATCTAAACCATCTCTATTTTTGTTTCTATGATCATTTGATTTTCGGGTTTAAGTTTAAATCCAGTATGATAATGTTAGATGATGATATGCTTGGATTTTATGATATGTTTGATTCAAACAAGATTGGTTGATAAGTGTTTTATACGGTTTTAAGGCTAAAATCGTTTGTATTGAATTTCGAATGCCATGAGGAATTTATATGTTATGTAAAACATGATTTTGGAGATGGATTTTAATTTTTATAATTTTCCAAGATATGGAAATTTTATTATGAATTTTCCAAGGAAAATATGAACAATAAGGTTTATAAGTTAATTTTAGAAACTATATGAAGAATTTCGTTCTGAAATTTATATATGTTAGATAACATATTAGAAGTTAATGTGATTTTTGGGGACTTTTCTAAGTGATTTACTATGGAAATTAAATTATTTTGGAAGGAGGACTTAAATGATTTAATTGTTTTGTTTAATGGAAGGGCTTATTTGTTAAATTAACCTTTATTTAGATCTGAAATTATGTGCCATTTTTAATTTAAGAAAGAATTTGAAAAGTTTATGGCAACAAATTAAATGTTTACAACAAATAGGCAAGTTGGTTAAAAAGTAATTAGTTAAAAAGGCATTAAAACAGTCTTTACCTATAAATTATGTTTCGCCTCTTTCAGTAGTACCTTTCGACCCTGTACTTCCACCTCAACCAAGTCAAAACCCACTAAGTTGAAATCAATACACAAGGTATCAATACATTGGTACGTAGTGGATTGGAAGAAAAGGCAGCAAGTATGGTGTCGAAATCATGCTTCCGAAGGGGTTTAAACCAGTTAGCTTTCGAAGGTCTCCGTTTTATCATCTAAAGAAAAGCATTTGCCTTGTTTTTGATGAATACATTCGAAGCAGTCAAAACCAATGCTTTCGAAAGGGTCTTTTAAATAGCTTTCGATTATGTTGTCACCCTTTTGTTTAAAAGCAAAGCTTTCGAAAGAGTTGCCATGTTTTTAAATTAATGCTTTCGAAAGGGGTAGTTTCAACCCAATCGAAACCCTAATGCCGACCTTATGCCTTTCGACTGGATTGAAGTCATCAACTAGATCGAAAGGTAGCTTTTGTTTTATAAATATAAGACACTTCCTAAAGCTTTTGAAAGAGTTTAATGGTTTCGAAGGCAATAGCTTTGAAAGGGGTTTCGAAGCTATCCTTCAAATATTTTACTTAAATGATTTAAGCTTTCAAAAAGCCATCAGCTTTTCCCCAAACTCTTTATATGAAGTTTAATGGTTTCGAAAGGTGTACTTTCATTTATATTCATTTTGACCCAAAAGATATTTTTAAAGATAACCCAATGGTTTCGAAAGGGATACTTTCAAAAGGTTTCGAAAGGAGTACTTTCAATGGTTTCAAATCTATGCTTCTAAGAGTTAATAAGTAATACTTTAGTACATTCGAAAGGTATGTTTTGATGGTTTCGAAACAGATGATTTAAAGTGTTTTGAAAGGCATATCCTTAGTGTTTTGAAAAGAAGATTTGAATGCTTTCGAAGGAGGTTATCCAATGGTATAGAAAGTAAAAGTTATAGGTTTCGAAAGCCTTAGTTTTTAAAATAATGAACCTAGTCTCATTTTTAAAGAAAAACAATGGCATAATAAAGGAGTTTTAAAATGGCTTTTAAGTATGAAGTTTTGAAGAAGCTTTCTTTTAAAATAATAGGTTAAAGGGATTAACCATGTTTTATATGAAAATGATTTCAAGGATATTAACAGGTATTGTTGTTATTATGTAATTATGTTTGCTTCTTCTAATATACATATTCACTGTAAAATGGACCCATAACTATATTTTGGGGGAAAATGGTAGAATAACCAGCTAGGTTGACCCAGTAGTGAATATAAATTTAGTTAACTCCTGAATGAGTTGAATTTCATCCAGGAGCTCAGGAAGACTAGAATATAGGATGCCTAAACATTGATTAAAGAAGTTGTCAGATAGACAGGTTCATAGTAAACCCATTAAAACTATGAGTAGAAAGAGTTATTAGTAAGGTCCAATAAGTTTGTAGTGAAACCATGAAAACTATTTCTGGATTAATTTATTGACAGAAGTCAATAGGTTCCTAGTCAACCCATGAAAACTAGGATAAGAGGGAAGTTATTGGAGATACCAATAGGTTCAAGGAGAACCCATGAATAAGGAAGTTATTGGCAGGGGCCAATAGGTTCTTAGTGACCCCATGAAAACTATGAAACCGAACAAGGAGTCCATAAACATTAAACAGGTTATTAGTCAGCCTGTGAAAACTAATAGGTTAATAGTGACCCTAGAAACTATAACCGAGACAGATAGTCAAAATGAATGGAGATGGGTAATCCAAAATTGATTTACTTGTTTGCATATCATCATAATATTTTGAATTGTTATGTTTTAACCATTGTGGATGCAGGAGCACAGTATATAGTTTTTATAAAGTTTTGGATAAGATACCAGTGAGGGGAAAACCTGTTCCGCTATGCAGCATGATCTCACTCGATGTCGAAATGGTTTGAGATGGTAAATTATTATTCATACCATGATTTATGTCCGACTCGAAGTTTATGTTTTCCCCTTAAACTCTCGGGTGCTCAATTGATTTTACGTAGTTTGAGAGTTGGGTTTTTAGGTTCTTCTTAGACGAATACGCTTTTGGAGACGTGCAGGAGGCAGGATAGCTATTACGAGTTCTCTTCTATTTTGATTCCGCTGTGGTTTGTTGTAAAGGCAAATTTGTTTAGTTGCCTAGTTATATATTTTGATTATCCAATGGGGCATCTTCATATGTCGCTCTTGGCGTATATTGTAATAATTATATTTTCTCTGAACGTGGTTCTCGAATATGGGATTATGTAATGAATGTTGAAATTATTTGAAATGGAATGTGAAAGTTGTTTTATGATTTTAAATTTTTTTCCATATCCATGTATTTCTGTTATATCAATGTATCTAAAATTACCGTATTTGGTCGCCGAGGATTAACAACTATGCATGACTGCAGCATATGTAGCTGTTTGTTTTGGGCCTCCAAGTGGGGGATGTTACAAGTTGGTATCAGTGCATAGGTTTATTAAACTTAAAATAAATTTAAGCCTAAAAGATTTTTCAAAACATAATCCAATGAATCAGAAAATAAGATCGGGGTTTAGGATAACGCTATAGTAACATACTTGTATTTGATAGATCTAGATATATATATATATAAGTATCTATCCCCTCTCTCTTAAACCGTTCTTCTATATCTTACTAAGGTCCGTATGCAGATTTACGAGAAAGAAGATATGGAGGCAGGAAACATAAGAGGAAATCTCAGTGGAGGAAGCACCACAACAAATGGAAATGTTCGACCCACCAGGAGGAACAGGTCGATAAGCTAATGCTAACCAAAATGCAGATGCCAATGTGGGTGCAGAAAATCCACCGTGGATATGGAGACGATGTATCCGTTCTTCGTTAATCTGATGCAAGCAGGAGCTGCTGCTGGAGTTGCAGGGAATGTTTGAGGAGCTAATTCTATGGCTCCAATTGAGAATAACTACGCTAAGTTGAGCAGGATTACATCAGTCTTTGTGGGAAGCCATTTATGGGAACTGAGGATGCCATAGAAGTTGAGAATTGGCTGCTATATTATGAGAGAATCTTCGCTGATTTGGGTTTGGATGATGAGCAGAAAAGGAGGCTGGCCTCTAGGCAGTTGTAAGGGGCAGCGCTTCGTTGGTGTAATAGTGTTACTGGCAGAGTTTCGGAGGAAGAGTTGACTTGGGCAGAATTCCACAGGAGATTTGAACATAGGTTTTATCTGAAGTTGCCAAGTCGGCATTGTTGAGGAAGTTTATGAATTTGGTGCAGGGAGAGATGTCGGTAATTGAGTATGCTACTAAGTTTGATGAGTTGTCTGGATATGGGTATGCTACTATAGACACCGTCATCAGGAAGAATGAGAGGTTCATTCGGGGATTGAGAACTAAGATTGCTAGGGCGACCTTGACACATCTCCGTGATCCTTGTAATGTAGTTGTGGAGATGGCAATCCGACATGAGGAGATGCTTGCTATTTGTGCGAGAGAAAATCCGATTGAAATCCTGGGTTCTTAGGGAAAGAAGAGAAAGTCTTCTTAAGTTAGAGTCTTGTCTTGACTAAGTCTTTTGTTATCGAGAGGCTCGCCTGCTACAGAAAGAAAATCACCTGGCACAATCAAGATACTTTCGTCTTCTTGGATGAGGAGGATAATTTCTTTCGACATAAGGAACATGATGAACAATAAAATCTCTCGGCAATCGATTTCGGACCGAAAGAGGATGAGTATGTTTCTTTAAGAAGAAGGGAGCCCAGAAAGGAGAAGCTGCCAAGAAGGCAAAGGCTGAGTTAGTTTGCTTCAAGTGTGACGAGAAAAGTCATTATTATCATGAGTGTCGGACGGTCAAGGGGAAGAAGGCTGTAGAAAAGAAGAATGTGAAGTGCTTCAACTATGATCAAGTTGGGCATTTTAAGATCAGTGTCCAGAACACTTCAGGGCGGACAAGGGAAAGTTTTTTGCTGTTGGACCATCATCTACTGGGCCAACTGCAATTGAAAAAGGAAAGACTGTGATGGAAGGTACGCTTTTGATTTATAGTATACCAATTAGGGTACATTTGATACCGGTGCATCACACTCATTTATATCTTAGTGTTTGATTGATAGGTTATGCTTAGAACCCACATACCTTGTTACTTCGTTAAGGGTTATGAATCTGATAGGAGGATATTCTACTCTGGGGATGAGATATGACCAGTTAGAACTTGATTTGTTAGGTCATAAGTTTGCATGCAGTGCGTATGTTTTTGATTTCATAGATTTCGTGATCATCTTGGGTATGGATTGGTTAGGTAAATATGAGGCTAGGATATTTTGCCACGATAGGGAAATATCGTTGAGACACCCAGATAGTACTAATCGAATCATATTCTTAGTGGAGAATTCTGACCAGAGTGGTTGTGCTTTGTTAAGTGCTATGGAAGTAGAAGAAGAGTTAAGTCAGGTTCGAGTAGCAAGAGATTTTGCAAATGTCTTTGAGCCAGTTATAGGAATACCACCGAAACGAGAAGCTGAGTTTCAGATAGATCTTTTGCCAGTAGTTGAATCTGTGAGTAGACCACCTAGCAGGATGACACCGACCGAGATGAAGCAAATGAAGGTGCAACTAGCGGATCTAGAAGGGAGAAATTTTATTAGACCAAGCAGTTCACCTTGGGGAGCAGCCGCGATGTTTGTGAAAAACCAGATGGGTCGTTGAGGATGTGTATCGACTATCGTAAGTTGAACGAGAGGACGATTAAGAATAAGTATCCTTTACCAAGAATAGACGATCTCTTTGATCAGTTGGGTGGAGCCAGAGTGTTTTCCTGGTTGGATTTGGCGACAGTTTTCCATCAGTTAAGAGTAGCAGAGGACGGTATTCCATTGACAGCATTTCAAACTATGTACGGTTCGTATGAGTGGCTAGTAATGCCATACGGGTTAACGAATGCACATGCTTTCTTCGTGGATTTGATGAACCGAGTTTTCCAAGAGTACTTGGATAGGTTTGTGTTGGTATTTATAGATGACATTTTAGTATACTCTAAGGATGAAAGGGAGCATGAAGATCATCTTAGAGTAGTGCTTGAGATGCTGAGGTAGCATCAGCTAAAAGCAAAGTTTTCCAAGTGTCATTTTTGGAAGAAAGAGGTTAAGTTTCTTGGTCTTGTGGTTTCAGAGAAGGGCTTGTCAGTCAATCCAGATAAGATCGAAGCTATTAATAATTGGAAGAGACTAGAGACAGTGACTGAGATTAGAAGTTTTCTTGACTTGGTGGCTATTACCGGAGATTCATTAAGGATTTCTCATGGATAGTAGCGCCTTTGACTAAGCTAACCAGGAAGGATGTGAAGTTTTTCTAGTCTAAAAAATGTGAGGAAGCATTTCTTAAGTTAAAGCATTTGTTGACTAACACACCAGTGTTAGTAGTTCCAAACGAAAACCAAGGGTTGGTGGTGTATACTGATACATGTGGGACCTGGACTAGGAGCTGTGTTGATGGAGAAGAGTAAAGTTATTACCTACGCTTCACGACAGCTTAGACCGCATGAAGTGAGATATCCTACTCATGATTTGGAGTTGGCTGCGGTGATCTCTACATTGAAAATTTGGAGACATTATCTCTTAAGGGAGAGATTTGAGAATACACTGTTCATAAGTTTTTAAGGTACTTATTCTCTCAGAAGGAGTTGAATATGAGACAGCAGAGCTGGTTAGAGCTTTTAGCAGCTTATGATTTTGGTATAGAGTATACTCCTGGGAAAAGAAATAAAGTAGCGGATGCTCTTAGCAGAAGACATCAGAATGTGGTGTTAGCTATGTTGGTAGAATGGAAATATTTTAGAAGCTTTGAATACTTGTAGTGTAGAGTTAAGATCGACTGCTAGTTCCGGTCATAGCACTGCCATGTTGTCATGTTTGGAAGTTCGACCAGTGTTGAACGAAAGAATTGCTTCTAAGCGGAAAGAGGATCTAGTATTAGCCGAAAGGATTAGAAGGCTTGAGGTGGGATCAGAGATCGATGATCTAAAGGATTTTAGCCTTCACTAGAGAGGATGGTTGAGAAAGAAGGGACGGTTGTGTGTTCCGAATGTTGAGGACTTAAGGAAAGAAGTTCTTGAGGAATGTAATCAATCCCAATTTACAATTCATCCTGGAGGGATCAAGATGTATCAAGATATGAAGAGGAGCTTCTATTTGGAAGGTATGAAGAGGGATGTTGGCTTGTGGGTTAGGCAGTGTGCAAACTGTCAACAAGTGAAGGCCAAACATTAGAAGCCGAGAGGGTTTCTTCAAGCTTTGGAAGTACCAGTTTGGAAATGGGATTTGATATCCATGGAATTTATAGACGGGTTGCCAAGGTCAAATGAAGGAAATAAAAGTGTATGGGTCATAGTGAACAGGTTGACCAAGAGTGCCCATTTCATTCCAGTTAATTCAACCAGGATGACACATGTTTTAGCTAAGTTGTTCATGAAGAACATAGTTAGACTGCATAGAATTCCTAGTAGTATCGTCAGTGACAGAGATGCTTTGTTTACTAGTGAATTCTGGAAAAGTCTACAGGATGTGTTAGGTACCAAGATTAAGTTAAGTACTTCATATCATCCTCTGACGGATGGGCAGACAGAGAGAGTCAATAAGGTACTCGAGGACTTGTAAAAAGCTTATGTATTGGACTTTGGTGGATCTTGGGAAGATCACCTACATTTAGTGGAGTTTTCCTATAATAATAGTTATCAGACTAGTATATGAATGGCGCCTTTTGAAGCTTTTTATGGAATGCTATGCAAATCACCAACATGTTGGTTGGAGACAGATTAGTCTTAGGTCCAAATCTGGTTAAAGAGGCGATAGAGAAGATTGAATTGATCCAAGAAAGGATGAAGGAAGCTCAGTCTAGATAGAAAAGTTACGCAGATAAGAGACATAAAGACCTAGAATTCTCAGTTGGAGATAAGGTTTTCATTAAGGTATCACCGATGAAGGGTGTGGTACGATTTGGAAAGTCGAGGAAGTTGGCACCGAGATATGTTGGTCCGTTCCAAGTTATAGAGAGGATCGGAAAGCTTGCATACCAAGTAGAGTTGCCGAGCAGTATGGCAGGTGTCCATAATGTGTTTCATGTATCTCATCTTCGCAAGTATGTGCATGATCCAGAGACTACTATTCCTCCGACAAGGTTGGAAGATTTGATAGTAGAGCCTAATTTGACTTTTGTTAGACAACCAGTTCGGGTTATAGCGAAAGATGGGAACAAATTGAGGAACGAGACAGTCAAGTGGGTGAAAGTTCAGTGGAGCAACAACGAAAAGGACTGTAGTTGGGAGACAGAAGACATGATTAGAGATACTTATCCTGCTCTACTTCGAGGGTATGTTTATATTAGCTTTATATAGATAGTTGCTAGTCAGGTAGGTTAGTATGGTTATTAGGAGCTGTTAGAGATGATTGCTATGCAGTCCTAACTAAATTTCGAGGACGAAATTCTTTAAGGAGGGGAGCCTGTAACACCCCTAATTTTAATAACATTATTCAGGAAATTTAATTAGATAAATTAAATAGAATAATGTAAATATTAGTGTGATAAGGGGATTGTGATTTGAAAATTTATTAGAGGACATGCTAATTAAACAAGAACGATGGGCTTATGAATGGTTTTATATGTTGTTTAATTAATGCAAGGGCATATTAGGAATTGCGCACCATAATTCCATTACCATAAAATATCAATTCCTTTACCATTCACATTCATTTTTTACAAAACGTAAACAAAAAGAAAAGAAAAGCCGGTCATTACTAGGGAAGAAAAGGAGATAAATCAAATTAAAGCCAAGGAATTAAGCAAGGGGAATTAATCTCAATCAAATCTCAAATTCCTTATCCTAATCAAGGTGAAAAATAATCTAAACCATCTCTATTTTTGTTTCTATGATCATTTGATTTTCGGGTTTAAGTTTAAATCCAGTATGATAATGTTAGATGATGATATGCTTGGATTTTATGATATTTTTGATTCAAACAAGATTGGTTGATAAGTGTTTTATACAATTTTAAGGCTAAAATCATTTGTATTGAATTTTGAATGCCATGAGGAATTTATATGTTATGTAAAACATGATTTTGGAGATGGGTTTTAATTTTTATAATTTTCCAAGCTATGGAAATTTTACTATGAATTTTCAAAGGAAAATATGAACAATTGGGTTTATAAGTTAATTTTAGAAATTATATGAAGAATTTGGGTCTGAAATTTATATATGTTAGATAACATATTAAAAGTTAATTTATATGATTTTTGGGGATTTTTCCTAAGTGATTTACTATGGAAATTAAATTATTTTGGAAGGAGGACTTAAATGATTTAATTGTTTTTCTTAATGGAAGGGCTTATTTGTTAAATTAACCTTTGTTTAGATTTGAAATTATGCGGCAGTTTTAATTTAAGAAAGAATTTGTAAAGTTATGGCAAGAAATTAAATTTTTACAAATAGGCAGGTTAGTTAAAAAGCAATTACTTTAAAAGGCATTAAAATAGTCTTTACCGAGAAGTTATGTTTCGCCTCTTTCAATAGTACCTTTCGACCCTGTACTTCCACCTCAACCAAGTTGAAACCCACTAAGTCGAAACCAATACACAAGGTATCAATACGTTGGTACATAGTGGATTGGAAGAAAAGGCGGCAAGTATGGTGTCGAAACCATGCTTCTGAATGGGTCGAAACCAGTTAGCTTTCGCAGGTCTCCATTTTATCATCTAAAGAAAAGCGCTTACCTTGTTTTTGATGAATACATTCGAAAGAGTCGAAACCAACACTTTTGAAAGGGGCTTTTAAATAGCTTCCGATTATGTTTCCGCCTTTTTGTTTAAAAGCAAAGCTTTCGAAAGAGTTGCCATGTTCATAAATTAATGCTTTCGAAAGGGGTAGTTTCAACCCAATCGAAACCCTGCTGCCGACCTTATGCCTTTCAGGTGGGTTGAAGTCATCACCTAGATCAAAAGGTGGCTTTTGTTTTATAAATATAAGCCACTTCCTAAATCTGTCGAAAGGGTTTAATTGTTCTGAAGGCAATGGCTTTGAAAGGGGTTTCGAAGCTATCCTTCAAATGTTTTACTAAAATGATTTAAGCTTTCGAAAGGATGGTTCCGAAGCCATCAACTTTCCCCCAAACTCTTTTAAAAAAAGTTTAAGGGTTTCGAAAGGGGTACTTTCATTTATATTCACTTTGACCCAAAAGATATTTTTAAAGATAACCCAATGGTTTCGAAAGGGATACTTTCAAAAGGTTTCGAAAGGGTACTTTCAATGGTTTCGAAGCTATGCTTCTAAGAGTAAATAAGTAATACTTTAATACTTTCGAAAGGTATGTTTTGATGGTTTCGAAAGAGATGATTTGAAGTGTTTTGAAAGGCATATGCTTAGTGTTTTGGAAAAGAGATTTGGATGCTTTCGAAGGATGTTATCTATTGGCTTCGAAAGTGAAAGTTATAGGTTTCGAAAGCCTTATTTATCAAAACAATGAACCCAATCTCATTTTTAAAGGAAAACCATGACATAATAAAGAAGTTTTAAAATGGCTTTTAAGTATGAAGTTTTGAAGAAGCTTTCCTTGATAAAATAATAGGTTAAAGGATTTACCATGTTTTATATGAAAATGATTTCAAGGATATTAAACCACAATTGTTGGTGTTTGTTTGTACCAAAATTGGGCACAACACTCTTCGAAAGGGTTTGAAGAGATAAAAATGAAGAAATTAAATGGAAAAGGAGGATTATCTAACAAACACTTCAAAAAAAAAAAGTACGCAGAAACACAGAGATTTAGAGTGGTTCGGCGTGTTGCCTACGTCCACTATGAAATTGATGATTTTATTGATGTTTTCTTGCTGATTACAACTGATTACAGCAGATTACAGTGATGAAATTCGAGTACAACAGCAGCCTTGTAGTGCAAAAATGCTTTCGGTAGAGTCTGGACATCAAAGAGCCAAAAGATCCTTTTTCTGTAAGCTCTGGGGTGCTATTTATAGGCATAGGATGCAAATATCTCGCTCAGATCTCGGGAGACCTCTTCTGACACGTAGGCGGGCCCTCGCAATCGATCCCACGTGATTTGCACTCGGTCCGTGATCGACACGAACCAATTTCGTATCAATCAAGATTTGGCCCAATCGAGTCGAAACTTGGCATGAACATTCCTTAGGTCGTACGTAAGCTCCTATGAAAATTTCATAGCATTTGGACTTGTGGATTGCAAGTTATGATCGATACGAATTCGAGTCTTCGGTAGGCTGTTCAGTTCGAATCGATCCTTTCGTATTGCTCTGTTCGAATGAATGTTGAGCGCGTGCCTACGAATTAACATGGCGCTTGGTTTTTGGATCGCTCCACTTTTGATGCTGAGTTGAATGCTTTCTCATTCGCATCCAATGTCGATGCTTTGCCCATATCGATCGACTTCGGCCTTGTTTGTATCGATCACCTTTGGCCTTGTTTGTATCGATCGTCTTCGCCCTTGTTCGTATTGATATTAACTATTCTGCTCGTATCGATCGTATTTGGTCCTGTTCGTATTGATTGATTGATCTATTATGTTCCTACAAAATCGAGTGCTTGGTTCTATTTGTATCAATGGGAAGTGGCTATTTCGTATCGATCGGTGGTTGATCGATAGAAAGTATGTATGATGTTTGATCGACACGAACTAGACACCTGTATTGCAATCGATGGATACGAAAAGGACAATAGCTGATCGATTCGAAGTGGGCCTGCCTTCTGATGGATACGAAGAAGGCCATTCTCGATGGAAAAAAACAAGACAGCTGCTAATCGATACGAAGTGGAGTTTCTTGCCGATAGAGTCAAATAGATCGATACGAACAAAGCATACTCCCCTGATGGATACGAAGTAATGCGCTTTGATGGATACGAAATGATGGACGCAATAGTGATGATTTCTTTGGCTTGCATCGATCATATCTTGAGCATACGAACTCGGATTGACCTGAAATTTGGAACGTTGGCTTTCATAGCTTTGCTTGTCATGTTTTGTCGATTGTAGCTTGATCCGGACTCGGAGAAAATTTATCGATATCCATAGCGAACCTGCGTATAACCGATTTTCGGGACGGACTGCCCTTGTTTTCCAGTTGAGTTCCTGGTATTGCGGCCTTGCCGAAAGGCAGGATAACATTTGCCCCCCCAAAGTACGTCTTGTGAGAACACGGCGTGCTTTGAAAAGCTGCAATCTTCACTCTGAATAGTTCCATCTAACTTGTTAAACAGTTATCGTCTCCTCGTTGGAAGTTGTAATCTTTGATTGATCCATAGAGACATAAATTATGAACCGTAGACTGCCAACTGTTGTACTGAGTGCTGTTGTAACTGATTGTTGTATGATATTGATTAGCTACTTGTACTTGTAATTGTTTATCAGGTGGGCATTCGACCTGTGAAATTTTTGAAATTGAAAATTAGTCCGACGTACAAGCATATACGTTAACCTGACTCTTGTTGACGTTCACACGTTCACAAATTGTTGTCAGTTTTCTCGTATCGAATTCCGTATTGATCCTCTCCTGAATCGACGTGAAATTTAAGTTGTAACCACGCTTGATGGTTGTTTTGGATTGCCCCTTCGTATCGATCCTCTCATGGATCGATGTAAAAGGTTGAAAGATTGTTCTCGTATCGATAGATACGAGTCTTTGTGGAATTTTGGTTGATGGATACGAGCACGACTGTTCGTATCGATGTGCTTCGAATCAATTTGAATAGTCCAGATAACCCTTTGCCTTTCATTGCATATCGATATGCTATCAGGTACGAAAGAAGCTTGATTCGCATTTGCCTTATCTCGGTCGCTCCAGGGTTACGAGCAGTCGCTTCGAATCGATGGTGTTGGAATTGCCTTGGTCAAACACTGGATACGAAATGACCCCCGTATCGATCGCGCCATCGACCGCTTCAACCGGTTAATACCACTGGGAGACAAATGGTCGTTTCTATAGTATATAAGGCTTGGTACTTAGTAGAATTTCTCACTTTCTTATTCTCTTGCATTCGTATCACTCCCAGCTGAAAGAAATCCAAGCCTCCTTTGCCTTCGAATCGAATTAAACCTCGAATCCTCCTAATCACTTGTTAAACTTAGGTAATTAGATAATGAATCTTGGTTTAAAATAATGAGACTTAGAATCTCTGGCCATTCCTGCTGATTCCACAATCGACTCTGGTGGTGTGGTAGCCATGGATGGCCGGAGTGAGGTCGAGGATGGAAGGCACGAGGCATGGATGAAGTTGGAGAAGGAAAGGATTTGAGGGACACGAAGGAACTCATGGAAGGGTTGTCCGGCCTCCGTTTCGTATCGGTGAAGGAGGGAGGATGAGTCGTATCGATCTGGATTAGGAGCGTTCGAATCGATCTGGGTTGTTAGGTTTCGTATCGATCTGGTTGAGTGTCTTCGTACCGACCGATGGTAAGGTTTCGTATCGATTCGAAATGATCGACACAAAAGCTCAGACCTATTGATCGATACGAAGGTGATGCATATGATCGATACGAAATCGAGCATACCTTATCGATATGAATTGCTTGTTAAAGGATCGATATGAATGCATTTTTTTTCCGATCGACACGAACTCGCACATTTTATGGATACAACTACCTTTTTTGACCGATACGAATTGGAGTTTTTTGGTGATTGATCTAACTTGAATTTTAACGAACTAGAGGCCCCCTTGTATACATGAAAATATGACCTCGACGAGCTTCTGCCTTGCATAAATTGACTTAACCATTGCACTGCATATCTGACTGCCTATTGAAGGTCGTCGATGGAACTATCACTTAACAAAATCTTAAAGAATTTTAACTTGGATCGGTCTCTAAAGTCTGGATAGCACGGTCGTGACGGTCAGCGATGACGGTCACTCCAGTTGAATTTCGAAGTCTTGTTATTTGAATGCTTTCTTTATCTCTGTAGAATTTACTAAGTAACATGTAGCACTGCACTACACAACAAATTCACATACTTCACACTGGGGAACACGGGCTTATTATCATCTAATAATGGGTTTTAATAAGTTGATTAGTTATGGAGTCCGCAAGTTTACAGCAACAGGACAGTCAGAGTCTGTCTCTTCCAATAATAGATATGCCAGCCATCGCAGCTGAAGTCATAGACCCTACTCCGGACGAACTACCTGATGCTACGTTCATCTGTAATCCCCAAGATTCTGTACCGTCCAATGTCTCTGAAGACATGTTGGGATGAATATGCCTAAGGCATGGTTTGTCATTGGACGATGTACTACTGCCAGGACCAGACGATAGACCGCACGCTCCCTCGGAGGGGTTTACTGCCTTTAATCGTCATGCATGCACATCAGGCACACTTCCTCCATTTAACCAATACATTAGAGAAGTGTTGTCTTTTCTCGGAATCGCTCCGTCACAACTACACCCCAACGGATACGCTACGCTGAACAGTTTATTTATTGTATCATGAAGCATCTCTTTCGGCCACCGGCTCCAACAGAGATTAGATATCTTTTTAACATCAAGAGTAGGGGAGATTGTTATCCCGCCTTTTGGCAAGGTCGGGATACCAACGGACTAATTGAAAACCAAGTATCGCTCGTCATGGATATCGATGAATTTTGTCCGAGTCCGGATCGAGCTACAATTGATATGACGTGACGAGCACGGCCAGGGAAGCCTGCATTCCAAATTCCAAGTCAAATCGAGTTCATATGCTCAAGTTATGATGGATACAAGTTGAAGGGAAAAGCCACGTTTTCGTATCCATCTCTATGGCTGATTTTGTATCCACCAAGGGTGCGCCCGGGTCGCATCGATCACGTTCGCATCGACCAGTTAATAGCATTTCGTATCGATCAGGTTGCTAGTGTTCGAATCCATCGAGTTCGTATCGATGGACTTCGTACCCATCAATGGCTAGTACGACTCATATCAATTGGTCAAGTGTCTGCTTCGTATCCATCATGGAAACCTCTCTTCGAATCCATCTGGGCAGAGCAGTTCGTAGCCATCGACCTTAGTTAGCTCGTATCCATCAATATAACTGTTGTTCGAATCCATAGCTGGTGACTACTTCGTATCCATCGAGCCAACAAACCTAGGTGACGTGTCAAATTCGATACGAACAAGGCGAGATCTATGGAGTCGATACGGTCAACTCGGAGTAAAGACCGGATCGAGGCGAAGTGCACACGCCACATCATCTTAGACACACGTGCAGTTATCGATACGAGGGGATCGATTCGAAGCCATGGAGTCAAACCAAACAGCCATCGAGAGATTCCATTTCGTATCGACTATATCTCATGATCCACTGATCCAAATGCAATGAATTTTCACCAGAGCTTGCATACACACTAAGGAATGTCTCTGCCAAATTTTAGCTCGATTGGACATCATCTTGATCGATACGAAATGGATTCGTATCGATCATAGATCGAGGCAAAACTTTCTGGAAACGGTCGCGTGGGCCCCCTCACATGCCAGACCAAGCCTCCCGAAGTTTGAGCAAAATCTCAGCCTCCTACGCCTATAAATAGAGCCCCAGAGCCAACAGAAGGGGGATCTTTTGATTCTCAAGCGTCCAGACTCTGCCGGATCGAGATTTGCATCTTATTCTTACTGTTTAATTCGAATTCTAAGTTGCAATCCGCTGTTGTTCGCTGTAATCGCTTGTAATCATTAAAAGAGAATCAATAAAATCACAAAAACTTCATAGTGGATGTAGGCAACACGCCGAACCACTCTAAATTGCTTGTCTGCATATTTACATTTCTATTTATTGGAGTTTTTGTTAGATAATCTTCATTTTCAGTTTATTTTCTTCACTTTAATCTCTTCAAAAACTTCCGAAGAGTGTTGTGCCCATTTTTGGTACAAACAATTTGGTGCTTTCACTGAGAAAAAACCAGTTTTTTCTCCTACTCCTTGGATCTACCATCGACACTGGATTGCATAAATCCAAGAGGAAGATCCAGATCTCTAATCTGGAATCCTTCCATCCTATTCAGATTTGCGTAAAGTCTAGGAAAGGACTCCACCACTCAAGATGGTTAGCACAAGAACTACCTCTACAGCTGCTATCAAGAAGGTCGGGATAGACAGAATCCCACACAACAGCCGCCATCCAATCAAGACAACACTGCTCACTCAGATCCGTCAGGACCAGTCACCAGACAAGAGTTCCAAGTGTTGCTCCAAGAACTGACTCAAAGTCAGCAACAATTGACTGAACAGTTGCACGCTAACGCTGAATTGACCAACACATTAAACCGCCTAAGGCGTAGGAGGACCAGGAGGGATGATGTTTCCCACTCGTCCACTGAAAGTTCTGCCTCATCTGACTATCACGGCAGATCTACCCGTCCCCGATTAGACATGAGTCACACACAAGCTACCGGATATCAACTTGCCTTAACCGTAGGACAATTGAGGGTTGGGCCATCAACCAGCTTCCAGACCGGGCCCTCATCACGAGGAGGTGTTGTTCCACAGTATACCACGGACAATCGCACTGCAACCGCCGCGGCGGAGACAAGGGCTGATACCCGAAATCTGTCAAATCCGAACAATCAGCAACGTGGGCATACTCCTGAGCCATACGTCTTGGAAGATGCTGAGCCAAGGAGGCGAGACATGGACCGTCGACAGCGTCCGGTCCAAACACACACCGTGGAACCCAACCACACCTTAGCTCAGCATGCACAGAATGCGACGATGCCCGATATTTCAACCATGATACGTCAGATGATTCGCGAAAGTCAGGGGCTTAACAATGACGATTGAGGAATCTCCCGTAGTCATACCCCTTTCACAGACGAGATATTATACGCTGATCCCCCTCGGCGATTCAGAATGCCATCTCTCCCAATGTACGAAGGAAGTAGTGACCCCAATCAACATATTTTGAAATATGAGTGATCAATGAGCGCTGCAAGGGCTGATGATGAAGTGAAATGCCGAAGCTTCCCCATTTCTTTGGGAGGAATCGCAACAATGTGGTTTACAAGGTTGCCACCTAGATCTATCTCTTCGTTCGATCAACTGGCTAAGAAATTTGTCGAACAGTTTCGTATGCATGTCGCTAGACCTAAAGATGTTAACACCCTATCTAGTGTCACCCAAGCTCATGGAGAGACACTCAGGCATTATTTAGAAAGATTCCACGCAACATGTGTGGAGATTAGTAATCCCAACGATAACTCGATTTTGATGGCATTAACCAAAGGGATCGATCCCGATTCTGAGTTTGGAAATTGGTTAGCTGGGAAACCACCCGCATCGTTGGACCGTTTCTACTCCAAAGCCGCTCAGTTCTTACGGCAAGAGGATGTGAAACAGTCTAGGAAGCAGTACGATGCGAGGCCCAGAAGTGAAGGGATACAAAGTAACGTAGCGGTTAAGAAGTCCGGTGAGAGTTCCGGAAAAGTTCAGTTGAATATACAGAACAAACAAACCCAGCCGAGAGGCAACAATAGTCAAGATAAGAAAAGAGATCAGAACCGAGGCCCACGACGTAGGGCTCCAATGTTTGATAATTACACGCCGTTGAATACGTCGTTGGAAAACATGTACCTGCAAACTTGCAACACTGTGCAATATAAGAAGCCTGCTCCGAAGCCCTCGTCGGAGAGGCAGGTTCAAACAGGGAAGTTTTGTAGATTCCACGAGAGTTATGGCCACAATACCAATGAGTGTCGACATTTGCAGGACCTCATCGAAAAGTTGATCAGGGAGAGAAAGTTAGATCAGTTTGTGCGGACGCCGCAGTCTGGTGGTGCGGGCCCTTCAAATCAAAATCGTGTGCAAAGTCAAGAAAGACAAGAAGAACCCGCTCGTACGGGCGAAAGGCTAGTTATAAATACAATAAGTGGTGGTCCCCACCCAGCAGACAGAAGCTGGAGGGAAATGGAGTCGTATGCTAGCTCTATCAAGCATGCGGACTTCGAATGCTGCAGTAATTGTGAAGATGGGGCTCCGGCCAAACAACAGAAGACAATGTCTGATGATATCATATTTAGAAGCCGAGACGTTGATAAGGTCAAGCCCCCACAATCGACCCACTGGTCATATCTGCCCAAGTTGGTCCTGCTTGGATGAAGAGGATCCTGGTTGACAGTGGGAGCTCTGTAAACATCTTACTTAAACGGGTTTATGATTTAATGAAAATGGAAGCGAAGGACTTGAAACCTTGCCAATCTCGAGTCCACGGCTTCAATGGAAGTGCTACAATACCCACTGGAGTGACGGAACTACCAGTGGAGTTGGGGGTTGGAGAACGCCGGAGAGTCCGGATGTTGCAGTTTGTCGTTTTGGACATTGATTCACCTTATAATGCATTTTTGGGCCGACCGGTCCTTGCTGAATTCAGGGCAGCCATTGCCCCATGGTGCTTGACTCTGAAGTTCCCCACTGATCACGGGGTCGGAGTCGTGCAAGGAGATCAGGCAGCGGGGAGGGCCTGCTATGTTGCTGAACTACGAGGAGTACAGCGAAAGGAGAAAGGAAAGGGCGTAGAGGAATGTCTCTGCGTCCGTTTTGCTGATGATTGACAACTAATGCCTGGGCCCCGGCCCGGGCACCAAAACCAATTCCAAAAAGGCCTTGACCCTAGAGACAATGAAGACAAAGACGAATCTAAAGAGAATCAAGCTTCCCTGGCCGAACTGACTGTGGACATCCCAATCAGTGAGGGTGATGATTCGAGGATGCTAAGAGTTGGGTCTCAACTGGGCAAACAGACACAACAGGAATTGGTTGAATTTCTTCGGGCAAATCTCAACGTTTTCGCCTGGACACACTTTGATATGTGCGGGATCTCGCCGGACATCGCAAGTCACTCCCTGAATATTGATCCGCGATATGTCCCAGTCAAGCAGAAAAGGCGTGGTATGGATCCAGAGAGATCTGCCACCCTTAAAGAGGAGGTTGATAAGTTACAATCAAATGGGTTCGTCCGAGATGCTTTGTACCCATAATGGGTGTCAAATCCCGTACTGGTTCGAAAACCGAATGGGAAATGGAGAACTTGCATTGACTACACTGACTTGAACAAGGCTTGTCCAAAGGATAGTTTTCCACTTCCTCGGATTGACCAGCTCGTAGATTCGACAGCTGGGCATGAATTATTATCTTTCATGGATGCTTATTCTGGCTACAATCAAATACCTATGCATTTGCCTGATCAAGAACATACCAGTTTCGTGACCGATCTGGGACTCTACTGCTACAGAGTCATGCCGTTTGGTCTAAAAAATGCCGGAGCAACATACCAACGCTTGGTTAACAAGATGTTCGCCAACCAGATCGGGAAGACCATGGAGGTTTATGTGGACGACATGCTAGTAAAATCTCGATTCTCCACAGATCACGTCAGGGATTTAGATTCGATGTTCTGCATCCTTCGAGAATATGGGATGAAGCTCAATCCATTAAAGTGTCACTTCGGTGTTGCTTCTGGAAAGTTCCTCGGGTTCATCGTTAACGCTCGAGGGATAGAAGCAAATCCCGAAAAGATCTGGGCAATAAGGAACCTACAAACTCCAAGAACCATAAAACAAGTCCAGAGTCTCAACGGGAAAGTAGCAGCATTAAGCAGGTTCATTTCAAAATCCATCGATAAATGCATTCCTTTCTTCGATCTGATCCGGAAAGGAAAGCGAAATTTTGAATGGACCGTGGATTGTGAAGACGCATTACGATCGCTGGTTCAACATCTTTCCACACCACCGATCTTGTCAAAGCCGATTGACCACGAGCAATTGTACCTTTATTTGGCAGTATTAGAGCATGCAATCAGCGCTGCTTTAGTTCGGGAAGAAGACCGAGTGCAGAAACCAGTCTACTATGTTAGTAAACGGCTAACAGGAGCTGAAAGAAATTACCCAAGACTAGAGAAATTGGCGTACTGCCTGGTCATTGCCTCAAGGAAGCTTCACCCTTATTTCCAAGCTCATTCCCTTACTGTGTACACCGATCAGCCGTTACGACAGGTCCTCATGCGGCCTGAGACGTCTGGTAGGCTACTCAAGTGGAACATTGAACTGAGTCAATTTGATATCACTTATGCCCCGCGAAGAGCCATTCAAGGACATGTCCTAGCAGATTTTATAGCCGAATTTACTGTTTCAGAGGATCTGCCTGAAACCACTATACCTCCTAAATGCATTTGGAAGCTGCACACCGATGGTGCATCGAACGATCAGTGTTCGGGTGTCGGAATAGTACTTGAAACTCCCGAAGGCCGATCCATATGCTACGCTCTGAGGTTCGAATTTCGCGCAACCAACAATGAAGCCGAATACGAAGCTTTGCTTGCCGGGTTAAAACTTGCTTGTGATCTGAAGATTGTTGCTGTGGAAATCTACTGCGACTCCCAGTTAGTTGTATATCAAGTTCGGGGCGAGTACCAGGCCAAGGATCGACGACTGGCTGCCTATCTAGCCCAAGTTCAAGAAGCACTAAGGCAATTCGATTACTATGCTATTTACCATATACCCCGATAACATAATCAGAAGGCTGACTCATTAGCAAAGCTGGCAAGTACAGTTGAAGCACAGCAAATGGGACTAGTCCCTGTCGAAACTTTGTCCTCCCCAAGCATTGGTCAAGTAGAGATGAATGTTGTGTTTGAAACCGCTCCCAATAGAGAATCGTGGATGACTCCGTACCGAAACTACATCGAGAATGGGACATTGCCTGAGCGCAGAAATGAGATAAGACAAATTCCATGAAAAGCTTCACGTTTCGTCATTCAGAACGGAGTTATGTATAGAAGAGGGTATTCTGTTCCTCTCCTCCGATGTGTCGCGCACGATGAAATCAAACGAGTGTTACATGATGTACACGAAGGAGAATGTGGCGATCACATCAGTGGGCAAGCTCTCGCTAAGAAGATACTCCGATACGGATACTACTGGTCAACTGTGAATCGAGATGCAGCGAACTATGCCAGAAAATGCGATAGGTGCCAGAAACACGCCCGAATTCCAAGAGCCCCACCTACCGAGATAACCCAAATGGCCAGTCCCTGGCCATTTGCAATGTGGGGCATCGATATCATCGGTACGCTACCTCTGGCCAAAGGTGGGGCAAGATATGCCATCGTTGTAGTTGATTACTTCACCAAGTGGGCTGAAGCGGAACCCCTTGCAACCATTACGACAAAGAAAGTAATCAATTTCGTAGTTCGCAACATTATCTGTCGATTTGGACTCCCGAATACCATCATCACTGATAACGGAGCCCAATTTAGCAGTGCGGATTTCAAGAATTTCTGTCAACGGTTTCATATCCAAAAGAAATTCTCGGCAGTTGCGCATCCTCAGGCAAACGGTCAGGTCGAAGCCGTCAATAAAGTCATAAAATCCATCCTAAAGAAACGACTGGAAAAGGCCGGGGGTAAATGGGTTGATGAACTTCCTATGGCCTTATGGGCCTATCGAACGACCTACAAGACCGCGACCGGACACACCCCGTTTTCCCTATCTTATGGCTCAGAGGTCGTCATTCCCGTCGAAATGGAAGTGTTTTCCCATCGCGTGACTTACTATGACCCGAAAACAAACGCTATATTGCTTGCTGAATCTTTGGATCTACTGGATGAGAAACGGGAAGAGGCTGATTTGAGAGCAGCCGCACATCGAAGTCGAGTCGCCCGACTGTATAATGCCAAAGTTTGACCTCGAACCTTTGAACTCGGCGATCTCGTCCTCAAGAGAATCTATCCGGTCCCTTCACACATGAAACCAAATTGGGAAGGACCATACATGATTACATAAAGACTTGGAGATGGCACATTCAAGTTATCGACCGTTGACGGTCTTACTTTGCCAAGGGCCTGGAATAGCGAGAGTCTCCGTCGCTATTACACCTGACAGGCTTTATTTGTTTCACTCCATTTTTCCATTTACAGTTTGTTTCCGCATTTTTAAATTTGAGTTCTGTAATAAGGCAACTAACTTTGCCGCGTTTTCTTACTTCAGCTATAAAATGCCATCTCTTCGAGCTAGAGCTGTGATTCAGTGAATACAATGTACGACATCACAATGCACAGAGAGCTAAATTCCATCATCCAATGGGATTTATTCAAATAGAGAGTGGCTGTGATACGACCGGCCACTCGCTAAGCGAAACCCGAGCTCGGGGGCAAGTCATTACACCAATGATAAATAGGATTGATACACGACAATCCTATAACTAATTCCAAACTCCTAGAATGTGAGTTGGAATACAGACACCAAACAAATGCGGTCTCGAGGAGGGCGGATCCGTCCGCCTAACGACCTCGACCGTATTACGACTAAATGCAGTTCCGAAGAGGGTGAACCTATCCACCTAATGACTTAGGCTGTACCTTAAACAAGCTCGAGGAGGATGGACCCGTCTATCTAACGACCTCGCTTGTCAACTCAAGGTGGATGCGAATCAACCATCCACGATCCTGATTAATCCACCGTTCCCAGAGTGCGAACGTAATCCAAGTGCCCAAACGAACGTGAATGACCGTTTGTCGGCCAACTCCATGCTCCCAGAGTGCGAGGTGGAGTATAAACTTTAAAATACAGTGTCGAAGAGAGTGAGTCCATTCACCTAACGACTTCGACCATAACTTAACCAAGCTCGAGAGGGATGGACCCGTCCATCTAACGATCTCACTTGTTAACTCATGATGGATATGATCTAACCATCCATGATCCTGATACACTTTTCGAACTCCCGGAGTGCGAGTCGGAATGTGAATATTAACTCCAATTTCCCAAAATATGGGTTGGAGTATTAACGTCAACCCTAAGATCCTAGAGCGTGAACGACCGCTCATAAGATGACTTGTGTCCCCAGAGTGTGGACTAATACTTGAAAGCTTTCGATAACTGTCATTGATTGCAAAAATGCGAGTGCAAACCCCCAGAGTGCGGATATAACGATTTATGAAGAAACAAGTGTAGTCCAACCGCTCGATCCTCACTTATTGCAATCGCAAATTGATCTTTACAACTCAACCCCAGAACTAGGGGCAGATGAAAGTTTTAATCACTACCTGAAACGAGTTAAAATAATGCAAGTACGCAAAACTGAGGTTCAAACACTACAACATTTAAGCGTAAAAGGAATGAAAGTTGAAACAAAAAGACAAAACTTTATTTCAACTAATCGAGCGCGATGGCTTATATACCAGCCTTTCCAAAAAATTCCTACTAGCGGGGGCCGAACCCGCATCTATACACGGCTTATGAAAGAAAAAAGATAACAAAATTCCTAACTGCAAAAGGGAATATGTGCCTAAAAAGTCTATCTACTCTTTCTTCCTCCTTAGCTTCTTCTTCGACGAGGAGCCACTGGAGCCACCCGTGATCTTTCGTTTTGAGCCCTTTTCTTTAGATAGGCTATCCTCGGACGGGAGCATGATGTCGACATCCTCCTCCGAACTGGAGTCTAAAGCAATGCTTCCCGCGGGAGGAGTCGGAGGAACGGGGTCTGTAGCCGGAAGCGGGGCTGACGCGTTAGTGTCGACAAGCGTGCCCCAGGAGATATCATCATAAGTGGTGCAGGGCCATGCGCCACTGCTCCGCCCTCTGAGCTGCCACCGTGTGCTGCTGCCTCCAACTCGGCATCAATTTCAGCCAGCATATTTGCTTCTCGAAGGGCACGGGCTTCACTGTGTGCCGTGATTGTTTGTGTCGAAGTATCAGAAGTAGATGAAAATCCACCCAGACCGAATGGTAAGTCCGCAAAGGGGTCAATCTATCGACCAAGGAGCTCGTTTATCATCTGTTCGTCAAAAGAGATTGAGCTCCCCTACGATACTTCGACAGGCGCAACCGTCACAACAGAAGTCGCCTCAGAAATGATTGCTTCCTACGCTTGGCACGATTCCTGGATGACAGGAAGCGTTGTCGGTACAACTTCAGTCACTGATCAAAGAAAAGAAGCATTTGTTAGTATACACTTCTGTACAAGTTCTTCAGTCCGAATGTACAAGAGATTAGTTCAGAGTACCTTCCTCAGTTTGACTCAAGGTCGGCTGAACGACTTCAGAAGGGTGCTCCTTAATAAGAGATAGACGTGGCTGGTCCGGTTCATAGGTTGGTATAGGCTGAGAGTCGATCATCGAAGTCGGCTCAGACTGAGATGGCATGACAATCTCGGAACTCATGGTATGGTGCTCAACACCAGAGCCTTCTCCAACTTCCTGGGGCTGAGTACCAAGCCTCTCCTTCTCATGAGAAATCATGGAGTCGTGAAGAACCTTCTTTTCGTCATCATTAAGTATACGGTTCTCCAGCTCAAATTCATCAAAGGCTTCATCGGGATGCCCCGATTTCTCCTCCTCAACCAGCAGATTCCAGGCATTGTAAAGATTTGTCGAGTAATCATCAAGCCAAGTCAGATCTCTATGCCTTAACACCTGGGCGTTGTAAGTGATAAGAAGCTCCTCTACCTCAGCCTCAACCCTGCCTTCCGCCAATCGAACCTTCTCATCAACCCCGGCTTCGACCTCGCGGACTTTTTCCATGGCTGCATCCCTCTCCTTCTGAAGCACCACCGCCTGGTCACAGGCCTCTTGCGTAGAGACGTTGGCCGCATCTTTCTCTTTCATAAGATCAGAGAACTTAGATTTAAGCTCATTGAGCTCTTTGAGGGCTGCGTCTCTCTCAGCAGTGATGGTGGTGTTCCTATGACCCATGTCTTCTATCGAAGTGTAGTGCTCTTATTTCATTCTATTCATGGCCGAGTTTGCATCATCGGCCTTCTTGAGAGCTTCTATTTCAGATTTACGGGAAGACTCAGCCTCGGCATTGAGCGCTTGAATAATTCGGTCCTTTTGACCCAAATCTTTTTCCATCTTTTCAATAGTGGCGGCCCGGTAAAATGCCACTTTTGATGCTTTCCTCGTGGCCCTCGCCCACTCTTTATACTGAAAGAATATGTCCGCAACATAATCATGAATGGTATTCTCAGCCGTTGGCGGAATTCTCTTCAGGTGTGGGGGAAGACGTAACCGTCAAAGCAAATCTCGGGGAATTCCTTCCTCATTTGTGCAAGTTTGGGTGCCCCTTCCCCGGTCGGTTTAGTCACGACTGATGTAGTGGTCAAGGAGGTGGCTATTTCGGTTCCACATGGAGGGTCAGATCTAGGAACATGAGATGACGGCTTGTGCCGTGAAGTTTCCGGAGGACGTGTAACTATAGCTGGGGGTGGTACAGAAATCCTAGGAGGAGGTAGAGAGCGAGATCGAGACTGACGTACATACCCCCTGTCTCTGTCAGACCGTTCCTGACTGGAATATCCCGTATCATGATCTCTATCTCCCTCTCTCCTGCGTGGTTCATAGTGTGATGAAGATCGGCGCTTGTTGCGCAAACTACTAAGCACTGAGCCACGACCAGACATTGTACCTGCAAAGTGAAATAAGGATAATTAGTAACCGTTTATGGTATGCGGTTTGCGGTCAAAGATTGTGTAGTGTCGTGAAGAGTGTATGGATGTGTAACCCCCCAGACCAACCAGAAGTGTCGACCACACTGGTAGAAAGAGGCTCGCTAACATCAAAAGTACGTTGTAGTTCATCCAATCCGACATCATGCTGTGCGGACGCGAAGTCCGGAATTGGGAGGTCAGCGAGCCCTTCGAAGGAGGTTTCCGCCCGTAGAGGGGATGCCTCCGAAATTCTAACTCTAGAGAAGGGTCGGTTTATGACCACAGACTTCTGCCTCCCAGATTTAGGTTGTTTAAAAGCAACAGCCTTGCCTTTTCTCTTTTCATCAGACTCCGGGGTCACATCAGCAGGCTCGACCATAGGTTCAGTGTCGGTATGGGTTCTTTCAGAATCAGCCTCCTCAAGTATGATAACTTTAGGCTTCTTGCGCCTAACTCGCTCCTTTGAGATAGTCTTTAGTACACTATCGAGCCTTATACTCTGTCTCCGCTTGATCAGTCCAAGGATCCTAAGGTTTTTGTCTGTCAAGATCAGGTCAATGTTTCTCTCTTCGCTCGGGATTTCTTGAAGAATCCGAACTATCTCTTTACAATAACCGCCTTCGGGTCGCTGGATTATTGCTGAAAAAGAAAAAGAAATATGAGTTCTATTTCGTTCATAATTGCCTTATCAACAACTTAGGAAAATGATGGTACTCACGTCTGAATAGCCATCTTCTGGGAAATCCTGGAGGACATCGGACGTAAAACCACTACGACTTGAAGTAGCTCAGTCTAGTCCAAGACCCTGTGACCACTTGGCAATTTCTTACAGACTCCAGGAATGTGAAAGATGGACTGTCAGTTCGACTTTTGAAGTTGAACAAATATCTTATATCGGTCATGCGAGGAGGTCGATAGAGGTACTCCATAAATGCAATGAACAAGCTGTTGAGCAAAGCATATCCATTCGGGTGTAGCTGAGATGGGGCGATCCCTAGATAAGCCAACACTTCTCTTATATAGTCATTGAACGGAGGAAGTGTCTCGGCTGCGCACGCATGACGATTAAATGCAGTATATCCCTCCGGGGGAGTATGCCGTCTGTCATCTGGCCCCGGCAATAATACATCATCCATCGACAGACCGTGCCTTAAGCATATTCTCCCTAACATATCTTCAGAAATATTGGACGGAACAGAGTCCGGTGGACTATTGATGAAAGATGCGTCAGGTAATTCGTCCGGGGATGGACCGATGACTTCGGCCTCGATGTCCGGTATTTCAAGTCTGGGAGGAGTTAAACTCTGAGTTTCTTGCTGCTGCGAACTTGATGGTTCCATAACTAGCTAATTCACAAGAAATCATCGTTAGATGCTAAAAAGCCCGTGTGTTCCCCCCATGTAAAGTGTGTGTTGTACAGTGCAGTGCTGTGCGTTACTTGAAAAGATTCTGCAGAATTAAAGAAGATATGCAAACGACAAAACTTCGAGGTCCAGTAGAAATGATCGTCATCACTGACCGTCACAACCGTACCATCCAGATATTGGCGATCGATTCGAGTTAAAGTTCATTATCACATTGTTAGGTTATAGTTCCATCAACGAGCTTCAAAAGGTAGTCAAATATGCAGTTCTGTGTTTGAGTTCAGTCATGTAAGGCAGAAGCTCGTCGGAGTCAAGTGTTCAAGTATGCAAAATTTCCCTAAGTTCGTCAAAATTTAGATTGGAATCGGTCGCCACATTTCACTTTCATACAGTTTGAATCGATACGTTCATATCGATCAGTTTGGGCTAGATGTGTTTCACATCGATCAGGTTCGAATCGATACGCGATCGAGGGCAAACCAATTCGCATCGATCAGGTGTGCTAATCTCGCATCGATCTAAAAACGCTGGCTTCGCATCGATCGCCGCTCTCGTCCCCATACCGATACGAAATCATACCATCTGGACCGATTTGAATACTCCCATTCCAGATCGACACGAAACGGAGCTAAAGTGATTCCTCCTCATCTCCTTCTTCTCTAAAGAGCCGCAACTCCATGGCCACGCTCCATCCACAATCTTGCTCTCACACGTCCAAATCTCAAATTTATCTAAATTGGTTGTAAAAGCAAGAATGATGGCTAAGATTTCGAGACTCATCGTTCTTAACACGATTCTACCATTTAATTACCTGAGTTTAATGTTCAGGTTCGAAGGATTGAAGGAGGAGATCGATTCGAAGACTGGAACAATTTTTCCTCTCGAGTTCATAGATCGATACGAAAGTGCAGAAAGTATAAGGTGATAGTAAAAAGTAAAAAGTGAAAATGGGCTAAGTCCCAGGTATTTATATGGAGCCTAGGGGTAAACTGGATCGATTCGTCTCCCAGTCAACTTGACCGGTTGCAAGCAGTCAAGCAACGGAGTGATGCGAATGCTCACTTCGTATTCATAGGACTTTGCCTCCATCGAAGCGAAGTTATCACAAGACTTCATCGATTCGAAGCTCACAATGAAGGCTGCACTAAAGGCATTAAACTCCATCGATTCGAAGTGTCTATTTTGCCGCAATCGACTCGCAACAGTGCAGGTCTATCGATACGAACGTTATTTTCGTATCCATCAAAACTCATCGATACGAACAACCATTTCGTATCCATCAATGAAAACCGTGTCGATATGGGAAACTATTTTTCAACTTTTTACATCGATTCAGGAGAGGATCGATAAAAAAGGATAGTCAAAAACAACCATCAAGCGTTGCTTCAACTCGAATTTCAAATCGGTTCAGGAGAGAATCAATACGAAATTCGATAACAAGCTAAACTGGCAACGACTTGCGAACGTGCAACGTTAACGAGAGTCAGCTACTCATTATCACACAACAGTCAATTACAGCAGTAAAGAGTACAACTATCAACGAGAAATACGATAATAGTTCAGAGAGAAACTACAGCTTTTCAAAACACGTCATGTTTCCCTAAGACGTACTTTGGGGGGCAAATGTTATCCCGCCTTTTGGCAAGGTCAGGATACCAACGGACTGATTGAAAACCAAGTATCGCTCGTCATGGATATCGATGAATTTTGTCCGAGTCCGGATCGAGCTACAATTTATATGACGTGACGAGCACGGCCAGGGAAGCCTGCATTCCAAATTCCAAGTCAAATTGAGTTCATATGCTCAAGTTATGATGGATACAAGTTGAAGGGAAAAGCCACGTTTTCGTATCCATCACTATAGCTGATTTCGTATCCACCAAGGGTGCGCCCGGGTCGCATCGATCCCGTTCGCATCGACCAGTTAATAGCATTTCGTATCGATCAGGTTGCTAGTGTTCGAATCCATCGAGTTCGTATTGATGGACTTCGTACCCATCAATGGCTAGTACGACTCATATCAATTGGTCAAGTGTCTGCTTCGTATCCATCATGGAAACCTCTCTTCGAATCCATCTGGGCAGAGCAGTTCGTAGCCATCGACCTTAGTTAGCTCGTATCCATTAATATAACTGTAGTTCGAATCCATAGTTGGTGACTACTTCATATCCATCGAGCCAACAAACCTAGGTGACGTGTCAAATTCGATACGAACAAGGCGAGATCTACGGAGTCGATACGGTCAACTCGGAGTAAAGATCGGATCGAGGTAAAGTGTACGTGCCACATCATCTCAGACACACGTGCAGTTATCGATACGAGGGGATCGATTCGAAGCCATGGAGTCGAAACAAACAGCCATCGAGAGATTCCATTTCGTATCGACTATATCTCATGATCCACTGATCTAAATGCAATGAAATTTTCACCAGAGCTTGCATACACACTAAGGAATGTCTCTGCCAAATTTCAGCTCGATTGGACATCATCTTGATCGATACAAAATGGATTCGTATCGATCACAGATCGAGGCAAAACTTTCTGGAAACGGTCGCGTGGGCCCCCTCACATGCCAGACCAAGTCTCCCGAAGTTTGAGCAAAATCTCAGCCTCCTACGTCTATAAATAGAGCCCAGAGCCAACAGAAGGAGGATCTTTTGATTCTCAAGCGTCCAGACTCTGCCGGATCGAGATTTGCATCTTACTCTTACTGTTTAATTCGAATTCTAAGTTGCAATCCGCTGTTGTTCGCTGTAATCGCTTGTAATCATTGAAAGAGAATCAATAAAATCATAAAAACTTCATGGTGGACGTAGGCAATATGCCGAACCACTCTAAATTGCTTGTCTGCGTATTTACATTTCTATTTATTGGAGTTTTTGTTAGATAATCTTCATTTTCAGTTTATTTTATTCACTTTAATCTCTTCAAAAACTTCCGAAGAGTGTTGTGCCCATTTTCGGTACAAACAATTTGGTGCTTTCACTGAGAAAAAACCAGTTTTTTCTCCTACTCCTTGGATCTACTATCGACACTGGATTGCATAAATCCAAGAGGAAGATCCAGATCTCTAATCTGGAATCCTTCCATCCTATTCAGATTTGCGTAAAGTCTAGGAAAGGACTCCACCACTCAAGATGGTTAGCACAAGAACTGCCTCTATAGCTGCTGATCAAGAAGGTCGGGATAGATAGAATCCCACACAGCAGCCGCCATCCAATCAAGACAACACTGCTCACTCAGATACGTCAGGACCAGTCACCAGACAAGAGTTCCAAGTGTTGCTCCAAGAACTGACTCAAAGTCAGCAACAATTGACTGAACAGTTTCACGCTAACGCTGAATTGACCAACACATTAAACCGCCGAAGGCGTAGGAGGACCGGGAGGGATGATGTTTCCCACTCGTCCACTGAAAGTTCTGCCTCATCTGACTATCACGGCAGATCTACCCGTCCCCGATTAGACGTGAGTCACACACAAGCTACCGGATATCAACCAGCCTTGACCGTAGGACAATTGAGGGTTGGGCCGTCAACCAGCTTCCAGACCGGGCCCTCATCACGAGGAGGTGCTGTTCCACAGTATACCACAGACAATCGCACTGCAACCGCCGCGGCGGAGACAAGGGCTGATACCCGAAATCTGTCAAATCCGAACAATCAGCAATGTGGGCATACTCCTGAGCCATACGTCCCGGAAGATGCTGAGCCAAGGAGGCGAGACATGGACCGTCGACAGCGTCCGGTCCAAACACGCACTGTGGAACCCGACCACACCTTAGCTCAGCAGGCACAGAATGCGACGATGCCTGATATTTCAACCATGATACGTCAGATGATTCACGAAAGTCAGGGGCTTACCAATGACGATTGAGGAATCTCCCGTAGTCATACCCCTTTCACAGACGAGATATTATACGCTGATCCCCCTCGGCGATTCAGTATGCCAACTCTCCCAATGTACGAAGGAAGTAGTGAGCCCAATCAACATATATTGAAATATGAGTGTTCAATGAGCGCTGCAAGGGCTGATGATGAAGTAAAATGTCGAAGCTTCCCCATTTCTTTGGGAGGAATCGCAACAATGTGGTTTACAAGGTTGCCACCTAGATCTATCTCTTCGTTCGATCAACTGGCTAAGAAATTTGTCGAACAGTTTCGTATGCATGTCGCTAGACCTAAAGACGTTAACACCCTATCTAGTGTCACCCAAGCTCATGGAGAGACACTCAGGCGTTATTTAGAAAGATTCCACGCAACATGTGTGGAGATTAGTAATCCCAACGATAACTCGATTTTGATGGCATTAACTAAACGGATCGATCCCGATTCTGAGTTTGGAAATTGGTTAGCTGGGAAACCACCCGCATCGTTGGACCGTTTCTACTCCAAAGCCGCTCGGTTCTTACGGCAAGAGGATGTGAAACAGTCTAGGAAGCAGTACGATGCGAGGCCCAGAAGTGAAGGGATACAAATTAACGTAGCGGTTAATAAGTCCGGTGAGAGTTTCGGAAAAGTTCAGTTGAATATACAGAACAAAAAAACCCAGCCGAGAGGCAACAATGGTCAAGATAAGAAAAGAGATCAGAACCGAGGCCCACGACGTAGGGCTCCAATGTTTGATAATTACACGCCGCTGAATACGTCGTTGGAAAACGTGTACCTGCAAACTTGCATTCGTATCACTCCCAACTGAAAGAAATCCAAGCCGCCTTTGCCTTCGAATCGAATTAAACCTCGAATCCTCCTAATCACTTGTTAAACTTAGGTAATTAGATAATAAATCTTGGTTTAAAATAATGAGACTTAGAATCTCTGGCCATTACTACTGATTCCACGATCGACTCTGGTGGTGTGGTGGCCATGGATGGCCGGAGCGAGGTCGAGGATGGAAGGCACGAGGCATGGATGAAGTTGGAGAAGGAAAGGATTTGAGGGACACGAAGGAACTCATGGAAGGGTTGTCCGGCCTCCGTTTCGTATCGGTGAAGGAGGGAGGATGAGTCGTATCGATCTGGATTAGGGGCGTTCGAATCGATCTGGGTTGTTAGGTTTCGTATCGATCTGGTTGAGTGTCTTCGTACCGACCGATGGTAAGGTTTCGTATCGAATCGAAATGATCGACACAAAAGCTCAGACCTATTGATCGATACGAAGGTGATGCATATGATCGATACGAAATCGAGCATACCTTATCGATACGAATTGCTTGTTAAAGGATCGATATGAATGCATTTTTTTCCGATCGACACGAACTCGCACATTTTATGGATACAACTACCTTTTTTTACCGATACGATTTGGAGTTTTTTGGTGATCGATCTAACTTGAATTTTAACGAACTAGAGGCCCACTTGTATACTTGAAAATATGACCCCGACGAGCTTCTGCCTTGCATAAATTGACTTAACCATTGCACTGCATATCTGACTGCCTATTGAAGCTCGTCGATGGAACTATAACTTAACAAAATATTAAAGAACTTTAACTTGGATCGGTCTCTAAAGTCTGGATGGCACGGCCGTGACGGTCAGCGATGACGGTCACTCCAGTTGAATTTCGAAGTCTTGTTATTTGAATGCTTTCTTTATCTCTGTAGAATTTGCTAAGTAACATGTAGCACTGCACTACACAACAAATTCACATACTTCACACTGGGGAACACGGGCTTATTATCATCTAATAATGGGTTTTAATAAGTTGATTAGTTATGGAGTCCGCAAGTTTACAGCAACAGGAAAGTCAGAGTCTGTCTCTTCCAATAATAGATATGCCAGCCATCGCAGCTGAAGTCATAGACCCTGCTCCGAACGAACTACCTGATGCTACGTTAATCTGTAATCCCCAAGATTCTGTACTGTCCAATGTCTCTGAAGACATGTTGGGATGAATATGCCTAAGGCATGGTTTGTCATTGGACGATGTACTACTGCCAAGACCAGACGATAGACTGCACGCTCCCCCGGAGGGGTTTACTGCCTTTAATCGTCATACATGCACAGCAGGCACACTTCCTCCATTTAACCAATACATTAGAGAAGTGTTGTATTTTCTCAGAATCGCTCCATCACAACTACACCCCAACGGATACGCTACGCTGAACAGTTTATTTATTGTATCATGGAGCATCTCTTTCGGCCACCGGCTCCAACAGAGATTAGATATCTTTTTAACATCAAGAGTAGGGGAGATTGTTATCCCGCCTTTTGGCAAGGTCGGGATACCAACGGACTGATTGAAAACCAAGTATCGCTCGTCATGGATATCGATGAATTTTGTCCGAGTCCGGATCGAGCTACAATTGATATGACATGACGGCCAGGGAAGCCTACATTCCAAATTCCAAGTCAAATCGAGTTCATATGCTCAAGTTATGATGGATACAAGTTGAAGGGAAAAGCCACGTTTTTGTATCCATCTCTATGGCTGATTCCGTATCCACCAAGGGTGCGCCCGGGTCGCATCGATCACGTTCGCATCGACCAGTTAATAGCATTTCGTATTGATCAGGTTGCTAGTGTTCGAATCCATCGAGTTCGTATCGATGGACTTTGTACTCATCAATGGCTAGTACGACTCATATCAATTGGTCAAGTGTCTGCTTCGTATCCATCATGGAAACCTCTCTTCCAATCCATCTGGGTAGAGAAGTTCGTAGCCATCGACCTTAGTTAGCTCGTATCCATCAATATAACTGTTGTTCGAATCCATAGCTAGTGACTACTTCGTATCCATCGATCCAACAAACCTAGGTGACGTGTCAAATTCGATACGAACAAGGCGAGATCTATGGAGTCGATACGGTCAACTCGGAGTAAAGACCGGATCGAGGCGAAGTGCACGCGCCACATCATCTCAGACACACGTGCAGTTATCGATACGAGGGGATCGATTCGAAGCCATGGAGTCGAACCAAACAGCCATCGAGAGATTCCATTTCGTATCGACTATATCTCATGATCCACTGATCCAAATGCAATGAAATTTTCACCAGAGCTTGCATACACACTAAGGAATGTCTCTGCAAAATTTCAGCTCGATTGGACATCATCTTGATCGATACGAAATGGATTCGTATCGATCACAGATTGAGGAAAAACTTTCTAGAAACGGTCGCGTGGGCCCCCTCACGTGCCAGACCAAGTCTCCCGAAGTTTGAGCGAAATCTTAGCCTCCTACGCCTATAAATAGAGGCCCAGAGCCAACAGAAGGGGGATCTTTTGATTCTCAAGCATCCAGACTCTGCCGGATCGAGATTTTCATCTTACTCTTACTGTTTAATTCGAATTCTATGTTGCAATCCGCTGTTGTTCGTTGTAATCTCTTGTAATCATTGAAAAAGAATCAATAAAATCATAAAAACTTCATAGTGGACGTAGGCAACACGCCGAATCACTCTAAATTGCTTGTCTGCGTATTTACATTTCTGTTTATTGGAGTTTTTGTTAGATAATCTTCATTTTCAGTTTATTTTCTTCACTTTAATCTCTTCAAAAACTTCTGAAGAGTGTTGTGCCCATTTTTGGTACAAACAGAGATAGCCCATCTTATACATTCCTGGAGGCGGTCAGGAATTGTCAAGTAATCACCGGGTCTTGAACAGGCTGAGTTACTGAAAAACCGAATGGTTCTATGTCCGATGCTCCCCAGGATTTGCTAGCCGATGGTTAGTCAGACGTAAGTGTTGCAATCTTCTCCAAGAATTATCAAGATAATAGTAGTTGATGTAAAACTAATATCTTCTTTTCTTTATAACTGCAATTTCGCGACCTGAAGGCGGGTACTTCAAAAAAATAGTAAGGGTCCTTCAAGAAGTTCCAAGTGAAATGAGGGACATCGATTCGGTTCTAACCGACAGAAATATGAGAATCGTTGGACTGATTGAGCGGAATCAAAGCATAAGACTTGAAGGAACACTGAGAGCAGCCCCGAAGAAGCATTTGAAACGCAAAACACCCGGGGTCGTAATAACTGAAGGGGGTGATGGAGAGTGAACCCCCACGGACGATGAACTCGTTGCTGGGTCTTCGGGCGGATTTCAAGCAACAAAAGGAAGAAGAGAAGGCAAGGCTGCTGCTTATAAACGTCCTAAGTCTTCGAGGTGGAAATCAGTTGTGGTTCTTTGCCGGTTCCCGATATTAGAATCTTAGAGGCTCCTTCCTCGTCAATAGAGAGTCCCTTTGAAGGGCTTGCCGATATTCCGATTCCGGATTACGTGTCACTTCGACACGACACCGGGTTGGAGGAGCTTGATAGTGCTCTTGATTTAGGCGAGTCGCTTCCTATAAGTGCAGCCGACATTTCCGGTTGGTCGGGGGGTTGCACATACATACACACTTCACGGCACTACACGATTTCCAATCACAAGTTGTTCAATTCAAGAAACCACTAACTCTACTTCTCTTTTTTTTACAGATACGATGTTCGGACGAGGATCGATATTAGAAAGTCTTCGCTCAGCTCACCGATCTTCTTCATATTATGAGTCACGTAGGAGAGAAGAAGATAGAGACTGCGATCACGGGTACTCTAACTAGGAACGTCAAGAGAGAGATAGGGATAGGGACTACAGACATCGATCCTGATCCTACTCTCCTCCTCCTAGACTCCCTACACAACCTTCGTGTCAAGGGAGATAGCCAGTAGAGCCCCCTCATCACAAACCATCTTCGCATGCTTCTCGGTCTGAGTCTCAATGCCATAGAACTGAGGTTGAGCCTCTCGTCGTCGTTGAGCAAGCTATCACTGAGCCCACTGGGGAAGGGGCTATTAAAATTGCTCAGCTAAAGAAAGATTTCCCAAATATATGCTTCGACGGCTACATTTTCCCCCCTCACTTAAAGAGAATTCCATCAGAGGCGGAGAACACAATGCATGATTACATTCATGACATTTATTCCCAGTACAAAGAGTGGGCGAAGGCTGCAGAGAAAGCGTCGAAGGTGGCCTTCGAGCGGGTTAAACTAATCGAAAAGTTAGAATCTGATCTTGCCCAGAAGGACCTCATCGTCCAAGTGCTCAATGATGAAGCCGAGCCCTCTCGGAAATTAGAGATAGAGGCCACCAAAAAGGCCGATGAGGCGAATTTGGCCATGGAGAGGATGAGGCAGACACACTTTGCCTTGGTGGAGCAGATGGACCACCGAAACACCACAGTCACAGCTGAACGGGACGCCGCTCTGAAAGAACTCAACGAGCTCAAAGCCAAATTTTCTGAAATCATCAAAGAAAAAGATGATGCAAATAGAGCGGCCCAAGAAGCTTGTGAACAGGCTGTAGTGCTCCGGGGCGAGCGGGATGCAGCAACGGCTAAGGTCCATGCGGTGGAGACTGAGGTCGAGGAGAAAGTTCGAATGGCTGAGTCTAGGCTAGAAGCTGATGTTGAAGATCTCCTCATAGTTTATAACGCTAATGTTTTGAGGCACAGAAATCTAGCCTGGCTTGACAACTATCCGGCACATTTATACAACGCTTGGGGCCGATTGGTTGAGGAGGAGAAGGCGGTGCATCTGGGTGAATTAATCGACGAGTTTGAGCTTGGGAATCACATGCTAAATGAAGACGAACGAAAGATTCTCCATGAGTCGATGATTTCGCACGAAAAAGAAAGGCTCGGCACCCAACACTTGGAGGCCGGAGAAGGTTCAGGTGTTGAGCATCATGATTTGAGTGCTGAAGTTCCTGCGCCAACCCAGCTTGAATATGCACCTGCGGTTGATCCCCAGCCCATTCCTGCTTATAATCCGAATCAGCCGCAGCTATCTCCGGCCAGAGAACAAGTTTCTGAAGTCGTTCAGCCATCAACGAGCCAAATTGAGGAAGGTACTCTGAACATTCCGCATACTTGCTCAAAATTAGGAGCTTGATTTGAAACGTTTACTAACAGTCTTCCTTTTTTCTCTATCCAGTGACTGGAGTTACACCGATTGCGCCTCCTGCAACTCAAGAATCACATCAAGCGCAGGAGGCCATCATTACTGAAGCGACCATCATAACAACAACTGCGCCGATTGATGGAATGCAGGGGAGCACGCTTATCTTCGATGAACAGATGATGGAGGAACTCCTCGGTCATCACAGCGACCCCTTTGCAGACCTACCATTTGTTATGGGTGGAAGTGTACCTGCCACCGGCTCTTCCATGCCAACCACCGATGCTCCCAGCGAGGCTCAAGCAATTCGTGAAGAAGAAATATTGGCCGAAATTGATGTTGAAATGGAAGCAGCGGCTCATGGTGGTAGTTTTGGAGGTGGGATAGCGGCACCTGATCCGGCTCCATTAAGGATGATATCACCTGGTGGTATAGTTATTGACACCAGTATGCCTATCCCGCCTCCTATAGTCGATCCAGTTCCTCCGACTCCACCTTCAGGGAGCATTCCGGTACATTTGAGCTCTAATGAGGAAATTGATATTATGCCCCCTATTGGAGGTCAGCTGCCGAAAGGGAAAGGCTCGAAGAGAAAAATAAGTGGCAGCTCCAGTAGGTCTACACCGAAGGGAAAGCCGAATAAGAAGAGAGAGTAGATGTGCTTCTTCGGTTTATTTTTTGTAGATAGACAGGAATTTATCTTCTTTTTTCTTTGGTAGGCCGTGTATAGATGCGGGTTCGGCCCACGCTAGTAGGAATTTTGGAATCAACTTGTACATAATTTCTTTTCACAAATAGTTGAAATGAAACTTTATTTTGTTTTGAACTTAATGTGTGTCTATTTGCTTAAGTGTTCCAGCATTTGACTTCCTTGTTCAGTACACCTTGAAGTTTCAACTTTTGAATCTCGTTTGAGTCTATCCGTCAAGCTCTGAAACCACGGCCACAAGTCATGACTGGATGTTGAGTTGAACTCTAATGTTGTACTGCTTCAGTTAGCGATTAACACTTAAGTTCTGCCCCCAGTTTCAGGGGTGAATCGAATAGATCGGATATCGATCGTATTTCGCTTTCAATGCAGCATGCTTAGCATTGTTGAATTGATGTTAAAACAAGGAGAATTTGAGTGGTCGAATCAGACCCGCTCTTTTATTGATGATTGTATCCACGCTCCGGGGATTTAAGTCATTTTCGCGGGCGATCGGCCACGCTTGTTTGACACTTAGCATTTCGTCCATACTTTGGGACTTGAATAAATTCGTGGGCGCTCAGTCACACCCGTCCTGAATTTATACTCCGGTCCGCGCTCTGGGGACTTAGAGTCAATTGGCATTTTATAATCCAGTCCACGCTCTGGGGACTTGGAGTTGGTTGACGTTTACTTTCCGGTTTGCACTCTGGGAATCCGGATCGTTTCGATGTCTATACTTTGGTTCGCACTCTGGGAATCCAAAGTTAGGTGACGTTTTATACTCCAGTTCGCACTCTGGGAACTTAGAGTTAGTTGATGTTTATACTCCGGTTCGTATTCTAGGAATCCGGAGTTGGTAAACAGACGGTCAATCACATCTGTTGTGAGTTTTTGAATTTTGTTCGCACACCGGGAACGAAAGATGTATCAGGATCGTGGATGGTCGGATCACATCCACCCTGAGTTGACAAGTGAGGTAGTTAGATGGACGGGTCCATCCTCCTCAGACTTGGTTCGAATACAGGAGAAGTCGTTAGGTGGACGGATCCACCCTCTTCGAGACCGTATTTGTAAGTTTATACTCCAGTTCGCACTCTGGGAATCCGGAGTTATGTAAAGGATTGTCATGTATCAATCCTTTTTTGACTTTAGTGTGATGGCTTATCCCCGAGCTCGGGTTTCACTTAGTGAGTGACCGGTCGTATCACAGTTACTCCCTATTTGAATAAATTCCACCGTATGATGGAACTTAGCTCTCCGTGCATAGTGATGGTCATATGAAGTATTTCAAGTAAATCACAGCTCTGGCCCAAAGAGATTGCACTTTATTGCTGAAATAAGAAAATACGGCAAAATCAGTTGCCTTATTACAAATTATAATTTCGAAATGCAGAAATAAATTGCAAATGAGAAATGGACTGAATAAATAAACAGAGCCTGTTAAGTGTAGTAGCGACGAAGACTCTCGCCGTTCCAGGCTCTCGGAAGAGTGAGACCGTCAATGGTCGATAATTTGAATGTGCCATCTCCGAGCTTTTGTTTAATAACATATGGTCCTTCCCAAGTTGGCTTCATATGCGAAGGGACCGGATAAATTCTTTTAAGTATGATCTCGCCAAGTTCAAAGGTTTGGGGTCGGACCTTAGCATTGTATAGTTGGGCGACTCGACTTCGATATGCGGCTGCCCTCAAATCAGCCTCTTCACGCTTCTCATCCAAAAAATCGAGAGATTCAGCAAGCAATATAGCATTTGTCTTCGGATCGTAGTATGTCACACGATGAGAAGGTACTTCTAATTCGACTGGAATAACAGCTTCTAAACCATAAGAGAGAGAGAACGGAGTGTGACCGGTCGCGGACTTGTGGGTTGTACGGTAGGTCCATAAGGCCATAGGAAGTTCATTGACCCATTTGCCTCTGGCTTTTTCCAGTCGTTTCTTCAGAATGGATTTTATAACTTTATTAACAGCTTCAACCTGTCCATTCACTTGAGGGTGTGCGATTGCGGAGAATTTCTTCTGAATGTGGAATCATTGACAGAAATCCTTAAATTCAGCACTATCGAATTGGGTCCCGTTGTAAGTGATGATAGTACATGGGAGACCAAATCGGCAGATGATGTTGCGCACTACAAAGTTGATCACCTTCTTTGTTGTGATTGTAGCAAGGGGTTTAGCTTCTGCCCACTTGGTAAAGTAATCAACTGCTACAATGGCGTACTTCGCACCACCTTTGGCTAGAGGTAAAGAGCAAATAATATCAATGCCCCAGACCGCGAATGGTCATGGGCTGACCATCTGTGTTATCTTGGTAGGTGGGGCTCTAGGAATTCGAGCATGCTTCTGACACTTATCACATTTCTTGGCATAATCAGATGCATCACGATTTACAGTAGGCCAATAATATCCGTATTGAAGTACTTTCTTGGCAAGAGCTTGTCCCCCGGTGTGGTCGCCACATTCTCCTTCATGCACATCATGTAATACACGTTTGATTTCATCGCGAGCGATACACCAGAGTAAAGGAACAGAATATCCTCTTATATACATGACTCCATTCTGAATAGTGAACCGCGAAGCTTTTCTAAGAATCTGTCTCTTTTCACTCCTACGCTCTGGAAGGGTTCCGTGTTCGAGATAATTTCTAAATGGAGTCATCCATGACTCCCTTTCGAAAACGACATCAAATATCCAATCGGTTTCCATCTGATCAATGCTCGACGAAGATAATATCTCTATAAGAACAAGTCTCATTTGCTGTGCTTCACCTGTACTGGCTAACTTTGCCAACGAATCAGCTTTCTGGTTGTGTTCTCGTGGTATGTAATAGATGGCATAATAGTCAAACTGATTCAATGTCTACTGAACCTGGGCAAGGTAAGCGGCTATTCTATGATCTCTGGCTTGGTACTCCCCTCGAACTTGACATACGATCAATTGCAAATCACAATAAACTTCCACCGCAATGATTCTTGTTATCCCACCTTTTGGTCAAGGCTGGAATATCAACAAAATAACTGGAAAATGATGGATATCAGGATTGGAAATCGATTGGAGATAAGGCTTTGATCGATGTCGTCAAAATTTGGCCGAGCTCCAATCATGGCGGGATCGATAGAAAATGATGATCAAGGCTAGGAGAGGCTACGTTTCAAATCTCGGGTCAAATGGAGTTCATTTGCTCAAGATGATTGATGGATACGAACAAGGCGTTCGTATCGATCAGCATGGATACAAACAACATGTTCATATCGATCAGGTAGGAAGGCCAGATGGGTTTTGACTCGATGACAGTGGACCCGGATTGGATAGGTAAGCGTGCGATGGTTTGTTCGACTCGATACTGTTCCTATCGATCAATGTTGGATACTTCGACTCGATACTGTTCGTATTGATCAATGTTGGATACTTCGAATCGATATTGTTCATATCGATCGAGTCGTTGCGAAGAAGACTGGAAGCGATAGAAAATGGATGTGAATGAATGTTTACAAAGCCTGGACACGAATGAGAAGCAAGCGTGATTTCAGGAAAGAAGCAATCAACCCGGCATGAAAATTGGATCGAGCCTTGGAAGTAGCGCCACGTCACCAGCGCACACGTGAAGGGCATCGATTCGAACACGATCGAGTCGAATAGATCGATTCGAACCAGACGAACTGCCGAAAGTCCCCATTTCGTATCGATCATAACTCGACATTTACAAGTCCAAATGCCATGAAATTTCACAGAAGCCTACGCACAAGCTAAGGAATGTTCACACCAAGTTTCGACTCCATTGGAAAAAATCTTGATCGATACGAATTATGTTCGTATCAATCACGGATCGAGTCGAAACTCCATGGGATCGTTCGCGTGGGCCCACTCACGTGCCAGGAGGATTCTCCCGAAGTTTGAGCGAGATCTTTGCATGGAACGCCTATAAATAGCACCCCAAAGTCAACAGAAAAAGGATCTTTTTTGGCTATCCAACGTCCAGACTCTGCCCGATTCGAGATTGCTCCCCATTACTGCTGTTGTACTCGGCTTTTATCGTAGTTATCTGCTGTAATCAATTGTAACCAGTGAGGAAAGTCAATAAAAGATTAACTTTTAGAGTGGACGTAGGCCGGACATAGCCGAACCACTATAAATATTGTGTCTCTGTCTATTTCTTTTCGTTTTAAGTTCATTATTCTTCACTTTTTATCCTCTACATCACTTAGATCTATGATCATATACTGCCGATTTATGTTCATACACTGGTGCTTTCACGACATTCGGGGTTTCTGACCAATTTTGGCGCAAACACTTTGGTGCTTTCACTGAGAGGAACTAGCATCCGCTCTGCCAGATTGGGAGTCCAGATTTGAAAGCTCGAAGAATTCAGATTTGAAAGGCGATGACATGACAAACGAGTATAAGACAAAGAGCCGAGAGAAGCCAACAAGGGGGAAGTCAAGAGGCATCCTCTGGAGTTGGAGAAGGACAAGCTTCGATCTACATCACCAGGGACGAAATGGAGGCTATGGCGGATTCAATTCTTGAAAGGTTGTTGAAGAGTCAACAAGAAATGATGCAAAACTCCTTTGATCAGATGCGAACAACAGGAACAGCTGGAGCTTCAGGAGTTCAGATCCACAGAACAGGAGCAGAAGGCCCAAACAGACAATTAAATGGAGCAGCTCAATAAGGCACAACACCTAACCAGCACACGACCATAAATCTGGATGGATCCAGACATGGGGGCACACCACCCGGCAGTAATGGGCCAGTTCATGGAGGAAGTCCAATTAACACCACACAACAGGATGCTGACAAGAATTTAGGATCGCGGGATGAGGAGTACGTACCAGAATTCCCTCGGGGACTCGGGGGGCAACCATTGGCAGACAACGCTGGATTGGCTGAGATTATCAAGCGAACTATGCGCAGAGGTTTGACGAACCGGGATCTGGAAGGGGTAAAAAAGAGTCTGTTTACTCGTGAAATCAGAATGGCTCGGAACCCACCAGAGTTCAAGCAACTTACGCTAGATGTATACAATGGAAAAGCTGATCCGACTGATCACTTCATGAGCTATACAAGACATATGGAAGTGCTGGGGGCATCAGAGGAAGTGATGGCCCGATGTTTCCCTCTGTACCTAACGGATATAGCTGCTATGTGGTTCAGACAGCTGGAAGAAGGATCTATTAGGACATGGACAGAGTTGGTGGATAGGTTTCTGAAGCAGTTTCGGGTTCGTATTAAGAGACCGAAGAACGTGAAGACGTTAACGTCAGTAAAGAAAAGGATAGATGAATCGCTCAGAGCTTTCTTAACTCTGTTCAATGCAGCAATTGCTTCGGTGGATCGGCCGGATCCATCGATGGTTTTAATGGCAGCATTATCAGGAGTCAGGAAAGATTCAAATTTCAAAGTATCTCTAATATGTTACCCACCATTGGATCTTGGGGAATTCTTTCACGAAGCTGAGAGATTCCATCGGCAAGAAGATGCATGTTCAGATATGAAATTAAAGGAGGTGAACGCAGCTGAGGATGGTGGGCCATCCAGCGGAGGCTCAGATAAAGATAAAGCAAAAAGGAAGCTGGATGATGAATTAGGAAAAGCTAGGAAGCGATGGAGGGAACCAAAGTTTTCCACTTACACAGGATTAAACGAAACATTGGAACGGATATTCATGGAAACTCGGAATCGCCTTCCCTATCGAAGGCCGGCTAGGAGAGAGCCCTCAGAACGTGAAAGGGCATCAGGAAGGCACTGTCTTTTTCATGACTTAGATGGACATGATACAAATAGTTGCAGGCATCTGAAGGACATAATTGAGGAGCATGTAAGGAATTGGCAGTTGCAACAATATGTTGGGGCTCGGAATGCGGTAGTGGAGCGGGGGCAACCACCGTCCACCTCAAATAACGAGGGCGTGGCGCCCAGGAATGATGGTCGATTGGTCATCAATTGACAGGGACGATATGAAATAAGTAGCAAACTACTGGCAAATGGCCAAGTCATTTACTCATGTATGGGGACGAAGATGGCCCCTAGGCATGCTATGACTGACAATAAACCGCGATGCTATGGTTTGTGAAATTTGTTTCTTCTTTTGGTTTGGACATTTGCTTTTTCTGGTTCGGTTTTGGAGTTCGGTTTGAACTCCTGGTTTTGTTTGTTTTCTGGTTTGGACTTTCATTTGGATGATTGTTTTCATCTGGTTTTTTATAAAGGTCGTCGGGTATGGATTATGCCTGGCAAGGGGTAAGTCTCTTCATCCGAACGTGGCGAATTGGCTTATTCAGGTCATCGAGTATGGACTATGCTCGGCAAGGGTCCGGAGCGACCATGATTTGGCCTAGGACTTAGGCCCTATATTATCGGTTGATATTTAGGTCGTCGGGCATGGACTATGCTCGGCAAGGGTCCGGAGCGACTAGGATTCGGCTTAGGACTTAAGCCATGGCATTACTCAGCATCCAGGGACACTGGGCCATGGTCGTCAAGTGTGGATTGCGCTTGGCAAGAACCCGGAGAGGTTACAGATTTGGATATCGACCCGAAGAGGTCCTGGATTCGGTTATTGGTTATTGGACAAGGATGGATTAGGACTCGGATATCGAGTACGGATGGATATGGAATTGGCTAAGGCTTTGGTTACTGGATTTGGAATCAGACATCGACTCGGAGCAGTCAAGATCGATGCACTTGGATGATATGGCAATGGACTTTGGATATTGGATTCGGAACTATTCAAAACAACCATTCTTATCACAAGGCATGTTTTGGGGGGCAAATGCTATCCTACCTTTTGGTCAAGGCTAGAATATCAACAAAATAACTGGAAAATGATGGATATCAGGATTGGAAATCGATTGGAGATAAGGCTTTGATCGATGTCGTCAAAATTTGGCCGAGCTCCAATCATGGCGGGATCGATAGGAAATGATGATCAAGGCTAGGTAAGGCTATGTTTCAAATCTCAGGTCAAACGGAGTTCATTTGCTCAAGATGATTGATGGATGCGAACAAGGCGTTCGTATCGATCAGCATGGATACGAACAGCGTGTTCGTATCGATCGGGTAGGAAGGCCAGATGGGTTTCGACTCGATGACAGTGGACCCGGATTGGATAGGTAAGCGTGCGATGGTTTGTTCGACTCGATACTGTTCCTATCGATCAATGTTGGATACTTCGACTCGATACTGTTCGTATCGATCAATGTTGGATACTTCAAATCGATACTGTTCGTATCGATCGAGTCGTTGCGAAGAAGACTGGAAGCGATAGCAGATGGATGTGAATGAATGGTTACGAAGCCTGGACACGAACAAGAAGCAAGCGTGATTTCAGGAAAGAAGCAATCAACCCGGCATGAAAATTGGATCGAGCCTTGGAAGTAGCGCCATGTCACCAGCGCGCACGTGAAGGGCATCGATTCGAACACGATCGAGTCGAATAGATCAATTCGAATCAGACGAACTACCGAAAGTCCCCATTTCGTATCGATCATAACTCGAGATTTACAAGTCCAAATGCCATGAAATTTTCACAGAAGCCTACGCACAAGCTAAGAAATGTTCACCCCAAGTTTCGATTCCATTGGACAAAATCTTGATCGATACGAATTACGTTCGTATCGATCACGGATCGAGTCAAAACTCCATGGGATCGGTCGCGTGGGCCCACTCACGTGCCAGGAGGAGTCTCTCGAAGTTTAAGCGAGATCTTTGGCTATCCAACATCCAGACTCTGCCTGATTCGAGGTTGCTACCCATTACTGCTGTTGTACTCGGATTTTATCGTAGTTATCTGCTGTAATCAATTGTAACCAGCGAGGAAAGTCAATAAAACATTAACTTTTAGAGTGGACGTAGGCCGGACATAGCCGAACCACTATAAATATTGTGTCTCTGTCTATTTCATTTCGTTTTAAGTTCATTATTCTTCACTTTTTATCCTCTACATCACTTAGATCTATGATCATATACTGCCGATTTATGTTCATACACTGGTGCTTTCACGACATTCGGGGTTTGTGACCAATTTTGGCGCAAACACTTCTCAAGTCTCTGACAAGTTTTAATCTAGCCAGTAGGGCTTCATATTCGGCTTCGTTATTAGTTGCATGGAAGTTGAACCTTAGAGCATAACATATAGATCGACCTTCAGGAGTTTCAAGCACAACCCTTACACTCGAGAAACAATCATTTGATGCACCATCTGTATGCAGCTTCCAGATATACTTGGGAGATTCTGGTTTCAGACAAGTCCTCTGGGATGGTAAATTCAGCAATGAAATCTGCTAGAACTTGTCCTTGAATGGCTCGTCTTGGAGTATAAGTAAGGTCAAACTGACTTAACTCGATATTCCATTTGAGTAACATACCAGACGTCTCAGGTCGCGTAAGGACCTGTCGTAACGGCTGGTCGGTGTAAACGGTGATTGGGTAAGCTTGGAAATACGGACAGAGCTTCCTCGAGGCAATAACAAGACAATAAGCCAATTTCTCTAGCTTCGGATAATTTCTTTCAGCTCCGGTTAGCCGCTTGCTTATGTAGTAGACTGGCTTTTGTATTCGGTCCTCCTCCCGAACTAGGGCAGCACTGATTGCGTTTTCTGATACCGCCAAGTAAATGTACAATTTCTCATGATCGACAGGTTTTGACAAGATTAGCGATGTGGAAAGATGTTGAATTAGTGCTCGGAATGCGCCCTCACATTCCGTAGTCCATTCAAAGTTTCATTCCCTTTCGGATCAGATCGAAGAAGGGAATGCACTTGTCAATGGACTTTGAAATGAACCTGCTCAGTGCTGCTACTTTTCCGTTGAGACTCTGGACTTGCTTTATAGTTTTCGGAGTTTCAAGATTTCTAATTGCCCATATCTTTTCAAGATTGGCTTTGATTCCTCGAGCGTTGACGATAAACCCAAGGAATTTACCGGATGCTACCCCAAAATGACGTTTCAATGGGTTGAGCTTCATTCTGTACTCTCGGAGGATATTAAACATTGACTCCAGGTCTCTAATGTGATCGGTGAAAAATCGCGACTTGACTAGCATGTCGTCCACATATACCTCCATGGTCTTTCCAATCTGGTTAGCGAACATTCGATTAACTAACCGTTGATAAGTGGCCCCGGCATTCTTAAGTCCAAAAGGCATAACTTTAAAGCAATAGAGTCCCATATTGGTTACGAAGCTGGTATGCTCCTGGTCGGGCAGGTGCATGGGTATTTGATTATAGCCAGAGTACGCATCCATGAAGGATAAAAGTTCATGTCCAACCATTGAGTCTACAAGTTGATTAATTCGTGGAAGTGGAAAACTGTCTTTGGGGCAAGCTTTATTCAAGTCTGAGTAGTCAACACATGTTCTCCATTTCCCATTTGGCTTTCGGACAAGTACAGGATTGGACACCCATTCCGGGTATAATGCATCTCGAATGAACCCATTCATCTTAAGCTTATCTACCTCTTCTTTAAGGGCGGCAGATCTCTCTGGATCCATACCACGCCTTTTTTGCTTGACCGGGACGTACCGCAGGTCAATATTCAGTGTGTGGCTCGCGATGTCCGGCGAGATCCCACATATATCAAAGTGCGTCCAGGCAAACACATCAAGGTTTACCCGGAGAAATTCAACCAATTCCTCTTGCATTTGTTGGCTTAGCTGAGATCCAATCTTTATCATTTTCGAGTCATCGTTATCGTCGATTGGAACATCGATCGTCAGTTCGGCCGGAGAAGCTTGACTGTTTTTACCTTCATCTTCACTTTTGGTATCTCTCGGGTCAAGATCTCTTTGGAATTTGTTGGAGTGCCTGGGCCCGGGCCCAGGCGCTAATTGTCAATTATCAGTAAAGCAGACGCAGAGAGATTCCTCTACGCCCTTTCCTTTTTCTTTCCGCTGCGCCTCGCGCAGCTCAGCAACGTAACAGGCTCGCCCTGCGTCCTGATCCCCTTAAACAACTCTGACACCATTGTTGGTAGGAAATTTCAAAGTCAAACACCATGGGGCGATGGTAGCCCTGAATTCAGCTAGGGCTGGTCGGCCTAAGAAAGCAGTATATGGGGAGTTTATATCCAAAACAACAAACTGTAATATCTGGACTCTCCAGCGCTCACCAATTCCCAACTCCACTGGAAATTCCACCACTCCAGTGGGTGTAGTTGCACTCCCGTAGAAACCATGAATGCGAGACTGACATGGCTTCAAGTCTTTAGTCTCCATTCTCATCTAGTCATAAGCTCGTTTAAACAAAATATTCACAGAGCTTCCGCTGTCTACCAAGATCCTCTTCATCCAAGCAGGACCTACTTGAGTTGATATGACGAGCGGATCAATAGTGGGGGCTTTGATCATGTTGGCATCCCGACCTCGAAATACGATGTCATCTGCCATCGTTCTTTGCTGTTTGGCCGGGGCCCATCTTCAGAATTACTACAACATTCAAAGTCTGCATGCCTAATAGAGCTGTCATACGACTCCATTTCCTTCCAGCTTCGGTCTGCTGGATGAGGACCACCACAAATAGTGTTTATCACCAACCTCCCACCAGTACGAGCGGGTTCCTCCTATCTAGCCGGATTTGGTACATGATTTTGATTTGATGGGCCCGCTCCTCCAGACTATGGTGTCCGCACAAACCGTTCTAACTTCCTTTCTCTTATCAACTTTTCGATGAGATCCTGCAAGTGACGGCATTCATTTGTGTTATGGCCGTAGCTTTCGTGGAATCTACAAAATTTCCCCATCTGAGTTTGCTTCTCAGATGACTGTTTCGGAGCAGGCTTCTTGTACTGAATAGTATTGCAGGTTTGTAGATATACGTTCTCCAACGACGTATTCAAAGGAGTGTAATTATCAAACATTGGAGCTCTACATCATGGACCACGGTTCTGATCCCGTTTTCTATTTTGGTTACCATTGCCTTTTTACTGATCTTGTTTATTTTGAATGTTCAATTGCACTTTTCCGGAATTCTCCCCGGATTGTTTAACAGTAGTATTACTTTGAACTCCTTCCACACTAGGCCTCGCATCATACTTTTTCCTAGACTGTTTTGCATCCTCCCTTCTCAAGAATTGGGCTGCCTTGGAATAGAAACGGTCCAATGATGTGGGGGGTTTTCCGGCCAACCAGTTACCGAAATTAGGCTCAATCACTTAGTTAGTGCCATAAGAATAGAGTTATCATTTTGGTTGCTAATCTCAGCACATGCAGCATGAAATCTCTCTAAATAACGCCTGAGTGTCTCTCTAGGAGCTTGAGTGACACTTGATAAAGTATTAACATCCTTCGGTGTCGCGACATGCATACGAAATTTCTCAAGGGGGTAGTCGGGTAAACCACATAGTCGCTATACCCCCTAGTGAAATCGGGAGGCTTCGGCACTTGACTGCATCGTCAGCTCGTGCAGTGTTCATCAACCATTCGTACTTTAGAATATGCTGATTAGGGTCAGAGTTCCCTTCATAAACGGGTAAAGTCGGCATCCTGAATCACCGAGGTGGTTTAGCATAAAGTATCTCATCAGTAAAAGAAGTATGACTCCGGGATATTCCCCAGTCGTCATTGCTAAGTCCTTGACTTTCACGGATCATTTGACGGATCATTGCTGACAGATCGGGCATCTGGGCATTTTGAGCAGGCTGGGCCAAGGTGTGGTCGGGTTCCATAATGCGAGGAGGGGCCGGTCGCTGTCGATGGTCCATGTCTTGCCTCCTTGGTTCTATGTCCTCGGGGACGTAAGGCTCAGGATGGTATTCACGCTGGTGATGGTTCAGATCTGTCCGATTTTGGGTCTCAGCACCCAAATCAGTGGCTGTCGTTGTACGGTTATCAGTAACATGATGTGGGGTAGCGCCTCCTCAGGAGGAGGGTCCAGTTTGACGGCTGGTTGATGGGCCAACTCTCAGTTGCCCAACATTCAATGTGTGTTGATGCCCACTGGCCTGTGTGTAACTTCCGTCTAGCCGTGGGCGTGTAGACCTGTGATGATAGTCAGAAGAGGCTGAACTTTCAATGGATGAATAGGAAGCCTGATCCCTCTTGGATCTCCTTCGTCGTTAACGGTTCAGTTGGTTGGTTAGCTCCACATTAGCACGGAGCTGTTGAGTGAGCTATTGGCGATCTGAGTCAACTATTGCATTAACATCTGAAATTCTTTCCTGGTGATAGGGCCTTGCGGATCTGATGGTCCAGTAGCATTCTGATCGGCTGGAAGCGGCTGCACGGGATTCTGTCTGTCCTGTTCTTTTGGATCTGCAGCTGTAGAAGTAGTCCTTATGTTAACCATGGTGGATGATGAAGCTCTCTCCTAGACTTGTAGCAAATCTGAATAGGATGGAAGAACTTCTGAAATTGAGATCTGGATCTTCTCCTTGGATGTTTGCAATATGGTATTGGCAGTAGATCCAACGAGTAGAAGGAAAAAAACTTGTTTTTTCTCAGTGAAAGCACCAAAGTGTTTGTACCAAAATTGGGCACAATACTCTTCGGAAGGGTTTGAAGAGATAAAAATGAAGAAATTAAATGGAAAAAGAGGATTATCTAACAAACACTTCAAAAACAAATAAGAAAGTACGCAGAAACACAGAGATTTAGAGTGGTTCGGCGTGTTGCCTACGTCCACTATGAAATTGATATTTTATTGATGTTTTCTTGCTGATTACAACTGATTACAGTGGATTACAGTGGATTACAGTGATGAAATTCGAGTACAACAGCAACCTTGTAGTGCAAAAATGCTTTCGGCAGAGTCTGGACGTCAAAGAGCCAAAAGATCCCTTTTCTGTAAGCTCTAGGGTGCTATTTATAGGCGTAGGATGCAAATATCTCGCTCAGATCTCGGGAGACCTCTTTTGACATGTAGGCGGGCCCACGCGATCGATCCCACGTGATTTGCACTCGGTCCGTGATCGATACGAACCAATTTCGTATCGATCAAGATTTGGCCCAATCGAGTCGAAACTTGGCATGAATATTCCTTAGGTCGTACGTAAGCTCCTGTGAAAATTTCATAGCATTTGGACTTGTGGATCACAAGTTAAAGATCGATACGAATTCGAGCCTTCGGTAGGCTATTCAGTTCGAATCGATCCTTTCGTATCGCTCTGTTCGAATCGAGGTTGAGCGCGTGCCTGCGAATTGTCGTGGCGCTTAGTTTTTGGATCGCTCCACTTTTGATGCCGAGTTGACTGCTTCCTCATTCGCATCCAATGTCGATGCTTTGCCCGTATCGATCGACTTCGGCCTTGTTCGTATCGATCGCCTTTGGCCTTGTTCGTATCGATCATCTTCGGCCTTGTTCGTATCGATATTAACTATTCTGCTCGTATCGATCGTATTTGGTCCTGTTCGTATCGATTGATTGATCTATTATGTTCCTACAAAATCGAGTGCTTGGTTCTATTCGTATCGATGGGAAGTGGCTATTTCGTATCGATCGGTGGTTGATCGATACGAAGTATGTATGATGTTTGATCAACATGAACTAGACACCTGTATTGCAGTCGATGGATACGAAAAGGACAATAGCTGATCGATTCGAAGTGGGCCTGCCTTCTAATGGATACGACGAAGGCCATTCTCGATGGAAATGAACAAGACAGCTTCTGATCGATACGAAGTGGAGTTGCTTGCCGATGGAGTCGAATAGATCGATACGAACAAAGCATACTCCCCTGATGAATACGAAGTAATGCGCTTTGATGGATACGAAATGATGGATGCGATAGTGATGATTTCTTTGGCTTGCATCGATCATATCTTGAGCATACGAACTCGGATTGACCTGAAATTTGGAATGTTGGCTTTCATAGATTTGCTTGTCATGTCTTGTCGATTGTAGCTCGATTCAGACTCGGACAAAATTTATCGATATCCATAGCGAACCTGCGTATAACCGATTTTCGGGACGGACTGTCCTTGTTTTCTAGTTGAGTTCCTGGTATCACGGCCTTGCCAAAAGGCGGGATAACAGTGTTGTTATGTTATTATGTTTGCTTTGTCTAATATACATATTCACTATAAAATGGACCCATAACTATATTTTGGGGAATAGGGTAGAATAATCAGCTAGGTTGACCCAGTAGTGAATATAAATTGAGTTAACTCCTGAATGAGTTGAATTGCATCCAGGAGGTTAGGAATATCCGAACATAGGATGCCTAAACACTGATTAAAGAAGTTGTCAGATAGATAAGTTCATAGTAAACTCATTAAAACTATGAGTAGAAAGAGTTATTGGTTGGGGCCAATAGGTTTGTAGTGAAACCATGAAAACTATTTTCGGATTAATTTATTGACAAAAGTCAATAGGTTCCTAGTCAACCCATGAAAACTAGGATAAGAGGAAAGTTATTGGAGATAGCAATAGGTTCAAGGAGAACCATGAATAAGGAAGTTATTGGCAAGGGCCAATAGGTTCTTAGTGATCCCATGAAAACTATGAAACCGAACAGGGAGTCTATAAATATTAAACAGGTTATTAAGTCAGCCTATGAAAACTAATAGGTTAATAGTGACCCTAGAAACTATAACTGAGATAGTTAGTCAAAATGAATGGGGATGGGTAATCCAAAATTGATTTACTTGTTTGCATATCATCATAATATTTTGAATTGTTATGTTTTAACCATTATGGATGCAGGAGCACAATATATGGTTTTTATAAAGTTTTGGATAAGATACTAGTGATGGAAAAACCGTTCCGCTATACGGCATGGTCTCACTAGATATCTAAATGGTTTGAGATGGTAGATTATTATTCATACCCGGCTTTATGTCTGACTCAAAGTTTATGTTTTCCCCTTAAACTCTTGGGCGCTCAATTGATTTTGAGTAGTTTGAGAGTTGAGGGTTTCAGGTTCTCCTTAGATGAATAAGCTTTCGGAGACATACAGGAGGTAGGATACCTATTAGGAGTTCTCTCCTATTTTGATTTTGCTGTGTTTTGTTGTAAAGGCAAAGATGTTTAATTGCCTAGTTATATACTCTGATTGTCTAAGGGGGCATCTTCATATGTCACTCTTGGCATATGTTGTAATAATTATATTTTCTCTGAACGTGGTTCTCGAATATGGGATTATTTAATGAATGTTGAAATGATTTGAAATGGAATGTGAAAGTTGTTTTATGATTTTAAAATTTTCCATATCCATGTGTTTCTGTTATATCAATGTATCTAACATTACCGTATTTGGTCGTCGAGGATTAATAACTATGGATGACTGCAGCATCCACAGCCATTAGTTTTGGGCCTCCAAATGGGGATGTTGCAGCAAATTTCAATGACGACGACATGCGATTCAATGTTGATGATTCCATGATGGAAAGTGATGGCTTTGACGATGGGATGGCTGCACTTTGTGACATAGAGTATCGGACGACAAGTCAGATTGAAGGAACTGTCGGAGGAGGTTACGGGATGAACGATGATATTCTACGACTGGCGATTGTTGAGAATCATTCCAATTCACGATGGCTTTATACGGGAGTTGTAAGAACAGTTCTAAGATATGCTCTGCTACGAATGATGTATGTAATAGGATCATTGAAACTCAAAGGTTCGTAGAGTACTTGTAAAGTAGAGGTAATGTGAGGGCACCCACTTGGACTATGATGGGTTCTGATCTCCATGACGTAGAATCTGATCTCCATGATGGGCGATCTTTACCTAGATCAGCCATGACGTGAAGTTTAGTTCATGCCTACTAAGTGGCATGAATACAAGTAGGAACTGGGATGTTGAGTAGTCCTTGACCATAACGGTCACATGAGTTAAAACTTATCCAACGCACTGAATGAGGGAATAGAAGGATGGATGATGGATGTTTTGTTTTCTTTGGTTGTTTATCACCTTAGGGATGTCGCGATGTAGATATTATTGAAATAGATGTCTAGACACCCATTAGTACTTTGACGTATAGTACACCGTGATGATTACGATGTAGAATAACATATATCCTATGTTATGTGCTAACTCTGTGGATGCAGGGATACATCAGGTGTGATTCTCCATACCTATTTGTCCTAGTATATTGACTTTATAATATTTGAGATTTTCCACCGCTCACACTAGACTGTTGTCTGACTCAAGATTTTATGCATTTTTCTATTATTCCGGATACTCTTAAATGAGTAGATTAGGGATATCGGGTCTGTTTATCACGTGGAGCTGGATGGGTGAAGAGTAGGAAGCTACATTCTCATATATTACTATTTTTAGTTGTTATTGCTTATTATTCCACTGTGCAGCACTATGAAGCTCACTAGTGTTATTATCTATTTAGAGGCAGTTATTTATTCTGAGTTTATTTTCAGTTGTATAAATTCTATCACTTATGATGTATAACCGTATGGATCTATGTACTCTGATTTCAATGGTTCATTCAGTTATTACTGTCTCGCCTATTTTATATCTATGGTGACTATTATATTTTAATCGATGCGCTGTGAGATATAGGATAGGTTCCGTGAAGTTTTATTTACTTTACAACACATTATCCAGACACCGTTATAGTGAATTATATAGTTACATTGGGTGTTGGTCATGTAGGGCAGTCATCACAGTCATCAGAAGATGTTGTTTAGCTATGCTTAAGGGAAACCATCGATTTTTAAGAAGAAATAAACATAGTTTCAAACAGAGATCATGAGGCGGTTAGGCTTTGGAAGTGAGAATTACTTGGACGATCATGCAAATTGGTTATGTGAGATATCAGTCGACACTTGTTAAGCGGGCCTTTGTAATTAAGCTTCAAATGTATCTATAGTTTGGAAGAAAAACAAGCAACAGTTACTATGTAAATATACAATCTTAACATATGCCTAGTAAGCACTTATTATACACAAAATTGAAAGTTAAGAAAGTACGGTATCATTTGGTTTGAAAATGAACTTTTGTTTTATGTTTTCAGAACGTAATTTAAAAATTCATGGAAGAGGGGCGAAAACAGTCAATTTGAAAAATGGTTTTAACATATAAAATTGAAAAAGGTTTTTCTTGCTTCGTTCTTTTAGGAATTATCTAAACCAATCTTCTCCCATTCCCTTCTACCCTTTATTGGAATGATTCAGATTTTCCAACCACCCCTTCTCTCACATGCAATTTGACAAAGACAAAACACAAAACTTTCCTTTAAGCCAAACACTACATGATATTACTGAAAATACATATGTTATGCATTTCTCAAAAGTTCATGAATAAATCAAATTAGACCGCAAATGAAGTTGCATAATCTATAAACTGATGATATAAATATGAATAAAAGAAAATTCATATTTTGAAAAATGCATATGTATGTTTTTTTTGGAATGATACAAAAATACCAAGTTATAATATATGTAGTTGCAAAATTAACTGTTAAAAAATGCAAATGTTTTTTATGCAAAATGAACAAATTTTACATTGAAAGATAAAATATTTTCTCACTTATTGAAAACATGAATATATATCTATGTAAACATTTAAATTGTTTCCAAAAAAGTTCAATGCTATCAACAGTTACATAATACACACATATACATACATGTATGTATATGTATATGTATATATTTATGTATGTGTATATACAAAGAGAGATGTTTAATGACACCCCTCTTTTGTAAAGCCCTAATTTTAATCACTTGCTTATATTTAAGTAATAGTATAATGTGAAAAGAAAGACAAGCAATAAATGTTGATACAATAAAAGTGGTTAAAATTAAAGGGCAAAAAGGGGTGCTACAAAAAAGATGTTTCAGTTGAACATTCCACACACACATACATAGGAATCGGTTTTAAAGGAAGGAGAATAAGGAAACCGAAATGGGAAATCAAGTGATTCACCACCCAAAAAATCGAGAAATAAAGGATCTGAAGGGAATTCATTAGGTGGTAAATCAAAAACATGGGCAAAATGGTTTTTAAGAGAGGAACGTGAATGGAATACTACAAAACTAAGGAATAACTTGAAATTCTTTGCTACCATTAGAGAATAAAATGAGAATATTGTATTAATGCTTGATGAGGTACTTGATAAATCCTTAAATAGATGGATAAACACTCTGATATGTTTTTGGACCAAAACCATCTTTTTATCAATTAAAGAACTATAGACAAAGTATGGAAACCAAAAAATTCATATAACTAATACATGTTGCCGAATGGATATTTCATAATCCTATTTATAAATAATGCCGAGTTTACAATGATAGTGGATAATGGACCATATACATTTGAATCAAGATACATTATTATTACATTAAAGAAGTAATTAAGAAAATACCAATCTGGATAGAACCAAATAATCTCAAACTGGAAATTTAGGATGATGAGGCTTTGGGCAAAATTAGCAGTGCACTGTGTGTTCCCCTTCAACTTGATGCAATCACGGTAGCCATTAACATAATTTCACATGCTAGAATTCTTGTTGAAGTTAACATCTACCGACTATCTAGAAGAGATCACTTTAAATACAAAGAACGGAGACATTAGTAAAATAAAGGTGGCTTATGAATTTAAACCTTATATATGTTCTAACTATGAAAAAATTGGACTTGTCACTTTTAACTAGAAGGTCTAACCAATACCATAGTGGTAGTAGAAAAATGAAACTCAAAGCAAAAGGCAACATAAACATCTACTTCAACTAAGCAACCCAAAGAACAAGAAGGTAATAAAAAAAAGCCTACCAACAACGTAAAGCACCACCACATTACACAACTACCATATTGACATCAAACACTTTTGATGTTCTAAGGACCAATAAGGAAGAAATATATGAAGAGACAAGGATGAGTTCATACCAGCTGTTGACCAATTTGATTCAAAAATGAATTCATGGAAAAAGTAGTAACATACAAGAACAGACAACACAACCAGAAGATAATAGTAAGTTATCCATTTATATCTTCGAAAATCCAAAGTGCGAAAAGGAAAATGGTGAATCATCAAAAGAACAAGCTACTAATATGGGCTCCCCCAAAAGAAGCACTAGGAAAAAAAGGCAAATGATTCTAATTTAGAGGAATGTTAAGGGGATCGACACTGAATCCAAGATAGAAGTGTTATGCTCCCTAAAACCAATAAATCAAGCATTATTGGTGTTATCCGGCTTTATAACCAAGCAATATTCGAAAAAATCAGATATTGAACAGGAAAAATATAGAGCAAGAATCTAGAGTAACAAACTATACCTAGATACCATACAAGATCACCAGATCAAGTCATCCACTTGCAAAGTTTCCCATACAAAAGCTCACCTCAATCACGAGATCGAAGTCCAAGATCTGTGCAAAGGCATAGATTGGTACCGATCCATGATTAAGGATTGGTACCGATGCCCAACTTTTCCTCTAATCCACCAACAACTTACACCACATGAAGCTGGAATGCTTATAAACTAGTACATATCATATGGGATGATTCACTAGCCATCTCCAACCCAAACAATCAATGAGAAACCAAAAGCAAGGAATTCAACCAAATTCAAGCTCACACCCAAAAAAGTAGATGCCAAGGACCAAGACACAAGCCAAACAAGCAACTATGACAACTCGGAAAGAGATTCGCAACACAACTTATGGATCAGTACTGATCCCCGAATTTTTATGATGTGGCCACGATCTTCTCATCATTACTCCTTCTGGATATGAGGAACGCAGGCACAAAAGTGGTGGAGTGGATTTCAGCAACCTGCAACTATAAAATAGAGGCAGAGAGGCATTATTTATAGGACTTTTAGCCCATTTAACAAATTTCCATATATTCTCTGTAATTTAGCGGATCATCACCAATCCTTGAATACCAATACATAAGATCAACTTTGTAAATCTCAAGAGAAAGATAAACAAAGTTCAAGTGGACGTAGGTCATCAATTAGCCGAAACACTATAATTGTTGTGTGTGATTTCCTTTTGCTTTTTCACTTAATTTCTTCATCCTATTCTCTACTACATTCTTTTGGGTGTTTGTACCATTTTTTGGCATAAACATTTCGGTACTTTTACTAAGAGAACTTGGATTCGACAATTGAAACGTGAAATTTGAGAAGATGACGAGACCATCAACATAGAATGTTAGAGAAAGCCCACAAGAACATGGGGGTAGCCAACAGTGTCTTCGAGATCTAACCTTCCTTCCATCTACATAATTAAGGATGAGATGGAATCGATGATGACGGAAATGTAGAACATAATGATAACTCGCCAGGAAGAGATGATGGAAGAATTCTTTGGAAGAATGGGACAAGCAGAACGGTCAGAGTTGCTATGGAATAGAACCAGAGACAAGAGACCATAACAAATGCCCATGGAAATAGAATGGAGCAAAGCGAGGCGATCCCTGAAGAAATTCCATGGATCGGTACCGATCCCTGAGCATAACTTAGTATCGGTCCTAGAGGACTTGGGGACGTGATGAATTTGAACCTAGGCAGAGATGGGATATGCTTGGGAAATGATGTTGAACAATAGAATGTGAATCAGAATGCAAATGCAGAACCAGAGGAGTACGTGCCAGAATTACCCCATAGGCGCAGAGGGTGGACTAAAAATATGGAACAGAGACTTCATTTAGATGATAATGACAAAATTACTGAGATAATTAGACGAGCAATAAGAGGTGGACCACCAGACCTGAGTCTGGAAGACATGACTAGAAATCCATTCACTTCTAACATCCAATATGCGAGAAATCCGTTCGATTTCAAGCTGCCGGCGTTGGAAATGTATGATGGAAAAAACAATCCAACGGTTCATCTGATAAGATACATCTGACATATGGAGGTGCTGTGTGCATCTGAAGAGGCAATGGGATGGTGTTTCCCTTTGTATTTGACAAACTTGGCGGTAATGTTGTTCTGAAAGTTGGAAAATGGTTCCATTAGCATATGGACCGAGTTAGTGAATAAATTCATGAGGCAGTTTAGAATGTATATTTCATCGTTGAAGAAGTGATGACATTATCAAGCATGAAGCAAAGGATCAGAGAGTCCTTGAGGAGTCATCTAACTAGATTTAATGCGGCGGTTGCTGCGATTCATAGGTCGGACCCATTAGTGGTTTCTGATGGTGGCTGTTTTGGGAGTTACTAGTAAGATAGATTTTTAAATTGCTCTGGAAAGAGATCCACTAGTGGATCTTGCTGAATTTTACCATGAAGATGATAGATACTTGCGTAGGGAGGACCTTGAAGACGAAAAGACAAAAGTCAATGTTGCGGATCAAAGAGGACTGTTCGGAGAAGGATTTGGTATAGATAAAGGAAAATGAAAATTGAATGATGGCTTTAGAGGATCAAAGTAGTAGAGAAAATAACTGAAATTCTCTTCTTACACAGAATTGAACGAAACCTAGAGAGAATTTACCATATATTGGAGGAACAACCTCTATCGGAAACTAATGAAATGGGAACTCACCGAGTGAGAAAGGAGAACGTCAAAGTATTTCCTATTCCATGAGCTAGATGGGATGAAACAAATGATTACAGGCACCTTCTTGACCTAATTAAGGAACAAGTTAGGAATAACCAGTTGTAGCAATACGTGAGAAACCAAGCTGAGGTGATGGCTGTAACACCCCATATTTTTGGTAACATTATTTAGGATATTTAATTAGTTAAATTAAATAAAATAATGTTTTGATTAGGGGATTGATATTCGATTTAATTAAAGGGTAGCCGTGCAATTTAACTAATGAATTAAAATAAGAGTTAAACTAAAATAGAGGAAGGGTAAAATAGGAAAAATGCCATTCCTATATCCCTTAAACTTGGTCGTGTATTCCTCTATACACGTTCATTTATTTCATAAAATTTTTAAACAAGAGGCCGGCCACCAGTAACAAGAGAAAGGGGAAAAAGATAGAGAAAAGCTAGGAAGAAGCTTAAGCAAATCAAATCCATTCTCTTCTCAATCTCTCTATTCTCTAAAGCTAAGGTGAACAATGTTTACATCTCATATTTATTTGTTTTAGGTTTTAAGATGAAATCCATGGTATTTTTCATTGATTTGTCATGTTTTTGAATGATGGAATGATTATATATACTTGTTGATGATTTATGGTTGGTTCATATAGATTTTATGACATATTATGATATGAAAACCCTATTAAATGACATCCAAATGCCTTGCGAATTTTTATATAAACTAGAAATATTAGTTTGGAGATGGGTTTCAATTTTCAAAATTTCCTGAATTTTTGTAGAATTTATATGAATTTTCTAGTAAAGAAAATGTGAATTTGGATTATAAATTATTTATGGTTAAATAATAAAAGGTTTGGGTCTAAAATTTTTATATGTTGGAAAACATATTAAAAGTGATTTTTTGGAATTTTTGTAGAATTTTTCAAAGTGTTTTAATGGATATATAAAATTATTTAAGGTATGAGACTTAAATGTTTTATATATTTAGAAAAGGAGAAGGGGCTTTTTACAAATAATCCAAATAGTTAGTTCTGAAAATTGCAGCACTTTTTAGTGGTAAAGAAAAAAGGCAACCAATCAAAATTTGACACGTAAAGGAGGTTAGGTGAAAAGAACTATTTGCTACATGCTTTTTACTGTTTCGATGCTTTCGGCACTAGGTTCCACCTCTTTAGCTTCGCCTTCGACACAGTCGAAACTAATGCACATGGTATCAGGGAACTGGTACGTAGTGAATTAGATGAAGGCAGAAGGTATGGAGTCGAAACTAGAGGTTCCGAAGGGGTTGAGGCATCACTTTACTTTTAAATTAAAAATGCGCCGGCTTGCTTTCGACTAAATGGCTTTCGACTCAGTTATCTTTCGATTGGGTTTAGTGGATTTAAAGAAATGGATTCGATAGGGTTGCGCCTTTTTTTAAACAACTGCTTTCAACTAAGTCGAAACCTTTTACTGCCGCCTTTTTACCTTTCGACCCAGATGGTTTCGAAGGGGTACTTTGTTTTCTAAAATTTGCCACTTCTCCAATGCTTTCGAAGGGATTGTTTCGACACCATCACTTCTTTACTTAGGAAATGGTTTCGAAACAGATGCTTTCGACTTAAATGTTTTAAAGACCCTTTTTCTATGATTGAAGTAAAACCCAAATGGTTTCGAAAGAGACAGTTTTAAATGGTTTCGAAATAGATGCTTTCGACTTTAATGGGTTTCTGATCCTTTTGCTCTACTTGAAGGCATAATCCAAATGGTTTCGACCGAATTAGATTTCAAAGATTTCGAAGGGGTAAATTTTTGAATGGTTTTTAAAGGTTTCCACATGTTTTAAATTGAACCCTAAGGCTTTCGAAAGGTTTAGTATTTTAATGCTTTCGAAAGGGTTTTAGTGAATGGTTTCGAAGAGGTGGTTCCCCAGGGTTTCAAAAGGGTTGAAAGGAAAGGTTTTTCCTATGTTTTCGAAAGGCAATATTTAATGGTTTTAAAGAGCGATGTCTAATGTTTTGAAGCTTTCGAATGAAAGGCTTTTAATGGTTTCGAAAGGGTCACTTTCAATGGTTTCGAAAGGGTTACCTTCAATGGTTTCGAAATGGTTGTTTAAAGATTTTGAACAAAGGTATCGAATGTATTACCTAGGCAATATAGCCTAAGTGTTTTCAAGTTAAAAAGGGTTTAACTTGTTTTGGAAGGATAGTTAGTCCTCATTAAAATTCATCAACATTATTTTGAGTAAAGATTATATAACATGGCAAAAATAGCTTAGAGTAAAGCTAAGAATATATTTTCCTTGTATAAGTATGATTTAAAAGAATAAATCATTTTGAAAAGGTTTTCAAGGAAAAAGATGAAGGGTAGTTAACCCTAAGAAAATGATTTGGACAGATAGTCCATTTTAATTCGGACGGTTAGTTCAGTTTGCGGACAGTTAGTTCGATTTGCAGGCAATCAGCTCAGTTTTCGGACAGATAGTCTATTTACTACTTATGGACAAATAGTCCATTAGTTACCTGATTATAGATTAACGGACTTAGCTATTATTATCATTATCAGTTTGATTAACCAATTTTGTTGCAAGAAAGGGTTTGAAAAATATATGTTTTAAAGAGGATATTAGTGAGGGGAAACCCGTTCCGCTAAGCGGCGTGGTCTCACTTATTATTAGTAAATAGAGATGTAACTGAATTATTCACACCAGGCTTTATGTCTGACTCGAAGTTTTTGTTTCCCCTTAAACGGTCGGGTGCTCAAAATTTATTTGAGTAGGCTAAGGGTTGAGGTTTTCAGGGTTTAGTCATTTTGGCGAATAAAGCTTCCGAAGACGAGCAGGTGGTTGACGGATAGCTAATTAAGAGTTATAGTTTTATTTTGTTTTGATTCCGCTGTGTGTATTAAGTCAGATATGACTATATGGATTCTGATCAATCAAGGGGGCATCGTCATATGTCGCTCTTGGCATATTATTGTAACTATAATTGATCTTTACCTCGGAAACGGTTATGTAACTTGGATATGAATTTGTTCCGAAATGTAATCAGTAAAATGTTGTTTTTTTTGAAATCCGTGATTTTTTTCATATTCAAGTGCTTCTGATATTATGAATACCATTAGCATTACCGTATTTTGTAACCAGAAGTTAATACTATGGATGACTGCAACATCTGTAGCGCTTAGCTTTTGACCTCTAGATACGGTATGTTACAACTTGGTATCAGAGCATAGGTTTATGAAAAACTTTAAACCAAAAATGATTTTTGAAAACATATTCCTAAGGAATTAGAGTAAGATTGGGGTATGGGATAACGCTATAGTAACGTACTTTTATTTGCTATATATAAGTATACGCTTTAGCTCTAGTCTCCTATCTTTGTTAGGTTATTTTTTTGTATCTCATGAGGTTTGAATATAGATATGGATGGTAGAAGAGGAAGAGTTAACCCAGGAGGGGAGGGTACCGATGGTAATGCCAGACCTAGTACAAGGAGGACCCAAGGTCAGGCACAAGCAGAGAATGTAGGTGTTGGAGTCCTGCAAGTAGACATGGGAGCTATGTATCAGTTTTTTGTGAATATGATGCAATCTGGAATTAGAGCTGGAGTGGTAAGAGGAGATGCTGCAGGGGCAGGAGTTCCGGTAGTTAACCATTATGCTAAGCTGAACGGAGATTACGCTAAGCTTGGAGGGAAGCCATTTCTGGGAACAGAGGATGCTATATTAGTGGAAAATTGGTTGCTGCACTATGAGTGAATCTTTGCAGATTTGGGGCTCAATGATGAACAGAAGAGGTGGCTTGCTTCGAGACAGCTTCAGGGAGCGGCTTTGTTTTGGTGGAACAGTGTGATGGCTGGTGTGGATGAGGAAACCTTGACATGGGCAGATTTCAAGGAGAGGTTCCAGGAGAGGTTTATGTCTGTGATGGCACAGTCAGCTCTGATCAGAAAGTTTGCTGAATTAGAGCAGGGAGAGATGTCTATCCTGGAGTATGCTAGAAAGTTTGAGGAGTTGGCCAGATATGGGTATGCTTCAGTGGATACAGTAATGAAGAGGAATGTGAAGTTCATCAAGGGGTTGAAGCCTGAGTTAGCAAGGGCTACATTACCTCATATCAGAGATCCTTCTAAATTTGTAGTGGAGATGGCCTTAAGGCATGAGGAGATTCTTGATTCTCTAGAGAAGAGTAAGGATAAGGAGGTCCAGGTTGGGCAGAATCAAAAGAGGAAGTTCTTTCCTAAGAAGGGTGCTCAGAAGGGCGGAGCAGCTAAGAAAGGGAAGTCTGAGATTGTTTGCTTCAAGTGCGGCAAGAAGGGGAATTTTGCTAATGAGTGTCGTGTTGGAAAGACAAAGGAAATGGCTGGGAAGAAGAATGTCGGATGCTTCAATTATGACCAGATTGGCCATTATAAGAATCGGTGCAAGGAGCCCGATAAGGATGGAAAGGGCAAGGTGTATGCATTGGAGCCTACTGCTTCTAAGCCAAAAGCCCAGGAGAATGGAAAGGTGGTTTTGGGAGGTACGCTTCAGATTCATGATATGTCGTTAGCATTCTATTTGATACTGGTTCATTGCATTCTTTTATATTTAGATGGTTGATAGATAAGCTTAACCAAGAACCCACATATTTAGTTACTTCCTTACGGGTTGCCAATCCAATAGGAGAGTATGCAACTCTAGGATTGAGATGTGACCAGTTAGAGTTTGACTTGTTAGGTCATACCTTCGTTTGTAGTTTCATGTGTTTGATTTTGTTGAGTTCGGGATTATTCTTGGGATGGATTGGTTAAGTGAGTACGATACTAGGATATTTTGCCATGATAGGAAAATATCACTTAGGCACCCTGATTGTAGTGATCAGATAGTTTATACCATTGAAGGTTCTATGGTGAGGTAAATGCTTTGTTGGGTGTTATGGAGTTGGAAGATGAGTTGAGTCGAGTTTACGTGGTTAGAGAATTTGTAGATTTTTTTGAGCCTGTAGTAGGATTTCCATCGAAACAAGCCATTGAGTTTCAAATAGATTTGGTTCCGAGAGCAGAATCGGTGAGTAGGCCGCCAAGTAGAATGACTCCTATAGAGATGAGGGAGTTAAAAGTGCAGTTGGTGGATTTGGAAGGCAAGAGCTTTATCAGGCTGAGTAGTTCTCCTTAGGGAGCAGCCATAGTGTTTGCTAAGAAGCCAGATAGATCGTTAAGGCTATGTATCGATTATCGTAAGTTGAATGAGAGGACGATAAGGAATCGATATCCATTGCCGAGAATTGACGATTTGTTCGACCAATTGAGTGGAGCCAAGGTATTTTCTCAGTTAGATTTGGCAACAGATTTCCATCAGTTCAGAGTAGCAGAAGATAATATACCTATGACGACATTTAGAACAAGATATGGGTCGTATGAATGGTTAGTTATGCCGTTCGGATTGACTAATGCGCCTGCATTCTTTGTGGATTTGATGAACCGAGTTTTCCGAGAGCACTTGGATAGGTTTGTATTGGTATTTATAGATAATATCTTGATATACTCTAAGGATGAAAGAGAGCATGAAGTTATCTTAGAGTGGTACTTGAGACGCTGAGGCAGCATCAACTGAAGGCGAAGTTTTCGAAGTGTCATTTCCGGAAGAAGGAAGTGAAGTTTCTGGGTCATATAGTCTCAGAGAAAGGGTTGTCAATAGATCCGACTAAGATTGAAGCGATGAATAGTCGGAAGAAGCCCAAGACAGTGACGGAGATAAAGAGTTTCCTTGGGTTGGCTGGTTATTATCGGAGGTTCATTAAGGATTTTTTCGTGGATAGCAGCACCGATGACCAAGCCAACGAGAAAGGACGTAAAGTTTGTGTTGACCGATAACTGTGAGGAAGCATTTCAGAGTTTGAAACACTTATTGACCCATGCACCTGTGTTGGTTGTTCCAAAAGGGAATCGGGATTTGGTGGTTTATACAGATGCGTGTGGAACAGGATTATGAGCTGTGCTGATGCAGTGAGGTAAAGTGATTGCCTATGCTTCTTGATGCTTAGAGCGCATGGGGTCAGACATCCGACGCATGATTTGGAATTGGCAACAGTGATTTTCGCATTGAAGGTCTGGAGACATTACCTTTTAGGAGAGAGGTTTGAGTTATATACAAATCATATGTCGCTGAAGTATTTGTTCTCTCAGAAGGAGCTGAATATGAGACATAGAGGTGGTTAGAGTTTATCGTTGCTTATGATTTTTGGATCGAGTACACACCGGGGAAAGGCAACAAGGTTGCAGATGCACTTAGCAGGAAACATCAAAATGCAGTGTTAGCGTTAATTGCTGAGTGGAAAGATTTAGAAGCATTAGCAGATTGCAGAGTGCAGTGGAGATCTGAGGCTGGGTCTAGCAGAGAAACCTTAGTGTTATCTTGTTTGTAAGTTCGACCAGTGATGATCGAAAAGATTGCTTCTAAACAGGAAGAAGATCTGGTATTAGCTGAACAGATCAGGAAGTTAAGAGATGGAACCGAGAGCGATGACTCGAAAGATTTTAGTCTTGACCAAAATGTGGAGTTGAGAAAGAAAGGAAGATTATGTGTTCCGAGTGTAGGAAACATAAGGAAAGAAGTCTTGGAGGAATGCCATCATTCAAAATTCTCTATTCATCCGGAAGGAACTAAGATGTATCAGGATATGAAGAGGAGTTTCTCCTAGAAAGGTATGAAGCGGGATATTGACTTATGGCCAAAGCAGTGCTTGATTTGCCAACACGCAAAGGCTGAACACCAAAAGCCAAGTGGGTTGCTTCAGCCATTAGATATTCCGGTATGGAAATGAAATTCAATTTTTATGGATTTTATTGACGGGTTGGCAAGGTCAAATAGGGGAAATGATAGTATATGGGTCATGGTGGACAGACTGACCAAGAGTGCCCATTTCATTCCAGTTAAGTCAACCATAACGGCACGTGTTTTGGCAAAGTTGTTTATGAAGAATGTGGTTAGACTGCATGGAATTCCTAGTAGTATAGTAAGTGATAGAGACCCCTTATTCACTAGCGAGTTCTGGAAGAGTCTGCAGGAAGTTTTGAGAACCAAGCTCAAGATGAGTACCGCTTACCATCCGCAAACAGATGGGCAAACGGAAAGAGCTAACAAAATCTTGGAAGATTTGCTAAGAGCTTGTGTATTAGATTTTGGGGGATCATGGGAAGACCATCTGCATTTAGTTGAGTTTTCGTATAACAACAGTTAACAGACTAGTATTGGGATAGGGCCGTTTGAAGATTTGTATGGAAGGCCATGCAAATCTCCCGTATGTTGGTTAGAGACTGGGGATAGGTTGGTTCTTGGTCCAAATTTGGTTAGGGAAGCTGTAGAAAAGATTAAGGTCATTCGGGCTAGAATGAAGGAGGCTCAGTCTAGGTAGAAGAGTTATGCAGATAAGAGACGGAAAGATTTAGAATTCTCGGTTGGAGATCAGGTTTTCGTCAAAGTGTCACCGATGAAGGGTGTGATTAGATTTGGAAAATCAGGAAAGTTAGCACCGAGATTCATTGGACCTTTTCCTATTGTTGAGAGGATCGGGAAACTCGCATATCGAGTTGAGTTACCAAGCAGTTTGGCATGAGTCCACGATGTTTTTCTTGTTTCTCATCTTAGAAAATGTGTTAGAGACCGGGAAACTACTATTGCACCGACTGTGCTAGATGACTTAGTGGTAGAACCAGATTTGACTATAGTGAGGAAGCCTATTCGTATTGTTGCGAGAGATGAGAAGAGGCTTAGAACCAAGACGGTCAGATTAGTCAAAGTCCATTGGAGCGGTGATGACAGGGACTGTACTTGAGAGATTGAGAGCAGGATTAGAGATACTTATCCTGACTTATTTGATGGTATGTTTTACCTCTTTGATTGATGTGTTGTGTACCTTATCGTAAATTAGAGGACAAAATTCTTTAAGGATGGGAGTTTGTAACACCCCATATTTTTGGTAACATTATTTAGGATATTTATAGTTAACTTAAATAAAATAATGTGTTGATTAGGGGATTGAGATTTGATTTAATAAAAGGGTAGTCGTGCCATTTAACCAATGAATTAAAATAAGGGTTAAACTAAAACAGAGGAAGTATAAAATAAGAAAGAAGTCATTCCTATATCCCTTAAACTTAGTCGTGTATTCCCTTATACACGTTTATTACATTTTATAAAATTATTAAACAAGAGGCCGGCCACCAGTAACAAGAGAAAGGGCGAAAAAGATAGAGAAAAGCTTGAAAGAAGCTTAAGCAAATCAAATCCATTCACATCTCAATCTCTTTAATCTCTAAAGCTAAGGTGAATAAGGTTTACATCTCATATTTTTTTTATTTTAAGATGAAATCCAGAGTATTTTGCATTGATTTGCCATGTTTTTGAATGACGGAATGATTATATATACTTGTTGATGGCTGTTCATATAGATTTTATGACATATTTCGATATGAAAACCCTATTAAATTACATCCAAATGTCTTGCGAATTTTTACATAGACCAGAAATATTACTTTGGAGATGGGTTTCAATTTTTAGAATTTTTAGAATTTTTGTGGAATTTATATGAATTTTTTAGTAAAGAAAATGTTAGTTTAGATTATAAATTATTTACGGTTAAATAGTAAAAGGTTTGGGTCTAAAAATTTTATATGTTGAGAAAACATATTAAAAGTGATTTTCTGGAATTTTTGTAGAATTTTCCAAAGTGTTTTAATGGATATATAAAATTATTTAAGGTATGGGACTTAAATGATTTATATATTTAGAAAAGGAGAATGGGCTTTTTACAAATAATCCAAATAGTTAGTTCTAAAAATTGCAACACTTTTTAGTGGTAAATAAAAGAGGCAACCAATCAAAATTGACACGTAAAACAGGTTAGGTGAAAAGAACTATTTGCTACATGCTTTTTACAGTTTCGATGCTTTCGGCACCAGGTTCCGCCTCCTTAGCTTCGCCTCCAACACAGTCGAAACCAATGCACATGGTATCAGGGAACTAGTACATAGTGAATTGGATGTAGGCGGAAGGTATGGAGTCGAAACCAGAGGTTCCGAAGGGGTTGAGGCATCACTTTGCTTTTAAATTAAAAATGCGCCTGCTTGCTTTCGACTAAATGGCTTTTGACTCAGTTAGCTTTCGACTGGGTTTAGTGCATTTAATGGATTCGATGGGGTTGCGCTTTTGTTTTTAAACAAATGCTTTCGACTAAGTCGAAACCTTTTGCTACCGCCTTTTTACCTTTCGACCCAGATAGTTTCGAAGGGGTACTTTGTTTTCTAAAATTTGACCACTTCTCCAATGCTTTCGAAGGGATTGTTTTGACACCGTCACTTCTTTACTTAGGAAATGGTTTCGAAACAGATGCTTTCGACTTAAATGTTTTAAAGACCCTTTTTCTATGATTGAAGTAAAACCCAAATGGTTTCGAAAGAGACAGTTTTAAATGGTTTTGAAACAGATGCTTTCGACTTTAATGGGTTTCTGATCCTTTTGCTCTACTTGAAGGCATAATCCAAATGGTTTCGACCGAAACATATTTCAAAGGTTTCAAAGGGGTAAATTTTTGAATGGTTTCGAAAGGTTTCCATATATTTTAAAAAAAAACCTAAAGGCTTTCAAAAGGTTTAGTATTTTAACGCTTTCGAAAGGGTTTTAGTCAACAGTTTCGAGGGGTGGTTCCCTAGGGTTTCGAAAGGGTTGAAAGGAAAGGTTTTTCCTATGTTTTTTCGAAAGGCAATATTTAAAGGTTTTAAAGAGGTATGTCCAATGTTTTGAAGCTTTCGAAGGAAAGGCTTTTAATGGTTTCAAAAGGGTCACTTTCAATGGTTTCAAAAGGGTTACCTTCAAGGGTTTCGAAAGGGTTGTTTAAAGGTTTTAAGCAAAGGTTTTGACTGTATTACCTAGGCAATATAGCCTAGTGTTTTCAAGTTAAAAAGGGTTTTAACTTGTTTTGGAAGGATGGTTAATCCTCATTAAAATTCATCAACATTATTTTGAGTAAAGTATATATAACATGGTAAAAATAGCTTAGAGTAAAGCTAAGAATATATTTTCCTTGTATAAGTACGATTTAAAAGGTTAAATCATTTTGAAAATGTTTTCAAGGAAAAAAATGAAGGGTAGTTAACCATAAGAAAATGATTTGGACAGATAGTTCATTTTAATTCGGACAGTTCAGTTTGCAGACAATTAGTTCGATTTGCAGGAAGTCGGCCCAGTTTTTGGACAGATAGTCCATTTACTACTTGTGGACAGATAGTCCATTAGTTACCTAATTATAGCTTAACAGACTTATCTATTATTATCATTATTATATAAGTTTGATTAACCAGTTTGGTTGCAGAAAAGGATTTGGAAAATATATGTTTTAAAGAGGACATTAGTGAGGGGAAACCCGTTCCGCTAAGCGGCGTGGTCTCACTTATTATTAGTAAATAGAGATGTAACAGAATTATTCACACCAGGCTTTATGTCTGACTCGAAGTTTTTGTTTCCCCTTAAACTCTCGGGTGCTCAAAATTGCTTTGAGTAGGCTGAGGGTTAAGGTTTTCAGGTTTTAGTCATTTTGGCGGATAAAGCTTCCGAAGATGAGCAGGTGGCTGACGGATAGCTAATTAGGAGTTATAGTTTTATCTTGTTTTGATTCCGCTGTGTATATGAAATCAGATATGACTATATTGATTTGATCAACCAAGGGGGCATCGTCATACGTCGCTCTTGGCATATTATTGTAACTATAGTTGATCTTTACGTGGGAAACGATTATGGGATTATGTAACTTGGATATGAATTTGTTTTGAAATGTAATCAATAAAACGTTGGTTTTTGGAAATCTGTGATTTTGTTCATCTTCAAGTGCTTCTGATATTATAAATACAATTAGCATTACCCATATTTTGTCACCAGAAGTTAATACTATGGAAAGCTTGGACTGAGTAGAATAACTTTTATTTTATGAGTATTTTCATATTATGAGTTTTACTGTGTCAAAAGCCTAAGTCTTTGTAGCAGGCCTGAATTTGAAAATTTTGAAGTTTTGAGTTGTTGTCTTATTTAAACTATGATTTTAATGCTTCATATGTTTTTAAGTGCATGCTAATATGTTTCAATAAGTTAAGTGCAGGTGCAAGAGGATATTTGAATGATTAAAGTTGTGACGCCCCACTCTGAGACCCATATTAACAAAGAGTATTACGAGGTAATACCGTCTGCTAATGCGGATAATAGAGCTGGATAGGAGGGACCATCTATAGCCTTGTCTTAACTATCTACTGAATACGTCGATAAGTGCTATCTATTTTTTTTCTCAAGTGGATCGACATATCCAATAAATATTTAATACAAAACTATAATGGCTAACGGATCTATCAGAACAAAACATAACAACTCAAATGTAAATAACATCACAGAACAGCAGAAATGCATACATATGCATAAGTACAGATACAATCACTAGTACAATCCAAAATGATACATCATAGTGGTATGACGACCACAACCCAAACATGGGTCAAAAGAATATACATATCAGAGTAGCAAACCAAAAAGGACTACACAAAAAAGCTATAACAAAAAGAGCTAGCAGAATAGTCCATGCAGAAGCAGAATAGGCTAAGTCCAAATGTACCTAACCTGAAACACCTCGGTCTGACCCGAGTATAAAATACACGGGTCAGTCTAGCTAAACAAATCAGTAAAAGGTGATAGCATAATAATAGAGCATAAGAGCATAGTGATGTTCTTCTTCGCAGCAAATGGAAATGGCCTTAGATCTAGGTCAAGGATAGTTATCTCGTGATCAGGAGGGTAGGGAGCCAGGTTTGTTTCCCATACTTTACCTTTTGTTTTTAGTAAACAATGCAGTATTATAGTCAAGCCACTTACTCGTGTATGAGACCTCGATCGGTCTCTAGGCATGCTCTAAGTTGAATATTGGGCTATAATACCTGAATGGAAGTTGTGATGTTTGTTTGATGTTTAAATTTTAATTCTATAAATGCTTGATTCCATAAATCACGTGAACGTGGTAACTGATATTGGTGCACCGACGGAAGTGGGTAAATCCCTGATATTAATATATTAATAGATTAAACGTAGTTGCCCCGACTAGAGAGATGGGGCGACAAACCATAAGGTACAAGTTTGCTTGCTGGAAAGCAGGTGGATTAGGCTTGTATGAGAGAAAGACCCCTCATTGGAGAATGAGCGGATTCGCCTTGCTTGGACGTTGAGTTCTCTTGCCAAAGCGAGCGGATTGGACTCGGTAAGAATCAAGAGAGATCAAACCATAGTTTGGATGATAAATGGTCCGGAGAGATTATGGATTGAAATAATGATCCGGAAAGGTCATGGATTTAATGATTGTTCCAGATAGATCGAGATTTCAACTGATGATCTGAACTGAAGTGATCAGGAATTGAATTGGTCATTAGGTACGTGACCTAGAGAAATTGAAAACCAAACTTTGGTTTTGAACACCAAATGACCTTGAAACAATTTGATGGCAATTACTGAATTGAGCCACTGATTTTGATGAATGATTATTAACTCCCAAAAGAACGCGGAATGATCTTGCTTTGCGATACGATATATGATGTAACAATTCCAAGAGAATACAGAATTATTGTTTGTGACCAACATTTAAGCCGGCACTTAAGTCCTTTGCTATAATGGTCCGGAACGATCTTTGATTTATAGGTAAATCCGGAGGAACTGGATGATTCGCCGCGGTTTGGTTGATCGGTAGCTAGGAAATTCAACCACTATTGTTTCATCGACTTTGATACTTATTCTTGAACAAAGCACACCTTCCACTCACAAGACGTGCTTTAGGGAGCAAATCTTATTCGTCTTTATAACCAAGCCATATTCAGAGAAATCAGACATCAAATAGAAAAAATATAGAGCAGGAATCTAAAGCAATAAACTGCCAAACTTATATACCTTACAAGGTCACTAGATCAACCCATCCACTTGAAAAGTTGTCCATACATCAGCTGTTAACCCAACTTTTGCCAAGGCAGTGTACTGGCCGATTTAACCCAATATACTTCACAATTATTAAGGCTGATAGTTCATAGCGATGATTGTAGGGTCTAGAAATCAAGTACAGATAATAATATCAAGTCGAATTTGAATGGAATTGAAATATATGCTATGAAGAATGTTCAAAGTATGGAATATGGCTCAATGTATAAGAGGGATCAGCATAGATTGGCTCCAACGACAGGGATCGACATACTTCATAATACAAAGGCATTCTTGTGGAAAACAATCGATATCTCATGATATACAAGTCCAACACATATGAAATTTTGTGAGCAAGATGTGGGGACCTTAGTGATCCTTTCCTAGGGATCGCATATCATTTGGATGAAGTAAGAGAGATTGGTACCTATCCCTTTTAGGGGTCGGCTAACCCAATTTCATAGCGAAGACCGATCAATATCTCAACATCTACACATTCGATTGACATGAGACTTGGAGGACAAGCTAACTAGAACACGTGGAACACCTCATAAGGATCACATAGACTTTGGAGTAAGCTGGAGGGATCGGTACTTATCCCTCCATAGGGATCGTCTATAATCAGCCTTCACAACTATTGCAACAAAGATTGATCAATAACTCGAGTTCTACTAGTCTAATTGGCGATAAAACTTGGAGACTAAGCATAATACAACATGAAGAAGCTCCCCTAAGGATCACATGATATTTAGAGCAAGATGGAGGGATCGGTACCTATCCCTCCATAGGGATCGGCAGAAATCATGATTCAAGTAATATTACTTCACGGAAAACGCGATATCTCATAAACCGTAAGTCAAAATGATATGAGATTTGGAAGGCAAGTAGCTAACATCATGGGGAACCAAACAGAGGGATCCCACTCCATTTGGACACCAAAATAGGGATCGGTACTGATCCCTATTATGGGCCCTAATGGGCTTGGAAATTTTTGGGTGGACTCGTCTTGGTCTCCTGAACCTTTTGCCAAAATTTTAGCTCGATCCATGCACGTCTTCCACTATAAATATAGCAGGTATGTCATCAGAAAAGGAATTTCTTTCTGCTTCTCTTTATCTTCAACCAAGGCTACACTCTGTCAATTTTATCCTTGGATTTCAAATTGTAGCTGTAAACAAACTTTAGTATAATAAAAAGGATTATTTGGAAGTGGATGTAGGCCAGAGTTAGTTGAACCGCTATAAATCTTGTCTTCTTTTACTTGCTTTCTGATTGTTTTAATTTTGTTCTTCATTTATTTCTCTTCATATTTCTGTGATTGGAATGGATATTGGAGCTTTTGCATAATTGGGTGTTTGTGGCCAATTTTAACCCCAACATCAGCTCACTTCAATTATGAGATCGAAGTCCAAGATCAGTACAAAGGCACAGATCGGTACTGTTCCGTGATCAGGGATCGGTACCGATCCCCAATTTTTCCTCAAATCCACCAACAACTTACACCACATGAAGCTGTAATGCTTATAGGCTGGTATATATTGTATAGGATGATTCACTAGTCGTCTCCAACCCAAACAATCGATGAGAAAACCAAAAGCAAGGAGTTCCACCAAATTCAAGCTCACACCCAAACAACTAGACGGCAAGGACCAAGACACAGGCCAAACAAGCAACTATGACAACTTGAAAAGAGATTCACAACACAACTTATGGATCGATACCGATCCTCGAATTTTGATGGTGTAGCCACGATCTTCTCAACATTACTCTTTCTGGATGTAGGGAACGTGGGTATGAACATGGTGGAGTGGATTTCGGCAACCCGCAACTATAAATAGAGGAGGATGGGCATTGTTCAAAGGACTTTTGGCTTATGTAACAAATTTACATATATTCTATATAATCTAGCGGATCATCACCTATCCCTGAATACCGATCCATAAGATTAATTTTGTAAATCTCAAGAGAAAGATAAACAAAGTTTAAGTGGACGTAGGCCATCAATTAGCCGAACCACTATAATTGTTGTGTGTGATTTACTTTTGCTTTTTCACTTAATTTCTTCATTCTATTCTCTGCTATATTCATTTGGATGTTTGTGCCATTTTTTGGTGTAAACAATTGGTTTATTTGAAAATTAGTTAAGTATTAGTAATATAAAAAATTTGATGAACAAAATGCATAAAAATTGGAATTTCCTGCATAATAATGATTATGGATGTCCTACGGGACAAAAATGTAAAGGAATTAACTGTTATTAACAAGAGCACACAATAGTAACTTGCACAACATGCAATAAAAGTGGTTATATAATGTTCATAACTATTGTGTATGCGAGTAATTTGTTTTTAGAAAGAAAGATTTTGTAACAATAACTAATCAACTCTCCAAGCACAGTGGGTAAGACATGGATACTAATAGGAGACTTCAACAATGTTCAAATCCCTACTAAGAAAGGAAGGCTACCAGTGCCATTTTCTCATCTCAAAGGATTCATAAACTGCCTTCTTACATGTGGCCTTGTAGAAGCAAAAATACAAGGTTATCCCTTCACAGGGAGAAGGAAGGAGTTTGCAACTCATATAGATAAAGTACTTATGAATGATGCATTGCACACAACTTTCAAAATTTAATCATTATTGCCACTACATCAATCCTGAGTGACCATACCTCTATCACCATCAAACTACTTATAACTACTACTCAGGAAAAAGGCAAGCCTTTTAGATATGTTAACATTTGACATAAATTGGCAGGATGTGTAGATCAAGAAATATATTTTTGCAATATGAAGCTTGCAGCAATAACATTCAAAAATTTATGATAAAAATAAGGAAACTAAAACAAAGCTTGAAGGCATGGAGAAAAACAAGATAGAAAGATAGAAGCAACTTAAGAAAATTAGAGGAAGAATTTATTGAAATATACTAGAGTGTGATAAAATTCTTGAAGATACTGCACAATATGAAGAAATGATAGAAACTAGTGCAAGACTCAAAACGCAAATGCAAATAAAATATAATGATATAGTTTAGAAATCTAAAAGTAATCAGTTAACACAAGGGACTCAAACTCAAAGTTCTTTTATACAAAAATTTCAATGATGAGGTTTAGAAACAATATACAAGCTCTATGTGATGTAAATGGTGAACTTATGTTTGATACTAAGACTATACAACAATAAGAAATTCAGTTCTACATAGCATTATACAATGAAGAGAAAGAGAAATAGATAGAATTGAAAACTTCATAGGAAAATCATGAATGAATGGAGGGAATATATGCTACAATAAGTTTCATAAATTGAAGTAAAGCAAGACATTTTCGCAGTCAAGGATGAAAAATCATCGGGGCATGATGGGTTTTCATTTGAATTCTACAAAACTTCATTGGCATATGATTAAACGTGAGTTGACTAAAGCAATTAACTTTCTTATCAATTTTCATTAAATACCTGAAGGGCTTAACCATACTTTTACTACACTCATTCCTAAAAAAGATAAGCCTTCAGATATTTATGATTACATAACAACTAAGTATTGCAATGTGATTTACAAAAAATTGTCTGAAGTAACATGCAATAGAATAAAGCATTTTCTTCCTCGTCTAATTTCTGAATCGGAATATGCTTTTGTTCCAGGAAAAAATATAGTAGAAAATATACTACTTTCCCATGAACTAATTAGAGTCTTCAAAAAAGTTAAGAAATTTTGCATAAAAGTGGATTTACAAAAGGCTATGGTAGAATTAAGAGGAAATTTATTTGATTTATGATGAAAAGAATGGGGTTTCAATATAAAATAATCAAGCTGGTGTATAAATGCATTGCAACACCAACTTATTCCATACCGTCGAATGAGATACCCAGAGGATACATATCATCAACAAGGGGGATTAGACCGGGAGTCCTACTGTCCCCTTGTCTATTCAGTGTAGCAGGGGAATACTTATCACTAAAACTAGAAAAAACAATCACAGAGAAAGAAATTACTCCTATAATAATGTGCAACCACTTATTTCTCACTTATTTCTCACTTATTATATGTAGATGATGTTATGATATTTGCCACATCAGATGTCAAAAGGGCTCAATGTGTTAAAGACATAACCGCAAAAATGGGGGATTATGCAGGGTTAAATATTACCCAAATGAAAAGTAAGAGTCACTTCAGTACATGATGCCCAAACAAGGAACAAATACTGGAAATATTACAAATAGGAAAGGGCTCACTTCTATTAATTTTTTTTGGGGGTTTCAATCTCATCCGGTTATTTACATTATGTAGAGTGTACAAGTCTATTTGAAAGAGTACTAGACGGGTTTGACAATTGGGATAGTAATTTCTTGTCCATGGCTAATTCATATAGTTATTACACAAATGTTCTCTACTGGTTATTAGTATATCATATGCCTAATGCAACGGTCATCAATCCGGATAGTTTATGTGCAGACTTCTTTTCGACAGGGAATACACATAAAATTTCTCGGAGTAAATTACGCAGACGAAAATGGAAGGGGAAACAAGACTTAAAGCTTTGAGGAGCTAAGTATCTACACTTAAACTTATATGGTAATTATTTTTCAGAAATAATTTATGGTGGATGACTTATAAATGTTGCAAGTTAGAATCTTTCTAGATAATGCCAGTAAATAATAATATGTCATGTACCATGGAAAGTATGTTAATGCATAGATCAAAAGCATTAAAGTGCATGGCAAGAGTTATAGTCGCTGGAGAAGACACTCTCTTATGGATGGATCCATTTATTAACAATAGAAGTTTGGTAGAAAGTTTTGGTTGGGATAGATGTCATATCAAAGAAAGTAAGAGAATGCATGTTTTCAATATTATAAATGATACACAATTAGATACATCAAACTAACAAAAATCCGAGAAAATAGCACAACCATAAATCAAATTCAAATCAGATCTGAAGAGTAGCATGATTATTGCGAATTGATGAAAATCAACAATTTTCTTACAAATTAAAGGAGTGAGGTTTTGATGGTGATGAACAGTATGTTCTGTGTAATGAGCAACCGAAAACATCAAAACGTATATTTTTCCAATGTATCTACAATAGATATTGGACAATAATGAATGTCAACATTTTGAACATAAATAGAGATACTCCTCTCGAGCTAGAAGGGGAAATGCAAGAAATAGATTCAAATTAATAATCAATACAAGCAGTTGGCGTCTTGTGAACTGATTACAACAATATACTAACTACGAGAAGATAGAAACAAGAGGATATTCAGCAAAAGGAATACAAGTAAAATTAAAAGATATAAACTAATTCAAGCTGACATAACTCATCTGATGAGCAAGTTGACAGCACGAAAGATGAGAAGCAAAGAGAATGAACATATTTTGAGTAGATGGGGAATTCAAATGCGTGATAATGAATGAGAAAGACGAATGAAAAATTTGAACTACGCCACTTTTGGTGGAAGGAATAAAGTTATAGAAGAAATAAGGCGAGTCGGATCTACTTTTAAGTGGTGGAGAATTGTTTGTACATTCTTATGTTGCATTTGTTATAGTATAAGTAATAGTTGATATGTACTACATATATATAGGTGCCCACCTAAGCATTAAGCCTAGGTCCTTCTCGGCATCTCCTAGGTTCACCTAGTAGCTATGCAAGATTTACAACCTCACCTAAACGTTGAAACGTTCATCTAAATAATACATAGTCATGCAACAAAGTAACAGATGATACTGTTAGAGTTAGTTAGTATTTTGTTATTACTATTGGTACAACTGTAACAAGGCTGTAATATAGCTGTCATATATTGCTTATAAATACTCTATGTACTACTGCTAATTGTAATGAGAGAATCATTTTTTCGTTCTGAATATTTTCTTAACAGATACATACTAAATAATATGAAATTTCAACTGAAAATAGTTCAACTCAACAAAAGACAATTTAGTTTTTTTACTGTGTCAATCGCAAGCCCAGCACGTTGTCCAATTGCTAATAAAATATTCAAACCTCAACAATCAAACATTCATTTCAATGTTTTCATTACAACACTTAGAAAAGGACCTTTAATATATACAACATCATCATCACATTACAAAAGTCGCAACTTGCACCAACAACAATATATTTACAACATAAAACAATGCAAATGGCAAACTAACTTATCAACCATACACATTAAAAAAAGAACACCAAATTGGAGTATTTAAGTGATTACGCCATCAACATCTTTGAGTTTGATCTTCTACTCCTTCTATATTCTTCATTGTTTGAAGATGGCTCCATCACATCTGCCGCAAACCTCACTTTCTTTTTGTTTCTTTTTGTGCTCTCTCCACCTATTTGTCATTTTATATTTCAATTTCAAATTTGAAATTACCCTTGGTTTAAATTTGAATTTGGAGGGTTTATGAAGATATGTTTGTCCAATTTACCAAGCAATACATAATGAGGGACAAATTATGGGAAAGACTTTTTTTTTCAACTCTTATATTATAAGTTATGACAACACATTGTAACTTCAAATGCACAAAGCATTTTTCTTGATTCTATAAACAAGTTTCTGGCTATCATTCTAAACAAAACATTTATTTTTTCTTCTTGTAGCTATGCTGAAATTGCAGCAACAATATATATATGTATGTATGTATATGTATGTGTGTCTGTTTTTTTTTCAAAATATAAAACAGGTTATTCATGTGATCCTTAAAAAGGTTTGATATCTAATAAAAAAAGGCCCACAAAATTCTCTTTGTAAACCAAAATTTGCTTAATATATGCAAAAAACAGAACAAGGTAGAATACAGTGAAAATTACTTAACATATTGTACCCTAACTTCCAAGAAAATGAATTAAATTATTTAAAATTGGAAGAGACATGTGTATTTTCTTAGTTGATATTTTGAGTTTCTTCATCAAATAATTAATAAACATCTTCATTACAATATAATGATTTGATCAAAATTTATAATTTTTTGAGTTTTAGTTTTATAAGTTGTGAAAAGATGAAAATATATTTTAGCAATGCTTTTTTTCTCTTTCGAAATAACTGTACGGCAAATTGTATTTTTTCACAGGAAGATCTTCTTAATATATACTAATTTTTTTTAACCAAAAATTGACAACTAAGATGTTAAAAAAAATACATCTTGTCAAATTTTGGTTGAAAAACATTAGTATACATCAGGAAATTTTTTCATCTGAAAAAAAAATAGAATTTGGCATTAAGTTATTCATATGTCAGACCAGTTTCATCCCAGTTTGACCCTTTAGTCAAGCAATTTAAAAAATCCAAATAATTAATGGATAAATACACTGTAAATAAAGCAAATTTGTTCAATCACAGCAGATCCATGCAAATGGAGGTCAAAATCATAATTATTATCCCTGCAAAATTATATATTTTACCTAATTTTAAAACATAATTAGTATAGTGGAGCAAAATTTGAAATCATTTAATCTAAAGAGCATGAGCTTCTAATCAATTATTAAACACATTTGAAGTACCCAATTCATTTAACCTCCCTTGAAATCGAAAAAGAAAAAGAAGTAAATAGATTAGAAAAATAAAGAGCAGAACAATTACCCAATTCAACCTGGACCTTCTTGAAAAAATCAGACATGAGCCGCTTATGAACTTGAACCGAAACAATCGCGATACTGCTCGATACAGCAACAACCGCCATTAATCCCATGCAACTTGTACTCTCCATCTATCAATTTAATTTTTTTTAACTTCTTAACGTTTAAACCGGGATCGGATCAATCGGGATTATCTAACATCGTTATAAGAAAGAAGGGTGGAAAAGGAATTGATGCATTGGGGAAAGAATCAGGAAATACATTGGATTCAGAATTCGGGTGGAAGAAAAATAGGGAAAAGAACGAGGAAGAGGAAGAGGAAGATGGAAGAGATATAATTTAAGTATGGAATTGACTTGGAATGGAAAAAATTTAAATAAGATACGGAAAATAGCTGCTGGTTCGTGGTTGTTGTGAATTGACTAAATTATCCCCTCTGCTTTAAGCTTTATGAGGTGAGAAGTGAGAACATCGTTGACCGTTTGCTTTTTGGTTGTTATACTTAATCCGGTTTAGTAGATGCCTACCGATTTGGAATAAATTTGCGTTTGAATTTTCTTTTGTTGGTTTATTATCTTTTAAGTAAATTATATTCAAATACCAATCAATGATATCAGGGGTTATACAATTGATCTCAATTTAGCAGTTACAATTACAGATAAACGGCGAACTCTAAGAATGAAATCATCAAAACATTAGTTTGAGAAGAAGTTAACATTACAGGGATTTTATTTCAATTTTAATTTCGCTTCTAATTCATATCTAGCCATGAGTTTATACAATCGTAAGCACAAAATTTTAGAGAGAAAGGTTTAGGATTTGAACCACATCAGATTCAAGGGTGACCTTCTCGGGGTGTGCTTCGAGTTCAATAATGGTGGAGGACCGAGCAACAAATGTTGTCCCGTGGCATTGTGGAAGACCAGACAACAAACATTGCCCGATGGTGCTATTGTTTGAGGGCTGGACAGGGTGGGGTGCTCGGGGGTGCTTTGTGGCCGCTTCAAGTCATTGGAAATGAAACTTTGGTTCAGTTGCATATTTTACCCGAATAGGAAGTGAGGCAGGGGAACTTCTAGGGCATCTTCAGGTCCTTGGAGAAACTTCGGTTTGCTTTAGGTGTGCTTCGAGTCTCTCCTAGGGCCACTTCGGGGTTGTTCTTGGGGCAGGGGCATATGAATCCAGGACGACTCAAGGATACTTTGGGGTTTGTATGGCAACTTTGGCGTTTGTATGGCGACTAGAGAAGTGATGGCGTGATGCTTCGACACGATGACTTCGAACTTTAGTACGTTGGTTTTACGACATACGATGGATGTCTAGAGGTGCTCTGATGATGATGACTCAATGTTAGGAGTTGTGACGGTGATCCATAAGGACAAGTTCAACGATGAGAACTTATGAGTAGAATTTGCGACTGTGTTATATGGAGATCGCCAAAATGGAATAACGATCGAGTTCCACTATGGAGGTGTGTGCAAAGAAATTATTAATAGCTCGGAGGTTTTTAGTGTGCTCGTACAAAGGGGTACACGGGGATGCCCGCTTGGATTATGACTACGTACAAATTTACGACTATGGATTACAACGGGCTTTTGCGACCGTGAGTCTGGTTCCTAGCCTTACAAAGTGACATGGATTCGAGCACCAAGAAACCGGGGTTTAATTGAGTCTTTGGCTTGCGATCAAGCCGTACGAGTTATCATATATCCAACACACATGATGGTAAGGATTGTTTGATGAATGTTGTGTTTGCCATGGCTGTTTATTACTCTAGGGTGTCACACCACATAGGTATTGTCGACCGTATACCCAGATACTAGATATTGTACTTTTATTGTAGTACACTTAGATGATGATGATAGTAGATTAGCATATATCGATTGTTACGTGCTAACTCTTTAGATGTAGGGACAGGTCAAGTATGATTCTACATACTCTATGCCCTTATTAATATATATGATTTTTATAGTATATTTGAGATGATGTATCCTCACACCGGACTGTTGTCTGACCCGAGATTTTATGTTTTATTTCTTATTATCTCAGGTACACCTAAATAAGTAGATTAGGGATAACGGGTCTGAATAACATATGGAGTTATACGGTGTACGAGTAGGAGGCTATGCTTTCATATATATTGTTAACCAAAAAATGGATCAACACCCTAGGTTGAGTGTGAAAGCATCAGTCATGTTCTTACAGAGCAATAATACAGAGAATAAATGTAAAAAGAACAGAAATAGTAAAAAGACAAGAAGATTTTTATAGTGGTTTGGCTGTTAATGAAGCCTACGTCCACTTTATAACTTTTATTATTGACCGATTGCTGTTACAAGGTGAATTGGATTACAAAGTCGTTGAATATCCTAAGTTAGACTAAGTCTCCAATGCTAGAGTTCATTGGAGAATCACAGTAAACTCCTTGGATGACTATTGTGAGGGAGGAGAAGAGTGAAGAAGGTTTTCTGTAGAGTTCCAGTAGCTAGTCTAGAAGATCCTTTTTCTGTTGCAGATAGGTGAGTATTTATAGAGGTTGGAGAGCTATTGAGTTAGACCTTCTTGCCAGATGCTTGCAAATGACCGTAGGAAGATGCATTGCAAGTTTCATCACAAAATGAGCTAACTTGATGGATCGCTAGCAATCCATAGCTTCTGGCTCAGTGGCGATCTAATAGCTTGAGATGCTTTCCCTTACCTTCTAACCTAAAGTTCACAGCGATCTGGTGAAATGGCATGGATTGCTAGCGATCCATAGTACATGGATCGCTAGCGATCCATGTACTTAACTGATTTATGGACTTTGTCTTCTGGGGTGCATTTGTTATCTCGTGTTGGTGTCCTCCATGTAATTTCACATCACGTTGCCTTGTTTTGATGACGATTCACATACTGGTTGCATTAGACTGCTGATTGAACTAGACGAATGTCTGGCTCTTGGTTTAACTAGCTCGAAATCCCATCAAACTTAGCCATTGTCCTTAGAATACACATTGGACCATGATGTAAGTGAATTCATGAATCCACGAGCCAAGATTATGGATCGCCAGCGATCCATCATCTTTGTGTATTTTTGCTTTCCATTCTACTTATTTCTCTGGGTTAGTTGCTCTAGGATTTTTGGTTGGCCCTTGAGCTACTCTGACTCGACCAAGGTGTTTCGACTTCCTTTGGATTCTACTGGGTTAAAAACCCGGATAACATTTGCCCACCAGAGTATGCCTTCATTGAAAACAAGGCATGCTCTGGAAGTAATTTCTTTCTAGTTTCTGCTTGGCGAGGTTCAAGTAATCGTGTTAGGGCCACATGAATTTGACTTTGGCTATTCAGTTGCTCGTTAAGTTTTGACCTGAACTGTCGTTGCTTATCATAACAGACCAAGTTTTACCCTATAACTTTTAGAATGCCTTAAAGTAGCACGTGGATATTGCTAGATAAATTTGAGATTGATCGTACGCGATTCGATGGATCGCTAGCGATCCATAGCCGATGGATCGCTAACGATCCATTGACTTAGGCATTTTTCTCGTGTAATCTCCTATTTGATTACCCCAAGCCGATCCATCACCTCACTCCCATCTTCTTTCTATGACCCGAGCCTATTCTTTGCGACTCAACCCGATTCTCGAACGATCCCCAAATCCAACCGCTCCCCACCTTCGCCGATCATTTATCTTCGGAGTTTCTCGTCGTTGATCGATTTGAGGCACGCCGTTGCTTCGACTTCTTTCCTAGCTCCTTCTAGATCGCCGCCGACCAAACCCTAACTCCATCATCTCCTTCCTTGGATCGTTGGGTTGAAAACTCTTACCATCTTTGCCTTTTTATTCTTGATTCGAGGTGGGTAATGTTGATTCTGACGTTCATTTAGCGATTTGAAGACGGAGTGTATTGGTGATGATTATAGTAAAGAGTCCGAGTTGATTGTGATTTTATAGAAGAAGATAGTAAATCGAGTCTTGAGTTCTTTACGGAATGACACTCGGGCCTTACCTCGGTGCTTGACATGTTTTGTTGTCTTCATCTATAGAATCAAAATTGACTTGTAGTAAGTTACATTGCCGATACAACACGACGCATCGCCAATTGGTTTTAACCCTTTCAGAGGGGGATAACGGCTTAGGATAGCATCTCGCAAGCTGCTTATGTTGTTGTCGCCTTCCGAAGAATTCGAACTGGTCTTGCTTCTTGCACATTCGGTGTACCTATACTAGGAAGAGCTTTCCGTGTCGCTTCAGACAATGGATCTGTTATCGATCGTTGATCGATAACGGATGACTGTAGAAGAAATAATTTCAAAAAAGAATACGAATAGCCCTTTTCATTCTTTACTATGAGCGAACTATCTACATAGGATAGAGCATTTGTAATATTCAAGAAACCTAGCTCACCCCTTATAGATAACACACTACACTTGCCCTAGTATATACTTGAAATCCGATGTGTCGACGTGAATCGATGTCCTTTTGGAATTCAGGTATTATAGGGGAGTTTTTTAGTTAAAGATAGAATTACATGACCACTTTGGACGCAAGTCCTGTTGTATAGAATGAAGTATCCGTCTTCTCGCCGTAAGTCCAGCAGAGGAAGTCCAGCACTTTCAGAAGTTGAATCATTGTCCGTCGCCCATTCCTGTTCCGCTTTGCGGCCTGATTATAGTCAACTAGTACTAGTTGGTCCGGTTGTGGACCGGACTTCGCCAAATTTCAGAGTTCTTCTTAACTTGCCGGAGAGAGCTTCCTCTGTAATCTTTGCCAAGGTTTTACATAACATTTTCTTGCAACATAGCATTCTGGAGGATGACGTGCGTCTATCGGAGAAGAATGAATTCGCCCATACGCCGCCTCCGGGATACACGGCTTGCTATCGATATATGTTCCTAAACGGAGCAGTGCCTCCCTTCAAAGACTTCTTGAGAGAAATTCTTTCAAACTTGGGAATTTCCCTATTCCAAATTCATCCTAATGGGTATGCGATCTTGACTTGCCTGCACGTTCTGTTTATGCGGACGTTTAACCATGCTCCAAGTTTCGACGAGTTGAGATATTTCCTCTCGTTTAAGAAGATAGACGAGTGTCCATCACTTGTTGTCTTTGAGGCCTAGAGGAATCGAAAGATCGTGCTGCAACTTCAAAGTAATTTGTCCCAATTCAAGACTCAGTACTTCTTCATTAGATGTCCCGAAGGGTTCAATCGCCTTTGGACAAAAGGGGGATAAGTTCTCTTCTTTACTCATTTAATTTTGAAATGTCGCTATGGAGCTTCTAACAAGTCAAATGTTTCCTGTAGTTATTTCTAAGCCATATAATGACTTATCGCTTGACCAAATTTTCACTACTCTGAAGACTGTAAATGTCGGGGAGTGATCGGTTGGATTTCTACTAACAGACAAAAATTTGCTCTGGTATGGGCTATTGCATCCAGGGAGATCCGCCATAGCGGTTGAAGTTCCGTCTCCTTCCCGCTCCAAAATATAAACGCACTCCACTTCTTCGTCACATGGTTCTGAAGAAGGAGTTTTTTTTAAGAAAATGAGGACTTGACTGGCGAGTCAGCAGAATAGACTAATGAAATAAGAGATGCCACGACTGAAGCCAGCTGTCCGGCCAGAATGCCCCCGATTCCAAAGGAAGGGGAAGACAAGTTCAAGCAACAAGAAGGTAAGGATGCAGCGGCAACAAAAAAAGAGGAGGGTGAAGTTGAGAGTAGCAGTAGTTATGATTCCTCCTCCAGTGATGATGATTTTGACATAGGTTATGGTGACGGAGACTCTTAATCATGTGACGAGACTTCGGGGATGATTCCCGTTCTTCAGGATTCGCCTCACTGAGAAATCCACAATAAAGATGCTTCGCCAGTAGCCAAGCAACATCAAGATTCTCCGATCAAAGATGTCGGCGTAGACTTTAGGGATTAGAGCAACATCTACGTGGATATTGACAAACTTATGGGAGAAGATTTCAAATTCGAAGAGACGTCTTTTCACCCGAGCCATGTTGCACCCGAAATCAGTCCGATTTCTACTACAATGGCTGCCCGATTTGGTTTTTGACGTCATTTTAAGCCCCCCAGACAAATTACACGTTTCACTAAGGTCACCTTCACTTACACACACATTATTCAAGCCTATTTTCCATTACTAAAGCTCTTTATTTATTCCTTATGTCAGGTACCATGAGAAGACATGGCCTTTATGACGATATTGAGGAATTCACCAATTCATAACGTCGGTCGAAACGATCCATAAGCCGTCATCAGCCTCGTGAAACCGAGGAGGAATGGAGAAAGCGGAAGGACTTGGAGGTTGAAGCTCTTCGTCGGGATGAGAGGGAATGGGGTCGAACATACAGAGGTGGCTACGAGAAGAGAAAAACCCTTGATGAGTGCGAGGAACCATCTAAGAAATCAATGGTTGATCGCGGTTCTCATCCTTCTACGCAACAGGCCTTTGTCCTGGCCCCAGCTTCCGTCGGTCTTAAAATCCCGGTTTCCTCCATTCCAGCTCCGTCTTCATCTCAAGTTCCGTCATTCCATGTGGCGCTCGCCCTTGGTTCTTCATGTCCCCACCGGAGATCGGCTTACATTCCTCCATCTGGTCCTCCTAGACTTTAAACAGTGCTCTTCGGGTGGTTTTAAATGGAGTTAAGTTTGACCGCGACCTTTTCCCAGTTCGCAAAGATTCCTATATGCCCCACCGCAATAATTACCAAGAGATCCTCTCCTTTGAATTGGAGAAGGATGACTTCGAGAAGGCGTTGGCGGAACGTGACGCCAGAATTGAACGATTGGTATAAGAGAGAGACACGGTGCTCCGGGAGAGTAAGAATAATGTCGGCTTGCTGAAAGAGCTGAAAGAGGCCCATGCGAAAATAGAGATCATCTTTCAGGATGAATTAAGAAGGCACATGCAGACGAAGTCTAGTTGAAAGAGGAGCTCAAAGCTCGCAACACGATTATTGAAGCCCAAAGGAAGACTATTGCTGATCACAACAAGATTGTTGAAGGGCGTAACAAAACAATCACGGAGTATGAAAGGATCGCGATGTCCCATGATAAGACTATCTTCGATCAAGCCCAGAAGATTGCCATACTCCAAGAAAGAGTGGCGTAGCTTAGCGCAGACAACACCCGTGTTGAAGTTGAAAAGGCTGTCATTATGGTAGATTATTTAGAGCTACGAGACACCTTTGAGAGGAAAATAGAGAAGATGGATGATACCATCTTAAACTTCTACGTCAACTCCCTATTTCATCACGGGAGTCTCAATTATTTGGGCCCCAATTCCCACACACTCACACCATGGTTTGGGAGGAAATTCTGACCCGTTTCCAAGATAGCGGTGATGCCTACCTTAACGAGGAGTCAAAGTAAGCACTGATAGAAGGCCGAGAGATCCTACGAATTGAAAAGGAACAAGAAGTTGTTGATGTGGCCATGACTACAACTGCCAAAACGTTGTCGGAGCCCCTTGTTTCTGGACCTGGCGGATCATCAAGATAGCCTCATAATCAATTGGCGAGTTTTGGGCCCAAAACTTCTCCGTAGATTGTGCAACCATCAAAAGAAGGAGAAGGTGGTGAATATAAGATCGACATTCTTGGCCACTCCTTTGATGTAGGTAGCCTTCTTGTTTCTCCTGAGTTTGAGAATTTCCAGCTCATGCTGTAGGAACAAAACAAACTTAACACTTTCATTTTTGATCTTATAGGTCTATCCTCCTTACCTATTGATCCGCCAGTTTCTTCAATGCCCGGATTCATCGCTATTTCAACCACCTCAGTGCTCGTCTCTGTAGGTGCTCCAACTGTTGCACCAATGTCCGGTTCGCAGCCGTAGCCGGAGTCTAAGAAGATCGCTGCATTGCATGGCTTGGATGACCCTTCTGTATTGTTGGAAGGCGACCTTACGGCAGCCGAAGCTCGAGAGCAGGAGGTCTAAGAGCAGCTGTGTAAATCCGAATAGCAACTGGTCACCATTAAGAAAGAAACGTTTGAAGCGATAAAATCCATGAAGAGCCCTCGCAAATCCCGAAAGCGCAAGACGAAAGGGCAGTCCTTCGAGAAAGTTGGAGAGCAGGGAGGAGATGCCGACGCCGAGGAGATAGTTGATTTCACCGACAGCGACACTACCCTTGGTCGGGATCCTGAATATAAGAAAAACTTCCAACTAAAGGCGGAAAGGGGAGCGGCGGAAAGAGGCGTTGAGATGTCCGGATGGCAGTGGAGTTGATTTTCGAGACATTTTGTTTTGTTCCGTTCAAGTGCAGAGTCTGCACTTATTGCTTTTGTTGTAGCGTCTGTATTTTATTTTGTTGGCCGATATTGTGTGGATACGACCCCTACATTTTGACTTTGTACACAAAACATTATAAGTAATACAATGCTGACATTTGGATCATAATTTTACATGTCTACTTATCTGTGTTTCATGCACTTATGTCAATTTCATTTGCTGCTATTTTATTTTATCTAGTCCTGTGATTATGGCTAAAATCCTTTGTTTGGAGTAACATAACTGTGAAGTGTTTTGTTTTTCAGTATTTCTGTTTGAGTATTTGTGTGTGCCCACCTGAAAAACGACCGGTTGATCCAAGTGTTTGTTTATTATTGTCTTTTTTATTGCTTTATGGATTCTATCCTTGAGCGATTTGAACGGCTTAATTACATATTTATTGTTGGTCAATAATTGGAATTTTTTGCCAATTTGTAGCATTTTGATTTTGTTGGATTCATGCCCGTTGCTCCCGATAAAGGGAGTTGATTGATTCTTATTATTCCTAAAATGGGTGAGTTCCCCGGTTTTATCGAAACAATACCGGTAGAAACTTGGTTTTTTTATACTTGGTTTTTTTATAGAGAAGAAATTGCTCTTGAGAGAGAAGTATAAAAAAACTTGGTTTTTTATACTTCTCTCTAAAAAAACCAAGTTTTTTTATACTTCTCTTTAGAAAATTTTAATGGTTTGGTGGTGATGTCGGAGCAACATCAAGCAGTGCTTGTGCGTCTTATGAATTATGCAGCATTTAAGAGTGCGCAGCTTACGAAGTGCACGGCTTACGAAATGCATGACTTTTGACAGTGCATGGCTTATGAAATGCATGACTTTTGAGAGTGCGTGGCTTACGAAATGCACGGCTTTTGAGAGTGCACGGCTTATGAAATTCACGGCTTATGGGATCGATACGTCCCATCGATCCGGAACGGTTTTGAACTTCTTGACGTTGCCAATCTTCGAGTAACATGAGGAGTTCGTGCTTTGAGAGTGTGGTTCCATGGTGCAAGAAGTGATGCACGGTGGAGTGCGCGGCCTATGGGAAGCACACAATGGTTCAGACCTTCCCGGTGCTAGAGGAGCGATACCAGTTCTTAGAAGGTAAGGATCAGGTTTTCTTCAATCTAGCATTTTACTCCGTTAGAATGCGATTTCGTCAATTCTAAGAGATAATTGGTTTTTAGGTCAGGTAACCATGGCTTGGACGATCCTCCCATATTTTGAGAAGATATACACGGCCAAACAGATAAGGTTGCCATGGTGGAGAGATCTACAGCCGACTATATGGAGGTGGTTATGAAGAAAGAGCTTATGGATGTTTGGGGCAAGACTCTTAGTTTTTGGTCCAAACTGCCTTTGGAGAATTGGCCTTCAAATGGCATACCGTCTAAGAGGAAAAGAAACTAGTCACCAAGGGTGGTAAAGAAGGAGTTGGGAAGAAGTAAGCAAGTATTATGCTTCTATTTTGTTTGTTGTGCTAGCTAGGTCATTAAGTTCGTAGTTGTCAGAATGCTAGAATTTTTGATCGGGCATAACGGAACTGCAGTATGATTAGTCTCGACCTTCATTCTAGCTATTCAAGTGTGTGTGGTGTCTCCATGCCACGGGGCTGTTGGGGCACTTGAACTATACCCAAGGTCTCTCCACAACTCGTCTGGTTGCCCCAAGTCTAGTGGGTGCGGTTCTCCCGAGTTCTAAGTCTTGGCTTGATTCGAGTCAGCTTCTGATTAACCACAAGATTGGTTCAGTTTTGGCTCAGTTCCTTTGAGCGACTTTGAAGCTCTAGAGTACAACACTACTGGCTTCATTGGTCGTTGGAAGTGATTCCGTTAATTATGAAGAGTGACTAATATGATTGTCGATTTATGGCCCTGGGCTTTGTATCAGATGAATGTTGATCTTCCATTTCACCTTCGTGGATATCAACCATGCATAAATTTTGCTGATCTACTGGTTCGCCTTCATGATGCTTTAGTTCATGAAAGACCTTCCCATTCGCGAAGGAGTTTTTGGACCAGATGATCGCTGATCTACCGGTTTACCTTCATGATGGTTTTGTTCATGAAAGACCTTCATGTTCGCAAAGGGTTTTTTGGATCAGAAGATCGCTGATCTAATGGTTCTCCTTCACGATGCTTTCACGTTCGTGAAGGGTTTTTTGGATCAGATGCAGCTAATCTACCATATCGCCTTTACGATGCTTTGGTTCATGAAGGACCTTTACTTTCGTGAAGGGTTTATTTGGATGAGATGACCGCTGATCTACTGGGTCAACTTCACGACGCTTTAGTTCATAAAAGACCTTCATGTTTGTGAAGGGGTTTTTGGATCAAATGACCGCTGATCTACCGATTCGCCTTCATGACGCTTTAGTTCATGGAAGACCTTCATGATGCTTTAGTTCGTGAAGGAGTTTTTGTGTTCGGATGTCCACCGAGCAGACGGTGTTGGGATGATAATTTATCGATTCCGAGAGGAATTTTGGTCCGATGTCCGACGACCAGAAGGCTTTGGAGCGATAATTCATCGACTCCAAGAAGAGTTTTAGGTCGTGTGTCCAACGACCCAACAGTGTTAAAGAGATGCTTCAACGAATTTAAGAGGAATTTTTTGGATTCAGCTTGCGGGAACACAATTTTATTGATTCCCTGAGACTAAGGGATTGGATCTATTTGTTCGGTGATCCTTTGGACAAGACTTCTCGATGCTACCAAAGCAACACCGATTCTCAAAAGGGGGATCGGCATGACTCGTCGAGGGAATAGAAACATTTCTTTCGTCGTGCTGTCTGTAGTGCCCTAGTGTCCTAGTACAACTCATTTGGAAAAGGCAAGCAGACAAGGATGGATGAGAATGCATCGCTTTAGGTTGCTGCCCCATTTCTTAGTAGCTAGCTAGCTAGAGTTTTATTTGATAATCATCATTTCGTCTGATTTCATCAGTTAGTTGGAGGTGCGGGAACACTTCTAGTCTTTAGAGTGTTATTTGATAATCATCCTTCACTGTTTGGTACGTTCTTTGACAAATTGCCGGGTTTTCCTTCTTCCAATTGCACTACTTCTAGTTATTAGGACCAGTTTGCCTTCCCATAGAATTCTTCCAGGGTATCAAGTTGTTTCATCCTTTAATGATTCCTAAGGGCCTTGCAGCAGACTACATCAATCGCCCTCGTTTTATCCATATGTTAGTCATACATGTAAAAAAGGAATTTCCAATCGGTTGTACAGTTGTAAAAAGGTATAGTTGGCATGATAAACTTCTTTGGATATTCTGCATGTTGAATGGCTTCGGTGAATGGGTTACGATTGGGGAAGATGCTATAATCGTTGTCAAACCGGTCCATTTTTAATTTATGGCTGTTTATAATTCTTGAGAATGATATATGCATGATTATCCTATGCTTGAATTATTGGAAATGTCGATTGAATGACAAATCACTAATGATGGGGTCATTGATCAGTGACGATCCCCAAAAACTTTCAAACTAGGTGATATCGGTCTAGGGTTACAAAGATGGCCCCATAAGGTCGCATTGAAAATTTCAACGCATTTAGAGTTGTGTGTTCAAGTTATGGGAAAAAGAGGATGGATTGGCATTGATGGATCGGTGGTATTTTATCTAGAGTCCGACCCGAGAAAATTTGCCATTTGATTGGGGTCGGCACATGGTTCGCTTGGAGTCATAGAATTCAAAATGCTGCGTTGGTGATAAACGTTGCTTGGAGCCATTTGCATGTTTGCTTGGAGAAAATCTTGGTTTTGCCCAAGTCTGATTTCAGGCTAGAATTTCCTAGGTTTACTTCGAGTCAAATGGGTGATTACTCAAGTTTGACTTCGAGTCAGGATTTCCAAAATCTGCTTCGAGTCAAATAGGCAATTACCCGATTTCAACTTCGAGTCAATGCTGAAGTGATATTTTCAACGACCATTTTGACTATTTTTGATGATTTTTTATGACGACCATTCATGATTCGATGATGGGAGCTTCATAATAGGATTGGAAGCTGATCAATGGGAGTAATCATAGTTACCATAGGAGCTTGGCCTTGTAATCGATCTCGGTTTGTATCAAATCTTCTTGGTTCTCCTGCCTCTAGGAGTACCGTTTGAGTAGCAATTCCTCGTCTATTGCTTGGCACTGTGCTGCGGAACGGGTTTTAGTGCTTCTTTTAGCATTTTGCACGTTGACATTTTCACCCAATTTATCTTCCTCAAATTATTTGTCATCTTCAGAGTCGGAGAGAGCCATCATTATATCCTCCCGTGGGGTTTTCACCCTTAAGTTCGGGTTTGTAGCAGGTGCATTTGCAGTAGGTGAGTGTTACCGTTTTCTTCCATCATGATTCTTGGAGCTTCGTCCATTGCTTCCTTTTGCTTTTCCCTTCTGTTTCTTCCATTCACGCAAGAAATAGAAGAATGCTCTTGCTCTATTGTAGCCACGACTTCAGGCACCGTTTTGGAAGTAATTAGTGATTGGAGCGCTAAGAGAGCATCTATCTTTTCCATAAGAGCCTTTTGCTTGTTTGCCATTTTATGGTTAATTTCATCAACCATCTTGTTCAATTCTCCCTTAGTCATATCTTCATGCTATGTGGAGGATCCTGGAACCTGATCTCCAGAGGTTGCTCCTAACACCAGGTTGTTGGGGTTGTCGACTTCAATTTGTCGAGGGTTTGTTTCTTCTCTTACAGTGCTAGCTCCTATGGATCTTCCGGAGGTTGGTTCTCTTTCTTCCTGGTGCCATAGATTCTCAATAACAAATCTTCTAACCAGAGATTGAAGATCTAACTTCTGAACCTATCTGATCCAAAGTAGATAGCTAGTTCTAAGCCTGAGTTGGGTTCTCAGTGAAAGCACCAAAATGTTAACCCAAAAAATGGATCAACACCCTAGGTTTAGTGTGAAAGCACCAACCCTGTTCTTACAGAGCAATAATACAGAGAATAAATGTAAAAAGAGCAGAAATAGTAAGAAGACAAGAAGAGTTTTATAATGGTTTTTCTGTTAATGAAGCCTACATCCACTTTATAACTTTTATTATTGATTGATTGCTGTTACAAGGAAAATCCTAAGTTAGACTAAGTCCCCAATGTTAGAGTTCACTGGAGAATCATAGTGAACTCCTTGGATGACTATTGTGAGGGAAGAGAAGAGTGAAGAAGGTTTTATGTAGAGTTCCAACAACCAGTCCAGAAGATCCCCTTTATGTTGCAGATAGGTGAATATTTATAGAGGTTAGAGAGCTAGTGGGCAAGGCCTTCTTTCCAGATGCTTTCAAATGACCGTAGAAAGACGCACTGCAAGTTTCATCATGAACCAAGCTAACTTGATAGATCGCTAGCGATCCATAACTTCTGGCTTGATGGTGAGCCAACGGCTTGAGATGCTTCCCCTTACCTTCTACCTTAAAGTTCATGGTGATCTGGTGAAATGGCATGGATCACTAGCGATCCATAATACATGGATTGCTAGCGATTCATGTACTTAACTGATTTCTGAACTTTGTCTTCTGGGATGCATTTGTTGTCTCTTATTGGTGTCCTCCATGTAATTTCACAGCACATTGCCTTGTTTTGATGATGATCCTTATACTAGTTGCATTAGATTGCTGATTGAACAAGACGAATGCTTGCCTCTCGATTTAACTAGCTCGGAATCCCATCAAACTTAACTATTGTCCTTAGAATACCCATTGGACCATGATGCAAGTGAATCCACGAATCCACGAGCCAAGATTATGGATCGCTAGTAATCCATAGATGATGGATTGCTAGCGATCCATCATCTTTGCATATTTTCGCTTTCCATTCCTCTGATTTCTCTTGGTTAGTTGCCCTAGTATTTTTGGTTAGCTCTTGAGGTACTCTAACTCAACCAAGCTATTCCGACTTCCTTTGGATTCTGCTAGGTTAAAAACCCGGATAACATATATATACTTTGGAGCTAACTATCGCTTATATTCCACTGTGTGGTACTATAGAGCTCTATTAGCAAATGTATTTTTGAAAGATACTTATAGAGTTTATTTTGAAGATCTAGAATGTATAAACTCTTTTATTTCAATTTCATATAATCCTTGAACCTACTACACTTTGATGTTTTTATTCACGGTTCATTTGATTATATTAATCTCTTGACTGTTTTACATCTATGTTATTGCTATTTCCTCTATGCATTATGAGATGTTATACAGGTTCTCTGGTTGGATTTTCATTACTTTACACCCTTGACTGTCGTTCTACATCGGCCGGGTACCTCCACAATGCACTCTACATGTATATTGGGTACCAGAGGTGGGAACGGTCATCACACAAAATAATATAAAAGTCAATTTGGTAGGACATTGTACATAGAGAGTCATACCTGACATGTCTGTGCACCAAAAGTGTTAGCACATATTGTGATGCCCCACCTCTATACTCACACTAGCCAAGTACACTACGAGGTAATGCCGTCGACTAGCGCGAAGAATAAGGCTATTGAGGAGCGACCATCTGTGTAATTGCTTTGTGCGAGTACGGATATGTCAGATAGTATGACATGAATTTCATTTCAAGAGAAAATCCTACATATCAAATACAAACTCAAAGCTACCACACAGTGGCTATGTGGCCTTCGAACACAAATATAGAAATAAGCATAACACAAATCAGTCAAAGATATTCATATTACAAAGGCGGAAACATATATGAATATAACACATAGAAGTGTACATCAAAGTAGTGACCATAGAAGATCCACTACATCACAAAAGAATAGGTACAAATGCTAGACAAAAGAATAAGTATACATCAAGGAGTCTCTATCTTGAATGTATAAAAGCAAAAACTACTAATCTAAAGTAGTTAGCCAAAATAATCAGATGATGGTCCCTGATAAGAAGTCAAGTAGAAGCAACTGAAATACCTCGGTCTGAACCGAGTATTATTTAAGAAGAAAAATAATAAATGGATCAGTCTAGCTATAAATATCATATAAAATGAGATAGGATAAGAGATATCACAAAAACATATGATAACGATAATGCCATACCGTGACAAGTATACATCAAATACAACAAAAATCATACAATATCTCAAATATTCTCAAACACTAAAAAGAATGTCATATTCTTTAAATTATTCACCAAAACACAAATATTGATAGAGCTTATCAATGCATATCATCAAAATTGGTGTAACAAAAATTCTAGAAATCATCAACTAGAAATCCAGAAATCACAAAAAGGGGAAGGCCTATCACAAACGGGAGCATGAAAACTCACTAACACGTGTATCACAAATGGGTCGTTGTCCCATAAAATGAGCTGAAGCTCCTCCAAACAGGGTATAGTCCCCCCTTGCGGACTATGAGCCAAAGCTCCTCCTATGAGCCGAAGCTCCTCCAAACAGGGTATAGTCCACCCTTGCGGACTATGAGCCAAAGCTCCTCCTAGGAGCCAAAGCTCCTCCTAGGAGCCAAAGCTCCTCCAAACAGGGTATAGTCCCCCTTCGTGGACTATGAGCTGTAGCTCCTCCTAACAGGGTATAGTCCCCCTTTTACAGACAAAGAGACATCGCACATCGCTAGTCTAAATCACCAAAGGATCATCATCGATCGATAAGTGTAAACTACACTAAGCTAGTAAATAAATGAGTTTAGCTTCATGTCCCATAACCACTGGCTTAACTTAAATATTTACGAACAAATTGTAAATTTCCACTCGAGAATTGTCACGAGAATTCAATCGAACAAGTCCAAGAATTAACCGACGAAGTAAACGCAAGCGTTTCATACCACTTGTTTTGCTAAGCCGTTTAATTAGATTTCTCATACGAATGAGGTAAAGGTTTGTATATACTAATAGATTGGAAAACGGTTTTAAAAGCGAGCTTTATATTTAAAATAGTGTCAAAATTGTTTTAATGAAAGAGTTTTAGTATTTACTACTAGTATAGAAACCATTGTATTTTAAAGTGACAAATCACAAAAATGATTGTAAAAACAATTAATCACCAAAAATCCACATATGACAATGTGAATTAAATCCATAAAAATCGATATCAAATCCATCAAATGGATATTCCCAAAAATCCAAAGAAATCATCAAAGTCGATAATAAGTGATAACAACTAACTGGATCAACAAAAATCGATTAAAATTGGAAATCCACTCAAAAAACAGCCAAAATAGGCAAAATGAACGGTTGCAGATGTCTGGTTGGAAATCCAGACGTCTGTATTTAGGTTCTGGAAATATATATTTTCCCTGAAACCTTCCAGACGTCTGAAAGGTTATATCAAACGTCTGGGAAGTTGTATTAGACGTTTGAAAGGGTGCACCAAACGTCTGACAGGGTGTACCAGACGTCTGAAAGGTTGTATCAGACGTCTGATTCTGTTCTCTGCATTTTTTCCGCATTTGTCAAATTTTTCTCTTCTCCAGGGTCTATAACCAGACGTCTGGACTTGACCAACCAGACGTCTTGTCACTTGGTCTGGGCAATAATTTGCCTAGGCCATAATGGCCAAAATGATTCGGGAGCGATTGGACGAGCAACATAGACTAGGGATTTATGCCAAGCGACAACTCAGCCTTATAGGCTCTTCGATACACTCCAAATATCATGTCCAAACATCCATAGTATGATTTTCATAAAATTGGACTACAAAAACCAAAAATTGGAAAATTCAGCAAATCAAGTCAAATCGAAAGCAAATGAACATGGAAAAATGTTAGGAATTCATACCTAACAACAATGAAAGTTATAGACGTAGATGTGAGTTCAAAAACTCACCTTTAAACCCAAAAACAACGAATGAGAAGCTCAAAAACAAAGGAAAGATCAACTACTCTTCAACTTTAACTCTAGAAACTCCAATCTAAGATCATAAGCAAATATTTCCTAAGTTAGGTTATAGGAAATTTCTAAAATAGGAGAGAGATTGAGATGGAGAAGAAGAAGAGGATGCTTACATAAGCTTCTCTTTGATTTTGGAGCTTCGATCTTGAATTTCCTAAGAATCTAGGGCTTAGGAATTTTAATTTCTCTTTCTTTCCCCCATTTTTCTTTAGCTTGAAAGTGTTAGGAAATGGAATGAATGAATGAAGAGGAGTGGGGTGGAGTTAGGGCATTATGTTGGGTTAGTGGGCTGAAACCCAAACCCAAAGCCCAATAGAAAAATACCAAAATTCCAATCAACTCCAAACATATCGATGTTTATACTCAAAAAGGTTGTAAACGCCATTTGGACTCAATGGAAGTGGTCTCGAGTCCCAATTCGACTGTTTACAAAAAGTAACATTTCAGACTTTACTTCGATTAACGATGCTATATTTAAATAAAACATTTAAATATATAATCGTGAAATATGCGGGTTGTTACACATATCATCAATTACACACCACTCTATATCATAATCATCACTCTTGTACTATACATCATGGTACTTATGGTATGTCCAGATCTACATCAATGATACCTACATCATGTGACATCCTAAGCAAAAAAAGCAAACACAGTATCCACTGTCCATCCTAACATCACTCACTCAGTGTGTTGGATATATGATGACCCGTATGACTACATCCTACGTCAGTGACTATTTAACTTCTTGGTCCCTTAATACTCGAATCTGTGCCACTCATTAGGCTACGAACTAAACTACGCATCCTAATAGTCTAAGGTAAGAAAGGTCCTAACATCAAGAGATCCAGGGCATATCCTAGCCCAAGTGAGCATCCTTTCATAACCTTTCTTTACAAGTACACTTCAACACCTCCGAGTATCGACGATCCCTTTGCACACTTCATATCCGTAGTGGAACACATCCTAGCACTACCTCACTAGTCCGCATCTTAGAACTTGTCTTTATAGATCTTCGTACAACTCCCATTACTAGTTGTTTGGTCCAAAACATCTCTTGGAATCCATCATAAGTCATAAAGCATCATCATGTTGTCTAGAAGCCTCCTCGAAAATTTCCTAGGTCTGGTCCAGAGCAAACTCCAGAAAATCCAAGGTCTGATTCAAAGTAATTTTAGGAACTTGCATACTTCCGTACATCATTGATCTTCCATCCATCATATCTAAAGATCTAACAGTTGGGTTGCTACCAAATTTTATCTATAGCTCCCTTACATATTCATCTAGCATCCTTGTAAATTTGAAGGTGATCGGTTCACATTACCACGGACGGCTCAAATTGCATATGGGAATGATCAGTAATGAACGTTTCGGCCTCTAAGCAAATCAAGATTCCCACCAAGTCATGCTTAGATTTTCAAACCACGCTTAGATCCAGGAATGATCGGTACTGATTGTTTTGACCTTCGAGCTATTTAATATTTCCATGAGCTCGCGAACGATGAAAAAACGGTACCGATCATTCCGACCTTGAAGTAATTTAAAATTCCCACCAAGTTAAGAATGATCAGCACTGATCATTTCTTTCTTGAAGAAATTCAAAATTTCGACCAAGTCATGAACAATCGGTACCGATCTTTTTGGCCTCGAAGTAATTCAAAATTTCCATCAAATTGTAACAACCCAAAATTTAAGCTATAAGAATTAATCAACAAATTAATTAAATAATAAAATAACCTTGTGAAATTGTCAGAATCGAGCAACAAAAGTTGCACCATTGTGTCCGTGGTAATTTTCCGGTCAATTTCCATATATAGATTGTCAAAATCCAAGGTAGAACGAAAGATTTACGAATTAAACAAGAAAATGAACAAAAAGAAGAAAAAAAGAATATATATATATATATATAGGCAAGGTCGACCCTCACCATGGCTAGGTCGACCGTAGCATGTGTGGGTCGATAGGTTGGTCGACTCGCCTTGCATTTTGTACGTAACTTTGCTCAGTTTGATTCGAACACGTCATTATTCTATTTCTACTCCATCCTGTGCGTTCATGCTTCCATCCGATAGTTCCCAGCGAGCCTATGACATGGTTGCACCAAATTTAATCTTCCAATCCAACGGTCTAAGATCCATAAGTGATGCTATAAATAAGACTCTAGGCTAGCTATTTTTCTCATTCAGACTTTTTCCATCTGGGTTCATTGCCTGAGGATGGGCCCTAAAAGGAATATTTTTCCAAGGAGAAGATCTTTTTAATTAAAATATTTTATACCCTACAAGTGGATCCATGAAGGCCAAGGAAAAGAGCTAAGGACCACATGTGAGTGTTTAAGTAATTATTTTAGATTTTTAAGTAATTTAAAATAATAGGGTTTCCAATAGTTGTAGTTTTTCTACAATTTTGGGATAACCTTATGCAAGTTTATTTACTGTTTTTTTAAGTAAATTTTAGACTTGCTTTCAAGTCTATTTTCTTTTAGCTAATCTATTTTAGTTATTTGCAATTATTTACTGCTACTTATAGTTTTCCCAATTATTTACAGTTATTTACCGTATTTACAATTATTTACTGTTATTTACATTTTATTTGCATCTACTCTACGTTGGGATTTATTCTGTAAATGTTAGTTCTTTTTAATTCCCTTTTTACGCGAATAGAATAAATAAAAGAGAATAATTCACTAATATGGACTAAAATATAAGAACACTGAATTTACAGAATATTAGATGTAAAATAAGAAGAACTGTATTAAATTGGACATAGACTGAAATAGGCAAATTTAAGACATTTGTAGGCTTAGTTATAACATGTAATTATAACTAAAAAGAGAAAATAGAAGAAATAGCAGAAGAAGCTTATTTTTGTACTTAGCCCTTGGGTTAAGTTAATAAGCCGAATTATAAGACACAGGTTATAATTAGAGATAACAGAAAAGGCTTATTTTAAGACTTAAGTTAAGTAATAAGCAAATAGAGCAGAAATAATAGAAGAGGCTTATTTTAGAACTTACAGTAAGTTAATAAGCAAAGATAGAAATATGACCTGTACCAACAGCATTCCCCTTCAGTCAGGAACTGATGGTCTCACAATAGATTAGTTAGGGCTGGGCACACATATGCTCGAGTAATGGTAAATAAGAGGTCAATAAATAAAAGCTTAAATTAGGGGATTTGCGCAAGGGGCGCAACTAGATTTTGTTTCTTAGGACCCGTACCAACAGCATTCCCCTTCCGTCAGGAACTGGTGATCTCACAACACACTCAGGTGAGGCTGGGCATGCTTATGCTGGAGTAATGGTAAATAGAAGGTCAAAAGAGGGAGCAACAGATAGCGCGAGCCGATGGTGGCCGAGCGTGCGGCCTCAGTGTAGGGATATAAGTTGCTATTAATTTCCAAGCGCTAAACAGGTGTCTTTTGCTATGGGACCCACAAGAACGGACTATCTTATAGTGGCACAACAGAGGTAGAAGGCCGATGAAAGGGTAGAATTAGGACTTCATCCTAATTAAACTAGGATTGGGATTTCAGCCTAATCAAAGCAGTTTTAAAAAAGTGCAAATAATCCAATCGAACTATCTAAGCAATGCAAACAATTAAACCATATTTTATTCCAGCTTTATCTTTTCCTTTATTTCCTTTTATACTAGAACTGTTGCAAAGTCTATTATCTTTATCTTGCTTAAGAATACTAGTAATTACTTTCATTCGCCAGACTTTTAGTCTGACCCACTCCTCTATTTTCCCCTTTCCCCCCTCATAGGCCAACAAAGGCAAGGGCAGTAGACTTTCAGCTTTCTTGGAGTGATATTCTTGGAGATTCTTTATGTATTCTTCTTCTTTTCCTGTTTTCTTTTTATTTGAGTTTGGATGCGCTGGTACTGATGAGAGAGATGGTTTTATTTATGTACTGTGATAGTAGGAATGAGATGGTATTTTCCTTTTTATAAGACATGTATTTTTTATTTTGAGATATCTTATGTATTGGGTTTTATGACTTTTTTATGAAGTTTGATTCTGAATAATGTGATTACTATTTAAATGTTTCCGCTGTTTTATTTATTTTGTCTTATGAATCTTAATGTCTGTAAGTTTTTAGCTATACCTATAACACACCATATTCTTTAGTGTGCCCTTTTTGGGTATACTAAGGAGTGTAGGGGTGTTTCACTTGGTATCAGAGCCTAAGGTTACAGGATTTCTAAAAACTTGTTTTAAAAATAAAGTATTTTTCCAAAAGTAACCCATTTAAAAAAAGTAGCATATCTTCAAACAAGAAGTATTCTTTAGAAAGAAACTCTTATTATAGAAATAGTTTTTCAAGTATAAAAGAGATTTTTTATAAAAATCCCCTCAAGGTCCAGTTCACCCTTCTTTCGATTCTTTCGAGCCTAGATTTCCTTTTCTTTGCATAGTATGGCTGACCGGTTCCATAGAGCTACGGTACCAGAAGTGCAAGGGCAAGCGCCCAATATAGCACCAGTAGGTGGAGATCCCATTAATCCACCTTTAGTAGCCAATTTTTCTAAGCTATGCAATGATTTCGCTAGTTTAGGTGGCAAGACGCTTTCTGGCACAAAGGATTTTGAGAAGGCACAAGCTAGGTTGGAGGATACAGAGTGAATGTTTATACTGTTAGGATTGGAGGACCGACAAAGAGTTTAGCCTACATCTTGGCAACTGAAGGGAGAGCTTAAAGAGGTTCCTAAGTCAGAAAGCTCTAGGAAGTCGTGGTGGAAGAACAAGAAGGATAGGGACAAGAGGAAAGAAGGAGGACCTCAGAAGTAGATCAAGAAAAGCGAGAAATGTAATAACTGTGGATTGGTTAGTCTTTACGCAAAGGACTGTAAGAATAAAATGATGAAGGGGAGATGTTTCAAGTGTGGGCAGCTTGGTCACCTTAGTAGAGCTTGTCCTCACAGGACAGGGCAGAGAGCAGGCGCACCTACAACGCAAGTACAGGCTCTGGATGCAGCACCTTCTAGTAGTGGACCAGATAGAGGTAGGAAAGTCACCGTGGAAGGTTGATCTCTATTTCGGATTTTCCTATTTGGACTCTTTTTGATTCTGGAGCATCACACTCCTTCATTTCTAGTTCCTTGGTTGATTGTTTGCACTTAGATATCTCTTTAGTAGTAGACCCCATAGTTGTTGCAAACCCCATAGGAGGATCGTCACATGTATCCATGATTTGTAGGGGTTTGAAAATTTTCATATTAGATGTAGAATTTGGCTATGACGCCTATGTATTGGGATTTTCGGGGTATGGGATGATCTTGGGGATGGATTGGGTATCCACTTATGAAGCGATATTGGACTGCGAGAGGAGAGTCGTTAGACTAGAGACATGCAGCAGTAGGGCTTTCGAGGTTTCTTGCAACCCATAGGGGTCAGTTATGTTGAGCTTCCTTTATTCCCTTGATTCATCACTAGGAGAGCTAGATTCCGTTCCAATCGTTAGAGAATTCCCAGACATCTTTGAGGAGGTTAAGGGACTACCCCCTAAGAGAGAGATCGACTTTAGGATCTATTTGAATGACAATGCTAAGCCAATGGCATTGCCGGTGAGACATATGACACCTAGGGAGAGGAAGGAGTTAAGTAAGCAAATTGGTGAGCTATTGGAGAAAGGTTTCATCAGACGGAGCATATCTGAGCGGGGAGCGCCAGTCATCTTCGCTACAAAGGCGGATGGTTCCCTTCGACTTTGCGTAGACTATAGAGAATTGAATAAGCTCACGAATAAGAACCATTACCCACTTTCTAGGATAGACGATCTTTTCGATCAGTTGGTTGGCTCTTCAGCATTTTCTTAGCTTGATTTAGCCACTGGATTTCATCAGCTTAGGGTCACTGACAATAGCATTGATAAGACAACATTTAGGACACCCGAAGGATTCTTTGAGTAGTTGGTTATGCTGTTTGGGCTAACCAACGCCCCGACATATTTTTGTAGATTTGATGAGCCGAGTTTTTCAAGATGTCCTAAATAAGTTTGTAGTAGTGTTCGTGGACGACATTTTAGTGTTTTCCAAGAGTATGGAGGAGCACGCTATTCATCTAAAGGAGGTTCTTTGTACACTTCGCGATCATCAGTTGAAGGAAAAATTCTTGAAGTGTCACTTTGGCGTAAGGAAGTGCGTTTCTTAGGGCATAGAGAAGGTTAGCACATGGGAAGAGTTTGAGAAATGGTTTTGTATATTTAGGATCAGATTTTGGAGATCCAAAGAGTTATAGGCAAATATTGGAGATGTACAATAGATTTAGTTGAAAAAAAGCGCCATATGTAAATGATTGCAAAAAAAATTTATAATTGATTTAGATAAGTGGATTAAATGGCAGTGCCTTGAAATAAATATAAGCATAAAAGAGGAATATAAATAAAATACTTTAGTAAGGAAATGAAATTACTAAAGTTTAGGAAGGGTACTCCTAGGGTAGTAAGAAGAAAATCCACTTTATGTCTAGCCCAATAAAATGAAATTGTTAGAATTGAAAAGTTGAAAAATATTATTGTTAATATTTTTAAGAAAGGAAATATTAGGTTTTTGAAAAAAAAGTGATATGAAATTTAAATTGGTTTTTATATGATGTAAATTTTGTTGAAAGTGAAATTATTTTTGAAGAATTATAGAGCATATATAGCTCGCTAGCTTCTTTGTAGGTAAACAAAGATTTTTAAAAAATAAAAACCTAGAGTGTATTAAGTATCGAAAACGTAAGTTACGACATTTATTATTGTAATAGATGTTTTCGTAGAAAATAAAGGAGGCATAGACTATAACACTATTGTTATAGTAGGTGACTTCCAGAAGAAATGTTTTTGCATAGTATTTGAGATTTATTAGTATTTATTTTAATTGAATCCATACACTAGTATTTTTGGGTTGTAGTAATAGTGTTTTATGCAACATCTATTTTGCCCCAAATGAAAATGTGTTTTAAAGATAATTTCTAAGTATAGAAATAAAGTGGTTTGTAAGTAAACTTATATTTAAAAAAAAAATAAGTATAAGGAAATGTTTTCTAGTTATGGATATATTAAAACAGTTTTGAAAATGAGTTTTTCTGAAAAGAAACATGTAAGTTGAATATTAGGAAATTAATAAAATTCATAGAAATTGTCTATCATAAGAGAATATAGATTAAACATACTTTAATCTATTGGGATGAAATAAATAATGGTAAAATTTTCTATGAAACCAAATCACAAATAAAGATGTTTTGTGCAAGTTATAAGGAATACATGAAAGAGATGTACAAGGTATGGGAAGCACCATATTTTGTATAGTCTATTTTGAAAAATATAAAATAAGTTCGTCGTAATTTCATATAAACATAAAGTCCTCTTTTAAAGGATTCATAGAAGATTTTAGCGTTAATAGTTTCTTGTAAGAGAATGTAGTTCCAATACAGTAAGATATAAAGCCATTAGGTGTAATAAGAAGTGTAATAATTAGAGATAGTGTTAGTTAGGAGAGATATTATAGAGAGCCTTTGTAGAAAGTCCCGATTTGCAGTTAGAAACTCCTCCAAGGTAAGGTAGTTGGAAAGTTAAGGACTTTTTAATGAAATAATTATTCTTATCTACTCCAGTTTTTGAAAAATTGAAAATCTATGAAAAGAAGATGTTTTGAAAACATGTGAAGACATTTTAAAGATATCTTAAAGAAAAATGGTTTGGTGAAAAAGTAAACAAGTTTTTGGGAGTGAAAAACTTAGTAATAGTTAAAGTTAAAAATCCCAATTTTTATAGAAAGCTGTAAAGGTCTTTAGAAGAAAAAGAAGAATAAGTTTTGAAGTTTTCCCCTCTAGGTTTGGGGAATAATATAAATTCAAAAAGCTGTAAGGATGCAAGTCTAGAAAGATAAAATGTTAAGTAACCAAGCACCTTTGAATTTAATAGAAACTTGAAAATAACACTTTTAAAGTCAAAAATTTTGGGATTTGATGTTTTAAAAATTTAAAAGTTTTAGTTTTTGAAATGATAAATACCAAACCAAACTTTTAAATGTGGAGTAGATAGGAATCATTTCCTAGATGTGACGGAAAAAGTTTAAGGCTATATAGGAGATAGTAGTAATTACTTTTAGAAGTAATAATAGAAGTTTCCGTAAAGTGTATATGACACTAGTGGGAACCTAGGAATGTTGCTTCATTTGTGTAGACTACACAGTAAGGTGATATTAGTAAGATAGTAAGACACTCATGGTTGAGGATGTGTATTCTTGATTTTGGAGGAACTTGGAAGGAGCATCTTTCTTTAGTGGAATTCGTGTATAGTAATAGTTTTCAAGCTGGCATTGGAATGGAACCTTTCGAAGCTCTTTATAGAAGACCATGCAAGTCACCTTTGTGGTGGTTAGAGTCTACAGAAAGATTGCTACTTGGTCCCGACATGATTAAAGAGAGACTTCAGAGAAGATTGATTTGAATAGGAGAAAATACGCACCTCTTATCCACATCTCTTTGATAATAAATTTTAAATTTCCTATTTCCATCTTTAGTTTTGAATAGGTTTTTTCCTTTATTATCCTTTGTGAGGGAAGATTCTAGGATTTAACCTATAGATGGTAGGATTTGATGTAAACATGTTATTAGAACATGTTATGTATGATGGATACTAGTGGTTGCAAGTGATTGCTAGTGGATGCTAATGGACGCATATACTTACACTAAGAACTATTATCTCTTAGGGATCGGCCTAACTAGGACACTAGAGCATATACATATGGATGTGTGCACATTTGGATTTTTATTTTTACTTTATTCCATGGTTGCTATAAATGGATGATTATCACATGATTGTTGCATTTTGATGATGATTGTAGCATGCATATAGAACTATTAGTTATCATTAGGAAAATTGCATTCATTTGGATACATGACACGGACATGATTGCATAAAAAGGAGGTCGACTGAATCAGTAGGCCGCCTAATCTTTTGCATTAGTTAGGCACATTGACACTACACTAATTGCATATGTATCATAAATCGCATTAGAAAAACTTAAGGACAATGGATGTAATGGATGATGGTTGAGTAGTTGGTTGTAAAACATGGATGAAAACATTTATTTCATTCTTCTATCCTTGGAGATTTCGGGGTCGAAATCATTTAAGAGGGGAGAATGTAACAACCCAAATTTTAAGCTATAAGAATTAATTAACGAATTAATTAAATAATAAACTAAATTTGTGAAATTATCAGAATCGAGCCACAGGAGTTGCACCACTGTGTCCGTGGCAATTTTCTGGTCAATTTCCATATATAGATTGTAAAAATCCGAGCTAGAACGAAGGTGTTACGAATTAAACAAGAAAATGAACAAAAAGAAGAAGAAAAAAAGAAAAAAAAATATAGGCAAGGTCGACCGTAGGGTCGACCCTCAATATGGCTAGGTCGACCCTAGCATGTGTGGGTCGAAGGTAGGTTGACCTGCCTTGCATTTTGTACGTAACTTCGCTCAGTTTGATTCGAACACGTCATTTTTCCATTTCTACTCCATCCTGTGCGTTCGTGCTTCCATCCGACGGTTCCCAGCGAGCCTATGATGTGGTTGCACCAAATTTAATCTCCCAATCCAACGGTCTGAGATCCACAACTGATACTATAAATAAAACCCTAGGCCTAGCTATTTTTCTCATTAAGATTTTCTCCATCTGGTTTCATTGCCTGAGGCTGGACCCTAAAAGGAATATTTTTCCAAGAAGAAGATCTTTTTAATTAAAATATTTTATACCCTACAAGTGGATCCGGGAAGGCCAAGGAAAAGAGCTAAGGACCACAAGTGAGTGTTTAAGTAGTTATTTTATATTTTTAAGTAATTTAAAATAATAGGGTTTCCAATAGTTGTAGTTTGTCTACAATTTTGGGATAACCTTTATGCAAGTTTATTTACTGTTTATTTTAAGTAAATTTTAGGCTTGCTTTCCAGTCTATTTTCTTTTAGCTATTCAATTTTAGTTATTTGCAATTGTTTACTGCTAATTATAGTTTTCCTGATTATTTACAATTATTTACTGTTATTTACATTTTATTTGCATCTATTCTACGTTGGGATTTATTCTGTAAATGTTAGTTCTTTTTAATTCCCTTTTTACGCGAATAGAATAAATAAAAGAGAATAATTCACTAATATGGACCAAAATATAAGAACACTGAATTTACAGAATATTAGATGTAAAATAAGAAGAGCTGTAATAAATTGTATATAGACTGAAATAGGCAAATTTAAGACATTTGCAGGCTTAGTTATAACATGTAATTATAACTAAAAAGAGAAAATAGAAGAAATAGCAGAAGAAGCTTATTTTTGTACTTACACCTTGGGTTAAGTTAATAAGCCGAATTATAAGACACAGGTTATAATTAGAGATAACAGAAAAGGCTTATTTTAAGACTAATTATCCCGCCTTTTGGCAAGACTGTGACACCAAGGAAATGACTAAAAACCAAGGACAGTCTGTCCCAAAAATCAGCTATACGCGGGTTCACTATGGATATCGATGAACTTTGTCAGAGTCCGGATCAAGCTATAATTGACAAGACATGACAAGTAAAGCTATGAAAGCCAACGTTCCAAATTTCAAGTCAATCGGGGTTCGTATGCTCGAATTATGGATCGATCAATTTTCATGAAAAGCATGGTTGTTTCGTATCCGTCTACTTTGCATCCATCAATGCACTCCACTTCGTATCCATCAGGTAGCCACTGTTCGTATCCATCCAGCGATCAGGAGGAAACCTCCTTCGTATCGATGAATTTTGACTCCGTCAGATGAACGTGATTTCATATCGATTAAAGGAGCACGAGTTCGTATCCATACAAAGCGGCATTCTTCGCATCCATAATCTCCAGCCTATTCGCATCGATCTACCAACTCCACTCCGTAATCCATCAAGACCAAGCACAACCGGTACTTTGTATCGATCGTCCAGTGATCGATACGAATAGAGTAGCTGCCATCGATGCGAACAGAGCAAAGTAGTTACGATCGATACGAAAAGAGCAATTGTAATCGATACGAACAGAGCAATTGTAATCGATACGAACAGAGCAATTGTAATCGATACAAACAGAGCACTTGTAATCAATACGAACAGAGCCAAACTGGATCGATACGAATAAGGCGTATACATAGGGAAGACTCGATCGTTCGGCACAAAAAGTGGATCTATCCAAGAATTTCGCACCACGTCAACTTGTAGGCACGTGCTCAAGAATGATTCGAACAGATCGATACGAAGTGTATCGATACGAACTAGACAACCTAAAGAAAAAGCAAGCTTGCATCGATCATAACTCACAATCTACAAGTCCAAATGCCACCAAATTTTCATAGAAGCTTACGTACAACTTAAAGAATGTCCATGCCCAATTTTGACTCTATTGGACCAAATCTTGATCGATACGAAATTCATTCGTATCGATCACGGACCGAGTGCAAATCACGTGGGATCAATCGCATGGGCCCACCCACGTGCCAGAAGACGTCTCTCGATATCTGAGCGAGATATTTGCAGCCTACGCCTATAAATAGCATCCCAGACCCTACAAAAAAGGATCTTTTTTCTCTGACGTCCAGACTCTACCGAATTCACCATTGTACTCGAATTTCACTGTTGTACTCGAGATTTACTGTTGTAATCCGCTGTAACCAGCAAGAAAAAAGTTAATAAAGATCAATCATTCCATAGTAGACGTAGGCAACACGCCGAACCACTCTAAATCTCTACGTTCATTACTGTTTTTTCTGATTATTGTGTGAAGTGTTTGTTAGATAATCCTCTTTTTACATTTATTTCTTCATTTTATCTCTTCAAACCCTTCCGAAGAGTGTTGTGCCCAATTTTGGTACAAACACTTTGGTGCTTCCACTGAGAAGACACAGTTTTTTCTCCTGCTCGTTGGATCTACTATCGATATCGGATTGCACAAATCTAAGAAGAAGATCCAGATCTTAAAGATTAAAGTTCTTCCATCCTATTCAGATTTGCATCAAGTCTAGGAAAGAGCGTTGCCATCCACCATGGTTAACACAAGGACTACTTCTACAGCTGCTGATCCAGAAGGGCGGGACAAACAGAATCCCGTACAACTGCCTTCGACTGATCAGAATGCTTCCGGACCATCAGATCCGCAAGGCCCTGTTACCAAGGAAGAATTCCAGATGTTAATGCAAGAATTGACTCAGAGCCGCCAACAGCTCACTCAAAAGCTCCGTGCTAATGCGGAATTTACCAACCAGCTAAACCGTCAAAGACGAAGGAGATCTAGGAGGGATCAGGCTTCCTATTCATCCACCGAAAGTTCAGCCTCTTCTGATTACCATCATAGATCCACGCGCCCGCGACTGGATAGAAGTTACACACAGGCCACTAGGCATCAGAATACATTGAGTCTTGGGCAACCGAGAGTTGGCCCATCAACTAGCCACCAGACTGGACCCTCCTCCCGAGGAGGCGCTACCCCATACCACATTACTGATAACCGTACTGCCACAACTACTGATTTGGGAGTTGACACTCGGAACCGAACGGATCCGACCCACCACTAACGTAACCACACTCCCGAACCTTACGTCCCTGAAAACGTAGAACCAAGGAGGCAAGACATGGACCGTCGACAGCGACCGGCCCTTCCTCGCATTGTGGAACCTGACCACACCTTGGCCCAACCCGCTCAAAATGTCCAGATGCCCGACCTACCGACAATGATCCGTCAAAGTCAGGGTCTTAGCAATGACGACTGGGGAATCTCCCGAAATCATACCCCTTTTACTGATGAGATACTCTATGCTGAACCATCTCGACGATTCAGGATGCCGACTTTATCCGTTTATGAAGGGAGCTCTGACCCAAATCAGCATATCCTAAAGTATGAATTGTTGATGAATGCTGCACGAGATGATGATGTAGTTCAGTGCCGAAGCTTCCTGCTCTCTCTGGGGGGCATAGCGACTATGTGGTTTACCCGACTGCCACCTCAGTCTATCTCTTATTTTAACCAGTTGGCAACAAAGTTTATTGAACAATTTCGCATGCATGTCGCAAGACCGAAGGATGTTAATACTTTATCTAGTGTCACTCAAGCTCTTGGAGAAACACTCAGGCGTTATTTAGAGAGATTTCACGCTGCATGCACTGAGATCAGTAACCCAAATGATAACTCTATCCATATGGCACTGACTAAGGGGATCGATCCCGATTCTGAGTTCGACAACTGGTTGGCCGGAAAACCCCCTACATCATTGGATCGTTTCTATTCCAAGGCATCCCAATTCTTGAGAAGGGAGGATGCGAAACAGTCTAGGAAGAAGGATGATGCGGGGCCTAGTATGGAAGGAATCCAGAGTAATATTGCAGTTAAACGATCCGGGGAGAGCTCCGGGAAAGTGCAATTGAACATTCAGAACAAACAAGATCAGCAGAAAGGCAATGGTAACCAAAATAGAAAACGGGATCAGAACCATGGTCCACGACATGGGGCTCCTATGTTTGATAATTATACTCCCTTGAATACGTCGCTGGAGAATGGGTATTTACAGACCTGCAATACTATTCAGTACAAGAAACCTGCTTCGAAACAGTCATCGAAAAAACAGATTCATATAGGAAAATTTTGTAGATTCCATGAAAGCTACGGCCATAACACAAATGAGTGCCGTCATTTGTAGGATCTCATTGAAAAGTTGATACGTAAAAGGAAGTTGGAACAGTTTGTGCGGGCACCGCAGTCTGGAGGTGCGAGCCCATCGAATCAGAACCATACACCAAATCAGGCAAGACAGGAGGAACTCGCTCGTACTGGCGGGAGGTTAGTGATAAATACCATTAGTGGTGGTCCTCATCCAGTAGACCGAAGCTAGAAAGAAATGGAGTCGTATGCCAGCTCTATCAGGCATGCGAGCTTCGAGTGTTGTAGTAGTCTGGAAGATGGGGCTCCGTCCAAGCAACATAAGATGATGACTGACGACATAGTCTTTCGAGACAGAGATGCCGATAGGATCGAAGCCCCAACTATCGATCCACTTGTCATATCAGCTCAAATAGGTCCTACTTGGATGAAGAGGATCTTGGTAGACAATGGAAGTTCTGTGAATATATTATTCAACCTAGCCTATGACCAGATGAAAATGGAGACTAAAGATTTGAAACCTTGTCAGTACCGTATCCATGGTTTCAACGGAAGTGCAACTATAACCACTGGAGTAGTGGAATTGCCAGTGGAGTTAGGTATTGGAGAACGCCGGAGAGTTCGGATACTGTAGTTTGTTGTTTAGGATATAGACTCACCATATAATGCTTTCTTGGGCCGACCGACCTTAGCTGAGTTCAGGGCTGCTATTGCCCCATGGTGTTTGACTCTAAAGTTCCCCACTGATCGTGGAGTTGGAGTCGTTCAAGGAGATCAGGCTGCTGGACGAGCCTGTTATGTTGCTGAACTACGCGAGGCACAGTGAAAGGAGAATGGAAAGGGCGTAGAGGAATCCCTCTGCGTCTGTTTTGTTGATAATTGACAATTGACGCCTGGGCCTAGGCTTGGGCACCCCAACTAATTCCAAAGAGATCTTGACCCGAGAGACACCGAAAGTGAAGACGAAAGTAATGACAGTCAAGCTTCCCAGGCCGAACTGACGATCGATGTCCCGATCGATAATAGCGATGATTCTAGAATGATAAAAATTGGATCTCAGTTAAGCCAACAAATGCAAGAGGAATTGGTTGAATTTCTTCGGGCAAACCTTGACGTGTTTGCCTGGACACATTCTGACATGTGTGGAATCTCGCCGGACATCGCGAGCCACGCATTGAACATTGACCCGCGGCACGTCCCGGTCAAACAAAAAAGGCGTGGTATGGATCCAGAGAGATCTGCCGCCCTTAAGGAAGAGGTAGACAAGCTTAAATTGAATGGATTTATTCGAGATGCATTATATCCGGAATGGGTGTCAAATTCTGTACTTGTTCGAAAGCCAAATGGGAAATGGAGAACGTGCATTGATTACTCTGATCTGAATAAAGCCTGCCCTAAAGACAGTTTTCCCCTTCCTCGAATTGATCAACTTGTAGATTCAACGCCCGGGCATGAACTATTACCCTTCATGGATGCGTATTCTGGTTACAATCAAATACCTATGCACTTACCCAACCAGGAGCATACCAGCTTCGTAACCAATATGGGACTTTATTGCTACAAGGTTATGCCCTTTGGACTCAAGAATGCTGGCGCAACTTATCAACGATTAGTTAATAGAATGTTTGCCAATCAGATTGGGAAAACCATGGAGGTATACGTGGATGACATGCTAGTCAAGTCATGATTCTCCACTGACCACGTCAAAGACCTGGAATCAATGTTTAATATTCTCCGAGAATACAGAATGAAGCTTAATCCATTTAAATGTCATTTGGGGTCGCATCAGGAAAATTCCTTGGGTTTATCGTCAATGCTCGAGGAATTGAAGCCAATCCCAAAAAGATCTGGGCGATCAGAAATCTTGAAACTCGGAGAAGTATAAACAAGTCTAGAGCCTCAATGGGAAAGTAGTAGCACTGAGCAGGTTCATTTCAAAATCTACTGATAAATGCATTCCCTTCTTCGATCTGATCCGAAAAGGGAAACAAAACTTTGAATGGACTACGGAATGTGAAGGCGCATTCGGAGCATTAATTCAACATCTCTCCACACCGTCAATTTTGTTGAAGCCCATCGATCACAAGAAATTGTACATTTACTTGGCTATATTAGAAAATGCAATCAGTGCTGCCTTAATTCGGGAGGAAGACTGAATACAATAGCCAGTCTATTATATTAGCAAACGACTAACCGGAGCTGAGAGAAATTATCTGAAGCTAGAGAAGTTGGCTTATTGTCTTGTTATTGCATCGAGGAAGCTCCGTCCGTATTTCCAGGCTCATCCAATCACCGTTTACACCGACCAGCCGTTACGACAGGTCCTTACGCGGCCTGAGACGTCTAGTAGGTTACTCAAATGGAATATCGTGTTAAGTCAGTTTGACCTTACTTACACTCCAAGGTGAGCCATTCAGGGACAAATCCTAGCAGATTTTATAGTTGAATTTACCATCCCGATGGACTTGCCCGAAACCAGTGAATCCCCTAAGTATATCTGGAAGCTGCATACAGATGGTGCATCAAATGACCGTTGCTCTGGTGCGGGGGTTGTACTTGAAACTCCTGAAGGTCGATCTATATGCTATGCTTTAAAGTTCAACTTCCGTGCGACTAATAACATAGCCAAGTATGAAGCCCTACTAGTTGGATTGAAACTTGCCAAAGATCTAAGAATCATTGCTGTGGAAATTTATTGCGATTCACAATTGGTCGTGTGTCAAGTCCGAGGAGAATATCAAGCCAAAGATCGAACACTGGCTGCTTACCTTGTTCAGGTCCAGTTGACATTGAATCAATTTGATTATTATGCCATTTATTACATACCACGAGAGCATAATCAGGAAAGCCGACTCGTTATCAAAGTTAGCCAGTACAAGTGAAGCACATCAAATGGGACTCGTTCCCGTGGAGATATTGTCTTCGCCAAGCATTGATCAGATGGAAACAGGTTGGATATTTAATGTCGTTTCCGAGAAGGAGTCATGAATGACTCCTTTCAGAAATTATCTTGAGCACGGAACCCTACCAAAGCGCAGAAGGGAAAAGAGACAGATTCTTCGAAAATCTTTGCGGTTCACTATTCAAAATGGAATTACATATAGAAGAGGGTACTCTGTTCCTTTACTCTGGTGTATCACTCACGATGAAATCAAACGAGTGTTGCATGATGTGCATGAAGAAGAATGTGGCGATCACACCGGGGGGCAAGCTCTTACCAAGAAAGTACTTCGGTATGGATATTATTGGCCAACTGTAAATCGTGATGCATTGGATTATGCCAAGAGATGTGATAAGTGTCAGAAGCATGCTCGGATTCCTAGAGCCCCACCTACCGAGATAACTCAAATGGTCAGCCCATGGACGTTTGCAGTATGGGGGCATTGACATTATTAGCTCTCTACCTCTAGCCAAAGGTGGTGCATAGTACCCCATCGTAGCAGTTGATTACTTCACCAAGTGGGCGGAAGTTGAACCCCTTGCTACAATTATAACAAAGAAGGTGATCAACTTTGTAGTGTGCAACATCATCTGCCGATTTGGTCTCCCAAATACTATCATCACTGATAACGAGACCCAATTCGACAGTGCTGAATTTAAAGACTTCTGTCAACGATTCCACATTCAGAAGAAATTCTCCGCAGTCGCACACCCTCAAGCGAATGGACAAGTCAAAGCAATTAATAAAGTTATAAAGTCTATTCTGAAGAAACGACTGGAAAAGGCCGGGGGCAAATGGGTCGATGAACTTCCTATGGCCTTATGGGCTTACCGAACAACCCACAAGTCCATGACCGGCCACACCCCGTTTTATCTTTCTTATGGTTCAGAAGCTGTTATTCCAGTCGTATTAGAAGTGCCTTCTCATTGTGTGACATACTATGATCCAAAGACAAATGCTATATTACTTGCTGAATCCCTGGATTTATTGGATGAGTAGCGTGAAGAGGCTGCTTTGAGGGCAGCCGTATACCGAAGTCGAGTCGCCCGGTTATATAATGCCAAGGTCCGACCCCGAACCTTTGAACTCGGCGATCTCGTCCTTAAGAGAATTTACCCGGTCCCTTCGCATATGAAGCCAAATTGGGAAGGGTCGTATGTTATTGAATGGAAGCTCGGAGATGGCACATTCAAGTTATCGACCGTTGACGGTCTCACTCTTCTGAGAGCCTGGAACAGCAAAAGTCTTCGTCGCTACTACACATGACAGGCTCTGTTTATCTATTCTGTTTATTTCTCATTTGCAATTGGTTTCTGCATTTCGAAATTTGAATTTGTAATAAGGCAACTGATTTTGCCGTATTTTCTTATTTCAGCTAGAAAATGCAATCTCTTCGAGCCAGAGCTGTGATTTATCGAATGCGTCATAAAACTATCACTATGCACGAAGAGCTAAATTCCACCCGACGGTGGAATTTATTCAAATAGGAAGTGACTGTGATACGACCAGTTACTCGCTAGATGATACCCGAGCTCGGGGGCAAGTCATCACACTGAAGTTAAAAAAGGATCGATACACGACAATCCTTTAACCAACTCTAGATTCCCAGAGTGTGAACTGGAGTATAAACTTACAAATACGGTTTCGAAGAGGGTGGATCCGTTCACCTAACGACTTCGCTCGTATCTTGACCAAGTTTGAGGAAGATGGATCTGTCCATTTAACGACCTCGCTTGTTAACTAAGGGTGGATGTGAACCAACCATCCACGGTCCTGATAGATTCATCATTCTCGGAGTGCGAACGAAATCCTAAAGCCTGAACAGATGTGACCGACCATCTTTCGGTTAACTCCAATTTCCCAGAGTGTGAAACGGAGTATAAACATTGACTAACTCAAAGTTCCCGGAGTGCGAACTAGAGTATAAACGTTAACTAACTTCGAATTCCCAGAGTGTGAACCGAAGTGTCAACATAAACATCAACTCCAAATTCCCAAAGCGTGAATTGGAGTATAAACGTTGACTCAAAATCCCCGGAGAGTGGATTGGAGTTTGAACACAAATCGGATTGGGACTGACCGTCCGTAAAACTAAGGCTGTTATGGTAACGGTAAATTTACCATTACCAGCCAATTGGTTACCATTTTCGAGTGAAATCGGTATACCGGTTTAATCGGTATGGTAACGGTAAATTTACCATTTTTTACGGTAAATCATCGGTAACATTTCTTCAATATCAGCGGTAACGGTAATTTTACCAGTCAATTTATAATACATGTATATTCATGTAACGTGCTTTATTATAGGCATTTAGAACCAAGCAAATGATTAAATTTAGTTTATTAATCAGGTGGAATAAAGTTAAATACACTTCACGTCTTTCTCATTTATGTCTTTTATTAAGTAACGCTATAAATTGTATAATGAAGCACCGTTATGTTGTGAATACGTGTTATGTTACTGACCTTTTTTAGACAAACGGTAATTTACCATTACCAGTGTAACGGTTACCAGATTATCGGTATACCAGTCATCGGTATACCATTCTATCGGTAACAGTAAGCAATTTTCGCTTACCAGTAAAAATGGTACGGTAACGGTATTTGTGAAATGGTAATGGTAAACATTACCATAACAGCCCTACGTAAAACAACTCTAAGTCCCCGGAGCGTGGTTAGAGTGTAAATGCAAATCGGGTGTGACTGACCACCCACGAATCCATCTAAAGTCCCCAGAGTGTGGACATCGTTGCAAACATTAAGCGGCTGTGACTGACCACCCATTAAAATGACTTAAGTCCCCGAAGCGTGGATGTACCCTTGAAACTCAAGCAGGAGAGCTAGATCGCCAATGTATGAATGCGAATCCCCGGAGTGTGGATGCAATCGTCAATGGATAAGCGAGTGTAATTCGACCACTGGAATTTCTTTATTTCAGCATCAATTCGACGACGTTAAGCTCGATGATTTGAAAGCGGAGTACAATTGCTACTCGATCTTACAATTCGCCTCTGAAACTGGGGGCAGAACTTAAGCGTCGATCACTGATTGAGACAGTGCAGCATCAGAGTCCAGTTTAACATTCAGTCATCACTCATAGTCGTGATTGCAGGACTTAAAAATTAAACTTGGTTCCAATCCAAAGGCTGAAACTCAACAAATTTGCTAGCCTGGAGTTCAAATGCTGGAACACTTAAGCAAATAAATGAAAATTGAGTTAAAGACAAAATGGAATTTCATTTCAACTATTTGAAGAAGAAAACTAAGTACAAGTTTATCCAAAAAATTCTACTAGCAGGGGCCGAACCTGCATCTATACACGGCCAACAAAAGATAAAGAAATTCCTATCTACTCAAAAATGAACCGAAGAGATGCGTCTATTCTTTTTTCTTCTTCGGTTTCCTCTTCGGTGTGGACTCGCTGGAGCTCTCACTCGGTTTTCTTTTTGAACCCTAGCTCTTCGGCGGCCGATCTCCAGTCGGGGGTATTATATCAACATCCTCCTCCGAACTCAAGTGTATTGGAACACTTCCTACAGGCGGAGTTGGAGGGACAAGTTCAATAGAAGGAGGTGGGGCAGGCCCGCTCGTCTCAATGACCGTTCCTCCTGGAGATATCATCCGCAAAGGAGCCCGACCAGGTCCAGCCATTCCACCGCCAAAACCACTGCCCCGCGTGGCTGCTTCCATTCCAACATTGATTTCAGCTATGATTTCCTCCTCATGAAGCATTTGTGCATCACCAGGAATCCCGCAGTTGGAGCTGAAGAGCTTATCATTGGAACGCTTCCACCCATAACGAACGACAAGTCTGCAAAGGGGTCACTGTGATGACCGAGGAGTTCCTCCGTCATCCGCTCATCAAAAATAAGTGTGCTCCCCTGCGCTCCATTGGTCGGTGCCGTTTTCGCTTCAGTTATAATGGCCTCCTGCATATGATGTGGTTCTTGAGTTGCAGGAGGCACAACCGGTGTAGCTTCAATCACTGGATAAAAACAAAAGAAGAACTGTTAATAATTACTTCAAGTGACGCTTTCGATTTCAGATAAGCATAGAGAATATTCGGAGTACCTTCCTCAGTTTGGCTCGCGGGTGGCGGAACTGCCTCATAGACTTGCTCACGAGCTGGAGACATCTGCGGTTGATCCGGATTATAAGCTGGAACGGGCTGAGGATCAACCGCAGGTGTGGATTCGGGTTGAGTCGGCACAAGAGTTTCAGAACTTGTATCATGATGCCTGACACTAGAACCTTCTCCAACTTCCAAATGTTGAGCACCAAGCTTCTCCTTCTCATATGAAATCATGGCATCATGGAGAACTTTCCGCTCGTCTTCGCTCAACATCCGGGTCTCGAGCTCAAACTCATTAATCGATTTGGCTTAGTGGGCGGCCTTTTCATCTTCTACTAATCGGCCCCAAGCGTTGTGTAGATGTATCGGGTAATTATCGAGCCAGGCTAGATTTCTATGCTTCAAGACGTTAGCATTATAAACAATGAGGAGATCTTCAATATCAGCTTCTAGCCTAGACTCCGCCATTCAGACTTCCTCCTCGACCTTAGTCTCCACCTCCCGAACCTTAGCCGTTGCCGCATCCCGTTCACCCCGAAGCACTACGGCCTGTTCACATGCTTCCTGAGCTGCTCTATTTGCATCATCCTTCTCCTTGATGATTTCGGAAAATTTAGTTTTAAGCTCAGCGAGTTCTTTCAAAGCAGCATCTCGTTCGGCTGTCACAGTGGTGTTTTGGTGGCTCATCTCTTCCACCAAAGCGAAGTGTGTATGCCTCATCCTCTCCATAGCCAAGTTCGCCTCGTCGGCCTTTTTGGTGGCCTCTATCTCTAATTTCCAAGAGGATTCAGCTTCATCGTTAAGCACTTGAATAATCCGGTCTTTTTGAGTAAGTTCAGTTTCTAGCTTCTCGACCGTTTTTGCCCGCTCAAAGGCCACCTTTGGTGCTTTTTCTGCAGCTTTCACCCACTCTTTGTACTGGGTATAGATGTCATGAATGTAATCATGCATTGTGTTCTCTGCATCCGATAGAATTCTCTTTAAGTGAGGAGGGAAGATGTAGCCGTCAAAGCATATATTTGGAAAATCTTTCTTTAGCTGAGCAATTCTAATAGCCCCTTCCCCAGTAGGCTCAGTGATAGCTTGTTCAGCGATGACTGGAGGCTCAACCTCGGTTCTGTGGCATTGCAACTCAGGCCGAGAAGTTTGCGAAGATGATTTGTGACAAGGGGGATTTACCGGTTGTTTTCCCTGGCCTGAAGGTTGTGTGGGGAGTCGAGGGGGTGGAGAACGCGATCGGGATCAGTATCTCTATTCTCTATAATCTCTATCCCTATCCCTCTCATAGCGCTCCTAACTGGAATAACCGCGATCGCAGTTTCTATCATCCTCCCTCCGACGGGACTCATAATACGAGCTCGATGATTGGCGTACTAAATTGAGACTGCCGAGCATAGAATCTCGCCTATTCATCGTATCTGTAAAGTAAAAGAAAAACGGAGTTAGTGAATTCCCGAAGCAGGCAACTTAAGGCTGGAAACCATGTAGTGCCGTGAAGTGTATATGTGTATGCAACCCCCCGACCAACCGGTAATGTCGGCCGCACTGATGGGTAGAGACTCGCTTAAATCTAGAGCACTTTGGAGCCCCTCCAATCCAGTGTCATGTTGAAGTGACACGTAGTCCGAAATCGGAATATCAATAAGTCCTTCAAAAGGATTCTCTACTGGCGAGGGAGGAGCCTCCGAAATTCTAACGCCGGAGGCTGGCAGAGATACAATTACAGATTTCCATCTTGAAGATTTATGACATTTGTGTGCAACTGCCTTGCCTTTTCTCTTTCCCTCTGAACCCTGAAGATTGTCAGAAGGCCCAGCCACGGGTTCGTCATTCGTAGGTGTATGTTCTTCATCACCTTCCTCAGCAATTACGACCCCGGGCGCTTTGCTCTTTACCCGCTTCGTCGGGGCCGCCCTCAGTGTTCCTTCAAGCCTTATGCTTTGGTTTCATTCAATAAGCCCATCAGTTCTCAAGTTTCGGTCTGTTAACACCGAGTGTATGTGTCTTATTTCGCTTGGCACTTCTTGAAGGACCCGCACAATTTCTTTAAAATGCACACCCTCAGGTCGTGGAATTGCAGCTGTAAAGGAAAGAAGACATTCTAATATCAACTACGATTATCTCGTTAACTATTGGAAAAGATTACAGCACTTACGTCTGACTAACCATCGGCTAGCAAATCCTGGAGGGCATCAGACATAGAACCACTCAGTTTTAAAGTAACTCAGTCTGGTCCAGGAGTCGGTCACGACTTGACAATTCATGACTGCCTCTAGGAATGTGAATGAGGGACTATCTCCCTGACTCTTAACGTTGAATAAGTATCTAATTTCGATCGGGATCGAAGGTCGGAAAAGATGCTCCATAAATACAATGAACAGACTATTGAGCAGAGCATATCCGTTCGGGTGTAACTATGATGGGGTGGTTCCAAAGAAAGACAGCACTTCTCTAATGTACTGATGAAACGAAGGAGGTGTTCCCACTGTGCATGCATGGCGATTAAAGGCTGTAAACCCCTCTAGGGGAGCATGCGGTCTATCATTCGATCCTGGTAATAACACGTCGTCCAATGGTAAACCATGCCTTAGACATATTCATCCCAGCATATCTTCGGAGACGTTAGACGGCACAGAATCTTGTGGGTTCATGATAAACCAGGTACCAGGCAGCTCGTCCGGAGCTGGGTCTATAACCTCGGCCGCGATGATCGGTATCTCTATGACTAAGGGAGATGAACTCTAAAGCTTCTGCTGTTGTGAACTTGTGGATTCCATAACTAATCAACTTATTAAAAACCATCATTAGATGATAAAAGCCCGTGTGTTCCCCAGTGTGAAGTGTGTGAATGTGTTATGTAGTGCAGTACTACATAATACTTGAGAATTCTACGGGATTAAGAAATGTTCAAATGACGAGACTTCAGAATTTAATCAGAGTGACCGTCATCGCCGACCGTCACAAACTTTAGAGACCGATCCGAATTAAAGTTCATTAAAATTTTGATTAAGTCACAGTTCCATCGGCAAGCTTCTAAGGGTAGTCAAATATGCAGTTCAATGGTCAAGTCCAACTGTGCAAGGCCGAAGCTCGTCGGAATCAAGTGTTCGAATTTTCACGAAATTCGTATCCATCGAAGTCAAAGATCAGATCATTCGATACAAAGGCCTTGATTTCGGAGATTGGAAACTCCAATTTCGTATTGATCAAAGGCTTATTAACTTCGTATCAACCAGAGGTTCTCATTTCGTATCGATCAATACACTTATGATTTCGTATCGGTTCGAAGTTCTCATTTCGTATCGATAAAACATTTGCTAGTTTCGAATTGATCTCAAACCACGAATTTCGTACCGATCTAAAACCATGAAGTTCGTATCGATCACTTGGCCATTCGATTTCATATCGATCGACTCTGATCGATACGAACTACTATCGCACTGGATCGATACGAAATTCACCATTTTGTCCATCCATTCTCCATCGATACGAAGCCAAGTCTTCTCCTTCCTTTTATCGATAGGAAATTGAAATTGTGCTTCCTTCTATACTTCATCTTCTCCAAAACCACTTGAGTGCCGCCCTCTTCGTCCTCGACCTCATGGCGATCGCCTCCGACCACCACTTCGTCAGAACCAGTCATGGAAACAAGCAGGACGGCACGAGATTCCGAGTCTTATCATTTTTTGATATGAATTCATGTTTTATTTACCTAGTTTTAGCAATTAGTTCGTAGGATTAAAGCTCAGTTCAATTCAAAGGCAAGAACGATCTCTCGATTCTTTGAAGTCTGGAACGATACAAAGACAAGAAAGAAAATAAACACAAGTGAGATTTTTCTAAGTCCCAACGATATTTATATGGACGTAGGGTAAAGGTAAAAAAATGTTTTGTCTCCCAGTTGCTGCGACCAGTTGAAATAGTTTCCTATCTGATCGATACGAAGTGAGCTACTAGTATCCAATAACTGTCTAACTAAAGCCACCACTATACGTATCCATCACTTACCTATCGATATAAAGAAGCCTCATGAAACCGGCCAATTTCGAATCGACAACCATCGATACAAAAATCACTGCAAAATTATATTTGGACAAAATCAACTCTACTGATACGAAACAACAATCTCGTATCCACCAACTTCGAGACCAAAGACCTCGTATCCATCGATACGAAACATCTCCGAAGTATATCCATTTCGTATCAATAGCCATCGATACGAAGTATGCATTCCAACTTCTCGAATCGATCCAGGAGAGGATCGATGCGAAAGGAATTACTTAAAACGACTTCGATCGTTGCTGCAACTCAAATTTCACACCGATTCAGGAGAGGATCAATACTGAATTCGAGGAATTGAATACTCGTTTGGTGACAACTACATCAACTAATCACTAACGTACGACGTTGACAGTACAACAAATGGCGATCAAAAATTCATGTTACCAAAGATCAGTCAATGGTTATATTTTCCGAAAAAGAGATAATGATCATTCAACAAGTCAGATGGAACTTTTCAGAATAAAGATGACAACTTTTCAAAGCACGTCATGTTCTCACAAGACGTACTTTGGGGGGCAAACGTTATCCCGCCTTTTGGCAAGGCTGTGACACCAAGGAAATGACTAAAAACCAAGGACAGTCTGTCCCGAAAATCGGCTATACGCAGGTTCACTATGGATATCGATGAAATTGACAAGACATGACAAGTAAAGCTATGAAAGCCAACGTTCCAAATTTCAAGTCAATCGGGGTTCGTATGCTCGAATTATGGATCGATCAATTTTCATGAAAAGCATGTTTGTTTCGTATCCATGTACTTCGCATCCATCAATGCACTCCACTTCGTATACATCAGGTAGCCACTGTTCGTATCCATCCAACGATCAGGATGAAGCCTCCTTCATATCGATGAATATCGACTTCGACAGATGAACGTGATTTCGTATCGATTAAAGGAGCACGAGTTCGTATCCATAGAAAGCGGCATTCTTCACATCCATAATCTCTAGCCTATTCGCATCGATCTACCAACTCCACTCCGTAATCCATCAGGACCAAGCACAACCGCTACTTTGTATCGATCGGCCAGTGATCGATACGAACAGAGTAGCTGCCATCGATGCGAACAGAGTAGAGTAGTTACGATCGATACGAACAGAGCAGTTGTAATCGATACGAACATAGCAGTTGTAATCGATACGAACATAGCAGTTGTAATCGATACGAACAGAGCAGTTGTAATCAATACGAACAGAGCCAAACTGGATCGATATGAATAAGGCGTATACATAAGGAAGACTCGATCGTTCGGCATAAAAAGTGGATCGATCCAAGAATTTCGCACCACGTCAACTTGCAGGCACGTGCTCAAGAACAATTCTAATAGATCGTTACGAAGTGTATCGATATGAACTAGACAGTCTAAAGAAAACGCAAGCTTGCATTGATCATAACTCACAATCTACAAGTCCAAATGCCACCAAATTTTTACAGGAGCTTACGTACAACTTAAAGAATGTTCATTCCCAATTTCGACTCGATTGGACCAAATCTTGATCGATACGAAATTTGTTCATCTTGATCACGGACCGAGTGCAAATCACATGGGATCGATCGCGTAGGCCCACCCACGTGCCAGAAGGGGTCTCCCGAGATATGAGCGAGATATTTGCAGCCTACGCCTATAAATAACATCCCAGAGCCTACCGGAAAAGGATCTTTTTGCTCTCTGACGTCCAGACTCTGCCGAATTCACCATTGTACTCGAATTTCACTGTTGTACTCGAGATTTACTATTGTAATCCACTGTAACCAGCAAGAAAAAAGTTAACAAAGATAAATCATTCCATAGTGGACGTAGGCAACACGCCGAACCACTCTAAATCTCTGCGTTCATTACTGTTTTTTCTGATTATTGTGTGAAGTGTTTGTTAGATAATCCTCTTTTTACATTTATTTCTTCATTTTATCTCTTCAAACCCTTCCGAAGAGTGTTGTGCCCAATTTTGGTACAAACAAGACTTAAGTTAAGTAATAAGCAAACAGGACAGAAATAATAGAAGAGGCTTATTTTAGAACATACATTAAGTTAATAAGCAAAGATAGAAATAGGACCCATACCAACAACATTCCCCTTCAGTCAAGAACTGATGGTCTCACAATAGATTAGGTGGGGCTGGGCACACTTATGCTGGAGTAATGGTAAATAAGAGGTCAATAAATATTAGCTCAAATCAGGGGATTTGGGCAAGGGGTGCAACTAGATTTTGTTTGTTAGGACCCATACCAACAACATTCCCCTTTAGTCAGGAACTGGTGGTATCACAACACACTCAGGTGAGGCAGGGCATGCTTATGCTAGAGTAATGGTAAATAAGAAGTCAAAAGAGGGAGCAACATATAGCGCAAGCCGATGGTGGCCAAGCGTGTGGCCTCAGTGTAGGGATATAAGTTGCTATTGAGTTCCAAGCGCTAAACATGTGTCTTTTGCTGTGGGACCCACAGGATGGGACTAGCTCACAATGGCATAACAATAATAGAAGGCCGCTCAAAGGGTAGAATTAGGACTTCAGCCTAATTAAACTAGGATTGGGATTTCAGCCTAATCAAAGCAGTTTTAGAAAAGTGCAAACAATGCAATCGAACTATCTAAGCAAAGCAAACAATTAAACCATATTTTATTCCAACTTTATCTTTTCCTTTATTTCTTTTTATACTAGAATTGTTGCAAAGTCTATTATCTTTATCTTGCTTAAGAATACTAGTAATTACTTTCATTCATCAGACTTTTAGTCTGACCCACTCCTCTATTTTTCCCTTTCCCCCATATGCCAGCAGAGGTAAGTGCAGTAGACTTTCAGCTTTCTTGGAGTGATATTCTTGGAGATTCTTAATGTATTCTTTTTATTCTTCTTTTCCAGTTTTCTTTTTATTTGGGTTTGGATGTGCTGGTATAGATGAGAGGGATTGTTTTATTTATGTACTATGATAGTAAGACTGAGATGGTAATTTCCTTTTTATAAGACGTGTATTTGGTATTTTGAGATATCTTATGTATTGGGTTTTATGACTCTTTATATGAAGTTTGATTTCGACAAATGAGATTACTATTTAAATGTTTTCACTATTTTATTTATTTTGTCTTGTGAATCTAGTCTCTATAAGTTTTTAGCTATACCTATAAGGCACCATATTCTTTAGTGTTCCCGTTTTGGGTATACTAATGGGTGTGGGGTGTTTCACATATTTTCTCAGATTTTCACCAAGTCACGCACTACCTATCCTTCTACAGCTGATCCATAATTCAAACTTCCATTACTTGAGAAAATAAATTCTGATCGACTTAAATCTTGAAAAATAGCTTCTAGGCCATCCATCCTTGTCACCCCCGTATTGGTTGCACATTGATTTGGAGCATCGTTGATGGGTCGGATCTGATTTATATGATCGATCATCATTCCATCAAATTTCCTTCTCTAAATAACTACTTTGTGCCCATAACTCTTTGTTCTAATGATTTGAGGCTTCCTCATGTGTGTAGCCATCGTATGTGCATAAGTATCAAACCAAAAAGAACATCCAAACTATAAGTCACCCATCAAACGGTGTTTCAACAAATACAAGCAATTATAGCATTCATATAATATATCATGCACATACATGGCATCCATACACATAATTACATCAAAACATAGTGTATATCTAAGAAATCCAGAAATGGCCTAGCTAGACACATATAGACTCCAAGTTTTAAACACTTAAAATACTTTAAAATTCATTTATAAATTAGGTTGGTGTTTAAAACTATCTCTAGTCATGTTTTAGAGTTCAAAAATTAATTATAAACACCATCTTTTATCTATACTAACACATATAGTAAAGTGAGAAGTATCATGCTACTTACCTAAGTCCAATGCAATCCAAATTAGCATAAATCTTGAGATAGACAATGGAATGTCAAAATCCAAGGCACCCGAAACAACAATCAAGTGATTCCAAGTTAATCCCCTTATTTATTTGGCTAAGAAAAATATAGATCTAGGTAGATTTTAGCTTAAGAGAGAGATTTATGGAGGTTAGAAGGGCTTTGGGAATAGGTAAAAGTGATTAGAGGTTACACATCAGGTAGTTATGCCTTGGATTAGCGTTCGAGCTTAACCTTGATTACCCGCTAATCAGTCCAAAAACTCTCTAACTTCAAATGGCCATATCTCTTAAATGATAAGTTCTGTTATCAGAATGAACATACAAAAATAATGAAAGAGGGAAAAAGCTAATCTTCTATTCCAGACCACAAACATATATACAAGTACACAGGCCGAAAGAAAGGCCTAAAGCCCAAATGCAAAACGAAAGAAAATATGTACATACGAACACTACTAACAAACATATACAAACAAACTGAAACATGAAAGAAATACACACAACACTCCCCCTCAAGTTGGATCATACAAATTACATATGCCCAACTTGTTGCAAAGAAATTTAATCCTATTGCCATGCAATGATTTTGTAAGTAAACCAACTATCTGCTCCTCTGACTTCACATAGCTTGTATAAATTACTCCTTGCTGAATCTTCTCCCTGACGAAGTGGCAATCCACTTCTATGTGCTTTGTTCTCTCATGGAAAACCGGATTCGAAGCAATATGAAGTGCTGCTTGATTATCACACCACAATCTCATAGGCAACTCACACTTCAATCCTATTTCATCCATCAAATGCTTAATCCACATCAACTCACAAACTGTGTTGGCCATTGACCTATATTCTGACTCAGCACTTGACCGAGATACCACACTCTGTTTCTTGCTCTTCCATGAAATCAAATTACCACCCATCAGTACACAAAATCCCATAATAGATCTCCTATCCATTTTCGAACCACCTAGTCAGCATCAACAAATGCTTCAATTCTGTTATGCCCCTGGTTTGTGTATTCTATACATTGCCCAACAGTACTTTTAAGATAGCATAATATTTGTTTCAAAGAATTCCAGTGATCAACAGTGGGTGAAGCCATAAACTGACTAACCATGCTCACAGAGTACGCAATATCAGGCCTTGTCACAACCAAGTAATTCAGTTTACCAACCAACCTTCTGTATTTCTCAGGGTCCTCAAACAATTCTCCTTCTTTTGTCAACACTGTATTAACTAACATAGGTGTATTACAAGGCTTAGCACCTAATTTCCCTGTTTCTTTCAACAGATCAAGTGTATATTTTCTCTGTGACAAGTATTTTGCCATTCTCTCTAATCACCTCAATGCCTAAAAAATATTTTAACTCTCCCAATTCTTTTGTGTGAAACTGTGAGTGAATAAATGTTTTGAGTGCAGAAATTCCACTTCCATCATTACCAGTTATGATAATATCATCTACATACACAATTAATAAAATCAATATACCTTTCTCATTCCTATAGAAGACTGAATGATCAGCTTTGCTTTGCTTCATCCCAAACTTCTCTATTGCTTGACTGAATTTTCCAAACCATTCTCTGGGACTTTGCTTCAGACCATATAAACTCTTTTTCAATTTGCACACCTTCCCATACTCCCCCTGAGCAACAAATCCAGGAGGTTGCTCCATATACACCTCTTCAGCCAGATCTCCATGAAGAAAGGCATTCTTGATGTCCAATTGATGTAAGACCCAGTCATTCTTTGCTGCCAAGGATATGAATATCCTTATTGAAGTCATTTTAGCTACTAGTGAGAATGTTTCAGAGTAGTCAATCCCATATGTTTGAGCATATCCTTTTGCAACTAAACGTGCTTTCAATCTTTCAAGAGACCCATCCGACTTTAATTTTACTGAGTACACCCATTTGCAACCTATTGCTTTTTTATTATCTGGTAAATGCACTAACTCCCATGTTTTATTTTGATCCAAAGCATGTATTTCTTCTAGGATAGCATCATGCCATTCTTTATTTGATAGAGCTTCTTTAACTGTCTTTGGAGTAGAAATTGAATCCAGTGTAGATATGAATGCATGGGATTCAAAGGATATGTTATTATATGTCACACAGGAGGAAATAGGGTAAGTACATTTTCTCTTCCCTTTACGTAAAGCAATAGGTAACTCAGTATCCTGTATTGGTAATTGAGTATTCTCTGGTGCAGATACAGATGAGGATGGAGTATTTGAATTAGAATCATCATTTTCACTATGTTCATGATTATGGTAGACATAACAGGATATATCAGAAACTCATCATCTTCTTCTATAACTGATTCATCATTAATTTCTTGGATTGGAGAAATAACTGGTGATGAATAGAAAGGCTCATTTTCAACAAAGTGGACATCAATAGATACAATGTATTTGTTAAGTTTTGGACAAAAACATTTGTATCCCTTTTGAAGCCTTGAATATCCAAGGAAAATACATTTCAGTGATTTGGGATCTAGTTTTGTTAACTGTGGATTGACATCTCTAACAAAACAAGTACAACCAAATATTCTCAGTTTCACTGGATAAATCTGCTTGCTTGGACATAAAACTTGATAAGGTATTTGATAACCTAAAATAGTAGAAGGCATTCTATTAATCAAAAAACATGCAGTACTTACTGCCTCTTACCAGAAACTCTTTGGAACATTCATTTGAAAGAGAAGTGCCCTAGCAGTTTCTAGCAAGTGCCTATTCTTCCTCTCTGCTACTCCATTTTGTGCTGCTGTATCTACACATGAAGTTTCATGAAGAATGCCATGTTGTGCCATATATGAATGAAACTGATTACTTGTATACTCCTTAGCATTATCACTTCTCAATATTTTGATAGATGTATTGAATTGATTCTGTATTTCAGCACAAAAGACACAGAATATAGAAAACAATTCTGATCTACTTTTCATTAGAAACAACCAAGTTACATGTGTGTAATCATCAACAAATGTAACAAAATATCTATATCCTTGCTTTGACACAACTGTAGATGGACCCTAAATATCAGAGTGTACAATTTCAAAAAATGAACTAGACCTTTTATTAACACTAGGATATAGACTAACCCGATGATGCTTTGCATATTGACAAGACTCACAGTGTAATGTAGATAATGAGCTAAACTGTGGACATAATTTCTTGAGTAAAGGTAATGATGGATGTCCTAGTTGACAATGCATCTGAATTGCAGAAGAGGTTATACTTGAACAACTTATAGATTTTGATGGTATATTGTCAAACACATACAATCCTCCACATACTTCACCTTTACCAATAATCTTCCTCGTGGTTAGATCCTGAAATTCACAATGATCAGGAAAAATGATGTGCTACATTTCAGATCTTTAGTAATTTGACTCATAGATATCAAATCGAATGATAGCTTTGGCATATATAATACTGAATTTAATGATAAATGTGAATTTAACCTCAACTTTCCAGTTCCCTGAACAAATGCTTGTGATCCATCAGCTAATGTAACCGCATGAGTAGATTGTTTATATTGTATATCTGAAATCAAATTACTATTACCTGTCATATGATCAGTGGCTCCAGAATCTATGATCCATTTAGTTTGACTTGTAGATTTAGCAATAGCTGAAACAGACGATCCTGATTCCTTCACTGTTGATTCTTTCTTCAACAAACCTTGAATCTTCATATATTAATCATAATCTTCTGCTGACATGAGAACAGACTTCATATCTTTATTCAACTGTGAATTCTTGTACTGGAGCTTCCTACATTCAAATTTCATATGCCCTGGCTTCTTGCAATATGTGCAGAATTTTCCTTGATTTGGATTTCTGAAATCTAGAGCATTCGGCCTCGGTGAATTGAAATTTGGTCTCACTGAATTATTTTGACCTTGACTTCCTTGTACATAACTTCTGTTACTACTAATCAAAGCACTTTCCACTTTATTTGATATTTGAGTAACATCAGAATGAAGTATTCTACTAAATACTTCTTGCAAAGAGAGAATATCAGAACCAGACAAGATCTGAGACTTAGCAGATTCAAATTTTGATGGTAAGCCAGCTAAGAAACTCATACAAGCCATCAGCTCACGTCGTTGTTGCTGAATCTTAATATCTGAACTAATTGGAAGAAGCATATTGAATTCTTCATATACCTTTTTGAAATTCATAAAATAACTCATAAGAGTTTGTTCTTGTTTCTCTGCTCGATAAAAAGACTTGCATACATCATACATTCGAGTTAAGTTCCCTTTTCCAGAATATAAGAATTCTAGGTATTCCATCAACTCCTTAACAAATTCACAATGATTTACTAGACCAATTACCTCGCTGTCAATTGAATTCCTAATTTGTAAGAATAGCCGAGCATCAGATCTAAACCACATCAAATCCTTCTCATCTTTTGAATCTGGCAAAGGTGGATCTTCGATTAGATGATTATCTTTATCTATACTGCGAAGATATAACCGAATCGTCTTACTCCAATTCAAGAAGTTCAAATTATTCAATTTGTGATATGTAATTTTAGGCATCAACTGCATCGCATCCATCGTAACCTTATTCTTGCTTTCTTTAGTGGATTCTCCCATCTTCACAGATTTGAGCTAATTTCCTCAATAAATTTGAATTTTGGATTTTCGTGGCTCTGATACCATGTTATCAGAATGAACATACGAAAATATTGAAAGAGGGAAAAAGCTAATCTTCTATTCCAGACCACAAACATATATACAAGTACACAGGCCGAAAGAAAGGCCTAAAGCCCAAATGCAAAACGAAAGGAAATATGTACATACGAACACTACTAACAAACATATACAAACAAACTGAAACATGAAAGAAATACACAAAACACACAACAAGTTCAAAAAGTTATTATGATTACTCTAAGAAAAAAGAAACCATTATATTTTTCATATTGAAGTGGTTTCAGACCCTAATTCTGCTTCTAATAAAAGTTATAAGCCTTACATGTTTTTAAGATCAAAATGGTCAAATAAAATTTCTAAAAGTGTAACCACTACTCAACATTACCCAAAGTTTATGAATGATGTGACCCAATATGATAGTATTTATATTTTATGATCCTCCAATACGTAAAATATAGGTCAGTACATTCTCTACCATTTTAGGAGTTGCACCCTCGAAATTCACTAAACTTAATCAAACAAGATTACACCGCATGCCAAAAAATTATAAACAAGAAAAATTCATCAAACATAAAACATGCATATATACAAACAAGCGATACTACCTATGCCTACCCTAGAACGTACTAAATTACACAAGTATGATATCAAATATGAAGGCTAATAATGGAAATGGAAATCTTACCAAGTGAAGATCTTCGAATGAGCGATCTCATGTTCTCGTCGGTCCCGACTATATGAATATGCCTATGAGGTCTCGAAGCTTCTAGTTTAATCTTGATATCATCAAGTTGATTCAGTGTGATAGTCATGCCTGAGTCATCCACAAACTTCTACAAATAAGAAACATGGAACACATAGTGCACGTCTGTCATCTTTTGAGGTAAGTCGACTTTATAAGCTAGGTTCCCAATCCTCTCATGTATTAGAAAAGGACCAATGAATTTAGGTGCTAACTTCCCTTTAGCACCGAATAAAATTGCATTCTTCAGTGGAGGGATCTTAACAAACACTATATCATCAATAGAGTACTCCAAAATTTGCCTCCTCTTATGAGTGTAGCTCTTCTATTTATCTTGAGTAGCTTTCATTTGTTGCTGAATGATCTCAATCTTCTCCGAAATCTTATTGATCATATCTTGCCTAAGTATTGGTTTTTCCCCCACTTCGCACCAACATAAAGGAGCATTGCACGATCGACTATATAATGCTTTGAATGGTGTTATATCGATGCTAGACTTATAAATGTTGTTTTATGTGAAATCTACTAAATGTAAGAGATCATACTATGAGCCTCCAAAGTCAAGAATACAAGCCTGCAAGAACCTCCAAGATACGATTCAACCTCTCGGTCTACCTATTTATTTTATGGGTGATAAGTTGTACTCTGATGTAGCTCCGTCTCCAACGTCTCTTATAAGCTCTTCTAAAACCCACCAGTGAACAATGGTTCTTGGCCACTTACAGTGCCTGTAAGATCCCGTATCTGGAGACTAAAAGCTAAGCTCTAGGGATGCTGCAATCATCCATAATATTAACTTCTGGTGATGAAATACGGTAATGTTAATGGTATCCATAATATCAGAAGCATTTGAATATGAACAAAATTATAGACTTCCAAAAAAAAATCCAGTGATTACATTTCAAATAATATCATATCCAAGTTACAAAAATCCCAACGTATCCTAAGCACAATACGCCAAGAGCGACATGTGAAGATGCCCCATTGGATGATCAAAGCAATATAGACATAATTGTCTTAATACACAGCGGAAATTTTTTTATAACAGAATTCCTAAATTAGCTATCCATCAGCCACCTACTCGTCTTCGTATGCTCTATTCACCAAAACCTGATAAAACCTGAAAACCTAAACCCTCAGCCTACTCAAATCAATTTTGAGCACCCGAGAGTTTAAGGGGAAACAAAAACTTCGAGCCAGACATAAAGCCTGGTATGAATGGTACCTATTACATCTCAGTTTACTGATAACTAGTGAGACCATGCCGCTTAGCGGATCGGGTTTCCCCTCACTAATATCTCTTTTCAAAACATATATTTTGCAAATCCTTTCCTGAAACCAAACTGGTTAATCAACTGATTGTAATAATAATATAGCAATATCCATTATGCTAAAATAGGAAGTAAAATAGACTATCTGTCTAAAATCTGAGCTATCTGCTCTACACCGAACCACCTATCCTAAAACTGATTATAGCAATATTTATTTATGCTAAATAATGGGCTATCTACCCAAAACAGGTAAAAAAGGGTGGACTAACTGTCCTTAAAAATAACAAGATCCATTATGTTAATAAATGAACTATCTGTTCATATCAAAGCTGACTGCTCTTTCTGGACTAACTATCCTGGACTAACTGTCTTCTAGGCCGACTGCCCGCAAAATATACTAACTATCCGAATTTAAATGAGCCGACTGCCCAAATTTTCTTTTGGGTTAACTACCCTTCAAAATATCTAGACTAACTGTCCCTCGAATTTTCCTTGAAAACCCTTTTAAAATGATTTAGTCTATTAAATCATATATATACAAGGAAAATATATCTTTAGCTTTACTCTAAGCAATTTTTGCCATGTTATATATACTTTACTTAAAATAATGTTGATGATGATCAATAAGGATTATCTATCCTTTTAAAATAAGTTAAAGTCCTTTATAACATAAAACACTTAGGTTATCTGCCTAGTCTTTATATTCGAAACCTTTGTTTAAAACTTTTAAACAACCCTTCGAAAACATTGAAGGTAACTCCTTCATATCCTTTAATAACTTTCGAAATCATTGAAGGTAATTCCTTCAAAACCTTTTAAAAAGCCTTCTTTTTACAAGCTTTAAAACCTATGACATCCGCCTTAAAATCCTTTAAACCTTAGCCTTTTGAAACCATTAAACCATACCTTACGAACTTGTCGAAAGGTCCTACCTTTCGACCTTGTTAGAAGGTTTCTTTTCGGCCTAGTCGAAAGGTTTCACCTTTCGACTTTGTCGAAAGCCTGGGGTACCTCTCCTATAAAATATTTATAAACCTTTCGAAAGCAAAGTAAATCAAAACCTTTCGAAGACATTGGGTTCAATTTAAAACAAGCGAAAACCTTTCGAAACCATTCAAAGTTAACTACTTTGAAACCTTTAAAAGGTTTCAACTTAAAACATTTGGATTATGAAAAAGGATCAGAAAAACGTTGGAGTCAAAAGAAACTGCTTCAAAACCTTTATAATTCCTTTCGAAACCATTCGAAAACAATGAAGTGTTTGGGTTGGAACCAACCCTTCGAAATCAATGGAGAGAGACGACAAGTTTTAGAAAACAAAAGAGAACCTTTGACTCCATCTGGGTCGAAAGGTTTGGAAGTGGCAACTATGCTCTCGACCTTGTCGAAAGCTATACCTTTCGACTTTGTCGAAAGGTTTCAATTAAAACAAGAAAGCAAAGCAATCGAAACATTTTTCTTTTAAACCGTTTGATAATGTCGAAAGCACTTTTTCGAAAGCTCTTTGTCGAAAGCTAGCAGGCGTATTTTCTTTAAAACCAAAACAAAGTTTCATCTCTTTCGAAAGCTTTAACCTTTCATCCCTAAACCTTTCGACTCCTTCCAATTCACCATGTACCAGTTGCCTGATACCATGTGCATTGGTATTTGACCTAGTCGAAAGGTTTGGTACCTTTCGACTTTGTCGGAAGGTTTGGAATGAAGGCGGAAGCTCTTGACGAAAGGGTTGAAGTAGAAGAAAACTATTTGTTTGTACTTTAAACAGTTCTTTTGTATCCAACCTGCCTTATTTGTCTAAATTCGATTGGTTGCTAGAATATTATATCCAAAAATGCTACTGACTTTCCTTATTTGGAAATTTGAATAAATTTGGAAAAAGCCCGTTTCTCTCTTATAATTATATAAAACATTTAAGTCCCGTATCTTAAATAATTTTATATAACTATTATAACACCTTGAAAAATTCTGGAAAAATCCCAAAAAATCAATTAATATGTTCTCTTCAACATATAAAATTTTCGGCTCCAAACAATAATTATTTTTCTCGTAAATCATTTAATAATCCAAAATACCATTTTCTTTCCTAGAAAATTCATAACAATTCCACAAAAATTCAAAAAAATTTGAAAATTGAAACCCATCTTTAAAATAACTTTTTAGATCATCATAAAAATTCGCAAGGTTAACTGATGTCATTTGATAGGGTTTTCATCTTAAAAGATGTCATAAAATCTATATGAACATACATAAATCATCAACATGTATGTGTGTCTATATATATATATATATCATTTTATCACTCAAAAACATGGCAAACATTTGCAAAATAATTCGGTTTGACCTTAAAGCCGAACCCATAAAAGTTTAGAGATGTAAACTTTATTTACCTTTGCTTTAGTGATTAAGGAGCTTGAGATTTGAATGAGTTTAATTTGAATATGCTTTCCTTAAGCTTTTCTTTTGTTTTCTCTTCTTCTTTTCTTGTTAATGGTGGCCGACCTTGCTTTTAAATTTTTAAAATGAGAATGAACATGTGAAGAGATATACGGCCGAAGGAAGATAATATAGGAATGGACTTTTTCCCATAATACTCCTCCTCTAATTCATTTTAAACCCTTCATTTAATTTATTATTTAGAAAGGCATGACTACCTTAATTAAATCAAATCTCAATCCCCTTATCAACACAATATTTTATTTAGTTTATCTAACTAAATCACCTAAATAATGTTATCAAAAATTTGGGGTGTCACAGTGCCGTCTTCACCACCCATGTAGTCGCATAATCCATTTCACATACAAATCGGCCAACTTAGATGTCATTCTGTTTGACTTATTGAGTATTAATCTAGCACTCTTTGTCAATCTGTAACAACCCAAAATTTAACCCATAATAATTAATTTTTTAATTAATTAAATAATAAAATAACTTTGTGAAATTATCAGAATTAAGCCATGGAAGTTGCACCATTGTGTCCCTGGTAATTTTCTGGTCAATTTCCATATATAGAACGTCAGAAACCGAGCTAATATGACCAAATTATAAAAGAAACAAAATAAGCAGAAATATAACGAAATATACATACATACATACATACATACATACATACATACATACATACATACATACATACATACATACATACATACATACATACATATATATATATATATATATAAACAGTCAGGTCGACTGGCCGGTTGACCTGGGCGAGGGGGTGGTCGACCGGCTGGTCGACCAGCCTTGTAAATTTGCTGCCGAACGAACGTAAATTCGTTCAAACGAATCAGAGGCCATGGAACACGTCATTTGCACCATTTTTTTTAATCCAGCCCCCCCCCCCCCGCTTCTGCATCTGAGGGCTCCTATTCAGCCTATGACGTGGTTGCATCCTATTCAATCTCTAAATCCAATGGTCCGATATCCACTTCTACACATATAAGTAGACCCCTAGACCTAACACTTTTTCACATTCTAGATTTTCTCCGCTTGGGTTCATCTTTTCAGGAGGGACCCTAAAAGGAATAATTTGTCAAGGAGAGAATCTTTTTAATAAAAATTATTTTACAACTCCAAGTGGATCCGAGAAGATAAAAAGAAGAGCTTAGGACCGGAGGTGGGTGACTGTAATTATTTTAAGATTTCTTTAAGTAATTTAAAATAATAGGGTTTCCAATAGTTGTAGTTTTCTACAATTTTTGGAATAGCCTTTTTCAGTAATCATTTAAAGTTTTAATTATTTTCAGTCTATTTAGCTATTCCTTTCAGTAATTTAATATCCTTTCTACTAATTATAAATTATTACTGTTAAGAATTGCTTTTTATTAATTTATAGTCTATTTACAGTATTTAAGTTTATTTACTATTATTTATTTCTCATTTACATCTTTTCGACGTTTTGGATTTTATGCAAGTGTCTATTCTCTTCATTCCCCTTTCTGCACATATGGATTAGATTAAATTAAAAATGCGGATATGGATTTTATAAGTAAGAATATTAAATGAAGAAGATAAGATGTAAATTATGGAGACTGTAATTAAATAATGGAATTGGACTGAATTTACGCCTAATTATATTTAGAATTGGACTAATTAAAGATAATTGGCATAGTTATAACTTAGGATTATAACTAAAAGAAGTAAAAAAATGAAAGAATCTTATTTTCACACTTTGACATTAGGTTAAGTAATAAGCATGATTATAACGTAGGTTATAATAAGAAATAGAACGGAATGTGCTTATTTTAAGACTTGGGATAAATTAATAAGCATAGAAAGTAAATATGGTAATAAAAGCTTATTTAAATAATTTATCTAAGTTAATAAGCAGTGATAAAAGTAGAACCTATACGAAATAGCATTCCCTAAAGCACGCTTATGCTAAAAATTGTAGTAATTGGTCAAATGGAAGTCCAAATCATGGGGATTTGGATAAGGGGCGCAACTAGATATTATTTGGATGAAGGGCCAGTACCAACAACATTTCCCCTATTTTTTTTTCTATGGACACACGGTAATCTCGCATTAGCCTGAAGTGAGATGAGGGACACGATATGCTGTATGTTAGAGGTAATAAGAAGACCCAATAGGTGGAGCAAAACGTAGCATAGGCATGGTGGCAGTTACGCGTGCGACTTCCATTCGGGTGCTCAATGCTATGAGTTCCAAGTGCTTAGTATGGTGTCTTAGTAGGCACCATTGCCTTCTATGTAGGGAGCTATATATGTCGTCCGGATCCGCAGTAGTTGCTCTGAGCATCTTCCGTAAATACCATTGGCTACTGTGTAGGGAGTTATATAGCGGCTGGTCCACAGAAAGGTCTATGGAGTAGCAGGTCGATCAAAAAGTGTAGAATTAGGGTCACATCTTAATTACAGGATTAGGAATTCAGCCTAATTAAATAAGAACAAGTGCAAGCAATCAAAGTTAACCTATCTTGAGAAATATTTAATCGTATTTGTTTCCAGTTTATCTCTTTCCTATTTCCTTTGTTATCCCTATTTATGCTAGAACTGTTGTAGAGTCTATTACTTTTATCTTGCTTAAAGACTCTAGTAATTACTATCATTTACCAGATTTTTAGTCTGACCCACTCCTCTATTTCCCCCCTTTTCCCCCTTAGGCAATCAAGGAAGAAGCTAGTAGATTGCTGCAGCTTGGAGTTCTTCTTGGAGGACACTTCTTCTAAGTACTTCTTTTATTTTCGGCCGTTGTTCTTGTATGCAATGGTTTATTTATGAGGGATATTACATACTATGATTTTGAGACAATGAATTTTCATTTCATAAGACACAATAGTTTTGAATGTTGTATTTGACATTTGACTTATTTATGAATTAATTCTGAAGTTTGTTTTAATTAAATACTTATTTAGTTTCCGCTGTTTTTACCTATTTTTGTCTTGTGAATCTTAGTCTCTGTTAGTTCAGTTATACCTATAATGCACCACGCCTTTTAATGTGTCCTTTTGGATATATTAAGGGGTGTAGTGTGTTTCACAATCTATCGACTATGACCCATATGCTATCATACCCTTCTCTAGTCCATAAAAATTAATCAATGAAGTCTATCGATATCTATTCCCACTTCCATTTGGGATTCTCGAGCAGTTGCAACAATCCACTTGGCTTCTTCTATATAGCCTTCACTAATTAGCATACACTTCGAGATGAGTGTCCCAACACCTTCATTATCCCTTCCCAATAAAGTGCTTCATATCTCTATACATTTTACTACCTCCAGGATGTATAGTCAATCTCAAATGATGGCACGCTCGTAGCAACCCATTCCTCCACTCATCCACATCTGGTACAAACCATCTTTCAACCTTACGGAGCCAACCATCATGGTCAAGTCTATATGGACTCATCTCTTCAGACTCTATTCCACTCTCAATCTTAGCTATGATCTCTGCTAGTCTAGCATCACACTTTGACTAGTACAGATCTGCTAAACCAAAGTAGGCCTAATAGTCAAGCTCGCATCTCAATCAAAAATCATAACCATTGAAATACTCTAACTTCGTTCACTCTAAGAACATAGATACCAAGTTGGCATGTCTCCTACATAAAGCATTAGTGACTAAATTCCCTTACTAGGTGTACATGAAATTTCTAAGTCATAGGTGACCAAGAACTCTAATCATTGGTGTTAGCAAAGGTTAAGACACTTCAAGGTCGTTGGTTGTTTCATCTTAATCCATCTTCCAAAGTCTGTGTCCGGATGAACAGCTCAGACTAAAGCCATGAATACCATATTTTCATTAGAACTGCTCACTTCAGTAACTGCAATATTAAACCAGTTCATAAAGGTTTTTAACGACTCATTTGGTCCCTGGAAAAGGCCAGATAGAGACATCACATCTTTTGGCTATGCCGTATTGAGCTTGAATTGTTCCAATAATTTCCTTGCTAAACCATCAAATGTGGAAATGGATCTTGGTTAGAGTTTGGTATACCACATAGAAGAAACACCTTCCAGAAAGATAGGGAATCATCTGCAGTGGACAGCATCCGTTGCCCTAGCTCTATCCATTTGCCCTCTGGACTTGTGCAAGTGCTGTTTAGGGTCCATCATCCTATTGTAAAATGGCATAGTGGGCATTGTAAACTTCTGGGGGTACTCTTCCCTTAAAATGTTTTCAATAAACGGAGTTCAGCTCGGTTCAGAACACCAATCATGGTCCTTCCTGCCCTTACTTTCTTTTATCAACCATTTAACCATGTTCGCAATGAATGCCTCACTAGTCCGCTACTCTATAACTCAACTATCAAGGGCTATGCCAAGCTTTTGACTCCGCAAACTGCCTTGGTTTTCCAACTGAAGTATAGGTTTTCCATTCTCCGGGAGAACCACTCCTACAGAATTCTGTTGGCACGCTGTTGACTTTATAACGACAGTTTGAACTTCTTTTCCAGCATTTTGCTTGCGTATGTCAGCACTCAATTCTAGTCCTTTAGCATCAAGTTGCATGTCATCTTCAGAATCGGAGAGAAGCATTGCACTATTCCCTTGTGGAGCCTACGCTCTAAGGTTAGGGTTTGCGGTAGGTGGTCCACAAATAGGAGGGGTACTTCCACTACCTTGAATAACAATTCCAGTTGCTCCACCAACTATCTCCTTTTGAATTTGCTTGCCATCCCTCCTATTCAAGCCCGAGATGGAGGAATTTTCTTGTTTCACAGCCTCTGTATTTTCTGGCCTAGTCCTTTGGGTAGTTGGTGGTTGTAGCACTAGCAAAGCATTAATCTTGTCCATGAGTTCCTTTTGACCATCAGCCATCTTCTAGTTAATTTGATTAACAATCTGGTTAAGCTCTCCTATGGTTATAATTTCCTATTTAGAGGAAGCATATTTGCTAGGTTTCCAGCATTAATCTCTATTGGATGATTGTTAGCATTGTTCACTTCTGTTTGCTGAAGATTGGTTTCTTCAACACTAAGCATTGTCCAAACAGATCTTATAGATGTTTTCCACCTTCTAGGAGCCATTAGAATAACAAATCTCTAATCTTCTTCAAGCAAACTTTCCTGATCTAACCTTTGGATCTATCCAGTCTAAAGTAGATAGTTAGATCCGAGCCTAGGTCCTTTGTTCTCAATGAAAGCACTAAAATGTTAACCAAAAAAATGGATCAACATCCTGGAGTATGATATGAAAGCACCAACCCTATTAAAATAGAGAAAATATAATAGAAAATAGTAGAAAAGTAAATGAGAGAGAGATTTTTATAGTGGTTCGGCTGTTAACTAAGGCTACGTCCACTTTATAATTTTTCTTATTGAATTGATCTCGATAGAGTATGATTACAATGTGATTGAAGAAGAGTGTGAATTCAGTACTGAATAAGGGTGTTAATTCGTCCCTATTTAAGGACTTAACTATTTTTTAAAATTCTTTTCATATCTATACCTTTCCCCTTAACTACTCCTCACTTGTATCATTTTCTGCCCGAGTTTAGAAACCTTCAAGTCGATTTAAGACCTAAGCCTACCCATGCCGATTCAAGCCCTAGCTCCCCTGCCGTTCATCCTCCGACCTTGCCACCAAGATCCGTTGCCTCCTCGCTTCACTCACTATCACTTGATCAAGTCACCGCTGCTACAGCTGCCGCATAGAAGATTCGGGCCAGATTCAAGTATGAAATGACCCACTTAAATTTTTTTTTTTTTAACATTCAGTGGCCATTTAATCAAGAAAATATTTAATTCAAATTTTTCTTCTATCCAGGACCTTTCTGCCAATAAATATTGGTTTAATCATTTTATCTTGAACTTATATATATGAAGATATATAAGTCATCTTCTACCTAAATCAGAGTATAGAAATTTTGAAGGTAGAAACCTGTTTGAGTATTGCTTAAAGAAATACTCTCTACATAGCAATAGTGTTTCTTTTTCAAAACTAGGTTTTTCCCAATGGCTTAGGTTAATGCATTACTATTGATTCTATGTCTCAAGTCTCCTTATTTTACATAAATTCTTCTGATTTTCTTACTGGGTAACTATGCTTTTACTTGTGCATGTGTGTGTGCATGTTTCTGTGCATGTGTGTTCAAACTCAGGCTATAAGAAAGTGGATCCTAAGTGAACACAAGCAACATCTAGGCGTAATGGAAACGCGCCTAACTTATACATGAGAGGTCACAAGTTCGAGTGCTATGCTGGTCGGTTCAACCCAATTTTTGTTTTTTTTTTCTTTTTATTTTCCCCCTGTTTACATAATTGCCTGAGTCTACCCTGTATTTGGCTATGAAACAGATCTAAAACTTAATTAAAAACACTTGGGTGCTGTCTTAACCCAGGCTCAAGAAAGTGGCTATGTTAGCCTTGTTCTGGTTTGCACTACTCTGATACAAGGTATCTGCTATATCATTTTCTTTTCAAAGTAACTCAAGCCCTTTTTATCAGATTTAATTTTGACTTGAACATGGGTTTTCCTATGCCAGTTCTATAGATATACTTGCAAACCACAAATTCTTTCAAACTCAGATTTTCTACCATTATAGCCTAACTGTTCTTGAAGCTTGAAATTCATTTTTCTTAGCAAAGCATCAAAACAAAGCACATAGTTCAGCTATTACATGTAAGTTCAACACTTACAAAACAGTGAATAATAATACATTGGTTTTTCTAGGCAACTTAAACAAATATCTTAACATAGTTCAACATGAATATCTAATTTAGCTTCAGCAAAGACTTTTAAAAACATAGCATCCAAATCTTAAGCAGTTTAACATCCAAAGCCTGATCAAAGCAATCCCTATTTCCCTGCAAAATCACCATGAACTGCCCCATATAAATATGAGACACCCAATGGTGCATAAACACAAAAGGGTCAGACTATTTGTCTGGTGTGAATAATCTAACTGAAAACATGATTTATTTCAATTCTATTTATATTCCAGTACTTTGCAAGAATAAGAAACTCAATATCTTCTATGTGCATGTTTTTGTGAAGCCTGTGCATTCATATTAGTGCCAAACAGATTATATGTGATCACAATGATTTAGTTCATAGAAAACAACCACAAGATTCACCAATAAAGCACCAAAACAACCAGATGCAAACATCAATTCAGTTATCATCTCCTTTCAACTTTACTGGCCATCAGGGATTTTTGCCCAGACCTCTCCTGAATCTATTCCTAGAATTCATTATCAAATATAACAGGGTCTTTAGCTACTTTCTTCTTTTTAAACACACACTGCCTGGGACCTTTCTCTGTTAACCCAGCACACTCAGGCCCCTGGGTATAAATATACCATGTGTGAACTTGGAATATTCCCATTGCCAAGCTATACTTTGGTAGCCCTAAGATCCCAAGTCCTTAGTTAAATTACTAAGTGTTTTAATATTTTTCATAGCAGTGCTAATCCCTTCTGCATCTCACTTCTTAATCAGAGAAACATAAATGATGCAAGCAACATATATTCATCCAGAGTTTGGTAAGTTAAATTCTCAGAAGCAACCATTTTATCATAAAAGAGTGAGGTGACTTCTTAGCACATTATTTTGCCTATGGGTTTCACTGGATCAAGATGTAAGCATATGGTCCTGAGTAATTTGCCAGATACATATATATATTCTTCCTTACCTCTGGTTCAATCAGATTCATGATCTGGCTAAACCACAAGTATATTTGATTTGGGTATTTCATAAAACATAGAAGCTCAGCACATGTACAACATTGCACTTCTACATTTTCTTTTGTTTTAATTAATATGAGACATAAGCAACAACACAATGTCACAGCCCATATTTCTTTCTACCTTCAGACCATATACCCACTACTTGAATCCGGGGATTTTACAAACAACTTACCAAGAAAACTTATAAAAGAAAACACCCACTCTCAAAGTTAACCCATATCTCAGACAAACATTTTAGTTCATGAATCCATGACTCTTATTTTTCTGGGTAAATCAGATAGAGGTTTTACCCTTAAACAAATCATTAACAAGTCAAAGTCATCCAATCATAAAACATAACTTGTAAAAGAAAATTAGTTCAAACTGGCTGCCTCAATATTCAGGTCTTAATGCCAAGGTTTTCAGTGAGATTACTCACATTAATCCTTCTTCTTCCTATGCCTTATGAACCCCTTTTTAGTCTTCTGCCTTCTCCTATTTTCTCTGGTTTATGCCTTGTATATTTTTCTTTTTAAGAGGTAGAGCAATCATAAAACCTTACCACACCAGGTCTTCTTATATGAACTCTGGCTGCTACTAGGGTTTAAGGAAATTACCAAATGCCAATTTTACCCTACCAACTATGATCTGCCTCTTATTCTAACATTCTTAGAGAAAATGGGTAAATGGTCCTGGTATATTTTCCAGAAAATTTACCTCATTGCCCCGGTCATGTCATTTGCATGATTTCTGTTTTCTGTTGTTTTTTTTTAAAGTAAAAAGGAATTGCTAAAAATGGATAAAGTGCTTGTCCAAGAGCTCATACCATTTTCATGCAAATGTTAATTTTTCTTTTTATTTCTGCAAGTATTATTTAGTGCATATGTATAATACATGTATGCCTACCCTGGCCTAAGTCCCTTTTTTTTAAGGCTTGATGATTTCTGCCTACATGTATATATACTTGTAATTCATATATCCTATTATTTCCATTGATTGTTGCTTATTTTATCACACAGAAAACTGTGTACATGTTTGTGCACTGCCTTGTGCACATGTGCATGTTTTATACTTGGTATCTGCAAATCAATTTCCTATTCCTATTTTTTTTTTCAATGCAATTTCAAACAAATACAAACTAAATTAAATCATGAAATTACTCACAAAAATCAGGGTTATCACATATACCCCTCCTTTTAGGAATTGTGTCCCACAATTCTTTCATACTTAACTTAAGTATCATTTCTTCAGAATTTTTTTTTTCTGATTTCAAAACCATTTTCAAACCAATCACCTATTAAGCACTATGCACATCAACACACAAAAAAAAATCACAATGCATATTCAACCAACACATTCATTAGTATGTACATATATATATAGATTTACCTTTTCTTCAATCAAACAGCTGGGGATAATCATTTCTGATTTTATCCTCCACTTCCCACGTGCAATCATTTGGGTCTAGACTCCATTGTACTTTTACTAATTTAATTTCTTTGTTTCTCAATTTCTTAGTTTCTCTAGAAACTATGCCCACTGGTTCCTTTTCATAGATCATTCTAGGATCAATCTGCACATCTTTAGAGGATTCTAATATTGCTTCCTTATCATGAATCCATCTCCTTAGTTGAGACACATGAAAGACATCATGCATTGCTCTCATTTCTTCTGGCAATTCTAATTTATAGGCTACTGTCCCTATTCTTTCTAGAATTTTATATGGTCCTATATATCTAGGAATCAACTTTCCTTGTTTCCCAAACCTTAGAACCTTTTTCATGGGTGATATCTTGATGAACACATAATCCCCAACATCATATTGTACTGCTTTCCTCCTTTGATCTGCATATTTCTTTTGCCTATCTTGGGCAGAGGCAATTCTTTTTCTGATCAAGGCTACCTTTTCAGAAGTCTCCTTCACATTTTCTGGTCCTAAGACCACTTTTTCTCCAGACTCATGCCAACTTGAAGGTGATAAACATGGCCTTCCATAGAGAGCTTCAAAGGGGGCCATGCCTATGCTACTGTGATGGGTGTTATTTTATGCAAATTCAGCTAGATATATGTAATCTTCCCAGCTTCCTCCCCAATCCAATACACATGCTCTCAACATGTCTTCAAGCAATTTGTTCACAATTTCTGTTTGACCATCAGATTGAGGATGGTATGCTGTACTCAAACATAAATCAGTCCCCATTGCCTTGTGAAAGCTCTGCCAAAATTTTGAAGTGAAGATGGTATCTCTATCACTTACTATAGTCTTTGGTACACCATGCAGTCTGACTACTTCTTTAATAAACAACTGGGCTAAGGTATTAGCATTTCTTTCTGACCTTACTGGCATAAAGTGGGCTGACTTGGTTAACCTATCAACCACTACCCAAATACTATCATTTCCCCTCCTAGTTCTAGGCAAACCATCAATAAAATCCATTGATATGTCTTCCCATTTCCACTGTGGTATTTGTAAAGGTTGAAGCATTCCTGAGGGTTTTTGATACTCAGCCTTCACCTGCTGGCAAACCATACATTTTGATACATAGGTTGCCACTGCACTCTTCATACCACTCCACCAATAATCTCTCTTGAGGTTGTGATACATTCTTGTGCTTCCTGGGTGTATAGTATATTTGCTTTTATGGTAAGCATCCAAAATTTCTTGCTTCAACTCATCCATTGCTGGAACACATATTCTTTCTCCTTTCTTCAGATGGCCTTGCTCATCCAACTGAAAACCTTCTACTGTCTCACCATTTAATATTTGTGTCTTCTTTCCTAATAAAAATGGATCTTGGTTTTGTAGCATTGCAACTTTATTTTTCAATTCTGATCCCAGAGTAATAAAACTTAATTTTCCCATTTCTACCTTCCCACTGCATAAGCTCATGTTTTCTATGTTATCACTTTTATCTCTGAATCAATTAATAATGATAAAGTGTTAAACTCTTCTATCATTAATCTAGCCACTTTAGCATGTTGTCTACTTAGGGCATCTGCTACTTTATTAGCCTTACCTGGTGTGTATAATATTTCGAAATCATATGAGGCCAAGAGTTCAATCCATCTTTGCTGCCTCATATTTAATTCTTTTTGTGAAAACAAATATTTGAGGGATTTATGGTCTGTATATACTTCAAATTTTGCTCCTAACAAATAGTGTCTCCATAGCTTAAGGGCATACACTATAGCAGCCAATTCAAGATCATGAGTAGCATACCTTACTTCACTTGATTTCAACTGCCTAGAAGCATAAGCTATTACCTGATGTTGTTGCATCAACACTGCTCCAAGCCCTTGTCCACTTGCATCAGTATACACCACCAAGTTTTCATTTCCCTCAGGTACTTTAAGAATTGGAGCTTGTACCAGTGCTTCTTTTAATCTCCCAAAGGCATTTTCACATTCCTCAGTCCAAGTGAACACTTGATTCTTCCTAGTCAATCTGGTTAATGGAATTGAGATTTTTGCAAAATCTTTTATAAATCTTCTATAGTAACCAGCCATTCCCATGAATGATCTGACTTCAGTAACATTAGTAGGCCTTTTCCAAGCTTGCACTACAATGACTTTATTGGAATCTACGGCTATTCCTTTTTCTGATACAATGTGGCCTAGAAAATTCACCTCATTCTGCCAAAAAGTGCATTTTGAAAACTTTGCTTTCAAGTCTTCCTGTCTCAATTTCTCAAATACCAAATGCAAATGGTTTTCATGCTCCCTAACTGACTTAGAATAAATTAATATATCATCAATGAATATTAATACAAACTTATCCAAGTATTCTCTGAAAATCCTATTCATCAAATCAACAAAATAGGAAGGAGCATTTGTTAAGCCAAATGGCATCACCAAAAATTCATAAAGTCCATATCTAGTGTTAAAGGCTGTATACTTAATGCTTTCCTCTTCTACTTTCATCTGATGAAAGCCTGAAGCTAAATCAAGTCTAGAAAATATTTTTGCACCACTCAATTGATCAAAGAGATCATCAATTCTTGGTAAGGGGTATTTATTTTTAACTGTGACCTTATTTAATTCCCTATAATCAATACATAATCTCAGAGATCCATCATGCTTCTTAACAAAGACTACTGGTGCTCCCCATGATGAGCTACTGGGTCTAATAAAACCTTTTTCTTCTAGTTCAACTAATTGCTTTTTCAACTCCATCAATTCCTTAGGCCCCATTCTGGTTGGTCTTTTAACCACTGGGCTAGCTCCTGGAATTATTCTAATTGAAAATTCAACTGGCCTGTGATTAGGAACTCCTCTTACTTCCCCAAACACATCATCATATTGATTAACTATGGGGATCTCTTCTAATGCAGGCATGGGTTTTTCATTTGACAATGCAGAAAGGTTGGCTATACTTCTATTTTTGTTTGCCTCACAAAGAACAATTATTCTTTGCCCATCAGAAACCTTCAATGATATGGTGGATGTCTCCATATTTATGATAGCCTTATATCTACTCAACCAATCAACTCCTAAAATAATTCCTATGTCTGGATATTGCAACACATATAGGTTTGACTCAAACACATGTCCTCCTATATTTAATCCCAATTGCATGCACATCATACCCATGACACATGAACTACCTATAGGGCTTCTAATTAGCAGTGGTTTATCAACAATCATACAGTTCAATTTTAATTGTTGTACAATATCATGAGAGATCAATGAGTGTGTAGCCCCAGTATCATATACTACTGTTAAAGGTATTGAATGGATAAGCAAAGTACCTTCAACTTGACCATGCTTTTCAACATTTGATCCCTCAGCTGCCTTGCCTTTCCCTTCCAAAGCCCCTAATTTTCCTTGCTTAAAATCTGGGCAGTTTCTTTTTATGTGACCTTCCTTCCCACAATGGTGACAATTGAAGGATGCTGGTCTAGGATTGGTGCACCTATTTTTCATGTGCCCCTCTTGTCCACAGTTGTAACAAGTGATCCTCTTCTTAACTTCAGCAGTTCTAGCTTCTTCTGGTTTCTTAGTGGAAGTTATGTCTGTTTTCTTTTTATCATAAGGGTGAAATTTACCCTTTCCCTTCTTGTTCTGATTATTTTTGAATGCCCTGAAATTCTCTCTAGCTTTATCATGTTGTTCAATGCTCAGAGTCAAATCCAAAACTTGATCAAAAGTTTTATCCTTATATGGTAGCATGGCTCTACTAAGGCTAGAGTTCAACCCTTGGATATATCTGCCATTCTTAGCTTCCTCAGTAGTGATGAGCACTGCACCATACTTTGCCAATGATTCAAACTTCTGAGTGTACTCAGTGACACTCATAGTCCCTTGCCTCAATTTGATGAATTCCTCCAGTAAAGATTCCTTAGCTGATGCAGGGATAAATCTGCCTTCCAACATTGCTTTAAACTGATCCCATGTCACTTCTCCTTCAGGTCTTCCAGCTATGATAACTTCCCACCAATCCAAAGCTGCTCCTCTCAATTGCCTGGATGCAATTTGCCTCTTCCTTTGGTCTTCAACTTGCATGTCTGCAAAGATTCTTTCCAGAATTCTAAGCCAATTTTGAACCCCCATAACTCCTTCTGTGCCATCAAAGGTTTTGCCTCCAAGATTAGTAAAAGTCTTGAGTAGTTTGGAAAGTTCCTCATGTGGATTTTCCTGCCTGTTGCCTACTCCATCTCTTATGGCCCTCATGAATTCTTGCACATTCACCATGGGTGGTTCACTTGTTCCTACATTTTGATGTCTGGGTCCTACCATAGCTCTATGGATATAACACTTAGGTTAGTCTGTTTTGCCTAATGCTCTATAGATTAATTCATTTTAATTTATCACTTATTCTGTCATAATAGATATCAATAGTGTAAATATATATAAAAACAAAACATCCAAAGCAGTAAATACTTCTATACATCCAATGCAAACAAATTCATACAAAATTTTTGCTATGTTATTTAACAACATAGCTCTGATACCAAATGAAATGACCCACTTAAATTTTTTTTTTTTTAACATTCAGTGGCCATTTAATCAAGAAAATATTTAATTCAAATTTTTCTTCTATCCAGGACCTTTCTGCCAATAAATATTGGTTTAATCATTTTATCTTGAACTTATATATATGAAGATATATAAGTCATCTTCTACCTAAATCAGAGTATAGAAATTTTGAAGGTAGAAACCTGTTTGAGTATTGCTTAAAGAAATACTCTCTACATAGCAATAGTGTTTCTTTTTCAAAACTAGGTTTTTCCCAATGGCTTAGGTTAATGCATTACTATTGATTCTATGTCTCAAGTCTCCTTATTTTACATAAATTCTTCTGATTTTCTTACTGGGTAACTATGCTTTTACTTGTGCATGTGTGTGTGCATGTTTCTGTGCATGTGTGTTCAAACTCAGGCTATAAGAAAGTGGATCCTAAGTGAACACAAGCAACATCTAGGCGTAATGGAAACGCGCCTAACTTATACATGAGAGGTCACAAGTTCGAGTGCTATGCTGGTCGGTTCAACCCAATTTTTTTTTTCTTTTTATTTTTCCCCTGTTTACATAATTGCCTGAGTCTACCCTGTATTTGGCTATGAAACAGATCTAAAACTTAATTAAAAACACTTGGGTGCTGTCTTAACCCAGGCTCAAGAAAGTGGCTATGTTAGCCTTGTTCTGGTTTGCACTACTCTGATACAAGGTATCTGCTATATCATTTTCTTTTCAAAGTAACTCAAGCCCTTTTTATCAGATTTAATTTTGACTTGAACATGGGTTTTCCTATGCCAGTTCTATAGATATACTTGCAAACCACAAATTCTTTCAAACTCAGATTTTCTACCATTATAGCCTAACTGTTCTTGAAGCTTGAAATTCATTTTTCTTAGCAAAGCATCAAAACAAAGCACATAGTTCAGCTATTACATGTAAGTTCAACACTTACAAAACAGTGAATAATAATACATTGGTTTTTCTAGGCAACTTAAACAAATATCTTAACATAGTTCAACATGAATATCTAATTTAGCTTCAGCAAAGACTTTTAAAAACATAGCATCCAAATCTTAAGCAGTTTAACATCCAAAGCCTGATCAAAGCAATCCCTATTTCCCTGCAAAATCACCATGAACTGCCCCATATAAATATGAGACACCCAATGGTGCATAAACACAAAAGGGTCAGACTATTTGTCTGGTGTGAATAATCTAACTGAAAACATGATTTATTTCAATTCTATTTATATTCCAGTACTTTGCAAGAATAAGAAACTCAATATCTTCTGTGTGCATGTTTTTGTGAAGCCTGTGCATTCATATTAGTGCCAAACAGATTATATGTGATCACAATGATTTAGTTCATAGAAAACAACCACAAGATTCACCAATAAAGCACCAAAACAACCAGATGCAAACATCAATTCAGTTATCATCTCCTTTCAACTTTACTGGCCATCAGGGATTTTTGCCCAGACCTCTCCTGAATCTATTCCTAGAATTCATTATCAAATATAACAGGGTCTTTAGCTACTTTCTTCTTTTTAAACACACACTGCCTGGGACCTTTCTCTGTTAACCCAGCACACTCAGGCCCCTGGGTATAAATATACCATGTGTGAACTTGCAATATTCCCATTGCCAAGCTATACTTTGGTAGCCCTAAGATCCCAAGTCCTTAGTTAAATTACTAAGTGTTTTAATATTTTTCATAGCAGTGCTAATCCCTTCTGCATCTCACTTCTTAATCAGAGAAACATAAATGATGCAAGCAACATATATTCATCCAGAGTTTGGTAAGTTAAATTCTCAGAAGCAACCATTTTATCATAAAAGAGTGAGGTGACTTCTTAGCACATTATTTTGCCTATGGGTTTCACTGGATCAAGATGTAAGCATATGGTCCTGAGTAATTTGCCAGATACATATATATATATTCTTCCTTACCTCTGGTTCAATCAGATTCATGATCTGGCTAAACCACAAGTATATTTGATTTGGGTATTTCATAAAACATAGAAGCTCAGCACATGTACAACATTGCACTTCTACATTTTCTTTTGTTTTAATTAATATGAGACATAAGCAACAACACAATGTCACAGCCCATATTTCTTTCTACCTTCAGACCATATACCCACTACTTGAATCCGGGGATTTTACAAACAACTTACCAAGAAAACTTATAAAAGAAAACACCCACTCTCAAAGTTAACCCATATCTCAGACAAACATTTTAGTTCATGAATCCATGACTCTTATTTTTCTGGGTAAATCAGATAGAGGTTTTACCCTTAAACAAATCATTAACAAGTCAAAGTCATCCAATCATAAAACATAACTTGTAAAAGAAAATTAGTTCAAACTGGCTGCCTCAATATTCAGGTCTTAATGCCAAGGTTTTCAGTGAGATTACTCACATTAATCCTTCTTCTTCCTATGCCTTATGAACCCCTTTTTAGTCTTCTGCCTTCTCCTATTTTCTCTGGTTTATGCCTTGTATATTTTTCTTTTTAAGAGGTAGAGCAATCATAAAACCTTACCACACCAGGTCTTCTTATATGAACTCTGGCTGCTACTAGGGTTTAAGGAAATTACCAAATGCCAATTTTACCCTACCAACTATGATCTGCCTCTTATTCTAACATTTTTAGAGAAAATGGGTAAATGGTCCTGGTATATTTTCCAGAAAATTTACCTCATTGCCCCGGTCATGTCATTTGCATGATTTCTGTTTTCTGTTGTTTTTTTTTTAAAGTAAAAAGGAATTGCTAAAAATGGATAAAGTGCTTGTCCAAGAGCTCATACCATTTTCATGCAAATGTTAATTTTTCTTTTTATTTCTGCAAGTATTATTTAGTGCATATGTATAATACATGTATGCCTACCCTGGCCTAAGTCCCTTATTTTTAAGGCTTGATGATTTCTGCCTACATGTATATATACTTGTAATTCATATATCCTATTATTTCCATTGATTGTTGCTTATTTTATCACACAGAAAACTGTGTACATGTTTGTGCACTGCCTTGTGCACATGTGCATGTTTTATACTTGGTATCTGCAAATCAATTTCCTATTCCTATTTTTTTTCAATGCAATTTCAAACAAATACAAACTAAATTAAATCATGAAATTACTCACAAAAATCAGGGTTATCACAAAGTAGAAACCCTAAACCGAGTTTGCTTTTTACCTTGATTTGAAGGTTAGCGTTGGTGAGGGTGAATTATGCTTTGGTGGTGATGGAGATGATGATCTATTCTAGTTGATTGCAATTTGGAAATGGAGATGGTTGAAATTGAACATGATTAGCTAGTGATGTAGTTAGAATTTGATCTCATGTTGGATGTGTTTAACTTGAGAGAAACACATTTCCTAATTTCGGCCATCTATATGCATGGAATTGACTGAGCTGAATCATTTAACTTACTTTGATATGACGATTCGCCATAGATTCAGACATATTAGGTAGCTCCATTGCATTGCATTTCTTCACATCCAGTGTCATTGAAAAAGAAAGAACTTTCTATGTCGCTATGGAAAATGGATCCATTATCGATCATTGATCGATAACGGGTAAGTATAGAAAAAGTGATTTCAAAGAATAATATGGATCATTTCTTCACTACAATTAAGCTATCTATATAGGATGGACCGTTTGTTGTGTTCAGGACTCTGGACTCATTTCATATAGATAACACACAACACCCTCCCCGGTTAACACTCGGAATCCGTTTGGTCAGCACACACTGATTTCTTTGGATTTCAAGTGTTAATCGCATGGGGATCCTTATTAGAAGTAGAGCATACCTGACCATGATCAACAATTTTTATTGTCTGGAATGACATGCCAGTTGACGCGTTGCAAGTCCGTTGATGGATCATCTACACCATCCAAAGCTGAATTCACAATATACTCCTGCTTCTCCTTCTATTCCCGTGGGACCAAGTCAACATGTAGCTTCTGATTTCTATGGCCCACTAGTTCCGGTAAGACCTATACTTGACCAACTACCTCCTGGACTGAGAATTCTAACTGATCCTCCAAAGAAAGCACCCTCAATTCTGATGGCTAAATTCTTAGGAATATATGCATACAAAGGATGAAGTTCATCTATCCACTCGAGCTGAATTCACTCATAACCCTCTAGAAGTTTTGATCGCTTGTAATTGGTACATGTGCTTAAGTGGTGCTGTACCACCATTCAACCAGTTCTTGTTCGTAGTGCTTCAAGATTTAGGATTGGCATCGTTTCAAATCCATCCCAACGGTTATGTGCTCTTGAATTCCCTATACATTCTTTTCATGAGAAAATTTGGGCGTCACCTAAGGCTAAAGAGCTCGCATTTATTTTACACTTCAGAAGGAGGAAGGATTGCCCATCCTTTATAATTATCGAAGCCTAAAGGGGATGTAGGATAATATCAGACCTCCATAACAAACCTTTTAGTTTGAAGAATGAGTTTTTCTTTGTTAGGCATCCGAAGGGTTTCAACTGCTTCTGGCTATCTGGAAGTAAGTCCTAATTCCCTAGTGTTTGCTATTTCAATTGGTTTTTCAGTTTCTTATCCTATCGTATCTTATTACAGTCATCCTAAGGAGGGAAATCAATGATGATCTTGACAAAATATTAGAAACCCTTAAGGCCGTGAGAGCTTCTGAGCACTCGATGGAGTTTGTTTTGACGAATGAGAATCTTCGGTAGTTCAGTTTGCTTCATCCTGATAGATTTTATGTGGAGCTATCAACATCAAGTGGCCCCAGGAGATGCAGTCGTTCTTCTTCTCATTCTCATGACTCTGTCAAAGAGGTTCTAGAAGAAGTGGTTGGCCATCAGAGGAAGCCTAGCCCGAAGAGATATCTAGAGTTGATATAGACTTACCCTCCGGAGAGGACATTACAAGGAATAGGGATGAAGCCTATAGGATGTCTCAGATCCTCAAGGAAGAAGACGAAATGATTCAAAGGAGAGATAGGAAGCAACCTATGGTTGAGAAGGGAGAGGAAGGAGGCTTTGATGGTGGCGATAGCGACTTTTGCATCTGTGTAGAAAGAGATGAATCTTTTGGCGAATCAGCAGAAATGAGTACTGATCTTCCTCAAGTGCCTATTTGGACTTGTTAACTACCGGGGTAATAAGCCTTGAACCCCCAATTTCTCATTCTAAAGAATGATCTGCCATCGAGACTCCATAGTCAGCCAAGACCCCTGTGGGAGATACCTCTACTTCTGCTTTTATGAGAGATCTCACTATCCTTGTAGATAAACATGGGGATATCTCCATTAGCGAAATGATTGTTGAGATAGGCTCGAAAATCGACATTTTCCCAAGCACATTTGTAAGTAGTGGTGAAAAGACTCCAACTCTTAAACCCTATCGTTACGGTTGGTGGAGTACATAAGGGGTTGTCAGCTCTACACACTTCACTTTAGGATCACAAGCACACATTTTGCATCGCATTAAGTTCCTGAGTTCGAGTATTAACTTCATTCTTTTTTTCAATTTTAGGTACCACGGGACATGGGTTATATCGTTAGTTAAGCCAAGATACCAAGCCTCAGATATTAAGACTTCTAACCAAGCTTATCACCCTCTTCACAAGATTAACGAGGAAAGCAGAAAAACGAAAGACGACAAAGCTCACCAGTTAGGGCGAGAGCGCGAGAGGGGAGATAAACGAAAAAGAGATGATGAGAGCAGTGCCACCGACAATGCGCACAAGCACCACAAAGACTCTCATGACTACTATGGGCCCTCGCAATCAAATACTCCTCCTTGCTTCGATGTTCGGACTACTGAGGTTCAAGCAATTCCAATTTCGAGAGAGATGATCACTACAGTAGCTCCCACTTCTTCCAACTGAAGGGAAAATTTTGAACTCCCTCTAGGTCCACCTATGCTTCATGCTACTTTTCCGAATATGAGGTGAGTCAAGTTTGATAAGAAGATAAAAACCCTTAACCGAGTGGCTTCCCTCAGTAATTTAGAGACAGTCCGCGAGGACATAGAAGCTTGTTGTGATTTTCAACATCTCGTAAAAACCCTATCGGATGTAAACTATATAAACTATCAAGAGATCCTACCGTCTGAGGCCAGGAGGGAAGATCATGCCAAGGAGATTAAAGATCTTGAGGATGAGATAACCAAGTTGAAGGCTGAGAGGGATGCAGCCTTGAAGAGTAAGGCTTCTAGCGACAGTCTGTTGACCGAGGCGAATCGGGCTCACGATCGAGCGATGATTATGATAAAAAATTCAGCTTAAGGATGCTCACATTTAATCCAGGAAGTTGAAAGAGCAGCTAACTGAAGTGGAAAATACTGTTAAATCTTGAAACCAGACCAACGCTAGATATGCTACTGTGATCACCGAGCAAGCTACAGAACTTATTTGGCTTCAGGAGGAAAATGTACAACTGATGAAAGAAAAAGTAGAGGCTGTTTCTGGAAAATTGGTGGAAGAGATTGAGCACCTAAGCACCAAGTCCGAACTAACAGAGCTTCGATCAGAATATGATAATGGATCAATCAAATGGATGCCAGTATACTTCATCTATATACAAGCTATGCAATGAACAAAGGCAGCCTGAGATGGCTTGGTGTGAATTATCCTCTAACTCTTGCCATGGTCTAGGAAAAAGTGTTGGTCAAATTTGAGGAGGCTAAGGAAACACGCTCTGAGGAGGAACTGAAGGTTGTCTACCTTAGTCTTGATGACATTACTTCTTGACCGTCGGCAAAGAGATCCTTATAGAAGAAAGGGAGATAGATGCCACCAATGCCGCTGCTAGAGCTCTTGCTGGACCAAGCTCTTTGGGTCAGCAACAAATACTTATTCCAACTTCACAAGAGAAATTGGTGACCATCTCAACGTCCTCTGTTATAACCTCGAAAGCCACTTATGCATATGTAACGTCTAAAGCCTTGGGCGAGCCACATCCTACTCCAGTTAAGTGCGCCCCTTAGAGATGGGGATTGCTGGTGAAGCTTTTGAGATTGAAGTTCATGACAACACTTCCAGCTTAGATATTTCTCTCATCTTTTCGATGCTCCAAGCAATTCAATTTTCTCTGGGATCCTTCTCTGAATTATGCATCTCTCTTTCCCAGCTTGTAGGTCTGCCAACTCTCCCACTTCCTCGTCCAACCATAACGGGTATGAGACCTGGTGCCATTTTTATTGCTTCCATTGCTGTCTCTACAATAGTTTCTGGTTTTATTCCTATCTCCAGTACCAAGCCTGAGCCCGATTTCGAAAAGTTAGGGGCTCTACAAAACTTGGATGACATCTCATTGTTTATGGATGAGGAGGTGGTGATCACCAGTGAGTTAGGGCAAACAGAGAAGGCGACCATGACAGGCAGACCGGAGGAGGAATATCATAACTCGTCTTTCACTCCACAGAAAGTCGCATCATGAGTATGAAAGAAAGGGATAGAAAAGAGAAAAGATAGAGAAAGAACTAAACAATATCAGAATCTCACAGCGGAACGAATAAATTGTATTATATCACATAAAATATTACATAGAATCATATACATAAAAGTTATACAGCTTATACATCACAAACTAGACAGTTATAAAACCTGTCTATCATACAACACAAGATACAACACAGAGATTAACACAGCGGAACCACTATATATCTACATACGCTGAATCCTCCTGCTCCATATCTCCTCCAGAAACTCGTCAAAGCCAAACCTGAATCCCTTGGCTACTCGAAAAAATTTGAGTACCCAAGAGTTTAATAAAACAGAAAATAAACTCTAGGTCAGACATGGGTCTGGTGTGAGTAAATGGGTTAAAGTTGTTTAACTTTGAAAATCATTAGGAAAGAAAAGGTATCTCGTAAGACTTCCCACACATAAACATGGAAAAGTTTTTACCTTACGATAACCAAAACATTTGATAGGAAATCTGGTTATATTATAATAGGGTCTAGGGTTTTCAAATAAATATTCACATAGCTGAAATTGTTACATGGTTAAATTCCAGCATACTAGCCACAAAGTGGGTTATACAATCAAGTCCGCGATCACTTATTGGAGTTTGGATTCCATACAATGGCAGGGCTACTGGGGTACCGCCCATCACAGTACAGGGCCTAGATCACCATATCGAGGATCCCTCCCGACCCCCTGCAACATAAGGCCGGAACCATCCCTTACTGGATAGTCCCGAAAAAGACAACCCCGTGGTTGCGGCCAAACAACCACCACACAGCCGAATAAAAAAGGACCTCTAGACAGGGGAAAATCTCGTCCTACTTGAGCACGACCCACTTAGCCTTGCTGCACCTCCCCTGTTTTAGCCATTCCCGGTTGATGAGGCTTGAGGCTACAATTACCTTTTAAAGAACATATGTTAGAATGCTCATCGTCCTCCAATGACGATGTTCTGAAAACATTCAATCCATACAAGTTCGTTCCGGGTTCGAACGAAACCAAAGGCATTATCTCGTTACACTCATTTTGGAATCACCCTCAGAGTTAACGATAATAACCCTTGCACTCTGAAACTCCATCTCGATCTTCACTTTGAGATTTCATGACCAATCGTTTAACCTGAATCGATGTGGTTTTCGGATATCCAAATTTGGAAATCCGATCCCAGTCTCACCGAAAAACGTATCTTTTAAGGTCAAGTTGTTTAAGGTTTAAACAATTTAATTCAATTTAATATTGAATTCACACAGCATTTAACATAGATAAATATCACACATTTATCACATATATATTCAGGAACTTATCACATAATAACACAGATTATCATCCAATAAATATCAACTAATCCAGACATTCTATTCAAACAATCATCCAAAACAGGAATTATTAATCCATATTATAATTAATCACTTAATCCTACTTAATTAATCATTAATTAATTAATTACAACCCATTTAATTAATCAATCATTTCTTAATTACCCTTTTAAATCAATTAATTAACCCTTAATTACTTAATTAATTATCCTTAAATCATTAATTAATAACCTTAATTATTAATTAATAAAACTTAATTACAAAATAATTAATTCTTAATTACTTATTTAATTAATCCTTAATTACAAATTAATTATCTCTAATTACTTAATTAATTAGTCACTAATTACAACTTAATTACTTAATTAATTAATCACTAATTATTAATTAATTAATTATCTCTAATTATTTAATTAATAATTCTTAATTAAAAGTTAATTAACCTCTTAACTAATTAATTTATAATTCTTAACTATTAATTAATTTCTAAATCAATAATTAATATAATTAATAACACTTTACTTACTTCATTTAATTATTAAAATCTTAATTACCTTTAAGATAAATCATCATCTTTATTAATTACTTAATCATATTATTTAAAAACATTTAACCTTTAATTATCATTTAATTATATTTATAAAAATAATTAAGTTTAAAATATCTTAAAGTTTAATTTAACAAACTTAAATTGAACAAACATATAATTTCCTAATTAAAGGTTTAAGAAAACATTTATAAAGGAAAGAATTTATTTAAGAAAAGATTTCAAACAAATTTCATTTAAAATTTCAAAACTTTGTATTTTAAAATTTTTTAAAACATGATTAAAAACAGCTTATTACCTACTTCAGGTTCAACCCGATCCCTACTCGAGACCATCCTCGAGTTTCCTCCTTCTTCTATATTTTTTTTAAAAAAACATAGATTAAATTTTAAAACCATTATGCTTAAACACTTGCTCACATACACGAACAAAAACTCGAGCCCGACCTTCTCTATCCCGAGCATCACTTCGAGTCGCTCATGAACCAAAACCCATACACGAAATCATCGCCGTGCACGTGCACCAACGTTCGCCAGCGCTCCGGCGCACCTCACCACCTCTGGCAAGCCACAAATCGACTCAACTATCGATTCCAATCACTGATTCCAAAACACATAACCAAAATCGAAATCGAGCAATCCAGTTCAAACCTGGAACTCGACATCACCAGAAAAATCCCCTTGAACCATCCACGCTGACCATCGGCGACTCTAGAACTCCGACCACACATTCGCAAGCCTTCATGCTACCATCTCCCGAGCCCAGGTGAAGCTCGATCATCCAGAGACACCCCGCCGACCACATTTCTAACCTCGACCACTTTTGGGTGTTAAACCCTAGATTGACCCACTGCCGACGCCACGTTGGTCGATTACCACTTCCCCTATTATTCCCGACCTCGCCGAACACTCCTCCACCTCCAGTCGAAACCCCGACCACCATACTCCCTCCGGCCACTAGAATTTGCTCAAAAACCAATTTCTGGTCATCACCAAAATACACACTTGATACAATACTAAAAATCGTGATTCAGTTCTTAAAAATCATGGATCAACACAATGATTCAGATTATCTAAGTAGATCAGAGGATTATGCTACTTGAATTAAACATGTTTGTAAATTTTTACTGTAATTCTTGATTTCCAGATAATATATATACCAAACATATTTAAAACTATTTTTAAATCCTAGTTTATGTTTAAACAAACTTAAATTGTTTGAAAACTAGAACCTAATAGAGAACATAAGAAGAGATTTTGGAATTTTTATCAAATCTAAACTCTGTAACATGAAACAGAGATACACACAGATATATTAGACATGCATACTTCAATACATTCATATACATAGAGATATCACTTATATATACACATGCAAAGCATAGTTCATTTCAGCAGATCACATGCAACCGATTTTCACTTAATTAAGCTTTTTTTAAAAAGGATGTTTACTCACCTGTTAGAGTTTGAAGCAGATGCTAAAAAAACTGGAAAGCCTTGATAAAAACTTGAAACTTGGAATTGCTGGAAATCTTCTTAAAACTAAAATGCTATGTTGAGATGCTTTAAGCTTTGAAACAGAAGTGTTCTGGCTTGCTTAGTTGATTAGAGGTTGTAGATTGCTGAATTGAAATTTTCTGGCTAAAATATTTTGTTACAAGCTTTTCTTGCTTTGATTTTTCTTGGTTTTGAAAATTGTTTTATAGGTTTGAGTTTCTTTGTTTAGAAATGAATTACAGGCTTGTTCTTGAGTTTTCTTTGTTTTAGAAATGCGAATAGGAAAAGAATTGAAGAGAGGAGATATATGTTTATATAGACTAAATTATGATTTATTGAAATAAAAGAAAATTAAAATAAAAATTGACACTTGTCCTATACCTTATTTAATTTGTTAACAAATGTTATTAAGAGAGTTTAATAAGTTAACACTTGTAATACTACATGCATAAATATATTTCTAAATGTTAATAAGGTTTTTAAAATAAATTTCCTAATAACAAAATACATCTTTTAATTTATATAAATGAAATCCTTTTTAAAATAAAATAAAATAAAACAACCTATATTTATACAAAAATCATATATGACATACTTTTAAATCCAAAAGATTTTAAGATAATTATCTTTTAAATCTAAAATTGAAATTGAAATTCAAATTCAATTATAAATTCAAAGTCAATTTAAAATCAACTCATATATATATATATATATATATATATATATATATTTAACCAATCACAAATTCAATTTGTAAATAATAATTCTATTTAAAATTTATTTATCTATATTTAAAACAACATATTTATTATAATTGTTATGAAAATAACAAATTTACCCATTTTAAAAAAATAAATAAAAGGAATTATCACATTTTAAATTGCTTGAAATTTCGGGATATCACATTCCTCCCCCCTTAAAAGAATTTCGTCCCCGAAATTTAAAACAAAAGATAATTCATAATTTTTATTTCATTTCAACCATTTCAAGCATACATATCAACCAAACAAACAATTTCCAATTTCCATTTCTATTTAAATTGATTCAATTTCAATTCAATTTAAATTAACTTCAATTCCTATCCAAATTCAAATCAACTCCCATTTGAGTTTCAAACTTATTCAACTTCAATTTCACTTCAAATTAATTCAATTCAAATTTTCCATTTGAATTTTATACTTATCCATCTTCAATCACAACTCCAATTAATTCAAATTTTCCATTTGAATTTTATACTTATCCATCTTCAATCACAACTCCAATTAATTCAAATCAAATTCAGTTTGAACTTATTTAATTCAAATCTCAACTTAAAACCATTTCGAATTTCATAAATTCGAGTTAATTTCTTAAATGTTGATTTGATACTTTAAATCATTCCAACCTTTATTTTTAAATTAACAACTTTTTTTTTTAAAACCATTTAATTCTGAGTCCAAATTTCAAAATTCCATTTTAAATTACCTTTACTTAACTTATTTCAAAGTTCAAATAAGAGTTCAAAAACTCTTTAAACAATTTAATTTTCAGAATCCAAATTATTACCCAATTTTATCTTCAAAACCAATTCTTAACAAATTTCTGGACTTAGATTTAAAACTTCACAATTTAAATTATATTCAATTCCAATTTATAAGTCATACTCACCTAAATGTTTACATCCATAAAACATTCCATTTTGCTTTATCATTATCTATCTTAGAAAGATAAACATCCTCTTAATAAGATACAACAAACATTTTATTATTAAACACAACTACCATTTATGATAATAACCAAGATTATCATATCTGGAAACCAATTCATTATTATCTCAATCTGAAAACACTTCTATAAATTCAGGATTTTATTTTCTAGTTTGAATCCATTTCCATTTGGTTGTATTTTTATTACCACTTAATTCTTATTATTATTTTGTTTAATTCAAATAATACAATAACCAATTACCTTTATATATATAGAAAAACTATTGCTTTATATATCAAAATATAAACTTGTATAAAAACTAATTTTTCAAACCATTTTAAAATCTTTTTATAAGAAAATAACAAATACGCCCTCATATATACACACACACTCAACTCATTCTAGGGTATCACTAACCCTATCCTTAATGAGTAAACCCACCAGAGCCAAGGTTCTCGCTTAACCTTCAGCTCTGATACCAATTGTCACAAACCATCTTTCACTCCATAGAGAGATGCATCATGAGTAAGAATGAAAGGGATAGAAAAGAGAAAAGATTGAGAAAGAACTAAACAATATCAGAATATCACATCGGAACGAATAAATTATATTATATCACACAAGATATTACATCGTATCATATACATCAGAGTTATACAGCTTGTACATCACAAACTAGACAGTTATAAAACCTGTCTATCATACAACACAAGATACAACACAGAGATTAACACAGCGCAACCACTATATATCTACATACGTTGAAGCCTCCTGCTCCATATCTCCTCCAAAAACTCGTCAAAGCCAAACCTGAATCCCTTGGCTACTCGTAAAAATTTGAGTACCTAAGAGTTTAATAAAACAGAAAATAAACTCTGGGTCAGACATGTGTCTGGTGTGAGTAAACGGGTTAAAGTTGTTTAACTTTGAAAATCATTTGGAAAGAAAAGGCATCTCGTAAGACTTCCCACACATAAACATGGAAAAGTTTTTACCTTACGATAACCAAAACATTTGATAGGAAATCTGTTTATATTATAATAGGGTATAGGGTTTTCAAATAAATATTCACGTAGTTGAAATTGTTACATGATTAAATTCCAGCATACTAGCCACAAAGTGGGTTATATAATCAAGTCTGCGATCACTTATTGGAGTTTGGATTCCATACAATGGCAGGGTTACTGGGGTACCGCCCATCACAGTATGGGGCCTAGATCACCGTACCGAGGATCCCTCCCGACCCCTTGCAACACAAGGCCGGAACCATCCCTTACTGGATAGTCCCGAACAAGACAACCCCGTGGTTGCGGCCAAACAACCACCACACATCCGAATAAAAAGGGACCTCTAGAAAGGGGAAAATCTCGTCCTACTTGAGCGCGAACCACTTAGCCTTGCTGCACATCCCCTGTTTTAGCCATTCCCGGTTGATGCGGCTTAAGGTTACGATTACCTTTTAAAGAACATATCTTAGAATGCTCATCGTCCTCCAATGAAGATGTTCTGAAAGCATTCAATCCATACAAGTTCGTTCAGGGTTCGAACGAAACCGAAGGCATTATCTCGTTACACTCATTTTGGAATCACCCTCAGAGTTAACGATAATAACCCTTGCACTCTGAAACTCCATCTCGATCTTCACTTTGAGATTTCATGACCTATCGTTTAACTTGGATCGATGTGGTTTTCGGATATCCAAATTTGGAAATCCGATCTCGGTCTCACCGAAATCCAAACGTATCTTTTAAGGTCAACTTGTTTAAGGTTTAAACAATTTAATTCAATTTAATATTGAATTCACACAACATTTAACACAGATAAATATCACACATTTATCATAGATATATTCAATAACTTATCACATAATATCACAGATTATCATCCAATAGATATCAACCAATCCAGACATTCTATTCAAACAATCATCCAAAACAGGAATTATTAATCCATATTATAAATAATCACTTAATCCTGCTTAATTAATCATTAATTAATTAATTACAACCCATTTAATTAATCATTCATTTCTTAATTACCCTTTTAAATCAATTAATTAACCCTTAATTACTTAATTAATTATCCTTAAATCATTAATTAATAACCTTAATTATTAATTAATAAAACTTAATTACAAAATAATTAATTCTTAATTACTTATTTAATTAATCCTTAATTACAAATTAATTATCTCTAATTACTTAATTAATTACTCACTAATTACAACTTAATTACTTAATTAATTAATCACTAATTATTAATTAATTAATTATCTCTAATTATCTAATTAATAATTCTTAATTACAAATTAATTAACTTCTTAACTAATTAATTTATAGTTCTTAACTATTAATTAATTAATTTCTAGTTCAATAATTAATATAATTAATAACACTTTAATTACTTCATTTAATTATTAAAATCTTAATTGCCTTTAAGATAAATCATCATCTTTATTAATTACTTAGTCATATTATTTAAAAACATTTAACCTTTAATTATCATTTAATTATATTTATAAAAATAATTAAGTTTAAAATATCTTAAAGTTTAATTTAACAAACTTAAATTGAACAAACATATAATTTCCTAATTAAAGGTTTAAGAACACATTTATAAAGGAAAGAATTTATTTAATAAAAGATTTCAAACAAATTTCATTTAAAATTTCAAAACTTTGTATTTTAAAACTTTTTAAAACATGATTAAAAACTGCTTATCACCTACTTCGGGTTCAACCCGATCCCTACTCGAGACCATCCTCGAGTTTCCTCCTTCTTCTATATTTTTTTAAAAAAAACGTAGATTAAATTTTAAAACCATTATGCTTAAACACTTGCTCATGTACACGAACAAAAACTCGAGCCCGACCTTCTCTATCCCGAGCATCACTTCGAGTCGCTCATGAACCCAAACCCAGACACGAAATCATCGCCGTGTACGTGCACCAACGTTCGCCAGCGCTCCGGCGTACCTTACAACCTCCGCAAGCCACAAATCGACTCGACTATCGATTCCAATCACCGATTCCAAAATACATAACCAAAATCGAAATCGAGCAATCCAGTTCAAACCTAGAACTCGACATCACCAGAAAAATCCCCTCGAACCATCCACGCTGACCATCGGCGACTCTAGAACTGACTTGATGTTGGACTATAAGCCCACGGTGAGTTGCCCGGTCGTAGATTTATGTGTTGTTCTATAAGCCCATAGTGCAAGTAGGAGTTCATTTACCTAGTTTCCTTTAGATTTTGTCAATTGCTTCTTGATGTTGGACTTGATGATTTTTTTCATTGCTTCCACTTGTCTATTTGCCTGTAGGTGCTCTACCATGGAAGAACTCTTCTCTATTCGATAACACTTGCAGAATTCTTTGAATTCAATGCTCTCGAACTGGGTTATGTTGTTCGTGATGATTTACTGTATTCCAAACCTACAAATAATGTTTTTTTGTTACAAAGCTAATAAGTTTTTCGTGTTAATGGTAGCGATCGGTTCCACTTTGGCCTACTTAGTAAAGTAATCAACTGCAATGATAACATATTTCGCTCCTCCTTTGGCTATCGTAATATACCAATTAGGTTGATTCCTCAGATTGCAAATGGTTAAGGGCTAACCATTTGCATAAGCTCCGTGGATGGGCTCTCAAGGTCTCTGAAAATCTTTGGCACCAATCACATTGATTTGTGTAATCTACTGTGTCTTGGTTGATTGTGGACCAGAAATATCTGTAACGTAAAACCTTCTTTGCCAGTGTTTGCCCTCTGGTGTGTTAGCCACAACTGCCTTCATGGACATCCATCAGAACCTTCTTGGCTTCATCTTTGATTAGACATCTTAGTAGGGGGTTAAGAAGTCTCTCATGTATAGCACTCCATCTTGTAGCACGAACCGTAGAGTCTTTCGAAGGAGCTTCTTTCGTTTATTTCAGTTTACGAGAAGTATTCCTTTGAGTGGGTAATCCTTGATTAGTGTCATCAATGATACTTTCTCTTCCCTGATCTCTAGAACCCAATCTATATCCATCTGATCTATGCTTGAGCTGTTAACACTTCAACTAGAACCAATCCTATTGATTGTGCTTCTACGGAACTGGCCAGTTGGACTTAGTAATCGGCCTTCACGTTCTATTCCCTGGGAATATGGGTAATCATGTAGTGTTCAACATTGTTGAGTAGTTCCCATGCTTTTGACAAGTAGGGAGTGAGAGTTGTCCCTTTAGCTTGATATTCCCTCTTTATCTGACAAACGACTAGTTTGGAATCACTGTAGATATGCACAGCTTTTATTCCCAGTTCCTTTACAATCTTCAATCTCGCTATCAATACTTCCTATTCTGCCTTGTTGTTAGTATTAGGGAACTTCAATCTTAGGGCATAGCAGATAGATTGTCCTTCAGGAATCTCAAGCATAACTCCTGCTCCTAAGCAGAATTCATTTGATGAGACATCGACGAACAGCTTCCATTGGGATACCACTTCCTCTGTCTCCCTCTCTTCTGCATTTCAAATGGTGAATTCCACAACAAAACAACAAACGCCTGTCTCTTAGTTGGCCTTTGGTGGTGATAAATCATGTTCACCGGCTTAATTCAATATTCCACTTCAGAAGTCGCCCTGAAGTCTCAGGTCGGAGAATCTCAAACATCTCAGAGAGCTTATTCAAATGATTCCAAGACCCACTTGATTTTATTTGTATGTCATCCATGTAGACTTCCATTGTTCATCCAATCTAATCCATAGACATTGTGCTCATCAACCATTAATAAGTTTCCCCGCCGTTCTTCAAGCCAAATTGCATTACTTAATAACAATACAATCCAAGGTCAGTGATGAAACTGGTGTTCTCTAGATCGGGTTTATGCATCATAATCTAATTGTATCCTGAGTAGGTGTCCATGAATGAGAGTAGCTCATGTCCTGCAGTTTCGTCAACTAACTGGTCGATTTTGGGTAGTGCGAAGTTATCCTTTGACCAGGCTTTGTTCAGATTTGAGTAGTTAACCCAAGTTCGCCACTTCCGATTTGAGTTTTTAAGCAGAAATGGATTTGATACCCACTCAGGATAAGTCGCATCACTGATAAAGCTGTTAGCCAATAACTTATCCACTTCTTCCTTTATTGCAACAGATTACTCCGGACCCAAATTGCATCTCTTCTGCCTCACTGTAGTGAACTTAGGATTGATATTGAGTACGTGACACACTATCTCCGATGACATCCCACACATATTGGAATGCATCCAAGCGAACACGTTCAGTTGGCATGAAGAAATTTGATCAATTCTTTGATCCCAAGTTGTGACCCTATTTTTAAGACTCGATTTGGGTCATCCTTATTGACAAGGAATGACACCGTAATCTCTACCAGTGAGCCCCGTTCCTCGCTTGAACTCTTCTTCCTAGGGTCCAAAGCCTTGTCGAAATGACTATGGTCCCTAAGCCAGGGGTGGTATTGTAATTGCTATGTTGATGGTTCACAATTATGGAGAGACTTCCCCATATTCTTCCCCTTTTCCTTTCGTTTTAATTCGCATAACTTAGCGACATAAGATTCTGTAGTGATGCATCGATCTCCCTTTATAACTCCAACTCCATTCTCCATCAGAAATTTCATTGTAAGGCACCACGGGGCCAGAGGTATCCTAAAATCATTAAGGGTCAGTCGACCCAAGAGAGCGTTGTAAGCTGACATTTCATCCATGATCATAAAGATTTGGATAAGGACTACCGTTCATTCTCCTTATCCGAGCTCGACAGGCAAGTCAATCATCCCAACTAGTTTTCTTGGTTCTCCCGTAAAGCCCTGAATTTTCATTCAGCAAGTAGAATCATCCTTCATACTGATCTTTATCTAATCAAGCATACATCAAAACAAGATGCTAACACAACTTCCACTATCCACTAGGACTCGACGTACAACTACCAGCCCGAATACGATGGTTACCACCATTGGGTCAAGAGTCGGCGCTTCTACTCCTTTAGTGTCTCAGTTTTGAAACACTATATCATCATTGAGTGTCCTTTGCTGCTTGGCTGGGGCAACATCCTCAATTGCAAAACAACTTTCTTTCAGAGCATGATTTAGTGAACTCGCGTATCGCTCCATCTCCCCCAACTCTTCTGTGCTGGGTGAGGTCCTCCAAAAATAGTGCCAATAACTAGTCTCTGTTCCGTCCATTTGGATCCTTCTCCATTGGGTCCAGATTAGTTCCCTTGAGTACTTGAAACTTGAGGTCTAGCAGGCTGGTTAGAGTTTTGCGATTTCTTCATGTACTGCTGGAGCCCGTGGTTCCTAATCCATTCCTCAATCAGATCTTTTAAATGTTAGCACTCGTTCATGTTATGCTTGTGAGTCTCGTGGAACTGGCAAAACTTCCCTGATTGCTTCTGTTTTTCAGATTCTTCTTTCCTTAGAGGCTTGTTATATCGCTTAGTTCCCTATGTTGCAAAGTAGATGTTCTTTAGCTTGCCATTCAATAGTGTATACTCCTCGGGTCTCGGATTCCTGATCCGCTTTCCACTCCCAATATGTCTAATAGTGTTCTAGTTTTTCCTTTTTCGATTTCCATCTTTCCCTTCATTTCCTATCACGGCTCTAGAATTGTTTCCATCTTGCTTGATCGCTACATTGCTCAGAATTATCTCCTTTGGTTGCACACTAGCAGTCTTGCCCTCTAATGCATCTACCTCTTCCATACCGACTCGCCTTTCGGTTGAACTCCTTCATGGTGGTTGGTTGTTTCAACTTAATCCATTTTCCAAAGTCTGTGTTCGGATGGATAGCTCGGTTTAAAGCCATGAATACCATATTTTCATTAGGATTGCTCATTTTAATAACTGTGGTATTAAACTGCTTTATAAAGGATTTTAACGACTCATTTGGTCCCTGTAAAAGACCAGACAGAAACATTACATCTTTTGGCTATGCCGTGTTCGTTAGAACCTCCAATTTATGTTTCAATGATAACAACTATGCAATCATATACATATACAGACCTTATCAAGATTGCAAGTATATGCTACAAGGAGACAACATGCTCGAAGATATGGAGACTAAAAAAGAAATGAAGATTCATTGACCATACTAAGGATATTCTACTATAAAAGAGTCCTAGATATAATATTGTTAAGGTCTCCTTGAGTATATATGCATACATGAGCACACATAATTTCATGTACATCAAAATTAAGGTGAAAAACTGATTTTACACCTCATAGACATCTGTGATAAAACCACATACTTCTGTGACAATTCTCGGGTTAAAATTTAAACAAGTCCAGATGTCTGAGGATTTTACCACAGACGTCTGTCATGGGCTAAAACCGTCAATTCTGAATAAACACTTTTGTTTTGAAACAAATGGAAATCACCTTTCAACGAAAGCTTACAACCATTAAAATGAATATACTTTCTCAGAAAGTAACAACTCTTCATTTGCACCGTTTTAAATCTATAAATACCACTTTGATTGAGAAGAAGAAATCATCTAACTTGAATTAATCTATTCTTTACTCTCTTGATTTCTAAGCATTCTCTTGCATATACATTGTTCTCATACTCTCAATCTATTATAACCAAAATATAATTTAGGTTAAATCACTTACTACAACTCAAAGCATTAATATTAATACACTCAAAGGAGATTATAGGAAGATTTGTACTATAAGTCAAAAACCGTGTTATTTGGAACATAAGATTGTCAGAGATGCTTTTGTATTAGCCTAATCCTCCGGGCGAAGTAAGGGTAATTTGTTTAAAGGAAATACTGAAGGGGAGCTTCGGGACTGGATGTAGGACGGGAGGTTCGAACTAGTACAAAAATTCTGGTTTGCACGCTTTTTATACTTTACTATTTATTGTTTACTATTGCATTAACTTACACACTTGAATATTATACAAAAGATAGATAATATATGATCCACAAGTCTCTCAATTGGTATCAGAGCAAGATCATTTCAATTTACATAACACATAAATGAAATCATTACAATGGCAAGTACATTTCAAGAAGGTCAATCAACTGCTCGTCCCCCACTATTTACTGGTTCTAATTATGCTTATTGGTCAACACGCACGAGATTTTTTATGGAAGCAAATGGATTAAAAATATGGCTAGTAACTCAAAATAAATATGAAGCACCTAACACTGATATTGACACATGGACTGATGTACAAAAAACAGAGGCATCTAACAATGCCAAAGCTATGAAAGTCTTATTTTGTTCACTCGATAAAAATGATTTTTCACGAATCAAGCTTCGCACTACTTCTTATGATATATTGCGTACATTACAAATTACCATAATGGCACAAACAAAGTTAAGCAAATAATAATTTCTATTCTACAAAATCAATTTTCATCTTTTAAAATGAAATCAAATGAGTCAATAATTGACATGTATGCTAGATTTCAAACTATACAACATGATCTTATGGAACTAGGAGTTAAATTCACTGATTTTGATTTAGTCGCACGTATTTTGAACTCTTTGACAAACGAATGGGAAAGCAAAGTTTTAGCCATCGAAGAAGCTAACTATCTTTCCCAACTCAAAGTCAAAGTGTTAATAGGAAATCTGCTGTCATATGAAGCTAATTTACAGGCAAGAAAAGCACCAAAACAAGAAGGAAAAACATCGCATTTCATGCCAGTAATGAAAACTCCGACTTGGAAGAAGATAAGATTGTTTTCATAGCCAAATATTACAACAAGTTCAAGAAGTTCAAAAAGATGACGAAATTTCAAAACAACAGCAACATAAATTCGTCAAATCAAACATCAATGAAGTGCTTCGGGTGTGATAATTTGGCCATATAAAGAAAGACTTTCCACTACTCAACAATGATAAAAAGAAAAAAAATTCAAAAGTTTTTAGGAAAAAGAGAAGAGCATTTCAAGTAACTTGGGATGACTCCGACTCTTTCTCATCATCTGATAGCAACAGTGACTCAGAACAAGCAAATGTTTGCTTCATGGCTAACACAAATGAGGTACATCCTGAATTAGCATATGATGAAATTAGTATAGAATCAGATGACAAGTATAGAGAATTAAAAAAATTAAGTAAAGAAAATATAGGAAAATTAATTAGAGCTGAACTAAAATTTGGATTGTTAAAAGATGAGAAAACTATTTTAGAAGAAGAATTAGAATTAGCACAAAAGGAATGTAGAAAATTATCATCTCAAAATGCTACTTTAACACATGATATAGAGAATAACAAATTAGAGAATTACAATCTTGAAAAAGAAAAGAATGAATTAAAAAATTTAGAATTGGCTAATTTAGAAATTTCTGATCTAAAAATAAATTAGATAAAATTACTAATAATGTTTCAAAATTTAATAAAGGAAAGAAAAATCTACAAAATTTGATAAAGATATCAAAACCATCAGAAAATAGGAACAGATTAGGAGTTAACGAAGAAATTAATAAACATTCTAGAAATAATATGGTTTCAAGTAATAATCAAAGATTTAAGAAGTATAATACATTATATACAAATTTTAGAAAAAAAAAATCTAAACATGAAAATAAAGAAACAAAAATGATTAAAATATGGAATGCTAAAACAAATAACAAATTTATTAGACAAAAACACATATATGTATTTCTAAAAGATATAGTTCATAAGAAAAATTACATCTCTAAAGGTTCCAAACCCTCATGGGTATGGCTACCGTCTCCTACTAACACATAGGACCCTAACGGAGAAATTGAGTACCAATTAAAACTATTTATTATTTTGCAAGTACCTAAAAAAACTAATAATATGGTGAAATAGATACTCGATAGTGGATGCTCCAAACATATGACGGGAAATGCACACATGCTATCAAACATCACTTACATGGACGGTGGCACGATCATTTTGGGGATAATTCCAAAGGATATGTTATCGGAATTAGAAACATCATCAATGTCGGTATATCCACTTCTCCTATTATCTCAAATGTTTTATTAGTTAAAAATTTAAAACATAATTTACTAAGTATAAGCCAATTATGCGATAAGGGATTCAAAATCGATTTTGAAAAAGATAAATGCAATACCTTTGATTAGAATAAAAATTTAATTTTTGAAGGAGCAAGAAATAGAAATATTTATATTCTAAACATGAATATTAATCATAATAATTATTTATGCTTAATCGCAAATCATGATGATCCATGGATATGGTATAAAAGATTTTGTCATATAAATTTCAAATATATAAACAAATTAGCTAAAAACAATTTGGTAAGAGGATTACCCAAAATAAATTTCAAATTAGCTAAAAGAAATTTGGTAAGAGGATTACCTAAAATATATTTCTAAGTTAAGAATCTATGCGATGCATGTCAACTTGGAAAATTAAAGAAAAGCTAGTTTAAATCTAAAAATGAAATCTCTACTAAACAACCTCTTGAATTACTTCAATTGGACCTATTTTGTCCAACTCAAGTACGTTCAGCAAATCACAATAAATATGTCTTTGTAATTGTAGATGATTTTCAAGATATACTTGGACACTATTTTTAAAGCATAATAGTAATACATTCGAAATGTTTAAAATTTTTGCTAAACAAATTAAGACTCTAATGGATTTAAAAATAAAAAGTATAAGAAGTGATCACGATAGAGAATTTGAAAAAGAATTATTTACAACTTTTTTAATAAAAAGGGAACTACTCATAAATTTTCATTTCCATGAACACCACAACAAAATGGAGTAGTTGAATGACAAAATTACACCTTGCAAGAATGTGCTCGAACTCTCCTAAATGGCAGTGGCTTACCAAAGAATTTTTGGACCAAAGTAGTTACTACTACATGTTACGTATTAAATCGCGTAACTCTTGGTCCTATGATTAAAAATACATGCTATGAAATGTTCTACGAAAAGAATCCAAAATTACCATATTTTCGAATCTTTAGATCAGAATGCTTTATTCTAAATACAATAGACGATTTTGGTAAATTAGATTCAAAAGCAGATGAAGGAATTTTTGTTGGATACTCCGATTAAAGTAAAGCTTACAAAATTTATAACAAACGAATACATGTTATAGAGGAAAGTCTTCATATCTCGTTTGATGAAAACTTTAAAAGTATAAACAAAGATGATGAAGAAAATTTGACACTAATCAAAATAAAGCCATTGAAACTATGACTGAAAATAATAATGATAATCAAAATAACAGTAATTTGAAATCATTACCCCGTATTTTAAAAGATCATCCTATTGATAACATAATTGTAAATCTGGATAACAAAGTTTGACTAGAAGACAAATAAATCAGACGAGTGATGTAGCACTTATATCTAATTCTGAACCAAAAAATTACTAGGAATCATCAAATGATGATTTCTGGAATTTAGCAATGCAAGAAAAACTTAATCGATTTGAACGAAATAATGTCTGCGAACTAGTCCAAGGCCAAATGATCAATCAGTAATTGGAACAAAATGGTTTTTTAAAAACAAAGCCGATGAAAATGGAAATATTATACATAATAAAGTAAGATTAGTGGCACAGGGATATAATCAAGAAGAAGGAATTGATTATGAAGAGACCTTTGCACCTGTGGCACGTCTTGAAGCCATAAGAATATTACTTGTTTTTGCGTGTCATCATAAATTTAAGCCATTTCAAATGGATGTTAAAAGTGCTTACTTAAATGGTTTCATAAAAGAAAATGTTTACGAAGAACAACCACCACTATTTATTTAATAAAAATATCCAGATCGTGTATTTAAACTTAAAAAAAGCATTGTATGGTTTAAAACAAGCACCTCGAGCTTGGTATGATCGATTAAAATCACATTTAATTAATTCTGGTTTTCAAATTGGTAAAGTAGATATCACTTAAGTATCACCAACTAAATCCACACCAACATCAACTCGTTCAGACTCTCTAAACATTGTAGCATTACCAACATACCACATCGGCTTTTCTCCTAAAGGAAAGAAAGCTAAATGATCAATTGATCTGAAATCAACATCTCTCACCGACAAAGTCGATGAGATATATCACTATCAACAAGAAATGATTGGCCTTCAACGTGAAATGTATTATGAGCAACGACGTCAAGGATCTCATCTAAATTTTCTCAAAAAGAGTATCCTAGCAATTAGTGGTCATTCACCAACAAAAAATTACATACATCAAAAGTCTCCTCGATTACAAGAAACTCCTACAAAAGCGCATAACATTACTCCAAGAAAATTTTCCAAATCGGGACCATCAAACCAAGCGTGGATTAACACTCCAGCTCATCCAAGTTGGTCTCCACTAAAGCCGTTACTTAAAGATACAAAAGTTGAACCAAATTCATGGGATATACAACAAATCAATAATTCTGACTTCTCTAACAAAAACTAGAACTTATGTTACACGTCATATAAATTATGTTTATTTATTTTTGATATGTATAATGTTTATTATATTAAAACTTTAATAAAATTTTCATTCATATTAAAATTTTCCCTATAACCACAAACATCTATGGAAACCTCCCAGATGTCAGTCAAGGCTCTCTGTTTAAATCTTCTGTAGCCACCGACGTCTGTGAAACCATTATAGACGTCTATTGAATCTCTCTGCTTCAATTTTCTTAAAACCACAGACGTCTGTGACTCCCTCCCAGACGTCTGTCGCTGCTCTGGCATCAATTTTCCAGCAGCCATATATAAAGAAATTTACCCCTCTCTTCTTTACCTCCATTTTAACTCCTAATTTATGAAACCCTAGCTTTCAAAACATTCATATTCTTAAACCAATGGCTCCCAAGAAGGTTACCGCCTCCAAAAAGCAAAAGCAAGGCCAATCTTCCTCCTCCTCTTAAGCCTCGGTCACACAAGCTCACATTAACCAATGGCTCCGCAATAATCCCAATGCAATCAAATGATTCAAGGCGCTTTCCAAAAAGAAGATCCACTCTGGTCCTTTTTATCGCCTTGGCAATGTAATGGAATACGAAATTCTAGGAGTTACTACGGATGTCAATTGCTGCAACTTAATAAGCTATGATGCTAATAAGGTAATCACTAATCCTCTAACTATTTACCTCTTCTACTCCAATTTATGTAGTTCGGTGATTTTGAATCTGGAGAATGATGGTTGGTTGTGGTCAAGTATTTATGTAAAGAAGTTAAAATTGATGTGTATACTATTGGTCATACTTTAGGATGTTCTTATGAATGGACGGATATAACTGATATATCATATCATAGTCTTCTACCTAGGGATGAAGTTACCCATCAAATATGGGAAGATAGAATGCAGCAATGGAAATCCATTTACCTTTAACCATGTGCTAGATTATCAAATTGAATGACAATTAATACCATAATTCCTTGTCCATGTAATCATGAACAAATTTATCCCAATGATTATCGAGCTTTGCATGCAATATTTGGTCGCCTGCCAGTTAATTGAGCAAAATTTATTCATGACCAAATTAAAGGATTTTGGTCTCATCATCATCATTCCATTGTTAGTGCTTCATATATAATGTGCATCTTGCAAAATCTTGGAGTTCCTTTGTACACATCACAATACGAAGAAATTCCAACAAAAGATAGTGGACCACGATGCCTATCACTGATGCATCTTCCAAAAAGTCCACCTCGGATCATCCCTTTCAACCAATGGACTCAACAAGAACAAGAACATCATGGTCCTCCTCAAACTAGCGCTCCCTAGCAAACCTACTCCCCTTATCAACAACCACCTTCCATTAGTCATGGTACCAAATATTATTTGGACTCAAAAATACAAGAAGCTCATGTTGAACCAACGCCAAATGAATCTCTTCGTAAATTGGCAATCAAAAGCCAAAAAATAATCACCGTCGATCAACAAGCTTTAAATAGAAAAATGCTTAGATTGGAACATTCTTTCTCCATTAGGATGACAAAGATGGAGAAGACTTTGGACAAAGTGGTCTCCACTTTAGGCAAAGTGATGCGTAAAGTACATGGCCAATCTTCCTTATGCTAATCATCTCCGCCTTCCCCAACACCTCTACCTCAGGTTCAAACACCAGTTTACCGCTCTTAAGCCTCACTCGAAGGTACATCACACGATGGAGGTGACAGAGGGAAGATGATATTTATGCACAAGGCGAGGAAGATAAAGAAGACAGTGATGAAATGTACGTGTCTGATACTCTACATTTTCACCAACCATCTTACATGGCATTCCAAGGTCTTTCAATTCATGAAGATGAGGAGTACAATGATCAAACGCAATGGTCGGGTACATATGAGCAAGATCCATCCTCTTACTAGGAGTATTATGAGAACTACAGAGGCTTGTCTTATTCTCAAAATTTGTACAATTAGAGTTTTCTTTTATTTTTCAACTTTATGCTTGTTTATTTTTCTATTTATAACTTTTGATACAATTGCTTCTAATTTTATTTTGAACTCTCATATTTGATTTTCCATGATCTGAAGTGATAACATGTTATGAGTATTTAATATCTCTGTATCTTATATCGTTTCCCTCCATTTTGATAAAGATAAAGGGGGAGAAATCTATGCATATACATAGGGGAGACGCATATACATAACGAGAGGCAAGCATAATAATACTTCCATTTTATAGTTGATATTTGACTGTATAGTTGATTTTTAATTATGTAGTTATCATCATCAAAAAGGAGGAGATTGTTAGAACCTCCTATTTATGTTTCAATGGTAACAACTAAACAACCATATACATATAAAGACCTTGTCAAGGTTACAGGTATATGCTAAAAGAAGACACCATGCTCGAAGATATTGAGACTCAAAGAGAAACGAAGATTCATTGACCAAACTAAGGTTATTCTACTAAAAAAGAGCCTTGTTAAGGTCTCCTTGAGTATATATGCATACACGAGCACACACAATTTCATGTATATCAAAGTTAATGTGAAAAACAATTTTTACACCTTACATATGTCTATGATAATTCTCGGGTTAAAATTTAATCAAGTCATGGACGTCTAAGGATTCTACCACAGACGTCCGTCATGGGCTAAAATTGTCAATTCTGAATAGACACTTCTGTTTTGAAACAAAAGGAAATCACCTTTCAATGAAAGTTTGCAGCCATTAAAATGAAGACTTTCTCAAATAGTAACAACTATTCATCTAAACCTTTTTAAATCTATAAATACCAGTTTGATTGAGAAGAAGAAATCATCTAACTTGAATTAATCTATTCTTAAAACTCTTGATTTCTAAGCACTCTCTTGCATATACATTGTTCACATACTCTCCATCTATTATAACCAAAATATAATTTTGGCTAAATCACTTCCTACAACTCAAAGCATTCATATTCATATACTTAAAGGAGATCATAGGAAGATTTGTACTATAAGTCCAAAACTATGTTATTTGGAACAAAAGATTGTCAGAGATACTTTTGTATTAGCCTATTCCTCTAGGCAAAGCGAGGGTAATTTGTTTAAAGGAAATACCGAAGGGGAGCTTTGGCACTGGACGTAGGACGGGAGGTTTGAACCAGTATAAAAACTCTGGTTTGCACGGTTTTTATACTTTACTATTTATTGTCTACTATTGCATTAACTTGAACACTTGCATATTATACACAAGTTAGATAATATACGATCCATAAGTCTCATAGTGTTGATCCTGAACTAATCCAAAAATTTCCTTCCTAACTCATCAAATGTAGAAAGGGATCTTGGTGGGAGTCTGGTAAACCACATAAAAGCAACACCGTCCAGGAAGATAGGTAAACATATGCCGTGGTTAGCATCCGTTGCCCTAGCTCCATCCATGTGTCAATTGTACTTGTACAAGTGCTGTTTAGAGTCCGTCGTTCCATTCTAAGATGGCATAGTGGGAATTAAACTTCTAGGGGTACTCTTCCCTTAAAATATTTTTTGTAAACAGAGTTCGGCTTGGTGCAAAACCCCAGTCGTCGTCCTTCCTACCCTTACTTTCTTCCATCAAGTGTTTAACCATGTCCGCAATGAATGCCTCACTAGTCCGGTAGTCGATAGGTCAACAGTTAAGGGCTACTCTAAGTGTTTAACACCGCAAACGGCCTTAGTTTGCTAACTGAAGTCTAGGTTCTCCATTCTTTGGGAGAACCACTCTTGTAGAATTCTGTTGGCACGCGGTTGGCTTTATAGTGGCAGTTTGAACTTCTTTTTTTGGCATTTTTCCTGCCTATGTCAATACTCAATTCTAGTCCTTTAGCTTCAAGTCGCATGTCATCTTCAGTATTAGAAAGAAGTATTGCAATATTCCATTGTGGAGCCTTCGCTCTAAAGTTGGGGTTTGTGGCAAGTTATCCTCCGGTAGGAGGGGTACTTCCATTACCTTCAATAATAATTCCAATTACTCCACCAATTATCTCCTTCTGCTTTTGCTTGCCATCCTTCGTAGTCAAGCTTGATACGGAGGAATTTTCCTATTCCATAGCCTCTACAGTTTCCGACCTAGTCCTTAGGGCAGTTGGTGGTTGTAGCGCTAGCAAAGCATCAATCTTATCCATGAGAGCCTTTTGACTATCAGCCATCTTCTGCTTAGGTTGATTCACCATCAGGTTAAGCTCTCTATAACGACCCTAATTTTTAGTAACATTATTTAGGACATTTAATTAGTTAAACTAAGTAAATTAATGTGATTATTAGGGGATTGAGATTTGTGTTAATAAAAAGGTAGTCGTGCCACGTTAACAAATGAATTAAAATGTAATAGAAAGGGAAGTTAGATAAGGGGAAAAATAGGAAAAGACACATTCTTATACCCTAAACCCTTACACATTCATTTTACACATTCAAAACAAAAATTAAATAGAAGGGAGGCCAGCCACCATTAAGGGATAATAAGAAGAAGATAAGTAAGATTTCAAGAGGAAAGCTTAAGCAAGTTAATCAAAGATCAAATCTCAACTCCTTAATCATAAAGCTAAGGTGAATAATAGGTTACATCTCATATTTTTGATGTATTTTGTTTCTAGATCAGATTCGAATACTTTGCAAAGTATTTTGCCATGTTTATGATTGTTAGATTGGATATATATGCTTGTTGATGATTTATGCTAATTCATATAGATTTTATGATATGTTTTAATGTGAAAACTCTATTAAATGACATCTAAATGCCTTGTGATTTTAGTATATGATCAGAAATGATATTTTAGAGATGGGTTTCAATTTTCTTATTTTTTTGAGTTAATGTGGATTTAATATTAAATTTCTAGTAAAGAAAATGGTTATTTGGGTTTAAAATTAATTACGGCTATTTTATGATGACTCTAGGTCAGAAATTAATATATGTTTGAAAACATATTAAATGTGATTTATGGGAATTTTTATAGATTTTTCCTAAGTGTTTTAATAGATATATAAAATTATTTAAGGTATGAGACTTAAATGTTTTATATATTTATAAATGGAGAAGGGGTATTTCGTAAATATTTTAATTTGTTATTTTTGAAATTTCGGCAGCACTTTTAGAAAAGAAATTAGCAACTTCATGTTTTGACACACAAGGCAGGTTAGTTGAAAAGAATTGCTTTAAAAAGTTAAAAATCAGTTTATACATGCTTTATACATGTTTCTCCACTTTCCACACCTAGCTTTCGACCAAGTACTTCCGCCTCCATCGCCATCGAAAAACAATGCGCATGGTATCAAAGACATGGTACGCAACGAATTGGACATAGGCAAAAGGTATGTAGTCAAAACAAGGGGTTCCAAAGGGTGTCGAAGCTTTACTTTTCTTTTAAATGAAAATGCGTTTGCTTTGCTTTTGCTTTGGACTTGGTTAGCTTCCGACTGGGTCAAGTTGTTTTAAAGGAATGGTTTCGAAAGAGGTTGTGCCTTTTTTTTAAGTTTATTCTTCCGAAGGGCCAAATCCCCTTACTGCCGCTTTCCACCTTTCAAAGCGAATGATTTCGTAAGGGTTATTTTGTTTTTAAAACAGGCACTTCTCTAATGCTTTCGAAGGGTTGGTTTTGACATCATCACTTCTTTACTTAAGAAATAGCATTCGGAAGAGTGCTTTCGACTTAGTTGTTTTAAGACCCTTTTGTTCTATTGAAAGTTACAAAGGTTTCGAAAGGAATAATTTTAAATGGTTTCGAAAGGTTGTTCGACATGTTTTACATGAAGCCAAATGCTTTCGAAAGGTTTGATTTTATGAAACGTTTCGAAGGGGTGGTTCCCTAATGGTTTCGAAAGGTTTTAAATGGAAGGTTCCAATGTTTTCGAAAGGCAGTGTTTATAGTGTTTGATAAGTGGATGTCTAAGGTTTTAAAGCCTTTGAAAGGAAGGTTTTTCAATGTTTTAGAAAGGTTTATTAAGAATGGTTTTGAAAGGTATGTTTTAGCCTTTCGGCCTAAGGATATAAAGCAAAGTAGTCACTTGGTTTCAAAAGGGGTACTTTCAATGGATTCGAAAGGGGTACTTTCAAAGGTTTAAATGTTTTCATCAACAAAGTTTGTGTAAAGTATATATAACATGCCAAGGTGATTTGAGTAAACCATAAAAGTATATTTTCCTTGTTTAAAGTATGATTTAAAGGTTTAAATCAATTTGAGAGAAAATGTTTTCAAGGAAAATTTTGTAGGTAGATGACCCTAAGTAAAATGACTCAGAAATTAGAATACTAGATGGGACTGGTATGGGGTCACGCCCTATACTTTAGCTAGTATCCCCTAGCTAATATAAGTACAAAATTCCAGTGTGTATGGCTTTGTCACAGGTAAGACTAAAATGATGTTACACACAGAAAGGAATCCATAGAGGAGAGATAGGTTATTGGTGAGTCCGCAAAACCATTAGGATCAGTTGACCCTGGAGAACTAAGTTAGGGACATACCGTCCAAAAGAGGAGTATCTAACAGAAGTTAGATTATTTGTTTATTTTGTCTTGTAGGCATGAGTTAGCCAAAGGTTAGTAGTTAGCCAAACAGAACTATAATTTTCGGATATATAGTCCATTTATTACGTGATTTATATGCTTACATGATATTGCTTTATTGTTTTAACCAGTTTTGTTTACAGGATTAAGATTTGAAAAAAAATGTTTTAAAAGGATATTAGTGAGGGGAAACCCGTTCCGCTAAGCGACGTGGTCTCACTTAATATCAAATAACTGAGATGTATAGTATAATTCAAACCAGGCTTTATGTCTGACTCAAAGTTTATGTTTTTCCCTTTAAACTCTTGGGTGCTCAAAATTTATTTGAGTAGGCTGAGGGTTGAGGATTTTCAGGTTTTAGTAGGTGGATGAATAAAGCTTCCAGAGATGAGCAGGCGGCCGATGCTAGCTATATTTAGGACTTATTTTGTTTTTTTCCCAGTGTTGTATTAAGTCTGTTATGACTATTTAGTACTCTGGTCATCGAAGATGGCATCTTCAAATGTCGTTCTTGGCGTATTTATGTAATAATTATATATGATCGAAACTTGGGAAACATTTGGGATTATGTAACTTGAAATATGAAATGTTGTTTTGAAATGTAATCAGAAAAATATTTCAATTTATGGATGATGATTTTGTTTCATATTCAAGTGCTTCTGATACTATGGATACCATTAACATTACCTTATTTGGTCACCGGAAGTTAATACTATGGATGACTGTAGCATATGTAGAGCTTAGCTTCGGACCTCCAGATAGGGGATGTTACAACTTGGTATCAAAGAATAGGTTTATGAAAAAAAACTTTAAACTAAAATTATTTTTGAAAACATAATCCTAAGGAATTCAAGAAAAGATCGGAGTATGGGATAACGCTATAGTAACGTACTTGTGTTTGCTATATATAAGTATACGCTATATCTCTAGTTCCCTATCTCTTTTAGGTTATTCTTATGTATCTTACGAGGCTTGAATACAGATATGGATGCTAGAAGTGGAAGAGTTAACCTTGGAGGGTGAAGCACCACTAAAAATGGAAATGCCAGACCAAATACGATAAAGAACCAAGGTCAGCCACAAGGTGGAAATGTGGGTGCTGGAGTCCCGCAAGTTGACATGGGAGCAATGTATCAGTTCTTTGTCAACATGATGCAAGCGGGAGTTGCTACTGGAGTAGTTGGAGGAGGAAACCAAGAGGCTCCGGTTGTGAATAACTATGCTATTTTGAGTAGAGATTATGCTCGATTGGGAGGAAAGCCATTCATTGGTATGGAGGACGCAATTGAAGTAGAGAATTAGTAGCTTCATTGCGAGAGGATTTTCGCTGATCTAGAGCTCAATGATAAGCTAAAGAGAAGACTCGCCTAGAGACAGTTACAAGAAGCAACGTTGTACTGGCGGAACAACGTTACAGCTGGAGTCAATGAATAGGAAATGACATGGGCTGAGTTCAAAAGGAGATTTGAGGAGAGGTTTATGTCAGAGATTGCCAAGTCCACTCTGCTCAGTAAGTTTGCTGAATTGGAGCAGGGAGACATGATTGTGCTGGAGTATGCAACAAGCTTTGAGGAGCTAGTGAGATATAGTTATGCTATGGCGAATATTGTGATTAAGAGGAACAAGAAATTCATCAAGGGGTTGAAGCCTGAGCTTGCTAGGGCAATGTTATCGCATATGAGGGATCATTTGATGTTGTAGTAGAGATGGCTTTGAGGAATGAAGAGATGCTTGCTTTTTTGGAGAGAAATATGAAAAAGGAAGTTATAGGTGGGGCAGAGTCAGAAAAGGATGTTCTCCCATAAGAAAGGAGCTCATAAGGGTGGTGTTGCAAAGAAGGGAAAGCCGGAGGTTTGACTGCTTTAAGTTTGACAAGAAAGGGCATTTTGCTAATTAATGTCGCTCAGGAGAGGCAAAGAAGGTGATTGGGTAGAAGAATATCAGGTGCTTCAACTACGATCAAATTGGACATTATAAGAACCAATGCAAGGAGCCTACTAAGGATGGGAAAGGCAAAGTATATGCATTGGAGCCAGCTACCTCGAGACCAACATCAGAGGAAAAAGGAAAAGCTGTGTTGGGAGGTACGCTTCTGATTCATGGTATGTCAGTTAGTGTTCTATTTGATACTGGTGCATCGCATTCTTTTATATCTCGTTGTTTGGTAGATAAGCTTAACCTAGAACCCTCATACTTAGTTACTTCCTTAAGGGTTGCAAATCCGATAGGAGGGTATGAGACACTTGGGATGAAGTCTGACCACCTAGAGTTTGATTTGTTAAGTCATACCTTTGTTTAACTTTGCATGTGTTTGATTTCGTAGGGTTCGGAATTATTTTGGGTATGGATTAGTTAAGTAAGTACGATGTTAGGATAATTTTCCATGATAAGAAAATATCGCTTAGACACCCTAACTGTAGCGATCAGATTATATACACCATAGAAAACTTTAGTTTTGAAGTTAATGCTTTGTTGGGTGTTGTGGAGGTCGAAGTTGAGTAAAGTTGAGTTTTCATGGTTAGAGAATTTGTGGATGTCTTTGAACCTATAGTAGGATCCCTACCGAAATGAGTCGTTGAGTATCCGATTGATTTAGTACCTGGAGCAGAACCAGTAAGTAGACCATCAAGCAGGATGACACCTACCGAGATGAGGGAGCCGAAGGTGCAGTTGGTGGATTTGGAAGGCAAGAATTTTATTAGGCCTAGTAGTTCACCTTGAGGAGCAGTCGCAGTCGCAGTATTTGCTAAGAAGCTGGATAGATCATTAAGGTTATTTATCGACTATCGTAAGCTGAATGAGAAAATGATAAAGAATCGATATACATTGCCTAGAATTGACGATTTGTTCAATTAGTGTAGTGAAGCCAAGGTATTTTCTCAGTTGGATCTAGCAATAGGTTTCCATCAGCTTAGAGTAGCAGAGGATAGTATTCCTTTGACGGCGTTTAGAACTAGATATGGAACATACAAATGGTTAGTGATGTCGTTCGGACTAATTAATGAGCCCACATTTTTTGTGGATTTGATGAACCGAATTTTCCAAGAGCACTTGGATAGATTCGTGTTGGTATTTATAGATTATATTTTGATATACTCTATGGATGAGAAAGAGCATGAAGTTCATCTTAGAGTGGTATTGGAAATGTTGAGGCAACATCAGTTGAAGGCAAAGTTTTTGAAATGTCATTTCTGGAAGAAGGAAGTGAATTTTCTTGGTCACGTAGTCTCAGAGAAAGGGTTATTTGTGGATCCGACTAAGATTGAGGCGGTGAATAATTGGTAGAGACCCGAGATAGTGACTGAGATAAAGAGTTTTCTTGGATTACTTGGGTATTATCGAAGATTCGTTAAAGATTTTTCGCCAATAGCAGCACCGATGACCAAGCTAACGCGAAATGATGTGAAGTTTGTATGGACCAATAAGTGTGAGGAAGCATTCCGGAGCTTGAAACACTTATTGACTAATGCACCTATGTTAGTTGTTCCGAAAAAGAATCAGGACTTAGTAGTATATACATATGCATGTGGAACAGACTTAGGAGTTGTGTTAATGCAGAGAGGTAAAGTGATTGGGTTATAAATTATTTTCGGCTAAAATATTAATTATTTGGGGTTGAAATTTTTATATGTTAGGCAACATATTAAAATAGATTTTCTGTGACTTTTCCAGATTTTTCCTAAGTGTTTTGATGAATATATAAAATTATTTAAGTATGAGACTTAAATGTTGTATATATTTAGTTAAGGAGAAGGGGCATTTTGTAAAACAAAATAATTACTTAAATTTGAAAATAGTGGCAACACATTTTTGAAAAGAATTTGTTAACCAATAAGGATTTTCAAAACAAAGGCAGATTAGGTGAAAAGTTATCCTTTTTAAGTTAAAAACAAAGAAATCATACTTTTAGCATGTTTCAACCTATTATAGCAGTAAACCTTCCGACCTAGACCTTCCGACCAGGTCGAGAGGTTCAAAGCTTTCGACAAGGTCAAACCGATGCATATGGTATCAAGTAACTTGGTATGCAATGAACTGGACAAGGTCGAAAGGTTAATGGCTAAAAAGGTTGGCGTATGTTTGTTTTATAAACCAAAAGATTTCACCTGCTTTGCTTTCGAATTAGAGCTTTCGACTTGGTTGCTTTCGACCAGGTCAAAATGTTTAAAAGAAAGGTTTTAAACCTTTTGACATGGTCGAAGGTTTATAGCTACTACTTTGTTTTGAAACCTTCCGGCATAGTCGAAAGGTCACTGCCGCTTTATATATGAAAGTTTTCTTTTGAACCTTCCGGCAAAGTCGAAGGGTTTACATTGATTGATTTTGAAAGGTTTACTTGTTTTAAAACTAACTGCTTCTCTATGCTTTCGAAAGGAAGCTTTCGACTTAGGTGATTTACCCTTGTTTTATAAATTGAACTATAACTAAAGCTTTCAAAAGAGTTGTTTTAAAAGATGCTTTAAAGCTTTTGAAGTAGAGCTTTCGACTTAGCCGAAAGATTGTTTCCAATGGAGTCGAAAGATTTTAAAAGAAGGTTTTCCACCTGTTTTAAATTGAACCCAGAAAGTTTTTGACTGGTTTTAGAAGGTTAATGCTTTCGAAAGGTTTTGTTTATAGAATGGTTTTAAAAGGGGTCGAAAGCAAAGCTTTCAAAGGGGTCGAAAGCCAAGCTTTCGATGGAGTCTAAAGGTAACCTTTCGAAGGGCTCGAAAGGTTTTTGTTTCTAAATGATTTCTGAAGGTTTTAAATGGAAGGGTTTCCAAAGGTTTTCCAAGGCAATGAACCAAGTGTTTTAAAAATAGGATGTCTAAGGTTTTAATGCTTTTGAAAGGTTTAAAGTTCAATGGGTTCGAAAGGTTTGATGATCAATGGTTTCGAAGTGTTGAGTTTCAATGGTTTCGAAAGGTTTTGATTTCTAAGGGTTTTGAGGGTACTAATGGAAACAATAAATGAATATGACCTAAGTTAGGGATACTAATGGAAATAGGTTAATCGTGGGGCTAACATGATACAAATAGATTTATAGGGCTAGCATGAATCAAATGGAAAATTCAAATAAAATTATGGTGCTAACATGATATAAATAAACTCATGGGGCTAACATGAGACCATTAAGTTCATGGGGCTAAAATGAAATAATTAGATTCATGGGGCTAGCATGAATCAAGTGGCAAAAAGATGGGTTCATAGTCATCATAGAAAATCTATGTGATGTGAGATGGATAGTCTACATCAACTTAAGCAAAATGAATGTCGAATAGGTAGTCACTCTTTGATGTAATTAAACTTTAATTCGGGATGTGAAAATCCTAATTGTTTTCAAGTATGCATATCACCATAATGTTTCACAAATATATGTTTTAACCATTGTAGATGCAGGAGCACATAATATGGCTTTATGAAAGGTTTTGTAAAAGATATGTTTTAAAAGGATGTTAGTGAGGGGAACGTTCGGCTAAGCGGCGTGGTCTCACTTAACATGTTTAACCTAGATGTATAGTATTATTCATACCAAGCTTTATGTTTGACTCGAAGTTTATGTTTTCCCCTTAAACTCTCGGGTGCACAAAATTAATTTGAGTAGGCTGAGGGGTTAAGGTATTTTTCAGGTTTTGTAGGATGACGAATAAGGCCACCGGAGGCATGCAGGAGGCAAACAGTTATCTATTTAGTATTGCAGTCCTTATTATGTTTTGATGTATTTCCGTTGTGACCGTATTACGTCTATTATGACAATATGACTCTGATCATCCAGGGTGGTATCTTTATATACCGCTCTTGGCGTAATTTGTTATAATTATATTCCATCTGTGCCTGGGAACGATTTGGGATTATGTGTTGTGAATGTGAAATAATTGGTTTTGAAACGTAATGAAGTAAATGTTGTTTTGAAATCTGTGTTTTGTTTCATATTCAAGTGCTTTTGATATTAATGGTACCTTTAACATTGCCATATTTAGTAGCCGAAAGCTAATATTATCGATGACTGCAGCATCTGTAGCACTTAGTTTTGGGCCTCTGGATAGGGGATGTTATAGCTTGGTATCAGAGCATGGTTTATGAAATACTTTAACTAAAAATGATTTTTGAAAACATATCCTTAGAAATTAGGGTTAAGATCGGGGTATGGGATAACGTTATAGTAACATACTCTATTTGTTATATATAAATATACGCTATATCTCTAGACTCCTATCTTAGTTAGGCTATTCATCTGTATCTCACGAGGTTTGAATACAGTTATGGAAGGAAGAAGATGCAAAGTTAATGTTGGAGGAGAGAGCACCACTACTAATGGAAATGCTCGACCCAATGCTAGAAGAGGTCCAGGTCAGGCACAAGCTAAAACTGCTGGTGCAGCAGTTCCCCAGATGGACATGGGAGCAATGTATCAGTTCTTTGTAAACATGGTGCAGGATGGAATTGCAGTCGAAGTTATTGGAGGTAATGCTGCTAGAAATGTTGGTGGAGAAAATCCTATAGTTCCAGTTGGATATAACTTTGCTAAGCTGAGTAGAGACTATATCAGTTTGGGAGGAAAGTCGTTTGCTGGAACGAAAGATGTTGTTGAAGTGGAGAATTGGTTGTTGAACTATAAAAGGACTTTTACAGATCTAGGCTTGAATGATGGAGAGAAGAGAATGCTAGCCTCGAGACAGTTACAAGGGTTAGCGCTTCATTGGTGGAACAGTGTGACGGTCGGAGTGCTAGAGGAAGAGTTGACTTGGGATGAATTCAAGAGGAGGTTTGAGCAAAGGTTCTTGTCAGAGGTGGCCAAGTCAGCGTTAATGAGGAAGTTTATGGATCTTGTCCAACGACAATCGAGTATGCTGCAAGGTTTGATGAGCTATCCCGATATGGTTATGCTTTGGTTGACACGGATGTCAGAAGGAATGAGAGATTCACTAGAGGATTGAGACCAGAGCTGGGCAGGATGACTATGGGCCATATCCGAGATCCTTCTAATGTGGTAGTGGAAATGGCCATCCGCCATGAGGAAATGCTTACTATTTCAGCTAGGGTGAAGCCCGTTGAATTCCATAGTCCTCAAGGGAAGAAGAGGAAGTTCTTTAGGAAGAAGTGCGCTCAGAGAGAAGGAGCCGTCAAGAAAGGGGAAGCGGATATAGTTTGCTACAAGTGTGATAAGAAGGGTCACTATGCTAATGAGTGCCGTTCGAGAGATGGAAAGTCGGTTGTGAGGAAGCAGAATGCGCAATTCTATAATTGCAAGCAGATGGGGCATTACAAGAACAAATGTCCTAAAGCCGCTAAGGCGGGAAAAGGAAAGGTCTTTACTTTGGAACCATCATCTTCTAAACCAACTACTGCTAAGAAAGGAAAGTCTGTGATGGAAGGTACGCTTTTGACCCATGGCATACCAGTTAAGGTATTGTTTGATACTGGAGCATCTTATTCTTTTATTTCTCGATGTTTGGTAGATAAGCTTAACCTAGAACCCTCATATCCAGTTACTTTCTTAAGGGTTGCAAATCCGATAGGAGGGTATGCAATGGTTGGGATGAGGTGTGACCATTTAGAGTTTGATTTGCTAGGTCATACTTTTGAGTGATGTTTGCATGTGTTTGACTTTGGTGGATTTGGTATTATCCTTGGGATGGATTGGTTAAGTAAACATGATGCTAGGATATTTTACCATGATAGGAAAATATCACTTAGTCACTCGGATTGCAGTGATCAGATAGTTTATACCGTAGAGAACCCTAATTGTGAATTGAATGCTTTATTGGGTGCTATGGAGTTAGATTATGAGTTGCATCGAGTCTTTGTAGTTAGAGAATTCGCAAATGTGTTTGAGACGGTGACGGGGTTGCCACCGAAATGAGCTATTGAGTTTTGGATTGATTTAGTGCTTGGAACAGAACTGGTAAGTAGGCCGCCGAGCAGGACGACACCCACCAAGATGAAAGAGTTGAAGGTGCAATTGGTGGATTTGGAAGGGAAGAGTTTTATCCGACCAAGTTGTTCACCATGGGGACCCGCCACTGTGTTTTCTTAGAAGCCGGATGGATCGTTAAGGCTGTGTATCGATTATCGTAAGTTGAATAAAAAGACGATAAAGAACCGATATCCATTGCCGAGAATTGACGATTTGTTCGATTAGTTAAGTGGAGCCAAGGTATTCTCTCAATTGGATTTGGCGATGGGATTTAATCAGCTTATAGTGGCAGAGGATAGCATTCCTTTGACGGCGTTTAGGACAAGATATGGATTGTCGAATGGTTAGTTATGCCATTCGGACTAACTAAGCGTCGACATTCTTTGTGGATCTGATGAATAGGATTTTCTAAGAGCACTTGGATAGATTTGTGTTGGTCTTTATAGATGACATTTTGGTATACTCTAAGGATGAGAAGGAGCATGAAGTTCATCTTAGAGTTGTGCTCAAAACATTGAGGGAGCATTAGTTAAAGGCTAAGTTTTCGAAGTGTCATTTTTAGAAGAAGGAAGTGAAGTTCCTTGGTCATGTCATCTCAGAGAAAGGGTTGTCTGTAGATCCAGCTAAGGTTGAGGTGGTGAATAATTGGAAGAGACCCGAGACGGTGCCGAGATTAAGAGATTTTTTGGATTGGCTGGATATTATCGAAGGTTTATAAATGATTTTTCACAGATAGCTGCACCGATGACTAAGCTTACGCGAAAAGATGTGAATTTCGTATGGACTGAAAAGTGTGAGGAAGCTTTCCAGACCTTGAAACACTTATTGACGCATGCGCCAGTGTTAGTGATTCCGGAGGGGAATACAGATTTGGTTGTTTATACTGATGCGTGTGGAACTAGATTGGGAGCTATTTGATGCAAAGAGGTAAAGTGATTGCTTATGCTTCTAGACAGCTCAGACCATATGAAGTTAGGTATCCAACGCATGACTTGGAGTTAGCTGACGTTATATTTATGTTAAAGGTGTGGAGGCCTTATCTTTTGGGAGAGTGATTTGAGCTTTATATTAATCATAAGTCATTGAAATACTTGTTCTCTCAGAAGGAGTTGAACATGAGACAACAAAGATGGCTTGTGTTTATTGCTGCTTATGATTTTGGAATTGAGTACACACCCGTAAAAGGAAACAAGGTGGCGGATGCACTCAACCGGAAACATCAGAATGCAGTATTGGCTATGATTACTGAGTGGGAAGATTTGGAAGCATTATCGGCTTGTAGTGTGCAGTTTAGATCCGGGGAAGGTCCTAGTAACGGAAGTGCTGTATCGTCTTGTTTATAAGTCAAACCAGTAATGATTGAGAAGATAGCTTCTAAGTAAGAGGAGGATCCAATATTGGCTGAACGGATCAAAAGGTTGAGGGAAGGAACGAAAAGCGATGAACTAAAGGATTTTAGTCTTGACCAAAATGGGTGGTTGAGAAAGAAAGGAAGGTTATGTGTTCCGAATGTAGAAAACATGAGGAAGGAAGTTTTGGATGAGTGCCATTGTTTGAAGTTCACTATCCATCCAGGAAGAACGAAGATGTATCAGGTTATGAAGAGAAGTTTCTTCTGGGAAGGTATGAAACGGGACATTGTTGTATGTGTTAAGCAGTGTTTGAATTTCCAACAGGCAAAGGCTGAACACTAGAAGCCTAGTGGATTGCTTCAACCGTTAGAAGTTCCGTTGTGGAAATGGGATTCTATCTCTATGGATTTTATTGTTGGGTTGCTAAGATCTAATAAAGGGAATGAAAGTATATGGGTCGTAGTAGATAGACTGACTAAGAGTGCCTATTTCATTTCGGTAAAGTCAACTAGGATAGCACCTAGCTTGGTGAGGTTATTTACGAAGAATGTAGTTAGATTGCACGCGATTCCTAGTAGTATTGTCAGTGACAGGGATTCTTTATTTACTAGTCAGTCCTAGAAAAATCTACAGGAAGATTTAGGAACCAACCTCAACATGAGTATTGCTTACTATCCCTAGACTGATGGGCAAACAGAAAGAGTTAACAAAATCTTGGAGGATTTGTTAAGAGCTTGTGTATTGGATTTCGAGGGATCATAGGAGGACCATCTTCATCTAGTCGAATTTTCATATAACAATAGTTATTAGACTAGTATTGGGATGGCACCGTTTGAAGCTTTATATGGAAGATAATGCAAGTCTCCTGTATGTTGGTTGGAGACCAGGGATAGATTGGTTCTTGGTCCGGATTTGGTGAAGGAAGCTATAAAGAAGATTGAATTAATCCGAGCTATGATGAAGGAAGCTCAATCTAGACAGAAAAGTTATGGTGATAGAAGAAGGAAAGATTTGGAATTTTCTATTAGAGACAAAATGTTTATTAAGGTTTCACCGATGAAGGGTGTGATTAGATTTGGGAAATCAGGAAAGTTAGCACCTAGATTCATTGGTCCATGTCGTATTGTAGAGGGGATCGGGATGCTCGCTTATAGAGTAGAGCTACCGAGTAGTTTGGCTGGAGTCCATAATGTTTTTCATGTTTCTCATCTTAGGAAATGTGTTAGAGACCCGGAGACTACTATAGCCCCTGCAGTGTTAGAAGATTTAGTAGTAGAACCGGATTTGACCATAGTTAGAAAGCCAATTCAGATTGTGGCTAGAGATGAGAAGTAGTTGAGGAACAAGACAGTCAAGTTAGTAAAGGTTCAATGGAGTGACGATGTTAGAGACTGTACTTAGGGGATAGAGAGTAGGATTAGAGATACTTATCCTGACTTGTTTGATGGTATGTTTTACCTTTGATTGTTTTATTATGTATCTTATCGTAATTTCGAGGACGAAATTCTTTAAGGTGGGGAGTCTATAACACTCCATATTTCATGACATTATCTAGGATATTTAATTGGTTAAATTAAATAAAATAATGTGGAGATTAATGGGTTGAGATTTGATTTAGTTAAGGGTAGTCGTGCCATAATAGTGTGTTAATTAGTTTAAAATAACCTAAAACAAAGGCGTTAGGAAATGACAAGGGCAATATGGGAAATATGTGGAGCTTATACCCTAAACCCTTAGGAGATAGAAACTCACGTTCATTTCATTTTACTCAAACAAAAAACACTAAGGTCGGCCACCATTTTCACTCAAGAAGAAGATTAAAGCTAGGATTTAAGAGAAGGAGGATAATCTACTAAATTAACATCAAATCTCACATCTATAATCTCAAAGCTAAGGTGAATAATTACTACATCCCAATTTTTTTTGGTTTTCGATTTTAAGACTAAGCTTCGAAATGTTTTTGCAAGTATATGCCATGTTTTGATGATTAAAGTTACATATATTTATTGGTTGGTGAAATATGCATGTTCATACTTGTTTTATGATATGTTTGATATGAAAACCCTATTTGATAACATCCAAGTGCCTTGAAAATTTAAATATGGGTCAGAAATGATATTCCAGAGATGGGTTTCAATTTTCATAATTTTCTGAATTATGGTGGATTTTATATTAATTTTCAAGTGAAGGAAATTGTTTATTGGGTTATAAATTATTTTCAGCTAAAATAATAATTATTTGGGGTTGAAATTTTATATGTTAGGCAACATATTAAAATAGATTTTTTAGGACTTTTCCAGATTTTTCCTAAGCGTTATGATGAATATATAAAATTATTTAAGGTATGGGACTTAAATGTTTCATATATTTAGTTAAGAAGAAGGGTCATTTTGTAAAAAAAATAATTATTTAAATTTGAAAATAGAGGCAGCACATTTCTGAAAAGAATTTGTTAACCAATAAGAATTTGACAAACAAAGGCAGGTTAGTTGAAAAGTTATCCTTTTTAAGTTAAAAACAAAGAAATCATACTTTTAGCATGTTTCACGAGCCTATTATAACAGTAAACCTTCCGACCCAGACCTTCCGACCAGGTCGAGAGGTTCAAAGCATTCGGCAAGTTCAACCGATGCATATGGTATCAAGTAACTTGGTACGTAATGAATTGGACAAGGTCGAAAGGTTAATGGCCAAAAAGGTTGGGGTATGTTTGTTTTATAAACCAAAAGCTTTCACCTGCTTTGCTTTCGAATTAGAGCTTTCGACTTGGTTGCTTTCGACCTAGTCAAAATGTTTATAAGAAAGGTTTTAAACCTTTCGACATAGTCGAAAGGTTACAGCTGCTACTTTGTTTTGAAACCTTCTGGCATAGTCGAAAGGTCACTGCCGCTTTATATATGAAAGTTTTGTTTTGAACCTTTCGGTAAAGTCGAAGGGTTTACTTTGATTGATTTCGAAAGGTTTACTTATTTTAAAAATAACCGCTTCTCCATGCTTTCGAAAGGAAGCTTTCGACTTAGGTGATTTACCCTTGTTTTATAAATTGAACTATAACCCAAAGCTTTCGAAAGAGTTGTTTTAAAAGATGCTTTAAAGCTTTCGAAGCAGAGCTTTCAACTTAGTCGAAAGATTGTTTCCAATGGAGTCAAAAGGTTTTAAAAGAAGGTTTTCCACCTATTTTAAATTGAACCTAGAAATTTTTTGATAGGTTTTAGAAGGTTAATGCTTTCGAAAGGTTTTTTTTTACAAAATGGTTTTAAAAGGGGTCGAAAGCAAAGCTTTTGAAGAGGTCGAAAGCCAAGCTTTCGATGGAGTCGAAAGGTAACCTTTCGAAGGGGTCGAAAGGTTTTTGTTTCTAAATGATTTCTGAAGGTTTTAAATGGAAGTGTTTCCAAAGGTTTTCCAATGCAATGAACCAAGTGTTTTTAAAATAGGATGTCTAAGGGTTTATTTCTTTCGAAAGGTTTGAAGTTCAATGGGTTCGAAAGGTTTGAGGATCAATGTTTTCGAAGGGTTGAGTTTCAATGGTTTCAAAAGGTTTTAATTTCCAAGGGTTTTGAGGGTACCAATGGAAACAATAAATGAATATGACCTAAGTTAGGGATACTAATGGAAATTGGTTAATCATGGGGCTAACATGATACAAATAGATTCATGGGGCTAGCATGAATCAAATGGCAAATTCAAATAAGATAATGGACCTAACATGATATAAATAAACTCACGGGGCTAACATGAGACCATTAAGTTCATGTTGCTAACACGAAATAATTAGATTCATGGGGCTAGCATGAATCAAGTGGCAAAATGATGGGTTCATAGTCACCCTAGGAAAACAATGTAATGTGAGATGGATAGTCTACATCAACTTAAGAAAAATGAATGTGGAATAGGTAGTCCCTCTTTGATGTAATTAAACTTTAATTGGGGATGGGAAAATCCTAATTGTTTTCAAGTATGCATATAACCATAATGATTCACAAATATATGCTTTAACCATTGTGGATGTAGGAGCACAGAATATGGTTTCATGAAAGGTTTTGTAAAAGATATGTTCTAAAAGGATGATGTTAGTGAGGGGAAACTAGTTCCACTAAGCGGTGTGGTCTCACTTAACATGTTTAACGGGGATGTATAGTATTATTCATACCAGGCTTTATGTATGACTCGAAGTTTATGTTTTCCCCTAAACTCTCGGGTGCTCAAAATTAATTTGAGTAGGCTGAGGGGTTAAGGTCTTTTTAAGGTTTTAGTAGGATGACGAATAAGGCTACTGGAGGCATGCAGGTGGCAAATGGATAGCTATTTAAGGATTGCAGTTCTTGTTATGTTTTGATGTATTTCCGCTGTGATTGTATTACGTCTATTATGACCATATGAATCTAATCATCCAGGGGGTATCTTCATATACCGCTCTTGGCGTAATTTTTGATAATTATATTCTATCTATGCTTGGGAACGATTTGGGATTATGTGTTGTGAATGTGAAACAATTTGTTTTGAAATGTAATGAAGTAATAGTTGTTTTGAAATCTGTGTTTTGTTTCATATTCAAGTGCTTCTGATATTAACGGTACCATTAATATAGCCGTAATTAGTCGCCGGAAGCTAACACTATAGATGACTGCAGTATCTGTAGCACTTAGTTTTGGGCCTCTAGATAGGGGATGTTACATGCGGCCAGAGCTGTTGAGAAGCATAGGCAATCTCTTTACCTCTTTGCATTAACACAACTCCTAATCCTATTCAACATGCATCCGTGTACACTACTAAGTCCCGATTCCCTTCTGGAACAACTAACATAGGTGCATTAGTCAATAAGTGTTTCAATCTCTGAAATGCTTCTTCACACTTATTTGTCCAAACGAACTTCTCATTTTCCACATTTGCTTAGTCATCGGTGCCGCTATCTGCGAAAAATCCTTAATGAATCTCTGGTAATAACCAGCTAATCCAAGAAAACTCTTTATCTCAGTTACTGTCTCGGGTCTGTTACAACTTTTCAGTGCCTTGATCTTTGCCGGATCTATAGATAATCCTTTCTCTAAGACTACATGACCAAGAAAATTCACTTCCCACTTCCAGAAATGATACTTCAAAAATTTCGGTTTCAGTTGGTGCTGCCTCAACGTCTCAAGGACCACTCTAAGATGAACTTCACACTCTTTTTCATCTCTGGAGTATATTAAAATTTCATCTAAGAATACTAATATGAACCTATCCAAGTGCTCTCGAAAAACTCGGTTCAATAAATCTACAAAGAATGCTGGTGCATTTGTTAGTCCGAACGGCATTACTAACCATTTGTACGATCCATATCTGGTTCTGAACGCCGTCAAAGGAATACTATCCTCAGCCACTCTAAGCTGATGGAACCCTATTGCCAAATCTAATTGGTAGAATACTTTTCTCCATTCAACTAGTCGAACAAATCATCAATTCTAGGTAATGGATGTCAATTCTTTATCGTCTTCTCATTCAACTTACGATAATCGATACATAACCTTAACGATCCATCCGATTCCTTGCAAACACCGCGGCTGCTCCCCATGGCGAACTACTTGGTCTGATAAAGTTCATATTTTCCAAATCCACCAACTGCATTTTTATCTCCTTCATTTCGGTAGGTGTCATTCTGCTTGGCGGTCTACTCACCGGTTTTGCTCCTCGTACTAAATCTATCTGAAATTTAGTAGCTCGTTTCGGCAGCAGTCCTACCACGGGTTCAAAGACATATGCGAATTCTCTAACAAAGAAAACTCGATTTAACTCGTCATCTGCCTCCATAACAGCCAACAAAGCATCATCCTTAAAACTAGGGTTTTCTATGGAGTATATTATCCAATCACTACAGTTAGGTGTCTAAGTGATATTTTCCTATCATGGAAAAATATGCTAGCATCGTATTTACTTAACCAATCCATACCCAAAATAATTCCGAACCCTACGGAATCAAACACATGCAAAATGCAAACAAATGTATGACCTAACAATTCAAACTCTAGGTGGTCACATCTCATCCCAAGAGTCGCATAACCTCCTATCGGATTCGCAATCCTTAAGTAAGTAACTAGGTATGAGGGTTCTAGGTTAAGCTTATCTACCAAACAATGAGATATAAAAGTATGTGATGCACTAGTATCAAATAGAATTCTAATTGGTACATCATGAATCAAAAGCGTACCTCCAAACACAGCTTTTCCCTTTTCCTCTGCTGTTGGTCTCAAGGTAGCTGGCTCCAATGCAAACACATTCCATTTCCCATCCTTGGCTGGCTCTTTGCACTGGTTCCTATAATGTCCAATTTGATCGCAGTTAAAGCACCTCACTCCTTTCTTGTCAGCAACTTTCTTCCCTTTGCCTGTCCGGCACTCATGAACATAGTGTCACTTCTTATCACACTTGTAATAGATAACTTCTGCCTTTCCCTTCTTGGTAGCTCCACTCTTCTGAGCTCCCTTCTTATGGAAGAACTTCCTCTTCTAGTTCTGCCCTCCTTGAGCTCCCCCTGCTTTGTTACTCTCAAGAAAAGCAAGAGTCTCTTCCTGCCTCAAAGTCATCTCAATAACAACATTTCATGGATCTCTAATATGTGATAATGTGGCCTTAACAAGCTTAGGATTTTACCCATGAATGAACTTTTCATTCCTTTTGATAACATTATCAACTGTATCTTGATAGCTCTTTAAATCTAGTTACATACTCAAGCACAGTCATGTCTCCCTGCTCTGACTCAGCGAACTTCCTGAGCAGATTAGACTTAGCAATCTTCGACATAAATCTTTTATCAAACTTCCTCTTGAACTCAGCCTAAGTCATTGTCTACTCATTGACTCCAACCGTAACACTGTTCCACCAGTACAGTGCTGCTCCCTGCAATTTCCTAGAAGTAAGCCTCCTTTTCTGCTCATCATTAAGCCCCAAATCAGAAAAAAACCTCTCGCAATGAAGTAACCAGTTCTCCACTTCAATTGCGTCCTCGGTCTCGATAAACAATTTTCTTCCAAGCCTTGCATAATCTTTGCTCAATAGTGCATAATTATTGACCATCAGAGCTCCCTGATTTCCTCCTTCAGCATTTCCTCCAACTAAACCCGCAGCAACACCAGCCTGCATCATGTTAACGAAGAACTGATACATAGCTACTATATCCACTTGGAGCGTTCCAGCACCCACATTAACAGCTTGTGCCTGACCTGGATTCCTTTTAGTATTTGGTTTGACATTCCCATTAGTTGTGGTGCTTCCCCCACTAACAGTAACTCTTCCACTTCTAGCATCCATATCCTATGTCCGTAAAATCTACATTCAAGTTATTGTAAAATACAGAAGAATAGCCTAAAGGAGATGGAGAATAGAGATAGAGTGTATACTTATATATAGCAAATAGAAGTACGTTAGTATAGCGTTATCCCATACCCTAATCTTTTCTTTAATTCCTTAGGATTATATTTTAAAATTAATTTTAAGTATGAAATCTCTTTTAAGTTTTTTCATAAACCTATGCCCTGATAACAAGTTGTAACATCCCCTATCTTGAGGCCTGAAGCTATGCGATACAGATGTTGTAGTCATCCATAGTATTAACTTTCGCTGGCAAAATACAGTGATGTTAATGGTATCCATAATATCAAAAGCATATGAGTATGAAATATAATCAACATAGAGTTAAAACATCTTTTCAAATTACATTTCAATTCCACATTTCATATTCAAATACATAATCCCAAAACGTTTCCCAGGTTTTGATCAAATATAATAATTATAAATTACACCAAGAGCGACATATGAAGATGCCCCCTTGGATGATCATAGTACTAAATAGACATATCAGTCTTAAATACATCATAGCGGAAATAAAACTAAATAGCTCCTACATAGCTAACTTTGGCTCCTGCACGCCTTCGGAAGATTATTCGTCCAATCTACTAAACCTGGAAAAAATCTTAACTCTCAATCTACTCAAAATAATTTTGAGCACCCGAGAGCTTAAGGCAAAAACATTAACTTCGAGTCAGACATAAATCCTGGTGTGAATAATACTATCACATCTTAGTTTACTGATATTAAGTGAGACCACGTCGCTTAGCGGAACAAGTTTCCCCTCACTAATATCCCTTTTTAAAACATATCTTCTGCAAATCTGAATCCTACAATCAAACTGATTAAAGCAATAATAGCAATATCATATGCACATAAATCAAGTAATCAATGGACTATCTGTCTGGACAATGTAGTTTTGTTTGGCTAACCATTAATGGCTGACTCGAGCCTACCAAAAAAAAAACTAACTTCGGTTAGACAAACTTCTGGGCAGTCTATCCTTAATTACTTCTCTCAGGATCAACTGATCCTAATGGTTTTGCGGGCTCACCAATAGCATATCTTTCTATGTATATTCCTTTCTATGTGTAACATCATTTTAGTCTTAAGTGTGACATAACCCTACACACTGGAATTTTGGACTTATATTAGCTAGGGGCTATTGGCTAAAGTATAGGGTGCGACCCTATACCAGTCACATCTGGTATTCTAATAACTGAGTCATTTACTTAGGGTTAACTAACCTACCAAATTTTCCTTGAAACATTTCTTTCAAATTGATTTAACCCTTTAAATCATACTTAAACAAGGAAAATACACTTTTTGCTTTACTCAGATATCGTCGCCATGATATATGCTTTACACAAAACAATTTTGATGAAAACCTAAAGCAATAGGGTTATCTATCCTTTTAGTTAAAACCCTTCTTTAACTTAGAAAACATTAGGTATTAAATCCAAGATATCACCTTCGAAGCCCTTATTTAAAAACTTTAATCAGTCCCTTTTGAATTCGTTGAAAGTACCCCTTTCAAAATAGGTTAACTACTTTATCGTGAAACACTAAGCTGAAAGGCCAAAACATACCTTTTGAAACCTTTAAAATAGACCTTTCAAAATCATTGAGGGCATCCCTTTGAAAGCTTTATAAAACCTTAGACATCCTCTTTTTAAAATACTTTAAACTTGCCTTTCGAAAGCATTGGAAACCATCCTTTCAAATACTGAAACTGAACCTTTCAAAAACATTAGGAAATCTCCCCTTCGAAACCATCATTTTATACCTTTCGAAAGCATTAAAGTCCCTTACTGAAAACAAACTTTTAGAAGCATTAGGTTCAAATAAAAGTTTGTGGAACAAAGCTTTGAAAACATTTAAAACCATTCCTTTCGAAACCTTTGGGTTTAACTTTCAATATATCTTAGGGTCTTAAAAGAACTAGGGCGAAAGCATTACTTTCGAAAGCATTATTCCTAAGTAAAAGAAAGTGGATGGTTTTGAAAACAACCCTTTCGAAAGCATGCAGAAGTAGCTTCCAAGTTTAAAGGCAAAAGCACCCTTTCGAAAGCATTACTTTGAAAGGTTGAATGCGACAGCAGGGGTTTCGACTCCATCTGTAACACCCCAGATTTTTATTAACATTATTTAGGATATTTACTTAGTTGAATTAAATAAAATAATGTGTTGATTAGGGGATTGAGATTTGATTTTTAATTAAGGGTAGCCGTGCCATTTAACAATGAACTAAAGAAGAGTTAAAATGAAATAGATGGGAGGTAAAATAGGAAAGAGGCCATTCCTATATCCTCCAAACCTTGGCCATGTAAAATTTTACATGTTCATTTCATTTTCAAAAATTTTAAAAGAGGTCGGCCACCATTAACAAGGAAGAGAAGAAGAAAGCTAGGAAGAAACAAATTCAAATCAAATTTATTCACATCTCAATCTCCATAATCTCTAAAACTAAGGTGAATAACGTTTACATATCATTTTTTATTGTGTTTTGATTTTAATATGAATTTCGAATATTTTGTAAGGATTTGCCATGTTTTCGAATGATGGAATGAATATATATACTTGTAGATGAATTATGGTTATTCATATTAAATTTATGATATGTTTTAAGATGAAAACCCTATAAAATGACATCCAAATGCCTTGTGAATTTTTATAAAGATCATAAATATTATTTTGGAGGTGGGTTTCAATTTTGAGATTTTTCTAAATTTTCGTGGAATTAGTATGAATTACCTAGTAAAGAAAATGGTATTTTGGGTTATAAACTAATTGTGGGTAAATAATTAAGTAGTTGGGTCTGAAATTTTTATATGTTAGAAAACATATATAATGTGATTTTCTGGAATTTTTCTAGATTTTTCCTAAGTGTTTTAATGGTTATATAAAAATTTTAAGGTATGAGACTTAAATGTCTTATATAATTAAAAGAGGAGAAGGGGAATGCTGTAAAAGATTTAAATTATAAAATATGAAAAAGTCGGAAGCACTTTTGACAAAGTGTAGTACTTTTTATTGGTAAAGAAAGAGGCAACCAATCACAATTAGACACGTGAAGCATGTATGTGAAAAGAACTATTTGCTACATATTTTTCATTATTTCATCTCTTTCAACACCAGGTTCCACCTCCATACCATCGCCTCTGACATAGTTGAAACCAATGCACATGGTATCAGTCTACCGGTACGTAGTGAATTGGATGTAGGCGGAAGGTGGAGAGCCAAAACTAGGGATTTCGAAGGGGTTGAGGTAATCCCTTGTTTTTATATAAATGAAATCCACCTGCTTGCTTTCGACTAAGTAGCTTTCGACCAAGTTAAAAGATTTAAAGGAAATGGTTTCGATTGGGTTGCGCCTCTATTTTAAGAAATTGCTTTCGACTAAGTCGAAACCTTTTTACTGCCGCATTTCTACCTTTCGACCCAGATGGTTTTCGAAATGGTTGTTTTGTTTTTCTAAAACTTAGCCACCTCTCCAATGCTTTCAAAGGGATGGTTTCAACACCATCACTTCATTAATTAGGAAATGGATTTCGAAGCAGTTGCTTTCGACTTAAATGTTTTTAAGACCCTTTTTCTATAAGTAAAGTAAAACCCAAATGGTTTCGAAAGAGATAGTTTTATAAGGTTTTGAAACTGATGCTTTCGGCTTTAATGGGTTTCTGATCCTTTTTCTTTACTTAAAGGTAGAATCCAAATGGTTTCGAATAAGACATTTTTGAATTGTTTCGAAAGGTTTCCACATGTTTTAATCAAACCCAAAGTGCTTTCGAAAGGATTGAGTTTGACTGTTTCGAAAGGTTTAATGAATTGTTTTGAAAGGGGTGGTTCCCCACGGTTTCGAAAGGATTAAAAGTTAGGTTTTTCCTATGTTTTTGAAAGGCAATATTTAAAAGGTTTTAAAGGGGGATGTTTTTATTTTCAAGCTTTCGAAGAAAAGAAAGGAAAAGATTTTCCAATGTTTTCAAAAAGCAATATTTAATGGTTTCGAAAGGGGTTTTCCAATGGTTTAGAAGGGGTTACCTTCAATGGTTTCGAAAGGGTTGTTTAACGGTTTTAAACAAAGGTTTTGAATGTAATAAATAGGCAATGTAGCCTAAGTATTTTCAAGTTAAAAAAGGGTTTTGACTTGTTTTAGAAGGATAGTTAATCCTTATTAAATCTCATCAACATTATTTTGTGTAAAGTATATATAACATGGCAAAATGGCTTAGAGTAAAGCTAAAGATATATTTTCCTTGTATGTGTGTGTGTATATATATATTATTTGAAGGATTAAATCTTTTTGAAGGGGTTTTCAAGGAAAAATTTAAACGGTAGTTAACCCTAAGAAAATGATTCAGACAGTTAGTCCATTTTGCAGGCAATCGGCCTAGATTTTGGATAGTTAGTCCAGTTTGTGGGCAGTTCGCCCTATTGTATGGATAGATAGTTCATTTGTAGCATAACGGACTTTGCTATTATATGCGGGCAGATAGTTCACATATTACTTATTTAACGGAGAGATCGTCCATTTATTAGCATAAAGGATATTGCTATTTTGATATAATAAGTTTGATTGACCAATTTGGTTGCAGGAAAGGATTGCAAAATATACATGTTTTGAAAAGGACATAAGTGAGGGGAAACCCATTTCGCTAAGCGGCGTGGTCTTACTTAATACTAGTAAACCGAGATGTAATAGAATTATTCACACCAAGCTTTATGTCTGACTTGAAATTTTTTTCCCCCTAAACTCTTTGGTACTCAAAATTGATTGAGTAGGCTGAGGGTAGAGGTTTTCAAGTTTTTGTCTTTTGGCGAATAAAGCTTCTGAAGACAAGTAGATGGCTGACAAATAGCTAATTAGGATTTTCCATTTCCTTTTGTTTTGATTCTGCTATGTATATAAGTTAGATATGACTATATTACTTTGATCAACCAAGGTGGCATCGTCATATGTTTCTCTTGGCGCATTTTTGTAATGATATATTTAATCATTGCCTAGAAAACATTAAGGGATTATGTAACATGCATACAAATTATTGTTTTGAAATGTAATCAGCAAAATGTTGTTTTTGAAATCTGTGATTTGTTCATATTCATGTGATTTTAATATTATGGATACCATTATCATTACCATATTTTGTCACCAGAAGTTAATTCTGTGGATGATTGCAACATCTGTAGCGCTTAGCTTTTGGCCTCCAGATACGGAATGTTACAACTTGGTATCAAAGCATGGTTTATGAAAATTTTAAACTAAAAATGATTTATAAAACATAATACTAGAGAATTAGAGTAAGAATAGGGTATTGGATAATGCTAAGTAACATACTTGTATTTGTTATATATAAGTATATGCTTTATATCTAGTCTCCTATCTTTGTTAGGATATTTTTCTATATCTCATGAGGTTTGAATACAGATATGTAAGAAAGAAGAGGAAGAGTCAACCAAGGAGGGGAGGGCACTGAAGGGAATGCCAAGCCTAATGTGAGAAGAGCTCAAGGTCAGGTGCAAGCAGAGAATGTGGGTGCCGAAGTCCCGCGGGTTGGAATGGAAGCTATGTATCAGTTTTTCAGGAATATGGTGTAGGCGGGAGTTGCACCCGGAGTGTTGGGAGGAAATACTACATGAGCAAGGATTCCGGAAGTTTCGGTAGTCAACCATTATGCAAAGCTGAGTGAGGATTACACCAAGCTTGGTGGGAAGCCGTTTGTTGGAATGGAAGATGCCATTGAGGTAGAGAATTGGTTGTTGCACTATGAAAGGATTATTGCAGATCTAGGGCTCAATGATGAGCAGAAGAGGAGGTTGGCATCTAGTTAGCTTCAAGGAGTAGCTTTGTTCTGGTGGAATAGTGTGATTGCAACCGTGGATGAGGAAACTATGACCTGGGAAGATTTCAAGGGAAGGTTCTAGGAGAGGTTTATGTCAGCAATGGCATAGTTAGCTCTGATCAGGATGTTTGCTAAATTAAAGCAGGGGGAGATGTTAGGTCTAGAGTATGCAAGGAAGTTTGAGGAGTTGGCCCGATATGGATATGCTTCAATGGACACAGTCATGAAGAGGAATGAGAAGTTTATTAGGGGGTTGAAGCTTGAGTTGGCCAGGGCTACATTACCACATATTAGAGATCCTTTGACTTTGTTGTTGAGATGGCATTAAGGCATGATGAGTTGCTTGATTCTTTAGAGAGGAGTAAAGCTAAAGAAGTCCAGGTCGGGCAAAATCAGAAGAGGAAATTCTTTCCAAAGAAAGGAGCTAAGAAGGGAGTAGCAGTTAAGAAGGGGGAGTCTGAGATTGTTTGTTTCAAGTGTGATAAGAAGGAGCACTATGCTAATGAGTTCCATGCGGGGAAGGCTAAGGAAGTGGTTGGGAGGAAGAATGTCAGGTGTTACAACTATGACCAGATTGGCCACTACAAGAGCCAGTGCAAGGAGCTCGCTAAGGATGGAAAGGGTAAGGTGTATGCATTGGAGCCTGCTGCTTCTAAGCCGATGCTTAGGAAAAAGAAATTCAATCTTGGGAGGTACGCTTCCGATTCATGGTATGACTGTTAGCGTTCTATTTGATACTGGTGCATCGCAGTATTTTATATCTAGATGTTTGATAGATAAGCTTAACCTAGAACCCACTTATTTAGTTACTTCCTTACGAGTTGTGAATCCAATAGGAGGGTATGCAACTCTAGGGATGAGATGTGATCAGTTAGAGTTTGAACTGTTAGGTCAAACTTTCAATTGCAGTTTGCATGTGTTTGATTTTGTGGGATTCAGGATTATTCTTGGTAATGATTGGCTAAGTGAGTACGAATATTTTGCCAGGATAGGAAAATATCTCTTAGACACCCAGATTGTAGTGATCAAATAGTTTATACTGTAGAAGGTTCTTGCGGTGAGATGTATGCCTCTTTGGGTGCTATGGAATTAGATGATGAGTTGAGTCGAGTTTTTATGGTTAGGGAATTTGCATATGTTTTTGAGCCTGTAGTTGGATCGCAGCCAAAAAGGGCCATTGAGTTTCGAATAGATTTGGTTCCAGTAGCAGAACCAGTGAGTAGGCCACCAAGCAGAATGACCCCTTCAGAGATAAGGGAGTTAAAGGTGTAGTTGGTCGATTTAGAAGGCAATAATTTTATCAGGCCAAGTATTTTGCCTTAGGGAGCAGCCGCGGTGTTTGCTAAGAAGCCGGATGGATCATTAAGGCCATGTATCAATTATCGTAAGTAGAATGAGAGGACGATAAAAAAATCGATATTCATTGCCTAGGACTGAAGATTTATTCGACCAGTTGTGTGGAGCCAAGGTATTCTCGCTGTTGGATTTAGCGATAGGTTTCCATCAGCTCAAGGTAGCAGAGGATAGTATAACTTTGACGGTGTTTAGGATCAGATATGGGTCGTACGAATGGTTAGTTATGCCATTCGGACTGACTAATGCGCCAGCTTTCTTTGTATATTTGATGAACCAAGTTTTTCGAGAGCACTTGGATAGGTTCGTATTTGTTTTCGTAGATGATATATTGATTTGCTCTAAGGATGAAAGAGAGCATGAAGTTATCTAAAAGTGTTGCTTGAGACAATGAGGTAGCATCAACTGAAGGCAAAGTTTTCGAAGTGTCATTTCAGGAAGAAAGAAGTGAATTTTTTAGGTCATGCACTCTCAAAGGAAGGGTTGTCCGTAGATCCGACTAAGATTGAAGCTGTGAATAGTTGGAAAAGATTCGAGATAGTGATAGAGATAAAGAGTTTCCTTTGGTTGGCTGCTTATTATCGGAGGTTCATTAGGGATTTCTCACGGATAGCGGCGCCGATGACCAAGCTGACAAGAATGGATGTGAAGTTTTTGAAGACCGTTAAGTGTGAGGAAGCATTCTAGAGCTTGAAACATTTATTGACCCATGCACTGGTGTTAGCTGTTCTGAAAGGGAATCAAGATTTGATAGTTTACACCGATGCATGTGGAACATTGCTAGAAGCTGTGCTAATGCAGAGGGGTAAAGTGACTGCCTACACTTCTAGACAACTTAGACCATATGAGGTCAGACATCTGACGCATGATTTAGAATTGGCTACAGTGATTTTTTTCTTTGAAGATGTGGAGACATTACCTTTTGGGAGAAAGGTTTGAGCTATATATAGATCATAAGTTGCTAAAGTATTTATTCTTTCAGAAGGAGTTGAACATGAGACAACAGAGGTGGTTAGAGTTGTATCGCTGCTTATGATTTCGAGATTGAGTACACACCAGGGAAAGGCAATAAGGCTGCAGAAGCACTTTGCAGGAAACATCATAATGCAATATTAGCGATGATTACCGAGTGGAAGGATTTAGAAGCATTAGCAGATTGCAGAGTGCAGTGGAGATCTGAGGCTGGGTCTAATGGAGATACAGTTGTATTATCTTGTTTGGAAGCTCAACCAGTGTTGATCGAAAAGATTTCTTTTAGACAGATAGAGGATCTGGTTTTTGCTTAATGGATCAGAAACTAAGAGATGGAACTAAGAGTGATGACTTGAAAGATTTCAGTCTTGACCAGAATAGGATGTTGAGAAAGAAAGGAAGATTATGTGTTCCGAGTGTAGGAAGCATAAGAAAAGAAGACTTGAATGAATGCCATCGTTCAAAGTTCTTTGTTCACGCAGGAGGTACTAAGATGTATCAAGACATGAAGAGGAATTTCTTCTGGGAAGGTATGAAGCCAGATATTGGGTTATGTGTGAAGCAGTGTATGATTTTCCAACAGGCAAAGGCTGAACACCAGAAACCAAGTGGGTTGCTTCAGCCATTGGATATTCCAGTATGGATGTGGGATTCTATCTCCATGGATATTATTGACAGGTTGCCAAGGTCGAACAAAGGAAATGATAGTATATGGGTTATAGTGGACAGATTGACTAAGAGTGCCAATTTCATTCCAGTTAGGTCAATCAGAATTTCACCTGTTTTGGCAAGGTTATTCCTGAAGAATGTAGTTAGACTGCATGGAATTCCTAGTAGCATAGTTAGTGATAGAAATCCTTTTTTCACTAATGAATTCTAGAAATGTCTACAAGAAGTTTTGGGAACCAAGCTCAAGATGATTACCGCATACCATCTGCAGATTAATGAGCAAACGGAGAGAGCTAACAAGATCTTGGAAGATTTGTTAAGAGCTTGTGTTTTAGATATCGGGGGATCTTGGGAAGACCATCCACATTTAGTCGAGTTTTCATATAACAACATTTATCAGACTAGTATTGGGATGGCATCGTTTGAAGCTTTGTATGAAAGGCCATGCAAATCTCCCGTTTGTTGGCTAGAGACAGGGGATAGGTTGGTTTTTGGTCCAGATTTAGTCCGACAAGCCGCAGATAAGATTGAGGTCATTTGGGCTTGAATGAAGGAGGCTCGGTATAGGCAGAAAAGTTATGCAGATAAGAGATGGAAAGATCTAGAGTTCTCAGTTGGAGACCAGGTTTTCATCAAAGTGTCACCAATGAAGGGTGTAATAAGATTTGGGAAATCGGGGAAGTTAGCTCCGAGATTCGTTGGACCTTTTTATATTATTGAGAGGATCGGGAGACTCGCATATAGAGTTGAGTTACTGAGCAGTTTGGTAGGAGTTCACAATGTTTTTCATGTTTTTCATCTCAGAAAGTGTGTTAGGGACCTAGAGACTGGTATTGCACCAATTGTTCTCGATGAATTAGTGGTAGAGCCGGATTTTACTATAGTGAGGAAGCCAGTTTGCATAGTTGCGAGAGATGAGAATAGGCTTAGAACCAAGACGGTCAAATTAGTCAAACTTCAGTGGAGCGACGATGACACGGACTGTACTTGGGAGATTAAGCAAGATTAGAGATACTTATCTTGACTTGTTTGATGGTAGGTTTTACCTTCTTGTTTGATTGTTGTGTACCTTATCGTAATTTCGAGGACAAAATTCTTTAAGGAGGGGAGCCTGTACCACCCCAGACCTTTGGTAACATTATTTAAGATATTTGATTAGTTGAATAAAATAAAATAATGTGTTGATTAGGGTATTGAGATTTGATTTTTAATTAAGGGTAGCCATGCCATTTAACATTGAACTAAAGAAGAGTTAAAATTAATAAAGGAGGGGTAAAATAGGAAAGAGGCCATTCCTATATCCTCCAAACCTTTAACAAGGAAGAGGCCGGCCATTTCTTTTTCAAAATTTTTAAAAGAGGCCGGCCACCATTAACAAGGAAGAGAAGAAGAAAAGCTTGGAAGAAGCAAATTCAAATCTAATTTATTCACATCTCAATCTCCGTAATCTTTAAAACTAAGGTGAATAATGTTTACATCTCATTTTTGATTTTGTTTTCAGTTTGAATATGAATTCCGAATATTTTGCAAGGATTTGCCATGTTTTTGAATGATGGAATGAATAAATGTACTTGTTGATGAATTATGGTTATTCATATTGAATTTATGATATGTTTAAGGTGAACACCCTACAAAATGACATCCAAATGCCTTATGAATTTTTATGAAGATCATAAATATTATTTTGGCGATGGGTTTCAATTTTCGAATTTTTCTAAATTTCCGTGTAATTAATATGAATTTTCTCATAAAGAAAATGGTATTTTGGGTTATAAATTAATTGCGGGTAAATAATTAAGTATTGGGTCTGAAATTTTTATATGTTAGAAAACATATATAATGTGATTTTCTATAATTTTTCTAGATTTTTCCAAAGTGTTTTAATGGTTATATAAAATTATTTAAGGCATGGGACTTAAATGTTTTATATAATTAAAAGAGGAGAAGAGGCTTTTTGTAAAAGATTTAAATTACAAAATCTAGAAAATACGGCAGCACTTTTGACAAAGTGCAGTACTTTTTGTTGGTAAACAAAGAGGTAACCAATCACAATTAGGCATGTGAAGCAGGTTAGGTGAAAAGAACTATTTGCTACATATTTTTCATTGTTTCGTCTCTTTCGACACCAAGTTCCGCCTCCATACTATCGCCTCCGACACAGTCGAAACTAGTGCGTATGGTATCAGTCTGCTGGTATGTAGTGGATTGGATGTAAGCGGAAGGTAGAAAGTTGAAACTAGGGGTTTCGAAGGGGTTGAGCCAATCCTTGGTTTTTAAATAAAAGAAATACATCTGCTTGCTTTTGACTAAAAGGATTTCGACTAAGTAGCTTTTGACCAAGTCGAAAGATTTAAAGGAAATGGTTTCAATTGGGTTGCGCCTCTATTTTTAAGAAATTTCTTTCGACTAAGTCAAAACCTTTTTGCTGCTGCCTTTCTACCTTTCGACCTAGATGGTTTCGGAAGGGTTATTTTGTTTTTCTAAAACCTGGCTACCTCTCCAATGCTTTTGAAGGAATGGTTTCGACACCATCACTTCATTACTTAGGAAACGGATTTCAAAGCAGTTGCTTTTGACTTAGATGTGTTTAAGACCCTTTTTCTATAAGTAAATTAAAACCAAAATTGTTTCGAATGAGACAGTTTTAAAAGGTTTCAAAACTGATGCTTTCGACTTTAATGGGTTTCTGATCCTTTTGCTCTACTTGAAGGCATAATTCAAATGGTTTTGACCGAGATGTTTTTAGTGGTTTCGAAAGGTTTCCACATGTTTTAAATTGAACCCAAAGTGCTTTCGAAAGTATTGAGTTTGATTGTTTCGAAATGTTTAATGAATGGTTTCAAAAGAGTTGGTTCCCCGGGGTTTCGAAAGGATTGAATGGAAGGTTTTTACTATGTTTTCGAAAGGCAATATTTAAAAGGTTTTAAAGGGGGATGTTTGTCATTTTGAATCTTTCAGAGAAAAGAAAGGAAAGGATTTTCCAATGTTTTCGAAATGCAATATTTAATGGTTTCGAAAGTTGTTTTCCAATGGTTTAGAAGGGGTTACCTTCAATGGTTTCGAAAGGGTTGTTTAACGGTTTTAAACAAAGGTTTTGAATGTAATAAATAGGAAATATAGCCTATGTATTTTCTAGTTAAAAAGGGTTTTGACTTGTTTTAGAAGGATAGTTAATCCTTATTAAATCTCATCAACAATATTTTGTGTAAAGTATATATAACATGGCAAAATGGCTTAGAGTAAAGCTAAAGATATATTTTCCTTATATATATATATATATATACGATTTAAAGGAGTAAATAATTTTGAAGAGGTTTTCTAGGAAAAATTTAAACGGTAGTTAACCCTAAGAAAAAGGTTCGGACAGTCAGTCCATTTTGCAGGCAGTCAGCCTAGATTTCGGACAGTTAGTCTAGTTTGCTGGCAGTCTACCCAGTTGTATGGACAGATAGTCCATTTGTAGCATAATGGACCTTGCTATTATATATGGGCAGATAGTTCACATATTACTTGTTTTATGGATAGATAGTCCATTTATCAGCATAAAGGATATTGCTATTTTGATATAATCAGTTTGATTAACCAGTTTGGTTGCAGGAAAGGATTGTAAAATATATATGTTTTGAAAAGGATATAAGTGAGGGGAAAGTCGTTCCGCTAAGCAACATGGTCTCACTTAATACCAATAAACCAAGATGTAACAGAGTTATTCACACCAGGCTTTATGTCTGACTCGAAGTTTTTGTTTCCCCTTAAACTCTCAGGTGCTCAAAATTGATTTGAGTAAGCTAAGGGTTAAAGTTTTCAGGTTTTTGTCTTTTGGCGAATAAAGCATCTGAAGGCGTGCAGGTGGCTGACGGATAGCTAATTAGGATTTGCCATTTCCTTTTGTTTTGATTCCACTGTGTATATAAGTCAGATATGACTATATTGCTTTGGTCAACCAAGGGGGCTTCGTTATATATTGTACTTGGCGTATATTTGTAATGATATAGTCAACCATTTCTTGGGAAACATTAAGGGATTATATAACATGGATACAAATTATTGTTTTGAAATGTAATCACGAAAATGTTGTTTTTGAAATCTGTGATTTGTTCATATTTATGTGCTTCTGATATTATGGATACCATTATCATTACCGTATTTTGTCACTAGAAGTTAATACTATGGATGACTGCAACATCTGTAATGCTTAGTTTTTTGTCTCCAAATATGGGATGTTACACCTTCAAAAGCTTGTTTTAAAAACTAAAGGTGGCAACCTATTTGGAAGCCCTTTCTTTATATAAACAGAAGCAAGTTGGTTAAGTGGAAACTCCAACCCCTTCAAAGGCCTCATTTGTAAAAAATAATTCCAAGTTTATAAGAGCTACTTCTACCCCTGCGAAAGCATGTTTCGTTGCTATACCTTCCGCCTTTCTCCAATCCACTACGTATCGAGGCATTAATACCATATGTATTGGTTTCGACTTGGTCGGAGGTGGATGTATGGTGTCGAAAGGTGGCTGCTATAAGTGGCGAAGCAGTAATCCTTTACAAAACTAATTTCTAACCTTTTAAAGTAATATCTTTCCAACTAATTTGCTTTATTGGTCAACATCAAATTGGTTGCCAATTCTTTTACAAAACCTTTTTCTAAAAGTGCTGCCGAATTCAGTAATTAACAATTTTAAAACATTTAACAAATTTCCCTTTCTCCTTTTATAAACATATAAAACATTTAAGTCCGATACCTTAAATTATTTTATATCTTTAATAAAATACTTAGGAAAATTCTCCAAAAATTCCTTTAAATCGCTTTTAATATGTTTTCTAACATGTTTAAATTTCTGACCCAAAGCTAACATATAATAGCAAAAAATAATTTAAACCCAATTTAACTATTTCTTTACTAGAAAATTCATAATAAGTCCACAACAACTTAGAAAATTATGAAACTTGAAACCCATATTTAAATAATGTTTCTGACCATATATAAAAAATGCAGGCCATTTGGATATCATTTACTAGGTTTTTGAAATCAAATCTTATCATAAAATCCATATGAAACAACAAAGATCATCAATAAGCATATATTTCCATTTAAACAATCAAAACATGGCATTTTTCATGTAAAATAAATTTGGATCTCATCTTAGAAACCGAAATCAATAAAAATGAGATGTAATATATTATTCACCTTAGCTTGATTGTTAAGAAGGTTGAGATTTGCTCTTATATTAATGCGTTTTCTTGCTTATCTTCTTCTTATTTTCTTCTAATGGTGGCTGGCCAAACTCTATATTTAGTTTTGTTTGTGAATGTGGGAAATGATAATGGGATAAGGGTTTAGGGTATAAGAATATAACCTATTCCTATTTTGCCCTTATCTTATTACCTTTATTTGCTTCATTTTAATTTTTCATTTGCTTATTCATTACTTAAGGCACGACTACCTTATACTTATACAAATCTTAATCTCTTAACCACTTTAATCTTTACATTATTCTATTTAATTTATATAATTAAATCTCCTAAATAATGTTATTTAAAATTAGGGATGTTACAAAATTTTAGGTTGTTCCATCTTCATATCGACATTCTAACTCCTATTGACTTCTGCTTGCTTTAAAAACCAGTTAGCAGCTATCTCAAATGACGGATTAACTCGCAACTAGTCTCTAATGTCATATAACCATAATCTCTAGTGAGGTGATAATATCAAATATCTCATATATAATGGATCTAACTAAGTCATCCAAATGGGAGACTGATGTGCCGCAACATTTCTTCAGGAAATGCTAATGACCACAGCCCATTTTCTACTGTCCCTTAGTAACTCCCAGAATCGCAACACCAATATCCTTTTGCATATCATGAACACGCTGCCAGACTATGTTGATCATTAGTCATGATTCCTACCTGCCCTTGGTAATGGACTATTGGTCCTTAAGTGATGTTTGGGCAAACACTCTAATGAGAGTAATAACCCTTAGACTACAAACTTAACAAAGTCATATCTGGAATCCGAGGTGCGACCCCATAATTAGGACCACTGGGATGGATACTTGCCTATCTGGTGGGTCCTAATCACACACTCTCCATAGTGGCATGAACCCTATGATGTATATTCCTAAAAATACATTTGACTCGATAAGTCCTAATGAGAGTAATAACAAGTGCTATCGACTCTAGGAGTCCTGATAACAGTGACAAAAATTGCTCTCAACTATGCAAGTGCTGATGAGAGCATATCAACATAACAAATCCTTAAGTAGTGGTGTTAGAAGTAGATAATGATACTCGATTAGTTAGTCCTTAAAGGGTGCAAACAACGCTCTTGACTAGATGAATCCTAATGAGAGCAATAATATGTATGCTCGAGTCCATGCGTCCAAATGAGAGCGTCCCAACATAATAGTTCCTCGACCACTAGAACTAAGAGTAAATAATAATATAACTCGGCTAGTTAGTCCTAGGGGGATGAATCTGTAAATTCCAACAAAACTCCAATTTGTAACCCTTGGAGAGTAATAGGACCCTCAACTACTAAGCTCTAAGGAGTCACCTTTAGACGTTATCACAAATTCTTAACCCATCTCCAGAATATAAGTGACGTCTACTCATCAATAGTAATCGAACAAGTATTACTTAAGCATCCCATGCCACCTTAATATTACTTGAGCGTTTGCTAATAACTAGAAAACTACACTCATCAATACAACAAATATTCTACAGTATGAGTCAATAGAATAATTGGAAAATATTATCAAGCAACCCATGCCACCCGGTACTACTAATCCGTTTATTTAACATCCTCATCATATAGTATTAAATCATAAATTCATTAAATGTACTGTATGTGGTGTCAAGAGAGTAATTAGAAAAGTATTACCAAATGTCTCATACCACTTGGTATTACTAAACCTTTTACTTAAATTCTCATCATATGGAGCTTCATATAAATCTCCAATAAATTAATTTCAAACCATAAATATAAAAGAGGGGCAAATATTTAAAACTCTTAAAAAAAGTTTTGATAATAAAAAATCCTTAGTTTGAAATTACCTTTGAATCTTTTTTCTTAAACATATACTTTACTAAAGAAATTCCCTTTTGGAAAATATTATTAAAACCCCACATTAATACTTGCAAAATTTCTATACTTTCCATTACTCTTGAAAATTTATATTTTCATTTTAAAAGGACTTTTATATCCAAAATAGTATCTAATAAATCATTTTATTTCCCAAGCCCTTTTGTTTATTTATAAGTATACTTCAGCCTAATTTTAAAACACCATAAACAATTTTTCGAAGCTATTCAAAATCTTTTGAAACAGAAAATCAGTAGAATATCCAAAATAAAATCATAGAGTGAAATTTTCCAAAATAAACAACATAAACTTTTATCATATGGCTCGAGTCAAATAACATCGAATTCCAGCCATCCAAACAATAAACACATAACTTACAACTACTACACAAATCAGAATGCAACCGGACATCGTCTACTCAGCATTTTGACAATTCAACATACACAAAACTTTACCATCAAATCCAAAATCATATCCAATATCACAATAATCATTCCAATATCCCAAACAAACATTTAAACCAAGTAATTCAATCAATAAATTCTTTCAATAAGAAGGATAATTATTTACCAAGCAATAAGAAATAGATATATTTATGAGTTTAGAAACCCATCAATTTCCCTAACGAAGACATTACTACCATTGGCGTCGACTCTACCACCTTCAACTAGCTGCAGTTTGCCTCACAACTACTTATCACCAATTGCCACCTTAAACCCTAGTCATCTCCAAGCCAGCTCTGTGCTAATCACAATGTCGTAAATGCCTCTTCGTCACCACCAAACCACCATACTGCGACCCTCCTAATCGTTAGTCGTTGTCGTCGATCACTCCGCCTCAACCATCACCAACCGCTGCTCCCAATTCACACTTACTATGTCACCTTCAGCTCCATCAACCATTGCTACTGCCAGCCTAGGCACCGCTCTCCAAGTCGCTGCACCCCTTGGCTGCGATGTCAAAAGCCATTACCGCCACTACCTTCCGCTTCCATTGCGTTGATTGTCATTGCCAACCTCGCATCGCCCCGTGTGATTCTATTTCTTTTTAATAATCACAACTTGATTTTGATTTTGAGTGTTTTCTGGAAGGTTAGGGCAAAGATGGAAACGAGTTCGAAATAAGGGGTGAGCCAAGTTTTGAAATGAAAAGAAAATAGAGTGAAGTTTTAATGGGCTTGGGCTAGTTAATTTTGCCCACTTATTCCTTGCTTCTTTTCTGTCTTCACTCTTCTTTTAAACAACCTTTTCTTCATTTGTAAATAAATTTCCAGTCTAGTTTAAATTGCTTTGCACTTCCTTTTATGAAGTATATTCGATACCTGCATAATTTTATTCAATTCTGATATGTTATCTAAAAGGAATTTATTAATTTAATTCAATTTATTAAAATAAAATCTTTTATTAACTAGTCTTAAAATAAATATGAACGTATTTTCAAAATAATATTATAAGAAAAGTCAAATCTGAATATTTCTGTTTTAATTAAAAAAATTATTTTATGACGTTGAAAGAAGGATTGTTACAAATTTCCCCCTTATGAAAATTGCATTCTCGTAATTTCTTATAAGGAGACGTCATACGGAACTCATACCCTGAACTTTCTTCGTATATTCAATCTTATAAAAGCTAACACAATCCTCTATATAACTCCTTCTCTAAGTTATCTTATCGCATGTACAAATTAAATAGACTCATTAAAAAACTTTCTATTTCCGCATATAATAATTTTTCATGAAATTAAATATCAACGTCGGATTTTTCAAAATTTTATGACAAAGTCTCTCTTGTACGAAGAGCATTCTAAAAAACCACAACCCAAATATATCACAATAAATATACATCTCAATCAATATGGCATCCCGAAACATGGGGAAACAATATAATATCATATCATATATCTGTATAGCGTAAATACATACCCTTATTTACCATTTTAAAGCATGTTACTATTTTTGTGGGAAAAAGCAACATAAAGCCACCACTTAGTCCAACTGTGCCATTTGGAGCACCTTTACTTAACTCAATTTCAATCATTAGCCATAAATAGTAAAATATTATGAGCATGCATATGTTTAATACATTCATATATATACACACACACACGTGTGTGTATATATATATATATGCATGTATGTATATATGTCACATGCATTTTAAATTAGGCCACCTTTTGACAAGGCCTTAAGGGCTAAAATCACAAATTCAGACATGGGTCTCAACAGTAGATTTGTTGCATAATGTAAAGTATGACATGAGTTATGGTGTTTTTTCTAAAGGTATACGATTCTAGAATTAATTGAAATATAGAGGTTTACCATTGAAAATGAAGTTTTAGCATAGAAAATATCAAAATTATAGAAAACTCTTAATACGAAAGTTATTGCTTATGTTCTTATCTTTCTAAAAGATGCAAGATCGTTGAAATCAGACAAACTATTTGAAAATGATGACTAAACGAATTTCAACAATGTTAGAGGAAATTTGCAATTTCAGACAACAATATACATGGTTTTCAATTAATGTTTTAACCATAGTTAACTTCAAAATTTAGCATTGCATTACAAATAAAAATGATTATCGAATGACATAGCTTTTCAATGAATTTAAAATCGTTGAAAATAGATTGATGTGATTTAAGGTCAAAATAAATGATATCTTAAACTTAAAAGCTTTCTATACATTAGCAAAAATCTTTTATCCATTCAAAGTTCATTTTATAGCAACAAATTTCAAGTTTAAGTTTTAAAACTTCAAAACTAAGAATCCATTTAGCATTTATCAAAAAGCATTCCTTACTAAGAATCAACACTTTTTTTTCAAACTACTTTATAGTTCTCCATCAAAATGCCATATGATACTTCATTTCAAAAATATAGCCCAAATTACCTTTTTAAAATATTGCTCTACCTTCAAACCATCTTTTCCAAAATCATCACTACTTTATTCTCTAAAATTTCAAATTTTCATTAAATTAATATTTAGCTTGTCTTAAAGTATTACTTACTTCCCAAAATTGTAACGACCCGTAATTTTCAACCATTCGCATCCATTATAAGTGTATAGGTAGACACTTATGACGGAGTTGAATTGCTCAAAATACCGCGTTGTAAATAAAATTTGGCAAATCTCAAAATATACAGTAAATAAATATAATCACAGATCACGGACACAGAGTAAAATAATGCAGCGGACGTAAAAGAAATAGTAGTTCATGAAGCTACTATCTAAATATGTCAGAGTTACATAAGATACAACAAAAGAAATAGAGTACAACAAAAGTCTCAATAAAATAACCAAGTACAAGCTGAGTAGAACAACGGAATTGAAATAGATAGGATATGACAAGCAGATAATCTCCAGCGATTCAAATCTCCAAGAGAGTGGAAATCCAAATCTGTGAATAACTCAGGCTGACCCGAGCGTAAAGCAAAACACAAAACACTCGAGTCAGGACAATATATACTTATATAATGTAAACCAACTCAAGTGAACTGTAATAAAGGTACAAGTAACTTAGAAGATGCTTGGGACCGCCCATCCTCTAAGGATCCGTTAAACTATCTACTATGTAGTAATATTCGATATTATAATAGTGTCTAAATAAGTAAAGTATAATCATATAGAAAATAGCGTTAAGGGGATGGAGAACCATAACGCGATCGGATCTTAAAATCATAATCGTAGTAAAGCTCGATATGGTAGGTGACACGGCACAACTAGGCAATGCCAGGGTAGATATATCAATTACGCACACGGACTGATGGATACGCATAGCAGCCACTACCGTTCCACCGCGAACAACACTCCCAAATCGGAGGATGGCCATCTAATCAATCACAAGTAAGAGTATAATATCGAAGAAATGTGTCCGAGAAGAGGTGCTACCTCACTGGTCCGAGATCGCTCCTGTTTTAGCCACCTTATGCCAACTCACGGGAGTTGGGTCCACGTAACATACCTTAAGAACATCGCCACCATCCTACTTCATTTTGGAATCTCCATCGCGTACACGGTTGTCAAAGTGGTTTTCGGTATCGATAGAGAGTATGTCCATATCCGATCCCGGTCTCTTTGTCAACCAATCGTTATTATAACCCGTGGTTATAACTTTTAAAAACAATACTTTACTTAAAAATAAAATATCATTTCAAACCGTACCTTTATCAAAATATATATTAAATCAATTCCAAACCATTTCCATATATTTAAATTTTCATATCATTTTCAAAACTTCATTTCAAATCATTTTTATATAATAACATATCATATCCTTACAAAACTTCATTTCAAATCATTTTAATAAAATAAAATATCCTATCAGTTCAAATCCAAATATTCAACTTTAAATACCTTTTAAATTCAAAGATATCGTTCATTTGCTATCATTTCAAATCACCTTTAAATAGTTTATATTCCAATCAAATAATTCATTTAAACCTTTTAAAAGTGTAATTATTATATTTTCAAATCAAGTATTCAATTTCCAAAGTTTCAAACCATTTTGAGTTCGTTTACTAAGTCAAAAACCCTAATTATTAAAATTTCAGCATTTCAAAGCATTTATAAACAACTGCTATAAGTTATATTTGAAAACATTTTTAATTCAGCAAAGACAGCACTTAAAACTGCTGTTAAAACTCAGTTTTAGTTGAATTATAGTTCAAAACAGAAAAGACAGCATTTCAGAAGTGCTGCGGTAGTTCAGATTTCAAAACAAGGGTTAAATTTGGTTTCAGCAAAGACTGCAGACCATTATAGCATTTCCAGAGAATGCTATAATAGACCTGAGTTCAATATTAGCCTATAAGTTCAATTACAGCAACTACAGCATTTCAGAAATGCTGTAATAGCTCTTTTACACAATTTTAGTTCAAAACAGAATCTATAGCATTTCTGAATGCTATTAAAAGTTAATTTCAGGTGTTAGTGTATTTCCAGCAATTAAATAACTTTAATTTAAAACACATAAATATTTTAAAAATCATATTTTAACATTTAAAAATGTTCATTTTCATATCATTTAACATATATCTTTTTCACAATAAATTTCTTATAATTAAATCCAATTTTCAACAATTTACTTAATAAATTTAAGTGTAAAAGTTTCCAATTCTTCACATTTCAACAAATAACTTAACACTTCAAATTTAAATTACCATTTCACAAATTTAACTAAATTTCCAATTTTATTTAATTAACTTAAACCTTTAAATAAAACCAAATTTCACATTTCCAAGTCAAGTTATATTTTAAAAGATCACTTTTAAACATTCACTTATTTAACCACTTAAATTCATAGAAAAATCAATAATACTTTAATAAATCACTTAAATTCAAATTTAATCAAATTATCATATTTACCATTTCCAAATAAAATTTAATATCCATTTTATTTATATAACTTAAATATCATTTTTAACCAAAATTCCAAATTTCCAACTTAAGTTATATTTCAAAAATCTAGTTAAACCATTCATTAATTACATTTTTAACACATGGAAAAAAATCATAATTTCTTTAATTTAAAACATTTCAAAATCTATTGAAATCAAATTTCATAAATTTATAATTTTTTTAAAATACTTAAAAATATCCAAAACACTTTATAAAATAACCACGGGCCTGTATATAATTTTCTAACCTAGGTCATGTGATACGGATATGTATCATTTCAATCCGCAGTTAAAAAAAGAAAACTCTGGGTTCTATCATTTCAAACCCGCAATCCCAAGTTAAAATAAATTAAATAAAAATCGTTCAGGCCTATCATTTCAGCCCATAACAATTTTTCCCTATTCTAAAGTCCATTCGGGTATGTATCATTTCAACCCTTAGTGATTCTAGTCTACAGGGAACTTGCAATGGTGATAACTGATATAAATAACAGAATAACATTAAATAACAGTAACATATGATATAACAGGTGTATAAACATCATATGATCATAATATAGTCAAGTATAACATGATAATATATTTCTACAGATTCACAGGGTGTCAATTTACTAGTTATATAGGTACATATTGTCTGGTGAGAATAACTCACTTGTTTAAGCTGGAGATGACGACCAAACACACAACACAGAATCTTTGAAGGCACGACAACATGAATATGATTTGAGAGTGGAGAGCCAAATATAATTTCCTTGTATACATATAAACAAAACAAGACAATGTATACATAAATATGTAGCACAAAACAATATCGAAATGACTTGAAATAAAAAGCAACAAAGGGCAAAGTGATTCGACCTTTCTTTAACCATCCAAGAGCTTGACCAAGGGGATCTTTTGCTCAGCCATAACTGGACATAATCTTAGTTTATGGCATCAAAATAGCATGGCAACAAGGAGATGATGATGGTAGGAGTTACATATGAATAAGACAAAGGGTCAAGGCAAAATAAGTGGAGTTTTTGTGCATTTTTGGCTCATCCAAAGGCAAGTGGGGCTCGGCCCTTGATTGATACAGGTCTGGAAAGTGGAGGGTGATGGTGCAACAGCAGCCAAAGATCATGTAGCAAGTGGTGGTGGTGGCTAAGGGGGTGGCCAAAGCAAGATATGGAGGGTAGGTGAGGATACGTGTGGTCTAGGCAACGTTTTGTGGAGTTTTGTGGTGATGGCTTCAAGTGGAAGGTCATGGCCTGTCTTGGTCAGAGGGAAGGGAGTGTTTGCTGTAGTAGATGGAGGAGGTGATGATGGGGATGAAGGTGGTAGAGGCTAGGCCCAGCAAACATGTGAAGAGATCAAGGCAAAATTGCATAGAAAAGTAAGAAAAAGTAGAAAGAAAAGAGGGAGATTACCAAAAAAATTTTGCAAGATGGAGGCCATGATTTTTTTTAGGGTTTTGGAGCTTTGAAAATTCGTGAATAACAGGAGGAAGTCGGCTGAAAAAAAATAATGAGGAATAGTTAGGGCAAAATAGAATAAAAGATGTATTGATTGAAAAAGAAACGGTAGAATTCAAAAGGACTAAGCACACAAAAGGTATCAACTCTTCATATATCTTTAATTCCTTTTTATAACTTTATATTTCTGGAAAAAATAATAATCCCAGATAAAATTTCGAAATTTTATCAAAATATAATAATTTATATAAATATTTATTAGTTATATAAAGTTAAATTAAGAAAATAGCTAAAAATAGTAAACTAGTCTAGAAAATTTGAAATTGAATAGAATAAATTTTAGAAAATTCATATGAGCTTGTAATATTTTTTTATACATAAATAATAACATAAAATAAAAATATATTCACAAAATAAATATTTAAAATTAAATTTACATATAATTTTTAATGAAGAAAATAGCAGAAAATAGGAAAACAGCCTTTAAAAATGAAAAATAAATACAGTAAATGTTGGAAAAATTCTATTATCATTTTAAAAATATAAAAAGACAAAAATATACATAAAATAACATATTAACACATATTAAAACAAAAATATAAGAAAGAAAATATGATTTATAAAATTTAAAATAGGCAAAATTGCACAAATAAACAAATTATACTAAAAATTGAAATGTACATAACTTTTACATTTTAACTCCGTTTTCAACGAAACGAAAAGTAGTGTTCAAGTTATTACATCTATTTTTGTAATAAATGATAAAATTTATAATTTCAAGCTTTTAAATTTTTAAGTTTAAAAGTCAAAGTTTGACTATTTGACCAAAATTCACATTTTCTGGAAATATTAAATTTAGTCATATTTGGAATTCAAATCCACATACAAAATCAAAGTTTTTATATTTACAATAACAAAATTTATTATTTTCATAAATAAAGCTTTTAAATCTGGAAAAATCAATTTAAAAATAATTGTAAAATACAGGGTTGTTACACTCTCCCCCACTCAAAACTTTTCGTCCCCGAAAAGGAACGAGGTACAGGAAAGCACCTAAAAAGATAGAATGAATAGAATTAAGACAAGATGATAAGAATATTGGAATTACACCTGATAACTATTGTTATAGGCAAGTTTAACAAGAGGGAGGTGATCAAATCAAGAACACAAACACGAAAAGATCCTCTAGAGTCTGAATCACCCTTTTCACTTGATCGACGGTGTATGAATGGAAAACAGTGTTCAGATTCCAAAATGAGTAACAAAGATTTCAAAGATTATAAAAAGATTTCTAAACAGACTAGTATAAGCAATAGCCTTCCCATTCTATAACAAGATAAGAGAAATAAGGACAACCAAAAGATAGTTTAAAAAAACAAAATAAGATAATAAATTTGAAACAATAACGCTTTGAAATCATAACAATTTAGGGATGTTTATCATTTGGAAATCACACTACTAAAATCATAACACTTTGGACATGTTATTCTAAAAAAGAAACATAATACTTAGAAAATCATAACACCCTTAAAAAAATAATCTTCATTTAAACCATTTTAATCCAAGATCAAACAATATTCATTTTACAGTTGTAACATTTCTAAGTTCATTCAATTTTAAAAATTTCCAAAACACTGTATTTTCAAAACAGCATCACTTATAAAATGCTACAGTAGGTATATTAGTACTTCAAATCAGTTTAATTCCAGAAATATTCATTTGGATATTATTTAACTTATGACTTATTAAAACAAACTTTTATGAATGGAATATCCAAATTAAACTATACTTCATTTATTAAGTTAAAAGTTCACTATTTTAGTTAGCTCTTAATTTAACACATAGCCTAACTCTTTATTTAAAATACCCATTTCACAAATAGATATTCCTTTAATAAGTTACACTTAAAATTTCCATTTAAAACCAAATTCTCAATTATCGAGTTTTAGTGATGTTAAAATACATTTTAACTATTTAAATCATAATTATTCATTTTTCAAGACATATCAATTTCATAAATAAAATATTTATCATAGCAATATAACAATCAAATTTCTTTACACATTTATTCATTTAGACATCAATTAAACTATGAATTCAAGTTAAATAAACTTTATTACCAAAAGTCCAATTCAAATGTATTTTATTTTATCTATTCAAAGATACATTTTTATTATACAACATATTCATTTTAGAAAATAACTTTTATTAAAATTCCTAGGTTAGACTTAAGGTTCCATATTAAATCAAATTTGATTATTAAGTTATTTAAATAAAATCTCTTTAAATTCCTTTTTCACTATTTACCTCTGTTAATCTTTTATAACTAAAATTTAAGTGTATAACATTTATTATAACCACTCAAATTTTATTTATAAAATCCTTTCTATATTGTATATTATCCAATTTCATATTCAACTTCTGTGTAATTTAGGTAAGTTATATTGGAATGAAATTGTGTGTTATACAAATAAAACATTCCGATTCAATTATCTCAACTTTGAATCATTTATCCAAATTTTTTGATTTTTTTTTCTTTTTATAATTGAAATTATTCTTCAAGATAAAATTTAAGAATTTGAATCTTCGAACATCTTCAAACCATTTGGAGATAAGTAATTATATATACATAATATGTCAAATCAAATTTAAATCATATATCTATATATATTATAAATCAAGTCATATTTTTAGAAATTCATATTAATTAAATTCCCCAAAACAAAGCTGTAGCAAGACTACAGAACAGTCTCTTCACTTCGAAACTCGAAAATGAATGTCGATGATGCTGTAGTCATCACCGAAATTATTTTCCAGCGACAAAGAGAAGAGCACTAATTTTTAAACTTTAAAATTCTTTGGAAACAAATTTCTACTTGGAAATACTTTAAATAATATATCCTTTTAAAAGTTTAAACACAAGGTTTGAAATCCATCGGAAATTAAATTCTCAAATCCTTGATTTAAATTCATTTCAGTTCCCAAATCAAATTTATAAACAACTATTTATAAATTCATTTATAGAATGATAAATCAAGTATTATCATTTCAAATAATCAATTTAAATCAATTTATTAAGTTCCATAATATTTACTTATATCAAAATTTATTTCATTAAACAATTTTTTTTTAAAATAATATTGTGTCAGTTTGTTCTATCAAAGTGTTTTAGAAATCCTATCGATAGCATTGATCAGACGAATCAATCGGAAGCCCAAATCAACATCAACAACTCAAACGACACACTATATAAAACAAAACATAGATTTACAAGTACAATTCAAAATGTTTGGAGATATTTCGGAAACAAAACAAGATGATTAATTATCAACATATGAAGATGGATAAGCTTAGATAAATCGTGGGCAACCTTAACCGGGTCGACCGTGACTTAATGAATAAGATCAAATGTGTATTTTTTTCTGGGGTAAATCTACATCTGATCTCAAAAGATAGAGTTTGGAGTAATAAAAGATATTAGCATCTAAACCAAGGATAGATATAAATCTCTGGTGAATCGATGCTAATTTGTAAAGGAGTTTCCCCCTTTACCAGAAAATTAGAATATTGGCGAGATAGCCAATTCACTATAAAGATCATTCGAAGTGGAATTATGTGATACTCCAAAATCAAAAGAAGATGAATAGTGAGGGACAAGGATGAATTTTGAAACCGCAGGGAACGTTCCAAAAATTCAGAGGAAATTTGAATCAGGAGGAAAAGATTCAAACTCGAACGAAAGTGATTCTGTAAATAAATCTACTCCATATGCTGAGTTTTGCCTCAAAGCCAAAGCTCTGATACCAACTGTAACGACCCGATATTTTCAACCATTCGCATCCATTATAAGTGTATAGGCAGACACTCATGCCGGAGTTGAATTGCTCAAAATACCGCGTTGTAAATAAAATTTGGCAAATCTCAGAATATACAGTAAATAAATATAATCACAGATCACAGACACAGAGTAAAATAATGCAGCGGAAGTAAAAGAAATAGTAGTTCATGAAGCTACTATCTAAATATGTCAGAGTTACATAAGATACAACAGAAGAAATAGAGTACAACAAAAGTCTCAATAAAATAACCAAGTACAAGCTGAGTAGAACAACAGAATTGAAATAGATAGGACATGACAAGCAGATAATCTCCAGCGATTCAAATCTCCAAGAGAGTGGAAATCCAAATCTGCGAATAACTCAGGTTGACCCAAGCGTAAAGCAAAACACAAAACACTCGAGTCAGGACAATATATACTTATATAATGTAAACCAACTCAAGTGAACTGTAATAAAGGTACAAGTAACTTAGAAGATGCTTGGGACCGCCCATCCTCTAAGGATCCGTTAAACTATCTACTATGTAGTAATATTCGATATTATAATAGTGTCTAAATAAGTAAAGTATAATCATATAGAAAATAGCGTTAAAGGGATGGAGAACCTTAACGCGGTCGGATCTTAAAATCATAATCGTAGTAAAGCTCGATATGGTAGGTGACACGGCACAACTAGGCAATGCCAGGGTAGATATACCAATTACGCACACGGACTGATGGATACGCATAGCAGCCACTACCGTTCCACCTCGAACAACACTCCCAAATCGGAGGATGGCCATCTAATCAATCACAAGTAAGAGTATAATATCGAAGAAATGTGTCCGAGAAGAGGTGCTACCTCACTGGTCCGAGATCGCTCCTGTTTTAGCCACCTTATGCCAACTCACGGGAGTTGGGTCCATGTAACATACCTTAAGAACATCGCCACCATCCTACTTCATTCTGGAATCTCCACCGCGTACACGGTTGTCAAAGTGGTTTTCGGTATCGATAGAGAGTATGTCCATATCCGATCCCGGTCTCTTTGCCAACCAATCGTTATTATAACCCGTGGTTATAACTTTTAAAAACAATACTTTACTTAAAAATAAAATATCATTTCAAACCATACCTTTATCAAAATATAGATTAAATCAATTCCAAACCATTTCCATATATTTAAATTTTCATATCATTTTCAAAACTTCATTTCAAATCATTTTTATATAATAACATATCATATCCTTACAAAACTTCATTTCAAATCATTTTAATAAAATAAAATATCCTATCAGTTCAAATCCAAATATTCAACTTTAAATACCTTTTAAATTCAAAGATATCGTTCATTTGCTATCATTTCAAATCACCTTTAAATAGTTTATATTCCAATCAAAATAATTCATTTAAACCTTTTAAAAGTGTAATTATTATATTTTCAAATCAAGTATTCAATTTCCAAAGTTTCAAACCATTCTGAGTTCGTTTACTAAGTCAAAAACCCTAATTATTAAAATTTCAGCATTTCAAAGCATTTAAAAACAACTGCTATAAGTTATATTTGAAAACATTTTTAATTCAGCAAAGACAGCACTTAAAACCGCTGTTAAAACTCAGTTTTAGTTGAATTATAGTTCAAAACAGAAAAGACAGCATTTCAGAAGTGCTGCAGTAGTTCAGATTTCAAAACAAGGGTTAAATTTGGTTTCAGCAAAGACTGCAGACCATTATAGCATTTCCAGAGAATGCTATAATAGACCTGAGTTCAATATTAGCCTATAAGTTCAATTACAGCAACTACAGCATTTCAGAAATGCTGTAATAGCTCTTTTTACACAATTTCTAGTTCAAAACAGAATCTATAGCATTTCTGAATGCTATTAAAAGTTAATTTCAGGTGTTAGTGTATTTCCAGCAATTAAATAACTTTAATTTAAAACACATAAACATTTTAAAAATCATATTTTAACATTTAAAAATGTTCATTTTCATATCATTTAACATATATCTTTTTCACAATAAATTTCTTATAATTAAATCCAATTTTCAACAATTTACTTAATAAATTTAAGTGTAAAAGTTTCCAATTCTTCACATTTCAACAAATAACTTAACACTTCAAATTTAAATTACCATTTCACAAATTTAACTAAATTTCCAATTTTATTTAATTAACTTAAACCTTTAATTAAAACCAAATTCACATTTCCAAGTCAAGTTATATTTTAAAAGATCACTTTTAAACATTCACTTATTTAACCACTTAAATTCATAGAAAAATCAATAATACTTTAATAAATAACTTAAATTCAAATTTAATCAAATTATCATATTTACCATTTCCAAATAAAATTTAATATCCATTTTATTTATATAACTTAAATATCATTTTTAACCAAAATTCCAAATTTCCAACTTAAGTTATATTTCAAAAATCTAGTTAAACCATTCATTAATTACATTTTTAACACATGGAAAAAAAATCATAATTTCTTTAATTTAAAACATTTCAAAATCTATTCAAATCAAATTTCATAAATTTATAATTTTTTTAAAATACTTAAAAATATCGAAAACACTTTATAAAATAACCACGGGCATATATATAATTTTCTAACCTAGGTCATGTGATACGGATATGTATCATTTCAATCCGCAGTTAAAAAAAGAAAACTCCGGGTTCTATCATTTCAAACCCGCAATCCCAAGTTAAAATAAATTAAATAAAAATCGTTCAGGCCTATCATTTCAGCCCATAACAATTTTTCCCTATTCTAAAGTCCGTTCGGGTATGTATCATTTCAACCCATAGTGATTCTAGTCTACAGGGAACTTGCAATGGTGATAACTGATATAAATAACAGAATAACATTAAATAATAGTAACATATGATATAACAGGTGTATAAACATCATATGATCATAATATAGTCAAGTATAACATGATAATATATTTCTACAGATTCACAGTGTGTCAATTTACTAGTTATATAGGTACATATTGTCTGGTGAGAATAACTCACTTGTTTAAGCTGGAGATGACGACCAAACACACAACACAGAATCTTTGAAGGCACGACAACATGAATATGATTTGAGAGTGGAGAGCCAAATATAATTTCCTTGTATACATATAAACAAAACAAGACAATGTATACATAAATATGTAACACAAAACAATATCGAAATGACTTGAAATAAAAAGCAACAAAGGGCAAAGTGATTCGACCTTTCTTTAACCATTCAAGAGCTTAACCAAGGGGATCTTTTGCTCAGCCATAACTGGACATAATCTTAGTTTATGGCATTAAAATAGCATGGCTACAAGGAGATGATGATGGTAGAAGTTACATATGAATAAGACAAAGGGTCAAGGCAAAATAAGTGGAGTTTTTGTGCATTTTTGGCTCTTCCAAAGGCAAGTGGGGCTCGGCCCTTGCATGGTACAGGTCTGGACAGTGGAGGGTGATGGTGCAACAGCAGCCAAAGATCATGTAGCAAGTGGTGGTGGTGGCTAAGGGGGTGGCCAAAGCAAGATATGGAGGGTAGGTGAGGATACATGTGGTCTAGGCAACGTTTTGTGGAATTTTGTGGTGATGGCTTCAAGTGGAAGGTCATGGCCTGTCTTGGTCAGAGGGAAGGGAGTGTTTGCTGTAGTAGATGGAGGAGGTGATGATGGGGATGAAGGTGGTAGAGGCTAGGCCAAGCAAACATGTGAAGAGATCAAGGCAAAATTGCATAGAAAAGTAAGAAAAAGTAGAAAGAAAAGAGGGAGATTACCAAATTTTTTTTGCAAGATGGAGGCCATGATTTTTTTTAGGGTTTTGGAGCTTTGAAAATTCGTGAATAACAGGAGGAAGTCGGCTGAAAAATAATAATGAGGAATAGTTAGGGCAAAATAGAATAAAAGATGTATTGATTGAAAAAGAAACGGTAGAATTCAAAAGGACTAAGCACACAAAAGGTATCGACTCTTCATATATCTTTAATTCCTTTTTATAACTTTATATTTCTGGAAAAAATAATAATCCTAGATAAAATTTCTAAATTTTATCAAAATATAATAATTTATATAAATATTTATTAGTTATATAAAGTTAAATTAAGAAAATAGCTAAAAATAGTAAACTAGTCTAGAAAATTTGAAATTGAATAGAATAAATTTTAGAAAATTCATATGAGCTTGTAATATTTTTTTAAACATAAATAATAACATAAAATAAAAATATATTCACAAAATAAATATTTAAAATTAAATTTACATATAAATTTTAATGAAGAAAATAGCAGAAAATAGGAAAACAGCCTTTAAAAATGAAAAATAAATACAGTAAATGTTGGAAAAATTCTATTATCATTTTAAAAATATAAAAAGACAAAAATATACATAAAATAACATATTAAAACATATTAAAACAAAAATATAAGAAAGAAAATATGATTTATAAAATTTAAAATAGGCAAAATTGCACAAATAAACAAATTATACTAAAAATTGAAATGTACATAACTTTTACATTTTAACTCCGTTTTCAACGAAACAAAAAGTAGTGTTCAAGTTATTACATCTATTTTTGTAATAAAAGATAAAATTTATAATTTCAACCTTTTAAATTTTTAAGTTTAAAAGTCAAAGTTTGACTATTTGACCAAAATTCACATTTTCTGGAAATATTAAATTTAGTCATATTTGGAATTCAAATCCACATACAAAATCAAAGTTTTTATATCTACAATAACAAAATTTATTCTTTTCATAAATAAAGCTTTTAAATCTGGAAAAATCAATTTAAAAATAATTGTAAAATACAGGGTTGTTACAAAAATACTAGCTTCTCTTTTTCAACAACATTATTTTTCTATTCAAAATATTCTCCTTTTAAAATCTCAAACATCATTCAAACTATAATTTTTAAAACATTTTTTTCATTTCAAACCTTTGTGTCGAAATGCCTCATCCTATTGTTTAGGAATCACTATTGATAACGTTGACCAAACATATCGATCATAATTCTTAAAGAACTCGAGGGACAAATTAACACCAAAATAAACTACTATGTTATTTTCAATCAATTTAGAAAATCAAATTCATATTTTATTAACTCATATGCTTGTGTGAAAAAATATATTTTTTTCAAAATTCATATATACATCCAATTCATCAATTATGAACAACGGTGAAAATCATCACACATCCTTCATCCATAATATCAAACAAGCATTATACAACAATACACATTTTCAAACAAAAAAACAAACGGCTTCAACGGAAATATATTTATAAATTTCCACTGTGCAACACTTATTAGTACTGAATTCTCTAATTAAACTTACCCAATTACAATCTAGAATTGTGAAGTATTCCCAATGTGAGATTCGACACAGGGCTTTTACAGCTTCCCTAATCGAACTACTTTATTTTCATTCAAGAGAGACATAAGTTTATTCACCATCATCAATGCCAATACTACTCGTCAGGCTAATCGCTCCTTACTTTAGTACCTGCCTCAACAATTGTAGCAACCCGCCATTTCAGAAACCAGTAACTACACAATGGAGTCCCGAAATGGCGAGTCATTGGAAGATAATACATATTGATATACAGGGAGAGCATAAGAAAAAACTTACTAACTGATAACTTTTCAAGTATCACAGTGAATGGTCACATAAAATATCATACAAATATGTATGTTTAATTACATATCTGATACCACAACATATATGTTTAATCCAAACCCAATCATCTTCACACTTTGTCACGTCATGTCTTCGATTTACGCTTATAATATATATAATATATATAAATCCATATCTTTTGGTCCATCTCATCTTCAAACTCCATCACCCTGGATAATATAGATAAAAGAAAAGATAAGAGTGGGTCAAACATAAGTCTATGTGAGTGAAGAAAATCTAGTACAGGTATACTACTGTGATAGTGATATAACATGATTTAAGCTTATGCATAATATCTTTTGGACCCTCCTCCACTACACTATAGAACAATATTATATAATCTACAAATGATCCGGTCCCAAACACCTACAGTAAAGGATCCCCTATACGAAATTTGGTCTCACTACCTATGATAAAAGATTTCACATCTACATGATGCAGTCTTGCCACCTAAGATAAAGGATTACACATATTGGACTCACGCTTGGTTCCACCACGTGTCCTATGGGTTGAATTTTGTCCACATCAAAACTCTTTTGGACCGGCCTCATTGCTCTGCAGGAGACCGCTTGCTAATACCATAAATCGAGGACACACCATGTGTGCTACACGATTCAGGTATTAGTTCTTCAACCAAAGCTATATATTACACATCTCCAAACAATGCAACCAAAATTCATACACACTACATTCGTATCTCATCCTTATTGTCAAGGTTTCATATAACATTCGTTTATCCAAAACTACATACATCACATTCTACAGTTCCATGTTACGCACCCATATTTTATTCGAGTATTCGCCCATCATTCCAAAGCCATATACATGACGTCCATAACCCAATAGTATCCTCGAACTATGCATCCAAATAGCAGCGATTCATATCAAAACTTCACTATATAGTCACTAAAGAACACCATGCAAAATTTCAAAACAACATGCGTTGGTTTGAGCATTCAAATAACCCAAAATGCCAAATCTAGCTTGTCCATCGGTGGACCGGTGTGCACCACCGGTGCACCAAAGCACACGGTAGATACAATAATTTTGTTTATATTTTGATTCCTTTGTTAAAGACCTCTATTTTTATTCGTTCTTTTTTTCTAGTGATCTTATATCATGTGTGTGCATATGATATTTAACATGTTTCTAGTGTCTTACCATATCTATATACATTTAAATCAGGTTTCTACACGATTTTGATTAAAGTTGGTGACAAATAATTTTTATAATTTATTAAAATCAATATACATACATTTCATTGTCAATGTTTCAAATTTTATCATTTAGGTTGGTTTATTTTATAGTTTAATCATAATCAGTCTTAAAGCATCCCATATCAATATCGAAGAATTTTACGAGAATCACAAAAGCCACCCTCACCAATTCAAGCAAAAAGAATCGGAATTTGTTCGCTGTACGTAATTTCCAGAAATCCAAACTTTGAATTAACCTTCGATTCTTAATTTAGATGATAGATGACCTCTCTATGATTCAAAAGTACTTTGTCTCATAAATTTTTGCTAAGATTCGAGGATTTTGTGTTGAGAGGAAGGGAGAAGGAAGATGAAGGTTATGGTTTTTACAAATGAGAAAAGAGAAGTTAAGATACGTACGTTTTGAAACAGTTTTAGGAGGGAAAACTTAATCGATGTCTCAAATTTCAATTAAAACTATGTGTCTTGCCCAACTCGACACAAACCAGGCAACTTCCCACACACAAACCCAATCCACATCAATAAATAAATGATATCTCCCTTATATAACGTCTAATTTAAATAAATGAATACTCCATCTCGACTAGAAAAACGAGAGCTATGCAATGATTTGACTCCCATCTGCAAATTCATCTATTTTTAAAATTACTGTCTTGCCTTTATGCTGAAATTTACTAAAATACCCTACAATAAATTTTAAATTTATTTACTACTATTTTTATTACCATTTTAAGTTATATTTATAAAATTTTGGGGTATTACATTCTCTCCCCTTAAAATAATTTCGTCCTCGAAATTCCAAAAGAATGGAAATTATAATATATGCTCATTCTTCGTTCCTACACCTGTATTGCTTGTGTACAGGCACAATAATTAAACAAAGCAACCATCCATATCCATTACTATTTTAATATATATGTCCTAATCAGAACATTAGCTGTCAAATATGGCATATAATGAGCATGATCCTGATAACTTATAAAAATATAGCATAATGCAACAGATGCGATAAGTGCATCCTATATCAATGCAAGACTATGGCATAGTAGGCATGATGTATAGCAATCCTAGTATAAAACTGGCAGTTCTATAAGACTCCAACTTTAGTGATATTAGGTAGCATATAATATTGCATCCAACAAACATCACATACTAGTCCTGACATCCAATCTAAACAATCAAAATCTATTTCCTAACGAATCATGACAATCGAAAGAACATACTGTGTAACGACTCGTAAATTCGAATAAAATTTAAAAATATTAATTATAATTGTTGAATATAATATGGTTAGAAAAAAAGAATTTTCAATTATTACTATAAAAAATATAATAATAATAATAATTTTGTTAGAATATAAAACATGATCTTAGATAAAATTCTAAAACAACTAATCTTTAACGAAATGGAAGGTGGTAACACGTATTATAATATAATTTAATAATATTGATTGAATGTAATTGACAACTGTATTGATGTAATTTCAATCAACTGTAACAATAAATGTTATTAAAGAATGGGAAAAACAATATTCTAAACATGATAGCATACAATAAGAAATCAATTATTTGGTAAGTTGATTTATACTCCTTGTGTAAACAATAAATTAATAGATATGAACTACTAAGTTGTAAAACTGATTTATTCCTCATTTCATTGATTGATCCGCTTTGGAATTCATTTAGTAATCAATGGAATTAAGTGTAATTGTAATCTTTCAAATAAAAGGAAAGTGAACATTAATTGTAACTAATGGACGTAATAATAGAAACGTATGTTTGAATGAAAATAAAAGAGGAAGTTGAGGATATAAAAAGGAAACGTTTGTTTTAATTGAAAGAGAAATCTGATGTAATATAAAGAACATGTAAATCGAAGTAAAAGGATATAACTTTGTTTGAATTATTTAATGAAAATAAAACGATTAGTGTGTAACCGGCATTCAATTGGAAATTTAATATTGAATTAACTGAAATTAAATCTTTTAATTGAAAGAGAAACATATGGTAATTTATTCAGTCAAGAATAAGTAACATATGTTGAATTGAATAAAATGAACATTTGAATGAAGATAAACAATGTTAATAAAATGAAGGTTCAATTCAATCAATTTTAAAATATATTATTATTTAAATTTAAATAAAATGTAAATGTTAAAATTAAAGAACAAATTTTGGAATATTGAGTAATATATTTTTCCTAATTCAATAAAATAGAAATTTTTATGAAATTTTAGATTTTGGTCAAAATTAGTCAAAATTTAACCTTTGGCTGAAAATTTTAAATTTGAATTCTAAAATTATATTTTTTTTATGTGATACTAGACTAAATTCTGATCTTTTCTCCACTTTTTGTTTTGTCAAAATCAAATTTCTATTGCTCTAAACATTTGAAATTCTGTGAAAAACTAACATAAGTTTGTAGCGTTTAGTTGTGAAATTTGGCTAAGTCCTAAGGGGTTTTGTTTGTTCTAATGGGCCTTGGTTAACCGAAGAGTCTAGAGACTTATGTCTATTCCTATGCCTACGACTATTTGTTTCCTTTTGACTAACTTGTACATACATAGTTTTCTCTTGAGAAAACTTTCTCATCACACTTCCATCTTCCTCTACAAATTTACAATGAGTTTAGATCTAAAAACTCAAATTTCTCCAAATCAAAACTCGTTCCTCCTCTCTTCCAAATTCCTTCCACCTCCTTACTTATTGCCGCCTCTCCGCCACCATCCAAGCCATCTTCTCCTCCCCTTCTTCTCGACCACCATCTCCTCCAAGAAAGGTCGAAATTGTAACGACCCGTATTTTTACGGATCGACAAGTTCGTCAAAATCTGGAATTTTTGCATTTTTAAGTCATTTCAGATTTTTAGGCAGATTTGTCTAAGTCCTAGGTCGTGAACGACCTAAGAGCTAAGTCGTGACCGAGTTAAGGAATTCGGCGAGTTAGTGTTAGGTCGTGGGTTAGTTGGAGCGACCTATAGAATTATGCAACCTGGGATTTGGTTAAGTATTAGGTCGGCAGGGTGAGTTAACGACCTAGTGGAGTAAGCGACCTAGTGGTTACTGGGTTAGTGTGGTTAGGTCGGCAACAACTTAGAGCGTTTAGAAGTTAGGTCGGTTGGACGAGTTAGTGGGTTGACCGACTTATGATTGTAGACGACTTAAGGTTAGAGTTAGGTCGTAGTGACCGAGTTAAGGGATAGGTCGCTATGTGTTAGGTCGTCTGGTAGCTTGGTTGGTTAGGTCGTAAGCGACCTAAGGGTTAAGTTGTTACCAAGTTAAGTCGACTGGGTGGGTTAGAGACCTAAGGAGTTAACAAGTTGGCGACCTTAGAAGTTAATGTGTTAAGTCGTAGACGACTTAGGGGTTGAGTCGTAACCCAGTAGTTCGTTAAGTCGTAGGTCGCAGATGCGCTATGTTGACTTGGTCGCGTAAGCACTTAAGTGATAGGTCGCACCTGTGGTTAGGTCGCTAAGTGATAAGTCGAAGCCTCGTTAGGTCGTAAGTTGTAGGGCTTTGTTAGGTTGCTGGGTTATGTTAAGTCGTAGGGCTTAGGTCGTAAGTCGGAAGCGACTTAGGAGATAACAGTTGTTAGGTCGCAGATGCTTCTGGTTAAGTCGTAGGATGGTAAGGCTTTAGGTCGTAGGTCGGCATAGTGTTAAGTCGGCAGCGACTTAAGGAGATAGCCGAGTTACGACTTAGGATATTTTCTGCTATAAATAGGAGAGCTTCTCTTCATTTTTGGGATCCGGATTTTGAAGCGACGAAGTGCTGCCATTTTGAGAGCTCGACTTCTACACTTCTTCACTTCTTTTCTCCACTCTAATCTAGTGCTTCCTTCCATCCAAATCAAAGATCAAGATTGAAGATTCAAGAGCTTAGACTGAAGATCTTCATCTTTTCAAGAGAGATTTCTTCATTTGAAGCGGATTTGTGATAGATCAAGCTTGATCCTTTGCTGTCCAGATCTGAAGCGTATTGATTTGAGGTTGTTTAGGTGATTTGGTGAGTGGTGATTATCTCTCACACGGATCCAAAGGAGTATATCGGATTGTTGGCTCGATTTGGTGTTAAAATAGTGATTTCCATGCATTTTCTTCATCCTATGTGTAGATCCATATGGATCCATTGTTCATGATGATGTTACATCCATTTTATCATATGTTAACCTATGCAAGTTCATTCATCAAGTTTGTAGAGATATAATCCATGTTTTCATGCTTATTGGACTTTCAACTCTTTAATTACGAAAATGCCATTATTGTTATAATTGTCTACTTAGATCATTTTTGAATGCTTGATTGCTTGGATTGATGTTTGATTTGATTGATTGTTATGAACTAGATGATTGATGATTAGATTTAGATCAAAGGTGATTCAAAAGCTAAGGGAAAGGCTCTTGAATTGGAAAAGCTGCTCATGGCATATGTAGCGGGATGATGAAGCTCTTATGCATAGATTTGATGATGTAATGTTGAGATGAGGCTTTGCGAGGATGTAATGAAGCGAGGCAATCATGTGATGAAGACTTGGTCTAATCCAGACGGGATCATTCCAAGCATGTTGATAACTCGGTGATATGATTCGAGTTGAGGATAATGAATGGATATGAGAATAGTCGTCGAGGAGGATGACTAGGAGGCTTGGATAGCATCGTTGTTGAAGGTTCTAGCATGCTCTAAGCAAGAGTACGTTTGGGTAGATTCGATAGTCCCAACGGCCAACTGTTGATGGTCGAGTACTCTGGGCAGATTCGATAGTCCTAGGCACGGGCTGCGACGACGTGCGGGAGTTATGTCTAGAACTGGGGTTTCCATTAGCCCTTGATGGACGGCTGAAAGAATGTGCCGGTCATTCAATTAACGGTGATATCAAAGCAATGATAACAGTGATAGCCAGAGTCATGGATGTTTGGTTGTATAGTCATTCGGACTCAAGAGCGGTATTTTCTGGGTGCTTATCTGATTTAGGCCTTGGTACTTGGAAAACATCGCCCTTGACTCGAGTGATAGTAGCTTTACCTTAAATTGTATGCTCTACTATGTTTGCTTCTGGTTAGTGTGTGTTTGGGGGCTATCACTGTAGAATGAGGTTGGAGTGGGAGGGTTGTATTCTTATTCCTTTTCCTTTATGCTCTTTTGGTATGTTGTTAGTAAATTTACTGCTCACTAAGACTGTTGTCTGACTCAAGGCTTTATGTTTTTAACTCTTATTGCCTTGGGCTGTTCGTCCATTTTGGGACGGGCAGACTAGGTAGCAGGTGACAGGTGCTGTTCTCTTCTCACGATGCTGATATCGAAGACGAGCTGGAGCATATTATCTTCTTATTATATGTACTGGATATTCCGCTGTGTTGTATTCTCTGAGAGATATGTAGTGAGGCTTGATGTATTGACTATGTGGATGCTTGTATTCAACTATTATGGAGTTTTATATGATGTCATTTTGTTCTGTAAAGCTTCACTATACATATGTTCTATTGTATTTTGTCCATGCGCTGTGAGTAATACGATAGACTCTGTTGTTTTAATCTTACCTTGACAATTGTCCATGGTCGCCTGGCACACTTTACAGCGCTCTATCTTTAGATTTGGTGCAGGGGTCATGGGCGGTCGTCACATTTGGTATCAGAGCATTGGTTAATCGATTTTACCCAACGCTCGCTGTCGTAACTACGTATAAGAGACGTAATTGTATTTTGATGGATGATTACTATATATAATATAGTAGTTTAGCAGTAAGTTAGTCCTTTATGCAGTTGTTTCTCTAGATGTTCTAATCATTCCTTTTTGTAGATATTGAGAATGAGTCGAAGAGGGAGACCAGCTGCTAGGGAAGGCCATGCTACTGAAGAGACTGCTGATTATGCAGCCATGTTCGAAGCTATGATGACTTCGATCATGAGAAGGATACCAGTTCCGGGGGCAGCAGTTGATGTTGGAGTTCAAGTCCAAACTCCGAAACCAGTGGATTTTGCTAAGTTGTGCAAGGATTATACTGCTCTTGGAGGAAAAGTTTTCTTGGGAACAGAATCAACTATCGAAGTCCAGAGATGGATAGATGCTTGTAGAAGGATCTTTGGTGATTTGGGAATTGATGATGCAACTAAGAGGAAGTTGGCATCGAGGCAGCTTCAAGGGAGAGCTTCCGATTGGTGGAACTCTATTACCATCACTACTCCGGAAGAAGAGATTACTTGGGAGCAATTCCAAGTCAGATTTGAAGCTAAGTTCATTTCTACAGCTCAGAAGTCTGTTCTGTTCAAGAAGTTTGTAGAGCTCAAGCAGGGTGGAAGATCTGTTCTTGAGTATGTTTCTGAGTTTGAAGCTTTGTCCAAGTATGCTCGGTCATATATTGAATCTGCTTATCAGAAGAATGAGAAGTTTGTGACCGGCTTGGATAGTTATCTTGGGAGGCAGTTGGTGGATCATTTGGACGATTCATTTGAGAAGCTTGTGGAGAAAGCTCTCAGGCATGAGAGTCTGTTTCCTAAGGATGGATCTGTTGTTGCTGTGACCAGGGAAGAGTCTAAACCCCAGCAGGGTGGAAACAAGAAGAGGAAGCAGCAGCAAAAGAAGGGTAAGGATGGTCAGAAGAAGCCGAAAGGCGAGGTGACCTGCTACAACTGTCAGCAGAAGGGCCATTTCTCGAAGGATTGTAAGAATCCTAAGGTGCCGATGAAGTGTCACAACTGTGACAAGCCGGGGCATTTCAGGAAGAATTGTCCAGAACCGAGGAAGGACAGGCAGATTGTGCAAGCATATGCTTTGGGAGCTGTTCCGTCGTCTTCGAAAGCTCCTACTGTTGAAGAGAAGGGAAAGAGTGTGGTGGTTCAAGGTACTCTTTTCCTATGTGGTATTCCAGTTAGAGTTTTGTTTGATACTGGAGCATCGCATTCGTTTGTTTGTAATAAACTCGTAGACCGGTTAGGTTTGGAACCGGATATTGTTGATAGGCCATTGGTTGTGACTAATCCAGTTGGGGGTTCGTCTTGTTTGTGTATGTTATGCCGTGGTCTAGTTGTGTCGAGTCATGGTTGCTCTTTTGTTTGTGATTGTTTTGTTCTGAACTTTGCGGGGTTCGGAATTATCTTGGGTATGGACTGGCTTAGGAAGTATGCGGCAAAGGTTGATTGCGAAAAGCTGGAAGTGACAGTCGAGAATGTGGAGGGGCGAAAGGTTGTGATACGATGTAAGCATGAGGAAGGCGTCTTCATGAGCTTCATGTATTCGCTGGTTGTTCCACGGGATGGACTGTCATCAGTGCCGATCGCTAATGGATTCGAGGATGTCTTTGACGAAGTTAAAGGGTTGCCGCCGCATAGAGAGATCGAGTTTCGTATAGATCTAGTTGAAGGAGCCAGACCTGTTGTGATGCCTCTAAGGCGGATGGCGCCTAGGGAACAGCAAGAGTTGAGGGTGCAAGTTGATGACCTTTTACAGAAAGGATTCATTCGGCGTAGTGTGTCCGAGTGGGGTGCACCAGTTGTGTTTGCAACCAAGGCAGATGGGTCGTTGAGATTGTGTGTGGATTATCGTGAGCTGAATAAGGTGACTAAGAAGAACAAGTATCCATTGCCGAGAATAGATGACTTGTTTGATCAGCTTCACGAAGCAAAGGTGTTTTCTCAGATGGATTTGGCAACGGGATTTCACCAGTTGAGAGTAGCTAAGGATAGTGTGCCGAAGACTGCTTTTAGGACACCATCCGGTTTCTTTGAGTGGCTGGTAATGCCGTTTGGATTGACTAACGCGCCAGCATATTTTGTGGATCTTATGAATAGAGTGTTCAGAGATCAGTTGAACAAGTTCATACTTGTGTTCGTGGATGATATTCTGATTTATTCCAGAACGGAAGAAGAGCACAAGACGCACTTGTGTATTGTTTTGGAAATCTTGCGGAAACATCAGCTGAAGGCTAAGTTTTCGAAGTGTCACTTTTGGAAAAGTGAAGTGAGGTTCTTAGGCCATGTGATTTCTGGAAGTGGAATAGCGGTTGATCCCGCTAAGGTGGCAGCAATCCAGGATTGGGTTAGACCTAAGAATGCATCTGATGTGAGAAGTTTTCTTGGATTAGCAGGATATTATCGACGGTTTATCAAAGACTTCTCCAAGGTAGCTGCACCGTTAACAGGATTGACAAAGAAGAACCAAGTGTTCAGTTGGGATGCTAAGTGTGAGCAAGCTTTCGGAATCCTGAAAGAGAGATTGACGAGTGCTCCGGTTTTGACTATTCCTAGTGGGAATGATGAGATGGTGGTTTACACCGACGCATGTGGTACTGGACTTGGAGCAGTGCTGATGCAGAAGGATAAAGTTGTTGCGTATGCAAGTCGACAGCTGAAGCCGCATGAAAGGAATTACCCAACTCATGATTTGGAATTAGCGGCGATTGTATTTGCTCTGAAGATGTGGAGGCATTATTTGTTGGGAGTTCGATTCGAGTTGTTTACGGATCACAAGTCGTTGAAGTATCTTTTCTCCCAAAAGGATTTGAATCTTCGGCAGCAACGTTGGCTAGAGTTTTTGGCATCATATGATTTTGGTATAGCTTATACTCCGGGAAAGGGTAACGCAGTGGCAGATGCGTTAAGTCGAAGACATGCAGGATTGGGAGCCATGTTTTCAGAATGGAAGAGTCTCGAGTATTTAGCTGGATTTGACTTCAGGCCTAGATGTGAATTGGAACCTGAGATGTTGGCAAACTTATCAATAAGACCGACTCTTGTGGAAAGGATTGGCGAGAGTCAAAAGCAAGATGATAAGCTTGTCAAGATTATCCGTGATTTGGAATCTGGAGTGGATCCAGAAAAGGATAAAGGATTCGAGGTCGATCGAGAGGGTTGGCTTCGAAAGCAAGGACGACTAGTTGTTCCCGATATAGATGAATTGAGGAGTGAAGTTTTGAAGGAAAGTCATCACTCGAAGTTGACAATTCATCCAGGTGGAAATAAGATGTATCGGGATATGAAGAGAACCTACTACTGGGAAGGCATGAAGAAGGATGTTGGAAATTTCATTTCCAAGTGTATGAACTGCCAGTTGGTAAAGGCTGAACAGAAGAAGCCAAGTGGATTGCTTCAGCCCTTAGAAGTTCCTACATGGAAGTGGGAACAAGTGTCGATGGATTTTATTGATGGATTGCCTAGAACCAGAACGGGAAATGAAGGGATTTGGGTCATTGTGGATCGTCTGACTAAGAGTGCACGATTCATTCCTGTTCGATCGAATAGAACGGCATCAAAGTTGGCTGAGTTGTATGTTAAGTGGATAGTTCGATTCCATGGTATTCCGAAGAGTATAGTGAGCGATCAGGACCCATTGTTCACTAGTGGATTTTGGAAGAGTTTCCAGGAAGTTTTGGGAACCGAGTTGTGTTTGAGTACAGCTTATCACCCTCAAACAGATGGTCAGACCGAGAGAGTCAACCGAGTTTTGGAAGATCTCCTCAGAGCTTGTGTTTTGGATTTCGGAGGATCATGGGAAGATCACCTTCATTTGGTGGAGTTTGCATACAACAACAGTTACCAGTCAAGCATTGGTATGGCACCGTATGAGGCATTGTATGGAAGGTCGTGTAACTCTCCGACATGTTGGTTGGAAACTGGAGAAAAGCTGATGCTTGGGCCAGAGATGATTCGACAGACTTCGGATTGCATAGAGATCATTCGGCAACGAATGAAGGCAGCCCAAGACCGTCAGAAGAGTTATGCCGATAAGCGTCGAAAGGATTTGGAATTCGACGTAGGAGATATGGTTTTTGTGAAGATTTCTCCACTGAAGAATGTTATTCGATTCGGGAAGAAAGGGAAATTGACTCTGAGATTTGTTGGACCATTCCCGATTATCGAGCGAATTGGAAAGCTCGCTTACAGATTGGAGTTACCAGAGAAGATGTCGAGTGTGCACAATGTTTTTCATGTATAATGTCTACGGAAGTATGTGCACGACTCGAATACCGCGGTTTCTGTTGATAGCTATGAAGATTTCGAAGTTGATCCAGTCGATAGAAGACCTCGTAAGCCGCTCCGTGTTGTTGAAACTGACACGAAACAGCTCAGGAGGAAGGTAGTTAAGTTGCTCAAGATACAATGGAGTGATGATGATAACGACTGTACGTGGGAGGTGGAAGAGAGGATGAAGGCAGCTCATCCTGAACTCTTCAAGGTATGGCCCTAAGGTGTCGTGTCATCTCGCGATATCGTAACTTGTTCTAATTTTAGAATTCTGTACGCTAAGTTAGAATTGGATGCATGGTTTGTTGATTGCTATGGATGGTAGGCGTACAGAATAGTTTTTGATTGCTTGGAATTTCGGGGGCGAAATTCCTAAGGGGGAGAGAATGTAACGACCCGTATTTTTACGGATCGACAAGTTCGTCAAAATCTGGAATTTTTGCATTTTTAAGTCATTTCAGATTTTTAGGCAGATTTGTCTAAGTCCTAGGTCGTGAACGACCTAAGAGCTAAGTCGTGACCGAGTTAAGGAATTCGGCGAGTTATTGTTAGGTCGTGGGTTAGTTGGAGCGACCTATAGAATTATGCAACCTGGGATTTGGTTAAGTATTAGGTCGGCAGGGTGAGTTAACGACCTAGTGGAGTAAGCGACCTAGTGGTTACTGGGTTAGTGTGGTTAGGTCGGCAACGACTTAGAGCGTTTAGAAGTTAGGTCGGTTAGACGAGTTAGTGGGTTGACCGACTTATGATTGTAGACGACTTAAGGTTAGAGTTAGGTCGTAGTGACCGAGTTAAGGGATAGGTCGCTATGTGTTAGGTCGTCTGGTAGCTTGGTTGGTTAGGTCGTAAGCGACCTAAGGGTTAAGTTGTTACCAAGTTAAGTCGACTGGGTGGGTTAGCGACCTAAGGAGTTAACAAGTTGGCGACCTTAGAAGTTAATGTGTTAAGTCGTAGACGACTTAGGGGTTGAGTCGTAACCCAGTAGTTCGTTAAGTCGTAGGTCGCAGATGCGCTATGTTGACTTGGTCGCGTAAGCACTTAAGTGATAGGTCGCACCTGTGGTTAGGTCACTAAGTGATAAGTCGAAGCCTCGTTAGGTCGTAAGTTGTAGGGCTTTGTTAGGTCGCTGGGTTTTGTTAAGTCGTAGGGCTTAGGTCGTAAGTCGGAAGCGACTTAGGAGATAGCAGTTGTTAGGTCGCAGATGCTTCTGGTTAAGTCGTAGGATGGTAAGGCTTTAGGTCGTAGGTCGGCATAGTGTTAAGTCGGCAGCGACTTAAGGAGATAGCCGAGTTACGACTTAGGATATTTTCTGCTATAAATAGGAGAGCTTCTCTTCATTTTTGGGATCCGGATTTTGAAGCGACGAAGTGCTGCCATTTTGAGAGCTCGACTTCTACACTTCTTCACTTCTTTTCTCCACTCTAATCTAGTGCTTCCTTCCATCCAAATCGAAGATCAAGATTGAAGATTCAAGAGCTTAGACTGAAGATCTTCATCTTTTCAAGAGAGATTTCTTCATTTGAAGCGGATTTGTGATAGATCAAGCTTGATCCTTTGCTGTCCAGATCTGAAGCGTATTGATTTGAGGTTGTTTAGGTGATTTGGTGAGTGGTGATTATCTCTCACACGGATCCAAAGGAGTATATCGGATTGTTGGCTCGATTTGGTGTTAAAATAGTGATTTCCATGCATTTTCTTCATCCTATGTGTAGATCCATATGGATCCATTGTTCATGATGATGTTACATCCATTTTATCATATGTTAACCTATGCAAGTTCATTCATCAAGTTTGTAGAGATATAATCAATGTTTTCATGCTTATTGGACTTTCAACTCTTTAATTACGAAAATGCCATTATTGTTATAATTGTCTACTTAGATCATTTTTGAATGCTTGATTGCTTGGATTGATGTTTGATTTGATTGATTGTTATGAACTAGATGATTGATGATTAGATTTAGATCAAAGGTGATTCAAAAGCTAAGGGAAAGGCTCTTGAATTGGAAAAGCTGCTCGTGGCATATGTAGTGGGATGATGAAGCTCTTATGCATAGATTTGATGATGTAATGTTGAGATGTGGCTTTGCGAGGATGTAATGAAGCGAGGCAATCATGTGATGAAGACTTGGTCTAATCCAGACGGGATCATTCCAAGCATGTTGATAACTCGGTGATATGATTCGAGTTGAGGATAATGAATGGATATGAGAATAGTCGTCGAGGAGGATGACTAGGAGGCTTGGATAGCATCGTTGTTGAAGGTTCTAGCATGCTCTAAGCAAGAGTACGTTTGGGTAGATTCGATAGTCCCAACGGCCAACTGTTGATGGTCGAGTACTCTGGGCAGATTCGATAGTCCTAGGCACGGGCTGCGACGACGTGCGGGAGTTATGTCTAGAACTGGGGTTTCCATTAGCCCTTGATGGACGGCTGAAAGAATGTGCCGGTCATTCAATTAACGGTGATATCGAAGCAATGATAACAGTGATAGCCAGAGTCATGGATGTTTGGTTGTATAGTCATTCGGACTCAAGAGCGGTATTTTCTGGGTGCTTATCTGATTTAGGCCTTGGTACTTGGAAAACATCGCCCTTGACTCGAGTGATAGTAGCTTTACCTTAAATTGTATGCTCTACTATGTTTGCTTCTGCTTAGTGTGTGTCTGGGGGCTATCACTGTAGAATGAGGTTGGAGTGGGAGGGTTGTATTCCTATTCCTTTTCCTTTGTGCTCTTTTGGTATGTTGTTAGTAAATTTACTGCTCACTAAGACTGTTGTCTGACTCAAGGCTTTATGTTTTTAACTCTTATTGCCTTGGGCTTGTGATATCCCGGAAATTTGGCAATATCAATTTAATAATCTTTATTAATAATTAAATTGATTTGATGATTTTATTTTATAAAATTGACAAGTTTATTCATTTTAAAAGGCTAATAATATTTTAATTGGCAATATGTATTAATATCTTTTCTAACAATTTAAAATTGGGAAGATTTATCTTTCTAAAACTAATATAAGTGTTTATATTTATAATGTATATATATATAGGTATATATATTATAAATAGGGAGTCTTTAATTTAATAAAACTATGTTTTCAAATTTATAATATGTATGAATATATATATATATTGTTATTTGAAGTTATGTATTAAATTCAATATGATAATTATCTAAACTAATGTTAAAATATTTCCCATATAAAATATATATATATATATATTTGTATATTGAAATGGAAAGGTAATGACTTGAATTTAATAAAGGTGTTTTCAAACTTTAAATATATACATAGTTTGTAATTTGGAAATTTTATTTAACATAATACTTTTAGAAATGATAATTGAGATTTAATTAACAAGAATAATTTCTTATTTATTTTAAATATATATTTTAGTTTAAGTTTTAAATAAGATTTAAATTAAGAAGTTCATTTGTTTTTAATATCCTTTTCTTTTTTTAAATTCAAAAATAAGTTGAATTGATTTGTAAATATATATATATAGAGTTAAAATAAATTTCTCAAGTATATAAAATATGTTATATTCATTGATCAAGGCATAAGTTATTTTAAATAATTGATTTTTACATTTGTATATTTATATAGAAATTCAAATGCTTAATTTATAAAAGATAAATACATTTTATACTTGTAAATATTTCATAAATAAATATATGTATAACTTAAATAAGTTTTAAATAAGATAATAACTTTTGTAACAATTGTTAAACATTAATTAAACATTAAATAACCCTTATATAACATTTGTAAATCATTAATTAAGTATTAAAAACACTTGTTCACATTTTGATATATGTAAGTGACAATTGTAAGTCATTGTATATATGTGTAAACAAACTAAGGCATTAAAGAGACACATGTCAAATTCTCTTAATAACTAAATTTAAAAATTAATATGTAAGAAGAAAGATTTTTACTATCAGCTGAACTATTCTTTTCTCTACTAAAAAACTAAATTCGAATCTAAATCAAATCAAAAAGAAAAAGGAAAGCCTGGAAATCAAAATGCTAAGAAGCAAAATAAATCTGGAAATGAAGATCTGTAAATTCAAATACAAATCAGAGCAAAGGGAAAATCAAGGGCTAAATTAAATGTCAATTCCAAAATTCTTCAAATGCAACCTGAGGATCAGAGAAATAAATCAACAGCTGGATTTAAAATTCAACTAAACAAAGAAAGAGAAATCAAGCTTAAATTCAAAACTGGAAAGACTGGAAACAATTTCTCTTCTCTGTTTTATATGACAGGTGAGTAAATATTATTTTAAAAACAGATTTATGTTTTGTTTATGTGATGATTTATTATCTGAAATGTTGTAATGAATGCATGTTTGTATATTAGTGTTTGAAATGTCTGTATGCATGCCTGTATAGTTACATTTGAATGCCTGTGAAGTTTTCATGATCTCTGTGTGATAATAGCAGTATTCATTTCATAATAAAATCAATAACTTGAAGTTGATTGTGAATTGGTTAATGATTTATAAATAGGAGTTGTTTACAATCAAGTAATCTATCAACTAAAAATAATTACAGGTTTTAAAAGTGAATAATTGGCTCTGAAATTTTGAGTTTACAGTAAAAATCAAATTTGGTCAAATTTTAATAATTTTAATTTTAAATTTTGATTTCATCTTTGATATGCGACTAGTAAATCGTGATTTTTGAAGCTCGTATCAAGATTTTTAGATTAGTATTTCGAGAGAATTTTGGGATTTTCTGTTTTGGGCATTTTGGTCGATCGGTGGCGAATGGGGGAGATCTGGGTGCCGTGGTTGAACTCGAAGGTGAAGGGGAAGGTGGTGATCATAGGAAAAATCAAGTTGGAATTTATTGATGGTAGGGGCGGTGTAATGACGACAAAATAGGGTTTTAGTCTGTGTTTTTGTCGCGGCGTTTCTTGGGGTATTTCCGGCATCGATAGGTGATCGGAATTGATCGCATGGTGACTGGTGGTTGCGGGAAGACGTGACGAAGCGATGGTGAAGAGGGCGTGGTGATTCGAGGCTTGGATTATCGGAGGCAAGTATTTTCTGATGATGTTCGTTCCAGCTGATGGGTGCGAATCGCTCGAATTCGATTTAGTTTGAATCGAAGAGAATGGAATGGTCGATGGTGTTGACGAGGTTGAAGTCGAGTTGCCGTGGGTCTGAACGGAGTTCGCCGTCGTCCAGCGTGTGCGTTCACGTACACGTACACGTTTTTGTGCATCTGGGTGGATTGATGGTTTGGGGAAGAAGGTTGAGATCAGGGTCTTCCTCGGGATTTTTGTTCGCGTGACTCGAAGCAGGAGTGTTGTGGGTTGACTCAAGAGTTGCTTCGAGTTTTCCATGGGTTTTACTCGGGTTTGGGGTTTAGCTGGTAGTAAGAATTGAACAGGAAATGTTTTTAAGTTTTAAACAAAAGAAATTTTGTTTTCGTAATATTTTCTGAGTTTAAACAAAAGTTAAACAAGTTTATATATTTTATAATCTTAAGTTTCAAAATAAAATAAGTAGATTTTGAAATAAATTTGTATTTAATTATATTTAATAACTTTGGAAAAGTTTAAAGATTTAAAGGTTTAATCTAAAATGTGTTGATTATTAATTGATTTCTAAAATCTTATATTTTAAATTAATTAAGGTTTAATGATTAAGATTTAGTAATCAATTAAAATAAGAATTGTCTTAAGTATTCAGAATGTTGATTTAATTAAAGTTAATTAAATTTGGAAAGGAAATTTAGATAATTAAATTATTTTAATTATCAAGTGTTATTGGTAAATAATTGATTTAATTAAGATAATAGTTTCTTAATTAAGAACCTTTAATATAGTAAGTTAAGAATCATTTAATTAAATTTAAATGATTAAGTTAAATTAATTATTAATTAATTAATTAATGATTAATTAGAGATAATCATTTAATAATTAATTTAGTATAATTACTTGATGAAGTAATTAAGGAATAATTACTAAATGTAATTAAGTAAAGGTAGTTATTTAATAAAGTAATTAGAGGATAATTATTTTATGAAGGTGATTAAATAAGAAGTGATTAAGGTTAATTACCTAGTGTTATTAATTAAATAATTTATTTGATTGAAGGATTAAGGTTAATTAATAAAGTAATTAATTATTTGTTAAGGTAATTAATTAAAAAGTAATTAATTAATAAAAGTGATTAAGGGAAGTTAATTACTGGATTAGATTAATCAAAGGTGATTAATAAATTGTGGTTTAATTAAGGTTAATTACTTAATATAATTAATAGAATAATTAAAGGTGTAATTAGGGATCATTAGTTTATAATTAATGATGTGATTAAGAGTTGATTAATTAAAATTAATTAATCAAATGATAACTAATTAATTGTAATTAATTAAGGATTAAAGTAATTGATTATAATTAATTAATTAATAAAGTAATTAAATGTTAATTACTGTATTTGGTTAAGGATAATTAATTTGTGAAATTAATTAAGATAATTACTTAAATGTAATTAAAGTATAATTTATCAAGGTGATTAATTAAAGTGGATAATTAGAGAAGATTAATTAATTTATTTGTAATTAATTAATGATTATATAAGTAAGATTTATAATGAAGTAATTAATTTAATTTACTTTAAATTAATTAAGAGATGAAGTAATTAATTTAATTTACTTTAAATTAATTAAGAGATGAAGTAATTAATTCACTTTAAATTAATTAAAGATAGAGATAGTTAATTTAATTCATTTTAAATTAATTATGTTATGATTAAGTAAATCATTTCTTATATAAGAATGGATGACATTGATTTGTCTTGAATGGATGTAATCTCAGTAATGAGATAAGATGATATGTGGTATGAATGCTTGGTTGCATTATGATGGTAATATAGATTAACTATTGTGATGTTGATATGGATTACCTATTTGATTATGAATCATCTGTTTAAATGATAATGTGATTATCAATTGTAATTTGTGAATTATCTATCTGTATAGATAAGTTAAATTGTTTAAACCTTTAAAACAACTTGGCCTTAAAAGATACGTTTTGGATTTCGATGAGACCGGGATCGGGTTTCCGTATACCGGTATTCCAGGTCTGGAGACCCGAATACCACATCGATCCAAATTTACGATAGGTCGTGAATCTCAAGTGAAGATGAAGATTCAGAGTGCAAGGGTTATTGTCGTTAACTCTGAGGGTGATTCCAAAACGAGTGTAACGAGATAATGCCTTCGGTTTCGTTCGAACCCGGAACGAACTTGTATGGATTGAATACTTTCAGCACATCGTCAGGCGGACGATGAGTATTCTAAGTGATATGTTCTGATTAAAGGTAATCGTAACCTCAAGCCTCATCAACCGGGAATGGCTAAAACAGGGGAGGTGCAGCAAGGCTTCGTGGGTAGCGCCCACTGAGAGCAAGATAGATCCCTGTCTAGAGGTCCCTTTCTATATTTCGGCTTAGTGGGTAGTTGGAACTGCAGCCAACTACGGGGTTGTCTTGTTCGGGATTATCCAGTAAGGGATGGTTCCGGCTTTGTGTTGCAGGGGAGCGGGCGTACTCCTCGGTACGGTGATCTAGGCCACGTACTGTGACGGGCGGTACCCCAGTAGCCCTGCCATTGTATGGAATCCAAACTCCAATAAGTGCCGTACGTATTAGTTGTGCCCAACTATGTTGGAATGTGAGATGTAAGCATTTCAGCTATTTCTGTATTTTACTTGAAAACCCTAGACCCTATTATAATATAACTGGATTTCCTATCAAATGATTTGGTTAGCGTAAGGTAAAAACTTTTCCATGTTTATGTGTGGGAAGTCTTACGTGATACCTTTGTTTTCAAAAGGTTTTGAAGTTAAACAATTTTAACCCGTTTACTCACACCAGACCCATGTCTGACCCAAGTGTTTATTTTCTGTTTTATTAAACCTTGGGTACTCAATTTTTACGAGTAGCCAAGGGATTCAGGTTAGTCTTGACGAATACTGGAGGAGCTGAGGAGCAGGAGGCTTCAGCGAGTAGATATATAGAGTTTCCGCTGTGTTTGTATTAGTCTGTATTGTAATGGTATATTTGTGTTGTATAATAGACAGAAGTTTATAACTGTCTATTCTGTGATGTATAAATTGTGTACTCTGATGTATATGATACTATGTAATATCTTATGTGATAATATATTTCTCGTTCCGCTGTGAGATTTCTGATGTATTGTTGTTCTCTTTTCTTTTCTTTTCTTCTTCTATCCCTTTCTTTCTTCATAACGATGCGTCTTTCTGGGCAAAGAAAGTCGGGTCGTTACATTTGGTATCAGAGCGGTAGGTTGAGTGAATACCTAGGCTCTGGAGTGGTGTCTATCTTGAGAGCGCGTATTTGTAATTTTTATATAACTATATATATATATTTATTCTACCTATTTATTGGGTTACCTGTTCGGGTTTTCCAATATGAGTTATAAAGGTAGATAAGATGGTAGTGTGTGTAACACAATTACCAATAGTTAGAGTCTGAGTGTTGAGGTTGGAAGTGTATCTGTCGAGACTGTAGACCTAATACTGTCTCGAGTGAGCTTTGTTGTGGTGTAAGGATTTCATCGATCTCTGAAGGAAACCTGTTAAGGTTCGGAGTTTATCTTTGAAATTGGATGAGCAAAAGCGAATGATGGTATCTTGGTAACTTGTGGAAGAAGTAGCTGTGTGGTGAGACGCAGTGACTATGGATGTTTCCGAAGATGTTTCTTTTGGAGCAAGTTTTAGGAAGTATATCTGCTTCGGTGTTGTGGCTGGGTCCAGCGGGGTGTTTATGTTTGATTTGAGGTCCGAGTTTCTCGAAGAGTTTTGGATTGGGAAGTCTTTGGCGTCAGTGTCAGCGGTGCAACTCGGAAGTGTTCTGTGTTGGCAGGAAGTTTTCTAGCTGAGCAGTTTTTCTAGAGGAGGAATCCAAAAGCAGCAGAGTGGATCCATTTCTTCGATGAATTGGATAGTTAAGTATGAGCTGTTCTAATTTGTGAAGAGAGAACAGTATCTGTGGAAGTTAGGTCGAGTTGATCGCAAAAGAGACTTGCGATTGTTCGAGTGTTCTCATGGGTTATTGGAGATTGAGATTCCGTATCAACTTGATTAATGGAGTTACCGGAAGTTCAGCTTAGTAGAAGGATGTCTTCTAGAGAAGAATTTGGTGAAGCAGCTTAGGATTTTTTTGAGAGGGATTGATCAGTCCTAATTTTCTGGAGGGAATTCTTCTATGTTTTGACCAAGTGGAGTGGTTCACTAAGATTTTATGGTATGGTGAACTGTGGATGATCAAGTTTGTGCTCGAGTTTCTTTGACAGCATTCTCATCTATTCAAGATCAGAGTTGTGCAGCGGAAGCAAGATAGCAGCTATTCTAGAGTGGAAGCGACCAGAAGTTGTAATTTTCTTGGAGTAAAGGATTTCTATAGGAAATTCAAGTATATCTCTAAGTATGAAGGATTTTTCAGGATTTGGAGGTAAGGTTGTCAAGTGCAACTGTTTGGCTATTTCAGATAGGAGAAGTAGTTCGAAGTGCTCTAATGATTGTGGAGTAGAGTTGTGTTCTGGATTTTGGCGTATTTTTGGAAACCATTTTGTTGAGTAGGATCCGGAAATTGGTTTGATGTTGGTCTAGATTATTTCAAGAAGCATCAGCAAGGGTTAAGCTGATCAGGAAGGATCTGTAGACAGCCCAGGATCGTCTGAAGATTTTTGTGGATAAGAGACGGAGGAATTTTGAATTCGAAGTTGGAGACTTCGTTGTTGTTGAAGTTTCTCTGATAAAAAAGGGAACTATAAGATTGGGTAAGTCTGGGAAGTCAGCTCCGAGTTATTTTGGATCTCTTCTGTATGCTGATTTGGATAAGTGCTTTGATCTACTGGATTGAATTGTCAGTTTGGATAACTGGAATTCATTTTGTTTCACGTATCTCTGAGAGAGTACGTATTTGATCTATCTCTGGTTGTGGAACCAGCAGTTCTGGAGGATTTGGTTGTTGAGTCAGACTCGTCTGTAGTCTGATATCTTGTTTAGTTCTGTAGATCTAGATAAGTAGAAGCTTTATAGCTTAGTAGTTTTGATTGTTTGTAGAGCGAGTATCCCGGTATATATATATACACTTGGGGAAACTCGAGGAAATTCTATCTAGAATTTTGTCTGGATAGTTAAAATTGTTTGATTAGATTAAATGGTTGCTATGATTGATAGTGTATGATTGATTGTGTGATTGTTGTTTAAAATTAAAAACTTTTGTTGGGTTATTAAATTATCTTTGCTTTTAAATTTCGGGGACGAAATTATTTTAAGGGGGGAAGAATGTGATATCCCGGAAATTTGGCAATATCAATTTAATAATCTTTATTAATAATTAAATTGATTTGATGATTTTATTTTATAAAATTGACAAGTTTATTCATTTTAAAAGGCTAATAATATTTTAATTGGCAATATGTATTAATATCTTTTCTAACAATTTAAAATTGGGAAGATTTATCTTTCTAAAACTAATATAAGTGTTTATATTTATAATGTATATATATATAGGTATATATATTATAAATAGGGAGTCTTTAATTTAATAAAACTATGTTTTCAAATTTATAATATGTATGAATATATATATATATTGTTATTTGAAGTTATGTATTAAATTCAATATGATAATTATCTAAACTAATGTTAAAATATTTCCCATATAAAATATATATATATATATATTTGTATATTGAAATGGAAAGGTAATGACTTGAATTTAATAAAGGTGTTTTCAAACTTTAAATATATACATAGTTTGTAATTTGGAAATTTTATTTAACATAATACTTTTAGAAATGATAATTGAGATTTAATTAACAAGAATAATTTCTTATTTATTTTAAATATATATTTTAGTTTAAGTTTTAAATAAGATTTAAATTAAGAAGTTCATTTGTTTTTAATATCCTTTTCTTTTTTTAAATTCAAAAATAAGTTGAATTGATTTGTAAATATATATATATAGAGTTAAAATAAATTTCTCAAGTATATAAAATATGTTATATTCATTGATCAAGGCATAAGTTATTTTAAATAATTGATTTTTACATTTGTATATTTATATAGAAATTCAAATGCTTAATTTATAAAAGATAAATACATTTTATACTTGTAAATATTTCATAAATAAATATATGTATAACTTAAATAAGTTTTAAATAAGATAATAACTTTTGTAACAATTGTTAAACATTAATTAAACATTAAATAACCCTTATATAACATTTGTAAATCATTAATTAAGTATTAAAAACACTTGTTCACATTTTGATATATGTAAGTGACAATTGTAAGTCATTGTATATATGTGTAAACAAACTAAGGCATTAAAGAGACACATGTCAAATTCTCTTAATAACTAAATTTAAAAATTAATATGTAAGAAGAAAGATTTTTACTATCAGCTGAACTATTCTTTTCTCTACTAAAAAACTAAATTCGAATCTAAATCAAATCAAAAAGAAAAAGGAAAGCCTGGAAATCAAAATGCTAAGAAGCAAAATAAATCTGGAAATGAAGATCTGTAAATTCAAATACAAATCAGAGCAAAGGGAAAATCAAGGGCTAAATTAAATGTCAATTCCAAAATTCTTCAAATGCAACCTGAGGATCAGAGAAATAAATCAACAGCTGGATTTAAAATTCAACTAAACAAAGAAAGAGAAATCAAGCTTAAATTCAAAACTGGAAAGACTGGAAACAATTTCTCTTCTCTGTTTTATATGACAGGTGAGTAAATATTATTTTAAAAACAGATTTATGTTTTGTTTATGTGATGATTTATTATCTGAAATGTTGTAATGAATGCATGTTTGTATATTAGTGTTTGAAATGTCTGTATGCATGCCTGTATAGTTACATTTGAATGCCTGTGAAGTTTTCATGATCTCTGTGTGATAATAGCAGTATTCATTTCATAATAAAATCAATAACTTGAAGTTGATTGTGAATTGGTTAATGATTTATAAATAGGAGTTGTTTACAATCAAGTAATCTATCAACTAAAAATAATTACAGGTTTTAAAAGTGAATAATTGGCTCTGAAATTTTGAGTTTACAGTAAAAATCAAATTTGGTCAAATTTTAATAATTTTAATTTTAAATTTTGATTTCATCTTTGATATGCGACTAGTAAATCGTGATTTTTGAAGCTCGTATCAAGATTTTTAGATTAGTATTTCGAGAGAATTTTGGGATTTTCTGTTTTGGGCATTTTGGTCGATCGGTGGCGAATGGGGGAGATCTGGGTGCCGTGGTTGAACTCGAAGGTGAAGGGGAAGGTGGTGATCATAGGAAAAATCAAGTTGGAATTTATTGATGGTAGGGGCGGTGTAATGACGACAAAATAGGGTTTTAGTCTGTGTTTTTGTCGCGGCGTTTCTTGGGGTATTTCCGGCATCGATAGGTGATCGGAATTGATCGCATGGTGACTGGTGGTTGCGGGAAGACGTGACGAAGCGATGGTGAAGAGGGCGTGGTGATTCGAGGCTTGGATTATCGGAGGCAAGTATTTTCTGATGATGTTCGTTCCAGCTGATGGGTGCGAATCGCTCGAATTCGATTTAGTTTGAATCGAAGAGAATGGAATGGTCGATGGTGTTGACGAGGTTGAAGTCGAGTTGCCGTGGGTCTGAACGGAGTTCGCCGTCGTCCAGCGTGTGCGTTCACGTACACGTACACGTTTTTGTGCATCTGGGTGGATTGATGGTTTGGGGAAGAAGGTTGAGATCAGGGTCTTCCTCGGGATTTTTGTTCGCGTGACTCGAAGCAGGAGTGTTGTGGGTTGACTCAAGAGTTGCTTCGAGTTTTCCATGGGTTTTACTCGGGTTTGGGGTTTAGCTGGTAGTAAGAATTGAACAGGAAATGTTTTTAAGTTTTAAACAAAAGAAATTTTGTTTTCGTAATATTTTCTGAGTTTAAACAAAAGTTAAACAAGTTTATATATTTTATAATCTTAAGTTTCAAAATAAAATAAGTAGATTTTGAAATAAATTTGTATTTAATTATATTTAATAACTTTGGAAAAGTTTAAAGATTTAAAGGTTTAATCTAAAATGTGTTGATTATTAATTGATTTCTAAAATCTTATATTTTAAATTAATTAAGGTTTAATGATTAAGATTTAGTAATCAATTAAAATAAGAATTGTCTTAAGTATTCAGAATGTTGATTTAATTAAAGTTAATTAAATTTGGAAAGGAAATTTAGATAATTAAATTATTTTAATTATCAAGTGTTATTGGTAAATAATTGATTTAATTAAGATAATAGTTTCTTAATTAAGAACCTTTAATATAGTAAGTTAAGAATCATTTAATTAAATTTAAATGATTAAGTTAAATTAATTATTAATTAATTAATTAATGATTAATTAGAGATAATCATTTAATAATTAATTTAGTATAATTACTTGATGAAGTAATTAAGGAATAATTACTAAATGTAATTAAGTAAAGGTAGTTATTTAATAAAGTAATTAGAGGATAATTATTTTATGAAGGTGATTAAATAAGAAGTGATTAAGGTTAATTACCTAGTGTTATTAATTAAATAATTTATTTGATTGAAGGATTAAGGTTAATTAATAAAGTAATTAATTATTTGTTAAGGTAATTAATTAAAAAGTAATTAATTAATAAAAGTGATTAAGGGAAGTTAATTACTGGATTAGATTAATCAAAGGTGATTAATAAATTGTGGTTTAATTAAGGTTAATTACTTAATATAATTAATAGAATAATTAAAGGTGTAATTAGGGATCATTAGTTTATAATTAATGATGTGATTAAGAGTTGATTAATTAAAATTAATTAATCAAATGATAACTAATTAATTGTAATTAATTAAGGATTAAAGTAATTGATTATAATTAATTAATTAATAAAGTAATTAAATGTTAATTACTGTATTTGGTTAAGGATAATTAATTTGTGAAATTAATTAAGATAATTACTTAAATGTAATTAAAGTATAATTTATCAAGGTGATTAATTAAAGTGGATAATTAGAGAAGATTAATTAATTTATTTGTAATTAATTAATGATTATATAAGTAAGATTTATAATGAAGTAATTAATTTAATTTACTTTAAATTAATTAAGAGATGAAGTAATTAATTTAATTTACTTTAAATTAATTAAGAGATGAAGTAATTAATTCACTTTAAATTAATTAAAGATAGAGATAGTTAATTTAATTCATTTTAAATTAATTATGTTATGATTAAGTAAATCATTTCTTATATAAGAATGGATGACATTGATTTGTCTTGAATGGATGTAATCTCAGTAATGAGATAAGATGATATGTGGTATGAATGCTTGGTTGCATTATGATGGTAATATAGATTAACTATTGTGATGTTGATATGGATTACCTATTTGATTATGAATCATCTGTTTAAATGATAATGTGATTATCAATTGTAATTTGTGAATTATCTATCTGTATAGATAAGTTAAATTGTTTAAACCTTTAAAACAACTTGGCCTTAAAAGATACGTTTTGGATTTCGATGAGACCGGGATCGGGTTTCCGTATACCGGTATTCCAGGTCTGGAGACCCGAATACCACATCGATCCAAATTTACGATAGGTCGTGAATCTCAAGTGAAGATGAAGATTCAGAGTGCAAGGGTTATTGTCGTTAACTCTGAGGGTGATTCCAAAACGAGTGTAACGAGATAATGCCTTCGGTTTCGTTCGAACCCGGAACGAACTTGTATGGATTGAATACTTTCAGCACATCGTCAGGCGGACGATGAGTATTCTAAGTGATATGTTCTGATTAAAGGTAATCGTAACCTCAAGCCTCATCAACCGGGAATGGCTAAAACAGGGGAGGTGCAGCAAGGCTTCGTGGGTAGCGCCCACTGAGAGCAAGATAGATCCCTGTCTAGAGGTCCCTTTCTATATTTCGGCTTAGTGGGTAGTTGGAACTGCAGCCAACTACGGGGTTGTCTTGTTCGGGATTATCCAGTAAGGGATGGTTCCGGCTTTGTGTTGCAGGGGAGCGGGCGTACTCCTCGGTACGGTGATCTAGGCCACGTACTGTGACGGGCGGTACCCCAGTAGCCCTGCCATTGTATGGAATCCAAACTCCAATAAGTGCCGTACGTATTAGTTGTGCCCAACTATGTTGGAATGTGAGATGTAAGCATTTCAGCTATTTCTGTATTTTACTTGAAAACCCTAGACCCTATTATAATATAACTGGATTTCCTATCAAATGATTTGGTTAGCGTAAGGTAAAAACTTTTCCATGTTTATGTGTGGGAAGTCTTACGTGATACCTTTGTTTTCAAAAGGTTTTGAAGTTAAACAATTTTAACCCGTTTACTCACACCAGACCCATGTCTGACCCAAGTGTTTATTTTCTGTTTTATTAAACCTTGGGTACTCAATTTTTACGAGTAGCCAAGGGATTCAGGTTAGTCTTGACGAATACTGGAGGAGCTGAGGAGCAGGAGGCTTCAGCGAGTAGATATATAGAGTTTCCGCTGTGTTTGTATTAGTCTGTATTGTAATGGTATATTTGTGTTGTATAATAGACAGAAGTTTATAACTGTCTATTCTGTGATGTATAAATTGTGTACTCTGATGTATATGATACTATGTAATATCTTATGTGATAATATATTTCTCGTTCCGCTGTGAGATTTCTGATGTATTGTTGTTCTCTTTTCTTTTCTTTTCTTCTTCTATCCCTTTCTTTCTTCATAACGATGCGTCTTTCTGGGCAAAGAAAGTCGGGTCGTTACAGGGCTGTTCGTCCATTTTGGGACGGGCAGACTAGGTAGCAGGTGACAGGTGCTGTTCTCTTCTCACGATGCTGATATCGAAGACGAGCTGGAGCATATTATCTTCTTATTATATGTACTGGATATTCCGCTGTGTTGTATTCTCTGAGAGATATGTAGTGAGGCTTGATGTATTGACTATGTGGATGCTTGTATTCAACTATTATGGAGTTTTATATGATGTCATTTTGTTCTGTAAAGCTTCACTATACATATGTTCTATTGTATTTTGTCCATGCGCTGTGAGTAATACGATAGACTCTGTTGTTTTAATCTTACCTTGACAATTGTCCATGGTCGTCTGGCACACTTTACAGCGCTCTATCTTTAGATTTGGTGCAGGGGTCATGGGCGGTCGTCACAGAAATCATCCCCTCTTTCCTAGCCTATCGTCGTGCCCTATCTCCACCAAATCCCACCCAAATCACCACCATCTTCTCCTCTTGCATAACCACACCATCTCCTTCACCCTAAGTCACCTTAGCCGCACCCAACCTATCTAAAGCACCAAGGCCAGGCCCTTTGCACTCCTCATCCTCTTTTTATAAAAAAAGTTACATATTTCTATTTTGGTGGTCCATCGATTCTTGCTTGCGTTGCTTTGGAATTTAGAATCAAATTCATAGCTTTGTTTTGTCACATATTTCTTAGTCTCGAAAGGTGAGCTTTTCACTCACGATTTATAATCTTATGCTAAGTGAATGAATATCAATTGATATGTTAATGGAATGTTGCAATAGTTTAGAAATTTTGCGTAGTTCGGTTATGATTTGAATGACATATGTTCATCTATGTTCACTTGTTATTTTTGACATGAAATTGTTATTGATATCATGTTGTTTATTTATAAAAATAGATGTGATGATATGGTTATTGATATGCTTCATGACGTTAATGTTGAATTGCTATATTGAAAAAAAAAGAAAATGTTATTTGATTTAAAAGTTGTCACCTATGTAATGAAAAAGGTCACTAATATTTTATGTGAAAATTTATGTGTGAAAAAGGTAAAAGAAGAAAGGAAAAAAAGGAAAAAATAGAGAATAAAATTTATATAAATAAATGTGTTATGTTGTAATATAGGAAATCACATAAAGTGCTATGTTAGAAATGATTGCATATTATGTTATGTTATGGTAGAAGTTTATGTCACATTCCATGTTAAATGTGCATATATGATATGTAATGAAATTTATTATGCACGTTATATGCTATTTTATGCAATTTGCTATGTAAGTTATATGTTATTTTATGTAATTTGCTATGTGAGTTATGTGCTACCTTATGTAATATGTTATGTATGAATATGTGTTATGTTATTTATTTTATGTAAATCATGCTGCAAGTTCCCTTAACTTTAAGAAGTCCCAATGGGTTGAAATGATACATACCCGAATCACCTTTTAGACGAAGGAAAATCGTTATGGGTTGAAATGATAAACCCAAGCGATTTTATTGATTTTGGAAATTTGGGATTGCGGGTTGAAATGATATATACCCGTAAAATTTAAATTATTGCGGATTGAAATGATAAATATCTGTATCACTTGACCCTAGGATAGAAAACTATATACGAACACAGTTGATCTGTTTTTATAGTGATTTCTGAAATTTTGGAAAGACGGGTTTGGAAAAAAAATGGTTTTAAAATTTAATATAAATTTTTTATTTTAAAAATATATGTAAAATTTAGATCTTAAAATTATACGTTTTAAAAAAATTTAAGTTTTTATAAGTTAAGTTTTAAAAATGTAAATTTTACGGTTTTACTTATAACTTAATTTTTTAAATATATAATATAAGAGTTATTTTAATAAAATTTAATACAAATAAAATTATATATTATACTTAAATTAATAAAATAGACTTTTGTAATAACTTTAATAAATGAGATTTGGAAGGTAAGTTGGAATTAATTTATAGTTGAAATGGTTTTAAGAATTGATTTGTAATTTAATTTAAATAAGGGTTGATTTGAAACTTATTGATTTTTTTTAGATTTTAAAGATATGATTTTTATAACTTAATAACTTGATTTTTTGTACAAAGGTGATTAAATGAATATTTTAAATTTAAATAAAATTGTAATTGAATATTAAATTTTGATTTAAATTTATAATTTGAGATTTTATTGAAATGTTATTAAAAATGATTAAGTGAATAATTTCAAATTTAAATAAAATTAAAGTTTAATTTTGAAATATAAATGGAATGTATCAAATTGAGTTATTATGAATTATTTGAATATTTAAACCGTGAAACCTATTGAACTGGGAGTGGTTTAAGTGGTTTAAATTTGAAGTTCAAACCTGGATTTGAAATAGATATAAATTAAAAATAGTTTAATGAGAATTTGAATTGATTTGTGAAATTAGAAGAAACAATTCTAATTTGAAACTATTTTTGATAATAAACTATTTTAATATATAAACTATTTCCAATATTTAAACTGTTTAAGTTGGAACTGTTATTATTTAGATTTAATGGATTTAGATGCGAATATTTTGATATGATGGCTTAAAATATTTTGTGGTTATGATTGCGAAAGTGAATATGATTTCGAAAGTGATATGATTTTGAAATGAACATGATATTTTGATATGAGGTATGAACTGTTTTAAAGATAAAATGACCACGGTGTGAAATAAGTGTTTGGTTGTTAAAGAGACTGGAATCAGATATTGTCATACTCTCTGCCAATACTGAAAACCACTTTAACAACTGTGCACGTAGTGGAGATTCCAGAACGAAGTAGGATGGTTTGGCGAGCGATTCTATATGAGGTATTAACGCAGCCCTGACTCTCGCGAGTCAGCTTGATGTGGCTAAAACAGGAGCTATACCTGGGCCAAGTGAGGTCACACCTCCGATCGAGCATGCTTCTCCGATACCATTCTATTACTTTGTGATTTGATTGGGTGCACCTTTGATTATGGAAGTGTGTCTCGAGGTGGGCTGTAGTAGCTGCTATGCGTTACCACCAGCCTGGTTCTGCAAAACGGTAGAATCATATCCTAGGCATTGCCTCGCGTGCCTTGTCACATGCCTTATCGCGCCCACTATGACTTTGGTTTGTACCGTACCTATAGAGTGCTCCTTGACTAAACCACCGGTTTGGTGGAGCTTACAGTATCTGTATAGACTACGGGAATATATAGTGTTAAGGGGGATATGGGTAACGCCTTAACGCTATTTTAATAGTTTACTTTACTATAGACATTATATATGTAGCGTATTGTACTATGCATGTAGATAGTTTCACGGATCCTTAAAGGATGGGAATCCCAAATATCCTTTAAGTTATATTGCATTTCACTTGACATTTCACTTGAGTTGATTTACTGTTATAAGAATGTTAATCCTGACTCGAGTGTTTTTCTTTATGCTCAGGTTAGACTGAGTGCCACAGCATTTGAGACTCACCTTTGGAGCTTGAAGCTTGGAGCTTCGCTTGAAGATCTGTCTTATACCTATTCAACTTTTAGTTATTTCCAGTGTTATGTTCAAACTTGTTAGTTATTTTTGTATTAGTGACTTCTATGTATTTAAGATTTTTCTATGTATTTGTTTCAAAACTCCGATGTTTCGTAGTAGCTTCATGAACTACTATTTATCTATTCCGCTGTGTATTGTTGTATTACTCTGTGTCTGTGATTCTGTGATTGATTTATTTAATGTATATCACTACGCCATAGATGACCTTCTTCAACATTTTTGCAAGGTGTTGCTAGCTAAAATGTTGCGATAGCTATAAAATTTTGGTCCTGCTGCAACGTTGTATTTTTGGTGTTACCTTAGCCATAAAAATGTGTTGCTCTAGCTAAACAAGTGTAACACGATGCAACATTTTTATATAGTGTTGCCATAGATATATTCTAATTAAAAAAATTAAAAAAAAAATTACACCTCAGCAATCCACACCACCATTTAAAACAAAATCTCAACCATCGATTCACACCATCGATCCACACCTTACCAATTTCCATTTCCCGCTTTACTTTTCACTCACCCGCTTTCGTTTCTCACCCCCAATTTTCCAATCTCTAATTTTTATTCCACCGACTTTAAAAAAAATGACGCCGCTCCTCCTTGTTTCTTCGATCTGGAGAATAACTGGCTTTGCTTTTATCCCCTGTCGGCCACATCAATTTCCGTTATTTTCTTTCGCCTCGCGTCAGTTTTCCTCACTACTTCGGGGTTTTCTTCCCACGTCAATAGTACACTATTAGTTATATTGAGATTTGGTTGTTCAGGCGTTCGATTTCACAATCCAATATCACAAACCCAAATTCTTTAGTTGGGCGTTTCAGTCGATTGGGTGGCAGTGGATTTGCGATTTTGTTCAGGTTTTTGGCGATTATGGTGATTCGAGGTAAGGTTGTGGGATTGTGATGGTTCAGGGAGTTGCTGATTTGGTCGCAATTTTGTGGTTGGGGCCTGATGTCAGAGTGGTGGGGGTAGTCGAATTGGTTTCGGTGAAGTTCTGGTTATTGGCAAGCAGGTGGAAGTAGTCGAATTGGTTTGGATACAGTTCAAAATTAGAGTGATGATATTGTAGTGTCATCAGTTTCTGATATCTCGAATGATAGTGGAATGGTTTTGGATATTGTCTCATATTGTAGACATGAGGGATTGAATGATTTATTGGAGCACAATGGATCGGTTTCCGTTGTTTGTTTAAATGGTAAGGGTATGTTTTGTTTAGGTAATGGTGATCAGGTGTGTCTCTTTTATGTAAATGATAAGGAGAATGTGCAAGTTTTATCTTTAAACATGCATAGAGTTATCAGGAATTGCATAAAGCTTTGGGCTTGTGGCGTGAATAGTAATAATGGTCAGTTTGTTAATGTGCTCGTTGGAAGGGATATTTGCAGGCCCGTTTGTTTGAGTTTTGAGGCTAATTGTGCAGAAGTTGCATTAAATGGTAAGAAGGTTAGCGTTTCAGCTCTTGGTTTGAACTCGGTTAATGTTCCAGTTTTCTTGAAGGCCTGTATTGAGTTGAATTTGAATAAAAAATGCACAGTTGAATTACCATCATATGAGGCATATAACCTGCGTATCCGTATTACTAATCGGACTCCTATATGTCTTCTCTGTAGGATTGCAATAGGCTTCAGTCCAAAAATTCATCAAATTTCAATGGTGGCCAACATATGAATTTGTCGAATGGTACTTTGCATCTTCATAATCAGGTTTGTCATGCTTCTCTATCATTTGGTCTTTTATTATTATTGTTATTATTTTATTTTTGGGTGAAATTCTGTGCTTATCAACCTAACGTAAAGTTACAGGAGCAAAATGGGATGAAACACTTTCAAATACCATCTTTTTCCATGGGCCAGAATCTGTTTCGAATAATTCGCCTGTATTTCATGCTTACCAACAGGTTTGTAGCTCGTAACCATCAAATTTTGTTTTCTTTATGACATGGCTGTGGTTTTAGGCTGTCATATCCTAGTCCACATTTGATTATGACTAATTTTCCTCATCTTATCGATGTTTTTTTTCACGTTGAAGTTGCCACGATCTATTGATGGAAATATTCTACAGCATCAAGTGGATGATTCAGCTCAAGCTAATAATACTATTGCTTCTAATGGTTCTGCAAAACCACGTGTCCGTGCACGACGTGGCCAGGCAACTGATCCTCATAGCATTGCTGAACGGGTTAGTGCATGTATATATTCGTCAGTGTCGGTGTTTGTATAAATTGAAACTGCATATGTAATGAGTGAACTGAGTGATGTAGCGAGGAATATCTGTATATGTGAATATCAGTGTTATATATCATTGAATTGTAAAATAGTGGAGTCGGGAATTTGTATTATTTCAAAAGTTGAAATAAAATATTTATTTAAATAAATTACTGTTTGAATATCAAATTCTGTGCAATAGCATTTTATTAAATAAATATTTATTTCTATTAAAAAATCAAATATGCTCTACATTGTGGGCCCCACAAATTCAGAAAGTTAATATCTATAGCAACATTTTGGAATGTTGCTACAGACACCTATGGATGTTGCTATAGACCCAAATAGGGTTCTATTGCAACAATATTACTTATGTTGCCTTAGATAGTCAAAATGTTGTCTTTGAGGTCTAAGGCAACGGCAAAAATTGCATCACCCGAAAAGTGTTGCCATAGACCTATGGCAACATTTTTTGGGCCTGACCCAACTTTTTTTTGTGTTGCAGAAGGCCATTTATGGCGTAGTGTATGCTGTGTTTTGCCAAATATAAATTACAATATGTTGTTTTGAGCAATTCAAGTCTGACATGTGTGGTTTATTGTCGATTAAAATGGTTCAAAATAGCGGGTCGTTCCATGTGGTATCAAAGCTCTGGTTTAGGAAAAACTTAGCTTATGGAGTAAAAACTCATTAAAGATAGGGTAGCAATACCCTAGAATGAGTAGAATCAATTACAGAAACATCCTTCCTTTCGAGCCTATCTTCTTAGTTAGGATTCTCTTTGATTAGGGTTCCTCTAAATTTGAATCTCTATCTTTGTTCTAAAATCCATTCTTGAATTATCCTACGAGAGAGCTTATTTGTTAGTGTTTTAAAAAAAAATTGTTTTGTATCGTATTGTTTATTTTGTTAAATATGATTATATTTTATATATAAAAGTATATTTTTCCTAAATTAGATAGTTAAATGAATTGGTTGTTAGAAATGATAATAATAGATTATTATTTATTGTTTTATTAACATTCCTAAACTGGTAACTATTGTCGTACGTTATAAGAAGATGAAATTTTATAAACATGGTTTATAAATCCGATTTGGAAATGAGATAAAATTAAATTATGGATTTGAGAATTTAATTTTCAGTGTTTTTCAAAATTTGGTTTTCATTTGGAAAAAAATAATATAAATATTATTTGAAAGTATTTTCGAGTAGAAATTTTTTCCAAAAGAATTTTAAAAGAAGCAAGTCGGTACTCTCCTCTTATGTCGCTGGAAAATAATTTCAGTGATGACTACAGCATCATCGACATTCATTTTTGAGTCTCAAAGTGGGGGAGGCCACTTAGTAACTTTGATACACTTTTTTTTTGTAAATTGGACTTTGATTTGAATTTCTTAAGTCTGATTTGATACACAAAAATATATATATATGCATATATTTATTTCAAAATGGTTTGAAGCGAAATCGAAAATTAAACTCTTAAATTTATGTTAAGTAATGGTTTTCAATTATTGAAATGAAGTAAAATTTCTAAATAATTGGAGTGTCTAAAATTAGAGATGAAATTAAAACAACTTGAAATAGTTAAACTAGGATAAAATTTATTTGTATAATACTCAATTGCATTCTAAAACATATATAACTTAACTGAAATATTTAAAAATTTAAAATGTTAACATGAATATGTAATTGAAGGGTATACAAGAGGAAACTTAAGTAATAAAAATGTCCAAACTAAACTTTTGCTTAATAAAAATATTGTAAATGAAAGGTAAATTGTATAGTGCTCAATTACATTCTGAAACATTAATAAAAACTTACCACGAAAAAGTTTGAATGTTAATGAGAACATGTAATTGAATAGTATACAATATAAAATGTAAGTAATAAGATGTCCAAAATGAAATTTGTTAAGGAAAGTTATAAATAAAAATTTGAGTTGTTATAATGAATGTTTATACACTTAATCTATGCTATAAGAAATGTTAAGTGAAATAAATTGAATAATAAAAAGAGAAGGATATTTAAGTAAATGAATATGAACTTAAGAAACTAAGCAAGTAATAAATAAATTTATATTTTGTAAACTGTTTTTGATACAAAGGTAAATTACAAAGAATGGTTGAAATAGAATTATGTAGTGGAATTAACTTAAGTGAAGTCAAATGGATTAAATAAATGAAACGAGTTAAATAAAATAGGATTTTTTTTGAAATAATAATAATAATAATAAATGAACTTAAGTAATAAAGATAAGGTGAATGTAAAAAAATTATGAATGAAAGTTAATTAAGTAGAGATGTAATAAATTTGGAATATATAAGTTATATAACTTGAAACTTGAGAAAATAGGAAGAAAAAAAACCCAAAATAAGAATGTGGTTAAACATTTTGGATAGGCAAAAGAAAATATGTAAATTTGATATTAAACTTAAGTAAATTTATAGAATGGTTAATTAAGTGATATTAACATTAAAGGAAATATACTATGTGAATGAAATAAAATAAATGATCATAAATAAATTTGAATGTGAAAGAGAATAACGAATATGATTGTAAACAAATGTAAATAAATAGGGTGAACATAACGAACGTTAATAATTGAATGTAAGTTAATTGGATATAATAGAACGGAAATTAATGGAATGAGAATTCATTGAATATGAATAAGTAAGCATGGAAAAAAATTTGTAACGAATGTTAATAAATTGAAAGTAAATCAATTGAATGTAAACCAATTAAATGTGGGTGAAACAAATGTATATAATTGAAAAATCAATTGAATGTAAATACATTAAATTGGAATCAATCAAATGAGAATGCAATGAATACTGATTGATTGAATAAAAATGGATTGAGACCAAATTAATTTAATGTAAATCAATTAAAATCGAATTAATTGAATATAAATCCATTGAATGATTAACGAGGTGAATAATAATAAGTGAATGTAAATCAATTAAGGAGTAAATAAGGTGAATGCAAATAAATTGGATATGAATGTAAATTAATTGAAAGTGAGTTAATTAGAATGATAATAATAAATGGATGTTAATAAGTAATAAAATGTATAAAGTTAACATTCGAAATGAAATTTATATGGTTTTGAATTAATTGTTTCAATCTGGTACTACTCATTTCGAATCTATCTTATCTTTCTATTTGCCTATATTCTACTCTCTTTCTTTTTCGGGGACGAAAAGTTTTGAGTGAGGGAGAGTGTAATGACTCGTAAATTCAAACAAATTCAAAAAATATTTATTATAATTGTTGAATACAATATGGTTAGAAATAAAGAATTTTCAATTATTACTGTAAATAATAATAATAATATTAACTTTGTTAGAATATAAAATATGATCTTAGATAAAATTCTAAAAGAACTAATCTTTAATGAAATGGAAGGTGGTAACGCGTATTAGAATATAATTTAATAATATTGATTGAATGTATTTGACAACTATATCGATGTAATTTCAATCAACTGTAAAAATAAATGTTATTAACGAATGGGAAAAACAATATTCTAAACATGATAGCATACAATAAGAAATCAATTATTTGGTAAGTAGATTTATACTCCTTGTGTCAACAATAAACTAATAGATTTGAATTACTAAGTTGTAACAATTGATTTATTCCTTGTAACGACCCGGTATTTCATGCCATTCGCATCCGCAGACTTGAATTGCTCAAAATATCAAATTGTTAATTTTATATTTGGCAAAACTCAGCATATACAGAAATAAATCAATCACAGAATCACAAACACAGAGTAATATAACAATAAGCAGTGGAATAGATAAATAGTAGTTCATGAAGCTACTTTATAAACAACAGAGTTAAAACAAAATACAACAGAAATCTCAAATACAATATAGTCTCGAATACAAACAGATGACAAGTCTGAACAAAACAATCGGATAGCTGAAAGCTGAATAGATATAGATGGATCTCCAAGTGAAGCTCCAACTCCAAAGTTGAATCTCAAATGCTGTGACATTCAGTCTGACCCGAGCATAAAGCAAAACACAAAACACTCGAGTTAGGATTAACATTCTTATATCAATAAATTCAACTCAAGTGAAATGCCAACTGAAATACAAGTAACTTAAAGGATGTTTGGGATTTCAATCCACTAAGGATCCGTGGAACTATCTACTATGTAGTAATATACGCTATTATAGTATGTCTATAGTAAAGTAAAAGTATTAAAATAGCATTAAGGTGTTAACCATATCCCCCATAACACATTTTATATATTCACGTAGTCTATACAATGCCGTACGCTCCACTAAACCGGTGGTTTACACAGAGGACACCACATAGGTATGGTACAAAACAAACTTGTAGAAGATGCGATAGGGCAGCGATAAGGAACTCGAGGCAATGCCAGGGTATATGTACCGTTTGCGGATCCGAACTGGTGGTAATGCATAGCAGCTACTACCGCCCACCTCGTGACACACTCCCAAATCATAGGGTGCAACTAATCAAATCACAAAAGCAATAAAATGGTATCGAAGAAATGTGCCTGATCGGAGGAATGACCTCACTTGCGCGGCGTGGCTCTTGTTTTAGCCGCATCAAGCTGACTCATGGGAGTTAGGGTCACGTAAATACCATATAGAATCGTCACCAAACCATCCTACTTCATTCTGGAATCTCCACCACGTACACAGTTGTTAAAGTGGTTTTTGGTATTGGTAGAGAGTATGACAATATCCGATCCCGGTCTCTTTATGTAACGACCCAGTGTTTTGGACCATTCAAATCGACAATAAATCAACACATGTCGGACTTGAATAATTCAAAACGATGGATTGTAAATAAAATTTGGCAAAACTCAGAATATACAGTAAATAAATATAATCACAGATCACAGACACAAAGTAAAATAATGATAATGCAGCGGAAACAAAAGGATAGTAGTTCATGAAGCTACTATATATATATAACAGAGTTAAACAAGATACAACAGAGGTCTCGAATACAATAGATGTCTCAATACAATAATCAAATACCAGATCTGAATACATCACTGGATCGACGGAATAACTGAAAACAGGATCGATAGATAGTTGGATCTCCAAGCGAAGCTCCAACTCCAAAGGTGAGTCTCAAATGCTGTATCACTCAGTCTGACCCGAGCGTAAAGCAAAACACAAAAACACTCGAGTCAGGATTAACATTCTCATATTAATAAATCCAACTCAAGTGAAATATCAACTGAAATACAAGTAACTTAAAGGATGTTTGGGATAACCATCCTCTAAGGATCCGTTAAACTATTTACTATGTAGTAATATTCGCTATTATAATAGTGTCTAAATAAGTAAAGTATAATCATATTGGAAAATAGCGTTAAGGGGATGGAGAACCTTAACGCGGTCGGATCTTAAAATCATAATCGTAGTAAATCTCGATATGGTAGGTGACACGGCACAACTAGGCAATGCCAGGGTAGATATACCAATTACGCACACGGACTGATGGATACGCATAGCAGCCACTACCGTTCCACCTCGAACAACATTCCCAAATCGGAGGATGGCCATCTAGTCAAATCACAAGTAAGAGTATAATATCGAAGAAATGCGTCCGAGAAGAGGTGCTACCTCACTGGTCCGAGATCGCTCCTGTTTTAGCCACCTTATGCCAACTCACGGGAGTTGGGTCCACGTAACATACCTTAAGAACGTCACCACCATCCTACTTCATTCTGGAATCTCCACCGCGTACACGGTTGTCAAAGTGGTTTTCGGTATCGACAGAGAGTATGTCCATATCCGATCCCGGTCTCTTTGCCAACCAATCGTTATTATAACACCGTGGTCATTTCACAATAGTTTATACTTCAAAACCAAAATATATCATTATCATTTCAAAACCCAATTTAATACGATATCATTTTATTTCAGATATATCCATTTTCAAAATCATATTACTTTCCAAAGTTATAATGCTTTCGAAATCATAACACTTTCCTTTTAAACAGTTTAGACATTAAAATTTCGTTATAAAATAAATTAGTTTCCTCAAATTTCACAAATCGACTCAAATAACTCGAATTTCAAAAATTTAATTTAATCAAATCTCACATTATCAGTTTCAACTCGATTCAGCTTCTAAATAAACCATTTCAAATTATCGATTTCAAATACATATCTGAACCATAAAATAAGCCATTTCAATTTTTTTTTCAAAGCTTTAAATATTCGACATTTCAAAACTAAATTCGATAAATTTATATACATATCAGATTCACTTTATAATTATTTAGTTTTGAAATATTAACTTAACATTTCCAAGACATTTGAATACAATTTCAATTTACAATTTAAATAAACAAAAGATCTCATTTAAATATTTACGTTTGAAATATCCATTTAATTCACCTTTTCAAATTTCAAGTTGTAAATCACTTCTTTAAATTTCAAATTCAATACATTTCAAATCAAACTTATTTAAGTATAATTCTTAAATAAATACAATTTCAATCAAATTTCTAATCATTATAAATTCTATATTTGAAAATATAGATATTAAATAAATACTTAAACATATTATTTATCAACTTTACAACTTTAATAAATCCTTAAATCAATATTTATCAAAACCATATATTTCTTTTCAAAACCATAGAAATCATTTTCACAACGTTTATATATAGACCAACGGTGCCTGTATATAATTTTCTATCCTACGGTCAAGTGATACGGATATTTATCATTTCAATCCGCAATTTAAAATATATTCGGGTATATATCTTCTCAACCCGAAATCCCAAATTCAATTTAATGAAAATCGCTTGGGTTTATCATTTCAACCCATAACGATTTTCTCCTATTCTACAGATCGTTCGGGTATGTATCATTTCAACCCATAGTGATTCTATACTAACAGGGAACTTGCAGAGTGATAACAGATATGATAATAAAATAACAACAGTAACAGGCATATATCAACAATATACATAACAGATAATGGTGTCGGATGTCATAGGTGAACAGATACAGATAATGACATATATAACAATGTAAATAACTAACATCAGCATATTTCAATTGACATTTCAATTGAAATCAAACTTAATAAATATAAGAACATTAATCGTGAGTGATTGCTCACCTTTCGAGGTTAGAGAGAATAGATAACAAGACAAGCTACGATTTGAGTCTCGATATAGTTTATCGACCGACCCAACGACAGATCTCAAAGCGATGTAAGCAGAACACAGATTCGACAGACAAATTGCTAGATAAGGAATTAATGAGAACAAATCAGAATTAATTTGATATAAGCGAACAAGATATATATCATTATTATATTTATAAGATCAATAATTTAATTCAAGACAAATACAAAATAAAATATATACGTATCATTCAAAATTACTATTTCTCAAACCCATCAAAAATCAAGATATATATATTTTAAAGTCTATAAGTATATTTAAGGTCAAAATATTAACGTATATAATATATATATATATATATATAAACACATATATATAGTCAAACAAAATTTTCTCCCCTCCCGCCATTAGTTTAAATTCTAACATATATAATATTTTATATGCAGCCTTATATAACAACATCAATAACTTACTATACAAAAATAAATAAATGCGTCCTTAGCGAAGCAGCGTATTATAACCTGTGTACTTAACCTATAATATGCTTTACATGAATTAACATATACAACTAATACCATATACCTATAATGTACAGATGTCTCTTCAATAAAATATAAAACAAACATATACATATCTTTCCTTTTCTTTTCAAATATATACACTAGCATATACTTTGTAAACATAAATATGTTACTCTTATATAGATAACAGCCATACTCACGTTTGTCTAGACATACACAATAACTAACTAAAAAAAAACTTATAACTGACATGAACCAAACTCGAGCTCATGTGTACGTATATACAACTGAAAACATTTATAACACAACTTCGTATATTTTCAAAATTTCCAGATCAACATAAAACAAAATATATACTTATAAACAAGTTGCCTTACGCACACCTAATCTATAAACTAATATAACATGAATAAGTTACACTTCTATATAATATAACCTGGAAACAGCATGTAATATATATTCGAAATAATATAAACAATTCGTACATACATATTTTTATATATAAAATTTATATAACTAACTCTAACTTCAATACATAACTACAAATATATAAAACATACATACTATACAATTCAAAAGAAACCATAACAGACAAACGTAAACAAGTGCAACTAATATATAATATATGTACGATTTATAATATACTTGTAAACATATTACTATGAATAAATATATGCTGTAAAACATATCAAATACTTAACACATATAATATGTATACATTTATAATTTACTATTTAGCAAGCCTATATACCATATCATATAGAATATATATAATACGTGAGATAAACACAAATATAATATAGAAATATAATACCTTTTTATAAAAGAGGATGCACTGGGAAAAAATGTAAAGGAGGAGGAGCTGGAAACCACGACAGGCAGCAAGGAGGAGACGAGGCTGAGGCAAGTGAAGGTTAGGTGGGCGAAGGCGGCCAGAACGAACTGGTAAAGAGGAGGGTTTGTGGGCAGCGGGTCCGAGATGAGGCTGAGCAAGTAGATGAAGGCGGAGAGCAAAACACGGTGGTCGTGGACAGATGGCGGAGGTGAGGCAGATCTGGGCGTAAGGCGGTTATTGGTGGCTGGTCGCTGTGATGGATCAGGGAGTTGTGGTGATGGTTTAGCTTCGGGTTGCCTGGCAAGGCAGGGGACGGTGCGAGTTGTGGAAAAGAGATAGGAGTGGTCAGGTTGGAGGCTGCTGCCTAGTCGAGGCCGAAAGGAGGTGCTGGGTGGATGGTTTCATGGTGGATCGGGGTTGCTGCCGGATCTGGAAGCGCGGTCCGGGACGTGGAGGAGAAGGACGAGGTGTGTTGCGTGCTGACATTTGTGGTGGGAAGCTTGTGATCTGGCTGAGGGTCGGCTTTGCAAAAAAATAATTTATATATTTTTTTTTTAGAGGAAACGAAAGTGGGTGGATCTGGCATGAAGATGAGCAGGCACAATGTAATATATATGTTGTCTTGTATACAAATTTTTTTGTAAATAAAACAATGAAGAAGGAAGGCCACGTGTTAAGAGTTTGAAGGTGAAAAGTTGGAGCAGGTTCGAAATTTGAAAGCAACAGCAAATATAAATTCCTGGAAAAGATTAAAAGCACGGCTAGACATTGATTCAAAACAAATAAGTACAGAAATTTATTTGAGGAGAAACGGTAGGGTAGGAATAGAAATAGGTTGAATTGTTCAGAGGCTTTAATGTAGGAGCATGCTAGAAATTTGAACTGAAGGAAGGAGTAAAGTCAGAAATTTTGGTACCGTTACAACGAACCGTTTTATTATTTCCGTCGCGTACCGGACCTCAAAATATAGAAATAAATATACCGCAGAGATCAGCACGACGAGACGATTAAAATGGTACACAGATATCAGTGGTACGGTCATCCGATCAAAAGTCGATAACCGGTACCAGAAATGCTGCTATTCTAACAGAATTAAGATAAACGGAGCAACAGAAGTCCAAATTTGACGAAACGAAAGATGACGTCTCACTCAGAAGATGATTTACAAATTTTCTATGTAAAAATATTTAGGTTTGGAAAACATTTTATTATCATCAATTTTAACTGATTAAATTGAAGTAAATTTACGCGCGAAATAAATTTTCATATTTTCGGACGAAAATTTACCAATTGCTATCTTTAATTAGACGCATTCCAAATATCAAATTTATATTTCAAAATTTTATCGTTTAAAATTTCACAAAAATTCGATTAATTAAATAAATAAAACCACTGAAATTTACGGGTCGTTACACTCTCCCCCACTCAAAACTTTTCGTCCCCGAAAAGGAAGAAGGTAGGAGAATAGAAACAACCAGAAAGAAATTAGATTCAAATACAAATAAAACAATTAAATTAACTGTATGAATTTCAAATTAAACTAATTAATATTCAACAATTTTGTTTAATTCATTTGAGTTCACTTAAGTTAAATAAATCTATCTATTCTAAATTCATTATCTTATTATCTAGTCATTCTCAATTAACAATTTCTAAATCAATCAATTTGTATAATCATTTATTTTCCTCATATTTTATTCAACAAATTTAATTCTTTTATCCAAATTATTATTAAGTTTATTCCACTTAAAAAAATATTTCTCATATATTTAAACCATATAAATTAATTTAAACCATAAAAATTACAATTTAAATTAATTTATATTTAATAATTGATTTTAAATTCAAGGTATTTCCATAAGTTGATCTAATTTCAATTAATTAATTCTTGCAAAACAACTTTTATTTGTCTCATCTATTATTCAATTAAATTATTATTCTATTTCTCTCTACTAACATCTTTATAATAAAATTTAAGTATATAACATTTATTATAACCACTCAAATTTTACTTATAAATTTCTTTATATTGTATATTATCCAACTACATTTTTAACTTCTGAAATTTTAGGTAAGTTATGCTAAGATGTAATTGAGTATTATACAAATAAGATTTTACAATTCAGTTATTCCCAGTTAAATATTTATCCAAGAATTTTGACTTCAATTTATAATTGAAATCATCTTTAAACCTAAAATTTAAGAATTTAAATCTCCGATTTACTTCAAACAATTTAGAGATATATATAATATATTTATATCAAATCAAATTAAATTTTAAAATCAGATACTTATATATATATACATCAAATTATACTGAAGAAATTCAAATCGAATATTTTTTTTTCAAAACAAAACCATAGCAAAGCTACAGAATGGTTTCTCCTCTTCGAAACTCGAAAATGAATGTCGATGATGCGGCCGTCATCACCGAAATTATTTTCCAACGACAAAGAGAAGAGCACTGGTTTAAACATTTAAAATTCTTTGAAAACCATTTTATTCGAAAATACTTTAAATAATATACATTTTAGGACTTTAAAACAAAGTTTGAAATCACCAGAAATTTAATTCTTAAATTCTCAATTTAAATTCATTTCAATTTCAAATAAATTTAAAAACAATAGTCATTTTGCAATAGTCAATGACTTACAAAACAATAACATCAAAATCAAATATTATCATTTTCAACAACCAAATTATTTAACTTTTAATTCCAGAATATTTTCTTATATATTTATAATATAATCATACAAATTTATTTCATTTATCAAATTTGAAAAATTATATTGTGTCAGTTTGCTCTGTTCAAGTGTTTTGGAAATTCTATCGATAGCGTTGATCAGACGAATCGATCGAAAATCCAAACCAACATCAACAACTCAAACAACACACTATAAACATATACTATTTTATATTAATTACAAATACACTCCCTCACACGATGATTCCAGAATTGGATTCCAACACAAGGATGGAGATCCAAATATATAGGGACTCTAATCAAAGAGAATTCTAATCTAAAATAGATTGGCTCGAAACGAAGGTTAGATGATTGCATTTCAAACAGGAAGATGGATAAAATTGTATAAATCGCGGGCAACCTTAACCGGGTCAACCGTGATTTCATAGATAAGATCGATGTAGAATTCTGAAGCAAATTGACATTCGATTACCAGATGTACAATTCGAGCATAAGATAGTAGCATCGTAAACCGAGGATACAGAAATCTCCGGTGAATTAATACCGATTGTAAAGAGTTTCACCCCAGTACAAATTATTTGAAGATTGGCGAGACCGCCGATTTATTATAGAGATCATTTGCAGTGGAGTTATGGGATACTCCAGAATCAAAAGACACGAATGGACTTTGGAACCGAAGTGAACGTCCCAAAATTCAAAGGAACCGAGTCAAAGAAGAAGGAATTCAAGCACGAACGAAAGTGATTCTGTAATTGAATTTACTACATATGCTGAGTTTTGCCTAAAACCTCGCTCTGATACCACATGTAACGACCCAGTGTTTTGGACCATTCAAATCGACAATAAATCCACACATGTCGGACTTGAATAATTCAAAACGATGGATTGTAAATAAAATTTGGCAAAACTCAGAATATACAATAAATAAATATAATCACAGATCACAGACACAGAGTAAAATAATGATAATGCAGCGGAAACAAAAGGATAGTAGTTCATGAAGCTACTATATATATATAACAGAGTTAAACAAGATACAACAGAGGTCTCGAATACAATAGATGTCTCAATACAATAATCAAATACCAGATCTGAATACATCACTGGATCGACGGAATAACTGAAAGCAGGATCGATAGATAGCTGGATCTCCAAGCGAAGCTCCAACTCCAAAGGTGAGTCTCAAATGCTGTATCACTCAGTCTGACCCGAGCGTAAAGCAAAACACAAAAACACTCGAGTCAGGATTAACATTCTCATATTAATAAATCCAACTCAAGTGAAATATCAACTGAAATACAAGTAACTTAAAGGATGTTTGGGATAACCATCCTCTAAGGATCCGTTAAACTATTTACTATGTAGTAATATTCGCTATTATAATAGTGTCTAAATAAGTAAAGTATAATCATATTGGAAAATAGCGTTAAGGGGATGGAGAACCTTAACGCGGTCGGATCTGAAAATCATAATCGTAGTAAAGCTCGATATGGTAGGTGACACGGCACAACTAGGCAATGCCAGGGTAGATATACCAATTACGCACACGGACTGATGGATACGCATAGCAGCCACTACCGTTCCACCTCGAACAACATTCCCAAATCGGAGGATGGCCATCTAGTCAAATCACAAGTAAGAGTATAATATCGAAGAAATGCGTCCGAGAAGAGGTGCTACCTCACTGGTCCGAGATCGCTCCTGTTTTAGCCACCTTATGCCAACTCACGGGAGTTGGGTCCACGTAACATACCTTAAGAACGTCACCACCATCCTACTTCATTCTGGAATCTCCACCGCGTACACGGTTGTCAAAGTGGTTTTCGGTATCGACAGAGAGTATGTCCATATCCGATCCCGGTCTCTTTGCCAACCAATCGTTATTATAACACCGTGGTCATTTCACAATAGTTTATACTTCAAAACCAAAATATATCATTATCATTTCAAAACCCAATTTAATACGATATCATTTTATTTCAGATATATCCATTTTCAAAATCATATTACTTTCCAAAGTTATAATGCTTTCGAAATCATAACACTTTCCTTTTAAACAGTTTAGACATTAAAATTTCGTTATAAAATAAATTAGTTTCCTTAAATTTCACAAATCGACTCAAATAACTCGAATTTCAAAAATTTAATTTAATCAAATCTCACATTATCAGTTTCAACTCGATTCAGCTTCTAAATAAACCATTTCAAATTATCGATTTCAAATACATATCTGAACCATAAAATAAGCCATTTCAATTTTTTTTTCAAAGCTTTAAATATTCGACATTTCAAAACTAAATTCGATAAATTTATATACATATCAGATTCACTTTATAATTATTTAGTTTTGAAATATTAACTTAACATTTCCAAGACATTTGAATACAATTTCAATTTACAATTTAAATAAACAAAAGATCTCATTTAAATATTTACGTTTGAAATATCCATTTAATTCACCTTTTCAAATTTCAAGTTGTAAATCACTTCTTTAAATTTCAAATTCAATACATTTCAAATCAAACTTATTTAAGTATAATTCTTAAATAAATACAATTTCAATCAAATTTCTAATCATTATAAATTCTATATTTGAAAATATAGATATTAAATAAATACTTAAACATATTATTTATCAACTTTACAACTTTAATAAATCCTTAAATCAATATTTATCAAAACCATATATTTCTTTTCAAAACCATAGAAATCATTTTCACAACGTTTATATATAGACCAACGGTGCCTGTATATAATTTTCTATCCTACGGTCAAGTGATACGGATATTTATCATTTCAATCCGCAATTTAAAATATATTCGGGTATATATCTTTTCAACCCGAAATCCCAAATTCAATTTAATGAAAATCGCTTGGGTTTATCATTTCAACCCATAACGATTTTCTCCTATTCTACAGATCGTTCGGGTATGTATCATTTCAACCCATAGTGATTCTATACTAACAGGGAACTTGCAGAGTGATAACAGATATGATAATAAAATAACAACAGTAACAGACATATATCAACAATATACATAACAGATAATGGTGTCGGATGTCATAGGTGAACAGATACAGATAATGACATATATAATAATGTAAATAACTAACATCAGCATATTTCAATTGACATTTCAATTGAAATCAAACTTAATAAATATAAGAACATTAATCGTGAGTGATTGCTCACCTTCCGAGGTTAGAGAGAATAGATAACAAGACAAGCTACGATTTGAGTCTCGATATAGTTTATCGACCGACCCAACGACAGATCTCAAAGCGATGTAAGCAGAACACGGATTCGACAAACAAACTGCTAGATAAGGAATTAATGAGAACAAATCAGAATTAATTTGATATAAGCGAACAAGATATATATCATTATTATATTTATAAGATCAATAATTTAATTCAAGACAAATACAAAATAAAATATATACGTATCATTCAAAATTACTATTTCTCAAACCCATCAAAAATCAAGATATATATATTTTAAAGTCTATAAGTATATTTAAGGTCAAAATATTAACGTATATAATATATATATAAACACATATATATAGTCAAACAAAATTTTCTCCCCTCCCGCCATTAGTTTAAATTCTAACATATATAATATTTTATATGCAGCCTTATATAACAACATCAATAACTTACTATACAAAAATAAATAAATGCGTCCTTAGCGAAGCAGCGTATTATAACCCGTGTACTTAACCTATAATATGCTTTACATGAATTAACATATACAACTAATACCATATACCTATAATGTACAGATGTCTCTTCAATAAAATATAAAACAAACATATACATATCTTTCCTTTTCTTTTCAAATATATACACTAGCATATACTTTGTAAACATAAATATGTTACTCTTATATAGATAACAGCCATACTCACGTTTGTCTAGACATACACAATAACTAACTAAAAAAAAACTTATAACTGACATGAACCAAACTCGAGCTCATGTGTACGTATATACAACTGAAAACATTTATAACACAACTTCGTATATTTTCAAAATTTCCAGATCAACATAAAACAAAATATATACTTATAAACAAGTTGCCTTACGCACACCTAATCTATAAACTAATATAACATGAATAAGTTACACTTCTATATAATATAACCTGGAAACAGCATGTAATATATATTCGAAATAATATAAACAATTCGTACATACATATTTTTATATATAAAATTTATATAACTAACTCTAACTTCAATACATAACTACAAATATATAAAACATACATACTATACAATTCAAAAGAAACCATAACAGACAAACGTAAACAAGTGCAACTAATATATAATATATGTACGATTTATAATATACTTGTAAACATATTACTATGAATAAATATATGCTGTAAAACATATCAAATACTTAACACATATAATATGTATACATTTATAATTTACTATTTAGCAAGCCTATATACCATATCATATAGAATATATATAATACGTGAGATAAACACAAATATAATATAGAAATATAATACCTTTTTATAAAAGAGGATGCACTGGGAAAAAATGTAAAGGAGGAGGAGCTGGAAACCACGACAGGCAGCAAGGAGGAGACGAGGCTGAGGCAAGTGAAGGTTAGGTGGGCGAAGGCGGCCAGAACGAACTGGTAAAGAGGAGGGTTTGTGGGCAGCGGGTCCGAGATGAGGCTGAGCAAGTAGATGAAGGCGGAGAGCAAAACACGGTGGTCGTGGACAGATGGCGGAGGTGAGGCAGATCTGGGCGTAAGGCGGTTATTGGTGGCTGGTCGCTGTGATGGATCAGGGAGTTGTGGTGATGGTTTAGCTTCGGGTTGCCTGGCAAGGCAGGGGACGGTGCGAGTTGTGGAAAAGAGATAGGAGTGGTCAGGTTGGAGGCTGCTGCCTAATCGAGGCCGAAAGGAGGTGCTGGGTGGATGGTTTCATGGTGGATCGGGGTTGCTGCCGGATCTGGAAGCACGGTCCGGGACGTGGAGGAGAAGGACGAGGTGTGTTGCGTGCTGACATTTGTGGTGGGAAGCTTGTGATCTGGCTGAGGGTCGGCTTTGCAAAAAAATAATTTTTATATATTTTTTTTAGAGGAAACGAAAGTGGGTGGATCTGGCATGAAGATGAGCAGGCACAATGTAATATATATGTTGTCTTGTATACAAATTTTTTTGTAAATAAAACAATGAAGAAGGAAGGCCACGTGTTAAGAGTTTGAAGGTGAAAAGTTGGAGCAGGTTCGAAATTTGAAAGCAACAGCAAATATAAATTCCTGGAAAAGATTAAAAGCACGGCTAGACATTGATTCAAAACAAATAAGTACAGAAATTTATTTGAGGAGAAACGGTAGGGTAGGAATAGAAATAGGTTGAATTGTTCAGAGGCTTTAATGTAGGAGCACGCTAGAAATTTGAACTGAAGGAAGGAGTAAAGTCAGAAATTTTGGTACCGTTACAACGAACCGTTTTATTATTTCCGTCGCGTACCGGACCTCAAAATATAGAAATAAATATACCGTAGAGATCAGCACGACGAGACGATTAAAATGGTACACAGATATCAGTGGTACGGTCATCCGATCAAAAGTCGATAACCGGTACCAGAAATGCTGCTATTCTAACAGAATTAAGATAAACGGAGCAACAGAAGTCCAAATTTGACGAAACGAAAGATGACGTCTCACTCAGAAGATGATTTACAAATTTTCTATGTAAAAATATTTAGGTTTGGAAAACATTTTATTATCATCAATTTTAACTGATTAAATTGAAGTAAATTTACGCGCGAAATAAATTTTCATATTTTCGGACGAAAATTTACCAATTGCTATCTTTAATTAGACGCATTCCAAATATCAAATTTATATTTCAAAATTTTATCGTTTAAAATTTCACAAAAATTCGATTAATTAAATAAATAAAACCACTGAAATTTACGGGTCGTTACACTTTAACAATCAAACATTATTATAACACCATGGTCATTTCATTTCAAACAGTTCATGATTCATACCAAAATATCATATCATTTCAAACCATATTAATTTGGTATCATTATACACTTTAAATCATATTCGTTTCCAAAATCGTAACACTTTCAAAATTATAACACTTTCGAAATCGTAACACTTTTGAAATCATAACAATTGGAAATCATAACACTTTGGGAATCATAACACTTTCGACTTAAACAGTTTAGATATTGAAAATAGTATATGTACATTAAAGTAGTTATAAATTAAAATGGTTTATATATTAAAATAATTTATATATTTTAAAATAGTTTATATGTTAAAATACTTTATATAATAAAGTAACTCCAATTTCACAAATCGATTTAAATCAGCTTAAATCCAAAAATTCAATTTGAATTAGTTCCAGTTTAACCATTTCAATTTAAAATTCAAAGATTCAAGTTTAAATATTCGAACATTTACAATATAAATTTCATTTACAATTCAACATTTAACTTTAAATTTATTCAAATTGGAAAGTATTCACTTAATCATTTCAATAACAATTTATTTAAAATCCTAATTTATAAATTTAAATCAATATTAAATATTCAATCACAATTTTATTTAAAATTTCGAATATTCATTTAATCACTTTTAATCAAATCAAGTTATAAATCATATTGTTTCAAAATCTCAAAATCAATGAGTTCAAACAAATTCTTATTTAAATTCAATCATTAACCAATTTTTTTTCAATATAGTAAAATTATAAGTAAAATCTTAAAAATTTATAATTTCAAAACTAACTAATAACTTAATAATTTCCAAACGTAAATTTTAAAAATCTAAAAATTAAACCTTTATATAAATAACATATATATATATATAAGATCTTAAAATCAATATTTATTAAAATCATATATTTCCTTTCAAAACCTTGGAAATCATTTTCAAAATATATATATAGACCAACAGTGTCTGTATATAATTTTCTATCCTATTGTAACGACCCTAGATTTTAATTAATTTAAATTGATAATTAAATGAATTTTTGAATAAAAATTTGCAAAATTAATTATAAATGGAAGCAAGTTTCCCCGAATCCAAATAAATTTGGTATAAATCATTTAAATTTAAAAAATATTGTAAATATTGTATATATGTGAATATATATGTATTTGAGCATATATGAGCAAATTTGATATAATATATATATGTATATATTTGATTTGAATTTAAATTGTGAATAAATGGGTTAAAGATAAATTACAATAATAAATATTAGAAGTGATGATTTAAGTTAGAAATAAAAATAAATATGAAGTAGAATAATAATAATTAATATTTAAACTAGGAATAGAAATTAATATAAGATAAATTTTAATAAAAATAGAAAGTAGAACATTTGCTAAATTTTAACAACATAATAAAATAGAAATTATTTTTACTATGAGATAATAAGACTAAAGAAGAAAAATAAAATATAACATAACTAAATATACGTATGTAAACAAAGTATAAGTCAAAAAGGCAAAGAAAACAAACAAAGTAATACATGTGCTTAGCCACCACAACAATACCATCAGCTGATTCAAGCAAGCAAAGGCAAGTAAAATATGCATGTAAAATAAGCAAGTTTGTACATGATAATTTATACTATCATCTCTAGTACACAAGAGATATACATCAGCCCCGAAAAGAAGAAACAAAATGAATATATGTTTGTACACCTTAATTAATGCAAGGTACCTCAGCCTCTTTAGTACACGAACCAGCCACCAAAACAAAGAAAATATCTTTGGTAATAATTTGTACAAACTCATTTTATAACCCTGTAACTTGTTTATATCTATCAACCTGTAAACTTCTTTTATCTATCAACTCCTCTTTTATATACATCAACCTCTTCTTCTCATCAATTCGTTCATTTAAAACTAAGAAAAATATGAAGTAAATATTATCTTAAAACCTAAAAACAACAATACAACCCAGATCAACCAGAGATTAAAGACTAGGAGATTTCAACTTGCCAGTTTACAACTGCTTCAAGCATAAAAAGAAAAGCTCTGTTTATTCTTCTTTCTTCTGGAAAATAGGTGAGTAACTTTATTTTTTTTAAATTTTAAAGGATGAAATTGTTGTGAATACACTTGTGAATAGATATGGTTGTATCTACATATATATGAATGCTCTGTGAAAAATGATAGTATATGTGAGCAAGCTGTAGTTATATTTGTCCACTGTTTCAAGTTTGAAAACAACAGACCCTGTTTTTTTTTTAAAAAAAATCTTTCTCTCTCGATCTATTTTTTTCAGGATGTAGAGTTAAAACAAGAAGTGATTGTTATAACCTATACTTGGGATTAAAATTTTATTCAAGCCAAAACAAATTGTTTTTAGCTCGGGAACTCAAGAGATCTGATAACATTTTCAATGGGTAAAATTTCAAACTTCATGATTCACAAATCCAGGCATGCGAATGAAATCTTTATACTAAAACATGATTTTTAAGGTTTAAATCGTGACTTTTAGATGAGTGATGAGAGAGCAGTTCAGGTGGTTTGAATTTTCGTTCTTTTGTCAAGTTCAGGCGATCGCGCCATTGAGGGAGGTCGGGCTTCTCGAGGAGGGTAGAGGAGTGACCAGTGGTTCATGGAAAAATAGTAGAAGTGTGGTCAGGTGAACGTGGAGGCGACGGTGATGATTTCTTTTTCGTAAACCTAGTTTGGATAGGCGCCTGTTTTTTTCGATTCGTTTGTCACCGATAGGTGATCGAGTTGCTCGTGCCTTCGGGTGATGGAAGCCTGGTCAGTGACGAGTTCACGGCCGGAGTTGGGTAGCCGTTAGTGGTCGGAGCGTCGAGCAGGGGTGTTGCCAGGTTTTGGAGTGAAGTTGCTTTCGAGTTTTCCAGGTTTTGTTTCTGGTACCTGTATCGAGCTCGAACGCTCGATTTTGATTTGATGATGTGATCATCGATCTGATGATCGGAATAGGACTGGGGGAGGATCGCCGATGTGGGAGGATGGTCAATGTTGATCGGCGATGGCCTTGGTGATGGTACACGTGCACCATGTGTCACTGGTATCTGATGAAGTTTGGGTGGATTGTGAGTTGGGAAGAAGAAGGTGACTCGAAGCAGATCGCGGGAGAATTGGTGAAAAACTCAAAGTACTACTCGAGTTTTGAAGGGGTAGTACTCGGGTGGTTTTATTTTCAAAACCGCAGTATTAAAATAAAAAGAAGTTAAGAAAAATTTGTGTTTCAACTGGACTTAAGCATTGTGAATTTAATAAATGTTTAACAAAATTAAGTTAAAACTTTAATACCAGTTTAATTATATAGTTAATACTTTACAGTGTCTCAACTCTAAATTATTATTTTGACTAAGTAATTGATTTAAGTTAAGTATTAAATTAATTAACTTTTAAAAGTTTGTAGTTAGTAATAAATTGGTTTTCAAAGTTTAAAGAAGATTTCTTTAAGAATGTTTGTTAAGTTGAATGATTAATTTATGATGGAGATTAAGACTTAATCAATAGCAATTAATGATAACTAATCATTAATTAAAGATAATTACTTAATTAAAAGTAATTAATTTATGATTAAAAGTGGATTAAGCAAGTAATTAACATTGATTTAAGATTAAGCGTAGTCATTTATCATAACTAATTAAGAATGATTAATTTAATGATAATAAATTTATTATGGGTCAATTATTAATTAAAGATAATTGATTAAAATGATAAATTAAATAATTAAAGGTTAATTATTTAATAATTAAAGGTTGATGAATTATAATTAAAGGTTAAATAAATTTATTATAAATGATTAATTAATAAATGATTAATTAATAAATGATTAAAGAATAATTAATCAAAATAATTTGTAATTTATCGATGTTGATTAACCAGGATTAGTAATTCATAAGAAATTAATCTGATTTGAATTAATCAGACAATTAACTGATTTTACTTATGAATGTTTGGATTCTATTGATTTGATTGTTTGATATCCCTGATATGTGATGCTTTGTGATACATCCTGATTTATGTTGTGATCTGTAATTTACTTATCTGTGATATATATATCTGTGATCTGGGAATGAAGATGAGCGTTATAGTTTATATCGCTTATCAACTATATTTTTGTGTTTTAATATGCGATGATTGAATGATGCACTATCGTGTTAAAACCTTGGACCACACTTATACACACACCAATATGGATTTCACGTGGAAATCGGTTAAGTCACAGATGATTTAAATTTGATATTTTTGAAATTGAAATTTTAAATTCAATTGATTTTGAAATTGGAAATGTTGGGTTTTTCAAATAGTCAGGTTCAGTAAATTATCTGGAGCTAGTTCAGTCTTTGGATATGGACTGCACTTGCTTATCTTTGTGCATCGTTATTGGGAGTTCAAGCTATTTCTGGATTAGCGCTTTGAAGATGGAGATTATCAGCTGCTGTTGTTATCGTTTTCTTTTCCCCTGCTATTTCTTGTATCATATCTCTGATGTATATTGATATTCATTGTATCACTCTATTGTATCAGATATTGTATATCAATGTATTATTCTTTTTCTTCCGTTGTGTTATTTACTTAACTGTGTTATAAGCTCCGGCGACTCGGATTTGAACGGTCGAATCTATGGCATTCGAGTACGATGTAAAGTATGGATGTCGATTTTCGAGCGCGAAAAATCCGCGATCGTTACACCTATGGTCAAGTGATACAGATATTTATCATTTTAATCCGCAATTTAAATATCTATGTGTATATATTATTTCAACCCGCAATCCCAAAATTTTAAATAAATGAAAATCACTTGGGTTTATCATTTCAACCCATAACGATTTTCTCCTATTCTACAAAATCATTTGGGTATGTATCATTTCAACCCATAGGGAATTCTAAACTAACAGGGAACTTGCAGAGTGAGAACATATGTGATAATAATATAACATATTAACAACAGGCAGATATCATCGGTGACAAATCAAATAAAATATAAGGATATGGTGTCATATCTCACAGGTGAACGGATACAGATAATGGCATATCATATATATAGCAATTATAAAATTAATAGTTCAATTTAGCAGCATATTTCAGTTGTCGTTTCAAGTGAAATCAAATTTAATAAATATAAGAATGTTAATCGTGAGTGATTGCTCACCTTTCGAGGCTAGAGGAATTTGACGATGAAATTGAGCTATGAATTCAAACACGAATTCCAAAGAAAAGCACGATGGACACGAAATCGACGAACAAAGCTGATAAATAGGAATCGATGAGAACAAATCAAATTAGCTTGGTATAAGGTGAACAAAATATACGTATACATATAAAATCGCCATCCTTAAAACACATACATTTTAAAATCAATATAGACATATTATATATAAAAAAACTCAACATTAAGAATCCATATAAAAGAATAAACTTTATAGTATATACATATAATATCCCTTTATATATATACTTTAAAATCAACAAAATTAAACATACTTTAAAAATCAACATAATTACAAACATATCTACATATATACCTTGAAATCAGTTTAAAGTATATATATACAAACATAATTATATTGCAAACTTTCAAACAAAACATATATATATATATATTCTTTTAAAAATATTATGAATACTGCAAACCAAAACTTATACGACTTCATATACTTACAAATATAATTGATTACAGAAACTGATATATATATAATAACAATATGTTTTATTTAAACTTACATATGTATAAATCTGTAAAGAAGAGGAAGATATAACATAAGAGCCCAATAACTTATAAATATATATATCACTGTAATAATACAATACTGTAACAACAATAGTACTGCCTTTATATTATGACTAACAGGCCAACTACAAGCAATGCATATACCAACTGTATATATAATAATATATAAACTAAATCTATATCTAAACTTATACAATCCAAAACTAATATATAAACTATAGCCGAAACAACACCTATATATATGCTAATATATAATTGCAACCATTGCATACTTATAAAACTTAAACAAACTAACATATATATATATATATATCTATATATATATCCAGAATATAATCTTGTACATTATTATTTATATACAACAGTAAAATACATAGTAACAAACTGGTTTATATAACATATATAAATATATATATATATATATAAACAAATAAGTTTTATATAAACTTACAAATATAAACTGCAAAATATATAGAACAGTTGACATATTAAAAAGCACTGAGAAAAATAAAATATGTATATTACAATTAAAAACAAATATTAAAATCAATATATATAAAATAAGCAAACCTTTCTTTTATTTATATTTTTTTTAAACGAACAAAATAGACGGTTGCTGCCCACTTATATATATTAATCAATACAAGAAGCTATTGTTACATGCTCTATTGTAAGCTTATATACTATTGTACTTAAACATATATACTACTGTAAAATATATAACCCTGTAACCAAATATAGCTATGTAGAAAAGCATGTACGCTGACAACTTTAAATATCTTATATATAACAAATATATATACTACTGGAAAGAAGAGATCTATAACAAACATTATAAACTTACATATACAACTATATACATATATATATATGAACTAATAGTAGAATAAAATATCTATATACATTTCAAAAGCATGAATAGGTGAAGCAAGAAGAAGAAGGCCGAGCATTGTGAGGGCCGTGGAGTGGGCTGCATGGGCGGCACGGAGAGGGGAGATGCAGGCTTGCTCGGCTAGAGCTTTGGGCTGTGGAGGGAGGGGAGAGGACAGGAGAATGATGCCGGAGCTGGGTGGTTCTATCGAAGTTGAGGCATGGGCTGCGGCTGCTTGGTCGGAGGGGAGGGCTAGGTCGGTTTTCAGGGTGTTTATCACTGCTTTTGTGGCGAGGAGCGGCAGAGAGAGGTGGGGCAGAAGATCTGGGTTGCGGCTAGGAGGGTAGGGAGGAACGCGGCTGCAAATTCCATGCGAGTTTTTTTTTTGCAAGAAGGCTTTAAGGTGTGGGAGAAGATTACAAGGCAGGAGAGAAGGCAAGCTAATAACAGCTGTCAACCTAAAAGCAATTTATGCGAATAGTTTATATCATTTTCAAAGTAGAGCAAACCGATAGAATGAAAAGGAACGCCAACAAAAAGCAACCTTTAGAATAGTAAAGTTAGTACGATCAGAATTCAGGGATTTATAATAGCAAATGTCTGTTTTTTTTAAACGGTGGACAACGAATGGTCACAAAGAAACAAAAAGATTAAAATTTCGTAACCGACACGGCTATCCGTTTCACGGCGTTCGTCGCGTAACGGACACCGAAATACAGTAATGAATATACTACAGAGGTCAGCAGGATGAGACGATCAAAACGGTACACAGATATTAGCGATACGCTCATCCTATCAAAAGTCGAAATTCGATACCGAAAATGCTGCAAAAAATGCCGAAAATAAGATAAACGGAGCAATAGCAGTCCAAATTTGATGGGACGAAATATGACGTCTCACTCAGAAGATGATTTACAAATTTATTGTATAAAAATATTCAGGTCTGAAAAATATTTTATCACCATCAAATATTAACTGATTTAAATTTAAATAAAATTACACAATAAAATAAACTTCCATATTTTCTGATGAAAATTTACCATTTGTTATGTTTAAATAGACGTATTCCAAATATCAAATTTTTATTTCCAAATTCAGTTATTTAAAATTTCACAAAATTTTAGTTAATTTCGTTATTAAAACCTTTAAAATTTACGGGTCGTTACACTCTCCCCCCATTCAAAACTTTTCGTCCCCGAAAAGGAACGAGGTAGGAGAATAGAAACAACCAAAAAGAGAAGATAGATTGAAATACCAAATACGACAAATAAATTTAAAGCCATATAAACTACATTTATTTTAAAATTGGTTTATATTCAGTTAGTTGATTCCAATTCATTTTAATCAAATTTATTGTGTTCACATTTGATTGATTTCATTTCCATATATTTTTATTCCATTGATTTGTTTCAAATTTACTAACATTTATTGCAAAATTTCACAACAAAATTTGTTTTATTTTACTCATCTATTAAATCTATTTGATCAACCATAGTTAATTCCACCTCAACATTCAACTTTAACTATTCAAAACCATATAGATTTCAATTTCAAATAAATTAATATTTAACAATTTGGTTTAATCAATTTTATTCAACTAATAAATAGTCATTCAATTTAAAATTTATTTTCTTTCATTATATTAACATTTCTTTCAAACAAATTCATTTTTAAATTAACTCATTTATTTTATCCATTTATCTTCAGTTGAGCTGATTCCACTAAAATTCAAATTTCAATTACTTAAATAGTATTTTCTCTTAATTTATTTAATTTATTTCACTTAACATTTTTTTTAACATATATTAAGTGTATAAATATATTATAACCATGTTTTCCCACCAAATTAATTCCCTTTTATTATTCAATTTATTATTAGTAAATTCCTTTAACAAAATATCATTTTTGGACATCTTATTGCTCACATTTATATTGTATATTATTCAATTACCTATTCTCATTAACATTTAACTATTTCTACGTAAGTTATATTAATGTTTCTGAGTGTAATTAAACACTATTCAAAATTTCTTTTATTTACAACATTTATATTAAGCCAGATTTTGGTTTGAACAATTTATTACTTAAGTTTTCTTCTTGTACAACCTTTAATTATACCCTAACATTTTAACCTTTTGAATATTTTAGGCAAGTTATATATATTAGAATGCAATTTAGTATTATACAAATAAGTTTTATTCAAATTCAACTATTTCAAGTTGGTTAAATTTCATTTATTATTTTAGATATTCCACTTATTCAAAAATTGCACTTTATTTCAATAATTGAAACCAATTCTTAATATAAACTTAAGGTTCAAATTTTCTGGTTTCTCTTCAAACTACTTTGAAATAATTATATACATATATATTTTATAAATCAACTCATATTCAAGAAATTCAAATTAAATTCTTTTTCCAAAACAAAAGTGTAGCAAAGCTACTAAGTGGTCTCTCTACTCTGAAACTCAAAAATGAATGTCAATGATGCTACAGTCATCACCGAAATTATTTTCCAGCGAAAATGGAGGAGAGCACTGACTTACTTTTTTTTTTGGAAATGATTTCTATTCGAAAATACATTTAAATCATATACATTAAAATTTTAAAAGCCAAATTTTCCAAAATACCGGAAATTGATTTCCCAAATTCTTAATTTTAAATTTTTTCAATTCCAAATCAATTTATAAACCATGTTTTATAATTTCACCTATTTATAATGTTGCAATAGTAAATGGTTTTACAAAACAATAAATTACAATAAAATATTATCATTTCTAACAACCAATTCATTTAACTATTAATTATAGAAAATTTTACCTTTATATATATAATCATACAAAAATTATTTCATTTACCAAATTTTAAAACAATATTGTGTCAGTTTGCTATGTTCAAGTGTTTTGAAATTCCTATCGATAGCGTTGGCCAGACGAATCGATCGAGACTCCAAATCAAACTTAACAACTCAAACAACACAATATAAGATATTTTAATATTAATTACAAATACACTCCCTCACTCGATGATTCCAGAATGGATTTCAAATCAAGGATCGAGATCAAATTATAGAGGGATCCTAATCAGAGAATTCTAACAAGGAAGATAGGCTCGAAAAGGGGATAAGATAATTAAATAACGAAATAGGAAGATGAATAAACTTATATAAATCGCGGGTGGCCATAACCGGGTCAACCGTGACTTCAGGAATAAGATCGATGTAGAATAAGATTGATCACAAGAGAATTACCTTGGTCGTCTACTATAGAAACATTTGGGCATAGCAAGAGATAGTAGCATCTAAACCGAGGATATAGAAATCTCCGGTGAATCAATGCATGTTGTAAAGGAATTTCACCCCTTTACAAATAATTCTATGATTGGCGAGATCGCTGATTCATTATAGAGATCAACCGAAGTGGAGCTATGGGGTACTCTGGAATCAAGAAAACACGAATAGGGAGAAACAAGAATGGATTTCAGAACGAAGGGAGAAAGTTCCAAAATTCAAAGGAATTCAAGCTCGAACGAAGGTGATTCTGTAATTAAATTTACTATATATGCTAAGTTTGCCTAAAACCAGAGCTCTGATACCAACTGTAACGACCCGGTATTTCATGCCATTCGCATTCGCACATGTCGGACTTGAACTGCTCAAAATATCATACTGTTAATTTTATATTTGGCAAAACTCAGCGTATACAAAAATAAATCAATCACAGAATCACAGACACAGAGTAATATAACAATAAGTAGCAGAATAGATAAATAGTAGTTCATGAAGCTATTATATAAACATCAAAGTTAAAACAAAATACAACAGAAATCTCAAATACAATATAGTCTCGAATACAAACAGATGAAAAGTCTGAACAAAACATCTGGATAGCTGAAAGCTGAATACATATAGATGGATCTCCAAGTGAAGCTCCAACTCCAAAGGTGAGTCTCAAATGCTGTGACACTCAGTCTGACCCGAGTGTAAAGCAAAACACAAAACACTCGAGTCAGGATTAACATTCTTATATCAATAAATTCAACTCAAGTGAAATGCCAACTGAAATACAAGTAACTTAAAGGATGTTTGGGATTTCATTCCTCTAAGGATCCGTGGAACTATCTACTATGTAGTAATATACGCTAATATAATATGTCTATAGTAAAGTAAAAGTATTAAAATAGCGTTAAGGCATTACCCATATCCCCCTTAACACATTTTATATATTCCCGTAGTCTATACAATGCCGTATGCTCCACCAAACCAGTGGTTTACACAAAAGACACCACATAGGTACGGTACAAAACAAACTCGAAGAAGGCGCGATAAGGCCTGCGACAAGACACTCGAGGCAATGCCAGGGTAGATATACCGTTTGCAGATCCGGACTGGTGTTAACGCATAGCAGCTACTACCGCCCATCTCGTGACACACTCCTAAATCAAAGGGTGCACCCAATCAATTCACCAAAGCAATAGAATGGTATCGAAGAAATGTTCCCGATCGGAGGAATGACCTCACTTGGCCCGGCGTGGCTCCTATTTTAGCCGCATCAAGCTGCTCACGGAAGTCAGGGTCACGTAAATACCATATAGAATCGTCACCAAACCATCCTACTTCATTCTGGAATCTCCACCACGTACACAGTTGTTAAAGTGGTTTTCGGTATTAGTAGAGAGTATGAAAATATCTGATCCCGGCCTCTTTAACAACCAAACGTTATTATAACACCATGGTCATTTCATTTCAAACAGTTCATGATTCATATCAAAATATCATATCATTTCAAACCATATCAATTTGGTATCATTATACACTTTAAATCATATTCATTTCCAAAATCGTAACACTTTCAAAATCATAACACTTTCGAAATCATAACACTTTTGAAATCATAACAATTGGAAATCATAACACTTTGGAAATCATAGCACTTTTGAAATCATAACATTTTGGGAATCATAACACTTTCGACTTAAACAGTTTAGATATTGAAAATAGTATATGTACATTAAAGTAGTTATAAATGAAAATGGTTTATATATTAAAATAATTTATATATTAAAATAGTTTATATATTAAAATACTTTATATAATAAAGTAGTTTCCTCCAATTTCACAAATTGATTTAAATCGGCTTAAATCCAAAAATTCAATTTGAATCAATTCCAGTTTAACCATTTCAATTTAAAGTTCAAAGATTCAAGTTTAAATATTCGAACATTTACAATATAAATTTCATTTACAATTCAACATTTAACTTTAAATTTATTCAAATTAGAAAGTATTCACTTAATCCTTTCAATAACAATTTATTTAAAATCCTAATTTATAAATTTAAATCAATATTAAATATTCAATCTCAATTTTATTTAAAATTTCGAATATTCATTTAACCAGTTTTTATCAAATCAAGTTATAAATCATATTTTTTCAAAATCTCAAAATCAATGAGTTCAAACAAATTCTTATTTAAATTCAATCATCAACCAATTTTTTTCAATATATATAGACCAACGGTGTCTGTATATAATTTTCTATCCTATGGTAGTAATTTTCAAAATATATATATATATATATAGACCAACAGTGTCTTTATATAATTTTCTATCCTATGGTCAAGTGATACAGATATTTATCATTTCAATCCGCAATTTAAATATCTACGGGTATATACAATTTCAACCCTCAATCCCAAAATTTAAAATAAATTAAAATCGCTTGGGTTTATCATTTCAACCCATAACGATTTTCTCCTATTCTACAAAATCGTTCGGGTATGTATCATTTCAACCCATAGGGAATTCTAAACTAACATGGAACTTGCAGAGTGAGAACATATGTGATAATAATATAACATATCAACAACAGGCATATATCGTCGGTAATAAATCAAATCAAATATAAACAACATGATATGGTGTCATATCTCACAAGTGAACGGATACATAATGGCATATCATATATATAGCAATTATAAAATTAACAGTTCAATTTAGCAGCATATTTCAGTTGTCGTTTCAAGTGAAATCAAATTTAATAAATATAAGAATGTTAATCGTGAGTGATTGCTCACCTTTCGAGGCTAGAGGAATTTGACGATGAAATTGAGCTATGAATTCAAACATGAATTCCAAAGTAAAGCAAGATGGACACGAAATCGACGAACAAAGCCGATAAATAGGAATCGATGAGAAAAAATCAAATTAGCTAGGTATAAGCTAAACAAAATATACGTATACATATAAAATCGCTATCTTAAAACACATACATTTTAAAATCAATATATACATATTATATAAAAAAACTCAACATTAAAAATCCATATAAAAGAATAAACTTTATAGTATATACATATAATATCCCTTTATATATATATACATTAAAATAAATAAAATTAATCATACTTTAAAAGTCAACATAATTACAAACATATCTACATATATACCTTGAAATCAGTTTAAAGTATATATATACAAACATAATTATATTGCAAACTTTCAAACAAAACATATATATATATATTCTTTTAAAAATATTATGAATACTGCAAACCAGAATTTATACGACTTCATATACTTACAAATATAATTGATTACAGAAACTGATATATATATAATAACAATATGTTTTATTTAAACTTACATATATATAAACTGTAAAGAAGAGGAAGATATAACATAAGAGCCCAATAACTTATAAATATATATATCACTGTAATAGTACAATACTGTAACAACAATAGTACTGCCTTTATATTATGACTAATAGGCCAACTACAAGCAATGCATATACCAACTTATATATAATAATATATAAACTAAACCTATATCTAAACTTATACAATCCAAAACTAATATATATAAACTATAGTCAAAACAACATTTATATATATACTAATATATAACCGCAACCATTGCATACTTATAAAACTTAAACAAACTAACACACACACACACACACACATATATATATATACCGAGAATATAATCTTGTACATTATTATTTATATACAACAGTAAAATACTTAGTAACAAACTGGTTTATATAACATATATATATATATAAGTTTTATATAAACTTACAGATATAAACTACAAAATATATAGAATAGTTGCCGTATTAAAAAGCACTGAGAAAATTAAAATATGTATATTACAATTAAAAATAAATATTAAAATCAGTATATATAAAATAAGCAAACCTTTTTTTAAACGAACAAAATAGACGGTTGCTGCCCACTTATATATATTAATCAATACGAGAAGCTGTTCTAACATGATCTATTGTAAGCTTATATACTATTGTACTTAAACATATAAACTACTGTAAAATATATAACCCTGTAACCAAATATACCTCTGTATAAAAGCATGTAGGCTGACAACTTTATATATCTTATATATAACAAATATACATACTACTGGAAAGAAGAGATCTATAACAAACATTATGAACTTACATATACAGGTATATATATGAACTAACAGTAGAATAAAATACCTATATACATTTCAAAAGCATGAATAGGTGAAGCAAGAAGAAGAAGACCGAGCATGGTGAGGGGCGTGGAGTGGGCTGCATGGGCGGCACGGAGAGCGGAGATGCAGGCTTGCTCGGCTAGAGCTTTGGGCTGAGGCGGGAGGGGAGAGGACATGCAGATGATGGCGGGGCTGGGTGGTTCTGTCGAAGTTGAGGCATGGGCTTGCGGCTGCTTGGTCGGAGGGGATGACTAGGCTGGTTGTCAGGGTATTTTTCACTGCGTTAGTGGTGAGGAGCGGCGGAGAGAGGTGGGGCAGAAGATCTGGGTTGTGGCTAGGAGGGTAGGGAGGAACGTCGGCTGCAAATTCCATGCGAGTTTTTTTTTCTTGCGAGAATGGTGGAAGGCTTTAAGGCGTGGGAGAAGATTACAAGGCAGGAGAGAAGGCAAGCCAATAACAGCTATCAACCTAAAAGCAATTTCTGTGAATAGTTTATATCATTTTCAAAGCAGAGCAAACCGATAGAAAGAAAAGGAATGCCAACAAAAAGCAACCGTTAGAATAGTAAACTTAGTACGATTATAATTCAGGGATTTATAATAGCAAATGTCCTTTTGTTTAAACGGTGGACAACGAATGGTCACAAAGAAACAAAAAGATTGAAATTTCATAACCGGCACGGTTATCCATTTCGCGACGTTCGTCGCGTTACGGACACTGAAATACAGAATTGAATATACTGCAGAGATCAGCACGATGAGATGATCAAAACGGTACACAGATATCAATGATACGCTCATCCTATCAAAAGTCGATCTTCGGTATCGAAAATGCTGTAAAAATGCGAAAATAAGATAAACGGAGCAACATCAGTCCAAATTTGGCAAAACGAAATATGATGTCTCACTCAGAAGATGATTTACAAATTTATTGCATAAAAATATTCAGGTTTGAAAAATATTTTATCATCATCAAATATTAACTGATTTAAATTTAAATAAAATTACACAATAAAATAAACTTCCATATTTTATGATGAAAATTTACCATTTTATGTTTAAATAAACATAATCCAAATATCAAATTTTTATTTCCAAATTCAATTATTTAAAATTTCACAAAATTTCAGTTAATTTCGTTATTAAAACCATTAAAATTTACGGGTCGTTACATTCCTCATCCCAATTATTGATCCGCTTTGGAATTCATTTTGTAATCGGAATTAAGTGTAATTTTAATCTTTCAAATAAAAGGAAAGAGAACATTAATTGTAATTAATGGACGTAATAATAGAAACGTATGTTTCAATGAAGATATAAGAGGAAGTTGAGGAAATAAAAAGGAAACATATGTTTTAATTGAAAGAGAAATCTGATGTAATATAAAGAACATGTAAATCGAAATAAAAGGATATAACTTTGTTTGAATTATTAATGAAAATAAAATGATTAGTGTGTAACCGACATTCAATTGGAAATTTAATATTGAATTAACTGGAATTAAATCTTTTAATTGAAAGAGAAACAGATGGTGATTGATTTAGTCAAGAATAAGTAACATATGTTGAATTGAATAAAATGACATTTGAATGAAGACAAACCGATGTTAATAAAATGAAGGTTCAATGCAGTCAATTTTAAAATATATTATTATTTGATTTTAAATAAAATGTAAAGGTTAAAATTAAAGAACAAATTTTGGAATATTGAGTAATATATTTTTTCGAATTCAACAAAATAGAAATTTTTCTAAAATTTTAGATTTTGGTCAAACTTAGTCAAAATTTAACCTTTGGTTGAAAATTTTAAATTTGAATTTTAAAATTTTATTCTTTTTATGTCATACTAGATTGAATTTTGATCTTTTCTCCACTTTTTGTTTTGTCAAAATTAAATTTCTATTGCTCTTAATATTTGAAATTCTGTGAAAAATTGACATAAGTTTGTGGTGTTTAGTTGTGAAATTTGACTAAGTCCTAATGGGTTTTGTTTGGTCTAATGGGCCTTGGTTAACCAAGAGACTCTAACCATACCAAGAGACTTGTATCTATTTTATGCATACGACCATTTGTTTCCTTCTGACTAACTTATACGTACATAATTTTCTCTTGAGAAAAATTTCTCAGCACACTTCCTTCTTCCTCTCCAAATTTACAGAGAGTTCTAGATCTAAAAACTCAAATTTCTCCAAATTAAACTTCTTCCTCCTCTCTTTCAATTTCCTTCAACCTCATCACCTATTTCCGCCTCTCCACCACCATCCAAGCCATCTTCTCCTCCCATTCGTCTCGGCCACCGTCTCCTTCAAGAAAGGCCGAAATCATCCCCTCTTTCCTAGCCTATAGTCGTGCCCTATCTCCACCAAATCACCACCATTTTCTCCTCTTGCATAACCACACTATCTCCTCCAACCTAGGCCACCTTAGCCCTACCTAACCATCAAAAGCATCAAGGCCGAGCCCTTTGCACACTTCCTCCTCTTTTTATAAAAAAAAGTTACATATTTCTATTTTGGTGATCCATCGATTCTAGCTTGCGTTGCTTTAGAATTTAGATTCAAATTCATAGCTTTGTTTTGTCTAATTTTTCCATGCCCCAAAAGGTGAGCTATTCACTTACGATTTATAATCTTATGCTAAGTGAATGAATATCAATTGATATGTTAAGGGAATGTTGCAATAGTTCAGAAATTTTGCGTAGTTTGGTTATGATTTGAATGACATATGTTCATCTATGTTCATTTGTTATTTTTGACATGAAATAGTTATTGATATCATGTTGTTTATTTATAAAAATAGATGTGATGATATGGTTATTGATATGCTTCATGATGTTAATATTGAATTGCTATATTGAAAAAAAAGAGAAAATGTTATTTTGATTTAAAACTTGTCACCTATGTTATGGAAAATGTCACAAATATTGTATGTGAAAATTTATGTGTGAAAAAGGTAAAAGAAGAAAGAAAAAAAGGAAAAAAAGAGAATAAAATTTATATGCATATATGTGTTATGTTGTAATATAGTAAATCACATAAAGTGCTATGTTAGAAATGATTGCATATTATGTTATGTTATGATAGAAGTTTATGTCACATTCCATGTTAAATGTGCATATATGCTAGTTATGAAATTTATTATGCATGTTATATTCTATTTTATGCAATTTGCTATGTAAGTTATGTGCAATTTTATGCAATTTGTTATGTGAGTTATGTGCTACCTTATGTAATATGTTATGTATGAATATGTGATGTTATTTATTTTATGTAAATCATGCTACAAGTTCCCTTAGCTTTAGGAAATCCCTATGGGTTGTAATGATACATACTCAAATGATCTTTTAGATTAACGAAAATTGTTATGGATTGAAATGATAAACCCAAGTGATTTTATTGATTTTGGAAATTTGGGATTGCGGGTTGAAATGATATATACCCGTAAAATTTAAATTATTGCGGATTGAAATGATAAATATCCGTATCAGTTGACCCTAGGATAGAAAACTATATACGAACATCGTTGGTCTGTTTTTAAAATGATTTCTGAAATTTTGGAAAGATGGATTTGGAAAAAAAATGATTTTAAAATTTAATATAAAGATTTTATTTTAAACATATATGTAAAATTTAGATCTTAAAATTATATGTTTTAAGAATTTTTAAGTTTTTATAAGTTAAGTTTTAAAAATGTAAATTTAACGGTTATACTTATAACTTTATTTTTTAAATATATAATACAAGAGTTATTTTAATAAAATTTAATACAAATAAAATTATACATTATACAAATGAATAAAACAGACTTTTGTAATAATTTTAATAAATGAGATTTGGAAGGTAAGCTGGAATTAATTTGTAGTTGAAATGATTTTAAGAATTGATTTGTAATTTAATTTAAATAAGAGTTGATTTTAAACTTATTGATTTTTTTTAGATTTTAAAGATATGATTTTTATCACTTAATAACTTGCTTTTTTGTATAAAGGTGATTTAATGAATATTTTAAATTTAAATAAAATTGTAATTGAATATTAAATTTTGATTTAAATTTGTAATTGAGATTTTATTTAAATGTTATTAAAAATGATTAAGTGAATAATTTCAAATTTAAATAAACTTAAAGTTGAATTTTGAAATATAAATGGAATGTATCAAATTGAGTTATTATGAATTGTTTGAATATTTAAACTTTGAAACTATTGAATTGGGAGTGCTTTAAATTTGAATTTCAAACCTGGATTTGAAATTGATATAAATTAAAAATTATTTAATGAGAATTTGAATTGAATTGTGAAATTGGAAAAAACAATTCTAATTTGAAATATATTCGATAATAAACTCTTTTAATATATAAACTATTTTTAATATTTAAACTGTTTAAGTTGGAACTGTTATGATTTAGATTTAATGGATTTAAATGCGAATATTTTGATATGATGGTTTAATATATTTTGTGGTTATCGTTTCGAAAGTGAATATGATTTTGAAAGTGATATGATTTCGAAAGTGATATGATTTTGAAATGAACATGATATTTTGATATTAAGTATGAACTGTTTGAAAGATAAAATGGCCACAGTGTGAAATAAGTGTTTGGTTGTTAAAGAAACCGGGATCCGATATTGTCATACTCTCTGCCAATACCGAAAACCACTTTAACAATTGTGCATGTGGTGGAGATTCTAGAACGAAGAATGATGGTTTGGCGAGCAATTCTATATGAGGTATTAACGCAGCCCTAACTCCCGCGAGTCAACTTGATATGGCTAAAAAAAGAGTTATACCTGGGCCAAGTGAGGTTGCAACTCCGATCGAGCATGCTTCTCTGATACCATTTTATTACTTTGTGATTTGATTGGGTGCACCTTTGATTATGGGAGTGTGTCTTGAGGTGGGCGGTAATAGCTACATGCGTTACCACCAGCCCGATTCTGCAAAACAGTAGAATCCTACCCTAAGCATTGCCTCGCATGCCTTGTGACATGCCTTATCCCGCCCACTACAACTTTGGTTTGTACCGTACTTATGGAGTGCTCCCTGAGTAAACCACCGGTTTGGTGGAGCTTACAGTATCTGTATATACTACGGGAATATATAAAATGTGTTAAGGGGGATATGGGTAATGCCATAATGCTATTTTAATAGTTTACTTTACTATAGACATTATATATGTAGCGTATTGTACTATGTATGTAGATAGTTTAACAGATCCTTAAAGGATGGGAATCCCAAAAATCCTTTAAGTTATATTGCATTTCAGTTGAGTTGATTTATTGTTATAAGAATGTTGATCCCGACTCGAGTGTTTTGTGTTTTGCTTTATGCTCGGGTCATACTGAGTGCCACAACATTTGAGACTCACCTTTGGAGCTTGGAGCTTCGCTTGAAGATCTGTCTTATACCTATTTAACTTTAAGTTATTTCTAGTGTTATGTTAAGATTTGTCAGTTACTTTTGTATTAGTGACTTCTATGTACTTAAGAATTTTCTATGTATTTGTTTCGAAACTCTGATGTATCGTAATAGCATCATGAACTACTATTTATTTATTCCGCTGTGTATTGTTGTATTACTTCGTGTCTGTGATTCTGTGATTGATTTATTTACTGTATATGCTGTGTTTTGCCAAATATAAATTACAATCTGTTGTTTTAAGCAATTCTAGTCTGACATGTGTGGTTTATTGTCGATTTAAATGGTTCAAAATAGTGGGTCGTTACATACTGGTAAAGAGGTCAGGACGAGAAGCCTATAATTTCCCCTCGGGCTCCTATGAACTCTCCGTCGGATCGTCTCCCCATTGCACCTTTACCAACTTGATTACTTTATTCCTCAGCCTTCGAACTCCATGCTCCACTATCTACGCAAGTCCTTTAAATAAACTTGCTTAAGATTCCAGTTCCACATCCTCCAATTGACTAGGTTCCACCACTATAGCTCAGTCATGTACACAATTCTGCAAATTTGACACATTGAACACATTATGAACTCTGGCTATTCTCTAGTATATCTTTACTCTATAAGCCAATCATCCAATACGGTTCAATACCTTAAACGGTCAAACAAACTACAGTGCTAAATTTCCTAAATTTCCAAACCTTATCACATTACATTCTCAATGGGCGATATCTTCACAAATACAAGATCACCAACTTCGAATTCTAGTTCCTTTCGCCTTTTATCAGCATACGATTTCTGCCTATGCAATGCCACCTTCATCCTTTTCCTTATCTAACCTGCCTTCTCTTGCGTACACCTTTGCATCTGTTGTCCAAGTATCACCTTATTCGTCGACTCCTACCAACATGAAGTTGACATACACAGCCTTCCGTATAATGCTTCGAACGGTGCCATTTCAATATTAGCTTGATAACTGTTATTATATATGAATTCCACTAATGGAAAATGATCTTCCCTAGCACTTCCAAAATCCAGAATGCATGCCCTTAACAAATCTTCTAACACCCTATTCACCCTTTCGATCTGTCCGTCCGTCTACGGGTGATATGCTGTGTTCAAACTCAATTCTGTACAGAAGCTATCTTGTAGGTTCCTCTAGAACTCACCCGTGAAAGTTGGTCCCGGTCACTTGCAATATTCTCCAGTATACCATGTAATCTCACCATTTCCTTAATATATAATGTAGCAAAAGATGCTACCGTTTCCTCGTAGTCTTCATAGGGATGAAATATGCACTCTTCATAAGTCGATCCACTGCTATCCAATTAATCTCATTATCTCTTCTACTCCTTGGCAGCCCGTCGATCAAAACCATTGAAATTATTTTCCCACTTCCACTGTGGAATTTATAAAGGTATCAAAAATTAATTTGGTTTTATCTGCTCTGCTTTAACTCTTTGACAAATGAGACATCTCGTAACATATCTCACTATAACTATCTTCATACATGGCCAATAATAAACTCTCTTCATATCCATATAAATTTTTTCACACCCAAGATGAATGGTCATCCTGGAATGATGACACTCCTCTAACACCCATCGACTAGCTCCTTCAAATTCGGCACACACAGACTTCGGTCCTACCTCAAGTATCCTTTCCCATCTTTTGTATATCGTTCCAAACGGCTTGACTTTTCACCTTTCTTAAGCTGATCTATAATCTCAACCATCTTTGCATCTTTACTTTGATTCATACCAGTCCTATCTGAAAGTCTATGCGGATTGGGTATTATGATTATATCTATAACAACCTGCCTTTTTGGACAGTTTAAGTCGACAATAAACCACACATGTCCAACTTAAACTATTCATAAGATAGATTATTATTGGGATTGTTCTAATGAACTAAAATTCAAAAGAAAAAAATACAGAACCTCACAACGGAAGGATAAAATAAAATACACAAAATGAATACATAAACAGTTCATGAAGCTATTTACAACAAAATCAGAATTTACAAATTTTTTTTATAGGCTGAATAGACAATAATAGTAGTATATGCGGTCCTCAACTCCGTCTTCGTCTTCAGAAATAAGTGTCTTCACTAAACTAAAATACTCGGTCTAACCTGAGCGTAAAGTAAAACAAAAACACTCGAGTCAAGACTAACATTCTTATGTAAGTAAGTCAACTCAAGTGAAATGTATAGATAACTCAATAACTGAAATGCTTAGGTTTAAATAAACATCATCTTTCACACTATAAATCAGTTCAGTTCAAATACTGATTTTTATGTTCGTTTCCAATCGATTCATTATTAAATTCAACTTCATATTTCAATTTTTCACTTAAAGCTATTTCGCATTCCGTAATCCAAACCGAACCATATATCAACATTTCCAATCCTGACTTAATTAGATTCTGGTTTCAACTTTCACATGATCTTAAGGTTTAACGGTTTAAATTTCTCACTTAAACTATTTTCCTCAATTAAATCCAAATTATCCAATTTCATCATTCAAATCAAATTCTTTAAATTTCAACATTTACTTTAAAAAAACAATTACTTAGTAATTCCAAATTCATATCTTTTCATAAGTCAATTTTCGACAAATCAATTGAACCTTTTAAAGTTTAACTTGAAATTTTATACCATTATGTTAATTTAATCTTTAAATTGAATCAATACAATTTCTACATTAATTTTAAATTAATTCAGCGAATCAAATCAAATTTTTGGATTAAATTAGACCTTTCTATAAAATCTATTAAGTTAAAATCAAACAACAAGTTTAAATCTAAAATCCAATTAATCCTTTTCATTAAATCAAATAAATTTCAATTTCATAATTTCAAGTTCAACATTAATTTGAACTTACAATATTTCAATTTAATTTCTAAATCGATTTATTTAAACCCAAAGTGGTTTTATATCGGGTAAATATAAATTCAACCCAAAGTGATTTCCTAATTATCATCGAACTTACAGTGTGAGAACAATAAAATAATAACATAAATAACATAACATGTCAATCACCAACATACGAGCTTAATTAACAATTATATATATATATATACACACATACCTAACTAACCTATCACATGTGTCACATATCATAAACAACATATGTGAATATTTCAAATTCTAACATGTCATACACTAACATAACATATAAATATATAACATGACATATATACAAGGAACTTGCAAGGTGATTTACAATAAAATAACATAGCATATGTCACAACAAATTACATAGCAACCTTTTACAAATCATGTCAACTTGCATAACATAGGTGGGTCATTTTTTCATGTCCAATATGTGTCATTTTATATGTCAAAATGGACATATAAAATTAATTTATATCATATGAATTTAACTAAATAAAATTCTAACTAAAACAACATTTCAATAACTTTTCACATGTTATCAATTCACTAACATAAAAATATCAGTCGTGAATGATTGCTCACCTTTCGTGCCTACGAAGGTGATGATAAAAATGGAGCAATATGGAGATTCCTAGCAAAGATCCAAATACAAAGAAAATCCCACAAAGCTTAGACCCGAACATGAATCAATGAACAAGTTTCAACTACTTCCAACTTCCAAACAACCCAAGATCCAAACTATGGACAAACCTGAAACTAGGTCGTCTTCAAGAAAATATTGGGACCAGAATATTACTGAGTCTGTAAAAGCAACTAACTATAAAGTTGTTGAAAATTCTTTTCTTTTCACTTTCAAAAAAAGAATCACTCAAAAAGCTTATGTCTTGAGGAAGTTATGGTCAAAACAAACAGAGGTGTTTTCTGAGTTGAAAATCTAAGTTCAAAAATACTTCGAAAAGATTTGAGTTTTTATAATAGCAAATTAAGGAATTTAATGAACTGATCTAGAAGAAAGTTGAAGGCACTGAAAAATTAAATGGTTTTAAAAATAGAATCACATAATTTGGTTCTTTACTGAAGGAGATATGATTGATACAATATGGGGTATTTTCGGCTAAAACTGGACCCGAAAAAGGACTTGAAAAATGGAGTTTTTGATATGGAAATATTCGAAATGGGAAGAAGGGTTCAACAACAAAGTTGTTGCCATAGAAATTATACATGGTTTAAAAAAAATTTGTTTTGAAGTAGTTTTGTGGAATATAGAAGTCAAGGAAATAAAGGGAAGAAAGTTGGAAAATAGGGAAGGGGAAACGAAGGGAAAATGAGAAAGAAGATGAGAGGGAAGGTGCGGCTTTGGCCATAGGTTGGTGGATGGTGGTCGAGAGGAGGGGGGAGATGGTCGGACTTAGTGGTGGAGGGCGGTGGTAAGAGGAGAGAGGTAGGATAGGGTGTTTGAAGGAGGAAGGATGGAATTTGATTTCGAGATTTAAGAGTTTTGGGGTTTGGAGTTCTCTGTAGATTTGAGGATGAAGAAGAAGAGTACGCATAAAGTTTCTCAAATGAGGAATTTTTGTATGTACTCGGTTTTAGTCAGATAGGAAATAGAAGGTCAATGGGTGGGAAAAGGAAGGATCCAAAGTCTCTTAGGGGTCCTAGGGTCTCTTGGTTTGCTAAGGAGCCCATTAGTCTAAAACAAACCTAATAAGACTTGGTTAAAAAAATAACACAAATATACATTGCAAATTTATGTTAATTTTTAACAGTAATTTATATTTTTTGGGTAATAGGAATTTGATTTTGACGAAACAAAAATAGAATGGAGATTAGAATTCAGTCTAGTATCATATAAAAAGAATAAAATTTAAATATTCAAATTTAAATTTTCCAACCAAAAGTCAAACTTTGATTAAGTTTGACCAAAAATTGAAATTTCACAAATTTTTTTATTCTATTAAATTTGGTCAAAAAAACACTCAACATCACAAATTCAATTAATGCAATATCAATTAATCACAAATTCAATTAATTCAATAAATTTGTTAAAAGTACAGATCGTTACACTTTATCTTAATTAAAAGATGTAATATCAATTAATGCAATATTAATTTGTTTCCCCTTATCATATTTAAAAGGTTAAATGCCAATCAATTCAATATATATATATATATATATATATATATATTCAAATTAAATGGTGGTTGTAAATTTCCAATTTATTGTTACTAACATAGTTGTAACCTCTATTGTCGTTATTAAACAGTTGTAACGTTCATTGCATAAACAAAAGACATCTATCACTTACCAACTAATTGTTTTACCTCATTTCGTTATTTGAAATCAACTTGGTATGTTACCATTAAAATTATGCTTTTTATTTTCCTTAAATAAATATGCATTTTATCATCGTTTATAATTTCCTTTATTATCCAATTCATGGCATTAACTACGCATCCAATTCTCATCCAATTACATTCAAACCAATGTTATCATCCTTATATAACTTATCGAAATGTTATTTAATAAATTTGTTCCAGTTCATATCAATAAATCACATAAATAAATTTATTATTTACAAACAAAGATTATAACAACTTACCACATCACTGATTTCATATTCTGTATTAACCAATTTCAATCAATTACATACAATCTCACCATTATATACATCATTTAACTTATTTCATTATTTACAATTATAACCAAGTTAACCTAAAATTTATTTCAGTTGATTGAAATTACATTAAATAGTTATCAATAGCATTCAAACAACATTATTAAATCAAATTCTAATTATTTCCTCAATAATAAATCATAAATTTTAATTTCTCACAATATTAAATTTCGAAATCTTATTTAATTTAATAGTTTTAATTATCGAAATTTACAGGTCGGTACACTCTCCCCCACTTAAAACTTTTCGTCCTCGAAAAGGAACAAGAAGGGATAAAGAAACTAATATATTTTTTGCAGAATAATCAATTTATAAACACTTTAAACTTACATAATTAAGTATTTTAGATAAAATAAATCAATTTATAAACACTTTAAACTTACATAATTAAGTATTTTAGATAAAATAAATCAATTTATAAACAATTAAACCTTTCATATTCAAGTCTAATAAGGTGTGAAAATATTTTCACTTTCACAAAAAATTTCTAAGTCCTAAATTCATGAAAAATTTCGGTAGAGTCTCCTTTGCGCGGTTAGGTTTGGAAAAATAATAATATCAATAATTACAATATATATATATATATATATATATCATATTTCAAAAATAAAACATCCCAAACCATGGGAAAACAATAAAATATCGTTGCAAAACCGTAATCCGAGAACGTACCTATTTGTTAGGCAAACAAACTTTATTTATGAAACCAAAAGCAATAGCTATTACTTCCATAAACCTGTATTTCACTTATATAATCCAAAGAGTTAAAATTATATAAAAGAATAATATTTTAGTTATTTCAATTAGTAACAAAAGCAAATTAACATAAAACATATGAAAACAAAACAGCACGACCATCATATGCAACAAAGGAAACTATCATACATCCATAGCGATCAATCTCATGGTTTGTTCAAGTTCGGACACTTTCATCGTACAAGGGTGATAAATAAACTACTAAGCGTACCTACGCTCAATAGCCTTAGATAATTACTTAATAGATTATTCATACATCCTTAAACTATTATAAGTATCAATTCCCAAAGTTCCCATTAGCCAAACAATATAGAATTTAAATGTTATTTAAGTTTATTCAATTGGTTTCTCTTTTGTTTCATTTACTTTCCATTTATTTTCATACATTCATACAATAATTATCTTTTATTAATTTACCTTCATTACTTACACAAATTTTTCCATTCAATATTTAAAATAATCAATGAATTCATTATTTAAATATTACCTACATTTCATTGCAGTTTATTTCACATTTATTATTTACCTATAACCTTGATTTCCATTTTAATAGTAATATTCATCAATGAATCATTTCAGTCATTTCTTACGCATATAATCATTTCTTAGATAATATTCACATTTTACTATTCAATTGAATTATTAGCATTTCAAAACATTTACTTATGTTTATAACATTTCCTGTACATCTTATTTTTGCATTTATAAACATTTGTTCATTTTGAAGCATTTTTCTTATTAAGCTTTTACTTGTATAAGATTCTATTACATATCCCTATTACCATTTCAACTTTTAAACATTTTTGGTAAGTTTTATGTATGCTTTTAGAATTTAATTGAAAGTTATACAAATTTATCTTATTCATTTCAACTAACAAAAATATTCAATAATTTACATCTTCTTAATTTTCATTATCTTTTAATTTAAAAGTGACCATTACCAATTATATAAATTTTATTTGAAATATTCATTTGAAAACTTCATTTACAAATCAATCATCTTTAATACTTTAATACTTTACAAAAATTCATTTGTAAAATTTCTTGCTTCATTGATAAATACCATTTAAAAATTTAAATAACATCTTTATAAATATATGCAAACTATTTGAAAATAATTATTTACATCATTACTTATATTTAAAAAGGAGTTATTGAAAACCTTAAATCCATTATTTATAAATTTCATTAGTTTTAAATTCTCAAAATACTTTTCAAATATCTTTAATAAATCAATAATCATTAACTTTAAATATGTTTTATTTAATTAATAACTTCTCATAATATTTACAAAACTACTAATTAACTACTAAACCAGGTTGTACGTAAATAAACAATATTTTAAACATTTTAAAGTATTTAGAAAAGAAAGGGAAAAATAATCAAAATATCCTTTATATAGTACTTTTATAAAAATACCTTTATAACTCGATGTTTTAACAAGTTTATCCTCATTCTTATAGACTCTGGTCATACGTTGATCAGGCGCAAGATTAGAAATCTCCAAGTACTTTGTAACGTCCCACCTTTTTGGACGATTTAAATTGACGATAAACCACACACGTCACACTCAAATCATTCAAAACGGAGGATTATTATGGAGTAAATAAGAAAAAGCGGAGAAAGAAAGAAAAACAAACACAAAATCTCACAGTGGAATGAAAAAATATAAAATCAAATAAACAGTCCATGCAGCTGTTTTACAAATAATATTTGATTACACTTACAGTACAGAATCAGAGTACATACAGCGGTAATAAATAAATAATGCAGCGGAACAACATGATGCAGCGGAATAAATAAAATAAATAACAATAGTGCTAAATCTTTGTCTTCGTCCTCCAAAAGCAGTCTCGATGCATTGAAAAACTCAGACTGACCCGAGCGTAATGAAAAGACAAAACACTCGAGTCAGAAGTAAAAGATCTTATGTAAGTTAAATCAACAATAAGCGGCGTCAGTGATGTTTACGGGGTTTGACATCTCCAATCTAGTGTCTACATGCGTGCAATAACTTAAGAGATGTTCGGGATTCCCATCTCCTAAAGATCCATTAAACTATCTACATACATAGTACAATACGCTATTATAATAGTATCTACAGTAAAGTAAAGTATTAATATAGTTTTAAGGCGTTACCCATATCCCTCTTAACACATTTTATATAATGCCGTAGTTTATATAGTACTGCAAACCCCACCGTAAACTGGTGGGCTATCAGGGAGTACTCCATAGGTACGACATAAACCAAACTCGTAGAAAGCGGGATAAGGCATGTGACAGGGCACGCGACACAATGCCAGGGTAGGATTTTACTGTTTTGCGGATCGAGACTGGTGGTAACGCATGGCAGCTACTACCGCCCACCTCGGAACACACTCCCATAATCAAATTGAGGGGTAGCCACCTTTGATTGCATATAAATTCAATTTAACTAACATAAGATAATCTAGTAGTTGTGAGTGGGTTAAAACAATCACCTTTGATTTAAAATCGATTTAAAATCCAAAATAAGGCCCAAAATTCAACAGTCTCAGAATTCGTTTAAACTAGTTCCATAATGTCCAAAATTTCAATACGATTATAGTGGAATAAACCGTACGTGAATCAGACCTCGTATGTAAAAGTTATAAAACTAGAAGTTACACGTCATCTCCTCTCTCAACTTACTGGAAATCGAACACGGCCCCAACCCGAATGAACGCATGCAAACCCTAGTGCCACTAGTCCCCTACGTTAGCCCACGCCTGGCCATCGTCATCGTGCCCACTTCTAGGTGGACCGCCACCTTCGCCCGAGCCGACGACCTCCCTGCGATCGACCCAGGCCCATCGTCATGCACATGAGGAGGCAACTGCCGCCATGATGTTTTAACCCTACTTGAATTTTACAGCCCGATCAAACCATCATCTTCACAAACGAACCACACAGATGCGATCCCCTCGCCACTCTCCACAACCCGATATCCTCCATTCAACGATCTGTCGTAGTTGATCATCTTCCAATTGAACGACCGAGATTAATTCCTCAAATTCTAGACACATAGAGACCCAAATCAAAAAACAAACTGCAGATCTAGTTTGCGCTCGTTGAGAGCTTCGAATCGGTATATAATATGATAGGGTTTAGAGGAGTTTGAATTTTTTGAAATTGGTTTTGATTTGAATTTGGATTTGAGGAAAACAGAGTTTCAGCCATTGAGCAGGAAAAGCCAGAGAGAATTGTATGTACAGTAATGAGAAATAAAAGGCTGCTAGGGTTAAAAAAGAACTATTTATATTAACAAAGCCCGATAAGAAAGAACGAACGCGTGTTGAATTGGTACGAACGACAATAACGACCCAAAAAAGCCCGTTTCGCTTTTGAAACAAAAGTGGATCATCCCATATATCAAAATAGATGTTTTCAATATTTTTAAACTCAATGGAACAGGTTTCAAGTCCTAATTCCATTGTATGAAAAAGTGAGCTTTAAAATCAGTTTATTTCAAATTGATTTCAATTAAATTGATTTCTACGCGTTCCGAGCCCGTACGATTAAACGACAAGTCCAATCGCTACAAAACTTGAAATCCTACAATAATTCACCGTTATGGATCCAATGAAACTAGTTTCGTCGAAATCCGAGACAGTGCTCAAAATGGCTATTTTCACGATAATTAAATAAATTATTGTTAAATTAATTAACCACCTTTAAAATTTAAATTGAATAACTAACAATTTTTATCATTTCTAATTTCACAGAATTTAACAATCGTTTTAAAACCAATTTCCCATGTCAAATTCAACATTCATTACTTCACTAATTACAGTGTTTAATTTCAATTGCAATAAATCCAATAATTATAATTTAAATTCCAATAAATTGATTAAACTTGATTTTAGTCCTTTTTATTCAATCATTCATTACTCTATGTATATAGTTAACATTGGTTTATATCTTATTACATTATTATTCTACAGTTATCACCTTAATTCATATTAATGTAATATTTAATTACATTAATTGCAATTGATTTCCAATTTAATTCAAGAGATTAAATAAATAGGTGATAAATGACAATTGTTACCTTTTACTTAGTTTAATCACATTTATAAGTTTATTATCTACAAACAAATGTTATAACTACTTACACAACACTGATTTTATCCAATTACAATTAATTTCATATTATTTCACCAATTAATAAAACATTTGGTTTATTTCCTTATTAACAATTTATAACCAATTTAATATTTACAATCATTTCAATTAATTGAAATTGCATCAAAATAATTATCAATTGCCTTAAATAAATATTGTTAAATTTCATTTTAGTTATTATTCTCATTAATATATCACAAATTTTTATTTCTTCCAATATTAAATTACCAAAAGCTTACTGAATTCAATATTTTAATTATCGAAAATTACGGGTCGTTACACTCTCCCCTAATCAAAACTTTTCTTCCTCGAAAAGGGAAAAGAAGAAATTAAGGAATTAATATTTTATTCAAAGTATTAAATTTATAAGAAATTAATTTTCATATTTAAATAATTTAAATAATTTAAATAAAATATATCAATTTATAAAACAATTAAATCCTTTCATGTTCAAGTTTAATAAAAGGTTGAAAAAAACATTTCCATTCTCACAAAAAATTTCTAAGTCCAAAATTTACGGAAAATTTTGGTAGAGTCTCCTTTGTACGGAGATGTCCGGAAGAAATAATAATATCAATAATAACAATATATATCATATTTCAAAATAAAATATCCCAAACCACGGGAAAACAATATAATATCGCTATAAAACCGTAATCCGAAAGCATTCCTATTTGTCGGGCAAACAACGCTTTATTTATGAAACCAAAAGCAGTAGCTATTGCTTCCATAAACCTGTATTTTACTTATATAATCCAAAGAAGTTATTAATTATATAAAAGAGAAAATTAAGTTGTTTCAATTAATAACAAACAAAACAACACATCATAACAATAGTTACTTGCAAACAAAACCATACAACCATCACATGCAATCAAAGTAATCAGTTTTCCATCCATAACAACTAAAACAAATGGTTTGTTCGAGTTCAGAAACTTTTAATCGTATAAAATGATAAATAACTACTAAGTATACCATACACTCAACAGTCCTAGATAAAACTTAACAGATTATTTATACATCTTTATATAGTTAGAAGTATTCTTTCCCAAACATCCCATAAACCAACAACCAATAAATTAAAATGTCATATAAGTTTTTCTTATTAATCTCCTTTCATATTATTTACTGTTCTTCGGTTTCATTATTCATACTATGCTTATTTTCATAAATTTGCATTCATTATTTGTAACGACCCGGTATTTTCAACCATTCGCATCCATTATAAGTGTATAGGTAGACACTCATGCCGGAGTTGAATTGCTCAAAATACCGCATTGTAATTAAAATTTGGCAAATCTCAGAATATACAGTAAATAAATATAATCACAGATCACAAACACAGAGTAAAATAATGCAGCGGAAGTAAAAGAAATAGTAGTTCATGAAGCTACTATGAAAATATATCAGAGTTACATAAGATACAACATAAGAAATAAAGTACAGCAGAAGTCTCAATACAATAACCAAGTACAGGCTGAATAGAACAACAGAACCGAAGTTGATAGAACAAGACTAGCAAATAATCTCCAGCGATTCAAATCTCCAGAAGGTGGAAATCCAAATCTGTGAATACTCAGGCTGACCCGAGCGTAAAGAAAAACACAAAACACTCGAGTCAGGACAATATATACTTATATAATGTAAACCAACTCAAGTGAACTGTAATAAAGGTACAAGTAACTTAGAAGATGCTTGGGACCGCCCATCCTCTAAGGATCCGTTAAAATATCTACTATGTAGTAATATTCGCTATTATAATAATGTCTAATAAGTAAAGTATAATCATATAGAAAATAGCGTTAAGGGGATGGAGAACCTTAACGCGGTCGGATCTTAAAATCATAATCGTAGTAAAGCTCGATATGGTAGGTGACACGGCACAACTAGGCAATGCCAGGGTAGATATACCAATTACGCACACGGACTGATGGATACGCATAGCAGCCACTACCGTTCCACCTCGAACAACACTCCCAAATCGGAGGATGGCCATCTAATCAATCACAAGTAAGAGTATAATATCGAAGAAATGTGTCCGAGAAGAGGTGCTACCTCACTGGTCCGAGATCGCTCCTGTTTTAGCCACCTTATGCCAACTCACGGGAGTTGGGTCCACATAACATACCTTAAGAACGTCGCCACCATCCTACTTCATTCTGGAATCTCCACCGCGTACACGGTTGTCAAAGTGGTTTTCGGTATCGACAGAGAGTATGTCCATATCCGATCCCGGTCTCTTTGCCAACCAATCGTTATTATAACCCGTGGTTATAACTTTTAAAAATAGTTTATGTTTCAAATCAAAATACATCCTTTAAACCATTTCAAAATCATATCATTTATTTCAAACTAATACATACTTTCAAACCCAAAACATATCTATTCAAAACCAATTCAAAAATATATCATTTCCATTTCAAAACCAATTCAATAATATATCATTTCAATAAAACCCAAATTTCAAAATCACTGAATATTTCCTTTAATTTATTAAACTTGAAATCTTCCTTTAAATTATCATAGCATTTTGGTAATGTAACCTTAAGGAATCATAGCATTTTTGGAATGTAATACTTCCCAATTTAACATTTTATATAATCAAAGTATTTATATACTTACAAATTTTTAACATGGTCATTTTATCATAGCCTTATAGTTAAATAAACTTTGTTACTGTAATATCCAATTTAATGCTAAAATTCTTATGTTAAGTTAAGAGTACCTTATTAACTTACATTATCATTACAATAAAGAAACTTTATTATTTTAGTCATTAAAATATGTCATTTACATTAATTAAAACTTACATATTAAATGTACTTTTTAACTTACATTCCTATTACAGTAAAGAGCATTTATCATTTAATCAATATTACACTAATTAAACTTACATTATCGAATGTACGTTTTAATTTACGTTTTATTACAAAAGGGGCATTTATTATTTTAAATCAATATTACACAAATTAAGACTTACATGTTTCTTTCATTAATTAAGACTTTACATGTTTCTTTCAGTAGGTAAAACTTTACATATTTCTTTCATTAATTAGAAGTTTACACGTTTCTTTCATAAATTAAACTTTACATATTTCTTTCATTAATTAGAACTTTACACGTTTCTTTCACAATAAATTTCTTATAATTAAATCCAATTTTCAACAATTTACTTAATAAGTTTAAGTGTAAAAGTTCCAATTCTTCACATTTCAACAAATAGACTTAACACTTCAAATTTAAATTACCATTTCACAATTTAACAAAATTTCCAATTTATTTAATTAACTTAAACCTTTAATTAAAACCAAATTTCACATTTCCTAGTCAAGTTATATTTTAAAAGATCACTTTTAAACATTCATTTATTTAACCACTTAAATTCATAGAAAAATCAATAATACTTAATAATCACTTAAATTCAAATTTAATCAAATTATCATATTTACCATTTCCAAATAAAATTTAATATCCATTTTATTTATATAACTTAAATATCATTTTTAACCAAAATTCCAAATTTCCAACTTAAGTTATATTTCAAAAAATCCAGTTAAACCATTCATTAATTACATTTTTAACACATAGAAAAATCATAATTTCTTTAATTCAAAATATTTCAAAATCTGTTTAAATCAAATTTCATAAATTTATATTTTTAAAATACTTAAAAATATTCAAAACACTTTATAAAATAACCACGGGCCTGTATATAATTTTCTAACTTAGGTCAAGTGATACGGATATGTATCATTTCAATCCGCAGTTAAAAAAAAGAAAAATCCGGGTTCTATCATTTCAAACCCGCAATCCCAAGTTAAAATAATTTTAAATAAAAATCGTTCAGGCCTATCATTTCAGCCCATAACGATTTTTCCCTATTCTAAAGTCCGTTCGGGTATGTATCATTTCAACCCATAGTGATTCTAATCTACAGGGAACTTGCAATGGTGATAACAGATATAAATAACAGAATAACATTAAATAACAGTAACATATGATATAACAGGTATAATAACAGGTGTGAACATCATATGATAATAATATAAGCATATAAAACTTGATAATATATTTCTACAGATTCGCAGGGTGTCAATTTACTAGTTATATAGGTACATATTGTCTGGTGAGAATAACTCACCTTTTTATGCTGGAGATATCAATTAGAATGACACAACGGATCCAGAAGGCACGACCTTTGATTTGAGTGGAGACAATAGCCAAGATATCATCTTGTAAACAATACCCAAACAAGACAAAACAATATAGCACATGAATATACTTAACATAAAACAATGTTGAACAAATTGAAATACAAAGCAATAAAGACAAGACTTTGCCTTTACCATTCAAATGCTTGACCATAGGGGATCAAGTGCTCAGCCATGATGTGTTTGGGCTCAGGTTAGCATCATATAGGTCAGTTTAGCACACCTAAGCATGGCAACATGAAGTGATGTGAAGGGTAGGAGATGCAACATGAAGAATATCAATGGACAAGGCAAATAGGTGAAGTTTTGGTCACAACAAGGCTCGACTTGGTCATTGCTTGGCTCAGCCATGCATGGTACAGGTCTGGACAGTGGAGGGTGATGGTGCAGCAGCAGCCAAAGGTCATGTAGTTGCTGGTGGTGGTGGTTCTAGGGGTGGCCAAGGTGATAGATGAAGGTGGTGGTGAAGCATATGTGGTTTAGGCATTGTTTGGAAGAGTTTTTGTGCAATTTTGTGGTGCTAACTTAAATGGATGGGCATGGCTTGTCATGGTCAGTGGAGGAGGAGGAGGTGCTGCTGTAGATGGTGGTGGGGCTGAAGGTGGAGAGGATGGTGGAGATGAAGGTGGTAGAGGTGTTAGGCTGTGTGATGGTCAGAGAAAAGTGGTGGTGGTGGTCAGCCACAGCTTGGAGGAAGGGGAATACAGCTATGAAGGTGGAGAGCATGTGCAAATTCAAGTAGAAAATCATAAAAAGACAAGAAGAAGATATAATTTTTTACCTAAGCTTCACAAGGAGAATAGCCGTGATTTTTTTGTGAGAGGAGGAGAAATGAATTTCCTGAAAGTGAAAAAAAATGCAGCTGAAATGAGTAGATTACACGCCCAAAACAATTAAGAGAATAGTTGGGAAAATGAAAGGTCGGGAGATGGAAAGCCTTAGGAGTTTCAAGAGTTTAAAACTTTTCAAATTTCCTCTATTTATTTTTAATAAGTTTAAATATCTGGAAATACGTATAATTTCAGTTAAAATTCGAAAATGTAACAAATAAAAAAAAATATAAATAAATAAATATTAATTATAAATAATTAAATCAAGAAAATAGCAAAAATTGTCAACTAGGCTAGAAAAATTGAAAATGAATGGTATAAACTTTAGAAAATTCATATGAGCTTGTAATATATTTTTAAACATAAATAATAACATAAAATAAAAATACATTCACAAAATAAATATTTAAAATTTAATTTACATATAATTTTTAATGAAGAAAATAGGAAAACAGCCTTTAAAATTGAAAAATAAATACAGTAAATTTTGGAAAAATTCCATTATCATTTTAAAAATATAAAAAGACAAAATATACATAAAATAACATATTAACACATATTAAAACAAAATATAAGAAAGAAAATATGATTTATAAAATTTAAAATAGGCAAAATTGCACAATAAAACAAATTATACTAAAAATTGAAATGTACATAACTTTTACTTCAAATCCATGAAATCACTCGAGTCTATCATTTCAACCCATAACGATTTCTCCCTAATCTATCAGGTCGTTTGGGTATGTATCATTTCAACCCATAGGGAACTTGCAGTATTATAACAGTATAAAATAAAACATCCAGTCATCCAATATCAATAATCAACATCCATCACAATCACCATTCAAACTAATCAATAAACAATAACAAGTGACGATTATCAATAACGGGTATTAACTGGCAATTTAGAATTTAATATTAAGTTAATGGCGATAATATTCAATAAAGGTCAAATTTGACTGGAATGACAATTTAAGTATACCAAAAATCAACCAATCAATTTCTAATTGCATCATAAATTCAATTTAACTACATAAGATAATCTAGTAGTTGTGAGTGGGTTAAAACACTCACCTTTGATTTCAATTTGATTTCAAATCGATTTGAAATCCAAAATAAGGCCCAAAATTCCACAATCTCAGAATTTTTGCAAACCAGTTCCATAATGTCCGGAATTTCAATACGATCCCAGTGGAACAAACCACGCGTGAATCTGACCTCGTATGTAAAAGTTATAACAATTAGAAGTCGTACGACATAAATTGAAAACAAATAAAATAATAATTTAAAGTTACATGTCATCTCCTCTCTCAACTTACTAGAAATCGAACACGGCTCCGACCCAAAAGAACGCACGCAAACCCTAGCGTCGCCAGTCCTCTTCGTTCTCCCACGTCCAGGTAGACTGCCGCCTTCGCCCAAGCCCACGACCTCCCTACGATCGACCCAGACCCATCATCACATACATGAGGAGGCAGCCGCCGCCATGATGTTTTAACCCTACTTGAATTTTAAAGCCCGATCCAACCATCATCTTCACAAATGAACCACACAGATGCGATTCCCTCGCCACTCTCCACAACCCGATATCCTTCAATCAACGATCCGTCGCAGTTGATCATCTTCCAATTGAACGGCCGGGATTAATCCCTTAAATTATGGGCACATAGAGACCCAAATCGAAAAAAAAACTGCAGATCTAGCTTACGTTCGTCGAGAGCTTCGAATTGGTATATAATATGATAGGGTTTGGAGGAGTTTGAATTTTTTGAAATTGGTTTTGATTTGAATTTGGATTTGAGGAAAATAGAGTTTCTGCCATTGAGAAGGAAAAGCCTGAGAGAATTATATGTACAGTAATGAGAAATAAAAAGGCTGCTAAGGTAAGAACATAACTATATATATTAACAAAGCCCGATAAGAAAGAACGAACGCGCGTCGAATTGGTACGGACGATAGTAACGACCCGAAAAAGCCCATTTCGGTTTCGAAACGAAAGTGGGTCATCCCATATAGCAAAATAGATGTTTTCGATATTTTTAAACTCAATGGAACATGTTTCAAGTCCTAATTCCATCGTATGAAGAGTTTAGCTTTAAAATCAGTTTATTTTAAATTGATTTTAATCAAATTGATTTCTACGCGTTTTGAGCCCGTACGTTCAAACGACAAGTCCGATCGTTACAGAACTTGAAATCCAACAATAATTCACCTTTACAGGTCCGATGAAACTTGTTTTGTCGAAATCCGAGACAGTGGCCAAAATGGCTATTTTCATGATAATTAAATTAATTAATCACCTTTAAAATTTAAATTGAATAACTAACAATTTTTATCATTTCTAATTTCACAAAATTTAACAATCATTTTAAAACAAATTTCCCATGTCAAATTCAACCTTCATTATTGCACTAATTACAGTGTTTAATTTCAATTGCAATAAATCCATTAATTATAATTTAAATTCCAATGAATTGATTAAACTTGATTTCAATCCTTTTTATTCAATCATTCATTACTCTATGTATATAGTTAACATTGGTTTATATCTTATTACATTATTATTCTACAGTTATCACCTTAATTCATATTAATGTAATATTTAATTACATTTAATTGCAATTGATTTCCAATTTAATTCAACAGATTAAATAAATAGGTGATAAATGCTAATTGTTACCTTTTACTTAGTTTAATCACATTTATAAGTTTATTATCTATAAACAAATGTTATAACTACTTACACAACACTGATTTTATCCAATTACAATTAATTTCATATTATTTCACCAATTAATACAACATTTGGTTTATTTCCCTATTTATAATTTATAACCAATTTTATATTTACAATCATTTATATTAATTGAAATTGCGTCAAAATAATTATCAATTACCTTAAATTAATATTATTAAATTTCATTCTAGTTATTATTCTCATTAATAAATCACAAATTTTTATTTCTTCCAATATTAAATTACCAAAATCTTATTGAATTCAATATTTTAATTATCGAAAATTACGGGTCATTACATACTTAGTAGACCTGTTTCAACACCCAGTTAAAATACTTAAAAATAGATTTGAAAAGTACTACTCAAAATCTAATGTCAAATGATGATGTTACGATAGCAGTGGCCTGCTGCTGATCTAGTGTTTACGCAATGGACACAAAATCTTCCAGAAGATCCTTCCACATTCCGAAATCCAGAAAAATATCGTAGCCATTTCGTAAACAAGGGACCTTCGACCCCTGCTATAGTGGTACTCTACTGATTCAATGATTTACGCAATGGATGAACTTCCTTCCCGGAAGATCCATAAACAATAGATCCCAGGATCGAAAGTGCCCCTATTGGGTAAACTAAAGAATCATCTACCCTGAAAAATTTCGAGGAACTTATGAGTTAAATCCGGACAACCATATCGGTTCGAGTCCATTTCTTAATTCACCCAAGTATATTAGGGTTTTTTTGTCGAATCCATTCCTAGATTCCCTAAATCCATTTGGGTCGAAGCATATCATACTATACTTCTTTGTGGAGGGGACTTCTCCATACCTTTTACTTCAAAATATATCATACTATATATAATACCCTTTCAAAATCATAACTTCAAATATCACACTTATATAAATTCCATTATATACAAGATTTCATTTTCAGATCGAGTACTTTCCAAAATCAATAGTCTCAAATATATAAAATCATTCTTATATAAATTCCGTTGTATATAAGATTAATCTCTTTAGATCGATTACCTTCCAAAATCACCTTATACTTATATAAGGTCAATCTTATATAAGAATCAAAATTTTCCCAAAATCAAATACTTTACAAAACCAAAGGTCTTAAGTCCCCAAATCATTCTTATATAAATTCTGTTTTTACTCCACTAACGTTTATCCTGTTCCAGTTTTCTCTGAATTGTTTATGCTTCAGTTATCTGTAAATGAGATTCATTAGTAACTCCTCAATCGATCACTACATAATCAGATACTAGAGTTGGCTACGGTGTATTTAGAAATATTAAATTTATCTCTTATATTATATAATTTATAAAACATACAACTATGCTACCTCAATACGTCCCTAATCCTATAACCTATGCTCTGATACGAAATGTAACAACCCGCCATTTTAGAACCCCGCAACTACATAACGGAGTCTTGAAATGGTGAGTCGTTGAAAGATAATTTATATTATTATACAAAGTTATGACAAAAACTATACTAACTGGTAATTTTCAAAGTCTCAAAACGAATGGTCACACAAATAATATATTTAATTACATATCTGATACCAAAACGCAAGTCTGTACAATCAAAAACCAATCAACTTCGCACATAATCACATCATGTCTTTAATATACACCTTATTTACAAGATATGCAATATATACAAATCCATGTCTTTTGATCCATCTCATCTCCAAACACAATCACCTTGGATAATATAGATAAAAGAAAAGTAAGGAGTGGGTCAGAAATGTGTCTGTATGAGTGAAGCAAATCTATTATAGGTATACTACTGTAACAATGACATAACATTATTTAAGCCTAAGCATAATATCTTCTAGACCCGCCTGCATTGCGCCACAGAATGATATTATACTATTTATAAATGATGTAGTCCCGAACACCCATGGTAAAGGATCCACTATACGAAATCTGGTCTCGCCACCTACAATAAAGGATTTCACTTCTATGTTATCTGGTCTCACCGATTGCAGTAAAGGAATACATGATCGGACTCACGCCCGAACTCGCCACATGTGCTATAGGTCGAATTTTTTCCACATCAAAACACTCCTGAATCTACCACATTGCTTTACAGTCGACCACTCGCTAATACCATGAATCGAGGACCCGCGGCATGTGCTACAGGATCCAGGTATTCGTTCTTCGTCCAAAGCTATATATTACACATTTCCTAACAATGCAACCCAAAGTCATACACACAACATTCATGTATCATCCTCATCATTAAGGTTTCACATAATCGTCCGTTTATCAGAAACTACATACACCACATTCATACATTTATAGTTCTATGTTACGCATCGTATGTGATTCGAGTAATCGCCCATCATTCAAAAGCCATATAATGCCCATAACCCAATACTATCCTCGAACTACACATCTAGACAAAAACCATTCAGATCAAAACTACACACTTAATCCCAGTTAAGAGTAAGTGTACGGCTTCAGATTTGATATCCTTGTATATTCGAGAGATAGTATGTCTACACAGAGTTCCTTCTAGCATTGTTAGTGATAGAGATCCCATTTTCACTAGTGATTTTTGGAGAAGCTTACAGGAGGCGCTAAGGACGGAACATAGGTTGAGTACGGCCTATCACCCCCAGACAGATGGCCAAACGGAGAGGGTAAATAGGGTGCTTGAGGATTTGCTACGGATATGCATTTTGGACTTTGGAGGTACTTGGGAGGAGCATCTTCCATTGGTTGAGTTTGCCTACAATAATAATAATCATGCAAGCATAGGGATGGCACCGTTTGAGGCTTTATATGGTAGACCTTCCAAATCCCCATCATGTTGGGATTAGTCTACAGAGAAGTTTTACTTGGCCCAATATGGTCAGAGAGACATCTGAGAAGGTGGATTTGATTCGGCGGAGGATGAAGACAGCTCAAGATAGGCAGAAGTCTTATGCGGATAAGCGGAGGAGAGACATAGAGTTTGAGGTTGGAGACATAGTTTTTATTAAGGTATCCCCACTTAGGAAGGCGGTAAGGTTCGGATCAAATGGAAAGTTAGCCCCTAGATTTGTTGGACCATTCCCTATCGTAGAGAGAGTTGGGAAGATGGCTTACAGAGTGAAGCTACCTGATAGGCTCGCAGGAGTGCACGACGTTTTCCATGTTTCGCACTTGCAAAAGTGCTTACATTACTCGTTAGAGGTTATAGAGCCTAGTCAGTTGGAGGAGGTAGAGGTAGAAATGGAAGCTTCTATTCGGCGTATCCCCACAAAGATTATTGGAAGAGACATCAAGCAACTAAGGAGTAAGGAGGTTCCACTGGTGAAGGTGCAATAGGGAGATGATGTTGCAGATGCCACTTGGGAAGCAGAAGAGAAGATTCGTACTTCCTATCCTCATCTTTTTTATAGTAATTTTTAGAATTCCTTTTTTTCATCTTTAGTTTTGAATAGGTTCTTTCCTTTATTATACTTTGGGAGGGTAGAACTTACGATTTAACCTATGGATGGTAGGATTTGATGTAAACATGTTAATAGAACATGTTATGAATGATGTACGCTAGTGATTGCAAGTGTTTGCTAGTGGATGCTAATGGACGCATATAGGTACACTAGGCACTATTATTCTTTAGGGATCGGCCTAAATAGGACACTAGAGCATATGCATATAGATGTGTGCGCATTTTTACTTTATTTCCATGGTTGCCATAAATGGATGTTTATCACATGATTGTTGCATTTGGATGATGATTGTAGCACGCATACAGAACTATCAGTTATCATTAGGAAATTTTTCATTCATTTGGATACATGGAATGGACATGATTGCATAAAAGGATGTCAACTGAATCAGTGGACCACCTAATCTTTTGCATTAGTTAGGGTCATTTACACTACACTAATTGCATAAGTATCATAAACTTCATTAGAAAAACTTAAGGAAAATGGATGAATGGTTGATGATTGAGTAGTTGGTTGTAGAACTTGGATCAAAACATTTAGTCATTCTTTTATCCTTAGAGATTTCGGGGACAAAATCCTTTAAGGATGGGAGAATGTAACAACCCAAAATTTAATCTGTTTGTACCAAAATTGGGCACAACACTATTCAGAAGTATTTGAAGAGATAAAATGAAGAAGTTAAATGGAAAAGGAGGATTATCTAACAAACACTTCAAAACAAATAAGAAAGTACGCAGAAACACAGGGATTTAGAGTGGTTCGGCGTGTTGCCTACGTCCACTATGAAATGATTAACTTTTATTAACTTTTCTCTGCTGGTTACAGCGGATTACAGCAGTAAATCTCGAGTACAACAGTAAAATTCGAATACAATGGTGAATGCAGCAGAGTCTGGACGTCAAAGAGCCAAAAGATCCCTTTTCTGTAGGTTCCGGGCTGCTATTTATAGGCGTAGGTTGCAAGTATCTCGCTCAGATCTCGGGAGACCTCTTCTGGCATGTGGGTAGGCCCACGTGATCGATCCCACGCGATTTGCACTCGGTCCGTGATCGATACAAACAAATTTCGTATCGATCAAGATTTGACCCAATCGAGTCGAAATTGGGCATGAGCATTCCTTATGTTGTACGCAAGCTTCTATGAAAATTTCATAGCATTTGGACTTGTAGATTGTGAGTTATGATCGATGCAAGATTGCATTGTTCATATGATGTTCTCTTCGCATCGATGCTGTTTGAATCGATCATTTCGTATCGATGATCATGCACGTGATGCCAATCGACATGGCGCTTGCTTTCAAGATCGATCCGAAGTTCATGCCGAATCGATCGAGTCTTCCCAACATTCGTGCCTTGTTCGTATCGATTTGACCTAGTCCTGTTTGCATCGATCGAAGCTGTTTTGTTCATATCGATTACCGTGGCATTGTTCGTATCGATATTCATGGGCCATTTCGTACCGATAGCCGAGGGCCATTTTATTCGTATCGATCGTTGATTGATCGATATGAACTACATGATTGAGATCGATGCGAATTAACCCCAACTGATCGATACGAAGTTGAACCAATTCCGTGGATATGAACAACTGACGCGATGTGTAACGACCCGATATTTTCAACCATTCGCATCCGCACAATAATCAAAATTTATATTTAAAAATGAAATGTTTGAAATAAAAAAAATAAAAATAAAAAAAATAAATAAATAAAAGTCAAAATAAAATATATGGAAAAATCTAGGGTTGTGACACTCTCCCCCACTCAAAACTTTTCGTCCCCAAAAAGGCATGAGGCACGGGAAAGCACAGAAAAAGATAGAGTGAAATCAGATTAAGACAAGATGACAAGGAGATTGAAATTATACCTGATAACTATTGTTATAGGTAAGCTTAACAAGGTGGATGGCAAGCAAATGCTCAGATTAAAATAAGCACCAAAGATTATTAAAGATTATAGAAAGATTTCTAAACAGAAAGATTATCGGATGGATAACATGATCGATACTAACTGATACAAACAGATGGATAGCATGATCGATACTAACTGATGGATGGCGTGATCGATACGAACAGATGGATGTGAAACAATATCGATTGACGGATACAAACAAGGCCTTTCAGCCAATGGATACGAAGAGTGCAGTTCTCCTGATTGATAGAAGACGAGTGCATCCGATGGATTCGAACCAGACCGATACGAAGAAAGGCTTTCTCCGGTTGCTTGATGGATACGAACAAAGTGATTGTTTGAATTGCATCGATCATATCTTGAGCATACGAACTCCGATTGACTTGAAATTTGGAACAGTGGCTTTCATAGCTTTGCTTGTCATGTCTTGTCGATTGTAGCTCGATACGGACTCGGACAAAATTCATCGATATCCATAGTAAGCCTGTGTATAACCGATCTTCGGGACGGACTGTCCTTGGCTTCCAGTTAAGTTCCTGGTATCACGGCCTTGCCAAAAGGCAGGATAACATTTTCCCCCCAAAGTACGTCTTGTGAGAACACGACGTTCTTTGAAAAGCTGCAATTTTCATTTTGAAAAGTTCCATCTGACTTGTTAAACAGTTATCGTCTTTTCATTGAAAGCTGTGACCTTTGATTGATCCATAGAAACATAAATTGTGAATCGTAGACTGCCAATTGTTGTACCGTGTACTATTGTAATTGATCGATGTATGATAGTAATTTGTCGCTCGTTGTTGTAATTGTCATCAGACAAGTATTCAATTCCTGCGAATTTTAAAGATTAGATGTTAGTTCATTATACATGAATGTATGTTAGCCTGACTCCCGTTAATGTTCGTACGTTCACAAGTCGTTGTCAGGTTTTCAGTTTTGTATCGAATGTCGTATCGATCCTCTCCTGAATCGACGTGGAAATCGAGTCGTAACGACGCTTGGTGGTCATTTTGGAGTATCCCTTCGTATCGTTCCTCTCCTGGATTGATTCGGGATGAATGAACATGAATCTTGTATCGATGGAGTTGAATTATTCAAATTTTATTTTGTGATGATCATCGCATCGATGGTTGTGAATCCCTGCACCTCTCAAAATGATGGATACGAAATTGCGACTCCTTATCGATAGGCTAATGAGGGATACGAACAGTGCAACTGGTCCCCTGTGTACTATTCGTATCGATGGATTCAAGCCGTTATGGGTTGTGTGTTGATGGATACGAACAGTACAGTTTACATCGATGCACCTTGGATGGAGTCAAAAATAGTGGATACGAATAACTAATTCGTATCGATTTGGGGGGAAACCAGTTGAAATCGGTCGCAACGACTAGGAGACGAATCGTTTTCCTTCACTTCTTGGGTCCATATATAAACATTTGTACTTAGCCAAATTTCTCACTTGTCACTATTTTCTTCTGGCCTTCGTATCGATAAAGAACGCGAGAAAGAAGAAAACTGTTATTTGCCTTCGAATCGAACCAAACCTCCAACCCCTTGAAATAATTGTTGAAATCAGGTAACTAGCCGATGAACTCGCGTTAAGAATGATGAGACTCAAATCCAACTGCTAACCCTTTCATATACATGGTCGACTTCAGGCGATGTTGAGGTCGAAGCTGGTTCGGAGTATGGTCAAGGGAGTAGCCATGGCGCTTTAGAACGCTTAGGGATGAAGAGGTGAAAAGGGATGCACAGCTCTAACTTCGTGTTGATAGAAAATTGGCTTCGTATCGATCCTGACCACGAGACCTACGTTGATAATAGATCGTTCGATGAAATCCACGAACTTCGTATCGATCCCTTGTCGTGGATTTGGTTTCCTCAATTTCATGCTTTGAAATCGATATGAAACTAGCAAACTTTTGATCGATTCGAACTTTATGGTGAATTGCAGACCGATACGGACTTTGTGGGGACTCGTCCAATGTATTGTCAGTGTGAATTGATCGATGCGAAACCAAAAGCACAGTGACCGATATGAAATAAGAGCTTCGGATCGATGCGAAATTAGAGTTTCGATCAATGCGAAGTTAGAGCTTTGAGCGATGTGAAGTGAGTGTTCTAAGACCAATTCGAAGCTAATGCCCTTGCAATGAATGATTTGAACTTTCTGATCTTGAATACAAATTTCACATAAATTCAAATATTTGACTCCGATGAGCTTCATCTTTGCATAACCAGACTTGACCTTTTCTCTGCATATTTGACTTCCTTTCGAAGCTCGTCGATGGAACCATAACTTAACAAACTTTTTAATAAGCTTTATCTCGGATCGGTCTCTAAAGTCTGGATGGCACGGTTGTGACGGTCAGCGATGACGGGCACTTCCAGTTGAATTTCGAAGTCTCGTCGTTTGGACATTTTCTCTAACTCTATATACTTTCTTAAGCAACATGTAGCACTGCACTGCACAACACATTCATACACTTCACATTGGTGAACGCACGAGTCATCTAATGACAGTTTTTGATAAATCTACTAGTTATGGAATCCACAAGTTCACCGCAACAAGAGACACCGAGTTCGCCTCCTTTGGTGACAGAGGTACCAGATATCGCAACCGAAATTGTAAACCCGGCTCCGAATGAGCTTCGTGGAGCCACTATAATTCTGAATCCGCAAGATTCTGTTCTGTCGAACGTCTCTGAATATATGCTAGGCAAAATCTGTCTACGCCATGGGCTGTCATTCAATGACGTACTCCTTCCAGGGCCAAATGACAGGCCACATGCTTCCCTGGAGAGGTATACAACCTTCAATCGACATTCTTGCACCACCGGGTCACTTCCCCCCTTTAATCAGTATATATGGGAAGTTTTGGCTTTTTTAGGGATCACCCCATCGTAATTGCATCCCAACGGATGTGCATTGCTGAACAGCACCTTCATCGTCTTCATGGAGCATCTTCTGCGGCCCCCAACTCTGGAGGAAATCAGATACATATTCAATATCAAAAGTCGGGGAGATAGTCCCTCTTTTACATTCTTGGAGGCGGTTAGAAACTGCCAAGTGGTGACAGTCTCTTGGACCAGATTAAGTTACTTCAAAACTGAATGGTTCTACGTCATATGTCCACCGGGCTTCGCCAGGCAATGGATAACTAGACGTAAGTGCTTCAACTTTACATGACTTGCCTGAGTGATGTAGCTTGGCATCCACTCTAACATTTTATGCCTTTTGCAGGCTCGATTCCGCGGCCAGAGGGTGCCCACTTCAAGGAAATGGCTCGAATTCTTCAAGAAGTGCCGATTGAAATGAGAGAGATCGAGTCGGTACTCACAGATGAGAACTTGAGAATCGTGGGGCTGATCGATCAAGATCAAAGCATTAGACCTAAAGGATCGATCAGAATAGTTTCGACAAAACAGGCTAAACGTAGAGCGCCCAAACTTGTGATAGCCGAAAAGGGCGATGAAGAGAGAACGCCCACGGATGATGAACTTGTTGATGGGCCTTCTGCTGGATTTCAAGCAACAGAAGGAAGGAGAAAAGGCAAGGTCGCTTCTCACAAACGCCATAAGTCTTCGAGGTGGAAATCAGTTGTGGTTTCTTTGCCGGCCTCCGGCGTTTAAATCTCGGAGGCTCCTCCCTCGCCAATAGAGAGTCCTTTTGAAGGGCTTGCCGATATTTCGATTTTGGACTTTGTGCCACTTCCACATGATACCGGATTGGAGGAGCTTCAAAATGCTCTAGATTTAAGCGAGTCTCTACCCATCAGTGCGGCCGACATTACCGGTTGGTCGGGAGTTGCACACACATACACACTTCATGACACTGCATGGTTTCCAGCTTTAAGTTGCCTGTTTCAAGAATTCACTAACTCCGTTCTTCTTTTGCTTTACAGATATAATGAATAGGCGAAAGTCTATGCTCAACAGTCTTCGTTCAGCACGCCAATCATCAGGCTCGTATTATGAGTCCCATCGGAGGGAGGATGACAGAAACCGTGATTGAGGTTATTCTGGTCAGGAACACTACGAGTGGGATAGAGACAGGGATTACAAAGAACAGAGATATCGATCCCGATCGCGTTCTCCACTCCCTCGACTCCCCACACAACCTTTGGGCCAGGGAAAACAGCCAGTAGAGCGCCCTCGTCACAAACCATCTTCGCAAACTTCTCGGCCTGAGTCGCAATGCCATAGAACTGGGGTTGAGCCTCCAGTCATCGCTGAACAAGCTATCACTGAGCCTACTGGGGAAGGGGCTATTAGATTTGCTCAGCTAAAGAAAGATTTTCCAAATATATGCTTTGATGGCTACATCTTCCCTCCTCTCTTAAAGAGAATTCCCTCATAAGTGGAGAACACAATGCATGATTACATTCATGACATCTATACCCAGTACAAAGAGTGGGCAAAGGGTACAGAGAAAGCATCGAAGGTGGCCTTTGAGCGGGCTAAAATAATCGAAAAGTTAGAATCTGATCTCGCCTAGAAGGACCGCAACGTCCAAGTGCTTAATGATGAAGCCGAGTCCTCTCGAAAATTAGAGATAGAGGCCACCAAAAAGGCCGATGAGGCAAACTTAGCCATGGAGAGGATGAGGCAGACACACTTTTCCTTGGTGGAGCAGATGGGCCACCGAAACACCACTGTCAAGCTGAACAGGACGCTGCTTTGAAAGAACTTGCTTAGCTTAAAGCTAAAGTTTCCAAAATCATCAAAGAAAAGGATGATGCTAATAGAGCAGCTCAGGAAGAATGTGAACAGGCCATTGTGCTTTGGGGCGAACGGGATGCAGCAACGGCTAAGGTCCGGGTGGTGGAGACTGAGGTCGAGGAGAAAGTCCGAATGGCGGAGTCTAGGCTAGAAGTTGATATTGAAGATCTCCTCATTGTTTATAATGCTAACATTTTAAACACAAAAATCTATCCTGGATCGACAATTATCTAACGCATCTACACAATGCCTGGGGCCGATTAGTAGAAGATGAAAAGGCCGTCCACCAAGACGAATCGATTGATGAGTTCGAGCTCGAAAATCGAGTGTTGAGCGAAGACGAGCGGAAAGTTCTCCATGATGCTATGATTTCATATGAGAAGGAGAAAATTGGCGCTCAGCATTCGGAAGTTGAAGAAGGTTCTAGCGTTGAGCATCATAATGCAAGTTCTAAAACTCTTGTGCCAACTCAGTCTGAATCTACACCTGTGGTTGATCCCCAACCCGTTCCTTCTTATAATCCGGATCAACCACAGATGTCTCCAGCTGGCGAGCAAGTCCCTGAGGCGGTTCCGCCACCCGCAAGCCAAACTGAGGAAGATACTCCGAACATCCTTTATGCTTATCCGTAATCGGAAGCGTCATTTGAAGTAGTTATTAACAGTTCTTCTTTTGTTTTTGTCCAGTGATTGATGCTACAACGATCGTGCCTCTTGCTACTCAAGAATCACATCACATGCAGGAGGCCATTATAACTGAAGCAACCACCACAACGACCGCGGCACCGACTGATGGAACGCAGGGGAGCATGCTTATTTTTGATGAGCAGATGATGGAGGAACTCCTCGGTCATCACAGCGATCCTTTTGCAAATCTGTCGTCGTTATAGGTGGAAGTGCACCGATTACAAGTTCTTCGGCTCCAACTGCGGGAGTTCCTGACGATGCACAAACGCTTCATAAGGAGGAAATCATAGCTGAAATCAATGCCGAAATGGAGGCAGCCGCGCAGGGTAGTGGTTTTGGCGGTGGAATGGCTGGACCTGGTCCGGCTCCTTTGCGGCTGATATCTCCGGGAGGAACGGTTATTGAGACGAGCGCTCCTGCCCCACCTCCTTCTGTTGATCTTGTCCCTCCGACTCCGCCTGTAGGAAGCGTTCCAATACATTTGAGTTCGGAGGAGGATGTTGACATAATGCCCCCTACCAGAGACCGGCCGCCAAAAGGTAAAGGCTCAAAGAGAAAACTAAGAGGAAGCTCCAGCGGGTCCACACCAAAGGGGAAACCGAAGAAAAAGAAAGAATAGACATGCTTCTTTGGTGAAATTTTGAGTAGATAGGAATTACTTTTGTTCTTTTTTGCCGGCCGTGTATAGATGCGGGTTTGGCCCCTGCTAGTAGAATTTTTTGGATAAACTTGTACTTAGTTTCCTTCTACAAACAGTTGAAATGAAATTCCATTTTGTCTTTAACTCAATTTTCGTTTATTTGCTTAAGTCTTTCAGCAGTTGAACTCTAGTCTAGTATATTTGTTGAGTTTCGGTCTTTGGATTAGATCCAAGTTTAGTTGTTAAGTCCTGAAATCACGACTATGAGTGATGACTGAATGGTAAACTTGACTTCGATGCTGCACCGCCTCAATCAGTGATCGATGCTTAAGTTTTTGCCCCCAATTTCAGGGACAAATTGGAGAGATCAAGTGGCGAACGCACTTCGCTTTCAACTCATCGGGCGTAACGTCGTCGAATTGATGCTGGAATAAAGAAATTCGAGTGGTTGAATTGCACTCGCTCATTTATCGTTGATTGCATCCACACTCCGAGGATTTGCATTCGTACTTCGGCGGTCGGACATGCATGCTTGAGTTTCGAGGGTACGTCCACACTCCGGGGACTTAAGTCATTTTCACGGGTGGTCAATCACACCCGCTTAATGTTTGCAACGATGTCCACACTCTGGGGACTTTAGATGGATTCGTGGGTCGTCAGTCACACCCGATTTGCATTTACATTCTAACCACGCTCCGGGGACTTAGAGTTGTTTTACGGACGGTCAATCCCAATCCAGTTTGTGTTCAAACTCCAATCCACTCTCCGGGGATTTTGAGTCAACATTTATACTACAATTCGCGCTTTGGGAATTTGGAGTTGGTGTTTATGTTGATACTCCGGTTCACACTCTGGGAATCCGGAGTTAGTTAATGTTTATACTCCAGTTCACGCTCCGGGAACTTGGAGTCGGCTGATAGATGATTAGTCACATCTGTTTGGGCTTTAGGATTTCGTTCGCACTTCGGGAACGACGAATTTGTCAGGACTGTGGATGGTCGGTCCTAAGATTACAAGCGAGGTCGTTAGATGGATGGATCCATCTTCCTCAAACTTGGTCAAGGTACGGATGAAGTCGTTAGGTGGACGGATCCACCCTCTTCGAAACTGCATTTGCAAGTTTATACTCCAGTTCACACTCTGGGAATCTGGAGTTGGTTAAAGGATTGTCGTGTATCAACCCATTTTGACTTCAGTGTGATGATTTGTCCCCGAGCTTGGGTATCATCTAGCGAGTAACCGATCATATCACAGTCACTCCCTATTTGAATAGATTCCACAGTCGGGTGGAATTTAGCTCTCCGTGCATAGTGATAGTTGTATGACGCATTCAATAAATCACAGCTCTGGCTCAAAGAGATTGCATTTTATTGCTGAAATAAGGAAATATGGAAAAATCAGTTGCCTTATTAAAAATTCCAATTTCGAAATGTAGAAACAAATTGCAAATGAAAAATAAACTGAATAAATAAAGAGAGCCTGTCATGTGTAGTAGTGATGAAGACTTTCGCTGTTCCAGGCTCCCGGAAGAGTGAGGCTGTCAACGGTCGATAATTTGAATGTACCGTCTCCGAGCTTTCGTTCGATAACATATGGTCCTTCCCAAGTTGGCTTCATATTCCAAGGGACCGGATAAATTCTTTTAAGGACGAGATCGCCGAGTTCAAAGGTTCAGGGTCGGACCTTGGCATTATATAATCGGGCGACTCAACTTCGGTATGCGGCTGCCTTCAAATCAGCCTCTTCTTGCTTCTCATCCAATAAATCCAGGGATTCAGCAAGCAATATAGCATTTGCCTTCGGATCATAGTAAGTCACGCGATGAGAAGGCACTTCTAATTCGACTGGAATAACAGCTTTTGAACCATAAGAAAGAGAAAATAGAGTGTGGCCGATCGCGGACTTGTGGGTTGTTCGGTAGGCCCATAAGGCCATAGGAAGTTCATTGACCCATTTGCCCCCGGCCTCTTCCAGTCGTTTCTTTAGATTAGACTTTATAACTTTATTAACAGCTTCGACCTGTCCATTCGCTTGAGGGTGTGCGACTGCGAAGAATTTCTTCTGGATGTGGAATCGTTGAAAGTGAAAGTGAATATGCTATAGGATCGTGTAATATGGATAAACTACTTGTGCAGAATAAGTAAGTAATAGTAAAAGCGGTAAAGTAAATGCCACTAGAGATTTTTATACTGGTTCGAACTCCCGTCCTACGTCCAGTCCCAGACTCCTTCTGGATTTAAACTAGCAACCCCCACTTAACCCGAAGGAATAGGTTTACACCGCCTGAGCAACCGAACACGACTTCTACCGCCTAAGCAACCGAATAGGACTTCTATTGCCTGAGCAACTGAACAGGACTTCTCTACAAATAACAAAAGTTTATGACTATAGTATGCTCTTTGAATAGCACTGATAAATCAATTAAGTACAATCTTCTTATAATCTTCTCCTTTATGATATGTAGTGTAATATGCTTGAGAATTGTGGAAGATAGAGTGATCAACGATCAGAGAATGTAAGCAATTTGAGTGCAGTTTGAAAACTAGATAATAGATAAGAATTCAAGAATGTTAAAAATAGATTCGGTAAATTGTTTGTTGAATTCTGTAATCTATTTATAGAGCTTAAAAGGTTGCAACCGTAGACAAAAAGTTATATTGAAAAGAAACATGCGCAACCGTTGATTTTGAAGACGTTACTCTTTGATGAAGAGAAGTGTCTATTCATGAAAATAGCTGTTGAGAATATTTAGCCGGCTGAATAAATTAATTCAGCCTTCTGAATTAAATTAAAAACACAAACAGCAAGAAAATAGGCTATTTTTGGCCTTATTTCGCCGTTTGAATTAATTCATTCAGCCAGCTGAATATTATGAAACAATAAATTTGTTTCAGCGTTCAGCCATCTGAATGAAGTCATTCAGCCGACTGAATTATAGCTTGTAACAAAAATAACTATAGCTCATTTGGTTAGAGCACTTGCCTTCTAAACCAATGACCCGGGTTCGAGTCTCGCTTCATGCAATTATTGAAAACTTGATTTTTGATTTAAAATATGAATGTATATGTGTGTATACCATTTTGAGAAGATTTTAACATTTGTAAACTCTAGACACGACACTCTATGACTAATAATTATTTGTTTGTCACCTTCGTCTTGTCTCTATCGTGTATATCTCTTCTTGTATCTCCATATACATACTTTCATTCTCTTTTGTACTGTGAATCTTCATTTTGAACGTATTTGTTTGTCTCTTTTTGATGCTCATGTATCAGCATATTAGCTTAGAGATTCTTTGGCATAATTGTATAGTTGTTGTCATTAAAATCCAAAAATAGAGGTTCTAACAGAAAGAAATCCTTAAATTCAGCACTGTCGAACTGGGTCCCGTTATCAGTGATGATATTATGTGGGAGACCAAATCAGCAGATGATGTTGCGCACTACAAAGTTGATCACCTTGTTCGTTGTGATTGTAGCAAGGGGTTCAGCTTCCGCCCACTTGGTGAAGTAATCAACTGCTATGATGGCATACTTCGCACCACCCTTGGCTAAAGGTAGAGAGCCAATAATGTTAATGCCCCATACTATGAAAGGCCATGGACCGACCATTTGGGTTATTTCAGTAGGTGGGGCCCTTGGAATCCGAGCATGCTTCTGGCATTTGTCGCACTTTCTGGCGTAGTCTGATGCATCGCGATTTACGGATGGCCAGTAGTATAAATATCTGAGCACTTTCTTGGCAAGGGCTTGCCCCTCGGTGTGATCGCCACATTCTCCTTCATGCACATCATACAATACGCATTTGATTTCATCGTGAGCGATACACCGGAGTAAGGGAATACAGTATCCTCTTCTATACATAACTCCATTTCGAATAGTGAACCGTGAAGCTTTTCGAAGAATCTGTCTCTATTCACTCCTACTCTCTGGCAGGGTTCCGTGCTCAAGATAATTTCTGAATGGAGTCATCCATGACTCCTTATCGTGAACAACCTCAAATATTCAATCCGTCTCCATTCGGTCGATGCTCGGAGAAGCTAATGTCTCCATGGGAACGAGTCTCATTTGTTATGCCTCGCCTGAGCTGGCTAATTTTGCTAATGAATCGGCTTTTTGATTGCACTCTCAGGGAATGTAGTAGATGGCATAGTAATCGATTTGATTTAATATTTCTTGAACCCGAGCAAGGTAAGCAGCTAGTCTTCGGTCCTTGGCCTGGTATTCTCCCCGAAGTTGACACGCGACCAATTATGAATCACAATAAATCTCCACAACGATGATTTTCAAATATCTAGCTAGCCTTAATCCGGCAAGTAGGGATTCATACTCAGCTTCATTGTTGGTCGTGCGAAAATCAAACTTTAAAGAATAGCATATAGATCGACCTTCGAGAGTTTCAAGCACAACTCCTGCACCGGAGCAGCGGTCATTAAATGCACCATCAGTATGCAGCTTCCTGATATACTTGGGAGACTCGCTTGTTTTGGGAAAGTCCCTTGGGATGGTAAATTCAGCTATGAAATCTGCTAGGACTTGTCCTTGAATGGCTCTCCTTGGAATGTAAGTAATGTCAAACTGACTTAACTCGATATTCCATTTGAGTAACCTACCAGACGTCTCAGGCCGCGTAAGGACCTGTTGTAACGGCTGGTCGGTGTAAACGGTGATTGGATGAGCCTGGAAATACGGACGGAGCTTCATCAAGGCAATAACAAGGTAATAAGCCAACTTCTCTAGCTTCGGGTAATTTCTCTCAGCTCCGGTTAGTCGCTTGCTTATATGGTAGACCGACTTTTGTATTTGGTCTTCCTCCTGAATTAGGGCAGCATTGATTGCGTTTTCTGATACCGCCAAGTAAATGTACAATTTCTTGTGATTGATAAGCTTTAACAAAATTGGCGGAGTGGAGAGATGTTGAATAAGTACTCGGAATGCGCCTTCACATTCCGTAGTCCATTCAAAGTTTTACTTTCCTTTTCGTATCAGATCGAAGAAAGGAATACATTTTTCAGTAGACTTTGAAATGAACCTGCTTAGTGCTGCTACTTTCCCGTTGACACTCTGGACTTGCTTTATATTTTTCGAGGTTACGAGATTTCTGATCGCCCAGATCTTTTCAGGATTGGCTTCGATTCCTCGAGCGTTGACGATAAACCCAAGGAATTTTCCGGATGCGACCCCGAAATGACATTTCAACGGGTTGAGCTTCATTATGTATTCTCGTAGGATATTAAACATTGACTCCAGGTCTCTGATGTGATCAGTGGAAAATCGTGACTTGACTAGCATGTCGTCCACATACACCTCCATGGTTTTTCCAATCTGGTTAGCGAACATTCGATTAACTAACCGTTGATAAGTTGCCCCAACATTCTTGAGTCCAAAAGGCATAACTTTATAGCAATAGAGTCCCATATTGGTTACAAAGCTGGTATGCTCCTGATTGGGCAAGTGCATGGGTATTTGATTATAGCCAGAGTACGCATCCATGAAGGATAAAAGTTCATGTGCAGCCGTTGAGTCCACAAGTTGATCAATTAGAGGAAGTGGAAAACTGTCTTTGAGGCAAGCTTTATTCAAGTTTGAGTAGTCAACACATGTTCCAAATTTCCTATTTGGCTTTCGAACAAGTACAGGATTGGATACCCATTCCGGGTATAATGCATCTCGAATGAATCCATTCGTTTTAAGCTTATCTACCTCTTCTTTAAGGGTGGAAGATATCTCTGGATCCATACCACGCCTTTTTTGCTTTACCGGGACGTGCTGCGGGTGATTATTCAATGTGTGGCTCACGATGTCCGGCGAGATCCCACACATATCAGAGTGCATCCAGGCAAACACATCAAGTTTTACCCGGAGAAATTCAACCAATTTCTCTTGCATTTGTTGCCTTAGCTGAGACCCAATCTTTATCATTCTTGAATCGTCATTATCGTCGATTAGAACATCGATCGTCAGTTCGGCTGGAGAAACTTGACTGTCTTTACTTTCATCCTCACTTTCGATGTCTCTCGAGTCAAGACCTCTTTGGAATTGGTTGGGGTGCCTGGGCCCGGGCGTTAATTGTCAATTATCAGCAAAGCAGACGCAGAGAGATTCCTCTACGCCCTTCCCTTTTTCTTTTCACCACGCCTCGCGCAGCTCAGCAACATAACAGGCTCATCCTGCGTCCTGATCCCCTTGAACAACTCCAACACCATTGTCGGTAGGGAATTCCAAAGTCAAACACCATGGGGCGATGGCAGCCCTGACCTCATCTAGGGCTGGTCGGCCCAAGAAAGCATTATATGGGGAGTTTATATCCAAAACAACAAACTGCAGTATCCTGACTCTCCGGCGTTCACCAATTCCTAACTCCACTGGCAATTCCACCACTCCAGTGGGTATAGTTGATGTTTGTACCAAAATTGGGCACGACACTCTTCGGAAGAGTTTGAAGGGATAAAAATGAAGAAATTAAATGAAAAAAAGAGGATTATCTAACAAACACTTCAAAAAAAAGTATGCAGAAACACAGAAATTTAGAGTGGTTCAGCGTATTGCCTACGTCCACTATGAAATTGATGATTTTATTTATGTTTTCCTGATGATTACAAGTGATTACAGCAGAATACAGCGAATTACAATGATGAAATTCGAGTACAACAGCAGCCTTGTAGCGCAAAAATGTTTTCGGCAGAGTCTGGACGTTAGAGAGCCAAAAGATCCCTTTTCTGTATGCTCTGGGGTGCTATTTATAGGCGTAGGATGCAAATATCTTGCACAGATGTCGGGACACCTCTTCTAGCATGTGGGTGGGCCCACACGATCGATCCTAGGCGATTTCGACTTGACCTGTGATCGATACGAACGAATATCGTATTGATCAAGATTTGACCCAATCGAGTCGAAATTTGGCATGTACATTCTTCAGCTCGTATGTAAGCTCCTTTAGTGGATACGAAGTGTGCCTGTCTCTTGATGAATACGGAGAAGACCGCTTATGATGGGTATGAACAAGACAGTTACCGATCGATTCGAAGTGGACTCGTTTACTAATGGATTCGAACTGAATGATACGAATAAGGCCACCTCGGATCGATTCGAACTTGATGGATACGAAGTGAAGTTGATTCTTTTGATTTACGTCGATCATACCTTGAGCATACTAACTCCGGTTGACTTGAAATTTGGAACGTTGGCTTTCATAGCTTCGTTTGTTATGTCTTATCAATTGTAGCCTGATCCGGACTCGGACAAAATTCATTGATATCCATAGCGAGCCTACGTATAACCGATCTTCGGGACAGACTGCCCTTGGCTTCCAGTTAAATACCTGGTATCACTGCCTTGCCAAAAGGCGGGATAACATTAGCCCCCCAAAGTACGTCTTGTGAAAACACAACATGCTTTGAAAAGCTGGAATCTTCATTCTGAATAGTTCCATCTGACTTGTTAAACAGTTATCATCTTCGCGTTGGAAGTTGTAATCTTTGATTGATCCATAGAGACATAAATTATGAACTGTAGACTGTCCTCTGTTGTACTATGTGTTGTTGTAACTGATTGTTGTATGATAGCGATTATTTGTTTTGTTGCTGTAATTGTTTATTAGGTGGGCATTCGACCTGTGAATTTTGAAATTTGAAAATTTGTCCGACATACATGGATATATGTTAACCTAACTCTCGTCAACGTCGCTCGTTAACGAGTCATTGTCAGTCCTCTCGTATCAAATTCCGTATCAATCCTCTCCTGAACCGATGTGAAATTCGAGTTGTAACAATGCTTGATGGTTGTTTTGGAATGTCCCTTCGTATTGATCCTCTCCGGGACCGATGTAAAAGGTCGAAAGATGGTTTTTGCATCGATGTAATTCGCATTGATGGATGCAAAATAAACATTTTGCATCGATGGCCTTATGAGGGATGTGAACAGAGTAGCTGGTCCTCTAGGTGCTATTCGTACCGATGTATAACTCTTCATGGGTTGCATGTTAATGGATACGAATAGTGCAATTCATATCGATGCGTCTCTGACGAAGACGAAAATGATGGATACGAATAAGCGCTTCGTATCGATGGGATCCAATGCTTCAGAAAGAACTTCGTTGCATATTTCGTATCGATGAGGCTCGGGTTGTTGGATACGAATAGCCAATTTGTATCGACCTAGGGAGGAACCAGCTGGAAGCGGTCGCGATGACTGGGAGTCGAATCATTTTCCTTCTTTCCTTGGGTCCATATAAATACTGCTTTCGTACATAGAAAAATTTTCACTTGCATTATTTTCCTCTGGCCTTCGCATCGATCGGAAAACTTGGAAACAAAATTCCTTTTTGCCTTCGAATTGAAACAAGCCTTTAACCTCTGTCTTCGAATTGCTCAATTGCTCGAGAAAAGAAGACCTTTGTCCCTGAGTCCACCAACCCACTAATTCCTTGAACTAATTGTTGAAATCAGGTAATTAATCGAAGAACTTGTATTAAGAACGACGAAACTTAGGCCCACTTGCCAATCCATTTGTATCTGCGGCCGATTCTGGCGATAAGGAGGCCATAGGTGGTCGGAGCGAGGTCGAGGATGAAGGAAATGGAGTTATGGCCATTTGGCGAAGAAAGAGTAAGGAAGGGACGAAGGGATTGACGAGAAGTCGCTCGGCTTTGATTTCGTATCGGTGAAAGGTTAAAGAAACTGGATTTCACATTGATCCTCAACCAGGAGTTTCGTATTGATCAGATCGATACAAAACTAGTAGAGTTTTGATTAATACGAACTTCGTGGAATTTCGTGGCGACTTGACTGATGTATTGCCAGCGCGAATTGATCGATGCGAAATCCAAAAACACGGTGATCGATACGAAATGAGAGCTTAGGATCGATGCGAAGCTAAAGCTTTTGTTAATGCGAACTGAGTGCTCCGAGACCGATGCAAAGTTAATGCTTTTGCGATGAATGACATGAACTTTCTGGCCTTGATAAATGCAAATTCCATGCAAATTCAAATACTTGACTCCGACGAGCTTCATCTTGGCATAATTGGACTTGTCTGTTGGACTGCATATTTGACTTCCCTTCGAAGCTCGTCGACGGAACTTGTAACTGAACATAATTTTAACAAACTATAATTCGGATCGGTCTCTAAGATCTGGATGGCACGGTTGTGACGGTCAGCGATGACGGTCACTCCAGTTGAATTTTAAAGTCTCGTCGTTTGCATATTTTCTCATACTCTATAGAGTTTCTCAAGTAATTTACCGCACTACATTGCACAATACATTCATGCACTTCACACCAGGGAACACATGGGTTTTTATTGTCTAATGATGGTTTCTAATAAGTTGATTAGCTATGGAATCCACAAGATCACAATAGCAAGAGCTTCAAGATTCATCTCCTTTTGTTCTCGAGATTCCGGCCATCGCGGCCGAAGTTATAGACTCAGCTCCAGACGAGCTGCCTGGGGCTAGTTTTATAGGAAATCCTCAGGATTCTGTACCGTCTAACGTCTTCGAAGACATGTTGGGACGGATATGCTTAAGGCATGGCTTGTCATTGGACGATGTACTATTACCGGGACCAAACGATAGACCACATGCTCCCCCAGAGGGGTTTACTGCCTTCAACCGCCATGCGTGCATAGCAGGAACACTTCCTCCGTACAACCAATACATCAGGGAAGTGTTGTCTTTCCTCGGAATTGCCCCATCGCAACTACACCCCAATGGATATGCTTTACTGAACAGTTTATTTATTGTATTCATGGAGCAACTCTTTCGGCCACCGACTCCTACAGAGATTAGATATCTCTTTAACATCAAGAGCAGGGGAGACATCCCATCTTTTACATTCCTGGAGGCGGTCAGAAATTGTCAAGTAGTAACCAGATCCTGGACAAGGATGAGTTACTTTAAAGCAAAATGGTTCTATGTCCGATGCCCCTAGGATTTTCCAATCGGTGGTTAGTCAGACGTAAGTGTTACAGTCTTCTCCAAGAGTTATCAAGATAATTGTAGTTGACGTAAAACTAATATCTTCTTTTCTTTACAGCCGCAATTTCACGACCTGAAGGCAGGTATTTCAAAGAAATAGTAAGGGTCCTTCAAGAAGTTCCGAGTGAAATGAGGGACATCGATTCGGTTCTAACCGATAGAAATTTGAGAATCGTCGGACTGATTGAGCGGAATCAAAGCATAAGGCATGAAGGGACACCGAGGGCAGCCCCGAAGAAGCGATTGAAGCATAAAACACCCGGGGTCATAATAACTGAAGGGGTTGACGAAGAGAGAACACCCACGGATGATGAACTTGTGGTTGGGCCTTCGGCCGGATTTCAACCGAAAGAAGGAAGAAGAGAAGGCAAGGCCGCTGCTTACAAATGTCCTAAGGCTTCGAGGTGGAAATCTGTTGTAGTTTCCTTACCAGTTCCCGGCATTAGAATCTTGGAGGCACCTTCCTTGCCCATAGAGAGTCCTTTCGAAGGGCTTTCCGATATCCCGATTATGGATTACGTGTAACTTCAACACGACACCGGGTTGGAGGAGCTTGATAGTGCTCTTGACCTTAGCGAGTCGCTTCCTATGAGTGCGGCCGACATTTCCGGTTGGTCGGGGGGGGGGGTTGCACATACATACACATTTCATGGCACTACACGATTTCCAATCATAAGTTGTTCAATTCAAGAAACCACTAAGCCTGCTTCTCTTTCTTTTTACAGGTACAATGTCCGGATGAGGGTCGATGTTAGGAAGCCTTCGCTCAGTTCATCGATCTTCTTCATATTATGAGTCACGTAGGAGGGAAGAAGATAGAGACCGCGATCGCAGGTAATCTAACCAGGAACGTCAAGAGAGATAAGGATTGGGAGTACAGACATCGATCCCGATCCCGCTCTCCTCCTCCTAGACTCCCTACACAACCTTCGGGTCAAGGGAGACAGCCAGTAGAGCCCCCTCGTCACAAACCATCCTCGCATGCTCCTCGGTCCGATTCGCAACGCCACAAAACTGAAGCCGAGGCCCCTGTCGTAGTTCAACAAGCTATCACTGAACCCACCAGGGAAGGGGCCATTAAAATCGCTCAGCTGAGGAAAGAGTTCCCAAATATATGCTTCAACGGCTACGTTTTTCCCCTTCATTTAAAGAGAATTCCATCGGAAGCGGAGAACACAATGCATGATTACATTCATGACATTTACTCCCAGTACAAAGAGTGGGTGAAGGCTGCAGAGAAAGCATCGAAGGTGGCTTTTGAGCGGGCTAAAATAATCCAAAAATTAGAATCTGATCTCGCTCATAAGGACCGCATCGTCTAAGTGCTTACTGATGAATCCGGGTCCTCTCTAAAATCAGAAATAGAGGCCACCAAAAAGGCCGATGAGGTGAACTTGGCCATGGAGAGGATGAGGCAGACACACTATGCCTTGGTGGAGCAAATGGGCCATCGCAACACCACTGTCACAGCTGAAAGGGACGCCGCTCTGAAAGAACTTGCTGAACTTAAAGCTAAATTTTCCGAAGTCATCAAGGAAAAGGATGATGCAAACAAAGCCGCCCAGGAAGCTTGTGAATAGGCTGTTGTGCTTCGGGGCGAACGGGATGCGGCCACGGCTAAGGTCCAAGTGGTGGAGACTGAGGTCAAGGGGAAAGTCCGAGCGGCTGAGTCTAGGCTAGAAGTTGATATTGAAGATCTCCTCATTGTTTATAATGCCAATGTTTTGAGGCACAGAAGTCTAGCCTGGCTCGACAATTACCCAACTTATTTATATAACGCTTGGGGCCGATTGGTTGAGGAGGAGAAGGCGGTCTGAATTAATCGACGAGTTTGAGCTTGAGAATCGTGTGTTAAATGAAGATGAACGAAAGATTCTCCACGAGTAGGTGATTTTGTATGAAAAAGAAAGGCTCGGCACCCAACACTTGGAGGTCGGAGAAGGTTCAAGTGTTGAGCATCATGATGTGAGCGCTGAAGTTCCTGTGCCAACCCAGCCCGAATCCGTACATGTGGTTGATCCTCAGCCCATTCCTACCTATAATCCGGACCAGCCACAGTTATCTCCGGCCAGAGAGCAAGTTTTTGAGGCTGTTCAGCCGTCCACAAGCCAATCTGAGGAAGGTATTCTAAACATTCTATATGCTTATCTGAAGTCGGAGCCATCATCCGAATAAAGTACTAATAGTTCTTCTTTTTTTTGTCCAGTGATTGATGCTGCACCGGTCGTGCCTCCTGCCACTCAAGAATCACATCATATGTAGGAGGCAATAATAACTGAAGCAACCACCACAACGACCATGACATCGACTGATGGAACGCAAGGGTGCACTCTAGTTTTTGATGAATAGATGATGGAGGAACTCCTCGGTCATCACAGCGATCCTTTTCCAGACATGCCATTTGTTATGGGCGGAAGCGCGCCTGCTACTGGCTCTTCAATGCCAACCACTGATGCTCCCAGCGAGGCCCAAGCAATTCTTAAAGAAGAAATATTGGCCGAAATTGACGCTGAAATGGAGGCAGCGGCTCATGGAGGTAGTTTTTGAGATGGGATGGCGGCACCTAGTCCGGCTCCGTTAAGGATGATATCACCTGGTGGTATAGTTATTAACACCAGCGCGCCTATCCTGCCTCCTATTGTCGATCCGGTTCCTCCGACTCCGCCTTCAGGGAACATTCCCATGCACTTGAGCTCGGATGAGGAAGTTGATATCATGCCCCCTCCTGGAGATCAACTGCCGAAAGGCAAAGGCTCAAAAAGAAAGATAAGTGGTAGCTCCAGTGGGTTAACACCGAAAAGGAAGCCGAAAAAGAAAAAAGAGTAGACATGCTTCTTCGGTTTATTTTTGGTAGATAGATAGGAATTTATCTTCATTTTTCTTTGGTAGGCCATGTATAGATGCGGGTTCGGCCCCTCCTAGTAGGAATTTTCGGGACCAACTTGTACATAATTTCTTTTCGCAAATAGCTGAAATGAAACTTTGCTTTGAACTTGATGTGTGTTTAGTATACTTGTGAAGTTTCAACGTTTGAGTCTCGCTTTGAGTTTATCCGTCAAGTCCTAAAATCACGGCCACAAGTCGCGACTAGACATTAAGTTGAACTCCGATACTGTACTGCTTCAGTCAGTGATCGACACTTAAGTTCTGCCCCCAGTTTCAGGGATGAAGTTTGAAGATCGGGTAGCGGTTGTTTTTCGCCTTCGAGAATTTGAGTGGTCGAATCACACTCACTCTTTGATTGATGATTGTATCCACGCTCCGGGGACTTAAATTACTTTCATGGGAGATCGGCCACGTTTATTTGACACTTATCATTTCGTCTGCACTCTGGGGACTTAAACTAATTCGTGTGTGCTCAATTACACCCGACTTGAGTTTATACTCCGGTCCGCGGTCTGGGGACTTAGAGTTGATTAACATTTTATGATCCAGTCCACGCTCTGGGGACTTGGAGTCGGTTGACGTTTACTTTCTGGTTCGCACTCTTGGAATCCAGGTCATCTTGATGTCTATACTATGGTTCATACTCTGGGAATCCGAAGTTAGGTGATGTCTTATACTCCAGCTCACACTATGGGAACTTAGAGTTAGTTGATGTTTTATACTATAGTTCGTATTCTGGGAATCCGGAGTTGGCAAACAGACGGTCAATCACATCTATTGTACGTTTTTGAATTTCGCTTGCACTCTGGGAACGAAGGGTGTATCAGGATCGTGGATGGTTAGATCACATCCACCATGAGTGTTATCCCGCCTTTTGGCAAGGCCGTGACACCAAAAAATTGACTAGAAATCAATGAAAGTCCACCTTGGAAATCTATTACATCACAAGTTCACCATGGATATCGATGAAATTTGCCCGAGTCCGGATCGGGCTACAATTGATAAGACAGGTCGAGCAAAGCCGTGGGAACCAACATTCCAAATTTCGAGACAATCCGAGTTCGTATGCTCAAGTTATCGCCGGTATATAATGGAAGAGATATGCTATGGTTCGAATCGATCAGAGCCAAGCCCTAGGTTCGAATCTATCGTCCCTACATTACTTCGAATCCACGAGAAGTACCATTGCTTCGACTCCATCAAAGCAGCCTCAACGTTCGAATCCATCCAAAGCCTCCCTTAATTCGAATCCATCAGAGTATTCCCACCTTCGAGTCCATCAAGGAGAAACCCTTCGAATCCATGCAGTTGTAGGGACTTCGACTCCATCTGATAACTGTCTTCGAATCCACCCTGTTGAAGCAAATTCGAATCGATCAATGGTGGCATACCCTGATCGATTCGAACGAACGCTGGTCCAATCGATTCGAAGGAAGCGCGTCTTCGAATCGATCACCTCGAATCCACAAAGTCCACACGGCTAAAACCAAGGATTAGACCCAGTAAACTCGGAGAAAAAGGGGGATTGACCCGAAGCACACGCACCACGTCACCATCTTCACGTGCAGAATCATGGATTCGAACCTATGGATTCGAACCATATCGATTCGAACGAATCCATAAGACGAAGAACACGATCTTGAATCGATCATAACTCGAGATCTACAAGTCCAAATGCTATGAAATTTTCACAAGAGCTTGTATATGCATAGAAGAATGTTCATGCCAAATTTCATCTCGATTGGACGATTTCTTAATCGATTCGAACCAAGGGTCGAATCGATCCCAAAGTAGGCCCGGATTTCCTGAGAGCGGGCATGTGGGCCCCCTCACGTTCCAGAACTGGTCTCCCCTCAATTTAGGTGAAATATCAGCCTCCTACACCTATAAATAGAGCCCCTGGTCATTCAGAAAATGGGTCAGACAATTTTAGGAGCTAAAGAGCGCCCAGACTCTGCCAGATTTACTCAGAATCACCACTGCTTCTTTAGATTCAGATTATAATCATAAAATCAGTTGTACTACATCAGAAGAAATTGTAATCATCAAGTTAACATCAATAAAATCATCAACTTCAGAGTGGACGTAGGCAAGATCGCCGAACCACTATAAATCTCATGTTTCTGTTCATTATTTCTGAATTGTGATACTCTGTTTGCTTAGATTTGAGATTTGTGTGTGAATATTGTTGATTTATATTCATACACTGGTGCTTTCATGACATTCGGGGTTTGTGACCAATTTTGGCGCAAACAATGAGTTAACAAGTGAGGTCGTTAGATGGACGCGTCCACCCTCCTCAAACTTGGTTCAAATACCAGCGAAGTCATTAGGTGGATAGATCCACCCTCTTCGAAATCGTATTTGTAAGTTTATACTCTAGTTCGCACACTAGGAATCTGGAGTTAGGTGAAGGATTGTTGTGTATCAATCCTTTTTTGACTTTCGTGTGATGGCTTGTCCCCAAGCTCGGGTTTTACTTAGCGAGTGATCGGTCGTACCATAGTCACTCCCTATTTGAACAAATTCCACTGTATGATGGAACTTAGCTCTCCGTGCATAGTGATGATCATATGAAGTATTTCAATTAAATCATAGCTCTGGCTCGAAGAGATTGCATTTTATTGCTGAAATAAGAAAATATGGCAAAGTCAGTTGCCTTATTACAAATTCTAATTTCGAAATGATGAAACAAATTGCAAATGAAAAATAGACTGAATAAATAAACAGAGCCTGTTATGTGTAGTAGCGACAAAGACTCTCGCTGTTCCAGGCTCTCGGAAGAGTGAGATCGTCAACGGTGGATAATTTGAATGTGCCATCTCCGAGCTTTCATTCAATAACATATGGTCCATCCCAAGTTGGCTTCATATGCGAAGGGACCAGATAAATTCTTTTGAGTACGAGATCACCAAGTTCAAAGGTTCGGGGTCGGACCTTGGCATTGTATAATTGGGCGACTCGACTCCGATATGTGGCTGCCCTCAAATCAGCCTCTTCACGCTTCTCATCCAATAAATCGAGAGATTCATCAAGTCATATAGCATTTTTCTTTGGATCGTAGTATGTCACACAATGAGAAGGCACTTCTAATTCGACTGGAATAACAGCTTCTGAACCATAGAAGAGAGAGAATGGAGTGTGACCGGTTGCAGACTTGTCGGTGGTACGGTAGGCCCATAGGGCCATAGGAAGTTCGTCGACCCATTTGCCCCCGGCTTTTTCCAATCGTTTTTTCAAAATGGATTTCATAACTTTATTAACAGCTTCAACCTGTCCATTCGCTTGAGGGTGTGCGACTGTGGAAAATTTCTTCTGAATGTGGAATCGTTGACAGAAATCCTTAAATTTGGCACTATCGAATTGGGTCCTGTTTCAGTGATGATAGTACGTGGGAGACCAAATCGCCAGATGATGTTGCGCACTACAAAGTTGATCACCTTCTTCGTTGGAATTGTAGCAAGGGGTTCAGCTTCTGGCCACTTGGTAAAGTAATCAACTGCTATGATGGCATACTTCGCACCACCTTTGGCTAGAGGTAAAGAGCCAATAATATCAATTCCCCATACTGCGAACGGTCATGGGCTGATCATTTGAGTTGTCTCAGTAGGCGGGGCTCTAGGAATCCGAGCATACTTTTGACATTTATCACATTTCTTGGCATAATCTGCTGCATCCCGGTTTACAGTCGGCCAATAGTATCCATATCGGGGTACTTTCTTAGCAAGTGCTTGCCCTCCGGTCTGATCGCCACATTCTGCTTCGTGTACATCATGTAATAGTCGTGTGATTTCGTCGTGAGCGATACACCGGAGTAAAGGAACAAAGTACCCACTTCTATACATAACTCCGTTTTGAATGGTGAACCGAGAAGCTTTTCGAAGAATTTGTCTCTTTTCACTCCTACGCTCTGGCAGGGTTCCGTGTTCGAGATAATTTCTGAATGGAGTCATCCATGATTCCCTTTCGGAAACGACATCAAATATCAAATCGGTTTCCATCTGATCAATGCTTGGCGAAGATAATATCTCTATAGGAACAAGTCCCATTTGCTGTGCCTTGCCTGTACTGGCTAACTTTTCCAATGAATCAGCTTCTTGGTTGTTTTCTCGTGGTATGTAATAAATAGCGTAATAGTCGAACTGATTCAATGTCTCCTGAACCTGAGCAAGGTAAGCGGCCAGTCTTTGATCTCTGGCTTGGTACTCCCCTCGAACTTGACACACGATCAATTGCGAATCACAGTAAATTTCCACCACAATGATCCTTAAATCTCTGGCAAGTCTCAATCCAGCCAATAGGGCCTCATATTCAGCTTCGTTATTAGTTGCACGGAAGTTGAACTTTAGAGCGTAACATATAGATCTACCTTCAGAAGTTTCAAGAACAACTCCTGCACATGAGCAACGGTCATTTGATGCACCGTTTGTATGCAGCTTCCATATATACTTGGGAGATTTACTGGTTTCCGGGAAGTCCTCTGGGATGGTAAATTCAGCAAAGAAATCTGCTAGGACTTGTCCTTGAATGGCTCACCTTGGAGTATAAGTAAGGTCAAACTGACTTAGCTCGATATTCCATTTGAATAACCTACCAGAAGTCTCAAGATGCGTAAGGACCTATCGTAACGGCTGTTCGGTGTAAACGGTGATTGGGTGAGCTTGGAAATACGGACGGAGCTTCCTTTAGGAAATAACAAGACAATAAGCCAATTCTCTAGCTTCAGATAATTTCTCTCAGCTCCGGTAAGTCGCTTGCTTATGTAATAGACCGGCTTTTGTATTCGTTCCTCCTCCCGAACAAGGGCAACACTGATTGCGTTTTATGATACCGCCAAGTAAATGTACAATTTCTCGTGATCGATAGGCTTTGACAAAATTGATGGTGTGGAGAGATGTTGAATTAGTGCTCGGAATGCGCCCTCACATTCCGTAGTCCATTCAAAGTTTCATTTTCCTTTTCGGATCAGATCGAAGAAGGGAATGCATTTGTCAGTGGACTTTGAAATGAACCTGCTCAGTGCTGCAACTTTCCCGTTAAGACTCTGGACTTGCTTTATAGTTTTTGGAGTTTTAAGATTTCTGATCGCCCAGATCTTTTCAGGATTGGCTTCGATTCCTCGAGCGTTGACGATAAACCCAAGGAACTTTCCGGATGCTACCCGAAAGTGACATTTCAATGGGTTGAGCTTCATTCTGTATTCTCGGAGGATATTAAACATTGACTCCAGGTCTCTGGTGTGATCGGTGGAAAATCGTGACTTGACTAGCATGTCGTCCACATACACCTCCATGGTTTTTCCAGTCTGGTTAGCGAACATTCGATTAACTAACCGTTGATAAGTTGCCCCAGCATTCTTGAGTCCAAAAGGAATAACTTTATAGCAATAGAGTTCCATATTGGTTACGAAGCTGGTATGCTCCTGGTCGGGCAAGTGCATGGGTATTGATTATAGCAAGAGTATGCATCCATGAAGGATAAAAGTTCATGTCCAACCGTTGAGTCTACAAGTTGATCAATTCGTGGGAGTGGAAAACTATATTTGGGGCAAGCTTTATTCAAGTCAGAGTAGTCAACACATGTTCTCCATTTCCATTTTGGCTTTCGGACGAGTACAAGAATATTGGATACCCATTCCAGGTATAATGCTTCTCGAATGAATCCATTCGTCTTAAGCTTATCCGCCTCTTCTTTAAGGGCGGCATATCTCTCTGGATCCATACCATGCCTTTTTTACTTAACCGGGACGTACCGCGGGTCAATATTCAGCGTGTGGCTCGCGATGTTCGGCGAGATCCCACACGTATCAGAGTGCGTCCAGGAAAACACATCAAGGTTTACCCGAAGAAATTCAACCAATTCCTCTTGAATTTGTTGGCTTAGCTGAGATCCAATCTTTATCATCTTCGAGTCATCATTATCGTCGATTGGAACATCGATCATCAGTTTGGCCGAAGAAGCTTGACTGTCTTTACTTTCATCTTCACTTTTGGTATCTCTCGGGTCAAGATCTCTTTGGAATTGGTTGGGTTGCCCGGGCCTAAGCCCAGGCGCTAATTGTCAATTATCCGTAAAGCGGACGCAGAGAGATTCCTCTACGCCCTTTCCTTTTTCCTTCCGCTGCGCCTCGCACAGCTCAGCAACGTAACAGGCTCACCTTGCTGCCTGATCCCCTTGAACAACTCCGAAACCATTGTCGGTAGGGAATTTCAAAGTCAAACACCATTGGACGATGGCAGCCCTGAATTCAGCTAGGGCTGGTCATCCCAAGAAAGCATTGTATGGGGAGTTTATGTCCAAAACAACAAACTGCAGTATCCGGACTCTCCGACGCTCACCAATTCCTAATTCCACTGGCAATTCCACCACTCCAGTGGGTATAGTTGCACGCCCGTTGAAACCATGAATGCGAGACTGACATGGCTTCAAGTCTTTAGTCTCCATTCTCATCTGGTCGTAAGCTCGTTTAAATAGAATATTCATAGAGCTTCCGCTGTCTACCAAAATCCTCTTCATCCAAGCAGGACCTACTTGAGCTGATATGACTAGCGGATCAATAATGGGGGCTTCGACCCTGTCGGCATCCTGAACTCAAAATACGATGTCATCTGCCATCGTTCTTTGTTGTTTGGTTGGAGCCCATCTTCAGAATTACTACAACATTCAAAATCTGCATACCTGATAGAGCTAGCATACGACTCCATTTCCTTCCAACTTCGGTCTGCTGTATGAGGACCACCACAAACAATGTTTATCATCAACCTCCCGCCAGTACGAGCGGTTCCTCCTGTCTAGCCGGATTCGACACATGATTTTGATTCGGTGGGCTCGCACCTCCAGACTGCAACGCCCGAACAAACTATTCTAACTTCCTTTCTCTTATCAACTTTTCGATGAGATCCTACAAGTGACGGAATTCATTTGTGTTATGGCCGTAGCTTTCGTGGAATTTACAAAATTTTCCCGTCTGAATCTGCTTTTCCAACGACTGTTTCGAAACAGGCTTCTTGTACTGAATAGTATTGCAGGTTTGTAGATATACGTTCTCCAACGACGTGTTCAGAGGAGTATAGTTATCAAACATTGGGGCTCTACGCCGTGGTCCACGGTTCTGAACCCGTTTTCTATTTTGGTTACCATTGCCGTTTTGCTGATCTTGTTTATTCTGAATATTCAATTGCACTTTTCCAGAACTCTCCCCGGATTGTTTAACAACAATATTACTCTGAACTCCCTCCACACTAGGCCCCGCATCATCCTTCTTCCTAGACTGTTTCGCATCCTCCCTTCTCAAGAATTGGGCTGCCTTGGAATAGAAACGGTCCAATGATGTGAGGGGTTTTCCGGCCAACCAGTTACCGAAATCAGAATCAGGCTCAATCCCTATAGTCAGTGCCATAAGAATAGAGTTATCATTTGGGTTGCTGAACTTAGCACATGCAGCATGAAATCTCTCTAAATAACGCCCGAGTGTCTCTCCAGGAGCTTGAGTGACACTAGATAAAGTGTTAACATCCTTCGGTCTCGCGACATGCATACAAAATTGCTCAATAAATTTTGTTGCCAACTTGTCAAAGCATGAGATAGATTGAGGTGGCAGTCGGGTAAACCACATAGTCGTTGTCCCCCCAAGTAAAATCGAGAAGCTTCGGCACTTGATTGCATCATCGGCTCGTGCAGCGTTCATCAACCATTCGTACTTCAGGATATGCTGATTAGGGTCAGAGTTCCCTTCATAAATGGGTAAAGCCGGCATCCTGAATCGTTGAGGTGGTTCAGCATAAAGTATCTCATCAGTAAAAAGAGTATGACTCCGGGAGATTCCCCAGTCGTCATTGCTAAGCCCTTGGCTTTCACGAATCATTTGACGGATCATTGCTGACAGATCGGGCATTTGGCATTTTGAGCAGGCTGGGCCAAGGTGTGGTCAGGTTCCACAATGCAAGGAGGGGTCAGTCGCTGTCGACGGTCCATGTCTCGCCTCCTTGGTTCTATGTCCTCGGAGACGTAAGGCTCGGGATGGTATTCACGCTGATGATGGTTTGGATCTGCCCAATTTCGGGTCTCAGCACCCAAATCAATGGCTGTTGTGGTACAGTTATCAGTAATATGATGTGGAGTAGCGCCTCCTCGGGGGGAGGGTCCGGTTTGATGGTTGGTTGATGGGCCAACTCTCAGTTTCCCAACATTCAAGGTGTGTTCATGCCCAGTGGCCTGTGTGTAACTTTCGTCTAGCCATAGGCGTGTAGATCTGTGATGATAATCGGAAGAGGCTGAACTCTCGGTGGAAGAATAGGAAGCTTGATCCCTCCTAGATCTCCTTCGTCGTTGACGGTTTAGTTGGTTAGTTAGTTCCATGTTAGCACGGAGCTATTGAGTGAGCTGTTGACGGCTCTGAGTCAATTCTTGCATCAGCATCTGAAATTCTTCTCTGGTGACAGGGCCTTGTGAATCTGATGGTCCGGTAGCATTCTGTTCAGTTAGAAGCAATTGTATGGGATTTTGTATGTCCCGTCCTTCATGATCTGCAGCTGCGGAAGTAGTCCTTGTGTTAACCATGGTGGATGATGAAGCTCTCTCCTAGAGTTGTAGCAAATCTGAATAGGATGGAAGAACTTCTGAAATTGAGATCTGGATCTTCTCCTTGGATGTTTGCAATCCGGTATCGGCAGTAGATCCAATGAGCAGAAGGAAAAAATTGGGGTTTTTCTCAGTGGAAGCACAAAATTGGGCACAACACTCTTCGGAAGGGTTTGAAGAGATAAAAATGAAGAAATTAAATGAAAAAAGAGGATTATCTAACAAACACTTCAAAAACAAATAAGAAAGTATGCAGAAACACATAAATTTAGAGTGGTTCGGCGTATTGCCTACGTCCACTATGAAATTGATGATTTTATTGATGTTTTCCTGATGATTACAACTGATTACAGCGAATTATAGTGATGAAATTCGAGTACAACAGCAGCCTTGTAGCGCAAAAATGTTTTCGGCAAAGTCTGGACGTCAGAGAGCCAAAAGATCCCTTTTCTGTATGCTTTGGGGTGCTATTTATAGGCGTAGGATGCAAATATCTCGCTCAGATCTTGGGAGACCTCGTCTGGCACGTGGGTGGGCCCACGCGATCGATCCCAGGCAATTTCAACTCGATCCGTGATCGATAAGAATGAATTTCGTATCGATCAAGATTTGACCCAATCGAGTCAAAATTTGGCATGAACATTCTTCAGCTCCTACGTAAGCTCCTTTGGTGGATACGAAGTGTGCCTGTCTCTTGATGGATACGAAGAAGACCATTTCGATTGGTACGAACAAGACAGTTGTTGATCGATACGAAGTGGACTCGTTTACTGATGGATTCGAACTGAACGATACGAATAAGGCCACCTCAGATCGATTCAAACTTGATGGATACGAAGTGAAGTTGATTATTTTGACTTGCGTCGATCATATCTTGAGCATACGAACTCCGGTTGATTTGAAATTTGGAACGTTGGCTTTCATAGCTTCGCTTGTCATGTCTTATCAATTGTAGCCTGATCCAGACTCGGACAAAATTCATTGATATCCATAGCGAGCCTACGTATAACCGATCTTTGGGACTGACTGCTCTTGGCTTCCAGTTAAATACCTGGTATCACTGCCTTGCCAAAAGGCGGGATAACAATTGCACTCCCATTGAAGCCATGAATACAGGACTGACATGGCTTCAAGTCTTTAGTCTCCTTTCTCATCCGGTCAGAGGCTCGTTTAAACAAGATATTCACAGAACTTCCGTTGTCTACCAAGATCCTCTTCATCCAAGTAGGACCTACTTGAGCTGATATGACAAGCGGATCAATAGTGGGGGCTTCGATCCTGTCGGCATCCCGACCTTGAAATATGATGTCATCTGCCATCGTTCTTTGTTGCTTGGCCGGAGCCCCATCTTCGGAATTACTACAACATTCAAAGTCTGCATGCCTGATAGAGCTGGCATACAACTCCATTTCCTTCCAGCTTCGGTCTACTGGATAAGGACCACCACTAACAGTGTTTATCACCTACCTCCCGCCAGTACGAGCAGGTTCTTCCTGTCTAGCCGGATTTGGTACATGATTTTGATTCGATGGGCCCGCACCTCTAGACTGCAGCGCCCGCACAAACTGTTCTAACTTTCTCTCTCTTATTAACTTTTCGATGAGATCCTACAAGCGACGACATTCATTTGTGTTATGGCCGTAGCTTTCGTGGAATCTACAAAACTTCCCCATCTGAATTTGCTTCTCCGGTGACTGTTTCGGAGCAGGCTTCTTGTATTGAATGGTATTGTAGGTTTGTAGATATACGTTCTCCAACGACGTATTCAGAGGAGTATAATTATCAAACATAGAAGCTCTAGGTCGTGGACCACGATTCTGATCCTATTTTCTATTTTGGTTACCATTGCCTTTTTGCTGATCTTGTTTATTCTGAATGTTCAATTGCACTTTTCCAGAGATCTCCTCGGATTGTTTAACATCAATATTACTTTGAATTCCTTCCACACTAGGCCCCGCATCATCCTTTTTCCAAGACTATTTCGCATCCTCCCTTCTCAAGAATTGAGCTGCCTTGGAATAGAAACGGTCCAATGATGTAGGGGGTTTCTCGGCCAACCAGTTGCCGAACTCAGAATCGGGCTCAATCTCCTTAGCCAGTGCCATAAGAATAGAGTTATCATTTGGGTTGCTAATCTCAGCACATGCAGCATGAAATCTTTCTAAATAACCCCTGAGTGTCTCTCCAGGAGCTTGAGTGACACTAGATAAAGTATTAACATCCTTCGGTCTCGCGACAAGCATACGAAATTGCTCAAAAAACTTTGTTGCCAACTGATCAAAGCATGAGATAGATTGAGGTGGCAGTCGGGTAAACCACATAGTTGCTATGCCCCCCAGAGAGATCGGGATGCTTCGGCACTTGACTGCATCGTCAGCTCGTGCAGCATTCATCAACCATCATACTTCAGGATATGCTGATTAGGATCAGAGCTCCCTTCATAAACGGGTAAAGTCGGCATCCTGAATCGCCGAGGTGGTTCAACATAGAGTATCTCATCGGTAAAAGGGGTATGACTCCGCGATATTCCCTAGTCGTCATTGCTAGGACCCTGACTTTCATGGATCATTTGACAGATAATTGTCGATAGGTTGGGCATCTGGACACTTTGAGCAGGTTGGGCCAAGGTGTGGTCGAGTTCCACAATGCGAGGAGGGGCCTGTCGCTGTCGACGGTCCATGTCTCGCCTCCTTGGTTCTATGTCTTCGGGGACATAAGGCTCAGGATGGTATTCATGCTGATAGGGTATCGGATCTATCCTTTGAGTCTCAACTCCTGGCTCAGTAACAGTGGTGGCAGTGCGATTGTTGGTGACATAATGAGGAATAGTACCTCCTCGGGTGGTGGGTCCAATCTGATGGCTGGTTGACGGACCGACTCTCAGTTGCCCAACATTCAATGTATCCTGATGCCCAGTGGTCTGTGTGTAACTTCCGTCCAGTCGCGGGCGCGTGGATCTATGATGATAGTCAGAAGAGGCTGAACTCTCGGTGGACGAATAGGAAGCCTAATCCCTCCTGGATCTTCTTTGTCGTTGACATTTCAGTCGGTTGGTTAGTTCAGTATTAGCGTGGAGCTGTTGAGTGAGCTGTTGGCGGCTTTGAGTCAATTCTTGCATTAACATCTGAAATTCTTCCCTAGTGACAGGGCCTTGTGGATTTGATGGTCCGGCAGCATTCTGATCAGTCGAAGGCAGTTGAACGAGATTCTGTTTATCTGTCGTTCTAGATCTACAACTGTAGAAGTAGTCCTTGTGTTAACCATGGTGGATGGCGAAGCTCTTTCCTAGACTTGATGCAAATCTGAATAGGATGGAAGAACTTTAATCTTTGGGATTTGGATCTTCTTCTTAGATTTGTGCAATCCAATATCGATAGTAGATCCAATGAGCAGGAGAAAAACTATGTTTTCTCAGTGAAAGCACCAAAGTGTTTGTACCAAAATTGGGCACAACACTCTTCGGAAGTATTTGAAGAGATAAAATGAAGAAGTTAAATGGACAAATAGGATTATCTAACAAACACTTCAAAAACAAACAAGAAAGTACGCAGAAACACAGTGATTTAGAGTGGTTCGGCGTGTTGCCTACGTCCACTATGAAATGATTGACTTTTATTAACTTTTCTCTGCTGGTTACAGCGGATTACAGCAGTAAATCTCGAGTACAATAGTAAAATTCGAATACAATGGTGAATCAGCAGAGTCTAGACGTCAAAGAGCCAAAAGATCCCTTTTTTGTAGGTTCAGGGCTGCTATTTATATGCGTAGGTTGCAAATATCTCGCTCAGATCTCCGAAGACCTCTTCTGGCATGTGGGTGGGCCCACGCGATCGATCCCACGCGATTTGCACTCGGTCCGTGATCGATACGAATGAAATTCGTATCGATCAAGATTTAACCCAATCGAGTCGAAATTGGCATGAGCATTCCTTATGTTGTACGCAAGCTTCTGTGAAAATTTCGTAGCATTTGGACTTGTAGGTTGTGAGTTATGATCGATGCAAGCTTGCATTGTTCATATGCTATTCTCTTCGCATTGATGTTGTTCGAATCGATCATTTTGTATCGATGATCATGCACGTGATGCCAATCGACGTGGCGCTTGCTTTCAGGATCGATCCGAAGTTCATACCGAATCGATCGAGTCTTCCCAACGTTCGCGCCTTGTTCGTATCAATTTGACCTGGTCCTGTTCGCATCGATCAAAGCTGTTTTGTTCGTACCGATTACCGTGGCATTGTTTGTATCGATATTCATGGGCCATTTCGTACAGATAGCCGAGGGCCATTTTATTCATATCGATCGTTGATTGATCTATATGAACTGCATGATTGAGATCAATACGAATTAACCCCAACTGATCGATACCAAGTTGAACCAATTCCATGGATACGAACAACTGACGTGATGGATACGAACAGATGGATAGCGTGATCGATACGAATCGATGGATGGCGTGATCGATACGAACAGATGGATGTGAAACAATATCGATTGATGGATACGAACAAGGCCTTTCAACCGATGGATATGAAGAGTGCAGTTCTCCTGATCGATACGAGATGAGTGCATCCGATGGATTCGAACCAGACCGATATGAAGAAAGGCTTTCTCCGGTTGCTTGATGGATACGAACAAAGTCATTGTTTGAATTGCATTGATCATATCTTGAGCATACGAACTTTGATTGACTTGAAATTTGGAACAGTGGCTTTCATAACTTTGCTTGTCATGTCTTGTCGATTGTTGCTCGATCCGGACTCGGACAAAATTCATCGATATCTATAGTAAGCCTGCGTATAACTGATCTTCGGGACGGACTGTCCTTGGCTTCTAGTTAAGTTCCTGGTATCACGGCCTTGCCAAAAGGCGGGATAACATAATCCATAATAATTAATTTGTTAATTAATTAGATAATAAAATAAATTTGTGAAACCTTCAGAATTTAGCCACGGAAGTTGCACCATTGTGTCCGTAGTAATTTTCTGGTCAATTTCCATATATAGAATGTCAAAATCTGAGCTAATATGACCAAGTTATAAAATAAACAAAATAAGCAGGAAACGAAGAATATATATATATATATATATATATATATATATATATATATATATATGCAGGTCGACCGGTCGGTGGACCTGGGCACCAGGCGATCGAAGGCCCGGTCGACCCGTCTCTGCTCTTTACGAACGAACGAACGTGCGTTCGTTCGAACATTCTAGAGCCTCAAACTGACATGTTTTGCATTCTTAATTTTAATCCGGTCCTTTTATTTTTGCATCCGATGGCTTCTATTCAGCCTATGACGTGGTTGCATCCCATTCTATCTTCAAAATCCAACGGCATGAGATCCACTTCTACCCCTATAAATAGACCCCTAGACCTAACACTTTTTCTTATTCTAGGTTTTCTCCAATTGGGTTCACCTTTCTAGGAAGGACCCTAAACGAAATAATTTTTCCAAAGGAGAAAATCATTATAAATTAAATTATTTTACAGCTACAAGTGGATCCGGGATGACCAAAGGAAGAGCTTAGGACCGGAGGTGAGCGATCGTAATTATTATAGATTTCTTTAAGTAATTTAAAATAATAGGGTTTCCAATAGCTGTACTTTTACTACGATTTTTGGAATAGCCTTTTTAGTAGTTTATTTGCAGTTTTTAGAATTATTTGCAGTCTATTTCCTTTCCGCTATTCTTTTCAGTAATTTTATTTTATTCCTGTTAATTACAGCTTTCCCGTTTATTTATAGTATTTTGGTTTATTTACTGTTATTTATACGTTATTTACATCTTCTTTCTATGCTTTGGATTTTCTTCTGTTTTTAGTTTTCTTTTATTCCTCCTTCTTCGCTATGGATTAGAATAGGATTAACGCGAATATGGGTTAAATTGTAAGAAAACTGAAATAATGGAATATAAGATTAAATTTCAAAGACTGTAGTATAAATAGAATTGGACTGAAATTATGCCTAATTATGACGTTAATTGGACTGAATTAAAAAGATTGGCCTAGTTAAAACTTAGAATTATAACTAAAAAGAGAAAAATATGAAAGAGGCTAATTTTCACACTTAGACCTTGGGTTTAGTATAAGCATAATTATAACATAGGTTATAATATGAAAAAGAACAGAATAAGGCATATTTTAAGACTTAGGATAAATTAATAAGCACAGATAGAAGAGAAAAGTGTAAAGGCTTATTTAAATAATTTATCTAAGTTAATAAGCAAAGATGAAAATAGGACATGTACCAAATAGCATTCCCTATTAGAAAAAATGGTGGTCCCACATTAGCCTGAAGTGAGACGAGGGCATGCTTATGCTAAGAATGGTAGTAATTGGTCAAATAGAAGTCCAAATCACAGGGGATTTGGATAAGGGGCGCAACTAGATATTGTTTAGATGACGGTCCAGTACCAACAGCATTTCCCCTATTTTCTATGGACACACGGTGATCTCACATTAGCTTGAAGTGAGATGAGGGGCACGCTTATGCTGGAGTTCGTGTTAATAAGAAGAGCCAATAGGTGGAGCAAAAGGTAGCATGGGCATGGTGGCAGTTACGCGTGCGACTTCCATTCGAGTGCTCAGTAATCGCTATGAGTTCCAAGCGCTTAGTATGGGTGTCTTTCGTAGACACCATTGTCTTCTATGTAGGGAGCTATATTTGGCATCCGGATCTACAGTGGGTGCTCTGTGCATCTTTCGTAGATACCATTGGCTGTTGTGTAGGGAGTTATATAGCGTCTGGTCCGCAGTAAGGTCTATGGAGTAGCAAGCCGATCAAAAAGGGTAGAATTAGGGTTACATCTAATTATAGGATTAGGAATTCAGCCTAATCAAAGCAGAAATCAAAGACAAGTGTAAGCAATCAAAGTTAACCTATCTTATTAATTGAGCAATATTTAATCGTACTTATTTCCAGTTTATTTCTTTCCTACTTACTTTATTATCCTTATTTGTGCTAGAACTATTGTAGAGTCTATTACTTTTATCTTGCTTAAAGACTCTAGTAATTACTATCATTGACCAGACTTTTAGTCTAACCCACTCCCCTATTTTCCCCTTTCCCCCCATAGGAAATCAAGGGAGAAGTCAGTAGATTGCTGTTGCTTGGAGTTTTCTTGGAGGAGATTTCTACTATGTATTTCTTTTATTTTCAGCTTTTGTTCTTTTTATGTACTGGCTCATTATAAGGGATATTATGTATTCTGATTTTTGAGACTATGAGTTTTTGTTTTATGAGACATACTGGATTTTTAGACATGTATGTGGTAATTGGTATTTGACTTATTTATGAAGCAATTATGAAGTTTGTTTTAATTAAGTTATTATTTTAAGTTTCTGCTATTTTTATATATTTTTGTCATGTGAATCTTAGTTTATGTTAGCTTTAGTTATACCTACAACGCACCACGCCTCTTAATGTGTCCTTTTGGGTATATTAAGGGGTGTGGGGGTATTTCAGGCCCTTATGAGAGAATGACAAACAAGCTCATAGCAACTCTCTAATGTCATAGATAGACAACACGTAGCTATCTCGGATTAGACTATCACAAATGACAAACTAACTCGCAACTAATCTTTAATATCATATAATTATTATCTCTAGTGAGGTGATAATATCAAATATCTCATATATAATGGATCTACCTAAGTCATCTAGATGGGACACTAATGTACTTCAACATTGCTTCAGGAAACGGTAATGACCACAACCTATTTCATACAGTCCCTTGGTTACTTCCAGAAACACAACACTAATATCCATCTACATATTATAAACACGCTTCCAAACTACGCTGAGCATTAGTCACTATCCCTATTAGCCCTTGGTAACAGACCGTCGGTCCTTAAGTGATGTCTGGGCAATGTCTGTTATTCATGTAATATGCTTATGCCTACAAACTCAATAAATTGACAGCATGGATCTATGGCATGACCCTACAATCAGGACCGTTAGGATGGATACTAGCCTATCTGGTGGGTCCAAATCACGCCCTCTCCATAGTGGCATCCCATGACATGGATTCCTAAAAATACTTTTAACTCGATATGTTCTAACGAGAGTAATAACTAGTGCTATTGATCCTAGGAGCGGTGATGAGACTTACAGCAACTGCTCTCAACTATGCGGGTCCTGATGAGAGTATCTCAACAGAACAAATCATCGACTACTAGTCCTAAGAGTAGATAATGATACTCGACTAGTTAGTCCTTAGAGGGTGCAATGAATGCTCTCGACTAGATGAGTCCTAATGAGAGTAATAATAAGTACTCTCAAGTCCATACGTCCAAATGAGATGTCCCATCACAATAATTCCTCGACTACTAGCCCTAAGAGTAAATAATAATATAACTCAACTAGTTAGTCCTAAGAAGATAAATTTGTAAATTTCAGCATAACCCCAACTTGTATCCATTGGAGAGTAATAGAACCCTCGACTACTAAGCTCCAAGGAGGCACTTGTAGGCGATATCATAAATTCCTAATCCTTCTCCAGAATATATCAGACGTCCACTCACTAATAGTAATCAAAATAGTATTGCTTGAGCATCCCATGCCAGTCAGTATTACTCCAGCGTTCTAGCTAGTGAAATATACTCATTAAAAAAACAAATATTTTATAGTATGGGTCAATAGAATAACCGAAAAAATATTACCAAACACCCATACCACCTGGTACAACTAGTTCGTTTATTCAACATCCTCATTATATAGAGTTAAATCACAAAATCATCAATATTTTGTATGAGGAGTCAAGAGAGCAATTGGAAAAGTATTACCGAACCTCCCATACCACTTAGTGTTGCTAAACCATTTACTCAAAATTCTCATCATATATAACTTCTGATGTGCACATAAATGTGCATATATATACATCCATATTTTATCTCTTTTTATTTAAATAAATATCATATTTGGGCATTTTAACATGTTTAAAACCAAAATTCAATTGTTTTCAAATCATCATATATCTTCATTCAGGGGCAAAATGGTCATTGTTGTGCATGTGTAAATTTGAGAATTTTTACTTGGACATTTTTTGATGATTTTTATAAGAATTTGGATGCATATGGAAGAGGCTTATATAAAGATACATGCATGCACAAATGAATACAAATGAAAGAAGAGGGAAATAATTCAAGTCCAAGATCATGGAGGACCCCACCCACTTGCCTAAATACTACAATTAAAAGCTAATGGACAACTAAGTGTAGGTTAAAGCTTCATGCACATTTAATAAGGGATTAATCAGTGGCTAGTGGTTACTTGGTGACCACACTTCCTAAAGGGCATTGTGGGAAGCTCCCTAAAAATAGAATTAGGGTTTTATGCATGCATAAATAGCCCTCTTATGTACATGTAAATATCTTCTACTCTTTCACCTTAGTTAGGAAATCAAAATGAAAGTTTTAAGCTCTATGTTGAATGAAATAAAAATGACTTTCTAGCCTCTTTCTCTTCTCTTTTCTACTTGTTGTTTACTTTTGTGCTCATTTTTCTTCTTATGCTCTCTTTCATTTTATATTCATAGTTTAGATTTACATTTATGCACTAGTTTAATTCATTTCCTTTTAGTAGTTAATCTTCTTTTTCTTGTTTATTCTCTACTTTATTTCCTTTTCAATGTTGAAATCTCTATGTGTTGAAATGATAACACAAATGAGAGGCTAAACCCCTACAATTTAGGGATAATGAAGCTTTCTTTTGTCATGCAGATTTCAACATAAATTTACTATGTATGATCTCTTTTATGCTTTATGAGAAAGTGGATATTTATGCTTGTTTGTGTTTTATGTTGAATTTGATAGCCTACTTTGTTCATAACAATAGGCTATGCTTTTCTCATTAATCACAATTTCCCTCTTCATCTAAATATGATCATGGCAACGAAGTAAATCAAAATTTGATGATCTATGTTACTAGTTAATAGTAAATAGTTCATGCTTAAACCAGATTTTGGTTTCATTTTTTGTGCTATGTTTCATGAGATAGAAAAGGAGGACTAGAATTGTATTATAGTTTGATGGTTGATTTGTGTTAATTAATAACTCAAATAGGCCATGCTTATGATAAATACATTACTAATACTACTTTGATTAAAAAGAGATCATCATTTGATTTTATGTTGATTTATGTGAAAAGTATAAGAATGTGGATTTGCCTCTAAATTGAATTTTAATCACATAGTTTTTAATCTCAACATTTGCTTAGCTTTCTAGTTTTCAAAACGATCTTCATTTTTGGTTTAATTTGATTGATTAGAAAATTTTAAAAATTGAACAATTCCCTATGGATCGACCCGTACTCGCCACGTACTAACTTTTGTACGCCGTGCGCTAGCGGTAAATTTTATTTCGAAATTTTTCGATGGTTTTCTAACTTGATAGAAATTCCATCGATTACCAAGTTTTTGGTGCCATTGCCGGAGAATTTCTTTGATTTTAATTTTCTAGTCTTCGGATTATTTTTGTGTGTTTGTCATGTGTGTTAACTTGCATTAAGAAAAAAATTGTGTGTCCGTGTGTGTGAATTTTGTTTGCCTTGTTTTTGTGTGCTTGTTTCTTGTTTTCTACTTGCATTTGCATGTACATTTCTATTTAAAAAAAATTGTGTGTTTTCAAATTGTTTTGTGTTTGTTTTTTTTCTCTTGTTTTTGCAATAACATTTCCAGTTGCACGTTAAAAAAAATCATTGCATTGCTTTCTGTTTTGAATTTGCATTTCATTTGGTACAATTTGTTTTGTAATACAATTTGCACATTCTATTTACATTTGTTTTTTCAATACAAATTGAAACTGTGCACAACCAAACATACTTCACTATATAAATCATCTCTCTATTCTCTCTGAGCCACTCTTCACAATACAATTGCAGCACCTACCCTTTGCACCATCAATTTCTACTGCTCCCTGACCACCCTCAAAACCCACCATCAAAACAGTTTGGCAACACCACCATTCCCATCAATTGTTCTGCTTGACACCCATCTACATTCTACAGTCACATCCACAAACATAAACCACCCTACTGCAATCGAACCAAGCATCAACTCGACAAGTTCATCTACACCACTACAATCAATCATCCTCTGTCACCTCATTCCCCTACAACAATTGGCTTGCAAAATTCAAATCTTCCTCTGCCACTCCTCATCTAAACCATCAAAATGTTCTTCCCTGTACAATGCACTGCCACACTGCCTTCACAATACGACAACTGCATCATCACCCACCCTGACTGCCTCCCTTCACAACTGTCACTTCAGCCAACTTCCCACATCAACAGCACACAGAACACCCAGCCTCAACATTAACTTCCTCCACAATGAACTGTCAACAAGCAGTTCTCCCTGTCAACATACAACTTCCAACCAATTACATTCCTACTTCCACCCAACTTGCCACTATCTCAGCATCACATTTCCTCCATACTTACAACTGTACAACATATACAGTTCCCTTGTTCCACAACATATACAACTCCAAGTCAATTCGTTGTGCATACATTCAACCCTGACCACCATTTCCACTGCACACCACCGAATCATCGGCCTTAACATCTACACTGCTACTGTTCCATCCTCTTCATCACATACAGTCGACCAAAATTTTCACTGCTTCATACCATACAAACCAACAATCACTTCAATACAAGCTGCTACATACACTTTCCTTTCACTGTAGTTACTACTGTCCGCAATACAACTGCTGATCACCCAATAAAACTGCTTGCCAAACTCACTGTCAAAACATCTATACATGACTTCAACTGTGCACTTGTGCAATAGTGCACACATCAACATCTGCTAACTCTTACAATTTTATCACTTCTTCCTGTCACTATTTCTTCCTCTTGCAAAAAAACCAAACTCCACCAATCAACTTCCATTCATCACCAGTTGCTACATATAAAACATTCCATTCTTCCACAAACATTTCATTTCCTCCACCCATCACCTCTGTGCCTTCACCCATACAAGCTCCTCTGACCATCAGTCTCCATCAACCACCTCCTTTGCTTAAACACTACACCATACTGCAGCTACCACTTCTACACACAAACATAACTCAACCTTCAACTACTCCGGCCATACATGTACTACAACATAGACCCTTGCTTGAAACACAACTACTTACCTTTACCACTCTCTGCCCACAACTGTCGCCTGACTGTTCATTAACCTCATTCAAGCATCGGCATCACTTGACCGAGCTTCACCAGTGCAAACATCCGCCATTACTGATTCCGCCAACACTAAGCAATGTGACCCGCAACCCTCCTCGAACACACTTCCCCAACTTCGAACATCACCGAACAAACCTCACTCGATCATCATCCCTCGCAAAATTCCCTCTACAAGCACCCAAACCCCTAATCGAACTACAACAAATCTGAAATCACCACCACGAATCGCCAAAACTCCATCTCCACCTCAAACGCAACCCAAGTTCGCCTCTCAAATTCTTCCTCAACCCTGAATTGCCTTTGAATTCGCGATTTTGATTTCGCGACACTGTTTTTTTTTCGTTTTGTCTCTGAGTTCACCACTTTCGTATTGTGTAATATCAAGTTTTCAAAGAGAATTGGAAATAAATTTTGATAATTTTTGTGGGCCTGGTGAGCATTAAAATATGAAGGCCTATTTAAAAAAACAAGGAAAGCAATTGAGAATTCATTGTTGGTTTTATTCTATCAGACATATAATTTTGATTTTGTGAGTCTGGGTTGCTTGTGGGCCTAACATAATAGTTTTTTTCTGTTATTTTGTTTATTTGAATTTCTCTAAAATATTATGTGGATTGTAAGTATAGCTTTAGTTAAGTTGTTTTTAAATAAGTTCTTTATTTCTAATTACAAAAAAAAATTCATGTGTTTTTATTTAATTTGTTTCGTTTGTTTTAGTATCTTCATTAGATATATATACATATATATATACATACATACATACATATATATATCTAAAAACCTTTCTCTAAAAAACTGTATATATATCTTGTTTGTATTTTCAGGTTGCCCAAGCAAAAAATAAAGAAGAATCGCTTTGCCTTGCTTTGCTAAAAAAAATTGTCGCTAGAAAAAATAAAAAATTTGCTAAATAAAATATGCACGCTATGCTATCGTGCCCTTTTCCCTCGTTTTTAGTTGAATTTCATTGTTGGTTGCTTGCATTTGCATTTATATATATAAAAAATATTTCAAAATCCAAAAACAAAAATAAATATCATTTTAGTTGCATTGTAAATTCACGTTTAATTTCCTGCTTTGCATTCATCTCATCTTATTTTCTTTTCTAAGGATAATACTCCAATCCACATAAGGTGAAGGATTTCGTCACCCTTTCGTTAGCCCACAAACGCATTTCATCGTAGAATTTGACTAATAATAAAGGTTAGACATTTGACCTAAGGGTGTCACGAGCTCACCTAGGGCTTAATTGTATCTTCACAATTGTTTTCTTTGAACAATTTTATTTCTTGCTGTCTAGGCTACGGTAGAGAAATAACCAGTTATAAAAATTACGGTGATTCGTAAACATTATAGTGGTTGTTCCTTTGAAGGTACTTAAACCTTCGGCTGCATTACTACGGTGTTCGTGGTGCACTGATAACCCATGCGTGTTACTTGGCTGAGAAATATTTTTGTTGATTTAAGACAAAGTGTGATTATACAATTTTGGGTTAGGAGCTACTAAGGACAGAAAACTGTAATAAGTCCTTTGCATTCATTTAGTTGCATTAGTTCATGCATATTTTTAAAAAAATCAAAAATAAAAAATCCAAAAAAAATAATAAATTTTACTTAACTTAGTTTTTAATTCAAAACAAAATCCATTCCTTTGAAAAGTTTCAATCAAAAAAAAATCCAAAAAAAATCTAAAATCTTTTCAAAAAGAAAAAAATTTAAAAATTCAAAAAGAAAAAAGAAAATTTGAAGATTTAATAAGAAAAAAAATCAAACTTCCATTTTCTAAAAACAAAAATAAATCTTGAAAAAATCCTTTTGGTAAATATTTGAAAATTCAAAAACAAAAAAAATGACAAAAATAAACGTACAAAATTTGAAAAGCCAAAAACAAAACAAAAATCAAACTTCTCTTTTGAAAATAAATTTCACTTGGTAAATATTTTTCTTCCTTAAAAAACAAAAACAAAAAAACCAAAAACAAAAATAATTTTTCACTTCGTTTTTTTCAAATCTTCTTTCATTCTCTAAACTCATTTCTAACTTCTTTCTCTTCTCGACTTTCACTTGTGCATGAGTACTTGGACTCGTGACACGATAACAAATCGTTGGACTTGCGACTCAACAACTAATCGTTTAACTCGAACAGACGATCCTCCCGAAATGGCGAACGAGAATTCCCCTTGAACTCTTATGGATATAATATTTCCCGATAGAGCTTCTATTCCATCTTACATCACGTTACCCGCCACTACGGGTAACCATTTCGAAATTCACTTGAACCATATTGCCACACTTCCGAAATTTGGCAATTTCGAGCACGATGATCCATACATCTTTTTGACGAAAGTCGAACAAGTTTGTGCAACCATTAAACTCCAACAACTTTCCGATGATGGAATTAAACTTCGATTAATCTCATTCGCTCTTACAGATTACGCTGAAAAATGGTTGTACAGCTTACCATCGAACTCAATTAAAATGTGGGAAGAATTCGTAAAAGGTTTCTTAAAAAAGTTCTACCCTTTGGAAAAAACGAGTAGAATCAGGAACAAAAATGTAAATTTTCATCAATTCAAGGGAGAACCATTCGAAAAATATTTTGAAAGATTTAAAGAGCTTTTGATAAAATGTCCACACCATGACTTCGAAAAATGGACGATTTGCCAAATCTTGTATGATGGACTCGAAAACAGCTCACGAACCATGCTCGAATCAATGTGCCAAGGCAACTTTCTTGCCCAACATCACGACGATGCTTGGCAATTTCGTAAAAACCTCGCCGAAAAATCATCCCAATGGGAACGTTCGAACGAAAAATCAATTTACTCACGATCGAGTGCACAATCGATAGGATCTTCTTTTGCTTTGGAAGCTAAGATCGACGCAATGATTAAAAAATTCGATAACGTTTTCTCATCGAATCAAATGAACCAAGCTTCCCAAACAATGTGTTATAAATGCAACGATCCTAATCATATAGCCGATCAGTGTCCCAATTCTGTCGAACAAATCAATGCTTTCAATAAAGACAAAAATGACCCGTTTTCTCCAACGTATAACCCTGGTTGGAGAAATCATCCAAATTTTGTGTGGAACCAAAACAATCCCAGCACGAATACGATTCGTCCCAATTTTCAAGCATTCTCGAATAATGCTTCGAATCCTCCCTTTCAGCCCAACAATTTTCAACCAAACTTTGCGGGTCCGTCTCATAATCAACCGCAAAAATCAAATTTTCAACCAAATTCTGCTCATCCTCCCCAAGACGATAAATATTTAAGTTCGCTTGAGAAAACTCTTGAAACGTTGGCTAAAGCAACTACTCAAAGTCTTCAATCAAACGACAATTTTCAAAATTTATTGACTTCATATATGCAAAATACAAACCAATCAATTGCAAAAATCGAAATGCAAATGAATCAATTAGCCACGTTTGTAAGTGAACGCGAACGAGGAACATTCCCAAGCCAACCCCTTCCAAATCCCAGAAATCAAAACGCAAATTCAAACCAAGCCCATGTTGTTCAAGATAGGGACGTCCCCCAATTGAATGCTATCACAACTCTACGTTCCGGTAAAAAAATCGATAATCAAGTTGTTAACCCAAACGATTTATCGGAAACCTCTCTCGATACTTCTAAAACAACAAATGGATCTGAACAGAACGTAGAGCCAAACGTCGAATCGAATGCTAATCAAAATTCTTCTTCTACTCAAGTAAACCCACCTACCGAGTATCGTGTTCCATTTCCACATCGTCTTCGACCAAAGAAACACTCGGACCAAATGGAAAAGATGTTGGAAATTTTTAAATAAGTCAAATTTAACATTCCGCTTCTTGACATTGTTCAGCAAGTCCCAACGTACACAAAATTTCTTAAAGACTTGTGTACCTAAAATAGACACACTCAAGTGCCCAAAAAAGTCTTCTTAGCCGCCAGTTTGAGTGAAGTCTTGTCCCAATCCATGCCCGTTAAATACAAAGATCCTGGCTGCCCTACCATTTCGTGTACAATTGGAGATAAGATGATTAACAAATGTTTGATAGACTTAGGCGCAAGTGCCAACTTGATTCCATATTCCGTGTATGAACAATTATGCTTAGGTGAGCTCAAACCCACAAAAGTAACGCTTCAATTCACCGATCGTTCCATTATGAAGCCCGTGGGAGAAATCGAAGACGTGCTCATTCAAGTAGGGCAATTCATATTCCCCGTTGATTTTATCGTTCTCGAAACACAACCCGTGTCAAATCCCGCGAGTCAAATTCCATTGATTTTAGGCCGACTATTCTTAGACACCTCAAATGCCTTAATCAATTGTCGTAACCGTTTGATGAAAATCTCTTTTGGAAACATGACTTTGGATCTTAACATTTTCAATCTTGAAAGACAATCAAATGAACCTCGCGACCAAACGTTGGAAGTTAGTGCCATTCACGAAAACTTTGAAAACGAGACACTTGACCTTAATGATGAACGCGAGGCCGAGAATGAAATTGTTTCACAAAATTCCCAACGAGATTGAATAAATTCTTCCTTTTGAATCGCTTCCAGTTGAGTCTGAATCTCAACCCAATTCTTTGATCGAAAAACTCCCGAAGTTGGACCTTAAACCACTTCCCGATCACCTTAAGTACACATACTTAGGTGAAAACGAAACGTTGCCCGTCATAATTTCCGCAACTCTCTCTCTTAATCAAGAAACTTCTCTTCCCTCTATTCTTTCAAAAAACAAGGAAGCGATTGGATGGTCGATCTCCGATACAAAGGGAATTAGTCCCGCTCTTGTTCAACATCGCATCCATTTAATCGATGATGCCAAGCCTGTTCGTGATGCGCAATGAAGGCTTAATCCAAAAATGAAAGATGCAGTGCATGATTAAATTCTTAAACTTCTCGACAACGGAATCATTTACCCAATCTCCGATAGTTCATAGGTTAGCCCAATTCACGTTGTACCGAAAAAGACTGGGCTAACTGTTGTCAAGAACGATTCAAACGAACTTATTCCAACTCGTACTCAAACGGATTGGCGTGTTTGCATTGACTATCGAAAACTAAATGCTGCAACACGAAAAGATCACTTCCCTCTTCCTTTCATTGACCAAATGCTCGAACGTTTAGCCGGCAAATAATTCTACTGCTTCCTCGATGGTTATTCTGGTTATAACCAAATTCCAATCGCTCCCGAAGATCAAGATAAAATGACTTTCACGTGTCCATTCGGTACCTTTGCTTATCGATGTATGCCATTTGGACTTTGTAACGCTCCCGCGACTTTCCAACGATGCATGGTTGGCATCTTTTCTGACATGATTGAACGCTTTCTAGAAGTTTTTATGGACGATTTCTCAATCTTTGGTGACTCTTTTTCCCAATGAATACATCATCTCGAGTTGGTTCTAAATCGATGTAAAGAAAAACATTTGACTTTGAATTGGGAAAAATGGCATTTTATGGTCAAACAAGGCATAGTCCTTGGACATATCATCTCAAATAAAGGCATTGAGGTAGATAAAGCAAAAAATCGACGTAATTGCAAATCTACCCATTCCCAAATCTGTTAAGGACATTCGATCATTTCGATGACACTCTGGTTTTTACCGACGCTTTGTGAAAGACTTTAGCAAAATCGCTCGTCCTTTGATGACTCTTCTTGGAAAAGACGTTCCTTTCAATTTTAACTCTGATTGTATCTCTTCGTTTGAACGTCTTAAGAACGAACTCATTTCTGCTCCAATCATTTGAGCACCCAATTGGGATCTTCCTTTCGAAATAATGTGTGATGCTTCAAACTTTGCCGTTGGTGCTGTCTTAGGACAACGCATCAATAAGATCCTTCACGTCATTTACTACGCGAGTATGACTTTGAACGACACTCAACTCAACTACACAACAACCGAAAAAGAGCTTCTAGCTGTCGTTTTTTCCCTCGAAAAGTTTCAACCTTACTTGATAGGTTCACACATTACTGTGTACACAGACCACTCTGCGCTTCGATGTCTCTTCGCTAAAAAGGATGTTAAATCCCATTTGATTCATTGGATCCTTTTACTTTAAGAATTTGACCTTACAATTAAAGACAAAAAAGGATCCGATAATGTCATAGCCGATCACTTGTCTCGTCTTCTGAACGCACCATCTTCTTTGCCAATCAATGAAAACTACCCTGATGAACAACTTCTTTCAATTTCTATCGACCCATGGTACGCTGATATAGTGAACTACTTAGTCACTAAAGAAACTCCCTCATCTTGGTCCAAACAGCACAAATGCAAATTCATGTCCCAAGTGAAATATTTCTATTGGGATGATCCATACTTGTTCAAATATTGTCCCGACCAAATCATCTGACATTGCATTCCGGATAATGAGATCAGGAGTGTTCTTTCATTTTGTCACGATCAAGCATGCGGTGGACATTTCGGTCCTTGAAAAAATGCGAAAAAAGTGCTTCAGTGTGGTTTCTATTGGCCTTCTCTTTTCAAAGACTCGTTTGAATTTTATAAAAGTTGCGATCGATGTCAAATGCTTGGATGAATTTCTCGACGAGATATGATGCCTTTAAACCCCATTCTTATGATCGAAATCTTTGATGTTTGGGGTATCTACTTTATGGGACCTTTTCCCAATTCTTTTGGAAACTTGTATATCTTTATCGCTGTCGATTACATCTCAAAATGGGTCGAAGTCATTCCTTTCAAAACCAACGACCATAGAATTGTTGTGAAATTCTCAAAGAAAACATCTTTTCGAGGTTCGGCCCACCTCACACAATAATCAGTGATAACGGAACCCATTTTTGCAACCGTTCTTTTGAAACTTTAATGAAAAAATACTCAATAACCCACAAGCTATCTACTCTATATCATCCTCAGACTTGTGGCCAAGTTGAAGTTTCAAATCAACAAATAAAACAAATCTTGGAGAAAACTTTTAACAAAATCGAAAAGATTGGTCTCAAAAATTGACCGACGCGCTTTGTGCTTATCGTACTGCTTTTAAAACTAACCTTGGGATGTCCCCATTTCGTTTAGTTTACGGTAAAGCTTGCCATTTACCCGTTGAAATCGAACACAAAGCGTTGTGGGAAATTAAGAACTTAAACTTTGATCTTGAGAAAGCTGGCGAAAACCGAAAACTACAACTCAACGAACAAGAAGAACTTAGGAACGACGCGTATGAAAACGAGAAAATTTACAAAGAAAGAACCAAAAATTTTCATGACAAGTCAATCCTAAGGAAAATGTTTTTGGCTAACCAGAAAGTTCTTTTATATGACTCAAGACTTCATTTATTCCTTGGGAAACTTAAATCAAGATGGACCAGACCATTTGTGGTACGAACTATTTTTCCACACGGTGCCATAGAAATAGAAAACCACAGGGATGGATCGATTTTCAAAGTCAACGGTCATCGTTTGAAACCTTTCTTGGAATTGCCCAGTAACCAAGAGGAGGAGCTCATGATTCTTCATGAGCCAAGCTATGTCTAGTAAGAATGTTAACCCTCTTTTGTAAATATGTACATATTTTTCCCCGTTACACTCATTATCTCATGCATTGACTGTGGGGACACAGTCAAAATTAAGTGTGGGGGGAGTCTCATTTTCATTTTTTAAGTTTCATGGCATATTTGAATTTTCATTTTCTTTTAACTAAAAAAATGTCAAAATTTCTAAATCTCAAAAACTTTTTCTTTTTAGCATTTTGATTTATTTTTGAAGAAACACTATAGGATAAGTATAAGTTTTGGGTAATAAATTGAAATTTTTTAAAATTTATTTGTTTTAACAAAAATAAAAATGAAGTTTGATTGCAAATAAAAATGGTTTAATTAGTATATAGGAAGATTCATATGTGTTAATTATGAAGTATATTCTAATTGAAAATCTTTGTTCAAAAAAGTGGTAAATTTAAAGTAAAGGATATAACATTTTTATCTTCTAAGTTAAATGGTGCTAAGATGATTTTGCAAAACTCTCGCTTTCTAAAAAAGAAAAAAACATTTGTATATATGTATATATTTTTAACACCTAGAGTCATGTGTTCACACTCGTGTGTTCACTCGCCATGCTCTATACCCTTTTCACGTAAGCCCGAAGGGCAGTGCACGATCGGTATATCTGGCCTCAGTTTATCCGAGTTAGGTGTATGTATATAAAAATTCTTTTTAATAACACCTACAGTCGATAAGTGTTCACACTTGTGTGTTCACTCGCCACGCTCTGTATAACCCTCACATCAGTCCGCAAGGCAGTGCACGGGTAGTATATCTGGCCTCAGTTTACCTGAGTTAAGCATATGTAAATATTGTTAATATCAATAAAATTTTCAAATAAGAGAGAGTAAGCAATTGAAATCCGAGCACTATTTTTACTTATTTGATTTGACTTGTTATTGAAAAGAAATGAAACCACCACTTTGATAAACTTTGCTAATCAACTAAGGATCTATTTCATAATTGTACTATGTTATCAACCAAAACAACGAGTTAAACTATAGTATATTTGTTCCGATAATTTCGTTTTTATTGGAAGTTTTGATGAGTAAATGACTTAAATTTTCAAGACAATGACCAAAACCTATATTTAACTTATGAGTGTCGAATTGAAAGTGAATCCTTCATTTGTAAATATTTTCAAAAACTTGCATTCATCCCATTGTAAATAAATCTTGCACTTTGTAAAAAATTTCACTTTGCATTTGGATTTTGTGGGTAGTATCCGCTGAAAACCCTCACAAGACAATACTCGACCTACTGGGGAAACCTAGAGGTTTAACGGCTTGTTGCATACGCTCAATGCAATCATGCTCCCTATGAAAACAGATTTATCTTAGTTTTCCTTTATTCGAGGACGAATAAAAAGATAAGTGTGGGGGTATTTGGTGTGCATGTAAATGTGAATATATATACATCCATATTTTATCTCTTTTTATTTAAATAAATATCATATTTGGGCATTTTAACATGTTTAAAACCAAAATTCAATTGTTTTCAAATCATCATATATCTTCATTCAGGGGCAAAATGGTCATTTTTGTGCATGTGTAAATTTGAGAACTTTTACTTGGACATTTTTTGATGATTTTTATAGGAATTTGGATGCATATGGAAGAGGCTTATATGAAGATACATGCATGCACAAATGAATACAAAGGAAAGAAGAGGGAAATAATTCAAGTCCAAGATCATAGAGGACCCCACCCACTTGCCTAAATACTACAATTAGAAACTAATGGACAACTAAGTGGAGGTTAAAGCTTCATGCTCATTTAATGAGGGATTAATCAGTGGCTAGTGGTTACTTGGTGGCCACACTTCCTAAAGGGCATTGTGGGAAGCTCCCTAAAAATAGAATTAGGGTTTTATGCATGTATAAATAGCCCTCTTATGTACATGTAAATATCTTCTACTCTTTCACATTAGTTAGGAAATCAAAATGAAAGTTGTAAGCTCTATGTTGAATGAAATAAAAATTGCTTTCTAGCCTCTTTCTCTTCTCTTTTCTACTTGTTGTTGTTTACTTTTGTGCTCATTTTTCTTCTTATGCTCTCTTTCATTTTATATTCATAGTTTAGATTTACATTTATGCACTAGTTTAATTCATTTCCTTTTAGTAGTTAATCTTCTTTTTCTTGTTTATTCTCTACTTTATTTCCTTTTCAATGTTGAAATCTCTATGTGTTGAAATGATAATACAAATGAGAGGCTAAACCCCTACAATTTAGGGGTAATGAAGCTTTCTTTTGTCATGTAGATTTCAACATAAATTTTCTATTTATGATCTCTTTTATGCTTTATGAGAAAGTGGATGTTTATGCTTGTTTGTGTTTTATGTTGAATTTGATAGCCTACTTTGTTCATAACAATAGGCTATGCTTTTCTCATTAATCACAATTTTCCTCTTCATCTAAATATGATCATGGCAACGAAGTGAATCAAAATTTGATGATCAATGTTACTAGTTAACAGTAAATAGTTCATGCTTAAACTAGATTTTGGTTTCATTTTCTATGCTATGTTTCATGAGATAGAAAAGTAGGACTAGAATTGTATTACAGTTTGACGGTTGATTTGTGTTAATTAATAACTCAAATAGGCCATGCTTATGATAAATACATCACTAATCCTACTTCGATTAAAAAGAGATCATCATTTGATTTTATGTTGATTTATGTGAAAAGTATAAAAAAGTGGATTTGCCTCTAAATTGAATTTTAATCACATATTTTTTAATCTCAACATTTGCTTAGCTTTCTAGTTTTCAAAACGATCTTCATTCTTGGTTTAATTTGATTGATTAGAAAATTTTCAAAATCGAACAATTCCCTGCGGATCGACCCGTACTCGCCATGTGCTCACTTTTGTACGCCGTGCGCTTGTGATAAATTTTATTTCGAAATTTTTTGATGGTTTTCTAACTCGATAGTAATTCTGTTGATTAACAACTTCACATAAATCTCCAATAAATTAATTTCAAGCCACAATATGAAAAATAACATATATTTCAAACTCTTAAAAATAGATTTTGATAATAAAAATACTCATTTTGAAATTACCTTTGAATCCTTTTTATTAAATACAAACTTTACAAAAGAAATTCTCTTTCGGAAAATATTATAAAAACCCCTTATTTATACCTATAAACATTCCACAGATTATGTTACTCTTGAAAATTACTATTTTCATTTTTAAAAGAACTTTTATATCCAATACAATTTCTAATAAATCATTTTATTTTCCAACAACTTTTATTTATTTATAAATATAATTCAATCTAATTTCAAAACACCATAAACAATTTTCCAAAGCTATTCAAAATCTTTTGAAACATGAAAATTAATAGAACATCCCAAATTAGGAGTGAAATTCTCCATAATCATTAGTATAAATTTTAACCGTGTGGCTCAAGTGGAATTACATCAAATTTTGGCCATCCATACAATGCACACATAACATATAACTACTACAAAAATCAAAATGCAACCAAGCAATGCCTCCTCTACATTTTGACGATCCAACATACAGAAAATTTCACCATCAATCCAAAATCATTTCCGATATCACAACAATCAATACAATATCCCAAACAATCATTTCAACCAGTAAATTTAATCAATAAATTCAATCAATAAGCGGGATAATTATTTATCAAGAAATAATATATATATATATATATATATATATGTGTGTGTGTGTTAGTTTAGAAACTCACCGATTTCCCTAGCGAAGACTTTACTACCATTGGCGTCAATGCTTTCACCGTCAACCAGTTGTAGTTTACCACGCAGCCACTCATTGCCAATTGCCACCTTGAACCCTTGTCATCTTTAAACCCGCTCCATGCTAATCACCATGTCAAACCTGCCTATGTTCTCACTGCTAAACCTTTACATCATGACCTCTAATCCCTAGCCGCTGTCATCGATCACTCCGCCTCAACCATCGCCAACCGCTACGCCCAACTTGCACGTGCCTCATCGCCTTCAATTGGGAGAGGGAGATTTAGGCAAACAATGAAAACGCGTTTGAACTAGGGGGTGAGCCAGGTTTAATGGGCTAGGGCTAGTTATTTTTGCCCACTTATTCCTTGTTTCTTTTCTTCCTTCACTTTTCTTTTAAACAACCTTTCATTATATTTGTAATTAAATTTCCAATCTAGTTAAATTGCTTTACACTTGTTCGTAATATCCAACTGTTGCACAATTTTATTCAATTCCAATATATTATCTACAAGAAATTTATTACTTAATTCAATTTATTAAAACAATTTCTTTTATTAAATAGACTCCAAATAAATAAGAATATATTTTTAAAATATTAATTATAAAAAAATCGAATTTGAATATTTCTATTTTAATTAAATTTATTTCTTTTATTGCATAGAAATTAGGTTGTTATAAAATGGCTAACATACGTGCACTCATCCACCTCTTTTTTAGACTTACGAACGCTTACTCTCACCTCGCATCCCAAGTGAAAGTATGATTCTTCTTCGTTGAATGAGTCAGTGGTATTGCTGCCTTAGAGAAATCTTGGATGAATCGTCTATAGTATCCTACCCAAAAATCTCCTTATACTCATGGTATACTTAGGTCTATCCCAATCTTGGACTACTGCAACTTTTGCGATATCTACAGCAATGCCCTGCTCAGAAACATCATGTCCTAAAAATTACACTTCCCTCCTCTAGAAGTGACACTTCAAAAACTTAGCTTTCAGTGGTGCTTCCTCTACATCTCTAGAACAATCATCAAATGTTTCTTTTGTTCCTCTTCCATCCATGAGAAGATTAAAATATCATTAATGAGCACAAGCACAAACTTACTCTTTTAATCCTTAAAAAACGGTTTATGAGATCAATAAAGTATGTCGGTGCATTTGTCAGCCCGAATGGTATAACTAACCACTCATAAAATCCAAGTGGCATACGAAACGTTGTAATCAATACATTCTACTTTGCCATTTTCAGTTGTTGAAACCCGTCACAAGATCCAATAAGGAAAGAACTCTAGCACCATGGAGCTGATTGAATAAGTCATTAATAAGTGGAAGTGGATACTTAATTTTCTTTATCACCTTATTCAGCTCATGGTATTTAATACATAGTCTAAGGGAATCGTCCGTCTTCGTGGCAAATACTACGGGCACTCCCTACTTAGAAATACTTCTGTCAATGAACCTCCCCTTTAATAGGTCATTTAATCGCACCTCAAGCTCTCTTTACTCCTTAGGCGCATTCCTTCTCAATGGCATAACTAATGGTCTATCATCGATCATCAAATCAATACTGAACCCTATCTCTCTTTATGGCAGAAGTCAGGTCACCTCCTCAAATATGTCTGGATAATCCCCTGCAATAAGCACAAATGACAGCTCATCAGTTGGGATATCGAGTGTATAGAAAGTTAACCATCACCCCATTATCTAGTAGGCAACCTAACATTACCGACCGCCTATCGTATGTCCCTAGCATCTCTAACAACCTCTCACAATCCACTGCCACTCCATATCTCTGAAGTCAATGGATCCTAATATAATACCAAACCCTATAAAATCCAAAATAGACAATCACTAACAAAAGTACATCCATGATCTGATAATAATAGAACACGAAAAACCTTACATAGGTTAGTAAGTCCTCTAACATGGTTTGTCACAATTAATGGTCGGTCAACAATCTCATATTTCAATCCTAATCTATCTACCAAGTCACTAGATACAAAGGAATGTCTAGCCCAGTATCGAACATAATACATATTAGAATTTAATATATAGAAAGCATACCTTTAATAGTAACACCCTGCCCTTTCTCCTTTGCCGATGAAGCATTCGACGAAGATGGAACAATGTTTAAAGAATGTACCATTGTCAACTGCTTCTGCTTTAGTAGCTTTTGATGGTCCTTTTGAATATGCCCGTGTATATTGCAAATAAAGCACCTTTTCACTTTAGCTTTGTAGTCTCCACTAGAATGATCCTTCCCCCTACACTTGTAGCAAGTAGGATGCAACATACCCTATTCAGAGGCTTGAAAATAAGTGCTACTGATGCTGCAGTCATCAACGGTATTATTCTCCAGTGAAAAAATGAGATCAGTTAATAGTATCATTAACATCAAAGCACAGGAATATGAAATTTTTTTGAACACTGATTTCATTAATTAATTTCCATATCCATTAAATAATCCCAAAACGTTGTCCAGGTTCAGATAAAATATAATTATTACAAAATACTCTAAGAGAGAAATATGAAGATGCCCCTTGGTTGATTAGAGTTTACTACTAGATAGATACAATTTCTTGCATTACATACATTCAAACAAAATGATAACACAGCGGACATAAATAGAGTCCTATATAGCTAGCTTTGCCTACTACATGTCTTCATAAGCTTTATTTGCCAAACTTAAATCCTAGAAACCATACCGTCAAACTACTCAATTGAGTACCCGAGAGCTAAAGTGAAAAAACAAAAACTTTGGGTCAGATAAAAAGTCATGAATAATAATGTGTCATGTCGATAATAGATATTTAGTGAGGCCACACCGTTGAGCAGAATAGGTTTTCCATTCACTACTATCCTTTGATAATACGTCTATAACAATCATGCTCCTACAATTATAATGGTTACATAAACATAAGATAATTAAATGCATGCATGCTACATGGGTAATCCTTATTAACCTATCTCAGTTAACTGACTGTCTTTCTCTACTTTATAGTTTTCTCAAGGTTACTACAGACTATATGGTTGACTCGAGCCTACCAAATATACTAAAATTCTCCAACTTACTGTTAGGAGTAAACCAGACCGTCCCTCCACATAATCGTCTGAGTGTTTACCTGACCATCTATCAATCTCATAGTTTTGTTAGGCTCACTATGAACCTAATCGTTTTACATGCCAATCAATAAACTAGCTAATTTATATTCCTTTGTGTGCGTAAACCTACTTTTAGTTTTACCCTTAACAAAGCCCTACGCATTGGAATTGTGGGCTAATATCAACTAGGGGCTAATAGTTGAAGTATAGGGTGCTACCATAAACCAGCCCCATTATCCGGTTCTCTATTCTCTAATCCTTGAGTCATTTTATCCTATCACAATTTATTTAATGGTGAAAAGAATTATAATCTCTCTAGCAAAATGCAGGGCTAATTACCCTTTTTATTTCCTTGAAAATGCAAATCTTTATAAGTGATTTAACCCTTGAAATCATACCTAAAAATAAGGAAAATATAGCCCTTTACTTTTTGTTTCCTTGAAAATGCAAATCTTTATAGGTGATTTAATCCAAATTTTTATGCCAAGATGTACATGCCTTTATAAAATAAGTTTCATTAACTTTGAAACCACTAGGAGGTTACCGCACCTAAAAACCTTAGGCTATGAAGTCATATATAATAAAACCATTTGAATTGATAAAGTGCGGCATTGATATAGCCGCTATGGGATTGTCACACCCCTCTATATCGAAACCATGTTAAAGCATCTGATATATAAAGCATAAGGCTGTATGGACAATACCATTTATGTTGCATAGCATAAATATAAAGGTTGCCGATTATAAGCGGCATAATCTTTGGTTTACATAGTAGCTTTAAAACTTGAAAATATGGAAATGCCAACAATGATAACCTTCGACATCATTATCATGGAGTCATTAATATCGCTTATGTCGATAAAGAAAATAGGCGACATCATTGCCATTTAGGTCGATGTCGAAAGTAAGGTTTATATGCGGCATTGCTGCACAAAGTAATAACGCCGAAATTATATATATGTGGTATTATGCCCTTTAATATTAATGTTAAAATTCGGCATTACTGCCTTATTAAATTGATGTTGGTATAAAATGGCACATAGGCATGCGACATAGAAAACATGTGATATAGAAAACATATCGCATACAAAACAGGCCACATAGAGAACATGTGGCATTGTTTAAAACTATAGTGAAAACTTGTGGCATCACTATAGCCGATATAAAATATGCGGCATTGTTGCCATTATACCTTTATCTTTAAAGCAATACTGGTGGCATTACTATAGCCTGTATAAAATATGCGGCATTGATAGTTGCGGCATAGATGGATATTGGCATTGATTAGTAATGTCGTGCCAATCTCGTAATTAATATAAAAACTGTTTTATTTCTTCAAAAAGCAATATCTTTTCACCAACTCCAATCCTTCGTCAAATTTGTATTGGATAATAAACTTCTTTATCTGATCCTTTTCAAACAACTACTAAGAATCAGATTACATTCCCCAAAACAATTTTGCAAACCAACAATTTAATATTATTATTGCTATATAATCATTAAGCATTTCTGACCTAATAAATTCATAATAATTGACAACCGCTTGGAAAAAATCCCCAAAAATCTTAATAAATCAGAATCGACATATTCTTTAACATATAAAAATTTCAAGACCAAAAACATTATTTAATTATCTTTAATAATTAGGCCTAAAATAAATCATTTTCCTTATTTAGGAAATTCATAAAATATTTATACCTGCTTGCAAAATTATGAAACTAAAACATACTTCAAGAATAATGTTTCGTACATCATATCTAACTTTAATGTCAAATGGATGTCATACACTAGTTTTTACTCTTAAAACCTACTAAAAAATTCCATAATAAATCCAATAAATTATTAGTAAGCATATAGCCATCATTCATTTATAACATGGAATAACAACAATCCTAAAATTTGTGTTTATTCATAAAACCAAAAATAAACAAGCATACTTGAGATGGGTAATCATTATTCACCTTGATTTGATAACGAGAATTGAGATTTGAGTTTAGATTTGATTTCTCCTATGCTTAATCTTGATTTCCTAGTTTTTTCTTCACTTGAACTCCTTAGTAATGGCTGGCCTTGAGTGAGTTTATGTTTGTGTGAATATGATGTAAATGAGGGAGATGAAAGGGTAAGGGTTTATGTTTAGGAAATATGGCTTATTCCTATTTTTCCCTTCACATGAATTGTAACGACCCCGGATTTTATATATATTTAAATTGATAATTAATTTAGTTTTTGAATAAAAATTGTGCAATTAATCGATAAATGAATGCGAGTTTCCCCGAATTCAAATAAATTGTGTATAAATCATTTAAATTTAAAATATTGTATATATATGTGTGAATGTATATATATATATATATTTGAGCATATATGAGTAAATTTGAAATTATATATATATATATATATATATATATATTGATTTGAATTTAAATCGTAAATAAATGGTTTAAAAATAAAAATATAACTATATAAGAATAAAAGTATAAAATAAATACATTAGATAAAATTCTAACAACATATTAATTTGGGAATAGAAATAGATATATGTATAAGATAAATTAAAGTATAAAGTAAATCACTAAAATCTAATAACATAAATTAAAATAGAAATTTATTTATAAAGTAATATTATAAAGACAAGTTAAAAAGAAAACAAAAGAAAAGAAAAATAATATACATTCAAATACAAATAAAAATAAATAAATTATATAGTTTTATACAACGTAAAGTAAAATATAAATCTTAATATCATATTAATAAATCAATACAAAATAATACGAGTAAAATAGATACAAAAATAATAAAAGAAAAATAATATACATTCAATATGAAGTGAGAAGCTTGCAAAGGAAGACACCTAAAATACTCATACATTGTACAATCGAAATGGAAGAAAATAATGAGTATTGTACAAGATAAGAAAAGAAACAAAATACAAAGGATAAAATATATTCAAGTACGTAACAATATAAAGCAAAAGAAGACAGCAAGAAAAAATAATAGAACTCATGTATACTGCAAAGTGATAAGGCCAAAGCAAAACAAATATATAACTGTAAGCTTGCAAAAGAAGTATATTCAAGTATATACAAATGAAAATAAAGACAACAAAAATTAATGCAGCCACCATATGTATTTATCAGCCACCAAACAGAACTGCATAGTCAACAAGGAAAACAAATAAATTATATTCATGTACAAGCTGAAATGTAAACATGTAAACTTGGAAGTAAACAAGAAACAAATAAAAAAATACATTTTTACAAAGCTAATTAATGTTAGCCACCGCAAACATTATCATCAGCCAACAAAAAGAAAATATCTCTGCCTATTTGGTACAAAAGAAAATTAATAACCCTATACAAATTTATCACCCAGTACTAAAACAAATGAACACACTGTAAACTTCATTTCTTTCAATCATCTTCATTTCAAATTCGTTCCACTTCAAGCTGTGAAAAACACTGAAAGAAAATACCAGCTGAAACTCAAACAAGAATTCAACTTAAACATCAAAACAAATCAGAGAAGGAAGCTTCAGCTAAAAGTTCAAGCATGTTTCAACATAAAGAAGAAGTGCTCTGTTCTTCTCTTGAAACACTGTGAGTAACATCATTTTTTTTAAAAGCTTAAGCCTTTGAAAAGTTTGGTTGCATGCAAGTTTTCTAGAATAAATATGTAGTGTATATATATAAATGCAATCTGTTGTGTATATATGAATGTATGATATGCATGTTTTGTTTCCATCTGAGTCTTATCTGTTTATAGTTCTCAGGATTCAAGTTTTGATTTAAAAATTGAAAATCTCTAGATTTTGTCTTTGGTTAAACTTAAGATTCAAATCAAACTTGGTTGTTTAAAACCGAAACTTTAGTTTAAAATTTTACTTAAGTTAAAATAACTTTGTGTGGTCTCTAGAAATCATAACAACAGAGCAAACTTCAAAAAGTGAAAATTAAAATGTTATAGTTTATTGTTTCAGGCTTAGGATCTGAAACATCATTCAAAAACTTGATTTTTAAAACTAAAATCATCAATTTTAATGATAGATTGAGAGTGTAGTTCTGGGTTGACCAGAAATGTTGTTAAGGGGGTTTTCTGGTGATCCAAGTGTTTGGAGAGGTCGGAATCTTGAGTGATGATGGAGGAGTGATCGGTGATGATGGGAAAAATGGCTGATGGTGATGCAATTCGGTGAGGAGGTAGCAGTGGTTGAATCTTTTCTGGAACCCTATTTTTAACTAGGTTAAGTGTTTTGTTCACCACGGTCTCTTCAGATGATCGAGTGCAGAGAGATTTTGGGTGATGATAGTTTGGTCGTTGACGAAGACTTGGCCGGAGTTTCAGAAGTAACGGTGGTCGGAGGGTCATGAACGAGGTAGTTTATGGTTTGTGGGGGTTCGAGACTTCTGTTCCATGTAGCTTGAAACTCAAATTCGATTTTGAGCTTTAGGGTGATGATCTGATGATCGTGTTAAGGTGTGATGTTGTTTGCCGACGTGGGAAGGTCGTCGAAGTTGGTCAGAGGTGATCCGGGCCACCGTGCATGTGCACGGTGCACTTTCTTTGTTTTGGTGATGTTGGTTTGAGCAGGGTTGAGGTCTCGGGTTTTTCTCGAGTAAACTAGGCGAGTGACCCGAAGTTTTGGGAAGTCAGACTCGAAGTAATTTTAAGTTGGCTCGGGTATTTGTTTCTGTACAGGTTTTAAACCTGTCAGTGGTTTTTTCAAATTTAAAATGAATTTAAATTTGAAAGCAAGATTTTAAACAAGTTTTTAATCAAAGTTTAAGTATGGATTCAAATTAAAAATTTGTATTCTAAATTTGAAATAAATAGAGTTTTATAAAATCAAATGTTTAAAACAAGTTTAAAGGTTTAAAGTATATTTTATTTTAAATGAATTAGTTATCCAATAAAATGTTTAAAACTTTATTATATAAATTCTTCTATAAAAGTTTTCTTTAATATTTGAATAAAGAGTTATATAAATTTGTTTAACTTAAATATGCAAGTTAAATGATTAATTAATATGATTAATTTAAGTAATTAATTAGATTAAATTAATTAAGGATAATCATTTATGGAATTGGTTAAGTACAATTACTTAATGAAAGTAATTAAAGGAATTAATTACTAAATGTAATTAATTAAATAAATGTGATTAGTTAAGTTAATTAATTAATTAGTTTAATTAATTTAAGATAATCACTTGATGATTTGATAAGTATAATTACTTAATGTAATTAATAAAGTATAATTACTTAGAGAAGTAATTAATGGGTAATTACTGGTTGAGATTAACTGAAGAATGGAAGAAATTAAGGATTAATTACTTAGTGTAATTAATTATAGGATTAATTAATTAAAGAAATTAATTAAGCGTTAGTAAATTAATTTATGTAGTAATTAAAGGTTAATTACTGTAATTGGCTAAGAATAATTAATTTGTGTATTTAATTAAGGATAATTACTTAGTGTAATTAGAGTATAATTAATCCTGACTAGGAATTATCCATAGGCAAATGATCTGGTTTAGATTAACCAGATATCTTAATTGGTTTCTCTTATGGATGATTGTATTCTATTGAATGCTGTGAATTGTTTGATATTCTCTACTGTGTGATGCTTTGTGATGGAAATTTGTTTTAATTCAAGCTGTGATGAATGTAATTCATTTATTTATAATGCATTTATATTATCTATCTATGATTCTGCGTATATAGATAAGCGTTATAGGATTATATCGCTTATCGATATTATTGTGATTGTATCTGTAATGACTGATAATGTTGCACTACTGTGTAAAACCCCTGGACCACACTTTTACACACACAAATATGAATTTCACGTGGAAATCGGTTGAGTCACAGATGATTTAAATTTAATGTTTTTTGAAATTGAAATTTTAATTTCAATTGATTTTGGAAATGGATTTGGGTTAAATGTTAAAGCTTTGGAAAGTAGTTTTTAAGATAAAAGTTATTTTGAATAACTTGGTAAAGTTTCCAATTTAAATAATTTAATTTGAATTTGAATTCAAAATTTGGAATTGGATTCCATGTTTGGAAATTATGGTTAAGATGTTATAAATGTGTTTATATGAATTTAAACCATTTTAAAAGTATGGTTTTGAGAATTTGAATTTAACCCAAAGATTTTAACTCGTATATATGAATCAGATTTTCCAAAATGAAAACTATTTGTTTCCAAATAATAGAAGCTTTCACATAAGGAATAAATTTCCAATTTGTGTTAAAGAATTTCAAGTTGAAATGAAAATGGTTTTCCGAGTTATGAATAAATCTTTGTGAAAGATGGTTGAACTTTGTTTTGAAATTGGAAAGGTGTACCTTTCGTATAAAAGGTTGAATTGGAATTGTTTTGAAAGTTATAAGTTAAATCTTTGATTTAAAGATAAAATGAGTTAATCCAATTGAAATGGAAATCGATTTGGAAAATCTATGAGTAGATCTTTGTGAATCTGGGTGAACTTTGTGAGATGAATCTTTTTGTGTAAAAGATTAAAATGGTAATGTGTTTAACCATTTGAAAGAGAAGTTTTGGGTAATAAGTTATGACTTAATCGAAATCCCAAAGTCCATATGTGTTTAAATATCGCGCTCACTATTCGGTTTAGCCGGGAGAGGACTTTGTGTCATATAACCCATTCCGAATAGTGATACGACGTAAATGGATAGCATTTGAAGACCGGTGTTGAAGACCGGGTGTTTGCGAGAACGATAGGATAACCTATCGATTGTGTCTGCACCGAGTGGCTCCGGTATAGAGATTCCCTAAGTGATGGGAAATCCGATTGGGATTGTGAATACCCGGATTGCAAGGGCTTTTTCGGAAGTGCCTTCGGTTCTGTTCGAACCCGGAACAGACTTGTATGGTTGTATGTCTGACACTACACTTTGAGATATAAAGCTGATTTCTTTCAAATACATTTCTGTTTGGTGCGGAGATTTATTCTCTTAGCTTAACACCCTTCTCTGAGACATACGAGCTCATAGGTTATGTAGTTGAAGGTTATCAGTGATATACTCTCAATTTGGTAGTGTGGCATGCTAAGTGCTGCTGTGTGTTGCTGATCATTTGTTGATCAAAGCATGGCTTTCATGTAAAGCGTAGCTTTATGGACGAGACCTCATCGGACCTCACACCCCGGAAATGGTCGAAACAGGAAAGACGCGGCAAGGTTTCAGGGGTAGCTCCCCTAGGGTATGCCCATTCCTTCTGGAAAAAGGTGGTATCATGGTATGGAGCCCAGATATTTACCTATGTAGTTGCTCCAATCTCATTTACTCTATGTGATTGTTGCTTTGTGATCGAGACGTCTCGGATAAAGGTTGCAAACGACCGGGGGTGGCATATCTCAGGTTTACTACCCGGGAAGGGGGTAACCGGCCTTGTGTTGGCAAAGAGCCAGGTGGTTCTCGAGGCGTCCCTCCAGAGGTGTTCCCATGTGGCATAGGAAGTTCCTTAGCCTGACCATTTGTTGGAAATCCAAAGAAACAATACGAGCCCTGTACGGTTTTAGTTGTATAACCTGCCATGCAGCGTGGCAGTAACCTGCCACAAAACATAGTAGCTATAGTAGGCATACGACGGAATGTGGTATGCTGGCAAAGATTAATATTATACTTTCGAAATGGCTTTCTACACTATGCACTAGTAATAATATCAAAGAATTTTTTTTGCGTAGTAAGCATATTTGACTATCATAAGGAGAAATCTCCTCTAATTCTGTGTTTGCATTGTGTGTGTGGCGGGAGGCCTTATGGTAGTTTCATTTTTACAAAAAGCATTGCGGATTTCAATGTTTAAAATTCTTTTGTTGTTTGTTTTAAAGATAAACTGTTTTTGTTACTCACACCAGTCCTATGACTGACCCGGAGTTTATTTTTCCCTTCCTAAACTCTGGGTGCCCATAATTTTCCACACGGGCAGTCTAGAGTTGGGTTTTTTTTCAGATAGTCAGGTTTAGTAGATTATCGGGAGTTAGTTCAGTGTTCGGAGTTCACGGACGACTGACCTTGCTTATCTTGGTGCAATCGTGAAGATGGTTTGAGCTTGATGTTGGAGTTGTTGGACTCATTCTCTTTTGAGGATCATTTGGAGTTATCACTTCTGTTTTCCGCTATATCATTATTTATCTCTGATATTCCTGTATCATATTCATATCATTGTTGTATATCATTCTGGATATTGTATTCATTGGAGTTATATATGATATCATCTATTTCTTTATTCCGTTGTGTTGTTATACTTACTGTGTTATAAGCTCCGTCACGAGTCGAATTTCAACGTTTGAATCTGCGGCATTCGAGTACAAGTGAAGTACGGGTGTCGATTTTCGAACGCTGGATTTCGGATCGTGACAGCGTGGTATCAGAGCTAAGGTTGAACTTTAGCTCAGGAGTATAACAAATTAAGTAGCTCATTAGAGATAGGGTGAAGTATACCCTATAATGAGTATCCCTAAGATATCTGTCCGTATACCTCAGTAATTTCTCTTACTATCCACTGATAGTAAGTATGAGTGCAAGAAGAGGATAAGATAGGGGACAGGGGAATACGACTATAAATGGTCAATACCTTGTAACAACAAGGAAACAATCTTTTCTCTATCAATCTCTTTTGTTCAACATCTCTTCTCAATTCTTTGATAGTTCCTGGTAGATCCAGGTTGCAGATTTGATATATTTGCATGGGACATAAACTCCAAATAGGTCAGAATTTTTTGTTTGGATGAATTGGTTGCTTTGGTTGCTATGGTTTATAGGTATAATTTGGTTTCTAAATTAAAAAGTTCTGGAATTATATCCATATATCTATCTATTCTTTGGGTCCGGATATAATCTACGAACGGTTAGTTATCCCTTCGAACTAACCGATGCCCCTGCATACTTCGTAGATCTGGATAACCGAGTATCGTGTGAAGAATTTAAAAGATTCGTTTTTATATCTATAATTGATATTCTGATTTGGTAAGCCAAATGCAGAATAGATGCTCAGTTTGATTTGATGAAATATTTTTCATCTATCTTTGTGTCTCCCTAGCAAATTTCGAAGACGAAATTCTTTTAAGGGGGGAAGGTTGTAACGACCCCAGATTTTATATATATTTAAATTGATAATTAATTTAGTTTTGAATAAAAATTGTGAAATTAATCGATAAATGAATGCGAGTTTCCCCGAATTCAAATAAATTCTGTATAAATCATTTAAATTTAAAATATTGTATATATATGTGTGAATGTATATATATATGGGCATAAATGAGTAAATTTGAAATTTTATATATATATATATTTGATTTTAATTTAAATCGTAACTAAATGGTTTAAAAATATAAATATAAATATATAAGATATAAAAGTATAAAATAAATACATTAGATAAAATTCTAACAACATATTAATTTGGGAATAGAAATAGATGTATGTATAAGATAAATTAAAGTATAAAGTAAATCACTAAAATCTAATATCATAAATTAAAATAGAATTTTATTTATAAAGTAATATTATAAGGACAAGTTAAAAAGAAAACAAAAGAAAAGAAAAATAATATACATTCAAATACAAATAAAAATAAATAAATTATATAGTTTTATACAACGTAAAGTAAAATATAAATCTTAAATCATATTAATAAATCAATACAAAATAATACGAGTAAAATAGATACAAAAATAATAAAAGAAAAATAATACACATTCAATATGAAGTGAGAAGCTTGCAAAGGAAGACACCCAAAACACTCATACATTGTACAATCGAAATGGAAGAAAATAATGAGTATTGTACAAGATAAGAAAAGAAACAAAATACAAAGGATAAAATATATTCAAGTATGTAACAATATAAAGCAAAAGAAGACAGCAAGAAAAAATAATAGAACTCATGTATACTGCAAAGTGATAAGGCCAAAGCAAAATAAATATATAACTATAAGCTTGCAAAAGAAGTATATTCAAGTGTATACAAATGAAAATAAAGACAACAAAAATTAATGCAGCCATCATATGTATTTATCAGCCACCAAACAGAACTGCATAATTAACAAGCAAAACAAATAAATTATATTCACGTACAAGCTGAAATGTAAACATGTAAACCTGGAAGTAAACAAGGAACAAATAAAAAAATACATTTGTACAAAGCTAATTAATGTTAGCCACCGCAAACATTATCATCAGCCAACAAAAAGAAAATATCTCTGCCTATTTGGTACAAAAGAAAATTAATAACCCTATACAAATTTATCACCCAGTACTAAAACAAATGAACACACTGTAAACTTCATTTCTTTCAATCATCTTCATTTCAAATTCGTTCCACTTCAAGCTGTGAAAAAAACTGAAAGAAAATACCAGCTGAAACTCAAACAAGAATACAACTTAAACATCAAAACAAATCAGAGAAGGAAGCTTCAGCTAAAAGTTCAAACCTGTTTCAACATAAAGAAGAAGTGCTCTTTTCTTCTCATGAAACACTGTGAGTAACATCAATTTTTTTTAAAAGCTTAAGCCTTTGAATAGTTTGGTTGCATGCAAGTTTTCTGGAATAAATATGTAGTGTATATATATAAATGCAATCTGTTGTGTATATATGAATGTATGATATGCATGTTTTGTTTCCATTTGAGTCTTCTCTGTTTATAGTTCCTCGGATTCATGTTTCGATTTAAAAATTCAAAATCTCTAGATTTTGTCTCTGGTTAAACTTAAGATTCAAATCAAACTTGGTTGTTTAATCAGAAAATTAGTTTAAAATTTTACTTAAGTTAAAATAACTTTGTATGGTCTCTGGAAATCATAACAACAGAGCAAACTTCAAATAAGTGAAAATTAAAATGTTACAATTTATTGTTTCAGGCTTAGGATCTGAAACATCATTCAAAAACTTGATTTTTAAAACTAAAATCATCAATTTTAGTGATAGATTGAGAGTGTAGTTCTGGGTTGACAAGAAATGTTGTTAAGGGGGTTTTCTGGTGATCCAAGTGTTTGGAGAGGTCGGAATCTTGAGTGATGATGGAGGAGTGATCGGTGATGATGGGAAAAATGGCTGATGGTGATGCAATTCGGTGAGGAGGTAGTAGTGGTAGAATCTTTTCTGGAACCCTAGTTTTAACTAGGTTTAGTGTTTTGTTCACCACGGTCTCTTCAGATGATCGAGTGCAGAGAGATTTTGGGTGATGATAGTTTGGTCGTTGACGAAGACTTGGCCGGAGTTTCAGAAGTAACGGTGGTCGGAGGGTCGTGGATGTGGCAGTTTCAGGTTTGTGGGGGTTCAAGACTTCTGGTCCAGGTAGCTTGAAACTCGAATTCGATTTCGAGCTTTAGGGTGACGATCTGATGATCGTGTTAAGGTGTGATGTTGTTCGCCGACGTGGGAAGGTTGTCGAAGTTGGTCAGAGGGGATCAGGGTCACCGTGCATGTGCACGGTGCACTTTCTTTGTTTTGGTGATGTTGGTTTGAGCAGGGTTGAGGTCTTGGGTTTTTCTCGAGTAAACTAGGCGAGTGACTCGAAGTTTTAGGAAATCAGACTCGAAGTAATTTTAGGTTGGCTCGGGTATTTGTTTCTGTACAGGTTTTAAACCTGTTAGTGGTTTTTTCAAATTTAAAATGAATTTAATTTTGAAAGCAAGATTTTAAACAAGTTTTTAATCAAAGTTTAAGTATGGATTCAAATTAAAAATTTGTATTCTAAATTTGAAATAAATAGAGTTTTATAAAATCAAATGTTTAAAACAAGTTTAAAAGTTTAAAGTATATTTTATTTTAAATGAATTAGTTATCCAATAAAATGTTTAAAACTTTATTTATATAAATTCTTCTATAAAAGTTTTCTTTAATATTTGAATAAAGAGTTATATAAATTTGTTTAACTTAAATATACAAGTTAAATGATTAATTAATGTGATTAATTTAAGTAATTAATTAGATTAAATTAATTAAGGATAATCATTTATGGAATTGGTTAAGTACAATTACTTAATGAAAGTAATTAAAGGAATTAATTACTAAATGTAATTAATTAAATAAATGTGATTAGTTAAGTTAATTAATTAATTAGTTTAATTAATTTAAGATAATCACTTGATGATTTGATAAGTATAATTACTTAATGTAATTAATAAAGTATAATTACTTAGAGAAGTAATTAATGGGTAATTACTGGTTGAGATTAACTGAAGAATGGAAGAAATTAAGGATTAATTACTTAGTGTAATTAATTATAGGATTAATTAATTAAAGAAATTAATTAAGGGTTAGTTAATTAATTTATGAAGTATTTAATGGTTAATTACTATAATTGGTTAAGAATAATTAATTTGTGTAATTAATTAAGGATAATTACTTAGTGTAATTAGAGTATAATTAACCCTGACTAGGAATTATCCATAGGCAAATGATCTGGTTTAGATTAACCAGATATGTTTCTCTTATGGATGATTGTATTCTATTGAATGCTGTGAATTGTTTGATATTCTCTACTGTGTGATGCTTTGTGATGGAAATTTGTTTTAATTCAAGCTATGATAAATGTAAATCATTTATTTATAATGCATTTATATTATCTATCTGTGATTCTGCGTATATAGATAAGCGTTATAGGATTATATCGCTTATCGATATTGTTGTGATTATATCTGTAATGACAGATAATGTTGCACTACTGTGTAAAACCCCTGGACCACACTTTACACACACAAATATGGATTTCACATGGAAATCGGTTGAGTCACAGATGATTTAAATTTAATGTTTTTTGAAATTGAAATTTTAATTTCAATTGATTTTGGAAATAGATTTGGGTTAAATGTTAAAGCTTTGGAAAGAAGTTTTTAAGATAAAAGTTATTTTGAATAACTTGGTAAAGTTTCCAATTTAAATAATTTAATTTGAATTTGAATTCAAAATTTGGAATTGAATTCCATGTTTGGAAATTATGGTTAAGATGTTATAAATGTGTTTATATGAATTTAAACCATTTTAAAAGTATGGTTTTGAGAATTTGAATTTAACCCAAAGATTTTAACTCGTATATATGAATCAAATTTTCCGAAATGAAAACTATTTGTTTTCAAATAATAGAAGCTTTCACATAAGGAATGAATTTCCAATTTGTGTTAAAGAATTTCAAGTTGAAATGAAAATGGTTTTCCGAGTTATGAATAAATCTTTGTGAAAGATGGTTGAACTTTGTTTTGAAATTGGAAAGGTGTACCTTTCGTATAAAAGGTTGAATTGGAATTGTTTTGAAAGTTATAAGTTAAATCTTTGATTTAAAGATAAAATGAGTTAATCCAATTGAAATGGAAATCGATTTGGAAAATCTATGAGTAGATCTTTGTGAATCTGGGTGAACTTTGTGAGATGAATCTTTTTGTGTAAAAGATTAAAATGGTAATGTGTTTAACCATTTGAAAGAGAAGTTTTGGGTAATAAGTTATGACTTAATCGAAATCCCAAAGTCCATATGTGTTTAAATATCGCGCTCACTATTCGGTTTAGCCGGGAGAGGACTTTGTGTCATATAACCCATTCCGAATAGTGATACGACGTAAATGGATAGCATTTGAAGACCGGTGTTGAAGACCGGGTGTTTGCGAGAACGATAGGATAACCTATCGATTGTGTCTGCACCGAGTGGCTCCGGTATAGAGATTCCCTAAGTGATGGGAAATCCGATTGGGATTGTGAATACCCGGATTGCAAGGGCTTTTTCGGAAGTGCCTTCGGTTCTGTTCGAACCCGGAACAGACTTGTATGGTTGTATGTCTGACACTACACTTTGAGATATAAAGCTGATTTCTTTCAAATACATTTCTGTTTGGTGCGGAGATTTATTCTCTTAGCTTAACACCCTTCTCTGAGACATACGAGCTCATAGGTTATGTAGTTGAAGGTTATCAGTGATATACTCTCAATTTGGTAGTGTGGCATGCTAAGTGCTGCTGTGTGTTGCTGATCATTTGTTGATCAAAGCATGGCTTTCGTGTAAAGCGTAGCTTTATGGACGAGACCTCATCGGACCTCACACCCCGGAAATGGTCGAAACAGGAAAGACGCGGCAAGGTTTCAGGGGTAGCTCCCTTAGGGTATGTCCATTCCTTCTGGAAAAAGGTGGTATCATGGTATGGAGCCCAGATATTTACCTGTGTGGTTGCTCCAATCTCATTTACTCTGTGTGATTGTTGCTTTGTGATCGAGACATCTCGGATAAAGGTCGCAAATGACCGAGGGTGGCATATCTTAGTTTTACTACCCGGGAAGGGGGTAACCGGCCTTGTGTTGGCAGAGAGCCAGGTGGTTCTCGGGGCGTCCCTCCAGAGGCGTTCCCGTATGGCATAGGAAGTTCCTTAGCCTAACCATTTGTTGGGAATTCAAAGAAACAATATGAGCCCTGTACGGTTTTAGTTGTATAACCTGTCATGCAGCGTGGCGGTAACCTTCCACAAAACATGGTAGCTATAGTAGGCATACGACAGAATGTGGTATGCTGGCTAAGATTAATATTATACTTTCAAATGGCTTTCTACACTATGCACTAGTAATAATATCAAAGAATTTTTTTTGCGTAGTAAGCATATTTGACTATCATAAGGATAAATCTCCTCCAATTCTGCGTTTGCATTGTGTGTGTGGCGGGAGGCCTTATGGTAGTTTCATTTTTCAAAAAAATCATTGCGGATTTCATTGTTTAAAATTCTTTTGTTGTTTGTTTTAAAGATAAACTGTTTTTGTTACTCACACTAGTCCCACGAGTGACCTGGAGTTTATTGTTCCCTTCCTAAACTCTGGGTGCCCATAATTTTCCACACGGGCAGTCTAGAGTTGGTTTTTTTTTCAAATAGTCAGGTTTTGTAGATTATCGGGAGCTAGTTCAGTGTTCGGAGTTCACGGACGACTGAATTTGCTTATCTTGGTGCAATCGTGAAGATGGTTTGAGCTTGATGTTGGAGTTGTTGGACTCATTCTCTTTTGAGGATCATTTGAAGTTATCACTTCTGTTTTCCGCTGTATCATTATTTATCTCTGATATTCCTGTATCATATTCATATCATTGTTGTATATCATTCTGGATATTGTTTTCATTGGAGTTATATATGATATCATCTACTTCTTTATTCCGCTGTGTTGTTATACTTACTGTGTTATAAGCTCCGGTACGAGTCGAATTTCAACGTTTGAATCTGCGGCATTCGAGTACAAGTGAAGTACGGGTGTCGATTTTCGAACGTTGGATTTCGGATCATGACATGAATTCCACCTTGTTATTTAAGTTTTAAAAATTCTTGTTAGTTTATTAATTAAGGCACGACCAATTTAATTATCAAATCTCCTTCTCTTTATCACAATCATTATTTTATTTAATTTATCTAATTAAATATCCTAAATAATGTTCCTCAAAATTAGGGGTGTTACAGACCCTCCTCCTTAAAGAATTTCGTTCTCGAAATTAAGATAAGTTATAAACAAACATATAACATAGTTGTAAACGTACCATCAAAAAAATCAGGATAGGTGTCTCTAATTTTGTCCTCTATCTCCCAAGAACAGTCTTTCTCATTGTCACTCCACTGGACCTTTACTAATATGACTGTCTTGTTCCTTAACTTATTCTCATCCTTAGCCACAATACAGACTAGTTGTCTAATAATAATCATATATGGTTCCTCCACTAAATCTTCCAATACAATCAGAGTGATAGTAGTCTCTAGATCTCGAACCCACTACCTAAGATGAGAAACATGGAAAACATTATGGATTCTCGTCAAACTGCTCGGTTACTCTATCGGATAAGCGATTTTTCTAATCCTTTATGTAATAGGAAACAGTCCAACATATATAGGCATCAATTTTCCTGATTTCCCAAATTGAATTAAACCCTTCACCGATGATACTTTTACAAAAACATGATCTCCAACTGAGAACTCTAAATCCTTATGCCTCTTATATGCATATCATTTCTGCCTCGACTGAGCTTCCTTCATCCTAGTCAAGATTAACTCCATATTTTCTTTGGCTTCTCTTACTATATCTAGAATAAGAACTAATCTATCTCCAGTCTCTAACCAACATACGGGTAATTTGCATGGCCTTCCATACAAAGCTTCAAATGGTGCCATCCCTATACTAGTCTGATAACCATTGTTATAGGAAAATTTGACCAACTGTATATGGTCTTCCATTATCCCCCAAAATCTAACGCATAAGCTCTTAATAAATCTTCCAAGATTTTTTTAAATCTTTCCATTTTCCCATCTATCTATGGATGGTAAGTGGTACTCATCTTGAGCTTGGTGCCCAAAACCTCTTGTAGACTCTTCCAGAATTTTTTAGTGAATAAAGAATCTCTATCACAGACTATACTACTAGGAATCCCATGCATTTTAAAAATATTCCTCATAAACAACTTAGCCAATACATGTGCCGTCCTTGTTGACCTACAAGAATGAAATGTGCATTCTTGGTCAATCTATCCACTATTGACCAAATACTCTTATTTCCTATACTCAACCATGGAAGCCCGTCAATAAAATCCATCGATATAGAGTCCTATTTCCAAATTGGTACCTCTAAAGGTTGAAGCAAACCACTTGGCTTCTGATGCTTGGCTTTCACTTTCTGGCAATTCAAATATTGCTTTAGCCATAAGCCTACATCCCTTTATATACCCGCCCAGAAGAAATTTCTCTTCATATCCTGATACATCTTAGTTCCTTTAGGATGATTAGTAAACTTTAGTCGACGACACTCCCTAAGAACTTTCTTCCTTAGGTCACCAATATCTGGAACACAAAATTGTCCCTTCTTTTTCAACCATCCATTTTAATTAAGATTAAAATCCTTTAAATCATCAATCCTAATTCCACCTTCCACTCTTCTAATCCATTCAACTAACCATGGATATTTCTCTTCTTAGAAGCAATCCTATCGATCAATACTGGTTAAACTTCTACACATGACAATATGGCGGTACTCTGACTAGAACTAGCAGTCGATCTTAACCGCACAGTACAACTATTCAATGCCTCTAAATCTTTCCATTTTCTGACATAGCTAACACTACATTCTGATGTTTTTGCTAAGTGCGTCAGCAACTTTATTTCCGTTCCCTGGCATATACTTGATACAAAAATCATATGCTGCTATGAACTCTAACCACCTCTACTATCTCATATTCAACTACTTCTAAGAGAATAAATAATTCAAGGACTTATGATCCGTATACAACTTGAATCTTTCTCCCAAAATGTATTGACTCCATACTTTCAAAACAAAGATTACATCTACCTACTCCAAATCGTGAGTCGGATATCTAACTTCATGCGGTTTAAGCTGCCGAGAAGCGTAGGCAATCACTTTACCATTTTGCATCAACATGGCTTGTAATCCAGTTTCGCACGCATCAGTATACACCACTAAATTTTGATTCCTGTCTGGAACTACTAACACATGCACATTAGTCAATAAATTCCTATCTGGACCTATGGGGTGCCCTCTGTGTAAACCTCTCGGAGGAGCGTACGATACTGTATAGACTATGGGAATATATAAAATGTGTTAAAGGGGATATGGGTAACGCCTTAATGCTATTTTAATACTTTTACTTTACAGTAGACATATTATAATAGCGTATTGTACTATATAGTAGATAGTTTAATGGATCCTTAGGAGATGTGAATCCCGAAAATCTCTTAAGTTATTGCACTCACGTTAGACACTGGATAGGAGATGTCAAATCCCGTAAGCATCTCCGACGCCGTTTACACTCATATTTATTTACCGTTGATTTAACTTACATAAGATATTTTAGTTCTGACTCGAGTGTTTTGTCTTTTCAGTTCGCTCGGGTCAGGCTGAGCATTTCAGGGGTGAAGGCCTTATTTCTGGAGGAAGAAGACGAAGATTTGTACTATTATTAGTATTATATTTATTCCACTGCATCATGTTGTTCCGCTACATTTATTATTTATTTATTCCTGTTTATGTAACTCAGATGGTTGTAAAGAATAATCAAATGTATTTATAAAACAACTTCATGAACTGTTATTTGATTATTATATTCTGTCATTCCGCTGCGAGATTCTGTATTTGTTTTATTTATCTTTTTTTTCTTATTTACCCCATAACAATCTGCCTTTTTGAATGGTTTGTGTTTGACGTGTGTGTCTGCTTAAAACGTCCAAAAAGGCAGGTCGTTACAACTCATATGAACCATATCTATTTAGAAATGTTGTCAAAGTAATACTATCCTCCACCACTCTTAACTGATAGAAACCTACTGCTAAGTCTAATTGGGAGTATACTCTGGCTCCATTCAACTGATTGAACATGTCATCTATTCTAGGCAAAGGACACTTATTCTTAATTGTCCTTTCATTCAACTTACGATGGTCAATGAACATCCTTAACGACCATCTGGTTTCTTCACGAACACCATGACCGCTCCCCAAGGCGAACTGCTTGGTCTGATAGAATTCTTTCCTTTTAGATCCACTAGCCACACCTTTAATTCCTTCATCTCAGTTGGTGTCATTCTGCTAGGTGGTCTACTCACTGGATCAGCTCCGGGCACAAGATCTATTCTAAATTCAAAAACTTTTTTATGAGGTAATCCAATGACTAGCTCAAAGACATCTGGAAACTCTCTTGCTACCCAAACCTGACTGAACTCATCACCTTTCTCCATAGCATTAAGCAAAGCACTAGCACTCCGGTCTATATTCTATACTGAGAATATCACTCGGTTATGACTATCATGGTGTCTCGGTGATATCTCTCTATCATGACAAAATATTCTAGCCTCATACCTATCCAACCAATCCATTGCCAAAATGATCCTAAAATCTGTGAAATTAGTAACATACAAACTACATGCAAATTGGTGACCTAACAAATAAAGTTCTAACTGGCCACACCTCAACCCTAGAGTGGCATACCATCGTATATGATTCGCAAACCTTAAGGAAGTAATAAGGTAGGTAGGTTCTAGGCATAATCTATCAACTAAACACTGAGATATAAATGAATGTGATGCACTGGTATCAAAAAGTACTCTAACTAAAATATTCTGAATCAAAAGCGTACCTTCCATCACCGTCTTGCCTTTATATGCTCTAGTAGGCCTAGTTGATCCAATAGCAAAAACCTTTCCTTTATCCTCCCTAACTGGCTCTGGACACTGATTCTTGTAAAGCCCAAATTGATCACAGTTAAAGCATTTCACATTCTTCTTAACTACGACTTTCTTTCCATTTCCTGAATGGCATTCATTTGCAAAGTGACCCTTCTTGTCACACTTATAACAAACTACCTCAGCCTTCGACCTCTTAGCCGTGTCATCCTTCTGGGCTCCCTTCTTTTTAAAGAACTTCCTCTTCCTCCCTTGAGAACCTTGGGTTTCCTCTAACTTCTCTTTAGCTAGATCGGCAAGAAACTCCTCATGGTGAATAGCCATCTCCACTATAATATTGCAAGGATCACGGACATGTGTCATGGTCATTCTAGCAAGCTCGGGTCTCAGTCCCCGAATGAACTTCTCGTTCCTTTTGATGCCAGTATCTATAAGAGCATACCTAGATTTAGACAGCTCTTCAAACTTAGTAACATACTCAACTACTCACATCTCCCCATGCACTAAATCAATAAACTTCCTCATTAGCTCGGATATGGCAAACTCCGATACAAACTTCTGCTCAAATCTCATCTTAAAATCAGCCCAAGTCAACTGCTCTTCTGGCACTCCAGTAGTAACACTATTCCACCAGTGTAGTGCTGACCCCTACATCGGCTTAGAGGCCAACCTTCTCTTTTGCCCGCCATTCATACCCATATAGGTAAATATTCGCTCACAATGTAATAGCCAATTCTGAACCTCTATAGCACTTTCCGTTCCCAAGAAAGACTTACCACCCAAACTAGTATAATCTGTACTCTGCAAAGAAATATTCCCAACCAGAGCCATGGGATTAGCTCTTCCTATATTTCCAGCAACACCAGCCGTAGCTCCAGCTTGCATCAAACACGCAAAGAATTGATACATCGCCCTCATATCTTTGGGTGGATATCCAGCACTCACATTGGCTTCAGCATTTTGCTTACTGGCATTAGCCGGTCGACCCGAGTTTCTCCTGGTAGTGGGTCAAGCATTTCCATTATTTGTGGTGCTTCCTCCACTAAGATTTCCATTTCCTGCTTCCGTATCTCCTTTCTCGTAAATCTGCATACGAGCCTTAGTAAGATATAGAAGAACGATTTAAGAGAGCAGGGTATACGTACTTATATATATAACTATATATCTCAATTACAAGTACGTTATTATAGCGTTAACCTAAACCCCAATCTTATTATCTGTTTCATTGGATTATGTTTGAAATTATTTTTAAGTGTAAGTTTCATTTAATGTTTCATGAACCATGCTCTGATACCAACTTGTAACATCCCCTACTTAGAGGCTCAAAACTAACGGCTACGGATGCTACAGTCATCCATAGTTATTAATTCTTGGCGACCAAATATGGCGATATTAGATACATTGATACACATAAACACAAGAATATGGAAGAATGTTAAAAAAATAAATGAAATCCACATTCTAACTTATAAATATTTCAATTTGATTACATAATCCCATTCGCAAACCACATTCAAATAACATATAATAACAAAATACGCCAAGAGTGACATATGAAGACGCCTCCTTTGTTGATCTGAGACATACTGAGGCATTGAAACGGTTTGCCTTCATAATCAAACATACAGCGGAAATAAAATAACTTTAGATAACTATCTTCCTCCTACATGCCTCCGAAAGCTTTATACGTCTGAAGAGAAAACCTGAAAACCTTAACTCTCAACTTACTCAAAATCAATTGAGTACCTGAGAGTTTAAGGGGAAAACAAAAACTTTGAGTCAAACATAAAGCCTGATATGAATAATAATTTACCATCTCAAACAATCAGATATCTATTTAGATCACACCGCTTAGCGAAACGGGTTTTCCCCTCACTAGTATCCTAAAACATTTATGAAACCATATAATGTGCTTTCTCCATCCATAATTGTTGAACATAGAATTTCAAAGCATTATGATGATATGCAATATAAATAAATCAATTCTGGATTTACCATCCCCATTCATTTTGACTGTTTGTTTCAATTATAGTTTCTAGGCTTACTATTAACCTGTTAATGTTAAGGACTATTTTTCCAATTACTTAGTTTTCATGGGATCACTAAGAACCTATTGGTAACTCCAATATCATATTTCTTATCCTTGTTTTCATGGGCTAACTAGGAACCTATTGGCTGACTGCCAATATCTTAATCCAGATGTAGTTTTCATGGGCTAACTACAACCTACTGTCCCCTACTAGTATCAAATCATAGTTTCATTAGCTGACTATGAACCTATTGGCCCCTGCCAATATCATACAGATTTCATGGGCTTATTGTAAACCTATTGGCCCCAACCAGTATCTTTGAAGTAAGAATTTAACATCTTCTTAAATTATATTCACTACTAGGATGTGCAGTTAAAGCGCTCGGCAGATTCAAAGCGGTGGAGGTGCAAAAAGTCATAGCGGGGATATAGCGAGGATATAGCGGGATATAGCGGGTGGCTTTAAAATAGCATATAAAACTTGTACTTAATGTTTTTACGAATATATAAATGGTAATTAAATGAAAAATTATCATTCAATTGAATTGTAACTAATACATAAATAATTTTTAAATAAAAACATGTGCGAATATACTTTAAATAAACGTAAAACTGTTATATAACATAATTGAATTTGGTAGAATATTAGAGTATTTTCATTTCTGAAAATATATTAAAAATTAAATCAAATAAATTAGTTTCATATTTTTTATAATGTATAAATTGAATTTTTCAATTCATTTTATTAAAGAAGATATAGCGGGAATAGCGGAATATAGCGGAAATAATGAGATATAGCGGAAATAGCGGGGATTAAAGCGGAAAGGCTATATTGTGGGGCTATATGGAAAAATCGTAGCGGCAGAAACCCGCTATGAGATATAGCGGGGTCATAGCGGGGTAATAGCGGGGCATTAACTGCACAGCTACTAGGTCAACCTCACTGGTTATTCTGCCTTTTCCCCAAAATACAGTTATGGGTTGAAAACAATGTGAATAATACATCAAAATATTTATTTATTTATGCCACGGTTTTTCCTTAAAGTTGAGAGTGGTTATTTGTTTTGAAACCTTAAAACATCACTTTCGAAACCTCTGGATGACCTCCTTCGAAACATAGTAGTCCTCTTTCTAAAACTCTAAGTATATACCTTTCGAAACCAATGGAACCTTTTAATGGTACTAAGAAAAACATACTTTAAAACTTAGGTTTCAGAGCAAATAGAATACTCTTTTGAAAACACTGGGTTTACTCTTAAGAATATCATTTGGGTTAAGATAGTAATTTACAAAAGTTTCTCTTTCAAAACCAACTAAAATAAATACTGGGAAAACTAATGGTGTCGGAACTATCTGGGTCGAAAGCAAAAGACTTTAAAATTAAAACATTGAAGGACTAAGTCGAAACCCCCTTTCGACTCCATCTCCTTCAAAATCCCAACCCCTCTCGAAAGCAATTAAGAAAAAGATTTGGTTGAAAAAACAAGAGAAACTCTTCGAAGGCATTATTGGACAACATGGTCGAAAGGTAGTGTGGCAGCTAGGCTTTGACTAGGTCGAAACCAACCCCTTTCGAAAGCTCTTATTTAAAGAAAAGCGGAACTCCTTCGAAAGCTAATACTTTTAGTAAAACATGGCAACCTTCTTCGAAGGCTCTATATAATCTCCTTTCGAAAACATTCATTTCGACTAAGTTAAAAACTTCAAGTAAAATAAGGCAAGGATTATATTTTATGAAAACAAAGCAAGGTTTCGACGCCATCAGAGGCTTACCCTTCAACATCAAAGCTTCCGCTTAATTTCCAATCCACTACGTACCTTCTAGGAGATACTATGTGTATTGGTTTCGATTATGAAGGTTTCAAATATGATGGTTTCAACATTATGGGACAGAATCAAAGGGGTTGGAAGGTACCTTCTATTAAAGCCGATACACCTTTTTCTGATTTAAAGGCTGGATCATAGCAACTTTAAGTAATTTTCGTTTCAACAACTTGCCTAGTTGTAAAACACTGATTGGCTGCCATAAAACTTTTTATTTACTTTACTCTAAATTGCTGCATTTATTTAGATCCTAAATTAAAGGAGTTAAACGTTAAACCTTTCCATATAGCCTAAAACCGACATTTTTCACAAAAGCCTTCCTTTAAAATAATTTATTTCCCTAAAAAAATCAACAAGGAAAAATCTCAAAAAATCACAGAAATTCGAATTAATCATGTAATCGAACATATTAAAATCTTTACACCTAATTTCTTCCTAAAATTCAAAAAATAATTATTTAACCCAACTTTATCATAATTTCCATCAAAAATTCATAATAAAATTTCCATAACTTAGAAAATTCTAAAAATCAAAACCCATCTCCAAAATCATGTTTTACATAACATAAAAAATTTCCATGGCTTTTTTAAATCATTAAATCACGGTTTTAACCCTAAACCGTACGGATTTTGTATAATTAAATTGTTTTAAACCAAATAATCCATAAATTAAGCATATCATCAATTAAAATAATCCTAGGAACAAGATAAGTAATCATATCAGAAATCATATGATTACAAAACCAAAAAGAGATGGTAAGAATTATTATTCACCTTAAACGTGATCAGGAACTTGAGATTTGATGTTGATTAATCCTTCCTAGTGTAAAGACCCAAATTCCAGTGGGTTTAGATTTTTCACAAAAATGCTAAAATCCAAGCCCACTGAAGTTCGAGTTGGGTATCTGGTATCCTGCGAATAGGCAAAGATAAATATATCAGAGCTCAAATAAATTTCTCACAGCGGAACTGACTAAAATATAATGGTAAGTAAATACACACCAATGCAATAACACTTTCTACACAAGTGTCTCAAAGCTGGAAAATCTCTGCCATCTATCTAACCTGTGGGATGATTTGAGGAGGGGTCAGAACTAAAGTTCTGGTGAATGGACAAATTATACACTTCTAAGCATAATTCTATATATACCGTTCTATTTCCATTTTATGTTATATTAGGTTTGTTGGGTTTATAATACTCTCTCCTCTGTATGTGAATCGAACCCATCTACTCCCTCGTAGATTAAGTCCTAATAACCAATATATATGTAGCTACATGCCCAAAGACCGCATTGGTCCTAGGTACTACCCATAGTACCTTCCACATCCTCCTCGAAAAGGACTCCACTGTCTCGCTACTAGAGCGTACTATAAGTGTTTGTACCAAAAATGGGCACAACACTCTTCGGAAGTCTTTGAAGAGATAAACGCGTAGAATGAAAATTAAAACTGAGGATTTATCTAACAAAAACTCCAAATAACAGAAATGTAAAGTGCAAAGACAAGCGATTTAGAGTGGTTCGGCTTTGTAGCCTACGTCCACTATGAAGTTTGATGATTTTATTGCTCGACACTCGAAGATTACAATTTCGTATAACACAGTACGACTGGTTTTGTGAGCTAAGTCTGAATCTAAGACAACCGTGGTGATTTTGAGTAAATCTGGTAGAGTCTGGGCGCTCTTTAGCTCTTAGAATTGTCTCTCCCTTTTCTGAATGACCAGGGGCTCTATTTATAGGCGTAGGAGGCTGATATTTCGCCTAAACTGAAGAGAGACTAGTTCTGGCACGTGAGGGGGCCCACATGCCCGCTTTTTGGAGACCCGGGCCCACTTCGGGATCGATTCGAACTCAACTTCGAATCGATCAAGATTTGCTCCGATTGAGATGAAAGTTGGCATGAACATTCCTTAGGTTGCCAGTAAGCTACTGTGAAAATTTCATAGCATTTGGACTTGTAGATCTCGAGATATGATCGATTCAAGATCATGTTCTCGGTTGATAAGCTCCTTCGAATCGATTACCTTCGAATCGATTCACTTGAGTCGATTGCTTCGAATCGATTCTTATCGAATCGATAGGGTCGAATCGATGTTTCATCGTGCCTTCGTGATGACGTGGTGCGCCTTCTTCGTATTGATCCGACTTTATCTCCGAGTTGACTGGGTCGAATCCATGTTTCTAGCTGCTTTGACACAGTGGATTCGAAGTAATGGCATCGGATGGATACGAAGTGATTAGCCTTTGTGGATTCGAAGGAATCTAATTTGATGGAGTCGAAGGACACCGGTCTGTAGCTTTATGGATTCGAAGTAACTCATCTGGATCGATTCGAGTGAGTGTTTGCTTGATGGATGCGAACCATGTGGGGTCGAACCGATGGATTCGAACAGAGTGCTCTCCGTTGGATACGAAGTGGATGGAGTCAATCTAGATGGAGTCGAACTTAGGGCCATTTCCTCCAACTTGCATCAATGATATCTTGAGCGTACGGACTCGGATTGACTCGAAACTTGGAACATCGCTTTTCTTGTCCCCGCGTGACGTGTCTAATCAATTGCAGCCCGATCCGGACTCGGATAAAATTCATTGTTATCTGTGGATATCCAGTGGCTACTCGATGTTGAGGATGTATAATCCATATTCCTTAGTTAGTTTCTTGATGTCTCGGCCTTGCCAAAAGGTGGGATAACAATAACTACATCTGTAAGGCCAGCTTCGTGAGGCCTACAATACAGATGTTCCGTCGTCTACTATGAAAATGTGAAACTGTATCCGCACTAGCTTATACTAGTGCTCGAACATCCACAATGTACCACCCAGTGCGTACCTTGAGGACTACATGTAATTGTTCTATCTACTCCCTGAATTCCGCCAACATAGTCTACCTTGTACGAAACTCAGTCGGGGATTTTCAATATCTATAAAGGTTCGCTTTGTTAGGCCTACAATACAGATATTCTACTTGGTCCGTCTCTTTTATCATCATGGTTATGGCCCCACCCAGCCCCCATCAACTAATCGAAAGACTTTTCAAAAGCTAAGTGGCTGTGCCCTACTGAAATAATCTATACATCCAATTGGCTGTACCCCTCATCCAATGTCTCGATAGTGAAAGAATCATTCGCCTGTTGGTTTAGCTCTAGTCTTTCCCGAATTCGCTTTGATTGATGATGGCTAATATCTACATGTGACTATCCTTATGGGTCCTTCCCACTATAACCTACTTGCAAACTAGAGTACAATGCCATACGAATTTCTTACTCCATCGTCAACCTTTTGACTGCGTACAAAGGTCCACTTCGTTAGACCTGCAATGCAAAAGCAGTCAAGGCAAACTCTCTTGATGGAACACCTACAGACCTACCTCCGTGGGTGTGGCTTCGTTAGGCCTACCCTAGAGGGCCATCCTGGAGTATCCTCACGTCCCGTTGAATTCTCGTACTTCCTTCTAGCTTAAAATAACAAAGTTGGACGTGCTCTTTCTGTACTAAAAATTTGCGATGAACTGCTTCGTTAGGCTCTTTATCCAGATTCTCTTTGGGCTACTCCAAACGCACCTTACCATTTTATTAGACCCTATGTCTAATCTTTTATTATGCATTTATTTTACTTTTCTTATTTCGTTGGCTGCTTATTTACCCTAATTAGCATGCCCTACCCATGTGTGAGACCATCAGTCCTAGACCTGAAAGGAACTGTTGCCGGTACGGGCCACTGCTATTATTTTTGCTTATTAACTTAATCCAACACTACACAAAAATAGTGATTTTGGAACATTTTATATTTGTTAATTTCTAACACTTATAAGTGTTACAGCCTAGTGACAATAAAAAAGTGTTAGGATACCTGGAAAAGTGTTGGGAAATATTAATAATGTTTTTTATAAACTTTCCAACACATCATTTATAATTTACAACACCAAAAAGTCTTAGAACAGTTGGTAAATTTGTAAATAACTCACTAAAAATTGAACCCTTCTGTAATCTTGTATATGTACCATTTTTCTAATGCTTTCCCTTCCATCACCACTATCGGCCACATATTTTTAATTAGATTAGGGTTCCCCCATTCCATCACCATCTTCTACCGCTTTCCCATTCACGCATCCTCCAAGCCATAAGATTTTCCTCTCGCGACTCATTTGTGGACAGGCACGTCATCTCTACAGCCTACTTGCGCTTTCCCATTCTATCTCATTTGTGGACAGGCGCGTCATCTCCAGGTGCATCGACCAGAGGCTCTCTTAGGTTCGATTTTGATTTTGATTTTTTATATTGGTTCAGAACTAATTTCTTATTGCTGTTCGATTTCATACCTTGAATCATGTTTTTTGTCTTTTAGTTTTGATTATTTACCGATTGAATTTTTAAATTTTGTACTTATACATTTTCATTCTTAGTTTTTTTTACAAACTTGTCTCCTACCCATGATTTGAAAAAGTGAAGCCTTAATGATTAAATAAAATTGTAATAAGTGTTTATAACCTTATTTTTTTTCTATACTTTTGTCTTTATGACCTTATTAAGTGAATTAGTTCATTATTAGTCCTTATGAAAGTACATGGTCCAGAGCTTAGGGTGCACATATTTAAATTGATAGACCTCATGTTTAAGAATGAATGTTACTATTGTGTATTTCTTAATATAAGTGAATTCTTTGTTACAATTCCATTAACTCATTGAACATCACACCATTGGTTAAACTGAACTCTTTACTTTCTCTATAAAAGTGAGCCGTTTTTTAGTTAAACTTTATGGAGATTTTTGTTGTTGTTTATTAAGTTGTTTACATTGTCCGATTTTGTTTTTTTAAGTTATCTAAAATAGTAGAGAAACTGAGGAGTATAGACATAGCATTAGTGATTTAGGAAGCTACTAATGAGTTTTCACAACTAATTTTTTTTGATTTTATAGTTGATTATTTTTAAAAATATAATACAATTACAACAATTATTTAGGATAAAATGAATTGAAAACTATCTTAAATGCAACTTGGAGAAGTAAATGAATTTATCTACAAATTAATATGACTTTTAAATGCAATTTTTTATATAAAAAGTTACAACTTTTACTTATGTTTAGAGTCATATATAAATTTTGTTTTGCATGAATCGTATTTTAAATTGGGAAAACTAAGATATATATATATATATCTGTGTGTGTTATATATATATATATAAGAATTTTATTTAATATCATTGAGCAATTTTTGATGACAAAGGGCATCATTCAAAAGTTTGCACTAGGCATTATAAACCACAGAAGTGGCTCTGCGAATAAATAAACTTTCGTATTTGGTTTTACTGATCGACCTTAAAAATTTAGTCAATTATATCTTCTAATTTTTTAATTTAATTATTGCTCCCTTTATAGTTTACTCGGTTTTATGTTATTTAAATCATGTCATGTTCTCTTGCATATGACATTTGATTTGGCTATCATGTAACAACTTCTGTTTACTTCATATTCATCAGAGTTTACTCTAAAAGATTTTACATTTGTCATTGTGTGAAACATGTTAATATCATTGAAGCATCCCCGTATATGATGTGACTATACGGTTTTCAAGTAGCACCTCGAAATTATTTTCGATTGCAGTTTTCAGAACTTTTCACTACAAAAATGCAAATATTTAGTTAAAAAGCAAAATTTGCTTTTGCTCATAGTAACTCTTAATTAAATGCAGATTTATTTTTGAAAATGTAATGAGAAAATGAAATAATTCTACGAAATCAATTTGAAACATGTTTTTGAGGACATGTGATCAACTATTAAGCTTCAAAATAAAATTGTCTCCCTGATTTCCATGAATTAAAAATTTGTTATTGGGCTAAGTGTTTAGTGACATTGAACACTTTCTCATATATTATTCAACTGTTCAAAAACACAGTATATTGAAGGAAATGAATTTATGTTCATAGAAAAAAAGGAATAAAGGATAACAAATATAATGTTCAAAGTTTAAATCTTAGTAAGTAATAATCGGTCATGGACCTATGGTGTACATTGGCAGACCATTATGACTATTTAACAAAGAGTACTAAAATATGGAAGCACTAGGCTTTAAGGTTAAACTCGGCAAACTGTAATAAAATCTACGTTTTTGTACAAATAGCACAAACCCATATACCTCATAGTTAAAACCACATGCTTGCTTTTTCATTTTACCAACCCACATTTGCAAAATATAAAATACTGCTCTCTTCTTGTTTCTTAAAAATTAGTACATGAAAATGCTAGAGAAGAATTTACCAGCTGCAGTAAAGCAGAGAAAGTTTGAGCCACATCATGCTTTGGTTGGCCTTTTACAACATCTGTAAAAGTCATGTTTCCTCCAGTATCCGCTTCCAATGATAGTCTATCCAAAACTACATCGCCATATTGACGTACGTCAAATGGTGGTTGGGGTTCTTTAAGCAAAGGTCATAACATAAATCTAAACAAAGGTAAAAAAAATATGTAGACAATCAATCCTTGTTTAACAATGTTTTTAAACATGTTTTGATTTCCAAAAGGATATTTGACTAGGCATGTTGTTGGTTAAAACTGGCTTATAATCATGCTCTACTAATTCTTTTGCAAAAATGGTAGAATAGAGGGTGAGATCGCTTATCAATCTCAGGAAAACAAGATATTTCTCAGTCAATTTCATCATTTTTCCATAAATTATTATATTTTGCAAATACAATAGTCGGCTCTTAAGACTCAAGGTGTGGAATTGATCTACTTGTCTTGTGTCCATCCCCTTAGCACTTGATTTGGAATCAAAAACAGATGGATGTTGTAAATCAGACTGTTGAATTCAATTTATATCCCCATTTTGATATGGGAATTTAATTTTGATCGATAATAGGGACGTTTGCAAGCTTGAGTACGTAAAAACTAAACAATAAAGATCTAAAATCCAAGAATAAATATGCACGTTATGTAAGAGCTTAAAAAAATCTAGTAAAATGTATTTATATATAATCACAGACGAGTTATATAGAGAGAGTTGTATCAATAAGGAATGGACTATCCTGCATGTATTAATGTTAGTGATCTTGCATAAATACAAGTAAGCTTCAGATGATACATTAAGGTGTGTTTATGATTTTATCGAGGAATAAGTCACCACCACGATTCAAGTTCTCCACACAAAGAAAAAAAATTGTATAACAGCATTACAGAGTTGCTGCTATAGCAATATGCAGTAGCGTTTAGGCTGCTGCAGTGAACAGGAAAGAAAAAAAGTACAATAATAAAATAAATAAAGCTTATTGCATTATGAAACCAATGGTTGTTGCTACTATATAATTGTACTTCATTTTGGCATGATTTAGAATCATTAAATTAATGTATTTTTTTGAAAAACGATCAATCAACTCTTATATGCGATAAGTGAGTGCTTTATATATAATACAGTCCAATGTTGAACTGTTGCTCAAAATTGGCAGTGGAAAAAAACTTGAACTTTAAAGATTTCGGGATGTATGATTTGTTACTTCAAATTTAGGTTGCAGTTTTCTGTAAATTGCATTATATATATATATATTTAAAATACAAAGTTCAGTAAAAGAATAAGTATCTCTAATTCACTCTTTTGATAACTTATTTGAAATGAACTGGCAATAGATAGATGTAGGTGTTCTTATAATATTGATCAATCTTTCTATCGGACAGATGGTCGTAGTTTTACGACTCTGGCGAGTTGCTAAGGGTGCTATAGACCATATCAGATCTCAACAATATACCCAAACTTCATATACATCAACATACATCAAATTGTGTGTGTTTGTGCAAGGTTTTCAAAAAGTTTTAAAAACATAAAATCTGAAATAACTTTCCCAATTCAACACCAATTCATTCATATATTCAAACAACAACTAGCATTCAAAATAGAGATAGATGTCAGATGAACTCAAAAGAAGATGAATAACAGTTTTGTATAACTATTGCCATAATGAGTTGCAATATACTCTATGTCGATATTATAGTTTAATGAGGTTATGAAAGTAAACTAGAATTTAATTGAATTGTGGGGAGCAAATAAATAGGTAGAAAACAAATAAATAAACAAAAAAATTTGGGTGTATGTAATTAACCGTTTTTCAAATATATATGAGTTTGGCATATGTGATCCTAAAGTTCATACATATCAAAACTTTAATATAAGTTTTGGTTCCAGATATGAGTACAAGATTTGTAAAATGTATGGGTCGTATATTTAAGTTTCAATATCTTACAGTCCCAAATGCAAAAAAAAAGTTTTGAGCATATAAATGTGAATTTTTAGTATGCAATTCTGTACACATGTGTCAGTTTTGTATAACACTAAGTTTAAAGTATATTAGAATTCTAGATATAAATATTGCAATTAATTAAGTACAAACTAGATGATATAATTTCATGATTTATAACTGGTAAGATTAATAATTGGAACTCACTTTCTCTCCTAAAGTTCGTTCGATACGCTGCTTCCATGTTGAAACTCTAAATATGTAAAGATATAAGTGAGCTTTCATTAGAAATTTTTTAACTTCTGTGGCTTCAAAATGCTAGATTATGCAAAATACACTTGAAAGCAAGTACTAAGCTTTAATTCACTCAAAATATGTAAAGACGTAAGTGAATGAGTGTAACGTGTTCAAGATTTTAAGCAATACGAAGGTATCTAACTTGTGCACGAATATGTCTGTTAGATTTAATAAAGTTACTAGTTAACTTTGTTATGGGTCTTCGTAATTGCAAATACGATTATAAACAGTTGCAATTGAAAATGTGTTGGGTTTAATTGACACACTGCTTATACACTTTTCTTTGCAAATCTATATGTCATTAACGTAATATTATATATTATTTTAGATATGACAGAACGAACGCCAAGAGGGTGGATTAAAAATCCACGTAGAAATGAGGATGAATATAAGCAAGGTGTTCAGAACTTCATCAACTTTGTAAAGCAACACTCACCACAAGATATCCAGTTATGTGTGTGTCCTTGTAAGAAATGTAAAAAATCCAAAAAAATCTCAAAAGAAATAGTTGAGACACACTTGATATTTCTTGGTATGCTTTCGACATATAATGTGTGGTTCTTTCATGAAGAGAGAAACAATGCTACAGTACAAATGACTCGTACATCAGATTCCACCCAAGAGTTTCCTATTCAAGACCAAATGCAAGTAGAAGAGCCTATTGAGGGTGCTCTTGGAAATCTCGTTAATGATGCATTTAGATGTATGATATGCCACAGGCTAGCGGTGAAGTGAACTTTAAAGAGATACATGTTCGGAAAATGTACCATGAATACAAAAGCAAAACAAATGAGAAACTATATCCTTCTTGTAAAGACGGACTTACAACTTTAGGTGTAATGGTAGAGCTTCACAACTTGAAGAAAGAATTTAACCGATCAGGAAATAGCATGACAGAATTGTTGAAATTATTTAAAAAATGTCTTCCAAAATAAAATACATTACCCGACAAGTATCCCACCATGAAAAAAATGTTAAAAGATTTGGGAATGAAGGTAAAAAGCATTCATGCATGTGAAAACGATTGCATGTTATTTTGGAAAGAGAACGCTAACATGGTAGAATGTCCTCATTATCATACACCAAAATTTAAAGATAAGGCAAATGCATTAGGCTTAAAAAAATGAAAACCCTACCAAGAAAAGTTCTAAGACATTTCCCTATAATTCCAAGGATTGCTAGATTGTACACTATACCATGGATAGCTCGTAAAATGTAGTGGCATAAGCATGCCGGTCCTTCTTGGAATTTTATGCGCCATCCCGCTGACTCAGTTGAATGGAGATCAATCAAATGTAAGTGGCCAGAATTTGCAAATGAAGGACGTAATATTTTTCTTGGTATCGCTAGTGATAGATTTAATCCGAATGGGGTTCTCTCCAATAGTTATAGTTGGCCCGTATATATGATTCCTTATAACCTACCCCATTCGTTATGCATGAAATCACAATTTCAAATGCTAAGTTTATTAATTCCTGGACCTAAAGTACCAAGTCAAGACATTGATGTATACTTAGAACCTCTTGTTGATGAGTTGAAGAAACTTTGGACGGAGGGAGTAGCTTCTTTTGACATGGACAAGGGAGAAATGTTTACAATGAAGGCAATACTATTATAGGGAATCCATGACTTACCAGCATTTGGAAATTTATCTGGTTGCGTGACACATGGTTATAAGGCGTGTCCAAATTATGCTATGGAGACCAAGTCAGAGTACATTGGTAACAAGGTTGTTTATCCAAAGTATAGAAGATTTTTGAAGGATGACCATCCATATAGATTAGTAAAACATGGATGGTATAAGGATACCGAAGATAAGGAACTGCTAACAAGGTTAAGGGGACCATCCCTTTTGGAAAAGCTTAATTATATAAAATATTTTCCTGGAAAATTACCAAAGAATAAGAAGCGAACGATATTTGAAGCTACCGATAAAAGTTTCTTTATAGTTGGAGATGGTGACATAGAAAAATCGTCTTGGTATAAGAAGTCAATTTTCTATGATTTAATTTATTAGAGTAATCATGAAGTGTGACATACTATTGATGTGATGCATACTGAGAAGAATGTTGCAGAGCATCTTATCAACTTAATGTTTGAAAAGGGAAAGCAATCATCTAAGTTTGCATGGGACAAGATTCATAAAATGAAATGTTGTTAAGTTCTAAAAGATGCCAAACTTCCATTGTGTCTGGCGACAAGATTTGGTAGCCTTGTTACTATTCAACCACCTAGTGTGCACATAAAAAAACATACTAGTATCATATTTTTATGCAATACTTGCTTCCTATAATGGTTCAACATGCATATCCAAAACTTCGTGAGTTACGACGAGCTACTTTACAAGTGAGTTTGTATTTTAACATAATATGCTCAAAAGTTTTAGTTCGAGAACATGTTCAAGCCGCCAAAAATATGATTTCTGAGGCATTGTGTGCGCTAGCACATTATTTTCCTACAGACTTCTTTGATATAAGTGTTCATCTTATGGTGCATCTAGCTGACCAAGCTTTGCTATGCGGACCTACAAACTATATATGGATGTATACATTTGAAAGGTGAGGTATTATTTTTACAAGGTTTGTAAATATTATTTCAAAATGACAATTTTTAAATATATGCGCATGTGTACATGTGTTTAGGGCTACGAGAGAATGCAAAAATATACCTAGTAATAAACGCTATATGGAAGGATCAATCGCTAAAGCATATATTGTTTCAGAATCAGTTAGATATGCAATGGAATATATGCCGAACCCACGTGATGGAAATCATAGTTCTACACAAGCATCTATTTTAGATGATGGTGATGATATATATGAATGCCCAATCATTGAAGGCAAATATATTAAGCTAACTAGGATGCAACGTGTTCAAATTCGAAGGTGGATACTTTTCAGAATTGATGTTCCCGAGAGAGATGAATATTATAGGTAGGAATTTTCTCCATATTATGATAAATGCCGATGACATAAAATAGCGAATGTATTCACATTATAATATCTAATTTGTAGTGCATATCGCTCTTCTTTAGAAGGTGTGTCTGGTGGTAAAAGAAAAGTTACCACAATAGCAGAAGTAGTTGTACAAACTGAATTTATTGATTGGTTGCACAAAAAAGTAATTATTTCAATACGAAAATTGTAGGTTTTGTTCCTTTTATGTTAGTTATGCAAATTTGTTTGTTCCTGATAGCTACTAGAAGAAAAATGCATGAACACAATGTTGTAGCAATATGTTAGTGGTCCAAAGTGGGAAGCCAAAAGCTATCTCATGTATAGAGTGAATGGATATATATTCTCTGCTCAACATTATGACAACCCTCTTTTAACCCAAGATAGCGGTGTTTGCATGGATGCGATCACCACATTTGTTGCAAGTGCAAAAGATATAAATCATACAGATGATGACACTACTTAGTATGGTATCATTAAAGATATCATAGAAGTCGATTATTATGATTCTCAACATGTAGCTAGTATTCTATTGTGATTGGATAAACATCGCGGATAATATAAATGGTTGTAAGATTTGTACCAATTCACATTTGTTGTTGGTGAACTTGAAAAGGCTCAAAAATTCTAACGGAGAGTATGATGAGCTAGCTATTCTAGCAACCGAAGTATGTCAAGTTTTCTATGTAAAAGACACTCAAAATCCTAATTGGTCCATTGTTCGACGTTCTCCGAAGCGCATGACAGACAACATAGATGACTACACCATACCGACCGATTTTTAGTCTGTTATGAAAGAACAACCCAACTTAGGACCATTATTGAAATGTGTTGAAAAGAAATAGATATCATTTTGAAATGAATATTTGTGTTGTTTGATATATTTGGTACTTGGTAAACTAGCGTATGAGTTTATGAATGTACATGCTCATGTTATTTGATATATTTTTATTCACATTTTACTCCAAAACCGTTAAAGCCTAGGCTATTGTTTTCATTAATTTAGAAAACTGCTTGTTTGATTTCATCTAGGCTTATATCTACATCTAATTTGCTTCTTGCATGCTCTATAAGTACCTTTTGACAAATAATGTTTGGAAAAGTGCAATTTGTATTTTCAGCTTGTACATTTGTGTGAAGAAGTCTATTGCAGTGTCATGTACGTCTTTGTCTGCTGCAATAATGTTGCCTTAGGAATTAATGAGATGTTTCATATTGGTTTTTTTTCTGGTTGAAGATAAATTATGTGAATAAAAAAATTGTTGCATGCTTACCTTCAGTCATCCACTTTATTTATTTATTTCTGAATTTAAATAGTGTGATTGTGCATTATTATCTCAAGCTAAAATAAACTATCTTTATAAGCCTGAACAGCAGCAGCATCATTAGACTTTTGTAGAATGTTGTTGTAAAGGTTGTTGTTGTGTTTTCTCATGTTGTCAGTAATACTTTTAGGCTGGTCTAACAATTGCTCCATTCGTTCAAACTCCTTTTGAAAACTTTTAGTTTTTTAGGAAATATGAAAAGAGGATTGACCAATGTTTCATTTTTCCATGCACATGAAATCACATTTGGGTATTTGTTGTAATTAATCCAAGAGTTATTGAATTTGAAAGCAGCGTGCTTGTCATTTTTAGTATCAGAGACGGGTTTATTAAAACTAGTTTGTGGTCACTCGTAGAGTTTTATGTTTCATTGTATACTAAAATGTTTTTTATGCACGTCTAAATGTCGAAAAATTGCAATGCTAATGCATCTAAAGGTACAAATGCAAAGCATGAAGTATATAATCCTCCTCCTACAAGTGATAAAAAATACTCAATAACTGTTGATCTTGAGGGTGTTAAAGGGAAAGATGAAGCTAAATGGAGCTCCAGATGTAGAGCCATAATTCGTTGTCATATACCGATTGACTATGATGAGTGGAGAAATGTAGATGATTACTACAAGGACATTTTGTTGCAAGAACTATTGGTATGTCACGGATTCATCTTATTTAGTCATTTATGTTTTGCACAAGATTTATCCTTAGTACTGAAATTTCTTTGTTAAACAGAATGAATTTGACATGGATATAGATCCCGATCTAGCTCGGCCAATTTTAGAAAAAACGTTTCCACGATATTATCGTACGGTAAAGTCTACTTTGCAGAATAAATTGCTCAGAGTCGGAGGAACCACCATACCCAAGAATATTTCTATTACTAAATTCCCGCGGACATTGACAAAGTATGGTGGGAAAAGTTTATAGACAATGAATATTCGGATTAAAAAAAGAGCAATGTAGGAAAAACACCGAAGCCAAAGTGTGGTGACCCTCGTTCTAAAACACATAGATTTTTTTTAGCATACAAAAGGAATTCACCACTAACCCCATTTCTTCTGTATTTGAACATTTAAGTAATTTCCAAATATTTTTTCCAAGACCCTGGATTTACCAATATAATCATATCAGTTCACAAAACATATTAAGACAATTACATATTTGATGATATATAATTGTTTTCCTTTGCCTTTCAGAGTTAACAAATTTGCAAAGTGAATTTTAATCAAACAGGCAACAACATACTATTTTTTTTTTGATAACATCACCATTTATTTCTTCCCTAAATTTTTGTTCTACTGCCAGAGATACATTTTGGCAATTATAATACTTATATATTCAATATTGCAATGCACAGTGCATTTTTCTTATGCTTTCTAGACTTTCTGCCTAAATAATTTTATTAACATTAAAATGGTATTTAATTGACCTTATGATAGTTATCAAATACTTGTATGAAATCACTTCAAAAATTATACTTGCAGGCATGAACTTTGGAACTAATTCCTATTTATCATTTCAGGTTGAACAATTGAAGTCATTTTGCATTTTTGAGTTTAACATGGTGCAGACTTAAATACTTGGTGTTTTACTGGAAATGCTTGGTGTTATTTGAGGGTTGCTTGGAGTTTTCTTTTGTATTGTCCTGGAAACACTTACACTCCATGAATTGAAATGAAATGGTTCCAGGCTACAAGAGTTTGACCCATGGCCATCTAGGCCGGCCATGGTCCCTCTTTTACCACTTGCAAGCCCATATCCCTCATATTAACAAACTTCTACAAAGATCTACTCCTAACACAAGCATGTTTTTGCCTAGTTTAAGTTTTCTGGAAATGCATCCTTATATGTATTAAATCCATTATTCAAAATACAATAACTTCCAGGTTTATTTCTCTCATAATTTTATTTCAAATTTAAATACACAAATACATGTTAATCTCCAGAATTCATGCACATGCCTGTATCACTTACCTGCCATGCACAAATTCATTTCTTTTGAATATCCCTACTCAAATCTTGAGAGTTCATTTTTAAAATCAACCACCTTGGCTTCTTAATTTCCATAAAGTCAAAATATAAATTCAAGCAATAAAAATCAAAGATCATCATATACACATATCATATTTATATGATATGTCTATCCCCTTATTTCTCCATATCAGACATTCATAAAATCATTAGTTAACCAAACATCATCAATAGTCACTCACAACAGGTTTACTTAAGTACATATTTTTAATCCAAATACTTAGAAAGTTTCCTACAAGTAACAATTACTACAACATGAAGTTTAACTGTTAAATTCTTTACAAAGCAACTGCAAATTTAAAACTGATATCTCTTATTTATACTAGCAGCTAATTGCCTTCTTCATCCATCAAGCCAACTTCAATTCCCTGCAAGCAATTCACTGAGCTGCCCCAATTATAATGAGACACCCAGATGATTGCAAGGGCAACCAAAAGGGTAAGTTTTCACTGGTATGAGCATTTATCAAATTTGTATACATATTCATAAATTTTGGTGATCTTGCAATGTCTTCCTAGTTTAGCAGATTTTATTCTTAGCATGTTTTGATTAATACCAAGTGGCACAAAGACACATTCATTTACTCAAACAATACCCAGTAAACAATCAAAATAAATATGTATATAATTCTCGATTCATTTTTCTCCATTTCTGAATAGGTAAACTCAGATTTTTATGCTCCCAGTTTCACCCAGTAATTAATCAAAGCACAAAATTTAACTTGATTAATTTATCTCCATGTCTGAATATTTATGATCCAGATTTTTAAACCCCATTCCCCCATTTATTTTATGGTCTTTAACTCCTTGTCAAATGAACACCATGTATGCATTGTGAAGGAAACTCCCAGGTTATTTAATTTTATTCCAACACACAAAGGCCTCAGGGTGCAGTTGCACCATGCATATACTTGCTCCCACCAGAAGCAAGCAGATCATTGACTAACTCCCAATTGACCAGTTTAATTTTTCTTTGATAAATCCCCCTCCAGTTTCAGCTTATTTTATCAAGCTTCTACCTATGAATTCAATCATAAACTCACAATTCATTCATGTTTCAGAAAGGCTTATCTTCTTTAATACTTTCTGGTTCAACCCCATGTTCCCCATTTATTTTCCTTATTATAGAAAATACCCCAGTTTGCCTATAATTTTCCTAAGAATAATTTAAGCATCATAGTCCTACTAACCCAGAAATTCTCCTCTATCTTATGATATGAACATTTAGTTTCATGCTTCATTATCCAAGAAATAAACATGAGCTAGATCACTGTCTTGCTGCCTATTCCCTAAATAATTTATATCCATATTTAATAATGATAAAATAGAACAAAAATGCTCAAATCATTTTAACTTTAAAAACCCACATACAGATTAAAACTCCAAACAAGAATGCACAAACAACATTCATCTCACCCATAACAAATCACTTCAGAGATTTTTAAACAACTTTTAATCATTTTAGGCTGCCTACAAGAGGACTTAATGCCATTGCATACAAAGGGATAAATACTCACTTAGTGTTCTCCTTTTACTGTCTTAATCCTCTGAACAGCAAATCCCAAAAGTCTCAAGCTAGTGCTTCTCCTAGTTTTTATTTTTGTTGTGATCCCGAGAGAATGATGGATATGGTTATGTGCAGATATTTATAAAATCATTCTAGGGTTTAAGAAAAATGGGTAATTTCCTTGATGCCCTTGGATATTTATGCACAAATCATTTCCCTGTGTGGTCCTTAATTGGAAATGCACATTGTTGGTTACCTCAATTAGTTATTTCGGGAATCAAGCATTTTAAACACTTCATACTATTTTCATGACTCTATTTTACTCATGCCATATGCATGTGACCCATTGTTTATATTTATTTTTATAAGTTTAAAGAAACTGAAAATCCCCTTTGTGTTTTCTACCTACCACCATCTCCATTCAATCATGCATACTATCATACATAATCATGTAATGTAAAAATTATTCACACTATGCTATTGGCTTGAAATAAATATAAGATATGGAAATTCTTATTTGATCCTGTATATATATTTTTCCGCCTTTAGTCAAAACAGTAGCTCTTCATACATTTTTATGTATTTTAAAAAAAAAGGATCACATATATCTTATGCTAATTATTTCTAGCACAAATATAAAACATTTAAACCTTTTTATTAAACTTCATTTTATTCTATCTTTAAATTAAACAGAAAACACCCCATATTTTGAATATATGTATTTATATAATTCTTTGGACATGGAACTACATTTGATTTGAATTCCAATTTTTAATTACCTTAACTCCTTGCATTTTATCAAACAGAAGTTCCAATGCAATTTTATTTATTAACAAATTTTCTTTTCTGTTTTAATGCAATATATATATATATATTTTATAATTCCAGAATTTCTTAAAATAAATGTAACTTTCATTTTTCTTTATTTTATTTTATTTTATTTTCTTCTTAGGGTCATTACATACCCTCCCCCTTAAAGGAATTATGTCCCCATATTTTCTTTCTAATTCTTTAAATACAAGCACTAATTCATAACCTGTTTTAACTCCATACTCATATTTCATGAAAGTAAGTAATATATATATATATATATATATATATATATATAAAGTTATTCAGGAAGCTATCATAAAGCTACTTAAACATACCTCTTCATTAGAAAACAAATTGGGGGTATTTAGCCCTCATTTTGTCTTCAACCTCCCATGTACAATCATTGGGGTCCAAGCTCCACTGAATTTTTACCATTTTAATGACCTTGTTTCTCAGCCTCTTTTCTTCCTTAGCAACAATCCCCACTAGCTCATTTACATAGACCAAGTTCTTATGAATTTGAATTTGAGTAGGTGACTCTAAAATTGCTCCTTCATCATGTATCCACTTTCTCAATTGAGAAACATGAAACACTGGATGTACACCACTCAATTCTTCTGGTAACTTAAGCTTATAGGCCATGGTACCAATTCTCTGTGTGACTTCATATGGTCCTACAAATCTTGGTGAGAGCTTACCAGATTTCCCAAACCTGAACACCTTCTTCATTGGTGATACCTTCAGAAAAACATACTCTCCTACTTCATACTCCATTGGCTTCCTCTTTCTATCTGCATAAGACTTTTGTCTTGATTGTGCTGCCTTCATCCTATGCCTAACTATCTCAATCATGTTGGAAGTTTCTTTAACATGATCTGGCCCCAATATTACACCCTCTCCCACATCCAACCAACAGGCAGGAGACATGCAGGGTCTCCCATACAAGGCTTCAAAGGGAGCCATTCCTATTGTTGACTGATAGCTATTGTTGTAAGTGAATTCTACCAAGTGGATATGATCCTCCAAATTACCCCCAAAATCAAGCACACATGCTCTAAGTAAATATTTTAATATTTTATTCACTATCTCTGTTTGCCCATCACTTTGAGGATGGTAGGCAGTGCTTAAACAAAGTTGAGTTCCCATTGCTTCCTGGAAGCTCTCCCAAAATCTTGAGGTGAACAAAGTATCTCTATCACTTACAATGGTCTTTGGTATGCCATGCAATCTCACCACCTCCTTAATAAATAATTGTGCAAGCCTATGTGCATTTCTGTCTGACCTGACAGGAACAAAGTGAGCAGACTTGGTGAGTCTATCAACAATTACCCATATGCTGTCATTACCTTTCTTAGTTCTAGGAAAACCATCCACGAAATCCATGGAAATACTTTCCCGTTTCCACTGAGGTACCTCCAAAGGTTGCAACATGCTAGAAGGCTTTTGATAGTCTGCTTTGACTTGCTGACAGGTTAAACACTTTGCCACATATTTTGCGACTGCTTGTTTCATTCCTAGCCACCAGTATCTCCTTTTCAAATCATGATACATTTTGGTACCACCAGGGTGTATGGTGTACTTGTTTTGTGATGCTCATTCATGATTTCTTCCTTTAATTCTGCAAAGTCTGGTACACAAAGCTTATCATTTTTCCTCAAATAACCCTTGGAATCTATTCTAAAATTCTCTGACTCAATGTTATTTAATAACATTTCTTTCTTCTCCTTTAAATTTTGATCTTGATCTTGCATGCCACCAATTTTCTCCACCAAGTTAGATTTCACTGTGATTAATCCCAGTGTACCATACTCCACCATATCACCATGCTTTTTAAAATTCACTCCATCTTTGCTATATATGTCTGCCTCCCCAAGCACTGCAAAGGTTTTTAAATTCATCAATCATCAAACTTGCTAATCTAATATGATTTCTACTCAAAGCATCTGCCACTCTATTAGCTTTTCTAGGAGTGTACAAAATATCTAAATCATATGCAGCTAGAAACTCCAACCACCTTGCTTGCCTCATATTCAAATCTTTTTGAGAAAATAAATATTTCAATGCTTGATGATCTGTGAACAATTCAAATTTTGCCCCAAGCAAATAATGCCTCCAAAGTTTTAATGCAAACACTATTGCAGCTAATTCTAAATCATGAGTTGCATATTTGGTCTCATTGGGTTTAAGTTGTCTTGATGCATATGCCACCACCTTGCCATGTTGCATGAGCACTGCACCTAACCCAGACCCACTAACATCAGTGTATACAACCATTCCTTCATTTACCTCTGGGATTTGCAAGACAGGAGCCTCCACCAATGCTTGCTTCAATTTTTCAAAGGCTTGATCACACTGCTCAGTCCACACATATGGTTGGTTCTTCTTTGTTAGATTGGTCATTGGCGCGGCTATTCTTGAAAAATCCTTGATGAACCTCCTATAGTACCCTGCCAAACCCAAGAATGATCTCACCTCAGTCACTGTTTTGGGTCTACTCCATGATTGGACTGCAATGACCTTGCTTGGATCCACACTCACCCCTTGCTGTGACACTATGTGTCCTAAGAATTTGACTTCATGTTGCCAAAATATACACTTTGAATACTTGGCTTTTAATTCGTGTTCTCTAAGCCTGGATAATACTAAATGTAGATGCATAGCATGATCATTTTCTGACTTTGAATAAATTAATATGTCATCTATAAATACCAAAACAAATTTATCTAAAAAGTCTCTGAAAATTCTATTCATCAAGTCTACAAAATAGAAGGGAGCATTGGTTAAACCAAATGGCATTACTAGAAATTCATAAAGGCCATATCTTGTGTTAAAGGCTGTGTACTCAATGCTTTCCTCTGCAACCTTCATTTGGTGAAATCCAGAGGCTAAGTCTAGCCTTGAAAATATTTTAGCCTCATGCAATTGATCAAATAGATCATCTATTCTAGGCAGTGGATATTTATTCTTGATGGTCACCTTATTTAAATCCCTATAATCCACACACATCCTCATTGTTCCATCATGCTTCTTAACAAAGAGCACTGGGGAACCCCAACTAGAACTGCTTGATCTTATGAACCCCTTCTCTTCTAACTCTTCTAGTTGGTGTTTTAATTCCACTAACTCTTTTGGACCCATTCTATAAGGCTTCTTAATGATTGGGCTAGTCCTTGGCATTAATTTTATTTTGAATTCAACTGGTCTGTTTTGAGGAATTCCCCTCACTTCTCCAAACACATCTATATATTCATTGACTACTGGGATTTCCTCCATTTTTAATTCCTTTTGAACTTCATTAATACTCCAGATTTTATTAAAACATGTATTCTTTGCTATTTCACTTAAGATGGTAATTCTTTTGCCTTCATTTGTCTCCAAAGAAATAGTAAGATTTTCTAAATTTAAAATTGCTTTGTTTTTCATTAACCAATCCACCCCCAAAATTACCCCAATACCAGGATAATTTAAAGTATATAGATTTGAATTAAATTCATAACCCCCTATAATTAATTTCAGACCCATACACTTCATCCCTAACATACAATGACTCCCTATGGGGCTGTGTACAGTTAAGGGTTGATCAGTAGAAACACAAGCAAGTGCTAACTTCTTAGTAATTTCCAGAGATATTAGTGAATGTGAGGCACCAGTGTCATATATTACTGATATTGGTTGGGTATGAATAAAAATTATACCTTCAAGTTGCCCAACATTTCCAGTGTTGGTTGCTGCCAAACTCCTATCCTTGCTGTTCTTTTATTAGTCTCTGGGCAATCCTTCTTTAGATGACCCATCTTTCCACAATTATAGCAGCCTCCTCTAGGTATTTTAGGGTCAAGGCATTGGTTACTATAATGTCCAGCTTTTCCACAATTAAAACAATGAGTGAGTTTCTTGCTTTCAGGTGCTACTGCTCCTTCCCCCTTCTTATCTCCTTTGTTTGCCCTGTTCTTGTCATAGGCTTGTACTTTGTTCTGCCCTCCCTTCTTCTTGTTGAACTTCATGTTCCTGAGTTTCTCTCTGGTGGCATCATGTTGCTCAAATGAGAGAGTTAGATCAATTACTTGATCAAAGGTTTTATCCTTATATGGCAACATTGCCCTTGACAGACTGGGGTTCAAGCCTTGAATGTACCTTGCATTCTTTGCTTCTTCATTCCCTATCAACACCATTCCATACTTAGACAATCCTTCAAATTTCTGAGTGTACTCATTCACACTCATGCCTCCTTGCCTTAATCTAATGAAGTCTTCTAGCAGTGTGGCCTTAGCAGATGCTGGGACAAACCTAGCCTCAAGCATGGCCTTAAATTCATCCCAAGTGATGTCATTCTCTGGCCTTCCTGCTATCCCAACTTCCCACCAATCCAGTGCAACCCCCTTCAACCTTCTTGAAGCTATCTGTCTCTTCCTTTGGTCATTGACTTGCATATCTGCAAAGACTCTCTCCATAGTTCTTATCCAAGTTTGAACACCCATAGCTCCTTCAGTGCCTTCAAAATCCTTTCCTCCTAAGTTGGTGCATGTCTTAAGCAGTTTGGAGAGCTCCTCATGAGGGTTATCATGCCTTGGTGCTATTCCATCTCTCAAAGCTCTCACAAAATCCTCCATGTTTATCACAGGTGGCTCACGTGATGGTCCTGCACCTGTGTGATGTCTTGGTCCTACCATATTGCTATAAATATGATTTCTATGTTAGTTTATTTACCCTCATCATTCTTGGTGTCTTTACTTTGTTTATTTTATTTCTGTGCACTCTGTGCATGTATCACTTGCACACAAAATTTCTTTTATTCAGACATTAAACAAAAGCATTCAACACCAATAATTCAAACAATGCATTCAAACATCCATATGCATACAATAATATTTGCTATGTTATTTAAAACATAGCTCTGATACCAACTGTGGTGACCCTCATTCTAAAACACATAGATTTTTTTTTAGCATACAAAAGGAATTCACCACTAACCCCATTTCTTCTGTATTTGAACATTTAAGTAATTTCCAAATATTTTTCCCAAGACCCTGGATTTACCAATATAATCATATCAGTTCACAAAACATATTAAGACAATTACATATTTGATGATATATAATTGTTTTCCTTTGCCTTTCAGAGTTAACAAATTTGCAAAGTGAATTTTAATCAAACAGGCAACAACATACTATTTTTTTTGATAACATCACCATTTATTTCTTCCCTAAATTTTTGTTCTACTGCCAGAGATACATTTTGGCAATTATAATACTTATATATTCAATATTGCAATGCACAGTGCATTTTTCTTATGCTTTCTAGACTTTCTGCCTAAATAATTTTATTAACATTAAAATGGTATTTAATTGACCTTATGATAGTTATCAAATACTTGTATGAAATCACTTCAAAAATTATACTTGCAGGCATGAACTTTGGAACTAATTCCTATTTATCATTTCAGGTTGAACAATTGAAGTCATTTTGCATTTTTGAGTTTAACATGGTGCAGACTTAAATACTTGGTGTTTTACTGGAAATGCTTGGTGTTATTTGAGGGTTGCTTGGAGTTTTCTTTTGTATTGTCCTGGAAACACTTACACTCCATGAATTGAAATGAAATGGTTCCAGGCTACAAGAGTTTGACCCATGGCCATCTAGGCCGGCCATGGTCCCTCTTTTACCATTTGCAAACCCATATCCCTCATATTAACAAACTTCTACAAAGATCTACTCCTAACACAAGCATGTTTTTGCCTAGTTTAAGTTTTCTGGAAATGCATCCTTATATGTATTCAATCCATTATTCAAAATACAATAACTTCCAGGTTTATTTCTCTCATAATTTTATTTCAAATTTAAATACACAAATACATGTTAATCTCCAGAATTCATGCACATGCCTGTATCACTTACCTGCCATGCACAAATTCATTTCTTTTGAATATCCCTACTCAAATCTTGAGAGTTCATTTTTAAAATCAACCACCTTGGCTTCTTAATTTCCATAAAGTCAAAATATAAATTCAAGCAATAAAAATCAAAGATCATCATATACACATATCATATTTATATGATATGTCTATCCCCTTATTTCTCCAAATCAGACATTCATAAAATCATTAGTTAACCAAACATCATCAATAGTCACTCACAATAGGTTTACTTAAGTACATATTTTTAATCCAAATACTTAGAAAGTTTCCTACAAGTAACAATTACTACAACATGAAGTTTAACTGTTAAATTCTTTACAAAGCAACTGCAAATTTAAAACTGATATCTCTTATTTATACTAGCAGCTAATTGCCTTCTTCATCCATCAAGCCAACTTCAATTCCCTGCAAGCAATTCACTGAGCTGCCCCAATTATAATGAGACACCCAGATGATTGCAAGGGCAACCAAAAGGGTCAGTTTTCACTGGTATGAGCATTTATCAAATTTGTATACATATTCATAAATTTTGGTGATCTTGCAATGTCTTCCTAGTTTAGCAGATTTTATTCTTAGCATGTTTTGATTAATACCAAGTGGCACAAAAACACATTCATTTATTCAAACAATACCCAGTAAACAATCAAAATAAATATGTATATAATTCTTGATTCATTTTTCTCCATTTCTGAATAGGTAAACTCAGTTTTTATGCTCCCAGTTTCACCCAGTAATTAATCAAAGCACACAATTTAACTTGATTAATTTATCTCCATGTCTGAATATTTATGATCCAAATTTTTAAACCCCATTCCCCCATTTATTTTATGGTCTTTAACTCCTTGTCAAATGAACACCATGTATGCATTGTGAAGGAAACTCCCAGGTTATTTAATTTTATTCCAACACACAAAGGCCTCACGGTGCAGTTGCACCATGCATATACTTGCTCCTACCTAAAGCAAGCAGATCATTGACTAACTCCCAATTGATCAGTTTAATTTTTCTTTGATAAATCCCCCTCCAGTTTCAGCTTATTTTATCAAGCTTCTACCTATGAATTCAATAATAAACTCACAATTCATTCATGTTTCAGAAAGGCTTATCTTCTTTAATACTTTCTGGTTCAACCCCATGTTCCCCATTTATTTTCCTTATTACAGAAAATACCCCAGTTTGCCTATAATTTTCCTAAGAATAATTTAAGCATCATAGTCCTACTAACCCAGAAATTCTCCTCTATCTTATGATATGAACATTTAGTTTCATGCTTCATTATCCAAGAAATAAACATGAGCTAGATCACTGTCTTGCTACCTATTCCCTAAATAATTTATATCCATATTTAATAATGATAAAATAGAAAAAAAAATGCTCAAATCATTTTAACTTTAAAAACCCACATAAAGATTAAAACTCCAAACAAGAATGCACAAACAACATTCATCTCACCCATAACAAATCACTTCAGAGATTTTTAAACAACTTATAATCATTTTAGGCTGCCTACAAGAGGACTTAATGCCATTGCATACAAAGGGATAAATACTCACTTAGTGTTCTCCTTTTACTGTCTTAATCCTCTGAACAGCAAATCCCCAAAGTCTCAAGCTAGTGCTTCTCCTAGTTTTTATTTTTGTTTTGATTCCGAGAGAATGATGGATATGGTTATGTGCAGATATTTATAAAATCATTCTAGGGTTTAAGAAAAATGGGTAATTTCCTTGATGCCCTTGGATATTTATGCACAAATCATTTCCCTGTGTGGTCCTTAATTGGAAATGCACATTGTTGGTTACCTCAATTAGTTATTTCGGGAATCAAGCATTTTAAACACTTCATACTATTTTCATGACTCTATTTTACTCATGCCATATGCATGTGACCCATTGTTTATATTTATTTTTATAAGTTTAAAGAAACTAAAAATCCCCTTTGTGTTTTCTACCTACCACCATCTCCATTCAATCATGCATACTATCATACATAATAATGTAATGTAAAAATTATTCATACTATGCTATTGGCTTGAAATAAATATAAGATATGGAAATTCTTATTTGATCCTGTATACATATTTTTCTGCCTTTAGTCAAAACAGTAGCTCTTCATACATTTTTATGTATTTTTTAAAAAAAAGGATCACATATATCTTATGCTAATTATTTCTAGCACAAATATAAAACATTTAAACCTTTTTATTAAAATTCATTTTATTCTATCTTTAAATAAAACAGAAAACACCCCATATTTTGAATATATGTATTTATATAATTCTTTGGACATAGAACTACATTTGATTTGAATTCCAATTTTTAATTACCTTAACTCCTTGCATTTTATCAAACAGAAGCTCCAATGCAATTTTATTTATTAACAAATTTTCTTTCTGTTTTAATGCAATATATATATATATATATATATATATATATATATATTATAATTCCAGAATTTCTTAAAATAAATGTAACTTTCATTTTTCTTTATTTTATTTTATTTTCTTCTTAGGGTCATTACACAAAGCTAAAAATACTATCACTCATACATTAGGAAGAAAATCATACCGTAGAGTTTACAATGAAATGGTAAGAAATAGTATAAAAAATATTTCTTGTAAATATTAATAATGAATAGTTAATTAGTTTAAAAATAGTTATTCTTGCAGGTCAAGGAAAATCCGAAAGAGAAAGTTACACGGACAATGGTTTGGAAGGCTGGACATATAAATAAGAAATCTGGACAAGTTCTTCCATCTGCAGCAAAATCCTATGTAAGTATTTTTACTTTGGTATGAATTACCGGTCAATTGTAAAAATTTGATTGTCTTATTTAGCTTATTTTGATAGTACAATTCATGTATTTATAGTTCTGATGTACCCAATAACTACTCAGAATAGCAGCCTCATATGCAATTGATTATGTATTCAAAATGAAGTGGTAGTTTCATGTGTCAAAATATAATGTATAAACACAAAATAGAATTTATTTATTTATTTTAACATCTGTCTTGGTATGGTTTTGTTATTGGGTCATTACCTTTAAAACTTACTAGAAACTTATGGTACCTTTTTTAACAACAGCACTATTTTGCTAGGTGTTCCAGATGGTTGATGTTTACAAAAACCATGCATGATCATTTAATTTAAAGTACTATATATAAAATAAATGATGCTGTAGACAGCTTTTAACCGTATTCTTAATCAGTGTCCTACCAAATTGTAGCATACTTCAAGATATCTACAGGGTTATTTCTAGCACAAGTTCCTTTCAGTTTTAATTCATGTTTCGAAAGAAAGAGAAAAAAATAACAAAAAATTCTTACAAAACGATCTTTTTGTAGACATCTCTTTTACTAATACTACTCTCATAATTTGCTTTTGTGACCAGTCTTATGTATTAACAGAATTTTGAATTACTAGCATTTTTTCATAAATCATAATAGAATGTGCTAAAAGCGATTTAAACTTTTTCTAGCAAAGAAACAAGTTTATTTCTAGTTAGAAAAATATCAATTATTAGATTCATATTGCCTCAAAGATGATAGTCTCTGAATATATCTGATGTGAAATGTTGGAAAGCAAATGTTCCATTGACCGCTTTCATGGCTGCTCTCCTTTTGTATTGACCTGAAAATTTACCACATCTTCTACTGGTATGTATTTACTTTTACCACCTTTTTTTCGGGGTAGATTACAATGAAATTTGTTCCTATCAATTTGTGCTCATAATTAACATGTTCCACAGAGTCAAGTGCTATGTATTTAATAAAATTTTGGTTTTCTAACTTCTAGTATAGGAAATTTTCCGTGTTAACAATTGCTCATGGTATGATTCAGTAGAAATCATATTCTATTCATTAATCAAATGAGCTATCATATACTTCACTTTAATGCCACATATTTGACTAAAACATTATCATATATAAGATATCACCGAGTAAACATGACTAGACACATTGTACCAAATCCAAAATAAACTTTTGATTCCAATATATGCTTGTCCATCTGCGTCAGATTAGATATCACCTAGCATTATTTTGTTGTATTTATGTGAGGTGCTGCTGAGTTTTTCTTGTGTGGGTAGTTGTGTTGTTTTAGTGTGTGTGTGTTAAATATATTAATATTACATGTACTTGTGTGGGTGTGTGTTTGTTTCAGCACGTGGATATGTGTAGTGTGCATGTATATATGTATTGGGTGTGTTGTTGTATGTTATCTTAGTGACTGTATATTGAGTTTACATAAGTATTGCTGGTTTATTTTATCATGTGCATTCTTTGTTAACCGACTTTGAATATAATTATAAACTTAAATGTATATATTACATATAAATGAAAATGTTAGTACAAAGTTTAATAACTAGGCATGGTAGCTGCCTGCAATGAAAGTCTAGTTCCAACCCATGTTAAATATCATGAATCAGAATCCAAAATTATTCCAAGCTATACATGAATGTAATTTTGTAGTTTGGTTTAGAGCTTGAAAGTACAATGATATTTCCAAACTCTCAAAATCTACGTATTAGATATTTTAACCCATACAGTGGTTTTATATTTGTCGATTGTTATTTTGGTTGCATCTAAACTCTAAAGCCTATGGTCATACTTATCTGTTAGTTTATTTTTGGATGGTAAGCATTTTAGAAGCTTAGGAACAATTGATGTCACACTTATAGATAACGTTTTGGTGAGGCAAACATATAGTTTTTAGTTTAATTTTTTTTGTATTCGTGGGTATGAGCATTATTATGGGTGTGCTGTATTCTAAGCATTTATGTATTGTAGGGTGTGGGTTACAGTGTTAATAAATTTAGATTATATATATTGATACACACAATGCAAAGGCGAATGTCTTTTTAGTAATAAGCAACAAAGTAGGCATGATAACAGAGATAGGAAAGTACTCAACAATAGTAAAGATTATATGAAATGCAATAGTACATCTTCTTCTGTAGTCATTTTACATTTCTAGTCACATAAACTAATTGTTTCATCTTCTGCACATATTGAATGCAGGCACTTTTGGAGGAAGAGGAAGAAAAACAGAAGTTGGAATATAGTAGTAACGAGGAAGCAAACATATATGACCTTGACAATGATCCCATCTCTAAAGTTTTTGGCTCCGACAGAAAGAAAAACTATTGGCGTGCAATTAGCTCCACTTCCTCTGCAAAACAAGTAAATTTGATGCAAGCTTCAAAAGCAATTGCCGATAAGAATGAAAAGGAAGATTTTCGTCAATGGTCATCAGAATTAAAAACCAAGTGGCAAATCAAGTTGCAAGTCAAGTGGCAAATCAAGTGTCGAGCCAAATCAATGAGGCTCTTAAATCATTTGCTTCATCTTTCCTAACTATGGTACCGGGGTTACAACATAACCTTAATGGTGGTAATGTGACGCCTATGACGGAAACCGCTTCTAACTTGGATAAATCTCCTTCGAATATTGGAGTTTCTATTCCGCTTATTCCGTCAAATGATGTTGGATCATCTACAAGAGGTAAACAATTTCTAATGCTACTATCACAAGGTATGAAGAAGGATGTAGCAAAAGCTTATATTAGAACATAAACTATGTGTCATTTCAAAGAGATAGTTCCAAATATTGAGAAATTTTTTTGGATAACGGAATTTTTAGAACTAGAAGCACCAATTTACGATGGTCCTCAAAATGGGCATTACAAGCTTTGTGAATTTTCAGATGGGGGCTTTGTGATATGGCACGTGTTTCGTCTTCGCGATATCTAAAATTCTATTATCAGTAGCTCATATTATATTGGATATTTAAAATTGGATATGAAATTGCTTTTTTGTAATTTGGATATGATATTGTGGTATTTTGAAATTGGAAAGTTTGTAACTCATACTATAGTATTATCTAAATATGATATTGTTGCATTGGAGATATGAAAGCATTTTAGACTTCATATTGAATTGATATGATGAATTATATATGTGATATGGACATCATCATTTATGAGATATTATATTCATTTGTTTTATGAATTTAATATTAATTGTGCATAAAATAGTGTAAAAACGTAATTTTAATTAGTAACGCATACAAGTGTTACCAATATTTTGGACAACAATGCTTATCTACGTTACAAACCTAAATGATAAGCAAAGCAATTTATGTGTAACAACACATATATGTGTTACTGAATAATTATTTTCCAACATTTATAAGCATTACCGTATATTTCTGTACCAATACTTATAAGTGTTACTGTATATTTCTGTACCAACACTTATAAGCGTTACCGTATATTTAGGTACCAACAATTATAAGTGCTAGTAAAATGTATGTTCGTAACACTTATAAGTGTTACAAATTTGACCGCTCCATTCCTCACAGTCCATTACTAACACTTAAAAAGTGTTACTGAAATTATTTGTAACACTTATAAATGTTAGGATTTGCTTGTTTTGGTGGTGCAAGAACTAAGTTTGATAAAATAAGCCTCTTCTATTTCTTTCTTTTTAATTATAACCTACGTGTTACAATTATACTTGCAATTGTCACTTTTATATTCTTTTCTTTCTTTTATAACCACATGTTATGAATGTAATTCCAAGTGTCTATTTTCTATTCTAGTCTATCTTTTTTATTATGATACTAAATTTTCTTTAGTTCTCTTATATTATATAACAGTCTCAACTTGGGACTACGACCATCATAAGTTACTTATCATAATAACCACTTTACTTTTAACTATACTATCTGTGCAATAAATACAGATCTAGTCACATTTTCTGTTTATTGTTTCTAGTCTAATCAAATAATTAACTTGATTATTTCTTCTTCTTTAATTTCCTTAAAGCTTCGTGTTATTCTCTTTTATTCTGGAAAGTAGTTCTATTCAATTTGGTTAGTTACAAAAACTGTGCTAATAATCCATTTCGATATTTTAATACTAAATAATGCTATAAACAATAACTCGTAACTGCAAAAAAATTCTTTTATTTTTTATTTAATTGTTGGGTAATGCAAAATACAATAATGTCTCTATTTTGCACTAATTCCATTTATCTTTCTTTTATTCTTGCAATTACATTTACTGTTTTTCTTACAATATTAAATTATGGAAATGTATTCCCTTTTCACTAGCCAACTAATCTATCACTAATTTCCAAATCAAGTGATTACATTTCCCCTTTTTATTTCATTCCTCGAGTTTTAACATAATTTACTGTAAATTTCTCACTTTAGGCTTATGTCTTTCTCTATAATTTTTAAGCCTAATATTACTTTTATTTAATTGGATTCCTTTCTTCTTCCATATAAATAACATTTAAATATAAGTACATTTCTCTTATAAAATTTATAGTTTCAACATAACTAACTAGTATAACTAATTACTGAAATTAGTTCAAATGCTGAATTAAAATGTTTAACGGGAATCTAACGATATTATATATTATCAATATAAAAGATATATAATTTAAATCCATTCACCTGTTGTTCTTAGCTTTTATCCATGGCTTTTCTTGATCTGCTTCTAAGGCTTCTAATATTTTTATTAGAAAGATCTTATTCCCAGAAATATTTTCTATTTAGGTTTCAGCCTCAGGCAATGAACCCAATTGGGAGAAAATCCGATTGTGAGAAAATAGCTAAGCCTAGGGTTCTATTTATAGTGAATCTTAAGAATATCTAGCAGTCAGATTTTGGGATTGAATCTGGTGCAACTACATCACAGGCTTACTGCGAATCGTTGGATCTAGAAAGCAACGCTCGAGATTGCGCAAAAATCAAATTATAAAACTTCGGCACGTCCTTGGACGATTTCTCGTCCAGGGCAGAACGCGGGTCGTCCCTTGTGCTTTGTGGGTCAACCTAAGGGTTGACCCGTGGGATCCTATTTATTTATTTTCTTTTCATTTAATTGTTTATATATTTATATAATTCTGATTTATTATTATTCTCGTAACTTCTTCATAATAACTCAAACTTGGACAAGTTATATATGGAAATTAATCAGAAAATCGCCACGAACACAATGGTATAAGTTTCGAGGCCATATTCTAACAATTCCAAAAATTCTGACTTTCACTGTTCATCGTTATTTGATTATTTAATTATCTAAAAATACGGGGTATTACATTTTCTGACCCTTTAGGAAATTTCTTCCCCGAAATTCGATAAGGGCAAAACTATGTAATTCTCCGCATCAATCACATCCATTTTGTGTACATCCAATTTTTGCAACCATTCGTGTCTTTGTGCAAAGTGTCATTTCACATAATATATATGCATCTATATGAATTTTTAAGCGGTACCTCCTATATGAATGCTTTTCTCTTTAAAAATTAATTTTAAAACATGATGCACACACCCTAAATATACTTGCAATTTTTATATGAATGCAATCTTTTAAAAACTCAAAATGTTTTTCATCCAATATTTCCCACACTCCTACTAAATAGGGACGTAGTTCAACGAATTTTACATCCAAATCCTACCACACAACTTTTAATATTCAAATTTCAGAAAAATATAATTTTTTCCAAACTTGATTTCTTATGTCAGAAAGAAGGTAGAAAATGGAAAACCTCACATTTACTGTTTTACTTTTGCACACCTTTTTCTCCCTACTTGGAACTTATGCCGCTATTTTATAAAAATCTCTATTTTCTTTCCCAAGCACAGTTCACATAAGAAAAAAAAATCAAATTTTTCTGTTGATGTTTCTGTCGCTTTCTTTAAATTTGTTGTTTTCCTTTTAGTTACTCTTTTTGGCTTTTACTTTTCCTTACATCCTATGTTTTTATTCTCTTCTTGTGAACATCACAGAAAAAGAGCATCATACTAATCAGTACTGACTTACAATAATAAAGACAAAATGCTTACATAGGAGTACGATCTCATAACTTAAAGATAAAACAAGTCCTACTACAAAGCGATACTAGATAAATAAATATAGCAGCTAAACACAGTTATCATCTAGGGCTAGGAGGCCTAGGACCATGTCCACCCTGACAGAGAAAGGTCCTACTCTAGGAATCCAAGTAACTCATACGCTCCTCCTACCGCCTATTACTCATTACTAACTTACGCTGTATTACTCACGATGAACAAGATCTATTCATCTCTTCCATTCCATACTCCAAATGGAATAACCAAGTCTCATTTACTGCAGTGAATAAGGATTTCAATCTATGTCTAAAAAGGTAGCTAAGCTTGTGGAAAATTTCTCTTTACCTTTACCTTTCATTTTTCCCCTACTAAGGTCCACCTATCCCAACCATGTGTGTCTTACTATCTTACTAATATCATTACTATTTTTCTATAGTTTACACACATGAAGCAACATTCCAAGGTTCTCACTAGTGTCTTATGCACTTTACGGGAACTTTTATTATTACTACTAAAAGTAGTCACTGCTATCTCCTACATAGCCTTACACTTTTCCCGTCACACCTAGGAAATGATTCATATCTACTCCATATTTAAAAGTTTGGTTTGGTATTTATCGTTTCATTTCAAAAACTAAAGCTTCTAAATTTTTGAAACACCAAATCCTAAAATTCTTACCTTTAAAAGTGTTACTTTGAAGTTTCTATTAAATTCAAAGGTACTTGGTTACTTAACATTTTATCTTTCTAGACTTGCATCTTTATAGCTCTTTGAATTTAAATTATTCCTCAAACCTAGAGGGGAAAACTTACAAATTCTAAGTTTAAAACTTATTCCTCTTTTCCTTTTAAAGACCTTTACAGCTTTCCATAAAAAAATTGGATTTTTAAATTTAACTGTCTACAAGGTTTTTCTCTTCCAAAAACTTATTTACTTTTTCACCAAACCATTTTTATTTAAAACATGCCTTGCTTGTCCTTAAAACAATTTTTTCTTGACTTCCAAAAAAGTCCTCACATGTTTTCAAAACATCTTCTTTTCATAGATTCTCAAATTTACAAAAACTAGAGTAGATAAGAACAATTATTTTATCAAAAATCCCTTAACTTTCCTACTCTTCCAATTACCTAACCTTAGAGGAGTTTCTAACTTACTACAAATGTAGACTTTCTACAAAGGCAAGCAACCAATGCGCATAATCAATGGAAAAATATGAAATTTCTATTACTTAGCTTTCCTACTAAGGCTCTCTAAAATATCCCTCCTAACTAACACTGTCTCTAATTATTAATCTTCTTATTACACCTAATGATTTATACCTTAATGTATTGGAACTACTTTCTCTTATGAGAAACAATTAACGCTAAAACCTTCTATGAATCCTTTAAAAGAGGATTTCATGTTTATGTGAAATTAAAAGGAACTTATTTTATATTTTATCGAAATAGGCTGTACAAAATATGGTGCTTTCCATACCTTATACATCTCTTTCACGTATTCCTTATAACTTGCACAAAACATCTATATTTGTGATTTGGTTTCATAGAAAATTATATCATTATTCATTTCATTCCAATAGATTAAAGTATGTTTAATCTATATTCGCTTACAATAGACATTTCCTATGAAATTTATTAATTTCCTAGTATTTAACTTACATCTTTTTTTTTACTCAAAAGAACTCATTTTCAATACTGTTTTAGTATTTTCATAAGTAGATAACATTTCCATATGCTTATTTAAATAATAAGTGTACTTACAAACCACTTTATTCCTATACTTAGAAATTATCTTCAAAACACATTTTTATTTGAGTCAAAACAGATGTTGCGTAAAACACCGTTACTACAACCCAAAAATATCAGTATATGGATTCAATTAAAATAAATATTAATAAATCCCATATGCTATGTAAAAAAAATTCCTTTAGGAGTCACCTACTATAACAATAGGGTCATAGTCTATGCTTCCTTATTTTTCACGCAAACATCTATTACAACAATAAATGTTGTAACCTACATTTTCGATACTTAACACACTCTAGGTTTTTATATTTAAAATCTTTGTTTACCTACAAAGAAACTAGCGAGCTATACATGCTCTTAATTCTTCAAAAAGAATTTCACTTTTAACAAAATTTACGTCATATAAAAACCAGTTTAAATTTCATACCACTTATTTTTTTCAAAAAATCAATATTTACTTCCTCAAACATATTAACAATTATATTTTTCAACTTTTTAATTTCAAAAGTTTCATTTTATTGGACTAGACATAAAGTGGATTTTCTTCTTACTACCCTAGGAATACCCTTCCTAAACCTTGGAAATCTCATTTCCTTACTAAAATCTCTTATTCCTTCCAAAATAAAAATACTCTCCCTACTATACCTATGGAACTTTCCCACTTCCTATAACATATGGATAACAATCTTCTGTCAAAACATAGCTTATTGTACACTATAAATCGGCAATAACATCGGGCTCAACATCCTTGGGTCATCCCAAACCCAACTAGAAAATTATGCACAAATGTATTTCTAAAAAATTTTCATATGTTAAAATTTATAATTAAGGACTATTTGGATTTTAGTACATAATATATTTATATTTTATTCAAAAATACAAAAACGTTCACTCATATTTCATAATTTACTTAGGATCTACTAACCTAAGCTCTGATACCAAATGTAACGACCCAAATTCTAGTAGGTCCGGATTTTTCACAAAAATGCTAAAATCCAAGCCCGCTGAAGTCTGAGTTGGGTATCTGGTATCCTGCAAATAGGCAAAGATAAAAATATCAAAGCTCAAATAAATATCTCACAACGGAACTGATTAAAATATAATAGTAAGTAAATACTCACCAACGTAACAACACTTTCTAAACAAGTGTCTCAAAGCTGGAAAATCTCTGCCATCTATCTAACATGTGGGATGATATGAGGAGGGGGTCAAAACTAAAGTTCTGGTGAATGGACAAATTATGCACTTCTAAGCATAATTCTACATATACCATTCTATTTCCATTTTCTATTATATTAGGTCTATTGGGTTTATAATACTCTCACCTCTGTGCATGAATCGTACCCATCTACTCCCTAGTAGATTAAGACCTAATAACCAATATACATACACACACACACACACATATATATATACATATATATATATATACATATATATATATATGTAACTTGAAGTAACCCACTTTTTTTAGCATTTGTCTTAGTGATTTTTAGTGAGTTTTTTTTTTGGTCACTTCTTTAATTCATTTCCCCAAGATCCATATTTTACCAATATAAAAATATCAGTATTTCAATCCAATCATGTCATTTATATATATGAAGATATATAAATGTTTCTTTGCCTATCAGAGTAATTAAATTAGCAAAGAAATTCAATCACACAATGTTTCTCATATTCAAGAGATTTTGTGTCACATAGTTATCTCTTTGATTATTATTTAAATCTGATATAACCATTTTTTTTCTTGTTTTATTTCTCCAATCAGTTATTTGATTGACTTACTTCACAGCTTGTTTTATAGCCCAATAATTTTCTCATGCTTTTAATGTCTGGGAATCTTGGAGTTTGTTGCTTAGTGTTTTCCTTTGAATTTATGCAAGGTACTAAAACAACTCAAGTTTGAGAATTTATCCCGGGGTGCTTATTGCTTACTCAAACAGTGTTTGTGTTAGGTAAATATACTCATGTCTTACAATATTGGTAATGATCTTATGAACATTTGGTGATAAGTGTGTTATAGACCAGGCATAAGAAAAACTATAGGCAAGCAAAATGCTAACTTAATCTAGCATACCAGATATGGACTTGCATGAATATAAAAACAGAATGATTGGAGCAATATCAAAATCAGCCTAATACAAACTTTCAGATGAAAATTTTGAGAAGGGTACTGATAGGTTCTCAGATTATAAAATAAATGATAGTGATCAATCAAACAGTAGGATTATTAGCAGGTTTAATATCTAGGTAGACTACATGGCAATGCATTTTTCTCAACAGATTTGTTAAAGAAAAAACTCACTTAACTTAAACCAAATAGGTGGTTAGCTAAGCTCAGTTCAATATAGTTGCATTCCAGATTATAAGTATAAAGCATGTGTTTCACTTTTACTATACAATACAATGCAAATTCTTTACTGGAAAATCAGATGTTCAAGGAGAATTAACAGGTTAAGATTTCAAGCTTCTCATGGTCTTATATCAGTTATAAGTCATGGTCAAGCTCTTCTGGTTAGCCAATGCCAGATTCAATTATCACTTAACAATTTTTAGCTACATACTTATCCATGAACTACTGCAACTTTTCCATTTAAAATTTAACAAACTTTGATACAGAAAGCATGTCCACATATTAAATTACATGGCATAATTTTCTCCGTCACAGTCTACCAGAAAACATCAAGATCGGTTACTTAGATCTGTAGCTCAAGACACATATAGTATTTAAGTTTTACAAATTCTTTTCAAATGAAAAAAGCCACTACAATACTGAAAGGTCTGCATAGACTTAAGAAAGTTTGCCTAGCTATCTTTATTACAATGATCTACTGCATTTTTTTTAAAACTCAAATAGGTCTTCTAATTTTCCAAGCAAGCAAGCTATTCATACATCTCTACCTGCAACAATATTTTGAGCTGCCTTAATAAAATGAGACACCCCAAATATTGCAAGGGCAATAAAAGGGGTCAGAATAAAATTCTGGTATGAGTGAAATCAATATTAAAACAACTTATAAATTCTTAAAACTGTGCAGAGAACATATATATTTGACACTATTCAATTTCATGTTAAACTTGAGCATATGTATATTTAAATTTGTCTAACAAACATACACCCAAGCATTCATCCATTCAATCCATTCAGTTGTACATGTACAAACTCCTATGGATTTTAGCTTCCTAAATCCATAGCATAACCTTTCAATCCCATTTTATATTTTATATGGTCTAAACTCTTGCCTTTGAACACAAAGTGTGCATTGCAAAGGACTCAATTCTGTTAACCTTTGCACAGAGGCCTTCAGGACTTGAACAAGTCATGCACATACCCATCATCCACCTGATGATGAGTAGATCAAGGCACCTCTCCTAAATTACTTTGTAATTTAGAGACCATGCTCATTTAATTGCTGAGAAATTTTCTATTTAATTCCAGAGGTGCTCATGTTCTTCCTTTCATTACATAAACCCCAAAATTTATTAAACTCACTCAAGGGTTTACATCCAATCATACAAAGCATTCATGCAAAATTGCACATCCAAAGTCATTCTGGCTTAATCTTATTTTATAAAACTCTGTATATTTATTTCTAGAAATTTTCCCATTGCTTGCATAAATCTGTTGAAACCATAAGAAATACTATATTTATTTTACTGTGAACATAGGATAGGGTTTTTAATAAAAACCCATAAAAACATATTGGCTCATGATCAGAACAAATCAGCACATGTTTATAGTATTGCATTGTTCATATCATTTTTAATATGAACTAGGCATGAGCATGAATCTCATTATTCACACTGCCCACTTCATTTCCCTTTGATATCCTATTTCTCAGTAAAACATTTAGTTCATTCTTCATATAAAACTGGATTATAAAATCCATTTCTATAATATGAATATATGTTTGATTATTTATATTTCAAAGCAAAAATTGAAACAATTATGACAACTCAAAACAGATCAAAACATTAACCAAAAATTCAACCAAAATACCATCCATGATCAACATGTATTTATTCAAAGAAATAAAGATTAACAGAAATCATAATATGATTTTCATATAAAATAATTGGCTGCCCTTACTTGGGTCTTAATGCCTTAAATCTCATAAGTGATTATCACTCACCTTTCTCCTCTTTTCCCCGAGAATGCCTTAGCTTGAAAACAGTGTGAGCTCTTCCTCTTTTTTTTTAATGTGTTTCTATTTTTCCCTTAGAGAAAACCTCTGCTTTCCCTTTTGATTTAAATCATTTTACTAGGGTTTTACTAAAGGAAAAACCCATTTTAACCTTGCATTACTCAGAGAATTAGGTGTGTGCAGTTGTGGCTAAATATGCCATTTTCTTTTGATTTCTATTTCTGGTTAAATAGTTTGATTTTTTCTCTTTTCTGAATGCATGTTATTTGCATGATTTTTACGTGCACATTGTTTTCCTATGACTCAACTTGACAATGTATTTTTATTATACCCGAGTTATTTTTCATGTTTCTTTTTATAAGTTTAATTTTCAGTTGACCTATTTTATCATTTATTTCTCTCTTGATTTATTTCAAAAATGCATTCACACTCATAAATATTTCTTGACTGATTTTTATGCATTTTAATTATCAAGAGGATTTTTATTTTATCATCCCATACTTCTCTGATCATATGTATATACTTTCTATACAATATTCACATATATACAAGTCATGTGAATTTTAGAATTCATTTTATACTTAATCATTTTCCTCTCATCACTGTATATAAAAAAAATAATTATCCCCTTTCATAATTACTTCACTTACTTCTGATATTCATTTTCAAGCTATTTTTATTCTTTGGTTATTTATATAATACATACATATATATATATATACATAAAATATGTGAATATAATGCTCCTCTTTACTCAGCTATTTCTTTCTCCCCATTTTTATTTTCTCTAACTATCATTCTCTCACTTATTTACTTCATTTATTCTTGGTATTTATTTTCCATTTCTTGTTTTTCTTTTAAAGTAATTTTTATTCTCAAAAATTTTGGGTCTTCACATAGCTACATGCCCAAAGTCGCATCGGTCTTAGGTACTACCCATAGTACCTTCCGTATCCTCCTCGAAAAGGACTCCATCATCTCGCTACTAGAGCGTACTGTAACTACATCTGTAAAGGACAACTTCGTGAGGCCTACAATACAGATGTTCCATCGCCTACTATCAAAACGTGAAACTGCATCCGCACTAGCTTATACTAGAGGACATCTATAGTGTACCACCCAGTGTGTACCTAGAGGACTACATATAATCGTTCTGTCTACTCCCTAAATTCCGCCAATAAGGTCTACCTTGTATGGAACTCAGTCAGGGAATTTCTGTATCTGTAACGGTCCGCGTCGTTAGGCCTACAATACAAATATTCTATTGGTCTGTCTCTTTTCTCCTTGTGGCTATGGACCCACATAGCCCCCCCCCCCTCAACCAATCAAAAGACTTTTCAAGAGCTAAGTGGTTATGCCCTATTGCAAACTATCAAAAAATCCAATTGGTTGTACCCCTCATCCATTGTCTCGATAGTGAAAGAATCATTGGCCTATTGGTTTAGCTCTAGTCTTTCCCGAACTCGCTCTAACTGATGATGGCTAATATCCACGTGTGACTATCCTTATGGTTCCTGCCCACTATAACCTACTCGCAAACTAGAGTACGGTGTTATACGAATATCTGACTCCATCATCAACCTTTTGACTGCCTACAAAGGTCCGCTTCGTTAGGCCTGCAATGCAAAAGCAGTCAAGGCATACTCTCTTGATGGAACACCTACAGACCTGCCTCCGGGGTTGCAGCTTCATTAGGCCTACCCCAGAAGACCATCCTAGAGTATCCTCACATCCTATTGAAGTCTCGTACTTCATTCTAGCCTAAAATAACTAAGTTGGACGTGCTATTTCTGTACTAAAAATTTGCGATGAACTGCTTCGTTAGGCTCTTTATCCAGATTCTCTTTGAGCTACTCCAAACACACCTTACCATTTTATTATACCCGACGTCCAATCTTTTGTTATGCGTTTAGTTTACTTTTCTTATTCTTTTGGCTACTTATTTACCCTAATCAGCATGCCTAGCCCCACCCATGTGTGAGACCATTAGTTTTAGACCTAAAAGGGAATGATGTCGGTACATGCCACTGATATTATTTTTGCTTATTAACTTAATCCAAGATCTAAGTTTGATAAAATAAGCCTCTTCTATTTCTTTCTTTTTAATTATAACCTACGTGTTACAATTATACTTACAATTGTCACTTTTATATTATTTTCTTTCTTTTATAACCTACATGTTATAAATGTAATTGCAAGTGTCTCTTTTCTACTCTAGTCTGTCTTTTTTTATTATGATACTAAATTTTCTTTAGTTCTCTTATATTATATAACAGTCTTAACTTGGGACTACGTCCAACTGTCATAAGTTACTTATCATAATAACTGCTTTACTTTTTTACTCTACTATCTACGCAATAAATGCAGACCTAGTCACATTTACTGTTTATTGTTTCTAGTCTTGTCAAATAATTAACTTGATTATTTCTTCTTCTTTAATTTCTTTAACGCTTCGCATTATTCTCTTTTATTCTGGGAAGTAGTTCTATTCTATTTGGTTGGTTACAAAAACTGTGCTAAAAATCCATTTCCATATTTTAATACTAAATAATGCTATAATCAATAACTCTTAACTGTAAGATATTTCTTTTATTGTTTCTTTAATTGCTGGATAATGCAAAATACAGTAATGTCCCTATTTTGCAGTAATTCCATTTTTCTTGCTTTTATTCTTGCAATTACGTTTACCGATTTTCTTACAATATTAAACCATGGAAATGTTTTCCCTTTTCTAAACCAGCCAACTAATCTATCACTAATTACCAAATCAAGTGATTAGATTTCCCCATTTTATTTCATTCCCCGAGTTTTAACATAATTTACTATAAATTTCTCACTTTTAGGCTTATGCCTTTCTCTATAATTTTTAAGCCTAATACTACTTATATTTAATTGGATTCCTTTCTTTTTCCATATAAATAACATTTAAATATAAGTACACTTCTCTTATAAAATTTACAGTTTTAGCATACCTAACTAGTAGAACTAATTATTGAAATTAGTTCAAATGTTGAATTAAAATATTTAACGGGAATCTAACGATATTATATATTATCAACATAAAAGATATATAATTTAAATCCACTTACCTGTCGTCCTTATCTTTTATTCATGGCTTTCCTGGATCCGCTTCTAAGGCGTCTGATATTTTTATCAAAAAGTCTTCTACCCAGAAATATTTTCTGTTTAGGGTTCAGCCTCTGGCAATGAACCCAATTGGGAGAAAATCCTATTGTGAGTAGGCCTAGGGTTCTATTTATTATGAATCTTAGGGAACTCAGGCCATCAGATTTTAGGATTGAATCCGGTGCAACCACGTCACTGGCTTACTGTGAATTGTTAGATCCAGAAAACAATGCTCGAGATTGCGCGAAAATCAAATTATAAAACTTCGGCACGTCCCTAGACGATTTCTCATCCAGGGCAAAACGCGGGTCGACCTGTGGGGCCTTATATTTTTTTCAATTGTTTATATATTTATATAATTTTGATTTCTTATTCATCTCGTAACTTCTTCATATTAACTCTGACTTCGCAAATTATATATGGAAATTGATCAGAAAATCGCCATGAACACAATGGTATAAGTTTCGAGGTCATATTCTGACAATTCCAAAAATGCTTATTTTCACTGTTCATTGTTATTTGATTATTTAATTATCTAAAAATGTGAGGTGTTACGCCTAGCTTGTTTCTTAGCTTTAGACGAAAATTTCTCCTTCTTCTTCCTTGGTAATGGACGGCTTTGATTTTGGTTTTAGATTTTGTGACCGTGAGAAAATAAAACTTGAATGAACAAAAATGAGAAGCGATAGTCGTGTAAAAAAATAAGGAGGCTATTTTACTAATATGCCCATGTGTAACTAAATTATCCTTTAAACCAAATCAAAGCCCATTTGTATTGTTAATGAGCACGACCCTATTATATACTTTATTAAAATCTCAATCTCCTTATCATCATTTTTCTATTTAATTTGTCTAGTTAATTTTTTTGAATAATTTCTTCAAAAATTAGGGATGTTACATAAGGCCTCTTCATTTTCTACACAATTCATTTCTTCCCCTTAATATCTTCTCTTCTTATCCTCTTCTTTCCAATGGTGTGTGCCTTTTGAGGGAAATATGGTCATAGGCCTTGAGTGTGGTAGTTGGAAAGGTAGCCTTAGGCTATGTACTATGGTGGAGGAGGAGGTTATGGTAGTGGACATAAGCAATGGGAAGGGGATGGTCGTGCGTTGTTGAGGAGGGGGATGCCTTGGATGTGAGCAAAGAGAGAAGGAGAGGCTAGGCCATGCGTGATGGAGATGTAGGAGGAAGTAGGTGTGTGATATAACAAGAGAAAGGATGGTTTTGGGTGATGTTTTGATGAAGTGGAAAACGATGGTAGATGTGTTGTTTGAAATGAATTTTGGTAGGAAATAAACGGGTTAAATAAAAGTGAGTTAATTGGGCTTTGAATTGCTCGACAATATCACTCGATATTCACTTATTAATCACAAGTTTATTTCACTTATTAATCACTTAATAGTGCTTGTTATTAGTGATAATGATATACCTTAACACTTAAAGTTATACCCTTGACCTTAGGCTAAAAATGATTGCTTATATTGTTGTTTAATATATATTTGGATAATGATTATTTGATTATATAAAAGTTAGATTGTGATAAATATGATTTTTTTTATTTATAAGTTAAAAATCATATATGATGAGAAATGATAACTATGTGAACTAGCAATACATATGTGCAATAATTATTCACATTATAGCCAAAAATAATATGTATACAACATATGTTTAGCCACTTTGTTTTTAAAACCAAAAGAAATGACATTTTATAACATTGGATTTTACTTCGGAAAAGCAAAGAAATAAAAAAAATGGAGTTTTGAAATAGATTTGAAATAAATTTTGAAAAGAAAGAAATTGGAAAAGTGGAGTTTGAAAATTTTGAAAGATAAAATCTATGGTTTCATTTATGAAAAATAATAGTTTTAAAGGTGGAAAATAATATAGAAATATCATATGCTTTTGTATAAAAGAATTTAGGATTTAAAAAGATGGAAATTAAATATTATAATAATATAATATTAAAGATACGAATAAAGTAAAAATGAGATTATAATAGTAAAATAGTGGAAAAATGGTTTAATATAATTTAATATGGTATTAAAACGATTTAAAAATGTTTCGGTCATGGTTTGAAATTTTTTTGACTAAAAGGTGAAAAATTAGCCATCGCGTTTTGGTAGGTCACAATTTCGCGACCTAAAAATTAAATGGATGTGAAGGATAAAACATGAGTCGGAATTCATTAAAATAATAATTTTCTAGACTCTTATAACCATAGTTTAGTAATGAAAAAGAAAAATCTAGCTTTCATTTAATAAAGCTTGTGATATGTCCAAATCAAGATTTTAAAATAGTCGCGTTTTGGCAGTTCGTAAACCATGGTTACCAACCTTTTAAAATTTGATATCTTTAAATCTTTGAAAATATGAAATAAGTTCTATAAATATGTAAAAAAACATTTTAAAAGGGATTCAAGTTATAAAAATAGATATAAATATAATATGGAATAAGTATTTTAATCTGTAAAACATTAAAATCTCTATTCTCAGTAATTTAACAACCGAATTTGGCAGTTTTTGTATAAATGATTTAAACTTGGATTTCTCATCCCAAATCATGTGGAAAAGTTTTTTAAATAACCATACAAGCACTTTAAATGTTTAGTGTTGATCAAATAATTTGACCGCCATATGGATGACAGAGAGATAGTCTCTAGGTTGGAGTTTGGGAAACCAGTTGCCTGCTCCCTAGCTATTTGGATGGCCCGATGAAGGAAATAATTAACATGGTTTATCAGATTGTATTTTTGAAACACCTCGAATTTTTAATAACATTATTCAGGAGATTTAATTAGATAAATTAAATATAATAATGTGAATATTAGAGTGATAAGGGGATTGAGATTTAGAAACTTAACTAGAGGTCGTGCTTAATTAAAATAAAGAACGAGTTTATAGAAATGGATTATTAGAGAATTAATAAGAAAATAAAACATGGTCCTCATGGGTAATAGCCGCACCCATAATTCCATTACCCTTAAAAATGACGTTTCCATTTCCTTTGCACATTCATTTTTCATTATTCAAAAACCCAAACAAAAAGTTCAAGCCTGCCATTACCTATGGAAGAAAAGGGGAAAAGTCAAGAGCTAAGCAATCAAGCAAGGGGGAAATTATTCTAAGATCAAATCTGATGCAGCGCGATCTTCTTATTTCTTAGGTCGCCAACGACCTAACTCTCCTGAGCTACGACCTAGCACGTTAATCCTTAAGTCGCGCCATTTTAGGTCGCAAGCGAGCTATGAGGACCAGCCAAGCAAGTTGACAAGCCGTCCAAACGAGCTACGACCTACTGAGACTCGACCTACCAAGCCACGACCTAACGTGTTAAGTCTTGGTCGTGTGAAGCTAAGTGTCTTAGGTCGCTTGCGACCTAACGAGTCATGTTATCTGATGCCGCAAGCCTTAGGTCGTTCTGGGGTTAGGTCGCTCAAGGGCTTAAACCGTTCATCGCTTAGGTCACTGAAGATGTTATTCCTTAGGTCGCAAGAAGTTATGTCACTTTTTGTTATGTTGCTATCTTCTTTATGTCGCTGCCGTGTTTCTTATGTCACTCCTGCCTTGAGTCGCTCGACCATAGGCCGCATCAATCTTAGGTCGCTCAAGCTTAGGTCGCTCAACTTCTTATGTCGCTCATCCTATAGGTCGCATAAGTCATTCTGGAAGCTGATTCTCCTCATGTCGCTGAAGCTTATGCCGCGTGGTGTTGTATTTTTAGGTCGTTATGTTGTAATTCCTTATGTCGTTTGTATGTTGTATTTGTTAACTCGATTGTATATGAGTCCTTAGGTTGTGTGTGTTGTATCCTTAGGTTGCATGGATGTTGTACATATTGTTATATCGTGAGTCGCTTGTGCTATTAAGTCATTTGTAATCTAGGTTGTTAACGATCTATGTTAGGTCGTGTATGTTGAGTTGTGTGTTGTGTTTGGTGATGTAAGTCGTGTTTGTGTGTGTGGTAAATTCTACAAATAGGGGTGATGGGTCATTGTAAAGGTTGTTGATTTTTGAATAAAACTTTTTTGAGTGCTTTGTGCCTCTTCTTAAATTGGTAGTTGAGTGTTATCTCCTATCTCCACTTTCAGCATTCGAGTGCGCTCGAATCAACGATTGTTGAAGCCAATTCACGGAATCAAGTGCGCTTGATCAACGTTCGAAGAATTGTAGATCTTCTCTCACGGTATCGTGCGCGATCAACGTGTCGAAGATTGCTAGAATCCGGTATCTCTTGAGATCAACGGATTTGGGCGTTTGGTATTTTCAATCCACCGATTGCTACTTTCATCGTTGTATTCATTTCTGTTATTTCCGCTGCATCATTTGATATCAGAGCTAGACTTAGCCAATCATAGCTAAGCCGAGCCTATTCGGAGCCAAGTGAGAAGTATTGAAGTTTGAGCCGAGTGTAGAAGTTGTTCAAGGCCGAGAGTTAAAGTTAGTTGAAGATTGTTTGATTCAACAATGCCTCCAAGAAGAGTTTATCGTCATCAGAATGTTGCAGATGTGTATAGAAGAGAAGATGCTAAGCAATAGAGCAACGAATTAGTGATAACTTCGAGGAGAAGTTCAATAAAGGTTTTGGAAAGTTGGAAAAGCTTATGATGGATATGAATCAAACTCGCCAAAGAGCATCACCCGGTTCAAATCACAGTGGCCATGGAATATCGCCATCAAGTTCCGAGAGGAGAAGGTCACCGGTCTCGAACCATGGAGGAAACAGAGTTTCGCCATCGGTTACGGAAGCGAGGAGGGTGTTGCTACAATCTTATCAAGATAAAAAGAATCATCAATTTCAATTAGGCGAGACCACTATGGGTACAGAGACGAAGAGAAAAGAAATCAACGTGGGTTTGATAATGAAACATATCGTGACGTTGAAAGACAAAGTAGAAGGGATTTGCATGATCATAGAGACATACGTGGTCATAGAGACGAAGGGTGTAATTTTCCAAAGCATGAGAATGATCCTATTTGGCTAAGAAGCAATATTTTTCAGTCTACATGTACTACCTTGGAAAAGGTTTGTAAATTTGTTATTGATACGGGAAGTTGCGATAACCTTATTTCTAAAGAAGCTGTCAAGAAGTTAGGGTTGAAGACTGAAAAACACCCTAGACCTTATAAATTGGCATGGATAAAGGAAGGTGAAGAAGTGAGAGTGGGAAGACGAGCATTGGTTACATTTTCTATTGGGAAGAAATACAAAGATGATATATGGTGTGATGTTGTCGATATGGATGTATGTCATCTACTATTAGGAAGTCCATGGTAGTATGATAGAGCTGTACAACATAATAGTCACGCCAACAGCTACAGTTTCATGTTCGAAGGAACCAAATTTACCTTAGTTCCTAAGAAGCGTGAACAAAGTGACCGCAAGCCAAAGAAGAAGGTGGAAGCCACTAATCTAATATCTTCGAAAGAATGTGTTGAAGAAGTGAAAGGTAGTGTTGAAGTGGAAGATGAAGTTGATGATTTTCAACCAACGAAATTTGATGAACATGAGGTTAAAAATTCACAACCAGCAAAGTTTGATGAGGATGAAGAAAGTGTGTCAGAAAGATGAAGTGGGTAATTTATCGGTGAAGGAAGTGGATTCGACTAGTCTATTATCTACAAAAGAATTTGTTACACAGGTGGAGGATAGTGATGAGGTGTTTATGTTGATTGGAAATGAAACCAGTAGAGGTGTAGAAATTCCTGAGGAGGTTAAGCTAGTGGTGAAGTAATTCGAAGATGTATCCCCTGTAGAGTTACCCAAAGAATTACCACCACTGAGGGACATACAACATCATGTTGATCAAGTGCCAGGTGCTATTGTACCATATAGACCATGTTATCATATGTGTCCGACATAGCAGGAAGAGTTGAGAAGACTGGTTGATGGGTTGCTAGTCGAAGGAAGAAAGTTGTCTACTCCAGATTGCAGTTGGCAATAAAATTTATCAAAGAGTTACATGTAGAAAGACACGTGGGCCATGATCATACTATGCAGCTAATCTCCAAGTCTTATTTGGGAGCGTCACTGAGGAAGGAAGTTGAAAGGTTTGTTCAGAGGAGCCATAACTGTCAAGTTTCAAAGGAGACCGCGACAAGGTCAGGTTTATATATGCCACTGCCTATGCCTACTAAATTATGGATGGATGTTAGAATCGACTTCGTGTTGGGACTGCTGCGAACGCAATGTGGCAATGATTCTATTTATGTGGTGGTTGACCGATTTTCAAAATTGGTACATTTCATTGCATATAAGAAGTCTGCAGAGGCCGTTAATGTCGTTCAATTATACTTCAGAGAGATCTATCGATTTCATGGATTACCTAAATCTATTGTTTCAAATAGAGATACTCGTTTTCTGAGCCATATTTGGATGAGTCTATGGAAAATGACTGAGACTAAGTTGAAATCTAGTAGCGCTAATCATCCACAGACGAATAGACAAGATGAAGTTGTGAGCAGACCCCTACGTAATCTATTGCGAAGCCTCGTGGATGATAATTTGAAAAGTTGGGATTCAAAGTTATGTCAAGTGAAGTTTGCACACAACCATGCAGTTAATCGTAACCCCGGGTTCAATCCATTCCAGGTTATTTATTCAACAATTCCTAAAGGATCGTTAGATTTATCAACAGTGCCACCGCAAAAAGGGGTGATTAAACGGGCTAATGAATTTGTGAATGAGTTGCAACAATGCCGCAAAGTTGTACAGGAACGATTGCTTAAGGCAAATGAGAAATATAAGCAATCAGCAGATATTAAACGACGAAGTATTGAATGCAAAGAAGGAGATTTTGTGTATGCAGTGTTTACCAAGGATCGATTTCTTGTTGAGGCTTACAACAAGCTAGGAGCTAGGAGGATTGGTCGTTTGGAAGTCGTGAAGGGAATTAATGAGAATGCGTGTCAGTCAAAATTTCCCAAACATATCTATACTGCTGACGTTGTCAACGACAAACCCTTGATTCCATTTTATGAGGATAAGAACGTTGAAGAAGAGGAAAGTGTTAATTTGAGGACGAATTTCTGTTAATAGGGGGAGGATGATGCAACGCGATCTTCTTATTTCTTAGGTCGCCAACGACCTAACTCTCCTGAGCTACGACCTAGCACGTTAATCCTTAAGTCGCGCCATTTTAGGTCGCAAGGGAGCTATGAGGACCGGCCAAGCAAGTTGATAAGCCGTCCAAACGAGCTACGACCTACTGAGACTGGACCTACCAAGCCACGACCTAACGTATTAAGTCTTGGTCATGTGAAGCTAAGTGTCTTAGGTTTCTTGCGACCTAACGAGTCATGTTATCTGATGCCGCAAGCCTTAGGTCGTTCTGGGGTTAGGTCGCTCAAGGGCTTAAACCGTCCATCGCTTAGGTCGCTGAAGATGTTATTCCTTAGGTCGCACGAAGTTATGTCACTCTTTCTTATGTTGCTATCTTCTTTATGTCGCTACCGTGTATCTTATGTCGCTCCTGCCTTGAGTCGCTCGACCATAGGCTGCATCAATCTTAGGTCGCTCAAGCCTAGGTCGCTCAACTCCTTATGTCGCTCGTCCTATAGGTCGCATAAGTCATTCCGGAAGCTGATTCTCCTCATGTCGCTGAAGCTTATGCCGCGTGGTGTTGTATTTTTAGGTCGTTATGTTGTAATTCCTTATGTCGTTTGTATGTTGTATTTGTTAACTCGATTGTATATGAGTCCTTAGGTTGTGTGTGTTGTATCCTTAGGTCGCATGGATGTTGTACATATTGTTATATCGTGAGTCGCTTGTGCTGTTAAGTCGTTTGTAATCTAGGTCGTTAACGACCTATGTTAGGTCGTGTATGTTGAGTTGTGTGTTGTGTTTGGTGATGTAAGTCATGTTTGTGTGTGTGGTAAATTCTATAAATAGGGGTGATGGGTCATTGTAAAGGTTGTTGATTTTTGAATAAAACTTTTTTTGAGTGCTTTGTGCCTCTTCTTAAATTGGTAGTTTTGTGTTATCTCCTATCTCCACTTTCGGCATTCGAGTGCACTCGAATCAACGATTGTTGAAGCCAATTCACGGAATCAAGTGCGCTTGATCAACGTTCGAAGAATTGTAGATCTTCTCTCACGGTATCGTGCGCGATCAACGTGTCGAAGATTTCTAGAATCCGGTATATCTTGAGATCAATGGATTTGGGCGTTTGGTACTTTCAATCCACCGATTGCTACTTTCATCATTGTATTCATTTCTGTTATTCCCGCTGCATCAAAATCTCAAGTTCCTTATCCTAATTAAGGTGAATAATAATCAAAACCATCTCTATTTTTGTTTTAAATGATCATTTGATTTCGAGTTTAAGTTTAAATCCATTATGATGATTTTTGATGATGATATGCTTGGATATTTTGATATGATTCAAACAAGAATTCTTGTTAAGTGTTTTGTACATTTTAGGCTAAAATCATCTATACTGAATTTATAATGCCATATGGCATTTATATGTTATGTAAAACATTATTCTGGAGATGGATTTTAATTTTTATAATTTTCCAAGCTATAGATAAATTTATTATGAATTTTCAAAGGAAAATATGCATAATTGGGTTTAGAAATTAATATCGACTATATTATGAAGTATTTGGGTCCGAAATTTATATATGTTAGATATCATATTAAAAGTTAATTTTAGGAATTTTGGGGATTTTCCTAAGTAATTTACTATGAAAGATAAATTATTTTAAGTGGAAGACTTAAATGTTTTATTTGTTTTGTTTAAGGAAGGGCTTAATTGCTAAATTATTTTATTTAGATCTAAAATTAATGTGGCAATTTGTTTTGGAAAGAATTTGAAAAGTTCATGGAAACCAATTAAATGTTTACAAATAGGCAGTGTAGTTAAAAAGCAATTACTTAAAAAGGCAGTAAAACAGTCTTTACCTAAAAATTATGTTTCGCCTCATTCAGAGACAACCTATCGACCCTATACCTCTACCTTAACCAAGTCGAAACCAATACACAAGGTATCGGTAAGTTGGTATGTAGTGGATTGGAGAAAGGCCGAAGGTATGGAGTTGAAACCTAGCTTCCAAGGGGGTCGATGCCTTTGTTTTACTCTCTAGAAATATGCGCTTGCCTTTTTTTCAAAAGGATTCTTTCAAAGAGGTCGGAACCCATTTAAATAGCTTCCGAAAATGTTGCCGCCTTACTATTTAAAAAATATAGCTTTTGTATGAGTTGCTTGTTTTCTTTAAACCAATGCTTTCGAAAGGGTAGTTTCAACCCAATCGAAATCCTATTGCCGACCTTATGCCTTTTGAATGGATTGAAGTCATCAACTAATTCAAAATGTAGCTTTTTTTATAAAAATAATAGGTGCTTCCTAAAGCTTTCGAAAGGGTTTAATGGTTTCAAAGGAAACACCTTCGATAGGGGTTTCGAAGCTATCCTTAAATGTTTTACTTAAGTGATTTCAGCTTTCAAAAGGATGGTTCCGAAGCCATCAGTTTTTTCCCAAACTCTTTTATATGAAGAATAATGTTTTCGAAAAGGGGTACTTTCAATGGTTTCAAAAGGAGTACTTTCAATGTTTTTGAAATGGGTACTTTCAATGGTTTCGAAGCTATGCTTCTAAGAGTTAATAAGTAATGCTTTAATACTTTTGAAAGGTATATTTTGAGGGTTTCGAAAGAGATGATTTAAAGTGTTTCAAAAGGAAAATGCTTAGAGTTATGAAAAGAAGATTTGAATGCTTTCGGAATAGGTTATCCAATGGTTTCGAAAGGAAATGTTTAAGATTTCGAAAGCCTTAGTTTTCAAAACAAAGAACCCAATCTCATTTTTCAAGGAAAACGATGGCATAATAAAGATGGTTTAAATTGGCTTTAAGTAAAAAGTTTTTGAAGAAGCTTTCCTTGATAAAGTAATAAATTAAAGGGATTAACCATGTTTTATATAAAAAAACAATTTCAATGATATTAAATGGCAAGTGTTGGTGTTATTATGTTATTATGTTTGCTTCTTCTAATATACATATTCACTATAAAATGGACCCATAATTGTATTTTTAGGAGAAAGCGCAGAATAACAAGTTAGGCTAACCCAGTAGTGAATATAAATTGAGTTAACTCCTGAATGAGTAGAATTGCATCTAGGAGGTATGATAAACTAAAATATAAGATGCCTAAATACTGATTAAAGAAGTTGTCAAATGGACAGGTTCATAGTTAACCCATGAAAACTATGTTTAGAAAGAGTTATGGGCAGGGGCCAATAGGTTCATAGTAAACCCATGAAAACTTTAATTAGAAAGATTTATCGGCAAGGGTTAACAGATTTTTAGTGAACCCATGAAAAATATATCCGGATAAAGTTATTGACAAAAGTCAATAGGTTCCTAGTCAGCCCATGGAAACTAGGATAAAAGGGAGGTTATTGGAGATACCAATTGGTTCAAGGAGAACCCATAAATAAATAAATTTGTTGGTAGGGACTAATAGGTTCTTAGAGATCCCATGAAAACTATGAAACCGGACAAGGAGTCCATAAGTTTTAAACATGTTATTAGTCAGCCCATAAAAACTAATAGGTTAATAGTGACCCTAGAAACTATTGATGAGACATATAGTTAAAATTAATGGGGATGCAAAATCCAGAATTGATTTACTTGTTTGCATATCACCATAATATTTTGAATTGCTATGTTTTTAACCATTGTGGATGCAGGAGCATGGTTATTATAATTTTTTGGAGGATAATAGTAAGGGGAAAACCCGTTCCACTAAGCGGCGTGGCCTCACTAGATTTTTAATAGTTTTGAGTTGTTAGATTATTATTCATACCAGGATTTATGTCTGATTCGAAGTTTATGTTTTCCCCTTAAAAACTCGAGTGCTCAACTGATTTTGAGTACTTTGAGAGTTGAGGTTTTCGGGTACCTCTTTAGACGAACAAGATTCCGGAGATGTGCAGGAGGCAAGCTAGATAATAAGAGTCTTTTCTATTTTTATTCCGCTGTGTTTTTTTGTAAAGCCAAAGTTGTTTAATTGCCTAATTATATACTCTGATCATCCAAGGGGGCATCTTCATATGTCGCTTTTAGCGTATGTTGTTATAGTTATATTTTCTCTGAACGTGGTTCTCATATTGGGATTATATAATGAATATGAAATGATTTGAAATGTAATGTGACAGTTGTTTAATGTTTTTAAATTTTTTCTGTATCCATGTGTTTCATTTATATCAATTTATTAAACATTACCGTATTTGGTCGTCGAGAATTAATGATTATGGATGACTGCAGCATCCGTAGCCGTTAGTTTTGGGCCTCCAAGTGGCGGATGTTACTAGTTGGTATTAGAGCATAGGTTTATGAAAACTTAAAACAAATTTAAACCTAAGAGATTTTTCAAAACATAATCCAATGAATCAGAAACTAAGATCGGGATTGGGATAATGCTATAGTAACGTACTTTATATATATATATATATAAGTACGCAATCCCCTATCTTATAGACCGTTCTTCTGTATCTTACTAAGGATCGTATGGAGATTTATGGGAAAGAAGATATGGAGGCAGAAAACAGAAGAGAAAATATCGGTGGAGAAAGCACTATAACCAACAGAAATGCTCGACCCACCAAAAGGAACCTGGGTTGACAGGATAATACAAACCAAAATGCGGATGCCAAAGTAGGTGATGGAAATCCACTAGTGGATATGGGGACGATATATCAGTTCTTCGTCAATCTGATGCAAACTGAAGCAGTTGCTGGAGTTGTAGGGAAAGTTGGAGGAGCTAATCCTGTAGTTCCAATTAGGAACAATTATGCTAAGTTGAGCATAGACTACACCGGTCTTCGTGGAAAGCCGTTTGTGGGGACGGAGAATGCCATATAAGTTGAGAATTTGTTGTTGCATTATTAGAGAATCTTCATTGATTTGGGTTCGGATGATGAGCAGAAGAGGAGACCGGCTACTATGTAGTTGCATGGGGCAACACTCTATTGGTGGAATAGTGTTACTATGGGAGTTCCTGGGGAGGAGTTGACTTGGGCTGAATTTCGAAGGATATTCGAGCAGAGGTTTCTGTCTGAAATTGCTAAGTCGGCATTGTTGAGGAAGTTTATGGATCTGGAGCAGGGAGAGACGTCGGTAATTGAGTATGCCACTAAGTTTGATGAGTTATCCCGATATGGATATGCTACCATAGACACCATCATTAGGAGGAATGAGAAGTTCATTCGGGGATTGAGACCAGAGATTGCTAGGGCAACCCTACCACATCTTCATTTGGGAAGGTATAAAGAGGGATGTTGGCTTGTGGATTAGGCAGCGTGCAAACTGCGAACAAACAAAGGCCAGACATGAGAACCTTGCTTCAACCTTTGTAGATATTAGTTTGCAAATGGAATTCGTTATCCATGGATTTTATAGACGGGTAGCCAAGGTCGAATAGGGAAATGAAAGTATATGGGTCATAGTGGACAGATTGGCCAAGAGTGCCCATTTCTTTCGAGTTAAGAAAGCCAAGACAGCACTTTTTTTAGCTAATTTGTTCATAAAGAACATAGTTAGACTACATGGAATTCCTAGTAGTATTTTTAGTTACAGTGATGCTTTGTTCACTACTAAATTATGGAAGAGTCTACATGATGTGTTAGGTACCAAGCTTAATATGAGTATTGTGTATCACTATCAAACAGACGAGAAGACAGAGAGAGTCAACAAGGTACTCGAGGATTTACTAAGAGCTTTTGTATTGGCTTTGGTGGATCTTGGGAAGATCACCTACATTTAGTGGAGTTTTCCTATAATAATAGTTATTAGACTAGTATAGGAATGGCGCCTTTTGAAGCTTTGTATGAAAGGCTATGTAAATGACCAGCATGTTTGTTGGAGATTGGAGACAGATTAGTCTTAGGTCCAGATCTTGTTAGAAAGGAGACAAAGAAGATTGAGTTGATCAAATCAAGGATGAAGGTAGCTAAGTCCAGAGAGAAGAGTTAAGCAAATAAGTGGCGTATAGAACTAGGATTCTCAGTTGGAGATAAGTTTTTCACTAAGGTATCGCCGATGAAGAGTGTGGTGCGATTTGGAAAGTCCGAGAAACTGGCATTGAGATATGTTGGTCCGTTCCTAGTTATAGAGAGAATCGGGAAGCTCGCATACAGGGTAGAGTTGCCGAGCAGTATGGCAGGTGTCCATAATATGTTTCACGTGTCTTATCTTCACAAATATGTGTATGATTCAAAGGCTACTATTCCTCCGATAGGGTTAGTAGATTTGACAGTAGAGCCTAATTTGACTTTTGTTAGGCAAATTGTTCAGGTTGCAGTGAGAGATAAGAAGGTTAAGGAACAAGACAGCCAAGTTAGTAAAAGTTTATGTAACGACCCACCTTTTTGGACGGTTCAAATCGACAATAAACCACACATGTCAGACTCAAACCATTCAAAAGGGAGGATTTTTAATAGGGTAAATAAGAAGAAAAAAAGGAAAACAAAACACAGAATCTCGCAGCGGAAGGACACAATATAATAATCAAATAAACAGTTCATGAAGCTGTTTTACAAATAACATTTGATTACACTTTTACAATTCAAATCAGAGTTATTCATACATCAGAAATAAACAAATAATGCAGCGGAACATAGAATGTAGTGGAATATTAAATAGCAATAATATACCGAATCTTCGTCTTCATCCTCCAGAAAATAGTCTTCAATACATTGAAAAGCACAGACTGACCCGAGCGTAATGAAAAGACAAAACACTCGAGTCAGAACTAAAAGATCTTATGTAATTCAGATCAAAATAAGTAAAATAGAAATATTAGTGCAATGGTTTCATAGCTGTTACGGGATTTCATCTCCTATCAAGTGTACAACGTGAATATAATTATTTAAAGGGTTTCAAATAATTCGAAATATCAATCTTAATCATCTAATTAAAACAAATCTGAAGTTTGAATTAACTTAAACCTTTCAAATAATTCAATTCCAAATAAAAATCCAAATTCAAGAAATTATATGGGTATATGTTATTTCAACTAGTATCAAAAATCAACATTTCCAAATCAAGGAAAACCGCTCGGGCTTATCATTTCAATCCATAACGATTTTCCCCTAATCTATAAGATCGTTTGGGTATGTATCATTTCAACCCATAGGGATAATAGAGATATAGACATAAATAACATCCAATCATCTAAAATGTCAACCAATATCATCCATCGTAAATTCAACATCCAAATATCAACAATTGAACATACATCACAATCATCATTGAAATCAACCAATAACAACCAACAATTTACTGGTTATCATTAATAGGTATTTAACTGGCAATTTAAATTTAAATATTAAATTAAATGGAAATTAAATTCAACAAAAGTCAGATTTAACTGGAATGACAATTTAACTAAACAGCAACCAATTAATTTCTAATCACATCATAAATTCAATTTAACTAATATAAGAAAATCTAGTAGTTGTGAGTGTTTTCTCACCTTTCGTGGCTACAAAGGTGATGATAAAAATGGAGCAATATGGAGATTCCCTAGCAAAGATCCAAATGAAAAGCAAATCCAACAAAGCTTAGACATGAACATGAATCAATAAACAAGTTTCAACTACTTCCAACTTCCAAACAACCCAAGATCCAAACTATGGACAAACTTGAAACTAAGTCATATTTAATAAAATATTCAGACCAGAATATTACTAAATCTGTAAAAGTGACTAACTAGAAATTTGTTGCAAATTCTTTTCTCTCCACTTTCAAAAAATGTATCACTCAAAAGGCTTCTGTATTTAGGATGTTATGGTCAAAACAAATAGAGATGTTTTCTGAGTTGAAAATCTGAGTTCAAAAATATTTCGAAAAGATTTGAGTTATTGGCATAGCAAATTAAGGAATTTGAAGAACTGATCTAAAAGAAAGTTGAAGCCACTGGAAAAATAAATGGTTTGATAAAAAGAATCACATAATTTGGTTCATTCCTGAAGGATATATGATTGATACAATATGGTGTATTTTCGGCCAAAACTGGACCCGAGAAAGGACTTGAAAAATTGAGTTTTTAATATAGAAATATTCGGAATAGGAAGAAGGGTTCAACAACAAAGTTGTTGCCATTGAAATTATACACAGTTTCAAAAAAAATTATTTGATTTGGAGTAGTTTAGTGCAATATAGAAGCCATGGAAATAAGGGGAAGAAAGAGGGAAAATAGGGAAGGGGAAAAGAAGGGAAAAAGGAGAAGGAAGAGTAGAGGGAAGGTGGAGGGAGATGGGCTTGGAGATGGTGGAGAGGGCGGCGGCTATTGGGGAGGAAGGTTGAAGGAGAGGAGGAAAGGAGTTTTGATTTGTGAGATTTTTGGAGTTTTAGATCTAGAGTTCTCTGTAGATTTTGAGGAGGAAGAAGAAGTGAAGAGAAAAAGTTTCTCAGGAGAAACATTATGTACGTAGATGTTACCAGATAAGAAACATAAGGTCGTAAGCAAAGGATTGGTCACAGGACTGACTAGAGTCTCTTGGTTAACCAAGGCCCATTAGACTAAACCAACCCAATATGCCTTAGCCAAATAAAACACAACTAAACACTACCAATTCATGTTAATTTTTCACAGTAATTCAAATTTTTAGAGCGATAGGAATTTGATTTGATGAAACGAAAAGTTAAGGCAAGATCATAATTCAATCTAGTATCATATAAAAAGAATAAAATTTTAAAATTCAAATTCAATTTTTCAGCCAAAAGTCAAACTTTGACTAAGTTTGACAAAAATTTGAAATTTCACAAAAATTTTATTCTATTAAATTTGGTCAAATAAAACACTCAACATCACAAATTCAAATTTTTTTTATATTTAATTTTTACTTAAATTCAAAATACTGCCATTTAAAGTTGTTAAAAGTTACGGATTGATACACTTTATCTTAATTAAAAGATGTAATATCAATTAATGCGATATTAATTTGTTACCCCTTATTATATTTAAAAAGTTAAATGTCATTAACTACGCGTCCAATTCGCATCTAATTACATTCAAACCTATGTTATCATCCTTATTATTCAATCAACAATACCCTATGAATTATATTAACATAAGTTTGCATTTTATTACATTCATTATTTTACCGTTAACATCTTTTACCATATCAACTGCAATAATTAATTACATACATTTTCATTGATTTCCAAATTAATTCCAAACATATTAAATAATGAGATGATAAATGAACAATTATTACCTTTAAGTAATTTAATCATATTTATAAGTTTATCATCTACAACAAATGTTATGACTACTTACACATCACTGATTATATTCAATTTCAATTAACAACATTAATTCCAACATTCAACTGCCTTAATTCCTTTAATTACCCATTTAATATTCAAACGGACAAATTAATGAGAAGATAATTACAACCATCGTTCATAATAATAGCTCATATCCATTATCTTATCTTTTACAACCAAGGGTTATAAAAAATGATTTTATATTCTATATTAACCTATTCCAATCAATTACATACAATCTCATCATTAAATGCATCATTTAATTTATTTCATTATTTACAATTATAACCAAATAACCTTACAATTATATCCATTGGTTGAAATTGGATTAAAATGGTTATCAATTACATTAAATCAACATTACTATATTACATTTTAATTGTTTTATCGTTACAAATCATAAATTTTAATTTCTTACAATATTAATACTTCAAAATCTTATTAAAATTGATATTTTAATTACCGAAAAATATGGGTCGTTACAGTTTAGTAGAACAACAACAAGAATAACCGTACTTGGGAGATAGAAGACAGGATTAGAGATACTTATCATGATCTGCTGTAAGGGTATGTTCTATATTAGTTTTATACAGACTATTACTAATCAGGTAGGCTAGTATGGATGTTAGGAGTTGTTGCAAATGATTGCTATGTTTAGTATTTTGTCCTTACTGAATTTCGAGGATGAAATTCTTTAAGGGAGGAAGCCTGTAACACCCCTAATTTTTAATATCATCATTCAGGATATTTAATTAGATAAATTAAATAGACTACTATAAATATTATAGTGATAAGGGGATTGAGATTTGAAACTTAACTAGAGGTCGTGCTTAATAAAATAAAGGATGAGTTTACTGAAATTGTTTATTAGAGAATTAATAAGAAAATAAAACATCGGCCTTATGGGTAATAGCCGCACCCATAAATCAATTACCCTTAAAAAATAACATTTCCATTTCCTTTACATGTTCATTTGTAATTATTCAAAAACGCAAATAAAAAGTTTAAGGCAGCCATTACCTAGGGAAGAAAAGGGGAAAAATCAAGAGCAAAGCAATCAAGCAAGGGGGAAATTAATCTAAGATCAAATCTCAAGTTCCTTATCCTTATCAAGGTGAATAATAATTAAAACCATCTCTAGTTTTGTTTTAATGATCATTTGATTTTGGGTTTAAGTTGAAATCCATTATGATGATTTTTGATGCTGATATGCTTGGATTTTATGATATGATTCAAAGAAGATTGTATGATAAGTGCTTTATACGGATTTAAGGCTAAAATCGTCTATATTGAATTTCGAATGCCATGCGGAATATATAAATTATGTAAAACATTATTTTGGAGATGGGTTTTAACTTTTATAATTTTCCAAGCTGTGAAAAAATTTATTATAAATTTTCAAAGGAAAATATGAACAATTGGGTTCAGAAATTGATTTTGGCTATATTGTGAAGAATTTGGGTCTGAAATTTATATATGTTAGATAACATATTAAAATTTAAATTCTATGATTTATGGGGATTTTTCCTAAATAATTTACTATGGAAATTAAATCATTTTAAGTGGAGGACTAAAATGTTTTATTTGTTTTGGTTAGGGAAGGGCTTATTTGCTAAATTATTCTATTCAGATCTAAAATTAATGCGGCAGTTTTATTTTGGAAAGAATTTGAAAAGTTTATGGCAAGCAATTAAATGTTTACAAATAGGTAGGTTAGTTAAAAAGCGGTTACTTAAAAGGCAGTAAAATAGTCTTTACCCATAAATTATGTTTCGCCTCTTTCAAAAACAACCTTTCGACCCTTTACATTCGCCTCAACCAAGTCGAAACCAATACAAAAGGTATCAATAAGTTGGTACATAGTGGATTGGAGAAAGTCGGAAGGTATGGAGTCAAAACCTAGCTTTCGAAGGGGTCGAAGCCTTTGTTTTACCCTCCTAAGGTATGCGCTTGCCATGTTTCCAAAAGGATGCTTTCGAAGGGGTCGGAACCCATTTAAATAGCTTTCGAAAATTTTGCCGCCTTATTGTTTCGAAAAGATAGCTTCCGAATGAGTTGCCTTGTTTTCTTTAAAACAATGCTTTCGAAAGGATAGTTTCAATCCAGTCAAAACCCTGTTGCCGACCTTATGCCTTTCGAATGGATTGAATTCATCAACTGATTCGAAAGGTAGCTTTTACTTTATAAACACAATAGCCGCTTCCTAAGGCTTTCGAAAGGGTTTAATAGTTTCGAAGCCAATGGCTTCAAAAGGGGTTTCGAAGCTATCCTTCAAATGTTTTACTTAAGTGATTTAAGCTTTCGAAAGAATGGTTCCGAAGCCGTCTATTTTTCCCTAAACTCTTTTATATGAAGAATAATGGTTTCTAAAAGGGGCAATTTCAATGGTTTCGAAAGGGGTACTTTCAACGGTTTCGAAACTATGCTTCTAAGATTTAATAAGTTATGCTTTAATACTTCTGAAAGGTATGTTTTGAGGGTTTTGAAAGAGATGATTTAAAGTGTTTCGGAAGGCATATTTTTAGTGTTTTGAAAAGAAAATTTGAATCCTTTCGGAGGAGATTATCCAATGGTTTCGAAAGTAAAGGTTTAAGGTTTCGAAAGCCTTAGTTTTCAAAATAAAGTACTCAATCTCATTTTTTAAGTAAAACCATGACATGATAAAGGAGTTTTAAATTGGCTTTTAATTACGGAGTTTTTCAAAGAAGCTTTCCTTGATAAAGTATTAAGTTAAAGGGATTAACCATGTTTCATATAAAAAATGATTTCATGGATATTAAACCACAAGTGTTGATGTTATTATGTTATTACATTTTCTTCTTCTAATATACATATCCACTGTAAAATTGACCCATGACCGTATTTTGGGGAGAAAGCACAGAATAACCAGCTAGGTTGCCCAGTAGTGAATATAAATTGAGTAAACCCGTGAATGAGTAGAATTGCATTTAGGTGGTCAGATAGAAAAGAATATAGGATGCCTAAATATTGGTTAAAGAAGTTGTCACATAGACGGGTTCATAGTTAACCCATGAAAACTATGTTTAGAAGGATTATTGGTAGGGCCCGATAGGTTCATAGTAAACCCATGAATATTATGATTAGAAAGAATTATTGGCTGTGTCCAATAGGTTTGTAGTGAACCCATGAAAACTGTATCCGGATAAAGTTATTGACAAAAGTCAATAGGTTCATGTCAACCCATGGAAACTAGGATAAAAGGAAATTTGTTGGAGATACCAATATGTTCAGGGAGTACTGGTGAAATAATATTAGGAGCCAATAGGTTCTTAGTGATTTCATGAAAATTATGAAATCGGATAGCGAGTCCATAAGTTTTAAACAGGTTATTAGTAAGCCCATGAAAACTAATAGGTTAATAGTGACCCAAGAAACTATAACTGAGACAGATAGACAAAATGAACGGGGATGGGAAATCCAGAGTTGAATTACTTGTTTGCATATCATCAGAATATTTTGAATTGCTATGTTTTCAACCATTATGGATGGAGGAGCATAATATATGGTTATTATAAAATTTTGAAGGATATTAGTAAAGGGAAAACCCATTCCGCTAAGCGGCGTGGTCCCACTAGATATCTAAATGGTTTGAGATGGTAGATTATTATTGGTACCGGGCTTTATGTCTAACTCGAAGTTTATGGTTTCCCCTTGAACTCTCGGGTTCTCAATTGATTTCGACTAGTTTGAGAGTTGAAGTTTTCAAGTGCCTCTTTAGACGAACAAGCTTCCAGAGACGTGCAGGAGGCAAGCTAGATAATAAGAGTATTTTGTATTTTGATTCCTCTATGTTCTATTGTAAAGGAAAAGTTTTTTAATTGCCTAGTTATATACTCTAATCATCCAAAGGGGCATCTTCATATGTCGCTCTTGGCGTATGTTGTAATAATTATATTTTCTCTGAACGTGGTTCTTGTATTTGAATTATGTAAAGAATTTGAAATGATTTGAAATGGAATGTGAAAGTTGTTTAATGTTTTCAAAAAAATTCCATATCCATGTGTTTAGTTATATCAACATATCTAACATTACCGTATTTCGTCGCCGAGGATTAATAACTATGGATGACTGCAGCATTCGTAGCCATTAATTTTGGACCTCCAAGTGAGGGAAGGTACAATTTTCTTAAGATAAAAGAAAAGGGATTTGGAGTTTTCCAAAAAGTTTAAACAAAATTTAAAATACGATTTTGATGGTAAAGAGAACATTCTAGTTAAACTCTATATTAAATTCTGACGGGGATGTTGTACTATTCGCGTGAATTTGACAGGTGATTTCATCGTTATTCGATGAATAGTACAGGTTCAATGGGGAAATTTGTATCGAGTATAAATAATCTAAAATCTATTAATAATTTGTAGTCAATACTAAGTGATTTGGGTTTACAGTAAACGATGTCTAAAATAACATTGTTTTTGACTCATTTAAAACATGTTTCGGAAAATGAAATCGTTTTTAATTATGCTAATAATAGAACATGAAAAGTATTTTCCCTAAGTAATTAAAAGGAAATAATTTGATATTTTCAAAGTTAAAAAGAGGTTTAATAATTATGTATATCTAAAAAAATGGTTTAAAGATCTGTATTTTTAAAAGATATTTTATTGGATAAAAAGATATCCTCAACTTTAAATAATATTTTTAGTAAAAGAAGAAAATAATGATTTAACGAAAGAGGCTTAACATTTCTATGTACATACACACACACAGATATATATATATATATAATCGTTTCGGAGAGATTAGGATCAAATTTGGGTGATTCCTATCTGAAAACTACTTCGAACCAATATACGCAGTCAAAAGTTATGACATGTTGAAGACAACGATTTTTAAAGGTGGAGACCTTATAATGTATGGTTGCTTGCCACTAACCTTTTAATTCCATATTATATACAAATGGTGCTGGTAGTACCTTCATTTTGAAATCTTCAATGCAAGGACTGCTCGCCACTAATCTTGGAGGTGATCCCCAAAACAGGATGTTGTAGGAGTACCTTCGATTTGTCCTATTACTTGACAACTTGTATGAATGTCTGACATTACCTTTCTAGGACCACATACATTAGTTTTTACAAACGTACATATGGGTGTAGGAGATAACTCCTCTTATACTTAACACCCTTCCTTGAGGCATACGAACTTGTGGATTATACTTTTGTGGAAAACAATTAGCGTGCCATCGAAAATAGAAATTAGTATTCAAAGTGGGATTTGTCATGTGAAAGGTAAAACGTTAACTCAAACCACATACACTGGTAAAGACAAAAAATAAGGTCGATGTAGCAGGGCTATGCGGTCATATCCACTAGGAGATGATCATCACCTTTCTAGATTCCCTCTATATATTGGGTTTGTTGTGTATACTACGGCCACGGATTGGTCAGGAGCAATCGGGCTGATGACATATTAGGTACTATCTAAGGTAAAGGTAAGGCAGTTCTGTATTGGTAGGGGGCAGTGGGGTTGTGCCTCGGTACATTAATGTAGAGATGTGCTGTCGGAAGGTAGTCCCTTACGTTGTCATTTTTGGAAATCCATTATCCAATACGTACCTTTACGTACTTGATTGTACACCTAAGTATGCTGTCAAATTTAACAAATGTAACAATTTCAGCTATTTTTATATGTTATTTGAAAGGATTTACACAGCAATTTAATTAGAAATAGCATCAAATAACTTAATAAAATCTTTTATTATCATATGGAAAAAACCCATCTACGTTTATGTGTGATGTGGTCTCATAAGATACTCTTCAAAGGGTTTGTTTGACATCAAAATCGATCTATGACACTGTCACATATATTTATGATTTGCATTTCTCACGCTGGTTTGCTCGACTAATCCTGGTATTTCTAATATTCAGGTGAGATCCAAGTAGTTTCAGGATTATCTAAAGATTCTTGGAGTTTCACTGCAAAATCCTCCACGCACAGCCCAGTGACCCCGCAGCCTCGTCCATCTTTCTTGCTCCGCCCTCACTTCCTTTGAACCCAACCACTACCTGTATCCTACCTCCCACAACCAAGTCGACATCTTCCCCTCGCCAGCATGCAACTCTACCCCGCTTCCACCATCAACAGCTCGCCCCTCAACTCTAGCCTCCACCTTTAGTTGGTCCCGCACGCCTTTGCTCCTTGTCCAGTTCATCTCCATCTTCCAACCCTTGCCCAACCGCTACTCCACCACACCAAAACTATACACGAAAGCTGCTAAACCCTACCACTGCTCCCCTCTCCAGCCCGTTTCCGCTAGCACACCATCCTTGCCGATCTCCAACCGCCGCCTTTCTATCCTGATAGCCGAACACCAAGCACTCCATCGCGAAGCCCATTGACCTCTCTCCGCCTCGACCAAACCCGCAACCAGAGAACCCGAACTGCCACCTTCTCGCCTACCCACGGCCCGACCTGACCCAGCACCCTACAACAGTCGTTCCGCCCTCCGATCCATACCAAACCCGAACGGCCATCAACCACCAACTCTTCCCATTGCCGAGCAGTAGTTTTTCTCTTCCCCTTCTATTATATAAAAAAAGAGAGTGACCCATTATATATATATATATATTCATCGAATCCAAGTGCTTTGCCTCGTGTGCTCGCTATCCAGAAATTTTAGCAGCTTTTGCTTTGCTTCGCTAGTGTCCGTATCCGTGTGCGTTTCCGTGTCACCATCTTTAACATTATTGTTTTCATAGCCACGAAAGGTGAGCAATCACTCACGATTAACATTAATATGTTAGAAAATTGATTTCACATGAAATGACGATTGAAATATGTTGTTAATTTGTATTTGTTAGTGATTTGATCATTGAATATGATATGTTAATATTTAAAATTGTTTATGTATGTTAATTGACATATGACACTATAACATGTTGAATATATATGTATTATATTTAAATTGGTAGTTATGATCCATGCTTGAAATTGATATGTATGTTATTTTATATTATTATTCTACTGTTATCACACTGCAAGTTCCCTGTTAATTTAGAAAATCACTATCAGTTAAAATGATACATACTCGAACGATCTTATAGACTAGGGGAAAATCGATATGGGTTGAAATGATAAACCCAAGTGATTTTATTGATTTTGAAATTTTGGGATTGCGGTTTGAAATGATATATCGTTACTACTAATAAAGAGAATTCATTGAATATATTTACTCGCTGTCTTTTTGAAATTCCAAATATACCCTTTTACATCTCATAGAGAAATAGTATTCAAATATGGGAATATAGCTTGTTAATTTCTAAGTACAACTATTAGTCACCATGGATAACTACAGTGTGCATTCACAAGATGAAGTATCCGAGTGTACCATATTGTCCGTAATTTAGGTGGGAGTTCATCGGTTGAAGTTTTGTCAGATTCCAAGTTAGTATGAAGAAGTTATTACAGTTTGAACAAAAAAAATAGCGGCTTCTGCACTAGGCGGTGTTCAAATATTGGGATGTGATAGCCTCTTATTTTCTAAGTACAACTGTTAGTCCCCATGGAGAACTACAATGTACGTTCACAAAATGAAGTATCCGAGTGTTTCATATTGTCCGTAATTTAGGTGGGAGATAATCGGTCGAAGTCTCACCAGATTCCGAGTTAGTATGAAGAAAATATTGCAGTCTGAACAAAAAAATAGCGGCTTCTGCACTAGGCGGAGTTCAAATGTAGGGATGTGGTATCCTGTTATTTTCTAAGTACAACTGTCAATGTCCATGGAGAACTACAGTGTGCGTTCACAAGATGAAGTATCTGAGTGTTCCATATTGTCTGTAATTTAGGTGAGAGTTAATTGGTCGAAGTCTCATCGGATTCTGAATTAGTATGAAGAAGTTATTGTAGTTTGAACAAAAAAAATAGCGGCTTCTGCACTAGGCGGAGTTCAAATATGGGGATGTGGTAGCCTGTTATTTTCTAAGTACAACTCTCAGTCCCCATGGAGAACTACAGTGTGCATTCAGAAGATGAAGTATCCGAGTGTTCCATATTGTCCGTAATTTAGGTGGGAGTTAATCTTTCGAAGTCTCGCCGGATTCCAAGTTAGTATGAAAACAATATAGCAGTTTGAACAAAAAAATAGCGGCTTCTGCACTAGGCGGAGTTCAAATACGGGGATGTGGTAGCCTGTTATTTTCTAAGTACAACAGCCAGTCCCCATGGAGAACTATAGTGTGCGTTCACATGATGAAGTATCCGAGTGTTCCATATTATCTGTAATTTAGGTGGGAGTTAACCGGTCGAAGTCTCGCCGGATTCCAAATTAGTATGAAGAAGTTATTGCAGTCTGAACAAAAAAAATAACGGCTTCTACACTTGGCAGAGTTCAAATATGGGGATGTGTTAGCCTGTTATTTTCTAAGTTCAACTATCAGTCCCCATGGAGAACTACAGTGTGCGTTCATAAGATGAAGTATACGAGTGTTCCATATTGTCTGTAATTTAGGTGGGAGTTAATTGGTCGAAGTCTCGCCGGGTTCCGAATTAGTATGAAGAAGTTATTGCAGACTTAACAAAAAAAATAGCGGCTTCTGCACTAGGCGAAGTTCAAATATGGGAATGTGGTAGCATGTTATTTTCTAAGTAAACTATCAGTCCCCATGAAGAACTACAGTGTGTGTTCACAAGATGAAGTATTCGAGTATAACATATTGTTCGTAATTTAGGTGGGAGTTCATCGGTCGAGGTTTTGCCTGATTCCGAGTTAGTATGAAGAAGTTATTGCAGTCTGAACAAAAAAAAATAGCGCCTTTTTCCTAGGCAAAGTTCAAATATGAGGATGTAGCCTGTTATTTTCTAAGTACAACTATTAGTCACCATGGAGAACTACAGTGAGAGTTGAAGTGGGGATATAGCCTGTTATTTTCTAAGTACAACTATCAGTCACCATGGAGAACTACAGTGTGCGTTCACAAGATGAAGTATCCAACTATACCATATTGTCCGTAATTTAGGTGGGAGTTCATCGGTCGAAGTATCGCCTGATTCCGAGTTAGTATGAAGAAGTTATTGCAGTCTGAACTAAAAAAATAGCGGCTTCTGCACTAGGCGGAGTTGAAATATGGGGATGTGGTAGCCTGTTATTTTTTAAGTACAACTGTTTATCCCCATGGAGAACTAAAGTGTGCGTTCATAAGATGAAGTATCCGAGTGTTCCATATTGTCCGTAATTTAGGTGGGAGTTAATCTGTCGAAGTCTCGCCAGATTCCGAGTTAGTATGAAGAAAATATAGCAGTCTGAATAAAAAAAATAGCGACTTCTGCACTAGGCGGAGTTCAAATAAGAGGATGTTGTGTCATGTTATTTTCTAAGTAAACTGTCAGTCCTCTTGGAGAACTACAGCGTGCATTCACAAGATGAAGTATCCGAGTGTACCATATTGTCTGTAATTTAGGTAGGAGTTCATCGGTCGAAGTTTTGCCTGATTCCGAGTTAGTATGAAGAAGTTAATGCAGTCTGAACAAAAAAATTGCGGTTTCTGCCTAGGCGGCGTTCAAATGTGGGGATGCTACTATCAAATCTACTTCCACGGGTACAAATAAAAATGCATGCACATTGTGGTTAAATGCAGGCCCACCTGGACGTGCATATGTACTCGTACCCATAAATATAAAATTATTGCGGATTGAAATGATAAATACCTGTATCACTTGACCATAGGATAGAAAACTATATACGGACACCGTTGGTCTATTCTTAAAATGATTCCAAAATTTTTGAAAATATATGTGTTTTATTTAATATTGATTTAAAAAATTAATATATATTTTATTTTTAATATATGTGTAAAATTTAGATTTTTAAATTATATGTTTTGGGAATTTTAAATTTATAAGTTAAACTTTGAAAAATGTAAATTTTAAGATTTTACTTATAACTTTATTATTTATAAAATATATAAAATAAGATTTAATACAAAATAAAATTTATTTAATAAATAAGATTTAATTTAATATTAATTAATATAATAAAATTTCATTTATTAAAACTTAATTTAATAAAGAGATATATTGTGTTTAAGTATTTATTTAAAATTATATTAGTATTTTAAAAATAGATTTTGTAATAACTTTAAATAATTAAGGTTGGAAAGATAAATTGAAATAGATTTGAAATTTTATTTGTTTAAGAATTGTATTTAAATAAAAATTGATTTGAAACTTATTAATTTTGAGATTTTAAAGATATAGTTTTATAACTTGATAACTGGATTTTGATTAAAGGCGATTAAATGAGTATTTTCAAATTTAAATAAAATTGAAATTGAATATTTATTTAAATTTGTAATTTGAGATTTTATTTAAATGCTATTAAAAGTGATTAAGTGAATATTTTCAAATTTAAATAAAATTAAAATTGAATTTTGAAATCTAAATGAAACTTATCAAATTGAGTTATTTTAAATTATTTGAATATTTAAACTTTGAAACCTATTGAAATGGAAGTGGTTTAAATTTTTAGTTCAAACCTGGATTTGAAATTGATATAAATTAAAATGGTTTTAATGAGAATTTAAATTGAACCTTTAACCTTTTTAATTGGAATTGTTGAACTGAGATTGATTTAAATTGAATTTTGGAACTAAAGTTGATTTGAATTGATTTGTGAAATTGGAAGAAACAATTCTAATTAGAAACTATTTTTGATATAAACACTTTTAAATAAATAAACTATTTTAATATATATTATTTTAAATTATAAAAAAATTTTAATATATATTTTATATATAAACTGTTTTAATATATTAACTATTTTAATCTATAACCTAATTTTAAATATAAACTATTTTTAAAGTATAACTATTCTAATATATAAACTACTTTTAATATTCAAACTGTTTAAGTTGGAACTGTTATGATTTAGATTTAATGGATTTAAATGTGAATACTTTGATACGACGGTTTAACCTATTTTGTGGTCATGATTTTTGGAAATGAATATGATTTAAAGTGAATAATGATTTCGAAAGTGAATATGATTTCGAAAGTGATATGATTTCGAAAGTGAATTACGATTTCGAAAGTGATATAATTTTGAAATGAATATGATATTATGATAAGAAGTATGAACTATTTGAAATGAAAAATGACCACGGTGTGAAATAAGTTTGGTTGTTAAGGAGACTGGGATCGGGTATTGTCATACTCTTTGCCAATACCGAAAACCACTTTGACAACTGTGCACGTGTGGGAGAATCCAGAACGGAGTAGGATGGTTTGGAGAATGTTTGTATGAGGTATGAACGCAGCCCCGCCCCCTCGAGTCAGCTTGATATGACTAAAACAGGAGTTATACCTGGGCCAAGTGAGGTCGCACCTCCGATCGAGCATGATTCTTCGAAACCATATCTATTACTTTGTGATTTGATTGGGTGCACCTTTGATTTGGGAGTGTGTCTCGAGGTGGGCGGTAGTAGCTATTGTGCATTACCACCAACCTGGTTCTGCAAAACGGTAGTATCCTACCCTAGGCATTGCCTCGCGTGCCTTGTCATACCCCTTATTGCGCCCTCTACGAGTTCGGTCTGTGTCGTACACTATGGAGTGCCCTCTGATAGCCCTCCAGTTTACAGAGGAATTATGGTACTGTGTAGACTACGACATTTATATAAAAATGTGTTAAGGGGGATATGGGTAACGCCTTAACGCTATTTTAATATTTTACTTTAATGTAGACATAATCTATATAGCATATTGTATTATGTATATAAATAGTTCCACGGATCCTTAAGGGATGGAATCCTCACATCCTTTAAGTTATATTGCATTTCGCTTGGAAATTTCACTTGAGTTCATTTACTAGCATAAGAATGTTAATCCTGACTTGAGCGTTTTGTGTTTTGCTTTATGCTCGGGTCAGACTGAGTGTCACAAAATTTAAGACTCACCTTTTGAGCTTGGAGCTCTGCTTGGAGATCTATCTTCTATCTATTTAGATTTCAGTTAGTTTAGTTATTTATGTTCATACTTGTCATTTGCTTATGTATTAGAGACTTCTATGTATTTGGGATTTCTGCTGTATTTTGTTTGTACTCTGATGTTTCTGTAGTGCCTTCATGAACTACTATTTATCTATTCCGCAACTTATTTTTGTATTACTCTGTGTCCGTAATTCTATGATTGATTTATTTACTATATATGCTAAATTTTTCCAAATATAAAAATAACATCTATTGTTTGGAGCAATTCAAGTCTGACATGTGTGGATTATTGTCGATTTGAATGGTTCGAAATGAGGGTCGTTACAAGTGGTATCAGAGCTCTAGTTTTTGAAAAACTTAGCTTATGGAGTAAAAACTCATTAGAGATAGGATAGTAATTCCCTAGAGTGAGTAAAATTAATTACAGAATCATCTTGATTCGAGCTTGAAATTCTTTGTTAGGATTCTCTTTGATTAGGATTTCCTTTGAATTTTGGACTTTACCTTTTTTCTAAAATCCATTCTTGTATTTTCGTGTTCTTCTTGATACTGGAGCATCCCATAGCTTTATTTCTATTGATTCTGTAATAAATTTAAGCACATCTTGCAACCCCAATTGGCTACTTCATCCTTATTTGTGACTAATCCCATCAGAAGTCCCGCCAACCTTAGTATTATTTGAAAAGGGGTTAAACTCCTTTACAACAAGTGTCGATACACCGGAGATTTCTATGTCCTCAGTTTTGATGCATTTAATATCTTACTTGGAGGTGATTGGTTAAAGCATTATGATGCTGTTATTTCTTGGAAACCCTAAACGTTTCTTTAGTAGACAACCAGGGTAATTCTCTTGTGATCGAATGTCGAACGCTTCAGGATTTTGCAGATAGTTTTATCTTTTCGTCTTCATCGATCCAGTTCTGATTTGATTTCGTCAATTCCTATTTATCAGTTTTGTCTGTCGAATCATGTCCATTTAGCGTTGCTTGGGAATTCGTAGCTCATTTCTTTGTCAAATCCCTCTAGCCTTGAAAGGTGAGCAGTCACTCACGATTAATGTAACGACCCGTAAATTTCAACTGTTTTAATAACGTAATTAGTTGAAATTTTATGAAATTTAAACGATAAAATTTTGAAATAAAAATTTAATATTTGGAATACGTCTAGTTAAACATAGCAACTGGTAAATTTTCGTCCGAAAATATGAAAGTTTATTTCGCGCGTAAATTCACTTCAATTTAATCAGTTAAAAAGCGTTGAAAATAAAACGTTTTCAAAACCAAAATATCTTTACATAGAAAAATTCTAAACCATCTTCTGAGCAAGATGTCAGTTTGTCGTTTTTCCAAATTCGGACATCTTTGGCTCCGTCGATCTTATTTTTCAGCGTTTTTCTTGCATTTTTCCGCTAGTGGAAAATTCGAATTTTTATAAATTCAATCATACCACTGATATCCATATACCGTTTTGATCATCTCGTCGTGCTGATTTCTACGGTATATTCGATTGTCAAAATTCGGTGTCTGGTGTGCGTTGCACGTCGCGAAACGAATTCGTATCGGTTGTGCAATTTAACTCTTTTAGCTTCCCACTCTTTTCCTATTCCACCGTATAAAAAAATTATTCAAGAATGCAGCTTTTGACCTTTGAAATTTTGACTGTTAATATATTTGGTTTCCAATGGTACACTTTTATTCCAAACGTCTTAATTGAAAAGTGGCATTTGTTATATTGTTTTATATTTTCAAAAAGCTTTTCAGCTCCTCACATTTATTCTTCTTCCCCACCCTTTACCTCTCCCATTTCCCTTCACACATCAACTGAATGCAAACATCCACCACCTCGCGTTCGTGAAGACGCAAACAATTGCCTCCAGGCCGAGCACAGCTTTGCTCTGCCAATCGACAGCGGCCTCCGTTCTCCTTCCCTCCGCCCACGCTAAAACAGCCTACGCGACCTTCAACCTCCTCTGGCCGAAGCTTGCATTCCCACGCAGCCATATCTATATAGGTGATGTCTATATGTATTGTTTCCCATTGATCTCTGGTTTCTTTCCTTCCTTTTCGTTTTATATATGCCTCTATTATGAAATATATGTACAGTGCTTGTTGATATGGTAAGCATACCTATCACTTTTTATAATATATACTGTTCTCATATGTAGACGTAAGGCTATAGGATCCAAATCTTATGTTAGTTCGAAAAAAAAAGATTATATAAAATATGGTTATACAATAATATTTTAAAGAGAAGTAGATCTTTCGATTTTGAGATATATAAAGTTATTTAGCATGGGTGCATGATTTACATTAGTTAATTAAAAGTAATACTATAATATATATATGGGTTTGTAATACATATGACTGTTTTCCTGATATCATGTCACTTATACGTTACCTAATTAAGCATGTTTATATTATCTCCATAGTAAACATTGTTCACATATAGCTTAGATGCATGGGTGCGTGTCCTGTATATTGTTAAGAGTAAAATTACTGTTTCTAGTATATAAGTTTATGTGTGCGTTAGTTTATGTAAAAGTTGAATTTATACATATATATGTTAGTTATTCGTGCGGTAGGAATATATAAGTTGTAAATGGGTTTTACATCTTACTGTTATAATATATAACATGGTTCTAAGTATAAATCATTGGCAGCGTTTTTTTTTGCATTACACTATATTATAGTATGTAATGATATTTTAACATGGGTACACAGTTTACGGTCCATAATAGTTTACTCTTAGAAATTTTTTGGTCATTATATATATTTGTTAGTATTTAAAGCTGTATGGGTCGGTTAAATAATAAAAAAAAAACGTTATTCGTTTATTTTAAAATTTATATAACTGATATATGTGCACTTGTAAGAGTATATAGAGAACAACACCATTCTTTGTGAATACATATGTTGCGTATGCCAGTACATACTGCTGCGTGCACCTATTTTTTTCTAATTTCAGCTGTTGTGTTTATATAAATTTAGTTAAAAAGTTATACTATAAATTTTATGCTGTGAGATATATATATTTCAGATTTAAGGTTTACATGGATTAGTTTAATAAGTGATAAAGTAGGCTCTTATAAAAAGGTTTTACACAGTAGCTTTTATGTGTATATTAAAGTAAATTATAAAAATATCGTGTTTATATAGGATATATGAAAAGTTTTAAGTTTATATATCTATATTAGTATTATTTCAAACATATATTAGGTATATGTGTTAGATTGTGTTATATGTGTTTGATTCAAGCGATGATTTCGAAATGCCTATATATTTAATTTGATACGAGCTTAAATTTAAAATATGATTTCTCTTTTAGTTATATATGGACATGTATAGTTCATCTATACGAATTTTTCTTCATCGATATAGTTCTAATTCGTTTATCAATTCTTGATTTCAGCCTTGTTCGTTCAATTCGTATTCAATCTTGCTTTGCTTTGAAATCCGTGCTTGGAATCGTAGCTCACTCTATCGTCGAATCTCTCTCTAGCCTCGAAAGGTGAGCAATCACTCACGATTAACGTTCTTTTATTTATTAAATTTGATTTCAATTGAAACGACAATTGAAATATGCTGCTGTTAGTTAATTACACTATTATATATGCTATTGCCTGTATCAGTTCACCTGTGACATCTGACACCATTATCTGTTAATTATTTTTGCGTTGATAATACAGTTTGGCTGATAATTGATTGATTGTTGATGTTTATATTGGACGTTAAATTGTTAATGTTAAAATGATAAACAGAATGAAATTGAACTTGATATAGGATGATTAAATGTTAAATTTGATTAACTGACATTTGTATGATATGATCCCTTTAACTGTTAACTTTATGGACTCGTATGATTTGTTTAATTTTATTTTGAACCACTGAATGTATGTTGTTAAACTGATGATGTATGAAATTGTAAATAGATGACAAGTGAAAACCGTAATGTAATAATCTTTAATCTACATGAAATGATAGTGTAGATTCTAGAAATGATTATATTAATTCGTACAAATAACAATGCGAATTAATACGGTTATTTCGGGATTATTTGAATTGATTATTGGATTGTTATTGTTTGTTGTTGTTGCTTGTTTATTTACTTTGACACCATCCCAGTTATCACACTGCAAGTTCCCTTTGCTATGTTTTGATTTTGAATTGGATTGGAATCGGGTTGAAATGACAAATACCCAAAATTGAACTTTGACCTAGGATAGAGAATTAAATAAAAACCCGATTGGTCAATAATTCGATTTAAAAATAAAATGAAGATTTTATTGAATAAATAATATGGTTTTGAAATGAAGTTGAAATTGGAATTTTAATCAAAGGGAAAATGTTAATATTTAATAATCTGAAATAGAATATTAACAATGTAATTAATGAATGAATATTGTTAAATTTGAGAAATGATTGAATTTAGTTTGAAATTATTAAACTTTGAAATGATTTAATAATTAAGTTTGAAATTATAATTAAGTTGAAATTATTAAACTTTGAAATTATTTAATGATTAAGTTTTGAATTATTTAATAATTAAATATGATTGAATTATTTAATGATTAAATTAAATCGAACTGTTGAATAAGTGAATTTTACTTCGTAAAGAATTGAAATTGAGTTTCTTTATTAATTAAGTTTTGGAAAATTATTTAAGGAAGTAAATAAGTGAAATTGGATTTCTTTAACAAAAATGAAATGTGATATTTTTGGAATTAATGTAAGACTTGTAATTGGAGAATTGATTTGACGAATTTAGTTTAATTCAAAATTGTAAGTTTTGTTTTAATGAAGTTGAACTTAAGAATTGATTAAATGAATTGGAAATTTAATAGAAATTGTTTTGAATGATAAAGTAACTTAACGAATATTGAATGAAATCGATAAATGAGTTTAAATTGATTTGAATGTTAAATAGAATTTATTTAAATGATTTCGGAATGAAACTTATATACGAACTTGAATCAATATTTGAATTGTTTTAAATAGAAATTGAAATTGAATTATAAGATTTTGAAACGGAAAATTGGAAGTTTTGAAACGAAAATTTGGAAATTGTTTTAGAAAGACAAATGAAATGTTGATTTACGAATTCTATTTGAAATTGAAATTGATTTGGTTTTTGAAATATATAAACGACCAATCGGTGTAATAATTACGAAAGTTATTAAAGAGACCGGGATCGGTAATGGATATACTCTCTATCTGAACCGAAACCACTTTAATAACTATACGCGGAGTGTTGATCCAGAACGAAGTGGATGGTTTTGATGAACGCGTTGACTGAAGAAAGAGAACGATTTTGGATGACCCCTGATATGACTAAAACAGGAGCCGCGCCGGGCCATTGAGGATCGCCATCTCTAGCGGACACACTTCTTCGATACCATATCTATTACTTTTGTGATTCGATTTGGGTGCACCCCTCGATTTGGGAGTGTTGTTCGCGGTGTTGGGGTAGTAGCTGCTATGCCCAACATCAGTCCGGATCAGGCAACTACTAGTATCCTAGTTGGTATCGCCTCATGTACCTTGTCATACTGATTATCCTATTCGCGACCACTACGATTTTGATTTGTACCTTTAGTATATGGATTGCCCTCTGGTGACTTCCGGTTTTGGGGAAACTACGGTCTTGTATATGCTTTTGGGAATAAACAGGTTAAGAGGTGTATGGGCCCTGCTTAACCCTACTTTGATATCTTTATATTACTGATAGACATTATCTACTTAGCGTACATTACTACATAGTAGATAGTTTAACGGATCCTTAAAGGATGGTTATTCCAAACATCCTTTGAGTTACTTGTATTTCAATTGCTATTTCACTTGAGTTGGATTTATTAATATAAGAATGTTAATCCTGACTCGAGTGTCTTGTGTTTTGCTTTACGCTCGGGTCAGACTGAGTGTACCAGTATTCGAGACTCACCTTTGGAGTTGGAGCTTTGCTTGAAGATCCAGCCATCTATTCTGCTTTCAGTATTCGATGATTCCAGTGATGTATTCTGATTTAACTCTGATGTATCGTATTACTCTTCTGTTGTAAACTCTGATGTATTTTATATATTCATATAGTAGCTTCATGAACTACTATTTCTTTTATTTCCGCTGCAATTATTACTCTGTGTCTGTGTTCTGTGATTATTTATTTACTGTATATGTTCAGTTTTGCCAAATTTAAATTAACAACGCGGTATTTTGAGCAATTCAACTCCGGCATGAGTGTCTACCTATACACTTATAATGGACGCGAATGGTCCAAAATTCTGGGTCGTTACAGTTGGTATCAGAGCTTTGGTAGCTCTAGGCAAAACTCAACATATAGGGTAAATGTATTTACAGAATCACTCTCATTTGAGTTTCAATCTTTTCCTTTGACTCAATTCCTTTGAATTTTGGAACGTTCCCTGCGGTTCCGAAATTCATCAGTGTCCTTCACTATTCGTCTTCTTTCAATTCTGGAGCACCCCACAACTCCATTTTGAATGATATCTATAATAAATCGGCGGTCTCGCCAATCTTCGAATGATTCGTAAAGGAGTAAAACTCCTTTATAATAGGCATCGATTTACCGGAGATTTCTGTATCCTCGGTTTACGATGTTATCTATTACCTGATATACCTGAATTCTATCTCTTGAGATCGAGTGTTGATTTACCTCGAAATTCAGCATCGATCTTATTCTTGAAGTTATGGACGACCCAGTTAAGGTTGCCCGTGAATTAAATAAACTTACCCATCTCCCGATTCTATTATTGAATCATCTTATCTTTTCTTTCGAATTTGTCTTCGAATCAAAATTCTCTTTGATTTGATTTACATCAAATTTGAATCTCTATCCTTGCTTTGAAATCCATTCTTGTATCATCGAGCGAGGAAGTGTATTTGTAAATTTATATTTAAAATACTTTGTGTTGTTTGAGTTGTTGATGTTGATTTGGGTTTCTGATCGATTCGTCTGATCAACGCTATCGATAGGATTTCCAAAACACTTGAACAGAGAAAACTGACACATTATTATTTTCAAATGGAATAAATTTGTATGAATATATTATAGATATATATAAGTAAAATTTTCTGGAATTTAATAAGCTAATTAAGTTGGTGGTTGAAATGATAATAATTGATTATCACTTATTGTTCTATAAATGAATTTTAAACATGGGTTATAAACTGATTCGAAATTTAAATGAATTTAACATTTAGAATTTGAGAATTTAATTTCCAGTAATTTCAAGCTTTGGTTTTAAATCTTTAAAATGTATATTATTGAAGGTATTTTCAAATAGAAACCGTTTTCAAAGAATCTTAAAATGTTGAAATCAGTGCTCTTCTCTTTGTCGCTGGAAAATAATTTCGGTGATGGCGGCCGCATCATCGACATTCATTTTCGAGTTTCGAAGTGGAGAAACCATTCTGTAGCTTGCTACGGTTTTGTTTTGAGAAAAAATATATATTTTGATTTGAATTTCTTCAGTATATTTTGATTTATATATATATATATATAGGTATCTTATTTTAAAAATTTAATTTGATTGATATAAATATATGATATATAACTCTAAATTGTTAAAAGTTAATCGGAAATCAAATTCTTAAATTTTGTTAAAGGATGATTTTTATTATAAATAAAACAAAAAATTTGGAATAAATATTTAAACCTGAATAATTGAATTGGGAAAATTTTATTGTATATTGTTCAACTGCATTCTAATACAACTTACCTAAATCATTCAGAAGTTGAATATGTAATTGGATAATATATAAGATAAATTGAATTTATAAATAAAATTTGAGTGTTTATAATAAATGTTATACACTAAATTTTGATTATAAAGATGTTAATAGAGTTAGATAGGATAATAAGTAAACTCGGTTAATAATGAAATAAATTTGTTTTGAAGAATTAATAAATTTGTTTTGAAAGAATTAATAAATTGAAATTTGATCAATATATGAAAATACCTTGAATTTAAAGGAAATTAATAGATGTAAATTAATTTAAATCGAAACTTTATGGTTTAAATTAATTTATATGGTTTAAATATAGGTAATAAGATATATTAAGTAGAATAAATTTAACAATAATTTGGAATAAAGAAGAATTTAAATTGCTGAAATAAAATATGATTGTAATAAATGACTATTCAAAATTATGATTTTTAAACTGTAAATTTAAGAAAATGGGATAATAAAATAATGAATTTAGAAATAGTTGAGATTGATTTTAGTGAAATCAAATGGATTAAATCAATTATTGAATATCAATTAATTTAAATTTGAATTTATATGGTTTAAATTAATTGTTATTTTGTATTTCAAATCTGTTTTCTTTCTGGTTGTTTCTGTTCTCCTACCTCGTTCCTTTTCGGGGACGAAAAGTTTTGAGTGGGGGAGAGTGTAACGACCCGTAAATTTCAACTGTTTTAATAACGTAATTAGTTGAAATTTTATGAAATTTAAACGATAAAATTTTGAAATAAAAATTTAATATTTGGAATACGTCTAGTTAAACATAGCAACTGGTAAATTTTCGTCCGAAAATATGAAAGTTTATTTCGCGCGTAAATTCACTTCAATTTAATCAGTTAAAAAGCGTTGAAAATAAAACGTTTTCAAAACCAAAATATTTTTACATAGAAAAATTCTAAACCATCTTCTGAGCAAGATGTCAGTTTGTCGTTTTTCCAAATTCGGACATCTTTGGCTCCGTCGATCTTATTTTTCAGCGTTTTTCTTGCATTTTTCCGCTAGTGGAAAATTCGAATTTTTATAAATTCAATCATACCACTGATATCCATATACCGTTTTGATCATCTCGTCGTGCTGATTTCTACGGTATATTCGATTGTCAAAATTCGGTGTCTGGTGTGCGTTGCACGTCGCGAAACGAATTCGTATCGGTTGTGCAATTTAACTCTTTTAGCTTCCCACTCTTTTCCTATTCCACCGTATAAAAAAATTATTCAAGAATGCAGCTTTTGACCTTTGAAATTTTGACTGTTAATATATTTGGTTTCCAATGGTACACTTTTATTCCAAACGTCTTAATTGAAAAGTGGCATTTGTTATATTGTTTTATATTTTCAAAAAGCTTTTCAGCTCCTCACATTTATTCTTCTTCCCCACCCTTTACCTCTCCCATTTCCCTTCACACATCAACTGAATGCAAACATCCACCACCTCGCGTTCGTGAAGACGCAAACAATTGCCTCCAGGCCGAGCACAGCTTTGCTCTGCCAATCGACAGCGGCCTCCGTTCTCCTTCCCTCCGCCCACGCTAAAACAGCCTGCGCGACCTTCAACCTCCTCTGGCCGAAGCTTGCATCCCCACGCAGCCATATCTATATAGGTGATGTCTATATGTATTGTTTCCCATTGATCTCTGGTTTCTTTCCTTCCTTTTCGTTTTATATATGCCTCTATTATGAAATATATATACAGTGCTTGTTGATATGGTAAGCATACCTATCACTTTTTATAATATATACTGTTCTCATATGTAGACGTAAGGCTATAGGATCCAAATCTTATGTTAGTTCGAAAAAAAAAGATTATATAAAATATGGTTATACAATAATATTTTAAAGAGAAGTAGATCTTTCGATTTTGAGATATATAAAGTTATTTAGCATGGGTGCATGATTTACATTAGTTAATTAAAAGTAATACTATAATATATATATGGGTTTGTAATACATATGACTGTTTTCCTGATATCATGTCACTTATACGTTACCTAATTAAGCATGTTTATATTATCTCCATAGTAAACATTGTTCACATATAGCTTAGATGCATGGGTGCGTGTCCTGTATATTGTTAAGAGTAAAATTACTGTTTCTAGTATATAAGTTTATGTGTGCGTTAGTTTATGTAAAAGTTGAATTTATACATATATATGTTAGTTATTCGTGCGGTAGGAATATATAAGTTGTAAATGGGTTTTACATCTTACTGTTATAATATATAACATGGTTCTAAGTATAAATCATTGGCAGCGTTTTTTTTTTGCATTACACTATATTATAGTATGTAATGATATTTTAACATGGGTACACAGTTTACGGTCCATAATAGTTTACTCTTAGAAAATTTTTGGTCATTATATATATTTGTTAGTATTTAAAGCTGTATGGGTCGGTTAAATAAAAAAAAAACGTTATTCGTTTATTTTAAAATTTATATAACTGATATATGTGCACTTGTAAGAGTATATAGAGAACAACACCATTCTTTGTGAATACATATGTTGCGTATGCCAGTACATACTGCTGCGTGCACCTATTTTTTTCTAATTTCAGCTGTTGTGTTTATATAAATTTAGTTAAAAAGTTATACTATAAATTTTATGCTGTGAGATATATATATTTCAGATTTAAGGTTTACATGGATTAGTTTAATAAGTGATAAAGTAGGCTCTTATAAAAAGGTTTTACACAGTAGCTTTTATGTGTATATTAAAGTAAATTATAAAAATATCGTGTTTATATAGGATATATGAAAAGTTTTAAGTTTATATATCTATATTAGTATTATTTCAAACATATATTAGGTATATGTGTTAGATTGTGTTATATGTGTTTGATTCAAGCGATGATTTCGAAATGCCTATATATTTAATTTGATACGAGCTTAAATTTAAAATATGATTTCTCTTTTAGTTATATATGGACATGTATAGTTCATCTATACGAATTTTTCTTCATCGATATAGTTCTAATTCGTTTATCAATTCTTGATTTCAGCCTTGTTCGTTCAATTCGTATTCAATCTTGCTTTGCTTTGAAATCCGTGCTTGGAATCGTAGCTCACTCTATCGTCGAATCTCTCTCTAGCCTCGAAAGGTGAGCAATCACTCACGATTAACGTTCTTTTATTTATTAAATTTGATTTCAATTGAAACGACAATTGAAATATGCTGCTGTTAGTTAATTACACTATTATATATGCTATTGCCTGTATCAGTTCACCTGTGACATCTGACACCATTATCTGTTAATTATTTTTGCGTTGATAATACAGTTTGGCTGATAATTGATTGATTGTTGATGTTTATATTGGACGTTAAATTGTTAATGTTAAAATGATAAACAGAATGAAATTGAACTTGATATAGGATGATTAAATGTTAAATTTGATTAACTGACATTTGTATGATATGATCCCTTTAACTGTTAACTTTATGGACTCGTATGATTTGTTTAATTTTATTTTGAACCACTGAATGTATGTTGTTAAACTGATGATGTATGAAATTGTAAATAGATGACAAGTGAAAACCGTAATGTAATAATCTTTAATCTACATGAAATGATAGTGTAGATTCTAGAAATGATTATATTAATTCGTACAAATAACAATGCGAATTAATACTGTTATTTCGGGATTATTTGAATTGATTATTGGATTGTTATTGTTTGTTGTTGTTGCTTGTTTATTTACTTTGACACCATCCCAGTTATCACACTGCAAGTTCCCTTTGCTATGTTTTGATTTTGAATTGGATTGGAATCGGGTTGAAATGACAAATACCCAAAATTGAACTTTGACCTAGGATAGAGAATTAAATAAAAACCCGATTGGTCAATAATTCAATTTAAAAATAAAATGAAGATTTTATTGAATAAATAATATGGTTTTGAAATGAAGTTGAAATTGGAATTTTAATCAAAGGGAAAATGTTAATATTTAATAATCTGAAATAGAATATTAACAATGTAATTAATGAATGAATATTGTTAAATTTGAGAAATGATTGAATTTAGTTTGAAATTATTAAACTTTGAAATGATTTAATAATTAAGTTTGAAATTATAATTAAGTTGAAATTATTAAACTTTGAAATTATTTAATGATTAAGTTTTGAATTATTTAATAATTAAATATGATTGAATTATTTAATGATTAAATTAAATCGAACTGTTGAATAAGTGAATTTTACTTCGTAAAGAATTGAAATTGAGTTTCTTTATTAATTAAGTTTTGGAAAATTATTTAAGGAAGTAAATAAGTGAAATTGGATTTCTTTAACAAAAATGAAATGTGATATTTTTGGAATTAATGTAAGACTTGTAATTGGAGAATTGATTTGACGAATTTAGTTTAATTCAAAATTGTAAGTTTTGTTTTAATGAAGTTGAACTTAAGAATTGATTAAATGAATTGGAAATTTAATAGAAATTGTTTTGAATGATAAAGTAACTTAACGAATATTGAATGAAATCGATAAATGAGTTTAAATTGATTTGAATGTTAAATAGAATTTATTTAAATGATTTCGGAATGAAACTTATATACGAACTTGAATCAATATTTGAATTGTTTTAAATAGAAATTGAAATTGAATTATAAGATTTTGAAACGGAAAATTGGAAGTTTTGAAACGAAAATTTGGAAATTGTTTTAGAAAGACAAATGAAATGTTGATTTACGAATTCTATTTGAAATTGAAATTGATTTGGTTTTTGAAATATATAAACGACCAATCGGTGTAATAATTACGAAAGTTATTAAAGAGACCGGGATCGGTAATGGATATACTCTCTATCTGAACCGAAACCACTTTAATAACTATACGCGGAGTGTTGATCCAGAACGAAGTGGATGGTTTTGATGAACGCGTTGATTGAAGAAAGAGAACGATTTTGGATGACCCCTGATATGACTAAAATAGGAGCCGTGCCGGGCCATTGAGGATCGCCATCTCTAGCGGACACACTTCTTCGATACCATATCTATTACTTTTGTGATTCGATTTGGGTGCACCCCTCGATTTGGGAGTGTTGTTCGCGGTGTTGGGGTAGTAGCTGCTATGCCCAACATCAGTCCGGATCAGGCAACTACTAGTATCCTAGTTGGTATCGCCTCATGTACCTTGTCATACTGATTATCCTATTCGCGACCACTACGATTTTGATTTGTACCTTTAGTATATGGATTGCCCTCTGGTGACTTCCGGTTTTGGGGAAACTACGGTCTTGTATATGCTTTTGGGAATAAACAGGTTAAGAGGTGTATGGGCCCTGCTTAACCCTACTTTGATATCTTTATATTACTGATAGACATTATCTACTTAGCGTACATTACTACATAGTAGATAGTTTAACGGATCCTTAAAGGATGGTTATTCCAAACATCCTTTGAGTTACTTGTATTTCAATTGCTATTTCACTTGAGTTGGATTTATTAATATAAGAATGTTAATCCTGACTCGAGTGTCTTGTGTTTTGCTTTACGCTCGGGTCAGACTGAGTGTACCAGTATTCGAGACTCACCTTTGGAGTTGGAGCTTTGCTTGAAGATCCAGCCATCTATTCTGCTTTCAGTATTCGATGATTCCAGTGATGTATTCTGATTTAACTCTGATGTATCGTATTACTCTTCTGTTGTAAACTCTGATGTATTTTATATATTCATATAGTAGCTTCATGAACTACTATTTCTTTTATTTCCGCTGCAATTATTACTCTGTGTCTGTGCTCTGTGATTATTTATTTACTGTATATGTTCAGTTTTGCCAAATTTAAATTAACAACGCGGTATTTTGAGCAATTCAACTCCGGCATGAGTGTCTACCTATACACTTATAATGGACGCGAATGGTCCAAAATTCTGGGTCGTTACAATTAACGTTCTTATATTTATTAAATTTGATTTCAATTGAAACGACAATTAAAATATGCGGCTAATTTGAACTGTTAATTATTTAATTATTATATATGATATGCTATTATCTGTAATTGTTCACCTGTGGGATATGACACCATATCCGTTGTTTATAATTTTTTTTTATCAGTGATGATATATCTCTGTTGTTGATATGTTATATTATTATCATAACTATTCTCACTCGACATGTTACCTGTTAGTATAGAATTCCCTATGGGTTGAAATGATACATACCCGAACGATCTTGTAGAATAGGAGAAAATCGTTATGGGTTGAAATGATAAAACTAAGCGATTTTCATCGAATTGAATTTGGGATTACGGGTTGAAAAGATATATACCTGTAGGTATTTAAATTGCGGATTGAAATGATAAATATCCGTACCACTTGACCATAGGATAGAAAATTATATACAAACACTGTTGGTCTATATATATATATATATATATATATATATATATATATTGAAAATGATTTCCAAGGTTTTGAAAAGAAATATATGCAGTTTTAATAAAGATTGATTTTAAGATATTATATTTTTAAGATAGATTTTATAATAATTTTAATAAATTAAGTTGGAAAGAGAAATAGGAATTAATTTGAAATTTATTTGAATTCTACTTAAATAAAACCGATTTGAAAATTATTAAATTTGAGATTTTAAAGATATGATTTATAACCTGATTTTGATTTAAAGTGATTAAATGAATATTTCAAGCAAATAAATTGAAGGGAATATTTAGTTTATATAAATTGTAATTTAAGGTTTATTTAAATGATATTGGATTGACTAAGTGAATTTTTCAATAGAAAATAATGGTAAAGTTGAATTTGAAATATAAATGAATTTAAGCTTTGAAATCTATTGAAATTGAAATGGTTTAAATTGTAGTTTATATATGTATTTGAAATCGATATGAATTTTAAATGGTTTTGAACTGAATTGAAATTGGTGAATTAATCTTAAATAAAATTGAATTTTGGAATTCGAGTGATCTGAATCGATTTGTGAAATTTGAGGAAACTATATTTTTTTTATTCTATATAAAGTATTTTAATATGTAAAAATATTTTACTTTATGAATTATTTTTAATATAAACTATTTTAATATACTAATAATTTTAATATAAACTATTTTAATATACAACCATTTTATTATATAAACTATTTTCAGGAAAATGGACACAGGGAAGAAGTTGCTAAAAAATTTAGTCTCAGGGACAACAAGTTTGCTTTTTAGTCTGTAGGACATTTTTAGTGTAAACAGAAAATGATAGTTACAACTATCATTCTGTGATTTGCACTAGAAAGTGTCCTTCAGCCTAAAAAGTAAACTTGTTGTCCCTGAGACTAATTTTTTTTTCAACTTTTTCCTTGAGCCTAAAAACCCCAACTATTTTTTTATAATCTATTTGATTATATATATATATTCAATATTTAAACTCTTTAAGTAGAAAGTGCTATGATTTCAGAAGTGTTATGATTTCCAAGTGTTATGATTTCCTAAGTGTTATGGTTTCAAAAATTTTATAATTTCAGAAGTGTTATAATTTTGGAAAGTGTTATGATTTTGGAAATGAATATTACTTTAAGTAAAAATAAGGATATCGTATTGATATGACTTTGAAATGTTATGATATTTTGAAATGACCACGGTGTTATAATAACGTTTAGTTGTTAAAGAGACCGGGATCGGATATTGTCATACTCTCTACCAATAACAAAAACCACTTTAACCACTGTGTACGTGGTGGAGATTCCAGAATGAATTAGGATGGTTTGGTGATGATTCTGTATGATATTTACGTGACCCTGACTCCTGTGAGTCAGCTTCATGCGGATAAAATGGGAGCCACGCCGGGCCAAGTGAGGTCATTCCTCCAATCGGGCACATTTCTTCGATACCATTCTATTGCTTTTGTGATTTGATTAGGTGTACCCTTTGATTTGGGAGTGTGTCACGAGGTGGGCGGTAGTATCTGCTATGCGTTATCACTAGTCCGGATCCACAAACGGTATCTCTACCCTGGCATTGCCTCGAGTGTCGTGTCGCATGCCCTGTCGCGCCTTCTACGAGTTTGTTTTGTGTCGTACCTATGGAGTGCTCCCTGATAGTCCACTTGCGGGTAGATTTTACAGTATCTGTATAGACTATGACATTATATAAAATGTGTTAAGGGGGATATGGGTAACGCCTTAGCGCTATTTTAATAGTTTACTTTACTATAGACATTATTATAATAGCGTATATTACTACATAGTAGATAGTTCCACGGACCCTTAGAGAATGGCTATCCCAAACATCCTTTAAGTTACTTGTATTTCAGTTAACATTTCACTTGAGTAGGATTTTTTAATATAAGAATGTTAATCCTAACTCGAGTGTTTTGTGTTTTGCTTTACGCTCGGGTCAGACTGAGTGTCGCAGCATTGAGACTCACCTTTGGAGTTGGAGCTTCGCTTGGAGATCCATCTATATCTATTCAGCTTCCAGTTGTTCAGTTGACTCCAGTGATATATTCAGATTTTTTTATTTCACTGCTGTATTCGAGACTTCTGTTGTATCTTGTTTTAACTCTGTTGTATATATATAGTAGCTTCATGAACTACTATTCATTTGTTCCTCTGCTTATTATTGTAATGCTCTATGTCTATGATTCTGTGATTTATTTATTTACTATATATGCTGAGTTTTGCCAAATTAACAATCTGAAATTTTGAGCAATTCAAGTCCGACATGTGCGGATGCGCATGGCACGAAATACCGAGTCGTTACAGTTCACCTCCATCTTCCAACCCTTGCTCAGCCGCTACTCCACCACACCGAAACTCTACACGACAGCCGCCAACCCCTACCACTGCTCCCCTCTATAGCTCGTTTCCGCTAGCACACCACCCTTGCCGATCTCTAGCCGTCGTCTTTCCATCCTGACAACCGAACACCAAGCACTCCATCGCCAAAACCCACCACCTCTCTCCGCCTCCAACAGACCCGCCACTAGAGAACCCGAACCGCCACCTTCTCGCCTTCCCATAGCCTGAGCTGACCCAGCACCCTACAACAGCCGCTCCGCCCTCTGCTCCACACCAATCCCAAACAACCATCAACCTCCAACTCTTTCCATTGCCGTGCAGTAGTTTTTCTCATCCCCTTCTATTATATAAAAAAAGTGATCAGTTATATATATATATATATATATATATTCATCGAATTCAAGTGCTTTGCCTCATGTGCTCGCTATCCGAAAATCTCAGTAGCTTTTGCTTTGCTCTGCTCGTGTCTGTATCCATATGCGTGTTTGTGTCACCATCTTCGCCATCATTGTTTTCTTAGCAATGAAAGGTGAGCGATCACTCACGATTAACATTCATATGTCAGTAAATTGACTTCACATGAAATGACGATTGACATATGTTGTTAATTTGAATTTGTTAGTGATTTGATCATTGAATCTGATATGTTAATATTTAAAATTGTTTACCTATGTTAATTGACATATGACATCATAACATGTTAAATATATATTATATTTAAATTGTTAGTATTGATCCACGCTTGAAATTGATATGTATGCTATTTTATATTATTATTCTATTGCTCTCACATTGCAAGTTCCCTGTTAATTTAGAAAATCACTATAGGTTGAAATGATACATACCCGAACGATCTTATTGTAACGACCCGTATTTTTCACGGATCGAAAAGTTCGTCAAATCTGGAATTTTTGCATTTTTAAGTCATTTCAGATTTTTGGGGAAATTTGTCTAAGTCCTAGGTCGTGGACGACCTAAGAGCTAAGTCGTGACCGAGTTAAGGACTTGCGAGTTAGTGTTAGGTCGTGGGTTAGTTGGAGCGACCTATAAAATTGTGCAACCTAGGATTTAGTTAAGTAATTAGGTCGGCAGAGCAAGTTAACGACCTAAAGACTGACCGACTTAAGAAGTTTAGGCGACCTAAGGAAGAGTAGTAGGCGACCTAAGTATTCTGGGGTAGAGTTAGGTCGGCAACGACCTAAGAGAATGTTGTGAGCGACCTAAGTTTTGTTAAGTGTTAGGTCGGCTGGGAAAGTTAGCGACCTAGTAGTTGCCGAGTTAGCGACCTAGTAGTTGCCGAGTTAGCGACCTAGTAGTTGCCGAGTTAGCGACCTAGTAGTTGCCGAGTTAGCGACCTAGTAGTTGGCGACCTAAGGACCTAAGGAGTTAACAAGTTGGCGACCTTAGGAGTTAGGCTAAGTGTTAGGTCGCGTGGAGGCTTAAGGAATTAGGTCGTAACCTGTTAAGTCGTAGGTCGCTGGGTTTCGTCTAAGTGTTAGGTCGTAACCTGTTAAGTCGTAGGTCGCTGGGTTTCGTCTAAGTGTTAGGTCGTAACCTGTTAAGTCGTAGGTCGCTGGGTTTCGTCTAAGTGTTAGGTCGAAGTATGTGTTAAGTCGTAGGTCGACTTAATAGTTAGGTCGTATGCGCAGAAGTGTTAGATCGTAGGAGTTGAGGCGCGCGTATCTGTTAAGTCGGAGTTGTTGGCTAAGGGTTAGGTCGGAGGCTCTGTTAAGTCGTGGGGGTTTTTAGGTCGTAGGTCGGCATATGTTAGGTCGGCAACGACTTAAGGAGATAGCCGAGTTACGACTCAGGCAGTTTTCAGCTATAAATAGGAGGGGTTGTTCTCACTTTTTGGGATCCGGATTTTGAAGCGACGAAGTGCTGCCATTTTGAGAGCTCGACTTCTACACTTCTTCACTTCTTTTCTCCACTCTAATCTAGTGCTTCCATCCATCCAAATCGAAGATCGAGATTGAAGATTCAAAAGCTTGGATTGAAGATCTTCATCTTTTCAAGAGAGATTTCTTCATTTGAAGCGGATTTGTGATAGATCTAGCTTCATCCTTCGCTGTCCAGATCTGAAGTGTGTTGATTTGAGGTTGTTTAGGTGATTTGGTGAGTGGTGATTATCTCTCACACGGATCCAAAGGAGTATATCGGATTGTTGGCTCGTTTTGGTGTTAAAATAGAGATTTCCATGCATTTTCTTCATCCTATGTGTAGATCCATATAGATCCATTGTTCATGATGATGTTGCATCCACTTTATCATATGTTAACCTATGCAAGTTCATTCATCAAGTTTGTAGAGATATAATACATGTTTTCATGCTTATTGGACTTTCCACTCTTTAATTACGAAAATGCCATTATTGTTATAATTGTCTATTTAGATCATTTTTGAATGCTTGATTGCTTGGATTGATGTTTAATTTGATTGATTGTTATGAACTAGATGATTGGTGATTAGATTTAGATCGAAGGTGATTCAAAAGCTAAGGGAAAGGCTCTTGTATTGGAAAAGCTGCTCGTGGCATATGTAGCGGGATGATGAAGCTCCTATGCATAGATTTGATGATGTGAAGTTGAGATGAAGCTTTGCGAGGATGTAATGAAGCGAGGCATCATATGATGAAGACTTGGTCTAATCCAGGCGGGATCATTCCAAGCATGTTGATAACTCGGTGATATGATTCGAGTTGAGGATAATGGATGCTCGAGAGGCGCTTGAGCTAGAATGGCAATAGTCGTCGAGGAGGATGACTAGGAGGTTGAGATCGCATCGTTGTTGAAGGTTCTAGCATGCTCTAAGCAAGAGTACATGGGGACGCCCAAAAGACTAAGTTGATGGTCGAGTACTCTGGGTAGATTCGATAATCCTAGGCACGGGTCACGATGACGTGCGGGAGTTATGTCTAGAACCGGGGTTACCATTAGCCCTTGACGGACGGCTGAAAGAATGTGCCGGTCATTCAATTAACGGTGATATCGCAACAATGATAACAGTGATAGCCGAGTCATGGATGTTTGGTTGTATCGTCATTCGGTCTCAAGAGCGGTATTTCCTGGGTGCTTATCTGACCTTGGTTTTAGACCTTGGGATTTGTACTTGGAAAACATCGCTCTTGACTCGAGTGAAAATTGCTTTACTTTAAATTGTATGCTCTGCTATGTTTGCTTCTGCTTAGTGTGTGTCTGGGGGCTATCACTGTAGAATGAGGTTGGAGTGGGAGGGTTGTATTCCTATTCCTTTTCCTTTATGCTCTTTTGGTATGTTGTTAGTTAATTTACTGCTCACTAAGACTGTTGTCTGACTCAAGGCTTTATGTTTTAATTCTTATTGCCTTGGGCTGTTCGTCCATTTTGGGACGGGCAGACTAGGTAGCAGGTGACAGGTGCTGTTCTCTTCTCACGATGCTGATATCGAAGACGAGCTAGAGGGTTGCATATTATCTTCTTATTGTATGTACTGGATATTCCGCTGTTTTGTATTCTCTGAGAGTTATGTAGTGAGGCTGGATGTATTGGCTATGTGGATGCTTGTATTCAACTATTATGGAGTTTTTATATGATGTCATTTTGTTCTGTAAAGCTTCACTATACATATGTTCTATTGTATTTTGTCCATGCGCTGTGAGTAATACGATAGATTCTTTTGTTTAAATCTTACCTTGACAATCGTCCATGGTCGCCTGGCACACTTTACAGCGCACTACCTCTAGATTCGGTGCAGGGGTCATGGGCGGTCGTCACATTTGGTATCAGAGCATTGGTTAATCGATTTTACCCAACGCTCGCTGAAGTAACTACGTATGAGAGACGTAATTGTATTTTGATGGATGAATACTATATATAACATAGTAGCTTGGTAGAGTTTGAGTCCTTTGTGCAGTTGTTTCTCTAGATTTTCTAATCATTCCTTTTTATAGATATTGAGAATGAGTCGAAGAGGGAGACCAGCTGCTAGGGAAGGCCGTGCTACTGAAGAGACTGCTGATTATGCAGCCATGTTCGAAGCTATGATGACTTCGATCATGAGAAGGATACCAGTTCCGGGGGCAGCAGTAGATGTAGGAGTTCAAGTCCAAACTCCGAAACCAGTGGATTTTGCTAAGTTGTGCAAGGATTATACTGCTCTTGGAGGGAAGGTTTTCTTGGGAACAGAATCAACTATTGAGGTCCAGAGATGGATAGATGCTTGTAGAAGGATCTTTGGTGATTTGGGAATTGATGATGCAACTAAGAGGAAGTTGGCATCAAGGCAGCTTCAAGGGAGAGCCTCTGATTGGTGGAACTCTATTACCATCAATACTGCGGAGGAAGAGATTACTTGGGAGCAATTCCAAGCTAGATTTGAAGCTAAGTTCATTTCTACAGCTCAGAAGTCTGTTCTGTTCAAGAAGTTTGTAGAGCTCAAGCAAGGTGGAAGATCAGTTCTTGAGTATGTTTCTGAGTTCGAAGCTTTGTCCAAGTATGCCCGGTCGTATATTGAATCTGCTTATCAGAAGAATGAGAAGTTTGTGACAGGCTTGGACAGTTATCTTGGGAGACAGTTGGTGGATCATTTGGACGATTCATTTGAGAAGCTTGTGGAGAAAGCTCTCAGGCATGAGAGTCTGTTTCCTAAGGATGGATCTGTTGTTGCTGTGACCAGGGAAGAGTCTAAACCCCAGCAGGGTGGAAATAAGAAGAGGAAGCAGCAGCAGCAGAAAGGTAAGGATGGCCAGAAGAAGCCGAAAGGCGAGGTGACTTGCTACAATTGTCAGCAGAAGGGCCATTTCTCTAAGGATTGTAAGAACCCAAAGGCACCGATGAAGTGTCACAACTGTGACAAGCCGGGGCATTTCAGGAAGAATTGTCCAGAACCGAGGAAGGACAGGCAGATTGTGCAAGCCTATGCTTTGGGGGCTGTTCCGTCGTCTTCGAAAGCTCCTACTGCTGAAGAGAAAGGAAAGAGTGTGGTTGTTCAAGGTACTCTTTTCCTATGTGGTATTCCAGTTAGAGTTTTGTTTGATACTGGAGCATCGCATTCGTTTGTTTGTAATGAACTAGTAGGCCGGTTAGGTTTGGAGCCGGATATTGTTGATAGGCCATTGGTTGTGACTAATCCAGTTGGGGGTTCGTCTTGTTTGTGTATGTTATGCCGTGGTCTAGTTGTGTCGAGTCATGGTTGCTCTTTTGTTTGTGATTGCTTTGTTCTGAACTTTGCGGGGTTCGGAATTATTTTGGGTATGGACTGGCTTAGGAAGTATGCGGCTAAGGTTGATTGTGAGAGGCTAGAGGTGACAGTCGAGAATGTGGAAGGGCGAAAGATTGTGATACGATGTAAGCATGAGGAAGGCGTCTTCATGAGCTTCATGTATTCGCTAGTTGTTCCACGGGATGGACTGTCTTTAGTGCCAATCGCAAATGGATTCGAGGATGTCTTTGACGAAGTCAAAGGGTTGCCGCCGCATAGAGAGATCGAGTTTCGTATAGATCTAGTTGAAGGAGCCAGACCTGTTGTGATGCCTCTTAGGCGGATGGCGCCTAGGGAACAGCAAGAGTTGAGGGTGCAAGTTGATGACCTTTTGCAGAAAGGATTCATTCGGCGTAGTGTGTCCGAGTGGGGTGCACCAGTTGTGTTTGCAACCAAGGCAGATGGGTCGTTGAGATTGTGTGTGGATTATCGTGAGCTGAATAAGGTGACTAAGAAAAACAAGTATCCATTGCCGAGAATAGATGACTTGTTTGATCAGCTTCACGAAGCTAAGGTGTTTTCTCAGATGGATTTGGCAACGGGATTTCACCAATTGAGAGTAGCTAAGGATAGTGTGCCGAAGACTGCTTTTAGGACACCATCCGGTTTCTTTGAGTGGCTGGTAATGCCGTTTGGATTGACTAACGCGCCAGCATATTTTGTGGATCTTATGAATAGAGTGTTCAGAGATCAGTTGAACAAGTTCGTACTTGTGTTCGTGGATGATATTCTGATTTATTCCAGAACGGAGGAAGAGCACAAGACGCACTTGCGTATTGTTTTGGAGATCTTACGGAAACATCAGCTGAAGGCTAAGTTTTCGAAGTGTCACTTCTGGAAGAGTGAAGTGAGGTTCTTAGGCCATGTGATTTCTGGAAATGGAATAGCGGTTGATCCCGCTAAGGTGGCAGCAATCCAGGATTGGGTTAGACCTAAGAATGCATCTGATGTGAGAAGTTTTCTTGGATTAGCAGGATATTATCGACGGTTTATCAAAGACTTCTCCAAGGTAGCTGCACCATTAACAGGATTGACGAAGAAGAACAAAGTGTTCAGTTGGGATACTAAGTGTGAGCAAGCTTTCGGAATCCTGAAAGAGAGATTGACGAGTGCTCCTGTTTTGACTATTCCAAGTGGGAATGATGAGATGGTGGTTTACACCGACGCATGTGGTACGGGACTTGGAGCAGTGCTGATGCAGAGAGATAAAGTGGTTGCGTATGCCAGTCGACAACTGAAGCCGCATGAAAGGAATTACCCAACTCATGATTTGGAGTTAGCGGCGATTGTATTTGCTCTGAAGATGTGGAGGCATTATCTGTTGGGAGTTCGATTCGAGTTGTTTACAGATCATAAGTCGTTGAAGTATCTTTTCTCCCAGAAGGATTTGAATCTTCGGCAGCAACGTTGGCTAGAGTTTTTGGCATCATATGATTTTGGTATAGCTTATACTCCGGGAAAAGGTAACGCAGTGGCAGATGCGTTAAGTCGAAGACATGCAGGATTGGGAGCCATGTTTTCAGAATGGAAGAGTCTCGAGTATTTAGCTGGATTCGACTTCAGGCCCAAATGCGAATTGGAATCCGAGATGCTGGCAAACTTATCAATAAGACCGACTCTTGTGGAAAGGATTGGCGAGAGTCAAAAGCGAGATGATAAGATTGTCAAGATTATCCGTGATTTGGAATCTGGCTTGGATCCAGTAAAGGATAAAGGATTCGAGGTCGATCGAGAGGGTTGGCTTCGGAAGCAAGGACGACTAGTTGTTCCCGATATAGATGAATTGAGGAGTGAAGTTTTGGGGGAAAGTCATCACTCGAAGTTGACAATTCATCCAGGTGGAAATAAGATGTATCGGGATATGAAGAGAACCTACTACTGGGAAGGCATGAAGAAGGATGTTGGAGATTTCATTTCCAAGTGTATGAATTGCCAGTTGGTAAAAGCCGAACAGAAGAAGCCAAGCGGATTGCTTCAGCCATTAGAAGTTCCTACATGGAAGTGGGAACAAGTTTCGATGGATTTTATCGATGGATTGCCTAGAACCAGAACAGGGAATGAAGGGATTTGGGTCATTGTAGATCGTTTGACCAAGAGTGCACGATTTATTCCTGTTCGATCGACTAGGACTGCATCAAAGTTAGCTGAGTTGTATGTTAAGTGGATAGTTCGATTCCATGGTATTCCGAAGAGTATAGTGAGCGATCGAGACCCATTGTTCACTAGTGGATTTTGGAAGAGCTTCCAGGAAGTTTTGGGAACCGAGTTGTGTTTGAGTACAGCTTATCACCCTCAAACAGATGGTCAGACTGAGAGAGTCAACCGAGTTTTGGAAGATCTCCTCAGAGCTTGTGTTTTGGATTTCGGAGGATCGTGGGAAGATCACCTTCATTTGGTGGAGTTTGCGTACAACAACAGTTACCAGTCAAGCATTGGTATGGCACCATATGAGGCATTGTATGGAAGACCGTGTAACTCTCCGACATGTTGGTTGGAAACTGGAGAAAAGCTGATGCTTGGGCCAGAGATGATTCGACAGACTTCGGATTGCATAGAGATCATTCGGCAACGGATGAAGGCAGCCCAAGACCGTCAGAAAAGTTATGCCGATAAACGTCGTAAGGATTTGGAATTCGACGTTGGAGATATGGTTTTTGTGAAGATTTCTCCACTGAAGAATGTTATTCGATTCGGGAAGAAAGGAAAATTGACTCCGAGATTTGTTGGACCATTCCCGATTATCGAGCGAATTGGAAAGCTCGCTTACAGATTGGAGTTACCAGAGAAAATGTCGAGTGTGCACAATGTTTTTCACGTATCGTATCTACGGAAGTATGTGCACGACTCGAGTACGGTGGTTTCTGCTGATAGCTATGAAGACTTTGAAGTTGATCCAGTTGATAGAAGACCTCGTAAGCCACTTCGTGTTGTGGAAACCGACACGAAACAGCTTAGGAGGAAGGTAGTTAAGTTGCTCAAGATACAATGGAGTGATGATGATAACGACTGTACGTGGGAGGTGGAAGAGAGGATGAAAGCAGCTCATCCTGAACTCTTCAAGGTATGGCCCTAAGGTGTCGTCTCATCTCGCGATATTGTAACTTGTTCTAAGTTTTAGAATTCTGTACGCTAAGTTAGAATTGGATGCATGGTTTGTTGATTGCTATGGATGGTAGGCGTACAGAATAGTCTTTGATTGCTTTGTTTGCTTGGAATTTCGGGGGCGAAATTCCTAAGGGGGAGAGAATGTAACGACCCGTATTTTTCACGGATCGAAAAGTTCGTCAAATCTGGAATTTTTGCATTTTTAAGTCATTTCAGATTTTTGGGGAAATTTGTCTAAGTCCTAGGTCGTGGACGACCTAAGAGCTAAGTCGTGACCGACTTAAGGACTTGCGAGTTAGTGTTAGGTCGTGGGTTAGTTGGAGCGACCTATAAAATTGTGCAACCTAGGATTTAGTTAAGTAATTAGGTCGGCAGAGCAAGTTAACGACCTAAAGACTGACCGACTTAAGAAGTTTAGGCGACCTAAGGAAGAGTAGTAGGCGACCTAAGTATTCTGGGGTAGAGTTAGGTCGGCAACGACCTAAGAGAATGTTGTGAGCGACCTAAGTTTTGTTAAGTGTTAGGTCGGCTGGGAAAGTTAGCGACCTAGTAGTTGCCGAGTTAGCGACCTAGTAGTTGCCGAGTTAGCGACCTAGTAGTTGCCGAGTTAGCGACCTAGTAGTTGCCGAGTTAGCGACCTAGTAGTTGGCGACCTAAGGACCTAAGGAGTTAACAAGTTGGCGACCTTAGGAGTTAGGCTAAGTGTTAGGTCGCGTGGAGGCTTAAGGAATTAGGTCGTAACCTGTTAAGTCGTAGGTCGCTGGGTTTCGTCTAAGTGTTAGGTCGTAACCTGTTAAGTCGTAGGTCGCTGGGTTTCGTCTAAGTGTTAGGTCGTAACCTGTTAAGTCGTAGGTCGCTGGGTTTCGTCTAAGTGTTAGGTCGAAGTATGTGTTAAGTCGTAGGTCGACTTAATAGTTAGGTCGTATGCGCAGAAGTGTTAGATCGTAGGAGTTGAGGCGCGCGTATCTGTTAAGTCGGAGTTGTTGGCTAAGGGTTAGGTCGGAGGCTCTGTTAAGTCGTGGGGGTTTTTAGGTCGTAGGTCGGCATATGTTAGGTCGGCAACGACTTAAGGAGATAGCCGAGTTACGACTCAGGCAGTTTTCAGCTATAAATAGGAGGGGTTGTTCTCACTTTTTGGGATCCGGATTTTGAAGCGACGAAGTGCTGCCATTTTGAGAGCTCGACTTCTACACTTCTTCACTTCTTTTCTCCACTCTAATCTAGTGCTTCCATCCATCCAAATCGAAGATCGAGATTGAAGATTCAAAAGCTTGGATTGAAGATCTTCATCTTTTCAAGAGAGATTTCTTCATTTGAAGCGGATTTGTGATAGATCTAGCTTCATCCTTCGCTGTCCAGATCTGAAGTGTGTTGATTTGAGGTTGTTTAGGTGATTTGGTGAGTGGTGATTATCTCTCACACGGATCCAAAGGAGTATATCGGATTGTTGGCTCGTTTTGGTGTTAAAATAGAGATTTCCATGCATTTTCTTCATCCTATGTGTAGATCCATATAGATCCATTGTTCATGATGATGTTGCATCCACTTTATCATATGTTAACCTATGCAAGTTCATTCATCAAGTTTGTAGAGATATAATACATGTTTTCATGCTTATTGGACTTTCCACTCTTTAATTACGAAAATGCCATTATTGTTATAATTGTCTATTTAGATCATTTTTGAATGCTTGATTGCTTGGATTGATGTTTAATTTGATTGATTGTTATGAACTAGATGATTGGTGATTAGATTTAGATCGAAGGTGATTCAAAAGCTAAGGGAAAGGCTCTTGTATTGGAAAAGCTGCTCGTGGCATATGTAGCGGGATGATGAAGCTCCTATGCATAGATTTGATGATGTGAAGTTGAGATGAAGCTTTGCGAGGATGTAATGAAGCGAGGCATCATATGATGAAGACTTGGTCTAATCCAGGCGGGATCATTCCAAGCATGTTGATAACTCGGTGATATGATTCGAGTTGAGGATAATGGATGCTCGAGAGGCGCTTGAGCTAGAATGGCAATAGTCGTCGAGGAGGATGACTAGGAGGTTGAGATCGCATCGTTGTTGAAGGTTCTAGCATGCTCTAAGCAAGAGTACATGGGGACGCCCAAAAGACTAAGTTGATGGTCGAGTACTCTGGGTAGATTCGATAATCCTAGGCACGGGTCACGATGACGTGCGGGAGTTATGTCTAGAACCGGGGTTACCATTAGCCCTTGACGGACGGCTGAAAGAATGTGCCGGTCATTCAATTAACGGTGATATCGCAACAATGATAACAGTGATAGCCGAGTCATGGATGTTTGGTTGTATCGTCATTCGGTCTCAAGAGCGGTATTTCCTGGGTGCTTATCTGACCTTGGTTTTAGACCTTGGGATTTGTACTTGGAAAACATCGCTCTTGACTCGAGTGAAAATTGCTTTACTTTAAATTGTATGCTCTGCTATGTTTGCTTCTGCTTAGTGTGTGTCTGGGGGCTATCACTGTAGAATGAGGTTGGAGTGGGAGGGTTGTATTCCTATTCCTTTTCCTTTATGCTCTTTTGGTATGTTGTTAGTTAATTTACTGCTCACTAAGACTGTTGTCTGACTCAAGGCTTTATGTTTTAATTCTTATTGCCTTGGGCTGTTCGTCCATTTTGGGACGGGCAGACTAGGTAGCAGGTGACAGGTGCTGTTCTCTTCTCACGATGCTGATATCGAAGACGAGCTAGAGGGTTGCATATTATCTTCTTATTGTATGTACTGGATATTCCGCTGTTTTGTATTCTCTGAGAGTTATGTAGTGAGGCTGGATGTATTGGCTATGTGGATGCTTGTATTCAACTATTATGGAGTTTTTATATGATGTCATTTTGTTCTGTAAAGCTTCACTATACATATGTTCTATTGTATTTTGTCCATGCGCTGTGAGTAATACGATAGATTCTTTTGTTTAAATCTTACCTTGACAATCGTCCATGGTCGCCTGGCACACTTTACAGCGCACTACCTCTAGATTCGGTGCAGGGGTCATGGGCGGTCGTCACACTTATAGATTAGGGGAAAATCGTTATGGGTTTAAATGATAAACCCAAGCTATTTTATTGATTTTGAAATTTTGAGATTGCGGAATAAAATGATATATACCCATAAATATTAAATTATTACGGATTGAAATGATAAATATCCATATCAGTTGACCATAGGATAGGAAACTATATACGGACACCGTTGGTCTATTTTTAAAATGATTTCCAAATTTTTTGAAAATATATGGGTTTTATTGAATATTGATTTTAAAATATAATATATAAATTTTATTTTTAATATATGTGTAAAATTTAGATTTTTAAATTATATGTTTTGGAAATTTTAAATTTATAAGTTAAGTTTTGAAAAATGTAAAATTTAGGATTTTCCTTATAACTTTATTATTTTTAAAATATATAAAATAAGATTTAATACAAAATAAATATACTTAATAAATAATATATAATTTAAAAATAATTAATATAATAAAATTTAATTTAATAAAACTTAATTTGATCAAGAGATATATTATGTTTAAGTATTTATTTAAAATTATATTAATATTTTAAAAATAGATTTTGTAATAACTTTGATAAATTAAGGTTGAAAAGATAATTGAAATTGATTTGAAAATTTATTTTTTTAAGAATTGTATTTAAATAAAAATTTATTTGAAACTTATTAATTTTGAGATTTTAAAGATATGATTTTATAACTTAATAATTGGATTTTGATTAAAGGTGATTAAATGTATATTTTCAAATTTAAATAAAGTCGAAATTGAATATTTAATATTGATTTAAATTTGTAATTTGAGATTTTATTTAAATGTTATTAAAAGTGATTAAGTGAATATTTTCAAATTTAAATAAAATTAAATTTGAATTTTGAAATATAAATGAAATTTATCAAATTGAGTTATTGTAAATTGTTTTAATATTTAAACTTTGAAACCTATTGAATTGGAAGTGGTTTAAATTTTTAGTTCAAACCTGGATTTGAAATCAATATAAACTAAAAATGGTTTTGATGAGAATTTAAATTTAACCTTTAACCTTTTTAATTGGAATTGTTGAAATGAGATTGATTTAAATTGAATTTTAGAACTAAAATTGATTTGAATTGATTTGTCAAATTTGAAGAAACAATTCTAATTTGAAACTATTTTCGATATAAACTCTTTTAAATAAATAAACTATTTTAATATATATTATTTTAAATTATAAACAATTTTAAATATATATATTTTAATATATAAACTATTTTAATGCATAAACTATTTTAATCTATAACCTATTTTTAAATATAAACTATTTTAAAGTATAACTATTACAATATATAAACTACTTTCAATATTCAAACTGTTTAAGTTGGTACTGTTATGATTTAGATTTAATGGATTTAAATGCAAATACGTTGATATGATGGTTTAACCTATTTTATGGTCATGATTTTTGGAAATGAATATGAGTTAAAGTGAATAATGATTTCGAAAGTGAATATGATTTAGAAAGTGATATGATTTTGAAAGTGAATAATGATTTCGAAAGTGATATGATTTTGAAATGAATATGATATTTTGATAAGAAGTATGAACTGTTTGAAATGAAAAATGACCACGGTGTGAAATAACCGTTTAGCTGTTAAAGAGACTGGGATCAGATATTGTCATTCTCTCAACCAATATCGAAAACTACTTTAACAACTATGCACATTGTGGAGAATCCAGAACGAAGTAGGATGATTTGGCGAATGTCTGTATGAGGTATGAACGTAGCTATGACCCCCTCGGGTCAGCTTGATATGACTAAAACATGAGTTATACCTAGGCCAAGTGAGGTCGCACCTCTGATCGAGCAGGCTTCTTCGAAACCATATCTATTACTTTGTGATTTGATTGGGTGCACCTTTGATATTGGAGTGTGTCTCGAGGTGGGTGGTAGTAGCTGCTATGTGTTACCACCAGCCCGGTTCTGCAAAATTTTAGTATCCTACCCTAGGCATTGTCTCGCGTGCCTTGTCAAATGCCTTATCATGCCCTCTACGATTTTGGTTTGTGTCGTACACTATGGAGTGCCCTCTGATAGCCCTCTAATTTACGGACAAATTACGGTACTGTATTGACTACGGGATTTACAAAAAAATGTGTTAAATGGGATATGGGTAATGCCTTAAGGCTATTTTAATATTTTACTTTACTGTAGACATTATCTATGTAGTGTATTGTATTATGTATGTAGATAATTCCACGGATCCTTACGGGATGGACTCCCAACATCGTTTAAGTTATATTGCTTTTCACTTGGACATTTCACTTGAGTTGATTTACTAGCCTAAGAATGTTAATCCTGACTCGAGTATTTTGTGTTTTGCTTTATGCTCGGGTCAGCCTGAGTGTCACGGTATTCGAAACTTACCTTTGGAGCTTGGAGCTCTGCATGGAGATCTATCTTCTATCTATTCAGTTTCAGTTATTTCCTATTATTTATTTTCAGACTTGTCATTTGCTTATCTATTAGAGACTTCTATGTATTTAGGAGTTATGTTTTATTTTATTTGTACTATGATGTTTCTGTAGTAGCTTAATGAACTACTATTTATCTGTTCCGCTGCATATTGTTGTATTACTCTATGTTTGTGATTCTGTGATTGATTTATTTACTGTATATGCTAAGTTTTGCGAAATATAAAAATAACATTCTGTTGTTTTGAGCAATTCAAGTCTGACATGTGTGGATTATTGTCGTTTCAATGGTTCAAAATGACGGGTCATTACAAAAGAGCTACTGCACATGTCTCAAAATATAACATGCGAAGCCTAGTACCCCTATCAACCCCAAATTGTAATACATTACATAAAGTTATCATGGATCAACAAAGAAAACTATGTGGATTTGATGCAAATAATGAACCATACACCCATCCAAGAGCTAAATATGGATAAACTGAACTGATCTGGTAAAATAAAATAACAAGACACAAGCCAAGAAGTCGTGCCTTCACAAAGCAACACAAACTGTGCATATAGACAATACGGAGAGCAAGGAGCTATCCTAATATAACTGCAACAAACCTAGCTAGCCATGCTAAATAAGGTGCACAAGTGCAACTGAACCAAAATTTTGCATAAAATATAACTGAACCTATTACGAAAGGAGCATTATGCCAATATAGAACTTCACGGCCATAAAACATAACAAATTCCGCCAACTCAACACTATTGAACTATGCAGCTATAATTATACCGGACAACATCATCAGAACCATACCAGAACTACACTATCAAAGCTCAACTAAATAAAATCAACTCCTCTACCGACATAACCAGCCATGCATCGTAATATGTTCAATCACTTAGAGCATAACATTAGATCGTATCATCATATGGTGCATATGATGATAATATTGGTACAGAGCAATTCACTATGTGTAACAACCCGAATTTCAGTGGGTCCGAAAGTTTCGCAAAAATGCTAAAATCCAAGCCCACTGAAGCCCGAGTTGGGTATCTGATATCTTGCAAATAGGCAAAGACAAATATATCAGAGCTCAATGAATATCTCATAGCGGAACTGACTAAAATATAATAGTAAGTAAATACTCACAAATATAATAACACTTTCTAACAAGTGTCTCAAAGCTGGAAAGTCTCTGCCATCTACCTAACCTGTAGGATGTTATGAGGAGGGGGTCGGAACTAAGTTCTGGTGAATGGGCAAATTATACGCTTCTAAGCTTAATTCAAGATATTCCGTTTTATTTCCATTTACTATTATATTGGTTCATTGGGTTTATAACACTCTCGCCTCTATGCGTGAATCGTGCCCATCTACTCCCTAGTAGATTAAAACCTAATAACTGATATATATGTATCAATATGCCCAATGACCGCATCGGTCCTAGGTACTACCCATAGTACATTCCTTTTCCTCCTCGCAAAGGACTCCATCGTCTTGCTTCTATGGCGTTCTGTGACTACATCTATAAAGGACTGCCTCGTAAGGCCTAAAATACAGATGTTCCGTCGTCTACTATGAAAATGTAAAACTGCGTCCTCACTAGTCTATACTAATGCTCAGACATCCATAATGTACCACCTAGTGCATACCTTGAGGACTATACGTAATCGTTCTCTTTACTCCCTGAATCTCGCTTAAGAAGGTCTACCGTGTATGGAACTCAGTCGAGGATTTTCTATTTCTGTAAAGGACTGCCATGTTAGGCGAACAATACAGATATTCTACTTGGTCTGTCCCTTTTCTTATCGTGGCTATGGCCCTACGCAGCCACCTCTCAACTAATAGAAAGACCTCTAAAGAGTTAATTGGCTGTGCTCTACTGCAAATAATCTAAACATCCAATTAGCTGCGCCCTCATCCAATGTCTCAATAGTGAATGGTTTATTGGACTGTTGGTTTAACTCTAGTCTTTCCTAACTCGCTTCTTGGTTTTGATGCTGGCCCGATATCCGCATGAGACTATCCTTTTGGGTCCTGCCCACTAAAACTTACTTACAAGTACAGGGACATACGAATATCATACTCCAAACATCAACCCCTCTTGACTACCTACGAGGGTCCTGCCATGCAAAAAGCAGTCAAGGCATACTCTTTTGATGGAAAACCTACAGACCTACCTCTAGAGGACTGCTTCGCTATGCCTACCTCCATAGGGTCATCCTAGAGTACCCTCACGTCCCGTTGAAGTCTCGTACTTCCTTCTAGCCCAAAATAACTAAGTTGGACGTGCTTCTTCTATGCTGAAATCTGTGATGAACCACTTCGTTAAGCTCTTCATCCTTTATGCTGCTCCAAACGCATCTCACTCTTTTGGACCCTAAGTCTAATCTTTTATTTTGCGTTTAGTTTACTTTTCTTCTTCTATCGGCTACTTATTTACCCTAATTAGCATAATTTTGTCCCAGCCTTACCTAACTATTGTGAGACCATCAGTTCCGAACTGAAAGGGGATGCTGTTGGTATGAGCCACTTCTATTATCTTGCTTATTAACTTAATCCAAGATCTAAGTTTATTAAAATAAGCCTCTTCTATTATTTTTGCTTTATTTGCTAATTAACTTAATTTAAGTCTTAAAATAAGCCTTTTCTGTCCTTTCTACTTAATTATAACCTATGTTATAATTTTACTTGCAATTGTCTCTTTTATTCTCTTTTATAATCTATATATTATAAATATAATTACAAGTGTCTCTTTTCTATTATACTCTGTCTTCTTTTATTATGATATTTAATTCTCTTATGTTATATGACAATCTTGGCTTGGGACTACGTCTAATTGTCACAAATTTACTTATCATAAGAACCTCTTTACTTTTATTCTATTATCTGCGTAGTAAATGCAGAGCTTCAAGGTACATTTATGTTAATTGCTTCTAGTCTTGTCTAATAATCAACTTGATTTCTTCTTTACTGCCATTAATTATTCACTTCATTTTCTTATATTCTAGGAAGTAGTTCTATTCTATTTGGTTAGTTACAAAAACTGTGCTAAAAATCCAGTTCCATGTTTTAATATTAAATAATGCTATAAACAATAATCCGTAATTGCAAGATATTCCTTTTATTACTGCTTTACTTTTGGGTAGTGCAAAATACAAGAGTGTCTCTATTTTACACTAATTCCCTTTTTCTTTCTTTTATTCTTGCAAGTACGTTTAACGTTATCTTTTAAATATTAAACTATGGACATGTATTCTCTTTTCTATGCCAACCAACTAATCTATCACTAACTTCCTTATCAAGTTGTTAAAATTTCCCTTTTAATTTAGTTTTCCCCATTTTAGCATAATTTACTGCAAATTTCTATTTTTCTTTTTTTATTTCAGTTTCTCTTATTTTACATCTAATTTCTGTAAATCTAGTATTCTTCTATTTTTGTCCGAATTTGTGAATCCTTCTCTTTAGTATTTTATTCACGTAAAAAGGAATAAAAAGAAGCTAACATTTATAGGCTAAATTTCAACTTTAAAATAGATGTAAACAACTGTAAATTTCTTATTTTTAGGCTTATGCCTTTCTCTAACTGTCAAGCCTAATATTAATTAAATATAAGCTCTCTTATACAATTTACAGTCTCAGCATAACTAATTAACAGAATTAATTACTGAAATAAATACTGAATAAAATTATTTAATGGGAATCTAACGATAACAATCATAAACATAAAAGATATATAATTAAATCCACTCACCTGTCGTCCATAGCTTTAAATCTCTATCTTCTAAAATTACTACGCCGTTCTACAACTTCTCTCTTTAATTTGTTTCAATTTCTATATTTTGTCCAAATATATTTTATTTGGATTTAATTGGTGAAGATTTGTGAGAAATAGGAGAAAAGAATGAAGAAAGAAGCCATTGTTTACTATAAGAGAGGGATGAAGAAAGTGATGGTTTATCGAACGAATTACATTACGTTCTCTCTTAAATAGATGCAGCCCACCAATTATCTAATTAATCCTCTACTTAATTGATCCTTCAATTAACTTTCATGTGCAACAATATACTGCCTATATGTACACATTCAAATCTTGGTCAACTATTATTTCTTTTCCTTATTAATTGACATTTACTACTGATTACGTTACAATCCTAATTAGTTTCCCCATTGATAGATTAACATGTCACCTCTATTAGTTAATTTCCTTAATTAATATTTTACACATTGTAACGTTTCATTAATTGGCATGTCAATTAATTCCACCATTCAATTAACATATATATTTAATATGCATATATATTTTTTATCCAGATTTGAATTCGAACATTTATTTCAATTATATGTAAGCGTTTTTAAATTGAGGGATCTGATACACACACACACACATTGTATATTAATCCCTAATATTAATTCACATATTAATTAATTGCACTTTTTAGCTGATTCTGTTTGCAATGTTAATTATTCCCCTTATTTTTTTCCTCTTACATATAATTCTCTTAATAATTTACATTCATTACAAACATAATAAATTCGTTACTACTTTTATAAATATCCTATGAATTAATTGCAAATGTTTATAATTAATAAAATTTCCATGTTTGCATATGTAACTGTTTCTGACGCTAAAACTTCAAACGGCTATAACTTCTCCGTTTGAAGCCCATTTAGAAAACATTGTATATGTAAGTTGATCAAAAAATTGCCACGAACATAATGGTATAAGTCATGGTCAAATTCCAACATTAGCAAAAATTCTTTTTTCACTGTTTTCATAGTTATCAATTAAATTTATTTCAATTTAACTTTCAATAAAATGTGGGGTGTTACATTCTCTCACCCTTTAGGAAATTTCATCCTTGAAATTCGACAAGGGTAAAATTATGTAATTTCTTGCATCAATCACAACCATTTTGTATACATCCAATTTTGCGACCATCGTTGTTCTTGTGCAAATGTGTTATTAATACAAAGTATATGTATGTACATGAATTTCTAAGTGGTATCTCCTGCATGAATGATTTTCTTCTTTAAAAATTTATTTTAAAATATGATGCACACATCCTAAATATACTTGCAATTTCTATATGAATGCAATTTTTTGAAAACTCAAAACATTTTTTATCCAATTTTTCCCACACTCCTACCGAATAGGGATGTAGTTCAACGAATTTTTTATCCACATCCTACCGCACAACTTTTAATATTCGAATTTCAGAAAAATCTAATTTTCCAAATTCAATTTCTTATGTCAGAAAGAAGGTAGAAAACGGAAAAACTTCGCATTTCTCCATTTTACTTTTGCGTACCTCTCTCTCCATACTTGGAACTTATGCCGCTATCCTATAAAATCTCTATTTTCTTTCCCAAGCACGGTTTACATAAGAATGATTTTTCTTTTCAAACTTTTTCCCAAGCTTAATTTATGGGAAAGATGTATTTTTCTTTTGCAATTCTCATTTATTTCTATTGACATCTCTGTTTCTTTCTTTAGATCTTACTGTTTTTCTTTTAGTTACCTCACATCTGCTTTTACTCTTCTTTTAAGACATCAACTAAACACAGCTATCATCTAGGACAAGGAGGTCAAGGACCATGTCCACTCTGACATGGGAAGGTCTTACTCTAGGAATCTAAGTAACTCATATGCTCCTCCTGCCGCTTATTACTTATTACCAACTTTCGTTGTATTACTCATGACGAATAAGATCTATTCATCTATTCTATTCCATGCTCAAAAAGGAATAACTATTACTGCAATGGATAAGGACTTCAATCTATGTAGTCTCTATCTAAAAAGGCAACCAAGCTTAGGGAAATTCTCTCTTTAGCTTTCATTTTTCTCTAACTAAGGTCTACCTATCCCAACCTCGTGTATCCTATCATCTTACTAATATCATTTCACTATTCTTCTATAGTCTACACTCATGAAGCAACATTTCTAGGTTTTCACTAGTGTCCTATACACCTTACGAGAACTTTCATTATTACTACTAGGAGTAATTACTGCTCAGCCTTATACTTTTCTTGTTACACCTAGGAAATGATTCCTATCTACTCCATATTTAAAAGTCTGGTTTGGTTTGATATTTATCATTTTTCTTAAAAAATTAAAACTCCTATATTTCTGAAACATCAAATCCCAAAATTCTTGCCTTTGAAAGTGTTATTTTGAAGTTTTCTGATAAACTTAAAGGTACCTGGTTATTTAAAATTTTATCTTTTCAAAAACTTATTTACTTTTCCACCAAACCATCTTTCTTTAAAACATGTCTTTCTTCTTTTTAAAACATTTTTCTTTTTTTTCTTGAATTTTAAAAAATGTCCTCACGTATTTTCAAAATATCATTCATCTTTTTCCACAGATTTTCAAATTTACTAAAACTGGAGGTAGATAAGAACAATTATTTTATCAAAAATCTCTTAACTTTCCTACTCTTCCAATTACTTAACCTTGGAGGAGTTTCTAACTTACTACACTTAATGGTTTTATACCTATATTTATTGGAATTACTTTCTCTTATGAGAAACCATTAACGCTGAACCCTTTTATGAATCCTTTAGAGGAAGATTTCATGTTTATGTGAAATTAAAGGAATTTATTTTATATTTTATCGAAATAGGCTATACAAAATATGGTGCTTTTCCTACCTTGTACATCTCTTTCACGTATTCCTTATAACTTGCACAAAACATCTTTATTTGTACTAATATATGGATTCAATTAAAAATGTATTAATAAATCACGTATGCTATGTAAAAACATTTACTTTGGGAGTCACCTACTATAATAATAGTGTCATAGTCTATGCTTCCTTTATTTTTACTAAAAACATTTATTACAATAATAAATATTGTAACCTACGTTTTCGATACTTAACACACTCTAGGTTTTTATATTTAAAATCTTTGTTTACCTACAAAGAAACTAGCGAGCTATACATGCTCTATAATTCTTCAAAAAAAATTCACTTTTAACAAAATTTAAATATAAAAAATAATTTAAATTTCATATCACTTATTTTTTTCAAAAACCCAATATTTACTTTCTCAAATATATTAACAATTATATTTTTTAACTTTTCAATTCAAAAGTTTCATTTTATTGAGTTAGATATAAAGTGGATATTCATTTTACTAAAACCTCTTATTCCTTCCAAAATAAAAAAATACTCTCCCCGCTATCCCTAAGGTACTTCCCTACTTCCTATAACATATGGATACAAATTTTCTCTCAAAACATGGCTTATTTATATGCTATAAATCGGTAATAACATAGGGCTCAACAAACTTGGGTCATCCCAAACCCAACTAGCAAACTAAGCACAAATATACTTCTAAAAACTTTCCATATGTTAAAAACGAAATCACAGGCTTCTGATAAAAAACGAGCAGTTCTAGTAAGATTTGTAATATGAATACCTTTAATTGGGGACTATTTGGATTTTAGTACATAATATATTTATATTTATTCAAAAATAAAAATACATTCACTCATTATCTACCTAGGAATCATAAAACTAGGCTCTGATACAAAATTTAACAACCTGAATTTCAGTGGATCCGGATATTTCGAAAAAATGCTAAAATCCAAGCCCACTGAAGCCCGAGTTGGGTATCTTGTATCCTGCAAATAGGCAAAGACAAATATATATGAGCTCAATAAATATCTCATAATGGAACGGACTAAAATATAATAGTAAGTAAATAATCACCAATATAATAACACTTTCTAACAAGTGCCTCAAAGCTGGAAAGTCTATGCCATCAACCTAACCTGTAGGACGTTATGAGGAGGGGGTCAGAACTAAGTTTTGGTGAATGGACAAATTATACACATCTAAGCTTAATTCTACATATACCGTTTTATTTCCATTTACTATTATATTAGGTTCGTTGGTTTTATAATACTCTCGCCTATGTGCGTGAATCGTGCCCATCTACTCCCTAGTAGATTAAAACCTAATAATTGATACATATGTAGCTATATGCCCATTGACCGCATCGGTCCTAGGTACTACTCATAGTACCTTCCTTATCTCCTTGCAAAGGACTATAATGTCTTGCTTCTATGGCGTTTTGTGACTACATCTATAAAGGACTGCCTTGTAAGGCCTACAATACAGATGTTCCGTCGTCTACTATGAAAACAAAAAATTGTGTCCGCACTAGTCTATACTGATGCTCGGACATTCATAATGTACCACCCACTACTTACCTTGAGGACTATACATAATCTTTCTGTCTACTCCCTGAATCCCGCTTAACAAGGTCTACCTTGTATGGAACTCAGTCGAGGATTTTCTATTTCTATAAAGGACTGTCTTGTTAAGCCTACAATACATATATTCTACTTGGTCTGTCTCTTTTCTTATCGTGGATATGGCCCCACGCAGCCACCCCTCAACTAATCGAAAGACCTCTAAAGAGCTAAGTGGTTGTGCCCTACTACAAACAATCTAAACGTCTAATTGGTTGTGCCCCTCATCCAATATGTCGATAGTGAAAGGTTCATTGGACTGTTGGTTTAACTCAAGTCTTTCCCGCACTCGCTTCTTGGTTTTGATGCTGGCCCGATATCCGCATGCGACTATCCTTTTGGGTCTTGCCCACTAAAACTTACTTGCAAGTACGGGAACATACGAATATCCTACTCTAAACATCAACCCCTTTTGACTGCCTAGAATTGTCCTGCCATGCAAAAAGCAGTCAAAGCATACTCTTTTGATGGAACACCTACTGACCTGCCTCTAGAGGACTGCTTCGCTATGCCTACCATAGAGGGCCATCCTAGAGTACCCTCACGTCCCGTTGAAGTCTCGTACTTCTTTCTAGCTCAAAATAACTTAGTTGGACATGCTTCTTCTATGTTGAAATCTGTGATGAACTGCTTCGTTAGGGTCTTCGTCCTTTGGGCTGCTCTAAATGCATCTCACACATTTATTATACCCTAAGTATAATCTTTTATTTTGCATTTAGTTTACTTTTCTTATTGTGTTAGCTACTTATTTACCCTAATTAGCATAATCTTGTCCCAGCCTCACCTAACTATTGGGAGACCATCAGTTCCTGACTGAAAGGGAATGCTGTTGGTATGTGCCACTTCTATTATCTTGCTTATTAACTTAATCCAATATCTAAATTAATTAAAATAACTCTCTTCTATTATTTCTGCTTTATTTTCTTATTAACTTAATTTAATTCCTAAAATAAGCCTTTTCTGTCCTTTCTACTTAATTATAACCTATGTTATAATTTTACTTGCAATTGTCTCTTTTATTCACTTTTATAATCTATATATTATAAATATAATTACAAGTGTCTCTTTTCTATTATAGTCTGTCTTCTTTTATTATGATATTGAATTCTCTTTAATTCTCTTATGTTATATGGCAATCTTGGCTTGGGACTACGTCTGATTGTCACAAATTTACTTATCATAATAACTGCTTTACTTTTATTCTATTATCTGCGCAGTAAATGCAGAGCTTCTAGATACATTTATGTTAATTGCTTCTAGTCTTGTCTAATAATCAACTTGATTTCTTCTTTACTTCCTTTAATTATTCACTTTATTTTCTTATATTCTACGAAGTAGTTCTATTCTATTTGGTTGGTTACAGAAACTGTGCTAAAAATCCATTTCGATGTTTTAATACTAAATAAATAATAATCCGTAATTGCAAGATATTCCTTTTATTACTTCTTTACTTTTGGGTAGTGCAAAATACAGCAGTGTCTCTATTTTGCATTAATTCCCTTTTTCATTCTTTTATTCTTGCAATTACGTTTATCGTTATCTTTTAAAACTTAAACTATGGACAAGTATTCTGTTTTCTATGCCAACCAACTAATCTATCACTAACTTTATTATCAATTTATTAAAATTTCCCTTTTAATTTATTTTTCCCCTTTTTAGCAAAATTTACTGCAAATTTCTATTTTTCTCTTTTTATTTCAGCTTCTCTTATTTTACATCTAATTTCTTTAAATCTAGTATTCTTCTATTTTAGTCCGTATTTGCGAATCCTTCTCTTTAGTATTTTATTCACGTAAAAAGGAATAAAAAGAAGCTAACATTTACAGGCTAAATTTCAACTTTAAAATAAATGCAAACAATTGTAAATTTCTTATTTTTAGGCTTATGCCTTTCTCTAACTGTCAATCCTAATACCAATTAAATATAAGCTCTCTTATATAATTTACAGTCTCAGCATAACTAATTAACAAAATTAATTACTAAAATAAATACTGAATAAAATTATTTAACAGGAATCTAACGATAATATATCATAAACATAAAAGATATATAATTAAATCCACTCACTTGTCGTCCTTAGCTTTAAATCTCTATCTTCTAAAATTACTATACCATTCTACAACTTCTCTCCTTTAATTTGTTGCAATTTCTCTATTTTGTCCATATATATTTTATTTGGATTTATTTGGTGTAGATTTGTGAGAAATAGGAGAAAAGAATGAAGAAAGAAGTCAATGTTTATTGTAAGAGAGGGATGAAGAAAGTGATGGCTGATGGAATGAATTACATTATGTTCTCTCTTAAATAGATGCAGCCCATCAATTATCTAATTAATCCTCTACTTAATTGACCCTTCAATTAATTTTTTTGTGCAGTAATATACTGCGTATATGTACACATTCAAATCTAGGTCAACTATTATTTCTTTTCTTTATTAATTGACATTTTCTACTGATTACATTACAATCCTAATTAATAGCCCCATTAATAGATTAACATGTCTCCTCTTATTAGTTAATTTCCTTAATTAATATTTTACACATTATAACGTTTCATTAGTTGGCATGTCAATTAATTCCACCATTCACATATATTTAATATGCATTTTTTTTACCTAGATTTGAATTTGAACATTTATTTGTTACATTTATATGTAAGCGTCTTTAAATTGAGGGATCTGATATACACACACGTTGTATATTAATCCCCAATAATAATTCACATATTAATTAATTGCACTTTTTAGCTGATTTTGCTTGCAATGTTAATTATTCCCTTATTTTTTTCCTCTTACGTATAATTCTCTTAATAATTTACATTCATTACTAACATAATAAATTTGTTACTACTTTTATAAATATGCTATGAATTAATTGCAAATGTTTATAATTGATAAAATTCCATGTTTGCATATGTAAATGTTTCTGACGCTAAAACTTCAAACGGCTATAACTTCTCCGTTTGAAGTCCGTTCAGAAAACATTATATATGAAAGTTGATCAGAAAATTACCCCGAACACAATGGTATAAGTTTCATGGTCAAATTCCAACATTAACAAAAATTCTTTTTTCACTCTTTTCATAGTTATCAATTAAATTTATTTTAATTTAACTGTTAATAAAATGTGGGTTGTTACATTATGTCAACCCCATATACAAAATTTCAACTCAAATCATCCGCCTAAATTCCAAATCATCTCGTCTAAAATAAAATCTATTCCCGCCAAATGCAAAATCTCCCACATAAAGCCCTAACATCAATTTAATTTGTAAATTCTGATTATGAAAGCATTCAATGTCGTAATCACTTGATCAAAATTAGAATAGTGTTATAAGAACGAAAAATCTCATCAACAAGCATTTCCTCAAATTGGTAAATTTACTTTTGTCAAACTACTAGTTTTATATATTAATCATATGCAAAAGGAATATATAGAAGATAGATATTTATGAACAAACATTAGTATGCTTATAGCATAAACAATTTTGATTTTAAAAAACTTTGGTGTATAATTACTTATGTTTTTTAAAGTAAGCCAATAAGTTGGTGTAGTTTTTGATGTTAACAATCTTTTTATTGCAAGTTTAGTCATTGAGTCAACTTTAACCTTTCGAATTGTATATAGTTTATAAATAGTTTTGATTGATGAGAATTTTTAAGCTATCCGCTTAAAACACATTGATTAGTAAAAACTTTAAAATATTGTAATAACGTTTTGTTTGGGCACATACTCAAGTTTATATGTAGTTTATTATGACCATTAAAAAGTTATGAAATTACAGGTACTAAAGGTGGATATTCTTCTAGATAATTGATTTTCATTAGAATGGTCTTTTTGCAAATAAAAAATGACAAAGTTACCGATCTTTTTCTAAAATTAATAGTATAATGTAATGACTAATTATAATGATGGTGATTTAGAAAGAAAATTTTAGTTTTTCATTAATAACAATGAAGGAAAATAGATCCATGCATAAACAAGTAGATCGAAAGCAAATTTATAATAACATAACATATAACTCACTTTATTCAATTAATATTTTTCTTAATTCATTAGATAGCTTTTTTATCTTTCTTATTTATCAAATTTTAACCAGAATTACAAGTTCAGTATTGTGTAATGAATCCATACTCATAATCAACACCAGTTGGATATCCTGAGTAGCCTGCACCGCCATCTAGGCTACCTACAACAACACTTGGGGCTTCCACACCATTTTGGCCTTTACAACTTTTGGTACATATGCATCTGCGTCGTAAACCTTTGCCTTCGCATTTTCCACTTTAAAAACTTTCAATTTGACATACACGACCGCAATTTGAACTACTACTGCATAATCCTCTAAATTTTTTAGTTGGTGATTTACACTTTTGTGCAGCTACCACCATTGAGGAATTAAATCCTGTATTATTCAACAAGAAAGATAAAAGATAATTAAATTTGTACGTATAAAAATTGTTAGAATAGAATGAACTAAAAAATGACTAGTAGTACCACTATAAAAGAGGATAAAAAAGAGGAGAAACATGGAAGAAATAATGCTTTGAGATAGGGACATTGTTAAATCTCTAGAATTATGTTGTAAAGATAGATAGTTCTAATGCTAGGTTTCAAACTGTTGAAGCTTATATAATGATATCCAAAGTTAATTCGATAAATGAATATATTTTCATTATTTATTGCATTACCACCATACTTTATCAGGTTAATTAGGTGGATGAACAAAATTTGTTTTTGTTCATGCATTTGTTAAATACTTACTTTATTTGTACTATAGAAATAACCATTGAAAATCAAAACTGAATTTTCAATATAAAATTGTTCTTATCTAAATAAATTAGTGAATCAATGAAATTCTCATCCTTATCTTATTGGATTAATTTTTCCAAAATTTCTAATCATTTTCTACCCTAAATACATTCACATTATTTTATTTTAATGCTAAATGTAACATGCTTTACTTAAACTCCAAGTCCTCTAACTTTTAACAAACATTAATTGAATTTACCAATAAAGAAATTGATATCAGCCTAAAAGATAATTAACAGTATTTTGCTAAAAGATGCACTTGATATTAAGCTAAAAGACAATAAACACGTGCTACCCAAATTACCCTGTGAAGAAGACTTCATACGATTATGGTTAAGGGAAAACTGTACAGTCCTTCATTATCCAATTAATTTAAACGAACTCCAAATTTTGTACATTGCATCATTTTTTCTATATGGGTAATATTACCAGAATTGCCGATACAATTCTATTACAAGGGCTACGGGAGGCACATAGCTCAATAATTATGTATGCCCGCTAAAATGGATGAACTACACTGATAAATGTATCACCAAGTGTAGCTTGATTTTGTCACCAAAAAAAAAATATTTTTACAACATCTATAAAATACATTGCATAGGTATCTTACAATGCTTTTCCAAACATCAGTTTAAGCAAATTTGTAAGTGAATTGGCATTTTCACAACCTTTAATAGTGCTTAACGTTGTAATAAAGTTCACTATTTTTAAACATTTTGAAATATATTTTGTAACTTTTTTAAACCTTGCATAATATGCTTTACAACTATTTTCAAATGTTATAAAATATGTACTACAACTTGTTTAAAAATGCTGCATAGATTTTTTAGTTATTTTCTACCTGTAGAGTTACCCACAGTACTATTAGTACAAGAATATGATTTAGAAAGTTAACTTCATAAATTTATTCATAACCACAAGCTATCAATAGGTAACAAAAGCATATGAAAAGGTCCTACTAAATTAGCAACTAATGACCATAAACTTACAAATCTTAATGATAAGCTATGTAAATATACAAATTTTAATGACCATAAATATACAAATTAATCAACTATGTAAATATAAATTTCTTAAATTTTGCTTCAAAACCACAATTTCGCGGGAACGTGTGTGGATGCAAAGATTGCAATTCCTATCACATCATTGCTTACATTATTTTCGATAGTCATTTGAACTACTAATGCTTTAGGTTTGTCTTTGAACCATACTCCTAAAAAATACACGGGAATAGCCTATGTTTGCTATGTATAGGACCCCACCAAATATTATGTCCACTAAAACAACATGAACCTACCAATGCAAGTTGTTTCCTAGTTCGCATTGATTTCTTACAAAAAAAGGCAATCTGTGCAGTTTATGCCTTTCTTATTACATTTGCTGAAATTGCATTTGTTTTGAAACAAAATCTTGAGAATCAAATGTGAATCTTATTTAGTATGAGGTTGTGCTTTATAATATGCAATTAAAGTAAAACATCATTGTGAGAGCGGTTTGGTGGTTGGGCGCTCTAGCATAGGCACATGAGTACACAAATTTGAATTCCGAGTAGGTGTGATTTGAAACGCTGGACATATGTTAACTTGTAGTGTATTATATACTAGCTAATACTTCTAGTACAAATATATACTATCACCCAAATTAGCCAACTGCAAAAATACTTAAAACATAAAATGGATATTTATGACACTATGTTTGATTACATAATAGGCTACATTAAATGTGTTGGAATTCCTAATACAAAATTGAATTAAAATAACATAGTCCCACATCGCCAAAAATTGCAAAACTATTCTAGTATATTAATAGCTTTGTAATGAAGGGGTTGGGGCCTTGGGACACCCAAATGTTTGCTTCGTTGTGAGGAGGGAGATCATGCATCACCACCACCCTCGCGTTCGTCCGACCGAACCGGGCTATGATCCTATTTTTACTGCAAAACTGGGCCGGATTTTTTGACAGTTGCAGGCTGAACGAACAAGTGAAGATTGACTGAAGATGTGCGGGCGAACAGAAGCAGGTGCGACGCAAGCGGATGCGAGTACCAGGCGGGTGCGACCCGTTAACAAACAGTAGCAGTTAAAAAGTGTGACCCGTCAAGCGGACGTGACTGTTTGAAGGGATGCAGACGAAATTATAAATATGAGAGAATACTGATCACATTCTCATTCGATTTTAATTCTGTTTTCTTCTGCCTCTTCTTCTCTACTGCTCTATACAATAAATCACAGAGTTGACATACTCATTACAGTCTCGTGGAGATTACGTCTGTTGTACCTTGGGAGAATTTGAATAAAAAATTCTTAAGGAAATTGTTTCGACAAGCCTCAGACGAAATTTCCTTGGTTAACCAGTCAAGTTCTAGTATATTTGTATATTCTTATACATCATTCTTTTATCTTTCCGGTTTATATGTTGTGCTATTTTTTTATGATAGTATAACGTTGTTGTTGTAATTTAACTACGACATACCTTTTGCTTAAATTAGCGAATATAGACTTCCAGAGTAGTGGAAATCTGATTGATAAACTTGTGAGACGAGTTTATTATTGATTATTTTCTATTTTGGTATACTGGATATATAACATCTTAAGATTTTTTACTCTTTTCACTAAAACAGAGATGGCAACAGTAGAGCTCTCAACAAAGGCTACTACACACATGATGCAGCGCGAAATCAAAAGGAGAAAATTACCTTATGTCGCGAAGAAGAAGATGTGCCTGATTTCCTAGGTCACGAACGCGAGCTTCCAGCGTCCCTAAATCGTGAAGTCCAGCTAGGTCGTGAATCGTCTTCCTCCTTAGGTCGCAAACGACCTATGCCAGTTCCTACCCTAGTTCGTGAAGCTCCAATCGATCATCCCTCTGCTTTAAGTCGTGGACGACCTACCCTAGGTCGTGAAGCTCCAATCGATCATCCTCTGTTTTAGGTCGTGGACGACCTATACTAGGTCGCGAGATACTCCAACAAGCTACGAAGTTAGATCGCGAACGACCTTCGCACTCCTCAGATTAAACGAATGTTTCCAACGACCTAACTTCGTCCTTTAGGTCGCAAGAAGAGAATCACGAAGCAGGGAAGAGTTAGATCGCAAGTTTTTAATTCGCGTGTATTTTTTTATGTCGTTTCTATTCTTAGGTCGCATGTTTTTTTTGTAGGTCGCGAACCAGTTAAGTCGCGTGAGTTGTACTTTAGGTCATTGTGTTGTAATTTTTCTTAAGTGTGTTGTGTTGTAACCCTATAAATAGGGATGTTGGTCATTTGTAAAAGTTGTTGAATTTGAATAAAATTTCTTTTGTGTGCTTTTGTGCCACCATTAAAATTGGTAGTTGAGTGTTATCTCCTATCTCCACCTTCGGCATTCGAGTGCGCTCGAATCAACGATTGTTGAAGCCAATTCACGGAATCAAGTGCGCTTGATCAACGTCGAAGAATTGTAGATCTTCTCTCACGGCATCGTGCGCGATCAATGTGTCGAAGATTGCTAAAGTTCGGTATCTCGCGAGATCAACGGATTTGGGCATTTTGGTATCAGTAATTCATCGATTCATATTGCTTCATCTAATCGTTTCATCGATTAGTTTGACACGAAATCTTCATTTCGTTGTCATCCGTTATTTCTGCTGCGTCATTTGGTATCAGAGCAAGACTTAGCCAATCATAGCTAAGCCGAGTCTTGGAGCCAATTCTTTTGAAGAGTTAAAGCCGAGTTAGTGAAGCCGAGCTACATCAAGCGAAGTCAAGCTAAGAGAAGTGTTTGAGCCGAGCATAGAAGTTCACTTTGCAAGTCAAGGCCGAGAGTTTAAGTATTAGAGCTAGAAGCGAACTTGTTCAAGTTTGTGAGAGATTTGTTCAAGTTCATTGGGCGTCAATTTTGAGATTTGAAGTTTTGGAGTTCAAATTAAGTTGTTTGTTTATTTGGGGTGTTCGTGAGATTACAAACAAGTAGGAACGTTTGATTCGAGAATTTTTTTGATCAAAGTGAAGTTTGTGTTTGGATCTCTTGAAGATCTGATCATGCCTCCGAGATATGTTAACCGTCATCACAATGTTGTAGACTTGTATGGGAGTGAAGATCCTGAATAGATGAAGCAACGTATCGATGAAAGGTTCAATAAGGGTTTCGAGAAAGTGGAGAGAATGAAGTCTGACATGAATCGAAATCAAAGGAGAGTGTCACCACATTATGATGAAGAAAGAAGAGCTTATCGTGGTTACGAGCATAAGCCATATGGTGATTATGAAGGAAGGAGTAGAGAAGACGTGCATGGTCATAGAAGAGTCAATGTTCAGAATCGACATCGAAGCTCATCTGATTTTGAAGAAGATAATTATGGTAATAATGTTCACTTTCGATATCCAGGTCAAGGGCAAAATCGATATAGGAATGTTGAAAAGAATGGTCATACACGGGAATCAAGGAAGGATACGGAGATTCCAGAATTCCGAGGTGGTCTACAAGCAGAGGAATTCTTGGATTGGTTATCAAAGGTTGAAAAGATTTTTAAACTCAACAACGTGTCTGAGGATCGTCAAGTTAAGTTAGTTGCTACTAGATTGAAAGGAAGAGCTATGGATTGGTGGCAACAAACTAAATCAACCAGAGAGAGAATGAGGAAATCCAAAGTTGTCAAGTGGGATAAGATGAAAAGGATGATGAAGGAAAATTTCTTACCCTACAATTATCAAACTCGTGTGAACCAACAGTTGTAGAAGTTGAGTCAAGGGAGTCGAGGAAAGGGTGTGGTTACAAACCCCAGCAATCAGAATAAAGGCGTTAATTGCAGTATAAATGTTTCTAAGAGAGTCAACAAACTAGTTGTACATGAAATCACGAAGACAAATGTTGATGACCGAATTAAGCGCTATCATTATCAGGAGTCTGGCCTTAGAAGTAATGAATGTACGGAGTCTAAGATGAAAGCCTTAGTTGTAGAAGAATGTGAAAACAAGGATGTGAATGATTCTACTGAAAGCGAACCGGAAAGGGAAGAGGAACCGACTAATCCGTTATCTTTCAGCGAGAGTGTTGAAGAAGCGGAAGGTAGTGCTGAATCATTGGTTAGGTATGAGGCAAGTAAAGAGCTTAAAACTCCTGAGGAGGTTAAACCAATGTTAGAAGAGTTTGAAGAGGTCGGTCCTACAAAATCGTTCGAAGACTTACCACCGAAATTTGACAACGATGAAGGAGTTTTGTCAGTAGATGAAGGATGTAACTTGTTGAGGGGGACTGCTGAATTTGACTTTTATCAACCATCGAAATTTGATGATGATGAAGAAATTGAGTCAAAGTATGTGGATGTAGAAGTTGATTATTCTTCACCGCCGAAGATTGATGTCGATAGTATGGAAGAAGAAATTGTGTTCGGAGTTGAGGGAAATAACTTGATGATGGAGGATTCATGTTTAACACCTGAGCTTATGAACGAGAGCCCGCTAAGTGTTAATTCCATAATCTCCGAGAAGCCCGAACAAAGTGAGAGTGAAACAGAAGAGAAGGCAGAATCTGATAGTTTATTATCTTTGGAAGAGTTCATCAATAAAATGAAAGATAGTGATAAATTATCAACGTTGATTGAATCTGGAGAAAGTTCTGACTTTGAGAATTCCGAAGAGATTGAAGTATTTGAGGAGTGTGAGGATGAGATTTCTAAGGAACTGCTTGAAGGGACTAATCTTGTATTTTTGGAAGAGTCTGTGAAAATTAGAAATGAATTGCTTGTGTTGACCGAGCAAGGAACGAGTAAATATCTTGAGGTTTTCGAGGAAGTTGGGTCAGAATTCAATGAGTCTGAAGTCGAATATCCTGAGGAACTGCCCGAAGAGTTACCACCACTACAGGACATTCAACCTCACACTAAACTGGTACTAGATACTATTCTACTACAGGGATCATATGATCTTCAGAATCTGAAAGAACAAGAAGAGTTGAAAAGACAGGATGAACAGAATGATTGTTAGTTGGAATTGCCTGATCATAACTGCACTGCTGACGTTATCAACGTCAATTGCTTGGAATCATTTCATGAAAATACACATGTTGAAGGAGAAGCGAGTGGGAATTCATTTCAATCAGGGGAAATTGATGCAACACATCAAGGGAAGATTCTAAATGATGACACACCTGAACGAGATATGGAAAGACGAGAATCTGAGCATGAGTCCTCATACTTTTTCGGCCGTGATTTCCTAAGTCGTTCCATGATTTTAAACTTCCTTATATCATCTCACATTTTCGACACGTTTTGGTTCTATATCACATCTTCCTATTGGCACAAGCAATATGGTATACGACACTATTCTTATGAAGTTCTGTGCTACATGAATTGGATCTGGCACCTAGTGCTTAGGTCATTCCACACTTTTTCATATGTCATATCCCTCAGATCACTTCCTTATGCCGCCTGCCTAATGCCACGTCTGTTTTACGCAATGCATTCCTTATGTCGAGCTGCATCTTCAAAGGGTCAAGACAAAATCAATCTCAAGAGTGGTTATCACCAGAGCCACATCAGACTAGATAATGAATGGAAGACAGCATCTCGAAGAAGGAAAACGTGTGAATTCGGGACGAATTCTTTTCAACCAGGGGAGGATGATGCAGCGCGAAATCAAAAGGAGCAAATTACCTTATGTCGCGAAGAAGAAGATGTGCCTAATTCCCTAGGTCGCGAATGCGAGCTTCCAGCGTCCCTAAATCATGAAGTCCAGCTAGGTCGCGAATCGTCTTCCTCCTTAGGTCGCAAACGACCTATGCCAGTTCCTACCCTAGGTCGCGAAGCTCCAATCGATCATCCCTCTTCTTTAAGTCATGGACGACCTACCCTAGGTCGCGAAGCTCCAATCGATCATCCTCTGTTTTAGGTCGTGGACAACCTATACTAGGTCGCGAGATACTCCAGCGAGCTACGAAGTTAGGTCGCAAACGACCTTCGCACTCCTCAGATTGAACGAATGTTTCCAACGACCTAACTTCATCCTTTAGGTCGCAAGAAGAGAATCACGAAGCAGGGAAGAGTTAGGTCGCAAGTTTTTAAGTCGCGTGTATTTTTTTATGTCGTTTCTGTTCTTAGGTCGCATGTTTTTTTTTGTAGGTCGCGAACCAGTTAAGTCGCGTGAGTTGTACTTTAGGTCATTGTGTTGTAATTTTTCTTAAGTGTGTGTTGTGTTGTAACCCTATAAATAGGGATGTTGGTCATTTGTAAAAGTTGTTGAATTTAAATAAAATTTCTTTTGTGTGCTTTTGTGCCACCATTAAAATTGGTAGTTGAGTGTTATCTTCTATCTCCACCTTCGGCATTCGAGTGCGCTCGAATCAACGATTGTTGAAGCCAATTCACGGAATCAAGTGCGCTTGATCAACATCGAAGAATTATAGATCTTCTCTCACGGCATCGTGCGCGATCAACGTGTCGAAGATTGCTAAAGTCCGGTATCTCGCGAGATCAACGGATTTGGGCATTTTGGTATCAGTAATTCATCGATTCATATTGCTTCATCTAATCGTTTCATCGATTAGTTTCACACGAAATCTTCATTTCGTTGTCATCCGTTATTTCTGCTGCGTCAACACAACAGGCCCGATCCTTTTAAAGGAGATGGTGACGACTTTCTAACATGGCAGAATCATATGTTATTTTATCTCACCACACTCGGTCTGCAACGGTATCTCGATGAGGAGGAACCGATTCCTGCACCAGGCAAGGAATCAGATGTTGATACGTGGAAGCATTCCGATTTTCTATGCAGAAACTATATTCTAAATTGTCTCGACAAGGTGCTATACAAAGTATATCAACCTCTAAAGACAGCAAAAGCACTCTGGAATGCACTTGCCACGAAGTACAAGACGCAGAATATCAGTCTTAAGAAATTCATTGTAGACAAATTCATGGACTACAAGATGGTTGACTCCAAACCGGTGACTGCTCAACTGCATGAACTACAAACCATCATTCACGAACTCGAAGCGGAAGGTCATAAGGTTGGAGAATCGTTTTTGGTTGAAGCCATCATGGGAAAACTGCCGTCATCATGGATAGACTACCGCAACTATCTAAAGCATAAAAAGAAAGAGAGATCTTTACAGGACCTCATCGTACGATTAAAGATTGAGGCAGATTACCGTGGAATTACCAAACAAAGCGAGGAGGCATTGGTAACAGAGAAGGGTCAAAGAACAAGAATAAAGGCCACTTCAACAAAAAGAAGAACTTCTCAAAGAAGAGGAAAGCTCCTGAAAACAAACCCAAAGATAATAAAACCAAGAAGTTCAATGGCGAATGTTGGGTTTGTGGCAAAATGGGACATGCCTCTAGAGATTGCAGACATAAGAAGGAACGCAACTGAGAGGCAAATATAGTTGACAACATGGAAGTGGACGAGTCCAACTTTTCAGCAGTTATATCTGAATGCAATTTGGTTCAGAATCCTAACCAATGGTGGGTGGACACAGGAGCTACTCGTCATGTCTACTCTGATAAATCTATGTTTTCAACATATCAGAAATTCGATCAGAAAGAAAAACTCTACATGGGTAATTCTGTTGTTCCCATGATCGAAGGCAGTGGCACAGTAATCCTCAAGTTTACTTGTGGAAAAACTGTCAAGTTGAATGACGTGCTCCACGTTCCAGACATACGCAAGAATCTGATCTCTGGTTCAGTACTATCAAAGAAAGGATTCAAAATGGTGTTCGAGTCATACAAGATGGTTCTGTCCAAAGCTGGAATGTATATCGGTAGGGGATATTTATGTGATGGCTTATTTAAGGCAAATGTAGCCGTTATCGACAATAAAACTATGTATTCTGATTGTGTTATTAATAAAATTGAAGTTTCTTACTTGCTTGAGCATGAAATTTTACTATGGCATGATAGATTGGGACACATAAATTTCCGAAAAATGAAAACATTACCAAACTTGGGATTAATTCCGAAATTCCAAGTAGATAAGAACTACAAATGTGAGACATGTGTAGAAGCAAAAATGGTTAAAATACCATTTCAGTCTGTTGATAGAAGCACCGAACCACTAGGTTTGGTTCATACAGATTTATGTGATTTTAAATCGTTACCTACAAGAGGTGGGAAAAAGTACTTTATCACGTTTATTGACGATTATACGCGATATTGTTATGTCTATCTTTTGAATAGTAAAGATGAAGCAATTACATCATTTATAAAGTACAAGGCTGAGGTAGAAAATCAGTTAAATAAAAAGATCAAGATATTGAGATCTGATCGAGGTGGAGAATATGAATCACCATTTGAACAATTCTGTGCCGAAAATGGTATAATTCATCAAACAACAGCTCCATATTCACCACAACAAAATGGTGTAGCCGAGAGGAAGAACAGAACGTTCAAAGACATGATTAATGTCATGCTTTTAACCTCTGGCCTACCGACGAACTTGTGTGGGGAAGCCTTAAATATGTCTAATCACATATTAAACAAAGTCCCTCACAATAAAACAGGAACAATTCCATATGAGTTATAGAAAGGACACAAACCAAGTTTTAAATACCTCAAAGTGTGTAACGACCTGCTATTTTGGACCATTCGCATCCGCACATGTCGAACTTGAATGATTCAAAATACCTAATTGTTAATTTAAATTTGGCAAACTGAACATATACAGTAAATAAATAATCACAGATCACAGACACAGAGTAATAATTGCAGCGGAAACAAAATATAGTAGTTCAAGAAGCTACTATATACATATCAGAGTTAAATAAGGTACACCAGATGTCTCGAATACAATAGTCAAATACAAGAATCAGAATACAATCACTGGAATCAACTGGATATCTGAAACTGGATAGATAGCTGGATCTCCAAGCGAAGCTCCAACTCCAAAGGTGAGTCTCGAATACTGGTACACTCAGTCTGACCCGAGCGTAAAGCAAAACACAAAACACTCGAGTTAGGATTAACATTCTTATATCAATAAATCCAACTCAAGTGAAATAGCAACCGAAATACAAGTAACTCAAAGGATGTTTGGAATAACCATCCTTTAAGGATCAGTTAAACTATCTACCATGTAGTAGTGTACGATAAGTAGATAATGCCTATCAGTAATATAAAATATCAAAATAGTGTTACGGCGTTACCATTATTCCCCTTAACACATTTTATATAAGCGTTATAGTCTATATAGCACTGTAAACTCCACCGTAAACTAGCGGGATATCAGGGAGTACTCCATAGACAAAACAAATCGTAGCGGCCGCGTATATTGGGATACACGTATGATAAGGCACATGAGGCAATACCCAAGGTAGTGAAACTACCGTTTGCCTGATCCGGACTGGTGAGAACGCATCACCGCAGCGATCGCAACACCGTGAAACAACACTCCCAAATCAAGGGTGCACCAATCGACAACAAGTAATGAGTAGTTTTCGAAGAAGTGTGTTCGCTCGAGGTAGCTGACCCCATTTGGCCTGGCACGGCTCCTGTTTTAGTCATTTCCAATTTTGACACAAGTGTCAAGGCTATCCATTATCGTTCTCTTTCTTCGGTCATCACGTACATCATTCCAACCACTTCATTCTGGATCACACTCCGCGTATAGTTATTAAAGTGGTTTTCGGTTTAGACAGTGAGTATGTCCCTAACCGATTCCGGTCTCTTTAATAACTTTCGTAATTATTACACCGATTGGTCGTTTATTTATTTCAAAACCAAATCAATTTCAATCTCAATTAGAATTTGTAAACCAACATTTCATTTGTCTTTCTAAATCAATTTCCATAATTTATGTTTTAAAACTTACAAATTACCATTTCAAATCTTATAATACAATTTCGATTTTTATTTAAAACCATTCCAATATTCATTTAAATTCGTATATAAGTTTCATTCCGAAATCATTTAAAATGATTTAATTTAACATTCAAATCAATTTAAATCCATTTATCGATTTCATTCAATATTCGTTAAGTAAATTTTCATTTAAAACAATTTCTATTTAATTTCCAATTCATTAAAACAATTACTTAAGTTCAACGCTATTATATCAAACTTACACATTGCGTTAAATTAAATTCATCAAATCAAATTCTTTACATTTCAAATCTTACATTTATTTCAATAAAACACATTTTATTTCTTGTTAGAGAAATTCAATTTTACTTATTTATTCACTTAGTTACAATTTCAAAACTCAATTAATAAAGAAACTTAAATTCACTTATTCAAGAAGTTCAATTTCACTTAATAAAGAATTCAATTTCATTTAATTATTAAATAATTCCATCTTATTTAATTATTAAATAATTTCAAAAACTTAATTATTAATAATTCCAAATTTTAAACAACGTTCTTTCATCAACTACTATGTTAATATTTTGATTCAGATTATTAAATATTAACATTTCCTTCCATTAAAATTCAAATTCCAACTTCGTTTCAAAACCATATTATTTATTCAAATAAAATCTTCATTTTTTATAAAATCAAATTATTGACCAATCGGGTTTTATTTAATTCTCTATCCTAAGTCAAGTTCATTTGGGTATTTATCATTTCAACCCGATTCCAATTCAATTCAAAATCAAAACATAGCAAAGGGAACTTGCAGTGTGATAACTGGGATGGCGTGACGATCCGGGTTTTCTAACATCTGTAGTTTGGTAAGTGAATTATTTTACTTATTGGGATATTGACTTTATTAGTTGAATAAATAAATTTTCTCATCTTTAAAATATTTGGGTATATATATATATAAGTATATAAATGGATATATATATGTATTTTTAGAAGAGAACTTTGACCTGGAAATATAAATATTAAATGTAAATAAAACTTATGTATATAATTTAAACGTTGATGGCTAAAATACAAAATGGAAATGAATATAAATAAAAACAAGTGTATAAATAACTATAACAATTTTAAGTGAAACAAAAGGTATAGAATAAAACAAATAAAAATAATAAAGGAAGATTTAGTAAAAAAATTAGAAGTTCACTTGTATCTTAAAGTAATACAAACAAAACAAAAGAAAAATATAAATATATGAATGGCTTGCAAAGTAGAAACCACCAGACTTTTCTCTAAGGCAATGTCTAACATAAAAAGATAAAACAAATAAATTATATGCATGTAAACTTGGAAGTAAACAAGAAAACAAAAACAAGACAGTGTAAATATACTCAAGTTTGTACAAGCTAAATTTATACAAGTTCTTAAATTAAGTACCTACAGCCGAAATGAAACAGGACACCTTTAATTAGTGCAAGCATAACAAATATCATCTCAGCCTACAATTGGAGAAAATATCACCGATTAAATTTGTACAAACAAATATATTACCTGTGCAATTCCTTAGCCTGGCTTCTTCCACACACTTCCTACGTATATACAAACACATACCTTTCTCTCAAACAAACAACTCAAATTTAAACCTGGAAGGTAAAGTAAAGAAATTAGCAAACAAGTCTTTCAAAACTTCAAGCCTTCAAACTGAACAAAGTATAGCAAGCAGTTCAGATTCAAGAGAGATCAGTCTCAAATAAAACAATCAAGTTGCAAATCAAAATAATAGCCTCTGTGACCATTGTTCTCTGTTTAAGTTTAAAAGGTGAGCAAGCTCACTTATCTACCTATGTGCTTTTGATATTATGGTTGATACTTGAAGTACGATTGTTTGAAAATGTGTATGCATGATTGTTTTAAATCTTAAATACATGTTTATAAGAATGAAGATACTGTGAGTATGTCTGGACATATAAGTGATCATCTCTGTTCTAAGTTTAAGAGTTTAAAGCTTAGATTAAAATTCCAATTCTTCTCACTCTAATCTCTGTTAGGCCTGCATATTTAAACTAAATATGTTTGTAAAGTCGAGATCTAGGCCTTAAAAATACTTTTGAGAAGATTTAAATTGAGTTTATCTGGAAATTTAAATATACAGTGAAAAGTTTCATAAACATGATAAATTCAAATCTCGAAATCTACTGATTCATATACATCATTGTGTTCGACAGTGAAAACCATGATTTTTAAAAGAAAATTCATGATTTTTAATTTAGTATATCACGAGAATTTGTGAGTTGAACGAATTTCGAGTTTTCACCAATTGCCGACGATGGGCGAGGCGATATTGGACAAGCTAGAGGTCGGTGGTAGCTGAAAGGATGGAGATTACTAGAAAAATGGTGGTGGAATTTATTAGTGGCCATGGTGGCGGGTTGTTGTTGAAATAGGGTTTAACGAGCAGTTTTGGTCGTTGTTGTTCTAAAGGGCATGGTGACGACGTGGGTGAACCGGAGATGACCGGAGTGAGGGGGACCGATGCGTGGGACAGTGACGCAACTCTGGACGAGATTGCGAGGTCTCTGGCGATGGTACGCGGCGGCGCAGGTGATGTCGTCGATGGGTTTGGGTTCCAGAAAGAACTCGACTTGCTCGTTTTCGATTTCCAGTGGGTATCGTTGATCTGGGTGGTCGGGACGACTCAGGGGAAGATCGGCGACTTGTTGGTGGTCGGAGAATGGATCGGAGTTGGTCAGATCTGGTGTGCACGTGCACATGTGTCCTTCGTGTCTGGTGATGTTGCTGTGATGTTCGAGCTTGGGAAAGATGAAGATTTGCTCGAAGTAGTTCTTGAGTTTATCGAGAGGTAGTAGATGCGAGAGTGGCTCGGGTTTGGGCTCGAGAAGTTCTGTCTTGGGCTCGGGTTGGGTTTTTAATTAGTTAACCAGGTTTTTAAATTATAAAAGAAAATGTTTAAAAAGTTTTCAAAGTAATTATTAAACAAGTTTTTCAAAATAAAGTGTGATCAAGTTATCAAAAACAAGTTTCAATATAAATTAAATGTTTTTGAAATTTAATTTGTTTTGATTGAATAATTTTTATTAGGTTAATTGTTTAATTAAATCTCTAAGTGATTTAAAATGTAATTCAATGATGTACTTAATAGGTGATCAAGGTAAGTATATTAAACTTTAATTAATAAAAAGGTCTCAAGTGATTTTGAATAAATTAATTTCAATCCTTTAATTTAATTAAGATTTAAATGATTAATTAAGTAATTAATTAAGATAATGGTTTTACTTAGATTAATTAAGGACTTAAGTAATTATAGGATAATTAATTAATGTAATTAAAGGATAATTACTTAATGAAATTAATTAAAGGATAATTAATTAATGAAATTAATTAAGGGATCATTAATTAATGTAAGTAATTAAAGGTAAATTAATTAATGTGAATGATTAAATGATTAAAGAATAATTAATTAATTTCAATAATTAATTAAATGGTTTAATTAATGTTAATTAAGCAGGATTTAAAGGTAATTAATTCATTTTGTGTTAATTAAATTAATTAGATTGGGTGACAAATTAATCTTGCTATGGATGAGTAATTGTATTGAAAGATTGGATTAATATCTAGTCTGATAATTTGTGATATACTGTGATATGATATGTTTGGTTTAACTGTGATAATGTGGGTTATCTATCGATGATAAATTGCTGTGTGAATGTGACACCCTGTATTTAAATTAAAGAGAATTCACTTAAACAACTTGGATTTAGGATGATATTGGATTCGAAGAGACCGGAGTCGGGTATCAGAAATATCCGACACCACTTCGATTTGAAATCTTCTAAAATTCTTTATAGATTAATATGTGAAATCAATAGGCTGGTTTGGGATAATATGGATCATTTAAACTAAGTTGGATACTTAGATAATGTGTTGTGAAAATAAAATGTTGACTATATAAGTTGTTTACTTGTAGTAAAGTACGAGTTACCCCGTGTAACGACCCACTATTTTGGACCATTCAAATCGACAATAATCCACACATGTCAGACTTGAATAATGCAAAATAACAGATTATAATAAAATTTGGAGCAAATAAAATCATTCACAGAATCACAGACACAGAAATATCAGAATAACTCGCAGCGGAATTTAAATAACTATAGTGGTTCATGAAGCCACTAAAATACATAGTCTCAAATCAAATACAAAATACATAGTCTGAAACCCAATACAGTTCTGAAACAAGTACAATAGAAATCCCAAATACAAAAGTCTCTAAAACAAAAGCTGAAATAAGACAACTGAAACTGAAATAGGTAGATAACTAGATAAGCAGAATCTCCAGCGACTCCGAGCTCCAGAAAAGTGAATCCAAAGCTGTGAATACTCAGGCTGACCCGAGCGTAAAATAAAACATAAACACTCGAGTCAGCATATACATACTTATACAATGTAAACCAACTCAAATGAACTGTAGTAAAGGTACAAGTAACTTAGAAGATGCTTGGGACCGCCCATCCTCTAAGGATCCGTTAAAATATCTACTATGTAGTAATATTCGCTAATATAATAGTGTCTAAATAAGTAAAGTCTAATCATATCGGAAAATAGCGTTAAGGGGATGGAGAACCTTAACGCGGTCGGATCTTAAAATCATAATCGTAGTAAAGCTCGATATGGTAGGTGACACGGCACAACTAGGCAATGCCAGGGTAGATATACCAATTACGCATCCGGACTAGTGGTGACGCATAGCAGCCACTACCGCCCACCTCGAACAACACTCCCAAATCAAGGGTGGCCACCAAATCAATCACAAGTAATAGAATGGTATCGAAGAAGTGTGTTTGATAAGAGGTGCTACCTCATTGGTCCGTCAATCGCTCCTATTTTAGCCACCTTATGCCAACTCATGGGAGTTGGGTCCACGTAACATACCTTAAGAACGTCGCCACCATCCTACTTCATTCTGGAATCTCCACCGCGTACACGGTTGTCAAAGTGGTTTTCGGTATCGACAGAGAGTATGTCCATATCCGATCCCGGTCTCTTTGCCAACCAATCGTTATTATAACCCGTGGTTATAGATTTAAAACAATTTATCAATTATACTTCGAATTAAACCATTTAAAAACAAAGTCATTGTTATTTTAAATCAAATCTTAAATTCCCAAAGTTTAACCTTTTCAGAGCTCATTTATTCACTTAAAACAATAGCATTAAAATTCTCAGCTTTCACAACATTTAAAAGAGTGTTGCGGTAAGTTATAATTGAAAAACAATTTATTTAGAAAAGACAACATTTATAAACTGCTATAACAGTTCAGTTTTAAACAAATCATATTTCAGCTTACTGCAAACTCTTAACAAGTGCTACAGTAGCCCTTTTATTAGTTCAGGTTCAATTTTAGTTTCTGCCACAACAGCACTTACCAAGTGCTATCATAGCCTTAGTTCATTTTAGTCTTTTGGTTCGTATATATAACCGCAGTACTTAACAAGTGCTGCAGATTCCACTTAGTTTAGAAATGGTTCATTTAATCTAAACCATTTAAATTTATAAAATCATAAATTTTCATATTTAAAAAGTTCATTTAAATCCTTTAACTGATTTATTTAAAAGGGAAATTTTTACAAAATAAAACCAAAACTTACAAATTCGCTTATTAAATTCAAGTGTGTAAATCCCATTTTCATTTAAACAATTCATTTCAATATTTAATCTCAAACTCCATTTTCACCATTTTAAAACTAAATTTTTATTTCAATTTAATTAACCTAAGTTTCCAACTTCCTTTTTAATCTAATTTCCGAATTTAAGTTACAATTTAAAAATCAATATTTTATTTTACATTTTTCCTTTTTCTTTCCATTTATCACCTAGAAAAATCATTTCTATTCTAAATAAATCATTTTAAAATTCAATTTAATATTATTACGATTAATAAAATATTTAAAGGTATTCAGAAAATATAGAAAAATAACCACGGGTTTGTATAATATTTTCTAGCCTAAGTCAAGTGATACGGATACTATATCATTTCAATCCGTAATTTACAAAGAAAAATCCGGGTTTTATCATTTCAAACCCACAATCCCAAGTAAATAAAGTTTTATTGAAAATCGTTCAGGCCTATCATTTCAGCCCATAACGACCTTCCCTTATTCTAAAGTCCGTTCGGGTATGTATCATTTCAACCCATAGTGATTCTATTCTACAGGGAACTTGCAGTGTGATTTAACAGAAATAGAATAACAGTAAAATAGGAACAAAATATAACAGATGATACGATATGCAGTTTTTAACAATTAACATCAACTATAAATAAATCACAGGTAATTATAACATCATTTATTTATTTATTTATTTCTACACATTCAGTTGCGGTCGTTTCACAATCATATAGGTATGAATATTCGTGTTAGATTTACTCACCTCTACGGAGCTGGAGATTCAGAAAGAAAGAAGTACGCTATCAGTCGAAAGCACGCGGAAAGCACGATTTGTTGTTAGCGGATTCGCCGACTAGATTCAAATCTAAAGTCAAAAGAATAAAGCGAATAAATAGACAAATCTAAAAATGCACGAATAACAAATTTTCCAAATTGAAGCAAACGAACGAAAAATAAATCAAGTTGAAAAATAGAAGGAAATGGCTCGACCACTTTTATTGTTCATTTCATATTCTTTTTCAAAAGGCAGGGCTCAGCTGAAAAATAAAACTAACAACTTCAAAACAAAACACTTTAGTTCTCATTCTTTTTTTTTCAAAGCCAGAGCCAAAAATAAAACTAAGGTACCACAAAATACAAAAGGATGAAACATTTGTTTGTTCATTTTTTTTTTCAAAACAAAAATCAGTGGAAAGAAAAAGACTAAAATATCAATCATGGTGACAAGGCAACCATCTCATTCCCCCTTTTTTTTCTGTTCGAATACAAGACAGAGGAACAAATATTTTGTTCACTATATTTTCATATCAAGGCCAGAGGACATGACAGAGGGAGGCACGACATGGGTGGGTCAGTCTGGGTCAGAGGCGATCTCGGCCTGGGTCTGGTGACTGGTGGGGTTCGGTGGTGACGTGGTGGAGGACTGGAAAGGCTGACGTGGGGTGGTCTGGTCTCGTATGGGTTCGGTGGTGGCGAACGGTATGAGGCTCGGTGGTAGTGATCTCGGTCGTGAGGTGGTGGCTGGGACTCGAACTGGGTTGTGGATGGGGTACGGTGGCTGGTAGGCTGGCGAATGGGTGGTGGTCTGGCGTGGGTCAGTGGAGGTCCGGTATGGGTCAGGTGACTGGGGTAGGCGTGGGGTGACGTTCGTGGTGGTCGCAGGGCGTATGGGTGGTGACTGGCAAGGCGTGGGGTGGTGCTGGCGGAGCATGGGTTCAAGGGGATAGGTCTAGGAATAAAACAACTGCAACCAGACAAACGAGGAATACAAATAAAAAGGAGGAGAAGGCATGCATGGTGGCAGGCAAAAGAGCAGGGGACAACAACAAACAAAGGTAAACAAAAGAAGAAAAAGAGATGCAGCCAAAAACAAAAATAAATAAAAGAAGAAGGCATGCTTACCTTTTGAGTGCTCACGAGATTTCAAAGAAAGCTACAAAGAAAGTTTTTGTGAAATGAAGATTGGAACGATAGAAAAATGAACAGCTGTCTATACTTTTGTAGAAAGAAGGCAACGAAAAGTTTTTGAACAGTAGGCAATTAAAGCAGTAAATAAAGTTGAACGGTAGCAAAATTTTAGGCACTCAATTTTATTCAATAGGTGGAACGTTTGGAATATGAAAAATATAACAACACTAAAGATTGGAACGGTAAAGGAATGGAATAAAATTTCCAGTAAAATGATAAGGCACGAAATTGAATTCTCAAAAGCAAACTAAGGTTGAAGCAACCATTGCTAACGCAAGAAATCAAATGGACAGACGAAAGCAGCGAACGTAAAGTGTAACGCCCAAAGTAACGTACAACCGTTATTTGTTTCATTAAAAAAAATATAACGTTTCTTTAAATAAATAACGTATCTTTTAAACCAAAATTTAAATAGCTATTACCAAAAATAAATAAAATTTGATTTTTAAATATAAGATAAAACGGATATGAATATACGTAATGAAATGTAAAGTTTAAAATTTCCGTTTCACCCAAATTATTACACTTTTAATTTAAATCAATATTTCAAAGATGTTTAGTTTTAATTAAAATTTCGTTTAAAAATTTTGGGCTGTTACACTCTCCCACACTCAAAGCTTTTCGTCCTCGAAAAGGAACGAAGAAGGAAAACAAAGAAAGATAAGGCAGAAATAGCAAAAGTACCTGAAATAAACAATTCCGGATTCGAAGCACGAATGCTCTCCTCCGTCTCCCAGGTGCAATCCCGTTCATCAGTGCTCCACTGCACCTTGACCAGGTTGATAGATTTTCTTCTTAGCTGCTTCGTACCTCGATCGACGATACGAAGTGGCTTCCTCTCAACAGTCAGATTTGGCTCGATATCCAAACTATCAAGAGCAGAAGGCTGAATAATAAGAGATGGATCATGCAGATAGCGACGAAGATGAGATACATGAAAGACATTGTGTACCCCAGAAAATTTCTCGGGTAAATCCAGACGATAAGCAAGAGAGCCAATTCTTTCCAAAATGCGGAAAGGACCTACAAATCTAGGAGAAAGCTTTCCTCTACGACCGAAACGAATAACATTCCTTAAGGGAGAGACCTTAAGGAAAACCAAATCACCAACTGCAAACTCTAAACTCCGTCTTCGACGATCAGCGTACTTCTTCTGTCTATCTTGAGCAATCTTCATCTTCCTCTTAATCTCTTCAACTCTCTCTGAAGCTTCCAAAACCATCCCAGGACCAAAGACCAAATGATTACCGGATTCAATCCAACAAGAAGGAGATCTACAAGGTCGTTCGTAAAGAGCAGAAAACGGAGATGTCTCAATACTGGCCAGATAACTATTGTTATAAGTGAATTCGACAAGATGGAGATGATCTTCCCAAGATCCTCCATAATCAAGCACACAAGCACGAAGAAGATCTTCTAAAATCTGATTCACCCTTTCTGTTTGACCGTCGGTCTGTGGATGGTAAGAAGTGCTCAGATTTAGATGAGTACCCAAAGAATCCTGAAAGGCTTTCCAAAACCTACTAGTAAAGATAGGATCACGATCACAAACGATACTGAGAGGAACACCATGGAGACGAACAATCTCCCTCATGTAAATCTCAGACAAACTAGAAGCTGAATGGGTAGACTTGACCGGAATGAAATGAGCTGATTTGGTCAATCTGTCCACAATAACCCAGATACTCTCGTTACCCTTCCTAGTCCTCGGTAATCCATCAATGAAATCCATAGATACTTGTTCCCACTTCCAATTGGGAATCTCAAGAGGCTACAATAAACCAGGGGTCTTCTGATGATCTGCCTTGACTTGCTGACAAGTCGCACATCTATTCACAAAAATGGAAACATCTCGCTTCATACCTTTCCACCAATATAACTTCTTCATATCCTGATACATCTTGGTCACGCCTGGATGAATAGAAAGTCTGGACTGATGATTTTCCCGAAGTAACTCCTGTCTCAATCCATCAACATTCGGAACACAAATCCTATTATTGATCCTCAATACACCCTTATCGTCAATCTGAGCTCCATTACCATCGAGACTACTACCTCCAACCCTATTTCGAACACTCTCCTTAATCAATCTAAGCATCTGGTCTTCATCCTGTCTAGCCATAACACGATCCACAAGAGGCGAAGAAACAACAATCTGACACAATAAAGCTTTCTTCCTACTCAAAGCATCCGCCACAACATTAGCTTTTCCCGGTGTATAGTTGATGTCGAGGTCATAAGAAGCAAGAAACTCTAACCACCTAACCTATCTCTGATTCAAATCCTTCTGCGAGAAAATATACCTCAAAGACTGATGATCTGTGAAAAGCTCGAACTTGGTACCCAACAGATGATGTCTCCAAAGCTTCAAAGCGAAAACAACAGCAAGCAACTCTAGATCATGGGCAGCATAATTTACTTCATGGGTCTTCAACTGTCTACTAGCATAAGCAATCACCCTACCATCCTGCATCAGAACAGCTCCCAAACCTTCTCGACAAGCATCAGTGTATACCGTTAATCCCTCATTTCCATTTGGAACGGTAAGAACAGGTGCGGAAGTAAGCCTGTCTTTTAACTCATTGAAGGCGGCCTTACACTCGCTACTCCAAATAAACTTAGCATTCTTCCGAGTTAAAGCAGTGAGGGGTGCAGCAATCCGAGCAAAATTCTCAATGAATCTCCGGTAATAACCGGCAAGGCCCAGAAAACTACAGATATCAGTAGGAGTCTTAGGAGTTTCCCAATCCTGCACAGAATAGGGAAAAAGAAGGATAATAGGAAAGATAGAGTAAATTGAAATGAAATAAGGAAAGAGAAGGAAAGGAAGACTTACATTGATCGCAGCGATCTTGACTGGATCAACTGAAACTCCATTACTAGAAACAATATGCCCGAGAAATCGGACTTCATCCTTCCAGAAATGGCATTTGGAAAATTTAGCTTTTAACTGATGATTTCGAAGAGTCTCAAGAACAGATTTCAAATGTGACTCATGTTCTTCTTCAGACTTAGAGAAAATGAGGATATCATCCACAAAGACTAGAACAAATTTATTAAGCACATCGCGGAAAACACGATTCATCAAGTCAACAAAGAAGGCAGGAGCATTAGTCAAACCAAAAGGCATAACTAACCATTCAAAGAATCCATTCTCAGTATGGAAAGCAGTCTTGGGAATACTTTCCTCGGCAACTCTGAGTTGGTGAAAACCTGTGGCAAGATCAAGCTGGGAGAAAACAGTAGCACCATAAAGCTGATCAAACATGTCGTTGATACGAGGCATTGGATATCTATTTTTCATAGTGAGCTTGTTCAACTCCCTATAATCAACACACATCCGCAGAGAACCATCGGACTTGGTGACGAAAACCACCGCAGCTCCCCATTCAGAAAAGCTAGGTCTGATCAGACCCTTGGAAGACAGATCCTCTATTTATTCCCTTAACTCAACCTTCTCGCGGGGTGCCATTCTTCTAGGAGGAAGAACTACAGGTCGAGCTCCAGGAATAAGATCAATGCAGAAATCAATTTCCCGCTTAGGAGGTAAAGCAGAGACTTCACCGAATACATCAGGATAGAGATTGACTACCCGAGTCGACTGAAGATCATCAGTAGAAGCATCTAGAGAAAAGATAAAGCTACCAGCATAATCATGAGGCATACGACCCTGAATAACCAAAGAGTTACCCCGATCATCCTTAAGAGAAACAATTCGGGATTTACAAGAGATATGAGCATCGTGCCCGTCAAGCCAATCACTTCCAAGCAACAAATTAAAAGCATCGAAACCTAGGACATAGAAATCTCCTGAAAATTTATGACTAGAATAGAAGAGTCTCACTTACTTACAAATCTTATCAAGATTTGCGGGACCACCAATAGGATTTGAAACACATAGAGGAACAGAAGCATACTCAGGAGAAAGGAGAGTTTCAAACTTATTACACAAAACATCAGAAATAAAACTATGCGAAGCCCCAGTATCAAATAAAACACGGACATGATGATGAAATAAAGTAAAGGTGCCCTGAAGAGTACCTTGATCATCGCTAGGAGCAGGAGCAGGTGCAGCAGGTGATGAAGCAGATGTGACAGCAAATACACCAGATGGCTTTCCCTTCTGATATAAAGGACAGTCCTTCCTAAAATGACCCGGCTGAAGACAAACATGACAAAGATCGTTCTTGGAAACCTGAGGTGGAGGAATAGCAGCACTGGACGGATTAGGGCAACTATTGGCATAGTGTCCCTTCTGGTCACATTTGAAGCAAGTAATGGAGGAAAGATCAATAGGGTGCCTCTAGGAAGGAGCAGATGCTGAAGATCCTAAGCCCGGATGTTTGAGCCAATTCTTCTTTTGCTGGTGGAAGTTGGGCTTTCTCTTCTTGGAATTAGCAGAGGAGGACTGAGAGACATGAGCACCAGAAGCAGCAGGACCCTTGGAAGTAGGGTTCTCATAGCGAATAGCCATATCCATGAGCTCAGTAAATGTGCCATGAACATGTGAAATAAGGCGATCGTAGAACTCTGGGCGAGCTCCAGAAATGAACTTCTCATTCTTCTTTAGCTGAGTGTCGATAAGACCAGGACCAAATTTGGAAAGTTCATTGAACTTCCGCTCATACTCTAAGAAGGACATGGTACCCTGCTTGAGGTCCATGAATTCACGGTAAAGCTGAGATTTCCCGGCTTCGGGCATCCATTTTGCCACAAAAGCCTCCCTGGAAAGAAGATACAGAAACTGAACTTAAGATAAATTCAAAAGAAAAAGGAAATGGGGAAATTCAAGTTAACACAAAGGATACCTGAACTGCTCCCACGAAAGATCACCTTCGTTAGTGTGAGTCGTAACAGACTCCCACCAATCTAAGGCTGACTCTTGCAGCTGCCATGCTGCTAACTGACACTTCTGCGCATCAGTGATCTCTAGACCAGTAAAATTCTCTCCAAACTTCGTAGCCATTGATGGGCTTCGATAATACTCTCTGAACCGGTGAACCTAGTGCCACCGAGCTGAGAGAATCCCTTGCAAAGAATAGTAAACCTAACGGGTGCAACAGGTGTAGGAACTGGGGCAATACCATGACCCCTACCTCTAGCATTTCCACGATTCATCCTGGAAATATCAAGAATAAATTTAGGACAAGGTACAGAGAAGACAAAGATAAGTTAAGATAAGACACGATAAGATCACTTGGATGAATATCCAAATAACAAAATTTCTAACAAGGTAGATACGGAAAGAAGGAAGTTTGAAAAATTTTCTCCTTAAAACAAGAAACTTTATACCAAAATTATCTTTGGAAAAATCATTTGAGAAATCATTTTAAAATCATTTTATACTTTGAAAATACATTCACTCACAAGGAAATGATTTTGAGTTTGATTTCACTCATTCTAGGGTATTTCTACCCTATCTCTAATGAGTTTTTGCTCCATAGGCTAAGGTTTGCCTAAAACCAAAGCTCTGATACCAAATGTAACGACCCACTATTTTGGACCATTCAAATCGACAATAATCCACACATGTCAGACTTGAATAATGCAAAATAACAGATTGTAATAAAATTTGGAGCAAATAAAATCATTCACAGAATCACAGACACAGAAATATCAGAATAACTCGCAGCGGAATTTAAATAACTATAGTGGTTCATGAAGCCACTAAAATACATAGTCTCAAATCAAATACAAAATACATAGTCTGAAACCCAATACAGTTCTGAAACAAGTACAATAGAAATCCCAAATACACAAGTCTCTAAAACAAAAGCTGAAATAAGACAACTGAAATTGAAATAGGTAGATAACTAGATAAGCAGAATCTCCAGCGACTCCGAGCTCCAGAAAAGTGAATCCAAAGCTGTGAATACTCAGGCTGACCCGAGCGTAAAATAAAACATAAACACTCGAGTCAGCATATACATACTTATACAATGTAAACCAACTCAAATGAACTGTAGTAAAGGTACAAGTAACTTAGAAGATGCTTGGGACCGCCCATCCTCTAAGGATCCGTTAAAATATCTACTACGTAGTAATATTCGCTAATATAATAGTGTCTAAATAAGTAAAGTATAATCATATCGGAAAATAGCGTTAAGGGGATGGAGAACCTTAATGCGATCGGATCTTAAAATCATAATCGTAGTAAAGCTCGATATGGTAGGTGACACGGCACAACTAGGCAATGCCAGGGTAGATATATCAATTACGCATCCGGACTAGTGGTGACGCATAGCAGCCACTACCGCCCACCTCGAACAACACTCCCAAATCAAGGGTGGCCACCAAATCAATCACAAGTAATAGAATGGTATCGAAGAAGTGTGTCCGATAAGAGGTGCTACCTCATTGGTCCGTCAATCGCTCCTGTTTTAGCCACCTTATGCCAACTCACGGGAGTTGGGTCCATGTAACATACTTTAAGAACGTCGCCACCATCCTACTTCATTCTGGAATCTCCACCGCGTATACGGTTGTCAAAGTGGTTTTCGATATCGACAGAGAGTATGTCCATATCTGATCCCGGTCTCTTTGCCAACCAATCGTTATTATAACCCGTGGTTATAGATTTAAAACAATTTATCAATTATACTTCGTATTAAACCATTTAAAAACAAAGTCATTGTTATTTTAAATCAAATCTTAAATTCCCAAAGTTTAAACTTTTCAGAGCTCATTTATTCACTTAAAACAATAGCATTAAAATTCTCAGCTTTCACAACATTTAAAAGAGTGTTGCGGTAAGTTATAATTGAAAAACAATTTATTTAGAAAAGACAGCATTTATAAACTGCTATAACAGTTCAGTTTTAAACAAATCATATTTCAGCTTACTGCAACTCTTAACAAGTGCTACAGTAGCCCTTTTATTAGTTCAGGTTCAATTTTAGTTTCTGCCACAACAGCACTTACCAAGTGCTATCATAGCCTTAGTTCATTTTAGTCTTTTGGTTCGTATATATAACCGCAGTACTTAACAAGTGCTGCAGATTCCACTTAGTTTAGAATTGGTTCATTTAATCTAAACCATTTAAATTTATAAAATCATAAATTTTCACATTTAAAAAGTTCATTTAAATCCTTTAACTGATTTATTTAAAAGGGAAATTTTTACAAAATAAAACCAAAACTTACAAATTCGCTTATTAAATTCAAGTGTGTAAATCCCATTTTCATTTAAACAATTCATTTCAATATTTAATCTCAAACTCCATTTTCACCATTTTAAAACTAAATTTTTATTTCAATTTAATTAACCTAAGTTTCCAACTTCCTTTTTAATCTAATTTCCGAATTTAAGTTACAATTTAAAAATCAATATTTTATTTTACATTTTTCCTTTTTCTTTCCATTTATCACATAGAAAAATCATTTCTATTCTAAATAAATCATTTTAAAATTCAATTTAATATTATTACGATTAATAAAATATTTAAAGGTATTCAGAAAATATAGAAAAATAACCACGGGTTTGTATAATATTTTCTAGCCTAAGTCAAGTGATACGGATACTATATCATTTCAATCCGTAATTTACAAAGAAAAATCCGGGTTTTATCATTTCAAACCCGCAATCCCAAGTAAATAAAGTTTTATTGAAAATCGTTCAGGCCTATCATTTCAGCCCATAACGACCTTCCCTTATTCTAAAGTCCGTTCGGGTATGTATCATTTCAACCCATAGTGATTCTATTCTACAGGGAACTTGCAATGTGATTTAACAGAAATAGAATAACAGTAAAATAGGAACAAAATATAACAGATGATGCGATATGCAGTTTTTAACAATTAACATCAACTATAAATAAATCACAGGTAATTATAACATCATTTATTTATTTATTTATTTCTACACATTCAGTTGCGGTCGTTTCACAATCATATAGGTATGAATATTCGTGTGAGATTTACTCACCTCTACGGAGCTGGAGATTCAGAAAGAAAGAAGTACGCTATCAGTCGAAACACGCGGAAAGCACGATTTGTTGTTAGCGGATTCGCCGACTAGATTCAAATCTAAAGTCAAAAGAATAAAGCGAATAAATAGACAAATCTAAAAATGCACGAATAACAAATTTTCCAAATTGAAGCAAACGAACGAAAAATAAATCAAGTTGAAAAATAGAAGGAAATGGCTCGACCACTTTTATTGTTCATTTCATATTCTTTTTCAAAAGGCAGGGCTCAACCGAAAAATAATACTAACAACTTCAAAACAAAACACTTTAGTTCTCATTCTTTTTTTTTCAAAGCCAGAGGCAAAAATAAAACTAAGGTACCACAAAACACAAAAGGACGAAACATTTGTTTGTTCATTTTTTTTTTCAAAACAAAAATCAGTGGAAAGAAACAGACTAAATATCAATCATGGTGACAAGGCAACCATCTCATTCCCCCTTTTTTTCTGTTCGAATACAAGACAGAGGAACAAATATTTTGTTCACTATATTTTCAGATCAAGGCCAGAGGACATGACAGAGGGAGGCACGACATGGGTGGGTCAGTCTGGGTCAGAGGCGGTCTCGGCCTAGGTCTGGTGACTGGTGGGGTTCGGTGGTGACGTGGTGGAGGACTGGAAAGGCTGACGTGGGGTGGTCTGGTCTCGTATGGGTTCGGTGGTGGCGAACGGTATGAGGCTCGGTGGTGGTGATCTCGGTCGTGAGGTGGTGGCTGGGACTCGAACTGGGTTGTGGATGGGGTACGGTGGCTGGTAGGCTGGCGAATGGGTGGTGGTCTGGCGTGGGTCAGTGGAGGTCCGGTATGGGTCAGGGGACTGGGGTAGGCGTGGGGTGACGTTCGTGGTGGTCGCAGGTCATATGGGTGGTGACTGGCAAGGCGTGGGGTGGTGCTGGCGGAGCATGGGTTCAAGGGGATAGGTCTAGGAATAAAACAACTGCAACCAGACAAACGAGGAATACAAATAAAAAGGAGGAGAAGGCATGCATGGTGGCAGGCAAAAGAGCAGGGGACAACAACAAACAAAGGCAAACAAAAGAAGAAAAAGAGATGCAGCCAAAAACAAAAATAAATAAAAGAAGAAGGCATGCTTACCTTTTGAGTGCTCGCGAGATTTCAAAGAAAGCTACAGAGAAAGTTTTTGTGAAATGAAGATTGGAACGATAGAAAAATGAACAGTTGTCTATACTTTTGTAGAATGAAGGCAACGAAAAGTTTTTGAACTGTAGGCAATTAAAGCAGTAAATAAAGTTGAACGGTAGCAAAATTTTAGGCACTCAATTTTATTCAATAGGTGGAACGTTTGGAATATGAAAAATATAACAACACTAAAGATTGGAACGGTAAAGGAATGGAATAAAATTTCCAGTAAAATGATAAGGCACGAAATTGAATTCTCAAAAGCAAAGTAAGGTTGAAGCAACCATTGCTAACACAAGAAATCAAATGGACAGACGAAAGCAGCGAACGTAAAGTGTAACGCCCAAAGTAACGTACAACCGTTATTTGTTTCATTAAATAAAATATAACGTTTCTTTAAATAAATAACGTATCTTTTAAACCAAAATTTAAATAGCTATTACCAAAAATAAATAAAATTTGATTTTTAAATATAAGATAAAACGGATATGAATATACGTAATGAAATGTAAAGTTTAAAATTTCCGTTTCACCCAAATTATTACACTTTTAATTTAAATCAATATTTCAAAGATGTTTATTTTTAATTAAAATTTCGTTTAAAAATTTTGGGCTGTTACACCCCGGGTTTAAATAAGTTCTATGGATTTAAATTTCTTGTTAGATGAGTTTACTCACGCTGGTTTCCAGCCTGACCCGGGTGCTACTTTGATGTAATGCTCGGGTCAGACCGAGTATTACATATTTTCAGGTAAGGATGTTTTGGAGCTCAAAAGGCGAGCTGGATGGCAGGAACGTATGGAGTGTATTCCGCTGTGATATATTGTGGTTTGTCTGGGACATGTTGATTGTATTAGTCCAGTGATTTTGTATATGTTGCAACTCTGATGTATTTAAATGAAATCAAGTGATACAAAATTCTTTTGAAAACTGTTATTATTTGATATTATATTTTGATCCGCTGCAAATGTGAGGTTCTGTATTTTGTTTTCTGTTTCTTCTTCTTTTATCTCTTTCTTATTTCTTAACTATCTGGAATTTTCAGGTTCGAAAATTCCGGGTCGTTACAGTTGGTATCAGAGCGAAGGTTAAGCAAGAACTTTGGCTCTGGTGGCTATACTCATAAAGATAGGGTCAGTAGTGCCCTAGAATGAGTTGAGTGTAATATATATGAGAGAACATACTTGTTATTTTCCTATATAAAGATTTTAAATGGGTTTAAAGGTAAATGATTTTATATAAAATTATATTTGATATATATATAAAGCAATATTCTTTAACCAATAAATGTTAAGGTAATTGGTTGTTAAATTATTGGAATTAAATTAAGAAGTAATAGAAATATAATCAAATTGAAATTGAGTAAAGATAAGTTTGAAATAGGTTCCAATTAGAATTAAAATCTTGAATTTGGGAAAGAGTTTCAGAATAAGATGATAATGAATGGTTTCCAGTTGCAATAACCTTGGTTATTATCATAAATTATAGATGTGTTTGATAATAAATGTGTATTAATGAGTAAGCAAAATGAAATGTTTTAGGGAAGTAAAACATTTAGGCAAGTATGACTTATAAATTGGAACTGAAGATGATATAAATTATGAGGTTTTAAATCTAAGTCCGGATGATTTGAAATTGTTTCAAAGTATTAATAGATATAATGGATAATATTATCTAAGTGTAGGAATCTTATTTTAAACAAGAGTTGTGTTAAAATTTTAAGGGGAATTTGTTTTGAAATTAAAAACCAATAATGGTTTAAAATCTAAAGTATGACTTGAAGTGCAAGTGAAATAAATATGTATATATGTGGATATACATAAGATCAAAGTTGATTGGAAGTAAACACTAGGTGTTGAGTTTTGAATTTTCCCTAAAATGTGATAAGTTTTTGAGCTTATAAGTGAGAAGGGATATTGATAAGAAGTTTAAGTATTTGAAATGGAGAAATTCAAATTTTTTGAGGTTGACTGGATCAAGTGAATTGAATTTAACTTAGGGGAAGTTAAATAAGAACAACCTGAATTGGAAATTTCAAGATGAAATTAAAATTTTACTTAGTGAAGTTAAAGGGGTTGTTTTGTAATGGGAGTTATGTGTGATCTCAAACGGATTGAGGTTTGGAAATGGGAAATGTGAGCTATTGAGGGATGCTGTTTTAAATAATCCGGATGTTTATTTACCTTGGTTTATTCTGATATCATCCTTTTGTTATTAATAATCCATGAAACTGTGAATTGGATTATTCTAATTGAATTAAGGAATGGACTGAGGTAATATACATCCATTGTAGAAATTAAATGGAATCACTTTGAACTTAAGAATTAAATTTGCAAACTAAAATTGTTTAAGAATTGGTTTCAAAGTTAGAAGTAAAAAAAAATGGAGATAAATGAAATTCTGAAGATTTAATTGTTTAAAAAGTTTTGAACTCTTATTTGAACCGTGAAATAAGTTAAGTAAAGGCAATTTAAAATGAACATTTGAAATTTGGATTCAGAATTGAAAATTGTTAAAGATTTAGGTTGTTAAGTTAAAGATAATGGTTAATTTGATTTAAAGGATTAAATCAACATTTAAAATTTAACTCGAATTTTTATAATTAGAGATGGTTTAAATTTGAGATTTAAATTGAATTGGTCCAAATGGAATTCGATTTGAATTAATTGGAATTATGATTGAAAATGGATAGGTTTAAAAATTCAAATGGAAATTTTGAATTGGATTAATTTGAAATAAAATTGAAGATTGAATGAGTTCAAAATGGGAATTGGGATCAATTCATATAGAAATTGAAATAATTTGAAATTGTAATAAAGGTAATATGTTTAAAAATCAAATGGAATTTGATTTGAATTTGGGAAGAAATTGAGGTTGATTCAACTTGAATTGGGATTAAACCAATTTCAGTGGAAACTGAAATTATTTAAATTGGGATTGGAAGTTGAGAATTGAACAGTTTGACTCTGGAATATTATCAAAATAAGTACAAATCTATTTTTTTTTCAAGCTATTTATTATATATATACAACCTTTCTTTTTAAAGCCAAACTATCTTATACTTATTTTACAATTATTTTTGGAACTGTTTAAATTTTTTTCAACTGTTTTATAAACTAATTACTATTTTTCAACTATTTTACAAATTAATTACTATTTTACAACTATTTTGCAACTATTTGAAACTATTTAACTATTTTCAACTATTCTACAATTACTTAACTATTTTACAACTATTTTACAAACAAATAATTATTTTTCAACTACTTATTCATTTTAAAATTTTCCAAGCTATTTTCAAAATTTAATTGGACAGAGTTCGAACTGTTTATGATTGAATATCCATTTGGGATAAGGATTAAAGTGATAATCCAATGGAATTGAAACAATTGTGATTATGTGGATAGAAACTAAAGGAAATGTGAATAGAAAGAGAAATTTGATTTAGTTAATAATCAATGAAGATGAATACGTAGGATGTACGTATATTATTCTATTCGCATAGTGATTTGATCCAGATTCGAGCACAGAATTTCGAGATAGTATTATCGATCCGAGTTAGGATTTTTCGCTCGATTTTCGACGGTGAACCTGGATATGGATTGTTGATTGGTTCTGGATATTCTTTATCATAGTTATGACTATGCAAGGAGAATGACGGTTTTTGATCAAGAAACCAAATCTGAGTCCGCACTAGAGAGTCGGGTGGACGATACTAGTTCGGAAGTGAAATTGTGTGATCGAACGAGCGATTAGATTGATATTGCGTACGAAGGATATGTGGACATCGTACGGGTTTTGAATAAAATTGATATTGAAACTTTATGTATAAGAAACTGTAAAATGGTTTTCGAGATGAAAGTATATTCTGTGAAATATATAATGAATAAAAAGTGAAAGTTGGATATTTCTATGGTAAAAATTTACTTTATGGGAATAAGTCATATGGTAAATGACTTTATAGAAGAGTAAATCAAATTTGAATATATGATTTGGAATAAACAAAGTTCTATATATCTTTGTTATATAAGATAAAACTTCCCTTGTTGAATCAACCCAGAATAAAAGGGGTTTCTGAATGTTTTGACATATACAAAGGAAACTTGTATAAGTATAAAGCGATTTAAAGATTTCCCAAGAAAATTATACATATGCATATATACATAAAAGATTTTATGGAAATGGTTTTGAGAAAAGGTTTTGGGAACCTTTAGATTTGAAAAGGCTTTTGATTTTCGAGGAAAATCAAATTTGAAAGTTGGGAAAACCTGATTTGTGAATTATCGATTTTGGGAATCGATTTTGTGTAAAGGAGCTTTATATGGAATTCATACTAGGTGTATGATTTGGAAAATACTATATGTGTATAGTATAAAGTGTTTTGAGATTGGCTCTGGGGAAAAAGGCGCTCCCTTGAAATGAACTTCTCAGGAGTGCCACAGGGTGGCACTGCCTTGAGCCTCTAAGGGGGAGGTTCTAAAGTTGATCCTGTGAGGACTCCGGACAAAACTAGTTCCTGAGGATTATTGTGTAGCGGAAGTCGAGGGGTTGGTGCCTACAGAGGCATTTGGGTTATGCTGTGACGAAATTGTAACTCGATATCACTGCGATCTACTGTAGACCATAGCGAAAGTCGTGTGTGCCGCTGAGAGCCAACAGTCTACGTTTGATTTTATATCGGTAGACTGCGACACTATGGTGACATAGCGAAAGTCGTCTGTGCCGTTGAGAGCCAACAGTTTATGTTTGATTTTACATCGGTAGACTGCGACCTATGTGGGAGTGGAGAAGTTTCATTTGACAGCGTAATCGTGAGGCCGCAGAGAGCCTGCAGTTACATGGACTTTTGCTGTGACGGCAACGTAACCCTGGAATGTAACTGCGATCTATTGTGGGTTCTATGGTGTAAGCAGTTACATGGACTTTTGCTGCGATGGCAACGTAACCCAGGATGTAACTGCGACCATGGATGGGGGTGATGATTTTCAGAGCATTTTCACCAAAGATATTTCCTCTATTTTCTAAACTGTTTACTATATTTTCAATAAAATTATTTTCTAAAGTGTTTTCACTAGGTGTTGGAAACGAGTTTACCAAGTACTTATAGATCTTCAGTCCTACGCCTGATCAACGTATGACCGAATTTCTGTGAGAACAAGGATGGACTTGTCGAAACATCGAGTTATAAAAGTATTTTATAAAAACTATTTTAGAAATATTATATAGATTTTTAAAGTAGTTTAAAAATGATCAAAGGAATTTATTTGATTTTAAGCATTTTAATAAAACTGGCTTCGTTCCTTTTTGGGGACGAAAAGTTTTAAAGGGGGGAGGGATGTGACGACCCGGGTTTTCTAACATCTGTAGTTTGGTAAGTGAATTATTTTACTTATTGGGATATTGACTTTATTAGTTGAATAAATAAATTTTCTCATCTTTAAAATATTTGGGTATATATATATAAGTATATAAATGGATATATATATATATGTGTATTTTTAGAAGAGAACTTTGACCTGGAAATATAAATATTAAATGTAAATAAAACTTATGTATATAATTTAAACGTTGATGGCTAAAATACAAAATGGAAATGAATATAAATAAAAACAAGTGTATAAATAATTATAACAATTTTAAGTGAAACAAAAGGTATAGAATAAAACAAATAAAAATAATAAAGGAAGATTTAGTAAAAAAATTAGAAGTTCACTTGTATCTTAAAGTAATACAAAAAAAAACAAAAGAAAAATATAAATATATGAATGGCTTGCAAAGTAGAAGCCACCAGACTTTTCTCTAAGGCAATGTCTAACATAAAAAGATAAAACAAATAAATTATATGCATGTAAACCTGGAAGTAAACAAGACAGTGTAAATATACTCAAGTTTGTACAAGCTAAATTTATACAAGTACTTAAATTAAGTACCTACAGTCGAAATGAAAGAGGACACCTTTAATTAATGCAAGCATAACAAATATCATCTCAGCCTGCAATTGGAGAAAATATCACCGATTAAATTTGTACAAACAAATATATTACTTATGCAATTCCTTAGCCTGGCTTCTTCCACACACTTCCTACGTATATACAAACACATACCTTTCTCTCAAACAAACAACTCAAATTTAAACTTGGAAGCTAAAGTAAAGAAATTAGCAAACAAGTCTTTCAAAACTTCAAGCCTTCAAACTGAACAAAGTATAGCAAGCAGTTCAGATTCAAGAGAGATCAGTCTCAAATAAAACAGTCAAGTTGCAAATCAAAATAATAGCCTCTGTGACCATTGTTCTCTGTTCAAGTTTAAAAGGTGAGCAAGCTCACTTATCTACCTATGTGCTTTTGATATTGTGGTTGATACTTGAAGTACGATTGCTTGAAAATGTGTATGCATGATTGTTTTAAATCTTAAATACATGTTTATAAGAATAAAGATACGTGAGTATGTCTGGACATATAAGTGATCATCTCTGTTCTAATTTTCAGAGTTTAAAGCTTAGATTAAAATTCCAATTCTTCTCACTCTAATCTCTGTTAGGCCTGGATATTTAAACTAAATATGTTTGTAAAGTCAAGATCTAGGCCTTAAAAATACTTTTGAGAAGATTTAAATTGAGTTTATCTGGAAATTTAAATATATAGTGAAAAGTTTCATAAACATGATAAATTCAAATCTCGAAATCTATTGATTCATATACATCATTGTGTTCGACAGTGAAAACCATGATTTTTAAAAGAAAATTCATGATTTTTAATTTAGTATATCATGAGAATTTGTGAGTTGAACGAATTTCGAGTTTTCAACAATTGCCGACGATGGGCGAGGCGATATTGGACAAGCTTGAGGTCGGTGGTAGCTGGAAGGATGGAGATTACTAGAAAAATGGTGGTGGAATTTATTAGTTGCCATGGTGGCGGGTTGTCGTTGAAGTAGGGTTTAATGATCAGTTTTGGTCGTTATTGTTCTAAAGGGCATGGTGACGACGTGGGTGAACCGGAGATGACCGGAGTGAGGGGGATCGATGCGTGGGACAGTGACGCAACTCTGGACGGGATTGTAAGGTCTCTGGCGATGGTACGCGGCGGCGCGGGTGATGTCGTCGATGGGTTTGGGTTCCAGGAAGAACTCGACGTGCTCGTTTTTGATTTCCAGTGGGTATCGTTGATTTGGGTGGTCGGGACGACTCAGGGGAAGATCGGCGACTTGTTGGTGGTCGGAGCATGGATCGGAGTTGGTCAGATCTGGTGTGTACGTGCACATGTGTCCTTCGTGTCTGGTGATGTTGCTGTGATGTTCGAGCTCGGGAAAGATGAAGATTTGCTCGAAGTAGTTCTCGAGTTTATCGAGAGGTAGTAGATGCGAGAGTGGCTCGGGTTTGGGCTCGAGAAGTTCTGTCTTGGGCTCGGGTTGGGTTTTTAATTAGTTAACCAGGTTTTTAAATTATAAAAGAAAACGTTTAAAAAGTTTTCAAAGTAATTATTAAACAAGTTTTTCAAAATAAAGTGTGATCAAGTTATCAAAAACAAGTTTCAATATAATTTAAATGTTTTTGAAATTTAATTTGTTTTGATTGAATAATTTTTATTAGGTTAATTGTTTAATTAAATCTCTAAGTGATTTTAAATGTAATTCAATGATGTACTTAATAGGTGATCAAGGTAAGTATATTAAAATTTAATTAATAAAAAGGTCTCAAGTGATTTTGAATAAATTAATTTCAATCCTTTAATTTAATTAAGATTTAAATGATTAATTAAGTAATTAATTAAGATAATGGTTTTACTTAGATTAATTAAGGACTTAAGTAATTATAGGATAATTAATTAATGTAATTAAAGGATAATTACTTAATGAAATTAATTAAAGGATAATTAATTAATGAAATTAATTAAAGGATCATTAATTAATGTAAGTAATTAAAGGTAAATTAATTAATGTGAATGATTAAATGATTAAAGAATAATTAATTAATTTCATTATTTAATTAAATGGTTTAACTAATGTTAATTAAGCAGGATTTAAAGGTAATTAATTCATTTTGTGTTAATTAAATTAATTAGATTGGGTGACAAATTAATCTTGCTATGGATGAGTAATTGTATCGAAAGATTGGATTAATATCTAGTCTGATAATTTGTGATATACTGTGATAAGATATGTTTGGTTTCACTGTGATAATGTGGGTTATCTATCGATGATAAATTGCTGTGTAAATGTGACACCCTGTATTTAAATTAAAGAGAATTCACTTAAACAACTTGGATTTAGGATGATATTGGATTCGAAGAGACCGGAGTCGGGTATCAGAAATATCCGACACCACTTCGATTTGAAATCTTCTAAAATTCTTTATAGATTGATATGTGAAATCAATAGGCTGGTTTGGGATAATATGGATCATTTAAACTAAGTTGGATACTTAGATATTGTGTTGTGAAAATAAAATGTTGACTATATAAGTTGTTTACTTGTAGTAAAGTACGAGTTACCCCGGGTTTAAATAAGTTCTATGGATTTAAATTTCTTGTTAGATGAGTTTACTCACGCTGGTTTCCAGCCTGACCCGGGTGTTACTTTGATGTAATGCTCGGGTCAGACCGAGTATTACATATTTTCAGGTAAGGACGTTCTGGAGCTCAGAAGGCGAGCTGGATGGCAGGAACGTATGGAGTGTATTCCGCTGTGATATATTGTGGTTTGTTTGGGACATGTTGATTGTATCAGTCCAGTGATTGTGTATATGTTGCAACTCTGATGTATTTAAATGAAATCAACTGATACAGAATTCTTTTGTAAACTGTTATTATTTGATATTATATTTTGATCCGCTGCGAATGTGAGGTTCTGTATTTTGTTTTCTGTTTCTTCTTCTTCTATCTCTTTCTCATTTCTTAACTATCTGGAATTTTCGGGTTCGAAAATTCCGGGTCGTTACATATGGTGTCAAAGTAAATAAAAAAGCAATAACAACAATCAATATCCATCCAATAATCAATTCAAATAATCCAGAAATAATCGTATTAATTCACATTGTTGTTTGTGCAAATTAATATAATTATTTCTAGAATCTACACTATCATTTCATGTAGATTAAAGATTATTACACTAATATTAATGAGGTTCTTCACTGGATATATATTATTCAATTTCGTACAACAACAATTTAAACAACAAACATTTAAATGGTTCGAGGTGTATTTTACCAATTTCTACGTGTCAATTAATTCAACATTTAGAGGGTCATATTATGCAAATGTCATCTAATCAAATTTAACATACATCAAATCTAACTACCCTATGTCAATTTCAATTTCAAATTATTTGTCACTTACAACATTAACAATTTAACATCCAATGACAACATCAAACAATCAATCATTTATCAACCAACTGGATCATCATTTCATAAATAACAGATAATGGTGTCAGATGTCACAGGTGAACTGGTACAGGTAATGGGATATATAACAGTGTAACTAACTACAGTAGCATATTTCAATTGTCGTTTCAATTGAAATCAAATTTAATAAATAAAATAACATTAATCGTGAATGATTGCTCACCTTTCGAGGCTAGAGAAATTTGAAACGGGTTACGAATCCAAGGCGAATTTCAAATGAACAAGATTGACACTAATTGGACGACAGAGCTGATAAATAGAGATTGATGGAAATAGATCAGAAACTGCTCGATGTAGACCGAAACAAAATATATATTATTCTAATATATTATTTACTTAACAAAATAAAAATAAAAATAATTTCTCTCACTAAAATATATACATATACGTTTTCAAAAATCATGGTTTACATGTATACGATGCACAACATATGCAGATTTTATTCATGATTATATAGATTATATTAAAATTATTGCATGCGAATGATATAAATAAATAACACATGTACATACAGTGTAACCTGCTATTACGGTAGGAAAAAGCAAATAGTGATAAGATTCGTTTATCCATATAAATATAAGTGTACATAAAATCAAAAATCTAGTATGCAGACCAACTTACAAAATATGCATACTTTACAAATCATGAACTTTTCGTACTTAAAAAAAATATACGTATATTCATACAACATATAGACGTTATATGTAATCAAACATAAATATATATAGGCATACATAACTGGCGAAAATAATACACATGCATATTAAAATGAAACGCCTACAGAAATACAAATAAGAGCTGAACATTCTAGGCAGATTTATTAAAAATATACAGTACTTATATAATATAACACTTAATAGCACCTAAAACTTAATATATTTTTATAAACAGTAAAACTTTATACATATTATATTGTATACTTAAAAACACTGTATAGCTCAACTGGCGTAAGAAATATTTATATATATAAATGCTAATATAAGCTTACTGAATGTACTGGATCTATATGTCTATCTATGCATTCACCTTCCGCTACTAAAGACACAGATTAATATTTTAAAACGAAACTTATATAACTTGTATACTCGAATCAATAGAACTATATATTATTTTATATATAACAACAGTAATTTTTTTTATACTTTTAACAGAACAAATCAAAATAATAACTAATATATGAAACATAAGTTTATAAGTAATATGAATAAGTCAGACAAAATGAAATTTCAAAACGAAGCTGACATTATATAAACTATGCAGACAACATATAATAAACTTATATCATATATATATAGACATATATAAACATTGAAAACATATATATTATACATAACAAAAGTATGTAACTGTTATAAACACAACTTATAAATGTATACACACGCATGCATAACTAACAGATTTATATATTTTATACAACTTATACTTAAAGAAAACAAGCAACTTCTGCAAGTATTATATATAACTTACAATATATGAATGAAGGAGGCTGCGTGCTCCGGTTTAAGGAATCAGATGGGTTGCGCTAGCTGTCTCGATGGTAGGAAGAAGAGTGAAGGGAAAGAGGTCTCGGTCACGGCTGTTATGGCGGTGCACGGCGAAGCTTGGTGGGTTGGTGGTCAGCTTCTGGTTGCGTTCGCGATTGGAAGAGAAAGGCCGGAGCAAGGTCTGGTGAGGTGGAAGGGGATGGCAAAGGGAGGCTCGAGTCTTGGTTACATGAGGAGACAGCAAGGAGGGTGATGACGTGGACGAGGAGCGAGATTTGTGAAGCCGAGCGGCTCGGCCAGGTGGAGTGCACGGATCGGGTAGGCAATGCTAGAGAGGTGGAGGAAAACGTTTGGGCGAGATGAAGGTCGGTTGCTGGGCTTGGAGGAGGAGCAGGCGGAGATTGGGAGGATCGGGTTGCGGCAAGAGGGGAGAGGCGGAGGTTGGTGGCCATGGTGAAGGGCGGAGGGAAGGAGGACTTGGCATGGCAAAGAATGGAGAAGGTGAAATGATATTGTGACAGCTTGGCAAGAAGAGGAATGGGTTCATAAGAAATGAATGCAACTGTAAAACTTTACGTTATATTCCTTTTTTTTCTTTTCGGTAATAACCAGAGAGAATGGAATGAAATGAACCGGCACAACATTGGAACTAGTGAAAATAAAAGTCAAGCATTGATTTTCTGAAAATAATAAATACCAGTGGTTGTTGGGTTAGCCCAGAATTCAAAATTTTGAAATTTCTTAACCAATACAGCTATCTGTTTCATAATTTTCGTCGAGTAACGATCACCGAAATACGGAAACGAATATACTACGCGAATCAGCACGACGAGACGATCAAAACGACATATAGATATCAGTGGTATGATTGGATTATAAACATTCGAATTTTCTACTAGCGGAAAATGCAGCAAAAACGCCACAAAATAAGATTGACGGAGCTAAAGAAGTCCGAATTTGGAAAAACGAAAAATGACGTCATGCTCAGAAGACGATTTAGAATTTTTCTATGTAAAAATATTTAGGTTTCAAAAATATTTTATTTTCATTACATTTTAACAGATTTAAACCGAAATGACATGACTGAAATTTACTTTCATTTTTTCTGACGAAACTTTACAATTTCCTATGTTTAAATAGACGCATTTTAAATATCGAATTTTTGTTGCGAAATTTTATTGTTTATTTTTATTTAACGAAAATTTCATTTAACGCAAAACGCACGTTTCTTACGTTAAAATTATTATTTTGGTTTCTGTTATTGGTTACAACTATTTCATATTATTACATTACGTTTTTAATATGTATTACATTATCGGTCTTATTGAAATTGGTTTTGGATTTGTAACTTATATACAAAGAGATTTCCATTTAATAAATCGTAAAATTTTATAACTATTGGATTTTTAATTAAAATTTTATTTAATTTAGTATTTTTAAAGCGTTAAAAATACGGGTCATTATAATCTCCCCCACTCAAAACTTTTCGTCCTCGAAAAGGAAGTAGGTAGGAGAATAGAAACAACCAGAAGAAAATAGATTGGAATACAAGTAAAACAATTAATTTAAACCATATAAATTTCAATTTAAACTAATTAATAGTTAACAATTTGGTTAAATCCCTTTGAGTTTACTTAAGTCAAATCAATCTATTTATTTATAAATTCATTATTTTATTATCTAGTCATCCTTAATTAACAATTTCTAAATCATCAATTTGTATAATCATTTATTGTACTCATATTTTATTCAACAAATTAATTTTTTATTCCAAATTATTATTAAGTTTATTCCGCTTAATATATCTTATTACATATATTTAAACCATATAAAATAATTTAAACCATATAAATTTCAATTTAAATTAATTTATATTCAGTAATTGGTTTAAATTTAAGGTATTTCCTTAAGTTGATCTAATTTCAATCTGTTAATTCTTTCAGAACAAAATTTATTATATTCATCTCATTCAATTAACTTATTATTCTATCATCTTTATTAGCATTTATTTTTATAATTAAAATCTAAGTGTATAACATTTATTATAAACACTCAAATTTTATTTATAAAATCATTTTATATTGTATATTACCCAATTACATTTTACTTATAAATAATTTAGGTAAGTTATATTGAAATGCAATTTAGTACTATACAAATAAAATTTTCAAATTCAATCATTTCAAGTTTAGATATTTATCCAAAATTTTGACTTCAGTTTATAATTGAAATCATCTTTAAATCATAAACTTAAGAATTTAAATCTCCAATTTACTTTAAACAATTTTGAGATAAATATATATAGTATATATCAGATCAAAATTAAATCTTTATATATATAATAAATCAGGTCATACCACAGAAATTCAAATCAAATTAAATTTCCTAACAAAGTGTAGCAAAGCTACTGAATGGTCTTTTCACTTCGAAACTCGAAAATGAACGTTAATGATGCGGCCGTCATCACCAAAATTGTAATACCCCAAAATTTTGTGAAAAATCATTTTTGTAAAATGATTTAATTTTTGAAATATTTAGATTTAAATATGGTGAAATTTCTGGAATAAATAGTGTGCAAGTATATGTGTGCACGTGCACACTGAAATGGCACAAGGAAGAACTCCAGATTTCTTGGATTTAAAACAAGAATTGAAAAGCAATACAAACATGATTTTTGGCAACATGGATATTTGATTTCTGGATCATCTTAGAAAATAAGAAAAGTAGGTTTTACTTTAAATCAGTAAACAAATTTTATTTAAAACCCAGAAGAGAAAATTATGTATATTAGTAAACCTGTATACATATAGGTGCATATGCTTCTGAAATTAAAGAGAAATTAAAATAAGCTTAGATAAGATATGTGTACAAATATATATATTTTTAAGCACTGAAAAGTATATATATATATATATATAAGCAAGTAAAACTATAACATTAAAATGACATGAAATGTGATACAAGTTAATAAGCTTGTATAGGCAAAAATAGCAAAGGAGAATTTTCAGAAATAATTGAAAAATAAAAGAAAATAGTCACACTTTTAACATGACTAAGTGAGTGGCCATTTTCTGAAAAGTAAAAGAAAATGCAGCCTTTAAATTGGTTAATATGGCCGGGGTATTATGAATGCAAAATGCATGATGCTAGCCAGGACAGAAATGGAATTCTGTTTCAACAAAACCCTAGAGGAAAAATGTATATAAATAGACAGAAGAATTGTCTTTACCCCGGGCTGCACAAAAATAAGAAAAGAAGAAAATATTGAAAGGAAGGAGAAAACACTCAAACAAGAATTTTCTGGATTAATAAGAAGAGACATTTAGGTGAGTAATCTCACTGAGTTCATGGCATTAAGACCTGAGTTGAGGCAGCCACTTTTATATTGCCATTTATGTATTTTTGGTTTTTGATGTATATGATTTCATCAATGCTTTTTGGATGTCTTATTTTAAATCTGATATGATTTAATATGGATGATTTTGATGATCTTTGATTGGTTGAGACATTTGCTTTTGGATGAGTGTCATACTGTTTTATTTATACTCATAAATGTTAAAGTTTAGGATCTTAATAATTATATAGAGAATACTCTCAGCTGTTATAGATCTATGGCATGGAAACTTTATGAAAATGATTGGAGCTGCATTATACTTGGTATAAGTGCTGAGGCTTGAAAAGAAAAATGTTAAGGGTGCAATAGAAATTTTCTAAGTGCTGAGCCCTTAATCAAATCAAAAAAAAAAAAAGAAACCCACAAGCTAAAATTATGATTGAACCAGATCTTGAATCTGAATCAATCATAAAGGCTTGCAGATCAATATAACATGCCATGCCTCTTTTTACAGTTGAAAATATTCTTATGTTTTACTAAGATCATGACATATTGACCCCATTTAGGAAATAACTGTCTGCTTATTTCTGAGGAGAATTATGCTAGGAAAGATTATGGATGTTTCCATGTTTGCAGTGACATGTTCACTTAGCATATTTGATGTTAGGATTTAAGACAATACACTAGTAAATAAACTAGGGAAGGGAAGGCCAAGAAGACTGCTGGAATGCTTGTCATATTTGAAGTATGCAAGTTGGCACATGGTTTGTTTAAGCCCTGAGATCTTTGTGCAATGATGTGAATTAGTTCATTGCAATGTGTCCCAGTGATTCCTTAATAGCAGATGAGGCAGGGATTTAAATTGAATATTACAACCTGTAAATGAAGAAATAGGAATATGGATATTTCTTAGGTTGAATGGTATGGAACCAAGATGATTCCAGTGAATGCAATTGTTGCAAATAGATAATTATGTTTGCATGATTATGTATGCAAGTGTAAGAATGATAAATGAATATATCATACCTGAACCAACTTAATTATACTATGTTAAAATAATTGATTGCAGAAATTTGATTAAATAACAAGTTAGTACTCTTATATTCTCTATTGCTTAATATCATGAATGTATTGATGTTACTCATACCAGATCATAGATCTGACCCTTGTTTGCTCATGGCATCTGGGGTGTCTCATTTTAAAATGAGGCAGCCACTCATGCTCTTTCAGGTAACCCAGGCACTAAGTAAAATGAAGTAATGGCTGTTATGGAGGAGTGAATGAACATGCTAGCTAGTTTCAATAAGAGCTTAAATTGATTATATCTGCATGTATTCAGGAAAAATATTATGTTTCTAAGATTTCCAGTCATGTATTGAATATTTTATGGTTAGTGATCAAGTTGCCCTTATGATCTGTAAAGTGTCAGATTAAAATTTGTTGTTCTGTTGAAATGGTTGTGTGTTAAGGTTTGATTTGTTTTTGAGGTGGTGTCTGAAATATAAACAAAAGAAAAATATGCTCAAGTATGTTCATATAAATAAAAATCTGGAAGAAATATACAATTATGTGATAGCATAATTTATATATGTATTAGCTAATCTTGTGACATAACAGAGCACTGAGTTTTAGAACAAATTCTGGATTTAGCAAGAAGAAAACTTAAAGGATTTTATTTTCTTTTTACTGAAATGCTTTATAAATAAGTTTGAATTCATTTCTGAATTGTATTGAGAAAAGTAAAATGTTTTTCTAAAAGCTTCAGACAGAATGTAATGAAAGGTATCTCCATTGCTTTGAACTAGTGTGGTAGATACAGGATTCATGAGTTAACCAGCTTCAAATAAATGAAGTATTGGTTGATCATGATAGATTGTATTCTGAAAATAAAAATGCATTTCAAAGCTTAGTACATTTAGAAATTGTTTCACCCAGTTTTCTGGAAAATAAGCCGAGATATTGACATGTACATGTATATCTGTGTACATGTTGATATTTGAGCAAAAATATAATTATAATTCCTAGAACAGCTATAGGAATGGGATTCAAAAATAGTAAAGTAAGAAGAATTGTTTTGTATGTTAGGATATAGGCAAACATTAAATATATATGTACAAAGATAGGTAGGTATCAGATTTCAAACCATACAGGAAAAAAAAAAAAAGAAAAACAAAAATTGTGTTTAAACAGACCTGCATAGTACTCGAACTCGTGACCTCTTGTGTATAAGTTAGGCGTGTTTCCATTACGCCTAGATGTTGCTTGTGTTCACTTAGGATCCACTTTCTTTTATACTGAATTTGATACTATCCAGACTTTAACACAATCATCTACATTATAAGCTTGTTTACCACTGATTATTACTTGATCATTTCTTAATTATAATGACAGACTAAAGTACATGTTTCCAGTGGATTTTATGGCCAAAAATCAGGATACAATAATTAATCTGAATTGCTAAAAATCTAAATCAAACAGAATGTTCTTGTACAAAAATAAAGTATATACTCTGAATTTAAACAAGAAGAACACCTACATCTTCATATGTATGTGTTTGTTATTAGATATACACTGATATATTTATATTGGTAAGTTATTTTGATCCTGGATATATTTTGTTTATTGGAAAAAAAGAAAATGACCCTGGGAATTATATTTGTAAAGAATGATATATCTATATATCATCTCTTAGCAAAAAAAAAAAATCCTTATGAAATTAGGGTGAACATTAGGAGGGTCATTTCAGTTTGGTATCAGAGCACTTGGTTGCATTGATTGTTAAGTATTATAGAAATGTATAATGTCTGTTTGTTTTGGATGAAATAATTTAGATAAGAAATTAAAAATTATAGAAGTACTCATAATATACTAATACCATTTACCCAGAATTTAGTTAGCAGACCATGGTAGGAAGAGGATCTCATCACAATGCAGGACCCAGTGCACCTCAAATGCTTGATATGCAAGAATTTGTGAGGGTTTTAAGAGATGGAATTGGGCATAGGCCTGAGAACCCACATGAAGAGCTTTCAAAACTACTGAAGACTTATTCCAATTTGGGAGGCAAGAGTTTTGAAGGAACTGAGAGTGTGATGGAAATTCAAGCATGGTTGAGAACACTTGATAGGATTTTCAATGACATGCAGTTGGATGACCAAAGGAAGAGGCAAGTAGCTTCTAGACAACTGAAAGGGGTAGCTTTAAGCTGGTGGGAGGTGATCATAGCTGGAAGAAATGAAAATGAAATCACTTGGAATCAGTTCAAGGAGATGTTGGAGGCAAGATTTGTACCAGCATCAGCCAAGACCATTTTGCTTGAAGAATTTATCAAACTTAGGCAGGGAACTTTGAATGTCACTGAATACACTCAAAAGTTTGAGGGGCTATCCAATTATGGAGCAATGCTAGTGGCAGATGAAGCATCCAAAAATGATAGGTATATAAAAGGACTGAACCCAGGACTTAGCAGAGCTATGCTACCATATGCAGATAGAACATTTGATCAAGTAATTGATCTAGCCTTGAAACTAGAACAACATGACAAAGAAAGAGAGAAATATAGGAATTTTAAGAGCAACAACAAGAAGGATAAGGGAAGATATCACCCTTATGATAAAAAGAAGGAGGAGGCAGACAATAGGAAGAGTAAAGACACAAAAGCCAATGATACTAAGAAGAAATTGGTTTGCCATCATTGTGGAAAAGAAGGACACATCAAACCAAGGTGCCCAGAGTTAAAAGGGGGAGCCTTCAAATGCTACCTATGTGGGAAAGAGGGGCATATGAAGAGGAACTGTCCTGAGAATAAACAGCAAGGGAAATTGGCAACTTTGGAAGGAAAAGGCAAATCTGCAGTGAAAATTGATGCTGAAAATCATGGCCAAGTGGAAGGTACATTACTCATTTGTGCTATACCCATACCAGTAGTATATGATACTGGAGCAACACACTCTTTGATTTCCTATGAATTAGTTAAAGTGTTAAAATTAAACTGCATATTGGTTGAAACCCCATTGCTTGTACAAAGTCCCCTAGGGAGTTCTAGTGTTTTGAACATGAATTGTGTGGATGTGGAGTTAAACATAGGAGGAAATATTTTTATTTCCAATTTATATGTTTTAAATTACCCAAATATAGGAGTTATATTGGGGGTAGATTGGTTAAGGCAATTTAAAGCCATAATTAATTTAGACTCATCCACCATATCATTGCAAAATTCTAGAGGCCAGAGAATCACAGTTCTATGTGAAATAGCTAAGGAAGGGAAATTGTATCATTTAGTTGACTTAGAAAAAGATCTGAGTGAGCTAACCATTGAAGAAATTCCCATAGTTAATGAATACTTGGATGTGTTTGGGGAAGTTAAGGGTGTTCCACACCACAGACCAGTTGAGTTCCAAATTAATCTCATTCCAGGAGCAAGTCCAATAATCAAGAAACCCTATAGGATGGGGCCAAGTGAACTGAAAGAATTGAAACATCAGTTGGAAGAATTAGAAGGCAAGGGATTTATAAGGCCAAGCAATTCCTGCTGGGGTTCTCCAGTAGTGTTTGTGAGAAAACATGATGGTACCTTGAGAATGTGCATAGATTACAGGGAACTAAATAAAGTAACCATCAAGAATAAATACCCATTGCCTAGAATAGATGATCTCTTTGACCAACTCAGTGAAGCTAAAATATTTTCTAGATTAGACTTAGCATCAGGATTCCATCAAATGAAGGTTGAAGACTCAAGTGTTAAGTATACTGCATTTAACACGAGATATGGCTTATATGAATTTTTGGTTATGCCATTTGGTTTGACAAATGCTCCTTCATATTTTGTTGATTTGATGAATAGAATATTTAGAGATTATTTAGACAAGTTTGTACTGATTTTTATTGATGACATTTTGGTTTATTCTAAGACAGTGGAAGAGCATAAAAATCATTTGCATTTAGTTTTGTCAAGACTAAGGGAAAATGATTTAAAGGCAAAATTTTCAAAATGTGCATTTTGGAAAGAAGAAGTGCATTTCCTTGGGCATGTCATCTCTGCCAAAGGAATATCAGTAAACCCTAACAAGGTAGTGGCAATCCAAGCATGGAAAAGGCCTAGCACCATCAGTGAGATTAGATCATTTATGGGGATGGCAGGATATTATAGGAGATTCATAAAAGATTTCTCAAAAATATCATCACCACTTACCAATTTAACTAGAAAGAACCAAGCCTTTGTATGGACAGAAAAATGTGAGCAAGCTTTTATCAAAATAAAGGAAGCTCTGATTAATGCACCAGTATTGAGAGTGCCAGAAGGAAATGAAAATTTGGTTGTGTACACTGATGCAAGTGGCTCTGGGTTAGGGGCTGTGTTGATGCAGCAAGACCAGGTGGTAGCCTATGCATCTAGGCAATTAAAGCCACATGAAACCAGATATGCAACCCATGATCTTGAACTAGCAGCAGTTGTGTATGCTTTGAAACTTTGGAGACATTATTTGTTAGGTGCCAAATTCATTTTGTACACTGATCATAAGGCACTGAAATATTTATTCTCACAAAAAGATTTGAACATGAGGCAACATAGATGGGTAGAGTTCCTAGCTGCCTATGATCTAGATATACTATATACACCAGGCAAGGCAAATAAAGTTGCAGATGCCTTGAGTAGACAACATGCCAAGGTAGCCATGTTGATGATGGAAGAGTTTAGGGATTTTTCTATACTTACTGATTTGGAAATTGAGGAAAACAGTGAGGAACAAATGATGCCCATTGAAGAAGGTGAAGGTAAAGGAAAATTAAGTATGATATCTCTGCAATCAGATTTACTTCTTAAGATTGGGAAAATGCAGGAACAAGACCTAAACATGGTAGAAAAGAAAATGCTCATATCAAAAGGGGAGGAAGTAATAAATTATCAAGTTGACAAAAATGGTTATTTAAGGAATAAAAATAGGATATGTGTTCCAGAAAATATAGAATTGAAGGAGGAAATATTAAATGAGTACCATAGGAGTAAGTACTCCATACACCCAGGTAGCACCAAGATGTATCAAAATTTGAAAAAAAATCTTTGGTGGAAGGGGATGAAGTCAGATGTGGCCAGATATGTTGCAAGGTGCATGACTTGCCAACAAGTCAAGGCAGAGACACAAAGGCCATCAGGACTATTGCAACCCCTTAGTATACCACAGTGGAAGTGGGAGGATATATCTATGGATTTCATAGATGGTCTTCCTAGATCTAAGAAGGGAAACACAAGTATATGGGTGATAGTGGATAGGCTAACTAAGGTAGCACATTTTATCCCAGTTAAATCAGAAAGAAATGCTCCAAAATTGGCTCAAATATTCATGAAAGAAGTAGTAAGGTTGCATGGCATACCCAAACCATTGTGAGTGATAGGGATACCATCTTCACCTCAAGGTTTTGGAAAAGTTTTCAAGAGGCTATGGGGAGTGAATTGTGCTTAAGCACTGCCTACCATCCACAATCAGATGGTCAAACTGAGGTGGTGAACAAAGTCTTAGAGGATTTGTTGAGAGCATGTACACTGGACTTTGGAGGCAACTGGGAAGACCACCTCCATCTAGCTGAATTCACATACAATAACAGTTACCAAAGCACCATAGGGATGGCACCATTTGAAGCCTTATATGGCAAGCCATGTTTATCACCTATATGCTGGGTAGAGACTGGAGAAAGGGCTGTTCTTGGACCTGAATATGTTAAAGAAACTACAGAGAAAATTGGGTTAATAAGAAAAAGAATAGCAGCAGCTCAAGATAGGAAAAAGAAATTTGCAGATAGGAAGAGAAAGCAAGTGGAATATGAAGTGGGAGACTTTGTTTTCATCAAGATTTCACCTATGAAGAAAGTCATGAGATTTGGCAAGCAAGGTAAGCTTACACCAAGGTATGTTGGACCCTATAAAATTCTGGAAAGAATTGGTTCATTGGCTTACAAATTAGAACTACCAGAGGAAATGAAAGCAATGCATAATGTTTTTCATGTGTCCCAACTTAGAAGATGGGTACATGATAAAGAAGACATTTTGGAAGAGCCTACCAGAATTCAAATAAATCCTGACTTGGTTTATGAAAAAGAACCAGTGGGGATTGTAGCCAAGGAAGAAAAGAAATTAAGAAGCAAAACTTTGAAACTAGTTAAGATTCAGTGGAGTAGTGATCCTAATGACTGCACATGGGAGTTAGAGGATAAGATTAGAAGGGACTATCCTAAGCTTTTTGCAAATTAAAAGGTAATTTTTTTTTTCTGGAAAAATTTGTTATGCATGGTTGATATGGTTGAATTTGTTTGCTTATGCATATGTTTGATAAGTTTTCAGAAAAGAGAATGATGCTTGTTATAAATGTTAGAAAAATTGTGAGGACACAATTCCTAAAAGGAGGGGTGAATGTAATACCCCAAAATTTTGTGAAAAATCATTTTTGTAAAATGATTTAATTTTTGAAATATTTAGATTTAAATATGGTGAAATTTCTGGAATAAATAGTGTGCAAGTATATGTGTGCACATGCACACTGAAATGGCACAAGGAAGAACTCCAGATTTCTTGGATTTAAAACAAGAATTGAAAAGCAATACAAACATGATTTTTGGCAACATGGATATTTGATTTCTGGATCATCTTAGAAAATAAGAAAAGTAGGTTTTACTTTAAATCAGTAAACAAATTTTATTTAAAACCCAGAAGAGAAAATTATGTATATTAGTAAACCTGTATACATATAGGTGCATATGCTTCTGAAATTAAAGAGAAATTAAAATAAGCTTAGATAAGATATGTGTACAAATATATATATTTTTAAGCACTGAAAAGTATATATATATATATATATAAGCAAGTAAAACTATAACATTAAAATGACATGAAATGTGATACAAGTTAATAAGCTTGTATAGGCAAAAATAGCAAAGGAGAATTTTCAGAAATAATTGAAAAATAAAAGAAAATAGTCACACTTTTAACATGACTAAGTGAGTGGCCATTTTCTGAAAAGTAAAAGAAAATGCAGCCTTTAAATTGGTTAATATGGCCGGGGTATTATGAATGCAAAATGCATGATGCTAGCCAGGACAGAAATGGAATTCTGTTTCAACAAAACCCTAGAGGAAAAATGTATATAAATAGACAGAAGAATTGTCTTTACCCCGGGCTGCACAAAAATAAGAAAAGAAGAAAATATTGAAAGGAAGGAGAAAACACTCAAACAAGAATTTTCTGGATTAATAAGAAGAGACATTTAGGTGAGTAATCTCACTGAGTTCATGGCATTAAGACCTGAGTTGAGGCAGCCACTTTTATATTGCCATTTATGTATTTTTGGTTTTTGATGTATATGATTTCATCAATGCTTTTTGGATGTCTTATTTTAAATCTGATATGATTTAATATGGATGATTTTGATGATCTTTGATTGGTTGAGACATTTGCTTTTGGATGAGTGTCATACTGTTTTATTTATACTCATAAATGTTAAAGTTTAGGATCTTAATAATTATATAGAGAATACTCTCAGCTGTTATAGATCTATGGCATGGAAACTTTATGAAAATGATTGGAGCTGCATTATACTTGGTATAAGTGCTGAGGCTTGAAAAGAAAATTGTTAAGGGTGCAATAGAAATTTTCTAAGTGCTGAGCCCTTAATCAAATCAAAAAAAAAAAAGAAACCCACAAGCTAAAATTATGATTGAACCAGATCTTGAATCTGAATCAATCATAAAGGCTTGCAGATCAATATAACATGCCATGCCTCTTTTTATAGTTGAAAATATTCTTATGTTTTACTAAGATCATGACATATTGACCCCATTTAGGAAATAACTGTCTGCTTATTTCTGAGGAGAATTATGCTAGGAAAGATTATGGATGTTTCCATGTTTGCAGTGACATGTTCACTTAGCATATTTGATGTTAGGATTTAAGACAATACACTAGTAAATAAACTAGGGAAGGGAAGGCCAAGAAGACTGCTGGAATGCTTGTCATGTTTGAAGTATGCAAGTTGGCACATGGTTTGTTTAAGCCCTGAGATCTTTGTGCAATGATGTGAATTAGTTCATTGCAATGTGTCCCAGTGATTCCTTAATAGCAGATGAGGCAGGGATTTAAATTGAATATTACAACCTGTAAATGAAGAAATAGGAATATGGATATTTCTTAGGTTGAATGGTATGGAACCAAGATGATTCCAGTGAATGCAATTGTTGCAAATAGATAATTATGTTTGCATGATTATGTATGCAAGTGTAAGAATGATAAATGAATATATCATACCTGAACCAACTTAATTATACTATGTTAAAATAATTGATTGCAGAAATTTGATTAAATAACAAGTTAGTACTCTTATATTCTCTATTGCTTAATATCATGAATGTATTGATGTTACTCATACCAGATCATAGATCTGACCCTTGTTTGCTCATGGCATCTGGGGTGTCTCATTTTAAAATGAGGCAGCCACTCATGCTCTTTCAGGTAACCCAGGCACTAAGTAAAATGAAGTAATGGCTGTTATGGAGGAGTGAATGAACATGCTAGCTAGTTTCAATAAGAGCTTAAATTTATTATATCTGCATGTATTCAGGAAAAATATTATGTTTCTAAGATTTCCAGTCATGTATTGAATATTTTATGGTTAGTGATCAAGTTGCCCTTATGATCTGTAAAGTGTCAGATTAAAATTTGTTGTTCTGTTGAAATGGTTGTGTGTTAAGGTTTGATTTGTTTTTGAGGTGGTGTCTGAAATATAAACAAAAGAAAAATATGCTCAAGTATGTTCATATAAATAAAAATCTGGAAGAAATATACAATTATGTGATAGCATAATTTATATATGTATTAGCTAATCTTGTGACATAACAGAGCACTGAGTTTTAGAACAAATTCTGGATTTAGCAAGAAGAAAACTTAAAGGATTTTATTTTCTTTTTACTGAAATGCTTTATAAATAAGTTTGAATTCATTTCTGAATTGTATTGAGAAAAGTAAAATGTTTTTCTAAAAGCTTCAGACAGAATGTAATGAAAGGTATCTCCATTGCTTTGAACTAGTGTGGTAGATACAGGATTCATGAGTTAACCAGCTTCAAATAAATGAAGTATTGGTTGATCATGATAGATTGTATTCTGAAAATAAAAATGCATTTCAAAGCTTAGTACATTTAGAAATTGTTTCACCCAGTTTTCTGGAAAATAAGCCGAGATATTGACATGTACATGTATATCTGTGTACATGTTGATATTTGAGCAAAAATATAATTATAATTCCTAGAACAGCTATAGGAATGGGATTCAAAAATAGTAAAGTAAGAAGAATTGTTTTGTATGTTAGGATATAGGCAAACATTAAATATATATGTACAAAGATAGGTAGGTATCAGATTTCAAACCATACAGGAAAAAAAAAAGAAGAAAAACAAAAATTGTGTTTAAACAGACCTGCATAGTACTCGAACTCGTGACCTCTTGTGTATAAGTTAGGCGCGTTTCCATTACGCCTAGATGTTGCTTGTGTTCACTTAGGATCCACTTTCTTTTATACTGAATTTGATACTATCCAGACTTTAACACAATCATCTACATTATAAGCTTGTTTACCACTGATTATTACTTGATCATTTCTTAATTATAATGACAGACTAAAGTACATGTTTCCAGTGGATTTTATGGCCAAAAATCAGGATACAATAATTAATCTGAATTGCTAAAAATCTAAATCAAACAGAATGTTCTTGTACAAAAATAAAGTATATACTCTGAATTTAAACAAGAAGAACACCTACATCTTCATATGTATGTGTTTGTTATTAGATATACACTGATATATTTATATTGGTAAGTTATTTTGATCCTGGATATATTTTGTTTATTGGAAAAAAAGAAAATGACCCTGGGAATTATATTTGTAAAGAATGATATATCTATATATCATCTCTTAGCAAAAAAAAAAATCCTTATGAAATTAGGGTGAAAATTAGGAGGATCATTTCAAAAATTATTTTCCAGCGACAAAGAGAAGAGCACTTGATTAAACATCTAAAATTTCTATGAAATGATTTTTATTCGAAAATACTTTAGATAATACATTTTAAAACCTTTAAAACCAAGGTTTGAAATTTTCGGAAACTAAATTCTCAAATTCTTGATTTAACTACATTTCAAATTCTAAATCAAATTATATCCAAGTTTTATAAATTCATTTATTCATATTATGCAATAGTCAATGGTTTACAAAACGATAAATGAAAATCAAATATTATCATTTCTGACAACAAACTTCATTAACAATTTAATTTTAGAAAACTTATATTTATATATAATATAATCATACAAAACTATTTTTATTTACCAAATTTGAAAACGATATTGTGTCAGTTTGCTCTGCTCAAGTGTTTTGGAAATCCTATAGATAGTGTTGATCAGACGAATCGATCGGAAACCCAAATCAACATCAACAACTCAAACAACACAATATATTTTAAAACATTTTAAATATTAATTTACAAATACACTTCCTCGCTCGACTCTACAAGAATAGATTTCAAAGCAAAGATAGAGATTCAAATTTTATGGACTCAAATCAAAGAGAATTTCGATTCGAAGATAAGTTCGAAACAAAGATATGATGATTAAATAACAAAGTAGGAAGATTGATAAGTTATATAAATAGCGGGCAACCTTAACCAGGTCAACCGTGACTTCAAGCATAAGATCGATGCAGAATTTCGAGGCAAATCGACATTCATCTCAAGAAATAGAATTCAGGTATAGCAGGAGATAGGTAGCATTTTAAACCGAGGATACAGAAGTCTCTGGTAAATCAATGCCTATTTTAAAGGAGTTTCACCCATTTACAAAAAAATTTGAGATTGGCGGGACCGCCAACTCATTATAAAGATCATTCAAGGTGGAGTTATGGGATACTCCGGAATTAGAAGACGAATAGTGAGGGACACGAATGGATTTTGGAACCGCAGGGAACGTTCCAAAATTCAAAGGAATCGAGTCAAAAGGAAGAGATTGAAACTCGAATGAGAGTGATTTTGTAAATACATTTACCCTATATGTTAAGTTTTGCCTAGAGCTACCAAAGCTCTGATACCAACTGTAACGGACCGCGTCAGTGGGGTAACGCCCACCGTAGCATACAGCAGTACCTGTGTTCTGCCTTTACGGCCAGCCTCTCAACTGCACCAACCCCACAGGGACATGTAGGAGTAAGATTCATCCGCTCGCTACCAAACCAAATGCGAGAACCCCCTATCATGCTGCACCCGCCAAGTGCATAGGCAGACACACATGTCGAACTTGAATGATTCAAAATACCGAATTGTTAATTTAAATTTGGCAAACTGAACATATACAGTAAATAAATAATCACAGATCACAGACACAGAGTAATAATTGCAGCGGAAACAAAAGATAGTAGTTCATGAAGCTACTATATAAATATCAGAGTTAAATAAGGTACAACAGATGTCTCGAATACAATAGTCAAATACAAGAATCAGAATACAATCACTGGAATCAACTGGATATCTGAAACTGGATAGATAGCTGGATCTCCAAGCGAAGCTCCAACTCCAAAGGTGAGTCTCGAATACTGGTACACTCAGTCTGACTCGAGCGTAAAGCAAAACACAAAACACTCGAGTCAGGATTAACATTCTTATATCAATAAATCCAACTCAAGTGAAATAGCAACCGAAATACAAGTAACTCAAAGGATGTTTGGAATAACCATCCTTTAAGGATCAATTAAACTATCTACCATGTAGTAGTGTACGATAAGTAGATAATGCCTATCAGTAATATAAAATATCAAAATAGTGTTAAGGCGTTACCATTATTCCCCTTAACACATTTTATATAAGCGTTATAGTCTATATAGCACTGTAAACTCCACCGTAAACTAGCGGGATATCAGGGAGTACTCCATAGGTATAACACAAAACAAATCGTAGTGGTCGCGTATATAGGGATACACGTATGATAAGGCACATGAGGCAATACCCAAGGTAGTGAAACTACCGTTTGCCTGATCCGGACTGGTGAGAACGCATCGCCGCAGCGATCGCAACACCGCGAAACAACACTCCCAAATCAAGGGTGCACCAATCGACAACAAGTAATGAGTAGTTTTCGAAGAAGTGTGTTCGCTCGAGGTAGCTGACCCCATTTGGCCCGGCACGACTCCTGTTTTAGTCATTTCCAATTTTGACACAAGTGTCAAGGCTATCCATTATCGTTCTCTTTCTTCAGTCATCACGTACATCATTCCAACCACTTCATTCTGGATCACACTCCGCATATAGTTATTAAAGTGGTTTTCGGTTTTGACAGTGAGTATGTCCCTAACCGATTCCGGTCTCTTTAATAACTTTCGTAATTATTACACCGATTGGTCATTTATTTATTTCAAAACCAAATCAATTTTAATCTCAATTAGAATTTGTAAACCAACATTTCATTTGTCTTTCTAAATCAATTTCCATAATTTATGTTTCAAAACTTACAAATTACCATTTCAAATCTTATAATACAATTTCGATTTTTATTTAAAACCATTCCAATATTCATTTAAATTCGTATATAAGTTTCATTCCGAAATCATTTAAAATGATTTAATTTAACATTCAAATCAAATTAAATCCATTTATCGATTTCATTCAATATTCGTTAAGTAAATTTTCATTTAAAACAATTTCTATTTAATTTCTAATTCATTAAAACAATTACTTAAGTTCAACGCTGTTATATCAAACTTACAAATTGCGTGAAATTAAATTCATCAAATCAAATTCTTTACATTTCAAATCTTACATTTATTTCAATAAAACACATTTTATTTCTTGTTAGAGAAATTCAATTTCACTTATTTATTCACTTAGTTACAATTTCAAAACTCAATTAATAAAGAAACTTAAATTCACTTATTCAAGAAGTTCAATTTCACTTAATAAAGAATTCAATTTCATTTAATTATTAAATAATTCCATCTTATTTAATTATTAAATAATTTCAAAAACTTAATTTTTAATAATTCCAAATTTTAAACAACGTTCTTTCATCAACTACTATGTTAATATTTTGATTCAGATTATTAAATATTAACATTTCCTTCCATTAAAATTCAAATTCCAACTTCGTTTCAAAACCATATTATTTATTCAAATAAAATCTTCATTTTTTTTAAATCAAATTATTGACCAATCGGGTTTTATTTAATTCTCTATCCTAAGTCAAGTTCATTTGGGTATTTATCATTTCAACCCGATTCCAATTCAATTCAAAATCAAAACATAGCAAAGGGAACTTGCAGTGTGATAACTGGGATGGTGTCAAAGTAAATAAACAAGCAATAACAACAATAAATATCCATCCAATAATCAATTCAAATAATCCCGAAATAATCGTTTAATTCACATTGTTGTTTGTGCAAATTAATATAATTATTTCTAGAATCTACACTATCATTTCATGTAGATTAAAGATTATTACACTAATATTAATGCGGTTCTTCACTGGATATCTATTATTCAATTTCGTACAACAACAATTTAAACAACAAATATTTAAATGGTTCGAGGTGTATTTTACCAATTTCTATGTGTCAATTAATTCAACATTTAGAGGGTCATATTATGAAAATGTCATCTAATCAAATTTAACATACATCAAATCTAACTACCCTATGTCAATTTCAATTTCAAATTATTTGTCACTTGCAACATTAACAATTTAACATCCAATGACAACATCAAACAATCAATCATTTATCAACCAACTGGATCATCATTTCATAAATAACAGATAATGGTGTCAGATGTCACAGGTGAACTGGTACAGGTAATGGCATATATAACAGTGTAACTAACTACAGCAGCATATTTCAATTGTCGTTTCAATTGAAATCAAATTTAATAAATAAAAGAACATTAATCGTGAGTGATTGCTCACCTTTCGAGGCTAGAGAAATTTGAAATGGGTTACGAATCCAAGGCGAATTTCAAAAGAACAAGATTGACACGAATTGGACGACAGAGCTGATAAATAGAGATTGATGGAAATAGATCAGAAACTGCTCGATGTAGACCGAAACACAATATATATTATTCTAATATATTATTTACTTAACAAAAAAAATTCTCTCATTAAAATATATACATATACGTTTTCAAAAATAATGGTTTACATGTATACGACACACAACATATGCAGATTTTATTCATGAACTATTATATAGATTATATTAAAATTGTTGCATGCGAATGATATAAATAAATAACACATGTACATACAGTGTAACCTGCTATTACGGTAGGAAAAAGCAAATAGAGATAAGATTCTTTTATCCATATAAATATAAGTGTACATAAAATCAAAAATCTAGTATGCAGACCAACTTACAAAATATGCATACTTCACAAATCATGAACTTTTTGTACTTAAAAAAATATACGTATATTCATACAACATATAGACGTTATATGCAATCAAACATAAATATATATAGGCATACATAACTGGCGAAAATAATACACATGCATATTAAAACGAAACGCCTACAGAAATACAAATAAGAGCTGAACATTCTATGCAGATTTATTAAAAATATACAGTACTTATATAATATAACACTTAACAGCACTTAAAACTTAATATATTTTTATAAACAGTAAAACTTTATACATATTATATTGTATACTTAAAAACACTGTATAGCTCAACTGGCGTAAGAAATATTTATATATATAAATACTAATATAAGCTTACTGAATGTACTGGATCTATATGTCTATCTATGCATTCACCTTCCGCTACTAAAGACACAGATTAATATTTTAAAACGAAACTTATATAACTTGTATACTCGAATCAATAGAACTATATATTATTTTATATATAACAACAGTAAATTTTTTTTTTATACTTTTAACAGAACAAATCAAAATTATAACTAATATATGAAACAGAAGTTTATAAGCAATATGAATAAGTCAAACAAAATGAAATTTCAAAAAGAAGCTGACATTATATAAACTATGCAGACAACATATAATAAACTTATATCATATATATAGACATATATAAACATTGAAAACATATATATTATACATAACAAAAGTATGTAACTGTTATAAACACAACTTATATGTATACACACGCATGCATAACTAACAGATTTATATATTTTATACAACTTATACTTAAAGAAAACAGGCAACTTCTGCAAGTATTATATATAACTTACAATATATGAATGAAGGAGGCTGCGTGCTCCGGTTTAAGGAATCAGATGGGTTGCGGTAGCTGTCTCGATGGTAGGAGGAAGAGTGAAGGGAAAGAGGTCTCGGTCACGGCTGTTATGGCGGAGCACGGCGAAGCTTGGTGGGTTGGTGGTCAGCTGCTGGTTGCGTTCGCAATTGGAAGAGAAAGGCCGGAGCAAGGTCTGGTGAGGTGGAAGGGGATGGCAAAGGGAGGCTCGGGTCTTGGTTACAGGAGGAGACAACAAGGAGGGTGATGCCGTGGACGAGGAGCGAGATTTGTGAAGCCAAGCGGCTCGGCCAGGTGGAGTGCACGGATCGGGTAGGCAATGCCAGAGAGGTGGAGGAAAACGTTTGGGCGAGATGAAGGTCGGTTGCCTGGCTTGGAGGAGGAACAGGCGGAGATTGGTAGGATCGGGTTGCGGCAAGAGGGGAGAGGCGGAGGTTGGTGGCCATGGTGAAGGGCGGAGGGAAGGAGGACTTGGCATGGCAAAGAATGGAGAAGGTGAAATGATATTGTGACAGCCTGGCAAGAAGAGGAATGGGTTCATAAGAATTGAATGCAACTGTAAAACTTTACATTATATTCCTTTTTTTTCGTTTCGGTAAGAACCAGAGAGAATGGAATGAAATGAACTGGCACAACATTGGAACCAGTGAAAATAAAAGTCAAGCATTTATTTTCAAAAAATAATAAATACCAGTGGCTGTTGGGTTTAGCCCAGAATTCAAAATTTGAAATTTCTTAACCGATACAGCTATCTATTTCATAGTTTTCGTCGAGTAACGATCACCGAAATACGGAAACGAATATACTACGCGAATCAGCACGATAAGACGATCAAAACGACATATAGATATCAGTGGTATGATTGGATTATAAACATTCGAATTTTCTACTAGCGGAAAATGCAGCAAAAACGCCACAAAATAAGATCGACGGAGCTAAAGAAGTCCGAATTTGGAAAAATGAAAAATGACGTCATGCTCAGAAGACGGTTTAGAATTTTTCTATGTAAAAATATTTAGGTTTCGAAAACATTTTATTTTCATTACATTTTAACAGATTTAAACCGAAATGACGTGACTGAAATTTACTTTCATATTTTCTGACGAAACTTTACAATCTCCTATGTTTAAATAGACGCATTTTAAATATCAAATTTTCGTTGCGAAATTTTATTGTTTATTTTTATTTAACGAAAATTTCATTTAACGCAAAACGCACGTTTCTTACGTTAAAATTATTATTTTGGTTTCTGTTATTGGTTACAACTATTTCATATTATTACATTACGTTTTTAATATGTATTACATTATCGGTCTTATCGAAATTGGTTTTGGATTTGTAACTTATATACAAAGAGATTTCCATTTAATAAATCGTAAAATTTTATTTCTATCGGATTTTTATTTAAAATTTAATTTAATATAGTATTTTTAAAGCGTTAAAAATACGGGTCATTACAAAGTGTGGGGGTGCTTGGCAAAAGTTCTAGTTTCACCTCCCAAGAAAGTCAAACTTGGACCAAAAATAGTAGATTGTTACTATCTAGGGCCAGCCTAAAATAGCAGTGCATATAGATTTTTGGTATTCAAGTCTGATATAGCTAATGTTCATGTAAATACAATCATGGAATCAAGAGATGCCTCGTTCTTTGAAGATGTGTTCCCACATAAAAGAAACGATGGAAACCTTGTCCCAAAGAGGACAAGAGATAACAGAGATGAGACATATGAAGATGAAACTCATCAGGACAAAGATGAAGTTGAACCATGAAGAAGCGTAAAGGCAAGAACTTCCAAGACATTTGGTTCGGATTTTTTAACTTATATGTTAGAAAACGAACCTCAATCGTACAAGGAAGCAATGCCATCTTCTGAATCTTCATGTTGGAAAGAAGCAATCCAAAGTGAGATTAATTCAATTCTAAGTAATAAAACTTGGGAAATAGTTGATATTCCACCTGGAATAAAACCAATTGGCTGCAAATGGATTTTTAAGAAGAAAATGAAACCAGATGGCTCTATTGATAAATATAAAGCCGGATTAGTAGCCAAAGGATATCGTTAAAAAGAAGGTGTAGATTTCTTTGATACCTATTCACCGATTACACGAATAACCTCTATAAGAATGTTAATAGCAATTGCATCCATATATAATCTAGAGATTCATCAGATGGATGTAAAAACAGCATTCTTAAATGGAGATCTCGATGAGGAGATTTACATGGAGCAACTTGAGGGTTTTATTTCCAAAGGAAATGAAAACAAAGTATGTCGGTTAGTAAAATCACTATACGAACTCAAACAAGCTCCAAAACAATGGCACGAAAAATTCGATAGTGTCATGATGAAAAATGGTTTTCGTATCAATGAATGTGATAAATGTGTTTATTACAAACAAGTTGGACAATCATATGTTATGATTTGTTTATATGTAGATGATATGCTAATCTTTGGTCCGAACACTAAAGTAATAGAGACCATAAAGAAGATGTTAATCAACAATTTCGATATGAAAGACTTAGGAGTTGCAGACATTATTTTGGGAATCAAAATAATAAGAACACCTACTGGAATTGAATTGTCTCAGTCACACTATGTAGACAAAGTGATTGAAAAATTCCAAGACTATGGAATTAAAGGAGTGAGAACACCTTTTACTCCATCAGAAGTACTACATAAAAACACTAATGAGAGTGTAATACAACTGGAATACTCTCATGTAATAGGATGCTTAATGTATCTCATGAATTGCACTAGACCATATATCGATTACGCGGTAAGTCGATTAAGCAGATATACAAGTAACCAAGGGAAGGAACACTAGAAAGCACTAATGAGAGTGTTGGGATATTTAAAGAAGACCACTAATTTTCTTTACATTATGGAAAATATCCTACGGTCTTAGAAGGATATAGTGATGCAAACTGGATCGCAGATTCAAAGGAATCAAAATCCACAAGTGGTTATGTCTTTACCCTTGCAGGAGCAGCAATGTCATGGAAATCTACTAAACAAACATGCATAGCTCGATCCACTATGAAATCTAAGTTTATCGCATTAGATAAAGCATGCGAAGAAGCAGAATGGCTTCGTCAATTCTTAGAAGATATTCCATTTTGGCCCAAACCTGTAACGGCCATATGTATTCACTGTGATAATCAAGCAGTGCTAAGTAGAGCGAATAACTTTGTGTATAATGGCAAATCACGACACATTCGTCCTCGCCATAACACAGTTAAGTAGTTAATCTCTAATGGAACTATTTCCATTGATTATGTGAGAACAAATGATAACCTAGCGGATCCATTTACTAAAGGTTTATCAAGAGAAAAAATTGACTGCGCATCGAGGGGAATGAGTTTAAAAGCCTAAACCAACAAGAGTTACCTTATACGGAAACCTATCCTAGCAACTGGAGATCCCACGGACTAGGATCAATAGGCAAACCAGTTATGAGTAACTCAAGAAGCAATGCATTTGTTTGGACTTAGTCCGACTCCATTCCTATGGTGCAAAATATAATGCATGCCTACAGAAGTAGTTAAAGGTTAAAACTATGTTTTTTAATGATGACCATATCTTGGAAATAACAAGTGGGGTATATGTAGGATACACTTAATGGTTACGATCACCTATGTTAGTGTGAGTTGGGTCGGCTCTATGAGAATATTAAAGGCTTAAATTCTATAACACTCGCAGAACCAAAATGTGCTCAGGACCAAAATGAACACAACCAAGAGATTGGATGAGAAGGGAATCAATGCTTCGTAAAGCTTATTGTCTGGATATACAATAAAGGCCGATGGTTCAAGATGAAATAATTCACCGATTAGCCAAGTAGATCCGATAAGTTTTAACTAGGGAAAGCTCAAAGTGAAATATCTACTTATCCACGATAAATCATTATTCCATATGTACTCTGTGACATTTTGCTTTGTGTGGAGGATATATATTATCATTCATGTGGGGGATTGTTGGAATTCCTAATCCTAATTTGAATGAAAATAACATAGTCCCACATCGCCAAAAATTGCAAAACTATTCTAGTATATTAATAGCTTTGTAATGAAGGGGTTGGGGTCTTGGGGCACCCAAATGTTTGCTTCGTTGTGAGGAGGGAGATCATGCATCACCACCACACACGCGCGCGCACCGCCTCCGTCTCTCCGACCGAACCGGGCCAGGCTCGGGTTTGGTGTTGGGTTTGGGTTTGGGTCTAATATGATCCTATTTTTACTGCAAAACTGGGCCGGATTTTTGACAGTTGCACGCTGAACGAACAGGTGCGGATTGACTGAAGAGGCGTGGGCGAACAAATGCGAGTAGCAGGCGGGTGCGACCCGACTGAAGATGTGTGGGCGAACAGAAGCAGGTGCGACGTGAGCAGATGCGAGTAGCAGGCGGGTGCGACCCGTTAACAAACAGTAGCAGTTAAAAAGGCAAAGGGTGGGACCCGTCAAGCGGACGCGACTGTTTGAAGGGATGCGGACGAAATTATAAATAGGAGAGAATATTGATCACATTCTCATTCTCATTCGATTTTAATTCTATTTTCTTCTGCCTCTTCTTCTCTACTGCTCTATACAATAAATCACAGGGTTGACATACTCATTACAGTCTCGTGCAGATTACGTCTGTTGTATCTTGGGAGAATTTGAATAAAAAATTCTTAAGGAAATTGTTTCGACAAGCCTCAAACGGAATTTCCTTGGTTAACCAGTCAGGTTCTAGTCCATTTGTATATTCTTATACATCATTCTTTTATCTTTTCGGTTTCTACGTTGTACTATTTTATTACGATAGTATAACGTTGTTGTTGAAATTTAACTACGACATACCTATTGATTAAATTAGCTAATACAGACTTCCAGAGTAGTGGAAATCTGATTGATAAACTTGTGAGACGAGTTTATTATTGATTATTCTCTGTTTTGATATACTGGATATATAACAAATTGCTTAACTACAAATCAAACTAATGGCAGGGAAAGCAATCTACTATGAAAAAGTATACTTTGGGATGTGATTAATTGTGTCATTTAACATTAAATTAAATTATATATTATAGCTAATGTGCTAGCATCATTAAAGGTGATAATATCCTAGTTCAGTTGTAGATTGAAAATATGTCCAATTAACCAATCCATCTTACTAGTATTACTGCAAGAAGAACTAATCCATGTATATAACCTTGTACCAGATATTAGCAACGATTACTAAAGTAGCCAATAAAAATAAAAGATTTTTGTCTGCAATAGTAATACAATAATACTCATAGTACGAAATTTTACGTTATTTTAAAATTAACCCTTCAACCTATATTCTCAAATATTTTATTTTTTAACTACATTTATATCAACAACTTCAAGTAGAGAAGCATGTCTGCGACAACAACCACAAATGATACTAATAAAAGAAGATTGTGTGTGTTTGTGTGTGAAGAAATAATTATAGCTTATAATTATAAGTATGTGTTCTATGCTTATAACTTTACGAAGGGGCGAGCAAGCTTTCAATAGGAAGAAGCATGTGTACATCCCATAACATAAATTATTTTAATCTGATTGGTTGTTACTTTCATAACGAACTAACTAAAGACAATGGAAAATATAATCTAATTACTCTTAATAAATCTCTTCCTCCTCTCTTTCTTCTCCTTACCATACGCACAGTACAATCTACAGCAATACCGAGCCAAATTGGATAAGTGGACCGGCTCAATCCAATCATTCTTACACTCCATGAACGCGACCTATCGATCCTTTAGCCCCGCACCATTAAAGTGCCGTGGAAGCTTTTTGATTAGCCAAGTCAGTTTTAAAGGCCATTGCAAAAAATATAATATTAAATTCTCTATTGATGGTGAACTTGTCGATCTTTTAAGTTACGAAAATTGTGAAAGTCTATGGATTGCATCGAAGCATATATGACAAGTGATATTTGACAGTTATTTAGTTATAAGTAAACAATACACAAACATAAGATATTACTTAATGAGTGAAAACCCATCCTCAGAGCCTAGTTCCATGGTAGCTTCAGTTATTCTGTGTGAACGGGTTGTGGGTTCCCATAAATAGTAACCTATAAAAGCATTAAGTATTAGCTATAAGAAGTTTGAATTCCTACAAATGAAATGAAAATGTTAAAATCTTGTAGAAAACCATTAAATTTTTATAGATACTTTAAAACTATGCATGTTTTTTCCGGCAAATAGGTTAGAAAAGCACTCACATTTATGAAACAAATTTATTGAGCAATGGTTAAAACTATGAATCTAAAATGTTGAACGGTCAGAGCATATTGGCACAAGTTGCCTCTTACTATCTTTGTCATGTCCAAAGGTGGCAGGTGCGCTACATAAGCTTAAAACTTCGTGCTTATGTAGATTGCTAAAATTAACCCAATTTGCTACAGTGTAAGAACTCACCTTTCCGAGTTGCGGGTTCAATGACCGAACTAACATAACACCTCGAGATCCAAAAAGGACTAGTTGTTGTAGTAAGATAAAAAAAAGATACAGTTCTAACTAATTACTTTCAAAGTCGCACATCAAAAGGAATTGAAATATAATACAATAATAATTATAGTCACATCACCATAACATGTCTATTTGTCAAATACATATGTTTAAACGATACACCTAAACCCAAATGATACCGTAGTCGAATCCTAGTTACAATCTTACTTACATCATATGTAATATACAAAAATGAATCCATATCTCCAATACGATCTCGTCTACAAAGTCCATCAACATGGATATATAAATAAAAGAGAAAAAATAGGGGTGAGTAAGATATAATTCTGGAGAGTGAGCCATAATTTACTCTACATTTACTACAAAAATAATACTATAATATAATATGAGTCAATGATTGTCTTACTAGTCATGTCGTATATATATATATAGTCATGTTGCATCACATATCCGCGGACTCACTTCTCTGCACATGCCTCATGCGCTTCAGGGTTATCAGCTGTCGATCATCAGGTCAATCGCATATAGGGCTCACTTCTCTGGACCACTCGAAACCTACAAAGTCTCCTTTTATCTTTATACTAACTAGACTTATGCCCTGGTCTACACATAGCCTATAAGATCGCTTAACATATACCTCCACACCGGTCTACTGAAACCTTCAAGGGAGAAGCGTAATACCTAGATTACCCAGTTGTGTCATAGGTCTGTATCTGTATCCATATCTATATACGTACACGTATCCATATCCTTGGTCACCCAGTTGAGCCATAGGTTCGTTTGCGTTCACGTCCATCATTGTATCCTTTACATATTATAACAACATACATATCCATTTTAAATAACGATCAATCATCATCCACATTCACTAAAATTCGTAACGACATCACTTGCCTCATCAATAGCCTCCAAACACCTTCATCAAAAGAAAGGAACAAGACTCAAATCAATAAAAATCATTTTATAGAGGCCCATATGTGTCCAAGTTCAACCTTGTCGTTGCGCCTTCAATCGCCTCTGCTTTGCCTCCGATCACCTAAGAACATTACTAGTACCTAATTTTACATTTCAAAGTCCATTTTAATATTTTATTTTAATAATTTAATTGATTATCATCACATTATTAGAATTTACTGTAAACCTAGTTTTCTATGTACTGCAATTACCAATTTCCTTCCCAAATCCAGTATTTGCGTTATACGAAGAGGAAAGCATAAATAACTCACCAAAATTGCTCCTCACTGCCTAAATCTTTGCTATTAGGCCCGTTGTGTCTTCATGCTTTAGAATTACATAACCAAATCATTACAAATATGTAGCCATTTCCAATATATTTTAATTCTCATCGATTTCGTGAAATTTCATTAAAATTTGAGGGAGATATCATCATTTGATTATTGTATGTAAAAAGGAAAAAAGAGAGAAAAAGAAGATGTCATTTTCTGGTAAACTGATAGAAAGACCATATGGTTTTTATTTTGAAAAGAAAGGATGGAAAGAAAACCGTTGTTCTCAAGTTCAAATTTTCAAAATCTAACTTTTGACTCCCAATCAACTCGACATCATTTCAACCACAATTCCTTCATACGGACTCCAAACAAGGCAATCCAAAATGCTTCTTGAACCAGAAAAATGAAATGGTCATAATGGCGCCGGTTTCATCATCAAGTTCCAAAGTTGGAAAATATCCATTTTCCACTCTTTATTTTTAATTTATTTTATTAACATATTAAGTACAATTATTTTCACGTTATTATATTATTAATATTTAATTAAAATATTTACAAATTTTTCAAGGTACTACATTTCTGCCCCCCATAGGAATTTCATCCTCGAAATTCCTAAGGAACAGATAATATGATACAACATTCACTCATTCGCTAAACACATATAAATCAAGTAAGCAATCGTAGCATCCAATTTATTCAAATAACATATCTATGTGATTAATGACATAAACCTGCAGTTTCTACACTAATGATGCATCAATGCAGATAATGCAGCCTATATGAATGCAAAAAGATGACATATCAAGCATGGATGCATAATGCCCTAATATAAGAATATGTATGTATGTATGTATGTATGTACGTATGCATGCATGCATGTATGTATGTATACATATATGTATATAATTTCTATACAATTGCAAATTCAACTATATACAATTTAACATCCAAATCATCCAAAGCATTCAAGTCGTAACCCTAGATTAATGTAAACTAAGGAAATCAATCCATATTCTCAGACATACCAAAAAAGAGTTTAGGATGAGTAGCTCTCATCCTCTCTTTAAGTTCCTATGCACTCCCTACAAGATCGTTCCCCCCTCACCCTCTAACCAACTTCACCACCTTATTCCTAAGTCATTTCATCTTATGCTCTACAAAAAGGGTCCGACTATGGGATGAACTCGGCTCAAACTCTAAATCTATATCCTCAATTGACTACGGAAAATAACGGTAGTTAGATAGTGCACACATTTTTGCAAATGTGATACATGAAATACGCTATGGACACCTACCATGTTCTTTGGAAGCTACACTCTATACATTAAATTCCTTAATTTTTTTGCATAAGAATTGGGCCAATAAATATAGGTCCTAACTTTCCTGAACTTTCGAACCTTACCACCCTCTTCAACAAAGAAATTTTAACAAAAACAAAATATCTTAACTCAAATTTCAAGTCTTTCCTCCTCCTATCAGTATATGACTTCAGCCAATCTTATGTAGCTTTTATCCTCTTCCCAATGAGCTCCACCTTTTATATACGGTCTCTAACTATCTCTGGACCAAGAATAATCTTATTTGTAGACTCCTACTAACACAAAATTGACTTACAAGGCCTTTTGTATAGTGCTTCAAACCGTGTCATGCCCAAACTAGTTTAGTAGCAATTATTATATGCGATGTAACAATCCACATTTATGTACCCTTTGAGTCGACAATAAACCGCACATGTCCAACCCAAATTGAAGGAAAAATGGATCATTAAAGGTATGAAAGAAAAATAGACAGAACATATTCTCACTCGAATGGAATAACATATATTATTGAATAATAATCTTAATAGTGGAAAATTTAAAAATACATATATAAAAGTCTAACCTAAATTTAGCTTGGACAATTATAATATCGTGCTTACAATTTTGCTAAAGAACAACAACCAAATGAAGCGGAAAATAGAATACGTTCATACGTGATGAAGATCTCAAGCTCTCCTCTAGAAGCTCTAAGTGTCTTCAGCTAATCCTGAAAATACTCAGATCTGACTCGAGTATAAAAATACCTGGATTGATGCGGCAAACCAGCGTGAGAAACATAATTCATAAATGAGAGTGTTATAAATCAGACATTGGTGACAAAAACCTTTTGAAAAGAAAGAATATCTCATAAGACCACATCGTACACTAACACAGACAGGTTTTTACCATATGATCACCTGAACATTTTTATCAAAACGTTTGATATTATTTTTAATGACATTCTTTGGAAACATTTGCATGTAAACTTATTACTCTTAGCCGAAACTGTTACATTGATTAAATTCCAACGTACTAGCCACAAAATGGCAGGCACTTATTGAAGAATATGTTTCCATACAAATGACCAGGTGAAGGGACTACCTTTCAGCAGTACATCACTAGAGGAATGTACCAAGGCCTAACTGATGGTTCTCTACCAACACAAGACCAGCCTACCTCTTCCTAAATAATACTGAATATGTCATCACCCCGGCCATTACCGACCTATTCGAGCGTGCCCTAGCATACACCACATTAATTTAAATCTGCATGTCATAGTGGGTAGAAATATATCTAGAAGGGGATGATCATACCCTAATGGTTGCAAACTACATAGCATTACCGCATCTACCCTGTTTCGATCATTTTCGGATGTGAGACCTGAGGTAACAATTACCTTTTACATAGCAGATAATCTTTCCTCTTTTGAATGCCACATTGCCATTCCATAATCACACAACTGATTTCTATTAACATATAACTCCTGAGCTGATATGTCTCAGGAAAGGGTGTTAAACTAAGAGAAGTTGCCTTCTCCACCACCAAGCAGATGATACGTTCACAGAGATCAGTTAATGTGATTTAAAAACGCAATGTCAGACATTCGTCCATACAAGTTCATTCTGGGACTGAATGAAACCAAACGCACTCCTTCTACCGCATCCTGTTTTGGAAACCACCCCTAGGATCAGTAGCTATTAGTCCTTGCAGATCGAAGATTTTCATAATGGAGCACTTCTGCCACCATAAAATATGATATGTTAAATTTCACCTCAAGGGACTAGTGGCAATCAGCCCTACATCATGAATACCTTCGTCCTCAATAAATCTTAACTTCAACATGTTTTACTTCAAAACGTAAATTTGTTCGAAGTGGTTTTCGGATAGAAATTACCCAAATCCGACCCCAGTCTCTTCGAAATCCAATTATCGATAAAAATATGTATCTATAGGATTTGTTAAGCTTCTTTTCATCTTTTACTAATTACTAATAAATCTCTCTTATCTTTAAAAAACCTATCATCATTTACCTTCAAATCAAATAAAATTTCTTCTTTCGAAAACGTGTCTTAACTGGGTCAAAAAAATGTTATTTAAGAAATTGTTTGCTGTAAACCGAAAACGAATTATATTGAGTAAAATATTTGACTTATTTTACACATATTACATTTCGGCATTCAACTTGCATGATTTGTGGAATAACGGTGGAAAACCACTTCTTTTAAATTTACGCTTATAGTACAACTTTCTCTTCTCATAACTTAAATACAGAATTTTACTAGAACACATCTTTTCATTAGAGCATAAGGGCATTTCCTTCGATCTGTTCCACCCCTCGCCTAAAAAGAGAAAACATAGGCCAGGTAAGTCCAGAGCACTGGTTGCTCTATTCCTAAATTTAGTCATATACCTTGATTTATCTTTCCAGATCTCACAGGCGGGACAAATGTACTAGTTGTTTCCGCATGCTCAGTTTGTTATTACATTCAAGAAAATGATTTCAACTATATTGTTTAAGTGTTATAAACAAGTTCTCTTAACCAGTTACTTTAACCTCTTATAAAAACTTAAAAATCAACATTTAGCACTTATTTATTTATTTAAAAGCATTTATAAATGATTCAGGCAATAATCTCTAAATTTAAAACTTTATTTCTAATGTTATTAAAATGACAATGGAAAAATGATGCGGAAAGTGCTTAAAATCTGATTCGATTTAAAACAACTTACCTAATATTTGAAAATCAATATTTTTCAATTCAAAACTCTTTTAAAATATCATAACATATTTATCAAATTTATTTCATATTTTTAAACATTTAGAAATATTAATTTCAAAGAATTTTAGACTATGGTCGCTTTACTACAAAAGCAAGATTTCTCTGAAAACTTGATTTGGTCATAACTTAAAATTTACAAGATTAAATCTTGATTGTATTTTTTTGGTTACAAACTATGGGTATAAAAGTTCAGAAAATTCTTATCTCGAAGAATTCCAAGCTATATCACATTCTCTACACTCATTTGAAATTTTCGGCGCGAAATCGCGAACTACCGTTGCTCGACGCGCCTAATTTTGACTTGTTTTTCGAAGTTTTTCGTAACACTTCCAAATCATCTTTATTTGCTTATAAACCATTTTCAAACTATTTAAAATTAGTAAATTATTAATTTGACTATTTAATATCTATTTTTCACTCATTTCAAAATATTTCATTTTTTATCATTATAATATTAAAATTTCTATCTTTTAAACTTTTTAAACCAGTTAGTTTTTATTTCTGAAACTTTAAACTTTTAAAATTTATTATCTTTAAATTCTCAAATATAAACTTCCATTTCCAAAATAATTTCAACCTTTCATTTTTTATTTTCTTTGATTTTCCAAATGAATTTATATCTTTTCCAAATTTAGTTTCTTTTAATTTTTCCAAATCAATTTCTATCTTTTCCAAATTCAATTTCTTTTGATTTCCTCAATTAATTTCTATCTTTTCCAAATTCAATTTCATATGATTTTCCAAATCAATTACTATCTTTTCCAAATTAAATTTCTTTTTATCAATTTATATCTTTTCCACATTAAATTTCTTTTTCAAAATTGATTTTGAAAAGAGGCTCACTTTTTAAAATACATCATATAAATGGCCTTTGTTTAACAAAGGGAATGGTTAATCATTCACATAAGTAAATATAACCAAATTAGATAAGATGTCAAATTATTATCAACAATCATCCATTCAACTAAACTCGTCCTAATAACAAATTCATTCAAAGATCCATATTAACACTAAATGGTGTTAATTATCATATTCAACGTAAGGATCTAAACATGAACATCATAGCATAACAAAAGTATGATTATTCACTTTTATTTTCCTTTGCTATTCATTTTTACAATTAGCGTGACTCAACTCGAACTACTTTTTAAAACCGTGAAACAGACGGACTAATGTTTGATAAAAGATGGGTATGGCTTGTATAAGGAGTGTATGGGGGAGTGGGTCAGCCGTGGGCATGTGGGGGTGTGCGTGGCTTTTAGAAGTGGGTAGGGGCGAGTGTGTGGGTTTGGGAGGCAGATGAAGGTGGGTAGGTGGATTTGGAGGGTGGGTGCGTGTGTTTGGGTCGTGGGTATGTGGTGTAGTTGCTTGCATAGGTGATGGGCCGTGAGTTTTGAGAGGGGTGGGGGTAAATGTGATTTGAAGAGGGTAGGCTTGGGTACATGGGGAGTATAGGTGTGTGGTAGTCTATAGGTATGAATTTGGCTTGGCTGGGTGGTTGCCATGGTTTCACGGCTGTGTTTGAGAGAGGGGGTTCAACTGTGGGGCAGGGTGGTTGTAACTATGAGAAATTATTTAATAATTAAGTTTGAAATGATTTAATAATTAAGTTTGAAATTATAATTAAGTTTGAAATTATTAAACTTTGAAATTATTTAATAATTAAGTTTTGAACTATTTAATAATGAATTATTAAATGATTAAATTGAATTGAAATTCTTTAATAAGAAAAATTGAACTTTTGAATAAGTGAATTTTACTTCGTAAAGAATTGAAATTGAGTTTCTTTATTAATTAAGTTTTGGAAAATTATTTAAGGAAGTAAATAAGTGAAATTGGATTTCTTTAACAAAAATGAAATGTGATATTTTTGGAATTAATGTAAGACTTGTAATTGGAGAATTGATTTGACGAACTTAGTTTAATTCAAAATTGTAAGTTTTGTTTTAATGAAGTTGAACTTAAGAATTGATTAAATGAATTGGAAATTTAATAGAAATTGTTTTGAATGATAAAGTAACTTAACGAATATTGAATGAAATCGATAAATGAGTTTAAATTGATTTGAATGTTAAATAGAATTTATTTAAATGATTTCGGAATGAAACTTATATACGAACTTGAATCAATATTTGAATTGTTTTAAATAGAAATTGAAATTGAATTATAAGATTTTGAAACGGAAAATTGGAAGTTTGAAACGAAAATTTGGAAATTGTTTTAGAAAGACAAATGAAATGTTGATTTACGAATTCTATTTGAAATTGAAATTGATTTGGTTTTTGAAATATATAAGCAACCAATCGGTGTAATAATTACGAAAGTTATTAAAGAGACCGGGATCGGTAATGGATATACTCTCTATCTGAACCGAAACCACTTTAATAATTATACGCGGAGTGTTGATCCAGAACGAAGTGGATGGTTTTTGATGAACGCGTTGACTGAAGAAAGAGAACGATTTTGGATGACCCTTGACATGACTAAAACAGGAGCCGCGCCGGGCCATTGAGGATCGTCATCTCTAGCGGACACACTTCTTCGATACCATATCTATTACTTTTGTGATTCGATTTGGGCGCACCCCTTGATTTGGGAGTGTTGTTTCGCGGTGTTGGGGTAGTAGCTGCTATGCCCAACATCAGTCCGGATCAGGCAACTACTAGTATCCTAGTTGGTATCGCCTCATGTACCTTGTCATACTTGTATTCCATTTATGCACGACCACTACGATTTTGATTTGTACCTTTAGTATATGGATTGCCCTCTGGTGACTTCCGGTTTTGGGGAAACTACGGTCTTGTATATGCTTTTGGGAATAAAAATGTGTTAAGGGTGGAATGGGCCATGACTTAACGCTATTTTGATATCTTCTTATATTACTGATAGACATTATCTACTTATCGTACACTACTACATAGTAGATAGTTTAACGGATCCTTAAAGGATGGTTATTCCAAACATCCTTTGAGTTACTTGTATTTCAATTGCTATTTCACTTGAGTTGGATTTATTAATATAAGAATGTTAATCCTGACTCGAGTGTCTTGTGTTTTTGCTTTACGCTCGGGTCAGACTGAGTGATCCAGTATTCGAGACTCACCATTGGAGTTGGAGCTTTGCTTGAAGATCCAGTCATCTATTCTGCTTTCTGTATTCGATGATTTCAGTGATGTATTCTGATTTGTATATGATGTATCGTATTACTCTTCTGTTGTAAACTCTGATGTATTTTATATAGTCATATAGTAGCTTCATGAACTACTATCTCTTTTATTTCCGCTGCATTTATTACTCTGTGTCTGTGATCTGTGATTTTATCTATTTACTGTATATGTTCAGTTTTGCCAAATTTAAATTAACAACGCGGTATTTTGAGCAATTCAACTCCGGCATGAGTGTCTACCTATACACTTATAATGGATGCGAATGGTCCAAAATATCGGGTCGTTACAGTTGGTATCAGAGCTTTGGTAGCTATAGGCAAAACTTAACATATAGGGTAAATGTATTTACAGAATCACTCTCATTCGAGTTTCAATCTCTTTCTTTTGACTCGATTCTTTCGAATTTTGGAACGTTCCCTCGGTTTCGGAGTTCATTCGTGTCCCTCACTATTCGTCTTCTTTCGATTCTGGAGCATCCCATAACTCCACTTCGAATGATCTTTATAATGAGTCGGCAATCTCGCCAATCTCAAATTTATTTGTAAAGGAGTGAAACTCCTTCACAGTCGCGTCGATTTACCGGAGATTTCTGTATCCTCGGTTTACGATGCTATCTATCTCCTGCTATACCTGAATTCTATCTCTTGAGATTTAGTGTTGATTTACCTCGGAATTCAGCATCGATCTTATTCTTGAAATTACGGACGACTCGGTTAAGGTTGCCCGCGATTTATATAAACTTATCCATCGCCTTATTTTGTTATTTAATTATCTCGTCTTTGTTTCAAACCTATCTTCGAATCAAATTTCTCTTTGATTTAAGTCCATCAAATTTGAATCCCTATCCTTATTTTGAAAATCCATTCCTGTATCGTCGAGCAAAGAAATGTATTTCTAAATTTATATTAAAATGTTGTTTTCAAATTTGATAAACAAAATAAATTTTTGAATGATTATATTATATATAAATATAAGTTTTTTGAAATTAAATTGTTGTCAGAAATGATAATATTTGGTTTTCATTTATTGTTTTGTAAACCATTGACTATTGCATAATATATATAAATGAATTTATAAACTTGGCTATAATTTGATTTGAAATTTGAAATGTATTTAAACCAAGAATTTGAGAATTTATTAATTTCCGGTGATTTCGAACTTTGTTTTTTAAAATTTTTAAAGTATATATTGAAAGTATTTTCGAATAGAATCGTTTGCAAAGAATTTTAAAATGTTGAAATCAGTGCTCTTCTCTTTGTCGCTGGAAAATAATTTCGGTGATGGCGGCCGCATCATCGACATTCATTTTCGAGTTTCGAAGTGGAGAAACCATTCTGTAGCTTTGCTACGGTTTTGTTTTGAAAAAAAAAAATATTTTGATTTGAATTTCTTCAGTATATTTTGATTCACATATATATAGGTATCTTATTTTAAAATTTAATTTGATTTGATATAAATATATTATATATATCTCTAAATTATTTAAAGTTAATCGGAAATCTAATTCTTAAATTTTGTTAAAGGATGATTTTAATTATAAATAAAACCAAAAGTTGGATAAATATTTAAACTTGAATAATTGAAATGAGAAAATTTTATTTGTATATGGTTCAACTGCATTCTAATACAACTTACCTAAATCATTCAGAAGTTGAATATGTAATTGGATAATATATATAAGATAAATTGAATTTATAAATAAAATTTGAGTGTTTATAATAAATGTTATACACTAAAATTTTGATTATAAAGATGTTACTAGAGTTAGATAGAATTATAAATAAAACTCAGTTAATAATGAAATAAATTTGTTTGAAAGAATTAGTAAATTTATTTTGAAAGAATTAATAAATTGAAATTTGATCAACATATGAAAATACCTTGAATTTAAAAGAAATTAATAGATGTAAATTAATTTAAATCGAAACTTTTATGGTTTAAATTAATTTATATGGATTAAATATATGTGATTAGATATATTAAGTAGAATAAATTTAACAATAATTTGGAATAAAGAAGAATTTAAATTGCTGAAAAATATGATTGTAATAAAAGACTATTCAAATTTTATGGTTTTAGAAATTGTAAATTTAAGATAATTGGATAATAAGATAATGAATTTAGAAATAGTTGAGATTGATTTTAGTGAAATCAAATGGATTAAATCAAATATCAATTAATTTAAATTTGAATGTATATGGTTTAAATTAATTGTTATTTTGTATTTCAAAATCTGTTTTTCTTTCTGGTTGTTTCTATTCTCCTACCTCGTTCCTTTTCGGGGACGAAAAGTTTTGAGTGGGGGAGAGTGTAACGACCCGTAAATTTCAACTGTTTTAATAACGTAATTAGTTGAAATTTTATGAAATTTTAAACGATAAAATTTTGAAATAAAAATTTAATATTTGGAATACGTCTAGTTAAACATAGCAACTGGTAAATTTTCGTCCGAAAATATGAAAGTTTATTTCGCGCGTAAATTCACTTCAATTTAATCAGTTAAAAAGCGATGAAAATAAAATATTTCCAAAACCTAAATATTTTTACATAGAAAAATTCTAAACCATCTTCTGAGCAAGATGTCAGTTCGTCATTTTTCCAAATTCGGACATCTATTGCTCCGTCGTTCTTATTTTCTGCAAAATAGCAGCATTCTAGTACCGATATCGATTTTTATCGGATGATCGTACCACCGATATCTTTATACCATTTGATCGTCCCGTCATGCTGATCTCTGCGGTATATTCGATGGCGCGTTTCGGTGTCCGATACGCAATGGAAAAATCGGTAAACGACTTCATATCGGTAACGTTCGTGATATTTTTGTAACCATTTTCTAACCTATTGTTCTCCGTGTCCATTCACATGTCCAACGGTTGAATTTGGAACAGCTCTTTGCTTTTATTGATTCAGTAATTCTCGTGCTGCCCAAACAACAATAAATGCTTGTTAGCTGAAATTTTGGATGACCGTTGCTTTTCTAAATGCTACTTTTCTAGAATATATTTATTTCTCACTGTTACGTTTCCTCTTCTCTCCTCTTTATTTTGAAATCTGGCCTTCCATTTTTTTTCAGTTTGCATTTTTTCTTCACCATCAGTTCCCCACCTTTCCTCCTTCTGCCCACGCATTCACACGGTCAGCCATCAACCCTTCCCCGAAGCTATCAACTTCCTCCCTCCTCCAAGCAACCAAGTTAGTCACCTCGTACTGTCCTCCTCCAGTTCATAACTGCCGAGACCCGTTCCCGAACGCCACACCCACACACGCAATCTCTTCCCCTCCCTGCCTCAGCCCACGCTCGACTACCCTCCACCTTTCCGCCATCATGCACCGCCCATCTCCAAAGCTCCGCCTTCCACCATGTGAAACCACCACCTCGCCTTGCACCAGAAAACCCTATTCGCCCCTGCTACCTTGTTCGGCAGCCCGTCCCTCTCACCGACAAGCACAGCACGCACGACACCACGCCGCAACCCTTGCCGAACTCCTCCAGTCGGTCACCGTGTGAGTAGCCTCTTAAATTCGCTGATAGCTTCGCCCTTCTCCTTCTTCTGTTATATAAGTTATTTTAATATAAGCTGGCATATATAAGTCATATATTATATACTTGTTCACTTTTTATATATGTTGTATACTATTCTTATTTTAATATATAAGTAGTGTCAGATTTATGAAATATGTGGGTAAATATGTCTAGGTTGGGTTCATGTTTCCAGTGCCTCACGTGAGCAAGTTTATACATGATATATAATATGTGTTGAACCGTACCTATGTATTCATCTTTGCATAAATAATTTACATACTAGTTTTATAAACTAGGGGATTATTGTTAGAGAGTCTATACGTGAGCTGTAAAGGGTAGTTGATGTCAGAGTATATACATGTAAGTATATATATATTTATACAATGTTGGTCTGTATATGTGCCAGTTTGTAGGTATAGTTTGATTTAGCATATACTTGTTATATATAGTGCTTTGGTTGTTCGTCAATAAGTTTAAAATGAAAGGATTTGAAACAACATTTATATCTATTTATATTTATTTTATAAATGGTGGTTTAAGTTAAATATTGACTTTAAATAAAATATTAATAATAATATATACACTTTTGTTCGGTTATATCAAACTAATTTGGTTTGTTTCATCAATTCCTCTTTATCAGCTTTGATCGTCAAATTCGGGCCAACCTTGATTTGCTTTGAAAGTCGTGCTTGCATTCATAACTCAACCTCATCGTCTATATCTCTAGCCTCGAAAGGTGAGCAATCACTCACGATTAACGTTCTTTTATTTATTAAATTTTATTTCAATTGAAACGACAATTGAAATATGCTGCTGTTAGTTAATTACACTGTTATATATGCTATTGCCTGTATCAGTTCACCTATGACATTTGACACCATTATCTGTTAATTATTTATGTGATGATAATACAGTTGGTTGATAATTGATTGACTATTGATGTTTATATTAGACGTTAAATTGTTAATGTTAAAATGATAAATAGTATGCAATTGAAATTGATAAAGGATTGTTAAATGTTAAATTTGGTTAAATGACATTTGTATAATATGACCCATTTAACTGTCAAAATTTATTGACACGTAGGATTTGTTTAATTACGTTTTGAACCACTGAATGTATGTTGTTAAATTGATGATGTATGAAATTGTAAATAGATGACAAGTGAAAAACCGTAATGTAATAATCTTTAATCTACATGAAATGATAGTGTAGATTCTAGAAATAATTATATTAATTCGTACAAATAACAATGCGAATTAATACGGTTATTTCGGGAATATTTAAATTGATTGTTGGATTGTTATTGTTTGTTGTTATTGCTTGTTTATTTACTTTGACACCATCCCAGTTATCACACTGCAAGTTCCCTTTATGCTTTGATTTTGAATTGAATTGGAATCGGGTTGAAATGATAAATACCCAAATTGAACTTTGACTTAGGATAGAAAATTAAATAAAAACCCGATTGGTCAATAATTTGATTTGAAAATAAACGAAGATTTTATTTGAATAAAGAATATGGTTTTGAAATGAAGTTGAAATTTGAATTTTGATGAAAGGAAAATGGTAATATTTAATAATCTGAAACAAAAGATTAACAATGTAATCAATGAAAGAATGTTGTTTAATTTGAGAAATGATTGAATTAAGTTTGAAATGATTTAATAATTAAGTTTGAAATTATAATTAAGTTTGAAATTATTAAACTTTGAAATTATTTAATAATTAAGTTTTGAACTATTTAATAATGAATTATTAAATGATTAAATTGAATTGAAATTCTTTAATAAGAAAAATTGAACTTTTGAATAAGTGAATTTTACTTCGTAAAGAATTGAAATTGAGTTTCTTTATTAATTAAGTTTTGGAAAATTATTTAAGGAAGTAAATAAGTGAAATTGGATTTCTTTAACAAAAATGAAATGTGATATTTTTGGAATTAATGTAAGACTTGTAATTGGAGAATTGATTTGACGAACTTAGTTTAATTCAAAATTGTAAGTTTTGTTTTAATGAAGTTGAACTTAAGAATTGATTAAATGAATTGGAAATTTAATAGAAATTGTTTTGAATGATAAAGTAACTTAACGAATATTGAATGAAATCGATAAATGAGTTTAAATTGATTTGAATGTTAAATAGAATTTATTTAAATGATTTCGGAATGAAACTTATATACGAACTTGAATCAATATTTGAATTGTTTTAAATAGAAATTGAAATTGAATTATAAGATTTTGAAACGGAAAATTGGAAGTTTGAAACGAAAATTTGGAAATTGTTTTAGAAAGACAAATGAAATGTTGATTTACGAATTCTATTTGAAATTGAAATTGATTTGGTTTTTGAAATATATAAGCAACCAATCGGTGTAATAATTACGAAAGTTATTAAAGAGACCGGGATCGGTAATGGATATACTCTCTATCTGAACCGAAACCACTTTAATAATTATACGCGGAGTGTTGATCCAGAACGAAGTGGATGGTTTTTGATGAACGCGTTGACTGAAGAAAGAGAACGATTTTGGATGACCCTTGACATGACTAAAACAGGAGCCGCGCCGGGCCATTGAGGATCGCCATCTCTAGCGGACACACTTCTTCGATACCATATCTATTACTTTTGTGATTCGATTTGGGTGCACCCCTTGATTTGGGAGTGTTGTTTCGCGGTGTTGGGGTAGTAGCTGCTATGCCCAACATCAGTCCGGATCAGGCAACTACTAGTATCCTAGTTGGTATCGCCTCATGTACCTTGTCATACTTGTATTCCATTTATGCGCGACCACTACGATTTTGATTTGTACCTTTAGTATATGGATTGCCCTCTGGTGACTTCCGGTTTTGGGGAAACTACGGTCTTGTATATGCTTTTGGGAATAAAAATGTGTTAAGGGTGGAATGGGCCATGACTTAACGCTATTTTGATATCTTCTTATATTACTGATAGACATTATCTACTTATCGTACACTACTACATAGTAGATAGTTTAACGGATCCTTAAAGGATGGTTGTTCCAAACATCCTTTGAGTTACTTGTATTTCAATTGCTATTTCACTTGAGTTGGATTTATTAATATAAGAATGTTAATCCTGACTCGAGTGTCTTGTGTTTTTGCTTTACGCTCGGGTCAGACTGAGTGATCCAGTATTCGAGACTCACCATTGGAGTTGGAGCTTTGCTTGAAGATCCAGTCATCTATTCTGCTTTCTGTATTCGATGATTTCAGTGATGTATTCTGATTTGTATCTGATGTATCGTATTACTCTTCTGTTGTAAACTCTGATGTATTTTATATAGTCATATAGTAGCTTCATGAACTACTATCTCTTTTATTTCCGCTGCATTTATTACCGTGTGTCTGTGATCTGTGATTTTATCTATTTACTGTATATGTTCAGTTTTGCCAAATTTAAATTAACAACGTGGTATTTTGAGCAATTCAACTCCGGCATGAGTGTCTACCTATACACTTATAATGGATGCGAATGGTCCAAAATATCGGGTCGTTACAGTTGGTATCAGAGCTTTGGTAGCTCTAGGCAAAACTTAACATATAGGGTAAATGTATTTACAGAATCACTCTCATTCGAGTTTCAATCTCTTTCTTTTGACTTGATTCTTTCGAATTTTGGAAAGTTCCCTCGGTTTCGGAGTTCATTCGTGTCCCTCACTATTCGTCTTCTTTCGATTCTGGAGCATCCCATAACTCCACTTCGAATGATCTTTATAATGAGTCGGCAATCTCGCCAATCTCAAATTTATTTGTAAAGGAGTGAAACTCCTTCACAGTCGCGTCGATTTACCGGAGATTTCTGTATCCTCGGTTTACGATGCTATCTATCTCCTGCTATACCTGAATTCTATCTCTTGAGATTTAGTGTTGATTTACCTCGGAATTCAGCATCGATCTTATTCTTGAAATTACGGACGACTCGGTTAAGGTTGCCCGCGATTTATATAAACTTATCCATCGCCTTATTTTGTTATTTAATTATCTCGTCTTTGTTTCAAACCTATCTTCGAATCAAATTTCTCTTTGATTTAAGTCCATCAAATTTGAATCCCTATCCTTATTTTGAAAATCCATTCCTGTATCGTCGAGCAAAGAAATGTATTTCTAAATTTATATTAAAATGTTGTTTTCAAATTTGATAAACAAAATAAATTTTTGAATGATTATATTATATATAAATATAAGTTTTTTGAAATTAAATTGTTGTCAGAAATGATAATATTTGGTTTTCATTTATTGTTTTGTAAACCATTGACTATTGCATAATATAAATAAATGAATTTATAAACTTGGCTATAATTTGATTTGAAATTTGAAATGTATTTAAACCAAGAATTTGAGAATTTATTAATTTCCGGTGATTTCGAACTTTGTTTTTTAAAATTTTTAAAGTATATATTGAAAGTATTTTCGAATAGAATCGTTTGCAAAGAATTTTAAAATGTTGAAATCAGTGCTCTTCTCTTTGTCGCTGGAAAATAATTTCGGTGATGGCGGCCGCATCATCGACATTCATTTTCGAGTTTCGAAGTGGAGAAACCATTCTATAGCTTTGCTACGGTTTTGTTTTGAAAAAAAAAAAATATATATTTTGATTTGAATTTCTTCAGTATATTTTGATTCACATATATATAGGTATCTTATTTTAAAATTTAATTTGATTTGATATAAATATATTATATATATCTCTAAATTGTTTAAAGTTAATCGGAAATCTAATTCTTAAATTTTGTTAAAGGATGATTTTAATTATAAATAAAACCAAAAGTTGGATAAATATTTAAACTTGAATAATTGAAATGAGAAAATTTTATTTGTATATGGTTCAACTGCATTCTAATACAACTTACCTAAATCATTCAGAAGTTGAATATGTAATTGGATAATATATATAAGATAAATTGAATTTATAAATAAAATTTGAGTGTTTATAATAAATGTTATACACTAAAATTTTGATTATAAAGATGTTACTAGAGTTAGATAGAATTATAAATAAAACTCAGTTAATAATGAAATAAATTTGTTTGAAAGAATTAGTAAATTTATTTTGAAAGAATTAATAAATTGAAATTTGATCAACATATGAAAATACCTTGAATTTAAAAGAAATTAATAGATGTAAATTAATTTAAATCGAAACTTTTATGGTTTAAATTAATTTATATGGATTAAATATATGTGATTAGATATATTAAGTAGAATAAATTTAACAATAATTTGGAATAAAGAAGAATTTAAATTGCTGAAAAATATGATTGTAATAAAAGACTATTCAAATTTTATGGTTTTAGAAATTGTAAATTTAAGATAATTGGATAATAAGATAATGAATTTAGAAATAGTTGAGATTGATTTTAGTGAAATCAAATGGATTAAATCAAATATCAATTAATTTAAATTTGAATGTATATGGTTTAAATTAATTGTTATTTTGTATTTCAAAATCTGTTTTTCTTTCTGGTTGTTTCTATTCTCCTACCTCGTTCCTTTTCGGGGACGAAAAGTTTTGAGTGGGGGAGAGTGTAACGACCCGTAAATTTCAACTCTTTTAATAATGTAATTAGTTGAAATTTTATGAAATTTTAAACGATAAAATTTTGAAATAAAAATTTAATATTTGGAATACGTCTAGTTAAACATAGCAACTGGTAAATTTTCGTCCGAAAATATGAAAGTTTATTTCGCGCGTAAATTCACTTCAATTTAATCAGTTAAAAAGCGATGAAAATAAAATATTTCCGAAACCTAAATATTTTTACATAGAAAAATTCTAAACCATCTTCTGAGCAAGATGTCAGTTCGTCATTTTTCCAAATTCGGACATCTATTGCTCCGTCGTTCTTATTTTCTGCAAAATAGCAGCATTCTAGTACCGATATCGATTTTTATCGGATGATCGTACCACTGATATCTTTATACCATTTTGATCGTCCCGTCATGCTGATCTCTGCGGTATATTCGATGGCGCGTTTCGGTGTCCGATACGCAATGGAAAAATCGGTAAACGACTTCATATCGGTAACGTTCGTGATATTTTTGTAACCATTTTCTAACCTATTGTTCTCCGTGTCCATTCACATGTCCAACGGTTGAATTTGGAACAGCTCTTTTCTTTTATTGATTCAGTAATTCTCGTGCTGCCCAAACAACAATAAATGCTTGTTAGCTGAAATTTTGGATGACCGTTGCTTTTCTAAATGCTACTTTTCTAGAATATATTTATTTCTCGCTGTTACGTTTCCTCTTCTCTCCTCTTTATTTTGAAATCTGGCCTTCCATTTTTTTTCAGTTTGCATTTTTTCTTCACCATCAGTTCCCCACCTTTCCTCCTTCTGCCCACGCATTCACACGGTCAGCCATCAACCCTTCCCCGAAGCTATCAACTTCCTCCCTCCTCCAAGCAACCAAGTTAGTCACCTCGTACTGTCCTCCTCCAGTTCATAACTGCCGAGACCCATTCCCGAACGCCACACCCACACACGCAATCTCTTCCCCTCCCTGCCTCAGCCCACGCTCGACTACCCTCCACCTTTCCGCCATCATGCACCGCCCATCTCCAAAGCTCCGCCTTCCACCACGTGAAACCACCACCTCGCCTTGCACCAGAAAACCCTATTCGCCCCTGCTACCTTGTTCGGCAGCCCGTCCCTCTCACCGACAAGCACAGCACGCACGACACCACGCCGCAACCCTTGCCGAACTCCTCCAGTCGGTCACCGTGTGAGTAGCCTCTTAAATTCGCTGATAGCTTCGCCCTTCTCCTTCTACTGTTATATAAGTTATTTTAATATAAGCTGGCATATATAAGTCATATATTATATACTTGTTCACTTTTTATATATGTTGTATACTATTCTTATTTTAATATATAAGTAGTGTCAGATTTATGAAATATGTGGGTAAATATGTCTAGGTTGGGTTCATGTTTCCAGTGCCTCACGTGAGCAAGTTTATACATGATATATAATATGTGTTGAACCGTACCTATGTATTCAACTTTGCATAAATAATTTACATACTAGTTTTATAAACTAGGGGATTATCGTTAGAGAGTCTATACGTGAGCTGTAAAGGGTAGTTGATGTCAGAGTATATACATGTAAGTATATATATATTTATACAATGTTGGTTTGTATATGTGCCAGTTTGTAGGTATAGTTTGATTTAGCATATACTTGTTATATATATAGTGCTTTGGCTGTTCGTCAATAAGTTTAAAATGAAAGGATTTGAAACAACATTTATATCTATTTATATTTATTTTATAAATGGTGGTTTAAGTTAAATATTGACTTTAAATAAAATATTAATAATAATATATACACTTTTGTTCGGTTATATCAAACTAATTTGGTTTGTTTCATCAATTCCTCTTTATCAGCTTTGATCGTCAAATTCGGGCCAACCTTGATTTGCTTTGAAAGTCGTGCTTGCATTCATAACTCAACCTCATCGTCTATATCTCTAGCCTCGAAAGGTGAGCAATCACTCACGATTAACGTTCTTTTATTTATTAAATTTGATTTCAATTGAAACGACAATTGAAATATGCTGCTGTTAGTTAATTACACTGTTATATATGCTATTGCCTGTATCAGTTCACCTATGACATTTGACACCATTATCTGTTAATTATTTATGTGATGATAATACAGTTGGTTGATAATTGATTGACTATTGATGTTTATATTAGACGTTAAATTGTTAATGTTAAAATGATAAATAGAATGCAATTGAAATTGATAAAGGATAGTTAAATGTTAAATTTGGTTAAATGACATTTGTATAATATGACCCATTTAACCGTCAAAATTTATTGACACGTAGGATTTGTTTAATTACGTTTTGAACCACTGAATGTATGTTGTTAAATTGATGATGTATGAAATTGTAAATAGATGACAAGTGAAAAACCGTAATGTAATAATCTTTAATCTACATGAAATGATAGTGTAGATTCTAGAAATAATTATATTAATTCGTACAAATAACAATGCGAATTAATACGGTTATTTCGGGATTATTTAAATTGATTGTTGGATTGTTATTGTTTGTTGTTATTGCTTGTTTATTTACTTTGACACCATCCCAGTTATCACACTGCAAGTTCCCTTTATGCTTTGATTTTGAATTGAATTGGAATCGGGTTGAAATGATAAATACCCAAATTGAACTTTGACTTAGGATAGAAAATTAAATAAAAACCCGATTGGTCAATAATTTGATTTGAAAATAAACGAAGATTTTATTTGAATAAAGAATATGGTTTTGAAATGAAGTTGAAATTTGAATTTTGATGAAAGGAAAATGGTAATATTTAATAATCTGAAACAAAAGATTAACAATGTAATCAATGAAAGAATGTTGTTTAATTTGAGAAATGATTGAATTAAGTTTGAAAGGATTTAATAATTAAGTTTGAAATTATAATTAAGTTTGAAATTATTAAACTTTGAAATTATTTAATAATTAAGTTTTGAACTATTTAATAATGAATTATTAAATGATTAAATTGAATTGAAATTCTTTAATAAGAAAAATTGAACTTTTGAATAAGTGAATTTTACTTCGTAAAGAATTGAAATTGAGTTTCTTTATTAATTAAGTTTTGGAAAATTATTTAAGGAAGTAAATAAGTGAAATTGGATTTCTTTAACAAAAATGAAATGTGATATTTTTGGAATTAATGTAAGACTTGTAATTGGAGAATTGATTTGACGAATTTAGTTTAATTCAAAATTGTAAGTTTTGTTTTAATGAAGTTGAACTTAAGAATTGATTAAATGAATTGGAAATTTAATAGAAATTGTTTTGAATGATAAAGTAACTTAACGAATATTGAATGAAATCGATAAATGAGTTTAAATTGATTTGAATGTTAAATAGAATTTATTTAAATGATTTCGGAATGAAACTTATATACGAACTTGAATCAATATTTGAATTGTTTTAAATAGAAATTGAAATTGAATTATAAGATTTTGAAACGGAAAATTGGAAGTTTGAAACGAAAATTTGGAAATTGTTTTAGAAAGACAAATGAAATGTTGATTTACGAATTCTATTTGAAATTGAAATTGATTTGGTTTTTGAAATATATAAGCAACCAATCGGTGTAATAATTATGAAAGTTATTAAAGAGACCGGGATCGGTAATGGATATACTCTCTATCTGAACCGAAACCACTTTAATAATTATACGCGGAGTGTTGATCCAGAACGAAGTGGATGGTTTTTGATGAACGCGTTGACTGAAGAAAGAGAACGATTTTGGATGACCCTTGACATGACTAAAACAGGAGCCGCGCCGGGCCATTGAGGATCGCCATCTCTAGCGGACACACTTCTTCGATACCATATCTATTACTTTTGTGATTCGATTTGGGTGCACCCCTTGATTTGGGAGTGTTGTTTCGTGGTGTTGGGGTAGTAGCTGCTATGCCCAACATCAGTCCGGATCAGGCAACTACTAGTATCCTAGTTGGTATCGCCTCATGTACCTTGTCATACTTGTATTCCATTTATGCGCGACCACTACGATTTTGATTTGTACCTTTAGTATATGGATTGCCCTCTGGTGACTTCCGGTTTTGGGGAAACTACGGTCTTGTATATGCTTTTGGGAATAAAAATGTGTTAAGGGTGGAATGGGCCATGACTTAACGCTATTTTGATATCTTCTTATATTACTGATAGACATTATCTACTTATCGTACACTACTACATAGTAGATAGTTTAACGGATCCTTAAAGGATGGTTATTCCAAACATCCTTTGAGTTACTTGTATTTCAATTGCTATTTCACTTGAGTTGGATTTATTAATATAAGAATGTTAATCCTGACTCGAGTGTCTTGTGTTTTTGCTTTACGCTCGGGTCAGACTGAGTGATCCAGTATTCGAGACTCACCATTGGAGTTGGAGCTTTGCTTGAAGATCCAGTCATCTATTCTGCTTTCTGTATTCGATGATTTCAGTGATGTATTCTGATTTGTATCTGATGTATCGTATTACTCTTCTGTTGTAAACTCTGATGTATTTTATATAGCCATATAGTAGCTTCATGAACTACTATCTCTTTTATTTCCGCTGCATTTATTACTCTGTGTCTGTGATCTGTGATTTTATCTATTTACTGTATATGTTCAGTTTTGCCAAATTTAAATTAACAACGCGGTATTTTGAGCAATTCAACTCCGGCATGAGTGTCTACCTATACACTTATAATGGATGCGAATGGTCCAAAATATCGGGTCGTTACAGTGGTGGGTGTGTGTGTTTTCGGGGTAGGTGGTGGGTGTAGGTTGGGGTATGGGTGCATGGGTGAGTGATTTAGGAAGTAGGGGTATTGGGTGCCATGGAAGAGATGGAGAAAGTGAAGAAATGGTGAAGATTTTGGTGTGAGAAAATGGAGGAATGGTGATTCTATTTATATATGAAGCTTCACATGTAAAATGACCCTTCTACCCTAACTAACTTTTGATTTTTCAACTCTCCTTTTACCATTTTTTAAATCTATGATTTAATCTCTAAGCACAATATTTAATGAGGAGGAGATGGTTGGATTTTAGATTTGTAAAAATGAAATGATTATGCTACTTTTATTTAACTTAAAAAAATACAGAAAATAGAAATGCTACTCTTCCATGCAAAGATTTGAGATGCGCATTTTTGTCGATTGATGATTGTGATTTTGGGTAATGATTATGTTTAGTAAAGATTTTATTAATAAAATTATGTCAAATCAAAAAGTAATTTATGTTATATACTTTTCAAAAATAAACTTTTATCTTATATGCTAAATGTTTACATGTTTATAAGTGTGTAAATATGTTAATGTGAAGTTATATAGGTTTAAAAGAAATCATGTTATCAAAATTTAACCAACTTGTATAGAACAAAACGTTGATTATCAACAAAATGTTTTACGGTCATATTTTGTCATTTTTGTTAAACTATAAAATTTGTCAATTTTTATAATACAAGTTTATATATTTATAAAACAATTATAAATAAAATTTATACTATTACAATATCACTATCTAACCATTAAAAATATTTAACTAGCATTTATAACAATTATTCGAATGTATATTAAATTTTACCGAAAACCGACTTTTGACATTTTTCAGTGAAAATCCACATTTCTTATTTTTTATTGAATTAAATTCTAAAAATAAAGTTATCATCCTTATTTATTTCATAATATAAGATTATTAAGTTTAAAAATTCTATATTTGAATATTTAAAAAAATTGAATGTTTCATTTTCAAAATGGTAAAATTACGGGTCGTTACATTCCCCCTTACTTAAAAAAATTTCATCCTCGAAATTAAGAATTTAGACTTATAAGGATACCTATCATATAGCTGAGTCTGAACAAAAAATTTATTTTTTGATTTTTTTTCAAATTAGGGTAAAAGAAAGATCTGTTAAATGCTGATACTATATAACTATGTCATCTAAAATATACATAAAACCATATAGGTTCATACCTCCTAGCGTTAGCACGTTTACGTACTTAATGTAATATACATAGTCAAAATGTACAAAAACAGAACTCCCCAAAATTAATCATCCATACTATAGAACATCCCAAAAATATATCATCCATACGAACCATCCCTACTCGTCGGACTCCTCGTCCGATGGTCCTTCCAAATCCACCACATCTGGTATAACCTCCTCATCTTCCTCTTCTTCCGTGCTCCTCATCCTCTTGCATCACATCCCAACTAGGTGGCTGCGAGGACTATCGCTAGAACCCAGGGAATATAACCCATCCCTTCTTGAGTATGCTTGTCTATCTCCTCAAAACCATGATCCTCAATCGGCTCTGGGATTGATGATCCCATTTCCAGAATATGAGTGCCTATCTCCCGTATAATACCCTCATCACTATCTAATGGCTTATCACACAACCAAGTGTCATACATCCCTGAATCCTCTCTTGAAAGTTCCTCCTCACTGGGCTCATCTCCTACTGGCTCCTCACCGACAGACTCATCCTCTATCGGCTCTTACTCCTGATCCTCCTTACTAAAAGGATCTGCAATCCAACGATCTGAGTCGTCGTCCTCTGCCTCTATATCTATCTCTTCCTCAGACTCCTCTACTACTGGAATAAGCATATCCTCGTTGTTTAAGATAACTATCAGATCATCATCCGATCTTATAATAACTCTAGATGGCTCCCCTATTTGAACATCCACCTCCCCGTTACTAGTAATGGGAGTGTCTAAGTCCTCTAAATCCCCATACTTTGCTAATGCCCTCCTAAGTTGTTCCCTTAACTTTAAATGCTCTGCTTTAGTTAATCTCTATAATGATAGAAAACTTAAGATCAGTTACTGGGTTTTTTTTCATAATTAACCCATTTATAAGTTATTATTTAACACGCTCTTTTCTTTTTTTATTTACCTAAGGTCTTAATTAGGTATGAAGTTTAGCTTATTCTCATATTGCTATGGAATTTCCTATTAAAGGTGCATCTTTACATATGATTTCAAATCCATGTTACCTACCCAGATTTAGGATTTTTATTTATTTAACTGGATTGTTTTAACTTAACTTTTCCCAACCCTTTATTTTTGATCCATGTTAAATTTTGAAATGCAATATATTTTTCCTTGAAAAATGATAGAGTTTAAATGGAATTTAATTGAAATTATTTTTCTCCAAGATTCATTGAAATTAATACTTCCGAAACTTATTTTAATTTATAAAATATCATTCATATTACTATTTTTATAAAATCATTTTATTTGTAAAACATGCTCATATTTGTTTATCTTAAATAAATCCCTTAACCTTAAACTATTTTATTACCAAACACCTTATTGTTGAATAATGAAACATAATTGACAAGGTATTTGTATTTAAGCCTTTAAACAACCGAATTAATTAGTGATAATAACTAAGTAATATTATCCCTTAACAACCAAATACATAACTATATCCTTTTAAAAATATCTTTTTATATCCAAACTATAATCCTAGGTAAAATTATTTCATTTATGTAAAAAAAATTAAATAAAAAATTATTTTATATAACATTAACAAATACATGCTCATATATATAATACTCTCAACTCATTCTAGGGTGTCACTTACCCTATCTCTAATGAGTTATAAATCCTAGGATATTATTAACCCTATCTATGATGAGTCTCAACCCCTATCTGGCTTAGGTGTTTGCTCAACCTAAGCTCTGATACCAAATGTAATAACCCACGTTTCCTTACCCTTTGAGTCGACAATAAACCACACATGTCCAACCCAAATTGAACGAAAAATTACATCATTAAAGGTAAGAAAGAAAAATAAATAGAACATAATCTCACTTGAATGGAATAACATATATTATTGAACAATAATCTTTACAGCGGAAAATTTAAAAATACATATATCAGAGTCTAACCTAAATTCAACTTGAATAGTTATAATACCCGTCCTTACAATTTTACAGAAAAATCCCAATCTCTTCGAAATCCAGTTAGTAATAAAAATGTGAATATGTGTACATAATATTTGTTAAGCCTCTTTTCATCTTTTAAATTTTACTGATAAATCAAAATTCTCTTAAATTTAGAAATCTTCTCATCATTTACTTTCAAATCAAATAAAATTTCTTCTTTTGAAAACATGTCCTAACTTGGTCAAAAACTATGTTATTTAAGATATCATTTACTGTAAACCCAAACCAGTTATGCTGTGTAAAAGATTAGACTTATTTTCCCCAGATTACATTCCCGTATTCAACTTGGATGATTTGTGGAATAACGTTGGAAAATCACTTTTTTAAATTTTACGCGGAGAGTAAAAATTTCTTTCCGCATAAATTAAATACAGAGTTTTACTAGAATATTCTTTATATTACTGAAAAACCTGTTCAGTCATTTTTATTTTGGAAAACTGAAATAAAATCTTTTCATTTAGAGCATCTAGGCTTTCCCTTCAATTTGTTCCACCCCTCGTCCAAAAAGAGAAAACGGAGGCCTGGTAAGTTCAAGGCACTGGTTGCTCCATTCCTAACCTTAATTACATACCTTGTTTTATCTACTCCTATCCCACAGGCAGGACAAATGTACTTGTCATTTCCGCATACTCTGTTTGTTATTACATTCAAGAAAATGATTTCAACTATATTGTTTAAGTGCTATAAAAATTTTCTCTTAACCATTTATTTTAAACTCTTATAAAAAATTAAAAATTATCATTTAGCACTTATTTATTTATTTAAAAAAATTAGTAAATGATTCAAGAAAGAATCGCTAAATTTAAAACTTTATTTCTAAAGTTATTGAAAAGGCGGTAGAAAAGTGCTGCGGAAAGCGCTTAAAAGCTGATTCGATTTAAAAACAACTTTCCTAATATTTTAAAATCCATATTTTTCAATTCAAAACTTTTTAAAAATATTTTAACATATTTATCAAATTTATTTCATATTTTTAAACATTTAGAAATATTCATTTCAAAGAATTTTAGACTTTGGTCGCTTTACTGCAAAAGCGCGATTTCTCTGAAAACTTAATTTGGTCATAACTTAAATTTTACAAGATAAAATCTTGACTTTCTTTCTTTATTTACAAACTATGAATATAACAGTCTGGAAAATTCTTATCTTGCAGAATTCCGAGTTATATCCCATTCTCTACACTCATTTGAAATTTTCGGTGCGAAATCGCAAATTACCGTTGTGCGACGCGCCTAGTTTTGACTTGATTTCAAAGTTTGTCGTAACACTTCCAAATCATCTTTATTTGCTTATAAACCATTTTCGAACTATTTTAAATCAATAAATTATTACTTTGACTATTCAATATCATTTTTTCACTTATTTCAAAATATCTCATATTTTATTATTATAATATTAAAATTTCTATCTTTTAAACTGTTTAAACCATATAGTTTTTGTTTTTGAAACTTTGAACTTTTAAAATTTATTATATTTAAAGCCTCAAATATAAACTTCCATTTCTAAAAAAATCAACCTTTCATTTTTTTTCTTAGATTTTCCAAATCAATTTCTACCTTTCCCAAATTTAATTTCTTTTGATTTTTCCAAATCAATTTCTATCTTTTCTAAATTAACTTTCTTTTGATTTCCCAAATTAATTTCTATCTTGTCTAAATTAAATTTCTTTTGATTTTCCAAATCAATTTCTATCGTTTCCAAATTAAATTCCTTTTCATCATTATCTATATTTTCCAAATAAATTTCTTTTCCGAAATTGATCTTGAAAAGAGGCTCACTTACCAAATATACCATACAAATGGTCTTTACTTAATACATGGAATGGTCAATCATTTCACATAAGTAAATTTAACCAAATTAGCTAAGTTGTCAAATTATTATCAAGAATCATCCGTTTAACCAAACTCATCCACATAACAAATTCATTCAAACATCCATATTAGGTGTTAATTATCATAATCACCGTAAGGGTGTAAACATGATCATCATAGCATAAGAAAATATGATTTTTAAAAGAGTTAAGAGTTTACTCACTATCATTTTCCTTTGGAATTCTTTTTCTACAACTAGCATGCCCCTTTTCCTTTGTTAAATCAATGCGGCTTGTCTCGAACTATTTTTTTAAAGTGTGAAATGGACGGACTAATGCTATATAGAAGGTGGGTATGGCTTGTATAAGGAGTGTCTAGGGGTTGTGGGCACAGCCGTGAGTAGGTGGGGGTGTGCATGGCTTTTGAGGTAGGTAGGGGCAAGTGTGTGGGTTTGGAAGGCAAGTGAAGGCGGGTGGGTTTGGAGGGTGGGTGCATGTGTTTGGCTGGCGGGTGTGGGTTGTTGGTGCTTGGGTAGGTAATGGGCCGTTGGTTTTGAGGAGGAGCATGCATGATTTGGAGAGGGTAGGCTTAGGTACGTGGGGGGGTATGGGTGTGTGGTAGTGTATAGGCTCATGTTTGGCTAGGGTGGGTGGTTGTTGTGGGTGTGTATGAAGGTGGCTATGCTCGGGTGGTGGTGAGTGGGGAGCTCGGCCATGGGGTAGGGTGGGGGTGTGTGTTTTAAGGGTAGGTGTAGGGTATAGGTGAGGGTATGGGTGCTTGGGTGAGTGATTTAGGTAGCAAGAGTATTAGATGCCATGGAAGAGATGGAGAAAGTGAACAAATGGTAAAGTTTTTTATGTGAGAAAATGGAGGGACGGTGATTCTATTTAACCTGAAGAATCACATGTAAAATGACCCTTCTACCCTTACTAACTTTTAATTTTTCAAACCTCTTTTTATCATGTTTTAAATCTATGATTTAACCTCTAAGTACAACATTTAATGAACATGAGATGGTTGGATTTGAGATTTGTACAAATGAAATGATTATGCTACTTTTATTTAATTTAACAACATAAATAAAATAAAAGTGCTCCTTTTCAATGCAAGGATTTGAAATGTGCATTTATGTGGATTGATGCTTAAGTACTTTTGGGTAATGATTATGTTTTGTAAAGATTTTATTAATAAAATTATGCCAAATCAAAAACTTTTGTAATTTATGTTATAAACTTTTCAAAAATAAACTTTTGTCTTATATGCTAAATGTTTACACGTTTATAAGTGTGTAAATAAGTTAATATGAAGTTATATAAGTTTAAAAGAAATCATGTTGTAAAACGTTTAAACAACTTGTATCAGGCAAAACGTTGATTTTCGATAAAATGTTTTACGGTCATATTTTGTCATTTTTGTTAAACTATTTATCTATGTAAAAAAATTGAAAATAAGTTTCTTATCATTTTTGAATAAAGTTTCTTTGAGTTATAAAATATATTTAAAAATATTAAAATACAATTATGAAAATACGATGTTGATTTGTCAATGCGGGACAAAGTTTGACAATTTTTATAAAACAAGTTTATATGTTTATAAAACCATTATAAATAAATTTAAATTATTATTATATCATCATCTAACCATTAAAAAGGGTTAATTATCATTTATAAAAATTATTCAAATGTATATAAAATTTTATCGAAAACCGACTTTTGTCATTTTTCAACGAAAATCCACACTTCTTGGTTTTTATTTAATAAATTCTAAAAATAAGTTTATCATCCTTATTTATTTCATAAGATATGATTATTAAGTTTGAAATTCTATATTTGAATATCTAAAATAATTTAAATATTACATTTTCAAAATGGTAAAATTACAGGTCGTTACATTCTCCCCTCCTTAAAAATTTAGTCCCCGAAATTAAAAATTTAGACTTATAAGGATACTTATGTTGTAACTGAGTCTGAACAAAAATTATATTCTTTGATTTTTCTTTTCAAAATAGGGTAAAAGAAAGATCTGCTAAATACTAATACTATATAACAATGTCATCATAAATATACATAAAACCATATAGGTTCATACCCTCTACCCTTAGCGCATACTACGTACTTAATATAATGTACAAAGTCAAAATATACATCAACAGAACTCCCCAAAATGGATCATCCATATTGTAGAACTCCCTAAAAATATATCATCCCTACTCGTCAGACTCCTCGTCCGATGGTCTTCCAAATCCACCACATCTGGTATAACCTCCTCCTCTTCTTCTTCTTTCGGCTCATCGCCCACTCGCATCACATGTAAACAGGGTGGCTGCCAGGGCTGTCCTATTGGAACCCAGGGGAATATGATCCATTCATGTTGGAGCATGCTCGTCTATCTCCTCCAAACCAAGATCCCCAATCGGCTTTGGGATTGGTGATCTCATCTCTAAATATGAGTGCCAATCTCTAATATAATACCCTCGTCGCAATCTAATGAACTATCACACAACCATGCATCGTACATCCCTGAATCCTCTCCTGAAGGTTCCTCCTCACTAGGCTCATCTCCTGCTGGCTCCTCACTGATAGACTCATCCTTTATCGGCTCCTCCTCCTGATCCTCCTCGCTAAAAGTATCTGCAATCCAACGATCTGAGTCACCTTCCTCTGCCTTTATATCTATCTCTTCCTCAGATTCCTTTACTACCATAATAAGCATATCCTCGTTGTCTGAGCTAACTATCGGATCATCAGCCGATCCTACCACAACTCCAGAAGGCTCCCTTATCTGAATATCATCCTCCTAGTCACTAGTAATGGGAGTATATAGTACCTCTAAATCCCCATACTTAACTAATGCCCTCCTAAGTCTTTCCCTCTACTTTAAATGCTTTACTTTAGTTAATCTCTACAATGATAGAAAACGTATGATCAGTTACTGGTTTTTTTCATACCTAACCTATTTATAAGGTCTTATTTAACACCATCTTTACTTTTCTTATTTACCTAAAGTCTTAATTACTTATGGCGTTTAAGCTTATTCACATATTGCTAAGGAATTTCTTACGAAAGGTGCATCTTTACCTAATGATTTCAAATCCATGTTACCTACCCAGATTTAGGAGTTCTATTTATCTAACTAGATTGTTTTAACTTAACTTTTCCCAACCTTTTATGTTTGATCCACGTTAAATTTTGAAATGCAATACATTTTTGGTTGAAAAATAATATATAATTTAAAATGAATTTAATTGAAATTTATTTTCTCTTAGATTCACTTAAAATTAATACTTCCAAAATTTATTTTAACTTACAAAATCTCTTCTGTATTTACCTTTTTTTAATAAAATCATTTTATTTGTAAAACATGCTCATTCTTGTTTACCTTAAATAAATCTCTTAACCTTAAACAAATTTTAGTCAAATTGTGAAACTTAATTCAAAAGGTTTGTATTCAAGCCTTTAAACAACCAAATCAATTTATGATAATAACCAAGTATTGTTATCCCTTAACAACCAAATACATAACTATATCCTTTTAAAAATATCTTTTTATATCCATAATATAATCCTATGTAAAATTATTTCATTTACCAAAAAAATTTTAAATCATAAATTATTTTATATAATATTAACAAATACACGCTCATGTATATAATACTCTAAACTCAATCTTGGGTGTCACTTACCCTATCCCTAATGAGTTACTAATCCTAAGGTATTGCTGACCCTATCTCTGATGAGTCTTTACCCTTATCTGGCTTAGGTGTTCGCTCAACCTAAGCATTGATACCCTCATTTCCGTACCCTTTGTGTCGACAATAAACCACACATGTCCAACCCATATTGAACGAAATAATGCATCATAAAAGGTAAGAAAGAAAAATAAACAGAACAAAATCTCAATCAAATGGAATAATATATATTATTGAACAATAATCTTTACAGCGGAAAATTTAAAAATACATATATCCGAGTCTAACCTAAATTCATCTTGGATAGTTATAATACATGTGCTTACAATTTTGCTGAAAATTCCTGATCTCTTCGAAATCAAATTACCAATAAAAATGTGAATATGTGTATAAAGGATATGTTAACCTCTTTTCATCTTTTACTTTTTACCGATAAATCAAAATTATCTTAACTTTCGAAATCTTCTTGTAAGTTACTTTCAAATCAAATAAAATTTCTTCTTTCGAAAACATGTCTTAACTATTTCAAAAATAATGTTATTTAAGACATCATTTACTATAGACCTAAAACCAATTATACTGAGTAAAATATTAGACTTATTTTCCCCAGGTTACATTCCTATATTCGAATTGCATGATTTGTGGAATAATGGTGGAAAATCACTTCTTTTAAATTTCCACGGATAGTACAAATTTCTCTTCTCATAACTTAAATACAGAGTTTTACTATAACATTCTTTATATTCCAAAAAACTTGTTCAATCGTATTTATTTCTAAAAACTTAAATACAATCTTTTCATTTAGAGCATCCGAGTTTTCCCTTTGATCTGTTCCACCCCTCGCTTAGAAAGAGAAATAGAGGTCTGGAAAGTTCAAGGCACTGGTTTCTCCATTCCTAACCTTAATTACGTATCTTGTTTTATCTTCCTCGATTTCACAGGCGAGACAAATGTACTAGTCGTTTCCACATACTCGGTTTGTTACTACATTCAAGGAAATGATTTCAACTATATTATTTAAGTCTTATAAGCAATTTCTCTTAACCATTTATTTTAAACTCTTATAAAAACTTCCAAATCATCATTTAGCACTTATTTATTTATTTTAAAGCATTTTTAACTAATTCAGGAAAGAATCACTAAATTTAAATTTTATTTCTAAAGTTATTCAACTAGCAGTAGAAAAGTGCTACGGAAAGTGCTTAAAAGCTGAATCGATTTAAAAATAACTTTCCTAATATTTGAAAATCCATATTTTTCAATTCAATACTCTTTTAAAATATTTATCAAATTTATTTCATATTTTTAGACATTTTAGAATGTTCATTTCAAAGAATTTTAGACTTTGGTCGCTTTACTTCAGAAGCGCGATTTCTTTGAAAACTTGATTTAGTCATAACTTAAAATTTACAAGATGAAATCCTGATTTTCTTTCTTCATTTACAAACTGTGGATATAAAAGTCCAAAAAATTCTTATCTCGAAGAATTCCGAGATATATCTCATTCTCTACACTCATTTGAAATTTTCGGTGTGAAATCGCGAACTACCGTTGCGCGACGCGCCTAATTTTGACTTGTTTTCAAAATTTGTCGTAACACTTCCAAATCATCTTCATTTGCTTATAAACCATTTCCAAATGATTTAAAATCAATAAATTATTATTTTGACTATTTATTATATATTTTTCACTTATTTCAAAATATCTCATATTTTATTATTATAATATTAAAATTTCTATCTTTTAAACCTTTTACACCATATAGTTTTTATTTTTGAAACTTTAAACTTTTAAAATTTATTACCTTTAAATTCTCAAGTATAAACTTCAATTTCCAAAATAATTTCAACCTTTCGTTTTATTTTCCAAATGAATTTTTATCGTTTTCAAATTTAATTTCTTTTGATTTTTCCAAATTGATTTCTATCTTTTCCTAATTAAATTTCTTTAGATTTCCCAAATCAATTTCTATATTTTCAAAATTATATTTCTTTTGATTTTCGAAATCAATTTATATCTTTTCCAAACTAAAATTCTTTTACAAAATTGATTTTGAAAAGAGGCTCACTTTTCCAAATATACTATATAAATGGTCTTTACTTAACAAAGGGAATGGTTAACCATTTCACATAAGAAAACGTAACCAAATTAGCTAACATGTCAAATTATTTTCAACAATCATTCATTCAACCAAATTCATCCATATGACAAATTCATCCAAACATCCATATTATCACTAAACGGTGTTAATTATCATAATCATCGTAAATGTATAAACATGATCATCAAAGCATAACAAAAATATGATTTTAAAAGAGATAAGAATTTACTCACTTTCATTTTCCTTTGCAATTCTTTTCCTACAACTAACGTGCTTCTTTTCCTTTGTCAACTCAACGCAGCTTATCGGGAACTACCTTTTGAAACAGATGGACTAGTGTTTAATCGAAGGTGGCTTTGGTTTTTATAAGTACTGTATGGGTCTGTGGGGTGTGGACTTGGTTGTGGGTCGGTGTGGGTGTGCATGGCTTTTGGAGGTGGGTATGGGCGAGTGTGTGGGTTTGGGAGGCAGGTGAAGGTGGGTAGGTGGGTTTGGAGGGTCGGTGCGTGTGTTTTGGTTGTGGGTGTAGGTGCCAGGGTAGGTGATGGGCCATGGTTTTAAGGGAGGTATGCTTGTTTTGGAGAAGGTAGGCTTGGGTAAGTGGGGATATGGGTGTGTGGTAGTGTATAGGCTCGGGTTTGGCTTGGGTGGATAGTTGTCGTGGGTGCGTGGGTGTGTTTGAGGGTAGATATACTTAGGGTGGAGGTGTGTGGGGGGCTCGGATGTGGGGTAGGGTGGTGGTTGTGTGTGTTTTGGGGGTAGATGTTGGGTGTAGATGAGGGTATGGGTGATTGGTGAGTTATTTAGGAAGTAGGAGTATTGGATGGCATGGAAGAGATGGAGAAAGTGAAGAAATGGCGAAGGTTTAAGTGTGAGGAAATGGAGGGACGGTGATTCTATTTATACATGAAGCTTCACATGTAAAATGACCCTTCTACCCTTACTAACTTTTGATTTTTAACCATCTCTATATCATATTTAAATCTATGATTTAATCTCTAAGTACAACATTTAATGAACAGGAGATGGTTGGGTTTGAGACTTGTACAAGTGAAATGATTATGCTACTTTTGTTTAATTGAACAAAATACATAAAATAGAAATGATCCTTTTCCATGCAAGGATTTGACATGTCCATTTCTCTGGATTGATGCTTAAGTATTTTTGGGTAATGATTATGTTTAGTAAAGATTTTATTAAAAAATTATGTCAACTAAAAAACTTTTGTAATTTATGTTATAAACTTTCCAAAAATAAATTTTTGCCTTATCTGCTAAACGTTTACATGTTTATAAGTGTGTAAATATGTTAGTGTGAAGCTATATAGGTTTAAAATAGATCATATTGCAAAAGATTTAAACAACTTGTATGGAACAAAACGTTGGTATTTGACAAAATATTTTACGGTCATATTTTGACGTTTTTGTTAAACTACTTATCTATGTAAAAAAAATTGAAAATAAGTTTCTTATTTTTTTTAAATAATGTTTATTTGAGTTATAAAACCATGTTTAATAATATTAAAATTCAATTATGAAAATATGACGTTGATTTGTCAATGCGCGACAAAATTTGTCAATTTTTATAATATAAGTTTATATGTTTATAAAACCATTATAAATAAAATTTATATTATCATTATATCATTATCTAACCATTAAAAATTGTTAATTATCATTTATAACAAAAACTCGAATGTATATTAAATTTTATCGAAAATCGACTTTCGTCATTTTTCGACGAAAATCCACACTTCTTTATTTTTATGTGATTAAATTCTTATAATAAGTTTACCATCCATATTTATTTTATAAGATGCGACTATTAAGTTTGAAAATTCTATACTTAAATATTTAAAATAATTTAAATATTCCATTTTCAAAATGGTAAAATATAGGTCGTTACAGCCCTCCTTAAAAAAATTTCGTCCCCGAAATTAAAAGTTTAGACTTACAAGGATACACATCCTATAACTGAGTCAGAACAAAAATTCTATTCTTTAATTTTTTCTTTCAAAATAGGGTAAAAGAAAGATCTGTTAAATACTCATACTGTATAATAATGTCATCGGAAATATACGTAAAACCAAATAGGTTCATACCCCTAGCCTTCGCATGTACTACATACTTAATGTAACATACATAGTCCAAATATACATCAATAGAACTCCACAAAATGAATAATTCATACTTTAGAAGTCCCTAAAAATATATCATCCATACTATCCATCCCTTCTCGTTGGACTCCTTGTCCGATGTTCCTTCCAAATCCACCACATCTAGTATAACCTCCTTATCTTCCTCTTCTTTCGAATCCTCGTCCTCTTGCATCACAACCTAACCGGGTGGCTGCCAGGGCTGTCTTATTGGAACACATGGAATATGACCCATCAGTGTTGGAGCATGCTTGTTTATCTCCTCCAAATCAAGATCCTCAATAGGCTTTGGGATTGGCTATCCCATCTCCGGAATATGAGTGACCATCGACCATATAACACCCTTGTCAATATCTAATAATCTACAACTGTTAACCCAAAAAATGCACCAACACCCTGGTTTGAGTTTGAAAGCACCAACCCTGTTCTAACACAGCAATATCACAGATAATATTTATATAAAAAGAAAAGTAAAAGAATGAAAACAGAGAATTTTTATAGTGATTCGGCTGTCAATGAAGCCTACATCCACTTTATAGTTTTACTATAGAATGATTGTTGTTACAAGGGATAAGGCGTTGATTATCTTTATGTGAGTTGAATCCCCAAAGTTGGAATCCAATGATTCTGCACAGTGAATTCCTATGGAGATTGTTATGAGAGAGGTAGAGAGTGAAGAATAGTTCCAGTAGAGCTTCAGCAACCAGTCCGGAGAAGATCCTATTTATGTTGTCGGTAGGATGGTATTTATAGAGATCAGAGGACTTTTGGGTAGCCCACTTCATCAACTTCTCGCAGATGGAGGAATAACGACCTAAGAGGCTTTAGCTCGTGATTCGAGCCAAAACATGGGTAGCGACCCATAAGATTGGCTCGCATCATGAGCTAAGGACTTAGCTCCTTAGCGACTGCCTTGCTTGGTCGGCTTATTGTTAGCTTATCGATGACTTGTGAAGAAGCATGGGTTGCTAGCGACCCATGGTGTATGGGTCGCTAGCGACCCATTCACTTAGCATATTCTTAGCATGTTTCTTCCTTCTTTCTCTTCTTCCATTTAGCATAGCAACCTTCCACTTTACATGGATCGCCAGCGATTCATAGGGCATGGGTCGCTGGTGATCCAGACACTTTGATGCTTTTTGGAGTTTGGGGTTTGGGATGTCTCCATAGTCTTGTATCGTCATTACTTCCACAGTCTCATTGCACGTTGTTCCGTTTTGATGGTAGTTCACTAGTTGTTTGCACTCAACTACTGATTGGGCTGTAAGAATGATGGTCACTTAGTTTAATCGATCTCGGTTGTTGTCTCGGTAATATAGCTTGGCTGTCATTCACTCCTTGCCTTAGCCTTTCTAGTTAGGTTCTAAGCCATCCTAATGTTACAAGATTGATCTGCTTTCCAGTTGATCCTGCTGGGTTAAAAACCTGAATAACATTTGTCCCCCATAGTATGTCTTCTTTGGAAACAACGCTTGCTCTGGAAGTTATCGATTATAGTATTTTTTTACTGGGTTCCAAATAATCACATTAAAGTCTCATGGACACGTAGTAAGTTACGCTGTTGATCACCTAGTTTTGGTCTCGACTACTACTACTTGATGTAACGAATCAAATTACTCTCCATAGCTTCTTGGTGTACTTTAAAGTAATGGAAAAGTGTCGAGGCTACAATGCAAATTTGACTTTGGCTTTTCAATCACATGTTGAATTTTCAATGTGAATCATCGGAATCCACCTCAAGACGTTGTTTTCAACTGACTGACTTCTGATAGCTGTTTTTTTTCTTTTAATTCGATCCGAACTTCAATTCCTGGTTTTGACGATGCAATCTTTGCTTTGTAGTTTATGCAAGGTTTTAGGTCGATAAGTGGGTACATGATGTCGATTTGGAGTTGCCCCATATAGTTTTAATTCGATCGGCGGTGAAGCTAAGTTTGTCTCAAGCGATTGTATGCCATTGTAGAACGAAGTTTTGCTCTTTGTCTTTAGCTTTATCTTCTCGAGAATTTGGTTAAGTCCCCATCGATGTTTTCGAGTTCCAATGCGATAATTTATTCCAAAATCGGATATAGTGGATGATTCAGTCGTATTGCTCTTCCTATTTCTGTATTCCAGTCATCTTGAAAAGAAAAGCTTCCCGTGTCACTTTGGACAACGGCTCCGTTATCGATCGTTGATCGATAATGGATAAGTGTGGAAGAGATAATTTTAAAGAAGATATGGATTTTTTTCAAATGCAAGCAAGCTAGCTGCACTGGATTGTTTGTTCGCAGTATTCAGGATACTGGACTTTTTTCATGTAGATAGCACACTGCATCTGCCTCGGTCAAAGCTCAGGACCCGATTGGTCAACATACGTTGACTTCCCTTGGAGGCGTTGGTTATACGAGGATATTATTTAAAGTAAAACATACCTGACAGGGTTGAATGCAAAGTTTTTGCGTTGAAACTGATTTTTCGGTCATCCAATCTTTAGTCTGGTGGAGGTTCTTCCTCTCCTCTATAAGTTGGGTCCTTCACAACTTAGGCTTCGCTTATTATTCCTATCATATTGGAAGGACTAATTGAAGTTAAATTATGAGGCACAGTTGCTCCTGTAGAGTTGTGGCTGAAATTCAATCAGACATAGTTTTAGCATTCGGAAACTAGCATATGAGTTGTTCGATTGCTATTATCCTTCTCTTGCATTTTTTGAAATTCAAGGCACACTAGCCTCTGTTCCGTGGACTATTGGCTGAATCGCTCGATTACGAACATTGTTTTTTCTCACTGTTGCACTTCTTGTGATTATGTGCAGCATACTCATTTACTTTAATTATATACATGTCAGTAATACTTCTGCGGTCATTTCGGCATATTCTATTTCATGGCTTTGTTCAGAAATATGAAGTAGCTTGGTCTAGCCAGTTCTATAGCTAATCCCACTTATGCTCAATTGAGTTACTTTCAGCAAAGTGTTGGTGTAAATTCCTTAGTCTGCAGGGCTGATTACTTTGACTAACGAGCCAACATGTTTTGGGAGACTAGGTTTCCTAACCAATAAATTCAGCCCTAGTTTGACTGACATGATAACTCCTTTCTTCGAAAATTAGGGACTTTGTTGCTTGATCCCACGATGTGAGTTTTGTAATGATGTCGGCATGTAATAGAAAGAAGTGTTTCTGGCATCTTTTGCTAAAGTAAATTCTTCTGAGTCCTACGTTGAGATCCTAATCATGTGTTCGTTTCTACCTTTAGAAACTCATACACGGATGACTCAACTCTGTGGATTTTTCCTTGATGTTGCGAATCTTCAAATAGCATGACAAAACTTCGGGTACTGGTATTATCCTGCAAGTTAGAACCAAATGGTCTAGTTAGACCGTACTTATGTCATCCATCATTCTCGTCTTCGCCAAACAAAGAGCGACGGTTGGTTTCTGAACGTTAAATCCTTCATTTCTTTTGTGGGTGGTTTTGTTGCCAAAATGCTCTGTTTTGTAATACAGATACATTATTTAACCAATCTCTCAGTGTTTGGACTTTTAAAACATTTCTTTCGATCAAGTATCTATGCCTCTATCCCTTCTTGAGCGACTAGCTATTTCGTGTGTCTGTATTTGGGCGATTATGGGAGATGGAAATATGAGGGGCTACCTCAGTTGCACCCAGTCTGGTTCTCTATCACATTCTGGAATTGAGGACGTTCAGGGATTTTATTTTCGATCTTCTATGATTGCTCTCGCTTGTTCATGGCCATGAATGCTCTTCTTGGTTGCTGACATTGTCATAGAAGTTTTGTTCATATGTCAGCTCCTATCTTTGAGAATTGATAGCCTAGCTATTTGGTTCCAAGCGACATTTCCTCAAGGCTGTCTATCTTTTGGATGTGTCTAAATTCTTTCTAAGTTGAATTTAGGAAATTCGGTTTTGCACCGGCTTTCATCCCTAGAAACTAGCACATAGGTAATTCAATCCTGAGATTTCCTTTCGACATTGCTTTATTCCTGTGCAGTGGCCGATTCCTGTGATGAAAGGTCGACCTATCTGGCTGACCTATGAAAGGATATGTCTTTCGGTCGTTGCATGTCATTGGAAAATAGTAGTTTTTTGAAGAGAAGGTAGAAACTCAGTTGAGGATCAACTTCTATCTTTGGAAGCTAGTGCATCGATGGTTCACTACGATGAGTGTTTATCATCAGCCCTGTAGATTAAAGTTTTCCTGGAATTATCGGGGAAATTCCCATACTTAGTGAGTAGAATGTTTCCCGGAGCTGCCAGGGCAACACCGGAACTTATGAAATAGAACGTTTCCTAGCATTGGCCGGGCAACATTGGTACTTAGGAAATAGAAAATTTCCCAACGTTGCCAGGGCAACACCAGTACTTAAAAGATAAAAGAAAGCCTTGGCGTCGACGAAGCAACATCGACACTAAGGAGGCTAGGATCGATTTTCCCCATCGATTCGACGGTGCTCTTAATCCAGTTGGGTACTAGTTTCGCCCTTCGAAAACTAGCACTTCGATGGTTGGATTATAGAAGTATTTTCTTAGCATTGCCTGTCTTCGGACAGTGTTAAAGTCATGTTGGCGATGGTTGAATCATCCATCTGATCCTACAGAGTTGAGTAGAATCCTTTTAACCCAATGTGGCAGTTTCCTCAACGTTGCTTAAATATGGAAGATGCCATGCTTTGGAATGGTGAGATCTCGGGAATTTATGTTGCTTAGCTTTGTTTATAACCGTCAAGTATTACCCTTGGAGATGCAAGGTTGTTGCTTAACAAATTCCATAGCTATTCTTCCTCCTACTTTTTTTTGTTATGATCCAACGACTATTAATGGAACCCTTCATTTTTGGGAGGACCCCTTCGCTTCTAGGTGTCAAACTTCAGATTCTTATAGGAAATATGAAATTGTGGAGCATGTCATCACAATGCCCTCGGTATGACCGCATTCATTCCTATACCGATCATGGACCGGTAGAGTTCGGTAGTGTTTGTCCTAAATCCATAGAACCTAACCTTTCTTGTTTCAGGTCATATGCATTATGCTAGGCTGATAGCATTATTGCGGATATCAATCTTATTCGTTGGTTTTAATATTCAGGAATCAATTGTTTAGCCGCTCGATTTTGAGCATTCTCTCCTTGACGTGGTTTACCTTCGGATAACAGCTGGTTTTCTGCAAGTGAGGGTTAAGACCTCGGTCGAGCACCTACTTCTGTTCTTTGGAAACTGGTGCATTGATGATTCGATTCTGGAACAGCCTTCCGTCATTGTCTATCTCTGGATGATGGTAAGTTCCTCTTTTTATTCCAAGTTGGAGCGATCTTTGAATCTGACCAAGTGTTAATTTGTTATGTGCCCCTCAGTCCATAGAGCTGATTATTCTGAACAATTGGTGTGAGATTTGACGCTCTAAGCGGCTCATTGGATGCCCCTAGTCAAAGGTACATCGCAGCTCCTATCTCTGGGAACTCGTGACTTGGGTTTCTTGAATTTTGACATTTTGTACATCAACTTTGGTCAAAAATCAAAACTCTTTGCCGACTTCTTAGTTTGTGAGCTTTGCGGTAATACAGAAGTAATTTCGGTTCTTTCGGATAGCGTGAGTTGATCCCTATTAACCAAAGTGCCCAGCTTTTGAGAGTGCATGGCTTATGAATCCTCTTGTTGCCTATCTTCGGCAAATGTGAGGGGTTTAAGCTCATTAAGAGTTAGTGCGCCACTTACGAAATGCGCGGCGTTCCATGCTGCTCGGTGTTGCCGATCTTCGGGCAACGCGAGGAGCGTATATTTTGGTGCGATTATGGAATGTGTGGCTTTTAATGCTCCTCGGCATTTCCTATCTCGGGGCAACACGAGGAGTTAGTTTATGATGCTTCTCGGCGTTGCCTTTCTCCGGGAAACGCGAGGAGTTAGTCCTTGATGCTTCTCGGCGTTGCCTATCTCTGGGCAATGCACGAAGCTAGTTTTTTAGTGCTCCTCGGCGTTGCCTATCCCCGAGCAACGAGGATTTAGTTTTTGATGCGCGGCTTTTGGTGCTCCTTAGCGCTGCCTATCTTCGGGCAATGCAAGGAGTGTAGGTTTTGATGCTCCTCGGCGTTGCCTATCTCCGGGAAGCACGAGGAGTTAGTTTTTTTGTGCTCCTCGGTGTTGCTTATCTCAGGGCAAGGCAAAGAGTTAGTTTTGATACGCGGCTTTCGAAGTGCGTGGATTTTAGTGCTCCTTGGCGTTCCCTATCTCCAGGCAATGCAAGGAGTGTAAGCTTTGAAACTCCTCAGCATTGCTTATCTCTGGGCAGCACGAGGAGTTAGTTTTTTGTGCTCCTCGGCGTTGCCTATCTCGAGGCAACATGAGGAGTTAGTTTTTGATGAACGACTTATGAGACGCACAGCTTTTGGTGCTCCTTGGCGTTGCCTACCTCCGGGCAATGCAAGGGTGTAAGTTTTGCTGCTCCTTGGTGTTTCCTATCTCCGGGCAACGCAAGGAGTGTAAGTTTTGATGCTCCTTAGTGTTGCCTATCTCCGGGTAGCGCGAGAAGTTATTTTTTTGTGCTCCACGACATTGCCTATCTCCATGAAATGCGAGGAGTTAGTTTTTATGCGTGGCTTACAAGATGCGCGGCTTTTGGTGCTCCTTGGCATAGCCTATCTCCGGGCAGTGCAAAGAGTGTAAGTTTTGATGCTCCTCGGCGTTACCTATCTCCGGGCAGTGCGAGGTGTTTTTTTGTGCTCCTCGACATTGCCTATCTTTGAGCAACGAGAGGTGTTAGTTTTGATGTGTGGCTTATGAGATGCATGACTTTTGGTGCTCCTTGGCATTGCCTATCTCCGGGCAACGCAAGGAGTGTAAGTTTTGATGCTCCTCGGCGTTGCCTATCCCCAAGCAGTGGGAGGAGTTATTTTTTTGTGTTTCTCGGCGCTGCCTATCTCCGGGCAGTGCGAGGAGTTATTTTTTTTGTGCTCCTCGGTGCTACCTACCTTCGGGCAATGCGAGAAGTTAGTTTTTTATGCGCGACTTACGAGATGCATGGCTTTTGCTGCTCCTTGGCGTTGCCTATCTCCGGGCAACGAAAGGAGTGTAGGTTTTGATGCTCCTCGGTGTTGCCTATCTTTGGGCAACATGAGGAGTTGGTTTTTGATCGTCCTCGGCATTGCCTATCTTCGGGAAACGCGAGGAGTTAGTTTTTAATGCTCCTCGGCGTTGCCTATCTCTGGGCAACGCGAGGAGTTAGTCTCTTAGTGCTCCTCGGCGTAGCCTATCTCTAGGCAACATGAGGAGTTAGTTTTTTTAGTGCTCCTCGATGTTGCCTATCTCCGAGCAACGCAAGGAGTTTAAGTTTTGGGCCTTCCCGATGTTGCTGGAAGAACATTGGTTTTAGGAAGGCAAGGATCGTGTTCCGCCGATCGGTTCCGCCGATCCAACGGTTTGAGTCGATTTGCTTCTATCGACCCGAGGAGTATTTCCTATGAACACGGTCTTATTGGTTCAAGAAGCGAGGCATATCTTACGGGATGCGCATAGTGGTTTGGGTCTTCCTGGTGCTGGAGGAGTGATACTAGCTCATAGAAGGTTCGGATTGAGTTTTCCCCTCAATCCGGCGGTTTGACTTCGCTGGAACGTGGTTTCGTCAGTTCTAAGAGATAATTAGTTTTTAGATCGAGTAGTCATGACTTGGACGATCCTCCCTTATTTCGAGAAGATGTGCTCAGCCAAACAAATAAGATTGCTATGACAGAGAGATCTACAGCCGACCACATGGAGATGGTTATGAAGAAAGAGCTTATGGGAGTTCGTGGCAAGATTCTCAGTTTTTGGTCCAAATTGTAACTAGAGAACTGGTCTTTTACTGGCTTACGCTCTAAAAGGAAGATGAATTAGTCACCAAGAGCGGTAAAATAGTAGTTGGAAAGAAGTGGGCAGGTATTATGTTAGTATTTCGTTTGTTGTACTAGCTAGGTCATTACGTCCGCGTTCGTCAGAATGCCAGAATTTTTGATCGGGCATAACAGAATTGTGGTATGATTAGTCACGGCCTTTCGTATGGCTATTCAAGTGTGTGTGGTGCCCCCATAGCATAGGGTTGTTGGCATGCTTGAACTATGTCCATGGTCTCTTCGCAACTCGTTTTATCGCCCGCGGTCTAGTAGGAGCGGTTCTTCAAGGTTCTAAGTCTTAGCTTGATTTGAGTCAGCCTCTGATTAACCATAAGGTAGGTTCAGTTTTGGCTTAGTTCCTTTGAGCGACTTTTAAGCTCTGGGATTCAACACTGTTTGTTTCATTGGTCGTTTAATTATGCTGAGTGACTGATATGATTGTCGATTTGTGGCCCTGGAGCATGGCTTCGTTGACTCCAATGGGCTTTGGATTAGATGACTACTGATCTTCCAGTTCACCTTCATGGATATCAATCATACATAAACTTCATTGATCTACCTATTCGCCCTCACGATGCTTTAGTTCATGAAAGACCTTTACATTCGCGAAGGGTATTTTGGGATCGGATCACCGCTTATCTACCGGTTTACCTTCATGACGCTTTAGTTCGTGAAAGACCTTCACGTTTGCGAAGGGTTTTTTGTGGATGGATGTCCAATGACCAGATGGCCTTGGAATGATAATATATCGATTCCGATAGGAGTTTTGGGTCGTGTGTCCGACGGCCCGGTGGTCCTAAAGCAATGATTCATAGACTTTAAGAGGAATTTTTCGGATTTAGCTCGAAAGAACACAGTTTTATCGGTTCTTGTAGGCGAAGGTGTTAGATCTGTTTGTCCGATGATCCTTTGGATAAGACTTCTCGACACCACCAGCAACGCCAGTTCTCAAAAGGGGGATTGACATGACTTGTTGAGGGCATAAAAGCATTTCTTTTGCCATGCTATCTGCAATACCCCTAGTGTCCGAGTACGGCTCATTTGGAAAAGGAGAGTAGGGAAGGATGGATTAGAAGGCATTGCTTTAGGTAGCTATCCCATTCCTTAGTTGCAAGCTGGCTAGAGTGTTATTTTATAATCTTCCTTTCGTCTGATTTTGTCAGTTAGTTGGGGCGCTTTTCTACTGGGTCTTAGTAGCCTTGCTTGGGCAGAAGGTCCTTGAGGTCCTATAGCACCTTCACTGTTTGGTATGTTCTTTGGCATACTGCTGAGTTTTTTTTCTTCTAATTGCATTATTTCTAGTCCTTAGAACCGGTTTGTACTTATTTTTCAATTTTAGGTTGGAATTACTGGGAATAGTTGAAACCCACTCATCGATTCATGGAGTTTGCATTCTAGTCTGCATTCTGGGAACTTAGAGTTATTCTATGAGCGGTCCACTCATGCTCAATTTGTGTTCATACTTCGATCCGTGCACTGGGACATAGAGTTTTTTCATCAGATCGTTTATACTCTAATATTTAGTAAGGAATTCAGGGTACTCTAGCCCACAGTCAGGGACTTAGATAATTTTTTTGAATCATTTATACTCTAGTCTATGCTCCAAGGACTTAGAGAATTTTGTTGAATCGATTATACTCTAGTCCGCGCTCCGAGGACTTAAGAGTACTCTAGTCCGTGCTCCGAGGACTTAGAGATTTTTATTGAGAGCGGTCGTATTTCCACCCATTTGATTTGTACTTCATTTACCCTATCGAGGCAAAAGTTTTTGAATGAACGGTCGAACCACCTTCATTCATGAAATGGGATTCTACCCCCAGCATTTGGGATGAAACTTGGTAATCAAACGATCGATGCACATCCATTTTATAGTTGTTGCTCTTCCCATTAAGTCAAGGAAAAAATAAGCAGGTGATGAATGATTTGATCACATCCATGCTGGGGTCGGATGATCAAGTCTTGCACAATTTGCTTCGTATTATTTCTAGCAAGTGGAGATAATGAGTTATTAAGCGGGAAATTAAGCTGCGTCTGTTTCGGGCTGCAATCATGTCCATTTGTTGAAATCTAGGATTGATCAGCAGGCAGCCAGTCGCGACTACCATGAGTCTAATTGAAGGTTGCTGAGTAGACAATCAGCCATATCTGCTTTCTATTGGATTCTGAACTTGTTGGGTTCTTTATTCTATGCCTCAGTGTCCCAAATAAGGGGTATATGGTAGCTGATGAACGATTGAATCACGTTCGTCTTGATGAAACTCCATAGGTTCGACCACGGACTGTGGAGATTGGCTGGCGGCCAACTCTAAGTTCTTGGTGACCTGCGTCGTTTAGGAAGTAGTTTATTTCAACTTAGTCGTAGTTCACAAAAAAATTGAAATTGAAACTAAATGTTATGTTGCCTTTTGGAAAGATCGTGACACCAAGGACTTGGCTGAAAACCAAGGACAGTCTCTCCCGAAGATCGATTACCTACAAAGTTCACTATGGATACTGGTAAATTTTGCCCGAGTCTGGATCGAGCTACAGTCGATATGGTACAACAAGCAACACCATGAAAGTCAGCATTCCAAATTTCAGGTCAATCGGCGTTCGAACGCTTAAGATATTGGTCGACCAAAACCAAGGAAGCCACCTACAAGTTCGTATCCATCTAGGCGTATGAATGGTTCGTGTCCATGGGGAGAGGCAACTTCATTCGGAACCATACCTTCATAGCTATTTCGTTCGTGTCCATCCCACTCGTATCCATCACATGTACATTGCTTCTTATCCATCAAAGTCAAAGGAGTTAACCACATTTGTATCCATTATGTCTCTGTGACCATCAACTTGTGAACCGTTAGTTCGTATCCATCCCTCAAGAAATTCGAGCAGTATCCATCGAGCAAGCATAATTTGGTTCGTATCGATCGCCCACTGCTATCATTCGTGTCCATCAATCTGGAGCCACCTCGTATCTAACAAGATTAGCACATTTCCTATCGGTCCCTTATTTGCATGATTCGTATCGTTCAATGGTTATCGATACGAAATCAAAAATCTTATTATCGATACGAAGGGATTGTCTGTCAAACATTACGAAGCGACTGCATACGGTTGATACGAAATGAAAGGAAATGGATGGATATGGATGAAGTCACACCTATGGATACGATTGAAGCCTAAAAGAGGGGAAGACTCAGTCACTCATCATGAAAAGTGGATCGATCCTGGAAGGTAGCGCCACGTCATTGGCCATCACATGCCTAGAAGTGACACGAACGAGATCGACACGAGGAGGAGCGATACGAGCTCAGTTACACATGAAAAATACAAACTTACATCGACCATAAATCAAGATTTACGAGTCCAAATACCACCAAATTTTGAAAGGAGCTTGTGTACAACCTCAAGAATGTTCCTGATCAATTTCAGCCAAAAAGGATAAATTCTTGACCGATATGAATTCAATTCGTATCGCTCTTAAATCGAGTCGAAATCACCTGAACTCGATCCTGTGGGCCCACCCACGCGAGAGAAGAATTCTTTCGAGGTCCGGGTGAGATATTTTCCGCCTATGCCTATAAATAGTGATCCTGGACATACAGAAAAGGGAATTTTTTTAGCTCTTTACGCCGATACTCTGCCAAAATTGCTATTGTACTTCGATTGTACTATTGTAAATCTTTTGTAACCAGCGAGTAATAATCAATAAACATCAATCATTCCATAGTGGACGTAGGCCACACGCCGAACCACTCTAAATTCGTGCGTTTTAGCACCTTTTCTTATCTATTAATTGGTATGTTTGTGCCTCATTTTACATTTACTTTCTTCATTTTGTCTCTTCAAACACATCCGAAGAGTGTTGTGCCCAATTTTGGTACAAACAATTTAGTGCTTTCAACGAGAAAACTCAACTTTTCTCCTGCTCATTGGATCTACTACCGATATCAGATTGCAAGAATCTAAGAAGAAGATCCAAATCCAAAGCCTAGGATTTCTTCCATCCTATTCAGATTTGCACCAAGTCTAGGAGAGAACTTCGCTATACACCATGGTCGCTACTAGGACTACCTCAACCACTGCAGATCCAGAAGGATTGGATAGGCAAAACCCCGCACAACTTCCCTCTGCAGACCAGAATGTTGTTGGACCTTCGGATCCACAAGGCCCTGTCACTAGGAAGGAGTTCCAGCTACTAATGCAAGAGCTGTATAAGCCGCCAACAGCTTGCCCAGCAGCTCCGCGCCAACACGGAGTTAACCAATCGGTTGAACTGGGAAAGATGGAGGAGATCCAGAAGGGATCAGGCTTCTTACTCATCTACTAAAAGCTCAGCTTCCTCATATTACAATTACAGATCCACACGCCCACGGTTGGATGGACGCTATACGCAGGTTACTAGACATAACTGCACTTTGACTATTGGACAAGCGAGAGTTAGTCCGTCAACCAGGCATCAGACCGTACCCCCCTCCCAAGGAGGGATGGTTCCCTATCACACTACTGACAACCGCGTACTGCCACTACCATCAAATTGGAAGCTGACACTCGGAATTGAACGGACCCAAACCATTGCTAATGTGATTATACTCCTGAACCTTATGTGCCCGAAGACCTGGAGCCAAGGTGGCAAGGCATGGACTATCGACAGCGCCCGGGCCATCCTCGCATTGTGGAACCCAACCATACCTTGGCCCAGCATGCCTAGAATGTCCACACACTAGACATCCCGACAATGATTCGCCAGATGATCCGTGAGAGCCAAGGCCTCACCAATGACGACTGGGTAATCTCCCAGAGTCATACCCCTTTCACCGATGACTTTCTCTACGCCGAACCGCCTTGGCGATTTAGAATGCCAACTCTACCTATTTATGAAGGGAGCTTTGACCCTAACCAGCAAATTTTAAAGTACGAATGGTTGATGAATGCCACATGGGAGGATCATGCGGTTAAATGCCAAAGTTTCCCAATCTCACTAGAGGCATCGCAACTATGTGGTTTACTCGCCTACCACCCCGATCTATTTCGTGTTTCGACCAGTTGGCTACAAAGTTTGTCGAGCAGTTTCGCATGCATGTCATAAGGCCTAAAGATGTTAATACCTTGTCCAGCGTCACTTAAGCTCCCGGAGAGACAATCAGATGTTACCTAGAGGGGTTCCACGCTGCATGCGCTGAGATTAGTAATCCTAATGACAATTCCATTTTGATGGCACTGAGTAAGGGAATCGATCCCGATTCTGAATTTGGCAACTGGTTGGCCGGAAAACGCCCTGCGTCATTGGACCGTTTCTATTCCAAGGCAACTCAGTTTTTGAGAAGAGAGGATGCGAAACAGTCTAGGAAAAAGGATGATGCAAGGCCCATGTGGAAGGAATTCAAAGCAATGTCGCTGTGAAACAAACCAGAGAGAGTTTCGAAAAGGTGTAGTTAAATATACAAAATAAGCAAAATAAGCAGAATGAGCAGAAAGGCGGTGGGAATCACGGTAAAAAGCGTGATCAGAATCGCAGATCGTGACATAGAGCTCCCATGTTTGACACCTATACTCCTTTAAATACATCCCTGAAAAATTTGTACTTGCAAACTTGTAATACTATCCAATATAAGAAACCTTCTCCGAAGCAATCATCAGAGAAACAGATCCAAACTGGGAGTTTTGTAGATTTCACGATAGCTATGGCCACAACATGACAGAGTGTCGTCATCTACAAGATATTATCAAGAAGTTGATCCGAGAAAGAAAGTTGGAGCAGTTCGTTAAGGCGCCGCAGCCTGGAGGTGCAGGCCCATCAAATCAAAATTAATTACCAAATCAAGTTAGACCGGAGGAACCCGCACATACTAGCGAGAGGTTAGTGATTAATACTGTTAGCGGTGGTACTCATCCAGTGGATCGGAGCTGGAGGGAAATGGAGTCGTATGCCAGCGCTGTCAGGCATGCGAGCTTCGAATGTTGCAGTAACTTGGAAGACGGGGCTCCGGCCAAACAGCAGAAAACGATGATAGACAACATCGTTTTCGGGATAGGGATGCTAACAGAGTCGAAACCCCTACCATTGATCCACTGGTTATTTCAGCTCAGATAGGTTCTGCTTGGATGAAGAGGATCTTAGTGCACAGTGGAAGTTCAGTGAACATACTCTTTAAGCGAGCCTTTGATCAAATGAAGATGGAAGCAAAATATTTGAAGCCTTGTCAGTCTCGTATTCAAGGCTTCAATGGAAGCGCAACTATACCCACTGGGATGGTGGAGCTATCAGTGGAGTTGGAAATTGGGAAACGCCGGAGAGTCCGGATGTTGCAGTTCATCGTATTGGATATTGACTCACCGTATAACGCTTTCTTGGGCCGACCGGCCCAAGTTGAGTTCAGGGCTACTATCGCCCCTTGGTGTCTGACTTTGAAATTCCCCACCGACAATGGGGTCGGAGTCGTTCAAGTAGACCAGGCTGCTGGACGGGCCTGTTACGTTGCTGAGCTGCGGGAGGCGCAGCGAAAAGAGAAGGAAAGGGCGTAGAGGAATCTCTCTGCGTCCACTTTGCAAATAATTGATAGTTAACGCCTGGGCCTAGGCCCGGGCACCACAACCAATTCCCAAGAGATCTTGACCCAAGAGATACTGAAAGCGAGGACGAAGTCAAAGACAGTCAGGCTTCTCCGGCAGAGTTGACGATCGATGTTCCGATCGATAATAATGACGATTCTAGAATGATAAAGATTGGATCTCAGCTAAGCCAACCGATGAAGGAGGAATTGGTTGAATTTCTCTGGGCAAACTTCGACCTGTTTGCCTGGACGCACTTTAACAAGTGTGGGATCCCGCCGGACATCACGATCCACACCCTGAATATTGACCCGCGGCATGTCCCGGTCAAGCAAAAAAAGCGTGGTATTCATCCAGAGAGATCTGCCACCCTAAAGGAAAAGGTAGATAAACTCAAGTCGAACGGGTTTATCCGAGATGCGCTATATCCGGAATGGGTGTCCAATCCTGTACTTGTCAGGAAACCTAATGGGAAATGGAGGACATGCGTTGACTACTCAGACTTGAATAAAGTTTGCCCCAAAGGCAGTTTTCCACTTCCCCATATTGATCAACTTGTAGACTTAACAGCCAAACACGAGCTCTTATCCTTCATTGATGCATATTCCGCCTATAATCAGATTCCCATGCACCTGCCCGATCAGGAGCATACCAGCTTCGTCACCGATCTAGGACTTTATTGCTACAAAGTCATGCCATTTGGACTCAAAATGCTGGAGCAACTTACCAACGACTAGTTAATCGAATGGTTGCTAACCAAATCAGAAAACCTATGGAGGTATACGTGGACGACATGCTTGTAAAGTCACGATTCTCCACCAGTCATGTCAGAGACCTGGAAACGATGTTCAACATCCTTCGAGAGTATAGAATGAAGCTCAACCCGTTAAAGTGTCACTTTGGGGTCGCGTCCGGAAAATTCCTTGGGTTCATCGTTAATGCTCGGGGAATCGATGCCAATCCAGAGAAGAACTGGGCAATTAGGAATCTCAAGACCCCGAGGACCATAAAGAAAGTTCAGAACCTCAATGGGAAGGTAGCAGCACTAAGCAGGTTAATCTCAAAGTCCACCGACAAATGCATCCCCTTCTTCGACCTAATCAGGAAAGGCAAACAGAACTTTGAATGGACTACTGAATTTGAAGGTGCATTCCGAGCACTGGTTCAGCAACTATTCATACCACCTATTTTGTCAAAGCCTATTGATCATGAAAGATTGTACATCTACTTGGCAGTATCGGAAAACGCAATCAGTGCTGCTTGGATTCGGGAGAAGGATCGGATACAACAGCCAGTCTATTACGTTAGCAAACGACTGACTGAGGCAGAGAGAAACTATCCGAAGTTAGAGAAGTTAGCTTACTATCTTATTATTGCCTCGAGGAAGCTTCGCCGTATTTCCAGGCTCATCCTATCACTATCTACACCGACCTGCCTTTACGACAGGTCCTTACGCGGCTTGAGACGTTTGGTAGGTTACTCAAGTGGAACATCAAGTTGAGTCAGTTCGACATCACTTATGCACCAAGGCGAGCTATTCAGAGACAAGTCCTAGCGGACTTCATCGCCGAATTCACTATCTCAGAGGACTTGCCCGAAGCTAATGAATCTCCCAAATATGTCTAGGTGCTGTATACTGATGGCGCTTCAAATGATTGCTGCTCAGCCATTGGAATTGTGTTCGAAACTCCTGAAGGCCGATCTATATGCTATGCTTTGAAGTTTGATTTTCGTGTGACTAATAATGAGGCCGAATATGAAGCCTTACTTGCCAGACTCAGACTCGCCAGAGACTTGAAAATTATTGCTGTGGAGATTTACTACGATTCACAATTGGTTGTGCGCCAAGTTCCGGGAGAATACCAGGCCAGAGACCGAAGACTTGTTGTTTATCTTGCTCGGGTCCAGGAAATATTAAATCAGTTTGATTTTTGTACCATCTATTTCATACCTCGAGAACATAATCAGAAGGCCGATTCATTGGCCAAGTTAGCCAGCACCGGAGAGGCACAGCAAATGGGACTCTTTCCCATTGAGACACTATCTTCCCCAAGTATTGATCAAACGGGGACCGACTGGGTACATGAGGTCATACCCGACAAAGAATCATGGATGACACCGTTCAAAAACTATCTCGAGCATGGGAACCTACCCGAGCATAGGAGTGAGAAAAGACAAGTTCTCCGGAAGGCTTCGCGGTTTACTATTCAGAATGGATTCTTGTATAGAAGAGGATACTCTATCCCTTTACTCCATTGTATCGCCCACGACGAAATTAAGTGAGTATTACATGATGTGCATGAAGGAGAGTGTGGTGATCACACCGGAGGGCAAGCTCTTACTAAGAAAGTGCTCTGATATGGTTAGTATTGGCCGACTGTAAATCGCGACGCATTAGATTATGCAAAGAAATGTGACAGATGTCAAAAGCATGCTCGGATTCCAAGAGCCCTGCCTACCAAAATAAATCAAATGGTCAGTCCATGGCCTTCGCAATATGAGGCATCGATATTACCGGGTCTCTACCTCTAGCTAAAGGTGGCATGAAGTATGCCATCATTGTAGTTAATTACTTTACCAAATGGGCGAAAGCTGAACCCCTTCCTACTATCACGACGAAGAAAGTGATCAACTTTGTAGTATGCAAAATTATCTATTGATTTGGTCTCCTGCATACCATCATCACTGACAATGGAGCCCAACTCGATAGTGTCGAATTCAAGAATTTCTATCAACGATTCCATATTCAAAAGAAGTTCTCAGTGGTTGCCCACCCTTAAGCGAATGGATAGGTCGAAGTTATTAACAAAGTCATAAAGTCCATTCTGAAGAAACGATTGGATAAAGCCGAGGGCAAATGGGTCGATGAACTTCCTATGGCCCTATGGGCATATTGAACAACCCATAAGTCCGCGACCGGCCGCACTCCATTTTCACTTTCCTACAGCTCAGAAGCCATTATTCTAATCGAGTTGGAAGTACCTTCTCATCGTGTGACTTACTATGATCCGAAGACAAATCCTATATTACTTGTCGAATCTATGGACTTATTAGATGAGAAGCGTGAAGAGGCCGATTTGAGGGCAGCCGCGCACCGAAGTCGAGTCGTCCGATTGTACAGTGCTAAGGTCCGACCCCGAACCTTTGAACTTGGCGATCTCGTGCTCAAGAGGATTTACCTAGTCCTTTTGCATATGAAACCAGTATGGGAAGGACCGTATGTTATTGAATGAAGACTCGGAGATGGGACATTCAAATTATCAACCGTTGATGGCCTCACTTTGCCGAGAGCCTGAAACAGCGAGAGTCTTCGTCACTACTACACATAACAGGCTTTGTTTATTGATTCAGTCTACTTTTCATTTGCAATTTGTTTATGCATTTCGAAATTTGAATTTGTAATATGACAAATGACTTTGCCATACTTTCTTGTTTTAGCACTAAAATGCAATCTCTTCGAGATAGAAAAGTGATTCTTAAAATGCATCATACGACCATCACAATGCACAAAGAGCTAAGTTCCATCCTACGGTGGGACTTATTCAAATAGGGAGTGACTGTGATACGACCGGTCACACACTAAGTGAAACCCGAGCTCGGGGGTAAGCTATCACACTGAAGCCGAAAAGGATTGATACACGACAATCTTCTAACTAACTCCGGCTCCCAAAGTGCGAGCTGGAGTATAAACTTGCAAATATGGGCTCGAAGAGGGTGGATCCGTCCATCTAACGACTTCGCCCGTATTTGATCTAAGTCAGAGGAGGATGGATCCGTCCATCTAACGGCCTCGCTTCTTAACTCAGGGTGGTTGTGACTCGACTGTCCACGATCCTGATAAATCTATCATTCCCAAAGTGCGAGCAAAATTATAAAACTCGAAACAGATGTGACCGACCATCTGTTGACTAACTTAAGTCTCTGGAGCGCGGACGTAACTTTAAACATTAAGCAGGCATGATCGACCGCCCGCATGCAAGTTCAATCCCCAGAATGTGGATGCGATTGTTAATAAATGAACGAGTGTAACCCGACCACTCAAATTCATCTCTCTACCACTCTATTCCGACTGAGTGAAGAAAAGAATGTCGAAGGTGAAAAGCAACCACCGTCTTACTACTTCGACTCATTCTCAGGACTAGGGGCCTGAGCCCAACACCAAATACTAATCGAGAAGGTACGATGTTGGAAAGCGACTTGACGTTTGGTTACGACCAGAAGCTATGACTCCGGGACTTAACAACCGAACACAAGTCCGATCCAGAGGCCGATGCCTCGCAAGTGTGTCGAAAGAAAACTCGAGTGATGCAACACTTAAACAAATAAACGTGGAGTTGTGCAAAGAACAAAAGGAAATTCTATTTCATTTATCCTTTAAAAGCAAAATAGATACAAGGACTCTATGCCAAAAAATCCTACTAGTGAGGGCCGAACCTGAATATATACTCGACCTACAAGAGCGAAAGAAAAGTTCCTAACTATCTACCAAAAAAGGGATGCCAAGATTCATTCCTACTCCTGGGGCTTCTTCTTCTTATGCTTCTTATCCTTTGAAGTGGACCCACCGTAGCTACTGCTATGATGTCGCTTCGAGCTCTTGCCTTTACTAGGCTTGTCCTTGGCTGGGGGAAGTATCGAGGTCACCTCCTCCGAACTCACCGGAATCGGGATGTTTTCAGAGTGCATGGTCAAAGGGCGGGAGCACTTTCCATGTGAGAAGATACGGGGGGAACCCCAGTAACAATAATCGTGCCACCCGGAGAGATCATGAGTAAAGGGGCCGGGCCCGGTCCTGCCATTCGACCTTTTGTGGAGCTACCTATTGTTGCGCCCGCCATCTCAGCGTTAATTTCCGCCATTATTGTGTCATCATAAGCTGCTCGAGTATCTGGCGGAACGTTGGCAGTCGGAGCCGAAGAGCTGGCCGTGAACGCACTTCCACTCATAACAAATGGCAAGTCAGAAAGTGGATCACTGTGAGTGCCTAGAAGCTCATCCATCATTTGCTCGTTAAAGGTGAAAGCGCTCACATCAACTTCCACAACCGTAGCAGTAGTGGTGGTTGTCGTAGCCTCTGTTATGATAGCCTCCTGCTCTTGATTTTGTTCCAGGGTTGCAGGGGGCATGGTCGGTGCTGCTTCTATAACTGAATGGAGATAAAAGAAAATATTAGAAATTTTCTTCGATAGTACTCCAGACTTCGAATGGGTTCGTGAAGTGTTACGAATACCTTCCTTAGGTTGGCTCGCGGCGGGGGCCGGGGTTTCTCCTGGCACGTGCTCGCGGGCTGGAGATAGTTGTGGCTGATCCGGATCATAGGACGGCACAAGTAAAGGATCAACCGCAGGACGGATTCTGGCTGGGTTGACGTAGGGATCTCAGAGCTTGTATCGTGATGCCCAACACTAGAACACTCTCCAACCTCCAAGCGCTGAGTAGTGAGCTTCTCTTTCTCAATTGCGACAGTTGCATCATGGACAATTCTCCTCACTTCCTCGTTCAACACTCGATTTTCCAGATCAAATTCATCGAGGGATTCAATTTGATGCTCTGCCTTCTCATCGGCCAAGAAACGGCGCCAGGCACTATGTAAGTGAGTTGGGTAGTCGCTGAGCCAACTCAAATCACGGTATCTCAGAACATTGACATTGTAGGTAACTAATAGATCTTCAATGTCACTCTCAAGTCTGGCTTCCGTTTCCCTGACCTCAACCCTATCCTCGGCCTCTTGAGCTTTCAACTTCGCCGCATCCTGCTGGTTCCAAGCCTACACAATTTGGTCACAGGCCACCTGAGCGATCTTGTTAGCTTCATCTTTTTCCTTAGCGAATTCGTCATATTTAGCTTTAAGCTCCGCTAGCTCTTGGAATGCATTATCTTTTTCAATAGTGACTACGGCATTCCTATGGCCCATGTCATCTACTAACTTTGGATACTCCTGCCTCATCTGCTTCAACTCCCTATTGGCCTCGTCAACCTTTTTCAGGGCCTTCATTTCGGAATTCCTTAAAGTAACATTCTCTCCAGTGAGCACTGTGACGATCCGATCCTTTTGGGTGATGGTTTCTTGGAGCTCTTCAATTTTCTTCGCCCGCTCAAACGCCACAGCTGAAACTTTCTCGGCGGCCTTCTTCCACTCTCGGTATTTGCCAAAAGCATGATAGACATGATCATGGATGATTTTTTCTGCTCCATCTGGAAGCACCATCAAATTTGGAAGAAAATGGAAGCTGTCGAAGCATATGTTTGCAAAATCTCTCTTCAATTGAGCTATCCGAGCGGCTCCCTCACCTATCGACTCTGTAACTGCCGAAGTAGCTGTAACAGACGTGTCCACCACAGTCATACGACGATGCTCGCCGGGTCTTGGAATTACTGGATGCGCCCGTTGGCGCGAAGTTACAATGGCCTGCGAACCCGAACTAGAAGGTGGCAACGGAATCCTGAGTGGAGGGGAGCATGATCGGGAACGGCGACTATCTCGCTTCTCTTTTTCTCTTTCTCGTTCCCTCTCACTTTCCTTGGCTCTATCTCTATCATAGTATTCCCTCTCTTGGCTAGAGTGGCGGCGTTCATAGTCAGAGTCACACCTACGAGATTCCCTGTAAGAACTGGAGGATTCGCTTGCTGTTTGGAGGCTACCAAGCATAGACGGTTTCTTCGACAACGGATCTGAAAAATTAAAAGAAAGGCAAAGTTAGTTATCTTCGAAAATTGGACAACTCGTCAATAATGAGTGTGTGATGTCATTTAGTGCGTGCACGTATGTGTTAACCCCCCGACAAACCAGTTATGTCAGCCGTACTCAAAGGAGTTGACTCGCCTAAATCTAAAGCGCTTTGGAGCCCTTCCAATCTAGTATCATGTTGGAGCGATACACAGTCCGGGATTGGTGATGTGCACGAAAATGTGCATATTTTTACCACCATATTTAATCTATTTAAATTAAATAAATGATCATATTGGGTATTTTAACTTGTTTAAACCAAAATTCAAATTATTATCAAATCATCACATATTCATCTTCATCCAAGGGCAAAATGGTCATTTTGTGCATATATTAATTTGAGAAAATTTAATTGGAAATTAATATATTATTTTGTAGTAATTTGGCTTCATATACAAGTGGTTTCATGAAGATATATGCATGCACAAAGAAGATACAAAGGAATGGAGATGGAAATAATTCAAAGTGATAATCATGGAGGACCCCACTTACCCACCTACCTTAATGTACACTTAGAAGCTAATGTACGTGCTAAAAAGCCATTAAATCTTCATGCACACTTAATGGATGATTATATGATGCTAATGATTACTTGGCCACCACACTTCCTAAGGGTGTATTTTGGGCATTCCCCAAAAAAGTGTATTAGGGTTTCATACATGTATAAATACCCCTTATGCTTCATGTAACCTCTCTTCCCCTTAGTTAGTTTTAGTTTAGGAACAAAAATAAACAAAGCTCTTCTCTTTTATTTTTCATGGCTACTTAGCCATTTTTTTAGTTTCATGTGATTTTTCTTTTTATGCAACGTTAGTTAATGTTCTTTTCCATTTACATACTCTCTTCCTTATTTTTTTAGTAGCTTAGTTTACTTTTGATGCAAGTAGATTAGTTTTTCTTTCATTTAGCTCTCTTTTTCTCATTCTTTTTGTTTCATGTTGCAAGCTACATTTGTTGATTTGATAACAAATATGAGAGGCTAAACCCCTTCAATTTAGGGGTAATGAAGCTCTCTAATCATGTAGCTTCAACATAATTTGATAATCTTTGCACTCTTTTTGTGCTTCATGAAAGTTGATTTTATGTAATTTTGTGTTTGGTATTGAGTTTGATAGCCTATATTGTGCAAAACAAATAGGCTATGCTTAGTCATATGAATCACAAATTGCCTCTTCATCTACATATGATTATGGCAATGAAGTGAAATTAAATCAAAATTTGATGGTCTATATTTCTAATCAATAGTTAATAGGCCATGCTTAAAATAGATTTCATTTTCAACTTGATGTTATTTTTCATGAGAATTAAATGTGGTTTAAAGGTTATGTTATAGTTTGATGACTTATGTTGTGCTAAATAATAGCACAAATAAGCCATACTTATGATAAACACATCATTTAAATTCACTTATTACCAAAAATAGAGAGATCGTAATTTCATAATTTGTTGAACTATATGATCTAAAGGGTGGAATTATCTCTAAAGTGTCATTTTATTTTCATAGTTTTCCTTCACTTTTGTAGTTGTTAGGTTTGCAATTTTTAGTAGTTAGCCTACACATCTCAAATCTTGGTTAATTTGATTGAATAGAAATTTAAAATCTAACAATTCCCTGCGGATCGACCCGTACTCGCCACGTACTAACAATTGCACGCCGTGCGCTTGCGGTTAAATTTTAATTTGAAATTTATCGGCGATTTTCTAACTTAATAGAAAATTTATCGTTAAACAAGTTTTACCCTCACACTTATCTTTTTATTCATCCTCGAATAAAGGAAAAACTAAGATAATCCGTTTTCGTAAGGAGCACGATTGCATTGAGCGTATGCAACAAGCCGTTAAACCTTTGGGAGTCCCTAGTAGGACGAGTGTTGTCTTGTGAGGGTTTTTAGCGGATACTACCCACAAAATCCAAATGCAATATGAAAATATTTACAAAATGCAAGATTTATTTACAATGATATGGATGCAAGTTTTTTGAAAATATTTACAAACGAAGGATTTAGTTTTAAATCGACACAAATAAGTTAAATATCGGTTTTGGTTATTATCTTGAAAATTTAAGTCATTTACTCATCAAAATTTCCAACAAAAATTAAGTTATAGTAACAAATAAACTATAGTTTAATTCGTTGCTTCGGTTGATAACAAAGTGTAATGATGAAATGGATCCTTAGTTGATTATCAAAGTTTATCAAAGTGATGTTTTCATTTCTTTTCAATAACAAGTCAAATCAAAGAAATTAAAATAGTGCTTGGATTTCATTTCCTTACTCTCTTTGTTTCTTTTTTTTGAAATTTTATTGATATTTACAATATTTACATATGCCTAACTCAGAAAACTGAGGCCAGATATATTACCCATGCACTGCCTTTTGGACCGATGTGAGGGGAATACAGAGCGTGGCGAGTGAACACTTATCGACTGTAGGCGTTATTAAATAGAATTTTTTATATACATACATCTAACTCAGATAAACTGAGGCCAGATATACCGATCGTGCACTGCCTTTCGGGCTTACGTGAGAAGAGTACAGAGCATGGCGAGTGAACACACGAGTGTGAACACATGACTCTAGGTGTTAATAAAAATTATATACATATATACAATATATACTTTTTTTTAAGAGAGAGTTTTGCAAAATCATCTTAGCACCATTTAACTTAGAAGAAAAAAATGTTATATCCTTTTATTTGAATTCACCACTTTTTTAAACAAAGATTTTCAATTAGGATATACTTCATAATTATCTCCATGAATCTTCCTATACACTAGTTCAACCATCGTTGTTGGTAATCAAACTTTATTTTTGTTTTTGTTAAGACAAATAAATTTTCAAAAATTTCAATTTAATTTACCAAAACTATATATTTATCTTATAGTGTTTCTTTTAAAAATAAATTAAAATGCTTTAAAAAAATTTGTCTTTTGTTATTGAGATTTATTTTTAAATTTTGGAAAGATAATAAAAAATAAAAATAAATAAACCATGAAAAATCGAAAATTATGAGTCTCTCCCCATACTTGATTTTGACTGTGTCCCTACAGTCAACCCAAGTGGAAGGAGAAAAATAAACAAAAACAAGACCTATATTTACATGAAAAGATTATTATTTACAAGATATCAGAAAATATGCTGTTAAAGAATAAATGAAACGGTCTTCCAAAGACTGATTCATTTGTCCCGTCAAGTATGAGAGACACAGCTTAAACACGAAAAACCAAACCATAAATGATTTTGGAATTGAATGTCGATTTGGAAAATCGAAAGCTATTTTATTAAAAATCATAAGAGTTGTTTTATTTTCGATGAATTGGAGTAGATAAAAAAATTGGTTGAATTTCAAGTTTATTCTCACCAAATTGAAATTCAAGCTCTTCATTGAAAAATTCTTCAGAATTATCAATTTCAAAATCAAGATGGTGATTTAAATCTACCCCTTCGGAATTTAACAACTCGTCCTCGGAAATTCCATAAAATTTGTGTTCATTAAATTCTTCTTCCTTATTTAGATTATCAACAACTTCATTGCGTATCTTAATTCAAAATCCAAAGTTGTTGTATTCAAATTTTCAAAATCGAGAAAAGGAAGATTGAATTTTAAATTTGGTTCTACACCCTCAAAAGAATTGAAATCCTACTCAATTACCGTTTTTTCAACAACTTCATTAAGATCATCATCATCATTTTCATTTTCAAAAGTTGTTTGAAAATCGTTGATTTGGGTAAAAGGTGGATTATCACTTGACTCGCCACACGTTGGGATTTGATTTTGTTTATCACCTTGTATCATATATGTTTCGAACAACAAATCTGTATGTTCATCGTAAATTCCGTCCATTTGCACAACAAAATCCAATTTATAGTTATTAACATGAGGATTTTCACTTTGAAATTGTTGAGAACAAAGATTTTCAATCGTAACGTGGTTAAGATTATTCCCATTGCCAAATTCGTTTGAAAAGTTGTTTCCATTTTCATTTTGAGTTTTAAATTCATTTTGGAGTTCAAAATTGAATTGGAATGGGTTATAATCGAAATCGTTTGAATTTTGAATTGAATTCAAATTTTGAAATTCTTGACTCGAGTTATTACACTAATATGAATTACAAAAATCATTTATACTTTGATTTTGTTGTGTAGAGAATTCAAGTAAAGATGAAATGCTATTTTCAAGAGTCGAGGGTTGGTCATCGTTTTGAAAACTTTGTTGTTCAAAATTCAAATTATTTATAGAATAGTTGTCGTTAAAATATCCATACGAATTTGGAGTGAAATCGTATGGATTCTATTGATTTTCACAACTATTGTAAAATTCAAGTGAGTAAGGAAAAGGAAACTCGGACATTTTCAAGAATTTTTTTGGTTTTTTTTATAAAGGAAAAATATTTACAAATAGAATTTATTTTTTTCAAAATGGAAAATTGATTTTTGTTTTGTATTTTGGTTTTTCGATTTTTTTTTGTTTTTGAAAAGATTTTTTATATGCATATTTTTTTGGATTTTTTTTATTTTCTAAATTTTTTTTGGATTTTTGAAATTTCAAAGGAAAAGGATTTAAAATTTCAAAGAAAAAGAAAAGGAATATTTACAATTTTTTAGTTTTGGATTTTTGAAGTTTTTTTTAAAATATGCATCAACTAATGCAACTAAATGAATGCAAGGGTCTAATTACAAATTATTTATCCTAAGTTAACCCAAAATTGTATAATTACACTTTGTCTTAGATCAACAAGATAGTTCTCAGCCAGGTAACAGATAGGATTTATCGGTGCACCACGAATCATCATAGCAATGCAGCCGAAGGTTTAAGTACCTTCAGAGAAACAACCACTATAATATTTACGAATCATCGTAATATTTATAAATGCCTATTGTTCTATCGTAGCCTAGAAAGCAAGAATTTAAATTGTTTAAAGAAGACGACTTGTCAATATATAATTAAGAGTTATCAATGTCTAATCGTTATTATTAATCAAAATTCTAAGACGAAATGCAAAACAGAAATTAAACGTGTATTAACAATGAAACTACGAATGGAATTTTTGTTTTTGAATTTTTGAAAAAAAAAATTGTTTTTCTAAAAAAAAATGCAAACAACCAACAATGCAAATAAAAAAGATAAGGGTGCAATATTTTTTTTAAGCAAGCAATTTATTTGACAAGCTGAGCGAAGCAAGCAACTCTTCCTATCTGCTATGGCAACCTGAAAAGAAATTAAATATAAAATATATTTACAATTTTTTATTTTTATATATCAAAGAAGAATTAAAACAAACCAAAACAAAATAAATGAAAAATCAAACAAATTGAAACTTGTTTCTTTTTTTTCTTCTTCTTTTTTTTCTTTTTTTTTAGAAAGATACTTAGACAAACAAGATTAAAGAAAAAAAAAGAAAAAAAATTCTTCCAATCAATAACCAAGCTCAAAGATTAAGATGAAATTATCTAAGAAGATGAAAACTAGTTCACAAGCTAAAAACCAAAAGAAATTATCTTCGACCCACAACTATGTTCACAAGCCCACTCACATAAACCAAATAAAATAAATTCCCACTTTCTCAAAAACAAACCAAACCTATTTTCCACATTAATTAATAAACGAGGATTCTTACCCACTTTGTTTCTTTCTTTCTCCTTCAAACAAAAGCAACACACAAAAAAATAGTTTTCAAAATTGAATGAAAACGAATCAAAGTTGGGTCATGGAACTTATCTTCATGTCAAGGCGGGTTCGAAGGGGAGGGGGTTCGATTGCAATGGCCATAGGATTGGCGAACAGTTGGCGATTTGAGGAGGTGATTGAACTTGCGATGTAGTGAGTATTCTCATTTGAGGTTGAACGATTGTTGAAAGAGGCTGGAATTGGTCGACTTGGGTTCGACAGTTCGATGAAGTCACTACATTGCGTGGGTTGTTTGGGGGCTTTGCGAGTTGACGAGGGGCAAGGCGACTTGAGTTGGAGTGTCACGATGGGGTTGCTGCGGTCTGTTAAGTGGTGCGGCATTGTAGTTTCAGGCGATGTGGATGGTAGTCGTGACTGGGTAGGGTGTCAGGTTGAATAAATTTGGAGATGAAGTCTGATGTTGAAGTTTTTGTCGGGCAGGATGAAGTAGAAGTTGTTGTTCAAGTCAGAGGTAGTTGCAGTGCACTGGTTATTGATGGTCATGGTAACTGAAGAAGTATGTTTCAAAGGGGAACAATGTGTATGAAGTGGGGTGACTGAAGTGATTGTGGGGGAGTCACGACGAGGAAGATCAGCAGTGAAGTTGTATGGTGATGGTCTGTGTTTTTTTTCGGTGTGTGCACTAGTGGTAGGAAATGGAAATGGTGATATGTGTTTGTATTGCTATGTTTGAATAGAGGGATGATAGTGAGGATATGTGGTAGTAAATGGTGATGGTTGATGAAGTGATGTAAGTAGTGGGCAGTGTGGTTAGGGTGAATGAGGAGGTTGTTGGGTGGTTTGTTGATGGTAGTTTGATGTGGTTGTAATGTGTAGTTGTTTGTGGAGAATGAAATGGAAGAAGGAGATTGTGAAGCTTGAAAATTTATATGATGATAGTTGAAGAAGTGCTATCAGTTTGTTTGGCACTGTTATGTAGCAAGATGGTCAGGGGTATGTGAACTGTCAGGTGAATGTGGTGATGTTTTGTGGTGTGTAGGGAGATTTGTTGTAGCTGACAGAGTTGTGAAGGGTGATGATAGTTTTTATGAACTATTGTAGTGGAGTAGTGGAGGTGAAGTGTGGAGTTTGATTGATTATTCTCGGGTTGCCATGAGGAACAGCAGTCTGACTGGATGTTTCTGAATTGAAGGTGGGCTGGTAGAAGTGCTGATTAGTGGATGGTTTGTTGATGGAAGTGAAGGATGGTAAAATGTATTTATGGTTGTGCACTTGCTTTATGCACTGATGATGCAACAGTGATAATGAGTAAGTATGTTGAAGCAGAAGGCAAGAGAGTTGCAAGCTGTAGGAGTGTTTGTTGATGAGTTTGAATGTACACTATGATATTGGAGAAGTTGTGATTTGGTAGTTTGTATGGCCGAGGAGGAGGGTATATGTTGACAGTTTCTGGTTGTGGGGAGGTTAAGACCATTGAATGTTTGTATGGTTTGAAGTATGGAGATGAGATGAGTGGATTGAACATTGTTTGTATGGGTCGGAAATGTTGATTGTATTGTTTGTATGGTTTCAAATTTGAAGTATGGGTCAGTGATGTACATGAATGTGCTGCAGGGTTGAAGGCAATGATGTGCACAGGTGGGATATGCACTTGTTGGGTTAGCTTCTGTAGGAAGTTGTGTATGGAGCAAGTGGTAGATGTGGTCAGTTATGTTGGCAGAAGTGCAAGAAGGAGCAAGACAGTGGGTAGAAGCAAGACAAAGATATTGTGTTATTGTGTAGGGTAGTGATTTGATGCACAAAAGTGAATGGCATTGTTGCAAGGATGATGAAATAACAGTGAACAAGAGGAATTGTACAGTGAACAGTAGCTTTTGACCAATGTAAATGCAAAAATTATAAAAAAAAGGAAAATGAGATTGTCAAAATAGTTGTAAATGCAAAATTTTAAAATGATATAAAATAATTTTTTTTTATAAATTATGTATGTTGATTTTTTTTAATAGAAATGCAAATGCAATTAGAAGTAGAAAAAAAACACAAACACAAACACACAAATTTAGTTTTTTTTTAAATGCAAGTTAACACACAAATTCAAAACACACAAAAATAAAATAAAAATAATTCGAAGAATAGAAAATTAAAATCAAAACAACTCCCTCGCAACGGCGCCAAAAACTTGTTTAACAACAAATTTTCTATTGAGTTAGAAAATCGCCGATAAATTTCAAATTAAAATTTAACTGCAAGTGCACGACATACAATTGTTAGTACGTGGTGAGTACGAATCGATCCACAGGGAATTGTTAGATTTTAAATTTCTATTCAATCAAATTAACCAAGATTTGAGATGTTTAGGCTAACTAAAAAAAATTACAAAACTAACAACTACAAAAGTGAATGAAAACTATGATAATAAAATGACAATTTAGAGATAATTCCACTCTCTAGATCATATAGTTCAACAAATTATGAAATTACGATCTCTCTATTTTTTGGTTATAAGTGAATTTAAATGATGTGTTTATCATAAGTATGGCTTATTTGTGCTATTAATTAGCTCAACATAAGCCATCAAACTATAACACAACCTTTAAACCACATTTAATTCTCATGAAAAATAACAAGTTGAAAATGAAATCTATTTTAAGCATGGCCTATTAACTATTGATTAGAAATATAGACAATCAAATTTTAATTTAATTTCACTTTATTGCCATAATCATATGTAGATGAAGAGGCAATTTGTGATTCATATGACTAAGCATAGCCTATTTGTTTTGAACAATATAGACTATCAAACTCATACCAAACACAAAATTACATAAACATCAACTTTCCATGAAGCACAGAAAGAGAGCAAAGATTATCAAATTATGTTGAAGCTACATGATTAGAGAGCTTCATTACCCCTAAATTAAAGGGGTTTAGCCTCTCATATTTGTTATCAAATCAACAAATGTAGCTTGCAACATGAAACAAAAAGAAAGAGAAAAAGAGAGCTAAATGAAAGAAAAACTAATCTACTTGCATGAAAAGTAAACTAAGCTACTAACAAAATAAGAAAGAGAGCATGTAAATGGAAAAGAACATTAACTAACATTGCATAAAAAGAAAAATTACATGAAATAAAAAAATTGGCTAAGTAGCTATGAAAAAGAAAAGAGAAGAGCTTTGTTTATTTTTGTTCCTAAACTAAAACTAACTAAGGGGAAGAGAGGTTACATGAAGCATAAGGGGTATTTATACATGTATGAAACCCTAATACACTTTTTTGAGAAATACCCAAAATACCACCTTTAGGAAGTGTGGTGGCCAAGTAATCATTAGCATCATATAATCATCCATTAAGTGTGCATGTAAATTTAATGGCTTTTTAGAATGTGCATTAACTCCTAAGTGTACATTAAGGTAGGTGGGTAAGTGGGGTCCTCCATGATCATCACTTTGAATTATTTCCATCTCCATTCCTTTGTATCTTCTTTGTGCATGCATATATCTTCATGATACCACTTGTATATGAAGCCAAATTCCTACAAAATAATATAAAAATTTCCAATTAAATTTTCTCAATCTAATATATGCACAAAAAATGACCATTTTGCCCTTGGATGAAGATGAATATGTGACGATTTAATAATAATTTGAATTTTGGTTTTAACATGTTAAAATACCCAATATGGTCATTTATTTAATTTAAATAGATTAAATATGGTGGTAAAAATATGTACATTTCCGTGCACATCAATTGGAATATCCCCAAGTTCTTCAAAAGGGTTGTCTATGTGGGAGGAATGGGCCTCCGAAGTTACAACATCGGCAACTGGCAAAGAACAACCATAGATTTCTATCTTGTAGATTTGCGGAGTTTACGAGCAACCGCCTTACCTTTCCTTATCTATTCTGGGCATTGTAGGCTATTTGAAGGCCCGGCTACTGGTTCATCTTTGATGGGCGCATCCTCTTCGCCACCATGCTCAGCGATTACAATTCTAGGCGCTCTTCGTCTAGCTTGTCTTACTAGAGCTACCCTGAGAGTTCCTTCAAGCCCTATGCCCTGATATCTATCAATCAGCCCAACGGCCCTCAGGTTTTCGTCCGTGAGCACCACTTCGATCTCTCTGAACTCGCTTGGCATCTTCTGGAGGACTCTGACGATTTCCCTAAATTGAGCGCCTTCGGGTCGTGTAATCAAAGGTGTAAAAATGAAAGAGACATTGAGCTTAGTATCAATGGATATTAGCTAGTTAGTCAAAAGAGGAATTGAAACACTTACATCTGTATAGCCATCGTCTAGCGAAGCCCGACGGGCACCGAACATAGAACCACTCGGTTTTGATGTAGCTGAGTTTGGTCCAAGTCCAAATCACAATTTGGCAGTTTCTAACTCCCTCTAAGAATATGAATGATGGATTATCTCCCCGACTCTTTACATTGAACAAGAATCTGACTTCCTCTGGAGTCGGGGGCCGAAAAAGGTGCTCCATGAAAACGATAAATAGGCTATTTAGCAGAGAGTACCCGTTCGGATGCAGCTGTGACGAGGCAATCCCTAAATAAGGTAACACCTCCCGGATATACTGATTGAATGGTGGGAGTGTTCTGGCTGTGTAGGAAAATCTATTGAATGCGGTATACCCTTCTAAGGGAGTATGCGGCATATCGATCGGCCGTGGTAGCAGGACATCATTCAACGATAGCCCGTGCCTCAAGCAAATCCTTCCTAACATTTCTTCAGAAATATTAGACGGAACCGAGTCTTGTGTGTTCCCAATGAAAACTGGCCCTAGTAGCTCGTCCGGAGCAGGATTTATAACTTCGGTAGCGATAGCCGACATCTCTATTATTGGAAGGGGTGGGCTCTGAGCCTCTTGTTGTTGCGAACTTCCGAGTTCCATAGCTAATCAACTCAAAAAAATCATCGTTAGATGACAATAATCCCGTGCTTCCCCTAGTGTGAAGTGCATGAATTTGTTGTGCAGTGCAGTGTTGTATGTTACTTAAGAAATTCCACAAGACTTAAAAAGTATTTGAACGACGAGACTTCTGAATACAACGGGAGTGACCGTCATCGCTGACCGTCACAACCGTGCCATCCAGACTTTGGAGATCGATCCAAGTTAAAGTTGTTTAAATTTTGTCAAGTTACAGTTCCATTAACGAGCTTCAAAAGGCTGTTAAATATGCAGTGAAATGATTAAGTCTAATTATGCAAGGCAGAAGCTCGTCGGAGTCAAGTATCCAAATATGCGAGGAGTTTCGTGTCGATAAAAATTTAAATTTGGATCAATCACCTGAGTTCATTTCATATCGATTCAGGAAGCATCAATTTGTATCAGTCATAGGGCTACGTTTCGTATCAATCGACAGAGTACATTTCGTATCGATGAAAAATCCTTTACTTCGTATCGACTACCAACAACACCTTCGTATCGACCATTTTGCCAAAATTTCGTATCAGTCTGTCGATACGAAGTTCCACGAGCCATCAGTACGAAACAAGCTTTTCTTATCGGCACGAAATTGTAATACGTCAAACATCGATACAAATTGTTCCCCTCAGATCGATACGAAAGTGTTGTTCTTTTCCTTCTCCCATCGATACGAAATCAGGGCCAAGCAATTCTTCTGTGAATCCTTCGTATCCTTACACCTCTTCTTCTCCAAAACCATCCAGGCACTGTCTCCTCCATTCCCAAACCATCCACAACCTTGCTCTGGCCATCTCCTGCCTCTTCTCCATCAAACTCGGCCATGCGAGCAATCGAGATAGCACTAGGGGTTCGAAGCTCATCGTCCAAAGGATGGATTTGGTTGATTATTTACCTAATTACGACAATTAATCGAAGGAATTGGAATTCAATTCGAAGGATAGAGCGGTCTGGTTTTTCTTGGAGCAATACGAAGGCAAGAGCAAAGACAGAAAGATAAATGAATGGAAATTTTTCCTAAGTCCTAAAGTATTTATACTAGGGAAGTGGTCGTTCGTCTCCCCGTTACTGTAACCGGTCGAGGCGGTCAACTCCTTCATTCGATACGAGATGGCTCAGTCGAATCCTTCTGCCCAAACGATATGAAAACCAATTCGTATCCAATACTTAATCAAGGCAGTTTCTCCTACATCAACATGAAGAAGAGCTCTTCCGTATCCATCTAATGTTGATTCGAAGCAGCCGTTGTTCGCGTATATGCTTCATCTATCTAAAGTGGCTTCCATTTGTATCCACCAAGCAATCGACACGAAGCACGAAGCTAGAGCCTATTAGAACCATTTGAAACCTATAAGGACCCATCGATATGAAACACTATGTTCGTATCCATCGATGTAAAACCCACAAAGACTTGTATCCATCGATAGGATAACAATTTTTCAACTTTTCACATCGATCCATGAGAGGATCGATACGAAGAGATGCACTAAAACAACCATCAAGCGTTATTACAACTCGAATTTCACATTGATTTAGGAGAGGATCGATACGGAATTCAATACAAGAAAACTGACAACGACTCGTAAACGTTAACGGAAGTCAGGTTAACATGCATTTATGTGTATGATGAATTGACATTCAACTTTAAAAACTCATCGGAATTGAATGCTCACCTAGTGACAATCGCAACAATGAACAACATACTTTTGGCGCTCAACACTCCCTTACAACAATGCACAATACAATCGATGGCAGTCAACAATTCAATATTTATATTGCCAGGGAACAATCAAAGATTACATCTCTTGACGAAAAGACAACAACTATTCACCGGATCAGATAGAACTTTTCAGACAGAGGGTTACAGCTTTTTAGAGCACGTCATGTTCACACAAGACATACTTTGGGGGGCAAATGTTATCGCGCCTTTTGGCAAGATCGTGACACCAAGGACTTTGCTGGAAACCAAGGACAATCTGTCCCAAAGATCGATTACCGACAAAGTTCACTATGGATACTGGTAAATTTTGCTTGAGTCCGAATCGAGCTACAGTCGATATGGTACAACAAGCAACACCATGAAAGTCAGCGTTCCAAATTTCATGTCAATCAGGGTTCGTACGCTCAAGATATTTGTCGAATAAAACCAAGGAAGACACCTACAAGTTCGTATCCATCTAGGCGTATGAGTGGTTCGTGTCCATGGGGAGAGGCAACTTCATTCGGAACCGTACCTTCGTAGCCATTTTGTTCGTGTCCATCCCACTCGTATCCATCACATATACATTGCTTTGTATCCATCAAAGTCAAAGGAGCTAACCACATTCGTATCCATGATGTCTCCGTGACCATCAACTTGTGAACCGTTAGTTTGTGTCCATCCCTTAAGAAATTCGAGCATGTATCCATCGAGCATGAATAATTTGGTTCGTATCGGTCACCCACTGCTATCATTCGTGTCCATCAATCTGGAGCCACCTTGTATCCAACAAGATTAGCACATTTCCTATCAGTCACTTATTTGCATGATTCGTATCGTTCAATGGTTATCGATATGAAATCAACCATCTTATGATCGATACGAAGGGATTGTCTATCAAACGTTACGAAGCGACTGCATACGATCGATACGAAATGAAAGGCAATAGATGGATACGGATGAAGTCACACCTATGGATACGAATGAAGCCGAAAAGAGGGGAAGACTCGGTCACTCAGCATGAAAAGTGGATCGATCCTGGAAGGTAGCGCCATGTCATTGGCCATTACGTGCCTAGAAGCGACACAAACGAGATCGACACTAAGAGGAGCGATACGAGCTCAGTTACACATGAAAAATCCAAACTTGCATCGATCATAACTCCATATTTACGAGTACAAATACCACCAAATTTTCACAAGAGCTTGCCTACAACCACAAGAATGTACCTGATCAATTTTAGCTAAAAAGGATAAATTCTCGACCGATACGAATTTAATTCGTATCACTCTTAAATCGAGTTGAAATCACCTGAACTCGATCCCGTGGGCCCACCCACGTGAGAGAAGAAGTCTTCCGAGGTCTGGGCGAGATATTTGCTGCCAACACCTATAAATAGTGACCCTGGACCTACAGAAAAGTGAATTTTTTTTAGCTCTTTACGCCGATACTCTGCCAAAATTTCTATTGTACTTCGATTGTACTATTGTAAATCTATTGTAACTAGCTAGTAATAATCAATAAACATCAATCAATCCATAGTGGACGTAGGCCATACGCCGAACCACTCTAAATTCATGTGTTTCAGCAATTTTTCTTATCTGCTAGTTGGTGTGTTTGTTAGATCTACCTCATTTTACATTTACTTTCTTCATTTTATCTCTTCAAACACAAACGAAGAGTGTTGTGCCCAATTTTGTTACAAACACTAAAATTAAATAATTCAAAGAATATCGGAATAAATCTCATTGATAAGTGAAGCATCATCGTGTGCTTGCTATTCCACTTTGTCTGTAGCTCCTTTCAGTGGGATGTCGACCCTCAAGGGTCCAATTGATAATCAAAGTTCATTATTGATAGGCGTCGGATGTTCACTGCTCGTCATTCTACAGGGATTACACATATTGTTGAAGCTTTCATTTCCGAATCAACTTTGCGATCACATCTCGGAGATGTTTATAATCGCCAATGTTAGGACCGTGTGCATCTTGGAATATAAAACATTCCCCGTATTTTCTCTAGACTCCAGTGGACTCTCTCGAGGCTGGTTTTCAGCGTTGTTTTGAGTCATGAGTATCCAAGTAGAGGCTATCAATTGAATCGTTCGAAGGAGCATATGAGTCGAATTTTGTGATCCAGGGTCGTCTCTTGGAATCTGAGTCCTTAGCCAATAGGTATGTATTGTTCTTTCTCCTAGTCTGCTCTACCTCCTCCTTGCTTATATTCTGATTCGCTTTGTAATAGAGATGATCCAAGGTTGTAGGAGGCTCTTAAGCTAACTAGCTTCCAAAATCCGTCTAGCATCTAGGAATAAATTAGATAATGACATCACATCATTGGTGTGAGTCGAAAGCATTCTAAATTGCTTAACAAACTTCTGATCCGGTTGTTTGAATGAGGAGATGGATTTGGGCGATAATCGCAAAAATCGATATACCTTCGAGGAATATATGAATTCATGAGATGTAGTCCAGGGTTTCTTTTCCTTGAGTAAATCGATATGATTGGTACATTGAATCTCCTCGGATATATTGCACACTTAATGGCTTCAATGAATAGGCTTTGACCGGGGAAGATGCTTCAGTCATCAACAATCCGGTTCATTTTTAAGTTACAGCTACTTTTATGCTTGTGAATGATATATGCATGCCCGAGATATGAGCAAAGCGAGAGGGACTAGTATTGACGGAGCAGTGGTAAGTTGCTTGGAGTCGGACCCAAGAAAATCTGCTAGTTGCTTGGAGTCAATTGTTGGTTTGCTTGGAGTCACATGGGTGATTACCCGAGTTCGACTTCGAGTCAGGACTGAAGTGAGTTTTTCAACGACAATTTTCATGATTTATGATGATTTTTGACGATGACCATTCGGGATTCGATGATGGGATCTCCATGATTGGATTAGAAGTTGGTCAGTTGGGAGTGCTCACAATATAACATGGGAGCTTGGCATTGTAATTGATCTCAGTTTATATCATATCTTCTTGATTCTCATGCCTGTAAAAGTACCGTTTGAGTAGCTGTTCCTCATCCTTTGCTTAGCACTATGCTACGACATGGGTTTTAGAGCTTCTTCTAGCATTCTACACATTCGCATTTTCATCCAATTTGTCTTCCTTAAATTATTTATCATCTTCAGAGCGGAAAAGAGTCACCGATATATCCTTCCGTGGGGTTTTCACCCCTAAGTTCGAGTTTGTAGCTAGTGCTTTTGCAGTAGATGGAGTGTTAACGTTTTCTGCCATCATCATTCTTGGAGCTCCGCCCATTGCTTCCTTTCGATTATAACCCCTTCGTACGACCCTGATGGCGGTCTCGCAAAATAGAGTGGATCGCTGGTGATCCATAGTACATGGATCACTAGCGATCCACGTACTTAAGTGATTTTAGACTTTGTGGCAACCTGGCAAAATAGTATGGATCGCTGGTGATCCATAGTACTAAATTGATTTCGGTACTTTGTCTTCTGGAGTTTATGGTGGTCTGGTGAAAAGGTATGGATCGCTAGCAACCCGTGTACTTAAGTGATTACTGAGTTTTACCTTTAGGATCGCGTCTACTATCTCATGTTAATATTCTCTGTCACCATAGCATGTGTTTGCTTGCTTTTTCACCGATCCTTCTTGGTTTGTTCTTCTTTTCTCAATAGAAAACCTTCTAAGTAGAGATTGAGAATCTAACTTTTGAACCTATCTGATCTAAAGTAGATAGCTAGATCTAAGCCTGAGTTCGATTCTCGGTGAAAGCACCAAAATGTTGACCCAAAAAATATACCAACACCCTGGTTTGAGTTTGAAAGCACCAGCCCTGTTCTGAGTAGCAATATCACAGATAACAAATATGGAAAAAGAACAGTAAAAGAAAGAAGATAGAGAAGTTTTATAGTGGTTCGGCTGTTAATGAAGCCTATATCCACCTTATAGTTTTACTATAGACTCATTACTATTACAAGAGATAAGGATTTGATTATCTTTATGTGAGTTGAATCCCCAGAGTTGGAATCCACTGGAGAATCACAGTGAATTCCTTTGGAGATTGTCGTGAGGGAAGTATAGAGTGAAGAATAGTTCCACCAGAGCTTCAGCAAACAGTCTGGGGAAGATCCTATTTATGTTGCAGGTTGGATGATATTTATAGAGATCGGAGGACTTCTGGGCTAGCCCACTTCATCAACTTCTCGCAGATGGAGGTATAACGATCTATGAGGCTTTAGCTCATGATTCGAGCCAAAAACATGGTCGCTAGCGACCCATAGGGTTGGCTCACGTCATGAGCTAAGGACTTAGCTCCTTAGCCACTACCTTGGTTGGTCGGTTTATTATTAGCTTATCGATGACTCATGAAGAAGCATGGGTCGCTAGCGACCCATGGTGTATGGGTCACTAACGACCCATACACTTAGCATATTCTTAGCATGTTTCTTCCTTCTTTCTCCTCTTTCATTTAGCAGAGCAACCTTTCACTTTACATGGGTCGCCAGTGATCCATAGGGCATGGGTCACTGGTGATCCAGACACTTTGATGCTTTTTGGAGTTTGGGGTTTGGGATGTCTCCATGGTCTTATATCGTCGTTGCTTGCGCAATCTCGATGCACGTTGTTCCGTTTTGACGGTAGTTCACTAGCCTTTTGCACTCAACTGCTGATTGGGCTATAAAAATGCTAGTCCGTTGGTTTAATCGATATCGATTGTTGTCTCAGTAATATAGCTGGGTGTAGATCAGGGTATGGGTGCTTGGTGAGTTATTTAGGAAGTAGGAGTATTGGACGGCATGGAAGAGATGGAGAAAGTGAAGAAATGGTAAAGATTTTGTTGTGAGAAAATGGAGAGGTGGTGATTCTATTTATACATGAAGCTTCACATGTAAAATGACCCTTTTATCCTTACTAAATTTTGATTTTCAACCCTCTTTTTATCATTTTTTAAATCTATGACTTAATCTCTAAGTACAACATTTAATGAAGAGGAGATGGTTGTGTTTGAGATTTGTACAAATGAAATGATTATTCTACTTTTATTTAATTGAACAAAATATATAAAACATAAATGCTACTTTTCCATGCAAGGATTTGACATGTGCATTTATGTGGATTGATGCTTAAGTATTTTTTGGTAATGATTATGTTTAGTAAAGATTTTATTAAAAAAATTATGTCAAATCAAAAACTTTTATAATTTATGTTATATACTTTTTCAAAAACAAACTTTTTCCTTATCTGCCAAATATTTACATGTTTATAAGTGTGTAAATATGTTAGTGTGAAGCTATATAGGTTTAAAATAAATCATACTGCAAAACGTTTAAACAAACTGTATGGAACAAAACATTGGTTTTTGACAAAAAATTTACAGTCATATATTGTCATTTTTGTTAAACTATTTATCTATGTAAAAATTTGAAAATAAGTTTCTTATTATTTTTAGATAAAGTTTATTTGAGTTATAAAACCATATTTAATAATATTAAATTTCAATTATGAAAATATGACGTTGATTTGTCAATGCGCGACAAAATTTGTTAATTTTTATAATACAATTTTATATCTTTATAAAACCATTATAAATAAAATTTATATTATTATTATATCATTATCTGACCATTAAAAAGAGTTAATTATCATTTATAACAATTACTCAAGTGTATATTAAATTTTATCGAAAACTGGCTTTTGTTATTTTTCGAAGAAAATCCACATTTCTGGATTTTTATGTAATTAAATTCTTAAAATAAGTTTACCATCCTTATTTATTTTATAAGATATGACTATTAGGTTTGAAAATTCTATACTTGAATATTTAAAATAATTTAAATATTCCATTTTCAAAACGGTAAAATTATGGGACGTTACTTTCTCCCCTCCTTCAAAAAATTTCATCCCCGAAATTAAAAATCTAGACTTACAAGGATACATATCTTGTAACCGAGTCTGAAATAAAATTCTATTCTTTGATATTTTTTTTCAAAAAAGGGTAAAAGAAAGGTCCACTGAATACTGATATTGTATAACGATGTCATCAGAAATATATATAAAACCATATAGGTTCATACCGCCTAGCCTTTGCACGTACTACATACTTAATGTAATATACATAGTCAAAATATAAATCAATAGAACTCCCCAAAATGAATCATCCATACTGTAGAACTCAATAAAAATATATCATCCATACTAACCATCCCTACTCGTTAGACTCCTCGTCCGATGGTCCTTCCAAATACACCACATCTAGTATAACCTTCTCATCTTCCTCTTCTTCCGGCTCCTCATCCTCTTGCATCACAGCCCAACCAGGTGGCTACCAGGGTTGTCTTGTTGGAACCCAGGGAATATGACCCATCCCTACTGGAGAATGCACATTTATCTCCTCCAAAACAAGATCCTCAATCGGCTCTAGGATTGGCTATCCCATCACCGGAATATGAGTGACCATCTCCCATATGATACCCTTGTCATTATCTAATGGTCTACAACCGTTGACCCAAAAAATGGACCAACACCCAAGTTTGAGTTTGAAAGCACCAACTCTGTTCTGATAGAGCAATATCACAGATAACAGATATAGAAAAAGAACAGTAAAAGAAAGAAGACAGAGAACTTTTATAGTGGTTCGACTGTTAATGAAGCCTACGTCCACTTTATAGTTTTACTATAGACTTATTGTTGTTACAAGAAATAAGGCTTTGATTATCTTTATATGAGTTGAATCCTCGAAGTTGGAATCCACTAGAGAATCATAGTGAACTCCTTTGGAGACTGTTGTGAAGGAGGTGGAGAGTGAAAAATAGTTCCAACAGAGCTTCAGAAACTAGTCCGGAGAAGATCATGTTTATGTTGCAGGTAGGATTGTATTTATAGAGATCAGAGGACTTCTGGGCCAACCCACTTCATCAACTTCTTGTAGATGGATGTATAACAACTTAGGAGGCTTTAGCTCGTGATTCGAGCCAAAAACATGGGATGCTAGCGACCCATAGGGTTGGCTCACCTCACGAGCTAAGGACTTAACTCCTTAGCCACTACCTTGCTTGGTCGGCTTATTATTAGCTTGTCGATGACTCGGGAATAAGCATGGGTCGCTAGAAACCCATACACTTAGCATATTCTTAGCATTTTTCTTCCTTCTTTCTCCTCTTCCATTTAACAGAGCAATCTTCCACTTTACATTGGTCGCCAGCAATCCATAGGGCATGGGTCGCTGGTTATACAAACACTTTGATGCTTTTTGGAGTTTGGGGTTTGGGATATCTCCATGGTCTTGTATTATCGTTGCTTGTGCAGTCTCATTGCATATTGTCCCGTTTTGATGGGAGTTCACTAGCTGTTTGCACTCAACTACTGATTGGGCTGTAAGAATGCTGGTCCCTTGGTTTAATCGATCTCAGTTGTTGTCTCAGTAATACAGCTTGGCTATCGTTCACTCCTTGCCTTAGCCTTTCTAGTTAGATTCTAAGCCATCCTGATGTTACGAGATTGTTCTGCTTTCCAGTGGGTCCTGCTGGGTTAAAACCCGGATACCCTTGTCGCTATCTAATGGTCTACAACCAAGCATCATACATCCCTGAATCCTCTCCTGAAGGTTCCTCCTCACTAGGCTCATCTCCTATTAGCTCCTCGCTGACAAACTCATCCTCTATCGGCTTCTCATCCTGATCCTCCTTGCTAAAAGGATCTGCAATCCAATTATCTTAGTCGTCGTCCTCTACCTCTATATCAATCTCTACCTCATAATCCTCTACTACAGGAATTATCATATCCTCATCGACTGAGATAACTATCGAATCATCAATTGATCCTATCACAACTCCAGATGGCTCCCCTACTTGAACATCCTCCTCCTCGTCACTAGTATTGGGAGTATCTAACACCTCTAAATCTCAATACTTTGCTAATGCCCTCCTAAGTCTTTCCCTCAGCTTTAAACACTCTACTTTAGTTAATCTCTACAATGATAGAAAACTTAGGATCAGTTATTGGGTTTTTTTATATACCTAAACCATTTATAAGGTTATTTAACCCTCTTTTCTTTTCTTATTTACCTAATGTCTTAATTACTTATGAAGTTTAATCTTATTCACGTATTACTAAATAATTTCCTACTAAAGGTGCATCTTTACCAAATGATTTCAAATCCATGTTATCTACCCAGATTTAGGAGTTTTATTTATCTAACTGGATTGTTTTAATTTAAATTTTCCCAACCCTTTCTGTTTGATCCATGTCAAATTTTAAAACGCAATATATCTTCCAAGGAGTAGGAGAGTCTTTGAAAGATTTTTCACAAAGATTTAATGATGCGGTAACTATGGTGAGCAATCCTTAAGAAAATATTGTGTTGATGGTACTGATCAAGGGATCCATCCTGATACTAATTTTGGGAGATGGTTGAAGATGAAACCCCACGGATGTGTTCTACAAAAAGGTGACTCGGTTCTTGTGCTTGGAAGAGGCGAGCATGACCATCAGAAAAACAACTACTAGCAGTCGGCAAACGTGATATGAAGTAAAGTTGCTATAGAATAATCCGGAAGGAATTTTGGTAGTGTTGATGTTAATGTGGAAAATAGAGGTGATGGACAGAGCAAGGAAAACAATGGTGTTAAAGATGAGAAATTGGATTCAAGGAGGCATCCCAGAATCTCGAAATATGAAACCTACACTTAACTGAATAATTCAATTGAGAATATATAATTGGCTACTCAACATAAAGAGTAGTATAGAAAACCGGTTCCAAGGAGTCGACTAAAAAGGAGAAAAAGTCTGGCAAGGTTTGCCGATTTCACGAGACCCACATTCACAACAACAATGAATCTACAAATTTGCGTGATATGATCGAAGTTTTGGTTTGCAAGAAGAAGTTGCAACAATTTGTGCAAGCCCCTAAGAACAGCAAGCAAGGAACTTCAAACCCCCAATAAGGGCAAGCCGGGCCTTGTGTTGAGGAGCCCAAGCGGATTTAGAAGCGATTTTTTGTTAATAATATTATTGGAGGACGACGTCCATCTGAGAAGAGCTGAAATGAGATGGAGTGATATGTAGGTGCTTTAAAGCGATGTGAATTAGAGCTATTTTTCCTCGAAGACGATGTTCCGGTAAACCAACTCAGGACTACAGTAGGTGACATTGTTTTTAGAAATCAAGATGCCGATGAGGTGGAAGCCCCATCGATAGACCCGCTAGTGATATTGGCCATTATCGACCCTACAATTGTGTGGAAGGTGCTAGTTAACTGTGGGAGTTCAGTCAACAATTTGTTCAAGAAGGCCTATGACCAACTGCTTTAGGAGGGCAAGGACTTAAAGTCATATTTATCTCAAACCCAGGGATTTACATGACTGCTACTGATTCAATGGGATGCGTTGACCTACTGCTGGTGCTTGGAGAAGACGACCATGAGAGAGTGCATGCCATGCCTTTTATATTTTGGACTCTATTCTGCTTATAATTCTTTTTTAGGCTGATCGACCCTTGTAGAATTTCGAGCAGCCATAGCTCCATGGTGCTTAAGGATGAAGTTCTCGATAGAGAACGGTGTGGGAATAGTGTAAGATAATCAGGGGCTTGGCCACGAATGTTATGTCGCTTAGCCGAAAGAGGCGAGGTGAAGAGAGAAAGGAAAGGGCATGGAGAGGACTCTCTGCATCAAGGCTTTAGATGTATAGCAACCACCGCTTGAGTCGTGACTCAAGCACCATATGTGGTTCAATAAGGATATGGATCCACGGGAAAGGACAAAGGGCTGAAGAGCAGCTCTAGTTAGGTTAACGGTCAACGTCCCAATCAGCTAAGATAATCCTATGCAGGTCCTAAAGGTTGGATCGCATCTCGACGTGAAGATGATGAAAGAGTTGGTTGACTTTCTCTGCGTGAACTTGGATGTGTTCATCTGGACTCACAAATACATGTGTGGAATATCGTTAGAGATTGCAAGCCACTCCTTGAACATAATTTCTAAATGTGTTTCGATAAAACAGAAGCATCGTTGCCTGTGTTTACGGAGATCCGTTGTACTTAAAGATGAAGTGGAGAAATAGAGAGACAATGGCTTCATCTGTGACATCATATACCCGGAGTGGGTATCCAAGCCAGCCCTGGTAGAGAAAGCAAAGAGGAAGTGGAGGACATGAAATGACTATTTTGACCTGAATAAGGCATGCCCGAAGGAAAGCTTCCCTCTCCCGATGATTGGTCAGCTAGTGGACCTGAGCATGAATTGCTTTTGTTCATGGATGAATACTCTGGATCCAATCAGATTCCAATGCATGTCTTGGACTAAGAACTCACTGGCTTTATCACCAACCTAGGACTATGCTACAATCTTGTCATGCCCTTTTGAATGAAGAATGTTGGAGTGAATTACTAAAGGTTGGTGAACAAGATATTTAAAGATCAGATAAGGTGCTTGATAGAGGTCTATGTAGACGATATGCTCGCGAAGTCACGGCGATCGAGGATCCACATAGATGACTAGGCAAAGATATTCAGCGTAATCCCGAAGTACGAGATGAAGCTCAACCCTTTGAAATGCTAACTTGGTGTTGCATTAGGTAAATTCTTAAGCTTTATCGTGAACCTCCATGGAATCGAAGCCAATCCGGAGAAGATCAAAACACTGAGAAACATCAAATCCCCAAAAATGATCAAAGAGGTAAAGAGTTTGAATGTGAAGGTCGTCGCCCTGATTTGATTCATCTCTAGAGCTATTGACAAATGCGTCCTTTCTTTCAAAGTGATCAAGAAAGAGAAGTGGAATTTCACTTGGACGTTGGAATGCATGGACACATTCTAGGCTTTGGTGGATCATTTAGAGAGACCCCTTATTCTGTCGAAACCGCTGGAAGATGAGGACTTATTTATTTATTGGTGCATGCTTTTAGCGTTGCAATCATGCGTAAGGATTCCCAAATCCAGAATCCAGTGTACCATTAGCAAGGTATTGATAGGAGCATAAATTTCATGGGTTAGAGAAGTTCATCACTTGATTGGATGTAATAGGCACACTCTCCTTCGCTACTCTCACCTGGTGAAACCCCATCGCAAGATCCAACTTAGAAAACACTCTAGTGCCATGAAGCTGATCGAACAAGTCAGCAATACATTGGAGTGGATACTTGTTCTTCTTTTTCACTTTATTCAGCTCATGGTAATCAACACATAATCTAAGGGAGCTATCCGCCTTCGTGGCAAGGGTGCTTCCCACTCAGGTATACTCCAATTAATGAACCCTTTTTGCTAAAGATCATTCACTTGCATCTCAAGCTCTCTCTACTCTCTAGGTGCCATCCTCCTTAATGGCATCACTATTAGTCAAGCTTCTATAACTAAATCAATACAGATTTAATGCCATCCTCCTCTTAACTACATCCCGTATCTAGAGGCCAAAAGCTAAGCGCTACAGATGCTACAGTCATCTATAGTATTAACCTCTGATGACAAAATAGGGTAATACTAATGGTATCCATAGTATCAGAAGTACTTGAATATGAACAAAATCACATATTTCCACAAAAAACATTTTACTGCATACATTTAAAAACAATAATTCATATCCAAGTTACATGACCCCATAACATCTCCCAGGAAAAGGTCAAATATAATCATTACAACAATATGCCAAGAGCGACATATGACGATGCCCTCTTGGTTGATCAGAATCAATATAGTCATATCTGACTTAATAGACACAGCTAAACAGAATAAACTGCAACTCCTAATTAGCTATCCGATAGCCACCTGCTCATCTCCGGAAGCTTTATTCATCAAAACCCCTAAAATGTGAAAGCCTCAACCCTCAATCTACTCAAATCAATTTTGAGTACCCAAGAGTTTAAGCGGAAAACAAAAACTCCGAGTCAAACTTAAAGTCTGGCATGATTATTGCTATACATCTCGATTTTTTATTGTCAAGTGAGACCATGCAACTTAGCGAAACGGATTTCCCCTCACTAAAACCCCTTTAAATCGTTACTTTTGCAAATCTTTATCCTGCAACCAAAACTGATTAAAAACTGTAAAGCATTATTATGTAAAAATATATATTAGGTAACAAATGAACTATCTTTTCAGACACTGTAGTTTTTTTAGTTAACTGTTAACCTTTGGCTGACTCGGGCCTACTAGATAATATAATCAAAATAATCTAACATCTGCTAAACACTCTTTTCTGGATGGTCTGTCCTTAGCTATATGTTAAATACTTCTCTTCTGAATGGTCTGTCCCTAACTTAACATCTCCTAGGGTCACCTGATCCTAATAGTTTTGCAGGCTCACTAATAACCTATATGTATACAAACATATATTCCTTTCTATGTGTAATCTTAATTTTAGTCTTACCTGCGACAAAGCCCTACACACTGGAAATTTGGACTAAATTAGCTGAGGTTAATAGCTAATGTATATGGCGCGACCTTATACCAGTCTCATTTGGTATTCTAATATCTGAGTCATTTTACTTAGGGTTTACTACCCTTTAAATTTTCCCTGAAAACCTTTTCTTCCCAAATTGATTTAAACCTTCAAATCAAACTTAAACAAGTAAAATACATATACTCTATGCTTTACTCAAAATCACCTTGCCATATTATATATACTTTACTCAAATCTTAGTTGATGAAAACATTTAAACCTTAGAAAGTACCCCTTTCGAATCCATTGAAAGTATCCCTTTCGAAACCATTGAAAGTATCTCTTTCTAAACCAAGTAAAACCCTTTATTTAATCAAGTCCGAAAGGCCATAATCATCCTTTCGAAACCACTCTCAAAATCTTTTGAAACCATCAAAACCTTCCTTTCGAAAGATTTAAAAACCTTAGACATCTTCCTCTTAAAACCTTTAAACGTTGTCTTTTGAAACCCTTTGGAAAACCTTTCCTTTCAACTCTGTCAAAACAATCAGAAAAACCTTCTCATTCGAACCTTTCGAAATCCTTGGGGAACTATCCCTTCGAAAACATTCTTTAAAACCTTTCGGAAGCATCAAACCTTTATATATGCAAACCTTTCGAAAGAACTTGGATTTAATTTAAAACATGTGTAAACACCTTTCGAAAACATTTGGGTTACACTTCAATTATAGAAAAAGGGCCATTAAATCATTTAAGTCGAAAGCATCTCTTTCGAAAGCATTTCCTAAGTAAAGAAGTGATGGTGTCGAAACCATCCCTTAGAAAGCATTGGAGAAGCGGCTGAGTTTTAAAAAGCAAAACAACCCTTTCGAAACCATCTGGGTCGAAAAGAAGAAAGTGGCAGCTAAAGGTTTCGACCCAATTGAAAGCAGTTCTTTAAAACAAAAGCGCAACCTAATCGAAACCATTCCTTTAAAACTATTTGACCTAGTTGATAGCCAACCAAGTCAATAGCTATTCATTCGAAAGCAAACACAACATTTCCATTTAAAAGCAAAGTAGCGTTTCGACCCCTTCGAAAGCCCTTGTTTTGACCCAATCCTTCTGCCTTTGTCCACTTTACTACATACCGGATATTTGATACCATGTGCATTAGTTTCAATGGAGTCAGAGGCGAAGTAAAGGACTCGGAAGCCAGGTGCCAAAAGCATCGAAATAGTTAAAACCATGTAGATTTGTCCCTTTTAAACTATTTCTTTATACCTAACCTGCCTTGTTTGTCAAATTATGATTGGTTGTAAATTTCTCTTTTCCAAAAGTATGGCCAACCTTCCAGAAATAACAATTTTTATTTATTTACAAAAAGCCCCTTCTCCTTTTATAAATATATAAAAAAACTAAGTCTCGTACCTTAAATAATTTCATATATCCTTTAAAACACTTAGGAAAATTCTACAAAAATTTCTGAAAAATCACTTTTTTTATGTTTTCTAAAATATATAAATTTTAGACCCTAATCCAATATAATTTGGTTGTAATTAGTTTATAAACCAAAATAACATTTCTTTTAGTAGAAAACTTATATAAAATACACGAAAATTCCGAAAATACTGAAAATTGAAACCCATCTCTAAAATATCATTTCTGATCTACATAAAAATTCGCAAGGCATTTGGATGTCATTTAATAGGGTTTTCATATCAAAACATATCATAAAATATATATGAACAAGCATAAATCATCAACAAGTACATATAATCATTCCATCATTCAAAAACAGGGAAAATCATTGCAAAACATTTTTGATTTAATCTTAAAACCAAAAAAAAGAAATAAAAGATGTAATCATTATTCACCTTATCTTTAGAGATTAAGGAGTTCGAGATTTGGATGGATTTGATTTGATTTAGCTTCTTCCTTAGCTTTTCTTAATCTTCTTCCTCTTTCTCTTGTTAATGGTGGCCGGCGTAAAATATAATTTTTGAAATTGCAAGTGAATGTCTATGGGGATACACGGCCAAGGTTTAAGGACATAAGAATAGCATCTTTCCTATTTTACTCCTCCTCTATTTCATTTTAACCCTCCTTTTAATTCATTGTTTAAATGGCACGACTACCCCTTAACTAAAATCAAATCTCAACCCCCTCATAAACATATTATTTTATTTTATTTAGCTAATTAGATATCCTAAATAATGTTATTAAAAATATGGGGTGTTACAGACTCCCTTCCTTAAAGAATTTTGTCCTCGAAATTACGATAAGGTACACAACAATTCAATCAAAAAGGTAAAACATACCATCAAATAAGTCAGGATAAGTATCTCTAATCCTACTCTCAATATCCTAAGTACAGTCTGTGTCATAGTCACTCCACTAGATCTTGACTAATCTGACCGTTATGGTTTTAAGCCTCTTCTCATCTCTCGTAACAATACGAATCGGCTTTCTCACTATAGTCAAGTCCAACTCTACTACTAAATGCTCTAACATGGTCGGTACTATAGTACTCTCCGGGTCTCTAACACACTTTTTGAGATGAGAAACATGGAAAACATCATGGACTCCTACCAAATTGCTCGGTAACTCAACTCTATACATGAGTTTCCTGATCCTCTCAACAGTAGGAAAAGGTCCAACGAATCTTGGTGCCAACTTTCATGATCTTCTGAATCTGATCATACCCTTCATCGGTGACACCATGATGAAATCCTGATCTCCAACTGAGAACTCTAAATCTTTCCGCCTTTTATCTGCGTAACTCTTATGCCTAGACCGAGCCTTCTTCTTTCTAGCCCGAATGACCTCAATCTTTTCTACGGCTTCTCTAACCAAATCTAGACCAAGAACCAACTCCCTGGTCTCAAACCAACAAACGTGAGATTTGCATGGCCTTCCATACAAAGCTTCAAACGGTGCCATCCTAATACTAGTATGTAGTTATACAAAAACTCAGCTAAATGCAGATGGTATTCCCATGATCCCCCGATATCTAGCATACAAGCTTGAAACAAGTCCTCCAAGACTTTGTTAACTCTTTCTGTTTGCCCATCTATCTGTGGATGGTAAGCGGTACTCACCTTGAGCTGGAATGCCAAAACTTCTTGTAGACTCTTCCAGAACTCGCTAGTGAATAAGGAATTCTATTGCTTACTATACTGCAAAGGGTTCTGTACAGTCTAACTACAACTTTCATAAACAACCTCGCTAAAATAGCTCTCATTCTAGTTGACCTAACTGGAATAAAATGGGCACTCTTTGTCAATCTGTCCACTATGACCCATATACTTTATTTCCTCTTTTCGACCTTGGCAAGCCGTCAATAAAACCCATAGAATAGAATCCCATTTCCATACCAGAATATCTAATGGCTGAAGCAACCTATGTGAGAAATGCGGATTAAGGATCTTAAGGCTAGAATTAACACTAGAGGGGGGGTGAATAATGTTTTAAGAAATCTGTTAATCTTTTTGAGTTTATCTTAATTTGTTAAGAATGTATGCACTAATCAGACACAGATAAGAAAACAGAATCAAACACAGATGCAAAAATAAAGTAAAAGCAGTAAAGGAAAGAACACACCGGATTTTATACTGGTTCGGAGTTACCGTACATCCAGTCCTGCACAACTAAGTACGGATTTCCTTTCAAAAGCAATTCAACAATTACAACCCTCGGTTTCAAGGCTACGAGGTACACCCTCCAGAATAACAATCCTCTGGGTAGAGATACTTGATTTCCGGGGCAACAAGTTCACCCAATTGATTTCCAAGGCTACAATCATACCTTTTCTCGCTCGATTGATTTCCAAGGCTACAATCATACCTTTTCTCGCTCGATTGATTACAAAGAAGTCTATAACTCAGATTAGCACTTGGATCTTGTAGAGATAGTGATGGAGAATCACACTAGAAATAATCGAGTATAATTCGATGTTGATTTCGGTAGAGTAACGGTATGATTTTGTATTAAGAAATGTGGAAGAAGAAGAGGACTGAAAACCAGAAAAAAGTGATTAAAAGTTCGTTGACACTGACCCCTATTTATAGAAGAACAACAGTCATGTCCATTCGTGAAGAGTTATGGCGAATAGATACTTCTTTTGAAATTTGAATTTTGAAGCCAACTGACACTATGTCGACATGGGGCATATGGGTATGTCGACATCCCAAAGGGATTTTTGGTGTTATGATTTTCTTTGAAAATAACCTCTATTTTATATTAAAATTATTTTAAACTTTATAAATATACTTAACTATAGTTAAAATACATAAGTAAATATAAAGAACAATATATACATAATTTAACTATAATTTTATATTTAAATCTAAGTATAAATATTTAAAAGTTAAATATATTATTTGAAAAGATAGTTTAAAATCAGGAGTAATTTGACTCTGAAAATAAAGATGTTTTTGAGGCTAAAATTATTTAAAATCAGGACAGAGAGTTTTGAATCTTTTAAAAGGAAAGTTTTGAAATCATTTTGAAAACAAGATAATTTTATAAAATCATTTGAATTAAAATTAGTGGATACAAAACAATGTCCCACTAGATTTTCGTAGGTTCCATCCTACTTAGGGTTCCATCCCTTTAACGGGCTCGAAGTGGATTCCATTCCACGGATAAATTGGATATTAAGATGTTAGTGCCTTTCTATGAGTTTTAACAAATATTCCTAATAAAACAAACTTAACCTTGAACTCTTGAACTCTTGATAATCTTGATAATCTTGATAATCTTGATAATCTTGATACTCATGAGTCTTCTACCTCTATATCTTGAATCTTTATTTTGTACAGTCTTCATTCTTGATACCTGCATGGTTAGATCCTGCATATACATATATATCTAAACTTTTAATGTTAGTATTTATATTTTATAATCTATTCTAAGGTTGTTGTCATCAAAACCAACTCCTCAGGGACTAATAATCTCCCCCTTTTTGATGATGACAACCTTTGTTTATAAAATATCACTTATATCCTAATAACTCCCCCTAAAACTAACAATTCCCCCTTAATCTATGCCTAACTATCCTATTTTATACTTCTCCCCCTTTGTCATCAACAAAAACTTACTCCCCCTTATTCTTGGACTTCAATACCTGCATTGGTAAACTATACAATGGAATATATACTATATGGATTAAGAAATAATGATACTTATGAGCATAATAAACTTAATTAAAAACTTTATTAATTTTAGTGTGTATATATATGTTTCACACATCAAACTTCAAACCAAATAAAATTAATTCACACAAAGTATCAAATCAAACCAAATCAAACAAATTAATTCAAACAAATCAAACAAAGAAAGACAATTAAACGTTACGAGGAACATCAACCCATCCTTCTTCTCCAAAGATAGGGTCTTGTTTGATGGCATCCCAATTCTCATTATCAACAGATAGAGAAATGGGAGGATGTACTTCATTATCATCCTTGTTCATGGAGGAGATCATCTAACGAATTGCATCGAAGTGTCTCTCTTGTTTCTTGATCATCTGCATTTGACTCAGTTCTAAGTGACGTTGATTACGAAGGATGATAGAGAGAATATTCTTGAATGAATTGAGTGTTTCTTCAAGATTTTTCAGATAGATTATGAATAGGATTGGCCATAATTGAATTAGAGAAAGAAATGAAGGATATAGAGAATGAAAAATAAATTTCAGTGAAGATTTCTGGAAGAAAAGGGTATATATAGGTGTAGAAATTCGTTTGAAATGACTAGACATTTGGTAGTTATTCCAATTTCAAGTTCAAAATCAATAATCACAGTACATGTCGACATGGTCTAGAGGGGTATGTCGACATACTATAGTGAATTTTGATAATAATTTTATTTTGTGAATAATGATGTATATATATTTCTATACTATACTAACATTTATTCAAAAATAAGCTAGATGACAGGAAGGAAATTCAATTTCATTGCATAATAGGATAATACAATGATTAAACATAAAGAACTACACGAACATTCGAAATAAAACAAACTAAGACAAATACAATAAGATACTAAAAGATAAAACTAGTTAGAAGATGAAGGTGATGAAGATAGTCCAAGTTTCTTGCTAACTTTTGAAAAGAACTTGTTCATCTTCGAAGACATGTTATCCAACTTCTTACTAACGGATCGTTTTAAAATCCGTTGATTCTCCACAATTATCTTTTGGTTTTTGAGAAGGGTTTTGTTGGAAGGATTGGATGGATATTCAATACTTTCTAGAGATGTTTCACCTTCTTCTTCTTCTATTTCCATTTCAACCCTTTCTTCTTCCTCTTCCATTTCTTCCATTTCCTCACGAGCCAAACGCTCTTCCTTTTCGGTAAGGGTTTCATAAGGTTGAAAAACATATGGGATTTTCATGAGAGAAATATTTGAGATATTAAAAACTTTTCTTGAAATAAATTCTTCCCCTTTGAAATTTACTCCAAAATAGTTGAAAATCCGAGTAAGGTAAATTCCATGATATAAAGTGTTTTCTTCCATTTCAAAATTTTTAGGACGAAGTTCATCCAAAATAACTTGCGCCCAATTGATATCATAATTTCCGAAAATAGCAAAAAGTGCTTTGCACACTTTTGAAGTAGGATTGTTAAAATTTCCCGATCTTGGGGTCAAAGTATGTTGTAAAAGAAGATTGACAATTCTTGCTTTAGGACGAAAGTTTCGATTCTTAAATTCAAAGTTTTCATTTTCTTCAAAAATATGATGAAATGTCTCACGATCATGTTCATCGATTTGAAAACTAGAAAGATCCATTCCCATGCTTTTGCAATTGAGAATGGTACCCAAAAGGTCACAATTCAAAACAATTTGAGTGCCTTTGACATTACTCCAAATTTCATTCTCATTTCCAATATAAAAACCACGGTTTAAATTAGCATAGAAGATTTTGACAAGATTGGGATAGCAAACAAAATCATTTTGAGATGAGTCAATAAGACTTAAAACACCATTGTTTGCAAAAGGAGAATCAATTTCATAAGAAGAAAAATCTTGAAAAATAGAAAATTTTCTGGGATGGACTTTGGCATAATTAGCATAATTGATGTATGCTTTAATTGCCTCCGAATCATTGAGTAATTGCTCTTTGATTTTTCTGGAAATTCTCATGGTTGAGGGGTTGCTTGAAGAAGCCATTAGAGTAGAGAGTAGAGAGCTTGAAGATATCAAGGAGAGTTTGAATTTAAAAATGAAAGTGAAAAGATATGATAAAAGATAGTGAATAAATAGACTTTCAAAGGACATATTCTCTGGTCAAAAGGTATCTTTTTAGAGAAATAAATGAAGTGAAAAGGTGGAGGGAAATTCAAACATTTGAATTCAAAATTTGAAATTCAAATTCAGGTAGGCATGTCGACATCGTGGTAGGGGCCATGTCGACATGTGCCTTTGAATTTTCATGACATGATATTCCTAAGTTATATATATATATAAAAATATTATTATTAATGTCTATATTTCTGAAATATTATTATATATTTCAGAATGTGTCAAAAATAATAAAAATAATAATAAAATAATAAATTAATAGTAAAAAATAGAAAATAAATTTTAAAATTCAAAGAGCATATCAATTCAAAATCAATCAATTCAAGCAATTAAAAAACAACCAATCAATCAATCAATCAAGCAACTAATTCTATGCAAGAAATTTCAACCAATTGTATTGTAAATGTGTACCTTTTTCTGAATCCATTTCTTTGAATTCGTCGGAGTCGTGAACTGCAGTGAAACACAAATTCGAATTATCCGTCTTTTGATCATCATCACTTGAGGATGAGTCTGAGTCATCTAGAGTAGCAGTAAATGCATGCTTCCGTTTCTTTGCTGGTTCATTGTTTATAGGAGGATTCTGCCTATCTGGATACGGACAGTCTCTTTTGATATGACCTGGTTCGTCACAATTGAAGCATTTAACAAAGTTTGGTACTGTAGTCTGATTACCGGAATTCTTAAAGTTGTTTCTCTTGAGATTATTCATCTTTCTGTATTTCAGAAAATTCCGAAAATTCCTGGTCATAAATGTTATCTCTTCATCATTATCACTGTTTGAATCTGATCCATCGGTTAATGCATTGAATGCCATTGATTTCTTCTCAGATGCTTTGCTTTCTCTTCTCCCGATCATTTGAACTTCAAATGACATTAGATTTCCGATCAATTCTTCTATCTTTAAAGTACTGATGTCATTTGCCTCTCCAATCGCAAGTGTCTTTTGATCCCATTCTGGAGTGAGAGAATTCAAAAAAAATTGACTTGATCTTCTTCCGAAAATTCTTTTCCCAAAGATATTAAAGAATGCACAATATCTTGAAATCGACTATACATATCTGAAATAGACTCATTAGTATTCATTTTAAATAACTGAAACTGATTTGTGAGCATGGAAATTTTGGTCTGTTTAACTTTGCTTATTCCTTCGTGAGTTACTTGCAAAGTCTTCCAGATTTCATATGCAGACTTACAAACTGACACTCTATTAAATTCATTTCTTTCAAGTGAACAAAACAGAATATTCATTGCTTTAGAATTATTTTGTGCAACAGTCTTTTGCTCAGTGGTCCACTGTGCAAAATTAGTTGTGGGTTCAGAATATTCAGTTTGTGTGATATTCCATATTTCTAATCCTACAGATTGTAAATATACTTTCATCCTACAAGCCCAATATGCATAGTTACTGGCATTAAAAAGTGGTGGTCTGGCAGTAGACTGACCTTCTACAAATGAACTAGTGTTAGTGGAAATAGCAGTACTAGTGTTAGTAGCCATTTTAAAACTTTTCAAAATTCAGATTATGAAACTTTTGAAAACAAAGCTCTGATACCAAATGAGAGAAATGCGGATTAAGGATCTTAAGACTAGAATTAACACTAGAGGGGGGGTGAATAGTGTTTTAAGAAATCAGTTAATCTTTTTGAGTTTATCTTAATTTGTTAACAATGTATGCACTAATCAGACACAGATAAGAACATAGAATCAAACACAGATGCAAAAATAAAGTAAAAGCAGTAAAGCAAAGAACACACCGGATTTTATACTGGTTCGGAGTTACCGTACATCCAGTCCCGCACAACTAAGTACAGATTTCCTTTCAAAAGCAATTCAATAATTACAACCCTCGGTTTCAAGGCTACGAGGTACACCCTCCAGAATAACAATCCTCTGGGTAGAGATACTTGATTTCCGGGGCAACAAGTTCACCCAATTGATTTCCAAGGCTACAAGCACACCTTTTCTCGCTCGATTGATTTCCAAGGCTACAATCACACCTTTTCTCGCTCGATTGATTACAAAGAAGTCTATAACTCAGATTAGCACTTGGATCTTGTAGAGATAGTGATGGAGAATCACACTAGAAATAATCGAGTATGATTCGATGTTGATTTCGGCAGAGTAATGGTATGATTTTGTTTTAAGAAATGTGGAAGAAGAAGAGGAGTGAAAACCAGAAAAAAGTGATTAAAAGTTCGTTGAAACTGACCCCTATTTATAGAAGAACAACAGCCATGTCCATTCGTGAAGAGTTATGGAGAATAGACACTTCTTTTGAAATTTGAATTTTGAAGCCAACTGACACTATGTCGACATGGGGCATATGGGTATGTCGACATCCCAAAGGGATTTTTGGTGTTATGATTTTCTTTGAAAATAACCTCTATTTTATATTAAAATTATTTTAAACTTTATAAATATACTTAACTATAGTTAAAATACATAAGTAAATATAAAGAACAATATATACATAATTTAACTATAATTTTATATTTAAATCTAAGTATAAATTTTTAAAAGTTAAATATATTATTTGAAAAGATAGTTTAAAATCAGGAGTAATTTGACTCTGAAAATAAAGAAGTTTTTGAGGCTAAAATTATTTAAAATCAGGACAGAGAGTTTTGAATCTTTTAAAAGGAAAGTTTTGAAATCATTTTGAAAACAAGATAATTTTATAAAATCATTTGAATTAAAATTAGTGGATACAAAGCAATGTCCCACTAGATTTTCGTAGGTTCCATCCTACTTAGGGTTCCATCCCTTTAACGGGCTCGAAGTGGATTCCATTCCACGAATAAATTGGATATTAAGATATCAGTGCCTTTCTATGAGTTTTAACAAATATTCCTAATAAAACAAACTTAACCTTGAACTCTTGAACTCTTGAACTCTTGATAATCTTGATACTCATGAGTCTTCTACCTCTATATCTTGAATCTCTATACTGTACAGTCTTCATTCTTGATACCTGCATGGTTAGATCCTGCATATACATATATATCTAAACTTGTAATGTTAGTATTTATATTTTATAATCTATTCTAAGGTTGTTGTCATCAAAACCAACTCCTCAAGGACTAACAACCTAATCGGCTTCTGATGTTCGGCTTACCTGCTAGTAATTCAAACACTACTTTACCTACAAGCCAACATCTAGTTCATACCATCTCAAAAGAAACTTCTCTTCATATCCTAATACATCTTAGTTCCTCCCGAATGAATAGTGAACTTCGAACGATGGCATTCCTCCAAAACTTCTTTCCTTATGTTTCCTACACTCAATTAATGTTCCTTTCTTTCTCAACCACCCATTTTGGTCAAGACTGAAATCCTTTAAGTCATCGCTCTTCATTCCATCCATTAACTTCGTTATCCGTTTAGCTAACATTGGATTCTCCATTTGTTTAGGAGCAATCCTTTCGATCATCACTGGCTAAACTTCCAAACAAGATAATACGGCGGTCCCTCCACTAGTCCCAGCCTCGGATCTCCACTGAACTCCACAAGCTGACAATGCCTCAAAATCTTTCCACTCAACAATAATCGCCAATTACTTTCTGCTAAGTGCATCTGCAACTTTGTTGCCTTCCCCGTTGTGTACTCAATCCCAAAATTATAAGCAGCAATAAACTCTAGCTATCTCTACTGTCTCATGTTCAGCTACTTCTAAGAGAGCAAATACTTGAGCGACTTATGACCCATATATAACTCAAATCTTTCTCCCAAAAGGTAATATCTCCACACCTTTAATGCAAAAATTACTATAGCTAATTCCAAATCATGCATCAGATACCTGACCGCATGCGGTCTAAGCCATCTAGAAGCATATGATATCACTTTACATTTCTACATTAGCACAACTCCTAATCCCATTCCAGACGCATCTACATAAACCATCAAATCCCCTTTATCTCCTCGAACAACCAACATATGGGATGGGTCAATAAGTATTTCAAACTCTGGAAAGCTTCCTCACACTTATCGATCCACACAAACTTCACATCCTTTCTCGTTAGTTTGGTCATCGAGGTTGCCATCCGCGAAAAATCCTTAATAAATCTCCGATAATAACCAGCTAATCCAAGGAAACTCTTTATCTCAGTCGTTGTCTCGGGTCTCTTCCAACAATTTACCACTTCAATCTTAGTCGGATCTACTGATAACCCTTTCTCTGAGACCGCATGACCAAGAAGCTTCACTTCCTTATTCCAGAAATGACACTTCGATGACTTCACATTCATTTGATGCTGCCTCGGCATCTCAAGCACCACTTTAAGATGTACTTCATGCTCTCTTTCATCCTTAGAGTATATCAGGATATCCTCTACGAAAACCAACATGAACCTATCAAAGTTCTCTTGGAAAACCCGGTTCATCAAATCCACAAAGAATGTCGGCGCATTAGTTAGTCCGAACGACATAACTAACCATTCATACGACCCATATCTGCTCTTAAACACTGTCAAAGTTATACTATCCTCTGCTACTTTGAGCTGATGGAAACCCATTACCAAATCTAACTGAGAAAATACCTTGGCTCCACTCAACTGGTCGAACAAATCATCAACTCTTGGCAATGGATATCGATACTTTATCATCCTCTCGTACAACTTATGATAATCGATACATAGCCTTAACGATCCGTCCAACTTCTTGGCAAACACTATGGCTGCTCCCGAAGGCGAACTACTTAGCCTAATAAAGTTCTTGCCTTCAAAATCAACCAACTACACCTTCAACTCCCTTATCTCTATAGGGTTCATCCTGCTTGGCGGCCTACTCACTGGTTCTGCTTTAGGAACCAAATCTATCTGAAACTCAATGGCTCGTTTCGATGGCAATCCAACTACAGGCTCAAAAACATCCGCGAATTCTGTAACCATGAAAACTCGATTTAGCTCATCTTCCAACTCCATAACACCCAATAAAGCGTTCACCTTGCCGCAACGACTTCCTATGGTATTTCCTACAATCAGGGTGTCTAAGTGATATTCTCCTATCCTGAAAAAAATATTCTAGCATCATACTCACTTAACTAATTCATACCAAGAATAATTCTGAACCCCACAAAATCAAACACATGCAAACTGCAAATAAAAGTATGACCTAACAAGTCAAACTCTAACTGGTCACATCTCAACACTACAGTTACATACCCTCCTATTGGATTCACAACTCGTAAGGAATTAAATATATATGTGGGTTCTAGATTAAGCTTATCTATCAAACATCTAGATATAAAAGAATGGATGCACTAGTATCAAATAGAACGCTCACAGACATACCATGAACCTAAAGCATACCTCCAAAACTGCCTTTCCCTTCTCCTGAGCTGTTAGCTTCCAAGTAGCAGGCTCCAATGCATACACATTGCCCCTTTCCATCCTTAGCGGGCTCTTTGCATTGATTCTTATATTGGCCTATCTGATTGCAGTTGAAGCACTTGATGTTCTTCTTCTCGATCACTTCTTTTACCTTCCCAGTACGACACTCATCGGCGAAATGCCCCTTCTTGTCGCACTTAAAATAAACCACCTCAGACTTTCCTTTCTTTACTGCTCCTCCCTTCTGAGCTCCCTTCTTATGGATGAACTTCCTCTTCTGACATTGCCCAACTTGGACCTCTTTATCCTTACTCTTCTCGAGAGAATCAAGCATTTCCTCATGCCCTAAAGCCATCTCCAATACCACATCACAGGGATCTCTAATATGAGGTAATGTGCCCATTGCTAACACTGGCTTCATCCCCTTGGTAAACTTCTCATTCCTCATTATCACGGTATCAACCGAAGCATACCCATATCCGGCGAACTCCTCAAACCTATTCACATACTCCAAAATAGACATCTCTCCATGTTCTAACTCCACAAACTTCTAGATCAAAAAGGACTACGCCATCACCGACATGAACCTTTCCTGGATCCTCCTTTTAAACTTTGCCCATGTCATTATCTCCTCATCTACACCGACTGTCAAACTATTTCACCAAAATAAAGCTGCTCCCTAAAGCTGTCATAAAGCAAGCCTTCTCTTCTGCTCATCATTGAGCCTCAAGTCAGCAAATATCCTTTCACGATGCAACAACTTGTTCTCCACTTCTATAACATCTTCCGTTCCAAAAACGGCTTCCCATCAAGCTTAGCGTAATCTCCGCTCAGCTTAGCATAATCACTGACAACTAGAACTTCCTGAACTCCTACTTTAGCATTTTCTTATACCACTCCCACAGCAATTCCAGCTTGCATCATATTCATGAAAAGTTGATACATAGCTCCCATGTCCACTTGCATGACTCCAGCACCTACACTCTCTGCTTATGCCTGACCTTGGCTTCTCTTCATATTAGGTCTGGCATTTCCATCGGTGCCTTTCCCTCCGTGGTTAATCCTTCATCTTCTAGCATCTATATTTGTATTCAAATCACATGAGGTACAGAAGGATAACCTAACAAATATAGGAGATTAAAGATAAGGCATATACTTATATATAGAAAATACAAGTGCATTACTATTACGTTATCCCATAACCCAATCTTACTCTAAGTCCTTAGGATTATGTTTTCAAAATCATTTTTAGCTAAATTTTTTCATTAACCTATGTTCTGATACCAAGTTGTAACATCCCGTATCTGAAGGCCAAAAGCTAAACGCTACAGATGCTGCAGTCATCTAGAGTATTAACTTCCGGTGATAAAATACAGTAATGCTAATTGTATCCATAATTTCAGAAGCACTTGAATATGAAAAAAATTACAGATTTCCAACAAAATAATTTATTGAATACGTTTCAAAAAAATAATTCATATCCAAGTTACAAAACCTCATAACGTCTCCCAGGAAAAGATCAAATATAATCATTACAACAATACACCAAGAGTGACATATGACGATGCCCTATTGGTTGATCGGAATCAATATAGTCATATCCGACATAATACCCACGGCGGAAATAATTAGAATAAACTGCAACTCCTAATTAGCTATCTGACAGCCACTTGCTCGTCTTCGGAAGCTTTATTCACCAAAACTACTGAAACCTGAAAGCCTCAACCCTCAGCCTACTCAAATCAATTTTGGGCACTCGAGAGTTTAAGGGGAAAACAAAAAATTCGAGTCTGATTTAAAGCCTGGTGTGAATAATGCTATACATCTCGGTTATTTAATATTAAGTAAGACCACGCCGCTTAGCGAAATGAGTTACCCCTCACTAACTACCCTTTAAATTATAAATTTTTCATATATTTATTCTGCAACCAAAACTGGTTAAAAACTGTAAAGCATTATTATGTAAACATACATATCAAGTAATAAGTTATCTATTGTTCAAACATTGTAGTTTTGTTTGGCTAACTACTAACCTTTGACTGACTTGGGCCTACCAAACAGTATAATCAAAATAATCTAACATCTGTTAGAAGCTCCTTTTTTGGAAAGTCCATCCTTAACTATTTGTTAAATACTTCTCTTCTGGACGGTATGTCCCTCACTTAACATCTCTCAAGGTCACATGATCCTAATGGTTTTGCAGGCACAGAATAACCTATCTGTATACAAACATATATTCCTTTCTATGTGTAATAATAATTTTAGTCTTGCCTGTGACAAAGCCCTACCTAATGGAATTTTGGACTAAATTAGATGGGGGTAATAGCAAATGTATAGGGCGTGACCTTATACCTCTCCTATCTAGTATTCTAATATCTGAGTCAGTTTACTTAGGGTTAACTAACCTTTAAATTTTCCTTGAAAGCATTTTCTTCTCAATTTGATTTAAACCATTAAATCAAACTTAAACAAGAAAAATACATATACTTTATGCTTTACTCAAAATAACTTTTCCATGTTATATATACTTTACCAGATCTCATTTGATGAAAACATTTAAACATTCTAAAATACCACATTCAAATACATTGAAAGTATCCCTTTCGAAACCATTGAAAGTGTCCTTTTCTAAACCAAGTAAAACCCTTTATTTAACCTAGGCCGAAAGGCTAAATCATCCTCACAAAACCATTCTCAAAAACCTTTCGAAACCATCCTTTCAAAAGCTTTAAAAACCTTAGACATCTTCCTCTTAAAACCTTTAAACATTGCCTTTTGAAACCCTTGCAAAAACCTTTTTTTCAACCATTTCGAAACAATCGGGAAAGCCTTCTCTTTCGAACCTTTTGATACCCTTTGGGAACCACCCCTTCGAAACCATTCTTTAAAACCTTTCGAAAGCATCAAACCTTTATAAATGCAAACCTTTTGAAAGCAATTGGGTATTTAAAAAATGTGGATACACATTTTGAAACCAATAAAACTATCTCTTTTGAAACCATTTGGGTTATACTTCAATCAGAGAAAAAGGGTCATTAAGTCACTCAAGTCGAAAGCATCTCTTTCGAAGGAATTTCCAAAGTACAAAAGTGATGGTGTCGAAAGCATCCCTTCAAAAGCATTTGATAAGTGGCCGAGTTTTAAAAAGCAAAACAATCCTTTCGAAACCATCTGGGTCGAAAGAAAGAAAGTGTTTGCGCCAAAAATAGTCACAAACCCCAAGTGTTGTGAAAGCACCAGTATATGAATACAAATCAGTAATAATCAAACACAAATCTCAGATCTAAGCTAGCAATAAACAACAATCTAGAAATAAATCACAAGAACACGAGATTTATAGTGGTTCGGCTGACTACGGCCTACGTCCACTTCAAGGATTTTTATCTTTTATTGATGTTCTTTGCTGATTACAGATGATTACAGCAGATACAATGAATGAATTCGAGTATGACAGCAATGGAAAGAAGTAGAATTGAATCCGGCAGAGTCTGGACGTTGGGCAGTCAAAAAGATCCCCCTTTCTACAGGCTTCAGGGGCTATTTATAGGCGTAGGAGGCTGAGATCACGCTCAAACTTCGGGAGACTTCTTCTGGCACGTGAGTGGACCCACGCGACCAGTTCCACCAAGTTTCAACTCGATCTGTGATCGGTTCAAAATGATTTCGAATCCATCAAGAAATGATCCAATCGAGCTGAAACTTGGTAGGAACATTCTTTACCTTGTGTTCAAGCCTCTGTGAAAATTTCGTAGCATTTGGATCAAGGGTTTGTGAGATATGATCGATACGAAATTGCAATTTTCATGTGTTGCCGAGTTCGAAACCATGATTTCGCATCCATCCCAGTTGCATCGATCGAAAGCACGCGCGTGCAGTGACGTGGCGCTAATTTTAGGGATCGATCCGATCTCTATGGCGTGTTGACTGGGTTGCTTGCGCTTTGTTCGTTCCAAGATTCGAACAAGCCAATGCCTGATGGATACGAATTCGATGGACTCGAACAGAGTGAGGCAACATCTATTTGGTAGATTCAAAGCTGATCGATTCGAACAGACCGGTGTCACGCTACTGATCGATTCGAACTCGATCGATTCGAAGCATATGGGACCTGATGGATTCGAACAAATACAAATCCGATGGGTTCGAACAGAACATCTTCTTGACCTTTTGATGGATACGAACGACATACCTTCTTTAATTCGAATCGATCATACCTCGTCCATACGAACTCCAATTAACCTGAAATTTGGAATGCTGGCTTTTATGGCTTTGGTTGTCATGTCTTGTCAGTTGTAACCCGATTTGGACTCGGACAAAATTCATCGATATCCATGGTTATCCTGCAATGCATAGTTGATATTTGTTATCCCGCTTTTTGGTCAAAGCCAGAATATCAAACAAATTGGCAAGAAAGGATGGATACAGGATTGGAGATCGATTAGAGACAAAGTTGTAATCGATGTCGTCAGAATTTGGCCAAGCTCCGATCAAGGCAGAATCGATTGGGAATGATAATCAAGGTTAGGAAAGGCTATGTTTCAATTTTCAGGACGATCCGAGTTCGTACGCCCAAGATATCATCGACGCAAGTGAAGGACATAGCCTTGAGTTCGTCTCCATATGGTTCGAATCCACTAAAGTCGAATCCATCAAGCTCGACTCCAACAAGTTCGACTCCATCTACTTCGAATCCATCGAGCACACATTAGTCCCAAAACCATCTTGTTCGAATCGATAAAGTTTCCCCTGATTGCTTCGAATCCATGAGAAGTACTTCAGCTTCGACTCCATCAAGCATGCCTTCAGTTCAAATCCAGCGAGGTAGAAGACCTTCGAATCCATACGATTAAGGGTGCTTCGACTCCATTGCCTTCGAATCCCCATGTTGAGACAACTTCGAATCGATCCACAGTAGCATATCCTGATCGATTCGAACAAGTACCGGTTCCATCAATTCGAAGGAGGCGAACCTTCGAATCCAACATCTCGAGTCCACCAAGTAAACGCGGCTAAAACCCAGGATTCGACCCAGTAAACTCGGAGAAAAAGGAGGATCGACCCGAGGAACTCGTACCACGTCATCATTTTCACGTGCAGGAGCATGGATTCGACCCTATGGAGTCAAACCATATCGATTCGAACGAATCGATATAACGAAAAATGCAATCTTGAATCGATCATAACTCGAGATCTACAAGTCCAAATGCTATGAAATTTTCACAGGAGCTTGAGTATGCATAGAAGAATGTTCATGCCAAGTTTCGCCACGTTTGGGCACTTTCTTGATCGATTCGAACCAAGGGTCGAATCGATCCCAATGTGGGCCCGTATGTCCAGATTTTGGCCATGTGGGCCCCCTCACGTGCCAAAAGTGATCTACCAGGTTTTTAGGCGAAATATCAGCCTCCTACACCTATAAATAGAGCCTCAAGTCATTCAGAAAAGGGGTCGGACAGTTTTGAGAGCAAAAGAGCGCCAGACTCTGCCGGATTTACTCCAGATCACCATTGCTGCCTTGGATTCAGATTATAATCATAAAGTCTGTTGTACTACGCAGTCAGAAATTGTAATCTTCAAACATCGAGTAATAAAATCATAAAACCCTTGAAGTGGATGTAGGCCGGAGATAGCCGAACCACTATAAATCGTATGTCACTGTTCATTATTTCTGAGTTGCTGTTTGTTGCTTGCTTAGATCTGAGATTTGTGTTTGAATATTTATTGATCTGTATTCATACACTGGTGCTTTCACAACACTTGGGGTTTGTGACCAATTTTGGCGCAAACACTTTGGTGCTTTCACTGAGAGGGACTAGCACCCGCTACATCGGAGTGAAGAGTTTAGATTTGAAAGACAATGACTCGACAAATAAGACAAAGAGCTGAGAGGAGCCAACAGGGAGGAAGTCAAGAGGCATCCTCTGGTGCTGGAGAAGGACAAGCTTCGATCTACATTACTAGAGATGAGATGGAGGCTATGAATAACCTAATGCACAAAAGAATAATGAAAAGCCAACAGGAAATGATGCAAACTTTCTTTGAACAGATGAGAGCTACAGGGATGCAGAACTTAGAACCAGCCACAGCGGCTGTTAATATGGAACAAGGGGCTAGGGTTATGGAACCCAATGGAGGACAGAATGCAGAACCGGAAGGCAATCAACAAGGGCTTAGGGGCAGGCCCGTAGGATCCAACACAGGAGGACCTTTGGAAGGAATTCAACAGGCTAGGGCCAACGTTGCTGCTAATAAGCCACATGAAAAATATGTGCCGGAGTTCCCTCGGGAGCATGGGGGCAACCCCTGACGGACAACGCTGGATTACTGGAAATCATTAGGAAGACTATGCGTGGAGGTCTGACCAATAGAGATTTGGAAGGAGTGAACAAGAGTCCGTTCGCTCGGGAAATCAGGATAGCTCAGAATCCACCTAAGTTCAAGTTACCGAGCGTGGAAGTATATAATGGCAAGGCTGACCCGACTGATCACTTGATGAGATACACTAGACACATGGAAGTGCTGGGGGCATCGGAGGAAGTGATGGCCAGATGTTTTCCGTTGTATTTGACAGATCTAGCTGCGATGTGGTTTAGGCAGTTGGGAGAAGGATCTATAAGGACTTGGAGGGAGTTGGTGGACAGGTTTTTGGGACAGTTTCGGGTTCATATCAAAAGACCTAAGAACGTGATGACGTTAACATCGGTAAAGCAAAGGACGGATGAATCGCTTAGAGCATTTTTAACTCGATTCAATGCGGCTGTTGCTTCGGTGGATCGGCCGGATCCATCGATGGTTTTGATGGCGGCAGTGTCGGGAGTCAGAGAGGATTCGGATTTTAAGATATCTCTAATACGAGACCCACCTCTGGATCTCGGGGAATTCTTTCACGAAGCAGAAAGATTCCTTCGACAAGAAGACGCATGTATGGACTTAAAGTTAAAGGAGGTGAATGTGACTGAGGGTGGAGGACCATCCAACGGAAGCTCGGATAAAGATAAAGGAAAAAGGAAGCTGGACGACGATTCAGGAAAAGCTAGGAAGCGATGGAAGGATCCAAAGTTTTCCACATACACAGGATTAAACGAGACGCTGGAGCGGATATACATGGAAACTCGGAATCGCCTTCCGTACCGAAGGCCAGCTAGGAGAGAACCTTCTGAACGAGAAAAGGCATCAGGAAGGCACTGTCTCTTCCATGATTTGGATGGACACGATACCAACAACTGCAGGCACTTAAAGGACATAGTTGAGGAGCATGTGAGGAATGGACAATTGAGGCAGTATGTTGGGGCTCGGAATGCAGCGGTGGAGCAGGAGCAACCACCGCCTACCTCAAGCCATGAGGATGTGAGGCCCAGGTATAATGGTCGATTGGTCATCAATTGACCAGGGTAATATGAAATAAGTAACAAACCATTGGCGAGCAACCAAGTCATTTACACATGTATGGGGACGGAGATAGCCCTTAGGCATGCTCTGAATGATGATACACCACGAAGCTATGGTTTGCGAAATCTGTTTTCTTTTGTTTTTGGATTGGACACTCGTTTTTCTGGTTTGGTTTTGGAGTTTGGTTTGAACTCCTGGCTTTGTTTGCTTTCTGGTTTGGATTTTCATTTGGATGGTTTTCTGTTTTGGATGTTGGTTTGGATTTCTGATTTTCGGATTTTATTTGGATTTTGGATTGGATTTTGATTGGATTCTTTTTTGTTTTTGATAAACGGTCATCGAGTATGGACTATGCTCGGCAAGAGTCTGGAGAGACCAGGATTCGGCCTAGGATTTAGGCCCTATATTATTGGTTATCATTTCAGGTCGTTGAGTATGGACTATGCTCAACAAGGGTCCGGAGCGACCAGGATTCGACTTAGGACTTAAGCCATGGCATTATATAACGTCCAGGGACACTGGAACACGGTCATCAGGTGTGGATTGCGCTTGGCAAGAACCCGAAGAGGTTAGCTCAACGTCCAGGGACACTGGACCAAGGTCGTCAAGTGTAGATTGCGCTTGGCAAGAACCCGGAGAGATTAGCTCATCGTCCAGGGACACTGGATCACGGTCGTCAGGTGTGGATTGCGCTTGGTAAGAGCCCAGAGAGGTTATGGATTTGAATATCGGCCCGGAGAGGTCCTGGATTCGGTTATTGGCTATTGGATAAGGATGGATTAGGATTCAGTTGTCGGGTTCAAACGGATATGGATTTGGCTAAGGCTTTGGTTATTGGGTTTGGAGTTGGGCATCAACTCTGAACAGTCAAGGATGATGCATTTGGATGATGTGGCTATGGGCTTCGGATATTGGATTCGGAAACTATTCAAAACATGCCTTCTTATCACAAGGCATGTTTTGGGGGGAAAATGTTATCCCGCTTTTTGGTCAAAGTCGGAATATCAAACAAATTGGCAAGAAAGGATGGATATCAGGATTGGAGATCGATTAGAGACAAAGTTGTAATCGATGTCGTTAGAATTTGGCCAAGCTCCGATCAAGGCAGAATCGATTGGGAATGATAATCAAGGTTAGGAAAGGCTATGTTTCAATTTTCAGGACGATTCGAGTTCGTACGCCCAAGATATCATCGACGCAAGTGAAGGACATAGCCTTGAGTTCATCTCCATATGGTTCGAATCCGCTAAAGTCGAATCCATCAAGCTCGACTCCAACAAGTTCGACTCCATCTACTTCGAATCCATCGAGCACACATTAGTCCCAAAACCATCTTGTTCGAACCGATAAAGTTTCCCCGGATTGCTTCGAATCCATGAGAAGTACTTCAGCTTCGACTCCATCAAGCATGCCTTCAGTTCGAATCCAGCGAGGTAGAAGACCTTCGAATCCATACGATTAAGGGTGCTTCGACTCCATTGCCTTCGAATCCCCATGTTGAGACAACTTCGAATCGATCCACAGTAGCATATCCTGATCGATTCGAACAAGTACCGGTTCCATCGATTCGAAGGAGGCGAACCTTCGATTCCAACATCTCGAGTCCACCAAGTAAACGCGGCTAAAACCCAGGATTCAACCCATAAAACTCGGAGAAAAAGGAGGATCGACCCGAGGAACCCGTACCACGTCATCATTTTCACGTGCAGGAGCATGGATTCGACCCTATGGAGTCGAACCATATCGATTCGAACGAATCGATATAACAAAAAACGCAATCTTGAATCGATCATAACTCGAGATCTACAAGTCCAAATGCTATGAAATTTTCACAGGAGCTTGAGTATGCATAGAAGAATGTTCACGCCAAGTTTCGCCACGTTTGGGCACTTTCTTGATCGATTCGAACCAAGGGTCGAATCGATCCCAATGTGGGCCCGTATCTCCAAATTTTGGCCATGTGGGCCCCCTCACATGCCAAAAGTGATCTACCAGGTTTTTAGGTGAAATATCAGCCTCCTACACCTATAAATAGAGCCCCAGGTCATTCAGAAAAGGGGTCGGACAATTTTGAGAGCAAAAGAGCTCCCAGACTCTGCCAGATTTACTCCAGATCACCATTGCTGCCTTGGATTCAGATTATAATCATAAAGTCTGTTGTACTACGCAGTCAGAAATTGTAATCTTCAAACATCGAGTAATAAAATCATAAAACCTTTGAAGTGGATGTAGGCCGGAGATAGCCGAACCACTATAAATCGTGTGTCACTGTTCATTATTTCTGAGTTGCTGTTTGTTGCGTGCTTAGATCTAAGATTTGTGTTTGAATATTTATTGATCTGTATTCATACACTGGTGCTTTCACAACACTTGGGGTTTGTGACCAATTTTGGCGCAAACAATATTCATGGCTAGTTATTATTGATTTTCAGTCAGTTTTGGGTATCTCAGCTTTGCCAAAAGGTGGGATAACACTTTGCCCCCCAAAACATGCCTTTTGGTAAAAGGTGTGTTTTGATCAGTCTCAAATTGAGTGAAGTGAGCCTATGTTTCATTCAAGTCTTATGGTATTTTTAATCGAATTCATGACTGTTCGAGGCCAAATTGTTATCAATTTCTTCCAGTGGAACTTAAAAATGAAATTCTACAGTCTCTCCAGACCATCGATGGCCGCTCCGGACCCTTGCCAAGCCCATTCCAGACTTAGCGATTGAATAGAAAGATCCTATTGCACTCCCGTGTTTCTTTCTACCCCTTGCACTCTAACCCCAGTTAGGGCGTAAAGCGATGTCTTGGTCATTCTGGATCGATCGTAGCCTTTCCAAGCTCCTGCTGGATCCCATCCTGTCACTCTCCGGTGAAGGGGAAACAACATTAAGTGAGTCAATCCTGTCGCTCTCCGGCGAAGCGACTCACTTCCTGCACTCCGGTTCAGTGTATCTGAACATTAAGCGATGTCATGGCCTAAATCGTAGGCCGATCATAGCCTCTCCGGGCTCTTATCGAATCCCGATCCAATCACTCTTCGGTGAATGGGAAATGACGTTAAGTGAGTTGATCCTGTCGCTCTCCGGCGAAGCAACCCACTTCTTGCACTCCGGACCCCGTCTCTCCGGGTAGGGTCATAAAGTGATCATTTTTATATTGATATCTAATACTCATCCTTTAACTCTCCGGTCAAAGGTTTATTTCAAGAAATTCAAGTTTATTTATTTAATTCAGGTCCTAGATGTTCAATCTCAAACATCAGGAAAAAACTAATCATTGCCTCTCCGGGAAGATCGGTCTCTCCCTCTCAGAGCATGCCTAGGGATCTCTCTGGTTCCCATACATGAGTAAGTGGAGTAGTCGTTTATTCTGAAAACAAATCTAATGAAATTATTTGACCGAAGTCCAAATCCTGAACTTGGCCCTTGCCATCTTAATCAGTTGATGACGAGTCATGATCCCGATCCAGGATCGTTTCTGTTAGGTGGAGGCGGTAGTTGTTCGGGCCTTACCGCCGCTGCCCGTTCTTTGACATATTGTGGCAATCTACCACTCCTGGCATGTTCTTCCACCTCATCCCTTAGGTGACGGCATTCATCGGTAGTGTGCCCATCTAGCTCATGGAATAGGCAGTATTTTCCAGTCCTGCGTTCCCGCTCCATGGGATCTCTCCTGGGTGGTTTTCGATAGGGGAGTTGACCTCGAGTTTCAGTGTAAATCCTTTCTAGGCTTGCCGTCAAATCTATGTATTGCCTAAATCTACGCTCTCGGAATTTCTTCCGTTTATCAGGACCATCACGTGCATCATCCTGCTTTCTCTTTCCTTTGTTTGCCCTGGACTGTTCCATGGCGGTTCCTTCGCCTTGTGCAGCGTTTACTTCCTGTCTCTCGGCTCGTGATTCTTCTAATCGAATGAATTTCTCAGCTTCATGGTAAAACTCTCCAAGATCTTGTGGTGGATCTCTTGTCAATGCGTCTTTGAATTCAATGCCTTCTCCAACCCCTGCCACCGCCGCCATCAAAATCATCGATGGGTCCGAGCGATCTACCGAAGCAACCGTTGCGTTGATTCGCAGCAGGAAACCTTTTATGGACTCTCCGGTCCTTTGCTTTATCTAAGCTAAAGTCATCACACTCTTGGGTCTTGTCACATGGACCCTAAATTGTTCCATGAAGCAGTCTACAAGCTCGCCCCATGTCCTGATCGATCCAGTCTTTAATTGCCTGAACCAAAGTGCAGCCAAGTCTGACAAAAATAAAGGGAAACATCGTGCCATCACTTCCTCGGATGCTCCCAGTACTTCCATGTGTCTAATGTATCTGGTAATATGCATGGTCGGATCCGACTTCCCGTCATACGGATCCAGCGTTGGTAGTTTGAACTTTGGAGGGTTCCTTGCATTCATGATGTTCGGAGTGAACGGACTCCGACTGACTTCTTCCAACCCTCCGCTAGACAATCCTCCTCTCATGAGTCGTCGCACTAATCCAGCCATCCTTTCATCTCCATCATGGGGTTGCCCTCTCGGTCTTGAAGGGTATTCTGGTACGTACTCTTCGTGTGGCCCGTTAGCATCAGCTTTGGCTCCAGCTTGTTGAGCTCCATCTGTAGGCCTTCCAGCATCGGATCCTGAGGGTCTGCCCCCAAGTCCTTGTTGATTGTCTTCTGGATCTGCATTCTGACCTTCATTGGGTTCTGCAATCCTAGCTCCTTGTTCCACATTCATAGCCGCTGTAGCTGGTCCTAGGCTCTGCATCCCTGCAGCTCTCATCTGTTCAAAGAAATTCTGCAGCATCTCTTGTTGGCTCTTCATTATTCTTTCGTGCATCAGATTGGTCATGGTCTCCATTTCGTCTCAGGTGATGTAGATCGAAGCTGGTTCTTCTCTAGCACCAGAGGAAGCCGCTTGACTTCCCCCTTGTTGGCTTCTCTCAGCTCTTTGTCTCGTTTGTCGAGTCATTTTCTCCCAGATTTGATCCCTTCAAGCTTTTAAATCCGAACTCTGAATCTGGTGTAGCGGGTGCTAGTTCTTCTCGGTGAAAGCACCAAAGTGTTTGCGCCAAAAATGGTCACAAACCCCAAGTGTTGTAAAAGCACCAGTATATGAATACAAATCAGTAATAATCAGACACAAATCTCAGATCTAAGCTAGCAATAAACAACAATCCAGAAATAAATCACAAGAACACGAGATTTATAGTGGTTCGGTTGACTCCGGCCTACGTCCACTTCAAGGATTTTTATCTTTTATTGATGTTCTTTGCTGATTACAGATGATTACAGTAGATACAATGAATGAATTCGAGTATGACAGTAATGGAAAGAAGTAGAATTGAATCTGGCAGAGTCTGGACGTTGGGCAGTCAAAAAGATCCCCCTTTCTACAGGCTTCAGGGGCTATTTATAGGCGTAGGAGGCTGAGATCGCGCTCAAACTTCGGGAGACTTCTTCTGGCACGTGAGTGGACCCACGCGACCAGTTCCACCAACTTTCGACTCGATCTCTGATCGGTTCGAAATGATTTCAAATCCATCAAGAAACGATCCAATCGAGCTGAAACTTGGCAGGAACATTCTTTACCTTGTGTTCAAGCCTCTGTGAAAATTTCGTAGCATTTGGATCAAGGGTTTGTGAGATATGATCGATACGAAATTGCAATTTTCATGTGTTGCCGAGTTTGAAACCATGATTTCGCATCCATCCCTGTCGCATCGATCGGAAGCACGCGCATGCAGTGACGTAGCGCTAATTTTAGGGCTCGATCCGATCTCTATGGCGTGTTGACTGGGTTGCTTGCGCTTTGTTCGTTCCAAGATTCGAACGAGCCAATGCCTGATGGATACGAATTCGATGGACTCGAACAGAGTGAGGCGACATCTATTTGGTAGATTCAAAGCTGATTGATTCGAACAGACCGGTGTCACGCTACTGATCGATTCGAAGCATATGGGACCTGATGGATTCGAACAAATACAAATCCGATGGGTTCGAACAGAACATCTTCTTGACCTTTTGATGGATACGAATGGCATACCTTCTTTAATTCGAATCGATCATATCTCGTCCATACGAACTCCAATTAACCTGAAATTTGGAACGCTGGCTTTTATGGCTTTGTTTGTCATGTCTTGTCAGTTGTAACCCGATTCGGACTCGGACAAAATTCATCGATATCCATGGTTATCTTGCAATGCATAGTTTATATTCATGGCTAGTTATTATTGATTTTCAGTCAGTTTTGGGTATCTCAGCTTTGCCAAAAGGTGGGATAACACTTTGCCCCCCAAAACATGCCTTTTGGTAAAAGGTGTGTTTTGATCAGTCTCAAATTGAGTGCAGTGAGCCTATGTTTCATTCAAGTCTTATGGTATTTTTAATCGAGTTCATGACTGTTCGAGGCCAAATTGTTATCAATTTCTTCCAGTGGAAGTTAAAAATGAAATTCTACAGTCTCTCCGGACCATCGATGGCCGCTCCGGACCCTTGCCAAGCCCATTCCGGACTTAGCGATTGAATAGAAAGATCCTATTACACTCCCGTGTTTCTTTCTACCCCTTGCACTCTAACCCCAGTTAGGGCGTAAAGCGATGTCTTGGTCATTCTGGATCCATCGTAGCCTTTCCAAGCTCCTGCTGGATCCCATCCTGTCACTCTCCGGTGAAGGGGAAACAACATTAAGTGAGTCAATCCTGTCGCTCTTCGGCGAAGCGACTCACTTCCTGCACTCTGGTTCAGTGTATCTGAACATTAAGCGATGTCATGGCCTAAATCATAGGCCGATCATAGCCTCTCCGGGCTCTTATCGAATCCCGATCCAATCACTCTTCGGTGAATGGGAAACGACGTTAAGTGAGTTGATCCTGTCGCTCTCCAGCGAAGCAACCCACTTCTTGCACTTCGGACCCCGTCTCTCCGGGTAGGGTCATAAAGCGATCATTTTTATATTGATATCTAATACTCATCCTTTAACTCTCCGGTCAAAGGTTTATTTCAAGAAATTCAAGTTTATTTATTTAATTCAGGTCCTAGATGTTCAATCTCAAACATCAGGAAAAAACTAATCATTGCCTCTCCGGGAAGATCGGTCTATCTCCCTCTCAGAGCATGCCTAAGGATCTCTCTGGTTCCCATACATGAGTAAGTGGAGTAGTCGTTTATTTTGAAAACAAATCTAATGAAATTATTTGACCGAAGTCCAAATCCTGAACTTGGCCCTTGCCATCTTAATCAGTTGATGACGAGTCGTGATCCCGATCCAGGATCGTTTCTATTAGGTGGAGGCGGTAGTTATTCGGGCCTTACCGCCACTGCCAGTTCTCTGACATATTGTGGCAATCTACCACTCCTGGCATGTTCTTCGACCTAATCCCTTAGGTGGCGGCATTCATCGGTAGTGTGCCCATCTAGCTCATGGAATAAGCAGTATTTTCCAGTCCTGCGTTCCCGCTCCATAGGATCTCTCCTGGGTGGTTTTCGATAGGGGAGTTGACCCCGAGTTTCAGTGTAAATCCTTTCTAGGCCTGCCGTCAAATCTGTGTATTGCCTGAATCTAGGCTCTCGGAATATCTTCCGTTTATCAGGACCATCATGTGCATCATCCTGCTTTCTCTTTCCTTTGTCTACCCTGGACTGTTCCATGGAGGTTCCTTCGCCTTGTGCAGCATTTACTTCCTGTCTCTCGGCTCGTGATTCTTCTAATCGAATGAATTTCTCAGCTTCATGGTAAAACTCTCCAAGATCTTGTGGTGGATCTCTTGTCAATGCATCTTTGAATTCGGTGCCTTCTCCAACCCCTGCCACCGCCGCCATCAAAATCATCGATGGGTCCGGGCGATCTACCGAAGCCACCGTTGCATTGATTCACAGCAGGAAACCTTTTATGGACTCTCCGGTCCTTTGCTTTATCGAAGCTAAAGTCATCACACTCTTGGGTCTTATCACATGGACCCTAAATTGTTCCATGAAGCAGTCTATAAGCTCGCCTCATGTCCTGATCGATCCAGTCTTTAATTGCCTGAACCAAAGTGCGGCCAAGTCTGACAAAAATAAAGGGAAACATCGTGCCATCACTTCCTCGGATGCTCCCAGTACTTCCATGTGTCTAATGTATCTGGTAATATGCATGGTCGGATCCGACTTCCCGTCATACGGATCCAGCGTTGGTAGTTTGAACTTTGGAGGGTTCCTTGCATTCCTGATGTTCGGAGTGAACGGGCTCCGACTGACTTCTTCCAACCCTCCGCTAGACAATCCTCCTCTCATGAGTCGTCGCACTAATCCAGCCATCCTTTCATCTCCATCATGGGGTTGCCCTCTCGGTCTTGAAGGGTATTCTGGTACGTACTCTTCGAGTGGCCCGTTAGCATCAGCGTTGGCTCCAGCTTGTTGAGCTCCATCTGTAGGCCTTCCAGCATCAGATCCTGAGGGTCTGGCCCCAAGTCCTTGTTGATTGTCTTCTGGATCTGCATTCTGACCTTCATTGGGTTCCGCAATCCTAGCTCCTTGTTCCACATTCATAGCCGCTGTAGCTGGTCCTAGGCTCTGCATCCCTGCAGCTCTCATCTGTTCAAAGAAATTCTGCAGCATCTCTTGTTGGCTCTTCATTATTCTTTCGTGCATCAGATTGGTCATGGTCTCCATTTCATCTCGGGTGATGTAGATCGAAGCTGGTTCTTCTCCAGCACCAGTGGATGCCGCTTGAGTTACCCTTTGTTGGCTTCTCTCAGCTCTTTGTCTCGTTTGTCGAGTCATTCTCTCCCAGATCTGATCCCTTCAAGCTTTTAAATCCAAACTCTGAATCTGGTGTAGCGGGTGCTAGTTCTTCTCGGTGAAAGCACCAAAGTGTTTGCGCCAAAAATGGTCACAAACCCCAAGTGTTGTGAAAGCACCAGTATATGAATACAAATCAGTAATAATCAGACACAAATCTCAGATCTAAGCTAGCAATAAACAACAATCCAGAAATAAATCACAAGAACACGAGATTTATAGTGGTACGGCTGATTCTGACCTACGTCCACTTCAAGGATTTTTATCATTTATTGATGTTCTTTGCTGATTACAGATGATTACAGCAGATACAATGAATGAATTCTAGTATGACAGCAATGGAAAGAAGTAGAATTGAATCCGGCAGAGTCTGGACATTGGGCAGTCAAAAAGATCCCCCTTTCTGTAGGCTTCAGAGGCTATTTATAGGCGTAGGAGGCTGAGATCGCGCTCAAACTTCGGGAGACTTCTTCTGGCACGTGAGTGGACCCACGCGACCAGTTCCACCAAGTTTCGACTCGATCTGTGATCGGTTCGAAATGATTTCGAATCCATCAAGAAACGATCCAATCGAGCTGAAACTTGGCAGGAACATTCTTTACCTTGTGTTCAAGCCTCTATGAAAATTTCGTAGCATTTGGATCAAGGGTTTGTGAGATATGATCGATACGAAATTACAATTTTCATGTGTAGCCGAGTTCGAAACCATGATTTCGCACCCATCCCTGTCGCATCGATCGGAAGCACGCGCGTGCAGTGACGTGGCGCTAATTTTAAGGATCGATCCGATCTCTATGGCGTGTTGGCTGGGTTGCTTACGCTTTGTTCGTTCCAAGATTCGAACAAGCCAATGCCTGATGGATACGAATTCGATGGGCTCGAACAGAGTGAGGCGACATCTATTTGGTAGATTCAAAGCTGATCGATTCGAACAGACCGGTGTCACGCTACTGATCGATTCGAAGCATATGGGACCTGATGGTTCGAACAAATACAAATCCGATGGGTTCGAATAGAACATCTTCTTGACCTTTTGATGGATACGAACGGCATACCTTCTTTAATTCGAATCGATCATACCTCGTCCATACGAACTCCAATTAACCTGAAATTTGGAATGATGGCTTTTATGGCTTTGCTTGTCATGTCTTATCAGTTGTAACCCGATTCGGACTCGGACAAAATTCATCGATATCCATGGTTATCCTGCAATGCATAGTTGATATTCATGGCTAGTTATTATTGATTTTCAGTCAGTTTTGGGTATCTCAACTTTGCGAAAAGGTGGGATAACAGAAAGCAACAGCTAAAGGGTTCGACCTAGTCGAAAGCAATTATTTAAAACAAAAGCACAATCCAATCAAAACCATTCCTATAAAACCATTTGACTTGGTCGAAAACCAACCATTTCGAAAGCTATTCAGTTGAAATTAAGCAGGCACATTTTCATTCAAAAGCAAAGTAGCATTTCGACACCTTTGAAACCCCTGGTTTTGACCCAATACCTTCCGCCTTTGTCCAATTCACTACGTACCAGCTATCTGATAAATGTTCATTGGTTTTGATGGAGTTGGAAGCGAAGGTAAGGAGGTGGAAGCCTAGTGCCGAAAGCATCAAAATAGTTAAAACCAAGTAGATTTGTCATTTTTACACTATTTCTTTGTATCTAACCTGCCTTTTTTGTCAAATTGTGATTGGTTGCAAATTCCTCTTTTCCAAAATTATCGCCGACTTTCCAGAAATAATTTTTTTAATTTATTTACAAAAAGACCCTTCTCCTTTTATAAATATATAGAACATTTAAGCCCCATACCTTAAATAATTTATCCATTAAAACACTTAGGAAAATTCTACAAAAATTCCTGAATATCACTTTTGTTATGTTTTCTAACATATATAAATTGAAGATCCTAATCCAATATAATTTGGCCGTAGTTAATATTTAACCTAGAATAACATTTTCTTCACTAGAAAATTTATATAAAATCCACAAAAATTCAGAAAATTCTAAAAACTGAAACCCATCTCTAAAATATAATTTCTGATCTACATAAAAATTCACAAGGCATTTAGATGTCATCTAATTGGGTTTTCATATCAAAACATATCATAAAATCTATATGAACAAGCATAATTCATCAACATGTATATATAATCATTCCATCATTCAAAAACATGGCAAATCATTGCAAAACATTTCGGATTTCATCTTAAAACCAAAAACAAAAGAAATAAGAGATGTAATCATTATTCACCTTATCCTTATAGATTAAGGAGTTTGAGATTTGGATGGATATGATTTGATTTAGCTTCCTCTTTAGCTTTTCTTAATCTTCTTCCTCTTTCACTTGTCAATGGTGGCCAGCCTCAAATATAATTTTTGAAATTGAAAGTGGACGTGTATTGGGATACGCGGCCAAGGTTTAAGGATATAGGAATGACCTCTTTCCTATTTACCTCTCCTCTATTTCGTTTTAACCCTCCTTTTAATTCATTGTTTAAATGGCATGGCTACCCCATAATTAAAATCAAACTCAATTCCCTAATCAACACATTATTTTATTGAATTTAGCTAATTAAATATCCTAAATAATGTTACCAAAAATATGGAGTGTTATAGATTTCTTTGTGTGGCATAAATCTGATCACCTCCTCAAATATGTCGGGATAGTCCCTAGTAATAAGTATTGTCTACAACTCATCGTGCATGATCTCGAGTGAATATAGAAAGCTAACCATAACCTCATCATCTGTTAGGTAGCCTAACATTACCGTCCGCTTGTCGTCCATCCCTACCATTTACTGACGACTTATCGCAATCCACTACTACTGCATATCTACTAATCTAGTCCGTCCCTAGAATGATACCAAACCCAACAAAACCCAAAATAAATAAATCACAATCAAAAGAGAATCCATGACTTGACAAGACTAAACCATGAAAAACCGTACACATGCTAGTGGAGCCTCTAATAGGGTTTGTTATAGTCAAAGGTATGTCAACAATTTCGAGTCTCAATCCCAATTTATCTACTAGGTCACTAGATTTGAAGGAATGTGAAGCCCGGTATCAAATAAAATACGAATAAGAACGTCATAAATAAAAAGCATACCATGTATAATGATGCCCTTCCCCTTCTCTTTCGTCGATGGAGCATTCAATAAAGTCGGAATGGCATTTATAACATATGCTTTCACCATCTACTTCTGCTTAGGCAACTCAGGATAGTTCTTCTTGATATGTCTGGGCTTATCGCTGTTGTAGAACTTCTTCCCCTATGATTTGCAGTCTCTACTATAATGACCCTCCTTTATGAAATTGTAGAAAATTACTTCAAATTTGACTTTCTTTTTTTAGCCATCTTTATTCGGAAATTGCTTCCTCTTGTTGTTCCCTTTATTCTTGCCTCCCCGGCTTTATTACTACTTACCTCTTCTTAAGGAATGACCTCCTTTTGCTTTGGTTATAGGATTTCCTATCTCAGATACTTCCCGACGATCATCTCAAAAGTCTTGGTAAGGCGGTTCATGAGCTTTTCACCCAAACGATCATCCAATCAAGTTATGAACTTCTCTAACCCATAATCCAACTTAGAGATAGGCACCAACTAAGCTTCTGCAACCCATAAGACCACACTGGTATGCGAAGGTAGATAGCCAGTACCTTCTCTAACCCATGACTTGGGGGAGGAGTATAAACATTCAAAAGCTGAACGTGGTAGTTTGCCTCTATAGCTCGCGCTTAGATTTTAGCAGAGCATCCATGCCTTGCCAAGAGTAGGCGAATGAAAGATCTACGCCTGGAGAAGGGCGATGACTCCTACAAACTTCGATCAACGTTTGCAGTTAGGTGCGATCAAAGACAAGTGTCCTGGATATGGATGTTCAAACCACTATCTTAAGTGGTTAACTACAATGATGCCCAGAGTTTGGCATTGTCAAAATAAGCATCCAAGAAGAGGAAGCCCAAATTACCATTTAGAGATGAACCGCTTCAATCGACATTTAGAATTAGGCATGATCTTACTTGAAACGTCCTTATAAGGAATGTTTAAGCCATTTTTAAAGCGATCATAATTCAACCAAGTTCCAAAATTGAACATGGCCGTACACGGGCACATGCAGATAAACGCCTTGATGATCGTTCGTTACGCATTTAAGCAACAAAATGGACTAATACTTAGTCCAATGATAACGATGAGTAGTGGATCGCATACATATTGAATAAAAAGCGAATTGCTCAAAATACTTAAAAAAATTCACATAAAACACGAATAAAAAAATTGTTTTTATTACTCACAGGCAAAATAAGACTTGGAAGAAAAGATAAGCCTTATTAACATCCGAATTAGAAGAAAAGGCGGAGGCCGAACCTGCATAAAACTGATCGGAAAAAAAAAGAAAAATAGGTCCTGCAACCATACTACCAAAAACCTAAAGGAGACCGATGATCACATTCTAGGTATCTTCTTTTTCTTCTCTTCTACGGAAGATCACACGGTAGCCGCCTCTGGATTTTTCTTTAAACTTCCTCCTCTTTGCTTGCCCTTCGAAGGCTGGCTTTCAATGAGGAGGAAGATGAGATTTAAGTGCTTCCGGACATAGGTAGCATGACCAAAATGAAAATGGTCTTGTTGGGCAAAGTGATAGATAAAGGAGGAGGGATGAAGTTGAACGACTCTTACTTAATCTCCATAATAGATTTGAGATGTTATTCTAGAAGTTCGCTCATCGAAAGCATTTAAGCAACGTCGATCGACTTAATGATCTAAACATCATCGTCTGTATGCTTTCCCTAGAAAACACCAGGCCCCTCTACTTGTAAAGCATGAATTATTTGCTCATCGGGGCCTGAAGTGTCGCCGACTGGAATGCTCGAAGTTGTCCCGAAAATAGCTACAACCATTGAATCGATCATTGTCGCTTGTTGTTTGGGTTGGGAATCCTCCTTCACGAGACTAGAAATCAAACGTTGACCTTAAATTTGAGAAAGATGAAAGGAGAGATTAGTGAAATTGACCAGTGTCATGTGTGCGTTCTTAAAAATATGTGAGGTCAATGATATACCTCTACTAGATTGAGGCTCTATATTAGCCGGCGTGCCACATGAATTCCTCCCTTGGATTGGAGATAGCATCTTTGTCTTTTGAATCTGTAGTGTATCTGGAATGTATGGAGGACAAATGGATCAATGGATGCAGTTGGAGGTCCAAAAGTGTGGCCTATAGAAAATATCAAGGAGTAGGGCAGAAGCCTTGGATTGATCTTTCTGAACCATAGTGGCCAACTCTAAATGTAAAATAAGCTCACTTACCCAGAGTGCCTCAATTTCTACTGGACTTAGAATCTCGTTATGCAGCTCTAGCAGATTCAATTCACCTCCTTTTGAATGTTGTTGCTTTTCTCGCACAATCTGGTCACATAAGAACACTAGAGCTTAGTGATAGCCTTTTCCAAGCCATGCCAAATATCTGAACTTGAGTACGTTGGCGTTGTAATTAGTGTTGAGTGGCTCAAACCTTTATTAACCCACCTCTCCGTGGCTGCCACTAACTAATCAACTTTTGTAGCTTTGTCCAACGCATCGTATCTTTGTTGGCAAGCATCAAGCAACTCCTTATAGTAGCCTTAAGCTATTTGAAGTGCCTCATCCTTCACTTTCTTCCTCTTTTCGAGTTGTGCCTTCATCTCCTTCACCTCTCTAGCCAACTCAAAATTCCTGTGATGAACAGATTCAACTTGGCTTAAATGGTCTTTTCTTTCCCACTCGATTATCACATTAACATCACTGACTTTTTAATTGGCATCATGCTTTCCCTTCTTTAGCTCAGCAACCTCTTTGTTAAGAAGAGCGATGGTCTCATTATTCGAAGTTGCTGTAAGTCACAATCCTACAGCCTTTGTCTTCATACTCTTGGCATATTCAAAGATCTACTCAGCCAACCTCCTCCAAATGAAATATTGATCGTACACATCACTAACATATGTCACTATTCGGTCTTCAACCAATATAGGAATATCCTTCAAATGGGGAACAAACTTCCAGCCTTTAAAAATGACTTTTGAGAAGCGAAGTAGCAATTCAGCTATCTAAAGGTTAGAAGCGACTGGCTGCTCTGCCTTAACAACGGGCTATTCAGTAGGCCACTCAATAGGCATTTTACCAGCTCAATGTTGAAAAGAATCAGAAGAAGTGTGCTTTGATGGTCGATTAGAATGTTGGGAAGAATGTGACGGTGATATTTGCTTGGCTGGAAGCACGAGAGGGGTCATCATAAGGAATGTCATCGTGACAACAACAATGCCTATCTGAACCCCTGGATTGAGGTGACTAGAATCTGGAGCGATGCTTGGATGATGAGCAACCTATAATTTATCTCTCTGCCTCTTCAAGGCTCAAACGCCAACTAGAACCGAAATTATGGTGTGGAGACACGCACAAGATTTGTGTCTCAGTTGATAAGACATCTAATCCTCAAGATCCTCATACAAACCACGTCATTCCATTGAATCTGCAAATGAAACGAAGACAAATCAACCTTAACATAAGAATGCCACATAATCTAAGCAAAGTGCAACGCATTTGTGTGCGTCAAGTGTCCTTATGTTCCCCCAATGGACCATGAGTTAGAATTTTGCCAACAGGGTTAGTCTCCCCAAATTTAGTAGAAGGCTCATCTCCTTAGGAATGAATGGGGGATCTAACATCCCCAATTCTCATGTTGTCAATGCTAAAAGAGTCGATTACATCCGAGATCGACCCAATGTTTACATAAGGATCCTCCAAAGGCTGTACGGGAGTTTCAAATGCAAATGGGACCAGCGAAGGCAAAGTTAGAGTCTGCCTTCTGGCAAGTTTAATCTTGAGACTTCTTCTTTATAGACGTTGTCAGTTATTGTAACCATCATCAACAGATGCATTATGGCTGTCGTCATCGTTATTATGGCCAGCTCCATCACCATCACCTTCCTTAAATTGTTCTCCTGCTCTTTCACTCTCAGTGACTGGACTTTGAACTGGAGGCATTGGTGAATGATCTTCATTATCTCCGTATGGAGAACTGTCCTTATCACTATTAGTAGCCTCTAGAACATGACCAATGCTACAACCTGGGTCCAAAAAGTTATAGGCTCACTGATTCTGATCAGTAAGCATTGTCTTAGCCTCTCTCTGCCTTCGAAATGTCATAAATTTATCAAAGAGTCTCTGCCGAAGCCGCATTGCTAAACTTGCATGGTTCATCTACAAAGAATGAAAAAGACGTTCAGCAATAGAAGAGCTATGAGCACAGACTTATATGAAAAGGATGGAAATGGACCTCACATGCAAACAACCACCACTGTACAAATCCAAGAGGATAGCGAACAAAATAGAATTCATCCTTGAAATAGCTCAATATATTCTAGGCACTAACCATGATTTGGCAACCCCTTAATGGGTCTAAGAAAATGAGGGAAGGATTCGAATCTCTTAAATACTAGGAACTCGGTTGAATCGACGAACAAAGATAATAAACAAGCTATGAAGGAATGTGTAAATGTATGGATGGAGCTGAGCAAGAGTAGCCCTATAACATGCAGGACTAGTTGGATAAATTGATTAAATCGTGGAACACATCCTGCCAGACCCATTTACTTACTAAATGTTGTACACCTAGCTGGTGAATGGTGTACTCTCCAATGGTATGTAGGAAATAACACGTCCTTGAATAGGAGACCATTTTTCTCACAAATTCTCCTATGTGATCCTTCCTCAATCTTTGAAGTAGTGGAATCAACAGGATGATCTAATACGATAGCATCATCAAGTGTGTTAGGAGCAGCTTTGACTTCTTAACCTTCTATAGACCCTATTTGAACATCTAGAGCAAGTTGTTCATGTTGTGAATTTTTAAGCTGAGGTATAGGTTGTGCCAGAGTTTGTCGTGTAGAAGGGACCATTATCGACCTTGACACAGTATCTAATTCGGCATATCTAAAAATTGGTGGACTTGTAGCATGAGAAAAGAGAAGCTCGAAACGCCTATAACTCATAACTATCAAAATTCAACATATAATTGATATTAGATTGATTAAGAGTTGTGCCCCGTGGCAAAGTTAAAACTAGTCCAGTGTTGTGAAATGTCGATTTCCAATATTGTGCAATAGTTCGTTTGAAAATTTGGATGCTATCCAAAGTGATGGTCATTGCTGACCATCCCAATAGTCTTTGTGTCATTGAGAATACATTATGAACACCTCAAAACTTGAAGTGCCGAATTCTTGTAACTATACAAAATTTAGGAATTAAAAAAGTTTCAAAATCTACTAAGGGATGGATTGGTACCGATCCATAGTATGATTTTTGCCAAACTTTCCATTACTGAACCCAAGCTCCAAATCTTCCCTCCAACCCAAGCAGCATCTCCATCCTATCTATCATCACATATGCCTACTGAAGGATGTCGGAGATCGAATAATTCGTTTTGTTAGAGTGGTGGACTTGAGATCTAGGGCTATGTTCGACAATCAAATAGATCGGTCTAATCCAAATGGCGGGTTGCGAAGTAAGTTCGAATTAGAGGATGTAGTGGGCATTTTAAGACATTAGGCCGCGAGGATGAGGGAGTTCAACTTGGAAACAAACGCTTCGATGGTGGACGAAAAGCTCAGATTTGTTCCGCATGAGTAAAAAGTAAAGAGAGAAATGGTTGGGAAGGGTATATAGTACGCCCAATCCCATATTCTTAGGCAACGAAGTAGGCCATTTCTATGGCTTGAGTCGGTACTGATCTGTGCCCATGGATTGGTATTGAACGATCCAATAAAAAAAGAAAAATAAAAGAGTGGTTATGACTCGTATGTGCATGCATGTGTGTGTATGTACGTATGCTTATGGAATTCCACAAAGTAGGCACATATTATATATATATGTGTGTGTGTGCGCGCGCGCTTGTACATACTCAACATCCAAATGTTGGAATTGAAGGAAAACAAATTCAAACCTAGATAATCCAAAGAAGGAACTAGTTCAGAAATACTAAGCTCAAAATGATAGATCATGAGAGAGCACTCCAGTTTTATAGTGATGGATGCTGGTAAAGCATCGTTTACTAGAATAGCCTAAAGGAAGGATAATGACTATTCGATGCACAGATTAGAGTCCAATTGGGCAATCTCGACCTAGATTGATTCAAAGCACAAAATGATTAAACGGGATGTACTTTAGAGGCAAGTGTTATCCAACATTTTAACTAGGAAATATTTGAATAGACCGAACAAGTCGAACCTGAATGCTATCAAGGCAAAAAACCTAAAGCGATAGCAATAGAGTCCAGAAGTCAAGTATAATCAGACTCACAAGATGGAAGCAAAACCATCTCGTAGAAACCCAAAACAAGATCCATCTAAATGATGGATCGGTGCTAATCCATATAGTCTCATACATTTTGGCCCAACTTCTTCCTAGTCATAAGCCTTGGTGCTAGAAGCCTATTCTAAGTTCCAGAACATCATTCACCTACAACTCTATCGATCTCCTCGAACACTTTAAATCGGCAACTCCATTCCTCCATCAATTCATTACTTGGACTTAGAAACAAGTTCATAACATGCAAACAAAGTCAAAATCATGAAGTAAACAACATGTCGCCAAGTCATATATATCAAAATCCATCCATATGAAGATTATATGGATCGGTATGGATCCGTAAGCATTGCTATCCTAGCCATGTTTTCTCAACAACAATTGTTGCTCGATCGTGGAGAACATGGAGAAAGACTCGATGGAGTATTTCTTGGCAACCTACAACTATGAGTAGGAGGATAAAGGCTCATTTTCAGTGATCGTTTTTGCTTCCTTGCAATTATTACATATTTCTTTGTAATCATCTATGGAGTGGTACCAATCCATAAGAAATGTACTGCAAAACAACAACATAATCAATAGAAATCTCAAGTGGACTTAAGCAATAGTTGGCCAAACCACTATAAACGTTTAATATCTTGTTTTTACTCATTTTCAATTTACATTACTTCATTTTCAATCTTTACATAATTTCTTGGGTGTTTGTTCCACTTTTTAGTGCTAACAATTACCCACTTAAACAATTTTCTTTTACCTAACCTAATTTGTTTGGATTTCTATTAGCAAAAACTCATTCTTTTTAGCTCTCTTTCTAGAAAATGTTAACCATCATAATTGACCAAACTAATTAATTAATTATCTCCATAATTAATTAGTGTTTTCCTTCACTAAATAATTCATATAAAATATAAAATTAATGGGAAAAATCCCAAAAATTCACTATTAGGATTAATAATTGAATATATGTATATAATTAAAATTGAATATATGATTATAATATGGAATATAGAAATGTTAATTATACTAATTATTGCCTAGTTAATGATTTCAAATGATTAAATTGGAGTAATCATGTATAGATATTAAATAGTTGGATTTGGGTAAAAAGAATGATATAAGATCATTATATGAAGTTTAAATGGGCAGGAACATATAGTATAATTCCCTAAAGATATAGAAAACTTTGGAAACCAAAAATATAAAGATATAGATGATATTTGGTGAGGACTGATAGAGAAATAGCTTCAGGCCGCAAGTAGAAATGTCTGCTTGAGACGTACACTAGTCCACCGGTGTATATCACAACGAAGCACCAATGCAACCTGTAATTTGAGATTGAACCTAGGCCCATTTAATGACGAATCGAGCATATGTCCATTTATTGTTTTGGTTTCTATGCAATATAGGGATCTCATATGATGTTTATATGTGTCTTTACTAAGCGTTGTGTAATATATTGGTATATGTGCTTAGATGCATATTCAAGTATTAGTTTTGTAATATTAGTGAGTTCAAAAACTAGACTCTATTTAACTAGATCTTTATGTTCGTTGTGTTAGACTATTTTTATCTAACATAATTATCATTAATACTCAGTCTATGTTTAACCGGTTATGGTTAGACTATGTTTACCTAATCATTGTTGTTTGCGGGTTAGTCTATATTTAACTAGCTCATACAATGTATGCTAATCTATACCATGTTATGGTATCATTGTCAAAAAGTAGTTTAGGCTGACATATTATGTTTAATATTTCATGATAACTTTATTAGTGCAGGTGAGATAGGTTGAGGTATGGCTTTGTTTAGATGTAGCCTTTATATAATGTTACATGATCGTATCTGTAGTATATTCTAGTAGTATTTTTCAATCAGCTGATTCATGTCTAACCCCCTTCTCGTATATTTACTTATACTTTATGGACTTATAGGTTATGATGGATGTCTTGCGTAACGTGGATGGTGCAGGTGATGATGGCGTTGATTACGTATGTATTGTGTTATATTTATCAGTTGATAATATTAGTTTACGATGGATTGGTGTATATGGATTTATAATTGATCATATATAATGGGATATGATTTGATACTTGATATATATATATATATATATTGTTTGCATCCTACTAATATTTTATATAGCTCTCTATATACTGTATGATTACCACGACGATCCGTCATTCTTGGTTTCCATTTGTTTACATATGGAGGTCGAAAAAATTGGATTGTTGCAGAGGTATAGCTGCTAAAGAAAAATTCTGGGAAGCATCGAATGGAAATGGAAAATATCACATTCAAGATCAAAACTGCAGAAAAGAACATAGGAAAACAATGCACGTACTACAAAATACAAATAAAGGTACAAATTAAGAGTATTCACAAAGCTTACCGGGCGAAAAAAGAACTTTATTTTACATACATTAGACGTCCATGACAATGACTTAAGTACATACCCATCCAAAGTTAATGAAAACTACCGCTGCTACGAACCTAATTCAGACTCAAAACGAATATTACTTATAACTTTCCTCTCACGGAGAAGAGGTTGAGTCACAAATGTGAGAGCCCACCTTTTTTGGACAGTTCAAGTCGACAATAAACCACACATAATCCAACTCAAATTGTTTAAAAGATAGATTATCAATGGGTTTATTTTAAAGAAATAAAAAGAAAAGAAGAAAACCCACAATAGAATCTCGCAGTGGAACGATAAAATATAATAATCACATAAATAGCTCATGGAGTAATTTAACAATATGAACTCAATTCAATTTACAACATGAATCAAAGTTATAAAATACAATCAGAGTTATACATTTAGTATACAGAATAAAATAGTGCAGCGGAATAAATACTAGTGGATATGATATACCAAATCTTTGCCGTCGTCCTTTAGAATAACAATGTTCAATAACGAAAAAACTCGGTCTGACTCGAGCGTAATGAAAAATAAAACACTCAAGTCAAGACTAGAAGTCCTTATGTAAGTTGAATCAAAATCAGTTGAAATATAGTTGTAAATGACTTCATTCTTTTACTTCAAAATTTTACATGAAAAGTTTCACGGTTTCAAAACTTCTATTTAGGGGTTTCAGTAATTTATCAGCTTCAAATCAATTTAATAAACTTCACAGTTTAAACAACCTTAATGTTTAAATCAGATGTAATTTAAATCGCTGAAACAAATACAAGGTTTTTTATCAATCATTACTTAAATAGCTGATTTTAGTTTCAGAAGGTTTCAAGTTACTTTATAAGTTTCCAAAGTGTCAAAAATTCCATTTTCAGTATAAAATACCAAAATCATCAATTCGTTAAATTTTCAAGTCCTAGATTTCTTTACAAAATACATTCTTTTACTATATAAAGTTATAGAAAATATTACAAGCCCTTTACCCCTTTTTAGATATATATATATATATATATATATTATAAAATTTAGAAATTAAAAGTTTATAAATGGATTTCAAATTTATTTTTAAAAATTTGATTTAAGCCAATTTGCAAAATTACTTCTTTAGAATATATAACTTTCCAAAGGTTGAGTTTTAAAAATTATTAGAGTTCAAAAAACTTCAATGTAACAAAGTCTCCAATTTCACCAGATGGCGATAAAATTACAACAATCACATTTCTACCAAAGTAGTCAATAATGCATCCAATAATTCATATATCAAATAGGATGTCCAAATCTCCATATCCGAATTCAATGTATAGATGATCAATCATATCAATAGCGATAATAACGGGTTAATAATATGGATATATCGAAATCACTAAACAACATAACAGTCAATCACAAATATCATCCATTGCAGTATCAACCAACATCCAAAGCAACCAATTAATCCATATTACAACAACCAATAACTATCAATGTAGGGTGTTTAAAAGTGATATGAAATTTCAATTATCAACATCAATTTAAATATAAAGTTAAATGTCAATTTGACTATCAAAATAAATGTCACATTTTTTACTAACAAATTAAATGTCACATTTTTAACTATCAAATTAAGTGTCACATTAACTATCAATTTTAGCTGTCAAATTTGTCGTATAATTTAACTATCAAGTTAAACTATCAATTTAACGGTCAAATTTAAATATCGATTTAAATTTAGTCAATTCAAATTTAATCAATTCAATTTTAGTCAATTAACTTTCCAAACTGCAATCAATATAAATTAATCACTTCGTTAATTAGTTTAACTAACCGTAGGAAATTTAGTACTTCGTGAATGGGTTTAAACACTCACCTTTATTTGAAACTGAAAATATTCTAGAGTTAAATAAATTCCAATCCAGCTCCATGTCATAGACGATGTCGATATGTACCAAACGCAACCCGTTTCCTTCGAATCCGACCTCGTACGAAAAAGATACAGATTAAATAATATTCATAATTAAAAAATAATTAACTTAATTAATTTAGATTTACCTTCTCTTCATATCTCCTTTCCCAGGCTCGTGCACGCTTCTTCCCAGGCCACGTTTTTTTACTCGTTTTGTTCAAACAAACGTGCGCCGCCCCAACAGCGAGCCGCCGCCATCCACCGCGCCTCACGCACGCACGTACTCACTACAAACCACGGCCCAAACCATTTTGCTACTCGACAACGCGATCGAATTTCGGTTGCCTCGGTGGACGATCATCGATCCAACCATTGAACAAGCTTGTATGGTCATGCTCTACATTTCACAAGTTGAAATCGAAGGCTAATTCGGCCCCTAGTGGCTTTGATCAATGATGGCCATTGGATTTGGTGTTTTAATGGCGGCTGAGATTTCATTTTAGAGTTAGGTTTGCAAATGGAAGAAAGTTGAGGTTATTTATAGAAAATTTTCCGATGTACTATTCACCCGTGAAAATTTCGAACTCTAAACATAGTTTGCCGCATGGTGTTCTATATGTTATACACCTATTCCGAATATAATGGAATATGTATTCAAAGCCAATTCCATCATATATAGAAGATAGCTTTTGAAAATCGAATAATAGTAATTAAAGTTCTTAAAATAAATTCTACGCATTTGAAGCTCGCGCGCCCAAACGATAAGTCCAATCGCTACGAAACTTAATATCATATAATAATTAGCTATTACGGATCCGATGAAACTGGTTTCGTTGAAATCCAAGACAATGCCCAAAGAGACAATTTTTACACATTAATTAAAACGAGTAATTTCCAAAATCAATTTAATCAGTTGTAAAATCCAAGTAAAAAGTTAACAATCTTCATTCTTGTTGAAATAAAATTTAAATCTACTTTTGAATCATTTTCATTCACATTAAATTTAAGAATAAATTATTTAAATAATTTCCTATATTAAATTTAAACAATTTAGTTATCCAATAAATCGCTATGTTTGAACCATAAGTTATTTGACTTATAGAATTAACTTTTCAATATTTAAAATTAATTGAATATTCCAAATTCAAATTTTATCTTAAACCATTTTGTAAATTAAAATGTTTGTTCAAAATTTATACAACCAATGCTCTTACAATTAAATTCGTAAGAAAATTCACTTTATGTAAAATGTTCATTCAAATCTAGTATAGAAAAAGTTCTCAAACTAAATATAAAGATTACACTTCATAAATCAAAGCCCTCTTGATTAATTCAATTACCATGAATTCCAATATTATAATTTCAATAAATTCCAATATTAGATTTCAAATGAATTTTAGTTGTAAAATCAAATATTTTATTTCCAACCAAATAATTCAATATTCGTTATTTAATACCTATTATTTTACATACATATGAATACATTTGCTTGTATTCCAATACATGTTACTTCCTAAGTCTTTGAAATTGGTTATTTCCAAAATTTCTTTCAAATTCATATTAAATAAACAACATAAATGAAACATAAATTTTTATTTTCAACCATTTTATTTCAATAATCATATAGAATTAAATATTATTAAATAGTTAAAATAGGGGTCGTTACAATCCCTCACTCAAAACTTTTCGTCCTCGAAAAGGAACTAAGTAAGGTATTAACATACTATATATTTTACTCAAAATAATAAAATTATAAAACATTAAAATCTTATTTACAAAACCTTTAGCATGCTTCCGCTACGCCACTCCAATATTGGCTTATTCAGAAAACAAGTTGTATGATTTAAAGTCTCAAATTGTTTATAACACCGGAATTTATGAAAAATTTCGGCAGAGTCACCTTTGCGTGGCTCGATCATAAAAGTTTATAATACACATATATATAACAAATATACATCTCATCTTAGTAATGATGCATTCCGTAGGGAAAAATATAAAAGTACTGTATGTAATTCGAGATATGTAACTTATTATTGCTAATGTGAGCGAATTCGCTCATATTAAAGCGTGCAAAAGCGAGCCAAAATGCATATATGGGCTTCTCACATACCTATCCAACTCAAATTAAATATTAGTTGCTTATAGATAGATATAGAAAGCACGCCTGAGTTTGATAGAACTATATAACATGAATTCTTAATCTAAACCATAAGCATAAACAATAATACAGACATAATAATCATATGTTACCAAAAACAGTTATAAAAATGATTTGCAACAAAGGAAACCATTCAGCAAATAATATTCATCCAATTATTTCATAACTATGTCAATTTACGATAGAATTTTAAGCTTCGGTACTCGTCTTTGAAGCGGAAAGAGGAACTTTTAATACATCTTAAAATTCAACTAAAATATTTTAAACCTATTTGCTTAGTAAAATATAAGATATCTTTAAATATCCCTATAGTATTATACAAAGATTTTCCAAAAGCTTATAATACTATAATAATTTAAATAAAAACATTTAATCACACTTTAAAATAGGGTTCCTTAAATCCAATAGTTTTATTATTAAACGCATTATTTAGAATAAGTATAACTTAAAGATTATTATAGTGAAATAAATAATAAACTTACATTTTACATTAAATTTTTACTTCAAATCAAAGTATAATATTTCATATCTTCATTATCAATTTACAAAATACTTATTTTAAAAGTATTTTTTTCCAATCATGAAAACGTGTACTTTGGTTTATATAAAATCTAAATAGTGTAGAATTCCTTGACTTCACATAAATTTTCAAATCAAGAGTATATAAAATCTTATACCTTTCTTTCAAAATAAATATACAACTTATTTTTTTCCAAACATATTATACTATAAATAGAACTTTCCAAATCATTTGTTCTATAAACTTTTAAAATAGAAAATTTTATACTGCCTATTTAAGTAACAGGAAATTATTGTCAAGAATAAAATTTCTCAGCATTTTAGCCTCAAGGACAGACCTTCGGTATTTTAGCCTGAAGGAGAACTTTCTTTATGTATCAGTTTTTAGTTATTGATAGCAGTTTTTAGGTATCATTTTGTAGTTATCGGTAGCAGTTTTTAAGTATCAGTTTTTAGTTCGGTAGCAGTTTTGGAAAAATGTTTGTCCTTATGAATAATTTTGGAAGAATGTTTGTCCTTATGATAAATTTTTAGGAGAATGTTTGTCTTTGTGGTTAAAATATTAAGGTCGTGTCCTTGAGGCTAAATATATACAAATTTTGGTCCTTTAAATTAATTCCCCCATTTAAATAATATCTTTAAATTGAAATTTTTCAAAGAAACTTATACAAATCTCATTTAAAAAGATTTCATTTGGAAATCCATTTGCAAAATCACTAACTTCGATATATCAATAATTTTACAAAAATTCAATGTAAAATTTCTTACTTTATATAAAGCAACTTCATTTAAAAATTCAAAATAGACATCCTTATAAAATGTTCAAACCATTTGAAAATAATCATCAACAACATTACTTATATTCAGAAAGAAGCTATTTAAATTCTTAAATCCACTACTTACAAATTTCTAGTTTTAATATTGAAATACTTTTCAAGCATTAATTATAAACATTAATAATCACTCTATAAACATTATTATAATCATAGTAATTTACCTCTAAATATTTTAAATAAATGATAATATTTAATTTCAAAACTTTAAACAATATTTAGGATATAAATTAGATAACATAGAATATTGCTAATAATAATTACTATGTAAATATTTTTCTAAAATTATATTTATAAACATTTAGTTTGAGCATAAAACATTATATAAACAACCCTTTTCAAACATTTCCAAACAATTTCAGAACAAATGATTTAGAAAATTTAATAAATTCTATATAAAAATACCTTTTATAACTCGATGTCCTAACAGATTTATCCTCGTTCTTACATATTTTAGCCACACATTGATTAGACGCAAGACTAAAATCTTTAAGTACTTAGTAGATCTATTTCAACATCTAGTGAAAATACTTGGAAAACCCTTAAAATAGATTTAAAGTATCGCTCAACAATCCAATGTCAAATGATGATAATCAGCTAGCAGTGGCCCGCTGTTTTTTACGCAATGGATAAAAACCTTCCAGAAGATCCATCTACCTTGCGGATTCTAGAAAACTATCATAGTCATTTCGTAAACAAGGGACCATCGATCCCTACTGCAGTGGTACGCTGCTGATTTAGTGATTTACAATAGTTGCACTTCTTTCTCAAAAGATGCATAAACAATAGATCCCAAGATTGAAAGCATATCCATTAGTTAAACTAAAGATCCCAAGATTGAAAAACAAAATCGAGGAACTCATGAGTTTATGTTCGGACTACCTAAATCGGTTCGAATCCATTTCTGGATTGACCCAAGTCCAATAGGGTTATCGGTTAAATCCACTCCTGGATTCACCCAAGTCCACTGGGGTTCGAAGCACATCATACTATACTTCTTTACGAAGGGTACTTCTGTTTATCTTTTACTACGAAATAACATACTATATATAGTACCCTTTCCAAATCATAACTTTAAATATCACACTTAATAAATTCCATTAAATATATGATTCCATTTCCAAATTGAGTACCTTACAAAATCAATAGTCTCGAATATGTCATATCATTCTTATATAAATTCCATTATATATAAGATGATCACTTCTTAAATTGAGTACCTTTCAAAATCAATAGGTTTGAATATATCATATCATTCTTATATAAATTCCATTATATATAAGATTATTGCTTTTCAAATCGAGTACCTTTAAAAATCAATAGTTTCAAATATATCATATCATTCTTATATAAATTCAGTTATATATAAGATTATCGCTTTTCAAATCGAGTGCCTTTGAAAATCAATAGTTTTTGAAAATAACCTCATACATTTACAAATCATTTTCATAAAGGTCGTTAAACCAAATATTTTTATAGAGTCAAGGGTCTTCGAAATCAATTAATTTTGAATACTAGTTCATTTCAAATTCATATAGGATTTCAAGAATCATTTTTTTCAAATCATATATCATTCAAATTCAAAAAAAAATTCAAATATCAATAATTTTTCACAACTTCAGTTTTATATTTATATTAAATTCAGATAAAATCAAATTTCTTTCCAAATCAAACACTTTTCAAAATATTTATTTATAAAACATTTACTAGGTTCAAAATGTTTCTTAAAACACATTCCATTATAAACCTTTTTCATATTTATACAAAGTCAGAACTGCTTAAAAAAATCAATTTGACAATAATAAGTTTTTTTATAATTATATATGTTCAAAACATTTCTTAAAACTCTTTTCACTTAAAAACATCTCAAAACTAAATTTCATACTTTCATAATTCAAAAAAAAATTATACAATTTACTTATCAAAATATTTAACATTTTAAAAACTTGTTTAACTTCTATTACTCTTTATTTTCAAATTTCAAAACTAAACTTTATATATTTTCCAAAATATTTTGCTTTGAAAATTAATTCTCAATTTGAAAGTGTTCGATTATTCAGAATAGTAGGAAAAAATCAAATTCCAATTTAAAATTGGAAATCAGCAATTAATCATCTCAACAAGATGCACAATCAATCGATCTATCAATCCTAATGAATAGGATACATGTGTTTCAATAGAAAACTCGAGAACTGAACACCGGGTTTTATTTTAAATTGTTTGAAATAAACGTATACATATCTCTTTCGAATATCAAACCATACTTCAGGGATTTGAATCAAACCAGTTTCATAAAACAATCGAGTAGCAAAGCTACTAAAGTGGCCTCCCCTACATTGAAACTCGAAAATAAACGTTGATGATGTTGCAGTCATCACCAAAATTTATTTCCAACAACAGAAGAGAGTTCCAGACTTTTATTTCTTTTAAATATTTTTAAAATCCCATTTGAAAACATTTTGAAATCAAGTATAGATCACATTTCTATTCAGAAAATACTTTCAAATTATGCTATTATATATTTCCAGAATCTTAAAAAACCAATTTCATAACTCCCGAAATTCAATTCTCAAATTTCCAATTTGAATTTTTTTAGTCATAAATCATATTTACCTTTCAAAAATCATAATTCTTATATAATATTCATTCAAAAAATCATAATTCTTTGTTTGGATTAAAATAAATTTAATCTAAATAATAAATTTTAATCCAACATCGTCGCCGAACGCCTTAAACTCAAATTGCAAAACTTAATTCACAAGATGTTCGTTTCAACGTTCCCATAAGATTACAGTTTCTGCCCCTTCCATGAGTGAAAAGGTAAATTACTTACAAAAAGTTCTACACTATTCGAAAGTCAACAACAAAAGACAAATGCTCATAAACTCGCCGAGCATAACTAATTAATCAGTAAATGATAATACGCATAACCATAACAATCGATAAATCAACCAGCAAAGAAATAACATCCAATCATCATAAAACTATCATGAATGATTTTATCAGTTTATAGAATTCATTTTTTATATTCTAAATATAATCCTGTATAAAATCATTTCATTTAATTTCAAAATATTTTTATATCACTAACAAAATATGCTCCCTCATATACGTATATACACTCCATAAGCTTATCCTACAGGTTTAGGTATACGCTAGACCTGCTCTGATACCAACTGTGATGGCCCAACTTTTTTGGACAGTTCAAGTCGACAATAAACCACACATCTCCAACTCAAATCTTTTAAAAGATGGATTATCAATGGGTTTATATTTAAGAAATAAAAAGAAAAGAAGAAAAATCACAATAGAATCTTGCAGCGGAATGATAAAATACAATAATCATATAAACAGTTCATGAAGCAGTTTAATAATATATGCCGAATTCAATTTACAGAATAGATCAAAGTTATACAATACTATAAGAGTTATACATTTAATAGACAAAATGAAATAATGAAGTAGAATAAATACTAGTAGATTTGAAATACCAAATCTTCTTCATCATCCTCGAGAATAACTATCTTTCATAATTAAAAAACTCGGTCTGACCCGAGAGTAATGAAAAACAAAACATTCGAGTCAAGACTAAAAACCATCATGTAAGTCAAATCAAAATCAGATGAAATATACTTGTAAATAACTTCATTCTTTTAATTTGAAATTTCACATGAAAAGTTTTATAGTTTCAAAACTTCTACTCAGAGGTTTCAGTAATTTATCAACTTCAAGTCAATTAAATAAACTTCACAGTTTAAATAACTTCAATGTTTAAATCATATTTTACTTAAATCGCTGTAACAAATACAAGGTTTTTTCTATCAATCATTACTCAAATAGCTTATTTTAGTTTCAAAAGGTTTTGCATTACTTTACAAATTACCAAAGTGTCAACAATTCCATTTTTAGTATAAAATACCAAAATTATCAATTTGTTAAATTTTCAGGACCCATATTTCTTTACAAAATACTTTCTTTTACCATATAAAGTTATAGAAAATATTACAAGCCTTTTAACCCTTTTTAGATATATATATATATATATATATATATATATATATATATATATTGTTATAAAATTTAGAAATTTAAAGTTTATAAATGGATCTCCAATTTATTTTCAAAAATTTGATTCAATCCAATCTACAAAATTACTTCTTTATAATATATAAATTCCAAAGGTTAAGTTTCAAAAATTATCTAAGTTAAAAAAATTCAATTTAACAAAATCTCCAATTTCGCCTAACAGCGATAAAATTACAACAATCATATTTCTGCCGAACCAATCAACAATGCATCCAATAATTCACATATCAAATAGGATGTCCAAAGCTCCATATCGAATCCAACGTACGGATGATCGATCATATCAATAGTGATAATAATGGAGTGATAATATGGATATATCGAAATCACTAAATAACATAACAGCCAATCACAAATATAATCCATCGTAATATCAACCAACATCTAAAGCAACCAATTCATACATGTGACAACAACCAATAACTTCCAATGTCAGGTGTTTAAATGTGATATGAAATTTCAATTATCAACATCAATTTAAATATCAAGTAAAATGTCAGTTTAACTATCAGATTAAATGTCACATTTTTAACTAACAAATTAAATGTCACATTTTTAACTACCAAATTAAATGTCACATTTTTAACTACCAAATTAAATGTCACATTAACTATCAATTTTCACTGTCAAATTTACTGTATAATTTAAATACCAAGTTAAACTGTCAATTTAATAGTTGTTGACAAGAAAACTTGACAACACCTCAAATTTGAAGTTAAAGTAGGTATGATGCTTTCGAAACCTCCTTTCGAAATAGGTGAAGCTTGCTTGGGCGTCTCTGATGAGTTAAAATGATTAAATCTTGTCTTTAGGATCTTTCGACGCTGTCGAAAGAGGAAACTCTCTTCTAATTAATCCCTTCAAATGAGTTAATTGGGTATGATGTCAAAAGCACCTTTCGACATAGACAAGGATTCTTAGGTTAAGGACTTAATGGCTACTAGAAGTAACTGAGTTGGGAAGGTGTCGACTTTTTAGAAAGGGTACAATTTGGTAGATCTAAATGAAGGCTTATAGAAAATTAGGAAGCTCATGGTTCCGACTTGGTCGAAAGGGAAACCATTCGATTATGAAGAGAACAAGATGACATATTAATAATAAGTGCAGAAATATGGGCTACTAACCAAACACAGTTATAATAATCTTCTTTTTATTGAACTCCATTTACAAATTGACCAAATCCCTAATTTAATTTGAGAATTAGGGTTTACAAGTTTAGGAAACATATAAGTGAAGAGTGGAAAAAATCAGATCCCTTTTAATAGACCCCTAGGTCATATTTATAGATGCGGGTTTTGACCTCTCGACCCTAAGCTATCGACACGGTCGAAAGGTTAACCCCTTTTGCTTTCGTGGATGTCCACCGAGCCATACCTTTTGACCTAGTCGAAAGTGTTTTAGCTATCCTCCTATTATTGCTTGACGGTATGCCTTTTTCTTTTGCTTTGCTTCCTCTCGACCTTGTCGAAAGGAACTACCTGATAACCTTTCGACTTTGTTGAAAGGTTTGTTTATTGCACCTTTTGACCTGAATGCTGATGTGTCGCATAAGTTGACTTGGAGACCAGTCTTCGACGTTGTCGATACATGCCCTCATTTTGGATTATGTCAAAACCCCTAAAAAGGTTTTGCTGAAGATTGCTTCCATCGAGACCCTCTGTCTTGTCTTACAAGAAAACTTATGCTTTCATGGTAATAGATGTATAGCTCTTCCCTCATGGATGATAATAGCTCTAACCGTTTCAAAAGGCTATATATGCTTTTGAAAGGGCTAGTTTACTGGAAGACCCTTTCAATGTGCATATAATGAGACGAAACCAAACATCTTGAGTAGTTTAGGGTATATAGAGAAAGTGCATTGCTTATAGACTTCAAAAGGTAGCCTCCAACCTTGTTGCAAGCTTCTCGTTGACGCTGTCGACACGCCCTTTTTTCCTTATCGAAATATTTTTCCAATGTGTTCTCACCTCCTTGTTGGAAGCTATGCTTAACCAGAACATCTTGGTGACTTCTGATCTTCACCAATGCTTTCGTGCTCCTTCTTTCATGCTTTTATTCCTTAAGATATTTTATGGTTAACATTTAGCCCCGCCCCTAGTATGAAAGAAGCTTTTGTTCTTTAGAATAAAAACTTCAAAGTACTTCTCACTTTAATTTCTATGACATAGATAATAAACTCTATTAAGGTTGTAATCTTATTAGGAGACCTTAAAGAGTAATCTTAAATTTAACGAGTTAGAGTTCAAGAAGTTGTTTGCTAATATTTCCAGGTAAAATATATTCTGAGATATATATGATTAAGAATGTGGAATAATATCACCTGATTTGCGGACAATGATACAATTAAATGAGCCCTAGGAGAATGTCAGCTATATTCTTTAGTTATTCCTTCCTTGAGTCAAACCTCTCTTAACAATGTTGATTAATAATTCTTACTTAGTGAGAAAGTAATAAGCAAATTAGCATCAATGATATGAATACCTTGTATTAAAAATAAAATTTTGATTTAATGGGAAATTCACAAACATCTATAAAATTCAAAAATAAGATATAAAATTCTTCAAAGTCAGGAGTCCAATTGGGGTCTCAATCAAAAATATGAAATTCATGAATTACCCACAAAACTCACAAGGAAGTTTAAAATCCATAAAATCTGGAATCTAGCAAGAGGTCATCCAAAATCCAATAATAAAACATGCGCACATAAATCATTATTGAAACCCTCAAGGAAATGTTAGAACGCGTTAAACCAGAAATTCAATAAGTGTTCATTAAATATTTCAACGGAATTAAGATATCCGAAATTCATAATTCTTTATGAAAATGAATGAAGAAATTCAGGATCCACAAGATCGGGGATTCAAAGATCCAAATGAAAAATCATAAACCTCTGTCAAAATTCATAAGGAAGTGTAAGGTTCATCAAATTGGGAAAACGGGAGAAGACCATCAAAATTCTAACAAGGAAATGAGGAACGCAAGATTCATGAATAAACAGAAAAACCGGTAAGGAAATTCAAAATTCATTATAACAGAAATCCAATAAGAGATCATCATAGATCCATTGAAGAAATTAAGGATACAAAATTTAACAATCATTATTAAGATCCACAAGGAAATTTGGAAGTCATAAAATCAAAAAATCTCATAATGGATCATCAAAAAACAATAAGGATATCAAAAATTCCCAAATTGTCATGAAAATCAACAAGTAATTCAGAATTCATCAAGTCGAAAGCTTAGTAGAATATTATCAAAAACCCAAATAAGGAAATTAGGAATGCGAGATTAATCAATCACCACAAAAATCAGCAAGGAAACTTAGATTTCATTAAATCGAGGTACTTGTTATAAGAAGGGAACCCCTGAATCTAAGAATCCCTAAAAATGTGACTTGAGATTTGTCCATTCTTATTCAAAATTATGAAGTCAATGGAAAATTCAAAAATTATCATGCAAACTCAATAAAGGGCATCGAGAAATCAAGAACTCGTGAAAAAAATGATCAATAAGAAATCGTAATGAAAATTCAATAGGGAATTGTAATCTGTAAAATTCATTAATCATTATAGAAGTCAATGGAGAAATTGAAAATTCATTAAACCAATAATTCAGCAAGAAATCACCATAATGATTTAATAAAGAAATCATGAACACAAAATCAGCAAATCATCGCAAAAATCAATGGAAAATTCATAAATTATCATGGAAACTCTATAAAGGAGTTAAGAAATTAAGAACTCATGAAAAAACGATTAATGAGAAATTATCATGAAAATTCATGTATGTAAAATTCATAAATCATTTCAAAAGTTAACGAAGGAATTGGGAAACCTTGAAACTAGGAATTCAATATGAATCCTTTATAGAAATTCTCAAATGAGATCAATAAATCATAATGAAGTCAATGAAATAAATAAATCATAATAAATGAAATCCTCACAAAAAGGAATCGAAAGTTCATAATATCAGGAATCTAATCAAAATCTTGTCAGGATCCAAATTGATAATAGATTATTAGAAGTTCATTCAATATCAAAATTAGAAATTTGTCTGGCCATAATAAATTTAGTAAGTCCAAACAACAAATTCCTAGACCTATGGGTTAGTAAAGTTTTTGATATATTGGAGTTAGGTCGCATCCGCAAAGCCTTGTAATTAATTGGAATATTGGTTCCTCACATACTCGTGGAGTTTCTCATGTTCTGAGGGATCACCCTATTTCTGGGGATTCAGTTGTTGTTTACTCAATCTATTCTTTGGGTGTAGCCTTCACTATCATTAGAGGTAACTTGTTGCTTGTTCCATTCTTTTGGCTTTGGTAGAAACTTTTACTTTGTTACCATACTATGGATTCTCTTTTCCTTTTTCCACTCTCGTGCCTTCTTTTGGGATATAGATTTTTTAATCCTTTTTCAAACAATAGATGGTTTAAGATTTACTAATTCATATCGTGACTCTTTCGAATATGATTTTGGGCTTTTTTCCTATTTTCGATTATAATGTTGGACACCTTTGTCCTGTTGCCTCCGTTTGTATCCCTCTTTAGGATTTCATCTTTGTCCCAGTTGATAAATAAATTTCTTTCTTTAACCCTTTATTCTCTTGGATTTTAACTTTTGCCTTGAGTTTTAGACACCTTTGTCTTTACTCATCTATTTAGAGCCCACTCTCGGCTTGGACATCTCAATCCACTCTTTTTTGAGCAAGACGGGTGTGTAGCGTGACACTACACAGCCAATTAGTAGCATATATAATATAATGTTGTTTGGATCAACAGGCCTGATCGATGGCATGTAGAGCAAGTACAGAAACTACACAAACATTCGACATAGATAGGACAAGGCAGTGCATGAATATATACAAGGGTATCATAACAAAATAACAAAAGGGAAGACAGAGATCTGAAAGCATCAAGTTACTACCAACGGTTCGCAACTATGGCCTAAACTGCTGGCCAGGGGGTACGCCGAAGTGCTTCCTTGTGATTCAGTTGGGGATGAACTTCTCTGTGGAAGACGACTTCTGAAAGGTGCAGATAAGCTTCGACCTGTAAAAGTGTTGAATAGATGAGTTATACGTCTGCATATGCCTTCGAAATGATATTTCGGTTTATTAAACACGTGTGCATTGCGTTCTTTCCATATGCACCAACTGAAGAGAGCGATGAAGACATCCAGGAGGAGGTTAGGGGGGTTATATTGCTAGTGATCAAATATGACGGGCGGTTCAGGGATATGGCCAAGGAGGTGGGCACTAGTTGCAACCCAGATCGAGTATGCAAATTCACATTCACGAAACAAGTGAGGAATATCTTCAATGTGATTAGAGCAAAAGACACAAGACGGGTCAACCGGGATATGTAGATGGATAAGTCTCTCTTTAGTGTTGATTCGTTCATGAGCAAGACACCACAGGAAGAAGGCGATACGCGGCGGAAGAGGGCATTTCCAGAGTCTGGGGAAGGCAAAGAAGCGGCCAGGTTTATTGAGGTGGGAGTAACAGGAGGCGACGGAGAAGCCTTTAGCAGGTGCAGGGGCCCAGACTATACGATCCGGCAAGGTGGTGAACTGTAGAGAATGAAGCAGATTGGACGCGGTGATAAGGTCGGAAAATGTGCCAGTGTCGAAGAGGGATGGAGGGCAAAGGAAGTTAGGACCGAAGTTGACACAGTCTCTAACCGAAATTGAAGGGGTACTCGAGTGGGAGAAAAGGTGGGGGCAAAGATTTGGCGAGGGGAAGTTGATTATGCCATGTATCTAACCAAAAAACACAGTTGTTACCATTTTCGATGACTACATGAAAAAGAGGTCTGACACGGGGAAGGGTTTGGAGCACGCCAGCCCAGAACGGAGAAGGTCTACATCATAGTGGGAAGTGAAGGACGAGGTGGTGGTTTGAGCGGCAATGAAGCGAGAGAATCCAATCTTTCCATAGAAAATTTCCAGGGGAGAGTAGTCTCCAAAGCCATTTCGTGAGGAGTGCGGAGTTAAAGGCACTGAGATTGATGATACCTAAACCACCCTGATCCTGATGCAAACAGGCGGTACTCCAATTAACAAGCCTTTTGACACCACCGCCGTTCCAAAGGAAGGTACTTCTGGTTGTATCAATTCTGTTGATGACCCAGGAAGGAAGTTTGTGGAAGGACATCCAATAAGATGGGATGGCTGATAAGACAGATTTGACAAGGACGAGGCGACCGGCAGCAGAGAGTGAATGGGCCTTCCAACTCAGAAGTCTGGATTCGATCTTAGAGATAAGTGGGGACCAGTCTGATCTATGAAGCTTGGTGGGGCGAAGGGGGATGCTAAGGTAAGATAAAGGGAAATCCGAAAGGTTACAGTTAAGCAATGATGAAATGGATGGGCCAAGATGATTCGAGTTACCTAACATGATGACGGAGCTCTTGTTAAAGTTGATGGAAAGGCCGGATATGAGCTCGAATGAGTAGAGAGCCACTTTCAGGCAATGGATGTAGTTGATCTGGGGTGAGGCAAAAAGTATTGTGTCATCAGCGAACTGCAAGTTGGAAACTGCTAAGGAGGAATCTGGGAGTTTAATGCCGGAGAAGAGGTTGTTGGATATGGCTAGTTTGATCATTCTGTTGAAAACGCCGGCAACTAAGACGAAAATAAGTGGCAAGTGTAGATCACCTTGTCTCAGGCCACGAGCTGACTTGATGTGGCCCCCTAAAACACCGTTGATCGAGATAGAAGAGAGGTTTGAGTAAAGAATATGTTTGATCCAGTTGCACCATCTGGGGTGAAAGCCTCTATGTTTCATGAGATCAAGAATGAAATTCCAATTTACCGAATCAAATGCTTTAGTAAGCCACTCTCTGGGCTTGGACATCTTAGTCCATTGTTTGATGAGCCTCTCTTTGGGCTTCCCTTGTCTCAAAGGGATGTTATGTATGCTTAGTGGACCTTCCTCCAAAAGGTTGCGGATGGGTACTACCTTGACCCATCCCCTAAGTGGTGGTTATGACGTAAGAGATTCTATCTCTCCCTCTAGGAGATGCTACAGAATAGCATCGTAGGCTTATGTCCCTCCCTCTAAGAGGTGCCACAGAGTAGCGTCGTAAGCTTATGTCCATCCCTCTAGGAAGTGCTATGGAATAGCATCGTAGGCTTGAGTATTTGTATATGAAAATAATTTTTAGCCTATTTAAATGGAGTCTCCTTTGAGAGAAAGAATTTTGTAATTAAACACTTCTAATATATTGAAGGGTTATCTTTTGAAAAATAGTTTAGGCTCATGAATCCTTTTGACAAAAGAGTTTTTCTCAGTATAGTCTTCTCACAAGAACTTTCTTGATGTTCTCATAATAGAGACATGAACCTCAAATAGGAGACTAGGAGGTCATGATTCATGAACCAATAGTCTTTTAATTGGGAGTAGGATTCTCTAATTTCAGTTTTAATAAACCCTTGTGCTCTCAAAATCTTTCTTGAAAAAGTATGAATAGGCCCCTAGTAGTGATTTTAGTAAACTTTGAAACACTGAAATTGATCAGTTTGAAGTCTTTTTGCGTTCATTTATTAATGCTATATAATATCTCAAATAGGTTGCATAAACCAGCTTTATAATAGATAGAATTTTGTTTTTCTCCCAGGCCGTGGGATTATTTGAAAATAGCTCTTTCAAGAAGATATAAAAGATGCATTTGAGAAATTTCTTTTAAAATAATTTACTAAAAATAGAGTTGGTATGTACAGACTTCCCTTTTGAGTCGATGTAGAGTTGGCGATGATCCGATATGTTATGGAAGATGCCTTTGTATTGCTTCGATTGAAATTCTGATAGTTACCTTGTTTCTGGTATTTGAGTTGTCTTTCCGAGTAGTCTAGAAGTTTGTTGTGCTTCGTTAGTTGTTGAATGCTTTAGACTGATTCTGTTTTACCTGTAATAGCACTCAAATTTTAATCAGTACATGGAAATGCACAACAAAAATCTAAGTATGAATGGAAATACAAATTGAGTTAAAAAGATATGAAAAGAAAGAGATAAAGCACATGAATGAACTAAGGTTGTGAGTCTTTGTGACTTGACAAAAGCTTGCATTTTAGAGTCGCTGAATTGCTTTACTCTCAGCTCGAATGAGATGCCTTTCAAATTTCTCTGACGAACTACTGTAAAAATCTTAACCTGATCGTGCCTTGAATTTTCTCTGATAGGACACGACATTCATCAATTCCATGTCCATTTGTTTTATGGTACTCGCAGTAACTTCCTCCTTTATATGGCTCCGGGATGCTCCGAATCTTCTGAGGTGTAGTAAAATTATTATTTCTTTTCATCCTGGTGAATATGTACGAGAGGGGTTTGTTTAAGACTGCTTGATTTGGTTTGGAATTCTTTATTCAACTTCCCTTCAGGTTTTCACTTTCCCTTGGCCTCTTGTCGGTATGCTTAAAATCCGATTTCTCTTCCATGGATTCTCGGTGAAATTCCTTCTTAGAATGGTGCATCTCGTCCATTAGAATAAACTTCTTAGCTTGGAGAAAGATATATTGTAGATCTTTGCATCCATTGATATAAAGGTCCTTCTAGAAAGGTGTTTGTTCAATTAACTCTGACAGAAATTCCATAAGCTTTTCTCTATCAGTTGTACATTCTACTCTTAACGCTTCTGCGCTGAATCTGTTCAAATACTCGCCAAGTAGTTCCTTTGGCTTTTGTTTAATGGTTGTTAGTAAGCTAAAGTCCATAGTTGTATCTCTGAATATAGAAAACTGAGCCACGAAGTCACAAGTAAATTGTTCTCACAAATAGATGGTTTCCATTCCGTAACTCCTATACCATTTGATTGCTGCTCCTTGAAAAGTTATGGGAAAAGTTTACAGCGAACTGCCTCTGGAGCATTGTATAAGTTCATCCAGTTTTCGAAGACGACATGGTGATCATCTGGATCAGTTGTTCCATCATATTTTAGTGAAGTAATTTGGATGTGTGGTGAGAGAATTACTGCCATTATTTCTTCAAAAAAGGAAGCTTTTGGTAGGACAACATATTCTTCGGGATCATAAATTCATTTTTCTCTAAGTGCATTCACAATTATATGGTGTAGGTTGTCATCTTGGTCAGTATCATTTCTGTGATTATTTCTACTATTTCCTTGGACTGGGCTATTTGATTGCTCGAGGGGCCTTTTTACTCAACTTTCTTGGTTCAATTTCTGATCCTCTTCCTCATTTGGAGGTCGTGCTTCAACCTCAATCTCCATAATCTTTAATGATTCTCGGGATGGTGCTTTTTCAGAACATTCTTGTATTTCTATCATTTGTGGTCGTTGATTTTGGACCTTGATCATATGGCTTTCCCACTTCATTAGGGTCGATGGTTGCTCTAATTCTGTATTCCCTAAGTTAGAGCTTTGGACCATATGACCTTTAAAAGTTAACTACGATGTAGCCTCTTCGCATGGATTATTGTTATCACCCTTAGCTCTTGCCACTATCCTCTTTTGGGTGAAGTTCTTTGTACAATTAATCGGAGATGAAAGTTATCAAAGATCGAAGGTTTGAGCCCTCCTTCTAGCGCCCAAAATAGTGACAAGAAAACTTGTCAACGGCTCAAAGTTGAAGTTGAAGTAGGAATGATGGTTTCGAGACCTCCTTTCGAAATAGGTGAAGCTTGCTTGGGATTCACTGATGAGTTAAAATAATTAAATATTGTCTTTAGGACCTTTCAACGCAGTTGAAAGAGGAAACTCTCTTCTAATTAATCCTTTTGAATGAGTTAATTCGGAACGATATCGAAAGCACCTTTCGACATAGACAAGGATTCTTAGGTTAAGGACTTAATGGCTACTGGAAGTAACTGAGTTGGGAAGGTGTCGACTCTGTCGAAAGGGGCAATTCTTAAGATTTTGTAGATCTAAATGAAGGCTTATAGGAAATTAGGAAGCTCAAGGTTCTGGCTTGGTCGAAAGGGAAACATTTCGATTATGAAGATAGCAAGATGACATAGTAATAATAATTGCGGAAATCTGGGCTACTAAGCAAACATAATTATGATAGTATTCTTTTTATTGAACTCCATTGTACAAATTATTCAAATTCCTAATTTGATTTGAGAATTAGGGTTTACAAGTTTAAGAAACATATAAGTGAAGAGTGGAAAAAATCGGATCCCTTTTAATTGACCCCCGAGGTCATATTTATAGACGCGAGTTTGGACCTCCCGACTCTAAGCTATCGACATGGTCGAAAGGTTAACCACTTTTGCTTTCGTGGATGTCCGTCGAGCCATACCTTTCGACCTAGTCAGAAGGGTTTTAGCCATCTTCCTATTGCTGCTTGAGGGTAGGCCTTTTTCTTTTGCTTTGCTTCCTCTCGACCTTGGCGAAAGGGACTGCCTGATAACCTTTTGACTTTGCTGAAAGGTTTATTTTTTGCGCCTTTTGACCTGAATGCTGATGTGTCGCATAAGTTGACTTGGAAGCCAGTCTTCGACCTTGTCCATACATGCCCTCTTTTTGGATTGGGTCGAAACCCGTAAAAAGGTTTTGCTGAAGATTGCTTCCATCGAGACCCTTTATCTTGTCTAACTTAGAACCTTATGCCTTCATGGCAATAGATGTATAGCTCTTCCTTCATGGATGATAATAGACCTGACCATTTCGAAAGGTTATGTATGCTTTTGAAAAGGCTAATTTAGTGTAAGACCCTTACAATATGCATATAAAAAGACGAAACCAAACGTCTTGAGTAGTTTAGGGTATATGGAGAAAGCGCATTGTTTATGGCTTCAAAAGGTAGCCTCCAACCTTGTTGCAAGCTCCTCGTTGATGCTATCGAAACGTCCTTTTTTCCTTATCGAAAGGTTTTGCTGGTGTGCTCTCACCTCCTTGTCGGATGCTATGCTTAGCCAGACTATCTTGGTGACTTCTGATCTTTACCAATGCTTTCATGCTCCTTCTTTCAAGCTTTTATTCCTGAGAATATTTTATGGTTAACAATAGTCAAAATTAAATTCAATCAGTTCAAATTTAATCAATTCAATTTCAGCCAATTAAGTTTTCAAATAGCAATTAATATAAATTTATCACTTCGTTAATTGGTTTTACTAACTTTAGGAAATTCAGAACTTCATGAATGAGTTTAACCACTCACTTTTATTTGAAACTGAAAATATTCTAGAGTCAAATAAATCTAATCCATCTACATGTCATAGATGATGTCTATACGAACATAATGCAACTTGTTTCGTTCGAATCCAACCTCGTATGAAAAAGTTACGGATTAAATAATATTCAATATAATTAAAACATAATTAACTTAATTAATTTAAATTAACCTTCTCCTCCTATCTCCTTTCCCAGGCTCGTGCATGCTTCTTCCCAGGTCACGTTTTTTTTTCATTTCACTCAAACAAACGTGCGCCACCACCGAATATAAAGTTGTCGTTGCCATCATGCGCCAGCCCCCCAGCGCGCCGCCGCCCTCCACCGCGCCTCGCACATGCGTGTATGTGCTACAAAGCACGACTGAACCCATTTTTCCACTTGCGAACGCGAGCAAACTCCGCTCGCCTCGGTCGACGATTCGTCGATCCAACCGTTGAACAAGCTCTTATGGTCATGCTCTACATCTCTCTAGTTGAAGAAGGCTAATTCGGCTCCTAGAGGCTCCGATCGATGATGACCATTGGATTTGAGTTTTAATGGTGGCTGAGATTTTATTTTAGGGTTAGGTTTGCAAATGGAAGATAGTTGAGGACTATTTATTGAAAATTTTCCGATGTAGCATTCACCAGTGAAAATTTCAAACTCCAAATGAAGCATACCGCATGGCGTTCTATATGTTATACCCTATTCCGAACACAATGAAATATGTATCGAGAGTCAATTGCATCATATACAGAAGATAGCTTTTCAAAATCGAATTATATTAATTAAAATTCTGAAAATAAATTCCACGCGTTTCAAGCTCGCACAACCAAACGATAAGTCCAATCACTACGAAACTTGAAATCATATAATAATTCACTGTTACGGATCTGACAAAATTGGTTTCGTCGAAATCCGTGACAGTGCTCAAAAGACTATTTTTACACATTAACTAAAAAGAGTGATTTCCAAAATCAATTTAATCACATTTATAATCCAAATTAAATGTTAACAATCTTCATTCTTATTTAAATAAAATTTAAATCAAATTTTGAAATCATTTTCATTCACATTAAATTCAAGATTCGGTTATTTAAATAATTTCCAATATTAAATTTAAACGATTTTATTATCCAATAAATCGCTACATTTGAAACATAAGTTATTTAACTTATGATATTAACTTTTCAATATTTAAAATCGATTAAATATTCCAAATTCAAATTTTATCTTAAACAATTTTGTAAATTAAAACGTTTGTTCAAAATTTATACAGCCAATGCTCTTACATTTAAATTCATAGAATATTCACTTTCTGTAAATTATTCGTTTAAATCTAAAACAACAAAAGTTTTTACACTAAATATAAAGATTACACTTCATAAATCGAAGCCATTTAATAATTCAATTATGATGAATTCCAATATTAGAATTTCAATAAATTCCAATATTAGATTTCAAACGAATTTTAGTTATAAAATCAAATATTTTATTTCCAACCAAAAATTCAATATTCATTTTTCAAATCCTATTATTTTACATACATATGAATACATTGAATTGCATTCCAATACATGTTCCTTCCCAAGTCTTTGAAATAGGTTATTTCGTAAAATTTATTCAAGTTCATATTAAATAAACAACATATATAAAACATAAATTTTTATTCAATAATCATAGATAATTAAATATTATTAAATGTTTAAGAATAGGGTCCGTTACAATAAACATAGAATGTGGCATAAGCGCACCCAATTGGTATTCAGCTAGTGGGTTAACCATCTCTTCAATTAAAATAGATGAACAATGAGAGATATTAACAAAAATGACCCTAGGTTCATAGTTACTGCTAGCCTAAGGATTTAAAACATCCTATATTGTGGAAACAAAGTCAACATGATTGTATAAAAATGCTAAGTCAAAGTTAGGCCAAAAATGACTAAAACCTCAATCGCACGCTCCATATAGATATCGACAATAACCCGCTTAACCCTCTCATTACAAAGTTCCTCAATTTAGTAAGCCATATCCAAGTTAAGAAGGGAAGGCACAACAGACCTTGATGGTGCAATGGCTGAGCCATTTCTATGGACGGTGCAGTAGGATGGGATTCTGAGATGGAAATTTTGGTTTTAAAAGCATTCAGGCAGAGCCACTTGTCGCATATGTTCAATATCCTCTAAAAGTTGAGATTAAGTCTTTTTAGTCGACTTAAATTAAGGACAAAACAGCTTGTTTGTAGTAGTACTTCCCTACACACCACCACCCTCAAAACTCACTAATTCCTTCTTATAAAAATCCTTTAACTCCTTGAACTTGTATTTATAATAATTCTTTAAATCATCATTTGATGCAGCGCGAGATGATGATGCAACGCAAGATGATGAAATCGCTTCCCCTAAATCGCGAAGGCCTGAATCGCGGAGCCTAGGTCGCCAGTCTTCAGATGCAGTTAGTTCGCGATCGACCTATGCCACTCGAGCTTCCTTAGGTCGTGTGAAGCCGTGCTCCTCCTTATGTCGCGAACAACACTCCAGCATAGTCGCGAGGCAGATGTAGTTAGGTCGCGATCGACCTATGCCGCTCGAGCTTCCTCAGGTCGCGTGAAGCCGTTCTCCTCCTTAAGTCGCGAACGATTTTCTTTAGGTCGCGAATCTTCCTACATCGCGAAATTCAGTAGGTCGCTGCCATCCCTTGAGTCGCCCCAGCTTAGGTCGCAAGAAGAATTTCTTATGCCGCTGTTTGTTTTAGGTCGCTCGACCTTATGCCGCTGCGAAGCTTAAGTCGCTCCTGAAGTTCAAACCGCTGCTTTGTTAAGTCGTGTACTGTTGTGATGTTTTTCTTAAGTCGTTTGCTGTATTTTGTTAAGTCGGTTGTATTTGTTAAGTCGTTCGAGATGTTTGTTGTTAGGTCGTTTGTTTTGTAAGTCACTTGTGTTGTAATTTTCTTAAGTCGTGTGTTGAGTTGTAAATCTCTATAAATAGGGGTGTGAGGCCATTTGTAAAAGTTAGTTGATTTTGAAATAAAATTTGGTTTGTGCTTCTTACCTCCATTAAAATTGGTAGTTGAGTGTTATCTCCTATCTCCACTTTCGGCATTCGAGTGCGCTTGAATCAACGATTGTTGAAGCCGATTCACGGAATCTAGTGCGCTAGATCAACGTTCGAAGAATCGTAGATCTTCTCTCACGGCATCGTGCGCGATCAACGTGTCGAAGATAGCTAATGTCCGGTATCTCGCGAGATCAACGGATTTGGGCATTTGGGTATTTTCAATCCATCGATTCTGCATCAATTCACCGATTAATTCCGCTAATCGAATTGGATCCTGGACGGATTCGATTGACATCGTCGAATTCTCTTATTACGCTGCGTCATTTGGTATCGGAGCTAGATCGCAAGGATTTTGCGTAGATTTTTGGAGTTTGTGCGAGATTTGCATCATTTGGAGAATTGGGTTCTCGATATTTTTAAGAGATTTGTTCGTTTGTTGATTTTTTTGAAGATTTCAACAAGTGGGTAGTTTTGATTTGAAGATTTTTAGATCGAAGTGAAGTTTTTGTTGGAATTTGTTGAAGAGTGATCATGCCTCCGAGAAGAGCTAACCGTTATCGCAACATTGATGCTTTGTATGGGAGAGAAGAGGTCGATGAGATGGAGCAAAGAATTAACGAAAACTTTAATGAGAAACTTAATGAAGGGATTGGTCGATTAGAGAGAATGATATTGGAGATGAATCAAAATCAGAGAAGGGTTTCACCTGAATCTAACCATGGGGGAAGTAGAGTTTCACCACATTCAAATCGAGAGAGAAGTGTTGATAGTGATCATAGAAGTGTGGATCGAGATTGTGATAGAAATGTTGATGATCGAAATCGTGATAGAAATGTGAATGATCGTGATCGGAGGAATGTAGATCGAAGGGATGTTGATGGAAGAAATGGTGGTGGTAGAGATGTTGGTGGTCAGGATCGACATCGATATGCATCAGATTTTGAAGAGGAGTTTGATGGTGGTAGTGTTCATGGACGAGGATGAGGTCAAGGAAGAAATCATTCGGAGTATGATCATAAATGGGAGTACGGGATGAAAACTGAAATACTGGAATTCAAGGGAGGTATGCAGGCCGAGGAATTTCTTGATTGGCTAGCTTATGTTGAAGAATTTTTTGACTTCAAGGAGGTTCCGGAAGATCGTAAAGTGAAGTTGGTTGCTACTAGGTTGAGGGGGAGAGCTATGGCGTGGTGGCAGCAAACCAAACTTACTAGAGAGCGGATGGGGAAGTCGAAGATTGTTGCTTGGGAGAAGATGAAGAAGTTGATGAAGGCTACTTTCTTGCCCTACAATTACCAATCACTGATGTATCAGAGATTACAGAACTTGAGGCAAGGGACGAAGACTGTTACTGATTATGCTGATGAGTTCTACCAGTTGATTGCTCGAAATGACATTATGGAGACAGAAGAACAATTGACCGCTAGGTTTGTTGGGGGACTTAGAACACAGATCCAGGATATGGTGAACATGTTCGACCCTAGATCTGTGGCAGAAGCACATCAAAAGGCGTTGGCTTGGGAGAAACAAGGTAGACGTGGGGGAGGTGTGTTTCCAAGTTCTACGAGGCAGAACAAAGGAGCGGGTAGTAGTTCTAATGTTCCTAAAGCATCGAGTAAGCCGGTTGTTCATGAAGTGGCTAAACCAAAAGTCAACACCAATTTCAAATGCTATAATTGCCAGGAAGTGGGTCACAAGAGCAACGAATGTCCGAAACCGAAGAAGAGAACTATGATTGCTGAAGTGGAAGATGAGGATGTAGAAGAAGATCTCAATTCACACCGTGATGAGGAGGAAGAAGAGGTGTCGGGAGACGAGGGATGTAATCTGATGCTACGGAGATCTTGTTTAACCCCGAAGCAGGAAGAGGAGTCGAGTTGGTTGAGGAGTAACATTTTTCAGTCAACAAGCACTATTTTGGGGAAGGTCTGTAAATTTGTCATTGACGCTGGGAGTTGTGATAATATCATTTCAATGGAAGCTGTGAGGAAGTTGAAGTTGAAAACGGAGAAACATCCTAGTCCTTATAAACTTGCTTGGTTGAGGAAAGGAGGAGAAGTGAAAGTAGAGAGGCGAGCTCATGTTCCATATTCTATTGGGAAGAAATACAAAGATGAGATTTGGTGTGACGTGGTTGACATGGATGTTTGCCATTTGCTGTTGGAAAGGCCGTGGCAGTACGATCGGGAGGTACAGCATAATGGTCGAACAAATAGCTACAGTTTCTTGTTCGAGGGCACGAAAATCACTTTAGTTCCGAAGAAGCGATAGCAGAATGAGAACAAGCTGGAGGAGATTGAGGAATTGAAGACTTTGTTGTCCTTGAAGGAGTTCGTGGAAGAGGTAGATGAGAGTCCTGAAGTTTTATGTTGATTGGGCATGAAAGCAGTGAAGTTACTGAAGTTCCATAGTAAGTGAAGCCAGTTTTGGAGGAATTCAAAGATGTGTTTCCAAAGGAGTTGCCGAAGGAGTTACCACTGCTTAGAGACATATAGCATCAGATTGACTTGGTGCCAGGTGCTGCATTGCCTCATAGACCGCACTATCGGATGAGTCCAAAAGAACACGAGGAGTTGAGAAGACATGTGGAGGAATTACTGGAACAAGGGCGTGTTCAGGAGAGTTTGAGTCCTTGTGCAGTGCCAGCTTTGTTGGTACCGAAGAAGGATGGAACGTGGAGAATGTGCACAGATAGTAGAGCATTGAATAAGATTACGGTGAGATATCGATTTCCTATGCCGAGACTGGATGATCTGTTGGACCAGTTGAGCGGTGCTGTTGTGTTTTTGAAGATTGACTTGAAAAGTGGATACCATCAGATTCGTATTAGACCGGGTGATGAGTGGAAGACTACTTTTAAAACTCGGGAGGGTCTGTACGAATGGTTGGTGATGCCGTTTGGCTTGTCAAATGCTCCGAGTACATTCATGAGAGTCATGAACTAGATTTTTCGACCATTTATCGGGAAGTTCGTAGTGGTATATTTTGATGACATCTTGATCTACAGTGGAAGCACTGAAGAACACCTACAGCATTTGCGGGAAGTGTTGTTGGTTTTACGACGTGAGGAATTTTATGCTGCAACGAAGAAGTGTATCTTCATGACTACAAGTATTCTATTCTTGGGCTATATTGTGTCGAAGGATGGTATTCAAGTTGATCAGAGTAAAGTTGAAGCTATTCGAAATTGGCCACAGCCTAAGACAATAACGGAAGTGAGGAGTTTTCATGGTTTAGCATCATTCTACCGAAGATTCATTCCACACTTCAATAGCGTGATGGCACCAGTTACTGATTGTATGAAGGGAAAACAATTTTTGTGGATGGAAGAAGCAGGATTAGCTTTTGAGCGGATCAAAGAGCTTTTGACGACAGCACCAATTTTAGTATTGCCAGATTTTCAGTTGTTATTTGAGCTACATACTGATGCCTCGAAGGTTGGAATTGGAGGGGTGTTAAGTCAGAAAGGTCGACCAATTACTTATTTCAGTGAGAAGCTTTCAGGAGCTAAAACGAGATATAATACTTATGACTTGGAATTCTATGCTATAGTCCAAGCCATAAAGCATTGGAGACACTATCTATTTCATAAAGAATTTGTGCTATACATTGACCATGAAGCTTTGAAACATTTGCAGGGGCAAGATAAAATTTCAGCAAGGCATGCTTCGTGGGTTGCTTATTTACAATAGTTTACTTTCGTTGTGAAGCACAAATCAGGAGTTACTAACCGAGTTGCCGATGCATTGAGCCGTAGAAATCATTTGCTGAAAACTATGCGAGTGGAAGTAGTGAGATTTGATTTGTTGCTAGAGTTGCTTATTTCAGATTCTTATTTTGCGAAAGTGCTGGATCAGGTGCAGGAAGGGAGTTCTGATGATTTTGTGATGAAAGATGGATTCTTGTTCAGAGGAAATCGATTGTGTATTCCAGATTATAGCTTGAGGTTGAAGAATGTCAAAGAATTGCATGAAGAGGGTCACGTGGGCAGAGATCGTACCTTGCAGTTGGTGTCACAATCTTATTTCTGGCCATCGATGAGAAAAGAAGTTGAAAGATTTGTGCAGAGATGTCACATATGTCAAGTTTCCAAGGGGACAGCTACGAATGCAGGATTGTATATGCCATTGCCCGTGCCTACTAGACCATGGGTTGATGTTAGCATGGATTTCATTTTAGGTTTGCCTAGAACTCAACGGGGAAATGATTCTATATATGTTGTGGTAGACCGTTTCTCGAAGATGGCACATTTCATTGCTTGTAAGAAAACGACGGATGCAGTTCATGTGGCACAGTTATTCTTTAAAGAAATCTATCGTTTACATGGGTTACCTGAATCTATTGTTTCTGACCGAGATACCCGATTTCTGAGTCACTTTTGGTTGAGTCTGTGGAAGATGGTTGGGACGAAACTGAATTTTAGTAGTGCATATCATCCTTAGATGGATGGGCAAACTGAAGTTGTGAATAGATCATTGGGAAATCTGTTGAGATGTCTTGTGTCGGACAATTTGAAGAGTTGGGACTTAAAGTTGTGTCAGGCAGAGTTTGCTCATAACCATGTTGTTAACCGAAGCACTGGTTACAGTCCATTTCTGATTGTATATTCAAGCTTACCAAAGGGGCCGTTGGATTTAACGATAGTACCACAACCGAAGGGGACAGTTAAGCGGGCTGCTGATTTTGTTGATGGGTTGACAGAATGCCATAGAATCGTTCAGGAACGATTGGAGAAGGCGAATGAGAAGTATAAACGATCTGCGGATCTGAAGCGAAGAAGTGCTGAATTTAACGAAGGAGATTTAGTATATGCTGTACTAATGAAGGATCGTTTTTCAGTGGGAGCATACAATAAACTTAAAGCTCGAAAGATTGGTCCTGTAAAGATTGTGAAACGGATCAATGAAATTGCTTATAGGTTGAAGCTGCCGGAGGATGTGTATACTTCTGACGTGTTTAATATTAAACATCTTATACCTTATTATGGAGATGATCAACCCAATGGGGAAGAAATTTTAAATTCGAGGATGAATTTTCCTCAACCAGGGGAGGATGATGCAGCGCGAGATGATGATGCAACGCAAGATGATGAAATCGCTTCCCCTAAATCGCGAAGCCCTAAATCGCGAAGCCCTAAATCGCGAAGGCCTGAATCGCGGAGCCTAGGTCGCCAGTCTTCAGATGCAGTTAGGTCGCGATCGACCTATGCCGCTCGAGCTTCCTTAGGTCGCGTGAAGCCGTGCTCCTCCTTATGTCGCGAACAACACTCCAGCATAGTCGCGAGGCAGATGCAGTTAGGTCGCGATCGACCTATGCCGCTCGAGCTTCCTCAGGTCGCGTGAAGCCGTGCTCCTCCTTAAGTCGCGAACGATTTTCTTTAGGTCGCGAATCTTCCTACGTCGCGAAATTCAGTAGGTCGCTGCCATCCCTTGAGTCGCCCCAGCTTAGGTCGCAAGAAGAATTTCTTATGTCGCTGTTTGTTTTAGGTCGCTCGACCTTATGCCACTGCGAAGCTTAAGTCGCTCCTGAAGTTCAAACCGCTGCTTTGTTAAGTCGTGTACTGTTGTGATGTTTTTCTTAAGTCGTTTGCTGTATTTTGTTAAGTCGGTTGTATTTGTTAAGTCGTTCGAGATGTTTGTTGTTAGGTCGTTTGTTTTGTAAGTCACTTGTGTTGTAATTTTCTTAAGTCGTGTGTTGAGTTGTAAATCTCTATAAATAGGGATGTGAGGCCATTTGTAAAAGTTAGTTGATTTTGAAATAAAATTTGGTTTGTGCTTCTTGCCTCCATTAAAATTGGTAGTTGAATGTTATCTCCTATCTCCACTTTCGGCATTCGAGTGCGCTCGAATCAACGATTGTTGAAGCCGATTCATGGAATCTAGTGCGCTAGATCAACGTTCGAAGAATCGTAGATCTTCTCTTACGGCATCGTGCACGATCAACGTGTCGAAGATAGTTAAAGTCCGGTATCTCGCGAGATCAACGGATTTGGGCATTTGGGTATTTTCAATCCATCGATTCTGCATCAATTCACCGATTAATTCCGCTAATCGGATTGGATCCTGGACAGATTCGATTGACATCATCGAATTCGCTTATCACGCTGCGTCATCATTCCATTGAGAAACAACATCACGGTCCGCTCCTAGTGGAGGCTCAGGAGCAGCATGTGCCTTAGATGACGAGTGAGGAACCAAGGCTGCGGATCGGTCCTCTTCCTTGTTAAGCCTCCTTGCAATTTGCAAAGACAATTCTTCAAATGTACTTTTTAGCCCCTTAATCTCATCTTCATAAGAAGCGACATATGATCCTTCAGCATCTTTCAACAACTTCTCTAAGTCAACCACATGCTCCTGCGCAGTTTTCAATTCCTTTTCTATCCCTTTTATTTTATTTGATGCAGATGTTAGTCAGCACTTTGTTTAGTAATGCAATTATTATCGAACAGTGGCCCACGTAGACTCTCGCACCTATCATGCTTATTATTTACATTTAACAACCAATTCCTCTCTTAGTTCATCGGTAATCATTTCTTCCTCATTAATAAAGTTTGCATTGTTAGCCTCATGTTTCGAAAATATTAGCTGAAGTTTGACCATTGAGGCAATAGCTACAGATGACATAAGAAGGATTATTGCATAATTCAGTCAGGGATGTTCCAACCAACGAAGTAGGAGAAACCTAAAATATAGAATAAATAAGTAAGGAATCAATAGGCATTCAAATGAAATAAGCGTAAAAAATGCATATGTATCCTATATAGTATATACAATAGAAGAAAACTGCAACGATACTTAAACTACAGAAAGGTTTTATTCAATCAGAGGTTAAAATTAGATACAAATGCACTATTCTTAACTACCACTAAGTCTATTTTAATCCATAATAAATGGGATGCCCTAAAGGAAGTAGTTCGTCCACTAAGGAAGTACCCTACTTGCATAGTACTAAGTCATACTGTGCATCGTCCTATGAATAACTTTTAAATAAGTGCCCTTAAAATTCCTTCTTTAGCTGTGCAATAGTCTTTTTGAGTTCAGTCTCCCTTCTGCATACAGAAACAGATCTCATTGATAACTTCTCCATAACCTTCTTTCTAAACGCTCGGTACACATCCTTAAGTGCTGACCTAAACTACCACCTTTGTACAAATTTAACAAAAAAGGTTTTTTAGGGCTTATGGTTCTTACTAAATAGTAAAGGGTATGAGTTTTAAAGATCATAAAGATACTACTGCAGCCAATAAAAACATACAAGAAAACAAGCTGGGGAAGTAAAAGACCAGTACTTAAAAGCAAAAGGGATAGGAATGTCATTCATCAGTCCTTTATTTACACATGTATTCCAAACAAATAAGGAAATGTAAATGGTACAATTTACTTCAAAAAATACAACAATAAAAAGTCCCAAAAATAGCCTTAAAATGGGGTTTCAAGCGTTAATTAATTCTGCTTCGTGGATGATCCTGGTAATCCATCATTATGCTACGCATGTCATTAGTCGGGTCTTCTTCTACATCAGAATCCTTAGGCACACCCTCTATCTACGTTGGTTCTGAAGGAGAGTCTGTTGTGCCACTATGCTCTATAATTGACTTTTCTCTAAAATAGCCCAATGCATCCTTGATTAGTTCGGGATCTTCTAGCAAATCCAAGAAAACTTCCGCCTCAACCATGTTAAGAAGAACTGCATAAAACTGCCTTTTCTCTTTGGCATAGATCCGATAATAAACTTATTAGTCATGGAGTCTAAATCCTTCTCCACTTTAGACGGATTCCGCTCCAAATTCTTTACCCTACTCTCCTACTTCCTAACTTCTCTCTCTGCCTTTATATATAGCTCGTAACTCCATCCCCTAAAACCACTTAGACATATCTTCTAATTTGGTTTTATATTATGCTTCCCTCTTTTCCCTTACCTCAATGTCAAGGGAATAACATCCAAATCTTGTTTCAACTTTAAATTATCTTATTTTAATTTCAATTTATCCGCCTAACCACAAGCCTATGCCGACTATGAAACCTGAAGCAATTGTACTGCTTCATTGCCAAGATAATGCCCTGAAAGTATAAATGTTATAATGCATGAAAATACATCTAATTATAGTTAAGGTAAGTTGAAAATTGCACGAATAAGGACGAAGGAAGTAAAAAATAACTTGGAAATCCAACGATGTAAGCTAGAGAAAACCACCTTTATAGATAAACTAGTAGAAGAACATAATGGGGCAAGGTTAAAAGATATGACGTCATCAGTAAGTAGATGCCCCATTCGCTCTGCTATGCCAAAAATGGTGCCTTCTCCTGGAATAACCAAGAAGAAGGAAGAAGCTAGAAACATATTGATGGACGGTTCTAGAAATGAGGCGGTAGTGGGAGAACATCAAGGACCCACTATAGAAATGAGGCGGTAGTGGGAGAAACAAATTGATACATTTTATATGAATTAATTAATTTTGTAAATTAATTTTTTTATAAATTTAATATTTTGAATAAGATATATTGATTTCTAAATTCTTCTTTTCCCACCTTTTTTCTTTTCGGGGACGAAAAGTTTTGAGTGGGGGAGAGTGTAATGACCCGTAAATTTCGATAATTTAAATTAGTTAATTTAATAAGATTTTGATAATTAAATTTGAAAGAAATAAAAATTGGAGATTTAGTAATGTAATAAATACTAAAATGAAATGTAAAAATGGTAATTAAAGCTAATTTTTGATAATCTGAATGAATTTACAATAAATGAAATAGTGTAAAATGTTATACTTGGCTATAGATTGAATATAAGAAAACAGACGTAAATATTGAATCAATTAATGAATTAATATATAATAAGTGGTAATTGAATAAAATCAATGTTATGTGAGTAATTATTATATTTGTTGGAAATGATAAACTTATAAAAGTGTGATTAAGAGTGAATGACAACAATTATTATAAGTTACCTATATATTTAATCCGTTAAATTGAATTAGAAATCAATTGCAATAAATCTAATGTAATATTACGTTAGTGCAAATTAAGGTAATAATTGGAAATAATTTTAATTTTATTCATATTATGACAATTAGTTGAATTAAAAGAATTAAAATAAAGATTTATCAATTTATTGAAATTTAAATTATAATAATTGGGATTAATTGCAAATAAATGAAATTAAATATTTAAATATTACGTTAATGGATATTAAGATGAATTTGAGAATATTAATGTAATAGATTATGAACCAATGTTAATTTCATCCATTTGATAATAATGGATTGAATAATAGGATGAAAGGTCAATTAAATGGAATTATTGAAAATTTAATTTATTGAATTTAATGAAATTGAAACTAAACACTGAAATTGATGGATTAATCAACTTTAAATTGAAATCTAAATTTGTTTAAATTATGGTAAGTGATTAAGAAATCAAAAAGGATAGAAGTTGTAAAAAATTTAAATTAAAACTGAAAAAGTGACTTAATTAATTTAATATTAATTTATTTAATTAACTGAAATATAGCCATTTTGGCCACTGACTCGGATTTCGACGAAACCAGTTTCATCAAATCCGTAACAGTAAATTATTATATGATTTCAAGTCTCGTAGCGATCGGACTTGTCCTTTGATCGTACAGATTCGAAACGCCCAGAAATCAATTTAATTGAAATCAATTGAAATCAATTTGAAATAAACTGCTTTTGGCATAACTTCTTCATACGATGGAATTAGGACTTGAAACCCGTTCCATTGAATTTAAAATATTTGAAAGCATCTATTTTGATATATGGATTGACCCATTTTCGTTCCGGAGTCAAAACGGGCTTTTCAAGCCATTTATCGTTCAACGTTATAATCAAATCTTGTCCATTCATCTCAATTCTGACCTACTTATAAATCACCTGTTATAAACCCTAGTATTCCTCAACTCAGTTTGTCTGTACGTACAATTTCATTTGTTCCTCTCTTTCCAATGGCAGACAAACCCTAATTCCCAATTGCAAATTCAAAATCAAAACCAAATCAAAAATTTTAATCTCCTCAAACAATAGCGAATTATATATCGATCTGAAGCTCTCGACGAGCGCATCTCAGATCTACAATTCATTTTTCGTTTTGGTTCATCGTTTGTACAGTAAACATCGAACTATTCACGGCCGTTCATCACGCGACGATAACCTTCGATTGATCGCCAAATCAATGGTACCGTTGTATGGAGAGGACCGAGGGGAGCTTATCGGCATGGTTTGTTGGACGAGATGACGGTCTGATTGATGCAGATAATTCGCTAGGGTTTTTGATTTTTGTGGCGGCCAGAGCCCTTAGGCGTCGTTCGAGGACTGGTAGGGAGGCAGTGATGGTCGGCGTGGTGGAAGATGGCCGCGGCGTGCCTGCGTGAGCGAGGTGATGGTCGGCGATCTGAGCTAAGGGCGGCGGCGTGCTAGCGTTTGAGATGGTTTTGCGTGTGAACAGTAAAGGGGGTTGGGTTTTCGCATGCGTTACGGCATGCTGACGTGGCTTCATCTGATAGGGTATCTCTTTTTATTTTATTTTATTTTTAATTTGAATTTCAATGTTCTAACGCGTATAACTTTCGCATACGATGTCCAATTTACGCACGGTTTCTTGCATTGAGATCGTATCAGAATTCCAGACATTTTGACGCTTGTTTGGACGAATTTCAAGACCGTTCAAATTTTGGGCTTAAATTCGATTTAAATTCAAAAGTGGGTGTTTTAACCCACTCACAACTTCTAAAAATTTCTTATATTTGTTAAATTAATTTTTGATGTGATTAGAAATTTATTTATGACCGTTTGGTATATTTTAATCATCATCTCAGTTAATTTGAATTTATTTGAATTAAATTGTTATTTAATTTATTATTAAATATAAATTGCCAGTTAAAAACCTGTTATTGATTATAAGTTCTATATTGATATTTATTGACTGTTTTGGACGATGATGGTGATGGATGTTGATTGTTGCTATTGGTTGAATGGATGTTTTATTTATATCGTTATAAAATGCAAGTTCGTTATGGATTTTTATTCGGGATTGCGGTTTGAAATGATATATAACCGTAAATTATTAAATCGCGGATTGAAATGATAAATATCCGTATCACTTGACCCTAGGGTAGAAAATTATATACGGACACCGAATTGGTTAAATTAAATGATTTTAAAATCCTTAATTTTCGAAATTAATTAAATGATATTTTGAAATAAAAATTTGATTTATATAAATTGAAGTATTTTTGGGAAAATCAAGTTTTGCGATGAAATGTGAATTAGTTTAGAAAGGAATTTCTTTAAGAAATTAAATTGAAAGTTTGAAGTTAAACGTTTAAGTATAAATGAAATTCTATCGAAATTGAGTTATTAAATTTGTTTGAAAATAACTTTGAAATATTTTGAAGTTGGAGTAACCCGTATTGATATTTTGAACATGGATTTAAACGATATGGAATTCGATAGTTTATTGAAATTTGGTTTGTCGATTTGGAAATTTTGAAATGGTCCAAATATGTTGAAATGAAATGAATAGTTTAATCAGATATAAATTCCAAACTCATATTTTAATATAAACCGTTTTAAAAATATATTTATAATTATTAAGGTTTTCAAATTTATTAAACTATTTAACTAATATTAACTATATAAATTATTTTGATCTGTTTAAACCAATTTGATTTATTTTAAACTAATTAAACCATTTTAATTTATTTTAAATCTAATTAATCTATGTTAAGCTATTTAATCTATTTTAATTATATTTAATCTAAATTAAATCTATGTAACTATCTTAAATCAATCTAAAAATACATTACCCATAATTAATCTATTTTGGAGTATTGTAACTATTTATAATTATTTAAACCATTTCTAAATTTCCAAACCAAGTAAAGTGAAAGTGTTTAAATTCAATTCATTGTTTTAAAAAAGAAAATAAGGCCAAATGATGTTATAACCTAAGCTGAAATTTAAATGTATAATGAATTGAATGATGATTTTGAATTAAGAATTTAACCTGTTTTGGAACTATGATTTTGAAAGAAATTATGATTTTGGAAACGATATGATTTGAAAGTGGTATAGTTTTGAGAATACGATATTTTGATATAAATTGTGAATTTGACTTTGAAAGGAAATATAATTATCGAACTATGATTTCAAATGTGATATAATTTCAGAATGAATATGATTTCGAAAGTATTGTGGTTTTGAGAATATGATATTTTGATATCAATTATGAATGATTTTGGAAACGTAAAAGAACCATCCGGTGTGTAATAAGCGATTGGTTGTTAAAGAGACCGAGATCATATATTGTCATACTCTCTGTCGATACCGAAAACCACTTTGACAACTGTGTACACGGTGGAGATTCCAGAATGAAGTAGGATGGTGGCGACGATCCTATATGAGGTATATACGTGCACCTGACTCCCGTGAGTTGGCATAAGGTGGCTAAAATAGGAGCAATTGACGGGCCAATGAGGTAGCTCCTTTGAGCAGACACACTACATCGATCTATATTCTGACTTTGTGGTTTATTCGGTGGCCACCCTTCGATTTTTACTCGGGAGTGTGTTTCGAGTTGGGCGGTAGTTGCGGCTATGCGTTACCAACAGTCCGGAAGTGTAATTGGTATATCTACCATGGCATTGCCTAGTTGTGTCGTGTCACCTACCCTAGCGCGCCTTCTACGAGTTTGTTTTATTTCGTAACTATATGGTATCCTCTGGCGGCTCCTGTTTATGGGGAGTTACGTTACTGTATAGACTATTGACATACCTAAAAATGTGTTAAGGTGGAAAATGTAAAGCCTTAACGCTATTTTTAAATAGTATACTTTACTTTAGATACTATTATAATAGTGTATTGTACTACATAGTAGATAGTTTAACGGATCCTTAGGAGATGTGAATCCCGAACATCTCTTAAGTTACTGCACTCACGTTAGACACTGGATAAGAGATGTCAAACCCCGTAAACATCTCCGACGCCGTTTACACTCATATTTATTTATCGTTGATTTGACTTACATAAGATATTTTAGTTCCGACTCGAGTGTTTTGTCTTTTCAATTCGCTCGGGTCAGCCTGAGCATTTCAGAATTTGAAGACCTTATTTCTAGAGGACGAAGACGAAGATTTGTACTACTATTATTCACTATATTTATTCTACCACATTCATACTGTTCCGCTGCATTATTTGTTTATCTCTGATATGTGTAACACTGAGTTTGTATTGTATAAGTATAATCAAATGTTTTGTATACAGCTTCATGAACTGTTATTTGATTATTATATTTTGTCATTCCATTGTGAGATTCTGTTTTGTTTTTTTTCTTCCTTTCTCTTCTTTTTCTTTTCACCCCAATAACAATTCGCCCTTCTGTATGGTTTAATTCGGCATGCGTGTCTGCTTAAAACGTAAAAAAAGGCGGGATGTTACAGTTGGTATTAGAGCCAGGTTTAGCGATAAACCTTGGCTTTGTGGGGTCTGACTCTTTAAAAATAGGGTAGTAATACCCTAGAATGAGTCATTGAGAGTATATATATGAGAGAGCGTATTTGTTAGTGTTATATAAAAGGGTTTTTATATTGTGTTAATTTGTTCCGTTTTGTATTTATAAATTCTGGTTGGTGCATAGGACGCTATGACATCGATAGGGATTTCTAAACACTTAATAGGATAGACCGACACAATATTTGTTTTCAAATATAGGTAAGTGAAATATTTTTGCCTATTATATTTTCTGTATATAAAATAATGATTTATAAATTATATATTTGGTTGTAATATATTGGGTGTTATGTAGTGAAATTTATAAATATAGGTTCAAAATAAGATTTGAAAATAAAATAAATGAAATTTGGAAATTTAGAACTTAAGTTCCGGGGTTTTTGAAAAATTTCTTTCGAATGATTTTGGGGTATAATAATTATATTATTAGAAGTATTTTCTGATATAAATATTTCAATATAATTTGAAAGAATTGGTTAAATGAAATTTTGGAAAGAAATCAGTTCTCTACTCCCCTCTCTATCACTGGAAAATAATTTCGGTGATGAGTGCACGCGTCATCGACGTTCATTTTCGAGTTTCAAAGCGGGAAGGCTGCTGTAGTAGTTTACTACACATTGGTTTTGATAAATGAATATTAAACTTTATTTTTAAGTATGATTTGATATATATATATAAAGATATGATTGTATATATTATTTTAAATGATTTGAGATGGAACCTGGCATTTAGTTCTTAAATTTTTATGCATTAGAGATTTCAATCATTGTAATGGAATAAAATTTTAACTATTTAATAATTGAAACTTCTAAATGAAAATAAGAAATGATATGCTAAGTTATAACTGAAATATACAAGGAATTTGAAATTTGTAACTTGTAAACCAAAAGAATATGACAATAAGAAATGATAACTATTGAACCTTAAGTTAATTAAAATAAGTAAGTCAAACTTGTATAACTTTCAATTGCATTCTTAAAGACATATATATAACTTATGAATTATAAAGAGTTGAAATGTTAGAAGAATATGTAATGGAAATTTTTACGAGTAAAACTTATGTAATGGAAGTGTTCAATGAAATTTACTTTTATAAATAAGAAATTTGATATGAAATAGTTGTAAACTTGAGTTAAAATTGTAATACTACTAGTTAAATGAAATAGAAAATGAGTACTGTAAGTAAAGGATTTTGAACTTAAGTTAATATTGAAACTATTATAATTGAAGTAAATAATAAAATGAATGTAATGCAATAAAAAGAAATTGACATGATATGAATAAATAAAAATGAATTTTTTTAAGTAATAAAGGAAAATAAATGAAATAAACACTAAATGAATGATTGGGAAAAAAATTTTGTAAGAGATAAATGTAAGTTAAAAAAAATAATCCTTGTATAAATGAAAAGGAAAATAAAAAAAAACTGTAAATGTTGTGAAAGAAATTTAATAAGAATAACTCAAGTACATTGTAAATTTTTGTTTTGATTTATGGGTTGTTTGGGATATAATACTTCTAATTGTTTAAGATGTATGAATAATCTATTGAGTTCATCTAAGACTGTTGAGTAAATAGTGCACTCAGTAGTTTATTTGACGTTCTAGGCGGTTAAAATTTTCTGAACCCGAACAAACCATTTGTTTGTTTGCTATGGTTGAATGGTTGATTATATTGATTTTATATGATGATTGTATGCTGTGATTGCAAGTGATTGTTGTTTTATATTGATTTGTTTGTTAGTGGTTGAATCAACTTTAAATATTTCATTTTATATAATTATTAACTCTTTTTCGATTATATAAGTGAAATACAGGTTATGGAAGCAATTGCTACTGCTTTTGGTTTCATAATTAAGCGTTAATTGCCCGACAAATAGGTATGTTTTCGGATTAGGGTTTTCTAGCGATATTATATTGTTTTCCCGCTATAGGGATATATTATTTTGAAAATTATGATATATATTGTTATTATTGATATTATTATTATTCCCAGACCTCTCCGTACAAAAGAGACTCTCCCAAAATTTTCTGAAAATTTTGGACTTTGAAAATTTTATGAAATGTTTTCCAAACTTTATTAATTAATTGAGTATAAAAGGATTTAATTATTATAAATTAATACATTTTATATGAATCAATTAATTTTGTAAATTAATTGTTTATAAATTTAATCTTTTGAATAAGATATATTGATTTCTAAATTCTTCTTTTCCCACCTTTTTCCTTTTCGGGGACGAAAAGTTTTGAGTGAGGGAGAGTGTAATGACCCGTAAATTTTGATAATTTAAATTAGTTAATATAATAAGATTTTGATAATTAAATTTGAAAGAAATAAAAATTGGAGATTTAGTAATGTAATAAATACTAAAATGAAATGTAACAATGGTAATTAAAGCTAATTTTTGATAATCTGAATGAATTTACAATAAATGAAATAGTGTAAAATGTTATACTTGGCTATAGATTGAATATAAGAAAACAGACGTAAATATTGAATCAATTAATGAATTAATATATAATAAGTGGTAATTGAATAAAATCAATGTTCTGTGAGTAATTATTATATTTGTTGGAAATGATAAACTTATAAAAGTGTGATTAAGAGTGAATGACAACAATTATTATAAGTTACCTATATATTTAATCCGTTAAATTGAATTTGAAATCAATTGCAATAAATCTAATGTAATATTACGTTAGTGCAGATTAAGGTAATAATTGGAAATAATGTTAATTTTATTCATATTATGACAATTAGTTGAATTAAAAGAATTAAAATAAAGATTTATCAATTTATTGAAATTTAAATTATAACAATTGGGATTAATTGCAAATAAATGAAATTAAATATTTAAATATTACATTAATGGATATTAAGATGAATTTGAGAATATTGACGTAATAGATTATGAACCAATGTTAATTTCATCCATTTGATAATAATGGATTGAATAATAGGATGAAAGGTCAATTAAATGGAATTATTGAAAATTTAATTTATTGAATTTAATGAAATTGAAACTAAACCCTGAAATTGATGGATTAATCAACTTTAAATTGAAATCTAAATTTGTTTAAATTATGGTAAGTGATTAAGAAATAAAAAATGATAGAAGCTGTAAAAAATTTAAATTTAAACTAAAAAAGTGACTTAATTAATTTAATATTAATTTATTTAATTAACTGAAATATAGCCATTTTGGCCATTGACTCGGATTTCAATGAAACCAGTTTCATCATATCCGTAACAGTAAATTATTATAAGATTTCAAGTCTCGTAGCGATCGGACTTGTCGTATGATCGTACGGACTCGAAACGCCCAGAAATCAATTTAATTAAAATCAATTGAAATAAATTTGAAATAAACTGATTTTGGCATAACTTCTTCATATGATGGAATTAGGACTTGAAACCTGTTCCATTGAATTTAAAATATTTGAAAGCATCTATTTTGATATATGGGTTGACCCATTTTCGTTCCGGAGTCGAAACGGGCTTTTCGGGCCATTTATCGTTAAACGTTATAATCAAATCTTGTCCATTCATCTCAATTCTGACCTACCTATAAATAACCAGTTATAAACCCTAGTATCGCTCAACTCAGTTTGTCTGTACGTAAAATTTCGTTTGTTCCTCTCTTTCCAATGGCAGACAAACCCTAATACCCAATTGCAAATTCAAAATCAAAATCAAAATTAAATCAAAAAATTCAATATCCTCAAACAATAGCGAATTATATATCGATGTGAAGCTCTCGACGAGCGCATCTCAGATCTGCAATTCGTTTTTCGTTTTGGTTCATCGTTTGCTCAGTAAACGTCGAACTATTCACGGCCGTTCATCACGCGATGATCAACTTCGATGGATCGCTAAATCAATAGTACCGTTGTGTGGAGAGGACCGAGGGTAGCTCATCGGCATGGTTTGTTGGACGAGATGACGGTCTGATCGAGGCGAATAATTTGCTAGGGTTTTTTATTTTTGTGGCGGCCGGAGCTTTTAGGCGTCGTTCGAGGTCTGGTAGGTGTAACGACCCAGAATTTTGAACAAATTAAATTTAGAATATTTAATTAATTTTAAATATTTGAACGACGATTTAATTTGAATCCCGAATATAACTCTGAATTTTACGATTTAATTATAAAATTTAATCTATTGAATGCTGAATAAAAATTTGTATCTTCAATTCAAAGTTGAAGAAAAATATTTCGAACGCTTGTAAAATTTATATTGATAACACTGAAGATAACAGAAGCTTCAGAATCGAAGTTGAAATTGATTTGTTCAGTTTTGAATTTATATCGTTCGAATCGAATTTAAAAATAGCCGTCCGAGGCACAGTCTCGCAATTCGACGAAACCAGTTCCATTGGATCCGTAATATCGAATTATTACCGGATTTAAATTTTCGTATTGATCAGAGTTGTTATATGAGCGTGCGACATATAAATGCATTGAAATTAAATCAAAATCAATTTAAATTTTAAATTTAAATTTTCGGTCAAAGACAGCACGTTCCTCTCCTTTATACACGGCCCGTTGCTTACGCCTAAAATCACGAAGAAAAATCACGCAACCCATGTCTCCTCAATTTTAAATTGCCGTCTTCCCCTCAGATTCAATACAAAACGAAAGTCATCTCGTTCGAAGTTAAAAATGTCAGAACGAAAACGAAACAAAGAAAAATGGCCGAAGCCCACTTCAAATTTTCGTTCGAACGAACGAAATCCAAATCGCATTCAAAACAACTCAAAATAATAAGAGAGTCAAGTTCGTTCTCTATGGCTTCCTGCAAAATTTACGAAGCCGGCTCCACCTCAAAATCACGATAAAATGCTTCCTCTCAGTATGCATTCCCGAGATCGAAGCTGTTAGGTTAAATTTAATGGGAGAGGAATCGCAACCACTTCGCGATGGGGAGCTCGAGCACGAAGCTGCTGGATTGGCGATGCGAGGGCTCGCGTACGTGAGTCGAATTGCCAATCGAAGGAAGAGCAAATCAGGTGGCGTTCGAACGGTGGCAATGGGGATGCGATGTCAGGTCGATCTCGAGCTCGCGCACGCAAAGCAAAGGTCAAATGCCAAGTCACGAAGATGGGGTAAGACATAGTGGCCGGTGTCGATCTCGTGAGGGCTGGTGATTTCGAAATCGATGAAAATGGTCAGGAGGTGCTGGTCTCTGGCAAATGACGAGTTTGATAGAGAGCAGTGAGGTAAAGCCCAGTTTTGGTAAAATTTGATTTAAAGTAAAAATAACAAACTCTTTTATTCAGAGGAAAAAAAAATTGAAGAAGTCTATAAAGGTTTAAATTTTTAAATATGTATATACATAAGTTAGAGAGAAATTTTATCTTCCTTAGAGTTTAATAAATACATGTATTTGTAAACAGTAAAGAAGGGATCAGCTAATTCTATTCTATTCGAATTTAGTATATATAGATATAAATATGTTTGTGTAGGAGAAAGACAGTAAGGTAATAACTTTGATTTTATTTTAAATTTACATATGCTGTATAAATTAACAGAACAAAGAAAATAATAATTATATAATAGAATTAGGTGATTATTTTAATTACTAAAGGATTTTTCAAAAGGAAGTTGGTTTGGAATTAAATTAAACGTTAAATTTAAATCATCAGTTAGATTTAAGTAAAATAAATTGAAAAACGAAAATTGGTTATTTGATTGGTTCGAGTGTTAATTTATTTGTATAATTATTTATACAAGGTTAAAAATCGAGAATCAAGCTGGAAATGAAATGGGATGGCAAAATAAAATGCTAAGGTGAGATTTTTCTCACTCAAATAAAATGTGGAATTTTTACAGTTATTGTTTGGTTGATTCGATTGCTGTTGATATTAGATATAGTAGGATATATCTATATATATATAGCAATATATACATATTGGCATATGTATATATTGGATTGATTGATTCCCGCCTCGTATAGCGGATGAGACCCTATTGCGCCGTTAGTAAGCGGATATTTTTATAAAACCCATATACCGCGATATTCCACCTCGAAGTGGAATTGGTATTGTGCTAACATCTGTGGATGCAAGGAAACAGGTTGGAGGGATCCAACTGGATTCCTCACCCGTATTTATTTATTTACAGATATTGATGTATATTCTGTTATCATATTGATATATGATGTTTGCTGTTGTGATTGACGAATTGGTGCTGTTGCATCATCAGATTTAAATTTTGAAATTTAAAAATAACGATGTTGATTTTAAAAGAGAATTTTTAAAAGTGATCTTTAAAAATTTACGTTTATTTAAATTGTTGAATTGATTTATTTTAAATAAATAAACGTTAAAACTTTAAAGTTATAAAAGTTAAGATTTTGTGAATTTTAACCAAAAAGTAATTTCTTTTGAAATAAAGAATTAAGAAATTTATAAAATGGAAACGATGTTAAAATGATTTATAAAGGAATAAACTTTACAGTTGTAAAGTTTTAAAAGAACGATTTTTGAAAATAAATGAATTATAAGTATTAACTTATAATATGGATCGTTGGTATAAAAAAAAATTGAGTTATGAATTGAATTAGTTAATAAAGAAGATTTATAAATTGTAGTTTTTATAAATAGAAATAGAATTTATAAATGTTGTTTTATAAATTCGAAATCGATAGAATTTGATAAATTAAATATAAAAGATTTTTAAAGAAGATATATTCGCGATTTTGGATAGCGAATTTTTATTGAAATAAAAATGTGTAGAAAAGATTGAAATTGGGTTAAGTGAATTATATTCACGATTTTGGACAGTGAATATATTATTGAATAAAATGGATTCATTTTTGAAGAAGTGATGTTTTAAAATGAAGTTAAATTGTTTTTAACGATGTTTTAAAAAATGTGTTAAATATCGAAAACATAGATTTCAACATTTATTGTTGAAATAGACGTTTTCGAGGAAGAAGGAAATGATGGACTATAACACTGTTGTTATAATAAATGATTTCCGAAAGGAAATGTTTTGATGTAGTATTGGGATTCATATATCTATCTAAATCCGAATCCCTATACTAGTGATTTTGAGTCGTCGTAACGATGTTTTACGTAACATTCGTTTTGACTCAAATAAATGTTGTCAAAGTAAATGATTTCCTTAAAGAATGAAATATATACTTAATTTTGATTTAAGTATATCGAATATTTTCCAAGTGTTGAAAATAAATAGATTTGTGAATTACTTATTATTAAATAAGTATGAGAATGTTTTCCATATGAAATGAACGTTTTGAGAATTTATCTTCTTAACGATAAATTGAAATTGAATATTTGAAAACGATTTGAAAATCGTATATCAGTAGATATTTTGAAATATAAATTCAATATGGAATTTATAAAGGAAATGGAAACTGTTTAGAAAAATAAATATTGATTTATTTTTAAAGTGTGGAAATTATATATCTAGTAAAGATATTTTTGGAAAATAAATAATTTGGAAAATTATTTGGAATCTGATGATGTTGCGCATCTTTATTGATAGTTAAATAACCGACTATCAATAATTACCTTTAAATAGGTATTTGTTGTGAATTGGATGAATTTGAATGCCACACTTATTTTTGAATAATCGCTCACTATTCGGGTTAGCCGGGAAAGGACCATGGGGTCGTATAACCCATTCCGAATATGTGATACGTCGTTATGAATTGCATTCGAAGACCGGTGTTGAAGACCAGATATTTTTCAAAACGGAAGGATTACCGTCGAGTTACTCTACATCGGCTGATCTCCGGTTTAGAGGTTTTATCACCCTTAGTGACGGGAAGTCCGGACGTGATTAGAAAATTATCCGGAAATGCAAGGGCTTCGTGAGAAGTGCCTTCGGTTCTGTTCGATCCCGGAACAGACTTGTATGGATTGTGTGTCTGACGTTACAATTTGAGATATAAAGCTGATTTCTTTCAAATACATTTCTGTTGGTGGCGGAGAATTTATTCTCTTAGCTTAACACCCTTCTCTAAGACGTACGAGCTCAGAGGTTATGTAGTTGAAATTTATCAGCGATATATTCCCAATTTGGTAACGTGGCATACTGAGTGTTGCTGTGAAATGATCAGTGTTTGATCATTTGTGATATGATCATTTGTTTGATCTTATATCTTTGTGATCATAGGTTGATCATTTGTTTGACCCGAAGCAGGGCTTTGTAGAAAGCGTAGCTTTGTGGACGAGACTTCGTCGAGCCTCACACCCCGGAAATGGTCGAAACAGGAAGGATGCGGCAAGGTTCTAGGGAGTAGCGCCCCTTAGTGTATGTCATTCCTTCTGGATAGAGGTGGTATCATGGTATGGAGCCCAGATATTTAACCTATGTGGTTGCTGCATTATTATTATTTTGATGTGGTTTGTTGGAAATCGGGGATCCTCGGGAAGATCGGTTACGATCGGGGGATGACATACGCGTGTCAGTAGTTACCTATTTTTGCAGAGGTAACCCGGCCTTGTGTTGGCAGAGATCTAACCGTAATGTTAGGTTATTTCTCGGGTCGTCTATTCCAGGGACGTACCCATCGTGGAAAAGGAAGTTCCTTAGCCTGACCATTTTTTGGAAATCCAAAGAAACAATACGAGCCTTTACGATTTCAATTGTATAACCTGTCTCCTCAGGAGGCAGCTATAGCAGGCATAATATAATGGTACCTATGCTGGCTAAGATTTATATTCTACTTTCGAAATGTTTTCCACTATGCACTAATAATAATATCCAAAATTATTTGATTTTGCGTAGTAAGCATCTTTGACTAACATAAGAAGAAATCTCCTCCAAGTCTGCGTTTGCATTGTGTGTGTGGTGGGAGGTCTTATGGTAGTTTCATTTTCCAAAAGCATTGCGAATTGACATTAAAGTTTTCCTGTTGTTTATTTTAAAAGAATAACTATTTTACGATCTCACACCAGTCACCATGACTGACTCGGAGTTTATTGTTCCCTTCTAAACTCTAGGTGCCCACCAATTTCCACACGGGCAGCCTAGAGTTATGTTATCAGGATATTCTGGATATTCTGGAGCTTTGGAAGAAAGCTAGATGACGAGACGTAGTATTTGTATCTGATAGTATTTATTCCGCTGTGTATTCTGTATGAGGACAAGTTATATAACTGTCCATTGTTGTATATGACTTTGATTGATGTATGTATAAAACGATATAGTTCTTTGTTTAAAGATTATTCATTTACCTATTATATATTGTTCCGCTGCGATGTGTAAGATTCTGATATTGATTCCTGTTTCTATTGTTCTGATGTTGTTCTTTTCTTTCTCTTTTTCTTTCTCTTCTTTTCTTCTTCTTCTACCTTTTTCTTCTTCTTAAACCATCATAGTTCGTATTCCCGTTCATTTTGAGTTAATCAATGGAGATTAGTGGTAAATCAAGAGGTACGGATTTGCGGGCCATGACAGTTGGTATCAGAGCATATGGTTAAGCGACAACCCTGCTCTGTTGGGTGTTACTCATTAGAGATAGAGTCAGCGGTACTCTAGAATGAGTTGAGTGTAATAATAGATACGAGTGCGTATTTGTTAGTGGATATAAAATTGTTTTATATTGTGTTTGCTTATCCGTTGAGATGTTTATGAATTTTGGTCGGTATGTGGGACGCCATATTATCGATAGGGATTTCTAAACACTTAAACAAGGCAAGAGGACATAGTATTGTTTTAAATAGGGTAAATGAAATAATTTTGCCCAAAACTATTTTTGTATAGAAAAGAAATGTTTTTCTATAAAGTACTATAGTATATGGTTGCATGGATGTTAGGAAGTAATAATAGTGAATTATCATCACTGAAATTGAATAAGAAATTGGAATTATAACTCCAAAGTTAAGAAATAAAATTCATATACAAATGAAATTTGAGAATATAAATTATAAATGTGAATTGTAATTTGAAACGGAATTCCAGAGAAGTATTTGGAAATGTTTTGAAAAGAATTTGAAAATTTTGAAGATTTGGAAAGTTTAAGTCCTTTTTGGAGTTGAAAATGATTTTCAAAGGTTTTGAAAAGTATTCTGATAGGAATGAAAAGCTCTAAACTCTTTTCGGTCGCTGGAAAATAACTTCGATGATGACCGCGGCATCACCGGTGTTCATTTTCGGGTTTCCAAAAGAGGAATTGCTGCCAAATTGTTTAAATGGAAGTTGTTTGGAAAATTTGGGTTTTGTTTTTGAAAATTCAAAGAATAATTTGAATTGATTTCAAAAGAAAATGGCTTTGAAATGTTGAAAAGACTCTGGAATACTATATAAAAATATTTATGAAATATTATGAAGTTGATGACTTGTAAAGTTTAAAGTTTAAATAAAAATCCATTTAACGAATGAAATTTTAAATATGAATTGGAAGCATAAGGAAACAAATTCATATATAAATAAAATGGTAAATATGAAGTGTAAATGTGATTTATAAATGAAAATGGAATTCCAGATAAATATTGGAAAAATTAAAATTCATTAATGAAATGAATTTGTAATATGAATATATAAGTGATTATATAAATCAAAATGTAAATAAGTTGATAACTTATAAATTTTGCAAATTTGATAGAAATAAGATTCAATTGAAAATGAAAGAATTTGAGAATGAATAAATAAATTTGCAATGGCAAGTACAAGAAAGTGAAATTGAAAGTTGAAATTCATTTCGAATTTGTAAGCAATGAATTGAATTGAATAATGTAAATTGAAAGATGGATTAAAATTCATATGTTATTTGAAATCCAGTTTAATATAAGTGGTTATAAACCAAAATAGTGAATTGTAAATAAATTTTGAAAATGAACGAAAGAATAAAACTGGAATTAAAACTGAATGTTGAAAACGAGTTTGAATTGAATAATTATAAATGGAAATTGAATTAGTAAATGAAACTAATCTAAAATAGTGCAGTTGAATGAAAGTTAGTTGATAAACATTCAATATTCAGAATAGAAGGTAAAATTGAATTCAAATGGAATTGAAATGTAAAGATTGAACGAAATTGAATATGCAACTTCAATAGTAAGCTAAAAATGTATAAGCAGTTTATATTGAAAATTTTGTAACAGAATTGGCAAATTGGTTTGAATATATGTAACTAGATATTATGGCTAGTAGGATATACAGGTGTTATAAAGGATTTGGATTTTGATTTCAAAGATAAAGTGAATTGCTCGAAAAAGGTATGTATTTAAATTCCAATATGAGATTTGATGACTTATTTCTCTAGCCGCTTGGCGTTTTCTTTTTCTTTTTGAAATCTGAGAGTCCGTAGGGACGTTTTGTAGTCGTGCCGTATTAGCCGCGCAAAGGAGACGCTGGCGAAATTTTTCGGAAATTTAGGGCGTTAGAAAATTTTTGAGAAAATTTGAAAGTTTAAAATTTGAATTTAAACTCGAATTTGAATTTTGAAGTAAACGATATTGTTTGAAAACTATGAAAGGTTTAGAAAGTTAGTTGAGATAATAACGAATCTTTAGTAGAAAGATTTGTTTTGAAAAATTGATAAAATTATTGAATTTGAGAAAAAGAGTAGACGAGTTAAGGACCATTTTTCCTAACTTGTAATTTCGGGACGAAATTCTTTTAAGGAGGGAAGTCTGTAACGACCCAGAATTTTGAACAAATTAAATTTAGAATATTTAATTAATTTTAAATATTTGAACGACGATTTAATTTGAATCCCGAATATAACTCTGAATTTTACGATTTAATTATAAAATTTAATCTATTGAATGCCGAATAAAAATTTGTATCTTCAATTCAAAGTTGAAGAAAAATATTTCGAACGTTTGTAAAATTTATATTGATAACATTGAAGATAACAGAAGCTTCAGAATCGAAGTTGAAATTGATTTGTTCAGTTTTGAATTTATATCGTTCGAATCGAATTTAAAAATAGTCGTCCGAGGCACAGTCTCGGAATTCGACGAAACCAGTTCCATTGGATCCGTAATATCGAATTATTACCGGATTTAAATTTTCGTATTGATCAGAGTTGTTATATGAGCGTGCGACATATAAATGCATTGAAATTAAATCAAAATCAATTTAAATTTTAAATTTAAATTTTCGGTCAAAGACAGCACGTTCCTCTCCTTTATACACGGCCCGTTGCTTACGCCTAAAATCACGAAGAAAAATCACGCAACCCATGTCTCCTCAATTTTAAATTGCCGTCTTCCCCTCAGATTCAATACAAAACGAAAGTCATCTCGTTCGAAGTTAAAAATGGCAGAACGAAAACGAAACAAAGAAAAATGGCCGAAGCCCACTTCAAATTTTCGTTCGAACGAACGAAATCCAAATCGCATTCAAAACAACTCAAAATAATAAGAGAGTCAAGTTCGTTCTCTATGGCTTCCTGCAAAATTTACGAAGCCGGCTCCACCTCAAAATCACGATAAAATGCTTCCTCTCAGTATGCATTCCCGAGATCGAAGCTGTTAGGTTAAATTTAATGGGAGAGGAATCGCAACCACTTCGCGATGGGGAGCTCGAGCACGAAGCTGCTGGATTGGCGATGCGAGGGCTCGCGTACGTGAGTCGAATTGCCAATCGAAGGAAGAGCAAATCAGGTGGCGTTCGAACGGTGGCAATGGGGATGCGATGTCAGGTCGATCTCGAGCTCGCGCACGCAAAGCAAAGGTCAAATGCCAAGTCACGAAGATGGGGTAAGACATAGTGGCCGGTGTCGATCTCGTGAGGGCTGGTGATTTCGAAATCGATGAAAATGGTCAGGAGGTGCTGGTCTCTGGCAAATGACGAGTTTGATAGAGAGCAGTGAGGTAAAGCCCAGTTTTGGTAAAATTTGATTTAAAGTAAAAATAACAAACTCTTTTATTCAGAGGAAAAAAAAATTGAAGAAGTCTATAAAGGTTTAAATTTTTAAATATGTATATACATAAGTTAGAGAGAAATTTTATCTTCCTTAGAGTTTAATAAATACATGTATTTGTAAACAGTAAAGAAGGGATCAGCTAATTCTATTCTATTCGAATTTAGTATATATAGATATAAATATGTTTGTGTAGGAGAAAGACAGTAAGGTAATAACTTTGATTTTATTTTAAATTTACATATGCTGTATAAATTAACAGAACAAAGAAAATAATAATTATATAATAGAATTAGGTGATTATTTTAATTACTAAAGGATTTTTCAAAAGGAAGTTGGTTTGGAATTAAATTAAACGTTAAATTTAAATCATCAGTTAGATTTAAGTAAAATAAATTGAAAAACGAAAATTGGTTATTTGATTGGTTCGAGTGTTAATTTATTTGTATAATTATTTATACAAGGTTAAAAATCGAGAATCAAGCTGGAAATGAAATGGGATGGCAAAATAAAATGCTAAGGTGAGATTTTTCTCACTCAAATAAAATGTGGAATTTTTACAGTTATTGTTTGGTTGATTCGATTGCTGTTGATATTAGATATAGTAGGATATATCTATATATATATAGCAATATATACATATTGGCATATGTATATATTGGATTGATTGATTCCCGCCTCGTATAGCGGATGAGACCCTATTGTGCCGTTAGTAAGCGGATATTTTTATAAAACCCATATACCGCGATATTCCACCTCGAAGTGGAATTGGTATTGTGCTAACATCTGTGGATGCAGGGAAACAGGTTGGAGGGATCCAACTGGATTCCTCACCCGTATTTATTTATTTACAGATATTGATGTATATTCTGTTATCATATTGATATATGATGTTTGCTGTTGTGATTGACGAACTGGTGCTGTTGCATCATCAGATTTAAATTTTGAAATTTAAAAATAACGATGTTGATTTTAAAAGAGAATTTTTAAAAGTGATCTTTAAATATTTACGTTTATTTAAATTGTTGAATTGATTTATTTTAAATAAATAAACGTTAAAACTTTAAAGTTATAAAAGTTAAGATTTTGTGAATTTTAACCAAAAAGTAATTTCTTTTGAAATAAAGAATTAAGAAATTTATAAAATGGAAACGATGTTAAAATGATTTATAAAGGAATAAACTTTACAGTTGTAAAGTTTTAAAAGAACGATTTTTGAAAATAAATGAATTATAAGTATTAACTTATAATATGGATCGTTGGTATAAAAAAAAAATTGAGTTATGAATTGAATTAGTTAATAAAGAAGATTTATAAATTGTAGTTTTTATAAATAGAAATAGAATTTATAAACGTTGTTTTATAAATTCGAAATCGATAGAATTTGATAAATTAAATATAAAAGATTTTTAAAGAAGATATATTCGCGATTTTGGATAGCGAATTTTTATTGAAATAAAAATGTGTAGAAAAGATTGAAATTGGGTTAAGTGAATTATATTCACGATTTTGGACAGTGAATATATTATTTATAAAATGGATTCATTTTTGAAGAAGTGATGTTTTAAAATGAAGTTAAATTGTTTTTAACGATGTTTTAAAAAATGTGTTAAATATCGAAAACATAGATTTCAACATTTATTGTTGAAATAGACGTTTTCGAGGAAGAAGGAAATGATGGACTATAACACTGTTGTTATAATAAATGATTTCCGAAAGGAAATGTTTTGATGTAGTATTGGGATTCATATATCTATCTAAATCCGAATCCCTATACTAGTGATTTTGAGTCGTCGTAACGATGTTTTACGTAACATTCGTTTTGACTCAAATAAATGTTGTCAAAGTAAATGATTTCCTTAAAGAATGAAATATATACTTAATTTTGATTTAAGTATATCGAATATTTTCCAAGTGTTGAAAATAAATAGATTTGTGAATTACTTATTATTAAATAAGTATGAGAATGTTTTCCATATGAAATGAACGTTTTGAGAATTTATCTTCTTAACGATAAATTGAAATTGAATATTTGAAAACGATTTGAAAATCGTATATCAGTAGATATTTTGAAATATAAATTCAATATGGAATTTATAAAGGAAATGGAAACTGTTTAGAAAAATAAATATTGATTTATTTTTAAAGTGTGGAAATTATATATCTAGTAAAGATATTTTTGGAAAATAAATAATTTGGAAAATTATTTGGAATCTGATGATGTTGCGCATCTTTATTGATAGTTAAATAACCGACTATCAATAATTACCTTTAAATAGGTATTTGTTGTGAATTGGATGAATTTGAATGCCACACTTATTTTTGAATAATCGCTCACTATTCGGGTTAGCCGGGAAAGGACCATGGGGTCGTATAACCCATTCCGAATATGTGATACGTCGTTATGAATTGCATTCGAAGACCGGTGTTGAAGACCGGATATTTTTGAAAACGGAAGGATTACCGTCGAGTTACTCTACATCGGCTGATCTCCGGTTTAGAGGTTTTATCACCCTTAGTGACGGGAAGTCCGGACGTGATTAGAAAATTATCCGGAAATGCAAGGGCTTCGTGAGAAGTGCCTTCGGTTCTGTTCGATCCCGGAACAGACTTGTATGGATTGTGTGTCTGACGTTACAATTTGAGATATAAAGCTGATTTCTTTCAAATACATTTCTGTTGGTGGCGGAGAATTTATTCTCTTAGCTTAACACCCTTCTCTGAGACGTACGAGCTCAGAGGTTATGTAGTTGAAATTTATCAGCGATATATTCCCAATTTGGTAACGTGGCATACTGAGTGTTGCTGTGAAATGATCAGTGTTTGATCATTTGTGATATGATCATTTGTTTGATCTTATATCTTTGTGATCATAGGTTGATCATTTGTTTGACCCGAAGCAGGGCTTTGTAGAAAGCGTAGCTTTGTGGACGAGACTTCGTCGAGCCTCACACCCCGGAAATGGTCGAAACAGGAAGGATGCGGCAAGGTTCTAGGGAGTAGCGCCCCTTAGTGTATGTCATTCCTTCTGGATAGAGGTGGTATCATGGTATGGAGCCCAGATATTTAACCTATGTGGTTGCTGCATTATTATTATTTTGATGTGGTTTGTTGGAAATCGGGGATCCTCGGGAAGATCGGTTACGATCGGGGGATGACATACGCGTGTCAGTAGTTACCTATTTTTGCAGAGGTAACCCGGCCTTGTGTTGGCAGAGATCTAACCGTAATGTTAGGTTATTTCTCGGGTCGTCTATTCCAGGGACGTACCCATCGTGGAAAAGGAAGTTCCTTAGCCTGACCATTTTTTGGAAATCCAAAGAAACAATACGAGCCTTTACGATTTCAATTGTATAACCTGTCTCCTCAGGAGGCAGCTATAGCAGGCATAATATAATGGTACCTATGCTGGCTAAGATTTATATTCTACTTTCGAAATGTTTTCCACTATGCACTAATAATAATATCCAAAATTATTTGATTTTGCGTAGTAAGCATCTTTGACTAACATAAGAAGAAATCTCCTCCAAGTCTGCGTTTGCATTGTGTGTGTGGTGGGAGGTCTTATGGTAGTTTCATTTTCCAAAAGCATTGCGAATTGACATTAAAGTTTTCCTGTTGTTTATTTTAAAAGAATAACTATTTTACGATCTCACACCAGTCACCATGACTGACTCGGAGTTTATTGTTCCCTTCTAAACTCTGGGTGCCCACCAATTTCCACACGGGCAGCCTAGAGTTATGTTATCAGGATATTCTGGATATTCTGGAGCTTTGGAAGAAAGCTGGATGACGAGACGTAGTATTTGTATCTGATAGTATTTATTCCGCTGTGTATTCTGTATGAGGACAAGTTATATAACTGTCCATTGTTGTATATGACTTTGATTGATGTATGTATAAAACGATATAGTTCTTTGTTTAAAGATTATTCATTTACCTATTATATATTGTTCCGCTGCGATGTGTAAGATTCTGATATTGATTCCTGTTTCTATTGTTCTGATGTTGTTCTTTTCTTTCTCTTTTTCTTTCTCTTCTTTTCTTCTTCTTCTACCTTTTTCTTCTTCTTAAACCATCATAGTTCGTATTCCCGTTCATTTTGAGTTAATCAATGGAGATTAGTGGTAAATCAAGAGGTACGGATTTGCGGGCCATGACAGTAGGGGGGCAGTGATGGTCGACGTGGTGGAAGATGGTCGCGGCGTGCCTGCGTGAGCGAGGTCATGGTCGGCGATCTGAGCTAGGGGCAGCGATGTGCTCGCGTATGAGATGGTTTCACATGTGAACAATAAAGGGGGTAGGGTTTTCGCATGCGTTACGGCATGTTGACGTGGCTTCATCTGATAGGGTATCTACTTTTATTTTATTTTATTTTTAATTTGAATTTCAATGTTCTAACGCATATAACTTTCGCATACGAGGTCCAATTTACGTGCGGTTTCTTGCGTTGAGATCATATCAGAATTTGGACATTTTGACACTTGTTTGGATAAATTATGAGACAGTTCAAATTTTGGGCTTAAATTGGATTTAAATTCGATTTAAATTCAAAGGTGAGTGTTTTAACCCACTCACAACTTCTAAAAATTTCTTATAAATTAATTTTTGATGTGATTAGAAATTTATTTATGACTGTTTGGTATATTTTAATCATCATCTCGGTTAATTTGAATTTATTTGAATTAAATCGTTATTTAATTTATTAGTAAATATAAATTGCCAGTTAAATTTCTGTTATTGATTATAAGTTCTATATTGATATTTATTGATTGTTTGGGATGATGATGGTGATGGATGTTGATTGCTGATATTGGTTGAATGGATGTTTTATTTTATATCGTTATAAAATGCAAGTTCGTTATGGATTTTTATTCGGGATTGCGGTTTGAAATGATATATAACCGTAAATTGTTAAATTGCGGATTGAAATGATAAATATCTGTATCACTTGACCCTTGGGTAGAGAATTATATATGGACACCGGATTGGTTAAATTAAATGATTTTAAAATCCTTAATTTTTGAATTTAATTAAATGATATTTTGAAATAAAAATTTGATTTATATAAATTGAAGTATTTTTGGGAAAATCAAGTTTTGCGATGAAATGTGAATTGGTATAAAAAGTAATTTCTTTAAGAAATTACATTGGAAGTTTGAAGTTAAACGTTTAAGTATAAATGAAATTCTATCGAAATTGAGTTATTAAATTTGTTTGAAAATAACTTTGACATATTTTGAAGTTGGAGTAATCTGTATTGATATTTTGAACATGGATTTAAACAATATGGAATTCGATAGTTTATTAAAATTTGGTTTGTCGATTTGGAAATTTTAAATGGTCCAAATATGTTGAAATGAAATGAATAGTTTAATCTGATATAAATTCCAAACTCATATTTTAATATAAACTGTTATAAAAATATATTTATAATTATTAAGGTTTTCAATTTTATTAAACTATTTAACTTATATTAAGTATATAAATTATTTTGATCTGTTTAAACAAATTTGATTTATTTTAAACTAATTAAACCATTTTAATTTCTTTTAAATCTAATTAATCTATGTTAAGCTATTTAATCAATTTTAATTATATTTAATCTAAATTAAATCTATGTAGCTGTCTTAAATCAATTTAAAAAGTACTTTACCCATAATTAAACTATTTTGGAGTTAACTATTTATAATTATTTAAACCATTTCTAAATTTCCAAACCAAGTAAAGTAAAAGTGTTTAAATTCAATTCATTGTTTTAAAAAAGAAAATAAGGCCAAATGATGTTATAACCTAAGTTAGAATTTAAATGTATAATGAATTGAATGATGATTTTGAAGTAAGAATTTAACCTGTTTTGGAACTATGATTTTGAAAGAAATTATGATTTTGGAATCGATATGATTTGAAAGTGGTTTTTTTTGAGAATACGATATTTTGATATAAATTGTGAATTTGACTTTGAAAGGAAATATAATTATCGAACTATGATTTCAAATGTGATATGATTTCAGAGCTGTGCAGTTAAAGCGCTCGGTGGATTCAATGCGGTAGAGGTGCAAAAAGTCATAGCGGGGATGTAGCGAAGATATAGCGGGATATATCAGATTACTCTAAAATAGCATATAAATCCCATACTTGTTGTTTTTACAAAAATATAGATAGTAATTATGTGAAAAATTAACATTCAATTGAATTATAATTAATACAAAAATAATTTTAAATAAAAATATGTGCAAATGTATTGTAAATGAACGTAAAACTGTTATATAACTTAATTTAATTTAGTAGAATATTAGAGTATTATCATTTCTAAACATATATAAAAAATTCAATGAAATTAATTAATTTCATAATTTTTATAGCGTATAAATATCATTTTTCAATCCAATTTTTTATAGAAGATATAACGGAAATAGCGGAATATAGCGGAAATAACGGGATATAGCGGAAATAGCGGGGATTAAAGCGGAAAGGCTATATGTTGGGGATATATGGAAAAATCGTAGCGGTAGGAATCCGCTATAAGATATATCGGAGTTATATCGGGGATATAGCGGGGCATTAACTACATAGTTTCAGAGTGAATATGATTTCGAAAGTATTATAGTTTTGAGAATATGATATTTTTATATCAATTATGAAATGATTTTGGAAACATAAAAGAACCATCCGGTGTGTAATAAGCGATTGGTTGTTAAATAGACCGGGATCAGATATTGTCATACTCTCTGTCGATACCGAAAACCACTTTGACAACTGTGTACGCGGTAGAGATTCCAGAATGAAGTAGGATGGTAGCGACGATCCTACATGAGGTATATACATGGACCCGACTCCCATGAGTTGGCATAAGGTGGCTAAAACAGGAGCAATTGACGGGCCAATGAGGTAGCTCCTTTGAGATTACACACTCCATCGATCTATTTTCTGACTTTGTGATTTATTCGGTGGCCACCATTCTATTTTTACTTGGGAGTGTGTTTTAAATTGGGCGGTAGTTGCGGCTATGTGTTACCAACAGTTCGGAAGTGTAATTGGTATATCTACCCTGGCATTGCCTAGTTGTGCCGTGTCACCTACCCTAGCGCGCCTTCTACGAATTTGTTTTATGTCGTACCTATGTGGTATCCTCTGGCGGCTCCAGTTTACGGGGAGTTACTGTACTGTATGGACTATTGACATACCTAAAAATGTGTTAAGGTGGAAAATGTAAAGCCTTAATGCTATTTTTAAATAGTATACTTTACTTTAGACACTATTATAATAGCGTATTGTACTACATAGTAGATAGTTTAACGGATCTTTAGGAGATGTGAATCCTGGACATCTCTTTAGTTATTGCACTCACGTTAGACACTGGATTAAAGATGTCAAACTCCGTAAACATCTCCGACACCGTTTACACTCATATTTATTTGTCGTTGATTTAACTTACATAAGATCTTTTAGTTCTGACTCGAGTATTTTGTCTTTTCAATTCGCTCGGGTCAGCCTGAGCAATTTAGGATTTGAAGACCTTATTTCTGGAGGACGAAGACGAAGATTTGTACTACTATTATTCACTATATTTATTCCACCACATTCATATTGTTCCGCTACATTATTTGTTTATCTCTGATATGTGTAACTCTGAGTTTGTATTGTATAAGTATAATCAAATGTTTTGTATACAACTTCATGAACTGTTATTTAATTATTATATTTTTTCATTCCGCTGCGAGATTCTATTTTGTTTTTTTTCTTTCTCTGCTTTTTCTTATTCACCCCAATAACAATTCGCCCTTCTGTATGGTTTAAGTCGGCATGCGTGTCTGCTTAAAACGTACAAAAAGGCGGGATGTTACAAAGGAAGAGGAGAGACGTCTATCATTTACTATTTACTTGCATTTTCTAACGCCTTGTGGCCTTTTCTTCTCACCATTTTTTGAGCTAAAAGCAATGGCTTGTTTTGACATAGTGCCTGCATAGTTCAAATGACAACGTGGTTAACAACATATGAACTCCTGCATAAGAAAATCTAAGTAAGAAATGCATGCGTGCATGCACATACGCATACACACACACACACACACTCACATATATATACACCATGTGGTGTAGAAGTTTCAAAAAAATAAATGAAAATAGATTGAGAAAAATGATGATATTGATGCAGAAAATTATGTTTACGCAATAGGGTTTCTATAAAAAGTCTTGATCTCTTACAAACATCGTACTAAGCCCAAGTGCACTTGACACGCATGCTATAAATAGCTCTCGCTCAGTGCTGGTGAAGTCAAGATAACCAGCTAAAAAGAGAGGAAGACATAAGCCGGTGCAGAAAAGAAACTTAAAGGAACTGAAAAAAGAAGGGAATGGGTGATATCGGGCTCTTGAAACTAAGGAGCGACACCATCTTGGTTGGAAATGAAGAAAAATTGGTTTGTCCACATATAAGTCTTACGAGAAGAAGTGGAAAAGTGGGATTTCATAGCTTGAACAAAGTGAAATACATCGCAACCCAAAAAAGACACTTACATAAGGAATATAAAACGTGCAATTCTAGGCAAATAGGAGGGGTCGAGTATCAACATATAAAATATAGGTGCATTTCAAAAGAAACTCGAATATGGGAACCAACTGGATCGGGGATAAACCAACAATGGTTAACCATACTATAATAAGCCGATAAAGGGGAAGATAAAGACTACATTTTATATGTTCCAAAGATAGAGAAGTAACCCTTTTGGGACAAGGTGGAAGCGACAAGAAAGGGAATAAATTCTAAAATCATAACCGCTAATCCCAAAATGAGTTAAGATACCATCGGCCTGCCTTTCTTCGTAAATGACTAAGGTTATCTTAGTAAAAGAATGAGAACCATGAGCTAACATACTAGGAAGATCGTTGTTGTAGGAAGCCATGGATAACTCAAAGAAGTGAGACCCAATGTCAAATTTTGCAAATCAATCTGATTTAACGAAAAATCAAAAGGCTGATTGCTATGTTGACATACCAAAAAACAGTTTCACCTAAATATTTTATCAAACAACTCAATGAAGTATATACATATGTATATACACAAAAAAATGAAAAATAAATTAATAAACCAGATCAAGCTAAGAAAACCAAAAAAGAGACTAATATAAGACACAATCAATGATAATTAAAATCTAAAAAGTAAGAAGGTGATTTGAAGGTCCTATAATGTCTCGTATTAATTCTTTGAACTGGTAAAAGAGATATAAGGGAACAGGAGAGAAATTTATATGGATTTGCTAAATAAATCTCAACCTTAGAATTCAAGCGACACAAAATGGCATGGATGATAACTAATATTCACTAAAAACTAAGCAAAATTCTCGGAATAAGCAATTCATCCGGCGATAGTTAGAAAAATCAACCACTTATATCAAGACATGTGCAAAAGCATTACATATGAAATAATGAATCGGACAACTCAAAAAACGATGTATGAATAAGACAAGTTTACCCTAATGTACATTATCGCAGACTTGAGGGCAAGTGTTACACCCATTTGTCACCTATAATGATATATTGTGCAGATTCAGGTGCATAAGGCTAGCATACTATGTGAGCCAATAGGAAGATAAAAAATGAGCAATATCTACATCATAAATTTATTGCATACATCTAAAAATATAATATGTGAAGCTAGTAGACCTACTAACCACAAATTAGAATACATTACATAAAGTCAGCATGGATCAATAGAGAAAACTACATGGATTTGATGCAAACAATTCTAAATATACATGAACCGCACACTCATCCAAGAGGAAAATATGGCTTGCACTGATATGGTAAAATCAAATAGCAAGGCACAAACCTAGAATTCATGCCTACACAAAGAAATATAAATTGTGCACACATAGACAAAACCAAGAGCACGAGGCTAACCCAACATGACCTCAACAAACCTAGTTAGCCACGCTAAATACAATGCACAAACATAATTGAAGTAAAACTTTGCCTGAAGTATAACTACACCTATTTTGAAAGGAGTACTACACCAATATAGAACTTTAGCACCATAAAATTTAACCAAATAGGCCGACTCAAAAGTAATTGAACTGTTTAGCCATAATTATACCAGACCACATCACCGGAACCAGGCTAGACTGCACTATCAAAGCTCAATCAGATAAAATGAACTCCTTTAGGCAAAACTACACCGACATAGTCCAACGATGCATCATAACATGTTCAATCACTCAATAAATAATATTAGATCACATCATTATATGATTCACATGAAGATAAAACAGGTACAAAGTTCAACTCCATAAAAAAAATTCAAATTCGTATCATCTGCCTAAATCCCAAATATTCCCACTTAAATTCAAACCAATTCTTACAAATGAAAAATCTCCTACTTAGAGCCATAATATCAATTAAATTTGTAAATTCCTGATTATGAAAGCATTCAATGTCTTAGTCACTTCAAAATTAGGATAGTGTTATAAGAATGAAAAATCTCATCAACAAGCATTTTCTCTGATCAGCTTGATTTATTTTGATCGAACTACTAGTTTTGTATATTAATCATATGTAAAAGGAATAGAAAGAAGATTGATACTTTTATGAACAAACATTGATATGTTTATAGCATAAATAACTTTGGTTTTAAAAAACTTTGTTGTATAATTTCTTATGTTGTTTAAAGTAAGCCAACAAATTAGTGTAGTTATTGATGTTAACAATCTTTATTGGCAAGGTTGGTCATTTGATCAACTTTAACATTTCGAATTGTATAAAGTATATAAATATTTTTTATTAATGAGAAAATTTTCAACGATCCCTTAAATTTACATTGATTAGTAAAAGCTCTAAGATGTTGTATTAACATTTTGGTTTGGGCACATACTGAAATTTATATGTAGTTTATTGTGGCCATTAAAAAGCTAGTTATGAAATTACCTGTACTAAGGTGGATATTCTTTTAGATAATTTATTTTTGTTAGAATGGTATTTTTGTATATTAAAAAAATGACAAAGTAAGTGATTTATTTCTAAAGATTACTAGTATTGCTTAATGAGTAATTATTATGTTGGCGATTTAGAAAGAAAATTAAGCTTTTCATTAATAACAGTGAAGGGAAATAGATCCATGCATAAGTAACTAGAGTGAAAGCATATTTGCAATAACTTAACATATAACTCGCTTTATTCAATTAATAATTTTCTTAATTCATTAGATAACTTATGTTTTTAATATGTCTTATTTATCGCGTTGTAACAACAATTACTACTTCAGTCTTCTATATCGAATCCATTTTCATAATCAACATTAGTTGGATATTCAAGTGGCCTGCACCGCCATCTAGGCCGCCTACAACACCACTAGTGACATCCACACCAACATTTGGTACATATGCATCTACGTTGCAAATCTTTGCATTTTCCACTTTCAAAACATTCAGTTTGAAATACGTGACCATAGCTTGATATACTTATATGGATATTCCTCTAAATTTTTGACTTACTGATCCACATACTCATGTAGCTACCGACATTAAGAAATCTAATATGTATTATTCAGCATAAAAGATAAAAGATAATTAAATTTGTGTTAGTAAAAATTATTAGAATAAAATGAACTAAAAAATGACTAGTAATATCAATATAAAAGTGGATACAAAAGGAGAGAAACATGGAAGAGATAATGTTTTGAGATAGGGACATTGTTAACTCGTTACAATTATGTTGCAAAGATAGAGAGTTCTAATGCTAGAATTCAAATTGTTGAAGCTTATATGGTGATATTCGAAGTTTTTTTTTTGAAAATGGGTTAATTATATTAAAATGGGCTATGCGGCCCAAAGCTTATACAGAAATATAATACAATGAATACTCATCCGACATACAGACAAACAGACACTTCTAACTCAAAATTTCCTAATTAAAATTAGGGTTCATCAATGGCGACTCCCCGTTGCTTACTCGATTTCCTGGCATCTCAGCCTTCCAACTCCAATTCTCCAGTTGCTGTCTTTCTCTTGCCTCTAAGCTGGTGAGTTGTTTTCCGATTCTCCCTATATTGATTTTGACATCTCTTTCAATGTTTGCCGACATCTCTAACTCATTCTTCTCCTTGTTTGCGGTGAAAGCCCTTACATTTCTTTCTCTCCAGATATGCCAGATAGTTGTCGTCAAGGCAATTTTTACGACCTCCTTCATGATATCCGAAGTTAATTTGATAAATAAATATATTTTCATTGTTTATTTCATTACCACTGTACTTTATCTGATTAATTTGGTGGGTGAACAAAATTTGTTTTCGTTATTGCATCTGTTAAATACTTACTCTATTTGTAATATAGAAATGTCTATTGAAAATCAATAGTAAATCTTGCATATAAAATTGTTCTTATCTAAATAAATTAGTGAATTAATGAAATTCTCACCTTATCCCATTGGATTAATTTTTTCAAGATTCCTAATCATTTTGTAACCTAAATACATTCACGTTATTTTATTTTAATGCTATATATAACATTCATCACTTATACTCTAAGTCCTCCATCTTTTAACAAAGGAATGGTTTTAGTTTAATTTACTAATGAAGAAATAGAAATATATACTAGACCTATCAAATTTGTGCTAGTTGGAAAGTTCATGAAAATAGACCAACAAAGGGTGCAATTATAAAGGCAATTGTGGTATTTTGGTACAAGATGCAATTGATATTAGCCTAAATGACAACAAACATGTGCCATCCAAATTGCACTATAAAGAAGACTTCACAAGATTATGGTTAGCGGAAAACCGTACAGTCCTTCAGTACCCAATTAAAGTTTTAAATGAACTCCAGATTTTGTATACTGCATTCAATTTCCTATATGGGTAACATTACCAGCATTACCGTTACATTTTTATAATAAGCGCTGCTTAAGGCACAAAGCTGAATAATTATGTACACCTCCTAAAAAGGATGAACTATACTGATAAACTTATCACCTAAGTTTAGCTAGATTTTGTCACAACAACAGAAAAATCATCTTTATAACATCTAAAAATGATGTATGGGTGTTTTACAATGCTTTTTAAAACATAATTTCAGGCCAATATGTAATAGAATCTGCATTTTCACAACCTTTTATTATGTTTAACATTGTAATAAAGCTTATTACAATTTTTAAACATTACGAAATATGTTTTGGTACCTTTTTATTCATTGCATAATATGTTTTACAACTATTTTCAATTATTGCAAAATATGTACTACGACTTTTTTAAAATGCTACATAGAATTTTTTTTAGTTATCTTCTATCTACAGAGTTATCTTCAATACTATTTTTACAACAATACAATTTAGAAAGTTAAGGACATAAATTTATTCATAACCATAGGCCATCAAATAGGTAACAAAAGCATATGAACAAGTCTAATTAAATTAGCAACTTATGACCATAAATATACAAATCTCAATGATAAGCTAATAACCAATATAAAAATTACTCAACTACGTGAACATCTTAATATTAAATTATGCTTCAAAAGCACAATTTCGGAAACATCGGGATGCAAAGACCGTAATTCTTCTCAAATCTTCATTTCATAGATTATGTTGAGCAGTGCCGGCCCAAAGAATATGTTGCCCAAGCCACATTTGAAATTCGTTGCCCTTAGCTCCAAAAAATTTCAATGTTTTTTTTTATATTTTCATTTCCATTTTTAATATTAGATATAAGATTGCATAAAAGTCTATAACATGCAAAATATTCGCTTTGCATTCAAAAGGCACTACATGAAGTAGGCTACAATATTCAATAACAAAAATAAAAATAAACTAAACATCAACTTTTCATACCAAATATAGATAAACATTCTTCACATAGTTCAAAGAAAATGGTTTCTTCTTGTATTTTTTATAGCAAATTCTTCAATCAAATTGTCATAGTTAAGTTTCTCTGAAAACCCACTTTTAATTGAGATTGTTGTTAGTCCGTTCAATCGTTCTTATGACATGGTAGTTCGGAGATAGTTTTTAATTAATTTCAATTTAGAAAAACTTCTCCGCGGAAGCAACCATAGCCGGAATAGTTAACAAAATCCGATAAGCAACCCATGCACATTGAAACCACCATCTTCTACATAAGATCTTATAAAGTCAAGAATATCAATCGATTTCGTTATTTACTTAGGTAACATAGTTTGCAAAGCTTTTAAATCTGGGAATAAACCTTTTCCATATATATCACATTGTTCATAGTATTTCAAGTAACTTGCTAAACGAATGCAATGTTCCATTAACTCTTCTTTACTAAGATTCATAAACTTTGCTTCCAATAAAAATCCAAAGATGTTGTCATAAGGTTCAATTTGTTCAAATTGATTTTTGAATACTGTAAGAGCTTGGTCTATAATATGAATGAAGTATGTAACTCTAAAATCTCTTCCAATGATTGATTTCTTCATTACTACTTTCAGTATCCTCATCAAAGTGTTTTTTCTACTAATAACTCTTTTCACCTCAAAATTTGGTTCAATACCAACATCTGTAACAAGTTTACTTGCTTCTTTCACCATTTCTTCAAAACCATGTTCTCTAATGGTTTGAAAAAATTCAATAATTTGTTTTAATCTTGTGATTTCATATCCTTATTTTGAAGCGCTTTGCTTATTTGTTTCGCTTTATTTAATAACTCGTACTAAGTTTATATTCGAAGTTTTTGCTTTCTATTTCTCACCCGTTTCTTATCGTTTTCTCTTTTGTCATTTTATCTACCAATTAATAACATATTTTAAGTAAATTATGTTACCACAAAACCATTTAAAATAGCTTAACAAATTTTAAATTTTTAACCACCTAATAACTGCTTAACAAATCAACTTATAAATGAACGAATGAACTAATCAACTAACAATCAAGTTAATCAACCAGCGGTGCTGAAAATCACCTTGAACTATAACAAATCAACTTACAGGATTCACAATTCTCACTTGTCAAATTTAATCAACTATTAAGTAATAAAACAAATTAATTATTTTTCCAAAATCACCTTGCAGGAATCACTGTCAGTCTGTAGGAGCCAACAACACTGAAAAAGATGGATCCGCAACCGCAAGACGGCAGATGCAGCAGCAGTCTGAACGGCAAGACGGCAGGCACAGCAGCAGAAAATAACGATTGAGACTCTAACCTTATACTTCTATTTCGCGAATTGAGAAAAGCGCGATTGAGAAATTAGAGAACGATGGGGGCTTTTTTTGAAATTGAAATTGGAGGTTGGCTTTACTTGTGCGCATGGGTTTTGATGCGGAAAGAAAACGAAAACGCAAACCTACATTTTTTTTCAATTTTTTTGTTGCCCTAGCCTTGGGGGGTTGCCCCAGCCCATGGGCTTGGTGGGCTTCCCCCTAGGCCGGCTCTGATGTTGAGTAGGCATTTGAAGGGCTGATGCTTTAGGTTTGCCTTTGCACCATTTTTGAGAATCGCTTACATCTGTGGTGTATATGACCCACTAAATATTATGTCCACTAAAACAACATGAACCTACCAATGCAAATTATGGCCTATTTGGCATTGTTCTTTTTACCAAAAATGAAGAACTTATTCTATTGCAGTTTATGCTCTTCTTATTACATTTGCTGAAACTCCTTTTTGTTCCGAAGAAATTTTTTATAGACAAATGTGAATCAAGTTTAGTATGAGGTTGTGCCTTATAATATGCAATTAAAGTCCAATACCGCTGTGCAGTGGTTAGGTAGCTAGACGCTCTAGCATTAGTAGTTCACAGTTTTGAATTTTGGATAGTTTGTGGTATATACTACTTAATAGTTGTAGTACAAATATGTACTACTCCTCAAATTACTCAATTGAAAAAACAATCAAAACATAAAATGGATATTTATGACATTATATTTGACTACATAATAGGCTGCATTAAATGTATAACTACAAATCAAACTAATAGCAAGGAAAGGTAGTCTACTATGTAATAGTACATTATGAGATGTGATTAAATGGGTCATTTAACATTAAATAAAATTATAGGTTATAGCAACTATGCCAGCATCATAAAAGGTGATAATATCATAGTTCCATTGTAGATAAAAAATATTTAGTATTATCCAATCCATCTTACTAGTGTTACTGCTAGAAAATCTCATCCATGTATATAATCTTGTACCAGATATTAGCAATGATGAACGAAGTAGCCAATAAAGATAATCATTTTTTTTAACAACAAAGATAATATCATATAACAGAGGGAGAAAAAGTGCCTTTCTCCGATGGCTCACAAAGAAAAAACAAAAACAAAAGAAGGACGAAAGCCTCCCAAAACCAAAATCGCTGAACAGCAGCTGAAACTAAGAAACCCAAAAACAGTAACGTAGAAACACAGCTACCAGAAGCAAAACCAGCCTATGACAGAAAAGGAAAAAGAAAACAGATCCACCACCAATCACTAACCCGCCTTGATCCAAAGGAAAAGGCCAGACCACCAAGCCAAACCACAAATACAGCAATCTAGAAACCAAAGCGCCAGCCAATCTAGGGAAAACATACTCCAAAAAATAGTGCACTTGGCGACGGAGAAGAGGCGTCCAGAAAGAACTCACAAAGCAGCCATACAACCACACTGATCCACCAATGTACTAGCGAAGAAAAAAGGAAAGCTATGCCCCGAAACCGGTCAACCAAAGCTCAAACAGGGCCAATGAAGAAGCCAACGGAGTCTGAATCTGGAAAACTAAACAACAACATTAAACACCAACAGAAAATAGAGGGGAGGGGAAGTGAGCGTAGGGTGAATGCCCGCGCTCCCTTGCAAAGATCAACCTACTCCCAGTCTAGCGTGAGACAAATCACACGAAATAGAGAGGAGACCAACCAAATGCTCCGATCGGGAGCTCAAACGACCCTTGAATGGTCTACCACGGAAAGCAAGGAAGACGTCTTTCCTCACACTCCGAATAATAGATGGAGGGTCCATACGAAAGCTATCGAAGATTGCCTTGTTCCGCGCGCACCAGAGGTGCCAGCAGATGAGACAGGGAATCAAACGAAAAACGATAGAACGAAGAGATTTACTAGTATTCCCAGACCACCAGGACCTACGGAGATCAGATGGCGAGCGGGCCACCTGACGAACACCAAGAAGGTTTCCGAAGTAATTCCAGCAAGATCTGGCCGAGAACCCATCGAAGAACAAGTGGTTCAAGGATTCTGAATCCCCGTTGTCGCAGCAACTACAACGGGAGACGAAAGGGACGCCGATTTTTTGGAGATTCTCGTCCAGTGGCAAACCATCATGAAGAATCCTCCACATCAAAATAGAGACTTTGGGGGGAATGCGAGAGTCCCAAATGAAAGAAAAAACAGGAAGAACGGGATCCCGGATTCTAATAGAAGACCAGGCGTTCAGAATGGAAAAGGGGGCGCCATTCCATCCCGAGGAACCACCATGTGTGTCGGAAAATAGTTTCACCGACTGCATGTGCTTCCAGGTCTCACTAGCATAAGATGGAGACCCTGAGAAGTTTGAGCCCGCAAGCCTGCGATACTTCGCATGGAGGAAAGAAGCCCATAAGGAGTTGTTAGCGGCAAACCTATGCCATAACTTACAGGCAAAAGCAGCACAAAGGTCTTTTGGGTTACACAGACCCAGACCGCCTTCATTTTTTGGACGGCACACCACGTCCCACGACACCCAATGGTGCCGCCGGGCATTCTCCTTGTTACCCCAGAAGAAAGAGGAGACCAAAGACCGATACGACCGAAAAAAGAAGAAGTTGGGGTCATAGCCGCGAAAACATGAGTTCCTATCGAGTCTAGAACGGATTTGATAAGAACAAGTCTACCAGCCTGGGAAATAAGAGAGGCATTCCAGCGTAAGATCTTGCCCCTTACTTTATCAGTCAAGGGATCCAAAAGAGCATTGAGTTTCCTACCGCGGTGCAGGACAACCCCCAGGTAAGGAAGAGGAAGATCAGCTTCCTTGAAACCTGAGGCAGTCTCGATCCATGTAGCACGAGAGGGGGACAAATCTTTTGCGTGGACGAAACAGCTTTTGGCAGGGTTAACTAGTTGACCCGATGATTGCTCATATTGACGAATAAATCTGAGTAGTCGATTAACAGAGGGGACGCTGCCATTAGAGAAAATGACAACGTCATCGGCGAAGGACAAAGATGAGATTAGGGGGCAACCCCTAGGAATCCTGAATCGCTGAATCTGGCCAAAGATAGTTAAGGATTGGAGACCGCGAACAAAAGCCTCCGCCGCGATAACAAAGAGAGATGGCGATAGTGGGTCTCCCTGACGAAGGCCCCTACCTGCCTTGAAATAACCATTAGCTGAGCCGTTAATGAGCACAGAGAACCAACAGTTGGAAATGAGTCTCCATACCAAGTCTATGAGGGGTTCCAGGAAACCGAAAGCCCTTAATACCTTGATGATAAAAAACCAAGACATACGGTCGTAGGCCTTAGCCATATCCAGTTTGAAGACAACATTAGAGCCCCTGATCTTTCGGTCGATCTGGGAAATAAGTTCCTGAGCGAGCAGGACGTTATCAGTAATCAAACGGCCCTTTACAAACCCTGCTTGGGATGTAGAAATAATGCGCTCGAGGAAGGGAGCCAATCAGGTGGATAGGATTTTAGAAATAACTTTATTCGAGAAGTTGCAAAGACTGATACGGCGAAAATCCACACACGACCTTGGGTTGTCGCATTTTGGAATAAGAACAAGATTGGTGGATGTCCAACCAGAAGGAAGGGATCCCCCAGAGAAAAAGGATTGAACAGCAAGGCAAAAATCCACCTGAATAATAGACCAAGCACGACGGAAAAAAACACCGTTGAAACCATCCAGACCACTGGCACTGTCCTTGCTCAAAGCGAAGACAGAAGCACGAATTTCCTCTGAGGAAGGGAGATCCACGATGATGTCTCTTTCCGGAGATAGAACAACACGAGGAATGAAGGCCAGTAGAGCCGGGTCAGAAACCGAGACCGAAGGAGAACCCAAAAAGGATTGAAAGTGGGACAGAATGGTCTCTTTGACATCTTCAGGCGAAGAGGCCGTAGATAGATCCTGTCGCAAAATCTCACGGATCGTGAGTTGGTTATTCTTTTTCCGAATAGAGGAATGGAAGAACTTAGAGTTAGTATCTCCGACCACAACCCACTTGATCCTAGCCTTTTGACGAAGGAAATCATGCTCGATACGAAGTTCCGAGGAGAAAATAGTTTGAGCAAGAGCCCAAGCCTCCTTGTTAGCCTCGGAAGGATCCTCGTCTAGCAAGGATTCAGCTGCAATAAGAGACTCTTCAGCCAAACGAACGCGGTCGAAAATGTTTTTAAAGACTTGGACGTTCCAAGTCTTAAGGAAAGCTTTAAGACGTTTAAGCTTACGACTGAACATCTCACAGGGAGAGGCAGCAATAGGGACGCCCCAAGAGTTAGCAACAACTTGAAGAAAAGAATGATGAGAAGTCCACATACTCTGGAAGCGAAAGGATGAAGGCCCCGATAAAGCTAGGGGAGAACAGTGAACCGCCATGGGAGCATGGTCAGAAAAAGACCGTTGGAGATGCGCGATCGAAAAGGAAAAAGGAATACGAAACCACTCCTCCGAGCCGAAAACACGGTCGAGTCTGGAAAGGATACGATTCGGTCCCTCTTGATTGTTAGACCAGGTAAAAGCAGAGCCAACAAAGGGAAGCTCCGACAGACCAGAGCTGACAATGCACGAATTGAAATCCGCCATCGCAACACGGTTGATGGCGGCTCCACCCCGTTTTTCCGCTTGGCAGGCGACGATGTTAAAATCGCCGCCTATTACAGATGAAGGGAATCCCAACGAATCGAGCCCTAAAATGTCAGACCAGAGAGTTAATCTCTCCGAACGGTCACATTTGGCATAGACGGCCGAAAAGAGAAAGGGAGAGCTAAAAAAGGGAGACGAACAGGTCAACGAATAGAGATGACAGGAATCAAAGACAGCTCTGACCGAAATGGATTTAGACCAGAGAATCCAAATCTTCCCCGAGATGTTGGCAGAGCCACCGCCAAAACCTAAGGATAAAATGATGCTGGAAATGCCTTTTGGATCCAGAAAAGGTTCCAGAAGAGCGACCAATCCAACAGAGTGTTTCTTGACAATGCGTTTCAGCCTTGCCAACGACGCATCATTGCCAATTCCACGGACATTCCAGAAAAGCAAGTTCGCCATTAAAAGCGAGAGCAAGACTCCAAGCAGGGAGGCTCAGACGAGGTAAAGCGAGTAACGAGTAGATCGATCGATCTGCTCGGACGCCGCTATAGAGCGTGTGCGAATGGTGCGGGGGGTAGCCTGGGGTCTACGCGATCGGCGTCTAGACGCCCTGGGGATAGAGTCGGGAATCTGGGGAGGTGGCAATGAAGATATCTCAATTCCCGAACCCGACGCAGACGACAAGGAGGCACCAGCCAGTGAAGAGGAATGCAAAGAGTTCCTAGCAAGGCAGTCTAGACGCTCATTAAGGAGCGCAATCTCTGCCTTACTCATAAGAGGGATGGAAATGGACAGAGAGCAAGAAGAAGAAGCTAGGGAGCAGGCTGAGGAACAGCCGTAGGAAGAGGAACCCACTGAGTCCAAGGGATCCGACTGCTCAAGTGGAAGACGACAAAATGAGGGAAGACGAACCAATCGCATTCCCAACTTCCAAAGGAACCAATCAGCTAAAAATGGAGTAGAATAGCTGGAATAACCGAGGAAGCAAGAGGAAGATGAACCGGACAAAGATGACACAGAAGGAAAGGGGGAAATACAAAAAGGCGAAACAACGGAAGGCGAAAAAGAAGAAAGAGGAGAAAAGTAGCGGAAAGGTGTAAGGGCGCCAACAGTCTGCAGCCCATATTGCCGTGGGAGTCTTACCAATGTCGGACTGTCACTAATAAGATAGACCCGCGTAGTAGGTAAGAGTCGCAGGAAGGACCAATCACAGGGGAAAGAAGAGCAGAAAACGGAACGCTGGCTAGAACTCAGTCTGTCCGTATAGTGAACAGGAATGGACACTATACGACCAGAGCGAGAAGAAAGCCCGAACCAAATGCTCCATTCCCCCAGATACCTCCAAATAATCAAACCGAATGCAGTCACAGGAAGCGAGCAGAAGAAATACACAGTCGTTGACGACATATGCGACGTGTCGTCAAGACTCATCAATGAAATCCAACAATGGTCGGCCAGCATCTCAACCAGGCAAAAAACCTGGGACAGACACCGCCAAGACTACAACCGACAGTCATCAATATCAACCGCTGACGGTAAGGCTGATACAGAAAGAAAGTCGACAAGGACCCGAAGATCGAAAAATAGCCAACAGACACTATGGGACCTGACACACTCCCAGCCTCGGATGAGACGGCAGTGTCAGGGAGCTCACACGAAAGTGTGACAATGCTCAGGTAGAAACGACAAACCAAAAAGTCCGACAACCAAATAACAGTAAACAGCCCACAAAAATCAACTGCAAAAGAGCAGGAAAAAGAGAGGCTCACCTGCCTGCAACGAACAATACAAACCTGCGATGGCGGAGGATAAGTCAACAACTGCGCTACACTAGACAGCAGGGGAGAAGCCAAAACATCGTTCGCCAAGAGAAAAGGCGAAAACAGCGGTACCGAAGGGACAGAAAGGGGCAATACAGTGACAAAGTCAACCAAAGCATCCATTGGTAAGTCAACAAGCGGAGGTAAGGTGATCAAACCCTTATCCCCAACTGAAGATTCACAACCAGAATCAGAATCGATAGCCGACCCAAATGAGAAAAATGCCTCAAGAGGCCTACTATCTGCAGCAAGACCAACAAACTCAAGCCGAGGCTCAAAACGAGTGATGAAATCTCGTTTGAATCTCGATTTGGGGCCACAGTCATCCATCGAGTCAGATGGCTCCGACATGGAAGCATCTCCCAACGAACCAAACCAAAGATCTGGTAATTCAGAGGCAACAACATCCAACTGCACGGCAAATGATAAACTCGGAATAAAACGGGTGGTGAGGTCCCGTCTGCCGAGAGAAGTACCAACCAGAGAACCAGAACCCCAAGACGCAACCGGAGCAGCAGAGCACACCGACGACCCATTAAAGCAAAAATTGCGTGATGGAATCGAGGGGAGATAGCTATAAATGGGTTCCAGAACCAAAAAACAACCCTCAACGTCCACAAATCTGGAACGAGAAAGGGTCGAAAAACCCACAGCCGAGAACACACAAATCTCTAACGAGCGAGGACCAGTGAAGCATACCGAGAGTGGCGGAGCCACCAGAGCTAATAAGGCAGTCGCGATTGCCTCAAAAGAGGGACATAACCGCACGAAATCACCACGGAGAAAAAAAGTACCAAAAGCCATCGACGGAACCCTAGAAACAGCTCCCCGAACCAAGCGAGAGGAATACTCGCAACCAGATAACAGCGCGTGAGAACGCAAGAGAGTAAGAGAGGAGACAGACGAAGAAATAAGAGAATTGCAGCAAATCGCTAATCGGAGGAAAAATGGGAGGCCATGAACATCGTATCAGTCCAATAAAGATAATCAAATTCTATCAACAATAGTAAGACAGTCATATTCATAGTACAAAATATTACACTATTTTAAAATTAACTACATCATCCTATATCAATAAATATTTTATTTTTCAAGTGCATTTATATCAACAACTTCAAGGGGGAAATGTGCCAGTGATAGAGCTACAAACAAAACTTATAAAATAAGATTGTATTTGGTTATGTGTGAAGAACAATTAATTATAGCTTATAACTATAATTATGTGTTCTATGCTTATAGCATTACAAAGAAGTGAGCAAGGTTTCGTAAGGAAGATGCATGTGTATATCAACCACATATAATGTCTTAATTAGAGTGGTTGTTACTTTCATAACGAACTTACTAAAGACAATGACGAATATAATCTAATTACTCTTAATGCAACACTTCCTGATCTCTTTCTTCTCCTACCCAGAGCACATTACATTGTGCAACAATGCCGAGTCAAATCGGATAGGCAGACCGACTAAACCTAAACCATACTTACAAGCCTAGAACATGGCCTATCAATCCTTCAGCCTCGCCACTATTAAAGTGCCACGTGGAAGATTTTTGATTAGCCAAGTCAGTTTTAAAGGCCACTGCAAAAAATCTAATATAAAATTCTCTATTGATGATGAACTCATCACTCTTTTAAATTATGAACAAAGTGAATGTTTTTGATTGCATCCAAGCATATATGACAAGTGATATCGGTTGGTTATTTAGTTATGAGTAAACAATACACAAATAAAAGATATTACTCGGTGGGTGGAAATCAAGCCCCGGAGCCTAATTCCATGGCAGCTTTAGTTATTTTTTGTGTGAATGGGTTATCGGTTCCCATATAGAGTAAAGTTTAAAAGCAATAATTATTAACTATCTGAAGTTTGATTCCTACAAATGAAATGAAAATGGTAGAATCATGTAGCAAACCATCATAATTTTATAGATACTTTAAAACTATGCGTATATACTTTTTTCTACAAATAGGTTAGAAAATCATTCACTACTGTGAAATAAGATTATCGAGCAATGGTTAAGTCTAAGATTCTAAATTTGAAAGCTCAGCGCATAGTGGTAGTAGTTGCCTCTTACTATCTTTGTCGTGTCTAAAGGCCAAGGGTATGATACATCACCTTAAAACTTCATTCTTATATAGTGCATTAAAACCCAACTTGAGAAAATGTAAGAACCCCTCTTTTCGACTTGCGGGAACCAACGTCAACACCTCGAGATCTGAAAAGGAAGAATTGTTGGAGTAAGTTGAAATAAAAGAATACAGTTCCAACTAATAATTTCTATGGTCTCATAATGAAAGGGAATAAAATATAATACAACAATAGTCACATCACTATAACATGTTTATTTGTCGAATACCTTTAAACGATATAGGTTAACCCAAACCATACACATAGTCCAATCCAAGTTACAATACTTATTTACATCATAAATAACATACACAAATGAATCCCTGTCTCCAATACCATCTCATTTACAAACTCCATTAACTTGGATGTATAAATAAAAGAGAAAAATAAGAGTAGGTAAGACATAAGTCTGGTGAGTGAGCCATATTTTTACTCTACATATACAACAAAAATAATACTATAACATGATACTAGTATAAGATTGTCTTCCTGGTCACGTCATACCTATATACCATATACATCTTAGTTATGTCGCATCACATATCCATGGACTTGCTTTTCTTGAAATGCCTCATGCGCTTTAGGTTTGCTAACTCTCCATTGTCACGTCAATCACATATAGGTCCAACTTCCCTGGACCATCCAAAGCCTACATAGTCGCCTGTTTTATTCGTATTGCATAGCTTTTGAGGTCGCTTAACATCCACCCACATACTGTTCCGCTGATGCCATCAAGGTAGTAGCACAATACTTGGATTACCTCCTTGTGTCATAGGTCTGTATATATATCCATATCCATATTCGTATCTGTATGTGTATTAGTACCCATGCCCAAATCCGTATCCATGGCCGCCAACTTGAGACACGGGATCGTTCAAATTCGCGTATATCATTATATCCTTTGCATATTATAACAACATACATATCCATTTCAATAACGATCAATCATCACACACATTCACTCAAATTCGTAACGCCATCACTTCCCTCATCAATAGCCTCCAAACACCTTCAAAAAACAAAAGGAACAAGACTCAAATCGACATAAGTTATTTTAGACTGGCCTATACGAGTCTAGGTTCAACATACCCCAAAATATAGGCCACTAGTGCCCCAGTTGCACCGTCTAGGGGAACGATGTAGTAGAATTTTCTAAAATCTTCAGACCGTGGATTTTTAAAGTTTCACCTTATCGTTGTGCCTCTAGTCGCCTCTACCTCGCCTCTGGTTGCCTAAGAACGTTCCTACTACATTGCACTATGTTTCCAAGTTTAGTTTAATATTTTATTTTAATAATTTAAATGTACAATGTCAAATTACTAGAATGTAGTATAAACTTAGTTTATACTTATTGTAATTACCAAATTTGCTCCCAAATCTCGAAATTGCATTACACGAAAAGGAAATCATGAATCACTCGCTAAAACTAATCCTCACTATCTAGATCACCATTGTCCGACCTATTGCGCCTTCGTGCTTCAGATTTCCATCGCCAAATCATTACAAAAACATAGCCCTCTCCAATATCTCTTTGCAACTGCATCGATTACGTGAAGTATTTTTAAGATCTGAGGGAGATATCATCGTTTGATTATTTATATGTAAAGAGAGAGAAAACGTAATTGAAGAAGATGTTGGTTTCTGGTAAGCTGAAAGGAAGACTATATGACTTTGCTTTGAAAAGAAAGGATGGAAAGTAACCGTAGTTCTCAAGTACAAACTGTCAAAATCTATGTTTTGGCGCCCAATCAACTCCACAACATTTTGACACAATTCCTTTATATGGACTCATAACGAGGCAACCAAAACTACTACGTAAACCAGAAAAATGAAACGTTCGTAATGGCGCCTGTTTCATCATTAAATTTCAAAGTCGGAAAAATATCCATTTTTCGCACCTTATTTTTAATTTATTTTATTAACATATTAAGTTCAATTATTTTCATATTATTAATATTTAACTAAAATATTTACCAATTTTCAAGCTATTACATTCCTCCCTCCATAAGAATTTCATCCCCGAAATTCCTAAGAAACAGATAATGTAATACAACACACAATAATTCACTAAGCACATACAAATTGGGTAAACTATCATAGCATCTAGTTTATTTAAATGGCATATCGATATTACTATTTCCATGAACTTGTGGCTTCTACATTGACGATTCACAAATGTTTGAAATGCAACCTATAGGAATCCAAAAGGACGAAATATCAAGCATGGATGCTCAATACCCTTATATAAGCACATATATGTATGTATGCATGTATGTATGTGCATGTATATAATTTCTATACAAGTGAAAATTCCACAATATACAAATTAACACTCAAATCATCCAAGCTTCCAGATCCTAATCCTAAAATTATCCAAACTAAGGAAGTCAAATAAAATTTTCAAACGTACCAAAAAAGAGTTGAGGATGTGTAGCCATCTTCTTCTCTTCAGGTTGCCAGTACTCTCTACTGGATCGTTCCTCCATAACACTCTAACCAACTTCACCACTTTATTCGTAAGTCATTTCATCCCATGCTCTAAAATACGTGTTGGTCCATGGGATGCACTCGACTCGGATTCCAACTCTATCTCCTCCAATTGACTATGTGCAATCATAGTAGTTGGATCATGCACACATTTTCACAAAATTGACGTTCTTGAACTTCCAAACCCAATCACCCTATATGCTAAACTCCCTATCCTTTTTGCACAAGAAATGAACCAACAAATATGGGTGCTAACTTTCCTGAACTTACAAACCTCACCACCCTCTTCAACAAATACTGAATCTCCCACCTTTCAGGTCTTTCCTCCTCCTATTAGCAGATGACTTATGCCGAACTTAGGCAGCTTTCATCCTCTTTTTATTGAGCTCCAGCTTTACTATAGCATCTCTAACCATCTCTTGACCTAGAATAATCTTATCTGTAGACTCTCACTAACATGAAGGTGACATACCGGGCTTCCATATAGTGCTTTAGATGTTTCCATGCCTATACTAGTTTGGTAGCAATTGTTATAAGCGAATTCCACAAGAGTTAAATAATCCTTTAAAGATCATTCAAATTCCAATATGCAAGCCCTTAATAAGTCCTCCAACACCCTACTTTCTTTCTTAGTTTGCCCATCAATTGGCAGGAAATATTTTGTGCTTAAATTTAAAATAGTCCCTAATGCCTCCTGTAGAATACTCTAGAATTCACTCGTGAATAGTGGATCTTTGTCACTCACTATACTAGCTAGAAAACCATGTAGTCGGACCACTATTTAATATACGTATCATTAATGTCATAGCCGTTCTTGTACTCTTTATCAGCCTAAAGTGTGAGCTTTTCAGGAGAAGATCTATTATAACCCATATACTCTCGTTTCCTTTTCTACTCCGAGGAAGTCCACACACAAAATCCATGGATGTACTTCCCACTTATACCATGTCACGTCTAATGAAAGTAGCAGTCCACATAGCTTGTTCTCCATCACCCTTTGGCACATCATACTCTTCATCAAACATTCCTCTTTATTGACACCAAAAATGGATTAACACCCAAGATTGAGTTGTGGGGAACCTGTAAGACCTAGATGTGGCCGATAGTATTAAAAATAAAAGAAAATAGAATATAGATAATGTAGAGAGACACGGGATTTTTATAGTGGTTCAGTAATCTCTAGCCTTCCACTTTATATATTTTATTGATTGATTTGATGGGGTTTGTATTGGATTATAGAGAATAAAAGAGAGTAAAAGTCACTAGTACAAGGGTTTGACAAGTTCTATGGCTAAGAAAGGCCAAGAGTAGCTGCCTAGGTGACTATTTGTGGAGGTAATAGATGAAGGAGAGGCAAAGCATCCACGTTTGGTGTTAGCGGAAACCAGATCCTTCTTTAGTTGCACCGAGGTTTGCATTTATATGGAAATAGGGTACAATGAGCCTACTTGCAGTGAGGTCCAAGAGATTGCCTAGTGTCGTGCAAGAAAGATCGAAGCACCATGACCTAAGGAGATAGGTCGATCCCGACCTATCTAGCTTGCTATACAGCTATGATCGTTAGTGCAAATCCAACATCGACTCTTGCTCTTCTCTTCAATCTTGATGTTAATGTGTCTATAATAACCTGAATTCCAGTGGGTCCGGATTTTTCGCAAAAATACTAAAATCCAAGCCTACTGAAGCCCGAGTTGGGTATCTGGTACCTTGTAAATAGGCAAAGACAAATATATCAAAGCTCAAATAAATATCTCACAGTGGAACTGACTAAAATATAATAGTAAGTAAATACTCGCCAAGATAATAACACTTTCTAAACAAGTGTCCCAAAGCTGGAAAGTCTCTGCCATCTACCTAACCTATGGGATGTTATGAGGAGAGAGTTAGAAATAAAGTTCTGGTGAATGGACAAATTATACACTTCTAAGCTTAATTCTACATATACCATTTTATTTCCATTTTCTATTATATTATGTTTACTGGGTTTATAATACTCTCGCCCCTATGCGTGAATCGTACCCATCCACTCCCTAGTAGATTAAAACCTAATAACTAATATATATGTAGCTACATGCCCAAAGACTGCATCGGTCCTAGGTACTACCCATAGTACCTTCCGTATCCTCCTCGAAAAGGACTCCATCGTCTTGTTCCTAGAGCGTTTTGTAACTACATCTGTAAAGGAAATCTTCATGATGTAGGATCGATTTCACCCTAGAGGGGGATGAATAGGGTGATACTATCAATTATAAAAATTTATTGCTGAAGTATATAAAATAATTGCAGCACAGATATCAGTTGAATAATAGCAGCACGGATAATAGTAGAATAATAAAAAGTAGAAAATAGAACACACAGATTTACCCAGCTTCGGCAAAACCCTGCCTACGGGATGCGCCCAAGGTTTCTACTAGAAATTAAGTAGTCAGATGCTTACACATGTAAACTTGCGACACCCGCTATCGACTAACCTAACTCTATGCTCGAAACCCTGCCACAACTCAACCACTGAGTTGCGAATTCTCGAACTACACCACTGTAGTTCGTCCCCTAGTCACACGACTAGAATTTACACAAGTTTAAAAGTAAATTACAAATAAAAAAAAATTAAAATAATAAAAACCCTGATTTAAAATTTCTAAAGCCCAAAAGAAAATTATAAGTTGGCCCAAATTTCCCTTTCTTCTTTTTAAGTTGTTCGGTCGACTTTCTTTTCTTTGTTCAAAATAGCTACTTCCTTTTTCGTTCGTTCTTCTTCAAGAAAAATTAGGGCTTTTAAGAATTGAAGAAGCCACTTCGAAATGATGCTTCGATTGATATCTGGATTGATGGCTGCTTTGTTCTACTTCGGCTCCTTCAATCAAGTCGAGTTCAATTGTTGCGTGAATTGGTATGCTCGTTCCTTTTATGATTTATACTATATTCGACTTTGATTCGAGTTGAATGATTATTCTTTCTGTTGTTGCTTGAACTCGAAATGAATCTCTGCCAATGATGTTAAAGGGTTTTAAATAGGGTTCGAACCCCTTGATTTACATTCGTATATATTTGTTAGAATTCATCACTTGCTATGCTTTGTCCATTCGATTTTGTATGGTTGTTTGTGATTTTTTCTGACTTGTTGATATTCGTATATTACCTATTACTTGAATCTCACCGCTTGTTTGATTTTGCTTAGAGGATGTTTTCTTGGTCATCACGGCTTTGAATTTGCTGATTTGAAACTATGTTAACTTCGGCACTTGCTTGTATACTTCACTTGATCCTCTAGCTGTTGAGTTGTATGCATGCCTGATGTCTTGATACATGCCTTGTTTATGTTCTGTTCACCACTGTTGCACTATCCACTTTGCTAAAAACTGTTGAATGTTCTATAATGTTTTCGACCTGATGCTTGATCACTTGTAGTTGTCGTAGTGGTGCAGTCTTTGACTTGTTTCATACATATCACTGTATATCAATACATGTTGTTCACTGTATACATGATTGAAGTTATAGCCTTGTTGTTGCCTCTGGTTTCACTGCACACATATATGTTCATGTATATATTCAGTGCCTCCATCTTTATGTTGCATAGTCTGTTGGTTCATCATTGTTGCCAGGTCCGCATTGTTGTCACATGATCATTTGTATTGTTAATTGAGCTAGCCGTTAGAAACAGTGCACATACACACATGTATATATGTATGTTTGTGAGTAAAATGAATGATGCACTGTTTCGTTTGTCTAGTTCATTGTAGTTCACTATATTGAGTTTTGGTTTGCATCGAGTACATGTCTACATGCTTCACTGGTTATTGCATATGGCTTTGAGTCCTCTTGCTTCGAGTTATGTAAACTTGTTGTATACACTTGGTTTCCCTGTCCATTGCTTGACTCGAAGTCTGGTCTTCATGTAGCTTGTCTGCACTTGTGTTCAGTCTGCTTTGGAGCTTGTTGATGGTTTGAGTTGCTCTGGCCAATTGAATCATTGACTATACAGTCTGTACTTGTATTGTTGAGTTGCTGTCTCACTATGATCTGGTTTGATTGCTTTTGAGTTTCTGAATTGCATTCACTATATATATGTATATATATATATATATATATATATATGAAAACTGTATTGTGCTAGCATTCTAACTGTTTGGTGCACCTCTTTTTATGTGCATGTTGCATATTCACTTGGTTGAACATGTGCACTTAGTTGGTTCATGTTGTAGCTTGACTTGATTACTTGTTTCTATGACCAGTCTGGGTTCAAGTGTACATTCGAATTTTTGGTCGAAGCTGTGTTGTATGTATCTTGATCCATAGTTTTGTATTGCTCCTGAGTTGAATCTAGTGTAAAGCTCGGGTTTGACCTTGTGCTCAATATCGTGACTTAATATTTATTTCACTTTAGTTGAACCTGGCTTTTTATTTGGGTTTGACCTTGTGCTCACCTGTCCCTGTAGTTTTATCAAGTGTATATCCGTGTGCACGGCCTTGTGGCATGTACAGTGATACACTGTGCATGTCACAAGCTGTTCGCGTATGATGAATTCAAATTTAAATGATGACGAACAACCCAAATAACTGAGGCAAATAATATTTTCAAAAATCATTTTATTTTACACTGCAAAAATATTTCTTTTTTAATTTTACCGCGTCAGTGTTTTCTTTGCAAATAATTCAGATGCTGGATTCAATTTGGAATAGAGTTGAAGATAAAATATGAGTGAATGAGTGAAATGTAGTGAGGTGCATATGTAAATGATAATTGTAATGTAATTGAAATTGTATTGTAATTGAAATTATATATATATAGTGGGAGCACAACTTTGTACTATTCAAAATTGTAATAAAATATTTGTTTGAATAAAATATCTGTTTGAATTTAAATTCTGTGTCATTTATTTTATTCAGCAAATATTTATTTAATTATGTGAAAAATAAAATAGTACATTAACAAATACATTTAAATGAATATATATATATATGTTTATTATTGTCAAACAAAAATCATATACTAGCATATTTAACAATCTCCCCCTATTGATGATAACAAACATATATTTAAGATTTTGAATTTATTAAATGTATTTGGTTATTGATAGATTCTATTTTCTCCCTCTATTTGAATGCTCCCTCTCTACACCAAGCTCCCTCTTCATATATGCATGAATAAAAATATACAAATGAGTCTAGATGAAAATACAAAATAAAATATTTGACCTTTATTTCCCAAAATCTTAACTTTTCTCTCCCACTTTTGTTATCAGCAAAAGAGTAATAGTGTTAGAAAAATAGAGATAAAGTGATAGACATTAATACAACATTAATACTCAATCGGGTATAAATATTAAATTTCAAGAAAAAATCAAACAAAATTCGTAAATACTCTGTTAGGTGCATATTCCACTTTAGAATGATAGGAATGATGCCATCACATTAAACCATATAGTTGTGTCTATTTGTGGTATATTTATATCAGGAATTTGAATATCTACTAACCATGCATAATCGTTAGGACTTTTAAATGAGATTAGTAGTATTCCCAATTTTTTTTTAAAATGAATTCAAGTATCTTCTAACCACGTATAACTGTGAGGACTTTTAAATGGGATTAGAATCAACTTGTCTATTTAATCAACCAATTTTGATATGCGTTCCATACATGCATAACCATGAGGACTTTTAAATGAGCATGAAAACATATAATCAAAAATTCCAAGTAATTCACCCATGTATAACCGTGAGGACTTTTAAATGAGAGTGAATACTTTTGATGTTTTTATTGCTAAAAATATAATGAAATGAAAGCGCATAATTTCCTGTTTAAAATACCACATATTGACATACTATATTGGATTTTGATGAGTGATGGTCGATAGAAATATGATAGAAATAGAAATGGTCATGGAATTTTTTTACCAACAAAAAGTTTTTATAACTCTTGTTTAAATTTCTAAAGAAATTTACTAATTATACTGTTTCAAGTTATAATATATGATTAATATCAACACTCATCACGTTTTCAATCACTATTTATCTTTTCGATAATCAGTACGGAGTCAGATTAGTTAATGTAGTCATTTAAAATCAAATCCAAAGATAATTATAAAATCAAATTTTCTAAAATGACTAATTTGAAACAAGGTCAACAAAAATGATTTTCTGGAAGGGGATCTAGAAAAATGTCTGTTATTTGAAAATTATTTCAAGTGAAAAATATGCAGATATTTTCTTTGAAAAACAATGCAGCTACTAAATTTCTCAACATAAATCACGTTCCACTAGTAATATTTCTATCAACTAGATTACCAGTGTTATCTGCATCCGAATTTTCTTTTGACTCAAGATTATCAATAGTTGGATGTTATAGACTAGACTGTGAAGTTGCAACAAAATATCTTAAAATCATTTTTAACAGCTTTTGAATAAATTTCTTTTGAATTTGAATATGAATTGAAACCGTGCAAATAAACATAATGTCAGTAGAAAAATCACCAAATATATCCACGAATACCTTGAGTAAACATCAATAAAAAACACCATCATTAGTCCAAACATATCTATATGAACTAATTCAAAGTCTCTAGAATTCTCGGCATAAAAGAATAATTGGCCAACAATTTTGAAAAAGTCTGAATCATAATCAATATTCATTATTTCTTTATCACATAACTGGCTGATTTAATTCAGATTATGGTGCAGATTATCACATTTAATATACCATTCAAGATGAATATACCATTACCTGTTTTACCTTTACCGATAATATTTTGTTGTTGCCCATTGTGATTCTGCCACCTTTGTACTAGGCTAAGAAACTTTGATTTGTTGCCCTTTGTGTATCTGGAACAGCCGGAATCCAGATAACATTGTTGTTGTTCCTTAGCCTACAACCACACCTACACGAGAAAAGTTTTTTGTGACCTATTTGTTTTTATAGGTCCATGGTTGTTAGTGGCAACAGATTTTGAAAAATAAGTGTGTGGAGACCCAAAACTATTTAGATATGTTCCTTTCGGCACCCAGATTTGTTTGACTTTGAGGGATCTTATATTCGTGCCTTTTGGAACCCAAATTGGAATGGTTTTTACATTTTTTGGTCTATACCAACAAATGTTTTGATTGTGTCCAATTTTTCAACAAATTATGCACTCGGATTTGACTTGATTAATTTCACCTCGAATACGTTCAGAGTGATTATACCTAAGTCCTTGTCTAGCAGGATTGACAGTTTGTTTCCCTAATAACATATTTAGTGGTTTTTCTCCTTTGGAAAATTTTCCTATAGTTGTAGACAATTGTTGGACTTGTGTTTTGAGGGATGCGTTTTTGTTCAATAATTGAGTGCACCTTTTAATTGAATTTTCTTTTCTAGTGTTTTCACTCTCTTTCAAAACAAGAATTTCATTTTCAGGCAATTTAATTTTAATTTCTTCTTCGAATGTTGGACACTTATCACACTTAGGGCTCTTGCTTTGATAGTTTTTAACTAATTGATCAAGCTGTTTATTTAAATCTATCAAAGTATCTCTTTGTGATTCAATTTTAGTGTATTTCTCCCTAAGTCGTTCGAAATAGCCATTTACTTCGTGAAAATATAAAAGTAACTCCGAATGAGTAAGTTTTGATACCTCGCTTGGCTCGTCATCATCATCACTGTCAGTTATATCACCTCGAGGGCACATATCTGCTTTTTCGCTCTCACTGCCAGTGCTTTTATCATCCTCATCCGTTTCATCCCAAGTGGCTGCAAAACTTCTCCTTTTATGTTTCTTTCCGTGGCTGAATCGATTCTGTGGACAATTGGGCTAGATATGACCGGGTTTGTTGCACTTGTGACAAATGATCTCTTGCTCGTCTGAGTTGTCTAGTGCTTTGACTATTCTGCTTTTCAATTTTTGATTTAGAGTTGGATTTCCGTATTTGCGGTTCCACTTTTTAAATCCTTTTATTAGTAGCGCCAGCTTAGCTGCTCCATCATCATCATCATCATCACTTTCTGTTATTCCTTTGAGAGCTATTGATTTCTTTCGAGTATCACCTCCTTCGTGCTCTTCCTTGAATTTCATTTCTAGCTCGTAAGTGGTGAGATTTCCGATGAGTTCTTCAACTTTGATTTGCTTCAAATTCTTTAATTCTTGAATAGCAATGACTTTTGCTTCAAAACTCCGTGGAAGGACTTTGTGGATTTTTTGAACTATTTCCAACTCCGTGTATGATTTTCCGAGAGCTTTTGATTTGTATACGACATTGGAAAGTCATTCGTACATCTCTTTGACATTTTCTTCCTTGGCCATTGTGAAATTCTCATATTCACTACTCAGCATTGCAAGGAGAGATTCCATGACTTGAGATGTTCCTTCGTGAGTCACTTCTAGTGTGTGCTAGATTTCCTACGCAGTTAGACAATGTGAGACACGATTAAATTCGATTTGATCCAATGAACAAATATAGAATTCATAGCTTTAGCATTAGCATTTTGTAGTCTATTTTCAAGATTTGTCCATAGATCCATCGATTTATCTATTTCCTGATTATCTACCATTATAGTTGGGGTCCTATAACCTGTCTCAACAATATTCCAAGCATCGATGGTTTTCAGAAAGATTTTCATTCTATTTTTCTAGTAATCATAATCACCATTGAACATTGGTGGTCTAACTATGGACTGACCCTCAGCAAAAGCATTATTAAAAGAAGCCATTTTAAAAATTCAATTTTTTAAAACAAAAACTGGTTTTTGAAAAATCAGATTTTTAAAAACAATAATTGACTTTTGAACCTGGCTCTAATACCACTTGTAGGATCGATTTCACCTTAGATAGGGGGTGAATAGGGTGATACTATCAATTATAAAAATTTATTGCGGAAGTATATAAAATAATTGCAGCACAGATATCGGTTGAATAATAGCAGCAAAGATAATAGCAGAATAATAAAAAGCAGAAAATAGAACACACAGATTTACCCGGCTTCAGCAAAACCCTGCCTACGTGCTGCCTCCAAGGTTTCTATTAGAAATTAAGTAGTTAGACACTTACACACGTAAACTTGCAACACCCACTATCGACTAACCTAACTCTACGCTCAAAACTCTGCCACAACTCAGCCACTGAGTTGCGAATTCTCGAACAACACCACCGTAGTTCGTCCCCTAGTCACACGACTAGAATTTACACAAGTTTAAAAGTAAATTACAAATAAAAAAAACTTAAAACAATAAAAACCCTAATTTAAATTTTCTAAAGCCCAAAAGAAAATTATAAGTCTGCCCAAATAAGCAATATGATAAGAAATTTCCCTTTCTTCTTTTTAAGTTGTTCGGCTGACTTTCTTTTCTTTATTCAAAATAGCTGCTTCCTTTTTCGTTCGTTCTTCTTCAAGAAAAATTAGTGCTTTTAAGAATTGAAGAAGCCACTTCAAAATGATGCTTCGATTGATATCTGGATTGATGGCTGCTTTGTTCTACTTCGACACCTTCAATCAAGTCGAGTTCAATTGTTGTGTGAATTGGTACGTTCGTTCCTTTTTCGATTTATACTATACTCGACTTTGATTCGAGTTGAATGATTATTCTTTCTGTTGTTGCTTAAACTCGAATGAATCTCTGCCAATGATGTTAAAGGGTTTTAAATAGGGTTCGAACCCCTTGATTTACTTTCGTATATATTTGTTTGAATTCGCCACTTGCTATGCTTTGGCCATTCGGTTTTGTATGGATGTTTGTGATTTTTTCTGACTTGTTCATATTCGTATATTTCCTGTTACTTTATTCTCACAGCTTGTTTGATTTTGCTTTGACGATGTTTTCTTGGTCATCACGGCTTTGAATTTGCTGATTTGAAACTATGTTAACTTCGGCACTTGCTTTTATACTTCACTTGATCCTCTGGCTGTTGAGTTCTTTGCATGCCTGAAGTCTTGATACATGCCTTCTTTATGTTCTATTCACCACTGTTGCACTGTCCACTTTGTTAAAAACTGTTGAATGTTTTGTAGTGTTTTCGACCTGATGCTTGATCACTTGTAGTTCCCGTAGTATTGCAGTCTTTGACTTGTTTCATACATATCACTGTATATCAATACATGTTGTTCACTGTATACATGATTGAAGTTATAGCCTTTTTGTTGCCTCTGGTTTCACTGCACATATATGTTCATGTATATACTCACTGCCTCCATCTTTATGTTGCATAGTATGTTAGTTCATCATTGTTGCCAGGTCCGCATTGCTGTCACATGATCAATTTTATTGTTTATTGAGCTAGCCGTTAGAAACAGTGCACATACACACATGTATATATGTATGTTTGTGAGTAAAATGAATGCTGCACTGTTTCGTTTGTCTAGTTCATTGTAGTTCACTATATTGAGTTTTGGTTTGCATCTAGTACATGTCTACATGCTTCACTAGTTATTGCATATGGCTTTGAGTCTTCTTGCTTCGAGTCATGTAAATTTGTTGTATACACTTGGTTTCCCTGTCCACTGCTTGACTCGAAGTCTGGTCTTCATGTAGCTTGTTTGCACTTGTGTTCGGTCTGCTTTGGAGCTTATTGATGGTTTGAGTTGCTCTGACCAGTTGAATCATTGACTGTACAGTCTGTACTTGTATTGTTGAGCTGCTGTCTCACCATGAACTGGTTTGATTGCTTTTGAGTTTCTGAATTGCATTCACTATATATATATATATATATATATATATATATGTGTGTGTGTGTGTGTGTGTGTGTGTGTGCAAACTGTATTGTGCTAGCATTCTAACTATTTGGTGCACCACTTCTTATGTGCATGTTGCATATTCACTATGTTGAAGTGTTGAACATGTGCACTTAGTTGGTTCATGTTGTAGCTTGACTTGATTACTTGTTTCTCTGACCAGTCTGGGTTCAAGTGTACATTCAAATTTTTGGTCGAGGCTGTGTTGTATGTATCTTGACCCATAGTTTTGTATTGCACCTGAGTTGAATCCAGTGTAAAGCTCGGGTTTGACCTTGTGCTCAATATCATGACTTAATATTTATTTCACTTGAGTTGAACCCGACTTTTGATTTGGGTTTGACCTTGTGCTCACCTGTCCTTGTAGTTTTATCAAGTGTATACCCGTGTGCACGGCCTTGTGGCATGTACAGTGATACACTGTGCATGTCACAAGTTGTTCGTGTATGATGAATTCAAATTTAAATGATGACGAACAACCCAAATAACTGTGGCAAGTAATATTTTCAAAAATCATTTTATTTTACACTGCAAAAATATTTCTTTTTCAATTTTATTGTGTTAGTGTTTTCTTTGCAGATAATTCAGATGCTGGATTCAATCTGGAATAGAGTTAAAGATAAAATACGAGTGAATGAGTGAAATGTAGTGAGGTGCATATGTAAATGATAATTGTAGTGTAATTGAAATTGTATATATATAGTGAGAGCACAACTTTGTACTATTCAAAATTGTAATAAAATATTTGTTTGAATAAATATCTGTTTGAATTTAAATCCTATGTCATTTATTTTATTCAGCAAATATTTATTTAATTATGTGAAAAATAAAACAGTACATTAACAAATGCATTTAAATGAATATATATGTATATATATGTTTATTATCATCAAACAAAAATCATATACTAGCATATTCAACACATGAGGACTAAATACAGATGTTCCATCGTCTACTATGAAAACGTAAAACTTTGCCTGCACTAGCTTATACTAGTGCTCGGACATCCACAATCTACCACCCAGTACGTACCTTAAGGACTATACGTATGGAACTCAGTCGGGGATTTTCTATATCTGTAAAGGTCCGCTTCGTTAGGCCTATAATACAGATATTCTACTTTGTCTATCTCTTTTCTCATCATGGCTATGGCCCCATGCAGCCCCCCCCAACTAATTGAAAGACCACTCAAGAGCTAAGTGGTTGTGCCCTACTGCAAACAACCTAAATATCCAATTAGCTACACACCTTATCCATTGTCTCAATAGTGAAAGAAGCATTGGCCTGTTGGTTTAACTCTAGTCATTCCTGAAATCACTCTGGTTGATGATGGCTTGATCTCCGCATGCGACTATCCTTTTGGGTCCTGCCCACTAAAACCTACTCGTAACTAGGAGTATGGTGTCATACGAATATCCTACTCCATCATCAACCTTTTGACTACCTACAAAGGTCCGCTTTGTTAGGCCTGCAATGCAAAAGTAGTCAAGGCATACTCTCTTGATTGAACACCTTTTGACCTACCTCCGAGGTGCACTTCATTAGGCCTACCGCAGAGGGCCATCCTAGAGTATCCTCACGTCCCGTAGAAGTCTCGTACTTCCTTCTAACCCAAAGTAACTAAGTTGGACGTGCTCCTTCTTGTACTAAAAATCCATGATGAACTACTTCGTTAGGCTCTTCATCCTTTGGGCTTCTCCAAACGCACCTTACCACTCTATTAGACTCTACGTCTTATCTTTTATTATGTGTTTAGTTTACTTTTCTTATTACGTTGGCAACTTATTTACCCTAACCAACATGCCCAGCCCCACCTACATGTGAGACCGTTAGTCCTAGACCTTAAAGGGAATGTTGTCGGTACATGCCACTGCTATTATTCTTGCTTATTAACTTAATGCAAGATCTAAGTTTGATAAAATAAGCCTCTTTTATTTCTTTTTTTTTAATTATAACCTACGTGTTACAATTATACTTGCAATTATCACTTCTATATTCTTTTCTTTCTTCTATAACCTACATGTTATAAATATAATTGCAAGTGTCTCTTTTCTTTTCTAGTATGTCTTCTTTTATTATGGTACTAAATTCTCTTTAGTTCTCTTATATTATATGACAGTCTTAGCTTGGGACTACGTCCAACTACCACAAATTTCTTATCATAATAACCGCTTTACTTTTTATTCTATTATCTGCGTAGTAAATGCAGATCTAGTCACATCTTCTGTTTATTATTTCTAGTCTTGTCAAATATTAACTTGATTATTTCCTCTTCTTTAATTTCTTTAACATTTCACGTTATTCTCTTTTATTCTAGGAAGTAGTTCTATTCTATTTGGTTGGTTACAAAAACTGTTCTAAAAATCTATTTCCAAATTTTAATACTAAATAATGCTATAAACAATAACTCGTAACTGCAAGATATTTCTTTTATTGTTTCTTCTATTGTTGGGTAATGCAAAATACAATAAAGCCTATATTTTGCACTAATTCCACTTTTCTTGCTTTTATTCTTGCAATTACGTTTATCGTTATTCTTTCAATATTAAACTATGGAAATGTATTCCCTTTTCTTAACCAACCAACTAATCTATCACTGTCTTCCGTTTTAATAATATAGTTTCCCCTTCTTAATCCATTTCTCCCGTTTTAATATAATTACTATAAATTTCTTACTTCTAGGCTTATGCCTTTTTTACAGCTTTTAAGCCTAATATTACTTATATTTAATTGGATTCCTTACTTTCTTTCCCATATATATAATATTTAAATATAAGTAAACTTCTTTTATAAAATTTTACAGTTTCAACGTAGCTAACTAATAAAACTAATTACCGAAATTAGTGCAAACGCTAAATAAAAATATTGAACTGGAATCTAACGATAATATATCATAAACGTAAAAGATATATAATTTAAATCCACTCACCTGTCATCCTTAGCTTTGCTCCATGTTCTTCCCGGATCCCCTTCTAAGGCGTCTAATATTTTTATTAAGTATATCTTCTCCCTAGAAATATTTTCTATTTAAGGTTCAGCCTCAGGCAATGAACCCAATTGGGAGAAAATCTAATTGTGAGAAAATAGCTAGACCTAGTGTTCTATTTATAAGGGAGTTTGGGGATCTCAAACCGTCGAATATTAGGATTGAAACTGGTGCAGCCACGTCACAGGTTCGCTACGAATCATTGGATCTGGAAAACAACGCTTCTGATAGCACGAAAATGGAATTAGAAAAGCTCGGCACAGCCGTGGACGAGTTAACGTTCAGGGCAAACGCGGGTCTACCAATAGGTCGACCTGTGTTCTTTATGGGTCGACCTTAAGGTCGACCATGGTGCTTTGCGGGTCGACCAGATGGTTGACCCATGGGGTCCTTCTATTTATTAATTTTTTTCGTTTATTATATATTTATGATTTCGTTTTCTTCTCGTAGCTACTACATATTAACTCGGTTTCCAACAAGTTATATATGGAAAATAATCAAAAAAAATCACCACGAACACAATGGTATAAGTTTCGAGGCCATATTTTGACAATTCCAAAAAAGCCTATTTTCACTGTCCATCGTTATTAATTATTTAATTATCTAAAAATGCAGGGTGTTACATTCTCCCACCCTTTAGGAAATTTTGTCCTCGAAATTCGACAAGGGTAAAATTATGTAATTCCTCGCATCACTCACATCCATTTTATGTACATCCAATTTTGCGACCATCTTTGTCATTGTGCAAAGTGTCATTCAACATAAAATATATGCATGTACATGAATTTCTAAGCGGTACCTCCTATATGAATGCTTTTCTTCTTTAAAAATTTATTTGAAAACATGATGCACACACCCTAATTATACTTGCAATTTCTATATGAATGCAATCTTTTGAAAACTCAAAACGTTTTTCATCCAATTATTCTCACACTCCTACCAAATAGGGGCGTAGTTCAACTAAATTTTCATCCAAATCTTACCACGCAACTTTTAATATTCGAATTTCAGAAAAAACTAATTTTCCGAACTCGATTTCTAATGTCAGAAAGAAGGTAGAAAATGGAAAATCTCACATTTACCTTTTTACTTTTGTGCACCCCTTTCTCCATACTTGGAACTTATGCCGTTATTCTATAAAATTTTCTTTCCCAAGCACGGCTTTCATAAGAAAATTTTTCTTTTCAATTTTTTTTTCCATTGACGTTTCTTTCGCTTTCTTTAAATTTGTTGTTTTCTTTTTGTTACTCTTTTATCTGCTTTTACTTTTCTTTTAATATTTATGTCCTATGTCTTTATTCCCTTTTTGTGATGATCACAAAAATACAGAGAAAAAGCATCATACAAATCATTACTGATTTACTACAATAGGAACTAAATTCTTACATTGGAGTACAATCTCATAAATAAAAGAGAAAACAAGTCCTACTATAAAGCGATACTAAATAGGTAACTACTACTGCTAAACACGGCTATCATTTAGGTCTAGGAGGCCTATGACCATGTCCACCTTGACAAAAAAAGGTCCTAATCAAAAAATCTAAGCAACTGATGCACTCCGCATGCCGTCTGGTACTCGCTACTATCTTATATTGTGTCCTAACTATCTCCTGCTTTCCTTGGAGAAGCTCTACATGCTCTCTGGCCAGCTGCTTTTGCCTCTCGGCGATGATCCTCACCTACTCATCGTAATCCATCGGCTGAGGGGGCTGGGAGGGTTCCTATTGGAACCTGCCTTTTTCGATTTTAATGAGACAACTATATATTTCAAACTATATATTTGCTATCAATTATTATTGCAGGAATCTACAAAGAAAAGCTATTATCGTATCATCAACAAACAAAGCTCAAGCTCTCAAGTATATTGATTATTATTTCCGGTTAGATATTTTTGTACAATCTCTGATATGATGATAACAACGCACACACACACACAAATATTTTTTGAAAAAACATGTTCTACAAATATAAAATATCTTTTTAAAGATATAAAAGTATTTTCAAAAAATTATAAATATCTCAAGTTCAGAATCACTAAAATAAGGAAGAGGAACAAATCAGTACAAGTTCAGACGTCTGAACCTTTATTTAGCCGTTTGTCATCAATGACAGACGTCTGATAATAAAGTTAAGACGTCTGTACTCCCTGTATTAATATTTTCTATTTTAACTGAACACAGATGTCTAAATAATTTAATACAGACATCTGTCATAAACGATAGACGTCTGAATTAAACAACAGACGTTTGTATTCATTGAAATTTGTTTCTTCTGCCTATTTGACTTTTTAAACTTACTTAGCCATCTGACTATTTTTTCTCAAACATCTGAACTTAACGAACTGAAGCATCTCTTCATGAAAAATCAAATTTTGAAGAGTTGTCTTCTTCACCAAGAGTTGCACTCCTTCTAATGGTTGCAACTATTAAATTGAAACTATTCAATACTATAAATAGAGATGAAAATCCACTATTTCAATTACCAATTCTTTCTATCTATACTTGCTTTGTATTATCATAATCACAAGCGATTTTCAATCTCTACTTCCTACAAATTGCACGTTCAAATCATCATATCAAGAAGATTATAGGAAGGGTGTACTACATTGACTATATTCGTGTTATTCAAAGAACACACAAGTCAAGAAACAATTTACCAAATTGTATTTGAAGTCCTATTCGGTTGCTTAGGCGGAAAAGTCCTGTTCGGTTGCTCAGGCGGTGTAATACCTGTTCCTCCGGGTTAAGTGAGGGTTATTCGAGGAATTCCAGAAGGAGTCTAGGACTGGACGTAGAACGGGAAGTTCGAACCAGTATAAAAATCCCTGGTGTCATTTTTATTACTGCTATTTACTATTATTTATAATTCCGCATTTGCTAGACTAGTCCTACTATATATTATCGATCCATAGTGACTTTCATTTGGTATCAGAGCAAGGTCATCACATAACTATAACACAGTTATCTGATATTTAAATAATATAGACAATAACACTAGCAACAGTTTTACTGAGGGACAAGCCACTACACGACCACCATTGTTTAACGGATTAAATTATAGTTATTGGTCAACTAGAATGAGAATTTTTATGCAAGCTAGTGGATTTGAAACCTGGAATATCATTCAAACTGAATATACTATTCCTACTACAGAGTATGCTGCATGGTCTAATACACAAAAACTAGATGCTACTGCAAACGCAAAAGCAATGAATATGTTATTTTGCGCTTTAGACAAAAATGAATTCAATCGAGTCGGTATTTGTAAAACTGGATATGAAATTTGGAATACACTTAAGGTTACACACGAAGGAACGAATAAAGTAAAACAAAGCAAGATTTCTATGCTTAAAAACCAATTTCAAAATTTTAGAATGAAGTAAGGAGAAAGTATTAGTGAAATGTACTCTAGATTCCAAGATATCTATCATTCACTATTAGCTTTAGAAGTTACTTTTACTCAACCTGATATTGTTTCAAAAATCCTTAACTCTTTAACTGATGAATGGGAACGAAAAGTCTTAGCAATCGCGGAAGCTAATGATATTTCAACCATAAAAACAGAAGAGTTAATAGGAAATCTAATGTCCTATGAAGTAAATTTACAGGCAAAACGAGCACAAGCACAGAACAAGAAAACTATCGCTTTTCAAGCAGAAAAAGAAGACTCTGAATCATAAGACGATATGGCATTTATAGCTAAGAATTTCAAAAAGTTTTTGAAATTCAAAAAGAGCAATAAATTTGGAAATAACAAGGGTTTCAATAAGCCATCAAGCTCATCTCTTGAATGCTACGAATGTCACAAGAAGGGCCACATAAAGAAAGATTGTCCTGATCGGAAGAAAGAATATAATTTCAAAAAAGACAAATATAAAAAGAAGCAAGTCTTCTCAGTTACATGGGATGATACGGAATCTTCTTCGTCAGACAGTGATAGTGACAGTGATTCAGAACAAGCCATCGTTTGTTTTATGGCAACAAATGATGATGTACCGATTAAGAAAAGAGGAAAATGGATTCTAGACAGTGGTTGCTCAAAACACATGACAAGCGACAAAAATATGTTAACAAACATTATCTACTCAAATAAAGGATCTGTCACTTTTGGAGATAATTCCAAAGGTTACATCATCGGCAAAGGCGATGTGAGCAATGACGATACATCTAATTTAGCTCTTATTACAAACGTTCTATTAGTTAAAAATTTAAAACACAATTTACTAAGTATTAGTCAATTATGTGATAAAGGCTTTAATATAGCATTTTCTGAAAATAAATGCAATATCTTTGATCAAAATTAAAATCTTATTTTCGAAGGAATTAGAGAACGCAATATTTATATTTTGAATATGAAAATCAATCATAATACAAATATGTGCTTATTAGTCAAAGAAAATGATCCTTGGCTATGGCATAAAAGATTTTGTCATATAAATTTCAAAGCTATTAATAAATTATCCAAAAACGATTTAGTAAAAGGTTTACCTAAAATGAATTTTAAAGTAAATAGCATTTGTGATGCTTGTTAACTTGGAAAACTAACTAAATCTTCTATCTAAGAAAATCATCTCAACATTACAACCTCTTGAGTTGTTACATCTAGACTTATTTGGACCAACTCAGACTCAATCTATTAATCACAATAGATATGTTTTTGTAATAGTTGATGACTTCTCTAGATATACATGGACCTTATTTATGAAAAACAAAAGCGATACTTTTGAAAATTTCAAAATCTTTGCTAAACGAATTCAAAATATTAAAAATCTAAAAATTAAAAACATTAGCAGTGATCATGGAGGTGAATTTGAAAATGAAATGTTTGAGAAATTTGGTAATAAGAAAGGAATATTTCATAACTTTTCATTTCCAAGAACTCTTCATCAAAATGGAGTTGTTGAACGTAAAAATAGAACACTTCAAGAATGTGCTAGGACTTTATTGAATGGAACCCATCTTCCAAAACAATTTTGGGCTGAAGCCGTTGCTACTGCTTGTTATGTCCTAAATCGTGTCTCTATTCGACCTTTAACTAAACACACTCCATATGAACTTCTCAACGGTAGAAAACCTAATATATCTTACTTTAAATTTTTTGGTTTGAAATGTTTTGCTTTAAATACGAAAGATCAACTAGGAAAATTTGATCCAAAATCGGATGAATGTATATTCATCCGATATTCAGAACGAAGCAAAGCATATAGAATCTATAATAAAAGAACTAAAACAATTGACGAAACACTTCATGTATCATTTGATGAAAATTTCAAAATTAACACAAATGATGATGAAGATATTATAATTAATTCTAATTCCAATATTTACAACAATATACCTAAAAACACTTCTTCTGAAAATCAAATTGAAAAGGAATTAAAATCTCCACCGAGAATTTTAAAAGATCATCCAATACAAAATATAATAGGAGAAATTGATGAAAAAGTTAAAACACGTAATCAACTAAATCAAATGGGTCATATAGCTTTTCTTTCTAATATAGAACCTAAAAATATTAAAGAAGCCTCAACTGATGATTATTGGATTATTGTTATGCAAGAAGAACTAAATCAATTCGAAAGAAATGACGTTTGGGATTTAGTTCCAAGGCCTAATGAACAATCAGTTATTGGTACTAAATGGGTTTTTAAAAATAAAGCTGATGAAAATGGAAATATCACTAGAAATAAAGCTAGATTAGTTGCATAAGGATATAATCAGGAAGAAGAAATTGACTATGAAGAAACATTTACTCCTGTCGCGAGATTAGAAGCAATACGAATCTTATTAGCCAATGCTTGCTTTCATGATTTTAAACTATATCAAATGGATGTTAAAAGTGCATTTTTAAATGGGTTTATTAAAGAAAATGTTTATGTTGAACAACCTCCCTTGTTTATACACGAACAATTTCCAAACCATGTTTATAAACTTAAAAAAGCTTTATACGGTTTAAAACAAGCACCTCGTGCTTGGTATGATCGTTTAAAAGTTATTTAATCGACTCTGGTTTTGAAATTGGAAAGGTTGATCAAACTCTTTTTATTAAGAAAAAAGAAACATGATATATTAATTATTCAAATTTATGTGGATGACATTATTTTTGGATCAACCAATGATAAATTATGTCAAGAATTTTCTAAAATAATGACAAATGAATTTGAGATGTCTCACATGGGAGAATTAACATATTTTCTTGGACTACAAATTAAACAAGTAAATAATGGCATTTTTATAAATCAAGAAAAATATTGTAATAACTTAATTAAACGCTTTGGTATGGAAAATACTTCTGCCAAACCTACTCCTATGAGTACAACCATACATATTGAAAAAGATGAAAACGGCAAGAGTGTAGACCAAAAATTATATCGAAGTATGATTGGATCACTATTATATTTAACCGCAAGTAGACCCGATATAATGATGAGTGTTTGTTTGTGTGCACGATTTCAAGCCGATCCTAAAGAATCACACATTAGAGCAGTGAAACGTATTTTACGTTATCTCAACAAAACCAAAGATTTTGGACTATTTTATCCAAAAGAATGTCCTTTTGATTAGTTTCATATAGTGATGCTTATTTTGGAGGAAATCAGACGGATAGAAAAAGTACAAGTGGGACTTGTCACTTTATTGGATGGTCTCTAGTATCTTGGTTTAGTAAGAAACAAAATTGCGTATCACTTTCTACTTGTGAAGCAGAATATATATCTGCAGCTTTGGCATGTGCTCAACTAATTTATATGCAACAAACTTTTCAAGATTTTGGTTTTAACTTATCTAAATCAACAATTTTCTATGATAATTCTAGTGCTATAAACTTATCTAAAAATCCAGTAAATCATTCACAAACAAAACATATTGACATTCATCATCATTTTCTTCGTGATAATATTGAAAAAGATATAATCAATCTAGAATTTGTATCTTCAGAAAATCAATTGGCGGATATTTTTACAAAACCATTAAATGAAAACACTTTTGTAAAATTAAGGAGAGAACTCGGAATCATCTCCTTAACAAATTTATAAAATTCACATAAATTTACTCTTTATTAAATTTGTGATTTTGCCTACTAGGAATCAAAGTTTGATTAAACACTTGATTATACACTGAAATATATTTATGGTCAAATACGTTTTTATTTAAAGATTAACCACATTGACTTGTTTTTTTAACTAAAAATAACATGTGGTTTGCATTAATAATATACTTCCTATTCCTCTGGTTTCCCTAAAAACATTCTAAGATTATTCATGGCTTACATTTTCTAATTACTATCAACCATCCATTCTTTCATATATTATGGTAAAGTATCAAGTATATATAGTCTTCCGACTTTTGGCTTTCAAAGACATCTTACATTTTCAATCCCTTTCAAATCTTAAACAATGGAATTCCTTCTTGCTATATTTCTTGTCATCATGGCTGGGTCACATTCCGGATACTATTCAAATTCGGAGTATTCTCCACCAACTACATCTTCCTCCGAATTTGACACCCCTACTCCATCAAATGAACCCCGTCATAGTAATGGAAAAGAACATTCTGGACATACACCTAACCGGAAGAAAGCCAAGAAATGTCTTGACCTCTCACCACGAACTAAGGAGAAGATTGATAATATTCATCACGATCAACAAAATATTATCAATCTACAAAGGGATATGTACTATGAGCAATGGATTAACTCTAGAAAACTTAGCTTACTAGAGTCCATTGCAATAAAATTCCGTGGAAAAGATATCCCAAGAGATATTGTTGCTGAACCTATTTTATACTCTCAACCAACATCATCGGGTTGGAATTCTTGGCAACAAAGTCCTCAACAACCACCTATTTCTCCAAATTCTTGGGAGCGTCAACCTCAGTGGTCGCCAATTAAACCATTTGACGATAACAATCAAATCGAATTATACAATGAAAAGTCTCCGAAATCTCCAAAAACTCCGAAGACTCCCAAATAAAGATATATATATATATATATGAGGTTTATGATTGCTCATTTTTATATGTATGTACTTTAAAGAAATATATATATATGTGTGGTTATTTTTACATATTGAATCATAAAACATAACTTAAAAAGGTTAAAATACTAAAAATCAGCCAAACAGACGTCTGATAGTTATTAACAAACATTTGTATACCTATTTTTTATATACACTTCAGACACACAGACGTCTGGAGACAATGTTTCAGATGTCTGACTTTAGTCTAAAAAGTTTTAAATTCTCTGTTCCTGTTTGAGCCGTCTGAACATTTTGTCACAGACGTCTGTCCTCAAAAATAGACGTCTGCTATAAAATTATTAATCGTCTGAATTTAGTTAAAAATGTTATTTATTCTCTGTTCAAAATTGAGACCTCAGAGCCGTCTGAACAAAATACTTCAGACGTCTGTACTCAAATATAGAAGTCTGACAACAAACATTGAGCCGTCTTATTTTAGTCCATAAAGTCTAAAAATCTCTAGTTCTTATTTAGCCGTCTGTCTATATTATCACAGACGTCTGTCATTGTGCATAGACGTCTGATAATATATTTTCAACAGTCTGATTTCTGTTCAAAATGTTCAAAACTTTCTGTTTCTTTCTGAGTTGTCTGAACAAATGTTACAGACGTCTGTAACCCTATATAACTAATCTATTTTCTTAATTTCTACAGAACATTAGACGTCTGAACATTTTTCCAGACGTCTAAAACGCTGTTGAAATCAAAAACCTATAAATCAAAACTAACCACCCCCTTCTTCTCACGCCTATCCATTTCTTCAATTCTCAAATCCAAATCAAAACCCTAGCTCTCTCTAAAACAATGGTGCCTAAAACAAAATCCAAAAACAAAAAAGGAGAATCTTCTCAACCATATCCTCACGTTCTTCCAACTGATGAACAAATCGAAGCATGGCTTTATCACGAACCCAAGAGTATGGCTCGATACAAATATCTCTCTTCTCTGTCTTCATTTCACGGTATATTCCACGACCTCGATCACTTTCCTACTTATAGAATTAAGTTATTTACTGATAGGTCTAACATCACCAGTCTCATTGACTACAAAGACAATCAAGTAAATATATGTAGGCTTAGTGTTCTATTATTTCTTGCCAATGTCAATAATCCCCAAATTAGGCTACATAGAGAAAAAGGAACGCTATGGACAAGCGTATTTGGAAATATTCTGAAAACAACTCCGGATGACATTGCACAAATTTTGAACTATAACAACGATGGGATAGAACTAGAAGATTTTAAATTAGAAGGTGATGATCTTAAGCAAATAGAATATCATCTTTTCGAGCTAGGTCAGTCTAAAGATAGGTCGAATCATCTTCGTCCACGAAAATAACGCGCGTTTAATTTTACCCGAAATTAAAACTATCTCCAATCGACTCCAAACCAGATCCATTGCGTAGTGCTCGTCAAAACGAACCCGACGCAAGTCGTTTCGTAATTTTTTGACCTAGTATCAAAAAGATATGATAGTTTAAAGTTTAAACGAATTTAAAATATAATAATTTACAATTTTCATTTTATATTTTATTTGTATACCCTAGCTTTGCCCCAGGCCGTTCATTCCAGCTTGATGGAATTGTGGCCACTAGCTTTGTCTTCCCTTCCTCACGTGAAAAACTCCCCAGGTCATTTGAACGCAACCGTAAACCCATTGCCGCCAATTAGGGTTTCAAACCGCTTCCCCCACAGTCCACTTGAACGCGATCATAACCCATCATCTCGAAGCGAGTTGCTGACTCCACCCCCACCTGGAACGCGCGCGAGCTCGGTCTCCCCAGGTCCTAGAAAATCGTGCACGAACCGGTGACGAATGCCACCCCAAAACTCTCTCTCCGATCGACTAAACTCAATCTCCACCGTTGGATGTATCGAGCTCGAGGAGCTCTACACTTTTGCTTTTGGAAGTTTTGTGTAAAAACGTTTGGATTTGGTAGAAATCGAGGAGGAAGATGGAAGCTTACCGACCATTGAAATGTAAAGTGGTGGCCACGAGATTATCTCTTGGGTTTGATGCAAAATGAAATAATAACGTCCTTTTATAGAAAATTTAACAAAACACTATTCATCGAAAATTTTCCGAACTCCAAACGAAGCGTGTCGGCTGGCGTTTCTAAGGTTTTACTCGCATTTCGAACACAATGGAATGTGTTTCGAGAGCCAATTCGATCGTATGTGAGAGTTACGGAAATAAACGATCAAATTTAAATTAAATCGATTTAAAACGATTTCGATGTGTTTTGGCTTGCCTCGGACAAACGGTAAATCCGATTGACACAAAATTTGAAATCTTACAAAAATTTTACATTACGGATCCGATGAAACTGGTTTCGTCGAAATCTGAGACTGTTTGAAAAATGGTCATTTTTACTCGTCAATTAAATATTAAAATATTCAATTTTCACAAATTAACTTTTAATTCAATTTTAAAAGTTCTATAGCATCATTTTAATTCCAATATGATTTAATATAACTTTATAAATCATTTTTATACACATTAAACCCAATTATCAATTATTTTTGGAATTTCAAATATTAAATTGTCGATTAATTATCCAATTAAATCTAGATATTCGAAATAAAATTCATTCAACTTATAAATCTCACTTGTTAATATTTAAAAATCAATTAAATATCTGAATTTCAAATGACAGAAATTTTGGGTTGTTACAAATAATTAAATCATATAAAATAGAAAATTAATATGCAAAATGTTAAAAATTCACCCAAAGTCTATTTGATCATTTCTACCTCATATTAAAATTTTGGACCAAAATAGTTAATTTTCTTATTTACAATAATTAAATTCCTAATTTTAACAATTTTTTAGTTAGAAATTTCCTAATAAATTCATACAAATTTCAAAAATTATGAAATTTAAAAACCGTCAAATTAATAATCTGATCATCATATCTAAATTTTGGATTATTTGGAGATCAAAAACTTAGTTTTTCACATGAAAACCCTTTAGGGAAATTCCTAAAAGTTATATAATTAATAACCAATCATCCAAAATTTTGTATTGATGATTATTCAATAAAAAACACCCTAAAATTCGGATTTACAACAAACGAAGTATAAAACACACAAAAAATGAGATGGATGCATATTATTCTTCTTATTCCCTATGGAAATGATGGAATTTTCTTTAGCTCTCTTCCCTTCTTCTTTTCCTCTTGAATTCTCTTTCTTCCCAATGGTGGTCATCCCTTATCTCTTGGTTTTTTTTGAGAATAAATTAGAAATGAATGAGGGAAAGGGGAGAGTGTAGTAAAATGCTGGCTCATCCTCTTTTACCTTCTATACCCGTGTTTATTAGATCTTACTTCTTTAAACCATTCTCCATGTTAAATTTATTAAGCCAAACTCATATTAGTTAGTAAATTGATTTTAGCAAATCCCACAATTTCAACTTCTCAATAGTTGTCTTCTAATCAAATATTTAAATTATATGCTACATAAAAATTAGGGCTATTACAGGCTCCCCTCTTAAAGAATTTCGTTCTTGAAATTGCGTAAGGAAAACAACAACAAAAATATAATCCTATAAATATGACTCATAGCACATAAAACGACAATACTAGCATAACTACTAATCGATAATCTATATAGTAGTATATCATATAATCAAAATAAATTGGGGTATGCCTACCTAACCTCATCTTCTATTTTCCAAGTAAAATCATATCCATCAGTACACTAACAAACCTTCACTAACTTAACTGTCTTATTCCTTAACTGCTTTCTATTCCTACCGACTATACGAATAAGTCGCATAATAATAGTCATATCGGTATGTACTACTAAATCTTCCAAAACCGTTGCTCTATAGTATTCTCTGGATCATGCACATACTTTCTCAGATGCGATATGCGAAAAACGTTATAGTCTCCTTCCAAACTGTTTGGGTACTTGATACGACTAGCGAGTTTCTCAATTCTCTCAATTATTGGAAATGAACCAACATATCTAGGTGCTAATTTTCCTATCTTCCCAAATCATACAACACCTTTCATCATTGATACCTTTATTAAAAGAAAATCTCAACCGAGAATTCCAATTCCTTATGCCTACCATCTGAATAACTTTTCCGCCTTGACCAGGCTTCCTTCACCCTTGCTTGGATTGAATCATTTCGGTCACTTCTTTCAACAAATCCAAACCAAATATCGATCTATCACCTGTCTCCATCCAACATGCAGGTGATTTGCATAGCCTTCCGTAATGTACTTCGAAAGGTGTTATTCCTATACTAGCTTGATAATTACGATTATAGGAAAACTTGACTAAGTGCAAATGGTCTTCCCATGACCTTTGAAAATCTAACACATAAGTTCTCAACAAATCTTCGAGTACCTTATTAACCCTTTCAGTTTGCCCATCGTTCATAAATGGTGAGTGGTACTCATCTTCAACTTGGTACCTAATTCATTCTGCAAACTCTTCTGGAATTCACTAATGAACAAAGGATCTATATGAGTTATAATGCTACATGGTATTCCATGAAGTCTCACCACATTCTTCATGAATAAGATTGCCAAACTAGACTCCGTCCTTGTCAGCTTAACAGGGATAAAATATGCACTCTTGGCCGGTTTATCAAACCTGACCCAAGTGCTTTCATTTCAACTATGCGACCTTAGCACCCATTACATAATCCATAGATATATAATCTCATTTCCTCAGTGGCACTTCCAAAGGTTGAAGTAGTCCACTTGGCTTTTGATGTTTGGCTTTTACTTGCTAGCAATTCATATATTGTTTCACCCATAATCCAACTTCTCTTTTCATTCCTTCCCAGAAGAAACTCATCTTCATATCATTATATATGTTCTTACCTCCGGGATGAATGGTAAACTTCGATCGATGACATTCTATAAGAACTTCCTTTCTTAGATTATCCAAATTTGGAAGACACAACCATCTCTTCTTTCTTAATCGTCTTCTTTGGTCATGTGGAAAATCTTTTAAATCATCAATCTCACTTCCTGCTTCAAGTTTCTTTATCTGATCGGCTAATATTGGATTATCTTTTGCCTTATCATAATGGTTTCGATAAATACTGGTCGAACTTCTAAATAAGAAACCATTGTGGTAACCTGAATTGAACTGGCCGTCGACCTCACTCTTACTCAAACAAGGCTAATGCCTCTAGATTATTCCATTCGGATTACATTATTAGTACCAGATTCTGATGTTTTCTACTAAGTGCAGCTGTCACTTTATTTCTTTTCCTTCACTTGTACTCAATCCTAAAGTCATACACTGCAAAAACCTCCAGCCACCATTGTTGTCTTATACTTAACCCCTTCTAAGAGAATAAATATTCAAAGATTTATGATCTGCTGTAAACAAATCGGATCGTTCTTCCAACAAATAGTGTCTCCACACCTTCAATTCAAAGATAACCACCTGCCAACCCCTAATCATGTATAAGATATCTAACTTCGTATGATCGAAGCTGTCAAAAATCAAATGTGATAACCTTACTTCTTTGCGTCAATACAGCTCCTAACCAAGATCCACATGAATCGGTATACACCACCAAATCTGGATTCTTATTTGGAATAGTTAACATGGGTGCATTGGTCAGTAAATGTTTTAGCTTTTCAAATGCTTCTTTACATTTATCAGTCCAAACATACTTTACGTCCTTCCTTGTTAGTTTAATCATCATTGCTGCTATATGAGCGAAATTATTAATAAACCTCTAGTAATAACCAACCAACCCTAAGAAACTTATAATCTCGGTCATGGTCTTGGGTCACTTCCAATTATTAACAGCTTCTATCTTTACGAATCAACAAACGATCCATTCTCTAAAACTACATGCCAAACAAACTTCACTTCTCTTTTCCAAAATTGACATTATGAAGACTTCACTTTTACCTGATGTTGCCTCAGTGCATCCACCACTATTCTATGACGAACTTCGTATCTTGATCATTCTTTGGATATATCAAAACGTAGCCTATAAACACCAACATGAATCTGTCCAAATGCTCTTAGAAGATTCGGTTCGTCAAACCTACAAAGAAAGCAGGTGCGTCGATCAATCTGAAAGGCATAACTAACCACTCATACGAACCATACCTCGTTAGAAACACCGTCAACGGTGTTCTCCACCATACTCAATTGATGGACCTTTCTAACATGTCATTCTACTGTAATCGACATAATTTAACTTTCCTTTTTGCCAACTAATAATTAAGGTCCATCGATTACCTCTATTATCACAACCAATTATGGGATAAACTGTGCATCCCTACACTGTATTGGGTAAGTGTTAACCAAAAAATGGATCAACACTCTGGACTAAGTGTGAAAGCACCAACCTTGTTCTTTTAGAGCAATAATATAAAAAATAAATGTAAAAAGAGCAGAAATAGTAAAAAGACAAGAAGATTTTTATATTGGTTCGACTATTACTGAACCTTAAGTTTACTTTATAACTTTCTATTCAATGACTGATGTTACAAGTTGAATCGGATTACAATATGATTAAATCTTCAAACTTAGATCAAGTCGCAAGATTAAGAGCTTATTGGAGAATCACAGTGAACCCCTAGATGACAATTGAGTGGGAGGAGAAGGGGGAAGAATAATCTCTGCAGATTTCCAACAATCGGTCCAGAAGACCTTATTTATGTTGCTAGTAGGATTGTATTTATAAGGGTTGGAGAGCTATTTGGCTAGGCCACTTTGCCAGAAGTCTACATTCGATGATACAAAGGTGCTCTGAAAATTTCATAACGATCTAACATAATCCGATGGATGAAAGCGATCCATATACTTAAAGGCTTTTTTTACTTCTTCCTTTTCATTGCATGTGATGACCCTAATTTTGGTTAACATTATTCAGGAATTTAATTAGTTAATTTAAATTAAATAGTGTAAACGGTTAAGGGTTTAATATTTGAATGATATGAAGGTAGATGGGCCAAATAACTAATGAACTATGGGGGATTTAAAATGAAATAGATAAGGAAAATATGATAAGGGCAATATAGAATAAGTTACATTCTTATACCCTAAACCCTTAAGGAAACTTTCATGTTACAAAGTTCACAAACTAAACAAAATACATCCAAGATCGTCCACCATTAGAAGAGTAAGAGGGAGAAAAGCTAAATTAAGAGGAAGAAGCTTAATCAACTTAATCCAAGATCAAATCTCAACTCTTTAACAAAAAGCTAAAGGTGAGTAATAGGTTACATCTTATATTTTTGATGTTTTAAGTTTTTAGAATCAGATATAAATGTTTTTGCAAATATATTACCATGTTTTGAATGTTAAATAGTTATATATGCTTGTCAATGAAGTATGCCTATTCATATTGATTTTATGACAAGTTTAGATTTGAAAATCATATCAAATGACATCCCAATGCCCTACGATTTTAGTATATGGTTAAAAATGATATTTTACAGATTGGTTTAAAGTTTCATAATTTTCTAAATTAATGTGTATTTACTATTAGTTTTCTAGTTAAGAAAATGGTTAATTGGTTTTAAAATTAATTACGGCTATTTTATATTAGCTTTGGGTCAGAAATTTATATATATTAGAAAACATATAATAAGTGATCCATGGGAATTTTAATAGAATTTTCCTAATTGTTTTGATAAGTATATAAAATTGTTTAAGGTATGAGACTTAAACGTTTTATATGTTTATAAAAGGAGAAAGGGTAATTTGTAAATGTTTTAAATTATTTAATTCTGAAATTCGGCAGCACTTTAAGAAAAGATTTTGGAAAAGAAATTAGCAACCGATCATATGTTGAAAAACAAAGCAAGTTAGTTGAAAAGAAATTACTTTTTAAAGTTAAAAATCAGTTTTTATAAGACTTTGTTGTTTCGCCACTTTCAGCACCTACCTTTCGACTTCATCCTTTCGCCACCAACTCAATTGAAACCAATACACATGTTATCGAGGACTTTGTTAAGAAGTGGATTGGAGATAGGCGAAAGGTATATGGTCGAAATAGGGGTTCCGAAGGGGTCGACACCATGCTTTGTTTTCTATAGGAAATGCACCTGCTTTGTTTTTGAAAAGATTGCTTTCGAACTAGATAGCTTTTGACTTAGTCAATGGTCTGAAGGAAAGGTTACGAAAGAGGTTGCGCCTTTGTTTTAAGAAATTGCTTTCGAAAGGGTTCGAAACCCCAACCTACCACCTTTTACCTTTCGAAGCATTGCCTTTGAAAAGGTTCCTTTGTTTTAAAAATTAGAGCCGCTTCTCCAATACTTTCGAAAGGATAGGTTTCGACACCATCCACTTCTTTACTTTGGATATTGCTTTTGAAAGAGTTGCTTTCAAATTAGTTGTTTTATGAACCTTTTTATGATTTTGAAGGTTAAACCCAAAGGTTTCGAAAGGAATGGTTTTAGATGGTTTCGAAAGGTTCCACATATTTTAACTTGAACCCAATGCTTTCAAATGGGTTGTTTTAAGTAGAGTAATTTAATGCTTTCGAAAGATAACTAGTAAATGTTTTGAAGGGGAGGTTCCTCGGTATTTTCAAAAGGTATATAAAAGGTTTCGAAGGGGTGATTCCGTAGTGTTTTCAAAAGTTTGCCTTAGTGTTTAAATGGAAGGTTTCCGATGTTTTCAAAAGGCATATTCAAAGTGTTTTGAAAGAGGATATCTAAGGTTTATAAAGCTTTCGAGGAAGAGGTTTTCAATGTTTTCGAAGGCCCATTGTCAATGGTTTCAAAAGGTATGTTTTGGCCTTTCGGTCGAAGGTTATAAAATAATGTGTTTACTTGTATTAAAAGGGGTACTTTCAATGGTTTCAAAAGGGGTACTTTCATTGGTTTTGAAAGAGAATATTTAAAGGTTTTAAACGATGGTTTTGAATATTTTCATCAACTATGTTTTGAATAAAGAACATATCATGGCAAAGAGATTTATGTAAAGAAACTGATATATTTTCCTTATATAAGTATGATTTAAAGGGTTAAATCATTTTGAAAAGGTTTTCAAGGAAAATTTAAAGGGTAGTTAACCCTTAGTAAAATGACTCGGATATTTGAATACTAGATGGGACTGGTATATGGTCGCACCCTATACATTGCTATTAGCCTCTACTTAATTTAGTCCAAAATTCCAATGTGTATGGCTTAGTCACAATTAAGACTTAAGTGATTGTTAGACATAGAAAGGAATATATATGTAAAGAGAAGGAGGATAGGTTATTGGTGAGCCCTTAAAACCATCAGGATCAGGTGACCCTTAGAGAATTAAGTTAAGGATAGACCGTCCAGAAGTATGCCCAACATGTGTAAGATAATTTGTTTGGTTTGTTTGAAGCCTAAGTCAGCCAAAGGTTAGTAATAAGCCAAACAAAAGTATATTGTTCAGACAGATGGCTCATTTATTACCTGTTTTTGAGCATATATGGTATTTCTATTATTGTTATAACTAGTTTGATAACAAGTTGGTTGCACGATTTTGATTTGCACAAAGATATGTTTTCAAGGGATATTAGTGAGGGGAAATCCGTTTTGCTAAGCGACATGGTCTCACTTAACATCAGCAAACTGAGATGTAATAGTATTATTCACGTCAAGCTTTGTGTATGACTTGAAGTTTATGTTTTCCCCTTAAACTCTCGGGTGCTCAAAATTGATTTGAGTAGATTGAGAGTTTGGGTTTACAGGTTTACTAGGTAGACGACTTCTGAAGACGGGTAGGAGGCTGATATTAGCTATACCTACGAGTTGTTTTGTTTAATTCCACGGTGATGTATTAAGATAGATTTTGTCTATTTAGTACGTTGGTCATCCAAGGAGGCATGTTCGTATGTCGCTCTTGCGTATTTATGTAATAATTATATTAGATTTATAATTGGGAAACGATTGGGATTATGTAATTGATATGGAACATGTTTTGAAATTTAATCAATAAATATGCTGTTTTTGAAATCTATGATTTTGCTTCATATTCATGTGCTTCTGGTATTATGGATACAATTAACATTATGGTATTATTTCATTGGAAGTTAATACTATAGATGACTACAGAATTTGTAGCGCTTAGCTTTGGGCCTCAAGATATGGGATGTTAAAATTTGGTATCAGAGCATAGGTTTATGAAAAACTTTAAACTAAAAATGGTTTTTGAAAACATAATCCTAAGGAATTGGAGAAAAGATCGGGGTATAGGATAGCGCTAAAGTAACGTACTTGTATTTGCTATATATAAGTATACGTCATATCTTTATTCTCCTGTCTCCCTTAGGCTATTCTTCTGTATCTTACGAAGACTTAAATGCAGATGTTAACGTCAGAAGTGGAAGAGTTAACCTTGTTAGGGGAAGCACCACAACTAATGGAAATGGCAGACCAAATACCAGGAGGAAACATGGTCAGTCATAGGCTGCAAATGTGGGTGCTGTAGTCCTGCAAGTTGACACATGAGCAATGTATCAGTTCTTTGTCAAAATGATGCAAGCGGGAATTGATGCTGGAGTAGTTGGAGGAAATGCTAGAGGAGGGTACCAAGAAGCTTTAATGGTGAATAACTATGCTATTCTGAGTAGAGATTATGCTCGGCTGGGAGGAAATCCGTTTATTGGTACCGAAGACACAATTGAAGTAGAGAACTGCTTACTTCATTGCGAAAGGATATTCGCTGATCTGGGGCACAATGATCAGTAGAAGAGATGACTCGCCTCTAGACAGCAACAAGGGTTGGCACTGTATTGGTGGAGTAGTGTGACTATTGTAGTTAATCAAGAGATTATGACATGGGCTGAGTTTAGGAGGAGGTTTGAGGAAAGGTTTATGTCTGAGATTGCTATGTCCACTCTGCACAAGAAGTTTGCTGAGTTAGAGCAGGGAGACAAGACCGTGGACGAGGTTTGAGGAGCTGGCGAGATATGGCTACACTACTATTGATACTGTTATTAGGATGAATGAAAAGTTCATTCGGGCGTTGAAGTCTGAGCTTGCTAAGGCCATGTTATCGCATATCAGAGATCCATGTGGAGTTGTAGTTGAGATGGCTTTGAGGGATGAGGAGATGCTTGCTTTTCTGGAAAGAAATAAGGAAACGGAAGTCCAAGAGGGCCAGAGTTAGTGGGGAAAGTTTTTGACAAGATATAAGCTCAGAAGGGTGGAGCTGCTAAGAAAGGAAAGGTAGAAGTAGTCTGTTGTAAATGTGCCAAGAAGGGACACTGTGCCCATGAGTGATGGACATGCAAGGGAAAGAAAACTGTTGAGAAGAAAGGAGTGCGGTGTTTCAACCGCGATCAGGTTGGACACTATAAGAACCAGTGCAAGGAGCCAGCCAATTTGGGAAAGGCAAAGTGTTTGCATTGGAGCCAGCTACCTTGAGACCAACACCACAGGAGAAAGGAAAAGCTATGTTGGGAGGTACGCTTTTGATTTATGGTATGTCTGTTTGAGCTCTATTTGATACCGGTGCATTGCATTCTTTTATATCTCATTGTTTGGTAGGTAAGCTGAACCTAGAACACTCATACCTAGTTACTTCCTCAAGGGCTGCAAATCCGATAGGAATGTATGCGACACTTGGGATGAAGTTTGACAACCTTGATTTTGATTTGTTAGGTCGTACCTTTGTTTGCATTGATAGGGAAATATCGCTTAGACACCCTAACCGTAGTGATCAGATTGTATACTACATAGAAAATCCTAGTTTTTAGGTAAATGCTTTGTTGGGTGTTGTGGAGGTAGAAGACGAGTTGCATTGAGTTTTCTTGGTTTGAGAATACATAGATATATTTGAACCAGTAGTAGGATTACCACCGAAAAGAGTCATTGAGCTTTGGATAGATTTGATGCTTGGAGCAGAACTAGTGAGTAGACCGCCAAGCAGGAAGTACCCCTACCAAGATGAGGGAGTTAAAGGTTCAGTTGGTTTATTTGGAGGGAAAATTTTTCATCCGACCAAGCAATTCGCCATGGGGAGCAACTGCATTGTTTGCTCAGAAGCTAGATGGATCGTTAAGGTTATGTACCACTTATCATAAGTTGAATGAGAAGTTGACAAAGAATTGATAGTCGTTGCCTAGAATTGACAATTTATTCGACCAGTTGAGTGGAGCAAGAATATTTTCCCAGTTTGATTTAGCTATGGGGTTCCATCAGCTTAAACTAGTAGAGGATGGTATTCCTTTGATGGCGTTTAGAACCAGATATGAATCGTACGAATGGTTAGTAATGTCGTTCGAACTACTAATCCGCCAGCATTCTTTGTGGATTTGATGAACCGAGTTTTCTGAGAGCACTTGGATAGGTTCATGTTGTTTTTCATAGATGATATTTTGATAGTCTCTAGAGATGAAAGAAAGCATGAAGTTCATCTTAGAGTGGTGCTTGAGACGCTTAGCCAGCATCAACTGAAAGCGAAGTTTTTGAAGTGTCATTTCTGGAAGAAGGAAGTGAAGCTTCTTGGTCATGTAGTCTCATAGAAAGGGTTGTCTATAGATCTAGCTAAAATCAAAGTAGTGAATAATTTGAAGAGACCCGACACAGTGACTGAAATAAAGAGTTTTCTTGGATTAGCAAGTTATTATCGGAGATTCATAAAGGATTTCGCGTGGATAGCAGCACCGATGACCAAGCTAACGTGAACGGATGTGAAGTTCTTTTGGACCGATCAGTGTGAGGAAGCATTCCAGAGATTGAAACACTTATTGACTAATGCACCTATATTAGTTGTTCCAGAAAGGAATCAGGATTTAGTAGTGTATACAGATGCATACGGAACAGGGTTAGGAGCCGTGTTAATGCGAAGAGGTAAAGTGATTGTCTATGATTCTCGAGAACTTAGACCGCATGAGGTTAGATACCCAACACATGATTTGGAATTAGCTGCGGTGATTTTTGCATTGAAGGTGTGGAGACATTACCTTTTGGGAAAAGGTTTGAGCTGTATATAGATCATAAGTCGCTGAAATATTTATTCTCTGGAAAGGAGCTGAATATGAGAAGCAGTGGTGGTCAAAGTTATAGCCGCTTATGACTTTTGTATTGAGTACACAGCAGGGAAAGGCAACAAGGTTGCAGAAACACTTACCAGAAAACAGCAGAATGTAGTGTTGGAAATGATAACCGAGTGGAAAGATTTAGATGCATCATTGACATGTAGAGTGAAATGGAGATCTCACAATAGGTCTAGTATAGAAATGGTAATGTTGTCATCCTCAGAAGTTCGACCAATGATGATCGAAAAGATTGCTTCTAAGTAGAATGACGATCTAGTATTAGTTGAACGAATCAGATGGTTTAGAGATGGAACAGAGAGCGATGGCTTGAAAGATTTCAGCCATGACCAGAATAGATGGTTAAGAAAGAAAGGGAGACCGTGCATTCCGAATGTGGGAAACATTAGGAAGGAAGTTCTTGAGGAATTCCATCATTTGAAGTTCACTATTAATCAGAGAAAAAATAAGATGTATTAGAACAAAAGAAGGATTTTCTTCTGGGAAGGTATGAAGAGAGATGTAGGCTTATGGATGAAGCAGTGTTTGAACTATCAATTGGTAAAAGATGAACGTTAAAAACCGAGTGGGTTACCTTAGCCTTTAGATGTCCCAGTATGGAAGTGGGATTCTATCTCGATGGATTTTATAGTGGGGATGCCAAAGGCAAACAAAGGAAATGAAAGCATGTGGATCGTAGTGGACAAGTTGGATAAGAGTGCCCATTTCATTCCTGTAAAGTCAACTAGGACGACACATGTTTTAGCTAAGTTATTTATGAAAAATGTAGTTAGACTGCATGGAATTCCTAGTAGTATAGTAAGTGATAGAGATTCCTTATGCACTAGTGAGTTCTGAAAGAGTCTACATGATACTTTTGGTACCAAGCTCAAGATAAGTATCGCTTACCATCCGCAGATAGATGGGCAAACGGAAAGAGTTAAAAAAGTCTTAGAAGATTTGTTACAAGCTTGTGTGCTGGAGTTTGGGGGATCATGGGAAGACCATCTACACTTAGTTGAGTTCTTGTATAACAACATTTATCAGGCTATTATAGGGATGGCACCTTTTGAAGCATTATATGGAAGGCCATGCAAATCTCCTATTTGTTGGTCAGACCCGAGGATAGGTTGTTTCTTGGTTTAGATTTAGTCAGAGAAGCTACATAAAAGATTGAGTTCATTCGAGCTGTTAACAAGATTTCTTGTTAACACGCCAAAGTTATACTAAAGGACAAGGTTTACCCTTTAAGTAGAGAGAAAAGAGTGGAAGATATGTGTATCTTGCTTGAATTCCCTTTCAAATAGGCTTCTGTAGGGAGAAGTTGCTCAGGTTGACCTTTCGACTCGGTGGAAAGGGTTGGTTTCTTTGTTTAATGACCTTTCGACTTTGTTGACATAAATAGGTTTTTCCTTCGAAAGCTCTCCTTTCGAAGTGGGAACAAAATCCAAGTGAATGGTCTTCAGAATCTCTAGATGAAGGTAAGCTTAGATTGTTTCGACCCTATTGGAAGTCTAAGTGGTTGAGCGCCTTGGGCTTTGGTCAGGTATTTGAAGCAGAGGTTTCGACCTTGTCGAAAGCAGTGGACTTAACTGTTTCAAATTTAGACTCGAAGTCTCAAGTTATAGTGATTTGGAGATAGGTTTCGACCTTGTCGATAGCTAGACCTTTTTGGCACTTTGTATCAATCAGATGTTTGAGTAGATTGTGGTTTGGTCACGACCTTATCGAAAGCAGTGATTTAGGGGAAAGGTGGCTTGGATTAGGTAACTGAAGTTATTTTATTCTGCACGGTTTCAACTATGTCGGCAGGGACCTTTTGATATGGGCGACACCTGAACACAACGTTAATCCTGATAGAAGTTTTAAGAACAGTGAAGTAATCTACAAAAATTGACAACTTCTCTTAAAATAAAGATGATTCTATTACTCAAAATCCCCAAATTAATTTTGTAATTAGGGTTTACAACACTTTTGACTAAGAGAATACAAGTTTAGAATGGAAAGAATTAGATCCCCAAAACGTGACCCCTTGGGTTTTATTTATAGATGCGGGTCAGCACCTTTCAACCCTAATGCTTTCGACTCGGTCGAAAGGTGGCTGCCGAATGACTCATGTATGTTGTCGCCTTTGTCGAAAGGTATGGTTGCGCTCCTCTTCTCTATGTTGCCTCGTAAGTGTTTCTGACCTTGTCGACAGCCCTTGTTTAATGGTTTCGATGATATTGAGGTGAAGCTGGTTTCGACATTGATGGTTGCTTCTGAGCTCTTGTTTGTAACTTAATGCGGAACTCACCTTGGTTACAATGGCTTTAATCGGTTCGAAAGGCACACTATAGCTTTCGAAGGGGTTGCTCTGGACAATGCTTGCTTTTGCATGGTTTAAATATAAGCGAAACCTTTGGTTTTGAAAGGTTTGGCGCATATGCAAGGAGTTGTTCTCCATTGTCTTCAGAAGGTGCTGCTTTGACTCATTCGTAAGGTCTTCATGCATATGGATTCATCTAGTCGATAGGTTGTAATTGAAGGCAGAAGGGTGCTTTTGACTCCTTCATCTCCTTCGAAAGGTATGAACCCACAGGATCTTGGTTGTCGAAACCCTCCGACACCTTCGAAAGGTTCCAAAACCTCTAGATTTTGGCAATAGCATCCCTTCGACTCCTTCGAAAGGTCCGGCTGGAATTCATTTCACTTGCTCTCTTTTGTTCTCTACTTAGAATGGTTTCGTCTAAGTCGAAAGGTGAATTTTTGGAGTAACATTTGCCCCCTGCCTTGTGAAGGGATGCACTTGACTTTCCAAGTCAACTTTATCGAAACCTAGAAGCTTCCCACCTCTTGGTCTTCCGGCGTAAATCTGGACCATCCATTTAAATTTGATCTAGCGGTTGATAACTTTGGATGACTTTTCTTATAAAGTTCGCTCTTCTTCTTCTCCATTTACCTATCTTGAGGCCGATACCAAGGATAAGGATGAAACAATTTCCGCACTTAAGTGATAGGTTAAGACGAATCCCTCAATTGATTTCGATCACAAGATGTCAAAGCTTATTTAACAAATAATTGACTTGGAATTGAAATTGAAGGATAGTTAGGCACAGTGCACATCATTGGAATTCATTATGGGAGACAAGATTTCCAGCATTGATTTACCGGTTCTTCATGCTACTCCCTCGGTTACCAAACCTACAAGGTCATTTCACCTCACGGCTCAGAAATTCCATACTATGATCAAACCTCCCCCGGGTTTAGACGAGAATGTTGTGGGGAATTGGTGCAGGAAAGTTAAGTAGCTAAGTATTTTGATCAACAACAAAAGTGAAATATTCTCAGACTATCAATGAGTATGCCGCCAAAGTTCAAAAGCTTGAACGCGATAACTACTTCCTTTAGAAGTGCGTCGTGGAGTTAGAAAAGGAAAACAAGACCCTTAAGGGTGCAAATAGGGCTCTTAATCGTGCCCTGAAGACTAACATTAATGTGATATACGACGAATTGATGTGCACGTAAATATGCATATTTTTACTTCAATATTTAATCTAATTTAATTAAATAAATGATCATATTAGGTATTTTAACATGTTTAACCAAAATTCAAGTTATTTTCAAATCATCATATATTCGTCTTCATATAGCGGTAAAATGGTCATTTTTGTGCATATATTAGTTTTAGAAAATTTACTTGGGAATTTCTATGTTATTTTGTAGGAATTTGAAGTCAAATTACAAGTGGTTTCATGGAAAATATGCATGCACAAGAGAATACAAAGGAATGAAGATGGAAATAATTCATTTCATGAAACATGGAGGACCCCACCTACCCACCTACCTTGATGTACAAATTAGAAGCTAATGCACATGCTAATGGCTGTTAAAATTTCATGCACACTTAATGGAGGATTATCTCATTCTAATGATAATTTGGTGGCCACACTTCCTAAGAGGGTAGTTTGAGTAGTTCCCAAAAAATGGATTAGGATTTTAAAACATGTATATGTATCCCATATGTTCATGTAATTCTCTCTTCCTCTTAGCCTCTTTAGTTTAGTTTAGGATCAATAATAAAACAAAGCTCTCTTTCTTTTCATGGCTACTTAGCCATTTCTTTTATGTAATTCTCTTTTTAATGCAATGTTAATTCATGCTTTTTCTTGTTACATGCTCTCTTTCCTCTTATGTTAGTAGTGTAGTTTCATTTCTTATGCAAGTAGACTAGTTTTTATTTTATTTTAATTAGTTCTTTTTTTACTTTGCTCTCTTTTTCCTCTGGTTTTTATTTCATGTTCCATTCTACATTTGTTGATATGATAACAAATACAAGAGGCTAAAACCCTTCAATTTAGGGGTAATGAAGCTCTCTAGTATGTGGATTCAACATTTTGATCATTTATGTTCTATTTTTGTGCTTAATGGAAATGATTGAACGGGTTAGCTTGTTGTTTTATCTTTGAATTTGATAGCCTATATTATTGACATCAAATAGGCTATGCTTAAACAAACAACAAACACAAATTACCTCTTCATCTACATATGATGTTGGTAATGAAGTGATTTTAAAATCAAAATTTGATGGTTTATATTTCTAATCAATAGTTAATAGGTCATGCTTAGAATAAATTTTATTTTTAACTTTATTTTCATTTTTCATGAGAGTTAGCAAGTGGTTTAAGGGGTGTGTTGTAGTTTGATGGCTTATGTTGAGCTAATTAATATCACAAGTAGGCCATACTTATAATAAGCACATCAATTAAATTCACAAATGACCAAAAACGAGTGATCATAATTTCATGTTGTGTTGATTTATGTGATCTAGAGAGTGGATTTATCTCTAAATTGCCTTTAAACTCTCGTATTTTTACCAATTTTCTTTTGCTAGTTTTTCTATGTTTTTAGCTTAATACTCTCAAACTTTGATTTAGTTTGATTAAATATAAATTTAAAATCTAACAATTCCCTGTGGATCGACCCGTACTTGCCACATACTAACATTTGTACGTTGTGCGCTTGCGGTTAATTTTTATTTAAAATTTGATCGATGATGTTCTAACCGATAGAATTTCAGTCGTCGAACACGAAAACAGAGTAAGGGAGAAGGAAAAGAAACTTAAAGAAGTCCTCAGCGATGTAATTCGTCATGTCGTTGATCCTTCGATTGCCGAGAATCTTAGGACGACCACTCAAGACTTGTGATTTATTTATATCTTTGAAATGTATATACTTGACTTGTATATATGCTTTGTAAATAATTTCATGAATTATGTAAATTACATGAACTTGGAAAATATCACCTGTTTCGTGATTCTTTTTTGTAATGTCTTTTCCAAACTGTCTATTTGATAGTTCACACTTGATTTCTATACTTACTAACCTTTTCATTTCTCTTTGTTGTACTGATTTCCCTGAAAAGTATGAAGCAAACAATATTCCCAATTGATAGCTTTAAATTGATATGTTTGTCTATATTTATCATTTTCTTAGATTAACAAATCATCTTGCTAATCACATGGAAAGTAATTTATATTGAATGTACAAATCTTATCTTTTACCGTGATGAGGAGTAATTAAGAATATAACTCCAACCATTTGGTTAAAATATTTAAAGTCCGTCAGGAAATCCCACCCTAAAGTAGGGATATAAATGTTTGATAATAATTTTTCAACGGATAGTTAATAAGGAGCTAATTACAGAAATCATTATCTGAATATTTGTAGTAGAATCCCAACGACCCATTCTTGGATTTTAATGAAATTTGAAGACTTAAAAATTCGAGACCCAAATTCGGGTCTTAACGGAAATTTATAATAATAATGATCTTCTCGAGAGTATTCTTTGACCAAGATTCAGGCATTTTTGATGGGTAAACAAAAATCCATTATTGAAATATCAAACCCAGATTAGGACATAAATAAGTAATTGTTTCGAAACACAGATTCGGGTTTGATAGAGATAGTTAGTGATTGATGAAGGCCTGAATCCCAGATTTGGGTATTAGTAAATGACGACTTGAAACAAATGTCCCGAAACCCAGATTCAGGTATTAATTGATCAAATTCAGATAGGAGAAACCCGAAACCCAGATTCGGGTATTAATAGATAATGTTTAGAAATTTAAATCCCAAAACCCATGTTTGGGTATTAATAAGCAGAGTTATGTTTCACTCCTTCGCTTTTGTCCTCTTTGACATGTATGAACCCTTCAGATTTTGAATATGTTAAAACAATCTGATTAACTGTCTCCAGAACATGGATGTTAGTCCATGATCGGAGATGTCATTTCTCAGGCTTGGACATCTCAATCTTTTACTTGGTGGGCCTCCTCTTGGGCTTGGACATCTCAATCCATTATTTGATTAGTCTCTTCTTGGGCTTGGACATCTTAGTCCATTTTTTGATGGGCCTCTTCTTGGGCCCGAACTTCTTAGTCCATTGTTTGATCGGTCTCCTCTTGGGCCTGGACATCTTAGTCCATTGTTGGCCGATGCTCTTGATTAGCTCATCTTAGAGGCTGGGACCAAGGACTTACCCAACCTCCCTCAAGGAGGCGCCCTAATCTGGCCCTTGTGCGGCGTGAACATGGGCTTGTTCGGTGCTTTACCCTACCCATCTTTTGGCGTAGATAAAGGATTACTTTGTCCTCCCTCCAGGAGGTGCCTTACCCTGGCCATAGCGTGGCACAGATAAGGGCTTGTTCGGCGCTTTACCCTGGTCATCTTATGGCGTGGATAAAGGCTTACTCCGTCCTCCCTCCAGGGGGTGCCTTGACCTGACCAGAGGCACGACCAAGGGCTTGTCCGGTGCTTTAACCTTGCCATCTTATGGCGCGACTAAATGCTTACCCGCCCTTCCTTCAAGAGGTGCTCTACCCTAGCCAACTCGATGCGGACATAGGCTTTCTACCATCTTAGGTAGACTACCATCTTAAGTAGTATCCAAATATAAGGAGTATTTCACTACCAACCATGTAGATTTTTCTTTGAAAAATAACTCTTCATTGATTCTTTCTTAAATTCTCTTTACATATTCTTTAATCTTTCCTTGACAAAAGAAATTAATGATCATCCCTTCCAAGGCTCTACAATGATTGGTTTCATGTCCATTCATCATGTGGTAGTGACAATAGGATCCTCTCAGATTCCTTTCATGTTTCGGCTTCTTCTTTTGTGATGGCTAATAGTTAAGCTCATCCTTAGTAAGCAAGTTGACATTCTCTATGGAAGTTGTTAAGTTGCACTCTTTTGGAAGTCTAGACCTGAAGCTTTATTCTTGCGAATGGCTTTTTGACTTTTTGTCTCTTTGCCTTGTGGTTTCACATTCTTCTATTGCTTTTCTTTTTGCCACCCTTGGTTGTTCTTGAGCTAGAAGTGTTTTTGTTGTAGGTGGTTGTTGCCACTTATTTGCAAAGGCATTATAATCAGCCATTATCTCTTTTTCAAAGATTGTGCCTTTGGAATAGTGTCAGATGGTTCTTCTGGTTTGGTTGAATACATTGTCACTTCCATTTGTTCCTTTTCCTAATGCAATGATAGGGGTGGGGCCAACATGAAAAGGGTTTAAGCTCAATTTATCATGATCATATGATTCTGCTTTTTTCTTGTTTATAATTCTTAGAGCTTCTAGCCTCAGCCTTTGCTCTCCATTTTGGTTGGAATCCCTGATGATTATAGGGGAGAATCCTGTCAAGTGTGGTTCAAATGATCCTTACTCGGATCTCTTAATCCTTCTTCTCATGATCTAACCAATGTAGATGAACTTCAGATAAAGTTGAATGGGGTTAAATAACAGTAGTGTTGGGTGTTTAACAAATTTGGAGGTTCGAGCCCTCCTTCTGGTGCCAAAAATGTTAACAAGATTTCTTGTTAACACCCCAAAATTGTGCTAAAGGATGAGGTTTTACCTTTGAGTAGATAGAAAAGAGAGGAAGATGTGGATCTTTCATAAATTCCCTTTCAAATAGGCTTCTATAGGGAGAAGTTGCTCAAGTTGACCTTTCAGCTTGGTCGAAAGGGTTGATTTCTTCGTTTAATGACCTTTGACTTTGTTGAGATAAATGGGTTTTTCCTTCGAAAGGTCTCCTTTCAAAGTGGAAACAAAATCCAAGTGAATGGTCTTAAGAATCTCTAGATGAAGTTAAGCTTAGAGGGTTTCGACCCTGTTGGAAGCCTAAGTGGTTGAGCGCTTTGGGCTTTGGTCATGTATTTGAAGTAGAGGTTTCGACCTTGTCCAAAGCAGTGGACTTAACTGTTTCGAATATAGACTCAACGTCTCAAGTTATAGTGATTTGGAGATAGGTTTTAACCTTGTCGAAAGCTAGACCTTTTTGGCATTTTGTATGAATAAGAGATTTAATTAGATTGTGGTTTGGTCTCGACCTTGTCGAAAGCAGTGACTCAAGGGAAAGGTAGCTTGGAGTAGGTAACAAAAGTTATTTGATTTTGAAAGTTTTCGACCGTGTCGGTAGGGATCTTTCGATATAGGCGACAACTAAAACACAACTTCCCTTTCTCAAAATAGGCGATCAACGTTAATCTTGATGAAATTTTTAAGAACAGTAAAGTAATCTACAAAAATTGACAACTTTCGAAATCCCCAAATTAATTTAAGAACAAAAATGGAAAGTTTTCGACTGTGTTGGCAGGGATCTTTCGATATAGGAGATCAACGTTAATCCTGATAAAAGTTTTAAGAACAGTAAAGTAATCTACAAAAATTGACAACTTCCCTTTCTCAAAATAAAGATGATTTTATTACTCGAAATCCCCAAATTAATTTTGTAATTAGGGTTACACTTTTGACTAAGAGAATACATGTTTAGAATGGAAAAAATCAGATCCCCAAAACGTGACCCTTGGGTTTTATTTATAGATGTGGGTCAGCACCTTTCGACCCTGATGCTTTCGACTTGGTCGAAAGGTGGCTGCCAAATGACTCAAGTATGTTACCGCCTTTGTCGAAAAGTATGGTTGCGCTCCTCTTCTTTGTGTTGCCATGTAAGTGCTTCCAAATCTGTTGATATACCTTGTTTAATGGTTTCGATGATATTAAGGTGAAACTGTTTTCGACACTCATGGTTGCTTCTGAACTCCTGTTTGTAACTTAATGCGGAACTCTCCCAGGTTACAATGTCTTTAACCGGTTCGAAAGGCTTACTATAGCTTTCGAAAGGGTTTCTCTGGACAATGCTTTCTTTCGCGTGATTTAAATGTAGACGGAACCTTTGGTTTCAAAAGGTTTAGCACATATGCAAGGAGATGTTCTCCATTGTCTTCGAAAGGTGCTGCTTTGACTCATTTGATAGGTCTTCATGCATATGGATTCATCTAGTCGAAAGGTTGTTACTGAAGGCGGAAGGGTGCTTTCGACTTCTTCATCTCCTTCGAAAGGTATGAACCCACTAGATCTTGGTTATAGAAACCCTCTAACACCTTCGAAAGGTTCCAAAACTTCCAGACTTTGGCGATAGCATCCCTTGGACTCCTTCAAAAGGTCTAGCTAAAATTCTTCTTTCTTGCTCTCTTTTGTTCTTTGCTTAGAATGGTTTCATCTAAGTCAAAAGGTGGATTTTTGGAGTAACATGAGCTAGAATGAAGGAAGCTCAGTTTGGGCAGAAGAGCTATTCCAATAGAAGATGGAAAGACTTAGAATTCTCAGTTGGAGATCACGTTTTCGTCATGGTGTCACCAATGAAGGGTGTGATTCGATTAGGGAAATAAGGAAAATTGGCACCAAGGACCAATTTCTATTGTAGAGAGGATCGAGAAACACGCATATAGAGTAGAGTTACCGAACAGTTTGGAAAGAGTCTACGATGTTTTTCATGTTTCTCGGAAGTGTATTCGAATCCAGAGACTACTATAGCACTGACTATATTAGATGACTTAATAGTGGAGCCAAATTCGACTATAGTTAGAAAACTAGTTTGTATAGTCACGAGAGATGAGAAGAGGCTAAGGAACAAGACAGTCGGATTTTTCAAGGTCCAATGGAGTGAAGACGAGAGAGACTGTACATGGGAAACTGAGAGCGGGATTCGAGATACTTATCCTAACTTGTTTCATGGAAAGTTTTACCTTATGATTTAATTTTTTTGAGTACCTTATCATAATTTCGAAGATGAAATTCATTAAGAAGGGGAGTCTGTAATAACCCTATATTTGGTTACCATTATTTAGGACATTTAATTAGTTAAATAAAATGAAAAAATGTAAATGGTTAAGGGATTGAGCTTTGAATGATATGAAGGGTAGCCATGCCAAATAACTAATAAATTAAGAGGATTTAAAATGAAATAGATAAGGGAAATATGACAAGGGCAATATAGGAAGAAGTTACATTCTTATACCTTAAACCCTTAAGGCCAATTTCATTTTACAAATGTTCACAAACTAAACAAAATAAAACTTAGGTCGGCCACCATTAGAAGAGTAAGTGGAAGAAAAGCTAAATCAAGAGGAAGAAGCTTAATCAAATTAATCTATGATCAAACCTCAACTCCTTAACAACACAGCTAAAGGTGAGTAATAGGTTACATCTCATATTTTTGATGTTTTCAGTTTCTAGAATTAGATCTGAATTTTTTGCAAATATATTTCCATGTTTTGAATGTTAGATAGTTACATATGCTTGTTGATGAATTATGGCTATTCATATTTATTTTATGACAAGTTTTGATTTGAAAAACTATCAAATGAATACCTTGCGATTTTAATAGGTCAGAAATGATATTTTAGATATGGGTTTCAAGTTTTATATTTTTCTGAATTAATATGGATATATTATTAATTTTCTAGTGAAGAAAATGGTTAATTGGGTTTAAAATTAATTACGGCTATTTTATATTAGCTTTGGGTCAGAAATTTATATATGTTAGAAAATATATAAAAAGTGACATGGGAATTTTTATAGAATTTTCTTATGTGTTTTGATGAGTATATGAAATTATTTAAGGTATGAGACTTAAATGTGTTTATAAAAGGAGAAGGGCAATTTGTAATTTTTTTTAATTATTTACTTCGGATATTCAGCAGCACTTTTAGAAAAGATTTTTGAAAAGAAATTAGCAACCAATCATATGTTGACAAATAAAGTAGGTTAGTGAAAAGAAATTACCTTTAATTAGTTTTTATAAGACTTTGTTTCTTCGCCACTTTCCACACCTACCTTTCGACTTCGTCCTTCCACCTCGAACACAGACGAAACCAATACACATGATATCAAGGACTTGGTACGTAGTGGATTGGAGATAGGCGAAAGGAATAGGGTCGAAACAGGGGTTCCGAAGGGGTCGAAACCTTGCTTTGCTTTCTAACGGAAATGCGCCTGCTTTGCTTTCGAAAAGATTTCTTTTGAACTAGATAGCTTTTGACTTAGTCGATGGTTTTAAGGAAAGGATTCGAAAGTGGTTGCCTTTATTTTAAGAATTTTTTTCCGAAAGGGTCGAAACCCAACCTGCCTCCTTTAACCTTTCGAAAACAGTGCCTTCCAAAGGGTTCCTTTGTTTTAAAATTAGAGTCGTTTCGCCAATGCTTTCAAAGGGATATGTTTCGACACCATCCACTTTTTACTTAGGAAATTTCTTTCGAAAGAGTTGCTTTCGACTTAGTTGTTTTAAGACCCTTTTTGAGATATTGAAGGTTAAACCCAATGATTTTGAAAGGAATGGTTTCAGATTGTTTTTAAAGGTTGTTTCGCATATTTCAACTTGAAACCAACGCTTTTGAAAGGTTTGTTTTAAGTAGAGTACTAAATTCCCTTCGAAAGGTAACTAGTAAAGGCTTTGAATGGGAGGTTCCCCGGTATTTTCGAAAGGTATATAAAAGGTTTCGAAGGGATAATTCCCCAGTGTATTCGAAAAGTTTACCTTAGTGTTAAATGGAAGGTTTCCAATGTTTTCGAAAGGCATATTCAAAGTTTTGTAAATGAGGATGCTTAAGGTTTATAAAGCTTTCGAAGAAGGTGTTTTCAATGTTTTCGAAAGTACTATTGTCAATGGTTTCGAAAGGTATGTGTTGGCCTTCTGGCCTATGGTTATAAAGTAAAGTAGTTACTTATATCGAAAGGTGTACTTCAAATGGTTTCAAAAAGAGTACTTTCAATGGTTTCGAAAGGGGTACTTTCATTGGTTTCGAAAGAGATTGTTTAATGGTTTTAAATAAAGGTTTCAAATGTTTTCATCAACTATGTTTTAAGTAAAGCATATATCAGGGCAAAAAGATTTGAGTGAAGCAAATAATATGTTTTCCTTGTATAAGTATGATTTAAAGGGTTAAATCATTTTAGAATGGTTTTTAAGAAAAATTTAAAGGGTAGTTAACCCTAAGTAAAATGACTCGGATATTTGAATACCAGATGGCATTGGTATAGGGTCACGCCCTATATATTATGTAACATCCCGAAAATTTTCGACTTTCGAAAATTCAACATCGATACTCACTTTATCGACTGCTGAGCCATCGAATGCCGGAAACCCGAAAAGTTATGGTTTTAAGAAAGAAGAAAAAGGTAGAAGAAGAAGATAGAAGAAAAAGAAAGAAGAACAACAACAGAACAAGAGCAGAAACAGAGAACAATATCAAAATCTCACATATCGCAGCGGAACAATATATAATAGATAAATGAATATCGTTTAAAAACAAAAGAATTATATCTGTTATTACATTACATCACATCATATCATCAGAGTCAATAAACAACAATGGACAGTTATATAAACTTGTCCTCATACAGAATACACAGCGGAATAAATACTATCAGATACAAATACTACGTCTCGCCATCTAGCTTGCTTCCAAAGCTCCAGAATATCCAAAATATCCTGATAACATAACTCTAGGCTGCCCGTGTGGAAATTGGTGGGCACCCAGAGTTTAGAAGGGAATAATAAACTCCGAGTCAGTCATGGTGACTGGTGTGAGATCGTAAAACAGTTATTTTTCACAAAGAAAATAAAACAAATTCGCAATGCTTTTGGAAAATGAAACTACCATAAGACCTCCCGCCACACACACAATGCAAACGCAGAATTGGAGGAGATTTCTTCTTATGATAATCAAAGATGCTTACTACGCAAATCATTGGATATTATTATTAATGTCTAGTGTAGAAAACATTTCGAAAGTATAATATTAATCTTAGCCAGCATAGGTACCATTATACTATGCCTACTATAGCTGCTATATTAGATAGCAGGTTCTACAACTAAAACCGTACAAATTTCGTATTTGGGAAATGGATTTCCAACAAATGGTCAGGCTAAGGAACTTCCTTTCCTCCTGCCGAATAGGATCGCCTCTGGCTGGACGTCCCGAGAGACAAACTGCTCTCTGCCAAACAAGGCCGGGTTACCCCTGTAACAGGTAACTCACGAATATGTCATCACCCGGTCCTTTGGGACCTTTATCCGAGCGCTCGATATCCAACATCACACATCATAAAGAAAGTGTATCCACATGAGTAAGTATCTGGGCTCCATACCATGATACCACCCCTTTCCAGAAGGAAATGACATACCCTAAAGGGCGCGACCCTCATAACCTTGCCGCAACATTCCTGTTTCGACCATTTCCGGGGTGTGAGGCTCGACGAAGTCTCGTCCACAAAGCTACGCTTTTTCAAAAAGCCCTGCTTCGGGTCAAACAAAATGATCAACCTATGATCATTAAGATATAAGATCAAACAAATGATCATATCACAAATGATCAAACACTGATCATTTTACAGCAACACTCAGTATGCCACGTTACCAAATTGGGATATATCGCTGATAAATTTCAACTATATAACCTCTGAGCTCGTACGTCTCAGAGAAGGGTGTTAAGCTAAGAGAATAAATTCTCCGCCACCAACAGATATGTATTTGAAAGAAATCAGCTTTATATCTCAAATTGTAACGTCAGACACACAATCCATACAAGTCTGTTCCGGGATCGAACAGAACCGAAGGCACTTCTCACGAAGCCCTTGCAAATCCGGATAATTTCCAATCACGTCCGGACTTCCCGTCACTAAGGATGATTAAAACCTCTAAACCGGAGATCAGCCGATGTAGAGTAACTCGATGGTAATCCTTCCGTTTTCAAAAATATCCGGTCTTCAACACCGGTCAGCAAATGCGATTCATAACGACGTATCACGTATTCGGAATGGGTTATACGACCCCATGGTCCTTTCCCGGCTAACCCGAATAGTGAGCGTTTATTCAAAAATAAGTGTGGCATTCAAATTCATCCAATTCACAACAAATACCTATCTAAAGGTAATTATTGATAGTTGGTTATTTAACTATCAATAAAGATGCGCAACATCATCAGATTCCAAATAATTTTCCAAATTATTTTATCTTCCAAAATATCTTTTACTAGATATAAAATTTCCACACTTAATCATTTGAAAACAATTTCAAATCAATTTCCACATTTCATTTTATCTTTGAAGATAAAATCTCAAAACAGTTCATTTCATATTGGAAAAGCATTTCCATACTTATTTAAAAATAAGTATTTCACAAATCATTTATTTTCAACATTTGAAAATATTCGATATACTTAAATCAAAATTAAGTATATATTCATTCTTCAAGGAAATCGTTTTCTTTAAACACATTTATTTGAGTCAAAACGAATGTTACGTAAAACATCGTTACGACGACTCAAAATCACTAGTATAGGGATTCGAATTTAGATAGATATATAAATCCCAATACTACATTAAAACATTTCCTTTCGGAAATCATTTACTATAACAACAGTGTTATAGTCCATCATTTCCTTATTTCTCGAAAACGTCTATTTCAACAATAAATGTTGAAATCTATGATTTCGATATTTAACACGTTTAAAACATCTTTTAAAACAATTAACTTCATTTTACAATATCGCTTTTCCAAAACTATCCATTTTACTTAACAATATATTCACTGTCCAAAATCGTGAATACACTTTACTAATTACATTTCACTGTTTTCTACACATTTTATTTCAATAATAATTCGCTATCCAAAATCGCGAATATATCTCCTTTAATAATCTTCTATATTTAATTTATCAAATCCAATTGATCTCGAATTTATAAAACAACGTTTATAAATTCTATTTCTGTTTTTAATAACAACTTCAACTTACAAATCTTCTTTTTAATAATTCGATAAATATTCCATCTAAAGGTAAAAATCCAATTTATAAGTTAATCTCTTATAAATCTTTTATTCTACAGTTTCATCCATTTTACAACTTCACAATTTATAAATCTATAAATTTCATTCACTTACGGATTCCATAATATTTCATTTTTAACACTTATAAAAACTCGTTTTATAAGTCCAATATTTTGATTTATAAAATATCAATTTTATAAATCTTTCTATACAAATCGTTTATAGTTATTCAAAAATCCCAACTTAAACCATTTTATAAATAAATCAACTTTTGTTTCAAAAACAACACTTCGGTTATATTTCACTAAAAATTATAACTTTTATAACTTTAAAATTTTACGTTTATAAATCGATTCAAAAATTCCATAAAACGTATATTTTCAAAAATCACTTTAAAAACCTTTTTAAAATAAAAGTCGTTATTTTTGAACTTCAAAAGCTGAATCCGATGATGCAACAACACCAATCAGTCCATCACAACAGTCAATATCATATATCAATATGATAACAGAATATACATCAATATCTGTAAATAAATAACTACTGGTGAGGAATCCAGTTGGATCCCTCCAACCTGTTTCCCTGCATCCACAGACGTTAGCACAATACCAATTCCGCTCCAGTACGGAATTATCGCGGTATATGGGTTTTTATAAATCCGCTTACTAACGGCGCAATAGGGTCTCATCTGCTATACAAGGCGGGAAATCAATCAATCCAATATATACATATGCCAATATGTATATATTGCTATATATATAGATATATCCTATCATATCTAATATCACATCGAATAGCAATCATCAAATCAATAACTGTAAAAATTCCACATTCAATTTGAGTGAGAAGATCTCACCTTGATTTCAATTCTGTTCCAGCTTTTATTTCGAATAAAATTAAACACGCGTTTAATTTTACCCGAAATTTTCGCTAGCTCCAAACGACTCCAATCCAGTTCCATTGCGTAGTGCTCGGCAATACGATTCCAACGCAATTGATTTCGCATTTTTTCGATCTCGTATGAAAGAGATAGAGCTTTTTAAAGTTTATACAATTATAAATATAATTAATTTACATTTTCTATTTAAATTTTTAACCTAATATTCATATCTGCCGTTGGATTTCATGTGAATATATCTGGGCTGCACCTTCCTTTATCTTCCCCTTCCAGTAAACGTTCGAGACAATGAAACCCAATTGCCGCCCTTCTCATTGAATTTCGCACACCTCATCGATGAACTTGACGACGATCAGAGCACTCCATCTCGAAGCCCGTAGCCTCACACACCAACGGCCAGAAAGCGGGGCCACTCGGCTTCGCCGTTTGTACGCAGTTCGAGGATGAACGGTGGGTCTTCACGCAAACATTATCGCCAATACACTCAACGAAATACGATCTTAACCGTTCACACTATAGATCTCAACGTGTAGAACATATCTCCAGTTGAAACTTTTTGAAATCGCTGCTTGGATTTCGAGATTTTTGAGGGAGAACGAAAGAAGATATCGACCATTAATCTCTATAAGTGGCGGCCGTCTGTTATGAGCTAGGGTTTGGAGAATTATTAATGTATATAAGGATTTTAATATTATTTAATTAAGAAAATTTCTCGATTTAACAGTTAAAGCAAACGGCCTCTAATCCTCACGTTCCGACAAGTTATCCTAAGGTTTTTCCGCATTCCGGACACAATGGAACAGGTTTCGGAAGCTAATTCGATCGTCTGTGGGAGATATGGATTTAAACGATAAATTTAAATTAAACCGATTTAAACCGATTTCAAGGCGTTTTGGCTTGCCCCGGACAAACGGTAAATCCAAAAATTACGAAATTTGAAATCTTACAATAATATCACATTACGGATCCGATGAAACTGGTTTCGTCGAAATCCGAGACCTTTTGAAAAATGACTATTTTAACTCGACGATTTAAAATTAAAATGATATCGATGCGTTTCGAGCTGCCACGGTCAAATGACAATTCCGATTGCTACGAAAATTGAAATCCGATAATAACTATCTATTACGGATCCAATGGAACTGGTCTTGTTCAATTCTGAGACTGTTCGAAAATTGGCTATTTTTACAGTCGATAATTAAATATTAAAATATTCAATTTTCACAAATTAACCCCAAATTCGATCCTGAAAGTTCTATAACCTTTCTATAACTCTAGTATGATTAAGTAAAATTTTACAAATCATTTTCAATCAATTTAAACTCGATTTTCAATTATCTCTGGAATTTCACTATTTAATTTATCGATTAAATTATCACATTAAATCCAATATTCGAGAAATAAATCATTCGACTTCTAAATTCCATTTATTAATATTCAAAATCAATTAAATATTCAAATTTTAATTATCAAAAATTCTGGGTCGTTACAGACTTCCCCCCTTAAAAGAATTTCGTCCTCGAAATTACAAGTCAGGAAGAAAGAGTCCTTAACACGTCTACTATTTTTCAACATCCAAATAGTTTTATCAAATTGTCAAAATAAATCTTCCTATTAAAGATTCGTTATTACTTTAACTAACTCTCCAATTTCAATTATAAGTTCCAAACAACATTGTTTACTTCAAAATTCGAATTCGAGTTTAAATTCAAATTTTAAACTTTCAAAATTTTCTCAAAAATTTTCTAACGCCCTGAATTTCCAAAAAATTTCGCCAGCGTCTCCTTTGCGCGGCTAATACGGCACGACTACAAAACGTTCCTACGGACTCTCAGATTTCAAAAAGAAAAAGAAAAAGCCAAGCGGCTAGAGAAATAAGTCATCAAATCTCATATTCGAATTCAAATACTTACCTTTTGTCGAGCCATTCCAATTTATCTTCGAAATTAAATTCCAATTCCTTTATACCTGTATATCCTACTAGCCATAATATCTAGTTGCATATATTCAAACCATTTCGTACATTTAATTACAAAATTTTCAATATAACTTCTTATACCATCTCTAATTCACTATTGAAGTTACACATATTCATTTATTCAATTTTACATTTCAAATTCATTTGAATTCAATTCACAATTCCAATCTAATTTGGATTCGGTTTATCTCCTGAATATTGAATTTTATCAGCTTCCATTCATTTGTTTCCAATTAGTTTACATTCACTAATTTACATTCATGTTGGTTCATTTTCAATTTGAATTTAATCACATAGCTTTCCAATTTGCTAATTCAATTTCATTAATACTTAATGAATTTATACACAATCAACTAACAATCAAATAACAACCAATGTATATTCAACACAACCAAATTATAAATTTTACATTCGATTTGGTTCAACACTTTTTAAATTACATTGACTTCCATTCAATTTATTTAATTTCTCAACTTCATTAGCTTTTAATGAATTAACACTTATATTCATTATTTCATATCAATACTTTACATTAGATTGATTAACATCCAATCCATTTATTTATTCAATTGCTAATTCATTTTAACAAATACAATTGAATTTCATTTATACAACTCAAGTTCACACTCATTTAATAAATTCACTTTATTAATTTACTTTGATATCAAAATAAACTTCACTTCAACATCACTTAAGTTATTTTCCATTTCAAACATCATTTGTTCAACTTAACTTAAGTTTCCACTTATAAATCCAATTCAGATTTTGTTTTTCTTAACAAAATTCATTTAACCTTTTACCAAAATCAAATTTCATCAATCATTCAAATTTATATCACATTTGACTTTCTTTTAGTTAAATTTCACATCATATTTCATTATGCTACTCAAATTCATTAACTTTACCAAAGTTAAATCTATTATCTCATATCATAAGTATAAATCTTATTTCACTTATATTTACCATATTTAAATTTGGACTTTAATTTTCAAATTTGTTTATCACAACAAAACCTCAATTTCCAATTTACTATGGTAGCAAATCAATCACACAGAAACTCGAAAATGATACTGATGATGCTGCAGTCATCACCCTTATTATTTCCCAGCAACAATAGTGAAATCAGTGCTTAAATTCTTTCAAAAATTTCCTTTTATTCATAAATCACATTTATAAATCTCCTTGCACATAATTTCACTTCTTACATATAAGATTATTTTACCATTGTAAATCATTTTAATTATAACTTCATACATTATAATTCATTGGTTTATACAATTTACTCTTTCACAATTGTTGTTTTCATTTACTTATTCAAACAACTTTAACTAACTTGTATATATTTACATTTTCAAACTATCAAACAATCACTTATATACACTTTAACACTAAAAAATTATTTCTTTATATATAAAATATAATCGAGGTAAAATTATTCCATTTACCCAATTTAAAACAATACTGTGCCGAATTGTTCTATATAAGTGTTTAGAGATCCCTATCGATAGAGTTGTACGGACAATACCGACCAGAATCCATATACCACTCAACAAACCAATCATCACAATATAAAATAATTTTATATTCACTAACAAATACGCACTCATATCTATTATTACACTCAAACTCATTCAAGAGTACTACTGACTCTATCTCTAATGAGTAATACCCAACAGAGCAGGGTTGTCGCTTAACCATATGCTCTGATACCAAATGTAACATCCCGAACATTTTCGACTTTCGAAAATTCAACATCGATACTCACTTTATCGACTGCTGAGCCATCGAATGCCGGAAACCCGAAAAGTTATGGTTTTAAGAAAGAAGAAAAAGGTAGAAGAAGAAGATAGAAGAAAAAGAAAGAAGAACAACAACAGAACAAGAGCAGAAACAGAGAACAATATCAGAATCTCACATATCGCAGCGGAACAATATATAATAGATAAATGAATATCGTTTAAAAACAAAAGAATTATATCTGTTATTACATTACATCACATCATATCATCAGAGTCAATAAACAACAATGGACAGTTATATAAACTTGTCCTCATACAGAATACACAGCGGAATAAATACTATCAGATACAAATACTACGTCTCGCCATCTAGCTTGCTTCCAAAGCTCCAGAATATCCAGAATATCCTGATAACATAACTCTAGGCTGCCCGTGTGGAAATTGGTGGGCACCCAGAGTTTAGAAGGGAACAATAAACTCCGAGTCAGTCATGGTGACTGGTGTGAGATCGTAAAACAGTTATTTTTCACAAAGAAAATAAAACAAATTCGCAATGCTTTTGGAAAATGAAACTACCATAAGACCTCCCGCCACACACACAATGCAAACGCAGAATTGGAGGAGATTTCTTCTTATGATAATCAAAGATGCTTACTACGCAAATCATTGGATATTATTATTAATGTCTAGTGTAGAAAACATTTCGAAAGTATAATATTAATCTTAGCCAGCATAGGTACCATTATACTATGCCTACTATAGCTGCTATATTAGATAGCAGGTTCTACAACTAAAACCGTACAAATTTCGTATTTGGGAAATGGATTTCCAACAAATGGTCAGGCTAAGGAACTTCCTTTCCTCCTGCCGAATAGGATCGCCTCTGGCTGGACGTCCCGAGAGACAAACTGCTCTCTGCCAAACAAGGCCGGGTTACCCCTGTAACAGGTAACTCACGAATATGTCATCACCCGGTCCTTTGGGACCTTTATCCGAGCGCTCGATATCCAACATCACACATCATAAAGAAAGTGTATCCACATGAGTAAGTATCTGGGCTCCATACCATGATACCACCCCTTTCCAGAAGGAAATGACATACCCTAAAGGGCGCGACCCTCATAACCTTGCCGCAACATTCCTGTTTCGACCATTTCCGGGGTGTGAGGCTCGACGAAGTCTCGTCCACAAAGCTACGCTTTTTCAAAAAGCCCTGCTTCGGGTCAAACAAAATGATCAACCTATGATCATTAAGATATAAGATCAAACAAATGATCATATCACAAATGATCAAACACTGATCATTTTACAGCAACACTCAGTATGCCACGTTACCAAATTGGGATATATCGCTGATAAATTTCAACTACATAACCTCTGAGCTCGTACGTCTCAGAGAAGGGTGTTAAGCTAAGAGAATAAATTCTCCGCCACCAACAGATATGTATTTGAAAGAAATCAGCTTTATATCTCAAATTGTAACGTCAGACACACAATCCATACAAGTCTGTTCCGGGATCGAACAGAACCGAAGGCACTTCTCACGAAGCCCTTGCAAATCCGGATAATTTCCAATCACGTCCGGACTTCCCGTCACTAAGGGTGATTAAAACCTCTAAACCGGAGATCAGCCGATGTAGAGTAACTCGACGGTAATCCTTCCGTTTTCAAAAATATCCGGTCTTCAACACCGGTCAGCAAATGCGATTCATAACGACGTATCACGTATTCGGAATGGGTTATACGACCCCATGGTCCTTTCCCGGCTAACCCGAATAGTGAGCGTTTATTCAAAAATAAGTGTGGCATTCAAATTCATCCAATTCACAACAAATACCTATCTAAAGGTAATTATTGATAGTTGGTTATTTAACTATCAATAAAGATGCGCAACATCATCAGATTCCAAATAATTTTCCAAATTATTTTATCTTCCAAAATATCTTTTACTAGATATAAAATTTCCACACTTAATCATTTGAAAACAATTTCAAATCAATTTCCACATTTCATTTTATCTTTGAAGATAAAATCTCAAAACAGTTCATTTCATATTGGAAAAGCATTTCCATACTTATTTAAAAATAAGTATTTCACAAATCATTTATTTTCAACATTTGAAAATATTCGATATACTTAAATCAAAATTAAGTATATATTCATTCTTCAAGGAAATCGTTTTCTTTAAACACATTTATTTGAGTCAAAACGAATGTTACGTAAAACATCGTTACGACGACTCAAAATCACTAGTATAGGGATTCGAATTTAGATAGATATATAAATCCCAATACTACATTAAAACATTTCCTTTCGGAAATCATTTACTATAACAACAGTGTTATAGTCCATCATTTCCTTATTTCTCGAAAACGTCTATTTCAACAATAAATGTTGAAATCTATGATTTCGATATTTAACACGTTTAAAACATCTTTTAAAACAATTAACTTCATTTTACAATATCGCTTTTCCAAAACTATCCATTTTACTTAACAATATATTCACTGTCCAAAATTGTGAATACACTTTACTAATTACATTTCACTATTTTCTACACATTTTATTTCAATAATAATTCGCTATCCAAAATCGCGAATATATCTCCTTTAATAATCTTCTATATTTAATTTATCAAATCCAATTGATCTCGAATTTATAAAACAACGTTTATAAATTCTATTTCTGTTTTTAATAACAACTTCAACTTACAAATCTTCTTTTTAATAATTCGATAAATATTCCATCTAAAGGTAAAAATCCAATTTATAAGTTAATCTCTTATAAATCTTTTATTCTACAGTTTCATCCATTTTACAACTTCACAATTTATAAATCTATAAATTTCATTCACTTACGGATTCCATAATATTTCATTTTTAACACTTATAAAAACTCGTTTTATAAGTCCAATATTTTGATTTATAAAATATCAATTTTATAAATCTTTCTATACAAATCGTTTATAGTTATTCAAAAATCCCAACTTAAACCATTTTATAAATAAATCAACTTTTGTTTCAAAAACAACACTTCGGTTATATTTCACTAAAAATTATAACTTTTATAACTTTAAAATTTTACGTTTATAAATCGATTCAAAAATTCCATAAAACGTATATTTTCAAAAATCACTTTAAAAACCTTTTTAAAATAAAAGTCGTTATTTTTGAACTTCAAAAGCTGAATCCGATGATGCAACAACACCAATCAGTCCATCACAACAGTCAATATCATATATCAATATGATAACAGAATATACATCAATATTTGTAAATAAATAACTACTGGTGAGGAATCCAGTTGGATCCCTCCAACCTGTTTCCCTGCATCCACAGACGTTAGCACAATACCAATTCCGCTCCAGTACGGAATTATCGCGGTATATGGGTTTTTATAAATCCGCTTACTAACGGCGCAATAGGGTCTCATCCGCTATACGAGGCGGGAAATCAATCAATCCAATATATACATATGCCAATATGTATATATTGCTATATATATAGATATATCCTATCATATCTAATATCACATCGAATAGCAATCATCAAATCAATAACTGTAAAAATTCCACATTCAATTTGAGTGAGAAGATCTCACCTTGATTTCAATTCTGTTCCAGCTTTTATTTCGAATAAAATTAAACACGCGTTTAATTTTACCCGAAATTTTCGCTAGCTCCAAACGACTCCAATCCAGTTCCATTGCGTAGTGCTCGACAATACGATTCCAACGCAATTGATTTCACATTTTTTCGATCTCGTATGAAAGAGATAGAGCTTTTTAAAGTTTATACAATTATAAATATAATTAATTTACATTTTCTATTTAAATTTTTAACCTAATATTCATATCTGCCGTTGGATTTCATGTGAATATATCTGGGCTGCACCTTCCTTTATCTTCCCCTTCCAGTAAACGTTCGAGACAATGAAACCCAATTGCCGCCCTTCTCATTGAATTTCGCACACCTCATCGATGAACTTGACGACGATCAGAGCACTCCATCTCGAAGCCCGTAGCCTCACACACCAACGGCCAGAAAGCGGGGCCAATCGGCTTCGCCGTTTGCACGCAGTTCGAGGATGAACGGTGGGTCTTCACGCAAACATTATCGCCAATACACTCAACGAAATACGATCTTAACCGTTCACACTATAGATCTCAACGTGTAGAACATATCTCCAGTTGAAACTTTTTGAAATCGCTGCTTGGATTTCGAGATTTTTGAGGGAGAACGAAAGAAGATATCGACCATTAATCTCTATAAGTGGCGGCCGTCTGTTATGAGCTAGGGTTTGGAGAATTATTAATGTATATAAGGATTTTAATATTATTTAATTAAGAAAATTTCTCGATTTAACAGTTAAAGCAAACGGCCTCTAATCCTCACGTTCCGACAAGTTATCCTAAGGTTTTTCCGCGTTCCGGACACAATGGAACAGGTTTCGGAAGCTAATTCGATCGTCTGTGGGAGATATGGATTTAAACGATAAATTTAAATTAAACCGATTTAAACCGATTTCAAGGCGTTTTGGCTTGCCCCGGACAAACGGTAAATCCAAAAATTACGAAATTTGAAATCTTACAATAATATCACATTACAGATCCGATGAAACTGGTTTCGTCGAAATCCGAGACCTTTTGAAAAATGACTATTTTAACTCGACGATTTAAAATTAAAATGATATCGATGCGTTTCGAGCTGCCACGGTCAAATGACAATTCCGATTGCTACGAAAATTGAAATCCGATAATAACTAACTATTACGGATCCAATGGAACTGGTCTTGTTCAATTCTGAGACTGTTCGAAAATTGGCTATTTTTACAGTCGATAATTAAATATTAAAATATTCAATTTTCACAAATTAACCCCAAATTCGATCCTGAAAGTTCTATAACCTTTCTATAACTCTAGTATGATTAAGTAAAATTTTACAAATCATTTTCAATCAATTTAAACTCGATTTTCAATTATCTCTGGAATTTCACTATTTAATTTATCGATTAAATTATCACATTAAATCCAATATTCGAGAAATAAATCATTCGACTTCTAAATTCCATTTATTAATATTCAAAATCAATTACATATTCAAATTTTAATTATCAAAAATTCTGGGTCGTTACATATTAGCTACTAGCCCTCAGCTAATTTAGCCCAAAACTCAAGTGTGTAGGGCTTGGTTCCAGGTAAGACTTAAATGATGGTTACACACAGAAAGTAATATATATGTACAGAGAAGGAGGATAGGTTATTGGTGAGCTTGCAAAACCATTAGGATCAGTGACCCTTGGAGAAGTAAATTAAAGACAGACATCAAGAAGTACGTCTAACAGGTGTTAGATAATTTGTTTAGTTTGTTTGGTAGGACAGAGTCAACCAAAGTTTAGTAGTAAGCGGAACAAAACTACATTATTCAGATAAATGGTTTATTTATTACCTATTTTTAAGCATATATGATATTGCTATTATTGTTACAATCAGTTTGATAACCAGTTGGTTGCAGGATTTTGATTTGCAAAAAGATATGTTTTAATGGGATATTAGTGAGGGGAAACCCGTTTCGCTAAACGACGTGGTCTCGCTTAATATCAGTAAACCAAGATGTAATATTATTATTCACACCAGGCTTTATGTTTGAATCAAAGCTTTTGTTTTCCCCTTACTCTCTTGGGTGCTCAAAATTGATTTGTGTATGTTGAGAGTTTTGGTTTACGGGTTTAGTATGTGGACGAATAAAGCTTCCGAAGACAAGTAGGACGCTGATATTAGCTGTACTAGGAGTTATTTTGCTTTATTCTGCTGTGATGTATTAGGACAATTTTTGTCTATTTAGTACTTTGGTCATCCAAGGTGGCATCTTCATATGTCGCTCTTGGTATATTTATGTAATAATTATATTAGATCTGAACTTGGAAAACGATTGGGAATATGTAATTGGATATGAAACATGTTTTGAAATGTAATCAACAAAGATGCTGTTTTTGAAATCCGTGATTTTGTTTCACATTCATGTGCTTCTGATATTATGGATACCATTAACATTATCGTATTTTTTCATAGGAAGTTAATGCTATGAATAACTACATCAAATGTAGCGCTTAGTTTTGGGCCTCAAGGTAGGGGATGTTACATTTCACTCCTTGCCTTATGTAGGTGCTCTCTTCATAGTTAGTTGCCTTGTTTTGGTCATCGTTCACACCTGGATTAGAATGTTCTACAACTTAAATCAACTGAATATTCACTTCTCGAACTAGGTTGCTTAGAAGGCTATGAAACTTGGAAAATGTAGTAAGAAGATATATTGATTCATGATGCAAGAGGGTTGAACGACCCATGAAGCTTCCTTATGGATCGCTAGCGATCCATGGGTAATGGACCGCTAACGATCCATTCCATTAGTGGATTTTTAGGTAATTCTTCTTGAGTCCCTCTTGGCTGATTCCACAGGTCATTTTGGTTGATTCTTAAGTTATTTTGGCCTGGTCTAGATTTTCTAACTCATCTGGATTTCTGCTCGGGTTAAAACCTAGTTAACATTTGCCTCCTAGAATATGCCTTCGTTGGAAACAAGGTGTGCTCTTGAAGTAACTGCTTTGAGTTTCCATTTTGTGAAATCTAGTTGATCGCATCGAGATTACATGCGAATCTAGTTGATCGTATCGAGGTAAATCGTCATCACTCATAAAAACAATCAAATTTTGATCCCACGATTTTCAAGATGGTTGTAAAAAACATGTAGATCACGCTTAGCATGCTTGGAGAACATCGGTTGCAACCCGATGGATCCCTAGCGATCCATAGACTTAAGCAAATTTTCTAGAAACAATTGCCTATCTAGCTTTGCTTCAGCCAACTCTTCTAACTTGGCTTTTTCTACATGAATTTTCCCTACGACCCGAAATAGAGAAACCCTAAGCGACCTGAACAATTTTTCCATTCCCTACCGCTGCCGTTGATCTCTACTGCAAGTGCCTGCTACCGCCGACCTCAACTACTCTCGCCATCATCCCGAGCCAACCCCTAGCATCAGAACCGTCGCTTTTTGGATCACTACCAACCCTATAGGTTGCTAGCCCTAGCTTGGATCGTCACAATCCCGAATTCGAACCAGTTTACCTTCGATCCGAGGTTTGTAATGATGTGTTTATCGTATTGGTGTTGGTTGCCATTGAATTTAGGGCGATCGAGGAGAATGGTGAATGAAGCGAACTGATTGCAATTTATTGGAGGTAGATAGTGGATTCATGTCTTGCACTTGACACATTCTACTATCTTCATATCATAAATCAAAATCGATTAGTGCATAGACTCGATGGTTCCAACGAGGTGGTTTACTATAGAATTGATCATCCTAGATTAGTTTTACAATTGCGCGCTCGGTGTACCTGACAATTGAAAGAGCTTTCCGTGTCGCTTTGGACAATGTATCAATTATCGATCATCGATCGATAATGCGTAAGTGTAGAAGGAATAACTTCAATGAATGACATGAAAAGCTTTTTTCTTTTTCTGCTGCGAGTGATTTATCTACACAGGGTAGAGTGTTCGTTATTTTTAGAATACCGAGCTCATCTGCGCTTGCCTCAACCAACGCTTGGAATCCGATAACTTAGAACAAGTCAACGTCCTTTTGTAATTCAAGCATTAAACATACAGGGATTTCTAGTTAAAATAGAGCTACCTGACCTATGACATAAACAGGTTAGGTAAATAACAATCAGAGTTCAACAATCAATCACTAATCATCAGCCTGGATAGTTATAATAACATGTCTTTACAATTGCTGATAATATAAATAACAAAGCACTGCAGCGGATAATAAACATGTACATGTATACGAAAATGAAGATCTCCAGCTCTCCTGTTGAAGCTCCAAAAGCACCAAATCAGAACTTGTAAAATTACTCGGTCTGATCCGAGTATTGAAAGGGAAGAACGCCCGGATTAGTCTGGTAAACCAGCATGAGAAACACACTCAACTAAATTTATTAAATTACCGAAACTTTTCCTTTCAAAACAAAAGTATCTCGTAAGACACGCCCACACATAAACACGGACATGTTTTTACCTTACGATAACCAAAACATTTCATATCAAATCATCTTATATTATACTAGTGTCTAGTATATACAAATAATATTAATCATAGCCAAAATGGTTACCCATATAGCATTTCGGGGCTATTCATTACGCCAATACAAACAAAATCACAGCTCATAGTGAAGTTTGGATTTCCATACAAATGACCAGGTGAAGGGACTACCTTCCGACAGTACATCTCTAGAGGAATGTACCGAGAAACCATCATAAAGTTCCTCTACCAACAGAAGACCGGCCTATCTCTATAACTAGATAGTACCGAATATATCATCCTCCGGTCGTTACCAACCTTTCCTGAGGGCACTCATAGCTTACAAACCACATTAATTTACATCCCGAACGTCATAGCGGGAAGAAATATATCTAGAAGAGGATGATCATATTCTAATTGGGAATGACCCACTTAGCCTTGCTGCATCTAACCCTGTTTCGGTCATTTCCGGTTGATGAGGCCTGAGGTAATGATTACCTTTCACATATCACATATCACATCACTTTGAATGCCATAAGGCCATTTCCGTTGACTACTAATTGCCTTCCACAAAAATACAACCCTTGAGCTCGTACATCTCAAGGAAGGTGTTAAGCTAAGAGAAGTTGCCTTCTCCGCCACCAACTGATGTACGTTTGTAAAAACCAATGTACGTAATCTTAGAAATGCAATGCCAGACAAACATCCATACAAGCTATCCAGGAACAGGACCAACCGAAGGTACTTCCTACCACATCCTGTCGGGAAATCCCTAGGATTAGTAGCAAATAGTCCTTGCATTGGATATTTCATAACAAAGAGACTACTGCTACTGGATGTATATTAGGATTTTAACCCCAAACGATCAACAAGCAGTCCTCCACTATGAAAATCCTAAATCACAATATCATCGATAATCTGCACAAATCGAACGCATATACGTTGGTCCGAAGTGGTTTTCGGATAAACCGATCCCGATCTCTTCGCACCAACAACGCAAAAGCGTTTCTCAACCTCACACAGAAACTAAGTCTCAAGGACTTATCACGTTTCCAACTTTCAACATGCTATCCTTCGGCCAAGAAGGAAGCTCAATAGTTCGGAGTAATACTCTGCACTATACGAATCAACATCCTCAATAGAAACGATAATCAAGCCTACACAGATGGCTACGTACTAAGTGTACGACTAAATAGTTCCCACATCAAGTCGAGGAACTAAATTGGCCACATTTGATAGTCGGTTATTTAACTATCAAAGCAAACAAACAAATATTTAGCACCATAAGCAATCACTAGGCCCTTTTAATTAATCTTTTATTAATTACACCATTTTCCAAATATTCACTTCAAATTATCTTTAAAAAGATATAATTCCAAAACCATTTCAACTTTCTATATTGGAAAACAATTCCATTTACTTATTTCAATAGTAAAAGCATATTCACAATCTCTTTATTTTCAGTACTTAGAAAATATTACATATACTTAAATCAGGATTAAGTATATATTCTATTCTTTAAGGAAAACATTCTCTTAAACATATTTATTTGGGTCAAAACGAATGTTGCGTAAAACATCGTTAAGACAACCCAAAATCATTAGTATAGGGATTCGAAAATTAGATAGATATATAAATCCTATATACTATACAAAACATCTCCTCTCGAAAATCATTTACTATAACAACAGTGTTATAGTCCATCATTTCCTTACTTCTCGAAAACATCTATTTCAACAATGAATGTTGAAATCTATGTATTCGATACTTAACACATTTTAAATATCTTCAAATCATTTAACTTCATTTAAAAGATCACTTTTCAAAACATGTCTTTTAATTTAAAAGATTATTCACTGTCCAAAATCATGAATATAATTCTCTTATCCAAATTCATTGCTTCTACACATTTATTAAAGGATTATCCACTGTCCAAAATCGTGAATATATTCCCTTTACCAAATTCATTACTATTGCACATTTAAATAAAGGATTATCCACTGTCCAAAATCGTGGATATAATTCCTTTAATAAACTTCTATATTTAACTTATCAAATTCAATTGATTTCGGATTTATAAAATAATGTTTATAAATTCCATTTATATTTATAAAAACTTCAACATATAAAATTCCTTTATTAACAAACCTCATTTATATCTCATTTATATGCCAAAATCCAATTATAAGTTAATTCACTTATAAATCTCTCATTTACAAATTCATTCTTTTTATAAATTCATAAATTTATAAATCTTATTCACTTATAAAATTCAATTATAGCTTCATTTTAACAATTATAAAACTCCATTATAATTCCATCATTTTGATTTATAAAAATTCAATTTTATAAATCTTATATATAAACCATTTATAATAAATTCAAAAATCTCAATTTAACTTATTCTATAAAATATTTAACTCCATATTTCAAAAATCACTTTTCGATATATTTCACAAAACCATAATTTTTTAACATAAAAATTATAACTATTTATTTATTAAAAATAAATTCATTTCCTTAAAAATTCAAAATTTAATAGAACACCTATTTTCAAAATCACTTGAAAATCCTTTTTAATTTGAAATCATCACTTTAATATTTTAGTTTTCCAAAAATAGGCCCAATGCTGCAATAACACTAAATACATCAATCACGGAATCTAAACGTCATATATCACATGATAACAGCATATATATATATATATCAATATCTGTAAATAAAACCAATACTGGTGAGGAATCCAGTTGGATCCCTCAAACCTGTCACCTTCAACAAATATACATATTGGAAAATATATACAATGTCCGCTTCGAGGCAGACGCGCGTACAAAAGGTCATCCGCTCATACACGGAAACGTATAGGGTCTCATCTGCTCCAATAGGCAGGAATATATCCAAATACCAATCAATATATAGATAATATATCATATATTACCCAAAAAATCATCAATCGTCATAAAATAAATTTATTCTCACTTATATAAAAATATAAACGAGTTAGATAGAGTGAGTTGTACTCACTTTTGTTCCAATAGCAGTTGTAGTGTTTTATTCCGAATAAAACTAAACGAGCATTTAATTTTACCCAAAATTTTCACTAGCACCAATCAACTCCAAACCAGCTCTAAAATGTAGTGCTCGTCAATACAGACCCAACGCAACTTGTTTTGTCAAAAAACGGACCTCGTATGAAGAAGTTATGACATTTTAAACATCACACGAATTATTATATAAATTAATTTACAATTTTATTTTTATTTTAAAACCATAAACGAATCCGGGTCGTTCAATTTGCTTCATGAGATTAGGGCCATGCAAGCCTTCTTCTTCCACGTCATTTACATCATGCAACTCAACCCATATAGCCACCTTCAAACCCTAATCGCCGCGACCTCTACACTCGTCTACACGACAATCGAACCACACCACATCGAAGCACTTCGCGAACGGCATCACCGCCTAGAGTACGGTCAAGCTCGACCCAACTATCATGTTGAAAAATGCAAATGAACGCGCATCATTCACGGCCAATTGGCGCCTCCTATGTGACGAATTAGTCGATCACAGCCGTTGATATCCTAGATCTCCTTGCCCTCTACAATTTTCATTTAGGAATCGAAGCTTGAAAGTGAATGGATCGAGAGAAAAATAAGGAGGAAGGAGGGTGTTTTCTGGCCATCGAATGCTAATGGTGGTGGCTAGGGTTTAAAACCCTAATGTTTTGCAAATTGAAGAAAATGTGGCCTTATATAGAAAATTTCGAAACACTATTCACCAGAAAATTTTTCGAACTCCAAACGAAGCGTGTCGTCTGGCGTTTATAATGTTTTACCCCTATTCTGAATACAATGGAATATATATCGAGAGCCAATTACATCATATTTGGAATATAGGTTTTTGAATCGACTTATTTTAATTAAAATTCACTTAAATAAATTCCTACGCGTTTCAGCTTCCCACGACTAAACCGTAAATCCAATTGACACAAAATTTGAAATCCTACAATAATATAACTTTATGGATCCATTGAAACTGGTTTCGTTGAAATCTGAGACTTTGTGAAAAATGACTATTTTTACACGTTAATTAAATATTAAAATATTCAATTTCTGAAGTTTAACTTTTAATTCAATTTCAAAAGTTCTCTAACATCATTCTAATTCAAATAGAATTTAATTCAAGTTTATAAATCATTTTTATCCATATATAATTCAATTTCCAATTATTTCCAAAATTTCAAATATTAAATTAACAATTTAATTATCCAATTAAATCATTATATCTCAAATATAAGTTATTCAACTTATAAAATTTACTTGTGAATATTTAAAATCAATTAAATATCCAAATTTCAATTGACTGAAATTCTGGGTCGTTACATAACCAGGTTGGATAAAAGTTCTATTATATAGAATGAAGCATATGTTATCTCGACGTAAACCAAGAGAAGGAAGCCGATACCCTTAGAAGCAGAATCGATAATATTATGCCCTCGCAAATGATTCCAGCAGTGGATACGTCTTTGGCACCATAGGCTCAATATGGTCAATTGATGTCGATTAGTCCGGTCGTCGATCAAACTCCTCCAAACTTTAGATTTTTACTTAACCCTCAAGGGAGAGCTTCCACTATCATTTCTGCTAAAGTTCTACACAATATTTGTTTACAACATGGTATTTCGAATGATGATGTGTGTCTTCCACTTAAAAAGAGTTTGCACATGTGCCACCTTGGGGGTCCACCGCCTGTCATTGGTACATATGTATGAATGGTACAGTGCACATTCAACCGTTTCTTGAGAGACACTCTTTTGAATTTGGGAATAGCCCCATATTAGATTCATCCTAATAGTTATGCATTTTGACTTTTATTCATTTTTAGTTTATGTAGACATTCAACTGTGCCCCAAGCTTCGATGAATTGAGACACTTCCTTTCATTCAAGAAGAGAGACGATTGTCTCTTGTTATTATTGAGGCTCAGAGAAATCGAAAAATCGTGTTGCAACTCTAAAGCAACTTATCCCTCTTCAAGACCCAATATTTCCTCGTTAGATGTCTTGAAGGATTTAATCGTCTTTGGATGACAGGGGTAAGCTTTCTCTTCTCTCGTTGAGACTTATTATGTTGGTGTGGGGTTTTAATCGGGTGAATGATTCTTATAGTTATTCCGAGACCAAATAAAGATCTGGCATTGGACTCTATCTTCCATACTCTGAAGGCCATAGATGCTTGAGAGAGATCGGTCAAATTTTTGCTGACGGACGAGAATTTGCATCGGTATGGATTGTTACATCCCTGAAGGCCTACTGTTACTATTGAGGCTCCATCCGCTACCTATTCCATGATTAGAATACAGTCCACTTCTTCATTGCATGATTATGAAGAGAGCGGCCTACAAGGAGAAGAAGGTCCATCCAGTGGATCAACTGAGGAAATTCATGAAGAAAATGGCGCTATGACCGAGCTATTATTCCAAATAGGATGCCTCCGATCTTGGAGGAAGGGAAAGAGGAGTTCAAACAACGAGAAGGCAAGGCTACCGTGATCGTAGAAAAAGAGGAAGTTGAAATTGAGAGCGGAAGTGACAATGACCCCTCCTTTGGCGATGAGGAGTTTGATACACATTCCACTGAAGGAGATCTCAAATCATGTGATAAAACTCCGAGAATGAGTCCCATTCTCCTGAGTTCGCCTCTCAAATAGGTTTTTGCTAAAGATTCTCGCCCAACAACTAAACGACTTCACGGTTGACTGCCTAAGGAAACCAATATTGACTTTGGGGACTTGAGCAACGTTTATGTGGACATTGCAAACTCGTAGGAGATGATTTTGACTCCAAGGGATTGTTTTCTCTCTTTGGTCATGCTATTTTCAGAGTTTGCCTAACTCCCACAATAGTCGCTTCCCAACCTGGTTTGTGAAGTCCTTTTAGGGTGCCTACAACACGTTAAATACTTCTCTAGGGTTATACACACTCATATATACATTATTTGAGCTCATTTTATACCGCTATAGTTACTTCATTTTTTCTTATATTAGGTACCATATGAGGTCATGAACTTTACGAAGATCTTAAACAATTTACAGATTTATAACATGGGTTGAAACGAGCTTCAAACCGCCACCAGCCTCGGAGAAACTAAGGAAGAATGGAGGAGGAGAAAAGGTTGGGAAGCTGAAGCTCATCATCGGGATGATAGGAACCGAGGCAAAGTTTATTTGGATGGCTATGAGAAGAGGAATACTCTCGATGATCCGAAAGATCTATCCAAAAATTCGAAAGTAGATCGTGATCCTTATCCTGTCGAGCACCACACATCTACCCCGTCTAGTTTCTATCGGAACCGAGGTTCGGACATCTACTTTTCAGGTCGCTCCATCACCTAAGCTCCGTCAACACATGTTGTGCCAGCTTTCGATTTTTCACGCCCTCGTATGAGGCTTGCTTATATTTTCTCATCTGGACCAACTAAACTTGAATCTGCATTCCTTGGTTGGTTCCTAAAGGGAGTTAAATTCGATCATGACCTATGATCAATTCGGAAGGATTCTTATATACCCCATCTGTAGGCGATTCAGAGCGACTTGGATGAAGTTGAAGGATGGGAGAAATTATGTAAGTAGCTAGCCGATAGAAATTGTAACAACTATCAAGTGATTCTTTATTTCGAGTCGGAAAAGGATGATTTCAAAAGGATGCTAATGGAATGTGATGTCAAAATTGATCAATTGACAAAAGAGAGGGATGTTGCCATTCGAGATAGTAAGAACAATGCTAGTTTGCTAAAGGAATTGAAGGAGGCTCATGCAAAAATTGAAATCGTCTTTAGAGATGAAATCAAGAAAGCCCATGCTGATGAAGTCAAGCTTAAAAAAGAGCTTGAATGTAACATCCCGTATCTGGAAGCCAAAAGCTAAGCACTGTGGATGCTTCAGTCATCCACCGTATTAACTTCTGGTAACGAATTACGGTAATGCTAATGGTTTCCATAATACAATAAGCACTTGAATATGAACAAAATCACAAATTAAAAAAAAACAATAATTATAGTGATTACATTTCAATAAAATCATATGCAAGTTACAGCAATCCCCAAACGTATCCCAAGCAATGATCAAATATAATTTACAATAATATGCCAAGAGCGACATATGATGGAAGCCCCCTTGGATGATCAAAGCAATATAGACATAACTGTCATAATACATAGTGGAAATAAAACAAAACGAACAAAATTCCCAAATTAGCTATCCATCAGCCACTTGCTCGTCTCCGGAAGCTTTATTCGCCAAAATTGCTAAAACCTGAAAGCCTAAACCCTCAGCCCAATCAAATCAAATTTTGAGCACCCGAGAGTTTAAGGTGAAAGAAAAACATCGAGTCAGACATAAAGCCCGGTATGAATAATTATGTTACATCTCTGTTTACTAATATTTAGTGAGACCATGCCACTTAGCGGAACAGTTTTCTCCTCATTAATATCCTTTTTCAAAACATATATTTTGCAAATCCTTTCCTGCAACCAAACTATTTAATCAACTGATTATAATAATAATATAGCAAGATCCATTATGCTAAAAGCATGAATAAAATGGACTAACTTCCGAAATCTAGGCTAACTGCCCTATATTGGACTAACTGTCCTAAAACTGATTATACCAAAGTAGCAACATCCTTTATGCTAATAAATGGACTATCTATCCATAAAACAGGTAAAAAGTGGACTAATTGTCCTTAAGAAGTAGCAAGGTCTGTTATGCTAACAAATGAACTAACTGTTCATAATCTGGGCTAACTGCCCTTAATTGGACTAACTGTCTTTTGGACCGACTGCCCTCAAAATGGACTATCTGAATTTAAATGAGCTAACTGCCTGAAATTTACTTAGGGTTAACAACCCTTTAAACATTTCTTCAATACCTTTCTCAAATGATTTAATCCATCAAATCATACATATACAAGGAAAATATATCTTTAGCTTTACTCTAAGCCATTTTTCCATGTTATATATACTTGACTCAAAATAATGTTGATGATGTTCAGTAAGGATTATTTATCCTTTTAAAATAAGTTAAAGTCCTTTATAACTTAAAACACTTAGGCTATTCTGCCATTTTATCATATTGAAACCTTGTTTAAAATATTTAAACAACCCTTTCGAAGCCCTTGAAGGTAACTCCTCCGAAATCTTTGAAAGTACCCCTTTCGAAAACATTGAAGGTAACTCCTTCAAAACCCTTAAAAGTAACTCTTTCGAAACCAATAAAAGCCTTTCATTTAAAAGCTTTAAAATATAAGACATCGTCTTTTAAAACCATTTAAACCTTGCCTTTCGAAACCATAGGGAAAACCTTCCTTTCGTCCTTGTCGAAACCCTTGGGGACCATCCCATTCAAAACCCATTCATTAAAACCTTTCAAAAGCATCAAAACTAAAGTCTTTCGAAAGAACTTGGGTTCAATTTAAAGCATGTGGAAACCTTTCGAAACCATTCGAAGTTAACTACTTTGAAACCCATTAAGACGTTTCGATCAAAAACATTTGGATTATGCCTTCAAGTAGAGCAAAAGGATCGGATATACATTAGATTTAAAAAGCATCTGCTTCGAACCCCTTTCTTAAATAATGAAGTGATGGTATCGAAACCATCCCTTCGAAAGCAATGGATAGATGGCCAAATTTTTAAACAACAAAACAGTCCATTCGAAATCACCTTGATCGAAAGGTAGGAAGCGGTAGCCATAGGCTTCGACTATGTTAAAAGAAATCATTTCAAACAAAAGAGCAACCCAATCGAAACCATTCTTTTAAACCATTTGACTTAGCCAAAAGCATTTAGGTCGAAAGCAACTTTGTCGAAAGCAAGCAGGCGTATTTTCTTTAAACCAAAACAAAGCCTTACCTCTTTCACAACCCCATGGTTTTGACCCTATACCTTTCGCCCTCTTCCAATTCACTACGTAACCGTTACCTGATAACATGTGCATTGGTTTCGACTGTGGCAAAAGGGGAGGGATAGAGGCGGAACCTGGTGCCATAGGAGACGAAACTGTCAAAAGCCTGTTTATTTGTACTTAAAAATTGTCCTTTTGTACCAAACCTACCTTGTTTGTCTAAATCTGATTGGTTGGCTGGTTTTTGTTATCAAAAGTGCTGCCATATTTCCATATTTGGGAATTTCAACATTGTAATAAAAGCCCCTTCTCCTCTAGAATTATATAAAACATTTAAGTCCTATACCTTAAATAATTTTATAACTATTAAAACACCTTGGAAAATCTGGAAAAATTCCTGATAATAATTTTATATATGTTTTCCAACATATAAAATTTTCAGACCCAATAATCAATTATTTACCCGTAAATAATTTTACAGTCCAAAATACCATTTTCTTTACTGGAAAATTCGTTTTAAATCCACGAAAGTTCAGAAAAATCTGGAGATTGAAACCCATCTCTAAAATATCATTTTAGATCTTCATAAAAATTTGCAAGCAAACTGGATGTCATTTAATAGGGTTTAATCTCAAAACATGTCATAAAATCTATATGAACATACTGTTCGTCGTCGGAAATTCTATCGGTTTAGAAAACCGTCGAACGAATTTAAATTAAAATTTACCGCAAGCGCACGGTGTACTATTGAAGTACGTGGCGAGTACGGGTCCATCCGCAGGGAATTGTGAGAGATTAAAAACTATTCAATCAAATTAGACCAAAGTGAGATGAAAGTTGTTAACTACAAAAGGAAGCTAAAGCTAGAATTAAAATGTAATTAAAAAAATTTATTGAACTAGAGAATAATTTAGAGGCAAATCCACTCTCATATTTTTGTAAATCAACAAACAAACAATTTGTGATCTCTAGCTTTTGATCTTAAGTGAAATATTGTTGTATTTATCATAAGTATGGTTTGTTTATGTTATTAATAAACATAACTCAAACCATCAAACTATAATACAACAAATAAACCACTTATAATTCCTATGAAAATGAAGCCAAAGCAAAAACTATTTTAAGTATGATCTATTTACTATTGTAACTAGTAATATAGATCATCAAATTTCATTTTTACTTTCTTTTCACAATCAAAAATGGATTAGCAAATGATGATGCATCTTGTGTTTATGTTGAATAAGTATAGCTCATTTGCATAAGCAATATAAGCTATCAACCCCACTTGTATAAACTTGCATCAAAATTCACTTTCATAAAGCACAAACAAAGAGATCATAAATCATAACAAATGTTGAAATTACATAATATTTGAGAGCTTCATTACCCCTAAATTGAAGGGGTTTAGCTACTCTTTTGTGGCATTGAAGCAACACAAGTAAATTTCAACATTAAAAAGAGAAGAAAATAGAAAATAAGCAAAGAAAGCAAAAGAGATTAGTTACTAACTACTTGCATAAAAATATAAAACTACACTACTTGCATAAATGTAAATCTAAGCTATGAACATTAAAGGAAAGAGAGCATAGAAATAAACATCAACAATAAAAAAAAGAAAAGCATGTAGAAAAGAGAGAAGAAAGAGGCTTGGAAGCCATTTTTATTTCATAGAACATTGAGCTTACAATTTGATCTCTTAATTTTCTAAGTAAAATGAAAGAGTAGAAGATCATTTACATGTACATAAGAGGGCTATTTATACATGCATAAAACCCTAATTCTATTTTTAGGGGGCTTCCCAAAATACCCCTTAGGAAGTGTGGAGGCCAAGTAATCATTAGCTTCTACTAATCATCATTTAAGTGTACATGAAGCCATTAATTCCATAAGCATGTTCATTAGCCTCTAATTTGTACATTAAGATAGGCGGGTAGGTGGGGTCCTCCATGATCTTCACTTTGAATTATTTCCCCTTCTTTCCTTTGTATTCATTTGTGCATGCATGTATCTTCATATAAGCCTCTTCCTTATGCATCCAAATTCCTATAAAAATCATCAAGAATGTCCAAGTAAAAATTCTCAAATTTACACATGCACAAAAATGACAATTTTGCCCCTGAATGAAGATGAAAATATGATGGTTTGAAAAATAATTGAATTTTGGTTTTAACATGTACAAATGCTAAATATGATGTTTATTTAAATAAAAAGAGATAAAATATGGATGTAAATATATGCACATTTACGTGCACATCACATACATAAATAATCAACATGTCTATATAATCATTATATCATTCGAAAACATGGCAAATCAATGCAAATTATTCGGACTTAATCTTAAACCGAAACCAATAAAAATTTGAGATGTAAGCATTATTCACCTTTGCTTTAGAGATTAAATTAGATTGAGAATTGAATGGATTTGTTTTGAATTTTCTTTTCCTTTAGCTTTTCTTAGTTTCTTCTTCCCCTTTCCTTGTTAATGCAGCCAACCTCTTTTATAAATTTTTTGAAATGAATTGAACGTGTAAGCTATACACGGCCAAGGTTTCGAGATATAGGAATGGCCTATTTCCCATATTACCCCTCCTCTAATTCATTTTATACCCTTCTTTAATTTATTTATTTTAAATGGCACGGCTACCTTATTTAAAATCAAATCTCAATCCCCAAATCAACACGTTATTTTATTTATTTTAACTAACTAAATAACCTAAATAATGTTACCAAAAATCTGGGGTGTTACAAACTACCCTCCTTAAAGAATTTCTTCCTTGAAATTACGATAAGGGACACAATAAATCAAACAAGAAGGTAAGACATACCAACAAACATATCAGGATAAGTATCTCTAATCCTGCTCTCAACCTCCCAAGTACAGTCTCTGTCATCGTCAGTCCACTGAACTTTGACTAATCTGATTGTCTTGGTTCTAAGCCTCTTCTCATCTCCCACAATAATGCGAACTGGCTTTCTCACTATGGTCAAGTCTGGTGCTACCACTAAATCATCTAGCACTATCGGTGCAATAACAGTTCTAACAAACTTTCTGAGATGAGAAAAATATTGTGGACACCTGCCAAACTGCTTGGTAACTCAACTCTATATGTGAGTTTCCCGATCCTCTCAGGAATAGGAAAAGGTCTAACGAACCTAGGAGATAACTTCCCCAATTTCCCAAACCGAATTACACCCTTCATCGGTGATACCTTGACGAAAACCTGGCCTCCAACTAAGAACTCCAAATCTTTTGGCCTCTTATCTGCATAACTTTCTACCTAGACTAAGCCTCCTTCATTCTAGCCTGAATGACCTCAATTTTTTCTACAACCTCCCTAACCAAATCTGGACCAAGAATCAACCTATCCCCGTTCTCCAACCAACAAACAGGAGATTTGCATAGCCAACCAATCAAAGCTTCAAACGGTGTCATCCCCATACTAGTCTGATAACTGTTGTTATGCGAAACTCGACTAGATGCAGATGGTCCTTCGATAAACCCTCGAAATCCAGAACACAAGCTCTTAATAAATTTTCCAAGATCTTGTTAACTCTTTCTATTTTCCCATCTATCTGCGGATGGTCAGCAGTACTCATCTTGAGCTTGGTTCCTAAAACTTTCTACAGACTCTTCCAAAACTCACTATTGAACAAGGAATCTCTGTCACTAACTATACTGCTAGGACCTCCATGCAGTCTAACCACATTCTTCATGAACAACCTTGTGAAACAGATGTCGTCCTGGTTGACCTAACTGGAATGAAATGGGCACTCTTAGTCAATCTGTCCACTATGACCCATATACTTTCATTTCCTCTGTTCGACCTTGGAAACCCGTCAATGAAGTCCATAGAAATAGAATCCCACTTCCACACTGGAATATCTAACGGCTGAAGCAAACCACTAGGCTTTTGGTGTTCGGCCTTTGCTTCCTAGCAATTCAAGCACTACTTTACACACAAGCCAATATCCCACTTCATACCTTCCTAGAAGAAACTCCTCTTCATATCCCGATACATCTTAGTACCACCGGGATGTATAGTGAACTTCGAACTATGGCATTCCTGCAAGACTTCCTTTCTTATGTTTCCTACACTCGAAACACATAATCTTCCTTTCTTTCTCAACCACCCATTTTGGTCAAGACTGAAATCTTTCAAGTCATCGCTCTTGGTTCCATCCTTTAGCTTCCTGATTCGTTCAACTAACAGTGGATCCTCCATCTGCTTAGAAGCAATCCGTTCAATCAACGCTGGTCGAACTTCCAAATTAGATAAGACAACTATATCTCCACTAGATCCAGCCATGGATCTCCACTTCACTCCGCAATCTGCTTGCGCTTCTAATCTTTCCTCTCAGCAATCATCGCTAACATTGCATTCTGATGCTTCCTGCTAAGTGCATCTGCAACCTTGTTTCCTTTTCCTGGTGTGCCCTCAACCCCAAAATCATAAGCGGCTATAAACTCTAACCACCTCTGCTGTCTCATGTTCAGCTCTTTTGGGGAGAACAAATACTTCAGCGACTTACGATCTGTATATAACTCGAACCTTTCTCCTAAAAGGTAATGTCTCCAAACCTTCAAAGCAAAAATAATTGCGGCCAACTCCAAATCAAGTTTCGGGTATCTGACCTCATGCGGTCTAAGCTGTCTATAAACTTAGACAATCACTTTACCTCTCTGCATCAGCACTGCTCCTAATCCTATTCCACATGCATCGGTATAAACTACAAAATCCCGATTCCCCTCTGGAAAAACCAACACAGGTGCATGGGTCAATAAGTGTTTCAAACTCCGGAATGCTTCCTCACACTTATTGGTCCATACAAACTTCACATCCTTTCTTGTTAGCTTGGTCATTGGTGCTACTATCCGCGAGAAATCCTTAATGAATCTCCGATAATAACCAGCTGACCGAAGGAATTTTTTTATCTTGGTTACTATCTCGAGTCTCTTCCAACTATTCATTGCAAAAACCTTAGTCAGATCCACTGACAACCCTTCCTCTGAGACTACATGACCAAGAAACATCACTTCCTTCTTCAGAAGTGACACTTTGAAAACTTCGCTTTCAGTTGATGCTTCCTCACCATCTCAAGCCCCTATCTAAGATGAACTTCATGCTCTATTTCATCCTTAGATTAAATCAAAATATCATCTTTTAAAACCAATATGAACCTATCCAAGTGCTCTTGGAAAATCCGGTTCATCAAATCCATAAAGATAGGTGGCACATTCGTCAGTCCGAACAGCATAACTGACCATTTGGATGATCCATATATGGTCCTGAACACCGTCAAAGGTATCTTACCCTCTGCTACCCTGAGCTAATGGAAATTGTTGCCAAATCCAACTGGGAAAATACCTTTGCTCCACTCAACTGGTCGAACAAATCGTCAATCCTAGGCAATGGATATCGATTCTTTAACGTCCTCTCATTCAACTTATGATAATCGATACATAGCCTCAATGATCCATCCGGCTTCTTAGAAAACATCGATGCTGCACCCAATGGAGAACTACTCGACCTGATAAAACTCTTGCCTTTTAAATCCACCAACTGCACTTTCAACTCCCTCATCTCTGAAGGGGTCATCCTGCTTAGTGGCCTACCCACTGGTTCTGCTCCCAGAACCAAATCTATTTGAAACTCAATGGCTCGTTTCGGCGGCAATCCAACAATAGGCTCAAAAACATCTGGAAATTCTCTAACCACGAAAACTCGGCTCAACTCATCCTCTAATTCCAAAGCACTCAACAAAGCAAACACTACACTGTTAGAACCTTGTACGATATAAACAATCCGGTCGCTACAATTAGGGTGTCTAAGAGATATCTTCCTACCCTGGCAAAATATCCTAGCATTGTACTCACCTAACCAATCCACCCCAAGGACAATCTCGAGCCCCACAAAAACAAACACATGCAAACTGCACACAAAAGTATGAGCTAACATGTCAAACTCAAACTGGTTACACCTCAACCCTAGAGTTGCATACCCTCCTATTGGATTCGCAACCCATATGGACATAACTAAATATGTGGGTACAAGGTTAAGCTTATCGATAAAACATCTAGATATAAAAGAATATGATGCGCTAGTATTAAATAAAACGCAAACAAACATACCATGAATCCGAAGTGTTCCACCAAGAACCGCCTTTCTCTTCTCCTAGGTTGTTGGCATAGAAGCAGTAGGCTCCAATGCATACACCTTGCCCTTATCATATCTAATGGGCTCCTTGCACTGGTTCTTGTAGTGGCCTATCTGGTCATAGTTGTAGCACATAACACTCTTCTTTCCAGCTACATCCTTTTCCTTCCCAACGTGACACTCATTAGCAAAGTACCCCTTCTTGTCGCACTTATAGCAGCAATCTCAAACTTCCCTTTCTTAGCTGTTCCACCCTTCCGAGCATCTTTTTTCGGAAAGAACTTCCTCTTTTGGCCCTGCCCAACCTAGATCTCCTTAGCTTTGCTCTTCTCTAGAGACTCAAGAACCTCTTTCTGCCTCATAACCATTTCCACAACAACATCAGAAGGATCCCCAATGTGAGAAAATGTTGCACTAGCCAAATCAGGGTTCAATCCACTGATGAACTTCTCATTCCACTTCAAAACTATATCCACTGAAGCATACCTATACCGGGCTAACCGTTCGAACTTCTTGGCAGACTCTGCAACTGACATCTCAGAGTGAATTAACTTAGAAAAATGCCTGATCAAAGCTGACTGTGCCATAACAGACATGAACCTCTCATGGAACCTCCTCTTGAAATCCTCCCAGGTCATTGCATCCTCATCAATCGTCACAGTCACACTGTTCCACCAGAACAATGCGGCTCCCTGAAGCTGTCTAGATGCTAACATCCTCTTCAGCTCATCATTGAGCCCCAAATCTGCAAAAATCCTTTCGCAGTGCAACAGCTAGTTTTCCATCCAATGGCATCCTACATTCCCCTAAAGGACTTCCCTCCAAGCTTAACATCATCTCCACTCATCTTAGCAAAATGGTTAACTACCGGTACTTCCGGAACCCCTGCTCCTGCAGCATTTCCTCCTAACACTCCGGCTGCAACTCCCGCCCGCATCATATTCCTGAAAAACAGATACATGGCTTCCATTCCGACCTGTGGGACATCGGCACCTACATTCTCAGCCTTTGCCTGACCTTGGTTTCCCTAGCATTAGGTCTGGCATTCCCTTCATTGCTTCCCCTTCATGGGTTAACTCTGCTTCTTCTAACATCCATATCTGTATTCAAACCTCATGAGACACAGAAAGATAACCTAATCAAAGATAGAAGACTAGAGATAAAGCACATACTTATATATAGCAAATACAAGTATGTTACTATAGCGTTATCACATACCCCAATATTACTCTAATTTCTTTGGATTTTTGTTTTCAAAACCATTCTTAGTTAAAAAAATTCATACACCAATGCTCTGATACCAAATTGTAACATCCCATATCTAGAGGGCAAAAGGTAAGCGCTATGGATACTGTAGTCATCCACAATATTAACTTCTGGTGATGGAATACGGTAATGCTAATGGTATCCATAATATCAAAAGCACTTGAATATGAAAAAAATCACATATAAAAAAAGAATAATTATAGTGATTACATTTCAATAAAATCATATCCAAATTAAAAAAAATCCCTAAATGTATCTCAGGCAATGATAAAATATAATTTAAAATAATACGCCAAGAGCGACATATGACGATGCCGCCTTTGATGATCAAAGAAATATAGACATAATTGTGATAATACATAGCGGAAACAAAACAAGAAGAACTGAATTCCTAAATTAGCTATCCATCAATCACCTGCTTGTCTCTAGAAGCTTTATTCGCCAAAATTGCTAAAACCTGAAAACCTAAACCCTCAGCCTACTCAAATCAAATTTTGAGCACCCTAGAGTTTAAGGTGAAATAAAAACTTCGAGTCAGACATAAAGCTTGATATGAATAATTCTATTACATCTCTGTTTACTGATATTTAGCGAGACCACGCCGCTTAGCAGAACGGGTTTCTCCTCACTAATATCCTTTTTCAAAACATGTATTTTGCAAATCCTTTCCTGTAACCAAACTGGTTAATCAACTAATTATAACAATAATATAGCAAGATCCATTATGCTAAAAGCAAGAATTAAATGGATTAATCGTCCGAAATTTGGGCTAACTACTCTCTACTGGTCTAACTGTCCTAAAACATATTATATCAAAATACCAATAACCTTTATGCTAATAAATGGACTATCTTTTCATAAAACGAGTAAATAGTTGACTAACTGTCCTTAAGAAGTAGCAAGGTCCGTTATGCTAACAAATGAACTAACTGTTCATAATCTAGGCTAACCGCCCGTAACTGGACTAACTTTCCTATGGGCTGACTGGCCTTAATATGGACTAACCATCCGAATTTAAATGAGCTAACTTCCCAAAATTTTCTTAGGGTTAACTACCCTTTAAATTTTCCTTGAAGACCTTTCTCAAAATTATTTAGTCCGTCAAATCATACATATACAAGGAAGATATATCTTTGGCTCTACTCTAAGCTATTTTGCCATGTTATATATACTTTACTCAAAATCATGTTGACGATGCTCAATAAGGATTATCTATCCTTTTAAAATAAGTTAAAGTCCTTTATAACTTAAAACACTTAGGCTATTCTGCCTTTTTATCATATTCAATACCTTATTTAAAACCTTTAAACAACCCTTTTTAAAAACCATTGAAGGTAACTTCTTAAAAATCTTTGAAAGCACCCCTTTCGAAAACATTGAAGGTAACTCCTTCGAAACCCTTGAAAGTAACTCTTTCGAAACCAATAAAATCCTTTCCTTTAAAAGCTTTAAAATATAAGACATCCTCTTTTAAAACCATTTAAACCTTGCTTTTCGAAACCATAGGAAAAACTTTCCTTTTCATCCTTGTCGAAACCCTGGGGAACCACCCCTTTTGAAATCATTCATTAAAACCTTTCGAAAGCATCAAAACTAAACTCTTTCAAAAGCACTTAGGTTCAATTTAAAACATGTGGAAACCTTTCAAAACCATTCAAAGTTCACTAATTTCAAACCTTTTAAAACGTTTTGATAAAAAACATTTGGATTATGCCTTCAAGTGGAGCAAAAGGATCAGAAAAACATTAGAGTCGAAAGCATCTGCTTCGAAACTCTTTCTTAAACAATGAAGTGATGGTGTCGAAACCATCCCTTTGAAAGCAATGGAGAGGTGGCCAAATTTTTAGAAAACAAAACAATCCCTTCGAAACCATCTGGATCGGTGGGAAGCGGCAGCCAAAGGCTTTGACCATGTCGAAAGCAATCATTTAAAATAAAAGAACAACCCAATCGAAACCATTCTTTTAAACCATTTGACTTAGCCAAAATAATTTAGGTCGAAAGCAACTTTATCGAAAGCAAGCCGGCGTATTTTCGTTAAACCAAAACAAAGCCTCACCTCTTTCGGAACCCCATGGTTTGGATCATATACCTTTCGCCCTCTTCCAATTGATTACTATCAGTTGCCTAATATCATGTGCATTGGCTTCGACTGTGTCGGAAGGGGAGGGATAGAGGCGGAACCTGGTGTCATAGGAGACAAAACAGTTAAAAGCTTTTTTTTGTACTTTAAAATTGGCCTTTTGTACCTAACCAGCCTTGTTTGTCAATATCTGATTGGTTGCCTGGTTTTCCTTTCCAAAAGTGTTGTAATCTTTCCATATTTGTAAATTAAACATTTTAGGAAAAGCCCCTTCTCCTTTATAATTATATGAAACATTTAAGTCTTATACCTTAAATAATTTTATATAACTATTAGAACACCTTGGAAAAATTTGGAATTTTTTTAGAAAATCACTTTATATGTTTTCCAACATATAAAATTTTCAGACCCAAATAATTAATTATTTACCCGTAAATAAGTTTATAATCTGAAATACCAATTTCTTTACTAGAAAATTTGTTTTAAATCGATGAAAATTCAGATAAATTTAAAAATTGAAACCCATCACTATAATATCAGTTTAGATCTTCAAAAAAATTCACAAGGCAATTGGATGTAATTTTGATAGGGTTTTTATCTCAAAACATGTCATAAAATCTATACGAACATACATAATCATAAAAAAGTATATATAATCATTCTATCATTCAAAAACAGGCAAATCAATGCAAACTATTCTGATTTAATCTTAAAACCGAAACCAATAAAAATTATAGATGTAAGCATTATTCACCATTGCTTTAGAGATTAAAGGAGCATGAAAATTAAATGGATTTGTTTTGAATTTGCTTTTCCTTTAGCTTTTCTTTGTTTCTTCTTCCCCTTTCCTTTTTAATGGTGGCCGACATTTATTATAATTTTTTTGAAATGAATTGAACGTGTAAGTTATACATGGCTAAGGTCTGGAGATATAAGAATGGCCTCTTTTTCAGATTACCCCTCCTCTAATTCATTTTAAACCCTTCTTTAATTTATTTATTTAAATGGCACGGCTACCTTAATTAAAATCAAATCTCAATCCCCTAATCAACACATTATTTTATTTATTTTAACTACCTAAACATCCTAAATAATGTTACCAAAAATCTAGGGTGTAACACTGAAACTCGAGAAGGGATCATCGAAACTCAAAAGAGAACTACTTTCATGATAAAACGGCCGAAGCTCATAAGAAATTAATTGCTGATTATGCGGGAATGGTGGAATCTCGAGATAAGACCATCTCCAACCAGACTCAAGTAATTGCTTCGCTTCAAGAAAAAGTTATGCAACCCGACATTGGAAAGATCAAAGGCGAAGTTGAGAAAGGCGCTATGACGGCGAACTACTTGGAGCTGCAAGATACCTTCGAAAGGAAGATGGCAAAGATGGATGGAACCATCTTGAACTTCTACGTCAACTCCCTGTTGTATCAGAGCAGTCTCTGTTATCTGGACCCTAAATTCCCCCGTACTCTTGCTGTTGTTTGGGAAGGATTCATGATCCGTCTCAAAGAAGACGGGGATGTGTACAACGAACAAATGCGGGGGGATGCTTATCTGAAAAAAGAATCAAAGAGGTCTTTGGTAGGGGGCCAAGAGATTATTCTTATTAAAAGGGAGCGAGAAACCATCGATGTTGCCGCAGCTGCTAAAGCACTATCAGAGCCCTTCAGCTCTAGGGTCAGCGAATCGTCCAAGCAGCCTCGTGATCAGACAGAAATCATTTCGGCTTCCACCGGTACTGCTTTGCTATCTACCCCTTTAGTAGCTATCTTCGAAGCCTTGGGTGGTCCTAAAACTTTTCCAAAGATTGTGCAACTATTAAAAGAAGGAATGGTGGGGAGTACGAGGTTGAGGTTCATGGTCACAATTTAGAGGAAAATCCACTCTCATATTTTTGTAAATTAACAAACAAATAATTTATAATCTCTATTTTTGATCTTAAGTGAAATAATTATTGTATTTATCATAAGTATGGTTTATTTATGTTATTAATTAACATAACTTAAACCATTAAACTATAATACAACAACTAACCCACTTATCAACTATTATGAAAATGAAGTCAAAGCAAAAGCTATTTTAAGTATGATCTATTTACTATTGTAATTAGTAATATAAATCATAAAATTTTGTTTTTACTTTTAATTTCAAAATCAAAAACCAATTAGAAAATGATGATGTAATTTGTGTTTATGTTGATTAAGAATAGCTCATTTGCAAATGCAACATAAGCTATCAAACCCACTTGTATAAACTTACATCAAAATCCACTTTAATGATGCACAAATAAAAGAGACCATAAATCATAGAAATGTTGAATTTACATAAAGTTAGAGAGCTTCATTACCCCTAAATCAAAGAGGTTTAGCTACTCATTTGTATTATCAAATCAACACTTGTAAATTTCGACATTAAAAAGAAAAGAAATAGAAACTAAATAAAGGAAGAAAAAGAGATTAACTACTAATTACTTGCATAAAAATAAAGCTACACTACTTGCATGAATGTAAATCTAAGTTATAGACATGAAATGAAAGAAGGCATAGAAATAAACATTAACACAAAAGTAAATAAAAGCATGTAGAAAAGAAAAGAGAAAGAGGCTAGGAAGCCATTTTTATTTCATGAAACTTTGACATTACAAATTGCTTTCTTAATTTCCTAACTAATATTTAAAGAGTAAGAAGATATTTACATGTACATAAGAAGGCTATTTATACATGCATAAAACCCTAATTCAATTTTTAGGGTGCTTCCCAAAATGCTCTTTAGGAAGTATGGTCTCCAAGTAACCATTAGCCTCTAATTAATCCATCATTAAATATGCATGAAGCTTTAACCTCCAATTAGTTGTCCATTAGCTTCTAATTGTAGATTTAGGTAAGTGGGTGGGTGGGGTCCTCCATGATCATGAGCTTGAATTATTTTCTCTTCATTCCTTTGTATTCCCTTGTGCACGCATATATCTTCATGAAATCCTCTTCCATATGCATCCAAATTTCTATAAAAATTTATGAAAAATGTCCAAGTAAAAAGTCCCAAATTAACAAATGCACAAAAATGACTATTTTGCCCCTGTATATAGATGAATATACGATGATTTGAAAATAATTCAATTTTGGTTTTAAGCGTGTTAAAATACCCAAATATGACATTTATTTAAATAAAATATATAAAATATGGTTATAAACATGTTTTTGGGATTTTTTTTCTTTTTTCTTTTCTTATTTTTTGAAAATTTTGGGTTTAAAGAAAATGAAAATTCAAAAATGCCATGAAATTTAAAAAAAATGAAAATGAGACTCCCCGCCCGCACTTCAATTTTTTTTACTGTGTTCCCATAGTCAATGCACGATATAATGGGTGTAATAGGGAAAAATATGTACATATTTACAAAAAAGGGTTAACATTCTTACTAGACGTAGCTTGGCACATGAGGAATCATGAGCTCCTCCTCTTGGTTACTTAGCAATTCCAAGAGAGGTTTCAAACGGTGACCGTTGACTTGGAAAATCGATCCATCCCTTGGGTTTTCTATTTCTAAGGCACCATGTGGAAAAATAGTTCGTACCACAAATGGTCTGGTTCATCTCGATTTTAGTTTCCCACGGAATAAATGAAGTCTAGAGTCGTATAAAAGAACTTTCTGGTTTGATGAAAACGTTTTTCTTAGGATTGATTTGTTGTGAAAAACTTTTGTTCTTTTTTTTTAAATTTTTTCGTTTTCATACGTCGTTCCTAAGTTCTTCTAGTTCGTTGAGTTGTAATTTTCTGTTTTCAACAGTATTCTCGAGATCAAAGTTTAAGTTTTTTATTGCCCACAACGCTTTGTGTTCGATTTCAACAGGTAAATGGCAAGCTTTTCCGTAAACTAAACCAAATGGGGACATCCCAAGATTAGTTTTAAAAGCGGTACTATAAGCCCAAAGCGCGTCGGTTAATTTCTGAGACCAATCTTTTCGATTTTTATTAACAGTTTTCTCCAAGATTTGTTTTATTTAATGATTTGAAACTTCAACTTGGCCACAATTTTGAGGATGATATGGAGTGGATAACTTGTGGGTTATCGATAATTTCTTCGTCAAAGTTTCAAAAGAACGATTGCAAAGATGGGTGCCGTTATCACTGATTATTGTGCGAGGTGTGCCGAACCTCGAAAAGATGTTTTCTTTGAGAAATTTCACAACAATTTTATGGTAATTGGTTTTACAAGGAACAGCTTCAACCCATTTGGTGACATAATCGACCGCAAGAAGTATGTACAAATTTCCAAAGGAATTGGGAAAAGGTCCCATAAAGTCGATGCCCTAAACATCAAAGATTTTGATAATAAGAATGGGGTTTAGAGGCATCAAATCTCGTCGAGAAATTCTTCCAAGCATTTGGCATCGATCGCAAGTTTTTCAAAATTCGAATGAGTCTTTGAAAAGAGAAGGCCAATAAAAACCACACCGAAGCACCTTTTCCGCAGTTTTTCGAGGATCGAAATGTCCACCAAACGCTTGATCGTGGAAAAATGAAAGAACGCTCCTTATTTCGCAATTTGGGATGCAACGTCGAATGATTTAGTCAGGACAATACTTGAACAAGTATGGATGGTCCTAATAGAAATATTTCACTTGGGACATGAATTTGCATTTATCTTGTTTCGACCAAAATGAAGGAGTTTCTTTAGTGACTAAATAGTTAACTATGTCGGCATACCATGGATCAACAGAGATAGAAAGAAGTTGTTCATCGAGAAAGTTTTCATTGATTGGTAAAGGCGATGGTGTGTTTGGAAGACGAGACAAGTGATCGGCTATGACATTATCGGATCCTTTTTTGTCTTTGATTATAAGGTCAAATTCTTGAAGTAAAAGGATCCAACGAATCAAACGAGATTTAGCATCCTTTTTGGCAAAAAGGTATCAAAGAGCAGTATGGTCAGTGTAGACCATGATGTGTGAACCTATTAGGTAAGGTCGAAATTTTTCGAGTGCAAAAACGACAACTAGAAGCTCTTTTTCGGTTGTTGTGTAGTTGAGTTGAGCGTCGTTCAAAGTCATACTCGCGTAGTAAATGACATGAAGGATTTTGTTGATGCGTTGTCCTAAGACAGCACCAACCGCAAAGTTAGAAGCATCACACATTATTTCGAAAGGAAGATCCTAATTGGGCGTGCAAATGATTGGAGCAGAAATGAGTTCGTTTTTAAGACGTTCAAAAGAAGAGACACAATCAGAGTTGTAATCGAAAGGAACGTTTTTTCCTAAAAGAGTAGTCAAAGGACGAGCGATTTTGCTAAAGTCTTTCACAAAGCGTCGGTAAAAGCCAGCGTGTCCTAGAAATGATCGAATGTCCTTAACAGATTTGGGAATGGGTAGGTTTGAAATGACTTCGATTTTCACTTTATCTACCTCAGTGCCTTTATTTGAGATGATATGTCCAAGGACTATGCCTTGTTTGACCATAAAGTGGCATTTTTCCTAATTCAAAGTCAAATGTTTTTCTTTGCATCGATTTAGAACCAACTCAAGATGATATAAACAATCGGAAAAAGAATCACCAAAGATAGAGAAATCGTCAATAAAAACTTCTAAAAAGCGTTCAATCATGTCAGAAAAGATGTCAACCATGCATCGTTGGAAAGTAGCAGGAGCGTTACAAAGTCCGAATGGCATACGTCGATAAGCAAAGGTACCAAATGGACATGTGAAAGTCATTTTCTCTTGATCTTCGGGAGTGATTGGAATTTGGTTGTAGGCGGAATAACCACTAAGGAAGCAGTAGAATTCGTGGTCGGCTAAACGTTCGAGCATTTGGTCAATGAAAGGAAGAGGGAAGTGATCTTTTCATGTTGCAGCATTTAATTTTCGATAATCAATGCAAACACGCCAACTAGTTTGATTCCGAGTATAATGAGTTCGTTAGCATCGTTTGTTATAACGGTAAGTCCGGAATTTTTAGGCACGACATGAATTGGGCTAACCCATGAGCTATCGGAGATAGGGTATATGATACCGTTATCGAGGAGCTTAAGAATTTCGTCATGAACCGCATCTTTTATTTTTGGGTTAAGCCTCCAATGTGCATCACGAGTGGGTTTCGCTTCGTCAATTAAGTGAATGCGATGTTGGACAATAGCAGGGCTAATTCCCTTAATATCGGTAATGGACCACCCAATTGCTTCTCTGTTTTTCGAAAGAATAGAAAGTAAGGAGGTTTCTTGATCAAGAGAGAGAGTTGCGGAAAATATGACAGGAAACGTTTTTTTGTCACCTAAGTATGCGTACTTAAGGTGATCGGGAAGTGGTTTAAGGTCCAACTTCGAAAGTTTCTCGATCAAAGAATTGGGTTGAGATTCGGACTCAACCGGAAGCGATTCAAAACGAAGAGTGTATTCAATCTCATTGGGTATTTCATGAAATAATTTTTCGTACTCAGCTTCGCGTTCGTCGTTAAGGTCAAGAGTCTCATTTTCGAAATTTTTGTGAATGGCAGTAACTTCCAACGTTTGGTCATGAGATTCATTCGATTGGCTTTCAAGATTTAAAATATTAAGATCCAAAGTCATGTTTCCAAAAGTAATTTTCGTCGAACCGTTACAACAATTGATTAAGGCATTTGAGGTGGCTAAGAATGGTCGGCCTAAAGTCAATGGAATTTGACTTGCAAGGTTTGTCATGGGCAGTGTTTCGAGAACAATAAAGTCAATGGGGAATATGAATTGCCCTACTCTAATAAGCATGTCCTCGATTTCTCCCACGGGCTTCTTAATGGAGCGATCAGCGAATTGAAGCGTGACTTTTGTGGGTTTGAGCTTACCTAAGCCTAATTATTCGTACACAGAGTATGGAATTAAATTGACACTCACGCCTAAGTCTATCGAACATTTGTTACTCGTTTTGTCTCCAATTGTACACGAAATCGTAGGGCAGCCAGTACCTTTGTATTTAATGAGCATGGATTGGGACAAGACTTTACTCAAACTGGCGGCTAAGAAGACTTTTTTGGGCACTTGAGTGTGTCGCTTTTGGGTGCACAAGTCTGTAAGAAATATCGCGTACGTGGTGACTTGCTGAACGATGTCAAGAAGAGGGATGTTAACTTTCACTTGTTTAAAAATTTCCAACATCTTTACCATTTGGTCCGAAATGTTTCTTGGGTCGAAGACAATGTGGAAATGGGACGCGATACTTAGTAAGCGGGTCTACTTGAGTAGAAGACGAATTTTTTTTATTGCCATTCGATTCGACGATTGGTTCCCCGTTATATTTAGATTCGTTCGTTGTTTTAGAAGTGTCGAGAGAGGTTTTCGGTAAATCGTTTGGATTAACAACTTGATTATCGATTTGTTTACCGGAACATAGCGTTGTGATAGCATTTAATTGGGTGACATTGCTATCTTGAACAACATGGGCTTGATTTGAATTTGCATTTTGATTTCTGGGATTTTGAATGGGCTGGCTTGGAAATGTGCCTCGTTTGCATTCACTTTCAGACGTGGCTAATTGACTCATTTGCATTTCAAGTTTTGCAATTGACTGGTTTGTGTTTTGCATATATGAGGTCAATAAATTTTGCAAATTATTGTTTGATTGAAGGCTTTGAGTAGTTGCTTTAGCCAACGTTTCAAGAGTTTTCTCAAGTGAACTTAAACGTTTATTGTCTTGGGGAGGATGAAAATAATTTGGTTGAAAATTTGATTATTGCGGTTGATTATGAGATGGACCCGCAAAATTTGGTTGAAAATGGTTGGGCTGAAAGGGAGGATTCGAAGCATTATTTGGAAATGCTTGAAAATTAGAACGAATCGTATTCGTGTTGGGATTGTTTTGGTTCCAAGCAAAAGTCGGATGATTTCTCCAACCCGGATTGTACGTTGGCGAAAACGGGTCGTTTTTGGCTTTATTGAAAGCATTAATTTGTTCGACAGAATTAGTGCACTGATCGGCTATATTATTAGGATCGTTACATTTATAACACATGGGTTGGGAAGCTTGATTCATTTGGTTTGATGAGAAAACGTTGTCAAATTTGTTAATCATTGCGTCAATCTTAGCTTCCAAAGCCAAAGAAGATCCTATCGAGTGTGCTCGATCGTGAGTAAATTGATTTTTCGTTCGAACGTTATCATTGGGATGACTTTTCGGTGAGGTTTTCAAGAAATTTCCAAGCATCGTCGTGATGTTGGGCCAGAAAGTTGCCTTGGCACATTGATTCGAGCATGGTTCGTGAGCTATTTTCGAGTCCGTCGTATAAGATTTGGCAAATCGTCCATTTTTCAAAGTTATGGTGTGGACATTTTATCAAAAGCTCTTTGAATCTTTCAAAATATTTTCCAAATGGTTCTCCCCTAAATTGATGAAAATTGATGATTTCGTTGCAGATTTTACTTGTTTTTTCCAAGGGGTAGAATTTTTTTAAGAAAGCTTTTACGAATTCGTCCCAAGTTTTAATTGAGTTAGATGGTAAGCTATACAACCATTTTTCAGCGTAATCCATAAGAGCAAATGGGATTAATCGAAGTTTGATTCCATCATCGGAAAGTTGTTGGAGTTTCATGGTTGTGCAAACTTGTTCGAATTTAGTCAAGAAAATGTATGGGTCATCATGCTCGAAATTGCCAAATTTTGGAAGCGTGGCAATAAGGTTCGAGTGAATTTCGAAATGGTTACCCGTAGGGGCGAGTAACTTGATGCACGATGGAATAGAAACTCTATCGGTAAAGATTCTATACATAAGTGTTCGAGGGGCGTTCTCGTTCACCATTTCGGGAGGATCGTTTGTTCGAGTTAAACGGTTAGTTGTTGAGTCGCAAGTCCAACGATTTGTTGTTGTGTCACGAGTCCAAGTACTCATGCACAAGTGAAAGTCGAGACGAGAAAGAAGTTAGAAACGAGTTTAGAGAATGAAACAAGATTTGGAAAATGAAGTGAAAAATTGATTTTTTTTGTTTTTTTACGGAAAGGAAACTGTTTACTATGTGAAATTTATTTTTCAAAAGAGAAGTTTGATATATTTTTTTGGCTTTTCAAATTTTTGTATGTTTTTGTTTGAATTTTTTTTTGTTTTTTGTTTTTTTTTTGAATTTTCATATTTTTAGATATTTACCAAAAGGAATTTCTTTTTGGTTTTACAAAATGGGAATTTGATTTTTTTTGTTTTTGAATTTAATTTTTTTTTTGAAAAGATCTTATATATATATTTTTTGTATTTATGTTTTTGATTGAAAATTTTCGAAGGAAAGGATAACATATTTTTTTTAGAATTAAAAACTAAGTTAAGTAAAATTTACAATTTTTTTTTGGATTTTGGAATTTTTATTAAATATGCATGAACTATTGCATTTAAATGAATGCAAAGGACTTAATTACAATTTTCTGTCCTTAGTAGCTCCTAACCCAAAATTGTATAATCACATTTTGTCTTAAATCAACAAAAATATTTCTTAGCCAGGTAACGGGCAGGGGTTATCGGTGCACCACGAATCACCGTAGCATGCAACCGAAGGTTTAAGTAGAGGAACAACCACTTTAATATTTATGAATCACCGTAATATTTATAAATGGTTATTACTCTGCCGTAGCCTAGACACCAAGAAATAAACTTGTTCAAAAAAGACAATTGTCAAGATACCATTAAGCCCTAGGTGAGCTCGCGACACCCTTAAGTCGAATGTCTAACCTTTATTATTAGTCAAATTCTACGATGAAATGCAATTTGTGGGCTAAGGAAAGGGTGATGAAATCCCCCACCTTATATGAGTTGGAGTATTGTCCTTAGAAATTAAAAATAAGATAAGATGAATGCAAAGCAAAAATTAAACGTGAATTTACAATGCAACAAAAATGAATTTTGTTTTTTTTGGATTTTGAAATATATATATTTTTTAATGCAAATGCAAGCAACCAATAGTGCAAAGCAAATAAAAACAGGAGATGGGAGCACTATACCAGAGCGTGCATAATTTATTAGCAATTTATTTTAAATCAGCAATTTTTTTAGCAAGCAAGCAAGCAATTATTTTTGGCAAGCACTTTCTCCTTTTGATTTCCTGCTTTGGCAACCTGAAACTATAAACAAGGTATATACATTTTTTATTTTTTGTTTTTTTCGATGAAGAAAGAGAACAGAAAAAAATGAAAACACCACAAACAATTAAAAATAAAAAAAACAATTAAAACTTGTTATATTTTTTTTAAAAAGGGTAAAATAAAATAAAACAAAACAAAACTCTTTTTTTATGAAATTAAAACAAAACAAAATAAAACAATTTTTTAAGGGTAAAACAAAACTAAACTAAAAAATTAAACAAAACAAATTAAGTGAACTCTTTTTTTAAAAAATTAGGATTACACTAAAAACAAATTAAAGAAGAGAAATACTAAATTAAAAGAAACAAACCAATTAAAATAAATTACACAAAGCAAATTTTTACAAAACACAACCCAAGTCTTTAAGGCCAAAACCTACAAGTTGATTCAATACCCTAGTTATTATCTCTGTTGATAAAAAAAATTAAAACAAACCGAACAACAACAAAAATCAATTTTTCTCAATTAAAACAAAACACAAGGCGATTGCGAATTGGATATGGCTGCAAATGGAATCGACGGTTGTGGTTGTGGAGATGGAGAAGTCGATAAGTTTGGGTTACTGGATTGGGCGGGATGATTTGGGAGGAGGCGATGGGTTGTTGTGGTGACGTTTCTGGTGTTGTCTTGGTAGTGGTGGAGATGTGACTTTGGTTTTGAAGTGTTCGAGTGGTTGGCGATGTTGGAAGTCGTGATTTGTCAGGTGTTCGTGGTGGTTCTGTGAGTGTAGAGGAGGAGTTCTGGTGGTCAAGGAATCTTGTCGTGGTGATTCGCTGATGTATTGTCTGGTGTGATGGTTTTGGTGAGTGGTGAGTGGCAGCAGTGGGTTGTTTCCAATGGCTGCAAGTTGAAATTGCAAGGCAAGTTCAGGTAGTGGTTGTTTTGTTATGGAGTTTGTCTTGTGGCAGTAGTTGATATGTCAGTCGCTGTTCAAGTTGATATGGAAGATTTGCAAATGGTAGTGTGTAAGTGGTAGGCGCAGTAAGAGAAAGGGTGGAGTTTTGGTTTTGCTGTGATTGGATAGGAAAAGAATGTATCTGCAGTAGATGGAGGATGATCAGCAGCTGTTTGTGGGTGAAGGATGAGTATGCACAGAGGCTTATAGTGGATTGCAAAATTTTTTGTGACAGTTTTGTTTTTTGGATTTTGGTATGCTGGAATAGTTGGTAGCTACTGAAGTTTGTTGTTTTGGTCAGGTGGTGTTGTGGATTGTGAGGTGAAAATGATGAAGTGAAGTGATTGGAGAAGGTGGTATGAAGGGTATGGATGGTATGTTGTTCGAAGCAGGTAGCAGTGGGGGTTTGAATGGCCGAGGAGGATATGTTGTGAGATGTTTCAGGTTGAATTGCAGTGCGATTGGGAATATGAGTGGTCTGTTGTGGGGGATGGTGCAGAAGTTTGTAGTGGATGGTCAGGCAGTGGGTAGAGTAGTAGTCTGGTGATGAAATAAGACAGTGGGGATCAGAAGTGCAGAGGCGTCAGAGTTGAATGATTGTTGATTTTGTTTCGAGGATGTATGCCAGGGAAGTGAAATTCAACAAGATTTGGTGATTTGATGTTTGAATGAGGAATGTCAGTGAGGTTGTATGGGATGTTGTAGGCCGTTGAAGTGTTTTGTTTCTTGATGATTGTTGAACTGGTAAGTGTTTGGATGGTTGTGAGGAATAGCAGTTCGGTTATTGTGGAGGATGTGGTCGATTGGCAGCGAATTGTTTAGGTTGTTGGTGCACTAATATGTGACAATGAGGATGGGTAGAGAGTTTTCGAATGGTATGGGAAATGATTGATGGTGGCTACGTCGTGTTGAGTTGTATTGAGTTGCAAGTGCAAAGGTTAGTTGGATGTGGTATGTATGAAATGAGGTGGTCAGTGTGATGATGGTTTGAGCAAGAATGGGGTTATATGTTGATGAATTGTATTGGGTCTGTTGATTGTTTTATGCAGTATCGAAGTGGGAGTAACAAGGTAGATGTGAAGAGCAGAAGGTGGGATGTTATGTGGAAATGGTAGTGTTTGAAGAGGATGGCACTGGTCAGAGGGGCTTGTGAGGATGGAACAACAGTGATATATCTGCCTGCAAATGTATGTACAGGCAGAGATGGGAGAACAACAATGATATATGCAAATATATGTTGCAGAAATTGATGTTATAAATATGAAATTGTAAATGTAAATATAGTTGAAAATGAAATAAACTTTTTTTTTGGTTTTGAAATTGTATGTTTTTTTTAGAAATGCAAATGCAAGAGCAAATGAACAACAACAAGTACACAAACAAATGCAAGCAAAAAACAAACACACACTTTTTTAATGCAAACAAACACACAAAATAAGCAAACTAAAAAAAATCAAACAAAAATAATCCGAAGAATAGAAAATCTAAATCAAAGCAATTCCACGGCAACGGCACCAAAAACTTGTTTAACGACGTTTTTTCTATGAATTAGAAAATCGCCGATAAATTTTTAATTAAATTTAACCGCAAGCGCACGACGTACAATTTTAGTACGTGGCGAGTACGGGTCGATCCGCAAGGAATTTTAAGATTTTAAAATTTTCTAATCAATCAAATTAGACCAAAATGGAGAGAAGAATGTTAACTACAAATTATAAACAAAATGAAGCTAAAACTAGAATGAAAATGAGATTAAAAACTATGAGATTAGAAAACAATTTAGAGGCAAATCCACTCTCATATATTTGTAAATTAACAAACAAATAATTTATGATCTCTATTTTTGATCTTAAGTGAAATAAATGTTGTATTCATCCTAAGTATGGTTTATTTATGTTATTAATTAGCATAACTTAAACCATCAAACTATAATACAACAACTAACCCACTTATCAATTTTCATGAAAATGAAGTCAAAGCAAAAGCTATTTTAAGTATGATCTATTTAGTATTGTAATTAGTAATATAGATCATCAAATTTTGTTTTTACTTTTAATTTCAAAATTAAAAACCAATTAGAAAATGATGTTGTAATTTGTGTTTATGTTGAATAAGAATAGCTCATTTGCAAATGCAACATAAGCTATCAAACCCACTTGTATAAACTTACATCAAAATCCACTTTCATGAAACACAAATAAAAGAGACCATAAATCATAGAAATGTTGAATTTACATAAAGTTAGAGAGCTTCATTACCCCTAAATCAAAGGGGTTTAGCTACTCATTTGTGTTATCAAATTAACACTTGTAAACTTCAACATTAAAAAGCAAAGAAATACAAACTAAATAAAGGAAGAAAAAGAGATTAACTACTAACTACTTGCATAAAAAATAAGGCTACACTACTTGCATAAATGTAAATCTAAGTTATAAACATGAAATGAAAGAAGGCATAGAAATTAACATTAACATAAAAGTAAATAAAAGCATGTAGAAAAGAAAAGAGAAAGAGGCTAGGAAGCCATTTTATTTCATGAAACTTTGACATTACAACTTGCTTTCTTAATTTCCTAACTAATTTTTAAAGAGTAAGAAGATATTTACATGTATATAAGACGGCTATTTATACATGCATAAAACCCTAATTCAATTTTTAGGGTGCTTCCTAAAATGCCCTTAAGAAGTGTGGTCTCCAAGTAACCATTAGCCTCTAATTAATCCATCATTTAATATGCATGAAGCTTTAACCTCCACTTAGTTGTTCATTAGCTTCTAATTGTAGATTTAGGTAAGTGGGTGGGTGGGCTCCTCCATGATCATGAGCTTGAATTATTTCCTCTTCATTCCTTTGTATTCCCCTGTGCATGCATATATCTTCATGAAACCCTCTTCCATATGCATCCAAATTCTTATAAAAATTATGAAAATGTCCAAGTAAAAAGTACCAAATTAACAAATGCACAAAAATGACTATTTTGCCCCTATATGTAGATGAATATATGATGATTTGAAAATAATTGAATTTTGGTTTTAAACATGTTAAAATACCCAAATATGACATTTATTTAAATAAAAATAGATAAAATATGGATGTAAATATATGCACATTTATGTGCACATCACCAAGCTAATTAGCGAGGTAAAACTGAGCAACAGTTGGTGGCAGTTAAGATGGAAAAGGTAGAGGAAAGAAAGTCTTCGAGGAGCTCCCCCAAGTACTACAAGCACAAGACCAAGGTGGGGTCTTCTGAGGGGGCCAAAGAACTAGAAGCAGACATGGGCACGGAGCCTATAATCGATAACTCTGGTAGCAATACGACTTCCGGTCGAGAAGCTGAGAGGAAGAAGAAACTTCTGACTAAAGGCGGGAAATGAAGTGGTGGCAAGGAGCACTGATCGGCTCGAGCGATAGTGGAGCCATATTTTGTAGCATTTTGATTTGTTCGACATGTATTTTGTACAGGTGCAAAGTCTGTACTTACTACTTTTATTGTTGTAGCATCTGTACTTTTCTTTTTGTTGGCCGATATTGTGTGGGTATGGTCCCCATTTTTACTTTGTACATAAAATGTTATGAGAAATGAAAAGGTTAATGTTTCAACTGCTATCTTTTATGTGTTCTTTTTTATTTATAATATACTTAGCTTGTTTTTTATACCACTTATGTGTGTACATAACATGATTGCTTGTTCTGCAATTTCTTTACTTCATATTGTCGCGCCATGTTTTGTGGTATACAATGCCTTTATTTCCATGATTTCACACAAGTATGCATGCTTACAGTTTTATAGCTAGATCCGTTGTAATTGCCAAAATTATTTGTTCGACATCATAGGACTGTGGAGTAATTTTCCTTTCAATTAATTGTCGGTGGTGTGTGCACCCCTAATTCATAGGGTTGTTTACTTCGAATACTTGATAAATGATCGGTTGATTTGAGCGATTCCACGAATGTCTATAGCAAAATTTATTTTTCGGTTCTAGTCTTTGTGAACTTGTGACTCAAATACCTGAATCCAAAGATTTTGTCAGCCATCGATCAGAATTCTTTGTTGATTTCTAGTTTTTTGACATTGCTGGACTCGTGTCATTTCTTTTTAATACTGGGAATTGATCTTTATCAGTCTTGCAATGGAAAAAATTTCATGTATTGTCAGGACAATAGCGTTACTTAGAAAATCTTAACTGTTTTTTGATGGTGCCGGAGCAACATCAAGCAGTGCTTAGCGTGGTTTATGAAACGCGCGGCTATTGAGAGTGCGGGGCCTATGAAATGTGCAGCTTTTGAGAGTATGCTGCTTATGAAATGTACGGCTTTTGAGACTGCATGGCTTACGAAATTCCCGACTTTTGATTTTGAGTCGATTTAATTTCGTCGGCTTGGCGAGTAGGCGGAGCGTACTTGGGTGTGGTCTCACTTCCCTAAGCAGCTAATGAATGATTTTGAGTCGGTTTGCTTTCATCAACTCGGTGAGTAATTTATATGAACATGGTTTTATTGGTTCAAGGAACTAAAGAGATTTCATTAATAAGATGGAAAGTATAGCAAATTTTTCCTATTTATATTTCCCCGAGTATAGTCGAGCGGCTTATTTGCGAAAATAGGAAATACATAGATAAAAGCTAAATAAAGTAATGCTGGAGCGAGTCGCTATTCCATGCATGGGGAATCTGAATTCCAACGACTGTGGTTCAGCTTGAAAGTGTCATCTCTGAGCTTTTACCCAATTGAGTAAGGCCCTTCCTAATTCGGTCTGAATGTTCCTAGAGCTGGATAGATCCATTTCAGGATGAGATCTCCCACTTTATAGGTACGGTTGCAGACCTTGGATCTGAAGTGTCATGTTACCCTTTTCTGGTGAGCCATGGTCCTTAGCTCGGCTTCCTCCCATTTCGCGTCAACCAGATCAAGTGACTCGAGTAGGAGCTGTTTCCGATGAGAGGGAACTAGCAATTCGACCGAAATCATTACTTTAGATCCGTATGGTAGGCCGAATGGCGAGTGTCTAGTTGCTAACTTTCGCATCATCCGTTAAGCCCATAGTGCAAGTGGGAGCTCATCAAAGCATTTTCCTTTGGCTTTCGTCAGTTGTTTCTTGATGGTGGAAGTGATAATTTTGTTTACCGCCTCCACTTTTCCATTTCGTGAGGGTTCGCCACTGCATAGAAATTCTTTTCGAAACGGTAGCACATGCAAAACTCCTTGAATTTAGCGCTTTCGAATTGAGTTCCGTTATCTATGATGATATTCAATGGCACTCCAAACCCATAGATAATATTTTTAGTGACAAAGTTATTTACTTTCTTAGTGGTTATAGTAGACAGCGATTCCGCTTCGCCCCATTTTATGAAGTAATCAACAGCAATGATAGCATATCTGACTCCTCCTTTAGCAATTGGGAGCATGCCGATCAATTCAATTCCCAAGACTGTGAACGGCCATGGGCCAATATTGGCATAAGTTTTGTGGATGGAGTCCTCTACATTTTGGCGAACTTCTAGCATTACACACATCACCTGGCGTAGTCCACTACGTCACGGTTGATGGATAGCCAGAAGTAAACGTATCGGAAGATCCTCTTTACTAGAGTCTGCCCTACATTGTGGTTTGCATGATCACCTTCATGGACTTCCCTAAGGATCCTTTTGGCTTCACTATTGGTTACACATCTAAGTAGGGGAGTAGAGAATCCCATCATGTATAGAATTCCATCCTACAAAACGAACCACGGTGCCTTTCGAAGTAGCTTCTTTCGCTTATTCTGATCCCTAAGGAGTGTACCTTTGATCAGGTAATCTTTGACTGGCGTCATCCATGGTTGCTTTTCCTCTACATTTCCATAATCCAATCGATATCCATATCATCTATTATGGGTAATGTATGTGTTGCAACTAGGGCCAGTCCCATTGATTCGGCATCTTTGGAACTGGCTAGTTTGGCTAGGTAGTCCACTTGCATATTCTGTTCCTTCAATATGTGACTTACAGTGTAGTGCTCGACGTTCTGCAGCAACTCCCGCGCTTTTTACAAGTAGAGGGCGATGTTGCCCTTTGCTTGGTACTCCCCTTCACTTGGAAGATGACTAGTTGAGAATGTAGATATGCACAACTTTTATTCCTAATTGTTTAATGATATTTAATCATGCCATCAAAGACTCGTATTCTGCTTCATTATTGGTGGTAGGAAATTCTAGTCTCAAAGCATAGCAAATAGATCATCCTTCGATGGTTTTTAGTACTACCATTGCACTTGAACAGAATTCAATTGATGTAGGATTAATGAAAAATTTCCACTATGGTACCATGTTCGAAGTGCTTACTCTTCATCGTCCCACTCGGTAAATTAGGCGACGGAATCTACAAGTGCTTGTCCATTAATAGCTCTTCAATGGTGATAAGTGATTTCATACAGCCTTAACTCGATATTCCATTTCAGAAGTCGACTTGATGTCTCTGGGAGATACATCACTTGTTTCAAAGCTTGATCCATCAACACCTTGATGGGATAAGCCCAAAACTACGGTCATTGCTTGCTCGAGGTGATCAACAGGAAATAGCGAGTTTTTCCAACTTCGGTAATTCATTTCAACTCCAGTGAATTGCTTACCGATTTAAGAAACGGGTCCTTGGATGCTAACCTCTTTGTGTACCACTGCTACACTCAGAACATGGGTCGACACAATGAGATAAACGAACAAATCTTCCCCATTTATCGGTTTAGATACAATAGGCGAGGTTTCCATAAGATGGAGTAATTCTTCAAAGGCCGTCTAGTAGGCTTCGTTCCATTCCATATTCTTCTTTCCCTTCTTCTATGCATCGAAGAACGGTATGCATTTTTCAGTCGCTTAAGAAATGAATCTGCTCAAAGCTATGATCTTTGCATTTAGAATTTGCATCTTAGTGTGTTAATCTCCTCCGGATTATCTTCAATGGCCCTTGCATTCATGATGAAACCAAGAAATTTTCCAAAAGCAATGCCGAAAGAGAATTTCAACGGGTTGACCTTCATTCCGTATTTACACAATATTCCAAACATTTCTACGGGATTGTCTAAGTGATTCTTTGGTAACCGTGATTTGACAGGCATATTCGTTGTTATTTCAAATGATACGCTTTTATTTATGAAACTGAACTTGAAAATCTATAGAAATTTACATTACAACCCACTACATTACAATGAATAAAAGTACTACCTAAATCCACATAATTGTTTATGATTTATTTTACTTGCATAAAACATTTAAATCTATAAATATGGAACTACTACATAATTTATAAGTTTGAGGGACTGTATCCACCCGGTACTTTCCAGATTCTCATATATGCAATATTAATTAATTTATCAGCACATAATATGTAGGCAAGATTCATAAATTCATTACACGTATACAATTTTAGCCTACAACTCCAAGTTTACAATTATGCATACATGAATAGATTCACAATGATATAAATCCAATAATATATAAAAACATATAATATCTCACTCACCTTTTTAGCTTTCAAAATCTCTGGATCCAATCCATATTATTTAGTTTAACTCCTTTCTCTCCCTATTTGAATACATATACCGTAAGGCATACACATACGTTTTAGAAATTTAGATCTGAGAAGAGATTTGAATTAAATTTAGATTCCATTTAGATCTATCTTTTCTTCGTAGAATTGAATCATCCCTTATTCTTTTTCTCCTTTATTTTCCGCTATTCTCCTCTCATATATATATATATATATGTTATATATGTATATAAGCAATTCAGTCAACAGTAAGGTGAGCTATATTATACGTGATAGACAATTGCAACCACAGTCCATGTCAGAAACTAGGGAAGTTTCTTCATAGATCCAATAAGTGAATTTAAGTTGTGAAGGATTTTCAGACTACTGGACTATTGCCAATCAACGAAAATTTGTTTTCGCATAAGTGTGGAACAACATTCAACAACATGTAGAGACAGATGACAACTATTTACTAATATAGCACAATATGACAGCAAAGAAATTTTCATTTACTACGTTTTTAGCATACATACAACATTTACCTACGCGGATAAATTGTTGAATTAGGGAATGATTGTTGAACTGCACTGTCTACTTTGTAACAACCATAATGAAACTCATGCTCATATATTCATGCAGTGTAATTAGAGTACTTATATGTTGAGCAGGCTATTCCATAACTTAGATCTCCAACCAGACACAACATCAACTTTGAGTCAGCGTCTTTCATATGTGAGGCAAAGCTTTCGCCACAAATCAGCTTCTCAGCATCTCGCATATGTCGCGACTTCCACAATGATCCATCACACATGGATAGAGAGAGTTCGTCGTTGATTTGAAGGGAAGTTCTGCTCCGTGGACCAAAGGATGAAGCTCTTCGAGATTGATGTCCACTTACAGTTTGTTCATCGATTTCATCAGCGAAATCTTCCTTCGATGGAGAGAGGAAAATTATTAAAATGGGGTATTGGTTTGGGGAACTCTAGATAGTTCTATTGTTGACTATTTGCTGATATTGAGATGGTATGTGTTTCTCACTGTCATGGGCTGAGCTGGGCTATTCATAGGCAGATGGAGGAGTAGCATATTTTATTCAATTTGTCCGTATACCTATTTTGTTTTGTATTTCTGGTATTTAGTTGTATGGTCATTTCTTCGGTAATGGAGTTGTACTTAATAGTGGGTCGTGCTCTTTTTCCTTACCATAATGGAAATGTTTTTTAAGGAGGCGATTCCTACTATTATATGGTTCTTTTTGGCTATTAATAAAGAACCTTTATTTAAAAAAAATATGTGTGTATATATATACATTACTAGTTTGTAATATCCATATTTCCTAGGGTTTGTGGAGAAAAGCTCCTATATATATGTATATATATGTGTGTGTGTGTGTGTGTGTGTATATATATATATGTGTGTGTGTGTGTATGTATATTACTAGTTTGTATTATCCATATTCATATTGTGGAAAAAAGAAAATGGTGGTGCTTCGCTCCTTGATTCAGAAAATAAGTGAAGAAAAGTTAGGGGTTTGGCCTTTAAATATAGGCGCCCAACTCAATATCATCCTTTTCTGCATTTTTATTATGCGTACAATTAATTCCATTTATATGTCATTCCCTGTATTTTTAACCAATATTACTTAATGTTAATAAATCTTAATTGTTAAGTAATGTGAAAGCTTACGAACTTAATTAGTTATATTATTCCATACCATTTATTGCTGCTTTTAATATATTAATTTTAATGTTAATTTCTATCGTTTGTTAAGGTTTCTTTTTTTATTGCAACATTAACGTTAATTTTAACATTATTTAAGGATGAAGTATTTTTTTATCGTTAATTATAGCATCTATTTCCTTTTTGCGTTTAGTTTACTTATTTTCTTCTATGCTTGCTTATATGATTGAATGCTATTAATTTACATTTGTAGTTAACAATTGCTTAAGTGCCAAGTTGCTAGTATCTATTGTGTTGTTTATTTTTAAACGTTAACATTCATTATCTTCACCCCCATAAATCCTTATTTAATTCCTTTTTAGTGTTGGTTTAATTAGATTCACCATATTCATTTCTTTTAACTTTAACATTTATACTTAATGTCCATTTTAATGTTAAGTTATTAGATTACTTCCATATTTGGTTTCGAATTATTTCCGATCCACAACTTTAAATGTTTATAACTTTTCATTTGAACTCTAATCGTAAAACTTTTATATCAGAAGGGCACCGTTTACCCAATGGTGCAACTTTCGTAGCCAAATTATGATGTTTGTAAAATTTTCAATTTTTGTGTTACTAATTGTTAATTAATTTTTTTCATTAATTATCATAAAATTTATAGGGTGCTACAATACGCTTATCAAGAACGAAGTCTGATATTTCATCATTGTTTATCTACATGTATATCCTTTATTATAGGATGCATAATTGGTACGTTTACTAATATAAGCCCACAATGATTCATCAAAAATATCTACCCCAAAGTCAAAGCCAATGGGCATTGTAACGACCCGTAATTTTACTATTTTGAAAATGGAATATTTAATTAATTTTCAATATAGTTTTATAATTTAAATGAACTTTTTTAATTAGTTAAATATGATAAGAAATTTATTTTCAAGTTTTGTGTAAATAAATAAATAATTTGATTAAAAACCGAAAATGTGACCAGGATTCAACTTTTTGATTTTCGACCTTTCATCTACCGGAAGTTATTTCGGATCGTTGCAATGTTATTTGATACAAATACACACATGTATATACATAACTATAACATAAGAATAAACCATATATACATTTAGCATAAAAGACAAAAAGAGTTTACTTTTGTTATGATGTGACTTAAGAGAAGATTTGGAAAAAAATATACTTAAGTGCTTAAGTACAAAATCATATCACCGTGTCTTTTCTTCATTAATGTTTGTGTACTTAGTGTCATATCATTGACATATAAAGGATGAGGAAATGTTTGGCCAAAAATGAGTGTAGTAGGAAGGGTGAGGTGGTAATTTGCTTAAGTCTCATCCTTATAAATAGAACTCCACTCTATCTCATTTTTCACATTCTTCCCCATATTTTATCTCCTCTTCTAACCACCATAACTTCCTCAAAAATAATCCAAATGGGGAAATTCTTTTGTTAAACCTCAAGAGAATCGAGTTGGCTATAATTTTTATTTACATCATTTCTCCAAATTCCAAGAGATACTATACCACAAATCAACTTCTTTCTAGTGCATTCTCTGACCCAGTTTTTATGGCTGAAAATACCTCTGTTTATTATGATCATAACTTTCTCAAAAATGACCCAAATAAAAAAATTCTTTTTTTAAATCATATGAAATTTCAGTGGCTTCAACTTTTTGTTGATAACTTCTTGCAATTTTGAGCTGAGCTATGTCAAAATTCCAATTCTTTGTAGTGCATTTTCGGGCTTCTTTTTTGTGAATCCGAGAATACCTCTCCTTCATATAATCACATCTCCCTCAAAAAAATCAGTATTTAGTAATTCTTTTTTATAAATTCAATAGACAAGAAATTGCAACACCTATTCAATTAACAATATTTTCAAATTTTGAGAGTAAGAGAGCCAAAAACCAGAGAGAAGATAACCTATTTTTCGGATCTAATTTTGAGAATTCAAGGTCAAAGTTCAACCACTTCTTCTCTATACTTTCGGCCAACCTCCATATCAAGCCTTGGCCAAGCACTAGGAATGAAGAATTTGGGCTTATTTTCATTTGGTTTTGATGCATGGTAGGAAATATGGGTTAGATCTTAAGTTTCTTGTCTTATAGTTTGAAGGAGTGGAATCCAAAGTGAGTAATTTCTTCCTTTAAGTTCATTAAAATCACTGCTAAGTTAAATGAACTTTAAGTTATAAGAGTTGTTTGAAAACCCTTGTTGAATGTTTGTTTACTTTTTTTGCACAAACAATGGTTTTATTTCCTCGTTTGACTATTTGGATGGTTAATTAAGTATTTTAAAATTTAGAAGTTAAATATGTAATGTAGTATGTGGAAATGACTAGTACACGTGTTTCGTATGTGTGATCCAAGGAGACTTGGGTGAGGGACGGAACACGTCGAAGGGAAAGCCCGGATGCTCCAAAATAAATATCAAACTGTTTTAACCCAAGATAAAATAAAAAGGGTTATAACTATTTGATAGAATGAAGCATTTATTATCATTTATTATTATGTTTATTTCATTGATTGATTATTTGGATTGCGGTCGGCCAGTTTATGAGCACTATTATTATTTAATTATTGTTGACTGTGCTCGACCAGTTTATGAGCAATTAATTATCCATATGCATGGGATGGGCAGAAAATAATTGTAGGCTAACACCTTGTGATTTATTTTACGATTTGACTATAAGGTGTTTAGCGGGATATTTGGTTCATTTCAATTTAGCGAATTGGTTTGAAAGTTGGTTTTTATAAATGAAGTTTATGAAATGCTAAAGAAATAGGAATATTTGGAAATGAATATTTTGAAGTTATATTATATAAAAGCGATTTATATAAAGAATGGTCTTATAAAAATGTTTTATAAAACGGAAAGAATTTCGAGCACTAAACCCGATGGTTTTAAGATGATTTTTGAAAAGATTTGAAAATGGAAATTAGTATAGATTTGAAGTAATTGTAATTATTAGTGCAAATGATTTTGTAAATTTGGGATATTAAGTGATCTGATATGTTACCAAAGATTCGGGTAACCCATAATCTACGAAACGCGTGGGTAAAGGAGATGCAGATGTTTTGTAGCCTCAGTGCAGTCCGCTCTAGGATAGAGGGATGCACCAATATATTATTTATTCGGAAGGCTAGACCCAGGGTCTTGTTATGGCTAAAAACCTCCCGAGATTTGGTAGCATATAGTTTTGTATGCTTGTATATAGGTATCGTTTCAAAAGGTGATTTGTTTTCATATCCCGAAGTAAAGGACTAGTTTGAATATAATATATAAATATATATGTATTTATGTATGTATGTATTTCAAAGGTTTTGAAATAAGAATTCGGAAATAAATTCCAAAGAGATAATTTCAGTAAAGGTAATTTTATTTGATAATTTGAATTTGAAGATTAAGCCTAAGTGGGTAGTTTTGGGAATTGCATATTGTTTGTTGCATCGTAGGCTCCATGAGTCCTATTTGCAGTAGGAGAACTACATTGGCTTGATCCTATATCTAGTTGGATACCAAATTAGATATGGGTATGTAGGCAGTCACAAGTGGTAGTGATGCAACCCCAATAATAACATAACATTTTTTTGTTTATTGTTTTCCATATATCCTGTATTGTTGTATCGTTCCTGCTTACTATTTTATTCTGCATTTACATTGTTTATTGAGTTTGCAGGTAAGGATATTGTTGTTTCTCCTCAGCGTTGCGTAGCGGTAGATTTACATTTATTTGTAGTATTTGATTTTGGGTTTGTATTAAAGCACCCTATAGAATAAATGATTACTTTGATAACTTGTATAATTGAAAGTTGTATCCTATACATTTAGTAATGTTGGATATTTATCAAATATTATGTATTAAGTTGGTAGTATTCATTTGTAGTTTTAGAACGGACGGGTTTTTCAACAACGGGGTTTTCAGTGATTTTTACTGGTCAGAAAACCCGGGTCGTTACAAGCATGGACCAACTCCGCTCAATCATACATGCTGACCAAATGTGATCATGTAGCCAAAAACTACATTAGCATCGCGTTCGATCATCATTGAATGTTATACATTACATATGAATCTTGAGCTTTTCTTTGCATTTCGCTTTCCCGGGTAGCCCAAAGCCTTTCTGAAGCCATGCCAACATCCCATGAAGAACCGTGCTCGAACAGCGAAAGAGATTCCTTGAAAACACTCTCAACCTAGGGGTTCAGTCGACCGGGGTACACATTTAGTTGATTAAGCTCAATCGACTTAGTTGGGAATCCTTAGTGTTCTATTTAAGGCTCCCCCTCGGAATTGATTTGCAATCTTACTCATTCGACTAAACCTCTCTCTCAATCGATTAAAATCCTCCAGATCCCAAGAAGTAAACCTAGGACAAGTACAAATCCCCTAAAAGATTGTCGATCCATGTGTTGTTTCATCTGATGCTTTGCATGATAAGTCGCCTAACTCCCATAGTCTGCCTTCATCACATGAGAGCTCATTCGGAGTGCATTGGTTGATGCTTTGGAAGTGGTTTCTTAAGTATTCAAAAATCGGCTTTGATAAAAACCCTACTCTTTTTCGTATAAAGTCTCACCGGGACGATTTTAATGACCTAGGTTCCTATAACACGCCCAATGAACTCAATCAACTTTCTCACCTCATATGATGCTTATACGTGTATCACTACACACACTCGTGCACGCATATGCACACACGTATACTCAAACACGTAAAAATTCATAAATCACGTTATGAGCTTTATTAGACTGATTACTCGACCCGTCATGCTCTCGTGCAACTTAGCGCACCTGATGGTCGTTATGGCTACATGAGTTGCTCGTAATGTGCTTGTATACACATATGGACATTCCCATATGCGTATATAATTATTTACGCTAGTAAGAAAACATTATCAACCATTCAAACTATTTAACTATTCTAATTAAAATACAAGAATTGTACTGATTACTATATAATTTCAATTACACGTATACATATACTTACCCATATACATATACATGCATATATATATTTAAATAACAATTAGATTATTTAATAATCGAATCTTACTTTTTTTATCAAATCTTTCAATAAATGTCAAGTCTTCTTTTATACTATTATAAAATCGTTCCATTTTTTATTAAATAAAAAACTAGCTTATAAATCATTTTTAAGCTCTTATAATATTTAATTCCTTTATTTAGAATTAAGTACTCATCTCCTAATTATTTTATGAAACCTTATAACCACTTTATAAAATAATTCCTTCTTACTATTTTATAAAATTTTATACTTTTATAACATACTTCTTTTGTACTATTTTATGAAATCTCATATTTACATAAAATATTTCTTTTGTACTATTTTATGAAATCTCATATTTTAATAAAATATTTCTTTTGTGTTATTTTACGAAATCTCATACTTTTATAAAAAGTACCATTTATACTATTTTATAAAATATCATTCCATTTTATAAATTTTATCTTCATTATTATTTTATAAAAACTCATTCTATTTTATAAAATACACCTTCATTCTTATTTTATAAGATCTCATACTATTTTAAAAAATATATCTTTCACTTATAAAATTATTTCCTCACTTCAATAATAATTATAAGTACTAACTAAGTTTCTTTAAGCCTAAATCACTTTAATAATAAGTGTAAAGATCTTAACTTGCTAAATTAGCTAACTAACTTCGTTTTATATATATCCCATTATTTTATAAAATCATTTCTTCTCTTAGATAATATTTAGAAATACTAATTAAGTTTCAATACGCCTCTAATCACTTTAATAATAAATGTAGAGCTCCTAATTCCTTAATTAGCTTACTAACATTTCCAAACAATATTCAAATGGTTTAATTAAATGCTTCTATAGACATGCACATTATTATATTACTTAATTTATCTTAGTCAAACCATAACATCATATATAATCATCCAATTAATCTCAAAACCAATTCTAGACTTACTAACTTTTCCAAACATGATGATTAAATGTCCAAACAAATAATTATCCAAAGGAATCATGTTTATAAATGAATATAAACCAAAACCATAACATAGAACTCTCCAAATCCCATTACATAACTTCATAATTATTAATCAACAAATATACAAAGTTTGACAAGTAATGTAAATAGGAGAATCATCCCATCCTTTCTTCTCCAAACCAAGCTCATAATCACCAAAACCCAAATCCCAACTTACGTTAAATTTGGGATTCCATCTAAACTTCCCTTCATGCTAGTTATTTCATGGGTTTCGTAGAGAACTGGGAGAGAGGATTTATGGTGATTTTTATTTGATTTTAGAAAATTTATTTGAAGGGCTTAGGGTTTAAAGAGGGATTAAGGGTGATTATTAAAAGATTAGGAGAGGAAAAGAAGAAATTAATGTGAATGAAAGTGAATGAAAGTGTATGAGAGGAGATGAAATGAGTTATCCACTTATAGGCAACTAATGGGCTTAGGCCAAATTCTCTTCATCCGGCACTGTTCATCTTCGAAAATTATCGACTCCAAACATAATCAGGGTTATACTCATTTTTCTCTTCTTGGAAAACCAGTCTCATCTACAAATGTCTCAAAACCCAATTCATCCATCTTTTAAAAATTGAGTATAACGGGCATTTCATCAATTAACGATTAGATATTTAAATAAATAATTTAAATATTCAGCTGTTAAAATTGTAGGGTGTTACATTCTCCCATCCCCAAAAGAATTTCATCTTTGAAATTCCTACGAGTACAAGAAAGTAACAAGAGTAACTAATAACTCCCAAGCATAAATCTCGAAAAATCTGGGCATTTCCCTTACCCTGCAAATATTACGGAAACTACCGAATTAAAACACGTCTCACATCTAAGAATTATGCAATAACTTACATCATCCCATATTTCCTAGAGATTTATTCCTCTTTATAATAAAAATTCTCACCACTTAAACGCAAATTTGAACAATTAGGCATTTAAATAGCGATATTTTAGCATTGAAGTACCTAATTGTACTATACCAAGATGATGATGCACCAATTTTGTATCAATGCACAATCAAAACAGGTATAATTTTAGGGTAGCAACCAATACTATCACAACCATACATGACTAAAAATTGGAGATTAAGCTCAAAAAAGTTGGTATCCAAATATACCACAAACTTTGAGTCACATCAAAATGCATTGATTCATATAGATCTTGCCTTGTCCTTTAAAATGGACTTGGGTGACAGGTGATCTATCCAAAATAGATATAGCTATCTCTTTTAGAACATGCTATACCAGGTTACTATAATCACATATAAGCAATAAAAAATAACAATAGTCAACAAAAATCAATCAAAAGAACACAAGTAACAATGATTGACAACAATCAATTTATAAACCAAATAACAACAAGAAATTAATAAGAAATGATAACAATTGGCAAACAATAGAGAACAATAGCAATCAACAATAAGTAATAACAAATGACAACATGAAACAATAACTAATTAAAAAATCAATCAAAGATCAACAAAAAAACAACACAAGCAACAAAACCAACAATTAATCAATCAACCAATCAACAACAAACATCTACTATTAATCCACAAGTAACAACAAACAACAACAAATAACAACAAGCAACAACAAACAATAAACAATAATCCATAGGCATTATCAAATAAAAATTTACGAATTCTTAGGATCACTCGGGTTCAAACTTACCTCAACAGCATAATGTTAATAAGGATAATATATTAAGTATATCACGACACTTGCCTTGGAAAGTATCATATTGCCACTTAGTAGATTATTTGAATCTCCATAAAACTAGTCGAGATGTCCTTTCCCAAACTATTTGAAACAACCTTAACTATATTATACCTATAATTCACGATAACTAAAAATTACCTAAATTGAAAACAATGCCCGTTCCATCCCTTCGTTTGCTCGCAAGATTCCTAGATTACTGTCGGTTACCTGACTCTTCTTGTGCGAACTCTGATTCGGTCCCTCGATCCTATTGCCATTCCCTAACAAACACTGAGCTATACTTCAAAAATCTCTCAACTATCCCAAGGAACCGACTCAAGTGCTATCCTCTAAGAATCGAGTGAAAAATCCTTGCCTAACTGGTCCAAATCACCTAGAAACTCTATGCTCAAACTAGTAATTAGGAACTGGTATGTGAATGGATCAATCTTTAGAAATTATTCCTTCTGGCACAAGGAATTACTCCCAATAGTGACGGTTTACTAACATAAGGACAAACAATTGCAATGGGAATGACTCTACACAAAATGTATAAGTCACCTGGTCGGTGTTTTTCCCATTAATATAAAACTACCAAACTCTACCTATACACTGAATCCAAGTCCTCACCGATCGCTCATACTCAATCTGGATGCTCATGCATCATGTTCGAATGACAGTATGCTTGGTCATTACACCACCTTCAACACCTACTTCCGCCACACGTGTATCTCATCTGCCCATCTTGGTAGCCTGAATGAAGATACCTTAGCAGCTTGCGATAGAAATGAACCATAATTCAAAAGAAAAGTAGTGTAAGTAATATTATATAGAAGAAATATACAAGTGTGCTCCCTCAACGTATCTCTTTCTACGAGTTTTCCTAACTCAAACTGGTATAATAGATCTTGAGTGTTGAGCCTATGCTCTGATACCAACTATTACAACCCACCCTTCGTAACACCCAAAATTCAGCGCTTCATATCAACGCCAAGATTTTGAATACCACAAATGATGGCTTATAGGGAAAAGGAAGATAGAAGGAGAAACAAAATAATATATCAAGGCACAATGATGCTATAAGGACCTGAAATTCCATGCACTTTCTTGGATTAAATGTTATTAAAAATGATTTAATGAGATTTTTAACCCCTTTTAATCTTAAGTAATGTTGATAAATTTTTTTTGGAAAAATGCTTACAGGAATAAATACATTGAAAAATATCGATAATGTGACCGAAAATTGTTTTATCGATAAAAGCTTTTTAACAATTAAAAGTTGCTTAATATTTTATCAATACAATTATTTTCTTAGGAAATTAATAAAATGAAATAAAAACTTCTTACCGTTTATGAAAATAAACCTTTTTGATGATGTTTGGGTGATATCATCAAAGATATTAAGGAAATGACCTTTTATGATAATCTTAACTTTTAAGCAAAAGAAGAGAGGTGTAAAGTTAATATGTGAAAATGAGGCTCCTTTGTGACATTTCATGGAAGGTAAGAGGTGGTTATTTCCTCTTGTGAAACCCAATATAAGGAGAGGCATATCATACATAATAAATCACTAATTTACGAAGCTTGAAATGAAGTGCGAGAAATAAAAATGGTGGAAGTGCTTAAATACTAATCCAATAATTATTCGCCAACTTTTTCATGTCTTAACCAAATCATATCTAATCTCTTTTAAAATTTGGCTTTAGGCCTAAAACATTATAGAAAGCATGATTAGTGGGTAATAAGTGGGAGAAGCTGAGAGGAAGAGGAGAATCTAGGAGGGGGCCGTGAGCATGGAAAGTGAAGAAGAGGTGTGGCTCTGGTTTGGAAGTGCTGGATCTTTAGGCTTTTGGTGGTGGAAAAGGGTGGTTCTTTGCTCTATGGCTTTATGCTTGGGTTAGTCATGGATCTAGGTGAGTTGTCTCACTATGTATTTATTGTGTATATATATGTTGTGTTTGAATTATAAAATGAAAGTGACATAAACTAAGTTATTGTAACGACCCGTAATTTTCGATAACTTAAATAATAAAATTTGATAAGACTTTCGAATTTAATATAGTGGAAATCAAAATTTATGATTGACAAATGGGAATTGTTTGAGTATGACTTAATAATATGGTTTGAATGTTAGTAACCACTATGTTATTGTAACGTTAATAAATTGAATAAATATGAAGTTAATTTGGTTATAATCGGAAATAAGGAATAAATCAAAATATTGGAGTTAATGTTGGAAGTATCTATTGTAAATGAAATTGGATGTATTTGGAATGTGCAATCTGTTGTGGCAAGTAATTTAAGATTTTGGTTGTAAATTTATTTGAATATAGGGTTTAATATATAGGAAATTGATTTACTAAGTTAGTCTAAATTTTATTTGGATTAGAATAAAGTTTATGAACTTTTAATATTGAATTAAAAGAGGATATATAAAAATTGAATAATTAATATTTTAATTAACTTGTCAAAAATTGAAATTTTGCAAACTATTTCGGATTTCGACGAAACTAGTATCATCGGATCCGGAATGGTATATTATTATATGGTTTCAAATTTCGTATCAAACGGATTTACCGTTTGATCGTACAACGTTAAAACACGTAGAAATTGTGTTAATAATTTAAATCGATATAAATTGATTTTCAAATGATAACTTCTTTATACGATGGAATTATGGCCAGTAACCTATTCCATTGTGTTCAGAAATATCGAAAACCTCTGTTTTGATATATAGAATGTTCTATATCGCTTCATAAATAAAAATGGGCTCTGTTGTGTATTTGTAGCTTTAGAAATTATTTAACTAATTAAATTCTGAATTTAATATGATAGAAAATGATGTCGTAAGCTGATTTAAGTTTTATATAAATAAAAAAATTAAGATGGTTAACATTTAAGATTGAATTTAAATGTGGAAAATTTGAAATTGAAATTTTATATTGTAATTAACGAGAAAAATATCCATTTTGGCAGCGGTCTCGGATTTCGACGAAATTAGTTTCATCGGATCCGTAATAGTGAATTATTGTAGGATTTCAATTTTCGTAGCAATCGGACTTGTCGTTTGACCGTGCGAGCTTAAAACGCGTAGAAATTTAATTTCGAATTTAATTAAAATAATCGACTTTAAAAAAAGCTATCTTCCACATATGATCGAATTAGGCCTCGAAACTTGTTCCATTGCGTTCGGAATGGGGGTAAAACATTATAAACGCCTGGCAGCACGTCTTGATTGGAGTTCGGACGACTTTGGACCTGTCTATATAAATACGCACGCAAACCGAGACAGTTTTATTATTATTTTATTTCAGAAACCCTAATTTCAAACCATGGCCGCCACCTATTCCATGGCCAGAAATTGCCGATCTTCTTTCCTTAATATCTCTCAATCCGTTCAACGAAATCGAAAAATTCCAAAAGCAAAAGTGTAGATCTCGACGAGCTCTTCGAATCCATATGGTTGATTGCTGCTAATACATCTCAGATCTTCCGAGATCTGAGATTGAAGGATGTACGTATTTTCTTGGATTGCGTGCAAACGGCGGCGAATGACGCGATGAAACTTGGCGCGTAGGTGGCTCTCAAGGTGGCGCACATAGTGGTGGTCGTTGATCAATCTCTGGTGGCTGATCTTTGCGTGCGTGTGGAGGTTGAAAGGACAAGGGTGGCTTCGGCTACGATCTAGGATTGGGAAGAAGAAAGTAACGTAATTTTTTTTTATTATTTAATTATTTCATAATAATATATATCGTATAACTTCTAATTAGCATATCTTTTGCATACGAGCTCGGATCGACACGCGGTTTTCTCCGTTGCGTTCGTATCAAAATTCCGGACAACACGGAGCTAGTTTGGCTGCATTCCGAGACTATTCAAATTTGGGCCTTTATTTGGATTTTTAGATCGTCGATAAATCAAAGGTGAGTGTTTATACGCTCACGCTTGACTAAATATGTTATGTTAGTTAATTTGAATTCATTAGTTAATATGAATGTTTCTGGTTGCTAGTTAGTAGTTAAAAATTGATGTTTAGTTGAAATTTAATCGAATTGGATTAAATTGTTATTTAAATTAATGTTGAAATTTAATTGTTAGTTAAATACCCATCTATGATAACCATTTATTTGTTATGACCTGTTGATTGAATGATGAATTATGATGTTTGTTGATGGTTGATGTTTGGTACGTTAAAATTGTTATTCCAATTAAATATGACATTCATTGTAGTTAATATCCATTCGATTTAATATTAAATTCCAATTTGCAAGTTTATACCTGTTAATGATAATAAATAGTCTATTGATGTTTATTGATTGATGTTTGAAATGTTTGAATTATTATTTCAGTTAAGTATGACCTTATTTCATTTAATCGTCATTTAATTAGCATGAACTTATAAATTGCCAGTTAATAACCGTTATTGATAATCAATTAAATTATGTTATCTATTGTCTGATTTGGATGATGATGTGATGGATGTTTAACTATTGATATTTGGATATTTGAATGTTGTGTTTATTTTATGTTGTTCTAATATTGCAATTTCCCATAGTGTTTATTTTATTTTATATTTATATTTAATTAAAATGGGATCGGGTTGAAATGATAAATACCCAATTAAACAACCTGGCCTAGGATAGACAATTAAAATAAGAAACCCGATTGGTCAACAAATTGTTTCGAAATTAATTAATAACCTTAATGGATTTAATTTAGAACTTATAAATGATTTTACTCAAGTTTAAATGAAATAAATAAATGGATTTGATTTGAATAAACTAATAAATTTATTTGAATTGTAATAGAATAAATAAATGAATTGATTTGAGTTTATATGGAATTGGATTAAGTAAAATTTAAAGTTAAGTAAAAATTTAAGATCTATAGACTTGGTTTTGATTAAACGGATTTGAGACTTGATAATGAAATTTAATTTAAGATTAAATGGAATTTGTCATAAGTGGAATTTAAACTAAGTAAAGTTTGCGAATTTGATTAAGTGTTAATTTAAATATAAAATGATTTTAAATTGAGTGAATTAGTTTAATTATGATTTTGTAACTTGGTTACGAAGTTAAATTGTTTTGAAACTTGTTGAGAAAAATAAAATTGTGTTAATTAATCAATGAACTAAATAAAGTGAAATAAGATTCTTTAATAGAAATTGAATTTGATTTTGTAAACGGGTTAGCTAAAACTATTTTGATTTAAAGGGGATTTAGTTAATGAAATTGATTTAACCGAATTTATAATTATATTTAATGAAGTAATGAATGTAAACATAAATGTGAATGAATCGAATTTTGTTTAAATGATTTTGAATTAAATTAAGAATCAAATTAAATCCATTTAATATGAAATAAATTTAATAAGTGAAATTGGAATCTTATTAAACTGAAATTGAATACTTGAATTGATTTGCTAAATAAACGTTGAACTAAATTTATTTGGAAATATGATTTAACTATTGAAATGAATTGAATTGTGAAATAATCAAATCTGAAAGTAAATTTGAAGTTGACTTTTGATTTGATTTGGTTTGAACTTTAAATATTAAATGACCATCGGTGTAATAATACGTAGTTATTAAAGAGACCGGGATCGGATATGGACATACTCTCTGTCGATACCGAAAACCACTTTAATAACTAATATACGCGGAGTGTTGATCCAGAATGAAGTGGATGGTTTTGGTGAACGCGTTGATTGAAGAAAGAGAACGAATTTGGATGACCCTTGATATGACTAAAACAGGAGCCCTGCCGGACCATTGAGGCTCGCCACCTCTAGCGGACACACTTCTTCGTTACCATATCTATTACTTTTGTGATTCGATTTGGGTGCACCCCTCGATTATGGGAGTGTTGTTTCGCGATGTTGGGGTAGTAGCTGCTATGCCCAACATCAGTCCGGATGACGCAACTACTAGTATCCTAGTTGGTATCGCCTCATGTACTTTGTCATACTGATTATCCTATTCGCGACCACTACGATTTTGATTTGTGTTATACCTATGGGGTACCCTCTGATAACCACTAGTTTACGGTTGGGCTTACGGTGCTGTATAGACTATGACATTTATAAACTGTGTTAAGGGTGGAATGGGCCATGGCTTAACGCTAGGAATGATATTTTACTTTATGATAGACATTATTTTATATAGCGTATTCTATTATATAGTAGATAGTTTAACGGATCCTTAGGAGATGGAAATCCCAAACATCTCTTAAGTTAATGCACGCATGTTAAACACTGGATAAGAGGTGTCTAAAACCCGTAAACATCTCCGACGCCGTCACACTCATATTTACTTATTCGATTTAACTTACATGAGATATTTTAGTCCTTACTCGAGTGTTTTGTCTTTTCATTACGCTTGGGTCAGCCTGAGCATTTCAGATAAGGTTGAAGATCCATTCTGGAGGACGAAGACGGAGTTTGGTATTACATCATTTATATTCTACTACTGTATTATTTTCTGCTGCATTGTTGTATTATCTTTGATATGTATGTAACTCTGATTTATGATGTATAATAATAATCAAATTTATTTATTTAACAGCTTCATGAACTGTTATTTTATTATTATATCTTGTCCCTTCCGTTGCGAGATTCTGAGTTTGTTTCTGTTCTTTCTTTTCTTTTCTTATTTAACCCCAATAACTATTTGTATTTTGGATTGTTTGAGTCGACATGTGTATGTTTTGTCGACTTGAACGGTCAAAAATAGGTTGTTACAGTTATAATCTTTGGACCACTCTTGCTTTTGAAAGAAAATGATAACTTTATATTGTATAACATCACTTTTATTACTCTCCTAAACATGTGGCCTAGCCTTGACTTGATGTTTAAACGGTATTTTAACTTGTGTGTTAAATTGTAGTTAGTTTGAAAGTGTTTGAAGTGAGAATAGTTGTTAAAATTGCACTTTCAAATCCCTTAATTTCGGGATTTTTAAATAAATGGGAAGATATTGCTAGGGGTTTCTTTCCATGGTTTTTAAGTACCCTGATGGTAGTACTTACTATAAAAATTACAAGTCTTAGATCATTTGTTAAAGTGGTTAAAATTAGTTACAAAGGTCGTGCCTGTTAATGCATTCTTTAACAAGGACTTTTAAGAGCAATTATAAATGATGTAGTAAGTCACTTATGGTTTTAAGCATCTAAAAATGATATTTAAATTTGGTTTTTCTCTAATCATTTTTGTAGATATTTTCTAACCTATTTTGAAGTATTTTAAAGTTGGTTTGGAATTTAAATATATTTTCAATAATTATAAAATATTTCAGAAAAGTAAAGAAGAAGTTAACACTTAAAGTTGATGAGGTAGACTTCTCTATTTTTCAGCATTAAGATTGATGTCGAGTAAGGATGGGGCAATAGAGCACTAACCTATTAAGTTTTCTCTTGAATGAGGAAAAGTTAAGTTGAAACGTTGAAAACGTGTTAATCTTATTGTTTACTTAGTTGTTTAAAATGTAATTAACTTTGCTTAGCGCTAAAACCCAATGAAGGAGGCTTATCTATTTCTGAGAGTTAGGACTAATGCCGAGCAGGGATGGAGCAATAAAGTTCTAACCTATCAGCTTCGCTCTTAAATGAGGAACTGTTAAGTCGAGAATTTCAAAAATGGGTAAATCATGTTGTTTGTTACATTTTTATGGAATTCATTAATACTATACTTAAAACTAAAAGCCAACGAGTATGCTTGTCTATTTATGAGATTTAAGAATGAAGTATCTAGGAAAGGCATTGATGCAACCAATGCTCTAACTTAACTGGCTTCACACTTGAATGAGGAATGGTTAAGTTAAAATGTCGGGAATGAGTTAAGTATATGAACATTGATTTGTATAAGCAATCGTTTTAACTGGATAATCGATTAGTCGACTATCAAACTTAACTAAATATTATCTTAGATCTTTAAAAGAATGTTATTAAAGATGATATAATTATGAAATGGTTTTGGTTTGTTGTGAAAATGTGTTAATAACATTTGTCTTTAACCTTTTTTTATTATGCTTAATGTAAATAAATATTTAAAATGGTGATTTAAAGACAAGCATAAGTGAAATGGTTTTGGGTTTATGGTGACAATGCTTAAGTAACAGTTATCTTAACCTTTTGAATGAATTTGTGAAAGTACTAAGATCCTTAAAATGGATATTTTGAAGGAAACTACGAGTAAAGAATCTTTTGGAAAAGGATAGAAAAAGCAAAGGTTTAAAGAATGAGATCTTGTTAATGATTTGTGAACATACTTATACCATTTGAGACAAGTAGATGAATACTTTTTAAGTATTAGAAGAGTATAAATTAATGGTAGAAATTGATAAATGAAGTTTTATTAGATAAATGAAGTTTTTCTAAAGAGGTTTTAATTAATAAGAGGTTAATTAAACAAAAGGGGATTCGAAGTCGCTTATGTTGTAACGACCCAGAATTTTGAACAAATTAAATTGGAAATATTTAATTAATTTTAAATATTTAAACGATGATTTAATTTGAATCCCCAATTTATTTTGAATTTGGCGATTAAATTATAAAATTTAATTTATTGTAAGTTGAATAAATTTTTAAATCTTCAATCATAAGCTGAAGAAAAATATTTCAAAAGCTTTTAAAATTCGTATTGATAATATTGAAGATAATAGAAGCTTCAGAATCAAATCTGAAACTGTTTTGTTCGGTTTTGAAATTTATATCGTTGAACCGATATTTAAAAATAGTCATTTTTCAAACAGTCTCGGAATTCGACGAAACCAGTTCCATTGGGTCCGTAATATTGAATTATTACCGGATTTCAAATTTCGTATTTTTTGGAACTGTTATGTGACCGTACGGCGGTTAAACGTATTGAAATTTAAATTGAATTCAATTTAAATCTAAATTTAAATTATTTGTCAACCACAGCACATTATCTTCCCTTAACTCACGCCTACCATCACGGATACGAAATCGTGCAACCCATGTTCTCCTGCCTTCCCCCCATCCCTTTTTAAAATCTCACGCAAAAAGAAGAAAAAAAATCTTCAATTGTTTAAAAAAACGAAAACTCTATCCTCAGTTCAAAAACAAAATCTCGTATTCAAAAGGAATAAAATGGCAATTGCCTTAACTTCAATTTCCCCAAAAACAAATCGCGATCCTCTCCCTGTATGCGAATCCCTTTTCTCTTCCCTTCTAATCGAATACGAAATCAGATTGGGAAGAAGGCAACATCGCTATTCGAAAATCGCGGTATTAGGGAGATCGTTGTTCGATCGATCGAGAGGAGGGTGGAGACGTTCGACTCGAACGAGACTGAAGCTCGCAAGTGATTTGGGGCAATTCGCGAATCGATTGGGCGACGCTTGGAAGTTGGGCACGACTATTGTATCGCGTGGCAGTTTTGATTTAAGGGTTGAGTTCGAGCATTGGGCAATGGCGACGACTCGAGCGAACATGAATCGCGACCTGGAAGGAATCGCGGCAGCAAGGCATGGCAATGAAGGCTGGTAAAGATTCTCGATTCAATCGAGAGTAGAGATGATGGAAGTGACTTCGGTGATGGGAATCGTGACGTCAAGGAAAGAGGTGGTCGTGAGTTCGTTCGCGATCGAAGAATGGGCTGCAGATCGTTCGAGGTGGTTGAGGTTCGAATCTTAAGTTTTATTTTATTTGATGTACATATATAAAAAAAAAATCTCTGGGTTATTTTCTGAGAATTTTCGTAAGTTTAAAGCAGAGAAAACAATTTATAGCAAAAAGGAATTTTTTTTATTTTCCTGTTAAGTAGTTTTTAATGATTAAGACAAAATTTTAATTGGAAAATATACATGTATATATATATAATTTTTGGTTAATTAAATTTATTTAAAAAGGATTTTGTTTAAATACAGTTGAAATGAAGGAAAAAATTGGTTTGAATGAAACTATAAATTAATTAAACAATCAAGAACGGAAATTGGTTATTTGATTGGTTCGAATGTTAATAAATTTTATAAATATTTATACAAGGTATAAATCAAGAAATCGAGTCAAGCTGGAATGAAAAGGATGGCAAATTAAAAGCAAAGGTGAGATTTTTCTCACTCAAATTGAAAGTGGATTTTACAGTTATTGTTTGTTGACTGTTTGGATGTGATATTAGATATAGTAGGATATATCTATATATATAGCAATATATACATATTGGCATATGTATATATTGGATTGATGTTTTCCCGCCTCGTATAGCGGATGAGACCCTATTGCGCCGTTAGTAAGCGGATTTTTATAAAACCCATATACCGCGATAATTCCGTACTAGAGCGGAATTGGTATTGTGCTAACGTCTTTGGATGCAGGGAAACAGGTTGGAGGGATCCAACTGGACCCCTCACATTGATTGAATTTATTTCTACTGTGATGTGATAATCTGTGAATGATTGTTGATGTTATTGAATTGATATCTGGAAATTGTTTGAAAAGCTAAAATTTAGCTGAATGGATGTTTGACATCATTGGATTCCAAAGATAAACGAAATTGAATTTTTGAAATCCAAGTAGAAAATTTCTAAGTGAATCAATTTTTGAAATTGAAGAAATTTTGAAGAAAGGAATTTTTAAAGTATAAAAAGTTAATTTTTAAAATCTTATCGAATTTATTTCCAGAATAAAGTGAAAATGTTAAATAAATGAATTTCGTATAATAGTGATTTTAAATTGAGGAAATTAATTTAAAATCTGGATTTTTAAATAGATTGAAAGAAACAATTGAAATTTATCTTCTTAAAAAGGAATTTATTTAAAAGGAGATAAGTTGGAAATCCAATTAGAAATTTAATTGGTAAATTGAAACGATTTGGGAAATCAATGTAAAATGATTTCAATTTAAAGAATCCTTTTAAAAACAGGATATTGAATAATTTGAAGGAAAATAAGGAATTTATTTTAGTAGGGATAAATAAAATTAGAAATCAATCTGTAATTGATTTAATATTTGGAAAGGAACTTTTGAGAAATAAGTATGGAAATTTTATTTAAAGTTGAAAATAAATTTTGAAATCAATATCGAAATTTATTTGGGATTGAAGTTTTTATAAATAGAATTGGAATTTATAAAAGTTGTTTATAAATCCGAAATCACTTATTTTGATAAGTAAAAATATAGAAGTTGATAAAAAGAAGATTTATAAGTCGAGGTTGTTATTAAAATAGAAATAGAATTTATAAATGTGTTTATAAATTCAAAATAAATTGAATTTGATAAATTAAATATAGAAGATTATCAAAGAAGTTATATTCGCGTTTTGGATAGCAAATTTTTATTGAAATAAAAAGTGTAGAGATTATTGAAAATGTGGTTAGTGAAGTATATTCACGATTTTGGACAGTGAATATATTGTTAAGTAGAATGGATTTATTTTTGAAGAAGTGATATTATAAAATGAAGTTGAACATTTTAAAGATGTTTTAAAACGTGTTAAAATATCGAAATCATAGATTTCAACATTTACTGTTGAAATAGACGTTTTCGAAAAATAAGAAAATGATGGACTATAACACTGTTGTTATAGTAAATGATTTCCGAAAGGAAATGTTTTTGATGTAGTATTGGGATTTATATATCTATCTAAATTTCGAATCCCTATACTAGTGATTTTGAGTCGTCGTAACGATGTTTTACATAACATCTGTTTTGACTCAAATAAATGTTGTTATAGTAAATGATTTCCTTAAAGAATGAAATTATACTTAATTTTGATTTTAAGTATATTGAATATTTTCAAATGTTGAAAATAAATGATTTGTGAATTACTTATTTTTAAATAAGTATGGAAATGCTTTCCAATATGAAATGAACTGTTTTGAGATTTTATCTTCAAAGATAAAATAAGATGTGGAAATTGATTTGAAATTGTTTTCAAATGGTTAAGTGTGGAAATTTTATATCTAGTAAAGATATTTTGGAAGATTAAATAATTTGGAAAATTATTTGGAATCTGATGATGTTGCGCATCTTTATTGATAGTTAAATAACCGACTATCAATAATTACCTTTAGATAGGTATTTGTTGTGAATTGGATGAATTTGAATGCCACGCTTATTTTTGAATAATCGCTCACTATTCGGGTTAGCCGGGAAAGGACCATGGGGTCGTATAACCCATTCCGAATATGTGATACGTCGTTATGAATTGCATCTGAAGACCGGTGTTGAAGACCGGATATTTTTGAAAACGGAAGGATTACCGTCGAGTTACTCTACATCGGCTGATCTCCGATTTAGAGGTTTTATCACCCTTAGTGACGGGAAGTCCGGACGTGATTAGAAAATTATCCGGAAATGCAAGGGCTTCGTGAGAAGTGCCTTCGGTTCTGTTCGATCCCGGAACAGACTTATATGGATTGTATGTCTGACGTTACAATTTGAGATATAAAGCTGATTTCTTTCAAATACATTTCTGTTGGTGGCGGAGAATTTATTCTCTTAGCTTAACACCCTTCTCTGAGACGTACGAGCTCAGAGGTTATGTAGTTGAAATTTATCAGCGATATATCCCAATTTGGTAACGTGGCATACTGAGTGTTGCTGTGAAATGATCAGTGTTTGATCATTTGTGATATGATCAATTGTTTGATCTTATATCTTTGTGATCATAGGTTGATCATTTTGTTTGACCCGAAGCAGGGCTTTTTGAGAAAGCGTAGCTTTGTGGACGAGACTTCGTCGAGCCTCACACCCCGGAAATGGTCGAAACAGGAAGAATGCGGCAAGGTTCTAGGGAGTAGCGCCCCTTAGTGTATGTCATTCCTTCTGGATAGAGGTGGTATCATGGTATGGAGCCTAGATACTTAACCTATGTGGTTGCTGCATTATTATCTATGTGGTTTGTTGGAAATCGGGGATCCTCGGGAAGATCGGTTACGATCGAGGGATGGCATACGCGTGTCAGTAGTTACCTATTTTTGCAGAGGTAACCCGGCCTTGTGTTGGCAAAGATCCGGTTAGGTTCTCGGGTCGTCTATTCCAGGGACGTACCCATCGTGGATAGGAAGTTCCTTAGCCTGACCATTTGTTGGAAATCCAAAGAAACAATACGAGCCTTTACGATTTCAATTGTATAACCTGTCTCCTCAGGAGGCAGCTATAGCAGGCATAATATAATGGTACCTATGCTGGCTAAGATTTATATTATACTTTCGAAATGTTTTCCACTATGCACTAATAATAATATCAAAAAGGTTTTGATTTTTTGCGTAGTAAGCATCTTTGACTAACATAAGAAGAAATCTCCTCCAAGTCTGCGTTTGCATTGTGTGTGTGGTGGGAGGTCTTATGGTAGTTTCATTTTCCAAAAGCATTGCGAATTGACATTAAAGTTTTTCTGTTGATTATTTTAAAGATAAATAACTGTTTTACGATCTCACACCAGTCACCATGACTGACTCGGAGTTTATTGTTCCCTTCTAAACTCTGGGTGCCCACCAATTTCCACACGGGCAGCCTAGAGTTATGTTATCAGGATATTCTGGATATTCTGGAGCTTTGGAGATAAGCTGGACGACGAGACGTAGTATTTGTATCTGATAGTATTTATTCCGCTGTGTATTCTGTATGAGGACAAGTTTATATAACTGTCCATTGTTGTATATTGACTCTGATGATTGATGTATGTATAAAATGATATAGTTCTTTGTTTTAAAAGACTAGTAATTATCTATTGTATATTGTTCCGCTGCGATGTGTAAGATTCTGATATTGTTTTCTGTTCTGATGTGTTTTCTGTTGTTCTTCTTCTTTCTTTCTTCTCTTTTTCTTCTATCTTCTTCTTCTTACTTTTTCTTCTTTTTAAAACCCTCACTATTGGAGTTTCCGGCACTCGATTGCTCGGTAGTCGATAAAATGAGTATCGATGTCGAATTTTCGAAAGTCGAAAATCCCGTACATGACAGCGTGGTATCAGAGCATATGGTTAAGCGACAACCCTGCTCTGTTGGGTGTTACTCATTAGAGATAGAGTCAGTAGTACTCTAGAATGAGTTTGAGTGTAATAATAGATACGAGTGCGTATTTGTTAGTGAATATAAAAATGTTTTATATTGTGTTTGCTTATCCGTTGAGATGTTTATGAATTTTGGTCGGTATGTGGGACGTCATATTATCGATAGGGATTTCTAAACACTCAAACGAGGCAAGACGACATAGTATTGTTTTAAAATAGGGTAAATGAAATAATTTTACCCAAAACTATTTTTGTATATAAAAGAAATGATTTTCTGTAAATAATTACAGTATATGGTTGCATGGTTGTTAGAAAGTGATAATATTGAAATGTTATCATTATTATATGAAATTGAATACGAAATGGAAATCATAACTCCAAAGTTAAGAAATAAATTCACATATAAATGAAATTTGAGAATATAAATTATAAATGTGATTTGTAATTTGAAATGGAATTCCAGAGAAGTTTTTGGAAATGTTTTGAAAAGGATTTGAAAATTTTGGAGATTTGGAAGTTTAAATCATTTTTGATTTGAAAATGGATTTCGAAGGTTTTGAAAAGTATTTTGAGGGAATGAAAAGCTCTAAACTCTTTTCGGTCGCTGGAAAATAACTTCGATGATGACCGCGGCATCATTGGTGTTCATTTTCGGGTTTCCAAAAGAGGAATTGCTGCCAAATTGTTTTAAATGGAAGTGTTTGGAAAATTTGGATTTTGTTTTGGAAATTAAAAGGATAATTTGAATTGTTTTCAAATGGTTTTGAAAAAGTTGAAACGACTCTGGAATCCTATTTAAAATACTTACGAAATATTAATAAGTTGATAACTTATAGAATATTGAAATTTGATTAGAATGAAATTCAAATTGAAAAACGAATGAATTAGTGAATGAATGAATAAATTGCGATTGCAAGTGCCAGAAAATGAAATTGAATGTTAAAATTCATTTTGAATTTGAAAGTAAATAGAACTGGAATTGAATTTGATAAATGAAGTATTAAACTGAAAGTTAGTAAGTGAAGCTAATTGATTATTGACCAAATGGATAAGGTTTGAACGAATTAAATTCAATGATTATAAATGAAGATAAATTGAATTCCAATAGAATTGAAAATGTGAATTATAAGTTCAAATGAATGTGAAATGAAAAATTGAACGAAATTGAATATGTAACTTCAATAGCAAATTTAAAGAGGATATAAGAAGTATATATTGAAAATTTGTAATCGAATTTGCAAAATGATTTGAATGCTGTAACTAGATATAATGGCTAGTAGGATATACAGGTGTATAAAGGGATTGGAAAATTTATTTCAAAGATAATTTGAATTGCTCGACAAAAGGTACGTATTTGAATTCCAATATGAGTTTTTGATGATTTCTTGTCTAGCCGCTTGGCTTTTTCTTTTTCTTTTTGAAATCTGAGAGTCCGTAAGGACGTTTTGTAGTTGTACCGTATCAGCCGCGCAAAGGAGACGCTGGCGAAATTTTTCGAAAATTTCGAGTGTTAGAAAATTTTTGAGAAAATTTGGAAGTTTAAATTTGAATTTAAACTTAAATTTGAATTGTTAAGTAAAACAATGTTGTTTTGAAACCTATAATTGAAGTGGGAAATTTAGTTGAATAATAACGAATCTTTAGTAGAAAGATTTGTTTTGAGAATTGATAAAACTATTGGATTGTGAAAGATAGTAGACGAGTTAAGGACCATTTTTTCCTAACTTGTAATTTCGGGACGAAATTCTTTTAAGGAGGGAAGTCTGTAACGACCCAGAATTTTGAACAAATTAAATTGGAAATATTTAATTAATTTTAAATATTTAAACGATGATTTAATTTGAATCCCCGATTTATTTTGAATTTGGCGATTAAATTATAAAATTTAATCTATTGTAAGTTGAATAAATTTTTAAATCTTCAATCATAAGCTGAAGAAAAATATTTCAAAAGCTTTTAAAATTCGTATTGATAATATTGAAGATAATAGAAGCTTCAGAATCAATTCTGAAACTGTTTTGTTCAGTTTTGAATTTTATATCGTTGAACCGATATTTAAAAATAGTCATTTTTCAAACAGTCTCGGAATTCGACGAAACCAATTCCATTGGGTCCGTAATATTGAATTATTACCGGATTTCTAATTTCGTATTTTTTGGAACTGTTATGTGACCGTACGGCGGTTAAACGTATTGAAATTTAAATTGAATTCAATTTAAATCTAAATTTAAATTATTTGTCAACCACAGCACGTTATCTTCCCTTAACTCACGCCTACCATCACGGATACGAAATCGTGCAACCCATGTTCTCCTGCCTTCCCCCCATCCCTTTTTAAAATCTCACGCAAAAAGAAGAAAAAAAATCTTCAGCTGTTTAAAAAAACGAAAACTCTATCCTCAGTTCAAAAACAAAATCTCGTATTCAAAAGGAATAAAATGGCAATTGCCTTAACTTCAATTTCCCCAAAAACAAATCGCGATCCTCTCCCTGTATGCGAATCCCTTTTCTCTTCCCTTCTAATCGAATACGAAATCAGATTGGGAAGAAGGCAACATCGCTATTCGAAAATCGCGGTATTAGGGAGATCGTTGTTCGATCGATCGAGAGGAGGGTGGAGACGTTCGACTCGAACGAGACTGAAGCTCGCAAGTGATTTGGGGCAATTCGCGAATCGATTGGGCGACGCTTGGAAGTTGGGCACGACTATTGTATCGCGTGGCAGTTTTGATTTAAGGGTTGAGTTCGAGCATAGGGCAATGGCGACGACTCGAGCGAACATGAATCGCGACCTGGAAGGAATCGCGGCAGCAAGGCGTGGCAATGAAGGCTGGTAAAGATTCTCGATTCAATCGAGAGTAGAGATGATGGAAGTGACTTCGGTGATGGGAATCATGACGTCAAGGAAAGAGGTGGTCGTGAGTTCGTTCGCGATCGAAGAATGGGCTGCAGATCGTTCGAGGTGGTTGAGGTTCGAATCTTAAGTTTTATTTTATTTGATGTACATATAAAAAAAAAATCTCTGGGTTATTTTCTGAGAATTTTCGTAAGTTTAAAGCAGAGAAAACAATTTATAGCAAAAAGGAATTTTTTTTTTATTTTCCTGTTAAGTAGTTTTTAATGATTAAGACAAAATTTTAATTGGAAAATATACATGTATATATATAATTTTTGGTTAATTAAATTTATTTAAAAAGGATTTTGTTTAAATACAGTTGAAATGAAGGAAAAAATTGGTTTGAATGAAACTATAAATTAATTAAACAATCAAGAACGGAAATTGGTTATTTGATTAGTTCGAATGTTAATAAATTTTATAAATATTTATACAAGGTATAAATCAAGAAATCGAGTCAAGCTGGAATGAAAAGGATGGCAAATTAAAAGCAAAGGTGAGATTTTTCTCACTCAAATTGAAAGTGGATTTTACAGTTATTGTTTGTTGACTGTTTGGATGTGATATTAGATATAGTAGGATATATCTATATATATAGCAATATATACATATTGGCATATGTATATATTGGATTGATGTTTTCCCGCCTTGTATAGCGGATTTTTATAAAACCCATATACCGCGATAATTCCGTACTGGAGCGGAATTGGTATTGTGCTAACGTCTTTGGATGCAGGGAAACAGGTTGGAGGGATCCAACTGGACCCCTCACATTGATTGAATTTATTTCTACTGTGATGTGATAATCTGTGAATGATTGTTGATGTTATTGAATTGATATCTGGAAATTGTTTGAAAAGCTAAAATTTAGCTGAATGGATGTTTGACATCATTGGATTCCAAAGATAAACGAAATTGAATTTTTGAAATCCAAGTAGAAAATTTCTAAGTGAATCAATTTTTGAAATTGAAGAAATTTTGAAGAAAGGAATTTTTAAAGTATAAAAAGTTAATTTTTAAAATCTTATCGAATTTATTTCCAGAATAAAGTGAAAATGTTAAATAAATGAATTTCGTATAATAGTGATTTTAAATTGAGGAAATTAATTTAAAATCTGGATTTTTAAATAGATTGAAAGAAACAATTGAAATTTATCTTCTTAAAAAGGAATTTATTTAAAAGGAGATAAGTTGGAAATCCAATTAGAAATTTAATTGGTAAATTGAAACGATTTGGGAAATCAATGTAAAATGATTTCAATTTAAAGAATCCTTTTAAAAACAGGATATTGAATAATTTGAAGGAAAATAAGGAATTTATTTTAGTAGGGATAAATAAAATTAGAAATCAATCTGTAATTGATTTAATATTTGGAAAGGAACTTTTGAGAAATAAGTATGGAAATTTTATTTAAAGTTGAAAATAAATTTTGAAATCAATATCGAAATTTATTTGGGATTGAAGTTTTTATAAATAGAATTGGAATTTATAAAAGTTGTTTATAAATCCGAAATCACTTATTTTGATAAGTAAAAATATAGAAGTTGATAAAAAGAAGATTTATAAGTCGAGGTTGTTATTAAAATAGAAATAGAATTTATAAACGTGTTTATAAATTCAAAATAAATTGAATTTGATAAATTAAATATAGAAGATTATCAAAGAAGTTATATTCGCGTTTTGGATAGCAAATTTTTATTGAAATAAAAAGTGTAGAGATTATTGAAAATGTGGTTAGTGAAGTATATTCACGATTTTGGACAGTGAATATATTGTTAAGTAGAATGGATTTATTTTTGAAGAAGTGATATTATAAAATGAAGTTGAACATTTTAAAGATGTTTTAAAACGTGTTAAAATATCGAAATCATAGATTTCAACATTTACTGTTGAAATAGACGTTTTCGAAAAATAAGAAAATGATGGACTATAACACTGTTGTTATAGTAAATGATTTCCGAAAGGAAATGTTTTTGATGTAGTATTGGGATTTATATATCTATCTAAATTTCGAATCCCTATACTAGTGATTTTGAGTCGTCGTAACGATGTTTTACATAACATCCGTTTTGACTCAAATAAATGTTGTTATAGTAAATGATTTCCTTAAAGAATGAAATTATACTTAATTTTGATTTTAAGTATATTGAATATTTTCAAATGTTGAAAATAAATGATTTGTGAATTACTTATTTTTAAATAAGTATGGAAATGCTTTCCAATATGAAATGAACTGTTTTGAGATTTTATCTTCAAAGATAAAATAAGATGTGGAAATTGATTTGAAATTGTTTTCAAATGGTTAAGTGTGGAAATTTTATATCTAGTAAAGATATTTTGGAAGATTAAATAATTTGGAAAATTATTTGGAATCTGATGATGTTGCGCATCTTTATTGATAGTTAAATAACCGACTATCAATAATTACCTTTAGATAGGTATTTGTTGTGAATTGGATGAATTTGAATGCCACGCTTATTTTTGAATAATCGCTCACTATTCGGGTTAGCCGGGAAAGGACCATGGGGTCGTATAACCCATTCCGAATATGTGATACGTCGTTATGAATTGCATCTGAAGACCGGTGTTGAAGACCGGATATTTTTGAAAACGGAAGGATTACCGTCGAGTTACTCTACATCGGCTGATCTCCGATTTAGAGGTTTTATCACCCTTAGTGACGGGAAGTCCGGACGTGATTAGAAAATTATCCGGAAATGCAAGGGCTTCGTGAGAAGTGCCTTCGGTTCTGTTCGATCCCGGAACAGACTTATATGGATTGTATGTCTGACGTTACAATTTGAGATATAAAGCTGATTTCTTTCAAATACATTTCTGTTGGTGGCGGAGAATTTATTCTCTTAGCTTAACACCCTTCTCTGAGACGTACGAGCTCAGAGGTTATGTAGTTGAAATTTATCAGCGATATATCCCAATTTGGTAACGTGGCATACTGAGTGTTGCTGTGAAATGATCAGTGTTTGATCATTTGTGATATGATCAATTGTTTGATCTTATATCTTTGTGATCATAGGTTGATCATTTTGTTTGACCCGAAGCAGGGCTTTTTGAGAAAGCGTAGCTTTGTGGACGAGACTTCGTCGAGCCTCACACCCCGGAAATGGTCGAAACAGGAAGAATGCGGCAAGGTTCTAGGGAGTAGCGCCCCTTAGTGTATGTCATTCCTTCTGGATAGAGGTGGTATCATGGTATGGAGCCTAGATACTTAACCTATGTGGTTGCTGCATTATTATCTATGTGGTTTGTTGGAAATCGGGGATCCTCGGGAAGATCGGTTACGATCGAGGGATGGCATACGCGTGTCAGTAGTTACCTATTTTTGCAGAGGTAACCCGGCCTTGTGTTGGCAAAGATCCGGTTAGGTTCTCGGGTCGTCTATTCCAGGGACGTACCCATCGTGGATAGGAAGTTCCTTAGCCTGACCATTTGTTGGAAATCCAAAGAAACAATACGAGCCTTTACGATTTCAATTGTATAACCTGTCTCCTCAGGAGGCAGCTATAGCAGGCATAATATAATGGTACCTATGCTGGCTAAGATTTATATTATACTTTCGAAATGTTTTCCACTATGCACTAATAATAATATCAAAAAGGTTTTGATTTTTTGCGTAGTAAGCATCTTTGACTAACATAAGAAGAAATCTCCTCCAAGTCTGCGTTTGCATTGTGTGTGTGGTGGGAGGTCTTATGGTAGTTTCATTTTCCAAAAGCATTGCGAATTGATATTAAAGTTTTTCTGTTGATTATTTTAAAGATAAATAACTGTTTTACGATCTCACACCAGTCACCATGACTGACTCGGAGTTTATTGTTCCCTTCTAAACTCTGGGTGCCCACCAATTTCCACACGGGCAGCCTAGAGTTATGTTATCAGGATATTCTGGATATTCTGGAGCTTTGGAGATAAGCTGGACGACGAGACGTAGTATTTGTATCTGATAGTATTTATTCCGCTGTGTATTCTGTATGAGGACAAGTTTATATAACTGTCCATTGTTGTATATTGACTCTGATGATTGATGTATGTATAAAATGATATAGTTCTTTGTTTTAAAAGACTAGTAATTATCTATTGTATATTGTTCCGCTGCGATGTGTAAGATTCTGATATTGTTTTCTGTTCTGATGTGTTTTCTGTTGTTCTTCTTCTTTCTTTCTTCTCTTTTTCTTCTATCTTCTTCTTCTTACTTTTTCTTCTTTTTAAAACCCTCACTATTGGAGTTTCCGGCACTCGATTGCTCGGTAGTCGATAAAATGAGTATCGATGTCGAATTTTCGAAAGTCGAAAATCCCGTACGTGACATATGTGACTTAATCGTGCTTTGTGTGACTTGATCGTGCTTTGTATATATACACTAGTTTATGGAAAACATTTAGTCATACACTTAGCACTAAAGCGATAAAGTAGGCATGTTTATCGGTGGGAATTAAGATCGATGCTCGTGTAGGGATGTGAGCAATAGAGCTTTAAAAGAATGTTATTAAAGATGATATAATTGTGAAATGGTTTTGGTTTGTTGGGAAAATGTGTTAATAACATTTGTTTTTAATGTAACGACCCATAAAATTTTCAATAATTTAATTTGTTAGGTTAATAAGTTTTGGGTGATTTAATATGGGAAAAAAAACTTTATCTATTAATAATTGAACAATGGTAATTAGAACTAATTAGTAACAATTGAAATGAAGTCCTAATGATGAAATAATGTAAATTAGTTATAAATTTGAATGTAAGAAACAAGTGTGAATGTTGAATCATTAATGAGATAATATGTGATAAATAGAAATTGAAGTAAATCAGTGTTAATTGAGTAATTGTAACATTTGATTTGTAAATAATAATGGATTCATTAATGTGGATTAAAGTAATAGTAACTGGTGTGAGTTACTATTTAATTGGCCTATTAATTTAGTTATAACAATTATATTTTAGTACAAATTTGAATATAAGTAAATAAGGGTAAGTGGTGTATAAATAAATAAATTTGTATAATTGATAGTAATTGAATTAATTCAATATTAGGTAAGTACTTATGATAATTAGTTGAATATATGATAAACTTAGGTGTAAATTAAAGGGTAGTGATATTAGCTATTATAAGTTTCCTATTTAGTCTATAAAATAATTAGAAAATCTTTAATGTCATTAATGAGAATTTATGCAGTAACGGGAGGTGTGAATGTATAAAAAAATAGAAACGTAAATTTATTTATAAAGTAATAAATGGGAAAAAGGAATGGAACTAAGTTTAATTAATTAATTGGTTTTAAATTTTTATTGATGTGTACAATTGACAAGATTTCACATTTAGAAATGTAACATTTTATACAAATTTAAGAAGAGAATATATACAAGATCTTTCTCCTTTAATTGTTGCCTTTTCTTTTCTTGCCTTCTCATCTTTCCTTAGCCGTGAATTCCTCTCATCAATCACGCACAAAAAATTCCTCAAACTCCTCTTTTCATTGCATGCAAACAAGAGAGAAAATTAATTAAATACATCAAGTTATTTGTTTTTTAGTGTTGCCTTTTTATTTTCCAAACCATTCAAACTCTTGACTTTATTGCCTAGCCTCTTTATTATTTGCCTTAGCCATTCACTACACTTCTTTAACCGTTCATTTTGTTATAACCCTAGCCGCCACTAAGTTGTAATTCACGTACAAAATATTTCTCATCTCATCACTTCTCACTTCATCTCTTGAGAAAAAAATATAGAGTTCTAGATCCATGGCTTCTCTTCTTTTTCTTTCTGCTTTTTCTTTTATTTTCTTTTGTTTTTCTTCCTCCTATGCTCGGCCTCTCCACCTCCTCCATGGTCACCTCCATCACCACCACCAAACCAAGCCATGACCACTATATGCAAACTCCACCAAAACTTGTTGAAAACATAGCCTACATCACCATACTTCACCACTTCCTCTTCCCTATTAGCCGTGGACACCAATTCCAAGCACCACCTTTTTGTTTTGCCATGACCTTACCATCCCCTAGCCGTGTATTTAGGTTGCCTTGACCCTAGATCCAACCATGGCCGAGCCACTTGATTGATGTAAAGCAAGGTTATGTCCTCTTTGATTCATATTTGCATTGTTTAATCCATCTTTTGTTGTGTTAGATTTTATTCTTATGATTTGTTTATTTGTATGTGTTGTTTACAAGATCCAGATCTTGACTCTCCATCAAAAAAAAAATCTTGTTCGTGCCTAGTCGTGCTTTCGGAATTTGTTTTGTGTCTCTTGTTTGTTATCTCCAGCTTTAAACAGGTGAGTTTTATCACTCTAGACATATGTACTTATATTGTTGTGAAATGATGACAAGTGAATCTGTATAAATTGATATGTTATTCATACATAACTGTGATATATTATTTGATGTTAAATGCTGTTTATATACCTGCTACATTACCTGATATGTTATTATATGTTATACTGTTCATTTTAATTACTGTATCTCACACTACAAGTTCCCTATCACTATGGGTTGAAATGATAAATACCCGAACGGATATTAGAATAAGAAAAAATCATTATGGGCTGAAATGATAGGCTCGAGCGATTTTTATTGTATTTTTATTGTATTTTATTTGACTTGGGATTGCGGGTTTGAAATGATAGAACTCGGATTTTTCTTTTAAATTACGGATTGAAATGATACATATCCGTATCACTTGTCCTTGGTTAGAAAATATTATACAGACCCATGGATCAACTTTTAATATAATATTTTCCTAAAAGTTTATTAAATATTTTGAATTTTTAATATATGAAATTTTAACTTAAAGTTGATTTAATGATTTTAAATTATAAAGATATATTGGTTTCCTATAAGTTAAAATTTTATAAGTCTATAAGTGGCTTTAATGGGAATTTTAAAGATGTGTTGGTTTAAATTGAATTTAAAGACATTTATTGATGATAAATAACTTAATAATATAATTGGACTTAATATGGAATTTTAAATCTAACCTAGTAATGGTAATGAATATTACTATATGAAACAGACATGTTTGTGTAATAAATAATGTATTTTGAACTGATTAAATGGAATACATTTTTAATTGGACATTTTGTAATAAAATGTATTTAACTAGAAATCATAGTTAATGGATGTCTAAATGAATAGGTCTAAAAGAAAAAAGATTGATTGTTATATTAACTATGATAAAATATTCTTTTGTGAAATGTTATGTTTTGTAAAATAAATAGTTATGATTTTTAAATGGAAGAATGTAACTCTAATATGACTTAACTTGGAATTTGGAAATTTGGTTTTAAATGAAACTTTTAAATTAATTAAATAAAGGGAAATTAAAATTTTATTTAGGAAATAGGTATTTTAAAATAAAGTATTAAGTTAATTGTTAAAGTAAAAGTTGAGAAAATAATTTACTTTTGACTTAATGAATGAATTATTGTTTAAATTGGATATTTACTTATTAAGTGTTTATTTTATTGAATCATAAGTTAAGATATTCGAACGAATATTTTTGAAGCAAAAAATATGATTTTTATAAGTTAAAATGGCCAAATTTTAAGTTTTATTGTTTCTGGAAATTTTATAATAAAGCTGGAATTAATATTGGTAGCACTTCAGAAATGCTATGGTCTTAAGACAGCATTTCTTAAGTGCTGTCATTTCTGGAAATAGACTAAGTTCTGAAATAACAAAGAGCTACTGCAGCACTTTGTAGGTGCTGTTGTCGCTGAAACTAAACTATAATTTGGAATAACCATAGAGCTACTGCAGCACTTTGTAAGTGATGTTGCTGTTGAAAGTAAACTGTTTTGAAATAATAACTAAAAATCTACTGTAGCACTTGGTAAGTGCTGTTGTTTCTTAAGCTGAACGGTTTTGAAATTCTAATACCTACTGTAGCACTTATAAGTGCTGTTGTTAGCTGAAAATACAATGTTTTGGAAATTTTATAATTGAATGAATGAACTTAGAAATGCTACAACTTTGGAATGAATATTATTTGACAATGAATTTCAATGGTTTAAATGAATATTATTTTAAGGGTGTTATGATTTTCTAAGTATTATGATTTTCAAAGAATAACATTTCTAAATTGTTATGATTTCAAAATATTATGGTTTCAAAGGTGTTATAACTTTGAAAGTACTATGATTTTGGAAATGAATTTATATGAAATAGTATTTAATTAAGATTTGTTTTGAATATATTGATTTGCAATTTAAGATTTAGGAATATGTCTTTATAAAGTGGTTTTGGTTTAAGATGATTTTAAAAGGAATATTTCAAGTTTAAATAAATTGAAGGAAATATTCAGTGACTGGAAATTTGGGTTTGTTCAAATGATATTTTTGTTTTGAAGTATAAACTAGTTTCGAAATGGATATGATATTTGTTTTGAAGTATAAATTATTTTGAAATAAATATCCATGGGTTATAATAACGATTGGTTGTTAAAGAGACCGGGATCGGATATGGGCATACTCTCTGTCGATACCGAAAACCACTTTGACAACCATGTACGCGGTGGAGATTCCAGAATGAAGTAGGATGGTGGCGACGATCCTATTAAGGTCTGAATGTGGACCCGACTCCCGTGAGTTGGCATAAGGTGGCTAAAACAGGAGCGATTGACGAGCCAATGAGGTAGCACATCTGATTGGACGCATTTCTTCGATACTATTATATTATTTTGTGATTTATTTGGTGGCCACCCTTCGATTTTTGATTTGGGAGTGTGTTCCGAGGTGGACGGTGGTGGCTGCTATGCGTTTCCACCAGCCCAGATGCGTAATTGGTATATCTACCATGGCATTGCCTAGTTGTGCCGTGTCACCTACCATATCGAGCTTTACTACGAGTTTGGATTTGTGTCGTAGCCTGTGGAGTATTGAGGGTAGCTCCCGATCTGGGGGTATGCTAATACTGGATAGACTACTGGGACTATTATGTGTTAAGGGCTATATGAGTAACCCCTTAACGCTATTTAAAAGTAAGTTTATTTTATTAATAGACATTATTATAATAGCGAATATTACTACATAGTAGATAGTTTAACGGATCCTTAAACGATGGGCGATCCCAAGCATCCTTTAAGTTACTTGTGCATCTTTATTACAGTTCACTTGAGTTGGTTTACATTGTATAAGTATGTATGTCCTGACTCGAGTGTTTTGTGTTTTGCTTTACGCTCGGGTCAAACTGAGTGATACAACATTCGAGACTCACCTTTGGAGTTGGAGCTTTTCTTGGAGATCCAGCTATCTATTTCGCTTTCAGTTATCCAGTTGATTCTAGTGATGTATTCTGATTTATACTTGATTATCATATTGAGACTCCTGTTGTATCTTGTTACTCTCGTTGTATCTTGTTAACTCTGATGTATGTATATATATATAGTAGCTTCATGAACTACTATTTCTTTGCTTCCGCTACATTGTTATATTACTCTGTGTCTGTGATCTGTTATTTATTTGCTGCATATGATGAGTTTTGCTAAATTTTATTTACAATCTATTGTTTTGAATTATTCAAGTCCGACATGTGTGTATTTATTGTCGATTTGAATGGTCCAAAATTACGGGTCTTTACATTTAACCTTTTTTAATTTTGCTTAATGTAAATAAAATTTTAAAATGATGTTTTATAGATAAGCATAAGTGAAATGGTTTTGGGTTCGTGGTGGTAGTGTTTAAATAACAATTATCTTAACCTTCTGAATGAATTTGTGAAAGTACTAAGATGCTTAAAATGGATATTTTGAAGGAAACTATAAGTAAAGAATCTTTTGGAAAAAGATAGAAAAAGCAAAGGTTTAAAGAATGAAATCTTTAACAAGATTTGTGAATATACTTATACCATTTGAGATAAGTAGATGAATGCTTTTTTAAGTATTGAAAGAATATAAATGAGTAGTAGAAATTGATAAATGAAGTTTTATTAGATAAATGAAGTTTTTCTAATAAAAGAGGTTTTAATTAATAAGAGGTTAGTTAAAGAAAAAGGGGATTCGAAGTCGCTTATGTGACTTAATCGTGCTTTGTGTCACTTGATCGTGTTTTGTGTATATATTTGTTTATGGAAAACATTTAGTCATATACTTAGCACTAAAAGCGATGAAGTAGGCTTCACTCTAGATCAAGGGATACTTTAAGATGAAAATATCGAAAATGTGATAAGCATATTAGACTAGGTTTCTATATGCGATCGTCCGCATTATCATTTAATGACCAAATTCGTCGACTTAGTCTTGAAGAGACCTTGATCGAGTGCTTTACTTATCGAGAACCACTTCAAGATTAAGATACATGTTCTATCTCTTGGAACTAGATCTTTTCGAGAATGTAACGACTTGGGATTTTGGTCATTTAGTTTTGAATATTTAATAAATTTCAATTATTAAAATATTAGTTTAAAAGCTTTAAAACTAGAATTAAATTATAGGATTGTTTAAAATCTTTGAAGTTTGAATAAAGATTTGAATAATGATTTAAATATTGGAATCGTGGACTTATTATCTGAATAATGATTTAAATATTAGGATTTTAAATTGAATATTAATTCTATGGATTAAATAGACTTGTTTAACTCCTTTTAAAATTAACAAAATAATCATAATAATAATAACAACAACAGTGAATTCAATTTGTAAATTTATTTATAGTAATAAATTGTTCAAATAAATAATCGAGAAATTTATTTTTATTTTTATGTCTCGATTTTTATTGATGTGATTTTTAGTTTAATTTATTTGATTTTTCCAAATATTTCAATTTGGAAATTATTTAAATTGTCGTTTGACGATTTTTGGCCAAACAATCGCATTTTTGTGATTTTACCGAATCCAAAAACAGGTGTATATTATTTTTGTTTTGGAGTCGCGCTACTCTTCTGAGTGCGATCGTATTTTAGTTTTGTCGTTCGAGGTCCATACGCGCAAGGAGATTTGCTCGAATAGATGCCGAAAATTTTTAAATTAAAAATAAGTCAACACTTTATAACCCAACAAATCTCTAATATCCGCCTCTTCTTTATCTCCCTCGTACCCTCTCCTTTATTCACGTTCTGAAGACAAATAGCAAGTAAGCTTTCACCATTTTAAAGTCGAAAATAAAACCATTCATTCACAAAAACAATATTACTATTTGATTTTTGGTATCCTGTTTGTGAGATCTTTAATCTCGTATTGGTTTCAATGTTTGTGATCGTCGTTTAAAGGGTACGACAACATTTCTTTTGCTATCAACAGTTTTAAGTTTTGGAGTTCTAATCAAGTGAGGAGAACTAGGTATATATGAGTTTGGATTTAAGTTTATGGAATCGAGGGGCATCGTTGGCTAACTTATGGCCGTTTGGGAGTGAAGGATGGTGGATAGCGTTGAAGGGTACGGAATAATATGTCTAGAGGTCACGATCCTAGGTAGGTGTTCGAGCATTGATTTTTGGGAGCTGCGGCATAGAGGTCGTAATACATATCTCACCAATGAAGGTGATGTCGAATTTCGTCGATTGTAACTCATGAGGTGGCAATATAAAGGAGCAGTAATGGTGGTTTCGTTTCAGCTATTAGGCGGTGGAGTAATATGAGGAAGAAGGGTTTAAAAGTTGAAGGGATAATTAGTTTATTTGATTTGTAATTACTGAAATAAAATATGATTTAAAAATTATTAACTTATTTAGTGAAAAACATTCTCATACGAGGTCCGATTGAGATGAAACATTTTGTGTTGTGCTCTTAATGGCGAAAGCTTCGCGATGGAACTGGTTTGGTTGGATTTGGAGCATGCTGAAATTTTGTATAAAATCAGACATTGTTCGATTTTAGTTCAAACCGGAATGCTTTGGTGGCAACTGATATTTCGGTGAGTATAACTCACCTCTTTGGTTAAATCAGTATGTTGTATTAAATAAAAATTTGCTATTTATGTTGATTGAAATTATTGACCATTTAGTTTAATATTCGCTTTTACAAGCAATTGTTATTTAAAATTGAAACACAAGAAATATATCGAGGAATCTAGATTTCTCACCGTAGTGATTTCAATTTCCAGTTAAATATAAATCTTGGTTCTATATCAGTTATAACCCAATTATATAGATTGTCAATTTTTGAATCTTGATTGTTTAGCACTATTGGATATGATAATGTTCTATGTTCAAAACTTAACCCTTGTAGTGATAAAAATCAATAATAACATTGGTTAAGTGTGTGGTGGCTATTGGCATCGATTTAGTATTTTAAAAATACTATACATTATCATTTAGGTTGAAATTAGTTTTGATTCAGAAAATGATTTTTAAATCTAACCTTATGGTTTTCTAGAATATTTTTATTTGAGCAGATTTTAAACTTCTCTATTTTACCGCAACCTTTTTATTTGTCTTTTCTATTGAATTTATAAATGTTGTAAAGTTGTTTAACCATTATTTAATAATGATTTTAAGTGGTTTCACTATTGTTTAAATAGTATTTCAAAGTTATTTAGTTATATTTAATATTGTTTTAAAAAATTATTTATCAATATTTTATATTATGCAAAGTTATTCATTAAATAATTAATAGTGTCAAAATAATTGATTATTATATTAAAAATGTTTTGGAGGTTATAACAGTTATTTATTAATAACATTTCAGAAATTATGTTTATTATTTATAATAGTGTTTTGGAAGATAATTATTATTTATTTAATAATGTTTAAAGATTAATTATTGTTGTTTCATTAATAAGGTTTGGAATTATTAACAGTTATATTTATAATATTTTAAAATTATTAATTTTTATATCAAAAATGTTTCGGAGGCAATAAATTATTTAAGTAATGATGTTGGAATGTTAGTTTATTATTTATTAATGTTGTTTAAAGTAAATTAATTTATCTGATTAATTGTATTTATAAATAATACATTGATTTATAAAGGAATTGCATTTAATCAAGGGTTTATAAATGAAAATGGAGTTTGGCTTTATAAAGGATTTTTTATAGAGGCTTTATAAAAAATATTTATAAAGGGATTTTTGGAAAGAATTTTATAACGTAAATTTTTATAAATAGTTTTTTTAAAGGTTTTTTATAAAGACTTTTATAAAAATATAATGTTTTATAAAAGGGTTTATCGGTTTATACAAAAAGTTCTATAAATATATTTATGGATTTATAAAGGTCATTATAAATAGTTTTAGAAATTTATAAATAAAAATTATCAATGGTTTCAAAATTTAATAAAAAGATTTTTATAAACTATTTTAGAGACCTGTAAAAGAGTTTTATAAATGGTTTTAGAGATTTATAAAAGGAGTTTATAAAAATGATGTTTGAGTTGTATCAAAAGGAAATTTATAAAGGAGATGAGATTTGATTTCTATAAGTGATCTTTTAATAATCATGGTGGTGTGGAATATCTTTCCATACTTAACACCAAACAGAAAACCTTTCTCAATTTTTTGTTAATATACTATACCGATGAAATAAGTATATGGATATCTTCCAAGTATTAAAGTTTGTTTTGTAAATATATATTTTTGAAAGATACTTAAATCAAGTATTTATGAGGAGGTGAAATAAATGATTTATTTAAAAAGGGCTTAATGGTTGCTTATGTGCTTAAACAAATGTTGATTTCCCTATGGAAATAAATACCTGCTATGATTGTTGTTCATTTGACAGTTAAATAAACGACTATCAAACTTGGCCAGCTTTAAATTATCATTGTTGGTTTAGAGAGACCGGGATTGGATTTATTATCCGAAAACCATTTTGAACTAGAATAAGCAATCGAATTGGGATGTAACAACCCACAAATCCGTACCCTTTGAATCGACTATAAACCACACATATCCGATCCAAAAAGTACAGAATGATGGAAAGTCATGGAAAAGAAGAGAGAGGGTAAGACGGAAGAAAGAAGAAGTAGAAACAACACATAGAATCTCACATCGGAACGAATAATCTATAATATACCATAAATCATTATACAAAAACAAAACTATATACATATATGTACAGACATCAATCAGAGTACAACATTCAACATAACAATCTGGACAGTTATAATAACCTATCCTCATAGATACTGAATATACAGTTGACACACATAGCGGAAAATAACCAAGTACGAGTAATACATCTAAAATCCTCTAGCTCGTCTCCTAAGCTCCATTGCATCCTAACCTGAATCTATAATACTCTGTCTGACCCGAGCATTATAATAAAATAACACCCGAGTCAGTCTGGAAAACCAACGTGTGAAAACACACCCAATTGGATTTAAGTTATAAGAAAATCTTTGAAATCAAAAGGTATCTCGTAAGCCTATGCCACACATAAACACGACGGGTTTTTACCTTACGATAATCAAAACACATTTATAGAAAATCCGGTGATATTATAATAGTGTATAAGTACAAATACTTTTTAAAATATCCAAAATTGTGACATTAATTATGTTGGGTGAGTTTCAGCCGAACCAGCCCACTACCGGTCCAGAGCTACCGAACCACGCTCCGTCCTCCCCATTGCCGAACCAAAGCAGCCGAACCAACCTCCCTCAAACACTCTACCGGACCAGCACCTCCCCATGCACTGCCGGACCAACTCCAAACCAGACCAAGGTACTACCGCCTAGCACCGAATCACCTACAACCGGTCCACTCTACACTCCAACCATCTCCAAACCAAGTGATGCCGAACCAAAGCGTCTACCACCTACCGCCGAATCATAGTACTGCCGAGCCAAAGCAATGCCGAACCAATGCTACCAGGCCAGATTACATCAGCCTTGGCCCACCAGCAGCTATGTACATCCAAGACCCCTGCCCCCCATAGCTGCTGGTGGGCCAAGGCTGATGTAATCTGGCCTGGTAGCGTTGGTTCGGCATTGCTTTGGCTCGGCAGTACTATGATTCGGCGGTAGGTGGTAGACGCTTTGGTTCGGCATCACTTGGTTTGGAGATGGTTGGAGTGTAGAGTGGACCGGTTGTAGGTGATTCGGTGCTAGGCGGTAGTACCTTGGTCTGGTTTGGAGTTGGTCCGGTAGTGCATGGGGAGGTGCTGGTCCGGTAGAGTGTTTGAGGGAGGTTGGTTCGGCTGCTTTGGTTCGGCAATGGGGAGGACGGAGCGTGGTTCGGTAGATCTGGACCGGTAGTGGGCTGGTTCGGCTGCTTTGGTTCGGCAATGGGGAGGACGGAGCGTGGTTCGGTAGCTCTGGACCGGTAGTGGGCTGGTTCGGCTGAAACTCACCCAACACTTGCCCCCCAAAGCAGGGCATGTGTATGCACATGGCATGCTTTGTTTTTAGCTATGATATCTACTCTCGGCCCTGTATGCCGAATCAATTGGTCCGGTCTTTCGGAATAGTCTATAAGTATGGATCTCGCGTCTCCGCTCTCCCCCCACCGTATGAAACTGCCGAATCGACTGAATACCGATCCAACCTTGGTTGCTCGAAATTACTGGACCACTTAATTGAATACCGAATCAATTCAATAATCAGACCAGGTGGGTTTTCCTTTGCCGAATGATTTTTTTTTTGAATGGGCTACCGAACGAAATTACATGTTCTACCGAATAAGCTCGGGAGAGTGCGTACCGAATGAACCTTCGATTTCGAATATCCGAATGTGATTTGGCACCGGATGAGGTTGGGAGTATAGGGACGAAGGAGATTTTACGGTTACTAGTCTTCATGTAGTTGCTTGTTTACTTTCTTCATCCTGATGACGTGTTTTTTGCGTTTGTAGATAAATGTCTCGCAAAGTGGAAACCCGATCAGAAAAGAAGAGATCTCAGGATGGAGAAGAGCCTTCCACCGTGCCCCCAGCCCAGTCAGGACCGGCATGTTATGGGCCCACCCCGAGATCATTGGTAGATGGATACGGTCCTCAGGAACCTCTGAACTTGCCTCCTGATTGCTTCCCTAGCTCACTCAAGGGCGAGCAACTTGATGCTATATCTCGCTCTTTCGGGATTGACCGAGCGCGCATGCTATTGCCGGATGCGGGAGTGATGCCGTACGACCCTCCCGAGGGATATTTTGCCTACAGCAGATACCATTGCATTTGTGGTGCCATCCCGCCTCTCAACGCCTAGGTGGTCAGCTTTCTCACATATCTAAAGGTGGCTCCATTCCAGCTTCAGCCCAACTCCTATGCCATTCTGGTGAGTCTCTTCGTCATCTTCCAGAGGAGATACGGGCGTCCTCCTTCCAACCGGGAGATCCGGTATTTGTACAACTTGAGAGGCTATAAGAAGGGGTCTCCATACATCAGCTTGGAATCGGCCGTATCTTTTAAGCCGGTCCTGGATCTATACTCCAAGTACAGTATGTTCAAGAAGGAATGGTTTTTTGTCAGGGATGATTCCGTTTCTATTCGGCGCTTCACCTCCGGATGTAAGTCAAAGCTTTTATTTTTAATTCCCGTTCTGGTTACAATGCTCCTTCTTATGTGTTTTTATTTCTTGCTAGCGACCGGTGGTTTTGCGGTCGTGGAGAATGATCTCCTGGTTTAGACGGCAGCAGAAATAGAAGCTATTACTGGAAGAGATAGGTCGGCTGCTTACCTGATTAGGAACGCTACACTTTTGGAGCACAACTTGATCCTTCCACAGCAGTCCGTGGTCAAGCAGAGGGACACGGCCGAAGAGAGGGCTGCCCAAGCTAAAGAAGGGGCCGAGTCGAAGAGCAGCAAAAGGAGGACCTTTCCGAAACATCCGGTTGCCGAGGGGAAGAAGCTCAAAAAGTCTGACGGTCCCTCTCCCAGCACATGTCCAGATATCCCGGAGGAGGGAGATGTGGAGGAGGAGCAAGGCGCTGGAGGTGGCGACGGTGTCGAGGCTTTGTCTTCTGAGCAAGTAGGCGAGATGCAAGAGTGGATGGATGATGCTTTCCGCCAAGCCTTCGAAGGTTTGGAGGGAACGGAGAAGTCCAGGAAAGCTGAGAAAGTTGGGACCGGCGTCGATTTATCTTCCGGGAGCGCTTCTACTGAGGCAACTTCTGCGGTTCAAGGTGAATTTCTCTCTGTTCTTTTTAATTCTCGAACGATGGCTCAATGCATACTGGTGACACTTGATTTTTACCCTAGGAGTGGGCAAAACGGCCAAGACCTCAGATCTTCGGCACAGGCTTGAACAATACAAACTCCTCAAAGCTTCCGCCAAGCCGAAGCCTTCTACTAATCGCCCTGGAGACGTAGTCGGCTATCGTCCTCTTCTCGGAGTTATTAAAGAAGATATACAGAAGAGGAAGTGGAGTCGATCTTCATCTGAACCTCTTCTTGAACCCCCGGCCCCACTCTAGCCTATTCACGACATTACGGAGGAGGATACTGAGCTTATGCCCTCCCCCATCCGTCTGAGAATCCAACCGTCATCCCGATAGATCATCCTGGCTTAGTACGCAATCCGTTTGCGGGTCATCCGGACCTGCACCCGGCATCTCATGACATTTTTTTTGATGAGGTTACTGGTGAGCATCTCCTCCCTCGTAATCCAATGGTACGGGTGCTTGACGAAGCTAAGTCCCTGGACCTTGATCTGCTTACTACCCGGGTCATAACTCTGGGAGATGAGGCTAAGGCAAATATTGACCGGGTTGCTGAGGAGACCAGGAAATTGATGGGGCACCACGCCCGACTGGTCAAGGCTGGGGAAGAGATAGGAAGCTCCACCATTCGGCTGCGGTTGATGGTTTCCGACCAGGCTAAACAACTTGCCGACCAAGCCATCCAAATCTCCCAGCATGAGGCCGCATCCAGACAATTGAGGAAGACTATTGAAGAGGCCAGTAGGGCGGAGTTGCGGAGGATGGAGGCCGTCTGTAAGGAGTGGATTGACATGGCCATTGCCACGGTGGATGAGGTTCGACAAGCGGACCTCGAGCGGGTAGAGGAACTATCGGGGAGACTTGAGGCTGCGGAGCTTTCTCAGGCCAAGTCGAAGGAGGAGATGGAGGCGATGAGGAGGTCCCTTCAGGCCGACCGTTTACGGTATCGATCGAAGAGGGATGCTGTTGTTGCAAAGCTGCGGGCTTTTGAGGTCCGAATGAGGGAGTTTGAAGAGAATGAGGGGATGATGGATGGGATGCTCCAGGATATGTACTTCCGTACTTGAAGGCAGGGTAACTTGTCCTGGATGGATGACTACCCCCGGGTTATGGCTAGGATCTCTCAGGGCTCTAGAGGAGGCCAAGGCTGAGGCGGATAAGGAGGGTGGTGTGGTCTTCAGGATGGATGTGGTTACCGCCCAGTTTACCAAGGAGGAGAAGGTGGCGGTGAAGGAGGGCATGCAGTTGCTTGCAGCTGAGGAGGCAGGTGTGGAAGTGGAGGATGATGATCAAGATGATCAAGGAGCAGATGCTGGTAAGTCTTCCTTTCTAGTCTTTCTGTTAACTTGGTTGCTTATCACTAATGAATTCTTTCTCTGACCAGACAGGTGGGCAACAGGACAAGGATAAGACTCTGACGCAGCCGGCTCCCTGATTGGACCTGGAAATCTTTTTGTGGACTTGACATTGTTGTATATGTTAGTCTTAAAATAGTAACGTAACTCTTAGGTTGTAATTATGCTACTTGTAATAAATAGCACTATTCTTGACGTGTAATTCTTTAACTTAAGCTGATTCTGTCGTCTTTTGAATGTTTTTGCTATTTTGACATGTTGTATGAGAAATATAGCTATGCATATTCTTGTAATTAAATTGTGTTCGACGTCAGGTTCTTGTTTAAAACATAATTTCATGACTTGCAATGTTAGCGTGAGGTGTGAATAAATTATAGTCACGTGTTTACGCATGAAAGAAGGAAATACCACCCTTTATATTTTGCTTGTAGATGGCAGCTTTGAATGTCTTGTGTGACCGAGTATGGAATGCGGTCCAGTATCTTGTTGTGAGTATCCGCTTCCATTAGCGAATGTCTCTTGTTCTGTGTCCTGTACTTCAGGGATTATTACAGAGGATAGGAGAAAAGTTTCTTAAATAAAATTGAAATATGTGAAATAGTAAAACTTCCAATCACGGAAGGCCTTCGATGTGCTTAAGTTCGTGGCAAACGGGCTTTGTAGTCACTTTCCCTAGCTGTGGGTCTTGGAGACATTTGTCACCCATCTTACGCCTCCGCGGGGAGTTAATCTTTTTTACCACAGCCGTACTTAAGACACATCGGAGCCGAGATCGCGCATAGTAACTACCCGGGCCATTATGGCCCGTAATCATGGGTATTATTCGATTTACTGTGGCCAGCTAGCGTGGGTGCCGATCGTCAACCGTGAACTACCCCTGGCTGGCCACACCTTATGTTGGGGCTTATAGTCGGTTCACAATTGCCGGCGAGCCGAACACTGTAATGAGCTGCCTCGGCTATAGTCGGCCTTCTCGGTGGCTTATAATCGGCTCATTAAAGTTGGCTTTAAGGGCCGTCGCGAGCAATGAGTTAAACCGTAGCAGAGGGATGCCGGAGCAAAAGTGTCTCATTGGCGAGGGCATAGATTCGCATAGTACCTGTTAGGTCTTGTCCAGGTGAAGTTGCGCTGTGGAGTGCCTTGAATGGAAATGCTATATGCACAGGATTTTGTTCAACAGAAAAGGATAAAGTTAACAAGCAGCCAAGATATAAAGGTACAAGTTAAAAAAGAGACAAGATTTTTTAAAGTGGTTCGGCACGGAAATGTCTACGTCCACTGATTCTCTTTGTTAATTTACTTCATATGGGCAGTACAAGTTAAGAAAAGTATCGACGGAGGTGTTGGATGTTCCATGCCCTCTGGAACATCTCTCCGTCCACTGTTGACAAAATATAAGCTCCATTGTGGAGATCTTTATGAATTACATATGGTCCATCCCAGATTGGATCTAGTGCTCCGGGGCGAGGGAAGATTCGCTTGAGGACAAGATCTCCTTCTTGTAAGGTACGACGCTTGACTTTGGAGTTGTATTGTGCTGCCACTTTTTGCTTGTGGGCTGCTGCTTTGAGGGCTGCATCATTCCTTCTCTCCTAAATTAGATCCAAAGACATGTGAAGGAGTTCTTCGTTCTCTTCTGGGTTATAGTGGATCCTACGGTGGGAAGGCACGATGGTTTCAACTGGGAGCATAGCCTCCGATCCGTATGCCAAATAGAAAGGAGTATGCCCCATTGATGTTCTGAAAGATGTGCGATAGGCCCACAGTGCCGTAGGGAGTTCATCCACCCAAGCGCCTTTTGACTTTTCGAGTTTCTTTTTTATTAGAGTTTTCAGGATTTTGTTGACGGCTTCGACTTGTCCGTTTGCCTGGGGATAAGCCACGGATGAGAAGCTTTTGTGAATTTCGTGCTCTTGGCACCAGTTGGCGAACTCCTCGCTGTCAAACTGAAGTCCATTGTCCGATATAATTTTGAATGGGACTCCGTACCTACATAGAACATTTTTGATCAAGAAGTTAATAACTTTTGCTGAAGATACTTTATTTAGGGGTTCTGCTTCCACCCATTTGGTGAAATAGTCGACTGCCACTATAGCATATTTGGCCCCGCCTCGGCCCATTGGCAGTTTGTCGATTAAGTCAATTCCCCATACTGCAAAGGGCCAAGGGCTGGTCATTTGAGTAATCTCAGTTGTTGGTAGCCGTGGAATCTTAGCAAACTTCTGGCATCTGTCACATTTTCTGACGAAATCTAAGGCGTCCTTGCTTAAGGTGGGCCAGAAATATCCATATCGGAGTATCTTTTTTGCCAAAGTCTGCCCTCCAGTGTGATCTCCGCAGCTTCCTTGATGAACGTTGGATAAGATTTCCTTGGCTTCCCCTCCAGCGACACACCTTAATAAGGGGTTAGAGAAGCCGCGTCGATAGAGGGTGCCCTCTTGTATTGTGTAGCGGGAAGCTTTCCTCAAGATTTTCTTGACTTCGTTACGCCCGTTGGGCAGTGTGCCACTTTGTAAGTAGTTTCGGATGGGAGTCATCCAAGTTGCCTCTTCGATTGCAGCTATCAGATTTACTTGCCCAAAATTTGGGGTCAGTTGCTTTGAGATGGCTACTGCTCTGGAAATAGCGCCGTCTCTCATGCTAGCTTGCTTCGCCAATTCGTCGGCCTCTTGGTTCTCTTCCCGAGGGATGTGTTTGACTAAATAGTGGTCCAATCGATTGAGAAGTAACTTGGTCTTCTTTAAATATGCTATGAGTCGTTCTTCTCGAGCCTGGAATTCTCCTAGTATTTGATTAACAATAAGTTGAGAATCGCTATGAAGACACAAAGAATTGGCTCCGATTTCTAAGGCAAGTTCTAATCCAGCTATCACTGCTTCATACTCTGCATCGTTGTTGGTGGCAGCGAACTCCAACCTTATAGCATAGTGCAGCTTATTTCCCCTGGGAGTGATTATTACTACACCTGCCCCCGAGCCTTGTTCGTTTGACGCACCATCCACAAAGAGATTCCACTTGATGTCTTCTGCTATTTCCGATTGCTCCTTACCTTCGTTGGTAGTGAATTTTGCAATGAAATCGGCCATGGCTTGTCCCTTGATGGCGGTGCGAGGGTGATAGGTGATATCATACTGACTTAGTTCAATGCACCATTTAAGTAGTCGCCCAGAAGTGTCGGGACGATGGAGTACCTGCCTCAGTGGTTGATCGATCAAAATTTTGATGGAATGGGACTAGAAGTAGTGACGCAGTTTCCGTGATGTGATTAATAAACAGTATGCTAGCTTCTCAAGTTTAGGATATCTGACTTCTGCCCCCGTAAACCTCTTACTTACAAAGTATACTGGCCGCTGCGTGCGGTTGTCTTCCCTTACCAAAGCAGCGCTTAGGGCGTGAGATGACACAGCAAGGTATAGGTATAACTCTTCGCCTTCGCTTGGAGTCGAGAGTACCGGCGGTTTCTGGAGGTGTTCGATTAAGTTAAGGAAAGCGGTTAAGCATTCGTCAGTCCATTCGAACTTTCCTTTGTCTTTCTTTAGAGCTTCGAAGAAGGGGCCGCACTTGTCCGTTGCTTTGGAGATGAATCGGCTTAGGGCGGTCACTTTCCCATTCAGGCTTTGCATTTCCTTTCGAGTGGAAGGTATTTTGATATCTTTTAGAGCTCGGACTTGTTCAGGGTTTGCTTTAATCCCTCTGGCATGGACGATGAATCCCAAGAACTTTCCTGATGATACTCCGAAGGAGCATTTTAGAGGATTAAGTTTCATTCCATACCGGCGAAGTACTTGAAACATCTCGCCCAGATGGCTTACGTGATCGTCGGCTTTCCTTGACTTTACCAGCATGTCATCCACATATACTTCCATAGTTTGTCCTATTAGCCCTGCAAACATCTTGTTGACGAGGAGCTGGTAGGTGGCTCCTGCGTTCTTAAGTCCGAAAGGCATTACTTTGTAGCAGTACAAACCCCGGTCAGTGATGAAACTAGTGTGGTCTTGATCAGGAGCATGCATAGGAATTTGGTTATATCCTGAGTATGCGTCCATAAAGGATAAGAGTTCGTGCCCGGCTGTGCTGTCTACAAGTTGATCGATTCGGGGAAGTGGGAAGCAATCCTTCGGGCATGCGTCATTTAAGTTGGAGAAGTCAATGCATGTTTGCCACTTCCCATTAGCCTTCTTTACCAGTACCGGGTTGGCGATCCACTCTGGGTAGATGGCTTCTCGTATGAAGTCATTGGCAAGTAGATTCTTTACTTCTTCATCGAGGGCTGCTGATCGTTCTGCCCCCATACTTCTCTTTCTTTGTTTTACGGGCGCCTTGGTAGGATCAATGTTTAGTACGTGGCATGCTATGTCAGGGGAGATTCCGGTCATGTCAGCATGTGACCATGCGAATACATCCAAGTTGTGGCGGAGAAAGTCAATGAGTTGCTCCTTCAACTCAGCTTTTAGTTGGGACCCGATTTTCAATAGTCTACTCGAGTCATGCTTGTCTACAGATATAAATTCCATAGCCTCTGCAGGCTCGGCGGTGGCTTCCTCCTCTTTGTCCCTGGGGTCTAATTCATTGAAAGGGTCGCTGGTATATCGAAGAGGAGGGGCTTTCTTTAGTTGCTATGCTTCCAAACTTTTTGTGCAGAGGGCAACCTCTACACTCTTCCCTTTCTCCTTCCTGTGGTTGTTGCGAAGTTCAGTTACATAGCAGTCTCGAGCAACGTCCTGGTCTCCCTCTACTTCCCCCACTCCATTGTCCGTTGGAAATTTCATCTTTAGGCACCATGGGGCCAGGACAATTTGGAAGTCAGACAAGGCTGGCCTTCCTAAGAAAGCGTTGTAGGCCAAGTGGTTTTCTATCAACACGAATGTCTGTTTCCGCACAACGGAGCGGGGATGACTCCCAATTTCAACAAAGAGGTCCAATTGCCCGAGGGGCATCTTCGCATCTCCAGTGAAACCGTGTAGTGGTTTATTGCAGGGAGAAACATCCTTCATTGATAGTTTCATTTTGTCGAACGCATGCTTGAATAGGATATTTACTGAGCTTCCAGTGTCTACTAGAATTCGGAAAACTTCGGCTGGACCGAGCCGGGCAGAGATAACCATGGGATCCATGTGAGGGTATTGCCTTCCTTTTAGGTCACGCCTACCAAATGTGATGTCATCACTCTCTTTCCGCTTCGGGTGGCGCTCTTCTATAACAGAATTAACACAGTCTTCATTGTTTCTAAGCGACTTTCCATATCTTTCCATCTCTGCCCAGCTTTTGTCGGCGATGTGCGGTCCTCCCGAGATGGTATGGACCACTATCTTCTCTTGACTAGAGCCGCTAGTGTTGTGATTTCCTCTGCCTATCTCTGGTGAGGGTAGCCTTGGGTTCTCATTGGCAGGAGCTGGAGTCCTGTTCTGACCTCTTACATAACGTTCCAGTCTTTTCCTTCTGATGTGTTCTTCAATCAAGTCCCGGAGATGATGGCATTCATTGGTATCATGCCCATGAGATTCGTGGAAGCGGTAGAACTTTCCAGACTTCTGTGCGTTATCTGATTCCTTCTTGTATGGTGGGCGTTTGTATCTAACTTCGTCTTGGGTGGCAAGGAAGATGTTTTCAATGGTTTCGTTCAAAGGAGTGTAAGTGTCGAATCTTGGTCCTGGCCGATATAGGCGCTTTTCTCCCTTCTTGCCCCCAGCGTTGTCTCTAGAATCATTTCTTCGAACGTCCTTCGCTGCAGCGGGCGTGTTGCCGTGAGCTGCCTTATTCTGTTGCCCTGACTGCCCCTCAGTGGCAGCATCTTCAAGCCTCATATATTTCCCGGCTTCATGGAAGAAATCGGGTAAAGTAGCTGGTTTTTCTTTTGTCAACCTTCTAGCAAATTTTGTATCCGGATGCACACCACTATAGAGGGCCATTAGGATAAGCTTCTCATCGGCATCTTGGACTACGGCCGCTGCGGCATTGAATCGGGTTAGGTATTGCTGCAGTTTCTCTCCAGGTTTCTGTTTGATGCTGGATAAGGAATAAGCGTCCTTGGGTTGTTCCACATGAATGCGGAACTGACTGATAAACTTTTCTTTCAATATTTCCTACGAGCTGATGGATCCCTGGGGTAAATGACAGAACTAGGAGGTAGCTAGATCTGCTAAGAATAGTGGAAAGCATTTGCACAGTACTCCCTCTGTTGCTCCACTCATGAGCATATGCTGTGTGTACCTCTGTAAGTGTACAACGGGGTTGGAGGTTCCTTTGTAAGGTTCCATTGTTGGCATCTTCCATTCTCGGGGGGTGATAGCAATATCAATATTGCGGGCGAAAGGGCTGGTTACCCTAGCACCTATCCCTCGATCTCTTTGATCCCGTTGGACGTACTCTCTGAACAAGCGTGCCATCCTTTCATCAGAATTTGGAGCAAATAGAAATGAGTTCGGTTCTGTTCTGTGGGACTGATTCTGTCCAGATGACCTGTAGGGATGGTATCGTCTATCATTCCTCATATTTTCTAGTGGCTGCTTTGGTCTTCTAAGAGCATGCTAGGGTCAGCTACAGTTGGCCCTTGCCTTGATCTTCCCCTGCCGGGTTCTGATCTAAGCACTTCCTCGGGTCCAACTTCGAGCTGGACTCTAGCTCGGCCCCGTTCATTGGCGTTTCCGTGGTTAGGCAGTACAACCGGCTCAGCTACAGTTGACCTCTGCCCGGTACCTCCCCCGATGGGTTCGGTTCCAAGCGTTTCCTCAGGCCTAAATTCGGGCTGTGCTCGATCTCGGCTCCTACCATGGCTGCTTCTGCCGTTAGCTCCTTCGAAGAAGGAAAATCTTTGTTGTCTCTGAGATTCTCAAAACTGGGACTCACCCCATGATTCAGTGTTGCGGTTGGACTCTTCAGCATCCCTTAAGCGTGACATGAGATGGTCCACCAAGGCTTCCTGTTGGGACGTGAAGCGGTTAGTCACTTCAGCCACAACCCTGTCTAGATCTGCCCTAGTAATTGCTGCCGGCTGTCGTGCGGCAGGGGTGGTCGGATTTGCCTGACCTTCATTTGGTACTGCTACTAGAGGGGGACGATTTACTTGACCTGTGACCACTGGATCTGGAAGACCGCTGGTTGCGATGTTTTTTCCTTTGTTAACATCTTTCTTCTGCTTGGGAGGCATGTTTTCCAAGCAATGAACGATGCTGTTAGGAAGAATGTTAAGTGGAAGAAGCTGAAGCTTCGAGCTTCAATTCTCAGTGAAAGCACCAAAAATGTTTGCACAAAAAATGGACAAACACCTCAAAGTCGCATGATTTAATTGATTTTATGTTGTTCTTTGTGATTTGGGTGATTTATGCAAATAAATGAAAAGCAGGGACTAAACTGTAAAAGACACGCAGATTTATAGTGGTTCGGCCAGAATGTGCCTACGTCCACTTTATATGTTATTTTCCTTTTCTATTCAAACTACAAGTACAAAGCTTTGATACAGGTATATGAAAGTTGTTTGAAAGTTCTATCCGTGCTCGAGCTCTCAAACTTGTCCCCCATTGTTGTACCCATGCCCCTCTATTTATAGAGTGAGGCTGGGGGCAGGGGTCTTGGATGTACATAGCTGCTGATGGGCCTGGGCTGATGTAATCTGGCCTGGTAGCGTTGGTTCGGCATTGCTTTGGCTCGGCAGTACTATGATTCGGCGGTAGGTGGTAGACGCTTTGGTTCGGCATCACTTGGTTTGGAGATGGTTGGAGTGTAGAGTGGACCGGTTGTAGGTGATTCGGTGCTAGGTGGTAGTACCTTGGTCTGGTTTGGAGTTGGTCCGGCAGTGCATGGGGAGGTGCTGGTCCGGTAGAGTGTTTGAGGGAGGTTGGTTCGGCTGCTTTGGTTTTGCAATGGGGAGGACGGAGCGTGGTTCGGTAGCTCTGGACCGGTAGTGGGCTGGTTCGGCTGCTTTGGTTCGGCAATGGGGAGGACGGAGCGTGGTTCGGTAGCTCTGGACCGGTAGTGGGCTGGTTTGGCTGAAACTCACCCAACATCCATACTTAGGAATACTCCATACTCATCTCATACATCCCCGGGATTTTTATTAATTCCCTTTACAATTTCCAAAAATTATCGATTATACTTATTTATAATCCAACTAACAATTTATAACTCCTTTAATGAATTTAGATTCATTTTCGAAGTTCCTGTATCTAAACAATTTGGAAATTTCCCGAATTCCATTATAAGATTTCTCTTATCAAATCACATCCATTAAATAAAACCCAGTTCACTAATCTCGAGAGCATTTATAAATAAATTGTAATCACTTACTTTTAAAACTATATATAATAATAATAAATTTCAAAAACAGATGGTTAAATAATTATTTAAAATATCAAAGCACTTTTAAAAATAAACGTCAATAACTAATTCCAATTCATTTATAAAATTTCTAATTGATTTACAAAACTTGTTTATAACTTAGAATTCATTTCAACAAATTTAAGTATTTAAATAACTAACTTTCTGAAATATTTTAATCCAGTCAATAGTTTTTAAAATTACATAGTCTAATAAAATAAAAATCCTTTTCTAAAAACAAATCTTAACTTCTTGTGAAAACCATTTTTAAAGTTCAACATACCCATTTTTATACTTATAAATCTCTCTCGATTTATCACAAATTGATTAAGTTTCCAATTTTCATAACCCTTTTTCCAAATTCCAAAATATAATCCACTATTCCTTCTAAACCGATTAACATATCTTATTATAAATTCTCACTATGAATTTATATTTCCAACTATCGAATGATAATCATTTCACTTAATTTATAAACATTGTTTATAAATTTTATAAACTCATTACCAATTTATACAGGTTCATATTTCAAAAATCTATTTATAAATCGATTTCTAATTAAAATCCCATTTATAAATCTATTTCTTAAATAATCCAAACTATATTCCAAAACCATTTAAATCTTGATTTTTACTTCCATTTCGTATTTTAAGAATCTTATTTAAAATCCATTTGTTTAAAATTACTCAATTTAAAATTCTCTATTTGAAACCATTTTACGAATAGCTAAATAAATATCTAAAATCAAATTTATTTATTTTATCCAAATCAATTCCTTTTTAAATTATCCCAAGTTTTAATATAAATATCTTCATTTCCAAAATCGCCTTTGAATTTCCTTTTTAAATTCAAAATATTATTTATGGTATTTATAATACCAAAATTAAGGGCAGTGCTACTATAGCATCCAATAAATCAATCCATAACATAATCTATAACAGATTATTCAAAACACATCGTATATCACTATATAAGAAATTAAAATCAACAATTTTGAGGAATCCAGTTAGATCCCTCAAACCTGTTTCCCTGCAACCATAGATGTTATATAATCTCAAAAAATATAATCACCGCTTCGAGGTGGGATATCGCAAATCAAAGGGTCATCTCCTATTATGCGGGGCACATAGTATCTCATCCGCTCCAATTGGAGGCAATATTCAACCCAACTAATATATATACTACTATATATAATATAACATGCAACTGATAATAATTTATAAATTAATCCAATCAACCAGTAAAAAAATTTAACTATTTAAAATAAAACCAATTGTCCAAAATGAGTGAGATATACTCACATTTATTTTCTGTTGTCACTGAGGCGTTCCGATTTGGAACTAAATCCATACAACGTTAGATTTTAGCCTAAATTTGACAGTCTCCAAATCCATCCAAACCAGTTCCATTACGTAACTCTCGTCATCACGATCGCAATGCAAAAAATTTCGACCAAATCGGACATCGTATGTGGGAATTATAAATTTTATAACTTATCGCCATTTTAAAATTATAAAATAAGTACAATTTTTATCCTAATTACGAAAATGCCACTCCTTCTTCCTAAATAACGTACATGCAGAGTGATATGCTCCAATGCTGTGCACATCGATCAATGATACAGAGTAGTAGTCATCGATTCGCCAATCCGTGAATGCTAATGAGATTTTCGCCTCGATCTCCACTCGCCCGAACCCAAAATTTGAAGCTTGGCCTCAACACTACGAACGCGACTACTGCTCCTCTCACTTCCCTCTACTGTTCATGCGACAGCAATCATCACCAATCCCTCTGAAACCCTGGCCTATGCAACTACTCTCGATGCTAAATAGAAATCCAAGCTTCTATTCGCCTAAAACCACCAACAAATCCAACTTGGTCAATCACTAGTCGCAACTTTACCTCTGTTCATTGATGCTGCTCGAAGAAACTAAAACCGTACCCTAACATTTCCCTACCAAAAGATAGATCTATCCATTTGCAAGCCAAAGATAATGTAACAACCCAAATTTTTTTTAAAAATTTAAAATTTGTTTTTATTTGAAAACTTTGACTTTTAAATCATTTTAAATTGAAAGTTGGAATTTTTCCAATGTATTTGGATTTTTGTTTCCATTTTTATTTCCAAGTATAATTAAAATAAACATTTTCTGAAAATTTATATTTTGTCAAACTTTGACTTTTGTTTGGAATTTTGAAAATAATTTTTTTAATTCTAATCTTTTATTTGAAGTTTGTATAAACTTTATTTTTATTTAGTGAATGTTTCTTTGTGTGTGTATATATATATATATATATATATTGTAATTAATGGCTAGGAAATAAATTTATTTGATGTATGTTACTTTGATTTAATTTGGCATAAGTTACATTTGGTTTAATCCTTACCTTTATTGCCTTATCCTCTTTAAATTTCTACCATAGCCGTTCCTATATTGTAGCTGTGCATACCTATCAATTCACGTGAAAAAAGGAAGTATCTCATCCCAATTTTTTTTGTTCCATTTTTTCTTTTATTTAATAGGAAATAAATCCCTTCATAGCTCTAGCCGTTTCAAAATTTTAATCACTTGCTGTTTATTTCCACTTGTTTAAGCCGTGAAAAAACTCCTCTAATAATTATCACTTCACATACAAACACTTCCCACATCTCATTCTCACGTTCATTTCCATTCTTGAGCAAAAATGTAAGTTTTTTTTTATGGCTTCTTCCCTTCTTATTCTCTTTTTCATTTTGTTTTTTTCACTTTGTCTCAAAGCAAGGCTCGGCCTCTACACCTCCTCCTCCACTGACCATCACCACCACTTCATCACCACCCATGACCGGCCTCCATCACCATCTCCACTAGCCAGACCATTGCCGTGACCTTAGATGAAGATCTCATCACCAAACAATAATAAAACCCTAGCCGAGCCACTATATGCATCCAATCCTCATTCACTAGCCTCGGCCACCTCTTTTGCCACCACCTTTGCCTTGCTTGGCCATGACTACACCCACCCTAGCCTTGACTCAGATCTGACTTGACCCAAATTAGCTTAGGCCGACCCACCTTAGACATAGGCTGAGCCCAAACTTCATTAGATCCAAGCCTTTTGCCTCTTCTTGCCTTGCCTTCCCCTTTTCCATGTCTTAGCCATGCCTTGTGATCCCATGTTCTAGCCTAGCTTGCATCTAAACACCATGGCCGAGCCTTTGGGTGATGAGGCCGAGCCTATAGAGGATGTGGTCAAGCACACTTGTGGTTAAAACCCATATTTGTTTCAAATCTATTCATGTCTTTCATTGTTAAATTCATATGTTGTTTAGTTAAGCCATACTTATAATTGTTTTATTTATTCGATTACAAGATTTGAATTTAGTTGTTACTTCTTCTCAAATCTTATCGTGCCTTCTCGTGCTTTGCGGTGTGCGGATATTTTTGTTTTGAATTGGTCTCTTGCTTCGAAAAGGTGAGTTATTCACTATAGACATATGTACTTATATTCTTGTGAAATGATGGCAATTGAAGCTGTATAAATTGATATGTTATTCATACTTGCCTGTGATATATTTATATGATGATAAATGTTGTTTATATCTGTTACATCATATGTTATTATTTTATATGTTTACTGTTCATTTAATTATTGCTTCTCACACTACAAGTTCCCTGTAGAATTGAATCACTATGGGTTGAAATGATACATACCCGAACGGACTTTAGAATAGGGAAAAATCGTTACGAGCTGAAATGATAGGATTGGGCGATTTTTATTTATTTTTATTGACTTGGGATTGCGGGTTTGAAATGATAGAACCCGGATTTTTCTTTGTAAATTACGGATTGAAATGATATATTATCCGTATCACTTGACTTAGGTTAGAAAATATTATACAGACCCGTGGTTATTATATATATTTTCTGGAAAATTTTAAGTATTTTTAAATGTAAAATATGATATTTTGACTTAAATTTGGATTCTATTGATTTAAATAAAGTGTAGTGATTTTTCTATGAGTTAAAATGTGTAAGTAAATAAACGGTTAAATTATAATTTGAAAATATAACTTAACTTGAAATTTGAGATTTGGTTTGAAATGGAAGTTTAAGTTAAGTAAATAAATGGAAATTAAGTTTTATTTATGAATTGGTATTTTAAAATAAATTGTTAAGTTAATTGTTAAAAATACAAAGAATAAGAAAATAGTGCACTTTGATTTAATAAGTGAATTATTGTTAAAAATTTGGATATTTATTAATGAAAATTTATTTTATAAAATCATAAGTAAAGGTTATCCAAATGACCATTTTTGAAGTGAAAAAAAAATGATTTTATAAGTTAAATGGTTTAAAATCGAAGTTTATTTGTTTCTGAAATTTTATAATAAATCTGGAATTAGAATTGGTAGCACTTCAGAAATGCTGCCGTTGCTGAAACTAATTAAAAATCTGAAGTAAATGATACTGCAGCACTTGGTAAGTGTTGTGGTTGCTAAAAGAAAACTAAAATCAGAAATTAACTAAAGGGCTACTATAGCACTTGATAAGTGCCTGTTGTTGCTTAAAGAAAACTAACTAAAGGGCTACTGTAACACTTGGTAAGTGCTGCAGTTTGCTGAAACGAAGAGATTTTCAAATGAACACTGAACTACTGCAGTAGTTTTAAATGCTGTCTTTTCTGAACTGACCTGTTTTGAAACTAATATATCTACTGTAGCACTTTGTAAGTGCTGTTGTTTCTGATTTCGACAATGTTTTTGAAATACTACTATATCTACCGTAACACCTTATAAGTGCTGTTGTTCTGAAACTGCAATGTTTTAAAATTGTTGTAATTAAATGAATGAACTTAGAAATGCTAAAATTTTGGGAATTGAATATTTGATTTGAAAGAATAATGACTTTATTTTTAAATGGTTTAAATGGATTATTTTGATTGGAAATATAAACCATTTTGAAAAGTATAACCACGGGTTATAATAACTATTGGTTGTTAATGAGACTGGGATCAGATATGGACATACTCTCTGTCGATACCGAAAACCACTTTAACAACTGTGTACGCGGTGGAGATTCCAGAATGAAGTAGGATGGTGGCGACGATCCTAAAGGTATATTTGCATGGACCCAACTCCCGTGGGTTAGCATAAGGTGGCTAAAACAGGAGCGATTCTCGGGCCAATGAGGTAGCACCTCTGATCGGACACACTTCTTCGATACCATTCTATTACTTTTGTGATTGATTGGATGCACCCCTTGATTTTTGGAGTGTGGCTCGAGGTGGGCGGTAGTGGCTGCTATGCGTTTCCACCAGCCCAGATGCGTAATTGGTATATCTACCCTGGCATTGCCTAGTTGTGCCGTGTCACCTACCCTAGCGCGCCTTGTACGAGTTTGATTTGTGTCATACCTATAGAGTATCTTCTCGAAGCCCCCGATCTGGAGGTATGCAGGTACAGTATAGACTATTGGCACTATTATGTGTTAAGGGGAGTATTGGGTCACTCCCTAATTATATTTTTAAGTAAGCTTATTTTACAATTAGACATTATTATAATAGCGAATATTACTACATAGTAGATAGTTTAACGGATCCTTAAAGAATGGGCGATCCCAAGCATTCTTTAAGTTACTTGTGCATTTCTATCACAGTTCACTTGAGTTGGTTTACATTGTATAAGTATGTATGTCCTGACTCGAGTGTTTGTGTTTTGCTTTACGCTCGGGTCAGCCTGAGTATCAGCTTTGGATTTCACCTTTTGGAGCTAGGACTGCTGGAGATCATCATTCATCTAGTTGCTATCTATTTCCATTCAGTATTTCTATGTCAGCTTTGTATTAGAGGCATATGTATTTGGGATTTCTACTATACTCGTATTCAGACTTCTGTTGTATCAGTTTTTTTCAGACTGTGTATTTTGAATCTGTTTTAAGGCTATGTATTGTAGTGGCTTCATGAACCACTATTTATTTTATTTTCCGTTGCGAGTTATTCTGATATTCTGTGTCTGTGATTCTATGATTGGTTTTATTTGCTCCAAATTTATTTACAATCTATTGTTTTGTATTATTCAAGTCCGACATGTATGGATTTATTGTCGATTTGAATTGTCCAAAATAGTGGGTCGTTACATTTGGTATCGGAGCTTTGGTTTAGGCAAACCTTAGCCTATGGAGCAAAAACTCATTAGAGATAGGGTAGAAATACCCTAGAATGAGTGAAATCTATCTTAGAATCATTTCTTTGTGAGAGAATGTATTTTTAAGTATAAATATTTTTCAAATGATTTTAAAGGATTTTTAAAGATTATTTTGGATATAAATTTTTTTTCTTGTTTTAAATCTCATTTTCTTAACTTCATTTTTCGAATCCATCTTGTTTATTTGAATTCTTTGATTAGGATTTCCAATTCTAGTTTAATCTTATCTTTGCTTTTCTGTTTTACCTTTGTCCTAAAATTCATTCTTGATTTTTTCAAGATGAATCGTAGGAATGCCACAGGTTGGGTTCGTGGTATCATCCCAGTTCCCGAGCCTGTTGCACCCATCAGGTTCACTACTCTTTGCAAGGAATTTACTCAACTTGGTGGTACCAAGTTTACTGGGTCTGAAAGCATCATAGAGGCTCAATAGTGGTTGAGGAGTCTTGAGAGGATTTTACTGGTTTGGAGATTTCTGGTGCGCAGAAGCGTCAGTTGGCAGCTTGGTAGTTGAAGGAAACGGCTTTGGATTGGTGGGAGTCTGTCACAGCTCAGACTGTAGAGGCAGACATTTCTTGGGGATTAGTTTAGGTATCTTCTGGTGTTGTCTTGTGTTCTGTTTAGCTTTTTCTCTTTAAAATCTATCTTAAACTTATCTATCTCTTTTCCAGGGAGGCTTTTGTGGCAAAATGGATGCCCAAAGCCGGGAAATCTCAGCTTTATCGTGAGTTTATGGATCTCAAGCAAGGTATCTTGTCCTTTACTGAGTATGAGCGGAAGTTCAATGAACTTTCCAAGTTTGGTCCTAGCCTTATTGACACCCAACTTAAGAAGAATGAGAAGTTTATAGCTGGAGCTCACCCAAAGTTCTATGATCGTCTCATTTCTCATGTTCATGGCACTTTCACCGAGCTTATGGATATGGCTATTCGTTATGAGAACCTTACTTCTAAGGGTCCTGCTGTTGCTAGTGCTCCTTCATCCCTGCTTTCCTCTGCTAACTCTAAGAAGAGAAAGCCAAATTTCCATCAGCAGAAGAAGAATTGGCTTAAGAATCCGGGTTTGGGATCTTCATCTTCTCCTTCTCAGAGGCACCCTATCGACCTATCTACCATCACCTGTTTCAAGTGTGATCAGAAGGGACACTATGCCAATAGTTGCCCCAATTCAGTTGGTGTTGCTGTTCCTCCACCTCAGAATACCAGGAACAACCTCTGTCATGTCTATATGCAGCCTGGTCATTTCAAGAATGATTGTCCTTTGTATCAGAAGGGCAAGCCATCTGGTAAATTTGTTGTTACCTCTGCTTCATCACCTGCTCCATCTGCACCTGCTCCTGCTCCTAGTAATAACCAAGGTACTCTCCAGGGCACCTTTTATTTATTTAAGCATCTTGTTCGTGTTTTATTTGATACTGGAGCTTCGCATAGTTTTATTTCTATGGCTATTTGTGATAAGTTTGAGCATCGCCTTTCTAATGAGTATGCTTCTGTTCCTTTATGGGTTTCTAATCCTATTGGGGGTCCCGTGAACCTTAGTAGGGTTTGTAGAGGAGTGAAACTTATCCATTCTGATCATCGCTTTATTGGTGATTTCTATGTTCTTGGTTTTGGTACTTTTGATTTATTGCTTGGAGATGATTGGTTAAGGAATCATGATGCTCATATCTCTAGTAAATCCCGAATTGTTTCTCTTGAGGATGATCGGGGAAATCCTTTGGTTATTCAGTGTCGTATGCCTCATGATTATGCTGGCAGCTTTATTTATTCTCTGGATTCTTCTCCTGTTGATCTTCAGTCGACTCGTGTGGTCAAACTTTATCCTGATGTATTTGGTGAAGTCACTGCTTTACCCCCTAAGTGGGAAATCGATTTCTGTATTGATCTTATTCCTGGAGCTCGACCTGTAGTTCTTCCTCCTAGAAGAATGGCACCCCGTGAGAAGGTTGAGTTGAGGAAGCAAATTAAGGACTTGTTCTCCAAGGGTCTGATCAGACCTAGCCACTCTAAATGGGGAGCAGCGGTGGTTTTCGTCACCAAGTCCGATGGATCTTTGAGGATGTGTGTTGATTATAGGGAGCTGAACAAGCTCACTATGAAAAACAGAAATCCAATGCCTCGCATCAATGATATGTTTGATCAGCTTTATGGCGCCACTATTTTCTCTCAGCTTGATCTTGCCTCAGGTTTCCACCAACTTAGAGTCGCTGAGGAAAGTATTCCCCAGACTACTTTCCGTACTGAGAATGGTTTCTATAAATGGTTAGTCATGCCTTTTGGTTTGACTAATGCCCCAGCTTTCTTTGTTGATTTGATGAATCATGTTTTTCGTGATGTACTTAATAAGTTTGTTTTGGTCTTTGTTGATGATATCCTTGTCTTTTCTAAGTCCATGAAAGAGCATGAGTCGCATTTGAAATCTGTTCTGGAGACTCTTAGAAATCATCAGTTGAAGGCTAAATTTTCTAAATGCCATTTCTGGAAGGATGAAGTCTGATTCCTCGAGGAAATTGTTTCTGGTATTGGAGTTTCTGTTGATCGAGTCAAGATCGCTGCGATCAATGTAAGCCCTTCTCTCCTCTCTCTTTGCTAATTTATTCTATCTTTTTGGTTGTCCTTATTTTTCCCTATTCTGTGCAGGATTGGGAAACTCTTAGGACTCCAACTGATATCCGTAGTTTTCTGGTCCTTGCCGGTTATTATCGGAGATTCATTGAGAATTTTGCTCGGATTATTGCACCTCTCACCGCTTTGACTCGAAAGAATGCTAAGTTTATTTAAAGTGATGAGTGTAAGGCTGCATTCAGTGAGTTAAAGCACAAGCTTACTTTCGCACCATTTCTTACCGTTCCAAATGGAAATGAGGGATTAACGGTATACACTGATGCTTGTCGTGAAGGTTTGGGAGCTGTTCTGATGTAGGATGGGAAGGTGATTGCTTATGCTAGTCGTCAGTTGAAGACACATGAAGCCAATTATGTTGCCCATGATTTGGAATTGCTTGTTGTGGTTTTTGCTTTGAAACTTTGGAGGCATCATCTTTTGGGAACTAAATTTGAGCTTTTTATGGATCATCAGTCTTTGAAGTATATTTTCACCCAGAAAGTTTGAATCAGAGACAAGTTAGGTGGTTAGAGTTCCTTGCTTCTTATGACGTCGACATCAACTATATCCCTGGGAAGGCTAATGTTGTGGCAGATGCTTTGAGTCGGAAGAAGGCTATGTTGTGTCAGCTGGTTGTTTCTTCTCCTCTTTTGGATCATATCATGGCTAAGTAGGATGAGGATGAGATGCTTAGATTGATGAAGGAGAATGTTCGTAGTAGGGTTGGTAGATGTAGTCTTGATGGCAGTGGAGCTCCGATCGATGATAGAGGTATTTTGAGGATTAATAATAAGATTTGTGTCCCGAATGTTGATGGATTGAGATGGGAGTTGCTTCGAGAAAATCATCAATCCAGACTTTCTATTCATCCAGGTGTGACGAAGATGTATTAGGATATGAAGAAGTTGTATTGGTGGAGAGGTATGAGGCATGATATCTCTATCTTTGTTAGTAGGTGTGCGACTTGTGAGCAAGTCAAGGCAGATCATCAGAAGACCCCTGGTTTGTTGCAGCCCCTTGAGGTTCCCAATTGGAAGTGGGAACAAGTGTTTATGGATTTCATTGATGGATTACCAAGGACTAGGAGGGGTAATGAGAGTATCTGGGTTATTGTTGATAGACTGACCAAGTCCGCTCATTTCATTCCAGTCAAGTCTACTCGTTCTTCTTCTAGTTTGTTTGAGATCTATATGAGAGAGATTGTTCGTCTCCATGGTGTTCCTATCAGTATTGTTTGTGATCGTGATTCTATCTTTACTAGTCAGTTTTGGAAAGCTTTTTAGGAATCTTTGGGTACTCATCTGAATCTGAGCACTGCTTACCATCCACAGACCGATGGTCAAACGGAAAGAGTGAATCAGATTCTAGAGGATCTTCTGCGTGCTTGTGTGCTTGATTATGGAGGATCTTGGGAAGATCATCTCCATCTTTTCGAATTTACCTATAACAATAGTTATCAGGTATAATCTCAATCTTTTATTTTGAATCTTGTCTTAATCTTTTATCTATCTCATTTCTATCTTTGAATTCAGGCTAGTATTAAGATGTCTCTGTTTGCTGCTCTATAGGGAAGACCTTGTAGATATCCCTCTTGCTAGATTGAATCCGGTAATCGTTTGGTTCTTGGTCCTAAGATGATTTTAGAGGCTTCGGAGAAGGTCGAGGAGATTAAGAGGAAGATGAGGGTTGCTCAGGATAGGCAGAAGAAGTATGCTGATCGGCGTAGGAGGAGTTTGGAGATTTCTGTTGGTGATTTGGTTTTCCTTAAGGTCTCTCCCTTAAGGAATGTGATTCGGTTTGGTCGTAGAGGGAAGCTTGCTCCTAGGTTTGTTGGTCCTTTCCGCATTGTGGAAAGAATTGGTTCTTTAGCTTATCGTCTGGATTTGCCCGAGAAGTTTTCTGGAGTGCACAATGTATTCCACGTTTCGCATCTTCGTCACTATCTGCATGATCTATCTCTTATTGTCCAGCCTTCTGCTCTTGATAGTTTGGATATTGAGCCTAATCTAACTGTTGAGAGGAAGCTACTTCGTATCGTCGATCGAGGTACGAAGCAGCTAAGAAGGAAATCTGTCAACTTGGTCAAAGTGAAATGGAGTACTGATGATCGGGATTGTACCTGGGAGACGGAGGAGAGCATGCGTGCTTCGAATCCGGAATTGTTTGTTTTAGGTACTTTTGCTTTTCTACCCGATCTTTCCTTTGTTTTCCTTGTTTCGTTCCTTTTCGAGGACGAAAAGTTTTGAGTGGGGAGAGTGTAACAACCCAAAATTTTTGTGAATATTTTAAATTTGTTTTTATTTAAAAACTTTGACTTTTAAATCATTTTAAATTGAAATTTGGAATTTTTCCAATGTATTTGGATTTTTGTTTCCATTTTTATTTCCAAGTATAATTAAAATAAACATTTTCTGAAAATTTATATTTTGTCAAACTTTGACTATTATTTGGAGTTTTGAAAATAATTTTTTTTAATTCTAATCTTTTATTTGAAGTTTGTATAAACTTTATTTTTATTTATTGAATGTTTCTTTGTATATATATATATATTGTAATTAATGGCTAGGAAACAAATTTATTTGACGTATGTTACTTTGATTTAATTTGGCATAAGTTACATTTGGTTTAATTCTTACCTTTATTGCCTTATCGTCTTTAAATTCCTATCATAGCCATTCCTAAATTGTACCCGTGCATACCTATCAATTCACGTGAAAAAAGGAAGTATCTCATCTCATTTTTTTGTTCCATTTGTTCTTTTATTTAATAGGAAATAAATCCCTTCAAAGCTCTAGCCGTTTCAAACATTTAATCACTTGCCGTTTCTTTCCACTTGTTTAAGCCATGAAAAAACTCCTCTAATAATTATCACTTCATGTACAAAAACTTCCCACATCTCATTCTCACGTTCATTTCCATTCTTGAGCAAAAATTTAAGTTTTTTTTTCATGGCTTCTTCCATTCTTATTCTCTTTTTCAATTTTTTTTCACTTTGTCTCAAAGCATGGCTCGGCCTCTACATATCCTCCTCCTCCACCGACCATCACCACCACTTCATCACCACCCATGACCGGCCTCCATCACCATCTCCACTAGCCAGACCATTGCCATGACCTTAGATGAAGATCTCATCAACAAACAATAATAAAAGCCTAGCCGAGCCACTATATGCATCCAATCCTCATTCACTATCCTCGACCACCTCTTTTGCCACAATCTTTTCCTTGCTTGGCCACGACTACACCCACCCTAGCCTTGATTCAGATCTTACTGGACCCAAATTAGCTTAGGCCGAGCCACCTTAGACATAGGCCGAGCCCAAACTTCATTAGATCCATGCCTTTTGCCTCTACTTGCCTTGCCTTCCCCTATTCCACGTCTTAGCCGTGCCTTGTGATCCCATGTTCTAGCCTACCTTGCATCTAAACACCACGGCCAAGCCTTTGGGTGATGAGGCCGAGCCTATAGAGGATGTGGTCAAGCCCACTTGTGGTTAAAACCCATATTTGTTTCAAATCTATTCATGTCTTTCATTGTTGATGTTAACTCCTTGTTTTCTGGCGACCTAAAACTCTGCAACCTAAAAGCCTAGCGACCTAAAACCTTACGACTTAGCATACCTAGCGACCTAAGGAACCCAGCGACCTAAGAAAGTTAACTACTTCGCGACCTAACTGCTGAAGAGGCTACGCGACCTATGAGAAGCAGCGACCTAACGACCTAACTACTTCGCGACCTAACTGCTGAAGAGGCTTCGCGACCTATGAGAAGCAGCGACTTAACTCCATAAAGGACTCAACGACCTAAAGGCTTCAGCAACAACTCCTTAGGTCGCTCACAAACTAAGTGGGTTCACGACCTAACTGCAGAAACGACTTAAAGCTTCACGACCTATCTTAGGTCGCTTACGACCTATCTTAGGTCGCTTGCAACTTACCACTTCGGATAAAACCAAGTGCAGCACCATCAATCCAGCTTCCTAAGTCGAGAGAGGACCACGACCTATCTTAGGCCGCTCGCGACCTACGACCTAACTAAGGTCGTACGCGACCTAAGACTTGGGAAAAATTTCTGTCTAGAATTTCACCCCTATAAATACCCCACTACCTTCAACATGAAAAGGACTTTTGGCCGATCATTTCCTGAAGCATCGTTACTCTGCCGAATTCTCAACTCATCCAACATTTGAAGAAGCTCTAATCACTCAAGACATTACAACAAGCTTTGAGAGAAATCTACCGCATTCAACATGAATTCGAGGAGATCTTCAACATCGAAGCTTGAGCTAATAGTCTAAAGTGTTTAGGAATTGAAATATATCGTATTTCACAAGTGTATTGTATCATCTTGTAACCAGATTCAGTAATAAAGAGATTCAAAGTGGATGTAGGATCGATCTCAAGCCGAACCACTATAAACTGCTGTCTTTTACTGTTTTTTTCGCTATTTTACTGCTTAATTCCTGTTCCCATCACACGGGTGGTGCTTTCACAACTCTATTACACAGACCGGGTGTTAGTGTTCAATTTTTAGCGTTAATATTTTGGTGCTTTCACTGAGAACTCCCACTCAGGACTGTATTCGCCATAGCTTCACGAAAGTTTGTTGAAAAAGTTTCCTTCAAGACCAGAAGTCTGTCAGACATAATGGCTCCTGGAAGAAAACGTAAGTCTATCAGATCTGATGATGACCGCGACAATACTGCCACTTCTCTTTCTCCGAGTCAGGCAGCTCCAAGCGTCGGGGTGACGCGAGAAGAGTTAGATGCTGCTGTGTCCGGACTGTACCAGCAAATTGAAACTCAGAATAATCTGATGATGGAAAAGTTGAATGCTCTGCTCGGGGCTAATTAAAGACCAGTAAATAATGAAGAAAACTTTGCCGATGCTATTCCCAACTCCGAAGGGAGAAATATTCCTCAGGACAGATTTGGTGCCGCTGAACGAGCACCTCCCCAAGCTGAAGGATCCAGGCCATCACCAGCTCTCCCTGAACGTTTACCCGGGTAAACTTCTGAGAAAATGGCCGAAGCCTATTCTGCAAAGTCACTAAACAATGAGGAGTATCTCTCCGGCATGATTCGGCAGATAATGAAAGAAAGCATGCAGAGAAACGAAGATGAGAATGATTGGGGATTCGCTTCGAGTAAAACTCCATTTACTGAAAGGATTCTAAAGGCTAAGTTTCCCAGAAAATTCGTTCCTCCTACCATTCCTCCTTATCGAGGAACAAGTGATCCGAATCAATTCCTGTACAAATATGATTGGCACATGACTGGCGCCAGAGCAACTGATGAGATTAAATGCCGATATTTCCCGGTATACTTGGAAGGAGTGGCGTTACTTTGGTTTACCAAGCTTCCTGTGCGATCTGTTGACCAATTTTCCGATCTGACCCGAAAATTCAAGGAACAATTCAGATTGTATATTTCAAGAGCAAAAGATATAATGTCTCTTTCGAGTCTCGAACAGAATCCTGGAGAACCCATCAAATCCTTTTTGAATCGCTTCAATTTAGCCCTAGCTGAAGTTGATAACGCAGAACCGCAAATGATTTTAACCTACTTAATGCGGGCTATTGACAAGTCAAGCGAATTTGGAAAATGGTTGAAAATGAAGGAACCAAACTCGCTCGAAAAGTTCTACAAAAAGGCTGATGAGTTCATGCGCCTAGAAAATCTCTCCGTGTCAGCTAAAGTTGTGACTACAGTGGTGGAAAATAATGCTCCGGCTCAGAACAAAAAAGAATCTGTAAATCAGAAAAGGGAGAGTAATGGTGGAAAGAAGCAGAAGGATCTCAAAAGGCCCCGCTTTCTTAAGCCTTCGGATTTTACCCCTCTAACTGATACACCGGAGAATATTTTCATCGCCACTAAGGATGCTGTTGAATTTCCAAAACCACCGGCAGTAAAAGTTGGGAAAAATGCTGCTCAAAGCGGAAGATTTTGTAAATTTCATAACCAACCAGGCCATGATACCAACGAGTGCCGCCACTTGAAAAGCCTGATTGAAGAATTGTTGAGAGAGAATAAGTTGCAGCAGTACGTTAAAAGGAATAGAAAAGACCCGTCTTCATCTAGTCAGGGGCAGCTGCCTCCAGCTCATTCATCTGGTTCAGGAGAGAGGCCTGCTAAAAAGGAAAGACCTGTTATCAATGTGATCACAGGAGGACCTCATCTGGCTGGCAGGAGTTGGGGCGAGATGGAAAGGTATGCTAGAGCTTTGAAGTATGCCCCAACTGAAGAAAGTGTCTTGATCTTGGAAGATGTTGCACCTCTGAAGCAGCAAAAGACTTTTCATGATGATATTATGTTCAGAACCAGGGATTCTATTGATGTGGAGGCTCCTACCGAGGACCCTTTGGTTATCTCTGTCGGTATTGGGCCGGCTATAGTAAGAAGAGTGCTGGTTGATAGCGGCGCCTCGTGCAACATACTCTTTAAAAAGACATTTGACCAAATGAAGATTCCAATGGCAGACGTACAAGCTTCATCACACAAGATTGCTGGATTTACAGGAGAGCTGAAACAGCAAATTGGAACAGTGGACTTGTTTGTTGAAATGGGCGAAGGGCATAAGAAGGTGGTTCGGAAGCAAACCTTTGTAATTGTTGATGGATTCTCCGCCTATAATGCTTTCTTGGGTTGGCCTACCCTTGCTGCTTTCAGGGCTGTCCTCGCTCCATGGTGCTTAACAATGAAATTTCCCACTGATAATGGAGTTGCAGTCATCAAGGGAGACCAGAACGCGGGGCGAGAGTGTTATCTTGTAGAGCTCCGAGAGGCCAGGAAAAGAGAAATGGGAAAAGATGCGGCAGCTCCGCTCCGCATCAAGGAACCAACCCTGTAGCAACTACGGGGTGGCCCCTGTACTGGCGAACACAGCAATGCAAGGAAAGAAATGGACCCCAGGAAAGCCAGTACAGGGGAGAATAGAGTGGTACCTGTGGAAGTAACGGTACCAATATCTGTCGACTCGAAAGACCTAAAAAAAGTACTCAATGTGGGTTCACAACTAAGCATAGCAGTTCAAAACACGCTGATATCATTCCTAAAAGCCAATCTGGATGTGTTCGCTTGGTGTCATGTTGATATGTGTGGAATCTCCCCGGAAGTTGCTATACATACTCTGAATATTGATCCAAAATTCGCACCAGTGAAACAAAAAAGAAGAACCCATGGTCCAGAAAGGTCGATGGTGCTAAAGGAAGAAGTTGATCGGCTCATGGAGAACGGTTTCATCAAAGAATCCACTTATCCAAATTGGGTTTCGAATCCAATACTGGTTAAGAAGGCAAATGGAAAGTGGAGAGTATGCATCGATTTTTCGGACCTAAACAAAGCTTGCCCCAAAGATTGCTTCCCACTGCCCAGAATCGATCAATTGGTGGATGGGACAGCTGGGCATGAGTTGTTATCATTTATGGATGCCTACTCCGGGTACAATCAGATTATGATGCATGAACCGGATCAGGAAGACACAAGCTTTATCACAGATGTGGGTCTCTATTGCTACAAAGTTAAGCCTTTCGGATTGAAGAATGCCGGGGCAACCTACCAAAGGCTGGTCAATGCAATGTTCAAACCTCAGATTGGCAGAACCATGGAAGTTTATGTTGATGATATGTTGGTAAAGTCAAAGAAAGCAGTAGACCACATGGGTCACTTGGAAGAAATGTTTGCAATTCTTCGAAAGTACGGGATGAAACTCAATCCATTGAAATGTTCGTTCGGAGTAGAGTCCGGGAAATTCTTGGGTTTCATTGTGAGCGCTAGGGGCATCGAAGCCAATCCCACTCAAATCGCAGCTCTAAGAGAGGTCAGAGCCCCTAAAACAAAGAAAGAAATGCAAAGCCTCAATGGAAAAGTCGCCGCTCTGAGTCATTTCATTTCCAAGGCCACAGACAAATGCATTCCCTTCTTTGACGCTCTAAAGAAAGGAAAGAAAATTTTTGAATGGACTCCCGAATGCCAGAATGCTTTCGATGAACTAATTCATGGAAATGCCTCCAGTTCTATCCAAGCCTAGTGATGGTGAAGACCTTTTCAACTATTTAGCAATTTCATCTCATGCTCTCAGTGCAGCACTTGTACGAGAAGATACGAAAATACAACGTCCAGTTTATTACATCAGCAAACGGTTCACTGGGGCAGAGATGAATTATTCGAAGATAGAAAAGCTCGCCTATTGTTTGTTAATTGCTTCTAGGAAGTTGAGGCCATACTTCCAAGCTCATCCTATCAAGGTCCTCACCGATCAACCTCTAAAGCAAGTCCTGTTTCGTCCTGAAACTTCGGGTCATCTTTTGAAATGGAACATTGAACTCAGCCAATATGATATCACTTACCATCCCCGGAAAGCAATCAACGGACAAGCTTTGGCAGATTTCATTGCATAATCTACTGACAAAGGTGATAGTGAGAATGAAATAACTGATGGCATTCCAATCCAGTGGAAGTTGTATGTTGACGGTTCGAGAAATGATTACTGTTCTGGAGCAGGGGTTGTGCTCGAAACCCCCGAAGGACGGTCGTTGTGTTATGCATTAAGACTGGAATTTCCTTCAACAAACAATGAAGCAGATTATGAAGCTCTTATTACCGGTTTGAAAATTGCCAAGGAACTGAATATCAAAGTGTTACAGATTTTCAGCGATTCCCAACTTATTGTTTGCCAGGTGAAAAAAGAATTTCAAGCTAAAGGTGGAAATCTGCCCACATACTTGTCAAAGGCATGTGAACTTCTCGAAGATTTTGATCATTACACGATAAGTCACATTCCTTAAATAGAAAACATGAAGGCGGATTCCCTAGCAAAGTACTCAAGTTCTAGAGAGGCTCAATTATTGGGATTAATCCCTGTGGAAGTTCTGTCGGCCCCAAGCATTGATGAGATGGATATTGATTGGATCATGCCTGTGTCTCAAGAGCATGAATCTTGGATGACTCCAATCAAAGAATACCTACTCAATGACTCACTACCAGAAAGTTCCAAAGAACGCCGAAAGCTGTTAAGGAAAGCATCAAGATATATAATTCAAGATGGCCGATTATACAGACGGGGATTCTCAATGCCATTGCTCCGATGTGTAACTAAGGAAGAAGCCAAGACAATTCTAGCTGAGATACACGGAGGAGAATGTGGAGATCATTCAGGTGGTCAAACTCTAGCCAAGAAAGTCCTCTGATATGGGTATTTCTGGCCGGATATTAATCGAGATGCTGCTGCTTACTCCAGGAAGTGCGACAAGTGTCAAACATTTGCAAAAATCCCAAAAGCGTCTTCCACCGAACTCACACAAATGGTCAGCCCATGGCCGTTCGCTATTTGGGGAATAGACTTGATTGGACCATTACCAACGCTAAATCGGGAATCAAATATGCTATTGTTGCTGTTGATTATTTCACTAAGTGGGCTGAAGCAGAACCCTTGGCCACCATTACCTCTAAAAAGATGATAAATTTTGTAACTAAAAATATCATTTGCAGGTATGGTGTGCCGTAGAAGATAATCACAGACAACGATACTCAGTTTGAAAGTGAAGAATTCCAGGACTTTTGCAAACGGTTCAAAATTCAAAAAAGCTTCTCAGCAGTGGCTCATCCGTAGGCAAACGGGCAAGTGGAAGCAGTGAACAAAATTATCAAGTCAACCATCAAAAAGCAACTCGAAAAAGCAAAAGGTGGTTGGGTCGATAAACTGCCACTAGCACTATGGGTATACAGAACTACTCACAAAACTGCGACTGGGCACACTCCATTTTCACTGGCATATGGATCAGAGGCAATGATTCCAGTGGAAATAGAAGTTCCTTCACACAGAAGAATTCATTTCAACGAGGTTGAAAATGAGAAACTGCAACTTGAAGCCCTGGATTTTCTTGATGAAAAAAGAGGAGAAGCTAGACTCAGAGTTTCAGCTTATCAACAAAGGATAGGCAGGCACTTCAACTCTAAAGTTCGCCAACGCAGCTTTGAGGTCGGAGATTTAGTCTTGAAAAGGATCATGACAGCCACTGGGGTGTTTGGGCCAAACTGGGAAGGGTCATATGTCATAGGTAGAAAACTTCTTGGTGGCACTTTCAAACTCATGACTGTTGAAGGAGATCCGATTCCAAGAGCCTGGAACAGCAACCACTTACGTCCTTATTTTACTTAAAAAAGCTTTGCTCAAAATTGTAAAATAGTGATGAATGTATCAGTTGTATTGAAAGACATTATAAATCAGTGCAAGTGAATAAAAGCTATAAAGTGGATGTAGGCCCGATTCTCGGCCGAACCACTATAAATCTTGTGTCTTTACTATTTTATAATGCCTGTTTCATTTCGATATGTAAATACTTTAAATGTATTGCTAAAATGTCGATTCAAAATTGCAGGACATTAAAACAAGACTTACTCGTCTCAAAGCCAAGCGACCCTTATAAGTCACTTATTAAGCAAATACCAAGCAAACAAAAATTCCAGATTCAAATCCCATACGAGAAGAACTTCACATAAAAAGTTGGCGACTCCACTGTGTCAAGCCCTCGTTAACTGGTTGTGATCGTCGGTATAAACGGACATCCAGCTAGGTAACTTGCGCTTGTCCCATGAAGTCGTTCAACAGTGAAGTCCACTTCTTTGGATAAAGCAATTTACTTGCAAAGAAAAAGGAAAACGCGCTTGGGAAAACAATAATAAAGGATCACTGATAAGCGGATGATGAGGAAACATGGGCCGACAAACATGGAAGCAACCTTCCTGGCACACCAACCAACCAAAGCTCCTCTCCGAAGGACAATAAAGCCCTCTAACAAGGCACGCCAAAAATGAAAGTGCTTTCCTCAATCAAAAAAGATTGGTGGAACCACCGGAGGGGCACCTTCCCAAGCTGAAGGAACAGGGCCCTTGTTAATTGATTGCGATCGTTTGTAAAAACGAACATCCAATCAAGCAACTTGCGTCCGCCCCGTGGATCCATTCAACCATGCGAAAGTAACTTCTAGGCAATCAACAAGCCCTCTTCGGAGGCACATGCCCTCTTCGGAGGCAAAAGCCCTCTCCCGAGGCACCGCAAGCCCTCTTCGGAGGCACACGCCCTCTTCGGAGGCACAAGCCCTCTTCGGAGGCACAACTCTTCAGAGAAGCCCTCTTCGGAGGCATGTCCCAAAATAGAATGCTCAAACAAAAAAAAGCCTTCTCCGGAAGCACATTTCAACTCTCAAAGGAAGGTTAACTTATTCATCTCAGAAAGTTCTTCCTAAAAAGTTGAAATGCTACATAAAGTCCTCTTCAGAGGCATACTTTACTACATAAAAAATCGCACTTCTCAGAAATATATTCTTCAAAAATAAGAGTACAAGTCTCGCCAAAGCAAAAAGGTATTGCAGTGCACTTGTGGTATAGGGGCAATATCATACAATACAACTACAACAATAGAGGTAGTATTCAAGCAACATACCACAAGCACATTACAATACCATGCACAAAAAATGTGAAATAAAAGCATTCTCAAACACAGACAAAAAGTTTGTACAAGTAAAAAGAATCGCTTATTTTACAGTAAAAAGAGAAGTAGATGCATTCTCACATACACAAGAGTTTGTACAAGTAAAAGAATTATTTTATTCAATACTATGAAATTTTTTACATGTGCAGATCTCAAAAAGAAGCGGGGACCGGTACCCGCACAATCTCCGATCAATACATCCAAAAAAGCAAAACAAGAAGCATAAAGTCTAGCTTACCATTCCTTCTTCCGACCACCCTTGGAACTCTTTCCCGGCCTGATAATAAGTTTTGAAAGCCGTTGTGGATGAGTTGGGGAAGGAGGAGAAGGAGGGGCAGCTGGATCTTCTTCAATATTCTTCTCATCAGCCGAAGCGCTCTTCTTCTTCTTCATCATCGCGCGCTTCCCTTTCCTCTTTGAAGAAGACTCGCTTCCCGGACTAAGAAACTCAAAAAGTTTTGTATCGTCATCATGAGTTTGCTTCGGAGGCTTTTCGCCTTCTTCAAGCCCTCCAATCTTTTGCTCTTGCGAAACAACCGGATCATCCAAGTCTTTGAGGGCTTCTATTTTCTCGTCTTGTGATCCTGGTTGAGAAGTAGAAAGAGGAGTAACTTGGGATGGAGGAGGAACAGCAGCTGGAGAAGGAGAAGTTGGTGCAGCTTTCGGAACATCCACTGTAGAAGAAAAGAAGTTAAAATCGGTATTCTCCGAGAAAAGAGAAGTTATTAGTTCATCAAACTCGGTTAAATCGAATAAGTGATTCACTGGATCCGAGTCGACGCCAAAGTTACCTGGAGAAGTCGGTTTTGTAAAATTAATCTCGAACTTCTCAGCCTCAATATCTTCCAAGGCCTCGTCTTCAGTAGGAGTAGTCACAATTTCAGTGTCAACTTTGGCAGGAAGCAAAGAATGGGCACTGGAATCTATAATGTTGACATCAGCCGAAGTTGAAGTATGAACGGGGGATGTTGAAGGGGCTTCCTCTTTCGGGTATTCATCTCCCACCGACTCAGCACGTGCTTTGGCAAGTTGCTCTTTTCCTTTAGCAAGAGCGACACGAGCTTCATCGTCAAGATAACGTGCCTCGAGCTCTGCCTCATCATAGCCGGCACCGCCGAGCATATCAACTGCGGCTTCCCACACTTCAGCTAGAGTAATCTCATATTCAGGGCCCAAAAAGGAGAGACTCCCATGACCCAGAACGTTGTGCAGATAAAAGTCAAAAAGAGTAGAGCTGATGTTGGCTTTGGTAGCCACATGTGATTCTTCTGCTGCAACTTTCCCAACGATAGCTTCATCACGCTCTTTTTCAGTTTTCAGTAACTGAGCTTGCAGTCTTACAATTTCCAAATCTCGAGAGCTAATTTTCTCCCGAAGCTGAACGACATCATCACGATATTTCCCAATAAGATGTTGCTCTGCTTCAAGTTTGGCTTCAGCATCTCGCTGAGCAGCGTGAGCATCTCGGACTTGTTTTTGAAGCATTTCTTCCTTTTACGAATAAGAAGTGGAAGAAGTGGCAAGCTCGCTCTTTAGTCTTTCAACTTCAGCTTCAAGCTTCTCATAACCATCGGAGATGCTCTTCATTTCAGCGTTGTGCTGCTTGCAAATCTTACCCAACTCAGATTTATCATTCTCCATGGTTAGCATGGCTTCAAGATTCACACGGTTGACTCTTTGTAGCTCATCGACAAGCTTTTGCCATCCGGACACCCTTTCAATATTAAGTTTGACGGCATCAAGGCTATGCAGCATATCCGATTTATCGATCAGAACCAAATCAAGGTTAAAACGCACCCCTTTTAAGCACCAATTCGGAAATCGACTTTGAAGAATAGGAGGGGCATCTTTGACCTGATACTGAGGTCTGCTGATGATCGCCTGGATGTTAGATTTCTTTAAAGCAGGAGAGCCGGATGGAATATTAGGAGAGATGGGAGCATCGATCTTTTTCGAAATTGCAGACGTGTCCTTTTCGTTAAGTTTGGTCCGCTTGCTAGAACCATCAGCAATGTGACTCTTCCCTTTGTCGTCGTAAGATTTCCTTTTTTGAGAATCGTCACTTCTGCGGGAAGAGTCGTATCGCTCATCCCTACTCCCATAGTGCTGTTCATCTTCTCTTTTGCGGCGCTCTTCATAATCCCGTCTCTCGCGAGCTTTTCTAGAGCCCCTTTCTTCATCGGTCTCCTGATGGGAAGGAAGATAGCGCCTAAAGTCATAAGATTCGCGGCCTCCATGACGTTGGAATTTGTCGTAATACGATCCGCTCCGCCCCATCGAAGAATCTGAAAAAGAAAAAGAGACAAGTCTTAATATCTTCGAAGAAAAGGAATATAAGTGCATATAAATTCCGAAAAATCCTAAGTGTGTGCGGCGTGCAAACTACGCGCGTCAAACTACAAACCACGCTTTAATGTGGGAACGGAGACGACTGGTGTAGAAGGTGTCAAAGCTTGTTTAAAAGAAGAAGTCGCTTCAACAACAGGAGATATCGCTTTTGAAATATCATCTTTAAAAAGCTCCTGAGAAGTTATCATTATATCGCTCAAATTATCAAAAGTATCATCGCCGTGATGCCCAGCAGAACTCTCTTTTTCGACTTCCACGTCATCCGTCTTCTCAGAAATGTGAGGATTCTCCTCCTCTTCAATAACTGGAGAAAGTGTCAGTTTGCTTGACGACCCCACAACATCAGTAGATGCGGAACATTTTATCAAAGCAGCCTCTACAATAGGTCCTTCCAATGCAACTTCTTCTGCAGAAGCTGGGGCATTCAATGTCTCTGCTCGAGAGCCCGAGGCAGCTAATGTTTCTGTATTAGAATTAGAGATTTCACGAATCTGAGTAGATCTGGAGGAATGTAAAAGTCCGAACTGGTGCAGAAACTCATCTTTCAGCAAAAATTTGGCACTCCTCTCTTCAGCATCCACAGCACTCAAAGTATCTAAGGTTGACTTAAGGCTGGGATCTCGAGGTGGAGGAGGAAGTGCTGCAAAAAGTAAACAATGAAGTTAAGCATTTGATAATTGAAATTCCGAGAAGTTCAGAAAATGAAGAGACCGGAGAAAGGCAATCTTACTTCCGACTCTCCAAACGGCATAAAATCCCGGAGGACAGCGGACAAAGAAGAATTGACTTAAGAATCCATGAGCACTTTCGGGCAAGTCCAGAATCAATTTACGGTTCCGAGCACTTCTCACAAGTGTTATAGAAGGGTGATCTTTGTTTCTAGCAAAAGTGCACAAGTAACAAATCTCTTCGAAGCTCGGAAAATGATTGAGTGTCCTCCTGAACAATACACACAATCCCATTAAGATGGCATGGCCATTAGGGTGTAGCTGAAAGGGGGAGATAGTTAATCGAAGAAGAAGCTGTCGAAGGAAATCATTAAAAGGCGGAATGGCTCCGCTCAGGCACATCTGACGATTCACTGCGACAAAACCAAGAGGTGGCCTGTTAGCAGTGTCGTTTGCTCCAGGAAATAAAGCATCTGCTTCGGCAATACCGAACTGGATGCACAGTTGTCTGAAGATTTTGTGGCTCAAGCTGGTCGGAGTTCTTTCTGGAGGGTCGATCAATGGGTTGGCAATTGGGAAAGCTTCCCCGGATGGTCCTGTATCTTCTTGTTGAGATGCCATTCTACACAATCAACTGGATGTTCAAATATCAAGGTGCACGTTTCCTAAAAAGTGTGAAGTGTTGTGCGTAACTATCAAAAACAGAATGTAAACATAACTGGAATTAAATTAGTTGACAATTGGTCGATTACAAGATTTCAGGGCTTGTTAACTTAAAACTCAAGTGCAGTGTTAACACAAACGAAACAGCTTTAGTTGACTATCTTAGTTTTGCTTTAATACTTCACTTGAATTGATTAGTTTGCAGCATTTCGTTCACACAGTTCATTTAAGCTGATTATTCTTTATCGACTAATCTGTCATTCGATGTGGGCAGTCAATGGCAGTATATTCGTCCCAAGTTTTTTGCAAATATTGTGTTTAACAGGTTATTAATATCATAGTCAAAACAATTTGCAAAGGAGTACAACTCAGTTCAAATTCAAAGCTCAGTCAAGTTCTGCCCAAAAAAAAACTTCACAAGTCCTAGGTCGTTCAACGACCTATCATAGGTCGAAGCATTTTTTAGGTCGCTCTGTGCAAATTAAAACGTTGTTCAGGGCAGCGCAGAATTTGTTCAAGTTCTAGGTCGTTTAACGACCCATCATAGGTCGAGGCATCTTTAGGTCGCACAGGGCAAATCGAAGAATTCAAGGCTATGCAAATTTCCTTAAGTCCAAATGGTTCATGTCCAAGGTCGCTCACGACCTAGTGTAGGCTGGAAACTGCTTAGGTCGCAAAGGGTTGTTCGGTTTTACATAATTTAGTCAGGTTTCTTAGGTCGAAAGACTTAAGTCGCCCAATTCCCAACACGACCTAACTCTTAGGTCGTCCAGATATCATTAGGTCGCTGACTTCTTCTCCACGCAATCCCTTACCAGACCCGATAACCCGTTATCGCGAGTACAACGAAAATCCATCAACCTCTTCATAAAATTCGTCATCTTTTCATTCCACCAAATCATTCGAGAAACTGATTCAACACATCTTCGACCTATCATAGATCCAGTCCCCTACTGTACGCTCATGAATCACAACAACAACAATAACCAATGATGATCAGAAATTGATCACAACGCAACCCGAAGTGAAGCATGGCGTACAAAATTGGCTCGGAGATTAGAATTCATGGATCGATGGTGATCATGGAATGGATAGAAATCGAAGATACTTACGTAATCTGATAGCAAGGGTGGATCGTTAAATGATTGGCTCGAATTCGCCTTTTGAAATCACAAATTTCTGATAATGGCGAGGCGGGAAATTGAAGCAATTAAGTGGAGAGGAAGCAGCGACCAAATGAATTTATATGAGGCTGAGAGGGGAAGGCGAGTAGGCGTACGAGTTAGCACGATTTTTAGGTCGTTCACGACCTAGCAAAGTTAAGTCGAAGCACACGACCTATGACATAGGCCTGTACTTCGAGGGGCAAATGTTAACTCCTTGTTTTCTGGCGACCTAAAACTCTGCAACCTAAAAGCCTAGCGACCTAAAACCTTACGACTTAGCATACCTAGCGACCTAAGGAACCCAGCAACCTAAGAAAGTTAACTACTTCGCGACCTAACTGCTGAAGAGGCTATGCGACCTATGAGAAGCAGCGACCTAACGACCTAACTACTTCGCGACCTAACTGCTGAAGAGGCTTCGCGACCTATGAGAAGCAGCGACTTAACTCCATAAAGGACTCAACGACCTAAAGGCTTCAGCAACAACTCCTTAGGTCGCTCACAAACTAAGTGGGTTCACGACCTAACTGCAGAAACGACTTAAAGCTTCACGACCTATCTTAGGTCGCTTACGACCTATCTTAGGTCGCTTGCAACTTACCACTTCAGATAAAACCAAGTGCAGCACCATCAATCCAGCTTCCTAAGTCGAGAGAGGACCACGACCTATCTTAGGTCGTTCGCGACCTACGACCTAACTAAGGTCGTACGCGACCTAAGACTTGGGAAAAATTTCTGTCTAGAATTTCACTCCTATAAATACCCCACTACCTTCAACATGAAAAGGACTTTTGGCAGATCATTTCCTGAAGCGTCGTTACTCTACCGAATTCTCAACTCATCCAACATTTGAAGAAGCTTTAATCACTCAAGACATTACAACAGGCTTTGAGAGAAATCTACCGCATTCAACATGAATTCGAGGAGATCTTCAACATCGAAGCTTGAGCTAATAGTCTAAAGTGTTTAGGAATTGAAATATATCGTAATTCACAAGTGTATTGTATCATCTTGTAACCAGATTTAGTAATAAAGAGATTCAAAGTGGACGTAGGCTCGATCTCAAGCCGAACCACTATAAACTGCTGTCTTTTACTGTTTTTTTTTCGCTATTTTACTGCTTAATTCCTGTTCCCGTCACACGGGTGGTGCTTTCACAACTCTATTACACACACCGGGTGTTAGCGTTCAATTTTTAGCGTTAACAGTTGAATTCATATCTTGTTTTGTTAAGCCATACTTATAATTGTTTTATTTATTTGATTACAAGATTTGAATTTGGTTGTTACTTATTCTCAAATCTTATCATGCCTTCTCGTGCTTTGCGGTGTGCGGATATTTTTGTTTTGAATTGGTCTCTAGCTTCAAAAAGGTGAGTTATTCACTCTAGACATATGTACTTATATTCTAGTGAAATGATGGTAATTGAAGCTGTATAAATTGATATGTTATTCATACTTGCCTGTGATATATTTATATGATGATAAATGTTGTTTATATCTGTTACATCATCTGTTATTATTTTGTATGTTTACTGTTCATTTAATTATTGCTTCTCACACTACAAGTTTCCTGTAGAATTGAATCACTATGGATTGAAATGATACATACCCGAACGGACTTTAGAATAGGGAAAATCGTTACGAGCTAAAATGATAGGCTTGGGCGATTTTTATTTATTTTTATTGACTTGGGATTGCAGATTTGAAATGATAGAACCTGGATTTTTCTTGTAAATTACGGATTGAAATGATATATTATCTGTATCACTTGACTTAGGTTAGAAAATATTATACAGACCCGTGGTTATTATATATATTTTCTGGAAAATTTTAAGTATTTTTAAATGTAAAATATGATATTTTGACTTAAATTTGGATTCTATTGATTTAAATAATGTGTAGTGATTTTTCTATGAGTTAAAATGTGTAAGTAAATAAACGGTTAAATTATAATTTGAATATATAACTTAACTTGAAATTTGAGATTTGGTTTGAAATGGAAGTTTAAGTTAAGTAAATAAATGGAAATTAAGTTTTATTTATGAATTGGTATTTTAAAATAAATTGTTAAGTTAATTGTTAAAAATACAAAGAATAAGAAAATAGTGCACTTTGATTTAATAAGTAAATTATTGTTAAAAATTTGGATATTTATTAATGAAATTTTATTTTATAAAATCATAGGTAAAGGTTATCCAAATGACCATTTTTGAAGTGAAAGAAATATATGATTTTATAAGTTAAATGGTTAAAAATCGAAGTTTAATTGTTTCTGAAATTTTATAATAAATCTGGAATTAGAATTGGTAGCACTTCAGAAATGCTGCCGTTGCTGAAACTAATTAAGAATCTGAAGTAAATGATACTGCAGCACTTGGTAAGTGTTGTGGTTGCTAAAAGAAAACTAAAATCAGAAATTAACTAAAGGGCTACTGTAGCACTTGATAAGTGCTGTTGTTGCTGAAAGAAAACTAAAATAAAAAAATAACTAAAGGGCTACAGTAGCACTTGGTAAGTGCTGCTGTTTGCTGAAATGAAGAGATTTTCAAATGAACACTGAACTACTGCAGCAGTTTTAAATGCTGTCATTTCTGAACTGAACTGTTTTGAAACTAATATACTTACTATAGCACTTTGTAAGTGCTGTTTTTTTCTGATTTTGACAATGTTTTTGAAATACTACTATATCTACCGTAACACCTTATAAGTGCTGATGTTCTGAACCTGCAAGGTTTTGAAATTGTTGTAATTAAATGAATGAACTTAGAAATGTTAAAATTTTGGGAATTGAATATTTGATTTGAAAGAATAATGACTTTATTTTTAAATGGTTTAAATGAATTATATTGATTGGAAATATAAACCATTTTGAAAAGTATAACCACGGGTTATAATAACGATTGGTTGTTAATGAGACTAGGATCAGATAGGACATACTCTTTGTCGATACCGAAAACCACTTTAACAACTGTGTACGCGGTGGAGATTCCAGAATGAAGTAGGATGGTGGCGACGATCCTAAAGGTATATTTGCGTGGACCCAACTCCCGTGGGTTAGCATAAGGTGGCTAAAACAGGAGCGATTCTCGGGCCAATGAGGTAGCACCTCTGGTCGGACACACTTCTTCGATACCATTCTATTACTTTTATGATTGATTGAGTGCACCCCTTGATTTTTGGAGTGTGGCTCGAGGTGGGCGGTAGTGGCTGCTATGCGTTTCCACCAGCCCGGATGCGTAATTGGTATATCTACCCTGGCATTGCCTAGTTGTGCCGTGTCACCTACCATAGCACGCCTTGTACGAGTTTGATTTGTGTCGTACCTATGGAGTATCTTCTCGTAGCCCCCGATCTGGAGGTATGCAGGTACCGTATAGACTATTGGCACTATTATGTGTTAAGGGGAATATTGGGTCACTCCTTAATGCTATTTTTAAGTAAGCTTATTTTATAATTAGACATTATTATAATAGCAAATATTACTACATAGTAGATAGTTTAACGGATCCTTAAAGAATGGCCGAACCCAAGCATTCTTTAAGTTACTTGTGCATTTCTATCACAGTTCACTTGAGTTGGTTTACATTGTATAAGTATGTATGTCCTGACTCGAGTGTTTGTGTTTAGCTTTATGCTCGGGTCAGCCTGAGTATCAGCTTTGGATTTCACCTTTTGGAGCAAGGACTACTGGAGATCATCATTCATCTAGTTGCTATCTATTTCCATTCAGTATTTCTATGTCAGCTTTGTTTTAGAGACATATGTATTTGGGATTTCTACTATACTTGTATTCAGACTTCTGTTGTATCAGTTTTTTTCAGACAGTGTATTTTGAATCTGTTTTAAGGCTATGTATTGTAGTGGCTTCATGAACCATTATTTATTTTATTTTTCGCTGTGAGTTATTATGATATTCTGTGTCTATGATTCTGTGATTGGTTTTATTTGCTCCAAATTTATTTAAAATCTATTGTTTTGTATTATTCAAGTCCGACATGTGTGGATTTATTATCGATTTGAATGGTCCAAAATAGTGGGTCGTTACAGATAAAGGCTTTCCATTTTTATAGATTTTATTTTCATTTGTTATGATTTTTGAAAGAAATAGATCCACAACTTTTTCTTTGCTGTAAACTGAGAGGGAGAGGGAAACTTAAATTTAAAGAAGGGTATGGTACGGTCAAGAATGGTAGGGGTGTGCCTCGTATAAGTAGGGTGGCTGATAGAGATAAGAAAATAGTTGTAAGGTCTAATCGGAATAAAAATATATTATTTAAAATTTCAAAATATCTTGTTATAATTATGGATTCCAATCAAGGAGTGCCGCGTGGCATTCCTAATATTATACCCCTATTTCGAACGTAATGGAATAAGTTTCGAGACATAATTCGATCGTATGCAGAAGATAGCCTTTTGAACCCAATTATAATATTAAATTTTCGATCTTAAATTCAACGTGCTTCTATCTCATGTGGCCAAACGATACGTCTGATCGCTATGAAATTTGGCGACGCATTATAATTCATTATTACGGACCCAATGATACTCTTTTCATCGAAATCCAAGACTGTGCCCCGAAAGGCTATTTTCACTCGTAATTAAAATGAGATATTTTCCAAAATTAGTTAAATCACTTTTAAATCAAATTTAAAAGTTTTATTACCTTCATTCTTATTAATAGAAATTTAATAAGACTTTAAATCATTTTTATTCAAATAAAATCCAACATTTAAATTATTTAAACGATTTTCAATTATTAAATTCAACAATTAAATTGCCCAATAAATCGTTATATTTGAAATTCGAGTTATTAAATCTATAAAATTAACTTTTCAATATTTAAAATTAATTAAATATTCCAATTCCAAAACACTAAAATTCTAAGTCGTTACATTCTTCCCCATTAAAAGAATTTTGTCCTAGAAATTGCCAAAATAGGAAAAATGCCCCAAACCCATTTCTTTTTAAAACCAATTTGTTGAAATAACATACCAAATCCTTTTAAGCCTATAACTTTCCAAAATCAATTTTTAGTTATTAAATGTTTTCTTCAAAATTTCTAACTCTTTAAATTTTCGAAAAATTTCGCCAGCGTCTCCTTTGTGCGGCTAGATCAGAACAGCTACAAATCGCCGTTACAGGCCCAAACAAGCAAAAGAAAACAAAAGCCAAGTGGCTCGACCATAAAATCATCAAATTAAACAACAATATAAACATATATCTTTTTGTTAGGCAACCCAGTTTTACTTATGAAACTAGTGGCATCGAATTAGTTCTTGCTTTTAAATATCTGCTTCTTATTTACCAATAATATCCAATCGTATAGTTCATAAGCTCATTATTCTGCAATTTCAATTTTCCAACATTTTCTTTACTAAAACTGTATGATGTACATATATCATCCGTACGCAATATCCAATCTGATAGCTCACTCGATCACACAATTTCACTTCCGAACTAGTATCATTCACACGACCACTCTAATGCGGACTCCGATCTGGTTCCTTAATTAGAAACCATCATTCTTCTTACATAGCCATATACTATGATAGAGAATCCCAGAATCAATCAAAAATCCATATCCAGTGTTCGCCAACGAGAATCGAGTGAAAAATTTCAACTCGGATCGATATAAATCATCTCGAAATTATGTGCTCGAATCTGGATCAAACTGTTATGCGAATAAAATAATATACATACAGCCCATGTATTTTTTTTCCAATTAATTCTTTAGCTATACCAAATTCCTTTTATACACATTCTCTTATTTACTTAGTATATTCCTTTCAATATGAATTATCCCTTAAGAACAGCTCCACGAAAATTTTATGTTTAACCACTTCTCACTCCCTGTTAAATTCATTTATGAATCCCCTCCTCAAATTTTTCTTAAGTATATAAACATTTCAAACCACACTCCTTATGTTTATTACCACTTCAAACTTAAGTCTATATCCATTTTTAACCAAATTCCATTTCATTTTCAAATTTCAACATTCAATTTTATCAATCAATATTCCAAACCATATCCAATTCACTAATTAATTTAATTAGTTCCATCATTAATTTATTTCAAATCTCAATCAATTCCCATTTCCAAAAATTATTTTATTTAGTCCAACTTAGGCTAAATTTTCAATTCGCTTTATTTAACCTAGTTTAAGTTAAATTTCATTCCATAATTCAATTCCAAATTTTTACTTTTCTTGCATTCATATTCAACAATTTTAAACATTGCTTTAACTTGCTAATTTTCCAATTCTATAAGTTATCAAACTTATTTTCTCATATTTTCAATAAAACATTTTAAATGAAAATCCCAGAGTTTAAACACCTCGTTCTAAAGTATTTCAAACCATTTTTTTTTGAAATTATATATATACACAAAATCCCTTGTATATCAAATCATTCTTTTGGATTTCAAAACCAAAACCAGTTTTACCAAACAAAATTCCAATGGTAGCAATTCCTCCCTTGGAAACTCGAAAATGAATATCGATGATGCAGGAGTCATCATCGGAATTATTTTCTAGCAACCGAAGTGAGTTTAGTGCCTTCTATTCCTTTTAAAACACCTTTTAAAATATTTCTTGTCAAATATATTTTCCAAATAATATTATTGTTTTCCCAAAATTTTGAAAAACCATTTCCAAAACCAAAGAGATTTAAATTCTCAATTTCCCAGCTTTTAAATCCTTTTTTTATAATCCGTATTTAAAATATACTTTTGAAATTTCCTTTTAATTTATACATGACATTTACAAATCATATATTTATATAATCTCACCTTGGTTATATCACTTCTTAATTGTCAATCTTGGTTGCATTACAATAATGACAACTTTTATTTATTCACAACAACAACAAATGATAATCATAAAATATTATCATCTCTAACAACCAAACACACCATATGCGACTATAATAATTTTCTAAAAAATTATTTCTTTATATATAAAAATATAATCAGGGTAAAATTATTTCATTTACCCCATTTTAAAACAATACTATGTCGAACTACTCTATTCAAGTGTTTAGAGATTCCAATCAATAACATTAATTACTAGTATTGACCAGAATCCATAAGCCACTCAATAGATCAATCAACACAATATAAAAAAATTTATATCACTAACAAATATGTGTTCATTTATACACACACACACACTCAAACTCATTCTAGGGTGCTACTGGCCCTCTCTCTAATGAGTATCCCACCAAAGCCAAGGTTCTCGCTTATCCTGGTTCTGATACCAAATGTAACAACCCGCAAATCTATACCCTTTGAATCGACAATAAACTACATGTGTCCGATCCAAAAAGTACAGAATGACGGAAAGTCATGGAAATGAAGAGAGAGAGTGAGAATGAAGAAAGAAGAAGAAGTAGAAACAATAAATAGAATCTCACAACATAACGAATAATCTATAATATACCATAAATCAATACACAAAAACAAAACTGTAATATATATACATATATGTACAAACATAAATCAGAGTACAATAGTCAACATAACAATCTGGACAGTTATAATAACCAGTCCTCACAAGCACTGAATATATAGTCGACACACATAGCGGAAAATAACCAAGTACGAGTAATACGTCTGAAATCCTCTAGCTCATCTCCTGAGCTCCATAGCATCCTAACCTAAATCTGTAATACTCGGTCTGACCCAAGCATTATAATAAAATAACACTAAGTCAGTCTAGAAAACCAGCGTGAGAAAACACACCAAATTGTATTTAAAGTTATAAGAAATTTTTTGAAATCAAAAGGTATCTTGTAAGACCACGCCACACATAAACACGACAAGTATTTACCTTACGATATCCAAAACTCTTTTATAGAATATCCAGTGATATTATAATAGTGTCTAAGTACAAATACTCATTAAAATAGCTGAAATTGTTACATTAATTAAATTACAGCATACTAGGCTCTACAATCAAAACCATAAAGGCACGAATTGGAGAATGTATTACATACTATAACCAGGTAAGGAACTACCTTAGATGGGTACATCTCTAGATCAATACATCCGGGTCTGAAAAGAACGTCGTGTACACTGCCACACAGAACCGGCCTACCACTTGACTAGTAGTACCGAATATGTCATCATCTCGGTCTTCCAACCTTAATCGAGATCTCTCATGCACCACCAGATCCATAATAATAGGGTAATCTAGAAAGATGATGACATACCCTAATGGGAGTGACCCACTTAGCCCAGCTGCATGCCATGTTTTAGTCCTTTCCTAGTTTATGAGGCTTGAGGCTATGTTTTACCTTTTTGAATAGCAATCCTACTTGGAATGCTAACACTGCCTTCTAGGCAACAATGCAATGATAACATTCATCCATACAAGTTGTTCTGGGTTTGAACAAACCAAATCTCCAAGAACTTCATCTTCATTTTCTTCACGATATCACAATTCGTAACGCTCAAATCGAATCAAAGTTGTTTTCGGATAATTAAATCTGATCCTGGTCTCTTCGAAATGATTAACGAACTTAGCCTGATTTGATATTTGGTTATTTAACTATCAAATTACACACATAAGCAGACACTAGGCCATATTTTAAATCTTTCAAAACATTCATTTCAAAATATCTTTACAAAGGTATATTATCAAATCTCTTCCTGTATTTCAATATTTGAAAATGATTTTAAATACTTAAATCCATAACAGGATATTTCAACCCATATCAACACTTAGAAATATTTCCAAATCCAACTAATAATTCATTACTTAGAAAAAAATATTTCTGTATAAAACATTTCGTCGCTTAAATATCTTAAAAACCTTTAATTCCAATACTTAGGAAAAACATTATAAGTCTATTTCCCAAAATCATTTCTAATATCCATACTTAGGAATACTACGTACTCATCTCATACATCTCCAGAATTTTTTATTAATTTCCCTTTACAATTTCCAAAAATTATCGATTATACCTATTTATAATCCAACTAACAATTTATAAATCCTTTAATGAATTCAGATACATTTTCGAAGTTCCCGTATCTAAACAATTTGGAAATTTCATTTCCTCAAATTTCTTAAGTTTTCGAATTCCGTTATAAGATTTCTCTTATAAAATCACAACCATTAAATAAAATCCGGTTCACAAATATCGAGAGCATTTATATATAAATTGCAATCACTTACTTTTAAAACTATATATATATATATAATAAATTTCAAAAATAGATGGTTAAATAATTATTTAAAATATCAAAGCACTTTTAAATATAAACGTTAATAACTAATTCCAATTCATTTATAAAATTTCTAATCGATTTACAAAACTTGTTTATAACTCAAAATTCATTCCAACAAATTTAAATATTTTAATAACTAACTTTCTGAAATATTTTAATCCAATCAAGAGTTTTTAAAACTACATAGTTTAATAAATAAAAATCCTTTTCTAAAAAAAAATCATAACTTCTTGTGAAAACCATTTTTAAAATTCAACATACCCATTTTTATAAAATCTCTCTCGATTTATCACAAATCAATTTACATTTCCAATTTTCATAACCCTTTTTTCAAATTTCAAAAGAGAATCCACTATTTCTTATAAACTGATTACCATATCTCATAGTAAATTCTCACTATGAATTTATATTTCCAATTTATCGAATGATAATCATTCCACTTAATTTATAAACATTGTTTATAAATTTCATAAACTCATTCCCAGTTTATACAGTTTTATATTTCGAAAATCTATTTATAAATCAATTTCTAATTAAAATCCCATTTATAAATCTATTTCTTAAATAATCCAAACTATATTCCAAAATCATTCAAAACTCGATTTCTACTTCCATTTCGTATTTTAAGAATCTTATTTAAAATCCATTTGTTTAAAAATCCTCAATTTAAAATTCTCTATTTGAAACCATTTTACGAAATAGCTAAATAAATATCTAAAATCAAATTTATTTATTTTATCCAAATCAATTCCTTTTTAAATAATCCCAAATTTTGATATTAATATCTTCATTTCTAAAATCTCCTTTGAATTTCCTTTTCGAATTCAAAAATATTACTTATGGTATTTATAATACCAAAATTATGGCCAGTGCTACTATAGCATCCAATAAATCAATCCATAACATAATCTGTAACAGATTATTCATAACACATCATATATCACTATATATGAAATTTAAATCAACAATTTTGAGAAATCCAGTTGGATCCCTCCTAACTGTTTCCCTGCAACCACAGAAGTTATATAATCTCAAAAAAATATAATCACCACTTCGAGGTAGGATATCGCAAATAAAAAGGGTCATCTGCTATTATGCGGGGCGCATAGTGTCTCATCCGCACCAATCGGCGGGAATATTCAACCCAACTAATATATATACTAATATATATAATATAACATCCAATTGATAATAATTTATAAATTCATCCAATCAACCAGTAAAAAAATTTAACTATTTAAAGTAAAACCAATTATCCAAAATGAGTGAGATTTACTCACATTTATTTTCTGTTATCGCTGAGGCGTTCCGGTTTAGAAATAAAATCGAACAACGTTCCATTTTAGCCTAAATTTTGACAGCCTCCAAATCCGTCCAAACCAGTTCCATTGCAAAGCTCTTGTCATCACAATCGCAACGCAAAAAGTTTCATCTTAATCAGATCTCGTATGCAGGAGTTATAAATTTTATAAGTTATCGACATTTTAAAATTATAAAATAAGTACAACTTTTACCTAATTATGAAAATGCCACCCCTTCTTCTTCCCAATTAACGTACATGCACAGTGATATGCTCCATTGCCGTGCACAATCAATCAATGATACAGAGCAGCAGTCATCGATTTGCCAATCCGAGAATGCCAATGCGCTTCGCGCCTTGATCTTCACTCGCCCGAACCCAAAGTCTGAAGCTCGGCCTCCCCACTAAGAATGCGACTGCTGCTCCTCTCGCGTCCCTCTATTGTTCACGCGACATCAATCATCACCGATCCCTCTGAAACCCTGGCCTAACCAACTACTCTCGATGCTAAATCCAAATCCAAGCTTCTATTCACCTAGAACCGCATACAAATCCAACTGGGTCAAGCCCTAGCCGCAACTTCACCTCTATTCACTCCTACTACTCGAAGAAACTGAAACTGACCCTAACATTTCCCTACCAAAAGATAGATCTATCCATTTGCAATCCTAAGATAAAGGCTTTACATTTTTACATATTTTATTTTTATTTGTTATGATTTTTGAAAGAAATAGATCCACATTTATTTTCTTTGCTATAAACTGAGAGGGAGAGGTAAATGCAAATTTAAAGAGGGGGGTGGTACGGTCAAGAATAGTTGGGGTGTGGCTCGTATATGTAAGGTGGCTGATAGAGATAAAAAACGGCTATGAGGTCTAATCGAAATAGAAATATATTATTTAGAATTTCAAAATATCTGGTTATAATTACGGATTCCAATCAAGGTGTACCACCTAGAATTCCTACTGTTATTCCCCTATTTTGAATGCAATGTAACAAGTTTCGAGACCTAATTTGATCATATGCAGAAGATAGCTTTTTGAACCCAATTATAATATTGAATTCCCGATATTAAATTCAATGCATTTCTATCCCGTACGACCAAACGGTACGTCTGATCGCTACAAAATTTGGCAGCGTATTATAATTCATTATTACGGACCTAATGACACTGTTTTCATCAAAATCCGAGACTGTGCCCTGGAAGGCTATTTTCACTCGTTAATTAAAATGAGATATTTTCCAAAATTAGTTAAATCACTTTTAAATGAAATTTAAAAGTTTTATTACCTTCATTCTTATTAGTAGAAATTTACTAAGCCTTTAAATCATTTTTGTTCAAATAAAATCCAAGATTTAAATTATTTAAACGATTTTCAATTATTAAATTCAACAATTAAATTACCCAATAAATCGTTATATTTGAAAGTTGAGTTATTAAATCTATAAAATTAACTTTTCAATATTTAAAATTAATTAAATATTCTAATTCCAAATCACTAAATTTCTGGGTCGTTACATGAGACATCTTGAAGACGAATGAAGATGGAGCTTTAAAGTGTAAGGTCTAGTTGCTACTAATCCTAAGGGTGATTCCAAAATGGATGTAGTAGAAGTAGTGCCCTTGGTTTCGTTCAGACGAGAACAAACTTGTATGGATGAATGCTGACATTGCATTTCTACCTGGAGGACAATGCTAGCTTTCCACGATGGTTTGCTATATAAAAAAGTTATGCCTCAAGCCTTATCAACCGGGAAAATAACTAAGCAAGACGTGCAGTAGGGCTATGCGGGTCACTCCCATTAGGGTATGATCATCCTATGATCTAGTGTCAATATCTCCATGTATGCTTCAGGGCCCATTATGGTTGTCCGATTGCAAACATGGGGTGATCGTATTCAATGCTATCCGGTAAGGGGTAGGGCCAGTCCCGAGTAGAGAAGGGCAATGCGTGACCTCATGTATAATTTATCTAGAGGTGTACGGATTCGGTGGGCAGACCCTTACCCATTAATAGTTGGAATCCATTCTCCAATATGAGCCTTCGGACTTGATTGTATACCTATTATGCTGGAATTTAATAATATAACAATTTCGGCTATGATTAATATGTATTTTTATCCTAGACATTATTAAAATACCAGTAGATTTTCTATAGAAATGTTTTGGTTTTTGTAAGGTAAAAACCTATCTGTGATTATGTGTGGTGTGGTCTTACGAGATACTTTTATTTTCAAAAAAAAACTATAACATTAGAATTCATTTGAGGTGTGTTTCTCACGCTGGTTTACTAGACTGATCTTGGCGTTAATTTTCTTATAATGCTCAGGTCAAACCGAGCATATTTACACATTAAGTTTGGATACTTTGAGCATCAGGAGATGAGCTGGGTGCCTCCAAGTCATATTCACGTGAATTTTATTTCCGCTGCATTAGTTGTTTATTTAATACCAATTGTGAGGATAGGTTATTATAACTGTCCAGGCTAGTTGACTCTGGTTGAATATGTATAATAAAGTTATATCTTTTCTTTATAAACATCTGTTGTACTTTATATGTTACTCATCACGATGTGAGATTATGTTTTGTCTTTTCCTTCTTTTTCCCAAATAATCTGTCTGTCCAGCACTCAGATGCATGGCACGTGAATACCATGGATGTATTAGGGTCGTCTTCTGAAGGTCGAAAAGGCGGATCATTAACGTGGTATCAAAGCCAGGTTGACTGAAGACCTAGGCTTTAGTGGGGTTAGCTCATTTGAATAGGGTAAGTGAGACCCTAGGATGAGTTTGAGTGTATTATATATATATATATATATTGTTAGTGCTATAAAATGTTTTATATTCTGTTGATTTATCTAACGAGTGGTTATGAATTATGGTTGATGCAGAAGGAACAAATATATGGATAGGGGTTTCTATACACTTAAACAAGTCAAATTGATACAGTATTATTTTGAAATTGGGTAAATGAAATAATATTACCTAAATTATATTTTATATACAAAAGAGTAATTTTTCAGAAATTAATAGGGATTTATATGGTGTGCTTGGTTGTTAGAGAATGATATTATTAAATTATTTATTGGTGATTAGTTATGCTCAGATAGTTATGGGCATGTTGTTTGTGAAACTTATGTATGAATACTTTGTCAATTCAATTTCACATTTTAACTATAAGGTGTTCGATGATGATATTGAGTTTAATTTCAATTAATAAAAGTTATTTATTATAATCTATAGAAAGAGAAACAATTAGGAAATGATCTTATTGAAGAAGTGAAATTATGTAAGTATGATGTCTAAATATAGTTTATAAATAAGGATTTAAAACTAAGAATTTGAATACTTATATCCCAGAGACTTGAAATAGTGTTTCAAAGTGTTATGACAAATAATAATATTATTATTGAACAGTATTTTGGAATAGAAATGTTCTTAAGATGTGGTTTATAAATAAAAATGGATTTAAACCGAGAAATTTAAAACTCAAAACCGGTGTCTGGAAATTGTTCTCAAATTTTTGGGGAAATAATAATGGTATTATTTTGAAAATATCGATTAACAAAAATATTGTAAATGGATACGGAAGAGTTAAAAAGCACTGAACTCACTTCGGTTACTGGAAAATAATTCCAGTGATGACTACAACATCATCGAAGTTCATTTTTGAGTTTCCAAGTAAGGAATTGCTATCATAACAGAAATTGATTATTGAATTCTTTTGGGTAAAACTAATTTGTTTAAATTTTCCAAAGAATGATTTGATATACAAAAAGGAGTTATGTATATTATTATTTATATTTCAAAAAAGGGATTTGAAATTAGACCGGATGTTTTGTTTCTAAAAAATTCCATTAAGCAATATTACAGACTCGGGTATCTTATCCAAGTGTTTGTTTGGTTCATCTCGATATGATATATTGTTTGATATTTTCATTTACTAAAATGTATGGGAGTTTCCGACGATTTTGGGCGGTTGGGGCATCTAATTTGATATAGAAATCTGAATCTAAGTGTTTTGAGAAATTTGAGAAATAAGTCTCGTAACTTATGAATTTGAGATAATAATGATTTAAATGAGTTGAACATTCATGTTAAGTAAACACAAATCTTTTATTGCTTATATACTCTTAGGAAATAGAAGAGTATTTCACAAATATAAACTTGAGATATAGAATGTTAATAGACTAAAGTAATATATAATATTGATTCTTTGGTAGCAACAAAAATTAGGAAATGTTTTAATAATAAAGTGTTTGTAGGCTTAAAGTAATATGTTTATACAATGACTTAGAAAATGAATTAGTGTATTAATTTGAGTCTTAAAGTGATTGATTTGCATAAGTGACGTTATAAGATGTTTGTGAACTTAAGGAAAGGTTTTTATGAAATAGTCATAAATAATTTTAGTATTAATGGGAATATACTAAGAAATAGAAATGTGAATTAAAAATAACTAGTATAGTTAAGAAAAGTAAACTTGAAAATTGAGCTATGAGATGAAATTTAACTTAAGTAAAGTTAAATAAAATGATTTATGATAGGATTTGTAAATGAATTTTAGTATTAAAATTAATACTGTTGGAAAATTAAACGAAATTTAAAATTGAATGTGAATAAAAATAATTTGGTATAATTTTAAAACTAATGGAATAAATACACGAGTTGTACATAGATCATTCTATTCATAACAATTTGATCCAGATTCGAGTGCATAATTTCAAGGTGATGTACACCGATCCGAGATAGGATTTTGTACTCGATTCTTGACGGTGAACACTGGATATAGATTTTTGATTTGATTTCAAACTTTTCTATCATAGTATATGGATATGCAAGGAGAAAGGCAGTTTCTAATCAAAAAATCGGATCGATGTCCGTACTAGGGAAGTCCAATGAGCGATACTAGTTTGAAAGTGGAATTGTGTGATCGAACGATCAATCGAATTTAGTATTGTGTGTGGATGGTATATGTACATCGTACAGGCTTAAATAAATTATATATTTTGTTATTAGAAATCAAAATCATTGACTGGATATATTTGTAAATGAGATGCAGATATGGAAGAAAAGGCAAGTTTATGCTTTTGGTTTCATGAGTTGAATTGTTTGCCCGATAAATAGGTATGTGTTTATTTCTGATTTAGATTGATGATTTTATACCCAAGATAAGGGAAGCCACTTGGCTTTGTTTTTTTGTTGGTTTGGGCTCGTGGTGGCAATTTGTAGTTTTTCCGATCGAGCCATGCAGAGGAGACGTTGCCGAAATTTTCTATAATATTAGGACTTAGAAACCTATTCCAACTAATTGATTCTGAAAATTTAGTGGGTTTGGAGGCATTTTCCTTACATTGGCAATTTCGAGGACGAAATTTTTTAAGGGAGGGAGAGTGTAACAACCCCAAATTTTGGTCACTTAATTTTGAATATTTAATTAATTTTAATTATTAAATTATTGCTTTAAATGCTTTAAAACTTTAATTAAATTATAGGACTATTTAAAATCTTTGAATTGTGAATAAAGATTCGAATATTGATTTAAATATTTGAACCGTGCACTTATTATTTGAATAATGATTTAAATATTAGGATTTTAAATTGAACATTAATTATATGGATTAAATAGACTTGTTTAACTCCTTTTAAAATTAATAAAATAATAACGATAATAGTAATAACAACAACAATAGTGAATTTAATTTTTAAATTTATATACAGTAATAAATGGTTCAAATAAATAATTAGATAATTTATTTTTATATTTACGTCTCGATTTATTTTGACGTAACTTTTAGTTTAATTTATTATATTTGTCCAAAAAAATTTATCTGGAAATTATTTAAATTATCATTTGACGATTTTTCGATAAACAACATCTTTTTTGGTCCAAAAACCAATGTATATTATTATTGTTTTTGGGGTCGTGCTGTTGTTCTGAGCACAACCATATTTTTGTTTTGTTGTTCAGGGTCCGTACGCGAACGGAGATATATTCGATGAGATGCTGAATTTTTTTGGAGTTTTGATCAAGTGAGGGCGAATTTGGTATATCGGTGTTTGGATTTGAGTTTATAGCATCGAGGGGCATCGTTGGCCATATTCTGGTCTTCTACGCGGATGGTGGATCGCGTTGTAGGGTACAACAGTAGTAGCTCAAGATATTGCGATCCTAGGGAGTTGTTCGAACATTGATTTTTTGGGGCTGCGGTGTAGAGGTCGTGATGCGTATCTCATCGACGAAGGCGAAGTCGAATTTCGTCGCTCGGAGCTGAGAGGTAATGGTGGTTTTGGATCAGCTATTAGGCGGAGGAGTAATATAAGGAAGAAGGGTTTAAAAGTGGATGGGGTAATTAGTTTATTTGATTGGTAATTAGTGAAATAAAATATAATTTAAAAATTGTTAACTTATTTAGTGAATAACTTTCTCATGTAAGGTCCGATTGAAACGAAACTTTTTATGTTTTGCTCATAAAGGAGAATGCTTTGCAATGGAATGGACTTGGTTGGATTTGGAGCATGTTGAAATTTGGGCTAAAATTGAACGTTATTCGATTTTAGCTCAAACTGAAACGCTTTCGCAATAACTGAAATTTCGGTGAATATAACACCTCTTTGGTTAAATCGGTATGTTATAGTAGGTTAAAATTTATTATCTATGTTGATTGAAATTATTGGCTGCTTGGTTTAATATTATGTAACAACCCATTTTTAGGGTACTAAATTGGGAAGCGACTGATAAATTGATAATTAATTTGATAACGATAATAAAAAATATTAATATATTTTTGAAATAAAAATGAAATAATAACTAAATGGAAACCTAATACTAATGTAGATGAGAGGAAAATAAATAATCAATGAATCATTTAAGTGTATTTGATGTAATGAATTATATCTTTTATCTTAATAATGAAATTTTATTTTTAGCGAATGAATTAATTTTTTTGGAAAAAAGGAAAGAAAGGAAAAACTTATTATTATTTAAAATGTTTATTAAAGTTGTAAACATTTCCATGAAAGAATGACATTAAGGAAAAAAATTCAATTAAATGAAAAATGTGATGTTAAATTAAAATAAAAAGAAGATTTCATACAAATTTACATATTATACATAAAAGAAAAAAGAGAAAGAGAAAAAAAAATTCATTTTTAAGGTATTATGTAGGAAATCTTTAGAAACAAATTTAATAAGAATAAAAGTAAAAATATCTAGAAAAAGTACATGTAATCATTATGTTTAATTAAATAAATAATAGAATTAATTAAAAAGAAGAGGAAATAAAGATATTTCTTAAGATAATTCTAGAAAGGGCCTTATATACCAAAGTTCAACCCATGTTATTTTATCTTTACTGTACATACATAACTTTCTCAGAGAAAACAAAAGAGAGAAAATAAAATAAAATAGAAACCCAATCGCCCTCATTTAAACAAAAACCTATGTTTGCAATAATGGATTAAAGAAAAGGATTCCCAATTCTTATTATAAGTATCCCATAATCAGTCCTATTCTATCTCTTTCCTTTTATTTCTATGAATGGCTATTTAGGGTTTTGGATTTTGCTAGCAATCAAAAGGAGAAGGAGAAGCAATCAAAGTGCTAGCTGCTATAGGGCTTGCAGATTGCTATTTGGAGTTTTGGATGAGTGGAGTTTTGATTCTTCCATTTTCATTTTAGGTCTTGAGTTTTCATGTAAGCCTAAAAATTGAAGTTTGGCAAAAAAATTGATTGAATGAGAAAAACTGAGATACTTGTAACACCCTAGATTTTTGGTAACCTTATTTAAGATATTTAATCAGTTGATTTGAATAAAATAATGTGTTGATAAGGGGATTGAGATTTGATTTTACTTAAGGTAGCCAAGCCATTTTAAAAAATGAATTAAAGAAGGGTTTAAAATGAATTAGAGGAGGGGTAAATTAGGAAAGAGTCAATTCCTATATCTATTCCCTTAGGCCGTGTATAATGTTACAAGTTCACTTCATTTAAAAGAAATTTAAAAAAAAGAGGTCGGCCACCATTAACAAAAACAAGGAAAGAAGAATTAAGAAAAGCTAAAGGAAAAGCTAATTCAAATCAAATTCATCCAAATCTCAAGCTCATTTAGTCTCTAAAGCTAAGATGAATAATGTTTGCATCTGAAACTTTTATTGGTTTCGGTTTTAAGATTAAATCCGAGTATTTTGCAGTGATTTGTCATGTTTTTGAATGATGGAATGTTTATATATACTTGTTGATGATTTATAAATGTTCATATTGAATTTTATGATATGTTTGAAGGTAAAACCCTATCGAATGACATCTTTATGCCTTGCGAATTTTATGAAGATCAAAAATATTAATTTGGAGATGTGTTTCGATTTTTAGAATTTTTGGAATTAATGTGGATTTAATATGAATTTTCTATTAAAGAAAATGATATTTTGGGTTATAAATTATTTATGGGTAAATGAGTAATTATTTGGGTTCGAAAATTTTATATGTCAAAAAACATATATAATTTGATTTCCTGGAATTTTTCCTAAGATTTTTTATAAGTATATAAAATTATTTAACGTATGGGACTTAAATGTTATATATTTTATAAAAGAGAAAGGTTTTGAAAAAGTAAAATGGCAACCAATCAGATTTAGACAAACAAGGAAGGTTAGTTAAAAAAGCAATAGTTTAAAAGTACAAATAAATAGGTTTTCACTGTTTCGTCTCCTTCGGCACCAGATTATGCTTCCATGCTATCGCCTCGTACACAGTCGAAACCAATGCATATGGTATCGGCCAACCGGTACTTAATGAATTGGATGTGGGCGAAAGATATAGGGTTAAAACAATGGGGCAAGGGATGGAGCTTTTTTTTTGTTTTAAAAGAACATACGCTTGCTTGCTTTCGACTCAGTTGGGTTTCGACCAAGTTAAATGGTTTAAAAAGAAATAGTTTTGATTGGGTTGCATCTTTGTTTTTATGCGAATGCTTTCAACTAAGTCGAAACACATCGCTACTGCCTTTTTACCTTATGACCTAGATGGTTTCGAAGGGGTTACTTGTTTTCTAAAATTTGCCTACTTCTCAAATGCTTTCGAATGGGTGGTTTCGGCACCATCACTTCATTACTTAGGAAATAGTTTCGAAATAGTTGCTTTCGACTTAAATGATTTTAAAGGCCCTTTTCTTTTGTTTGAAGTGTAATCCAAATTTGGTTTAAAAAGAGATGATTTGAACGGTTTCAAAAGGAAGTTCTTTCGACTTTAATGGGATTATGTCCTTTTACTTTAATTGAAGGCATAATCCAATGGTTTCGACCAAAACGTTTTAAAGGGGTTTCGAAGTAGTTAACTTCGAATGGTCTCAAAAGGTTTTCACAAGTTTTTAAATTGAACCCAAATGATTTTGAAAGGTTTAGATTAAATGCTTTCAAAAGGTTTTAAAAGAGGTTTCGAAGGGGTAGTTCCCTAGAAGTTTCGAAGGAGTCAAAAGGTATATTTTTCTGATCGTTTCAAATGGTTTCGAAAGGACAGGTTTTCCAATGGTTTCAAAAGGCAATGTTTAAAATGATTTTAAAAGAAAGATGTCAAGGTTTTAAAGCTTTCGAAAGGAAGATTTCCAAAGGTTTCGGAAGGGCTTTGAGAATGGTTTCAAAAGGAAGGTTTTGGCCTTTCGGCCTAGGTAAAAGAAAGGGTTATATTTGGTTTCGAAAGGGGTACTTTCAAAGGTTTCGAATAGGTTGTTTAAAGGCTTTGAACAAATGTTTCAAACATGATAAATAAGAAGAATAGCCTAAGTGTTTTCAAGTTAAAAAGGACTTTAAGTTATTTTAAAAAGGATAGGTTATCCTTATTGAATATCATCAAAATTATTTTGAGTAAAGAATATATAACATGGCAAAATAGCTTAGAATAAAGCTAAAGATATATATATATATATATGTATGATTTAAAGTACCAAATCATTTTGAAAAGGTTTTCAAGTAAAATTTTAAAAGGTAGTTAACCCTAAGAGAACGAAACATATTAAAAGACCAGATATGACTAGTGGGTCGCGCCCTATGCTCATTAGATATTATCCCTAGCTTATTTAGTCCAGAATTCCAATGTGTAGGGCTTAGTCATATGTAAGACTAAAATTTTGGTTACACACAGAACGAAATATTGATGTATAGATGTAGGTTATTGGTAAGCCACAAAACCATTAGAAACAGTTGACCGTTGAAGATGTATGTTAAGGACAGACCTCCAAAAGATTTGTCTAACGGTTGTTTAGACTATTTGATATGGTATATGGTATGCCCGAGTAAGCCCAAATTTCAGATAGTTAGTCCATTTATTACCTGTTTGTAGCATAACGGGTCTTGCTATTATTTTTATCATAATCAGTTTGATTAACCAGTCTGGTTGCAAGAAAGGATTTGCAAAAATTCTTTTTTGAAAAGGGATATTAGTGAGGCGGAACTCGTTCCGCCAAGTGGCGTGGTCTCACTCAATATCAGTAAACCAAGATGTAACAGAACTATTCATACCATGCTTTATTACCGACTCCAAGTTTTTGTTTCCCCTTAAACTCTCGGATGCTCAAAATTGATTTGAGTAGGCCGAGGGTTGAGGTTTTTAGGTTTTTAGATTTTGGTGAATAAGCTTCCGGAGACAAGTAGGTGGCTGACGGATAGCTAATTTAGGACTTCAGTTCTTTTTATTTTTACTTACGTTGTGTATTATGTCTGATATGACTATATTTCTTTGATCATCCAAGGAGGCATCTTCATACGTCACTCTTGGCTTATTGTTGTAAATTATATTTGATCATTGTCTGGGATATGTTTTAGGGATTTTGTAACCTGGATATGATTTTATTTGAAATGTAATCACTATAATTATTGTTTTTGGAAATCTAAGATTTTTTTTCATATTCAATTAACTCTGGTATTATGGATACCATTAGCATTATCGTATTTTGTCACCAGAAGTTAATACCGTGGATGACTGCAGCATCCATAGCGCATAGCTGTTGGCCCCTAGATACGGGATGTTACAACTTGGTATCTGTTAGCACCAAAATTGGTCACTAACCTCATAGAGAAATATTGTGTAGAGATATAAGTGATGAAGATAAATTAAACAAGGAAGAATATGCTAATTTGAATGCAGAAAGTAAGGACACCGGATTTATAGTGGTTCAGCATAATTGCCTACGTCCACTTTGGGATTAAACTTTATTGTTTTACTTGATGATTGATTACAGATACAATCCGTAGATCAAATACTTGAATACAATTGATAAGTAAAGAGGATGAGTCTTGAAAGCGGTAGAGTCTTCCCAGTGTTCCCAAAAAAGGTCCATATCACTGTGCCCCTGCCTCTCTATTTATAGACGAGATGGGTTGGACTTCCCTCATGGGCTTAGGAATAAGGTGCCTCTGCCCATAGTAGGTGAATCTGCGCACCAGGCCAGGTAGGCCTAATGCTCTTGCTTTGTTGTGGGCCTGACAACTTGCTACCACCTCCAGTCTCTTCTTGATCAGAATCTTGTCTAGTGCTAATGATAATTTCTTCACCGTCGTTTTGTAACCGGGCCAAGATGCCGGTTAACATTTGCCCCCACAAAGTGTGTCGTGTGAAGCAACACAACACGCTTTGAATCAGCGAGTATTCCTTGTCTTCAGAAAGAAATCCACCATGTTTCTTGAATAGTCATTATCCTCCAATTTATCCTCCCAAGGTGTTGTATCCTTCTTTGGTCATCGTGATGCTTGGTCGATTCCCAATATTATAAATCCAGGGTTGTAGTTCATCAGTGGCCATCCGTGTCTGATTCTGCAGAGCTAATAAGCTTTGGCTATCTGATCTAGTCTTCTCTTAATAACCCTTAGTGAGAATTCATTTTCTGTTGATTTCAAGAAGTCGAACTTCTTCGGATGTACACATGCACGTTCAGGCACATGTTCTTGCCATTAGCTCTCGGATGCGTTTTATATGCTCATAAGTCGTCGCCAACTCCATCTAGTTTAATTACAATTCAATCGCGATTCCTTGTTTGTATTTTTTGTGAAATAAGGGTTGCAATCAGCCACTTGAGGAGTTTTCCAAACCTCTCTTCAGTACAGACTCTATGATTTTGCTCACAGCTTCAACCTGTCCATTTGCAGTTATAATGGATCATGGAAGGTCATAAGGACAGATGGCGTTACAGATAAAGAAGTTGATTATTTTCTTTATCTTGGTCGTGGTTAAGAGTTCTTCATCTGCCCATTTAGTGACGTAATCAACTGCTATGATGGTGTATTCCGCACCACCTTTAGGATCAACAAGAAGATGATTTCAGTGCCCCCAAGTGGCAAACGGCTATGAACTAGCCATTTGAATAATTTCCATCGGCGGGGTTCCTGGATTTTTTTGCAAACATCTTGCACTCGTCACATTGTCTAGCATGATCAACCGCATCTGGATTGATAGTTGGCTAGTAATACCTATAGCAGAGTATCTTCTTTATCATGGTTTTCCCCCTGATGTTATTACCGCATTCTTCTTAATAGACTTTGCTCAAGATATCATCATGGGCGATATGCCGAAGCATGGGGATGGATAATCTCCTTTTGACACACGACTTATTCTTAGATGATTTGGCGTGAAGCTTTGAGGAGGATATGTCATTTTCCATTCCTCCGTTCAGTAAGAATTCCTCATTGTAGATAGTCTTTGATAGGAGTCAACCATGACACCTTTTCATTTTGTTCACTGAGTACGTGTGTAGTGATGTAATACGTGAAGTCGGTTAGTAGCTCTTGGACTTGGCCGAGATAAGGAGCAAGACAATGCCCCCTAGTAAGATCAACTTCCTTAAATTTGTATACTACCAATCAAGAATCACAAAAGATATGTAAAGTTTTCACTTCAAATCCTCTAGCAAGTTTGAGGCTGGCAGTCAAGGCTTCATACTAAGCATCGTTGTTTGTTATAGGTAAATCGAGTTTTAGGACGTAGCAGATTGATCGTTCCTCAGGAGTCATTATCATGACTCCTATGCCATAACACTGATCATTGGATGCTCCATCCGTGTACATTTTCCATCTTATGGTTGGTTCTCTGTTACTCTTCGAGTAATCATCTGAGGTAGTGAATTTGGATGTGAGGTCTGCTAATTTCCGTCCTTGGATAGCCCCTTGTGGGAAATAAGTGACATTGAATTAGCTTAGTTTGATTTTCTATTTAAGTAGTCTTTCAGACGTCTCAGGTCATTGTATTCCCTGTCGCAACGGCTGGTAGGCATAGACGTTGATGGGGTGAGCCTAAAAGTAAGAGTGGAGCTTTCATGATGAAATCAATAGAGATTGTGCTAGCTTTTGTAGCTTCGGGTTGATATCCAATGCAGGCTCGCGATAGTTAATGAAATCACATATGCATGTCAGAATGGGTCCAAGGGAACATATCATCATTTATTTAGAAAAATCCAACTAATTCTTTTATCATCACTGCACTGAGCTATGATCCGATATTCAGCACCCGGGAAGGGTCGCCATGGCTGGCTGTAATGTCGACCGTCAGCTTAGCAGGTGCCATCCTAGATTCTTTGAGTAAAGATGTAACTATTTTGCATAACATTCAATGTGAAATATGGTTGGGACGATCAATGTTGATGGTTACTTTGGTCGAATCCTAGAGTCTTGTCATGAGTTGTTAAGTCAAATAATGAAGGGCTTTGAATCCTCTAATTGATTATCTGCAAATGGCCAAAGGTCATGCTTAAAAGCACGTTGAAGGAAATGTCGAGTAGGGGCCAGCCTCGAGTTGCGTGCAACTGCATAGTTGGATCTTGCTATGAGTTTGAATTTGCTTGTATATTCGAGTAACGCATTTTCTATTCAATGCATTCATGATTCTTCACTCGCCCTTCGGGTTGGAGTGACAGTCAGTTTCCCACAAACATTGGTATCGATTTTATGATTCTATCTCTAGGCATCCTTTCGGTCGTTGCCTTGAGTAGCTGTAAGCACTATATAAGTTTTAATACTGAGCTATCGTAGCCAGTTTTTGGATGACCATGCATCTTCTCCCAGTCTCGGGTTGATAAATGTACTGCATGGACGGTTGAGTCTCGTCCTAGCTATGCTTATGTTTTCACCTAAACTCCAAAGACATAGAGGTGATTGGTGAATAGTCAGTTCACATTCATCTTGCTTCTCGCTCGTGCCCCCAGGTCTGGGGCATATACCGATAAGTAGGAAGGCCAGCCACGCCCACTTTAGCTTTACTCTTTTTCCCGTTGGATCGTGGGATCATGTCAGTCGATGGGAGACTAGGTCTCGCCTATCTTGGATTTTATCGTGGTTTTTCATTCCAAGAGGAATACTTCGATGCCACATAAGTTTCAGGGTGTAATTTGGATAGTGGATGGTCATCCACGTCCACTTTGGTTCATGCTCTGTAATCAGATCTCGGGGTAAAGTTGGCTACAAATGCAGTCGGGCTATGCTCAGCCAGTTCATACTCCTCCTGACGAATCGAACGAGGGTGCTGGAGAATTTTTGACCAAGTATTCGTGGTTTACCCTCCTTTTCATACTCTAGGGGTCATAGTTTTTCAAAAAACATCCGAGTCACATTCGTATGTGCTTGGTGCAGATCGGCATTGACCCTTGGTCTGAGTTATGATATAGTAAGTTGCTCGTAGCTTTGGATGCCGTTTCGATTGGTTCTGTATTGAGGCCTCCCTGCAGTCGCTGCCTCAAGTTATAAAGAACGCCACGCTAGAGCTATAGTAAGCTGGCATATTCGGATTTTTAGTGTTTTGTACCCCTGCCCCTAGCATTGATTTGGCCAGGTCACTAGTTGGATGGTCGAACTCCATCCTCAGCGGGTTAATAATCCTCCTGTCGATTCTAAGCCGAAGTTTGCGGAATAGAAAATGGTCAGAATCCACTCGTCTATTTATCGATGTTTATACACCACTCTGCATTCTGGTGACTTAGTGTTATTCTCCCCCCGGTTGACTCGCGCCCAATTTGTGTTCATGCTTCGGTCCACGCTCCGGGGACTTAGAGATTTGTCGAACGGTTTATGGTTAGTCCATAGTTCGAGACGTAGAGATTTTCGTCAACTCGTTTATACTCTAGTTCGCACTTTGGGAACTTAGAGTAATCTGGTCCGCTTCTGGGATTTAGGGATTTTTCTGAAGTCGTCTATAATCTAGTCCATGCTCTGGGGACTGAGAGTACTGTAGTCCGCACTCTGGGGACGTAGAGGTTTTTGAGTCATTTATACTCTAGTCCGCACTCAGGGACTTAGAGTACTTTAGTCCGCATTCTGTCTCCCGTTCCAGAGGGTGAGACCCCCCGGATGGCTGAGAGTTTGCCTAAACCTGGTAGATAATCCTTCTCTTTAAGATTCTATTTAAGATTTCGAAAGTCGTTATTCTTTATGCAGGACTATTGCATTCTAATGCTTGTTTTCCATGATTTTGTGCAGGCCGTTCTGACCCCGAGCCCACTCCGAGGAGCGATGTCGACAAGGAAGTGGGGGAGAAAACAAGTGAAGCCACTCACGCAGGGGAGGCTTCTGGTCCAGACGCTCAGGTGATCGGAGCTTTGATGAAGACAAGTCTGAAACCTCCTCTCCTACCGACAGGGGTTATGAAGTAGAAATTACAGGCGCCTCTGAGCACACATCCGAATTGAGCATGGAGGAGTGGCTCGAGAAAGAGAAGGAGGAGACAGTCAAGGTCATAGTAGAGCCCCGAGTTGTGGACTTGGACGATCCTTTGAACAAGCCGTTGAAGGTCATCCTTCCTGGCGGGTCCAAGCCCATGGAAGGCCCCCGTACTCCTTCAGTTGCTACCCCTCTATCAAAGAAGAGTACTAAGGGTAAATGCTTTGGAGAGGAGCCGTCTGGAAAGAAGTTGAAGAAGCACAAGAAGTGATTACTATCCTCATTCAATGAGAGTTAGTTTAAGTCATGTAATTATTTTCATCTATTTCCTTAGTCCTTGTAAATAGAATATCGACCCCGAACTTTGGAGGGGTTGTAATAGAAACTCATTTCTGAATAAGGTTTAGTTCCTTTTTCTGTCTTACAAAAGACTCTTATTGTTCAGTTTTCTTTGTGATTGTGATTTTAATCCAAGCAGTTGTAAGTAACATAGACTTCTCAGTCCATCTTCATATAACTTGGAAACTCTTCGGGAGTCGTTGAACTTTCATTATGTGCTTCAAGCACTTAGAATACTTTCTAGCCCGTATGTCAGGGATTTGACAAATTCAAGTCATTTGTGTCATAGTTCATATTCAGGGAACTTGGAGATCCGATTCGCTTATATTCGAGTCCGCACTCTGAGGAGTTAGAGTACTCCAGTCCGCACTCTGGGGACTTGGAGGTTTAAGTCATTTATACTCTAGTCCGCGCTCTGGGGACTCAGAGTACTCTAGTCCATGCTTTGGAGACTTGGAGTTTAAGTCGTTTATACTCTAGTCCGCGCTCTGGGGACTCAGAGTACTCCAGTCCGTGCTCTGGGGACTTGGAGGTTTTAGTCATTTATACTCCAGTCCGCGCTCTGGGGACTTAGAGGTTTAAGTCGTTTATACTCTAGTCCATGCCCTGGGGACTTAGAGTATGTTAACGCTCAAAAGTATAACGCTAACACCCTGGTGTCTGGAGTAATCTAGTGAAAGCACCACCCTTATACACGGGAACTAAAAGTAAACAGAAAAAGGGAAAAACAGTAAAAGAGACAGCAATTTTTATAGTGGTTCGGCCTAAAGTTAAGCCTACATCCACTTTACATCCTTCATTATGTTCTTTGAGCACACTTTTACAAGATTACAACACTTTTACAACACGATTTCTTGGTTACAACACCTTTACAACACTTTTCAACGATTACAACACAATCAAAGCAAGAGATTAGAACTTTGATGACGGATTGCTCTTTGGATCCATGTTGAATGAAGTAGAACTGTTGATGAGGAATCTTCGATGATTGAAGTGTTGGAGGAGTCCAAAAAATAGCAGAGTATCGACGCTCTTGAAATCCGGAAAAAATCCCCCCTTCAATGTGGAATTGGCGAGGCATTTATAGGGAAGAAACTGGGTCTAGGTCGTAGGTCGTGAGTGACCTAAGGGATAGGTCGTACGTTGTGAGCGACCTAAGGGATATGTCGTAGGTCAGGAGTGACATAAGGGGTAGCAGGAGAGAGAGCAGCGACCTAAGGAGCTATGGTGCAGGGAGTGCTAGGTCGTTAGCGACCTAAGAAGTTACAGTATTAGAATTGTCTTCGTTTGGATAGGTCGTGAGCGACCTAGTAGAAGAGGGAATGTCAAGCTTAGGTCGTGAGCGACCTACTGGAAGAGGCAACAAATGGCTCTGAGTATGCATAGGTCGTTAGGTCGCTAGGTCGCTAGGATGTTAGGTCGTTGGGTCGGAAAGTATTAGGTCGCTAGGTCGCTGTCTATTACTAAGTCGTTAGGTCGTTGACCACTAGGTCGTAGGAGGTTAGGTCGTTGACCACTAGGTCGTAGGAGGTTAGGTCACTTAGGCTTGCCGGTGTGCTAGATCGTTGGATATCTTCTCCTGGTTAGGTCGAACCCTGTAACGGGTGTGTTGCCCCGCACCCCACCTTGGGGGGTTGCCACCCCCCCTGGACCCCCCCTCCGTAGGGGATCTTATTTGAAAAAACAATCAGCATGACTTGCTCTGTTAAGATGTTGAATTGACCATTCTTAGAGACGAATTGCCTTTGGCTTCTCGATCGATTTTATGGTATCATGGCCTTGCTAAAAGGCGGGATAACAGAGTACTCCAGTCTGCACTCTAGGGACTTGGAGGTTTTAGTCGTTTATACTCTAGTCCGCGCTCTGGGGACTTAGAGATTTAAGTCGTTTATACTCTAGTCCACGCTCTGGGGACTTAGAGTACTCCAGTCCGCACTCTGGGGACTTGGAGGTTTAAGTCGTTTATACTCTAGTCCGCGCTCTGCGGACTTAGAGTACTCCAGTCCGCACTCTGGGGACTTGGAGGTTTTAGTCGTTTATACTCTAGTCCGCGCTCTGGGATTTAGAGTACTCCAGTCCGCACTCTGGGGACTTGGAGGTTTTAGTCGTTTATACTCTAGTCCGCGCTCTGGGGATTTAGAGTACTCCAGTCCGCACTCTGGGGACTTGGAGGTTTAAGTCGTTTATACTCTAGTCCGCGCTCTGTGGACTTAGAGGTTTAAGTCGTTTATACTCTAGTCCGCGCTCTGGGGACTTAGAGTACTCCAGTCCGCACTCAGGGGACTTGGAGGTTTTAGTCGTTTATACTATAGTCCGCGCTCTGGGGACTTAGAGTACTCCAGTCCACACTATGGAGACTTGGAGGTTTTAGTCGTTTATACTCTAGTCCGCGCTCTGGGGACTTAGAGGTTTAAGTCGTTTATACTCTAGTCCGCGCTCTGGGGACTTAGAGTACTCCAGTCCGCACTCTGGGGACTTGGAGGTTTTAGTCGTTTATACTCTAGTCCGCGCTCTGGGGACTTAGAGTACTCCAGTCCGCACTCTGGGGACTTGGAGGTTTAAGTCGTTTATACTCTAGTCCGTGCTCTGGAGACTTAGAGTATTCCAGTCCGCACTCTGGGGACTTGGAGGTTTAAGTCGTTTATACTCTAGTCCGCGCTCTGGGGACTTAGAGTACTCCAGTCCGCACTCTGGGGACTTGGAGGTTTTAGTCATTTATACTCTAGTCCGCGCTCTGGGGACTTAGACTACTCCAGTCCGCACTCTGGGGACTTGGAGGTTTTAGTCGTTTATACTCTAGTCTGCGCTCTGGGGACTTAGAGTACTCCAGTCCGCAATTTTGGGACTTGGAGGTTTAAGTTGAGAGCAGTCGTATGTCCATTCTTTAATTTGTATTCATCTACTGTATCGAGGCTAATGTCGTCGAATGGACAATTGAACCACGTTTGCTCACGGAATGGGATTCTACCCCCCAGGATAAGGGACGGAATTTGAAAAATGGATGATCGATTCTCGTCCGCTTGGTGATTATAGCTCTTCCAATCAAGTCAAGGAAGGAGGTATATGACAGATGGTTGGATCACATCCATGTTGGGTTAGACAGCCAAATCTCTTACAATTTGCTCCGTATCTCCTTCTAGAAAATAAGGATAATAGATTGTTGAGTAGAAAAAGTAAGTTTCATATGTTCCAAGGTGCAGTCGTGTCCATATATTGAGAGCGATGGTTAATGAGTAGGCAGCCCACCACAACTACTTCAAGTCGGGCTTTCGAATAACCTTTTGTGTTCGAGGTAGGATTTGATGTGTAGATGAACAAATCATGTCCACTCTAGACAGATCCCGACGTCACTGAGTTTCAGGAGGGGCATCTGTATTTTGTCGAACTTTGTTCTATGACTCGATTTGAGTGGATGATCAGGCCATACCCATTCCAAGCCTTGCTTAGGTCTCCGAGTCAAACGAGGAGGTCGATGAATGGATGGTTGGTCATGTTGACTTTGTATTGGGCTCTGATCGTGATGAAATTTTCAATATTTAGTCCATAGCCCCAAATCAAAGGCATATGGTTGATGATGAGCGATAGAATTATGCTCGTCCAAATGTAACTCCACACGTCCGATCATGGTCTACGTAGATTGGTTGGCAACCAAATCTGAAGACCTGGACGCCTGCATCGTTTTGAAAGTAGTTTAGTTCAAGCTAGTCGTAGTTCATAGAACAATTGAAATAGAGATGGAAATGGAAATAATTCAAAGAAGATGATGGTAAATCTCATTGATATGTGAAGCAGCATCGTGTGCTCGCTATTCGACTCCGCCCCTCGCTCCTTTCAAAGGGATGTCGGCCGTCAACCGTCCAATGGATAATCATAGCCCTTTATTAATAGGCATCGGATATTCGCTGCCCGCCATTCTGCAGGACTTGTACATACTATTGAAGCTTTCCTTTCCAGGTCATCTTTTCGATCACACCTCGGAGGTGTTTGTAATCGCCCGTGTTAGGATCAGTGAGCATTTGGGAATATACAACATTCCCCTGATTTTCTTTAGATTTTGGTGTACTCTCTCGAGGTTGGTTTCCAGTACCGCTCCGAGTCGTGAGTCTTCAAGTAGAGGTTGTCAATTGAACCTTTCAAAGAGCATATGAGCTGAATTCTGAAGTCTTATTTCGGCTACTGGGATCTACATCCTTAGCCAACGGGCCATCATTGTTATTTTCTTAGTATGCTCCACTCCTCCTCACTTTAGTTCTGATTCATTTTGTAAAAGAAACGATCCATATTCGTAGGAGGCTCTTTAGCTAACCAGCTGCCAAAATATATCTGAAGGTCGACTTTCCTCAAACGCGATTAGTATAATACCCTTGTTAGTATTTGGAATAAATTGCTTAGAGCCAAACATTGGTTTGCTTGGAGTCACTAAATTCGAAGTGCTGGGTCAGCGAAGAATGGTGCTTGGAGTCATCTTGGCGTTTGCTAGAGTCGCATCATCTATGTTCTCCAACCTTTGGGAGTACCGTTTGAATAGCGGTTGCTTGTCCGTTCCCTTGATGTCGTTCATAAGCTGCCGCTAGATCCTCTATGCCCTGGTCGATCATGGGATGTCAGGGAAGTGGATAGAATGTTCCTTTATTAAGTTGAGTTTTGAATTCACTATCCGGAGGCACTGCGCTGTGGCTAGGGTTTTTTTAGCCTCTTTTTTGGAAATTTGGGTCGTACCCGAAAAAGATTTTTTTTGAAAATAAGGGTCGTACCCGATCCATATATTTTTTGTATAGGGACCAGTCAGATTGTTTTTTGAGAGAGAGATCGGTATACAATGCATGGATCGGTCTGGATACTTCGTTCGGCACAGAAGTACCGTTCGGCATACAGAAGTACCGTTCGGCATTGGGGCGTTCGGCATGAATGCCTAAGTCACATGCCGCTCGGCATTCCTCGTTCGGCATGGCAGACACCTTTCGACTTGGAGGTATCGCTCGGCATTGGGGCGTTCGGTGTTGGCATGTGGCTCAGCCAAAGCTGTTCGGCCAAGGCTGTTTGGAAGAGTGGATCGGCTTGGAGTGGTTCGGCCAAAGTTGTTCAGCCAAGGCTGTTCGGTAGAGTGGATCGGCCTGGAGTGGTTCGGCCAAAGCTGTTCGGCCAAGGCTGTTCGGCACAGTAGATCGGCCTGGAGTGGTTCGGCCAAAGTTGTTCGGCCAAGGCTATTCGGTAGAGTGGATCGGCCGGGAGTGGTTCAGCCAAAGCTGTTCGGCCAAGGCTGTTCGGTAGAGTGGACCGGCCTGGAGTGGTTCGGCCAAAGCTGTTCGGTCAAGGCTGTTTGGCCAAAGTGGATCGGCTAGAAGTGGTTCGGCCAAAGCTGTTCGGCCAAGGCTGTTCGGCCAAAGTGGATCGGCCTAAAGTTTTTGAGTGGGGGGAGCGAATATCCACATTGAGTGAGAGTTCGGCTATATGAGAGATTGGCTGAATTGCCTTCAAAGGAGGGTCGGCCTCCATTCCACTTGAGTGCAAACTTCAACATCCAATCCCCAGATCTTGTGTACATCAGTGAATCAAATCTATGGCTATCAACTTCCTTTAGATTTCTTTCAAATCTGAGTAAAATAGGAAGTTTTCCAGTAAACAACTGGATCTATCTCGCGAATATGGAAATCCACTAGTAGACGATGAGATCCAATCGAGCTGAGAATTCAACTCTCAGTGAAAGCACCAAAGTGTTAGCACCAAAATTGGTCACTAACCTCATAGAGAAATATTGTGTAGAGATATAAGTGATGAAGATAAATTAAACAAGGAAGAATATGCTAATTTGAATGCAGAAAGTAAGGACACCGGATTTATAGTGGTTCAGCGTAATTGCCTACGTCCACTTTGGGATTAAACTTTATTGTTTTATTTGATGATTGATTACAGATACAATCCGTAGATCAAATACTTGAATACAATTGATAAGTAAAGAGGATGAGTCTTGAAAGCGGCAGAGTCTTCCCAGTGTTCCCGAAAAAAGGCCCATTTCACTATGCCCCTGCCTCTCTATTTATAAACGAGATGGGTTGGACTTCCCTCATGGGCTTAGGAACAAGGTGCCTCTGCCCATAGTAGGTGAATCTACGCACCAAGCCAGGTAGGCTGAATGCTCTTGCTTTGTTGTGGGCCTGACAACTTGCTACCACCTCCAGTCTCTTCTTGAACAGAATCTTGTCTAGTGCTAATGATAATTTCTTCAACTGCCATTTTGTAACCGGGCCAAGATGCCGGTTAACAGTATCAGAGCATTGGTTTATGAAATATTTTAACTAAAAATGGTTTTGAAAACAAAAATCCAAAGGAATTAAAGAAAGATTGGGGTTTAGGATAACGCTATAGTAACGTACTTGTATTTGCTATATGTAAGTGTACGCTTTATCTCTAGTCTCGTATCTTTGATAAGTTATCTTCCCGTATCTCATGAGGTTTGAATACAGATATGGATGGTAGAAGAGGAAGAGTTAACCAAGGAAGGGGAAGCACTAAAGGGAATGCATGACCTAATGCTAGGAGAAACCAAAGTCAGGCACATGTAGAGAATGTAGGTGTTGGTGTCCCGCAGGTCGGAATGGAAGCTATGTATCAGTTCTTCATGAATATGGTGCAGGCAGGTGTTGTTGTAGAAGTAGGAGCAGGAGTTCCAGAGGTTCTAGTTGTCAAGGATAATGCTCAGCTTAGAGGAGATTATAGTGGTTCGGCATTGATCGCCTGCGTCCACTTTGAATACTTTCTTTATTGCTTCACAATTCACTTGATTACAGTTACAATCAGAAAGAAATCAAGGGAGAACAATATGAAATTTATTACAATAATGGTAGAGTCTCACTGGTAAGCCAAAAAGGTCCCTCAAAATGGCCCTCTGTCCCTGTATTTGTAGATGAAGGAAACCTCTAATCTTACTGAAACTTCGGCATCTGTACTGCCTTCACCACATGGGCCCACCATATGGAGGGTTAGGCCCAACTCTCAATGGAAAGGGGTCGATACCGACCCCTCCATGGGTTGAGTTTGGGCTAGCGATCCCTATGGTAGCTCCCTAATGGTGTAACATGATGTTAGTTCAAATATCATGACATTTGGACATGTGGAGCTCTGGTTCTTGCAATGTTCCAACTTGAATATTGATTTGGCGTGGCCAATGCGGATCCCTCCTGATGCCCCTCATATATGTATGCCGACCCATATTCTTTGAGGGTTCCATACCGATCATACTTTTGGTGTGTAATTGTGTCGATCCCTATCTCAAGATCATTAACCTGCTGATCCATCTCTTGTAGCTATTAACATATACCGACCCATTTCCTGTGAGGTGCATGCCGACCAATCTTTCGTGAACCAAACTATGCCGATCCTTCTCTCCCGAGTGCATCATGTTGATCTATCAGGCCTTCATAAGTTTATGCCCACCCGAACTCTTAATGCTAACCCCTCCATATTATGCCGATCCACACATATCTCACCAAATTTAGCCAATTATCCATGCCGACCCCTATTTCAAAAAAACTAAATTCCATAAATCTGATATCCTGCATTGCTTTTATATCAATCCTACTTAACCTGGGCTGGACAAAACAGCTCGGACATTGTATTTCAGTCATATGGATGTCATCTCATGACCATCCTTACCATAAATAGTCGAGTCTGGTCTTCGTAATCAACCCTATGCAGCCGGGCCAAGGTATCGGGTAACAACTATTTGGTTCAAGATGGTAGGTTATTATTCACACCAGACTTTTTTCTAACTCGAAGTTCATGTTTTCCCCTTAAACTCTTGGGTGCTTAATTGATTTTGAGTAGTTTGAGAGTTAAGGTACTTAGGTTCTCCTTTACATGAATAAGCTTTCAAAGACGTATAGGAGGTAAGCTAGCTATTAGGAGTTCTTTTGTTAATTCCAATGTGTTATTAGATCCAATGGCAAAGTTGTTTAGTACCTATAGTTAGACTCTGATCAACCAAGGGGCATCTCTTTATATGTCACTCTTGGCGTATTTTGTAATAAATTGTAATTTCTCTAAACATGGCTTACGCATGGGATTATGTAATGAATCTAAAATGGAATGAGAAATTTGTTTTAAATTGAGTTTAAAAATTTCTCATATTCATGTGTTTTGAGTATATCAATGTATCTTACATTAACGCATTTTTTCATCGAGAGTTAATAACTATGGATGGCTGCAAAATTCGTAGCAGTTAGTTTTGGGCCTTCAAATGGGAGATGTTACATAAGCTCTCAACAATTCAATTTAAATCGAATCAATCTATAGCATGCAATTAGATATTCAAAGGTAGGCTGTGGAGGCTAACTCGCCTTGAAATCCCAATTAGAGTTGCCAACCCCTTTCATTTTGGTAAAACCTAGAAACAACTCAAACCCAAAACAAATAGAAACCAAAACTAAACACTATAAACTGAAATTGATTGCTTAGAAGAATAGAATATGGTTTCAAAATCATTACCTTGATTTTGTTCTTGATTTTCTAACGATCTATTCCCATTTTAAATTTACAAATTTTCTTCTAGGTTTAAGACAAAGTTTTAACTTTCTATTTGTTTTCTATTTTATGCTTAGAGAGAATGACCGTGCATACCATAGCAATTAAAGAAGAAAAAGGAAGAAAACTACTATTTTTCTTTCTTTTAAATGGGCTTTGGGTTTATAAATTAAACCCAATAAGAAAGCAAAAGATTTATTTCATTTCTTTTAATTGCAAAAGGCATCTTATTCTCTTTTTAAACTTTAATGAAATTGAGAAATAACGGCAATACAATAAAATTCTAAAATACATGCTTCTATTTAGAAACCTTTTTAAATACCAATTATATTTCTACTTACTATGATTGAAATAAAATCTCAATAAAAATTATAAAGTGGTGTCAACACTTTTAAAATACTAATAATTTCCAAATTATTTAGAACTTGTCATTCTAAATCAAATGATCTTTTATAAAGGAATACAAATTCTGGATTAATGACTTAAAATTTCCAATTTAAATCATTATTTATTCTATTTAATCAACTTAAAAATCTAGGTTATTACAAACTGCTACTACCACGGTCAAATAAAATAGATTCATACGAACATGGAATACCTCTAAATTGTCCCATATTAATAAATTAGAGTCCCTTCTCTGTTTTAAAGAGCGGATTATTACAAATTAGATTGTGTATGTTCAATTCAACCTCTATATAAATTAGAGTTCCTTATTTATTTAAGTGATATAAATAGGTGACGCAAATTATAAAAAAATCAAGTCATACTTTACACACCATTTCTAATTTATTTTCTTTTTGATCCCTTTAACACTCCAATTTAAAACAGGGAAAATAGGTTAAATGGACCATAGACGATCTAATTCTAAAGAAATGATTAGATTCTTTTATATTAATACCAACAACAATTATAATTCGTTCATATACAAAAATTGATATTTACTGAGGGAATTTCCAGGGGTTTTAGATGTTATGTTTCCGTTTACAAAAATTTCTCAAGGCATACATTAAATCCAAATAAATAATATTCAATTACAAAAACATGAAAAACATGATATTTCCACTCATAGAGAATTGTTTGCATCCTAACTAGATTTGATTCCACTATGCCTAAGTCTCCTTTAGATCTTCCTCTTTTGGAATATACATCAAAGTAAATTGTATATAAAAATTAGATCTAAAATCAGAAACTAGAAAGGAATAGAATTAGAAATCAAAAGAATTAAACATATAAACCTCTTACTTGAGAATCCTAACTGATTCTGAATCCAAGAAGAAGAAGATGAGATCTGAATTATACCGTTCATAATTCTCCATTAGTTATTTTTTTAATATACAACAAATAGATTGTATATAGAGACTAGATTTCAGAAATTAGAAGATAGAGAGAAGAAGGATTGATTTAAATTAGAGATTAAAATTTAGAATTACTTACCAGAAAGTTTACTGTTTATGAAAACCTAAAGGGAAGGGTTTTGACAGAGCTTCGCTGTTGCTTCGAAATTTTTATGAAGGAAAAGTAGGGGTCTTAGGAGCTATTTATAGAGGTAAGAAGGAACGGGAACTGTTGTATTTAAAACAAAAAAAATCGGAACTGTCAAAGCAACACAAACCCTACCCGTCTTCAACGTCACCAGTCGACGACCTCAAACCACGAGTCGATCGATCCCCTCCCTATGATAGTTGCTTTCCTTTGTTTGATTTATGTTATTTATTTATTAAATACCTTATTTAATTATATTTTAACTAATTTATAATTAACGTTCAGTAAAATGCATTAAACACATAAAACTATTACTTAACTTCAAATTTTAATATTTAAACTTCACATTTTTAATTCAAATTCAAATATTTAAATTTTAAATTCAAAACTTCAAACTTCCATAACTTCTCCATTTGAACTCAAATTTCAACATATTATATATAAAAATTGATCTGAATATCGCTAAGGACGCAATGATGCAACTTCCTTGACCAAATATTAACATTTACAAAATTTCAATTTTTATCCATATTTTAATTACCTAGTATCTTATTAAATAGGTGTTACAAAATCTTTTAATTAGTCCCATCAAACTCATTTATGTCCTCATTTAATTCCTGTAACTCCATATTGACTACAGTTTTATTGCCCTAACAATATTCGAGTTACTATCTCCTTTCCACCTACACCTTCTAATCCTACAATTAACTATGCTATTTATAACTAGACATTTTAAATTTAACTAATGATAATATCAATGTATATTACGCTATTAATATATTTTTATTTTTAATCGGTAATTGCGGTTATACGTATATGTGTGTATTCCTAGCACATTAATTCTCATGCTTAGGAATTCTAGAACATTAATTTCCACATTTTTATTTTTAGACTTACTTTCCCAAAAAAGATTACCATTAAAACTTACTAGAGATTATCCGAAAATGAGAGTTATGCTACATTTGAAACAATAAGGAATTATCCCTTTTCTTTTATTGAAATAGGTAGTGCAAACTACGGTGAAGAATATCCAAACTTTACACATCTCCTTCCTTTTTGGAATATTACTTGTTAGTTTACACTTTTTTACTAAAATAGGTAGTGTAAACTAAGGAGATGGTTACCGTGATAATTATTTTTGTTTCGGAAACTTCAAAAGAAAATAACTACTTCGTTTGAATTCTGATCACAAACCTCGAAATATGAAAATTGCTCAAAAAATTGCCAACTAATGCAATTGTGCAAATTTCGTGGTCAAATTCTGACGTTTTCTCAAATTTCATTTTTGGAGCATTATTAATTATTTAATAATTATTATTAGTTTTGACGGGGTGTTGCACGTAATTGCTTCAAAATAATATAGGTGTTATGAGAATGAATAATCTTAGCGACATTTTGAAAAAAGAAGGAGGGCAAGCCCTAGTAAGTTTCTTTCACGTTGAACTTCCTTAAACTTTAAATACACAACACCATTACATCAAAAATGGAAACTTAAAAACTCCCTTTATCCATTTTGAGCGGACCATTTTGCTGCCAAACACAGCTATTACACCACGCGCCAATATCTCCATGACCACCATCAACATTTATCAGCTAACCAAATTACACAGCTAACGAACAAATATAGTAATCTAAACATTGAGAATAGTGATATTGAACTTAAACACGTGGGGTAGAGATTCAAAAACAATTACCAAGATAGTGCCTTAAACAAGCCAAAAATGGCTCTACTCCCAACCATGCCTGAAGAATGAAGCAATATGAACTACTTAGAAAGAGAGGGCATGCATGCCAAGAAAATCTTTAGGTACACTGAAACACCCCAATATTTCCTTTGCTTTGCTAGCCATTGTTACTACACCATGAAGCTGTATAAACACAGTCCAACTTATCAGCCGAATTGCACTGGACGTAGAAATAGCAGATGGCGGAACTAGTAATAAAAAATATTTGCAAAATCATAGAGTTATAATATACATAACTTGGCTTCGTAGCTAAACTACATCGTTAGTAAAGATATAAGACTGCCCAAAGCATGAACAAGAAATGGTTGTAAATACATGACCCAGCTTCTTAGTCAAAACAAAATACAAATAATATGTACCACAAATAGAGAAGATCATGCTAAGTGCATGACGAAGTTGTAATACCATATAGGATTTATAAGTATATTTTATTAATATGGGGAAAATGGTAATTTTATAAACATTGAAGTAGGTGACGGGACTTATACCATATTGTAGAGCTCATTTTCTAATCAAAATGATACATTGGATTTTCCAGATTGGATTCCATTTGAAGGTGTTATATAGATTTTAAGTTCTGGATTTTGAATTAATTTAAACGGGCCTTAGCCAATTGGAATTAAACGTCGGTTCAGAGAGTTATATTACATATTGAGAATTTTAAAATTCATTTTCATCCTTTCACGCACGATTTTAACTTCCCCTTTCCTTCTTCTTCCATCTCTTTGACTCATCACCACTCAAGAAATCCTAAACCAATTTCAACGTATAAATATATTAAATTGATTAGCGTGAGAGGAGGAGCCCGATTATACCATCGTTTGGCGATTCAAGGGATTTTGGTTGACTGTATTTCGGGCCAGCAAGGACTGAGAAGCTAATTCAAGGATTTCTAGGGGTAGGCGGCTTGGTTTAGTGAGTGAGAATCACCTTTTTCGATTATAATGCCTATGTGTAAGTATATCATTCTATAATCATTGTTAGAGTTATACATACATATTAATATATATATATACCTAAATTATTAATTGAATATATGATTATAATCTTAAATATAGAAATGTTAATTATATTGATTATTGCTTAATTAATTATTTGACATGATTAAATTTGACTAATTATGTTTAGATGTTAAAATAGTAAGTGGGTAAAAAAATTATATGTGATGATTCTATGAAGTTTAAATAGGTAGAAATATGTAGTATAATGCCCTAAAGATATAGAAAACTTTACAAATCAGAAATATAAAGATCCAGATGAAATATGGCAATGGTTGGTGGAGGAATGGCTTTAGGCCGTAGCAGAAATGCCTACCTAAGATGTAGATTAGTGCATATCACAGTGCCAAATTAATTATACGACCGTTTATCGTTTTGGGCTCTATGCAATGTAAGGATCTAATACAACGTTTATATGAGTGTTAACCAAGCGTTGTGCAATATATTGGTACATGTGCTTAGATGTGTATTCGAGTGTGTGTTTGATTTAGCGAATACTAGTGCATGTGGAAACTAGTTATTGTTTAACTAGTTCTCTACGTTCATGTTGCATTATACAATGTTTATTTAACATAATTCTGATTTATAATCAGTTTATGTTTAACTGGTTTTGTTCAGGTTATGTTTACCTAAGACCACTTATTACTGATTAGTCTATGTTTAACTAACTTATACGTTGTATCCTATGTTATACTAAGTTATGGTATATTTATCACAAAGTAGTTTGGGCCCATATATTATCTTTTTATGTTAGGCTAACTTTGTGAGTGCTAGTGAGATAGGTTTAGGTAGAACTTTGTCTGGATCTACTCTTTGTATAATATTATTTGATTGTACCTGTAGTATATTCTTATTAGTTCAATGAGAAAACACATGTCTGACCCCCTCCCTCTATGATTCCCTTTTTTTATGGATTTTGGTTATGATGGCATTCTTAAGTAACGTGGACAGTGCAGGTGATGGTGGCATTGCTTATGTATATAGTATGTTGTATTTAGCACTTGACAGTATTAGTGCATGATGTAGTGATTTATATGGATTTGATCATGTGTGCTGGAATATGATTTGATACTTGATATATGTATGTGTGTATGTGTTATTTGTTTCCATCCAATGTGAGATTCTGAAAGCTTTAGTTAGTTTATATAGCTCTTAGTATACTGCAAGTTAACCCTGATGAAACAGTGTTTTAGGTTTCCAATCGTTTACATAAGAAGGACGATAATTGCGGGTTGTTACAATAGGTATTAGAGTTATAGGTTAGGACATATAAAAATTACTGACTTCTATATTTTATATAACATAAACGTATATCCATATATTGGTTAAAGTAAATTGGCGTATAATGTTTAATTTCTGGTTTATGTTTACCATCTCTATTTAGTACTCTAGGAGAATCTAATATTGAATATACCCTATTTTACAAATAGTAGAGATGGGTAACCTGGCTGGAACTAGCCTTAGAACTGTCATTGGAAATGAAGCTGTGGAAATACCAAGCTTGAATGTTCCACTTTGGTTTTTCCTTTATCTTCATGCTAAAAACTAGGCGACCATTAATGAAGGAGTCTTGTAGCTAGGGGTATAAGGTGGGAATGTTGTTACTGTACAAGGGGCAAATTTTTTGAAGTCGTGTAAGGATTTTCATAACATGGGTGGTACATCATATAAGGGTACTGAAAATTTTGTGGAGATGTGAGCTTGGCTGCATACATGTTATATGATCTTTTATATGCCGAATTTGAGTGCCGAGAAAAAAAAGGCAGCTTGCTTCCTGGCTTCTACAAGGAGAAGTGATGAATTGCTAGGAAGTAGATATAGAAGAAGTTAATGAAAATGAAATCTTCTGCACTAATTTTATGGAAAGGTTTGAGGGGATATTTTTATCAGGACAGAAAAGGAAGTGATGCTTCAGAAGTTTGTAACAACTTGCACTTTATTAGGCCCAAATTCAAAAAAAATAAAAACCCAAGTCCATCCAAGCATGAATTGCTGGATTTGGTACCTACAAATAAGCATGAACATTATTAAAGATTGATAAAATCTAAACTTGCAGTGGAAACAATATAGGATATAAATATTGACTATGGCTACTACGTCGGAATTAATGATATTTCTTGGACGTCAGATTGTCACATCAACATCAAGCATGATAGAAAAAAAGACTTCTCCAACAATCAATAAATCCATCTCAAATGAAATGTTCCTCTAAATCTATCATGTGAGTTGTAATGGGTAGAGGGTGAGTTGTAATGGGTAGAAGGTCAAAAAAATATTCTGGTGATGGGAAAACCTATGCGGTATCCATAACATAAATTTGTACTAATAAGTTTCCATTCAATTTCTATATCTACTATTCTAAGGTTAACCAAATTAACCTAATATTGCACACATGATATTCCTCCCTAGCACGATTCATCTACCTACCCTTGACAAGGTACAAAATATCAGCCACTTAGTACTTCCAAATATGAAGCGGGCTCCTTGCATCGTCACCGTTGGCATATTGGTCCAAGATACAAAGAGCTTTGATCACTATTTATGGTTTTATAATACATAATAGTCATACTATTAATGAATCTATTGTCATTAAAGTCTTAGCCATTTGAGAGACAGTACCCAAGCCACTTAATGCCGCATTAATAAGGACTAGGAAGACCCTTGACCATTTAATAACAATGTCCTAGATAGGCCTTTGTCACTTAGTACCTAACCCCAAGGCAGACTCCTCACTAGTGTTATCTAGCTGACATTGTTTGGAATCTCACTAGGATACCTAATATTTCTTTATAGGAGAGATGGGGACCCTAGATCAGTCACTTAATACCTTAAGCCCGAAGCGAACCCTTCCTGAGATATCCACTACCGCTCCTAATAGATAAATAGGACCATTATACCTTTTAATTAGGAAAGAGTTAGGCCCTAAATAACCACTTAATACCTCCAACATCAAAGCAGAGCCTATCATCTGCAATCGTTTCCCTTGGGTCCTATGATTAGTGATGTCCCACATCAGTAATGAGTGTATAGAACTACTTGTAGCCTTTGATTGAAGGGTGGACTTCCATTGTGTCACTTTACTAACCATGCATCCCAAGCTTCTAAGCCCAATTATTCTATAGGTCCTATAGTTAAAGATGTCTCACATTAGTAAACTGGTGGTAGCCTTAAAGTGAAGGGCGGACATGTATTGTGTAACTCCACTGACCTTACGTCCCATAAGTACCCTTTTTATCTATTTCTCAATAAATGTCAACTTTTTCATGATTAAAGATTATCATTCTAAGAAGATTACCTAAGGAATTTATGTATTTACTAATTTCCAAGTAGTAATCTTTTTCTAACTATTCCATTGTTACAACTTTTAGTTATCAATCCGATTAATCTATTTAACTATTAATGATTTGTAACTCCTGTTTGTACCAAAATTGGGCATAACACTCTACGGAAGTGTTTGAAGAGATAAAATGAAGAAAGTATATGTAAAAAGAGGATTATCTAACAAACACTCCAGAAAATAATCAGAGAAACAGCAAAGAACACAGAGATTTAGAGTGGTTCGGCGTGTTGCCTACGTCCACTATGAAATGATTGATCTTTATTAACTTTTGCTTGCTGGTTACAGCAGATTACAACAGTAAATCTCAAGTACAATAGTGAAATTCTAGTACAACGGTAAATTCGGTAGAGTCTGGACGTCAGAGAGCCAAAAGATCCCTTTTCTGTGGCCTCTGGAATGCTATTTATAGGCGTAGGCTGCAAATAACTCGCTCAGATCTCGGGATACCTCTTCTGGCACATGGGTAGGCCCATACGATCGATCCCATGTGATTTGCACTCGGTCTGTGATCGAAACGAACGAATTTGGCATCGATCAAGATTTGGTCCAATCGAGTCGAAATTAGGCATGAACATTCCTTAGATTGTACGTAAGCTCTTGTGAAAATTTGGTGGATTTGGACTTGTAGGTTGTGAGTTATGATCGATGCAAATTCGAGTTTTCAGTAGGCTTTTTAGTTCGTATCGATCTGTTCGTATCAGTCTGAGCATGTGCCTACGAGTTGACGTGGCGCTAGTTTCTAGGATCGATCCTCATTTCATGCCGAATCGACCGAGTATTTCCAAGGTTTTCGCCTCGTTCGTATCGTTCTTAATTGTTTTGTTCGTATCGAACGGTCGCATTGCTCTGTTCGTATCGATTGGTTGCATTGCCTTGTTCGTATCGATCGATTGCGTTGTTATGTTTGTATCGACCGATTGCATTGTACTTCGTATCGATTTGTGGTTGATCGATACGAAGCATGTTGAAACTTAATCGATACGAACTAGACACTCGCGTTGCAGTTAATGGATACGAAGTAGACAATAGCCGACCAATTCGAAGTGAGCCTATCTGCTGATGGATACGAAGAAGACTGTCTTCGATGGATTCGAACAAGACGGTCGCATGGCGATGGACACGAATAGATAGATAGGTGATGGATATGAAATCGACCGATGCGAAATGATGGATGTGGACTGATCGATATGAAATAATGGGTACGAACGAGTTGTTTTCCTTGATTTGTATCGATCATATCTTGAGCATATGAACTCAGATTGACTCGAAATTTGGAACGTTAGTTTTCATAGCTTTGCTTGTCGTGTCATGTCAATTGTAGCTCAATCCGAACTCAGACAAAATTCGTCGATATCCATAGTGAGCCTGCGTTTAACCGTCTTCGGAACGGACTGTCCTCGGTTTCCAGTTAAGTTCTTGGTATCACGGCCTTGCCAAAAGGCGGGATAACATTTGCACCCCAAAGTACGTCTTGCGAGGACATGCGTGCTTTGAAAAGTTGCAATCTTCATTCAGAAAAATTCCATCTGACTTGTCTGAATGGTTGTTGTCTTTTCATCGAAAGATGTAACCTTTGATTGATTCTTCAGTAATATGAACCGTTGACTGCCAATTGTTGTACTATAAACTATTGTAATTGAGTATTGGATGATAGCAAACTGTTGTTTTAATCATCATCAAACGAGTATTCAATTCCTGCGAATTTTAAAAATTGGACGTTAGCCCATGATATACTAATGTATGTTAACCCGACTCACGTTAACGTCGTACGTTCACGAGTCGCTGTCAGTTTTTTTTGTATCGAATTTTGTATCAATCCTCTCCTGAGTCGGTGTGAAATTCGATTTGGAACAACGCTTGACGGTTGTTTTGGAATGTCCCTTCGTTTCGATACTCTCCCGGATCTATGTGAAACGTTAAAAGAGGAAGTCGTTCTTTGTATCGATGGCAAGATGGTTCAGACACTATTTCACAGTGATCTTCATATCGAGGGACCTATGATGGATACGAATACAATAGTTCGTATCGATGCATTTCAGATGGACTCGAATTGATGGATTCGAATATCCCTCTTCGTATCGATTTGAGGAGAACCTATGTCTACCGGTCGAGACTACTGGGAGGCGAATTGTTTCTCTTCGGTTCTTGGGTCCATATAAAAGCGTTTGGGACTTAGCTAAATTTTTCACTTGCGTTCGTTTTCATACACTGCCTTCATATCGACAGAGAGACCAAGAAAAAGAATCATGTTCTCGCCTTCGAATCAAACCAAACCTCTAATCCCTTGAACCAATCGTTGAAATCAGGTAATTAATCGAAGAACTCGTATTGAGAACGATGAGACTCGAGTCCAATTGCTAATCCATTCACATACATGGCCGATTTCTGGCGATGTTGAGGTCGACACTGGGTCGGAGTAAGGTTGAGGGAGAAGGAAATGGCATGCTATCTGCTTGGGGAAGAAGAAGGGATAATAGATACGAACAAACATTGGAGCGAATGGAAACGGCTCGTATCGATCCGGAAGCAATGGAAATTCGTATCGATTGGAAACAGTCGAAATTTGTATCGATGGAGGGAGTGGCTTCATATCGATTGAAAAATGTGATCAATACGAAGCTCCAGGCCTGATGATCGATACGATCATGCGGCCTACGATCGATACGAAACCGGGAGTTTTAGTCGATACGCAATGATCTCCATGTGATCGATATAAAACCCTACTTTCCATGATCGATACGAATTGGGCTTCTTGTGGAACGATCCAACTTTGAACTTTGATGGATATTAAGTCTTGCATAATCAAACATTTGACTTCGACGAGCTTCAGCCTTGCATAATAGGAGTTAACTGTGTTATTGCATACTTGACTGCCCATCGAAGCTCGTCGATGGAACTGTAATTTGAAAAACTTAACAAACTCCAGCATGGATTTTTCTCCAACGTCAGGATGGCATGGTTGTGACGGCCAGCGATGACGGTCACTATGCTTGAATCTCGAAGTCTTGTCGTTCGAACATCTCTTAATCCCGTAGAATTTCTCGATTATTATGTAGCACTACACTACACAACACATTCACGCACTTCACATTGGGGAACACACGGGCTTATTATCATCTAATAATGGTTTTTAATAAGTAGATTAGCTATGGAATCTACAAGTTCTCAACAGCAGGAGCTTCAGAGTTCATCCCCTTTTGTCCTAGAGGTACTGGCCATCGCGGTCGAAGTTATAGATCCAGCTCCGGACGAGCTGCCTAGTGCTAGGTTTATCATGAATCCACAAGACTCGGTGCCGTCTAACGTCTCCGAAGATATGCCGGGATGAATATGTCTAAGGCATGGTCTACCTTGGACGACGTATTATTACTAAGACCGAATGATATACCACATTCTCCCCCAGAGGGGTTTACAGCCTTTAATCGCCATGCTTGTACAGCGGGAACACTTTCTCTATTTAATCAGTACATTAGAGAAGTGTTGTCTTTCTTTGGAATAGCCCCATCACAGTTACACCCGAACGGATATGCTATGCTCAACAGTCTGTTCATTATATTTATGGAGCATCTTTTCCAACCTCTGATCCCGATTGAAATTAGATACTTATTCAACGTTAAGAGTCAGGGAGATAGTCCCTTGTTCACATTCCAAGAGGCAGTCAGGAATTGTCAAGTTGTGACCGACTCCTGGACCAAACTAAGTTACTTTAAAACGGAGTGGTTCTATATCCGATGCCCTCCAGGATTTGCTAGCAGATGGTTAGTCAGACGTAAGTGCTGCAATCTTTTTCAGTAGTTAACGAGATAATCATAGTTGATACCAAAACTAATGTTTTCTTTCCTTTACAACTGTAATTCCACGACCTGAGGGCGTGCATTTTAAAGAAATCGTGCGGGTCCTTTAAGAAGTGCCAAGTGAAATGAGAGACATAGACTCGGTGCTAATAGACCGAAACTTGAGAACCGTTGGGCTTATCGAGCGAAACCAAAGCATAAGGCTTGAAGGAACGCTGAGGGCGGCCCCGACAAAGCGGGTAAAGCGCAAAGCGCCCGGGGTCGTAATTGCTGAGGAAGGTGATAAAGAACATACGCCTATGAATAATGAACCCGTGGCTGGGCCTTCTGACAGTTTTCAGGGTTCAGAGGGAAGGAGAAAAGGCAAGGCAGTTGCACACAAACGTCACAAATCGTCAAGATGGAAATCTGCAATAGTGTCCCTGCCAGCCTCCGGTGTTAGAATTTCGGAGGCACCTCCCTCGCCAGTAGAGAACCTTTTCGTAGGACTTGCTGACATTCCGATTCCGGATTATGTGTCACTTCAACACGACACTGGATTGGAAGGGCTTCAAAGTGCTCTAGACTTAAGCGAGTCTCTACCCATTAGTGCGACCGACATTACCGGTGGGTCGGGGGGTTGCACACACACATACACTTCACGGCACTACACGATTTCCAGCCTTAAGTTTCCTACTTCGAGAATTCACCAACTCCGTTCTTTTTTACTTTAAAGATACGATGAATAGGTGAGAGTCTATGCTTGGCAGTCTCCGTTCAGTACGCCAATCATCGAGCTCGTATTATGAGTCCCGTCGGAGGGAGGATGATAGAAACCGCGATCTCGGTTATTCTAGTCCGGAACGCTACGAGAGGGATAAAGATAGAGATTACAGAGAATAGAGATATCGATCCTGATCGCGTTCTTCACCTCCCCGACTCCCTACTCAACCTTCTATTCACAGCTCACATCCCCCGGAACCTCCACGCCAAAAACCATCTTCTCATGCTCCAAGGTCTGAGTCTCAGCGTCGTAGGACTGAGGCCGAACCTCCCACTGGTGAAGAGGCTATCAGAATTGCCTAATTAAGAAAAGATTTCCCGAACATATGTTTTGACGGCTTCATCTTCCCCCTTCACTTAAAGAAAATTCCATCGGAAGTAGAGACCACGATGCATGACTATATTCATGACATTTATACACAGTATAAGGAGTGGATGAAAGCTGCAGATAAGGCATCGGCGGTGGCTTTCGAGGGGGCTAAAATAATTGAAAAGTTAGAATCTGATCTCGCCCAGAAAGACCGCATCGTCCAAATGCTTAGCGATGAAACCGTGTCCTCTCGGAAATCAGAAATAGAGGCCACCAAAAAGGCCGACGAGGCGAACTTGGCTATGGAGAGGATGAGGCAGACACACTTCGCTTTGGTGGAGCAGATGGGCCATCGAAACACCATAGTTACCGCTGAGAGGGATGTTGCTCTGGAAGAACTCAGCGAGTTAAAAGCCAAATTTTCTAAATCATCAAGGAAAAAGATGATGCAAATAAAGCAACTCAAGAGGTGTGCGAGCAAGCGGTGGTGCTTTGGGGTGGAGGGGATGTGGTAACGGTTAAAATTCGGGAGGTGGAGATTAAGGTCGAGGAGGAAGTCCAAATGGCGGAGTCTAGGCTAGAAGCTGATATTGAAGATCTCCTCATTGTTCATAATGCTAATGTCTTGAAGCATAGAAATCTAGCCTGGCTCGATAATTATCCGACACATCTATACAATGCCTGGGGCTGATTAGTGGGAGATGAAAAGGCTGCCCACCAAGCTGAATCGGTTGATGAGTTCGAGCTTGAAAACCGAGTGTTAAGCAAAGACGAGCGGAAAGTTCTCCATGATGCCATGATTTCATATGAGAAGGAGAGGCTTGGCGCTCAGCATTTGAAAGTTAGAGAGGGTTCTGGCGTCGAGCATCATGATACAAGTTCTCAAACTCCAGTGCCGACTCAGCCCGTGTCCATTCTTGCGGTTGATCCTCAGCCCGTTCCTGCTTTTAATCCGGATCAACCGCAGATGTCTCCAGCTCGCGAGCAAGTCTCTGAGGCCGTTCAGCTGCACACAAGTCAAACTGAGGAAGGTACTCTGAACATTTTGTACGCTTGTCCTAAAACCGGAAGTGCACATGAAGTGATTATTAACAGTTCTTCTTCTATTTTTATCCAGTGATTGATGCTACACCAGTCGTGCCTCCTGCCACTCAAGAACCACATCATATGCATGAGGCCATTATAACTGAAGCGACCACCAAAACGACCATGACACCGACCGATGGAGCACCGAGGAGCACACTTATTTTTAATGAGCAGATGATGGAGGAACTCCTCGATCATCATAGTGACCCCTTTGCAAACTTGTCGTTCGTCATAGGTGGAAGCATTCCAATGACAAGTACCACAGCCCTAACTATGGGAGTCGCCAGCGGTGCGCAAACACTTCACGAGGAGGAAATCCTAGCTGAAATCAACGCTGAGATGGAGGCAGCCGCGCGGGGTAGCGGTTTTGGTAGTGGAATGGCTGGACCTGGTCCGGCTCCTTTGCGGATGATATCTTTAGGAGGGACGGTCGTTGAGACGAGTGTGCCTATCCCACCTCATTCTGTTGATCCTGTCCCTCCAACTCCGCTTGTAGGAAGCGTTTCAATACATTTGTGTTTGGAGGAGGATGTTGATATAATGCCCCTAACTGGAGATCGGCCGCCGAAAAGCAAGGGCTCAAAAAGAAAACCGAGTGAGAGCTCTAGCGAGTCAACACCGAAGAGGAAACCGAAGAAGAAAACAGAGTAGATACGCCTCTTTGTCTCGCTTTTGAGTAGACAGGAATTTCTTTTGTTCTTTTTGCTGGCCGTGTATAGATGCAGGTTCGGCCCCTGCTAGTAGGATTTTTGCGATAAACTTATACTTAGTTGTTTTCCACAAATAGTTGAAATAAAATTCCATTTTGTCTTTTAACTCAATTTTGTTTATTTTCTTAAGTGTTTCAGCATTTGAACTCCAGTCCAATATATCTGTAGAGTTTCAACCTTTGGATTGGATCCAAGTTTAATTGTTAAGTCCTGAAATCACGACTATGAGTGATGACCGAACGTCGAGCTGGACTCCGATGCTGCACTGTCTCAGTCAGTGATTGACGCTTAAGTTCTGCCCCCAGTTTCTGGGATGAATTGTAAGAACAAGTGGCAATTGCACTCCACTTTCAACTTATCGAGCTTCAAGTCGTCGAATTGATGCTGAAATAAAGAAATTCGAGTGGTCGAATTGCACACGTTCATCCATTGACGATTGCATCCACGCTCCGGGGATTTGCATTCGTACGTCGGCGGTCGGGCTCGCCTACTTGAATTTCAAGGATACGTCCATGCTCCGGGGACATAAGTCATTTTCACGAGTGATCAGTCACACCCGCTAACGATGTCCACACTCTGGGGACTTTAGATGGATTTGTGGGTGGTCAGTCACACCTGATTTGCATTTACATTCTAACCACGCTCTGGGGACTTAGAGTTGTTTTACAGACGGTCAATCCCAATCCGGTTTGCGTTCATACTCCAATCCACCCTCCGGGGATTTTGAGTCGACGTTTATACTTCAATTCTCGCTCTAGGAATTTGGAGTTGGTGTTTATGTTGACACTCCGGTTCACACTCTGGGAACCGTGAGTTAGTTAATGTTTATACTCTAGTTCGCGCTCAGGGAATTTTGGAGTTAGTCAATGTTTATACTCCTGTTTTCACACTCTGGGAAATTGGAGTTAGCCGAAAGACGGTTAGTCACATCTGTTCAGGCTTTAGGATATCATTCGCACTCTAGAAACGACGAATCTATTAGGATAATGGATGATTTTTTCACACCCACCCTAAGTTAACAAGCGAGGTCGTTAGTTGGATGGATCCATCCTCCTCAAACTTGGTCAAGATACGAGTGAAGTCGTTAGGTGGACGGATCCACCCTCTTCGAGATCGTATTTGTAAGTTTATACTCCAATTCACACTCTGGGAATCTGGAGTTGGTTAAAGGACTGTCTTGTATCAATCCTTTTTTGAATTTAGTGTGATGACTTGCCCCCGAGCTCGGGTATCATCTAGCGAGTAACCGGTCGTATCACAGTCACTCCCTATTTGAATAAATTCCATCGTCAGGTGGAATTTAGCTCTCTGTGCATAGTGATAGTTGTATGACGCATTCGATAAATCACAGCTCTGGCTCGAAGAGATTGCACTTTATTGCTGAAATAAGAAAATACGGAAAAATCAGTTGCCTTATTACAAATTCAAATTTCGAAATGTAGAAACAAATTGCAAATGAAAAATAGACTGAATAAATAGACAGAGCCTGTCATGTGTAGTAGCGGCGAAGACTTTCGCTATTCCAGGCTCTTGGAAGAGTGAGACCGTCAACGGTCGATAATTTGAATGTACCATCTCCGAGCTTTCGTTCAATAACATACGGCCCTTCCTAGGTGGGCTTCATATGCGAAAGGACCAGATAAATTCTCTTAAGGACGAGATCACCGAGTTCAAAGGTTCGGGGTTGGACCTTGGCATTGTATAATCGGGCGACTCGACTTCGGTATGCGGCTGCCCTCAAATCATCCTCTTCACGCTTCTCATCTAATAAATCCAGAGATTCGGCAAGTAATATAGCATTTGTCTTCGGATCATAGTATGTCACATGATGAGAAGGCACTTCTAATTCGACTGGAATAACAGGCTCTGAACCATAAGAAAGAGAAAATGGAGTATGGCCGGTCGTGGACTTGTGGGTTGTTCGGTAAGCCCATAAAGCCATAGGAAGTTCATCGACCCATTTTCCCTCGGCCTTTTCCAGTCGTTTCTTCAGAATAGACTTTATAACTTTATTAACAGCTTCGACTTGTCGATTCGGTTGAGGGTGTGCAACTGCGGAGAATTTTTTCTGAATGTGGAATCATTGACAAAAGTCTTTAAATTCAGCACTGTCGAATTGGGTTCCATTATCAATGATGATAGTATGTGGGAGACCAAATCGGCAGATGATGTTGCGCACTACAAAGTTGATCACCTTCTTTGTTGTGATTGTAGCAAGGGGTTTGGCTTCCGCCCACTTGGTGAAGTAATCAACTGCTACGATGGCGTACTTCGCACCACCTTTGGCTAAAGGCAGAGAGCCAATAATGTCAATGTCCTATACTGCAAACGGCCATGGACTTACCATTTGAGTTATTTCGGTAGGTGGGGCCCTCGAAATCCGAGCGTGCTTTTGGCATTTGTCACACTTTCTAGCGTAATCTGATGCATCGCGATTTATGGTCGGCCAATAATATCCATATCGAAGCACTTTCTTAACAAGGGCTTGCCCCCCGGTGTGATCGCCACATTCTCCTTCATGCACATCATACAATACACGTTTGATTTCATCATGAGCGATACACCGAAGCAAGGGAACAGAGTATCCTCTTCTATACATGACTCCATTTTGAATAGTGAACCGTGAAGCTTTTCAAAGAATCTGTCTCTTCTCACTCCTGCGCTCTGGTAGGGTCCCATGCTCGAGATAATTTTTGAATGGAGTCATCAATGACTCCTTATCGCGAACAACCTCAAATATCCAATATGTCTCCATTCGGTCGATGCTTGGGGAAGCTAATGACTCCACGGGAACGAGTCCCATTTGTTGTGCCTCACCTGTGCCGGCTAACTTTGCTAATGAATCGGCTTTTTGATTGCGCTCTCGAGGAATGCAGTAGATGGCGTAATAATCGAACTGAACCCGAGCAAGGTAAGCAGCCAGTCTTCGGTCCTTGGCCTGGTATTCCTTCCGAACATGACATACGACCAATTGCGAATCACAATAAATCTCCATAGCAATGATTTTCAAATCTCTGGCAAGCTTCAATCCGGCAAGTAAGGCTTCATACTCAGCCTCATTGTTGGTCGCGCGAAAATCAAACTTTAAAGCATAGCATATAGATCGACCTTTAGGAGTTTCAAGCACAACTCCTGCACTGGAGCAACGGTCATTAGACGGACCATCTGTATGCAGTTTCCAGATATACTTAGGGGATTCACTTGTCTCGGGCAGGTCCTCTGGGATGGTAAATTCGGCTATGAAATCTGCTAGGACTTGTCCCTGGATGGCTCCCCTTAGACTGTAAGTAATGTCAAATTGACTTAACTCGATATTCCATTTGAGTAGCCTACCAGACGTCTCAGGCCGTGTAAGGGCCTGTTGTAATGGCTGGTCGGTGTAAACGGTGATAGGGTGAGCCTGGAAATACGGACGGAGCTTCCTCGAGGCAATAACAAGACAATAAGCCAATTTCTCTAGCTTCGGATAATTTCTCTCAGCTCCGGTTAGTCGTTTGCTAATATAGTAGACCGACTTTTGTATTCGGTCTTCCTCCCGAATTAGGGCAGCACTGATTGCATTTTCTGATACCGCCAAGTAAATGTACAATTTCTCGTGATCGATAGGCTTTGACAAAATTGGCAGTGTGAAAAGATATTGAATTAGTGCTCGGAATGCGCCCTCACATTCCGTGGTCCATTCAAAGTTTCGTTTTCCTTTCCGGATCAGATCAAAGAAGGGAATGCATTTGTTAGTAGACTTTGAAATGAACCTGCTCAGTGCTGCTACTTTCCCGTTGAGACTTTGGACTTGCTTTATAGTTCTCAAAGTTTCAAGGTTTCTAATCGCCCAGATCTTTTCGGGATTGGCTTCGATTCCTCGAGCGTTCACGATAAACCCAAGGAATTTTCCTGATGCGACCCCAAAGTGACATTTCAACGGATTAAGCTTCATTCTGTATTCTTGGAGAATATTAAACATTGACTCCAGGTCTTTGATGTGGTCAGTGGAGAATCGTGAATTGACTAGAATGTAGTCCACGTATACCTCCATGGTTTTCCCAATCTAATTGGCGAACTTCGATTAACTAATCGTTGATACGTTGCGCCAGTATTCTTGAGTCCAAAAGGCATAACCTTGTAGCAATAAAGTCCCACATTGGTTACGAAGCTGGTATGCTCCTGGTCAGGTAAGTGCATGGGTATTTGATTGTAGCCGGAATACGCAGCCATGAAGGATAAGAGTTCATGCCCGGCTGTTGAATCTACGAGTTGATCGATTCGAGGAAGTGGAAAACTGTCTTTAGGGCATGCTTTATTCAGATCAGAGTAATCGATGCACGTTCTCCATTTCCCATTTGGCTTTCGGACAAGTACAGGATTTGACAACCATTCCGGATATAATGCATCTCGAATAAATTCATTCGATTTAAGATTGTCCACTTCTTCCTTAAGGGCGGCAGATCTCTCTGGATCCATACCATGCCTTTTTTGTTTGACCGGGACGTGCCACGGGTCAATGTTCAATGCGTGGCTCGTGATGTCCGGCGAGATCCCACACATGCTAGAATGCGTCCAGGCAAACACATCAAGGTTTGCCCGGAGAAATTCAACCAATTCCTCTTGCATTTGTTGGCTTAGCCGAGATCCAATCTTTATCATTCTAGAATCATCGCTATCATCGATCGGAACATCGATCGTTAGTTCGGTCGGAGAAGCTTGACTGTCTTTACTTTCGTCTTCGCTTTTGGTGTCTCTTAGGTCAAGATCTCTTTGGAATTGGTTGGGGTGCCCAGGCCTAGGCCCAGGCATCTTTACTTTCCTCTACGCCCTTTCCTTTCTCTTTTCGCTGCGCCTAGCGCAGTTCAGCAACATAACAGGCTCATCCAGCAGCCTGATCTCCTTGAACAACTCGAACTCCATGATCGGTGGGGAACTTTAGAGTCAAACACCATAGAGCAATAGCAGCCCTGAACTTAGCTAGGGCCGGTCGGCCCAAGAAAGCATTATATGGCGAGTCTATATCCAAAACAACAAACTGCAGTATCCGGACTCTCCGGCGTTCTTCAATACCTAACTCCACTGCCAATTCCACCACTCCAGTGGGTATAGTTGCACTCCCATTGAAACCATGGATACGGTACTGAAAAGGTTTCAAATCTTTAGTCTCAATTTTTATCTGGTCATGGGCTCACTTGAACAATATATTCATAGAACTTCTATTGTCTACCAAGATCCTCTTCATCCAAGCAGGACCTACTTGAGCTGATATGACAAGTGGATCGATAGTTAGGGCTTCGATCCTACCAGCATCTCTGTCTCGGAAGACGATGTCGTCGGTCATCATCTTCTATTGCTTGGCCGGAGCCCCCTCTTCCAAATTACTACAACACTCGAAGCTCACATGCCTGATAGAACTGGCATACGACTCCATTTCCTTCCAGCTTCGGTCTGTTGGATGAGGACCACCAGTAATGGTATTTATCACCAACCTCCCGCCAGTACGAGCAGGTTTCTCCTGTCTTGCCTGATTCGGTGTATGGTTCTGATTCGATGGGCCCGCACCTCCAGACTGTGGCGCCCGCATAAACTGTTCCAACTTCCTTTCACGTATCAACTTTTCAATGAGATCCTGCAAATGACGACATTCATTTGTGTTATGGCCGTAACTTTCGTGGAATCTGCAAAACTTCCCTATCTGAATCTGTTTCTCCGATAACTGCTTCGGAGCAGGTTTTTTGTACTGAATAGTATTGCAGGTTTGTAGATACACATTTTCTAGCGACGTATTCAGAGGAGTATAATTATCAAACATAGGAGCCCTACATCGCGGACCATGGTTATGATCTCGTTTTCTATTTTGGTTAGCATTGCCTTTCTACTGATTTTTTATTCTGAATGTTCAATTGTACTTTCCCGGAGCTCTCCCAGATTGTTTAACAGCAATATTACTCTGAATTCCTTCCATACTAGGCCCCGCATCATCCTTCTTCCTAGACTGTTTCGCATCCTCCCTTCTCAAGAATATGGCCTGCCTTGGAATAGAAACGGTCCAATGATGCAGGGGGTTTTCCGGCCAACTAGTTGTCGAACTCAGAATCAAGATCAATCCCCTTAGTCAGTGCCATAAGGATAGAGTTATCATTTGGGTTCCTGATCTCAGCGCATGCAGCATGAAATCTCTCTAAATAACGCCTGAGTGTCTCTCCAGAAGCTTGAGTGACACTAGATAAAGTATTAACATCCTTCGGTCTCACGACATGCATGCGAAATTTCTCAATAAACATTGTTACCAACTGATCAAAACATGAGATAGATCGAGCTGGCAGTCGGGTAAACCACATAGTTGTTATGCCCCTCTAGAGAGATCGGGAAGCTTTAGCACTTGACTGCATCATCAGCTTTTGCAGCATTCATCAACCATTCATACTTCAGAATATGTTGATTAGGATCCGAGCTCCCTTCATAAACGGGTAAAGTCGGCATCCTGAATCGCCGAGGTGGTTCAGCATAGAGTATCTCATCAGTAAAAGGGGTATGACTTCGGGAGATTCCCCAGTCGTCATTGCTAAGACCCTGACTCTCATGGATCATTTGACGGATCATCATCGGAATGTCGGGCATCTGGAAATTTTGAGCATGTTGGGCCAAGGTGTGGTCGGGTTCCACAATGCGAGGAGGGGCCGGTCGCTATCGACGGTCCATGTCTCGGCTCCTTGGTTTTTTTTTTTCGGGGACATAAGGCTCGGGAGTATGGTTGCGCTGGTGGCGGGTCGGATCCGTTCGGTTCCGAGCGTCAACTCCTAAATTAGTAGCTGTGGCAGTACGGTTATTAGTAATATGGTATGGGGTAGCGCCTCCTTGGGAGGAGGGTCCAGTCTGATGGCTGGTTGACGGGCCAACTCTCGGTTGCCCAAGACTCAATGTATGCTGATGCCTAGTGGCCTGTGTGTAACTTTCATCCAGTCGCGGGCATGTAGATCTATGATGGTAATCCAACGAGGATGAACTCTCGATGGAGGAATAGGAAGTTTGATACCTCCTAGATCTCCTTCGTCATTGACAGTTTAGCTGGTTGGTCAATTCCGCATTAGCACGGAGCTGTTTAGTGAGCTGTTGGCGGCTCTATGTCTGTTTTTGCATTAGCAGCTGGAATTCTTCCTTGGTAACAGGGCCTTGCGGATCTGATGGTCCGAAAGCATTCTGATCAGTCGGAGGCAGTTGTACGTTATTGTGTATGTCCCGTCCTTCTAGATCTACAGTTGTAGAAGTAGTCCTTGTGTTAACCATGGTGGATGGCGAAGCTCTTTCCTAGACTTGATGCAAATCTGAATAGGATGGAAGAACTTAAATCTTTGAAATCTGGATCTTCTTCTTAGATTTGTGCAATCCGATATAGATAGTAGATACAACGACCAGAAGAAAAAACTGTGTTTTCTCGGTGAAAGCACCAAAGTGTTTGTACCAAAATTGGGCACAATACTCTTCGGATGTGTTTGAAGAGATAAAATGAAGAAATTAAATGTAAAAAGAGGATTATCTAACAAACACTCCAGAAAATAATAAGAAAAATAGCAAAGAACATAGAGATTTAGAGTGGTTCGGCGTGTTGCCTACGTCCACTATGAAATGATTGATCTTTATTAACTTTTTCTTGCTGGTTATAGCTTATTACAACAGTAAATCTTGAGTACAACAGTGAAATTCGAGTACAACGGTAAATTCGGCAGAGTCTGGACATCAGAGAGCCAAAAGATCCCTTTTCTGTAGGCTCTTGAATGCTATTTATAGGCGTAGGCTGCAAATATCTCGCTCGGATCTCGGGAGACCTCTTCTAGCACGTGGGTGGGCCCACGCGATCGATCCCACGTGATTTGCACTCGGTCTGCGATCGATATGAACAAATTTCCTATCGATCAAGATTTGGTCCAATCGAGTCGAAATTTGGGCATGAACATTCTTTAGGTTGTACTTAAGCTCCTATGAAAATTTGGTGGCATTTGGACTTGTAGGTTGTGATTTATGATCGATGCAAATTCGAGTTTTCGGTAGGCTGTTTAGTTCGTATCGATACCCTTCATATCGATCGATTCGTATCGGTCTAAGCATGTGCCTGCAAGTTGACATGGTGCTAGTTTCTAGGATCAATCCTCATTTCATGTCGAATCGACCAAGTATTTTCAAGGTTTTCGCCTCGTTCTTATCGATCTTAATTATTCTGTTTGTATCGATCGGTGGCATTGCTCTGTTCATATCGATCGGTTGCGTTGCCTTGTTCGTATTGATCGATTGCGTTGTTCTGTTCGTGTTGATCAATTGCATTGTACATCATATCGATGTGTGGTTGATTGATACGAAGCATGTTGAAACTTAATCGATACGAACTAGACACTCTCGTTCTAGTTGATGGATACGAAGTAGACAATAACGACCGATTCGAAGTGAGCTTGTCTACTGATGGATACGAAGAAGACTGTCTTTGATGGATTCGAACAAGATGGTCGCATGGTGATGGACACGAATAGATAGATAGGTGATGGATACAAAATCGACCGATGCGAAATGATGGATGTGGCCTGATCGATACGAAATGATGGGTACAAACGAGTTGTTTTACTTGACTTGTATTGATCATATCTTGAGCATACGAACTCAGATTGACTCGAAATTTGGAACGTTAGTTTTCATAGCTTTGCTTGTCATGTCATGTCAATTGTAGCTCAATCCGGAGTCGGATCAAATTCATCGATATCTATAGTAAGCCTACGTATAACCGATCTTCGGGACGGACTGTCCTCGGTTTCCAGTTAAGTTCTTGGTATCGCGGCCTTGCCAAAAGGCGGGATAACAACTCCCAAATTCATTTCACATTTACAACCCATTAATTGAAGTTACAACCTTACTTTTACTCAAAAAATTCACCTTCCGTCTAAGACGGAAGGTCTTTCAGCAAGAGACAAAAGGAAAGGAGTTCAGATCAAACCTTTCGAAGAAGTCGAAGGGATGCAGTCAAAAATGTAAAGCAATTCAAGACCTCTCGGAGGGGACGGAAGGTTTCATTCCACAATATTCAAGAATTTCTTACTTTCCATAGAGGGTGAAGAAGTTAAGGCAAGGGCATGCGCCTCTATAACGACCTTTTCGAAAGCATAATAAGCCTTTCAGACCGATTGGAACACATATTTAATACCTTTTGACAGTGTCGAAAGGTTTATGACAAAGGCAACATTCATAAATCAACAAAGAATGAAAGGCAATCTTCCGACAACATTCAAGGAAAGCACGGGTCTCGACAGCAATCAAGTGAAGAGCAACCTTTCGACAAGGTCGAAGGGCTCACAACAGTCAGGTAAGAGAGAAACCTTCCGACAAGGTTGAAAGGTTCACCATGTCATATAGAAGATAGTCCCTTCAGCAAAGACGAAAGGTCCATGAAAGCATATAAAGGAATAGACCCTTCGACAACGTTCAAAGATCCATGATGGCTTGCGAGAGGAAAACCTTTCGACAAAGTCGAAAGGTTTGCAAATACATATAAAATGGAGACCCTTCGACCCGGTCGGAGGTATGACGTCGAAAGCATAGCCGCTGACATCAATAAATAAAACCCAAAGGGTCCTGTTTTGGGGGCGAATTTTTCCTCATTCTAATCTTGTAACTTCTTAATCGAGAAGCTGTAACCCAAAATTGATTATGATTTGGGAAATTTAACAAAAAGGAAGACTTTTCTTGGATACAAAGGGGAGTCCTTAGTTTTGTTAATTACTTTATTATTTTCTTAACCCTTTGCTAGATTGACTTGTATTTCCAGGCTCTGTCTCTCCAGAAGGTTCTTGATGGCAAATACGATAATATTCCTCTTACAAATAATTCTTACATCCCTTCGGAGTCCTTAACCCTCCAACCTAAACCCTTCGATCAAAGGAGCGACTTATTTGAATCAACATTCATTAAAACCTTCTGAAATCATTAGTGTTGTGGTTAAACCTTTCGATTAGGTTCACAATCTCTCATACTCCAACAACCTTAATAACCCTCCAAATTCTAACAGTTAGTTGCCTAACCCTTCGATAAGGTCGACATCTACTTCACATCCATAAGATCTATCATACCTTATCTAAGCCAAAGAAGGATACTCACTTCAACCTTCTGACAGGGTCAAGATTAAACTTTTCTAAAGAACAAACTAAGGGAATTTAATCTCAATCAAGAAGATAACTTTAGCAGGAGGTCTTATAATGGTTCAACTAAGATAGAGGCCATTTCATACTAACCCAGCAAAGCTAAAAGGTATCCATAATCCTGTAACTAATCCAACTGACCACGTCGAAAGTTCTAATTCGAAAGTAACTATAAGTAGACATACTAAGATAATTCCAAAGGTTTTCAACCCCCCTGTACGGATCAGCTTAACCCCATCATTTGGAGTAACTTTGGAGTATTAACAAAACATTTACTGATTTCCTTAAGGGTTCTACATACAATCATTTTCCATTAAGTCCATCTACTTTGATTCTTCAGGGTGTTGACCATCAATTTGGTTAATAATTTGGAGCTAGAAGGAGGGCTCGAACCTTCGACTTGGTTGACTCCCTAACACTACAATTCTCTAATCCCCATTGGACCAATTCCACATCAAATTCACTTATTTTGGTTTGATCATGGCCAAAAGATTTAAGAGATCTGAACAAGGGTCTTCCGAACCACACTTAACAAGGTATCCCCACGTAAACATTAAAGACTCTAGTCAGGATGAGGAACAAAGACTAAGGCTCAAAGCCCTGAGGATTATAAACAAAAAGAAAGCAGAATCTTATAACACTGAGAAATGGAGCTTAAACCCTTTTCATGTAGGACCGACCCCAATTTTTTCACTTGGAAGAAGAATAGTGGAAGTGACAACGTTTTTAACCAAATGAAAAGAAATATTCAGTCATGTTCCCACGGGACTATCTTTGAAAAAGAAACGATAAAAGATTATGATAGTTTCACACATAAATGGAGTAAGATTATAAATGAGGATCGTCATTCAAGGGAGGACTACGGACACATGGAAAAATCCACGGTTGAAGAAATACGGATGATAAAGGAACTACCCAGTGGAAGTATAAAAATTACCAAGAAATTTCTAACCAAAACCTTAAGACTGAAAGAAGGATCCTTGAAAGAAGATCAACGAGCGATGAAAAGGAAACCTACTCCTCAAGAAGAAGTATTTGAACCAAGCTACAAAAGAATTAGATGTTAGTCAAATACAACTCAAAAGTCAAGACTTGGAGAATATAATCTTACAACATCAATCGAAGACATTTATATCAGAACCAAAGAGGAACATAATTATTGGCCTTCTCAGAAAAAGAAACCAGGATTTGAAAGAAGATCTAAGGGACCATATTGCAACTTTCATCTCATAAACGGACATGATACAAATCAATGTAAGGCACTTGGGAAAATGATCCTACACTTTCTAAGACAAGGAAAACTTAAGCAGTTTGTAAGGGATTGAACAAATTATGGAATATAGTCTCTATTCATAAAATAAGAAGTCTACATGGTCGGCAGTAAATTTCTCCTTAAACTTGGACTACCTAAAATGGTAGGCTACCAATAATGGTAGATAGCCCTCGGTCGTGCGAAGATGGCTAGGTTAAGGCACCTCCTGGAGAGAGGGCGTAAGCCTTTATCCGTGCCAAAGTCATAAATGGCCAGGTTAAAGCAGCACAAACCCTTATCCGCGTCACGCTATCGCCATAATAAGGCACCTCTTGGAGGGAGGACGAGTAATCCCTTGGTCCCACCATGCTTTGCTCTGGCCAAGGTACTGAACAAGCCCTTAGCCACGTCATGCTATGGCCAGGTTAAGGCGCCTCCGGGAGGGAGGTTGGGTAAGTCCTCGGGCCCTGCTTGAGAATAAGCTAGCCAAGCGCACTGGAAACCCAAATGAAATATCCGGCGGACTAAGAAAAGTCCATGCCTAAAATGAGCACCGCCTAAAATGGCAACCACCAAAAAGTGGCAATGTCTAAAATGACAAATAGCCTGAAATTGGCACTACTTAAATAAGCACAAAAATTGGACTAAAGAGTCCCTGCCTGAAATAGGCCAAAACAAATGGATAAAGGAAACTCGGGCCCGAGAAAGAAAAAGCATGCAAGACACTATCAAAGCCTGAAGATGGCACGTTAGACAAAAGAATCGGAAAGAATTCTCAAACTTCTCTTCATGAACATCTACCAGAAGTGGTATTCTAATCTTCTACTGCTTATTACCAGAAATGATGTTCTAGTCTTCTTTTATTAATTACCAGAAATGATATTCTGATCTTCTATTACTTATTACTAGAAATGGTGTTCTGGTCTTCTATTACCTATTACCAGAAATGGTGTTCTGGACTTCTATTACTTATTATTAGAAATGGTATTTTGGTCTTCTATTACTTATTGCCAGATTGGTTCTTTGGTCTTCTATTATTATTTATCAAAAATGGGATTCTGATCTTCTATTACTTAATTCCAAGATTGATTTTCTGGACTTTGGATACTTACTGCCAGGTTGGATTTCTGGTCTTCTACAAACTATCAATGCTAGATTGGGTATTTTGGACCTCTATCACTTAATTACCACATATGGCTTTCCAGACTTTTACTAGTAATCCCAAATTAAAGATTTCGGTATCCTGTTAGCAGATATGAATTCCTGACCTTATACTATCTATCATCGAAGATGATGCTCTGGGCTTCTATTACCTATTACCAAGAAAGGGCATTCCAATATTCCTTTTTGCTAAAGCTGGCACTCTAACCCTCCATCACTTATTATCAAAGGATACTGAAAGGTGATTTTCAAATTATCTTATATTTTCTAATACCCAAATCTCGGTCTGATGGTACCTCATAAAACTCCACCATTAACACATAAACTTGGATGCCAAGACTGTTGTTTATTTAAACCCTAATCTGGGTACAAAATCTTTGGATTTATATTCATCTTAAAGATTAAACTTGGGCCAAAGAATATTACAAGAAGAAGATCGCCATTAAAAGTCTTTAGATGGAAACTTCGGACTTTTAACATTTTAAAGATTCCATTAATAACGAAGAATAGGTCAAAGAACTACTGCATAAAAATTTCAAACATTGGTATCCCATTGGGGTCTTTATTGAATAAATGTTAAATTTTGATAGCTATGTGCAGCTTATTACTAACTTATTTTAGGCATTCCAAGCCAGTGGAAGGATTTAAATCCATGATCATCTCTCGTCATGGTTAAAGATGAGATCTCGACATTCTAAATGAATTACTTTTCATACAATTGGCAAAATGACTGGATAATCTAGGAAAATGATATATTTAGACTAATAATTCAATTCCGAGCTAACAATTAAGAATATTGTTAGCTTCATGTATCTCAGAGAAGTCAGAATGATAGGAAATCTGGATTTACTTAATCAAGAGTAGGGTCATGAACTAAGACGGAAAGTTAAGAAGTGCATCAATATTCAGGAGGCACATCCAAACAAAAAGACCAATAAGGTGCAAATAAAGGCAACAAAACAGGTAGTATTTACAATATTATAAATAATGCATTACATTATGCTACATGGCATTACTAAGGTATGGAAAATATGTCGTATATATACATTGAGATTATTGCGACTCGATTAATTGCTCTTGCGAAAACCGTAGATACTACAGGATTAGCACCTAAAACTAAGTTCCCAAATATGGATTTCGAAGATTATATAATGTCTGGCTACCTTTTGAATTTACTTCCATGTCATCAATTATCTCATGAAACTCGGTCATTCCGAAAACGAGATCAATACAAGTATCTCCACCAACGGGATGCTCTAAAACTTTAATATCTCAATCGCTTTCCTTAAAATTTTAACATTGAATTCTTAATTTCTTTGGAGGATTCTTGAATATTATTGCATTGAAAAAGATACTTTTATTTCTCCTTTACAATAGAATTATCAGGAAAACTTGGAAATAAAAGAATTCTTGTGAGATAAACTCCGTTCAAACTCCGTTGTTAACCTATCCCTGGTCTTACAGATCTCCAAGCAGGGACTTTGAAATGTAAAACCAATCTTGCTTGAACCTCCTTATATGTAAAAAATCAAATTTCTCTATAATACATATTAAAATGTGTCTCACATCATGACTTGTTGTTATTAGTAAGATATAATCTCCCATAAGCTTTTAGGTTAAAAGCCCATACTATTACAACTTCCCTAATCTTACCAAGAGAGTTGATGGGAAGAGGCGCATTGAGCATGGCTATCTCTCAATTGTAATTCCAAATTGTTTTTTCGATAAATAAGTTCGAGCATCTTTTCACCGAAGTCTATTTTGGGATTTGGCTCCAATTACTGTTTTGGTATGATGATCACTTCATCTTTTCTCTAAATCTCAATCTCAAGATAGTCAATGTAATTCTTACAATTGTTGTCTATGATCTTTTGGATAAGATAACTATTGTGCCACATCATGACTCCAGTATTACAACTGAAATGCTGGAGAAGAACTCCGTCAATGAATTACCGTCCCACCACTTCGGCTCAATAATCTATGTTTGGTAACGTTAACGTGAGAAAATAAAAATTTAGGAGCAATGTATCATAGCAAGCTCTAGCTCCTATATAATATATATATAAATATTATATATATATATATATATATCTTTGTTACTGTGAAAATGGAATACAGCACAAAATGGAAGCAAAGTCCAGAGATACAATAACCACTTTCTTTACGTCAAGGATTGAGAGACACTGTTCCTAACTTTCCCTAAGGCATTAGTGGAAAGCGCAACTATTGAGTTAGATGATACAATAACTCCATCCAGAGTGATAACCGAAAGTGACTATGCTATAGGATCGAAATGGCCAATAGTTGTAAACAATGTAAATGCAGTGGTAGTGCGATATAAACTAAGTTATCTACTGATGTGGAATATGAGTATAAAAAATAAATAGTAAAGTAAATGACACCAGGGATTTTTATACTGGTTCAAACTTCCCGTTCAATGTCCAGTCCCAGACTATACTCTGGATTTAAACTCTATAACCCCTCTCTTAACCCGTCGGAATAGGTATACAACACCTGAGCAGCCGAACAGGATTTTTCCGCCTCAAACAGCCGAAGAGGACTTTTACCGCCTGAACAACCGGACAGAACTTCTACCGGTACAAGTAAATAGTTGACGCTTGTGTTCTGAATAACAAAGATATGTCTTTAATAGTACACCCTTTCTATAATCAAATCCTCAAGTATATATTATGTCTGTGAAGATACGAAAGGAAGATATTGCTTAGAATCGAATAATATATTGACTAATTCGGAGATTCAAGCAATATATATCTTGTGATTGCTTTTAGATTGAAGAGATAGATAGTAGAGTATATAGCAAGAAATCAAAATAAAATTTTGTTATTTGAGAAGTGATTCTAACGTGTTTATATAGTGAACAAATAGTTACAACTATTCACAAAAAGTTTCAATCAAAAGATGAAGCCATATCTCTTCAATTTGAATCGAAACTCTTCGCAAATAGAAGTGTCTCTTCAAGAAAATTAGCCGTTAGAGCCGGTCAGTCGACTGAGCAAAATCGACCAGTCGACTGAATATTCGAAAACAAAGTAAAATGGTGCATTTCTGTGCACTGAACAGGTTCAGTCGACTGGTTGTTTTCGGTCAGTCGATTGACCTGGTCATTAGTGCACGGTTTGCACATATTTCAAAATTTTGAACTTCAAAACAACTTTGATTATGTGCAAACTACTTGAGGATAGATTTTAACAATTATAAACCATATCTAAGACTAAAACTTTAGTAAATAATCATACTATACTTAGATTTGTAGTCTTATCTCTTTTGTAGTTTAATCAGCTTACATATCTCATTCTCTTTTTGTCGCTTGATCATATAGTCTCATCATTGATCGTTTAAGCTTTTTGTCAGGTGACAAAACTCATTATTTAACATTCTCCCCCTTTTTGATTGATGACAACCTGTTTTTGATGATGCTATTTATTAAGAATTATATACCAGAAGATTTATATTTCTCCCTCTGAATATGTGGCGACATATCTAATCCTGCAAAAATTGTTAGTCGTACCAATTTCACCCCCTTTATCAACGACAAAAAGCACATAAATAACCATATAATATGTTATCATCGAAGCATTGTGAACTAACAGCATATTATATAACAATCACAAACAAACATATATTTTTTTAAATTCTACCAGGCAATTTATACAAGCCCTATCAACATCAAAGAAATTAAACGATACTAGAATGTTTTTTAATTAAAAATGAAATAACTTACTACCACCATAATGAATTACCGTCATCACTCATCAGAGTTTGAATCCATTTCTTCTTCCTCTTTATCTCGTGCTGGTTCTTTGCATCATGTAGAGCTTTCCACATATTGTCTGCCACCACCATTTCCACTAGTGTCAGAACTTGTATGTTCTTCGGATGTAGACCAAGTAAAATGAGGTGCCAGACGTTTTCCCTGATCACGATGTGAAGGTTCTACAGTGGTCAAGGAAGAACAAGAGATTGCATCCCATAGAATCCCAAAAAACTTTTGATCTTGTCAAACTTCCTGTCAATCTTCTTGTCGAGATTCTTAATGTGAGAATCCAAAATTACTTCATTACGTGCAACGAGATCAATGGACTCTCAGGTACTTTGGGATAGGGTGGTAGTGCATATTTTATCTCCTCCTTAATATGTGCTTGCATCGTTTATTCCTACAAATAGTGTTAGAGCAATATCTTTCTCCCCCTTTATCATCGACAAAAAGGAGAGTTTATATGGTGACATAAATTATATTCTACATAAGTGTTAACATATAACAATATAAAACAAAATAACTACTACTTATAATGTAAGGTATCAAAAAAAATTAACATTCAAAGCATGCGATACCCAAGGTTCTTATAATTTCCTAATTTTTAGGAAACCATACCCATTTGGGTGTGGTTGAACCTTTAAAAATATAATTTCATTATTAACTACCATATCAAAATAATCATCAATGTATTTTTCTCTATTTTTCCAATTAACAGGAACCCAAATACTTAGATAATTTTTATTCATATTTTCCGTCAATGATTTTGTACTTCTAGATAAATTATAAACATTATTGGTCATAAAAGTATTTGAATTTCTATAAAAATTGGGTTTAGACTTTACTCAAAATTTAGTACCGGCACTAACATTTTTACTATACATGAAAGCGTATCTAGTGCTATTTCTACGATTAGTTTTATTATATCCTAAACCACTTTTATCATGTAAAGGTCTAGAACTAGATAAAATCATGTTTAAATCGCTTTGACCTTTATTAAATTTTGTGACTTTAGTGTTAAGTTTATCAAATTTAGATTTAAAGTCACAATTATTATTTTCAAAAGAAATATTACTAGTATTCAAAATATCAATTTTCTAATTAAATTCAAAATTCTCATTTTTTAACGTACAGTTCTCATTTTTGAGAAGGAAATTTTGAGATTTTGAATTATCTAAAGAAGATTGTAATAAATCATTTTGTCTTTTCAAATCAAAAATTCGTTTTGAAAATTTTTCTCTCTCCTTTTCAAATATGGTGTTTTGTTCATCTAGAAAATCTTTAACGGTTATAAAATTATTCTTTAAAACACCAAGTTGATTTTCTAAATTTAACTTCTCGTTTTTCAATTTATCATTTTCAAGTTCAACAGATTTCATCTTTTCTAAAATAATAAAATTAAGCTTTGAAATATTATTGCTTATACTAACAAATTCATTATTATCTTTTACTAAAATTTGTAAATTAGAAAGTACCTTTTCGTAGTCCTCACTGGTGGCTTTGACAGGGATTTTGCCTGTTGTATTTCGACTGGATCTTTTCTGGCCATTATTCTATGATGTTGTGACGATTGATAGAATTCCAGGCTCTAATTCCAAATGAAAGTTACTGTGTTATAGGATCGAAATGGCCAATAGTTGTAAACAATGTAAATGCAGTGGTATTCGATATAAACTAAGTTATCTGCTTATATGGAATATGAGTATAAAAAATAAATAGTAAAGTAAATGACATCAAGGATTTTTATACTGGTTCGAACTTCTCGTTCTACGTCCAGTCCCAGACTACACTCTGGATTTCAACTCTATAACCCCTCTCTTAAACCGGAGGAATAGGTATACAACACCTGAGCAGCCGAACATGATTTTTCTGCCTCTAAAAGCCGAAGAGGACTTTTACCGCCTGAATAACCGAACATGACTTCTACGGGTACAAGTAAATAGTTGATGCTTGTGTTCTGAATAACACGGATATGTCTTTAATAGTACACCCTTTCTATAATCAAATCCTTAGGTATATATTGTGTCTGTGAAGATATGAAAGGAAGATATTGCTTAGAATCGAAGAATATATAACTAATTCGAAGATTCAAGCAATATATATCTTGTGATTGTTTTTAGATTGTAGAGATAGATAGTAGAGTATATAGCAAGAAATCAAAATAAAATTCTGTTATTTGAGAAGTGATTCTAACGTGTTTATATAGTGAACAAATAGTTACAACTATTCACAAAAAGTTTCAATCAAAAGATGCAGCCATATCTCTTCAATTTGAATCGAAACTCTTCACAAATAGAAGTCTCTCTCCAGGAAAATTAACCATTAGAGCCGGTCAGTCGACTGAGCAAAATCGACCAGTCCACTGAATATTCGAAAACAGAGTAAAATGGTGCATTTTTGTGCACTGAACAGGTTCAGTCGACTGGTTGTTTTCGGTCAGTCGACTGACCTGGTCGTCAGTGCATAGTTTGCACATATTTAAAAAATTTGAACTTTAAAACAACTTTGAGTGTGTGCAAACTACTTGAGGATAGATTTTAACAATTATAAACCATATCTAGGACTAAAACTTCAGTAAATAATCATACTATACTTAGATTTGTAGTCTTATCTTTTTTGTAGTTTAGTCAGCTTGCATATCTCATTCTCTTTTTGTCGCTTGATCGTATAGTCTGATCATCACTGATCGTTTAAGCTTTTTGTCATGAATCAAAACTCATGATTCAACTATAACTAATGTACGTTTACTATAATCTCACTTCCTAGCTAATAGGTTATTGTGACGTGGCCACCGATCAATGTTGAGTGAAATATTCTGATTTCTTTCAAAAGAAAGTTTCCATCTACTCTCCGAAGAAGCCTAAAGGGGGAGGAGGTTATTCTAAAAAAAACTGTTAACCACGAGGTCTTTAACATTGAGTCATTTTTGAAGTATAACCTACTCTGGATAACATATTGGCTTAGTGTTCTCCTAGGACAACATGATCTAAGGAATGGATAGTCAGAAATAACATAGTAAAGAAAAGCTAGGCGTAAAAGATATAACAAAAACATATATTCACAATGTGATTGCTTGTTACCTATTTATGATCACTCCTCCAGTTTATACAAAATAGACTTAGAAAATAACTCAAAAATAAAAAATTTCTTATAATGCGTGAACCATTTAAGGGAATTTTTTTGAGAAATCAATCTGACTCCAGGCAAATTACAGCATGCCCAAGGGTTTGGGTCAGATCCTAACTTATCTGAATACAGAAACACCTAAGTAGACTCCTACTGAATTCACCTAAAATATGAAAAATCTATGATTAAGTGTCAATAAAATACTGTATACAGAATTAATCAAAATATCTCTCTCTACCACCATCATCCAGAATAGGGTTAGAAACTGTAACAACCCGGAATTTTGGTTTTTGAAATTAGAATATTTAATTGATTATTAAATATTTAAAAGTTATTTTAAAAAATTTAATAGTCTGAATTTCAAATATAATAATTTATTGATGATTTAATTGTTGAATTAAATAATTTAAATTGTTAAAATAATTTAAATCTTGGATTTTTATTTGGATAAAAATAGTTTAAAGGCTGATTAAATTTATATTCATAAGAATGAAGGTAATAGAACTTTTAGATTGAATTTCAAAGTGATTTAATCGATTTTAAAAGTAATTCGTTTTAATTAACAAGTAAAAATAGCTTTTCGGGGCATAGTCTCGGATTCCGACGAAACTAGTTCCATTGGATCCGTAATAGTGTATTATTATCGGATTTTAAGTTTCTTAGCATTTGGAGTTACCGTTTGGTCGTACGAAATAGAAACGCTTTGAAATTAATATCAGAAATTTAATATTATAATTGAGTTCTAAAAGCTATCTTTTCCATACGATCGAATTGGGTCTCAGAACTTGTTCCATTTCGTTCGGAATAAGGGTATAACATTAGGAATGCCTGGCGACACGCTTCAATAGGGGTTCGAAATAAATATCTAGATATTTTGGGATTATATAAATATATATAATCAGATACCTTTTCAGCCGAATTTGTTTTGTCAAACTCTATCCTACTGTAGCAACCCTATACTCATGTCTATCTAATCCTTTTTAAACACGCTTCCTTCCTTCGTTTAAAAACAAAGCAAAGAAAGAAAAAGTTCGAAACTTTAAAATTAAAATCTCAACAAAAATAGAATGAAAAATCTTGAAACAAGCTCTAAAATCATAGCTTGACGAGTACTTCAATTCGATATACTATTTGTAGGGTGCGATCGAGATTGGGAAAGCTCAATAGTATTGTCGTGTACAAGTTTCGAACTAGGGTTCGATTTTTTGCTTAATTGGGTGCTCAATTTGTATTTTTGTATTCGTATTTGAATTCATCGTGGAGAATCGCACCTGGAGTCAAGAAACAATGTGGTGCGGCGTTGAGGAAGTTTTCGTGACTTTTTCACGTATGAAGGGGGATGGGGTGTGTTGCTTTTGTCAGGAAGAAGGGGTAGGCATTGTAATTTAGGTGGCTGAGTCATATGTGAGGAGAGCGGTGCGTAGGTGGGCTTGTTTGCGGCGCTAGTGATTTAGAGGAGATGTGCACGTGCACATATCTACGCGCGTACGTGGGAAGCTTCACTGGAATGAAAGGAAAAAGGGGAATGGGGGAGACGAGGTATTGTAGATGTGGTTAGATTTTATTTCGTTGGGCCGGGCTTTATAAGATAGGTGGGTAGTGATATATCAATGGTAATTAATTTATATAAATTGTTACTAAAATTCAAATTCTTATAAATTGTGTAACTCGTTCGTTTTAGGTCCAAATCCAACGCGGTCAATCACGTTGGGTTCGTATTAACGAGATCTTTGCTCTGGAATCAAATTGTTTGAGTTTAGAGCTTGCAGAATTTTCAGAAAAATTCAAGCGCGTTCGAATTTAATCGAAACCAAAACGCGAAAGCGACAATAAAAATCATGGTGAGTAAATCTTCCTCAATTTGGTTGACTGGATTTATTTATAGCAATTAAAAATTATTTATTGGTTAATTGGATGAATTGATAAATTATTATTACCAGTTGGATGTTATATTATATATATATAGTAGTATATATTAGTAGTTGGATATATTTCCCGCCTATTGAAGAGGATGAGACCCTATGCGCCCTGCATAATAGCGGATGACTCTATATTACCGCGATATCCTGCTCGAAGCGGGATTGGTATTTTATGTATTCTAACATCTGTGGATGCAGGGAAACGGGTTGGAGGGATCCAACTGGATTCCTCAAAATTGTTGTTTTAATTTCATATATAATGATATATGATATGTTTGAATAATCTATGATAGATTGTAGTGTGATTTGAATTTATTGGATGTTATAGTAGCATTGGTCTATATTTTGGTATTTTAAAATACTGTAAATATTATTTTGGAATTTGAAAAGAAATTTAAAAGGGATTTTGGAAGTAATATATTTATATTGAGTTTGGGATTATTTGAAAAGGTATTATTTTGGATAAAATAAATGATTTGGTTTTAAATTTGTACTTAACTATTTCGTGAAATAATTTAAATAGAGATTTTAAAATAATGTATATAAAAGATTTATAAATAGAAAATTTAAGTGATATTTGTTTAAATGTAAAAGAGTTTTAAAAGTCCAGATTTAAATAGATTGGGAGAATAAAGGGAATTTGGAAATAAATATAAAATTGTTATACTGAATTTTAAGTAAAATTTTTAAATTACAAAAGGGAAGTAGAAATTAAGATTTGATTGGTTTTAGAATATAGTTGGTTATTTGAGAAATAGATTTAAAAATGGGATTTAAATTGGAAATCGAATTTTAAATGGATTTTTGTAATATAAACCTATACAAACTGGGAATGAGTTTGAAAATTTATAAACAATGTTTATAAATAAGTGGAATGATTATAAATTGATAAATTGGAAATATAAATTCACAGTGAGAATTTATAATGAGATATGGCGCTCGGTTTAGAAGGAATAATAGATTCTAGTTTGGAATTTGGAAAAAAGGGATTTATGAAATTGGGAACATAAATCAATGTGTGATAAATCGAGAGAGATTTATAAATATTATATTGTTATATTGCAATTGAAAAAAAATTATCGAGAAGTTGAGTTTTTTTTAAAAAGAGGATTTTTAATTATTAAACTAGGTAATTTAAAAATGTTTAGCATTAAAATATTTCAGAAAGTTAGTTATTTTAATATTTAAATTTGTTGAAATGAAATTCTAAGTTTATTAAACAAGTTTTTTAAATCGATTAGAATTTTATTAATAAACTAGAATTAGTTATTAATGTTTATTTTAAAAGTGCCTTGATATTTTAAATAATTATTTAACCATAGTTTTGAAAATTATTATTTTATGAATATATATGTAGAATTTAAAGGTAAGTAATTGGAATTTATTTATGAATACTCTCGAGATTGTGAACCGATTTTATTGAATGGATGTGGTTGTATAAGTGAAATGTTATAATAGGAATTTTGGGAAACTTAAGAAAAAATCCAAAGTGCTAGATATGGGAACTTCGAAAGTGAATCTAAATTCATGTAAAGAATTTGAAAATTTATAGTTGGAATAGAATTAAGTATAATCGAGTTTGTTGGAAATTGTAGAAAGGAATTAATTAATTCCGGAGATTTATGAAATAGGATATGAAATATTCCATAAGTTTGGATATAAAAGAGATTTTTAAGAATATGTTTATGAATATTTTTCCTAAGTAATAAAAGGAGGTTTTTGGGAGTATTTTAAGTGTGGAATGAATGGTATAAAAATATTATTTCTAAGTGATATAAATTGAATTCGAAAATGTTTATAAGTGTCGACATGAGTTGGGATATCCGCTTATGGATTTAAGAAATTGAAATGGTTTCAATATTGAATTATTGAAAGAGTTTTGAATATATATATATATATATATTTGTAAAAATATTTTGAAATAAATATTATGGAAAATTTATAATATGGGCCTAGTGACTGCTTTTGTGTTTAAATTGATAGTTAAATAATCGACTATCAAATCTGGCCAAATTCGGTGATCGTTTCGAAGAGACTGGGATCAGATTTAATTATCCGAAAACCACTTCGATCTAATTTGTGCGCTACGAATTGTGATATCATGAAGATAAGGAAGACGGTGGTCTTTAAAGAGATTGGTTTGTCCAGACCCAGGACAACTTGTATGGTTGCATTATTGCCTGGAAGGCGGTGTTAGCATTCCAAGTATGAATGATATACTAAAGGAAAAACGTATCTTCAAGCCTCATCAACCGGGAATGACTAAGACATGGGAGATGCAGCAGGGCTAAGTTGGTCACACCCAAGTAGGGTATGTTATCACCTTTCTATATACCCTCGGATATATTATATTAAAATTATGGATATGGTTGTGCATAAAAAAGAGAGCGCTTGATTAGGGTAGGAACACCCGACGTGATAACATATTCGGTATTATCTAAGTTAGGGGTTGGCCGGTCCTGTGTTGGCAGGGATCCAAGCGATGTCCTCGGTACATTTTTCTAGAGGTGTATTGTGATGGGCGGTACCCTAGTAGCCCAGTCATTGTATGGAATTCAGTTTCCACTACGAGCCTGTACGGTTTTTGATTGTATACCAAATATTGTTGAAACGTGAAATGTAAGCATTTCAGCTATTTTCTAATTTACTTTCTATAAACACTATTATAATATCAGATGATTTTAATATAAATTTTTTTGGTTATTGTAAGGTAAAAACCAGTTGTATTTATGTGTGTAGTGGTCTTACTAGATGCCTTTGTTTCAAAGGAATTTGAAAATAATAATAATTCAAATTGAGTGTGTTTTCTCACGCTAGTTTTCCAAACCGACTCTGGTGTTATTTTATTATAATGCTCGGGTAAGACCGAGTATTACAAATTCAGATTAGGATGATATGGAGCTCAGGAACGAGCTGGATGACAGAGACATATTACATGTACTTGATTATTTTCCGCTATGTGTGTATGCTGTATATTCAGCACTTGTGATGACAAGTTATGATAATTGTCCAGTATTGATTTATTGATTGTTGTACTCTGGTGATTGTGCGTATAATAACAATTACAGTTTCTTTTTGTATAAAGATCTATATTTATCTATTATATATTATTCCGCTGCGATTGTGAGATTCTGTGTATTGTTGTTTCTATTTCTTCTTCTATCCTCTTCTTTCTCTTAGTTATTCGTCTTTCGTACAATTTGTGTTGGACAAGTGTAATTAAATGTCAACTCAAAGGGTACGAACGACGGGTCACTACATTTGGCATCAAAGCTAAAGGTGAAGCGAGAACCTTGGCTTTGAGGGGGTAACTCATTAGAGATAGGGTTAGTAGCACCCTAGAATGAGTTTGAGTGTGTGTATATATATATGAGCGTGTATTTGTTAGTGATATAAAATTGTTTTATATTGTGTTGTTTGATTTGTTGAGTGGCTTATGGATTCTGGTCAGTACGAGTAATTAACGTTGTTGATAGGAATCTCTAAACACTTGAACAAAGCAGTTCGACATGGTATTGTTTTGAAATTGGGTAAACGAAATAATTTTACCTTGATATTTTTATATATAAAGGAATAATTTTTCAGAAATTATTATTATATGATGTACTTGGTTGTTAGGAAATGTTAATGTTAAACTATTATCATTTGTTGTTGTGGTGATTGAATAAAAGTTGAGATTATAATGAAAATAAGATCAAAGGTTAAGAAATAATTTCATATAAATAAGATGGAATTATTTAAATATGATTTGCAACTTTGATTTACAATTTGAAATGGAATTCCTGGAGTATATTATATTAATATGGTTTATAAAAAAAATTTATAAAGGGTTTAAAGGCTAGAATTTTGGAAATTTAAATCCTGCTGGTTTTGAAGTTTGTATCCAAAAAGGTTTTGAGGAAATTATAGGGATATTAGTGGGAAAATAGTAGTGATATTATTTGGAAAATATTTTTGAATAGAAATATTTAAAAATGGATTTTAAAGGGATAAAAGCACTGAACTCACTTCGATCGCTGGAAAATAATTTTGGTGATGAGTACAACATCATCGACGCCCATTTTCGAGTTTCCAAGAGAGAAATTGCTACCATTGGAGTTTTTTTTGAGAAAACTAGTTTTGATTTTTGAAAATCCAAAGGAACATTTTGATATACCAAGGGATTTTGTGTGTGTAGGTATAACAACCCGTAATTTAAGCTATAATAATTATTTAACGAATTAATTAAATAATAAATTATGTTTGTGAAATTTTCAGAATCAAGCTACGGGAATTGCACCATTGTGTCCGTGGTGATTTTCTGATCAATTTCCATATATAACTTGTCGAAATCTGAGTCAGTATGGAGAAGATACGAGAGAAATACAAATCAAAACAAAACAAAACAAAAATATTACTAGGGCTAGGTCGACCCAAGCCTAGCTCAGGTTGACCCCCATATACTCTGGTCGACCTATAGGTTGACCCTCACTGGAGCAAGGTCGAACCGCCTTAGTTATTTGACGTAGATTCGTCCAGTTTTGAGCGAACCATCATATTTTGATTTTTCTCAAATCCTGTGCGTTTGTGCTTCCATCCGAGAGTCCCTAGCGAGCTTATGACGTGGTTGCACCAGATTTAATCTTCAAATCCAACGGTCTGAGATCCCTAAGTGACACTATAAATAAGACCCTAGGCCTTGCTATTTTTCTCATTCATATTTTCTCCAAATTGGGTTCATTGCCTGAGGCTGGACCCTAAAAAAAAAAATTCTTGGGAGGAGATCTTTTTAATAAAAATATTCTACATCCTAGAAGTGGATCCGAGAAGGCCAAGAAATAGAGCTAAGGACCACATGTGAGTATTTTGTAATTATTTTAGATTTTTAAGTAATTTAAAATAATAGGGTTCTCAACGGTTGTGGTTTTTCTGCAATTTTGAGACAGTTTTTATTTAAGTCATTTACGGTTAGTTTTTAAAGTTTTTTTCAATCTATTATATTCAGCTATTTTATTCAGTTATTTATAGTTATTTGTATTTATTTACATCTGTTTTACGTTAGAATTTAGCCTGTAAATGTTAGTTTCTTTTTATTTCTTTTTACACAAATAAAATATGAGAATATTAAAAAGAGGAGAATTCGCTAATATGGATTAAATAGAAATAAACACTGAATTTACATAAATTAGATGTAAAATAAGAAAGAACTGTAATAAAAAGACTTAAATAGACAAATTTTAGACATTTGCAAGCATGTTTATAACTAGTGGTTATAACTAAAATGATAAAATAGAAGAGTAACAATTATAACATAGGTTATAATTAAGTAGAAAGAACAGAAAAGGCTTATTTTAAAACTTAGATTAAGTTAATAAGTAAATAGCAGAAATAACAGAAGAGGCTTATTTTAAAACTTACACTAAGTTAATAAGCAAACATAGAAGAAGGGCACATACCAATAGCATTCCCTTTCAGTCAGGAACTGATGGTCTCACAATAGTTAGGTGAGGCTGGGACATGCTTATGCTAATTAGGGTATATAAGTGGCCAATAGATAGAAGCTCAAACCTTGGGATATGGGCAAGGGGCACAAACTAGAATTTGTTTGTTAGGACCGGTACTGGTAGCATTCCCTTTTAGACTTGGACTGATGGTCTCACAACACTTAGGTGAGGCTGGGCAGCATCCCTTTCAGACTAGGACTGATGGTCTGACAACAGTTTAGGTTAGGCTAGGCACGCTTATGCTGATTAGGGTAAATAATAGGTCAAAATAAGGGGCGGCAGTTAGTGTGTACCGACGATTACTAAGCGTGCAGCATCGATTTGGGTAAATAATTAGCTAATGCGTTCTAAGCGCTAAACATGTGTCTTTTGCTGTGACCAATAGGATTGGTTCACGGTGGCACAATAGAGATAGAAGGCCGATCAACGGATATAATTAGGATTTCAGCCTAAATAAATAGGATTAGGGTTTCAACTTAATCACAACAATCTAAGACAGGTGCAAATAATCACAATCAAAGGAAATAGAATCGGAAATAGTATTTTATCCCAGTTTTATCTTTTCTGTATTTTCCTTTCATACTAGAACTGTTGCTTAGCCTATTATTTTTATCTTGCTTAAGAATGCTAGTAATTACTTTCACTCACCAGACTTATAGTCTGACCCACTCCTCTATTTCCCCTTTTCCCCATACGCCAGCGGAATCGAGGACAGTAGATTTAGACTGCTTGGAGATATATTCTTGGAGTTCGTCGTGTATTCTTCTTCTTCTTTTCAGTTTTCTTTTCATTTGGCTTTTGATGTACTGGTACTTTATGAGAGGGATGATTTTTATTGTTTATGTACTTTGATAATCTGACTGAGATTGTATTTTTCATGTGACATGTGTATTCGGTTTTTAAGACATATTCTGTTTTGAAATGAAGTTTAATTTTAAATGTCTAGTTATTATTTAAATATTTCCGCTGTTTTTATTTATTTGTCTTGTGAATCTTAGTCTCTGTGATACTTTAGCTATACCTATAACGCACCACGTCTTTTAGTGTGCCCTTTTTGGGTATACTAAGGGGTGTGGGTGTTTCACTTGGTATTAGAGCCTAAGGTTATAGTATTCCTAAAAACTTGTTTTAAAAGTAAAGTATTTTTCAAAAGTAACATATCTTCAAACTAAAAGTGTTTTTCAGAAAGAAACTCTTATTATAGAAATGGTTTCAAGTATAAGAGAGTTTTTATAAAAATCCCATCAAAGTCCAGTTCAACCTTCTTTCGATTTCTTTCGAGTCTAAATTCTCTTTTCTTTGCATAGAATGGCGGAAGCCCCAAATATTCCAGTAGGTGTCCAAGTCCCTGGCTGGTTTCATAGATACCTTCAAGCTACGACACCAGAGGTGCAAGGGCAAGTGCCCAATGCAGCATCGGCGGGTAGAGATCCCATTAATCCCCCTGCAGCAACTAATTTTTCTAAGCTATGCAAGGACTTCGCTAATCTAGGAGGCAAGACATTTTCCAGCATGAAGGATTTCGTGGAGGCACGAGCTTGGTTGAGGAATACGGAGCAGATATTTGGACTGCTAGGATTGGAGGACCGACAAAGAGTTTAGCTTGCATCTTGGTAGCTGAAGGGAGAAGCTTCTTACTGGTGGGTGATCATAGAGATGGAAAGAAGAGACATTGGTTGGTCTGGATTTCAGGAAAGGTCTGAGAGAAAGTTCTTATCACAAGCCGAGGAAAGCATGCGGTTGGAGAAGTTCATTAGTCTGAAGCAAGGGAGTCTTTCAGTGAAGGAGTATATAAATCAGTTTAATGAGATATCGCGGTTCGAAATGGAGCTTGTTAATACACCGCATAAGAAGGCCATCAAGTTTGCTAAGGGTTTGAACCAGCCCCTCCAAGGGTTGGCATTGACACATGTACCTATGGGAGCGACGTATGAGTCACTCATGGAAATGGCTCTCATGTCAGATGTTACTAAGAAAGAAGAGGTTAAGGAGGTTCCTAAATCAGAAAACTCTAAGAAGCAGTGGTGGAAGAATAAGAGGGATAAGGACAAGAAGAAAGGAGGACCTCAAAAGCAGATAAAGAAGGGCGAAAAATGTCAAAATTGTGGATTGGTTGGGAATTTCACAAAGGACTGTAAGAAGGACATGATGAAGGGGAGGTGTTACAATTGTGGGCAGCCTGGGAAGCTTAGTAGAGCTTGTCCTCAGAAGGCAGTGTAGAGAACAGGCGCACCTACAGCGCAAGTACAGGCTTTGGATGCAGCACCTTCTAGTGGACCGGATCGAGGTAGGAAAGTCTCTGTAGAAGGTTTGATCTCTATTTCTGATTTTCCTATTCGGACTCTTTTTGACTCTGGAGCATCGCAGTTTCCTGGAGATTTGACCAGGCAATTAAGTACTCGACATCCATGAGTACTCGGCATCCAGGAGTACTCGGCATCCAGGAGCACTCGGCACCCAGGAGTACTCGGCATCCGGGAGTACTCGGCATCCGGGAGCACTCGGCATCCAGGAGGACTCGGCATCCAGGAGCACTCGGCATCCAGGAGCATTCGGCATCAGAAGGCGTTCGGCGTATACGACTGCTCGGCATGGCTGTATTCTTCGTCAAAAGCTATCGTTTGGCCAAAACCATCGTTCGGCCAAAAACATCGTTCAGCTAAAGGCAAACGTTCGGCCAGGGACATCGTTCGGTCAGAAGCATTGTTTGGTTAAAGCTATCGTTCGGCCAGCACCAACGTTCGGCCAGAGACAACGTTCGATCAAGCACTTCGTTCGGCCGGAGGCACGTTCGGCTTCGACTGACATTCATTCCACTCTTCCCACGCAGCAAGCATATCGTTCGGCATAGAGAGGGGGGTTCGGCATCATTGTGTTCGGCCTATTTGGTTCGGCATACGGCGAACACTATATTTGGGCCAGAGTGTTCGGCGGCCGAGCCCACCTGGGGAGTCCGACCCATCTTTGTCTATAAATAGAGGGGCAGGGGCACAGTGAAAAGGACATTTTTTCGAGAACACTGGGGAGACTCTGCCATTTTTCAGACTCATCTTCTTTACTTAGCAACTCCATTCAAGCACTTGATCTACGAATTGTATTTGTAATCAATCATTAAGAAGATCAATAAAGTTTAACCTCAAAGTGGACGTAGGCAATTACGCTGAACCACTATAAATCTGGTGTTCTTACTTTCTGCATTTAAATTAGCATTGTCTTCCTTGTTTAATTTATCTTCATCACTTATATCTCTACACAATCTTTCTCTACGAGGTTAGTGACCAATTTTGGTGCTAACACTTTGGTGCTTTCACTAAGAATTGGATTCTCAGACCTTAAAGATCTGCTTTGAAGCTACTGGATTGAATAAATCCCCCAAAGAAGATCCGACTCATTGATAGGACATCCGTTGATTCTACTCAGAGTTCCTACCAATAACTCTACAATGGCAAGACCACGTACCAGGTCAGCTTCTCATAGTGCGGATGCCCATGAGACTGCTAGCGTGCAGCAAGCAGGACCTAGCAATCTGCCAGCAATTCCGGGCGTAGGAATTGCCGCCCAGGACCAAACTCCAGTTGTCACCAGAATAGAGTTCAACGACTTGATGAGAAAACTCAGGTAAAGCAGGAGACAGCTAGGAGAGCAGATGCAAGCTAACGCCAACCTGATGGCACAACTCACTCAACAACAGCAACAGAATGCTGGGGGCAATCCCGCTCCTTATTCCTCATTCGACAGTTCAACTTCCCCTGATGAACCACCCAGGCGCAGACGCCGTAAGACTGAAGCTGCCGTTCAAGCAGGAGCTGGAAACTTCAGAACCGGAGTGCGGGTGGAGGCTGGAGGCCCAGATCATCAAAACTCTAACGATGTTGAACCTCAAGATGCACGTTTGGCAGATCACCAGGAGAGAAGGCATCAGCATGGACAGTCGCGTAGAATAGACTCTAACCTTCCACCTTGCATATAGACACCAGATCTGACAGCCATGGTCAGGCAATTAATGAAAGAAAATCAAGGCTTATCGAATGACGATTGGGGAGTATCAAGGAGTCATACTCCGTTCACAGATATTGTGCTGCAGGCGGCGTACCCTAGAAAGTTTAGTATGCCAACTATCCCTGCGTATGAGGGAAAGACTGACCCCAGACAACATGTCATGAGGTACGAGTGGATGATGGATTCAGCTAGAGAAAATGATGCAACCAAGTGTAGATGCTTTCCGATTACTCTGTCTGGGATCGCTACTATGTGGTTCACCCGACTTCCATCGCGGTCCGTATCCAATTTCAAGGAGTTGGCAAAGAAGTTTATTGAGCAGTTCAGAATACACACTACTCGTCCAAAGGACGTAATGTCTCTATCAAGTGTAATCCAAAGTCCTGGGGAGTCATTGAAGGAATATTTACAAAGATTCCATGTTGCGGCAACTGAAGTCAGTAATCCCAATGATCATGCAATTCTAATGGCTGTAATGAGAGGTGTGCATCCAGATTCTGAATTTGGAGACTGGTTGGCAGGAAAACCTCCAACTACGCTAGAGCGTTTTTACTCAAAGGCACACCAGTTCATAAGAAGAGAGGAAGCCAGGTGGGTAAGGCGAGATAAGGCCCCGGGGCCTGTTCAGGAATCCATAAAAAGCAACATTGCTGTGAAGCAGTCCGGAGACAACTCGAGAAAAGTCCAAGTTAATGTCCAGAACAAGCCCGGGCAGCCTAAGGAATCCGGAGGAAGAAATCAAGGGAAGAAGAGAGAAGCGGGGAAGTGGAAGCCGAGAATTCCGAGCTACAACGAGTATACCCCGCTGAACGCGTCTCTTGAGAATATTTACCTCTCAACCTGCAATACTTTTCAGTATAGAAAGCCACGTCCAAAAGAGTCAACCGAGGAACAGAAATGGACTGGAAAATACTACCGCTTCCATGAGACCTACGGGCACAATACGGAAGAGTGCCGACACCTACACGATGCCATAGAGAAGTTGATCAGGCAGAAGAAGTTACAAGAGTTTGTGAAGGATCCACAGGAAGGAGGACAGGGAACATCCAACCTAGGTCGTGCACCAGCTCCGCGTCATCCCGAGGAGCCTGCCCGAACTGTGGGTAGACTAGTCATAAACACAATCATCGGCGGACCTCACCCCACGGATAAGAATTGGCAAGAGATGGAGCGGTATGCAAGTTCCGAAGCATGCAGATTTTGAGTGTTGTTCGAACGTGGAGGATGGGACCCCTGCTAAGCAGCAGCGCGTAATGACAGACGATATAGTGTTCAGAAACAAAGATGCTGACCAGGTAGAGGCTGCAACCATCGACCCAATGGTCATATCTGTGACGATCGGACCGGCTTATGTGAAAAGAATTCTGATTGATTGTGGAAGTTCTGTCAACATCATCTTCAAGAAGGCTTATGACCAGATGAAAATGGAAACAAAGGACTTGAAACCGTCCAAAACTCGTATACACGGCTTTAATGGTGCAGCGACCGATGCGGTAGGATATGTTGAGTTACCAATTGAACTGGGACAAGGCGTACGTCGCAGGGTGCGAATCCTGCCCTTCGTAGTTTTGGATGTGGATTCTCCGTATAATGTATTCCTGGGCCGACCGGCCCTGGCTGAGTTTAGAGCAGCATTAGCCCCATGGTGCCTGACTTTAAAATTCCCAACTGACAAAGGAGTAGGAGTTGTTCATGGCGACCAGGCGACCGGTCGTGCATGTTATGTGGCAGAGCCCAGAGAGGCCCATCGGAGGGAGAAAGGAAAGGTTGCGGACATTCCGGTCCGCATCCTTAATAATGATGATTGACAAGTAGTGCCCGAGCCCTGGCTCGGGCATAATTCTCGGATCTTCAGAGACATAGATCCGAGAGATGACGATGGGAAACCCAGGGAAGAAAAGGCAGCGCCGGCTGAATTAACAATTGACATTTCAGTCAGCCGAGACGATCCATCGCGAGTGCTGAAGATCGGATCACAACTCAGCCTCGCAATGACTGAAGACCTTAGTGATTTCCTCCAGGCAAATCTTGATGTTTTCGCCTGGGTGCATTCTGATATGTGCGGGATTTCTCCCGCCATTACGAGTCATATGTTGAACATAGACCCGAAATACGTCCCAGTTAAACAAAAGAGGAGAGGAATGGACCCAGAGAGGTCCGCTGCTCTCAGAGAGGAAGTGGACAAACTCAAAACCAATGGGTTCGTCCGCGACGCCCTCTACCCCGAATGGGTATCGAATCCCGTGCTGGTGAAAAAGTCGAATGGGAAGTGGAGAACTTGCGTAGATTATTCCGACTTGAACAAAGCGTGCCCCAAGGACAGTTTCCCATTGCCTAGGATTGATCAGTTGGTTGACTCCACTGCAGGACATGAGCTGTTATCATTCATGGATGCATACTCGGGTTACAATCAAATCCCGATGCATATTCCGGACCAAGAACACACCAGCTTCATTACAGATGTTGGGCTATATTGCTATGTAGTAATGCCCTTCGGACTGAAGAACGCAGGAGCGACTTATCAGCGTTTGGTGAATCGAATGTTCAAAGACCAGCTTGGAAGGACGATGGAAGTCTATGTGGATGACATGCTTGTGAAGTCACGACAGTCAAACGACCACATTCGAGACTTGGCTGAAATGTTCGACATACTCAGGTATGGGATGAAGATCAACCCTCTGAAGTGTTCCTTCGGCATTGCATCGGGGAAGTTTTTGGGATTCATCATCAATGCTAGGGGAATTGAAGCTAACCCAGAAAAGATCCAAGCTATTCGAGATGTGCAAGTGCCCAGGACTATAAAACAGGTACAGAGCCTGAATGGAAATGTAGCTGCGCTGAGTCGATTCATATCCAGGGCAACAGACAAGTGCATCCCTTTCTTTGATATAATAAAGAAAGGGAAGAGGAATTTCGAGTGGACTTCCGATTGCGAGGAAGCATTCCGGGATCTGGTGAGGCATCTGGAGAGTCCACCAGTGCTGTCAAAACCAGTGGACCATGAGATGTTGTACTTGTACTTGGCCGTATCCCCACATGCTATAAGTGCGGCTCTAGTTCGCGAGGAGTACCGAATCCAAAAGCCGGTGTATTACGTTAGCAAGCGTTTAACGGGGACAGAAAGAAATTACCCTAAAATCAAGAAATTGGCCTATGCTTGGTGATTGCATCACGTAAGCTGCGCCCATACTTTCAAGCGCACTCAATCAGTGTTTATACCGATCAACCCCTACAGCAGGTACTCCAACGACCAGAAACTTCTGGAAGATTGTTAAAATGGAACATCGAGTTGAGCCAGTTCGATATCGCCTACTTGCCACGAAGAGCCATACAAGGGAAAGCATTAGCAGATTTCATCGCTGAGTTTACCATACCCGTCGAACCAGATAATCACGACATCATTCCCCTCGTTCGATGGAAATTATACACTGATGGGGCATCAAACGACCGTTGCTCCGGCGCGGGTGTAGTTCTTGTAACTCTAGAAAATCGATCAATTTGTTACACTTTGAAGCTCGATTTCCCAGCTACAAATAACGAAGCAGAATATGAAGCACTGATTGCTGGCTTGAAGCTCATCGAAGAACTCGGGATCAAATCAGTTGAAATCTTTTGTGACTCACAGTTGGTGGTTTACCAAGTGCGGGGAGATTACCAAGCAAAGGGACAGAAGCTTGCTCCGTACCTTATTCTGGTTCAAGAACTACTATTGAATCTTGAGCGTTATGATATTTCGCATGTCCCGTGCGAACAGAATAAAGAAGCCGACTCGTTGGCTAAGTTTGCGAGCATAGGCGATGCGCAGCAAATGGGATTGTATCCCGTTGAGGCCTTGCATGCCCCGAGCATAGACGAGATGAAAGTTGATCGTGTGTTGGAAACGAAAATCGAGAAGGAGTCGTGGATAACCCCATTCAAACTGTACCTGAGGACCGGGACTTTACCGGAAAAAAGGGGCGAAAGACGACAGGTCCTTCGAAAGGCCGCGCAATACGTGATGCAGGATGGATTAATGTATCGAAAAGGGTTCTCAGTCCCCTTATTACGGTGCATCGCTCATGATGAGACAAAGCGGGTCTTGAAAGAGGCTCACGAAGGGGAATGTGGCGACTATACTGGGGGCAAACGCTAGCAAAAAAGATCCTCCGCTATGGATATTACTGGCCGACCGTAAATCGGGACGCTGCAGACTACGCAAGGAAATGTGACAAGTGTCAAAGATATGCGAAAATCCCGAGGACTCCATCAACGGAACTCACACAAATGGTTAGTCCCTGGCCATTTGCTATCTGGGGAATCGACATAATCGGCTCTTTGCCTATATCCAAAGGTGGTGCGAAATACGCCATAGTTGCAGTTGACTATTTCACAAAATGGGCTGAGGCAGAACCTTTGGCCACAATCACCTCTAAGAAGGTCATTAACTTCGTTGTATGAAGCATTATATGCCGCTTTGGCCTTCCTCGCACCATCATTACGGACAATGGGACGCAATTTGAAAGCAGAGAGTTCAAAGAGTTCTGTTTAAAGTATGGCATCGAGAAGAAGTTCGCCGCCGTTGCACACCCAAAAGCTAACGGACAAGTCGAGGCCATTAACAAAATAATCAAGTCCATACTGAAGAAGCGCCTGGAGAAGGTCGGAGGCAAGTGGGTAGATGAACTCCCGACAGCATTATGGGCTTATAGAACTACCCACAAGTCCACGACTGGCCACACTCCATTTGCCTTGGAATACGGCTCGGAAGCCGTTATACCCGTGGAACTTGAAGTTCCATCACACCGAGTGACATACTATGATCCCAAGATGAACCAGGACCTCTTGTTGGAATCGCTAGACTGCATCGATGAAAAACGTGAAGAGGCCGAATTAAGGGCGGCAACGCATAGACACCGAGTCAAGCGTTACTACGACGGCAGAGTCCGCCCAAGGATTTTTGATATGGGTGATCTCGTTCTAAAACGAGTCTTCCCGGTACCATCACGTATGGATCCCAGCTGGGAAGGTCCGTACGTCATTGAACGGAAGCTTAGAGAGGGGACATTCAAGCTAGCGACCGTTGATGGCGCGACACTCCCCCGAGCGTGGAACAGTGAACATTTGCAACATTACTACATTTAGTATGTTTCTTTCCTGTTTTAGGCACAGTTATTTCCTGTATGTTTTCATTCAATCATAGCTTAGTTTCTTTTTAGCCATGTAATCAAGCAGCTTAGTTGTCTTTCATTAATAAAGGCTTGAAGCCGTATTTTCCGTGAATTACTAATGTCTCTATACCTCATAGTCGGGTGATGAATTACTAAAACTACATTATCCTGTACGATGTATGAACTCGTATAAACGATTTCAAATCTCTGAATCCCCAAAGCGCGGACAGGAGTACTCTAAGTCCCCGGAGCGTGGACTAGAGTATAAACGATCTCAAATCTCCGAATCCCCAGAGCATGGACCGGAGTACTCTAAGTCCCCGGAGCGCGGACTAGAGTATAAACGATTTCAAATCTTCGAATCCCCAGAGCGCGGACCGGAGTACTCTAAGTCCCCGGAGCGCGGACTAGAGTATAAACGATTTCAAATCTCTGAATCCCCAGAGCGCGGACCGGAGTACTCTAAGTCCCCGGAGCGCGGACTAGAGTATAAACGATCTCAAATCTCCAAATCCCCAGAGCGTGGACCGGAGTACTCTAAGTCCCCGGAGCGCGGACTAGAGTATAAACGATTTCAAATCTTCGAATCCCCAGAGCGCGGACCGGAGTACTCTAAGTCCCTGGAGCGCGAACTAGAGTATAAACGATTTCAAATCTCCGAATCCCCAGAGCACGGACCGGAGTACTCTAAGTCCCCGGAGCGCGGACTAGAGTATAAACGATCTCGAATCCCCGAATCCCCAGAGCGCGGACCGGAGTACTCCAAGTCCCCGGAGCGCGGACTAGAGTATTAACAACCTCAATCTCCGAATCCCCTGAGCGCGGACCGGAGTACTCTAAGTCCCTGGAACACAGATTAGAGTATTAACAACCTCAATCTCCGAATCCCCTGAATACGGGTCAACTTACTATAAGTCCCTGAAACGCAAGTTTAGAAAAAAATTCTAAGTGCTCAAGAAATATACAACTCATAGGTGCTTAAGTTTTGACCGTAGTTATTCAGAAAGCTAAAAAGGTAAAAGAATCGTCCAAATGACTAAGTAATTGAACTTTATTCGCCAGTCCAAAATGAGGTTACACAGTTATCCCTCCAAAACTTGGAGTCAAGAACCTATCTATACAAACTAAAGAGACCAAAGATAAAAGTAATTACAAGACTTAAGCAAGGAACTTGGTGAACGAGTATAGCGGTTATTTCTTCGGTTTCTTCTTCTTGTCTTCTTTTGTTTTTTCCGACGACTCCTCTCCCTCACGTTTTTTCTTGGATTTCTTGCTTGCTAAAGAAGCGGAGTCAGGGGTAGGAGACGGAACATCCAGTGGTTTGAACCTGCCCGGGAGAATGATTTTCAAAGGTCTGTTCCGCGGGTCGGTAAGTTCCAGTATTTCAGGTTCAACTTTGACCTCGACTTTTTTCTTCTCCTCTTCGGCGAGGCGTTCTTTCATGCCCATCTTTGAGGTATGCTCAGAGGCGCCAGTGATTTCGATTTCACCACTCCCTTCGGCAGGAGATGAAGTGTCAAGCTTATCATCATCTAGTGCCCTGATCACTTGAGCGTCAGGGCCAGGAGTTACTCCCGCGCGAGCAACATCGCTTATCTTCTCTGCCTCCTCCTTGGCGTCATCGCTCCTTGGAGTTGGCTCGGGGTCAGAGCAGCCTGCATGAAAACATAAAGAATGAACATTAGAACGAATAACCACTGCTGGAAAATGACAGATCTTTCAACTTCTAAAAAAGAAGAGTTTCCTACCGGGTTCTGGTTGGCTATCGGTTGCACGTGGGGTTTCACCCTCCAGAATAGGAGATAGCACATGAGCGTCGAGCCCGGGATCTTCAAGATCGTAGCCGGCATGCTACTCGAATGGGTCAAGTGCCGGCCGACCGGCCGGTTGAGCAGAAGGAGGAGCAGCAATATGAGGAGTCGTAGTCTCAGCCCCAGATGGGCCAGCTTCATTACTTTTCTCTTTTGGAAGGGGAGAGCCTTTGCTATAAAGCGCCAAGGCTGTTGATAATTCCGCTGGCTCGTTCCCTCTAAGAAACTCCTTCACCAAGGCATCCTCATCGACTTCTTCAGAGCCCGACTAGATTTTCCTGATCTTCACTAAAGTTTCCCAGGCCTCAGCTAGGGATTCGAGATAGCCCTCGCCCAAGAATGTCAAGTCGCCATGCATAAGGACACAGGCTCCATACTCAGCAATCAACGGGTCAAACATGCACTTGACCTCTTCCCTGCCGGCCTCTGCGGCTGCCTCGAGGTGAGAGTCAATCTCCTCCGCAGCTTTTCTTTTGCTCTCCTCACATGCTTCGTCTTTCATTTTTTCAACCCCAGCAAGTTCGTCATCGAGTTTCGCTTTCAAGAGCCGAGTAGCAACGATTTCATCACAGTATCGTTGTGACTCTTCCTAAGCGGCTACTTTGTCTTCTTTCTCCTTGGAGAGTAATTCTTTCAACTCTTTGACTTGTATGGCGAGCGCGTCCCTTTCTTTTTGGATAGAATCTTTTTCAAAGGAAAGAGCACCGCTACGCTGGACCGCTTCATCAAGTTCCTTCTTGTGAGCCATCTCTAAACGAGTGACTGCCTCAGCAGTATCTTTTGCACTTTGCTCAGCGGCTTCCAGCTTTGACTTATACGAAGCGAGCTCTTCGTCTTGATGCATGATGATGTTCTTGTCACAGCCAGCCTCCAATTTCAGACGATCAATTTCATATTGTCGCTCAACAGACACCTCTGAGATCTTTTCAACCAAGTGTACAAACGCATCATGTTGAACATAGACGTCGTTGTTACAGGCAATGGCACTCTGCTTCATGTGCCCAGGGATATGATGAATGGCTGGGAGAAATGTCAGACCATCAAAGCAAAATTTTGGGAATTTGGCCTTGAGATCGACCATCTTCTCTGCTATAGTTGGGTCAACCGCGGGAGTAGGGGGAGGAGGCCTTGGAAGTTCTGCTCTTTTTCGTTGCTCCCGAATTTGCCTTGTACTCGACGAACCGGAGTGTTGTTCTCGAGAAGCATCGGGTTGTGACCCCTTCTGTGAAGACTTCTCTCTATCCGACTCAGTTGGAGGAAGAGGATCACGGGACTGTGAAGATTGGGAATATGCCTTCTTATGGTAAGACGAATCGCGGGGACGGTTGTCTCTATCTTCGTAATCATCTATGTCCCTGCGTCTGCCCGAACCTGAATCCCGTCCGGGATGATGAAATATGGAAGAGCCGTGAAGGCGATCAAGTCCGTGGGAGCGCCCCTGTCACCTACAAAGAATAAAGATAACAACAAGTTAAGAAAAATCGGGGAAATAAGAAAAAACTTGAAGTGTATGATGAAATGCGTATGTGCGTGTGTGTACTAGTGTTCCCCCCGACAGACCGGTTCTTTTATCTTTATTGATCAGAGTATTGTCTCCCTGGGCTGGGAGTTGAACTCCCGCATTGCCTCTAGTGGGCGATGAAAACTTGAGAGCTTCAGGATCGTCAAATCCATAATTAAGTATATCGTCGGGGATGGAAAGATTCGACAGACCCCTTAGAGAACTTTCCATATGTTGTGAGGAAGCCTCTTTCTCTGGCGGGATGAGCGTAACTTTTGAAGTTCCGCCAACTTTCTCCTTCCGTATCTTGTATTTTAACTTCTTCTTTCCCTTCGAAGGGGACGATGACGTCTCAATGTCGTGAACTTCGACCGCCGGATTCCAAGCGGGACCCACATTCTCGCCTTGAGTCTCAGGAGCTTCATCCTCCTTGTGCTCACCCTCTTCGTGCGCATCGGGAGTGTGGCGTGATGATGACCCAGTTTGTTTTTTCCCTTTACCGGATGCCGGCTTGGGAATGGAAACGCCCTCCGGAAGGCTAATCCGATGACCAAGGGCTAGCAAGCCGAACCTTGACAATGATTTATTTGAAATGATGGTCCGGATGTCTCGTTCCTCGGCAGGAAGAGCTCTAATGGCTTCAACGGCCTCAGAATATCCTCGGCCCTCCGGACGCGGGTTAATACATGAAAAGATGAAACGAGAAGTTAGGAAAAGCATGACTCCAATTGAACACGAATGATGACCCAGCAAAGAGACTTACTGCCTTCGACCCATCTCCTCGCGAAACCAGGAGGGCAACGCACATAGAACCATTCCTGTTTGTACAGGGCGAATTTGCTACATGCTCCTGTCAAGATTTGGCATTTGTGGTGTGGCTCGAGGAACATGAGGGAAGGGCTATCTTTTCGTTTCTTGATCATATAAATGTATCTGATGTCGCCGGAAGTTGGAGGTCTAGAGAAGACGGCCATGAAGAGTAGATAGGTCCCATATAGAAACGCGTGACCGTTTGGGTGCAGCTGCGACGGGGCAATGTCTATGTACTGCAACACGTCTCGAAGAAATAAATTAAATGGAGGCACGCTGCCCATCCAACACATGAACTTGTTGCAGGTGGTATATCCGACTGGGGGCAGGTGAGGGCGATCGTATCGTGATGGAACTAACACGTCGACGAAAGGAATCCCATGAATGGAGCATATTCGCCGAAGTGCGACTTCGTTAATCTTCGAAGCCTGTGAGTCGATCGGGTTGTCTAAGAGAATTGTTGCCCCCAGGGCATCAGGAGCTAAGTTATGGGCAGGGGAAGTCGACGGATCTGGAGTATCAGCAACTTCTTGCCTCGATGACGGCCCGGGCCTATCAGATATAGTGGCGGAGCTAGACTTTTTAGACATCTCCAATAAATAATGAATCTGTTTGAGTGCCTGTGAAAACTATACTTGAAAAATGTTGAATATTAGAATTAACAATATGAAAATTCCCCCCACGTGGTGTGTAAACTAGTGCAAGCAATCGTGTATAAGCAATAAGAGTCTAGAGATTACAAAGATACGAAAACGAGTTTCGAATCGTTGCCTTCGAAGACCGTCATCGCTGACCATCTCAAAAAGCTCGCCTTGTGGTGACTACTGTTCCAGATTCGGAAAATGTATAATTAATAAGTGTTCGGCTAAAGTTTTGTCCGGCCAAAATAGGTTTCAGCATTCATAATCGTTCGGTTAAGTGTTGTTCAGCGCTTATGATTGTTCGGCATTTGAATTGTTCGGCCTAAGTGTTGTTCGGCGCTTATGATTGTTCGGCATTTGTATTGTTCGGCCTAGGTCTGGTTCGGCATTTGAATTGTTCGGCCTAAGTGTTGTTCAGCGCTTATGATTGTTCGGCGTTTGTATTGTTCGGCCTAGGTTTGGTTCGGCATTTGAATTGTTCGGCCTAAGTGTAGTTCGGCATTTATGCTGTTCGGCATTTACAATTGTTCGGCATTTGTATTATTCGGCATAGGTTTGGTTCGGCATTTATGTTTGTTCGGCCTAAGGTAGTTCGTCATTTATGTTTGTTCGGCCTAAGCTTGGTTCAGCATTTGTATTGTTCGACTTAAGTGTGGTTCGGCATTTGTGTTCGTTCGGCCTAAGTGTAATACAGCGTTTGTGACTGTTCGGCGAAGCGTCGTTCGGCCAGAAGCTTGTTCGATCGAGACAACGCTCGACGCACCTCCCTCAACAACGACTTCGTTCCCATCTTATTTCTCCATCCACGCCAAACTACAAGGGTGAATCGTTCGGCAGGTCATGCTAGACTTTACCATTCGACGCCCCTAACCATCTCCTACTTCTCCTGTGCTCTTTCCCCCACCAATCTCGTTCGGCACAAAAGATTTATGCCGAACCACAATACGTTTACCACACAGCTTCCTAGAAAGCTTGTCTCTGCCCACTCTTCCATCCACCCTCATCGCGTGACTCTAGCAACTTTTTAAGATACTTTAATCAAGGCTCGACCTACCCCATCAATTAGGGAGTGCGAGCATAAAGACCATGTTTAGGTGGAAGAGTCGGTACCTAGTTGATAGGATGAAGATTTGGGAGGAGTCGACGAATGGTTGGAGAATGTTAACTGGGAACTTCGGCAGGTACAAGGCAGAGGTGTTGGAAGTGTAAAAAGGGAAGAAGGAAGGAGGTGCCGGCTTTTATAGGGAAAAAGTAGAAGTCGAAAAGGCTACATCCGGTGGAACCGGTCAAAGTCACAGCGTTCGGCATCGGCGTACAATGACGTTCGGCAATTGAAGAGCGCTCGGTTTCCAATGGATCGTTCGGCATTTCTACCACGCTCGGCACACGCCTCAACTGCTGATATTCTCAAAAAGGCATCTCCATTCGAAGTTAGTCAAGGATTTGAAGCGGAACATGAAGGTTACACGAATCAAAGCGTATCACGATTCAGTCACGTAATACACTTTGGGGGGCAAGTGTTTCCTGGAGATTTGACCAGGAAATTAAGTACTCGACATCCATGAGTACTCGGCATCTAGGAGTACTCGGCATCCAGGAGCACTCGGCACCCAGGAGTACTCGGCATCCGGGAGCACTCGGCATCCGGGAGCACTCGGCATCCAGGAGCATTCGGCATTAGAAGGCGTTCGGCGTATACGACTGCTCGGCATGGCTGTATTCTTCGTCAAAAGCTATCGTTCGGCCAGAACCATCGTTCGGCCAGAAACATCATTCAGCTAAAGGCAAACGTTCGGCTAGGGACATCGTTCGGTCAGAAGCATTGTTTGGTTAAAGCTATCGTTCGGCCAACACCAACGTTCGGCCAGAGACAACGTTCGATCAAGCGCTTCGTTGGAGATTTGACCAGGCAATTAAGTACTCGACATCCATGAGTACTCAGCATCTAGGAGTACTCGGCATCCAGGAGCACTCGGCACCCAGGAGTACTCGGCATCCGGGAGTACTCGGCATCCGGGAGCACTCGGCATCCAGGAGCACTCGGCATCCAGGAGCATTCGGCATTAGAAGGCGTTCGGCGTATACGACTGCTCGGCATGGCTGTATTCTTCGTCAAAAGCTATCGTTCGGCCAGAACCATCGTTCGGCCAGAAACATCATTCAGCTAAAGGCAAACGTTCGGCTAGGGACATCGTTCGGTCAGAAGCGTTGTTTGGTTAAAGCTATCGTTCGGCCAGCACCGACGTTCGGCCAGAGACAACGTTCGATCAAGCGCTTCGTTCGGCCGGAGGCACGTTCGGCTTCGACTGAAATTCATTCCACTCTTCCCACGCAGCAAGCATATCGTTCGGCATAGAGAGGGTGGTTCGGCATCATTATGTTCGGCCTATTTGGTTCGGCATACGGCGAACACTGTATTTGGGCCGGAGTGTTCAGTTGCCGAGCCCACCTGGGGAGTCCGACCCATCTTTGTCTATAAATAGAGGGGCAGGGGCACAGTGAAAAGGACCTTTTTTCGAGAACACTGGGAAGACTGCCATTTTTCAGACTCATCTTCTTTACTTAGCAACTCCATTCAAGCACTTGATCTACGAATTGTATTTGTAATCAATCATTAAGAAGATCAATAAAGTTTAACCTCAAAGTGGATGTAGGCAATTACGCTGAACCACTATAAATCTGGTGTTCTTACTTTCTGCATTTAAATTAGCATTGTCTTCCTTGTTTAATTTATCTTCATCACTTATATCTCTACACAATCTTTCTCTACGAGGTTAGTGACCAATTTTGGTGCTAACAATCGCATTCTTTAATTTCTAGTTCCTTAGTTGATTGTTTGCATTTAGATATTTTTCTAGTAGACGACCCTATAGTTGTTTCAAACCCCATAGGAGGATCGGCACATTTATCCATGATTTGTAGGGGTTTGAAAATTTTTATAATAGGCATAGAATTTGACAGTGACGCCTATGTATTGGGATTTTCGGGATATGGGATGATTTTAGGGATGGAATGGTTATCCACTTATAGAGCGAAATTAGACTGCGAGAGGAGAGTCGTCAGACTAGATACATGTAGCGGAAGGACTCTCGAGGTTCCTTGTGACCCACAAGGGTCAGTCATGTTGAGCTTTCTTTATTCCCTTGATTCATCACTAGGAGAGTTAGATTCCGTTCCAATCGTTAGAGATTTCCCAGACGTTTTTGAAGAGGTTAGGGGACTACCCCTTAAGAGAGAGATCGACTTTAGGATCTATCTGAATGACAATGCTGAGCCAGTGGCATTGCCCGTGAGACATATGGCTCCTAGAGAGAGGAAGGAGTTAAGTAAGTAGATTGGTGAGCTATTGGAGAAAGGCTTCATTAGACGGAGCATATCTGAGTAGGGAGCGCCAGTCATCTTCGCTACAAAGGCAGATGGTTCCCATCGACTTTGCATAGACTATAGAGAGTTAAATAAGCTCACGAAGAAGAACCGTTACCCACTTCCTAGGATAGACGACCGTTTCGATAAGTTGGTTGGCTCTTTAGTATTTTCACAGCTTGACTTAGCCACTGGATTTCATCAGCTTAGGGTCGCTAACGATAGCATCGATAAGACAGCATTTAGGACACCCAATGTATTCTTTGAGTGGTCGATTATGCCATTCGGGCTGACCAATGCCCAAGCCTATTTTGTACATTTGATGAGCCGTGTTTTTCGAGATGTCCTAAATAAGTTCTTTGTAGTGTTTATGGACGACATTCTAGTGTTTTCCAAGAGTATGGAAGAGCATGCTATTCGTCTTGAGGAGGTTCTTCGTACACATCGTGTTAATCAGTTCAAAGCAAAATTCTCGAAGTGTCACTTTTGGCGTGAGGAGGTGCGTTTCTTGGGGCACTTAGTCTAAAGAGAGGGTTTAGCTGTGGATACTGCTAAGATAGTAGCAGTACAGGATTGGAAGGCCCCCAAGAACGCTACTAAAGTTAGAAGCTTCCTAGGTTTGGCTGGCTATTATAGGAAGTTTATCAGAGATTTTGCTAAGATTTCAGCACCGCTTACTTGCCGAATGTGAGGATTCCTTCACGATGCTGAAGAGGCCCCTTACTAGTGCACCAGCGTTAGTTTTACCCGACATAGTTAAGCCTTTTACAGTATACAGTGATGCATAAGGGACGGGCGTTGGAGTAGTATTGATGCAAGAAGGGAGGGTAGTATGTTATGGATGTAGACAGTTGAGAACTCATGAGAAGAAATACCCCACCCATGATTTGGAGTTAGCTTCTATTGTTTTCACGCTCAAGTCTTGGAGACATTACTTGCTTATAGAAAGGTTCGAGCTTTTCACTGACCATAAATCATTAAAGTACCTATTCTCACATAAGGATTTAAACTTGAGGCAGCAACGTTGGATGGAGTTTTTGGCATCATATGACTTTGAGATAGCTTACACCCCTGGTAAAGGGAACATGGTTGTGGATGCGTTAAGTAGGAAATGAGCAACCCTTAGTCCATTGTTCGTGGAGTGGAAAAGCCTAGAGTTTATTTCCACCTTTGATTTTAAGCCTTCTACGGAGATTACCCCTAGATTATTGGCAGCACTTGAGGTTAAGGCTACCCTTATAGATCAGATTGGCTCAAGCCAGCGAGAGGATTCGGAGCTTATGGATTTTCTAGAGAGGATTAGCAAAGGAAAGGTCTCTAGACATCTCCCACGCTATTCCATTGATAGTAAAGGGTGGCTAAGGAGAGACAAAAGACTTTGTCTCCCCCGCACTAGTGATTTGATGAGAGCAGTTCTAGAAGAAGCACGCCATTCTCGAATGACTATTCATCCGGGTGGTGATAAGATGTATAGGGACATGAAGAGAGTGTTTTATTAGAGCGGCATGAAGAAGGATGTGGCAGAGTTTGTAGCTAAGTGTCTTGTGTGCCAAAGTGTTAAGGCGGAGCAACAGAAGCCCGATGGATTGCTTCAACCATTGGATGTACCCGAATGGAAGTGGGATAGTGTTTTGATGGACTTCATAGGTGGTTTACCCCGATATAGGAAGGGGAGTACAAGTATTTGGGTGATTGTAGATCATTTGACTAAGAGCGCCCACTTCATTCCGGTCAAGAGTAAGAGGATGATGACTTATTTGGCATCCTTATACATTCGTGAGATAGTCCGACTCTATGTAGTTCCCTCTAGCATAGTGAGAGATAGAGATCTTATCTTTACTAGCGAGTTTTGTAGAAGCTTGCAAGAGGCTTTAGGTACACAGCTTAGATTGAGTACGGCCTATCACCCTCGGACGGATGGCCAAATGTAGAGAGTTAATAGAGTTCTTGAGGATTTGTTGAGGATGTGCATTCTTGATTTTGGAGGAACTTGGGAGGATCATCTTCCATTAGTAGAGTTCACACATAATAATACCTTTCAAGCTAGCATTGGGATGGCACCTTTTGAAGCTCTTTATGGAAGACCTTGCAAGCCGCCTTCGTGTTGGTTGGAGTCTATAGAGAGATTGCTACTAGGTCCCGACATGGTTAGAGAGACTTCGGGAAAGATTGATTTGATTAGAAGAAGAATGAAGACAATGCAGGTAAGCGAAGAAGGGATATTGAGTTTGAGATAGGAGATTTGGTTTTCATTAAGGTGTCTCCGCTAAGAAAGGTAGTGAGGTTTGGATCAAACAGGAAACTTGCTTCCATATTCGTAGGATCGTTCCCTATTGTGGAAAGGGTAGGGAAGATGGCGTACCGGATAAAGCTACCCGAGAGGCTCGTGGGATTTCATGATGTTTTTCATGTTTCGCACTTGAGAAAGTACTTACATTATTCAACAGAGGTAGTGGAACCTAGCCAACTTGAAGAAGTTGAAGTGGAGAGAGAAGCATTGGTTCGTCGCATTCCTACCAAGATCGTTGGACATGATATCAAGAAGCTTAGGAATAAGGAAGTCCCTTTGGTTAAGGTGCAGTAGGGAGAAAGCATTGAGGATGCTACATGGGAGGTTGAAGACAAAATACGTACCTCTTATCCGCATCTTTTCAATGGTACGTCTCGAATTTCCTATTTCCATCTTTAGTTTTGAATAGGTTCTTTCCTTTAGTATCCTTTGGGAGGGTAGATCTTAGGATTTAACCTATAGATGGTAGGACTAAATGTAAACATGTTACTAGAACATGTTATGTATGTTGGACGCTAGTGGTTGCAAGTGTTTGCTAGTGGATGCTAATGGACGCATATATATACACTAGGAACTATTATCTCTTAAGGATCTGCCTAACTAGGTCACTAAAACATATGCATATGGATGTGTGTACATTTGCATTTTTATTTTATTTCCATGGTTTCTATAAATGGATGATTATCATATGATTTTTGCATTTGGATGATGATTGTAGCACGAATATAGAACTATCAGTTATCATTAGGGAATTTGCATTCATTTGGATACATGACACGGATATGATTGCATTAAAGGAGGTCGACTGAATCAGTAGACCGCCTAATCTTTTGCATTGGTTAGGGACATTGACACTACAGTATTACATATAACATAAATTGCATTAGAAAGCTTAAGGACAATGGATGTAATGGATGATGGTTGAATATGTGGTTGTAGAATTTTGATGAAAATATTTATTTCATTCTTCTGTCCTTAGAGATTTCGGGGACGAAATCTTTTAAGGAGGGGAGAATGTAACAACCCAAAATTTAAGCTATTATAATTAATTAAAGAATTAATTAAATAATAAAATAAGTTTGTAAAATTTTCAGAATAGAGCTACGGAAGTTGCACCATTGTGTCTGTGACGATTTTCTGATCAATTTCCATATATAACTTGTCGAAATCCGAGTCAGTATATAGAAGATACGAGAGAAATACGAATCAGAACAAAACGAAAAAAAAATATTAATAGGGCTAGGTCGACCCAAGCCTAGCTCAGGTCGAGCCAATGGTCGACCCCCATATACTCAGGTCGACCTATAGGTCGACCCTCACTGGAGCAAGGTCGACCTGCCTTAGTTATTTGATGTAGATTCGTCCAGTTTTGAGCGAACACGTCATATTTTGATTTTACTCAAATCCCGTGCGTTCGTGCTTCCATCCGAGGGTCCCTAGCGAGCCTATGACATGGTTTCACCAGATTTAATCTTCAAATCCAACGATCTGAGATCTCTAAGTAACACTATAAATAAAACCCTAGGCCTAGCTATGTTTCTCATTCAGATTTTCTCCCTATTGGGTTCATTGCCTGAGGCTGGAACCTAAAAAGAAAATTTGTCTCAAGAGGAGATCTTTTTAATATAAATATTCTATGCCCTAGAAGTGGATCCGGGAAGGCCAAAGAATAGAGCTAAGGACCACATGTAAGTGTTTTGTAATTATTTTAGATTTTTAAGTAATTTAAAATAATAGGTTTTCAATAGTGGTAGTTTTTCTGCAATTTTGAGACAGTTTTTATATAAGTTATTTACAGTTAGTTTTTAAAGTTCTTTTCAGTCTATTTTATTCAGCTATTTTTATTCAGCTATTTTATTCAGTTATTTATAGTTATTTGTATTTATTTACATTTGTTTTACATTATAATTTAGCCTGTAAATGTTAGTTTCTTTTTATTCCTTTTTACGCGAATAAAGTATAAGAATATTAAAAAGAGGAGAATTCACTAATATGGATTAAATAGAAATAAACACTGAATTTACAGAAATTAGATGTAAAATAAGAAAGAACTGTAATAAAAAGACTGAAATAGACAAATTTGAGACATTTGCAAGCATGTTTATAACTAGTGGTTATAACTAAAAAGATAGAATAGAAGAGTAACAATTATAATATAGGTTATAATTAAGCAGAAAGAACAGAAAAGGCTTCTTTTAAAACTTAGATTAAGTTAATAAGAAAATATTGCAAAAATAACAGAAGAGGCTTATTTTAAAACTTACACTAAGTTAATATGCAATTATAGAAGAAGGGCCCGTACCAACAGCATTCTCTTTCAGTCAGGAACTGATGGTCTCACAATAGTTAGGTGAGGCTGGGACACGCTTATGCTAATTAGAGTACATAAGTGGCCAATAGATAGAAGCTCAAATCTGGGGATTTGGGCAAGGGGCGTAGAATTAATATAATTTGTTTTTTAGGACCAGTACCGGCAGCATTCCCTTTCAGACTAGGACTGATGGTCTCACAACACTTAGGTGAGGCTGGGCAGCATCCCTTTTAGACTAGGAATGATGGTCTCAATACAGATTAGGTGAGGCTGGGCACGCTTATGCTGATTAGGGTAAATAAGAGGTTGAAATAGGGGGCGACAATTAGTGTGTGTCGGCGATGACCGAGCGTGCTGCATCGATTAGGGTAAATAATTTGCTACTGCATTCCAAGCGCTAAATAGGTGTCTTTTGCTTTGACCAACAGGAATGGTTCACAGTGGCACAACAGAGATAGATGGCCGATCAACTGGTAGAATTAGAATTTCATCCTAATTAAAAAAGGATTAGGGTTTCAACCTAATCACCGCAAACTAAGACAAGTGCAAACAATCACAATCAAAGCAAATAGAATCAAAAACGGTATTTTATCCCTGTTTTATTTTTTCTGTATTTTCCTTTTATACATAACTATTGCTTAGTCTATTATCTTTATCTTGCTCAAGAATGCTAGTAATTACTTTCACTCACCAGACATATAGCCTGACCCACTCCTCTATTTCCCCTTTCCCCCCATAGGCCAGTAGAATCAAGGACAGTAGATTCAGACCGCTTGGAGATATATTCTAGGATTTCTTCATGTATTCTTCTTCTTCTATTCAGTTTTCCTTTCATTTGGCTTTCGATGTACTGGTACTTTATGAGAGGGATGATTTTTATTGTTTATGTACTCTGATGATGTGACTGATATTGTATTTTCCACGAGACATGTGTTTTGGTTTTTAAGACATATTCTGTTTTGAAATGAAGTTTAATTTTAAATGGCTATTTATTATTTAAATGTTTCCGCTGTTTTTATTTATTTGTCTTGTGAATCTTAATCTCTATGTTGCTTTAGCTATACTTATAACGCACCACGTCTTTTAGTGTGCCCTTTTTGGGTATACTAAGGGGTGTGGGGTGTTTCTATATATATATATATATATATATGATTTCAAAAATATTTCGAAATACTTTAGAACAAGGTGTTAAAAACTCTGGGATTTTGATGTTTATTTGAAATATAGGAAAATAGGTTTGATAACTTATAAATTTTGGAAAAATTTGCAAGTTAAAGCAATATTTTAAAATTGTTGAATATGAATGCAAGGAAAGTAAATCTGGAATTGCACTTGGACATGAAATTTAAACTTAAGAAAGATTAAACAAAAATAATTTTGAAAGGAATTTGACCTGAGTTAAGGGATGATCTAATTGAATGAATTGGTGAGTGAATGTGATTTTTGAATACGGTTGAAATATTGAAATTGAATCAAATGGATTGTGTCAAAGGGGATTGATTGAATTCTGAAATTAATTAATGGAACGAGCTAATTATAGAAATTAGTGAATTGGATATGATTTGGAATGTTGATTGATAAAATTAAATGCCGAAATAGGAAAATGGAATTGGATTTGGTCTAGAATGGATATTGACTTAAATGGTGAAGTGGTACGTAATCTAAGAACATTTGTATAAAATGTTTATAATAGACTTAAGAAAATTTGATGGTGAAATCATTAAGTGAGATTAGTATGGAAAGGAGTATACTAAGTAAATATTTGAATGTAGATCAAACAAATGTGAATAACTGAAAGTGGAAAATTGAGAGTGAATAGAATGAATGTGAATAAAAGGAAATTGATATAGCTAAGAATCAATCGAAATAAGTACGTAAGTTGTACGTATATTATTTTATCCACATAACGGTTTGATCCAGATTCGAGCACAGAATTCGAGATGATTTATATCGATCCGAGTTAGGATTTTTCCACTCGATTTTCGACGGCGAACACTAGATATGGATTTTTGGTTGATTCTGAAATTCTATATCATAGTGCATGGCTATGCATGGAGAATGACGATTTCTGATCAAGGAACCAGACCGGAGTCCGCACTAGAGTGTTGAGTTAATGATGCTAGTTCGGAAGTGGATATTGTATGATCAAGTGAGCGATCAGATTAGATATTGTGTATGAATGATATATGTACATCGTACGGGCTTAAATATAGCAAATATTGGAAATTGAGATTTGCAGAATAATATGTTTATGAAATATATGATTGGATATCATTAGCAAATAAGATGCAGGTGTATAAAAGCAAGAACTAAATTGGTGTCTTCGATATCATAAGGAAATTGGATTTCCCTAAAAAAGGTACATGTTATATTATTGTTTGAATTTGATGGTTTTATGATTGAGCCACTTGGCTTTTGTTTTCTTCTACTGATTTGGGACCATAGTGGCGATTTGTAGTTGTTCTGATCTAGCTGCGCAAAGGAGACGTTGGCAAAAAATTTCGGAAATTTAAGGAATTAGAAATTTTTAAAGAAAATTTTTAATATCTGAAAATTTGATTTTGGATTATAATTTGAAATAATTGAGTAAATAATATTTTTTGGAATCTATGGATGAATTTGGAAATTAGTAAAAGCGATAATGTGGTTTCAACAAATTGGTTTTGGGAAATTATTTCAACTTATTGACTTTGGGAAAGTTAATGAGTTTTGGGACATTCTACTTACATTGGCAATTTCGGGGATGAAATTCTTTTAAGAGGTGAGGAATGCAACGACCCGGAAATTTGGTTATTTGAAATTGGAATATATAATTGATTTTTAAATATTTAAAAGTTATTTTCATAAATTTAATAGCTTGAATTTCAAATATAACAATTTATTGATGATTTAATTGTTGAATTAAATAATTTAAATCGTTAAAATAATTTAAATCTTGGATTTTTATTTGGATAAAAATAGTTTAAAGGCTTAATAATTTATATTCATAAGAATGAAGGTAATAAAACTTTTAGATTGAATTTAAAAGTGATTTACTCGATTTAAAAATAATTCGTTTTAATTAACGAGTAAAAATAGCTTTCCGGGGCATAGTCTTGGATTTTGACGAAACTAGTTCCATTGGATCTGTAATAGTGTATTATTATCGGATTTCAAGTTTCATAGCATTTGGAGTTACCGTTTGGTCGTACGGAATAGAAACACGATGAAATTAATATCGGTAATTTAATATTATAATTGGGTTCAAAAAGATATCTTTTCCATACGATCGAATTGGGTCTTAGAACTTGTTCCATTTCGTTCGAAATAGGGGCATAACCTTAGGAACGCCTGGCGGCACACTTTAATAGGGGTTCGAAATAAATATCTAGATATTTTAGGATTTGATATATATATATATATATATATATATATATTATCAAATATATTTTCAGCCGAATTTTTTTTGTCAAACTCTATCCTACTGTAGCCACCCTATACTCGTGACTATCTAATCCTTTTCAAACACTCTTCTTTCCTTCGTTTAAAAACAGAGCAAAGAAAGAAAAAGTTCGAAACTTTAAAAATTAAAATCTCAACAAAAACAGAATAAAAAATCTTGGATCAGCTCTAAAAATAATAGCTTAGCAAGTACTTCAATTCGATACACTATTTGTAGGGTGCGATCGAGATTGGGAAAGCTCGACAGTATTGTCTCATACGAGTTTCAAACTAGGGTTCGATTTTTTGCTTGATTGGGTGCTCAATTTGTATTTTTGTATTCGTATTTGAATTCATCGTGGAGAATCGCATCTGGAGTCAAGAAACGGCGTGGAGCGGCGTTGAGGAAGTTGTCGTGACCTATTCACATATGAAGGGGATGGGGTGTGTCGCTTTTGTCAAGAAGAAGGCGGAGGCGTTGTAATTTAGGTGGTTGAGTCGTATGTGAGGAGAGCGGCGTGTAGGTGGGCTTGGTTGCGGCGCTGGTGATCTAGAGGGGATGTGTACGTGCATGTATCTACGTGTGTACGTAGGAAGCTTCACTGGATCGAAATGAAAAGATGAATGGGGAAGATGAGGTACTATAGATGCGGTTGGGTTTTATTTCGTTGGGTCGGGATTTAGAATATAGGTGGGTAGTGATATATCAATGGTAATTAATTTATATAAATTGTTATTAAAATTCAAATTTTTATAAATTGTGTAACTCATTCGTTTTAGGTTCAAATCCAACGCGGTCAATCACGTTGGGTTCGTATTAACGAGATCTTTGATTTGGAATCAAATTGGTTGAGTTTAGAGCTTGTAGAATTTTTAGATAAATTTAAGCGCGTTCGAATTTAATCGAAACCAAAACGTGAAAGCGACAATAAAAATCATGGTGAGTAAATCTCACTGAATTTGGTTGACTAGATTTATTTATAGCAATTAAAAATTATTTATTGGTCGATTGGATTAATTGATAAATTATTATTACAAGTTGGATGTTATATTATATACATAGTAGCATATATTAGTAGTTGGATATATTTCCCGCCTATTGGTGCGGATGAGACCCTATGCGCCCTACATAATAGCGGATGACCCTATATTACCGCGATATCCTGCCTCGAAGTGGGATTGGTATTTTATGTTATCTAACATCTTTGGATGCAGGGAAACAGGTTGGAGGGATCCAACTGGATTCTTCAAAATTGTTGTTTTAATTTCATATATAGTGATATGATATGTTTAAATAATCGATGATAGATTGTAGTGTGACTTGAATTTATTGGATGCTATAGTAGAATTGGCCTATATTTTGGTATTTTAAAATACCATAAATATTATTTTGGAATATGAAAAGAAATTTAAAGGGGATTTTTGAAGTAAAATATTTATATTGAGTTTGGGATTATTTAAATAGATATTATTTTGGTTAAAATAAATGATTTGGTTTTAAATTTATACTTTACTATTTCATAAAATAATTTAAATAGAGATTTTAAAATAATGTATATAAAAGATTTTTAAACAGAAAATTTAAGTGATATTTGTTTAGATGTAAAAGAGTTTTAAAAATCGGGATTTAAATAGATTGGGAGAATAAAGGGAATTTGGAAATAAATATAAAATTGTTGTACTGAATTTTTAGTAAAATTTTTAAATTACAAAAGGGAAGTAGAAATCGAGATTTGATTGGTTTAGAATATAGTTGGGTTATTTGAGAAATAGGTTTTAAAATGGGATTTAAATTGGAAATCGATTTTTAAATGGATTTTTGTAATATAAACCTTTACAAACTAGGAATGAGTTTGGAAAATTTATAAACGATGTTTATAAATAAGTGGAATGATTATAAATTGATAAATTGGAAATATAAATTCACAATAAGAATTTAGATATGGTGATCGGTTTAGAAGGAATAGTAGATCTTAGTTTGGAATTTGGAAAAAATGTATTTATGAAATTGGAAACATAAATCGATTTGTGATAAATCGAGAGAGATTTATAAATATTATATTGGTTATATTGGAATTGAAAAAAAATATATCGAGAAGCTGAGTTTGTTTTAGAAAGAGGATTTTTAATTCATAAACTTGGTAATTTAAAAATGTTTAGCATTAAAATATTTTAGAAAGTTAGTTATTTTAATATTTAAATTTGTTGAAATGAAATACTTAGTTTATTAAACAAGTTTTGTAAATCGATTAGAATTTTATTAATAAACAAGAATTAGTTAGTGATGTTTATTTTAAAAGTGCCTAGATATTATAAATAATTATTTAACCATATTTTTGAAAATTATTATTTTATGAATATATATATATATAGAATTTAAAGGTAAGTAATTGGAATTTATTTATGCATACTCTCGAGATTGTAAACCGGATTTTATTGAATGGATATGGTTGTATAAGTGAAATGTTATAATAGGAATTCTGGGAAACTTAAGAAAAATTCAAAAATGCTAGATACGGGAACTTTGAAAGTTAATCTGAATTCATAAAAAGAAGTTAAAATTTTATATTTGGATTAGAATTAAGTATAATTGAATTTGTTGGAAATTGTAGAAAGGAATTAATTAAGTTCCGGAGATTTATGAAATAGGGTATGAAATATTCCATAAGTTTGGATATAAAAGAGATTTTTGAGAACATGTTTATGAATATTTTTCCTAAGTGATGAAAGGAGGTTTTTGGGAATATTTTAAGTGTGGAATGAATGGTATAGAAATATATTTTTCTAAGTTATATAAATTGAATTCAGAAATGTTTATAAGTGCCGATATGGGTTGTGATATCCGGTTATGGATTTAAGAAATTGAAATGGTTTCAATATTGAATTATTGAAAGAGTTTTGAATATATATATATATATAAATATATCTTAGAATTGAAAAAGGCTTAAATCACACTTTTATCACACTAGTGCCTAAAACCAAACAGCCAAATTGTATCTCTGATTACAGGCCTATTGCATGCTGTAATGTCTTATACAAAATCATTTCTAAAATTATATGTAATAGAATCAAACCTTTCTTACCTCATCTTATATCAGAGAACTAGTCTGCTTTTATTCCAGGAAGATGTATTGTTGAGAATATCCTTCTTGCACATGAACAAATTAGACAATTCAATAGAAAAGGCAGTGATAAAATGTGTCTAAAGATAGACCTTCAAAAGGCTTACGACATGATTAATAGGAAGTTTATATGCCACATGTTGAATATAATGGGCTTCCCTAATAATCTGGTCAAACTGATAAGAAAATGTATCTCTTCCCCCACTTATTCTATCCTTGTTAATGGTAGTCCTAAGGGATTTATTTCCAGCAATAGAGGGTTGAGACAGGGAGATCCACTCTCCCCTTATCTTTTTGTGTTGCTATGGAGTTTCTTTCACTGATGATGTATAAAGCTCACAAGGCTGATAATTTCCAGCGTATTTACAATCAAGATCCAAATGTCACTCATCTTATATATGCAGATGATCTCATGATTTTTCTAAAGCCAAGCTTAAGTGTGCTAGAACTATCAAAGAGATGATGCAGAATTTAAAAGATTTGGCAGGTCTTAATGTAAACAATCTGAAGTCTAAAGCCTATTTTAGCAGAGGTGTGATAAACAGAAATGGTTTGCTCAATATTTTGGGTATGAGAGAAGGATCATTGCCTATCAAATACTTGGGAGTTCCTCTGTCCTATAATTATCTTCACTACACTAATTGTGGTTATCTTCTTGATAAAATTCAGCTCAGAATGGATGGGTGGGACTGTAGGCTACTCTCTATGGCAGGTAAGATTGAGCTCATTCACTCAGTTATTAATCCTATGGTTCTATACTGGATGATGACATACCAACTGCCTATTGCAACAATTGATAAAATTAATAAGATATGTGCTAATTTTATTTGGGGAGGCATAACTCATAAAATAGCTTGGGATATCTTATGTAGACCTAAACTTGAAGGAGGGGTGGGCCTGAGAAACTTTAGAGACATTAGAACTGCTACTGCTCTTAAATTGTTGTGGCATTATATTAACAACAATAATCTATGGTCTAAATGGATGTACGAAAGATACTGTAAAGATAAATACTTCTGGACTATGGAAATTGATAATAATAGTTCATGTACCTGGAAAACTATTCTTAAACACGGGCAGAAAGGTCTACAACACATACATAGAAATATAGTTGATGGGCAAAATACTCTTCTATGGCATGACCCTTGGATTAACAATGAATTATTGGTTAATATCCTTGGGTGGGATGCTCTTGGCTTGAATGGTGGAGACAATTTGAAGGTCAGCAGTATTATACAAGATAATACTCTTAATCCAGAGATATTCCATTTCACTAGACAAATCAATCAAATCAATAATGTGGAAATATCTACTAATTATGACTCAGATTTTTGGAGCTGGAACAATAATCGTAATGGATTTACTTTCTACTCTGCATTGGATTGTGCTAGAAGTCATTTTCAGCCTGCAAATTGGTCTAAAGTAATATGGAACTACTGCAACAGCCCTAAAATGGTTCTATGCGCTTACAAAGTAATGTTAAGTAGAATTCCTACCAAAGACAAACAGATTGAATGGGCATATTCTATAGATCCTATATATGTACTTTGAAAATGTGAATCAGAAGATAGGAATCACCTGTTTTTCCAATGTTCGTATTCAGCTTATCTCTGGACTCGAAGCAAAATGAAGCTTGGCATGAATCTGAATGGTCCGATGCTGATCGATGAAGAAGTTGCTGCTTTATACGACTCGTTTAAATTGGCGAACCAGATCAAAGATCTGGCCTTTTGTAGCTTCGTCACGATTATCTACCATATCTGGTTGGAACGAAACTCTAGAATCCATGAAGGAATAGAGACTGACAAGCTTCGAAGATGGAACCTTGCAGAATTAGATATTAAATTTCAGATGACTAAAAGTAGAAGGAAGACGATGAGATCGAGAGAGAATGAAAATATTTTAGAAAGATGGGGCATTGACTTAGTGGATACCGGCTAAAGTTTCAAACTAGTTATTTCCTTTTTCAGCCGGTCAAAAAGTAGGAGGAAGACGATGAGTTCAAGAGAATCTGAGAATTTTTTAGATTGTTAAGGCATTGGCATTTGCCACGTGTTTTGTTTCTGCTTATACCGGGTTGTTGTTTTACCCGTTTTGCTTTTCTTATGGATGGTTTGTACATATACTTTGTATGTATTTTTATTGATGCTTTATCAATAAAGCACCGCACTCTTTTTCCCTTACTAGTTATCACGTTGATAGTTAGTAAGGTTTTTAATGAGGCGGTTTACCCAGTTTCAAATATATATATATATATATATATATATATTGAAATAAATATTATGGAAAATTTATAATATGGGCCTAGTGACTGCTTTTATGTGCAACTTGATAGTTAAATAATCGACTAGGCCAAATTCGTTGATCGTTTTGAAGAGATCGGGATCAGATTTAATTATTCGAAAACCACTTCGATCTGATTTGTGCGTTACGAATTGTGATATCATGAAGATAATGAAGATGGTGGTCTTTGAAGAGATTGGTTTGTCCAGACCCAGGACAACTTGTATGGATGAATGCTATCATTGCATTGTCGCCTGGAAGGCAGTGTTAGCATTCCAAGTATGAATGCTATTCTAAAGGTAAAACGTAGCCTCAAGCCTCATCAACCGGGAATGACTAAGGAGATGCAGCAGGGCCAAGTGGGTCACACCCAAGTAGGGTATGTTATCACCTTTCTAAATACCCTCGGATATATTATATTAAAATTATGGATATGGTTGTGCATGAAAAAGAGAGCGCTAGATTAGGGTGGGAACACCCGGGGTGATAACATATTCAGTACTATCTAGGTTATGGGTAGGCCCGTCCTGTGTTGGCAGGGGATCCAGGCGAAGTCCTCGGTACATTTTTCTAGAAGTGTACTGTGATGGGCGGTACCCCGTAGCCCAGTCATTGTATGGAATCAAATATCCACTATGAGCCTGTATGGTTTTTGATTGTATACCAAATATTGATGAACCGTAAGATGCAAGCACTTCAGCTATTTTCTAATTTACTTTCTATAGACACTATTATAATATCAATGACTTTGATATAAAATGTTTTAGTTATCGTAAGGTAAAAACCCATCTTATTTATGTGCGTCGTGGTCCTACGAGATACCTTTGTTTCAAATGATTTTGAAAATAATAATAATTCCAATTGAGTTTGTTTTCTCACACTGGTTTTCCAGACTGACTCGGGTTTTATTTTATTCTAATGCTCGGTCAGACCGAGTATTACATATTTAGATTAGGATGTTGTGGAGCTCAAGAGACGAGCTGGATGACAGAGACGTATTACACGTACTTGATTATATTCCGTTTTGTGTGTATGCTGTATATTCAACACTTGTGAGGACAAGTTATTATAATTGTCCAGTATTGATTTATTGATTGTTGTACTATGATGATTGTGCGTATAATAATAGTTACAATTACTTTTTGTATAAAGGTCTATATGTATCTATTATATATTGTTCCACTGCGATTGTGAGATTCTGTGTATTATTGTTTCTGTTTCTTCTTCTATCCACTTCTTTCTCTTAGTTATTCGTCTTTCATACAATATGTGTTTGACAAGTGTAATTAAATGTCAACTCAAAGGGTAGAACGACGGGTCGCTACAGAAAACTCACCATTCTCCTTCAAGAGGAGTCGTAACAAAGACGCGCTTTCTCTAGAAAAAAGGCATACCACTGATATTTAAAACATACTAGCGCAAAACTTGTTGACAAAGCATGGGTTTCGTGGTAATCCACTAATTCAAAAAAAAGAACTTGACTTATGTAGAACGTCGCTATATAATTCCTATTCGTTATTTACCTTCAAATCAAAGCGAAAGCTATAATCATACAAAATGAAAAAATCATTTAATTACATTCTCTAGAAATACAAGAGAGAATGTCTCGTTTTTCCCACCAAAATTGCAATCAGAATCCATTCATTACGTCCTCACTTTTAATTATTATTATAAAAGAATTTATCTCCACAAGAAAAAGGAACATCAATGGCAACCTGCAACCTCCACCAAATTCACCCTGATTTTGTCGTCGTTGAAGTTCCGCAGTGTTGTTGCTGTTATGCATTAGGATTATTAAATCAACCGCAAGAGGTAGAGGAAGTAAACAGTGCTTAATCCAGCAGCACAATTCACCAACAGCCTAATGTCTTTAATCATCACATAATAGCTACATACTTTATGCTTTATGATTTAACTACAACTATGTTCTAGATGGATTTGGCCATCTGGGACGCTTCCGGTGAAGACCTTGTGCTAGTGACATATTCACCTTATCGGACAATCTGGGTTGAACCCATCATCATCAACCCAGTCGATTTGGCTCCAGACTTGCCACCTTCCCAAACGAGCTATGATTAGGAAGTCATCATCCCCTTTTTGTTAATCGTCTCTGATGCTTGGTCCTGAGATATCGACACCATTTTGAATATGTATATATTGGCTAATTATTTTGAAAAATGTAACATATTACAATATATGAGTAAATATTTTGGTATGTTTGTTTAGTTAAATTTCTAGAGTGATGTTGCGTAACTGGAAGTGTGTTTAATTGATTCATATTTTGGTATGTTAGTTTAGTTAAATTTCTGGAGTGATGTTGCATAACTGAAAATGTGTCTAATTGATTCATATTTTGTTATATGATGTTTTGTTATAAAGGAAGAAATCGAAAGGTTTGGAACTCTCCAACCTTGTCGAGAGCTTGTTGAGCGTAAGGTTTGGAATTCTCTAACCTCATCGAGAGCTTGCTGTCGAAGGGTTAAACCATTAAATTATTAGATCTTCCGACAATAAAGAAAAGTTGTAGTCAGAATACCTTCCGACCTCGTTGAAAGGTTCAAAGAGGGTAAATCCAATATTGCCACCTTAATCTCCTTCGAAGGGGTAGAAAGGTCGTTTTAAGTTACCAAAATTATACCTAAATCAATTCTAGGCTGCCCTATTCAGTCTAACCAAATCCTAACCCAATACTAAATACAGTTTTAAATCCTCCCTGAAAAATGAGTGAAAGGGGATGCTAATATATAGTTCTTAATACAATTTAAGAAGTGGCCTCTTTGTTTTAAAAAGGTCAAGCTGTTTGAGAGAATTCTTTTACTTGTACTCAGTAATTATGCTTGCAGGAAAATGAGGTTGGAAATTTTATGGCTTTCAGAGAAGATGACTTGGAAAGTCAAGAGCATCCGTTTGCATGCAGGGGGCCAAATATTACTTAAAAACTCCACCTTCCATCTAAGAAGGAAGGACTTTCAGCAAGAGACAAAAGGAAGGAGTTTAGATCAAACCTTTCGAAGAAGTCGAAGGGATGCATTCGATAATGTGAAGCAATTCAAGACCTTTCGGAGGGGACGGAAGGTTTAATTCCACAATATTCAAGAAGTTCTTACCTTCCAAAGAGGGTGAAGAAATCAAGGCAAGGGCATGTGACTCTATAACGACCTTTTCGAAAGCATAATAAGCCTTTCGGACCGGTTGGAACACATACTTAATACCTTTCGACCATGTCGAAAGGTTTATGATAAAGGCAGCATTCATAAGTCAACAAAGAATGAAAGGCAACCTTCCGACAACATTCAAGGACAGCACGGCTCTTGACAGCATTCAAGTAAAGAGCAACCTTTCGACAAGGTCGAAGGGCTCACAATAGTCAAGTAAGAGATAAACCTTCCGACAAGGTTGAAAGGTTCACCATGTCATATAGAAGACAGACCCTTCGACAAAGACGAAAGGTCCATGAAAGCATATAAAGGAATAGACCCTTCAATAGCGTTCAAAGATCCACGATGGCTTGCTAAAGGAAAACCTTTCGATGAAGTTGAAAGGTTTGCAACTGCATATAAAACGGAGACCCTTTGACCCGGCGGAGGCATGAAGTCGAAAGCATAGCCGTCGGCATCTATAAATAAGACCCAAGGGGTCCTGTTTTGGGGACGAATTTTTCCTCATTCTAATCTTGTAAATTCTTAATCGAGAATCTGTAACCCTAAAGTGATTGTGATTTGGGAAATTTAATAAAAAGGAAGACTTTTCTTATATACATAGTAGAGTCCTTAGTTCTGTTAATTACATTATTATTTTCTTAACCCTTTGTTAGATTGACCTGTATTTACAGGCTCAGTCTCTCCGGAAGGTTCTTGATGACAAAGACGATAATATTCCTCTTACAAATAATCCTTACATCCCTTCAGAGTCCTCAACCCTCCAACCTAAACCCTTCGATCAAAGGAGCGACTTATTTGAATCAACATTCATAAAAACCTACTGAAATCATTAGTGCTATGGTTAAAACTTTCGATAAGGTTCACAATCTCTCATACTCCAACAACCTTAATAACCCTCCAAATTCAAACAATTAGTTGCCTAACCCTTCGGCAAGGTCGACTTCTACTTCACATCTATAAGATCTATCATACCTTGTCTAAGCCAAAGAAGGATACTCACTTCAACCTTCCGACAGCGTCAAGATTAACCCTTTTTAAAGAACAAACTAAGGGAATTTCATCTCAATCAAGAAATGAACTTTAGCGGGAGGTATTATAAAGGTTCAACTAAGATAGAGGCCATTGTATGCTAACCCAGCAAAGCCGAAAGGTTTCCATAATCCCGTAATCCAACTGACCACGTCGAAAGGTCTAATTCGAAAGTTATCTATAAGTAGAAATACCAAGATAATTCCAAAGGTTGTCAATCCTCGTGTATAGATCAACTTAACCCCATCATTCGTAGTAACTCTAGAGAATTAAAAAACATTTACTGATATCCTTAAGGGTTCTGCATACAATCATTTTCCATTAAGTCCATCTACTTGGATTCTTCGGGGTGTTGACCATAAATTTGGTTAACACTTTCCCCACTTTCCTTCCTAATTCCTATTTGCAAATCAACGTCACTACTATATATGTATAACTAATATCCTAAGCTACTATTACGCATAAATTGTTATATTTATTAGCGCGTATAAATACGTATAAATACCTACTTTTACTATATATATTCTAGTCGCAAATATAAATTAGATTTCTTTAGAAGATTCTCCATTATGATTTCCATAAATTAGTTTAAACCAAAAAATCATGATTAAAAGGAAAGATTTGCTCGTTTGAAATTACGTGGAATGATTATTTACTTTTATTAGAATAGATAGTTTACACTACGGAGAATAAATATTTACTTTACACATATCTTACTTTTATTTGCATATTTTCTTTGTCAAATCAAACGATGCATTTTCTATGCAATTTGGAAACACACACAAATTTATAAAAATCAAAAGGGCATTCTTTCTACACATTAAACTATGGAAAATCTCTAATTCAATATAATTAGAGTAATAATCAAAATCATACAAATAATCTACAACCCAATTTTAGATCTATATAAATTTCATGTTTAATCAATATTCATATCTATAACTGTTGGGACTAATTCCTAGACCAAGGTGTAACAATAATTCCTACCAGATCTAAAACAGGAATATTAAAGAAACTGTTTTCTACGCTAATTTTAGCCTACAATTCACAAATATTATTGATTTAGGCATAAAAATCAAACGTATGCCAACAAAATATATTCAAAATCATAAACAATATATAAATTTCTCACTCACCTTCTAAATGTGTTCCAAATCTACAGATCTTAAGTAAAACCTTTGATTCAAATCCATTTTCTTCTTATACCAAGAAATATGTATAGAAAAGGTATATACATATATTAGAATTATAGATCAGAGAAGAAAGTTGGGGTTGAAGGGGAATAAAAATATATATTACCTCGTCATCGCATAGTATTTATTCACTTCTCTTTTTTTTTAGATTTCTATCCTTCTTCAATTAGTATCTATACGAATATAAAAAATATTTTATAATTTAGAAAATTGTAGAGAAGAGAAAATGGCAAAGCTTACCTGCTGCTTTCAGAAAAATATGTGAAGAGAAGAGAGGGTTAGTTCTGAATTTATAGGCACTCGAATCGACCACAACCGTTAGACTTAAATATATAAAATCCAGGCTGTTGGGCCAAACGAAACCTTAACTTTTGTGCTTGAAGCGGTCAACCGCCCCTATCATAGGGGTACCCCAAGTCGGTTGGCCCAATAGATGGATCAACTGTAGGTCCTTCGAATATTAATATATACGCTAATTTTTCTAATCCGATTATTTTCGTACCAAATTCGTTTTTCATCCATAACTTCTTCTTTTAGACTCTAATTATAAAACTTCAAATATGAAAGTTACTCAATATTTCGCCATGAACACAATGGTGCAAGTTCCATGGTCAAATTCCATCGTTTGGACAAATTCCCTTTTGAGTCTAATTAACTAGCTAGCTAATTAGATTACCGACGCCAAATTTACGGGGTGTTACAAAGTTTATCAATCTTAAGAAAGGATATTCCACCATGAAAGAGTATATGAATAGTATTAAGTAGTTGGCAGAGTCTGGTTTTGAATTGGTAATCACGGAACCAAAAAAGGCGATGAAGTTTGCAAATGGGTTGAGTTGACTAGTTAGGGAGTTAGCACTTTGTCAGACCCCTATGAGAGCGGCGCTTGAGAGTTTAGTTGAGGTTACACTATTAAATACCATTGCTTTGGAAATTTCTATAGGGCAACCAATAAAGAATGTCAATCCAGGTAAGCATAAGGATTATCGAGGTTCAAGTGAATAAGGTAGTAAGCAGGAAAAGATGTGCAGCAATATGCAAGGGCAAGAGTTAAAGGATTGTAAGGTTAAAGTCTCGAACATAAAATGTTATAACTGCAATCAAATGGGTCATATATAGAAGGAACACCCTACATTGGGAAAGTTGATTTAAGGTGCATTATATATGGTATTATTCCATGTGTATACACACACACGTATGTGTGTGTGAGTGTGTATGTGTGTCTATATGTGTGTGTGTTTATATAGTATATATTATAGGTAGATATGTGAGAAAGAGTTAGGTTCGAAATCTTGGATACAAAATTCTTTTTATGAGGAGAAAATGTAATATCCTATGGGAATTATACATGTAATTTAACTATTATGAGCGAACTGGTAATTTTACAAATATTTTGAATTTTGTGACAAGACCTTTACCATTTTTTAAACCTCGTTTTTCCAATTAGAATGACATACTGGTTTTTCCATATTATAGTCCATATAAAGGAGTTACATGTATTTTAAGTTAAGGGTTTTGAAATAAATTAAACTGGCCTTAGGCTATTAGATTGGAATATCAATACATGGATCTATGACACGGGCTAAGAAGTTTGAAATTCATTTTCTTTCATTCACATATGATTTTAGTTTTCTCTTCTACTTCTACTTCTTCTTCCATCTCTCTAAGTCACCGCCACTCAATCAATTCTTAACTAGTTTCAACATATAGAAATAATAGATTGATCAGCGTGAGAAGAGGAATTCGATTATACCACTGGTTTGGTGAGTCGAGAGATTTTAATTGACTGCATTTTCAAGCTAGTAAGGATTAAGAAGCTAATATTGGATTTCTAGGACTATGCGACTTTATTTGGCGAGTGGGAATCATCTCCTTCAATTATAATGCCTATATCAAGTATATCATTATATAATTGCTGTTAGGATTAATAATTGAATATATATATATATATATAATTTAAATTGAATATATGATTATAATATGAAATATATAAATGTTAGTTACACTAATAATAGCCTAATTAATGTTTTCAAATGACCAAATTGGAGTAATCATGTTTATATGTTGAAATAGTTGGATTTGGGTAAAAAGAATAATGTGGGATGACTACATGAAGTTGAAATGAGTAGGAATATGTTTTATACTCCCTATTGATGTAGAACACTTTAGAAATTAGAAATGCAAAGATCTAGGCAAAATTTGGTGAAGATTGGTGGAGGAATGGCTTCAGGCCGTAGGCATAAATGTCAACCTGAGATGTACATCAGCCCACCAGTGTATACCACAATGGTGCACCGATGCAACCTGCAGTTGCAGGTTAAACATAGGCCCATTTAAGGCTGAATCGTGTATATGACCATTTATCATTTTAGTTTCTATCTAAGGTGGGGGATATCACATGATGTTTATATGTGAGTTTACCAAGCGTTGTGTAATATATTGGTATATGTGCTTAGATGCGTATTCGAATTATTAGTTTTGTTAAACTAATATTAGTATATTAGGAACTAGTCTTTGTTTAACTAGATCTTTGTCTTCGTGTTGTGTTAGTATCATTTAAAATTTATATTTTATTTGATATAAGTTTTAAAAATCTAAATTTTATGATTTTAACTTCTAATTATATTTGGTTTAAATATATAATTTAAATAATGTAATATAATAAAAACATGTTAAAAATTTAATTCAATATAATATTTAATATAGTTTTAAAAGATTTATTTAAAAATTTAATTTAAGATAATAAATATAGACTTTTATAATAACTTTAATAGATAAAAGGTTTTTGTAAAATATTTTAGAATTTTGTAGAAGGTTTTGTAAGGAATTTATAAAAGTTTTGTAAGAGATTTTATAATAGATTTTATAAAAGGATTTTTATAAAAGAATTTTATAAAGAATTTTATAATGGTTTTATAATGAAGTTATAATGGTTTTAAAGGATTTTATAAAGGGTTTTATAAAAGAACTTGTATAAAGTGATTTGGAAGCGTTTTAAAGAAATTTGCGTAGAAGTTTATGAAAAGGGGAAGTGTTGTAAACTGTTTTGGAATTTATAAATAGCTTTATAAATGGTTCTAAAGCATATAAATAGTTTATAAATGGTTTAAGAGAGATTTATAAATTATTTTCGAAATTGATTGAAAGAAATCTTCCTCGGTATTTACGAATATATTTATACTTTTGGCATAAGTATATGGATATCTAGATATGAGGATATAAACTATTTTTTGGATTTATTATTAAAAATGTTTTATAATACGACCACGCTATGAAATAAGTGTTTGGTTGTTAAAGTGACCAGGGTCGGATATTGTCATATTCTCTGCCAATTCCGAAACCACTTTAACAACTATGCACGTGGTGGAGAATCCAGAATGAAGTAGGATGGTTTGGTGAACGCTACTTGGAAGAGGTAAGAACACAGCCTTGATCGTCGAGTCAGCTTGATATGACTAAAACAGGAGTTATCCCGGGCCAAGTGAGGTCGCTCCTCCTATCGGACACGCTACTTCGATACCATATCTATTACTTTATGATTGATTGGTGGCCACCCTTAGTTTGTTTATGGGAGTGTGTCTTGAGGTTGGCGGTAGTAGCTGTTATGCATTACCATTAGTCCGGTCATGCAAAATGGTAGAATCCTACCATGAGCATTACCTCGCCTACCTTGTCATATGCCTTATCGAGCCCACTACGATTTTGGTTTGTGTCGTACCCATGGAGGGCTCCCTAATAGCCCACCAGTTTACGGTGGAGTTTACAATACTGTATAGACTACGATGCTTATATAAAATGTGTTAAGGGGGATATGGGTAACGCCTTAATGCTATTTCAATATTATCCTTTATTGATAGACACTACATATATAGCGTATACTGCTACATATAGATAGTTTGACGGATCCTTAAGAGATGGAAAATCCCGTAACATCTCTTAAGTTATTGCACGCACGTTATACACTGGATAGGAGATGTAAAATCCCGTAAGCATCTCTGACGCCATTACACTCATTTTCCATGCGGTATTGATTTGACTTACATGAGAATATTTTAGTTTTGACTAAAATGTTTTGTCTTTTCATTACGCTCCGGTCAGTCTGAGCTTTTCAGTGTATTGAAGACCAATTTATTTTTGGAGGATGAAGACGGAGATTGGTATACTATTTATTATATATTCCACTGCATTAACCTATTATACCAGTTGTATGTATAATTCTGATTGTATTGTAAGAGTGTAATTAAATGTTATTTGTAAAACAACTTCATGAACTATTTATTTGATTATTGTATTTTGTCATTCCACCGTGAGATTCTGTGTTTTGTTTTCATTCCTTTCTCTTATTTTCACTCCATTGACAATCCTCCCTTTTGAATGGTTTGAGTTCGACATGTGTGGTTTATTGTCGATTTAAACCATCCAAAAAGGTGGGTCGTCACACACTCATATCAAGACACATGTAAGAAGCATTAAATATGAAATGATGGATTAGACAACTCAAAAAAAATAAGTATGAATAAGAGAATTTCGCCCTAATATACATTAACGCAGACTGGGGGTAAGTTCTGCACCTATTTTTCACCTATAAATATGTATTATGTAGACTCTAGTGTATAAGGATAACATACTGTGTAAGCCAATAGGATGGGCAAAAACTGTCCATACCCACATCAAAATCTACCGCAGACCTCTAAAAATATAACTTGCAAAGCCCAATAGACCTATTAACCACAAATTAGAATACATTACATGAAGTCAGCGTGGATCAATAAAGCAAACCACGTGGATTTGATGTAAACAATTCTAAATATACATGAATCGCAAACTCATCCAAGAGCCAAATATGGATAAACTACCTCGATCCAGTAAATCAAATAGCAAGGAACAAGCCTATAAGCTATTCATTCACAAAGCAACGCAAACTGTGCATATGTAGACAAACCAAGAGCAAGGAGCTAACCCACATGACCGCAACAAACCTAGTTATCCATGCTTAATAAGGTGCACAAGTACAACGGAAGAAATTTTTTGTGTTAAATGTAACTGCACCTATTATGAAATGAGTACTACATCAATGTAGAACTTCACCATCGTAAAATATAACCAACTATGGCGATTAACACTATTGGACTATGCACCTATAATTATACCAAACAGCTGGAACCATGCCAATGCTGTACTATCAAAGCTCAGCCAAATAAAATCAACTCCTCTATAAAAAAACTACATTGACATAACCATCCATGCATCGTACTATGTTTAGTCAGTCAAAGCAAAACATTAGATCGTATCATCATATGATGAACATGATGATCAAAATGGGACAAAGAAATTCACTATTTCAACCCGATACACAAAATTTCAAATTCAAATCACATGTCTAAATCTCAGTTCATCCCGTGAAAATTAAATTCAATTCTCGCCAAATGAAATATCTCCCACTCCCTAATACCAATTTAATTTGTTAATTCCTGATTATGAAAGCATTCAATGTCTTAATTACTTTAAATTAGGTTGGCGTAATGAGAACAAAAAATCTCATCAAGAAGCATTTTCTCTGATTGGTATGATTTACTTTGATCAAACAACTAGTTTTATATATTAATCATATGCAAAAGGAATATAAAGCAGACTGATACTTCTATGAACAAACGTTGGTATGTTTATGGTATAAATTTACCAAACTTTGGTGTATAGTTACTTATGTTGTTCAAAGACAATAGCGTAGTTGTTGATGTTAACAACCTTTTTTGCCAAGTTCATTCATTTGATCAACTTTAACTTTTTTTGAATTGTATAAAGTTTATAAATAGCTTTGATTATTGAGAAATTTTAAAGTGATCCGTTAAAAACACATTGATTAGTTAAAACTCTAAGATATTGAATTAATGTTTTGATTTGTGCACATAATCAAATTTATATGTAGTTTATTATGACCATTAAAAGGTTATTTATGAAATTACAAGTACTTAAAGGTGGATATTCTTTTGGATAATTAATTTTCACTATAATGGTCATTTTGCAAATAAAAATTGACAAGGTTACTGATTTATTTCTAAGGATTACTAGTACTATGTAATGACTAATTATTATGTTGGCGATTAAGGAAGAAAAACTAAGCTTTTCATAAATAACAGTGAAGGAAAATAGATCAATGCATAAATAACTAGATCAAAAGCATATTTATAATAACATAACATATAACTCACATTTATTTAGTTAATAATTTCCTTAATTCACAAAATAAATTTTGATTCTGATTTGTCTTATTTATCAAGTTTTAACCACAATTACAAGTTCAGTCTTGTGTACTGAATCCATTTTCATAATCATCAGTTGGATATCTAGGGTAGCCTACATCGCCTTCTAAACTGCCTGCAACGCCACTGAATACTTCTACACCATTTGGGCCTTCACAACTTTTTGTACATATGCAGCTACGTCGTTAAACTTTGCATTTTCCACTTTCAAACATTCAGTTTGACATATACGACTGCAATTTGAATTATTAATGCATATTGCTTTAAATTTTGACTTGGTGATCCACATACTCATGTAGCTATCGACATTGAGGAATTTAATCCTTTATTAATTAACACGAAAGATATAAGATAATTAAATTTGTATATATAAAAATTATTAGAATAAAATGACTAAAATTTGATCAGTAATACCAATGTAAAAGAGGATAAAAATGAGGAGAAACATGGAAGAGACAATGCTTTGAGATAGGGACATTTTTAAGTCTCTATAATTATTTTGTAAAGATAGGGAGTTCTAATGCTAGATTTCAAATTATTGAAACATATATAACGATACCCAAAGTTAATTTGATAAATGAATATATTTTCATCATTTACTACATTACCACTATACTTTATCTGATTAATTTGGTTGGTGAACAAAATTTGTTTTTGTTAATGCATCTGTTAATACTTACTCTATTCTTTTTTTTTTTTTTTTTTTTTTTTTTTTTCAACAAGAAATACTATATATATATAGGGAGAAAAACCGCCTTTCTCCGGTGGCTCACAAAAATAGGCGAAGCATATGAGGACCATATGCCTCCCAAACCGAATAAAAAACGAGAAACAGTACAAAGAGTTACAGAAGGAAAAACCAGCAAAAAAAAATGACTACAGCTAGCCAAAAAAGTCCAGCAACAACCACCAACAAATCAATCCGCAAACCCGCCTGAGCTCAGAAGAGCAGGCCAGACCTCCAAACCAAACCACAGAACCAGAGACGAGACCTCAAAGAAAATCTGGAAAAGGATGGAAACAAGGGGACGCGACCTCTCACCAACAAGGACGAAGCCAACAACGGACTAAGGCGACCCAAACAGTAACCATGCGCCAGAAATAGTAGTCAGTGCGGAATAGAGAAGCCAGGTAACCCCCAACCAACCCCGCAACCAAGACAAAAACAAAGAGGAACCATGAGCCGCCTCCCAGACGGTAGCACTGACCCAGAAACGGTCAGACAAAGAAATCCGCAAGAGCAAAGCAAGCCTAGGCCACCTGAACTACAACACTAGCGAACACATCAAAACCAAAAAAAAGGGGGGGGGGCGACGGGGACGATGAAAGAAAAAGACGTCCAGGATAAGAAATCAACCTACTCCCTGACGAGCATAGGCCTGGCCACAAAAAATAGACAACAGACCCACCAATCGTCTAGACCGATGGCTCAGAATTCCCCTGAATGGTCTTCCTCGAAAAGCCAGGAAAACATCATTCCTAACACGCCTAATAATGGATGGGGAATCCATAGGGGAATTCTCAAAGATAGCTTTATTCCGAGCGCACCAAAGGTGCCAGCAGATAAGGCAAGGAATCAAACGGAAAACGGAAGAGCGGAGAGATTTGCCAGACATCCCAGACCACCAGGATTGCAGGAGGTCAAAAGGAGATCTGGCCATTCGTCTTTCACCCACTAGGTTGCCGAAATAATTCCAGCAAAATCTAGCCGATACACTATCGAAAAACAAATGGTTTAAAGATTCCGTTGCCCCGTTGGCACAACAGCGGCAACGCGAAACTAAAGGGATGCCAATTAGCTGAAGGTTAACATCGAGCGGCAAACCATCGTGCATGATGCGCCACATCAGAATAGAAATTTTCGGCGGTATACGGGAGTCCCAAATGAAGGAGAAAACTGGGCTACTGGGACTCGGAGATCTGCAGGATGACCACGCTTTCAGTATGGAAAAAGGCGTACCATCCCAGCCGGAGGAACCTCCATGAGAGTCGGAGAACGCTTTTACCGATTGCATGTGCTTCCAGGTTTCGCTAGCATAAGACGGCGCTCCTGAAAAATTAGAGATAGCAAGCCTTCGGTATTTCGCGTGGAGGAAAGATGCCCATAAGGAATCATTCGCACCGAACCTCAGCCATAGCTTACAAGCAAAAGCCACACAAAGATCCTTGGGATTACGAAGACCAAGACCACCCTCGGATTTGGGGCGACAAATCGTTTCCCATGACACCCAATGATGTCGGCGAGCATCTTCCTTTGAACCCCAAAAAAAACCCGAGGCCAAAGACTTATATGCCCGGAAGAAGGAAGAGGTAGGGGACATAGCAGCGAAAATATGAGTTCCCATCGAATCAAGAACAGATTTGATAAGAACCAGTCTGCCTGCCTGAGATAGGAGAGACGCATTCCAACGTAAAATCTTACCCCTGACTTTGTCCGCCAAAGAATCGAAATAGGCATTGAGCTTCCTACCACGATAGAGGACAATACCAAGATAGGGGAGAGGGAGAGATGCCTCTTTGAATCCCGAGACGGACTCAATCCAGGCAGCACGAGATGGGGACAAGTCTTTAGCATGGACGAAGCAACTTTTCGAAGGGTTAACGAGTTGGCCAGAGGATCTCTCATATTGATGAAGAAAGCTAAGGAGTCGCCGAACGGAGGAGCGACTACCGTTAGCAAAAATGACAATGTCATCAGCAAACGATAAAGAAGAAATAAGAGGGCAACCTCTCGGAATACCGAATCGTTGAACTTGCCCATAAATAGTCAAGGAATGGAGACCGCGGATCAACGCCTCAGCCGCGATCACAAAAAGGGAAGGCGAAAGAGGATCCCCTTGGCGGAGCCCTCTTCCCGCCCTGAAGTAACCTTGGGCCGATCCGTTAATAAGCACAGAAAACCAACAGTTAGAGATGAGCCTCCAAACCAGGTCAATAAGGAATTCCGGAAAACCGAAGGCCCGTAAAACCTTGATGACGAAGAACCAAGACATGCGGTCATAGGCCTTGGCCATGTCCAGTTTGAAGACAACATTAGAGCCCCTAACTTTCCGATCAATTTGGGATATAAGCTCCTGGGCGAGAAGGACGTTGTCGGTGATCAAACGACCTTTGACAAAACCTGCTTGCGATGGAGAGATAATACGATCAAGAAAAGGGGCCAAGCGAGAGGCTAAGATCTTGGAGATGACTTTATTAGAAAAGTTGCACAGACTGATAGGCCTGTAATCCCCGCACGATCTAGGATTATCGCACTTAGGAATGAGGATAAGGTTGGTGGAGGTCCATCCGGCAGGAAGGGAATCCCCAGAGAAGAAGGACTGAATAGCAAGACAAAGATCAGCCTGAATAATAGGCCAGGAGCACCGATAGAAACTGCCGTTGAAACCATCCGGTCCTGAAGCGCTGTCCTTGCTTAAGGCAAAGACACAGTTCCGGATTTCCTCAGCGGTTGGCATCTCAGAGAGAAGGGCACAATCCGACGAAGAGATGACACAAGGAATGAAAGCTAAAAGAGCCGGATCAGTAACCGCAACTGACTCAGATCCAAGAAAGGATTGAAAGTGGGCCAGAATGGTATCTTTTACTTCCTCAGGAGAGGAAGCAGTAGAAAGGTCAGGCCTCACAATCTCACGAATCGTGAGAAGGTTATTCTTCTTACGGATAGAAGAATGGAAGAATTTGGAGTTCGTGTCGCCTTCGACAACCCACTTGATCCTAGCCTTTTGACGAAGGAAGTCATTTTCGATACGAAGTTCCGATGAATAAACGATTTGCGCAAGCGACCAAGCCTCCTTGTTAGCCGGAGACGGATCATCGTCAAGCAAAGATTCGGCTAAGATTAGAGACTCTTCAGCCATTCTAACGCGATCAAAAATGTTCTTAAAGACGAGACGATTCCAGACCTTAAGGCTGTCCTTGAGACGCTTAAGTTTGCGGCTGAAAACAGCACAAGGAGGGCCAGCAGTCGGAGTGATCCATGAATCTTCCACCTCCTTAATAAAGGAATGATGAGAGATCCACATGCTCTGGAACCGGAAGGAAGAAGGGCCCGTAAGGGAGAACGGGGAACACCGAACAATCATAGGAGCATGATCAGAGAAGGAGCGGTGAAGGTGAGCGATGGAGAAGGAGAAGGGAAGACGAAACCAATCCTCCGATCCAAAGACACGGTCGAGTCTGGAAAGAATACGGTTCGGACCCTCTTGGTTGTTAGACCAAGTAAAAGCCGAACCCGTAAAGGGAAGCTCGGAGAGGCCAGAGCTGGCAATGAAGGAATTGAAATCCTCCACTGCAGAACGGTTGACGGCCGCCCCGCCCCGTTTCTCTGCTTGGCAGGCGACGATATTAAAATCCCCACCGATCACAGAGGGAGCAATCCCCGAAGACCCTAGGCCCAGAAGGGCTGACCAAAGGTCTAATCTAATCGACCGATCGCAACTGGCGTAGACCGCCGAAAATAAGAAGGCTGAAGGGAATGAAGGAGACGAACAGGACAAGGAAAGGAGCTGAGGGGAATCAAAAACGGGGGAGACCGAAAAGGATTTGGACCATAAAATCCATATCTTTCCCGAGATGTTGGCGGACCCGCCACCGAATCCTAAGGAGCAGATGACAGAAGAAATTCCTTCTGGAGCAATGAGCGGTTCCATAAGAGCAATCAAGCCAACAGAGTGCTTTCTGACGATGCGTTTTAGTCTAGCCAAAGAAGCATCGTTGCCAATACCACGGACATTCCAAAAGAGAATGTTAGCCATGAGGAATAAGAGGAAAAACGAGGAAGATAAAGGATACAAGCGGACAGCAGGAGAAGGAGACAGATGGACTCAAATGAGATACAACGAAGATCGAGAAGATCGATCGATCTTCTCGGACGCCGCTATAGAGCGTGTGCGGATGGTGCGAGGAGTAGACGGGACCCTACGCGAGGCGCGTCGATTCGATCGAGGAGGAAGGGCAGCGGGCTGGAGAACAGACACAGGCGACTCCTCGGCAGCGATCTCCCTCAACGACGATGTCGAAGGAATAGACCGCGACCGCGAGAAGGAGGGAGAGGAGTTCCTAGTTAAGCGATCAAGACGCTCATTAAGGAGCGCAATTTCCTCCCTACTCATAAGAGGGATGGAGATGGATAAAGAACACGAGGACGAAGGGGAAGAGCACGATGATGAACAATGAACAGTAGGCGGAACCTGGCTTACCGGTGGCTCTACCGGCGTGCTAGAGAAACAAGGAAAGCGACCCCAGCGCAATCCAAAGGACCTAAAAAATAGCACAGAATAAAAAGAACAGAATGGAGACGATCCGGCAACAACTGATACCTCAGAAAAGGCCGAGGATAAAGGAGAGGAGGAGGACGAAACCAACGGTGAGACGAAAGCAGAAGACAACACTGGGGACAGGGCTAAAACATGTGAGGAAGAGCAAGTAAGCTGCTCCCCCAATTGCTGTGGGATTCTTACCGGAGCCGGACTGTTACTAATGAAACAGCCCCGCAAAGGTGGTAAGAGTCGCTGATCGGTTCCAACCGATGACATAGAGCGGATAGCAGAATATCCCGGACTATCCATATAGTGGTCGAGGGCGGCCACTATACGCATAGAGCTGGGAAAAGCCCCGGGCAATACGCTCCACGTCTGGTGGAACCTCCGTGGATAATCAGAGATAGCGGACTCCAAAAGGAATCTAAGAGAAAAAACGATCAATGACGACACAGAAGCGGCCTCGTCATGACACACTGAAAAACCCCTACGCCAGAAAACCGACAGGGGCAACCCAAACAGCACGCTATACTGGGAACCCCCAGAAAAACAAAGGGGTGATATCACAGTGAAATACACCCGGATACCGCTGCGAGAGACAGCCATCAAAACACAAACGAAACAAGCACCACAGACGGGACCTAACACTGCCTTTAACAAAATCGTAACGACAGTGTTAGGGAGCACGCACAAGCGTGCGTCATGGCTCAGATAGACTGCAAAGGTCGCAAAGGACCAAAACCAGAAAACAGTAGACACTCCAAAGGAGCCAGAGGAAAAGGAGCAGAAAGACGAGGAGCATACCTGCCAACGAAGGGCAGAACTCACCTCTTGGCCAATGGCCGAAGACCAGCCACACCCCAGCCCTACAAAAGCAGCGTTTACCACAGCAGAATACATTGCAAGGCCTAAAACCGGAGGAGAACCCAGCAAAGTCACATAAGGACAGCCAGCAGAGTCTTCGACAACACCAGGCACCGATACCAACGGGTCAGTGGGAGGAGGGAGGCAGGTGATCAAATCCTCCTCCCTACAAGCACCCACGACCTCAAAATCAGCAAGAGAACCAAAAGCAATAGGGGCCTCGACCGACCAATCAGCCAATCCTGCTCCAGAGAAAGTCAGACTGGGAGCGAATCGAGTGATGAAATCTCGATCGCCACTCAGGGAGGAGCCACTGACCAAAGAAGAATCACAAGAGAGAACATTGCCAGAGCCAAACGAGCCAAAGCCAACATCAGGCAAGAACTCAACCTGCCCTGACAAAGCCTCCCCGAACTCAAGACGAGGTGAGAACCGGGTGGTTAAATCCCGATTACCACATAACGCAGGCAGGGCTGGGCAAGTAGACGCGAGACCTGACGTCTCAGAGATCTCCGGTCGCAATCCCTCGCTCCCAAAAACATTCGAATAGGTAGGGGACAGTTCCATGAAAAGATCATCCACCACCAGAAACTTGAAGCGCGCGAGGGACGCAAACGCCGGGAGAGAGAAAACACAGATCTGAATCGAACAGCCACTTGTAAAGCAAACCGACAAAGGCGGCGCCGTCACCATCATCAGAGCAGAAGCGATGCTCTCGAATGATGGGCAGCAACGCACAAAATCACCACGAAACGAGAAAACCCCCAAATCCATAGCCAAAACCCTAGAAATCACTCAGCAGAGAACAGAGGTAGTAGCAGAGAAGGAGCACACTAAGAAGAGAAAACCGACCAACTCGAGGAATAAAAAGCGACGAGACGAAGACGAAAAAATGAAATCGCAGAACTCGGAAATATTAGGAGGCCATTAAAATGACCGTTGAAAAAAAAGTATACTCTATTCGTATTATAGAAATAACTACTGAAAATCAACACTAAATCTTGCATATAAAGTTGTTCTTATTTAAATAAATTAGTGAATTAGTGAAATTCTCGTCCTTGTCCTATTGGATTAATTTTTTCTAGATTTCTAATCATTTTCAATCCTAAATACATTCACATTATTTTATTTTAATGCTATATGTAACATACTTTACTTAAATTCAAGTCCTCCAATTTTTAACCATGGGATGGTTTTAGTTGGATTTACTAATGAAGAAATAGAAAGGTATACTAACCTTTCAAATGTGTGCTCATTAGAAAGTTCGTAGAAAAATAGACCAACCAAGGATGCAATAATAAAGGCAATTAATGGTATTTTACTGAAAGATGCAATTGATATTAGCCAAAAAGACAACAAACACGTGCTATCCAAATTACACTATGAAGAAGACTTCATAGGATTATGGTTATGGGAAAACTGTACAGTCCTTTTTTACACAATTGAAGTTTTGAATGAACTCCGTATTTTGTACATTGCATTATTTTTCTTATATAGGTAACATTACCAACATTGCCGCTACATTTTTTAATAAGGGCTATGAGAGGCATATAACTCAATAATTATTTATGCCACCTAAATTGGATGAACTATAGAGATAAACTTATCACCAAATTTTAGTGAGATTTTATTACAACAACAAAAAAGGACCTTTATAACATCTATAAAACATTTTATAGGTGTTTTATAATGCTTTTCCAAACATCAGTTTAGGCCAAGCTGTAATAGAATCTGCATTTTCATAACCTTTTATAGTCTTTAAAGTTTGAGATGACCATCCTACACCAACGTTGCATAATGGTTTTCAAAGGAAAGAAATAGAAATAAAGATGAGGAACAGAAAAAAGTGATGAGAATAGATGAAAAGTGGAAGGAATATACAAGATTAATCACATAACCTATCGTATATCTCACATCGAATTAGATAAAATATAATAGCCAACTTAGATATAGAACAGTCAAGATAGAAATAACTAAGTGATCCAAATATCAGAGTACAGATACATAGAGTTTACATCATACAATAGGGTTTGTACAAATGATAAATAAACTCAACTAACAAACTGTCTCCGATGATAATAAATCAACACTGTCAAAGCTCCAAGTGTCACAAAGCGGTCTAAACAATAGTATATCCAAAACAAATATGAGAAAGCATTGCCTCTTGCGTAACTATCTACACAGCTGCAAGTGCTGTTTACCTGCTATTGAGTCAGCACATTATAGAGCACCCGAGGTAATAAGAAGCAAAGCTTAAAGCCTCGAGTCTGACATCAGTCCGGTGTGAGCGATAAACAATCTCAAAATACTATAAAAGTCGACATAGTATGTGTAACAGAGGATAAACTAATCATATCTGACCTGTCCCTGCAACCAAAGAGTTAGCACATAACATTGATAATATGATACATTATAAATGGGGTACTCCATACTCAGTAAACTATCGGGGTCTCTAGGCATCTCCATCCACAATACATACTCCATACTAAGTAATAGTCGAGGTGTCTACGTATCTATATGCCCAATACCTACCTCGTGTGACAACCCCAGAGTGACAAGTAGCTAGTGAAACCATTACAAACATAACATCCATCAAATAGTACTAACTGTCACTCATTGTTCTCTAAATCTATGATAACTCGTGTGGACGTTCTTCTGCCAAGGATTGATAAATAAAAATCCTGATTTTCAGTTATACTCTCTTTACCCTAAAGCTCATACTAGACCCATTCTTCTGGTCTAGGGTATACGGATCCATTCTTCCAATCCATGGTACCAAATCAACATACCCATGGGCATCCCCACAAATACCCCTACTTTGAGTACAAAAGAAAATGCATCTAGTATCAAAGACCCATAGAACGTATCTCCATGCTCTTTCTTGCTTCATCCATTTCCATGATCGAACCATTCTACACTCTATCCACGGATCACCATTAAAGAACTCACCCATGTGGAACTCATCACGACGTCGGTCAATCGACACCAAGCCTTCAACCTTGGAACCTAACTCCATATCTACCGAGCTACTCATTCGAAGAACTAGACCATCATGTCGAAAACGTCGAATCGTCGGGATCATCATAAGCGCTCGTAGAAGAGCAATACCATCAAGGCACAGAGTCGATTGCATGAAATACCATATCACGCTCCTCGAAGCCTCCTTACCGTCCATGTCAAATGTCGACTAAAACGACCATCATAAATAGTGATGGGTACCGACCACTTCACAGTGGTCAATACCAACCCCTTCAAATGGATAGGTACTAACCAACTGAAAATGTTCGACTTCTGTCCTGAAGTTTGAAGCACATCTAAATCCATCATCTTCAATCCTCTAATCCATCAGCGTGAATTCCAGTATTCTCTTACAACTTATTCCACTTGTTTGGGTTTCCGATCAAAGGGACGAAACCCTAATGCATAGAATATTCCCTGATGCTAGATCACCAATAAATCGGCGTTTTTAATCTAACAACCAAACTAACATACATGCATCCAACGAGCATATAAATGTCTATAATGGTATACATATAATATATATAATCTGCCCATACCAACCAATGTGGGAAATCGTGCCAATGATAGCACAAATGTATATAATAGTATACGTATAATCCAACTACGCCAACCTATGTGGGAAATCATACAAATAATGAGTCAAATCTAATAATTTCTTATCAATGGCATGTCGATGGAAAATATGTGATATTCTTTATAAATCATTTCAAAAAAATTAGTTTTTTATAAAAATCTAGTAGATATATAAGAATAGGAAAATCACATTTTAAAAGCAAAAATCATTCCCGATAGTCAATCTAATACTGTACAACCAAGCATAATATAGTGAGAGACGATATCATCCGCCTCATCCAAATCTATCGAAACTAGCGCTAAATCGTAGACCTCTCCATCATGAGCGCAACATAAGAAATGGCGTACAAAACGGACCTCTAATGAAAAAGATACATCATATGTAATTTTCACGATTATTTAAGAAATTAAATTAACTTAATTAATTATGAACTTAAACTAATTACCTCTTTCATCATCTTCCTTCTCTCCAAATATCATATGTACAAGTGCGTGCTACAAGAACAAATGAACCTAAAAAACCACATCTTCTCCCCTCGATTTCCAGCTCACCTCTCAATGAAAATGTCTCACCGCCTTTTCCAACACGCTTAGTTACTAAACCTCTTCGCAACGCACACCTTGAGATGGAGCTCTGTCCCCTACCCTAGAATGTGACCTAGTGGTGCTCCTTATTGCCGTTTGTGATGCGCTTTGAATCTCAAGGTTGCGCTCAACGAAATTTGGCAAGTAAGTGTTATTCGCAAATGGAAACACGACGGCGATCTCCATTTCTCTTCTTGTCACATCTCTCTTTACCACTTTTAAACCCTAGCCACTAAGCTTTAAATGAACATTCCTAAAACTATGATTGCACTCTATAAAGTGGACATGGGCATGAAGATCTCATTGATACAAGTTGATTTGGAATTTTTTATTGAACAGATAATGAGATATTGAGTTTAGAAGATCAAATAAGGGGGGCGGACATCCTTTTGTTAATGGAACAGAGATTTAATAAAGGGGATAGAAGTGAGGGTTTTCAACTAGATAAGGACATATTACAATAATATTTTATTCTCCTTTACTTAAATTTCTCCAATAAAACGGTGTGCCTTTTAAGCTTGTACGATGAAACGGTGCGTCCAATCACTGTGAAACTCATCTGCATGCATCACTTTTTTTAGTCCAGAGGGTATAAGTTTCGTCGCTATCCGAGACTATGCTCTAGGATGATAACTTCGCACTTTTCATGGCTGTTTTGACAATCTGATCGTCCAATCTCCAAATATAGTGATCCATATATTTACTTTAGTTCTCAAGGTCGATACGAACTCAACGGAAGTGGTCTTGAATCCTCATTTGATCGTATGTGGAAAAGTCACATTTAAGGGTTTAATATTTAAATCAATTATTTAAATATATCATCGTCAAAAATATGGGTCGTTTTATTCTCCCCTCCTTAAAAAGGATTTCGTCCTCGAAATCCTGAGGACTAACAACTCAACCCATTATCCTCATATAATAACGGTACAAGAGAAATCATCACTTATCCTCTCGACAACAATCATTGAAAGTGATTACAGCAAAGGGAATAGACTCGGAATCAGCATGGTGCCACTGCCCTTATCCCAAAGTACAATCACTATTGAATCCAAAATCAGTGTGGCTAAATCAAATGTCTAAGTTATGCGCTTATTCCTAAGGAAAAAGACATGAAAAAACAAAAGTGCCAACTCAGTAATCGAAAGGCAAGTAAACTAAATCTCATAAAATAAAAACTCTCTCGACAATCGGCAACGCTTAATATCATTTACACTGACTTTTCTCTCAATATTGGCTTATGTCATAGAAAATTTCAACAGCGACTCATTTGCATGGCTAGGTCTAGGAAAAATCCCGATACAACACTGATATGTATACATTTCATATCTCATAATAGACTAAATCATATATATAGTAGTCGTCTCAAATAAGTATGCTATTTCCAACCATAACTATTCTGCATGCCTAATAATTACAAAAACATAGACTACTATCTCAAATGCTAATAATATAATCAAACATGCATACATAAGATCTATTATCAAAATGTGACATCCATGCCTATCCTAGCATGCGAAATACTAAATTATCCAGTATAAAACATAGAATATGATATCCAATATGAAAGCCGACGTAAAAAATGAAACCACACCTCCGAAAGAGCTCCAAGTAAACAGTCCTCATACTCTTATCGGTCTCCCACATTATATTGTCTTCATTTTCACTCTACCGAACCTCTGCTATTCCATTGCCCTCCTTCTAACCAAATTTGTATCTCATCTTTCGGTATTGATAGGCCTACGAGGCCTCAAAGTCTAAGGTTCAGTCTCGATATCATAAAATTGATTCAGTGCCAAATATCCAAAGGTCTCTTGTAAGTTCTCCCAAAACCCACCATCGAACAATGGGTCTTGGCCACTAAGAATTCTCTTGGCACATAATGGAATCACACTGTCTATCCCACATACAACTCGATAATCACAGATGTCGTTCTACTGGACTTAAGGGGCACAAGTTTAGCATTATTTGTCAACTAATCGACTGTGATTCAAATGCTATTACACTATCCTCAATCATCGGCGATCCATCGATGCAGTCTATAAATATATGTTCCCACTACTCAAGAACAAACTATCTCAATCGAGTCCACACTGCATCATCTCTATAGATACTACTCGTTCTTGTAATTTAGCCACAATCTCCTTTAGTCTATCCTTATGCCTCTGACTAGTACCAATCTTCTAAATCAAATTAGGTCTGATGGTCAAACTAGCCATCATCTTTGGCCATAGCTCATCAAAATCTTAAGTTTTAACTAGTGATAAGATCAAGCGATGCCAGCTCTATTAATATCACTCCTAAAATGGTATGTCTTCAACTCGATACATCGACCATTACTTTTCCCATATCGATGTATAGGAAATGTCAAAGTCATATTAGGCTAAGAAATCTAACCACCTCTAGTAGTGAAGGCTGAAATCCTTCTCGGAGAAGAGATAATACAATGATGTGGAATTATTGAACAATTGAACTCCTCTCCTGATAAATTCTGCCTCCAAATCCCCAAAGCAAACCCTACTGCATCCAACTTTGAATCAAGAGTCCCATACTCCGTCTCATGCGGCTTTAATCGCCAACTAACATGTGACAACCTTACCTTCCGGTATCAGTATCGCACCTAGTTAAGTAACACAAGCTTGTGTGTACTATTGTCTCCACATTTCCACTCTAAATGAGTAACATCGATGCACTCATCAACCTCTCATTCAGACTCACTAACGCATTTCTGTACCTTATGTCTGAGATAAAAGTTTGATACTCTCTCATTAAATAGGTCAATAATGCTGGTATCTTGAATCTGTTCAAATTTCAAACTGCCGTAACTACAGGATCCTAAGCGATTCCTATTCTGAAATAGCGTGACCCAAGCATCTCACTTCCCTCCTCTAGAAGTGATACTAATAAAACCTCAAAAACCGTGTCATGTGCTACTCTTTCATCCATGGATAGATGAAAGTATCATCAATAAGCACTAGCACGTACCTGCTTAAGTGATATCTCTAAACACGGTCCATGAGATCTATAAGGTATGCCGACACAATGGTTAGCTCGAACAACATAACCACCCAATCAAAATCAAGGAAGTGAATGAAACACTATAATCAGCACACTCTCCCAAAACACTCTCATTTGGTAAAACCTTACCACAAGGTCCAATCAAGGAAACATTTTGTGCTATAGAGCTGATAGAACAAGCATCAACAAATGGAAGTAGAAACTTGTTCTCCTCTCAGTCAACTAACGATAGCCAATAAGCATATCAAAAGAGCCATCTGCCCCTGTGGCGAATATTGAAGGTGCACCCCACTCAATTATGCTCTTATGGATGAATGCTAGCATCAATATGTCGTCTACATGCACCGTCAGTTTACTTTGCTCTTTGGACATCATATGCTTTAAAGGCATAATTACTGGTTAAGTACATCTAAACAGATCAATACGGAACTCAATCTCTACACAGTGGAAACCCAGTCACCGCATTGAATGTGTTTGGACACTCTCTAGCTACATGTATAAATGACAATCCTCCCTACGGAGTCTCAAGCAAATATATAAAGCTAGCCATAGATCTACCCTCCGTTAGGTAGCCAATTAGTACCCTCTTTCCCTCCACATCTTCGATTGTCACCAATAGCCTCTCACAGTCCACCACTATTTTGTACCTCCTCAGCCCTCAATTTTAAAACCATAATACCTAACCGAATTAAACCCAAAACAATAAATAACACATAAACATCCATGAGTCGATAAGCTTAGGTCTTGACAAAACATGTATAGGCCAAGTACAGACAAACCATGTAGTAAGATAAGTATAGACAACCCATGTTGCAACAATCCCCCCTTTTGAGGCCTGAAACAAAGTGCTATGGATGCTGTAGTCACTCATAGTATTAATTTCTAATGACAAAATACAGGATGTTACATATGTATAATCCGACTGAGCCCCCAACAAAGTTCGTCATAATCTAAAGGTCGATCCACAATTTTGGGTTTCAATTCCAATTTGTCATCAAACCACTAGATATGAAGGAACATAAAACCTTGATGTCTAATAAAACACTTATGGAAATGCCATGAATGGAAAGCATAGCATGGGTGGTGATGCCCTTTCCCTTCTCTTTTATCGGTGAACCAATCAACGAGATCTATGACGCCCCACCTCTATACTCACGCTAGCCAAGAACACTACGGAGTAGTGTTGTCAACTAGGGCGGAGAATAAGGCTGTTGAGGAGCGACCATCCATGTAATTGCTTATCACACGGTGGCTATAAATAATCTTCGGAAACAAACATAGAAATAAGCATAACACAAATCAGTCACAGACATCCATATCACAAAGGCGGAAAAAGATATGAATATATAACTAACACATGAAAGTGTACATCAGAGTTGTGGTCAAAAAGATCCACAATAATACAAAAGAATAGCAACACGTGCTATACCAAAAGAATACATCTATGAGTCTATATCTCAGGTGTATACAACAAAACTGCTAATCTAAATAGTTAGCCAAAAGTCAGAGTAGCAAATCCTAGGAAGAAGTCAAGCAGAAGCACATGTAACATCTCGGTCTGACCCGAGTATTATTTATAAGAAAATAATAAACGGATCAGTCTAGCTATAAATATCAGATGATATGGTATAAAGTAAACGACATGACATGAACATGTAATAACCATAACATCGTACTACTATAAGTACGTAAATGATAATCAACAAGAGGTTAATCAATTTCACAAGGATCTTCTCAAAGATCCAAACCCATAAGCATGTAATGACACACAAATTCACCAATACACAAAAACTGATATCATATCAATGAAAACCACAAAAGTTGGTGAAGCTCTAAATCCAGAAATCAACACACGAAATCCAGAACAAATCCCAGAAATCAACACACGAAATCCAGAAATCACTAAAAGGGGGAAGTCCGAGCACACGGACGAGAATCTATCTCATGGAAGCTATCCATTTAATTTTCCGAACACACGGATGGCCCGAAGGCCTTTGACACACGAACGGCCCAAAGACCATGGGGTGCAGCCCCATATATGTGAGTAGAAACATCACCCAAGTGGGGTCTAGTCTCCCTCGCAGACAAAGAGACATTGCTCAATCGCTAGTCTAAATCACAAGAATGATCGTCATGATCATAAGGAAGTGTCAATCACACCAAGCTAGTAAATATATGAGTTTAGCTTCATGTCCCATAACCACTTTCTTAACTTAAATATTTACGAACAAACTGTAGATCTTCACTAGAAAATTGTCACAAAAGGGTTCAATCGAAAAAGTCCAAGAGCTAACCGACAAAGTGAAAGCAAGCATTTCATACCACTCGTTTTACTAAGTCGTTTAAGTCGATTTCTCATCCGAGTGAAGTAAAGGCTTGTATATACTAGTAGATTGGAAATCGGTTTGAGAAAATGAACTTTTGATATTTAAAATAGTGTTGAAATCGCTTTGATGAAAGAGTTTTGATATTTACTACTAGTATTGAAACCTTCATATATCTTTAAAGTGACAAGTCATAAAGCGATTGTTGAAACAATCTATCACAAAAATTCACATTCGAAGACGTGAACAAAATCCAAGGAAATCAGCTCAAAATGCATCAAAGTGGAAGTTATGTTGAATGCTTTTCAGATAAGATCGCCTACGCAGAGGTGTACGGGGTTCGACCTAAGTGAAGACAAGCGGCCTACGACTTAAGGCAAAATGAGGGCTAACGACCTAAAGAGTTCGCGACCTAAGGGATATGACCTAAGTGGCGCGACCTAAAAATGGAGCGACCCAGTATGCCTAACGACTTAACTAGGCGAGCGACTTAACAGGGTGATAGCAGAAGAAGTGTTAGGTCGACGACGACCTACGACTTAAGGTCAAGCGACCTAGTGAAATAACAGGAGAAATATTAGGTCGGAGACGACCTACGACTTAAGGCTCCACGACCTAACCCATATGAGCGACTCAAGGTCATACGACCTAACAGTTGCGAGCTAGCGGAGTTTGCATGGCCGAGTGACCTAACTGGAGTTAAGGGAGGCGAGCGACTTAAGGTCCAACGACCTACGACTTAACAGAGTCGAGCGACCTAAAAGCACACGACCTAAAGACACGCGACCTAAAACTCGCGACCTAAAGAAGGGTGCGCGACCTAACTGGTTCACGACCTAAGGAGGGTGCGCGACCTAATGATCCTGTGCTACCAAGCAATAATAGGTCGGTGACGACCTACGACTTAGGCACCTGAGCGACCTACGACTTAGTGGCTACCGAGAGATCTTAGGTCGGAGACGACCTAACTTCTGCGACTTTTCAACGCAGCGACCTAATGGCTTAACTCGCGTATGACCTAGCGAAGGCCAGAACGACCTAGTGCCAGAAAAATCACCAAAACACCGAAAATCAAAGTTTTTTCGCCAATCCAATCCAAACCAAATGCAAATGCACATGCTAGAGTGATGAGCAATCATTCCCAATAGTCCCATGATGATCATAGGCAAGATGTGAGATCAAAAATCTCACCTTTTCACTAAAATGGATGAAGATGGGGATTGAAAGCAAGGGGAAGCAATCCAAAGCTTGAATCTACTATCTTCTACTAGAATTTGATGTTGAATCTCAGATTTGCAATAGAATTTGAGTTTGGAGTTTTAATTTCCACTTCCCACCACCAATTTTGACAAAGCTTGAAGTGTTATGATAGAGTGAGGAAGAGGGTTGGGCTGAACTAAAGGGGTGCAGTCCAAACCAAAGTCAAAGGCGGGAAAAAGTGTCGAAAATTTCACTATCTCCAAACATATCGAAGTTTACACTCAAAAAGATCGCAAACGTCATTTTGAACTCAATGGGAGTGGTATCGAGTCCTAATTTGACCGTATGCAAAAAGTAGCTATTCGGACTAACATTCGACTAACGATAAAATATTTAAATAAAATATTTAAATATAAAATCGACAAATATGCGGGTTGTTACAGAATCAGAATGGCATCCAACGCATATGCTTCCATTACATGTCCCTACTTAACTTGTTCAGGACAATCCTTCACACTTGGTGCAGGCTCCTACATAATAAGGCCTTCTCGATCAACGTTTTGAAGCCCTAATCAATATAACTAGTCAGCCGCTTCCTTAGATGATCACTCAACCCAATGATAAATTCTCCATCCTTTCCGCGTGGAGTATCAGTAGAAGATAGACCGTACTTTGATTATAAAATTCGGCCATATACTCCAACATAGACATATCTCCTTACTTCAAGTCGGCGAACTTCCAAAGCAACATCAACATTTGATAAGTCGAGATAAATTTCTTCAAAGCAAACTATTAACTATTACGAAGTAAAATTGTCCTTGGAAATCAAAGCCATAAGGACGCTCCACTAGTTCTTTATTTGTCCCTGGAGTCATCTAAAGGTTAACTTCTACCCAATTACATAATCTAACTCCAAGCCATCGAAAATCCTTGCACAACTATCATCCCATCTTGCACCTTAATAGTCGACTCTATTTCAAGGAACGGTCTACCTCCTAGACTAACAAATTCTTTATAAGCTTGGCAATGCTGACACTAGGTGTTTTTTCTTGAGCACTATAATCATTTAGAGCAACTTGGGCATCCCAGAGCAATGATTCGCACCATCTCAGTGAAGATTTTCTATAAATGAGGCTAAGTGGCCCCCGATGGTGCCCACTACTCAACTACGTTAGCGGAGTTAAGAACAGTATTTTTATATGCCAAATCACTCTTAACATAAGATAAGAGCAATCAGTCTCTCATAGAGAAAACTTCATCAATAGTGCTCATGTGTGCAATACAACTTATATACTATACATACTACTATATAGTTTTGAAAACCAGAATATATAACAAATGTGTACTCTCTCATATATTATTATATTCTCGATCCAGTTAAGGGGATAACTCCTACCTTATCTCTACAGGATCCCTGTATCAACTCAGGTTAATCACATGACCTATGCTCTGATACCAAATGAGATGATCAACCTACACCTACGATGCAGAACGGTTGTCAAAGGAAAGAAATAGAAATAAATATGAGAAATAGAAAAAGAAGAGAAGAGAACAAAAGAGGGAGGAATAAAACATTACATAACCACATAACATGTTCCATATCTCACATCGAGTCAAATAAAATATAATAACCAACACTGATCTTAAATAGCCGAGTCAAAAATAACTAAGTGATCCATATATCAGAGAATAGATACACAGAGTTAATCATTGTAAAATAGAGTTTATGCAAAACACAACTAACAAACTTTCTCCAATGATAATAAATCAACACTTTCAAAGCTCCACAGTGTCGCACAGCAGAATAAACAATGTGGAAATTAGCCACAAGGGCCTCTTTAGCAAGTGGAATTAGTTTCTAGGACACACAATTGAAATAATTACTTTAAAGGACAAAACGTAAAACAATCAGTTTGTAGGGCCTAAAAACCTATGAAATTATGTCCTTGAAAGTAATTGAACTGCTGACTTTGTCCTTAAAAGTAATTATTCTGCTGACTTTGGCCTTGAAAGTAATGTCTTTGAACGTGTGTCCTAGAAACTAATTGGACTGCAAAGTTTGTCCTTCTGGTGAAATGCCCCATAAACAATATTATATCTAAAAATAAATATGAGAAAGCGTCGCCTCCTGTGAATCTATCTGCATAGCTCCAAGTGCTATTTACATGCTATCCAGTCTGCTCACTTAAGAGCACCTGAGATATTAAGAAGCATAGCATAAAACTCCGAGTCATACAATAGTCTGGTTTAAGCGATAAATAATCTCAAAATACTACAAAAGTCGATATAGTGTATGGAAGTATACTAATCATACATGACCTGATCCTGTAGCCAAAGAGTTATCACATAACATCAATAATATGATACTCTACAAATGTCATAAAGGGTACTCCATACTTAGTAAACTATCGGGATGTCTAGGTATCTCCAACCATAATAACTGCTCCATACTAAGTAATAGTCGGGATGTCTAGGTATCCCTATGCCTAATACCTACCTCGTGTGACATCCCTAGAGTGATAGGTAGCTAGATAAACCATAACAATCATAACACCCATCAAGCAATACTAACTGTCACTCATTGTTCTCTAGATTTATGATAAATCGTATGGCCATTCTTCTACCAAGGATTAATGAATAAAAATCCCGACGTTTGGTTGTACTCTCTTTAGCCTAAAGCTGGTACTAGACCCCTTCTTCGGGTCTCGGGTATACGGATCCATTCTTCCAATCTGGGGTACCAACTCAACATACCCATGGGCATCCCCAAAAATACCCCGGCTTTGAGTACAAAAAAAACACTCTGGGTATCAAAGACGCCTTAGTATGCATCTCCATGCTATTCCTTGCTTCATCCATTTCCACAATAGTACCATTCTACATTCTATCCACAGATGACCCTCAAAGAACCCGCTTATAAGGACCTCATCACTACGTTAGTCAATCGACAACAAGCCTTCAACCTCGAAACCTAACTCGATATATACGAAGCTACTCATCCGAAGAACTGGACCATCATGTCGAAAACATCTAATCATCGCGATCATCATAAGCACTCATTAAAGAGCGAGAGCATTAAGACACAGAGTCGGTAGCACGAACAACATATCCTGCTCCTCGAAGCCTCCTCATGCCATGTCATAGGTCGACCAAATCGACCATCATAGACGTTGATGGGTACCGACCACTCCACAGTGGTTGATACTGACCACTCTGGTCCTGTGCTTAATCGAAAATGGAAAAGGCTAATAATTTGAGAACGCTCAGCATCCATCATGTAGTCCGAAGCCCGTCCAAATCCATCGTCTTCCATCCTCAGATATGTCGGCGTGTATTCCAACATTCTCTTATAAATTATTCTATTTATTTGGGTTTCCGATCATGGGGACGGAACCCCAATGCATGTAATATTCCCTAATGGTGGATCGCTAATAAATCTATGTTCTCAACCTAAAAAAACTAACATACATTCATCCAACTAGCATATAAATAACTATGATAGTATAGATATAATATATCCAATCAATCCATGCCAACCAATGTTAGAGATCATGCTATTGATAGCTCAAATGAACATAACAGTATACTTATAATATGTATAATCCAACTATGCAACTGGTATGGGAAATCATACAATAATAGCTCAAATTTAACAATTCCTAACTATGGAAAATTGATGGAAAATATGTGATATTCTTTATAAATCATTTCAAAATTATTTTATTTTATAAAAGTATAGTAGATATATAAGTATCGGAAAATCACTGTTAACCCAAAAAATGGATCAACACCCGAGTTGGAGTGTGAAAGCACTAGCCCTGTTCTCACGGAATAATAATACAAATAATAGGTGTAGATAAAGACAGTAAAAGAAAGAAAACAAGGAATTTTTATAGTGGTTTGGCTGTTAATGAAGCCTACGTCCACTTTATACTTTTCTAATAGACTGCTGTTACAAGTAGTGTTTGGTTACATGGCTTTTGATTGTCCTTAACTAGATTGAATCCCCAGAGTTGGAATCCATAGGAGAATCATAGTGAACCACTTTGGAGATTGTTGTAAGGGAGGTAGAGAGTGAAGAAAGTTTCCAATAGAGGTTCAACAACCAGTGCGTAGAAGATCCCTCTTATGTTGTAGGCAGGACGGTATTTACAGTGATCGAAGAGCATCTGGGCCAGGCGACTTCATCATTTACTCACAGATGGATACAGAACGATCTAGAGGATTTTAGCTCACGATCCGAGCCAAAACCATGGATCGCTAGCGATTAATGGTCTATGGATTGCTAGCGATCCATAGATTTGGCTCGCACGCTCGTTAATGACTTAGCTGCTCTCCCTCCATCACTTCATCATGTTGGGTCGCAAGTAAAGTTGATCTATATGGATCGCTAGTGAAGCATACACTTAGTATTTTTTATGTTCTAAATTCTAGTCTCTTTACTCCTTGTTTCTCTCAGCGAACCATCATGATGTATGGATCGTTGGCGATCCATAGGGTATGGATCGCTAGCGATCCAAGCACTTGGATTGTTTTTGGAGCTACGAGTTTGGAATTCCTTTATGGCCTTGTACCGACATTGTTCGTGTATTCTCCTTGCACGTTATTCCGTTTTGATGATGATCTACTAGCTGGTTGCACTCATTTGTTGATTGGACTGAACTGACGTTGGTTTCTTGGTTTAGTTGAATTCATCCATTGCTTTAGTAATATGACTTAGCTCTCGTTAACATCTTGCCTTAGCCTTCTTGGTTAAGTTTTAATCCATTCTGATGTCATGGAATTGTTCTGTTTTCTAGTGGGTCCTGCTGGGTTAAAAACTTGTATAACATTTGCCTCCTAGAGTACGTCTTCATTGTAAACAAGGTGCGCTCTGGAAGTTAACGCGTTCAATAATCCAAGTGATCGCATTAGTGTTTTACGGATATGTGGCAGGTCATGCTGTTGATCACCTAAATTTGGTCTCGACTACTATTGCTTGTCATGATGGATCAAATTTCTCCTTATAGCTTCACGGTATGCTTCGAAATGATGGATAGATGTCAGAGCACGAGTTCAAGGAAAATCTGCACCCAACCTTATGGGACGCTAGCGATCCATGAACGATGGATAGCTAGCGACCTGACCACTTGGAAAAAAATTTCCTTCGAAAAGTTGAGTCGCTAGCAATCCATGATGGATCGCGGGCGACCCAATGACTTAGCGAATTTTTGCTTCATCTTTTCTATCTGCTATATACGTTGCTCGAGTCGATCCTTCTTTTTACTTTTACATGACCCGAACTATTTCCTCATGCGATCTGAAAGCTTCAAGCGATTTAGCTTGCTCGACCCGATCCATTGCTTTCTTAGGTCCATCCTTGTCCAAACTTTTCACCACGATTTCTTCTTGCGCCACAGGCACCATCGCCTCCTTAGTTCACCTTTGATCAAAACCCTTGCTTGCGCCTTGAATCGCCCCAGACCCTTCATTAGATCGTTGTCGACCTGACTCTTAGCTTGCCACCAACTAGTATTTGGATTACTTACTTAAGTCTTCGACCAATTTCGTGTTCTAATTTCAATCTGAAGTAGGTTTGTTAATCGTAGCATTTGTTGTTTAACGATTTGATGACGAGCTTGCATTTACGATGTTGGTCGTGAAAAGTTTGAGTTGATTCTGGTTTAATGGAGGAAGATTGTAAATTGAGTCCTGAGCTCCTCTCGGAGTGACATTCGGGGCTTGCCCCGGTGCTTAGTGTGTTTTGCTATCTTCATCCATTAAGCCATAATTGACTTGTGCCAAGTCCAATAGCTAGTATTGCACAACACACTTTGGATTGATCCTAGCTTTCCCTGGGGGATTTAGACTTATCTTGATTGCTTTTTGCATTATCGGTTTCCCTGTAATGAAAAGAATTTTCCATGTCACTTCGGACAATGGATCCGCTATCGATCGTTGATCGATAACGGGTAAGTGTAGTGGAAGTAAAGATCAAAAAGGAAACAATGCGGTAAGTCCTTTCCTTCTTCCACCGTGAGCAAGTATCTACATGGTATAGAGCATTTGTAGTGTTTCGGGCACTGAGTTTATCCCATATGAACAGCACACTACACTTGCCCAGTTCACGCTTGAAATCTAATGTGACAATATGAATCGATGTCTCTCTGGAATTCAAGTATGGTAGGGGTAACTATTAGTTTAGGATAGAATTACCTGACCATTTTGGATGTGAGTTCTGTTGTTTAGAATGAAGTAGCCATCTTATCATCGTAAGTCAAGTGGAGGAAGCCCGATGCTCTCAAAAGCCGAGTCATCATCCATCGCCCTTTCTCCTTCCACTTCGCAAGCTGAATATGGCCAGTTGGTCTCGGTTGGTCCGATTTTGAACCGAACACCTCCAAACTTTAGAGTTCTACTCAACCCGCCAGAGAGAACTTCCTCGGGGGTTTCTGCTAAAGTTCTTCACTGCGTCTGCGCACAACACGATATACTAAAGGAGGACGTACGTCTGCCGGAGAAGAACGAGTTCGCTCACATGCCTCCTCCAAGGAATACTACTTGCCATCAGTGCATTTTTTTGAATTCGTGCCTCCCTTTAACGACTTCCTGCATGAGACTCTTTCGAACATAGGCATCGCTTCGTTCCCGATTTTATCCCAACGGCTGTGCCATCTTGACTTGCTTACATGTTCTTTTCATGCGGACATTCAACAGAGCTCTAAGCTTTAACGAGTTGCAGTACTTTTGGTCATTCAAGAGAAGAGATGAATGTCAATCCTTGATCGTAATTGAAGCCCAAAGGAACCGAAAGATGGTTTCACGTCTACAGAGCAACTGGTCGCAATTCAAGACGCAATATTTCTTCGTTAGATGCCTTGAGGGGTTCAATCGTCTATGAACGATAGGGAGTAAGTTCCTTTTCCCATCCATCGAGTTTTGATGCGTTGTAATGGAGTTTCTAACTAGCCATATGCCTCTTGCAGTTATTCCATGGCCAAATAGAGACGTGGCCCTTGATGAAGTTTTTTAGACTCTAAAGGCAATTGATGCTAGGGAAAGATGCGTTAAAGTTTTGCTAACCGTTGAAAACTTACACTTGTATGGATTTCTATATCCGGGTAGATCTGTTGTACAAGTTAAAGTCCCTTCTCCTGCTCGATCTAGGGTTCGCACATGATCTACTTCTTCTTCATGTGGTTCCAAAGAAGGCGTTTCTCAAGAGAGAGAAGGCTTGTCTGAGTAATCAGCCGAAGAGGCCCGCGAAGGAGGAGATGCTACTGCGACTGGATTTAGTGGCCCAATCAGAATGCCTCTAATCCTGGAAGAAGGAGAAGTGGAGTTCAAGTAGAGGGAAGGCAAAGCCGCATTGGACTCAAAAAAGGAGGAGGGGGAACTCGAGAGTAGTAGGGATGTGTCTACTTCTAGCAACGACTTCTATGCAAAATCCGATGATGGAGACTCAGAATTGTGCGATGAGACTCCGAGAATGAGTGTCATTCTTCCAAGTTCACCCCTTCCAGATACAAGCGATAAAGACAAAGCCCTAGAGATTAGAGGGCATCGAGATTCTCTGAGTACATATTTGGAGCAGAGTTTGGGGATTTGAGCGATGTTTAGGTCGACTTTGACGTGCTTCTGAGAGAGGATTTTGAATTTGAGGAGGTGCCTCCCTGCTCGAGCGGTACTGTGCCAGAAATTAGCCCGGTTCTACCTACGATGGAAAAAGTTAGTTTGATTCCGCCGATGACGATCGCCTGATCCGGTTTGTAACGACTGTTTAGGCCTTCTCCAAAAACACACAACACATTTCACTATGACTACTCTCACTTCCATTCATTCCTTCATTTTTTGTTATGTCTATTTTATGCTTCTGAAATCTTTTATTTATGCTTCATGACAGGTATAACAAGAGGACGTGGCTTCTATGATGACTTTGAGGAATTCCCTGACCCCCAGCGCTGGTCCAAGCGTACCTCCGGCTGTCACCAATCCTGGGAAACGGAGGAGGAGTATAGAAGGAGGAAAGAACAAGAGGTCGAAGACTGCTACAAGATAAAAGGGAGTGAGGCCGATCATACAAAGGCAGGTACGAGAAGAGGAGAAATTTTGAGGAGAGGGAGGAGCCATCAAAAAGTTCAAAGTTTGAGCATCGTCTCCATTCTTAAGAGCTTGCTCCAACACACTCTTCAGTAGGCAAAGAAATTCCCGTTACTTCTGCGCCGATTCCAACTTTAACTCAAATCTCACCATCTTATATTATTACTACCCCCGGTGCTTCATGTCCCCATTGGAGACCTGCCTATATTCTTCTTTCGGGCCACCCTAAACTTGAGGCAGCGCTCCCCGAATGGTTCTTGAAGGGGGTTAAATTTGACCACAATTTGCACCCAGTTGGTAAAGATTCGTACATCCCGCACCTTCAGGCTATTCAGAGTGATTTAGAACAGGCCGAAGGATGCGTGTAACTTTATAAACAATCGGCGGATACAAATCGTAATGATTATTAGGAGATCCTCTCTTTTGAGTCAGAGAAGGATGACTTTGAGAGGGCATTGGCAGACCATGGTGCTAAGATTAAATAGTTGGAGGAGGAGAAGGAAACGGCCCTTCGCGAGAGTAAGAAAAACGCCAGTCTGCTGAAGGAAATTAATGAGGCGCATGCGAGAATCGAGATTGTTTGACGAAACAAAGAAAACTCACGCATAAGAGGCCAAGTTAAAAGAGGAGGTGGTAGCTTACAATGCAACCATTGAGGCCCAAAGGAAATCTATTACTGATCACGACCTTATCTTGGAGGGGCACAATAAGACTATCTCCGACCACACTGAGACAATTACCAGGTTACATGCTCAGGTCGCGTAGCTCAGCACCGATAAATTTGCTGTAGAAGTTGAGAAGGCCGCCGTGAGAGCGGATTACTTGGAGCTTCAAAATACTTTTGAAAGAAAGATAGAAAAGCTAGACGCGACCATCCTGAATATCTATGTTAACTCCCTGTTGCTCCAGGGGAGCCTCAGCTAATTGGGTACAAAGTTCCCGCACACTCTCGCTTTGGTTTGGGAAGAATCTTATCCCGCTTTTCCGATAGCGGTGGCATTTATACCGAGCGGGAGTTGTAGGACGCCTACCATAATGAAGAATCAAAGAAGGCGTTGCTCGAGGGTCGGGAAATTCTTCGAGTCGAAAGAGAGAAAGAAACCACTGATGTTGCCAGGAAATTCTTCGAGCGCTCACCAAGCCTTCTATTTTTTGCACAGGCAAATCATCAGAGCTGCCCCACCACCTGTTATCAATTTCAGAGCTTGAGACTATTCCTCAGCTAGTGGAACCATCAAATGAAGGCAAAATTGGTGCGTATGAGGTTGACATTCTTGGCCATTGCTCTGGTGTAGGTAATTTTCTTGCTTCTTCCGAGTTCGGGAGCTTCCAACTTACGCCGCAAGAGAGGAAAAATTAAATGCTTTCATTTTTGATCTTATAGATCCGTCTTCCTTTCCTGTTGATGTGCCTGCTTCCTTTGTGCCCTAACCCACTACTATCTTTACATCCTCCGTGCTCGTCTTTGTTCCTGTTCCTATTTTCCATGTCCGGCTTGTAGCCGGGGCCGTAGTCCAAAAAGATAGCCGCGCTTCATAGCCTAGATGACCTTTCTGTGTCTTTGGAAGGCAACATAATAGCGGCAAAAATTAAGGAGCAGGAAGTTCAAATGGAGCAGCCTCGCTAGACTCAACACGAATTGGTCTCTATAAAGAAAGAAAATGTTGAAGCGATCAAATCTTTAAAGACCTCCCGCAAATCACGGAAACACAAAGCGAAGGGAGAATCTTCTGAGATGGTTGTAGAGGAAGAGAAGGACATTTCAATTGAGGTGTTCGTTGATTGTACTGGCAGTCACACTACTCCTGAGACGAAGCAGAAGTTGTTAACAAAGGGAGGAAATGGGAGCAGTGGAAGGAACCGTTGAGAAGCTTACATGAAGACTGATTTGATTTTTGTTCTTTTTGAGTCATTTTGTTCAAGTACAGAGTCTACACTTAGTGTCCTTGCTATGGAGTCTGTATTTTCTTTTTGTTGGTCAGTGTAGTGTGGGTACGGCCCCTATGTTTACCCTGTGTAAATAAAATTATAAGCAATATATTCATATATTGATTGTACTCTTATCTGTTTGTTCATATGTGTTCTGTGTACTTGTGCTTTTTTGTTTACACTTATCCACTTTTTGTTATTACCGCCAGAATTTTTATTTGGAGTAACAATTCTTTGTTTGGAGTAATAGAACTTGTGAACTTATTGTCTTCGCGTTTTTTTATTTAAGTACCTGCGTATGCCCCCCAATTCAGAGGGCTGTTTACTTCAAACAATTTTCAAATGGCCGGTAACTTAGGGTTTAGATAATTCTCTTATTATACTTTGGCTAAGTCACTGCTTGATTTCCCTTTTTGGAAGTTTTGCAACTTTAGCATATAATCCAAGTTTCTTGTGATATTCTGGCAAATATGCAATATATGTGTGTTTGAGAGGTGCACATTACATGGGTTTGTTTGAGAGGTGCACATTACATGGGTTAGCTGAGGGCAGTTTTAATCATTAAGTGTCCTTAGTTGAAACTTTTCTGTTGGTTTGTAGCATTCCAAATTATTTGGAGTTGTGCTCATTTTTCCTGATTATAGAAGTAGTTGGTGTTGGTTATGGGATGCATGGTTTTTGGTGCTCCTCGGCGTTGCCTATCTTCAGGCAACGCGAGGAGCATATGTTTTAATGCTCCCTGGTGCTGCCTATCTTCGGGCAGGGTGAGGATTTTAAGTTTTAAGAATCAATGCGTAATTTTTCATGCTCCTTGGTGTTGCCTACCTTCAGGCAACATGAGGATCTGGTATTTTAGAATTTAGTGCACGGCTTATGAAGTGCGCGGCTTTTGGTACTCGTTGGTGTTACCTATCTTCGGGCAATGTGAGGGGTGTGTGTTTTGGCGCGGCTTATGAGATGCACGGCTTATAGTTCTCCTCGGTGTTGCCTATCTTCAAGCAACGTAAGGAGTTGGAATTTTGGAGATTAGTGCACGGTTTACGAAATGCACGGCTTTTCCTGCTCCACGGTGTTGCCTATCTTCAGGCAACGTGAGGAGCGTATGTTTTGAAAGTTAATGTGTGGCTTACGAAATGCGCGGCTTTTGGTATTCCTTGGTGTTGCCAATCTTCCGGCAATGTGAGGAGTTTAAGTTTTAGCCTTCTCGATGTTGTCGAAGCAACACCAGTTTTTAGCAGGCCAAGATCGGGTTTTGTCGATCTAACAGTTTAAGTTGATTTGCTTCTATCGACCCGACGGGTAGTTATTATAAACACGGTTTTGTTGGTTCAAGAAGCAAACTTAATTAAGGAAAGCAGGGTAGTTTTTGCCTATGTACAATGCCCCTGGCATCCCGGGATGGCTTATTTGCTAGAAAGAAAAAAGTACATAAGGTAGCGTTCAAACAAAGTAAAGGCGAAGCGATTTACTATTCCATGCCCTTGGAACTTGTGTTCCGCCGATGGTTGTTAGCTTGAAGGTCCTGTCTCTTAGGTTTTGATTGATGACATATGGTCCTTCCCAGTTTGGTCCAAAGGTCCCCGGAATGGGTAAACTCGCTTGAGCACAAGATCTCCCACTTCGATAGTTTGATTGTGAACCTTGGAGTTGAAGTACCGTGCGATCCTTTTTTGGTGGGTGATAGTTCTCAACTCTGCTTCTTCTCTTTTTTCGTCAACCATATCTAGCAATTCTAGTAGGAGCTGCTCGTTTTTCTTTTGGTTGAAATTTTGCCTTATGTGCGAGGGGACTTCAAGTTCAATAGGTGTCATTGCTTTTAAACCATACACCAAGGCAAACGGAGTGTGGCCGGTTGCCACTTTGTGGGTAGTTCTGTAAGCCCATAGTGCGAGTGGAAGTTCATCAACCCAGTTTTATTTTTCTTTTGTTAGTCGCTTTTTGATAGTGGACTTGATGATCTTGTTTAACGCTTCCACCTGCCCGTTTGCTTGCAGATGAGCCACTATGGAAAAGCTCTATTCAATTCGTAAGCGCTTGTAGAAGTCCTTGAACTCGACACTTTTGAATTAAGTTCCATTGTTGGTGATGACTTTTTATGGTACACCAAACCTGCAAATAATGTTTTTAGTAACAAAATTAATGGCTTTCTTTGTGGTTATGGTGGCCAGAGGATCCGCTTCGGCCCATTTGTTGAAATAATCTATGGCAACTATAGCATATTTGTCCCCACCTTCAATTCTCCATATTGCAAACGGCAATGGGATGACCATCCGTGTTAGCTCCGTTGAAGGAGTTCTCTTGATTTTGCTGAACCTTTGGCAGCGATCGTATCTTCTGGCATAATCTGCAGCGTCACGGTTTATTATTTGCAGAAATATCCATATCTAAAGAATTTCATCGCTAGGGTCTGCCCACCAGTGTGGTCTCTGCATTCTCCTTCATGTACCTCCTTTAGGACTCATCGTGCTTCATTATCGGTCGCACACCTAACAAGGGGTAGTCGAGAATCACCTTCGATAAAGAATTCCATCATGTATCATGAACCATGGTGGCTTTCGGAGAAGCTTTTTCCATTGGTTCTGGTCAGTTGGAAGGGTTCCTGCAAGTAGATAGTCCTTTGTCGGTGTCATCCATGTTTCCAGTTCAATGATTGTCTCGAGGATCTAGTCGACGTCCATCTCATCTATGCTCAGGGTGGTTAAAGTTTCGACTGGGACGAGCCCCAATGATTGTGCTTCCCCAGAGCTTTCTATTTTAGCCAAACAGTCCACCTTGGTATTTTGTTCCCGTGGAATGTGGGCTATGGTATAATGTCTCTTGGTGGTTCTTGCACTTTAGACAGACACAGAGCAAGATTCTCTCCTCGAACCTAGTATTCCCCCTTTACTTGACAAACGACCAGCTAGGAGTCGCTGTAGATGTGAATGGATTTATCTTAAGCTCTTTCACCATCTTTAGTCCTGCAATAACCGCCTTGTATTCCTCTTCATTATTCGTCGCAGGGAATTCCAAGCGTAAGGTGTAGCAAATGGCTCTTCCTTCGGGGCGAGCACTACCCCTGTCCCTGAACAAAGATTGTTAGATGCACCATCTATAATTAGTTTCCATTGAGTCTCCACCTCCAACAGCGCTTCTTCTTCGTCGTCCCGTGTGGTATACTCGGCGACGAAGTCTGCTAATGCTTTCCCATTGATGGATTTCCTAGGATGATATGAGATATCATATTGACTTAGCTCTATGTTCCATTTGAGGAGTCTCTCAGAAGTTTCAGGTCAGTACAACCCTTGTTTCAAAGGCTGGTCGGTTAATACTTTGATTGGATGTGCCAGAAAGTATGGTCGTAACTTCCGGGACATGATCAAGAAGCAATACACTAGATTTTCCATTTTTGGATAATTCTTCTCGGCTCCAGCGAACCGTTTGCTAATCTAATACACGGGTCGCCGGATTTTCGCTTCTTCCCGCATGAGAGCGGCGTTAAGTGCATGCGGTGAGACTGCTAAGTAAATGAATAGGTCTTCTCCATCCACAGGGTTAGATAAGATTGGTGGGACTTCCATGTGTCGTAGCAGTTCTTCGAAAGTTGTTTGACAAGCTTCACTCTATTCGATGTTTTTCTTCCCCTTCTTCAGTGTATCAAAGAATGGTATGCACTTGTCTGCAGCTTTCGAGATAGATCGGTATAGTGTTGCAACCTTTCCATTCAGGCTTTGAAGTTTCTTCTTATTTTTCGAGGCTTGGACCTCTCGTAGCGCCGTTATTTGTTCAAGATTTTCTTCGATGCCTCGAGCATTTACTATGAACCTAAGATTTTCCCAGAGGCTACTTTGAAGTGACATTGGAGTGGGTTGAACTTCATTCCATACTTCCGGAGTATTTCGAACATTTCAATGAGATTTTCTAGATGGTTAGCAGCTACTCGAGATTTGACCAACATGTCATCCACCTAGACTTCCATAGTTTTCTGATTTGGCGTTTGAACATAGTATTCACTAGTCTTTGGTATGTTGCCCCGGCGTTTTATAAACCGAATGGGATTACCCTGTAGCAGTACAGTCCCAAGTCTATGATGAAGCCGGTGTTCTCTTGATCAGGCTCATGCATCTAGATCTGGTTGTAGCCCGAGTATGCATCAATAAATGACAGCAATCCATGTCTCGTTGTCCTATCCACAAGTTGATCGATTTTGGGGAGTGGGAATCAATCTTTCAAGAAAGCTTGTTTTAAGTCCGAGAAATCAATATAAGTTCGCCATTTTCCATTAGAATTTTTGACTAAGACTGGATTTGATACCCATTCGGGTTAAGTTGCGTCTCGAAAGAAGCCCTTAGCCATCAATTTATCTACCTCCTCTCTCGGTGTGTTGGACCGTTAAGGGCCTAAGCTGCGCCTTTTTTGCTTTTCTGGTGTGAATTTGGGGTCAATATTGAGTGCGTGGCAGGAAATGTCAAGTGATAACCCACACATATTGGAGTTCATCCAAGCAAATACGTCCAAATTGGCATGGAGGAATTTAGTTAGTTCTGATCGCATCTTGTTTCTAAGGTGCGACCAAATTTTCAAGACCCGCGTTGGGTCGTCCATACTGACTGGGACGGACATCGTCAATTCTGCTGCTGTTGCTTGATCCTCTCCTAAACTCTTTTTTCTAGGGTCCAAAGCCTTGTTGAATCCAATTTGGTCCCCGACCCAGAGGCGGCTCTGTAATTGCTATTAAGTGGGCTCATGAATGTGGAGAGTTTTCCTCACATCCCTTCCGTTTTCCTTTCTTCTTGACTCACACAATTCATCGATATAACATTCCCGGGCGGCGCATTCGTCTCCTTTCATAATTCCGACTCTGTGCTCTGTATGGAACTTCATTCTAAGGCACCATTAGGCCAAGGCTATTCTGAAGTCGGCTAGTGCTGGCCGCCCCAAGAAGGCGTTGTTTGCTGACATTTCATCAATGATCACAAAGGTCTGAATGACGGTGACCCTTCGCTCACCCTCTCCAAGCTCCACAAGTAGGTTGATTGTTCACACTGATTGTTTAGGCTCGCCGGTAAACCCTGGAACCTTTTTTTGGCATGCGGATACTCATTTCATGCCAATCTTCGTCTGATCGAAAATACGTTCGAAAAGTATGTTACTAGAGCCGCCACTATCAGCCAACACCCATCGAACCATAGCAGGTCCAATTCCTACCATCACCAAAATCGGATCGAGAGTTCGAGCTTCGATTTCTTCGGTGTCTAGATTTCAGAACACTATATCGTCATTCAAAACCCTTTGCAGCTTGGCCGGAGTTTCATCTTCTATAGCTAAACATGATTCCTATGGAGAATGCTTCAACGAACTCGCATGTTGCTCTATTTCTCCACAACTTCTTTGTGTGAGGTGTGGTCCCCCAGATATTGTTCCAATAATAAGCCTTTGGTCAGTTCGTTTTGACCCTTCTTCACTAGTTCTGGCTTGGATTATTCATTATCTAGGAGGCTGAGGAGCCGTAGATTGATCGAGGTTTTATGGCTTTCTTACGTACTACTGGAGTTTATTGTCCTGGATCAATTCCTCAATAGGATTCTTTAGGTGGCGGCATTCATTTGTATAGTGGCCATGTGTCACGTGGAAGCGGCAGAATTTCCCTGAGCTCTTTTGCTGCTCGGTTGCTTCCTTTCTAGGTGCTTTTTTTTCCTCGATCCATTGAGTTGCGAGAAAAATGTTTTCCAATGTGTCGTTTAGGGGAGTGTAGCCTTTGGACCTAAACCTTTTGAGCTTTTTATTGTTGCCATGACCATTTTTATTATTGGAGTTTTGACTTTTCTCTTTGAATTTCCGTCTTTCCCAATGATTCCTTTAGTAGTCCGATAAGTGTGCGCATTTTGATTCATTACTACATCACTCTTCCCAACGTTTATCGGTTGCACACTAGTAGACTTCCTTTCCAATTCCTACGCTTCTTCCAACCTTAAGTACTGACTAGCTTTATAATTGAAATCTTTCCTCATGGTAGGTTGCTTCATCTTAATGCCATAAAAACCATGTCCTTGTTGGGGTTGCTTACTTCCGCCACTGCAATGTTGAACCTGTTCATGAAAGATTTTAATGATTCGTTGCACCCTTGGATCAATCCGAATAGGGACATGACGACTTTTGGCTGCGCAGTATGGAGTCTGAAATGATCGAGAAATCTTGTCGCTGGTTGGTCAAAAGTAGAGATAGATCTTGATGGAAGCCTAGTGAACCAAATTGATGCAACTCCTTCAAGAAAGATAAGCATCTGCATCGAATAGTTTCGGAGGAATTAGCTCCATCCATATACCAACTTTATTTGTACAAGTGAGGTTTTGGGTTTGTTGTCTCGTCATAGGACGAAATAGTTGGCATTGTAAATTTTTCCTGGATATTTCTCGTTTAAGATTTCATCGGTGAAGGCAGTCCGACTTGATGCAGATCCCCATTCATCGTCTCTTCTATATTTATTCTGATCCATTAATCGTTTGACCATATCCGCTTTGTATGCCTTTGAGGTCTGGTAGTTCCGAGGGTGGTAATCAGTCACTACACCAAGTGTTTGGCTTTGCCAACAGTCTTGGTGAGTGGGCTAAAACCTAGGTTCTCCTGTCTTTGGGAGAGTCACTCCTGCAAGATCTCGTTGGCTTGCGGTTTGCCTGACTGGAGCAGTTTGAGTATTCCTAGCATTATGGAATGCATTGGCATTTTCTTTCAATTTTTCGTCTTGCTCTCCGTCTTCTGAGTCGGAGAGATACATAGCTATGTCTTCCAATGGGGTCTTTGCCCCTTTATTCAGGTTCAGAATAGGTTTCCTCATGGGTAACAAAGTACTTGCATTTTCATCCACATTAAGTCCTATTGTCACCTTTTTTTGGTTGTTTTCCGTTTCTTCAATGTAGGCCAAAAATAGAGGAATTCTTCTGTTCTATAGTATCCGCGAGTTCAGGCAAAGTCCTCGGAGCAAGATTTGACCGTAAGGTTAAAAGAGCGTTGAGCTTGTCCAATAGAGCCTTTTAGCTAGTTTCCATTTTTTGGTTGATCTCATCAACCATCTTATTCAACTCATCCCTAGTGACAACTTCGTGCTGAATGGAGGATGCTGGCGCATGATTTCCTAAGTTAGCACCATTTACTTCAGTTTGTTAGGGATTAACATCTTCTCCAGCTATTACTGCTCCTATGGATCTTCCAGAGGCAATTCTTCTTCTTTCAGGAGCCATTTATTCCAAACAGTGGATTTTTCAAGAAAAGATTGAGGATCTAACTTCTAGACCTGTGGGATCCAACGTAGATAGCTAGATCTAAACCCAGAGTTCAATTCTCAATGAAAGAACCAAATGTTTAACCCAAAAAATGGATCAACACCCTGGTTTGAGTGTGAAAGCACCAACCCTGTTCTTGCATAGCAATAATATAGATAATAGGTATAGAAAAAGACATTAAAAGAAAGAAGAAAAGGAATTTTTATAGTGGTTCGGTTGTTAATGAAGCCTACGTCCACTTTATAGTTTTATAGTAGACTGATTGCTGTTACAAGTAGTGTTTTGTTGCAAAGCTTTTGATTGCCCTTAGCTAGATTGATTACACAGAATTGGAATCCACTAGAGAATCATAGTGAATCCCTTTGGAGATTGTTGTGAGGGGGGTAAAGAGTGAAGAAAGTTTCCAACAAAGCTTCAACAACCAGTTCGGAGAAGATCCTGCTTATGTTGCAGGTAGGACGGTGTTTATAGAGATTGGAGAGCTTCTGGACCAGGCCACTTCGTTAGTTGCTCGCAGATGGGTATAGAATGACCTAGAGGTGTTTAGCTGACAATCCGAGCTATGACCATGGATCGCTAGAGATCCATGGTCTATGGATCGCTAGCGATCCATAGATTTGGCTCGCTCGCTCGCTAATGACTTAGTTGCTCTCCCACCATCACTTCATCATGCTGAGTCACAAGTAATGTTTCTCTATATGGATCGCTAGTGATCCATCGTGTATGGATCGCCAACAATCCACACGCTTAGTATTTTTTGTGTTCTTTCATCTAGGCTCTTTACCCCCTGTTTCTCTTAGTGAACCATTGTGATGAATGGATCGCTAGCGATCCAGAGGGTATGGATCGCTAGCGATCCAAGGACTTGGATTGGTTTTGGAGATCCAAGTTTAGAATGCCTTTATGGCCTTTTATTGACGTTTTTCGTGTAGTCTCCTTGCACGTTGTTCCATTTTGATGACGATCTACTAGCTGGTTGCTCTCAGTTACAGATTGGACTGAAGTGACGTTGCTTTCTTGGTTTAGTTTAATTTGGCCATTGCTTTAGTAATATGACTGGGCTCTAGTTAACTCCTTGCTTTAACCTTTTTGGTTAAGTTCTGAGCCATTCCGATGTCACGGAATTGTTATGTTTTCTAGTGGGCCCTATTGGATTGCAAACCCATATATAAAAATCACATTTTAAAATCAAAAATCATTCTCAAGCATCAATCCAATACTATACAACCAATCATAGTATAGTGAGAGACAATATCACCTATAATATCCAAATCAATCCAAACTAGTGGTAAATTGAAGAGCTTTCCATCATGAATGCAACGCAAGAAAGGACATCCAAAACAGATCTCGCATGCAAAAGATATAAGATATATAAGTTTCACGGTTATTTAAGTAATTAAATTATTAATTAATTATTAACTTAAATTAATTACCTCTTTAATTATCTTCTTCCTCTCCTAATATCACTTGTACTAGTGCACACTATTGGAACAAGTGAACCCAAAAACCTGCTTCTTCTCTCCCCAATTTCTAGCTTATCTCTCAAGGAAATGTCGCACCACCTTCGCCAATACACTCCGTTATGAAACCTCTTTGCAACGAACAACTCGAGATGGAGCTTCATCCCCTACCCTAGAATGCAACCTGGTGGTGCTCCTTACTGCCGTATGCGACGCTTTTTGCATCTCAAGGCTGCGCTCAATGAAATTCGGCAAGTAGGTGCTATTTGCAAAAGGAAGCACGATGACGATCTTCGTTTCTCCTCTCGTCACCCCTCTCTTCACCAATTTGAAACCCTAGCTACCATGCTTTGAATGACCATTCCCGGAACCATGATCGCACTCTAAAAAGTGGATATGGGCATGAAGATCTCGTCAATACGAGTTGACTGAAGGTGGTTTGGGATATTTTCGTTGAATGGATAATGAGATATTGATTTTAGAAGATCACATAAAGGGGCGTTCATTCTTTTGTTAATGGAACAATGATCTTAATGATTAAGGAGAGAGCTGTAAGGGTCTTTAATTGGATATATTAGTATTTCATTCTCCTTTATTTGAATTTCTCCAAAAAATGGCGTGATTGAGCTTGTACGATCAAACAATGCATCCGATCGCCACGAAACTCGTCTGCATGCATCACTTCATTTTTCCGATCTTGATAGTATAAGTTTTGTCGCTATCCGAGACTGCACTCCGGGATAATAATTTCACGCTTTTCGAGACTGTTTCGACTCTCCAATCGTCTGATCACCAAATATAGTGATCTATATACTTATTTTAATTCCCAACCTTGATATGAAATCAAAGGAAGTTGTGTCGAGTTCTGATTCGATTGTATGCGAAAAACCACATTTTGGAGTCGTTAATTAATTAACGATTCAATATTTAAATCAATTATTTAAATATATCATCGGTAAAAATATGGGTCATTACAATGTTGTAATAAAGTTTACTATAACTTTTAAACATTGCGAAATATGTTTTGCAACTTTTTAAAACACTGCATAATATGTTTTAAAACTATTTTCAAAGGTTATAAAATATGTACCACAACTTGTTTAAAAATGCTGCATAAACTTTTTAGTCATTTTCTGCCTATAGAGATTTCCTCAAAACTATTACTACAACAATATAAGTTTGAAAGTTGACTACATTAATTTATTAATAACCAATCAAATAGGTAACAAAGAATATGAATAGGTCCAACTAAATTAGTAACTAATGACCATTAATATACAAATCTTAATGATATGCTAATGACCATAAATACAAATTACTCCACTATGTAAATTTCTAAATCTTAAATTATGCTTCAAAATCGCAATTTCAGGAACATCGAGATGCAAAGATTGAAATTCTTCTCGCATCTTCATTGTTTACATTACGTTCAGTAGACATTTGAACTGCTGATGCTTTAGGTTTGCCTTTGAACCATCTTCCTAAAAATACACGGGAATCCCCCTAAATTTGTTGTGTATAGGACCCCCCCCCCCCCATATATTATGTCCATTAAAGCAATATGAACCTACCAATGCAAGTTGTGGCCTATTTTGCATTGTTTGCTTACCAAAAAAGAAAATTTTCTTCGATTGTAGTTTTTGCCCTTTTTATTACATTTGCTGAAAATCCATTTTGTTCCGAAGCAAAATCTTCATTGACAAATGTGAATCAAGTTTAGTTGTGCTTTATAATATGCAATTAAAGTCCAACACCACAGTGCCAGTGGTTAGGCGCACTAGCATTGATACAAGAGTTCATAGATTCGAATCCTGTAGAGGTTTGATTCGAATCACCGGACATATGTTAACTTGTACTGTGTTATATACTACCTAATACTTTAGTATAAATATATACTGCCACCCGAAGTACCCAATTGCAAAAACAATTAGAACATAAAAAGGATGTTTATGGCACCATATTTGACTACATAATAAGTTGCATTAAATGTATAACTACAAATCAAACTGATAGCAAGGAAAGGCAATCTACTTTGCAAATGTGTATTTTAGGATGTGATAAAGTGTGTCATTTAACATTAAATAAAATTATATATTACTGCAAATGTACCAGCATCATAAAAGGTGATAATATCCTGGTTCCGTTGTAGATTAAAATTATGTAGTACTAACAAACCCATCTTATTAGTGTTACTGCTACAAAAACTCATCCATGTATATAATCTTGTACCAGATATTGGCAATAAGGAATAAAGTAGCCAATAAAGATAATCAAATTCTATCAGCAATAGTAATACAATCGTACTCATAGTACAAAATATTGCGCTATTTAAAAATTAACCCTTCAACCTATATCATAAAATATTTTATTTTTTAGCTACGTTTATTTCAACAGCTTCAAGTGGGCAAGCATGTCAGTGACAATATCCACAAACAAAACTAATAAAATTAGATTGTGTGTGAAGAAATAATTATAGCTTATAGCTATAAGTATGTGTTCGATGCTTATAACTTTACAAAGAGGCGTGCAAGGTTTCGTAAGGAAGATGCATGTGTACATCAACCACATATAATGCCTTTATTAGATTAGTTGTTACTTTCATAATGAACGTAACTAAAGACGATGGAAATAAAATCTAATTACTCTTAATAAAACTCTTCCTTGTCTTTTCTTCTCCTTCCCAGAAGCACAATACAATGTGCAGCAATACCGAGCCAAATTGTGTAAGTGGACCGACTCAACTCAACCATTCTTACGCGCCTGGAACGCGAAATGTCGATCCTTTAGCCCCGCCATTAAAGTGCCATGTGGAAGCTTTATGATTAGCCAAATCAGTTTTAGAGGCCACTGCGAAAAATGTAATATTAAATTCTCTATTGATGGTGAAATCATTTCCCTTTTAAGTTATGAAAATAGTGAAAGTCTATGGATTGCATCCAAGCATATATGACAAGTGATATCAAACGGCTATTTAGTTTTGAGTAAACAATATACAAATACAAGATATTACTCGGTGAGTGAAAATCCAAACTCACAGCCTAATTCCATGGTAGCTCGGTTATTTCTATATGAACGTGTTGTCAGTTCCCGTAAAGAGTAACCTATAAAAGCATTAAGTAGTAACGATATGAAGTTCAAATTATTGCAAATGAAATGAAAATGGTAGAATTGTGTAGCATCTCATCAATATTTTATAGGTTCTTTAAAATTGTGCATATATTTTTTTTCCTACAAATAGGTTAGAAAAGCACTCACCATTGTGAAACAAATTTATTGAGCAATGGTTAAGTCTAAGAATTTAAAATGTTGAAAGGTCAGCGCATGTTGGCACAAGTTGCCTCTTACTATAATTGTAATATCTGCACGCTAATGGCATGCTACATAATCTTAAAATTTCGTTCTTATATAGCATGGTTAAATATAATTTGATAAAGTGTATGAACTCGCCTTTTCAAGTCGTGGGTTCAGTGACCGACTTTAACACCTTGAGATCCAAAAAGGTTGATTTGTTGGAGTAAGATAAAATAAGTGGATACAGTTATAACTAATAACTTATAAAGTCTCATGGGGGAGGAATTACAATATAATACAACAATAATTATAATCACATCACCATAACATTTCTATAGGTTAAATACATATTTTTGAATGATACAACTCAACCCAAACCATACACATAGTTGAATCCAGGTTACTATACTTATTTACGTCGTATATAATAACATAAATGAATCTCTATCCCCAATACCATCTCGCTTACAAACTCCATCGACTTGGTTATATAAATAAAAGAGAAAAGTAGGAGTGAGTAAGACATGAGTCTGGTGAGTGATACTCTAAATATACTACAAAAATAATACTACAATATGATATGAGTATAAGATTGTCTTCCTGTTCACCTCATATATATATATATATAGTCTTGTCGCATCACATATCTATGGACTCACTTCTTTGGACATGCCTCATGCGCTTCAAGGTCGCAAACTATCCATCGTCATGTCAAACTCATATAGGACTCACTTCCTTGGACTACCCGAAGTCTATAAAGTCGCATGTTGCTTCATACTAACTCGACCCTAGTCTGCTGAAGCCTTCAAGGGACCAGCCCAATACCTGGATTATGTACTACTGGTAAAGATATGTATCCATACCCTTATCCTTAGCCGCCTACTTGAGCCATAGGTTCATTCGCGTTCACATCCATCATCGTATCCTTTACATATTATAACAACATACATATCCATTTAAATAATGATCAGTCATCCCATACATTTACTCAAATTCATAGCATCATCACTTGCCTCATCAATAGCCTTCAAACACCTTCAGAAAACGAAAGGAACAAGACTCGAATCGGTAAAAGTTATTTTAAATAGGCATATACGGATCCAGGTTCCATCTGCCCTAAAATATTGGCCGGCGGTGTCCTTGTCGCACCATTCAGTGGAACGATGTATTAGGATTTTCTAGAATAATCAAACCATGGATTTTGGAAGTTTCCCCTTGTCGTTGCACCTGCATTCACCTCCGCTTCGCCTTCGGTAACCTAAGAACGTTCCAAGTGCCTAGCCTTATGTTTCTAAGTCTAGTTTAGTGTTTTATTTTAATAATTTACGTGATAATCATCAAATTACTAAAATTTAGTGTGAATCTAGTTTCTACATATTCTAATTACCAAATTCCCTCCTATATCCAAAATTGCATTATACCAAGGGGAAAGCATGAATCACTCCCCAAAACTGCTCCTCACTGCCTAGATCTCCGCTGTTTGACCTACTACACCTTTATGCTTCAGAATTCCTTCACCAGATAATTTCAAATATGCAACCCTTTCCAAAAGCCTTTCAACGCCATTGATTTCGTGAAATTTTGTTAAGATTTGAGGGAGATATCGTCGTTTGATTATGTGTATGTAAAGTGAAAAAAAGATAGAAAGAAGAAGATATTGGTTATTGGTCAATTGAGAGGAAGACCACATGGTTTTTGTTATGAAAAGGAAGGAGGGAAAGTAACCATTATTCTCAAGTTCAAATTTTCAAAATCTAAAATTTGGCACCCAATCAACTCGACTACAATTCTTTCATACAGACTTAAAACGATTCAACCTAAAATACTCCGTGGACCAAAAAATGAAACAATCGTAATGATGCTTATTTCATTATTAAGTTCCAAAGTTGGAAATTGTCCATTTTTCCACTTATTTTTAATTTTTTTAATTAACACATTAAGTTCAATTATTTTCAATTTATTATATTATTATAATTAAAATATTTTCCAATTTTTCAACGTACTACATTCGTCTCCCTATATGAATTTCATCCCCGAGATTCCTTAGGAACATATAGTTTAATACAACGTTCACTCGTTCGCTAAGCATATATAAATCAAGTGAACAATCATAACATACAATTTATTTCAACAACATATCGATATGATTAATGCCATTATTTTGCACTTTCCACACTAATGATGCATCAATGTAGGTAATGCAACCTATATGAATTGAAAAAGATGACATATTAGGCATGGATGCATAATGCCATAATATAAGCAAAGATATATTTATGTGTGTGTGTAAATGTATGTATATATGTATATGTATGTATGTATTTACACTACTAGAAAACACTGTAGTTTCCTACATAAAATTTCCGACGTCTTTCCTACGCCAAAAGGCGGGGCGTAGGATAGGCGTAGGAAACTGGTAGAAAGAGGTAAAGGCGTAGGGAAGACGTAAGGAAATTTCCTACGCTTCTCCTACGCCAAATTCAACACGTAGAAAAAAAGTCAAGGCGTAAGTAAGGTGTAGAAAATCGTCTACACTAAAATGATACTGTAGAAAAGGCGTAGATAATCTCCTACGCCATTTCCACGCCTTTGTTAATTTTATACATTGATGTAGGAAAGACGTAGGAAATTTCCCACGCCGTCCCTACATATGCAAAAAAAAAAAAACTTTTATTTTTACGTTAATCACCTTATACTTCCTTCTCCTAGCCTCACTTTTTCACGAATAAAAAAAAGATGCTTGAACCCAAAAAAACTAGGGTTTCAAAAATCAACGCCTTATAAATAATCATCGCTGCATACTCGGCTATTCCATCAACCATCGTCGGCTCATCCTTGCCTCCTACGCGATATTTTCTACTGTTGGTTTGAAGTCCTGCTACAGTCTCTTTATACTGCCACTGCTAATTAGGTATGCGAATTTCTTGTTCTGAGTTGTCTAATTTTCTAAAATTGAGTCGCCCTTTTACTGCTTTAGATTTCATTAACATTGAAAACGCCTGAAGCTAATAATTTGTGTAAAATCAACGCCTTCATAATTTGTGTTTGAAAAATGTGGATGAAATGATACAGGTGTCAGAGGCAACAAGCATGGAGTTTGGAGAGGAAACCGAACAATTTTTGTAAATCCTTGCTGACCACCATCTATATTATAAATTCGTTTGAATCATGATTAACTAACAATAATTCATGTGCATTTTAAATCTTACAGATCTCTGAAATTCTTGATTTAGTTCACATCTCTTTGATTCTGATATAAAAAATGTACTACTGTACAATATAGATCCAACCAAACTGATAGAATTACAAGTATAACAAGAACTAGCCCTTTATGAATCTTGTCCTTTTTTTCCAAGGCTGTTGTTACTGAATATATTTGAAACTGCCAATAATTGCTCTATCCCATGATTGCTATGTGGGGATTTCAATTATGTATACTGATCAGATAGAATTTGCCCAAAGCAATAACTCAAATAATAAGATATATAGGAAATGAAATGTTGCCAGGTGGTAGCTAACGTCTTGTGGAGAAGTTTTATAACCAGAAAAATGGTTAGTGTTTCTGTTGAACGGAAGTGTTTCTAGGGGTACAAATTGTGTTCACGATCTTTTCATGTTCAGATACAGTGGCAAATTATCTTCATTATAACATACAAAAATTTTGTGTTCTGTTTAAAAATAAAGGTCTTGCTTGTATGCAATAGCTATATTTTACAACTCATATGTTGTTTGAATTTGCAGAGATGGTGAACGTTTGCTGCCTGAAAACCAAAAGCTTATTGTAGAGAATGTTCTGGAGCACCATCCAGAGAAACAAACTAAAGTGCCTGGTGAAATTGATTACATCACGGTAATTTCTGTTTCTTATATGTAAAAAATTTCTTTTTGCGACTATATATCTTATCCCTTGCAAACTGTAACACTTGGACCACTTGGTTGCTATCATCATGGTTCAATTCTGAATATTTGTAGTTATTTATATGTTATTGTTTGATTTATATTTCATTCGCTATTGGAAATGTACCGAGAACTTGTATATAGAGATGTTTGGTTGGCTTGTTCGTTAGTAGTAGATATATTTTCTTGAACAGGCAGTTCTGGAAACAGTCGCAAGGGTAACTTCAAAGAAAAATGAGACCAAAGAAGAAAAGTATTTTTTCCATCTTGTGAATTAATAACGTTTAATGTTACTAGGTTTCTAGAGTTCGTCTTACTCAAAATAATCAACCAAATTTTTGATCATTTTCTTCTATAAGGTCATTTAATGTTTTCAATTTGGATAATGAGAATGGACAAGAAGATATGCCGACCTTGATAGACCGCGAGGTACAATAACGCATACCTGATTACAATTTTTTTTTTCAGAATTAATGTCGAATTACTGCACAGTAACTGTTTGAAATGTAACAACAATTTTAATGGTATTTGTATGATGTCAAGTATCATGAACATATTATCATATTATTTTAACATGTAGGAACTTGATTAATATTGTTTGACTTTGTAATATGAATGAGATATTTGTTTTTTGAATTAAAGATGAATGATTTGACATTAATCTTTTTGTTGGAATGTGTATATATATAAAATAAGTTGATTTTAGTTTCTATTTAATGTGGTGAAATGAAATAGAATAGTAATATATCAAAATTGCTTCAGAAAAGACGTAGGGAAGGTATAGGGAAGGCGTAGGTAAATGAAATATTAATGCAGCAAAAAGTCGTGTGTATAGCGTAGGAAAAATATTAAAAACAGGCGTAGGTAAACCGTAGGTACAACATGGCATGGGGAAGGCGTAAGAAAATTATGGCGTAGGAAAGGCGTAGGAAACAACCCAACGGATGGCGTAGGTAAAGCGTAGGTATTTTATTAGCTACGCAAGTTTTACCCACGCCAAAATTGGCGTAGGTGTTACGTAGTTAATGCATTTACCTACGCCCCGCCTACGCCAATTTGGCGTAGGTAAACCGCAGTTTTCTTGTAGTGTTATGTATACGCATATGTATATAATTTTTATGAAAGTGCAAATTAAAGAATATACAATTTAACATCCAAATCAGCCAGAACATCCAAATCTGAACCTTAGAATAGTCTAAACTAAGGAAATCAAACAAAATTTTCAAACATACCGAAAAAGAGTTTAGAATGAGTAGCCCTCATCTTCTCTTTAGGGTCCCATTTACTCTCTATCAGATCGTTCCCCCAGTGGAGAATTTATCATTCTTACCACTCTATAATCTTCCTATTCTCGTAGTACTTTGGAAAATTTTCTTGCTCCCTCGGATTTACTCCAAAGTTTCCATGCACAAAATACATAAGGGGGCATAATTCAAGCTCTTAAACGTAATTGAGTCTAAAAATAGAATCGTGCGCATCGTCGACAAGGTATGAAAATAGTTTCAAGGCTAAATTAGCTTTTCCCTTGTTACCCGTTGCATTTATCGCATCGTCGATCCTAATGCACCGCTAAATTCGCAAATTCTAACTCTATTTTCCTTCCATATACTTAACATATGGCCTTCAAAATCAAACATTTCATAAATATCTTTTTCATTTTTCAAATTTGCACGTCATTTGAAAAATTAAATCCTAAAATATTTAAGCATACATTTTACATTGAAATCAAATTTTTGGACAAAAATTCTAAAAATAATTTAAGAGCCAAAAATAACTAAAACCTAAAACCTTTTTTTCAAAAGAGAAACTTTTCAAATTAAGGGGGGAACTTTTTAAAATGTTTTCCTACTCAAAAAGTTTGATAAATCAAACCACAATTGAGCGTAGTCGGAAGTCAGTTATGCGCTAAACGCATAAACCAAATTCTAAAATTCTATAACTAACATTTACCCATAGAACTTGACATTTTATATAAAGAAAATGTCAACACGTCTATTATTAAAAAAAAATAGCTTTTAAGGAACATGAGCGATGACCCGTAATACCAAAACAACTTTATCATATCCTTCGCTAAAATTTCCAACTATTCTAAACTTCCAGCCTTATATTGCATTTACTGTTAGTTAGGTATCTTTTATGAGATTTCCGTATTTATACTACTTCTTTACTATGCATATATAAGAGCGGTTTCCATGTCAAGAAACAATAACACGGTAAATAAATAGGAACTCATAATATCGTGCATGCCTTTTACAAGAGACAACTAATAGTTACAACCGAAAAAGCCTAAAAGAAAAGAACAAATGCTAGAAGGGAAAAGAATACACCACCATAAATCCTAAAATAATGCCTACAGACTACGTGATGCCTTGCTTCGCGGATGGAGCTCGATCCATTGCTGCGACCCGTGAATGGTCGTAGCGTGGCAGCTACACCCAATCTCGTACCGCTGGCACTGCCGGTGTTGCTGGCGGCTTCGGAATTACCATCTTTCCAAGAAAGGATCTAATGACTGTAGAAGGAACCTTCTACTAAACTGCCTTTCCATGGAGGTTCACTCGTATTAATTAAAGACGAGAGTGGATAGGTGAAAAAACGGAAAGTGACTCTATGGGTTGCTAATCAATGATCAACAAATTACATTATAAGGATGCAGGTCTAATTGACGGATGCCGCCAATACTAGAATAGGTGGTCTTCCGCACCATGGGATAAATTCGATCGTAACATCCCGTCTTTGGGATGACGTTATGCTGAATGATGCACACAACTTGACGGGCAGTCAGACATATATTATCAGTCTTCCAAACACCCACATACTTGGAGAATATCTGCTACAAAATCTTTGAGTCGGTTACTTCAAAATTATCTAAGTCTGCGTAATTTGTGGAGGCCTTTGAAATCTCAACGAGATCATCATTAGTCGGCTCAATCAAGACACCTTTCTCCTCCGAACGAATCAAAATGTAGCCTCCTTCGAAATTCTATGCCAATAGGACATTGAAAAGGCAGATGCAGCACAGGCAACATTCTTGCTCAAAAGTCTCGAAGCAGAGGATCAGTGCAAATCCTACCACGGCGAATAGCTCTTCCAACCCAAAAGTGGCGAAACCTTCTACTCATTCCGGTCCAACCAAGTGGCTTCTTGTGGATTGAGACCATAATGGTGCGAGGAAAAACTGGCAGTGCGAAAAGGTGACTTGGGCAAAGAAGTGATCGGAGGGAGGAAATAGGGTTTAGATCTGGGGTGGTGGTGTGGCAAGATTTAACGTGCAAAACCAGCACGAGTGGGAGGCATGGCTGCTGCGGCTGGTGAAAAATGGCATCGCCTAGGGGAGGAATGGAAGAGAGAGGTTGCTCCTTGGAGGATAAGGAGGATGGATATTGGGTTCAGACTGTTGAGGAAGAAGGAATGAAAGAAGGCAACTAGGGAAATCAGACGTGACTTTTATAATCCCATTCCAGGTTCAAGTTGTGCCAAAACTTGTTAACCGGTAGACCACTCTAGGTTTACCGCTAGGTGGTCAACCATCAGACGGTTTTTGGATGTTAATTGAACCTAGACCCAATTAGGGTCGGAATAAATAATAATAATCGTTTCACACCATCTCCTTTGATTCGACATGATCCAAAAAATTCCTGGCCTCATCACAGTGGTGTCAAAACCTACCACCTAGTCCTGATCCATGCTTCGGTAATTTACAGTGGTCTTAACAAAACTGCTGCGACAAACAACAATTTCAAAAAAAAATCAAAATATTCCAACTGTTGTTTCCTGCCTCCTTCGCACAAAAATATTTCTTCCAATAGCTGGTGGTACAATAACACTTCAAACTACACACCCTAATAAAATTGAGCATCATTCCTATTTTTTCTATACCTTAAAGAGAGTAGATTTAAAAATCTCGATTTTATAAACTAAAAAACCATTGAGCTAAATATAGGCTATGTTATACTTGTTTCTAAATAATAGAAACTATTTCATACCAAAACTTCCTATAAAAATCAAAATTATATATATAAATATATACAAGTATTTTAGGGTTTCCAAAAAGCTTTTTAAAAATAACAAATTTTCCAAATTGGAAAACTATTTCCTTGTCAAAAATCAAAATCAAACCTTTACTGATATATACATATAAATGTTAGCCCAAAAAAGGATCCACCTTGGTTTGAGAGTGAAAACACCAGCCATGTTTATCAGGACAAATAAAGTAGAGCAAAACACTCTCCAAATCGCAAAAAAGTCGGAATAAAGTAGAGAAACATGAGATTTTTATAGTGGTTCGACTGTTAACGAAGCCTACATACACTTTATAGATTTTATTGATAGATTGACTCTTGATCACAAGTACAAGTTGTTTACAATCTAATAATTGAATGAAGAAAGATCAGACCACCATTGATGGAGACAAAAGAAAGGATCTCAATTGTCCCGTGAAGCTGTTGTAAGGAGGAAGAAGGTTGAAGAATCTTAGTAACAGAGTTTCCCCAGTGGTCAGAGCAGCCAGCCCCCTCCCTGTTAAAGATAGGATGGTATTTATAGGATTTAGATAGCACTTGGATTAGAACTAGAGTACCAGAAGCCTATAATTACTCATAGAAGGAGGCACTTAAAGTTTGGGGCGATTTCAAACTAACTTTTTGGATCGGTACCGATCCAATTGGATCGGATCGGTACCTATCCAAAATTTTGTGCAATTTTTGCATAACTCCTACTTCAGTGGCTTCTTTTCTTGCATGTGAGGTTCCCCATGTGATTTCATAGCTTGTTGACTTGTTTTGACAATGTTTTACCTATAAATTAGATTGAACTGTAATCGAAATCGGATAAGTATTGACTTCTTCAACTCGGATGCTCAGAATGTTATCAAACATGGTAGATAAGATTAGGAGAGATGTAGGAATTTAGTGCATGTGGATTGGAGAATCCACCAATCAATTATTTAGATCGGTACCGATCCAAATGGATCGGATCGGTGCCGATCCAATTGGATCAGATCGGTGCCGATCCAAATACTTGGTGTATTTTTGGTCCAAACTTCAGAGGTTTATTTGTTATGTACTTTTAGGTCTTCCGGTCAAGTTTCGAGTTATTCATGCACCATTTGAATGTTTTAACTTCTTTTGAATTTTGCTGGATTAAAAACCCGGTTAACATTTACCCACCAGAGCATGCTTTCGTTGGAAATAAGGCATGCTTTGGAATTATTTTCTTCCGGTTTCTGTTTCACGGAGCTTTATTGGTCATATCTAGCTTCCTTGAGTAGCTGCCTATGATGTTCTGGTTAACTATCCAGTCCTTAGTGGAAATCTTCATTAGTCGTAACCATGGAGTGATCTAGACTTGATAACTTCCAGAATGAATACGAACATCGAGTTAAGCAATCAAGGAAAGTTTGAGGTAATTTGGGGGAAATAAATTGGATAAGCTCGGCACCGATCCAAGTACTTAGGAAAATTTTCTGCCTTTCTCTTTTTAATAAGAGGGATCGGATCTCCATTTTGTTCATTTTTCATTTCTGAGCCGCACCGATCCAAAGGAAGCCGAACTTCGCCGATCTACCCTCTACCATCACCAGAGCGCCACCGACGGCGATCCTCACACCTAATGCCACTTGCTGCCTTGATTTTCCTGCCTCTAAGTGTTGCTGATCTAAATACTCTGGTTTGATCCATCCTGAATTGAAGAACTCATCGCTTTTCTCAATTTTGAAGGTCGGTGAAGTGGACTTTGTCATGATATTACATCATCGATCAATGGTGGGGTTATATTGATAATGGTTGCAGTGGAAGATTCAAGCTGATTGTGATTTTGTGGAAGAAGATAATAAATCGAGTCCGAAGTTCTTCATGGAACAAAGCCAGGGTTTTTTCTCGATGCTCGACATGTTTTGCTATCTTTATCCACAGAATCAGAATTAAATTGTACCAAGTTTCGCTGTCAATTCTGGCATGACATCTTGTAGATTGCAGATTGATTTTGGTTTGGTCTTTTCATTGCACAATCAATGTACCTGGAATAGGAAGAGCTTTCCATGTTGCCTCAGACAATAGATTCTTTATCGATCGTTGATAGATAATGGATTAGTGTAGAAGAAAAGACATTAATAGCCGATACGGATCGCTTTTTCTGGTGTGAGTGAGCCATCTACACCGAATGGTCTGTTCACAGTGTTCAAGACGCCGAGCCCGTTCTCATATAGATTACACATCAAACACACTAATGATTAATATTTAGAATCCGATCGGTGACGGGTACACATCAATTACTTTTCGAATTCCAAGTATCAACCAGGTTAGGTGTTTATTGTTGAAGGATTTACCGCACCTGACTGTTTTGAACATGAGCTTTCTTATATAGAAAGATGGGCAAATCCTCCCGGCGCAAGTTACTTGAAGGAAGCTCACCTATTTCTGAAGTGGAGTCTTCGTTGATCCTAGCTAGACCTACTATTTCCATAGCTTCGGGGCAATATGGCCGTCTAATCCTAGTTGGCCCCATCATCGACCGCACTCCCCCCAACTTCAGGATTTTTCTTAATCCTTCGGAGAAAGCCTCTTTGATCCTTACACACAAGGCGTTACGAAGCATTTTCTCATAATACTACATCTCGGAGGACGACGTGCTTCCACCTTCTAAAGGGGAATTCGCTCATAGGCAACCTTTCGTATATGTGGGTTGTCATCGCTACATGTGTATGTATGGTGTGGTGCACCAATTTAATCACTTTTTATGGTGACTCTTCAGAACATGGGGTTGGCTCCATTCCAAATCCTCCTGAATGGTTACGCCATGCTAACTTGCTTGTATATTATGTTCGTGCAAATACTTAACCGTGCCTCAAGCTTTGCCGAGCTGCGGTATCTCCTCTTATTTAAAAAGTGGGAGGCTAACCCGTCACCCATTTATGTTAAGAAGCAACACAGCCAAAAGCTTATACTTGATCTTCCTAGCAAGGTTCCCTCATTCAAAAATCAGTTCTTTTTTGCCAAGTGTCTAGAGGTATTCTCCCGTCTATGGACCATGGGGGATAAATTTCTTTCACCATGTATGGAATTTCCCTTAGTTCCTAAAAAGTCTTTTGATTAATCGTCTATTCTTTTGTAGTCCTCTTGAAGATTAACAAAGATCCAATGCTCACCCGGTTCTCAACGCCTTGAAAGCGATCGATGCTCGAGAGCGGATGATCAAGTTTCTGCTTGTAGATGAAAATCTTCACTAGTGTGGGATCTTACATCCTAGGAGGTCTGTTGGATTCGTTAGTGCCCCTTCTTGCTCCAAAACCTGGATTCGATCAGTTTCCTCTTCCTATAATTCTGATGAAGGTGACGATGAAGAAAGTGACTCATCCGGTGGGCCAGAGAAAACTTTTGAAGTGGCCCATGTTCAAGTTAGGGTTGACAGTCCGCCCAAGATGCCTTCGATCCTGGAGGAGAAAAAGAAGAGTTTGTTTATCGAATGGGCAAAGCTCTGTTTACCGAAGGAAATGATGAAGGACAGATCGATGAGAGGCTCCCTTTAATCGAAGAAGAAATAAATTGGGATGCAGATACTAATGAAGGCGATGTTGATTTAGGTGACAAGGCCCCGGAGTTGAGTCCCAAACATACACCCTCACCTCCTTCGAAAGAATGTTTTAAACAAGCTCCTCCTAAGAATGAGCCCGTTCCTAGCCCTTTACCAGAGGGCATCGATTTTGACTTGGGAGATGCAAGTGACATTTTTGTAGATATGGGTGCCCTAATAGGTGACTTCACTTTGGAAGGGTTGCCTTCCCAGCCTACCCAAATCATTCCTACAGAAATGGATGTCCTGACATTAGTTGGCGATCGATCTGGTTTGTGTATTTTGATGGGGTCGTTAAACTGTAGCACACACTTCAATAGGATCACGCATTTCACTTTTATTTTCTTAGGATATTTTAGTCCATCCAACGCCTTTTTTGAAGTCGTTTTTTTATTTACTGTAGGGATCATGTCTCGTGGCTTCTACAATGATCTTAACCGAGCACTTGAGTCTTAGCATTCACAAAGGCATTCATTCAAATACCGCGCCTCCTATGGAACCGACGAAGAGAGAAGGAGGAGAAAAGATAAGGAGGCAGAAGAACGTTGGTCCACCGCTCCTACAGGCTGCATTTCCCAGCTTATTCTTAAGGGGGATTGTTTTTGATAAACCCGACTTAAAGTCAGTTCGCGTAGAATCTTATTCACCCCATCTCCATGCGATTCACAATGGCTTGGAGCAAACTGAGGGGTGAAAGAAATTGTGCAAGAAGCTTTCTACCGTTAATTGAAAAAATAACCAGGAGATTCTCTCATTCGAGCCGAGAAAGATGAATATGGGAAGTAGCTTGCGGACCATGACTCGGAGATTAAAAAAGGAGAGGATGACGCCCTGAAGAGAGAAAGTAGGAGTGCTTCTTTATTCAGGAAGATGAGGGAGCCTTCCAGCCGAACCGCACTCATAGTGACGAAATAAAGAAGCGACATACCGATGAGGCGGCTCTGGAAGAAAAATTGAAGGCAAGCGAGACAATGGTTAAGGGGGAGAAGAAAGTCATTGCCGAACAATCCCAGGAAATTACCTCTCTACGTGCACAAATTTTGGCTTCGGATGTCATGAAAAATCTACTGGTAGTAGAGAAGGCTAGCACGAAGCCAGCCTTTCAGAGCTCCAAGATACTTTCGCTAAGAAAATGGAAGGCTTAGATGCTACCATTTTAGGCTTCTATGTTAATTCTTTATTTCATAAGGGTAGCCTCATTTACTTAGGTCCATCGTTCCCTCGCACGCTCGCTGTAGTTTGGGAAGAAGTTATGGCACGGTATTGAGATATTGGTGTCGGTTATAGCGAAAAAGAACTGCTTCGGGCCAACTTGAATGAAGAATCTCACATAGCTCTAGTGGAAGGCCAAAAAATCTTAATGTAGGAGAGGGAGCGTGAAACCATCAATGTCACGGCCACCACCGAGGCTGCTACTGAACATTTTCCTTTGGGCCCGGGTGAGCCGTCTTTGCATCTTTATACCGGTGAGGGGATCGTTCCCACTTCTCATATAGTCGTGCAGCCGTCAAATGAAGGCAACGACAAGGGCTTCGAAGTTGTTGCACATCAACAAACCCCCACAACAGGTAACTTTCTTATCTCTCCCGTGCTTGAAGATTTTTAACTCACGCCTGAAGAGATTGTAACCACCCTATATTCTGATATTGTAGATCAACCTTCTCGTCTCTCTGAATTTCCTTCTCATCATGATGCCGGGTCCGCCACTATTTTAGCTGCATCAACCGTCGTCTCTACTTCTGGCTCGTAGCTTGGTTCGCATTCTAATAAAATTGTGGTGCTACATGGTTTGGACGACCCATCTATCTCTCAAGAGGAGAACTTGGCAGCTGATGATACACGAGAGCAAGCCGACCAAGATAGCCAACCAGATAGAGCAAAGGCTGAGCAAGCGATGACCAAGCAACAAATGATCGCGGTGAAGAAGGAAAAGGTTGAAGCACAAAAGAGGTCATCGAATAGCTCTTACTGATCTCGCAAGCATAAAGGGAAAGGACGGTCTGCTAACGGTCATGCTTCGGAGAGTTAGATTGCCTCGGGAAATGATAAGCCCGAGAAATTGCAAATTAAAGGCGGTAAAGGCGACTAGGGAAGCGGTGAGAAGACGTCTTGATTTGTCTTTTCCTCTTTTTGTTTTTTTATCACCTTTTGTACAAGTGTAGAGTCTGCACTTAGCATTTTTCTTGTTGGTGTCATAGTGATATTTCGTATCTTTCCATTTTTTGCCGATATTGTGCGGGCACGGTGGCTGCTGTTTGTTGTTGTACATTGAAAATGTTATAAGTAATACAATGTTGACATTTTGATTGTAACTTTATTTGTCTACTTATCTATGTTTCATGCAATTATGCCAATTTTATTTATTACTATTTTATCTAATCCGATAATCACCACCAAATTCTTTGTTTGGAGTAACAGAACTGTGAAGTACTTAGTTTTTTGGTTGAGTATTGGTGTGTGCGCGCCTCCCAGTTCATGGGGCTCTTTACTTCAAACCTTTGACATGAGACTGGGTGCTTTCTATGGCCTTTTGGATGCCTTTAGTTAGATCTGTATTGCAACTCCTATATTTGGGAATTTGTGATTTGAGTGTCTCTATTCTAGAGATTTTGTTGGCCAGCGATCGGAATTTTTTATCGATTTGTAGTCGTGCAACATTGCTGGATTCATGCCCATTACTTTTGATAGTGGGAGTGGACTAATTCTTGTTAGCCCTGTAATAGACGAGTTTCCTAGCACTACCAGGACAATACCAGTACTTGAGAGTATGCACGGCTTGTGAAATGTGTGGCTTTTGATAGTGTGTGAGGCTTATGGGATGCATGGCTTTTGGGAGTGTGCGCGGCGTTTGGGATGCGTGGCTCTTGGGATCGATATGGCCCGTCGACCCGGAACGGTTTAGGGTTTCTCGACGTTACCAATCTTCGGGCAACGCGAGGATTTCATATTTCGAGAGCATGGTGCCACGACTCAAGAAGCAATGCATGGCTTATGGAGGTGCGTGGCTTTGGTTGGGGACTTCCTGGTGTTGCTGAAGCAACGCTTGTTTTTTGAAGGCAAGCTTTGAGTTCCATCGATCCAACGATTTGAGTCGATTTGCTTCCATGGACTCGGCGGGTAGATGGTGTAAGGAATGCGAATTACGGATCTTAAGGCTAGGAATAACACTAGAGGGGGTGAATAGTGTTTTTAAGAAATTACTAAATCTTTTTGAGTTTATGTTAAATTGAACACAAATGTATGCAATATTCATACACAGATACAGAAATAAAGTAAATGCAGTAAAGGAAAGAACACACCGAATTTTATACTGGTTCGGGGTTACCCTACATCCAGTCCAGCACAACTAAGTACGGAATTCCTTTCAAAAGCAATTCAACGATTACAACCCTCGGTTTCAAGGCTACGAGGTACACCCTCCAGAATCACAATCCTTTGGGTAGAGATACTTGATTTCCGGGGCAACAAGTTCACCCAATTGATTTCCAAGGCTACAATCAAACCTTTTCTCGCTAGATAGATTAAAAAGAAGCCTATAACTCTGAATAGCACTTGGATCTTGTTGAGATAGTGATAGAGAATCAAACCAGAGATGATCTAGTTAGATTCAATGTTGATTTTGGCAGAGTAATGATAGAATTTTGATTAAGAAAATGTGGAAGAAGAAGAGAAGTGAAAAACCAGAAAATCTGATATAAAATTCTTTGAAACTAACCCCTATTTATAGAATAACAACAGTCATGTCCATTCGTGAAAGGTTATGGCGAATAGACACTTCTTTTGAAATTCAAATTTTTGAATCTAACTGACACTATGTCGACATGGAGTACTAGGGATAGTCGACATCCCAAAGGAAATTTTGATGTTTTGTTTTTCTTTGAAAATAACCTTTATCTTATATTAAAACTATTTTAAACTTTATAAATATACTGGACTATATATAAAATACATAGATGAATATAAAGAATAATATATATAACATTTTTCTATAATTTGATATTTAAATCAAAGTATAAATATATTGTAATTAAAAGATAGTTTAAAACAACCGAAGTTTAAAAACAAGAATATTTAAGGCTAAAACATCCTTTTGAAAATCATTTGAAAAGATAATTTTTAAGGCTAAAACATTTTGAAAAACAATTTTGAAAATCATTCTGAAGTAGTTTTGAAAATCATTTTGAAGTAGTTTTGCAAGCTTCTTCCTGCAGAATATCTCATCATGACAGGACTCGAGAAATTGTACAAAACCAGGATGTTCGTGGGTTTGTAAGCCACTTGTCGTAGGTTTGTAAGCTACTTGTTGAGGGTTTGTAAGCCACTAAAAAGGTAGAAATGGGTTCCATCCCAAAAGAAAAATGGAGTGAAGATTTCAGTGCTATTGTGAAGTTTTAACATAATTCTAGACCCAATACTTATCTTGAAATCTTGAACTCTTGATAATCTTGATACTCACGAGTCTTCAATCTTGATATCTTGAATCTCTATATTGTACAGTCTTCATTCTTGGTACATGCATGGTTAAATCCTGCATATACATATATATCTAAACTATAATGTTAGTATTTATATTTTATAATCTTATTCTAAGGTTGTTGTCATCAAAACCATCAACTCATGGACTAACAATCTCCCCTTTTTGATGATGACAACCTTTGTTTATAAAATATTACTTCTATCCTAATAAATCCCCCTAAATCTAATAACTCCCCCTTAATCTATGCCTAACTCTCCTATTTTATATTTCTCCCCCTTTGTCATCAACAAAAACAAACTCTAAACTATATAACTCCCCCTCATTCTTGTACTGAAGTACCTGCATTAATAAACTATATAATAGAGTATATATAAGAGATAACTATACTTATAGACATGATATTCAAACAACGATTATTAATATATTAATGTATATTTATACAATCATCAAACCACACCAATGTATAAATCAAGTCAATCAAAACAACCAGTTTCAATCAAAACAATTAATTCAAACAAAGTAATAAAGCGAACAAATTAAACATTACGGGGAACTTCCACCCATCCTTCTTCTCCGAAAATAGGGTCTGCTTTGATGGCATCCCAATTTTCATTGTCATTTGTGAGAGAGACAGGAGGATGTGCTTCGTTATCATCCTTGTGCAGGGAAGAAATCATCCATCGAATTGCATCGAAATGCCTTTCTTGCTCCTTGATCATCTGCAATTGACTCAACTCTAAGTGTTGCTAGTTACGAAGGATGAACGAGAGAATATTCTTGAATGAATTAAGAGTTTCTTCAAGATTCTCGGATAAGTTATGAATTGGAGTAGCCATTTTTGAAATTGTGAGAAGAATGAGAAATAATAGCTAAGAAATAATATTCAGTAATGAATTCTAGAAGAAATAGGTATTTATAGGTGTAGAAATTCGTTTGAAATGAATAGACATATGTTAGTTATTCAAAATTCAAATTCAAAAATGAATTGTCATTTCTGACCAGTACATGTCGACATGGTCAAGGGGGGATGTCGACATGAGGTAGTGAAATTTGATGACCATTTTGATTTTATGAATAATTGTGTGTATGTATATATATATATATATATATATATAATATACTAACATTTATTCAAGAGATAAGATAAGCTAGATAATAGAAAGGAAATTCAATTTCATTGCATAGAAGAGTGATACAATGATTAATCATAAAGAACTACATAACACTTAAATTAAAACAAACTTAAACTAATTCGATATGATATGAAGATATAGAACTAGTTAGAGGATGATGAAGATGAAGATAATCCAAGTTTCTTGCTGACTTTGGAGAAAAACTTGTTCATCTTGGATGATATTTTGTCCAACTTCTTACTAACGGATCTTTTAAGAACCTGTTGATTCTCAACAATAATCTTTTGGTTTTTGAGAAGGGTTTTGTTGGTAGGATTAGAGGGATATTCAATACTTTCTAGAGATGTTTCTCCTTCTTCTTCTTCTTCTTCTATTTCCATTTCATCCCTTTCTTCTTCTTCTTCCTCTTCCATTTCTTCATGAGCCAAACACTCTTCCTGTTCGGCAAGAGTCTTATAAGGTTGAAAAACATATGGGATTTTCATGAGAGAAATGTTTGAGATATTAAAAATTTTCTTGAAATAAATTCTTCTCCTTTGAAATTTACTCCAAAATAGTTGAAAATCCGAGTAAGGTAAATTCCATGATATAAAGTGTTTTCTCCCATTTCAAAATTTTTAGGACGAAGTTCATCGAAAATAACTTGCGCCCAATTGATATCATAATTTCCGAAAATAGCAAAAAGTGCTTTGCACACTTTTGAAGTAGGATTGTTAAAATTTCCCGATCTTGGGGTCAAAGTATGTTGTAAAAGAAGATTGACAATCCTTGCTTTAGGACGAAAGTTTTAGTTTTTAAATTCAAAGTTTTCATCTCCTTCAAAAATATGATGAAATGTCTCACGATCATGTTCATCGATTTGAAAACTAGAAAGATCCATTCCCGTTCATTTGCAATTGAGAATGGTACCCAAAAGATCACAATTCAAAACAATTCTAGTGCCTTTGACACTACTCTAAATTTCATTATCATTTCCTTCATAAAATTCTCGATTGAGATTTGCATAGAAAATTTTAACAAGATTTAGGTAACAAACAAAATCATTTTGAGAAGAATCAACAAGAATAAGAATTTGATTGTTCGCAAAAAGAGTATTAACTTCATAAGAAGCAAAATCTTGAAAAATAGCAAACTTTCCAGGATGGACTTTTCCATAATTAGCATAATTGATGTATGCTTTTATTGCCTTCGGATTATTAAGGAGTTGCTCTTTCAAGTTTCTAGAAAGTCTCATGGTGGAGGGGTTGCTTGAAGAAGCCATTAAAGTAGAGAGTAGAGAGCTTGGAGTTTTGTAGAGAGAGTTTGAATTTGAAAATGAAAGTGAAAAGTTGTGATAAAAGATAGTGACTAAATAGATTTTCGAAAGACATGTTCTCTGGTCAAAAGAAGCCTTTTCAGAGTATTGAATGAAGTGAAAAGATGGAGGGAAATTTAACCAGTTGAATTCAAATTTTGAATTTCAAAATTTGTACCCATGTCGACATCATGGTAGGGACCATGACGACATGTGCGTGTGAATTTCTATGATTTATTTTTCCTAACTATTCTAATATATATATATACTTATTATTTTAATGTCTATATATATATATATCTGGAGTATTCTTTTTAGTATATTCCAGAAAATATTATTATAATAAAAATAATAAAAATTATAATAAAATTATAATAATAAAAGATAAAAAATAAATTTAAAATTCAATCAACACACCAATTCAAAATCAACCAATCAAACAATCAATCATCTAACTCTAAGCATGCAATTTCAATCAATTGTATTGTAAATGTGTACCTTTTTCTGAGTCCGTTTCATTGAATTTGTTGAAGTCGTGGACTGTTGTAAAACACAAATTTGAGTTATCTGTCTTTTGATCATCATCGCTTGAGGATGAGTCTGAGTCATCTAGAGTAGCAGCAAATGCACGCTTCCGTTTCTTTACTAAATCATTGTTTATAGGAGGATTCTGCCTTTCTGGATACGGACAGTCTCTTTTGATATGGCCTGGTTCATCGCAGTTGAAACATTTGACATTGTTTGGCACTGCATTCTGATTTCCAAAATTCTTATAGTTGTTTCTCTTGAGATTATTCATCTTTCTGTATTTCAAAAATTTCCAAAAATTCCTGGTCATAAATGTTATCTCTTCATCATTATCACTATTTGAGTCTGATCCGTCGGTTAATGCATTGAATACCATTGATTTCTTTTCAGATGCTTTACTTTCTCTTCTCCCGATCATTTGAACTTCAAACGACATTAGATTTCCAATCAATTCTTCTATCTTTAAAGTACTGATGTCATTTGCCTCTTCAATTGCAAGTGTCTTTTGATCCCATTCTGGAGTGAGAGAATTTAAAAAATTTCTGACTTGATCTTCTTCTGAAAATTCCTTTCCCAAGGATATTAAAGAATGCACAATATCTTGAAATCGACTATACATATCTGAAATAGACTCATTAGTATTCATTTTAAATAACTGAAATTGATTTGTGAGCATGGAAATTTTGGTCTGTTTAACTTTGCTTGTTCCTTCGTGAGTCACTTGCAAAGTTTTCCAGATTTCATATGCAGACTTACAAACTGACACTCTATTAAATTCATTTCTTTCAAATGAACAAAACATAATATTCATTGCTTTAGAATTATTTTGTGCAACAGTTTTTTACTCAGTAGTCCACTGTGCAAAATTAGTTGTAGGTTCAGAATTTTCAGTTTGTGTGATATTCCAAGTATCTAATCCTATAGATTGTAAATATATTTTCATCCTACATGCCCAATATGCATAGGTACTGCCATTAAAAAGTGGTGGTCTGGCAACAGACTGACCTTCTACAAATGAACTAGTGACAGGGATACAAGTGTTAAAAACGGTACCAATGTTGGTAGCCATTTTGAAAACTTTTCAAAATTTAGATTATGAAACTTTTGAAAACCTTGCTCCGATACCAAATGTGAGGAATGCGGATTACGGATCTTAAGGCTAGGAATATGAAATGACCCTCCTATTTCTACTCTAATTCCATAAGGAATTTTTTTTTTTTTAGGTAAAGAGGATATATAAATATTTAGATATATCATCCATTGCAATTATAATTCTCAGGGTCAATATCTTTCTCCCATAAACCAAAATATATCCAGGATCACAATAATCAACCAATATAAATATATCAGTACATTCACAAAGATAAGCACATACATGTGAGGATGTATATGCCTCTCTTGTTTGAATCAGAGTTCTGGAAAACAAGAGGATATTGGATTGCTGTTTTTTTTTTTTGACCAAACAATCCACTGGAAATATATACATTAGTCTGTTTATCCTAACTAAGAAGTGATCAAGTAATAATCAGTGGAAAGCAAGCTTTTAATATAAATGTTTGTGTTAAGTTCTGAATAGTGACAAAATCAAGCTAAAAAGAAGTGGATCCTAAGTGAACACAAGCAACATCTAGGCGTAATGGAAACGCGCCTAACTTATACACGAGAGGTCACGAGTTCAAGTACTATGCTGGTTGGTTCAAACACAATTTTTGTTTTTTTTTTCCTTTTTCTCCTGTACAGTTTGGGACCTGTTATCTACCTATATCTGCACATATATATTTTATTTTTGCCTATAATCTAACATACAAAAACAATATTTCTTGCTTTATTATTTTTGAAACCCATTCCTATAACCTGGAAGGCTTCAGGATTGATATGAATTAAGAGTCTGGTTCTTGGGTTTTGAGGATGATAGAAGTGTTTATCATTATTCAGGTTTGTATTTCTTCTTATAAGATCTGTCTGGCATTTAAAATGCATTTGGTTAAAATCTGAGTGAAATTCAGATTCCTATTACAAGTGCAAAGGAAAAGGTGTGTTGACATTTGCACAAAACATGTTTATGTGCATATATATATATCTGCAACTATTTGAATCTGGCTTCCATCTACCTTACTACAGATCCTTTCTTTATTTAAAAATAGGACATGAAACAATTGTATGGAACAAGTTAAATTATGGAAACCTTGCAGCCATATAGAAACATTCAACCTATGTCTATTTTCTTTTGTATACATATGCCATAGTAGAAAATAAAACCATTTAATTTTCTGAGAATCAACTATCCTGATTTTCCAAAACTTAAATCCTTTTCAAAGACTCAAGATTGACTAATACATTTATAAAATGTAATCATTCAATTTTTAACATGGTGTTCTTGCTAAATCCACTTACAAGATTTGATCAAAATCCTTTTTAAACATAACAGATATTTAACTTAGTTCATAGTTTCCAGATACAAGTCAATCTCTTAACAAAATATCTAACAAAATATCCATCCAATATTCAACACTTAATACAAGTAGCAATTTAAATTGTCAATACATGCAGATTTCAACATTTAGGCTCTTATCTAACTAAGTTTTAGCATGCTATATCTTCTTCTCAAGGCCTTGCTCCTACTCCTACTTAGTTGCTGCAATCCCTGAAAAAGCATTTGAAACTGCCTCATTTTAAATGAGACACCCCAGATGCCATTAGCACACTAGGGTCAGACACATGTCTGGTATGAGAAAATTCACAAAAGCAATTTGTTAATTAGGTTAAAATCAAGTTAAGTACATATACATAAGGTTCTATCCTTTGGAATCAGGTAAATACTTGTGTGCATGCTCTGTGTCATTGTGCATGTGCACACTTTAACTTTCTTTCCAGAGACTACACATATGAATATGGCACATACATTCAAGCATACAACTCAATCATAGACAAACAATCATTCATACCAAACAGGAAAATAACTAATATGAGTTAAATCATTTATTCAATTCTCATATTTCAAATCTGGGAAAAACTCTAGTTTTCTCATCTGCTCAAGTATTATTCCCTGGGTATATTTATCTATCCTTGGTCTCATCTGCAATATTTATGAATCAATGGACACACTGTAATGAACTAATTCACTCCATTACACAAAGATCTCAGGACTTAATCAAGCCATGTGTCAACCTGTGTTTCTCAAGCACACAAGTCATTCCTGCAGTGTTCTTGACCCCCATTTCCTAATCAGGTTTAAGTTAATAATAACCCCTTTTGATTTTTCATGACAAAATCATTCAGTGATCCATTTCATTAACTGAAAACATCTATATCATGGCATCTTATATTATTCATGACCATACAGAAACAACAAGCAAACAACCATTGGTGACTACAAAATAAGGTTCTGTATATATACATATAGATATTCATCCTGGTATATTTTTCTTTAAAGGAGTTTAGGCAGCTAACATTGGTTTATGGCTTCTGGGGGAGTTTTTCTTTTTTGCAAACATTTGTGCTTGAGTTAAACTCAGAATAATCTAGTTTCACTGAATCACAAAATTTTGTTTGCTATGCATATGAACATATATATATTTCATTGAATCAGGAGTATCAGCACATAAGCAACCCTATTGCACCCCTAATTCCTTTTTGTCTCAAGCCTCAGCACTTATACATGAGTATATTGCAGCTCAACATTATTTACATCTTTTTGGATTGAGCCAAAATCAATACTATTTGCCTATTCTCAACATTTTATTTTCTGGGTATTTGTTTATATCCCTAACATTAACATATCAAAGATCTGAGTGTATAAAACATATATGTATATTAACAACACATAAAGCTTTGTTATAATAAAACAAGTGATCAATCAAAGAGAATCAAAACATTTTCAGATTTAGATTCACAGATAAGCATTCATATATGAAAATACTCTTTTAAGAAAAATACTTATAACTGGCTGCCTGCATTAGGACTTATTGCCTTAGATTTTTGAGTGAGTTTTCTCACCTAGCTCTCTTCTTTGTTTCCTTAATTAATTGATGAACTTCTGCCCTTATCCTCAAGCTCTCTTTCTTCCCTTGTCTTATGATTTCTGTGGTATTTTTTTCAAAATTCTTTTCTGAGGAGGAGAGGAGGCTGTTGTATATACATGTATATATATACAGGGTCTCTCTTAGGGTTTTGGGTATTGGCTAAGTCCATTTTTGCCCACCAGAAAAATCATGTTATCTGCATTTTTTAAACCCAAAGTTTTACCCTTCCCGGCTTAATTTGGGTGAAGAGAAAAGTGGTTACACATTTTTTTTCAGAAATTTGCTTTTCAGAAAATACTTTTCCCCTTGTCTACAATCATGCTAAAAATGTGACTTGATTTTGTTATTTATTAAATACTCTTTTCTAATTCTGCCTATACCAAGAACTTCCCTGTTTTATCTTACTTTTTTTTTCTTTCTATTTTTAGCTTTCATGCAAATGGTATGTACTTCCTTCATTTATTTATAAGAGGATTATCCCTTTTTATATCTTCATTCTTTTTATTTCTGCTTATATTAAAATATGTCTGTATATTTTATTTCACTAGTTTAAACTCTAGTATTTTATTAACACATATATATTTATATAAGTCTTACTGAAATAATTAGTACACCCACCTATATATATTCATACATCCTTCTATACTGACACACACATGCACATGTACACTCAAAAATATTCAGTAGCATTCATATATACATTTACTCATGCATACTACTTTTAAGAATTTAATCTACATATATATATATATATATATATATATTTCCATACACATCAATATGTATGTATTCTTGGAGTTCAGGGTTTTAGCTTATATTCATGTGCATTTCCTGTGCACACATGTACACACACTGATACACTATCAAGCTATATCAATTCCTCCTTCAAAATTTATTTAAAAATTATTTTAAATTTATTTATATTTTCCAGAATAAATTCCTAAAATCTTGGGTCATTACATACACCCCTCCTTTTAGAAATTGTGTCCCACAATTTTCCTAAGCTTAAAATAAATTTTAAACTTAATTCAGAGAACAAGTTTATTCTCTACCAAATAGATTCTTAGTTCTATACTAACTAAAAATATTCATCCAAAATAAAGAAAACAATCAAAAATCAGGATTACCTTAATCTGGAAATAGCTTAGGATAATTCATCCTAAATTTGTCTTCTAATTCCCATGTGCAATCACTAGGATCTAGACTCCACTGTACCTTCACAAGTTTCAGAGATTTATTCCTCAACTTCTTCACATCTTTAGTCAAAATTCCCACTGGATCCTTTTCATAAATCAAATTAGGATTTATCTGCACTTGGGTTGGGGTTTCAAGAATTTCTGCCTTGTCATGGACCCATCTTCTCAATTGTGATACATGAAAGACATCATGTATACCTTGCATGTTTTCTGGTAATTCCAACTTATATGCCAAGGGACCAATTCTCTCCAGAATTTTGTATGGTCCAATATATCTTGGGGTTAATTTGCCTTGTTTTCCAAACCTCAGCACATTTTTCATGGGTGAGATTTTGATGAAAACAAAATTTCCCACCTCATATTCTACCTGCCTCCTTCTCATGTCTGCAAATTTCTTTTGCCTATCTTGAGCTGCTGTCATTCTTCTTCTTACCAACTCAATTTTCTCCTTGGTTTCTTGTATGTACTCAGGTCCTAAAATAGACCTTTCTCCTGCTTCTACCCAGCAAACAGGTGACAAACAGGGTTTACCATATAAGGCTTCAAATGGAGCCATTCCTATGGTGCTTTGGTAGCTGTTGTTGTATGTAAATTCAACTAGATGAAGATAATCTTCCCAGTTGCCCCCAAAATCCAGTATACATGCCCTCAACATGTCCTCCAAAACTTTGTTTACCACCTCAGTCTGCCCATCTGATTGAGGATGGTAGGCAGTACTTAAACATAGTTCACTTCCCATTGCTTCTTGAAAGCTTCTCCAGAATTTTGAAGTGAAGATGGTATCCCTATCACTCACAATGGTTTTGGGAATGCCATGTAACTTTACCACTTCTTTTATAAAAATTTGAGCTAGTTTTGGTGCTGTTCTTTCTGACTTGACTGGGATGAAGTGTGCTACCTTGGTTAGCCTATCAACTATCACCCATATACTTGTATTACCTCTCTTAGATCTAGGCAGTCCATCTATGAAGTCCATAGATATGTCTTCCCACTTCCACTGTGGTACACTAAGAGGTTGCATCAACCCTGATGGTTTTTGAGTTTCAGCCTTGACTTGTTGGCAAGTCATACATTTGGCAATGTACTTAGCTATATCAGATTTCATCCCCTTCCACCAGAAGTCTCTTTTCAAATTTTGATACATTTTTGTGTTACCTGGGTGTATGGAGTATTTACTTCTGTGATATTCATTCAATATCTCCTTCTTCAATTCTATGTCCTCTGGTACACACATCCTATTCTGGTATCTCACATAACCATCTTTATCAATGTGGTGATTCATTACTTCCTCCCCTCTTGAGAGGAGCATTTTCTTCTCTAATAAGTGAGCATCCTGTTCTTGCATTTTCCCTACCTTCAGAATTAAATCTGGTTGAAGTGTCATTAAGCTTAACTTCCCTTTATCTTCTTGTGCACCATGCATCTGCACACAACCATTCTCCTCAATCTCTAACTCAGTTAGCAAAGACAAATCTTTAAATTCTGCTATCATCATCATAGCCAATTTAGCATGCTGTCTACTTAGAGCATCTGCAACTTTGTTTGCTTTGCCTAGTGTATAGAGTATGTCAAAATCATAGGCAGCTAAGAACTCCACCCATCTATGTTGCCTCATGTTCAAATCTTTTTGTGAAAATAAATATTTTAGAGACTTGTGGTCAGTGTAGAGTTCAAACTTTGTGCCTAATAAATAATGTCTCCAAAGTTTTAAAGCATATATCACAGCTGCTAATTCGAGATCATGTGTGGCATACCTTACTTCATGGGGTTTAAGTTGTCTGGATGCATATGCAATGACTTGGCCTTGTTGCATCAACACTGCACCCAAGCCAAATCCACTAGCATCAGTGTATACCACTAATTCTTCATTTCCATGTGGTACCTTTAGAATTGGAGCATTCACCAATGCCTCCTTCAACTGTTCAAAAGACTTTTCACATTTTTCTGTCCAAACAAAAGCTTGGTTCTTCCTGGTTAGATTAGTGAGTGGTGTAGAAATTTTTGAAAAATCTTTTATAAACCTCCTATAATACCCTGCCATCCCCATAAATGACCTCACTTCACTCACAGTGCTTGGCCTCTTCCATGCTTGAATAGCCACTACTTTATTGGGGTTCACAGAAATTCCTTTGGCAGATATAACATGGCCAAGAAAATGTACTTCCTCTTTCCAAAACACACATTTTGAAAATTTTGCCTTTAAATCTTTTTCCCTTAGTCTAGACAAAACCAGGTGCAAATGATGCTTATGTTCTTCCACTGTCTTGGAATAAATCAAAATGTCATCTATAAAAATAAGCACAAACTTGTCTAAACAATCTCTAAAGGTTCTGTTCATTAAATCTACAAAATAAGATGGTGCATTGGTCAAGCCAAATGGCATAACCAAAAATTCATACAACCCATACCTAGTGTTAAAGGCAGTGTACTTGATGCTTGATTCTTCCACCTTCATTTGATGAAAACCAGATGCTAAGTCTAGTCTAGAAAATACTTTTGCCCCTGCTAATTGATCAAAAAGATCATCTATTCTTGGCAATGGGTATTTATTTTTAATAGTTACTTTGTTTAATTCTCTATAATCTATGCAGAGTCTTAAGGAGCCATCTTGCTTCTTAACAAATACCACTGGTGCTCCCCAACAAGAATTACTTGGTCTTATAAAACCCTTTTCTTCCAATTCTTCTAACTGTTTCTTTAATTCTTTTAGTTCATTTGGCCCCATTCTAGTTGGCTTTTTAATCACTGGGCTTGCTCCTGGAACTAGATTGATCTGGAATTCTACTGGTCTATGGTGTGGAATACCCTTGACCTCACCAAACACATCCAAATATTCATTGACTATGGGAATTTCTTCAATGGTTAGTTCACTAAAATCTTTTTCTGAGTCAACTAAATGATATAGTTTTCCTTCCTTAGCTACCTCACATAAAACTGTGATTCTCTGGCCTCTAGAATTTTGCAATGATATGGTGGATGAGTCTAAATTAATTATGGCTTTAAATTGCCTTAACCAGTCTACCCCCAATATAACACCTATATTTGGGTAATTCAAAACATATAAATTGGAAATAAAAATATTTCCTCCTATGTTTAACTCCACATCCACACAAATCATATTTAAAACACTAGAACTCCCCAATGGACTGTGTATATGCAATGGGGTTTCAACCAATATGCAATTCAGTTTTAGCATCTTAACTAATTCATAAGAAATTAAAGAGTGAGTTGCCCCAGTATCATATACTACTGTTATGGGTATGGTACAAATAAGTAATGTACCTTCCACTTGGCTATGGTTTTCAGTGTTACTCTCCACTGTGGCTTTGCCTTTTCCTTCCAAATTTGCCAATTTGCCTTGCTGTTTGTACTCAGGACAATTCCTCTTCATATGCCCCTCTTTCCCACATAGATAACACTTGAAAGCTCCTCCTTTCAATTCTGGACATCTTGGTTTGATGTGTCCTTCTTTTCCACACTGATGGCACACAATTTTCTTCTTGTTTTCCTTAGCTTTGACATCTCCAGTGCTTTTGTTACTAGCCTCTTCCTTCTTCTTATCATAAGGGTGATACCTCCCCTTACCTTTCTTGGTATTATTGCTCTTAAAATTTCTGAACTTCTCCCTTTCCTTGTCATGCTGTTCCAACCTCAAAGCTAAGTCTATCACATGGTCAAAAGTCTTGTCTGCATAGGGTAACATGGCTCTGCTAAGTCCTGGATTCAAACCTTTTATGTACCTATCATTTTTAGATGCCTCATCTGCCACAAGCATTGCTCCATATGTGGAAAGCCCCTCAAACTTTTGAGTGTATTCTGTGACAGTCATGGTTCCTTGTCTAAGTCTAATGAATTCTTCTAGCAAGGTAGTCTTTGCTGATGCTGGTACAAACCTTGCTTCCAACATCTCTTTGAATTGATTCCAAGTGATTTCATTCTCATTCCTTCCTGCTATGATTACTTCCCACCAGCCTAAAGCTACTCCTTTTAGCTGTCTTGAAGCCACTTGCCTCTTTCTTTGATCATCAAGTTGCATGTCATTGAAAATTCTTTCCAATGTTCTCAACCATGTTTGAATTTCCATGACACTCTCTGTCCCTTCAAAGCTTTTGCCTCCTAAATGAGTATATGTCTTAAGTAATTTTGAGAGTTCTTCATAGGGATTTTCTTGCCTTTGTCCTGCCCCATCCCTAAATGCTCTCACCAAGTCTTGCAGATTGACCATTGGTGGTGCATGGGAAGATCCTGCTCCCTGATTTGGTGGTCTCCCTACCATAGTTTGCTAATAATAATTTACATAGCTGGTTAGTTTGATTAGTAATTTTATTATTTCAGTGGGTTTTTTTTTTCCACACTGAACACATTGATATATACATATTTAGTTCCTTTAAATTTTATTTCTATCTAAGAACTTGATCTTTACTTCTACTATGTTAAAAATCATAGCTTTGATACCAACTGAAATGACCCTCCTATTTCTACTCTAATTCCATAAGGAATTTTTTTTTTTTAGGTAAAGAGGATATATAAATATTTAGATATATCATCCATTGCAATTATAATTCTCAGGGTCAATATCTTTCTCCCATAAACCAAAATATATCCAGGATCACAATAATCAACCAATATAAATATATCAGTACATTCACAAAGATAAGCACATACATGTGAGGATGTATATGCCTCTCTTGTTTGAATCAGAGTTCTGGAAAACAAGAGGATATTGGATTGCTGTTTTTTTTTTTTACCAAACAATCCACTGGAAATATATACATTAGTCTGTTTATCCTAACTAAGAAGTGATCAAGTAATAATCAGTGGAAAGCAAGCTTTTAATATAGATGTTTGTGTTAAGTTCTGAATAGTGACAAAATCAAGCTAAAAAGAAGTGGATCCTAAGTGAACACAAGCAACATCTAGGCGTAATGGAAACGCGCCTAACTTATACACGAGAGGTCACGAGTTCAAGTACTATGCTGGTTGGTTCAAACACAATTTTTGTTTTTTTTTCCTTTTTCTCCTGTACAGTTTGGGACCTGTTATCTACCTATATCTGCACATATATATTTTATTTTTGCCTATAATCTAACATACAAAAACAATATTTCTTGCTTTATTATTTTTGAAACCCATTCCTATAACCTGGAAGGCTTCAGGATTGATATGAATTAAGAGTCTGGTTCTTGGGTTTTGAGGATGATAGAAGTGTTTATCATTATTCAGGTTTGTATTTCTTCTTATAAGATCTGTCTGGCATTTAAAATGCATTTGGTTAAAATCTGAGTGAAATTCAGATTCCTATTACAAGTGCAAAGGAAAAGGTGTGTTGACATTTGCACAAAACATGTTTATGTGCATATATATATATCTGCAACTATTTGAATCTGGCTTCCATCTACCTTACTACAGATCCTTTCTTTATTTAAAAATAGGACATGAAACAATTGTATGGAACAAGTTAAATTATGGAAACCTTGCAGCCATATAGAAACATTCAACCTATGTCTATTTTCTTTTGTATACATATGCCATAGTAGAAAATAAAACCATTTAATTTTCTGAGAATCAACTATCCTGATTTTCCAAAACTTAAATCCTTTTCAAAGACTCAAGATTGACTAATACATTTATAAAATGTAATCATTCAATTTTTAACATGGTGTTCTTGCTAAATCCACTTACAAGATTTGATCAAAATCCTTTTTAAACATAACAGATATTTAACTTAGTTCATAGTTTCCAGATACAAGTCAATCTCTTAACAAAATATCTAACAAAATATCCATCCAATATTCAACACTTAATACAAGTAGCAATTTAAATTGTCAATACATGCAGATTTCAACATTTAGGCTCTTATCTAACTAAGTTTTAGCATGCTATATCTTCTTCTCAAGGCCTTGCTCCTACTCCTACTTAGTTGCTGCAATCCCTGAAAAAGCATTTGAAACTGCCTCATTTTAAATGAGACACCCCAGATGCCATTAGCACACTAGGGTCAGACACATGTCTGGTATGAGAAAATTCACAAAAGCAATTTGTTAATTAGGTTAAAATCAAGTTAAGTACATATACATAAGGTTCTGTCCTTTGGAATCAGGTAAATACTTGTGTGCATGCTCTGTGTCATTGTGCATGTGCACACTTTAACTTTCTTTCCAGAGACTACACATATGAATATGGCACATACATTCAAGCATACAACTCAATCATAGACAAACAATCATTCATACCAAACAGGAAAATAACTAATATGAGTTAAATCATTTATTCAATTCTCATATTTCAAATCTGGGAAAAACTCTAGTTTTCTCATCTGCTCAAGTATTATTCCCTGGGTATATTTATCTGTCCTTGGTCTCATCTGCAATATTTATGAATCAATGGACACACTGTAATGAACTAATTCACTCCATTACACAAAGATCTCAGGACTTAATCAAGCCATGTGTCAACCTGTGTTTCTCAAGCACACAAGTCATTCCTGCAGTGTTCTTGACCCCCATTTCCTAATCAGGTTTAAGTTAATAATAACCCCTTTTGATTTTTCATGACAAAATCATTCAGTGATCCATTTCATTAACTGAAAACATCTATATCATGGCATCTTATATTATTCATGACCATACAGAAACAACAAGCAAACAACCATTGGTGACTACAAAATAAGGTTCTGTATATATACATATAGATATTCATCCTGGTATATTTTTCTTTAAAGGAGTTTAGGCAGCTAACATTGGTTTATGGCTTCTGGGGGAGTTTTTCTTTTTTGCAAACATTTGTGCTTGAGTTAAACTCAGAATAATCTGGTTTCACGGAATCACAAAATTTTGTTTGCTATGCATATGAACATATATATATTTCATTGAATCAGGAGTATCAGCACATAAGCAACCCTATTGCACCCCTAATTCCTTTTTGTCTCAAGCCTCAGCACTTATACATGAGTATATTGCAGCTCAACATTATTTACATCTTTTTGGATTGAGCCAAAATCAATACTATTTGCCTATTCTCAACATTTTATTTTCTGGGTATTTGTTTATATCCCTAACATTAACATATCAAAGATCTGAGTGTATAAAACATATATGTATACTAACAACACATAAAGCTTTGTTATAATAAAACAAGTGATCAATCAAAGAGAATCAAAACATTTTCAGATTTAGATTCACAGATAAGCATTCATATATGAAAATACTCTTTTAAGAAAAATACTTATAACTGGCTGCCTGCATTAGGACTTATTGCCTTAGATTTTTGAGTGAGTTTTCTCACCTAGCTCTCTTCTTTGTTTCCTTAATTAATTGATGAACTTCTGCCCTTATCCTCAAGCTCTCTTTCTTCCCTTGTCTTATGATTTCTGTGGTATTTTTTTCAAAATTCTTTTCTGAGGAGGAGAGGAGGCTGCTGTATATACATGTATATATATACAGGGTCTCTCTTAGGGTTTTGGGTATTGGCTAAGTCCATTTTTGCCCACCAGAAAAATCATGTTATCTGCATTTTTTAAACCCAAAGTTTTACCCTTCCCGGCTTAATTTGGGTGAAGAGAAAAGTGGTTACACATTTTTTTTCAGAAATTTGCTTTTCAGAAAATACTTTTCCCCTTGTCTACAATCATGCTAAAAATGTGACTTGATTTTGTTATTTATTAAATACTCTTTTCTAATTCTGCCTATACCAAGAACTTCCCTGTTTTATCTTACTTTTTTTTTCTTTCTATTTTTAGCTTTCATGCAAATGGTATGTACTTCCTTCATTTATTTATAAGAGGATTATCCCTTTTTATATCTTCATTCTTTTTATTTCTGCTTATATTAAAATATGTCTGTATATTTTATTTCACTAGTTTAAACTCTAGTATTTTATTAACACATATATATTTATATAAGTCTTACTGAAATAATTAGTACACCCACCTATATATATTCATACATCCTTCTATACTGACACACACATGCACATGTACACTCAAAAATATTCAGTAGCATTCATATATACATTTACTCATGCATACTACTTTTAAGAATTTAATCTACATATATATATATATATATATATATATATTTCCATACACATCAATATGTATGTATTCTTGGAGTTTAGGGTTTTAGCTTATATTCATGTGCATTTCCTGTGCACACATGTACACACACTGATACACTATCAAGCTATATCAATTCCTCCTTCAAAATTTATTTAAAAATTATTTTAAATTTATTTATATTTTCCAGAATAAATTCCTAAAATCTTGGGTCATTACAGAATAACACTAGAGGGGGGGTGAATAGTGTTTTTAAGAAATTACTAAATCCTTTTGAGTTTATGTTAAATTGAACACAAATGTATGCAATATTCAGACACAAATACAGAAATAAAGTAAATGCAGTAAAGGAAAGAACACACCGGATTTTATACTGGTTCGGGGTTACCCTACATCCAGTCCCGCACAACTAAGTACGGATTTTATTTCAAAAGCAATTCAACAATTACAATCCTCGGTTTCAAGGCTATGAGGTACACCCTCCAGAATCACAATCCTCTGGGTAGAGATACTTGATTTTCGGGGCAACAAGTTCACCCAATTGATTTCCAAGGCTACAATCACACCTTTTCTCGCTTGATTGATTAAAAAGAAGCCTATAACTCTGAATAGCACTTGGATCTTGTTGAGATAGTGATAGAGAATCAAACCAGAGATGATCTAGTTAGATTCAATGTTGATTTTGGCAGAGTAATGATAGAATTTTGATTAAGAAAATGTGGAAGAAGAAGAGAAGTGAAAAACCAGAAAATCTGATATAAAATTCATTGAAACTAACCTCTATTTATAGAAGAACAACGGTCATGTACATTCGTGAAAGGTTATGGCGAATAGACACTTCTTTTGAAATTCAAATTTTTGAATCTAACTGACACTATGTCAACATGGTGTATTAGGGCATGTCAACATCCCAAAGGAAATTTTGATGTTTTGTTTTTCTCTGAAAATAACCTTTATCTTATATTAAAACTATTTTATACTTTATAAATATACTTGACTATAGATAAAATACATAGATGAATATAAAGAATAATATATATATATATATAACATTTTGCTATAATTTTATATTTAAATCAAAGTATAAATATATTGTAATTAAAAGATAGTTTAAAACAACCGAAGTTTAAAAACAAGAATATTTAAGGCTAAAACATCTTTTTGAAAATCATTTGAAAAGATAATTTTTAAGGATAAAACATTTTGAAAATCATTCTGAAGTAGTTTGGAAAATCATTTTGAAGTAGTTTTGCAAGCTTCTTCCTGCAGAGTATCTCATCATGACAGGACTCGAGAACTTGTACAAAACCAGGATGTTCGTGGATTTGTAAGCCACTTGTCGTAGGTTTGTAAGCTACTTGTCGTGGGTTTGTAAGCCACTAAAAAGGTAGAAATGGGTTCCATCCCAAAAGAAAAATGGAGTGAAGATTTCAGTGCTATTGTGAAGTTTTAACATAATTCTAGACTCAATACTTATCTTGAAATCTTAAACTCTTGATAATCTTGATACTCATGAGTCTTCAATCTTGATATCTTGAATCTCTATATTGTACAGTCTTCATTCTTGGTACCTGCATGGTTAAATCCTGCATATACATATATATCTAAACTATAATGTTAGTATTTATATTTTATAATCTTATTCTAAGGTTGTTGTCATCAAAACCATCAACTCATGGACTAACAGATGGGGTGTGCGTGAGCGTGGTTCCACTATCTCAAGTAGTGGTTGGATGGTTTTGAGTCGATTCGAACCCGTCAACTCGGCAGGTTACTTTTGTGAACACAGTTTTATTGGTTTAAAAAGCAAAGTAGTTTTATTAATAAAAGTTGGGCAAATTCTGCCTATTTACAGTGCCCTCAATACTCCGGGATAGCTTATTTGCAAGAAATAGGAAACACAGAAGATAGTTTTAGAAAAAGTAACGAAGCAACAATTCACTATTCCATGCTCGGGGAATTTAGACTCCATTAGCGGTTGTTATCTTGAATGTGCCATACTCTAGCTTTTGACCGATCACATAGGGTCTGTAACGACCCCAGATTTTAATTTAATTTAAATTAATATTTTGTAGAATTTTTGAATTAAAATTGTATAATTTATTATAAATGGAAGCGAGTTTCCCCGAATTAAAATAAATTTGATATAAAACATTTAAAAATGATGGTAATTTGAATTTAAAAATAATATTTATGAAAATAAAATAATTAGTATTAGAGTTAAATAATAATAGAAGTAAAATAAAAATACAAAGTAAATACATTAAGTAAAATCTAACGATAAATTAAAATAGAAGTAAAATAAAAGAATACAAAGAAAAAATAAGCATAGAAATAAAATACATTCACATATGAACACTTATAAAACCACAAAACAAAAGAAGAAAAGATAACAAAATAAAATATATTCAAGTAAGTATAAAGACAAGTATGCAACCTAAGTTAAACTAATACAAATAACTAAAACAACATTATATACATTCAAGTATAAACAAATGGAGCTTGTAAAAGAAGCACATCAAGACATATCATCTCAGCCGAACTAAAGGAAAAAAATTATGAAAAGGGTACAACATAATAAATACAAGACACAATGTAAAAGTATGATATGAAGCATAAAGTACATAATGAAATACTTATCAGCCATGCCCTTAGTACAACAAAAGATATCACCTTGTACAAAGTTATATCATCATGTATAATGGTCAGCCGAAGACAAGGAAACATCTCAAGCCACCATATTAAGAAAATATCTTTGTATTGTACAAAATAATAATATACCCTGTTGTACAAAGATGATATCAACCTATACAACTCCTCTTTTATATACATCAACACCCTCATTTCAATTCGTTCATTTTAACTGAGAATATATGAAGTAAACATCATCTCCTATAAAACACAAACAAATTAAATCAAAAGCAAATCTGAAAGCTTAAGGCAACCTCAAAATAGAATACAACTTGAAGCCTAGGATCAAAATCAGAAACATGCAAGTGAATTCAAGCTGCTGTTTCAAGTCTCAACTACAACAACAACCCAGATTTAAACAACAATACAATCCAAATCAATACAAGAGAAGGTTTCCAGCTTGTAGTTTTTCAAGCCTGTTTTAGAGAAAAGCAAACTCTATCATCTTCTCAAAACTGTGAGTAAACATCAAATCTTGAAGTTTCCAGTTTAAAGTTTAATTGAAAATAGTACAGGGGATTCATTGATCATATTTGCTTTGATATGCATATACATATATATATATATATCTCCTCTGTTTCCTTGTGAGTTACAGGTTTAAACAAACAAGAAACTTCGATCTCTTATCATTAAACCAATATCAGACCTTGGTTTCAAAGACAAATGGGTGGGTTTAAGTTTCAAGGATTATTTAAAAATAGTTTTTAAATAAAACAAGGATATACAGTGTGAAAGAAAAAAAACTTGATTCCACCGAGCAAACTTTAAATTTTAATAAATTCGATTGTAACGAATTTGAGATTCATTAACATAACATGAATCGGCATTAGAAGATAAGAATTTTAAGCCAAGATTTATGATTTTTAAGTGAAGGAGTTGAGAGCAGTTTGGTCTTGAACTGGAAATGATTTTTTGATCAATTTCCGGCACTAGGTTGAATAGGGGGTGTCGGGGTTGTTCGTGGTGGTAGACGAGCCTATGGGGTTGCTTGGAAAAATAGTCGGAGGTGGTGGAAGCGACAGTGGCGTCGGCGGCGAGGGTTCGAAAATTTTAAACCTAGTTTTTGTTGAGTATAGAAGTGTGGTCGTGGCGGCTTCCCCAGTTGATCGAGCTTGCTGGAACTCTGGGAAGTGGTAGCTGGGTCAATAAAGAGGGTATGGTCGGAACTGAAGCGCTCACGGTGGTCGAGGGAGCTGGGTTTCCGCGTTGACAGGTTTCGTAAGGGAAACCTGAATTTTTGTTCCAGGTTTCGTTTTGATACTCGATTTCGATTTCGAGTCTACGGCAAAGTTTGAATGGTTGGAGTTGGATCTGGGAAGAAGTGGCGACTTGCTCGACGTAGTGGTGGTGCCGGAACATTGCCAGCGGCGATGTGCACGTGCACGTCTGTCATTTTGTATCTGGGTGGCTTTGCCTGGGAAGAGCGTGAATTTGCTCGCGTCGAACTCGGGGAATTCGAGTAAATTACTCGAAGCAGGTACAGGGAGGACTCGGGTCAAATTCCTGTTTTGGTTTTCAACCTGGAAGCTGTTTTCTGTTTTGAAAATTTTAAAACCAAGTTTAATTTTAAATCAAAGTTTTAAACTGAGGTTAAATTAAAATGTTAATATAAATTAGAGTTTGAATTAAAATGTAGTTTGTAAATAAATAAGTTTTTAATAATCAAAATTGTTTAAATAACTTAAAAGCAATTAAATATGCTAGAGAAATTTAATTAATTTAATTTTGAAATTTTAAACGAAAAATTTAAGCAAGTTGAAACTAAAAGTTAAATCTGGAAATTAACTCTAAATCTGATTTTCAAGGTTTGAAATTAAATTAAGCTTTATAGCTTAAGTGTTGAAAATAAATTTGAAAATGGTAATTAATTCAAGGACAATAAATTAAGAATAAATTAATTTATGTGATTTATTAAGGGTTGACTTAATAATTAAGATTAACTAATTTAAAGATTTAATTTATGTGATTGAATAAATTAATATGATTAATTAAAAGTTTATTTAATAAATTAAAGTGAATTAATTAATGATTAAAGGTGAATAAATCTATGATGAAAATATAATTACTTAATGAAATTAAGAGTTAGTTAATTATGAAATTAACTTAAGGTTAATATAATTATGTGATTAATTAAAGGACAATTTATTTATTAATTAAGGGTAATTAATTAGGATGGATAATTAAGAATTAATTAATTAATTTCATAAATTAATATAAAATGGGTTGTGATTTATTAATGATAATTAAACCAGGATTAGTTTCTAATCTAATTTAATTTAATCAGACAATAAATTGACCTTACTTATGGATGACTGGATTTGACTAAATGATTGAATTGTTTGATATCCCTGATATATGATGCTCTGTGATATACCCTGATTTATGTTGTGATCTGTAATTTACTTATCTGTGATATATATCTGTGATCTGTGAATGAACGATAAGCATGATAGTTAATATCGCTTATCAACTATATTTTTGTATTCTGATCTGTGATGATTGTATGATGTTGCACTACTGTGTAAAACCCCTGGACTACACTTTTACACACACAAATATGGATTTCACGTGGAAATCGGTTAAGTCACAGATAATTTAAATTTGATGTTTTTGAAATTGAAATTTTAATTTCAATTGATTTTGAAATTGGAAATTTGGGTTTAAAGCGAAAAGCTTTTGAAATGGAATTTCAAAGATAAAAGTTATTTTGAATAACTTAATCGAGTTTTGGAAATTTAAATAATTAGATTTAAATTTGAATTCAAGTTTGAAATTGAATCTTAAAATTTGAAACTAGGGATTTAAGATGCTGTACAAGTTATATGAATTTAAACCATTTTAAAAGTAAAATTTTGGGAATTTGAATTTAACCCAAGGATTTCAACTCGTATGAATAAATTAGATTTTCTAAAATGAAACTGTTTGTTTCCAAATGTTAAAAGCTTTCATATAAGAAATGAAATTCCAATTTAGTTAAAGGAATTTCAAGATTGAATTGAAAAATAGTTTTCCAAGTTATGAACGAATTTTTTGAAAGCTATAAATTGAATCTGTTTATTTTTAACGGATTTAAAATGATGATTTGTTTAAACCATTTGAAATGGAATTGTTTTGAAAAGCTATAAGTTAAATCTCTGATTTAAAGATTTAACGAGTTAATCTAATTGATATGGAAATTTGATTTGGAAAAAATATGTGAATGAATCTTTGTGAAACTGGGTGAACTTTATGAATTAAATCTTTTATTTAAAAGATTAAAATGTGGAAATTGTTTAAACCATTGAAGGTTGTTTGAAATAAATCTTTTAGTTTAAAGATTTGAAAATGGTAATTTGTTAAACCATTTGAAGAAAGATTTTGGGTAATAAGTTGTGACTTAATTGGAATCCCAATATCCATATATTTTTAAATATTGCGCTCACTATTCGGGTTAGCCGGGAAAAGACCTTTGTGTCATATAACCCATTCCGAATAGTGATACGTCGTATATGGATGGCATTTGAAGACCGGTGGTGAAGACCGGATATTTTCGAAAATGAAAGGACAACCTGTCGAATGTATCTGCACTGAGTTGCTCCGGTATAGAGATTTATATCACTCTTTTTGTGATGGGAAGTCCGGACGTGATTAGGAAATTATCTGGATTTGCAAGGGCTTCTTTGGAAGTGCCTTCGGTTCTGTTCGATCTTGAAACAGACTTGTATGGATTGTATGTCTGACATTACAAATTAAGATATAAAGCTGATTTCTTTCAAATACATTTCTGTTGGTGGCGGAGAAATTATTCTCTTAGCTTAACACCCTTCTCTGAGACGTACGAGCTCAGAATTTATGTAGTTGAAATTTATCAGCGATATATTCCCAATTTGGTAATGTGACATGCTGAGTGTTGCTGTGTGATGATCATTGTTTGATCATTTGTGATATGATCATTTGTTTAATCATTTATCTTTGTGATCATTGCTTTGATCATCTATTGACCCAAAGCATGGCTTTGTGACAAAGCATAGCTTTGTGGACGAGACTTCATCGAACCTCATAAACCGGTAATGTTCGAAACAGGAATTGTGCGGCAAGGTTTCAGGGGTAGCTTCCCTAGGGTATGACCATTCCTTCTGGAAAAGGGTAGTATCATGGTATGGAGCCCAGATACTAACTCATGTGGACACACTTTATTTATTATGTGTGATGTTGGATACCGAGCACTCGGATAAAGGTCCCAAAGGACCGGGGGTGGCATATCTGAGGTTTTGTATATTCCCCGGGAAGGGGGTAGCCGGCCTTGTTTGGCAGAGAGCAGTTTGTCTCTTGGAGCGTCCCGCCAGAGGCTGTGACGACCCGCCATTCTCTCCACAGAAAGGCGCATCGACAGTAAGAAAGAAAGGGGTGAGAAGTAGAAAAGAGAAGAAGAGAAAAGAAAACAACAACAGATACTCACAGCGGAAACGAAACAAAATATAATATATCACATAAATATTACATAGTATCATATACAACACTTATGAGAGTTACACAGATTACACATCACATACTAGGCAGTTATAAACATCTGTCTAGTTATTACATCTCAATACAAAACAGAGATCAATACAAAATCAACACAGCGGAGATTACTATCTATATCTACAACGCTGAAGCCTCCTGCTCCATTGCTCCTCCAGATTACTCGTCAATCTAACCTGAATCCCTTGGCTACTCGTAAAAATTTGAGTACCCAAGAGTTTATATAAAAGAAATAAACAACTTGGGTCAGACATGGGTCTGGTGTGAGTAACAGGTTAAACTTGCTTAACTTCAAAACCTTTTTGAAAGAAAAGGTATCACGTAAGACTCCCCACAAATAAACATGGGTAAGTTTTTACCTTACGCTAACCAAAACATTTGATAGGAAATCCGATTGTATTATAATAGGGTCTAGGGTTTTCAAGTAAAATACAGAAATAGCTGGAATGCTTACATCTCACGTTCCAACATAGTTGGGCACAACTAATACGTACGGCACTTATTGGAGTTTGGATTCCATACAATGGCAGGGCTACCGGGGTACCGCCCGTCACAGTACGTGGCCTAGATCACCGTACCGAGGATCACGCCCAATCCCCTGCAACACAAGGTCGGAACATCCCTTACTGGATAATTCCCGCACAAGATACCCCACGGTTGTCATGATTCAACCGCACACACTAAGCCGAATAAAGGGTCATCTAGACAGAGGTAATCTTGTCCTACTTGGGTGCTACCCACTAACCTTGCTGCACCTCCCCTGTTTTAGCCATTCCCGGTTGATGAGGCTTGAGGTCACGATTACCTTTAAATAGAACACATCTATCTTAGAATGCTCATCGTCCACCTGACAATGTTTTGAAAGCATTCAATCCATTCAAGTTCGTTCCGGGTTCGAACGAAACCGAAGGCATTATCTCGTTACACTCATTTTGGAATCACCCTCAGAGTTAATGACAATAACCCTTGCACTCTGAATCTTCATCTCGAATCTGTAAGTACTATCTCCGTCAACTCATTACGGAATCACCCACAGAGTTATACTGACGAAGAATAGTTCTTACACCTCGAGTCTTCACTTGCTCCACTTGGATTAACGATCAACGTTTAATTTGGATCGATGTGGTTTTCGGATATCCAAATCTGGAAACCCGATCCCGGTCTCATCGAAATCCAAAACGTATCTTTTAAGGCCAAGTTGTTTTAAAGTTAAAACAATTCAATCTATTATCTTTATACACATAGAAAGATCATTCACAACATCACAATAGATAATCAACATTATCAATATAACAGATAATCCATATCACAATTCAACTAGAACATCCATATCACGGATCAACATATATCTCATCAGAGATATCAAACAATGCAAAGCATTTCATATTATTTATCCAATCATAAGTAATGATTTATATCATCTCTAATTAATTTAAATTGAATTAAATTAATTACTTCATTCTATAAATCCTGCTTACTTAACCATTAATTAATTACAATTACTTAATTATCCTCTAATTACCCTTTAATTACATTCAGGTAATTTATCCTTTAATTAATTACTCAAATTAATTATCCTTAACCATTTATAGTAATTAACCTTTAATTACTTTATTTATTAATTAACTATAATTAATTAAATTAATCAACTATAATTAATTACATTAATTAATCACTTCATTTATTAATTATTTCTTAATTAATCAATTCTTAATTACATCATTAATTATATTAATTAATGATCCTTAATTACAAATTAATTATTAATTACTTAAATTAAATTAATTACATTAAGTAATTAAACTTTAATTAAAACACATTTATTAATCACTCTTGATTAATCTCCTTTAGTAATTAACTACTCTTAATTACTTTCATTAACTAAATTAATTACTCCTTAATTAATTTATTAATTAATCCCTTGATTAATTATTCAAAGTAATTAACTCCAATTACTTCCATTAATACATCACATTTCAACTAATTACTTCCAGTAATTATCTATTATTTACTTCCCTAAATAATATACCTTATTAATTACATTTAAGTAATTATGTATCAAATCATCCATTGATTATTCTAAATTAATTAACTTAATTAATTAACTTAACTAATCACATTAACTTAATTAATTACAAATGAGTAATTAATTTCTAAATTACTTCCATTAAGTAATTACATTTAAATAATTTCATAAAGGATTATCCTTAAATTAATTAATCTAATTAATTATTAAAATTAATCAAATTAATTATTTATTAAATAATCTCAAGTTAATGACCTTCATTAACAATTATTTAATTACTTTTCTTAAGTAATTAACTTAGATTAATTATTATTAATTTCAAATTAATTTATCTTTATTAATCAATTAATTAATCTCTAATTATTTAATTAATTAAGTGTTAATCATAACTTAATTAATCTTTAATTACTTTATTAATTAATTCTTAATCATTAATTAATATTCTAATTTAAAATCCTTAATTACAAATTAATTATTCCTAATTAATTTATCTTAATCATTAATTAAAAATCAAATCCTATTTAATTAATGAATCTTAATTACAAGTTAATTATTCTAAAAATAATTAATCTTAAACCTTTAAGATTGAACCTTTAATTACCTTTAAGTAATTATTTATTTCATTAATTTATTAGATAAATTAATTATCCATTTAATTACTCTAATAATTAAATGCATACAAATCATTAACTTATAATTAAACTTCAACAAGTTTTAAAATCAATTTAAAACCTTTAAATGATAAATAATATTTTTCTTATAAAAGAAATTTTACAAGATTTAAACAAATCCCCTTTTAAATTCAAAACATTTAAATTTAACAAACATTTAAACTTATTAAAACATTTGAATTTATAAAACTTATTTATCTTAAATCTAAGGTTCGAAACCAAACTTGAATCCATATATTACAACTTTGATTTCAATTCCTGTTTTAATATTTATTCACAAATTTAAATTCAATTTAAATTTAAACAAAACAGGTTTTTAAAACCTGGTAACAACTAAAAGTACTCGAGACCATCTGAAACTACTTCGAGTCGCATCACTAAAACTTCGAGTCTCTCCCGCAAGATAACTCGAGAAACCCGAGTAATATTCCCCTGTTAAACCAGACTTATCCAGACATATCCACGATCGTGCACGTGCACCGGAGATACCACCATCTCCGACCATCGACGAGTATCCCCACAAGTCGGCGTTCATCTACCTACCAGAATACGATCATCCATTCCTCGATCAAGACGCAAATTCAAAATCGAGCACTTGAGCACTAAAACAGGAACACAGACTACTCCCCAAAACCTGTCAACATCTCCTCGCTTTCGAAATTCCGACTACCAGAACGCCAGCGGCTCCAGCGACGACTTCATCCACGTCACGACTACAATTTCCCAGAGTTCTATTCAACTCGATCGACCAGAGACGTTGTGACGATCGATTTTCTAACATAGTTAAAACTAGGGTTAAATTCTTAAATCCTAAATCATTTCTTCCTCAATGCATTAATTCAGATTCTAAAAATTTTCCTTGAATCTTCGATCATCCCACCATTACTACTGAAGAATTCAATATACCCAACCATCGAGATTAACAGATTTAACCAAATATTCATTTTTAGTTAAATACAGAACTGCACCTATATTTCTAAACTAAAATTTTTGATTTTTATACTAAATATCATGTTATAGCATATGTATTTAATTTATATACCTGGAATAGCAATTTACAATATTTGAGTTTTTACTTTTATATACATGCACATGTTGATTTTGGTTACAAAGAACTCAGACTTTAAATTTGACTTAATTAAATTTTCTAACATTAGTATATGATAAATCAAACAATTATTGCTTGTAAATTAAGTCATTATAAAAACTAGATCAAGTGGTAAAAGCTTTTAAAAGAAATTCTTGAGTCTGGGCAAACAAAACAGAGAAGTTACAGGCAATAACATATCAAACCCAAACATACATTCAAAACCATACACACTACAGAGAGTTCTATCACTCCAAACATGATTATCACAAGAAAAATCAAGCAACTATATTCACTTAAATTAGTTTAAATTAAAATTGTTACTCACCAGGCAAAACAGAGACAGAGCCCTTTATTCTTGTAATAGCTTTTGAAATTTTTTTTTTAAACTTGAATGCCCTTTGATTTAAGAAGTTGAGTTGTTGAAGCTTAAATTTCTTTAAATCTACATGCATGTTGGCTTCCAGGTTTGAGAAGAATGCAGACTGATTTTTGAAGATGATGCAAGGCATCCCCTTTTTGTTTTGAACATAATACCAGAGAAAAGAGTGCAGACTGGTTGTTTTGATTTAATCTCAGGATCGAAGAGTATAGGTTTTGAAATTGATTTGAGATTGTGGTTTTATGAGGAGTTTAGAATATTGAAAATCAGATTTACAGGGTATTGATTTTGGTTTGAGGCATTTTATTACTGAATTCAGATTTGCATTTTAGAGAAAGATTGTTTTGAGTTTCTTGTTTTGAAAAGGAAAAATAGAAAAAAAGAAGTAAAGGAATGCACATGTATATATAAGTGAATTTATGATTTTATAAAAATAAAAGAAAATAAAAATAAATGAAGACACTTGTCACATATACTTGTTACTTAAATTACACATGTTAAAATGAAGCTTTAGATAATGACACATGTCTCTTAAGTAATTATTCATATATTTTTTATTTTTATTTTTAAAAGTAAATATAAACCTTTTTCTTATTTAATAAATACTTATCTATATATATATATATAAATCACTTTTTTTAAAGAAACAAACTAGTTATATTTTATACATAAAAGTTTATACAAATATTCTAAAATCCAAACAATTTAAATATTTATTCTTTTGAATTTCAAAACTTAAATTCAAATTCAAATTAAATTAAATCCTAAGATTCAATTTAAAAATTAAGTTATATATATATATATACACTTATATAACTACTTATCAATTTAAAAATAACAATTCCATAGTCTTTAAAATTCATATTTATATTTATAAATAATACATTATACTTATTATTTGAAATAACATATTTGATAATTTAAATAATTTATATAAGAGATTATATTATCAAGAAATATTTTAAAAAGAAATAAAACAAACCTTTTTGTTAAATCTTATTTATATTTAAACTTAAGATAATATATCTTAAACAATTAAAATATTTACCTAAAGTAATTTAAACTATAAGGTTATTTATTTAAATAACTTTTGAAAAGTTCATATTAAATTAAATCTAAATTTCCAATTTACCAAAGCCTTCTAATTACAATATATACAAATATATATATATATATATATATATATTACAAATAGAAATATCTTATTAACTTTTAAAAGATAAAATTACCAATTAATACTTATTTAATCAGATAATTAAATTAAATTCAAATTTCATTATCAAAGATTATCAATATCAATTTAATTATTTAACAGATTATTAAATTGATATTGCTCAAATTTCCGGGATATCACATTCCTCCCCCCTTAAAATAATTTCGTCCCCGAAATTTAAACAAAGGTAATTTAATAATCTTATTTAAGATTTAAATTTTATATCACAAGCACATATTATCATCCATGTGCTAACAACCATAGCAACCAATCATCCAAACAAACAATTCTAACTATCCAGACAAAATTCTGGACAGAATTCCTCGAGTTTCCCCAAGTATATATATATATATATCGGAATACTCACTCTACAAACAATCTAAACTACTAAGTTATAAAGCTCCTACTCATCTAGATCTACAGAACTAAACAGGATATCAGACTACAGACGAGTCTGACTCAACTACCCAATCCTCCGGAACTGCTGGTTCCAAAACCAGAGATAAATCAAACAAGTACTCCCTCAGAGATACGTAAAACACATCGAATTACAGTTATCCAAACTGACAATTCAATTCTGAAAACCAAATACTTATTCAAATCAGAACACAGAAGAGATCCAAAACACAACTCTACTTCACAATTATCAGTAGATTCCAAACTTACTTCTCCTATCCAGAGATACACTCCCAAACTGCTTTCGCTGCTCCACTCTGATCTGAAGTAGAATGAAAATGCTGATGAAGAACATGAGCACAAACTGAACAACACATCCAAGAATATGGTTCAACGGATTCATAAAGAAAACTCAGATACTCCATCAAAACTTGAGTTGCTTCACCAACTCCATCTCTAGGAAACATCCTTCCACTAGACTGAACCACCGGTATCGCTCCTGGAATCCAGTCGATAAGAAAACTCAATCTCTAATGCCGATAAACTTCTGACTTCCCTGAAGACATCCAGAAAAACTCTGATAACTCAAAAGAACACTCAAACTATCGCAAGTCACTTTTTGCGATCAACCCATCCTAATTCCAAAGAAAAATTGTTCTCCCTTAACAAATCAGAACAACTCATACTTAACCATCCAATCCATCGAAGAAATGGATCCACTCTGCTGCTTCTGAATTTCTCCTTTAGAAAAACTGCCCACCCAGAAAACTTCCTGCCATCACAGAATACCCCGAGCTGCACTGCTGCCAAAGACTTCCTATCCAAAGCTTCTTCGAGAAACTCGAACCCAAACCAAATAAAAATACCATGCTGAACTCAGCCACAACACCGAAACATTCACACTACCTTAAACTCGTTCCAAAGAAAACATTTTCGGGAACATCCATCGTCACTGTATCTCATCATATAGCTACTATTACCTGAGGTTACCCAGATATCATCACTCGCTTCTGCCTAACCGACAGATCCAACTCTACTCATCCAATCTTCAGAGATAGACTCCAAACCTTAACAGGTTTCCTTCAAAGTTCGATGAAATCCTTCACTACAGCAAAGTTTACTCGAGATGGTATTGGGTCTACAGTCTCGACAGATACACTTCCAACCTCAACATTCAAATTCCAACCATTGGTAGTCGTGTTTCACACACTACTACCTTATCTACCTTTATAACTTATATTGGAAAACCTGTACGGGTAATCCAACAGATAGGTAGAATATATATATATATAGTTATATAAAAATTACAAATATGCTCTCTCAAGATAGATACCACTCCAGAGCTTAGGTATTCACTCAACCAATAGCTCCGATACCAAATGTGACGACCCGCCATTCTCTCCACAGAAAGGCGCATCGACAGTAAGAAAGAAAGGGGTGAGAAGTAGAAAAGAGAAGAAGAGAAAAGAAAACAACAACAGATACTCACAGCGGAAACGAAACAAAATATAATATATCACATAAATATTACATAGTATCATATACAACACTTATGAGAGTTACACAGATTACACATCACATACTAGGCAGTTATAAACATCTGTCTAGTTATTACATCTCAATACAAAACAGAGATCAATACAAAATCAACACAGCGGAGATTACTATCTATATCTACAACGCTGAAGCCTCCTGCTCCATTGCTCCTCCAGATTACTCGTCAATCTAACCTGAATCCCTTGGCTACTCGTAAAAATTTGAGTACCCAAGAGTTTATATAAAAGAAATAAACAACTTGGGTCAGACATGGGTCTGGTGTGAGTAACAGGTTAAACTTGCTTAACTTCAAAACCTTTTTGAAAGAAAAGGTATCACGTAAGACTCCCCACAAATAAACATGGGTAAGTTTTTACCTTACGCTAACCAAAACATTTGATAGGAAATCCGATTGTATTATAATAGGGTCTAGGGTTTTCAAGTAAAATACAGAAATAGCTGGAATGCTTACATCTCACGTTCCAACATAGTTGGGCACAACTAATACGTACGGCACTTATTGGAGTTTGGATTCCATACAATGGCAGGGCTACCGGGGTACCGCCCGTCACAGTACGTGGCCTAGATCACCGTACCGAGGATCACGCCCAATCCCCTGCAACACAAGGTCGGAACATCCCTTACTGGATAATTCCCGCACAAGATACCCCACGGTTGTCATGATTCAACCGCACACACTAAGCCGAATAAAGGGTCATCTAGACAGAGGTAATCTTGTCCTACTTGGGTGCTACCCACTAACCTTGCTGCACCTCCCCTGTTTTAGCCATTCCCGGTTGATGAGGCTTGAGGTCACGATTACCTTTAAATAGAACACATCTATCTTAGAATGCTCATCGTCCACCTGACAATGTTTTGAAAGCATTCAATCCATTCAAGTTCGTTCCGGGTTCGAACGAAACCGAAGGCATTATCTCGTTACACTCATTTTGGAATCACCCTCAGAGTTAATGACAATAACCCTTGCACTCTGAATCTTCATCTCGAATCTGTAAGTACTATCTCCGTCAACTCATTACGGAATCACCCACAGAGTTATACTGACGAAGAATAGTTCTTACACCTCGAGTCTTCACTTGCTCCACTTGGATTAACGATCAACGTTTAATTTGGATCGATGTGGTTTTCGGATATCCAAATCTGGAAACCCGATCCCGGTCTCATCGAAATCCAAAACGTATCTTTTAAGGCCAAGTTGTTTTAAAGTTAAAACAATTCAATCTATTATCTTTATACACATAGAAAGATAATTCACAACATCACAATAGATAATCAACATTATCAATATAACAGATAATCCATATCACAATTCAACTAGAACATCCATATCACGGATCAACATATATCTCATCAGAGATATCAAACAATGCAAAGCATTTCATATTATTTATCCAATCATAAGTAATGATTTATATCATCTCTAATTAATTTAAATTGAATTAAATTAATTACTTCATTCTATAAATCCTGCTTACTTAACCATTAATTAATTACAATTACTTAATTATCCTCTAATTACCCTTTAATTACATTCAGGTAATTTATCCTTTAATTAATTACTCAAATTAATTATCCTTAACCATTTATAGTAATTAACCTTTAATTACTTTATTTATTAATTAACTATAATTAATTAAATTAATCAACTATAATTAATTACATTAATTAATCACTTCATTTATTAATTATTTCTTAATTAATCAATTCTTAATTACATCATTAATTATATTAATTAATGATCCTTAATTACAAATTAATTATTAATTACTTAAATTAAATTAATTACATTAAGTAATTAAACTTTAATTAAAACACATTTATTAATCACTCTTGATTAATCTCCTTTAGTAATTAACTACTCTTAATTACTTTCATTAACTAAATTAATTACTCCTTAATTAATTTATTAATTAATCCCTTGATTAATTATTCAAAGTAATTAACTCCAATTACTTCCATTAATACATCACATTTCAACTAATTACTTCCAGTAATTATCTATTATTTACTTCCCTAAATAATATACCTTATTAATTACATTTAAGTAATTATGTATCAAATCATCCATTGATTATTCTAAATTAATTAACTTAATTAATTAACTTAACTAATCACATTAACTTAATTAATTACAAATGAGTAATTAATTTCTAAATTACTTCCATTAAGTAATTACATTTAAATAATTTCATAAAGGATTATCCTTAAATTAATTAATCTAATTAATTATTAAAATTAATCAAATTAATTATTTATTAAATAATCTCAAGTTAATGACCTTCATTAACAATTATTTAATTACTTTTCTTAAGTAATTAACTTAGATTAATTATTATTAATTTCAAATTAATTTATCTTTATTAATCAATTAATTAATCTCTAATTATTTAATTAATTAAGTGTTAATCATAACTTAATTAATCTTTAATTACTTTATTAATTAATTCTTAATCATTAATTAATATTCTAATTTAAAATCCTTAATTACAAATTAATTATTCCTAATTAATTTATCTTAATCATTAATTAAAAATCAAATCCTATTTAATTAATGAATCTTAATTACAAGTTAATTATTCTAAAAATAATTAATCTTAAACCTTTAAGATTGAACCTTTAATTACCTTTAAGTAATTATTTATTTCATTAATTTATTAGATAAATTAATTATCCATTTAATTACTCTAATAATTAAATGCATACAAATCATTAACTTATAATTAAACTTCAACAAGTTTTAAAATCAATTTAAAACCTTTAAATGATAAATAATATTTTTCTTATAAAAGAAATTTTACAAGATTTAAACAAATCCCCTTTTAAATTCAAAACATTTAAATTTAACAAACATTTAAACTTATTAAAACATTTGAATTTATAAAACTTATTTATCTTAAATCTAAGGTTCGAAACCAAACTTGAATCCATATATTACAACTTTGATTTCAATTCCTGTTTTAATATTTATTCACAAATTTAAATTCAATTTAAATTTAAACAAAACAGGTTTTTAAAACCTGGTAACAACTAAAAGTACTCGAGACCATCTGAAACTACTTCGAGTCGCATCACTAAAACTTCGAGTCTCTCCCGCAAGATAACTCGAGAAACCCGAGTAATATTCCCCTGTTAAACCAGACTTATCCAGACATATCCACGATCGTGCACGTGCACCGGAGATACCACCATCTCCGACCATCGACGAGTATCCCCACAAGTCGGCGTTCATCTACCTACCAGAATACGATCATCCATTCCTCGATCAAGACGCAAATTCAAAATCGAGCACTTGAGCACTAAAACAGGAACACAGACTACTCCCCAAAACCTGTCAACATCTCCTCGCTTTCGAAATTCCGACTACCAGAACGCCAGCGGCTCCAGCGACGACTTCATCCACGTCACGACTACAATTTCCCAGAGTTCTATTCAACTCGATCGACCAGAGACGTTGTGACGATCGATTTTCTAACATAGTTAAAACTAGGGTTAAATTCTTAAATCCTAAATCATTTCTTCCTCAATGCATTAATTCAGATTCTAAAAATTTTCCTTGAATCTTCGATCATCCCACCATTACTACTGAAGAATTCAATATACCCAACCATCGAGATTAACAGATTTAACCAAATATTCATTTTTAGTTAAATACAGAACTGCACCTATATTTCTAAACTAAAATTTTTGATTTTTATACTAAATATCATGTTATAGCATATGTATTTAATTTATATACCTGGAATAGCAATTTACAATATTTGAGTTTTTACTTTTATATACATGCACATGTTGATTTTGGTTACAAAGAACTCAGACTTTAAATTTGACTTAATTAAATTTTCTAACATTAGTATATGATAAATCAAACAATTATTGCTTGTAAATTAAGTCATTATAAAAACTAGATCAAGTGGTAAAAGCTTTTAAAAGAAATTCTTGAGTCTGGGCAAACAAAACAGAGAAGTTACAGGCAATAACATATCAAACCCAAACATACATTCAAAACCATACACACTACAGAGAGTTCTATCACTCCAAACATGATTATCACAAGAAAAATCAAGCAACTATATTCACTTAAATTAGTTTAAATTAAAATTGTTACTCACCAGGCAAAATAGAGACAGAGCCCTTTATTCTTGTAATAGCTTTTGAAATTTTTTTTTTAAACTTGAATGCCCTTTGATTTAAGAAGTTGAGTTGTTGAAGCTTAAATTTCTTTAAATCTACATGCATGTTGGCTTCCAGGTTTGAGAAGAATGCAGACTGATTTTTGAAGATGATGCAAGGCATCCCCCTTTTGTTTTGAACATAATTCCAGAGAAAAGAGTGTAGACTGGTTGTTTTGATTTAATCTCAGGATCGAAGAGTATAGGTTTTGAAATTGATTTGAGATTGTGGTTTTATGAGGAGTTTAGAATATTGAAAATCAGATTTACAGGGTATTGATTTTGGTTTGAGGCATTTTATTACTGAATTCAGATTTGCATTTTAGAGAAAGATTGTTTTGAGTTTCTTGTTTTGAAAAGGAAAAATAGAAAAAAAGAAGTAAAGGAATGCACATGTATATATAAGTGAATTTATGATTTTATAAAAATAAAAGAAAATAAAAATAAATGAAGACACTTGTCACATATACTTGTTACTTAAATTACACATGTTAAAATGAAGCTTTAGATAATGACACATGTCTCTTAAGTAATTATTCATATATTTTTTATTTTATTTTTAAAAGTAAATATAAACCTTTTTCTTATTTAATAAATACTTATCTATATATATATATATATAAATCACTTTTTTTAAAGAAACAAACTAGTTATATTTTATACATAAAAGTTTATACAAATATTCTAAAATCCAAACAATTTAAATATTTATTCTTTTGAATTTCAAAACTTAAATTCAAATTCAAATTAAATTAAATCCTAAGATTCAATTTAAAAATTAAGTTATATATATATATACACTTATATAACTACTTATCAATTTAAAAATAACAATTCCATAGTCTTTAAAATTCATATTTATATTTATAAATAATACATTATACTTATTATTTGAAATAACATATTTGATAATTTAAATAATTTATATAAGAGATTATATTATCAAGAAATATTTTAAAAAGAAATAAAACAAACCTTTTTATTAAATCTTATTTATATTTAAACTTAAGATAATATATCTTAAACAATTAAAATATTTACCTAAAGTAATTTAAACTATAAGGTTATTTATTTAAATAACTTTTGAAAAGTTCATATTAAATTAAATCTAAATTTCCAATTTACCAAAGCCTTCTAATTACAATATATACAAATATATATATATATATTACAAATAGAAATATCTTATTAACTTTTAAAAGATAAAATTACCAATTAATACTTATTTAATCAGATAATTAAATTAAATTCAAATTTCATTATCAAAGATTATCAATATCAATTTAATTATTTAACAGATTATTAAATTGATATTGCTCAAATTTCCGGGATATCACAGAGGCGTTTCTTTCGTGGAATAGGAAGTTCCTTAGCCTGACCATTTGTTCGAAATCTAGACAAAACAATACGAGCCCTTTACAATTTCAATTGTATAACCTGTCTCCTCAGGAGGCAGGTATAGCAGGCATAATATAATGGTACCTATGCTGGCTAAGATTTATATTCTACTTTCGAAATGTTTTCCACTATGCACTAATAATAATATCAAAAACGATTTGATTTGATTTTGCATAGTAAGCATCTTTGACTAACATAAGAAGAAATCTCCTCCAAGTCTGCGTTTGCATTGTGTGTGTGGTGGGAGGTCTTATGGTAGTTTCATTTTCAAAAAAAGCATTGCGAATTGACTTTAAAATCTTTTATTGTTCGTTTTTAAAGATAAACTGTTTTTGTTGCTCACACCAGTCCCATGACTGATCCGGAGTTTATTGTTTCTTTCCTAAACTCTGGGTGCTCAAAATTTTTCTACACGAGCAGTCTAGAGTTGGGTTTTTCAGATAGTCAGGTTTAGTAGATTATCTGGAGCTAGTTCAGTCTTTGGATATGGACTGCACTTGCTTATCTTTATGCATCGTTATTGGGAGTTCGAAGCTATTTCTGGATTCGTACTTTGAAGATGGAGATTATCCGCTGCTGATGTTATCGTTTTCTTTTCCGCTGCTATTTGTTGTATCATATCTCTGATGTATATTGATATTCATTTTATCATTCTATTGTATCAGATATTGTATCAAAGCTGTATATCAATGTATTATTCATTTCTTCCGCTGTGTTATATACTTAATTGTGTTATAAGCTCCGGCGACTCGGATTTGAATGGTCGAATCTACGGCATTCGAGTACAATGTAAAGTATGGATGTCGATTTTCGAGCGGGCAAAATCCGTAATCGTTACAGGGTCCTTCCCAGTTTGGTCCAAATGCTCCAAGCATAGGGTAGACCCGCTTGAGGATAAGGTCTTCCACTTCGAAGTTGCATTTATGAAATTTGGAGTTGAAGTACCATGCGACCCTTTTCTGGTGAGCGACAGTCCTTAATTCGACTTCTTCCCTCTTCTCATCGACCATATCAAGCAACTCGGTTAGGAGTTTGTAACACCCCACATTTTTAGTAACATTATTTAGGGTATTTAATTAGTTAAATTAAAAAAATGTGGCGATTAGGGGATTGAGATTTTTGATTAATAGGGGTAGCCATGCCATGTTAATGAATAAATTAAAATGAGCTAACATGAATTAAAATAGACAAGGGTAATAGGCAAGGGCAAAGTTAGGAAAAGAGCATTCATATACCTTAAACCCTTAGGAATACACGTTCCTTACTAAATCAAAAATCAAAGTATAGAAGGCCGACCACCATTAATCAAGAAGAAGATAAAGAAAGCAAAGGAAATAAGATTAACCAACCTAACCCATTCAAATCTCAAACTCCATAATCTCAAAGCTAAGGTGAATAATGACTACATCTCATTTTTATTTGTTTTCGGTTTTAAGATGAATCCAAAGTATTTTGCATGATTATGCCATGTTTTGAATGATAAATTGTTTATATATGCTTGTTGACGATTTATGCTTAATCATATAGGTTTTATGATATGTGTTAATGTGAAAACTCTATTTAATGACATCCAAAAGCCTTGCAGTTTTAGAGTTAGATCAGAAATAATATTTTAGAGATGGGTTTCAATTTTCATAATTTTCCAAACTAATGTGGACTTTATATTAATTTTCTAGTATGGAAAATGGTTATTTGGGTTTACAATAATTTACGGCTAAATTACTTATGTTTTGGGTCTGAAATTAATATATGTTAGAAAACATATTAAAAATGATTTTTTGGAAATTTTGTAGAATTTTCCTTAAGTGTTTTGATGAATATATAAATTATTTAATGTATGGGACTTAAATTATTTATATATTTATAAAAAGGAGAAGGGGTACTTTGTAAATAAAATAAATTGTTTATTTCTGAAATATTGGCAATACATTTAGAAAAGAATTTAGCAACCAATAATATTTTGAAAAACAAGGCAGTTTAGTTGAAAAGAATTGCTTTTAAAAGTAAAAATATGTTTTTACATGTTGTTATCATGTTTCGCCACTTTCAGCACAGGGGTTCCGACCAAGTACTGTCGCCTCTATTGCTATCTAAGCCAATGCACATAGTATCAATAACTTGGTACAGAATGAATAGGACTAAGGCAAAAGGTACTGCACCAAAACCATAGGTTCCAATGGGGTTGAAGCATAATTTTGGTTTAAATAGAAAATGCGCCTACTTTGTTTTCGAAGGATATGCTTTCTACTTGGTTGGCTTTCGGCTGAGTCAAATGTTGTAAAGAAATGGTTTCGATGGTGTTGCACCTTTTGTTTTAAAAAAATGCTTTAGAATGGGGTTAAAACCCCTAGCTGCCGCTTTTTTAGCTTTCGAAGTCAATGGTTTCAGAAGGTATACTTTGTTTTAAAACTTAGCCGCTTCTCCATTGCTTTCAGAAGGGTGGTTTCGACACCATCACTTCTTTGCTTAGGAAATGCTTTCGAAAGAGTGATTTTGACTTAAATGTTTTATGACCCTTTTGTTCTGTTGAAGGTAGAACCCAAAGGTTTCGAAGGAGTTTATTTTTAATGGATTCAAAAGATGTTTCCACATGTTTTAAATTGAACCCAAATGCTTTCGAATGGTTTTTTGTTTACAAAGGTATTGATGCTTTCGAAAGGTTTTAAAGAATGGTTTCTAAGGGGTGGTTCCCCAATAGTTTCGGAAGGCCTGAAAGGAAGGTTTTCCAATTGTTTCGAAAGGCAATGTTTAAAGGTTTTAAAGAAGGATGTCTAAGGTTTTATAGCTTTCGAAGGAAAGGTTTTTCAATGGTTTCAAAAGGTTTATATGAATGGTTTTGAAAGGAATGTTTTGGCCTTTCGGCCTAGGTGAAAGAAAGGGGTTTACTTGATTTCGAAAGGGGTACTTTAAATGGATTCGAAAGGGGTACTTTTAAAGGTTTAAATGTTTTCATCAACAAAGATTTGAGTAATGTATACATGACATGGCAAGGTGATTTTGAGTAAAGCAAAGAGTATATATTTTCCTTGTTTAAGTTTGGTTTAAAGGTTTTAAATGAATTTGAGATGAAAAGGTTTTCAAGGAAAAGTTTGGAAAAGATTACCCTAAGTAAAATGACTCAGATATTAGAATACCAGATAGGATTAGTATAGGGTCGCGCCCTATAAATTAGCTATTATCCTCAGCTAATTTTGTCCAAAATTCCATTGTGTAAGGCTTTGTCATATGTAAGCCTAACATTATGGTTACACACAGGAGGGAATATATGTTTGTATACAGATAGGTTATTGGTGAGCCCGCAAATCCATTACGATCAGGTGACCCTTGGAGAAGATAAGTTAGAGATAGACCGTCCAGAAGAGGAGTATCTAAAAGATAAGTTAGGGACAGACCGTCCAGAAGAGGAGTACCTACCAGGTGTTAGATTATTTTATTTATATTGTCTGGTAGGCCCGAGTCAGTCAAAGGTTAGTAGTTAGCCAAACAAAACTATAGTGATCGTCATTTATTACCTAATATGTATGTTTACATGATAATTCTTTACAGTTTTAACCAGTTTTGGTTGCAGGAATATGATTTGCAAAAGATATGTTTTAAAAGGATATTAGTGAGGGAAAACCCGTTCCGCTAAGCGGCATGGTCTCACTTAATATCAAATACCGAGATGTATAGTATTATTCACACCAGGCTTTATGTCTGACTCGAAGTTTATGTTTTTCCCCTTAAACTCTCGGGTGCTCAAAATTGATTGAGTAGGCTGAGGTTTGAGGTTTACAGGATTTTAGTAGGTTGGTGAATAAAGCTTCCGAAGACGAGCAGGTGGTTGATTGATAGCTATGTAGGAGTAGTTGTATTATTTTGTTTGATTCCGCTGTGTTGTATTAAGAAAGTTATGTCTATATAGTATCTGGTCATCCAAGGGGGTATCTTCATACGTCGCTCTTGGCGTATTTTGTAATAATTATATTTAATCTTTATCTTGGAGACAATTATGGGATTATGTAATGGAATATGAAGCATGTTTTGTGAAATGTAACTAGAAAAGTTGTTTTTGTGAAATTTGTGATTTTGTTTCATATTCATGTGCTTCTAATATTATGGATACCATTAACATTACCATATTTGGTCACCGGAAGTGAATACTGTGGATAACTACAGCATCTATAGCGCTTAGCTTTGGGCCTCTGTATAGGGGATGTTACAAAGTTTCTCATTCTGCCATTGATTGAAGTTTTTCCTTCAATGAGAAGGGACTTCTAGCTCAAATGGGATCTTTGCTTCTGAACCATTTGCCAGGGCGAACAGAGAGTGCCTGATTGCAAATTTGTGCATTGTCATGTAAGCCCATAGTGCAAGTTGAAGTTTATCGACCCAATTTCCTTTCACTTTAGTTAGCCACTTTTTGGTGGTAGACTTGATGATCTTGTTTACTACTTCCACTTGCCCATTTGCTTGTGGATGTGCGACAGCGGAAAAGCTTTCTCGATTTGGAAGCATTTGTAGAAGTCTTTGAACTCAACGCTTTCGAAATGAGTACCATTATCCATGATGATTTTCTATGGCACACCAAACCTAAAAATAATGATTTAAGTAACAAAGTTAATAACTTTATTTATGGTAATAGTGGCCAATGGTTCCACTTTGGTCCATTTGGTGAAATAGTCAACAACAACGGTAACATATTTGACTCCTCCTTTAGCAATTATTAATACTCCTCCTTTAGCAATTATTAATACACCAATCAGATCGATTTCTCAGATTGCGAATGGCCATGGGCTGATCATTTGTGTTTGCTCCGTCGAAGGAGTTCTTTTTATCTAGCTGAATCTTTGGCATTGGTTGCACCATGTGGCGTAATCTACTGCATCGATGTTTACTGTTGGCCAAAAATACTCATACCGAAGAACTTTCTTTGCAAGGGTTTGCCCCCCGATATGATATCCACAGTCACCTTCATTAACTTCTCTTAGGATCCGTCGAACTTGGTAGTTGGTCACACGTCTGAGAAAGGGGATAGAGAATCCCCTTCGGTAGAGTATCCCATCCTGTATTGCGAATCATGGTGCTATTCTGAGAAGCTTTTTCCGCTGATTCCTGTCTACGAGGAGAGTTCCTTTGAGCAAGTAGTCCTTGATTGGCGTCATCCATGTTTTTGGTTCCTTGGTTGTCTCTAAAATCCAGTTGATATCCATCTCGCTTATGCTTGGAGTGGTCCAGGTTTCAACCGGGACTAGCCCCAATGACTGAGCTTCTCGGAACTGGCCAGTTTGGCTAAATAATCCGCCTTCGTGTTCTATTCCCTCGGGATATGAGTTATGGTGTAATGCTTGATGTCGTTCAACAGTTCCTGTACTTTAGATAGGTACGGGGCGAGGTTCTCTCCTCGAGCCTGGTATTCACCTTTCACCTGATAGATGACTTACTTAGAGTCGCTATAGATTTTTATGGATTTTATCTCAAGTTCCTTCACAATCTTTAGCCTAGCTATCAATGCTTTGTATTTTGCTTCGTTATTTGTTGTAGTGAATTCCAAGCATAAGGCATAACAAATAGATCATCCATCGAGAGTCTCAAGCACCACCCCTACTCTCGAGCAGAAGTTGTTTGATGCACCATCGTCGAACAACTTCCAACATGTTTCCACTTACGGAGTAATTTCTTCTTCATTATACTATATAGTAAATTCGGTAATGAAATATGCCAATGCATGCCCATTGATCGCCCTTCGAGGATGGTAAGTGATTTCATGTTGACTCAATTCGATGTTCCATTTGATAAGCCTCCCGAAGGTCTCGGGGCGGTACAACACTTGAGTCTATTAGTACATTGATCGGGTGCGCCTAGAAATATAGTCATAACTTTTTGGATGCGAACAAGAGGCAATATGCTAGCTTTTCCAATTTTTGATAGTTCTTTTCTGCTCCAGTGAACCATTTACTAATGTAATATGCGATTCGCTGGATCTTAGCTTCTTCTCGTATGAGCGCGACACTCAATGCGTGGGCGAGACTGCTAAGTAGATGCACCAATCTTCTTCGTCTACTGGCTTGGATAGGATTGGCGGGGTTTCCCTATGTCGCAGCAGCTCTTCGAACACAGCTTGACAAGCTTTATTCCATTTGAAGTTCTTCTTTCCCTTCTTTAGTGCATTAAAGAATGGTATACATTTGTCGGTTGCTTTTGAATGAACTGACTCAACACTGCAATCTTTCCATTCAAGCTTTGTAACTCTTTCCTGTTCCTCGGGGCCTCGACTTCCCGTAAAGCAGTAATTTATTCGGGATTTTCTTCAATGCCTCTATGCTTACTATGAATCCTAAGAACTTTCTAAAGGCTACCCCGAAGTGACATTTAAGTGGATTGAGCTTCATTCCATATTTGCAGAGTATTTCAAACATTTTGGCGAGGTTGTCCAAGTGATTTGCAGCTATGTGCGATTTAACCAACATATCATCTACATAAACTTCCATAGTCTTCCTGATCTGATGTTTAAACATGGCGTTCACTAGTCATTGGTAGGTTGCCCCAGCATTCTTTAAGTCAAATGGCATCACTTTGTAGCAATATAGTCCCAGATCAGTAATGAAACTGGTATTTTCCCGGTCAGGTTCATGCATCATGATCTGGTTGTACCACAAATAAGCATCCACAAATGACAGTAGTTCATGTCTAGTGGTCCCATCCATAAGATGGTAGATTCTAGGTAGAGGAAAGCTGTCTTTTGGGCAAGCTTTGTTTAGGTCTGAGTAGTCGATACAAGTTTGCCATTTTCCATTGGACTTCTTGACCAAGACCGGGTTGGACACCAATTCTAGGTAAGTTGCATCGCAGAAAACCATTTGCCGTCAGCTTATCCACTTCTTCTCTCAGCGCTTTCGACCATTCGGATCCTAAGCTACATCTCTTTTGCTTCACTAGTGTATACTTATGATCAATATTAAGTGTGTGGCATGCAATCTCTGGCGAAACCCTGCACATATCAGAATGCGTCCAAGCGAATACGTCTAAGTTAGCGTGAAGAGAATCTTATGGGTTCCAGTCGCATCTTGTTTCCACGATGTGATCTAATTTTTAGGACCCGTGTTGGGTCATCCATATCAACTTGGACAGACACCATCAATTACCCCGGTCCTACCTGTTCCTCCCCTAAACTCTTCTTTCTAGGGTCCAAAGCTGAATCGGCTATGGTCCCCAAGCCAGGGCGGCTCTGTAGTTGCTATTCGGTAGGTTCATGAATGTGGAGAGTTATCCCCCACATTCTTCCTCATTTCCCTTCTTTTAGACTCACGCAGCTCTACGATATAGCATTCTCTAGCAGCACTTTGGTCTCCTTTGATCACTTTGACTCCATTCTCTGTCGAAAATTTCATAGTTAGACACCAATGAGCTAAAACAATTCTGAAATCTTCTAAGGCGAGCTGTCCGAGGAAGGAATTGTAGGCAGAGATTTCATCTATGATCACAAAGGTTTAGATGAGGGTGACTCTTCCGTCGCCTTCCCTGAGTTCTATGGGTAAATCGATTGTTCCGACAGGTTGTTTGGGTTTGCTAGTGAATCCTTGGATCTTTGTTCAGCAAGCAGATACATCTATCATACTGATCTTCATCTTATCAAAGGTGCATTTGAAAAGGATATTCACATAACTGCCACTGTCTACCAATACTCGTCGGACCATAGCGGGTCTGATTCCTACTGTCTCAACCATGGGATCGAGAGTTGGAGCTTCTATCCCTTTGGTGTCTCAATTTCGGAATACTATGTTATCATTCAGGGTTCTTTGCTGCTTGGTAGGGTTTCCATCTTTGATCGCAAAGCACGAATCTTTCATACCATGCTTTAATGAGCTTGCATACTGCTCCATTTCTCCCCAACTCATGCGCGGTATGGGGTCCTATAGATATTGCTCCAATGATGAGTCTCTAGTCAGTCTGTATGGGTCCCTCTTCGCTAGTTTCAGTTTGATTCCCTCTATTTGTAGGAGCTTGGGGCGCTATGGGTTGGTCAGGATTCTGTGGTTTCCTCACATACTGTTGAAGCTTTTTTTCCCGAATCAGCTCCTCAATCAAGTTCTTCAGGTGATGACACTCATTCATGTTGTGGCCATGTGTTTCATGGAAGCTGCAATACTTTCTGGAATGCTTTTGATGTTCAGTTGCTTCCTTTTTAGGTCGCTTCTTTTACTCTTCTGTCCCCTGAGTCGCGAGATAGATGTTTTTTGGAGTATCCTTGAGCGGGGTGTACTCTTTGGGCCTCAAACCTTTAAGTCACTTGTCACTTCCATTTCGCTTGTTGAAATACTGGTTCTTCCTTTTCTGATTTCCATCTTTCCCTGCGCTTCCTTCAACGGTCCTGGAGTTATCTATGTCTTTGTTAGTTGCCATACCATTCTACCGAATATTGGATGGTTGTAAGTTGGCAAATTTCCTTTCTAATTCCTGTGCTTCCTCCAATCTCAAATACAGGCTCGCCTTTTGATTGAAGTCCTTCCTAGTGGTTGGTTGTTTCATTTTGAACCATTTTTCGAATTAAGTTTCAGGGTGGATAGCGCAGATCAAGACCATGAAAACCATATACTCGTTTGGATTACTTACTTCAGTCACCGCGATGTTGAACCGATTCATGAAGGACTTAAGAGATTCATTACATCCCTGGAATAGGCTAGATAAGGACATAACGTCTTTTGGTTGTGCCATGTGAAGCCTAAATTGATCAAGGAATCTTGTTTCTAGTTGATTGAAGGTGGAGATGGATCTTGGCGGAAGCCTGGTGAACCATATGGAAGCAATTCCTTCCAAGAAAATCGGGAAACATCTTCATCGAACGGCATTCGAAGCATTTGCTCATCCATGTACCAACTATACTTATACAAGTGAGGTCTTGGGTCTCTCGTTCCATCGTAAGACGAATAGTTGGCATAGTGAACTTTTCGGGGTACCGCTCATTCAGAATGTCCTCAGTGAAGGAAGTCTGATTTGGAGTGGACCCCCATTCATCATCCCTTCTATCTTTACTTTAATCCATTTGTCGCTTGACTATGTCCGCGATGTATGCCTCAGATGTCTGATAATCTGCGGGTTGGCTGTCAGTGACTACACCAAGTGTTTGATTTTGCAAACGGTCTTGGCGAGTGGACTGAAGCCTAGGCTCTCCTATCTTCAGGAGAGCCACTCTCTCAGAGTTCCCTTGGTTTACGGTTGGTCGGGTAGGGGAAGTTCGGATCTCCCTAGTGTTACTGAATGCATTGACATTTCATTCTAACTTGTCATCGTCGAGTCGCTCACCAGCTTCTGAGTTTGAGAGATCCATTGTTACATCTTCCCGTGGGGTTTTCGCCACTAGATTCAAGTTTGTAGCTGGTTGCCCCACAGTTGGTGGAGTGCTAGCATTTCCTTCCTTATTAATTCCTACGGTACCACCAACCACTCCTTTCTGCTGCTACTTTCCATTTCTCCTTTTCAGGCCAGAGATGGAAGAATTTTCTTATTCCATGGCAGTCGCGGGCTATGTCTTGGTTCTTGGAGCAGCATGTGACTGTAAGGTCAATAGAGCATTCAATTTGTCCATAAGATCACTCTGGTTGTTTTCCATTTTCTGATTAATTTCATTAACCATTTTATTCAATTCATCCCTAGTGACAACTTCACACTGAATAGAGGATCCCGACACCTGTTCTCCTATGTTGGCGCCATTGACTTCAATTTGTTGAGGATTGATCTCTTCTCCAATAATTATAGCTCCTATTGATCCTTCGGAAGCAGTTCTCCTTCTTCCTAGTGTCGTTGATTCTTAGAAGCAGATCTTCTAAGTAGAGATTGAGGATCTAACTTCTGAACCTATCTGATATAAAGTAGATAGCTAGATCTAAGCCTGGATTCAATTTTCTCAATGAAAGCACCAAAATGTTACCCAAAAATGGATCAACACCCTGTTTTGAGTGTGAAAGCACCAGTCCTATTTATCAGGACAAATAAAGTAGAGCAAAACACTCTCCAATCGTAGAAAAGACAGAATAAAGTAGAGAAACACAAGATTTTTATAGTGGTTCGGCTATTAATGAAGCCTACGTCCACTTTATATATTTTATTGATAGATTGACTGTTGATCACAAGTACAAGTTTTTTACAATTCTAATAATTGAATGAAGAAAGATTAGACCACAATTGATGGAGACAAAAGGAAGGATCTCAATTGTCCCATAACAGCCATTGTAAGGAGGAAGAAGGTTGAAGAATCTTAGTAGCAGAGTTTCCCCAGTGATCAGAGCTGCCACCCCCCTCCCTATTGAAGATAGGATGGTATTTATAGGATTTAGATAGCACTTGGATCGAAACCAGAGTAACAGAAGCCTGTAGTCACCCCTAGGAGGAGGCGCCTAAAGTTTGGGGCGATTTCGAACTAACTATTTGGATCGGTACCGATCCAATTGGATCGGATCGGTACCAATCCAAATTGTTGTGCAATTTTTGCACAACTCCTTCTACACTAGCTTCTTATCTTGTGTAACAACCCAAAATTCTAATCATTTGATTTTAAATGTTTAATTAATTTTAAATATTTAAATAATTGAATTTTGAAATCTAATAATTTATAGTTCAAATATAGGGGATGTTTAAATATTCGAATTATGAATTAAAAGTTAATTAAATGGATTTGATAATTTTATTCAGCTCCTTTTAATTAATAAATAATGTTTGTGAATTCAATTTGTAAATTTATTTACAAATATAAGTAGCTCGGATAAATATCGAAAATCAAAATATAAAACGATATTTAAATTTGTGAAATAGTCATTCCAGAGCACAGTCTCGGATTCCAACGAAACTAGTTTCATTAGATCTGTAATAGTGAATTATATTACACCGTCGAATTTCATGGCGATCAGACATATCGATTGGTCGTGCGAGTTTGAAACACGTTGAAATTAATATCGGAAATTTAATAGAATAATTGGGTTCGAAAAGCTATCTTCTGCATACGATCGAATTAGGACTCGAGACTTGTTTCATTGTGTTCGAAATAGGGGTATAACATACAGAACGCCAAACGGCACGTCTCGTTTGGAGTTTGAGATTTTTGGGTATGTTTTGTTGAATACTTCAAAATTAAAATAATATATGTACATACATATTCACAATTTCAGCCATACCTAGCCCACGCCTTCACTGTTCTAGCTATAACCCCTACATACAACATGACCATACCCCTTTCACTCTATAGAAACATGCCTGTACATGTAAATGAGAATATTTACCATTTTCAAAAATCCATAACTAGGGATTTAAGTATCTAAAAATCATGAAAAAGTTTTAAAAATCCCAATTCAAGGGGATCTTCGAGTTGGTGTTTGGAGATGTTTGGCAATGGGTAGGTGAAATCGACAGTAAAGTAGAATGGGTCATAGGAACTAGGGTTGGAGTTTTTGCTATTTGTGAGCATCGATTCGACAATTAAAGCATTGATTTGGGTTTGTAGCATAGTTTGGCATCTCGGGATGGATTTTTGTAAAGGGCGGCTCGGCCTAGCATGGTGCGACATGTGTACGGTCGCCATGGAGTTACTGCAGATTGTGATTTAGGGGAGGAGCGTGGTCGTTCCATCTTAGTGATAGGCGAGTCAAGTGAACGAAGAGAAGAAAGATGCCGTCATTGGAATTTGGATTCGAGCTTCGAAGCTTCGTACTAGTGTTGTGACTGCGTGTTTGAATGGTGATATCCTGTGCACCATCATTTTGGGGTAGATGGAGAATGGTAAAGGGAGGGCAATCTTGTAAATATGGTTAAGTTGTTTAATTTTAATTTTAATTTGTTGTTAACTTCTAAGTTGTGTATCTCATTCATACGAGGTCGGATCCGAACACCGTTTTCGCATTGGACTCGTGCCATCGAGATCTTCGTGATGGAATTACTTTGGTTGGATTTTAAGCAAGTGAGAATTTGGGATAAAATCGGACGACCATTCGGTTTTAGTCCAAAATCGGGATGTTTCGGCGAAAACCGAAATCAATGTAAGTTTTACTCATATTAAATTTTATTATACCATATCAATGATGTTATAAACGTTTATTTATTGCTTAGATGTTAATTAATTATTGATTGTTTGGTGAATTTTTGTTTGGAAAATGGATGACATATTAATTTGATCGTTATAAACTCATATGACTATCTATATATTACTCATAACCATTGTTTTGCAGGAAAAATCTGTAGAGAGTCCCAAAGAAGGTTTCTCGCCATTAATTATTTATTTACATCATTATGCTGTTATATTGATGGTTAATTAAAATAAATCCTGATATCCTATTTAATTTGTTGAGCGTCGTTATAGCAATTGCGCTATAACGCCATTTATTAACTTTTATCCCCAAAACCCTGCCATATGAACTAGAGCTTGTGTTTCTGCTAAATGAAATATTAAAATTCATTAATCATTTGATTACTGATAATTTAAATTAATTAATCATTTTAACTAATGATTTTGAAATTAATTAACCAATTTTAATAGATAATGTTTTAAAATTGGTTTATCTTTAGTAATTAATCATTTTTGCTAATGATATTTTATACTTAATTAATTGTTTTAACTAATGATTATTAGAGTTTTATTAATTCTTTTAATTAAGGATAATGGAGTTTAATTAATTATTGAACTTAATTAATTATTTTAATTAATGATAATTGAAACTAATAATCATTTTACTTAATGATATTTAAAAGTAACTAGTCATTTTATATATTTTGATATTTGAATTTAGTTAATCATTTTAATTAATGATTGTTTTAAATTTAATTAATTTTTTTAACTAATGATTTTTTGAAGTTAGTTAAATTGTTTTAATTAATGATGTTTTATAATTAATTAAATTATTTTAACAAATGATGTTTTTAATTAATCATTTTAGCTAATGGAGTTTGAAATTACTTAATCCAATTAATTTATGATTATTTAAACTTAATTAACTGTTTTAATTAATGGAACTAAAATTACATATCATTTTAATAAATGATGTTAGAGATGACTTATTTATTTTTAACTAATGATTATTTGAATTTAATTAATCATTGTAATTAATGATATTTAAAGTTAATTAATTGATTTAATAAAAGTGTTTAAAGTAAATTAACTAATATAATAAAATTGCTTTAATAAACAGATTTAAAGTTAATAAACTGATTTAATAAAGATTTTAAAGTTGATTTACCAAAGTTATAAAAGTGTCCGGAAATAATTATCTATTTTATTAAAGATAATGGATTTATTTATTTAAAAGAGATTTTAAATGTGTAATATTGTTTTAAAGTTATAAAAAGGAATTGGAACTCGATTATTAGGATGTTAAGTTGGATAATCTTCTAGGTGTTCGGTCTGATGTTGGTTTAGGCCTTCGGGGTCGTGCACATGGAAAGACTATTATCTAAACGTTTTAACAATCAGGAACTAATTCTAAAAGGGTTTTACCAATATGGAAATCAAGCACAAGTTTAGTTTTTTTAAAAAGTTAAAGTTCGATTTCGGTTATAGAACAATATTTCTGTTATAGATATCGCTTTTATGGAAAGGATCTAGTCATGCATTTAACCTAAACGTTGAAGCTTAGACTCGTTTCTATCTCGAAAGTTAAAAATGTCGTCAAGGTGACGCTTAGAGGTAACACTACCTCAATTTGTCCGGCTTTATTTTCAACCGAGAGATAGGACTTATTTGGAACCAATGAGTAGTGGTAAATATATGAAATTTAATTTCCATGTACGATCATTTTAATTATCCCCGATAGTTGATTTATTAATTATCGGATTCAGCTTTCTTCATGGTGTATCGTCACCTTAAAAACGCTTTGCTGCTCAATCGAGCTTTGTTATCGTTTGTCGGAAATGACTAAACCCAAAGCGCGAAAGGGAGCCAAGCTATGTGGGGTTGCTCCCATCAAAAGGATATTTTCACACCTCATCTAGTTTGGATTCGGTTGTGCACTTAGATGTGGAAATATTCGGATACTCGGTAAGGTCTGGCAGGGTCCGGCTTGGTATTGCCCGAGAAGTGTCACACAAAATGTGGTCGAGCTCAGAAGTATATTATTAGAGGTATACTTCAAGGGGGGTGCACCTTCCTTGTCATTTGTTGGAAAATTTCCTTTCCTTATTTGATTCAAAAGCCCTGAATATGTTTCAGCTTTAAATCGCCACGTGTCGAGCCAATTCCTCATCACAACATTTAAGTAGTGATTTAGTCCATTCTATCAAGTTGGACTGTTACCTTATTCTGTCCATTCTATCAAGTTGGATGGTTACCTTATTTAGTCCATTCTATCAAGTTGGATTGTTTTCCTTTTTTTATTCATTCTGTCCAGTTTGGATTTTAATCGGTTTATTTTCATTCTTTCAAGTATGGTTTAATATTGTTTATGCTTATTCATATTTGGATTTGTTCATGATATTTATTTTTGCTCTTCCCTGCATGGATGTTATTCTTTTGAGGTGAAAACCCATTACGCGTTAGCGGCGTGGTCTCACGGGACTTTATAAGTTACCCATTATTTGAGTTATCTCAAGCTGGTATTTCCAGACTGATCCTGGTGTTATTTTATTACGGGTCAAACCAAGTATTTTTCCCAAGTTCTTTTTGATGTTATGGAGATCATGGAAGGGAACTGAAGAGTCACCTATCGTAGTACTTTAGTTTCCATTGTATTATATAGTATACCTATCAGCATTTGTAAGGTCGGGATATTATAACTGTCCAGCTGATAAGGTTTGTTTTTAACTCTAATATACTCTGTATGTTTGGAGTGACAGTTTCTACTGTCCTTGTTATATTATATGTTATCGATTCCGTTGTGAGATTCTATTTTTCTCCTTTCTCCGTTCTTTTCTTTTTATTTACCCTAACAATCTACTCTTTTGTCGATTGGATGCGCGACATTAAAACACAATGGTAGTGCTCGATGTCGACTTTCGATGGTCAAAAAGGAGGGTCATTACCGCATGGTATCAGAGTGCAAGGTTAAGCGAGAACCTTGGCTTTGGTAGGGTTTGGCTTATTAGAGATAGGGTAAGTGACACCCCAGAATGAGTTTGAGAGTATTATATATTTGAGAGTGTATCTGTTAATGTTATAAACACGTATTATGTTAACTGGTCTATTAAATTTTTATGATTCTAGTCGAGATGTGGAATGCCACGGTATCGATAGGTGTTTCTAAACACTTGACCAAGGCCAACGGACATGTTATTGAAATTTTTGAAAATTTGGCAAATTAAATATTTTACCTAGGATTATATTTCATATATAAAGGAATAATTTTCAAAACTTTATATAGTTATAAAGTGTGTTGGTTTAAATGTGATAATATTTATTTATTATCATTATTATATGTTCAGTTATGCTTAATTTAAATAAGCATTGACTGTTGTTTGTTAATATCTAAATTATGCTCGGTTTATCTAGGAGCATTTATCGCTTTGATTTAAAAACAAACCCTTTGTGAATTAATTTTGACAATTTGACTATAAAGGTGTTCGAAGAAAATGTTGAGTTGAAAATTTTCCATTTAATAATAGTGGGTTAAGGATTAAAATTCAATAAAAAGTTGTTCATATAATCCAAATAGTGGGATAAAATATTCAGAGAATAAATATTCAAGATGATTGTATTATAATAAAGAGGAATTATTATAATATGAAATGATTTTTATATAAGGGAAATTTTATATAAATTTAGTTTATAAAACATGTTTAAAAGGATTTTTGTATCTATATCCTGGAATTTTTGATAATAATTTCGAAAGAATTTTGAGGAATGAAATAAAAGTATTTCTGGATGTAATTGAAAGTAAAATATTTTGGAAAGCAAAATTTTAAATGGAATGCATTTTCTTTGGAATAATTCGAAGGAAATCATTTCGATTAGTTTTGTGGTAATCTGAATAATCTTCTAAGTGATGATCAGATGTTTGCTTAGGCGAACGTTATGGAGTACTCGATAAATTATTCTCTTTATCATTGTGCAATCGAAGCACTACAAGAAAACTTATTATTAGTTGCACTAATTAGTAGCGTTTAATGCTAAGTGCAACTAATAATCATTTATAATAAGTAAATATATATGTAGTCGCTACCAAATGCTCCCGCCAAGAATTTTGGTGAATTTTTTTGCCGACCGCTCATATCTCTCTTTCTTCCCTAAACAAAAACAATTCTTACTTTCGTTTACAAAAAAAGACAAGAGAAGCTTAGAATTCTGCCGCCATCCTCCGCTCCACGCTTCCCTACCTGACCCCTCCAATCTCATCCATTCCTTAACCTCTGTCTCGTCTAACCCACTTCCATCTAATCCACTTTTCATCTCCATCGATCCTTGACTTCTATTTCAAAGCTAGGAAACCCTAGAATTGTCTTACATCATCGTGGTTCACATCTCGATTTTCTCCCAGTGCCCCAACATTGCTCTTATGATTTTGGATGGTGATGTGGATACATTAGTTGAATTTTGAATGATATATGAAGAATAATGGCATGAAATTTGATGATTTGCAAACATTTGGGGCAACGGTTCAGGTAAAACGTAAAAAAATTATGTTAATTTCTTTGGTTCATATTCATTATCTATACAACAGTTGTTTGATTCATGAAAATGTGTAAATATCTTGAAATTTGTTGTCTGTTGAATATTATTTAAGGCTAACCACCTTTATCCAGTATGTTTATCATTCGCTTGTCCTGTTTATAAGAGCGTGTTAACTAGCAGGTTAGTTAGCAGGGTAAGCAATCTACGTCTGCTGTAGTAGCATGGTCCCTGCTATTCCCTTGTTTCTTCTTTCTCTCCATCTTTTGGCTATTACGTTTTACTTGAATATAAAGCATATGCCTCTTTTAGCTTTAATATATATATATACCGTATTAAGCTATGAATAACCTAGTGAATTACATGTAGTGCGTCTAATACTGTACCGGCAAAGGGAAATATGGTCATTCGAGTGGTGTAAAAAGTCACTATAGAAGAACCTGAATTTACTTCTTTTTCTTTAATGTTTACATAGATTTAATAATATTATAGTTGTTTTTGTAATATATTTTAGTTTTTATTTAGAGCTATACTTTTTTATTGTAGTGACTTGACCGTGTGTTGAATCGTTTGTAACAAGATTTTTTTAACTATGAATGAATAGAAAGCTTGATCTTGATTAATTGGATGTTGTACATTGTCCAAGTTTAGTAATTCAGGGTGAGTTACTTTTGGTAGCAATACATTTCTCATTCAATGTTCAATCAGTAGTATATGCGTAACTAACAGATTATAAACTGAAAGAGTTTACTAGTTTGTAATGCATATATAAGTATATACTCTTTTTATAGTATTTAAACCAATAGATTCTTATTAGAAAGATAACAGTGTGAAATACTATGGATTATATGTAAAAGAGGTTTTTTGGTAAAACGAAAAAAATTATGTGATTACTAGGAAAAAGGCTATTCTTCCTCGATCAAATATAATTTTTTATGTTAGTTTCTTTAATTGATATTCATTATCTATACAATAGTTGTTCGATTAACTTTTCTATATGTTGAATATTATTTGAGGTTAACCACCTTCATGGTATCTAGTATGTTTAGTTGACACATCATTCTTTAATCTATCATCCGCTTATCCTGTTTATGCTCCTTGCACTCTTTTTAACTTTTTGTCAATTGTTTGCCCAAGGTGGGTGACGGATGAGTTTTTCTCATATAGTTATGCAAAAGTTGGTATATGTGTTTAGTTTATAACTTTAAAGCTTTGTTTTGTACACCTATGCGGACTTGTTGAAAACATGTAAATGAAGGTTACTGGTTGCATGCATCAATTTGCAATATTTTAGAATCTAGTTAGTGCATCCACTCCTTGGTTAATGCTCGGCACTTTGTTGGATCAACTTGTTTTTTTTCCATACTTATGCTATTAAAATTTTGATTCAGATTGTTGACATATATCAATCTTTTAGTTGATAGAAAGGACCGGAAAATGCTTGAAAGACTACGCGACAAAAGGAAGCAAAGCTGGATGTGTTTAAAGAGAGAATGAACTACTAATTTAGGTGAATTCCAATATAGCTATAATATCTTAACATAAAAGATCAAATCACCTTTTGCTAATCTAATGTCATTATTTAACAGAGATATTACCTTGATCCTGTTGCAAAAGCAGTAGCAGCAAGTGTTCCCGGATCAAAACTAGGTTTTGATTCGGGCATAAAACAAATTTTGGAAGATGAATCAGCTAAAAGCAATGACATTGAGCTTGCTTAGTCTATTATCTGTTTGAGGAATAGGAGATATATTCAGTCTCTTTTAGGGAATAATAGCACCGAAAGTGGTGGCATGTCACGATCGATGAGGGAATTCCAAAATGAATTGGGTGTTAATTATGATAGTCATATGACAATTAAAAAACACCAGGGGTCATATGGTAGTTGAACATCACCAAGTACATGAATTAATTGATCATGTCAGACTTGATTCTGCTATTTAATTGCATATTTATTTGATTGGGTAACACCTTGACTAAGTAAATAACTTAAATACATATTTATTTGATAGGTAGAAAAATATGTTAACTTTAATTTCCTCCAAGATTATAACAATACTGGAAAAATAACATGTTATATATGTAAATTGGATTTAATTTTTGATACTAATTACATTCATTTCTATGAGATACTGCAATAATTCAGTTTAACTCGCAAGATTACGTTCAACTTGAAGTAAATACTAATGTTGTACAAATTTTAATGGAACGCTCTGGAGAAATTCACCCAAGGTATCAAACAATTATTGATTTGTTCAGTGTCTTAGACTTAAGACTGAAGTATACGCTCTTGAGAAATTTTAATGAAAACCCTTAAATTGTTGGCAACTGTTAGATATGAAGAAGCAAGGTTCTCAAAAATGGAATTTAAATTGTAAATCGTAATGTTCAAACGTCAAAATTGATACGAGATTTAAATTATAAATCGTGAATTCAAAAAATTCATATTACAAGGTTTGTACATTATTTGAAATTGATCTTGATGCTTGCCTTGAGAATGTAGATATGCTACTCTGTCCTAATTAACTACTAAGTCTGTGTACATTTACATTTCTACATCAAGTTACATGATCTGTTTAATAAACCAAATTTCTTTTGTTTGTTATAATACTAAGACCATGTTGCTACCATGTCTCAACCAACTTTACTACATTACACAACCATATATGACCAACATTAACTTCATTATCTCTTCAGTCTTCCATAAAAATATAACCATGACCCGGTTATCAAAAACACTTATATACCATCAACTGCTCCCTTATCATTGCTTAAGCACTTTGTATATACCTCAGATGAGAAGTGGTTCAAAACCATATATGTAAAAATTCAATTTCAAAGCTTGCTCTACTCTATTAATTTACCCTTCTAACAATATCAGAACTGGAGTAAAAAAATGTAAATGTAGGATTTATTGCTGTTCTAGTATCTCAGAACTATCAGTAATCATGGAATGTACTATATTTTTATTGTTGTGCTTTTTTCAGTTTGTTTTTTCCTAATTACAACTGAAGTTCAATTATATTTTCTGCATTCCACCAGACTGACCAAAACATATGTTTCTGCTATGTGTAGTGGACTCAGGGCAGCACCATATGATCAAGAATTTTAAACATATTAACTTAATAACTACGTGGAGTGTTGCAGTTAGATTATTAGAGAGAGGGGTTGCTCTAGCTGTCGCTGATGCAGCCTTAGATACTGTTCTCTCTGAATCTTAATATCCTGTAAGTTTTTTACTTTCACCATATTGTTCATGTTCTATAAACCATATTATTGTTGTATAAATATGTACAGGGTATACTAAACTTTCATGATAATGTATGTGATCATAAATTTACTAGTGTATAACTTGTGATACTCCTGTAAGATTTAATAAAGCATGAAAACTGGAATCATTAATTTACAGTTAGCATTTGTTATAGTTGTATGAACATTGGCCTTAAAAGAATTATAGTGAATTTGTCTCGGTTACTGCATTCAGAGCGTAGTTATCAATAGTTGGTTGTTTAAACAGTGGTAGAAGTTAGCGACAGGGCTTTCCCTCTCTCTCCCGCTTTATTTATGTGAAGTGCAACTACTTCTATAATATACTCTCATATGACCTCGACTTGGCCTCTATCCTGTTCATCTGAAACTGTAATAATTGATAAAGATGCTGAGGTCGTGGCAGCTATTTACCGTGTTCCATTTTCACATGTATCTGCTAATTTTATTTTTAATCTAGACAATTGTGTAAGTACATATTCTAGCCATCCTTATATATTTATTTATGTTGTGATTGTATACATCACTTGATGCTATATTAATGGAAACAGGTAGCTGGTCTCTATGGCATTAGAGCAAGTCTGTTGAATGGTAGAGAAATTAGAGGGTTGGCAATGAGTGGATTTGCCCAAAGGTAAATTTCTATCTCTATCCTGACTCATGAGTGTAATATATAGAACTGAATACGACGGATATAAATAATGGAAACTCCTTTATCGCTAAACTATAATAAGAGGCATTGCTTGATTTTGTATAGTTGGTTGACTGAATGACTTCATCACTAATGCTTATGGCCTGACTTTTATATATTTAATAAGGAGAATTGGATGATGCAGCTATAGATGATGCGTACAACTTGTCCATTCAAACCCTACATAAGAAGGAGCCTTGCGCACTACATAGATGATGATGTATATCTTAATCTATAAATTGCTGAGTTTTTTTAAATTTTATTCTGTTAAATTAATGAAACTGTTTTTATTCATTCTCAACAAGCAAAGGTGTTTTTGGAATCTGGATGTGAAGGAGTTGCTTCCATTAACACTATCATGAGTGTAATGGGTGTTAATCTTGATGCATTATGTCCTAAACCTTATGTTGGTTGGTGCTTATCAGCTTTTGTGAAACTTCAAATTCAATTTTCTTATGTTTTTTCGTTACTAACTATTTCTACTTGAATTTGAATAATATAAAGTTTGTTTGGGTATGAAAAATAAAGTTACATGCACTTATGGTTCCTACTTTATTATATTTAAAGCAAAGCTATATTAGGAGGACATGGAATTGAGATAAGGGAAGCCGAATTAAGATATTGATCGACTTATTTCTTGTTAACCTAGTTTGTCAAAAAGGTATGTGTTGTGTCTGTTAGAATGTTGGTTTCGGTTTACTATTTAGATTAGATAAAACTCAATCTTTTCTTTTGCTGTAGTCAATCAAGTTTTTTCTGTAGTCAACTAAGTATTATAAAAATTAACAAGTAATAATAATAATAAACTAAGTTTGATAAAAAATTAACTAAGTTTATAATGATAATAATAATAGCAGTAGCAACAAAATTATAGTTTGGTAAAAAATTAACAAAGTTTATAATAAATTAACTAGGTCAACTAAGTTTTATAATTAATAATAGTAAAAACAACAAACTAAGTCTATAAAAATAAACTTAGTTTTATAAAAATTAAATAAGTTTATAAAAATTAACTAAGTTTATGATGATGATAATAATAATAATAAACTAACCATGTTTACAATAATGCTCTTCAATAGGTACATCCTCTTCAGTTGCAATTTTCTTCAACTTACATGTAACTTGCACCCGATTTTTTAGTAATAAACATATGTAGTCAGTCTTGAGTTTTGCCCATGTTAGTCATGAGTTTTGCCCATGTTATGAGTTTTGCCCATGTTAGTCAGTCTTGATACATCACATGACATGTAACATGTCCAAGTCACCATTTGTTTGCCTTTTGGGCATTCATACGCCATCAAGTCAATAGGTGAATGTTTTTTATGTTTACTTATGTTGCTAAATTTTGCCTATGGAAAACATAATCAAATCTGAGAAGGAAAAACAAGTCAAAAACAGTATTTCTAAGTGGTTTCAATCTTCCAGGATATACAAAGATGTGGGTAATTTGCTAATAAGGATTTTTGGTATGTGAATTGGATCAGGTTTCCTTACTAGTGATTTAAGGTCAGCCCACAGAGGCTTGTAACTCCGTAATATGTGCTTTAATTAGATTTTAGTAGAATCTATTAATGCCAATTACTTAAGAGTTCTTTGTTGTATCATAGTATTATTGTCATTAATTTTATTATATTTAGGCAATATTATTTTGTCGACCAGATCTGGCCTGGCCTTCTCCACCATCTATTTCAAGATCCGTTGCTTTCCAGGCCTCACCTGGTGACTTTTGCTTAATTGAATCTTAAACTGGAAATTTGAGTGCGCCTATTTTTAGAGATTTGTAGACCAAGCTTGATGGTGCAGGAGGTTATGTGTCATTGTGTGTTGTACCTGGTAGGTGTCTGACCAGTCACCTACATCCAATTCCCCGTTAAGCCATTAATTCAGCTAGGCTCGCCAGGTGTTTATGGGAAAGTCAAGCTGAATCTTTCTTGCTGCGACTTTTACAATATAGTCACTTAGGTTCAAGCTTTGATGATGCTCTGTTAGATATGACCAAAGTTGCTCTGCACGGTACACATTTTTTATCCTTTAGTAATATATATGTAGTGTTCAAGCTTTTTAACGTGTACCTTTACGTCTTATAAATACCTTTGACAATTATACTGGACAATAAAGTAGTAAATGTGTAAATGATGCCTTCTTTTGTTCCATTTTGAAATTTCAGATGTCAAATTTCTTTTGCTAAAGGCCTGCGTTCTCAGTCTTGACGACTGGATTTAGAGACTATCAGATGCCTTGCAGTGAAATAATTGGGGAATTTACACATTGATTGTTAATGACTTTCCAAAAGGATTAATTCAAATTGAGGTTTGAACATGTTGATCTCACTTTATTAAATCAATTTTAGATTTGATTGAAGGTTTTTCTTGCTTTCTGTATGTTTACTTGCTTCATGATTTTGCACCGCTTGGATTTAACACTGCTTGAATAAGAAACACTGTATAAATTTTGTTTGATATCTTTTCATTAATATTGAACCTTCTTATCAGTTTGGGAAGTTTAATGTAAAGAAAATTTTAACAATAGTGCATCCGAGAAGGGAGGAGTTCTTGTTTGGTCCTTTGGAGCAAAGAAGACGGGTATTATCAAACTTACAATATTTTAGCCTTGGTGAAACTAAGTTGTTTCACATCATCTATATTGTTGATATGATTTGTAGAAATTGTCCATGTCGAAGTCCATTATAATTAGCACAACTTGGACACAACTAGAGGACTGTAGACAAGAACTGCAGTTTGTACAAGCTGAGGTGGAAACTTCCCATGCTAAAGAGGTGCGTGCAAAGCATACGGCCACTACTTAGATGCAACAGTTTGGATTAAAAAATATAGGTAACAACAACAACAATAAACTATATTTTGCTAAAAATTAACTAAGTCATTAATAATAAAAATGATAATAATAACAATAATAATAATAATAAACAACTAAGTCAAGTAAGTTTTATAATTAATAACAAAAACTAAGTTTATAAAAATTAACTAAGTTGACTAAGTTTTATAAAAATTAAATAAGTTTTTAAAAATTAACTAAGCTTATAATAATAATAATAAATTAACTAAGTTTAAGAAAAATTTATAAGTTTGGGATAATTTATAAAAATTAACTAAGATAATAGAGTTTAAGTTTGAGATTATTTATAAGTTTAAGATAATTAAAATATAAGTTTTGACATTTTAAGCTTTAACAATTGAGAGAACTTATAAGTTTAACAACAACAACAATAATAATAAACAATAGTTTGAACAAATTAACTAAGTTTATAAAAATTAAATACGTTTATAAAAATTAACTAAGTATTATAAAAATAAACAAGTGTATAATAATAATAAACAAAGTTTGATAAAAAATTAACTAAGTTTATAATAATAATAATAATAATAATAATAATAAACTATAGTTTGATAAAAATTAACTAAGTTTATAATAAAAATAATAAATTAACTAAGTCAACTAAGTTTTATAAATAAAAATAATAATAATAGCAACAATAATAACTAAAACTAAGTATATAAGGTTTAACTAAGTTGACTAAGTTTTATAAAAAAAGAAAAAAGTTAATAAAAATTAATTAAATTTATAATAAAAATAAATTAACTAAGTTTACAATAATAATAATAAATTAACTAAGTTTATGAAAAATTTATAAGTTTGAGATAATTTATAAATATTAACTAAGTTAATAAAGTTTAAGTTTGAGATAATTTATAAGTTTAGGTTAATTAAAATATATGTTACGACATTTAAGTTTTAGCAATTGAGATAACTTATAAGTTTGAGTAAATATAAATAAAGTTATAAACAAGTTAACCGAGCTTTATAAATATTTAACTAATTTTTGTAAAAATTAACCAAAATTTTAAAAATTAACTAAGTTTTATATAATTCAACTACGTTTTATAAAAATTAAATAAATTTATAAAAATTAATTAAATTTTATTGGAATTTAACTAAGTTAATAAGTTTTTAAAAATTAAATAAGTTTATTATAAATATGAACCAAGTTTAATAAAAATTTAATTAAGTTAACTAAGTTTTATAAAAATTACTTAAATTAATTAAATTTTAACAAAGTATGTTTGATATATTTTAAATATGCAAAACAGTTTCATAATCATCCGTTGATTGATAAACTTGTCTACAAATAATTAGCTTTTTAGGAGTAGAGACCAATTGTAGCAAAGAATTGTGGGTAATCAAGTAATGAAGATGGCTTTAACTGTTATATATACTATAACATTTTGTTAGTACATGTGTAAACTTGTTTACGAATGGTTATGGATTTTATGTGAATTTGCTCATTTTGTCGAAAAATATTATCGAAATGGTTATGGATATTATATTTGATAATGTGATTAACGTGTTTTTTAATTGTTTGAATATGATGATTATGTGATTAATTGATTGATTGTTGGTTTGAATACGACGATTATGTGATTGGTTGTTGGTTGTAATAAGACTATTATGTGAGCGATGGATGGAAATGGTACAAGTCATTAACAAGTAATGGGAGCATGTATAGTATGCTATAAGATAGTTAATAACTTTTGTAGCATTTTAAAAACGCTATGGAAAAAATGTAAACAACAGCGATATGATTTAGTTTGCAGGCAGTCAGGCCAATTTTCGGACAGATGGTCCATTTAGTACTTATGGACAGATAGTTCATTAGTTACCTGATTATAGCATAACAGACTTAGCTATTATTATCATTATTATATAAGTTTGATTAACCAGTTTGGTTGCAAGAAAGGATTTGCAAAATATATGTTTTAAAGAGGATATTAGTGAGGGGAAACTCGTTCCGCTAAGCGCCATGGTCTCACTTAATATCAGTAAATCGAGATGTAACAATATTATTCACACCAGGCTTTATGTCTAACTCGAAGTTTTTGTTTCCCCTTAAACTCTCAGGTGCTCAAAATTGATTTGAATAGGCTGAGGGTTAAGGTTTTCAGGTTTAGAAATTTTGGCGAATAAAGCTTCGGGAGACGAGCAGGTGGCCGATGGATAGCTAATTAGGAGTTATAGTTTTATCTTGTTTTGATCCCGCTGTGTATATTAAGTCATATATGACTATATTGCTTTGATCAACCAAGGGGGCATCGTCATATGTCGCTTTTGGCGTATTTTGTAATGATTATATTTGATCTTTATCTGAGAAACGATTATTGGATTATGTAACTTGGATATGAATTTGTTTTGAAATGTAATCGGTGAAATGTTGTTTTTGGAAATCTATGATTTTGTTCATATTCAAGTGCTTCTGATATTATGGATACCATTTGCATTACCGTATTTTGTCACTAGAAGTAAATACTATGGATGACTGCAACATCTGTAGCGCTTAGCTTTTGGCCTCCAGATATGGGATGTTACATGTAGTATGCTTTCAAAGATAAGTTTTGAAATTAGAACCGGGTATTTAATTTTTAGGTTCCCTAAAGGGGAATTGGTTTCAAAACAAAAGGTATTTCTAATAAAGGATTGTTTTGATAAATGAGATCTTTTCCCCTTAGATAAGATAGGGGATAATTTAACACAGGTAAATTGGGTTAAAATAAATGACAAAGTTTTGATAAACCTTGTTTTATTATAATCATATAATAGATTAAAATATCGAACTTGTGTAAACTATTTGTTGATTGGATCAACCCATAAATATTATTCTTTTTAACACTCTAAGTTAAAAAGGTTAATAGGTTGACTCTGTTTTAAGAAATCATAATTTAATTTTATGTCCATCTAGATCTTCGAAAAAGTAAAATAAAATTTATATGTACTCTTAGGATATTGAAGAGTATTATACAAGTAGATAAAGTGGAATAAGTTATTATTTGATGTTTTATAAAGAAATGACTTTATAAAATATTTTTAAACTTAGGTGAGAGTTTATGAGAAGCTCGTAAATAATTTTAGTATTCAATAAAATACTAAGTTGAAAGTTAGTAATTTAGAAAAAATTTAATATAATTAAGAAACTAATAAAATATAGAGTATAACTTTCCATTTTGTCCGAGTGAGTTGGGATAACTTTCTAAGTAATAACCAAAGGCTAATGAGCAAACCGATACGCTTATATAATTATCTATATTTTTGGACAATCAAGAAAGTTTTGAACCTAAGTTAAGATTTGTTTGCATGTCATTTGACATTTTGAAACAATGTTAAGTGATAAGTTTTCCCTTATGGAATTTGATTGGCTGTTAGTGTTACTTTATTCCTTCATGGAATTTGATTGATTGGCTGTGTGATTTCATATACCATTGTCTATAAAGCTTAAATTTATAGACAAAGGATTTTGAATTGTTGTTATTAGGACCTAAATCCTGGTGATTTTGAAAAAGAAAATTTTTGTAGATTTTGGGAAAGGAATGATATTTATTCACTCTTGTTGATGTTTTTGGAGGAACCGGAATACCACTGGACGCTCCATTTTGTTTTGATTCTAGAGTTTCGCCATACTTTATTAGGAGGAATCCCCTCCTTGTCATTTTGATTCTGATCTTTGATTTTTCTCGTCTGAGAAATTTGAAAATAAATTTTTGAATTGATAAACCTGGGTATTTAGATCTAAATTATCATTTGAAATTTTTTGATGCATAGCATCTATTACAGAATATTCTCTGTATTTTGTCGCATATGATTGAAATATCATTATTGGTTGCATGTAGATTAATATCAAACTAGTTTTTCCATGTGGAGTTACATCACATTGCTTTTGTCAACCAGATTTTCTTTTAGATTTTGTAAGTACAGGTATGCAAGAGAGCCATTTGATTCTTGTGCACCCACATTTGCATAAATGATAATAAATTACTTGCCAAGAATATAAATCAAATGCAAAAAGGTATGTAATAAATTTAGAAAAAAAATTAGAATTGGTTGATGATTTTATGCCCTAGATATGGGAGGCCACTAGGCTTTTGTTTTTTTTGATTGGTTTGGAGGTCGTAGAAGCAATTTGTAGTTGTATCGATCGAGTCGCGCAAAGGAGACGTTGACAAAATTTTCCGTAAATTTAAAAGTTAGAAAATATTTAAGAATTTTGGAAAATGTTTGAAAACTGAAAATTTGATTTTCTGAGTTATATCTTGGAATAAATGAATAGAAGGGAATTAGTTGGTATAGGTGGATGGATTTAAAAGATTTGGAAATTTTGGAATCTATTCTGGCTAATTATTTTGAAAATAAGTTTAATAACTCATTTTAATTAATATTTTTAAAACCTAAGGGTTTGTAAACATTTTCTTCCTTAGGAATTTCGTTGACGAAATTCATTTGGAGGAGGGAGAATGTAACAACCCAAAATTCTGATCATTTGATTTTAAATTTTAAATTAATTTTAAATATTAAATAATTGAATTTTGGAATTTAATAATTTATAATTCAAATATAGGGGATGTTTAAATATTTGAATTATGAATTAAATGTTAATTAAATGGATTTAATATTTTATTCAACTCCTATTAGTTAATAAATAATATTGTTGAATTTAATTTGTAAATTTATTTAAAATATAAGTAGATCAGATAAATATCGAAAATTAAAATATAAAACGATAGTTAAATCTTTGAAATTGTCATTCCACGGCACAGTCTCGGATTTCAACGAAACGAGTTTCATTGGATACATAATAGTAAATTATATTACGCCACCGAATTTCATGATGATCAGACGTATTGTTTGATTGTGCGAGTTTGAAACGCGTTAAAATTAATATCAGAAATTTAATAGAATAATTGGGTTCGAAAAGTTATCTTCTGCATACGATCGAATTAGGACTCGAGACTTGTTCCATTATGTTCGAAATAGGGGTATAACATATAGAACGCCAGGTGACACGTCTCGTTTGGAGTTCAAGATTTTTGGGTATGTTTTGTTGAATATTTTAAAATTAAAATAATATATATACATACATATTCACCATTTCAACCATACCTAGCCCATGCCTTCACTGTTCTAGCCATAACCCCTACATACAACATGACCATACCTCTCTCTATAAAAACATGCTTGTACAAGTAAACGAGGATATTTACCATTTTCAAAAATCCATAACTAAGGATTTAAGCATCTAAAAGTCATGGAACAAGTTTTAAAAATCCCAATTTGAGGGGATCTTCGAGTTGGTGTGCGTTTGGAGATGTTCGGTGATGCGCACGTAAATGTGCATATATATATATATATATATATATATATTCTATCTATTTTTATTTAAATAAATGGCATATTTGGGTATTTTAACATGTTTAAACAAAAATTCAATTATTTTCAAATCATCGTATATTCATCTTCATACAGGGGCAAAATGGTCATTTTTGTGCATGTGTCATTTTGAGAATTTTTACTTGGACATTTTTTATGATTTTTATAGGAATTGGGATGCATATGGAAGAGGTTTTCATGAAGATATATGCATACGCAAGAGAATACAAAGAAAGGAAGATGGAAATAATTCAAATACATGATCATGGAGGACCCCACCCACTTACCTAAATCTATAATTAGAAGCTAATGGACAACTAAGTGGAGGTTAAAGATTCATGCATATTTGATAATGGATTAATTAGAGGCTAATGGTTACTTGGTGGCCACACTTCCTAAAGGGAATTTTGGGAAGCACCCTAAAAAGTGAATTAGGGCTTTATGCATGTATAAATAACCCACTTATGTACATATCTTCTTACTCTCATTATTACTTAGGAAAATTAGCAAGCAAGTTGTAAGCTCAAAGTTACATGAATAAAAATGGCTTCTTAGCCTCTTTCTCTTTTCTTTTCTGCATGCTTCTCTTTACTTTTATGCTTATGTTTATTTCTATGCTCTCTTTCATTTCATGTTCATATCTTAGATTTACATTTATGCAATTAGTTTAATGTTATTTCATGCAAGTAGTTAATCTCTTTTCTTTTAATTAGTTTCTACTTCTCTTTTCTTTCCAATGTTGAAACTTACATGTGTTGATATGATAACATATATGAGTAGCTAAACCCCTTCAATTTAGGGGTAATGAAGCTCTCTAACTTTATGTAATTTCAACATTTCTATGATTCATGATCTCTTTTATTTGTGCTTCATGGAAGTGGATTTTGATGTAAGTTTATACAAGTGGGTTTCATAGCATATGTTGCATATGCAAATGAGCTATTCTTATTCAACATAAACACAAATTACATCAATATTTGCTAATTGGTTTTTGATTTTGAAATGAAAGTAAAAACAAAATTTGATGATCTATATTACTAATTACAATGGTAAATAGATCATACTTAAAATAGCTTTTGCTTTGGCTTCATATTCATGAGAATTGACAAGTGGTTTATTTGTTGCATTATAGTTTGATGGTTTAAGTTATGTTAACTAATAACATAAATAAACCATACTTATGATAAATGCAACACTTATATCACTTAATATCAAAAATAGAGATCATAGATTGTATGTTTGTTAATTTACATAAATATGAAAGTGGATTTGCCTCTAAATTGTTTTCTAATCGCATAGTTTTTAATCACATTTTCATTCTAAGTTTTATCTTCACTTTGTGGTTAGTTAACAATCCTCTCTCATTTTGGTCTAATTTGATTGATTAGAAAGTTTTAAAATCTTAAAAATTCCCTGCGGATCGACCAATACTCGCCACGTACTAAAATTGTAAGTCATGCGCTTGCGGTAAAATTTAATTCAAAATTTATCAGCAATTTTCTAACTCGGTAAAAAATTCGTCGTTAAACATTCGGCCATGGGTAGGTGAACATGACAGTAAAATCGAATGGGTCCTTGGAACTAGGGTTGGGGTTTTTTGCTATTTGTGAGCATCGATTCGACAATTGAAGCTTTGATTTAGGTTTGTAGTATCGTTTGGAATCTCGTGATGGATCTTTGTGAAGGGCGGCTCGGCCTAGCATGGTGCGACATGTGTATGGTCGCCATGAGTTGTTGTAGATCGCGATTTAGGGAAGGAGCACAGTCATGCCATCTTGTGAAAGGCGAGTCGAGTGAACGAAGAGAAGGAAGATGGCGTCGTCAGAATTTGGATTCGAGCTTCGAAGCTCCGTATCAGTGCCATGCATGCGTGTTTGAATGGTGATATCCTGTGCACCATTGTTTTGGGGAAGATGAAGAATGGTAAAGGGAGGACAATCTTGTAAATATGGTTAAGTTGTTTAATTTTAATTTTAATTTGTCGATAACTTATAAATTGTGTATCTCGTTCATAAGTGGTCGGATTCGAACACCATTTTTTGCATTGGACTCATGCCATCGAGATTTTCGCGTTGGGTTGGATTTGGAGCAAGTGAGAATTTAGGCTAAAATCGAACGACCGTTCGGTTTTAGTCCAAAATCGGGACGTTTCGGCGAAAACCAAAATCAATGTGAGTTTAACTCACATTAAATTTTGTTATATCATATCAATGATGTTATAAATGTTTATTGATTGCTTTGATGTTAATTAATTGTTGATTGATTGTTTGGTTGAATTTTTGTTTGGAAAATGGATGACATATTAATTTGATCGTTATAAACCCTTATGATTATCTATATATTACCCATAACCATTGTTTTGCAGGAAAAATCTGTAGAGTGTCCCAAAGGGGGTTTGTCGCCAATAATTATTTATTTACATTATTATGCTCTTATTTTGATAATTAATTAAAATAAATCATGATATCCTGTTTAATTTGTTATGCGTCGTTATAGCAATTGCGATATATCGTCGTTTATTAACTTTTATCCCCAAAACCCTGCCATATAAACTTGAGCTTATGTTTCCGCTAAACAGAATATTAAAATTCATTAATCATTTTAATTACTGATAATTTAAATTAATTAATCATTTTAACTGCTGATTTTGAAATTAATTAACCAATTTTAATAGATAATGTTTTAAAGTTGGTTTATCTTTAGATTTACTGAATCATTTTTGCTAGTGATATTTTATACTTAATTAATCGTTTTAACTAATGATTATCTAAGTTTAATTAATTCTTTTAATTAAGGATAATGGAGTTTAATTAATTTATTGAACTTAATTAATTATTTTAGTTAATGATAATTGAAATTAATAATCATTTTACTTAAAGATATTTAAAAGTAATTAGTCATTTCAAATAATGATATTTGAATTTAGTTAATCATTTTTATTAATGATTGTTTTAAATTTAAATAATTGTATTAACTTATGATTTTTGGAATTTAGTTAAATCATTTTAATTAATGATGCTTTATAATTAAATGAATCATTTTAACAAATGATGTTTTAATTAAACGTTTTATCTAATGGAGTTTGAACTTAATTAAACCAATTAATTTATCATTATTTAAACTTAATTAACATTTTAATTAATGGAATTTAAAATTACTTATCATTTTAATAAATGATGTGCGAGATGAATTATTTATTTTTAACTAATGATTATTTGAATTTAATTAAACATTGTAATTAATGATATTTAAAGTTAATTAATTGATTTAATAAAAGTGATTAAAGTAAATTAACTAATATAATAAAATTGCATTAATAAATTGATTCAAAGTTAATAAACTGATTTAATAAAGATTTTAAATTTAATTTACCAAAGTTATAAAAGTGGATGGAAATAATTTATTTTATTAAAGATAATGGATTTGTTTATTTAAAAGCGATTTAAAATGTGATTAATTATCTTTTGGGATAATTAATATTGTTTTAAAGTTATAAAAAGAAATTGGAACTCGATTATTAGGATGTTAAGTTGGATAATCTTCTGCGTGTTCGGTCTGATGTTGGTTTAGGCCTTCGGAGTCGCGCACTTAGAAAGATTATTCTCTTAACGTTTAACAATCAGGAACTAATTCTAAAAGTGTTTTACCAATATGGAAATCAAGCACAAGTTTGGTTTTTTTTAAGTTAAAGTTCGATTTTGATTATAGAACAATAGTTCTATAATCGATATCGTTATATGGAAAGGATCTAGTCATGCATTTAATGCTAAACATTTAGGCTTAGACTCATTTCTATCTTGAAAGTTAAAAATGTCGTCAAGGTGATACCTAGAGGTAACACTACCTTAACTTGCCCGGCTTCATTTTCAATCGAGAGATAGGAATTGTCTGGAATCAACGAGTAGTGGTAAATATATGAAATTTAATTTCCATATACGATCATTTTAATTGTCCCCGATAGTTGATTAATTAATTATTGGATTCAGCTTTCTTCATGGAGTATCGTCGCCTTATAAAAAACTTTGCTGCTCAATTGAGCTTTGTTATCCTTTGTCGGAAATGACTAAACCTAAAGTGCGAGAGGAAACCAACCTATGTGGGGTTGCTCCCATCAAAAGGGTATTTTCACATCTCATCTAGTTTGGATTCGGTTGTGCACTTAGATATGAAAATATTCAGATACTCGATAAGGTCTGGTGGGGCCCAGCTTGGTATTGTCCGAGAAGTGTCATACAACATGTGGCCGAGCTCGAAAGTATATTACTAGAGGTATACTTCAAGGGGGGTGCACGTTCCTTGTCATTTGTTGGAAAATTTTCTTTCCTTATTTGATTCGAAAACCTTGAATATGTAAAGATTTAAATTGCAATGAGTCAAGCCAACTCCTCATCACGGCATTTAAGTATTGGTTTAGTCCATTCTATCAAGTTGGACTGTTACCTTAGTCTGTCCATTCAATCAAGTTGCATGGTTACCTTATTTAGTCCATTCTATCAAGTTGGACTGCTTTCCTTGTTTTACTTTTCTGTCCAGTTATGATTTTACTCGGTTTATTTTCATTTTTTCAAGTCTGGTTTAATATTATTTATATTCATTCATATTTGGATTTTTTTTCCTGATATTTATTTCTGCTCTTGCCTGCATGGATGTTATTCTTGTGAGATGAAAACCCATTCCGCGTTAGCCGCGTGATCTCACAAAACTTTATAAGTTACCCATTATTTGAGTTATCTCACGCTGGTATTTCTAGTATGATCCTAGTGTTACTTTATTATAACTCTCGGGTCCGACAGAGTATTTTTCCCAGGTTGTTTTTGATGTTATGGAGATCATGGACGGGAGCTGAAGAGTCACCTATCGTAGTATTTTATTTTCCGCTGTATTATATAGTATATCTATCAGCATTTGTAAGGTCAGGATTTTATAATTGTCCAGCTGATAAGGTTTGTTTTTAACTCTGATATACTCTGTACATTAGGAGTGATAGTTTCTACTTTCCTTGTTATATTATATGTTATCGATTCCGTTGTGAGATTTCAATTTTCTCTATTCTCTGTTCTTTTCTTTTTATTTATCCTAACAATCTTCCCTTTTGTCGATTGGATGCATGACACTAGAACACAGTGGTAGTGTTCGATGTCGACTTTCGATGGTCAAAAAGGCGGGTGGATACATCTTGCATGTGAGGTACCCCATGTAATTTCATATATTGTTGACATGTTTTGATGATGGTTCACACGTAAATTAGATTGAATTGTAATCCGAATTGGATAAGTCTTGACTTCTTCAACTCGGACGCTCGAAATGTTTTCAAACTTGGTAGATGAGTTTAGGAGAGATATAGGAATATAATGCATGTGGATTGGAGAATCCACATGTCAGTAATTTGGATCGGTACCGATCCAATTGGATCGGATCAGTGCCGATCCAAATACTTGGCCTATTATCGGTCCAATCTTCTGGGGTTTCTTTGTCATGTACTTTTAGATCTTTCGGTCAAGTTTCGACTCGTTCTGGCGCAATTTGAATGTTCTACTCCTTCTGAATTCTGCTGGGTTAAAAACTGGTTAACAATAAATATTTAAGGATTTAAAAAATTAGTCTTTTAAAAACTAAAAATATCTTAACACGACCAACTTATTGGTATACGTGTTTCTTTGAAAATTAAAATTTCAAAACTTTCCTAAAACAAAATTTCCAAAACAAACCCTTGGAAAGGAAATCCTTTGGAAAACCATATTTCCAAAACCTAAGGCATTTCCTAAGTATACTTTATAAAAACTGTCTCATAAGTTTTAGACTAAGGAATTGACATAAATTATCCAAATAAAAATCCGGCCTGCCATCAAAGAGGTGACCAAAAACTTGCCTTCAAACAATTGCGACAAACAGACTCTAATTTCCCGCCCACTTGTAATAAATGTGTGTCTCCGATGGAAACTCATCGTCAAAATCCAAAATCATGAGGAAGCTAGAATCTCAACCATCAAGTCGAACACCTCTAGTCTTCGAGATTCTGCCATATGACATACTCATCAACAACATTTTACACAGCTCCAGCACTCCGTGGGGTACTTCGAAGTCGGTGTGAAAATCTTAACTCTAAGATATTTCCATCCCATAGTTGCTTTGCCCATTCCTTCGAAGTGGAACTATAACTACTTCTATAGTCGGAATTCTTAGAATCTAACATAAAAATTATAATAATACTAAACAGGAAAGTACGATTACATTCTCTCAATTTATCTTAAATCCTTTGATCTACTAACCTGACTCTGATATGAAATGTAACAACCTGTACATTAATAGGCCTAAATTTCGATAAAAATCGAAACCCAAGTCCATCAAAGTATAGATCGTTGGATTTGGCACTATCTAGCTGACATTTCTTGGAAATCTCATTAGGCTACTTAGTACTTCTTTCATAGGAGAGAGGGGAACCCTAGATCAGTCACTTAGTACCTTAAACCTAAAGCGAACCCTTCCTAAGATATCCATCATCACTCATAATTACAAATGTAGGGAGGCGGGCCTACAGTAACCACTTAATACCTCAACACTGAAGTAAACCAATTTGGAGACGTCCTTATTTATTTTGAAATCTCACTAGGTTACTTAATGCTTCCTTTTAGGAGAGAGACGGACCCCACACCCACTTAACACCTCAAACAAGAAGCGAACCCTTATGAAGATATCCCTTACCGCTCGTAATTCCAAATTTGGACCATTTAATACTTTTCAATTAAGAAAGCAGCTCCAATCTCTCATGCCTTCATGGGTCCTCAGATTAGTGATATCTCATGTAACAACCCGCATATTTTACGATTGTATATTTAAATGTTTTATTTAAATATAGCATCGTTAATTGGATTAAAGTCCGAAATGTTACTTTTTGTAAACAGTTGAATTGGGACTCGAGACCACTTCCATTGAGTCAAAAATGGCATTTACAACTTTTTTGAGTATAAACATCGATATGTTTGGAGTTGAGTAGAATTTTGCTATTTTTCTATTTTGGGCTTTGGGTTTGGGTTTCAGCCCACTAACCCAACTTAATACTGTAACTCCTCTACTCTTCATTCATTCTACTCCTCATTTCCTAACACTCTCAAGCTAAAGTAAAAATGGGGGAAAAGATAGGAAATTAAAATTCCTAAACCCTAGTTTGATTAGGAAATACAAATTCAAGTCCAAAATCAAAAAGAAGCTTAGGTAAGCATCCTCTTCTTCTTCTCCATCTCAATCTCTCTCCAATTTCAGAAATTCCTATAACCTAATTTAGGAAATATTTGCCTATGATCATAGATTGGAGCTTCTAGAGTTGAAGTTGAAGAGTGGTTGATCTTTCCTTTGTTTTAAAAGCTTCTCAATCCTTGTTTTTGGGTTTAAAGGTGAGTTTTTGAACTCACATCTACGTCTATAACTTTTATTGTTGTTAGGTATGAATTCCTAACATCTATTCATGTTCATTTGCTTTTGATTTGAATTAATTTGGTGAATTTTCCAAATTTTGGTGTTTTGAAGTCAAAATCTTTAAAGATCCTATCTTGGATATTTGGACGTGTTATTCGGGGTGTATCGAAGAGCCTGTAGGACTTGGTTGTCGCTTGGCATAAATCCCTAGCCACCGGCGCTCGTTCGATCGCTTCCGAATCATTTTGGCCATCACTGGCCTAGGTAAATTGTTGCCCAGAAAAGGCAACCAGACGTCTGGTTGTAAGGTCCAGACGTCTGGTTTGGGCAGCAGATGAAAAAAAAATATACGGCAGAAAAGAAAAAAAAGGCAGAGACATGAACCAGACGTCTGGTCCAAACCTACCAGACGTCTGGTTAGTTTTCAGACATCTGGTTAGAGTTTAGACGTTTGGTAGGTTTCTGGAATATTTCCAGAAACCAAATCAAGACGTCTGGATGAACCCCCAGACGTTTGGAACATCCAATTCTACCTATTTTGGCTGTTTTTTATTGGATTTCCAATTTTAATCGATTTTTGTCGTTCCGGTTAGTTGTTATCACTTATTATCGGCTTCGATGACTTATTTCTTTGGGTTTTTGGGAATATCCATTTGATGGATTTGATATCGATTTTTATGGATTTAATTCACATTGTCGTATGTGAATTTTTGGTGATTGATTGTTTTTACAATCATTTTTGTGATTTGTCACTTTAAAATATAAAGGTTTCGATACTAGTAGTAAATACTAAAACTCTTTCATTAAAACTCTTTCGACACTATTTTAAATATAAAGCACGCTTTTAAAACCATTTTCCAATCTATTAGTGTATACAAACCTTTACCTCATTCGTGTGAGAAATCTAATTAAATGGCTTAGCAAAACAGGTGGTATGAAACGCTTGCATTTACTTCATCGGTTAATTCTTGGACTTGTTCGATTGAACTCTCGTGACAAGTTTCGAGTGGAAATCTACAATCTGTTCGTAAATATTTATGTTAAGCCAGTGGTTATGGGACATGAAGCTAAACTCATTTATTTACTAGATTGGTGTAATTTACACTTATTCTATGGAGCTTCGGCTCAATTTGGTGGGGTAGAAACCCATGGTCTTTTGACCGTTCGAGGAGCATTTGGCTCATTCGTCTGCATGGAGGACTGTACCACGACCGAGTATGTGCATGAGGCGTATCTTTTAGGGTGCGTCGATGTTCGGCTCATTCGTCCGCGTGGGGGACTGTAGCACGACCGAGTCTGTGCATGAGGCGTATCTTTTAGGGTGCGATGATGTTCGGCTCATTCGTCCGCGTGGGGGACTATACCCCGTATTTTTATGGGATAACGTCCCGTTTGTGATACACGTGCTGGTGAGTTTTCATGCTCCCGTTTGTGATAGGCCTTCCCCTTTTTTGTGATTTCTGGATTTCTGGTTGATGATTTCTAGAATTTGTGTTTCACCGATTTTTGCGATTGGCATTGATATGTTTTGTCAATATTTGTGTTTTGGTGAATAATTTAAAGAATATGACATTCTTTTTAGTGTTTGAGAATATTTGAGATATTGTATGATTTTTGTTGTTATTTGATGTATACTTGTCACATTATGGCATTTTTGTTATCATACGTTTTTGTCATATCTCTTATCCTATCCCATTTTATATGATATTTATAGCTAGACTGATCCCTTTATTATTTTCTTCTTAAATAATACTCGGGTCAGACCGAGGTATTTTAGGTGCTTCTACTTGACTTCTTATCAAGGACCATCATCTGATTTTTGGCTAACTACTTTAGCTTAGTAGTTTTTGTTATTATACATTCGAGATAGAGACTCCTGGATGTATACATATATTTTTGCTTAGCACTTGTACCTATTCTTTTATGATGTAGTGGATCTTGTAAGACCACTACTTTGATGTACACTTTTATGTGTTATATTCATATCTGTTTCCGCCTTTGTGATATGAATATCTGTGACTGATTTGTGTTATGCTTATTTCTATATTTGTTTCCGAAGGCCACATAGCCACTGTGTGGTAGCTTTGGGTTTGTATTTGATATGTTGGATTTCCTCTTGAAATGAAATGCATGTCATACTATCTGACATATCGGTACTCGCACAAAGCAATTACACTAATGGTCGCTCCTCAACAGCCTTATCCTTCGCGCTAGTCGACGATATTACCTCGTAGTGTCCTTGGCTAGTGTGAGTATAGAGGTGGGGCGTCACATCTCACATCAGTAATAAGTGCACCCGACTGCCGGTAGCCTCAAAGTAAAAGGCAGTCTTCCATCGAGTGACACTGCTGACCTCGCATCACTAACCTAATAAGTCCAATTAACCATCCTAAGTCTTTAGTTATATTATCTTAAGTAGACGTTGGACTTAGCTTACTAATTCCCCTTCTATCTAAGGCAATAAGATTTACCTTAATATTTATCTACCCATAAATCCCCTTTTAATGCTCATAAAGGTCAATTTATCCAGAAAACTCTAATAGACATTTCCTAAGACATTTATGTATGATTAATACTTTCAAATTAGTAACCTTTTATATCTATTCTAATTTTATCAGTCACATTAATCCATTTGTCTCTATTAATTATAACCCTCACTTTAATACTACTCATTATTTCTTATTAATTGCCCAGAAATTGTGGTTACATTCTTTCATTTCCTATTAATTAATTAATCGGAATTCCTAATTTATTTCCCATCAATATGAATTACTACCTTTCCTAATGCTGCCTATATGCTTCCCTAAATATAATAATAACTAACGAACGTTATGCTAAATAACACATGAATGAATATTGTTCTTCTTTATTAACACATAAAATACGTATAAACTACCTAATAAAACTACTTATTCCGATCCAAATATATTCTAGTCATAAATATGTAACTAGAATATGTTTTTCATATTTAATTTGCTGGAATTAAATTCCTTATGAAGATTATCCGCTATGATTTCCATAAATTGGTTTTGACACAAAAAGGAAAGATTGACTTTGCTTGAAATTACAAGGAATGGATAATTTCTTTTTAATTAGAATACACTATGTAAACTACGGAGAATAAATCTGTACTTTTCACATCTCTTCCCTTTTTGTTTGCGGGTATTCCATGTTAAATCAAACTTCACCCTTTTGAATGAAAAGTGGAAAAATAAACAAATTTATAAAAATAAAATGGATGTTCTTCCCACATATTAAATTATGGAAAATCCACAACATAGCACGATTTGGGCAATAATCCAAAAATCATATTTTACACCCAAGTACAGATCAAGAATAAAAATATACATCATTCAAGTTCTAAAATCTTTAGAGCTGATTTCCAGATCAATGTGTAAACATATTTCAAATTAGATCTAAAACAAGAATATATAGGTAATAGTTTTTTACACTAATTTAAGTCTACAATTCACAAATAAAATTGATTTAGTCATAAAAATCAAATGTATGCCAACGAGATAGATTTAAAATCATAAACAATATATAAAATTTCCCATTAGCCATTTAAAAGCGATCCAAATCTCCAGATCTGAAGTAGAACATTAAATTCATCTCCAAATCATTTTTAATCCAAGAAATATGTATAAAAAGGGTATATACATACATTAGAATTATAGATCTGAGAAGAGATTTGGGATTGGAAAAGAAAATAGAGACATATATATATATAAATATATAAAGTACATCAAATATGCATATAGTTGATTCTCTTCTCTTCCCCATTTTATTAGATTTCTATTCTCCTCCAATTTGTATGAATGTAAATATAAATATCTTATTTTTAAAATTTGGATAGAAAATGGGGAAGAAGAAATTGCAGAGCTTGCTACTGCCTCCAGAAAAATATGAGAAGAGAAGGGAGGGTTAGGTCTTAATTTATAGGCGCAAGAATCAACCTCAACCACTATATCAGAGTATATTAAATCCGACCCGTTGGGCCTAGGCTAACCCTAGCCACACACAGGGTGTGGTCGACCACCCCCTACCTAGAGGTCGACCACCCTTGGTCGACCACTCATAGTGGTGGGTCGACCTGTGGGCCCGGGTTAATTAATATAAAACGTTAATTTTCCTATTTGAATTATTTCCTTTCCGAATTCGGTTTTCTTTCATAACTTCTTCGTTTTGACTCCAATCATAAAACTCCATCTATGAAAGTTGCTCAGAATTTTTCCATGAACGCAATGGTTCATGTTTCATGTATAATTCCATCATTTGCACAAATTCCCTTTTTGAAGCTAAATTAATTGACTAATTAACTAATTAAATAACTAATGCCAAATTACGAGGTCATACAATATTCACCACCAAAAATCCTTAATTAATTCCTTTTTATTGTTGGTTTAATTAAATTCACCATATCCATTTTCTTAAACATTGACATTTATACTAAATGACCATTTTAATGTTAATTTATTAACACTTACTTCCTTAGTTGGTTTTGAATTGTTTCCAATCCGAAAACTTCAAATGTTAATTACTTTTTCGTTTGAACTCCATTCGTAAAACTTTATACATGAAAATTGATCAGAAAATCGCCACGAACCCCATAGTGTAAGTTTTGTAGCCAAATTCTGATATTTGAAAATTTTCATTTTTAGCATTACTAATTATTAATTAATTTCATTTTTAACTAATTATCGTTAACTTTATGGGGTGTTACATTCTCCCCCTTGAAAATTTCGTTCCCGCAAATCCTCAAGGGCTGAATCATGTAACATAACGCGCAACTAATCTAAATAGCCAACCAATTTGTGTGCAACCAATTGTGCAACCAATAGTGTATACATATATGGTGTATCATAATACATATGATATGCATGCAGAATAATTCCAATCGGGGCCTCCTATATGAACGCATTCTTTAAAACAATTATATAGTGCAGACCACCTATATACACTGCCATTTCTGTATGTATGCCCATTTTAAAAATAAAAATCTCTGTTTTGCATCCAAATTTTCCTACACTTCTACGGGTTGAAGTATAATCCAATTCCTGTCATCCAAAATCCTAGCAACCATTTTTAACATCCAAAATTTTGAAAATCTAGTTTTCTAAACCTATTTTCTTATGTTGGAAAAGGGTTTAGATGGAGAATTCCATATTTTCATCCTTCTCTTATGTATCCATTTCCATGTATCTTGGAACCTTCTCTTTTGCCTCAGATTATGTTCCAACTTTTCCAAGTATAGTTTATATAAGCGATTTACTTTTATACTTTTAAATTTTAAAATGGGATTATTTCAAAACAAAATTATGTTTAGCTATCGACAAGGTATGAAAAAAGAAATTCTAATGCTAAAAAAGCTTTTTCCCTCGTCACTACTACCTTTTACTTTACTATCACTTTTGTTGCACAGTAAAATTCATATTTGCTAACTTGTCAACTTTTCCAATGCTAAGCATGTGGCACTTTAAGAACCAAAAATTCCCCTCTTATCCATTCAAAATCGTTTAAAATTAAACATTGAAATACCTAGACATAATTTTTTTAAATTATAAAGTTCATCATTTTTTGTCAAAACTTTTCACAAAAGTACTTTATCCTTGAAATTTAGAATTTTGAATGAAAGATTTCAAAAGTGAATTTTATTTTTCAAAACAAACTATGCCACGTCCAATGTAGTCTGGAATTAGTCAATAGTTTAACATCTGTAATGGGCTATATTCTATTACACGGTAAATGTCCATTTCAAAAACTTTTTCATTTATTTTTTAAAATAACAACCAGCACACAATATCATTTATAAATTTTGGCTTTTAAGGCATGGAGATAGTGACCCGTGGTATTGTAATAACCTTTCCCTGTCCTTCGCTTACCAAAATTTATCTCCCAAACTTTTATTGCTTTTTGAGATTAGATTTTACTTTTATTTTTGTAGCTAATTTAATAAATTCCCTAATTTATTTTATAAACTTCCAGCCTTTTATTTATTTATTTATTTATTTTTCATTGGTTAAATGTCTACATGAGATTTCCTTACTTACACAGTTTTCCAATTAATATAGTAGTCCATCCAAAACCAATTTTCAATATGAACACTCATGATATTGTACATGTTTTATACAATAGAAACAACTAATGCTTACAACCCAAGCCTAAAAGAAATAATTATTGGATGCTTCCATACAACATCCATTGACAATAACAATGTTATAGCCTTATCACTTCCTACCTACATTTAATGGACCTTTCTAACATGTCATTCTACTGTAACCCACATAACTTAACTTTTCTTTTTGGCATCTAATAATTAAGGTCCATCCATTACTTCCATTATCACAGCCAATTATGGGATAAATTATGCATCCCCACACCATAGTGGGTAAGAAATATAAACCATGCACATTTAGAATAACACAGTAGCAAATTGACTTGGTGGAATAACCTTTTCACCGTCTACCTTGAGTCTACCAAGTATCAACGTCCTCTGTGTGTGTTTTCCATCTTATTACCCACTATTACTATCTTCTCTTAATCCAAAACTCTTGATAGTATTCTCAAATTTTTAGTATTCACTTTCTTTATCCTTGACCTTTCTTACGAGCTTGCTCTAGAACTCGTAGAATATACTTTGACACCATTTATCATTCTTTTGTCGTTTCTTTTTATGGCTTGCACACATCTCTAATAAAACATTCCTAGGTTCCCGACAGTATTCCTAACACTCTAGGGAGATTCCTTATTGCTACTCTATGAGCAACCACCGCTATTTTCATCATAGCCTTATCTTTTACCCCGTCTTATCTAGGCAGTCATCCCTATCTACTACACATTAAATTTTTGGTTTGATTTTCACCACTTCAAAAATTAAAATTTCAAAATTTTTAAGCACTTACTCCCAAAACTTTTATCTTAAAAAGTACAAACTTGGAAGCTTTTTATTAAATTCAAAAATAACTTAGTTTCTTAACTTTTATAAATACAATTAAATTTTTAAAAGTTCTTTTCCTTTTTCTTCAAATCAACTTCTTCTTCTAAAGCCCTTTGTCAACAATAAGAATTTGTACTCCCAAAAATTTTGATTTTTAACTCAAACCGTTTATTAAGTTTTGAATTCAATAACTCAATTTTTATTCCAAACCATTTCTTTAAAAATACACTTTACAATGGTTCCAAAACATCTTTTGCAATTTTAACAATAAAAAGTAGAATGGACAAGGACACTTCCATCCAATTATTTTCCAATTACTCATCCGATCTCCACTTCCAATCCTTGGTGAAGTCTCTAATATTAGTGAGGGGGACATTTCAAGAGATACGTACAAACAATGCGCACCACCATGGAAAATATCCATTTTCTTTTGACTTGCCCTTAATTTGCTATGTTGCTTCTAATTAGATCTCTAGTATTATTTTTAATATAATCTCTGAACTTTATTTCAATATGTTACTACTATTTAGCTTTCTTCTACCTAAACTACTCTTATTTAAGTTGCTTCTATTTATATAGTTTTCCTCTCAATTAACCGTCTTCTTTATTAAACTATTGCAGTGCGTTTGCCTATTGCTTTTATTTTCGGGTTCTTCTTTTCTTTTCCGTACTTTTTACCTCATTTAAAACTAATATCACTTCTTATTGTCCACCCTTCAAAAAAAATTTCAACCTAAAATTTTTCATCACAAAAAAATCAACAACATATATAAGCTCTACTATTTTTTTTAAAACAATTAACTTTTTATAAAAACTCATTTACTGGAATTCTCAGTCCAACAAAATTTAAATTTTCTACTAAAACTTTTTATTTAACAATAACATAGTTACTTATTTACTTTTACAAACATTTAATATTTACTTTGCAAAAATAGGCATTTTTCTACTTTTAACAAATCCCTCGAAAATCGTCTCTAATATATTATTTATATATTTTCCTCAAACATGTTTTCAAATATTTTATTAAATTCTTTCATATGGGGTCAAACTCAAAGTGGGTTTTATTTGTCCTATCCTTTGGACCTTTCTTCTCTTCTACTACTTTCTGACTTATCTCCTTTTTCCAAATATTAAAATCCGGCTATCATCTTGGAGCTATTACTACACACCTTCATTCGGAAAATTATTTCTTCTAGATATCTACACTATATAGACTCTTACTTTCCCCTTATCTGGACCTATTGTACATCATTAGTTGTAATCCAACAGGGATTTACCACCATTGGGGCTATCAAGGGCCCAACTAGGGAGCCACGTATTATCTAGCTTTAGGAACCTTCCATGTGATGCACACATGCTATTTATAAGTCAACTCCTTTCCATACGACCTATTTCACATAGACTAATAGTGGTAGGTGTATTACATCAACTTCATCAATTTTTCAAACCCATGGTCGACTTATCCATCCTTCCAGAGTATGGTTACAGCTACTCTATAGTTAGAATTTATAGGATTTGGCGTATAATATATATATACCTGTAGTAAAAATACAGATATGTCCACTCATCGTAACCTAATTTTTCAAGATCAACTAACCTAAGCTCTGATACCAAATGTAACAACCCACACCCCCAATGGGTTTGAATTCTCGTTAAATTGAAAACCCAAGTCCACCAAAGTCATTGATTTGGTATCCTACAAATAAATAAATAAATAAATGTGTATCAAAGCAATATAGATATAACTCACAGCGGAATTGTAACGACCCGTATTCTACGCAACGGAAGATCATAGGATATTTATATTATTTCATATGAGATCGCATGATTCTATAATTTTGGAAAATGGTTCTTAGGGACAATTCACACATTTGTGATTTTTGGCCAATTTTTTGTGATGATTTTGGCCTTGATAATTTATATGGCCTATAACTTTTGACAGGAGCCGAGTTAGGGTCTGAAAACACTTCCATTTGATCCAGTGGATGGTTTCCCTTTCTATAAAGTGGTCATAGAGGGTCTAAAACCTCCATTAACCCCGATGACCAAAAAGCAACCCTTAAACTTACTTTAATTAGCCATATTACACCATTAAGAGGTGATTAGCATGATTAGCACTTGGAATTAGAAACTTTCTATTGGAGGAGCCTTTAATTTTGTGCCTTCTACTATTCATTTAGGATTTGGATTTTTCTTTAGATCAAGATGAGTTATTAGATCTCTCTCTTGCTAAATAAGTCATTATACACCCTAAACGATGTTTTAATTATTTTTTTAAAATACTAAACATGGTTTTACACTAATAAACCATATATGTAAAGTTTAGATGATTTTGGCTTGACTTGTCAAATCGTGTTCTTATGAATCTCTAACCTTCATCTTAGATTTAGGAATCTTTAAAATGGATATATTTGGATGTTTAGCTACTGTTAATTTTTATATATAATGAATGTATACTTGTTTGATGTTTGAATTGTTGAATGCCGATCGAATGGTTGAACGCCGATCGAATGGTGATTTAGTTAGGAAGGAGCTATGGATCGGTGATGGTCCCCGTGGATAAGTGGTGATCCATGGATTTTATTCAAAACTTGGTGCAATCGATATGGGGAAATAAAGAAGGCCTCATGAGGTTGCACACCATGTTTCAAGTAATTTGAAGTTCGTATGGTCAAGATATGGTTATTCAAAACACAAGTTGGCATGGATCGGTGTGGATCCATAGCATGGATTGGTGGGGATCAGAGCATGGATCAATGGGGTAACTTGGAGTATTGTATCAGGGTGCAAGCTATGGATTGGAGCAAGGAGAGTAGTGGGAACGAAGTGGAGCCAAAATCGTAAGAATTTTGTCAATTGTGGGATCGGTCCTCATGGATCGGTACCGATCAATGGGGTTGACCATATAAACTTGCGATCCTTGGTGGAGCATGAAGAGGTGTGCTAGAGCTCATATGTGAAGTGTGGATCGGTGGTAATGGATTAGTGTAATACCCCAAAATTTTGTGAAAAATCATTTTTATAAAATGATTTAATTTTTGAAATATTTAGATTTAAATATGGTGAAATTTTTGGGAATAAATAATGTGCAAGGATATGTGGGCACATGCACACTGGAAATGGCACAAGGAAAAGATTCAAAAATTTCTGAAAAAAAAATGATGATGATAATAAAATAAATAAACTGAGCAAGGAAGCATTTCAAATGTGATTTTGAAATGTAGATTATTAATCAAATTAAAGATGTTTTTTTATGCATGAAAATTTAATATTCCCAGTAAAAATTGAATATGTGCACATGGTGAGATTAGAAATATATTTGTATACTGAAATTAAAAATATAAAACATATGTGTATAGATATTTTCAGTAAAAAAAAAAAGGGGGGATCAAATAAAAATATGTACACTTATGCACCTGAATATTTTCTGTGAGCAGAAAGTGTTAAAGCAAAACAATAAAAAGGAAACATTAAAATGACATGAAATGTAATACAAGTCAATAGGCTTGTGTAGGCAAAAATAGCAAAGGGGATTCTCAGAAATAATTAAAATATAAAATATGGTAGTCACACTTTTAACATGACTAGGTGAGTGGCCATTTTCTGAAAAAGTAAAGAAAAGAAAATGCAGCCTTTAATTGGTTAATATTGCCGGGGGTAATTAGGGATAAAAATGAGAAAATGCAAACACAATGCATGATGCTAGCCAGGACAGAAATGGAATTCTGTTTTAACAAAACCCTAGTGGAAAAATGCATATAAATAGGCAGTTTTAGCCAGTAGAATTATTTTTACCCCGAGCTGCACAAAAATAAGAAAGGAAGAAAAATATTGGAAGGAAGGAGAAAACACACATACAAGGGTTTTCAGGATCAGTAAGAAGAAATATTTAGGTGAGTAACCTCACTGAGTTCATGGCATTAAGACCTGAGATGAGGCAGCCACTTTTTATTGCCATTTATATATATTTCTGGTTTTGATGTATATGATTTCATCAATGCTTTTTGGATGTCTTATTTTAAATCTGATATGATTTAATATGGATGATTTTGGTGATCTTTGATTGGTTGAGACATTTGTCTTTGGATGTGTATCATACTGTTTTATTTTTACTCAAAAATGTTAAAGTCCAGAATCTTAAAATTATATAGAGAATACTCTCAACTGTTATAGATCTATGGCATGGAAACTTTACTAAAGAAAAATGTTGGGAGCTGCATTATACTTGGTATAAGTGCTGAGGCTTGAGAAGAAAGATGTTCAGGGTGCAATAGAAATTTTCTAAGTGCTGAGCCCTTAATCAAATCGAAAAAAAAAGAGAAGCTCATAAGCTAAAATTATGATTGAACCAGATCTTGAATCTGAATCAATCATAAAGGCTTGCAGATCAATATAATAAGAACATGCCATGCCTCTTTTACAGATGAAAATATTCTTATATTTTACTGAGATCAAGACATATTGACTTCATTTAGGAAATAACTGTCTGCTTATTTCTGAGGAGAATTATGCTAGGAAAGATTATGGATGTTTCCATGTTTGCAGTGACATGTTCACTTAGCTTATTTGATGATAGGATTTAAGTCAATACACTAGTAAATAAACTAGGGAAGGGAAGGCCAAGAAGGCTGTTGGAATGCTTGTCATATTTGAAGTATGCAAGTTGGCACATGGTTTGTTTAAGCCCTGAGATCTTTGTGCAATGATGTGAATTAGTTCATTGCAATGTGTCCCCGTGATTCCTTAATAGCAGATGAGGCAGGAATTTAAATTGAATTAGACAACCTGTAAATGAAGAAATAGGAATATGAATATTTCTTAGGTTGGTTGGTATGGAACCATGATGGTTCCAGTGAATGCAAATGTTGCAGATAGATAATTATGTTTGCATGATTATGTATGCAAGTGAAGAATGATAGATGAATATATCATACCTGAATCAACTTATTTATACCATGTTAAAGTAATTGATTGCAGAAATTTGCTTAAATAACAAGTTAGTACTCTTACATTCTCTGTTGCTTAATATCATGAATATTTTGATGTTGCTCATACCAGATCATAGATCTGACCCTTATTTGCTCATGGCATATGGGGGTGTCTCACTTTAAAATGAGACAGCCTCTAATGTTCTTACAGGGAGTACTAAGCTTTAGTAGAAAGTGAAGTTGTGACTGATGGAAAAGAATTGAGTGAACATGCCTGTAGTTTTTTTTAAGAGTTTAAGATGATGTTATTTACATGTATTCGTGAGATAGTTGAGTTTGATTCTGATGCTATGTAATGAATTCTATTATGGTTAGATGGACTAGTTGTATCATGTTAAATATATTGTTATGCACTAAGGTTTAAAATCTAAAAGAAATATCTGAGTGGGGAACAAGGAAATGATCTTTAGTATTGGTATGGATGCCTGGAAAAGAAATATGCATATGTAGGTGAGCTACTGTTTTGCATAATTTATATTATGTATTAGCTAATCTTGAGACATAACAGAGCACTGAGTTTTAGAATAAAATCTGGATTTAGCTAGAAGTAAACTTATAAGGATTTTAGTTTCTTTTTACTGAAATGCTTTGTAAATAAGTTTGAATTCATTTCTGAATCGTATTGAGAAAAGTAAAATGTTTTTAAAAGCTTCAGACAGAATGCAATGAATGGTATCTCCATTGCTTTGAACTAGTGTGTAGTAGATACAGGATACATGAGTTAACCAGCTTCAAATAAATGAAGTATTGGTTGATCATGATAGATTGTATTTTGAAAATAAAAATGCATTTCAAAAGCTTAGTACATTTAGCAATTGTTTCACCACAATCATCTTTAAAAGACTAAGACAGATAAGCAATGTAAACTGGTTTGAACAAACAAAACCTGGCAACACTCCATATACTCTGAAGTTTAGAACTTTGTCATAGTAAATTCATATGTAAATGATAAATCTACAGCGTGATATCTAGGTTAAGATTGTAACAGACAAGTTGTATAAATTGAATCAAGATAAAAAGGTTTTAAAGAAAGTGTATAAGTGGAAAATGATAAGTGACTATATCATTTCTGGCATTAGCCAAATATCAATACCTTTGATCCATGATCTGAAATAAAAATCTCAAGAATCTTGAGATTTAACTGTCATGGTAAATTGATATGAAAATCTATCAATTAGAATGAGCAAGTTCATATAAATTAAATATGCATAGGATTTGCTGACTTGTTACAAATATTCAAAAGAACAAGGTAATTAACTATATGCAGATTTCTTCAAATCCAAACTAATCCAAACCAAACATCCTACTCTTGTTTAACAAATGGAATTAAAAACATACTGTGATTTTAAATAAGAGGAACACATACATCTTCATATGTATGTGCATATCTTTAGGAATTAAACTGATATATTTATATTGGTGGAAAATATTGGATCCTGGATATATTTTGTTTATTGGAGAAAGAAAATGACCTTGGGAAATATATTTGTAATGAATGATATATCTATATATCATCTCTTAAAAAAAAAATCCTTATGAAATTAAGGTAGAAAGAGGAGGGTCATTTCAGATGGTATCAGAGCACTTGGTTGCATTGATTGTTAAGTATTATAGAAATGTATTATGTCTGTTTGTTTTGGATGAAATAAATTATATAAGAAAATAGTAATTATAAAAGTACTCATAAAATACTAATACCCATTGCCTAGAATAGATGATCTCTTTGACCAACTCAGTGAAGCTAAAAATATTTTCTAGACTAGACTTAGCATTAGGATTCCATCAAATGAAGGTTGAAGACTCAAGTGTTAAGTATACTGCATTTAACACAAGATTTGGCTTATATGAATTTATGGTTATGCCATTTGGCTTGGCAAATGCTCCTTCATATTTTGTTGATTTAATGAATAGAATATTTAGAGATTATTTAGACAAGTTTGTACTGATTTTTATTGATGACATTTTGATTTATTCCAAGACAGTGGAAGAGCATAAAAATCATTTGCATTTAGTTTTGTCAAGACTAAGGGAAGTTAAGCTTAATGACACTTCAACCAGATTTAATTCTGAAGGTAGAAATAAATCTCTGAAACTTGTAAAGGTATAGTGGGGTCTTGATCCTAGAAATTGCACATAGGAATTAGAAGACAAAGTTAGGATGAATTATCCTAAGCTATTTTCGGATTAAAGGTAATTCTGATTTTTGATTGTTTTCTTTATTCTAGATGCATATATTTTTAGTTATTATAGAACTAAAAATCTATTTGGGTGAGAATGTACTTGTTCTCTGAATTAAGTTTAAAATTCGTTTTAAGCTTAGGAAAATGGTGGGACACAATTTCTAAAAGGAGGGGTGTATGTAATGACCCAAGATTTTAGGAATTTACTCTGAAAAATATAAATAAATTCAAAATAATTTTTAAATAAATTTTGAAAGGGAATTGATATAGCTTGATAGTGTATCAGTATGTGTGTACATGTGTTCACAGGAAATGCACATGAACTAAAGCTAAAATCCCTGAACTCTAAGAATAAATACATATTGATATGTATGGGAATATATATATATATAGATTAAATCCTTAAAAGCTGTATGCATAAGTAAATATACATATATGCATGCTACTGAATATTTTTGAGTGTACATGTGCATGTGTGTGTCAATACAGAATGATGTATAAATATATATATAGGTGTACTAATTATTTCAGTAAGACTTATATATATATATATGTTAATAAAATACTAGAGTTCAAATTAATAAAAATAAAATATACAGACATATTTTAGTATATAGGCAGAATTGGGAAGAGTATTTGATAAATAACAAATCAAGTCACATTTTTAGCATGATTGTAGACAAAGGAAAAAAACACCATAGAAATCATAAGGCAAGGGAAGGAAAAGAGCTTAAGGCTAAAGGCAGAAGTTCATCAATTAATTAAGGAAGCAAAGAAGAGAACTAGGTGAGAAAACTCACTCAACAACTTATGGCACTAAGTCCTAATGAAGGCAGCCAGTTATAAATGAATTTTTCTTAAAAGTATATGTGATTGTTCTTCAGAAGTTAAGGATGCTTTAATGCTAGATGGATTGTTCTAGTTGTTTTATTTTGTGAATATTCTAAATATGATCTGCATGCATACATAAGTATCTTTGAAACCCAGATCTCTTTTTAATATGATACTGGTTAGAAACAAATAAATACCCAAAAAAAAAATGATGATATAAGCAAGTAGTGTTAGTTTTGGCTCAACCCAGAAGAATTGATAAGCTTATGGACTGCAATATACATATGTATATGTGCTGAGGCTTAATAAAAAGGAATTAGGAGTGTAATAGGCTTGCCTATGTGCTGATACTCTTGATTCAGAAAAAATATATATATATATATACAATATCCACCCAGCAAATATATTTTGTGATTTAGGAAGCTTAGCCAATCTGAGTTTAACTAAAGCACAGATGTTTTGCAACATAATATTCCCAATAGAGCCATAAACCAATGCTAGTTGTCTATACCTCTTCTAAATTGCAAGAACATGTTTTAATAAGTACCAATACTTGAAATTGCTTAATTGCCTCTGTTTATTTATATGAATGATGAGGAATGCTATGAGATGAATGCTTATTTTAGTGGAATGACTCACTGACTGGATTGCCATGAAAATTTAAAGGATAGATAAATATACCAAGGGAAAAATATTTGATATGATGAGGAAACTAGAGTTTTTCCAGAATTGAAATATGAGGATGGAATAAATGATTTAACTCATATTGGTTATTTTCCTGTTTGGTGTGAATGATTGTTTGACTATGATTGAATTGTATGCTTGAATGTATGTACCATATTTATATATGTAGTCTTTGGAAAGAAAGATTAAAATATGCACATGCACAATGACACAGAGCATGCACACAAGTATTACCTGTTTCCAAAGGGCAGAACTTTATGTATATGTACTTAACTTGATTTTAACCTAATTAATTAATTGTTTTTGTGAATTTTCTCATACCAGACATGTGTCTGACCCTAGTGTGCTAATAGCATCTGGGGTGTCTTATTTAAAATGAGGCAGCTTCAAATGCTTTTTTTCCAGGGACAGCAGCCTCTAGATAGGAGTAGAAAGTCTGTTTAATCCATATTTTATTTGCTAAGTATCCATGTGTGAGGAAACTCACCCCGGACTGCATTTCATTTAGCCTAGTACCTTGGTATCAAGGAATCAAGTTTCTGGAATATGATGATTCACTTAAGAATATCCCAGACATGAGTTTGCATATAAGGTAGATATTATAAGAAAGTAAACATAGAAAATGATATAAGCTTATATCATTTTCAAAGCACAGACACTATACAATTGATTTTACAGATAATCATAACCTAATTATCTGGGTTCTATGAATCATATTTCATGGAGAATCCAGCAAGCTATCAAAGAATAAAAACCATACTATTACCTATATGAATAAGATTTTCATTACTTAAATAATAAAATGAAATTAAGCTATGTGGGGATTGATTAAATTTAATCAATCACTGTAACCTCTTGTTTGCCATAACCTGATTAAACCAGAGGGGCACATGCATCTTCATATGTGTGTGCATATTTTTGTGGTTGCACTGATATATCTATATTGGTAAAATTTTTGATCTTGGATAAAGTTTGTTTATGAAAAAAAAAATTTACCCTGAGAAATATATTTATTAATGAATTATATATATATGTATGGTTGCTGTGGTTGAATTTGTTTGCTTATGCATATGTTTGATAGATTTTCAGAAAAGAAGATGATGCTTGTTATAAATGTTAGAAAAATTGTGAGGACACAATTCCTAAAAGGAGGGGTGAATGTAATACCCCAAAATTTTGTGAAAAATCATTTTTATAAAATGATTTAATTTTTGAAATATTTAGATTTAAATATGGTGAAATTTTTGGGAATAAATAATGTGCAAGGATATGTGGGCACATGCACACTGGAAATGGCACAAGGAAAAGATTCAAAAATTTCTGAAAAAAAAAATGATGATGATAATAAAATAAATAAACTGAGCAAGGAAGCATTTCAAATGTGATTTTGAAATGTAGATTATTAATCAAATTAAAGATGTTTTTTTATGCATGAAAATTTAATATTCCCAGTAAAAATTGAATATGTGCACATGGTGAGATTAGAAATATATTTGTATACTGAAATTAAAAATATAAAACATATGTGTATAGATATTTTCAGTAAAAAGGGGGGATCAAATAAAAATATGTACACTTATGCACCTGAATATTTTCTGTGAGCAGAAAGTGTTAAAGCAAAACAATAAAAAGGAAACATTAAAATGACATGAAATGTAATACAAGTCAATAGGCTTGTGTAGGCAAAAATAGCAAAGGGGATTCTCAGAAATAATTAAAATATAAAATATGGTAGTCACACTTTTAACATGACTAGGTGAGTGGCCATTTTCTGAAAAAGTAAAGAAAAGAAAATGCAGCCTTTAATTGGTTAATATGGCCGGGGGTAATTAGGGATAAAAATGAGAAAATGCAAACACAATGCATGATGCTAGCCAGGACAGAAATGGAATTCTGTTTTAACAAAACCCTAGTGGAAAAATGCATATAAATAGGCAGTTTTAGCCAGTAGAATTATTTTTACCCCGAGCTGCACAAAAATAAGAAAGGAAGAAAAATATTGGAAGGAAGGAGAAAACACACATACAAGGGTTTTCAGGATCAGTAAGAAGAAATATTTAGGTGAGTAACCTCACTGAGTTCATGGCATTAAGACCTGAGATGAGGCAGCCACTTTTTATTGCCATTTATATATATTTCTGGTTTTGATGTATATGATTTCATCAATGATTTTTGGATGTCTTATTTTAAATCTGATATGATTTAATATGGATGATTTTGGTGATCTTTGATTGGTTGAGACATTTGTCTTTGGATGTGTATCATACTGTTTTATTTTTACTCAAAAATGTTAAAGTCCAGAATCTTAAAATTATATAGAGAATACTCTCAACTGTTATAGATCTATGGCATGGAAACTTTACTAAAGAAAAATGTTGGGAGCTGCATTATACTTGGTATAAGTGCTGAGGCTTGAGAAGAAAGATGTTCAGGGTGCAATAGAAATTTTCTAAGTGCTGAGCCCTTAATCAAATCGAAAAAAAAGAGAAGCTCATAAACTAAAATTATGATTGAACCAGATCTTGAATCTGAATCAATCATAAAGGCTTGCAGATCAATATAATAAGAACATGCCATGCCTCTTTTACAGATGAAAATATTCTTATATTTTACTGAGATCAAGACATATTGACTTCATTTAGGAAATAACTGTCTGCTTATTTCTAAGGAGAATTATGCTAGGAAAGATTATGGATGTTTCCATGTTTGCAGTGACATGTTCACTTAGCTTATTTGATGATAGGATTTAAGTCAATACACTAGTAAATAAACTAGGGAAGGGAAGGCCAAGAAGGCTGCTGGAATGCTTGTCATATTTGAAGTATGCAAGTTGGCACATGGTTTGTTTAAGCCCTGAGATCTTTGTGCAATGATGTGAATTAGTTCATTGCAATGTGTCCCCGTGATTCCTTAATAGCAGATGAGGCAGGAATTTAAATTGAATTAGACAACCTGTAAATGAAGAAATAGGAATATGAATATTTCTTAGGTTGGTTGGTATGGAACCATGATGGTTCCAGTGAATGCAAATGTTGCAGATAGATAATTATGTTTGCATGATTATGTATGCAAGTGAAGAATGATAGATGAATATATCATACCTGAATCAACTTATTTATACCATGTTAAAGTAATTGATTGCAGAAATTTGCTTAAATAACAAGTTAGTACTCTTACATTCTCTGTTGCTTAATATCATGAATATTTTGATGTTGCTCATACCAGATCATAGATCTGACCCTTATTTGCTCATGGCATATGGGGGTGTCTCACTTTAAAATGAGACAGCCTCTAATGTTCTTACAGGGAGTACTAAGCTTTAGTAGAAAGTGAAGTTGTGACTGATGGAAAAGAATTGAGTGAACATGCCTGTAGTTTTTTTTAAGAGTTTAAGATGATGTTATTTACATGTATTCGTGAGATAGTTGAGTTTGATTCTGATGCTATGTAATGAATTCTATTATGGTTAGATGGACTAGTTGTATCATGTTAAATATATTGTTATGCACTAAGGTTTAAAATCTAAAAGAAATATCTGAGTGGGGAACAAGGAAATGATCTTAAGTATTGGTATGGATGCCTGGAAAAGAAATATGCATATGTAGGTGAGCTACTGTTTTGCATAATTTATATTATGTATTAGCTAATCTTGAGACATAACAGAGCACTGAGTTTTAGAATAAAATCTGGATTTAGCTAGAAGTAAACTTATAAGGATTTTAGTTTCTTTTTACTGAAATGCTTTGTAAATAAGTTTGAATTCATTTCTGAATCGTATTGAGAAAAGTAAAATGTTTTTAAAAGCTTCAGACAGAATGCAATGAATGGTATCTCCATTGCTTTGAACTAGTGTGTAGCAGATACAGGATACATGAGTTAACCAGCTTCAAATAAATGAAGTATTGGTTGATCATGATAGATTGTATTTTGAAAATAAAAATGCATTTCAAAAGCTTAGTACATTTAGCAATTGTTTCACCACAATCATCTTTAAAAGACTAAGACAGATAAGCAATGTAAACTGGTTTGAACAAACAAAACCTGGCAACACTCCATATACTCTGAAGTTTAGAATCTTGTCATAGTAAATTCATATGTAAATGATAAATCTACAGCGTGATATCTAGGTTAAGATTGTAACAGACAAGTTGTATAAATTGAATCAAGATAAAAAGGTTTTAAAGAAAGTGTATAAGTGGAAAATGATAAGTGACTATATCATTTCTGGCATTAGCCAAATATCAATACCTTTGATCCATGATCTGAAATAAAAATCTCAAGAATCTTGAGATTTAACTATCATGGTAAATTGATATGAAAATCTATCAATTAGAATGAGCAAGTTCATATAAATTAAATATGCATAGGATTTGCTGACTTGTTACAAATATTCAAAAGAACAAGGTAATTAACTATATGCAGATTTCTTCAAATCCAAACTAATCCAAACCAAACAGCCTACTCTTGTTTAACAAATGGAATTAAAAACATACTCTGATTTTAAACAAGAGGAACACATACATCTTCATATGTATGTGCATATCTTTAGGAATTAAACTGATATATTTATATTGGTGGAAAATATTGGATCCTGGATATATTTTGTTTATTGGAGAAAGAAAATGACCTTGGGAAATATATTTGTAATGAATGATATATCTATATATCATCTCTTAAAAAAAAATCCTTATGAAATTAAGGTAGAAAGAGGAGGGTCATTTCAATTAGTGGCCATGGATCAATGGGGATGGTTTTGTGGTCGTGGATTGGTGGGGAACCATGAGTTTTATTCCAAATATGATAAGATCGATATAGGGTGACAAGGAAGGACCCATAAGCCTACATTTCAAGTTTCAAGTCGATTGGAATGCATACACTCAAGTTGTGATCGTTTGAAGATGTAAAGTGATGGATCGGTGGGGATACATGGTTATGGATCGGTGGGTGTGATGACCACCCTACACCTTCGACGCTCATATAACTGAATAGTGTGCTGCTGGAGCATCTAGCCAATGTAGGATGATTGTCGAGGGAAGAAACAGAAGTAAAGAAGAGGAACAGAAAAGAAGAGAATAGAAGAGAAGAGAAAGAAACCAAACATCAAACAATCACACAACCTGCTATATATCTCACGGTGCATTACATAAAATATAATAGTCATCACAGATATAAAATAGGTGAGGCGGTAATAACTACATAAACCATAGAGTCAGAGTACACAGGCTCATACAGTTATACAAAACAATAATATAGTTTACACAACTGATGAATAAACTCAACTGATAAACTGTCTCTAATAATAGTAAGTTAACACTTTCAAGGCTCCACTGTGTTGCACAGCGGAATAAACAATAATAAATTCAAAATATAAGTATGACAAAGCATCACCTCCTGCTAGTCCATATGCATAGCTCCAAGAGCTGTTTATACTTACTATCCAGTCTACTTAATTAAGACTACACGAGATAATAGGAAGCAAAGCATAAAACCTCGAGTCAGACAATAGTTATGTGTGAGCGACAAATAATCTCAAAACACTATAAAAGTCAGTATAATATATGGAATAGATGGTATAGAGAATCATACCTGACTTGTCCTTCTATCCAAAGAGTTAGCATATATAAAAGATATATGCTACCTTATGATAGTTATCATGGGTGTACTATACGTCAAAGTGCTAAGTGCGTCTAAATATCTGTATCGATAATATCTACATCGTGTGACATCCCTAAGGTGATAAGCAACCAAAGCAAATGTGGCATCCATCTTGACATTCACTCACTTAGTGCGTTAGATATATGACACTCATATGACCATACCCATAGAGCTAAGGACTAATCAACGTTCTTGTTTCTTGGTACTCGAATCCATGGCACTCGATAGACCAGGACCTAGACTGCACCCCCTGTAGACCGCTTAGGGTACTTGGATCGAAACATCGTGTGATTCGAGGCATCCTCTAAGCCCAAGCGAGTGTCCTCATATACCCTTGCTTTACGAGTATGCATCGAAACCTATGAATATGATCAATAATACCTTTGCACACGTCATCCACAGAAGAGCACATCTTGAAACTGTTCTTACAGCTCCTGTCTAAAGTCATCGTAGTTGGGAACTATCCTGGACAGCCAGCGTCGGTCAAAAAAATGTCATCGTGCATCCTATAACCTTCCTCCGACAGTTCCTTCCATCTAGCAACTCTGCATCCCAAGTATAGCTATCCATCATTGAAGCCATCACCCTATCATGGAATCATTTTCATGGAATCATGAAGTTATCGCGTCGAAGCGTCGCATCCTTACTTCAGCGCCAAAACCACTCATCGAAGGGCCATAAAATCAAAATCAGACGTCGAAAGAACAAACAGACCATCACATCATGCTCCACGAAGCCTCTCCATCGTCCAAGTCAAAATTGGATAATTCGGCCATCATGGGTGTAAACAGGTCAGATTGAATGGAGGTGTGTCCTAATCCTACCCTATAAGAGATTCGGATGAACACGGACCAAACGGGCTTTTAGTTCAGACATTGTTCATACGAGCCGGACAACGGATAGACAATGTTCGGACAATACAAAACATCGAACATATTCGGACGAACTTTTTTTCATACATTATTTCTTGTATTAATTCGTGTCCTAAATGAAAATCGTACCGACACGAACCGGACGTCTTATATCCTCTGAATGAGCTGGGCTTTGGACAATTGTACAAATTTATAGCCCTATCGGCCATCATTAATGGTGGTAGACATCGACCACTCCAGAGTAGTCTATAATGACCACTTTGGTCATGTACTTAACCAAAAATGGTTAAGAACAAACCAAATGAAAACGTCCAGCATCCATCCCGAAATCCAAGCACATCCCAATTCCATCTTCCATCTTTAGATCAATCGGCATGCACGAAATTGTATTCTGTAAGATATTTTCATAATACTATATAGCCTTCAAACGGCGCTTTCAACCAAACTAGCAAACAAGCATACATGCAACCAACAAGTATAGAAACGTCTATAATAGCCTACATACATCTATAATGACACACATATAATACATCCAAGCAACCGATGTGGGATTAATACAAAAATAGCCTAAATCTATCAATATCGTCAAAGTAGTGCATCAATAGGAAAAATGTGATATTTAATTTAAAACCATTTTAAAACACTTTTAATCCTTTTATAAAATAAGATGTATGTTTAAATAATTAAGAAATCACGTTTTAAAGTTAGAAATCATTTCAGAACGTTGTTTTAATATTATACTAACCATCATTGTATGATGGGAGGCAATATCACTTACCTCAACAAAAACTGACCAAACTAACTTCAAGTCATAGAGCACTCCATCACAAGCACAACGCAAAAAATGGCGTCTAAAACGGACCTCGTATACAAAAGATACGAATTATATAAGGTACGAGACAATTTAAACAATTAATTAACTTAATTTATAATTAATTACCCTAATTACCTCCTTAATACATCTTCCCCAAATTAGCTAATTCCAGTTCCTATACATGTGCACGTACAAGCACAACAAACCCACTTCATCTCGCACCATCTCTCTTTGATTCCTCCCTCATTTCTTGATGAAATCGCTAGCCGTCTTTGCCAATGCACTTCTCTACGCACGAACTCCATATTCAACACAACAAGTCAAAGAACAGCTGCTTCTATGAAATCGTGACCATTAGGTTGCGTCACGACAAAAAAAAGGTCGCACCTCCCAAACTGTTGGTGCACCTCCTTAGAAAATCACCTTCCACTAGTCTTCACACGAGGAGTGTAACGCCATTCTCCGTTTTTCATATCATCACCTTAATCTCTGAAAAGTCAAAACCCTAGTTTGCAACCCTACATAAACGATCTCACCAATGGTGAACGCATCTAATTCCACCACAGTCAATGTGAAGCTCTCTTCGATACAAGCTCAACGAAACTTGTTTCAGGATTTTTAGTGGAGCAGATTGCTTGATTTTAATTTTTTTAAAAGGATTTGGGAAGGAGGCATCCATGTTTTCTAAAAATGAATGGAACAGTGAATGAAGAGTAACGGGTTTGAGAGAATGGATTTTGGGTGTTCATTCGAATAATATTATCGTACTTTTATTTGACTTCTCAAATAGAAGGTCATACATTTTGAGCTCGCATGATCACACAGCGTGTCCGATCACAATGAAACTCGTATGCGTACATCAGCTCATTTTTTCGTTCCCGATGGTATAAATTTCATGGCTATCCGAGACAACGCTCCGAGATGATAATTTCGCACTTTTCGAGATCGTTTCGGCCATCAGATTGTCCAATCTCTAAATATAGCGATGCTTATACTCATTTAATTTGCAACGTCGATACAAACTCAATGGAAGTGGACTCGAGTCCTAATTCAACCGTATGTGAAAAATCATATTTTTGGGACGTTTAATTAATTAACGATTCAATATTTAAATCAATTATTTCAATATTTTATCGTTAAAAATACGGGTCCATACAGTGGGGATCCATGACTTTTGTTCCAAACTTGAAGACGGATTGGTGGTGGTTATCGACGACGATGACGCGGAGTTCGACAACTATGATTCTGTGATGCCAAGTGATGAATTTAACAATGAATAGCTATACTTTGAGATGCAGAGTAGGCGATGACGAGTCAGATTGAAGGAACTGTCGGAGAAAGGTTACGGGATGAATGATGTTATTTTATGAGTAACTATAGCTGCCTAGAATAGTTGCCAACTGCAACGACTTTAGATCGGAGTCATAAGAACAGTTTTGGGATGAAACCTATTTATATCAAAAATTGGCACAAACACCCAATAGAGATTTCGTAGATGAATAAATTAAGAACAATAAATGTAAACAGAGAGAATATAGCAGTAAAGCAATAAGCAAATAACAGAGACACGATAGTTTATAGTGGTTTAGCATTGTTTGCCTACGTCCACTTTGAAAAGATAGATTTATTAATCACTTTGTAAACTGAGTACAGTAGGGATCAGATTAGAATCCTTAATTACAAAGGTGTACAAAGCGACCAGCGGCGTAAAGGTCCCAAAAAATGAACAATCAAGCTTGAATTTATAGAGGAAGATGATGAAATATCTCCCTGAAAATTGGACGGCAGGATCTTCAGAGCCATAGGGGCCCATAGGAGGGATTGCATGGCCTAAATCCTAAGAAATAGGGATCGAGGACGATCCAACTATTTTGGAAGAGTTTGGGGATGCGATCCCTATGGGAGCTTCTCCATGTTGTATTATGCCCAGCCTTCAAGTTTCGTGCCAATTGGATTAGTAGATCTTAAATTATTGATCAATCTTTGTTGCAACATGTTGTGTAGCCCGATTTTGGCCAACCCCTCTAGAGGAATCGGGGCCAATCCAACTTTCTTGCTCCTTTTGTGGTGTGATCCCTATGGTGGACTTGCTAGGGTCACCACATCATGTTCCCCAATGTTTCATATGCATTTGACTTATGGATCTCGAGATATCGATTGTTTTCCATTGAGTTGCACTTGTTTTGCTGAAGTTGACTGATCCCTTTAGTTGAGGGGGTTTATGGCAGATCCCTTTTCTTGATTGTTAACAAGCCTTTTGGTAAGGCAACATACAGGCAGATTTAACCCAATCGACTGTACGGTTATTGAGGATGGAATACTATGGGTTTGATTCAACTGGATGAATAAATGATTAATCACGAATAATAAACATATGTGGTCGGGATTTGGCATAGTCCATGGAAAAAAAGCATGGGATACATGGAATATGGATTTTGAGAAAAGTCGAGTTGCTTCGGGTTGTTTGGAGTTTGCTTCGAATCACTTTTAGGTTTACTTCGGGTTTTTAGGAGGGTTGCTTTGAGTCAGAGGAATGGGTGCTTTGAGTTAGAGGAATGGGTGCTTTGAGTCAGCATTCGTCGCTTGGGATCGGAAAAAGGAGGGGTTGGCATTCATAGATCTTCGGGTCGGCATTCGTGGATCTTCGGGTCGGCACTGTTTGGTACTTGGGGTGGCATGAATCAAGGGGTCAGCATTAGAATGAGATTGGCATAGTTGAAATGCTTTGGGTCGGCACTTCTGTGACTTCGGATCAGCTCTTGGGATATCAAGTTGGGGTCGGCATATGGAGATAGGGATCGGCATTGGCTTTGCTCTGGGTTGGCTTTGAGATGGACTTTGGGTCTGCCATAACCTAACTTCGAGTCAGGGAATGACGATCTTCGGGTCGGCTATGGAAACAAGGGATCGACAATAGGATTCTGGGGTTGGAATTATTCTACTTCGGGTCAGATGCAAGTGTGCTTCGGGTCACCAGTGTATCTGCTTCGAGTCATCACCAGGGGAACTTCGGGTCGGTCTGTCAACTGCTCAAGGTCGACAGGGATGAGTGATATGGGCTCGACTATGGTTTTGGTTGGCCTATATCAGTGAGGAAGCCCGGTAATCGGAATTTTGCCTATAAATACAGCAGGCGGGGCTTCAGGAGCGGATTCTTATTCTACTCTTCTTCATCTTCTTCTACAAAAAGCTACTATGCCATTATTGTTTCAGAAATTCTGGATTGTAATTGTAATCAGATTTCGGTATAAATAAAAGGAAATATATGGAGTTGACATAGGCCGGAGTTAGCCGAACCACTATAAATCTTGTATTTTTTACTGATTTCATTTTAATTTTGATTGTTCTTTATATTTATATCCTCTACATATATTCTATATATGACTGGATGTTGGTGCTTTCACTTGCAATTGGGTCTTTGTGACCAATTTTGGCGCAAACATTTTGATGCTTTCACTGAGAAAAGCTAGCACTCAGGGATTCTAAAGCTTGGATTTGAAAGCTTAGGAACTCGGATTAAGAATGCTATGGCTAGGTATTCAACGAGGAGACAAAGGGCAAGGACAAGATGGGAACAATGATGGATGCTATGTAGGAAAGGATGCTAAAAAGGTAGGATGAAATGATATAGAACTTACTCTGGCAGATTGGACAAGCTGAAGCGTAGAACCAAAGAGAAGAAGCAAGCAGGATGTTGGATAGAGTTATGGATTTTGGCATGGAACAGAACTTGGATGCACGTTTGGAAGTGGATGATCTGGGATTCCCTCATGGATTCGAGGGCAGAATGGAAATGATAATCGAAGACCATTTATGGACCCTCGTCCAGAAGGGCATGTTTAAGGATCCCCTCGTGGATTCGGAGGCAGGATGGGAATGATGATCGGAAACAACCTATGGATGCTGGAACAGCTGGAAATTGGAACCCAGGACTTGGAGTGGAAAGTAGCAGGCTTGGATATGGGTTGGATCAGCTGGGGGCAAACCACGACCAAGAAGAATGGACTGCCACAACTACCCATGGAAATGAGGGCATGGATTTGGATGGCTTTGTTTGGAAACGGATAGCGGTAATGGAACAGGAGCAGCTATCATCCGCCATAAATCGGAGCTAGCTCGGCTTAAGGGCATAGGTCGTCATCTCTTCATGATATGGAATAAGTAATAAACCCCGTAGTAATGCAGCTAAGTCACTTACACATGTACGAGATCGAGGACGACCCCTAGGCATGCTCTGAGATGACGATGAACCGTGGTACTCGGGTTTATGAAATCTTGTTTTTTCTGTTTACTGTAAACTTTGGTTTTTCAGGTCACGGTTATGGTCCCGACCGGAGAGACGGGGCAATAACCACAGGTTCGAGTCCCTTCGTCGGAGAGCGACAAGATGGACTCGAACTCGAATACAAGTCCTCGACCGAAGAGTCGAGGCCAGAGAATACAAGTCCTCGACCGGAGAGTCGAGGCCGGAGAATACAAGTCCTCGACCGGAGATCTGAGGCCGGAGAATATAAAGTCTTCGACCGGAGAGCCGAGGCCGGAGAATATAAAGTCCTCGCCCGGAGAGTCAAGGCCAGAGAATATAAAGTCCTCGACCGGAGAGTCAAGGTCGGAGAATATAAAAAGTCCTCGACCGAAGAGTCGAGGCCGGAGAATAAAAGTCCTCGACCGGAGAGTCGAGGCCGGAGAATACAAGTCCTCAACCGGAGAGTCGAGGCTGGAGAATATAAGTCCTCGACCGGGGATCGAGGCCGGAGAAGGATACCCCATGGATTAAGTCCTCAACCGGAGAGTCGAGGCCGGAGCAGGAAAAAATGACCCGGAGAGGTCAAAGGATTTGGATATGGACCCGGAGAGGTCCTGGCTATGGATACAGAACCCGGAGAGGTCCCGGCTTTGGATACGGACCCGGCGAGGTCCCGGATTTAGATATGGACCCAGAGATGTCCCGGCTTCGAATATGGACCGGAGGGGTCCCAGATTTGGATATGGACCCGGTGAGGTCCCGGATTTTAGTTACAAGACCCGGAGTGGTCCCGGACTTGGATAAAACGATCCGGAGAGAACGTGGATTCGGTTAATGGGTTTGGAATGAATTTGGAATTAGATATCGACTCAGAACAGTCATGGATTTTGTTGATGATCCGGAGAGATCAAGGAATTGGTTTGGCAATGGATTGGATTCGAGGTTGGTTGATATGGAGATCAATGGATTATGGACTTCGGATTTTGGACTTATGGTGATTCCAAACACGCATTCAGATCACAAGGCATGTTTAGGGGGGCAAAGTGTTAACCCGCCTTTTGCAAGGCAGCATACAGGCGGATTTGACCCAAACGACTATACGGTTATCGAGGCTAGAATACTATGGGTTTGATTCGACTGGATGAATAGACGATTAATCACATAATAAACATGAATATGTGGCCGGGATTCAGCCTAGTCGATGGACAAAAAGCGCGGGATACTTGGAATATGGATTTTGAGAAAAGTCGAGTTGCTACGGGTTGTTTGGAGTTTGCTTCTAGTCACTTTTGGGTTTACTTCGGGTTTTTAGGAGGGTTGCTTCGAGTTAGAGGAATGGGTGCTTCGAGTCAGCATTCATCGCTTGGGATCGGCAAAAAGAGGGGTCAGCATTCATAGATCTTCGGGTTGGCGTTCGTGGATCTTCGGGTCGGCAATGCTTGGCACTTCGGGTTAGCATGAATCAAGAGGTCGACATCAGGATGGGATCGGCATAGTTGAAATGCTTCAGGTCGGCACTTCTGTGCCTTCGGGTCGGCTTTTGGGATATCAAGTTGGGGTCGACATATGAAGTTAGGGATCGGCATTGGCTTTTCTCCGGGTTGGTTTCGAGATGGACTTCGGATCTGCTGCAACCTAACTTCGGTTCAGGGAGTGACAATCTTCGGGTTGGCTATGGAAATAAGGGATCGGCAATAGGATTCTAGGGTCGGCATTATTCTACTTCAGGTCAGATGCAAGTGTGCTTCAGGTCACCAGTGTATCTGCTTCGAGTCATCACCAGGGGAACCTCAGGTCGGCCTGTCAACTGCTCAAGGTCGACAGGGATAAGTGATATGGGCTCGACTATGGTTTTGGTGGGCCCATATCAGTGAGAAAGCCCGATAACCAAGATTTTTCCTATAAATACAACAGGAGGGGCTTCAGAAGGGGAGATTCTCATTCTTCTCTTCTTCATCTTCTTCTACAAAAAGATACTATGCCATTTCTATTTCAGATTTTCCAGATTGTAACTGTAATCAGATTTCAGTATAATAAAAAGGAAACTTCTGGAGTGGACGTAGGCTGGAGTTAGCCAAACCATTATAAATCTTGTCTTTTTTACTACTTTCATTTTAATTTTGATTGTTCTTCATATTTATATCCTCTACATATATTCTATCTTTGATCTGTGACTGGATATTGGTGCTTTCACTTGTAATTGGGTGTTTGTGACCAATTTTGGTACAAACATAGATTAAATTATATTCCATACTTTGAACATTATGCATTGCATATTTCTTAATTCTGTACGATCACAGCTTCATATTATCATTTATACTTGATTTTTGGACCCCATAATCATTGCTTTGGGCTCACTGGCCTTGATGACAATCGATTCTAACTTGTCCAATCAGTTCAGATATAACCGGGTCAAAATGCCGGATAACATTTGCCCTCTAAAGTATGTCTTATGTTGAACGTGACATGCTTTATATCAAAGCAAGTTAGAGTCATCGGAAATAAATCCATCCGGTTTTCTGAATAGTCGCTATCCTTTTGTCAAATTATTTTTTCAAAGTGTTGTATTTGTCTTTGATCGTCATGATGTGTGGTCAATTTCCATTCGCATAAATGTAGGATTATATTCCATCAGCTACTATCTATGTCCGGTTCTATAGGGCTAGTAAGCTTTAGCTATCTTATTCACTCTTGACCTTGAAAACTTCAGGTTTGAATTCAATTTTTGTCGATTTCAAAAATTGAATTTTTTAGAATATACACATGCACATTCAGGTGCATGTTCTTCTCACTGGCTCTCAGACGCGTTTGTATGCTCACGGGTTGCCGCCAAATTTCATTGAATTAGATGCAATTTCATTGCATATTACATTTATTTACTTTATATATTTTTTATGTACATGTTTGCAAGCACATAAGGATCGTACCCGATTTCTTTTGCTCTCTCTTCTTTTTTACGTTTATAGGGATCGGAATTCCTCTAGCTGATCCCTTTCTTTCCCATCTTCTCTCTGTTTTTATATATAGGTTCGATCCCTTTCTTTTTCTCTATTTTTACACAGGGGTCAGATTGGATCCCCAAGTCAAGGGATCATACCCGATCCCTTCATATGTTGGGGACTAGTCTTTCTGGCTATATGTAGAAGCTATAGCTGGCCGATCTCTCTAGCCTCGTATATAAACTAACATTTTCCTCTCCGTCTTTTACTTTACTTCATTCCTTTCTTTGCCTTTGCTTTTTTCAAGCTCAACTCTTAACCCTTCCCTTCCAATTTGCCTTTGATCGCTCTCCGCAAATCGATCATCGCTTCTATCTTTAGATCCACCACCTCCCCTTCTTTGGACCACTACTCCACTTTCGATTTAAGTCGAAATCCAACATCTCCTTTCAAGTAACTCATATTCTATACACTTAGGTAGGTTTTTTTGCATTTAATCTTTAATTTGTGACAGGATGATGGGTTTGGTTGAACTTCTTGTTTCGAGCATAGGTCTAATTGGAAGGATACGAGATGAGAACAGTGGCGATGTTGGGTTTGGTGAGGTGGTAGGAGACGAGAAGGTAAAGAGTGAAGGATTCGTGGAAACAAGGCATGTAAGTTTGTTAAGCGGAGGGATCGATGTTACTCGAGTAGAGAGGGATCAGTCTGGTTAGGTTTGTACTGGGATCAGTTATTTGTCGAGCATGGAGGGATCAATGTTGGTGTACTTAGCTAAGGGATCAATTGTATTGGTTTTGGCATAGGGATCGGTCTCTAATGTCTTTGAGTAAGGAGGGATTGATGGTGTTAGGAAATGGAGGGATCAGTCATAGGCATTTCGAAAGGGATTGGTTATGGGGACATAGCCGATTCTAAGCCTTTGAATTGAGCTTGAACACTTGAGCAAACCAATACATATTAACTTGCATGAACAATCAGAACCAATCATATCTTAATGAACTTGAACATATGACGATGATGGACAACCTGACTTGCTTATCCAACTTTGAACTTGAATTGAACAACTAAACTGCCAGGACCTGAACATGAATTAAAACTTAAGATGTGGACTTCAATAATGAACTTCACACATCGATATGTCGATGTTCGATCTTAAAGCTTACACAACCGATCAATCTAAACGCCATTTGAGATGGTCAGCAATGACGGTCAATTTGGTCGGAATACAAAGTCTCGTCACTTACTTTTGCTTTTAATTTGGAACTGTTTATCTCTGCACTGCACAACACTATATACACTAGTTTACACTTAGCATAGGGGTATAGGTAAATTGTTCTAATCTCGATTATCCACTGAGTTTAGTTGCTATGGCCTCTAGATGTTTAGGGCGTTTAGCCGCAATGCCTTCTGGACAACCTTCTCTTCACAACAATCCAGGTGCTGAGTCAAGTTCTGCGACTGTATCCGGTATACTTTCTCCTGAACATCAAACTGACCAACTAAAGATTTTCGGTCTATTGGTTGACCTTTTCTCTGATGTTCCCGTCCTTCTGGTGGAAGAGATAAATTTGGTCCTTGAGACTATAGAGGGTGTTGTATTTCTAGATAACTCGATGGATTCCCAGGCCTCTAGAATTAGTGAGGCTGCTCTTCTTAGGTTGTGTTCTAAACATGGGATTCCATTTGGAGATGTTCCAGTCTCTATAGTGAATGACAGGACTCACTTGCCTCCGTAGGGGTATACGACATATAATAAATTTATGTGCTAGGTCGGATGTGTGCCGCCTTTTAATTCATTCATTTAAGAGATGCTAAATTACATGGGAATAGCTTCTGTTCAGCTGCATCCGAACAGCTAAGCTTTTCTTCATAACACTTTCTTGCTATTTATGAATGTTCTGTTCCGCCCACCATCTCCTTAAGACATCAGGTTTATCTACAATTTCAAATGACGGACGGGAAGCCTTTCTTATACTTTCGTTGAGCATTCGCCCAACTGTCAAGTTCTGACTGGTGCTTAGAAAAAGCTCGGTGTCTTTAAATATGAATGATTCTTGGTTGGTTGTCCGCCTGGTTTTGCGAGGCGATGGCTGTAAGGACATAAGTGTTGCCTTCACTATATTCTTAAATTCTTTAGCCCGAGTCGTATCTTGAACCAATAAATACTTTGAAAATTTACAGGTGTCCCTCCACGACCTGAAAGCAATAGTTTTTCATGGGTGGTTTCTGTAATCTGTGCCACCCCAGTTAAAGACTGGGACATCAGATCCCTTTTAATCTATGAGTGGTTATCTCTTTTTTGGTTCTCAACCATATGCATCAAATGGTGACAGATTTAGGGAGCGATAGCGCAATCAAGGTGCTAGGATGGTACTAGCTTTATTTGGTTCCCTCCACATCATACAATAAGAGTTTACACATAATAGATAGGCACACTTATGGCTCTCTACCTGCTCACTCTTAGTGTGCATCACCATAAATACAATACCTCATATACTCGACGCTGTTAGAGTGATATCTACTTATAGAAAGTAACCGAACAAATATCAGCTCAGGGGTCCCATACCACTTAGTGTTACTCGTTTGTTTACTCAATGCACATAAATTGCACTCATCATCGCACAATTATTCTATACAATGAGTCAAGAGTAATCAGAAAAATATTACCAAACTCCCATTCCGCTTAGTAGTACTAATCCGTTTACACTAAATTCTCATGATACAGGATTTCATACAATATTATTCTATATAACAAGTCTAAAGAATAACCAGAGGAATATTACTTTAAGTGCCATTCCAGACGGGGCTAAAACTTCGTTTATTCTAATTCCTAGTACACAGAAATATAAATCGATCAATACACACCATAATACTATTTATTGATTCGAAAGGGAGTTTAAAAAACATTTTTCAAATCTTTAAAACAATTTCAAATATCAATTTTCAATTAAAAGAAAAACACATTATAATTTTCTCATTCTTTCTTCAAAATCCATTTACAGTTTCAAAAATAAATATTTACAAACCTCTCATTTGATAAGGAAATTTATAAATTAAAATTCAACTCAAAACCTCTTTAAATTATGCTTTCTATAATATCTTTAAATTACGCTTTCCGTAGTAGCTAATTCAAATTTCTTTATATATATATATATATACACACACACAAACATCCAAAGGCATTTTAAACGATTTCCATTTTACCAAAAATAATGGTAATCAAATGCTAACATATTCAAAATATTATTTTCCAAACTTTTAGTCTATTAAATTCAAGTTGAAGCAACTAATCACTTTAAAAACTCAAATTTAAAATTCCATTTTATAAAAATCATTTAAATATTTTTATAATCAACGATAAATGAATAAAAATATAAATATTCAAGAACTCACTTTGAAACACCCCACACCCCTTAATATACCCAAAAGGACACATTAAAAGGCATGGTGCTTTGTAGGTATAACTGGAACTAATAGAGACTAATATTCACAAGACAAAAATAGGTAAAAACAGCGGAAACTAAAATAATAACTTATTCAAAACAAAAACATCATAAGTGCTTCATAAACCAAATAAGTTAAATACCAAATACAACATACTTGTCTCAAAACCCAATATGTCTCATGAAATAAAAACTCGTAGTCTCAACAAAAATCAGAGTATAAATATCCCTCCCAAGTGCCAGTACAAAGAAAGAAAAACGGAAATAAAAGTAGGGAAATACATAGCAGAATCTTCTCCAAGAAGCCTCCGAGCAACTGCAATCTACTGCCCACTCCCTTGATTGCCTATGGGGGGAAAGGGGAAAATAGAGGAGTGGGTCAGACTAAAAGTCTGGTGAGTGATAGTAACTACAAGAATCTTTAAGCAAAGTAAAGGTAATAGACTCTTCAATAGTCTAGTATATACAAAAGGAAACAAATGTAATAGGAAAGAGTTAAACTGAAAATATGATTAAACTATTACAATTGATAAGATAGGTCAACTTTGATTGTTTTCACTTGTCTTTGATAGCTACTTGATTAGGCTGAATTCCTAATCCTATAATGAGGCTGAAATCCTAATTCTACCCTTTTATCGGCCTGCTACTCCTTAGACCTTACTGCGGACTAGACGCTATATAACTCCCTACATAACAGCCAATGGTAACTACGAAAGATACACAAAGCACCCACTGTGGGCTAGACGGTACATAGCTCCCTACACAGAAGGCAATGGTGTCTACGAAAGACACACAAACTAAGCGCTTGGAACTCATAGCGATTACTGAGCACCAAAATGGAAGTCGCATGCGTAACTGCCACCATGCTCATCCTACCTGTTGCTCCACCTATTGGGTCGTATTATTACCTCGACTCAGCATAAGCGTGCCTTTTATCTCTCTTCAGGATTATGTGAAACACCGTGTCCATAGAAAATATAGGGGAATGCTGCCGGTACTGGCCCATCATCCAAACAATATCTAATAGCACCCTTGTCCAAATCCCCCGTGATTTGAACGTCTCTATATTGACCAATTACTACCACTACTAGCATAAGAGTGCCCCTCGTCTTACTTCAAGTTTATGTGGAACATCATACCCATAGAAAATAATAGGCAAATGCTATTTGGTACAGGTCCTACTTTAATTCTTTGCTTATTAACTTAGATAAATTATTTAAATAAGCCTTTACACTTGTTCCTACTATCCGTGCTTATTAATTTATCCTAAGTCTTAAAATAAGCCTTCTTCTGTTCTATTTCTTATTATAACTTACGTTATAATCATGCTTATTACTTAACCCAAGGTATAAGTGTGAAAATAAGCTTCTTTTCTTCTTTTCTTCTTTTATTCTTTTTAGTTATAATTTTAAGTTATAACTAGGCCAATCTCTCTATCAGTCCAATTAATATCATAATTAGGCATAATTTCAGTCCGATTCCATTTATATTACAGTCTTTATAATTTAGATCTTATATTCCATTATTTCAGATTTCTTATAATTTAATCAAATTTCGCGTTAATTCTATTCTACTCCATACGCGAAGAACAAGGAGGAAAAAGAAAACTGATAATAGAAGGAAACCCAAGGCGTAAGAAGAAGATTTAAGTAACGCATAAATAATAGTAAATAAACTAAAATACTGTTATCCCACCTTTTGGTAAGGCCATGACACCAAGAAATTGACAAGAAACCAAAGACAGTTCATCTCGGAGATCGTTTATACTCAGGTTTGCTATGGATATCGATGAATTTTGCCCGAGTCCGGATCGAGCTACAATTGATATGACATGACGAGCAGAGCCATAGAAGCCAGCGTTCCAAATTTCAAGTCAATCCGAGTTCGTATGTTCAAGATATGATCGATACAAGTCAAGGAAATCAACATATTCGCAACCCATCGTTTCGCATCGATCTCATTCGAATCCATCGGTAAGCAGTTGTTCGAATCCATCAAGTTCCAGTGGTTCGTATCCGTTAGGGGAGTATGTTTCGTTCATATCGATCAGCAGCCCTCTGTTTGTATCCATCAGATGACCACTATTTCGTATCCATCGTGGGACCTCTGTTCGTATCCATCAGATGACCGCTATTTCGTATCCCTCGTGGTACCTCTGTTCGTATCCATCGTGGGACCTCTGTTCGTATCCATCAAATGACCGCTATTTCGTATTCATCGTGGGACCTCTATTCATATCCATCGAGCATTGCACTATTCGTATCCATCCTATAGCTTCGACTTCGCATCGATCCACTGTAGTTAATTTCGATCGATGCGAACAAGACTAAGTCTATCGATACGAATAGAACCATACGATCGATACGCTCCGTGCATTGTGAATCAATACGAACGAAGTCATTTCCTTCGATATGAATAGAATCAATTCAGTCGATACGAATTAAGTCATCTCCATCGATTCAAACTATGCAGCAGCCATCGATACGAACGAGGCGAAGTTCAAGGGATGACTCGGTCAACTCGGCGTAGAAGGTGGATCGATCCGAAGAATGCTCGCCACATCACCACCTGATTACGTGCAACCATCGATTCGAAGGGATCGATTCGAATTGATCGATACGAACTATACTGCCTATCGAAAAGCTACATCTCGTATCGATCATAACTCGAGATCCACAAGTCCAAATGCTATGAAATTTTCACAGAAGCTTACGTACATGCTAAAGAACGTTCACACCAAGTTTCGACTCCATTGGGCGAAATATTGATCGATACGAAATTCATTCGTATCGATTACGGATCGAGCCGAAACTTCACAGGCTCGGTCGCATGGGCCCACTCACGTGCCAAAAAAAGTCTCCCGAGATCTGAGCGAAATATCAGCCTCCTACGCCTATAAATAGAGCCTCAGGGCATATAGAGAAAGGATCTTTTTTGGAAGCTCCAACGCCCAGACTCTGCCGGATTCAATTCCATACACCATTACTGCTATTGTACTCAAATTTCATAGCATTAATTCGCTGTAACCCATTGAAATCAGTTGTAATCAGCAAGTGAATATCAATAAAGTCATCAAACTTCAAAGTGGACATAGGCTGGATCGCCGAACCACTATAAATTTTGTTCTCTTTACTGCTTTCCTTTTGATTTTCTGAGTGTTCCTCATTTTCAATTTTCTACATACTTTTTATTTGCGATCTGTGATTGTGAACTGGTGCTTTCATCGACGATTGGGTGTTTGTGACCAATTTTGGCGCGAACATTTTGGTGCTTTCACTGAGAATTGAACTCGGGATTCTATCGCTTGGAAGTTAAATTTGAAGGCCTAAGAATTCAGATCTAAAAGCTATGACAATGCAATCAAGTAGAAGACAAAGAGCAGAGAGAAGTCAGCATGAAGGAAGTCAAGAGGCTTCCTCAGGAGCGAATCAGACGTCGATCTTCATCACCAGGGACGAGATGGAAACGATGTTCAAGAGACAAGTGGAGATGATGTAGAATTTACTTCGACAAGTTGGACAAGTTGGAGTACAGAATCGGTGGAACGCAACTGCAGGAGATGCTGGAGATAGGAATCAGGAGCACGAAGCAACCAGAATTCAGAATGGAGAAGGACCATCTGGCATAGCCCCAGAACTAGGGGGCGCTTACCCAGAGCATGTTGACCCAATCCCGGGCGGAGTACCAGGTGGAACTGCACGGCGTGGTATTGACAGAGAAATGAATGCTCGTTCAGGAGAGCAGATTCCAGGAATCCCTCGTGAACTCGGGAAGCAAATCATAAGCAACGGATAATGGCCGCAGCCTGGCGACAGTGACAAATTGGCGGAGATGGTTAGATGAGCCATGAGAGGCGGACTAGTAAATAGAGATCTGGAGGATGTTAACAAGAGCCCTTTTGCTCCCGCAATTAGGCAGGCCAAGAATCCAGAATTCAAGCTATCGACATTGGAGGTGTATGATGGAAGGACAGACCTTGCTGTTCATCTGACGAGGTATATGCGACACATGGAGGTACTAAGGGCATCAGAGGAAGTCATGGCCAGTTGCTTCCCGTTGTATCTAATAGACATGGCAGCATTATGGTTCAGACAACTGGAGAGCGGTTCCATTGGAACATGGACCGATTTGACTGAGAAGTTTATGAGGCAATTCATAGTTCACATTTCGAGACCTAAGAATGTGATGAGTTTGGCAGCATTAAAGCAAAGGATCGGGGAACCTTTGAGGAACTTTCTAACGCGATTCAATGTAGCGGCAGCATCGGTGGATCGACCAGATCCATCCATGGTTTTGATGGTAACCATATCTAGCATAGCTGATGGCACAGAATTTAAGAACTCGTTGACAAGGGATCCACCGATGGATTTGGGAGTATTTTATCATGAGGCCGAAGGATTTCTGAGATTAGAGGACGCAAATGCTGAAAGAGAGGAAGGAGAAGGAGTTGATGTTTATGCAATCAAAGGTGAAAATCCTCCAAAAACATATTCAGGGACTGATAGAGGGAAACGAAAGGCCAAGGATAACGATGATGGATCAACGCGACCACGAAAGGAACCGAGATTCACCGCTTATACGGAGTTGAATGAGACTTTGGAGCATATCTACCAGGATACTAGGGGCAGATTCCCTATCGAAGGCCAATGAGAAGGGATCCGACCAACAATGAAAGAAGGTCCGACAAGTACTGCTTATTCCACGAGCTGAATGGTCATAGCACGAATGATTGTAGACACTTGAAGGATGAGGTTGAGGGACATATCCGGAATGGTCTGCTATCGCAGTATGTAAGAAGGGGAACAACAATGGTGGAACGAGAGCGACCACCACCTGCACCTACTGGGGATGGCTCAAGATTGAGACGTCAGCTTGTCATCAATTGATTGAGATAATGACGAACGAGTGGCAAAATCCACACCAACGCGATTAAGTCATTTACACATGTATAGGACCGCGAACGATCCTCAGGCATGCTCTGATACGACTACTAATCGCATCAGTGTAGGTGTTTGCACTTTGACGTCCCTGTTTTATTCTTGTTTTCCATTTCTCATGTTTGGACTCGATTTTGTTTGACATTTCTATTGAAAGGTCTATTTTGAATAAAAGTATGCCATTTGTGATTCCATACCGGCTAAGCCACTTACACATGTACGGGGTAGCGAACGGTCCTTAGGCATGCTCTGAGAAGGCGATAAATCGCCTAAACAAACAATCCAGAAACCCACTCGAACGTGAAATCTGGTATTAATGATACTAAGTCCCCCTCGGGCACACACAATTCTCCTCGAACGGCACCCGACCTCGAACAGTCACAATTCGCCTTGAACGGCACCCGACTGTGAACGGTCACAATTCGCCTCGAACGGCACCCGACCTCGAACGGTCACAATTCGCCTCGAATGGCACCCGACCGCGAACGGTCACAATTCTTTGCAGGTCGTCAACAGGATATGAACATCCAGCTTATCGAACTACAAAACAAACCTTCCTATCGCAAGGCATGTTTTGGGGGGCAAGTGTTATCCCGCCTTTTGGCAAGGCCGTGACACCAAGAAATTGACTAGAAACCAAAGACAGTTCATCCCGGAGATCGGTTATACTCAGGTTTGCTATGGATATCGATGAATTTTGTCCGAGTCCGGATCGAGCTACAATTGATATGACATGATGAGCAAAACCATAGAAGCCAGTGTTCCAAATTTCAAGTCAATCCGAGTTCGTATGTTCAAGATATGATCGATACAAGTCAAGGAAATCAACATATTCGCAACCCATCGTTTCGCATCGATCTCATTCAAATCCATCGGCGAGCAGTTGTTCGAATCCATCAAGTTCCAGTGGTTTGTATCTGTCAGGGGAGTATGTTTCGTTCGTATCGATCAGCAGCCCTCTGTTCGTATCCATCAGGAGACCGCTATTTCGTATCCATCGTGGGACCTCTATTCGTATCCATTAGATGACCGCTATTTCGTATCCATCGTGGGACCTCTATTTGTATCCATCAAACGACCGCTATTTCGTATCCATTGTGGGACCTCTGTTCATATCCATCGAGCAATGCACTATTCATATCCATCCTACAGCTTCGACTTCGCATCGATCCACTGTAGTTAATTCTGATCGATGCGAACAAGACTAAGTCTATCGATACGAATAGAACCATACGATCGATACGCGCCATGCATTGTGAATCGATACGAATGAAGTCATTTCCTTCGATATGAACAGAATCCATTCAGTCGATACGAATTAAGTCATCTCCATCGATTCAAACTATGCAGCAGCCATCGATACGAACGAGGCGAAGTTCAAGGGATGACTCGGTCAACTCGACGTAGAAGGTGGATCGATCCGAAGAATGCTCGCCACGTCACCACCTGATCACGTGCAACCATCGATTCGAAGGGATCGATTCGAATTGATCGATTCGAACTATACAGCCTATCGAAAAGCTACATCTCGTATCGATCATAACTCGAGATCCACAAGTCCAAATGCTATGAAATTTTCACAGAAACTTACGTACATGCTAAAGAATGTTCACACCAAGTTTCGACTCCATTGGGAGAAATCTTGATCGATAAAAAATTTGTTCGTATCGATCATGGATCGAGCCGAAACTTCACGGGCTCGGTCGCATGGGCCCACTCACGTGCTAGAAAAAGTGTCCCGATATCTGAGCGAAATATCAGCCTCCTGCGCCTATAAATAGAGCCCCAGGGCATAAAGAGAAAGGATCTTTTTTGGATGCTCCAACGCCAGACTCTGCCGGATTCAATTCCATACTCCATTACTGCTGTTGTACTCGAATTTCATAGCATTAATTCACTGTAACCCATTGAAATCAGTTGTAATTAGCAAGTGAATATCAATAAAGTCATCAAACTTCAAAGTGGACGTAGGCTGGATCGCCGAACCACTATAAATTATGTTCTCTTTACTGCTTTCCTTTTGATTTTCTTAGTGTTCCTCATTTTCAATTTTCTACATACTTGTTATTTGCGATCTGTGATTGTGAACTAGTGCTTTCATCAACGATTGGGTGTTTGTGACCAATTTTGGCGCGAACAAATACTATAAATAAACTGTAAATAAATGGAAAAGCTAGAAATAAACTGAAATTAATTGAAAAGAATAGCTAGAAGAAATAGAATGAAAATAATTCTAAAAACTGTAAATAAATAACTAAAGAGGTTACTCCAAAAATCATAGTAAAACTACAACTATTGGAAACCCTATTATTTTAAAGTGGAAATTAGCCATAATGGCCTCTTTAAAATAATTAAAATTTTAAAATAATTACAATCACTCATCTCTAGTCCTTAGCTCTTCCCTTTAGGCCTTCACGGATCCATTGGGGTATTACAATATTTTTATTAAAAAGATTCTATCCTTGGAAAATTATTCCTTTTAGGGTCCTTCTTGATAAGGTGAACCTAAGCGGAGAAAATCTAGAATGAGAAAAAGTGTTAGGCCTAGGGTTCTATTTATAGGGATAGAAGTGGATCTCAGACCGTTGGATTTGGGGATTGAATAGGATGCAACCACGTCATAGGCTGAATAGGGGCCATCAGATGCAGAAACAGAAGGACTAGATCGGTTTAAATGATGCAAAATACGTGTTCAACCGTTGCTGAATCTTTCGAACGAACGAACGTTCGCTTGCCAAAAGGCAAGGCGGGTCGACCACCCCCTTGCCCAAGTCGACCGGCCGGTCAACCTGTATTATATATATATATATATATTCGTTTCTTTGATTATTTCGTTCTTTGCTCATATTAACTCGGATTCTACGTTCTATATATGAAAATTGACCAGAAAATTACAACGGACACAATGGTGCAACTCCCATGGCTCAGTTCTGATAATTTCAAAAGGTTATTTTATTATTTAATTAATTAATGAATTAATTATTACGGGTTAAATTTCGGGATGTCACACACTTATTTGATAAAATTCCATAATTCATCATTTCCAAATAATTTCTATTCCCACAATTCTCAAAATTATTTCACTTTTATATTTTCTATTAATAACAACATTTTCAATATTAAATCATAATTTATATTCAAAATATTTCTTTTATTCAAAGCTTCCAACTTTAGTTCACTATCCCCTTCTGACCAATTTCAAGTGTCATTTCCAACTAATTACAAATATCTACTTATTATGCAATAACATATAACGTACGTGTGTACCAATGATCAACAAATACCTCATCACAATAACAAGTTGATAAGGATATACCAATCAATTCAAATCAATGCAATCCATTTTAAAAATAATTAAGCACAAAATCAATCAAATAAAATCATAGAAAAGAGGACGTAGAGGATAGTTGTGAGTTATAAAATAACTCACCTCAAGGGAGCTTCCTTCTTTCCCAACCGAACATCTAAGATCCCTAAATCAAATGCTTAGACCCTAGCTGCGCTTCTAGTACTTTGCGGGCCAAAAGTTATCGTGCACCACCATCACCATTCAATGTCATGCACTCCATCTTCAACCACCGCGTCACTAGTCATCGCCACCGCCAAACCCATGCTTGCATGCAAGCCCTCTAGATCATGACGTGTTAATCGATGGAATTTCTATCGGATTAGAAAACCATCGTTAAATTTCAAATTAAAATAAACTGCAAGCACACGACGTACACTCGTAGTACGTGGCGAATACGGGTAGATCCGCAGGGAATTGATGATTTTAAAATTCTATTCAATCAAATTAACCAAAGTTGAAAAGAGTTAAGCTAGAGAATTAGAAAATTAGCTAACTAACTAAAAAAAGAGATGCAAATATAAGAATTAAATGACAATTTAGAGAATAAATCCACTCTCTAGATCATGTAGTTCAACACATATGAAATCATAATCTCTCTTTTATGGTCATTAGTGCTTTAATTGATGTGCTTATCATAAGTATGGCTTATTTGTTCTATTGATTAGCCAACATAAGCCATCAAACTATAACACACCCCTTAAACCACTTACTAACTTTCATGAAATTTGACAATGAAAATGAAATCTAGTTTAAGTATGACATAATAACTATTGATTAGAAATATAGGCCATCAAATTTTAATTTCAAATCACTTTCTTTTGCCATAATCGTATTTGGATGAAGAGGCATTTGTGTTAGTGATTGTTTAAGTATAGCCTATTTGGTGTCAACAATATAGACTATCAAATTCAAGGCAAAAACAACAATTAAACCACTTCAATCATTCTTCATTAAGCACAAAAAGAGAGCATGAATTAACATATAGTTGAAGCTACATAATTAGAGATCTTCGTTACCCCTAAATTGAAGGGGTTTAGCCTCTCATATTTGTCATTTGATTAACAAATGTAGCTAGCAACATGAAAGGAAAATGAAAGCTTAATGAAAAATAGAGCTAATTAACAAGAATTAAAACTATTCTACTTGCATGAAAGTAAATCTACACTATAACATGAAAGGAAATAAATAAGAAAGGGAAAAGATCATATATTAAATTGCATAAAAAAAGAAAAGAAAATTACATGAAAATAAAAATGGCTAAGTAGCCATGAAAAGAGAAAGAGAAGAGCTTGTTTATTTGTGAGCCTAAACTAAACTAAAGAGAGACCAAGGGAGGGGTTACATGAAGATATGGGGTATTTATACAAGTGTTAAACCCTAATTCATATTTTTGGGGAATGCCCAAATTTCCCTTGAGGTAGTGTGGTAGCCAAGTAATCATTAACATCCACTAATCCCCCACTTAAATGTACATGAAGCTTTAATGTCCTTTTATCAAGTGCTTAGCTCCTAATTGAAAATCAAGTAAGTGGGTGGGGTCCTCCATGATCATCACTTTGAATTATTTCCATCTTCATTTGTTCTCTTCACTCTTCTGCATGCATATATTATCATGAAGCCACTTGTAAAATTTACCAAATTTCCTACAAAACAACATAGAAAATTCCAAGTAAATTTTCACAATTTAATAAATGCATAAAAATGACCATTTTACTCCTATATGAAGATGAATATGTGACAATTTGATAATAATTTGAATTTTGGCTTAAACAAGTTAAAATACCCGATATGATCATTTATTTAATTTAAATAGATTAAATATGGTGGTAAAAATATGCACATTTACATGCACATCAAATACTCCCACACTTATCTTTTTATTCGTCCTCGAATAAAGGAAAAAACTAAGATAAATCCGTTTTCGTAGGGAGCACGATTGCATTGAGCGTATGCAACAAGCCGTTAAACCTCTGGGTGTCCCTAGTAGGACGAGTGTTGTCTCGTGAAGGTTTTCATCGGATACTACCCACAAAATCCAAATGCAGGATGAAAATATTTACAAAATGCAAGATTTATTTACAAAGAGATGAATGCAAATTTTTGAAAATATTTACAAATGAAAGATTTACTTTTAAATAGACACAAATAAGTTAAATATAAGTTTTGGTCATTATCTTGAAAATTTAAGTCATTTACTCGTCAAATTTCCAACAAAAACGAAGTTATCATAACAAATAGACTATAGTTTAACTCGCTGTTTCGGTTGATAACAAAGCATAATTATGAAATGGATCCTTAGTCGATTATCCACGTTTATCAAAGTGGTATTTTCATTTCTTTTCAATAACAAGTCAAATCAAATAAGTTAAAATAGTGCTTGGATTTCATTTGCTTACTCTCTCCATTTTTTCTTTTGGAAATTTTATTGATATTAACAATATTTATATATGCCTAACTCAGATAAACTGAGGCCAGATATATTACCCATGCACTGCCTTGCGGACTGATGTGAGGGGAATACAGAGCGTGGCGAGTGAACACACAAGTGTGAACACTTATTGACTGTAGGCGTTATTAGTAAAAGAATTTTTATATACACACACCTAACTCAGATAAACTGAGGCCAGATATACCGATCGTGCACTGCCTTTCGGGCTTACGTGAGAAGGGTACAGAGCATGGCGAGTGAACACACGAGTGTGAACACATGACTCTAGGTGTTTATTAAAAAATATATACCTATATATAAGAATTTTTTTTGATTTTTAGGGAGAGAGTTTCGCAAAATCATCTTAGCATCATTTAACTTAGAAGACAAAAAAATGTTATATCCTTTACTTTAAATCAACCACTTTTTAAAACAAAGATTTTCAATTAGGATATATTTCATAATTATCACGTATGAATCTTCATATATACTAGTTAAACCATCATTATTTGTAATCAAACTTCATTTTTATTTTTGTTAAGACAAATAAATTTTCAAACATTTCAATTTAATAAACCAAAAACATATATTTATCCTATAGTGTTTCTTTAAAAATAATTCAAAAATGCATTAAAAAAAATTTGAGATTTTTTTAAAATTTTGGAAAGAAAAAAATAAAAATAAAAATAAAAAATGATGATGAGTCTCCCACCACACTTGATTTTGATTGTGTCCCTACAGTCAACCCAAGTGGAAGGAGAAAAATAAAAATAAAAACATGACCTTTATTTACTTGAAGGTGAATGGTATTTACACGAGATCAGAAAGTATATCGTCAAAGCATAAATGAAATGGTCTTCCAAAGACCGATTCATTTGTCTCGTCAAGTATGCAAGACACAGCTTGAGCTCGGAAAACCAAATCGTAAAAGATTTCAAACTTGAATTTGGATTTGGAAAAACGAATGCCATTTTATTGAAAATTGTACGAGTTGTTTTATTTTCAATGATTTTTAGAGTAGATATAACGATTGATTGAAATTCAAGTTTACTTTCACCAAATTGAAATTCAAGCTCTTCATTGAAAAATTCTTCAAAATTATTGATTTCAAAATTAAAATGGTGTTTTAAATCTTCCCCGTCGGAATTTAACAACTCGTCATCGAAAAGTCCAAAAAATTCGTGTTCATTAAATTCGTCTTCCTTTATTGGATTATCAACAACTTCGTTGCATATCTCAAGTTCAAAATCCAAAGTTGTTGTATTCAAATTTTCAAAATTGAGAAAAGGAAGATCGAATTTTAAATTTGGTTTCACACCCTCAAAAGAATTAAAATCCAACTCAATTACCGTGTTGTCAACAACTTCATTAAGATTATTATTTTCAATTTCAAAAGTTGTTATTTGAAAATCGTCGATTTGGGTAAAAGATGGATTATTACTTAACTCGTCGCACGTTGGGATTTGGTTTTGTTGTTCACGTTGTTTCATATAAATTTCAAACAATGAATCTGTGTGATCATCATAAATTTCGTTCATTTGTTCAACAAAATCCAATTTATAATTATTAGCTTGATAATTTTCGATTTGGATTTGTTGAGAACAAAAATTTTCAATTGCAACGTTGTTAAGATTATTCCCATTGCCAAATTCGTTTGAAAAGTTATTTTCATTTTGTGTTTGAAATTCATTTTGGAGTTCGAAATTGAATTGGCATGGGTTATAATCAAAATCGTTTGAATTTTGAATTGAATTCAAATTTGAGATCCTTGACTCGAGTTGTTGCACAAATATGAATTACACAAATCATTCATCATTTGATTTTGTTGTGTAGAGATTTCAAGTAGAGATGAAATGCTATTTTCAAGACTTGAGAGTTAGTCATCGTTTTGAAAATTTTGTGGTTCAAAATTTGAATCATTTAAACAATAGTTATTGTTAAAATATCCATACGGATTTGGAGTGAAATCATATGGATTATATTGATTTTCACAACTATTGTGAAATTCAAGTGAGTGGGGAAACTCGGACATTTTCAAGAATGTTTTTGTTTTTTTTTATTAAAGGAAAAATATTTACAAATAAAATTTATTTTTCAAAAGGGAAATTGATTTTTGTTTTGTTTTTTTTAGCTTTTTTTTTTGGTTTTTCTAATTTTTTTCTTTGTTTTTGTAAAGGTTTTATAATTTTTTTTGGATTTTTGAAATTTCAAAGAAAAAGGATTTAAAAATTTCAAAGGAAAAGGAATATTTACAATTTTTTTTAGTTTTGGATTTTGGATTTTTTTTTAAATATGCATGAACTAATGCAACTAAATGAATGCAGGGGTTAATTACAAATGATTTATCCTAAGTTAACCCAAAATTGTATAATCACACTCTGTCTTAAATCAACAAGATAGTTCTCAGCCAGGTAACGGGCAGGAGTTATCGGTGCACCACGAATCACCGTAGCAATGCAGCCGAAGGTTTAAGTACCTTCAGAGAAACAATTCAGTATAATATTTACGAATCACCGTAATATTTATAACTGATTATTGCTCTGTCGTAGCCTAGACACCAAGAAATTAAATTGTCGAAAGAGGACAAATTATCAATATACAATTAAGTGTTATTGATGTCTAATTGTTTTTATTAATCAAAATCTAGGATGAAATGCAAAGCAGAAAATAAACGTGTATTAACAATGCAACTACAAATGATTTTTGTTTTTGTTTTTGGTTTTTTTTTTAATAATTTTTTTTAAATGCAAGACAAATAAAAACAATATATATAGCAACCAAGCAGTTTATTTTTTATTTTTTTGGCAAGCAAAGCGAAGTAATTATTTTTAGCAAGCAGCTCCTTTCCTTTTCTGCTTTTGCAACCTGAAAATAAAGATAAGATATATATACAGTTTTTTTTTATATCGAAGAAGAAACTAAAATAAATGGAAAACAAAGCAAATTCAAAACAACCCCCGTTTTTTTGGCAAGGAAAAACAAAAACAAATTAAAAAACGAAACAACTTGTTTTTTTTATATTAAGAAATAAAACAAACGAAATTAAAAAAAAATTTAGGGAGAGAATCTTTGTTTTTTTTTGGAAAGGAAACTTAAAAGTGAGGTTTTACTTAAAAAAAATTAAATATATATATATATATATATCAAGAAAATAAAACAAGTGGAAAACAAAACAATTGAAAACTTGTTTTTAAAGAATAAACAAAAAAAGAAAGCAAACCCTTTTTTTAAGAGACCCAAAACAGAACAACTGTTTTATTTATTTATTTATTTATTGTTTTTAGTGCAAAACAAAGCGAATCAAAACAAAGAAGTTTACACTTAAAAAAAATTATCAGACTCGTTCCACTAACCGCCCAATAACCCAACAGCCATTCAAGCTACTTTTAATTCCAATTATCCTCTCTGTTGAAACAAAGAACGCGAAAAAAAGAGTAAATTAACAAAACCAGTATCCCGAATAAAAGCAGCAAAATTCACATACAAAAAACTTTTCACGATTTGGTTGTAGGCGTCGAGGGTGAAGACTGGTGATTCGAGTGTCACGATAGCAATGGGTGGAGTTTGTTCGAGTTTTGATTCGTGATGTTTGGGCAGTGAATGGACAGCAGTTCGCTTGCTTTGGTCGATTTGGGTATGGGAGGAGGTTGCGTTGCGATCGATTTGTGAATTAGGGCTGTAGAAGTGATTGTGTGGGCAGTGGATGGGTAGCAGTTGAAATAGAGATGTCAGTTGGCTCTGTTGCAAAGGGAAGATGTGGGGAGGTAGTTCAAGTATGTCACTGGTAAAGTGAAATGAAGGTATCACTGTACATGTATTAGTGATTGGCAGTAGGATGTGGAGGAGCAAAGCAAGTGGTTGCTATGATGACGAGGCAGTGCACTTTTGTCTGGTCAGGAGATGTTCATTGTCAATGAGTAATGACTGCCTAGTTGATCAGTAAGTAGATGGATGGTGAGAGGTTATGGCAGCAAGGCAATGGTTCAGGTGAGTATTTGAACTGTTGCAGTTGATGGTACATTGTATGTGTACAGGCTGTTTGTTGGGTCTGTGGTTGAAGAGGGGTTGGAAGAGGCGATCGATGGTAGTTTGATTACAGGCAGGAGACGAAGTGGCAAGCAGTAAGCAGAATGATGTGTTTGTTTTGGTGGTTGTCAGTGAGAAATGTTGAAGGCTTTTTTATTACAGGCAGTGTTGAGTTGCTGTTTATTGATTGTTGGAGGAGTTTCAGTTTTTTCTTTTTTTTCTCTTTTTTTTGGCTATGAGCAAGTATGTTGATGAGTTGAAGCAGTGATGGATAGAGTTGTTGTATGCTTGACAGTACTGTGAGAGGATGGATGGAGTTGCGGTGATTGGGTTGATGGTTGATGGTTTTTGGTTTGTTGTTGACAGTAATGGACAGGGGAGTTGCTCGGCAGTTTGTGAATGTGTGAAGGGCAGTTTGTAAGCAGAAGTGGGAAGGTTGTGAAGGTGGTTCGACGCATGGCAGAAATGAAGGTTGTTGGTTGTTTGATGGATGATGTCTTGATGAATTTGGTTGTTGCAGTTTGAAGTGTGGTTTGTCGAAGAACTGATGTGAGAAAGGAGTAGTTAGAGATGGATTGGTAATATAGTCACAGAGGTCGAGTAGAGATGACAGGAGTGATTACAGGCAGCAGCGTGCACTGTTTCATGCACTGATACGCACAGACAGTATGAAGGTTGAATTGTTGCAATGTTGATATGTAGACAATAGTGATGGTTTAGAAGTTGAGTGGAGTGACTGAGGTGTTGGTTGTTGTTGTGCTTTGAGGGGATTGAATGCAAGGAGAATGGAGTGGAATGTTGATGAATGTCGGTTATGATGTGAAGGGGATGTTGTAGCTGTATGTTTGTGGAGGAGTTGATCAGTGTTGCCCAGTGCTGCTGACAGTTGTTTGTGAAATGTTGAAGACTGTTGAAGTAGATAAGTGATGTTAGAGGCACTATGGGGGAAATGGCGGCAGTGAAGAGGGTGGAGTTTGGAAATGGCAGCAGTTATTAATTTGATTCGAGAATTTTTTAGAGTGGAATTGTGGGTGGTTGACTGAAGTGTGGAACTGAGAGTGAGGCAGAGATGTTGCAGTGATTGTTCGGTTTTTTATGTGGTCGAGGAGTGTTGTAGCAGTCACTGGCAGTGAAGACTGGTGGTAGACTGGTTGAGAAGAGGAGCAGTCAAGGCACTGCACTGTTTGGGTGATGTATGTGCAGGAGTTTAAGAGGTGAATGTGGTTAACAGTGAAGTGGTAGGAATGAAGATAAGTAGAGATGGGAATGCAGAGAACAGTGGGTTGAAGATATGTGCAGGGAGATATGCACAGTGATATGCACTGTTTGCTTGAAGACAGTTTTTTTAAAGGAAAAGCAATGTAAAAAGAAAAGTAAAATGTAATTGAAAAATTGCAAATGAAATAGAATATTCTTTTTAAAGATTGTGTATGCTCTTTTTTTATAATGAAAATGCAAATGGAAAATTAAAAGAAAACAAGCACACAAAAACAATGCAATCAAAAATCACACAACACACAATATTTTTTTTCTTTTTTAAATGCAAACACACACAACAAACACACAATAAAAATCAAACAAAAATAATTCGAAGAATAGAAAACTAAAATCAAAGCAAATTCCCCGGCAACGGTGCCAAAAACTTGTTCGTCGACGGAAATTCTATCGGTTTAGAAAACCGTCGAACGATTTTAAATTAAAAATATACCGCTCCAGGTCATATCGCTCCAGCCGAAGTCCATCGCCATCTCCGACGCTGAACTCGCCATTGCTGATTCTGCCTCCAAGCAACGAATTCCTCATGCGATTTTTTTACTTAGGTCGTGATTTTTGATTTGAGGAGTTAGGGAAAAATAGGGCAATGGGTTCAGGTCTAAGATTTTTGTAAGTAAGAATGGTTTGGGCTTGGGTTAAAAGTAAAATAAAGGAGATGGGAAAGAAGATTGGGCTTGGGCTAGTAAATTTTTGGCTAGTTTTAATTTATTTCCATTCCATTCAACTTTATATTTTAATTCTTGACATTTATTCATAAATATATTTCATTCTAGTTCAAATCAATTTACACTTCATTTTATAAGATATATTTTGCTAACTGCACAATTTCTTTCAATTCAATGCCCGTTTTGTTTTTATTTAATCATTCATTGTACTGGTACAACTAAATTTATTCTCTAACTATTCCAATCATATATAAAAAATATTTACACTTTAAAAATATTTTATATTCAATTTAAAACATTTTATTCAATTTCAACAAATTATTCAAAAAATAATTTATTAATTAATTCAATTTATTAATTCAATTTATTAAATCAAAATCTCTTATTAAATATAATTTAATTAAGTAATAAATTATTTTTAAAATATTAATTATCAAATAGCGAATTCGAATATTTCTATTTTAATTATATTATTTGTTAATACGTTGGAGAAAGTAGGCTTGTCACACAGATACTCAAGGGCAGATCCCCTATCGAAATATAGCCAAGAGGAAAGCCATGGATCATGAAAGATGGTTTAGAAAGTTTTTCCTATTCCATGAGCTGGATGGGCATGAAATAAATGAATGCTGGAATTTACGAGATCCAATTAAAGAGTAAGTTCGAAGTAACCGGCTGCAACAATAGGCGAGGAACCAAACTATAGTTATGCAGCAGGAGCAGCCACCATTTATGGCTAATGCATCAGAATACGACCGTGGATCTAGGTCGAGAATGATTATCCCATGATCAAGATGAACAGGGTTAGGTTCAATTCTCCTGTTTCGCTTTTTATTTTAGATAAATAAGATAGAATTACTACCGGCCTGCTTACACATGTATAAGACCTCGATTTGTCTCTAGAAACGTTCTAGTGGGATGTCTGGTAGTAATCATCGATAGCTGGAATGTTTAGGATATTTTCCTTTTGCTTTAATTTGGATTTAAGAAATGAATATTTGGTTTCGAAAATCATTTAACATGATTGTCGATATATAAACGGAGTAGACATGGTTCTTCTGATTGGATAGATGGGGCAATGAACCATAAGGTACCGGTCCCCTTGCCAAAGAGCAAGTGGATGGACTTGTACATAAAAGTGAATCCCCAACTGGAGAGTGAGTGCATGGACTTGCTTGGATGTTCGGTCCCAACTTCGGAGCGCAAGCAAATTAGACTCAGCATGAATATATGATCCTAAGAGATCAGAAACTAGATTGGACGTTGATAGTACGATCCGAAGAGATCAGACCATAGATTGGACATTGATTATCAATCTGGAGAGATCCAGACTTGACCTTAGGATTTGAATGCCTTATGATTTGATAATAATAAATTATTGATTAATTATTATCATTGCCTCGATTCAGTTGGGCTTACTTATAATGGAATGCTAGGCGATATTGGATGATTTATAACTAACGTTCCAGTTTGTGGAAATACACCCTTATGATTAACCTAAAATAGATAAATCCCGAACAAACACGGGATGACCTTAAAATATGATAACTTAGATATGGTAACTCCGGATGAACACGGGATAATTACAATTTACAACTTTCACTTAAGCAAGGACTAGAGTCCTTAGCTATAATAGTCTAACCTTTGATTTGCAGTTGAACCCGAAGGAACCATATGGTATAGCACAACCTGGATCGATGGATAGCCAGAGAGCTCAACTACAAATGATTGATTATTTGTAAAACTTTTTCTTGAGCAAAGCACACCTTACATTCAAAAGATGTACTTTGGGGGTAATTTTTATAGCCAAATTTTCCACGGTCTTAGAATTGACTAAAACATATGGATTGGACTTCAGAATGATGAAGGAATGGCTCTGGAGACTTGGAGGAAAGCTTGGGATGGCGAGGGAAAAGACTTTAGGAAGTTTGGAGTTGGTCGCACTAAGAAAAAGAGGTCAGTACTGACATGAAAAGAGGTCGGTATGTCGGTATTGATCAATTTGCATGCACATTCATGACTTATAGAGTGATGGTCAACGGATGGTTGAATAAAATGATCGTCTAAGGTCTATTTTTGAAGGAATAGTTGATCAACTCCAAAATGCTATGTAGGAAAGGACAAACCCTAGATCTGTTGGAACCTCTCGGGAACAACCTGATTTCTAAGGAAAAAGTGTTTGGAACTTGACGAATTGAAGCTAGAAAGTATGTGTGATTTGCAACAAGCAAACCATGTCAGTACCGACCTGATCATGTCTGTACTGATATGATTTTATAACATGGGGGACCTTGACTCCGCTCCTAATTTCTCGAATCTGGAGTTTGACCTGGTATTTCGTGATCCAATGACTTCAGTGGTCGAATTTCCTATAAATAAAAGGCCTATAGCAACCTGAAGAAGATCTTCTTTTTGGACCTTGGTCATTTTGGACTTTTTATATCTTCTTCTTCCATTATAAACTTATAAAACCATATCAAATCCGAGATCTACTGAATTATGGTTGGATCTGAGTTGAAACCTTTGTATTCCAAAGTGAAAACATAAGATAATGAAATTAAAGTGACGTAGGCCGAAGAATTTGTCAAACCACTATAAAATTCATTTTCTTTCCCTTGTTTATTTTGATGGATCTAGATTGTTGATGCTTTCCTCTGATATTGGGTTGTTGTGTCAACTTTTGGCATAATAACAAGTGAGACAGATTTATGGTATAGTCATTGTTACATCTCATATGATGTTTATGAAATCATGTCAGGAGTATATACATGGTAATGTTTTACTCACCAAACATTCGTGTCAGACCTCCCCCCTCATACACTATAGGTTAACTAAGTAGCTTTGGCGTTTATAGTGTTTGAAGATGGTGACTATGCAAGGATTTACATATGTTATTCGTTTATTTGTACATATTGTATATATGGTGTGATGATGTGTGTGTGTGTGTGTGTATAAAGACCATGTATGAAAGATGATGTGTATAGGTGGAATTTTTTTATTTTACCTATATTATAGTTTGATCCATCCAGCTATGAGTTTTGAAAGATATAGTTTGTTAGCTTGGCTCTCTATGTACTATTGTTTTAAATAATCCAGCTTTTCATTTTATGGTGCATATGGCTCGATCATATAGTCACGAAAAGTCGAGTTGTTACATTTGGTATCAGAGCTATATGTTAGGATGTATAGAGAGGGCGTACTTTTATATTTTTATATAATGTATACATGTGTGTGCGCACATGTGTGTGTGTGTATACTAAAGTATATGGGCGTATGATGTTTAATTTCGGGTTTATATTTACCATCTCTGTTTACTACTCTGAGAGGATCTAATATTGAATCTAATTTTACAAATAGTAAAGATGATTGACCCGATTGAAATTGGCACCGAAAATGAAGCTAGTGGAAGTATCGGGTATAAACATTCCACTTTGGTTCCGTCATTATCTTCAAGCTAGAAACCAGGCCACTAATAGCAAGGAGGGACCTGTAATTGGGGTACAAGATGGAAATGTTATTCGTATACTGGGCCGAAGTTTCCAGAAATATATTGATGTTTTATGATGAGATATATTCAACATATGGGACTGTTGGGCGCTTCGGAGGAAGTAATGGGATTGTGCTTCCCGTTGTACTTGATAGATTTAGTAGTGATGTGGTTTCTTCAGCTAGAGAATGGAATCATCGGTAAGTAGACTAGATTAGTGGAGAATCTTATGAACTAGTTTAGAGTTCATATATCACCATCGAGGAATGTAATGACACTTTCGAATGTAAAATAGAGAGCGAGTGAGATCCTGCAAAGTTATTTGACTAGATTCATACAGCACCTCTGCAGTGCACAAACCAGACATGTCAATAGTCTTGATAATGGTGGTTTCTAGAGTTGCGAGTAAGACTGATTTTAAGATTGCTTTACAGAGGGATTTGTTAGTAGATCTTGTAGGTTATTACTATCAAGCCAAGATATATTTGTGTCATCAGGACACTGAAGCAGAAAATGCTGAAGTAGACACTGTGGATGACGGAGAGCCATTCAAGACAGTATACGAAAAGGTTAAAGGAAAGCGAAAAACTGACGATGGCTTTAGAGGAGCGAGTGAATAAAGAAGGAACCAAAGTTTTCCTCATACACTAAATTACAGAGATCCCGGAGAGGATCTACCTTGATACAAGAGAGAAAGTTCCCTAAAGGAAACCCACAAAGAGAGAGCCTACAGATTGGGAGAGAAGGTTTGGAAATTTTTGCCTGTTCCATGATCTATATGGGCAAGAAACGAATAAGTGAAGACATCTGCATGACTTGATAAAAAATCGGGTTTGCAGTAACTGGCTAAAATAGTATGTGAAGGATCAAACCATAATGGTGCTTCAAAAGTGACCACCACCTATGGCTACTCACAGCCAAGGATCTAGATTAGGTATCGTAGTCCCATGATTGGAAAGGATTGGCGTTGGACTTATTTCGTGCATTTTGACTTCGCTTTAAATAAACCATCAGGGATTACTTCCCAGCTACTTACCCATGTTTGGGATCTCAATTGGCCTTAAGGCATGCTTTGGGTTAAGGGTTGGAGAAATCCTTGACTAGATTAGACCTATTGAAATTTGGTAGATGCATTGATTTGAGCTTTGGGAATAAGTGATTGATGGATATTTGGATTGTCAATCATTCGAACATGATAACTGATACTGATATTATTACGGGATACCAACGGAACTTAGTTATTCCTTAAAACTGATATAAATTGATAGGACATGGTTACCCCGACCGAAGAGATGAGGCAATGAACCATGAACTGCAAATCCCCTCATCGAAGAGCGGGTAGATGGACTTATATAGGATATTGAGTCCCCTAACCGAAGAGTGAGCGGATGCTCGAGCTTGGATATTAATTCCCCTCACCAGAGAGTGAGAGGATGGCTGTGCTTAGATGTTGGGTTCCCTTGTCAGAGAGTGAGCGGATTAGGCTCAATCTTGATATGTAATTATGTGATCAGGAAAGATCAGAAACTTAACTTTGGGATTTAAACTCCTATTAACTTTGAAATGATTTGATAATGATTACTGGATTATGTCACTGCCTCAATTCTATTAGGTTTACTTACGATGGGATTCTAGGCGATATCGCACCATTCATAAGTGATTTTACAACGGTGGCAATGCACTTCCATGATTAATGATTCACGGTTATCGGATATATGATTTATCCATGATAGTTAAATCACGGAAGAACACGTGATGATATAAATGTTGACATACTATAATTTAATCCCGAGCGAACGCAGGATGACCTTTATTTATGATATATAATATGATAATTCTCTCGGAACGTGGAATGATTATGATTTAAGACTAAGCTTAAGCAAGAACTTGAGTCCTTAGCTACGATAGGTTTAGAACGACCTTCAATTTACAAGTGAATCCGAAGGAACCGGATGGTTCGCCATAATTGGTCCAGTCGATAGCCAAAGAGCTCAACTACAGATAATTTGCTAGTTTCGATATTTTTTCTTCATCAAAGCACACCGTATATTCACAGACGTACTTCAGGGGGCAAGCATTACTGGCCAATTCACCACAATCTCAGAATAGGCTTAAACGAATAAACTGGAATAAAGAACAATAAAAAATGGATCCAAAGAGTTGAATAACGTCACGAAATGGCAAAATAGAAAATTCAAAGGAAATATACAAAAATGGGCTAAGTATTCTAATTCGGTCCCCACCCTTACAACTCGATATCGAGTTAAGGTATGATGAGTGATGAGTCGGCAAGCTTGATCAAGATATGGAAGACAAGGAAGAAAAGCACAAGGGTACCAATGCCACACAACTCGACATCGAGTTGTCAATTTTCCTTTTTTCCCCATGATTTTTTGCTACAACTTTGTGTCGCAAGTGGAAAACGTTCATGAGCATTTTTAGGTGATTTTGGCGTTGTCATTCGTCTATAAATAGAGGAGGAGATGCATTGGAAAGTGGATCTTTCTTGGCTACTCTAATCAATAAGACTTGAGTTATTCAATCCTTAATTAAATTTTGTATAATTCATACTTGAGTTATAAAAGACCGAGGTGTAAAAATTACTTTGTAGGAGTAAATTATAATCAATGGATATGGATTAAGTGGACGCAGGGCAGAGAATTTACCGAACTACTATAAAAATTATGCATTCTTTCTTTCCTTTAATCTCTTTGTTTTAATATTTATAACTTCATTGGGGTTTTTATACCATTTTTTGTCTAAACAATTTCAATGTCAATTTTTAATTCAGTTCATTTGTATATTTTAATTGAGAAACATTTTATCAATTACATTAGTTGCATAAATTTATCAAGTAGATTATTTTAACTTGTATAGTGTATATTCTTACAATATTAGAAAGGTTAAATACCACCATTTCATTCCTCGAATAAGGCTCCAACTAGACTTTTATGTTTCTCAAAACCCCGTGAGAAAACATAGAAATCTTTCAATTTTCCTAGTGTGTGTTAGGACTCACTTGCCATGGGATTCTAACCTTGAGGAAAGCTCAATAAACCACAGGTCCGCAAGCAATGGATAACACTTTATCGGTTGTAACATACACAACTCCTAACCCATAGTCTTTATCTTGATCTCATTCGACCTCAAGGAAAGCTTAGCAAATCAAGAGAGATTATTCAGTTGTACTTACCATTTTGCAATGACGTACGTATAATGTACATACCTTGAGGAAAGCTTAACAGATATGTGCATGTATCTTATCTCGTCTAGTTATTATATTAATAGTACTATACATAACATCTCTAGGTTGAGGAAAGCTCAACGACTAAAAGGTATATAAGCAGTCTATTAATATATAAATGGTATAGAATTTATATTAAAGATTCATAATCTTTAATATATATTTTTGAGTGATTTCAATTCAGGGAACAATATATTCATTATGAAATACCCTGATTCAAATGTCAAACACATTTGAAATTACGGTACACGTACTATATGTACGTGCTTATTCCTTAAATCTCATTTTGATTTCTTTTTAGTTCCATTTAATTTTTTACATATATTGTTATATAAGTATTAACTTATTTATAATTTTTATAATTTAATTCACTTACATAATATGTACATGTATCTTAATGATTAAATCTTATTTAATTAATTTTAATTCTTATTGATTAAATCATATTTCATTATATAAAATTTATAAAATCTTATATTATTCATCTTAAACTATTTAGGATGGTTAATCAACTTTGTTTACATATACATATCAATATATGTATACATTTTAATTAATTAAATTTTAATTAATTTTATTTAATTAAATATTTTAATTAATTTGAAATTTTAGTTTAATTTATCATAAACAATTTTAAGATCAAGGTGATGTGTTGAATCCGCATGACTATCAATGATATCACCGTATATGTTCCATTTTGGACTTACCAATCTACCAAGTCAGCAATCCACGTTAGCTCGAGCCTACCGTGTGCAGAGAGAGTCTGCATGGAGAAAAAGAGCGTTGTGGAAAACGAGATTGTTCATCTGCTTTTCTTGATTAGAGCATTAATCAAAAACCCCTTTTGGAATGGCTATAAATAAAAAAAAGGGACTCAAGAACTTTCTCTGGTTCAACATGTGCCCCATAATAATTCCATTTATTTAAGACGTAGGACGCACGCACAAGGCAACAACATTAAAGACGAAGTCTAACATCTACGCAACACGAGAGCAAATTAGCTAGTTGCATCGTCAGTTTGAAATAGAATACAAAAACCATTAATTAATGCAAGTAGTCCCATGCCGCAACGGACTGGAAGGGCAGTTTCGTGACTTCACCGAAGACCATTGTGGATATAGAGAAGGAAAACGTGTCGTGTTCTGGTTGGTTCTGAAAGTCTGCAAGGGAAAGCTGAAAGGGACAAAGTACGGTAGTTGGAATCAGAGGGATGCAGTTCTTTTATTAAAAGTTTAAATAGTTCGCATTTGGCTTTTACGTACATTTTGTTAAATTCTTTGTTTTGAATGGTTGATACCAAAGTTGAGAAAGCGTACTGTGTCAGTTACCAAACCTTAGTTTGCATCTATGATTTTGGTACGGTAGAGTTTTCGTTTTCAGATGTCAAACGTTTCGGTATATGGGCCTTTGTCTCTTTGGGTGAAAAGAACCAAATAATACCAACGACCAAATAAGCTTGATAAGTTGGCTGCATTTTGTGGTTAATTGGTTTGATTTGGTATTAATATTCGTGTTTATTTGTTTTCTTGATCGGATTTGATTTTCTGTACTGTGTAACTGAGCCAACCAAAAAGATCGAATAAAAAGCTTGAATTATTTTAGAAACCATGAGTATCAATGTTAATAGTATCATTTACGCTATTATCATGTCAGTTTTTTTTTAATTAATTGAAGGTTCCAAAATTATGATTTTTCGCATACGTTCGAATCAAGGTTCAAAACCGCTTTCGTTGAATTGGATCGACGTTGTAAATAAAAATGAGTATGAGCATCGTTATATTTGGAGATCGGGCGATCTAATGGTCAAAACAATCCCAAATTGCACGAAATTACCATCCGGAAGCACTGTCTCAAATAGCGACGAAATTTATAACATTGGGATCAGAAAAGTGAGGTGATGTACGCCGACGAGTTTCATTGCGATCGGACGCGCAGTGTGCTTGTAAGAACTCGAAACTTATAATAGTTTATTTGAGAAATCAAATAAAAAAGAATATTATATTAATATTATTAAACCTTAGTTTATTTGAGAAATCCGAACGCTGCGAAATTTGAAATCCGATAATAATACACTATTACGGATCCAATGGAACTGGTTTCGTCGAATTTCGAGACTGTACCCTGGATCGCTATTTTTAATCATCCTAAAATTTACGAAATCGCTTGAAATTCCAGTTTTAAAAACTAACTAACTCAATTCTAATTCAAATAGAAATTATATCAATATTAGAAATAGTTTTGGTTTCATATTCAACTCAAATTTCAATTATTCTACATTTTTGTATTACAATAAATCGCTATATTTAAAATTTAAATTCATTTTATAATTTCAAAAAAAAATTCCATATTCAAAAACCAATTTATATTCCAAATTCAATATTTAAAATCATTTAAATATTCAATATTAAACGGCGGAAAATCCGGGTCGTTACAGCTTACGAGGATTCCAGCCAGCACCGGTTTTATTGCACAAGTTTTCTCATTTAACCCAATCTCTTCTAATACTATCGTATTTATGTCGAATTTTGGATTCGTATATCGGTTCAATACCCTCAATGTTTTTTTACAACTCGTTTGAACTTTTCCGTTATAGTTTTGTGCACTTTATTTTTATTGTTACTGTAGGCAAAATATGTTTCAACAGCACATTTCAGCATAATTCGAGTAACATTGGACGACCAATGATAAAGAACTCTTCGGTTGAAGAAAGCTCTGTTGGTGCGTCGGACACGTCGAATACGTGGAGTAACTAAATACAAAACAAGGGATTCAAGAACTTTCTCAGGTTCAACATGTGCCCATCTTAATTCCACTTATTCCAAGAGACCGTAGGAGGCATGCACATTGCAACAACACAAAAGACGAAGTCAACATTTACGAAACACGAGAACATGTTGAAATAAAATGCCAAAACCATTAATTAACACAACCAGCTCCATACTGCAAGGGCAGTTCGCTCAATTCAACGGGACTGGAAGGGCAGTTTCGTCACTTCACCGAGGGCCATTGTGGATAAAGAACCAACTACCGAGACGTCACGCTTTGGTTATTAAGCCATACGTGTCGTGCTTTGGTTGGATTGGTCGATGAAAGTCTGCAAGGGAAGTGGAAAGGGACAAAGTACGGTAGTTGGTATGTACCCATACCATTATTGTGCACGTTGAATATTTCGGTGCATTCGCATATGGCTTTTGTGCATATTTTGTTAAATTTTTGTTTTTGAAGATAATGGTTGCTATACCATCTACCAAGCCTTGTTCGCATCTATCATTTTTGCAAATAAATTATCGACTAACTAGTACATGTTAGTACTACAAGTTTTATATACTGTATAAACCACTGCATGTCAATATAAATTCAATTCACGTTGTGCCCGTTTGGAATCTGTTAACTCTTGCATCAACTTCAAAGTATTTAACCACTGAAATAATGATGTTGGTCGGGACAATTGAATCTTGAAGTGAGATGCCATTGTTATGCTAATTCTAAGATGTAAAAACGGTAACACCTGCATCAGCTAAATGAGCGATCACAATGGATCTGCTATTATTTTTACCAATATCTCAATGTTATATCAAGAAATTTAATTAGTAAATGAGTATTTATCACATGTAAGGTTGCTACAGGCTAAAAAGTACTTCCTACGTTTCTAATATATGTGAATACATACTGCAGGTTATGATACCATTATATTTTGTAGTTGGAAAAGTCCTTCCTATCCAAGAGGGAAAAGAGGAAACTGATCTTTCCCGTTTGTAACAGCAGTTCTATTAGGAAGAATATATAGATAACGAGAAAAAAAAATTAGTAACTGAAAGCAGTTTAAATTGTGATTTTATTATGTGTACCGTATTTGCTTTTGATTAAAATTTGATAATTTGTATAGAACCATGCTATTGCCAAATCCAATTCTCATACAGTTTTGATATATATAATTTCCTGTATTTATTTGAATAGGAAGAATTAATCTAAAGGACAAAAATTTGTATATTTTTAGCCTCAATGACACGGCCTCAATATTTTAACCATAAGGACAAACATTCTCCTAAAAGTTATTCATAAGGACAAACATTTTTTCAAAATTATTCATAAGAACAAACATTTTTCCAAAACTGATACCCAACTAAAAACTGATACCTAAAAACTGATATCGATAACTACAAATTGATACCTAAAAACTTAAAAACTGATACCTAAAGAAAATTATCCTTCAGGCTAAAATACTGAAGGTCTGTCCTTGATGCTAAAATGCTGAGAAATTTTGTCCTTGACAATAATTTCCTGTATTTGAATATTGGTCTCGTAGTAATGAGAGTGACGTATCTTTTACATTTCCTGCAATCCAGCTTGGAAAAAAGTCTCGTGTTCAAAGAGAACTTTTAAGATAAAATGATTGTGTTAAATAATGTTCTAAATACCCAACACAACATCGGTTCAACCAGGTTAACCTTGAACCTTGGAGTACTACAGCTCCGAAAATGAAATAATCTTGCACGGGTATAAACCCGAGGTTTAAGCTTAAAATCTTGAAAAAAGCTCTGAACCGACCACTTTGAATCACATAATTCTTCAAATTTTAGGAAAAACTATAGTCTTGTTCTTTATTTTTTTTTCACACAATCAATTTAACAAATGATTTGATAGCCTTAGCCACCAAATTATTAAATTATCTTATCACTTTTGGACGACGTGATACATTATTAGTATACATTTTAAGAATCACTATTGAATTGAAGCTCTTTCATTTTAAAAAATAAGAAAATTTATAATTTTACGCTAAAAAAATGTTATTGAATTATTCCAATTAATATTCGTTATGAAATGTTCAAAAATAATTGTTTTAAATTCAATATATTAATTATAATTGGTTAAATTTTTATATTAATTGAAATAATATTACATTTAAATCGGAAAAATAGAAAATAACGATCAAAACGGTTCTCACGATGAACCTTTGATCTTGCACCAACACGGTTCAGCTCATAGTTCAGTCTTCGAAACTATGGTGTTAAACATAAGTATCAAAATAGCAATGCATAAAAATAAAAGTGAATCAAGATTTCTGCAACTCATCTTCACTCTGATTGCATCCATGGCTAAAGAAGAGATATCACCCTCATCCATGGTAAGAAACTTAGATTCAACAAACCAAAAATCAGCAACACAAGATTTAATTAAAGCATTGATAAAACCACAGAGTCAGATTATCAATGTGCAACTAGATGAAACAAATTTTTTTCTCTAGAAGTTTCAGATAGAAACTGCCATCAAAGGCTACAGATTAGAAGATTATGTTCTTGGAACATTAATTACACCATCAGGATACATTACTGATAAAGATGGACTTATAAGCAATCAAGAATTCATATCACACTAAAGGCAAGACAGTTTAGTAAATTCTTGCTTACTTTCTACCATCAGTTCAAATATTTTACCACGATTAATCGAATGCAAGACTGCTAATGAAATATGGTCAACAATTGAACAAGTGTTCAATACTCAATCTGCTGCAAAATTTATGTACTACAAAAGACAGTTACAAAATTTAAAGAATAAGACTTATCAATGAGAGAGTATTTGTCTATGGTTAAAATGTTATGTGATCAACTTGCATCAACAAGCCCCAAAATTTCTAATTATGAATAGAAACTGTCGACGTTGAATGAATTAGATGAGGAATATGAGTCTGTTGTAGCAGTAATCTCATCAAAAGAAACAACATCCACTATTGAATATGTACACTCTACACTTCTTGCTCATGAAGGTAGAGTAGAGCAAAAGAAGTTTATTGTATCAGATTTCTCTGCCAACTTTATTAGCAACAATAGATATAAAAATCAAGAAAAAAAAACTATAATAGCATAAATCAATCAAACAGTCAAAGAGGTGGTCAAGCAAGTAGAGTTAAAGGAACAGATGGAAGGCATAATAACAACAACAAAATCTGATGTTAGGTATGCGAGAAATATGGTCATGCTGTAAGTAAATGCTATTTCAGATTTGATGTAAATTATGTGCCTTCACAACAAAATAATGCAAGAAACTATCAACCCAATGTCAATATGGTTAATACTCAAGAAGACAACAGAAGTCAATCAGAAAATACAAGCTGTGATGCAACCAAACTGGAAGATATATATGATGAAAGTTGGTATCCATATTCAGGTGCTACTGATCATGTGACAAACAATCTGAATAATTTAAATTCCAGGGCAAGGAGTATAAAGGTGTTAAATATGCATGTATATGATTTTTGTTTGATGATAATAAACATATATACATTCATTTAAATGTATTTGATATTGTACTATGTTATTTTTCACAGATAAAATAAATATTTGCTGAATAAAATATATATCACAGAATTGGAATTCAAACGAATATTTTATTCAAACAATATTTATTACAATTTTGATAGTACAATTTCAAGCTCTCACTATAACTATACAATTTCAGTCACAATACAATTACATCACAATTTCATAGTTACATCAGTTCCTCACTACATATCACTCACACTCGTATTTATCTTCAACTTCATTCCAATGTGAATCCAGCATCTGAGCAATCTGCAAAAATATACGGTGACGCAGTAAAATTGAAAATAAAATGTTTTGCAGTATAAAACAAAATATGGATTTTGAAAATAATATTTGCCTCAGTTATTTGGGTTGTTCGTCATCATTTATATTTGAATTCATCACACACGAACATTGTGACATGCACAGTGCATCACTGTACATGCCACAAGGCCGTGCACACCAAAATGTACACTTGATAATGTTACAGGGACAGGTGAGCACAGGTCAAACCCAAAAGAAAAGTCGGATTCAACTCAAGTGCAATAAAACAATGTCATAATTTTCAGCACAAGGTCAAACCCGAGTTGTGAAACTGGATTCAACACAGATGCAAATTGTCAAAACTCAAGAAATCAAATCCAGACTGAAACAACATGCACAACTACAAATGTATACCAGCTACATGAATGCTCAAAGACAAATGTATGCACATATATGAAGACTACACTGACAAGTGCACCAGTTCAAAACTGCAAATACAAGAGCAGTGACAACATACAATGATGACCAGAGAATCGAACTTCAAAAGTGACTCAAACCAGAACTTCAAAATGTCACAGACCTGAGTGCAGCAGTGAATGGCAACAAGGCAAATGTACATGAATGTATGTACACTATGTCAACATAACTCAATACAACAATGAAGACAACAGTCAAATGAATGACCAGTTTCGACCAAGAATGTACACAAGTGTACAACCACTCAAGACCAACTAGAACAGATGCAGATGCTCAAGTGAAGTTCAGGAACAAATGACCTAGGCTACAACATCAGATGACTCAGATGAACAAATGGCCAAGCAAGTGCACCATTAAACCAACAAACCAGACCAACAGCAATCTATACAACACTATAAAGAATGATGCCAGGACCAGTATGTAGAGCTGTATATGCATGTGTACAAATGGTGATACAGCAATAATATGAATCAAGTGCATGTGAACCCAAATCAACCATGAAGTATACATATGCATAACAACCAGATCAGAACTTCAACCAGAACTCAAGTCTGGCAACATGAATGTACAGATTCATATGAAACTGGACTTCAACAAGACCACATGCAACCCTACGATTTCAAGCATGCAAAATACAGGAAAAACAAAGTAATGCAAAACAGTTCACCAAGCTACAACATGAACACAATGCAACAGTCAATGGTTCAGTAACTAAAACATGAAGTGTGGATACCAGAAAACAACAAGTCTCAAATAACACACTATAACACAAACATATGGATATGCATCTACAAAGGACAATGCAGACGGGTCGACGTCATAGACCAGTTCAACTTAACTACAAGAGATGTACAAACAAGTGAAATACAACATACATCATAAAACCAGAGGCAACATACAATACGCAAGTGAAGATAACAAAGACCACAAGACAGTGAGCCACATGATGATCAAAATTACTCAAGTCAGCAGTATCATCGAGCAAGTGCAACCAGACAAGTAAACAAGCAAACAATTCGAGCAGAACAAAGATCAAAGAAATGGTGATGGCCGAAGTCATGAATATGCATATATCACAGTAGTTATAAAAAGGAACATGTCGAGTATGCTACAGAAAGACAAAGCCGTGAACACCACAAGGCCAGGAAATCACAAAATCAAAATCTACAAAGTCAACTGCAGTTTCTAGAAATCACAGGGGCCAGAAAGAAGAAGTCAACCAGAGAATATTCTCGAGATCAAGTAAAAATGGAAAAAGTCAAAAATCAAATCCAAATAAAAGTGGAAAGTTTTCTTCCGTATCGATCAAGGAATGATCGAATGATTTAAAATCAAAACCGTGAGAAGCAAGTATCAAATATACGTGAGTGACAAAGTCAGAATCAATCTCAAGCAATCAAACAATAATCAAACGGCCAAGCAAATAACTGACATATTCAAACACGAATATACGAACGCAAATAAAGGAGATCAAACTCCTATAAATACCAATCATCATCGGCAAATAAAAGGCATCGAGTTCAAGTACAAATAAACAGTAAAGCAAAAGGAAAAAATCACGTACCAAAGTCAGGAGGCAAACTCGATCAAAAATCGAAGCAGAGCAACAAGGAAACAATCGATCAAAGCTACATACCGAAATCATCAAGTCGAATTCGATTGAATCTGAAGCAGCCAAAGCAAGCTACAAGGAGTCAAATGATCGACAGAGCAACAGGCGATTATCCGTTCAATCGATCAACACTCAAGCGGCGGTTCGCAAGCCCTAATTTTGAAGGAAGAGGAACGAACGAAGAAACAAGAGCCACCATTATCACAAGCAAAGGAACAGGCTGACATAGTTAAAATTAAAGAGGGAAGTTTGTGGACCGGTCCTGTTTTAATTAATTAATAAGGCTTTGTTATATTTTTAAATTAGGGTGTTGAGTTGTTTTTAATTTGTTTTTGTTTTTATTTTCTGTACTTTTCAAATCAAATCAGGGTAAATCACCACCTAGGGTTTAGATTGTGTCAGATTGTCTAGTTAGGATTAGTTCAGTGAGCAGGGATTGCGAGTTTGCAAAACTCTATAGGCGGTAGCAGGGTGTGCGAGTCTGTTAGAGTGTTTGTAAGCGGGAGACTGTTTAATTCTAATAGAAATCTGGGAATGCAACAGTAGGCAGGGGTTGCCGAAGCTGGTTAAATTTTGTGTGTGATTTACTTTTCAGCATATTTACTTCTCTGCAGTTTGTTTTCGTGTTTTAATTAGAGAAAATTTGCTATAACGCTATTCACCCCCCTCTAGGGTTAATCTAGATCCTACAAAAGGTACATAATCTATGCGCATGGGTGATGGAAAATCTATTAGAATTACACACTGAAAATGCAAGTTTTATTGGCAAAAAACAACTCTATCTTAAAAATCTGTTAAGTCTGCCCTTAATAAGAAAATTTTTACTAAGTGTATCTCAATTTGCAAAAGCTAATAATGTGTATTTCAAATTTTACCCAAAACATTGTTCAGTCAAAGATATTCTAACTAAAGAAATTTTGTTGCAGGGTAAAGAATTTAGAGAGTTATACAAATTCAATGTTGCTAAATTCTGGATTTAAGAGAAAATGGTATAACATTTCTGAAATTAAATAGGAAGGTGACAGTAAAAATTTTGATGTATGACATCATAAGCTAGGTCACCTAAATGTAAACATTGTAAAACATGTGTAAATGCAATTTCTTTTAGAAAAATTTCAGTGCCCTATGTTTAAATGGGAAAGCCTCAAACTTGAATTTTCAGACTCACAAACTGAATACAATAGACCCCTAGAATTAATTATCATAGACTTATGGGGACCAGCACCAATCAACACTGATTATGGGTACAAATATTATATCTCATTTGTTGATGCTTACTCTAGATATGTATGGATTTATTTTCTAAAATTGAAGTCTAAAACTTATAAGGCAGCATTGCATTTTATAGTTCAAGTTGAAAACAAACAAGTTGTCAAGTGAAAACCATACAAACTGATGGTGGAATAGAGTTCCAACCGCTTAAAGAATTGTTTTCTAAAAAATGGAATAATTCATATAATAACTTGTCCATACACATCAGAATAGAATAGTCTTATTGAAAGAAAACATAGACAAATAGTTAAAGTCGAGCTTACTTTACTTACTCAAGCATCATTACCACTTAAATTTTGGCCCAATGCTTTCTCCACAACAGCATGCTTAATTAATAGACTGCTAACAAAAGTTTTAGACTTTAAAAGACTAATGGAAGTGTTACAGGGAAGTAAACCAGAATATCAAAGGCTAAAAGTATTTGGATGTCTATGTTTTCCTTATCTAAGACCCTATAATATACATAAATTAAAGTTTAGATCATAACCATATACATTTTTGGGTTATGCTACTAACAAAATGGGGTACAAATGTTTAGATAGCAATGGATAAATTTTCATATCAAGGCAAGTAGTCTTTAATGAAAATGTGTTTCCATTTAGCATGGCAGATATTAAAACATCACAAAAGGTATATGATCCAAGAATCTCTATACCTGAGATACCTGAACAGTCTGAGGTAATTATGCAACCTCAAACAAAGGAGAAGCAAAATACTCAATGTACAACTTCAACTGAAGAAAATCCTAGCTCACAACACACAGGGATTAGAAATGAACTAGGTCATGAGCACCCAGAATTCGAAACTCCTATTCAAGATTCACAGAATAATGCAAATATACAGCCATGCAGTCATCTAATGATGAAGAAGCCACAATTAGCAATAGAGACCAAAAACCTGCAATAGCTGGGCATCACATGCCAACGAGGGCCAAAAGTGGAATATTCAAGCCAAAAGCTTATAATATTAACTTAGAAACTAAAGAGCCAGGCTCTTATTATGAAGCTGTACAAAATGAAAATTGGAGAACAATAATGAAAGAAGAATATGATGCATTAATAGGAAACCTGGACTTTAGTTTCTTAGCCAAGCAATAAAAATGTTGTTAGATGCAGATGAACAAATAGAATAAAAAAATTATGATGGTTCAATCTCTAAGTACAAGGCAAGACTAGTAGTAAAAGGTTATTCACAACAAAATGAGTTTGATTTTAATGAGACGTTTTCACATGTTGTGAAACCTTATACTATTACAATAGTTCTTATTATTGCCTTGCATAGAGATTGGAATATCAAACAACTAGATGTAAATAATGCATTTTTAAATGGTGTTTTGCAGGAAGAAGTTTATATGAAGCAGCCTCAAGAATTCAGACAAAAGAGCAACGAGATACTTGTGTGCAAATTAAACAAAGCAATTTATGGGATCAAACAAGCACCCAGAGTTTGGTTTGACAAACTGAAGTCAACTTTAATCAGTCTTGGCTACACACTAACAAAATTTGACAACTCTTTATTTACAAAATTCAGTAAGCTTGTAATTACTTATGTATTGATATATGTTGATAATTTTATTATTACAGGTAGTAGGGATACAGAAATTAGCAAGCTTACTGAACATCTAAATAAAGAATTTTCAATCAGATCTAGGATGCTTAAACTACTTTATAGGAATTGAGGTTAGAAGAATATCAAGCACCATGATCCAGTCAAGTCAAGAAAAATACATCTTAGAAATTCTAGTCAGAGCTAAAATGGATAAAGCAAATGCACTACCTACTCACATAGCAAGTAACTTACATTTATCCAAAAGTAAAGGTGAAGCAATACCAAATGACAAGCATTACATAAGCATAGTAGGAGCATTACAATATGCAACAATCACAAGACTAGAGATTGCCTTAAGTGTAAACAAAGTAAGCCAATTTATGCAAAATCCATTGGATGAACATTGGAAAGCTGTGAAGAGAATCCTAAGATACTTAAAAGGGACAATGAAGCATGGACTAATCGTAGAGTCATGCAAAAATACTAACATCAATGGATACAGATGCAGACCGGGCTACTAATCTTGATCATAGAAGGTCTACAATAGGATACTTCTTATTTTTCGGCAAAAATCCAAAATCATTGTGCTCGAAGAAACAACCAACTTTATCTAGATTTAGTGCAGAAGCCGAATACAAAAGCGTAGCAAATGCTACTACTGAAATAATGTGAGTTAAATCGCTATTGAGTAAACTTCAAATCAAGACAAATAACAAAGCTGCAATTTGGAATGACAATCTCAGTACTGTTCTACTTAGTGCCAATCTAGTCTTACACACCAAAACTAAAAACATGAAGCTAGATCTCTATTTTGTTAGAGAACAAGTTACAAGTAACAAACTGAATAAAAATCACATACCTACAACTTACCAAATTGCCGACATATTAACCAAAGCTTTATCAAAGAAGTACTTCCTACTATTCAAGCAGAAGCTCAAAGTTAGTGCAGCTGACAGCCATCATCTAGTCGAGAGCAACATCACTTAAGCCAAGCTCAAAAGCAATCGATTTGAAATCTGAGGTAGTGAGAACTATGTAGATTTGAGTTGTACCATTTGTGAAATCTGAAGTAGTGAAATCCAAAGCAATTCCATCGACTAAAGCGATGTATCATTTGTGAAGACGAATAACTTCAGATTTTCAGCAATTTGAAGCAACAATATCTCAACAATTTCTATTATGGCTAAATTCCATTTCATATGTGAAGAAATATGAAAACAGAGAGTAGAAGTTGATTTGATGAAGAAATAGTCAAACTTTGATTAACTTGAAGAATTTGTAAGAAAATTGAGACCGGCTGCAAAATCGGGAGTTCGTCTCCAAACCCTAAATCTAAAGTAGGGTTTGAAGGGGCGAATAAAAGGATATGAGAATGAGAATAGGTCAGCATAAGTTGATATGCTCTACTGAAGTGAAGTGGGTGCGGTTATCATGGACCGGCACACGCCCAATACAATATAATGTACAAGTATACATTCTATGTAAATACACTGTAAAACATTTTTTTTTTGTGTTGTAATAAAAGTATAAGCAATCATTACAATAGCATATCAAAGTTAGTAAATTCAAGAGATTAAATTTCTGTTCAAATTGTTTCAGGGTAGATGCTGAAAGATCAGTTTTACCCATCGCATGGGTGAGTTCAAGCATTCCGAATTGCTGGGCAGCTTGAGTTTGCAGCTGAGAGCTCAAGTTCCCCATCTTTTCTTCAACAAATAATTAGGAATCGCATATTCTGATCTCCTTATGGTAACCCTGTAGACACCGGTGACAGGCTTCATTCTTAACTTGAGCATTGCTTTCCTGCTTTTTTCCCACTTCTGCTTTGCTTTCATCCTTAATTCCTACCAACTTCATCCCCATAAGATTCATCATAATCATCCTCATCATGCTTTCCTCATCCTTAGCATGCATCTTCGACAAAAGGAGCATCATCATTCTTCTGTATGGCTTTCTCCTCTTTAATCCATTGCAGTTTCTCTTCCACTTCCTCCACAATTTGGCCCAGCATTCTCGATTTTTCTATTGGCGGCTAAGAGTTTTTTGATGTTAAAATTAATAGTTTACTTATGCATTTGTGTGTAATATTAATATCACACTTGTAAAGAAACAGAAGAAAATTGTATTAGAAGTAAACTCTGTCAAATAGCTCAATATATTCATTACCGACCCTTTAATGTACGCACCAAATGTGACTCAACAAATCTTACTGTAGTAACCAAAAATTTCATACTGCCTACACGATTAAAACTAATGCATGTTCAGACCGATGGAAAATAATTTCATCAATGCAGACCGGCTTTTCTTAGGGCTACTGCAGCAAATGCTCAAACATGGTCTGCATTTGCTAAGTTTGAAACAACAAAAGTACAACATATGTGTATTTTTCCCTACTCAAGTTTTACCTACAATCAAAAAGGAAGAAAAAATGATATTAACCAACTTGATTGTTTGGTAAGCATAGGAAAAATACTATTGAAGCTGATGATTGAACATTTCATAGCACCAGACTTCTTGAATATCTTTGGTGTTTGTCACTGGCTTGTTCTCATTGTTCACTAATATTATATGTTTGAGAATAGCGTTAGACGCACCTTTTACAATATGCCACTTAATAGGAAAACACCATGTCCACTTGTTCTACTGCCAGTAATAAACTGTTTTGTTAAAATCAACAGGATCAACCATCTTTGCAACTCCAAGACCACTAGTATTTACCTACATGAATATTACAAAAAGTGATTATTTTACAAAAAATGTTGGGGATAATCCCTTCAGATAATCAGTCTAAGAGAATAAAAAATCCAACGCAGTGGAAAACAACTGGATCGTGATTGTAGTGAGATGATACAAACAGAGATAAACATCAGAACAGACAGTCATAGATCTATGCAATGCAGAAAAATAAATAACACCAGTATTCATAGTGGTTCCACTACCGCGAGGCAGTGTACGTCCAATTCATGATCGGAGATTTTATTAATCGCTAAAAAATTAGAGTTACAAGATTGATTCACTTTTGGAGGCTATACATAAGAAGAATTTACAATACAGACAAAATTCTGCAAAGTTTCAGTTTTCTAGAATGTTTCTGAAATTGGCTGAAATTTGCTCTCAATTTCGGCCGCCATTGTTGTCCAGAAGCTCCTCTATTTCTATAGTGAGGATAGGAGAAGGGGTAGCTGCTATATAGCAACTCTGGAGTTTGGTTTAGCATGCAACACATTCTGGTTTGACATCCAAAAATAAACATGATTTGGTCCGGCATGCACTAATACCGAACCAAATATTTGGTTCGACATACGTTGGAGCGGCATTCACCGAACCAAAGATATGGAGCGGCACACGTTGGTTTGGCAGTAGCACTTAGTTTGGACCGGTACCCAAATTTGGTTCGGTGTCATTGCTTTAACTTTTGGACCGGTATTCACAAACCATCGAAGGAAAAATTTCGTTCGGCAAATCACCACTCCAAAAGGAAAATCTTCTTCACCGCTTATCTTCTTCATCGCCAATGTCGCTCCTTCCAGTTCGAGCTAGGGCTTCCACCTCCGCACTTCTCCAATGGCTATGCTCCTTCTTCAAATCCAAAATTAGGTATCAACACCAATAATCTCCACCTTGATACTAGATTTTCAAGCAAGCCTTCCAACTCCATCTACACCTTTATGCTCCAAGCAGTGGATACTTACCCAATGAGCTTTGGCAATGCTATCACCCATTACACTTTGTCAACGAACTCCGGCAAGGCCACCGCCCGTCAACAAAGTGTTCGAAGTACCCAGTCCATGTAGAACCTATCAATCTCCACCATGAAAACAAACGTCTCCATAAACCATCTCAACTCTCCCCCTCGGTACCACCTCGTGGCACCTAGCACTTCAGTAAGCGAATCAAGTCCGAGCAATGCTCGAACTTAGCAACAGGCAACGACTTGGTAAACATGTCTACTGTATTCTCCTTTGTGTGAAATTTCTAAAGACGAACTAGTTTCTCTTCACTCATCGAGACAAGGAACGACTCTCTCAACTCAATATGCTTTGTTCTCGAGCTAAAAGCCAAATTTTCAGCTAAGTGAATTGTACTTTGACTATCATAGTACACATCCACGCCTTCATATACGAAGCCCAAATCATATAACAATCGCCTCAAATAACGTGCCTCCTTAGCTGCTTCAATCGCAGCTATGAGCTCTGCCTCTGTAGTAGACAAAGCCATAATCGTCTGCAACTTCGCTCTCCAACTGATCGATGTCCCACCAATGGTGAACACATATCCGGAGGTTGACTTCCTTCGATCTCTATCACCGGCATAGTCGGAATCGCAAAATCCAACCAAGCTGAAATCTCTTCCTCGACCGCCAAAGACAAGTCTATGGTTTTGAGTTCCTCTAAGGTATCTGAAGATACACTTCACTGCTTCCCAACGCGTCTTTCCTGGATTCGCCATGAATCTACTCACCAATCCAATAGCCTGTGCAATGTCAGGTCTAGTGCAGACCATGGCATACATCAAGCTGCCAACTGCACTTGCATTTGGGACCTTCATCATATAAGCCTTGTCCTTTTTCGAGATCGGAGAGCCTTTACTAGAAAGCTGTATATGCAAAGGCATGAGTGTGCTGATTGCCTTTTTCCCTTCCATGCTAAACCGAGCAAGAACCTTTCGAATGTACTCCTTTTGAGTGAGGCTCAAAAGTCCTAGCTATTTATCCCTTTGGATTTCCATACCCAAAATCTTCTTTGCTTCTCCAAGGTCCTTCATTTCGAATTCCGCTTTTAGCTTTAGCTTCAAACTATCGATTCAGCCTTATCCTTGGAAGCAATCAACATATCATCCATGTACAAGAGTAGGTACACCCATCTACCATTCTTTAAATGCTTGAAGTACACACAAGCATCTTTGATGCTACGATCAAAACCAAGTGAAAGCATAAAAGAGTCAAACCTCTTGTACCATTGTCTAGGCGACTGCTTAAGTCCATACAATGACTTCTTCAATTTGCAAACCCAATTTTCTTTCCCATCTACAACGAATCCTTCTGACTGCTTCATGTAGATGGTCTCATCCAAGTCTCCATGCAGGAAAGCGGTTTTCACATCCAGTTGCTCCAGCTCAAAGTCATGAGCTGCGACGATAGCGAGAAAAATGCGAATGGATTATTGCCTCACTAGTGGAGAGAATATCTCATCATACTCCAATCCCTTTCTTTGTGAAAACCTTTAGCAACTAATCTAGCTTTGTATCTCCCATTATCCTTCACGTTGAACACCCATTTGCAGCCTATGGCTCGGCTTCCTTGAGGAGGTGGTACCAAATCCCAAGTCTTGTTCTTCTTCAACGACTCTAACTCCTCTTCCATAGCGCACATCTACTTCGAACTGTCACATGACTTCAAAGCTTCATCAAGGTCAAGCGGCTCCTCGAGAACCACATGTAGGTCATAGTCAAACTGGTCACCAAAGCTAAGGTTCGCAAGCTGCCAATCACCATACCTTTCGGTGGCCTAATAGTCCTACGACTGACCCTGGTAGGTACTGCTTCGCCTAAACTCCTTTCAGCTCCACCTTGAACTGAACTTCCTCTAGATTCATGCACATCACCAGCACTACTAGAAGGTACTTGTGGACTATCCTATGATGTTTCATCAACTACGTTTTCCTCGACAGCATCAACAACAACTCTACTACTTGGTTGAAACACCGGAGCTTCTTCCATCTCCTTAGGCCTATCAGAATCTTCTGATGTGATGGGTTGCTTCTCCTTCGGATTGAACATTGCAGACTCATCAAAAGTAACATGTCTGCAATGAACAATCTTCTGATTAATAGGATTCCAAATTCAATACCCTTTGATACCATCGGTGTATCCCATTAGTATGCCCTTGTATGCTCTAGCCTCCAACTTATCATCACCTGTATGGTGAACGTACACAGGACAACCAAAAATTTGGGAGTAACCAGGATACACTTCTTTACCTCTCCACTTCTCCTCTGGAATCTTCCCATTATGGCTGAGCATGGAATTCGATTTATGATATGCACCGCAGTTGATAATGCCTCAGCCCAAAAGCCTCTAGACAAGCCCGTCGTCAATCTCAAGCAACGAGCCTTCTCTAGTAGAGTCCTGTACATCCTTTCTACAACCCCATTGGATTGCGGATCGCCGAGTGTAGTAAAATGTCTCTGAATACCATGCTGTCTACAGAAATCGAGGAACTCGCTAGAGACAAATTCACCGCCATTATCAAATCTCAGCACCTTCAACCTAGAACCAGATTGATTCTCAACAAGCGCTTTCCAGTCTTTGAACTTCTCAAAACTCTCTGATTTGGCCTTCATCACATACACCCATACTTTTCAAGAAAAGTCATCAATGAAAGAGATAAAATACTTTGCTCCTCCAAGAGAAGGAGTACCAACTGGTCCCTAAACATTTGTATGCACGTACTCAAGTACTCGCCTCGATCTATGGAGTCCAACTCCAAAAGATACTTTAGTTTGCTTTCCTAACACACACTCCTGACAAAAGTCCATATTATCGAAGCTTTCTCCTTTGATCATCTTCCGTTTTCGAAGCAACTCTAAGCCCTTCTCTGAAATATGACCCAATCTGAGATGCCAAAGCTTTGTGGCATCCAATGCACGAGAAGTATCTACTCCAACACATGACTCTCCAAGAACTGTTGTTCCTTTCAGCAAATACAGATTTCGAAACACATCTCCTTTCATAGAACTAGTGCACCTCTCGAAACCTTTAGCCTATCCTTCTCGATAGTTACTTTACATCCCAAAGATGCCAATTGTCCTAAAGAAATTAAGGACTTCCGAAGACCTGAAACATACCGGACACTTGTCAAAGTGCGTATCACTTCATCAAACATCGTGATCCTCACTGTACCTTCACCCATTGCTCTACAACTAGCATCATTACCCATAATAATAGAGCTTCCCTCTCATCCAACAAAAGAACTGAAGTAATCCTTATTAGGTGTCATATGGAAAGACGCCCCCGAGTCCAGCACCCAATGGTTTGAGACATCTGATACTGCTGTAGACAACACATCGTCAGATACAGACTTCTCCACCACAAATGATGAAGATCCGTCTTCTTCCTTCTTCTTCAAATTTGGACAATCCTTTTCCAATGACCAGGTTTCTTGCAGATAAAGCACTTCCCGTCCTTAGAATTTCCTCTCCTGCCATTACCGGGCTTCCTGGACTTGGAACGCCCTCTAGAGTGCCGATTCTTCTTATCATCTCTACCTCTTTCAACAAACAGGCCATGACTACTACTTCCACCTCTACTTCCTTCAATTATCTCCTTCATCTGATCTCACAAGCCCTCAAATAGAAGGCCTGACTTCACATCTTCCACTATCAATGTGTCTCTAGCGAAGATAAGGCTATTAGTGAAACCTATGTATCGCTCCGAAAGAGAACACAAAAGAATCATTGTCATTTGCTCCTCATCCATCTTCAAGTCAAAAGTCTTCATCTTCATCACGAGATCATCAAAGAAATTAAGATGTTCCTTCACTAAAGTACCCTCTCCCATCCGCATGATGAAAAATGTCTTTAGCAATATCAAACAGTTAGTCAGAGATTTCTTCAAGTTGAGATTTTCTAGCTTGGTCCAAATGCCCCTAGTAGTGGTCTCACTGCTAATCTCTGAGATGACATTCTCTCCCATAGCTAGCTGTAAAGTAGTAAACGCCCATTTATCCATCTCATTCCTTTCCGCGACTGAGATATCAACCGTCAACTCCTCAGGGGCAAACACTACTGGATGGACTTCATTCCTCAATAGAACAGCCTTCATCCTCCATTGCCACTTCTCGAAGTCTTTATCCCCATTCCATTTCTCAATTGCCAACTGTGATCCTGACGCGATATACATCCCTCTAGTATAAGGTCTTGTAACAACTAGAGTCGCTTCATCTCCTACCATAGCGTATAACACTCCTAAATCAACCTTGCAGCTCTGATACCGGACTGTTGGGGAAAATCACTTCAGATGATCAATCTAAGGGAATAAAAACTCAATGCAGCGAAAAACAACTGGATCGTGATTGTAGTGAGACGGTACAAACAGAGATAAACACCAGAACAGACAGTCATTGATCTATGCAATGCAGAAAAATAAATAACACCAGTATTTATAGTGGTTCCACTACCGTGACGCAGTGTACGTCCACTTGGGGAGAGGAGATTTTATTAATCACTGAAAAATTAGAGTTACAAGATTGATTCACTTTTGGAGGCTATACATAAGAAGAATTTACAATACAGACAAAATTCTGCAGAGTTCCAGCTCTCTAGGATGGCTATGAAATTAGCTCTCGATTTCGGCTGCCATTGTTGTCCAGAAGCTCTTCTATTTATATAGTGAGGATATGAGAAGGGGTAGCTGCTATATAGCAGCTATGGAGTTTGGTTTGGCATGCAAAAATAAACATGATTTGGTCTGGCATGCACTAATACCGAACCAAATATTTGGTTCGGCATACGTTGGAGCGGCATTCATCGAACCAAAGATATGGAGCAGCACACGTTGGTTCGGCAGCAACACTTAGTTTGGATCGGTACCTGTTATCCCACCTTTTGGCAAGGCCGTGATACAGAGAACTCGACTAGGAACCAAGGATAGTTCGTCTTGGAGATCGTTAATACATAGGTCTACTATGGATGTCGGTAAATTTTTTCCGAGTCCGGATCGAGCTACCATTGATATGGCATGACAAGCAAAGCTAAGAAAGCCAACATCCCAAATTTCAAGTCAACTGGAGTTTGTATGCTCAAGATATTGATCGATCACGGTCGAAAAAACCCAACTTGCATCGATCATATCTTGAGATCTACAAGTCCAAATGCTATGAAATTTTCACAGTAGCTTACTGGCGACCTAAGGAATGTCCATGCCAAATTTTAGCTCAATCGGATCAAATCTTGATCGATTCGAAATTGAGTTCGAATCGATACGGACCGACTTGCATCGATCATATCTCGAGATCTACAAGTCCAAATGCTATGAAATTTTCACAGTAGCTTACTGGTAACCTAAGGAATGTCCATGCCGAATTTCAGCTCAATCGGATCAAATCTTGATCGATTCGAAATTGAGTTTGAATCGATACAGACCAACTTGCATCGATCATATCTTGAGATCTATAAGTCCAAATGCTATGAAATTTTCAGAGGAGCCTAAATATGACCTGAGGAATGTTCATGCCAAATTTCAGCTCAATCGGATGAAATCTTGATCGATTCGAACCCGAGTTCGAATCGATCCCGAAGTGGGCCCGAATTTCCAGAATCCGGGCGTGTGGGCCCCCTCACGTGCCAGAAGCGGTCTCCCCGAAATTTAGGCGAAATATCAGCCTCCTACACCTATAAATAGAGCCCCTGGTCATTCAGAAAAGGGGTCGGATAATTCTAAGAGCTAAAGAGCGCCCAGACTCTGCCAGATTTACTCAAAATCACCACTACTGCCATAGATTCAGACTTAGCTCATAAAATCAGTTTTATTACATTATATTAAATTGTAATCTTCAAGTATCGAGCAATAAAATCATCATTCTTCATAGTGGACGTAGGCGAAATGCCGAACCACTCTAAATCGCTTGTCTTTGCAATTTACTTTCTGCTATTTGGAGTTTTTGTTAGATAATCCACAGTTTTAATTTTCATTCTTCACTTTTATCTCCTCAAAAACTTCTGAAGAGTGTTGTGCACATTTTTGGTACAAACATTACCCAGGTTCGTTGTCATTGCTTCAACTTGTGGACCGGTATTCACAAATCACCGAACGAAAATTTTCGTTCGGCAAATCACCGCTCCAAAAGGAAAATCTTCTTCACCGCTTATCTTCTTCATAGCCAACATCGCTCCTTCCAGTTTGAGCTAGGGCTTCCACCTCCGCGCTTCTCCAATGGCTATGCTCCTTCTTCAAATCCAAAATCAGGTATCAACACCGACAGAGAAAAATCATTTTGTAATATCCAGATAAAGATTCAAGTTGCTACTTACAGAGGAAAATAAAAAATTGGACATCCAGTTGCTTTAGTTTGTGATTCTTTATAGGCAACATTAAGCATCATTTTCTCATTTGGGGTGCTTACCTACAAAATGAATGAGGCAATGCAGTTGTGTCTTGATGCTTACTTGAGAGAAATATCCTTCAAGTTGTGCATTAGTTAATTGAGTTGGATGCCGCTTCATATCGAAAACTACTGGAATATTTTTGAAAATATTTCACGTTATATGCCATGATTAAAAAAATCAATCTATAAAGTAACAGTACAATACGAATATGAAAGAATATAGCATTATCATTATATAAAACCTTGATAATCGAATATACCACTAACATCATTGGTAGATAATTAGATGGATACAAAATAAGATAATATAAGCACCAATCCCATCAAATTTTAAAATTTTAAAATTTAACAAAGCAGATGAGTATAAAGTTTAATTTTATATAACTTCTTGTCTTTTCACAGCCTAATGTAACAATGAATATTTCAATACTTTGTTTAACAAATAACAAACAATAGTTTTTTAAGAAATACTATTGGGCAGTGCTTACTATGTTATCCACGTATTTTCTAAAGGATATAAGCAAAATAAGCCATGCCGTACATGATCAATAGCATATGTTGTCAACGCTGCTTCTCTTGGATATCGCCCCTAATTAGTATCGCCATCATTGAACATCACTGATAAGCAATGCCGATTGTCATTGATGCTGTCTCATTTCTAATACTGCTTTGTATTAATGTCTCATGTTAATTCTGTTGAGGTTCTCGAAGAAGCACAACATGTCGCCTTCCATTTATATCGTATCTCATAAATGTCATGTGACATTGATGAAGCAAAGGATACCAAGTGTTATCAATACCGCATGGAATCAACGCCGCATCTTTCCACCTAAGTAATGATATCCGATGCAATCATTACCGTAAGCCATCAATGCATATGGATATTACCTATGTCGCATTTCATTGATGCCGCGTTTTATCAACATCGCCCTTCATTTGTGAAGATGGAATGTGTGCTGCCCCTTGTTGATATCACACGACATTGATACCGCCTGAGGTCAATACTGCTATATAACATGCCATGGATCGTTGTTACCAAGGTCACTTGATTGATGATTCCACTTCAATAATACTTCCATAAGTTAATGCCGCTCATTAACCATACCGCTAGCAACCAGTGCCGCAACTTGTTGACGGGGCATTTCATCAATCCTTAAAGGCGTCGCACATCTATAAATGTGATGTTGATGCCGAAAGTCATCTATATCAATGCCACTCCCTAATCAAGCCGCTTCAAGTCAATATCACACATTGTTAATAACGAATACCAATCACCGTAGAAAAGACCATCAATACCAGAAGATGTTGATGCTGTTTTCCTCTATTGGCGGGATAAAGCCGAAGTAGTGTTATATATCAAAAATTTCCGAAGGTCATCACAGAACAAAGTCCAGCGCCATGCGGCATTGACAACACCGAAGCCAAGCATGTTAAAGCCAAACGCCGCACCGCGTTCCTACCCTTGTAAATACGGAACTAGAGGTATTGAGGAAGTGGATCATTTTTTCGTCTACTTTCAAATTAAACTCTTATAACCCTAAATTGAATTGGGGCAAAGCTTAATTCCAATTGTAATCATTATGGAATTATATGAAGATGGACTTGGACATACCTATACTCTAATTGTGCGCTTTCGACACCATTAAACTTATACGTGCAAATAAAAAACTCTTTAGGCCCAAAGTTTGATATGATTTATTACAGAGGAACTTCGGTCTAAACAAGTATTTATATGCACAATATTATCTTGCCTACTCCATATGGACATTGGACGTTGAACATAAGGACTACCTATTTAGCTCATCAACATGCTTAACGATCTAAATTACATATTTACGGCCTATCTTTCATCTTCTTTGAATATATGACATGAGCTTTTGAGCATGCGATTCCTAAAGACCATATGGATTCTTGAATATCATATTCCAAGCGATCTTAAGGGATCTCAAATATCAAATTTCAAGTGACCTTAAGGGATCTCAAATATTGTATTCCAAGAAGTTATGTGAGCTTTCGAATATGTAACATTAAAAGGCTCATGGGCATCCTAGATCCATTTCTTAATAATATCTTCTTGTACTTAGCCTTAAGTGGTAAGCCTCTCTTTGATTAGTCAACTCCAACTAAATCATGTTCAGATATGGCATCATACATGTGCTAATTAAAGATTGGTTTATCATTTAAGTGGCATAATGAGTGTTATACCAAAAATTGATTTAACATTTACAAAATTTGTATTAATGCTAAATCATAACTTAGGAAACCACATGATGTATTTACAACATGGTCAACTTAAGAAATACCAATGATCTAATGAAAGCAATATTTATGGTATTGAATGTTGTATGAGTCACACAATAAACATTTTCGGTGGAACAAAATTTGAAACTGCTATACCTCTACATATTAGATAATTATTGGCAGCATGCTCCAAAAATTTTACGTGGTAAATTGTTGCATAACAATTATTGGTTAGAGTTTACACAGTGAAGCCCATATGATGTATCAAATTAGATGAATCATAAGAATCATGTAAAAAGGTTCTGCAAAATTGTGTTCTTCATAGTAATGGTAGGGAAATTAAGGGAAGATGTTTAGTAGACTTGCAGAGAATTAAGACGATGAAAAAGGACTTTATTGGACATACGACAGTTAGATGATTCTACTGACTGTCTCGACTAAAAATAGTATTGTTGTTTCAATCAAAAAACTATATTCTATAACGATACTATTTTGCCTCTATCTTAAGATAGTTTCAATGTAACAAAAATTTAGAGAAAAATAATAGTAAGAATATAAACAAAATGCAAATATTTAGAAACTTGGCTCTTTTACGTCAAATTCATAAGAGATATATAAGTGCATCTTCAAACTACTAACCACTCATTGATGTGATGCCCTATCAGGTTGGGAGAGTTTTTAAGTTTTTCACATTAGTTGGTTGTGGTTTCTCATGTAATTTAAGTAATGGATGAATGTTTTTCTTTATCGATACATGAGAGAACAATATGACCTATGAAGTATTTTTTAAGTAGAAATACAAAGAAGTCTAAACCACAAAAATAACCTTTTTTAGGAATAAATTTTGTTATATACAAATTGAAAATGAGTACATTTTAGTTAAATAGACTAATATTTGAAGGCTGCTTTCCTATGATACATTCAAATGACCATATTATCTTACTAAGAAAATTTGAAAAAATAAATCTACAAATGGGCAAAAATTATTGAATAAACAAAGAGATCGTAACTAAAGGTATCATGTAATTCATTTTAGTGTAGTAGTTAATAAATTAAATACAAGTTTGAAGTTTGACATACAACGAAATAGAGAAACAAAACTATTTATCGAGCCCTTTTAAGTTTAAGATTGAAAAAAAATTCAACTATCCCTCTTATAACATGTTCTTATTATTAAATTACCAATCAGATAGTAGTTAAAATGGTTTTTTCACATTTATCAATAGTCCAAACTAACAATGAACAATATAACTTTGTGCAACCTAAAGAAACGTAGTATATACACCAAATGCAAAGAAAAATCAAAGGATAACAAACTTTAATGAGATGACAATGAAAAAATTATAGTTTCTTGATAGTAACATACATTCTATCCACTTATGTTTAAATAAACAAATGTAAATCTTTTTAATGTTCGAACACTTCATATTTAAATATCTGAATTATTTAAATATTTGAATCTTGGTTAAATGTGATCGAATGGAATTTATAACCTTGTTAACCCCCTTTTTATTAATAATACAAGATGATAAACTTGTTTCTGAAATATGTTTATAAAAATAATCACTTTGAAGAAATATGACCAAAAATCGTTTTATTGATAAATGACTTTTTACTCGATAAATGTTGCTCGAACATTTTGGGCTTGCTACGAATATTAATATGCAATTAATTGACAACTAAAAATATTTTGCTTAATATGGCAAACTAATGGTGATTAGTGGGGTAGGCATGATGTCATAGGGTAGAAGATATTTTATGGAGGAATATTAAGGATGAAGTAAAGGAGGGATGATGTATAAAGTTGAGCACTTAATGTATTCCAGGTTGCACATTTAAGCTCATTCGATCGTCGTCTCGTGGTCTTGCCTGTACTTGGTTCCTGGACCCTAGGATCATCTCTCTGAGCCAGTTGCCTTAATAATCGTCGGGTCTAACTTATCTAGTCAGTCTGAATATAGCCGAGCCAAAAGGCTGGAAAACACTTGCCCTCCAAAGTTCTTCTCGTTTTGAACGTGATGTGCTTGAATCGAGACAAGTAAGAATCGCTACGGAGGATTCCACTCTGTGCTCTGAATGGTCGCTATCCTTTCTCTGAATTGTTCCATGAGAAGTCATGTCCATTGTAATTCATTACAATGTTCTGTCGGTATTTGACACTATAAACATCAGAGTACAGTCTCTTGACAATTGGTCGTGTACGGTTCTATTGAGCTAACAGTTGGTAGATTTCGATCGTTTAAGCCGATTCCTTTTCTAAAATTCCCAGGTAAAAAATCCAATTCCATGAATTTAGGGCCGGTCCACTATCTTTGTTCTAATCCCAATCTATTTACAAGGTCACTATAAATGAACGAATGAGAAGCACCAGTATCAAATAAAACTCGAATGGGAACATCACTAATAAAAAGCATACCTTGAATGACAACTCCCTTTCCCTTCTCCTTTGCCGAGGGAGCACTCGACGAAGTTGGGACTACATCCAAAGCAAATGCCTTCACCATCTACTTATCCTTTACCGGTTCTAGACAATTCTTCTTCAAATGCCCAGGCTTATCATAATTATAACATTCCTTATTATCTCATATTGCAGTCTCTAATTTAATGATCATTTTGTTCTGTCCATAGCAAGTAGGTTCTCAATTACCCTTCTTTTTACTACCCTTTCCTTGGAACTACTTTTTCTTTCCGTTCCACTTTTTCTTGCCTTCACTGCTTTATTGTGGTTTTGGCTCCTCTTTTTCAGCAAAAACAATAATAGCAGTCTTAGCTTTAGGGTACAAACTCTCATGGCTAAGCGCCTTTTCCTCTAGCTTTTCAAAACGCTCATCAATATGATCCACTAGCTTCTCTCCCAAGTAGTCATCCAAGCCAATGATGAATTTCTCATTCTTTCTCAAGGGAGAATCAATGAATGACATTTTATACTTTGACAAAATTCCAAACTTCGCAACATATTCTGAGACTGACATCTCTCCCTACTTCATTTCAGCGAGCTTTTTAAACAATACCGACTTTTGAGTAGCCAGGATGAACTTTTATTCGGACTTGCCTTGAACTGGTCCCGAATGAACTGATCCACTAGAGTAGTGATATTTACAGCATTCCACTAGTTTATAGCTTGCCTTTGATGTTTCCTAGAAGCCAACTTCCTCTTCATAGCGTCATCCACTTCCATATCATTAAAGATGTGCTCACAAGTATCAAATCAATCTTGCACTTCTATAGCTAATTCCATTCCATGGAATGGCTTCCCTCCAAGAGTAGAGTAATCCTTGCTCAACTTAGCAAAATCAGCCCTAGGCGCTTTCATTGGAGCACCTCCTTCAACCACCCTATCAGGAGCATATAACCAATCATATCTCATAGCGCGTGGATAAAATATAATGTCACAAATATAACAGAAGAGACAGTAATAACCATGTGAACAAACCACTAGAGTATAGATTCACAAAGTTATCGTTATCCCGCCTTTTGGCAAGGCCGTGACACCAAAAAGTTGACTGGAAAACTAAAGACAGTTCGTCGTTAAAGTTCGTTATACACAAGTTCACCATGGATATCGATGAATTTTGTCCGAGTCCGGATCAGGCTACAATTGATAAGACATGACAAGTAAAGCCATGCAAACCAACGTTCCAAGTTTCAAGTCAATCCGAGTTCGTATGCTCAAGATATAGTCGATACAAGATGAGGAAATGAGCCTCAGTTCGAATCCATAGGCCGAGGCTCAGTTCGAATCCATAGGCCGAGGCTCAGTTCGAATCCATAGGCCGAGGCTCAGTTCGAATCCATAGGGCGAGGCTCAGTTCGAATCCATAGGCCGAGGCTCAGTTCGAATCCATAGGCCGAGGCTCAGTTCGAATCCATAGGCCGAGGCTCAGTTCGAATCCATAGGGCGAGGCTCAGTTCGAATCCATAGGCCGAGGCTCAGTTCGAATCCATAGGCCGAGGCTCAGTTCGAATCCATGGGCCGAGGCTCAGTTCGAATCCATAGGCCGAAGAACGTCAACTTGAATCGATCATAACTTGAGATCTACAAGTCCAAATGCCCTGAAATTTTCACAGAAGCTTAAGCACATGATGAAGAATGTCCACCCCAAATTTCAGCTCGATTGGACTTTTTTTTGATCGATTCGAACCAAGGGTCGAATCGATCCCAAAGTGGGCCCGGATCTCCAGATTTCGGCCGTGTGGGCCCCCTGACGTACCAGAACTGGTCTCCCCTCATTTTAGGCGAAATATCAGCCTCCTACACCTATAAATAGAGCTCCTGGTCATTCAGAAAAAAGGTCGGACAATTCTAGGAGCTAAAGAGCGCCCAGACTCTGCCAGATTTACTCAGAATCACCACTGCTTCCTTAGGTTCAGATTATAATCATACAATCAGTTGTACTAAATCAGAAGAAATTGTAATCATCAAGTGAACATCAATAAAATCATCAACTTCAGAGTGGACATAGGCAAGATCGCCGAACCACTATAAATCTCGTGTTTATGTTCATTATTTCTGAATTGTGATACTCTGTTTGCTTAGATTTGAGATTTGTGTGTGAATATTGTTGATTTATATTCATACATTGGTGCTTTCACAACATTCGGGGTTTGTGACCAATTTTGGCGCAAACAGTTATACATTGAATGTCATAGAGTTTATACAATGGAAACAATCTTAATAACTGTCTCAAATACAATTATAAGTAGTCACTGCTTAGGCTCTCCGATGCTACATGGCGAAAAAAGCGTAGAATCCATATAAGTATGTAATACAAGATATCACCATCCAGCTTATCCTCTGAGCAGCTATTGCGTCACCTGGACCTATTATCTAGTCTACTCATTTAAGGGTACCCAAGATAATAAGAAGCAATCCATAAAACCTTGGGTCAAACAACAGTCTGGCATGGGCATTAAATAAATCTCAAAATACTATACAGGTAAATATGGTAAGGAACAAGAGTACATGAACCATACCTAATATGTCCCTACAACCAAAGAGTTAGTGCATAACAGTATAATATGCGAATCTACAATATCATAAAGATATAATACAGAATACCATAGTGTGTGTCATATCCTCATCTCTAGTACCTACTCCCAATGATACCCTTGAGTGATAGCCTACTAAAGGAAAGCAACCAAAGCAACAATAGCGTCCATCAAACAAGACTCACTGTCACTCATTCCTGTGCTCTAAATATATGATAACTCATATGGTTTCCTTATTGTCAAGGACTAATAGAAATTCCATTCTTTCGTTGTACTCTCGTATCTCGCAGCCCAAAGTTGGATACGTGTCACGCGACCATAAGCTGGACACTAGACCCAATGCCAAAGATCCAAGATATACCGAGCCTTGATACCAATCCATGGACGTCCCCACTTATAATACCCCTACTTCGAGTACAACAAAAAACACTCTGGGCATCAACGATTCCTTAGCACATACCTCCGAGCTCACCTTTGCTCCATTTGGATACCGAGTCCTTCTTGCTCAATCTAGTTTCTATTATTCACAAGGAACCCATCCAAATTCCCCATCCTATGGCTCACTACTTTACGGGCCGCCATCTTCAAAACCCACTCCTCACACGAGCCAACATCCGAAGATTCTAGCTTTTCATCATATTGTTACATTGCCATCCAACCTGATGTGAACAAGCCACCACCTCTAGCACAACCTACAGTACCTCAATGACAGTCCCTAGACGTTCCAACTGCATACCATATGCCAAGATAACTCGATGCCGGCTCATCCCTATGAGTCGGTACCGACTCATCCACTTAGCCTCCTAGTAGCTAAGTTTCCTCCTATGCCTCTAGTACTCTTCTTCAGGTGCTTTATACCCCGATTCATCCCTTCTTCATAACTCAACCCCCAATCCAAAGCTCCATTTCTAAGTTTTAGAGATAACTCGGTCCCCAATCCAACATTTAGCCAAATCTTCCAGCATCTTGCTATAGGGTTACTCCTTGGACCAAGCTATATCCAACCATGCAAGAGACTGACTCATAGCTCCTTCCCCCATAACTCGATGCCGACTCATCTTGATAAATCAGTACCGAGTCTTGCCTTCAACTCCAAAGGAGTTGTGAATTATCATATAGACTCTTGGTTTTCTGTAGAACCTCTCCTCCAAGTTTCATATAGTTCCGACCAACTTTGCCTTTGATTTAGCCCAATTCACAAACTATCTTCCTATGCATTCAAAACACTTACAAACAACATCAAAGCACAACATACAAACATTGAATCGCATCAATTACATCCATTCATACATGCCATACAATCGATCAAATGAACAACACATAGAATTATAGCAGTCAAGCAATTTCTAATTAAATCAAAGCAATAACGAACATATTAACATGAATATGGTGAATTACTAAACAATTCCTAGAGATCATATTAGAGTTAATCACTTGGGGCATAAACATATATTAACATGTTACTAAAGTTAGAAAAATGATTCTGGGATCAAAATCATGTTAAAACCTATAATTCTACCATATAAACATACATAAGATAGTGCGAAGTCATAAACCACTCACCAATTACCAAAGTCTACCAATTCGAATGTAGATCTAATCTAGACAGTAATGAAATGCACTTCTATTCAGCCAATTTGATGATCTCTAGCTTCTAATTGAAGATCTAATCATTAATCAACAATCTAGTTTGATTTAGAGAGAAATTTGGATGAATTAAGATGAAATTAGGGCTAAGTAGGGTTTAGACCTGATTCGAAATGAGAGGGAAAAGTTCTAATTTGACTCCTACAGCCCCTCTTTATAGTAATATCTAATTAGACTAATGGGCCAACTAATGAGCTTAATTAATTACACACCAATTCTGACCAATAGCTGTTAAAACTTAAAACAACCATAATTTTCTAACTTTAAGTTCTTTTTTCTATTATGACCACTCTACAAAATGGGAAACCATCATCTTGAAGCAATGTAACTGATTTGGGACCCTAATTTAACTCGAATGTAAAGTTATAACCCAAAAAAGATTTTCAGGATCAAAATAGTCACATAGAAATTTGTAAAAAATAGTAGGTGTGTAAAATGTCCCTAAAGTCATATCCCAAAATTATAGAATCATACGATCTCTTACGAATAAAATAAAAATATTGTATGATTCTCATATTCATAACATACTTATACTGCATTGGCAGGAAGTCATCTGAAGTTGAAAACCTATTATTTTATGAAATAGGACAAAATGCTCCCAGAAAATCACAAATACATTACCCTTATTTGGTCATATTATACGAAGTGGAACACTTCTAGACAATCACAAATACATTACCCTTATATGTTTCACAGTAGTGCATATGTAATTTGGTCCATATTGTATGCCATTATTTCCTGACCCTTATAGGACCAGATAGTGGAACACAAGCTCATATTGACACCATCAAAAAATGTGACATATATTTACAGAAATTATTTTATACAGAAAAATAGGCACAAGGACAAACTTAGAAAAAAAATGACTGAAGGACAAAAAGTTTGTTTTTTAGGCTGAAGGACAATGCAAGCACAAAGCTACCACATCCAACACCATACATTTCAAATCCATCGAATTCCAAACACAAGGCAGAACGCCATACATTACTGTTCCAGCCTAGTAACTTGGTGATTATAAAGTTTGTTTGTCCGTTTAGCTTCTTGCATTTGTATGTAACTATGTTTATTTTAGTTTACTATCTATGAAATATACATATCACTATCTTGTAGGAACATGAAGTAAATGTTAAATAATGCAACATTATAACTTAACCAAGGAAAATGGGAGGAGGGAAAAAGAACTTAAATGTACCGGGTTAGTTTATTGAATAATGCAATATAGGAAAACTGAATATTTGAGAGAAAATAATAAGAAGGTGAGTTTGAATACTGTTTTCATGCCTGGTATAGAATAACCTTGTGAAAAAAAACTGTGTTGTGCCTTTTAATTATATATATTCTTCTTCCGCTGGTATAATTATGCATATGATCTTATGTTACGCTCAGGCATTTTATCGAACATCTGTCATGCAACAACCTGAAGGGTCATTTCAACAAACACTTATACATAGCAGGTTATGTACGTGCACAGTGTATTTGTGTACAACTGAAGATTTTATTTATATATTATAGTTTAGTAATGAATGGTAATGAGTTGTCATAATACTTGGTCAGTTGAATAAGTCCATGTTTATGAGTATATATATTGGAAGGAATGTAAAATGGTATGTATGAAATGAGTAAGAATGAAATCAGTTTCTTTTACCTCTGTGTCTTCTTTTACTTCTTCATTTCTGTTTAATTTCTAACTTCACCCTGTTCTTGCATTATCTCTTATCTGCTTCTTCATCTCCTTCTTCAAATTCAATTCCATCTCTCCTCTACCAAATCTTCTGCACTGTTCCTTACATGCACATTCCCTCTCTATCTACCTATCACGACTGCTTATGCCATGACTAATACTAGAGCTCGGATTGCTAGAAACAAAGATCCTAACAATATGGTATCAGAGCCAGCTGGTGAGCAAGATTCAAACCCTCACCCTGAAGACCCTTTAATAGTAGGCAATAATGAAGAATCTGATACAACTTCACTCATTGGCTCAGTCGCTCTTGATCAATTGTCACAGCAAGATAGGTGGCATAATCAGGATCTCATCAATAATAGGAATGCTCTGTCTCTTAAGAAAGTGGAAAAGATTACTTAAGAGTTGTCAGCTACAACCACAGCTTTGTCCAAGAATAGCCAAGAAGTCAATATTAAATTGGAAAAAATGCAAGAAATGATGAATAATTGTTTTTCTGAGTTCAAAGATTTCAAGAATCAACAAACACAAGATGTTAGATCTGATAGCAACAGATCGAATTCTGTACCTCCTCACAATAACAGATCCAACATTTACATTCCTCCAAATCACAGATCACCAATTCTACCCAAACCAGATAACATTCATTTGGAGCAACTACCTTTGAGAAACTCTGAACATCACAACAGAGACTCTGCAAAACTTAACATCAAAATAGAATTTCCTACATTCACTGGTGAAGACAGAGTTATTGATTGGTTGAGACAAGCTGAGCAATTCTTTATTTACAACAATACTGATGTACATGAATGGGTTCATATCTGCTCTTTTCATCTCAAGAAAGAAGCTCTGTAGTGGTTTTACAGATACTCCCATCAGGTACCAGATTATGATAACTGGTCTACATTTCACAAGGCTATTCAGGTACGCTTTAAACCAAATGAATTAGAGAGGCCATATGATACATTTTCTTCATTAAAATAAACAACTTCTATTATGCAATATGTTAATCAATTTGAACAATTAGAAGGAAAGATAGAACAAATCACCCCTACACATCTTTTACAAAAAAAATTAGGGGGTTTAAAAGAAGAAATTAAATTTGATGTTATTGCTGCCAACCCTCCTGATTTTGATTCAGAAGTGGTTCTTGCAAAAACTTATGAAACAAAGTGGTTAGCAGCAAATACATATTCTAAAATTAATTCTTTTAAAGCCAATTCAACCTCAAATACAAAAGCATTTCCTTCTAAATCTTTTGTTCCAAATTATGCAGACAAACGGTCAAAATTAAAAGTTTTGACACCAGAAGAAATTTTAGACAAGAAAAGAAAAAATCTTTGCTTTGGGTGTAATGAGAAATATCATTCTGGTCACAAATGTAAAACCAAGTAAGTATACATTTTAGAAGGAATTATTAATTTAGATGACTTATCAGATCAACATGATTCATCTGATAATTTTTTGGACCTGCATGAATCAGATAATCATCAAGATTCAGAAAATACACTGCTATCTATTTCTATAAATGCATTACTAGGAATTCCAACATTACATACTATTAAAATTAGAGGAAACATCAATAATAAATCTGTTATTTTTCTTACTGATTCTGGTTCAACTCACAGTTTTATTGATAGCACTTTAGCTCAGAAATTAAACTTGAAGAAAAATCATACAAGAACTTATGAAGTACAGGTTGCCAATGGCCAAAAGCTTCAAAGTAATGAACTTTGCTCTCAAATTTTATTAACATGTCAAGGTTGTAAAATGCCTATAGATCTGCTAGTTCTACCTATGGAAGGTTGTGATATTGTCTTGGGTACACAATGGATGAGGTAACTTGATGAAATTTGTTTTAATTTCAAAAAGCTTCAGGTTCGATTTTATTACAATGGCAAAGAATATAAATGGCAAGGTCTAACAAGTTCTGATATACAACATTTTAATGAAGATAAAATTTCTAAGGAATTAAACTCAGAACAATTAAAATTCATGCTTCTTTCCTCATCCACTTCCATACTGTCACACACAAATATTCACACTGATATTCAACAATTATTAGACGAATTTCCCTCTGTCACTAGCTCACTAACTACATTGCCACCAAAAAGGGACTGTGACCACAAAATACCACTGTTACATGGTTCAAAGCCAATTTTTTTAAAGCCATATAGACATTCACATCATATAAAAAATGAACTCGAAAAAATAATTAAGGAAATGTTGGACTCTGGTATTATCAGAAATAGTCACAGTGCTTTTGCAGCCCCAATTGTAATGGTCAAAAAGAAAGATGGCTCTTGGAGGTTTTGTATTGATTATAGAGGATTAAACAAAATTACGATTAAGGATAAGTTTCCCATTCCACTTATAGATGATTTACTAGATGAACTTAATGGTTCAAGATATTTTACTAAGCTTGATCTCAAATCTGGCTATCACCAAATAAGAATGCATGAGGATGATATACATAAAATTGCTTTTGGGACACATGAAGGTCATTATGAATTTTTGGTAATGCCATTTGGATTGTCTAATGCACCATCAACATTTCAATCTCTTATGAACTCTATATTTAAATGTTTTTTAAGACAATTTATTCTGGTTTTCCTTGATGATATCTTAATTTACAGCACATGTTGGGATAATCATCTACAGCATCTCAGAATCGCATTGCAACTGCTCAAAGACAATCATCTAGTCATCAAACTTTCCAAGTGCTCTTTTGTAGAAAATAAATTGAATTATTTGGGCCATATTATTTTGGCACAGGGAATTTCAATGGATAAAGAAAAGATCAAAGCAATTCTAGACTGGCCTCAACCACACAACATCAAAGCTTTACGAGGCTTTCTAGGACTTTCTGGATATTACAGAAAATTTATTAAAGGGTATGGGATAATTGCAAAACCACTTACCACAATGTTGAGGAAAAATTCTTTCTTCTGGACAATTGAAGCTACTGAGGCATTTTATAAGCTAAAGTCTTGCCTTATCAACCCTCTTATATTAGCTATGCCTAATTTTAACAAAGAATTTGTTGTTGAGTGTGATGCAAGTGGATCTGGTATGGGTGCAGTTTTACTACAAGACAATAAGCCACTAGCATATATTAGCCAAGCACTGCAAGGGAAGAATCTACATTTATCAACTTACAAAAAAGAACTACTTGCTTTAATACATGCAACAAAGAAGTGGTCATAATACTTACTTGGAAGGAAATTCATAGTTCGTACAAACCATCAGAGCTTACAGCATCTTCTATCTCAGAAACTAACTACAAGAATTCAAGGAAAATGGTTAGCAAAATTACATGGATTTGAATATGAAGTTCAATACAAAAAGGGGAAAGAAAACATTGTAGCAGACAGCTTATCCAAAATACATGATGATTCCAACCTTTTAGCAATGTCAGTGCTACAGCCTGATTGGGTTATTGAACTCAGAAATCAAATCAAGAACAATCCATTCTTTCACATAAAGAAAGAAAGTATTCTACAAGGGAAATTAGACTCCACAAAGTATCAAATAGTTGATGATTTAATATTTTATAAAGGGAAAATTTTATTGGATCATTCCCAGTCAGATTTCATCAACACAATTCTGTTTGAATTTCACTCTTCCCCACTTGGAGGACATTCTGGTGTAAAAATGACATTGAAGAAGATATAAAAGGTCTTCTTTTGGAAACATATAAAAAAGTCAGTGGAGCAATATATTTTATAGTGTGATACTTGCCAGAGAGCTAAAACAGAAAATATCTCACCTCCTGGTCTACTACAACCACTACCAATTCCGGAACATGTTTGGTCTGACATATCAATGGATTTTATAACTCACTTACCAAAAAGTAATAATGCAACAGTTATTTTTGTCGTCGTTGACAGGCTATCAAAGTATGCTCATTTTTTCTCTCTTCACCATCCATACACAGCAAAGACAGTGGCCAGAGTATTTTTTGATGGCATTTTTAAATTATATGGCATGCCAAAAACCATTATAAGTGACAAAGATTCTTTATTCCTTAGCACATTCTGGTAAGAACTATTTCGATTACAGGGATACACTCTAAAATTTAGTTCTTCATACCATCCCCAAACAGATGGCCAAACTGAAATAACAAATAAAGCATTGGAAACTTATCGGCAGTGCTTTGTCTGCCACCAGCCTCAAGAATGGAACAACTGGTTAACATTAGCAGAATTTTGGTTCAATACAACATGGAAGGAATCCACTCGAATGACACCATATGAAGTGGTCTATGGAAGACAACCACCAACTCTACAGTCCTATGTTCCAAACACTACAAAAGTCCAACAGGTAGAACAACATTTATTCTCCAGAGACATAACACTACAATTTTTGAAAGACAGTTTACAACTTGCTCAAGAAAGGATGAAGAAGTTTGCAGATAGGAACCGAACAGAGAGATATTATTCTATTAGAGATTGGGTTTATTTAAAGTTACAACCCTATAGGCAAATTTCAGTAAGCACAACACAGACAAGTAAATTGTCACCAAAATACTATGGTCCATTCAAAATTACTACAAAAATTGACTTAGTAGCTTATGAGATGGATTTACCTGCCACAGCTCGAATACATCCAGTTTTTCATATCTCTCAGCTGAAAAATAAAATCGGCTCTACTGTTGTTTTACAACATAACTTGCCTTTCTACACAGTAGAATTAGTGCAGGAACCTGAGTCCATATTGGATAGAAGGCTAATTCCACGAAATAATAAACCAGTTGCTCAAGCCTTGGTTAAATGGAAAAATAAACCAGATTCTGATGCCACATGGGAAGATTATTGGGACCTAATTCGAAAGTTTCCCACGTTAGACCTTGAGACAAGGTCTCTTTTTAAAGGGGGGAGAGTTATTACGCTCAGGCATTTTATCGAATATCTGTCATGCAACAACCTGAAGGGTCATTTCAACAAACACTTATACATAGCAGGCTACCCAGGACATCTACCTTAACTACAATGTCCAAGGGGCTTCCCGATGACTCGGAGATGATACAGGTACAAGACAATATAGATAAAAGCTGAAGACAGCCCTCGGGGAGCTAAGAGAAAGAACGTGCACGTTATGTACGTGCACAGTGTATCTGTGTACAACTGAAGATTTTATTTATATATTATAGTTTAGTAATGAATGGTAATAAGTTGTCATAAGACTTGGTCAGTTGAATAAGTCCATGTTTATGAGTATATATATAAGAAGGAATGTAAAATAGTATATATGAAATGAGTAAGAATGAAATCGGTTTCTTTTACCTCTGTGTCTTCTTATACTTCTTCATTTTTGTTTAATTTCTAACTTCACCCTGTTCTTGCATTATCTCTTATCTGCTTCTTCATCTCCTTCTTCAAATTCAATTCCATCTCTCCTCTGCCAAATCTTCTGCACTGTTCCTTACCTGCACATTCCTTCTCTGTCTACCTGTCATGACTGCTAATGCCATGACTAGTACTAGAGCTCAGATTGCTAGAAACAAAGATCCTCACATCTTAGAGGAAAATATCAGATCTTAAAGGATAATCAGTACTTGAGAATGGGTAGGCGAAATTTGGAGTTATCGGTGTAGAAACAGTGGAAAGAGCTTATAAGTAGAAACACTTCTCAGAAATAAATATTCCATAAAGCACACCATAGATCTGATTACCACAAAAAATCTCTTATAAAGCACAGTTAAAATCTCAAATACGTAGATTCTCAAAAACAAAATTTAAAAAATACTCAGGTTTTTATGCGGTCATATTAATAGTCTTATCCTTCAATTTACGTGGTCTCCTCCTTTCTAAAATCATCCTGACTATTGGATTTCACACACTAAAATATACATTCCACAAACCTTTCAAAATCTAATTTAGGTAAATCTTCAATCCGACACATTGCACCAAAATCAAAAAAATTACCAACTGTGCAATCTGCAATTAAAATCCAAAAATTTCTAAAAGAGAATTAAATAATAAAACTAGTTGAAATCAAAATTTGAACGACTTGTTACCATAGTTGTGATCAACTGTAAGAGAAAAGAGCAGTAGTCCAAAGGTTGGAGTGGAGATCGGGAAATGAATTATGCTCGGAACGCTGTCGAAATCATTTTAGGGCGAGCGACGAGAGGTGATCTGATAGGGGGAGCGGCGATGATGTGATAGGGGAAACGATTTTCGTCCGTTGAAATAATGGAGCGCAATGCTTACGGAAGATAATTAGGACGAGCGATAATGTGATAGGGGAAGCGGCAGATTTTTTTGGGTTCAGACAATTGTATTTTGGACAAGTGACACCCTAACGGTCGCATTGATTAGAATTGAACTGATCAGCCTATTAAGTATCTTTAATAAAAAGAAAACGAATAAGAACTAAACTGATATTGTTAAACAAGTTTCCACTACCATTGTAGTCATGAATTGTTAACAACCGTTTTGTTAGTCCCTTTGTAACTATAACTCAAATTAACATACTAATAGGTTGCAAGTATCATTCAACATTGTTTACATGGTGAAAATATTTACAACGAAAATATTAGAATGTAAAAAACCATAAACTACTGTTGTTAAATTACTTGTGTATGGCACTGCCAAATAAACTTTATGGCACTCTTTTGGAAGAACTGAAATAATACTTTTGTTGGGTTTTTATATTAAATTTCTACAAAAGATCAAATGTCTTTAGACTTCAACAAAAAAGTTCAAATTTCATAATTGTGATTCACTAAATAGAAAATTAATAAAAATAACCAAGTTTACTAAAACACAGATCACAATAATATTCTACTACATATATCAAATAAATACAAAAGAGCCTAATGTCCAAAATGTATAAAAAAGTTACCCCGTTATTGTAAACTCATAATTTGCGGTGACTATATGGTTGGTGTTGGTAGAGCTATGCTATTGGCAGGGTTGAGATCGATAAATCAGTATTTAAGCGGATCAAAAGGAACAAGAAAGAGAGAGAGGGAGGAAGAGAGGCATAGGAAGAAAAAAATGAGATATGCAACAGGGAGATAAGATCTAGAACAAATTCAGTGGAAATTTTTTTTAAGGGTTTATAGTTGTTTTGGGAAGTGTAACACCCCGATATTTTACAAGAAATATAATAAAAATAAAAATAAAAGCACATTTGGTACAGTGGTATAGGCGCATGTTGACATTTTTAGTGACCAAGGATCAAGCCCCATCGTCGCCCAAAATCTAGAGCGATATTTTTTTAGCTGGTTCGTTTCTAGCGATTTTCCTACGTATTTCAGCGTTGTTTCTGACATGTGGCGGCATCCCATTCGCTCCAGTGATGAAATAAGATGAGATGGCTAAATTTTATTGGTTAAGTGATGTGTATGGACTGGAATGGATAACCATTAAGTGTATGAAAGAACCAGATTTAATCTAAAATAATCTAATGGATTATATTCACTCAAACAATCTATAAATAAACCATCTAACATAAACCGAATCTCTTATCCAGCCGTCGCCATAATTCTACAGAAAAATTAGTGTGTATTATTCTTCCTCCTTTTCTCTACTAAATAAACAATCTCTACCAAATTAAATTATCTATATATATTCAAGCAATTTGGGGAATTTATAAGAATCAAAGGGAGAAAGATTAAAGCAAATCTTTTTTCAAATTTATGCAAGCTCAAGTGCGAGGTGAGTGGGAATTAATATGAAATAGAAAAATAAAGTAGTTCAATTTCAGTTCTTTTCTGACACGTTAATATGAATTAATTTCTGTTATTAATTGAGAATAGATGTAAATTATTGCAACTTCTTCTTCTTCTTCCACTTCTCAAATCTAATTCATGTTTGGTTTAAAATATGGGACATATAAATTGTCTATTCACGTCTTATGCCATAAATAAGATTGAAATTTATGTAAATTATTGTATCTTCTTCTTCTTCCACTTCTCAATTCTAATTCATGTTTGGGTTGAAATTTGGAACAAACAAATTGTTATTCACGTTTCATGGCGTAAATAAGATTGGTTTAATTAAATTGAATTAACTTTGTTATTCAATTTCTATTGGTAGAACAGGTTAGTTAAATAAATTCATAATATGTTACTTGAATAAAATTATGGTTTTGATTGATATAATTACATAATTTTGAATATGGTTTTGGAACAAAATTGGGAAGTTTAATTAGCATAATTGTTTGTTTCATATGTGGCCTAAAAATGTAAAAGTGGAATTTGGTGTAATTAAATGGTTTGTGACTATTGGATAAAAGTTTTGTACAGATTAAATCTCTAAAAGTAGAACGTAAATTAGGGTGGAAAAAAATGTAAATTAAATGGACCCTAAAGGCCAGTGTAAATCTGTAACAAAATGGCATAAAAATTACAAACAAAGCATACGGACTGAACGGACGTGAAATTGAAATACCATTTATGTAAGAAAATGGGAAATTATGAAATAACCAAATCAGATGTAAAATTGGCCAAAAGCGGATTAATGGAAATAAACAGTATGTAAACTGTAACGGTAAAATTAATTAATTTGGAAGCGATTTGGTAGGCAGACCTTGTAAAGGTCTGGATAGGTGTTTCATGCAGTTAAGACCAAAATATAGGTTTGGTTGTACGTACTAGGAACAGACAAGTAGGTTCGCAAGGATGTTTGTTATCTTTTATAGGTTGCTGGTACGTAGGATAGATAGCATCCACAATCGTAGGCTTCTTCAAGCAGATCGATGTGGACGGAACAGGACAAGTGTGCTCCGACGTAGGCTTCTTTAGGCAGATCGTTGGAGGATTTTGCGCAGCCGACCCAGCCGCGGGCGCTCTTTTGGAGGACCGACACTTTGGATAGGGGCTAGTCCACGTTGGTGACCGAGGAGACAAGAGGATAGGAGTCCAGTTTGGTGGAGCCTGAGCGCAACTTCGGGGTTCTGCGAGGTTGTTTGAGTCGGCGCCGATAAGACATGAGAGGCATTTCGTCATAGTGAATGGGTGAAGAGCATGACTTTCACGCTGTAGCACGTGGATAGGTAAGGACAGCTGGTCCGATAGGCCGATTGATGTTTAGTATTACTGCATGGTTGACTTCCCTAGAGTGAATATGGATTTTGGCTTCTTAGGAACTATATCTAAAAAGGATTCGCTGCATTATATTATTCACCCTCTGCGATATCCGGGGAAGACCTGGAATTAAACTATTTTATTCTTTCTGCTTCATTTTATTTCTCATTCAACAGACTTTATGTCGGACCCATTCCTATTTTTTCTATTTTCCCCAAATCATAGGAGGGTAGGTCTAGGTTGCAGTTCATTGCAGCTTGGATGGTCATTGGAGCAGTTGTTATCTTCAGCTTTTGTTTCTTTTGTTTCATATACTTCGTTTCTCTTTTCTGTACTTTACTCTATATATGGGGATCTATATTGTGAACTTTGTTACGTTTTATGTTTTGGTGGAGACTACTTGGTACCTTTGGTTTCATAAATAAATTTGGGATACTGTTATTATTAATGAAGGTGTTTTGCTATTAATTTATAATTAGTGAAAGTTTTCTTCCGTTGTAATATTTTAATCATTTTATGTTGTTGCCTTAGTCTCTGTGCTATATTATGGATTTTTATTTCACCCGCCCACCCGTGCTTCTAGTCATGTCCGATTTTCAGGGTGCCTAGAGGTGTGGATTGTCACAGTTGGTATCAGAGCTAAGGTTTCAGTAATCCTAAAAATATTTTAAAAATATAAAGGTTTTCGAATAATTTTTAAAAGATATTCCAAATAATACTTTTAAAAGTATATGTACATATTTTGGAAAAATAAAATTTAGAAATGCGTACCTCATATCTCTTCATCCCTATCTATTGAACTATTTGTGGAGTACCTAATCCCATCTTTTTAATATCCACAGACAGAAATGTCTGAACTACAAGATATCCCCAAAGTTCCAGGCCTTAGTATGCCTGCTTGTTTCAAACGTTATTTGCAGGCTACTGCACGAGCAGAGCCACCGGCTAGGGATGCTGCTCCGGTGGAACGGGCTCCAGCCCGTCCGCCAGGCATTCCAGGTTTTCCCAAGTTATGCAAGGACTACACCAGCTTAGGAGGTAAGCCGTTTCTTGGCACCGAGTCATATACTGAGGCGAGAGCTTGGATTCGTAGTTATGAGCAGATATTTGAACTTATGGGATTGGAGGACTTGGCTCGGAGGCAGTTGGCTTCATGGCAGTTGCAGGGAGAGGCTCTTTTTTGGTGGGAGATTGTGGATGCTGAGGCTGATAATTTGACTTGGGCGGATTTTCGTACTAGGTTTGAGAGGAAATTCTTATTGCAGGCTGAAGAGGGAGTGCAGCTAGAGAAATTTATATAGCTCAAGCAAGGGGATATGACAGTTGAGGAATATATTAATCAATTCAATGAGCTTGCCAGATTTGGACTAGACCTGATCAATACTCCTCACAAGAAGGCGCTGAAGTTCGCTATGGGTTTGAGTCAGCCACTGCAGAGTTTGGCGGTGAGCCACATTCTGATGGGAGCCACTTTTGAGGGATTCGTAGAGATGGCTTTATTTGCTAATACTGAGAAGAAAGGAGATGTGGTGTAGAAGAGTGATGGGAAGAAGTAGTGGAAAGGAAAGAGGAGAGGAGGAGGAGGGTCAGATGGAAAAAGGAAAGTTCCAAGGAAGGATTAGAAGTGCAATACTTGTGGGAAATCAGGTCATCTTGCTAAGGGTTGTAGAGGGGGAGGAGAGCGACCAAGACCGAGGTGCTATTTTTGGATCAAGTGGGGCATATGAAAAAGGACTGTCCGTCGAAGCCCAAGGATAGTTCACAGACACCTTCCCAGCCTGCTTAGGCTTATGCATTAGAGGCAGCTCCTTCCTCTACTACTCGTTCGGTTGTGGACAAGGGAAAGAAGGTGATCATCGAATGTGTGTTATCTATCTCTGATTTTCCTGTCTGTACCCTATTTGATTCTAGAGCTTCGCACTCTTTTATATCTAGTACTCTGGTAGAGGGCCTTGGTCTTGATGCTTGCGTAGTGACCGACCCGATAGTAGTATCAAATCCCGTATGAGGATCGGTCTATTTGTCCATGTTATGTCGGGATTTGAAATTGTTTATTTTAGGGGTTGAGTTTGACTGTAGTGCCTTTGTGTTGGGCTTTTCCGGGTTCGGGTTGATTCTGGTATGGATTGGCTATCCATGTATGGTGCTGTTCTTGATTGCGATAAGAGGGTAGTGAGGTTAGGCACTTGTAGTGGACGTACCTTGGAGGTATCTTATGATCCTAGAGGATTAGTCATGTTGAGCTACCTTTATTCTCTTGACTTATCACCCGATAGTTTTAGTTTGGTACCCATTGTTAGAGACTTTCCAGATGTGTTCGAGGAGGTTACTGGCCTTCCACCTCGAAGAGAGATCGAGTTGAAGATTTATCTTGTCGATAATGCCAAACCGGTTGCTTTACCGGTAAGGCATATGGCTCCTAAGGAATGTCGGAGTTGAGTAAGCAAATTGGAGAGCTTTTGCAGAAGGGCTTCATTCGTAGGAGCATTTTTGAGCGGGGCGCACCCGTCGTCTTTGCCACTAAGGCGGATGGCTCTCTCAGGATTTGCATAGATTATAGGTAGCTTAATAAGCCAACGAAGGAGAATCGTTATCCTCTTCCCCGAATAGACGATCTCTTCGACCAGCTAGTAGGAGCCAAGGTATTTTCACCGCTCGATTTGGCCACGGGATTTCATCAATTGCATGTGGCGGAGGATAGCATCGAGAAGACTGCGTTTAGGACTACAGATGGGTTTTTTGAGTGGTTAGTCATGCCATTTGGACTAACTAATGCTTGGGCATATTTTTTTGGACCTGATGAGTCGAGTATTTCGCGAATCGTTGAAGATGTTTGTGGTGGTGTTCGTCGACGACATTTTGGTTTATTCGCGAAGCAAGGAGGAGCATACTGTTCACTCAGAAGAAGTGCTTAGGACACTGCGAGCACATAAGTCGAAGGCGAAGTTCTCTAAGTTCCACTTTTGGAGGGATGAGGTTAGCATTTTGGGACACATCGTTTCAAAGGATGGACTTGCAGTAGATCCGGCGAAAGTGGCAGCAGTACAGGATTGGCAGATCCCTAAGAATGCCATGGACATAAGGAGTTTCCTTGGTCTTGCGGGCTACTATAGGGAGTTCATTAAGGACTTCGCTAGGATATCAGCTCCACTTACCCGCTTTACCAAGAAGAACTTAGCTTTTGTTTGGGATGCCAAGCGTGAGGATGCCTTTGGTCGATTGAAGGAAGCTTTGACTACCGCGCCCCTATTAGTATTACCGGATGGAACCAAGCCTTTCTCAGTTTATACAGATGCTAGTGGTATGGGGCTAGGGGCGGTACTGATGTAAGAAGGTATGGTAGTGTGCTATGCGAGTAGACATTTGAAAACGTATGAGAAGAACTACCCGATGCATGATCTTGAGTTGGCAACTATAGTTTTTGCTCTCAAGTCTTGGAGGCACTATCTCTTAGGAGAAAGATTTGAGCTTTTCATGGATTATAAGTCTTTAAAGTATATATTCTATCAGAAAGAATTCAATTCGAGTCAACAAAGATGGATGGAGTCTTTAGCCTCTTATGACTTTGAGATTTCCTATACCCCAGGCAAGGGTAATGTAGTGGCAGATGCGTTGAGTAGATGCAAAGTGATTTTAAGTCCTCTGTTTTTTGAATGGAAGCATTTGGAGTACATTTCTACCTTTTATTTTAGACCTCCATCGGATCTAGCTCTGGGATTGTTAGCAGCCCTCGACGTCCAGCCTACTTTGATGAAGCAGATTGCACTACAAGAAAACTAGCCTTTAGTTGCATAAATTGGTGGCATTTATTTGTGAATGCAACTAAAAACATTTCACCCTATAGTCAAAACGTGGCAAAAATTATTTTACCTTTCGCGCCTTACCAAAATCTTTCCGCCTAAGTCTAATAAACGTAACCAGTACATTCCCTATCATTAAATTATCAAACACTTATAAATTTTCTAAACCTAAGGAACAAAATTTCCCAAATCGCTTCAAAATAATTTCCCAAATAGCTTTTTGATTCAACCGTTCCTCTCCACATCACTCATCTCCACATCGTCCTTTATTCTCACCGTCGCATCTACTCCTCTCCACATCATCGTGGTAGCTCTCCAGCACGATTTTCTCCTCGTGGTGCCCTAAATAGGTACATTTAGGTTGAATTTTATAAATCGATTTTCTAATTGTGATTAAAGCTTGCGCATAAAATTGTTTGTGATTATTTCTGGTTGTTCGTTATGTTTACTATTATATTGATACTGCAAGTTATTATAGATTATATTGCAAGTTATTTTGTGATTGTTTGTGATTACTGTAGGTTTTATTTTGTGATTGTTTGTGATTACATCTTAGAATGTAATTGTACAGTTTATTGTTTTGATATTTTCAATAAAAAATAGAATTTTTATTGAGTAATTTTTTGATTGTTTGCATTGTAATTACTGCAAGGGTATCCCAGTTATTTTGTGATTACTGACGTCATTACTGCAAGGGTAGCTCAGTTATTTTGTGATTGTTTGCATTGTGATTTATTAGTTAACGAAACCGGATGAGCAATCTATTACTGGTTGGAAACATGTGTTTTTCTGGTTCTACAAATAGTAAAATTTGATAGAAATGATACAATACTACTTAATAAAGAAAGCAATTTGTCTACCTTTTATTTTACAAGGAAATAACAAATACAAATATGTATTACCATATATTCATTCACAGTTTGGACCTTGTACACCATTTCTGTTCCTCAAAAGTTATAGGTACTTTCATAAACTTCAATGCCAAGAAAATCTTTCACTCATGAAAGCTTTTCTTGCTTAGTTCTTAAAATAAATCGTTCAACATGGCTAGGAGAACAATTTTTAATGCAAAAAGAAATAAAATGATACTGTCAAGTAAACCTTAGTAGCGGTTGTCTTTGTAATGTGGACCTTAGTGATGGACAAGTAGAGCTATATGGATGCAACAACTAATAATACAAGCAACCAATGTTAACACACACTTATAAAATTCATACTAACATCTTTGGTATTTTTGAAATAAAAATAAAGGATGTGTCCATATATATTTTGCAGTAACAGCAAACTCTCAGTAATTTTAATCAACTTTAGGCTTAATTGATCTAAATCAGTTAACTTCAGAAAATTTTTATTAGCACATACATATCACAATACATGCATTAAAGAGTGTTAACTTTACTTTTTTTATCGAACCCAGATTTTCTCTGCTGTTAGTACTTCAAGTCAATGTTTAAGTGTGTGTCTTTTGTGGATCATTTTTCTGCAAATGCACAAATAATGTTTCATGTCAATGTTTATGCTCAGCGTTCATGGACTAAAAAGGAATTTGAAACCATTCTATGGTCACATTCCCATCTTAAATATTATCTATACATAGAAAGGGAAACTTGATATCAAAAATTTCATAATGAAGGACTAATTAGCTATAAATTCACTACGATAGCCTGAATATATTGATGTTGTGTTGTTTTTATAATAGAATATCATTTTTGAAACCAGTTTTTTTTCTAGGAAATGTTGGATTTGATTGGGTTCATGTTTGATAACTAGACAATGTAGGATCTAGATTAACCCTAGAGGGGGGGGGGTGAATAGGGTTATAGCAAATTTTCATGAAGTTTATAAAATTAAACGCAATAACAAACTGCAGAGAAGTAAATATGCTGAAAAGTAAATCACACACAAAATTTACCTAGTTTCGACAACCCCTGCCTACTGCTGCATTCCCAGATTTCTATTAGAATTAAACAGTCTCCCACTTACAAACACTCTAACAGACTCACACACCCTGCTACCGCCTTTAGAGTTTTGCAAACTCGCACACCCTGCTCACTGAACTAATCCTAACTAGACAATCTGACACAACCTAACCTCTAGGTGGTGATTTACCAAAGTTTAGACTTTTAAAAACAAAAACAGAAAATAAAAACAAATTAAAAACAAAATAACCCCTTTAAAAAATAACCCTAGTTTTATTACTAAGCCCTAATACAATTTCGTGGCCGCCCCTTTTATAATTTAACCCGTTATCTTTTATCTTCGTTCCTCTGTGAAAATGGCGGTCGTTCCTTTTTCTCTTGATTACAATTAGGGCTTTCGTCCTTTGATCCAAATTAGGGTTTTGTGAAGAGCCGACTTTATGTTGATCGATTCGCGTGGATAATTCGTAAGTAGCTTTGATCGATCTTTTCCTTGTTGCTTGCTTTGGCTGCTTTAGTGAGTTCGATACTTGCTTCGGTAGGGATTTATGCTTTAATGCTCTTTTATTTTCGTACTCGAACTCTATTATTTTATTTCCAGTGATGATTGGGCTTTTATATAGGATTCGATCCCTATATTTTTCGTTTGTACAAATTTGCTTGAATTCGTCAAATCCTTTTCTCTGCCGCTTGATATTGTTTTGATGCTCGAGATGGTTTCCGACTTCTTCAAAATACGTATATATTGTGATTCTTTCTTACTCTTCACGGTGTTGAATTTGAGTCGTTCACCACGTCTCTGACCTGTTCATATGTGTATATTTTTGATTACATGGTTCGAACTTGTTGCCATGGTCATCACGGTGTTGACTTCAACCATTTCTGATTTCATGAATTTCTGGCTTTGACTTGTACGTTCGAATTCATTGCCTTGGTCATGACTGTTTTTACCTACACACTTGTTTATGCTTGACAGTTGCTGTTGAGCTTTGTTCGAACTGGTTTGGATTGCATTTGCATTATCTTTGTTGTAACTCGGAGTCTGGTCATGTTAATGTTGTTGAGCCACCGAGTCAGTTTGCATTATTAACTTGATTAGTCTCCAGTTTCATGTTGCCACCTCTGTTTTGCTTTTGTTCAAACTGTACACTGTTTAGTTTGGACATGTGATTCTAGGTTTCTCTACATTGTGAGTCTAATTCAAATATATGCTGCTTGATTGGGATTTATCTTGCTGTTGAACTTGTCTGGAGCATTTGAACACTTTGGTTTGTGTTTGAAAAACTTTGAACTCAGTAGCTTGATGTCTACATGCTTTTGTTCTTGATGGTCTGATTCCTTTGTTTGTTGGTTGGTTGGTTTCACTTGCATCTGGTCTCACTTCTGGTCTCACTTGACATCTTTGATTGGTCTGTTACTTTTTAGCTTCAAGTCTGGTTCTTGAGCACTCTAGTTCCATGAACATATGATGGCATATGCTTTGTATTTATTTTTCCTGTCCACTGTTGTATTCATGTGTTCATGTGAGTTGGGCTTGAAGATCAGTTGTATACTGTGTTGATTTCTTAGTTTTGGATTGTTGCTTTTGCATTTGAGTTGAGTCATGGCAACAATGGCTTGGCCTTTGCATTCTGTTTGTTGTTTGGTGCCTACTTGAATTTGTGTAGACTGTCTTGACCACTTGATTGTATTCAAATTTGATTTTCGAATTACACCTGAGTTGAATCCGATTTGGATTTGGCCTTGTGACATCATTTTATTGCACTTGAGTTGAATCCTGTATATGGGTTTGACCTGTGCTCATTTGTCCCTGTATATTGATCAAGTGTACATATATATCGGTGTACACGGCCTTGTGGCATGTACAGTGATACACTGTGCATGTCACAAGTTGTTCGTGTGTGTGATAAATTCAGAATCAAATGATGACGAACAACCCAAATAACCGAGGCAAATAATATTTTCAAAATCCACATTTTATTTTATATTGCAAAAATATTTCTTTTTCAATTTTACTGCGTTAGTGAATATTTTTGCAGATTGCTCAGATACGGGATTCACACTGAAGTGAAGTTGAAGATAAAACTACGAGTGTGAGTGAAATGTAGCGAGGAAATGATGTAACTATGAAATTGTGATGTAATTGTATTGTGATCAAAATTGATGTAATTGTATTGTGACTGTAATTGTATTGTGACTGTAATTGTATAGTTATAGTGAGAGCTTGAAATTGTACTATCAAAAATTGTAATAAATATTTGTTTGAATAAAATATTCGTTTGAATTCCAATTCTGTGTTATTTATTTTATTCAGCAAATATTTATTTTATCTGTGAAATAAAATAGTACAATATTAAATACATTTAAATGAATGTATATATGTTTATTATCATCAAACAAAAAAAACATATACATGCATATTCCATAATCTCCCCCTTTTGATGATAACAAACATATATTTAAGATTTTGACTATTTTAAATGTATTTGATTATTCAATTTGCTCCCCCTATTTAAATGCTCTCTCCTACACAATACTCCCCCTACATATATGCATGAGAACAAACAATTCAAATGAGCCTATATGCAAATAGAAAATACGTGAATTTTATTTTCCAAAATCTTAACCTTTCTCTCCCCCTTTTGTTATCAGCAAAAGAATAATAGTAATAGAAAAATAGAGATATAGTGATAGACATTAATACAATATTAAGGCTCAATCGAGTGTAATTATTAATTTCAATAAGAAAATCAAACAAAAATCATAAATACTTTAATTGACGCATATTCCACTTTAGAATGATATGAATGATTTCATCGATTAAAACCATATAGTTGTGTCTATTTGTGGTATATTTATTTCAGGAAATTTGAATATCTACGAACCATGCATAACCGTTAGGACTTTTAAATGAGATTAGTAGTATTCTAAATTTTTATTTTAAAAATGAATTCAAGTATCTTCTAACCACGCATAACCGTGAGGACTTTTAAATGGGATTAGAATCAACTTGCCTATTTAATCAATCAATTTTGATATGCGTTCCATACATACATAACCGTGAGGACTTTTAAATGAGCATGGAAGCACATAATCAAAAATCCAAGTAACTCACCCATGCATAACCGTGAGGACTTTTAAATGAGAGTTTATATTTTGGATAATATTATTTATTGTTAGAAGTATAATAAAATTGAAGCACAAATGATTTCCCGTTTAAACTACCACATATTGACATACTATATTGTCTTTTTGATGAGTGATGGTCGATAGAAAAATGATAGAAATAGAAATGATCATGGAATATTTATCACCAAAAAAAAGTTTTTATAACTCTTGTTTAAATTTCTAAAGAAATTTTCTAATTATACTTTCTCAAGTCATAATATATGATTAATATCAACACTCATCTTATTTTCAATCACTATCTATCTTTTTAGATAATTATTAGGGGGTCAGATCAGTTACCATAGTTATTTAAAATCAATTTTTCTTAAATAACTAATCTGATACAAGGTCAACAGAAATTATTTTCTAGAAGGGGTTTTTAAGAAAAATTTCTGCTAAAATAGAAATTATTTCAAGTCAAAAATATGCAGATATTTTCTATGAAAAACAAATGATGCAGCAAATGAATGTCTCGAAATATAATCACGTTCCACGAGTAATTTTTCTATAAACTACATTACCAGTGTGATCTGCATCTGACTTTAAATTTCACTCAATATTCACTCGTTGGATGTCATAGACCAGATTCTGAAATTTCAACGAACTATCTCAGAATTATTTTCAACAATTTTTAAATGAAATGATTTTAAATTGAAATCGTGTTAACCATCAAACAAATATCTTATAGTCAGATTTAGAAACCGTAGGATCAACAGTCATTAAAACATCGTTATTATTTCAAAACAATTTCTTGAAGTTTCACCAATTTCATAAAGTTTCAACAATTTCTTAAAAACCTTTTTATAGCATGAGTAATCAGTAATCAATCAACATCATAATTTGTCCAAACAGATTAAGTTCAATGAAAAAAATAGTTGGTCAACTTTTAAGCACAAATCAAAGTCATAGATAAGAGCAAGTCATGAAAGATCACATCAAGTAAGTTAGAATCTGTCAACCATCATAATTAATTCAAGTAATTCTATTTAAAGATGATTGGTTAAAAAAAATCAGTATTAACATCATCAATCATTTCACATAACTAACTGATTTAATTCAGATTATGGTGCAGATTTTCACATTTTATCTATCGTTTGAAAATAAATACAATTACCTATTTTACCTGTACGATAATCTTTCGTTGTTTGCCCATTGTGAATCTGTCACCTTTATACTAGGCTAAGGAACGTTGATTTGTCGCCTGTTGTGTGTCTGGAACAGCCAGAATGCAGATAACACTAATGTTGTTCCTTAGCCTGCCACCACACTTACACGGTAAAAGATTTTTGTGACCTATTTGTTTTTATAGGTCCATGGTTATTAGTGGCAGAATAATTTGATGAATATATTTGAGTAGACCCAAAACTATTAATATATGTTCCTTTTGGCACCCAAACTTGTTTTGTCCTTTCATTCTTGTTCCAATAGACATGAAAGTTGTTTGTAGAATTCTTAGGAACCCAAACTTGTATAAATTTTGTGTTCTTGTTCCTATGACTATAATTTTCCGCACGATGTCCAATTATTCCACATCTAGCAAAGACACTCTTACCTTTTGCATCATCAACTTGTGTTTTCCCAAAACCTAGTCCTTTTCTGTTGTTAGCAAAAAGTTGGTTTCCCAATAACATGTTGAATGATTTTTCTCCTCTTGAAAAGTTATTCAGAGTTTTCTCAAGATTTTGGACTTTGGTTTTTAGTGTTGTGTTTTCAGTCACAAGTGAGGTGCATCTATTTATAAAATCCTTTCTCCTAGTGTCAATGATTTCCTTAAGACTCAAGTTTTCTTTTTCAAGATTCTCAAAGTTATTTTTAAGCTTTGATAATTCTGAATCTAAAATTTTGCATTTTTTACAGTCTAGGTTTTGAATATTTTCAAGTTCAGTTTCTAACCTAGTATTTTCGTGGACAAGTTCTCTCCTATCAGATTTCAGTTTTTCGATTTTAGAATCAAGAGTATCAATTGTTTTAGTAAGATCACAACACATAAAAACAAGTTCTTTATAAGAATAGTTAGTTACCTCGCTAGATTCCTCCGAGCTTGCTTCTGAATCTGATTTTGTCATAAGACATAAATTAGCCTCCTCTGAGCTATTATTCGAAACTTCCTCTCCTTCTTCATCATCCCAAGTCGCTGCAAAGGCCTTTTTCTTCTTTTTCTTTCCTTTGTTGTTTTTGAGAAGTGGACAGTTTTATTTGAAGTGGCCAGGCTTATTGCAGTTATAGCAAGTCAATTCATTATCGGAATTGTCAGAATCTTTTGACCTATTACCATTTGTTTTCTTCTTGCGTGGCCCGAATCTTGACCATTTTCTAAGATTATTGACAGCCATTGCAAGCTCTTCAATTGGATCTTCTTCTTCTTCATCGCTCTCTTCTTTGCTCTTTAAGGCAATCGTCTTCTTCTTTGATTCGGAGTTGTTGCGTTCCTCCTTTATTTTTAGCTCAAGCTCATATGTCATCAAGTTGCCGATCAATTCCTCCATGCTTAGTTTACTCAGATCTTTCGATTCTTGTATTGCCGTGACTTTTGCCTCAAAGTTCATTGGTAATACTCGTAGCACCTTCCTCACAAGCTCTACCTCAGTGAATACCTTCCCAAGCACTCTAGCATTGTACACCAAAGTTGAAAAGCGTCCAAACATGTCCTTTATGCTCTCGCCTTTGTCCATCACAATATTCTCGTATTCATTGCTGAATAGGGCTATACGAGACTCCTTGACTTGAGAAGTTCCTTCATGTGTCACCTCCAAGGTATGCCAAATTTCCTGCGCAGTTGTACAATGAGAAATTCTATTAAATTCATTCTTATCAAGAGCACAGATCAAAGCATTCATGGCTTTAGCATTTGTAGTTTTTAATTTCTTATCGTTAGCGTCCCATCTATCCTTAGGTTTAGGAATCTCAGTATCACCAACAGTTGTAGTGGGAGCTTTATAACCAGTTTCAATAATGTCCCAAACATAATAATCAACAGAACTAAGATAAATACTCATCCTAACTTTCCAGTAAGCATAATCATTCCCATTAAACATTGGTGGCCTAGCAATAGATTGCCCCTCAGAAAAAGCATTATTTGATGAATTCATGACTCTAGAGTTAAAGAAAAATACCGGGCTCTGATACCACTTGTAGGATCTAGATTAACCCTAGATGGGGGGGGTGAATAGGGTTATAGCAAATTTTCACGAAGTTTATAAAATTAAACGCAATAACAAACTGCAGAGAAGTAAATATGCTGAAAAGTAAATTACACACAAAATTTACCCAGCTTCGGCAACCCCTGCCTACTGCTGCATTCCCAGATTTCTATTAGAATTAAACAGTCTCCCGCTTACAAACACTCTAACAGACTCGCACACCTTGCTACCGCCTATAGAGTTTTGCAAACTCGCACACCCTGCTCACTGAACTAATCCTAACTAGACAATCTGACACAACCTAACCTCTAGGTGGTGATTTGCCAAAGTTTAGACTTTTAAAAACAAAAACAGAAAATAAAAACAAATTAAAAACAAAATAACCCCTTTAAAAAATAACCCTAGTTTTATTACTAAGCCCTAATACAATTTCGTGGCCGCCCCTTTTATAATTTAACCCGTTCTCTTTTATCTTCGTTCCTCTGTGAAAATGGAGGTCGTTCCTTTTTCTCTTGATTACAATTAGGGATTTCGTCGTTTGATCCAAATTAGGATTTTGTGAAGAGCCGACTTTATGTTGATCGATTCGCGTGTATAATTCGTGAGTAGCTTTGATCGATCTTTTCCTTGTTGCTCGCTTTGGTTGCTTCAGTGAGTTCGATACTTGCTTCGGTAAGGATTTATGCTTTAATGCTCTTTTATTTTCGTACTCGAACTCTATTATTTTATTGCCAGTGATGATTGGGCTTTTATATAGGATTCGATCCCTATATTTTTCGTTCGTACAAATTTGCTTGAATTCGTCAAATCTTTTTCTCTGCCGCTTGATATTGTTTTGATGCTCGAGATGGTTTCTGACTTCTTCAAAATACGTATATATTGTGATTCTTTCTTGCTCTTCACGGTGTTGAATTTGAGTCGTTCACCACGTCTCTGACCTTTTCATATGCGTATATTTTTGATTACATGGTTCGAACTTGTTGCCTTGGTCATCATGGTGTTGACTTCAACCATTTCTGATTTCATGAATTTCTGGCTTTGACTTGTACGTTCGAATTCATTGCCTTGGTCATGACTGTTTTTACCTGCACACTTGTTTATGCTTGACAGTTGCTGTTGAGCTTTGTTCGAACTGGTTTGGATTGCATTTGCATTATCTTTGTTGTAACTCGGAGTCTGGTCATGTTAATGTTGTTGAGTTACCGAGTCAGTTTGCATTATTAACTTGATTAGTCTCCAGTTTCATGTTGCCACCTCTGTTTTGCTTTTGTTCAAACTGTACACTGTTTAGTCTGGACATGTGATTCTGGGTTTCTCTGCTTTGTGAGTCTGATTCAAATATATGCTGCTTGATTGGCATTTATCTTGCTGTTGAACTTGTCTGGAGCATTTGAACACTTTGGTTTGTGTTTGAAAAACTTTGAACTCAGTAGCTTGATGTCTACATGCTTTTGTTCTTGATGGTCTGATTCCTTTGTTTGTTGGTTGGTTGGTTTCACTTGCATCTGGTCTCACTTCTGGTCTCACTTGACATCTTTGATTGGTCTGTTGCTTTGTAGCTTCAAGTCTGGTTCTTGAGCACTCTAGTTCCATGAACATATGATGCCATATGCTTTGTATTTATTTTTCCTGTCCACTGTTGTATTCATGTGTTCATGTGAGTTGGGCTTGAAGATCAGTTGTATACTGTGTTGATTTCTTAGTTTTGGATTGTTGCTTTTGCATTTGAGTTGAGTCATGGCAACAATGGCTTGGCCTTTGCATTTTGTTTGTTGTTAGGTGCCTCCTTGAATTTGTGTAGACTGTCTTGACCACTTGATTGTATTCGAATTTGATTTTCGAATTACACCTGAGTTGAATCCGATTTGGATTTGACCTTGTGACATCATTTTATTGCACTTGAGTTGAATCCTATATATGGGTTTGACCTGTGCTCATTTGTCCCTGTATATTGATCAAGTGTACATATATATCGGTGTACACGGTCTTGTGGCATGTACAGTGATAAACTGTGCATGTCATAAGTTGTTCGTGTGTGTGATAAATTCAGAATCAAATGATGACGAACAACCCAAATAACCGAGGCAAATAATATTTTCAAAATCCACATTTTATTTTATATTGCAAAAATATTTCTTTTTCAATTTTACTGCGTTAGTGAATATTTTTGCAGATTGCTCAGATACGGGATTCACACTGAAATGAAGTTGAAGATAAAACTACGAGTGTGAGTGAAATGTAGTGAGGAAATGATGTAACTATGAAATTGTGATGTAATTGTATTGTGATCAAAATTGATGTAATTGTATTGTGACTGTAATTGTATAGTTATAGTGAGAGCTTGAAATTGTACTATCAAAAATTGTAATAAATATTTGTTTGAATAAAATATTCGTTTGAATTCCAATTCTGTGTTATTTATTTTATTCAGCAAATATTTATTTTATCTGTGAAATAAAATAGTACAATATCAAATACATTTAAATGAATGTATATATGTTTATTATCATCAAACAAAAAAACATATACATGCATATTCCACAATCTCCCCCTTTTGATGATAACAGACATATATTTAAGATTTTGACTATTTTAAATGTATTTGATTATTCAATTTGCTCCCCCTATTTAAATGTTCTCTCTCTACACAATACTCCCCCTACATATATGCATGAGAATAAAAAATTCAAATGAGCCTATATGCAAATAGAAAATACGTGAATTTTATTTTCCAAAATCTTAACCTTTCTCTCCCCCTATTGTTTTCAGCAAAAGAATAATAGTAATAGAAAAATAAAGATATAGTGATAGACATTAATACAATATTAAAGCTCAATCGAGTGTAATTATTAATTTCGATAAGAAAATTAAACAAAAATCATAAATACTTTAATTGACGCATATTCCACTTTAGAATGATATGAATGATTTCATCGATTAAAACCATATAGTTGTGTCTATTTGTGGTATATTTATTTCAAGAAATTTGAATATCTACTAACCATGCATAACCGTTAGGACTTTTAAATGAGATTAGTAGTATTCTAAATTTTTATTTTAAAAATGAATTCAAGTATCTTCTAACCGTGCATAACCGTGAGGACTTTTAAATGGGATTAGAATCAACTTGCCTATTTAATCAATCAATTTTGATAGGCGTTCCATACATACATAACCGTGAGGACTTTTAAATGAGCATGGAAGCACATAATCAAAAATCCAAGTAACTCACCCATGCATAACCGTGAGGACTTTTAAATGAGAGTGTATATTTTGGATATTATTATTTATTGTTAGAAGTATAATAAAATTGAAGCACAAATGATTTCCCGTTTAAACTACCACATATTGACATACTATATTGTCTTTTTGATGAGTGATGGTCGATAGAAAAATGATAGAAATAGAAATGATCATGGAATATTTATCACCAAAAAAAGTTTTTATAACTCTTGTTTAAATTTCTAAAGAAATTTTCTAATTATACTTTCTCAAGTCATAATATATGATTAATATCAACACTCATCTTATTTTCAATCACTATCTATCTTTTTAGATAATTATTAGGGGGTCAGATCAGTTACCATAGTTAATTAAAATCAATTTTTCTTAAATAACTAATCTGATACAAGGCCAATAGAAATTATTTTCTAGAAGAGGTTTTTAAGAAAAATTTATGCTAAAATAGAAATTATTTCAAGTCAAAAATATGCAGATATTTTATTTGAAAAAAAATGATGCAGCAAATGAATGTCTCGAAATATAATCACGTTCCACTAGTAATTTTTCCATCAACTACATTACCAGTGTGATCTACATCTGACTTTAAATTTCACTCAATATTCACTCGTTGGATGTCATAGACCAGATTGTGAAATTTCAACGAACTATCTCAGAATTATTTTCAACAATTTTTAAACGAAATGATTTTAAATTGAAATCGTGTTAACCATCAAACAAATATCATAGAGTTAGATTTAGAAACCGTAGGATCAACAGTCATTAAAACATCGTTATTATTTCAAAACAATTTCTTGAAGTTTCACCAATTTCATAAAGTTTCAACAATTTCTTAAAAACCTTTTTATAGCATGAGTAATCTGTAATCAATCAACATCATAATTTGTCCAAACAGATTAAGTTCAATGAAAAAAATAGTTGGTCTACTTTTAAGCACAAATCAAAGTCATAGATAAGAGCAAGTCATGAAAGATCACATCAAGTAAGTTAGAATCTGTCAACCATCATAATTACTTCAAGTAATTATATTTAAAGATGATTGGTTAAAAAAATCAGAATTAACATCATCAATCATTTCACATAACTGGCTGATTTAATTCAGATTATGGTGCAGATTTTCACATTTTATCTATCGTTTGAAAATAAATACAATTACCTATTTTACCTGTACGATAATCTTTCGTTGTTTTCCTATTGTGAATCTGTCACCTTTATACTAGGCTAAGGAACGTTGATTTGTCGCCCGTTGTGTGTCTGGAATAGCCAGAATCCAGATAACACTAATGTTGTTCCTTAGCCTACCACCACACTTACACGGTAAAAGATTTTTGTGACCTATTTTTTTTATAGGTCCATGGTTGTTAGTGGCAGAATAATTTGATGAATATGTTTGAGTAGACCCAAAACTATTAATATTGTTCCTTTTGGCACCCAAACTTGTTTTGTCCTTTCATTCTTGTTCCAATAGACATGAAAGTTGTTTATAGAATTCTTAGGAACCCAAACTTGTATAAATTTTGTGTTCTTGTTCCTATGACTATAATTTTCAGCACGATGTCCAATTATTCCACATCTAGCAAAGACACTCTTACCTTTTGCATCATCAACTTGTGTTTTCCCAAAACCTAGTCCTTTTCTGTTGTTAGCAAAAAGTTGGTTTCCCAATAACATGTTGAATGATTTTTCTCCTCTTGAAAAGTTATTCAGAGTTTTCTCAAGATTTTGGACTTTGGTTTTTAGTGTTGTGTTTTCAGTCATAAGTGAGGTGCATCTATTTATAAAATCCTTTCTCCTAGTGTCAATGATTTCCTTAAGACTCAAGTTTTCTTTTTCAAGATTCTCAAAGTTATTTTTAAGCTTTGATAATTCTGAATCTAAAATTTTGCATTTTTTACAGTCTAGGTTTTGAATATTTTCAAGTTCAGTTTCTAACCTAGTATTTTCGTGGACAAGTTCTCTCCTATCAGATTTCAGTTTTTCGATTTTAGAATCAAGAGTATCAATTGTTTTAGTAAGATCACAACACATAAAAACAAGTTCTTTATAAGAATAGTTACTTACCTCGCTAGATTCCCCCGAGCTTGCTTCTGAATCTGATTTTGTCATAAGACACAAATTAGCCTCCTCTGAGCTATTATTAGAAACTTCCTCTCCTTCTTCATCATCCCAAGTCGCTGCAAAGGCCTTTTTCTTCTTTTTCTTTCCTTTGTTGTTTTTGAGAAGTGGACAGTTTTGTTTGAAGTGGCCAGGCTTATTGCAGTTATAGCAAGTCAATTCATTATCGGAATTGTCAGAATCTTTTGACCTATTACCATTTGTTTTCTTCTTGCGTGGCCCGAATCTTGACCATTTTCTAAGATTATTGACAGCCATTGCAAGCTCTTCAATTGGATCTTCTTCTTCTTCATCGCTCTCTTCTTTGCTCTTTAAGGCAATCGTCTTCTTCTTTGATTCAGAGTTGTTGCGTTCCTCCTTTGTTTTTAGCTCAAGCTCATATGTCATCAAGTTGCCGATCAACTCCTCCATGCTTAGTTTACTCAGATCTTTCGATTCTTGTATTGCCGTGACTTTTGCCTCAAAGTTCATTGGTAAGACTCGTAGAACCTTCCTCACAAGCTCTACCTCAGTGAATACCTTCCCAAGCGCTCTAGCATTGTACACCAAAGTTGAAAAGCGTCCAAACATGTCCTTTATGCTCTCGCCTTTGTCCATCACAATATTCTCGTATTCATTGTTGAATAGGGCTATACGAGACTCCTTGACTTGAGAAGTTCCTTCATGTGTCACCTCCAAGGTATGCCAAATTTCCTGAGCAGTTGTACAATGAGAAATTCTATTAAATTCATTCTTATCAAGAGCACAGATCAAAGCATTCATGGCTTTAGCATTTGTAGTTTTTAATTTCTTATCGTTAGCGTCCCGTCTATCCTTAGGTTTAGGAATCTCAGTATCACCAACCGTTATAGTGGGAGCTTTATAACCAGTTTCAATAATGTCCCAAACATCATAATCAACAGAACTAAGATAAATACTCATCCTAACTTTCCAGTAAGCATAATCATTCCCATTAAACATTGGTGGCCTAGCAATAGATTGCCCCTCAGAAAAAGCATTATTTGATGAATTCATGACTCTAGAGTTAAAGAAAAATACCGGGCTCTGATACCACTTATAGGATCTAGATTAACCCTAGAGGGGGGGGGGGGGTGAATAGGATTATAGCAAATTTTCACGAAGTTTATAAAATTAAACGCAATAACAAACTGCAGAGAAGTAAATATGCTGAAAAGTAAATCACACACAAAATTTACCCAGCTTCGGCAACCCCTTCCTACTGCTGCATTCCTAGATTTCTATTAGAATTAAACAGTCTCCCTCTTACAAACACTCTAACAGACTCGCACACCTTGCTACCGCCTATAGAGTTTTGCAAACTCGCACACCCTGCTCACTGAACTAATCCTAACTAGACAATCTGACACAACCTAACCTCTAGGTGGTGATTTACCAAAGTTTAGACTTTTAAAAACAAAAACAGAAAATAAAAACAAATTAAAAACAAAATAACCCCTTTAAAAAATAACCCTAGTTTTATTACTAAGCCCTAATACAATTTCGTGGCCGCCCCTTTTATAATTTAACCCGTTCTCTTTTATCTTCGTTCCTCTGTGAAAATGGCAGCCGTTCCTTTTTCTCTTGATTACAATTAGGGCTTTCGTCCTTTGATCCAAATTAGGGTTTTGTGAAGAGCCGACTTTATGTTGATCGATTCGCGTGTATAATTCGTGAGTAGCTTTGATCGATCTTTTCCTTGTTGCTCGCTTTGGCTGCTTCAGTGAGTTCGATACTTGCTTCGGTAATGATTTATGCTTTAATGCTCTTTTATTTTCGTACTCGAACTCTATTATTTTATTGCCAGTAATGATTGGGCTTTTATATAGGATTCGATCCCTATATTTTTCGTTCGTACAAATTTGCTTGAATTCGTCAAATCTTTTTCTCTGCCGCTTGATATTGTTTTGATGCTCGAGATGGTTTCTGACTTCTTCAAAATACGTATATATTGTGATTCTTTCTTGCTCTTCACGGTGTTGAATTTGAGTCGTTCACCACGTCTCTGACCTGTTCATATGCGTATATTTTTTATTACATGGTTCGAACTTGTTGCCTCGGTCATCACGGTGTTGACTTCAACCATTTCTGATTTCATGAATTTCTGGCTTTGACTTGTACGTTCGAATTCATTGCCTTGGTCATGACTGTTTTTACCTGCACACTTGTTTATGCTTGACAGTTGCTATTGAGATTTGTTCGAACTGGTTTGGATTGCATTTGCATTATCTTTGTTGTAACTCGGAGTCTGGTCATGTTAATGTTGTTGAGCCACCGAGTCAGTTTGCATTATTAACTTGATTAGTCTCCAGTTTCATGTTGCCACCTCTGTTTTGCTTTTGTTTAAACTGTACACTGTTTAATCTGGACATGTGATTCTGGGTTTCTCTGCATTGTGAGTCTGATTCAAATATATGCTGCTTGATTGGCATTTATCTTGCTGTTGAACTTGTCTGGAGCATTTGAACACTTTGGTTTGTGTTTGAAAAACTTTGAACTCAGTAGCTTGATGTCTACATGCTTTTGTTCTTGATGGTCTGATTCCTTTGTTTGTTGGTTGGTTGGTTTCACTTGCATCTGGTCTCACTTCTGGTCTCACTTGACATCTTTGATTAGTCTGTTGCTTTGTAGCTTCAAGTCTGGTTCTTGAGCACTCTGGTTCCATGAACATATGATGGCATATGCTTTGTATTTATTTTTCTTGTCCACTGTTGTATTCATGTGTTCATGTGAGTTGGGCTTGAAGATCAGTTGTATACTGTGTTGATTTCTTTGTTTTGGATTGTTGCTTTTTCATTTGAGTTGAGTCATGGCAACAATGGCTTGGCCTTTGCATTTTGTTTGTTGTTTGGTGCCTCCTTGAATTTGTGTAGATTGTCTTGACCACTTGATTGTATTCGAATTTGATTTTCGAATTACACCTGAGTTGAATCCGATTTGGATTTGACCTTGTGACATCATTTTATTGCACTTGGGTTGAATCCTGTATATGGGTTTGACCTGTGCTCATTTGTCCCTGTATATTGATCAAGTGTACATATATATCGGTGTACACGGCCTTGTGGCATGTATAGTGATACACTGTGCATGTCACAAGTTGTTCGTGTGTGTGATAAATTCAGAATCAAATGATGACGAACAACCCAAATAACCGAGGCAAATAATATTTTCAAAATCCACATTTTATTTTATATTGTAAAAATATTTCTTTTTCAATTTTACTGCGTTAGTGAATATTTTTGCAGATTGCTCAGATACGGGATTCACACTGAAGTGAAGTTGAAGATAAAACTACGAGTGTGAGTGAAATGTAGTGAGGAAATGATGTAACTATGAAATTGTGATGTAATTGTATTGTGATCAAAATTGATGTAATTGTATTGTGACTGTAATTGTATAGTTATAGTGAGAGCTTGAAATTGTACTACCAAAAATTGTAATAAATATTTGTTTGAATAAAATATTCGTTTGAATTCCAATTCTGTGTTATTTATTTTATCAGCAAATATTTATTTTATCTGTGAAATAAAATAGTACAATATCAAATACATTTAAATGAATGTATATATGTTTATTATCATCAAACAAAAAAAACATATACATGCATATTCCACAGACACACTAAGATTGCACTAACAGTCAAATCATCTTTCTTCAAAACCTTGCACTGATATATCGATTACAATACATAACTAAATGAAATAACAATAGAAAAATACTTAGAAGAAACAACAATTACCGAATTATAAAATGTATTACCGAATTATAAAATACACTTGCTGATGTGATATTCTACTATTTCAGTATTATTTTCACGAGCTTGAAATATTTTCTTAGTTTCAGACTAGAAATTTGAAAGATAATATTTTGATTTTTAAACATTCGTATATTTTCCAACCAGTACGACTTCATTTAAGGCAGTATGGAAGATCCACACCCGCATTCGCAAATGTATGGATTACTCATGTTTAATATGTTCTTTTTATATGCAATTTTAATTACCATTTGCTGAATGGCTTCACATTTTTGTGCGTTCACAATATAAATAATTTCCGGCAGATGCGTTTACATGGTCACATGGAGTTATCTCACTGCTACATATCTATATGCGTTATATTTTCAGCAAATGCGTCATAATTTCAGTCACCAAACGAAGAAAAACAAATCTATGTAACCTTGTGAACGAGGTTTGATTCATGTGTGCAGTATCCTAAAAATAAAAACTATCTCTGTTATTTCATTCACTGCAGCACATGCTATCTCTGTTATTATTCATTTTATGTGGTTTATTGTAGTTTATTATCCTTACTATGGGCGTGTTACCAATGTTCCTGATAGTGCATTATTTATAAGATGCTTGGATGTTTTTTTGGGTAATAACTTCAATGTCTAGTTATTTTTTTGATTACAACAGATAACCAATTTATACGTCAAAGATTGGAAACTTATTTGCCTTCATATTGTCGAAAATGGAAAAAGACTGGGTTTTTTTAAGCAGGTGATAAAACCATGATTAACTTAATATGTATTTTGAGAATTATAACATATAATCTAATATTAAAGCTCAATTTTTTTATTTGCTTTACTTTTTTCATAGAACTAGTATAGAGTACCGACAAGGAGCAATGAATTTTGTGAATGCTGCAAAGAGGAATGCAAGAAGTGTAGAAAAAAATTTATGCCCTTGCAAGGATTGTCGGAATCTTAGTCGTCATGATGAACAAATCATCGTTGAACATTTAATTATAAAAGGAATGGATCCTAAATACATGGGTGGTGTATGGTTTAACCATGGTGAAAAGATAAATGTAGAGAAGAAAACAAATACGTTTGATGTATATGATCTATTCAAGATGATTAACTATGAAGATGAAGATTTTTTGAATCAAGATTTTTTTGATGATGATAAAGATAATGTTAATTCTCAAAGAAAAGAGGATGAGTTACTCAAGAACTTGGAAGATGAAGAAACTCCATTATATCCTGGTTGCATAAATCACACAAAATTATCTGCTATCACCGTCTGGTATAATCTTAAATGTGAGACTGGCTTGTCTGATAGTGGGTTCGATAAGCTTTTAACTGTGCAACATTTATTTCTGCCGAAGGATAACGTGCTTCCCAAAAACTTATATGAAGTAAAGAAATTTCTTAGAGCATTCGACATGGGTTTTGAAAAGATACATGCTTGTGAGAATGACTGTTGCCTTTACAGAAAAGAATACAAAGATTTAGAAAGTAGTCCAAAATGTGGTTCTTCAAGATGGAAGAAAAATCAAGATACCGAAGAGGTTATACAAGGTATTCCAGTTAAAGTATTGAGATACTTTCCAATAATTCCGAGATTTAGAAGAATGTATAGATCTCAAAAGATGGCAGAAGATTTAAGATGGAATTTTAATAATACAAGCAACGATGGAAAAATGCATTATCCCGTGGATTCTATGACATGGAAAATGGTGGATGAAAAGTATAAATCTTTTTCATCTGATCCACGCAATCTTAGGCTTGGTCTTGCTACAGATGGATTCAATCCATTTTCCATGTTGAGTTCGAAATATAGTTGCTGGCCGGTGATGCTTGTGACATACAATCTCTTGCCTATGTTGTGTATGAAGAAGGAAAATATTATGTTAACTTTACTTATGCCAGGCCCAAAGCAACCCGGGAATGATATTGATGTATATTTGGCGCCTTTGGTGGAAGACTTGCATCATTTGTGGTGTAATGGAGTTGATGCTTATGATGCATTTAGTAAAACTTTGTTTAAACTAAATGCAATTTTGCTATGGACGATTAACGATTTTCCGGCTTATGGAAATCTTGCTGGATATCGTGTGAAGGGGGGAAAAGCTTGCCCATTATGTGGTGTCAATACCCATTCTCGTTGGTTGAATCATAGTCGAAAGAGCGTCTACATGGGTCATAGAAGATTTCTACCTGCTTCAGATTCATAGAGGAAACAAAAGGCATTGTTTGATAACACCATAGAGAAAGGTAGTGCTCCTAGAATACTAACTGGGAGAAACATTCATGCATTGTTGAAGGATTATCCAAATGATTTTGGAAAAGAAAAAGAAGAGAAAGTGTGTTTATGATACAGAAGATGAAGATGATAATACTAACGATTCTACAAAAATGGAGCTATCGAGGTGGAAAAAAAGATCAATTTTCTTTGATTTGCCTTATTGGAAGGTTAGTGGTTAGTTTATTTATTTTTCATTGTTTTAATAGAAGAAAAACCCAATAATGCGTTATAGTTTTGGTTTTCGCAGGAGCTTCCATTACGCCACAATATAGATGTGATGCATGTGGAGAAAAATATTTGTAACGACCCGTAAAATTTCAACTGTTTTAATAACGTAATTAGTGGAAATTTTATAAAATTTTAAATGATAAAATTTTGAAATAAAAATTTAATATTTGGAATACGTCTAGTTAAACATAGCAACTGGTAAATTTTCGTCCGAAAATATGGAAGTTTATTTCACGCGTAAATTCACTTCAATTTAATCAGTTAAAAAGCGTTGGAAATAAAACGTTTTCAAAACCAAAATATTTTTACATAGAAAAATTCTAAAACATCTTCTGAGCAAGATATCAGTTTGTCGTTTTTCAAAATTCGGACATCTTTGGCTCAGTCGATCTTATTTTTCAGCGTTTTTCTTGCATTTTCCACCAGTAGAAAATTCGAATTTTTATAATTCAATCATACCACTGATATTTGTATACCGTTTGGATCGTCTCGTCGTACTGATCTTAGCAGTATATTCATTTTTTGTATTTTGAGATCTGGTACGCCATGAAATCAGTAAAACGATTACCGTATCGGTAACCGTTTCGGACCTTTTGACTTCCGTGGCCTTTCAATTGTCTACCAGCTGGAATTAAATAGCCGCTGGTTATCAATATTTCAGCTATTCAAATTCTGACTTTTACTATTCCCAATTGAACGTACGTTGGTTGTAGCTTTACATTTTCCTTTTGTTCTGTTCTTCACGTGAATATCAATGTATAGATTTTGCTTCCTTTGCACAATTGCCTGTTCCTGTTCCTTCTTCCAATTCTTTTCTTTGCTTCTCCTTCCTGACTATCATGGCCGCCTTCTCCTCTTACAAAAAAAAAACAAACCCATTCGCCTGCTCACCTACACCCTCCCACCGCCATCATCACCGAAGCAATATCACCATGCTCCTCTACTCTAGCAACTGTCGCAGCTAACCTCGCCCACTCCATAGCAGCGACCATCTTCCCACTATTTCCGGCGCGTGGCCGACCACCTCTACCCGCACAGCCACCATTCCTATCTGCTTCTCCACCATGGCCAGCCGAGACCCCTTCCGTGTCATCGTCTCCTTCACCGAGTGCCAAGCTCCTCCTCGCGCCTATTCGACCTTCTCTACCCACTTTCATCCCAAAAGAAAGAAAATAAAACTGTTCCTTGCCGAGCTCAACAGTAAGTATATATATTATGCATATTATATATGAGTTGTATGCGTTGTTATATATACCTATATATGTGAGTAGCTTGTTTATATAAAGTATAATAGTTTACATTAAGTTACAGAGTAAGTTTTACATACAATATAGCTATTACAATATATATATGAGTTAAGTATGTATATGTTTTATATGTGTATGTTTAGATCAGCAAGTTGTATGCGTATGTTATATATATATATATATATGTATATATATATATATCATTATATATATGAATTCAGTGTGTATGTGAAATAGCCTATTTGAAATTTTGATGAAACACATGTATATAGGTCTGTGTGTGTGCAACTGTATATTTTTTTCCATTGTTTATTGGTATGTTAAATATTTATACGATTTGGCGATTTTATTTATATTACAGTATTTTATTTATGACAGCAAAGTAAGTATAGGTACCAAATTTCATATTATATAACTCAGTTTATACAAATTTTATTTTAACATTGATTTAAAAGTATACGTGGGTTTATATTATGTATGTTTGCCATATCTGGCTTTATTTTATATTATACTGTATGTTACTATACGTATATATTATGCATGTTTTACTTGTATGAGAATCTTAACTATGTTTATACATGGGTCTATGTAGATAGGTATACCTGTCTTATATCTTGTTTCCAGAGGTAATATTGTTAAGTATGAATAGGCTGCGGTTATATATGTATGTAATATATAGTTCTAAGTTATATTTTAGCCCTAGCTTATATAATAGTTTATATAATAGAATATATTTCTGTTACAGCATATAGATTAAAGTATATGTGTTTATTTGCGAATTTTATATATATCGAATTACATTTGATTTTTATTTTATTTTATTTTATTTTATTTTATATTAAGATTTTAACTTTTGAAACATATGTATAGGTGAAATTGTTTCACAAATATATATAGAAATTTATAGGTCGGTATTTAATGTTGATTTGAAAATGAATATATATTCTATTAAAAATAAGTTTAAATTGATTTTAGGAAAATTTATATGCATGAAATATATCTTGTCTCATTTATCTAGTGCTATTTGACTGACATCCTCAATATCAAATCTATCGCAGCAAAAAAAAATCCTAACTTATCGCTGTTCTGCTCGCTCGACCTGTATGCTTATCTTTGACTATTCGCTTCCATTCTCGTTCATCTCTCTAGACTCGAAGGTGAGCACTCACTCACGATTAACGTTCTTTTATTTATTTAATTTGATTTCAATTGAAACGACAATTGAAATATACTGTTGTTAGTTAATTACACTGTTATATATGCTATTGCCTGTATCAGTTCACCTGTGACATCTGACACCATTATCTGTTAATTATTTATGTGATGATAATACAGTTGGCTGATAATTGATTGATTGTTGATGTTTATATTGGACGTTAAATTGTTAACGTTAAAATGATAAATAGTATGCAATTGAAATTGATATAGAATAGTTAAATGTTAAATTTGATTAACTGACAATTTGTATAATATGACCCCTTTTATTGTTGAATTTATTGACACGTAGGATTTGTTTATTATACTTTGAACCACTGAATGTATGTTGTTAAATTGATGATGTATGAAATTGTAAATAGATGACAAGTGAAAAGCCGTAATGTAATAATCTTTAATCTACATGAAATGATAGTGTAGATTCTAGAAATAATTATACTAATTCGCACAAATAACAATGTGAATTAATACGGTTATTTCGGGATTATTTGAATTGATTATTGGATTGATATTGGTTGTTGTTATTGCTTGTTTATTTACTTTGACACCATCCCAGTTATCACACTACAAGTTCCCTTTACTATGCTTTGATTTGAATTGAATTGGAATCGGGTTGAAATGATAAATATCCAAAATTGAACTTTGACCTTGGATATAGAGAATTAAATAAAACCCGATTGGTCAATAATTTGATTTAAAAATAAACGAAGATTTTATTTGAATAACTAATATGGTTTTGAAATGAAGTTGAATTTTGAATTTTAATGAAAGGAAAATGTTAATGTTTAAAAATCTGAAACAAAATGTTAACAATGTAATCAATGAAAGAATGTTGTTTAATTTGAGAAATGATTGAATTAAGTTTGAAATGATTTAATAATTAAAGTTTGAAATTGAATTAAGTTTGAAATTGAATTAAGTTTGAAATTATTGAACTTTGAAATTATTTAATAATTAAGTTTTGAATTATTTAATAATTAAATAAGATTGAATTATTTAATGATTAAATTAAATTGAATTTTTGAATAAGTGAATTTTACTTCGTAATAATTGAAATTGAGTTTTCTTTATTAATTAAGTTTTGGAAAATTATTTAAGTAAGTAAATAAGTGAAATTGAATTTCTTTAACAAGAAATGAAATGTGATATTTTTGGAATTAATGTAAGACTTGTAATTGAAAGAATTGATTTGACGAATTTAGTTTAATTCAAATTGTAAGTTTTGAAATAAGGAAGTTAAATTTTAAATAATTGATTTAATGAATTGAAATTTGATAGAAATTGTTTTGAATGATAAAGTAACTTAACGAATATTGAATGAAATCGGTAAATGAATTTAGATTGATTTGAATGTTAAATTAAATTAATTTAAATGTTTTCGAAATGAAACTTAATTACGAACTTGAATCAATATTTGAATTGGTTTAAAAAGAAATTGAAAATTTAATTATAAGATTTTGAAATGGTAATTTGGAAGTTTTGAAACGAATATTTTGGAAATTGATTTCGAAAGACAAATGAAATGTCGATTTACAAATTGAAATTGAAATTGGAATTGATTTGGTTTTGAAATAAATAAACGACCAATCGGTGTAATAATTACGGAAGTTATTAAAGAGACCGGAATTCGGTTATGGATATACTCTCTATCTAAACCGAAAACCACTTTAATAACTATACGCGGAGTGATGATCCAGAATGAAGTGGTTGGAATGACGAACGCGATGACTGAAGAAAGTGAATGATAATGGATAGCCTTGACACTTGTGTCAAATTGGAAATGACTAAAACAGGAGCTGTGCCGGGCCAACGGAGGATTAGCTACCTCAAGTGGACACACTTCTTCGAACTATTTATTACTTGTTGTCGATTGGTGCACCCTTGATTTTGGGAGTGTTGTTTCACGGTGTTGCGGGCACTGCGGCGTTGCGTTCTCACCAGTCCGGATCAGGCAAACGGTAGTATCACTACCTTGGGTATTGCCTCATGTGCCTTGTCATACTTGTATTCCATTTATACGCGACCACTACGATTTTGATTTGTACCTTTAGTATATGGATTGCCCTCTGGTGACTTCCGGTTTTGGGGAAACTACGGTCTTGTATATGCTTTTGGGAATAAAAATGTGTTAAGGGTGGAATGGGCCATGACTTAACGCTATTTTGATATCTTATTATTACTGATAGACATTATCTACTTAGCGTATATTACTACCTAGTAGATAGTTTGACGGATCCTTAAAGGATGGTTATTCCAACATCCTTTGAGTTACTTGTATTTCAATTGCTATTTCACTTGAGTTGGATTTATTAATATAAGAATGTTAATCCTGACTCGAGTGTCTTGTGTTTTGCTTTACGCTCGGGTCAGACTGAGTGTACCAGTATTCGAGACTCACCTTTGGAGATGGAGCTTTGCTTGAAGATCCAGCCATCTATTCTGCTTTTAGTATTCGATGATTCCAGTGATGTATTCTGATTTGTATCTGATGTATCGTATTACTCTTCTGTTGTAAACTCTGATGTATCTTACATATTCATATAGTAGCTTCATGAACTACTATCTCTTTTATTTCCGCTGCATTTATTACTCTGTGTCTGTGATCTGTGATTATTTTATTTACTATATATGTTCAGTTTTGCCAAATTTAAATTAACAACGCGGTATTTTGAGGAATTCAACTCCGACATGTGTGTCTGCCTATGCACTTGGCGGGTGCAGCATGATAGGGGGTTCTCGCATTTGGGTTTGGTAGCGAGCGGATGACTCTTACTCCTACATGTCCCTGTGGGGTTGGTGCAGTCGAGAGGCTGGCCGTAAAGGCAGAACCCAGGTACAGCTGTATGCTACGGTGGGCGTTACCCCACTGGCGACGTCCCGTTACAGTTGGTATCAGAGCTTTGGTAGCTCTAGGCAAAACTCAACATATAGGGTAAATGTATTTACAGAATCACTCTCATTCGAGTTTCAATCTCTTCCTTTGACTCAATTCCTTTGAATTTTGGAACGTTGCCCTCGGTTCCGAAATTCATTCGTGTCCTTCACTATTCATCTTCTTTCAATTCTGGAGCACCCCATAACTCCATTTTGAATGATATCTATAATAGATCGACTGTCTCGCCAATCTTCAAATGATTCGTAAAGGAGTAAAACTCCTTTATAATAGACATCGATTTACCGGAGATTTCTGTATCCTCGGTTTACGATGCTATCTATCCCCTGCTATACCTGAATTCCATCTCTTGAGATCGAGTGTTGATTTACCTCGGAATTCAGCATCGATTTTATTCTTGAAGTTACGGACGACCCGGTTAAGGTTGCCCGTGAATTAAATAAACTTACCCATCTCCCGATTCTGTTATTGAATCATCTTATCTTTTCTTTCGAATTTGTCTTCGAATCAGAATTCTCTTTGATTTGAGTCCATCAAATTTGAATCTCTATCCTTGCTTTGAATCCATTCTTGTATCATCGAGCGAGGAAGTGTATTTGTAAATTAATATTAAAATATTATTTTCAAATTTGGTAAATGAAATAAATTTGTTTGATTATATTGTGAAAATATAAGTAAAATTTTCTGCAATTTAATAGGTTAATTAAATTGTTTGTTTGAAATGATAATATTTGATTATCATTTATTGTTCTAAATAAATTTATAAATACGGTTTATAAATTGATTTGGAATTTGAAATGAATTTAATTCAGAAATTTGAGAATTTAGATTCCGGTGATCTCAAACTTTGGTTTTAAAATTTTAAAGTATATATTATTGGAAGTAAATTTCGAATAGAAATCGTTTTCAAAGAAATTTTTAAAATTTTTGAAATCAGTGCTCTTCTCTTTGTCGCTGGAAAATAATTTTGGTGATGGCGGCCGCATCATCGACGTTCATTTTCGAGTTTCGAAGTGAAGATACTATTCTGTAGCTTTGCTACGGTTTTGTTTTGAAAAATATTTTGATTTAAATTTCTTCAGTATATTTTGATTTACATATATATAGGTATCTTATTTTAAAATTTAATTTGATTTGATATAATATATTATACATATCTATAAATTGTTTAAAGTTAATCGGAAATCTAATTCTTAAATTTTGTAAAAGGGTGATTTTAATTATAAATAAAACCAAAATTTGGGATAAATATTTAAACTTGAATAATTGTATTGGGAAAATTTTATTGTATATTGTTCAACTGCATTCTAATACAACCTACCTAAATCATTTAGAAGTTGAATATGTAATTGGATAATATATAATATAAATTGAATTTATAAATAAAATTTGAGTGTTTATAATAAATGTTATACACTGAATTTTGATTATAAAGATGTTAATAGAGTTAGATAAGATAATAAGTAAATTCAGTTAATAATGAAATAAATTTGTTTTGAAAGAATTAATAAATTTGTTTTAAAAGAATTAATAAATTGAAATTTGATCAACTTATGAAAATACCTTGAATTTAAAAGCAATTAGTGAATATAAATTAATTTAAATCGAAACTTTTATGGTTTAAATTAATCTATATGGGTTAAATATATGTGATAAGATATATTAAGAGGAACAAATTTAATAATAATTTGGAATAAAGAAGAAATAAATTTGTTAAATAAAATATGATTGTAATAAATTACTATTCAAGTTTATGATTTTAGAAATTGTTAATAAAAGATAATTGAATAATAAAAACAATGAATAAATGAGATAAAATTTTGTTTTGAAGAAATCTTTTAGTATCAAATATTAATAAATTGGAATTAAATCAACTTATTAAAATACCCTGAATTTTAAATCAAACATTGAGTATTAATTAAGGTAAATTGGAATTTATACGGTTTAAACTAATTGTTTTATTTTTGTTTCCAAATCTGTTTTTCTTTCTGGTTATTTCTATTCTCCTACCTCGTTCCTTTTCGGGGACGAAAAGTTTTAAGTGAGGGAGAGTGTAACGACCCGTAAAATTTCAATTGTTTTAATAACGTAATTAGTGGAAATTTTGTAAAATTTTAAACGATAAAATTTTGAAATAAAAATTTAATATTTGGAATACGTCTAGTTAAACATAGCAACTGGTAAATTTTCGTCCGAAAATATGGAAGTTTATTTCGCGCGTAAATTCACTTCAATTTAATCAGTTAAAAAGCGTTGGAAATAAAACGTTTTCAAAACCAAAATATTTTTACATAGAAAAATTTTAAAACATCTTCTGAGCAAGATATCAGTTTGTCGTTTTTCAAAATTCGGACATCTTTGGCTCCGTCGATCTTATTTTTCAGCGTTTTTCTTGCATTTTCCGCCAGTAGAAAATTCGAATTTTTATAATTCAATCATACCACTGATATTTGTATACCGTTTGGATCGTCTCATCGTACTGATCTTAGCAGTATATTCATTTTTTGTATTTCGAGATCTGGTACGCCACGAAATCAGTAAAACGATTACCGTATCGGTAACCGTTTCGGACCTTTTGACTTCCGTGGCCTTTCAATTGTCTACCAGCTGGAATTAAATAGCCGCTGGTTATCAATATTTCAGCTATTCAAATTCTGACTTTTACTATTCCCAATTGAACGTACGTTGGTTGTAGCTTTACATTTTCCTTTTGTTCTGTTCTTCACGTGAATATCAATGTATAGATTTTGCTTCCTTTGCACAATTGCCTGTTCCTGTTCCTTCTTCCAATTCTTTTCTTTGCTTCTCCTTCCTGACTATCATGGCCGCCTTCTCCTCGTACAAAAAAAAAAACAAAACCCATTCGCCTGCTCACCTACACCCTCCCACCGCCATCATCACCGAAGCAATATCACCATGCTCCTCTACTCTAGCAGCTGTCGCAGCTAACCTCGCCCACTCCATAGCAGCGACCATCTTCCCACTATTTCCGGCGCGTGGCCGACCACCTCTACCCGCACAACCACCATTCCTATCTGCTTCTCCACCATGGCCAGCCGAGACCCCTTCCGTGTCATCGTCTCCTTCACCGAGTGCCAAGCTCCTCCTCGCGCCTATTCGACCTTCTCTACCCACTTTCAGCCCAAAAGAAAGAAAATAAAACTGTTCCTTGCCGAGCTCAACAGTAAGTATATATATTATGCATATTATATATGAGTTGTATGCGTTGTTATATATACCTATATATGTGAGTAGCTTGTTTATATAAAGTATAATAGTTTACATTAAGTTACAGAGTAAGTTTTACATACAATATAGCTATTACAATATATATATGAGTTAAGTATGTATATGTTTTATATGTGTATGTTTAGATCAGCAAGTTGTATGCGTATGTTATATATATATATATGTGTATATATATATATATATATATATATATATATATATATCATTATATATATGAATTCAGTGTGTATGTGAAATAGCCTATTTGAAATTTTGATGAAACACATGTATATAGGTCTGTGTGTGTGCAACTGTATATTTTTTTCCATTGTTTATTGGTATGTTAAATATTTATACGATTTGGCGATTTTATTTATATTACAATATTTTATTTATGACAGCAAAGTAAGTATAGGTACCAAATTTCATATTATATAACTCAGTTTATACAAATTTTATTTTAACATTGATTTAAAAGTATACGTGGGTTTATATTATGTATGTTTGCCATATCTGGCTTTATTTTATATTATACTGTATGTTACTATACGTATATATTATGCATGTTTTACTTGTATGAGAATCTTAACTATGTTTATACATGGGTCTATGTAGATAGGTATACCTGTCTTATATCTTGTTTCCAGAGGTAATATTGTTAAGTATGAATAGGCTGCGGTTATATATGTATGTAATATATAGTTCTAAGTTATATTTTAGCCCCAGCTTATATATAGTTTATATAATAGAATATATTTCTGTTACAGCATATAGATTAAAGTATATGTGTTTATTTGCGAATTTTATATATATCGAATTACATTTTATTTTTATTTTATTTTATTTTATATTAAGATTTTAACTTTTGAAACATATGTATGGTGAAATTGTTTCATAAATATATATAGAAATTTATAGGTCGGTATTTAATGTTGATTTGAAAATGAATATATATTCTATTAAAAATAAGTTTAAATTGATTTTAGGAAAATTTATATGCATGAAATATATCTTGTCTCATTTATCTAGTGCTATTTGACTGACATCCTCAATATCAAATCTATCGCAGCAAAAAAAAAAATCCTAACTTATCGCTGTTCTGCTCGCTCGACCTGTATGCTTATCTTTGACTATTCGCTTCCATTCTCGTTCATCTCTCTAGACTCGAAGGTGAGCACTCACTCACGATTAACGTTCTTTTATTTATTAAATTTGATTTCAATTGAAACGACAATTGAAATATACTGTTGTTAGTTAATTACACTGTTATATATGCTATTGCCTGTATCAGTTCACCTGTGACATCTGACACCATTATCTGTTAATTATTTATGTGATGATAATACAGTTGGCTGAAAATTGATTGATTGTTGATGTTTATATTGGACGTTAAATTGTTAACGTTAAAATGATAAATAGTATGCAATTGAAATTGATATAGAATAGTTAAATGTTAAATTTGATTAACTGACAATTTGTATAATATGACCCCTTTTACTGTTGAATTTATTGACACGTAGGATTTGTTTATTATACTTTGAACCACTAAATGTATGTTGTTAAATTGATGATGTATGAAATTGTAAATAGATGACAAGTGAAAAGCCGTAATGTAATAATCTTTAATCTACATGAAATGATAGTGTAGATTCTAGAAATAATTATACTAATTCGCACAAATAACAATGTGAATTAATACGGTTATTCGGGATTATTTGAATTGATTATTGGATTGATATTGGTTGTTGTTATTGCTTGTTTATTTACTTTGACACCATCCCAGTTATCACACTGCAAGTTCCCTTTACTATGCTTTGATTTGAATTGAATTGGAATCGGGTTGAAATGATAAATACCCAAAATTGAACTTTGACCTTGGATATAGAGAATTAAATAAAACCCGATTGGTCAATAATTTGATTTAAAACTAAACGAAGATTTTATTTGAATAATTAATATGGTTTTGAAATGAAGTTGAATTTTGAATTTTAATGAAAGGAAAATGTTAATGTTTAAAAATCTGAAACAAAATGTTAACAATGTAATCAATGAAAGAATTTTGTTTAATTTGAGAAATGATTGAATTAAGTTTGAAATGATTTAATAATTAAAGTTTGAAATTGAATTAAGTTTGAAATTGAATTAAGTTTGAAATTATTGAACTTTGAAATTATTGAACTTTGAAATTATTTAATAATTAAGTTTTGAATTATTTAATAATTAAATAAGATTGAATTATTTAATGATTAAATTAAATTGAATTTTTGAATAAGTGAATTTTACTTCGTAATAATTGAAATTGAGTTTTCTTTATTAATTAAGTTTTGGAAAATTATTTAAGTAAGTAAATAAGTGAAATTGAATTTCTTTAACAAGAAATGAAATGTGATATTTTTGGAATTATTGTAAGGCTTGTAATTGAAAGAATTGATTTGACGAATTTAGTTTAAATCAAATTTGTAAGTTTTGAAATAAGGAAGTTAAATTTTAAATAATTGATTTAATGAATTGAAATTTGATAGAAATTGTTTTGAATGATAAAGTAACTTAACGAATATTGAATGAAATCGATAAATGAATTTAGATTGATTTGAATGTTAAATTAAATTAATTTAAATGTTTTCGAAATGAAACTTAATTACGAACTTGAATCAATATTTGAATTGGTTTAAAAAGAAACAGAAAATTTAATTATAAGATTTTGAAATGGTAATTTGGAAGTTTTGAAACGAATATTTTGGAAATTGATTTCGAAAGACAAATGAAATGTCGATTTACAAATTGAAATTGAAATTGGAATTGATTTGGTTTTGAAATAAATAAACGACCAATCGGTGTAATAATTACGGAAGTTATTAAAGAGACCGGAATTCGGTTATGGATATACTCTCTATCTAAACCGAAAACCACTTTAATAACTATACGCGGAGTGATGATCCAGAATGAAGTGGTTGGAATGACGAACGCGATGACTGAAGAAAGTGAACGATAATGGATAGCCTTGACACTTGTGTCAAATTGGAAATGACTAAAACAGGAGCTGTGCCGGGCCAACGGAGGATTAGCTACCTCAAGTGGACACACTTCTTCGAACTATTTATTACTTGTTGTCGATTGGTGCACCCTTGATTTTGGGAGTGTTGTTTCACGGTGTTGCGGGCGCTGCGGCGTTGCGTTCTCACCAGTCCGGATCAGGCGAACGGTAGTATCACTACCTTGGGTATTGCCTCATGTGCCTTGTCATACTTGTATTCCATTTATACGCGACCACTACGATTTTGATTTGTACCTTTAGTATATGGATTGCCCTCTGGTGACTTCCGGTTTTGGGGAAACTACGGTCTTGTATATGCTTTTGGGAATAAAAATGTGTTAAGGGTGGAATGGGCCATGACTTAACGCAATTTTGATATCTTATTATTACCGATAGACATTATCTACTTAGCGTATATTACTACCTAGTAGATAGTTTGACGGATCCTTAAAGGATGGTTATTCCAACATCCTTTGAGTTACTTGTATTTCAATTGCTATTTCACTTGAGTTGGATTTATTAATATAAGAATGTTAATCCTGACTCGAGTGTCTTGTGTTTTGCTTTACGCTCGGGTCAGACTGAGTGTACCAGTATTCGAGACTCACCTTTGGAGATGGAGCTTTGCTTGAAGATCCAGCCATCTATTCTGCTTTCAGTATTCGATGATTCCAGTGATGTATTCTGATTTGTATCTGATGTATCGTATTACTCTTCTGTTGTAAACTCTGATGTATCTTACATATTCATATAGTAGCTTCATGAACTACTATCTCTTTTATTTCCGCTGCATTTATTACTCTGTGTCTGTGATCTGTGATTATTTTATTTACTGTATATGTTCAGTTTTGCCAAATTTAAATTAACAACGCGGTATTTTGAGCAATTCAACTCCGGCATGAGTGTCTACCTATGCACTTATAATGGACGCGAATGGTCCAAAATGGCGGATCGTTACAACATTGGTGAAAGCCTATTGGGCATGATGTTGCATGGTAATAAATCAAAAGATGGAACCAACTGTTGAAAGGATTTAGAGGATTGGGGAATTCGAAGTGAGCTTCATGCACAACCTCGTGGGAATAAAACATATCTTCCATCGGCTCCATACATGTTGTTAAAATCCAAGAGAAATATATTTTGCAAAAGATTGTACGATTTCAAAGGACCAGATGGCTACTGTTCAAATTTGAAAAATCGGATTTCGTTGTAGGATTGCAAAATTAGCGGATTGAAGTCACATGATTACCATGTATTAATGCAACAGTTATTGCCAGTAGCATCGAGAGGATTAATGGCAAAGAAGGCAAGAAAAACAATAATTCGCTTATGTTCTTTTTTCAACAAATTATGTCAACGTGTTCTTGATAGAGAGAAGGTAGAACAAAACAATGTTGAGATTATTGAAGTTTTATGTGAGCTTGAAAAATATTTCCCACCATCTTTTTTTGATATAATGGTACATTTATCCATTCATCTTGGAAAAGAAGCACTAATGTGTGGACCGGTTCATTTTCATTGGATGTACCCATTCGAAAGATACATGAAGACACTTAAAGACTATGTCAAAAAGTATGCACGACCAGAGGGATGTATTGCAGAATCCTATCTTGCAAAAGAATCCATGATGTTTTTCGATGAATTTTTGAAAAAATCAGGACATATAGAGGAGAAAGAAGCTCGAAATGATGATTATGAAAGCAATGTAATACTCGAGGGACGTTCGATTTCAATATCCAAGACAGTTAAACTATCAGTTAATGACAAAGAAAGTGCTCATTTAGCCGTGTTAATGAATATGGCTGTGGTGGAACCATTTATAGTGTAAGTGTATGTTATTGTTTTAATTATTTTGATGTGTTCGTAATGTTATATATAACTTATAATCAATTATTCAATACTAGTTTGCATTTGGAGGAATTAGAAAAGTCAGACCCACGCATGACAAAAAATGCGACCTTACTTTGGGAAACACATACAAAAATTTTTGCCGATTGGATTAAAAGAAAGGTTAGTTAGATTTCAAATATATTATCTTTTGACTATTAATCTTGCTATAAAATATACATGCTAAATAAAATTTGTTGTAGATACCTATTACCTCCAAGGATCATGATGACATGTTAAGATGGATTGCTTTTGGTCCGAAGGATGATGCCATGTCTTACAACGGATATATCATCAATGAGCAACGTTTTCATATAAAAGATGTAGGGAGAGAAACTCAGGATTGTGGGGTGACTTTTGATGCGACTACTATGTGTAGAGCAAGTGCAAAAGATATGTCCCAAGTGGTTGATGTGGTCACTTACTATGGAATATTGATAGATATAATTTTATTAGATTATCATATGTTTTATATTCCAGTTTTTAAGTGTCGTTGGGCGTATAAAGGAAATGGAGTAAAAGTTGATGATGATGGGTTCACTCTTGTTAATTTACAGCAAGCATTGTTTTCACGAGATCCATACATACTTGCATCTCAAGCAAGACAAGTATTTTATTCAAGAGAGAATGATGTTTCTAATTGGTATGTTGTAATGAAAGCACCATCAAGAAGTTTTAATGATTTAGAGGATCACGATTACATCGAGGAAGATATCCAAGTCGTGGAAGATAACGAAATAACCGAAATGGATGATGAAGATGTTAGTTATGTTATAGAGGATTGCGAAGGCATACTTGAGTAGATTATATGTTCAAACTTGAGTAGATTATAAATTTTTTTGTACTATCATTTGAAAAATGTATTACAATCAAGTAGTTTCTTTTCCTTGTTTCATGACAGCTTTGACATTTACCACCTTTGTTCTGTCTACGACTTCTTTTATTCGTGCACAATGATTTGATAACATTTCTTTTTTGTCTGACTATATTTGGATTTGATATGTCAAATCAAATTTAATATTATGTTTATGTTGAATTTAATTCCATTCCTATGCCAAGTTTGTTCCCTGTTGCATAATTGTCAAAAGATATCTTAATTGTCAAAAGAATCGGAACTCAGAAGACAGTGAGTGATAACCAGAGGATAAATACTGATAAGGTAAGTGGGTAGTTAGTCTACATATGTGTTTGTGTGTACTGTGTTTGTGAGGGTTGTCTGACTGTCTGTAGGGTGAGTTGGGTTTGTGAATATGTTGTGTACTGTGTGCTTGTGTGAGTTGTGTGTGAGTTAGCATTGCTATGTTTTGTGTTTGTGAGAGGTCGCAAATTTTGTTGAGTGTGTTGTGCTTTTTTTATTAGATGTTAGGTGCCTTCATTTGTAAATGCAAGCATAGAAAACATATTAATATACATTTACAGAAATTACATGTTTTGATTATTCCATTATTAAGTATTAATGTGATTATTTACAGAGTTTACATTACAGAGTTCATATACATGTATTAATAACTATTGTATTCAAGGTTACATAATAGATATTGTTAACTGTCCTTTATATGAAGTATTCTCAAAATAAGTTACTGTTTTTTGTTTCATTTGCAGAAAAAAGATGCATTCAAGCTTTGTACGTACTCGCAACCAGAGAAAGGCTGATGAGGAATCTCAGAAGTATAAGTCAAAGCGGAAGTATAATCCAAAGAAAAAGGTTAAGTTTCCAACTGGTGCTTGCACCGACAGTGAAGAACCAACAGACAACGCTAAGAAACAAGCCATTGTTTGCAATGAATACAAAGAACAAGAGCCACCTGTTACCCCCTTTGACCCAAATGAAGAAGGACTTCGCTCAGAAAATGAAATCCTTCCTGAACAAACTGATGATGATGAGGGAGAAATTGGGAGAGCAAGTGAAGCTGAATCCAGAATTACATCTCGGAAAAGAGGCGGTAGAGGTCCAGCAAAAGCAAAAAGACTCCCGTTAAGCAGTCAGGATCGAATTGAAGTTGAGTTCAATGATATAGGTATACCAATAGGGAAAGGGTCAGTACATTTATCCTCTTTTCTTGGACCGCTTGTGCGGGAGCTGGTTCCATACACACTTGATGATTGGAGGAATCTAAGTGATGAGTTAAAAGTTGTTTTGTGGCAATCGATTCAGGTATGAGTTAAAAATTGTTTTTGTTGTTTATACATCTGTTTGCAAGTTGCTACATTGCTACATTGTTACATCACGTATTATAGTTTTGGCTAAAAAAAATTGTTTGATGCATACATATGGCTGTTGTTTGATTTTAATATCATGTTTTCATGTACTGTTGCAGATTAGATTTAAACTGGAAGAGGATTGGCAAAGAAAAGCTGTATTTCAACAAATGGGAATAATTTGGAGATCGTCAAAAAGTAAATTGGTTCGAAAATTAAATAAAGTGGAGAACGAAGAGGAAAGACTAAAACTGAAACCTACCAACATCAAAAGCATGAACGAATGGAGAAGGTTTGTGAAGGCGAAAACAAGTCCGGAGTTTAAGGTAACACTATTCACTATTTTATTTGCTAGAACACTTTAAAAGTTAATGATTGGGATCCAATAACACATATGGTTATTTGCACATCAGAGTTGATTATCATTTTCAAAAGAACAATTTTATTATCCAATAACACATATGGTTTTGTTTTAGTCTCAAAAAAAAGAAAACATTTTGCATTAAAAAAAAAGAATACATATGGTTTTGTATTGAGTTATCTTGCATTAAAAAAATTGTTGGATTTGTTTTCATCTTGCATTGGAATTTTCAAATAGTTTGCTATAGGATTTCATTTCCTGGCTTTTGCGTTTCGTTTTCTGTTTTACATTGCTGTTGCATTCCATACTTCAACAAGCTTGCATTGCATATACCCAAAAACAAAAATAAAACAAAAAACATTGCATTGCATCTTAGATTTCAATTTTCATTTTTACATATCTGTTTCTTGTGCTCACTGTTTTCACTTGATATTATGTTCACTGTTTTATTTCATTTGTCTTTTAGTTTTTGATACATTGAATTTTCCTCTACTACAAGCAACTGTTTTCAAGATTTTGTTCTCTATTTACAAAACAAAATATCCATGTTTCTTCTTTACATTGCCTTTATCAAACACTTCTCAAACAACTCCTCTCTGTCACTCTTCACTTCCTCAACCAAGCTGTCGTTATCCTATAACAATATATCAACTTCTCTCTATCACTCTTCACTTTCTCAAACAACGAAGCTGCCATTATCCTATAACAATATATCAATAATATATCTTTCTATTTTACAGAAACGAAGTGAGAAATATTCGGCCCTTAGGGATAAACAACTTCCACACACCACTGGTCGTAATGGAATGGCTAGATTGACCGAAGACATGGTTAGTTAATTAAGTATAGCTTTATTTAATATTATTTTATACCTGTCCGGTTTTTTATTTAACGTTATCCTAAATTTAGAAAATAGAAAGACCAAGTCCATCGTCCATAACTAGAGCTGATGTTTGGATTAAATCTCACATTAAAAAAAATGGTGAACCGATGACCGCGGAAGTTGGAAATGCTATTGTAAGTTTTTTTTAATTTTATCTGTATATAAAAAATTGTCTGAAACTACGATAATTTTACCATTGTACATTATCTATTTGTATTTATTTATGTAGGAGGAGATTAAAAAATTTGGTAGCCTATCACATTCCGGTTCGTCACATAATGTCAGTGGAGATGCTCTTGTACATGTACTCGGACAAGATAAACCAGGACGGTTAAGGGCATTGGGAAGGGGTTGCACTTTAACCAAGCTAGCTGTGGCCCAGGCCAAAGATAAACAAGTATCGCAGTGTCGAGAGGAAATAGCAGAAATGAAGAGTATGCTGCAGGTTCTGATGAACCAGAAGGTAAACTATTAAAAGTAATTTATATATGTAAAATAAAAAATTCAAAGCGCCATATAATTTAAAATACTAAAATGAACAAATTTATTCTCTCTCACAAACTTATTATATGTTCTCTGCCATTTTAAGTATGGTCATTTTAATTTTAGAAAACTTATTACATTAACTGATCAAAGTCCATTTAGTAGTTTTCGATAGTCAATTAAACGCCTACATTACATTTAATTGAGTGCTTTTACGATTAAAATATTCTGATATTAGAGCTTTGCTGCAGGGTGTAGAAAGTTCGAAAAGGAGCACATCTGAATTGGTAAAAATAATAATTATATTATTCAAGAAATAACATTTAGATTTTAAATTTTGATCCAGTGATTGCTATAATTTTTGGTTGAATAATTGCAGAGCAATGACGATGTATGTTCGATGTTGAATTGGGATGGAAACTGTGAAGTTGTTGCCAATGGGAGGGTGTCGTCCAGGGACCCAACTACGGTTGTCAATGGCATTCGTCTTGGACCAAATGCTGTGAGCGTTATTGTAGATATCGTGGACAAACCAGATACTTATTTATGGAGGTCTACACCTAAAATGACAATATTAGCAAACGCTGTGAATAAGGTAGTAGCTTGGCCATCAACTTGCATTAAGATGGCGCTGCGAGTAAATTTGAACGACGTCAGTACGGTAAATTTTACACTTCTCATACTAAACTGTTGAATTACACTTCTCATTGAAACATACTAAAGTTTTAGTTTTAGTTTTTAGATATTAGTACCCCGAATTAATCCATTTGAATAATTTTTTTATATTAACAGCACTGTCCACAATATTATGGTTGGAATTACACTTCTCATTTTATAACCTGTGAATGAATTGCTAAGTAATTTGCTAAGTAGAAATTTATTTGTTTGTTAAAATAAACCATCTTTATATTTATTTGTTTGTTAAAATTACACTTCTCATTTTATAACCTGTGAATGATTTGCTAAGTAATTTGCTAAGTAGAAATTTATTTGTTTGTTAAAATAAACCGTCTTTATATTTATTTGTTTGTTAAAATTACACTTCTCATTTTTAGAGTAACAGCACTGTCTAAGACGACAAATGCAAGATTTATGGTTGGAATGAGGGTGAAGGGGTAGTTGCCGAAGGAAGAGTCTACTCCAGAGAGCCACAGTATGTTGTTAATGGTATTCCGCTCGGTCCGTCTGCCGTTGTGATTTCGGTCGACAAAGTAATAAATAAAGATGCTTATTTGTGGCAACCCACATGTGATATGTCGTGCATTGGAGATGCATTTGGTAGGAAAGTAGCATGGCCAAAATCAAAAGTTGAAGTTGATAAAGAAAATGGAAATGACAGTGTAAATTGTGCGACTTCTCCCATGAAATCTACAGCCTTGGTCATGAAGAAATCAGAGCATGTAATTATTAATTTTCAAAATTGAAGAAATTACCTGTGTATGAAAGTTTATTTATTATGTGTATGTATATATTCTGCATAATAATCTCTTTTTTTCCAGCCAATTGCAAAGTTGACAAGAGATAGCAAATGCCAGTTGATCGATTTGGGTGGAACAAACGTAGTGGCTGAAGGAACTGTTGCATCAACTGATCCGATAACGATGGTCCATATTCGTATATTGGGACTTAATGCTGTAAAAGTTTGGGTTGATATTGTGAGAGATGCAAATGCAGAGCTATGGAGACCAACATCGGAGTTGACGTGCATGGAAGATGCACTTGGCGTTCCCATAGCTTGGCCAACGGAAAAAGTCATTCTGAAAACAAACTGAAAGGTATATAACTTGTTCATCATAAATGTTTACAAACTTTGATTCTAATACGCTGACAATATTCCTAGATAATCGACTATAAAAATTAGTTATATTACTCAATAAATATTGGTGTAGAGCTAGAGTTTGTGTGGCTGTTGATAGTGGATGGAACAGAGTTTGTGTGGCTGAAGTGTTGAATTTATATAACCAATTTTAACACATTCACCGTGTACTAATAAAGGTTACTGGAGCCTGGTACAACTTTGATAGAAAAGTATATCCCTAGTTGATGTAACAGAACCAGTTTTAACACCTTTAGTGTACTCACTGCGTAGCCTGATAAGCTATCACATTATCAACAACATATTGTTCTAGCAATAATGCAATACTTTGGTAAATTAACTACCAGCTTGTATTCAACATCCACCAACACAGTGAAACTGCGTTGCCCCAACTGTAGGTGCTATAAGCCAACAGGGTCGCGTTGCTCGCTACAACTAAGGCGAACACACGTTCATTCTTTAACATATCTAAACCCCTAGTAGTTAGTTAAATATCATTCTACACTTAAGCACTGAATGGTCACAATCTGCCACATGATAAAGACATTTATCTTTATCATAAGTTCATCTGCTAATGTGTAAGTCTAGTGCACTGACTTCACAAATATGATGTAAAAGTTGTTGGACGATTACAATGTGCTCACATCAGTGGTTAATACGCAGAGGCATATTTTTTTGAAGTATTATAGTCTAAGGACTTCTAAATTTGTCCATTTTTGATCTTTGATACCTTCACCTCACAAATATTTAGTAACATGATTATTATTGTTTACAGGTAGAGAAACGTTTGTGAAGAATTCAAGCAGCAGCATTGGTTTTTGGTATGTAGCAGCACATGTATGTAGTTAGGTTGATTAAAACTGTTATGAAACTATTATGAAACTAGTATGTATGGTAGCAGCACTACTTTAGCTACATGTACTATTATGAAACTGTTTATGGTAGTTTGGTTGTGTAAACGTATGGTTAACCTTTTGTCTTGACACTAATGTTATGATATAGTGGTGATTATGTAATCGCTTTTGTTTGTGTTATTGTGGTTCATTGAATGTGTATGTGTTTATATATTACGTTATTGTATAAGTTTGGAAGTAATTGAATTGGAGGCGAAATCAGATGCAGTCGTGGAACAACAGGAAGTAAAATCGAAACATACGGTGACGGGGAAAAAACGCCACCAAAAATAGTAACTCGGCAATTATAGTAACTCAGATAATCTCCGTGGCATTCAAAAAACGCTGAAAAAAATAATAATAAGTGCAACAAAAAAATAAGATAGTACACGGCACCTTTTCGGTGGCGTTTCTTAAACGCTGTAAAAAAGATCTTTAGTAACGTTTAAAAAACGCTGCCAAAAATTCATTTACAGTGGCTTTAAAATAAATGCAACAAAAAATCATGGATTTTTAGTCGCATGTTTTCTAGCGGCGTTTATCAAAACGCCACCAAAAATTTTTGTGGCATTTTTTATGCGCCACTAAAAATCAAATTTCTTGCAGTGTTGGAGCAAGGGAAGGTGAGGACGAAGAGTTAAAGGACATTTTAGATAAGCTTGGTTGGGGAGAGTCATCACCAAATCTTAGGAACTATACCATGGACACTAGGGGATGGCTTAGAAGGGATGGTAGACTTTGTCTTCCGCGTAGTAAGGATTTAGTAGATGCGGTGTTGGCCGAGTCACATTATTCTAGGATGACAGTGCACCCCGGTGGTGATAAGATGTACCGGGATATGAAGAAGGTATTCTATTGGCCCGGAATGAAGAAGAGGGTGGCGGAGTATGTATCGAAGTGCATCACTTGCCAAAGGGTAAAGGCGGAACAGAAGAAGTCTGGAGGACTATTGTAGCCATTGGATATTCCATTATGGAAATGGGAGAGCATAACTTCGTGGATGGATTACCAAGGTCGCGGAGAGGGAGCACGAGCATTTGGGTCATTGTGGATAGACTGACAAAGAGCGCCCATTTTATACCCATTAAGAGTAATAGGACGGCAGCTTCTTTGGTGACTCTTTATATAAGGGAGATAGTTAGGCTTCATGGAGTTCCCGCAAGCATTGTGAGCGACAGAGATCCATTATTCACCAGCGAATTTTCGAGGAGTCCTCAGCAAACCTTGGGAACGGAATTGAATCTGAGCACGGCATATCACCCTCAAACAGATGGACAGACTAAGAGGGTAAATAGAGTTTTGGAAGATTTTCTCAGATTGTTCATCATTACTTCGGAGATTCTTGGGAAGACTGCCTACCTTTGGTGGAGTTCGCATATAATAATAGTTATCAAGCAAGCATTGGGATGGCACCGTTCGAGGCCCTCTATGGCACACCATGTAGATCACCAGCCTGTTGGTGGGATACCACCAATAGGATCTTGCTTGGACCAGACTTGGTAAGGGAAACTTCCAAGAAGGTGGATTTGATTCGCAAGAGGTTGAAGACTGCACAAGATAAACAAAAGTTGTATGCTGACAGAAGACGTTCAGATTTGGAGTTTAAGGTTGGAGATATGGTTTTTGTCAAGGTTTCTCCTCTGAGAAACGTTATGAGATTTGGCTTAGTGGGTAAGTTGGCACCGATATTTGTAGGACCCTTCCCTATTACCACATGGATTGGAAAAGTGGCATACAAAGTTGATCTTCCAGATAAGTTGGCGGGAGTTCACGATGTTAATCATGTTTCGCATCTGAGGAAGTGTCCACATGATTCTACAGTTGTAGTAGAACCCGATCAGCTAAGGAAAGTAGAGGTAGAGCGCAAATCACTTGTGCATCTTATACCCACCCGTATATTGGAACACGACGTCAAGAGATTACGCAACAAAGAAGTTCATCTAGTGAAGGTTCAGTGGGGAGATGACCCTAAGGAGAGCACATGGGAATCTGAGGAGAGAATTTGAACTTCTTATCCTTTCTATTTGAAGGTACACTTCAAATGTCCTATCTTTGATTTTTGATCCTTTCGATAATCTTTAGGTGAAACCTATGCATGGTAGCTTGGTTGTAAACATTTCATTAGGACATGTTATGTTTGATGGATGAAAATGATTGCAAGTGGATGCCAATGTTTGCAAATGGATGCATTGCATGCACTAGATAGATATTTATTAGGATAATCGGCCAACTAGGTACACACACCTGCATATATATGTGTGTGTGTGTATAAATGGATGTTGCATATGGATGGTGCATTTGGGTGAATGATTGAAACATACATACAAAATTATCAATTATACTAGGGTAATTGCATACATTTGGTTGCATGGCATAAGCATACTTGCATTACAGGAGGTTAACTAAATCTGTAGACCGACTACCTTTTCACATTAGGTAAGTTCATATGCATTTCACTTTGCATAAATAATAAATTGCATTAGTTAAAAATAAGGACAATGGTGGAAATGGATGATGGTTGAGTAGATGGATGTAGTTCTTGGATGCCTGGGTGTTAATTGCGTTCTTCCATCTTTGGAGATTTCGGGGACGAAATCCTTTAAGGGAGAGAGAATGTAACACCCCAATATTTTATGGGAAATATAATTAAAAAGAAATTAAAAGTGCATTTGGTACAGTGGTAAATGCTCATGTTGACTTCCTTAGCGACCAGGGATCAAGTCCCGTTATCGCCCAAAATCTGGAGCGATGTTTTTTTAGCTGGTTTGTTTCCAGCTATTTTTCTACGTATTTCAGTGTTGTTTCTGACATGTGGTGGGTTCCATTCACTCCAATGATGTAATATGATGAGATGGCTAAATTTTATTGGTTGAGTGATGTGTATGGGCTGGAATGGATAACCATTAAGTGAATGAAAGAACCAAATTTAATCTAAAATAATCTAATGGATTATACTCACTCAAACAATCTATAAATAAACCATCTAACCTAAACCTAATCTCTTATTCAACCGTCGCCATAATTCTACAGAAAAAATAGTGTGTATTATTCCTCCTTCTTTTCCCTACAAAATAAACAAATCTCTACCAAATTCAATTATATATATATATATATATATGTATATATTCAAGCAATTTGGGGAATTTAGAAGAATCAAAGGGAGAAAGATTAAAGCAAATCTTTTTTCAAATTTATGCAAGCTCAAGTACCAGGTGAGTGAGAATTAATATTAAATAGAAAAATAAATTAGTTCAATTTCAGTTCTTTTCTGGCACGTTAATATGAATTAATTTCTATTATTAATTGAGAATATATGTAAATTATTGCAACTTCTTCTTCTTTTTCTTCCACTTCTCAAATCTAATTCATGTTTGGTTTAAAATATGGGACATATAAATTGTCTATTCACGTTTTATAGCATAAATAAGATTGAAATTTATGTAAATTTATTGTATCTTCTTCTTCTTCCACTTCTCAATTCTAATTCATGTTTGGGTTGAAATTTGGAACAAACAAATTGTTATTCACGTTTCATGGCGTAAATAAGATTGGTTTAATTAAATTGAATTAGAATTGTTATTCAATTTCTAATGGTAGAACAGGTTAGTTGAATAAATTCAGAATATGTTACTTGAATAAAATTATGGCTTTGATTAATATAATTACTTAATTTTGAATATGGTTTGGGAACAAAATTGGGAATTCTAATTGGCATAATTGTTTGTTTCATATGTGGCCTAAAATGTAAAAGTGGAATTTTGTGTAATTAAATGGTTTGTGGCTATTGGATAAAATTTTTGTACAGATTAAATCTCTAAAGGGAGAACATAAATTAGGGTGAAAAAAATGTAAATTAAATGGACCCTAAAGGCTAGTGTAAATCTGTAACAAAATGGCATAAAAATTACAGACAAACCATACGGACTGAATGGACGTGAAATTGAAATACCATTTATGTAAGAAAAAGGGAAATTGTGAAATAACCAAATTGGATATAAAAATGGCCTAAAGAAAATTAATGGAAATAAACGGTATGTAAAATGTAACAGTAAAATTAATTATTCTGAAAGCGATTTGGTAGGCAGACCTTGTAAAGGTCTAGATAGGTGTTTCATGTAGTTAAGACCAAAATATAGTTTTGGCTGTACGTACTAGGAGCGAGAAAGTAGGTTCGCAAGGATGTTTGTTGCCTTTCATAGGTTGCTAGTACGTAGGATAGATAGCATCCGCAATCATAGGCTTCTTCAAGCAGATCGACGCGGACAGAACAGGACAAGTGTGCTACGACGTAGGCTTCTTTAGGCAGATCGTTGGAGGATTTTGCGCAGCCAACCCAGCTACGGGCGCTCTTTCGAAGAACCGACACTTTGGATAGGGGCAAGTCCACTTTGGTGATTGAGGAGATAAGAGGATAGGAGTCCAGTTTGGCGGAGCCTGAGCACAACTTTGGGGTCCTGCGAGGTTGTTTGAGTTGGCGCCGGTCAGACGTAAGAGGCATTTAGTCACAGTGCACGGGTGAAGAGCTTGACTTTCACGCTGTAGCACGTGGATGGGTAAGGACAGCAGGTCCGACATGTCAATTGACGTTTAGTATTACTGCATGGTTGACTTCTCTAGAGTGAGCGCAGACTTTGGCTTCTTAGGAACTGCATCTAAGAAAGATTCACTGCATTATATTATTCACCCTCTGTGATATTCGGGGAAGACCTAAAATTAAACTATTTTATTCTTTCTGCTTCATTTTATTTCTCATTCAACAGACTTTATGTTTGACCCATTCATATTTTTCATATTTTCCCCAAATCAAAGGAGGGCAGGTCTAGGTTGTAGTTCTTTGCAGCTTGGAGGGTCATTGGAGCAGTTGTTATCTTCAGCTTTTGTTTCTTTTTTTTTTCATTTACTTCGTTTCTCTTTTTCGTACTTTACTCTATATATGGGGACCTATATTGTGAACTTTGTTATGTTTTATGTTTTGGTGGAGACTACTTGGTACTTTTGGTTTTAGAAATAAATTTGGGGTAATGTTGTTTTTAATGAAGATGTTTTGCTATTAATTTATAATTAGTGAAAGTTTTTCCTCTGTAATATTTTAATCATTTTATGTTGTTGCCTTAGTTTCTATGCTATGTTATGGATTGTTATTTCACCGGACCACCCGTGCTTCTAGTCATGTCCGATTTTCGGGGTGCCTAAAGGTGCAGGGTGTCAAAGGAAGCAAGAAACTTTTATGTGTTACGGTATAAAAATAAAAGAGGGAAACAAAACGGAGTGAAAATTTTGGAGGGAAAGCAGCCTGATTGGGCACAGCGTTAAATTTATCTATTTATATTTAAAAAGTGGTAAAAAACAACAATTGATGTTGAAACATTGATGTACATTTCTGTTAAAAGCAGTTTTTCTTATAGTGAAATTATTAAGCTACTCAATTGGCATTCATTTTCAATATTAGAAGTCTCTAGTGCTTGCTGAATACTACAGACACAATATACTCCTCACTTGATGGGGATTTTCATTGCGAGTCATTTATATGCAACGACTACTTCCAGAATAGCTAAAATAAGCCTACCGATAGGAATTTTGTAAGCAAATGGGTAGGCCATGACAAACAGTTTATCTAGACGTTGGTGGAGAAGGGTTTCTTGCCGAAGGTGACCACATGTGAGATCAATCCTAAAGGAATAAACCCAATGCCATCGAAGCCATAGATTGGCAAGGCGCAAAAAGTAGGACAGACAGCATAAAACTTGATAATGGGAGCTTCATTTGGTCAAATATTTTTTTGAACATGACATTCATAGAGCTATCCTTATCAATGAAGACCTGATACACCTTGGTGTCGGTGATGTTAATTGAAATGACCATTAGGCCATGTTGTGGGTAGTCGACACCTATTTTGTCTTTGACAATAAAGGTGATGTCGGCTCAATCCTCCTCCACTCTCTACTCTTTTGGTACCCAATACTCTACTAAGTATGATTAGTTGGTAAGGGTAAGCTCCCTTCAATACTGAACATGGTATCCTCTGCTGCTTCTTACTACCTATGAGTCGCCGCTATTGAAAAGCTTTCTACATTGATGAAGGAAAAAAAATTCCATTCGCCGTTAAGGCAAGGTAGGGAGAGCTTACCGCTCGGCTCTTTGGTCTATGTACCACCTGATATATTGCATAAATATTCCTTCAAGGAATAACGCCATATATAGTCTTTTAGGTAAAGATACTCATTGGTGGAGTGGCCATTGTTACACCACAAAATTTTCAAATTCAAAGGCATGAAACTATTAAGGAACAAAAGAGGTAAGATTTCCAATGGATAGAGTTTTGCATGATAAAATGAAAGCTATTGCATATTAAGAACAAGTACTATCGATGGTTGAGATTTATATAAAGGCAATCAAATAATGTGAAATGAAAATCTATAAGTCATAAAGCCATCGTAGGTTGAAGCTATTATGTGTTGGAGTCAAGCAATCATAGGTTGGAACTACCGCATGTTGAAATTATGAATTTTCGTAGGTTAAAGCTTTGTCGCTGAAATCATGAAGCTATAATGGGATAAAAATATTGCATGTTGAAATCATGAAGCTACCGTAGGTTGAAGCTATCATATGCTGAATTCATGAAGCTATTATGTGTTGAAATCGTAAAGCTATCGCAGTTTGAAGCTGTCGCGTATTGAAGCTATAAAGATATCACATAAGGAAATAGTAAAGTTAGCACTAGTTGAAGCTACAACATATTGAAGCTATAAAATTATCGCATAAGAAAATAGCAAAGCTAACATAAGTTGAAGCTATCACATATTGAAGCTATAAAGCTATCACACATTGAGAATATCAAGAAGTGATAATATACTGAGATGAAGAGCTATCACATGTTGAAGATATCAAATATTGAAGCTATCACATGTTAAGCGGTGCTATCACATACTAATACTATCATAAGTTTAAAAAAAGAAGCGGCCGCATGATGAGATTCGAAGTTATCACAAACCATGAAACAGTGCTACCGAATGATGAGAACTTGCTATCACACATCAAGAGAATGACGTGGGAAATATTCTAATTAGCCACGTGGAAACTTTTGGTTAATTCAGTGATGCCAAGACATCATGGAGAGATTGTTGCGCTACGTGTTATAAAGACCCGACTTTTCGACTCATAAATGTCGACACTAATCTATCCACGGTATTCATGTGCGGAATACCCAAGTGCCAAAAAGACAATTTATTAGGGTAAAAAGAAAAGGGACAAGGAAGAAAGTAAAAAAATTCTGAACTCAAAATGGAACAATAATATATAATATTCAAAACGATAGTACAAAGGGTCACTCAGAGATACATAACATTTTAGAGTTACTATCCAAAGTACTATCATCAACCTGGACAATTATGACAGCCCGTCCTCACAATTGGTTGTAGAATTATGGAACTTTGGACTAATTAAACACTAAAAGGGGGGGTGAATAGTGTTTTTTCTAACTTATGTAAATCTTTTTAAATTTCTTTCAAGATTAATATTAAATCATAGATTATCAACACAAAAATATATCAACAATCAATCATAGAAGCAATCACAGAAAAGTAAAGCAATAAAGTAAAGTAGAGAGTTAGAGGGATGACACCAAGTATTTTATACTAGTATGAATTTCTCCAACATCCAGTCCCATACAATTGCTTGTACAAATTTCTTTTTACATGCCAATCATTAAACTGGCAGAAGGCAAACCCAAATACAATCTCGATTCTGAGGCTACAAGACACACCCTCCTGAATTCTTGGACTCAGTGTACACCTACGTGATTTGAACGGGCTACAAGCACACCCACTAGATTTTCGAGCTACTAAGCACACCCACTTGATTTTAAGGGGCTCCAAGCACACCTAAGAAAATACAAATAGAGTTTGATAGTTTTTCAAAGTCAATTTCTTGAAATTTGAATATTATAGATTCTATAGCCTCTTAGACAACACTTTGATCTTTTAATCGAATGATAAATGTTTCCAAAAGAAGAAGAAAGCAGTATTGAATCAATACTAAGAAGATGAATTGATTCTATACGATTTTGAGTAGATTTTGATATATTTTTCATTGGAATTTTCAAGAGAGTGAGAGGAGAGAAGAAAGTAAGTTATTAACTATCAAAAAGTTTGTTTGAACTCCCCTTTATATAGTAAATAAACAAATATGCCATTTTGAAGAGTTGCGACGAATAGACACTCCATTTCAAAATTTGAAAAATCATTTGACGGCATATATGTCGACATACCATCTACCTATATGTCAACATGTGCATGTAATTTTTGAAAACTGGTTTTTTTAATGCTTTTAAAATCTTATATTTTGTAAAATATTTTAATACTTTGTAAAATAGTTTGAATATAGTGTATAAACATTTTGCACTTTAAATAACTTTTATAAATATTTTGAAATAATTTTTGAAAATTTATTTTGTTTTAGAAATATTAGAAATATAAAATAGGAGATAGAGATCAATAATTGCTACCATGGAATTTAACAATATATACTATGAATTTGTACACTAAATTATATTCTTGAGATCTTCATATCTTTGTCTTTGAACTCATGAGTCTTCATCTCCATTTCTTGAGTCTTTTATACTGTATTGTCTTCGATTCAACACCGGTATAATATCCTGCAGTACATATATATAACTTGGCAAAACATTATTTTCTATATTTTATATGTTTTTACATGGTTGCATATGGTTGTTGTCATCAAAATCTATAACTGAGGTGTTAACAATCTCCCTTTTATGATGACAACCATTAAATATTCCTGTATATAAAATATAATACAACCTTTCATGAGTTAGATAACTTCCCCTGAATATATGCGTTTTATATTTTTTCTCACTCTTTGTCGTCAACAAAAATGGATGAAAAATAAAAATCCTACTAAATAATATACCGATAAACTATAGAGTAAAAATCAAGAATTAAGTAACATGCTAACTAATATAGGTTTAACTACTTAATTTTGATTGGACTAAGACGAAATATTTAAAGCATAAGATATTCAATGATTAATTTTTAAGTTACATACTAAATATTTTAGGAAATTAACTAAATAGGATAATGCAAACTGTATTTATTTGTTTTAAATTAAATAATACACAATCAAATCAAATCCTAATACCTAGTTTATCAAAATCAATATAAACTAGATGATATATAAGGTCAAAATTCAATGACTTAGGTATGAAAAATAATTCCCTATGATGTAAATAATATTATTATATAATCCTAAGCATCCAATTTTGACAAGAAATTTATACATAAAATTTATTACATCAAATTCATGAATTTAATTTAAAATCTTATTAATTATGAAATTTAACCATAGCCTATAATCACAATATTTGGTAAGTGTAACTATGTATATGATCAAATTTACGTTTAGTAATTTTTTGAAATAAGTATTAGTTTATTCTTATACATTGTTTATTCTAGAAAGGCATGATAATTTATAATAATAATAATTTTTTATTTACTCAAATATGCAAAGTATAAGTGAGATAAGTAGAGTTAAAATAACTTTAAAAATACATCACATGATTTTATTAATAAAAAGAACCTGGGAATAGCAGTAAGACTGTTGATCGTATGTTTTAGCGTCATTATCGTCTTTAAAATTGTCTTCTTCAGCGAATATCATGATAAGATTGATAATCTAATAGGTCCCCATAGTCATTTTTATTTTTCTCTTCTTATTGCGCGCAATACCTGAAGGAATAGATCATATTTGTACCGGTATCCATATTATGCTGGATCCGTATGATTAGTCTTTCAGAAATCAAACCCAATATTTTTAAGAGTTTACGATCATGAATGTTTATATCATGAAAAAGCATGAATGATTACAGTGAAAATAATAATGTTCAAAAAATGAGATACTCTACTAAACCTTTTGTTTCCAAATTTTGATTCAACACAAGCAGAGTTCTAAAATTCATTCGTAACACTGTTATATGTAAGATAACGTGACCTAATATATTTTGTGTCACATTCATTATTTAAATTACAAGTGTATTAGTGAAATTACATGTGTAAAGACACTTGGCATCATGCATGTGTACAATAATCTTCCTAAAGGATAAGTGTATTGACACATGTCATTTTACATATGTATTACTATTTGTTAACCCAAGAAATGGATCAACACCCTAGTTTGAGTGTGAAAGCATCAGCCCTGTTCTCACAAAGCAGTAATATAGATAATAGATATAGAAAAAAGCAGTAGGAGAAAGAAGACGAGAGGATTTTTATAGTGGTTCGACTGTTAATGAAGCATATGTCCACTTTATAATTTCTATTATAGTTTGATTACTGTTACAAGGAGTGTTTGATTACAAAGCTCTTGATTGTCCTTAGCTAGACTGAATCTCTAAGGTTGGAATCCACTGGAGAATCGTAGTGAACACCTTTAGAGATTGTTATGAAGGAGGTGATGAGTGAAGAAAGCTTCCAGCAGAGCTTCAGCAAGCAGTCCGGAGGAGATCCCATTTATGTTGCAGATAGGATGTTATTTATAGTGATTAGAGAGCTATTGGGCTGAGCCTGTTTGCTAATTGCCTGCAGATGGACATAAGAAGACGCAGTGGAGATTAGCACGCGACCCTCGCCAAAATCATGGATCGCTAGCGATCCATAGCTTTAGGTCGAGTGCGAGCTAACTTCTTAGCCCTTTTTTCCTCTACTTCTCTTGGTTTAGGTCACAATTATTCAATGATCAAGTATGGATTGCCGGCAATCCGTGGTGTATGGATCGCTAGCGATCCTTGCACATAGCATGTTTATGGACTTTGGCTTTTGAACTTTCTACGTCGTCTTGAGTCGATGTTGTTCGTGTAGTTTCATTGCACATTGCCTTATTTTGATGACGAATTACTTGCTAGTTGTATTTAGTTGCTGATTGGACTGGACGGATATTTGTCTCTTGGTTTAGCTAAATCAAAATCTCGTCAAACTCAGTCACCACTCCTGTAATATGGATTGGATCAGGATGCAAGAAAATGGATTGAACACTAAGCTGTTCCCATGGACTGCTAGCGATCTAAAGGCCATGGATGGCTAGCGATCCATGTCCTTGGAGAATTTTCTCATCTTCTTTTCTTGGCTCTTTTTGGTTGGTTATTCTAGCTCTTTTGGTTGACTTCTGAGCTATTCTGACTTGACCAAGTTGTTCTAACTTCTCTTGGACCCGCTTGGGTTAAAAACCTGAATAACATTTGCCCCTTAGAGCATGTCTTCGTTGAAAACATGGTGTGCTCTGGAAGTAATTACTTTCGGTCTCTGCTTGTTGAACTTCAAGTGATTGTGTTAGAGTTTCGCGAGTGTGAGCTAGGTCATGTTGCTGCTCGCTTAGTTTTGATCTCGATTGCCATTACTTGTCATAACAGATCGAATATCTCTCTATAGCTTCTCGATATGCCCCAAAATGTTATGTAAATGTCGCCGGGAAAATTGGAGAAAAAGTCCATGCAGCTTTATTGATTGCTAGCGATCCATATATGATGGATCTCTAGCGACCTAATAACTTAGAGGATTTTGGAACTTTTATTTTCCTTCTTAAGCTGTTGAGCCGACCTTCCCCATCACTTTTACACGACCCGAGCTTTATTTCCCTTCTAGGATACGGGCTTCTTCTCGGCTTGATCCAACTTTTCTACGGCGATTCGACCCATGCTTTGATCGATTCGATCCATCATTTCTAGAAATCTAACCTTGTCCTAAGCCTCTGCGGTGATTCCTTCTACGCCGCCACAACCAAAGCATCACCACTGCCTTCTTAGATCACCTCCGACCAAAACCCTAATTCGCATGTGCCTTAGATAACCGATGATTCATCCCTAGATCGCCACCGGCCTATTGTAGCTCGCTGATCCTAAAGCTTCAACCAACTTTGCGTTTAGGTTGTTAATCCAAGGTGGGTTCGCTGATTATAATGTTCGATTAATTATTTGGCGGCAAGGTTGCATTCGTGATGTTTGTCGTGAGGAGTCTGAGTCTATTGCGGCTTAATAGAGGAAGATAGTAAATCGAGTCTTAGGTTCCTCCCGGAACGACATTCGGGCCTTGCCTCGTGCTTGACGTGGCCATCTTTGTCCATTGAGCCAGAATTGATTTGTGCCAAGTCCCATAGCTGATATTGCATGATATATTATGAATTGGTCCTGGCACTTTCGAAGAATTTGGACTTATCTTGCTTGTTGTTTTATGCTCAGTGTCCCTGTATTGAAAAGAATTTTCCACGTCGCTTCGGACAACGGATCCGTTATCAATCATTGATCGATAATGGGTAAGTGTAGAGGAAGTAAAAACAAAAGAAATTGATACGGGAATTCCTTTTCTTTTTCTGCTGTGGGTGAACTATCTACACGAGATAGAGTATTGTAGTGTTTCGGGCACCGAGCTCATCCCCTATAGACAATGCACTACACTTGCCCTGCTACATCCTTGAAATCCGATGTGTCAGCATGAATCAATGTCTCTTCGGAATTATAGTGTTGTAGGGGAAACTATTAGTTTAGAATAGAGTTACCTGACCATTTTGGATGCGCGCTCTATTGTTTAGGATGAAGTATCCATCTTCTCGCGTAAGTCAAGCAGAGGGAGTCCGGCACTTTCGGAAGCCGAGTCATCATCCGTCACCCTTTCCCCTTTCGCCTCACAGTGTAACAACCCTAGATTTCTGCATATATTTAAATTTGACTTTATTTTATTTTAAGTAATTGTAAATTTTTTTTTTCAAACATTTAATTTTTAAATATAAATGTTGATTATTATGTGAATTATAATTTCAAACTGGTATAAATTGAATATTTTCCTGAATATTGATTTTTGGTCAATTTGGGTCAAACTTTGACTTTTAAATTTTAAATTTAAATATTTGAAATTTTGAATTTTATCTTTTATTATGAAAATAGATTAAAATTTTTAGAATACTGCTTTTCGTTTCGTTGGAATCGGAGTTATATTGTGAAAGTTATGCTTTTTACAATATTGAGTGTAAACTGTTTTATTTAACAATATTATTTATTTTAATTTATATAAATGATATTTTTATTTGATATATCTTATTCTAATTTGTATATTTATGCTATATTATATATATTTTGTCTTTTAAATATTTTTAAAGTGTTGATAGAATTTTTCTAAAGTTTATTGAATTTATTTTCAATTTTAAAACCTAGTTCCCATTTTCTTTGCTATTTTCTTAATTTAATTATATATGATTTAAAATTTATTTATTTATTTTATGCATTCACTTGTATTTGCTGTGTTTCTACTTTATTTATATTCATTTTACATATAGTTAAATTTAAATAAAATTTTTCCAAAGCTTATAGAATTTGTTTCCATTTTTTTTAGCCTAGTTTACATTTTTAAGCTATTTTTCCTTATTTAATTATATTTAATTAAAATTTATTTATTTATTTTATGAATTCATTTTTTTTCTTAGTTTTATCTTTATTTATCAGCATTTTCATTTGTTTTAATATGCAAAAAGAAATTAGGGAAATTTGAAGAGTTTGAGTCCTTTTGTATACCTAGTCTCTTTGTATTCTTGCCTCTTCATTTCAACCAACACCATTTCAATTTTGGCCGTTCTTTTCTCATTCTTTCAGCTGACTATTCTCATATTTTTCACGTACAATCAAAAACTCCTCAACCACAAAAAAATTTCGGCCATCATCTCCTTGGAAAGCTTGGTAAACTTTCATTCTTTTTTTCCATTTTTTTTTCTTGTTTTTCTTATGTAACTTGCACTTGCCTTCATCTATTTGCTCGGCCACTCCCTCCTCCACCACCATGGCCACCTCCAACACCACCACATCAGGTTTCCACCACCTCCAGCCCTCTACCCAAGCCTATCCGTGCACCCTTGTGGATCAGATCCACCAAGAAATTGAGCAAAACCCACATATATGTACATAGCCTAGCTTCTTTGCCTTCATCACCTCAAACCACCACCTTGGCCGCCCCTTGCACCACCATCTCCAGCCCTTACCAGACCTGAAACCCTCTGCCACATCACTTCCAGTCCACTACAGACCTGGCCGTGCCATGCTTGCTTGTGGTCGTGACCTTTGTTGCTTTGGAAACCACTTTTGTTGCCTTGAAAACGTTGTTTTGTGCCTTATAGTTGTGCAGTTTCATGCACACAAACCTTTGCTTCATCAACAAACCATGTTAGGCCGACCATACCCAACCAAAACCTGATCCAAATCTTACCTTAGACCTGTAGTATACCTTATGGCTGAACCTAGAGTGTGTTGGAAGCAAGTGCAAAGCATTTCAGCTTTGATTTATGCAGTTATTTCTAGCCTAGTTTAGTAGTTTTGAATTAAAAACTTATGTATATTAGATTGTTTTCTGTGACTTGTATTCAAGGGAATTGATACTTTGGCTCTTCCACTCATCTCTGTGTCGTGTTATCGTGCTTGTGTGGATCTCATTTGTGTATTCGTCGTTGTATCTCCAGCTCAAAACAGTGAGTTATTCTCACCAGACAATATGTACATATATAACTAGTGAATTGACCCCTTTTGAATCTGTAAAATGCATTATCATGTTACACCTGCTATGTTATGATTTTATGATGTTCACCCATGCTTAAACACCTATTATATTATATGTTACTGTTATATTATGCTGTTCTATTATTTTTATCAGTTTATCACACTGCAAGTTCCCTTTAGATTAGAATCACTATGGGTTGAAATGATACATACCCGAACGGACTTTAGAATAGGAGAAAATCGTTATGGGCTGAAATGATAGGCCTGAATGATTTTCAATTATTTTCATTTACTTGGGATTGCGGGTTTGAAATGATCAAACCCGGGTTTTCTTTGTAAATTACGGGTTGAAATGATATATTACCCGTATCACTTTACCTAGACTAGAAATGAAATACAGACCCGTTGTTAAAATATGTTTTTATAAAAATCTTAAAAATATTTTTGAAATGTAAATATTATAATATTTGATTTAAACTAAATAGAAAAATGATTTATGTAAGCATTATTGATTTTTTTGAAAATTTATAAGTGAAATAAATTATTGGTAAAACTAGAAAATTTGAAATGTAAGTTATTTTGGGAAATTTTAATTGGGTGATAATTGGAATTTAAATTAAATATGAAATGTGATAACTTCATGATAATTTGGATTAAAGTGAATATAAATGATTTTTATATTATATTAATGATTTTGAATAAAGTTAAAATGTGAAATGAATAAATATTTAAGTTGAAATTTTGAAATATAACTAAAATTGGAAATTTGTGAATTTGGCTTAAGAGTGAATTTTAAGTTAAGTAAATAAAAATGGAATTAAGTTATATTTGAAATTTTAAACTTAAGTGTTAAGTTAATTTAATTTAATGAATTTAAAATTTAAAATTGGAATTTAATAAGTGAATTATTATTAAATTTTGATTTTTGAATGGAGGTTTAACTTTATAAAATCATGAATATAAGGGTATTTGAATGATTATATATGATTTTATAAGTTAAAAATGATTTATATAAAAATATAATTGTTTGTGAAATTATACTGAATATTTGAAGTTAATTAACTGCATCTCTAAAATGCTATTAATTCTAATGTAAATGATAATACAACATTTGTAAATGCTGTAGTTGATAATAATGAACCAAATGGCTAAATTTAATTAAAGGCTATTATAGCATTTTTGTAATGTTATAATGGTTGAATTTAACTAAGTTTATTTGAAACTAATGTAACCCTATTACAGCATTTTAAATGCTGTCTTTTGTTAAATTGAACTGTTTTAAATGTGACTTTCCGTAGCATTTTCTAAATGCTGCAAAAGTTGAATTTTCATTGTTTTAATTAATTTAAGTGAACGAATGAAAGATTAAAATTTTGGAAATTTAATAATTTAATTATTAATAATAACTTTATTTTTATGATTTAAAATAAAGTAATTTGTTTCGAAATATAAACTATTTTGAAATATGATATTTTGATATTTTGAAATGGATTTTTGAAGGATATTGAATTTGAAATGATATTTGATTTCGAAGTATAAAATACCATTTTGAAATTTTAACCACGGGGTGTATTTAATTTATAGTTTAACTGATCCTTGAAGGATGGGCGATCCCAAGCATCCTTTGAGTTATTATGCATTTCTACTACAGTTCACTTGAGTTGGTTTACATTATATAAGTATATATTGTCCTGACTCGAGTGTTTTGTGTTTTACTTTACGCTCGGGTCAGCCTGAGTATTTACAGCTTAGCTTTGGATTTTGTTCTGGAGCTAGGAATCGCTGGAGATTCTGCTTGTCTAGTTATCTATTTCCTTCCAGTTCAGTTGTTCTATTTCAGATCTGGTATTTATAAACTTCTATGTATTTGGGATTTCTATTGTATATGTTTTTAGAATGATATTATGTAATATGGTTTTGAGAGTTTGTATATAGTAGCTTCATGAACTACTATGGTATTTTATTTCCGCTGCGAGTTATTCTGATATGTTCTGTGTCTGTGATTCTGTGTATTTGATTTCATTTGCTCCAAATTTATTTACAATCTGTTATTTTGAATTATTCAAGTCAGACATGTGTGGATTATTGTCGATTTGAATGGTCTAAAATAGTGGGTCGTTACAGTTGGTATCAGAGCTTTGGTTTTAGGCAAACCTTAGCCTACGGAGCAAAAACTCATTAGAGATAGGGTAGAAATACCCTAGTATAAGTGAAATCAATCTCAGAATCATTTCTTTGTGAGAGAACGTATTTTCGAAGTATAAAATGATTTTCAAATGATTTTTAAAGAATTTTCAAAGATTATTTTGATATAAATTTCCTTGCTTTGAAAGTAAAATATTTCTTAAACTTCATTCCTTTCGTATCCACCTTGTTAGTAATTTCTTTGATTAGGATCCTCTAAAATTTTGAACTTCTCTCTTGATTGATCTAGATCCATTGTTGATAGGAATCTATTTTGAGTATGGCAAAATCAGTAGTTTGTTAAGTTGTTTTGAGTAAACTCTGTTGTATCTTTTGCTTAGCTAAAGTTGTCCAACTAAAGATATTTATGCTTCTGTTTTCGTATGTTATGAATTCGAGTCTTTCCAAATTTTTATGGGAATTTTTCTGTATCGATATAGGTTATATATCTCTAATCTTCGTTTGGATTTTTATCGAATAAGATTCCTTTGAATTTTGGAACGCTCCCACTTGTTCTGAAATCCATTCCTGTCTCCCCTAATTGTATTCTTTTGATTTTGGAGCATTGCATCACTCCACTTTGTATGGCCTTTATAGGGTGGCGATTCCGCCAATCTTTGAATGATTATAATTGGCATTGATTCATCGGATATTTCTGTATCCTCGGTTTATGATGTTTTCTATCTTCTGCTATATTTAGATTCTATCTCTGGCAATCGAAGGTCGATTTGCCTTAGATTTTCGCATCGATTATATTCCTGAAGTCACGGTTGACCGGTTAAGGTCGCCCGCGATTCATATAGGCTTATCCATCTTCTATTTGGTAATTTAATTATCTTAACTTCGTTTGAGCCTATCTTTGAATTAGAATTCTATTTGATTAGAGTCCTTCTAAATTTGAATCTCTGTTTTGCTTTGAAATCCATCCTTGAATCGTCCCTTGGAAAGTTTGTGGTTGATTGTCTTTTGAAAATTGTGTATTCATCGTAGTTTTTATTTTGATAAGGATGACCATATTTTTATATAAAGATGAAATGTTTTTGATAAGGATTATATACCTTTTAAAAAAAAGAGAATTTGAAGCTTTGAAAGGATTTGAAATTGTGAAAATTTTATAAGAAATGGTTTCATATAAAATGATTTATAACTGAAGGTTTTGAATCTGAATTTAAGTGATTGAACTCCGGCATTTTGGAACTGGTTTTAGGATTTTGAAATAATAAATAATATGATTTGAAATTATTTTTCCGAATAAGTAATGTTTCAATGATTTTAATGGGTTTTAATGATTTCGAAGGAATTTCAAAGAAGTTTTCAAAGTAAATGGAAGTCCAGAACTCACTTGTGTCGCTGGAAAATAATTTCGGTGATGAGTGCACGCATCATCGACATTGATTTTCGAGTTTCTGAGTGAGGGAGAGGCCACTTTAATAGCTTTGCTATGCGAGTGATTTTGTGAAACCATTTTTGATTTCAAATTCCGAAGTATGATTTGATATTCGAAAGATATATGTAAATATATTTGAACGATTTGAAATGAACCGGTGTTCAGTCCTCGAGTTTTGGATTTGATATAACCCTATCTATTAAAATTGATTTACTGATTTGTTGCTAATTTCCAACTCTTGAATTTGAAAATGATTTCTTCAACTATTTCGAAGTTCGAGTACTTCCAAATCAAGGTTTACTTTTCAAAGCTAAGAAATTTGAAAAGTATTTTGATAAAGTATATAAGTTTGTTTTGAATGTTTAAGTATGAAGTAATCTGATTTAAATAAGTTGAAACTGTTTTGTTAAGTAAATGAATAAGGCAATTTAAATTTTTTTCTAATATGAAATTTAGATTTGAAATGTTTTGAAAAGAAATTGTTCTTCAAAATATTTTGAATAAATTTTAAGTGTTTTAACTTAGTAACATCTTTATGAAACTATATAGATAACAAGTTGGAATAAATATATAAGTTGTATGTATGATGTTTTATTCGCATAATTAATTTGATCCAAGTTTGAGTACACAAGTTCGAGGTGAATTACACCATTTCGTGTTAGGATTTTTCATTCGATTCTTGATGACGAATATTTGATATGGATTTTGGGCTTGATTCTAGAATTCTCTATCATAGTATATGGCTATGCAAGGAGACTGATGGCTTCTAGTCGAGAAACCATATCGAAATCCGCATTAGGGAAGTGAATGGACAATACTAGTTCGAAAGCGAACTTGTGTGATCGAGCGAGCGATCGAATGTGACTTTGCGAAATGATGACATATGTACATCTTATATTCTAATATCTTTGATATATTTTGACGCTGAAATTGAAAGCCGTCGAGTTAGAATATCTTTGCTTACTAAAAGAAAATTTCCAATTTAAATTACAAAGATATATAACCCATAAAAGCAAAGATATTCAATCCCATATGGCTCTTCATACAGCGAAATTATTTTGAAAATTTGATCCTTATGTAAGATAGACCTTACGTAAGTATAAGATGATTTTGAAAACATTTGATTTTGGAAATGAATTGGTTGACTTAAATTATATTGATTTGGAAATTTGGATTTATTTTCTAAATCTATTATTTTGGAAACTTTGAAACCAAAGATAATTAATTTGAGAAGAAATAATTTGGTGAAATTGTATATGATTTTGAAATTGAACTGATATTGAAACAAATTGAAATTTGAGAACCTTATGTTACTAAACACTTGATTTGGGAGTTGTCGAACTTATATAAAATTGATTTGTATAAGTATGAAATTGATTCGAAAACTATAGATTTGAAAAGGTACTCAATTTGAAAGTGAAATCTTATATAATTGAAGTCTATATAAGTATGATTTGATATACTATTGATTTTGGAAAGTATTCGATTTGAAAATTAAATCTTATATATAATGGATTTTATATAAGTACGATATTTGAAAGTGATTTGAAAAGGTACTATATGATACATATTTTCGAAGTAAAGATATGGAAAGTGCCTTCTGCTTGATATCCGATTTGTGGCCACATCTTGGATTCATTCTATCGATATTATTCTCTCTGATTTTTGGTTTTCCGGATATGATACTCGAGTGTCCTTCGAATTCCATGGCGTTACCCATGGTCTTACGAACTCGACTGCATAGCGTAATTCGTAAGGCAGTGATTGCTTAAAAGGTACGGATGTTTCCTGGGGGATCCAGGCGTAACCATTGTGTATCTGCGATCTATGGTCGTGTTAGTGGCGTAATCCGCAAGGCAGAGATTGCTTAAGGGGTATGGATGTTTCCTGGGGGATCCAGGCGTAACCATTTTTATGTATCCTACGGTCCACCGTTTTGTTGCATGGCGAAATTCGCAAGGCAGTGAATGCTTAAAAGGTACGGATGTTTCCTGGGGGACCCAGGCGTAACCATTTTGTATCTGCGATCCATGATTTGATTCGTTTTTGTTTGGATTGTACTTTCCATTTCTGTTTTAAAGGTTTTTCAAGTATTTTCACTGGGTGTTGAAACAAGTCTACTAAGTACCTGGAGAATTCTAGCTTTGCGCCTGATCAACGCATGGCCAGAGTCTGCAGGAACGAAAGTAAACTTGTTAAGACATCGAGTTAAAAAGTATTTTGATAAAATATTATATAAAGGATATTTTGATCAGTTATTTTCCTTCCTAAAGGATTTTAAAGTGTTTTAAATATTTTACCTCTTTAACCAACAATTTTAATTAATGGCTCATCCTTGTCTTTCAACCCATTTTCCCTCCAAGATATCCCTATTCCCCTACCTTCTTTTCGGGGATGTCTTCCAGCCTATTGTTCTGCCTAGTTGTTCCTCCACTTCCTTCCTTTTCGAGGACGAAAAGATTTGAGTAGGGGAGAGTGTAACAACCCTAGATTTCTGCATATATTTAAATTTGACTTTATTTTATTTTAAGTAATTGTAATTTTTTTTTTCAAACATTTAATTTTTAAATATAAATGTTGATTATTATGTGAATTATAATTTCAAACTGGTATAAATTGAATATTTTCCTGAATATTGATTTTTGGTCAATTTGGGTCAAACTTTGACTTTTAAATTTTAAATTTAAATATTTGAAATTTTGAATTTTATCTTTTATTATGAAAATAGATTAAATTTTTAGAATACTACTTTTCGTTTCGTTGAAATCGGAGTTATATTGTGAAAGTTATGCTTTTTACAATATTGAGTGTAAACTGTTTTATTTAACAATATTATTTATTTTAATTTATATAAATGATATTTTTATTTGATATATCTTATTCTAATTTGTATATTTATGCTATATTATATATATTTTGTCTTTTAAATATTTTTAAAGTGTTGATAGAATTTTTCTAAAGTTTATTGAATTTATTTTCAATTTTAAAACCTAGTTCCCATTTTCTTTGCTATTTTCTTAATTTAATTATATATGATTTAAAATTTATTTATTTATTTTATGCATTCACTTGTATTTGCTGTGTTTCTACTTTATTTATATTCATTTTACATGTAGTTAAATTTAAATAAAATTTTTCCAAAGCTTATAGAATTTGTTTCCATTTTTTTTAGCCTAGTTTACATTTTTAAGCTATTTTTCCTTATTTAATTATATTTAATTAAAATTTATTTATTTATTTTATGAATTCATTTTTTTTTTCTGAGTTTTATCTTTATTTATCAGCATTTTCATTTGTTTTAATATGCAAAAAGAAATTAGGGAAATTTGAAGAGTTTGAGTCCTTTTGTATACCTAGTCTCTTTGTATTCTTGCCTCTTCATTTCAACCAACACCACTTCAATTTTGGCCGTTCTTTTCTCATTCTTTCAGCTGACTATTCTCATATTTTTCACGTACAATCAAAAACTCCTCAACCACAAAAAAATTTCGGCCATCATCTCCTTGGAAAGCTTGGTAAACTTTCATTCTTTTTTTCCATTTTTTTTTCTTGTTTTTCTTATGTAACTTGCACTTGCCTTCATCTATTTGCTCGGCCACTCCCTCCTCCACCACCATGGCCACCTCCAACACCACCACATCAGGTTTCCACCACCTCCAGCCCTCTACCCAAGCCTATCCGTGCACCCTTGTGGATCAGATCCACCAAGAAATTGAGCAAAACCCACATATATGTACATAGCCTAGCTTCTTTGCCTTCATCACCTCAAACCACCACCTTGGCCGCCCCTTGCACCACCATCTCCAGCCCTTACCAGACCTGAAACCCTCTGCCACATCACTTCCAGTCCACTACAGACCTGGCCGTGCCATGCTTGCTTGTGGTCGTGACCTTTGTTGCTTTGGAAACCACTTTTGTTGCCTTGAAAACGTTGTTTGTGCCTTATAGTTGTGCAGTTTCATGCACACAAACCTTTGCTTCATCAACAAACCATGTTAGGCCGACCATACCCAACCAAAACCTGATCCAAATCTTACCTTAGACCTGTAGTATACCTTATGGCTGAACCTAGAGTGTGTTGGAAGCAAGTGCAAAGCATTTCAGCTTTGATTTATGCAGTTATTTCTAGCCTAGTTTAGTAGTTTTGAATTAAAAACTTATGTATATTAGATTGTTTTCTGTGACTTGTATTCAAGGGAATTGATACTTTGGCTCTTCCACTCATCTCTGTGTCGTGTTATCGTGCTTGTGTGGATCTCATTTGTGTATTCGTCGTTGTATCTCCAGCTCAAAACAGTGAGTTATTCTCACCAGACAATATGTACATATATAACTAGTGAATTGACCCCTTTTGAATCTGTAAAATGCATTATCATGTTACACCTGCTATATTATGATTTTATGATGTTCACCCATGCTTAAACACCTATTATATTATATGTTACTATTATATTATGCTGTTCTATTATTTTTATCAGTTTATCACACTACAAGTTCCCTTTAGATTAGAATCACTATGGGTTGAAATGATACATACCCGAACGGACTTTAGAATAGGAGAAAATCGTTATGGGCTGAAATGATAGGCCTGAATGATTTTCAATTATTTTCATTTACTTGGGATTGCGGGTTTGAAATGATCAAACCCGGGTTTTCTTTGTAAATTACGGGTTGAAATGATATATTACCCGTATCACTTTACCTAGACTAGAAATGAAATACAGACCCGTTGTTAAAATATGTTTTTATAAAAATCTTAAAAATATTTTTGAAATGTAAATATTATAATATTTGATTTAAACTAAATAGAAAAATGATTTATGTAAGCATTATTGATTTTTTTGAAAATTTATAAGTGAAATAAATTATTGGTAAAACTAGAAAATTTGAAATGTAAGTTATTTTGGGAAATTTTAATTGGATGATAATTGGAATTTAAATTAAATATGAAATGTGATAACTTCATGATAATTTGGATTAAAGTGAATATAAATGATTTTTATATTATATTAATGATTTTGAATAAAGTTAAAATGTGAAATGAATGAATATTTAAGTTGAAATTTTGAAATATAACTAAAATTGGAAATTTGTGAATTTGGCTTAAGAGTGAATTTTAAGTTAAGTAAATAAAAATGGAATTAAGTTATGTTTGAAATTTTAAACTTAAGTGTTAAGTTAATTTAATTTAATGAATTTAAAATTTAAAATTGGAATTTAATAAGTGAATTATTATTAAATTTTGATTTTTGAATGGAGGTTTAACTTTATAAAATCATGAATATAAGGGTATTTGAATGATTATATATGATTTTATAAGTTAAAAATGATTTATATAAAAATATAATTGTTTGTGAAATTATACTGAATATTTGAAGTTAATTAACTGCATCTCTAAAATGCTATTAATTCTAATGTAAATGATAATACAACATTTGTAAATGCTGTAGTTGATAATAATGAACCAAATGGCTAAATTTAATTAAAGGCTATTATAGCATTTTTGTAATGTTATAATGGTTGAATTTAACTAAGTTTATTTGAAACTAATGTAACCCTATTACAGCATTTTAAATGCTGTCTTTTGTTAAATTGAACTGTTTTAAATGTGACTTTCCGTAGCATTTTCTAAATGCTGCAAAAGTTGAATTTTCATTGTTTTAATTAATTTAAGTGAACGAATGAAAGATTAAAATTTTGGAAATTTAATAATTTAATTATTAATAATAACTTTATTTTTATGATTTAAAATAAAGTAATTTGTTTCGAAATATAAACTATTTTGAAATATGATATTTTGATATTTTAAAATGGATTTTTGAAGGATATTGAATTTTGAAATGATATTTGATTTCGAAGTATAAAATACCATTTTGAAATTTTAACCACGGGGTGTATTTAATTTATAGTTTAACTGATCCTTGAAAGATGGGCGATCCCAAGCATCCTTTGAGTTATTATGCATTTCTACTACAGTTCACTTGAGTTGGTTTACATTATATAAGTATATATTGTCCTGACTCGAGTGTTTTGTGTTTTACTTTACGCTCGGGTCAGCCTGAGTATTTACAGCTTAGCTTTGGATTTTGTTCTGGAGCTAGGAATCGCTGGAGATTCTGCTTGTCTAGTTATCTATTTCCTTCCAGTTCAGTTGTTCTATTTCAGATCTGGTATTTATAAACTTCTATGTATTTGGGATTTCTATTGTATATGTTTTTAGAATGATATTATGTAATATGTTTTTTAGAGTTTGTATATAGTAGCTTCATGAACTACTATGGTATTTTATTTCCGCTGCGAGTTATTCTGATATGTTCTGTGTCTGTGATTCTGTGTATTTGATTTCATTTGCTCCAAATTTATTTACAATCTGTTATTTTGAATTATTCAAGTCAGACATGTGTGGATTATTGTCGATTTGAATGGTCTAAAATAGTGGGTCGTTACACACAGGCTGAGTATGGCCAATTAGTTCCGATCGGTCCAGAACTCCTCCTAATTTTAGAGTTCTTCTCAATCCACCGAAGAGAGCTTCTTCTGTAATCTCTACTAAAGTCCTACATAATATCTGCATGCAACATGGCATACCGGAGGAAGACGTGTGCCTTCCAGGGAAGGATGAGTTTGCTCACATGCCACCTCCGGGATATACCGCTTGTCATCGGTATATTTACTTGAACAGAGCTGTGCCTTCCTTTAACAACTTTTTGCGCGAGACCCTTTCGAATTTAGGAATCGCTCCATTCTAGATTCATCCCAATGAATACGCCATCCTAACTTGCTTGCAGGTCCTTTTCATGCATACATTTAATCGTGCTCCAAGCTTTGACTAATTGTGATAATTTCTTTCATTCAAGAGAAGAGACAAGTGTCCATTCTTGATTGTAATTGAAGCTCAAAGGAAGCGAAAAATCATATTACGACTGTAGAGCAATCTATCCCAGTTTAAGACCCAGTATTTCTTTGTCAGATGCCCCGAGGGGTTTAACCGTCTTTGGACAATGGGGGGTACGTTCTTTTCCCTACTTATTGAGTTCCGACGTGTCGCTACGGAGTTCTTAACAAGTCGAATACTTCTTGCAGTTATCTCGAGGCAGAATAGGGACTTGTCTCTCGATGAAGTTTTTCGTACCCTGAAGGCTATCGATGCCGAGGAAAGATCCATTAAAGTCTTGTTGACTGACGAAAACTTGCTCCGGTGTGGATTATTGCATCTGGGGAGATCGGCTGTTTCAGTTAAGGTCCCTTCTCTTTCTCGATCCAGGTTACGCATGCGATCTACCTCCTCTTCTCACGGTTCCGAAGACGGTGCTTCTCAAGAAAGAGAGGGCTTGTCTGGAGAGTCACCCAAAGAGACTTGCGATGGACGAGATCCTGCTGCAACCAGAGTTAGTCGTGCGACCAGAATGCCTTCGATTCCGAAGGAAGAAGAAGAGGAGTTCAAACAGAGGGAAGGCAAAGCCGCGATGGACTTAGAAAATAAGAAGGGGAAATTGGGAGTAGTAGCGATGAGTCCACTTCTAGCGGTGATTTCTATGTAGAATCCGATGATGGGAAACCTGAATCATGCGAGGAGACTCTGGGGATGAGTCCCATTATTCCAAGCTCACCTCCTCCAAACACGAGTGGTAAAGATGATGCCCCAGAAATCAGACGATGTTAGGATTGTCCAAGTAAAGACGTTAGCGTGGACTTTGGCAATTTGAGCGATGTCTACGTCGAATTCGACGCGCTCATGGGGGAAGATTTAAAATTGGGGAGGTGCTCCCTCGTTCCGGCCATGTTGCACCCGAAGTAAGTCCAAATTTTTCCGCAGTGCCTACCCGATCCGATTTGTGATGTCATTTTAGGCTCTCCTCCCAAACACATCACATGCTTCACTAAGGTTACACTCACTTGTACACATACTTTTCATGTTTACTTTCCATTTCTAAAACCTTTTATTTATGCTTTGTGTCAGGTATGATGATAGGACGCAACCTTTACAATGATTTTGAAGAATCTACCGACTCTCAACGCTGGTCCAGGCGTTCTTTCGGCTGTCACCAGCCCCGAGAGATGGAGGAATAGTATAGAAGAAAAAAAGATTTAGATGCCCAAGCTCGTCGTCGAGACGAGAGGGAGCGGCGCCGAATATACGAAGGTGGGTATGAAAAGAGGAAGACATTCGATGAGAGAAAAGAGCCATCGAAAAGGTCCAAATTCGATAGCGGTTCCCATTCTCAAGAACGGCAAGCTTTCATTTCAATGCTCTCTTCAACGGGTCAGGAAATCCAAGTTACTTCTGTCCCCGTTCCGCATTCAACTTACATTCTATTATCTTCTGTTGCTCTTTCCATCGGTGCTTCACGCCCTCACCGGACACCTGTCTATGTTCTTCCGTCCGGTCCTCCCAGGCTTGAGGCGGCGCTCCTTAGGTGGTTTCTAAGGGGGGTTAAGTTTGATTGTGATCTCCATCCGGTTCTTAGAGATTCGTATATGCCACATCTTCAAGCTATCCAGAACGATCTAGACTAAGCCGAAGGGTGGGAGAAATTATGTAAACAACTGGCAGAAACGAACTGCAACAACTATCAGGAAATTCTTTCTATTGAATCAAAGAAGGACAATTTTGAAAGGGCATTGACAGAACGTGATGCCACGATCAAACAGCTGGAAGAGGAGAAAGAAGCGGCACTTCAAGAAAGAAAAACGAATGCCAGCTTGCTGAAGGAATTAAAAGAGGCCCACGAGAGAATAGAGATCATCTAGAGGGACGAAATTAAGAAGGTTCATGTAGAAGAGGCCAAATTAAAAGAGGAGGTGGCACCTTGCAGTGCGACAATTGAAGCCCAGAAGAAAACCATCTCCGATCACGACCTTATCGTAGAGGGGTATAATAAGACCATCTTCGACCATGCTGAGACAATCGCCAGGCTATAGGATCAAGTTGCGCTGCTTAGCGCCGATAAGTCTCACGTCAAAGTTGAAAAGGCCACCGTTACAGTAGATTATCTGGAGCTTCAAAACGCTTTCTAAAGGAAGATGGAGAAGATGGATGAGACCGTTTTGAATTTTTATGTCAACCCTCTGCTGCATTAAGGGAGCCTCGGCTACTTAGGTCATAAATTCCCGCACACTCTCGCTGTGCTTTGGGAGGAAATCTTGGCTCACTTTTGTGACAGTGATGATGTTTACACTGAGCGAGAGTTATAGAATGCCTACGTCAATGAAGAATCAAAGAAGGCGTTGCTAAAGGGCCAAATATTTGATGGATCGAGAGAGAAAGAAGCTGTTGATGCCGCCATGTCTACAACTGCCGAATCGCTTATGGAGCCTTTTCTGGTGTCGGTGAACCGACGGAGCAGTCCCGCGATCCACCAGCAGGTCCTGGGCTTGTAGCTTCCCCTCGGATTGTGAAGCCACTGAAGGAGGGTGAAGGCGGTGTACAAAGTTGACATTCTCGGTCATTCTTCCGGTGCAAGTAATCCACTTGCCTCTCCCAAGTTTGAGAATTTTCATCTCACATTGCAAGAGCAGGATGAATTTAACGCTTTCATTTTTGATCTTATAGGTCCATCCTCTTTGTTCGCCGATCTGCCTATTTCTTCGGTGCCTGGACCTGCTGCTATCTCCACCACTTCCTTGCTTGTTTCCATACCTGCTCCAGTCACCATGTCCGTGTCTGGCTCGCAGCCATGGCCGGAGTCTGAGAAGATCGCTGAACTTCATGGCTTGGATGACCCTTCCGTATCTATGGAAGGTGACATAACGACGGTCGAAGTTCGGGAGCAAGAAGTTCAAACTGAGCAGCCATAAAGATCCCAAAAACAGTTGGTTGCCATAAAAAAGGAGAAGGTTGAAGGAATCAAAGCCTCCAAGAGATCCCATAAGTCACGGAAGTGCGAAACGAAGGGCGAATCTTCTAAGAAGGTTGCAGAGCAAGAGGAGGACATTAGCACTGAGGATATTGTTGACATAACTAGTAGCGACACCACTCCTGAGGCGAGGAAGAATCTTCGAACAAAAGGCGGAAAGGGGAGCGGTCGAAAGAAACGCCGAGAAGTTTGGTGGTGACTGATCTGATTTTGATTCATTCTATGTTATTTTGTTCAAGTGTAGGACCTACACTTAGTGTTTTTGTTGCGGTGTCTGTATTTTTCTTTTGTTGCGCCCGCATTGTGCAGGTACGGCCCCCATATTTTGACCTTGTATAAAAGAAAGTTATAGGTAATACATTGTTTATATTTTGACTGTACTCTTACTTATCTATTCATATGTGTTCTGTGCACTTATGCTCGTTTTGTTTACACTTATCTACTTGTGTGTGTTCTGTTCACTTACGTTTACTCTATATACTTTTTCTTCACTTTATCTAGTTTTGTGATTACTTCCAAAATTCTTTGTTTGGAATAATAGAACTTGTGAAATATTGGTTTTTAAGTATTTTATTTAGGTGTCGGTGTATGCCCCTTAGTTTATAGGGCTGATTACTTCAAACTATTGACAAATGACTGCTAACTTATGGTTTAAATAGTTTGCATATTAACACTTGAAATTTGACTAAATCACAGCTTGATTTTTTTTCTTTTAGAAGTCTTATAACTATAGCAAGCAGTTCAAGTTTTTTTGCGATATTCTGGTAAGCATGCAACATATGCATGTTTGAAATGTGCACGTTGTATAAGTTAACTGTAAGCAGTTACACATTATCAATGTTAAACGTTATAGTTAATTGTAGAGCGTCAGTAGCTGAAGTTTCTCGCTGGTTTGTAGCACTCCAGTTTTGTTGGAGTCGTGCCCATTGCTTCTAATAACGGGAGTGGGTCGGTTCTGGTTATTCCTATGGCGGGTAAGTTTCATGGTACTACCGAGGCAATTTCGGTACTTAAAAGTGCACGCGGTTTATGAGATGCACTGTTTTTTGAAGTATGTGTGGTTTGTAGAATGTGCGGCTTTTGGGGTCGATATGGTCTGTCGCTCTAGATCGGTTTTGATACTTCTCGGTGTTGCCTATCTTCAGGCAACGTGAGGAGTCTACGTTTTAAAAATTAGTGCACGGCTTATGGGATGCACGGTTTTTCGTACTCCTAGGTGTTGTCTATCTTCGGGCAACGTGAGTAGTGTAAGTTCTAAAAGTTAGTGCACGGCTTATGGGATGCACAACTTTTTGTACTCCTCGGTGTTGCCTATCTTCGGGCAACATGAGGAGTGTAAGTTTTAAAAGTTAGTGCACGGCTTATGGGATGGGTGGCTTTTTTTACTCCTCGGTGTTGCCTATCTTCGGGCAACGCGAGGAGTATAACTTTTAAAAGTTAGTGTACGGCTTATGGGATGTGCGGCTTTTCGTACTCCTTGGCGTTGCCTATCTTTGGGCAACGTGAGAAGTGTAAGTTTTAATAGTTGGTGCGCGGCTTATGAAATGCGCTGCATTTAGTATTCCCTGGTGTTGCCTATCTTCAAGCAACGTGAGGAGTTTATGTTTGAGCCTTCCCGATGTTGCCGGGGCAACACTGGTCCTTAAAGGCGGAGATCGGGTTCCACCGATCCAATGGTTTGAGTCGATTTGCTTCCATCGACTCGGCGGGTAATTATTATAAACACAGTTTTGTTGGTTCAAAAAGCAAATCAATTTTATTAAGGAAAGCAGGGCAGATTTTTGACTATTTACAATACTCTCGGCGTCCCGAAATGGCTTATTTGCTGAAAAATAAAGAGTACATAAAGTAGTTTTCTGACGAAGTAACGGTGGAGCGATTCGCTATTCCATGCCCTATGAATTTGGATTCCGTCGACAGTTGCTAGCTTGAAAGTTTCGTCTCTTAGATTTTGATGGATAACACATGGCCCTTCCCTGTTTGGTCCGATGGCCCCCGAAACGGGTAGACTCGCTTGAGCATGAGATCTCCCACTTTGAAGGTTTGATTGTGAACTTTGGAGTTGAAGTATCATGTGACCCTTTTTTGGTGGGTAGCGGTTCTTAACTCGGCCTCTTTCCTTCTTTCGTCAATCATGTCTAGTGATTCGAGCATGTGCTACTCGTTTTGTTTTTGATTAAAATTTTGCCTTCGGTGCGAGGGGACTTCTAATTCAACAGGGACCATTGCTTCTAAGCCATAAGCCAGAGCGAACGGAGTGTGTTCGGTTGCCGCTTTATGGTTAGTTCTGTAAGCCCATTGTGCGAGTGGAAGTTCATCAACCCAGTTTTCTTTTGTTTAGTTAGTCGCTTTTTGATTGTGGACTTGATGATCTTGTTTATTCCTTTGCCCATTTGCTTACGGGTGGGCTACCGCGGTAAAGCTCTTCTCAATTTGGAAGCATTTGGAGAAGTCTTTGAACTTGGTGCTTTTGAATTGAGTTCCATTGTCAGTGATGATTTTCCGTTGCACACCAAACCTGCAAATAGTGTTTTTAGTAACAAAATTAATGACTTTCTTCGTGGTTATGGTGGCCAACTATTCCGCTTCTGCCCATTTCGTGAGACACAGCATATTTGGCCTCTCCTTTTGCTATTAGCGGGATGCCAATCAAGTCGATTCCCCATATTGCAAATGGCTATGGGCCAACCATCTGTGTTAGCTCTGTTGAAGGAGTTCTTTTAATTTTACAGAATCTTTGGCAACGATAACATCTTCTGGCGTATTTTTCAGCGTCATGGTTAATCATCGGCCAAAAGTATCCGCACCAAAGGACTTTTTTCGCAAGGGTCTGCCCCTAGTATGGTCTCCGCATGCGCCTTCGTGCACTTCCGTTAGGATTCGTCAGGCTTCACCATTGGACACACATCTAAGGAGGAGGCTTGAGAATCCCCTCCGATACAGTATTCCATATTGTATCATGAATCGTGGTGCCTTTCAGAGAAGCTTTATCCGTTGATTCCGGTCAGTCGGAAGGGTCCCTATAAGTAAATAGTCCTTTATCGGCATCATCCATGTCTCTGGTTCGACGGTGTTCTTGAGGATCCAGTCGACATCCATTTCATTTATGCTCGGGGTTTTGAGAGTTTCAACTGGGACTAGTCCCAATGATTGAGCTTCTCTGGAGCTTGCTAGTTTAGCCAAATAGTTCGCCTTGGTGTTTTGCTCAAGTGGAATATGGGTTATGGTGTAATGCTCAATGTCACTTAGCAACTCTTGCGTTTTAGATAGATACGGCGCAAGGTTCACCCCTCGAGCCTGGTATTTTCCTTTCACTTGGAAGACGACTAGCTGGGAGTCGCTGCAGATGTGAACAGATTTTACCTTGAGCTCTTTCACAACTTTTAGTCCTGCTATCAACTCTTCATATTCCGCTTCGTTATTTGTAGAAGGGAATTCCAAGCATAAAGCATAGCAAATAGCTCGTCCTTCGGGGGTTTCAGGCACTACTCCTGTCCCGAAAAAAGGTTGCTAGATGCACCACCAACAAAGAGTCTCCATTGCGTTTCCACTTCCAGTGGTGTTTCTTCCTCATCATCCCATATAGTAAATTCAACGATGAAATCTGCTTGTGCTCACCCATTGATGGCCTTCCTTGGATGGTATATGATATCATATTGACTCAGTTCGATGTTCTACTGGAGAAGTCGTTTGAAAGTTTCAAGTCGATACAACACTTACTTCAGGGGTTGATCGGTCAATACTTTGATTAGATGTGCCTGAAAGTGTGATTGTAACTTCCTGGACCCGATCAAGAGGCAATAGCTAGATTTTCCAGCTTCAGGTAATTTTTCTCGGCTCCGGTAAACCACTTGCTAAGGTAATACACGGGTCGTTGGATTTTCACTTCTTCATGCACAAGGGCGGCGTTCAACGCATGAGGCGAGATTGCTAAGTAAATGAATAGGTCTTCTCCTTCCACAGGCTTTGATAGGATTGGCGGAGCTTCCATGTGCCACACAATTCTTCGAATGCTGTTTGAAAAGCTTCACTCCATTCGAAGTTTTTCTTTCCCTTCTTCAGTGCATCAAAGAATGGTATACACTTGTCAGTAGCTTTCGAGATAAATCGACCTAGAGCTACGACCTTTCCATTCAGGCTTTACAGTTACTTCTTATTCTTTGGAGCTTGGACTTCTCATAGTACTGTTATGTACTGGATTTGCTTCAATACCCCTAACACTTACGATGAATCCTAAGAATTTTCTGGAGGTTACTCCGAAGCGACATTTAAGAAGATTGAGTTTCAATCCGCACTTTCGGAGCGAACATTTCGGCGAGATTATCCAGGTGGTTGGCAGCTTCTCATGACTTGACCAACATGTCGTCTATGTAAACCTCCAAAGTTTTCCTGACTTGGCGCTTCAAAATGGTATTCACCAACCTTTGATAAGTTGCCTCGGCGTTCTTTAAACCGAATGGCATTAACCTGTAGCAGTATAGACCCAGGTCGGTGATGAAGCTGGTGTTTTCTTGATCAGGTTCATGCATCAGTATTTGGTTATACCTGGAGTATGCATCCATTAATGATAACAGCTTGTGTCCTGCTGTTCTGTCCACAAGCTGGTCTATTCTAGGGAAAGGGAAGCTGTCTTTCGGGCAAGCTTTGTTTAAGCCTGAGAAATCGATACAGGTTCGCCACTTCCTATTGGACTTTTTGACTAAAACCGGGTTAGATACCCATTCCATAATATCAAGTGACTTTTCAAAATAATTAGATTATAACATATTGGTTTCATAAAATTGTTTTTCTATAAAAGTGTTAAAAAGAGTACTAATAAAGTTACTTGCCATTTAAACTTTACAAAAAATAGATTATGAGTTTTTCAGAACCTAGTGCTCTAATACCAAATATGGGTCGAGGAATTATGGATCCTAAGAGTAATTAAACATTAGAGGGGGTGAATAGTGTTTTCTAACATATGTAAATAATTTTAAATTTTTTTCAAGATTAATATTAAATCACAGATTATCAATAAAGAAATATATTAAGAATCAAATACAGATGCAATCACAAATAAATGTAAAAGCAATAAAGTAAATTAGAGTGTTAGAGAGATGACATCAGATAATTTGTACTTGTTCGAATTTCTCCAACATCCAATCTCATACAATTGCTTGTACAAATTTCTTTTTAAATGCCAATCTTTAAATGGGCAGAAGGCAAACCCGAATACAGTCTCGATTCCATGGCTATGAGACACACCGTCCTGAATTTCCAAGCTAGGGTACACCCACTTGATGTGAACGGGCTACAAGCGCACCCAATAGATTTTCGGGATACTAAGCACACCCAATTGATTTGAATGGACTACAAGCACACCCAAGCAAATACAAATAGAGTTTGATAGCTTTTCCAAAGGCAATTTCTTGAACTTTGGATAAATGAATCCTATAGCCTCTTAGATAGCACTTTGATCTTTGAATTGAGTAATAGATATTTTCGAAACAGTAAAAAGTAGTATTGAATCAATACAAAGAAGTATAAATTGATTCTATACGATTTTGAGTAGATTTTGATATAATTTTCAATCGAGTTTTCAATAGAGTGAGAGGAGAGAAGAAAGTAAGTTATTAACTATCAAAAAGTTTGTTTTAACTCATGGTTATATAGTAAATAAATGTATGTGTACGTTTGTGAAGTGTTGCGACAAATAGACACTTCTTTTCAAGATTTGAAAATTCATTTGGTGGGATATATGTCGACATACCATCTGCCAATAGTTTTAAAAACTTGTAGTATGAAATTTTTTGATACATTGGAAATTAGTTTGAACATAGTTTATAAACATTTGGAATTTAAACAAGTTTTATATAATATTTTGAAATAATTTTTGAATTTTTTTAGAAATATAAGAAATAGAAAATAGGAGATAGAGATCAAATATTTTATTTGAAAACCGAGGATAACCTAGCGGGCCGGTAAACACCTGAGGAGTGTATAGTAAAGCCGTCCACTGATCCAAGCCCTCATACCCCCTGGTAAATTTATATAGGATAGGGAAATGCATGGTAGGAATTGAACCTAGGTCTTTTTACTAGAACCCAAGCCTCCTTTCCACTGCGCCGCACACACGGGCATAGAGATCAAAGATTGCTACTTAGGATTTTAACAATATATACTATGACTCTATACACTAAATTATATTCTTGAGATCTTCATATTTTGGTCTAACTCATGAATCTTCGTGTCCATTTCTTGAGTCTTTTATACTGTATTGCCTTCGATTCAACATCGATATAATATCTTGCACTACATACTATATAACATGGCAAAACTTTCTTTTCTATACTTTATATGTTTTTATATGGTTGCATATGGTTATTGTCATCGAAATCTATAATTCAGGAATTAACAATGTCCCATTGATGATGACAACCATTAAATATTCCTGTATATAAAACAAAATCCAACCTTCCTTGAGTTAGATAACCCCCCTGAATATATGCATGTAAATTTTGTATTTTTTTCTACCTCTTTATCGTCAACAAAAATGGGTATAAAATAAAAATCCTCCTAAATAATATACCTATAAACTATAGAGTAAAAATCGAGAATTAAGTTACATGCTAATTAATATGAGTTTAACTACATAACTTTGATTGGACTAAGATGAAATATTTAAAGCATAAAATAAGGATATTATATGTGATATATCAAGACGTAATATGTGAGGCATAAATAAAGAAAATAATACATATTTAATATTATATAATCATGGCATATATTAAGATATTCAATGATTAATTTTTAAGTTACATACTAAATACTTTAGGAAAATAACTAAATAGGATAATACAAACTTTATTTATTTATTTTAAATGGTATTATACACGATCAAAATCAAACCCTAATACCTAGCGTATCAAAATCAATATAAACTAGATGATATATATGAGGTCAAAATTCAATTATTTGGGTATGAAAAATAATTCCATATGATATAGATAATATTATTATATAATCCTAAGCATCTTATTTTGACAAAGAAAATTTATACATTAAATTTATTATATAAAATTCATAAATTTACTTAAAAATCTAATTAATTATGAAATTTAACCATAGCCTAATCACAATATTAGGTACGTGTAACTATGTATATGATCAAATTTATGTTTAGTAAATTTTTGAAGTACTAGTGTATTCTTATACATTGTTTACTCAAGAAAATTTATATTTTTTTATTTAACCAAATATGCAAAGTATAAGTGAGATAAGTAGAGTTAAAATAACATTAAAAAATATCACATAATTTTAATAATAAAAAGAACCTAGGAATAATAGTAAGACCGTTGATCATATGTTTAAGCATCATTGTTGTTTTAAAATTTTCTTCGTCGGGTAATATCATGATACGATTGATCATATAATAGGTCTTCTGTAACATCCCCCCTACTTAGAGGCCCAAAATTAACGGCCACATATACTGCAGTCATCCATAGTTATTAATCTTCGGCGACCAATTACAGCGATGCTAGATACATCGATACACAGATCACAAGAATATGGAATAAAATTTAATAATTCAAAAACATATTTCCAAATTCAAATCAAAACATTTCATGTTCATTACATAATCCCAAAATGCGTCAACCACGTTCAACAAAATATAATTATTACAAATACTCCAAGAGCGATATATGAAGATGCCCCTTGGTTGATCAAAGTATATAGTAAGGCTAATAAATCTGCCTTTACATCCAAATACACAGCGGAAAAAGAGAACTCTAAATAACTATCTGTCTCCTGCACGCCTTCGAAAGCTTTATTCGTCAAAGAAAAAACCTGAAAGCCCTAAACCTCAAACTACTCAAAACCAATTTAGTACCCAAGAGTTTAAGGGGAAAGCAAAAACTTCGAGTTAGACATAAAGCCTGGTATGAATAATAGTCTATCATCTCAAACCAAATAGATATCTAGTGAGACCACACTGCTTAGCAGAACGAGTTTTCCCCTCACAGGTATCCTAAAACCTGTATAAAACCATATACTGTGCTCCTGCATCCACAATGGTTAAAAACATAGTATTTTAAAACATTATGATGATATGCAAAATAAGCAAATCAAATCTGGATTACCCATCCCCATTCATTCTGACTATCTGTCTCAATTATAGTTTCTAGAATTACTATTAATCTATTAGTTTTCATGGGCTAACTAATAACCGGTTAAACATTTAAGGACTCCTTGTCCAATTACATAGTTTTCATGGGCTTACTATGAACCTGTCTATCTGACATCTTCATTCACACATAGTTTTCATAGGCTAACTATGAACCTATCTATCTGACATCCTCTTTTATACATAGTTTTCATGGGCTAACTATTAACCTATTGGCCCCTGCCAATAACATACAGTTTTCATGGGCTTACTGGAAACCTATTAGCCCCTGTCAATATTCTTTCTTTATATTTTAGCATCCTATATTCTTGTCTTCCTGACATCCTGGATGCAATTCTACACATTCAGGAGTTTATACAATTTATATTCACTACCGGGTTAACCAAACTGGTTCTCCTGCCCGTTTTCCCCAAAATACAGTTATGGGTCCATTATAAAGTGAATATATTCATATTAGAAGAAGCAATATAACACCATAGCAATACCACTCCTATGGGTTTAATTTATCAAAGATATATTCTTCTTAAACCATTATAAAAACTCATTTAATATAGCCATGGGTTTTTCCTTTAAAATAGAGTTTCGGTCATAAAACTTTTTGATACCTTCGAAACCTAGCTTTTCACCTCATAGGGTAACCTTCTTCGAAAGCTCTTAAAAATATTAGGCACATGCCTTATAATACTTTAAATTCTACCTTTCGAAAATATAAAACTTGGTCAAAAGAAAACAATTTTACAACCCATTCGAAAGTATCCCCTTCAAGGGCAAAGAAAACCAAGCAAACATATTTGAAAGCAAAGAAATCAACCCTTCGAAAATATAAAAGTTTGTTTTAGCTATAGCTTTTTATAGGTGTAGAATTAAGGTCTCTAATTTATTCCATTGTGTTCAAATGATGGTTTCCTTTTTTGTAGAATGGTCACATAGAAAAATGGGCTTATGGTTAGAAAGTTATGCCTATTTGAAGTTTGCAAACAAAACTGGCAAAAACTGCTACAAAAGGGCTTCTAGAACATTTACAACTGCTATCGAAAGATAGCTTTCGACAAGGTCCAAAACTGCTGTAGAATGATGTCATCGAACGGTGCTTCCGAAAAGGTCGAAAGGTGCTTCCAAAATGCTGCAGAAAGGTCCAAAAGTGCAGCGGAAGGTTCTAAGTCGAAAGGTTACTTAGTCGGAAGGTTAGTAAGTCGAAAGGTTACTTGATCGGAAGGTTGAATGGCAAAGGAGTAAATAACTTGAAAACTTCAACTCCTATTCTTTGTCAAATTGCTATTGGTTAATGACATACTTTCACAATTCTTTGTCAAATTTCTATTGGTTAATGGCATACTTTAACAATTTCTTTGCAGAAAATCTGCTATAGATCAGATTTATTATTTCAGAAATTATTTTCAAAATAAATAATTATATTAATATTTTAATATGATTATTAAGCCTTTTTAGCTTAGAAAATTCATAATAAATCGAAATCACTTGGGGAAAATATCAAAAATTCACCAAAAATCGAAAATAACATTTCTTCATCATATACAAGTTTTGGGGGCAGAATTCATTATTTTATTATTTTTAATAATTAAAACCCGAAATAATTGCCATTTTCACCTTAGGAAATTCATTAAATATTTCCATTAACTCCGAAAATTATGAAATTAAAAACCCATCTCCAAAATTACGTTTTACGCCACATATTCAAAAATCAAGCCATTTGGAGGTTGTTTACCAAGATTTTTACTTTAAACCCCATCATTTTAATTCCATAAAAATACCAATAAATCATTATTCTATCCAAACAATGATTATTAGATCCAAACATGATCAACACAGCAAAATACATTCGGTTACTATCTATGACCGAATCAAAACAAGGAAAAATGAGATGGTTTACTCTATTATTCATCTTGACTAAGTTGTTGGAGTTTAAGATTTGCCTTAGCTTTAATCTTTTAGCTTTCTCTCTTGGATCTTCTAAGTTTGCTGATCTCCTAAGTTGTTTTTAATGGCTGGCTATATCTTCTCTTTTATATTATTTTGATTTATGAAATGGAAGGGGAGAATAAGGGAGGTTTTAAGGGTATATGGGTGTGGTTATTTCCATATTGCCCTCCCCTTATTTTCCTAACTTATAAATTATAAACCATACTTATACATTCATTGGTTTAGCCGTGGCCAAGTTAATTGACAATTAAATCTCAACTCCTTAATCAACCACATTATTCTATTTAATTTATCTAATTAAATGTCCTGAATAATGTTAAACAAAAATTAGGGATGTTACAGGCTCCCCCCTTAAAGAATTTCATCCTCGAAATTCAGTAAGGACTACAAACAAGCATAACAACCTTGCAAACAAAAGCTAATAGGTCCTACCAACTAATAAGTCTGTATAAAACAAATATAGAACATACCTCAAAGCAGATCCGGTTATGCATCTCGGATCTTGTCCTTTGTCTCCCAAGTACACTCCTTCTCGTTGTCGCTCCACTGAACTTTTACCAACTCGACTGTCTTGGTCCTCAATCTTTTCTCATCTCTCGCAACAACCTAAACTGGTTGTCAAACAAAAGTCAAATCAAGCTCTACTACCAAGTCCTCCAACCCTGTCTGAGGAATAGTAGCCTCTGGATCATGCACATACTTACGAAGATGAGACACATGGAATACATTATGGACACCTGTCATACTGCTCGGCAACTCTACTCTATAAGCAAGTTTTCTAATCCTTTCTAAAAATCTGGAATGGTCCAACATATCTCGGGGCCAACTTTCCCGACTTTCCAAACCGCAGCACACTCTTCATTGGTGATACTTTAATAAAAACCCTGTCTCCCATTGAGAACTCTATGTCTTTACGCTTCTTATCAGCATAACTCTTCTGCCTATATTGAGCTTCCTTCATCCATCCTCAGATTAACTCAATCTTTTCCGACGCCTCTCTAACCAAATCGGACCTAAGACCAATCTGTCTCCAGTCTCCAACTAGCATGCTGGCGATATGCATGGTCTTCCATACAAAGCTTCAAAAAGCGCCATTCCTATACTAATCTGATAGCTATTATTATAAGAAAACTCAATCAAATGTAAGAGGTTCTCCCAAGATCCACCAAAGTCCAATATACAAGCTCTTAGCAAGTCCTCAAGTACCTTGTTGACTCTCTCTGTCTGTCCATTTGACTGGGTGTGATAACCCAGATTTTTAAACAACTATTAATTGGATGATCAACTGATTTTAAATTAGGGAGAAATACCGATATCTGGATGAATATTATAAATAGATATATGCAAAACTCTATAAAGTTGGAATTTATAAGTTTACAAGTATATGAGTGTGTGTGTATATATATATTGTGATTTGAAGCATGAGTTTGAATCCAAAATAATAAATTTTCAAAAGTTATTTAAAGTTAACTATGTATTTTAAAAACTCTAAAGATAAATACTTATTCATTTAAAGGCATGATAATTAAAATAAGATTTAATAAAGGATTTATTATGCTCTCTTTTAAAATTTCTTAAACTATAATGGTTTGTAAATATACATAGGAAAGTTTAAAACAAATGATACATAAATTTGTATAAAACATTAGAAAAGATTTAAATAAAGAATAAATACTCTTTCTTTTAAAATTACACATGAATAAGAATAATTTAAAATGTATAGATTTTTAAATAATTTAAATAAAAATTTAAAACACTCTAAATACATGTGTAAGTCTCTTAAGACATCTAAATAACATGTGTAAGCTATTAAATAAACTAAATGACAAATGTTTATTTTTCTTACAAGTGTCACTTATTATTTTATTTTCTTTATATTTTTCATAAATCCTAATTTAGTCTATATATACATCTTTCCCTTTTTCTTAAATTCTTTTCATATTCTTCATTTTCATTACAAAGAAAACTCAATCTGTTAAACATTCCTCAATTAGATCAAAACTCAACCCTGTAAAACAAATCACAAATTCAAAACAAACTAAACACCAGGTTTCAATCTTCAACTCGGAGATAAAAAGCTTCAACCAGTTTGAAAGTCTTCAACCTGGGAACTAAACTAATGCAAGTTCAAAGACTCAACCAAATTCGAGTACAGATCAAATTCAACAGAGTAAATCAAAGGTTCAAGCATTAATTTCAAAGTAATCGATTGGCAAATTAAAATTAAGTTCCAGATTCAAATTTAAAAGCATTTCCAGTCCTCTGTTTTCATTCCAGGTGAGTAAACTTAACTTTTAAAAGCTAAATTCTCTTATTTCTGTGTGCATGTAAGATCCGGTAATGGAAATGTCTTGCATATTAAATGCATGGATGAAATTGTTGATGTCTGTGATAATGAATGACTTGAAATGGTTAGTCATAGATGTACATGCATGTATATGAATTTAAAGTGCCTGTGCATATCTGTATTGAAATAACTTACCTCTGTTTGTTTTATCAGACCAAAACAAGTTTTAAAAAAAATCAAATTCTTTTTCCCCAATCTCCTTTAGGCTTAAGGATCTGAACGAAACATGTTTGTTTGATCATGATATAGGTCTTAAAAATACTTTTAAGAAGAATTAACTTGAATTTATCTGGGAATTTAATTGTACAGAGAAAAACTTTGAAACTGGGTCAAATTCAAATATCATATTTTTCTTGTTTCAATTATATCAACTTATTCGTTTTCGAAAACGATGATTTTTAAAAGTGGAATCAAGATTTTTAACTTCGTTTTAAGTGAGAAATCCCAAGTTGAACGAAATTGGTTATCTGCTTAATTCTAATGATCGGAGGAAGGTTGCGGGTCGAGGCCGTGGTGGAAGGTAGCTTGTGGGTCTGGGAGCGAAGGAAAAATAGAGTGGTGATCGGATGGTCGTTGTGGTGGCCGGACGGGGAAGAAATAGGGTTTAAGGACCAGGTTTGTTCGACGTTGTTTCTGGAGTTCGTTCAACGTCGATGATGTATCGGACTTGGCAGCAGTAGGGGGAAAAGTGAGGTGATCGTGTGGCGTAGCTAGGGGCTTGGTGGCGTGGATGATAGTGGTCGGCATTGTCGATGGCAAGGCGAGTTCGTCGAATGTTTCAGTTCCAGTTTTGGGTCAATGGCTCGATTTTGATTTATAGGCCATTCGAGGCTCGGGGTAGTTGGAATCGAATGAGTGAAGCGTAGTCGATCTGCCGGCGTTGACGACGATGGTCGGAGCATCGTGGTTGAGGCGTACACGTGCACATGTATACGTTTAAGTCTGGGTTGTTGTGGTGTTTTGGGAAGAAGGGGTTTTCTCGGGTATAGCACGAAGTAATTGTAGATTTTTCTCGAAGAAATGGGGCAGGGAGGTAACTCGAAGTGGTAACCGGGATTTCATTGAGATGGCTCGGGTTTTTGGAAGCAAGGGCAAGTTTCAAAAGAAATAAAAATGTCCAGTTTTGAAATTTTAAATTAAATCAAGTTAAATGATTTCCTGGTCAATGTTTTTATAAAACTCGATGTTCAGGTGTTTTTCACTCGTAAGTTAACCAAGCTAATAGTAATAATAATAATAAATTCCTAAATGATTTTTAAATAAGATTTAGTGATGAAATTAGTATAGGTAATTAGAGAATAGTTAATGATTTTAATTAATTCAAGATTATTAACTAGTGATTATGAATTAATGTGATTTCTTTAAGATAATTAATTAGATTAATTAATTAAGGATACTCATTAGTAGAAGTTGGTTAAGTATAATTACTTAATGAAGTAAATAAATGAATAATTACTGAATATAATTAATTAGAAGATAATTACTTTTTGAAAGTAATTAAATGGAAGTAATTAAGGATTAAATTACTTAAGTGTAATTTATTTAAGGGTGGATTAATTGAGGTAATTAATTAAAGAATAATTAATTAAAGGAATTAATTAGAGGATCATTTATTAATAAATTAATTAATGAGATTGATTAAAGGATAATTATTTTAAATGGTTAAGGTTAATTCATTTATATAATTAATTAAAGACTAATTACTTAATGTAATAAAAAAAGTAATTAATCAAGAATGATTATTAAAAGGGATAATTAAAGAATAATTACTTATTGTAATTAAGGGATAATTAATCAAGGAAGATTAATTAAGATAAATAATTAAGAAATGATTAATTAATTTGAAATTAATTAATGTTAAGTAAGATGGATTAAGGTAATCCAAGTGATTAAAGGTTAGTAATTAATTTATTTAGAGATTAATTAAATTAATTAAGAATGAATCAACTTGTTATGGATTGGCTGAATGATATTAGATGACTTGGATTGATTTTATCTCTGATGGGCGATTGAGATGTGTTGTGATATGAATGGATTTAAACTGTGATAATGTAGGTTACCTATCTGAGTTGAATTGTTGTATGATATCCTGAATATGAATTGTATTGTTTAAACTTAACAATTTGGATTAGGGATCACATTGAATTCGAAGAGACAGGGGTCGGATATCAGTAAATACCCGAAACCACTTCGATTCTTTATAAATTGAGTTTATAACCAACAGGCTGGAATTGGAATAAATTAAGTAACTTGGCCTTTAACTAAGTAATTGTTCGTGGACATTGTTGTAATAAGTGATGGACTTTGGGAACTCGTAGAAAGGTACGAGTTACCCTAGATTGCAAATAAGTTTATAACTTAGTATTTCATGTTATATGGGTTTACTCACGCTGGTTTCCAGCCTGATCCGGGTGTTACTTTGATGTAATGCTCGGGTCAGACCGAGTATTACATATTTCCAGGTAAAGACGTTCTGGAGCTCAGGAGGCGAGCTGGATGGCAGGAACGTATGGAGTGTATTCCGTTGAGCATATTACTGTTGTTTATCTGAGACATGTTAATTCTAACTGTCTAGTATATTTGTAAATGGTTGTAACTCTGATGTAGTGAATGTAAAATAACAATTACAGTTTTCTTTGTGTAAAGAATATTATTTGATATTATATTTTATCCGCTGCGAATGTGAGAATATATGATTCTGAGTTTTGTTTTCTATTCTTCTTCTACCTCTTTCCTTTTCTTTTCCTTAACAATTCGGGATTTTCGGAGTTGAAAATTCCGGGTCGTTACATTTGGTATCAGAGCTGAAGGTTAAGCGAGAACCTTGGCTCTGTTGGGATTACTCATTAAGGATAGGGTCAATAGTACCCTAGAATGAGTTGAGTGTATATATATATATATTTATGAGAGCGTACTTGTTATTTTCTTATATAAAGGTTTTAAAATGGTTTTAAAAATAAATGGTTTTTATATAAGTTTATCTTTTGATATATATAGAAATAATTTTCTAATTATTAAATATATTAAAGAAATTGGTTGTTAAATAATTGGAATTAAATAAGATAATGAGAATTAAGTAGTAATGGTAATACAACCAAATTAAAATTGAATGAAGATAAGTTTGAAATGGATCCAAACTGAAATAAAAAAATCCAATTAGAATTGAAGATAATTTAAAATTGTGAAATTTTAAATCTAAATCCAGAAAATTTGAAATTATTTTAAAGGAATTTGTTTTAAATTAAAACCAAAGGTGGTTTAAAATTTTAAGGTATAACTTGGTGTGTAAAGGAAATAAATATGTATAAATGAGGATATACATTATATTAAAGATGATTTGAAATAAACTCTAAGTATCGAGTTTTAAATTTTTCCTTGGAATGTGATGTGAAAACCTAAAGTGAATAAGTTTTTAAACTTAAGTGGGAAGATTTTTAATAAGAAGTTTAAAATTTGAATGGGAATTCAATTTGGGTAAAGATAAATTGAATTTAACTTAAGGAAAGTTAAATGAGTTTAGAATGAACAACTTGAATTAGAAATTTCAAGATGAAATTAAAATTTAACTTGGGAAGTTAAATGGTTGATTAAAATGGGAGTTATGAGTGATCTCAAAATGGGTTTGAGATTTGGAAATTGAAAATGGATAATAAATTATAATCTGAAATTTAAATGTTTTTAAATTCTTATTTGAACTTTATAATAAGTAAGTAAAGATAATCTTAAAATGGATTTTTGGAATTTGGATCCAGAATTAAATGGTTTAAAGATTTAAGTTGTTAAATTAAAAATTAAGGTTGATTTGATTTAAAAGTAAAGGTTAATTTGATTTAAAGGATTAAATCAACATTTAAAATTTAACTCGAATTTATATAATTCGAGATAGTTTAAAATTGAGATTTAAATTGAATTAGTTCAAACTGAAATTGATTTAAATAAATGGGAATTGTGATTTAAGATGAATAAGTTTAAAATTCAAATGGAGAGTTTGAATTGAATTAATTTGAAATAAAAATTGAAGATTGAATGAGTTCAAATTCAAATGGGAAATTGGGATTAATTCACATAGAAATTGAAATGATTTGAAATTGAAGTGGATTCAATTTTAAATTAGTTTGAATAATTTGAAATTGTAATTAAAGTGAATATGTTTAAAATCAAATGGAATTTGATTTGAATTTGGAAAGGAACTAAGATTAATTCAACTTGAATTAGGATTGAATTAAATTCAATGGAAATTGAAGTATTGAGTCAATTTAAATGGAAGTAGAAATTTAAATTGAATTGATGGGGAATTGAACGGTTTGACTCTAGACTATTTTCCAAAGTAAATTGTTTTAATATAAACCTATTTTTTTTCCAAACTATTTATTATACAATCTTTCTTCTTAAACCCCAAACTATCTTATACTTATTTTACAATTATTTTGGAACCATTTAACTATTTTGAAACTGTCTTATAAACTAATTATTATTTTTCAGTTACTTATATCTAATCACTATTTTAAAAACTATTTTGCAATTATCTAACTATTTTATACCTACTTAACTATTTTACAGCTATTTTACAAACTAATAACTATTTTTCAACTACTTATCTATTTTAAACTTTTTCAAGCTATTTTTAAATTTAAATTGGTCAGAGTTCAAACTGTTTGTAATTGAAACAATAACTCAATTGGAATTGGGAGAAATTGTGAATAAGTGAATAGGAATCTAAAGGAAATGTGAATAGAAATGAGAATTGATTTGGCTGATAACCAATAAAGATAAATACGTAGGATATACGTATATTATTCTATTTGCATAGTAATTTGATCCAGATTCGAACACAAAATTTCGGGATAATATTATCGATCCGAGTTGGTATTTTTCGTTCGAATTTCGACGGCGAACCTGGATATGGGTTTTTGATTGGTTCTGGATATTCTCTATCATAGTTGTGACTATGCAAGGAGAATGACGGTTTCTAATCAAGAAACCAGATCAGAGTCTGCACTAGGAAGTCGGGTGGACGATACTAGTTCGGAAGTGAAATTGTGTGATCGATTGAGCGATCAGATTGATATTGTGTACGGATGATATGTGTACATCGTACGGATTTGAATGAAATTAATATTGAAGATTTGTGGATAAGAACTGTAAAATGGTTTTTGAAAAGAAATATGGTTAACAACTTTATAAAAGATTTATCAAATGTGAATATTTGATTTAGAATAAAATAAAGTTATATATCCTTGTTATATAAGGTAAATCTTCCCTTGTTGAATCTATTGCTAAAAGAAAAGGGTTTTGAAATATTTGAAGTATAAAAGAGGTTTTATACAAAGTTTGAAATGATCCAAAGATTTTCAAAGTTATATATATCTATATCTATATATATATATAAAGGATCTTATGAGAATGATTTTGGAAAAGGTTTTGGGAACCTATGGATTTTGGAAAGGGCTTTTGATTTTTGGGAAAATCAATTTTGGATTTTGGAAAGCCTAGTTTGAGAATTATCGATTTTGGTAATCGATTTTGTGTAAAGGAGATTTTGATAAATCATAAAGGGTATGATTTGAAGATACTATAAGTATATAGTATAAAGTGTTTTGAGAATAGCTCTGGGGAAAAAGGCGCTCCCTTAAAATGAACTTCTCAGGAGTGCCACTGGGTGGTACTGCCTTGAACCCAAGGGGGGATTCTAAAGTTGATCCTGTGAGGAGTCCGGACAAAACTAGTTCCTGAGGATTATTTGTGTAGCGAAAGTCGAGGGGCTGGTGCCCACAGAGGCATTTGAGTTATGCTGTGACAACAATTTAACTCAATGTCACTGCGATCTACTGCAGACCATAACGGAAGTCATGTGTGCCGCTGAGAGCCAACTGTCTACGTTTGATTTTATATCGGTAGACTGTGACACTATGGTAACATAGCGAAAGTCGTTTGAGCCGCTGAGAGCCAACAGTCTGCGTTTGATTTTATATCGGTAGACTGCGACCTATGTGGAGGAGTTTCATTTTGACAGCGAAATCGTGTGTGCCGTTGAGAGCCAACAGTTACATGGACTTTTGCTGTGATGGCAACGTAACCCTGGAATGTAACTGCGATCTGTTGTGGGTTCCATGCTGTTATCAGTTACATGGACTTTTGCTGCGATGGCAACGTAACCCGTGATGTAACTGTGACCATGGATGGGGGTGATGATTTCCAGAGCATTCTCACCAAAGATATTTCCTCTATTTTCAAAAATGTTTTCTATATTTTCATAAATTATTTTCCAAATATTTTCACTGGGTGTTGAAAACGGGTTTGCTAAGTCCTTATAGATTTTCAGTCCTACGTCTGATCAACGTATGACCGAATTTCTGTGAGAACAAGGATAGACTTGTTGAAACATCGAGTTATAAAAGTATTTTTATAAAATTATTTTACAATATTATATAGATTTTAAGAGTGTTTTAAAAATGATCAAAGAATAATTTATCTGATTTTAAGTAAATAATAAATTTTGGCTTCGTTCCTTTTCGAGGACGAAAAGATTCTAAGGGGGGAGGAATGTGATAACCCAGATTTTTAAACAACTATTAATTGGATGATCAACTGATTTTAAATTAGGGAGAAATACCGATATCTGGATGAATATTATAAATAGATATATGCAAAACTCTATAAAGTTGGAATTTATAAGTTTACAAGTATATGAGTGTGTGTGTATATATATATTGTGATTTGAAGCATGAGTTTGAATCCAAAATAATAAATTTTCAAAAGTTATTTAAAGTTAACTATGTATTTTAAAAACTCTAAAGATAAATACTTATTCATTTAAAGGCATGATAATTAAAATAAGATTTAATAAAGGATTTATTATGCTCTCTTTTAAAATTTCTTAAACTATAATGGTTTGTAAATATACATAGGAAAGTTTAAAACAAATGATACATAAATTTGTATAAAACATTAGAAAAGATTTAAATAAAGAATAAATACTCTTTCTTTTAAAATTACACATGAATAAGAATAATTTAAAATGTATAGATTTTTAAACAATTTAAATAAAAATTTAAAACACTCTAAATACATGTGTAAGTCTCTTAAGACATCTAAATAACATGTGTAAGCTATTAAATAAACTAAATGACAAATGTTTATTTTTCTTACAAGTGTCACTTATTATTTTATTTTCTTTATATTTTTCATAAATCCTAATTTAGTCTATATATACATCTTTCCCTTTTTCTTAAATTCTTTTCATATTCTTCATTTTCATTACAAAGAAAACTCAATCTGTTAAACATTCCTCAATTAGATCAAAACTCAACCCTGTAAAACAAATCACAAATTCAAAACAAACTAAACACCAGGTTTCAATCTTCAACTCGGAGATAAAAAGCTTCAACCAGTTTGAAAGTCTTCAACCTGGGAACTAAACTAATGCAAGTTCAAAGACTCAACCAAATTCGAGTACAGATCAAATTCAACAGAGTAAATCAAAGGTTCAAGCATTAATTTCAAAGTAATCGATTGGCAAATTAAAATTAAGTTCCAGATTCAAATTTAAAAGCATTTCCAGTCCTCTGTTTTCATTCCAGGTGAGTAAACTTAACTTTTAAAAGCTAAATTCTCTTATTTCTGTGTGCATGTAAGATCCGGTAATGGAAATGTCTTGCATATTAAATGCATGGATGAAATTGTTGATGTCTGTGATAATGAATGACTTGAAATGGTTAGTCATAGATGTACATGCATGTATATGAATTTAAAGTGCCTGTGCATATCTGTATTGAAATAACTTACCTCTGTTTGTTTTATCAGACCAAAACAAGTTTTAAAAAAAATCAAATTCTTTTTCCCCAATCTCCTTTAGGCTTAAGGATCTGAACGAAACATGTTTGTTTGATCATGATATAGGTCTTAAAAATACTTTTAAGAAGAATTAACTTGAATTTATCTGGGAATTTAATTGTACAGAGAAAAACTTTGAAACTGGGTCAAATTCAAATATCATATTTTTCTTGTTTCAATTATATCAACTTATTCGTTTTCGAAAACGATGATTTTTAAAAGTGGAATCAAGATTTTTAACTTCGTTTTAAGTGAGAAATCCCAAGTTGAACGAAATTGGTTATCTGCTTAATTCTAATGATCGGAGGAAGGTTGCGGGTCGAGGCCGTGGTGGAAGGTAGCTTGTGGGTCTGGGAGCGAAGGAAAAATAGAGTGGTGATCGGATGGTCGTTGTGGTGGCCGGACGGGGAAGAAATAGGGTTTAAGGACCAGGTTTGTTCGACGTTGTTTCTGGAGTTCGTTCAACGTCGATGATGTATCGGACTTGGCAGCAGTAGGGGGAAAAGTGAGGTGATCGTGTGGCGTAGCTAGGGGCTTGGTGGCGTGGATGATAGTGGTCGGCATTGTCGATGGCAAGGCGAGTTCGTCGAATGTTTCAGTTCCAGTTTTGGGTCAATGGCTCGATTTTGATTTATAGGCCATTCGAGGCTCGGGGTAGTTGGAATCGAATGAGTGAAGCGTAGTCGATCTGCCGGCGTTGACGACGATGGTCGGAGCATCGTGGTTGAGGCGTACACGTGCACATGTATACGTTTAAGTCTGGGTTGTTGTGGTGTTTTGGGAAGAAGGGGTTTTCTCGGGTATAGCACGAAGTAATTGTAGATTTTTCTCGAAGAAATGGGGCAGGGAGGTAACTCGAAGTGGTAACCGGGATTTCATTGAGATGGCTCGGGTTTTTGGAAGCAAGGGCAAGTTTCAAAAGAAATAAAAATGTCCAGTTTTGAAATTTTAAATTAAATCAAGTTAAATGATTTCCTGGTCAATGTTTTTATAAAACTCGATGTTCAGGTGTTTTTCACTCGTAAGTTAACCAAGCTAATAGTAATAATAATAATAAATTCCTAAATGATTTTTAAATAAGATTTAGTGATGAAATTAGTATAGGTAATTAGAGAATAGTTAATGATTTTAATTAATTCAAGATTATTAACTAGTGATTATGAATTAATGTGATTTCTTTAAGATAATTAATTAGATTAATTAATTAAGGATACTCATTAGTAGAAGTTGGTTAAGTATAATTACTTAATGAAGTAAATAAATGAATAATTACTGAATATAATTAATTAGAAGATAATTACTTTTTGAAAGTAATTAAATGGAAGTAATTAAGGATTAAATTACTTAAGTGTAATTTATTTAAGGGTGGATTAATTGAGGTAATTAATTAAAGAATAATTAATTAAAGGAATTAATTAGAGGATCATTTATTAATAAATTAATTAATGAGATTGATTAAAGGATAATTATTTTAAATGGTTAAGGTTAATTCATTTATATAATTAATTAAAGACTAATTACTTAATGTAATAAAAAAAAGTAATTAATCAAGAATGATTATTAAAAGGGATAATTAAAGAATAATTACTTATTGTAATTAAGGGATAATTAATCAAGGAAGATTAATTAAGATAAATAATTAAGAAATGATTAATTAATTTGAAATTAATTAATGTTAAGTAAGATGGATTAAGGTAATCCAAGTGATTAAAGGTTAGTAATTAATTTATTTAGAGATTAATTAAATTAATTAAGAATGAATCAACTTGTTATGGATTGGCTGAATGATATTAGATGACTTGGATTGATTTTATCTCTGATGGGCGATTGAGATGTGTTGTGATATGAATGGATTTAAACTGTGATAATGTAGGTTACCTATCTGAGTTGAATTGTTGTATGATATCCTGAATATGAATTGTATTGTTTAAACTTAACAATTTGGATTAGGGATCACATTGAATTCGAAGAGACAGGGGTCGGATATCAGTAAATACCCGAAACCACTTCGATTCTTTATAAATTGAGTTTATAACCAACAGGCTGGAATTGGAATAAATTAAGTAACTTGGCCTTTAACTAAGTAATGGTTCGTGGACATTGTTGTAATAAGTGATGGACTTTGGGAACTCGTAGAAAGGTACGAGTTACCCTAGATTGCAAATAAGTTTATAACTTAGTATTTCATGTTATATGGGTTTACTCACGCTGGTTTCCAGCCTGATCCGGGTGTTACTTTGATGTAATGCTCGGGTCAGACCGAGTATTACATATTTCCAGGTAAAGACGTTCTGGAGCTCAGGAGGCGAGCTGGATGGCAGGAACGTATGGAGTGTATTCCGTTGAGCATATTACTGTTGTTTATCTGAGACATGTTAATTCTAACTGTCTAGTATATTTGTAAATGGTTGTAACTCTGATGTAGTGAATGTAAAATAACAATTACAGTTTTCTTTGTGTAAAGAATATTATTTGATATTATATTTTATCCGCTGCGAATGTGAGAATATATGATTCTGAGTTTTGTTTTCTATTCTTCTTCTACCTCTTTCCTTTTCTTTTCCTTAACAATTCGGGATTTTCGGAGTTGAAAATTCCGGGTCGTTACACTGGGGGTGATAAGCTATACTCATCTTGAGCTTGGTACCTAATACCTCTTATAGACTCCTCTAAAATTCACTATTGAATAATGCATCCCTATCGCTTACTATGCTAATAGGAATTCCATGAAGTCTAACTATGTTCTTCATGAATAACTTTGCTAAAATAGGTGCCTTTCTGGTCGACTTTACTAGAATGAAATGAGCACACTTGGTCACCTGTCTACAATAAATCATATACTCTAATTTCCTCTCCTTGACCTTGACAACCCATCTATAAAATCCATGGATATCGAATCCCATTTCCAAACTGGAATATTTAGAGGCTAAAGTAACCCACTTGGATTCCGATGTTCGGATTTCACTTATTGACAGTTTACATACTGCCTAATCCACAAGCTAACATCCCTCTTCATGCCTTCCCAATAGAAGCTCCTCTTTATATCTTGATACATCTTGGTCCCTCCAGGATGAATCGTAAACTTGGATCGATGGCATTCCTCAAGAACTTCTCTTCTCAAGTTCTCCACATCTGGAACACATAACCGTCCCTTCTTTCTCAACCATCCTCTCTAGTCAAGACAAAAATCTTTTAAATCATCAACCTCGGTTCCAACCTCAAGCGTTCTAATCCTCTCAGCGAATAATGGATCCTCCTTCTGTTTAGAAGCAATTCTCTCAACCAATACTGGTCGAACTTCCAAACAGGACAACATGGCAGTACTCTAACTAGAACTAGCAGTCGATCTTAACTGTACACCACAACTGGTCAAAGCTTTCAGATCTTTCCACTCCACCAACATAGCCAACACCACATTCTAATGTCTTCTACTAAGAGCATCCGCTACTTTATTGCCTTTCTCTTGGGTATATTCTATTCCGAAATCATAAGCAGCCAAAAACTCCAGCCACCTCTGCTGTCGCATATTCAACTCTTTCTGAGAGAATAGGTATCTCAAAGACTTATGATCAGTATACAATTCAAATCTCTCCCCGAAGAGATAATGCCTCCAAATCTTCAAGGAAAAAATTACCGTGGCCAACTCCAAGTCATGAATAGGATATCTTACTTCGTGCGGTCTAAGCTACCTAGATGCGTAAGCAATAACTTTGCCCTCCTACATCAATACTGCTCCCAATCCAGTCCCACATGCATCGGTGTATACTACCAACCTTTGGTTACCATCTGGAACTAATAATACTGGAGCATTGGTCTACAAATGCTTTAACTTAAGGAATGCTCCCTCACATTTGTCGGACCAAACAAACTTCACTTCCTTCCTGGTAAGCTTAGTAAAAGGCGCTTCAATCGGTGAAAAATCCTTGATGAATCTCCGGTATTAGCCAGCAAGTTCAAGAAAACTTCTGATCTCGGTCACCATTTCTGGTCTCTTCCAATTGTTCACATCTTTGATCTTATCTGGATTGACCGACAATCCCTTCTCTGAAACCACATGACCAAGAAACTTAACCTCTTGTTTCCAAAAATGACGCTTAGAAAAATTTTCTTTTAGCTGATTCTGCCTCAGCGTCTCCAATGCCACTCTAAGATGAATCTCATGCTCTCTTTCATCTTTGGAGTATACTAAAATATCATCTATGAATACCAATACGAACCTATCCAAGTGCTCTCGGAAAACCCGGTTCATCAAATCAACGAAGAAAGCAGGTGCATTTGTCAATCCAAATGGCATCACCAACCATTCATATGATCCATATCTAGTTTGAAACGCCATCAATGGGATACTGTCCTCTGCCACTCTTAACTAATGGAACCCCATCGCAAAATCCAATTGGAAAAATATTCTGGCACCACTCCATTGATCAAACAGATCATCTATTCTCGGCAAATGATACTTATTCTTGATCGTTCTCTCGTTTAGCTTATGGTAGTCGATACACATCCTTAACGAGCCATCTGGTTTCTTTACAAACACCACGGCCGCTCCCCAAGGCGAACTGCTTGGTCTGATAAAATTCCTTCCCTCAACATCCACTAGTTGCACCTTCAATTCCTTCATCTCTATCGGCGACATTCTGCTAGGTGGCCTACTGACAGGTTCAGCTCCTGGTATAAGGTCTATCCAAAACTCTACAGCTCGTTTCGGTGGTAATCCAGTTACCGGCTCAAATACATCAACAAATTCTCTTGCTACATGAACTTGACTAAGGTCATCTCCCACCTCCAAGGCACTTAACAAAGCACAAACACTTTTACTAGAATTCTCCATTGATAAAATGATTCGGTTATGAGTGTCTGGGTGCCTTAAAGATAATTCCCGTTCCTGGCAAAATATCCTAGCCTCATACTTACCCAACCAATCCATACCCAAAATGATCCCGAAATCTACGAAATCAGAAACATACAAACTGCATGCAAACTTATGACCTAAGAAATCAAGTTCTAACTGGTCACATCTCATCCCAAGAGTTGCATGCCCTCATATTGGATTTGCAACCCTTAAGGAAGTAACAAGGTATGTGGGTTCTATACATAACCTATCAACCAAATACTGTGATATAAATGAGTGAGATGCACCGGTATCAAAAAGTACTCTAACTGGTTTACTCTGAATCAAAAGCATACCTTCCATCACAGTTTTCCCTTTCTCTACGGCAGTAGGTCTAGAAGAAGACGGTGGTCTTCCCTATATGTCCGCGCGGACTGGCTCTGGACACTGGTTCTTATAATGCCCAACTTGGTCGCAGTTGAAGCATTTCACATTATTATTCTCTTCAGGCTTCTTCCCTTTACTAGATCTGCACTCGTTGGCATAATGGCCCTTCTTATCACACTTATAACACACTAAATCAGCCTTCGCTTTCTTGGTAGCATCCCCTTTCTGGACTCCTTTCCTCTTGAAGAATTTCCATTTCTTTCCCCAGGGGCCTTGGGACTCAAATTGTTTCTCCCAAACAAACACAGCAAGCATCATCTCATGGCGAATGGCCATCTCCACCACTACATGACAAGGCTATCTAATATGAGTCATGGTCATTTTACCTATTTCTGGCCTCAAACCTCGAATGAATCTCTCCCTGACATCGGTGTCAACCAATGCATAACCATATTGAGACAACTCATCAAACTTAGCAGCATACTCAATCACTGACAACTCTCCTTGTACAAGATCCATGAACTTCCTCATCAATGCCGACTTGGCAACCTCGAACAAGAACCTCTGCTCAAACCTTTTTCTAAAATCAGCCCATGTCAGCTCTTTCTTCGAAACTCCGACTGTCACACTGTTCCACCAGCGAAGCACTAACCCTTGCAACTGTCTAGAGGCTAGCCTTCTCTTCTTTCCATCATCCAAGCCTAAATCTGTAAAGATCTTTTCACAGTTCAAAATCCAATTCTCAACTTCAACAGCATCCTCTGTTCCATGAAAAAGCTTTCCTCCCAAACTGGTATAATCTGCTTAGCTTAGCATAGTTATTGCCAATTAGGGCCGTAGGATTGGCTCCTCCAATATTCACAATATTACCTCCAGCTACCCCTACAGCTGCTCCAGTTTTCATCAAGTTGACAAAGAACTGATACATCATCCCCATATCTACTGGTGGGGTTCCAGCACCTATATTGGCCTCTACACTTGGATTAGCATTAGCCTGTCGACTTGGTTCCTCCTGGTATTAGGTCGAGCATTACCATTTGTTATGGTGCTTCCTCCACCTAGATTTCCTCTTCTATTTCTTGCTTCCATATCTCCTTTTCCGTAAATCTACATACGAGCCTTAGTAAGATACAAAGGAATGGTCTAAAAGAGAGGGGAACATGTACTTATATATATATAGCAAATACAAGTATGTTACTATAACGTTAACCCAAACCCCAATCTTATTCTTTATTCATTAGGTTTTGTTTGAAAACATTTGGTTTATTTTTATGTTTTATCATAAACCTATGCTCCGATACCAACCTGTAACATCCCCCCACTTGGAGGCCCAAAACTAACGGCCATGGATGCTGCAGTCATCCATAGCTATTAATCTTCGGCGACCAAATACGGCGGTGCTAAATACATTGATACACGGATCACAAGAATATGGAAAAAATATTAACAAATCAAAAACATATTTCCACATTCAAATCAAAACATTTCATGTTCATTACATAATCCCAAAATGCGTTAAACACGTTCAGCAAAATATAATTATTACAAATACTCCAAGCGCGACATATGAAGATTCCCCTTAGTTGATCAGAGTATAAAGTAAGGCTAATAAATCTGCCTTTACATCCAAATACACAGTGGAAAAAGAAAACTCTAAATAACTATCTGCCTCCTGCACGCCTTCGGAAGCTTTATTCGTCAAAGAAAAACCCTGAAAGCCCTAAACCTCAAACTACTCAAAATCAATTTAGTACCCGAGAGTTTAAGGGGAAAGCAAAAAACTTCGAGTCAGACATAAAGCCTGGTATGAATAATAGTTTATCATCTCAAACCAAATAGATATCTAGTGAGACCACGTTGCCTAGCAGAACTGGTTTTCCCCTCACTGGTATCCTAAAACCTGTATAAAACCATAAACTATGCTCCTGCATCCACAATGGTTACAAACATGGTATTTTAAAACATTATGATGATATGAAAAATAAGCAAATCAAATCTGGATTACCCATCCCCATTCATTCTGACTATCTGTCTCAATTATAGTTTCTAGGATTACTATTAATCTATTAGTTTTCATGGGCTAACCAATAACCGGTTAAACATTTAAGGACTCCCTGTCCAATTACATAGTTTTCATGGGCTTACTATGAACCTGTCTATCTGACATCTTCATTTACACATAGTTTTCATGGGCTAACTATGAACCTGTCTATCTGACATCCTCTTTTATACATAGTTTTCATGGGCTAACTATTAACATATTGGCCCCTGCCAATATCATACAGATTTCATGGGCTTACTGGAAATCTATTGGCCCCTGCCAATATCCTTTCTTTATATTTTAGCATCCTATATTCTGGTCTTCCTGACATCCTGGATGCAATTCTACACATTCAGGAGTTTTTCTATTTATATTCACTACCGGGTTAACCAAACTGGTTCTCCTACCCGTTTTCCTCAAAATACAGTTATGGGTCCATTATAAAGTGAATATATACATATTAGAAGAAGCAATATAATACCATAGCAATACCACTCCTGTGGGGTTTAATTTATCAAAGATATATTCTTCTTAAACCATTAGAAAAAATCATTTAATAGAGCCATGGGTTTTTCCTTTAAAATAGAGTTTCGGTCATAAAACTTTTCGATACCTTCGAAACCTAGCTTTTGACTTCATAGGGTAACCTCCTTTGAAAGCTCTTAAAAACATTAGGCACATGCCTTATAATACTTTAAATTCTACCTTTCGAAAATATAAAACTTGGTCAAAAGAAAACAATTTTACAACCCCTTCGAGGGCAAAGAAAACCAAGCAAACATATTCGAAAGCAAAGAAATCAACCCTTCGAAACTATCAAACTTTGTTTTAGGTATAAATTTTTATAGGTGTAGAATTAAGGTCTCTAACCTATTCCATTATATTCAAATGATGGTTTCCCTTTCTGTAGAGTGGTCACAGTAGAAAAATGGGCTTATGGTTAGAAAGTTATGTCTATTTGAAGTTTGCAAACAAAACTGGAGAAAACTGCTACAAAAGGGCTTCTGCAACGATTACAACTGCCGTCGAAAGGTAGCTTCGACAAGGTCGAAAGGTGCTACAAAAGGGTCCAAAACTGCTGCAGAATGATGTTGTCGAAAGGTGCTTTCGACAAGGTCGAAAGGTGCTTCCTAAAAGGTCGAAAGGTGCTTCCAAAATGCTGTAGAAAGGTCCAAAAGTGCCGCGGAAGGTTCTAAGTCGAAAGGTTACTTAGTCGGAAGGTTGAATGGCAGAGTCGTAAATAACTTGAAAACTGCAACTCATATTCTTTGTCAAATTTCTATTGGTTAATGACATACTTTAACAATTCTTTGTCAATTTCTATTGGTTAATGACATACTTTAACAATTTCTTTGAAGAAAATCTGCTATAGATCAGATTTATTATTTCAGAAATTATTTTCAAAATAATTAATTATATTAATATTTTAATATAATTATTAAGTCTTTTTAGCTTAGAAAATTCATTATAAATCGAAATCACTTGAGAAAAATCTCAAAAATTCACCAAAAATCCGAAATAACATTTTCTTCATCATATAAAGTTTTTGGGGGCAGAATTCATTATTTTAGTAATTTTACTAATTAAAACCGAAAATAAATGCTTTTTTCACCTTAAGAAATTCGTAAAATATTCCTGTTAACTCCAAAAATTATGAAATTAAAAAAACATCTCCAAAATTACATTTTACACAACATATCCAAAAATCAAGCCGTTTGGAGGTCGTTTACTAAGGTTTTTACTTTAAAACCGATCATTTTAATTCCATAAAAATCCCAATAAATCACCATAAATCATTATGGGGCATTTTACTAGAAGGACAAACTTTGCAGCCCAATTTGTTTTTAGGACACACATCTATAGAAATTAAGTTCAAGGCCAAAGTCAGTAGAATAATTACTTTTAGGGACAAAGTCAACAGTCCAATTACTTTCAAGGACATAATTTCATAGGTTTTTAGGCCTTAGAAACTAATTATTTTGCATTTTGTCCTTAAAAGTAATTATTTCAGTTGTGCGTCCTAGAAACTAATTGCACTAGCTAAAGAGGCCCTTGTGGCTAATTTCCACAATCATTATTCTATCCAAACAATAATTATTTGATCCAAAAATGATGAACACAGCAAATACATTCGGTTACTATCTATAACCGAATCAAAACAAGGAAAAATGAGATGATTTACACTATTATTCACCTTGACTAAGTTGTTGAACTTTGAGATTTGCCTTAGCTTTAATCTTCTAGCTTTCTCTCTTGGATCTTCGAAGTTTGATGATCTCCTAAGGTGTCTTTAATGGCCGGCTATATCTTCTCTTTTATGTTATTTTTATTTATGAAATGGGAGGGAAGAATAATGGAGTTTTAAGGGTATATGGGTGTGGCTATTCCCATATTGCCCTCCCCTTATTTTCCTAACTAATAAATTATAAACCATACTTATACATTCATTGTTTAGCCATGGCCAAGTTAATTGACAATTAAATCTCAACTCCTTAATCAACCACATTATTCTGTTTAATTTATCTAATTAAATGTTCTGAATGATGTTAAACAAAAATTAGGTGTGTTGCATCTTCATAGTCATTTTCTAATCTTTCTCTTCTTATTGTGCTTAGTACTTGAAGGAGTAGATCATATTTGTATTGGTATCCATATTATGTTGGATTCGTATGATTAGTCTTTTAGAAATCAAACCCAATATTTTTAAGAGTTTACGATCATGAATGTTTAGATCATGAAAAAGCATGTATGGTTACAATGAAATCATAATGTTAAGAAAATGAGATACTCTACTAAATCTTGTATTTCCAAATTTTGATTCAACACAAGCAGAGTTCTAAAGTTAATTCGTAACACTATTACATGTAAGATAAAGTGACCTAATATATTTTATGTCACATTCATTGTTTGAATTACAAGTGTATTAGTGAATTACATGTGTAAAGATACTTAGCATCATGCATTTATACAATGATCTTCCTAAAGGACAAGTGTACCGACACATGTTATTTTACATATGTGTTACTATTATTTTTATAACAAGTGTCCTACGATGTGGCACATTCTTATTGATAGAAGAAAACTATAAATAGAGGCTTATTTTCACACTCTAAATACATTCAATTAATTTTATGATGCCATAAAGTTAATATCTTATCATAAATTTAATAAGAAATAAGATTGAAAGAAGTAAAATCAACATTAGAAAAGTTGAAATTATAGAAGAAGGTATGCTTTTCTATGTAGTATAGTCGTGATAAATGATTAGCAGATGCCATTAGAAAGAAACCTCTTTATAAAAGTTATTAGGGAAGAGGTATGACCAAGCACGAAGAGGCACGATCATTAAAAAAAATTAAAAATGAAAAGCACAACTTGGCAGTTGAAGAGTCTATTCGAATTTAACAAAATAAAAGAAAATGTTTCATTAATTTGAAGTGCTCAGAATTTTTTATGTAGTTATATATACTAATTATATTCTATAAAATAATTATTTATGTAAAAAAAATTGTGTAAAAAGGACATAAAAATTCAAAACCGCAATGTTCCGCGTCAAAAATATGGTTGTTGTAACCACCAAGTGACAGTTTATTTGAAAATCATTAAATAATAACTTTTGAATTTTGATATGAATTTTTTTACATAAGTATACCATAGTATATGTTATCAGATAAAATGTTTCATGTAAAAAATATATACTTTATAACTTTTGAGATTTTCAAGAAAATTACTGCTTTTAACGTGCCTGCTCGACATTTAAAGAGAGCAGTCAATTTTGCATGAAAATCTAGAAAATGTTGAAATATTTAAATGCTTCTAGATTTTTTATATAGTTACATATATTAATTTTTATCTGGAAATTATTTTTTATTGAAAAGGTATTAAATTTGAAGACCATAAAAACTCAAATTTTGGCTCCAAAATTTGAAAATATAGCTGTTGTAACTTACTAGGTATATCTATCTTATACCCGTGTAAAAAATTTCATTAAAAAATTATTAATTTATAATTTCTGAGATTTAAAACATACTACTGCATTCAGTATTTTCTACCATGTTTTCAGAGTGTATAGTTAGTTTTATAAAACTTCTACAAAATTTAGAAATTAATATTTTTCTTTGAAACCTTTTTCTAACTTTTAATACATAATATTGATTACAATAAAAATATAATTATTTGTTAGATAAATAATTTAGAATATTCTACAGATAAAATCATAAGGCATTTCAAAAATTAAAGTGTCTTTTCAATTTGAAAACTAGCTGTTATTTTGACGGTGAAAACTTATTTTCTACTAATTTAAACCATTTTGGTTATTTGGAACATAAAAGAAGAAATAAAATGTCTTTGTACTTAAAGAACTCTTTAAAAATAATCTTTAAAAATTAAATAAAGCTTCAAGATTACCGACATTGCTTACGTCCTTTATTCCAATATTGCTGTTTCTCCATCCAAAGGTTCCTCTCCAAGCATATATATCTGAGTTGTTGCTCTTCCTTTCTCTTGATTTTCCATCATGTCTTTTCAACATCCGCATTCTAAAATCCATTTGATGTATGACTATGAAGTATCTGTTCACTATCAGCCATATAACATGCTTGTTCCTGTAATTCAATATTATACCTTTCCAAATATCAAGTGTCTTTTCAAAATAGTTAGATTATAACTAATTGGTTTCATAAAATTGTTTTTCTATAAAAATGTTAAAAAGTGTACTAATGAAGTTACTTTCCATTTAAACATTACAAAAGGCAGATTATAAGTTTTTGAAAACCTAGTGCTCTGATACCAATTATGGGTTGAGGAATTATGGATCCTAAGGGTAATTAAACATTAGAGGGAGGTGACCAGTGTTTTCTAACATATGTAAATATTTTCAAATTCTTTCAAGATTAATATTTAATTATTGATTATCAACACAAAAATATATTAAGAATCAATTACAAATGCCATCGCAAATAAATATAAAAGCAATAAAGTAAAGTAGAGAGTGAGAGAGATGACACCAAAGAATTTTATACGTGTTCGGATTTCTCCAACATCCAATTCCATACAATTACTTGTACAAATTTCTTTTCAAATGCCAATCTTCAAAAGGGCAGAAGGCAAACCCAAATACAGTCTCGATTCAGAGGCTAAGAGACAAACATTCCTGAATTTTCAAGCCGGGGTACACCCACTTGATTTGAATGGGCTACAAGCACACCCACAAGATTTCCGAGCTACTAAGCACACATACTTGATTTGGATGGACTACAAGCACACCCAAGAAAATAAAAATAGAGTTTGATAGTTTTCCCTAAGGCAATTTCTTGAACTTTGGATAAATGAATCCTATAGCCTCTTGGATAGTACTTTGATCTTCGAATTGAGTAAGAGATGTTTTCGAAATAGTAAGAAAGTAGTATTGAATCAATACAAAGAAGTATGAATTGATTCTATACGATTTTGAGTAGATTTTGATATATTTTTCAATGGAATTTTTAAGAGAGTGAGAGGAGAGAAGAAAGTAAGTTATTAACTATCAAAAAGTTTGTTGAACTCCCGTTTATGTAGTAAATAAACAGTGTGTCCGTTCATGAAGTGTTGCGACAAATAGACATTTCTTTTCAAAATTTTAAAAATCATTTGGCGTCATATATGTCAACATACCATCTGCCTATAGTTTTTAAAAATTATACTTCGATTTTTTTTATACTTTGTGAAATAGTATAAACAAAGTTTATAAATATTTTGGACTTTAAAAAACTTTTCTAAAATATTTTGAAATAATTTTTGAATTTTTTTAGAAATATAAGAAATAAAAATTAGGAGATAGAGATCAAAGATTGCCACTAAGAATTTTAACAATATATACTATGACTCTGTACACTAAATTATATTCTTGAGATCTTCATATCTTGGTCTTTGAACTCATGAATCTTTATGTTCATTTCTTGAGTCTTTTATACTGTATTGTCTTCGATACAACGCCGGTATAATATCCTGCACTACATACTCTATAACTTGGAAAAACATTATTTTCTATATTTTAATGTTTTTATATGGCTGCATATGGTTGTTGTCATCAAAATCTATAACTGATGTATTAACAATCACCTATTGATGATGACAACCATTAAATATTCATGTATATAAAATAAATCCAACCTTCCTTAAGTTAGATAAACCCCCCTGAAAATATATGCATGTACATTATATATATATATTTCTACCTCTTTATCGTCAACAAAAATGGGTGGAAAATAAAAATCCTCCTAAATAATATACCTATAACTATAGAGTAAAAATCAAGAATTAAGTAACATGCTAATTAATATGGGTTTAACTACATGACTTTGATTGGACTAAGATAAAATATTTAAAGCATAAAATAAAGATATTATATGTGATATATCAAGACGTAATATGTGAGGCATAAATAAAGAAAATAATATATATTTAATATTATATAATCATGTCATATATTAAGATATTCAATGATTAATTTTTAAGTTACATATTAAATATTTTAGGAAATAACTAAATAGGATAATGCAAACTTTAGTTATTTATTTTAAATTATATAATACACAATAAAATCAAAACCTAATACCTAGCTTATCAAAATCAATATAAACTTGATGATATATATGAGGTCAAAATTCAATGAATTGGGTATGAAAAATAATTCCATATGATATAAATAATATTAGTATATAATCCTAAGCATCCAATTTTGATAAAGAAATTTATATATTAAATTTATTAAATAAAATTCATAAATTTACATAAAAATCTTATTAATTATGAAATTTAACCGTAGCCTAATCATAATATTTGGTAAGTGCAACTATGTATATGATCAAATTTACGTTTAGTAAATTTTTGAATTAAATATTAGTTTATTATTATACATTGTTTATTCTAGAAAGAAATGATAATTTGTAATAATAATAATTTTTTTATTTAATCAAATATGCAAAGTATAAGTCAGATAAGTAGAGTTAAAATAACATTAAAAAAACATCACATAATTCTAATAATGAAAAGAACTTGGTAATAGCAATAAGACCGTTGGTCATACGTTTTAGCACCATTGTCGTCTTTAAAATTTTCTTCTTCGGTGATATCATGATATGATTGATAATATAATAGGTCTATAGACATTTTTTAACTTTCTCTTTTTATTGTGCGCAGCACCTGAAGGAATTAATCATATTTGTACCGGTATCCATATTATGTTGGATCCGTATGATTTGTCATTCAGAAATCAAACCCAATATTTTTAAATTTTTTGTTTAGATCATGAAAAAACATGAATAATTACAATGAAAACATAATATTAAAAATGAAATATTCTACTAGATTTTTTATTTTCAAATTTTGATTCAACACAAGGAGAGTTCTAAAATTCATTCGTAACACTATTATATTTAAGATAATGTGACCTAATATATTTTGTGTCACATTCATTATTTAAATTACAAGTGTATTAGTGAATTACATGTTTAAAGACACTTGGAATCATGCATGTATACAAATGATCTTCTTAAAGGACAAGTGTACCAGCACATGTCATTTTACATATTTTGTCCTAATATTTTTATGACAAGTGTCCTATGATGTGGTGCATTTTTATTGATAGAAGAAATATATAAATAGAGCCTTATTTTCACACTATAAATACATTCAATTTATTTCATGAAGCCATAAAGTTAATATCTCGTCATAAAGTTGGTAAGAAATAAGATTGAAAGAAGTAAAATCAACATTAGAAAAGTTGAAATCATGGAAGAAGGTATGCTTTTCTATTAGTGTAGTCATGATAAATGATTAGAAGATGCCATTCGAAAGATACCACTTTATAAAAGTTATTAGGGAAGAGGTATGAGCAATCATGAAGAGGCACAATTATTAAAAAAAAATTAAAAGCACAACTTGGCAGTTGAAGCGTCTATTCGAATTTAACAAAATAAAAGAAAATGTTTCATTAATTTAAAGTGCTCATAAATTTTTATGTAGTTATATATACTAATTATATTCTATAAAATAATATTTATGTTAAAAAAAATTGTGTAAAAAGGACATAAAAGTTCAAAATTGCAATGCTCCGTGTCAAAAATATGGTTGTTGCAACTACCAAGTGACTGTTTATTTGAAAATCATTAAATAATTAACTTTTGAATTTTGATATTAATTTTTTTTACGTAAGTATATCAGTATATGTTATCAGATAAAAGTTCCATGTAAAAATATATATTATATAACTTTTGAGATTTTCTAGAAAATTACTGCTTTAAACATGCCTGTTCGACATTTAAAGAGAGTGGTCAATTTTGTACGAAATCTAGAAAATGTTAGGGCCCGTTTGGTTTGCTGTTTTAAGTTTTGTGTTTTCGTCTAAACAAAAATGCGCATTTCTTATGCATGATTGGAAAACACACAATTTTGAAAAATGAAATTAACATAGAAAATAGAAAACAAGTTTATTTGATTTTTCGTGTTTTGAGACATAACAAAAGGACGGAAAACAATTCCTCTCCTCCATTTCCCGTCCATCGTTGTAATGGTTAAGAATTGTAAAAACATTTCTCATGTTTTCTTATATTTTGTAGTGTATATTGAAAACAAAAAACACAAAACTCAAAACGAAACCAAACGAGCCCTTAAATTGTTGAAAATGCTTCTAGATTTCTTATATAGTTACATATATTAATTTTTATCTAGAATATATTTTTTTATTGAAAAATAATTAAATTTGAAGACCATAAAAACTCAAATTTTGGCTCCAAAATTTGAAAATATAGCCATTGTAATTTACTAGGTGTCCATTCATTCAAAAATAATAAAATACTTAAACTTCGAATTTTGGCTCCAATTTTTTTTTACAAAATCAAGTATATCTATCTTATACCCGTGTAAAAAAGTTCATTAAGAAATTACTAATTTATAAATTTTGAGATTTAAAACATACTACTGCATTCAGTATTTTCTGCCCTGTTTTCAAAGTGTATAGTCAGTTTTGTAAAAGTTCTACAAAATTTAGAAATTAATATTTCTTTGAAATATTTTTCTAACTTTTAATACATAATATTAATTACAGTAAAATATAATTATTTGTTAGATAAATAATTTAGAATATTCTACACATAAAATCATAAAGTATATCAAAATTTAAAGTGCCTTTTCAATTTGAAAATTAGCTGTTATTTTTAGGGGGAAAACTTATTTTCTACTTATTTAAACCATTTTGGTTATTTTGAACATATAATATTAAATAAAATGTCATTGTACTTAAAGAACTCATTAAAAAGTAATATATAAAAATTAAATAAAGCTTTAAGATTACCGATATTGTTTACGTCCTTTATTCCAATATTACTGTTTCTCCATCCAAAGATTCGTCTTCAAGCATATATATCTGCGTTGTTGCTCTTCCTTTCTCTTGATTTTTCATCATGTCTTTTGAACATCCACAGTCTAAAATCCATTTGTCCCTCTTGGTTTAGTATGTATGACTATCAACTATCTGTTCATCATTAGCCATATAACATGCTTGTTCCTGTAATTCAACATTATACCTTTTCAAAATATCAAGTGACTTTTCAAAATAATTAGATTATAACATATTGGTTTAATAAAATGGTTTTCCTATAGATGTGTTAAAAAGAGTACTAATAAAGTTACTTGCCACTTAAACTTTACAGAAAAAATAGATTATGAGTTATTGAAAACCTAGTGCTCTGATACCAAATATGGGCTGAGGAATTATGGACCCTAAGGGTAATTAAACATTATAGGGGGTGAATAGTGTTTTCTAGCACATGTAAATATTTTTAAATTTCTTTCAAGATTAATATTAAATCACATATTTTCAACACAGAAATGTATTAAGAATCAATTACAAATGCAATCACAGATAAATATTAAAGTAATAAAGTAAAGTAGAGAGTTAGAGAGATGACACCAGAGAATTTATACTTGTTCGGATTTCTCCAACATTAAATCTCATACAATCGCTTGTAAAAATTTCTTTTTAAATGCCAATCATTAAACCGGCAGAAGGCAACCCAAATACGGTCTTGATTCAGAGGCTACGAGACACACCCTCCTGAATTTCCAAGCCAGTGTACACCCACTTGATTTGAACGGGCTACAAGCACACCCACTAGATTTCAGGGCTACTAAGCACACCTACTTGATTTGAATGGACTACAAGCACACCCAAGAAAATACAAATAAAGTTTGATATTTTTTCCAAAAGAAATTTCTTGAACTTTGGATAAATGAGTCTTATAGCCTCTTGGATAGCACTTTGATCCTTGAATTGAGTAAGAGATGTTTTCAAAATAGTAAGAAAGTAGTATTGAATCAATACAAAGAAGTATGAATGGATTCTATATGATTCTGAGTAGATTTTGATATATTTTTCAATGGAATTTTCAAGAGAGTAAGAGGAGAGAAGAAATTAAGTTACTAACTATCAAAAAATTCATTTGAATTCCCATTTATATAGTAAATAAATAGATCTGTCTATTCTTGAAGAGTTGTGATAATTAGACACTTCTTTTAAAAATTTAAAAAACCATTTGGCAGCATGTATGTCGACATACCATCTGCCTATATGTTGACACATGCATGTAATTTTTGAAAACTTGTTTCTTTTAAAATGTTTTTATAACGTAGACTTTGAAAAATATTTTGATACTTTGTAAAATAGTTTAAACATAGTTTATAAATATTTTGGACTTTAAATAACTTTTAAAAAATATTTCAAAATAATTTTTTAAAATTTATTTTGTTTTAAAAATATAAGAGATAGAAAATAGGAGATAGAGATCAAAAATTACTCGATAGAGCAGCCGAGGATTTAAGGAACTAACAAAACCATGAGTCCACATAAGTCTAGTGTGAGAAACTCAAGAAACATGGGCCCAAACAACAGTATCTTTTGAGACCAATTGAATCACCGGAATGGTTTTCCCCTTAAAAGAACCAAACTATCTAATAAGTACATGTGGTGATATAATAGATAGTGTCTGGGGTGTACAATATAAATAAGAAAAAATAGATATGCTACTTGCATCGCAACAGTGTTCGATATACAATCAAAACTGCTAAGGGTTACTTTCGCATAAAAACTACAAGACAGTTCGTTTGCTTCAGTTATTTACCCTATATTGCTTAGGTTCAACAACTGAAGCAAATGAAGACAACGCAACATGCCTAAACCTACTGCTTCGGTTGTGGTGATTTTTTTCTTTGGTTATTAGTAACAGCCGAAGCAAAAAAAAGGGTCTTTTGCTTCGGTTGTTACTAAAAACCAAAACAAAAGAGGGGTCTTTGGCTTAAAAAAGACTCCTTTTCTCTTTGGTTGTTACTAACAACCGAAGCAAAAGACCCTATCTTTTACTTTGGTTGTTAGTAACCTCCAAAGCAAAAAAGTGCCCCTCACAAATCACAAAAATACTTAACAATATGAATATATATATATATATATGTATGTATGTATGTATGTATCTATATATATATATATAATAGATAATTATCACAGGTAATTTTATAATCAGACTGAATTGGCAAATACAAATTGGACAATGTAGTACCGAAATAAATATAGTTCATTGATAGTGTCATAATCCATATATAAAAGAATGTAAAATATCTTTAATTCAGATGCAAACAAAATCAACTTGCTCTTGCAAAAACAATTTTGAATACCATTTGATTACATAAATTTTCATTGATGAAGATTTTTACCCTATAAGAAAACCATATTTAAAGATCGACACTTGCTACACCAAAGTAGGTTTGGAAAACATCAACAGCGTTATCGGGGGGATATGATATTCTCCCATTCTCCCTATCCCGCAAATTTTAACATGGAACATGCTTATAATCAGCTCTTTCTATATAAGAGTTACACATATAATACTTGATTTATATACATCAGTTACCTTAGAAAATAATGGTTAATAATTTGATAAAAAGCCCACAAGAAACAAATATAAAGGCAAAAAGTTATCTTAGAGAACTTTAGTTCAGTCGAACCATATCAAAATTTAATACGGTTGTCTTTATATTTTGACATTTATACTACAACTAAGTATTCATTTCCTACATTAGATCTTGTCTCAGTGCACACATGTCAAGATTTAAATGAAATTGTATCAATTGTTAATGCAAAATGACCATATCATAGTTTCTTAGAAATTATCACTTTCTAACATCTGTAGTTGCCACCACCAGCAATGAACTAAGTGCTTATCATTTATCAATTTCTACGGCATATATGGTATTGTAGTTCAAGATGAGTTAATGGTCAAATTAATGCAATCTATCATTTTCTTTATTCAAATGTTAGAACTAATATCAATTGTCTCTGTTTGCTTAGCTAATCCTTTTATTTTCTTAATTTTTTCCAGGTTTCACATCCACTATGATTGATACCTAGCACCCACTAAATTCGATGTTTTTTGAGGGGAACTTAAAACATAAGTGTGAGCTATGATCCAGTTGGTAAGGATAAAAATCTTGTTTCTGGTTTGTACGGATCTCTATGATCATAGATCATAGATACTCTATCATTGCTAGACAAATGCACAACTTCACGAAAAGAGTAAAAGAAAACTCACTCTATTAATGTCAAAAGGCACTGGAAGAACTACAAAAGTGGGAATTACATTCATCAATTTGTCAGGCTTCCCAGAATGCAAAACCCTAGTAAACCCTCCTATTTCCGACCCTTCAAAATCCTTTAGTTTTTTGTACCATCAATACATTATTTACACCTCCACTGGCTATAAACATGACTTGTAAACGTTATAGTAAATCGATTTCAAAATTAATCAAAATCTATTTCTAGAGTCGGTAAAAAGGGATTCAATCAAAAGCCAGAAATCGAAATGAAATCAAAATCTATAATCGACTAAGAAAAAGGAAGCGGAGCAGGGCAATGCGAAAGCAGAAAATGGTTGGATAACGGGGTTTATTTTTACTTTATTTTTTAAGAAGGAAAGGAAATAAATTGACAAAAAGGAAGAGGATTTAAACCAATGTGCATTTGCTTGGATTAATATTATTTCCAATTGCTTCCGTTGTCAAGGAACCGATGCAAATAATATTATTTTCTTCGGTTGTAATGACATCTAAAGCAAATAACAGTATTTTCTCAAGTTCGTTTGCTTCAGTTGTTGGTGACAACGAAAGCAAATTGCATTTTTCTATTTTACTAGTGTGAAGCCGTGCTACGCACACGGATTATGTTCATAATGATTTTCTAAATTTGTTTTTATTACTAGAAAATTTCATCTTAGTGCAAAATACTTGTAAAACCCGAGTTGGTGAAAAAATGAATGTACGTTATCATTTAATTCTTAATAAATGATATTTGGTGCATAACTTATTGACAAAATAGTAAAAATAAAGAGCATCAAATCCTAATCTTAACGGTAAATTATTGGACAATACAATTAATGATAATTCTGTCAATATTCTATCTTATTGACTAAATGTCGCTTATGTTGCAATTTGTAAGAGTTAATTTGATGTATACATCAAAAGTGTTGTCTTGGTTATATGACACTGTTCTATTTAAAATGTGGAAATGGAGGGTTAGTTGTATCATGAGCTTTTCTTTATAAATAAACTGAAGTAGAGTACAAAAATTGATCTATGTTGACGGCTATTGCTAAATAAGTATATATGGATTATCAACGTATAATAATATAACCGCCAAACTTAGAAACTTGTACAGCTAGTCATATTACATGGTATTATGCATGCTCAATTTCAAAAATAGAATCATCCATTTGATAATGCATGCCATAAAATTCAAACATGGAACATCTCTGAATGTGTATTTTTATGCATATAATTAACAGAGATTAACCTTTAATATACCAAAAAAAAAATTCCGTTCATTGATCACATGGACATCTAGGATCAATGAAATATTAAAAAAACTTCACAAAGTGAACAACTAATTAGGAAGTACTTAGACAACCAATGAAAATTTTATTATATCCCTAGCATATGACATGCTAAGTACAATCTGATGAATATGAATTATTTTTTCAGTAGGAATACAATGTGACACCATTCTTCTAGCCTTTATTAGTGCCCTTTTTATGACTTGCGATTGCTGAGAAATTATCATTGTTGAAAATTGATAGGGGGCATGCTGTAGGTAGAATGCTTACCATGTAGCCTGCAAATGCATAAATTTACTTAATGTGTAAAGGAAAAAATATGAAGACAGTTTGAACATTTTATTGCAGATATTTTGTTAAGTGCTTACCTCCACTTTAATACCCTTTACAGTTCAAAATAATAGGAAGATGTAAATGATATAGAATTATACTATATGGAGTATGCGAGTCAGTGGTTCCAACAATACCGGCTGAAGAATCATGCAATTCTACGATCAGGAAATATGGCTCTGGGTTGAAAGATGATTCAAGGCAAGAGGCATATTGTATATTCACTATTGCATATGCATGATATTTAGGGTTTCCTCAATATAAGTTAAGGTTTACTACAAACGGCCCTCATTAATATTTTATATTTTGCATGCCAGCAACAGCTTGTTGCTGAACTGATATTTTATGGGTTGATCTCTTTTATGGGTATCTTTTTGTGGTTGTATATTGACATTCAGCTAGAACAACAATGAATGCAATGTTATAATAAATGGAAAAAGCAATGAATGCAATGTTCTAATAAATGAAAAAAGTACCGTGGCTTGTTTTTTCCTACCTCCCTTCTGTGGTATTAAAATCAGGTTAGAGAGGATGAATAATAGTCGTATTTCTTAGATTGCGGTTGTACAGATTCAATCCTGAGACAGTATGGAAATAAACTTTATGTTTCCATGTACAGTATGTGCGTGGGTTATCTTCTGCAAAGTTGGTAAAAATATACAATTGATAGACATAAAAACAACAGTTGGATGTACAAATTGAATATTTTGGCTTGATATAAAAATTACGGTAGTACATTGGTAAAATTCTATTCCGTTTGTGAACACGAAGCGCTGGTGGAGAACCACTAAAACATATAATTTGATTGTACAATCGGTAGTTGTACTGATATATCAGAACAGTGGTAGAATCAAATCAGATTAAACTTGAAAGCTTAAAATTTTGTTTATATAACTCTAATATATGTAGTTGTTCGAAGGCAATGGATCATGGAAATGGTCAAATGGTATAATGTTTAATTTTATGTAGTAAATAATTTCAGAGCAACTGATCCGTTGTTGTATATTTTGATATATTTTATTACACATGTTGTTTGCATATTTATCAACTAATTTTTTAGTAGGTATAATTATGCATGTAGTATTAAACTAAATTTAAAATTGGCAGTGTAGTCAGAGGAGTTTTAGTGTTTTGGGCATATCGGTCGATTACTTGGAATAGTCATATTGAAATATCAAATCCAAACATCAGATGATCTACAACAATATATAGGCAAGTGTTCGGTTGAGTAACAGATTTGAGTTGTTAAACAATATCAGAAAATGCTAAATCAATGGTATTCTAAATGGAGGAAAACTTAATTTGTAAGAAGTTCGAACAGAACACGGTTTCTATAGTGTAAAAGTTATTCTAAATATTTGGTTTTTGACAGAGATTGTAATTAAATTTTTGGAAAGCATATAAGATAGTGAGTTTATTTTCCTGAGGGAAAAGTTGTATTGGAAGAAGTTGTAGAAGCAGGCATATTTTAATTAGTTTGTGATAGTGTGTTTTGACGGAAGAATAGCTAGTCCAGATACGGTTAGATTTAAGATAATAAGTTCTATTTTTGCAAAAGTGGGATAAAATCTCGTTAAGGGGAAATATTATACGGTGTGGTATCGGTTGAATTTAGCCTGAATCAAAGGTAGTGCTACCCATATCTATAGAACGGTACATGTGGACATGGAGAAATTTATCGTTTGTATGACACTAAATAAGGGAAAGAAGGGATACTAAAGATGGTGGTCCAAGGTTAATAGATTATGTTACCGTATATTTTTGAAGAGTAAAACATAGACGAATATGTAGAAAGCAAAATTTCTTTTTATCATAGAGAAAATTTTGAATTAATCTAATCGTTAATGTGTAAATCGTGGGTGCAAAAGAGGCTAAGGTCCACTTCATCGTCCCAAAGTTAAAATGTCATAGCCGATAAATCTTATATTATCGAGTCGCATCAACAGCAGACCATTTATAGATATTGGAGGAACGAAGAATGTATTTTAAGAAAATGAAATTGGTAGTTGACAGCATTCATATGTTTCTATCTATTTATAGAAGATATGTACTACATGATTTATTTGAAAATCAAAAAATCATGCTAGGCCATTGACGTGTATTGAGCGCTAGATGAAATACGTGTATCTGTATGGTTAGGGGGTTGGGTGTTTAAATATCTGTTATTTATAGGGGATATAATCAGTGTATTATGCTAGAAGAAAAAGTATAGTTTGAGCAAAAATGCGGTTGTAGTAGTCCAAACAAATTATCAGGAAGAATACATAGGTTAGCATGCAACGATATATTAACTACCATATTTGTTCACCAATTTTTTTTTCATCTGTGAATCCAAAGAAGATAGAGTGGAGTTGTAAACGTACCTACGCTGGGATTGAGGAGATAAAGAATGGACCTTTATGCTGGTAGTGAAAAAAGTAGGTCAATGAGTTTGCTTTCAACAACAAAGAATCCAATGAAGTTTAGCGACAATCAAATTCCATGATAATGGATTTCATACATTTCCTTTCATTTGTAGATGGTAAATATGATCAAAATTTGGCTAACAACACATTTTGTCCTAATTTCTAGGTAGTTCCTTCAGGCACAATAAGCTCGATCAGAATATGAGGGACCATAAAATTTATCATGATTTTCAATAAGTTTAAGCCTTAAAAGTAGGAAAAATTGTATCTGAAAAGGGATAAAACAATTGGGTACATCCAGATGACCATAAGCAGAGAATAGTTAAACAGGTGCTAAGTAAGCATAATAAAGCCATGAAGAACAATCGAGAGCCGTGAAAAGGTATATATTTTCAAATGCACTGAACGGAGATGTCAAGCACATATCCCTCTATGCACATATAACCAATAACAACATTTTTAATAACACAGGCATTTAGATACATGCAAACGCAATAAAATATTTTTCTTTTGAAAAAACAATGCAAAAGACTTTCAGTCCTTTAGAATCTTATGTTTAACATTTTAATTTTCTTTATCAGGGGCATAAATTGATAACCAATGATACTTATACTAACCACGGATGGAAATCACAGTCAATTGTAATACTAAATTCAAATACCGTGGCAAAAGACAGTTGGAGAAAGGAGGCATGAACAGTACATGGAGATTGGATCCCTCCAACATCGAAATATATTAATTGTTGAATGGATTTCATTAAAATCAAAATGTTCGATTGCTCTAGTAATACATATGGCAAAACTACAACAACTTTCATTGAGAAATTGGAACTAATAGTAGCATTAAGTTCATGGTGACCTTGAGCAGCTTTTGCAGCCGCAGGTCCATGAGTTTTAAGATGGACTTAATATTTATGGAAAGTGAAAAAGATATGTTATAAGACATATGATGAAAATAAACTAAACAAAATAATATTCCACTGGGAAAAGTGTAACTTTCTTTAATTTTATGTGCTTCGATTTTACAATTATTATCCTTCCATCAATATAATTTATTTATGAATGATGTAAAGATATCAAGTAATGATTAAAATATAGATCCAATACTTTATCCTAACTATTATTATTTTCTGGGTTGACCTATTTGGTTGCATATCCCTTGATCCGATCAATAATGTAACATAGTTGAAAAACTATTGCATATTTATATATTTCATACAGAAAGTAGTGAACCATGTGTAAATAAATATTTCATTTTCATAGTGATGAAGTTGTCTACCAAGTTGATGCTGACAATATCAAGTGAAAATACAATCTATTTGTCACCGAGGTATCCCATTAAACTGTTGACCATTCTAATTATTTTTTCACAAATAAGTGGTCGGTATCAAATATAAACATGACTTTATAGTGAAATGAACCTACTTTAATCAGTTTATCTCTTATCTTATGAATTCGATCTTATGAAATTAGTGCAAACAAATGTTGAAAGTACTTGTCCATGTATTCAAATTATAAATTTATCAAATAAAGTGATAAAGTTTAAAGTTTTACAGTAAGAAACCGAAATACTAATATGAATACTAACTAAAAATTTAATAAATATTCAGTAGAAGGATTATTATATACATACGAACACAACTATTCTTAATTGTTCCGGACAATAACAAAGTGTTATATACCACACTTTTCTTCCTAATATTGCATAATTTTACCGATTTTTATTCATAGTTTTGCTAAGCGAATTTCCTAAGTGACTTTTGTTAATAATATATTACTACTAATAGGATGAAGAACTCAGATGGCCATACAATAAATATTTAGGTAAAAGAGAGGATATAGCATTCAAAATTATGGAAGGAGAAATTTTTTTTCCTATAACCATTGTGTTAAAACTTAATAGTACAGACCCAGGCATGCCATGATGCCATAATGTATAGTCCCACTTGAATAGCAAATCGATCCATAAAATAAATTTATTCCTCAAAAGAATAATGATGTTGTAAGTGTTTATCATCGAAATGTAATATTCAACCCTATAATGATTAAAAAATAAATAAACTTTTGCATATATTAGAAAAGTTACTACATGAATAGCATTCGCCATAAATTATAAAGTATTACTCCTGCATTAGAACTAACAACGGAGATTTAAATGGTACAAAAGCAAGGCAGTGACTTACTCCCCGACATTTCTAGATTACATCACAAACAAAAGACTAAAAAAACCAAAACAAAACCCACCCAAGCAGAAACAGTAAAGCAACGCTAACAAAATGGATGTACGAATAGAAATAAGATTTTTACCTCAAAAAGATAGATAATCGGGCTAAAGAAGGCAGAGCCATGCTGAATTGATGAACAAAACCACAGGTGGCCTGACGGAATCACTCCGAGCTAGGTCAGGATAGCTATTAAAACATAGGGATGGGAAAAGACCGGAAACTGTCGACTCTGCCGCGGTGCCGGAGAACCCCGAATGTGACGATCAGCGTCCATGATTTGCCTGTTCAATACGTAACCAGCTTAAACGAAACTGAAGAAACCCTCCAATTGTTGACTATTGAATCAGAAAGATAACGACCGCTGCCTCTATAGATGCAATTGAATTTAGGGTTAGAGGAAGAAAAGCTCGAGATGGCGCGATGGAAGAAGAAGAAAATCCAAATTGATGGGAGAGGCTACCCTTTTTCCTGTACGGGAAAGGAGAATGAAGCGGAGAGGAAAGTATAAAGCACGATGGTTCATTTCACAAAATACTAAGGGGTTTTCTGTGCCCTTGAAACCAAACTCAGTAATAATATAATAGTATAGATACTACTTTCTATATACTAATTGTTTTAGTTGCTAAGGGAGAACCGTAGCAAATGATACTATTTGCCCGAAGCTAATGAGGCGATGCAACGAGCATATTTTGTACTAGTGATATGGATTTCCATTGGAGGCAGCCTCAATACATCAAGACGAACCTCCTAACAAGGGTTAGAAACTACCTTCTAAAGCGGCGTATATCTCTAGATAGAATATACCAAAAAGGAAAACATATCTGGTCCACTCCCTAACATGTAATATCGAATACCATCAACACCTCGGTGCACCATCAATCGTAAATATCTCTAAATATGGACTTAATGTAGCCTTGGGTTAGCTAAACCCATTGGTTATGCCCCTACTTTATTTTCTATCATTATCGATGGTGAATTGACATTCAGCATCTCATTACACGAGTCTACATCGCTCGAACAGATCTCGATTCTCTACATGCATTTTAGCATCTCAACACATGATCCTTCATCACTCGAACAATTCATGAATCTTTCTATGGATTCAGCATAAGTCGTCTGATGAATGCTATCACTTTCCTCTCTTTGCAATCACCCTTAGGATAGACAATACAATATGATAACATTGTTCAAAATGTTAATGCTGATCTCTCCCTTGGAGTTACCCTCAGGATAGACAGTGCAACTCTATAACATTTTGCTCTACAACCACTTCCATAACATAGAACCGGTGTATCAGTTATAAAGTGGCTTTCGGTAAGTAATAACTAAGTATACTTATCCGGTCTCAGATTCTTTAAAACTAAATAGGTGAATATCTGGTTAACTCAATTCCACTCTTTCAAAAGTAAGCAGATAATATACTGGAGTCCTCCCCAGGGGATCTCTAATACACGTTCTTAAAGAAAGAGACATCTCATACAAATGATTCCCCCCAGGGGATCTCAAACCATATAAATCCTTGATGCTTTTATATACTTCCTAAGTAATTTGGTTAAGTTCGATAGTGGACAAGTCAACTATCTAGTACGAAATGAAAACAATCGCATATAGAAATCAATTCTCGTATACTTATCATCCTTTCCGACCTTCAAAACTTATGTTATCCCTCGGTCAAGAATGAAGCCATGTAGGCTAGAAAACTGGTTGCATCAAAGTTGTACCTTGATAATTCATTCTTAACTCTCACAAATAGAACAAGTCAACTATGTTGGCTTTAGTGCTAAATACAGGAGTAAATACCTTCCATAGGCGAATAAACACATAAACACGATCAAGGCATAAAAGCAAATTCTAATCCCATTTTGTTCAAATAATACTTATTATAAATACTTGTACAAAGTACCTTTATAAGAGATAATATACATGTATTCTATTACTTCACTATTCATTTCTACTCTTTACATTCTTCAAAATGTGTTCATATATTTATCTTTTATAGGCAAAACAAATTATTATTATTATTTTACATGAGCAAGCTGGTTTTATAATGGTCATACCACTTTACAAAAATTTTACAGTTGTGAAGCACAAATGCCTCGGCAGCTATGCTTTTTAAGTGGACTGCCATTATTTAATGATAATTAAAATATGTGTTTTGTAGCATCGCCAAATACTTACATTCCAAACACACTTACATGCAAAACTTACATATAAGCTTACACATGTATCATACTAGATACCATAAGTTACATTCCAACACATTTATAGAGTAACCTTAGCATTAGAACCGAAGAAACGTTCCTATTTCAAGACATCACATTAACTTCATAACATATTTCTCAAATAATATTTCCCAAGGCAAGAACCAATTAGAGAGCATAATATTACTACCAAGTAGCCAAATTTTAGTGAGGATCTAAGGCCAAACCGAACAATGACACAATGTGGCTAGCAAACTCCTCAATTACTCCATCCACATCTGCTATCAAGGCAACAATTGCAGAACATCAAGATTAATAAAATAATGATAATTTCACTTAACACATAACAAACTTTCACATGCACAGAGACATCGAAGTGCATCACTTCAAAATCCAAGCGTTGGTATTAATTTAGATAGAACAGTTTCACATAATCAAAAAATACCAAAGAAGTTGCAACTTTAGAGTATAACCAAATGTATAATAATATTCCAAAATCACTTAAAAAGATTTCCCTCTTTATAATATAATCAAAGAGGTTAAAATCAAATGTTACTTAAACATTGTTACTATAAACCTCTTCTCTCTTTTATAAGCTAAAACTTTACTTTTTCTCACCTTTTCCTAAAACTTTCCATACGTAACATTATCTTCAAAATACTTTTTTTAATGACCTTAGTATATTCCAAAAGGGTTTAAATAGATGTTATTTAAATATTGTTACCACAAACCCAAACCATTTTATACTTATCATTATCTTTAAAACACGCTTTTTAAAGATCTAATTATATTAATCATAAGTATAATCAAAATGGTTAAAAACAAATATTACTAAAACAATGTTTACTACAAAGCCAAACCATTTATACTTATCATTATCTTTAAAACATTCTTCTTAAAGATCTAATCACTCATAAGTTTAATCAAAAAGGGTTAAAAACAAATGTTATAAAACATTATTTACCATAAACCTAAAACCTTTTATGCTTATCATTATCTTTAAAATGTTTTTTTAAAGGTCAAAGTATAACCACCCTTATTTGACAAGCTAATATACTTTTAAATAACTTCTCAAAAACATTCATTATAACTAAATGTTATATCAAAACTTCCTTTGTCCTTTGGTAAAATACTTAACTCATTTTTGCAAACTTATATATGTATATAAATACTTTTAAATACTTAACTTACTTTTCCAAACTTATAAATACTTTAAAAATACTAATAAATATGTTTAATTATTCATATAAAATATTATATGAAATAACTAATTTAGAAAATATTAAAAAAATCCATTTTCATTAAATGTTACAAAGAAAATCCTTTACTTAAAAAAATCATATATAGTTATTAAAAATAATAGTGCGTTCGACACGTCGGTTAAACGTGTTTCAGCTTGAAGCTTGTGCTCGATGGCCTCCTCCACTTCCTTCTGCCCTTCATTCCTTCATCAATCGACTTTTCTCCTCTTCAGTCTGCCCCAGCCATCCCCCTTCATCAACCAGACCCTTCTCTTTGTTCCTCTACCGTGCTTGTCTCCCTTATTCCTTTCCCACTTCCGAACTCGTCTCTCTCAACCTCCCTAGATCTAGTTTCCCACCCCACCCAGAACCCTTCCCTTCCTCTCCTTTCCCACCTAATCTAACTACTAACCCTCGTTTAATCGTTCTTCAACCTATCCCTAAGTTCTCTCTGAATCGCCCTAGTTAACAGCATCTGGAAACTCTCAAGGTTGGTCAATCTTATTCAAAAAACTCCCTAAAAATGCCGGGAAGTACAAGCCAAAAAGGAATATCATGCCAATTTCTCCCAGGCTAATTCATTATTCCACCGCATGAAGTTGTTGAGGAAGTAACTAAATTTTGGAAGCAATATTTGGTAGGTTTTTCTTAGATAAATCTCTTTCATACACTATCGTATTGTATTATCTTCATCTTGTTTGGGGAGATTTGAAGGGTATTAACATTAAATCGAATGGAAAATTATTTTTCTTCCACTTTGATAATGAAAAAAAGGAGAGCTAAAATCTTAAAGCGGACCCAATCATCATCAAAGGCAAAACTTTTATAATAACTCAATGGAATTTGACCATCTACAACGTACAAGAGCAAGTGAATTCGGTTCCAAAATGAGCGTATATTTCTATGATACCTTCATTGCATTGGAATTTGATTAGCATCGATTGGATTGCAAATATTTTGGAAGAGTGATATGTTTAATGAGTCTATCAAAAGACTCGAGAGATTTGAATATGCAAAAGTATTGGCAAAAGTTGAGCCTTCTACACCCTTGCTAAGTCAAATCCTAATGCAACTAGCGGAGGATAGAAATGTTTCCGTTTCGGTAGTGTATATGTGGAAATCGGACATTTGCGACCATTGTAAGGTGTTTGGAGATACGATGAAAAATTATGATCGATCTAAAGATAAGGAAACTTCAAATCAACCTGGTAATTCTGCTGTGTCACTTCAAACGAGTGATAAAAAAAGGTTAATAATACAAAACCATACTCCTGGACTGAAGTTAGACAGGATAAGGGAAATAGAATCAGTCGGGCCAAACAAATCATGCCGCCTCTTAGACATGTTAAATCATTTGTTGCGAAACAAAAAAACAAACCCTCACTTGTCACCATCCTCCTTATGATTATGTCCCTTCATGAAATCCAAAACTGACAATTCGACTCAGTGTACATTAATCACCATTAATTCAATCCAAGGAAACATCAAATCACCCTCTCTCTTAATTATCCCCTCTCATGCAGCCAATAACATCCAATATACTCAACAAACCATGCACCCTTTTGGCCCTAAATATAACTTTAACCTTCTTCAAAACTCTACCTCCTTTTTGACTCAGAAGGCATGTTAATTCATGAGCAGGCTGAAGCAAAGACTTCAGATCAAAACTAGGCAGGAAACGAATTAGTTCTAACTAACATGCCACCTCAGCATGATAACCTAACCACCAGTCCTGATTCTGCTTTATGCATGAATAATTCTACTATTCCCCTTCAACTTCATCTCCTAATCCACCTGATCAGCATTTTCAATCCACTCACAGCCTACACATCCCACTTCCATTCAGCTTATCTGAAACCCTCCAAACTTCATCCTCAACCTCCCTGCCTCCAAATGACCTGCTTGAAACAACAGGGTGATCCATATCCCCCAAGAATGACAAGGAGGAAATCGAAAGATACAAACAAAGGCAAATTTTTCTCAAAAGAGAACATAGTCCCCATCCCCTTTCCCTAATTTGATGGTAATAAGAAGCCTCTGATCCCTTTTGAATCACACACCAAGCAAGATCCACCATCATCGGATGTCCCCAACCTCCTCCAATGATTGAAAACATGGTTGGAGAAGATAATGGCATCTCTAAGAAATATGAAACTAAAAGAATTATAAAACAGTAAAAACTTCATATGATAGTAATTTTGGATACCCAGTTCAACATTAACACCTTTCAACATGCCTGCAAAGTCATCAACTCTAATTGGGAAGTGATGCATAACTTATCAGAGGCCCCTTTTTGAAGAATCCTTATTATATGGAACCAAAATACCTTCCTCTTATCCCAATACTAAGACCAAGCAGTTTTGTCATCTTCATGTGATCCTTATTACATCTAGCATTGAGTTCTAATGCAACTTTGTCTATGCTTCTAACTCTACCATTGACAGACAAGCGTTCTATGACCTGCTTCCTACAATTAACCCCATGACAAAACACTGAATCACCTTAGGTGATTGAAATGGTATGTTGAGAGTTGATGATAGAAGTGGAGGTAATATGGTCTCAAAAATGACATTCTTCCTCTTAATAATGCTATATTCAGCTCTGACCTGCTTGAATGCAATTCCAAAGGAATGTATTTCACATGGAACAACAAATAGAACGTTCTCTAAACTAGGTAGTGTGTTTATTAATTATCAAGCTCTTCTATCATAGGAAAATTTAACCTACGAAGTTGTGCCCCCTAGCCAATCTGATCACTCGCCTCTCATTCTAACCTTTAGCCCATCTCTCTATAAATCTGCCTCAACATTCAGGTTCTTTAATGCCTGGTGCAGTCACCCTGACTTTCATAACATTGTTGCCAATGCCTGGACCACTACCTTTCAGAGGAACCCCATGTTTAGACTCCAATCCACACTAAAGCATACCAAGATCATCCTTAAATCATGGAGTAAGGATATATATGACAAAGGCCTCAAGCTCTCCTCTCATATTCAACTTCAACTTGAACTAGTAGAAATTCAGTTAATAGCTAACACGAATGATATGAATCTCTCAATGTAGGAACACATATTATCAGGTAAACTGGCAAATGCTCATTAGAATGAAGCAAGCATGGTCAAGCAGAAATATAGAGTCAAATAGGATGAATAAGGAGATAAAAATACAACGTTCTACCATAACTACCTGAGCACAAATTGAATCTTAAATTCATTCACTTAATATTAGATGGGAACAATATCTTACATAAAGGTCACGCAACAGTTAGTGATGCCTTCATTGATCACTTTTCCAGTATTCTTGAAAGCCCAAATACCCAGCCTATATATTTAGATAGCTTTGATCATATACTCTTCCTTATTCTTTCTAATGACCAAAACCTCATGCTGCAGTAAAACATCAATGATGATGAAATCAAATAGGCCTTATTTGCAATTCCAAATCATTGTATTGGTGGTCTTGATGGTTTCAATTCTTGCTTTTTTCATTGAACATTTGAACATTGTGAAAAAAGACTTCTCGAAAACTATCCACAATTTTTTTACAAGCACAAGGATGGTGTCGGTTATAAATTCCACTAACATTTATCTAATTCCTAGAACAAAAAACCCTGCCTCCGTTAACCATTTCAGACTAATAAGTTGTTGCAATACCATATACAAATGCATTGCCAAAATTCTTTCTTGAAGGTTTAAATGTGTTCTTCTCGGGTTTTATTGGCATAAATCAAAGTGCATTCCTCAATGGAAAACGCAAAATCGACAACATTCTTATGTCCAATGAGTTAATTAAAGGGTACGACATCAATCACTTGAGTCCAAGGTGTCCTTTTAAAGTTGACATTGTGAAGGCATATGACTTCACCAAGTAGCAATCTATCTCCAACACTTTAACAAAAATGGACTTCCCTTCTAGGTTTATCAAATGGACTGAAATATGCATTTGCACTCCAATGTACTCTGTAAAAATTAATGGTAGAGCAAAGGCTATTTCCAAGGAACTCGAGGCCTTAAGCAAAGAGACCGCCTTAGCTCCTAATTGTTTCTACTGATCATGCAAATGCTCTCCATTCTCCTGAATGATAGGTATTCTAGTAGTCAGATAGACAATCATCCTAAATGTCAATATCCTACCATCATACTACTAGAACAACAATAAACAGTGACGGAGCCTTCCGATGGCCGCCGACTACAATTTCCAACGGCTAGTGGCGGCTATCGAACTCAGTGGCATTTACGTAAATAGAATATACTAGCTGTCGCTAGCTGTCGAAAACCGAAACAACTAAGCCGTCGGTTGCGGTCACTAGCCGTCGAAAATTATCGTGCATACAGGCCTCCAGGCCGATAGCTGCTAGTTCATTATTCATCTTCCCCCAAGTTAAACAAAAACCCTACCTTCACCTCCTCCCCGTCGTCAGCCAAATGCCACGCCTCCCCGAGCTTCACCAACTTCATCATTATCCACTCTCAATAAGCCTATCCCTTTCATCAATCTCCAACCATGTTTTATTCCTAAATCCTAATTAATTTTGATTTCTTAAATTAGGGTTTATTTATTGTTATAGTTGTATAATAAGTCATTGGTTGTTTGGTATACCCTATTGAATGCTAATTAGGTTGTTATTATAATTTTTTATCATTGAAATGTTAGAACAAAAAATTTTAGTGTATATATTGTCCATAAAATGTCCCCAGGAATAAAGGTATGAAAGAAGAAAATGAGAGCACTGATAAAGATCAAAAAGCACGAAAATGGTCTAGTTAAACATAACTTCCAACAAGAAGGTGGCAGCGCCAGTAGTACCTTTCGAGTAGATCAGAAAGAAGGACGTCTCGACTGTGTCAACAGAGAGCTTTCGACAAGGTCGGAGGCTACCATTCAAAGGCAATATCAAACATGTTAACAACATCCAAAGTACTCAAAAAGACCTCTTGAAGGCAATGGATAGCGGACACTCTAAATTTTGCGCCAAACCTATTTTTTCGACGGCTAGCGACGGATAGCGACGGCTGTCTGTGCGAAATTGCGACGGCTTAATGAAAAATTTTCATGTCACGTGGTCGTCTTTGCCGTCGGAAACGCCATCAAAAGAACCGTCGGAATAGCCGCCACAATTCCTTCGTCGAAGTCGTCGGAAGTGGATGAAAGGCGTTGTTCGTATTCTAACAGCATTTCTGACGGCTCGCGACGGTCGTTGACGGCTGCGTGCCGTCGGAAATTGCCCTTTCTTTTGTAGTGTCACCTCATTATGCTTCATCGATGACTTGATAATTTTCTCCAAACCTAATCCCAAATCCTTAAATTGCATATTCCAAACCTTGTAGTATTTCAACTTGCTATCCTTCCTCGGCATGAGTTCACAAAAATCATCTACTATTTTTTCTGAGCCCGATACTTCAAAGAAATTGATATGGCAGTTTCAAATTCCAATTAAGTGCAAAATCCTAGCCTGACCTATTTAGGAGTTCCTCTTTCATCATCCAAACTTCATACCTATCACTGTCTACATCTTTTCGAAACAATAATAAGGAGAATGTCCCTCTAGTTCAATAAGCACTTATCTCAAGCGGGCAGGTTAACAATCATTAAGGCAATCATTTTTTCCATGCAAGTATGCCATTCAAGAGATTTTATTATGCTAAAGAAGCTTATGCATATGATTGAGAATGCTTGCTGCAATTTCCTTTGGACTATAAACCCTCACTCAAGAAAACCACCCCAATAGGCTATAGAAAAGTGCAAATCCTAGTAAAATATGGTGGACTAGGTATCATTGATTTAGTTAGATAGAATGGCGCTGCCTTTACTAGCCACCTCAATAACATAGTTAATGACAACAACTCAATTTGGAAAAAATGGTGTCATAAGAATTATATAAGAAATAATGATTTTTGGCAACTTAGAAAAAAACAAAACATAAGTTGGATTTGGAGGGGTATTTTAGTTTACAGGGACAATACGAAGCACATTATGCAGATGGAAATATCAAGTATTTCCTCCTCCTTCTAGAATACACCTTGGGTCAATGCAACGGTGGATATTAAGCGATAAGCTAACTACAATGAAAGAGTACAAAGCAACATTCCTTTACAGTCAAAAATCTCATATTGTACTTGTAATTAGGGCTGCACACAACCCATATCCAACCCACCAACCCGACCCAACCCACATAAACCCAACCCAACCCATCCTAGTTCGGGTCGGATATGGGTTACAATTTGTAACTCATACTATATATGGGTCGGGTGTGTTATTTTGTTCAACCCAACCCTACTTTAACCCAACCAAACCTTATATTAAAAACCTAATTTAATATCAATACACTTAAAATTAGAATAGTCTAAACCTAGAATAATGTTTATGTATTCTACAGTAAATATACAAAAAAACATATTTTATGTCAACCCAAACAAGATAGAATTTGGCAAAGATATTCCAAAGGGCATTTTAATATATTTTAAAATGAAACACTTGTTCAACTATGTAGTGAACTAATTTCATATGATGTGTTTTACAATGAAATTTTAATAAAATATATGTTATAATGAATTAGTTAGTTTAAGTGCGTTATGCTAGCTAAAATCTAATATATTATGTTGAACATTTTAATTTTATTTTTTGAAAATATTCCATTATATTCTCATTTTTTATTAGATTCATGCAACCCAATCCAACCCTACTAAACCCGACCCAACCCATACTTCGACCCACCCCATATCCAACCTCATATAGGGTCGGATACGGGTTGAGCTACCTTAAACCCATACCTATGCGGGTCGGATGAAATATTTGGTCTGACCCGACCCAACCCATACTTTGTGCAGCCCTACTTGTAATGCCCAGATAATTTTGCCTCACTCTAGCAACACTCGTATAAGAGAAATATGGTCTTAATTTCAATCCTATCAACCAAAGCTTGATGAACGAGATAAGCTTTTATGGGGTTCTCATCCTAAGGACCACTCTATAAAATTAGTGTATAAGCCGTTAAGTCAGAACATAAAGCACAATTATGATCCGTGGCACACTAAGGTTTAGGACAGTTTGGATCCCATAAGCAGAATTTTCTTTTTTTGATGTGTTTGCACAAAAAATGGACAAACACCTCCAATCAAATTATCAATAGTTAATTCAACAGAAAGTAAAAGCGAGGAAAGTAAAATACACGTAGGTTTATAGATGTTTAGCCGTAACGACCTACATCCACTATTGATTTTATTCCTTTTTTTATGATTCAGCTATACAAGAATATTGAGATGAAGTGCACCAAATTATGACTGAAAATAGAGATCTGAAGCTTGGTTTGGTTATTTCTACAACATAAAGTTCCCAAACTTTATGAATTTTCCCAACGAATGCCAAATGCTTGGATATTTAAAGAGATAGCGAGATTAATCTAGAAAATGATGAAGTTTCTATGTGTAACTTGCTCAAATCGAATGCTTTCCAATACAGAAGATATGATCGTTAATTTTCTGATATGTGTTGATTATATTTCGTACACTTATTGTTTGGTTTGATTGGAAACTTGGTTCGGTGTTGGCTGGTTCGGCATAGCACATGTAGACATGTTGTTTGTCGGGTTCTTACTACTTCAACTTCTTGGTTTGGTCGCCTCCTCATACTTTTGTTCGACAAAGAAACTTACCACCCTGGTTGGATAAGGAAGATCAATGAATATAAGATCCTATTCAGTACCTTGGGTACCGAATATGATCTCATGTTCGGTACCCTAGGGTACCGGAGAGGATTTCCTGTTTGGTACTTTGGCTGCCAAACAGGGAGGGGGGGTTCTCCTATGCTACTCTTTTCCTTGCTTCTCTCGCTGTGCTACTCTTCACTTATCTTTCCTTGGCTTCTATCCCAAGCTTGATCTTGTGGATAAAATTGCGTGGAAAATTTGCCCCTAAAGCTCGATTCGTAAACTATGAGTTAGTCTTTGTTTAATGCTTCTAGAATCCATCACTAAGGGTATGCTTCCTTAGTTCAGCCCAATATTCCATTGGCATGCTGGTCAAGGTAGAGTCCAATACATTTCCTAGTTCGGCATCCTTACGGTCCGGTGGTTAACACTGGCTTGGCTCGGCATGTTGTTGGTTTAGCATGCCACTGGTCTGACACTAGTCACGACCTTGTCCCTATATAAACCATCGAAGCTCCACCCACAAAACTATCTGCTCATTTTTCTGCACCCTAAATTCTTCAAGACCTTTCGTCTCCTCCAAGATTCCATTGCCAATCTCTGCCCAAATCACCTTCAAAACTTTGCAATCACAACTGGATCACCTTCTAATCTGGTAAACACTTCTCTCGATCTCAGTATTCATATTTTTTGAATTTTATGCAGCAATTCATGTTTTGTCCGGAGGTAGGCAATCAAGCTTGGTTTTAGGGTTTCGGTTGGTCGGCTCTTAGCCAAACATAGGGGATAAGGGTTTTTAAGATATTGTGTTAAATGTTGAATAAGCACTTCTGAGCAGAGCATGACATTGAGGTTTTATTCAAATAGCGTCGGAATGTTTGAGTTAAAGTTGTCTTATCTCTTTTTCAACCCACATGAAAACTTCCACCGTTTGCGTTAATATATAAGAGAAGTTATAATATTAGATAGATTTGTTGGGCCATCGAAAGACTTGTTCATAGACAGTTTCTAGAGATCCGGGTCCTTCTTTCTTCTGCACCTCCAAGGCCTACGCCGTTCAAGGCATCGCTCCAATCAACCTAGCTTAGCTTGCTCTCTAGTAGTCGGATATGAGTCGTCCGAACTTTTGGTGAATCCAATCGATTTTGAGGAATCCTTAAAGAGGACATCCTTTTGCCCACTCTCGAACAATGGGCACATGCTCTACCAGAAGGGTACATGGCTTATTCTCGTTATCACTGCACGACCAGAGCCCCGCCTCCTCTTCCTCAATGGATAGCAGGCTTCCTTTTGTACTTGAAAATTGTTCCTTTCCAGTTGCACCCAAATGGATAAGCCATTCTTACTAGCTTGTACACCATTTTCATAAGGGAGTGCTCGATGCCTTATACCCACCGCTAAATTAGAATCCTTTACGCTAAAAAGCAAACTGAAGGGTTCTCCTTTTATCTATCTCGAGGCGGGGAGCAAGTTCAAGCTGGTTGAGAACCTGTATTCTAAATGTGAGTCACTTTCTTCCACCGGCTTCTTTATGAAATATTGCGTTAAATACTAATTCTTATTTTTTTGGACTTTCTTCCAAGTGTGGAGAGAGCGATAACTGAGGATGATTTGGAAAATATGTTATGGAGACTCGACCAAGTCCTGAAGGAATTCCACGAGGTTCCTCGTCTTGGAACGAATGAGAATCTAAGGCAGTTTAGGCTATTCGCCACCAGTGTCCCAATTAGGAGAGGCGGGCAACCTTCCACTCATAAGTTTGCCAAGAAAAGGAAAGGAAAAGACTTGGCTACATGCGAGACGAGCGAAGTACCATCCTCGCAGCCTTTCGTTTTTATGCCCTCTTGACTACATATCCACAAAAAGTTGCTCTTACCGTCCTTAAGAGATCAAAGGAGCCAGAGTCAGGTTCCTTTAAGGTTGAACCTCGTCAAACCAGCCGACTCAAGACCTTAATGGAATGCGACGATGATGGTACCCACACAAAGACAATAGGAGAAGCAGGCTCCTATTCTCATGATAGTGATCGTACCACTACGGATCGAATCGTAGCGAAGCGCATTCTTCCGGGCATATTTGTTCAGATAACCTGCTTAATTTAGAAGTGGAAGAGGCCATACACCATATTTTTTGCCCGAAGGATATGGAACTTTCATTCCTGAAGGCATTTTTTTCTGATTATCTTCAGGATCTGGATATTGGGATTGACTATGGGGATTTTGAGTCAGTGGTGGAAATCCAACATCAGTTGGAGACCCACGAGGGCCCTAAGTGTTCGTCTAGATGCCACGTACTCTTTGATAGAATTGGGGGTATGCCCTACGAGCAATTATGTAATATATTACATATATCTAACTCGATAACCAATCTTGTTCGGAATAAAAGGTGTTTTCTTTCTATTATATACTTGATATAATGTGTTATATCAATTAATTTAATTAAAATTTATTTAATAGAAAATCCACAAATGGTATGTTTTGTGATAGTAGTTACAATGTGTTATAAACGTAAGTAATTTATCACAATAAAAATAAATATGCCATTCAATGCTCCTAGTCAAGATGCACTGAAACTGGATATCGATGTATCCATTTAGACTAGTGTACGTAATGATCTCCAAATGTTAGGTAGTGTATCACTTATGACTACTGGGAGCACCATGAGGTTATGTACTTATAGTTGTTGGATAACTATGGAGTGACTCATTCGATAGTTTTCTATTGGTTAATATAACTAAGGTTAAACATAAAATATCAATGTGATTGATTTACAAAGTTCTCTCGACTTGAGAATAATGTCAGTGTTTTATATGAAATCTTCACTTTGATTATAGTCTTATCATTGAAGAGCATCCATTGAGTGACTATAGTTGGGTCGAGTGGAAGTACTAGTTGTGAAACACTATTCAAGAGAGGATTCGTCTCCTTGGTTATATGGGGTTAATATCACGGTCAACTTAAAGTCAAAGCTTGTGGCTAGAGCAGTTTAATTAATAATAATTGTTATTATTGAGCCAGAGACTTTTTGTTTGGACTATGAAGTTAAATATGGACGATCTTGGAATTTTGACCATAACAAATTCCATAAGCCTAAAGTGATATAGTTTTAACGAAGAGAATTCAAGTAAACAAATGTCACAACCGAGTAATGCTTAATACCGTAAAAGTGGGTTTTACTAAAACTAAGTAAGCGATAAATTTGGCCAAAATGTCACATCACCTACCTGTGTAGTTAATCCCCCGCTATTACCCCGCTATAACCCTTCTATATCTCATAGCAGATTTCTACCGCTATGATTTTTCGATATAGCCCCAAATATAGCATTTCCGCTTTAAGCCCCGCTATTTTCGCTATATCCCGTTATTCCCGCTTTATTCGGCTATTTCCGCTATATCTTCTTTAAATGAAATGAATTGAAAATTGACATTTATACATTATAAAAATTATGAAATTAATTTATTTAATTGAATTTTTAATATATTTTCAAAAATGAAAAGACTCTAATATTCTACTAAATTCAATTGTGTTATATAATAGTTTTACGTTTATTTACAGTATATTCGCACATAATTTTATTTAAAATTATTTATGTATTAATTATAATTCAATTGAATGTTAATTTTTCATTTAATTACCATTTATATATTTGTAAAAATATTAAGTACGAGTTTTATATAACATTTCAAAGTCATCCGTTATATCCCGTTATATCCCGTTATATCCTCGATGTATCCCCGCTATAACTTTTTGCACCTCCGCCGTATTGAATCTGCCGAGTGCTTTAACTGCACAACCACCTGCTTAGTGACATGTGAACATTGACATTTAAATAGTTTGATGTTATTAGCTGACCAAATTTACACTTTTATGAGTCATGCAATGGGAATAGTGAATTCTCTTTAGACCAAACGATTTAATTAGTTTATAACTGTTATAAATTAATTAAAATAATTAATATCTATAAAAAATTTATTTATAAAATTTTGATAATGATTTAAGGACTAAATATATTTATAATAGTTATAATACATCGATTAATGTGTGATATCGATAAACAATTAAATTATATTTAACAAATAATATTTATTTAGGCTTAAATGGGATGTTAGCCAGTGATGATAGTCAAAGGTCTACGATTCAAGGATAAGCTGTTTATCGAATCGAAAAGCTTTCAAAGAAGAGAGAGTTCATCATTACTAGGTGTGCTTTAAAGAATTATTCAAGTATGTTTTTACTATATTAAATTATTTATAATCTCAAAATATTATTTTATTACACATACATACATACATACATATATAGACTCAGACACACACACATATATATATATATTGTTAGTTAGGTAACAATTCTTATATGTATTGATTTTGCCACATACTAGATTGGTTATATGTATAAAAAACAATTTTTTTAACATATAAATCCGATAGGCACAGCCAAATATTTTATATGTAAAATTATTATTATATATATATATATATATATTAATATTTCATTTATTTATAATTATATGGTTTGTATCATATCATGCTAATAATTGAACATATATTTTATACATGTATATATATTATAACTATAATTTTTGGTAACAGTAAAGTATTATTAAATAATTATTTGCTATTATTTAATATTATTTAAATCATTATATTATTTAATGATTTATATAATAAAATATTATTCAAAAATTAATTCTTAAATTTATTTTATCATGAAATAAACACTCAGTTAAAAATTGAGAATTTAATAATCAATTATTATATTTTTAAAAATCATTATATTGTACGGTTGAAATTAATCAATTATTAAAAAATAAATTTTGACTGGGAAAATTATGGAACATTTTTTTAAACCTCAAAATATCAGGCTAGATTTTCAAAAAATTTAAGATTTAAAAAATTTATTTCGAAAATATTTTATTAATACTTTATTGTATTTCGACTAATTAATATAATAAAAAAATTAATGCTGTTTATACGGTCAGGAAGCAAAAAAATTAATTTTGTTAATTTTATTAATATATATTATAAATATGTTTATATATATATATTAATTTTTTTATATATTACGTATATATAAATATTATTTTAATATATATTAAATAATACATAATTATGTATATATACATATAAATTAGTAATATTTTACATATATATATACAACTGTTTAAACATTTTCATCCTCATAAATTTATTTATATAAAATTTACTTATACATAACATATATATAATATTATATAGATAATAAATTTATATACATACATATACGTGGACAATATACAATACATATCAAATGAGCTAACATATATGTTGCGTTGTAAATCCCAACATCTATACACGGGTATGTTATTCCTTACATGGGTTATCATAATACACATACACACACATACATATATTTATATGGCACATATGTGTACATTTATATATATAGAATATAAATTAAATCGTATAAAATATGTGAATTTAAATAAAATAAAAGATTTTATTTAAATAAAATTTAGAAATGTTTTAAATAAATTAGACTTCATAGGCCTAATACAGATGCAATCGTGGAATTTTTTTAAATTCACGCATAATGTCCATTGCAGGCTGGCCCAGTTCCAACAATGGTATTGGAACCCAATAACCTATGTGGTCTAATTAGTCATGTTAGGGATAACTAATTAAGCTTACAACCTAGTTAGTTGGGTGTCTAAGAAAGGTAGCGTCGAAGGATTGAGTTTGGGTAATCAAGTACTCTGCCCTACCTAGCTACCGACCTAGCTTGAATAGATATGTGACCCCAAAATGTTGCACAGAATAGAAGAGTCCCAATTTGAATTGAGACTTGGACTAATTTTCAAAATTGTTTGAAAGTTGAAATAAAAGATTTTAAATTTAGAAGTTAAATTTATAATAAGATATGCATATATAATAGAAGTTATAATATAATAAAAAATTTCAAAATATTAGCAAAATAGAATAAATTAATTGCGAAAATTTGAATATATTAATAAGATTGGCAAAATATATAAATTAATTATATAAGTTAATTAATAAAAAAATATATGCATGTGTTGTATATTTCGATATATATTAAGATATTTTAAAATATCTAAGGTATCATAAGTACATATGTATGTATATAATATGATTTTTAAAATTAATATAATTTAATTAAAATTGTTTAATTAAACTAATTAATTAAAGGTCAATTAATTAAGTAAATAAACTAAAAGGTTAATTAATTAAATAATATACATATATGTATATATGATATATGTGTTATATTATAAAAGCTATAGTGTATAATAAATATTTAATATAAATGTTATATTAAAATACTATAAAAATTGGCTTGGATCCCACTTTTCCTGTCTGGTTTTATCTATTCCTGTAGGCCTTGTTGGTAAGGTTTTATGATACGATGCCACCACTGTGGCCAGCAAGAGACTTATTTATGCCAAAGCTTTGGTTGAAATAACTCCTGCCAAATCGTTACCTTCGGTGTTAAAAGTCAGACTAGATGAGGGCTATTTTGCTGAGGTCAGAGTTCGCTACAACTGGATTTGTACATCATGTCAGTCTTTGGGCATCTTTCAGATGCGTGTTCTAGTCCGACATCCGCTGGCCTTGTTCCTCTTGCTGATCAGATTCCTCTTCCACGTCCTCCTTTGCGGTAATAGGTTCCAAAGGTTGTGCCTCCTCTATCTAGTCCAGTTCCCTCTATATCCCTAGTCGGTGTAGCTCCCTTTGATGTTGCTCCTGTAGTTCCACCCTTCGCCAGTTTGTCTGATTCTATTATTTGGATCCCAGATGAACGGGCCTGGCTTCATGTTCCTTCTGACATGCGGTACTCGCTTGAGACTGATAATTTTTTTTGCATTCATCAGTGATATTGAGGGAGAGAGTCGTTGTCTTATCTATCACATTAAGGGTGAGGGTCTGTCCCTTACTAGGGTTGGCAAGATTGGTGAGGCGAATAAAAGTAAATTTTATGATGTTACTCGGGATAGGAAATTTACTTACTCTCCTGCTTCTCAGGGTTATGATCCGAATCTGGCTACTCTCTTCTTTGGTTATACACATGTTATTGGTACAGCATCGGATGATGGTCGTGGTTATTCCTCCTCTTTTGAGGATGCTTAGTCATGTTCTTTTAGTAGTTTAGGCACTTCTTTCTAGCTCCTGTGCTTTTTCTTTTTTGTGGTTTGGTCTCTAAACCATTTTAGCTGTTCTGTGCATGTATAGAACACCTGTTTCCCTATATTTATATATTGGCACGGCCCACTTTAAAGTCGGCTATCTTTGCTAAAAAAATTACCATAAAATTAATTAAAATGTTAATTAACTAAAATTAATTAAATAAGATTTATTTAATATAATATTATACAGAAGACTATTATATAAGTAGTATGAGATATAAAAAGTAATATAATAATAGAACTTATATGATGTGAATGTATAAATTAACGGTGGCACATTAAGAAACCATAAATTGACTTAAGGAATAAATATATACGTAAATGAATATATACCGTGATTTTGATGTGTCTGATACTTGAATCACGAGGGTATTTCATAAGAAATACATTATTCCATAAGTTGATATTTCTATATAATATATTGAAGATTATGAGATATAAAGTTGTCCTCAATCATTTATATTTTAATAAAATACTTCCAGACTCTTTAGTTGTTGAGCTTTACTCAAGCTCGGGATGTTCTGTGTACTACTATTAATATATTAAATAGACAAGATAAGATAACTGTACGTATTTGTTGAGCTTTCTTCAAGGTATGTTCATTATACATAGGTCGTCGCAATAGATAGGTCCGAGTGAATAGTCCCACTTTACTTATTGAGCTTTCCTTAAGGTAAAGGTGGGATTAGAACATGGGACCATAGGTTAGGAGTGTAATACAACTGATAAGTTGTTATCCATTATATGCAGGCCTATGATTTGTTGGGCTTTCCTCAAGGTCAGAATCCCAAGGCCTATGAGTCCTAGTGCCCACTAGTGAAGTCGGAAGACTGCTATGTTTCACTTTTGGTTTGGTGGAACATAAAAAACTTGTGGGAGCCTTATTAGAAAATTGAAATGATAACATCTAACTTTTCTATTGTAATAACATAAGCTATATAATGTTATAATAATCTACATTGATAAATTTGTGCATTTAATATGATTGATAAAATGTTTATCAATTAAGATACACAAGTGAACTGAATAGAAAATTGAAAAATAGAAATATGACATATACTTGTAATAATTGATTATTACATGTGAACGTTTCTATACCCATGCAAGTGCTCAATTTTACAACTACTTAATACGTTCGTAGTTTGGTCGCTTACGTGTTTACATGGTCGAGACTGTGCATTGCATTCTATGAGTTCTGAACTAAAAAGCGAAATGAGACTATGGATATTTGGTCCATATACTATCACATATAAAACTTATATGGTGAACGATTATAGTTCATAAAGAACGTTACTTCAATGATGTAGAATACACTGGTTTATGATTATTATTTGATAATAATTAACACACACACACACACACATATATATATATATATTAAATTTGTTTGTTATAGTACGATTTCACAGAATCAAATAACAAATCAGAACTTCAATTAAATAAATAGTTTATTCAGAATTCCATTTGAACAAATATTTTATTTCATTTCAATTTCAAATAGAACAAACATATTACATTACTTCCACTATATACTGCACTTTCAAATACAACACTATTTCTCACTCTCACATACAACATTATTTTTCACTCTCATATACAACAGGCCGTTACATACAATTCACTCACCCACTCACACTCGAATTTGATTCGATATCTTCTTGCTTCGGCTATCTTCAATCCAATCGCCTGCTTAGCTTACCAAATAACAACACGGTAAAAAGCCCAAAAGAAACAAACTAGACTTAAAAAATAAAAATATGATTAAATATAATGTTTCCTTACTTAGTTGGGTTATTTGTTTTCATATATTAAAGCTGGAATCGAAAAATGTGCACGAGTAGCATATGACATCCACAATGTATCACTGTACAGGCCATAAGATCATACACATACAAAATGCACTTGCATCAATAAATTTCAAGGACAAATGCAAAGCTCAAGCCCTAAAGCTCAACACAATGCAATTGTGCATGAGGTCAAGCCCAAGAAAGTTCAGGCTCAACTTATGTGTATTACGTAGTATACATAAGTGCAGCCATGATATGGACTCAACGCAAATGCACTTGCAAGAATGCAGCAAACAAAACCGATGCCTCAATTTTAAACAACAACGTGAACATACAAGACACGCAAGTGCACAACGGACAACAAGCAACGAGATCAAGCCAATAAAGTTCAAATACAATATCAGTAAGCACACAAATATACATATATACATATATGTATATACATGTGTACATGTACGTAATAAGGAATGGTACAAGTAAAACTAGGCAAAGCAGTATCCATTAGTGCACAGAGTTCAACATTCATCACAACATTGCAAAAAGGCATCAAAAGGAAGAAGGGTACAAAATAACTAAATCAAACTGAAGCGCATGAATTCTCAGGCAACACAAGCAAATGCATAAATCAAGTGATACAGGCAACAAGTGCAAATAAACAAGTGAAGGCAGTGAACACAGACTCAGTGAAAAGGTTCAACACGGTTCAGTACATGCAGACACATCAAATAAGGACAGTGCACACAAGGTAGTATATCAGAAGCATCAAAAGAAAGGGACAATATACAGATATATATATATATATATGTATGTATGTATGTATGTATGTATGTATGTGTATACTTGGAATATCAGGCAAACACATTAGTCTTGTGATACAAGTAGCAATCATGTGCAAGCAGAAGAAACACAACCAGGTCATACATGTACACAACCAGGATCGATAATCTCAAACTCAAAGAGAATACATCACAACACTTAAGAAATTAAGTCAGGGTTTTGAGTATAGGGTTAGAAAAGTAAGGTTAGCAAGAGTCGCGAGTTTACAAGGTCTATAAGTGCTAGATTGTTTAATTCATAGTAGAAACCTTGGAGGCGGTAGTAGGCAGGTTTTGCCAAAGCTGGGTAAACATGCGTGTTGCTTTTATTTCCGCATTTACTCTATTATTATCATGCTGCAATTTTTATTATTCATTGAATTTATTATAAACCCTATTCACCCTCCCTCTATGGTTAATTCGATCCTACAAGTGGTATCAAAGAAAGGTAGAAAAATTCATTTTTTAACTATGGCTAGTTTTAATAATGCTTTTTCTAAAGGTCAATATATTGTTAGGCTATCCATGTTTAATGGTACTGACAATTCGTATTGGTAAACTGGGATAAAAAAATTTCTAGATGTTATAGATGCATGGAATATAGTGAAACTGACTATACTCTAACTATATCAAATATAGATTGTAATGAATTTTCTAAGCCATAAGATAAGTTAGGTCCTAATGAGGTTATTTTATATCGATTTATTGCAAAAGCTATTAATTCTATTATTTGTGCTTTAGATAAAATTGAGTACAATCATCTTTCTCACTATGTGACTACGCTGAAATTTGGCATATGCTAGAAGTAACTCATGAATGTGCATCGTAGGTCAAGGAATCTCATCTGGTAATGCTCTGCAATAAATATGAGAATTTCATGATGATGAAAGACGAGAATATAAATGAGATGTATGGATGATTTTCAAGTATTGTATTTAAATAGAAAACGTTGGGAAAGGCTTAAATAGAATTGGAGATGGTCCGAAAATATTAAGAATCCTCCAAAGAAGTTTTAAAGCCAAATTGATTGCAATCCAGGAATCAAAAGACTTGAAGTAGGTTAAATTGGAGGAGCTAATAGGAATCATCACTTATGAGACGAATCACTGGCCAAAGAAGAACGCGAGAGGGGATACTTGAAAAATAAATCAATTTCCCTAAAAGGAACGACTCATGATGATAATGATGCCGTAGCTGAGCTGACACTATTATTGAAGCAATTCAAAAGGTGGAACCAAAAGCATGGAAATCCAGCAATAAAACAAAGAATAAAAACCAAAATTGTCAAAGTTCTGGGTGATTCTGAAGATGAGGAAATTTTATGCCATAAATGTAAGAAGCTGGGTCACACAAGCCGAACTATCCGCAGAATCGATTTGACAAAGCAAAGAACCAAAAATAAAGGAGTTTCGCGGCCACTTGGGATGAGAGTGAAGAAGAAGAGGAGAACATTGATGGTGAGAAGGAAGAAGCCAATATGTATCTGATGGTAGAATCAAGCGACAATGACGATGAACCAAATGAGGTAGCCCATTTACCTCATGATGATTTACTTCTGGTATATCACGAGTTGGACTCAAAATTTGATAGATTTCAATAATGACATAATAAACTTGAATCGAAGAAAAATAATCTACTTGGTATAAATAATGAGTGAGACCTGATGGTTGAAAACATTAAAAAGTTTAACTTAGAATGTGAAAAGTCTCGATCTCTAGAGGAGGAAATTAATAAGTCTAAGAATAAAATTGAAAGTCTCGAAAATGAAATTTTGACCTTGAAAAATAAGGACGACACAAAAGGAGATAATTTTATCAAAAGATGCACCTCACTTTTGAACAAAAATAATGCTCTTAGGTCTAAGGTTCAAAAACTTGAATCAACAATAAGAAAATTATCAAAGGAAGAAAAATCACTGAATATGTTGTTTGAAAGTTAGAATTTTGCTGAAAATAGAAAAGGACTTGGATTTGATAAAGTTGAACCGATAAAGAAAAGAAATTCTAATAATGTCAAATTTCAAAAAGATTTTTCAAAGTGTTTAATTTTTGGAAAAAGAGGGCATAATCAAAATATATGTTGGAGTAGAAACAAAAACAAAATTGTTAAACAAATGTGGGTTCCAAATGCTACAAATGTAAACGTTTTGAAATTTAATCAAGTTTAGGTTCCCAGTGGTACAATTGTAGATTCTAACGGTATGTTATATAGACAAGTTTAGGTACCAAAGGCTACACAGGAATATAAGAGTGGTTCAACACATTTGTTAGAGCACTCGACTCTTCTAACATTTAGGTACAAAAGCGGGCTAAGGAACAACTTCAATGGAGACAAATGTCAAGTCGTTCTATAAGGTTAATGAGTGAAAATTCTAATTTTCCTTAGCCTTGAAAAATGAGGTAGAGATCTACATAATTTGGATATCATGACATCTAAGGTAAGTAATAAACTCTATTTTGTTTTCTTATTATTAATTCTATTTTTTCAACACCATTGTAGTATAATTACAATATCTTGAGCTTCTTAACTCTTATTTCTAAAATTCAAGGTGTTTTGGAAAATATACAGAAAATTGTACAAGTTTTATGTTTTATGTTTTTCCAGAATTTGAGCTTAAACTATTGAAAAATTGCAAATCATTTGGAATATTATTTGAAAACAGTTTCAGAACTTCTTAACACGGCTGTAGTAATTCGATCATAACTTAAAAATCTTTAATCTCGATTTTTGAAATTCTTGAAGTATGTGAAAGCTAACAGATAGCACTATAACTTTATTGTTTTAAGTTTTTGCTAATTCATTTGTAAAAAATTGGAAAACAACAATCATTTTAGCAAATTACTTGAAAAGTATTTCTGATTTACGCAAACAAGTTATAGTATTTCAGTGATAACTTCTGATCAATTTATCGTTTTGACTTGAAACCAATTTTGATGAATGAAAATTTTAAATATCTAAATTTTATGTTTTGTGCTAAAACAAATTAGAAACATAAAGCTTCAAAATAGTGGTTTCAAATGGACTGATTTTTCAAAACAGTGATTTTCAAGTGTTTTGGTGGAACAATTAACTGTCACTGTATTTTTCACGACTAACAATTTAGTGGTTGGAGTTATTAATTCATTTTTGTGTGGATATAATTTTCTTCGCCTTTGTCAAATTTTAAATGGCCTTGCTGAAAATTTTGAAAATTAATTTGAGTGATGTTAATTAATACACGGTTTGCTTATTAGTAATATATCATTTTTAGGAAACTAGAATATAGTGGCATTAGACATCCCTTCATTTGAAATCATATGTGCATTTTCATCTGACTTTAAAATTAGCAGACATTATGTTCACAAAATCCCTTGCAAAAAATAGATTTTCATTTTTGGATTCGGATTTTTTTTGAAATAACTTATAACTTTACTTTGTTGGAAATGCTCTTGTTCATTTTAGTAAAGGATTTACCCTGGAAAGATTGGTTGATGACTGCTTGAACCTTTTGAAATTTTGAAATCTATCAAAATTATTTATAATGATCGATAAAATGATGGGTAATGATTTAGTTATACTTCATAACTAGAGGAAGTATATATTAAAAAATCCTTGAAATTAAACAAGTTTTGCATTATTTTTTGAAATTAGAGCAAATTCCATGATCAATTCTATCACTATCATCCTTCTTACACTCCATACACCAAAATTTTAATATAGTGTATAGAAGTGGGTATTCAGGGAAAATAAGAAATTATATTCCAAGTTTAAAGTAAGAAATTATATATTTAATGGAACTTTAAAATCATATCCCAAAGTGTTCACTCTCATTTAAAAGTCCTTGCAGTTGTGCATGGGTGAACAGCTTTAATCTCTATGTATGTGCTTCCATTCCCATTTAAAAGACCTCACAGATATGCATGGATATGACTCATATACAAGAGAGGGATAAATATTCAAGTTGCTTTTAACTTCGTTTAAAAATCCTCATGGTTATGCATGGTTAGAAAATACTTGGCATTCTTTTTTAAGCAACTACTAACTTCATTTAAAAGTCCAAATGGTTATGCATGGTTAAAAAGTGCTTAACATTTTTTTGAAAAGGTAATTACTAAGCATACCACAATACTGTCACTATATTATTCCTAAACTATAAACCGTTAATCACTCTAAAGTGAAATTTGTGTTTAAGTAAAATATTATGATTTTTGTTTGATTAATTGGACTTCGCAATATATATTTTCTCTCAATAAGATTTTATAATTTTAATCAAAAATCACCCATATTCAATTATTATTGTTATTATTATTTATGATGATGAAAGGGGGAGAGAGGTTAAAATTTTGGTGGTCGAGTAATAACCTTACTGATATTCAAGGGTTGTTTTTATTATTCAAGAGTTGGTTTGCAATTATTTTGTCAAATCAATTTGTATATTTGATTTGCATGCATCTGTGTAGGAGGAGTCTAGTTGTAGGGGGAGTATAAAAATAGGGAGATCTTGATTACAACACATCAAACAAATTTGTTAGGCACAAAATCCTAATATATGTTTGTTATCGTCAAAAGGGGGAGATCATAGAATACAATAATTTATGGTTTTTGTTTGATGATAATTAACATATATATTAAATGTATTTGTTATAGTACTATTGTGATTTCACAGAATGAAATAACAAATCAAAATTTCAGTTAAACGAATAATTTATTAAGAATTTCATTCGAAAAAATATTTTATTTCATTTCAATTTCTGGTAGTATACACTTATTACATTGCTTCCACTATATTCTACAATTTCCAATACAATACTATTTCACACTATCACATTTAACATTATTTTTCTCTCTGATATACAGCACACTTTCACATACAATTCACTCACTCGCTCACTCACTCACACTCGAATTTGATTTGATATCTTCTTACTTCAGCTGTTTTCAATCCAATCTTCTGCTTAGCCTGTCAAATAACAACAGAGTTTAAAGCCCAAAAGAACTATAACAGTAGAAATAAAAATATGATTAAATATAATGTTGCCTCAATTAATTGAGTCGTTTGTTTTCATATTTTAAAATTGGAATCGAGAAATGTGCACGAGCAGCATATGACATGCATAGTGTATCACTGTATATACCATAAGTCCGTACACACAAAAAAAGCATTTTCATTAATAAATTTCAAGGACAAATGCAAAGGTCATGCCTGAAGGCTCACCACAGTGCAAGTATGCATGAGGTCAAACCCAAACAAACTCGGGATCAACTCAAGTGCATCATGCAATATGTATATGTGCTGTCGTGATTTAGACTCAACTCAAGTGCACTTATAGGAATGCAGCAAACAAAACTAATGCACCAGTTTCAGAAAACAACATTAACATACAACACATGCAAGCGCACAGAGGGCAACAAGCAACCAGATCATGTCGGCAAAGTTCACATACAATATCAGTAGGCACACTAATATACATATATACCTATATGTATATACATGTACATAGTGAGGACATGGTACAAGTATACAAGTAAAACCAGGTGAGGCAGTAATCATAAGTGCATAGAGTTCAACATGCATCATAGCAATGCAACAAGACATCAAAAGGAAGAAGGGTACAACATAACTAAATCAAACTAAAGCACATGAACTCTCAAGCAACACCAACAAATGTAGAAATCAAGTGATATGGGCAACAAGTTCAAAAGAACAAGTGCAAAATTCGAACATGCACTAAAGGCAGTGAACAAATAAACAAGTCCTCGGAAAAAATCCTGCTCCCTTGGTAGTAAATTTAGATCTCGGACTCCAGTCCATCCCTCTATGTCTCCTTACGTTTTACATTTTCCTTTATATGGCTCGGAAGCTTCCAAATAGTAGGAGAAAATGGATTAAAGAAGAACAACAGTCCTTGCCTCTAGATGGAAAGATAAGGGGAAGGAGCATGTAGGAACGGGCGTCATTACGAATCCCTTAAACCTGAATTTTGATGAATTTTAGCAACCTTACAAACCATGAGATTCCTTGGCTTCCTTGCTTACCAAGGTATCTCCTCTCTCCTTTGTGTGGCGATCAATCATCTTGCTAATGGGTTGGGTAGTATGAAGGCCTTGTTCGACTTCAACGCTAAGGTCATCAAGGATGAAGAGGAGATCAGCAAGAAAAATGTTGATCAAAATGTAAAGATTTTCGATTTAAGGAAGCAACTGCATAAGAAGGATCTGGATCATAGGAAGGTGGTTGATGCTTTGGGAAGATCTCAAGCCAAAGAGATTGAGAAGCTCAAAGTCACTCACGCCAAGGAACTGGAACAATTAAAATGAGATCATGACGCCAATATTAAGGCTACCAAAAGGAATACAATGATATGGTCGGGCATATCTTTGACGACTACTAGAACGTTAAGGCCAAATTCACCAAAATGCTAGATGATCTTCGAGCGATAGTTGAGAATGTGGAGCATGGCATTGCTGACCTGAAGTAGAGAGTGGTGGAGTGAAGGACTGAGAGGGTCTCTGACCTAGCAGAGGTCAAAACTTTATCCGCCGGAAATGATGCCAAAAATTCAAAAGCCGAGAAGCTGCCAGCAAAATGTGATGAATTGAACAACCAGTTAGGCCAGGTGGTGGCATCCTAGATGAAAGTTATTTCAGGATGTTCATAGAGAGAAGCCTGGTGTGGATGGATGACTCCTAGGAAGTCATGGTTTCAATCCGTAAGCGCCTAATCTAAGAGTCAAAGGATGCATGTGAGCCGGGTGGTCCACTCTTTAGTCTTGAAGCCGTCGACATCCGCTTTTCAGCTGAGGAGAAAGAAGTTGTCCGTCTTGGTTACCTAATATTGGAAAAAGCTGAAAAGGATTGGAAAGAGGAGGAAGAGCAGAAGAATAAGAAGAAGGGTGGCTCGACCTCGGGGGCGAGAACACATGGTCAGATTTTGAAACCGGATGTTTATGTCCATATGCGAATGTCCCTCTAACTGTTTTCCACGTTTCTTCAGATCCATCTGCTACTAGCCATCCTCAAGAAATTCCTTCCCGTCCAAATCACACTCGTTCTCCCGGCGATGCCTTAAGTTCTCCTAAAGAATGTAGGATTCTGCTATGTAGCCCATGGGCCACCGCTCAGTATGTCCAAGCTTACTTGGGGAAAAACATATCTGATAACTCTCCTCATTTCCCCGTAAGTGGTTGGCTTATGTTAGGCCCTACTGGAGCTGCAATAACTCCTGACATTCCGCCATCAGGTATCCTGCCCCTAGCCCTTCTAGTCCTCATGTCGGTGAAGTCCACAATGAAATGATCGCTGCTCTCAAGGACGACATCGACATTGAGATAATGAGTGCCATAGATTCTACCGAGGACTTCGATAGGGATGAAGCCTTAAAGCAACAATTCCTATTAAGATTCCCAGTGGAGATGGCAAGGGTCATGATTGAAGCCTACGAGGAGCTGAAGCGTAGAATGAAAAAACAAGCAAAGATCGATGCAACTGCCCTGCCAAGCAAGAGGAATAGAAAAAATAAGGCGAGAAGCAGGAATCCAAGGGCCATAGCAAGAAGACCATCTCCAAGCCCAAGTCTAAGTAAAAGCTGTAACTGCACCCCATTTGTGTTTTCTATTGTTTAGAACATACTGTTACATTTATTTTTCCTTTGTATGTATTAAACTTTGATGTTTGTACTTGTTCGATTTTTATGTATTGTTGAGGTTTAGCATATATTACTCCCTAATATTTGTGATTTTTGACTTGTAAACATCTAGATGTCGGGCACCTGTGACTTATATGTGTGATTTATATGTTCATTATCCTTGCATGCTCCATTTTCCCTTTTTTATTTGTTACATGTTTCAAAACTCCTATCTACCTTAGGTAAATCCGTACTGATAGCCACTGCCTGCCATCACCGAGCTTGGTTGTTTGCCATTAGCTGAGTCCTGGCTAACAGACAGGGGAGAACCAACTTGGCAACTATCATGTCCTGACTACCGGTTAGTCGGGCTCTCCGTGACCTCATCCAAGTGCTTGAAGCTATCGACATAGTGAACTCCCAGGTTGGATCACCAGAGTTTACAGTAGTCGATGGGAAATTGTGAGCCGACTGTCAACAATGGGCACCTGGTTAAGGGATCACTCTGATCTACCATTGCTGGAGGGACGTTTGTGCCGATCGTCAATAATGGACACCCAGTTAAGGGATCCCTATGGTCCACTACTGGCAAAAAGTTTGCATCGATTGTCAATGTTGGTACCGCAGTCAAGGTATTACTCTGGTACACCACTGCCGGCAAGAAATTTGAGTCGATCGTCAATGATGGACTCCCGGTTTAGGGGTCACTTTGGTCAACCACTATCGGCAAGAAGTTTGGGCCGATCATCAATGATATACACCTGGTTAAGGGACCACTCTGGTCTACCACTACCAATGAGAAGTTTGCGTCGATCATCAATGATGAACACCCATTTAAGGATCGCTCTGGTCCATCACTTCCGATGAGAAGTTTATGTCGATCGCCAATAATGGACACCAGATTAGGTGATCACTCTGGTCCACCACTACTGGTGAGAAGTTTGCACCGATTGTCAATGATGGACACCCGGTTTAAGGATCACTTTGGTCCACTACTGATGGTGAGAAGTTTGAAGGGAGATATCATGATATTGTAGCTCTACCCCCGAGTCAGGAAATTAGCTCTCCAAGCCTAGGTGATTTTTCATCACAGCGTTAATGTTAGTCCAATGCATTCAAATGGTGTGAACTTACATTTCCTAACCATTACCTATCATGATAAGATTTTAGCATAAGCATACTTTATTAGAATTCATTTCATAATTGTTTTAGTTACAAAATTACACTACAATTAGTGAAATAGTAGAAATCTAAGTGAAATAACAATGGAGATGATGTGCATTCTAAGCCCTCTTGAATATGGTTCCATCTACTATACTAAGGATGAAAGCTCCATTGCACAAGTATTTATGGATGACGTACCACCCTTTCCAAACTTGGTCGAGTGCCCCGGCCTAGTGAATATTCGCTTCAGCATTAAATCCCTTTCCTTTAGTGGGAAGTATTTGACTTTAGAGTTATATTGTGCAACTATCCTTCGTTTATATGCTTCGGCCTTCAAGGTAGCTTCCTCATGTCTTTCATCAGTTAAGTCCATGATATGTTCATTAGCTCCTTGTTTTCATTGGGGTCATGGTGAATCCTCCAGTGTGATGGCACTGCTATTTTTACCGCTATAACATTGCCTTTGATCCATAAGCCAATGAGAAAGGAGTATGTCCTATTATCATCTTGAAGGAAGTGTAGTAGGCCCATAATGCCAAAGGAAGTTCGTCGACTCATGCTCCCTTTTCCTTTTCTAGCCATTTCTTTATGAGTGTCTTCGAAACTTTGTTTACTGCATCTGCTTGCCCATTAGCCTGTGGATATGCTAATGTAGATAAGCTTTTCTTTATTCCATGCTTCTGGCAAAAATCGCAAACTCCTCACTATCAAACTGCAATCCATTGTTTGAGATGATCTGAAGGGGAATTCCATACCTAGATATCACATTCCTATTCAAAAAGTTTATGACCTTCGTCGTTGATGCATTAGTGAGAGGTTCGGCTTGCACCTACTTAGTAAGTAGTCAACTGCCACTATAATGTACTTAGCTCCACCATGCACCATTGGAAGTTCTTTGATTAGGTTGATTCTCCATAATGTGAAGGGCTAAGGGCTAACTATGTGAGTCAGCTCGGTGGGGGAAACCTAGGAATCTTCATAAACCGCTGACACTTATCACATCCTCTTGCATACTCCATCGCATTATGGTTCAATATTGGCTAGAAGTATCCATAATGCAACACTTTCTTCGACAGGGTATGCCCCCTAGTGTGGTCTCTGCACCTCCCTTGATGTATGTGTTCCAACACCTTCTCAACTTCCCTTTCGGCGATGCACCTCAATAATGGATTAGAAAATCCTCTTAGATACATTACTCCACCCTGAATGACGAAATGAGACGCTTTCCATAGGAATTTTCTATCTTTGTTCTTGTTTCATACTAATACTTCTTTCTTATATACTTTATTAATGGGGTCATCCTCGCCATTGATAGCTACGGTCATGTTCAACTCTTCGTAGTTGGGTCTATGTAGGGTAGCAATAGGTACCAAATTCAACAAAGGCCCTACTCCTAAACTTGCCAACTTTGCCAACTCATCTGGTTCCAAATTCTCCCCCGGGGACATGGTTAATCACATAGTTCTCTATTTCATTAAGTAAAACCATTACCTTCTCCAAATAAGATTTCAAGTGCTCTGCTTTAACCTGGAATTCTCCAAGAACCTGGTTATCTATCAACTGGGAGTCACTATGCACGCACAATGACTTGATCCCTAGCTCCTTTGCTATCTTTAAACCTACTATTAAAGCTTTGTATTCAGCCACATTATTTGTTTCCTTTAATCTGAGCCGTATCATGTAGCTTAGCTTCTTTCCTTCGGGCGTCAACAATACCACTCCTACACCAAAATCATGATCGTTCGATGATCTGTCTACATAGTTCGTCATTTAAGGGCTTCTTCCTCCTAGGGTTTTACTTCATCGTCTCGTACGATAAACGCCTAGTGATAAAGTCTGCCAGTGCTTGTCCCTTGATTGTAGTTCTGGGTAATTGGTTATCTCATACTGTCAAAATTCAATACAACATTTGGTAAGTCTCCCTCAAGTATTAGGCCTGTGCAGAACTTGTCTCGGGGGTTGATCTGTAAGCACGCAGATATGATGCGATTAGAAATAGTGCCTCAATTTCCTAGATGTAATTAACAAGCAGTATGCCAACTTCTCCAGATTAGAATACCTCGACTCCGGCCAGGTGAAACATTTACTCATGTAGTATATTGGACGTTGCACCCGATCTTCATTTCAAACCAATGTTACGCTCAGGGTATGGAGCGATACTACCAAGTATTGGTAGAGGTCTTCTCCCTCGACCAATGTAGAAAGAATTGATGGATTTTGCGAATGTTTCAAAAATTTTAAGAAAGTGGCAAAGCACTCGTCCGTCCACATGAACTTTCCTTATTCCTTCTTGAGAGCTTGGAAGAATGGAACATAATTATTTGTTGCCCTAGTTCTGAACCTGCTTAATGCTGCTACCTTCCCATTTAGACTTTGCATTTCCTTTCGAGTTTTGGGAATTTTGATGTCCTTCAAAGCCTAGATCAATTCTGGGTTGGCTTCGATTCCTCTAACATGCATGATAAATCCCAAGAATTTTCCAAATGATACCCAAAGGAACATTTTAGTGGATTTAACTTCATCCCAAACTCCCGTATAATTCGAAACATCTCCTGTAAATGTAAGATGTGATCCTCGGTCTTTTCTGATTTCAAAAGCATGTCATTGACATGTACTTCCATAACCTTTCCAATCTGGCCGATGAACATATTATTAACCAGACACTGGTATATTGCTCCTACATTCTTAAGCCCAAAAGGCATGACCTTGTAGCAGTAAAGCCATAAGTTGCTAAAAAAGCTGGTGTGTTTTGGATAGGGGATGTACATTGTAATTTGGTTATATCTGGAGTATGCCTCCATAAAAGGTAGAAGTTTGTGTCTGATAGTTTCGTCCACTAGCTGGTCAATCCTCGAGAGCGGGAAGTAGTCCTTAGGACGTGCATCATTCAAGTTGGAGAAATTAATCCAGGTCCACCATTTTTCATTCGACTTCTTGACCAGGACCATGTTTGTTATCCACTCTGGGTACAGAGATTCTCTGATAAAGTCGTTTGCCAGCATGGTTTTCACTTCCGCGTTTAGCGCCACTGACCACTCCAGACCTATACTCCTCTTCTTTTGCTTAATAGAAGGTTTCTTCAGGTTGACATTTAAAGCATGACAAAAAATCGAGAGAGAAATTGCATACATATCTACATAAGGCTTGGCAAATATGTCCTGGTTGTCCCGTAAGAATCCAATTATCTTTATCGTAAGATTCCTTTCCAAACCGGATCTGATTTTCATAAGTCCTGTAAGGTCACTGCCATCAACTTCCATAAACTCCTTTGCCTCTTTAGGCTTGTTGTGGTCCCCTCTCCTCCATCCCTCGGGTCAAGTTCATAGTGAGGATCGCTTGTGAATCTAAGAGAGGGGCCTTCCTTTAGTTGCTATGTAAGGGATTTATTTGCATAGAAAGCAATTTATATGCTCTTCCATTTTTCCCTCCATTTGTTATCTCGAAGCTCCACCACATAGCATTCCCTGACAGCATGTTGGTTTCCTTCCACTACTCCTATCCCATTAGCCATTTGGAACTTCATGTTTAAGCACTATTGGGCCACAACTGCATGAAAGACTAATAAAGCCAATTTCCCTAGGAAGGCACTGTATGCTTAGAATCCATCCACAAAAATGAAAGTTTGTTTTCATATGGCCGATCGGGGATGGGTTCCTATCTCAGCAAACAAATCCAACCTCCCCAAAAGCATCATTCCCTCTCATATAAAGTCATGTAGTTGCTGGTTGCATAGTGCAGCATCCTTTGTAGACAATCCCATCTTACCAAACACATCTTTAAACATAATATTTATCGAGCTTTCATTATCAATTAAAACCCGATGTACCTCTATTGGGCCAAGCATATATATAATAACCATAGGGTCAGTGTTTGGGTACTGCTTACCTCGTAAATCGATGTCGTTAAAGGTAATCTCACCCGCTCTCGGGGCAAGGCCTTATTATTTCATTCCCCACCTATAGCGTACATGTAAGCTTCTCCCTTTTTTAATGACTTTGCATAACTTAACAACTTTACCCAGCTCCTATCGGCTATGTGTGGCCTACCTGCTATGGTGTTGATTACCAATCTTCCATCCATCTCACGATTGGCACTGGATCCCTGGCCTCCATTCTAAGGGGACCTGCATCAGGGCTTACTTCTTAAGAGCTAAAGGAGCATTCATACTCTTAACATACTTGTCCACTTTCCTTCTCCTAATGTACTCCTCAAATGTGTCCTGCAAATGACGACATTCAATGGTGTTATGCCCATGTGATTCGTGGAATCTATAATACTTTCCCATGCAAGCATGTTGTATTCGAGCTCCTCTTGTGCAACAAGGTAGATGGTTTCTATAGTATCGTTCAAGTCCGTATAAGTTTCAAACCCCATGCTGGGCTTGAACCTCCTTCATTCTACTTTTCTCCTACCAAAGGTGCAAGGATTTTCTTTTTCTTTTACTCTGCACCATCGCCTTTGTTGTTCCTAACTATAGCGTTCTAGTATTAGAGGCCTCTGATGGTTTGTCAGTAATTCTGGTCTATTATCCCTCTGCAACTTCCTTTAGTTGCATGCACTACCATTTCATAGAAGAAATCTTTTAGAGTAGCTAGTTTCTCTATAGTTGATCGTTGAGCGATCTTCATGCAAACACTACCACACAATGACATAAGAATCAATTGTTCATTAGCATTCTGGATACTTGCGGCTGCAACATTGAACCGATCAAGTGCTACCATAGAGTTTCATCCTTTAGTTGTTTCACATCTAACAAAGAACATGGGTCCTTAGGTTGCTCTATATAGACCAAGAATTAGTTGATGAATTTTTCTTTCAACATTTCCCACGAGTGGATTGAGCCCGGTCTAAGGCGAAAAAACCACATAGTCACCAAATCTAATAGGAAGAGGGGAAGCACTTATATAAAACTTCCTCTATTGCTCAACTCATTAGCATATGTTGCGCATATCGTTTTAGACGTACTATGGGATTAGTCAAACCTTGGTAAAGATCCATATTGGGCATTTGAAAGCTTCTTGGGTTTCGAGTGGTCTTTATCTCCCTAGAAAATAAGCTGCCAACTCTTGCGCTGATTCCACGTTCTATTTGCTCATGGCGAAGACATTCCCCATAAGACACACATATGGTCCTTCGGTTTGGGGTATGAGCGGAGTTGGGTCGACCTCACCCATCGAGGTGAAAGGCTACTCGCATACCTTCTATGATGACTTGACCTGTGATCCCGACTTCGTTCTCTACTTCGGGATCGTTCATGGCAGTTAGCTCACCTTCCATCAGCTGCTATTTCTGCCAAGACTAGAGAGTGTCCTAGGTCAGGTGGGTTCAGCCATGTCCGCCCCTGCTAAGTTACCTCTCCTGTTCAATTCCGGTGCCAAACCGATCCTTAGGTGTGTTGTGGGGCTGAGCCCTTGCTCGACCTATTTCCTAGTGATTGCTTGTCCTTCTCCTCGATTCTCCTGACCTGATTCACTACTAGAGTAGGACCTCCTTCGTATCCTAGATTTTTGATATTGAGTCCTCCCTCTAGTTTTAGTGTTGAAAAAAGTTGGTTGCATTTGCTCCAAGCATGTCATCATTTAATCAACAATAGCTTGCTGCTGGGCAGCGAAGCGGGTATCGAGATCCGCTACAACTCTGTCCAAGTCACCTCCAACGACGGTGTCTGGGCCCAATGTACTAGATGATTGGTTGTCCTAATTAGTAGTAACTGGATTGATGTTCCTGTCAGCACCACCAGTCTTGCTCTGAGATTTAGAAGGCATGCTGAGAAATAGTTTCTCGGTGAAAGCACCAAATGTTTTTGCGTAAAAAATGAATAAACACCTCTAATCAAATTATCAATAGAAAGTAAATGTGAGGAAAGTAAAAGACACAAAGATTTTAGTGATTCAATAGTAGTGGACCTACATCCACTATTCATTTTTATTCCTTTTCTTATTATTCAACTTTTACAAGAATATTGAGATAAAATACGACAAATTATGACTCCAAATAGAGATCTGAAGTTCACTTTAGTTATTTCTATAGCATAGAGTTCCCAAGCTTTAAAAATTGTCCTCGTGAATGATAAATGCTTGGACATTTATAAGGGTGAAGAGGTGGTGTGGTTAATCCATAAAATGATGAATTTACTATGTACAACTTTCCCAAATTGAATGTTTCCATATACAAAAGATATGATCATTAATTTCCTGATATGTGCGGATTTCATTCCATATATTGCCTGTTTGATTCGGTTGAAAACTTGGTTCGGTGCTGGCTGGTTCGGTATAGTGCATGTGGACATGTTGTTGGCCAGGTTCTTACTGCTTCAACTTCTTAGTACGATTCCATCCTTGTACTTTTGTTCGGCAAGGAAACTTACCTCCCTAGTTCGATGAGGAAGTTCACCAAACAGAAGATCATGTTCGGTACCCAAGGTTATCGAATAGGATTTCATATCTGGTACCTTGGGTATCGAACATGATCTGCTGTTCGATACTTAGGTTACCGAATACGGAGGTTTCCCTATGCTACTCTTTTCCTTGCTTCTCTTCCCATGCTACTTTTCTCTTGTCTTGCCTTGGCTTCTATCTAGATCTCGTAGGTAAAATTGTCCACAATAGGAGGGTTCTAAAGAATGCTCTATTCATGCAAGATAAGCTATGTTGGGCATGTTGAATATTTTACTATGCATGCCATGAAAAAATTCAAATGATTCTAACTTACATCTATTTTCCGAGTGTCGGTTTGTCTATGGAATATAGGAGAGGGTGCCAAAGGTAGGAGGTTAGCATAAGCCAAACAGGATGAATTCTCAAGAATGGTCCTCAATATCCCTTGCTACATGGTGGGGGAATGGCAAAACAAAATTGTTGCTATAAGCACTAAATATAGTTCTACTAAAGGTGTGGAGTGAACAAAACAGTTGACTTTTTGAGAGCAATGAAAGAAGCAAAAGTGAGATAATTTTTAAATGCTTGCTCCACGTCAAGAAAAAGGTATATTTATGGGATGATTCACTTAGCAATACCATAGAAGATAGATTATTTTTAGAAAGATGGCTTGGTTTTTATCTATAGTCCAAGCTTTTGTATATTTTTATTTCAATTATTAGTAGATAGAGGTAAGGGTCCCATTCAAAACCCTGCTTAAATTCCAAAAATAAATGGAATTTTGTTTATATATATTTACGGTTGTACTTTGTTAGCTTAGATCATTATCTATTTCCCTGATAAGAAAATTTAAATTTATTATAGTTAAGAATAAAACTACAAAGAGAGAAAGCAAAAGAAAGGATTTCAATGGATTTCATTCTTGTTCATTGATTGACCACTAAAATCATCTTCTGTAATTATTGATTTAGTTTGTAATAGTAATGGAAGTTACATAGAAATAGGAAATGCAATGAATTTAACAAGGATGTGAGATGCGCTGACATAGTGGAACATGATGTTGTGATATTACATAAAGTACAAAATTACACTTATCCATTTAATTATATATTAAATTTTAAAGACATAATGGCTATTTCATAATATTAAAAGCTAATTCTTGAATATGGTTATGTTATTATTGTTGATTATGGTAATTATATAAAATATAAAAACATAAATTAAGAATTGAGAAGATATCCTCTTATACTTCAAAGTATACTATTTACTATCAGTTTGTATCTTCATGCTTGTTTAATGGGTATTTTCATGCTTCTTCTTACATTTTTAGTTTCCTATGTATCAGATCACGTTCCTACTACAATGCTCTAATATTTGCACTTTGGCATATAAAATAATGCTTTGGTTTCTTTTCTTGCAAATTTGTGGTGCTTTTTAATGTATTCATAAACCGATACCTAATTGATAAAATTTACACCAATATAAAAGACAAATTTCATAAACAACATGTAAGCATTTCCTAATAGAACGAATTTTTTTTCAACTGTACAAATTCTATTATAAGACTTCGTATCATCGAGTATCAATCATTTACCAAATCCATTTTCCATGTGAAAAGATATGGACAAAGAAAACGTAAAATTATGTAATTGTTTTAAAAGTATGTAACTAAGGTAATTCAAAATATTCATCGTTCTATAATTTTCTGATGATTTCAATATTCAGTTAGCCTATTTACCTGTGTTAATTTAATGCTCTATTGCTTAAGCAAGATTTAGGATCCATTTTTTATGAAGCGAATGGGGAATTTGAGCGGGTATTTGAGTGGGGAAGTTGGTTTAAAAGAAAACGTGCTTGGTAATGAGAAAGGGGTATTTGAGTGGACTATGGGAATGGGTATTTGGCAGGTTAAAAGGCTGGACGCGTCAGACGTAATCCCCTAATGCAGCTTTTTCCCTCGTTTCCATAACGGTTCTGAAATAATAAGTTAGCCCATTGGGGCGTCTGACACGTCCATCAGATGCATCAGATGCATGCTCAACGATAGCATCCCAAATTTATACTACGAATGGCACCTTAGAACCTCTGAAAAGATGCTTCTCTCAACGAAACTTATGATAAAATGTTGTTGCATAGTTACATGAAATTAAATTCTAATTATATTAAAATAAAATTAACTCGCATATTGACTCTATTTGTTAGTGTACCTAATTATCCCAAAGTTTTAAATTCTATTAATTTTGGAAACTTCTCTACTATAAAAGAAATAGGGATCAAGTGAAGCAAGAACCAGCAAATCTTAAATAGCATCAAAACTTGAAAAAAGTGGAACAAAAATCATATAAAAATATTACAAAAACTATTAAAACACATATATAATGTGTAATACATATCATCATAAATACTATTAAAATAAGCAATAATTCAAATTAATTTCTAGAAAAAATAATTTATTAATACTTAATTGTTTACCTATTGTTAAGAAAACCCCAATAAGCAACCTTCGGGAAGTTGGTTGAAAGGGAAATGTGTTCGGGGATGTGAAAGGGGTATTTGAGCAGAGGATTTGAAATGTGATTTTTAATTCAATTGATTTAGAGTTAATTATTTTTTTATTATGTAATATGCATTTAATAATTGCAAATAATAAGAAATAAATTGCATAATTTCATAAAAATAAATTAATACATTTTTAAATTCAAACACATTCAAAAAATAAACTAAAACCACTGACGATGACCACACAACAAATCCACCTCGTACATTATAATTCCTGGTACTTCTTCATCACTCAATTTTTCCACGATATTCAAGTTTGTAGATTCATTGCAAAAAATTAACTTAAGTTCCCATCGTTGAACAGGCAGAATAGGAGCTAGTAAACCATAACAATACTATACAACATTATTGAAATGATCCGTATTCACGATTGACCTTCTAACATCATGCCTATAAGTAAAATTGGTGGATTTTCGGATTTGGTTGTGTGGGATGGAAGAGATGATGGATAACAGGACAAAAGGAAAAAAAGGATAGACCCATTTAAAGGAAAACAACATGATTCGTCGAATGCATCTGACATCAACATGCCAATTTTGTCCTTTTGCCCCAATGGTCATGTCACCAATGGTAACATGGTTAAAATTATCTATGAACGACACCTACTTGATAACCACTGTACAAAAATAATTGAAAAACTCACTTTTTACATACACTGAATATTTGCAAAGTTAGTTTTCAATATTTGATTATTCTTAAATCTATTTATAATAAATCTAAATATATGACTAAATTTCAATCATAAAAAAATATGAAAATTCTAACTATTAATTGAAAATCGACATGAACGGTCCAAATGAGGGAACTTAAAACCCATGCATCTTTTTTATTTACTCCCACTATTTCATTTGATACAAACCTAACCGAGATGAATGTGTCATTAGGAGCAGGTGGAGTGAAACTGAAAGCGGCAGGGAATTTGTGTAATGATTGGCTAAAAGCTATAGTTGAAAGAGAAGAAGACAAATAAAAGTATTGTAATAGAAAATGTGGTTGGTGGTTTTAGTTTATATAGGAGTAGCAGAAGATATAACAAAAAGTTATAAAAACCAATGATGCGAATTGACAAATATATCCAATGGTTTTACAAATTGCTATATGGTCATTTTTGTGATTCCAAAAGCTTCAAACAAATGTGATCTCATTATATATAGATATTTAAACTTGAAACTACTTTTAAAATACTCTTAAACCTATTATAAAACATTTCTAAAAAGATCTCATAAAAATAATAAATTTAACTAATATTTTTATATACTTTTAAATCGCTAAAATCACTAAACAACACAACAAGGCCAATGCTATAAAAACTCAGAACTGCTATTGTTAAGTGCTGCAAAATATCTTGATAGAAAACCATTATAGAAGCATAAAATTTTGACCAGTTTTCTTAATCCAAACAAATGATTTAAACTCTGATTTTTTTACACTAAGTACTATATTTAGAGTACTTGTTAACCATGCAAAGAAACCCTTCAGGATGTCCTTCAAAATCATATTAAAAATTCTCAAGAACAAAGTATTTATAAAGTGCTCATATATTGACTTTTCTCGCTTCTAACATTTTCAACTTTGTTCTACAAGTTCTTTAATTTTCATAACCTTTTCCTTATGGTAACATACACTACTATAATTAGTAAGCACATTGATGATCTTATCAACAAGAGAGACAGCTTATGGGTACACTGGGCATGGCATTACAATATAAAGAATAAATATTTTTGGTGTATGCCCAATCCTCTGAATGGTAGTTGGATTTGGAGAAATATTTTGAAACTGAGAGAAGTTTTCCTACCTATGATCCAATATTCTGTTAAGGCTAATTCTTCTGTCAGTTTCTGGCATGATCCTTGGGTCTGTAAGGGTCTTATCTTGTCTAATTTGTGTGATTATAATCAGATTAGGCAGTCAGGAATACACATTGATGCAAAGGCTTTTGATTATATACATGATGGCAAAAATGTGCTGCCATACAATAGTAATCAAATTTTAAGGCAACTGTGGAGTGAAATGCAACAACAATTCTACCCTGCTAATCATTATGATACTGTTGTTTGGGATATGAAGCCTCATACTATTAAAGGAGTTTACAACTATGTCTCTGTTTGTGCTCCTTTGCCTGCATCTAAATGGTACTCTGTCATCTGGTCTAGTGATTCCCAACCTAAGGATAATTTGATGCTCTGGAAAGTTATAAATCAAGCCTTGCTAACTAGAAATGTTCTGACCAAATATGGTTTGGGATGTTCTTTGAAATGCCTGTTTTGTGACCAGTATGAAGAGACTCCTCAACATATTTTCTTTGACTGTCCAGCTCTTCCTTTTCTTTTACATAGAATTGGTACTAAAACTGGTATAAATCTTTTTATTGCTAACTCTGGGGATGTTTGGGATGTATTCTACTCAGAAACAATGATGAAAAATGAAGAAGGTAGAATTCTAGCTGTTTGCATGAAAATGTATATGTTTGTCATATGGAGAGAAAGAAATGCAATATTTTTTGAAAATCAAAGAAAGAATTGGGATGAGCTTTGGAGTGAAGTTAAGTATGGTACATATACTCAATTGAAGAATCGCCATGCTGTTTTCTCACCTGATTTGCTGCATAATTGGGATTGAGTCCTGTTTGCTTTTCTTTTTGTTTTCCCTCCTTTGTTTACTCGTTGTATTTTTGCAATAAAACTGGTAGGGGCCCAGTTAACCCCACTGGCTTTGCCAAAAAATATATTATATCACGATATACTTACCAATCGCCACTTTAAACAAGTTAAACAAAAGGGATTTTGAAGTGCACTTATAGCGACTCTTTCGCTTCTAACAAGTTCACCCACACTTCCACATCACACACAATCACATCAATCATGTAAACATCAAGTCTATGCTATGTTACATGTTTTAAAGGGTAATAATGTTGGAAAAAAGCCAACCCACAACCAAAGTAATGGATGAATTTCAAATTATTTTACCGTATTGGATATTTATTGGGCCTGTGAAGTCTAGTTTATTTAAAACATTTGTAAATTTTATTTAAAAACATTGATATAGTTTTATTTAACTTATGATATATATATATATATATTATTAACCGACTTATTAACCAAGTGGATTTCAACTAATATTAGAAGATCGAAATGAAGACAGAAACAACTTATGAACTTGGAAGCACAATTGGAGGATCCAAAAGAAGTTACGCGAGAAATTCCATGGACTATTGGACAAGCTGCACCTCTTGGTACCGAGAGCTTTTCCATGCAATTTACACATGCTGAACCTCTTGTGCTTCAAGCACTATTTCAAGAAATCACTATCGAGTACTTTTTTCAAAGGATAAATGAGAAACTCTAAGGATTTTTTGGAAGAAAGCAAAGAAAGCAGAATAAGATAAGCAATATCAAGGAAGTTATTAGAAGAAACCTAATCTCCATTGAAAAGAGTTTTGAATGCATTAAGTCAAAGATTGGAAGACAAAAGAAGTAAACAAGAAGGGCTGTTAGCAAAAAGAGACCACTCGATACCAAGAGGTTTTATTGTAGTTTGGGCCACCTGTTCACTCTTTAACTTATGATCTTTCATCTGGACCTTGAACCACATGGCACCTAGATCGGCAGAGCGGTTTCTCTATAAATATCGACCCTATGGCAAATAAAAAGAGATCTTCTCTACTTTTAGTCCACTTCTCCTTCTTCATCTTCTTTTTCCTCAACTACACCAAAGACTCTTGAATTTGAGATCCACTAGATTGTGGTCGAATCTAATTGAATTCATTGTAATCTAGAGAGAAAACAATCAATAATAAAATTAAAGTTGACACAGGCCAGAGTATTTTCCGAACCACTATAAAATTGTGTCCTTTCTATAGCTTTTACATTTATTTCATTAGATATGTACATTTTTGGTACTTTCATCTGATCTTTGGGCGTTGGTGCCATTTTTGGTTCCAATATTTTAGGGCTTTCATTGAGAAAGGGCTTAGATCTGATGTTTGGAGAAGACGAAGAGACTTACTACAAGAGCTATTACTAGAGGACTATAAGGACATGGGGTAGCCATGAGGTGTCCTCAAATTTAGATCCATCAGTCTATGTGACTAGAGAAGAGATGGAGAGGATAATGAAGGAGACACAAGATGGAATAATGGCTCGAAAATAGGAAAATATAGATGGATTTTTCAGAAGGAGGGATCAAGAAATAGCCGGAGCAGTTGGAATTCAAAATCCAACGCAAGAAACCAATGTAGGAGCATCTGAAGTTAGAGCAGAGCAAACCGCAACTCAACCCCTATGACCAGAACTGGTTGGTTTTGACCTGAGTCAGGTTGGTATCGAGATGAATTTACTCGAGCGCATAGTCAATTTGGATCTAGGATGAGCTCTAATGCCTGGAACGGGCGATGCTAGAGCCAGAGAGGCAGATTGGAATGTGAATAAACAATAGTAGAAGCTGTAACTGGAAGCTAACCATAGGGACGAGAGGTAGAATAAAGTTATGGATTAGAGACTTCCATTGGATGATAACTCCATAATCGGGATGGATTGGAGTCCGCTTCAATTCCCTTACCTTGCCCTTTGTTTTAAATAAATGATGCAATATTACTATAAGACCACTTACACATGTACAGGATCCTGATCGGTCCATAGACATGCTCTGAGTTGGAAGTCTGAAGGTGATCCTTGATAGGATTAGATGGTTTGATGTTTTCTAGGTGCCCTTACTTAGGCTTCATAAGTGATGAGTAACACCGATTAGGAAACACCAATGGAGACTGATGACCCCTAAAACTGATTAGGGTTTTATATTCTACTCGAGTGTGATGGCTAATACTGATTGATCGTGGTAGTCCTGACCATAGAGACGAGGCAATGGCCGTAAGAAGTAAGTCTCCTTTTCGGAGAGTAAGTGGATGGACTTGATTGTCATTGAGTTCCTTCGTCAAAGAGAGAAGGGATTGGGCTCAACAAGGATTTGGAGAGATAAAAATAATTCCCATTACTATATAGTGAGCGGATGGACTTGCTTTGTCGTTGAGTCCCTCTGAAGGAGAGCAAGCATATTGGACTCAGCAAGGATTCGAAGAGATCAAAAGCAAGTTCCCTCACCGAAGAATGAGCGAATGGACTTGCATAGTCGTTGAGTCTCCTTATCGAAGAGCAAGCGGATAAGACTCAACAAGGATCCGGACAGATCATATCCTAGATTGGATGACAAATGATCTAGAGAGATTGAATCCCAGATTAAATGTAGAACGATCTAGAGAGATCGCACCCTAATTTGGATAAGATCCTAGATTGGATGAGACCTTAGATTAGATGATACCCTAGATTAGATGGAACCATAGATTGGATGTTTGATGATCTAGAGAGATCGGACCCTAGAGTGGATGTTGACTTGACCTTAGTATTTGAACGTCTTATAACTGGACTAAAAAAGACAAACCCCAGGCGAACATGGGACGATTTTGATATAATATATGAGAACTCTAGATGAAATTGACCGAGTCAGGACTAGAATCCTTAGCTATAATGGGTCTAGAATGACCTTTTTTTTGCAAAAGAATCCAAAGGAACCAAATGATTCACTAAGATCAGGATCGATGGGTGGCCGGAGGGCTCAACTACCGAAGATTGATTGTTGTCGAAACTTGTTCTTGAGCAGATCAAAACTTACACTCGTAAAGCATACTTTGGGGGGCAAGTGTTAATTGGCTTTTTAATCAAGCGGATTTCAACTGGAATTAGAAGGTCAAAATGAAGACGGAAAAAAATTATGAACTTGGAAAGACGATCGGAAGAACCAAAAGAAGTTACTCAAGAATTTCCATGAATTATTAGACAAGTTGGACCTCTCGGTACTGAGAGGTCGATACCGAGTGAACCTCTCAGTACTAAGAGCTTTTTCTTCTGATTTACACCTCCTGAATCTCTTGTACTTCAAGCACTATTTCAAGCAATCATCCTCGAGTGCTTTTTTCAAAGGATAGATGAGCAACAGTAAGGATTTTCTGGAAGAAAGAAAGGAAAGTAGAATAAGATAAGTAATATCATGGAAGTTATCAAAAGGAACTTAATCTTCATTGAAAAGAGTTTGGAATGCATCAAGTCAGAGATAGGAGAAAAAAACAAGTAAAAGAGAAGGGTTTCACTATAAAGAAACCACTTGATACTGAGAGGTGTTATTAGAGTTTAGGACGGCTAAATATCAACCCTATGGCAACAAAAAATTCTTTCTCCAATTTTGGGGCACTCCTCTTCTTCTTCATCTTCTTCTTCTTAGTACCTTAGGTTTCTGTTTTAATGATAACAACTATATGACATTATATAAAATATAGGTACTAATGTTTAATCAAGAAATATATACTATATAGTGTAGGATATTAGACAGGTGTTGATTAAAAAGGCTGTACAATATCAAGAATAGATTCAAGATGAAGATAATTGAAGACTTATAAATATTGAAAAGTTCAAGATTTCAAGATGTTTCAGATAAGTTATAGAGATATGGAATTTTTGTTAAAACCATGATAGCACTTTCTTGATATCTCTCTCTATTTCAAATAAGTTTTTAATATTTTTCAAATATCTTGGTTTTCAAAATAATCTTTTCAAACATCTTTTCAAAACATTTCTCAAAGTAATCTCTTCACCTTTTATATCTACAAAGATATTATAGTAAGTTTTTAAGTATTTTTTAGTCTATTATATTTTTTTAGTATTTTAGTTTATATCTTCCTATGTTTATTCTTGGTGTTTATTTTTGATTTTAGATATTTACTTATAATTTATTGATTATATATATATTAATTACATTATATTGAATACTCTTATCAAATTTCTCAAAATTATTTTATAAAGTTTTATTAAGTTATATTTTGATTGAAACATGCGTAAATTATATATAACTAATTCTACAAAGTGTCAAATTATTTTACAAAGCAACGAATTCTTAAAACAATATTTTTAGAGTGATTTTCAATTTGTGAAGAGTATGTCGACATACTCTATCTATGTATATCGACATAGTGGCCGTAATTTTAAGTGTCTTTTCGTCTTATTTCTTCGCAAATAGACATGACCGTTGTTTCCTTATATATACTAGACATCCAAATGAGTTTTATATATTTTCTTTCTTATTCTTTTCTCCTCTTTCCACTCACTTGTTTTCTTAATCATTTCTACTCAACTTCTTCTCAAATTCAACAAAATCAAATTCAAACACAATTAATTTGATTCTCCATTATTTACTCTCTGATCTCTCTCATCTCTCTCACTCAAATCAAGATCAAAGTGTTATTCAAGACTTATAGGATTACTTGTAATCAAGATCGAAGATATGAGTCTGTAAAACTCTATCAAATCATTCTGCTATACTATGGCTGTGATTGTAGCCTGTAAAATCAATTGGGTGTGCTTAGTAGCCCGTAAATCTAGTGGGTGTGCTTGTATCCTAAAAATCAAGTGACTCTACCCAGAGGTCTAGATTCTGGATGGTGTGTCTCGTAGCCTTGAAATTGAGATTGTATTTGCATTTACTAGTTGAAAAGAAATCCGTACTAGATTTTGTGCTGGACTGGATGTAGGATAACTTTGAACCAGTATAAAATCCTAGCACGTTCTTTCTTTATTACTTTTACCGCATTTATTTTTATCTGCACTTTGATTCTCTATTTTTTTCTGTGATTGTTAATTAAATCATTCCAAGTAGAACCTTAAAGAATTTGATAAATATTCATATAATTCATTAAACATTATTCACACCCTGGCCTAGTATTAATTTAGCTTTAAGATTCCTATTTTGCTGAATCACATTTGGTATCAGAGCATTGGTTTTGGAAGTATTCATCATCTGATTTTTGAAAATTTTTAAATGGCTACCAACACTGGTAATAGTATTGTTAGTAATGTTGTTAGTATCTCATTTGTTGAAGGACAATCTACTACTAGACCTCCACTTTTTAATTATAGTAATTACATATATTGGTCATGTAGAATGAAAATTTATTTACAGTCAATTGGTTTAGACAATTGGAACATCACACAAACTGAGTACACTGAACCCGACATTAATTTTGCACAGTGGACTGCTGACCAAAAAGCAGTTGCACAAAATAACTCTAAGGCTATGAATATATTATTTTCTTCACTAGGTAGAAATGAAGTCAATAGAGTATCTATATGTAAGTCTGCATTTGAAATTTGAAGAACTTTGTGAGGCACAAGTAACATTAAACAATCCAAAATTTCCATGTTAACAAAACAGTTTCAGTTATTCAAAATGGGTCCATATATGATATGTATAGTAGATTCCAAGATATAATGCACTCACTTATTGCACCAGGTAAAAGGTTTTCTAAGGAGGATCAAGTTAGAAAAATCCTTAATCCACTTACTCCTGAATAGGGTCAAAAGACTCTTGCAATCGAAGAGGCTAATGCCATTAGCACTCTAGAAATTGAAGAGTTAATTGACATTTTAATATCTTTTGAAGCACAGATGCAGGGAAGGAGAGAAATAAAAGCAATAGAGAAGAAATCTATAGCTTTTAATGCAATGATGGATAATCTGGATTCAAACAGCGACGACTAGGAAGAAATTGCTTTCATGACAAGGAATTTCAGAAAAGTTCCAAAATATAGGAAGATGAATAATTTCAAAAGAAATGACAACAAAAATCCAGGAAGCGAAAATGGCATTAATGTTATAACTGCGATGAACCTGTCCATTTAAAATGAGAATGTCCACATTCCGATAAACTAAAAACTACACCAAACACGGATTCATCCAAAAAACGGAGAAGAGCCTATACTACAACATTAGATGATTAAGACACATTCTTAAGTGATAATGAATCAGATATAGAAATTGCTAACATGTGCTTCAGAGCAATACATAATTCAAAACAAAATGGTGAAATGGATCAAAAAGGTATATTTTTAATATATTAAAACTTTTAATTTCTTGAATAAATTTTTTTTGGTTGCTTTATTGGTTGTTAGGAATATCCTATAGATTAATAATAATATTGGTTGAATATTATTTTGATTATATTTTAAATTTAAATATTTTATATATTTTAATAATATAATAATATAAAATATATTTAAAATTATTTTTCTGATAATAGAATAACTATATATATATATAATAAAAAAGGATATAGTTAAACAAAAATCATTTTTTGAAAATTCAACATATATGTCGACATACACCCCTAGCATATGTCGACGTACTTTGGCAAATTTTGAATTTCAAATTCAAAATTTGAATTTTCCTCCACCTTTTCACCAACTCCTATGTTCTAAAAAGATGTCTCTTGACCAAAGAACATGTCCTTTGATTCTTTATTTATTTACTCTATCGCTATCCATTCATTTTTCACTTTCGTTTTCAAATTCAAAAATAAAAAACTCTATTATCTCATCAAACTACTCTTCAATGGCATCCTCAAGCAATACTAAGGCAGGTTTCTAAGAAAATAAAAGAATATCTTTTTAATGACCAAGAACCCATGCAAGCTTATATTGAGTATATATCTTTTGGAAAAGTCTTTCACGAAAGATTTGTTATTTTTGAAGGTTTTCCTACTTATGATCTTTTTAATCTTTGTTTGCGAAATGAAATTCTTGGTTTAATCAATCCTTCTCAAAATAATTTTGTTTGTTATCCAAATTGGTAAAGATGTTTTTAGAAAATTTAAAAGGAAAGCTTTGAGATGGAAGAGAAGGAGAAGTTTGGAGTAGTGTCAATGGGACACAATTTTTTTTAAATTATCAGCTTTTGGGTCACACTCTTGGATGAAAATCTAGTGGATTGGACCTTTGAACTTTTCAAATTGATTTTCAAAATCGTGAAGTAATCCATGATATTTTCGAAAGTGTTGATGATTTTGAATTTAAAAACAAAAACTTGCATCCAAAAGCAAGAATTTTAAGTCTTCTTTTGCAACATAGTATCACTCCTAGAATGGGTAGTTATAATAACCTGACATAAAAAGTTTTCAAAGCTCTTTTAGCCACTTACGGTCAATACGATATAAATTGGTCTCAAGTCATTTTGGATGAACATTTTCCTAAAAACCATTCTAAACCTGAAAACTCACTATTTCATCATGTGTATCTTACTCATGTTTTCAATTATTTTGGTTTTGACCTTAAAGGAGAGGAAACAATTCCTCGAAAAATATTTGACAAGGCCAACATTTCACTTATGCATATTTCACCCTTTTTTTATCCTTATGAAATGCTTGTGAAAAAGGAACAAAGATTGGCTTGAGAAGAGGATTAAGAAATAAGAGAAGATGAGGAAAAGGAAAAGGAAGAGGAAGGAGAGGAAATGGAAGTCGAGGAGGAAGAACAAGAAGAGGAGGAGGATACTTCCTTGGAAAGTATTAATATGCCACCTAATCCATCCAACAAAGATCTTTTCAAAAATCAAGAGAATATCATTCACAATCAAAGAAAGCTTAAGAAATCATTCTCAAAGAGATTTACATCAATTTCCAACAAAAGGGATAAATTCTTTGTAAAGATCATCCATAAGCTTGGTGGTTCTACTTCGTCTTCATCCATATCTTTTTAGTTGTTTGTTTAAGCTATATTTGTATTTGGATTTTCTATTTTTAATTTTATGTCGAATCTCATGTATCTTTCTTTTATTCCTTGTACTCATCCTTATTATTAAAGAACATTATATTTCTTGTTGTTATACATTGTCAATTATCTCTAGAAAGTCATACAAATATAATAGTATAGGCCAAAACAATAGAATTGTAAAATAAAGTAGTTTTGAAAAATATATTGCATATGCCGACATATGCAAATCATGTATGTCGACATATAACAGTCAGTTTTCAAAATTGTTTAAAAAAAATAACTACTAAATACCAATTCATTTCAAATGACTTCTTACCACTATTTATACCTATTCACTCCAGAAAATCATTACTCTCAGTCTCTATCTTCACTCTTTTTTATATATAAACTTATCTCTTCAATAATGGCTTTCGCACATCAAAAACTTTGCGAAAACCTCAAACAAACTCTTGAATCATTCAAGAACATTATTTCTACATCTAAGAAACAAGAGGTACTTAGAATTGAGTCAAATGCAGATGATCAAAGAGCAAGAAAGGCATTTTGACGTGATTCGATGGATGATTTCTTCCTTGAACAAAGAAGAACCAACCACCAATCCAAAGTGTACAATCACAAAGATGATGAAGATCAGGATGCTATCAGAACAGATCCAATCTTTGGCGTTGATGGATGGTTTGAAGTTCCTTGAAATGTATAGTTTAAATAGGTTTGACTGTATATAAATAATAATACTTGATTTGGTTTGGATTTGATGGGTTTGATTTGCGTGGATTTGTTTGAATGGTGTGTGACATTAACTTTTTTGGATTGGATGAATATTTAGATTGATTATGATTATTTCATGATTATCTAATTTTACCTATCACTTATTGTTTTTATACAATCATTCTCATAATCATTATATATAATTCTTATATATATATATATATATCAATTAATATTTTATTTAGGAGGAGTTAAAGTTAGAGTTAGTGTTAGAGATATAATTTTAGGTGGTTATTTTTGTTGATGAGAAAGGAGAAGTAATATATAAAATCTAGGTATAGATTAAGGGGGAGTTTTGTAACTTAGGGGGATCTTCAAAAAGTGGGAGATTGTTATTACCTTAGGTTTTGGTTTTGATGATAACAACTATAGGACATTATATAAAATATAGATACTAATTTTTATCAAGATATATATAGTATATAGTGCAGAATATTAGATAGGTGTTGATTAAAAATACTGTACAGTATAAAGTAGATTCAAGATGATGATAATTGAATACTCATGAGTATTGAAAAGTTCAAGATTTCAAGACATACCCGATAAGTTATAGAGTCATAAATTTTTTGTTAAAACCTTGATAGCACTTTCTTGATATTTCTCGCTTGATTTCAAATAAGTTTTTAAATATTTTTCAAATATCCTGGTTTTCAAAATAATCTTTTCAAACATCCACTCAAAATATTTCTAGAAATAATATCTTAACCTTTTATATCTACAAAGATATTATATTAAGTTTTTAAGTATTTTTTAACCTGTTATATTTTTTGGTATTTTAGTTTATATCTTCCTTATGTTTCTTTTTGATATTTATATTTTGATTTTAGATATTTACTTATAACTATATTGATTTTATATATATTATTTACATTATATTGAATACTCTTATTAAATCTTTCAAAATCACTTTATAAAGTTTTATTAAGTTATATTTTGATTAAAATGTGTACAAACTATATTTAAACGACTCTACAAAGTATCAAATTATTTTACAAAGCAACGGATTTTCAAAATAATATTTTTAAATTGTTTTACATTTTGTGAAGAGTATGTCGACATACTCTATCACTGTATATCGACATAGCGGCCGTAATTTTCAAAATTCAAATTTTGAATGGAAGTTTCTTTTCATCGTATCTCTTCATGAATGGACATGACCGTTATTTTCCTATATATATATAAGACTTTCAAACGAATTTTATCTACCTACTTTAATTATTCTTCTCTCCTCTTTCCACTCTCTTGATTTCTAAATGAATTTCTACTCAAATTCTTCTCAAACACAAGTAATTTGATTGTCCATTATCTAATCTCTGATCTCTCTGGTCTCCCTCACTCAACTCAAGATCAAAGTGCTATTCAATAGTTATGGGACCAATTGTGATCAAGATCGAAGATCTGAGTCTGTAAAACTCTATCGAATCATACTACTATACTTGTGGGTATGATTGTAGCCCATAAAATCAATTGGGTGTGCTTAGTAGCCCATAAATCTAGTGGCTGTGCTTGTAGCCCAGAAATCAAGTGACCACCCAGAGGTTGGGATTCTAGAGGGTGTGTCTTGTAGTCCTGAAATCGAGATTGTATTTTCATTTACTAGTTGAAAAGAAAGCTGTACAAGGAATTGTGCGGGATTGGATGTAGGGTAACTTTGAACTAGTATAAAATCCTGGTGCGTTTTTCCTTTTTACTTTTATTGCATTTACTTTTATCAACACTTTGATTCTGTGATTTTTTTGTGATTGTTAATTACATCATTCCAAGTAAAATCTTAAAGAAATTGAAAAATATTCATATAATCCATTAAACACTATTCACCCCCTTCCTTCTGGTATTAATTTAGGCTTAAGATCCTTACTCCGCTGACTCACACTTGTTCCCCAACTACTCTAAAGATTCTTGAATCCACGATCCACTAGATTGTGGTCAAATCTAATTGAATTCATTGTAATCCGAAGATAAAACAATGAATAATAATATCAAAGTGGACTTAGATCGGAATTTTGCTAAACCACTATAAAAATTGTGTCTTTTCTACTACTTTTACGTTTATTTCATTAGATCCATACATTTTTGGTGCTTTCATCTGATATTGGGGTATTGGTGTCATTTTTGATGCCAATATATGTATATATACACACACATATATATGTGTGTATGTGTGTGTGCATATGTAACATATCTATCCATTCAAGGTATAGCGTGCTTGTGTATTGATGCTAGAATTTACATCGCAGTGGATATGTTAACTCATCTAGTATGCAAATATATTGTCTAAATGTATGTATGTATACCTTTTTTACATATATAAAATATTTTAAAATTTTATATATACATAAACTTTAAAAAAATTATAAACATAAATGTAAGTAAATATATATATATATATATATATATATACATATACTTATAAAAGTAATTATGAAATATTAACGTATGAATATATATATATATAATTATTTAAATACATTAAAAAAATAAGATAAATAATTTTTTATAGAACTGATAGCAATACGTACATATGTAAATAAAATAATTTTTTAAATATATATATCTATATTAATTATTTATTTATAAAAATATATTAAAAATACAGATTAATATTTATAAATACACAAAATTATTATCTATAAATATAAATTAACATGTTTTAATTTTAAATATTATTTTAATTAGTTTCATACTATTTTAATTTAAAATATTAATATAAAATAATCTTGAAATAAAATTTTGAAATATAAATTTCAAAAAACTTCTTATTTATATGATATACTTAGAAAATTTTATTTCATAATTTTATGCTTTAAGAATAAATTTATAATCAATTATTGATTTTCGGATTATATTCAAAAAGAACTTAATAATAAATAAATGAATTTTTGTTTTTCTATTAAACATGTATTTTGTGATAATATAATTTTATAAAATGAGAAACGTATTTTTTATATAATATATATATATATTATTATATTCAATTTATGCAATTAACTGATTTAAATATTATTTAAATATATATATATATATATATATATATATTTACTACTACCGAATATAATATATGTATAATAAACTATATATATATAATTTATATGACGTACCAAGTATGATGAAGTAATTAATTATAAACTACATTTATATGCATATATTTACATATATATATATACATATTAAAATAAACAAAAAAATTGTTTTTTAATTTATGAGCCATGCCATTTTAGATATATACATAAAAAAATTATAAGTATATACATACATACATCTGTGACAATATAATTGGCATATCAGAATCGTCACCTAACTAACGATATAATATATATACATACATACACACACGGATATATATATATATAATAAATTATTATATCTAAGCATGGATAATTATATTTTGGTTAGAAATATACCATACTTCCGAAGCCTTGAAGTGCACTTTGAAATGATGAAGTATGCTCCTTGAAATAATTTTCGATCCAAAAGAGTGCTAGTCCTTGAACCGTTAACCACCAGTGACCTGATTTAAGCTTTTAAAAACGGGGAGATGATAGGGAGAATTCAGCCAGCAATGTGTAGTGATGGAAGCTCTAAAATATCAATAGCAAATAAGGGTAGAGATGCTTAAATAGAGGAAATAAAAGAGAATTTTGGATCTCTTCTTTTACTCAATATACTTCCATCTGAGCAATTCAGAATCAAGCTTATCTCTATACGTATTAGCCCCTCATAACCTATGTTGCTGCCGAATTTACTAGCCCCTCTCTTGGGCCATGAACCCATTTATGGTCCAAACAAATAATTTTTCATTTTAAATCAAATTTAAAATGCTTATATCGTATATCGATTAGTATATTTATAACCGTTATGAATACATTTAATATTTGTTTATCAAATCACAATCAAATTAATAAATAATATTTCATAAATATTAATTGATTTAATTAATTTATAATAGTTAAAATTAATTAGATCGTTTGGTTAAATAAGAATCCATAGTTTTGTTATTGTGACTCGCTAGGGTAAATTTGGTCAGCGATTAATGTCGAACGATCCAAATATCAATGTACACAAGTCACTTAGCAGGTGGTGTGACATTCTGGTCAAATTTGTCGCTTACTTGGTTTTGATAAAATCTAATTTTATTTTGTTAAGCATTACCCGGTTGTGACTTTTATTTACACGAATTCTCTTTAACAAACTATCACTTTGACCATATGGAATTTGGTAACGGTCAAAATTCCAATATCATCCATATTTAACTCTATAGTCCAAACACAAACTCCATGGTTCAATAATAATAATTATTATTAATCAAACTACTATGACTAGAGATTTTGACTTTAAGTTGACTTGTTGACCATGATACTAACCCCATATAACTGAAGAGACGAATCCTCAATTGAATAGTGCTTCGTTTCTAATAGTTCCACTCAACCCAACTACAGTCACTCGATGGACGTCGTGCTATGATTTGATTATAATTAAACCGGAGCTTTCATATTGAAGATCTATGGTATTCTCGAGTTGAGAGAACTGTGTAAATCAGTCACATTGATATTTTCTGTTTGACCTTAGTTATATTAACTGGTTGAAATCGAGTGGGTCGTTCCATAGTTATCCAATAATTATTAGAATGTAATCCTAAGTGCCTTCGGCAGTCATGAGTAATACAATGCCCAACATTTGGACAACATTACATACTCTTGTCTTAACAGATACATCAATATCCAATCTCAATGCATCCTGACTAGGAACAATTAAAATGATGTGTTTTATATATTGGAATACAATACTCATGATTACAACTATTTGTAATACTATCACAAACACATAAATTATGGATTTTCTGCTAAATATATTTGAATTAAGTATTTAATTATTTATAACACACTATAGCCATTATATAACAAAAAGAAAAATGCCTTTCTTATGAACAAGAATTAATTAAAGTATTAATCAATTTACAATAAATTATTGAATTGCCCATAGAGTATAGTCCTAACTCTATCAAATAGAAGTGATTATATTACATATGAAGTTTCATTTACTTTCCAAAGCAAGAGGTGTTGAAAGTTATAACTTTCATTAGTTCACTTTACTTTATATTTACACATAATATATAGTTTTCAATGATGAGTTAACTAACCCAAATCCTTACTAACATCAACCACAAGCGCCAAGAACACAAGAACATTCTTACCACAGTCAAACACGCCAACTACTTCACCCTTGCTTCCATCAAGCTCACGACCATTGTTCCTTCACTATAAATGATCAAGGCTTCCACTTGCCCCCCCCTTTGTGCTCCTTCCTTAAAATTTTGAATGGCTATTATTTGATCATATTTTTTTAGGACCTTTTCATAAGTTTGGGGTTCATTTGCTCTTGTTTTCAAAAGTTAAAGTGAAAAAAGAGCATGAAGAACAAGCCACTTTCATTCATTACTTAAGTAAATGAATTTGTTAACTAACATTTGTATTTATAGGGAATACAAGAGGTCACCACTACCTTCTAAATCCACATGGCTAGCGACAAAAAGCATCCTCCCCCACATGTGCCTTCACTCCAAAATATATCTTTTACACATAAATTTTACCCCCATGGCATCATCCATGCCCTCACTAATCACAGCCAGTTGACCATAAACCACAGAATATTTTTAGTTGCTGAATAATGACACATTAATATATTAGACATACCCAAAGAGTTCAAAGAACATTTTGTTGTGTAAAAAGTCGTTTATCGATAAAAAGATTTTCGATCACATCATCAATATTTCTACGAACTATTTATTTTTGTAATCATACTTCAAAACTATTTACCAACACATGTTATTAATTAAAAGGAGTAAATCATGGTTCTAAAATCCCTTTTAACACATTAATTAAAGTTTCAAATATTTACATAATTCAGATATTTAAATGCGAAGTGTTCAAAATTCAAAGTCACTATAGATATCAGATTAGCAATGTGCCACATCAAAAAAATCTAGACCATTTGTTTCTATTAGATGCCACCATGTTAATAAACTAAGGATACAATTTTTCTACAAAATTGACATGTACCCCTTATAAGAAGGAGCGAATTTCTAATTATAGTTCTTTGTCATTTGCATTTTCTGTAATCAATGAATCAATAAAACTTGATCTAGGACACCAATTGTCGTTTATGTGAAATTGGAATTATGACTTTACAACAAAGGACATGAACATTTAATTAGTTTTATACTTACTTCCTTGAACTATTTAAACATGGTCATGCTTGCATAAATGATGAGTATTTGACCCCAGCACTCTTAATCTACCGTTTGGATTTGAGCATATGTTAGGCATAATTTCGATCTTACATTTTAGATACTTTCACCATTAATTGAACTTAAGAAAGATTACCTCATTTTAGCATAAATGGTAAGAGTATAGAAGACTAACATCCAAGAGAAAGAGGTGGTGCATCACATCAACGTTGATGAGAATGTAACATCTCGATTTAATGTTGACAATAATAAGGTCGGAAAAGCCTCAATACCTATTGAAATGACAAATGAGAGTGCTAATATATATACCATGCAGAAACAGTTTTAGTATATGCATGAATTAATTGAGATGCTTCTATTTTAAAACTCGCCTAGGACAATCAAAAGGGCTAAAAATGATGAAGGCAAGGAGGTTGAATCCTCTTAAAGAGATGTTGTTAAGTCTGCAAAAGCTCACAATAAGCAAGTACCATCAAGACCACTCCTTGGGTTGTTTATTTAGTTAAACGTGGAAGCGGACAAAGAGCTTTATTAACCATTATTCCTTTGTTGGTTTCTTTATCCAGACATGGAAGCGGGGCCGAAGGCTTAAGTTCATCGGCACTCTTTGGGCAGTTGCATTGGCTAGGTATGTAAGTGGGACCATGGGTTTATTGACCATCATTCCCTAATTGGTTTGTAACAACCCGACATTTAACCAATAATAATTAATCCATTAATTAATTAAATAATAAATTAACTTTGTGAAATTATCAAAATTGAGCCATGAGAGTTGCACCATTGTGTCCGCGGTAATTTTCTGATCAATTTCCATATATAGAACGTCAGAAACCGAGCTAATATGAACAAGATAGGAATTAAACAAAATAAGCAGAAATAAAAGAAGAGAAAAAAAATATGGCAGGTCGACCAGCCGATCGACTTGGGCAACAATCGATCGACCGCCCGGTCGACCCACCTGTTGTTTTAGGGGCGAACGAATAATCATTCGCTCGAATGATGGTACGATTTTTTTTATCGACTATGACCTGTTTTGCATTCTTCAAACTAATCCGGTCCCTCCATTCTTGCATCCGATAGCTCCTATTCAGCCTATGACGTGGTTGCATCCCATTCAACCTTCAAAATCCAATGGTCTGAGATCCACTTCTACCCTATAAATAGGCCCGTAGACCTAATACTTTCTCATTCTAGGTTTTCTCCAATTGGGTTCACCTTTCTAGGAAGGACCTAAACGGAATAATTTTTCCAAGGAGAAAATCGTTATAAATGAAATTATTTTACAACTCCAAGTGGATCTGGGAAGACCAAAGGAAGAGCTTATGACCAAAGGTGAGTAATTGTAATTATTTTAGATTTCTTTAAGTAATTTAAAATAATAGGGTTTCCAATAGTTGTAGTTTTACTACGATTTTTGGAATAACCTTTTCAGTAGTTTATTTACAGTTTTTAGAATTATTTTCAGTCTATTTCCTTTCACCTATTCTTTTCAGTAATTTTAGTTTATTTCTGTTAATTATAGCTTTTCCTTTTATTTACAGTTTATTTACAGTATTTTAGTTTATTTACTATTATTTATACGTTATTTACATCTTTTTTCTACGCTTTGGATTTTCTTCTATTTTCAGTTTTCTTTTATTCCTCCTTCTTCTTCACGTATGGATTAGAATAGGATTAACGCGAATATGGATTAAATTGTAATAAAACTGAAATAATGGAATATAAGATGTAAATTACAAAGACTATAATATAAATGGAATTGGATTGAAATTATGCCTAATTGGACTGAAATTATGCCTAATTATGACATTAATTGGACTGAATTAAAAAGATTGGCCTAGTTATAACTTAGAATTATAACTAAAAGAGTAAAAGATGAAAGAGGCTTATTTTCACACTTAGACCATGAGTTTAGTAATAAGCATGATTATAACGTAAGTCATAATAAGAAAAAGAATAGACTAAGGCTTATTTTAAGACTTAGGATAAATTAATAAGCACAGATAATAGAGAAAAGTGTAAGGCTTATTTAAATAATTTATCTAAGTTAATAAGCAAAGATGAAAGTAGGACGTGTACCAAATAACATTCCCTATTAGACGAAATCGTGGTCCCACATTAGCCTGAAGTGAGATGTGGGCACACTTATGCTAAGAATGGTAGCAATTGGTCAAATAGAAGTCCATATCACGGGGGATTCTGATAAGGGGCGCAACTAGATATTGTTTGGATGACAGGCCAGCACCAACAGCATTTCCCCTATAGTTTCTATGGACACACGGTGATCTCACATTAGCCTGAAGTGAGATAAGAGGCACGCTTATGCTAGAGTTTGAGGTAATAAGAAGACCAATAGGTGGAGCAAAAGGTAGCATGGGCTTGGTGGCAGTTACGCGTTCGACTTCCATTTTGGTGCTCAGTAATCGCTATGAGTTCCAAGCGCTTAGTATGGGTGTCTTTCGTAGACACCATTGCCTTCTGTGTAGGGAGCTATATATGTCATTCGGATCCACAGTGGGTGCTTTGTTCATCTTTCGTAGATACCATTGGTTGCTGTGTAGGGAGTTATATAGCATCTGGTCCGTAGTAAGGTCTATGGAGTAGCAGGCCGATCAAAAGGGTAGAATTAGGGTTACATCCTAATTATAGGATTAGGAATTCAGCGTAATCAAAGCAGCTACCAAGAACAAGTGCAAACAATCAAAGTTAACCTATCTTATAGTTAATCGTATTTATTTCCAGTTTATCTCCTTCCTATTTCCTTTATTTCCTCTTATATATACTAGAACTATTGTAGAGTCTATTACTTTTACTTTGCTTAAAGACTCTAGTATTACTATCATTCACCAGACTTTTAGTCTGACCCACTCCTCTATTTTCCCCTTCACCCCTTAGGCAATCAAGGGAGAGGTCAGTAGATTGCAATTGCTTGGAGATTTCTTGGAGGAGTTTGCTACCATATATTTCTTTTCTTTCAGCTTTTGTTCTTTCTATGTACTGGCTTATTATGAGGGATATTATGTACTCTGATTTTTGAGACTATGAGTTTTTGTTTCATGCGACATATTGGATTTTTTGACATGTTTGTGGTATTTGGTATTTGACTTATTTATGAAGCAATTATGAAGTTTTGTTTTAATTAAGTTATTATTTTAAGTTTCCGCTGTTTTAATCTATTTTTGTCTTGTGGATCTTAGTCTCTGTTAGCTTTAGTTATACCAACAACGCACCACGCCTTTTAATGTGTCCTTTTGGGTATATTAAGGGGTGTAGGCTGTTTCATGGTTGCTTTTTCCAAGCGTGGTAGTGGAACCAAAGGATTATTTGACCAAGGCTTGTTGTATGGTTGCTTTGGCCAAGCTGGAAGGAGGGACCAAAGAAATTATTGACTATAACTCCTTGGAGGGTTGCTCTGGCTAGTCATGGAAGTAGGACTAAAGGCTTAATTTTTGCTCTACTGGGTGAGAGGTGTGCCTTTGCTTAACGAATCCCATTTACCTTGCCAGGTTAAAAGATATGTAAAGCATAATGCATCTCAGTTTATGGGCACTTTGTTGATCCTTAAAAAAATGTATTGTCTCTTTGTACATCTAAAATAGTAAAGTAAGGTTTCAAATATTCGACATTCCATGTTCTTGTTATTTCATTTCCATCGGGCCTACTTAGTCTATAAGTTACTGGTGGAATCACTTTATGGATAACCAAAAGTTCTTCATAGTCTAGCCCTTAGTGATACGTTTGTCGAAATTTTTGTATTTTATGTTACCTTTTGAGCACCAGATTGCCTTTTTGGAAGGCACTAACTTTTACCTTTGATTATAATACCGAGTATTTCATCTCTTGTATTCTTCTATCCTAACGTAGCTTGATTTCTTAGCTCATGAATCAAATCTCTAAGGATTACTTTTTATCTCTTGGTTTAGTTCGTAGACGCACACAATTCTTCGATGTGATGGGACTTCAATTTCAACTGCCAACATTGCTTCGAATCCATATGCCAAAGAATATAGGGTATGGCCAATGGTCGTCTTCGAGGAAGTTCTACATAACCAAAAAACAAGTAGAATTTCCTTTACCCAATTCCCATTTGCTTTGTCTAACCACTTTTTCAAAATACCCTTAAGGATCTTATTCACGGCTTCTACCGCTCTGTTTATTTTTGGATGGGCAACCAAATAACAACTCTTTATTATTCCATTCCTTTCACATTAGCGAGTAAGTATTCGCTTTCAAATTGATTCTCATTATCAAAAATGATTTCCTTTCCTTGAGATTCCAAAGCGGCGAACTATGTTTTTTATCATTAAATTTCAAAACTTTTCTTCTAATTATGATTGACAATGGTTCAACCTCAACCCATTTTGTAAAGCAATCAGCTGCCACTATTGCAAATTTTGCACCACCTTTTGAAATAAGCAAAGGTCCTATTAGATCAATTCCCTATATGTCAAATGGCCATGGCTTGTGACAACGATCAGTTCACTTGGAGGTAGGCATGGGATTCATGAGAATTACTGGCATCTGTAGCATTTTTAGCATAAGTTAAGGCATTCTCACTCATCTGAGGCCAATAGTATTTTTGTCTTATTATCTCTTGGATAATTTCATGCTATTGGAATATTCACCGCAAAACCATTCATAGGATTCTTTTAATAGTTTCATTCCTTTTACTGGGTTTATGTATCTCAAATAAGGAACTGGGTATCCTTTTATAAACTATCGCATTGATCATGATATAAGAAAGTGTTTGGTATCTTAATTTTCTCGACTCGTTATTTTCCTTTGGTAGGGTTCCATTCTGTAAATACTATGATATTTGCGTCATCCAATTAGTCACATATTGATCCTCATGATCATCCTCTTATACTTCTTTACGGGTCGTTTCGTGCTCATCCATGCTCTCGGGATCTTCTCGGTTACATTGCATTCGTAGAATTTTAACAAGTCAAAACTAGTGCTTTTCACTTTGATTCTTCTACTCAATACTTAGATTTTGGTGAAATCCAATAGGGACAATTGTCATTTATGGTGCTCTATGAACTAGCTAAATTTGTTAGTGAATCTGCTTGAGCTTTCTTCTCCCTTGGTACCTGATATATTGAAAAATCCTTATATTGGGCTAACATCTCATGGATCTTATTTATATACTGACCTAGTCGCACATCCTTTGTCTGATAGGTTTTTTCAATTGGTTTCCATTAACCGTGAGTCGCTAAACACCTCTATTTTTAGGAATATTCAATTGTGGGATAAAGTTAGTATGAATACCATTGATTCGTATTTGACCACATTATTGGTTGCGATGAATCCTAATTTCATTGCATAGTGTAATTGATGTCGTTTAGGTGTAATTGTAATATATCCGGCTCTGGCTTCTTATTCGTTTGATACACCACCAATAAGTAGTTGCCATCTTGGTTCAAGATTTTTTTCCTTTTAAAATTGTTCTTTAATAAAACCCATACATTCTGTTACAAAATCAGCCAGTAGATTTCCCATTATCGCTACCCAAGGTGGATATTCAATATCATATTTACTTATTTCCATCCCCTATTTTATTAACCTTTCATACATTTTGGGTTTACAAAAATTTTGCTTGAGAAGATCGTCGGTTAAGACTTTAACTCTATGTTCTTGGAAATAGGACCCAAATTTTCGAGTTGAGCACTAAACATTAGGCTAACTTTTCTAAAACTAAGTACTATACTTCTGCATCCTTTAACCTTTTGCTCATATGATACACTGGTAACTGAACTCCATTATCTTCTCTTATTAAGACTGAACTATTGGATGCTCGTGTACTGCCATATATAAGGATAAATCTTCAACTATCACTGGACTGGAAAGTATTGACGGTTGGACCAAATAATCTTTTAGCCCCTGGAATGCTTTTTTTCATTCCTCCATCCTTTCAAAGTTCTCTTCTTAATCACATCAAAAATGGAATACACTTACCGGAGGATTTTAATATATACCGGTTGCGTGCTACCACTTGGCCTTTAAGCTCATCACATCTTTGCTTATTAGGCTCTGCCATATCTCAAATCGCATTTATTTGTTCGGGTTTGCTTCTATTCCCCATGCACTTACTATGTATCTTGAAAAATATCCATATTGAATTCCAAAAGAACATTTTTATGGATTCACTTTCATCTTGTATTTATGCAATACTTCAAACATTTCATTCCGGGTCTTTAACATGGTCCATTATTTCTTTTGATTGCCAGCATGTCATCTACGTCTACATCCATTATTTTTCAATCTTGTTTTTGAACATCCTATTCTCCAATCACCGGTATGCGGCTCCTATGTTTTTAGTCCAACGGGCATTATTTTATAGCAATATGTTCCTCTAATCAGTTATAAGCTCGTATGCTCCTCATCAGGCTTAAACATGGGGATTTGATTACATCATGAATATGCATCCATGAATGACATCAACTTGTGCCCATTGGTTGCATTTACTAACTCACCAATCCTTGGAAGAGGATAACAATCTTCTGGATATGCTTTATTCAAATCTGTATAATTAATGCAAGTTCTCCATTTTTCATTACATTTCTTAATGATCACTGGGTTTGCAAACCATTTTAGGTAAAATATCTCTTTAGTAAACCCAATTTCTAGCAACCTTTTTACCTCTTCTTGTAATGGAATTGTTTGTGCTTTGTTGATATGCCTTTTATTTTAAGGAGTGAAACTTGGTTCTATATTAAGTGCATGGCACATCACCATAGGATCAATTCTAACCATGTCTGCATGAGTCCAAACAAAAACGTCTTTCCTTGTCGGGAGAAAATGAATTAGTTATTCCTTGGCATTTTTATCCATCCCATCCCTATCTTTATTATTTTAGTGGAATCCTAAGTGTCTTTATCTATCTCCTCCAACTACTCTACATATTTATGTTATCTTCGTTATCTTTGGAATATAAATCTCGAATAATTATTTATAGTTCTTCGACGTCTACTTCTTGCCTCGCCCAATTAATTTCAACATATTTCCTTTTCTTTTCAAGAAGTTTGATCTTCTTAGGCACCACTTTTAGTTTCTCAATTGGAACTTTTAGCTTAGTTTCCCAAAACGTCGATTGTAACAACCCGGTACTTTGCATCAATTGATTTTCGTAATTTAATGATTAATTGATTTTTTAATTTCTATTGAATATTTTAAATCAGCTGAAATTCTTTTGAAAATTGGTTAAGTGTATTCGAGCTTTGCAAATTTGAATCTCGGCCATCCATTTTGATGTCGTATTGTTAGAAGTATACCCGTTCCACTTTTCATTGGCATTCATTCGAATCCGTCCCCCTTTATCATTTTCACAACCCTAAAAATCGAATCGAGAGAGGGAAATAAAAATGGCGTCCATGATTTCTTTTCTTCGTTCACTCATCTCTGTGATGCTCGGCCGCTTCCATTGGGTCATGTTCATCGCCGCTTCGAAGCAAGGTGAGTAATTTCATTACTCACATCTAGCTTAGCCTCAAGTGTTGGGGTTTTGATTCTGTGATTTCGTTCGTTTTCAATTGTTCGAGTGTCGATTCATTTTGTTTTGGGGCCAATTGAAGTGAATTAGTCGTGCCCGATTATTGTGAGATGTTGTTTCCATGGATAATCACTGTTTCGAGTTGAGTTTGACATAGTGATTTTGTCTCTGTGATTTTAAGTTGTTGCTTGATTTTCTCGACTTTGATTTCGTTGTTGTTGAACTTTGAACTTCTGAAGATTTCGATTATGCTTTGTGAATTTCATCCTTGTTCTAGTATACGTATGTACTGCACTTGTATTCGTCTCTGGCCAATTTTGTTCTTCCCTGTAGTTTAAATTGACTAAGCTTCAGGGTAGACTTGTTCTTTCTATTCGATTGTTGCCTTGCCTTTAATCATGCTTGTTGACTTCGGCATTGCCACTGCTAGTTTGGAATCCCCAGTCTTTGTCGAAAATGCTATGACTTATATTGCTTTAGGAAAACTCTATGGGTATTTGTACACATGTGTGACCTGGTGCAAATGTTGTTTCATTTGTTACCTGACTGATGAGGCAGTGCCATTGACATTTGATACTTCTTTTGATAGATGTATTTACCTTGAATTCCATGTGGACTTCATCTTGAACCCTTTTTGTAGTTGATGTCTTCTTGTATGTATCTTCATTGTGTTGTTGACTCATCCATGTATGCGTAGCTTGGTTGCATATATATTTCGACCTGTAGCCTGCATTATCACTTGCAATTCATTTTTCATTGATTGATAAACCAGTGGTCGGCATTAACTTGTACTTTGTGTCTGTTCCTTTTTCACTGTGGAATTTGTTAGTGTGATATGCACTTGCATACTCATTGTAACAGTTCTATAAGACTGTCTCTAGCCATTCTTGTTCTACCTGAATGAGTCTGGAATTATTGTACACTTGTGGCCTTCAGTCGGCATATTTAGCTTGGCTATCTTGATTTTGTGCAGTGAGTTGTTCATACATTGCAGTTAGTTGAAAGTGGGGTCTGCACATATGTTCTCGAGTCTTATCATTTATGTACATACATATATATAGGTTGGTGGGCATGTAGATATAGTCTGTTTTGTACTGAGCTTGAGCTATTGGTTTACTTTGTTAAGACCTGTTGTCGTTGTTCATGTGCCTCTTCACTTGTATCAGTTCTCGGCCAGATTTGAGTTTGAGTTATGCTCCTGTATTCAAGTGTAGGTTGAAATTTTATTCTTGTATGAATTTTTGCCTTAGTTGACTTTGGCCAGTATTGTATTTAGTCTTGGTTGTGATAACTGCACTTGATCTTTTGAGTGTTTGCAATAGTATTGACTTCATTTTGAAGCCTTACTCTTGTTTGGTTTGGGGTTCCACTGTGGTACCCTTGGTTCTGTTAAATCTCTATGTGGTCGCTGCCCTTGTTGGTTCAGGACTGTAGCATACGCGTGCCATTCCTTGGTGCAGTTGCATATATTTGTTATATTCATTTCATAGTTGCATGATTCTATGCCTTTCTTTGGTATGTTAACCTTTGGGTTGTAAATTCTGATCCATTTTAGTTGCAGTAGTGTTGAGTCACGATTGTCGTGACATGACCTCTGTAGTTTTGTTTTGATGATTTACATTTGGTGATGTGATGATTTTATATTCTGTTGTGGCGAAGCAGTACATGCGTGCGTGTACTGCAGCCACACAGTTTTAACATTTTAATGTGGCGAGGCAGTACACGCGAGAGTGTACTGCAGCCCAATCAGATTTGACAATTTAAATTTTTATTTCAATTGTTTGAATTAATTTGGTTTAATTTGATGATTCTGTTGTTAATTGTCGTTTTTGGCAATTCAGATGTTTTCTAAATTATCTTTATAGATAATCATTTCATCTATCTTTGTTGGTATTTCGAATCTACCGATTTGCTGTTTAACACCGATATCTGTTATATTTATCGATATCCAATTCTCTTATTGAAGAGTTGGATATACGAGACTTCTGTGACTGTCGTCTATTTGATATTTGATTATTATTGCTTCTGTGCGTTAATAACTGAGTATATATTAGACTGACCCGTGTATTATTTTCTTTTGAATTTAATACTCGGGTCAGACCCGAGTTATTTCAGGTTGTAGATTTCCTTCTTTGAGTTGCTATTCGGACTATGAAGACTTTTCACATCTTCTGGAGTTGTCTTTGTCTTTTTGTAGTAATCAGTGTATTGAATAGGATGACATGTATTCATGTACATTAGTTGATAATGTATTTGTGTATATAACTTCCAAAGTCGACAGTTATAGTTGTATCATATGTATTGTGTCAAATGTATTGTAACTGACATCAGTTATTATATATATATGAGACTTTTTGTTCCATCTGTATTCCGCATTTATGTTATCTTTATATTTATTGTCCTAAACTATTATAGCCACTGTGTAGTAGCTTTGTGTTTGTATCGGTACGTCGGATTTCCTCTAAAAATGAAATGCATGTTTTACTATCTGACATATCGGTGCTCGCACAAAGCAATTACATGGATGGTCGCTCCTCAACAGCCTTATTCTCCGTGCTAGTTGACAGCATTACACCGTAGTGTTCTTGGCTAGCGTGGGTATAGAGGTGGGGCGTCACAGCTTGGTATCAAAGCCTGGGGTTTAGGACAATTATAAAACATAACTTAGATGGAACATGTGTTACAACTATTTGTCGATGGTTTTATCTCTCATCTTTGCCTATGTTTGATTTTGATTTCGTGAAAGTATTTTGGCTTCTGCCTCCGTTTGCTTTGCGAACTCAAGTTGGGTTTTTGATGATGATGATTTTTGTTTTTGTGTTTTCGGCTTTGAATTGATTTAGCCGATGTTGATTTTGTTCGAATTTGGACAATTAAAGCTATTTTGACCTCTGGACTTTGTTCCACTTTTGTGCTATGCTATGGGTGTCATTGTGTACCTGTTACACTGTGATGAAAAATAGCTTGACCGGTTGCAAATTGAGTGATTTTGATTTTTCATTCATATCTAGTTTGAGTCTCAGTGATTTTGAACTTGATACTTTGTGTTTTCCTCGGCTTGGATTCCATTCGACTTCGGTCACTTTGCTTTTGAGAAATTACTGATTTCTTGATTTCCAAGACTCTGATTTTGTTTTTGATGATAATGATTGATTCATTTTGTACTCGATTGCGGCCATTAATTGTTGACTTCGACATTGACTTGATTTTTATTTTTGTTGAAGTCATTTCTGCATTTATGCTTGTTTTGCTTCGTTTTTCCAAGTGTTAATCGATTCTTCTTTTCCAAATTGGTTGTTATCACTTTTGCCGACTTTGATAACTTCTACTTCCTGAATTTTTGGGTATTTCTATTTTGATGAATTTGGAATCGAATTCTTTGGATTTTATTCACGTCTTCGAATGTGAAATTTTAGTGAATTGACTTGGTTTGCAAATTTAATCGGTTCTTGATTATTTCCCAGATTTGTTGCTATCGTTTATTAGCAACTTTAATGACATTTTCTTCGGGATTTTTGTGAACATACTTTTTGATGGATTCAGTATCGATTTCCTTGGATTCTATTCACATCTTTGTATGTGAATTCTTGTGATTGATTGTTTCTACAATCATTCTTGTGATTTGTCACTTTGAAAATATAAAGGTTTTCTATACTAGTAGTAAATATTAAAACCCTTTTTCTCCAAACGATTTCAAAACTATTTTACTACAAAGCTCTTTTTCTTAAACCGTTTTCCAATCTATTAGTATATACAAACCTTTATTTCACTCGTATGAGAAATTGAATTAAACGGCTTAGTAAAACAAGTGGTATGAAACGCTTGCGTTCACTTCGTCGGTTAACTCTTGGACTTGTTCGATTGAAACCTTTTTGTGACAATTTTCTAGTGAAGACCTACAACTTGTTCGTAAATATTTAAGTTAAGCTAGTGGTTATGGGACATGAAGCTAAACTCATATATTTACTAGCTTGGTGTGATTGACACTTCTTGATGATCATGACGATCATTTTTGTGATTTGATTTATGCTAGCAATTGTGCGATGCCTCTTTGTCTGCGAGGGAGACTAGACCCCGCTTTTTTGTGATGTTTCGCCATCACATATGTGGGATAGCGACCCACGGTCTTCGGGCCATTCCTGTGTGAAAATTTAAGGGATAACTTCCATGAGATAGCTTCTCGTCATGTGTTATACGCGTAGGTGAGTTTTCATGCTCCCATTCATGTGTTAGGCCTCCCCACTATTTATGTGTTTTCTGGATTTCTTGTGTGATTTCTGGAATTTGTGCTTCACCAATTTTCATGATTTTCATTGATATGATATCAGTTTTTGTGCATTGGTGAATTCATGTGTTATTAACTTGTTATGAATACAAGTTTAGGGTATGATACCCTATTTTATCTTTGAAAAGATTCATGTGATACCGGTCGGTGAGTTTTCATGCTCCCATTTTGTGATAGGCCTTTCCCCCCCTTTTTGTGATTTATACTAGCGATTGAGCGATGTCTCTTTGTCTGCGAGGGAGACTATACCCCGTTTATGTGATGTTTAGCCATCACATATGTAGGGTAGCACCCTACGGTCTTCGGGCCATTCCTGTGTGAAAAATTTAATGGATAACTTCCATGAGATAGCTTCTCGTTCTTGTGATACCGGTGTTTTGGAGTTTACATACTCCCGTTTTGTGATAGGCCTCCCCCTCTTTGTGATTTCTGGTTTTCGTATGTCGATTTCTAGAATTTGTGTTTTTTGGATTTATTGTGATGATTTCTGGAATTTTGTGCTTCACCAATTTTCATGATTTTCAGTGATATGATATCCGTTTTTGTGCATTGGTGAATTCATGTGTTATTGACTTGTTATGAATACAAGTTTAGGGTATGATGTCCCTTTCTATCTTTGAGAAAACTCTTGTGACATTTTTGATGAATGAAAATTCATTGGTATTATATTTTGATGCCAGTTATTTTGATGAGATTTTTGACGTGTTAACTTCAGTAACCGTCAATTTTGAAATGGATTTACATGCGGTTCCCCCGCAATGCTGATTTTGTTGTTCGTTTTTACGGTATTTTGAGAAGTGCAACTTCCTTATCAAAGTTACTACTGATATTGCTAATTTAATCATGTGTTTTCAAAATTCTTTATTTTTAAAAGTTGTTTCAAAAATATAAATTAAAATTGTTTTCAAAATTTTTACAGTTTGCATTTTCAAAAGAATGAGGAAGCGATTTAAACGTTTCAGCAAAATCGAGGACTATGACCCCTTTCTTTTACTGATTCGCTTAATTCCAGACTTGTCCGTTTGAGAATGTGAAAGGTTATTTTTAAAATACACAATTTTGCACTTTCAAGGAACGATGAAGAGAATTAAACGATTTAGTAAAACTCGTGGTTATGGGACATGTGCGTTTGCTATTTCGGTTAATTCCGGACTCGTTAATTGAATATTTGTGATTTCTGATTATCGTTTTTGATAATCGGATATTTCTGATTTCTGATTATCGTTTTTGATAATCAGATATTTGTGAGATTTGATTATCAGTTGTGATAATTGAATATTTGTGATTTCTGATTATCATTTTTGATAATCGGATATTTCTGATTTCTGATTATCGTTTTTGATAATCAGATATTTATGAGATTTGATTATCATTTGTGATAATTGAATATTTGTGATTTCTGATTATCGTTTTTGATAATCGGATATTTCTGATTTCTGATTATCGTTTTTGATAATCAGATATTTGTGAGATTTGATTATCATTTGTGATAATTGAATATTTGTGATTTCTGATTATCGTTTTTGATAATCGGATATTTCTGATTTCTGATTATCGTTTTTGATAATCAGATATTTGTGAGATTTGATTATCATTTGTGATAATTGAATATTTGTGATTTCTGAATTATCGTTTTTGATAATCAGATATTTGTGAGATTTGATTATCATTTGTGATAATTGAATATTTGTGATTTCTGAATTATCGTTTTTGATAATCGGATATTTCTGATTTCTGATTATCGTTTTTGATAATCAGATATTTGTGAGATTTGATTATCATTTGTGATAATTGAATATTTGTGATTTCTGATTATCGTTTGAGATAATTAGATATTTGATTTGTTTTCTGATTATCGTTTGAGATAATTAGATATTTGATTTGTCTTCTGATTATCATTTGAGATAATTAGATGTTTGATTTGTTTTCTGATTATCGTTTGAGATAATTAGATATTTGATTTGTCTTCTGATTATCGTTTGAGATAAGTAAATATTTGCGATTTGAAAATTCGATTATCGTTTTTGATGATTGAATATTTGCGATTTTGAGATTTGAGCTTCGTCTTTTTCCCTGGCAATTCAGGTGAGTAATTTGATTTACTCACATTCAATTCGTGCTCAGTATGTGATTTCGGCTATGTTTTCTTTTTCTTTTAATTGCTGGAACTCGATTGTTCCTGCTTTTGATTAGTCGATGTTGATTCTTTTGATTTGAAGCAGTCGAACCTTTTGATTTTGTATCTTATACTTCCCTGCTGACATTTGCTTTGCTTATGCCTTCGATATTGCCATGCTCTTTTGGTTGTTACCTATTGTCCATTTATTCCTTATGATTGCGAGGACGCAATTTCTTTAAGGAGGGGAGTCTGTAACAACCCGGTACTTTACATCAATTGATTTTCGTAATTTAATGATTAATTGATTTTTTAATTTCTATTGAATATTTTAAATCAACTGAAATTCTTTTGAAAATTGGTTAAGTGTATTCGAGCTTTGCAAATTTGAATCTCGGTCGTCCATTTTGATGCCGTATTGTTAGAAGTATACCCGTTCCACTTTTCATTGGCATTCATTCGAATCCGTCCCCCTTTATCATTTTCACAACCCTAAAAATCGAATCGAGAGAGGGAAATAAAAATGGCGTCCATGATTTCTTTTCTTCGTTCGCTCGTCTCTGTGATGCTCGGCCGCTTCCATTGGGTCGTGTTCGTCGCCGCTTCGAAGCAAGGTGAGTAATTTCATTACTCACATCTAGCTCAGCCTCAAGTGTTGGGGTTTTGATTCTGTGATTTCGTTCGTTTTCAATTGTTCGAGTGTCGATTCATTTTGTTTTGGGGCCAATTGAAGTGAATTAGTCGTGCCCGATTATTGTGAGATGTTGTTTCCATGGATAATCACTGTTTCGAGTTGAGTTTGACATAGTGATTTTGTCTCTGTGATTTTAAGTTGTTGCTTGATTTTCTCGACTTTGATTTCGTTGTTGTTGAACTTTGAATTTCTGAAGATTTCGATTATGCTTTGTGAATTTCATCCTTGTTCTAGTATACGTATGTACCGCACTTGTATTCGTCTCTGGCCAATTTTGTTCTTCCCTGTAGTTTAAATTGATTAAGCTTCAGGGTAGACTTGTTCTTTCTGTTCGATTGTTGCCTTGCCTTTAATCATGCTTGTTGACTTCGGCATTGCCACTACTAGTTTGGAATCCCCAGTCTTTGTCGAAAATGCTATGACTTATATTGCTTTAGGAAAATTCTCTGGGTATTTGTACACATGTGTGACTTGGTGCAAATGTTGTTTCATTTGTTACCTGACTGATGAGGCAGTGCCATTGACATTTGAGTCTTCTTTTGATAGATGTATTTACCTTGAATTCCATGTGGACTTCACCTTGAACCCTGTTTGTAGTCGATGTCTTCTTGTATGTATCTTCATTGTGTTGTTGACTCATCCATGTATGCGTAGCTTGGTTGCATATATATTTCGACCTGTAGCCTACATTATCACTTGCACTTCATTTTTCATTGATTGATAAACTAGTGGTCTGCATTAGCTTGTACTTTGTGTCTGTTCCTTTTTCACTGTGGCATTTGTTAGTGTGATATGCACTTGCATACTCATTGTAACAGTTCTATAAGACTATCTCTAGCCATTCTTGTTCTACCTGAATGAGTCTGGAATTATTGTACACTTGTGGCCTTCAGTCGGCATATTTAGCTTGGCTATCTTGATTTTGTGCAGTGAGTTGTTCATACATTGCAGTTAGTTGAAAGTGGGGTCTGCACATATGTTCTCGAGTCTTATCATTTATGTACATACATATATATAGGTTGGTGGGCATGTAGATATAGTCTGTTTTGTACTGAGCTTGAGCTATTGGTTTACTTTGTTAAGACTTGTTGTCGTTGTTCATGTGCCTGTTCACTTGTATCAGTTCTCGGCCAGATTTGAGTTTGAGTTATGCTCTTGTATTCAAGTGTACGTTGAAATTTTATTCTTGTATGAATTTTTGCCTTAGTTGATTTTGGCTAGTATTGTATTTAGTCTTGGTTGTGATAACTGCACTTGATCTTTTGAGTGTTTGCAGTAGTATTGACTTCATTTTGAAGCCTTACTCTTGTTTGGTTTGGGGTTCCACTGTGGTACCCTTGGTTCTGTTAAATCTCTATGTGGTCGCTGCCCTTGTTGGTTCAGGACTGTAGCATACGCGTGCCATTCCTTGGTGCAGTTGCATATATTTGTTATATTCATTTCATAGTTGCATGATTGTATGCCTTTCTTTGGTATGTTAACCTTTGGGTTGTAAATTCTGATCCATTTTAGTTGCAGTAGTGTTGAGTCACGATTGTCGTGACTTGACCTCTGTAGTTTCGTTTTGATGATTTACATTTGGTGATGTGATGATTTTATATTTTGTTATGGCGAGGCAGTACACGCGTGCGTGTACTGCAGCCACACAGTTTTAACATTTTAATGTGGCGAGGCAGTACACGCGAGAGTGTACTGCAGCCCAATCAGATTTGACAATTTAAATTGTTATTTCAATTGTTTGAATTAATTTGGTTTAATTTGATGATTCTGTTGTTAATTGCTGTTTTTGGCAATTCGGATGTTTTTTAAATTATCTTTATAGATAATCATTTCATCTATCTTTGTTGGTATTTCGAATCTACTGATTTGCTGTTTAACACCGATATCTGTTATATTTATCGATATCCAATTCTCTTATTGAAGAGTTGGATATACGAGACTTCTGTGACTGTCGTCTATTTGATATTTGATTATTATTGCTTCTGTGCATTAATAACTGAGTTTGAATTAGACTGACCCGTGTATTATTTTCTTTTGAATTTACTACTCGGGTCAGACCCGAGTTATTTCAGGTTGTAGATTTCCTTCTTTGAGTTGCTGTTCGGACTATGAAGACTTTTCACATCTTCTGGAGTTGTCTTTGTCTTTTTGTAGTAATCAGTGTATTGATTAGGATGACATGTATTCATGTACATTAGTTGATAATGTATTTGTGTATATAACTTCTAGAGTCGATAGTTATAGTTGTATCATATGTATTGTGTCAAATGTATTGTAACTGACATCAGTTATTATATATATATGAGACTTTTTGTTCCATCTGTATTCCGCATTTATGTTATCTTTATATTTATTGTCCTAAACTATTATAGCCACTGTGTAGTAGCTTTGTGTTTGTATCGGTACATCGAATTTCCTCTAAAAATGAAATGCATATTTTACTATCTGACATATCGGTGCTCGCACAAAGCAATTACATGGATGGTCGCTCCTCAACATCCTTATTCTCCGTGCAAGTTGACAGCATTACACCGTAGTGTTCTTGGCTAGCGTGGGTATAGAGGTGGGGCGTCACATCGATTCTTAATGAGAAATATCTATGGGTTTCATTTTTAGTTTTATTTATTTTTGAAATAGCATCATAACAGAATTCGTTCACTTATTACATTGTACCTTAGTCACAAAGTACATTTCCTTATAACTAAATTGCTCTCCTCGCATGGTCCCCATTCGAACTTGGAGAGAAATTTCATAATCAAATGTTTTGAAGAGACGAAAGCGGCCACTTCACCCAAAGTTTGTCTCTCAAATAAGGTGTTGTAGTAAGTGGGTTGGTCCCACAGCAAAAATATTATTTCAAAAGTCCTTGAATAAGGTGGATTCTTATTACAACATATACTTTTAATTGCCTAATTAGTGTGGAACCTTTATTATTGAACCCGTAGATGGGCTCAAAGCTGGGCTAAAGTTTTCCACAGGAATGTCCTTTTAATCGAATGCATGTTTGAAAATAACATTTACTACACTTTCGGTATCAATCAAGATTTTAGATACTAAAGTTAGTCTGATTTTGGCAGTAAGCATTAATGGGTCATTATGAGGGTGTGTCACCCCCTTTAACTCTTTTGGAGTAACCATTAAGTCTAAGGTTTGCATAACACATTTGTAGTCCTTCACTAGTGGCTCCTCTTCCGTAGAATAGATTCCCTTTTTGTTGTAACGATCTGCCTTTTCAATCCTTAAAATTCAATAATAATACATCCACGGTATTCGTGTGTCGAGCATCCAAGTGCTGGAAAGACAGACTGTTGGGGTGAAAGAAAAGAAAAGACAAAACAAAATCTCACATCGTGACGAGTAATATATAATATCCAAATGCTCTTTACAAAAGAAAACTTTACAACAATCAAGGTCTAACCTATCATCAGAATGGACAGTTATAAAGGAATGTCCTTACAAAGGATGAAAAATACAAAACAAGAAATATAGCAGAAAATAATATACGTTAAGTCTTGGAATCATTTGGCTTGTCTCCTAAAACTCCAAGCATGCATCGCTAAATCTGAAAAGTTCTCGGGTTTGACTTGACTATCATAAGAAAATAACACCCGGATCAGTCTAGTAAACAGTGTGAGAAATTCAAATCATTTACATTTCATTTATGTTATAAAGCCTTTCAAAAATAAATGTACCTCGTAAGATCATGTTGCACATAAGCATAGATAGGTTTTTACCTCGCGATAACCAAACTATTTTACTAGAAAATTCAATGATATTATAATAATGTCTAGGGTTTAAAATAAATATAAAACATATCTGGAATGATTATATATAATAACATTTAATAGTACTAGGATCTACAACTACAACCGTAAGGCGCATATTGGAGATTGGATTTCATACAATGATAAGGCATTGGGTACCACCTACCACGGTACGTCTCTAGATAAAATGTACCGAGGACCTCGCATGGATCCCTTACATGAGAAGACCTGCCTAACTCTTCTTCGATAGTACAGAAAATGTCATTACCCTGGTTTCTTTACAACCTTTTACTTAAGAGCTTTCATGCATATACTAAATCCATAAATAGTGATCTAGAATGGTGATAACCATTAACTAATGGGTAAGACCATATAGCCTTGCGGCATATCCCATATTTTAGTCATTCCCAAGTGTGAGGTTGTGAGGCAATGATTACCTTTTCCTCTGAGAAAATCCCTCTTGGAATGCAAACACTACACTCCAGGCAACAATGCGATGCAATCCCTCTAATAAATCGACAGTTTCCTATTGACTAAATCCTGGTTTTTTTGGAGCAAGTAAACGATACAAGAATCCCAAAGAGATCCTGAATATCCGCCCTTAAAGTGAGAGACATTTCACTAGAATGAGTTCTCCAAGGGGAATCTCAAACCATATGAAATCTTGAAGCATTCATATACTTCCTAGGTCAAAATAGGTCAAGTTGTCTCTAACGACCCGAAATTTTATCGTTTTGATTTGTGAATATTTATCATCCTTTTATCCAACATGCTTTCTCATACGTGTCCTCTTAGTAGCTTGTGATGTGAGGTAAGAGTTGAAATATATGATTTAAGGGCAATTTTGGGTTTTTTCTTCCTTTATTTTATTTATTTCGTGTTATGTTTATATTCATTTTCGGTCACATTTTTGAATTTTCATCGAACTATTTAGTTTTTGTAAACAAACTTTCGAAACAAGTTTACTATCGTTTTTAAATAATAAAAATGACTTATTTAATCTTTAGAATAAATTATTCAATATCTAAAATTTATTAGATATTCACAAATTAAAGCGGTAAAATTCTGGTTGTTACATTTGTCTTCATAAATGAATCTATTCCTTGCACCCTTACAAATTCCAGTAATATGAAACTCACAATGAATCACATCGATATGAATAGTTAGTGATGGGGATTTCTATCGGATTTGTAATTTGGAAAATTTACATTATTAGATAGAGGTCTCTTGTTGTTATTAGTGGGGGTAATTTCTATTTTTCCTCAATAAACTCTTTGAGAGCTCCTGTCCTATTCATATTTTGGATAATTCTGACTAAGACCCGACAATCATTTTTTGTGTCAGTTTTCCTTATGAAAATATAGTAACTCCTCCTTTCTTTAGTTCCAAGTTAGTTGCAGCCTTCTTTGATATATAATATTCCATTTCATATTTTGTTATAGCGAAAATATATAAGATGGGTTGGTTCAAGTCAACATAATTAGCCCTTAATACTTCATCCAATCTCCCTCTTTATTCTGAGCTATAATTCAAACCTCTCTCCTTCTCTTCCCCTTTGTTGAGGCTTCCTTTTTTCATGAAAGTTCTCATCCACATGGATGAATTTGTCTGCTTGGAAGAAAAAATCTTGTAAATCTATACATCCATGGTGGTAGTGTTCTTTCTAGAATGGGGTATTCTCTACGAAGATAGATTTTACTACCATCGGCTTTTCCTTATTACTCACGTTTTTAGCCTTTGTGGCTTTATAATTGAACCTCTTGAGAAGCTCTTTCAATAAATCCTTAGGTTTTTGCTTTATATTAGCCAAGTCACCTTTGTCTATAGTTGTTTTTTGAGGTCCAGAACAGGAAGGAGAATTCTTAGGCCAATTGCCTACAATAATAGATACTTTTTTTCCTATAGCATCGATAACATTTTGATGTCGCACCATGGAAATTTGATGCGAAGAGTCTACACCTCACTGCTTTTGGTTCGTCATAAATGTCCATTTGGCTTTCAAAAGCCTATAAATGATCTGGATGAGCTAACTCATCATACTTAATAGAAGAAATTTTAACATATGAATATAGGACCAGCACTATTTCGAGAACCTCTTTATTTATTGTTTACTCTAGGATCCATCTTCCTCGTCCATTTCATATACATCATATCCTTAACCAGTTCATTGGCTATGTCTTTCAAGCATGCCTTGTTGTCTTTATAATATCTCAAATCATGGTTATATTCTTTATGAAAAGATAAGCTTGCGTATTGCATAAATGGAGATTCTAGTGGACTCTTTTTTTCAGGGTTGATCAATTATTATTTTCAACTACTTTACCAAGTTTGTTCGGGGCATATTATGAGCTTCTACTTAACAGCATCGGCTTATTAAGGGGTTGATCGGCATGGCACGAGCAAAGTCCCATCTTTCTAGTACGACCATTCATCTTAGTGGTGAAAAAATGTATCGTAATATACATAGAGTATTTTACTAACCTAATATGCAGTGGCATATAGTGGAGTATGTTTCTAAGTGTGAGACTTGTCAAAAGAGTAAAGGCAAAGCAGAAGAAGATTGGTGGACTATTATAACCGTTCGATATTCCATAGTAGAAGTGGGAGAGCATCTCCATGGATTTTATTGATGGGCTACCTAGGAGTAGAAATGGAACAAGACTATTTGGTTCTTAGCTGATCGGCTGACCAAATGCGCTCATTTTATTCTAGTCAGGAGTACGAGGACGATTGGTTATTTAGCGACTTTATATGTAAGGAAGGAAGTTATTTTGCATGGAGTTCCTTCTAGAATTATCAGTGATCGAGATCCGCTTTTCACTAGTGAGTTTTGGAGGAGTCTTCATGAGACTTTGGTCACTGAACTAAATTTAGGTACCGTCTATCACCCATGGGAGAAAAAGCAGATTGAGAGGGTGAATCGAGTGTTGGAAATTTTCCATGGATGAATATCTTGGACTTTTGTGGTTCTCTAGAGGATTACTTACCGTTAGTAGAGTGTGCATATAATAGTAGCTATCAGGCAAGTATTGAGATGGCACCGTTGCAAGTCGTTGTATGATAAGCTATATAAATCTTCATCTAGTTGGTAGGACACTATAGATAGAATTAATTCAATTGTTAGGTCTGACATGATTAGAGAGACTTTAGAAAAAATAGATTTGATTCGTAGGAGGATAAAAATTGCATGGGATAGACAAATATCATATAATGACAGGGGACATAGAGTTGAGCTTGTAGTGGACGATATGGTCTTTGTGAAGGTTTTTCCACTTAGACACATTATGAAGTATGGTAGTTCAAGAAATTTAGCATCATGGTTTTTAGGGCCTTTTTCGATCTTGGAAAGAATAGAGAAGTTAGCATATAGAGTGAAGCTTCCTGAGAAGCCGGGAGGGTTCATAATGTTTTTCATGTGTCGCACTTGCAGAAGTGTTTACACGATTAGACTACTAGTCTAGGATAGTCAATTAGTAGAAGTTGAGGTGGGGATAGTCACTTGATCACCTTGCGCGTACCAGCATGGTTGAGCATAGAACAAAGAAACTCCGCAATAAAGTAATTAGACTGGTTAGAGTCCAATAGAGAGATGCTCCGGTGGAGAGTACTTGGGAGTCTAAGGAGAAAATCCAACCTACCCATCAAAAGCTCTTTTCTGGTACGCTTCTATTTAAGTTAGTATGATTACATGTATGCATAGTATTTATTTTAGTATACTTCATAGGTCAGAGTGTTTAAATGCCAAGCATGGATGTGAATGTGTCATTAGGACTTTTTGTATGATAGTTTCTAATTGATGTATTTTATTAGTTACTATTGTACATATGGACTAATATATCCATATTGGCCTATGACTTACATCACCTAGTTTATTTCATTATATCAGTTATACGCACAATAGTTGTCACATTTTGCATATGTATTGAATGGTTGCTCATTCGTATAGAATTGCAAGTGTATTAGGCGTTGCATACATTTTGAGTACAAGGCACAAGCACTTGCATTTCAAGAGGTCGGCTAGTTTAGGAGACTGGATAATTTTACCTTACCTATATGTTCATATGCATTTCATACCTATATGTACATGCTACATTCGAAATTTTGAAATTAAATATAATATTTGCAAGTGGTTGATGGTTGAGTAAATGGTTGTAGATATTTGGTTGTATGAGTGAGTTACATTTTTCCATCCTTAGATATTTCAAGCATGAAATCATTTAAGGAAGAAGAATGTAACACTTTGGAAATTTTATTAACAAATAAAATCACTAATAAGGGTAAAAATGTAATCTTACATAGAAGCACAAAATAGTAAATTTTCACAAACGTTGGAATTAGGTCTCAAAACCTATTCCATTGCATCTGCAATGTTGTTTATTATTAGAAAACATATATAACTTGTTGCAATTAATAAAACATGTCAAATTAGTGGAAACTAGACCCAATGGCATTTCCACAAATACTAATTTTGGAATTTAAACTAACAACCCTCGTTCTCAACTATAAATAAAGTCATAACCCTACTCTTCTTCATTCTAAACCCTAGCCACCGCCTCTCTAATTTTGTACGTTTTTTATTCCTCTTCCGCTTCAAAATTTCTCGAATACAAACATTATTTTATATTCTCTGCTTTAAAATTTCCAAATAAAAAGTAAAAGAAGATAAACCAAATTAAAAGAAAGCGAGGAAGTGAGTCAAACCAGAAGAGAAAGAGAAGGAGAAGCGTGAATAAATCAAGGAATAAAGGAAGATGAATTACCAAAACTGGGAATAAATAATCGAGATCCGCTTTTCACTAGTGAGTTTTGGAGGAGTCTTCATGAGACTTTGGTCACTGAACTAAATTTAGGTACCGTCTATCACCCATGGGAGAAAAAGCAGATTGAGAGGGTGAATCGAGTGTTGGAAATTTTCCATGGATGAATATCTTGGACTTTTGTGGTTCTCTAGAGGATTACTTACCGTTAGTAGAGTGTGCATATAATAGTAGCTATCAGGCAAGTATTGAGATGGCACCGTTGCAAGTCGTTGTATGATAAGCTATATAAATCTTCATCTAGTTGGTAGGACACTATAGATAGAATTAATTCAATTGTTAGGTCTGACATGATTAGAGAGACTTTAGAAAAAATAGATTTGATTCGTAGGAGGATAAAAATTGCATGGGATAGACAAATATCATATAATGACAGGGGACATAGAGTTGAGCTTGTAGTGGACGATATGGTCTTTGTGAAGGTTTTTCCACTTAGACACATTATGAAGTATGGTAGTTCAAGAAATTTAGCATCATGGTTTTTAGGGCCTTTTTCGATCTTGGAAAGAATAGAGAAGTTAGCATATAGAGTGAAGCTTCCTGAGAAGCCGGGAGGGTTCATAATGTTTTTCATGTGTCGCACTTGCAGAAGTGTTTACACGATTAGACTACTAGTCTAGGATAGTCAATTAGTAGAAGTTGAGGTGGGGATAGTCACTTGATCACCTTGCGCGTACCAGCATGGTTGAGCATAGAACAAAGAAACTCCGCAATAAAGTAATTAGACTGGTTAGAGTCCAATAGAGAGATGCTCCGGTGGAGAGTACTTGGGAGTCTAAGGAGAAAATCCGACCTACCCATCAAAAGCTCTTTTCTGGTACGCTTCTATTTAAGTTAGTATGATTACATGTATGCATAGTATTTATTTTAGTATACTTCATAGGTCAGAGTGTTTAAATGCCAAGCATGGATGTGAATGTGTCATTAGGACTTTTTGTATGATAGTTTCTAATTGATGTATTTTATTAGTTACTATTGTACATATGGACTAATATATCCATATTGGCCTATGACTTACATCACCTAGTTTATTTCATTATATCAGTTATACGCACAATAGTTGTCACATTTTGCATATGTATTGAATGGTTGCTCATTCGTATAGAATTGCAAGTGTATTAGGCGTTGCATACATTTTGAGTACAAGGCACAAGCACTTGCATTTCAAGAGGTCGGCTAGTTTAGGAGACTGGATAATTTTACCTTACCTATATGTTCATATGCATTTCATACCTATATGTACATGCTACATTCGAAATTTTGAAATTAAATATAATATTTGCAAGTGGTTGATGGTTGAGTAAATGGTTGTAGATATTTGGTTGTATGAGTGAGTTACATTTTTCCATCCTTAGATATTTCAAGCATGAAATCATTTAAGGAAGAAGAATGTAACACTTTGGAAATTTTAATAACAAATAAAATCACTAATAAGGGTAAAAATGTAATCTTACATAGAAGCACAAAATAGTAAATTTTCACAAACGTTGGAATTAGGTCTCAAAACCTATTCCATTGCATCTGCAATGTTGTTTATTATTAGAAAACATATATAACTTGTTGCAATTAATAAAACATGTCAAATTAGTGGAAACTAGACCCAATGGCATTTCCACAAATACTAATTTTGGAATTTAAACTAACAACCCTCGTTCTCAACTATAAATAAAGTCATAACCCTACTCTTCTTCATTCTAAACCCTAGCCACCGCCTCTCTAATTTTGTACGTTTTTTATTCCTCTTCCGCTTCAAAATTTCTCGAATACAAACATTATTTTATATTCTCTGCTTTAAAATTTCCAAATAAAAAGTAAAAGAAGATAAACCAAATTAAAAGAAAGCGAGGAAGTGAGTCAAACCAGAAGAGAAAGAGAAGGAGAAGCGTGAATAAATCAAGGAATAAAGGAAGATGAATTACCAAAACTGGGAATAAATAATCGTACGTCTGAAAATTTTACTTAAGTCCGACCTGATTACCAAACCTGGAATCCAGCATGTATACTTGAATCTGCAAAGACGACGAACAAAAAAAATAAAATAAAAATATTACTAGACCTGAAAATTTATAATCAAACATCTGAAATTATATCCAGACGTCTGAGTTTCACAGAACATGAAATAGAGAAGAAACAATTCAAATCTGATTTGATTCAAACATCTGAGTCCTTATTCATACATTTGGAATCAAATCTAGATGTCTGAATGCTTGTAATTTTTTTTATAGGGGATCAGACGTTTGAATGAAAACTTTGACATTTGAATTACTGCAACAAGCCCAGGTTGAACTTGGACCTGGTACAAACCATGTAGGATAGGTTGAGGAAACTAATTTCCACTTCCTTGTCTTTCAGGAGTTCACATAGCTTGGAGTCATGCAACAAGGTGGAAAAGTAACACATTTGGTGATTTCCCAAGCTCTCACTTCATAAAGATGTTAAATATGACACTCAACACTGTAAGATCGCAATTTGAAGCTTGTATCATTCATAGCAGGTCCTTGCCACCTATTGGTGGAAGCTAGAAAGAGTATGCGGAGAAATTCATCATTATAGGATATGTTAATCCTATAGAGGAGTTGGATATGTTAGTCCACCCTTGTTGCTACTCGTGTAATGGTATAGAGCGCAGGATATTGGTACTAATGAAATGGTTATTCAACACTTATGCAACTAGTTATTATTGGAATTATTAACCCAAACTATTATGTTGGGCTTGTTAACCTAAAAGATTACATTGGGATTATTAACCCAAATGATTATATTTACCCAAAAGATTATATTAGGATTGTTAACCCATTTTACTTGATTAGATGTAACTTAAACGATTACTATTGAGAATGTTAACTCAATATATAGATAGGTGGTCATATAATAATGACGTTTCTAGGAATTATTTAGTTCGCATGTTCCACCCGTGAATGGAAACCTTCATAATCAAAATTGGTTTTAGTCACATAAGGAATAGTCAAGCTACATTACAAAAGTAATTAATCCCTCATACACATACAGACACACACTCACACACACACACACACACACACAGATATATATATATATATATATATATAGAACACGCACATTAAATAATACCCTTAGGTGTAGGTTATAATTGAAATTTAATTATTTGCCACATCATACCGCTAGCAATATAATTCGCTCACCAAACTTTGTCTGACCCCCTCTATTTTCCCTCTTTAAACCTATCAAAGGTGGTCAGAATAATAAGTGAAGTAGGCAAGGTAAGTGCATGGAGGAGCAAACTGGCACTCTAATGATATATTTATTTAAATTAGTCCCCATGTACTTTATATTATATTATTTTTATCAGTCAGACCCTTATGTATTGGGATTTGGCAACATATTTGTATGGACCATGTTTGTGTTACGACTACTATCTGATTTAATTATATTAAGTACTTCCAACCATTGATAACCTAGTAAACTTGACTAGTCTCAAAATAATACGTGAGTCAAACGCATATATATGTATATATAATGCTTTATATACATATATATATGTAAAAGGTGTAAAGCTAGAAAGTTATGGATATAGACTTAGTTACTTAGTAAGTGTGAAATGTTCAAGAAGTTATCCTCATTAGAAGAATGAACAATGTCGATTTTTAAGGCCATATCACGCCTCTCATATTTGTAACTAACTTTTAACTTGAAGATGTGAATATGACCTTTTGCTTTGTAAAGGATATTCATTAAGGAATACATGTTAGGCTAATTTATAGTTAGGATTTGCAATCTAGTTGTGACTAAACAATGCGATAGCATACGTCAACTTATTAGAAGGAGTGCTAGCACTATTTAACATCCTTCGGTTGCTTTCAAACCACATGTACCAATATGTGATTATGAAGATAGTATCTTGTGAAATTCTATAACATTTAGCATATTGAAGTCTACAACCATCCCTATAGTAATCACAATTAAAAACAATGTTGATCATGTTAAACTCGAAAATACGAATAGTGTTTACAAGTATAGAATAAATTAGGGAACAATCATAAAATGTGTGTTATAGCTTTCTAAGTTTGGATTACAAAAAACACATTTTTGGCCTAAACACATATTATTTTTCATTAGGAACTAACTACATTTAATTCCTTGTGAAGAATTAACCACATGTGTACTTTTTCTTTAAGAGGGAACATTAATTTTCAAACTACTTTGAACATCTTTTACTTAGTCCCAGAGAAATTTAAAATTTTGTAAACTAAGACCGATGAGTATATTTTGTTATTTTCCAAACACCAAATTTTAGTATCACTCTCATTATCTAAGTTCTATGGCTTAAGCTTAGTACAAAGTGATATAACTTGAGTCAAAGTAATACTTTCAAGGGTACAATTGAAACTAAAATCCCATGGAAAAATCATTATCAGGTCTAGAGTGCTCAGAAATTAAAGCATTTTTTTAAAGTTACAAATATCAAAGAGTTCCTTGAATTCCACTCTTAAGGGGATTACAAAAATCCAGTTATTGTGCTAAAAGGATGTGTTATTACTGGAGTGAACAATTTTATTAATACATAGGTTAAAATATTAGAAAATTTTAAAATGGATTTCCAAATGTGTGACAAATTACTAGAGCTATAAGAAATATGGTGAAGGTTATAAGTTTTATCATAAATTTGATTTGAAATCGTTTGTTTCAACATAAGGTTTTCAATATTATTGCTAAATTTCCAAAGCCAATTTCAAGGTTATGAAGATTTTGATTACTAGGCCCCTTACTCTTTGGATTTACCAATTGTGTCCTAATTAACTTTGAAGTTAATACTACTATAGGAATAGTCTCTACTCCAAAGGAAATTTCTTCTAATTTTATCTATTTTGTCAGTTACTCATTTTGGAAAAAGATAATAAGACATCCAATACATCGGTTGTAAAGAACGAGATTTTCAACCCATAAAAATCGACACTAATACGTCCACTGTATTTCGTGCCAAGCATTCAAGTGTCGGAAAGACTAATCGTTAATGGAAAGAAAGAAGATAGAAGAAACTAAACAATTACAGAATCTCACAACGCAATGGAATAACATATATTAATCAACATAATTCTTTACAAAGCCATTTCAAAAATGATACATCAAAGTCATAATAATAAAATTCTACCCTTGGACAGTATTAACAGCATGTCCCTACCTAACTGATATAAGATACATATAATATAGTGGACACTGGCTATCAATGAAGCCTCCTGCTCCAAGCTCCTCCAAGATGCATCTGTAGAAAACTTAAACTACTTTGCTGCCCATAAAAATTTAAGCACCCAAGAGTTTTAGGGAAAGAAAATAAAACTCCGGGTCAAACATGGGTCTGGGGTGAGTAAACTCAAACAACTAAATTATTATGTTTAAAACCCTTTTAAAATCAAAGGTATCTCGTAAGACGACGTCGCACATAAACACAAACGGATTTTTACCTTACGATAACCAATTTTTTTATAGAAAATCCAATGATATTATAATAATATTTAGAGTACAAATACTTATTAATCATAACCGAAATTGTTACAGTAATTAAATTCCAGCATACTAGGTTCTACAACCAAAACCGTAAAGGCATGTATTGGAGATTGGATATGACAAGGCACCGAATACCACCTATGACGGCACACGTCTAGAAAATGTACCGAAGACCTCGCTGGGATCCCCTATCGACACAAGGCCGGCCTACCCCTGAGTGGACAGTACCGAATTTGTCATCACTCCGGTTGCTTTGCAACCCTTTTTATTGAGATCTCATGCACAACCAATCCAAAAATTTGATTTTGAATTAACTTCAATTCTTTAATCAGTCTGGGGTCAAACACTTTTTAATTAAAGAATCAACTTTATTTTTAATTAATTAAACTTTAATTATTAACTATTAATTAAACTTTAATTATTAACTATTAATTAAACCCTAATTATTCCTTTATTAATTATTTAAAAATTAATTAAACCTCTACTAATAATTATATATTAATTAATCTTAATTAATTAAATAATCTTTTGATTAAAGCTTAAATAATAAATTAAACCATTAATAAATAAATTACTTTAAAATTAAATCATGATTAATTTATCATTAAAAATAGTTAATAGTTGATTAATTAAATAAATAAGTAACTGATCTTATATTTGATTAGTAATTAATTAAAAATAAATCATGTATTTAACTTATAATTAATTTAAAATTAATCTTGCTTAATCAAAAATTAATTAAATTAATCTTACTTTTAAAACATAATTATCACTAGTTAATCTTCACTTAATTATAATTAATAAACCATGTTTAATACTTAATTAAGTATTAATTATCAATACTTAATTAATTAAAAATTAATTATTAAATCATTAATTAACTTTCTTAAACACCATTTAAGTTTATAAAACATTATAAGGACACTTTTAAGTATGAAAACTAAATTTTAAAAAAATCTGACTTTTTAATCGAAACTGCACCCATAGCGACTATCACTCTGGATACCATAACTTGAAAATGTTTTGACTTTCCTTATTGAAACCTCAACACTTAAATACTTACAAACTTATCATAAACATAGCATAATTTTTTTCATAAGAAAAAAAAGTTGAAAACTTTGAAATGAATTTCAGTTTTCTTTAAATAAAACACTAGTTTTTCCATAAAGAAATCCAATCGTCAATACCATATCAAAGTGTTCACTTCCTTAGCATGAAATCACATGCACATTCATAAACATCCATAAACATATCATTATCATAGCACAAACCCAAAAATCACATCTTTATAATAAAACATAACGTTTTAGCTATCGATTCATAAGTCAATATCGAAACCACAACTAGCAACATATACATATATTCAAACCATATAATATTCCAATCAAACAATCAACTTATTGTACCATCCAATATTAAATACATATAAAAGTAAAACTTTCTCAAAAGTTAAAGAATTTACTCAACAAAAATCCTTTGAAAACTTGATACATTTCAGAATTTGGAAAGCTTGGAAAACCATAAAATCCACTCGAAAATAGGTCAACTTCCCCTCGATTTTCGGGCATGTAATTCTTGGATTTTGGAAAAGTCGTAAATAGAAACGTTTTAGGAAATTATTTTCTCAATACCTTTGTAAAAAGAAACACTCAATTTCGGTTATTTTTGAGGAAGAAATGGCCCAAACAAGAAGGACCATTTTCGGACTTGGATCTCTTAGTCCAAAAACATGTCTGAAAAAAAATGAATTTTTGAAATAGCCAAGCTCGAAATTTGAAAATGTGGTACAAATAAAAGTTGTAGATATTGGAATTTAATATGGTTTTAAAAAAAGAAAATCTCAATTTGGGTCAGAAATGAGGATGATATGGTAGAAGGAATAGGAGGTAAAATGTAAAGAAGGAAAGACTATTTATAAACAAGAGAAAAAAGGAATTACCTAAACACCCTTGTCCTTTGCCCTCCACCCACCTTGCACCACCTCACCACCTTGTCCCCCTTACATTTCTAAACCAACATGCATTTAATGCATATATGTACTTATGCCTCCATATGTTTTCCTAAGCATCTTTACATTTAAATATAAAAAAAATTAATCAAAGAAACTTATCTTACTTACATAAATGATATTTAAGTGAATACATATGTATACATGTAAATGAAATCCTAACTTTAGTTATAAATGAATGTATTTACATATTCTATTTTGATCATAATATTTCTGACAACTTTTAGTCAACGAAAAATCAATAAAATCAGAAAATGAATTCCTGTCACTTTTTCGATTTTTCTTCGAACCAAATATTTTCGTAAACAAAATTTAAAATTTATCTCTCCATCATTATGTATCATTTAAAAGAGTTTTATTTTCATTATAAATTCTATATATTGAATATTTAAAACTAATTAAGTATTCGCAAATCAAAGGAGTGAAAATTCTAGGTCGTTACATCGGTGGAGCCAATAGGACATAGTTGATTAAGATGACTCAGCCAACTCTAAATAGGAGTTTATTATTCCAATTCGATGACTTTCTATTAATTTTATTAATTACCATTTGTCAATCTTCCTTTTTTAGTTTAGTTGGTCTAATAAGGTTCTTATGTAGTATATAGGGAACTTCATGGTTTAACAATTGAGGGTATTAGCAACACGATTTTCAACCTTATCACATCAGTTAGAACTAAAACCGAGCTTTTGCCGAAGTTAATTTTGAGCCCCGAAAGCATTTTAAAGCTGTATAGGATAAATTTTAGAGTTTTAATGCGGCTAGATAAATGTGATGTAAAACACATGGTATCATTAGCAAACCAAAGAACTAAAAGTCCATCATTGGTTATATCGTTACGTACTTACACATCCAGAACCCCATTTTAACCGATAGTTTGATAATCCTAGAAAAAAACATATGCTACTAAATTGAACGATTTAGGCGACAAATAATCGCCTTGTCTAAGACCACATTTTGATTGGATTTCGTTTCCTAGGATACCTTTAACCATTATACTCGAATTTCCAGTTTTAAGTAAAGTTATAATCCACCTTACCCATTTAGTGTTGAAGGCCTTAACCAAAATTAGGTCTTCGAGAAAAAACCAATCAATTGAATAAAAAGCTTTAGCAAAGTCACGTTTAAGGAGAGCACATGTAATATTATTTTTACAATGGTAATTTATAAATTCTTGAACTACAACAACCCCATCCATGATACTCCACTCTTAATAAAAGTGGATTGAGTAATGTTAGTTATGTTCATTTTGTTGCTTAGCATATTCACTAAGGCCTTTGAAATGATTTTAAGAGAACAATTTATTAATGAAATATGTCTAAAATCCTTGAGCTCTATTGCTCCCAGTCCCTTATGAAGTAGAATTACATTAGTAAAGTTAAATCTTCATAGTTGTAGATTACATTGTAAAACACATCGAACATTTTAATTAAGTCAAACTTTAAAACATGCCAAAATTTCGTACAAAACAATACGGGAAAATCATCAGGTCCTGGCAATTTATCACTAGGAACATCGTTAATGGCCCCAAAGATTACTTTCAGAGTAGAAACTACCCAGATCATCAAAAGCAATCCTAGTATTTCTAGGGTAATGATCATTCCACCATGCCTTAATTCTGTGCCTTTTACTGGTTCCAAAAATGTCTTGGTAGTCGTCAATAAAGGCAACTCTGAGTTCATTTTGATCGGAAATTTCCACATTAATTTTATAATAATAATATTATATGTTATAATTTTGAATTAATGCCTTAGAACTTGATATAACATATGAATATATGTTTACTAAGTTAAAAGTTAGATATTCGATTTTGGATTTGAAATTGAAAACTTCGATGTGGTCAAATTGTATTTGGTAATTTTATAAGATTATACTTACTATTTCATTTAACATAAATTTAGAAAATATAATATGTATAGTTAGATTTTATATCACACACGCGCACAAACACACACGCACGTGCGCGCGCACGCACACACACAGATATATATATATATATATATATGTATGTATGTATGTATGTATGTATATACATGATAGATATAAATTTCAATATCAATACATGTACATATTTGACCATATTCACATCACTTATGCTATATATTTCACATGTGCATCATATACATACATACATACATACATACATACATACATATATATATGGATATATTAGATATGTTCATTCTCACTCACATGTCATATACAATTAACGTAGTTTAATTTTTTAAGATATTGACATAGTAGAGAGAAGGACTTGGCTTAATGGGAATTATTGGAAATTAAAAAGGGAAATTTTAAAGAGAGAATGCAAAACGTTTCTAATTAATTTTCTCTTTTCTTACTTCATCCTTAGCTACCACCCCTTCTTTATACCATATATCCATATTAAATATATTTAATTAATTATATGAATTAAATGAAGCAAACCATTTAAATAAAATATGATTCTATTAAGCAAATAGATTATATCTAGTATTAGATATAAGATTTAATAGGCTGCTAAGGTCCAATTAGGTAAAAGAAATTGAAATTTACCTATATTGCCTACTCTAAATGGACACGGTTCCTTCAATGGTATCAGAGCCCATATGGTCTATGTAGTATAATTGACTAGAAATAAGGGCCAACTAATAAAATTTCCTGTCTAACAAGCGTCTAGGATAATAGTGTCTAGGCTTGGGGATGAATAAACAAGCATTATCCCTTCTTTAGCTAATACCTTTGCCCGAAGGGTGGAATAAGTCCAAAAGATTAGCCCAAATGTAAGGTCCGAAGTAATTTTGAGTCTTGGGCTAATTTTCAAACTGAAATTTGAAATTTTAAAATTATATTTTAAATTGAAAGGTTAAGTATAAAATATAAAAGGAGCTTTATAAAACTTATAACATAGATTGAAGTTTTCCAAAATTGTTATAAGAAATCAAATAATTAATTTTAAAATTTTAATATATCTAATTAATATTATTGATTAAATTAAATAATTAATTAAGAGCTGAATAATTAAAAACATATATACATTGATATATGTATGTAATTATAATTGTTATAGTCGTATAATTATCCTAAAATTATATAAGACAAATAAATTTACATTTTAGAATTAACTAAGATATTGAATTAAATTTTAGTTAAATAAATGAATTTATTGACTAATTAAATAATTAAAGTTAACTAATATACATATATATATATATTGATGTGTATATATAAACAAAATTATCAATGTTGTAAGTAGTCATTTATTTGAATGGTTTACGATGAATAATATAAAAAAATTAAATTTTAAATAATTTAAATTTTTACTGAATTTATTAATTAAATTAAAATATTAAAATTGATTAAATACTATTTAATTAATATGAATTGGAAGTTAATTAAATTTGATTTTATAAATAAGAACCAAAATTATTTAACTATGATTTAATTAATATGAATTAAAATTAATTAAATATGATTTAACTAATAAGATACATTCATACATTATGTAGGTTGAATTAAATTATAATAGTTATAAATGAATTAAACTTATATAACTTTACATGTATAAACAAAATTTAAGTCAAACTAAAATAAACCTTAAAAAAATTAGAATAAGTACATACGTAAATTTTGTGTACTGTGATTTTAGATGTGTCCAGCACTTGAATCACAAGAAATACATTATTCCTTAAATCGACATCATCCTAATTTATACATTAAAATTATGAATCTTTATTATATAAAGTCTCCTCTCTCATTGATAGACCGACAGGTTGCTTGCATACTAACTAGTTGTTAAGAAAACTTAAGATAGGGATGTTATTTGTAGTATTACTAGTATATTGTTACATGATGTAAGATACATGCACAAATTTGTTGAGCAAACTAAGGTACATGCGTTATACTTAACTCATCACGATATGATAGATATAAGTGAATGATCATTTGCTTTATTGAGCAAACTTAAGGTCGAGATTGAGATTAGGACAGCGACAACAATTAGGAGTTGTATATGATAAAATCAGTAAAAGGTTATCCAATGCTTATGAGCCTATGATTTGTTGAACAGACTCAAGGTCAGAATCCCAATGCAAGAGAAACTTAACACTCACTAGAGGAATCGAAAAATTCATATCTTTTTCTTAGGGTTTTGAGGAATATAAAAATATAGTGGGAGTCTTATTAAAATGAATACATTTTAGCTTTCTAAAATTGTAAAAAAATATGTTACACAAATTAAAATTATCTACTACAATTAATTTGTGCAACTAATCTAATTGATAAAATTGTTTATCAATTGAAATATACTAATGAACTGAATAAGGATTGACAAAAATATAAGATATACTTACTAATATATTGTTTGGCGTGTTGCACTTCAACACCTATGGAAGAGACAAATGATACAACAAATAAATACATTCGTACCTTGGTCACTTAAATGTTTATTTGCCAAAACTATGTATTGTTTTCTAAAGGTTTTGTACCCTAAAGAAATACAAAATTATGGATTTTTTATCCATATTAGATCGCATACAAAAGGTTGTTTGGTAAATAGTCGCATTCGTAATGTATGAAATCTTAATGAAATTGTTTCTTTTGAATTAAGCAAATAAACCATAATGCAAGATTATGTGTTCAATATGGTTAAATATAACAAGAATCTTGTTATGATGAAAACAACAAAAGATTTAAGACTAAAGATAAATCTAGGAATTTGATTACTAAATGTCAGTTTTGATTAGTTTACTTAAGTGCAACCTATTCGATATCCTTAAAAAGTTAAGGATGTTCGAATACGGTTTTATAAAGAATTTAATGCAATCATGTAGTAAGGATTTTTTTAATGGTTCGACTATCTAGAAAGGAAAGCGACTGTATGACTGTGGATGTAAAATATACACAATTGGGAAGAATTAAGTGAATGGTCATTTCTTCTTCATGAAGAGATATTGGAAATGAGAATTGTATATACCTGTTATCCATCCTTTTGACCAAGCCATATTCGAAAGAATTGAATCGATCAAGCTGGAATCCAGAATGATTACTACTAAACATGGATGCCAAACATAGTCAAGGGACAAGGTTGCCAACATACAAACAACCTTTCGAAATGGTCACACATCACATTGCTTCAAGTACCAGAACCAAAGTCCAACATTCAAGTAAAGTTATGGATCAGTACATTTCCCCACATTTTTTCCAACACCAATTCGATCCACACAAACTGTAATATCCCCTACTTAGAGGCCCAAACTAACGGCTATGGATGCTGCAGTCATCCATGGTTATTAATTCTCGGAGACTAAATGCGGTAATGTTAGAAACATTGATATAATGGAAACACATGAATATGAAAAAAAAATTAAACTCATAAAACAAATTTCTCATTCCACTTCAAATCATATTTCAAACTCATTACATAACCCCAATATCGTAAACCACGTTTAGAGAAATATAATTGTTACAAAATACGCCAAGAGCGACATACGAAGATTCCCCTTTGGATGACCAGAGTCTAAACATAAGCAATTAAACAACTTTGCCATTACAACCAAAATACAGTGGAATCAAATAGAAAGAACTCCTAATACCTAGCTTGCCTCCTATACATTCCCATAAGCTTATTCGTCTAAAGGAGAACCTGAAACCTTAACTCTCAAACTACTCAAAATTAATTGAGCACCCGAGAGTTTAAAGGGAAAACATAAACTTCGAGTCAGAAAAAATGTCTGGTATGAATAATAACCCACCATCTCAAACCACATAGATATCTAGTAAGACAACGTCACATAACGGAATGGGTTTTTCCATCACAAGTATCTTAACTTAGTTTATAATAACCATATACTGTGCAATTGCATCCACAATGATTAAAACACAATGTAATAAAAGGTATTATGATGATATGCATCCATGTAATATGCCCTGGATTTCCCATCCCCCTTAATCTGACTATCTATCTCAAATTATAGTTTTTAGGGTCACGATTAACATATTAGTTTTCATGGGCTGACTAATAACTTGTTAATTCTATATGGAGTTCCTATCCACTTTCATACTTTTCATTGGGTCACTATGAAACTATTGGTTTCTACCAATACTATCATCCAATCATAGTGTTTATGGGATCTCTATGAACCTATTGGTATCTACCAATAGCATTCTCCAATCATAGTTTTCATGGGCTTACTATGACCTATTGGGTTCTCCAATAACTTCTCGCATGTCATAGTTTTCATGAGACCACTATGAACCTATTGATCTCTTCAATAACTTGTCCAGACATAGTTTTCATGGTAACACTAAGAACCTATTAGCCCCTGCCAATAACAATCTCAACACATAGTTTTCATGGGCTTACTATGAACCAGTTTAAGCCAATGATTCTTTGATCAATCTTTTGGGCATCCTACATTTTGGTCCCTTCTGGATGCGATTATACTCACACAGGAGTTAACTCAATATATATTCAATATGGGGTTAACCTGGCTAGTTATTCTGCCCTTAACACCCCAAAATGCAGTTATGGGTTGATTATAAAGTGAATATGTTTACAGAAAAAGAGCACATGATAACTGATCATAACCTAATAATATAAACATCTATGATTTAACTTCCTTATAATCATTTTTCAAATTAAATATGGTTAATACCTTTAACATGTTATCTTTAGCAAGGAAAGCTTCTTCAAAAATACCAAAGTTAAATGCCATTTCAAAATTCCATATAGCCATGGGTTAACTTTTAAAAATGAGATGGGTTTCTTGTTTAAAAACTAATGCTTTTGAACCCTTAGGCCTTCTCTTTCGAAACCATATAAACATACCTTTCAAAAGTAATCAAACCTTCCTTTCAACACACTTAAAGATATACCTTTCAAGACATTCATATCATTCCTTTCCAAAGCATTGAAAAATTCCTTTCGTAACCATTAAAGCTTATCTTTCAAAGGCACCTAGTTCAAGTAAAATTAATGGAAGTATAGCTTTGAAACCACTTAAGTGTATCTCTTTCGAAATAATTGGGTTTTGACATTAAATATAACTTCTGGTCAAAGAAAACAAAAGTGAAAGTAACCCTTTCGAAAGTAATGGTCTTCAAATAAAAGAATAGAGGAAAAGGATAGCTTTGAAACCACCCTTTCGAAAGCATCGATAAAAGTGGCTACAAAAACCCTTTCAAAAGCATTGGGAAGGCGGCTTCAAATTTTACAAGGGCGAAAGCTTCCCTTTCTAAAGCATTGATTTAAAGTCATAAAGTAAACGACCTTTAACTAATTCGAAAGCTCCTCCTTTTAAAAAAAACTAAATGTGCAGCAATTCATTCGAAAGCTCCGTTTGAAACAAAGGCAAGCGGCAATCCATCCGAAAGCTATTTAAAAGTAACTTCATGTAACGACTCGTAAATTTCGACTATTTAATTTGTTAATTTAAATTGATTTTTGTAATTTAATGTAGAAAGAAATGAAAATATTATAATTTATATTGGAGCGAATGTTAGGAATTAAAGGTTGCATTGGTAAATAAAATAAATTCTTGACAATTGGAATGAAATCCAATTGAAGAAATAGTGGAAACCATTATAATTGGTTAATTAAACTTGATTGTGTAATTAATGCTGGAAGAAATAAATTGGAAATAGTATTAATGAAATAATAACTGAATTTAATTGCAACTATACAAATGGAAGTAAATTTGAGTAAGTGGATGTCAATATTGAATAAATTAATGGATATAAAATCTAAATGAATGTTTGGATAGAACATAAGTGAATACATCGGTAGTATGGAAATAAATGCCAACATTTAATTGTAATGGCATATAAGGGATAAAGGAAAGGATTAAATTGATTTATGCAATAAAACATTGTAACGGTATTTGTTCGTAAATTTAGGTAATAAGGTAGTACGTTATTTGGAGATAAATTTAAGGGTAATAACAACTATTAAAAATTACCTAATTAATTGGTCAATGAATTTATTTGGAATTAAAGTTCATTTAAATGTTAAGGAATTATGATGTTATTATTTATAATAAACGTTACTCTAATAATTAATAGTATAGTAACGGAAGTGGGAATGCAAATTTTTAGAAGTGTAAATTTACTTTAGGTAGTAATCGATAGATTTGGAAATAAGTTCAAATTAAGTTAATTGAGAAATTAATACGTAAAGTATGTAAAGTAATTAATTGAAAGTAAATTTAATGTTGTAAATTTTTATAAAACGTAAAGTATTTTAAAACCTTAATTAATGCATTTAATTGATAGAAGTACATTTAGGAATATAATATTTATTCTAGTTAATGTAAATAGGTGTAAATTAATGCAAGGAAATAAATTTAGCATCATATATTGGATAGGGTAGTTATTTCACAAAAAGTGGAAATAAAAGAGTTAATACGAATAAAGGTGAAATTGGAAGATTTATGTAACAAAACATAACCAAAGGTTAAATATGTTATAGGATAATAATTTGTTGAATAATAAGAATGGGAATTAAGATTTGTTTATTTAATTGAATTTAAATTAGGAAAATTTGGTCATTGAAATTTAATTGGAATTAAGTGTTAAATTTTACGTTAGTAGAGATTTAAACTGAAATTTAAGAATATTAAAATAATAGTTTTGAACCCAACATTGAATCCATCTACTTAAAATTTATAGATGGAACAATCATTGATATTTAATTTAATAGAAATTTTGGGAACTTAATTTATAATTTTGAATATAATGAAATAAAAGATTTGACACTGCAATTTATAGATTTATCAACTCTAAAATGGACATAAAGATTTGTTTAAATCATTGTAAATAATTGAGAAATATAAGGTGATAAAATTTGTGAGTTTAAAATTTAAAATTTGAAAGTTGATTTAATAATAAATTTTAATTTACTCAATTAATATAAAAATAGCAATTTTGGCCACTGACTCGGATTTCGACGAAACCAGTTTCATCGGATCCGTAACGATGAATTATAATAGTATTTCAAGTTTGGTAGCGATCGGACTTGTCGTTTGATCGTACGGACTCGAAACGTCTTGAAATTTATGCAATTGAAATCAATTGAAATCAATTTGAAAATATTGTCTTTAGCATAACTTCTTCATACGAAGCAATTTGGACCTGAAACCTTTTCCATTGCGTTTAAAATATTTTAAAACACCTATTTTGATATATGGATTCACCTAATTTCGTTCCGGAGTCAGAACGGGCTTTCAAAATGGTCGCACATCACATTGCTTCAAGTACCAGAACCAAAGTCCAACATTCAAGTAAAGTTATGGATCAGTACATTTCCCCACATTTTTTCCCGCACCGATTCGATCCACACAAACTATAATATCCCCTACTTAGAGGCCCAAACTAACGGCTATGGATGCTGCAGTCATCCATGGTTATTAATTCTCGGTGACACTACGCCATAAATGGCCTACTGCAACACAAAAAAAATGTTGGCTCAGGCCCGAAAAATGTTGCCATAGGTCTATGGCAACACTTTTAGGGTGATGCAATTTTTGCCGTTGCCTTAGACCTCAAAGGCAACATTTTGACTATCTAAGGCAACATAAGTAATATTGTTGCAATAGAACCCTATTTGGGTCTATGGCAACACCCATAGGTGCCTGTAGCAACATTCAAAAATGTTGCTATAGATATTGATTTTCTGAATTTGTGGGGCCCACAATATAGAGCATATTTGATTTTTTAATAGAAATAAATATTTATTTAATAAAATGCTATTTGCATAGAATTTGATATTCAAACAGTAATTTATTTAAATAAATATTTTATTTCAACATTTGAAATAGTACAAATTCCTGACTCCACTATTTTACAATTCAATGATATATAACACTGATATTCACATATACAGATATTCCTCACTACATCACTCAGTTCACTCATTACATATGCAGTTTCAATTTATACAGACACCGACACTAACAAATATATGACGAGCCGAAGGCGAGCCGAGTGCCGAGCCGAAGGCGAGGCGAGAAGCGGGTCCGGGCGCAGCGCCGGCGGGGGTCCGGAGCACCGCAGTCCCGGCGGGGATCGACCTTCTTTGAAACGACGTAAAATGATGCACAAATGAACACCTCCTGCGAATTTGAACACCTCCTCGATGATTGACTTTTGCAACTCTTTCATGGCTTCTTCTGAATCATCCGACCTTTTTCCAGCCATCATTCTTAGCTCTGCCTTGGTAAAAGACCTGAAACCATGATAAATAAAAATTGACATTTCATCGAACATGTTGCGTGTTAATAAGTAATACATTACCCTTCATCGAACATGTTGCCTAATCACCTAATCACAATCGCTGGCATAACCACCCATTCCTTCCTTCCACAAAACAATAACAGCAACCTACCATTCCACCACCAACTTCCTTTCACCAATCCAAACTGCCTTAACCCAAACTCCTCCCTGCTACATTTCAAGCAACAACAACCTTCTCAAGCAACCACTGCATACTTCATTATCGAAACCCCTACCAGCAAACTGCATTTTCTTCCAAACTACCATCTCACAACCAAAACATCCCAAACGCGCAACAACAAACAAAGCTCTAACCTATCACTTCATATACTTCAACCTCCATCACACCTTCATATCCAACTTCTACAAACTGCGACAACCAGATTCACCATCCAGCTACAATCAGCCACAAACTCCTGCCCCTATCACCTAACGAACTCGAACCATTTCTGCACATAGCACAACAAATCCCTTCCTCTACAATCTGTCACAACCAATTCGCATCTCCTCACTAACCCTATGCCTTCACCATCACAACAACCACCTACCTGCCTTCTCCGACAACCCGAACTACCCCTACACCCTAACTTCCTCACCAATCAAACTGAAAACCAACCTGTTAAAAACTCCTCCAAATCGCGAACCCACCAGCGCCTCCCATATCAAATTCACCAACTGCAATTTCAGCAACCCATCGACCAGAACTACCTTAAATCACCATTGGCCTCACCTCCATCGCTTGAAATTTCAATCGCAATCACCCACTGCCGTAACCCAGTCCAATCATGACCTAACTCCAACAACAATCGCCGATTCACAAGTCGAACAGACATTTCCAGATCTCGACAACAAAGCAAACAGGGCTCGACATGTAGGCAAACAGCAGCGAAATTGGAGGTGAGAACGAAATGGGGAACGAAGCTTGTCTGAGATCACTACCAACCTTTGAAAAAAGGACGAGATTTTGTTTTTGGAAGAAAAAAAAGAAACGAAAATATTATTTGGAAATTAGGGATTTGGAAATTGGGGGTGAGAACGAAAATGATATGAAAAGTAAAGCGGGAAAACGAAAATTTGGAGCAAATTGTAGCGGTGATCCAGTTTAACAATCGGATTAAATGTAGACCGTTGGATCGTATTCACGCGGATTGCTAATTTTATTAATTTTTTAATCTGAATACATCTATAGCAACACTATATAAAAATGTTGCATCGTGTTACACTTTTTTAGCTAGAGCAACACATTTTTATGGCTAAGGTAACACCATAAATACAACGTTGCAGTAGGACCAAAATTTTATATCTATCGCAACATTTTAGCTGGCAACACCTTGCAAAAATGTTGCAGAAGGTCATTTATGGCGTAGTGTGACTAAATGTGGTAATGTTAGAAACATTGATATAATGGAAACACATGAATATGAAAAAAAAATTAAACTCATAAAACAAATTTCTCATTCCACTTCAAATCATATTTCAAACTCATTACATAACCCCAATCTCGTAAACCACGTTTAGAGAAATATAATTGTTACAAAATACGCCAATAGCGACATACGAAGATTCCCCTTTGGATGACCAGAGTCTAAACATAAGCAATTAAACAACTTTTCCATTACAACCAAAATACAGTGGAATCAAATAGAAAGAACTCCTAATACCTAGCTTGCCTCCTATACATTCCCAGAAGCTTATTCGTCTAAAGGAGAACCTGAAACCTTAACTCTCAAACTACTCAAAATTAATTGAGCACCCGAGAGTTTAAAGGGAAAACATAAACTTCGAGTCAGAAAAAATGTCTGGTATGAATAATAACCCACCATCTCAAACCACATAGATATCTAGTAAGACAACGTCACATAACGGAATGGGTTTTTCCATCACAAGTATCTTAACTTAGTTTATAATAACCATATACTGTGCAATTGCATCCACAATGATTAAAACACAATGTAATAAAAGGTATTATGATGATATGCATCCATGCAATATGCCCTGGATTTCCCATCCCCCTTAATCTGACTATCTATCTCAAATTATAGTTTTTAGGGTCACGATTAACATATTAGTTTTCATGGGCTGACTAATAACTTGTTAATTCTATATGGAGTTCCTATCCACTTTCATACTTTTCATTGGGTCACTATGAAACTATTGGTTTCTACCAATACTATCATCCAATCATAGTGTTCATGGGATCTCTATGAACCTATTGGTATCTATCAATAGCATTCTCCAATCATGGTTTTCATGGGCTTACTATGACCTATTGGGTTCTCCAATAACTTCTCGCATGTCATAGTTTTCATGAGATCACTATGAACCTATTGATCTCTTCAATAACTTGTCCGGACATAGTTTTCATGGTAACACTAAGAACCTATTAGCCCCTGCCAATAACAATCTCAACACATAGTTTTCATGGGCTTACTATGAACCAGTTTAAGCCAATGATTCTTTGATCAATCTTTTGGGCATCCTACATTTTGGTCCCTTCTGGATGCGATTATACTCACACAGGAGTTAACTCAATATATATTCAATATGGGGTTAACCTGGCTGGTTATTCTGCCCTTAACACCCCAAAATGCAGTTATGGGTTGATTATAAAGTGAATATGTTTACAGAAAAAGAGCACATGATAACTGATCATAACCTAATAATATAAACATCTATGATTTAACTTCCTTATAATCATTTTTCATATTAAATATGGTTAATACCTTTAACATGTTATCTTTAGCAAGGAAAGCTTCTTCAAAAATACCCAAGTTAAATGCCATTTCAAAATTCCATATAGCCATGGGTTAACTTTTAAAAATGAGATGGGTTTCTTGTTTAAAAACTAATGCTTTTGAACCCTTAGGCCTTCTCTTTCGAAACCATATAAACATACCTTTCAAAAGTAATCAAACCTTCCTTTCAACACACTTAAAGATATACCTTTCAAAACATTCATATCATTCCTTTCCAAAGCATTGAAAAATTCCTTTCGTAACCATTAAAGCTTATCTTTCAAAGGCACCTAGTTCAAGTAAAATTAATGGAAGTATAGCTTTGAAACCACTTAAGAGTATCTCTTTCGAAATAATTGGGTTTTGACATTAAATATAACTTCTGGTCAAAGAAAACAAAAGTGAAAGTAACCCTTTCGAAAGCAATGGTCTTCAAATAAAAGAATAGAGGAAAAGGATAGCTTTGAAACCACCCTTTCGAAAGCATCGATAAAAGTGGCTACAAAAACCCTTTCAAAAGCATTGGGAAGGCGGCTTCAAATTTTACAAGGGCGAAAGCTTCCCTTTCGAAAGCATTGATTTAAAGTCATAAAGTAAACGACCTTTAACTAATTCGAAAGCTCCTCCTTTTAAAAAAAGATAAATATGCAGCAATTCATTCGAAAGCTCCGTTTGAAACAAAGGCAAGCGGCAATCCATCCGAAAGCTATTTAAAAGTAATTTCAACCCCTTTGAAAGCATAAAAGCAAAGGCAAGTAATATATTCGAAAGCTTATAAAAATGACCTCTACCCCTTCGAAAGCTTGCCTTCAACACGATCCTTCCACCGTTTTCTAATCCACTACGTATCAATGGCTTGATACTATGTGTATTGGTTTCGAATGAGTTTATTAGCAGAAGTATTGTTGACGAAAGGTAGTAGTTGGAAGTGGCGAAGTGGTAAATTATGTCAAAATTAAATTTTATGCCTTATAAAGTAACTTCTTTTCATCCAACTTTCCAGATTGTCCATATATAATTGGTTGCCATTTCTTTATCTAAAATCCTTTTTCTTAAAAGGCTGCCAAAGTCAATAATTTATAATTGAAATTGTTTTAACAAATAAGTCATTCCCTACCATAAAACATTTAAACATTTAAGCCCTCCAACTTAAATAATTTAATACCCATATTAAACACTTAAGAAAAATCCCCAAAAATCATTACAATTCACTTTTAATATGTTTTCCTACAGACCCAAAATCATTATATAATTGCCTTAAATAATTTAAACCCAAAATTGTCTATTTCTTCTATTCAAAATTCATAATAAATTATCCGAAGCTTGGAACATTATGAAAATTAAAACCCATCTCCAAAATAATGCTTTACATAACATATTCAACCTCCATGGCATCCAAAACCCATTTTATATGACTTTAACCTTAAAATCGAATTATCCTTTACACAAAAATAATTGTTTAATTCAAATATGGCATATAATCAAAGCATATCAACATTCAATCCATCCAAATAGTTTGAAGTTTTAAACTTGAAATTAAAATGTTCAATAAACCATACATGAGATGGTTTAGATTATTATTCACCTTGTTTGGATAAGGAACTTGAGATTTGTTCTTGCTAATTCTGCCTTGCTTGAATCCTTAGCTTCTAATTGATTTTGATCCCCTTTCCCCTAGGGTTATGGTCGGCCCTTAATCATCCTTTGTTTATGTTTTTATAAAAGTATGAATGAGAATGAGGTAAGGGTTTAGGGGTTATAGGGTTATATACGACTATTTCCATATTACCATTGTCTTACTTAACTTAGTTTTCATATAATAAACATTCTTAAGAATGTACTTATCAACCATTTTATAAATCCATTTAATTAAGGCACGACCCTAATTAGTTTTCAAATCTCAATTCCCTTATCACTCTAGTCTCTACATTATTCTATTTAATTTATCTAATTAAATCTCTTGAATAATGTTATTTAAACCTAGGGGTGTTAGAGACAACCCTCCTTAAAGAATTTCGTTCTAAAAATTCATCAAGGACTAAATACTAATCATAGCAATCATGAGTTACATTTCCTAACTATCATACTAGCCTACCTGACTAGAAAACAGTCTATATAAAAAATATATAGAACATACCCTTATAGTAGATCATGATAAGTATATATAATCCCGTCTTCTTTCTCCTAAGTACAGTCCTTCCAGTTGTCGCTCCATTGAACTTTCACCAACTTGACTGTCTTGTTTATTAACTTCTTCTCATCTCTCGCTACAACCTAAAATGGTTTCCAAACAAAAGTCAAATGCATTTCTACTATTAAGTCTTCCAATATAGTCGGAGGAATAGTAGTCTCTGGATCATGCACACATTTACAAAGATGAGACACATGAAACACATTATGGACACCCGCCAAATAGCTTTGTAACTCTACTTTGTATGAGATCTTTCCAATCCTCTCTATAACTGGGAATGGTCCAACATATCTTGGTGCCAGTTTCCCTGACTTTCTGAATCGTACCACACCCTTCGTTGGTGACACTTTAATGAAAACCCTATCTCCAACTGAGAATTCTAGATCTTTACGCCTCTTATCTGCATAACTCTTTTGTCTAGACTGAGCTTCTTTCATCCTACATCAGATCAACTCAATCTTCTCAGTTGCCTCTCTTACCAGATCTAGACCTAAGATTAATCTGTCTCCAGTTTCCAACCAACATGTTGGTGACTTGCAAGGCCTCCTATACAAAGCTACGAAAGGCATCATTCCTGTACTACTCCAATAACTATTATTATAGGAAAACCCAAATAAGTGTAGGTTATCTTCCTAAGATCCACCAAAATCTAGCACACAAGCTCTCAACAAATCCTCAAGCACCTTGTTGACTCTCTCTATCTACCCATTTGTCTTAGGGTGATACACAGTACTCACCTTGAACTTGGTACCTAACACATCATGTAGATTCTTCCAGAATTTGGTATTAAACAAAGCATCTCTATCACTTACTATACTACTAGGAATTCCATGTAGTCTAACTATGTTCTTCATAAACAATTTAGCTAAAACAGTTGTTGTCCTGGTTGACTTAATTGGAATAAAATGGGCACTCTTGGTGAACCTGTCCACTATGACCCATATACCTTCATTTCCTCTATTCGACCTTGGCAACCGGTCTATAAATCCATGGATATGTAATCCCATTTCCAAATTGGTATCTCCAAAGGTTGAAGCAACCCACTCTGCTTTTGATGTTCAGCCTTTACCTGTTGACAGTTTACACACTGCTTTACCCACAAGCCAACATCTTTCTTCATATCTTCCTAGTAGAAACTCCTCTTCATGTCTTGATACTTCTTGGTTCCCTCAGGATGAATCGTAAATTTGGATCGATGACATTCTCTAAGTACTTCTCTCCTTAAGTCCTCAACATTCAAAACACATAATCGTCCCTTCTTTCTCAACCATCCCCTCCGGTCAAAATCAAAATCTTTTGGATCATCAATCTTTGATTCAACCTCAAGCTTTTTAATCTTTCCAACTAACTATGGATCATCTTTTTTCTTAGAAGCAATCCTTTCGATCAAAATTGGCCAGACTTCCAAGCAGGACAACATGGCAGGTGCTCTGACTAGAACTAGCAGTCGATCTTCACTGCACACTGCAAGTAGTCAATGCCTCTAAATTCTTCCATTCCATTAACATAGCTAACACAACATTATGATGTTTTATGCTAAGAGTATCTGTTACTTTATTTCCTTTTCCAGGTGTATACTCTATACCAAAATCATAAGCTGCTAAAAACTCCAGCTACCTCTGATGTCTCATATTCAACTCCCTGAGAGAATAAATATCTTAAGGACTTATGATCTATGTATAACTCAAATCTCTCCCCTAAGAGATAGTGTCTCCATACATTCAGTGCGAAGATCACTGTTGCCAACTCTAAATCATAAGTAGGATATCTCACTCCATGCGGTCTAAGCTGTCGTGAAGTGTAGGTAATAACTTTACCTTTTTTCATCAATATAACCCCTAATCCGGTTCCACAGGCATCTGTATAAACTACAGATCCTTGATTCCCATCTGGAATTAATAATACAGGCGTGAATCCTCCCTTTCAACCCAATCTTTTTCAAAATAAATTGTGCCCCCATCCCAAAATCAACCGCGGCAATCTATTGCTCCCCAAGACGACAAACTTTTGTCTTCACTTGAGAAAAGTCTTGAAACTTTGGCTAAACAACCACTCAAAGCCTCCAATCAAATGGCAGTTTGCAAAATTTGTTACCCTCGTACATGTAGATATCGATTCAGTCAATTGCAAGACTTGAAATGAAAATAAGTCAATTAGCCATGTCTGCGGGTGAACATGAACGAGGCACATTCCCAAGTCAGCCAGTTCCGAATCCCAAAAATCAAAACACAAATTCAAATCAAGCCCATGTTGTTCAGGATAACAACGTAAACTAAATGAATGCTATTACGACTTTGTGTTCCGGTAAAAAATCGATAACCTAGTTGTTAATCCAAATGATTTACCGAATGATCCTCTTGACACTTCAAAAATGACAAGCGATTCTGAACAAAATGTTGAGCCAAATATTAAATCAAATGCCAATCCAAATTATTCTTCTACTCAAGTAGACCAATCTACTAGGTATCATATTCCATTTCCTCATCGCCTTCGACCTAAAAAACATTCTGACCAAATGGAAAAGATGTTGGAAATCTTTAAACAAGTCAAAGTTAACATTCCTCCTCTTGACATTGTTCAACAAGTCCCAACTTACGCTAAGATTCTCAAGGAATTGCCAAGCATCGTCATGATGTTAGGCGAGGAAATTTCCTTAGCACATTGATCCAAGCATGGTTCGTGAGCTATTTTCAAGTCCATTATATAAGATTTGGCAAAGGGTCCATTTTTCGAAATTATGGTGTGGACATTTTATCAAAAGTTCTTTATATCTTTCAAAGTATTTTCCGAAAAGGTTCACCCTTGAATTGTTGAAAATTGACAATTTCTTTTAGGATTTATTTGTTTTTTCCAAGGAGTAGAACTTTTTTAAGAAAATTTTAATAGATTCTTCCCAAGTTTTGATTGAGTTCGATGGTAAGCTGTACAACCATTTTTCAACGCAATTGTTAAGGGCAAATGGAATTAACTGAAGTTTGATTCAGTCATCACATAATTGTTGGAGTTTAATGGTTGCGCAAACTTATTCGAATTTTGGTTAAGAAGATGTATGGATCATCGTGTTCAAAATTGCCAAATTTTAGGAGCGTGGCAATGTGATTGGAATGAATTTCGAAATGGTTACTCGTTAGAGCGGGTAATATGATACAAGAAGGAATAGAAATTCTATCAGGAAAGATTCTATCCATGAGAGTTCGCAGGGCATTTTCGTTTGCCATTGTTGGAGGATCGTTTGTTCGAGTTAAACGATATGTTGTTGTGTCACAAGTCCAAGTACTCATGCACAAGTATAAAGGTCAAGGAAAGAAAGAAATGAGAATCAAGTTTAAAAGAATGAAGCAAGGTTTAGAATGTGAAATGAAGTGAAAATTTGTTCTTTTATATATTTTTTTAAAGGAAAAATATTTACCAAAAGGAGTTTATTTTTCAAAAGGGAGATTTGATTTTTGCAATTTGGATTTTCAAATTTTTTTCTTTTTATTATATGTTTTTGTTTTTGAAAAGATTATTTTATTTTACTTTTTTGAATTTTTGTTTTTCTAAAAAAACTAACTTTAGGAAAAATGCTTGTTTTTGGATTTTTGATTTGTTTGAATTTTTTTTCTTTTCTATTTTTTGAAAGAAAAAATTATAAAGATTTTTTTTGGATTTCTTTAAAAAGAACCAAGTTAAGTAAAAAGTAGAATTTTTTAGTTTTGGATTTTGTTATTTATATATACATATATATGCATGAACTAATGCAACTAAATGAATGTAAGGACTTAATTAAAAAATTTCTATCCTTAGTAGCTCCTAACCCAAAATTGTATAATCACACTTTTTATTAGTCCAACAAAATAGTTCATAGCCATGTAACAGACAGGAGTTTTCGGTGCACAACAAATCACCATAGCAATGCAGCCGAAGGTTTAAATACCTACAGAGAAACAATCACTATAATATTTACGAATCACCATAATATTTATATATGATTATTTGCTCTGCCGTAGCCTAGACACCAAGAAATTAAATTTTTGAAAGAAGACAACTTGTCAAGTTACAATTAAGCTCTGGGTGAGCTTGCGACACTCTTAAGTCCAACGTCTAACCGTTATTATTAGCAAATTCTATGATGAAATGCAATTTGTGGGCTAAGGAAGGGGTGATGAAATCCCACACCTTATATGAATTTGGAAGTTGCCCTTAGAAAAGAAAATAAGATGGTATGAATGCAAAACAGAAATTGAACGTAAATTAATGATGCAACTATGAATGAAATTTTACTTTGTATTTAAAATTTTTTAAAATGCAAGCAACCAACAATGCAATGAAAATAAAAACAAGAGATAGAGCACGATACCAAAGCTTGTAGAATTATTAGCAATTTTTTTTATTTTTCAAAGAAGCAATTTTTTTAAGCAAGCAATTCATTTGGGCAAGCAACACAGTCTTCAACAAGCAATCCTTTTGTTCTTGTTCCCTATAATCTGCAACTTGGAAATTTTTGAACAAGGTATATGCTTTTTTCTTGTTCTTTTTTATTATTTTCGTTTTTTTCAAAGGAAAGTGATTTTTAAAAAAAAAGTATAATGCAAAATCAAAGGCAAACAAAAGCAAATTCAAATTTATTATTTTTTTTGGTCAAAAGATTTTCTCTTGCAATGCAAATTTTCGAACAAAACAAAAATTAAAATTAAAATCAGAAAACTTTCCAATAAACTAAAAAAAAAATTAATACACACATTCCCATAGTCAAAAATCAAACACACATACAACACCAATTACACAGCTAACACAAGGATCGGCTCAAATAGTCTTTATCGCAAACCTAATTCAATAAAAAAAGAATTCACACATAAAAAATTTCTCAAATATAAATATTTGCAATTCAAAATTTCGCAGCAGCCACACCAAAACAAAATTCAAATTCAAATGTCGATTGGGTGAAGGCGATTGGTTCGAGAGATGAATTGCTGCTGATGATTGTGGATTTGTAAATTGAGTTGTTCGTGTTCTGCGTTAGTGGGTTTGAAGTAAGGACGGAAGAGGGTGGATTCATTTGAGGAGGAATTGGAGGTTGTAGGTGCTGATGTCGGAGTGGCTACGAATTATAGTAGCGGCTGTTGGCGTTGTTTGTGTTGTGATTTATTAGAAGAAGATGGAACCGTTCAGGTTTTGTGATAGTGGTTTCTGGTTGCAGCGGATGGAGTTGTAAGTGCAGGCAAGTAAATGTTGAGTGTGAGCACCAGGCTAGTTCGGGTGGTAGAGGGATGCTGGTGCTGACAGGTGTGTATGTGATGATGGAATGACTGGTATGTAGGGAAAGTTGTTGTGTATTTGATGGAACAGAAATGGTGCAGTTCAAACATTGAGGTGGAGATGCAATGATGGTTTGGAGGCGGTGAGGGTGTATGATGGATGAAGGTTGTTGTTGTTTGAAGGAAGGTGGAGTTTGGAGTTGAGGAGTTTGTATGGGGCTGCAGTGATGTATGTTTGGCAGAAGGAAAATCAGTTGGTGTAATGCTTGGTGATGGACAGTGGTTTGTAACTTGGAAGCAGTGAATGTTGTTGATGGTCAGATATTGATGGTATTTGATGTATGGATAGGTGGTAGTTGAAGTATGGTTGCTACAGCAGTGTAGTTTTATGATGATGGTGATGATATATGTGTGGGTTAGGTGGAACGAAGTGGTTCTGGTGATGTATGATATATAGTAATGGCAGTGGTGTTGGGAAGTTGCTATGTGTTTGGGAAGTTAGTGAAGCTGATGAATGGTGGCAGAAATGAATGCTAGAAGGGAAAGAGAATGGTAGAATGGAAAGTTGCTGATAGAAGGTAATGTGGCAAGGCAATGTGGCAAGGTAATGGGTGATGCTTGTAGCAGTTTGTGGTGATGTTGTGAGGAATAGGGAAGTTGAATTACTGTGATTGGAGGCAGCATGGGTTTTGGTGGTTGAGGATGGTGTTGCAGTAATGTTAGTGTGTATAGGCAGTTTTTTATATGAGGAAGTGGGATGGAGAGGCTTGTTTGTGCATAGTGATGTCTAGTAGAAGAAGATGTGGAGCAGTAGACAGTGGCAAGGTAATGGAGGGATTATGTTTTTAAATGGTTTTGTAAATGTGGATGTTGCATTGGGTTGATAAGTGGGAAATATTCTTGTAAAATGTAATTTGTAACTTGAATAGTTAAATGAAATGTTTTAGCAAAAGTTTGTGAGAGTGAATTTGAATGAAACGAAATTCTACATGTTGTAAAGTTGGTGAAGAGGTTTGTGTTGTAACAATAATGCATAGAGGTGAAAATTGAAATGCACACAAAATAGTGATCATACAAAAATGCAAACTTGAAATGCAAATGCATACTTGAACAGTGAACTGTTTTGCAAATGCATGCTTGTAATGGGCAGTAAATGAAATACAAAATGTTTGTGTTTTATAACACAAAACAAAGTTGATCAAATATAAAATAATAATTCGAATAGTAAAATCATAATAAAATTGCAATTCCCCAGCAACGGCGCTAAAAACTTGTTAAAACGGTGGATTTTCTATCGATTAGAAAACCATCGTTAAAAATATTATCTGAAAAACCGCAAGCGCACAGCGTACAATTGTAGTACATATGCGAGTACAGGTCGATCCACAAGGAATGAATTAAATTTCAATAATACTCAATCAAATTAGTCCAAAGTTTTGAAGTGATATTAAACTAAGAAAATTTGTAAAAATTACTAAGGCAAAAGTGAATGAACTATGATAATAAAGAGCAATTTAGAGGCAAATCCACTTCCAATCATTCATATAAATCAACAACAAAATCCACTTGTAATCTCTCATCGAAATATTAAGTAGAAATGAAAGATGTGCTTATTATAAGTATGATTTATTTGTGCTATTAATTAGCACAACTTAAATCATCAACTCTAACACACCATTCAAACCCACTTATCAAAGCTCTTGAAATTAACATGAAACTAAATATAAAATCTATTTTAAGCATGATCTATTTACTATTAATTAGTAACATAGACCATCAAATTTTGACTCTAGTTTGAATTTCTTTATCAAAATCACTTAGGATAATGATCAAATAGTTTATACTTAAAAAAAGGAGTTAAGCATAGCTTATTTGAGATGTCAACATAGGCTATCAAAATTCACAAAAGAAAGCAACATAAACCACCAATCATTCATAATTTCATTAAGCACATAAGAGAGATTACAAATGAAATCATTGTGTTAATTTAATATGTTTCATAAGAGCTTCATTACTCCTAAATTGAAGGGGTTTAGCTACTCATATTTGAAAACATGTTAACATAAAGTGATTTCAACATAAACATAAATGAAGAGAAGTGCTAATTAAAAGAAGAAGGAACTAACTACTTTCATAAAACAAATCTAAACTAAATGCATGAATTAAAAGAGAGCGTAAGAGAATAAAAGAGCATAAATGAAAGCATAATTAAAAATTGCATGAAAGTAAAAACAAGGCTAAGAAGCCATGAAAGAAACTTTCATTTATCTTTGATTTTGTGGCTACAACTTGCATGAAAAGTAACAATCTCATTACATGAGACATAAGTCGGTATTTATACAAGCTTAAAACTATAATTAATATTTTAGGGGACTACTTAAAATACCCTTGAGAAAGTGTAATCTCCAAGTAATCATTAAGGAATTAATTAATCCCCACTAGCATGCCTTTAATCCTCCATTAACATGCGCATGTGCTTTTAATTATGGACCATATGGTAGTGGGTTTGTGGGCTCCTCCATGTTGCATGAATTCATTTATTTTCATTCTTCATTTGCCTTCAACATATGTGCATGCATCCTTCCATGAACCCTCTTCATATTTTCACTTCATTTCCTACAAATAAAAAAATGTGCAAATAAATTTTCTCAAATTAAATCATACACAAAATTACTATTTTACCCCCTAAATGAAGATGAATAAATGATGATTTGCAAACAATTTAAATTTTGGTTTAAACATGTAAAATACCCTAATATGCTCATTTATTTAATTAAAAGAAGATTAAATATAGAAGTAAAAATATGCACTTTAACGTGCATATCATTGGTCAATAAATGCTTTAACTTAAGGAATGCTTCCTCACATTTGTCCGACCAAATAAACTTTACATCCTTCCTAGTTAGCTTAGTCAAAGGCTGCCACCTGTGAGAAATCTTTAATGAACCTCCGGTAATATCTAGCAAGTCTAAGAAAACTTCTGATCTCTATCACCATCTCTGGTCTCTTCCAGCTATTCAAGACCTCGATCTTAGCCAGATCAACTGACAAACCCTTCTCTGAAACCATGTGACCAAGAAACTTAACTTCTTTCTTCCCAAAATGACATTTTGAAAACTTCGCTTCCAGGTGCTGCTGCCTCAGCGTCCCAAGAACTACTCTAAGATGATCTTCATGCTCTTTTTCATCCTTACAGTATATTAAAATGTCATCTATGAATACCAATACGAACCTATCCAAGTGCTCTCGGAAAACTCAGTTCATCAAATCCATAAAGAAAGATGGAATAAGTTAACCCGAATGGCATTACTAACCATTCATACAAACCACACCTAGTCCGAAAAGCCATCAATGGAATACTTTCCTCTGCCACTCTTAGTTGATGGAAAGCTGTCGCCAAATCCAATTGGGAAAATACTCTAGCTCCACTCAACTAATCAAATAAATCGTCGAATCTTGGCAAAGGATACCTATTCTTGATCGCCTTCTCTTTCAACTTATGATGGTCGATACACATCCTTAATGACCCATCCGGTTTTGTTACGAACACCATGGCCGCTTCCCAAGGAGAACTGCTTGGCCTAATAAAATTATTTCCTTCTAAATCCACTAGTTGCACCTTAAATTCTTTCATCTCGGAAGGTGTCATTCTACTAAGTGGTCTACTTACAGGTTCTGCTCCTGGCACAAGGTATATCCGAAACTCAATGGCTCGCTTCGGTCGTTGTCCTGTGACTGGTTCAAAAGCATCTGTGAATTCTCTTACTACCAAAACTTGATTCAACTCTTCTTCTACACCCATTACATTCAGCAAAGCACAAGCACTTGAGTTTGACTTCTCCACCGAGTATATAATTCGGCCATGGCTAGTTGGGTGTCGTAGCGATATTTCCCTATCTTGGCAAAATATCCTAGCATCATATCTATTTAACCAATCCATACCCAAAATGGTCCCAAAGCCTACGAAATCAAAAACATACAAACTGCGTGCAAACTTATGACCTAAAAATTTGAGTTCTAAGTTGTCACATCTCTTCCCCAAAGTTGCTACCCTCTTATCGGATTCGCAACCCTTAAGGAAGTAACAAGGTATGAGGGTTCTAAATATTATCAAACACTGAGATATAAATAAATGCGATGCACCGGTATCAAATAGTACCCTAACTGGAATACTATGAATCAAAAGCGTACATTTTATCGCAGTCTTTCCCTTCTCAGCAGTGGTTGGTCCAGTAGACGATGGTCCTACAGCAAAGACCTTTCCCTTGTCCGCTTTGCCAGGTTCTGGATATTGATTCTTGTAGTGCCCAATCTGGTCACAGTTGAATCACTTCACTCCCTTCTTATCTACAACCTTCTTCCCTTTTCAATTCGACATTCATGAGCATAATGTCACATTTTATCACACTTAAAGAAAACTATATTAGCCTTCGGCTTCTTCGCAGCTCGGGCCTTTTGGGTTCCTTCCTTCTTAAAGAATTTCCTCTTCTTGCCCTGAAGGCCCTGGGTTTCAATCTGCTTCTCCTTCCCATACATAGAGAGCATCTCTTCATTTCAGATTTCCATCTCCACTATAACTATACTTGGATAATGGGTATGTGGCATAGTTGATATAGCAATCTCGGGTCTTAACCCTCGAATAAACTTCTCGTTTCTTTTAATGATTTTGTCAATGGTAGCAAATCCATATCTGGACAACTCATCAAACTTTGTAGCATACTCAATCACTGACATTTCACCCTGCACCAAATCCATGAACTTTCTCAACAACACTGACTTGGCAACTTCAGACAAGAACCTCTCTCCAAATCTCCTATGAAATTCTACCCAAGTCAACTCCTCCTTGGGAACTCCCACGGAAATACTATTCCACCTATAAAGTGTTGCTCCTTGTAACTGCGTAGAAGAAAGTCTCCTCTTTTCCTCATCGTCTAATCCTAAGTTAGAAAAAATTCTTTCATAGTGCAGTAACCAGTTTTCTACTTTGAAAGCATCCTCTGTTCCCATAAACAGCTTCCCACCAAGACTGTTGTAATCCCTGCTTAACTTAGCATAGTTATTGCTAACTGCAACCATGACATTAGCTCCTTCAACAACATTAACCCTAGCTACACTTGCAGCTGCTCTAGCTTGCATCAGATTGACAAAAAACTGATACATCATCCCCATATCTACTGGCAGTGTTCCAGCACTTATATTGGCATTTGCATTTGGATTAGCATTTGTATGTCGACCTGGATTCCTCCTGGTATTAGGTTAGGCATTTCCATTACTTGTGGTGCTTCCTCCACCTAGATTTCCTCTTCCGTTTCCTGCGTCCATATCTTCCTTTCTTGTAAATCAACATATGAGCCTTAGTAAGATACAGAAGAACGGTCAAAGAGAGAGGGGAATACGTACTTATATATATAACAAATACAAGTATGTTACTAGAACATTAACCCCGCCCCAGACTCATTTTCTGATTCACTGGATTATGTTTTGAAAATCTTTTAGATTTAAATTTCCTTTTAAATTTACATAAACCTATGCTATGATCCCAACTTGTAACATCCCCCATATCGAGGCCCAAAACTAACGGCTACGGAAGCTGCAGTCATCTATAGTTATTAATTCTTGGTGATCAAATGACATTAGATACATTGATATAATGGAAACACATGAATATGAAAAAAAATAAACTCATAATTTTTTTTTCTCATTCCACTTTAAATCATATTTCAAATTCATTACATAACCCCAATTTTGTAAACCACGTTCAAAGAAATATAATTATTACAAAAGATGCCAAGAGCATATATGAAGATACCCCTGTGGATGATCAGAGTCTTGACATAGGCAATTAAACAACTTTGCCATTACAACCAAAATACAGCGAAATCAAATAAAAAGAACTCCTAATAGCTAGCTTGCCTCATGCACATCTCCGGAAGCTTATTCGTCTAAAGTAGAATCGGAAAAACTTAACTCTCAAACTACTCAAAATTAACTGAGCACCCGAAAGTTTAAGGGGAAAACATAAACTTCCATCCAGACAAAAAGTTTGGTATGAATAATAACCTACCATTTCGAACCATATCGATGTCTAGTGAGACCATGCCGCTTAGCGGAATGGGTTTTTCCTTCACTAGGATCTTAACTCTATCTATAATAACCATATACTGTGCACCTACATCCACAATGGTTAAAGCACAATGTAATAAAAGGTATTATGATGATATGCATACATGCAATATGTCTTGGATTTCCCATCCCCCTTCATCTAAGTATTTGGCTCAAATTATAGTTTCTAGGGTCACAATTAACATATTAGTTTTCATGGGCTGACTAATAACATGTTAATTCTTTATGGAATTCATATCCACTTTCATAGTTTTCATGGGGTCACTATGAACCTATTGGTTTCTACTAATACTATCATCCAATCATAGTTTTCATTGGATCTCTATGAACCTTTTGGTATCTACCAATAACTTTCTCCAATCATAGTTTTCATTGGATCTCTATGAACCTATTGGTATCTACCAATAACTTTCTCCAATCATAGTTTTTATGGGCTTACTATGAACCTATTGAGTTCTCCAATAACCTTTTTCATGTCATAGTTTTCATGGGATCATTGTGAACCTATTGATCTCTTCTATAGCTTGTCCGGATATAGTTTTCATGGGATCACTAAGAACCTATTGGCCCCTACCAATAATAACCTCTACACATAGTTTTCATAGGGTTACTATGAACCTGTCTAAGCCAATAATTCTTCGATCAGTCTTTTGGGCATCCTACCTTCTAGTCTACCTGACCTCTTTGATGCAATTATACTCACACATGAGGTAACTCAATATATATTCACTATGGGGTTGACCTAGCTGGTTATTCTGCACTTAACACCCCAAAATGCAGTTATGGGTTGATTATAAAGTGAATATGTTTACAGAAGAAGCACCCATGATAACTGATCATAACATAATAATATAAACATCCATGGTTTAACTTCCTTGTAATCATTTTTCAAACGAAATATGGTTAATACCTTTAACCGATTTTCTTTAGCAAAGAAAGCTTCTTCAAAAATACTAAAGTTAAATGCCAATTCAAAACTCTTTCATATAGTCATGGTTTACTTTTAAAAATGAGATAGGGTGTTTTGTTTGAAAACTAAGGCTTTCGAACCCTTAGGCCTTCTCCTTTGAAACCATAAAAAATACCTTTCGATAGTAATCAAACCTTCCTTTCAAAACACTAAAAGATATACCTTTCAAAACACTCAAATCATTCCTTTCAAAAGCTTTGAAAACTTCCTTTTGAAACCATTGAAGTTTATCTTTCGAAGGCACCTAGTTCAAGTAAAATTAATGGAAGTATAATTCCGAAGCCATTTAAGAGTACCTCTTTCGAAATCATTGGGTTTAACATTAAACATAACTTCTGGTCAAAGAAAACAAAAGTTAAAGTAACCTTTTCAAAAGCATTGATCTTCAAATAAAAGAATTGAGGAAAAGGATAGCTTTGAAACCAGCCTTTCAAAAGCATTGATAAAAGCGGCTACAAGAATCCATTTGAAAGCATTGGGAAGGCGGCTTAAAATTTTACAAGAGCAAAAGCTTTCCTTTCGAAAGCATTGATTTAAAGTTATAAAGTAAATAGCTTTTAACTAATTCGAAAGGAATGAATGCGGCAGCTAGGTTTTGAATAGGTTCACCAGTGGCTACCTATTCGAAAGCTCCTCCTTTAAAAAAAAACTAAATATGCAGCAATTCATTCGAAAGCTCCTTTTGAAATGAAGGCAAGCGGCAATCCATTCGAAAGTTATTTAAAAGTAACTTCTACCCCTTCGAAATCATCTTTTAAAAGCAAAGGCAAGTAATATAATCGAAAGCTTATAAGAATGACCTCTACCCCTTCGAAAGCTTACCTTCGACATAGTCCCTTCCGCCTTTCTCCAATCCATTACATATTAATGGCTTGATATCATATGATATTGGTTTCGAATGGGTTTATTAGCAGAAGTATTATTGACGAAAGGTAGCGGTTCGAAGTAGCGAAGTGGTAAATTATGTCAAACTGAATTTTATGCCTTACAAAGTAACTTCTTTTCATTTCACTTTCCAAGTTGTCAAAATATAATTGGTTTCCGTTTCTTTATCTAAAATCTTTTTTCTAAAAATGGCTGCCGAATTCAATAATTTATACTTGAAATTGTTTTAACAAATAAGCTATTCTCTTCCATAAAACATTTAAACTTTTAAGCCCTCCAACTTCAATAATTTAATAACCATATTAAACACTTAAGAAAAATTCTCAAAAATCATCATAATTTACTTTTAATATGTTTTCTAACATACGAAAATTACAGACCCGAAATCATTATATAATTGCCTTAAATGCTTTAAATCCAAAATTATCTATTTCTTCCATTCAAAATTCATAATAAATCATCCGTAGCTTGGGATTTTATGAAAATTTAAACCCATCTCAAAAATAATATTTACAGACATATTCAACCCTCATGGCATCTGAAACCCATTTTATATGATTTTAATCTTAAAATCGAATTATTCTTTTACACAAAAATAATTATTTAATTCAAACATGACTTATAAGCAAAGCATATCATCATTCAATCCATCCAAACGGTTTGAAGTCTTAAACCTGAAATTAAAATGTTCAATATACCATATAGAGATGGTTTGGATTATTCACCTTGTTTGAATAAGGAACTTGAGATTTTTTCTTGTTTAATTCTTGCTTGAATCCTTAGCTTCTAATTGATTTTGATCCCCTAGGGTTATGGCCGGCCTTAATCTTCTTTTGTTTATGTTTTTGTTTTATGAAAGTATGAATGAGAATGAGGTAAGGGTTTAGTGGTTATGGGGTTATATACGACTATTCCCATATTACCCTTGCCTTACTTAACTTAGTTTTCATATTACAAACCATTCTTATGAATTAATTTATGAGCCATTTTATAAATCCATTTAATTAAGGCACGACCCTAATTAGTTTTCAAATCTCAATTCCCTTATCACTCTAGTCTCTACATTATTCTATTTAATTTATCTAGTTAGACCCCTTGAATAATGTTATTTACACTTAGGGGTGTTACACAAACAAGCTTAAAAACCAAGTGCAAAAGGATCATAAAGCGAATGCAAGACCTTCTCAAAACTCCACGAGCTCCAATCCATCTAAGTGATGGCAATGGATCGGTACCGATCTATAGGATCTCATGCGAACTACCTCAAAATCCCTCTACTTCCACATGTTGTCAATAACAACCCTTTCCAAGCTTTAGAATACCGATCGATCTCCTTGACCACTTAAAACTAACAACTTCATTTCATCACTAATCCATCTTATTAGTCCAGAAACAAGCTTCTAATAAGGCAAACAAGATGGAAAACATGAAACTACCAACATGTCACCATAACACAATTGGAATCGATCCATGAGTGGATCTTATGGATCGGTATCGATCCATACTTATGGATCGGTCCTAGACCAGTACCGATCTATAGATATTTGTTGACATGGACATGCACTACAACAAATAGGACTTTTTATAGCGTGTAAAAACCGCTATAAAAACTTTCTATAGCGATTCTATAATCGCCATAGATCAACATGGTGTAAAAAGTCTGGTAGATACTATAGCGTGTCATACTTGCAATGGAAAACGTATTTTTCTTGCCATCTAAAATAGGCCATATTGGTGCAATTTCTTTTCTATAGCATTATAAAACGTGCTATATAACTTTTTATGATGCATTTTAGTTGCTATAAATATGTCGACATGCTATATTATTATAGCATTTGAACGCGCTATGGAATCATCGTGTCAACCTTTTATGACACATTGAAATGCTATAGAAAATTCATTACTATCTATTATAGCACCGTCTTATTGCTATGAAAACTATTTACTCTTTGCAAAATATTTTGTATAGCACTAACATGATGCTATAGTATAACAAAGCTGAACAAATTTTCTTTTTATTGCATAGTTAGAACGCTATAAAAAAATTCTATTGCACATTTTTTGCTGCCATAACATTCAAAGCTTACAATTTTCAATTCTACTTATATATTATAACTCAAAAAACCACATTCATCACATTAACATAAGTACACAAATTGAGTCATAAGCCAAATCACAAAATATATATATATCCATAATATTTCATACATGAAGAATTAAACGTAAATATTTGTGATAAAAATTAAACATAAGTACACAAATTGAGTGTAGCATACCAAAACAATACATACTAAAAATATTTTAATGACCGTCGATAAGCATGACCGATTTAAAAGAGAAAGAGTGCGACATCATGTATCAACCTCAAAAGCATCATACAACACTTGTGAAGAAGAAACACAAACATACATATGTTAGTCAATATATACAAGTATGTATAAGTACGAAAGATGCATCGCCAAAGACTAAGTTACTGAAACTAGCATAACCCCTAATGAACCTGTTATTGTGATCAATCATGCTTTAAAGAAGCACACTAAGGACAGTGGCACTGGCTTGCTAGGATTCTGGGAAAAGTTATAATCAATACAATCTGAAATCTAAGTTTTATCCACTACTTCAGAACACAACAAGAACCAAATAATGTTTATATATATACATCTACATCTATACCCTAGTATGGTACATAAAAATGAACTAAATCAGTCAATCATTTACACTCCACCTGTCAATGTCTTGCACTATCTATATATTGTATTGTCAATGTCAGTATTATATTGACACAACGATATACTCCGTCCCAGCCGGTTGATAACTATGGTCGGGGGTAGAAAATGAACAACCTGCAAGCGAAATCAACCCACCAACTCAAAACAAAAATTTCATTATATGTTATATATATAAATATAATGAAAAAAGAGTATGTGCTACAAATATATGTTTAACCAATTACAATAGGATGTTGATTAGTGAGTATTGACAAGACAGTACTATTATTCTGTTACTATACCATCGCTTAGTTATAGCTTATCATTAGCAACAATAAACTATTGCATATTAATAAGGTCACACCTACCCGAAAATCCATGTGATTTATATATTTAAAGAGAAAAAAAATCAACCTTTGTCCTCTTAGAATCCATTTTACACGGTGCCAAAAGGTTAAAATAAGACCCATCAGAAGCAAATGCTTTAACATCTACTCGTTCCTGCATGACATACAATATTAATTTAACAGTTGAACAAAATTTAATAACAAAATTCCACTTCTTAGTACCTTTCTCTCAAGCTTAAAAAAAGAAATCCCAGCACTATAGTGTTTAGAATCACAAATAGATATTGAGATGCCAATGATGATTTGAAGAATCCTGTGTATAATCCTGTGGAGATAACATAACACAGTTTTGACACAAGCCATCAACCTTTTCTAAAATTTGTAAACTTCTTCTTGAGGTGGAAAGTTTCATGTCCATGGACTTTGAGCTATGTCTCAAGGCAAATTTTGCAGATTTAACTGCTTTAGATATTACTTGAGTATCGGTTTCTGTATTATCAAATGGTTCAACTTCCACTACACGATATGTTAAAGGTATTGGCGAATCATTTTGATGCCAACGAAAAACCTAATTGTTTTAGAAGCAGCATCACTTCCTCCCATGTCATGTTCAACACTCACATGCACCCTCGTTTTGGATGAAAGCAATAGCTTTTAGGCAGTTCTGATCAGAAATTATTTACAAAACATAAACAAATATCATACCTGTTAGTTTGATGTTGAACCATCCAAAACGACGACTCGTGTCTAGAAGATAAATCCATAATCAAAACAGCTTCCTAGGCATAACTTGAATTAAATAGTTAGAGATGGGAAAGCTAACATTGAGAAGTATTCATAAGATATAATTCAAACACCTAATTACCTTCTCAAAATCCAAACCACCTTAGAACAAATAAAGTGAGATAAACTGGTCTTCTTATGTCAGCTGAATAGATGAATGCACTTCCACCAGATGATACAGTACCATGCTGTTTCTCCACCATATTCCCTTCAACATTTTTCTCCTATATAGCATACTCTGATTCATAGGGAAGCTTGTTCTCCAACTTAATAGTTGAATTAACAGATATTTTCCAATCAAAAACTGCAGCATTTAATTCAGTGTGAAGAGCTGATGCATCAGTTCTAACACTGAGCCAGAAGTACGGGTTAGTATTGCTATTAGGATTAGAATACATAATCATATCCTTCTTCTCAAGTTGATTCAGCTTCAGAATAGAATTGGGTGATGCAGTAACATTTTTATTGGTATTTTGTCTCAACATCGAAGCCTTTTGGCTGGGTTTTTGATCCTTCCTTGAATCTAAACCAATAATCTAGCTCCAAGTATATGGCTCTTGCGAACCTTTGGTATAAGGCTGAACTTGCAAACACAGGTCTGCTTCCTTCGACATACTCATCCATGGCAATACACCAGAAGAAGTAGGATGCATAACAGATAAAATGTTCCTCATATTATCAGGAAGCTGTTGCCTTGTATGTATCCAATGCCTTCATCTAACAAAATCCAGTGTTGTTGGTGAAGCACACTTGGAAGAATTAGGAGGCCGTTTTATGTTTTCAAACTCGATGCATAAGCCCAACCATCCTTGTCAACAAAATAAGAATTGTCCATTCTCCAAGCAAGCTCTTTTCATTCATTCCAAAAAGCGGTTAATGTTATTAAATAGGCATTAATCGACTTTTAATGTTAGTTGAACACTTGATGTTTTCTATATCATAAAAACAATAAAGAAGCACAATTGTTACTGTAAATAAAAATAGTTAAACTATTCAAACATTCAACAATTAGATTTCTTACTCTAAAGAAACACAGCCTAATCATTTATAAAGATAAATAAATAAACATATAATATAGAGAATCTAATGTTCCTCTTCTCAACGCTTCTATTTTCTTTTGTTTCTTAGAACTATTGAATTTTAGAACCCTTTGATAAAAATACCACTATCCATGAGATGTTGATAAAAATTAAAACTTAGGTAATTAGAATCATAGATGTGTGAGTGGAAGGGGAAATCACTCACCTGACATTCACTAGCGCCCATCCTATTCACGAACGTGACCACCAGTCATCAAGTTGCCTCCAGTCATCAAGTGTAAATTGAGATTTCATTTATGATCCAATACATTTGATACATCATAAATGAGGTGAAGACACGGTAGCAGTCAAGAGTACCTTGAATGCATAGGACATGTTGATAACAACATACTTTAAAACATTGTTATATGTATGACTATACGTTAAATATTGGTATATGTTTGCAGAGCATCATAATTTTTTATTATGAAATAGGGTATTGCAATTTGAGGGACATTTTGACAACAACATACTTTGAATAAATTAGAGTTTGTGAATAAATTAAACGGTAACTGCATTGCGAACTATAACTGCATCATGACCTGCAAACTCTATCAGCACCCAACTAACCTCGTTAACATTGGAAAAGGCATAAGGATTGATCGCAGGTTGGTTTATGCAGCACAAACTATCCGTCCGTTGCAGTTTCAGCGCAGGTAAGCGAGTTATTATTGGTTTACTAAATTTATATATGCAGCAGTTAACGGGTATAACATATAATATTAAACATAAACTTGCTCCTGATGTATAAAATCTTTTTAAACTATAGGCTTTATGATTACAATAGCAATAAGATTCTACTTGATAGCACCAAAATAATATTAGTTAAAATTTAGTTAGAAATGGTGGAAAAGTACCTTAAATCAATCCACTTCAATGCAATCCAACTGATGACTTAGGCCATGTAATGAAATTGCTGATCTTGACTTCTCCAGTTATGGATATTTTTCAGCCATATAAAGTTCCACATCAAGTATTTTTCATGTAACCATGCTCACTTTCACCCCATGAGCTTCCAAAGTATAGCCATTACAAATACTTATATGAGAAACTTAGAATGAACAATTTGTCTATTAGAGTTTGTTTCAGGAGACAAACTTACAATGCCAGCTTATAGAAAATAGTGCAAACTTTAACATGATGTTTGCAGTTAGCAGTTCTTTAAGATAGTGCAAACTTATTGTTTGGGGGATGTTTAAATTGATAATACTCACTATTAACAAAGATAAAATTCAATTAAATTCCCTGAATAATTTTTGAAAATTGATGGGTGTTGTCCCACAAAGAAAAGCAAAAAACTTACTGTAACTTAGTATATTAAAGCACATAGTCCAATACATGTTAGAATCCTTGCATTATTTAAATGTAAATGATAAACATCAAAGATGGTTGACTTACTTGTTTGTTGTATCTATGATATTAGCAGCTTCGTTTTCTCTGCTCTGACATTATAGGGTCAAATAGCTTATGAACTCATGTACCTGCTTGGTTAAAATAATTTAAATGCAGTTATATATGGCCTCTTAAAAAAGTAGTGTGCCTATTAAAACTGTTTGACCAATTGATAGAAACTTGGATCCTAATTGTCAACTTACCTAAAGCCACAAGGTTAAAAAAAGCTAGCTGACATCTTTACTGTATTGTGGTTTCTTGGATGTTTCAATCATAGCACAACAACTATTAGGTCTACTTCATATTTAACTTGTCAGTAAAAAGATTTCGATTACCAAGTCATAGACTACCAATTAGAAGATAAAGTATTGATACTTATGTGGTTATGTGCCACTGCTAAACATGTCACTTAGCCAGAGTTTTTGTAAATTGGAACACTTGTAAACCGAAAGCATATTTTCTCATGGGGGTTTGAATATAAAACAATCAGTTGTGCAACTTCTGTAGAACTTTATCCACAAATTAGTGCTTAGTTCACCACATTATTTGCCTGTAAAAATCAATTATTGAGCAATATTAAACAATTCTAGCTACTGAACAACATTCTATTAGAGATAAGACATGCACTGAAATAGAACTTGGGATAGCGATGACAAATCGTGACTTAAGAAGAATAATATCATCACTTCCTATATGCTTCTAGCTCCTAACTGAATTTCACTAACCTGCACTATTTTTTTGAACCACCTTACAACTTCACTCATTTCCATCTTCTATCAAATGTCCAACTAGACATTTGTCAGCCAACTTTGCAACATTGTGGTAACATCTCAAGAAAAAAAAACGATAATAGAGTACAAAAATAAAGATATAATGATAAAATTCCATTGAAAGCAGTCTTACTAGCAGCAAGTGTTCATCATTTAATAGTAGATGTTAAAGGTTCTGTACGTTACATCATAGAACTTCGATTTAACAAAGGATGATTAAACAATGAATCTGTGGTAGAAGACAGAAAATTATCTGTGCTATACCTATTATGGATTCTAACTTACAGGTTCGGTTTGCAGAAAATCTTTCTGGCCTATGGACACAAGCAACAACAAAATCAGTCGACTCATTACCAACTATGTGATTGGTGTCCGGTAAAGGAACCTATAAACCTTCTGTACAAATTAAAGAACTGTAACCATTTAATGAAGACAACAGTTGCTAGTAAAAAAATGAATCGCAAGAAGATTAGAGTTAGGGCTTGCAGACCTAAACATTCTAAACAAAATCAAACAAATCAGAAGACAATAAATTATACTATATACTTACCTAACATTGAATTTGTGAAGTCGTATATTCTTCTTCTCGGTGCAATTAACAAAGATCATGCAAAGGGCGATTAGCTTTCCTATAAGATTCAATTAGGTCAGCAACAAATATGATAATTCTTTTATAGGTGTCTTCGAATAGGAAAGGAATTAGGATAATTTTAGATTTTAGTGAGTTTTTTTAGATTTGAGAGGGAATGAACTTCTTTGTCTAAGTTTTGATAAAGCAGCAGCGTGGGAAAACAATTTTTTTTGCTTAAGTGTTAAGCGGTGGGAGGGAAAGAATTTATTAGCGGGAAGGAACAAAATTTTCACCGCCTTACGTTTACAGCGTTTTAATCCTTTTTTAAGGCGTTTCAAACCTTTTTTACTTTTGTCAAATAACTAATAATTGCAATGCATGTTAACACGCTGTCATATCATGCCATCAAAAGTGACTTTTCTTGTAGTGATGTTTTCTCGAGTGGAACCGCTCTTGGACATAGAGAACATTGAGGAGATCATGGATGAGAGCTTTTAGGCGACCTATAGCTATAAATAGGAGGCTAGAGACTCATTTTAGGATCTTTTTTACTTTCTTGCAAGTTTTCCATAATTCTCTTTTAGCCCCATGGATCACAACCGATCCATAAGAACAATACTTGTAAACAACCACCAAATCAGGAACTAAGCTAAGTGGATGTAGGCAAGGATTGGTCAACCCACTATCAAACTTTTGTGTCTTATTTTTTTTCCTTTTTTCTATCTAGTATCTTCACTCTTTTATCTACTATACTTATTTAGGTGTTTGTGCCACTTTTGTTTCAAATATTTTGGTGCTTTCGCTGAGAATACTTGAACTCATTGATTTGAGATATGAAAAGGTTTATGATGATGAGATAATCAACTAGAAAGACCGCTACTAGAGGAAATCAACAAGGGGATAGCTAAGAGGCGTCCTTAGGATCCAATCACCCTTTCATCTACATAACTAGGAATGAGATAGAGACCATGATGAATGAAATGCAGGAAAGTATAATAGCCCGCTAGGAAGAGATGATAGAAGAATTTTTCAAGAGATTGGGACGGATAGAAATAGCCGGAGTAGCTGCAAACTAGAATCAATGGTCTGAAGGTGGAGAAAATGCACTTGGGAGTAGAATGGAGAAACTTGGAGGGACCCTCAAAGGAGTTAACTGGTCGGTACCGAACCCTGAGCACCGATCGATACCAATCCTCGAGGACACAGAGGCATGGCCAATGTTGGCTTGGGTAGAAATAATGCACATCTAAAAAATAATGCTGAGCATTTGAATGTGATTAGAATGTCAATGCACGACCGGAGGAGGACATGCACGAATTCCCTTATGGGAAGGGTCAAGCTGAGAACCCAAATTTGAGAGTTCCTTTAGATGATAATGATAGATTGCTGAGATAGTTAGACAAGCAATGAGGGGTTGACTACATAACGGGAGCCTTAAAAATGTGAAAGGAGTACATTCACTCTGAACATTAGATATGCTAGGAATCCACTAGATTTCAAGCTACCGACATTGGAGATGTATGATGGAAAGATGGATCTGATAGCTCATTTGATGAGGTGCATCCGGCACATGGAAGTGTTGGGTGTGTCTGAAGAAGTGACAGGACGGTGTTTCACTTTGTATCTGACAGATTTAGCAGCATTATGGTTTAGACATTTGGGGAACAATTCCATCAGCATATGGGTTGAATTGGTAGATAAATTCATGAAACAGTTCCCGGTCCATATTTCACGACCCAAGAAGTTAATGACACTATCGGGTGTGAAGCGGAGGGTCGGAGAGACCTTTAGGAGTTTTTTGATGAGGTTCAATATAGTGGCTGTCGCGGTTGATATGCAGGACCCATTATTGATACTAATGGCAGTAGTTTTAGGAGTAGCTAATAAGAGGATTTCAAGGCTGGTTTGAATGGGTTCCTTCCATGGATCTCGCATAATTTTACCATGAGGCCAAGAAATACCTATGTCAGGAGGACGCCGAGGCTGTGAGGACAAAAGTCAATGTTGTAGATAGCGGAGGACCGTTCAGGGCAGGATCAAGCAAAAACAAAGGTAATTGGAAAGCCGATGATGGGTTTAGACGATCAAAGCAGCAAAAAAGGTAGCCGAAATTTTCTTCTTACACGAAACTGAACGAGATACCAAAACAAATTTACCTTGACACTAGAGGACGGATCCCCTTTCGAAAGTCGGCAAGGAGAGAGCCCACTGACCATAAGAGAAGGTCAGGAAATTGTTGCCTATTCCATGAACTAGAAGGGAATAACACAAATGATTGCATGCACTTGTGTGATCTGATCAAGGAACGGGGTAGAAATGACCAATTGTAATAGTATGTGAGAAACCGAGCTGTGGTGAGGAACATGAGTAGCTATCATCTACGGTGAATTGTACTAGCCTTGGATCAAGCTCAAGGATAGACATCTCTTGATTGGGATGGCAGGGAATCGAGTTTGGTTTTCGCACTCTATCTTTACTTTTAATAAACAATGCAATATTATAGTCGAGCCACTTACTCATGTATGGGATCTCAATCGGTCCCTAGACATGCTCCGCGCTAAATGCTAGGTTGTCATACCTAATGAGGCAGTTATCATGCTGTTTGACTCTATGTTTATTAATATTTGAATTCAATCCAGCAGATGAATCCTTGATTATTGAAATCCACATGAATGTGATGACCGATATTGATCATGGTAGTCCTGACCGGAGAAACAGGGCGATGACCACAAGGTACAAGCTCCCTTGTTGGAGAGAAAATAGATGGACTTGTACGATATTTTTTGCATTAATTCCTAATCGAATAGTCAGGACCGGAGTGCAGGGTGCAGGTTCCCTAGCCGGAGAGCAAAGGGATGGACTATTATGATATTGATCGCTTTAAGCCCCAACTGGAGAGTCGGGACCAAAGTGCAATGTACAAGTTCCCTTTCCGAAGAGCCAATGGATTGGACTTGTACGAAAAGTAAGTCACCTTGTCGGAGCTTGAGCAGATGGGCTTGCTACGTCGCTAAGTCCCCTTACCGAAGAGCAAGCAATCGGGCTCAACAAGGGTCCGGAGAGACCATGGATTTAATTATCGGCCCGGAGAGGCCATGAATTCAATTAACAATCCGAAGAGATCGTGGACTTAACTATTGGACCTGAACGACCATGAATTCAATTAACAATCTGGAGAGATCGTGGACTTGACAATCGGTTTTGAACAGCTACAAATTCGATTAATGATCCAAAGATATCATGGATTTGACTATCAGCCTAGACATGCTACAGATTTCAACTAACGGTCCGATGAGATCGAGATTTTACTATTGGCCTGGAACGGCCATGGATTCAATTAACAATCCAAAGAGACCATGGATTCAACTAACAGCCCAAAAAGTCTATGGATTCTGCCAATGATCTAGAGAGATCGAGCTTTCAACTATCAATTCAGACCAATTAGGAAGTGAATCGGTCATTTAATACATGACCCAAAGAAACTGAATTTAAACCTTTGCTTTCAAGCCATTTGAACTTGAAACGATTGGGTAGCAATTATCGAACCGAGCCATTGATTTCAACATGTTACTGCTAACTCTCGGATGAATATGGAATGATCCTGATTCGTGGAATGACCCATGACTTACTGATTCCATAAGAACATAGAATCATCGTCTATAAGTGACACTCAAGCAAGGACTCGAATCCTTAATCTATTACGGATTAGAACAATCTTTGATTTAATGGTGAATCCAAAGGAACAGGATGATCTGCCATAGCTTGATCGGCTACTAACTAGAAAACTCAACTATTAACGTTCCATCGACTTTGACATTTGTTCTCGAATCAAAGCACATCTTGTTAAAACAAGATATGCTTTAGGAGGCAAGTGTTATTGTAACAACCCTGTTATTAATTAAGTTTAATTGTGGTTAATTAATTCTAATTTGTAATTTGTAAGATTTAATTGTGAAATTAAATCCAGCTGTTGTAAATATTTGATTTGAATCATCTTAACTAATTTTAAGATTTTATTATGAAATTTAATCTGGTGTGAATAATTGATTTAATTTATGGAATTCAATTTTGTCGAAATATTATTTAAATCGATTATTGGATTTTTTAGATTTTAAATAGATTTGCTTATGAAAATTTGAATTATATTATAAAAAGATAATCTATCTTAGCTTAGGTGATTTACTTGGTTAGGCTAATTAAATCTATTAATTAGGCTAAAGGAAAGAATTCATTTTATTTTATTTTGGGCCTTAGTGAAGTACAAGCCCATTAGTCTAACCATATCCATTTTTCTTACTTTTCTAAATCATATACGTTACTTTTCTCCTCTCTAAAAAGAAGAAACCAGGGCTAATTCCTCCTTTTTATGAATCAAATTCATCTTCTATAAATTAGCAAGAAAGCAATGGAGAAGCAAATAAGAGCAAGGTCTAGAGTTTGGAAGCTTAAGCAAAACTGAAATGGAACCTCTTAGCTAATTTATTTATGGATTTAAGGTGAATTGAAAACTCACATATCTATCACTATTAAGTCTTAATGCTTTGAATTGAGTGATACGTATCACTAAATAGTTGAATGGTTTGAGTAATTTAATTGAATTGTTGAAATATGCAAATTGGTTGCTGAAATTTATTTGTGAAAATCGTTGTAGTGGAACAACGATATCTCAGTGTGGAATGATCCAAATTGGTTCAAGTTTATTTGGTAGAAAGCTCTTTCGATAAGCTACAAGTTTTTATCTAACCACTTTTTGAAATTCGGTAGTTTATAGGGTTGAAATTTGGTTTGAAACTGATTTACATGCTTTGCTCTGTCAATTTTCTAAGTTGAAACCTAAAACTATAATCACCATAACTTTTAACCGTAAACCTAAATTGTGCAATACTATTTTTGTTGGAAAGCTGAGACATTAAGGAACAACTTTCATGTTGTAGTTTTTCGAAAATTCTATGATTTAAAAGGTTGAAATTGCGTTCTAAAACTGGAATTCATGACTGAGTTGTAACTGGTGGAGCGGTTGAAATGACCGGTGCATTCACAACCTATTGCTTGAACCCATCTATGTATTGTTGTGTTTGTAGTGCCATGCCTAGGTGTTGGAAGGATTATTTTGGTCATTGGTTATATATAAATATATATTTATATAATAAATTTATATTGTAAGTTTAAATTGGAATATAGTTAAGAGCTAGAATTCTACGGAGTTAGTTCATGATTAAAATCTTATGATAACCTAATATTTAGTCATAATAAATTCTACTTTGTTTGTGGATTTTGAATCGTTTGATTCAAATCTTTAGAATTGAATAAAGATATATCTATTTATTTATAGAGATAAATATTTCGTTATAAACACCAATAATTTGGTTATGAGATTTTATTGAAGTTATAAATATTAAACTTGCTTTAGAAATTGGTCTAATCTCTTTTATAAATGGTTTTATCAAATAGTTATATTTATATTAAGTATTACTGGAATAAATAGTTATGGATTTGGAAATATGTTTTGTGAAATATAAATTTAGTTTATCTTTAAATAAACCGGTTATGAGATTAGAAACATGGTTTTGAAGTATAAACTTAAAGTTGTTTTATACTATTGTATAAATACTAATTTGGACATTTCTAAGAGTAATAAATATGGTTTTAGAGAATAAGTGATTACTTAAATATATATATATATATATATATATGGTTTTCAAATTTGATTTGTGAGTAATAAAATTTATGAAAATTTAAGTATCAATATGGTTTCGGAAAATGGAAAATCTTAGTTCATAAAATGAATACAATTGGAAAAAATTAGAATAACGGAAAATTTTAATAAGTGACAAAAAAATAAATGTTTTGAGAACCTTAATTCTAGAAGTACTAATAATCGACTTAGTGTTATCGACTGGTTTAAATGCTTTCCAATCACGCTTCGTCTAATATGCAATAACCCATTGAATATAATGCTTGAGTTGAATTTACTAACCCATTAGCGAATACTCGAATTCCACCGGGTAATATGAGATGCCTTGGTTAAATTCTTGTGATCGTATTTGGGAAAGTCCTTAACACTTTAGAGTTGTATACTCTTCTGGTGTGCGACAAGTGGTTGTTAGATCCTTAAGAGAATGTAGTTCAGGTTTTCTTGTGGTATATATCCATAATAAGTTATATTTACTAGATTTTAGTAAATACTTGGATTCCACCATACGGTATGGGACATATTGGCTAAGTTCTAGTGATTACTGAAGGTGACAGTATTTCGCACTTTAGAGTTTACTCTCTTTTGGTGTGCGGTAAGTGGCTGCTAGATCCTTAAGAAGTTTATTCCTAGATTTCTTTTCAAACATAATAATATAATTATATTAAATAAATGTAAATTTATCGAGTCATGGTTTCTACGATCACCTTGATCGATATGGACTATCCTTAAGATCATTATGTGATTTTGTGTTCCCGGTCTGAGTACGATCCTTCATATCGGATTGGTTTGAGTGATACCAATATGTTTGTTTGCTTCCCATGGGTTTTGAGTACAATCATTGCGATTGTTTTGGATGATCATTACGATCGGTTTGGATTAAGATCTCTTGGATTCTGGATATTTGGATTCTGTGACTATTATATGTTCATGAAATAAATATATATTCTTGTGTCTTGTGTTAGCAAAATAAATATTTATTCTTGTGTCTTGTGTTAGTGAAATAAATATTTATTCTTGTGTCTTGTGTTAGTGAAATAAATATTTATTCTTGTGTCTTGTGTTCGTGAAATAAATATATGTTCTTGTGTCGTGTGTTCGTGAAATAAATATATGTTCTTGTGTCGTGTGATGGATGTTAAGTTAATTCTATTATTCTGTGTCTAGGGACTAGTTCGTGTTTGTGACTTAAACTTATAACCCTGTTATGAGTTAAATTAATTCCCTAACTCAATATATCCTAGACATCTGTATTTACTATATTGTTTATTATTGTGTTATATTATATTCTCACCCTATTGGATATTTAGAGATAGTCTGACCCGGGTGTTATTTTGCTCGGGTCAGGCCGAGACTTTTCAAGTTACAGGACAAGTTGACCTTTGGATGTTTTGGCTAGCAAGGAGATAAACACTTTTGACTTCTTAGTATCTCATTTAGGAAATTTGTGAATATGTTTATAAGACGTACAATTGAGATTAGAGAATTGTAAAACTGTATAACAATCGAGTTTAGTATTTCATTGTGTGGACTAAGAATTTGTATATGTAAAAGTTAAGATTTATTCCACAGTGATCTGTGATTGTTATTTATATGATATATTGTTCTGATTCTGAGAAAATAATGTGTCTATTACTTTGTATTAATATTGTACACGTCAAATTCAGTTCAGATATTAAGTGAAAATGTATAAATGATGTGTCATTCTTAGTATAATGATATATTCACATTCGATCGCCCTTAAAAAGCCGTATTCTCTATATTAGCATATGACATTACTAGTAATGTTCTTTACTAATCTGGGCATCGCGATGGGGTCGTTGCAGTTATCCAGCCTTTTGACTAGGGCATACCAAATGAATTGAACCGATCAAGCTGGAATCCAAAATGATATGCCAAATAGAGTCAAGGGACAAGGTTGCCAACATGCAAACAACCTCCTAAAATGGTCCACACATGACACAACTTCAAGCACCATGACCGAAGTCCAACATTCAAGAAAAGTTATGGATCTGTACCAATCCTTGCCTATGGATCGGTACCAATCTCCACTTTTTGCACAACACCACTTCAAATCCACACAAATAAACCTGAAAACCAAGTGCAAATAAGATCACAAAGCGAATAAAAGACCATCTCAAAACTTCGCGAGCTCTAATCCATCTAAGTGATGGATTAGTATCGATCCGACTCTAAGGATCGATGCTGATCCATAGGATCTCATGCGAACTACCTCAAAATCCCTCTACTTCTATAAGTTGTTGGTAACAATCTTTTCCAAGCTTTAGAATACCGGTTGCACATTGTTTACCATCGATCTCCTTGAGTACTTAAAACCAACAACTTTTTCCCATCAACAATCCATCTTATTGGCCTAGAAACAAGCTTCTAACAGTGCAAACAAGATGGAAAACATGAAACTACCAACAATTTTCCAAAACACAAAGCATTGGAATCGATTATAAGTGGACCTTATGGATCGATACCACCTATGGTTCAGTAACGATCCATAGCTATTTGTTGACATGGCCACGTTTTCTCGAGTGGAACTACTCCTGGACATGGAGAACGTGGAGGAGATCCTGAAGGAGAGCTTTCAGGCGACCTACGGTTATAAGTAGGAGGCTATGGGCTCATTTTTAGGATCTTCTTTGCTTCCTTACAAGTTTTCCATAATTTTCTTGTAACCCCCGTGGATCCTTACCATTCCATAAGAACTGTACTTGTAAACAGCCACGAAATCAGTAATAAAGCTAAGTCGACGTTGGCAATGACTGGCCGAACTACTATAAAACTACCATGTGTTGATTTTCTTTTTTTATCTAGTTTCTTCACTCTTTTCACTATTATACTCATTTAGGTGTTTGTGCCACTTTTGGTTCAAACAATACCTAATATTGAATGATAAATGTTATTTATATTCCAAGTGTAATTATATTATATATTGAAAATTATTTTCTATAAGAATTATTTCTTTGAGTGTCATTTTTTTCTGAAACTATCGATCGTAAATTAGTTATAGTGGATGAAATAAATGACCCATTTTAAGTGGTTGAATGGATGTTCGCATTTCATGTATCATTATATTAATGGTGGAAACAGTAGAAGCATGCTATATGACATTTATTAATGGATTCATCAGTTTACGATAGGTTACTTCGTATATATACCAAATATTATTTGCAAAATAGTAATAGTTTTCAATATTGACTGAAAATTGATATGGTGTTATTTTATAATGAGTATTATGGATATTTATTATGAAATAAATCCATTATATTAATTTTCTATAATTACTTTAGAACTATGGACTAAGCCATATTTTTTAGAAATAATTCTTAGTTATATGATTATGAATCATATGGTACTAGTAAATTATACCTCAAAAGACTAAGGACAATGCACACATTTCAGTAGGACTAACAAAAGATTTAATGAGCTCTTTGGATGATACATATGGATGTATAAGGTCTAAAGTTTATTGATACCAAAACGTATCCATTTACTTCATTTAATTCACCGATAAATAGTCATAGACATGAACATGTGTATGTGATACACAAGTAGTATATCTTTGATAAGTTTGTAGAATTTAAAACGGAAGTAGAAAATAGAGCATGCAATGGAAATAAAACAATTTGATTTGATCGGATATGTGAGTTTATTGGAAAGAGTTACTCATCCATGTGGTACATAAGGATGTGCGAATAAGGGGTAATTGGACTTTATTGGAAAAGGTACGATTAAAGATAAGTGATGTTGAATTAAATTCTTTCTATAAGGATCGTATTTAAGAGTAAGTACATATGTTAAATTTAATATATCAAAAGCACTATTTACGAAATCATATAGGATATGAATTAACATGAAACCCATACATGTCCAGGTTTAAGAGTTGACAGGTTGTTTGAGTCGAGAGGCTTCACGTAAATTCGATCGTAAGGAATCTTATTTGAACCACCCTAGTAAACTCAAAATTGAATCAATTCTAAATTAATGACTAATTATATAGATGAAAATAAACTAACCACGCCTAAAGTAGATATAGCTTATTAAAATGTTTTATATGAATTCACGCACAATACAGAGAAACAATGAGTTTCATATCAACGTTGAAAAAAACTTGTTTGTAGCAATAATTTCCTCAGTTGCCAATAAGCCATATAGAGTATAGACTCTAACATATGGCATAATGATTTAATTCGTAATAGATTCCAAGTACACCATCAAAATACAATTTTGATAGTTGTACCCTAAGGGATACGATCCATCCATCATGGATTTGTCTTCGATGGGCAGGTCGATGGAATACAATAAGCGACATCAATGAGAATAACATTGTAAATTTCAATTGAAATTAGCTTAAAAAATTCATTAGTCAATGTACATAGGTTAATCTAACTTCTACTCGCAAAATTATCACCTAATACGACTTTGAATTTTGGTATATCTTGGTTGGAATAGAAATTCTGAATATAATTTAGAATAAATTGTTTGCACATAATGACCAAAATGTCATGACGTCAGTGGGAGCAATGACTAATTTTGTAAGTGTTAAATATGATCCAAGAATTAATACAATAATATCGTTCAATAGGTGTTAGAATTGAACATATTTTTTGACAATGAAATCAAGCAATTTGACTTTCATTCAAAATGCAGATGAAGCGTGTGACTATAGGAAAGAATATTAAAGGTACTAAGATATTTCTATACTACAAGTAAAATGACATACTGTTGATCTTTCATGATGTGCTCACGTTAAAGTCAGTTTCAGTTTGGATGTCGATGTAGGATATGAAAATGACATCTTTTATGAGTAGTTTAAAAGGGTATTGGGAGTTTATCGGACGATATACATATACACCATATTAAAATGTTTAATATAATGCATACGAGATGGATTCCATATGCATCAGAAATATGAATTATCATATATGATATGATTCTACAATATCGTAATGCGATTGTGTATTTAATGTATTGAGTGAGTATCAAATTCGATTTAATATCAATAAATTATCGTTAAGAGTATTCTCAATTATTTACGAAGTACTAGAACATTGTTTATAGTAAGAACGTACAACTTATAAAGGAGTTTTCAGGCACAAAATTCATAAGTGATATCAAATATAATGAATTAATCCTAAATTCATGTTCGACCTTAATTAAGGAGCTTTTAGATGGAAATATTACAAATGAGGGGTGGTTACTGGTTCAATCAAAAGGCATGTTACAAATGAGGAGTGGTTGCTGATTCAACCGAAAGTCTAAGTACATCACCTTAAATAGCACCGTAATTAAAGCAGTATAAATATAATTGCACAAATTTATATCTTAGCTATGGGTGATTCCAAATTTTGAGAATGTGACGACTTTTTTTGTGAAAACAATATCACGTTAAAAGAACCTATGGCTCATAAGATGTCTACACACATGGACTGAAAGTGTAACGACCCGCCTTTTGGACCATCGAAAGTCGACACCGAACAATACCACCGTGTTCCAATGTCGCGCATCGAATCGAAAATAGGGCAGATTGTTAGGGTAAACAAAAGAAAGAACAGAGAACGGAGATATACAAAATCCCACAATGGAATCGTAAACATATAATATAACAAGGACAGTAGAAACTGTCACTCCAAAAATACAGAGTATACCAGAGTTAAAACCAAACCTTATCAGTTGGACAGTTATAAAATCATGCCCTTACAAATGCTAATAAGGACACTATATAATACAGTAGAAAATAAAAACACTACGATGGGTGAATCTCCAGCTCCCCTCCAAGATCTCCATAACACCAAAGCCAACCTAGGAAAATACTCGATCTGACCCGAGCATTATAATAAATAACACCCGGATTAGTCTAGAAATACCAGCGTGAGATAACTCCAATAATGGGGAAACATATAAAAAGTTCTATGAAACCATGCCGCTAACGCGGAATGAGTTTTACTCTCATAAGTATAACATCCATATAGGCAAGAGTGGAAGAAATCATCGGGAAACAAATATGAATAGGCATAATTGATATTAAAACCACACTTAAAAGAATGGAAATAACCCGATTAAAGTCCAAACTGGATAGAATAGATAAAATAAGGAAACAATCCAAATTTGATTGAATGGACTAAATAAGGTAATAGTCCACATTTGATAGAATGGACTAAATCAATACTTAAATGTCGTGAAGAGTGCTTGTAACTTCCCGGTATTTTCAACCACTCGCATCCATTATAAGTGTATAGGTAGACACTCATGCCGGAATTGAATTGCTCAAAATACCGCGTTGTAAATAAAATTTGGCAAATCTCAGAATATACAGTAAATAAATATAATCACTGATCACAGACACAGAGTAAAATAATGCAGCGGAAGTAAAAGAAATAGTAGTTCATGAAGCTACTATATAAATATAACAAAGTTACATAAGATACAACAGAAGAAATAGAGTACAACAGAAGTCTAAATACAATAACCAAGTACAAGTTGAGTAGAACAACAGAACTGAAATAGATAGGACAAGACAAGCAGATAATCTCCAGTGATTCAAATCTCCAGAAAGTGGAATCTAAATCTGTGAATAACTCAGGCTGACCCGAGCGTAAAGCAAAACACAAACACTCGAGTCAGGACAATATATACTTATATAATGTAAACCAACTCAAGTGAACTGTAATAAAGGTACAAGTAACTTAAAGAGTGCTTGGGATCTCCCATTCTTTAAGGATCCGTTAAACTATTTACTATGTAGTAATATACGCTATATACAGTAGTGTCTAATCAGTAAAGTATAATCATATAGAAAATAGCGTTAAGGGGATGGAGAACCTTAACGCGGTCGGATCTTTAAATCATAATCGTAGTAAAGCTCGATATGGTAGGTGACACGGCACATAAGGCAATGCCAGGGTAGATATACCAATTACGCACACGGACTGATGGAGCGGATAGCAGCCACTACCATCCACCTCGAACAACACTCCCAAATCGAAGGGTGGCCACCAAAATCAAAAAGTAATAGAATGGAATCGAAGAAGTGCGTCCAATAAGAGGTGCTACCTCACTGGTCCGAGATCGCTCCTGTTTTAGCCACCTTATGCCAACTCACGGGAGTTGGGTCCACGTATATACCTTAGGATCGTCGCCACCATCCTACTTCATTCTGGAAACTCCACCGCGTACACAGTTGTCAAAGTGGTTTTCGGTATCGATAGAGAGTATGTCCATATCCGATCCCGGTCTCTTTAACAACCAATCGTTATTATAACCCGTGGTTATAAGTTTAAAAACAGTTTATACTTCAAAATAGAATATCATTTCAAATCCAAATCTTTATCAAAATAAAGATTAAATCAATTCCAAACCATTTCCATATATTTAAATTTTCATCTCATTTCAAAACTTCATTTCAAATCATTTTAATATAATAAAATATCCTATCAGTTCAAATCCAAATATTCAAATTTAAATACCTTTTAAATTCAAAGATATCGTTCATTTACTATCATTTCAAATCACCTATAAATAGTTTATATTCCAATCAAAATAATTCATTTAAACCTTTTAAAAGTGTAATTATTATATTTTCAAATCAAGTATTCAATTTCCAAAGTTTCAAACCATTCTGAGTTCGTTTACTAAGTCAAAAACCATAATTTTTAAAATTTCAGCCTTTCGCAGCATTTAGAAAAAGCTGTTATAAGTTATACTTGAAACATTTTTATTCAGCAAAGACAGCATTTAAAACTGCTGTTAAAACTCAGTTTTTAGTTAAATTATAGTTCAAAACAGAAAAGACAGCATTTCAGAAGTGTTGCGGTAACTCAGATTTCGAAACAAAGGTTTTATTTGATTTCAGCAAAGACTGCAGACCACTATAGCATTTCTAGAGAATGTTATAATAGACCTGAGTTCAATATTAGCCTATAAGTTCAATTACAGCAACTACAGCATTTCAGAAATGCTGTAATAGCTCTTTTTACACAATTTTCGTTCAATTCAGAAACTATAGCATTTCTGAATGCTATTAAAAGTTAATTCCAGATTTTAGTGTATTTCCAACAACTAAACAACTTCAATTTAAAACACATAAACATTTTAAAAATCATATTTTAACATTTAAAATGTTCATTTACATATCATTTAACATATATCTTTTTCACAATAAACTTCTTATAATTAAATCCAATTTTCAACAATTTACTTAATAAATTTAAGTGTAAAAGTTTCCAATTCTTCACATTTCAACAAATAACTTAACACTTCAAATTTAAATTACCATTTCACAAATTTAACTAAAGTTCCAATTTTATTTAATTAACTTAAACCTTTAATTAAAACCAAATTTCACATTTCCAAGTCAAGTTATATTTTAAAAGATCACTTTTAAACATTCATTTATTTAACCACTTAAACTCATAGAAAAATCAATAATACTTTAATAAATCGCTTAAATTCAAATTTAATCAAATTATCATATTTACCATTTTCCAAATATAATTAAATTTTCATTTTTATTCATATAACTTAAATATCATTTTTGACCAAAATTCCAAATTCCAAACTTAAGTTATATTTCAATAATCCAATTTAACCATTCATTAATTACATTTTTAACTCATAGAAAAATCATAATTTCTTTATTTTAAAACATTTCAAAATCTATTTAAATCAAATTTCATAAATTTATATTTTTAAAAATACTTAAAAATATCCAAAAACACTTTATAAAATAACCACGGGCCTGTATATAGTTTTCTAACCTAGGTCAAGTGATACAGATATATATCATTTCAATCCGCAATTTACAAAGAAAAACCGGGTTCTATCATTTCAAACCCGCAATCCCAAGTTAAAATAAGTTAAATAAAAACCATTCAGGCCTATCATTTCAGCCCATAATGATTTTTCCCTATTCTAAAGTCCGTTCGGGTATGTATCATTTCAACCCATAGTGATTCTAGTCTACAGGGAACTTGCAATGGTGATAACTGATATAAATAACAGAATAACATTAAATAATAGTAACATATGATATAATAGGTGTATAAACATCATATGATCATAACATAGTCAAGTATAACATGATAATATATTTCTACAGATTCACAGGGTGTCAATTTACTAGTTATATAGGTACATATTGTCTGGTGAGAATAACTCACTTTTTTATGCTGGAGATATCAATTAGAATGACACGACGGATCCAGAAGGCACGACCTTTGATTTGAGTGGAGAGAAATAGCCAAGATATCATCTTGTAAACAACCCCAAAACAAGACAATATACACATGTGAATATTAACCAAAACAATATCGAACAAATTGAAATACAAAGCAATAAAGACAAGACTTTGCCTTTACCATTCAAATGCTTGACCATAGGGGATCAAGTGCTTAGCCATGATGTGTTTGGGCTCAGGTTAGCATCATATAGGTCAGGTTCAGCACACCTAAGCATGGCAACATGAAGTGATGTGAAGGGTAGGAGATGCAACATGAAGAATATCAATGGACAAGGCAAATAGGTGAAGTTTTGGTCACAACAAGGCTCGACTTGGTCATTGCTTGGCTCGGCCATGCATGGTACCTGTAACGACCCGACTTTCCAGACCCGGAAAATCGAACCATTTTAGTTAAGAAGAAGAGGTAGAAGAAGAAAAATAGAAAACAAAATCAGAATCTAACCATCGCAGCGGAATAAAATATAATATATCAACAGATCTTTACACAAATCAAAAACTATATCTGTTTATACAATACATCAGAATACATCATCAGAGTACATCAACATCCATAACATACAACTGAATACACAGCGGAAAAATAATAACAAGTACGGGAGTACGTATCGACATCCAGCTCGTCTCCTGAGCTCCACAGCATCATATCCTGAACCTGTTTATCTCGGTCTGACCCGAGCATCATATAAGACAATACCCGAGTCAGTCTGGAAAACCAGCGTGAGAAAATCACACTCAAATTGATTATTAAAGTTTCAAAATCCTTTTGAAAACAAAAGCATCTCGTAAGACCACGCCACAAATAAACATGTCGGGTTTTTACCTTACGATAGCTAAAACACTTTTTATCAAAATCCTCTGATATTATAATAGTGTCTATTCACAAATACTTATTAAAATAGCTGAAATTGTTACATGATTAAATTCCAGCATACTAGCCACAACGTGGGTAATACAAACAAAACTCGTACAAGGCACGTAGGGAGAATGGATTTCCAACGAATGACTAGGCACTGGGGTACCACCTGTCACAGTACGTGGCCTAGATCACCGTACCGAGGAGTACGCCCGCTCCCCTGCAACACAAGGCCGGAACCATCCCTTACTGGATGATCCCGAATAAAATCACCCCACGGTTGGGATCAGCAACCGCACCACTAAGCCGAAATAAAAAGGGACATCTAGACAGGGATGACCTTACCCTCCAGTGGGAGCTACCCACGAAGCCTTGCTGCATAACCCCTGATTTTCAGTCATTCCCGGTTGATGAGGTTCGAGGCTAAACGATACCTTTTAGAGAACATATCCCTTAGAATGCCCATCGTCCGCTGACGATGTTTCGCAAGCATTCGTCCATACAAGTCCGTCCTGGGTTTGAACGGAACCGAAGGCACTATTCCTACTACATCCATTTTGGAAATATCCTCAGGATTAGTAGCGACTAGCCCTTGCACTTCACAGCTCCAATCTTCGACTTCGAACACGTTACACGAAACGTACAAACCGAATCGAAGTGGTATTCGAGTCTCTAGACCTAGAATCCCGGTATACGGAAACTCGATCCCAGTCTCTTCGAAACGATCAGCGCATTTGGCCAATATTGATAGTCGGTTATTTAACTATCAATTAACATCCACAAGCAACCATCACACAATAAATAATTTCCCACATTATTTATTTGCCCAAATATCTTTCCAAGATATATTTCCGAATTTTCAAAACTCATTTGAAAACAATTTCAAAACAATTTCCGCTTACGGAATACATTTCCAAATATTTATTTCCTCTGAAACACCAAGTACAAAACACTTAGATTTTAAAATAATCTTAAAACACTTTACTATAAATATACTTAATAATATTGAAATTTAAAAAAAACTACTTTAATACCTTAACAAAATATATACTTAAGAAATATTTAAAATGAAACCACTTTACAAATATAAACTAAATTTCTCTTTTTAAAACATAATACCAAATCATTTTTATGTAATTACTACAATAATAGATTTGAAAAATACTTACTTTAAAGTTTAAACATTTACAAAGAATAGATTTTCCAAAACATACTTACTTAGGAAATTAACATTTAGAAATAATAAATTTTCTAAAATATGCTTTTAAAAATACAATTAGAACTTTTAACTTATATTAAAATTGCTTTGAAAACGTACCTGGCTATACAGAGAAATATCCTTCTCACTCCCATCTTTTAAAAATAAAATAACATTTATTTCTAAACCAAACCATATCCTTTTATAAATTCCCACTTTGAAATTATATTTTCAAATATCCTCTGATATTTTATTTTACTTTACAAACCCAGTTTATCTCTCCCAAATCTCATTTCTCTTTAAAATTCAAATTACAAAGTATTTAAATCAATTTATAATTGATTTCCCAATTTATTTTACTTTGAAATAAATTTTCTTACTTAATCCATTTATTTCCAAATTCGTTAACTTCCAGATTTTATTTCTCATTATGATTTAAAATCTTTAAACCGAAACACAAGTTTCAGATTTCCCAAATTCCTTCTCTTTTTAATTACATTTAAACATTGAATTAAAATAAATTTTTATCCCTTTAAATAACATCACATAAGTCTTCTTTAAATTCAACATTTCTTTATTTATTCAAAATTCCTCTTTTCCATATTTAATTTATTCGAATTCACTAGAATTACTTAACTTAATTTTACTCTTTTATATTTTCCAAAAATCCAATTCAATTGCTTTTGATAACTCATTATACTGGGAAATTCAATCCAACCAGATTATCCAATATAAATTATCACAGGATAACAACAATCATATCACAGAATATTTAAACAAAAATTATATATTTTGAGGAATCCAGTTGGATCCCTCCAACCTGTTTCCCTGCATCCACAGACGTTAGCACAATACCAATTCCACTTCAAGGTGGAATATCGCGGTACATGGGTTTATAAAATATCATCCGCTATTATGCGGCGCATAGGGTCTCATCCGCTATATAAATGCGGGAATATCAATTCCAATATATACATATGCCAATATATATATATTGGTATATACTACTATATATATATATCATATCAACCAAATCAACCATTCAATCAAATATTCACATTTAACCATTTAAATTTAAATCTAACTGAGTGAGATTAACTCACCTTTGCTTTTAAAATTTGCAATCTGATCCATCTTGATTACTTCTTCACGATTTTGGACCTTACACAAACATTTGTATGGTTTATTAATATTTGAGATAATCGGACAAATCAATTACTATTTATAAATTTTAAATTAACTAATAATTTTCCTAAAAAAAAATCCCTTAGGAACTAAGATAATTAATATAAGTTAATTACACTAATTGATCTTCTTAATACATTATTTTCAAATAAAATAAAACTCCTTTCAAGTTATATATATTAATTTAGAAATAATTTTTTTTTTTTAAACTTACTGCAAAATATTTATATACTTCCCTTATCTGTAATTAACCAAATAAAATCGTCTCCCAACCTATACACATCTATGTATATTTTAACAGAAACCTTACTGTTATATTATATTTCTTTCTGTACATGTATAAATTTACGAAATAATTTAAAATAAAATATCTTCTAAATATACATTAAATTGAAACAGAACTGTCTTGTATATCCTACTAAAACAATTAGCCCAATAATTAAAAAAAAATCAACTCCCAGTTTAACAATCCTATATATATATATTTTTTTCTGTAATATATATATTTATATATCACATTTAAATTTAACTGGATACTGCAAAATTTTAAAAATTGATACCTCGCTGAACGCCACCGTCCTCTAGCCTACATTCATCTCTGCAAAAATCGCGATCTACCACCAGATGTCGCCGCTTCCCTCATCCCACCACGCTGTCTCGAGTCGCAACCCACAACGAGCAGATGCGTCGCTGCAGCCTTCGAGTCGCGGCCCCACTTCTTCATGCGTGCGCACGCAAAATCAATCGAGCCCAAAGCCCTAGGTCAACGCCTCCATGCCCAAAAATCACAATTCAAACTAGGGCCGGCTTCCACTCGTGGTCTTGCTTTCACCCGCGAACCCATTCGCGTGCTTTTTTTTTCTCTATCGAACGAAAATAATTGAAGAGGGGAAAAGGGGAAATCTTGCTTCGTTGAACTGAAAATATGAAGGCGGAAAACAAATACGTGCTTAAAAGAAAGAAAGGAATTCTCGTGAATTAATTTTGAAAAGGAAGGGCTGAAGTCGTTCGATTTAGAAAGAGGATGAGAGGGGTTCGGTTATCTTTTCTTTCTTTTATTTCTTGAGAGAGGACGCGTGTTATTCCAGGGAGAACACGTGTTATGAACTGCCTTGCGTGTCTGCATAGGCTTGCTATAGGTGTTGAGAAATGAAAGCAAAAAGCACTGATGGGAGATATATTGACCAGTTATAATATTAAATTTCCGATTTAATTTCAGCGCGTTTACATTTCGTACGATCACACGACAACTCCAAATACTACGAAAATTGAAATCCAATAATAATACAATATTACGGATCCAATGGAACTGGTTTCGTCGAATTCCGAGACTGTGCCTTGGAAGGCTATTTTTAAATTCAATTTAAACGTTAAAATTTGAAAATTGAACGATTCACTTTTAAATTTGATTTTAAAAGTTCTACTGCCCTCAGTATTATCAATATAGATTTTACAAGCTTTCAAATTATTTTTAACAGCTTAAAATTCAGATTTCACATTTTTACCCAATTCCAATTGTTTAATTCCATAATTTAATTGTCAAATAAATAGTGATATTTGAAATTCTAGTTAAAAATTAATTATTGAATATTTAAAATCGATTAAATATCCAATTTCAAATGCTCAAAAATTCCGGGTCGTCACATTCCTCCCCCCTTAAAAGAATTTCGTCCCCGAAATTACCAGTTAAGAGGAATGGTCCATAACCCTTAACTATTTTCTCAATCCAGATAGTCATTAACGACAACTAAATAATCTTTTATTAAAGATACACTATCATCTTTATCAACTTTCCAAACTTTTCCAAAAGTCCCAAACAATATCACTTACTTATCAGTTTACATTTAGATTTGAATTCAAATTTTGAATTATCAAAATTTTCTCAAAATTTTTCTAACTCCCTAAATTTCCGAAAAATTTCGCCAGCGTCTCCTTTGCGCGGCTAGCTCGGTACTACTACAAAATGGCTCTACGGCCTCCCAATCTCAAAAAGAAAACAAAAAGCCAAGTGGCTGGATCAAAACCCAATCAAATTTCATATAGAAATTCAAATACATACCTTTTTGTTGGGCCATTAAATTTTATCTTCTAAAATCAAAAATCCCAATTTATCCATTGCTTTTATACACCTGTATATCCTACTAAGCAATAATATTCAATCACAATCCCAAAGTCATTTTATACTTTTCTTTACAAATTTCCAATATTTGTTTTACTTAAGCCCGTACGATGCACATATATCATCCGTACGCAATATCACATTCGATTGCTCAATCGATCACACAATTCCACTTCCGAACTAGTATCGTCCACCCGACTTCCTAGTGCGGACTCAGATCTGGTTCCTTGATCAGAAACCGTCATTCTCCTTGCATAGCCACAAACTATGATAGAGAATATCCAGAATCAATCAACAATCCATATCCAGGTTCGCCGTTGAAAATCGAGTGAAAAATCCTGATTCGGATCGATAAAACTATCTCGAAATTCTGTGTTCGACATCTGGACCAAATAGCTATGCAAATAAAATAATATACGTACATCTTACGTATAAATTCCAATTGATTATCAGTTATATCAATTCTCTTTTATTCACATTCATTTTGATTGTTATCCCCTTATTCACAACTATCCCATTTCACAACTTCAGTTTTAGTCTTCATTCAACTATTCACTTAGTATATATATTTTTTTATTTTTCCATTCCAAAATTACTAAGTATACCTCCAATACAAATTTTCTTAAGAATTTCATTCTTCAATTCTTAAGTTCATATAAATTTTCTTATACTTATTTACTACTTCACCACTGAAGTGTATATATTCAAATTGAACTCCCATTTCATATGAATTCCAACTTCAATTTACTACTTCATTTCCAATTTTTTTCTCCTTAAATTCAATTCATCTCCAACTTCCAAAAATTGAATTTTATTTAGCTCGAAAACAATCCAAGTTAATTCATTCAATAACTATTTCTCAACTTATTTAAACCACTCCTCTGTTTGAGTTCAGTTTCCATTCAACATTTACTTAAGTCAATAACTTAAGTTTACTTTCTATTTAACCAACCTTTTAAAGTTTTATTTCCATCTTTCATTTGATTCTTATTTAATCAAATTCCATCCATTTATTTATTTAATATAAGTGGTTCATTCACTCAATCATTATGAATTTTATTTTCCATACTCAATTCATCTTGAATTATTTTATTAATAACCAGGCCATTTCCAATTTATTTTCACTTATTTGGATTTCATTCGCAATCCAAACCATCACTATTTTAATCCAATTCCATTAACTCACAATTAAATTTCATTAACTAATTTATTATCAAATTAGTTCCTCCGCTGGTTAAAATTAAATACTTGCTTTTTAATTCCAAATACCACTGCACTTAATCATCTTAAGTTCAATTTATTTTACAATTCAAGTTTGGATTTACTTAAAAATTAAGATTGCTCATCTTAGTCGTTTCCATTTGATAATTACAATTTCAAATTATAACTCTTAATGGTTCAAAGAAATGAATTCTCATTTATGACTTACAATTTCATTTCTATTCATAAGTTTTAACTTACTTGCTTAAGATATGGGACTATTCATTTAAGTCCATTTCATTTTTATAATCAATTTCAAATTATTACACTTAAGAACTTAAGAATATGAATTTCTTTACACAATTATAAGCATTTTACATTACCTTTATATCGAATTCAATTCAACTTCAACTTACTTATATTTAATTCAATTCCAATTCTCAATTTTATTTAACTTATCTTAAGTTAAATTCAAATATATTTAATTCACCTTCATATACTCGAATTAAATTTTAATTCCAGGATACAAATTTTATACGAATTTTACAATTCATTCACCTTCAAGTTCTCTAACTCTTTTATCTACCAACTTATATTACTCATTTAGTTAATTTCATCTCATAATTATAATCCAAGAATTAAACTTTCATTCCCTTCTTATTTCAATCAACTTCATTTTATACTTTATATTGTTGATTCATTTAAATTTTCCACATTTATATTTTAAATAGAATTCCCAGAATTCAATTGCTCGGTTTTTATTTCAAAACCATTTTGAATCCATAAATAACTCATACATATCTGGCATATCACCTCAAATCCCAATTTCCAAAACAATCTGCTTTTATCAAACAATTTTCCCTTTGAATTTCAAAACCAACCCAGTTCACAATCATTTCCAATTTTAAAATAGTTTGGTAGCAATTTCTCTTTGGAAACTCGAAAATAGACATCGATGATGCTGCAGTCATCACCGAAATTATTTTCCAGCAACCGAAAGAGAATTTAATGCTTTTATCACTTTAAAACATTTCAAACATTTTTAAATCCCAAATCCCACCAGATTTCAATTCAATTTCAAAAATATTCATGAAATAATATCACCATTATTTCCCCAAAACCTTTAAAACTATTTTAAATCCAAAGGAATTTAAACCTTTCCCAAAACTTCAAATTCAAAATCCATTCAATTTTATATCCAAACATTACTCTGGAATTCTATCACATTTTATTTCAAGTTATAAGTCACATTTACAATTTACATTTACAAATTTCATTTGTTTATGAATTTATCTCATTTGATTATAAATCACATTTGTAATTCACATTTGTATATAAAGTTTTATTTCAACTTATAAATTACATTTATAATTTATATTCTCAAATTCCATTTGTTATATCAATTTATTCTTCAACTTAGGTTATAAGTTTTCAATTTCCACTCAATAATGAGACTAACTCATTATTGTCATTTTCTAACAACCAAACATCCAAATATATAACTATAATAAATTTCAAATAATTATTTCTTTTATATACAAAATAATTTGGGCAAAATTATTTCATTTACCCTATTTAAAATAATACTGTGTCGAATTGTTCTATTCAAGTGTTTAGAAACCCCTTCGATACAGTTGTCCAGACTGTGCCGACGAAGGTTCATATGCCACTCAATAAATCAACCAACACAATATAAAACCATTTTATATTCACTAACAAATACGCGCTCATATCTATTAGTACTCTCAAAATTCCCACCAGAGCCAAGGTTATCGCCAGCCTAAGCTCGGATACCACTGTAACGACCCGACTTTCCAGACCCGGAAAATCGAACCATTTTAGTTAAGAAGAAGAGGTAGAAGAAGAAAAATAGAAACAAAATCAGAATCTAACCATCGCAGCGGAATAAAATATAATATATCAACAGATCTTTACACAAATCAAAAACTATATCTGTTTATACAATACATCAGAATACATCATCAGAGTACATCAACATCCATAACATACAACTGAATACACAGCGGAAAAATAATAACAAGTACGGGAGTACGTATCGACATCCAGCTCGTCTCCTGAGCTCCACAGCATCATATCCTGAACCTGTTTATCTCGGTCTGACCCGAGCATCATATAAGACAATACCCGAGTCAGTCTGGAAAACCAGCGTGAGAAAATCACACTCAAATTGATTATTAAAGTTTCAAAATCCTTTTGAAAACAAAAGCATCTCGTAAGACCACGCCACAAATAAACATGTCGGGTTTTTACCTTACGATAGCTAAAACACTTTTTATCAAAATCCTCTGATATTATAATAGTGTCTATTCACAAATACTTATTAAAATAGCTGAAATTGTTACATGATTAAATTCCAGCATACTAGCCACAACGTGGGTAATACAAACAAAACTCGTACAAGGCACGTAGGGAGAATGGATTTCCAACGAATGACTAGGCACTGGGGTACCACCTGTCACAGTACGTGGCCTAGATCACCGTACCGAGGAGTACGCCCGCTCCCCTGCAACACAAGGCCGGAACCATCCCTTACTGGATGATCCCGAATAAAATCACCCCACGGTTGGGATCAGCAACCGCACCACTAAGCCGAAATAAAAAGGGACATCTAGACAGGGATGACCTTACCCTCCAGTGGGAGCTACCCACGAAGCCTTGCTGCATAACCCCTGATTTTCAGTCATTCCCGGTTGATGAGGTTCGAGGCTAAACGATACCTTTTAGAGAACATATCCCTTAGAATGCCCATCGTCCGCTGACGATGTTTCGCAAGCATTCGTCCATACAAGTCCGTCCTGGGTTTGAACGGAACCGAAGGCACTATTCCTACTACATCCATTTTGGAAATATCCTCAGGATTAGTAGCGACTAGCCCTTGCACTTCACAGCTCCAATCTTCGACTTCGAACACGTTACACGAAACGTACAAACCGAATCGAAGTGGTATTCGAGTCTCCAGACCTAGAATCCCGGTATACGGAAACTCGATCCCAGTCTCTTCGAAACGATCAGCGCATTTGGCCAATATTGATAGTCGGTTATTTAACTATCAATTAACATCCACAAGCAACCATCACACAATAAATAATTTCCCACATTATTTATTTGCCCAAATATCTTTCCAAGATATATTTCCGAATTTTCAAAACTCATTTGAAAACAATTTCAAAACAATTTCCGCTTACGGAATACATTTCCAAATATTTATTTCCTCTGAAACACCAAGTACAAAACACTTAGATTTTAAAATAATCTTAAAACACTTTACTATAAATATACTTAATAATATTGAAATTTAAAAAAAACTACTTTAATACCTTAACAAAATATATACTTAAGAAATATTTAAAATGAAACCACTTTACAAATATAAACTAAATTTCTCTTTTTAAAACATAATACCAAATCATTTTTATGTAATTACTACAATAATAGATTTGAAAAATACTTACTTTAAAGTTTAAACATTTACAAAGAATAGATTTTCCAAAACATACTTACTTAGGAAATTAACATTTAGAAATAATAAATTTTCTAAAATATGCTTTTAAAAATACAATTAGAACTTTTAACTTATATTAAAATTGCTTTGAAAACGTACCTGGCTATACAGAGAAATATCCTTCTCACTCCCATCTTTTAAAAATAAAATAACATTTATTTCTAAACCAAACCATATCCTTTTATAAATTCCCACTTTGAAATTATATTTTCAAATATCCTCTGATATTTTATTTTACTTTACAAACCCAGTTTATCTCTCCCAAATCTCATTTCTCTTTAAAATTCAAATTACAAAGTATTTAAATCAATTTATAATTGATTTCCCAATTTATTTTACTTTGAAATAAATTTTCTTACTTAATCCATTTATTTCCAAATTCGTTAACTTCCAGATTTTATTTCTCATTATGATTTAAAATCTTTAAACCGAAACACAAGTTTCAGATTTCCCAAATTCCTTCTCTTTTTAATTACATTTAAACATTGAATTAAAATAAATTTTTATCCCTTTAAATAACATCACATAAGTCTTCTTTAAATTCAACATTTCTTTATTTATTCAAAATTCCTCTTTTCCATATTTAATTTATTCGAATTCACTAGAATTACTTAACTTAATTTTACTCTTTTATATTTTCCAAAAATCCAATTCAATTGCTTTTGATAACTCATTATACTGGGAAATTCAATCCAACCAGATTATCCAATATAAATTATCACAGGATAACAACAATCATATCACAGAATATTTAAACAAAAATTAAATATTTTGAGGAATCCAGTTGGATCCCTCCAACCTGTTTCCCTGCATCCACAGACGTTAGCACAATACCAATTCCACTTCAAGGTGGAATATTGCGGTACATGGGTTTATAAAATATCATCCGCTATTATGCGGCGCATAGGGTCTCATCCGCTATATAAATGCGGGAATATCAATTCCAATATATACATATGCCAATATATATATATTGGTATATACTACTATATATATATATCATATCAACCAAATCAACCATTCAATCAAATATTCACATTTAACCATTTAAATTTAAATCTAACTGAGTGAGATTAACTCACCTTTGCTTTTAAAATTTGCAATCTGATCCATCTTGATTACTTCTTCACGATTTTGGACCTTACACAAACATTTGTATGGTTTATTAATATTTGAGATAATCGGACAAATCAATTACTATTTATAAATTTTAAATTAACTAATAATTTTCCTAAAAAAAAATCCCTTAGGAACTAAGATAATTAATATAAGTTAATTACACTAATTGATCTTCTTAATACATTATTTTCAAATAAAATAAAACTCCTTTCAAGTTATATATATTAATTTAGAAATAATTTTTTTTTTAAAACTTACTGCAAAATATTTATATACTTCCCTTATCTGTAATTAACCAAATAAAATCGTCTCCCAACCTATACACATCTATGTATATTTTAACAGAAACCTTACTGTTATATTATATTTCTTTCTGTACATGTATAAATTTACGAAATAATTTAAAATAAAATATCTTCTAAATATACATTAAATTGAAACAGAACTGTCTTGTATATCCTACTAAAACAATTAGCCCAATAATTAAAAAAAAAATCAACTCCCAGTTTAACAATCCTATATATATATTTTTTTTTCTGTAATATATATATTTATATATCACATTTAAATTTAACTGGATACTGCAAAATTTTAAAAATTGATACCTCGCTGAACGCCACCGTCCTCTAGCCTACATTCATCTCTGCAAAAATCGCGATCTACCACCAGATGTCGCCGCTTCCCTCATCCCACCACGCTGTCTCGAGTCGCAACCCACAACGAGCAGATGCGTCGCTGCAGCCTTCGAGTCGCGGCCCCACTTCTTCATGCGTGCGCACGCAAAATCAATCGAGCCCAAAGCCCTAGGTCAACGCCTCCATGCCCAAAAATCACAATTCAAACTAGGGCCGGCTTCCACTCGTGGTCTTGCTTTCACCCGCGAACCCATTCGCGTGCTTTTTTTTTTCTCTATCGAACGAAAATAATTGAAGAGGGGAAAAGGGGAAATCTTGCTTCGTTGAACTGAAAATATGAAGGCGGAAAACAAATACGTGCTTAAAAGAAAGAAAGGAATTCTCGTGAATTAATTTTTGAAAAGGAAGGGCTGAAGTCGTTCGATTTAGAAAGAGGATGAGAGGGGTTCGGTTATCTTTTCTTTCTTTTATTTCTTGAGAGAGGACGCGTGTTATTCCAGGGAGAACACGTGTTATGAACTGCCTTGCGTGTCTGCATAGGCTTGCTATAGGTGTTGAGAAATGAAAGCAAAAAGCACTGATGGGAGATATATTGACCAGTTATAATATTAAATTTCCGATTTAATTTCAGCGCGTTTACATTTCGTACGATCACACGACAACTCCAAATACTACGAAAATTGAAATCCAATAATAATACAATATTACGGATCCAATGGAACTGGTTTCGTCGAATTCCGAGACTGTGCCTTGGAAGGCTATTTTTAAATTCAATTTAAACGTTAAAATTTGAAAATTGAACGATTCACTTTTAAATTTGATTTTAAAAGTTCTACTGCCCTCAGTATTATCAATATAGATTTTACAAGCTTTCAAATTATTTTTAACAGCTTAAAATTCAGATTTCACATTTTTACCCAATTCCAATTGTTTAATTCCATAATTTAATTGTCAAATAAATAGTGATATTTGAAATTCTAGTTAAAAATTAATTATTGAATATTTAAAATCGATTAAATATCCAATTTCAAATGCTCAAAAATTCCGGGTCGTCACAGTACAGATCTGGACAGTGGAGGGTGATGGTGCAGCAGTAGCCAAAGGTCATGTAGAAAGTGGTGGTGGTGGCTAAGGGGGTGGCCAAAGCAAGATATGGAGGGTAGGTGATGATATGTGTGGTCTAGGCAATGTTTTAAGGAGTTTTGTGCAAGTTTTTCTGGGATTTTGGTCAAGGGAATGGCATGGCCTGATCATGGCAGAGGAGTAGGAGGCTGAGGAGGCTGAGGAAGGTGGTGGAACAGGTCGGAGAGGGTCTGGTTGAAGAGGAGCTAAGCCATGAGGTTGAGAACAATATACAAAATTTCATAGAAAACTAGGAAAAACAAAGGAGGAAGAAGATGAATTTACCATTTTTTTGTGAGAGATGAGCCGTGATTTTTGAGGAATGAGAAGTAATATGTTGTACGTGAAAAATGAAGAAAAGGAGCAGCTGAAGCAAGAAAGAAAAGTCGGCCAAATAATTTGTGTATTGATTGAAAGTGCAACGGTAGAATACAAAAGGACCTAGGCAAATCAAAGGTCAAAACTCTTCAAATTTCTTGTATTTATATCTGTAATTTATATTTCTGGTAATAAAAGTAATTTCCAGTTAAAAATTCGAAAATTTAATAAAATATAAAAATATATATAATATTTACTGATTATATAAAGTTAAAATAAGAAAATAGCTCCAAAATGGTGAACTTGCCTAGGAAATTTGAAATTAAATGAAATAAATTTTAGAAAATTCATATGAGCTTGTAATATATTTTTAAACATAAATAATAACATAAAATAAAAATATATTCACAAAATAAATATTTAAAATTTAATTTACATATAATTTTTAATGAAGAAAATAGCAGAAAATAGGAAAACAGCCTTTAAAAATAGGAAATCATCATAGTAAATTTTGGAAAATTCTATTATTATTTTTAAAAATATTTAGAGATGAAAATATACATAAATTAAAATATTGAAACATATTAAAATAAAATATAAGAAAGGAAATATGATTTATAAAAATTAAAATAGGCAAAATTGCACAATAAAACAAATTATACTAAAAATTGAAATGTACATAACTTTTACATTTTAACTCCGTTTTTAATGAAACGAAAAGTAGTGTTCAAGTTATTAAATCTATTTTCATAATAAAAGATAAAATTTATAATTTCAAACTATTTAAAATTTAAACTTAAAAGTCAAAGTTTGACTATTGACCAAAATTCACATTTTCAGGAAACATTAAATTTAGTCATATTTGGAATTCTAATCCACATCAAAGTCAAAGTTTATATTTAAACTAACAAAATTTATTCTTTTTCATAAATAAAGCTTTTGAATCTGGAAAAATCAATTTAAAAATATTTGTAAAATACAGGGTTGTTACAGTGCTTAACTCTTCTTGTGGCAATTTAAAGACAAACGGATTCAAGGATTTGAACCAAATAAGGAAAGTAAAATTTCCAATAAATGACTAGGAAGGTGCACCCCCTTTGAAGTATACCTCTAGTAATATACTCCTGAGCTTGGCCACATGTTGTATGACACTTCTCGAAAATGTTCCAGCCGGACCCCGCCAGACCTTACCAAGCATCTGAACATTCCACATCTAAGTGAACAACCAAATGCAAACTAGATGAGATGTGAAAATACCCTAATGGGAGTAACCCCACATAGCTGGACGTCCTTTCACGATTTTGGTTTAGTCATTTCGGGAAAAGGATAACAAAGCTCAAAATGCAGCAAATCTTTTTTAAGGCGACAATACACCATGACAATCCAAAATCCAATAATTAATAAATTGATTATCGGGGATAACTAAAATGATCGTATATAGAATTTAAATATCATATATTTACCACTACTTGTTGGTTCCAAACAAGTGCTATTAGTCGATTGAAAATGAAGCCAGGCAAGTTGAGATAGTATTACCTTTAGGCATCACCTTGACGGCATTTTTAACCTTTGAGATAGAAATGAGTCCAAGCCTCAACATTTAGCGTTAAAAGCATGACTAGATCCTTTCCATAAAAGTGATATCGATTATGGAACTATTTTTCCATAACCGAAATTGAACTTTAACTTTTAGAAACTAAACTTGTGCTTGGTTTCCATATTTCAGTATCGGTAAAACCTTTTAAGAAATACTCTTTCAAAACATTCTTTTATAAGACAAAATTTATAATACGAAGTGTATTAAAACAAGGGTCAAAAACAAATGTCGTTAAAACATTATTTGCTATAAACCTATAAACAATTTACACTTAGCTTTATTTATAAATAATTCCCGTCAAAAGATTTTCTCATTTGTAAACCATTATTTATAAATTTAAACAATGTTTATTATCCCAAAAGGTAAATAAACAATTTAAATATCTTGATAAATTTAAAAAAATATTAATTATCCTGAAAAATAATTGATCACATTTATAATCTCTTTCAGGTAAACAAACCCATTATCTTTAATAAAATAGATAATTATTTACAAACACTTTTATATTATTAAATTAACTAATTATTTACAAACACTTTTATATTATTAACTTTCAAACCTTTATTCCTTTGAAACACTTTTATTATATTAGTTAATTTACATAATTCACTTTTTATTAAATTAATTAATTGACTTCAAATATCATTAATTAAAAAGATTGATTCGATTCAAATAATGGTTAGTTAAAAAGAATAATTCACCTCAAACATCATTAATTAAAATGATAAGCAAACAATTAATTAAGTTCAAATAATCATAAATTAATTGAACTAATTAAATTCCAACTCATTAGTCAAACCGATTAATTAAAACATCATTTATTAAAAATGATTTATTTAATTATAAAACACCATTAATTAGAATGATTTAACTAAATTCTAAATATCATTAGTTAAAACAATGAGTTGAATTTAAAACAATTATTAATTAAATGATTAATTAAATTCAAATATCATTATTTAAAATGACTAATTACTTTTAAATATCATTAATTAAAATGATTATTAATTTCAAGTATCATTAATTAAAATAATTAATTAAGCTCAAGTAATCATTAGTTAAAATGATTAATTAAATCTTATCTCATTTAAATCAAAGATAAACCAATTTTAAAACATCATTTATTAAATTGGTTAACTAATCTCAAAATCAATAGTTAAAATGATTAATAATTTTAAATTATCATTAACCAAAATGATTAATGAATTTTAACATTTTGTTTAGGAGAAATACAAGCTCAAGTTCAAAACATATGACAGAGTTTTGGAGATGAAATTTTATAAATGACGATATAGCGAAATCATTATAACGACAATTAATAAGTTGAATGGAATATCAGGATTTATTTCAATTAGCCATTACTATAACAGCATATCGATATAAATAAACAATAATGGGTGAGAAACCCTTAAGGGTCTCTTTATAGATTTTCCCTGCAATGGTTATGGGTAACACACACACACACACATACACACACACACACACACATATATATATATATATATATAATCATATGGGTTCATAACGTTCAAATTAGTATGTCATCCATTTTCCAAACGGAAATTTAACCAAATAAGCAATCAAACAATTTAAGTATCATCCAAGCAATCAATAAACATTTATAACTTCATTAATATGATATAATAAAATTTAATGTGCGTTAAACTCACGTTGATTTTCATTTCGCCAAAACATTCCGATTTGAACTAAACTAAACGGACTTCGATTGTAGCAAAAAATTCCACTAGCTCCAAATCCAACCAAACCAACTCCATTGCGTAGCCATCGCCGCAACGAGTCCAAAGCAAAAAATGGTGTTCAAATCTATCCTCGTACGCAAAAGTTATTGATTTAATGATTTATCGGATTAATTTAAATTATGAGTAAACAACTTTATATTAATTACAATCTTACCCTCCACCTTTCTTCCCCAAATAAACAAACATGCATAGCGACACCACAACCCACCCACCGTGCACGGCAAGGCATGGACACAGAGCTACGTTGCTCTGTTTTGCGAACCGTCTTCGCCGTTGCGCTCCCCTTCGAAATCTCCACGCTCCCAATACCTCGAACGACACCTCCGAGACCCCACATCAAAATGTGACGCTAGCATTCCCTCCTCGACCTAACAACAACCGCGCCACCCTACTGCGAATCGCGCCTCCTCCTAATCGACGCTAAGATGCCATTCAACCCGAAAATCCAAATCCATACTTCAATAGCCGAAACAATGCCTAAATCTTCCTAATATCAAAACCCTAGCTGCATTGCAAAATCGACCATCCCCCAAACAGTGATCGATCATTACCTAAGCACTCTTGGATCAAAGCATATAGCCAAACGAGAACATACATAATTTTTTTATAATTTTTAGATGAGAACGAAATTGATTTTTGATTTTTAAAATTTTGAAAACTCTCTTTCTAAGTTACAAGGAATGTTAATTAAGGGGAGATGAGGGATGGCCTACACACAAGGGCATGGGCATGGTATGCTTTGATATGTGGGGAGTATGGCCAAAATTAAGGTGAATATGTACTTATATATATTATTTTATATTTAAAATATTCAACAAAACATGCCGAAAAATCACGAACTCCAAACGAGACGTGCCGCCTAGCGTTCTATATGTTATACCCCTATTCTGAACACAATGGAGCTAGTTCCGAGCTCTAATTCGATCATATGCAGAAGATAGCTTTTCAAACCCAAATATTATATTAAATTACCGAAATTAATTTTTACGCGTTTTGAACTCACACGACAAAATGACATGTCTAATTGCCATAAAATTCGATAGCAAATTATAATTCAATATTACGGATCCAATGAAACTGGTTTCGTTGAAGTCGGAGACAATGGTCCAAATGGCTAATTTTACAAATTTAAATATCGTTTTATATTTAATTATCGATATTTATCCGATCTATTTATATTTGTAAATAAATTTACAAATCGAATTTACCAATATTATGTATTAATTAAAATGAGCTTAATAATATTATTAAATCCATTTAATTAACATTAAATTTCATAATTCTAATATTTAAACATTCTCTATATTAGAATTATAATTTCTTAAATTTCAAATCCAATTATTTAAACGTTTAATGTAACGACCCGTAAATTTTCAATAATTTTATTTGTTTTATTTTTTATATTTAGTTAAAACTTTGTGAAATTTTAAACAATAAAATTTTGGAACGAAAACTTGATATTTGGAATACGTCTAATCAAACATAGAAAATGGCAAATTTTAATATGATATTACTGAAGTTTATTTTCTTGTGAAATTTTAATTGATGGTAATAAAATATTTTCCAAACTTGAATATTTTTATATAGAAAATTTGTAAATTATCTTCTAAGTGAGACGTCATATTTTGTTTCATCAAATTTGGACTGCTATTGCTCCATTCATCTTATTTCTGGCAAATTAACAGCATTTCGGTACTGATATCGACTTTTGATAGGATGATCGTACCACTGATATCTGTGTACCATTTTGATTGTCACGTCATGCTGATCTTAGCGGTATATTCATTTCTGTTTTTCGAACCCTGGTACGCGATGGAAACCGCGAAACGAGTAACCATATTGGTACGACTTTAGGACCATTCAGTTTCCACCGTCTAAAGCCTATGGCCACTAGATGTTTATTAATTCATACGTGACCTTTTTATTTCCCTGGAAGTTGCAGCGAACTTTTGGTTTTCTCTTGACTTTAGAAATTCCTTTTGTATTCTATATTTTTGCCAGTTCCATTCTCTCCACTTTTCCAGTAATCTGTTCTTTTCCCTTTAAATTGCAATGCCTCTTCCTCTGAAAAAAAAACTTGCCTGCTCATGTTCCCACAAAATTTTTCCTCTTCCCTCTGCATGAACCCCTTCGGCCTCACACTCGACAGACCCGAAACCCGCCTCCACTGCTGCGCCGAACCCCACAACGTGATTCCACTCGACCCACACCTCTCCTCCACCCTATAATCCAGCACCAAGACAAACCCTGTCCCCTTCAATCGGTTTTGTCGATCACCACATCTCCTCTCTCTCTGGCCACACAATGACCCAAGTACACAACCCGACCACAACCGAGCCCTAACCATCACTCCGACTCCGCCAGTGCTGCCGAGATCTTCCCATCACCGAGTCTTGTCACCTCCTCACGAGCACACATCAGGCCGCCTGCAAACAACCTCATCTCATATCAGCACCGGTCATAGCTTGAGCATGCTGCAACACCTCCTCCAACTCGAGTTCCTTCCTTCACTGCTGAGCCTGAACTACCCTTCTGTTGCGTACGTACATTCACATGTTTATTTATAGCAGAGATATAGTATAACTATAAGTATGTTTAAGTGGTTGTTATATAAATAGTATAAACTTATATATGTTGTTTAAGTAGTCCACTATATACATATAATACTTGTTATATACATTAGTTATATTATGTTATAAATTTTATCCAGATATGATATCTATTTATAGTCTACATATGTGTGAAATGTTTGGGTTTTGTATATTAGTTTATAAGTCTATATGTATATTTGTTTTTATATATACATGAGTTTGGATAATAATAATATACAATCTGTTTATACATTTGTATGTACAAGATATATATGAGTTAGTTTATAATACATATAAGTTCTATCAGTTGTATTATATATGAAGGTTGTATATATTGCTGTTTATACATTAGTTTATAAATATATATATATAGGCGCATGTCAGCCACTTATGAAGTTTATATTTAAGTTATATAACTTTTGTATGTAGACCTCATTTATAGGTAGGTATGTATGTAGTACAGTTATAGATTTAGCTGTTGACAATTTTATATGTCACATAATTGTCTATATATTAGTTATAATATATCGGTTGTATATAGGTATAAGTGAACTTGGTTTAAATTATAAACGTAACATATTTAGCTACTCAAGTTATACTGTTTTAACTAGTGTATATATGTATAGATATTTGCATATGGGGTTATATTTGAAGAATACAGGTGTAAACTTCCTGTAGAGTCAATATGTGACAATAGTATATATTAGTATAATATATAATATATTAGTTTTAAATGATTTCATGTACTGTTAATATCACATAATATATATATATATATATATTTGAATTTGTGATGTATGTGTTCATATATACATTAATTTATATATATGGAGACGTGGACTTGGTTTTTTAGATATGTAAATAGTGATCTTAGAAATATGTATTAAATCAAAATTGGTTTGTAAATATACAAAGAATATATTTTTATATATGTGTTTTAATTTGAAACAAGAATTTTGAAATATATATATATATTTAATATGTATCTCAATTTAGAATATGATATATATATAGTTATTTATAATCATATGTATAAATATATGTTCACTTATACCCAATTATCACCATTGATCCAATTCTGATTTGATTTTCGTCAACTCCTATTTATCAGCTTGTCCGTCGAATTCGTGCCAATTTAGCTTTGCATTGGAATTCGTGCTTGGATTCATAACTTGTTTCATTCGTCGAATCTCTCTAGCCTCGAAAGGTGAGCAATCACTCACGATAAACATTCTTATATTTATTAAATTTGATTTCAATTGAAACGACAATTGAAATATGCTGCTGTTAGTTATTTACATTTTTTTATATATATGTTATTATCTATATTTGTTCACCTGTGACATCTGACACCATTATCAGTTGATTTATATTGATGATATAAGCCTGTTATATTCATATCTGTTATCACTCTGCAAGTTCCCTGTTAGTATAGAAATCACTATGGGTTGAAATGATACATACCCGAATGGACTTTAGAATAGGAGAAAATCGTTATGGGTTGAAATGATAGACCCAAGCGATTTTCATTTGAATTGAATTTGGGATTGCTGGTTGAAATGATATATACCCGTATATATATTTTGAATTGCGGATTGAAATGATAAATATCTGTATCACTTAACCATAGGATAGAAAATTATATACAAACACCATTGGTCTTTATATATAAATATTTTAAAAATGATATCTGTGGTTTTGGAGAGATATATATACTTGGTTTTATCACATATTGAAATTATTTTATAAATAAGTTTTGAATTTAAAGTGGATTTGAAATTTATTGAATTTGTATTTAATTAAGAATTCTCTTTAATTAAATTGATTTGAAACTTATTGAATTGGAAATTTAAAGATACGACGTTATAATGTGGTTTTGATTTAAGATGATTTAAAGGAATATTTCAAGTTTAATAAATTTAAGGAAATATCCAATGATTTGAAATTTGGGGTTTATTTAAATGATATTGTATTTTATTATGTGAATATTTCAAAACTAAATAATAGAAAAGTGAATTGATATATATATATATATATATAATTATAGAATTTAGTTTTGAAATATGGAATATTTGAAGCTTTGAAATATTTTGAAATTGAAATGGTTTATTGTGGTTCAAATCGGTATTTGAAATCGATATAACTTGAAAATGTTTAATTGAAATGGGAATTGAAATTGATGATTTAGATTTGATTAAATTTGAATTTGGAATTCGAATTGATTTGAATCGATTTGTGAAATTCGAGGAAACTATTTTATTTTATAAATTAATTTTAAGTTATATTTAAAACTATGGATATTTTACTTTATAAATTATTTTAATATAAATTATTTTAATATAAATCATTTTTAATATAAATTATTTTATTATAAACTATTTTAACTTATAACATTTTTATATAAACTATTTTTATTTATAAACTATTTTATTATATATACTAATTTTAATATCTAAACTGTTTAAGAGGAAAGTGTTATGAATACCAATATGTTATGATTTCAAAGCTATGATTTCAAAGTGTTATGAATTTCAAGGTTTCGATTTCCAAGTGTTTTGATTTTTAAAGGACTTATGATTTCGAAAGTGTTGTAACTTTGGAAAGTGATATGATTTTGGTAATGGATATATTTGAATTAAAAAAAATGATATCGTATTGATTTGGTTTTTTAAATGAAATAATATTTTGGTTTTGAAGTATAAACTATTTTGAAATGACCGCGGTGTTATAATAACATTTGGTTGTTAAAGAGACCGGGATCGTATATGGGCATACTCTCTGTCGATACCGAAAACCACTTTAACAACCGTCTACGCGGTGGAGATTCCAGAATGAAGTAGGATGGTGGCGACGATTCCTATTGAGGTATATACGTGGACCCAACTCCCGTGAGTTGGCATAAGGTGGCTAAAATAGGAGCGATTGACGGGCCAATGAGGTAGCACCTCTGATCGGATGCATTTCTTCGATACCATTCTATTACTTTGTGATTGATTTGGTGGCCACCTTTCGATTTTGATTAGGAGTGTGTTCCGAGGTAGGAGGTAGTGGCTACTATGCGTTTCCACCAGCCCGGATGCGTAATTGGTATATCTACCCTGGCATTGCCTAGTTGTGCCGTGTCACCTACCATATCGAGCTTTACTATGAGTTTCTATTTGTGTCGTACCTATGGAGTATCTTCTCGTAGTCTCTCGAGGTATGTAGGTACTGTATAGACTATTGGCACTATTATGTGTTAAGGTGGAAAATGTAAAGCCTTAACGCTACTTAAAAGTAAGTTTATTTTATATTAGACATTATTATAATAGCGTATATTACTACATAGTAGATAGATTAACGGATCCTTAGAGGATGGTGATCCCAAACATCCTTTGAGTTACTTGTATTTCAGTTAATATTTCACTTGAGTTAGATTTATTGATATAAGAATGTTAATCCCGACTCGAGTGTTCTGTGTTTTGCTTTACGCTCGGGTCAGACTGAGTGATACAGCATTTGAGACTCAAATTTGGAGTTGGAGCTTCTCTTGGAGATCCAGCTATCTATCCTGCTATCAGTTGTTCAGTCGATTCCAGTGATGCATTCAGATCTTGTATTTGATTATTGTATTGAGACATCTATGTACTCGTGACTTCTGTTGTATCTTGTTTAACTCTGTTATATATATATAGTAGCTTCATGAACTACTATTCTTTTATTTCCGCTGCATTGTTATATTACTCTGTGTCTGTGAACTGTGATTTATTTACTGCATATGCTGAGTTTTGCCAAATTTAAATTAACAATCTGATATTTTGAGCAATTCAAATGCGACATGTATGGATGCGAATGGTTGAAAATTTCAGGTCGTTACATGTGGTATCAGAGCTTTAGCTCTAGGTAAACTTAGCATATATGGTAAATTTATTTATAGATTCACTTTCATTCGAGCTTGAATCCCTTCCTTTTTGACTCGATTTTCTTTGAATTTTGGAATGTTCCATTCGGTTCCAAAGTCCATTCATGTCTTCCATATTCGTGTCTTTTTTATTCTGGAGTATCCCATAACTCCACTTCGAATGATCTCTATAATAAGTCGGCGGTCTCGCCAATCTCTGAATGACTTGTAAAAGGTTGAAACTCCTTTACAATCGGTATTGATTGACCAAAGATTTCTATATCCTCGGTTTACGATGCTATCTATCTCTTGTTATCCCGTATTCAATCCCTTGAGATCGGATGTAGGTTTGTCCTAGAACTCTACATCGATCTTATTCTTGAAGTCATTGTCGACCCGATTAAGGTTGCCAGTGATTTATATAAGCTTATTCATTCCTTTATTCTGTTGTTTAATCATCTTGTCTTTTGTTTCCAAGTTATCTTCAAATCATTCTTGAAGTGTATTTGTAAACTAATATTTAAAATGTTTTATTATATATTGTCTTGTTTGAGTTGTTGATGTTGATTTGGGTTTCCGATCGATTCTTCTGATCAACGCAATCGATAGAATCTCCAAAACACTTGAACAGAGCAAACTGACACAATATTATTTTCAAAATTTGGTAAATGAGAAATTTGTATAATTATATTTTATATATGTAAAATTTTTGAAATTTTATAGTTAATTAAATTGGTTGTTTGAAAGGATAATATTTGATTATCATTTATTGTTCTAAATGAATTTATAAACATGGTTTATAAATTGATTTGGGAATTAAAATGAATTTAAAATTTAGAATTTGAGAATTTAATTTCCGATGATTTCAAACTTTTGTTTTACAGTTTTAAAATGTATATTATTTAAAGTATTTTCGAATAAAATGGTTTTCAAAGAATTTTAATTGTTTAAATCAGTACCCTTCTCTTTTGTCGTTGAAAAATAATTTCGGTGATGGCGGCCGCATCATCGACATTCATTTTCGAGTTTCGAAGTGGAGAGACCATTCTGTAGCTTTGCTACACTTGTTTTGAAAAACGAATTTGATTTGAATTTCTTAAATATGATTTGAATTATAATATATATATAGGTATATGATTATGAATTTGATTTGATATATATATATATATACTTATATATAAAATGGTTTTAAGTTAATTGGGAATCAAATTCTTAAATTTATGATAAAGATGATTTCAATTATAAAATGAAGCCAAAATTTTGAATAAATATTTAAATTTGAAATAATTAAGTTGGTAAAAAGTTTACTTGTATAATACCCAATTCCATTTTAATACAACTTACCTAAATTATTCAAAAGTTGATATATAATTGGATAATATACAATATAAAATGTCATTATAAATAAAATTTGAGTGTTGTAATAAATTTTATACACTAAATTTTTGATTATAAAAATGTTAATACAGATAAATAGAATAATAAGTTAATTGAATAATAGATGGGACAAATATATTTGTTTGAAGGAATTAATAAATTGAAATTAGATCAACTTATGGAAATACCTTGAATTTAAAATCAATTATTGAATATAAATTAATTTAAATTGAAATTTATATGGTTTAAATTAATTTATATGGTTTAAATATATGTGATAAGATATAATAAGTGGAATAAACTTAATAATAATTTGGGATAAAAGAATTAAATTTGTTGAATAAAATATGAGCATAATAAATGATTTTACAAATTGATGATTTAGAAATTGTTAATTAAGGATGATTAGACAATAAGATAATGAATTTAGAAATAGATAGATTGATTTAACTTAAGAGAAACCAAGTGGATTTAACCAAATTGTCAAATACATAGATTAATTTAAATTGGAATTTATAAGGTTTAAATTAATTGTTTTATTTTGCTTCAAATCTATTTTCTTTCTGGTTGTTTCCATTCTCCTACCTCGTTCCTTTTCGGGGACGAAAAGTTTTGAGTGGGGGAGAGTGTAACGACCTGTAAATTTTTAATAATTTTATTTGTTTTATTTTTTTATATTTAATTGAAACTTTGTGAAATTTTAAACAATAAAATTTTGGAATGAAAACTTGATATTTGGAATACGTCTAATCAAACATAGCAAATGGCAAATTTTCATATGATATTACTGAAGTTTATTTTCTTTTGAAATTTTAATTAAATTTATATCAGTTAAAAATTGATGGTAATAAAATATTTTCAAAACCTGAATATTTTTATATAGAAAATTTGTAAATTATCTTCTAAGTGAGACGTCATATTTTGTTTCGTCAAATTTGGACTGTTATTGCTCCATTCATCTTATTTCTGGCAAATTAACAGCATTTCGGTACCGATATCAACTTATGATAGGATGATCGTACCACTAATATATGTGTACCATTTAGATTGTCACGTCGTGATGATCTCAGTGGTATATTCATTTCTGTTTTTCGAACCACGGTACGTGATGGGAACCGCGAAACGAGTAACCATATCGGTACGACTTTTGGACCATTCAGTTTCCACCGTCCAAAGCCTATGGCCACCAGATGTTTATTAATTCATACGTGACCTTTTTATTTCCCTGGAAGTTGCAGCTAACTTTTGGTTTTCTCTTGACTTTAGCAATTCCTTTTGTATTCTATATTTTTGTCAGTTCCATTCTCTCCACTTTTCCAGTAATCTGTTCATTTCCCTTTAAATAGCAATGCCTCTTCCTTTGAAAAAAAAACTTGCCTGCTCGTGTTCCTACAAAAAATTTCCTCTTCCCTCTGCATGAACCCCTTCGGCCTCACACTCGGCAGACCTGAAACCCGCCTCCACTGCTGCACCGAACCCCACAACGTGATTCCACTCGACCCACACCTCTCCTCCACCCTATAATCCATCACCGAGACAAACCCTGTCAAGGCCCAAAAGTCGACCTTCGAAAATCGGCACCCGTACTTCACTTGTACTCAAAATGCCGTAGATTCAAATGTCGAATCTGGTTCTTGGGAGCTTATAACAACATTAAGTAAATAACACAGCGGAATAAATGAATAATACATTGATATACAATATTTGATACAGCAGAATGATACAATGAATATCAATATACATCAGAGATATGATACAACAAATAGCAGCGGATAAGAAAATATGATAACATCAGCATCGGATAAATAATTCTAAGATAGTCTTCAAGAGAGAACTCCAGCAGTAGCTCGAACTCCCAATAACGATACACCAAGATGAGCAAGACTGGTGCGGTCCAAAGACTGAACTAACTCCAGAAAACCTACTAATCTGACTATCTGAAAAACCCAACTCTAGACTGCTCGTGTAGAAAAATTTTGAGCATCCAGAGTTTAGGAAAGAAACAATAAACTCCGGATCAGTCATGGGACTGGTGTGAGCAACAAAAACAGTTTATCTTTAAAACAAATAGCAGAGATTTTTAAAGTCAATTCGCAATGCTTTTTGGAAAATGAAACTACCATAAGACCTCCCACCACACACACAATGCAAACGCAGAATTGGAGGAGATTTCTTCTTATGATAGTCAAAGATGCTTACTACGCAAAAATCAAATCCTTTTTGATATTATTATTAGTGCATAGTGTAGAAAACATTTCGAAAGTAGAATATCAATCTTAGCCAGCATAGACATTCCGAACTATGCCTACTATAGCTACCATCCAAACAGTGGTGACCACCATAAGTGAATGGCAGGTTCTACAACTAAAACCGTACAAGGCTCGTATTGTTTCTTTGGATTTCCAACAAATGATCAGGCTAAGGAACTTCCTATCCACGATGGGTACGTCCCTGGAATAGACGACCCGAGAAATAACCTAACATTACGGTTAGATCTCTGCCAACACAAGGCCGGGTTACCTCTGCAAAAATAGGTAACTACTGACACGCGTATGCCATCCCCCGATCGTCACCGATCTTCCCGAGGATCCCCGATTCGCAACAACCACAAAGTAATAAACTTGCAGCAACCACAGAGGTTAAGTATCTGGGCTCCATACCATGATACCACCTTTATCCAGAAGGAATGACATACACTAAGGGGCGCTACTCCCTAGAACCTTGCCGCATCCTTCCTGTTTTGACCATTTTCGGGGTGTGAGGCTCGACGAAGTCTCGTCCACAAAGCTACGCTTTCTACAAAGCCATGCTTCGGGTCAAACAAATGATCAACCTATGATCACAAAGATATAAGATCAAACAAATGATCATATCACAAATGATCAAACACTGATCATCACACAGCAGCACTCAGCATGTCACATTACCAAATTGGGATATATCGCTGATAAATTTCAACTACATAACCTCTGAGCTCGTACGTCTCAGAGAAGGGTGTTAAGCTAAGAGAATAAATTCTTCGCCACCAACAGAAATGTATTTGAAAGAAATCGGCTTTATATCTCAAAGTGTAATGTCAGACATGTATCCATACAAGTCTTTTCCGGGTTCGAACAGAACCGAAGGCACTTCTCACGAAGCCCTTGCAATTCCGGATAACTCTCAATCACGTCCGGACTTCCCGTCACAAAAGAGTGATATAAATCTCTATACCGGCGCGACTCAGTGCAGAGACATTCGACAGGTTGTCCTTTCATTTTCGAAAAATATCTGGTCTTCAACACCGGTCTTCAAATGCTATCCATATACGACGTATCACTATTCGGAATGAGTTATACGACCCAAAGGTCCTTTCCCGGCTAACCCGAATAGTGAGCAAAATATTTAAAAACATACGGATATTGGGATTTCAATTAAGTCACAACTTAAACCCAAACTTTCTTTACAAATGGTTTATCAAATTACCATTTTAATCCTTTAAACAAAAAGATTCAATTCACAAAGTTCACTTAATTTCACAAAGATTCATTCACAGATTTTCCAAATCGATTTCCATTTCAGTTTAATTAACTCGTTAAATCTTTAAATCAAAGATTTAACCTATAGTTTTCAAAACAATTTCATTTCGAATGGCTTAAACAAATCATCATTTTAAATCTGTTAAAAATAGACAGATTTAATTCATAACTTTCAAAAAGAATTCATTCATAACTTGGAAAATCATTTTTTTCAATTTAATCTTGAAATTCCTTTACCTAAATTGGAATTTCACTTCTTATCTGAAAGCTTTTATTCCTTTAAAACAAACAGTTTTTATTTGGAAATTTGATTCATCTATACGAGTTAAAGTTCTTGAGTTAAATCCAAATTTTCAAACAATACTTTTAAAATGGTTTAAATTCATATGAACACATTTATAACATTTTTAACCGTAATTTCAAATCATAGGATTCAATTTCAAACTTGAATTCAAATTTAAATCAAATTGTTTAAATTTCAAAACTCGATTAAGTTATTCAAAATAACTTTTATCTTTGAAATTCCATTTCAAAAGCTTTTCACTTTAAACTCGAATTTCTAATTTCAAAATCAATTGAAATTAAAATCTCAATTTCAAAAACATCAAATTTAAATTATCTGTGACTTAACCGCTTTCCACGTGAAATCCATATTTGTGTGTGTAACAGTGTGGTCTAGGGGTTTCACACACAATAGTGCAACATCAATCATCACAGATATATCGATAAGCGGTATAATCAATAACGCTTATCTTCATTCACAGATTCATAGATAAAATGAATTTATCAGTCACAAAGATTCACTATTACAATTCGATGTGGGTTTCGGATAACCAACTGGAATCCGACTCCCTGTCGCATCGAAATTCAAATGTCGTTTTACAGGTCAAGGGTTTCATATTCACATAGTAATATATCACAGAAATAGAAATTTCAGATCACAGCATAAATCAGGGTATATCACAAAACATCATCATATATCAGGGATATCAAACAATTAAATCATCCAATAGAATCCAAACATTCATAGGTGAATTTATTAATCAACAGATTAATTTAAATCAGATGTATCAATTATAAATCCGGGTTAATTATCATAAGTTAATTTCAATCTGTTTGAAATAAATCTTCCTTTCCAATTTTATTAGTAAATTTTTAATTATTAACTAATCATTCTAAATTAATGAACCAATTAATTTCTAATTATTAAATTATCTTAATTTATTGACATCATTAATAAATCTTTTAATTTAACAAAAAAAGAATTAACTAAAATTTCAAATCATCATTTAATTACTTTCAGTAATTATCTATTTATTACTTCTTTAAATAATTATATTTCCAAAATTATCAAGTGATTATTCCCAGATAAATTAAACTTAATAAATTAATCTTAACAAATCAAATTAACCTAATTAATTACACTAAGAAACTAATTTCCTTTAATTCCTTACCATTAAGTAATTATACTTTTTAAATTAACTATTTATCTTCATTTCTGATTTAAGATTTAAAATGACTTAGCAATTTAACTTAACAAAATTTAAGTTAAATAAATTTCATAACTTCTTAATCCGATGTTAAAGAAAACAATTAAATTATATATATAATTAAAAGAAATTTATGTAAGAGAAATATTTATACTAGATTTATTTAAATTTAAAACCTGCTTTATAAAACTGTGGAAAACTTCCCAGCCCCGGCCAATATTCGAGATCCCCGAGCCAAATCAGCATTTACCCGAGAAGATTTCAAACTTCCCCTTGCCCTTCCCTGAGACACATCATTTTTTTCTCTTTAAACTTGTTTAATTCTAATTTTTCTTTTAAAACTGTTATACTGGTAACACTCGCTTACATACGCGAAAAAATCTCGGGCCCAACTCCCTTTTTCTCCGAGTCGACTCGAAGAAAACCTCACAACCCATAAAACTGATACCACTGACACATCGACCCAACGTGCACGTGCACGTGTACACCGGAGTTCGCCACCCAGACCATCGGCGACTGCTCCCCTCAAATCAGCGACTACCTCCTGAACTCAACCCATCACTTAGCCTCGACGAATTCGCCCTGGAATCGAAACGAGCATTCGAGATCACTGGAACGAAATACTCCAATAGAAAATCACTTCACCGCCGATGCATTCGATCACCGGAGCCCACGCGAGTCTGACCAGACCTCCGCCACTCACCCACGAAGCCATCCCCATAGGTGCGATCGCCCAGATCACCGCGATGATGACGCGATTTGCTCGTAAACAATAGCAAACCAAAACGAACCCAAAACCCTAAATCTCCCTCCACCGATCACCACGACGACCAGAAAAATCGTTGTTCATTTTTCCCAACCTCGGCAACCTCCAACTAAGCTTCCTCCTCGATTGCGTGAATTATCATTTCTCCGATCGACAGAAATTGATAAAAATACCATCTCAGTTCATCTTTGAACTGCTCGAAACATACTTAACCAAAAACTTCCATTTTTGTATCAAAAATCATATTTTTCGATGGTGATTCCAAATATATACTTGATTCAGCAGTCCATTATATTTGATTTTATCATGTATAAGTGAATTTATCTGTGTTATGATGTTTTCAGAGCTATCTTAACTCATTTTCCTGGAAATAATTTTGTTAAATCAAATTTAAAATCAACAAACATGTCAAGTTTTAAATCTTTCAGCCTAACCAAGTTCATAAGATTTTACATCTGGGTTTTGATTGAACTTGATGCTCTGAAACTAGAAGACAGAGGTGGTTTTAATATAACTGGCATTCACTTCTCCAGATAATTATACACAGAGGAGATGTAGCAATTCCAGACCTCAGTGTTAACAAGCAACAATTAAATATACTTAGTTAAATTTTTAAAATTTTGTTTACTCACATATTGTTTGACAAAGCAGTAAAAAAAAGAAATGCCTAACAGACATGCACACAACCATTTTCCAATTTAAAGACATTCATGCAACATCCTTACTCAATTGATTATCACCAAAAATCAGATATCAAGCAAAATAAAGGTTAGAGTTTTGCTCACTGGTTTTGATGAAAACAGAGAACTGGAGTTTTAAAGTCTGGAAAAGGATCTGCTCTTTTGGAAGCCTTGATTTTAATCTCTCTAAGTTTGATCTGAATCTTGTTAGTAGAGTTGTTTTTACTTGTTTGGAAAATCTGCAGTTGATCTTCTTCTCTTCTTTTCTGTTTTGTTGTATAAACTGAATTCGAATTGGTAAACAAATGGTGATGTTTGTTTCTCTTTTTATTTTTATTTTCTTCCAGGCTTTGCCTATTTTTTTTTCTTTTGTTTGAACGAACCAAAGGCTTGGAGATGTATAGATACTTAAGAAGGGGATGTGCAGCAGTAGAGTACTGAGACATTCTTTTGTAAAATTACTTTATTCAGGCTTTGTACTTTGTGGTGATGGGTAGGTTTGAAAACATTAAATGCAAGTATGTTGCTTTGTAAATCTGCAGCATGCCGTGTTCATGCTTTGTGGAGGTTTGCATTTAATGCAAACATGTTTTGTGATGCTTCCCATGCTTGTTTACAGCATATGTTGTTAGGTTCAGTTGATAGGTGCTGTTTTAGTTTTATTTTATAGTTTACTTTATAAAATAAAAGTGTTTTGTTTTAGTTATTGCTTTCTTTTGTCTACATGTTTGTTTACAGCCACTTTATTTTTGTACATATTTTATCATATTGTTCTAAATAATTTCTTGTTTATAATAAGTTCTTTTCTTTATGCTTAAGTTAAGATGGTTATAGTTATATATATGTCTTTTTAAACTTAACATCAATTTTTATTTATTTTTTTATAACTCATATATTTATATACATATATATATTCACATATATACAAATATTTAAATTTAAATGATTTAATATATTGGAATTTGGTTTTGGGGAAACTCGAATCAATTTATCAAATTGATTTTACAATTTTTATTCAAAAATTTATTTAATTACTCTATTTAATTCAAAATTTCAATAAATTATTAAATTAAATTAATTTAAATTCTAGGGTCGTTACAAATTTCCCCCCTTAAAAGAATTTCGTCCTCGAAATTCGCATGCACGAAACAAAGACAGAGATAGACAGATTCGATCTCCTATAATTCCTCAAACTTACGATATGAATTCCAAACTCAAGTCGGAATATCTCAGAATACATACCAATTTAAAATTTCCAATTTCAAATTCATTAAGGTTTAAATCAAAAAGCTGATACGAAACCGATGAAGATACGAAGTAAAGATTTTCTACAACGATTCGTAGGGCCACCATCACACCGAAACTTCTTCTTGTAGCTGATACGAAGAAATGAAAAGAATTTGGAAACGAATCAAAGAAAATTGATAAGAAAGATTGTTTCCACTGTTGTAGGGCATTGACCATTTATAGTCGTATTCCCTTTCCCTATCTCGTCCTCTTCTTGCACTCATACTCACTATCAGTGGATAGTAAGAGAATTTACTGAGACATTCAGACGGATACCTTAGAGATTACTCATTCTAGAGTTTACTTCACTCTATCTCTAATGAGCTACTTAACGTGTTATACTCCTGAGCTAAAGTTCAACCTTAGCTCTGATACCACTTGTCAAGACCCAGAAGTCGACCTTCGAAAATCGGCACCCGTACTTCACTTGTACTCAAAATGCCGTAGATTCAAATGTCGAATCTGGTTCTTGGGAGCTTATAACAACATTAAGTAAATAACACAGCGGAATAAATGAATAATACATTGATATACAATATCTGATACAACAGAATGATACAATGAATATCAATATACATCAGAGATATGATACAACAAATAGCAGCGGATAAGAAAATATGATAACATCAGCAGCGGATAAATAATTCTAAGATAGTCTTCAAGAGAGAACTCCAGCAGTAGCTCGAACTCCCAATAACGATACACCAAGATGAGCAAGACTGGTGCGGTCCAAAGACTGAACTAACTCCAGAAAACCTACTAATCTGACTATCTGAAAAACCCAACTCTAGACTGCTCGTGTAGAAAAATTTTGAGCATCCAAAGTTTAGGAAAGAAACAATAAACTCCGGATCAGTCATGGGACTGGTGTGAGCAACAAAAACAGTTTATCTTTAAAACAAATAGCAGAGATTTTTAAAGTCAATTCGCAATGCTTTTTGGAAAATGAAACTACCATAAGACCTCCCACCACACACACAATGCAAACGCAGAATTGGAGGAGATTTCTTCTTATGATAGTCAAAGATGCTTACTACGCAAAAATCAAATCCTTTTTGATATTATTATTAGTGCATAGTGTAGAAAACATTTCGAAAGTAGAATATCAATCTTAGCCAGCATAGACATTCCGAACTATGCCTACTATAGCTACCATCCAAACAGTGGTGACCACCATAAGTGAATGGCAGGTTCTACAACTAAAACCGTACAAGGCTCGTATTGTTTCTTTGGATTTCCAACAAATGATCAGGCTAAGGAACTTCCTATCCACGATGGGTACGTCCCTGGAATAGACGACCCGAGAAATAACCTAACATTACGGTTAGATCTCTGCCAACACAAGGCCGGGTTACCTCTGCAAAAATAGGTAACTACTGACACGCGTATGCCATCCCCCGATCGTCACCGATCTTCCCGAGGATCCCCGATTCGCAACAACCACAAAGTAATAAACTTGCAGCAAACACAGAGGTTAAGTATCTGGGCTCCATACCATGATACCACCTTTATCCAGAAGGAATGACATACACTAAGGGGCGCTACTCCCTAGAACCTTGCCGCATCCTTCCTGTTTTGACCATTTTCGGGGTGTGAGGCTCGACGAAGTCTCGTCCACAAAGCTACGCTTTCTACAAAGCCATGCTTCGGGTCAAACAAATGATCAACCTATGATCACAAAGATATAAGATCAAACAAATGATCATATCACAAATGATCAAACACTGATCATCACACAGCAGCACTCAGCATGTCACATTACCAAATTGGGATATATCGCTGATAAATTTCAACTACATAACCTCTGAGCTCGTACGTCTCAGAGAAGGGTGTTAAGCTAAGAGAATAAATTCTCCGCCACCAACAGAAATGTATTTGAAAGAAATCGGCTTTATATCTCAAAGTGTAATGTCAGACATGTATCCATACAAGTCTGTTCCGGGTTCGAACAGAACCGAAGGCACTTCTCACGAAGCCCTTGCAATTCCGGATAACTCTCAATCACGTCCGGACTTCCCGTCACAAAAGAGTGATATAAATCTCTATACCGGCGCGACTCAGTGCAGAGACATTCGACAGGTTGTCCTTTCATTTTCGAAAAATATCCGGTCTTCAACACCGGTCTTCAAATGCTATCCATATACGACGTATCACTATTCGGAATGAGTTATACGACCCAAAGGTCCTTTCCCGGCTAACCCGAATAGTGAGCGAAATATTTAAAAACATACGGATATTGGGATTTCAATTAAGTCACAACTTAAACCCAAACTTTCTTTACAAATGGTTTATCAAATTACCATTTTAATCCTTTAAACAAAAAGATTCAATTCACAAAGTTCACTTAATTTCACAAAGATTCATTCACAGATTTTCCAAATCGATTTCCATTTCAGTTTAATTAACTCGTTAAATCTTTAAATCAAAGATTTAACCTATAGTTTTCAAAACAATTTCATTTCGAATGGCTTAAACAAATCATCATTTTAAATCTGTTAAAAATAGACAGATTTAATTCATAACTTTCAAAAAGAATTCATTCATAACTTGGAAAATCATTTTTTTCAATTTAATCTTGAAATTCCTTTACCTAAATTGGAATTTCACTTCTTATCTGAAAGCTTTTATTCCTTTAAAACAAACAGTTTTTATTTGGAAATTTGATTCATCTATACGAGTTAAAGTTCTTGAGTTAAATCCAAATTTTCAAACAATACTTTTAAAATGGTTTAAATTCATATGAACACATTTATAACATTTTTAACCGTAATTTCAAATCATAGGATTCAATTTCAAACTTGAATTCAAATTTAAATCAAATTGTTTAAATTTCAAAACTCGATTAAGTTATTCAAAATAACTTTTATCTTTGAAATTCCATTTCAAAAGCTTTTCACTTTAAACTCGAATTTCTAATTTCAAAATCAATTGAAATTAAAATCTCAATTTCAAAAACATCAAATTTAAATTATCTGTGACTTAACCGCTTTCCACGTGAAATCCATATTTGTGTGTGTAACAGTGTGGTCTAGGGGTTTCACACACAATAGTGCAACATCAATCATCACAGATATATCGATAAGCGGTATAATCAATAACGCTTATCTTCATTCACAGATTCATAGATAAAATGAATTTATCAGTCACAAAGATTCACTATTACAATTCGATGTGGGTTTCGGATAACCAACTGGAATCCGACTCCCTGTCGCATCGAAATTCAAATGTCGTTTTACAGGTCAAGGGTTTCATATTCACATAGTAATATATCACAGAAATAGAAATTTCAGATCACAGCATAAATCAGGGTATATCACAAAACATCATCATATATCAGGGATATCAAACAATTAAATCATCCAATAGAATCCAAACATTCATAGGTGAATTTATTAATCAACAGATTAATTTAAATCAGATGTATCAATTATAAATCCGGGTTAATTATCATAAGTTAATTTCAATCTGTTTGAAATAAATCTTCCTTTCCAATTTTATTAGTAAATTTTTAATTATTAACTAATCATTCTAAATTAATGAACCAATTAATTTCTAATTATTAAATTATCTTAATTTATTGACATCATTAATAAATCTTTTAATTTAACAAAAAAAGAATTAACTAAAATTTCAAATCATCATTTAATTACTTTCAGTAATTATCTATTTATTACTTCTTTAAATAATTATATTTCCAAAATTATCAAGTGATTATTCCCAGATAAATTAAACTTAATAAATTAATCTTAACAAATCAAATTAACCTAATTAATTACACTAAGAAACTAATTTCCTTTAATTCCTTACCATTAAGTAATTATACTTTTTAAATTAACTATTTATCTTCATTTCTGATTTAAGATTTAAAATGACTTAGCAATTTAACTTAACAAAATTTAAGTTAAATAAATTTCATAACTTCTTAATCCGATGTTAAAGAAAACAATTAAATTATATATATAATTAAAAGAAATTTATGTAAGAGAAATATTTATACTAGATTTATTTAAATTTAAAACCTGCTTTATAAAACTGTGGAAAACTTCCCAGCCCCGGCCAATATTCGAGATCCCCGAGCCAAATCAGCATTTACCCGAGAAGATTTCAAACTTCCCCTTGCCCTTCCCTGAGACACATCATTTTTTTCTCTTTAAACTTGTTTAATTCTAATTTTTCTTTTAAAACTGTTATACTGGTAACACTCGCTTACATACGCGAAAAAATCTCGGGCCCAACTCCCTTTTTCTCCGAGTCGACTCGAAGAAAACCTCACAACCCATAAAACTGATACCACTGACACATCGACCCAACGTGCACGTGCACGTGTACACCGGAGTTCGCCACCCAGACCATCGGCGACTGCTCCCCTCAAATCAGCGACTACCTCCTGAACTCAACCCATCACTTAGCCTCGACGAATTCGCCCTGGAATCGAAACGAGCATTCGAGATCACTGGAACGAAATACTCCAATAGAAAATCACTTCACCGCCGACGCATTCGATCACCGGAGCCCACGCGAGTCTGACCAGACCTCCGCCACTCACCCACGAAGCCATCCCCATAGGTGCGATCGCCCAGATCACCGCGATGATGACGCGATTTGCTCGTAAACAATAGCAAACCAAAACGAACCCAAAACCCTAAATCTCCCTCCACCGATCACCACGACGACCAGAAAAATCGTTGTTCATTTTTCCCAACCTCGGCAACCTCCAACTAAGCTTCCTCCTCGATTGCGTGAATTATCATTTCTCCGATCGATAGAAATTGATAAAAATACCATCTCAGTTCATCTTTGAACTGCTCGAAACATACTTAACCAAAAGCTTCCATTTTTGTATCAAAAATCATATTTTTCGATGGTGATTCCAAATATATACTTGATTCAGCAGTCCATTATATTTGATTTTATCATGTATAAGTGAATTTATCTGTGTTATGATGTTTTCAGAGCTATCTTAACTCATTTTCCTGGAAATAATTTTGTTAACTCAAATTTAAAATCAACAAACATGTCAAGTTTTAAATCTTTCAGCCTAACCAAGTTCATAAGATTTTACATCTGGGTTTTGATTGAACTTGATGCTCTGAAACTAGAAGACAGAGGTGGTTTTAATATAACTGGCATTCACTTCTCCAGATAATTATACACAGAGGAGATGTAGCAATTCCAGACCTCAGTGTTAACAAGCAACAATTAAATATACTTAGTTAAATTTTTAAAAATTTGTTTACTCACATATTGTTTGACAAAGCAGTAAAAAAAAGAAATGCCTAACAGACATGCACACAACCATTTTCCAATTTAAAGACATTCATGCAACATCCTTACTCAATTGATTATCACCAAAAATCAGATATCAAGCAAAATAAAGGTTAGAGTTTTGCTCACTGGTTTTGATGAAAACAGAGAACTGGAGTTTTAAAGTCTGGAAAAGGATCTGCTCTTTTGGAAGCCTTGATTTTAATCTCTCTAAGTTTGATCTGAATCTTGTTAGTAGAGTTGTTTTTACTTGTTTGGAAAATCTGCAGTTGATCTTCTTCTCTTCTTTTCTGTTTTGTTGTATAAACTGAATTCGAATTGGTAAACAAATGGTGATGTTTGTTTCTCTTTTTATTTTTATTTTCTTCCAGGCTTTGCCTATTTTTTTTTCTTTTGTTTGAACGAACCAAAGGCTTGGAGATGTATAGATACTTAAGAAGGGGATGTGCAGCAGTAGAGTTCCTTCCTTCACTACTGAGCCCGAACCACCCTTCTGTTGCGTACGTACATTCGCATATTTATTTATAACAAAGATATAGTATAACTATAAGTATGTTTAAGTGGTTGTTATATAAATAGTATAAACTTATATATGTTGTTTAAGTAGTCCACTTAATACATATAATACTTGTTATATATATTAGTTATATTATGTTATAAATTTTATCCAGAACTGATATCTATTTATAGTCTATATATGTGTGAGATGTTTGGGGTTTGTATATCAGTTTATAAGTCTATATGTATATTTGTTTATATATATACATGAGTTTGGATAATAATAATATACAATCTGTTTATACATTTATGTGTACAAGATATATACGAGTTAGTTTATAATACATATAAGTTTTTTCAGTTGTATTATATATGAAGGTTGTATATATTATTGTTTATACATTAGTTTATAAATATATATATAGGCGAATGTCAGCCACTTATGAAGTTTATATTTAAGTTATATAAATTTTGTATGTAGACCTCATTTATAGGTAGGTATGTATGTAGTACAGTTATAGATTTAGCTGCTGACAATTTTATATGTCACATAATTGTCTATATAATAGTTATAATATATTGGTTATATATAGGTATAAGTGAACTTGGTTTTAAATTATAAACGTGACATATTTAGCGACTGAAGTTATACTATTTTAACTAGTGTATATATGTATAGATATTTGCATATGGGGTTATATTTGAAGAATACAGGTGTAAACTTCCTGTAGAGTCAGTATGTGACAATATTATATATTAGTATAATATATAATATATTAGTTTTAAATGATTTCATGTACTGTTAATATAACATAATATATATATATATATATTTGAATTTTTGATGTATGTGTTCATATATACATTAATTTATATATATGGAGATGTGGATTTGGTTTTTCAGATATGTAAATAGTGATCTTAGAAATATGTGTTTAAATCAAAATTGGTTTGTAAATATATAAAGAATATATTATTATATATGTGTTTTAATTTGAAAAAAGAATTTTGAAATATATATATTTAATATGTCTCTGAATTTAGAATATGATTTATATATATATATATAGTTATTTATAATCATATGTATAAATTTATGTTCACTTATACCCAATTATCACCATTGATCCAATTATGATTTGATTTTCGTCAACTCCTATTTATCAGCTTGTCCGTCGAATTCGTGCCAATTTAGCTTTGCTTTGGAATTCGTTCTTGGATTCATAACTTGTTTCATTCGTCGAATCTCTCTAGCCTCGAAAGGTGAGCAATCACTCACGATAAACATTCTTATATTCATTAAATTTGATTTCAATTGAAACGACAATTGAAATATGCTGCTGTTAGTTATTTACATTACTTTATATATATGCTATTATCTGTATCTGTTCACCTGTGACATCTGACACCATTATTAGTTGTTTTATATTGATGATATAAGCCTGTTATATTCATATCTGTTATCACTCTGCAAGTTCCATGTTACTATAGAAATCACTATGGGTTGAAATGATACATACCCGAACGGACTTTAGAATAGGAGAAAATCGTTATGGGTTGAAATGATAGACCCAAGCGATTTCCATTTGAATTGAATTTGGATTGCGGGTTGAAATGATATATACCTATATATATATATATATTTTAAATTGCGGATTGAAATGATAAATATCTGTATCACTTGACCATATGATAGAAAATTATATTAAGACACCGTTGATCTATATATATATAAATATTTTGAAAATGATTTCTGTGGTTTTGGAAAGATATATATATATATATATGGTTTTATCACATATTGAAATTATTTTATAAATAAGTTTTGAATTTAAAGTGGATTTGAAATGTATTGAATTTGTATTTAATTAAGAATTCGCTTTAATTCAATTAATTTGAAACTTATTGAATTGGAAATTTAAAGATATGACGTTATAACGTGGTTTTGATTTAAGATGATTTAAAGGAATATTTCAAGTTTAATAAATTTAAGGAAATATCCAATGATTTGAAATTTAAGGTTTATTTGAATGATATTGTATTTTATTATGTGAATATTTCAAAACTAAATAATAGAAAAGTGAATTGATATATATATAAAATTATCGAATTTAGTTTTGAAATATGGAATATTTGAAGCTTTGAAATATTTTGAAATTGAAATGTTTTATTGTGGTTCAAATCGGTATTTGAAATCGATATAACTTGAAAATGTTTAATTGAAATGGGAATTGAAATTGATTTTAGATTTGATTAAATTTGAATTTGGAATTCGAAATGATTTGTGAAAGTCAAGGAAACTATTTTATTTTATAAATTAATTTTAAGTTATATTTAAAACTATGGATATTTTACTTTATAAATTATTTTAATATAAACTATTTTAATATAAATCATTTTTAATATAAATTATTTTACTATAAACTATTTTAACTTATAACTATTTTATATAAACTATTTTTATTTATAAACTATTTTATTATATATACTAATTTTAATATCTAAACTGTTTAAGAGGAAAGTGTTATGAATTCCAATATGTTATGATTTCAAAGCTATGATTTCAAAGTGTTTTGAATTTCAAGGTTTCGATTTCCAAAGTGTTTTGATTTTTAAAGGGCTTATGATTTCGAAAGCGTTATAACTTTGGAAAGTGATATGATTTTGGTAATGGATATATTTGAAGTAAAAAAATGATATCATATTGGTTTGGTTTTTGAAATGAAATGATATTTTGTTTTTGAAGTATAAACTATTTTGAAATGACCGCGGTGTTATAATAACGTTTGGTTGTTAAAGAGACTGGGATCGGATAATGGCATACTCTCTATCGATACCGAAAACCACTTTAACAACTGTGTACGCGGTGGAGATTCCAGAATGAAGTAGGATGGTGGCGACGATTCCTATTGAGGTATATACGTGGACCCAACTCCCGTGAGTTGGCATACGGTGGCTAAAACAGGAGCGATTGACGGGCCAATGAGGTAGCACCTCTGATCGGATGCATTTCTTCGATACCATTCTATTACTTTGTGATTGAATTGGTGCCACCCTTCGATTTTGATTGGGAGTGTGTTCCGAGGTGAGCGGTAGTGGCTGCTATGCGTTTCCACCGGCCCGGATGCGTAATTGGTATATCCACCCTGGCATTGCCTAGTTGTGCCATGTCACCTACCATATCAAGCTTTACTACGAGTTTCTATTTGTGTCGTACCTATGGAGTATCTTCTCGTAGTCTCTCGAGGTATGCAGGTACTGCATAGACTATTGGCACTATTATGTGTTAAGGTGGAAAATGTAAAGCCTTAACGCTATTTAAAAGTAAGTTTATTTTATATTAGACATTATTATAATAGCGTATATTACTACATAGTAGATAGATTAACAGATCCTTAGAGGATGGTTATCCCAAACATCCTTTGAGTTACTTGTATTTCAGTTGATATTTCACTTGAGTTAGATTATTGATATAAGAATGTTAATCCTGACTCGAGTGTTTTGTGTTTTGCTTTACGCTTGGGTCAGACTGAGTGATACAACATTCGAGACTCACCTTTGGAGTTGGAGCTTCTCTTGGAGATCCAGCTATCTATCCTGCTTTCAGTTGTTCAGTCGATTCCAGTGATGCATTCAGATCTTGTATTTGATTATTGTATTGAGACATCTATGTACTCGTGACTTTTGTTGTATCTTGTTTAACTCTTTTATATATATATATAGTAGCTTCATGAACTACTATTCTTTTGTTTCCACTGCATTGTTATATTACTCTTTTTCTGCGAACTGTGATTTATTTACTGCGTATGTTGAGTTTTGCCAAATTTAAATTAACAATCTGATATTTTGAGCAATTCAAATCCGACATGTATGGATGCGAATGGTTGAAAATTTCAGGTCGTTACATTTAAAATTAATTAAACATTTAAAATAAAATAACCAGAATTCTGGGTTGTTACATTCTCCCACATAAATGAATTTCATCCTCCAAATTCTTAAGGAAGAAAATGTTTTCAAATCCTTAATTTTAAAACTATTAATCAAAATGAGTTATTAAACTTGTTACTTTTCAAAACCAATTAGCTGAAATGGATTCCAAAATTTTCAAGTCTTTAAATATCACCCATCTATACCAACTAATTCCTTCCATTCATTCATTCCAAGATATAAGTCAAAATTCAAATATTTGTTATCAAAATTTTTCCAAAGTTCTTAAAAAAATTCAAACTCTTAAACTTACGGAAATTTCACCAACGTCTCCATAGCGCAGCTCGATCGGTACAACTACAAATTTGGCTCTACAGGCCCTAAACCAACCAAAGAAAACAAATGCCAAGTGGCGTCCCATATCTGGGGCATATAATCATCAACCAATTTAAATTTTTAGATTTATTATGTACCTTTTGCGTTTGATATATATTCTTGGCAAGTGATGTATTATCTCTATGCAAATGCAGGTGTGCAAAAGGTCAAGTGGAAATCTCTTGCATTCCTGTACTTATGAAATCTAAAAAAAATTCAGGCTGACAAAAGCATATGTGATGCAGCTCTACATACAAAAACTAGTCTGATATAAATCTATTGGAAATCAACAACCATATCTCAATCATATGCGACAATATACAGAGAATAATCTGTAATAAATGTTAGGCATCCAATTATTTGAAATTATAATTTTTTAAATCAAAATACCCAGGTTTTTCAATTCAAAAATTTATTTTCAAATTTCTCAGACGAGAAAAATCAAAGATCAACAATCAAAATGACAGGAAGGGGATTCCTCCTAATAAAAAATATGGCAAAACTCTAGAACCAAAACAACTTGGAGCATTAAGTGGTATTCTGATTCCTCCAAAAACATCAACTAGTGTGAATAAGTATCATTCCTTTCCCAAAATCTTCAAAAATCTCTTCTTCAAAATCATTGGGATTTAGGTCCTAATAACAAAAATTCAAAATCCTTTGTCTATAATTTAAATTTTATAGACAATGGTATATGAAATCACACAACCAATAAATTCAATTCAATTAAATCAATCAAATTCCGTGAAGGAATATACTAACATTAGCAGTCAACCAAATTCCATAAGGAAAAACTTATCACTTAACATTATTTCAAAATGTCAATGAATAGACAAATCTTAACTTAGGTTCAAAACATTCTTAATTGTTCAAAAATATTGATAATTTTCTAAGCATACTGTTTTGCTCATTAGCCTTTGGTTATTGCTCAGAAGATTATCTAAACTCACTAGGACAAAATGGAAAGTTATGCTCTATATTTTATTAATTCCTTAATCGCATCAATTTTTTTTTCTAAATCGCTTATATTTTCACTTAGTATTTTATTCAATACTAAATTATTTATGAATTATTTCATAAACTCTCTCCCAAGTTTAAAATTTTTTTATAAAGTTATTTCTTTGTAAAACTTCAAATCATAACTTATTCCACTTTATTTAATTACATAATACTCTTCTATATCCTAAGAGTACGTACAAATTTTATTTCACTTTTTCGAAGATCTAGATGGGGATCAAATCAAATTGTGGTTTCTTAAAACCAAGTCAACCAATTAAACTCTCTATGTTAAAATGAATAACGTTTCATGAGTTGACGCAATCAACAAATAGTTTACACTACTTAAGTGTTTTAAACAACTATATGGTTTTAATAAAAACAATGTTTATCAAAACCTTTTTATTTAATCTAACACAATTTAGCTGTGTTAAATTATCCCCTATCTTATCTAAGGGAAAAACCTCATTTATCAAAACAATCACTTATTAGAAATACTTTTTATTGTTAAACCACTTCCCTTTTAGGGAACTTAAAAGCTGGATATCCGATTTTAATTTCAAAATCTCTTTCTTTTGAAAGCAAATTGCATATATTTTGATATATAATAACTTCAAATGGTTTATTTATTAAAAGTTACTTTGGATTCATTCGGATTTGAACTCATTTTCGATCGCACGATGATAAAGAGAATAATTTACTAAGTACTCCATAATGTCCGTCTAACAAATATTCGATTGTCACTTAGAAGATTATTTAGATTACCACAAAACTAATCGAAATAATTTCCTCCTAATTATCCTAAGAAAATGCTCTCTATTTAAAATTCTACTACCTAACATATTTTCTACTTTTAAATACTTTCAAGAGTACTGCTATTTCATTTCTCAAGTACCCTTCGAAATTATTTTCAAAAATTCTAGGATTTAGATTCAAAATCCTTTTTAAACACATTTTATAGACTAAAGTTACATAAAATTTCCTTTATATAAAAATCATTCATATTATAATAATCCTTTTTATTGTAATAGAATTATCTTAAATATTATTCTTTAAATATTTATCCCACTATTCTGATTATATTAACAACTTTTTATTAAAGTTTAATCCTTAACCCACCATTATTAAAAAGTTAATTTTTAACTTAACATATTCTTCAAACACATTATAGTCAAATTGTGAAAATTAATCCACAAAGGGTTCATTTTAAATCAAAGCTATAAATGCTCCTAAATAAACCGAGCACAATTTAACAGCTAACAAGCAATAGTCGATTCTCCTTCTTTAAATTAAGCATAACTGAGCAAAAAATAGTGGCAATAAATAAATATTATCACATTTAAAAAACAACCTTTATAACTATATAAAGTATTGAAAATTATTCCTTTATATATATATATATGTATATATGAAATATAATCCTTAGCAAAATATTTATTGTTCCAAATTTTCAAAAATTCAATACCATGTCCGTTGGCCTTGGTCAGGTGGTTAGAAACCCCTAATGATATTGTTACATCCTCCATCTCTACCAGAATTCATAAAAGCTCAATAGACCGATTAACATAATACGTTTTTATAAAATTAACAAATATGCTCCCGTATACATAATACTCTCAAATTCATCCTAGAGTGTCACTTACCCTATCTCTAATGAGCCAAACCCTACCAAAGCCAAGGTTCTCGCTTAACCTTGTGCTCTAACACCAAATTGTGACGACTCGCGCTTTTCAACCATCGAAAGTGGGTACACCCCCACCGTGGCTTACAATGGTACCTCTCATTTGCAGTTCTGGCCAACCTCTCGACTGTAAGCCTATCTGGCCAACCAACTTGAATGACATGTAGGGGTAAGAGTCATATGTTCGCTACCTAACAAGAAGCGAGAACACCTTATCATTCTGCACCTCTATGCCTAAGCAAGTGAGATAACTCCAATAATGAGGAACATATAAAAAGTTCTATGCGACTACGCCGCTAACGCGGAATGGGTTTTTACCCTCACAAGAATAACATCTATACAGGCAAGAGCGGAAAAAATCATCATAAAACAAATCTAAATATGAATGGGCACAATTAATATTAAAACCAAACTTGAAAGAATGGAGATAACCCGAGTAAAATCCAAACTAGACATAATAGATAAAACAAGGGAATAGTCCAAATTTATTTGAATCGACTAAATAAGATAATAGTCCAAATTTGATAGAATGGACTAAATCAATACTTAAATGTCGTGAAAGTGGTTGACTCTTCTCGTGACAATTTAAAGATAAACAGATTCAAGGATTCGAATCAATAAGAAACGGAAAATCAACAAATGACTAGGAAGGTGAACCCCCCTTGAAGTATACCTCTAGTACTATACTCCTGAGTTTGGCCGCATGTTGTGTGTCACTTCTCGAAAATGTTCTAGCCGGACCCTGCCAGATCTTACCGAGTATCCGAATATTTCCACATCTAAGTGCACAACCGAATCCAAACTAGATGAGATGTGAAAATACCTTAATGGGAGCAACTCCACATAGCTGGACGTCCATTCCCGCTTTTGGTTTAGTCATTTCGGGCAAAGGATAACAAAGCTCAAAGAGCAGCAAATCATTTTTAAGGTGACCATACACCATGAGAAACCTGAATCCGATAATTAATAAATTAACTATTGAGGATAATTAAAATGATCCTATATGGAAATTAAATATCATATATTTACCACTACTCATTGATTCCAAACAAGTGTTATCCCTCGATTGATAATGAAGTCAGGCAAGTTGAGGTAGTGTTACCTCTAGGCATCTCCTTGACGACATTTTTAACCTTCGAGATAGAAATGAGTCCAAGCCTCAATGTTTAACGTTAAAAGTATGAACTTAGATCCTTTCCATATAAGCGATATCGATTACGGAACTATTTTTCCATAACCGAAATCGAACTTTAACTTTTAAAAACTGAACTAGTGCTTAGTTTCCATATTTCAGTACTGGTAAAACCTTTTTAGATATACTCGTTCAAAACATTTTTTTATAAGACAAAATTTATAATACTAAGTGTATTAAAATAAGGGTCACAAACAAATGTCGTTAACACATTGTTTACTATAATACGAACGAACCGGCTAACACATAGGGAATAGAAAAAGGAAAGCATGAATCCTGGAGTTATAAATGCTAAAGGATTTTTGATTTCAATCGGTAGAAAATGGGAGGACACACAAGAAACCAAAAGTCCCGAATACGGAACCGATATGAAAGATCGTTTTGTCGATTTCGTCGCGTACCGGGCACCGAGATACACAAATGAATATATTACGAAGATCAGCACGACAAGACGAATAGAATGGTATACAGATATAAATGATACGACCAACCTATCAAAAGTCGATATTCGGTACCGAAAATGCTGCTAAAACTTCGAAAATAAGGTAAATGGGGCCAGAGAAGTCTAAATTTGACGAAACAAAATACTACGTCTCACTCAGAAAATGATTTACATTTTTATTGTGTAATAATATCTAGGTTTCGAAAATATTTTATTTCAATCAAATTTTAACGATTTTAAATTGAAAATTGAAAATTACACAACATAACTAACTTTCATATTTTCTGATGAAAATCTGACATTTTCTACGTTTAAATAGACGCATACCAAATATCAAATTTTTATTTCCAAATTCAATTATTTAATTTCGATCAAAATTTTCAGTTAATTACGTTATAAAATCGTTAAAATTTACGGGTCGTTACACTCTCCCCCACTCAAAACTTTTCGTCCCCGAAAGGGAACGAGGTAGGAGAATATGAAAAACCAGAAAGAAAAGATAGATTGAAATACAAAATACAACAATTAATTCAAAACCATATAAATTTCATTATTTCTTTAAAATTGATTATATTCAACAAAATTTGATTTCAATCCATTTTATTCAACCAATAAATATTCATTGTATTTACATTTGGTTGATTTCAATTCAATGTATTTTCATTCAGTTGATTTGATTTCAATTTATTACATTTGTTACCCAAAATATTCTTTCAAAACAAAATTTATTTTATTTGATCAATTCTACCTCACTTATCTTCGGTTATGTTGATTTCACTAAAAATTCAATTATAACTACAGTTCATATTTATATGCTTAACTAGCATTCTCCTTTATTTATTTAATTTATTTCACTTAATATATATTTTGCAACATATATTACGTGTATAAACATTTATTATAACCTTATAACTTTTTTTAACAAATTTATTCTCTTTTTATTATACAATTTATTATCCAATTTATTATTTATAAATTCCCTTAACAAAATATCATTTCTAGATATATTATTACTTACATCATATTGTATATTATTCAATTACATTCAAATCCTATCCAATAAGCTTTTATTAATGATTCTAATGTAATTGAATATACAAATTTATCTTTTATTTACAATATTACTATTAAGCAAAAATTTAGTTTGAACATTTTTATCATTTTAAATTTCTCTTGTATAACCTTCAATTTCAAACTCATCTTAACATTTCAACTTTTAAACAATTCAGGTAAGTTATACATGTTTATTAGAATGCAATGAATATTATACAAATAAATTTTATCCTAATTCAACTATTTCAAGTTATTTTTAAATTCTAATTTAAAATTTAAACATTTCAAAATTTTTGATTTATTTCAAAAATTGAAAACCCTAACATAACACAAAATTTAAGAATTAAATTTCTGGTTTCACTTCCCACCATTCAGAAATATATATATATATATTTCATACATCAAATCATGCTCAAGAAATTCAAATCAAATCCATTTCCAAAACAAAGGTGTTGCAAAGCTACTAAGCGGTCTCTCCACCTTGAGACTCGAAAATGAATGTCGATGATGCTGCAGTCATCACCGAAATTATTTTCCAGCGACAAATAGGAGAATACTGACTTACTTCTTTTAAAAATTCTGGAAAATAAATTTCCATTCGAAAATACTTACAAATAACTTACTCTTTCAAACTATGAAAACCAAATTTCGAAAAGCACTAGAAATTAAATTCTTAAATCCTTAATTTTAAATTCATTTCATTTGTAAATCAAATTTATAAACCATATTTAAACAATTTTATTTCCTTATAATGCAACAATAGTTAATGATTTATGAACGTTAACAAAACAATAAATGAAATAATTTTATGTATGGTTATATCTTATAAAAAAAATTTCTGAAATTAAATAGCTAAATGAATTGGTGTTTTGGAATTCCTATCGATAGCGTTGGCCAGGCAAATCGATCGAAAACCCAAATCAACTTAACAATTCAAACAACACAATATAAAATATTTTTATATTCAATTACAAATACGCTCCAGGATGATTCAAGAATGAGTTTCAAAACAAGGATAGAGATTCAAATTTAGAGAGACCCTAATCAAAGAGAACTCCTAACTAATAAGATAGGATCAAAAGAAAGATAAGATAATTACGTCACAAAAGTGAAAGGATAAATAGACTTAATTAATCGCGGGCGACCTTAACCGGATCAACCGAGACTTAGAGAAGGCGAAAATATCATCAACGAGAACCGGGACAACAAGTCAAGCTCCGCGGATAAGATCGATGCGGAATTCAACTTCTCGCTGAGGAGGTGGAGAAGTGGCTTCACCCAATATTAGGATAATATCTGATTATTGGAGTGGAGTCAAGATTACCAAGGAATTACCCTGATCATCTACTAGTGACGGTTCGGGCTTGACAAGAGATAAAAGCATCAAAACCGAGGATATAGAAATCTAGGGTGAATCGATGCATGTGGTAAAGGAGTTTAACCCCTTTACAAATCATATCAAGGTTGGTGGACCGCCGATGGAATTAATCACACAAAGGAATGAAATTGCCAATTGGGGTGGCGAGATAAGCTCAAATTTTTACAGAGATCAACGGAAATGGAGCAGTGGGATGCTCCAGTGTCAAGAAGAACACGAAAAGAAGGACAAGAATAGACTTTAGAACAAAGGGGAGAGTTCCAAAAATTTAAAGGAAACCCGAGTCAAAGAGGAAGAAACTCAAGTTTGAACGAAGGTGATTCTATAATTTAATTTACTCTATATGCTAAGTTTTTCCTAAACCAGAGCTCTGATACCACTTGTAACGACCTGGTATTTCGAACCGTTCGCATCCGCACATGTCGGACTTGAATTGCTCAAAATGTCAATTTGTTAATTTATATTTGGCAAAACTTAGCATATACAGCAAATAAATCAATCATAGAATCACAGAGTATTACAACAATAAGCAGCGGAATAGATAAATAGTAGTTCATGAAGCTACTATATATACATCAGAGGTTGAAATAAAATATAACAGAATATCATAAATTCAAAGTAGTCTCTAATACATAAGCAACTGACGAGTCTGAACATAAATGACTGGAATAAACTAAAATACTGAAAAGCTGGATAGGCAGATCTTCAACAAAGCTCCAATCTCCAAAGGTGAGTCTCAAATGCTGTGACACTCAGTCTGATCCAAGCATAAAGAAAACACAAAACACTCGAGTCAGGATTAACATTCTTATATAGTAAATTCAACTCAAGTGAAATCTCAACTGAAATACAAATAACTTAGAGGATGTTTGGGATTCCCATCCTCTAAGGATCCGTGGAACTATCTACTATGTAGTAATATACGCTATTATAATAATCTCTACAGTAAAGTAAAGTATTAAAATAGCGTTAAGGTGTTACCCATATCCCCCTTAACACATTTTATATATTCCCGTAGTCTATACAATGTCGTACGCTCCACTAAACTGGTGATTTACCCAGAGGACACCACATAGGTACGGTACAAAACAAACTCATAGAAGGCGCGATAAGGCATGCGACAAGGCACTCGAGGCAATGCCAGGGTAGATATACCATTTGCACTCCCAGACTGTTGGTAAAGCATAGCAGCTACTACCGCCTACCTCGTGGCACACTCCCAAATCAAAGGTGAATCCAAATCAAATCATAAAAGCAATAGAATGGTATCGAAGAAATGTGCCTGATAGGGGGAAAGGCCCCACTTGGCCCGTTATAGCTCCTGTTTTAGCCACATCAAGCTGATTCACGGGAGTCAGGGCTTCGTAAATACCATATAGAATCGTCGCCAAACCATCCTACTTCATTCTGGAATCTCCACCACATACATAGTTGTTAAAGTGGTTTTCGGTATTGGCAGAGAGTATGACAATATCTGATCCCGGTCTCTTTAACAACCAACTGCTTATTTCACACCGTGGTCATTTCATTCCAAATAGTTTATACTTCATATCAAAATATCATATACATTTCAAAACCATATCAATTTGATATCATTATTCACTTTAAATAATATTCATTTCCATAATTGTAACACTTTAAAATTTATAACACTTCTGAAATCATAACACTTTTGAAATCATAACACTTTCGTAATCATAACAGTTCCAACTTAAACAGTTTAGATATTGAAAATAGTATATATATTAAGAAATTTATATATTAAAATAATTTACATATTAAAATAGTTTAAAAATACTTTATATAAAAATAGTTTCCTCCAATTTTCACAAATCAATTCAAATAAGTTTAAATTCCAGAATTCAATTTAAATCAATCCTTGTTCAATACTTTCAATTTAAAAGTTTAAAAATTCAATTCAAATTCTCAATAGACCATTTCAATTTTTATCGATTTCAAATCCAGGTTATAACTAGCATTTCAATTTCAATAAGATCCAAAGTTTACATAAGTTTCATTTATATTTCAACATTTAACTTTAATTTTATTCAAATTGGAAAATATTCACTTAATCATTTTAATAACAGTTAAATAAAATCTCAAATTACACATTTTGATCAAAACTAAATATTTAATTTCAATTTATCTATTTGAAAATATTCATTTAGTCACCTTTACTCAAAATTAAGTTATTCAATTTTACATTTTATATCTTTAAACCACAAAATCAATAAGTTCAGATCAATTTTTATTTAAATTCAATTATTAACCAAATTAAATTTCAAGTCAAATTTAATTTATCTTTCCAACCTCTATTTATTTAAAGTTATTTCAAAAATCTATTTAAAAATATTAATATAAATTTTAAATAAATATTTTAAAACATATTATATATGTACTAATTAAATTTAACTTTATTAAATTAAATCTTATTATTAAATGTATTTTGTATTAAATCTTCTTTTATATATTTTTAAAATAATAAAATTATAAGAAAGATCTTAAAAATTATATTTTCAAAACTAACTTATAAATTTAAAATTTCCAAAACATATAATTTTAAAAATCTAAAATTTAGACATATATAAAAATAACATATATATATATATATTATATTTTTTTTAAAATCAATATTTATTAAAAACTATATATTTCCTTTCAAAAATTTGGAAATCGTTTTCAAAATATAGACCAACAGTGTCCGTATATAATTTCCTATCCTATGGTCAAGTGATACGGATATTTATCATTTCAATCCGCAATATAAATATCTACGGGTATATATCATTTCAACCCGCAATCCCAAAAATTAAAAATCAATGAAAATCGCGTGGGTTTATCATTTCAACCAATAACGATTTTCCCCTATTCTACAAGATCGTTCGGGTATGTATCATTTCAACCCATAGGGAATTCTAAATTAACAGGGAACTTGTAGAGTGGGAACAATTATGATAAAATATAACAATCAACAACATGCATATATCATCAATAACAAATTCAATATAATATTTACAAAAGGTGATGGTGTCAGCTGTCATAGGTGAACAGTTACAAATAATGGCATATCATATATATAGCAATTAAATAATAAGCAGTTCAAATTTAACAGCATATTTCAATTTTTCATTTCAATGTGAATTAAATTTATTAAATATAAGAATGTTAATCATGAGTGATTGCTCACCTTTCGAGGCTAGAGGAACATGAGATTGAGAAGTAACGACCAGAGATACGCACACGGATAGACATGCGACATAGAGACAAAAATAGAACTATTGCTGTAAATCTGGATAGTAGAGAACAAGGCAAGGTGACATTAGATTCGATGGATCAAGTGTATATTCTAAACATATCATATATATAGAATTTATTACAAAATTTATAACATAAATTAAAATAAATATTTAAACATATTATTTATATATAAAATTGTTACAAAACTCTATTTTAAAATAATATAAATTTAAATAAATACAATTCTTACCAAAAGCAATATATAAACTTCTTTAAACATATTATATATAAACAAGATAACTTACTTGTATAAATATATAACTTACATTATTATTTAACATATTATATAAATACTTTGAATATAATTTGAAATTGAAATAATATGTAAATACATTAAACATTCACATTGAAATATTTTAAACACATAATATAAATACACAGAACATATTGTAAATTAAAATAAATTCTTCGGCCACTTCATGTGTATATAACCTGATATATATAAAGTGGGGAAACAAATGTATATAGGTACCCTGATATATATACACATACTGTAGTATCTACTTATGTAAAGCTATAGAATATATATAACTCACATATAAACTTATATATATAACCCAAACAGATAATATACAACTTATATAAACTCATGTATTATAACAACAGATCATATAAATCTTATACACACTTATATATATAAACTAATATATCATATGTGACTTATATAAACCTATATATATATAAGTAAACATATTATATATAACATGTATACACTTATATATACATATAAACAGACTTATACATTTTAAATCAATAGATCAACTATATACATAAATATATTATATAAAATATACGGTTTTATTATAAAACAAGACAGGAAATGGAAAATGTAGACTTGGTGTACAATAAAATTTTGTATATATATACACTTAGTAAGGCTACTATGATAAAACTATATATATAATTATATGTAACTTACGTATATAATATGTCTTTATATATTCCACAACAAAGGAGGAGGCGGAGCAGCTGATGGACTCGGGTGGCGATGTAGAGAGAGGAGATTAGGTTGTGGTCAGCCTGCACTGTTTGGCGATGGAGGTGAGGTGGCCGTGGGAAAATAAAGGCGGTCGGTTGGTCTTGTAAGGCTGGAAAAGGTGGTAGTCAAGGGGAGGATGCTATTGAGAGGCTCGGTAGTTGGTGATTCATCGGAGATGGAGACGTGGGGAAAGGATGAGGTGCTAGGCAGTCATGTGTTATTGGGTCGGGCTGTGTGTCATAGGTGGGGTTCAGTCAATGCGCACGTGGGTATGTAGCTCGGAGCATTTGTGGTGGAAGTGGGAGAGAGGGAGAGGGTAGACTGATTGGAAGCGACAAGGGTGGTGCAATGCAAGGGAAAGTGGAGGGGTTGGAGAGGTTGTGGCCGGCAACAAGGAGGAGGCGGTGGTGGAAGTGGCGACTCGGACGGTGGAGGGGCTGACTTGCATCGGTGGTTGCCGAGTGGGGTTAGTGCGAAGCAAGGATGGCCGAGGCGGAAGTGGGTGGTTGAGTTCAAGAGGCGGCTGTTGGGGGTTCAACTGGTGGTGGGATGTTCGGCAAAAGGTGGAGTGAAGGGGAGCATGAACGTCAAACAACAGGCGTGGGTTACTAAAAGAAGGAGAAGGTGATTTCGTAGGCAAAATGAAATGACAGAGAAAAGTAAGCAACAATATATAAATACGTTTTATATTATATATTATTTTTATCAAATGAACAGTAGAGCCAAAGAGAGAATGCACATGGACATAAAGTAGGGAGAGTGAATACGAATGAACCGGCTAACACATAGGGAATAAAAAAAGGCAAGCATGAATCCCGAAGTTATAAATGCTAAAGGCTTTTTGATTTCAATCGGTAGAAAATGGGAAGACACACAAGAAACCAAAAGCCTCGAATATGGAACCGATCTGTCGATTTCGCCGCGTACCGGGTACCGAGATACACAAATGAATATACTGTGAAGATCAGCACGACAAGACGAACAGAATGGTATGCAGATATAAATGATACGACCAACCTATAAAAAGTCGATATTCGGTACCGAAAATGCTGCTAAAACTTTGAAAATAAGGTAAACGAGGCTAGAGATGTCCAAATTTGACGAAACGAAATACGACGTCTCACTCAGAAAATGATTTACATTTTTATTGTGTAAAAATATCCAGGTTTCGAAAATATTTTATTTCAATCAAATTTTAACTATTTTAAATTGAAAATTACACAACAGAACTAACTTTCATATTTTTATGAAAATGTCATTCTACGTTTAAATAGATGCATACCAAATATCAAATTTTTATTTCCAAATTCAATTATTTAATTTCGATCAAAATTTTCAGTTAATTATGTTATAAAACCGTTAAAATTTACGGGTCATTATAGATTGACTCTTCTCTGGCAATTTAAAGATAAACAGATTCAAGGATTCGAATCAAATAAGGAAAGGAAATTTTCCAACAAATGACTCGGAAGGTTGAAACACCCCACACCCCTTAGTATACTTAAAAAGGGCATACCAAAGAATGTGGTGCATTATAGGTTTAGCTAAAACATTACAAAGACTAAGATTCACAAAACAAATAAATAAAAACAGCGGAAAACATTTAAATATTAACTCTTTATTCAGAATTAATCTTCATAAAATAAGTCATAAAAACAGAATATGTTTCAAAACCAAATACTCATGTCTTATTAAAAATCCATCCGAGTCTCTCTTCAAATTTTAATTAAAAATTAACCACAAGCGCACGACGTACAATTCTAGTACGTGGCAAGTATGGGTCGATCCGTGGGGAACTGTTCAGATTTTGAAATTCTATTTAATCAAATTAACCAAGATTTGAAGTTGAGAATGTTGTTAAGCTAAAAATGTAGAAAAACTAGCAAAAGAAGATGGATAAAAATGTGAGAGTTTAAAGGAAATTTAGAGATAAATACACTCTAGATCACATAAATCAACACAACATGAAATTGTGATCTCTCTTTTTCGGTCATTAGTGAATTTAATTGATGTATTTATCAGAAGTATGGAATATTTGTGCTATTAATTAACCCAATATAACCCATCAAACTATAACACACCCCTTAAACCACCTGCTAACTCTCATGAAAATGACAATAAAGTTGAAAATAAAATCTATTTTAAGCATGGCCTATTAACTATTGATTAGAAATATAGACCTTCAAATTTTAGTTTCAATATTCACTTCATTACCATAATCAAATGTAGATGAAGAGGTAATTTGTGTTTTGTTTGTTTAAGTATAGCCTATTTGGTGTTAAGAATATAGGCTATAAAATTCAAAGCTAAACAACAAAATATTTACCATATTCTATCATTTCCATTAAGCACAAAAAGAGATCAAAATGAACAAATTATGTTGAATTTACATAATTAGAGAGCTTCATTACCCTTAAATTGAAGGGGTTTAACCTCTCATATTTGTTATCATATCAACAAATGTAGAGTTTAACATGAAACAAAAGGAAAAAGAGAGCAAAGTAAATAGAAGCTAAGCTACTTGCATAAAGTAAAGATCTACACTACTAACATGAAAGGAAGAATCATGTAAATAAAAGAGAATGAACTAAAATTGCATAAAAAGAAAATGGCTAAGTAGCCATGAAAAGAAAGAAAAGAGAGCTTTGTTTATTTTTTATCCTAAAACTAAGGAGGCTCAAAGGCTAAGAGAAAGAGAGCTAATTACGTGAACATATGGGGTATTTATACATGTTTGGAAACCCTAATCCATTTTTTAGGAACTACTCAAACTACCCCTTAGGAAGTGTGGCCACCAAGTTATCATTAGCATGAGATAATCATCCATTAAGTGTGCATGTAACTTTAATAGCCATTAGCATGTGCATTAGCGCCTAATTTGTACATCATAGTAAGTGGGTAAGTTGGGTCCTCCATTTTGTCATGAAATGAATTATTTCCATCTTTATTTGTTCTCTAACTCTTGTGCGTGCATATCTTCATGAAGCCACTTGTAATTTGAATTCAAATCCCTACAAAATAACATAGAAATTTCCAAGTAAATTTTCTCAAATAAATATATGCACAAAAATGACCATTTTGCCCCTATATGAAGATGAATATGATGATTTGAAAATAATTTAAATTTTGGTTTAAACATGTTAAAATACCCAATATGATCATTTATTTAATTAAATTCGATAAAATATGGAAGTAAAAATATGCACATTTACGTGCACATCACTTGGTTTGATAATTGGTAATGGAAATGGTTAGTAATTAACCATAGTCAATTAAATGAGAATCAAATCCATAATAAGATGTGTATGGAGTGATTTAGCCTCTAAATGATTGTGTAAAAGTTGAAAATGAATACTATAATACTATAATATTATAATATGAAATGAAATGGAAAAGAGTTTGAAATATGAAAATATTGTTTAAAATGAGTTTAAAATGATTTAGAAATGTTTTATAAACATTTAAAAGCGATTCCATGTAGTTTGAAAAGAAATTGAAAAAAAAGTCAAAACTAGGCGCGTCGCATAATGGTAGTTCGCGGTTTCGCGTCGTAAAGTTCAAATAAGTGTACGGAATGGAATTTAGCTCAGAGTTCTTTAAGATAAGAATTTTCCATATTATTATATGCATAGTTTTCAAATAAAGAAAGAAAATCAGGATTTCATCTTGTAGACTTTGAAATATGCCAAAAACAAACTTTCAGAAAAATCACGCTTTTGTAGTAAAGTGACCAAAGTTTGAAAGTGATATTTTAAATGATTTAAAAATATGAAATAAATCTTATAAATCATTTAAAATGTTTTAGAAATAATTTAAGTTGTAAAAAAATGGAATTTTGAATGATAGTAAAGTTGTTTTGATCAATATAGCTTAGAAAGCACTTTCCGCGACACTTTTCCGCAGCACCTTTCTATAACTTTTGAAATACAGTTTTAAACGTAACCGTTCTTTTCCAAATCTTTTGTAAATGTTTTCGATTAATAAAGTATTTTAAAGGTGAATTGATTTGGAATTATTCCAAGATAAAAAGGGTTTAAATTTACCAAATGTTTTGATAAATGAGGCTTAATGATTCCATATACTCTTAAAAGGATAAATAAATGATTCAATGAATATATCTCTAAGAGATATCTATGAAAGAATAAAAAAAGTTGAATTAAATTGATTGATGATTGATAATCATATATGAACTTAACATCCTTTTTATCGATGATTGGTATGGAGGAACCGGGGTCGGATTTGGGTCATTCCTATCCGAAAATCACTTCGAACCTATGTATACGTTCAAAAGTGAAGACATGTTGAAGATGATGATTATTAAAGACTGGAGATCTCCGTAGTGGAAGGACTGCTTGTTGACATTCTCTGGGTACTCCCAATATAGAGACATTTATATAGCAGTGGTCCTTTCATGTTCTGGAATCTTTGGATTGCAAGGACTACTCGCTACTAATGGTAGTAGGAGGAGAACCTTCGGTTTCGTTCAATCCCAGAACGAACTTGTATGGACGAATGTTTGACAGTTCATTTCTGATCATATTAATTGATCTCTATCAACGTATTATCTGCTTGGTGGCGAAGAAGTCAACTTCTCTTAGCTTAACACCCTTTCCTGAGGCGTACGAGCTTAAGAGTTATACATTGGTAGAAATCAGTTTTGTGATTAAGGAATGGCAATGTAGCATTCTAAGTGGAGTGTGCTTTATGGAAGAATAAAGCATGGATTTGTGAATAACAGAGCGTGGCTTTGTTAAAATTGAGCGTAGCCTCATGAGCCTCACATCCTGGAGATGATACGGGTAATTATGTGGTCTGCAGGACATATATTTCAGGATATTGATTGTATGAGTATGTAGGAGTCCAGTGGAATCTGGATCCTCAAGGCATTTATTGCCCCAATTTATTTGAATATAGTAGCTAGCTTGTGAAAAGCGATACGGCTACTGGATATTGGTAGTGTAGCAAGTGCAGTTCCAAGTAGCTAGCTTGACAAAAGAGATAAGGCTTCCGAGGGGACTATGTTTGCTATGTGTGGATCGAAGGAAAAGGCCACCGGTTCCCTATCATGTTGGAATTCCAAATCCAATATGAGCTTTACGTTTTGTTTGTATTCCCAAAATAGCTGTCATGCTTTACAAACATTTTAGCTACCCCTTTGGCATCATATATTCCGTCCGTTATATTCCGTTGACCTAGTCCGGATATATTACCATAGACTTAGTCCAGATATTGATCCTTTATTTTGATATATATTACTTGAAAAGTGTTTTCAAACCAATGTCATTAAGAATAATATCAAATGTTTTGATATAAAATATTTTGGTTAACATAAGATAAGAAGCCGTCTGTATTTATGTATGGGCGTGGTCTTATGAGATACCTTTATTTCAAAGATTTTGATTTACTACGACATTTAAAATTTTTGAGTATCTCACGCTGGATTATCCAGCCTGGTATGGGTATATTTAATACTTGGTAAAATCTAAGTAGTTTTAGGTTCAATTGAAGACGCTTGGAGTTTCCAGAGGAGAGCTGGAGATCTTCATCTTCGTATGGACGTATTCTATTATCCGCTGCATCCATTGCAATTGTTGTTATTTTTCAGCATTTGTAAGGACAGGTGTTTATAACTGTCCAGATTGAATCTAGGTTAGACTCTGATATGGTATTCAAAATTTTCCACTGTAAAGATTTTATATTGAAATAATATATGTTATTCCATTTGTGTGAGATTCTGTTCTATCTATATTTTCTTTTTCCCTAACAATTGGGGTTTTCGGCACTAGGATTTGCGTCACATGAATACCGAGGATGTATTAGTGTCGATTTTCAACGATCGAAAATCCTGGTCGTTACAATGAACAGAAGAAGGAATCATACACGAAGAAGCAAAATACAAAAGGATAGATAGAAGAGCAAGGTCAGATGTAGAAGGTGGAATCGACGCATATGCACGACCAGATCGCATTTGAGAAAGAGAAGCAACAAATCACGTTTTTTTGCAATTCTTTTCCATTAGATCTAGTACAAGAGGTGTGAAGGCAGGATAGAATGGAGAAAGATAGAGAGTGAAAGTGGACGCACTATAGAGGAAAAGGAATGGATCTAGATCTGATAATGAAAGCATTCATTTTTATATTTTAGTCACCATTTTTTATTTTACAACTTAATTGGAAGTTTCGAAATCCACATTTTATAAATTAGTCAAATCAATTAATATCTAAGAAATATTAATTGTTAATTTCTTTGAAGTTTTGGTACTATTAGTAATTATTTAAATGGGTTTTTAATATAGTTAATTACTTTAACAAGCTTTTGTATAAACACGTATTGATATACGATATCGGTATATATTTATACAGGTTTTATGTATAATTAATTGCTCTAACTAGCTTTTGGAAATAATGGTCCATGTAATATATGATATGGAAACCATAACAAGAGAGAGGGTGAGATATGGATGATATCTAATTAATGGGAATTAAAGGAGAAAGATTTAAAAGAGTGGAATGAAAAAAGGTTTCCAACTCTAAATATAAATAAAAAATTTCCACATTAATTCAATTGATTGCTTCATTTTTCTTCATTTAATTTTTCTTATTCTTCCATCTTTCATAGCCTTCCTTTCCACTTCCATGGCCAAAATTATTTTCCAATTATCCAAGAAAAAAAACTAATACAAATACAATGTGGCTCATACGATTCTAGAAAGGTTTGGGCATTGATTCTAGGAATCTAAGGAGAATTTTTAAATCAAGGTTTCATTAATAGGCCAAACCTATAAGGTACAATATTCTTTTACATTTACATGTTTTGATTCATCCTTGTCCCCATTGTTATATATGTTATTGTCATTACTGTAATTATAATTAAGTATAACAATTTACTTAATTAGTTAAATGTTTTATTTTAATTAAATATGATAGTTTAAAATTAAAACATATGTCTCTATATTTACTATTCTGGCCTCACATTTTTCACATATATATATATATATATATATGTATGTATGTATATTTATGTACTTTTATAAACATAAAACTTAGTATAATGAACTTATTTTTAATGATTTTAAATAATCATTTGTTAATTTTTAATCATCTTAAATCATGAGATGATCGATGTCATATTTTATATCAATACAACGTTTCAAATTAGCATATATGTTTGTTAGATCTAAATATTTTGGAAATTCAAATAAATAATAATAATCTTTATGGAAAAATAATATTTATGGAAAAATAATATTTATAATACATATTCATATTTTATAAAAATATAATTAAATTTTGAACTTTGGAGTTTATTATATATATGTATGTATGTATGTATGGTTAGAATTATAAAATCATTTTGTCTATGTATTACATCTACTATTATTTTATGTATTTTATAATAATAATAATAATAAAATAGTCAAATTTAAAATATTTTATAATTTTGAATTAATACCTTAGATCTAGACTAGCATTTGAATATATATTTATCAAGTATAAAGCTAGATATTCTAATTTTGGATCTGAATACGAAAACTGTGATGTAATTGATTTGTATAAGGTAATTTTACATGATTATATTTATTATTTCATAAAACTTCAATTTACAAAATATAATATGTATATTATATATTATACTAATATTTTTTAATATGGCAATTAACCTATATATAATGCTTAGTATATACATGCTAGATATAAATTCTAATATATATATATATATATATATATTACCATATACACATCACCTATGCTATATATTTCACATGCATGTCATATCATTTAAATATGGACATATTAGATATGTTTAATCTCACTCACGTATAATATCTTATTAAAATTGAATAATTTACTAGGATATAGACATAGGAGAGAGATGGGCATAGTTTAATCGAGAACTAATTGGAAACTAAAAAGAGGGGTTTTAAAGAGAGAATGGAAAAGGTTTCTATTATCCCCATAAAATATTATTCTCTCATTCGTTTTTAGTTAAATTTTCATTTTCTCTTTTGTTACTCATCCTTGGCTGCCAACCCTTCTCTTTATCATATATTTACATTAAATAAATTTAAATTATTATAATTAAATAAAGAAAAATATTCAAATAAAATATGATTTTGTTAAACAACAAGATTGGATCTTGTATTAGATATTATATTTCATTGGCCGCTAAGATCCAATTAGGGAAAAATATATGAAATTTACCCATTTCATCCACTATGAAACAGAACATGTTCCTTCAATATGATCATTGGCTACAAATGTTGAAATTAGAAAGTTATAGAAATATTAAGCAAAGGCAGTTGGGAAATGATTTGGTCGATTCAAAACGTTGAATTTAAAATAGATTTTCCATATTACCATTGTAACGACCCGTAAATTTTAATAATTTTTATAACGTATTTAATCGAATTTTTGAGAAGTTTGTAAATTGTAATATTTTGAAATAAAAATTTAATATTTGAAATACGTCTATTAAAACATAACAACTGGTAAATTTTCATTTGATAATATTGAAGTTTATTTTCTTGTGAAATTCTATTTCAATTTAAATCAGTTAATAACAGTTGAATTTAAAAGTCTTCCGAAACCTAAATATGTCAACATGAGAAAATTTATTTTGAACACTCTAAACCAGACTGGGAAATTCGTTTCGCGAAATTCGGACGTTTCTAGCTCCGTTTGGATTTTTCCGTATGGAATAGCAACGTATATTAGTGTCCATATCGACCTTTTGATCGGATGATCCTATCACTGATATCTGTTTACCGTTCTATTTGCATCGTCTGTTGATCATCATGGTATATTTACTTCTATATTTTGAGATCCGGTACGCGACGGAAACAGTAAACTGTCGTTGTAACGGTACCTTAATTTCTGACTTTACTACTTCCTTCGGTTTCAAAATTTGAAACGCGCTATCCAATCAAGCCATAATTGCTCAGCTAAATCTTAGGGCGACCGTTGCTATGTCATTACTGTATATTGGGTGATAACTTTTTGAACGTTTTTAATATGTACAGTATAACCATTCGTTACATATAATCAGCTATGAATTGAGATCTAAGAAAATAAAGCGTACAGCCTATTTATATTCTTTTGTCAAATTGGAAACCTGTCAGTTTCTTTCCAAATTTATTATATGTAACGACCCGATATTTTCAACCATTCGCATCCATTATAAGTGTATAGGTAGACACACATGTCGGAGTTGAATTGCTCAAAATACCGCGTTGTAAATAAAATTTGGCAAATCTCAGAATATACAGTAAATAAATATAATCACAGATCACAGACACAGAGTAAAATAATGCAGCGGAAGTAAAAGAAATAGTAGTTCATGAAGCTACTATGAAAATATATCAGAGTTACATAAGATACAACATAAGAAATAAAGTACAGCAGAAGTCTCAATACAATAACCAAGTACAGGCTGAATAGAACAACGGAAACGAAGTTGATAGAACAAGACTAGCAGATAATCTCCAGCGATTCAAATCTCCAGAAGGTGGAAATCCAAATCTGTGAATACTCAGGCTGACCCGAGCGTAAAGCAAAACACAAAACACTCGAGTCAGGACAATATATACTTATATAATGTAAACCAACTCAAGTGAACTGTAATAAAGGTACAAGTAACTTAGAAGATGCTTGGGACCGCCCATCCTCTAAGGATCCGTTAAAATATCTACTATGTAGTAATATTCGCTATTATAATAATGTCTAATAAGTAAAGTATAATCATATAGAAAATAGCGTTAAGGGGATGGAGAACCTTAACGCGGTCGGATCTTTAAATCATAATCGTAGTAAAGCTCGATATGGTAGGTGACATGGCACAACTAGGCAATGCCAGGGTAGATATACCAATTACGCACACGGACTGATGGATACGCATAGCAGCCACTACCGTTCCACCTCGAACAACACTCCCAAATCGGAGGATGGCCATCTAATCAATCACAAGTAAGAGTATAATATCGAAGAAATGTGTCCGAGAAGAGGTGCTACCTCACTGGTCCGAGATCGCTCCTGTTTTAGCCACCTTATGCCAACTCACGGGAGTTGGGTCCACGTAACATACCTTAAGAACGTCGCCACCATCCTACTTCATTCTGGAATTTCCACCGCGTACACGGTTGTCAAAGTGGTTTTCGGTATCGACAGAGAGTATGTCCATATCCGATCCCGGTCTCTTTTCCAACCAATCGTTATTATAACCCATGGTTATAACTTTTAAAAATAGTTTATGTTTCAAATCAAAATACATCCTTTAAACCATTTCAAAATCATATCATTTATTTCAAACTAATACATACTTTCAAACCCAAAACATATCTATTCAAAACCAATTCAAAAATATATCATTTCCATTTCAAAACCAATTCAATAATATATCATTTCAATAAAACCCAAATTTCAAAATCACTGAATATTTCCTTTAATTTATTAAACTTGAAATCTTCCTTTAAATTATCATAGCATTTTGGTAATGTAACCTTAAGGAATCATAGCATTTTTGGAATGTAATACTTCCCAATTTAACATTTTACATAATCAAAGTATTTATATACTTACAAATTTTTAACATGGTCATTTTATCATACCTTATAGTTAAATAAACTTTGTTACTGTAATATCCAATTTAATGCTGAAATTCTTATGTTAAGTTAAGAGTACCTTATTAACTTACATTATCATTACAATAAAGAAACTTTATTATTTTAGTCATTAAAATATGTCATTTACATTAATTAAAACTTACATATTAAATGTACTTTTTAACTTACATTCCTATTACAGTAAAGAGCATTTATCATTTAATCAATATTACACTAATTAAACTTACATTATCAAATGTACGTTTTAATTTACGTTTTATTACAAAAGGGGCATTTATTATTTTAAATCAATATTACACAAATTAAGACTTACATGTTTCTTTCATTAATTAAGACTTTACATGTTTCTTTCAGTAGGTAAAACTTTACATATTTCTTTCATTAATTAGAACTTTACACGTTTCTTTCATAAATTAAACTTTACATATTTCTTTCATTAATTAGATACATATTTCTTTCATTAATTAGAACTTTACACGTTTCTTTCACAATAAATTTCTTATAATTAAATCCAACTTTCAACAATTTACTTAATAAGTTTAAGTGTAAAAGTTCCAATTCTTCACATTTCAACAAATAGACTTAACACTTCAAATTTAAATTACCATTTCACAATTTAACAAAATTTCCAATTTTATTTAATTAACTTAAACCTTTAATTAAAACCAAATTTCACATTTCCTAGTCAAGTTATATTTTAAAAGATCACTTTTAAACATTCATTTATTTAACCACTTAAATTCATAGAAAAATCAATAATACTTAATAATCACTTAAATTCAAATTTAATCAAATTATCATATTTACCATTTCCAAATAAAATTTAATATCCATTTTATTTATATAACTTAAATATCATTTTTAACCAAAATTCCAAATTTCCAACTTAAGTTATATTTCAAAAATCCAGTTAAACCATTCATTAATTACATTTTTAACACATAGAAAAATCATAATTTCTTTAATTCAAAATATTTCAAAATCTGTTTAAATCAAATTTCATAAATTTATATTTTTAAAATACTTAAAAATATTCAAAACACTTTATAAAATAACCACGGGCCTGTATATAATTTTCTAACCTAGGTCAAGTGATACAGATATGTATCATTTCAATCCACAGTTAAAAAAGAAAAATCCGGGTTCTATCATTTCAAACCCGCAATCCCAAGTTAAAATAATTTAAATAAAAATCGTTCAGGCCTATCATTTCAGCCCATAACGCTTTTTCCCTATTCTAAAGTCCGTTCGGGTATGTATCATTTCAACCCATAGTGATTCTAATCTACAGGGAACTTGCAATGGTGATAACAGATATAAATAACAGAATAACATTAAATAATAGTAACATATGATATAACAGGTATAATAACAGGTGTGAACATCATATGATAATAATATAAGCATATAAAACTTGATAATATATTTCTACAGATTCGCAGGGTGTCAATTTACTAGTTATATAGGTACATATTGTCTGGTGAGAATAACTCACCTGTTTAAGCTGGAGATGACGACCAAACACACAACAAAGAATCTTTGAAGGCACGACAACATGAATATGATTTGAGAGTGGAGAGCCAAATATAATTTCCTGGTATACATATAAACAAAACAAGACAATGTATACATAAATATGTAACACAAAACAATATCGAAATGACTTGAAATAAAAAGCAACAAAGGGCAAAGTGATTCGACCTTTCTTTAACCATTCAAGAGCTTGACCAATGGGATCTTTTGCTCAGCCATAGCTGGACATAATCTTAGTTTATGGCATCAATATAGCATGGCAACAAGGAGATGATGATGGTAGGAGTTACATATGAATAAGACAAAGGGTCAAGGCAAAATAAGTGGAGGTTTTGTGCATTTTTGGCTCATCCAAAGGCAAGTGGGGCTCGGCCCTTGCATGGTACAGGTCTGGACAGTGGAGGGTGATGGTGCAACAGCAGCCAAAGGTCATGTAGCAAGTGGTGGTGGTGGCTAAGGGGGTGGCCAAAGCAAGATATGGAGGGTAGGTGATGATATGTGTGGTCTAGGCAACGTTTGTGGAGTTTTGACATTGTTTTGTGGTGCTAGCTTCAAGGGGAGGTCATGGCCATGGATGGATCTGAAATGATGGCTGGAGATGATGCCAAGGAAGAGTGGTAGGGGATGGTGGTTGAGGCTATGGTGAGAAGGCCGTGCAAATAGAAGAGGAAACAAGGCAAAAAAGTATGAAAAATTGAAGAAAAGTGAAAAGAGAGGAGGCCATTACCAAGGAACTTTGTAAGGCCGTGAAAAATAAATTGAGAAACAAAAAAATTCGTGAAAAGTGAGTGATAACTCATGGCAAAAACTGAAGGAGTGGGCAGCAAAATTAATTAAAGTGAAGGTTATGGAAATGAAGAGTTTCGGAGATGAAAAGGCTTCGGTTTCAAAAGCAGTTTCAAACTCTTCATATATTCACTATTTCTTTTTAAATTTTTATATAACTGAAAAAAATATATAAATTCAGTTAAAATAAGAAAATATAACAAATAAAAAAAATATAAATAAATAAATATTAATTATAAATAATTAAATCAAGAAAATAGCAAAACTGGTCAACTAGGCTAGAAAATTTGAAAATAAATGGTATAAACTTTAGAAAACTCATATGAGCTTGTAATATATTTTTAAACATAAATAATAACATAAAATAAAAATACATTCACAAAATAAATATATAAAATTTAATTTAAATATAATTTTAATGAAGAAAATAGCAGAAAATAAGAAAACAGCCTTTAAAAATAGGAAATCAACACAGTAAACATTGGAAAAATTCTATTATCAATTTAAAATATTTAAAAGTCAAAATATACATAATATAACATATTAAACAGATAAAAATGAAATATGACAAAGAAAATAAAATTTATACAATTTAAAATAACAAAATTGCAAAATAAACAATTTATACTCAAAATTGAAATGTACATATCTTTTGCAGTTTAACTCCGTTTTCAACGAAACAAAAAGCAGTGTTCAAGTTATTTCATCTATTTTCATAATAAAAGATAAAATTTGAGATTTTAAATAATTTGAATTTGAAGTTTAAAAGTCAAAGTTTGAACAGTTTGACCAGAAATTCACTTTACAGTAAAATATTCAAATTATACTAGTTTGAACTATAAATCACTTAAAAATCAACATTTATATTTAAAAATGAAATGTTTGAAAATAAAATAAGTCTAAAATAATTTAAAATAAAATAAAGTCAAATTTAAATAATATACAAAAATCTAGGGTTGTTACACTCTCCTCCACTCAAAACTTTTCGTCCCTGAAAAGGAACGAGGTACGGGAAAGCACATAAAAAGATAGAATGAATAGAATTAAGACAAGATGATAAGAAGATTGGAATTACACCTGATAACTTTTGTTATAGGTAAGTTTAACAAGATGGAGGTAATTAAATCAAGAGTACAAGCACGAAAGAAAAAAAATCCTCTAAAGTCTGAATCTCCCTTTCACTTGACCGACGGTCTATAAATGGAAAAACAGTGTTCAGATCCAGATGAGTAACAAAGATTATCAAGATTACAGAAAGATTTCTAAACAGACTGGTATAAGCAATAGCCTTTCCATTCTGTAACAAGATAAGAGAAATAAGGACAACCAAAAGATAGTTTGAAAAACAAAATAAGATAATAGATTTGAAACCATAATGCTTTGAAAATCATAATAATTTAGGGATGTTTATCATCTGGAAATCACACTACTAAAATCATAACACTTTGGAAATGTTCTTCTTTTATAAAAAAACATAACACTTAGAAAATCAAAACTCCTTTTAAAAAAAAATCTTCATTTAAACCATTTAATTCAAGGTCAAATAATATTCATTTTAAAGTTGTAACATTTCTAAGTTCATTCAATTATAAAAATTCCCAAAACATTGTCTTTTCAAAATAGCAGCACTTATAAAATGCTACAGTAGATATATTAGTATTTCAAATCAGTTCAATATCAGAAATATTCATTTGGATATCATTTAACTTATGACTTATTTAAAACAAACTTTTATGAATGGAATATCCAAATTAAACTATACTTCGTTTATTAAGTCAAAAGCTCACTATTTTACTTAGCTCTTCATTTAACAAATAACCTAACACTTTATTTAAAATGCCCATTTCATAAATAGATATTCCTTCAATAAGTTACACTTAAAATTTCCATTTGAAAACCAAATTCTCAATTATCAAATTTAGTGATGTTAAAATACATTTTAACTATCATAATTATTCATTTTTCAAGACATATCAATTTCATAAATAAAATATTTATCATAGAAAATATAACAATCAAATTTCTTTACACATTTATTCATTTAGACATCAATTAAACTATGAATTCAAGTTAAATAAACTTTATTACAAAATGTCCAATTCCAATGTATTTTATTTTATCTATTCAAAGATACATTATTTATTATACAACATATTCATTTCAGGAAATAACCATTATTAAAATTCCTAGGTTAGACTTAAGGTTCCATATTAAATCAAAATTAAGTTATTTAAATAAAATCTCTTTAAATTCCTTTTTCACTATTTACCTCTGTAAATCTTTTATAACTAAAATTTAGGTGTATAAAATTTATTATAACCACTCAAATTTTATTTATAAAATCCTTTTTATATTGTATATTATCTAATTACATTGTTAACTTCTAAAAAAGTTAAGGTAAGTTATATTTGAATGCAATTGTATTATACAAATAAAACTTTCCAATTCAATTATCTCAAGTTTGAATCATTTATTCAAAAATTTTAATTTTTCATTTTATAACTGAAATTATTCTTTAAGATGAAATTTAAGAATTAATTTTCCGGTTTCCTTCAAACCGGTTAGAGATAAATAAATATATGTACATAATATGTCAAATCAATTTAAATCATATATCTATATATATTATAAATCAAATCATATTTAGAAATTCAAATAAATTAAATCTTTCAAAACAAAGATGTAGTAAGACTACAGAACGGTCTCTTCAGTTCAAAACTCGAAAATGAACGTCGATGATGCTGCAGTCATCACCGAAATTATTTTCCAGTGACAAAGAGAAGAGCACTTAATTTTTAAACTTTAAAATCCTTTAGAGACAAATTTTTTATTCAAAAATACTTTAAATTATATCCTTTTAAATTTTTTAAACACAAGGTTTGAAATCCATCGGAAACTTGAATTCTCAAATTCTTGATTCAAATTCATTTCAGTTCCCAAATCAATTTATAAACAACTATTTATAAATTCATTTGTAGAACAATAAATGATAAATCAAGTATTATCATTTCAAATTATCAATTTAAATCAATTTATTAAGTTCCATAAATTTACTTATATATCAAAATTTTATTTCATTAACCAAATTTAAAATAATATTGTGTCAGTTTGTTCTGTCAAAGTGTTTTAGAAATCCTATCGATAGCATTGATCAGACGAATCGATCGGAAATCCAAATCAACATCAACAACTCAAACAACACCATATATAAAACAAAACATAGATTTACAAGTACAATTCAAAATGTTTGGAGATAGTTTAGAAACAAAAGACAAGATGGTTAAACAGAGTAGAGAGATGGGTAAGCTTAGGTAAATCGCGGACAACCTTAACCGGGTCAACCGTGACTTAAAGAATAAGATCGATGTGGATTTTTCTGGGATAAATCAACGTTCGATCTCAAGAGATAGAGTTTGGAATAATAAAAGATATTAGCATCTAAACCAAGGATAAATAAAATCTCTGGTGAATCGATGCTGACTGTAAAGGATTTTCACCCTTTTACAAGAAAATTAGAATATTGGCGAGACCACCAATTCACTATAAAGATCATTCGAAGTGGAGTTATGTGATACTCCAAAATCAAAAGAAGATGAATAGTGAGGGACAAGAATGAATTTTGGAACCGCAGGAAACGTTCCAAAAATTCAAAGGAATTTTGAATCAAGAGGAAAAGATTCAAACTCGAACGAAAGTGATTCTGTAAATAAATCTACTCCATATGCTGAGTTTTGCCTCAAAGCCAAAGCTCTGATACCAACTGTAACGACCCGATATTTTCAACCATTCGCATCCATTATAAGTGTATAGGTAGACACACATGTCGGAGTTGAATTGCTCAAAATACCGCGTTGTAAATAAAATTTGGCAAATCTCAGAATATACAGTAAATAAATATAATCACAGATCACAGACACAGAGTAAAATAATGCAGCGGAAGTAAAAGAAATAGTAGTTCATGAAGCTACTATGAAAATATATCAGAGTTACATAAGATACAACATAAGAAATAAAGTACAGCAGAAGTCTCAATATAATAACCAAGTACAGGCTGAATAGAACAACGGAACCGAAGTTGATAGAACAAGACTAGCAGATAATCTCCAGCGATTCAAATCTCCAGAAGGTGGAAATCCAAATCTGTGAATACTCAGGCTGACCCGAGCGTAAAGCAAAACACAAAACACTCGAGTCAGGACAATATATACTTATATAATGTAAACCAACTCAAGTGAACTGTAATAAAGGTACAAGTAACTTAGAAGATGCTTGGGACCGCCCATCCTCTAAGGATCCGTTAAAATATCTACTATGTAGTAATATTCGCTATTATAATAATGTCTAATAAGTAAAGTATAATCATATAGAAAATAGCGTTAAGGGGAGGGAGAATCTTAACGCGGTCGGATCTTAAAATCATAATCGTAGTAAAGCTCGATATGGTAGGTGACATGGCACAACTAGGCAATGCCAGGGTAGATATACCAATTACGCACATGGACTGATGGATACGCATAGCAGCCACTACCGTTCCACCTCGAACAACACTCCCAAATCGGAGGATGGCCATCTAATCAATCACAAGTAAGAGTATAATATTGAAGAAATGTGTCCGAGAAGAGGTGCTACCTCACTGGTCCGAGATCGCTCTTGTTTTAGCCACCTTATGCCAACTCACGGGAGTTGGGTCCACGTAACATACCTTAAGAACGTCGCCACCATCCTACTTCATTCTGGAATTTCCACCGCGTACACGGTTGTCAAAGTGGTTTTCGGTATCGACAGAGAGTATGTCCATATCCGATCCCGGTCTCTTTGCCAACCAATCGTTATTATAACCCGTGGTTATAACTTTTAAAAATAGTTTATGTTTCAAATCAAAATACATCCTTTAAACCATTTCAAAATCATATCATTTATTTCAAACTAATACATACTTTCAAACCCAAAACATATCTATTCAAAACCAATTCAAAAATATATCATTTCCATTTCAAAACCAATTCAATAATATATCATTTCAATAAAACCCAAATTTCAAAATCACTGAATATTTCCTTTAATTTATTAAACTTGAAATCTTCCTTTAAATTATCATAGCATTTTGGTAATGTAACCTTAAGGAATCATAGCATTTTTGGAATGTAATACTTCCCAATTTAACATTTTATATAATCAAAGTATTTATATACTTACAAATTTTTAACATGGTCATTTTATCATACCTTATAGTTAAATAAACTTTGTTACTGTAATATCCAATTTAATGCTGAAATTCTTATGTTAAGTTAAGAGTACCTTATTAACTTACATTATCATTACAATAAAGAAACTTTATTATTTTAGTCATTAAAATATGTCATTTACATTAATTAAAACTTACATATTAAATGTACTTTTTAACTTACATTCCTATTACAGTAAAGAGCATTTATCATTTAATCAATATTACACTAATTAAACTTACATTATCGAATGTACGTTTTAATTTACGTTTTATTACAAAAGGGGCATTTATTATTTTAAATCAATATTACACAAATTAAGACTTACATGTTTCTTTCATTAATTAAGACTTTACATGTTTCTTTCAGTAGGTAAAACTTTACATATTTCTTTCATTAATTAGAACTTTACACGTTTCTTTCATAAATTAAACTTTACATATTTCTTTCATTAATTAGAACTTTACACGTTTCTTTCATAAATTAAACTTTACATATTTCTTTCATTAATTAGAACTTTACACGTTTCTTTCACAATAAATTTCTTATAATTAAATCCAACTTTCAACAATTTACTTAATAAGTTTAAGTGTAAAAGTTCCAATTCTTCACATTTCAACAAATAGACTTAACACTTCAAATTTAAATTACCATTTCACAATTTAACAAAATTTCCAATTTTATTTAATTAACTTAAACCTTTAATTAAAACCAAATTTCACATTTCCTAGTCAAGTTATATTTTAAAAGATCACTTTTAAACATTCATTTATTTAACCACTTAAATTCATAGAAAAATCAATAATACTTAATAATCACTTAAATTCAAATTTAATCAAATTATCATATTTACCATTTCCAAATAAAATTTAATATCCATTTTATTTATATAACTTAAATATCATTTTTAACCAAAATTCCAAATTTCCAACTTAAGTTATATTTCAAAAATCCAGTTAAACCATTCATTAATTACATTTTTAACACATAGAAAAATCATAATTTCTTTAATTCAAAATATTTCAAAATCTGTTTAAATCAAATTTCATAAATTTATATTTTTAAAATACTTAAAAATATTCAAAACACTTTATAAAATAACCATGGGCCTGTATATAATTTTCTAACCTAGGTCAAGTGATACGGATATGTATCATTTCAATCCGCAGTTAAAAAAGAAAAATCCGGGTTCTATCATTTCAAACCCGCAATCCCAAGTTAAAATAATTTAAATAAAAATCGTTCAGGCCTATCATTTCAGCCCATAACGCTTTTTCCCTATTCTAAAGTCCGTTCGGGTATGTATCATTTCAACCCATAGTGATTCTAATCTACAGGGAACTTGCAATGGTGATAACAGATATAAATAACAGAATAACATTAAATAATAGTAACATATGATATAATAGGTATAATAACAGGTGTGAACATCATATGATAATAATATAAGCATATAAAACTTGATAATATATTTCTACAGATTCGCAGGGTGTCAATTTACTAGTTATATAGGTACATATTGTCTGGTGAGAATAACTCACCTGTTTAAGCTGGAGATGACGACCAAACACACAACAAAGAATCTTTGAAGGCACGACAACATGAATATGATTTGAGAGTGGAGAGCCAAATATAATTGCCTTATATACATATAAACAAAACAAGACAATGTATACATAAATATGTAACACAAAACAATATCGAAATGACTTGAAATAAAAAGCAACAAAGGGCAAAGTGATTCGACCTTTCTTTAACCATTCAAGAGCTTGACCAATGGGATCTTTTGCTCAGCCATAGCTGGGCATAATCTTAGTTTATGGCATCAAAATAGCATGGCAACAAGGAGATGATGATGGTAGGAGTTACATATGAATAAGACAAAGGGTCAAGGCAAAATAAGTGGAGTTTTTGTGCATTTTTGGCTCATCCAAAGGCAAGTGGGGCTCGGCCCTTGCATGGTACAGGTCTGGACAGTGGAGGGTGATGGTGCAACAGCAGCCAAAGGTCATGTAGCAAGTGGTGGTGGTGGCTAAGGGGGTGGCCAAAGCAAGATATGGAGGGTAGGTGATGATATGTGTGGTCTAGGCAACGTTTGTGGAGTTTTGACATTGTTTTGTGGTGCTAGCTTCAAGGGGAGGTCATGGCCATGGATGGATCTGAAATGATGGCTGGAGATGATGCCAAGGAAGAGTGGTAGGGGATGGTGGTCGAGGCTATGGTGAGAAGGCCGTGCAAATAGAAGAGGAAACAAGGCAAAAAAGTACGAAAAATTGAAGAAAAGTGAAAAGAGAGGAGGCCATTACCAAGGAACTTTGTAAGGCCGTGAAAAATAAATTGAGAAACAAAAAAATTTGTGAAAAGTGAGTGATAACTCATGGCAAAAACTGAAGGAGTGGGCAGCAAAATTAATTAAAGTGAAGGTTATGGAAATGAAGAGTTTCGGAGATGAAAAGGCTTCGGTTTCAAAAGCAGTTTCAAACTCTTCATATATTCACTATTTCTTTTTAAATTTTTATATAACTGAAAAACATATATAAATTCAGTTAAAATAAGAAAATATAACAAATAAAAAAAATATAAATAAATAAATATTAATTATAAATAATTAAATCAAGAAAATAGCAAAACTGGTCAACTAGGCTAGAAAATTTGAAAATAAATGGTATAAACTTTAGAAAATTCATATGAGCTTGTAATATATTTTTAAACATAAGTAATAACATAAAATAAAAATATATTCACAAAATAAATATATAAAATTTAATTTAAATATAATTTTAATGAAGAAAATAGCAGAAAATAAGAAAACGGCCTTTAAAAATAGGAAATCAACACAGTAAACATTGGAAAAATTCTATTATCAATTTAAAATATTTAAAAGTCAAAATATACATAATATAACATATTAAACAGATAAAAATGAAATATGACAAAGAAAATAAAATTTATACAATTTAAAATTACAAAATTGCAAAATAAACAATTTATACTCAAAATTGAAATGTACATATCTTTTGCAGTTTATCTCCGTTTTCAACGAAACAAAAAGCAGTGTTCAAGTTATTTCATCTATTTTCATAATAAAAGATAAAATTTGAGATTTTAAATAATTTGAATTTGAAGTTTAAAAGTCAAAGTTTGAATAGTTTGACCAGAAATTCACTTTACAGTAAAATATTCAAATTATACTAGTTTGAACTATAAATCACTTAAAAATCAACATTTATATTTAAAAATGAAATGTTTGAAAATAAAATAAGTCTAAAATAATTTAAAATAAAATAAATTCAAATTTAAATAATATACAAAAATCTAGGGTTGTTACATTATACTTTATAAATCCAACTTTTACCCTGACTTTCCTCCTCCCCTTACTCTCTTCTATTTTGCTCGGAAAAAAAAGGAGAAACGTGCTTCGCATCACGACCAACAGCCTTCGTTCAACTAGCCCTCGCCTCACCCTTTCCGTCGCGTGTCCTGCCTCGACCACCCACCAAACCGCGTAGCACACCACCAGTCTTGCCTTCTTTCCCTTCACCAGCACTGCCTTGCCGCGGTGAGTTTTGCTCTTCCTCTTCCTTGATTCTTCTCTGGTTACATATTTTGTTCACATATATATTAAACTTAAATACATATAAACTATAAAACAGTTTTGTAATGGTGTTCAAAGTTGTTATTGGCGTATTTTTAGTATAGGCAATTACTGTTGAGTGAACTACTTTTGTGTGAACATAATACATATCAAAGTATATTACAAATTTGTCTGCATAGTTTGGCGTCTCTGTTTTATTTTGGAACATATTGTTTGCGGTATATACATGTATAGATATATATAAATATAAGTTGTTTCTACATTTATATGTTACGGTGTATAATACTATATATGTTTTTTATATATATTAGTTATATGCTCAGTCGGGTTTAAGCTATATATATACATACTGCCTTTCTAAAGTGTATGTGTTTTATTTTAACAGAGTTAAAGTAAAATTTTAGAATGATAAAGTGATATATATATTCGTTTGGAAAGGTATACTTCTATAAGTTTAGGCTGAGTCTTACATGTACAAGTTGCAATAGAGTAAGCTTGTATTGATATATTTTTTATATACAAGTTGTACATTTGTACGTTTATATATAAAAGTGTGACGACCCGACCTTCAACGCCCAGAAAGTCGTATCGTTTTTAAGAAAAGAAAGAGGTGAGAAAGTAGAAAAGAAAGAGAAGAAGAAGAAACAACATCAGAATCTCAACAGCGGAACGAATAAAATATAATATATCACATAAATTAATACATAGTATCATATACATCAGAGTACACAGACAATACCTCACATACTAGACAGTTATAAACACCTGTCCAGTTAATACAACTCACACATCACAGATATACAACACAACGGAATATAGAATAAACACTAACACAGCGGAACCACACACACACACACACACACACATATATATATATATATATATATCATCGCTGAAGCCTCCTGCTCCATTGCTCCTCCAGACGTTCGTCGAAGCTAACCTGAATCCCTTGGCTACCCGTAAAAATTTGGGTACCCGAGAGTTTATGAAAAACAGAAATAAACTTCGGGTCAGACATGGGTCTGGTATGAGTAACAGGTTAAGGTTGTTTAACTTTAAAAATCATTTGGAAACAAAAGGTATCATGTAAGACTTCCCACACATAAACATGGAAAAGTTTTTACCTTACGCTAACCAAAACATTTTTAGGAAATCCAGTGATATTATAATAGTGTCTAGGGTTTTCAAGTAAATAAGAAATAGCCGAAATTGTTACATTCATTAAATTCCAGCATACTAGGTTTACAATCAAATCCGTTGGCACTTATTGGATTTTGGATTCCATACAATGGCTGGGCTACTGGGGTACCGCCCGTCACAGTACCTGGCCTAGATCAGCGTACCGAGGACCCACCCTAAGTCCCCTGCAACACAAGGCCGGAACCATTCCTTACTGAACAGTTCCAAATAAGATCACCCCACGGTTGGCGCGACCAACCGCACACTAAGCCGAATAAATAAGGACATCTAGACAGGGATGACCTTACTCCCCAGTGGGAGCTACCCACGGAGCCTTACTGCACCTCCCCTGTTTTAGCCATTCCCGGTTGATGAGGCTTGAGGTCACGATTACCTTTAGAGAACACATCTCTTAGAATGCTCATCGCCCACCTGACGATGTTCTGAAAGCATTCGATCCATACAAGTTCGTTCCGGGTTCGAACGAAACCGAAGGCATTATCTCGTTACACTCATGTTGGAATCACCCTCAGAGTTAACGACAATAACCCTTGCACTTTGAATCACCATCTCGAACCTATAAGTACTATCTCCGTCAAACTCATTACGGAATCACCCACAGAGTTATACTGACGTATAGTTCTTATACCTCGAGTCTTCACTTGCTCCACTTGGATTTCACGACCTAACGTTAATTTGGAATCGATGTGGTTTTCGGACTCCCAAATATGGAAACCCGATCCCGGTCTCACCGAAATCCAAAATGTGTCTTTTAGGGCCAAGTTGTTTTAAAGGTTAAAACAAATCAATTCAATTATCTATATATCAACACAGATAGATAAATCACAATATCACAGATAGATGATCACATATCAGCATAAATGGATAATCTATATCATCACACTTCAAACAAAGCATCCATATCACAACAATATTACTCATCTCATATCTGAGATCACAATCAATCAATGGGATATCAATATCAATCATCATACATAAGCAAGGATTAATAATCACATTATTGATAATTAATTTAAAATGAATTAAATTAATTACCTTACCTTTAATTAATTTAAAGTTAATTAAATTAATTACTTCATCATTATTAAACTTGCTTATACTCCTATTAATTATAAATCAATTAATCAATCATCATCCCATTTTTCCTTTTAATTAATCATCCCCGATTAACCATCTTTAATTACATTTAAGTAATTATCTTCAAATTATTCCACAGATTAATTTCTTTAACCAAATATAGAAGTAAATCCCTACATTACTTCATTTATTAATTAACCAGAGTTAATTACTTGCTTAATTATTTATTTTAATAAATCTCTTCATTTATTAATTATATTCCAGATAAATCCATTTTAAATTTCAACATTAATTATAAAAATTAATGATCTCAAATTATAATTACAATTTAAATTAATTACATCAAAGTAATTCATCCTTAAATTAATCCAAAATATTAATCACCTTTGATTAATCGCAATCAGAAATTAACTCCTTTAATTACTTCATTAAATAAATTAATTACTCCATAATTAATTATCTCAAATTAATCCTTTGATTAATTTTACAAAGTAATTATACTCAAATTACTTTATTAACAAAACATCATCCCATTAATTACATCCTGTAATTAAACATCAATTACTTCTCTAAGTAATCATACTTATCACATCATCAATTTGATTTATCCAAATTAATTAAAATAAATTAATTAACCCAAATAAATCAAATTACTAAATCAATTAAAATGAGTAATTATTTTCTTAATTACTTCCTATTCAATTAACAATACCTTAACATTTACAATGTTGATTTTTAATTAATTAATCCAATTAACAATTAATAATCAATTATATTGATTAATTATAAAATAATCCAGTTAACAGTCTTCATTAACATCTATTAATTACTATCCTAAAGTAATTACCTTATATTAATTATTAATAAGTTTAATTTACCATTTATAAATTAATTAAAGTCTAATCTATGATTTTAATAACATATTAATTACTTAATCCATTATTAAAACTTTAATTAATTCACAATTACAAATTTAACCTATATAAATTTATCAATTATCATTCTAATCATCTCAAGAGTTAATGAATTTATATCTTTAATCTTTATTATTTAAAGAAAACTCATTTTCCATAATTGATTAAATATTCACTTTCAAAATGTTAAAACATTTATTTCACTTTTCCCTTTTGAACTTTCATTTCAATTTCAGGTTTTAAAACGAACACAGATTTAAATTTTTATCACTTCATAAATCAACTTTTAAAAACTTAAATTACAAACTAAAAACAACACTTAGTAATAAAGATTTTTTTAAAAAAAAAAATCAAATTCCCTACCATTTCAAAATCTCTATTTATTTAAAATATTTTAAATTTATAACTTTCTACTTTTTCAGAAAATCTAGAATTTATGCATTTAATTACTCTCAGTTTGATTTGATTTTAAATTTTAAACAAACCTTTAAACTGTTAAACGAAGTTCAGTTTTAAAACTGAGAAACATCTTTTACCCGAGTTTCCCCTCAATCGCTTCGAGAAAAACAGAGAATTACCCGAGCCAGGACGAAATCTACTCGAGTAAAACTGGGTACTGATAACCGCTGGAAACAAACAACCCGAGATCCCCTATATTTACTTCGAGTAAAATGTGAAAAGTCCCGAGCCAAACGAAGATTTTCTCGAGTGATTCTCGAGTTTCATTTCCCTGTCAACCCAAAAATATCACAGCCATCAGAACACTCAACTGTGCACGTGCACGTCACCAGCCACCACATCCGGTCATCCATGACTACCTCCACATCTCGACGCTCACCTCGACATCCTCTCTCAGGCCTCCGATCATCCACTCAGGCACTCGATCGAAATCGAGTTCGATTTCACACCTGGAACCCAAACCAGAAAACACCACCACCTGGGAAAACTTCGCCGTGCTCCCATCTCCGACCACCAGAGACCACCGAACTCCGGCCAAAGCCTCGTCCACCTCCCCTCTACAACACCACAAAAGCACGCTAAGCTCGATCATGCCTTGACGTCGAACGAGACAAAAACCCATAGCCATACAAAACTAGGTCACCAGTTTTCAATTGCTTCCAGCCGCCACCACGATGATCTTCCGACCATCCCACTATTTTTCCACGAATCCCTGGTCATCCCTCTACCTTCTGACCAGAACTCGACATCATCAGTGCATTAGATTATCTACAGCAACCCATAATACTAAAAACAGTCAAAGCATAACTGCTCCTCAACCCAAGCTTTTAAAAATTGAAAAACTTGTTTTAAAAATCATGATTTGGTATGAAGTTTCACCCTATACTACTGAATTCTTAAAACCAGAGAATTTGTTTTAACATATTTAAAGTTATCTCGGTTTTTCTTAGTTTCCAGAAACAAACATATATTGTTTCAGCCTTGATAAATTTTTAACACTTATATTATGACCAAACAGACAATATTAGTTTATATTCTAAGTTCATGCAATGATCAGATCATGAGATAAAAGTTTATTTCCTAATCTACTCAAAGAAATGAGCAATAGGCAACAGAGAATTAAAGAACAGAACAGATATGCACAAACATACATATATACAAGATACATGTCATCACAGAGAAAAACATGCCATATTAACTTAAGTTAGAAATTTTAAATAAAATGTTACTCACCAGGATTTTGTAAAAGAACAAAGCAAATCTGGTTTTGCTTAACAACAAGCTTTTGGAAACAGTTTGGATTTGCTAACAGAAGCTCCTCTTGATTTCTGTTTTGTTGGATGATTTGATGTTGTAGAATCTTTGTTTTAGGATTTTGAATGAAGCTTTTATCTCAGTTTTTACTTGGCTCGAAAGAAAATGAAAAGGTGATATGGGGAAATAGTTTATAGGGTGATGTTTATACAAGCTACAGGGTATAATTTTCTTATGCAAAACAGTGTACAAGTTTGTACAATTTATCAGAGATAATTTTATAGTTTGGAGGCTGAAATCGTGAGTTTATGTACTAGAGAAGATATTTGCCTTACTAGCATTTAATGCTACTGTCCTTAATATGCTCATTTCCTTTACCAGCCTACACATTTTCTTGATTTTGTTGTACTCAAAACGGCATACACATCATATTCGAACCACTTGACTTCATACTTATCCTATTTTTACACTTGCCTGAGTCTTAGCTTACAAGTTACATGCATATTACATTTTACTTTGCTTTTAAATCTTGTTGTTCTTAAATTTGCATGCATAACATTTCGAACATTAGTTTCTAAGCTGTCCTGTACAAGCTTTAGTTATAATCTTTCTTAGTTCAATTGACTATGCAGATATATCCTTGAAGCTGGGAAATCTTCTTGTATGTGCTACGCAAATATATTACTGGCTTATCTTCTTATTATATCTTCTTGTTTATATTTGAATTGTGATTGAAATGTAAATGAGTGTTGTTCTAATATATTGTTTGATATGTTGTTTGATTATAAAATGTAATGGATGTTGTTTAGATGTGTAGAGTGTTTGTTTAATTGTTTAATGTGTTCGTTTTATTATTTGCAGAACTATGAATTTTACTAAATCGTATTTGTTTCATCTATATTATTGTTAACTTGTTATTTTTAATTTTTAACGTTATTTAAAATAAATTACACATTTAACAACTTGAAACGATTCATAAAAGAAATTATATTTTTATTAATATTATAAAAGTTCGTTTATCAAATTTAAAATAGTTAAACAAAAGAAATTATATCTCTTTATTTAAATTACTTATTTTAAAATATACTCTAATGTAACATTTGACAAGAATTGAATTCAAAACTTATATATTAAACTCAGATTATTAAATTTTTATTGCCAAAAATTCCGGGATGTCACAAAAAGTGTATATTATATTATAATAAATATTTGTTTATATTGTTTTATATATAATATATAAATACTGTGGTTTTAATGTATATGATATAATAATGTAAGTCTATACTGATTTTTTTCAATAAATATTGTTTTAAAATATGGTAGGTATATAAGTCTATAGTTTTACATATTAGTTTCAGAGAACTATATATGAGCTTAGGCTGTTGCTTATATTAGCGTTATATATATGCTTTATATCTAGTTACAGTAAGTTTACATATGATGTCAGATTATATATATGTTCATTTATGTAATAGTGGTAAGTCTGCATATTTGAGTTAGGTGGATTTCTGGATGTTTGTATAAGTATAAAAGTTACAGCATATACATACTATTTTAAATCTGAGTTCAGTTTTGTATTATATAGTTTAAATACTACTTTATATGTGCCGAGTGTTTAAATTAAAAAAATTTCTTTCATAAAGTAATAATAATAATATAATCTCTTTTTACATCAAGCTGATTTAAATTTGTTTCGTCTATTCTTGATTCTCAGTCTCGTTCGTCAAATTCGCGTTCAATCTTACTTTGCTTTGAGATTCGTGCCTGGATTTCGTAACTCAACTTCGTAGTCCATCTCTCTAGCCTTGAAAGATGAGCAATCACTCACGATTAACGTTCTTATATTTATTAAATTTGATTTCAATTGTAACGACAATTGAAATATACTGCTAAATTGAACTGTTAATTATTTAAATTGTTTAAGTGCTATTATGTAACTGTTCACCTATGGGATATGACACCATATCCTATTGTTATATTATATTGTTATTGATGATATATGCATGTTATATATTATTATATCTGTTATCACTCTGCAAGTTCCCTGTTAGTATAGAATTCATTATGGGTTGAAATGATACATACCCGGACGGACTTTAGAATAGGAGAATTTTGTTATGGGTTGAAATGATAAACCCGAGCGATTTTCATTTGAATTGAATTTGGGATCGCGGGTCGAAATGATATCTACCCGTATATATTTAAATTACGGATTGAAATGATAAATATCTGTATCACTTGACCATAGGATATGGAGTTATATACAGACATCGTTGGTCGATATATAAATATTTTGGAAATAAATTCTATGGTTTTGGAAAGAAATATATGGTTTTAATATATGTTGATTCTTAAATTATTATATATAAAGGGTAATGATATATATAGATTTAATAATAATATTTAATTTAATTAAGATTGATCTAATACATAAAATATGTTTAAGTGTTTAAATTTATATTTCAAACTAGATTTTGGTAATAATTTGAATAAGTTAAGGTTAGGAAGATAATGTGAATTTAGTTGAAATTGTATTCAATAAAGAATTTTATTTAGTTAAACCGATTTGAAACTCATTGAAATTGAGATTTAAGATATGATTTATAACTTGGGTTTGATTTAAGTAAATTAATGAATATTTCTTGTTTAAATAAATTTAAAGAAATATTTAGTAAAAAAATGTAATTTAAGGCTAGTTAAATGATATTGAATCTATTAAGTGAATATTCCCTTATTAAATAATAATGAAGTTAAATCAAGAGCTATACGAAACTGTTAAATTTAACTTTGATAATGTTGAACATTAAAGCTTTGAAATATATTGAAAATTTAAAATGGTCTATTGAGAACTAAATTGAATTGATGAATTGAGCTTTGAATAAATTTGAATTTGGAATTTGAGTTGATTTGAATCGATTTGTGAGACTTGAGGAAATTATAAATACTTTACTTTATAAATTATTTAACCTATATATATTATTTTGGAAAATATATATATTTGAAATGAAATGATATTTGGGTTTTGAAGTATAAATTAAATGGAAATGACCACGGTGTTATTGTGTATATTTCTACATTGTAGATAGTTCCACGGATCCTTAGAGGACGGTTATCCCAAACATCCTTTAAGTTACTTGTATTTCAGTTGATATAAGAATGTTAATCCTGAATCGAGTGTTTTGTGTTTTGCTTTACGCTTGGGTCAGACTGAGTGATACAGCATTTGAGACTCACCTTTGGAGTTTGGAGCTTCGTTTGGAGATCCCACCATCGATTCAGATTTCAGCTTTCCAGTTGATTTGTTCAGGGAGGTCATCTGTTTGTACTGGAGACTTCACTGATTTGAGATATTCTGTTGTATTTTATTTCTAACTCTGATGTTTATATAGTAGCTTCATGAACTACTATGGTATTTTATTTCCGCTGCGAGTTATTCTGATATTCTGTGTCTGTGATTCTTTGTTTGATTTTATTTGCTCCAAATTTTCTTGACAATCCATTGTTTTGAAGTATTCAAGTCCGACATGTGTGGATTTATTGTCGATTTGAATGGTCCAAAATAGTGGGATGTCACAACCTTGCCTAGTTCCATTAAGAATTCGCCCACAAGTTGTCAAACTCTGTTAACGAATATTAGATGCCCTAGGATCATTAAAAATGATAAAGATCTTATGGATTTGAGATTAGATAGTAATCTTAAGTCAAACATATAAAAACTAGAATGTATTTTGACTGAAAAATGAAAAATGTTTGATCAAAGATAAAATGTTGAGGAAGCGTGTCCCTATAGTATAGAAAGATTGAAAAAGGTATTAAACCATTTCAATGACTATAAATAGTCAAAAAGGTTGCTGACTATAAAAGAGTTGACACTAATGTCCCATATATATGATACAGTAGGATATTAGGTTTACCCAAAACATAGTACAATACCGGTATTAACTAGTTTAACATGAATTCCAAATAAGAATTGTTCTTGTGGAATGTGGCACATGAGATACCTTATGCATTAGAAGTAAGTTTCATTACATATGTTGTGTACTAAAATAGATTTGCAGATATATTCAAAATAATAGGAAAATGAAATCGAGTCTAAAAATTGACCAAGTGAAGTATTTTTGGATATTTATGAAAAATACCAAGAATTGTTTATGAAACAATGAAATTCTTATGAAGGATGTTCATGCTAAAACATCATGGAAAATGTGTAGTAAGGTAATCTTAAATTATATAGGTTCAAACTTAAATAAGGTCATATGATGTAAAGAGTTCCAAACGAGAAAGTTGCTGCAAGTTCTAGTATGATAAGTGCATCACCTAGCATAGTGCCATAGTAAAATATGTATGCAAAAATTTATAGTTAAGATAAAGATTGTTTCCTCGATTGAGTGTACGATGACATAATGTGGTATCAGTTATGTAATAGGATTTTAAAAGGAATCAAGAACTCATGAAAAGATATGACGCATTGTCTAAGGACTACCACATGATCAATAGTTATCGAATGGATGGATAAAGTAAAACTGATATAATAGATATAATATAATAATCAAAATCCATTCACCGAGCCCCATTTTATGGTCTGATTTAAGGCGATCGATATAGAAGGCATTGGATTTAGATCTCCTCAAGTGCAAGTGGGAGATTGAAATTTAAAGAGGTATGCCCTAGGGGAAATTATGTAATTAGTTACATATCCTAACTTTGAAACCAATCTCGTTCGAAATAAAGTATGCTTTATTTGTTTGTTTCTATTATATACAATTTTATACTATGAAAAAAATAATATTCAATGAATCATTTAATATATATAAACAAAAAATCCTTAAATATATTATTATGATTGCTGTTACAAATGTAGTAAACTTGAGTATCAAATCTATAATGAATGGCCTTTTCGACCCACGAATGTCGACACTAATACATCCACGGTATTCATGTGTCGAGCACCCAAGTACCGAAAAGACAGAACGTTAGGGTAAAAGAAAAAACGAAACAAGAAAGAAGAACAAAATATCAGAATCTCACATGCTGAACGATAATATATAATATCTCAAGAGATCTTTACCAAAAGAAAACTTTAATATACATACAACAATCGGAGTAAACTAACCAATCATTAGCCTGGACAGCTATAACTGTCTATCCTTATAAATGCTAATAGATACAAATAAGTAATGTAGCGGAATATAAAATACGTGAATAGTTGGAGGCACCCAAATCGTCTCCTAAAGGTCCAAAGCATCGAACTAAATCTGGAAATATACTCGGGGCTGACCTGAGCATTATAAGAACATAACACCCAGATCATTCTGGTAAACCAAAGTGAGAAACTCAAATCATATGGATTTTTATTTTCTAAAAACCTTCAAAATAAAGGTATCCTGTAAGACCGTACCACAAATAAACAAGGACGGTTTTTTACCTTATGATAACTAAATCATTTCTATTAGAAAATCCAGTGGTACTATATTAATTTCTAGCATATGAAATATAAATAATCAAGTAGTTGTGATGCATGTGCATGTACACCAAAACAATAATACGTATCCAATCAAAACCACTAGGGCACGTTCACTAATTGTGTAGGATTCCATGGAGGTGCCCTTGGTACATCGAGAACGGTCCTCCTGCAAAAGGATCAGAGATATCATTCTGATGCAACATACATCCCCAACTGATGTACATAGGAAATACATAGCTGGCCACAACAAGAGGCCAAGTGCACCACTCATATATGCAAAACTATAGGTAACTCTAGGGTATAGTCGACTGCACCCATGGGTTATGAGGCAACCCTACCCTTAGTTGTCATTTATTTTGAATGACTCAATTAGTTTAAAACTAATTTCAGGGTTGCACTCTTTCACAAATTTTCTATATAATTTTTTTCTATGTGTTTCCCAAGATCCACTTGATCAATATAGAAATATTAATATACTACTTTATAAAAAACTATTTTAGTGCTCATTTTAATTCTAATATCAGAGCATTTCTGTAAAGGGTATCTCAGTCTATATAAAAATTAATAGTAATAAAACCGAGGTTAAATTTCAGTGCAATTCTTTTTAGCCAATTCCCATTTATTTTCCTACATTTAGCATTTGTGTATTTGATATAACATGTGAACTAACTTGTAGTATTTAAATTTGCAAGGTTTGCCTTTTAAAAAAGATGAGCTGTGAGTTGTGCATGCTTCTGTGCACCTGTGTGCACATAGTCATGTACAACTGCTCTCTGCTTACCTTAGTCTTCAGGTAGACTAATTTGTTTTGGTGAGTTTCCTAAACTAATTGATCATAATATACTAGTTTCATTCTTTCATAAAAATCATCAAACACATTTAGGTTTGGGTTATTCCTTGTCTCATAAAAATTTTCTTCAATTCATATGTAAATGTATTCTAATTTTTAAAACGGTCTGATGTGTATATTCTCACTACTGGTTTGAATAGGTATAAGCTTCAGGTCTATGATTACTTTACTGCTAAATTCTTGGAAATTTGCATGCTTATAAGTTATAATATAAAGCTAAACATATCTATCTTTTCCACTGAAAATAGTTTCAACTCATGATACTTTTTCTTTTACTGGTAATGGTTCCATCACATAATGATCCCTAAAATCATTCATTACATAATAATCAAGCTCAACATACTGCAAATATTAATTACATATAAGTCTTTTAAAATAAACATAAGGAACATTCTTCAACAAAAGCCATTTTTCAGTTGTTAGTAATTTCTTCCTAGCATCACATTTCTGCTCTTTTTTACTTAGCTTCTTCATTACCTGCAGACATCCCATGATCTGCCCCACCATGTAAGTGAAGCACCCATTTGATGCAAGCAACAAACAGGTCAGACTAAAGTCTGGTATGAGTAAATTCAATTGACAATACATAAGATTAATGGAGCTAGTTCCATATTACCTTTGTTTCAGAAGTTAAATGTTCTACTCAAATTATTAAACCACTTTCTCATGTTCACATTTTTAAGAATCCTTACAGTGAAATGAGGGAACTGCTAAATACATGTATATGTGCTCAGACTAATTTCTTAACATAAATCTTTATTTTAAAAATTCATAGCAGCCATCATGCAAATCACACAGGCATTCCCAAACATGAACAAGCAACATCCATATCATTAAGCTAAAGTGCCAATATGAGACTGCATATCAAGACTCCCATACACTTTCAGCATTTATACATTTTGCATGTAAATTCACTTCATGTTATTCAATTCAAAAGGATCCAGTATCACATTTTATGGTTGCATTGGTGCACATTGCCTGGAACTGCTTCTTACTTTCCAGTGCACTATAAGCTTTTGGACATGATCATGCCATGTGCAAACTCACACCCCAACCTTGGTGCAAGCCAACCACTATGCCATACCCACTTCCCTCTTACCCAACCTGATAGAGGTGACCCATGTCCTTAGTTTAATTACTAAGTTCTCTCACACATTCCATAATTCCTATGCAGAATTATGCCCAACACTGTTTTATCCCTAATCACTACATACTAACAGTTTCTATACATCCATCACATTAAAGTGTATTTTCTTATTACTTCAACCTTATTTCCAGAGAACATCCAATGATAAATCAAGATTCAGCACATGGAAATTCCATTGCATCCCAACCATCTTTCAGTTGCAAGACATAAGCCAGAGGACCACTTCCTCTTACTGCCTTGCACCTTACTTTATTTATAAATTTATGCTTTATCCAAAACATTTCTTAGGTACATAAACATCTAAATTATCATCATTCTATCCTTAAACATATCATATATGAACAATCCATCATAGGTTAAATGACAACCAAGGAATACAAGACACATATCTTCAGAAACAACAGAAAAGGATTAGACTAAAAATGCAAGCAAAACTTCAAACAGAATTAAAATAAACTAAAGGTCAAATGGCTGCCTTCCACAGGTCTTAATGCCTTGCCAAGTGAGGGTTTACTCACCAAGGTTCTTCTTCCTAAGCCTTGATTTAAGTCTGCCATTGACCTCCTAGCTGCTGCCTGCCTACTCCTTCTTTTCTATGTTTTGTTTTCTGGTTTTTCTCATGTGCACCCGTAGGAGGTGATGAGGTATATAGTGGAGTTATTAGGGTTTTAAGGTTAGTTAGGTAATTTATTTTCATCAGAAATCCCATCATTATTTCTGATCTCACCCAACAGCTCACCCTCTCCACTTTCCCTCCTTACCATTTTTCCCTTTTTCCTTGTCTTAACTATTTTTGGCAATTTTCTTTACACACTTTATGCATGATTCTGGCTTGGCATTATCTGATTTAATTATGCATAAAAACTTATATGTCTAACCAAATGTGTGTGTGTTAATTAGTTATTATATTTTCTACCCATACATGCTGCCATGTTTATTATATATATATATATATTTTAGTTTATTTAAATTAGGACCAAGACTGCCTATGTTATTTATACATTATTATTGGGTTAATGTAGCTATACTAATAGGTCATGCACTCATTTACTTTTGCATTTACCAACAAGGCCTCTACATACTAATTTTTTTCTTGCTCAGGTAGTATACTGGAATAGCGTGCATGTGCACAAAGACATGCATATTCATTTATACACCATTGTTTTTCAGAGAAAAGAAAAATTTTGTTTTCAACTAACTAACTTTCTTTTGCAAAGTAGGTAAAATATATATATATAGATATACTCAAACTATGGGCTGTCACAGGTTAGCTAAACCCCTAGTTTATGTATCATATCTTTGGTTTTAGTCATATCCGCTAGTGAAGCGACGTCTAACATTTCAGCACACAAGTCATAACTCAAACAGATATCAGAATCACATATAGATTCCCATATCTCAACAAATCTCATAGTCAAACATGGATTCCCACATCTTGAATAGATGAGACGCCCTACCCCGAGACCCACATTAACAAAGAGTATTACTAGGTAATACCATCTGCTAATGCGGAGAATAAGGCTGGTTAGCGACCATCTATAGCCTTGTCTTAAATATCTATTGAATACATTGACAAAAGCCATATTTTTTTCTAACTCAAGTGGATCGACATATCCAATAAATACTTAACACAAAGCCATAGGTGGCTATAGGATCTATCAGAACAAAATACAACAAATCAAATGCACAACACATCACAGAATAGCAAATAGATATATATACATATATACTGATACATCCTAGTACAATACAAATAATACATCATAAGTGGTATGATGACCACAATATACACATGAGTCAAAATAATATACATATCAGAGACAAAAGGACTACACAAAAAGGGCTAGCAGATAAATCCATGCGGAAGCAGAATAGGCTAAGTCCATAAGGGTACCTAACCTAAAATACCTCGGTCTGACACGAGTATAAAATACACAGGTCAGTCTAACTAAACATATCAGTTATAAGGATAAGCAGTAATAGAGGAATAAGGATAAGGGTAATGTTCTTCTTAAACAAGAAGGAACAATACTGAGTTTAAGCATGAGTATAAGTATGGTATGGTTACTCTAAGTGATGGGGTGATATCACTTGCATAAACATATAATCTCAAAAGAGAAAAGACAATCCATAAAACTCTAAATATAGCAAGCCTCGTATCATCGGCATATTACAAATCATCAATAGTGGTTTAGGGGAAATATAACTCCTAAAGGGGAGAAATCCCAAACCCACCATATCGGCAAACTCGAAGAAATCTCAAAGAAATCACCATCTTAAAATACGCCATAAGGCAATCACATATAACTCTCCAACACAAGAGAATATAATCCCAAATAAATGCCAAAAGGAAAATCTCATGTAACACCTCCAATAGGCAAATCTCAAATAATGCCAGTGTAGGCAACTCAAATCTCAAAAATAGAACTCCCAAGAGTTCAGATTCCCGAAAGGTAATCACCACAAATATATCGAATGGTTCAAAGGACCAATTCCGAAAAGGGATGACACACTAGGGAATATAGTCAAGAAATCATCTCAAAAGTATTTGCATGTGCATGTGGCTGAAGCCTTGCCAAGTACTGTTATCTCAAATAGGTACCTCGCCCGAAGGCAAAACATCACAATGACAAATACGCCGTAATGGCAAATACGCCGCAATGGCAAACGTCGCAATGGCAATGACCCGAAGGTCCAGTACTGGCATGCCGCAATGGAAAATGTGTCACAAACTCTCGTAAAGGAACCCAAACAGTGTTAACGTGTGTCCCATACCAGACATTCGCACTAAACAGTTTACTAACCGCTAGTAAATTTAACACTCAAAGTAGTAAAAAGTTTACCTCGTCTCATCGATAAACTCGACTCGAAGGTCAAAACGATCAAACAGACAAGTTGGTAACGGATAAGATAAACGCACGTGTCCACTAAGAAATCGAGATGATTCATTAAATTTATTTGATATTGCCATTTTTACCCCTTTTGAGTTATCCTCTTTGGATACCCAATTGTTGATATACTCTGTGGTATTACTTCACTCGAAGTAATGATATGTTGTTAGTGTTCTTCTTCTCATTCGAGAAGATATTTTACCCTTACTTTTATATCTAATAGATTTCTTTTAATCTCTTGAGTGGTGCTAGGGTCATTCCTCAGCTTGACCCTACATCGATTTTTCATGAGCTACGAATCATGGAGGATAGCGTTACTCTTACCGCATTCCACACTCGTTATGAGTCTTGAGAGTGGTTCATTATATCATTCGGAATAATCAACACTCAAGTCTATTCCATCAATCTTGTGAATCGAGTATTCTGGGAATATCTCGATGAGTTCTTCTTGAGTCTTTGATTTTGAGAATAAGTTATAAATTGTGTTTTCAAATTTTACAAAAATTGAAGATTTGTTTTTAAGAGAAATTCGATTTTTGTTTTTGGTAAAAACAAAGAATATTTTGAGTATTGTACATGAGGTATATCTTTTTAAAGAAAATGAATTTTTTTGTTGGATTGTCTGTCTAGTGCTTTAAGAATTCTGGTCGATGCGTTTGGCCAACTTTATCGATAGGAATTTCTTAAACGTTGTGATGAGACAGTTAGACATAGTAAATTGAGTTTTTTTTATTTTAAATTTTTAATGAAACCATTGAACCATAGTGAGTGTTGGATGAGCGGCGAGGCGGTTTTGATCATTCGATCAACTCGGCAACCAATCGATGAGGTCATTCATTATAAATCAATGGCGAGGCAACATTCTTATATTATTTGAAATTTGAGAAATTGAGTATGGTAATTTGGGTAAATAAAGTGAATAATTATAATTAAGGGGATGCCTTAATTAGAAGAAAATGCCATTTGATGCTTTGATTAATAAAATGATGTATTTAAGGTAAAAGAATACTTTGGTTTGAAAATTAAAATATTAATTGAATATTTTAGTACAATTTATTAGTAATGACTATAAAATTTGTTTTGGCACTTAGTTATTTGAGAAATAGTAGAGGATAGATATAAAATTCTATCTTAAAGAGAAAATAAAGAAGTGTTAGTTTAGAACATTTAGTATAAATTTGTGAGCTATTTTTTGTTTTAAACTTAAATGGTATTAAAACTCGTGGGTTTGAAATTGCAAAATTCTTTTGAAAATAAGTTGAATTAATTATCAAATTTAATTAGTTTTATGTTGATAATTAGTGGAAATTTAATTCTTGTGACAAGTGGAAATGTGAAATTGGATTGTTTTGATAAATGAACAATTCATATAGTATAATCATTTTCAATTGTGAGAATAATTTTAAAACTTTATAAATGTCCCAAAAGTTTATTTTTGTGGATAATCAATAATCATCTCTTGATAATGAAAGAGATTAGTTATCTCGTCCAAAGTGGGTTTTCAAGTTAATTGTTTTAAAGCTAGTTTTTGGAAAGTAATGAAAATATTTCAACTTAATGAAATGTTTTATGATGATTACATAAGTTGATCATAACTTTGTATGTCTTAGCTTTTCGGGAAAAAATAAAATGACTTAATAAATGATTTAGCAAAAAGTTTGTTTGAAAATGCAGTTTGAGCTTAAAATGGTTTGGGTAAATTTCAAAATTTTAAATTGATTTAAAAGCTAAAATTTTGTTTGGAAAAGTGCTGTACTAAAACAGCGATAACTTGTGATTTATAACTCCAAACGAGTTCGTTATTTTTTCAAATTAAAGAGCTTTCACTAAGCTATAAAGTTTCTTTTTATCACTTTAAAAGATTTTGCTTTTTACTGAGGCTAAAATAGGTTTAAAAGTGGATAGGCAATTCCGCCCTATTACAAAATTCTCTAAGATTTAAGCTAAAAGTAAATTCAACATAACTTTCAAACCATATATCCGATTTTGATGATCTTTATATTGCTAGAAACCATAGAGTGAGTAGAACAACTTTTATTTTATAAAGCTTTTCAGGTTTTGTACTTTGCTGGGTCAAAACAGGTCTTCGTTACAACATGTGTGAAATGAAATTGATTTATTTCCCCTTAATAGTTAAGTGTAGCACTTCTTATTTATGAAGATGAACTAATATCATCTATTAGAGTTAAGTACAGGTGAAATGATGACAGTTGGAATATATTTTGAGCAAAAAGAATATATATAAGTTTGTGAAAACTCGATTTAAAATGCTAAAAAGGAAGGTATGTTTTTTTGGATTAATTTTAAAGAATTAAATAATGATATATATATATATTGTGTTTCCGACCTAATGGTCGATGTATATTATATAAATCATTTTTATAATATTGTATATGGCCCTCCGTACAAAGGATACTCCACCGATCTTTTCGGAAATTTCTAACACTTAGAAATTTTGAGAAACAAATTGATAAATATATAATATATGTTGCAAATTAGAGAATAAATGACCTAAAATTTATTTACTCTAATGAAGAGTAATATATTTAAATTTAAAAAGTCTAAGTAAAAAGCTTTAGAAATTTTCAAGTGTTGAAATTGATCATTTTAAATCTTAAAGATAGTGGGTTGGAAAACTTTAAGAATATTTGATAAGTAAGAGAGAGTTTAAAAATCTATTCCTTGAGTCTTAACTTGCCTTTGTGCAATAATTTTACGACTTGCAATTATGCAATCGTATGAGTCTGGTGGTATTGGGGGAAAACCACCTACCTCTTATTGGATTTTCTTTCTGTATTAGTTGTCGATCTAATATCAGTATGACTCCCTTCATAGCGTTATACGGAAAGTCGTATTGATTGGAGTTCGGGATAAAGTTGTGATTGAATCCCGACTCTGTCCGTGAAGCTTCTTAGGAATCGATCTCACTCGATTTCTCAATCGCGTAACATCCTATCCGTATTTGCTTCGAAGGTGAAACGCCTTCAAAATAGGAATGTATTGCACATAAAAATTCAATTGTCCGCAAATCCCAGTAATTCCACTCGGGAAGCCATAGAATTAATTGAGCAATCTTATCTTGGTTTTCTATCATCTTGTGTTGAGGGTGAGAAATTTTAAACTCGAGCTTATCTATCTTCTTTCGATTGATGAAATAATTATGTTGAATACAAACTCTTCTCTAGAAATTGCGAGGACGCAACTTTGTTAAGGGGGGAGTCTGTAACAACCCTAGTTTGGAGATTACTTGTTAATATTAAATTATAACGGTAGTTATAATTTAATACTGTAAATTAAAACAAAATTGGAGATTTTAAATTATTTATTTCGAATAAACAATTAATTTTGAAAATAAAATGAGAAAAATAAAGTTTGGAACTTTATTTTATTTATTTGGGTTAATAATGATTGGAAAATGGGTTTTATTTGGAGAAAATGCAATAATTGTATTAATTATTGCCAATTACTTCTTTTAATAATTTTTAGAAGAAGTATGAAATTTTTAAAGGTTGTTTATTTAAATAAAATGATGGAAATTGGTTTGAAAATGAGTTTAATTATAAATTTGCGTTTAAAATGGTTTAAAATATTTTTCTAAGTGAGAAAAGTATTTTTGTGGAATTTTAGAAGTTAAAAATATAGTTTTATTCATTTATTTGAGTGAATAGTGTATTTTTGAAAAAATAAAGTATTTTAATAATAAAAATGATTTATAAATTAAAATTAATCTTTTCTATAGTGTAAAATATTTTACATACTTTATTGTGTAAAAATTTGAGGGAAAATACATTGTTTTCTTTATGTATAAGTGTGTATATTTGTTAAGTATGTTTAATTTAACTTAGGCTTATTGATTAACTCTTTTATTTGGGTCCAAATCCCACATAGCCTAAACCAGTAATTGAGAAAAAGGAGAATTGTTTACCTATACATTCATTTTTTTCTCTCAGCTCCTTCTAACCTGAGAATAGAAATGAAACCCATCTCTACCCTTTTTGCAAATTTCAAGCTCTTCCTTCAAATTAATTCAACAAGCTAAGAATTTTATCAAATTAGAGTATAATTAAAAGGTAATCTCACTCCAAAACTTTACAATTTCATCAAATTCCTATTTTTAGAGGTAGAGTTTTCTGATTCACTGTATATTTATTGTTGCATGTGCTGTTCTAAGTTTCTACAGGTTATTAGAAGCCCCTTCCTACTCAAAGCTTGCTTCTTTCAACACAAATTCAAGTTTTTTCTTTGCAACAGCAGGTGAGTTGAATAAATCACAATATCTAGCTAAATCAAAGAGCAAAGAGCTTGATTCTGTATAGAAATAGTTACTGTAGTGAATTTTTGTTCATAGTTTTCTTCCTTAAGAAGCAGTTCTGGGGTGCTTCTTTGAGGAATGATATCTTTCAATTTCGGCAACGAAATGTTGCCGGACTTCTTTCAGTTAGTAGGTTAGATGTAGATGTGCATGCTTGTGAAATTTCATTGAAAAATATTGCCATTTGACATGTCAAATCTTTGCTTGAAAATGGGTACGCGTAGGAGGAACGACATGGAAACGAAGGGAATGAATTCCCGTATGAATGGTCGACCTTGAGGTCGACCATAGCCTTCCCCAGGTCGACCATACGATCGACCTGAGGCTCCTCATGGTCGACCTAGCGGTCGGCCTGAGGAAAAGAATGGTCGACATGTGTAACGATCCCGGATTTTTTCTAAGTTTAAATTGATAACTAATTTAATTTTTGAATAAAATTTGTGAAATAAATCAATACAAAATAATACGAGTAAAGTAGACAACGAAAAAAATAATAAAAGGAAATAAAATAGATGTATATAAAGGCTTGTAAAAGAAGCCAACAACTATCTTCATATTGTACAACCATATAAATATAAATGTAAGTGGTACACTTGCTAAAGAAAAGAAAATATATGTATGTATGAGCTTGCAAAGGAATGACAACAAGAATGTATACAAGTGCCTTCAGCCGAGATCTTGTTTAATAAACCAAAGAAAACAAAAAATATAAATATACTCAAGTTTGTACAAGCCTAATTTATACGAGTACCTACAGCTGAAATGAAAGGAAAAGTAAATATAAACGAAATTTGTACAACATAATAAATGAAAATCTCTTTAGTCACCAGATTCTTCTCTTATGCAATGTATAAACAAAAGAAAAGATAAGTATGTTTGTACACCTTAATTAATGCAATGTACCTCAGCCTCTTTAGTACACGAACCAGCCACCAAAACAAGAAAATACCCCTGCTCATTTTGTATAAACAAATATCAACCTGTACAAAAGAAAATTATCACCTGTAAAACTTGCTTTTCTTTTATACATCAAGCTTTCCATCATCTTCATTTCAATTTCGTCTATTCTAAGCTTCAGTTTAAAGAAAAAAAACAAATCAAAACCAGATATCAAAGAGAAAGGTTTCAACTTTGCAAATTTTCAAGCCTATTCATAGAAGCTCTGTTCTTCTTTCTTCTCTCAGGTGAGCAACTCCTATTTTTAGAAGCTTAACTTGTTTTGATTTCTTGATGCTTGTGAGTAACCTCACTTTTAAATGGTTAAGTATATATATATATATATATATATATATATATATATATCTGTTCAATTCTTAACCACTGTGAGTAACTTAAAAGTATGATACCTGTTGAATAATTTTCTGTGAGTAAATTCTTTTTTTTTACCTGAGTGTTTGAATCACTGGTTTGCATGTGATAATCTGGAAGGTTATGAATTAAAATATGTTGAAATGGATATATATGTTTGCCTGTATGTATGTATAATGGTGTGCATGCCAAAGAACAGACAGTTCTCTGCTCTAAACACTTCCAAGTTATGAAGGTGTTTTAAAACAAGTTTAAATTTAATTTAAATTTGGTTAAGGTTTTTAAAGGGTAAATCATTTTGAATCTTATATTCAAAGTGTGATTTAAATTTAAACTCAAAAGTGTAATGTTCTACACATTAATATTTATTAAATCATTAATAAAGGAATAGATTATCTTAGAGATAATTAAGGTAATTAAAATGATTTAATTAATAAGTTAATTAAAGAATGATTTATTTTATTTATAAATTAATAAATTAAATTAATTAGAAATGATTTATGATGATTTAAATCTAAGGAATTTGCTTAAGAAAGTAATTAAAGAAATGTTATTAGTAAATGAAGTTAATTAACTAAGGATTATTAAATATTGATTAAGGTTATTAATTTTAATAATTAAATTGGATTAATTAATTTAGATAATCAGTTATAAATTGTTTAAATAAAATTTCTAAATGAAAGTAATTAAGGATTAATCACTTATAGTAATTAATTTTGGATATTTTGATTATTTAAAGTTAATTAATTATGTAATTGGTTTAAAAGGTTGATATAATTAATATGATTAATTAAGAATAATTCAATTTATTAAAGTGTTTGATAAATAAATTTAAATCAAATGATTTGTAATTAATTAATCAAAATATGATAATCAATTCATAAGTTATAAATTTAATTGGAAATAAATTGAATTAATTAGGATTAAACTATTAATTAAATCCAGCTTATAAATGTTTATTGAATGCTTGTTACGAATGATCGTATTATATGTGATGCCTTGAATTGATTGTCCTATCTGATCTATGATATTTTGTTCTGTGGATTCAGTTGTGTATAATTTATTCATTTACTTATGATACATCTGTATATATCTGTGATCGGTGAATGAGTGATAAGCGTTATAGTTTATATCGCTTATCAGCTATATTTCGGTATTTTAATCTGTGATAAATTGATTGATGTTGCACTATTGTGTGACACCCTTGGACCACACTTTTACACACACAAATATGGATTTCACGTGGAAATTGGTTAAGTCACAGATGATTTAAATTTAATATTTTAAAATTGAAATTGCAATTTCAAATGATTTTGAAATTGGATTTGGGTTAAATGTTAAAGCTTTTGAAAAGGAGTTTTTAAGATAAAAGTTATTTTGAATAACTTGGTAAAGTTTCAATTTAAATAATTCAATTTGAATTTAAATTCAAGAGTTGAAATTGAATTCTGTAAATGGAAATTATTGTTAAAGATGTTATGAATGTGTTTATATGAATTGGAACCATTTTAAAATATTAGTTTGAGAATTTGAATTTAACCCGAAGATTTTAACTCATATGAATGAATCAGATTTCCAAAATGAAACTGTTTGTTTTAAAAGAATAAAGGCTTTTAGATAAGAAATGAAATTCCAGTTTAATTAAAGGAATTTCAAGATTGAATTGAAGAAGAAAAAAAGTTTTCCAAGTTATGAATAAATTCTTTTTGAAAGCTATAAATTAAATCTGTTTATTTTTAACAGATTTAAAATGATGATTTGTTTAAACCATTTGAAATGGAATTGTTTTGAAAGCTATGAGTTAAATCTTTGATTTAAAGATTTAACGAGTTAATCCAATTGAAATGGAAATTAATTTGGAAAATCTGTGAATGAATCTTTTGGTTAAAAGATTAGAGTGTGGAAATTGTTAAAACCGTTGAAGGTTGTTAAATTGAATCTTTTTGTTTTAAAAGATTTGAAATGGTAATTTGTTTAAACCATTTGAAAGAAAATTTGGATTTAAGTTGTGACTTAATTGAAATCCCAATTATCCATATGTTTTTAAATATGTGCTCATTATTCGGTTTAGCCGGGAGAGGACCTTTGTGTCATATAACCCACTCCGAATAATGATACGTCGTATATGGATAGCATTTGAAGACCGGTGGTGAAGACCGGATATTTTCGAAAACGAAAGGACAACTCGTCAAATGTCTCTGCATCGACTGGTCCCCGATATAGAGATTTTATCACCCTTAGTGATGGGAAGTTCGGACGTGATTAGAAAATTATCCGAATTTGCAAGGGCTTCTTCGGAAGTGCCTTCGGTTCTGTTCGAACCCGAAACAGACTTGTATGGTTACATGTCTGACATTACAATTTTAGATATAAAGCAGATTTCTTTCAAATACATTTTTGTTGGTGGCGGAGAATTTATTCTCTTAGCTTAACACCCTTCTGTGAGACGTACGAGCTCAGAGGTTATATAGTTGAAGGTTATCAGCGATATACTCCCAATTTGGTAATGTGACATGCTGAGTGTTGCTGTGTGATGATCATCGTTTGATCATTTGTGATATGATCATTTGTTTGATCATTTATCTTTGTGATCATTTCTTTGATCATCTGTTGACCCAAAGCATGGCTTTGTGACAAAGCGTAGCTTTGTGGACGAGACTTCGTCAGGGCCTCACAACCCAAAAATGGTCGAAATAGGAATGTTGCAGCAAGGTTATGAGGGTCGCGCCCTTTAGGGTATGTCATTTCCTTCTGGAAAGGGGTGGTATCATGGTATGGAGCCCAGATACTTACTCATGTGGACACACTTTATTTATTATGTGTGATGTTGGTTACCGAGCGCTCGGATAAAGGTCCCAAAGGACCGGGAGGTGGCATATTCGTGAGTTACCTGTTATAGGGGTAACCCGGCCTTGTTGGCAGAGAGCAGTTTGTCTCTTGGAGCGTCCAGCCAGAGGCGTTTCCTACGTGGCATGGGAAGTACCTTAGCCTGACCATTTGTTGGAAAATCCATTTTCCAATACGAACCTTGTACGGTTTTAGTTGTAGAACCTGCCATCTAATATGGTAGCTATAGTAGACATAGTATAATGGTACCTATGCTGGCTAAGATTAATATTATACTTTCAAATTGTTTTCCACTATGCACTAATAATAATAATCCAATGATTTGCGTAGTAAGCATATTTGACTAACATAAGAAGCAATCTCCTCCAAGTCTGCGTTTGCATTGTATGTGTGGTGGGAGGTCTTATGGTAGTTTCATTTTCCAAAAGCATTGCAGGTTTCAATATTTAAAATTCTTTTGTGTTGTTTTAAAGATAAACTGTTTTTGTTGCTCACACCAGTCCCACGACTGACTCAGAGTTTATTGTTCCCTTCCTAAACTCTGGGTGCCCACCATTTTCCACACGGGCAGTCTAGAGTTGGGTTTCTCAGATATTCAGGTTGAGTAGATTATCTGGAGCTAGTCAGTCCTTGGACGACTGACCTTGCTTTCCGCTAGCTATGGATTGGAGCATTCTATTGGAGACCTTCTATCCGCTGCTGGTGTTATCTATTTTCTTTCCGTTGCTATTTCTTGTATCATATCTCTGATGTATATTGATATCTGTTGTATCATTCTGTTGTATCATATTGTATCAGATTTTGTATCTGTCATTGTATCAATGTTATATATATGATATCATTGATTTCTTTATTCCGCTGTGTTGTTATACTTAATGTTGTTATAAGCTTCGGGAAGCCAGATTCGGTGTTTGAATCTACGGCATTTTGAGTACAAGTGAAGTACGGGTGCCGATTTTCGAAGGTCGAGTTTTTGGATTCTTACATTTGGTATCAGAGCTGAAGGTTGAACTTTTGCTCAGGAGTATAACACATTAAGTAGCTCATTAGAGATAGGGTGAAGTATACCCTAGAATGAGTAATTCTCAGATATCCATCCGTATGCCTCAGTAAATTCTCTTGCTATCCACTGATAGTGAGTATGTGTGTAAGAAGAGGATGAGATAGGGGACAAGGGAATACGACTATAAATGGTCAATGCCCTGCAACAGTGGAAACAAATTTTCTCTACCAATCTCTTTTGTTCAACATCTTTTCTCAATTCTTCGATAGTTTTTGGTAGATCCAGGAAGAAATTCGATATATATAAATATGGGACATAAACTCCAGATAGGCCAAAATTGTTTGTTGGATGTATTGGTTGATTTGTTTGCTATGGTTGATAGGTATACTTTAATTTTAAACTAAAAGTTTTGAAATTGTATCCATATATCTATCTATTCTTTGGGTCCGGATATGTTCTACGAATGGTTAGTTATCTCTTCGAACTAACCAATGCCATTGTATACTTCGTAGATCTGGATAACCCGAGTATCTTGTGAAGTGTCAAATAGATTCGTTCCTGTATCTATTATTGATATTCTGATTTGGTAAGCCAAATGCAAAATAGATATTCAGTTTGATTTGATGAAACATTCTTCATCTATCTTTGTGTCTCCTTGGCAATTTCGAGGACGAAATTCTTTTAAAGGGGGAAGTCTGTAACGATCCCGGATTTTTTCTAAGTTTAAATTGATAACTAATTTAATTTTTGAATAAAATTTGTGAAATAAATCAATACAAAATAATACGAGTAAAGTAGACAACGAAAAAAAATAATAAAAGGAAATAAAATAGATGTATATAAAGGCTTGTAAAAGAAGCCAACAACTATCTTCATATTGTACAACCATATAAATATAAATGTAAGTGGTACACTTGCTAAAGAAAAGAAAATATATGTATGTATGAGCTTGCAAAGGAATGACAACAAGAATGTATACAAGTGCCTTCAGCCGAGATCTTGTTTAATAAACCAAAGAAAACAAAAAAATATAAATATACTCAAGTTTGTACAAGCCTAATTTATACGAGTACCTACAGCTGAAATGAAAGGAAAAGTAAATATAAATGAAATTTGTACAACATAATAAATGCAAATCTCTTTAGTCACCAGATTCTTCTCTTATGCAATGTATAAACAAAAGAAAAGATAAGTATGTTTGTACACCTTAATTAATGCAATGTACCTCAGCCTCTTTAGTACACGAACCAGCCACCAAAACAAGAAAATATCCCTGCTCATTTTGTATAAACAAATATCAACCTGTACAAAAGAAAATTATCACCTGTAAAACTTGCTTTTCTTTTATACATCAAGCTTTCCATCATCTTCATTTCAAGTTCGTCTATTCTAAGCTTCAGTTTAAAGAAAAAAAAACAAATCAAAACCAGATATCAAAGAGAAAGGTTTCAACTTTGCAAATTTTCAAGCCTGTTCATAGAAGCTCTGTTCTTCTTTCTTCTCTCAGGTGAGCAACTCCTATTTTTAGAAGCTTAACTTGTTTTGATTTCTTGATGCTTGTGAGTACCTCACTTTTAAATGGTTAAGTATATATATATATATATATATATATATATATATATATATCTGTTCAATTCTTAACCACTGTGAGTAACTTAAAAGTATGATACCTGTTGAATAATTTTCTGTGAGTAAATTCATTTTTTTTACCTGAGTGTTTGAATCACTAGTTTGCATGTGATAATCTGGAAGGTTATGAATTAAAATATGTTGAAATGGATATATATGTTTGCCTGTATGTATGTATAACGGTGTGCATGCCAGAGAACAGACAGTTCTCTGCTCTAAACACTTCCAAGTTTCAAACCTGGTTAGGATTAGAAAACTCATTCCTTGATCTTCTATTCAACTTGATGTTTGAAGCAAATATGCAGAGTTTAGTAAGATCTTCACCCTAGAATAATTTTAAATACCTTTTAAAAAAAAAGGGATTTCTAGAAGATAAGAAAGTACAGCCAAGTAAAATTCTATCAGAGAAAAAAAAATTATCAATAAAAATTTGAGTTGAATTGCTCGATCATGTTCAACTTCATAAACTATGATTTTTAATGAGGAAGTTATGATTTTTAACTTAGCAAATTTTCGAGAATTTGGAAGGTGAACGTGAAAGAATTCTGGGCAATTCAAGGTGATAGGGGTAATGATGAATCTCGTGATCGTGTTTGGAGCTCGGTGGATGATCTAGGATCATTAGAAAATTGTTGATCGAATTTATACAACATTGTGGCGTTCGAAAATTGCTGAACTAGGGTTTTAACCCACCATTGGTTGCAGCAGAAAAGGGGTTCACCGTGTTTTCGTCAGGTCACCGGAGTTGATTGCTTCGGTGGGGATAGCGGCACGTGATCAAGGCGAAGCTTCGGTCGAATTTTTGTGGCCTCTGATAGTCAGAGGTTGGGGGACGAGACAATTTTGTGGTGGTTGTTTTTGATGAAGTCTGGGTCATATAGCTCGATTTCGAATACGACGTGGGTTTACGCTTCAGGGTGGTCTGGTGATTCGTGGTGGTTATCATTGACGTGATAACGGTCGTAGCACCGTCCAGGGTTGATCGGAGCTGTGTGCAACATGCATACGTTTGTGGTGATGTCAGTAGCCTGGAAATGGAGGAGAAGATGTTGTTTTGAGTTGGCTCGGGGAGAAGCTCGAGCAGTTGAAGGGATTCACGGGGTTGTACTCGAGTTCGAGGAGTGGGTATAAAACTAACAGTTTATACTTAAACTTTTTAGAGAAAATAAAAGAAAAGAAGAGAAGTGAGAAAGGAGGGAACTCGGGAAATTTGGTGGGAAACTCGGGTATCTCTCGAAGTAAAGAGGTAGGCAACTCGAAGTAGTGTACTGTCTCGAGTTTGTTTTAAAATCCGTTTTAAAAATCTGAAGGTGTTTTAAAACAAGTTTAAATTTAATTTAAATTTGGTTAAGGTTTTTAAAGGGTAAATCATTTTGAATCTTATATTCAAAGTGTGATTTAAATTTAAATTCAAAAGTGTAATGTTCTACACATTAATATTTATTAAATCATTAATAAAGGAATAGATTATCTTAGAGATAATTAGGGTAATTAAAATGATTTAATTAATAAGGTAATTAAAGAATGATTTATTTTATTTATAAATTAATAAATTAAATTAATTAGAAATGATTTATGATGATTTAAATCTAAGGAATTTTCTTAAGAAAGTAATTAAAGAAATGTTATTAGTAAATGAAGTTAATTAACTAAGGATTATTAAATATTGATTAAGGTGATTAATTTTAATAATTAAATTGGATTAATTAATTTAGATAATTAGTTATAAATTGTTTAAATAAAAGTTCTATATGAAAGTAATTAAGGATTAATCACTTATAGTAATTAATTTTGGATATTTTGATTATTTAAAGTTAATTAATTATGTAATTGGTTTAAAAGGTTGATATAATTAATATGATTAATTAAGAATAATTCAATTTATTAAAGTGTTTGATAAATAAATTTAAATCAAATGATTTGTAATTAATTAATCAGAATATGATAATAAATTCATAAGTTATAAATTTAATTGGAAATAAATTGAATTAATTAGGATTAAACTATTAATTAAATCCAGCTTATAAATGTTTATTGAATGCTTGTTATGAATGATCGTATTATATGTGATGCCTTGAATTGATTGTCCTATCTGATCTATGATATTTTGTTCTATGGATTCAGTTGTGTGTAATTTATTCATTTACTTATGATACATCTGTATATACCTGTGATCGGTGAATGAGTGATAAGCGTTATAGTTTATATCGCGTATCAGCTATATTTCGGTATTTTAATTTGTGATAAATTGATTGATGTTGCACTATTGTGTGAAACCCCTGGACCACACTTTTACACACACAAATATGGATTTCACGTGGAAATTGGTTAAGTCACAAAGGATTTAAATTTAATATTTTAAAATTGAAATTTTAATTTCAATTGATTTTGAAATTGGATTTGGGTTAAATGTTAAAGCTTTTGAAAAGGAGTTTTTAAGATAAATGTTATTTTGAATAACTTGGTAAAGTTTCAATTTAAATAATTCAATTTGAATTTAAATTCAAGAATTGGAATTGAATTCCGTAATTGGAAATTATTGTTAAAGATGTTATGAATGTGTTTATATGAATTGGAACCATTTTAAAATATTGGTTTGAGAATTTGAATTTAACCTGAAGATTTTAACTCGTATGAATGAATCATATTTCCAAAATGAAACTATTTGTTTTAAAAGAATAAAGGCTTTCAGATAAGAAATGAAATTCCAGTTTAATTAAAGGAATTTCAAGATTGAATTGAAGAAGAAAAAAAAGTTTTCCAAGTTATGAATGAATTCTTTTTGAAAGCTATAAATTAAATCTGTTTATTTTTAACAGATTTAAAATGATGATTTGTTTAAACCATTTGAAATGGAATTGTTTTGAAAGCTATGAGTTAAATCTTTGATTTAAAGATTTAACGAGTTAATCCAATTGAAATGGAAATTAATTTGGAAAATCTGTGAATGAATCTTTTGGTTAAAAGATTAGAGTGTGGAAATTGTTTAAACTGTTGAAGGTTGTTAAATTGAATCTTTTTGTTTTAAAAGATTTGAAATGGTAATTTGTTTAAACCATTTGAAAGAAAATTTGGATTTAAGTTGTGACTTAATTGAAATCCCAATTATGCATATGTTTTTAAATATGCGCTCATTATTCGGTTTAGCCGGGAGAGGACCTTTGTGTCCTATAACCCACTCCGAATAATGATACGTTGTATATGGATAGCATTTGAAGACCGGTGGTGAAGACCGGATATTTTCGAAAATGAAAGGACAACTCGTCGAATGTCTCTGCATCGACTGGTCCCCGGTATAGAGATTTTATCACCCTTGGTGATGGGAAGTCCGGACGTGATTAGAAAATTATCCGGATTTGCAAGGGCTTCTTCGGAAGTGCCTTCGGTTCTGTTCGAACCCGGAACAGACTTGTATGGTTACATGTCTGACATTACAATTTGAGATATAAAGCAGATTTCTTTCAAATACATTTCTGTTGGTGGCGGAGAATTTATTCTCTTAGCTTAACACCCTTCTCTGAGACGTACGAGCTCAGAGGTTATGTAGTTGAAGGTTATCAGCGATATACTCCCAATTTGGTAATGTGACATGCTGAGTGTTACTGTGTGATGATCATCGTTTGATCATTTGTGATATGATCATTTGTTTGATCATTTATCTTTGTGATCATTTCTTTGATCATCTGTTGACCCAAAACATGGCTTTGAGACAAAGCGTAGCTTTGTGGACGAGACTTCGTCAGGGCCTCACAACCCGGAAATGGTCGAAACAGGAATGTTGCGGCAAGGTTATGAGGGTCGCGCCCTTAAGGGTATGTCATTTCCTTCTAGAAAGGGGTGGTATCATGGTATGGAGCCCAGATACTTACTCATGTGGACACACTTTATTTATTATGTGTGATGTTAGTTACCGAGCGCTCGGATAAAGGTCCCAAAGGACCGGGAGGTGGCATATTTGTGAGTTACCTGTTATAGGGGTAACCCGGCCTTGTTGGCAGAGAGCAGTTTGTCTCTCGGAGCGTCCAGCCAGAGGCGTTTCCTACGTGGCATAGGAAGTTCCTTAGCCTGACCATTTGTTGGCAAATCCATTTTCCAATACGAACCTTGTACGGTTTTAGTTGTAGAACCTGCCATCTAATATGGTAGCTATAGTAGACATAGTATAATGGTACCTATGCTGGTAAAGATTAATATTATACTTTCAAATTGTTTTCCACTATGCACTAATTATAATAATCCAATGATTTGTGTAATAAGCATATTTGACTAACATAAGAAGCAATCTCCTCCAAGTCTGCGTTTGCATTGTGTGTGTGGTGGGAGGTCTTATGGTAGTTTCAATTTCCAAAAGCATTGCGGGTTTCAATATTTAAAATTCTTATGTGTTGTTTTAAAGATAAACTGTTTTTGTTGCTCACACTAGTCCCACGACTGACTCAGAGTTTATTGTTCCCTTCCTAAACTCTGGGTGCCCACCATTTTCCACACGGGCAATCTAGAGTTGGGTTTCTTAGATATTTAGGTTGAGTAGATTATCTGGAGCTAGTCAGTCCTTGGACGAATGACCTTGCTTTCCGCTAGCTATGGATTGGAGCATTCTATTGGAGACATTCTATCCGCTGCTGGTGTTTTCTATTTTCTTTCCGCTGCTATTTCTTGTATCATATCTCTGATGTATATTGATATTTATTGTATCATTCTGTTGTATCATATTGTATCAGATTTTGTATCTGTCATTATATCAATGTTATATATATGATATCATTGATTTCTTTATTCCGCTGTGTTGTTATACTTAATGTTGTTATAAGCTTCAGGAAGCCAGATTCGGCGTTTGAATCTATGGCATTTTGAGTACAAGTGAAGTACGGGTGTCGATTTTCGAAGGCCGAGTTTTTGGATTCTTACATTTGGTATCCGAGCTGAAGGTTGAACTTTAGATCATGAGTATAACACATTAAGTAGCTCATTAAAGATAGGGTGAAGTATACCCTAGAATGAGTAATTCTCAGATATCCGTCCGTACGCCTCAGTAAATTCTCTTGCTATCCACTGATAGTGAGTATGTGTGTAAGAAGAGGATGAGATAGAGGACAAGGGAATACGACTATAAATGGTCAATGCCCTGCAACAGTGGAAACAAATTTTCTCTACCAATCTCTTTTGTTCAACATCTTTTCTCAATTCTTCGATAGTTTCTGGTAGATCCAGGAAGAAATTCGATATATATAAATATGGGACATAAACTCCAGATAGGCCAAAATTGTTTGTTGGATGTATTGGTTGATTTGTTTGCTATGGTTGATAGGTATACTTTAGTTTTAAACTAAAAGTTTTGAAATTGTATCCATATATCTATCTATTCTTTGGGTCCGGATATGTTCTACGAATGGTTAGTTGTCTCTTCGAACTAACCAATGCCATTGTATACTTCGTAGATCTGGATAACCCGAGTATCTTGTGAAGTGTCAAATAGATTCGTTCCTGTATCTATTATTGATATTCTGATTTGGTAAGCCAAATGCAGAATAGATATTTAGTTTGATTTGATGAAACATTCTTCATCTATCTTTGTGTCTCCTTGGCAATTTCGAGGACGAAATTCTTTTAAGGGGGGAAGTCTGTAACGATCCCGGATTTTTTCTAAGTTTAAATTGATAACTAATTTAATTTTTGAATAAAATTTGTGAAATAAATCAATACAAAATAATACGAGTAAAGTAGACAACGAAAAAAATAATAAAAGGAAATAAAATAGATGTATATAAAGGCTTGTAAAAGAAGCCAACAACTATCTTCATATTGTACAACCATATTTTACCACTTTAGAATATTGTTAAGCGCTTAAAAACAAATGTTACTAAAACACTATTTACTACAAACCCAAAACACTTCATACTCAATCATTATTTTCAAAATTCTCTTTTAAAGATTATATTACTTTTAAAAAATATAATTAAATGGGTTAAATTTTTTTCCTTAAACATCATTACTATAAACCCAAAACCACTTTTATACTTGTCATTAACTTTAAAACACATACATTTAAAGATCTGAGTACATCTTCAATTTTTAAACAAGGTGATATAACTTTTTAATTATTTTTACACAATTCATGATAACATAAGTGTTATAATCTCAAAAACTGCTTTAAAATACTTATAATATAGTTTAAAACATACTCAAAATATTACTTAAAATATATATTTTATAGTTTATTTAAAAAGCATAAAACAAGTTTTATAATTTAAAGTCCTAAACTTTTTCACCTACAAAATCGTTTTTAAATATTTTAGAAAAATATCTAAAGCATCCAACCTTTTTATACTTTATTCAAATGGAATTTTCAAAATGCATCTATAACGCCATTTCCGTTATAAAACTTATGCAACATTGTTTCACAATTCCTATAAAATTTCAAACCAATTCCTTTAGGTCAAACACACTCAAAACATGTATATATATAAAAAAAATATTTCCACGGTATATCCATATTATAACCAGTTTTACAAGTGTTAAATATATGAGATTTCAAAGTGCATTTATAGCGGCAATTTCGCTTCACGCATTCTCAATACACTACCAATTTTTATCAAACAACAATATCAAACATGTAAACAAGTCTGGACCATGCTACATGTTATAGAGGATTAAAAGAGAGATTATACTACATATAATGATGTCACTTGCTTCCTGTAATGACCCATAAATTTTAATTGGTTTTAATAACGTAATTAATTGAATTTTTTGAAATTTTAAATAATAATATTTGGAAATAAAATTTTGATATTTGGAATACGTCTGCTTAAATATAGTAAATGGTAAATTTCCATCAAATAATATGGAAGTTTATTTTTCTTGTTTACTTTATTTAAATTCAAATCAGTTAAATTTGATGATAATAGAATAATTTCCAAACCTTAATATTTTTATACAATAAATTTTTAAATCATCTTCTGAGTGAGACGTCATATTTCGTTTCTCCAAATTTGGACTGTCGTTGCTCCGTTTATCTTATTTCTGGCAAATTAGCAGCATTTTCAGTACCGATTATCGATTTTTGATAGGATGATCGTACCACTAATATCTGTATATCGTTTTGATCGTCTCGTCGTGCCGATCTCTACGGTATATTCAATTCTGTATTTTGAAGTCCGATAAACAGCAGAATCCGCGAAACTGGTAACTGTATCGGTAACGGATCCGTGATCTTTTGTTGTTTTGCGTTTCAAACTTTGAAACGTGCTGCCCAAACCAAATTAATTGCTTTAAAATTTTAGCTGAATGAGGGCTTGTGATCGTTGCTCTCTTCTAGATTGAAACGCTCGCCCATTCATTTCTCTTTTCCATTTTTCTCTGTTCTGTCTCTTCAAATTTAAATTTTTATATTAGATTAGCCTGTCACCTTCCTTCATTTTCAATTTCTCTGTCACTTGCATTCTATTTTTCCCCATGGCCGAAAGAAAAAAAGAAAAGAAAATTTCTTTACCCATCACAACCGGCCTTGTTTCCTCCGAATCTTCGTCCACTCGAAGCCCGAGCGATCTCACACGTCAAGTTTTCCGCTTCTTCGTGATTTTATTTGGTATGCATATTTTAGTTAAACATGAATATTTATATATATATTATTGTACTATTGTATATAATAGATTCCATATATTATATATTAGTTGTACTTGTTTACATTTGTCTGTTATTGTCTTCTTTTGAGTTCTATAGTATGTATGTTTTATATATTTGTAGTTATATTTTAAAGTTAGAGTCTGTTATACTAGAGTCTGTTATATAATGTATATATTGTTTATAAAGTATATAAGTTTTGTTTTAGTTTATATATGATGTTTATAATATAAGTTTATGCCAGTTGTATATGTTAGTTTATATATATTTTAATAAACTAAGTTTTATTATATATATGTTGTCTAATGATTTTATATATATATATATGTTTTTGTTTGTTCACAGTTTATACTTCAAAGTTTGTTTAAAATATGTGTATGCTGTTATATATAAGTTTGTTTAAAGTATGTATATAAGTCATGCTAGTATTTTTAAATGCATATAGGATTTGTATGTCTATTTTGGAGTGAATAATATACATATAACTGATAGAGGTATTTTGCATTTTTATAAATCTATATTTGTTGTTTGCAATTCTATTTGTGCTTGCACTCAGACTGGCTACTGCCACACTTCCATTGAATATATGTATCAATTTGTGGAAAAAAATTGTATATATATACAATGTTATATGTTGATCCTTCACTTCTGCTATGTTTCATAAATCAAACGTTTTTAATATTTTTCTTTATATATTAGTTGGATTCTATGAGGTTTTGATGTATAGGTTATATATATATGAGATATAATAGTTTACTTTATGATGTATGTTAGTATTTTGGTTTCGTATGAATATACATATAATGATTTTTATTAGCTATTCCATATATACTATGTAAATTGACAGAGCTTTGATTTTGAAGACTTGTATGTTGTAATAAGTGGTTATTTTTACCATCCCGAAGTTTATATATATATACGGTGTTGAATATATATATTAATTATGTAAGTACATATGTTTACTGTGTAAATGGTTACTGTATTATTAATTTATATATATTATTAACTATTGGTATTTGGGAAAATATATGATGGATATGTTTTGATAATTATATATATGTTTATAAGTTGGTTATATATTAGTTGTTTTGTTTCATACATACAGTCTGCAGTTTACATATTGTTATGATATATGGTCTGTATATATATGTATTTTTTTGAGTATCATGTATATATGAGTATATAGTTGTTTGTTATATATATTTTAAGTGTGTATATGATATATATATATATATATATCTTACCTGTGATAACAAATTTTATAAAGTGTATGTTATATATTTATACTATTGATTTTCAATATATAATATTTTAAAGATTTTATTTTGAATACATGTTTAAATTTTATTTTGAAATATTTGGCTATATATATATTTATTTCATCGATCTCTGGCCCATTTTGACTAACATTCTCAATATCAAATCTATCACAGCAAACTCCTAACTTGTCGCTGTCCCGCTCGCTTGATCTGTATGCTTGTCTTTGTCTATCCGCTTCCATTTTCGTTCATATCTCTAGCCTCGAAAGGTGAGCAATCACTCACGATTAACGTTCTTATATTTATTAAATTTGATTTCAATTGAAACGACAATTGAAATATGTCGCTGTTAGTTATTTATATTGCTGTATATATCCTATTATCTGTATCTGTTCACCTGTGACATCTAACACCATTATCTGTTATTTATATTGATGATATAGGCATGTTGTTATATTATTAAAATATCTCTTATCACTCTGCAAGTTCCCTGTTAGTATAGAATTCCCTATAGGTTGAAATGATACATACCCGAACGATCTGTAGAATATGAGAAAATCATTATGGGTTGAAATGATAAAATCAAACGATTTTCAAATTGAATTGAATTTGGGATTGTGGGTTGAAATGATATATACCCGTATATATTTAAATTACGGATTGAAATGATAAATATCTGTATCACTTGACCATAGGATAGAAAATTTTATACAGACACTGTTAGTCTATATATAAATATTTTAAAATGATTTCTATGGTTTTGAAAGGAAGTATATATGTTTTTATTTAAATTTGAAAATATTATGTATATGAATAAGTTTTAATACAAAATATATTTAATAATAAGCTTTAAATTTAGTCTAGTTCGATTTAAGTAAAATACAATATGTTTAAGTATTTATTTAAAAAATTTATTTAAAAAAAAATAGATTTTTATAATGATTCTATAAGTTAAGGTTGGGAAGATAAATTTGAATATATTCGAAATTGTATTTGATTAAGAATTTTGTTTAATTAAATTGATTTGAAACTTATTGAATTTGAGGGTTTTAAGATATGATTTTATAACTTGGTTTTGATTTAAAGTGATTAAATGGATATTTCAAGTTTTAAATAAATCGAATGAAATATTTAGTTTAATGTAATTTAGGTTATTTAAATGATAATGGATTTATTAAGTGAATATTTCAAACTAAATAATAATGAAGTTAAAATAAAATATATGAAATTATCAATTTAGTTTTGAAAGTGCTATAATTTGGAAATATATATATATATATATTTGGAATGGAAATGATATTTTGGTTTTGAAGTATAAATTATTTTGAAATGACCACGGTGTTATAATGAAGTTTGGTTGTTAAAAGCGTATATTTCTACATAGTAGATAGTTCCATGGATCCTTAGAGGATGGTTATCCCAAACATCCTTTAACTTAATTGTATTTCGGTTGATATTTCACTTGAGTTGGATTTATTGATATAAGAATGTTATTCCTGACTCGAGTGTTTTGTGTTTTGCTTTACGCTCGAGTGAGACTGAGTGATACAGCATTTGAGACTCACCTTTGGAGTTTGGAGCTTCGTTTGGAGATCCAGCTATTGATTCAGCTTTCAGCTTTCCAGTTGATTTGTTCAGATTGGCCATCTATTTGTATTGAAAACTTCACTATATTTGAGATATTCTATTGTGTTTTATTTCAAACTCTGCTGTTAATATAATAGCTTCATGAACTACTATTTATCTATTCCGCTGCATTATTATTATATTACTCTGTGTCTGTGATTCTGTGGTTGATTTATTTACTGTATATGCTGAGTTTTGCCAAATTAAAATTAACAATCTGGTATCTTGAGCAATTCAAGTCCAACATGTGTGGATGCGAATGGTTGAAAATACCAGGTCGTTATACTTCCCAAAGCAAGAAAGGGTTTAAAATAATAACTTGAATTGTTATCTATTTTAATTTATATTTTTCACAACAAACATTACATACACAACATATACAAATTAACCGCTGAGTAAACTCACCCAAGCACAAACCAACCCAAGTCGTAAAAAATCCTGGTACAAATGCAATGGCGAAGCCGGTGTCTCGATTGGACCTCGTATACACAAGATACTGATTTTATAAGAATTAAGATTTAAAACTTAATTAATTAACTTAATTAACTAATTAATTTACCTTAAACCTTTCTTGCCTCTCTTCCCTAATTCAAGATTGTGCACAGGATGTACAGAAACACACACACATACCCAACTTGACCGATCCTCTCTCTCCTCCTTGCTCCCTCCACGCTCGATGAAACAACACCGCACCTCCTCCAATCAACTCCACTTCGCGAGAGCTCGGTAACCCACCCAAAATCATGGTGCTCGATCATCTGTAGAGAAATGCGACCTATCTAAACCATAAATGACAAATAAATGTTGCATTTCACCAATAGCAGCTGCACCACTCTATAAGACTTCGGCAAAAGTGAACCCTAGTTTCGGCCAAAAATGATGAGCTCAACCAACCAACGCAGCAACCATTTTCGAGACTTTAGATTTGAAGCCCTTGAGCAAATGAATTCAATGGACGCAAAATCAAGTTGCCTCAGCCCCTGCAACTCTAGGAAGAATTCATTTTTAAGTGGAGGCTGTGAATATTTCATTCACAGCAATAAAAAGAGAAGAGAGAGAGAAGTGGTGGAGAAGAGAGGGGTGTGGGTGTGGTGTTTATATAATAAATATGTTATTGTTTCAATTTCTTCTTTTGATCGTTGTGCGTTTCGAGCTCGTAGGATCATACAACACATTCGATCGTCATAAAACTCGTGGTGTACAACGACTCATCGTTCCAGATCCAATGACACTAATTTTGTCAAATCTGAAATAGTGCCCCGGAATAATAATTTCATGTGTTGATTAAAAATAATTATTATTAAAACAAGTTTAATCTCATTAATTATAAATTGAAAGTCATTCTCATTTATTATTTAACAAGAGTTTAATAAGCTTTTTAAATAAATTTTATCAGTGTTTTAAATCTCGGATTTTGGCCAATATCTCGGGAAAATATCTCGGCTATCTCGGGTGATATTTAAAACACTTATAACTAAATAGGCTGCCAAATCTCGGATTTTGGCTGATATCTCGGATTTTTCATCTCGGCCATCTCGGGGAGATTTAAAAGCCTGAATTTTATTACATTAATTCAAGATTTAAATATTTAAATAATTCTAATATTAAAAAATAAAGCGTTCAAAAATTCTGGTCGTTACAAAATCGTATACCAAAAATGCTTTGTTTTAAATATTCATAGTCAAGTGCTTTGACAAAAGGATATCGATACATCCATTGAGATCGGAATAAACAATGCTCTCTAAATGTTGTGTAGTGTATTACTCTTGGTTGCTGAGGGCACCAAGAGGTTATGTACTTGTAGTTATTGGACTACTTCAGAAAGACTCGACCGAGAGTTTCCTACTGGTTGATAATAAATAAGGTCAAATATGAAATCTCAGTATGAAGATGTCACACAGTTCTTTCGACTTGAGAATACTATGGAACGTCAATGTGAAAAATCCACTTTGATTATAGTTGAATTATGGAATGGCGACCAACAAACGATTATAGTTAGGTCTTAGTTAAAGCATAGGAAGTGAAACTATATTTAAAGGAGAATTCATCTCCTCTGTTATGAGAGGTTAATATCACGGCCAACTGTTGTGAATTCAAAGCCCATAATCTCCACCTCGGGCATATCAGTTAATGATAAATGTTATTATTGAACCAAGGATTTTGGGAATGTATTAAATAGTTGTATATGAACATTATAGGAGTTTTGACATGAACAAATTCTAGATATTAGAAGTGATACAGTGGTGGCGAAGTGAGAAAGCATATAATATATCGTTGTTTTAGGAGAAAAGATCTATGAGCGATGAATTCAACTAAACTATCATACCATCAGCTAAAATGATATGTGAACGTTAATATTTGAATTTTTCAATATTAATCGCTAATGAATTCACACATGTGAGTCGCACAATCGAATCTGTGCAGTCTCCGAAATATCACTATATTTAATTAGTTTATAATAAGTTATTTTTTTATGAAAGAGTGGTCCTCAATTTGAACAGAGCACTTTAATAAATTTTATAAATAAAAAACAAAGTCTACCAACATGGCTGATATATAGCATTTCGTCCACAGGTGCGGCGCAGTGGAAAGGAGGCTTGGGTTCTGGTAAAAAGACCCAGGTTCGATTCCAACCATGCACTTTCCTATCCTATATAAATTTACTTGTGGATATGAGGCTTGGATCAACGGAAGGCTTTACTATACCCTCCTCAAGAGTTTACCGGCCCGTCGTGTTCTATTGGGTTTTCAAAAAAAAAAATGATATATAGCATTTCAATAATTAAAAGTTTAAGGTAATATGATCATAGGATTGATGATCATATAGGAGTACGGTCCATATTAAATACATATTTTAGCCAATTCATAAGACTAAAAATAATTATAGTGAAAGGCAGAGCAAAAAGTGAAGTAGGCTGCAACAATTATTCCTATCTTATTAAATAACCTTCAGATTCTTAAATATATAGTGAAGAATGGTTGTGTGACATATTGCATGGATGGAAATTTTGGTAGCAGTTTAGAGTGACGGTAGTCTAGAGACATGTTGACAGTATGAGATATGCGGAATAGATTCGTATGCGTTGAAGAGGTGATTGAGACAATGTTTTCTATGGATGTTGATGATATTGTTGCGGTATAATATGAGGTGATGCAACCGAAGCAAACTGTGGTATTTGTTCAAAACACAAACTAAAGTAGAATGTTTGGAACAAGTAACATGGGTTAAAGTGGATTAAAAGGATTTCCATTATGGCTGAACTCCATATCGACACACATTGTTGAGAGAGGACAGGGGTGGAGGAAACTACAAAGTCATAGAAGCTGGTAGAAAGGTGCATGCAGGAAGATAGTGGCAAAAAAGTAATGAGATGATGAATGCACATGCTGGCTGGTAGTGGAAGAAAAGCACTGGAATGATGAATGCACATGCTGGCAGAAGTTGACAGAGTTGAAGACATAGAAATATAGAATCATGATAAGGCAGGTTGCAAAAAATCTGCAATTAAAGGACTGTGTGATGCTGCTAATACACTGTGTAGTGGTGATGGTACAGAGAAATTACGGATCGGGGCATGCTCTCACCATGTAGACAGAAGCATGTATGCACAATGAACAATGCATGCGACGTGCATGTTGAACCTGCAGGTTGATAGGAAGTGGTTAATGAAAACTGAAAAGTGGCAAGTCTATTTGAATCACATACGAAACTGTCAAGGTTGAGGTGAACTCCGATGAATTTTTGCATGGTGATGACCTAGCCTGAGACCGTAGAGTATGTACATGACAACCTGAGTGCCTATAGAGGTGCTGAAATTGATAGTGAGGTACCCTCAAGTGAATGGCTGGTTGACGAGAAAAAGTTGTGGCATGTCATTTGTAGTGTTCAGATCCCATGATCCTTTCGAGGAGAGTTTACAAGTTTGAGTGTCTTCGAGCTGTGCCTAACGAGAGGGAAATATACCAAGCTGTAGAGTAAATAATCTAATTGGAATTTTTCTAATTGTTGTTAAATATTCATTGATTACGTTCAGCCCAAAACTCTTAAGTATAGAGTTTTCCTAGCAGGTTGTGTAAATTTTAATCTAAAACTGTTTCAAAATCCTTTAGTGGGGGCATAGATGTAATTATATCCATGTTAAAAATCTCTAGTATCTTACCAATAGTCTATTAGGAGAAAAGGAATTCGGAAAAGAAGTGAGGTGTGGTCTCAAGCATAAGTTGTAGAGATGATAATTATTATGATTAATATTGGGGGTTATCCTAAAATTTAGGTTAGTTATGGTATTTAGTTTGTTGTGTAGAGCGTTCCACATATGAATTTTAACTTTAAGCGGAGATTTGATTTTACAAGTATTTTTTTTTTGAAAGGAGGTAAGGGCCCAGCCCAACAATACAACAATCCAGCAAAATACAAACGGGTATCTCTACCAAAACCCGAAACAAACCAACAAACCCTAGAAAGCATTAGGTTTGCCGTTACAATATCATAACCAACAAAACAAAGCAAGAAAAATGGCGACAGAAAAACTCGAGATCAACATCTCAGATCTCTTGCATCTTCTCTTTCCCACTGCTTTCGCCTCTCTCCCAATATGAAAGGCATTGATTGAACTTGCTTCTCATACCACAGTCTTTGTTGATGCTGATGTGGTTCCTCGGGTTTGAGATGAAGCTCTGATTTTCAGATCTGATGTCAAAGCGGTCTTTGTTGATGCTGATGTGGTTCCTCGGGTTTGAGATGAAGCTCTGATTTACAGATCTGATGTCAAGGCGACTCAGATCTGTAGATCTGTAGTTTCCGTTGCCATCAGTATGCTGATTTGTGTTTGAGAGCTCTTTGTTACCATGATTAAGCTGCTGATGACTACTATTATCAGTATGATAGGCCTTCGGATTGAGGAGATAATGCTCGATGTACTTGCAACCAGCATCCTTGCTCCACAAATCCGCAGGGAAATCATAATTGGTTTGGTCTTTAACCTTATTCTTAGATTTTTGAAGAATAATTCTACTGTCATTCTCTATAATAAGCCATCTTTGCTCTTTGGAAAGCTTTGACTTGTTGTGAGTACGATTGGTTCTTTCCTTCCATATGTGATAAATAGCAGTAGTCAGTAAAATGTGAGCTAGATCCCTTTCGATAGACTTCTATCTAAATTGCTTGTAAATATCCATGATGATTTGATTACGGTCCATGCTGCTATTGTTGAACATGTTCAGCTTAGTTTTAATTTGGCTCCAAATGAAATAACTGTAATTGCATTCAAAGAATAAATGAGTAACAGTTTCATTAGCTAAGTTGCATAAGGAGCAGAGTGAATGAGAATTTCTTCCCCATTTATTAATTAAATCCAGAGTTGGCAATCTGTTTTTGATAGCAAAATATGTACAGATAGCCATCTTAGGATTATTCACCTTGTTCCATATGCACTTATGTCATTCAACATTGGGCTGCTTTTTTCTAATATGCTCCCAAGTTTTCTTAAAAGAGAACTTACCTTTGCTGCTTGCTAACCATTCCCAATAATCACACTCTGCATTAGGGTCTAAAGGGATATTAGTAATCAAATTTTTATGAGGATTAGTAATTGGATGGAGATGTGGCTGCCATTGATAATTATTAATTATTACATTTACATTAGCATTAGCTTCCCCACAAATAACAAGATTGTCCCAACCAACCCTATTAATAAAGGAATCATTTTGAAACCAAGGATCAAACCAAAGACTAGTTTCACAACCAGATTTGAAATTTCTTTGAATTAAAGATTTTCCTAATTCTCTGCATTTTAAAATTTGATTCCAAGTATTGGATTGGTTATTCTTTGTTAAAGTTGTCCAAAAATTACCACTTTTAAGATATTTACCAGTCATCCATTTGGCCCATAAAGAATCACCATTGATAAATCTCCAAAAAAGCTTTAATTGACAAGTTAAACTTAGATCATTAAGATTTCTTATACCAAGCCCACCTTCATTTTTGGGTTTACAAACTTTGTCCCAACTGATTTTATGGTATTTACCACCCCAAAGGAATTCAGCACATCTATTTTCAATTTTTTTAATAGTAGCAGCAGGGATGTGGTGAGTTTGAAACCAGTATAAAATAATGGCATAAACAACAGTTTTAATTAACTCAATTCTGCCAGCAATGGATAGAAGCTTGCATGACCAAGTTTCCATCTTGTTTTGAATTTTATCAATAAGGCAGGAACAATCACTGTCTTTTATTTGATTAGCAGATAAAGGAAGCCCTAGATATTTAATAGGAAGATTACCTTCATTAACTTTAAGAACTTCTAGCACTTCATTTTTGTACCTGCAGTATTTACTAAAATATGCCTTAGTTTTAAATTCATTAATCTTGAGGCCAGCATATTTATACATATTTTCAAAGACCTCACTAATTGCCTCTGCATTATTTTTGTTAGCTTTAGAGAACAACATAAGATCATCCGCATAAATCAGGTGAGTAATGGATGGTTGAACTCTGTTTATTGGAGAAATATTGTTTTTGATAGTTTCAATATCAATTAGGATAGAAAAATATTCCATGGCTAAGGTAAAAAGATAGGGAGAAAGAGGGTCTCCCTGTCTGATTCCTCTGTTACTTTTAATGAAACCCTCTGGTTTACCGTTAAAAAGAATAGAGAAGGTGGGTGTACTAATGCATTCAAAAATTAACTTACAAAACTTAGTAGGAAAATTCATACATTTCATAATATGCATAATAAAGTTTCTGTTAACTTTGTCATAAGCTTTTTGAAGATCTACTTTTAGACACATATTATCCCCTTTTTTATGGTTAAAATTTCTGACCATTTCATGAGCAAGTAAAGAATTTTCATAAATTAATCTGCCAGGAATATAAGTACATTGGTTTTCAGAGATTAAAAAGGGGAGAAACATCTTGATTCTATTACTTAGAATAGTAGCAATAATTTTGTAGACAAAGTTGCAACAAGAAATAGGTCTGTAATCTTCAATACAAGTAGGATTTTTGTTTTTAGGAATTAAGGTAATGAAAGTATGATTAAAACTTTTGAGTAGTTTACCTTCGTTCATAAATTCATTTACTACTTTAGAAATAAGATCTTTGATGTTATCCCAATGGGTTTTGAAAAATTTGGCATTGAAACCATCAGGTCCAGTACTTTTATTGTCTCCTGCATTGAAAATAATTGCTTTGATATCATCAGTACTAACAGGAGCTAGTAAGATGTCAGTAGCATTATTGTTTAACACATTCTTACAAACAATATTAGGAAAATTGATTTCATCTGAGTCAGAGAGATATAACTGAGAATAGTAATTGATAGCTTCATTGACAATTTTTTCAAAATTATTAATGCACTCACCTTTATTGTCAATAATTTTACCTATGTTGTTGATATGCTTTCTACAGCTCATTTTAGCATGAAAAAATTTGGTGCACTCATCACCTTTAGTAAGCCAGTCAATTTTAGCTTTTTGCTTGTGATTGATAGAGTTAATATAAAGCTCTTGAGAAAGCTTAGCTTGATTAGAAAAGAATTTATCAATGATATCAGTGTTGTCAGGATTATCATCAGCCAGCTTTTGCAAAAATTTTCCTTCCTCCCTTAAATTATTTAAATAGTTATTATTACTAAAATTAGCCTTATTCCAGTTTTTGATAGTGTTTTTAGTATTTTTAAGAAACTTGCTAAACTGGACTTGATAAGAACCATTATTAGAGAAGGAAAAACAATCTTTAACAATATCATTATAATCATTGTTTAAAACCCAACCATTTTTAAATCTAAAAGGAGCAGCTTTAGGTTTATTATTATTATTAGAATGGTTTTGGAAAAAATTAATCAGTAAAGGAGTATGGTCGCTAGTATTTTGCTCAATAGAGTAACAACAGAGATTAGGAAAAGAATTACAAAAATTATTATTAATTAACACTCTGTCTAACTTGCAATGAATATTTTTCTCCTTACCAGATTTCCAAGTGTATTTATTACCAATCATATTAGGCTCAATAAGCCCAGTTTCAAGCAAAAATTTATTAATTTTATCAAGCTTACTGTGAGGGATTTTATTACCACCAAATTTTTCATTAACATGAAAAACAGTATTGAAGTCACCTAAAATAATCCATGGTAAATCATAGCTTTGACTAAGAGCTTTTAATCTATACCAAAGACTGTTTCTTTCATTTTCGAAATTACTACCATAAATACAGGTTATCTGAAGGGAAAACCCACCAACATTTTTGAAATTGCAGTCAATAAATTGAATATCTTTATTAACATTAACAACATTCCAAATATTAGAATCCCAAATGACAAGGATTCTACCTTTACTACCACAGTCATTATTGTTAATAGATTTCCAGTTATTAGACAGTTTAAAACAAAATTTCTCAGTGTTGTTATCATCCATTTTGTTTTCAATGAGGGCAACAACAGATGGTTTGTAAATTCTAACCATATTTAAAATATCAGTTTGTTTAGCAGGGGAATTCATACCCCTAACATTCCAGGCCATGATAGTCATAAAAATTAATTAAAGGATAAACAAAAAAGAAAAAGAAAAAGACACAGAGTTTCAAATCGAACCTGAAACACAGCTACCCTTACCTTTCCTCTTTTTGTCTGATCTCTTAGCTTTTAGCCTAGTGGTCATTTCATTCTAGTCTGGATTGATTGATATATATTTCTGCCCAAAAGCTTTCTTCTCTTTTCCCATGTTTTTGTATTTACCAATAGCTTTAGTCTTATGAATATGAAGTTCTGATATATCGAATTGCTTTTCAGGTTCCTCCATAACATTATCAGATGTAGAAGCGATGTAACTTTCTGGGATTATAATTCGAGAGATGTCAAACTCCTCAGTATTGCGAGGCAAGGTTGAGTGGATGCCACCATTGTCCTCAACTTCTGCAGCTATATCTGGTGGTGGTTCGCTCTCCATAGAAAATTCAGGACTTTGGTTGGTGCACAAAGGCTGAATATTGTTTGTGATAGTCTCATGATTGTTTGTAATTAAACATAACGCTGAAATTGGGGGGATTTCAGAGTTAAAGACCTCTTTACTAAATATTCCCTCCTCAGATCTGCATTGGGTACTGTCTTTTGAATTTTCTATTATTTTCCCTATATGATGAACTTCCTCAGCAAGGATCTGGTCATCTTGATCAGTGAGCAAAGGAGATGTTGTTTTTTGATCGAGTATGATACCATTCTGGTTGATTCGATCTTTATTCTTTTGAGTATTTGATTCTTTTGGTATCTCTTTGTTGAGATTCGAAATTGTATCTGCATCATTTTCACAATCGATGACTATTTCCTTATTTTGATTGAGAGCTTTGGGTATCCATCTTTGTTCAGTGACACATTGCTCTCTGATGTGTCCAAAACATTTACAGATGCTACACTTCGGTGGAACCCATTCGTACTCAATCTTTTGGGTGATGTTTTCTCCATTGTATAACATAAGATTTATTTCTTGAGGAAGTTCATCATTAGCAGATACCTCCACCAGAAGACGAGCATAATTCAATCTCGTTTTCAAGGTTGTAGCTGCATCCATCTTAATGGGTTTTCCAATAATGCTGGCCATCACGCTGAAGGCTTCGTGATCCCAAAGTTTAAGATTAACATTGGGTAGCTTAACCCATATCGGCATCGTACTAAGGAGATCCCTATCCATATTAAGGGACTCAGACCATCTTCTCATTATGATGAGCTTTCCATTATAAAAGTATGGGCCATTCTGAATGATCGAATCGCAATCTTGAACTTCTTTGAATTTAACAATAAAAAACCCATTTTCTCTGGTAAAAATTTCAAAATCTCCAACAGGTTTCCAAACACGTTGAATGTAAGCTTTGAAATATGAATAATACGGTTTGGTACCAACAACATAAACCAAAATTGAATTACTCCAACAATCAATTGCTCTTTTGCAAACAGATTCTTTTATCAAACCGAATTTCTTACTATTGATTTTGATCGGAGCAATAGTTTCAAGATTGCATTCATCATTGTTGGGTTCTTTAGATTGCTCAGAAACGATTTCAGCCCAAGATCTTTGCCCTTGCGTCTTGTTCAGAGAAAAATTCGTGGGTTTCTTTGGTTGATACGATTGATTTCTTGTATATGGAGGAGGGATGGTCGGATTCTGACCATCTGTCTTCTTTGTTTGAGCGAAACCGCCCCACGAATTTCTCTGATACTCCTTCAACAAGGGCTGACGTTTCTTCTGAGATCTTGATTGAACCATCTTAAACCCATCTTTATCTATGATGATTCCATTGCTTGATTCTCTGAATTGAGATTCAGGTGGTCTGTTTAGAAGATTTGAGGAAGAAAGATGAGGGAGATTTCTGTGAGGGGAGAGATTTTCCCCCATGGCTGAGGAAAACCCTAAATTTCAAAATTTGTTTCTTGATTTTACAAGTATGTTTAAAGTGATTGGAAACAATTGGTCTTAAGCAAGATAAGAATTTATTTATCAATTTGGAGGTACAACTTTTCTTTGTGTCTCAACACCACATTAGGCAATCATGACTATTGCCAATATTAGTGTTTTCAGTCATATTAATTAATCTCTAAAATTGGCCTAGTACATTCCTTATAGGATTTTGTTTAAACGATATATCCCATCTAAAGAACGAGTGTCTATAAATATCAATGGTAAGGTCATTTTTTGTTAGAGGCTAGAAACAAATCGGGGAGTTCATGTTTTAGGACAATGAAAGTGACCTAAGGCTCATTCCAAAAGAGGACTTAGTTCCAAAGTTAATGTCATATCTATGTCCAATTTTAAATATATCATATAAATGGGAGATATTTTTCCAAAAGAAAGAGAATATTTTATTGTTACGTAATTTAGGTTTTTTGATCCATTATAGTAGTAGTTTCCAAGTTAAAGATTCATCATCTAGGAATTTTTTTTTGATAAAAATGTGTGATCCTCTACGTATAGAGGAGAGCACACATGAGGATATATATATAATACGAACAAAAGGAGCTGCCAACATGCCTGGTAGGTAGCAAGGGGAAAAAAACATATAGCTAAACTCAGGTACTTCTAAGATGAATTCCGGCAAGGCCACCACCCATCGCACCTCAATATCGAGCTCCGGCATGGCCACCGCCCGATATTAAGATGTTAGAAGTACCAAAAAGGATAAATAAAAAACTCCAAATGTCTGAATTAGAAGAAGTGAATAATCAACTACTCTGGAGAGGATCTGGTGAAAAGAGAGATCTCTCTGAAAGCTCTGAATATGAAGAAGGAGAGCTAAACTGAAGAATAGAATATCCTGAAAAATAACTAGAAGATAGCAGAATCTTATATCTAAGGGGATATCTGCAAGAAGTCCTGGATAAAGAAACTCTACTCTGATGACCTCTCTGTGATCTGGAATCCAGCAACAAGAGGAACCTGCGAAATGAAACTGATAACCTAACTCCAAAAACCTGTATCAAAATGAAAGCGCCTCTGAGAGAAGAAACTAATCTCTAATGAGTGAAGATCCATGAAGAAGAAACTCCAAAAGGTAGACCAAAATGAAGAACTCCACTCTGAAGACCTGCAAACCAGACAAGAGAAAAACCAGCAACCTACCCAAACCAAACCTGTAACAAAACTAGGAAACCAAGATAAAATGAATCACATATTTGTATATAAATAGAATTTTTATACCTACACGTGAGAATAAAAACCAAAGAGAAAATAAACACAAGGATAAACAAGAACCAAAAACAAACAATTCTAAAAAGTAAAGGAAAAAGAACCAACATGAAAAGGAAAACAACAAAGAACACAAGGACTAAAAAAGGATTAAAAATAAAAAATTAAAGCAATACAAGAAACTACTCTAAGGGCCTATAATAGAAAGAGAATTATAATGCATCATATGAACATTATTTAAATTAGAATTGAAATTAAAATAAGAGTTATTAGCGACAAAATTATTAATGTTAAGATTGAAAATGTTAATATTATTTCTAACCTTGTTAAGATATTCCTTAAAGCAATTGTTTTTGGCTAATTTATATTTGGGATTAGATATCCAATTTAAGCAGAAAGTAGAAATTAAAATTATCAAATTATAATAGTGCTTATTTTATTATTAAAGATCCTTTGATTTCTTTCAAACCAAATGTACCAACAAGTAATAGTGAATAAAGTATCAAGCAAGTATCTAAAATCCTTCTTAAACTTAAGTCTAAAAGAATTCCAATAGAAAAAACAATCAGAAACTCTAGAACTAATATTAAACTCAAAAATATTAAGGGTCTTTATAAGAATAAAATGAGTATCCATGCATTCATAATAAATATGGTTAATATCTTCAGAGTGTATGTTGCAAAAATAACATTTATTATCAATGTTAATATTTTTCTTTTTTAAAAATTCAATAGTGTTTAATTTACCATGAATGATTAGCCACATATGGATCTTAGATTTTGGAGGAGCATTTGACTTCCAAATAAATTTAAAACAGTTAATAGAAACACCCGAAAAGTTAATAAATTTGTAAAAGGAATTAGAAGAATATTTCTTACTCTTATCCCACTCCCAACTAATATGATCATTATCGTTATCAATATTATAAAGATTTAGCTTAGCATAAAGCAAATAAAGCTGTCTAAGAGTAGAGCCTAGTAAAATACTATTAAAGTTGAAAGTCCAAGGAGGGTCACTTTCAGAGTTAAAAACATCATAAATAAACGCAGATTTAAAGTTACAAATATCATATAAATCTTTGAACTCATTCTTTAGAGGAGTAGCAGAAATCCAACTATCGTGCCAAAAAGATGTATTATTGCCAGAATGAACAATAATATTAACACCTAAGTTGAAAATATCACTACATTTTAAGATGGATTTCCAAAAATAAGATAATTTACTATAAATCGAAGGACTAATTTGATAGAGATTAAAACTACCATTGTAGTAAAATTTAGATATAGTCTCCTTCCAAATGGCATTATCACTAGTATCTCTGAATTTCCATAACCATTTACCAAGAAGAGACAGGTTCATATTATGTAAATTAATGACTCCTAAACCACCCTCTTTTTTATACTTAGAGACAGTATCCCAATTAACTAAACATTTAATGCTACTGTTTGGATTATCACCACTCCAAAGGAAATCTCTTCTAATTTTATCTATTTTGTCTATTACCCAATCAGCAAAAAGGTGCATAGACATCCAATAGATAGGGAGAGCTGATAGAACAGAATTAATCAAAACCAGTCTACCAGCTCTAGATAAGAATCTCACATTCCAGTTAGAAATCCTATTTTTAATTTTATCAATGATAATTAACCAATCATCATGCTTAAGTTTTGAAGGTCTGATTACAAAACCAAGATAGTCGAATGGAAAACACATAGTTTTACAATTTAAAGTATTAGCAACTAAATTTTCGACCTTATCAAAATCATTTAAAACTAAAACAGAACTTTTATCAAAGTTTATTTTTAAACCCGATAAAAGTTCAAAACTATAAAGAATAAACTTAAGAGCAATAATGTGTCTAGGAAGATGAGAGGAAAAAAGCAATGTATCGTCAGCAAATTGAAGGACAGACAAACCAAAACTAGCAATATCGTTACCAATAAAACCCAAAAGATTATTGTTAACAGCATTCTTAATAATCTTGGAAAAGACATCAGCCGCTAAATTAAACAGGAGGGGCGATAAAGGATCCCCTTGCCTTAAACCTCTCTTGGATTGAATTTTATTCCCCAATATACCATTAACCATAATACTAGAATTTCCCGTTTTAAGCAAGTTAATGATCCAGTTAATCCATCTATTACTAAAGCCTCTGGCAAGGAAAATATCTATAAGAAAATCCCAATCAACCGAATCGAAAGCTTTAGCAAAATCTAATTTTAAAATAGCACAAGTTATATTATTTTTACAGCAATAATTAATATATTCTTGAACAACTGCTACACCATCAGTAATAATTCTTCCTTTAATGAAAGCTGATTGAGAACAGTCAATTAGATCATTCATTTTTAAACTAAGTCTATTGGCTAAAACTTTAGAAATAATATTAACAGAGCAATTAATCAAAGAGATGGGTCTAAAATCTTTTAAAGTATTAGCCCCAACTTTTTTATGTAATAAGATAACATTACCATTATTAAAACGACCTAATTGGAGATTACCATTATAAAATTCATTAAACATACAAATTAAGTCTAATTTTAAAACCTCCCAAAAAGTTTTATAGAAGAAAATAGGAAATCCATCCGGGCCCGGAGATTTATCTCCTGGTAAATCAAAAATGGCTTTTCGAATTTCCTCTTTAGTAAATGGAACATCTAAATCAGAAAGATTAATATTAGAGTCGGATGGATAAAGATCATTCCATCTAACATTAACTCTATGCTTATTTTTATTACCAAAGATTTCTTTATAATATTCAGTGAAAGCATTGTTGAGATCACGTTGTTCGACTAATTCCACATTATTAACTAAAATGGAATTAATTGTATTACAACGTTTTCTACTATTAGCTATATTATAAAAAAAATTGGTATTATTATCACCTTCATTAATCCATTGAATTTTGTATCTTTGTTTCCACATAACTTCTTCTTTTTCAAGAATAGAATTAAGATCTTCTTTCAAGTTATTCAGAACATTTCTCTCGCCTAAATTTAAATTTCTACTTTCTTCAATCTTGTTAAGCTTAAGCATCTCATTTAGAATATTATCTTTTTTAATTTTAATATTACCAAAAGTATTTTTATTCCAATTTTTAAGAAAACTCCTAAGTTTTCTAAGTTTAAGCACAAAAGCTTTGGCAGAATTATCACTATACTTTAAACTAAAATAACTCAAAGACAACCATTTATTGATAAATAAATTTGAAAAACAAGGATCTAGAAGCCACATTTTTTCAAATTTAAAAGATCTACTAATAATTCTATGATGATTACAAGAAAGAATAATGGGACAATGATCTGAGAGGGTGTAAGGTAAACCTGACACTCTACAGATAGGATATTTGTCCTCAATTTCATCGCTAATGAAAAATCTATCTAAGAGGGCCAAGGAGGGAGACTCCCTATTATTACTCCAAGTAAAATCTCTATTGGATAGAGGAATTTTGATCAAATTAGAATGAATAATAAATTGGTCGAATATCATCTAGGAATTTTCAAATCCATTTATATAGAAAGGAGGTATTCAAAGAATTTAAATTGATAATACTCAGGCCCCCTAGGTTCTTGGTTTGCATACAAGATTCCAGTTAACGGGATAGCTCGGGTTAGAGCTCTCCATCCCCCTTTTCCATAAGAAGTTCCTTATGATGGTAATTGCTGATAATAACGAGTTAATAAGGATCACCTCGCCCACTCTGGAAAGAAATTTAGCTTTCCAGAGGGACGGTCTACTATTAATATTGTCAATGATAGTGTTCTAGTCTTCCTTTTTAGGTTTTGTGTTTCTAATTGTTATGCCTAAGTAGTTAAAAGGGAAGGTTATAGTTTTATATTTTAGAGTATTGGCCACTTCATTCGTGTTTTTTAATGTTCCATTAAGAACTAAGGTCATATTGAAGTAAATTTTAAGACCTCGAAAGGAGCTCGAAGTTATGTAAGATGAGTTTAAGAGAAGAAATATGATGTGGAAGATGGGAGCGGAATAAAAGGGTATCATATGCATATTGCAGCGTGGACACACCATTCAAACCAATTCCACTCTCAATTTTGGGTAGGATGTTGTTTCTTAGGGCTAGAGAAATAATTCTATAAAAAAATCAGCCTTAAGGTTGAATAGAAGCAATGATAAATGCCCACCTTGTCATAGACTCTCATCGACTTAATTGTTACGCTTGATGTTATTCATCGGAATGAACGATGCAATAATTTTTAAAATAAGGCTAACCCAGGAGATCCATTTGTTTATGAATCCTCTAGCTTGAGGGCATCAATCAAGAAACTACAGTTGATTGAACCAAAAGCCTTGGCAAAGTCTAAATTTTGTAGGGTGCATGAGATTTTTACTTTGTAGAAATAGTTTATGAATTCTTGTGCCATAGCAACTTTGGCCATGATGTATCTGCCTTATATAAAAGCTTTTTGTAACCATTTTATGTTTTAGTCGATTACCTAGAACTTTGGTGATTATTTTAACCGAGCAGTTGATCAATGAGATAGGATTAAAATCGGATATTTCTTCAAGATTCTACTTTTTAGGGATTAAAATATCATTTATCTAGTTAAATCTTCCTAATTGTAGAGTACCATTGTGAAATTCTGTAACATCCCCTATCTGGAGGTTCAAAATAAAGCGCATCAGATGTTGTAGTCATCCATAGTATTAACTTCCGGTGACCAAATACGATAATGTTAATGGTATCCATAATATCAAAAGCACGTGAATATGAAACAAAAATTTCAAAAAAACCTTTTCGGATTACATTTCACGAAACATGTTTCATATTCCTTTACATAATCCCAATCGTTCCTAGGTTCAGATTGAATATAATTATTACAAATACACCAAGAGCGAAATATGAAGATGCCTCATTGGTTGACCAGAGTACTATATAGTCATAACTGACATAATACAACACAGCGGAAAACAGCAACTCCTAAATAGCTATCCGTCAGCCACCTGCTCGTCTCCGAAAGCTTTATTCGCGAACCTACAAAAACCTAAAAATACTAAAACCTTAGCCTACTCAAATCAATTTTGAGCACCTGAGAGTTTAAGGGGAAAAACATAAACTTCAAGTCAGACATAAATCCTAGTGTGAATAATACTATACATCTCGGTTAGTTGATATTAAGTGAGACCACGTCACTTAACGGAACGAGTTTACCCTCACTAATATTCTTTGAAGACATATCTTTTGCAAACCATAATCATGCAACCAAAACTGATTAAAACTGTAAAGCATTATCATGTAAACTTACATATCAGATAAAAAATGGACTATCTATCCGAACACTAATAGTTTTGTTTGGCTAACTACTAACCTTTGGCTGACTCAGGCCAACCAAACAATATAAACAAATAATCTAACATCTGCTAGACACTCCTCTTCTAGATGGTCTGTCCCTAACTTATCTTCTCCTAGGGTCATGTAACGACCCCGAAATTTAATTTTATTTAAATTGATAATTAAAGGAATTTTTTGAATAAAAAATTTGTAAAATTTATTATAAATGGAAGCGAGTTTCCCCGATTCTCTTAGAATCTATATTAAGTCATATGAATTTAAACGATTTGTATATATATGATTTGGATTTAAAATTCAAGTAAATGGTTTAATAATAATGTGAATATATATGTATATATGCCTATATGGGAAAATTTGAATTTATATATATATTGAGTTTAAATTTTAAGTTGAAATAGAAATAAATAAATAAGAGATGAACTATAAAATAAAAGTAACACATAAATAAAATCTAACAATAAAATAAAATAAATATTTAAGCTAGAAATAAATTAGTTAAAATTCAAACAACATAAATTCATTTATGTTTCAAAGTAACAAGACAAACAAATAAAATACAAAGGACTAAAACAAAATTATGTTTTCATGAATAAGTCAAACAAAGGATAGGTAAGTATGAAAACCTGTTCGAATATGCCTGCAAAACTTAAGAGCAACAATAAGATTAAAAGCAAAGTAAAAATATAAAATAGGCTTGTGGCTTGTAAAGTAAGACTCAGGCAAGAAAAAAATATATAGGATAAGTATAAGATAAAAACATCAAGGACAATGCCATTTAATGCTTGCTAAGATAATATCTCCTCTAGTACAATAGTATACAATCTCGGCCACCAAAATGTAAAAATTTTCTCTGATAATTTGTACAAATGTGTACACTGTTTGTATAAGATATTATTACCTGTAGCTTGTATAAACATCACTCTGTAAACTATTTCCCATATCACCTTTTCATTCCATTCGAGCTAAATACAAAACTAAGTTGAAACTCCATTAAAACCAAAAACCACATTCTACAATCATCAAGCAACTCAAGAAGGCAGAGAGCAAGATGATTTGGCAGAATGATCATAGTGGAAACATGTTTCCAGTTTTTCAAGTTCAAAACAGATTTCAAAAACAAGGTGTTCTGTTCTTCTCTGCAAATTGGTGAGAAAACTTCTAAACCTAGAGGCTTGAATCTGTTTACATTTTGATGATGCTTGAAATGAGGTTGTTTGACATGTTTTTACCTCTGTGAATATATGTATGTACATGCTTTGTGTATGTTCTGGATATCTTCTGTTTTCATTCCCAAGTGCTAAACCCAATTATAAATCAATTATCCATGATTAAAAACTTCACTTCTACTTTAGTTTAGAACAATATAGTTTGTTATTCCATGGACTCTAGATTACAAACTAGTTTAAGATTAAAACCATTTGAATTACATCTGAAAACAAAAGAAATTGCAGAGCACATTTAAACAAGTCAAAATCCAAGTATTAAAATTCTTAGATTCAGGTATACACATGGATTGCTTATACAAAAATAGGATTTTTAACACTAAAATCTAAATTTTTAGTGGTGGGATTCGAGAGCAGTTTGGATTTGATCAGAAAAGTGTTGCGAGGAGATTTCTGATGATCTATGGAAAGGTGGTGGTCGGGGTTCTGCATATCGATGGAGGAGTGATCGTAGCTCACGGGAAAAATACTGGAGTGTGATGAATTTCGTCATGGAAGATGGGGCGATGGAATTCTTCCTGGAGCCCTAGTTTTTCTGAGTAGGGAAAGTATGATCACCAAGGCCGGCGTGGTTGATCGAGTGCGACGAAACATTGAGGAAAGGTGGCGGGGGAGTTCGTCGAGGTGTGGGTGAATTTTCGCGTCATCTGATAGTCGGAGTCGCCTGGACGAGGAGGTTTAGGCCGGGGTTGTTTTATCAGGTGGAGTTCGAGAGTGCTCGAATTCGTCTGGGACTTCGTGGCACAGTTTGGAGGGTAGGGATCGTGGTGGTGGAGGATCGTTGATGAGGCTGGAGGGTCGTCAGAGGTAGCGGCGGCGGAAACGAGCCGTGCACGTGCACGAATTTGATTGCGTGTCTGTCGATTTTAGGCTTTTGGAAGGAGAAGTTTCTCCGGTTCGTGCTCGTGCAGATGATAGTTCGAGGATGTTCGTGGGTTATTTCGTTATGCAGTAGGATTTTAAACTTAAAATAAAACAAAGTTTTGAAAAGAAATTTACTCAGGAAAAATGGGTGATTTTGGGATCGGAGAAGAAAAGCAATAGCTCGAGTGTGAGTTGCCCGGGTTTTTTTTAAAACTGAAGCAGGTCCTGTGGTTGAAAATTTAAAACTGAATTTAAATTTCAAATCAAAGTTTAAACTGAGTATAAATATCAAAGTAATTTGAATTTCAAGTGCAGTTTTGAAATTTAATTTGGAAACAAAGTTTTTACTTAGATTTGTTCAATGACTCAAAAGTGGTTAAACAATTAAGCGTATTCCAAAGGGAATTTGAATTTAAAAGCGGTAATTGAAAATGTAAAGGGAATTCCTAAACAAAGTTTAAATCAACATTTTTAAACCTGGACTTAAGTTTAAGTCTGAAATTAAGATTTTGAAAATAAAATGAGTTTTATGAATTTAAATGTTTAATGGGTTTAGAATGTATAAGTATACTTTGATATGTGAACTTAAAAGGAATTTGATTTTAAACTCTTTTAAATTTCTTTCATAACAAAATATTACTTTAACATGTGAATTTAGAATGAATAATCTATTCATTTAATTAATTAATTAATGATTTGAGTTAATTAAATAAATAATTAAAGGTTTAATTTCTTAAATAATTAATTAAGGGATTAATTAAGTGTGTAATTGGTTTAAAAGGTTAAATTAATTAGTATGATTAATTAAGAATAATTTAATTTATTAAAGTGTTTGATAAATTAATTAATATCAAATGATTTGTAATTAATAAATCAGGATTGAATAATTAATTCATAAGTAATTAATTTAATTGGAAATAAATTGAATTAATTAGGATTAAACAATTAATTAATCCTGCCTATAAATGATTATTGAATGTTTGACTTTACTTATGGATGTTTATATTATTTGAGATGCCTTGAATTGATTGTCCTATCTGATTTGTGATATTTTGTTCTATGGATTGTGCCATGTATAATTCATTCATTTATTGATGATACATCTGTATATTACCTGTGAATCTGTGAATGGACGATAAGCGTTATAGTTTATATCGCTTATCAACTATATCCTGTATTTTGATCTGTGATGATTCATTGTGTTGCACTATTGTGTGAAACCCCTGGACTACACTATTACACACACAAATATGGATTTCACGTGGAAATCGGTTAAGTCACAGATAATTTAAATTTGATGTATTTGAAATTGAAATTTTAATTTCAATTGATTTTGAAATTTGAAATTTGGGTTTAAAAGTGAAAAGCTTTTGAAATAGAATTTCAAAGATAAAAGTTATTTTGAATAACTTAATCGAGTTATGAAAATTTAAATAATTTGATTTAAATTTGAATTCAAGTTTGAAATTGAATCCTATGATTTGAAACTAGGGATTGAAAATGTTATAAATGTGTTTGTATGAATTAAACCATTTTAAAAGTATAAAGTTTGGGAATTTGAATTTAACCCAAAGACTTTAACTCGTATGGATGAATCATATTTTCCGAAATAAAAACTGTTTGTTTTAAAAGAATAAAAGCTTTCAGATAAGCAATGAAATTCCAGTTTAATTAAAGGAATTTCAAGATTGAATTGAAAAATGGTTTTCCAAGTTATGAATGAATTCTTTTTTTTGAAAGCTATGAATTAAATCTGTTTATTTTTTAACAGATTTAAAATGATGTTTTGTTTAAACCATTCGAAATGGGATTGTTTTGAAAGCTATAAGTTAAATCTTGATTTAAAGATTTAACGAGTTAATCAAATTGAAATGGAAATTAATTTGGAAAATCTGTGAATGAATCTTTTATTTAAAAGATTTAAGTGTGGAAACTATTTAAATAAGGATTGAATCTTTTTGTTTAAAGATTCGAAAATGGTAATTTGTTAAACCATTTGAAAAGAAAGATTTTGGGTAATAAGTTGTGACTTAATTGAAATCCCATATCCATATGTTTTTAAATATTACGCTCACTATTCGGTTTAGCCGGGAGAGGACCTTTGGGTCGTATAACCCATTCCGAATATGTGATACGTCGTATATGGATAGCATTTGAAGACCGGTGTTGAAGACCGGATATTTTTGAAAACGGAAGGATTACCGTCGAGTTACTCTGCATCGGCTGATCCCCGATATAGAGGTTTTATCACCCTTAGTGACGGGAAGTCCGGACGTGATTGGAAATTATCCGGAATTGCAAGGGCTTCGTGAGAAGTGCCTTCGGTTCTGTTCGATCCCGGAACAGACTTGTATGGATTGTATGTCTGACATTACACTTTGAGATATAAAGCTGATTTCTTTCAAATACATTTCTGTTGGTGGCGGAGAATTTATTCTCTTAGCTTAACACCCTTCTCTGAGACGTACGAGCTCAGAGGTTATGTAGTTGAAATTTATCAGCGATATATTCCCAATTTGGTAATGTGGCATGCTGAGTGTTGCTGTGTGATGATCATCGCTTGATCATTTGTGATATGATCATTTGTTTGATCATTTATCTTTGTGATCATAGGTTGATCATCTGTTGACCCAAAGCGTGGCTTTTTGAAAAAAACATAGCTTTGTGGACGAGACTTCGTCAGGGCCTCACAACCCGAAAATGGTCGAAACAGGAATGTTGCGGCAAGGTTATGAGGGTCGTGCCCTTTAGGGTATGTCATTTCCTTCTGGAAAGGGGTGGTATCATGGTATGGAGCCCAGATACTTACTCATGTGGATACACTTTATTATGTGTGATGTTGGTTTAGAGGCGCCTCGGATAAAGGTCCCAAAGGACCGGGGGGTGACATATTCGTGAGTTACCTGTTACAGGGGTAACCCGGCCTTGTTTTGCAGAGAGCAGTTTGTCTCTCGGGACGTCCCGCCAGAGGCGATCCCATGCGGCGGAAGGAAGTTCCTTAGCCTGACCATTTGTTGGAAATCCATTTCCCAATACGAAACTTGTACGGTTTTAGTTGTAGAACCTGCCATTTACGTACGGTGGTCACCACTGTTTAGATGGTAGCTATAGTAGGCATACGATACTGGTCGTATGTTGGCTAAGATTAATATTATACTTTCGAAATGTTTTTCTACACTATGCACTAATGATAATATCAAATGATTTTTTGCGTAGTAAGCATGTTTGACTATCATAAGAAGAAATCTCCTCCAATTCTGCGTTTGCATTGTGTGTGTGGCGGGAGGTCTTATGGTAGTTTCATTTTCTAAAAGCATTGCGGATTTCAATGTTTAAATCCTTTTGTTGTTTGTTTAAAGATAAACTGTTTTTGTTGCTCACACCAGTCCCATGACTGATCCGGAGTTTATTATTCCCTTCCTAAACTCTGGGTGCTCATAATTTTCTACACGAGCAGTCTAGAGTTGGGTTTCTTTTCAGATATTCAGGTTTAGTAGATTATCTGGAGCTAGTTCATTCATCGGAGTTGCTTATCTTGGAGTTGTGGATTCATTCTTGTCTGAAGATCATTTTGGAGTTATCACTTCTATTGATATTTTTCCGCTGCTATTGTTATCTTTTCTTTTCCGCTGCTATTTCTTGTATCATATCTCTGATGTATATTGATATTCATTGTATCACTCTGTTGTATAAGATATTGTATATCAATGTATTATTCTTTTCTTCCGCTGTGTTATTTACTTAATTGTGTTATAGCTCCGGCGAATCGGATTTGAACGGTCGAATCTGCGGCATTCTAGTACAATGTGAAGTACGGATGTTGATTTTCGAGCGGGCAAAACCCGATACGTTACAGGTCACCTGATCCTAATGGTTTACCAGGCTCACCAATAACCTATCTCTGTACGTATTCCCTTCTATGTGCAACATCATTTTAGTCTTACCTGTGGCAAAGCCCTACACACTGGAATTTTGGACTAAATTAGCTTGGGCTATTAACTAATGTATAGGGCGCGACCATATAACAGTCCCATCTGGAATTCTAATATCTGAGTTATTTTATTTAGGGTAATCTTCCCTTAAATTTTCCTTGAAAACATTTTCATCTCAAATTGATTTAAAACCTTTAAATCAAACTTAAACAAGGAAAATATATACTCTATGCTTTACTCAAAATCACCTTGCCATGTTATATATACTTTACTCAAATCTTTGTTGATGAAAACATTTAAACCTTTGAAAGTACCCTTTTCGATCCCATTAAACATACCCCTTTCGAAACCAAGTAAACCTTAGGCCAAAGACCAAAACAACCCCTTTCAAAACCATTCATAATCATCCTTTTGAAACCATTGGAACACATCACCTTCGAAAGTTTTAAAACCTTAGACATTATCTTTAAAACATTTAAACATTGCCTTTCGAAAACATTGGAAAACCTTTCCTATCAAACCTTTCGAAAGCATTAGAGAACTGGCCTTTGAAACCATTCTTTAAAACCTTTCGAAATCATTAAAACAGCAAACCTTTTGAGAGCATTTGGGTTCAAGTAAAACATGTGGAATAACCTTTCAAAACCTTTTAAAACAATTCTTTGAAACCGTTTGGGTTCTACCTTAAACAGAGCAAAAGGGTCATAAACATTTAAGTCGAAAGCATTCCTTTCAAAAGCGTTCCTAAGTAAAGAAGTGGTGGTGTCGAAACCAACCCTTCCGAAAGCACTGGAGAAGCGGCTTGGATTTAAAACAAAGTATACCTTCCGAAACCATTTGCTTCGAAAGGTAGAAAAGCGACAGCTGGGGGTTTCGACCCCATTCCAAAGTATTTACTAAAAAACAAAGGCGCAACCTCTTCGAAACCATTCTTTAAACAGTCGGAAGCCAACCAAGTCGAAAGCATACCCTTCGAAAGCAAAGCAATCACTTTACCTACAAAAGTCGAAAGCATACCCTTCGAAAGCAAAAGGTAATAGAGTTGAAAGCATACCCTTCGAAAGCTCCTTCTAAGAGAATAAATACTTCAATGACTTATGATCCGTATATAACTCAAATTGCTCTCTCAAAAGGTAATGTCTTCGCACCTACAACGCAAATATCATTGCAGCTAACTCCAAATCATGTGTTGGATATTTAACCTCATGCGGTCCAAGCTGTCGAGAAGCATAGGCAATCACTTTACCACTCTGAATCAACATAGCTCCTAATCTAGTTCCATATGCATCTGTATATACTACCAAATCATGATTCCCCTTTGGAACAACAAATACAGGTGCATGGGTCAAGAAGTGTTTAAGCTTTGGAATGCTTCCTCACACTTATCAGTCTAAACAAACTTCACATCCTTTCGCATTAGCTTGGTCATTGGTGCTGCTATCCGCGAAAAATCCTTTATGAACCTCCGATAATATCCAGCCAATCCAAGAAAAATCTTTATCTCAGTCACCGTCTCGGGTCTCTTCCAATTATCCAATACTTCGATCTTAGTCGAATCTATAGACAACCCTTTCTCTGAGACTACGTGACCAAGAAACTTCACTTCCTTCTTCCATAAATGACACTTCGAAAACTTCGCCTTCAGCTGATACTGCTTCAGCATCTCAAGCACAATTCTAAGTTGAACTTCATGCTCCCTTTCATCCTCAGAGTATATCAAAATATCATCTATGAAAACCAACACGAACCTATCCAAATGCTTTCGGAAAAGTCGGTTCCTCAAATCCATAAAGAACGTTGGCGCATTAGTTAGTCCGAACGGCATTACTAACCATTCGTACAATCCATATCTGATTCTAAACACCGTTAAAGGTATACTATCTTCTGCTACTCTAAGCTGATGAAAACCTATTGCCAAATCCGACTGAGAAAATAACTTGGCTCCACTCAACTGATCGAACAAATCATCAATTCTCGGTAATGGATATCGATATTTTATCGTCTTCTAATTCAACTTACGATAAACAATACATAACCTCAACGATCCGTCCGGCTTCTTAGCAAACATTGCGGCTGCTCCCCAAGACGAATTACTTGGCCTGAGAAAATTCTTACTTTCCAAATCCACCAACTGCACCTATAAATCCATCATCTCGGTAGGTGTCATCCTGCTTGGCGGTCTTTTCATTGGTTCTGCTCTAGGCACCAAATCTATCTGAAACTCAATGGCTCCTTTCGGTGGCATTCCTACCACTGGCTCGAAAACATCTACGAATTCTCTAACTACGAAAACTCAATTCAACTCATCTTCTACCTCTACAACACCCAATAAAGCCCTCGCAACTAGGGCTTTCTACGGTATATATAATCCGATCACTACAGTCAGGGTGTTTAAGTGATACTTTCCTATCATAACAAAATATCCTAGCATCATACTTTACCAATCCATACCCAAAATAACTCTGCACCCTACAATGTCAAACATGTGCAAACTGCAAACCAAGGTATGACCTAACAAATCAAACTCTAGGTGGTCACACTTCATCCCAAGTGTCGCATACCCTCCTATCAGATTTGCAACTCTTAAGGAAGTAACTAAGTATGAGGGTTCTAGGTTAAGTTTATCTACCAAACAATGAGATATAAAAGAATGTGATGCACTAGTATCAAATAGAACGCTAACAGACATACCATGGATCTGAAGCATACCTACCAACATTGCCTTCCTTTTCTCCTGTGTTGTTGGTCCTGATGTAGCTGGCTCCAATGCAAATACTTTTCCCCTTCCATCCTTAGCAGGCTCTTTGCATTGATTCTTATAATGACCAAACTGATCGCAGTTGAAGCATCTGATATTCTTCTTTCCAATCACTTCCTTCGCCTTTCCAATACGATTCTCATTTGTCAAATGTCCTTTCTTATCGCACTTATAGCAAACAACTTCAGACTTTACTTTCTTTGTGGTTCCACCTTTCTGAGCACCCTTCTTACGAAAGAACGTCCTTTCCTGACTCTGCCCCACCTGGACCTCCTTTGCCTTATTCTTCTCCAAAGAAGCAAGCATATCCTCGTGTCTTAAAGCCATCTCCACCACAACATCACAAGGATCCCTAATATGAGGTAATGTAGCCCTGGCCAACTCAGGCTTCAAACCCCTGATGAACTTCTCATTCCTCTTCATCACGGTATCCACAGTGGCATGTCCGTACGTAGCCAAATCCTCAAACTTTCTAGAATATTCCAACACAGACATCTCCCCCTGCTCCAACTCCGCAAACATTCTGAGCAAGCTCCATCACAAACATGAACCTCTCCTGGAACCTTCTCATAAACTCAGCTCATGTCATCGTCTCTTCATCCACTCCAACCGTCACACTATTCCACTAGAATAAAGCTGCTCCTTGAAGCTATCTGGAAGCAAGCCACCTCTTCTAATCATCATTGAGCCCCAAGTCAGTAAAGATTCTCTCACAATGCAACAACCAACTCTCTACCTCAATAGCATCTTTAGTTCGATAAATGGCTTCCCTCCGAACCTAAAATAATCTCTGCTCAAGATAGCATAATTGTTTACCACCGGAGCTTCTTGAACTCCTACTCCAACATTTCCTCCAAACACTCCAGTAGCAATTCCAGCTTGTACCATGTTCATGAAAAACAGATACATAACTCCCATATCCACTTGTGGGACTCCAGCACCAACATTCCCAGCTTGTGCCTGACCTTGGTTCCTTCTAGTATTCGGTCTGGCATTTCCATTTGTGGTGGTGCTTCCCCCAAGATTCACTCTTCCACTTCTAGCATCCATATATGTATTCAAGCCTCGTGAGATACAGAAGAATAGCCTAAGAGAGAAGAAGAATAGAGATGTAGCATATTCTTATATATAGAAAATACAAGTACATTACTATAGCGTTATCTCATACCCTGATCTTACACTAATTGCTTAGGATTATGTTTCAAACAATCATTTTTAGTTTAAAGTTTTTCATAAACTAATGCTCGATACCAAGTTTAACATCCCTTATCTGAAGGCCCGAAGCTAAGCGCTACAGATGCTGCAATCATCCATAGTATTAATTTCCGGTGACCAAATACAATAATGTTTATGGTATCCATAATATCAAAAGCACATGAATATGAAACAAAATCACATATTCAAAAAAAACTTTTTGGATTACATTTCACAAAACATGTTTCATATTCAATTACATAATCCCAATCATTCCCCAAGTTCAGATTAAATAAAATTATTACAAATACGCCAAGAGTGACATATGAAGATGCTCCCTTGGTTGACCAGAGTACTATATATTCATAACTGACATAATACAACACAGCGGAAAACAACGACTCCTAAATAGGTATCCGTCAGCCACATGCTCGTCTTTGAAAGCTCTATTCACCAACTTACTAAAACCTAGAAATCTTCAACCCTCAGCCTACTCAAATCTATTTTGAGCACCCGAGAGTTTAAGGGGAAAAACCTAAACTTTGAGTCAAACATAAAGCCTGGTGAATAATACTATACATCTCGGTTATATGATATTAAGTGGGACCACGCCGCTTAGCGGATGGGGTTTCCCCTCACTAATATCCTTTTAAGACATATCTTTTGCAAATCATAATCCTTTAACCAAAACTGATTAAAACTGTAAATCATTATCATGTAAACATACATATCAGGCAACAAATGGACTATCTGTCCGAATACTATAGTTTTGTTTAGCTAACTACTAACCTTTGGTTGAGACGGGCCTACCAGACAATATAAACAAATAATCTAACATTTGTTAGACACTCCTCTTCTGGATGGTTTGTCCCTAACTTGTCTTCTCCTAGGGTCACCTGATCATAATTGTTTTGCGGGCTCACCAACAACCTATCTCTATACGAATATATATATATTCCCTTCTGTGTGTAACATCATTTTATTCTTACCTGTGACAAAGCCCTACACACTGGAATTTGGGAATAAATTAGATGGGGCTATTAGCTAATGTATAGGGCACGACCCTATACCAGTCCCATCTGGTATTCTAATATTTGAGTCATTTTACTTTGGGTAATCTTATCTTAAATTTTCTTTGAAAACCTTTTCATCTCAAATTGATTTAAAACCTTTAAATCAAACTTAAACAAGGAAAATATATACTCTATGCTTTACTCAAAATCACCTTGCCATGTTATATATACTTTACTCAAATCTTTGTTGATGAAAACATTTAAACCTTTGAAAGTACCCCTTTCGATCCCATTGAAAGTATCCCTTTCGAAAACAAGTAAACCTTAGGCCAAAGACCAAAACAACCCCTTTCGAAACCATTGGAACACATCACCATCGAAAGTTTTAAAACCTTAGACATCCTATCTTTAAAACATTTAAATATTACCTTTCGAAAACATTGGAAAACCTTTCCTATCAAACCTTTCGAAACCTTCCTTTTAAACCTTTTGAAAGCATTGGGGAACCACCTCTTCGAAACCGTTCTTTAAAACCTTTCGAAAGCATTAAAATGTCAAACCTTTCGAAAGCATTTGGGTTCAAGTAAAACTTGTGGAATAACCTTTCGAAACCTTTTAAAACCATCTTCTTCAAAACCATTTGGGTTCTAACTTCAACAGAGAAAAAGGGTCATAAACATTTAAGTCGAAAACATTCCTTTCGAAAGCGTTCCTAAGTAAAGAAGCGATGGTGTCGAAACCAACCCTTCCGAAAGCATTAGAGAAGTGGCTTGGATTTAAAACAAAGTACACCTTCCGAAACCATTTGCTTCGAAAGGTAGAAAAGGGATAGCTAGGGGTTTCGACCCCATTCAAAAGCATTTACTTAAAAACAAAGGCGCAACCTCTTCGAAACCATTCTTTAAATCAATTTGATCCGGTCGGATGCCACCAAGTCGAAAGCATACCCTTCAAAAGCAAAGCTGCGCTTCGACCCCTTCGGAACCCCTAGCTTCGACTCAATACCTTTCGCCTATATCCAATTCGCTGCGCATCAAGTTTTGATGCCATGTGCATTAGTTTCGATGGTGATGGTGGCGGAACTACTAATCGGAACCTACGTGCCGAAAGTGGCAAAACATGCTAAAAGCAAGCATGTAAAAACTGATTTTTAACTTTAAAAAGAAATTCTTTTCAACTAACCTAACTTGTTTGTCAAAATGTTATTGGTTGCTAATTTACTTCTCTAAAAGTACTATGCAAATTTCAGAATTAAACAATTTAAATAACTTACAAAATACTCCTTCTCCTTTTGTAAATATATAAAACATTTAAGTCCCATGCCTTAAATAATTTTATATATATCTACTAAAACACTTAGTAAAATTCTACAAAAATTCCAAAAAATCATTTTTAATATATCTTCTAACATATATTAATTTCAGACCCAAAATATAAGTAATTTGGCCGTAAATTATTTTATACCCAAATAAACATTAAAATTAATATAAAATCAACATTAATTTAGAAAATTATGAAAATTGAAACCCATCTTTTAAATATAATTTCTGATCTAAATCTAAAATCGCAAGGCATGTGACGTCATTAATTAGGGTTTTCACATTAAAACATATCATAAAACCTATATGAATGAGCATAAATCATCAACAAGCATATATCTCCATTTCTACAATCAAAACATGGCAAATAACTTTGTAAATTAATTCGGATTTCATCATAAAACTGAAAACAAGAAAAATATGAGGTGTAGTCATTATTCACCTTAACTTTGAGATTATGAGTTTAAGATTTGAATGGATTTGATTTGATTAATCTTCTTCCTTTAGCTTTTCTTCCTCTTGTTCTTGCTAATGGTGGTCGGCCTCAATATTTAATTTTATGCAAATGTATGAATGAATTCCTAAGGGTTTACAGTATAAGAATACTCTTTTTCCTATTTTACCCCTCACTTATTTTCTTTATCTATTTTATTATAGTTTATTTTAGTTCATTTATTCTCTTAGCACGGCTACCCCTTAGTTTAATCACAAATCTCAATCCCCTAATCATTTTACATTATTTCATTTAATTTACCTAATTAAATATTCCTAATAATGTTACTAAAATTATGGGGTGTTACAAATTCTTCAAAAAGGTGCATAATATCCCTTTTAATAAGAGTCAAGAATTTTTGGTAGAAAGGGATAGGGAAGCCATCGGGGCCAGGGCTTTATCACTTTCTAGGCCCTTTATTGCTGACTAGACTTCATCCTTCATGAATAGGCCATCTAATTCACTTAGGGAATAGTCCATGTTCGGATAATGGTACAACCAATTAGCCTGAGTTCTATATGGACATCTACTACCATAGACCTCTAATAATAGATAAAAATGTTGTTTAATTCATTTTTGATCACTTTATTAAATTTCGTTAACTTTGATTGATTATATGGTATTCTGGTGTCTCCTGCTACTAGTTATGCAATATTTTTTTTTTGTTTTTTTATCACCCTCAATAATCCATTGTACGCATGATCATTGTTTCTGCCTAGTTTCTTCTTATTCCGTTATTTTTTTTTCGGTTTTTAAGGCATCTATGTTAATCTCTCATTTGTGGTTAGGTTTCTCCATTCACCTATGTTTCTAAATCTAAAACATCAGTAAGGATAATTTACCTTTTGATAGTCGTATTTTCAAAAACATTTATATTCTAATTTTTTAAATGAACTTAGCTCTCTCGATTTGAATACAAGACTTTTAGCAATGTTGTTCATAATTCTATAATACAAAGAGTTTGATTTTGTTATTATAAAGTTTTCAATGTTCTCTTTTTTAAATCATATCTTCTTCAATTTAAAAGATATGTTGATAGGCAATTGGTCAATTAGTTTTAAGAATGACATGGCCGTGGTTGGAGATGAAATGAGCAAGTCCTTAGGCTTTGGTCATGGAAAGGTTTCATCCTAGTCCTCGCTTATGAAGAACCTATCTAGTAGGGCCATCAATTGGATCTTTCTATTATTAGAGCAAATATACATCTTCCCAATAAGCGGTGATTCAGTAAAGCTATTTTGGTTACCGAAGATGTTAAATTCTTCCATGTTAGAAAAGTTACCCTTTCTAAGAGATTGCTCTTCGTTGTGTCTAGTCACGTTGAGTCCCTATTTACGAGCCAAGGTCTATAGGAGTGTGTGCGGAAATTGTTGCACTTGGCCCAAAAAATTTATCTTTTGGTCTTATTATTAGGTACATATATGTTGGTGATGTTAACTATTTGGTTATTATGAAAATCTTGTAGAATTAAATGAAGAGCGCGATAATTAATTATTGATTGAAGAAGTTTAAATTTATCGTCCCTCCATAATAATATAATTCCTCTCAAGCTACCCGAGGCCGAGACGAACGCTCATTTAGCAAGAGATTACCTCCAATTGATCTAAAGAAGTTGTAACTAGGCGATTCAATTTTAGATTCTTGAATTAGAACTACATCTACCTACCTATTGTCTGTCAAAAATCTTTTGACTCTAGATCTTTCTAGTTCTATGTTTTTGATACGTTCGGTGTTTGTGTTGAGCCGGCTATTAATAAAGTCGGTGTCCTTAGTTATTTCATATGCTTGGGTAAAGGTTAGCGAATTTTAGATTACAGATGTAAAAGTTCTTTCTAAAAGAATAAGTTTACCTAATGATGTCGATTCTAGAGCTTTCTCCGAACGAAAGTGTTTTACGCTCCTACGTACAAGGTTACTGGATTTGCTGCATTTTCTATATTTGTGCCTAGAGCTAGCTCGATAAGAAGGCGCTAAATCGCATGGATCGTTAAGGGTTCCATCCAGGGGGATGCTTGTTGGGATTGCAGAATAATCTCTAGCATGCTCACTTGTTTTTATGGGGGAGGTGAAGAAAACTACAATCGAATACTCCGGTTCAACATCACACACGACTTCTTCTATGTCATTAATAATAGCTAGCACGTACCTCCTATGCACATTAGTATTGTCATTCCCTGAGTCACCAACACATACACAAATATGTGCACAAGCACTTGAATCATCCTATGCACAAACTTGTGCAGTATAACATGCACACTTATGTGGATTAACTACAAGCACCACATCTCCATTATCTATTGCATCAATTTGATCCTCTTCTATCAAAAAAGATTAGATGTTGCAGCTCCTTCGGTAGTGATATCTCCATCGAATTCAATAACCGTGAACAGTTGATTTGATCGAGCCTTGCGTGCCTAGGTCATGAAACAAAAGGTCTACCCCATCTCAGCGTTGGTAAGGACTAAGAGAAAGATATTGTTAGGACTGTTAGAAACTCGGGTTTCTACAACACAATGCAAAATGGATCTTAAGGCTATTTAAACACTAGTGGAGATGAAGTATGTATTTCAAATCTATAAAACTAACTTAGGAAATTAGCACTATATGTACTCAAATTTGTAAACAAAATTAAGTAATAAAGTAAAATGCATAAAGTAAATAACACCCAGATTTTTATACTGGTTTGGATTGACCAATCCTACATCCAGTCCTGCACTCCACCGTGCAGCATTCCACTATAATCGTTTACTTTCCACCGGTGGCAAGAACACCTTTACAATCTTGGTTTCATCGGCTACAAGATACACCCTCTTGATTTACAGGCTACAAGATTACCCTCTCCTTTTCACAAACAATGACAAATTATAGAAAGCAGACGTATCTTCAATACAGATTCTTGTAGATTTGGTACAATAATCCTATAGACCTCCAATGGCAATATATCATTGAAATCTTTGAGGAATGGGATGAAATCAGAGAGAGAATGATATGAATTCAAGTACAACTCTTTGATGTTGTGTGATTTGCAAATCGCTGAAGAATTGGAGTGAAATAGTATCAATTTGCAAGGAAATTGGAAGAGTATGCAATTGGTTTCTTTAGCAAAAATGTGGAAGAGAAAGAAGTGAAAAGTGATTGGAAAATTCATTTTCCAAAGGTTTTAAATAGGTATTGAAGAGACACGTCTTTTGGTGAAGAGGTGGCGAGAAAATCCCTTGATTTAAATTTAAAAAAAATGACTAAAGGGACATATGTCAACATACATTACCCACATATGTCGACATACATGCATTTTCCAAAGAGAATCAGCAACATCAATAAGTGTTGCAAATTTCAGAAAGTGTTGCGAATTTCAGATATCAAAAGTACTTGTTATTTGTGAATTTTTTTGATTCGATTGAGGTTAATGGTTGATGATCTTCAAGTATAATTGCCATGAGGTCTTTAACAAATGATTCTAAAGTTCAACCAACTAACCATCAGTTCAAATACTTTTGTCCCTTTAACAGTCTTCTTCAATCAATTTTGTTCTTCCATTTCTCTGATTAACCTTCATATATAATTCATTTGCATCCACTGAGTGCTTGTTTATCTCTGTAATGTCTCCATAATATATCTGAAATAACTACACAACTTGGAGATACACTAGTGGTAATTTTATATGGTTGTTGTCATCAAAATCAATACCTAGGGTATTAACAATCTCCCCCATTTTTATTATGATAACCATATAAATATTTAACCCTCCCTAACTCTATGAACTCACCTTATCATTATGCCTAGTATATTTATACATTTTCTCCCCCTTTCTCATCAACAAAAAGGGTGAAAAAGAATTTCTTAAGTGCAACTAGATAATATGTATAGAGTTTGTATATAGAGATATATATAAATGTATATAAATAAAACTTATGAGAGGAATCAAAATCAATTCAAATCATGAAATAAACTTATCACGTAAAATAATTATACTTAGATGAGTTTTAGAGTTATCAACATTGTCGGTGCAAATAACATATCCTTTTGATATTTATCTAAAGTACAATGGATTTCTTGTCATATGCTTTGAACATCCGTTGCCTGGTATCCATTGTTTGGTACCTGAAAAATATAAAATATAGGCACTGGTACCTTTTTCATTTTGGGTCCATGGGGTTAAGTTTTCAGAAGCCAAACCCATGAGGAGTTTGAATACCCTTTCAAAACATAATCATCAGATGAATGAATATTATTAACTAAATTATCAATATATTTCTTTTTCACATCAACATCTAACTTTATAGGAACCCATAAATTAATAAACCTATTTGGGGGTTTTATCTTTAATTTCCTAGGTTTTGATTTGAACTTAGAAACCTTAACTAATTCAGTACTTTAAGTACTAATTTTCTTTGATTTATGCTTAGGGGCATATCCATGTCCATGTTTATTGTTAGTAGGCTTAGATCTAGATAATAAATTTTCAGATTATTCTTCCCTTTGTTAAATTTAACGATATCAATTTTTTGTTTTGTCAAAATCCTTATTACAGTTAAGAATAACATTGTTTAGAGATGTTATTTTGTTATTTAGATCAGTGGTCTCTGATTTCATTGAAAGATTTTCTTATCTTAATGATTCATTTTCATTTTAAAGTTTTTCAAAACATTCAGGTTTTGAGTCATCATTAAGTCCATTACAATTTCTTCAAGACATTGTTTTTCTTCGGTTAACATTTCGTTAAACATTTTTAATTTATCTATCTTTGCTAAACTGTTGTATTCTTTCCTAATCATTTTATATCCATTATACATATCATCTAAGACATTAGTAATTTCTTTATTAAAATTCCATACCTACTTATCCTTTGCCATGAAGCACATGTTGGCACTTTCTATTTCGAAATCACTATCACTTGATGATGTATCTGAATCATCCCATGTTGCATTGAAAGCCTGTTTCCTCTTCTTATTGAAACTGTTCGAAGAGTACTTTGATTTCTTCAAGTTGGGACAGTCCCTTTTCAAATGACCGGGTTTATCACATTCGAAACACTTAAAACATTTTCATTTTTTAGAATTATTGTTGTTAGTTTTTCGAAGTTTGTTTGCTTTCAAATATTTCAAGAATTTCTTTAAATTCCCGGTCATAAACTCAATATCATCATCATCAGCATCATATGGTTCATCATTGTCGTTTGTAGCGTTCAGTGGTAGTGATTTCTTCTCATTTTCCTGATTCTCTTCTCTAACCTACAACTTTACTTCACAGGACATAGATTACCAATTAAATCTTTTATTTTTGAATTACAAATATCATTGGCTTCTTCGATTGCTAAATTCTTCTAATCCCATTCACTAGAAAGTGAATTCAAGATCTTTCTGACTTGGTCCTCTTCAATAATTTTCTTTCCTAATTATATTAATGCATGTACTATATCTTGAAATCTAGAATACATATCAGAAATAGACTCATTTGTTTTCATTTGAAAAGGTTGAAACTATTTAGTTAGCATAGAAATCTTAGTTTGTTTAACTTTACTAGTGCCCTCACGTGTGACTTGCAACGTTCTCCAAATTTCATATGCAGACTTACAAAAAGACACTCGATTAAATTCATTTATGTCTAAGTAGAAAAATAAAATGTTCATGGCCTTTGAGTTATTAAGTGCTTGTGTCTTTTGGTCATGGTACCATTGTGAATATTTAGTTTGGGGCTCAGTGTACTTTATTTGGGTAACTTACCAAATATTTAAACCAATAGGCTGCAAATAAAATTTCATCCTACATGCCCATATGCATAATTACTACCATTAAATAGAAGGGGTCAACTAGTAGATCGCCCTTCTATAAAAGAGGTAAAGAAAGTGTTACAAGTGTCATTAGCCATTTATACTTTTTAAAAGCCAAGCTACAAATTTTTGAAAACCAGTGCTATGATACCAAATGTTAGAAACTCAAGTGTCTACAACACAATGCGAAATGGATCTTAAGGCTATTTAAACACTAGTAGAGAATTCTGACCAGAGTTGTTGTGATTTGTAAAGTGCAATGGAATTGGGTGAAGAGTTAAGTCAGGTTCACATTGCAAGAGAGTACGCAGATGTGTTTGAGTCAGTCATAGGACTACCATCGAAATGAGCTATTAAGTTTCAGATAGATCTAGTGCCAGGAGCTGAACCTGTGAGTAGACTACCTAGCGGGATGACACCGACAGAGATGAAGGAACTAAAGGTGCAACTAATGGATCAAGAAGGAAGGAATTTTATTAGACCAAGCAGTTCGCCTTGGGGAGCGACCGCGGTATTCGTGAAGAAACCAGATGGGTCGTTGAGGATGTGTATCGACTATCATAAGCTAAACGAAAGGACGATCAGGAATAAGTATCTCTTGCCAAGAATTGATGATCTGTTTGATCGGTTGAGTGGAGCCAAGGTGTTCTCCCAGTTGGATTTGGCGACATGGTTCCATCAGTTGAGAGTGGAAGGAGACAGTATTCCTTTGACTGCATTTCGAAGTAGGTATGGTTCGTACGAATGGTTAGTGATGCCATTCGGGTTGACGAATGCACCTGCTTTCTTTGTGGATTTTTATGAATCGAGTCATCCGAGAGTATTTGGATAGATTCATGTTGGTGTTTATAGATGACATTTTGGTACACTCTAAGGATGAGAAAGAGCATGAAGATAATCTTAGAGTTGTGCTAGAGACGCTGAGGAAGAATCAGCTAAAGGCGAAGTTTTCCAAGGGCTTTTTTTGGAAGAAAGAGGTTAAGTTTCTTGATCATATGGTTTCAGGGAAAGGATTGTCAATCGATCCAGATAAAATTGAAGCTGTGAACAATTGGAAGAGACTAGAGACAATGACCGAGATTAGAAGTTTTCTTGGACTTGCTGGCTATTACCGGAGATTTATCAAGGATTTCTCGTGGATAGCAGCGCCTTTGACAAAGCTTACCAAGAAGGAAGTGAAGTTTGTTTGGTCCAACAAATGTGAGGAAGCATTCCTTAAGTTAAAGCATTTGTTTACCAATGCTCTAGTATTGGTAGTTCCAGATGGTAACCTAGGGTTGGTAGTATACATCGATGCGTGTAGGACTAGATTGGGAGCAGTGTTAATGTAGAAGGGCAAAGTTATTGCTTACACATCTAGGCAGCTTAGACCGCACGAAGTAAGATATCCTACTCATGACTTGGAGTTGGAAGCGGTGATTTTTGCCTTGAAGAGTTGGGGGCATTATCTTTTGGGGGAGAGATTTGAGTTATATACCGATCATAAGTCTTTAAGGTATCTATTCTCTCAGAAGGAGTTGAATATGCAACAGCAGAGATGGCTAGAATTTTTGGCTTCTTATGAATTTAGTATAGAGTATACCGTAGGGAAAAGTAATAATGTAGCAGATGCTCTTAGCACAAAATACCAGAATGTGGTGTTGGCTATGCTGATAGAATGGAAAGATCTAGAAGCTTCGGCCAGTTGTGGTGTGCAGTTAAAATCTACTGCTAGCTCTAGTCAGGGTACTTCCCTGATGTCCTGTTTAGAAGTTCGACCAGTGTTGATCGAGAGAATTTCTTCTAAGCAGAAGGAGGATCCATTACTAGCTGAGAGGATCGAAAGGCTTGAGGTTGGAACTGAGGTCGATGATTTGAAAGATTTTAGTCTTGACCAGAGAAGATGGTTGAGAAAGAAGGGACGGTTATGTGTTCTAGATGTGGAGAACTTGAGAATGGAAGTTTTTGAGGAATGTCATCGATCCAAATTTCTAATTCATCCTAGAGGGACCAAGATGTATCAAGTTATGAAGAGGAGCTCCTATTGGGAAGGCATAAAGAGGGATGTTGGCTTGTGGGTTAGGCAGTGCGTAAACCGTCAATAGGTGAAGGCTGAACATCAGAACCCGAGTGGGTTACTTCAGCCTTTAGAGATTCCAGTTTGGAAATGGGATTTGATATCCATGGATTTTATTGATGGGTTGCCAAGGTCAAGGAGAGGAAATGAAAGTATATGGTTTATTGTTGATAGGTTGACTAAGAGTGCCCATTTCATTCCAGTAAAGTCGACCAGGACTGCACTAGTTTGGCGAATTTGTTCATAAAGAACATAGTTAGATTTCATGGAGTTCCTAATAGCATAGTAAGCGACAAAGATGCTTTATTTACTAGTGAATTCTGGAAGAGTCTACAAGATGTGTTAGGCACTAAGCTCAAGATGAGTACCGCATATCACCCACAGGTGGATGGGCAGATAGAGAGAGTCGACAAGGTACTCGAGGATATGTTGAGAGCCCGTGCATTGGATTTTGGTGGATCTTGGGAGGATCACCTGCATTTGATTCAGTTTTCCTATAATAATAGTTATCAGACTAGTATAGGAATGACGCCTTTTGAAGCTTTGTATGGAAGGCCATGCAAATCCCCTGCACGTTGGTTGGATATTTGAGACAGAGTGGTCCTAGGTCTAGATTTGGTAAAGGAGGCGTCAGAGAAGATTAGGTTAATCCGAGAATGGATGAAGGAAACTCAATACAGATAGAAAAGTTACGCAGATAAGAGGCGTAAAGGCCTAGAGTTCTTAGTGGGAGTCAGGGTTTTCATTAGGGTATCACCTATAAAGGGTGTGGTACGGTTTGGAAAAGTTGGAAAGTTGGCCTCGAGATATGTTGGTCAATTCCATATTATAGAAAGGATTGGAAAGCGTGCATACATAGTAGAGCTGCCGAGTAGTATGGCAGGTGTCCATAATGTATTTCATGTGTCTCATCTTTGCAAGTTTGTGCTTGATCTAGAGGCTACCATTCCTCAAACAGATTTGGAGGACTTAGTAGTATAGCCTGATTTGACTTTTGTTAGACAACCAGTTGGGTTGTAGTGAGAGATGAGAAGAGATTGAGAAATAAGACAGTCAAGTTGGTGAAAGTTCAGTGGAGAGACAACGAGAAGGACTATACTTGGGAGACAGAGGACATGATTCGAGATACTTATTCTGATCTGTTTTGAGGGTATGTCTATATTAGATATTTATATATATTTCCTAAACAAGTAGACTAGTGTGGTTGTTAGGAGTTGTTACAGATGATTGCTATATTCAGTATTTAGTCCTTAATGAATTTCGAGGAGGAAATTCTTTAAGGAGGGGAGCCTGTAACACCCCTAATTTTTGATAACATTATTCAGGAGATTTAATTAGATAAATTAAATAGAATAATGTAAATGTTAAGTGATAAGGGGATTGAGGCTTGAATTAATTAATTATGGGCCGAGCCTGATAAACTAACTAATGGGCTTAAGAATGGGTTTTCGGTTAATTAAGTCACATAAGGGTATTATTTGAATTTGCCGCCCAATGACCCTTACACTTATATATATATTTTGTACCCACTAATTTCTTCCCATTCACGTCATTTTAAAATGAAAAACGAATATAGAGGAATGGCCGGCCATTAAGTGATCAAGAGGAAATCAAATTAAAGCTAAAAAATCAAGCTTAGGGGAAATCAATCTCAATCCAATCTCCTTATCTAGAGCAAGGTGAATAATAATTCCATCTCTATTTTTGTTTTAAATCATATATTTTCAGATTGAAGGGTAAATTTGCTTTATGATATATTGGATGATGATATGCTTGATTTATGATTTATTTGATTTAAACAAGGTTGTTTAAAAGGATTTTTATATGATTTTAGATCAAAAACCGAGATTAAATAATGTTAAAATGCCATGGGGAAATTTTATGTTATGAGAAACATGATTTTGGAGTTGGGTTTCTATTATGAAAATTTTTCAAGCTATGGAAAGATTATTATGAATTTTCAAAGGAAAATATGGTCATTGGGGTTTATAATTTATTTTGGAAAATATATTGAGAATTTGGGACTGGAACTTTGATATGTTAGATAACATGATTAAAGTGAATTTTTGAAATTTTTGGGGATTTTCCAAAGTGATTTGTTATGCAAAATAAATTGTTATAGAAGGGGGACTTCATTGTAAAAAGGGGAAAGGCTTGTTTGATTAACTTAACCATGGTTTAGATCTAGATTAGCGGAAGTTATTTTTGAAAAAGGATTTGAAAAAGTTAAGGCATCCATGAAACGTGGAAGGTTAGTTAGAGAAAAGTTTACTTAAATAAGTTATAAAACCTGGCTTGCTCAGAGAAGTGGTTCCGCCTACTTAGGAAAGCGCCTTTCGACATAGTAGCTTCCGCCTTCATCTTTGTCAATACCAACTATGCTGAAACCAATGCACATGGTATCACTATGATGGTACGTAATGGATTGGAGATAGGTAGAAGGTAGGTTGTCGAAAGCATAGCTTCCGAAGGGGTTGAAACCTTTGTTTATTTTTAAAAGAAAAGTGCCTGCCATTATTTGGTTTTAAGCCTTTGATATGGTCGAAGCATAAGGTTTCAAAAGAGGTTTAGAGGGTTTCGAAAGGGGTTGCCATTAACTTATAATTGCTTTCGACTGGGTTCCTTGCTTTTAAAAGATTGTTTTGAAAGAGGGGGTTCCGACCAAGTCGATACCCTGGTGCCATTTTATAGCCTTCCGATGGCGTTGAAGATATCAATGTTGTCAGATGGTACTTTGTTTTATAAAGTTAGATCCACTTCCTAAAGCTTTCAAAAAGGGTTAGGAGTTTCGAAGGTGATGGTTTCGAAAGGGGTTTCGACTCCAACCTTCCAATGTTTCGCCCAGATGTTTTATGCTTTCAAAAGGGATGGTGCTGATGCCATCAAGTTTTCCCGTGATATTTTTATAAGCTAAAAGATGGTTTTGAAACAGATGCTTTCGACTATATTCACTTTGACCCTAAATAATGTTTTAAGTATAAACCCAATGTTTTCGAAAGGGGTACTTTCAATGGTTTCGGAAGGGTTACTTCAATAAGTGTCGAAAGGGGTACTTTCAACTGATTTTGAAGCTAAAGCTTGTAAAGTTAAATGCTAAAACTTTAATATATTCGAAAGGTTTCGAAAATAGAATTTAAAGTATTATAAGGCAGAAGCCTAATGTTTTTAAATGCTTTCAAAAGAGGTTATCCTATGAAGTCGAAAGCTAGGTTTCGAAGGTATCAAAAGGTTTTATGACCCAAACTCTATTTTTTAAGAGTAAATCCATGGCAATATTAAAGGAGTTTTTATAATGGTTTTAAGAAGAAGCTATCTTTGATAAAGAAATAGGTTAAGAGGATTAACCATGTTTTATTTTAAACCCACAGGAGTGGTATTGCTATGTTTTATATTGCTTCTTCTAATATGAATATATTCTCTTTATAATGGACCCATAACTGCATTTTGGGGATAAAGGGTAGGAGAACTAGTTAGGTTAACCAAGTAGTGAATATAAATTTAAAAAACTCCTGAATAAGTAGAATTGCACCTAGGAGGTCAGGAAGACCAGAATATAGGATGCTAAATTATAAAGGAAAGATATTGGCAGGGGTCAATAGGTTCATAGTAAGCCCATGAAAACTATATAATATTGGCAGGGGCCAATAGGTTCATAGTTAGCCCATGAAAACTATGTATAAGAGAAGATGTTAGATAGACAAGTTCATAGTTAGCCCATGAAAGCTATGTGTAAAGAAAGATGTCAGATAGACAGGTTCATAGTAAGCCCACAAAAACTATAATTGGATATTGGCAGGGCCAGTAGGTTTGTATTTAGCCTAGGAAAACTATATCCGGATGAAATATTGACAGATGTCAATAGGTTCCTAGTCAACACATGAAAACTAGGATAAGAGCAATATTGGAGTTACCAATAGGTTCATAGTGATCCCATGAAAACTATGTAATTGAACAGGGAGTCCTTAAATGTTTAACCGGTTATTAGTCAGCCCATGAAAACTAATAGGTTAATAGTAATCCTAGAAACTGTAATTGAGACAGATAGTCTAAATTGAATGGGATGGGTAATCCGAAATTAATTCAATTGTTTTGCATATCACCATATTATACTATTTGAATTGTTTTAACCAATGTGGATGCAGGAGCACATTATATGGTTTTATAAAGGATTCTGAGGTACTAGTGAGGGGAAACCCGTTCCGCTAAGCGGTGTGGTCTCACTAGATATTAAAATGGTTTGAAATGGTAGATTATTATTCATACCAGGCTTTATGTCTGACTCGAAGATTATGTTTTTCTCTTAAACTCTCGGGTACTCAATTGATTTTGAGTAGTTTGAGAGTTGAGGTTTTCAGATAGCTCTTAAGACGAATAAGATTCCGGAGACGTGCAGGAGGCATGATAGATATTTAGAATTCTTTTCTTATGATTCTGCTATGTTGATTGTAATGGAAAAGTTGTTATATTGCCTATATATACTCTGATCATCCCGGGGGCATCTTTATATGTCGCCCTGGACGTATGTTGTAATAAATATATATTTTCTCAAAATGTGGTTTGCGAACATGGGATTATGTAATGAATTGGAAATGTTTTGATATGGAATGTTAATTTAATTGAAGCTTAAAATTTTATTTCCATATTCATGTGTTTCTGTGTATCAATGAATCTAACACAGCCGTATTTGGTCATCGAAGATTAATAACTCTTGCTGAATGCATCATCCATAGCCATTAGTTTTGGGCCTCAAAATAGGAGGATGTTGCAAGTTGGTATCAGAGCATAGGTTTATGAAACTTTAAAAGAAACTTAAACCTAAAAGATTTTCAAACATAATCCGATGAATTTAAAAATATGATCGGGGTTTGGGTTAACGCTATAGTAACATACTTGTATTAATTTGATATGTGTATATATATAAGTGTGTATTCCCTTCTCTCTTAGACCGTTCTTCTGTATCTTACTAAGGCTCGTATGCAAATATACGAGAAACCGAATATGGAAGCAGGAAATGGAAGAGGAAATCTAGGTGGAGGAAGCACCATAACCAACGAAAATGCTCAACCTAATACCAGGAGGAATCAAGGTCGACAGGCTAATGCAAATCCAAATGTTGGTGCTGGAAATCCGCCAGTAGATGCGGGGATAGTGTATTAGTTGTTGGCCAATCTATTGCAAGCCGGAGTTGCCGGTAATGTTGGAGGAGCTAATCCAGTGGCTCCAATTGGGAATAACTATGCTAAGCTAAGAAGAGGTTACACCCGTTTAGGTGGAAAGCCGTTTGTTGGAATGGAGGATGTTGTTGAAGTTGAGAATTGGCTACTGAGTTGTGAAAGGTTCTGATCTAGGTTTGGATGATAGGCAAAAGAGAACGTTAGCCTCTAGGCATTTGCAAGGGGCATCGCTTCACTGGTGGAATAATGTGACTGTCGGGGTAGCGGAGGAAGTGCTAACATGGATTTTAAAAGGAGGTTTGAGCAGAGGTTTTTGTCTAAGATTGCTAAGTCGGCACTGATGAGGAAGTTTATGGATCTAGTTCAAGGAGAGATGTCAATGGTCGAGTACGCTGCTAAGTTTGGTGAGCTATCTCAATATGGATATGCTTTGGTTGACATTGATGTCAGAAGAAATGAAAGGTTCATTCGAGGATTGAGACCTGAGCTTGCTAGGATTACCATGACCCATATCCGAGGTCCTTCTAATGTGGTGGTGGAGATGGCCATTCGCCATAAAGAGATGCTTGCTATTTCAGCTAGAGAGAAGCCAGTTCAATCCCAAGGTCCTCAGTAAAATAAGATGAAGTTCTTTAAGAAAAGGGATGCTGCCAAGAAGGCGAAGGCCGATTTAGTGTGTTACTAATGTTATAAGAAGGGTCATTATGCAAATGAGTGCCAGTCAGGCAAGGGTAAGAAGGCTGTAGATAAGAAGAATGTGAAGTTCTTTAACTGTGATCAAGTTGGGCACTACAAGAACCAGTGTCCAGAGCCAGCTAGAGCGGATAAGGGAAAGGTTTTCGCTGTTGGATCATCATATAAGCCCACTACAGCTGATAAAGGGAAAACTGTGATGGAAGGTACATTTTTGATTCAGAGTACACCAGTTAGGATACTTTTTGATACCGGTGCATCACATTCATTTATATCCCAGTGTTTGGTTGATAGGTTATGCTTAGAGCCCACATACCTTGTTACTTCCTTAAGGGTTGCGAATCCAATAGGAGGATATGCAACTCTAGGGATAAGATGTGACCAGTTATAAATTGGTTTATTGGGTCATAAGTTTGCATGCAGTTTGTATGTGTATGATTTCATAGATTTCGGAATCATTTTGGGTATGGATTGGTTGAGGAGGTCTGAGGCCAGGATATTCTGCCAGGATGGGGAGATCTCTATGAGACACCCACATAGTCGTAACCGAATTATATTCACAGTAGAGATTTCTGACCAAAGTTATTGTGCTTTGTTAAGTGCAATGGAAGTGGGTGAAGAGTTAAGTCAGGTTCGGATTGCAAGAGAGTATGCAGATGTGTTTGAGTCGGTCATGGGACTACCACCGAAACGAGCTGTTGAATTTCAGATAGATCTTGTGCCAAGAGCTAAACCTGCGAGTAGACCACCTAGCAGGATGACACCGACAGAGATGAAGGAACTGAAGGTGCAGCTAGTAGATCTAGAAGGATTTTTTTTTATTAAACGAAGCAGTTCGCATTGGGGAGCGACCGCGATATTCGTGAAGAAACTAGATGGGTCGTTGAGGATGTGTATCGACTATCGTAAGCTGAACGAAAGGACGATCAAGAATAAGTATCCCATGCCAAGAATTGATGATTTATTTGATCAGTTGAGTGGAGCCAGGGTGTTCTCCCAGTTGGATTTGGCGAGGGGGTTCCATTAATTGAGAGTGGTAGAGGACAGTATTACTTTGATTACATTGCGTTCTAGGTATGGTTCGTACGAATGGTTAGTGATGCCATTCGGGTTGACGAATACACCGGCTTTCTTTGTGGATTTGATGAAACGAGGCTTCCGAGAGTATTTGGATAGATTTGTGTTGGTGTTTATAGATGACATTTTGGTACTCTCTAAGGATGAGAAAGAGCATGAAGATCATCTTAGAGTTATGCTAGAGACGGTGAGGCAGAATCAGCTAAAGGCGAAGTTTTCCAAGTGCCATTTTTGGAAGAAAGAGGTTAAGTTTCTTGGTCATGTGGTTTCAAGGAAAGGGTTATCAGTTGATCCAGATAAGATCAAAGTTGTGAACAATTGGAAGAGACCAGAGACAGTGACCGAGATTTGAAGTTTTCTTGAACTTGACGGCTATTACCGGAGATTTATCAAGGATTTCTCGCGGATAGCAGCGCCTTTGACTAAGCTTACCCGGAAGGAAGTGAAGTTTGTTTGGTCCAACAAATGTGAGGAAGCATTCCTTAAGTCAAAGCAATTGTTGACTAATGCTCCAGTGTTGGTAGTTCCAGATGGTAACTAAGGATTAGTAGTATACACCGATGCATGTGGGACAGGATTGGGAGTAGTGTTGATGTAGAAGGGCAAAGTTATTGTTTACGCATCTAGGCAGCTTAGACCGTACAAAGAAAGATATCCTACTTATGACTTGGAATTGGCAGTGTTTATTTTTGCCTTGAATATTTGGAGGCATTATCTTTTGGGGAAGAGATTTGAGTTATATACCGATCATAAGCATTTAAGATATCTATTCTCTCTAAAGGAGTTGAATATGCGACAAAAGAGATGGTTGGAATTTTTGGCTGCTTATGATTTTGGTATAGAGTATACCCCAAGGAAAGGTAATAATGTAGCAGATGCTCTTAAAAGAAGACATCAGAATGTGGTGTTCGCTATGTTGGTAGAATGGAAAAATGTAGACGCTTTGGCCAGTTGTGGTGTCGGTTAAGATCGACTGCTAGCTCTAGTCAGGGTACTGCCATGATGTCATGTTTATAAGTTCGACTAGTGTTGATCGAGAGAATCGCTTCTAAGCAGAAGGAGGATCCATTATTAGCTGAGAGGATCGGAAGGCTTGAGGTTGGAACTGATGTTGATGATTTGAGAGATTTTAGTATTGACCAAAGAAGATGATTGAGAAAGAAGGGACAATTATGTGTTCCAAATGTGGAGAACTTGAGAAGGGAAGTTCTTGAGGAATGTCATCGATCCAAATTTACGATTCATCCTGGAGGGACCAAGATGTATCAAGATATGAATAGGAGCTTCGATTGGGAAGGCATGAGGAGGAATGTTGGCTTGTGGGTAAGGCAGTGCGTAAATTGTCAACGATTTAAGGCCGAACATCAAAAGCCGAGTGGGTTACTTCTGCCTTTAGAGATTCCAGTTTGGAAATGGGATTCAATATCCATGCATTTTATTGATGGGTTTCCAAGGTCAAGGAGAGAAAATGAAAGTATATGGGTTATTGTGGACAGGTTAACCAAGAGTGCCTATTTCATTCCAGTAAAGTCGATCAGGATGGCACCAATTTTGGCAAAGTTGTTCATGAAGAACATAGTTAGACTTCATGGAGTTCCTAGTAGCATAGTCAGCGACAGAGATGCTTTATTTACTAGTGAATTCTAGAAGAGTCTACAGGATGTGTTAGGCACTAAGCTCAAGATGAGTACCGCATATCACCTACAGACGGATGGGCAGATAGAGAGAGTCAACAAGGTACTCGAGGATTTGTTGAGAGCCTGTATGTTGGATTTTGGTGGACCTTGGGAGGATCACCTGCATTTGATTGAGTTTTCCTATAATAATAGTTATCAGACTAGTATAGGAATGGCGCCTTTTGAAGCTTTGTAATGAAGGCCATGCATATCCCATGCATGTTGGTTGGAGATTGGAGATAGATTGGTCTTAGGTCCAAATTTGGTAAAGGAGCGTCAAGAGAAGTTTGAGTTAATCCGAGAATGGATGAAGGAAGCTCAATCTAGACAGAAGAGTTACGTAGATAAGAGGTGTAAAGTCCTAGAGTTCTCAGTGGGAGACAGGGTTTTCATTAGGGTGTCACCTTTGAAGGGTGTGGTACAGTTTGGAAAATTGGAAAAGTTGGCCCCAAGATATGTTGGTCCATTCCAGATTATAGAAAGGATTGGAAAGCTCACATACATAGTAGAGTTTCCGAGCAGTATGGCAGGTGTCCATAATGTATTTCATGTGTCTCATCATCGCAAGTTTGTGCATGATCTAGAGGCTACCATTCCTCAAACGGAGTTGGAGGACTTGGTAGTTGAGCCTGATTTGACTTTTGTTAGAATACCAGTTCGGGTTGTAGCGACAGATGAGAAGAGATCGAGGAACAAGATAGTCAAGTTGGTGAAAGTTCAATGGAGCGACAACAAGAAGGATTATACTTGGGAGACAGAGGACATGATTTGAGATATTTATCCTGATCTGCTTTGAGGGTATGTCTATATTAGATTTATATAGATGCTTCCTAGTCAGGTAGACTAGTGTGGTTGTTAGGAGATGTTACAGATGATTGCTATGTTAAGTATTTAGTCCTTCCTAAATTTCGAGGACGAAATTCTTTAAGGAGGGGAGCCTATAATACCCCTAATTTTTGATAACATTATTCATGAGATTTAATTAGATAATTTAAATAGAATAATGTAAATGTTAAGTGAAAAGTGGATTGAGGCTTGAATTAATTAATTAAGGGCCGAACCTAATAAACTAACTAATGGGCATAAGAATGTGTTTTTGGTTAATTAAGTCTCATAAGGGTTAATTTGAATTTGCCACCGAAGGACCCTTACCCTTATATATATTTTTTGTTCCCACTACTTTCTTCCCATTCACGTCATTTTAAATATGCCAACAAAACATAGAGGAACAACCGACCATTAAGAGATTAGGAGGAAATCAAATTAAAGCTAGAAAATCAAGCTTAGGGGAAATAAATCTCAATCCAATCTCCTTATCTAGAGTAAGGTGAATAATAATTCAATCTCCGTTTTGGTTTAAAATCGTATATTTTCCGATTTATGGGTAAATTCGTTTTTATAATATATTGGATGATGATATGTTTGATTTATGATTCATATTATTTAAACAAGTTTGTTTAAAAGGAGTTTTATACGATTTTAGATCAAAACCGAGATTAAATAATGTTTAAATGCGATGGGAAAATTTTATGTTTTGAGAAACATGATTTTGGAGTTTTGTTTCAATTTTTAAAATTTTCTAAGCTATGGAAAGATTATTATGAATTTTCAAAGGAAAATATGGTCATTAGGGTTTATAATTTATTTTGAAAAATATATTCAGAGTTTGGGTCCGAAAGTTTGATATGTTAGATAACATGATTAAAGTGAATTTCTGGAATTTTTTGGGATTTTTCTAAAATGATTTGCTATGCAAAATAATTTTTTTTAGAAGGGGTACTTCTTTGCAAAAAGGTGAAGGGCTTGTTTGATTAACTTAACTATGACTTAGCTCTGGATTGGCGGCACTTATTTTTGAAAAAGGATTTGAAAAAGTTAAGGCAACCAATCTGGTGTTGACACATAGCAGGTTAGTTAGCGAAAAGTTTACTTAAACAAGATATAAAACCTGGCTTGCTCAGTGAACTGGTTCCGCTTACTTTGGAAAGTGCCTTTCGACATAGTAGCTTCCCCTTCATATTTGTCGAAACCAACTATGCCGAAACCAATACACATGGTATCACTATGATGGTACATAGTGGATTGTAGATAGGCGTAAGGTAGGTTGTCGAAAGCATAGCTTCCAAAGGGGTGGAAACGTTTGTTTATTTTTCAAAGAAAAGAGCTTGCCTTTGTTTGGTTTTAAGCCTTTGACAAGGTCGAAGCATAAGGTTTTGAAAGAGGTTTTAAAGGGTTTCTAAAGGGGATACCATTAACTTATAATAGCTTTCGACTGGGTTCCTTACTTTTAAAAGATTGTTTTGAAAGAAGGGGTTCCAACCTAGTCGATACCCTGTGTGACGACCCACCTTTCTGACCCCAGAGAACGACACTTAATACATCCATGATATTTATGTGCCGTTGCCTAAGTATCTGAAAGATGAGTTGTCATGGAGTAAAATATAAGAACACAACAATAATCTCATTATGGAACGGTTAAATATAACATAAAAATAAGACAGTACATAAGGTTACTCCCAACATGGAGTTATCAGAGTTACAACAAAAGTACTACTATCAGTCTAGGTAGTTATAACAGCCTGCCTTTAAATATACATACATAGAGTCAACATCTCATAACAGCGGAAATAAATAGCTAAATAGATAAGGAGCCTCCTGCTCGTCCACCATCTTCAAAAGAGCCCAAAAAAACCTGTCATTCCGGACTACTCAAATATAAATGAGTACCCGAGAGTTTAGGGAAAACAAACAATTCGGGTCAGACAATAAGTCTGGTATGAGTAAACTCCAAATAAAAAAATAGAACACACAAAATAACCGGTGAGACCACATCGCAAAAACGCAGAATGGGTTTCCCCTCACAAGGACAACATCCAAGCATAAAAGAATGGACACAAATAATTAAACATCACGAAGAGCGCAAGACGCTTCACGATGCAATTAAGAAAAAATCAATCCAAAGATTTGAATCAAAAATAAGGAAAAGGAATTTTTCCAACAATGACTAGGAGGGTGCGCCCCCCTTATCGAAAGTATACCTCTAGAAAATATACTTGAGAACTACGATGGCTCTTAGAAACCTCCAAGCCGGACCCCGCCAACCTTACCGAGTATCCGAGTATTTCACATCTTCATGCGCATACAACCGAAACCAATCTAGAGTAGATGTGAAAATACCCTAATGGGAGCAACCCCACATAGCTTGGCCCCCACTCACTCTTTATTTAGTCATTTCCGATAAAGGATATCAATGCTCTAAATGAGCAACAAATCGTCTTAGATTGACGAAACAAAAACAAAAGGAAGAAGGGTATCGAAATTGATAGTCAAGATATCAAGGATAACAAAACGATCGTATATGGAAATTAAATCTTATACTTTTTCAATGCTTGGAAAATATCATATACTTATCTCATCGACATAAGTATATTCACAAAATATTTGGGAGGATTTCATATTTCAAAAGCATACTTAGATGGGTCAAAAACAATTGTGTATAAGAAATGCGAATGTTTTCCATTATAATTATAAAGATCATTTATGGAAATCAAATCTCCTACACTTGTCACATTTCCGATATTCTCGACTTACTCTACCCCTTGCCCAGAAACAAAGCCAGGTAAGTCCGGGCACTGGTTGCTCCTAGCCTTTCCTAGACACTTCGGTTCCAGATCTCACAGATAGAGGATCAATCTACTCATTAGCTTTTAGTTCCAAGTATATGACTACTTACTTTCCATAAATAACCTATTTAAATCATTATATAAATTTCAAAGCTCCTTTAAAATACTTTAAACCAAGATTTTGAAACTTGCATTCAAATCATTACTTAAACCCATCATCTTTAAAGGAGAATACGACCAAGAGAGGTGAAGCTCCCTCTTAATCAAATGAGATAGCTAAAAGGGGTGTTATTTCCTTTTAACCAAAAAGTCACTAAATGTCAATCCTAAGTTAAAAGGTGGTGTAATTTCTCTTTAACTAAATATTAAAGTTATTGCTCATAAACTGGCTAAGCACAAATCAAACAACCAAACAAGAATAATAACATACTCATTATTATTAACAATTTACAATCAATAGCTAACATAACATTTTTTAAAATGTGAACGAGTCAAAGGAAAAAGATTAAGATTTCACTGAATGTAAAATAATTGTATTATGCTCACAGAATAAGTTATACCCACTAAACTATGAAAACAAGGAATATACTCATAGAATAAGTTATACCCGCTAAACTATGAAAGCAAGGAATATACTCACGGAATAAGTTATACCCACTAAACTATGAAAGTAAGGAATATACAAACATCCTATTTGCTTTGATGGAGACTTTGAATACTTCACCTTTGATAATGAATTTTAGTTCTTTTCTTTAGTTTGTGAATGAATTAAAATGAGATATGAACTTGGCTATTTATAGGTGAAGAGAAGGGTGCTTTAGTCATTTCCTACAGCCTAACCAGATTCGACCAGATTTTGGTCCAATAGAAACCAGCCTTATGGCCTAATTTGATTCGACCACATTTTGGTCCAATAGAAAACATCTTGATGGCCTAATTTGATTCGACCACATTTTGGTCCAATAGAAAACATCTTGATGGCTTAATTTGATTCGACCATATTTTGGTCCAATAGGAATCCTCCTTATCAACTATGGCATAACATGATTCGACCAGATTTTGGTCCAATGGCAACCATCTGCATGGCAGAACCTGATTCGACCAGATTTTGGTCCAATGGCAACCATCCGCGTGGAATATAATAATCATTATACTATTTTGTTTCATTAGGCAAGTAATTATTCTATTCTATTTTATTAGGCAAGTAATTATACTATTCCGTTTTATTAGGCAAAGTTAATAAATCTCTCTTGTTTTATTAGGCAAGTAATTATACTATTCTGTTTTATTAGGCAGCGTTAATAATTCTTTCTTCTTTTATTAGGCAAGTAATTATACTATTCTGTTTTATTAGGCAAACTTATTCTTAAATAAATTAGTACCCCTAACCGCCTTATAACTCGAACCATCTTTAAGCTAACATTTACATCAGTTTAAAAAATCCATTCGATACATTTTATCCAAATTTGTATTCTATCTATACAATCCATTATTTAATCGTTTAAAACATATTAACTATTCAAGTTCAAAGTGATTAAATTATGGGTCGTTACACCCTGCTGCCATTTTATAACGTTTCGATGGCGTTGAAGATATCAATGCTGTCGGAAGGTACTTTGTTTTATAAATTTTGAGCCACTTCCTAAAGCTTTCAAAATGGGTTAGTGGTTTTGAAGGTGGAGGTTTCGAAAGGGGTTTCGACTCCAACCTTCCAATGTTTTGCCCAGATGTTTTATGCTTCCAAAAGGGATGGTGCCGATGACATCAAGATTTCCCCAATATTCTTATAAGATAAAAGATGGTTTTGAAATAGATGCTTTCGACTATTGTTATCCCACCTTTTGGCAAGGCCAGGATACCAACGGACTGATTGAAAACTAAGTATCGCTCGTCATGGATATCGATGAATTTTGTCCGAGTCCGGATCGATCTACAATTGATATGACGTAACGAGCACAGCCAAAGAGAGCCAACATTCCAAGTTTCGAGTCAATCCGGGTTCATATGCTCAAGTTATGATCGATTCAATCTAGAGGAAACGACCCAGCCTTCGTATCCATCACTATAGTTGATTTCGTATCCACCAAGGGTGCGCAGTTTGTATCGATCAGGTTGGCAGTGTTCGAATCCATCGAATTCGTATCGATGGACTTCGTATCCATCAACAAGTGTTATGCCTCGTAATGATTGGCCAGTGTTTGCTTCGCATCCATCATAGAAGCCTTTCGTATCTATCAAAAGGCTCCAGTTCGCATCCATTGACTTCGTATCCATTGAGAAGCTATGTGGTTTGTATCCATCAAGGAAAGGTCTGTTCGTAACCATCGATCATCAGTAGTTCGTGTCCATCGATGACTGCTGTTCGAATCCATGAATGAGGTCTTATTCGAATCCATCAAGTCAACAAACCTGGGTGATGTGTCATCCATCGATGCGAACAAGGCAAGATTTATGGAGTCGATACGGTCAACACGGAGTAAAGACCGGATCGAGGCGAAGTGCGCACGCCACATCATCTCAGAAACACGTGCAACTATCGATACGAGGGGATCGATTCGAAGCTATGGAGTCGAACCAAACAGCCATCCAAGAAATCTCAACTCGTATCGATCATATCTCGAAATCCACTGATCCAAATGCAATGAAATTTTCTCCAGAGCTTGCATACACACTAAGGAATGTCTCTGCCAAATTTCAGCTCGATTGGATATCATCTTGATCGATACGAAATGGATTCGTATCGATCGCAGATCGAGGCGAAACTTTCTGGAAACGGTCGCGTGGGCCCCCTCACATGCCAGACCGAGTCTCCCGAAGTTTGAATGAAATCTCAGCCTCCTACGCCTATAAATAGAACCCCAGAGCCCATAGAAAAGGGATCTTGGCTTCTGAAGCGCCCAGACGCTGCCGGATCGAGATTTGCATCTTACTCTTACTGTTAAATTCGAATTTCAAGTTGAAATTCGCTGTTGTTCGCTGTAATCACTTGTAATCATTGAAAGAGAATCAATAAAATCATCAAAACTTCATAGTGGACGTAGGCAACACGCCGAACCACTCTAAATTGCTTGTCTGCGTATTTAAATTTCTGTTTATTGGAGTTTTTGTTAGATAATCTTCATTTTCAGTTTATTTTCTTCACTTTTATCTCTTCAAAAACTTCCGAAGAGTGTTGTGCCCATTTTTGGTACAAACACTTTGGTGCTTTCACTGAGAAAAACAAGTTTTTTCTCCTGCTCCTTGGATCTACCATCGACACCGGATTGCATAAATCCAAGAGGAAGATCTAGATCTCTAATCCAGAATCCTTCCATCCTATTCAGATTTGCGTAAAGTTTAGGAAAGGACTCCACCACACAAGATGTTTAGCACAAGAACTGCATCTACAGCTGCTGATCAAGAAGGTCGGGGTAGACAGAATCCTATACAGCGGCCACCATCCAATCAAGACAACACTGCTCACTCAGATCCGTCAGGACCAGTCACCAGACAAGAGTTCCATGTGTTGCTCCAAGAACTGACTCAAAGTCGGCAACAATTGACTGAACAGTTGCGCGCTAACGATGAATTGACCAACCAACTAAACCGTCAAAGGCGCAGGAGGACCAGGAGGGATGATGTTTCCCATTCCTCTACTGAAAGATCTGCCTCATCTGAATATCACCATAGATCTACCCATCCCCGATTAGACGGGAGTCACACACAAGCTACCGGATATCAACCTGCCTTGACCGTTGGACAATTGAGAGTTGGGCCATCAACCAGCTTCCAGACCGGGCCCTCATCACGAGGAGGTGTTATTCCACAGTATACCACGGACAATCGCACTACAACCACCGCGGTAGAAACAACGGCTGATACCCGAAATCTGTCAAATCCAAATAATCAACAACGTGGACGTACTCCTGAGCCATACGTCCCGGAAGATGTCGAGCCAAGGAGGCGAGACATGGACCGTCGACAGCATCCGGTCCCAACTCGCACTGTGGAACCCGACCACACCTTAGCTCAGCATGCACAGAATGTGCCGATGCCGGATATTTCAACCATGATACGCCAGATGATTCACGAAAGTCAAAGGCTTACCAATGACGATTGGGGAATCTCCCGTAGTCATACCCCTTTTACGGACGAGATATTATACGCTGACCCCCCTCGGCAATTCAGAATGCCAACTCTCCCAATGTACGAAGGAAGTTCCGACCCCAATCAACATATTTTGAAATATGAATGGTCAATGAGCGCTGCAAGAGCTGATGATGCAGTGAAATGCCAAAGTTTCCCCATCTCTCTGGGGGGAATCGCAATAATGTGGTTTACAAGGTTGCCACCCAGATCTATCTCTACATTCGATCAACTGGCTAAAAAATTTGTAGAACAGTTTCGTATGCATGTTGCTAGACCTAAAGACGTTAACACCCTATCTAGTGTCACTCAAGCTCGTGGAGAGACACTCAGGCGTTATTTAGAGAGATTCCACGCAGCATGCGCGGAGATTAGTAATCCCAATGACAACTCGATCTTGATGGCATTAACCAAACAGATCGATCCTGATTCTGAGTTTGGAAATTGGTTAGCTGGGAAACCACCCGCATCGTTGGACCGTTTCTACTCCAAAGCCGCTCAATTCTTACGGCGAGAGGATGCGAAACAGTCTAGGATGCAGGACGATGGTGGGCCAAGTAGTGAGGGAATACAAAGTAACGTAGCAGTTAAGCAGTCCGGTGAGAGTTTCGGAAAAGTTCAGTTGAATATACAGAACAAACAAACCCAGCCGAGAGGCAACAATGGTCAGGATAAGAAAAGAGATCAGAACCGAGGCCCACGACGTAGGGCTCCAATGTTTGATAATTACACGCCGTTGAATACGTCATTGGAAAACGTATACCTACAAACTTGCAACACTGTGCAATATAAGAAGCCTGCTCCGAAGCCCTCGTCGGAGAAGCAGATTCAAACAGGGAAGTTTTGTAGATTCCACGAGAGATATGGCCACAATACCAATGAGTGTCGACATTTGCAGGACCTCATCGAGAAGTTGATCAGGGAGAGAAAGTTAGATCAGTTCGTGCAGGCGCCGCGGTCTGGTGGTGCGGGCCCTTCAAATCAAAATCGTGTGCAAAATCAAGAAAGACAGGAAGAACCCGCTCGTACGGGCGGAAGGCTAGTTATAAACACGATAAGTGGTGGTCCCCACCCATCAGACAGAAACTGGAGGGAAATGGAGTCGTATGCTAGCTCTATCAGGCATGCGGACTTCGAGTGCTGTAGTAATTGTGAAGATAAGGCTCTGGCCAAACAACAGAAGACAATGTCTGATGATATCGTATTTAGAAACTGAGATGTTGATAAGGTCGAAGCCCCCACAATCGACCCACTGGTCATATCTGCCCAGGTAGGTCCTACTTGGATGAAGAGGATCCTGGTTGACAGTGGGAGCTCCGTGAATATCTTACTTAAACGGGCTTATGACTTAATGAAAATGGAAGCGAAGGACTTAAAACCCTGCCAATCTCGAGTCCACGGCTTCAACGGAAGTGCTACAATACCTACCGGAGTGACAGAACTACCAGTGAAGTTGGGAGTTGGAGAATGCCGGATAGTCCGGATGTTGCAGTTTGTCGTTTTGGATATTGATTCACCTTATAATGCATTTTTGGGCCGACCGGCCCTTGCTGAGTTCAGGGCAGCCATTGCCCCATGGTGCTTGACTCTGAAGTTCCCCACCGATCACGGGGTCGGAGTCATTCAAGGACATCAGGCAACGGGGAGGGCCTGCTATGTTGCTGAACTACGGGCGGTACAGCGAAAGGAGAAAGGAAAGGGCGTAGAGGAATCTCTCTGCGTCCGTTTTGCTGATAATTGACAATTAATGCCCGGGCCCCGGCCTGGGCACCACAACCAATTCCAGAAAGACCTTGACCCTAGAGACAATGAAGATAAAGACGAGTCTAAAGAGAATCAAGCCTCCCCGGCCGAACTGACTGTGGATGTTCCAATCAGTGAGGATGATGATTCGAGGATGCTAAAAGTTGGGTCTCAACTGGGCCAATAAACACAACAGGAATTGGTTGAATTTCTCCGGGCGAATCTCGACGTTTTCGCCTGGACACACTTTGATATGTGTGGGATCTCGCCGGACATCGCAAGTCACTCCCTGAATATTGATCCGCGGTATATCCCGGTCAAACAGAAAAGGCGTGGTATGGATCCAGAGAGATCTGCCGCCCTTAAAGAGGAGGTTGATAAGTTACGATCGAATGGGTTCATCCGAGATGCTTTGTATCTAGAATGGGTGTCCAATCCCGTACTGGTTCGAAAACCGAATGGAAAATGGAGAACTTGCATTGACTACTCTGACTTAAATAAGGCTTGTCCAAAGGATAGTTTTTCGCTTCCTCGAATTGACCAGCTCGTAGATTCAACAGCTGGGCATGAATTATTATCTTTTATGGATGCTTATTCTGGCTAAAAAAATACCCATGCATTTGCATGATCAAGAACATACCCGTTTCGTGACCGATCTGGGACTCTACTGCTACAGAGTCATGCTTTTTGGTCTAAAAAACACCGGAGCAACATACCAACGCTTGGTCAACAGGATGTTCGCCAACCAGATCGGGAAGACCATGGAGGTTTATGTGGATGACATGCTAGTAAAATCTTGATTCTCCACAGATCACATCAGAGATTTAGATTCGATGTTCTGCATCCTTCGGGAATATGGGATGAAGCTCAATCCATTAAAGTGTCACTTCGGTGTCGCCTCTGGAAAGTTCCTCGGGTTCATCGTTAATGCTCGAGGGATAGAAGCAAATCCCAAAAAGATCTGGGCAATAAGGAACCTACAAACCCCAAGAACCATAAAACAAGTCCAGAGTCTCAACGGGAAAGTAGCAGCATTGAGCAGGTTCATTTCAAAGTCCACCGATAAATGCATTCCTTTCTTTGATCTGATACGGAAAGGAAAGCGAAACTTTGAATGGACCATGGAGTGTGAAGATGCATTCCGATCGCTGGTTCAACATCATTCCACACCACCGATCTTGTCAAAACCAGTTGACCACGAGCAATTGTACCTTTATCTGGCTGTGTCAGAGTATGCTATCAGTGCTGCTTTAGTTCGGGAAGAAGACCGAGTGTGGAAACCAGTTTACTATGTTAGTAGACGACTAACAGGAGCTGAAAGAAATTACCCAAGACTAGAGAAACTGGCTTATTGCCTGGTCATTGCCTCAAGAAAGCTTCGCCCTTATTTCCAAGCTCATCCCCTTGCTGTGTACACCGATCAACCGTTACGGCAGGTCCTTACGCGGCCTGAGACGTCTGGTAGGCTACTCAAGTGGAACATTGAACTGAGTCAATTTGATATCACTTATGCTCCGCGAAGAGCCATTCAAGGACAAGTCCTAGCGGAATTTTTAACTGAATTTACTATTTCAGAGGATCTTCCTGAAACCACTATACCTCCCAAATGCATTTTGGAAGCTACACACCGATGGTGCATCAAACGATCAGTGTTCGGGTGCCGGAATAGTACTTGAAACTCCCGTAAGTTGATCCATATGCTACGCTCTGAGATTCGAATTTCGCGCAACCAACAATGAAGACAAATACGAAGACTTGCTTGCCGGGTTAAAACTTGCTTATGATCTGAAGATTGTTGCTGTGGAGATCTATTGCGATTCCCAGTTGGTTGTATATCAAGTTCGGGGCGAATATTAGGCCAAGGATCGACGACTAGCTGCCTATCTAGCCCGAGTTCAAGAAGCACTAAGTCAATTCGATTACTATGCTATTTACCATATACCCCATGAGCATAATCAGAAGGCTGACTCATTAGCGAAGCTGGCAAGTACAGGTGAAGCACAGCAGATGGGACTTGTCCCCATCGAAACTTTGTCCTCCCCAAGCATTGATCAAGTAGAGACGAATTTTGTGTTTGAAACCGCTCCCAGTAGAGAATCGTGGATGACTCCGTATCGAAATTACATCGAGAATGGGACGTTACCTGAGCATAGAAATGAGAAAAGACAAATTCTACGAAAAGCTTCACGGTTCGTCATTCAGAACGGAGTCATGTATAGAAGAGGGTATTCTGTTCCTCTCCTTCGATGTATCGTGCACGATGAAACCAAACGAGTGTTACATGACGTACATGAAGGAGAATGAGGCGATCACATCGGTGGGCAAGCTCTCGCTAAGAAGATACTCTGATACGGATACTACTGGCCGACTGTGAACAGAGATGTAGCAAACTATGGCAGAAAATGCGATAGGTGCCAGAAACACGCCCAAATTCCAAGAGCCCCACCTACCGAGATAACCCAAATGGTCAGTCCCTGGCCATTTGCAATGTGGGGCATCGATATCATCGGCACGCTACCTTTGGCCAAAGGTGGGGCAAGATATGCCATCATTGCAGTTGATTACTTCACCAAGTGGGCTGAAGTTGAACCCCTCGCTACCATTACGACAAAGAAAGTAATCAATTTCGTGGTTCGCAACATTATCTGCCGATTTGGGCTCCCGCATACCGTTATCACTGATAACGGAACCCAATTCAGTAGTGCGAAATTCAAGAATTTCTGTCAATGGTTTCATATCCATAAAAAATTCTCGGCAGTTGCACATCCACAGGCAAACGGTCAGGTCGAAGCTGTCAATAAAGTCATAAAATCCATTCTAAAGAAACAACTGGAAAAGGCCGGGGGCAAATGGGTTGATGAACTTCCTATGGCCTTATGGGCCTATCGAACGACCCATGAGACCACGACCGGACACATCCCGTTTTCCCTATCTTATGGTTCGGAAGCCGTTATTCCAGTCGAGATGGAAGTGTTTTCCCATCGCGTGACTTACTATGATCTGAAAACAAACACTATATTGCTTGCTGAATCTTTGGATCTACTGGATGAGAAGCGGGAAGAAGCTGATTTGAGAGCAGCCGCACATCGAAGTCGAGTCGCCCGATTGTATAATGCCAAAGTTCGACCTCGAACCTTTGAACTCGGCGATCTCGTCCTCAAGTGAATCTATCTGGTCCCTTCACACATGAAACCAAATTGGGAAGGACCATACGTGATTACACAAAGACTTGGAGATGGCACATTCAGGTTATCGACCGTTGACAGTTTTGCTTTGCCAAGGGCCTGGAACAGCGAGAGTCTTCGTCGCTATTACACCTGACAGGCTCTATTTGTTTAATTCTATTCTTCCATTTACAATTTGTTTCCGCATTTTTAAATTTGAATTCTGTAATAAGGAAATTAACTTTGCCGCATTTTCTTACTTCAGCAATAAAATGCCATCTCTTCGGGCTAAAGCTATGATTCATTGAATACGATGTATGACATCACGATGCACGGAGAGCTAAATTCCATCATGCAGTGGAATTTATTCAAATAGAGAGTGGCTGTGATACGACCGGCCACTCGCTATGTGAAACCTGAGCTCGGGGGCAAGTCATTACACCAATGTTAAATAGGATTGATACACGACAATCCTATAACCAATTCCAAACTCCCAGAGTGTGAGCTGGAATATAGATATCAAACAAATGCGGTCTCGAGGAGGGCGGATCCGTCCACCTAACGACCTCGACCGTATTACGACTAAATGCAGTTCCGAAGAGGGTGGACCTATCCAATTAACGACTTCGGCTGTACCTTAAACAAGCTCGAGGAGGATGGACCCGTCTATCTAACGACCTCGCTTGTCAACTCAGGGTGGATGCGAATCAACCGTCCACGATCCTGATTAATCCACCGTTCCCAGAGTGCGAACGTAATCCAAGTGCCCAAACAAACGTGACTGACCGTTTGTCAGCCAACTCCATGCTCCCAGAGCGCGAGGTGGAGTATAAACTGTAAAATACAATGTCGAAGAGAGTGAACCCGTTCACCTAACGACTTCGACCATAACTTAACCAAGCTCGAGAGGGATGGATCCATCCGTCTAACGATCTCACTTGTTATCTCAGGATGGATATGATCTAACCACCCATGATCCTGATACGCCTTTCGAACTCTCGGAGTGTGAGTTGGAATGTGAACGCTAACTCCAATTTCCCAGAATATGGGTTGGAGTATTAACGTCAACCCTAAGTTCCCAGAGTGTGAACGACCACTCACAAGATGATTTGTGTCCCCAAAGTGTGGACTAATACTTGAAAGCGTTCGATAGCTGTGACTAACTGCAAGAATGCAAGTGCAAACCCTCAGAGTGCGGATGTAATGATTTATAAAGAAACAAGTGTAGTTCGACCGCTCGATCCTCACTTATTGCGATCGCGAGCTGATCTTTACAACTTAACCCCGGAACTGGGGGCAGATGCAAGTGTTAATCACTACCTGAAACGAGTTAAAATAATGCAAGTACACAGAACTGAGGTTCAAACACTGCAACATTTAAGCATAAAAGGAATGAAAGTTGAAACAAGAAGACAAAACTTTATTTCAACTAATCAAGAGCGATGGCTCATATACCAGCCCTTCCAAAAAATTCCTACTAGCGGGGGCCGAACCCGCATCTATACACGGCCTATAAAAGAAAAAAGGTGACAAAATTCCTAACTGCAAAAGAAAACATGTGCCTAAAAAGTCTATCTACTCTTTCTTTTTCCTTGGCTTCTTCTTCAACGAGGAGCCACTGGAGCCACTATTGATCTTCCATTTTGAGCCCTTTTCTTTAGGAAGGCTATCCTCAGACGGGAGCATGATGTGGACATCCTCCTCCGAACTGGAGTCTAAAGGAATGCTTCCCGCGGGAGGAGTCGGAGGAACGGGATCTATAGCCGGAAGCGGGACTGACGCACTGGTATCGACAAGCGTGCCCCCAAGAGATATCATCTTATGTGGTGTAGGGCCATGAGCCACTGCTCCGCCCTCTGAGCAGCCACCGTGTGTCGCTGCCTCCATCTCGGCATCAATTTCAGCCAGCATGTTTTCTTCTCGAAGGGCTCGAGCTTCACTGTGTGCCGTGGTGGCTTGTGTCGAAGTATCAGAAGTAGATGAAAATCCACCCAGGATGAATGGTAAGTCCGCAAAGGGGTCACTCTGTCGACCAAGAAGCTCGTTCACCATCTGTTCGTCAAAAGAGATTGAGCTCACCTGCGTTACTTTGGCAAGCACAACAGTCGCAACAGAGGTCGCCTCAGAGATAATGGCCTCTTGCGCTTGGCATGATTCCTGGATTGCAGGAAGCGTTGTCGATACAACTTCGGTCACTGATCAGAGAAAAGAAGAATTTGTTAGTATACACTTCTATACAAGTTCTTCAGTCCGAATGTACAAGAGATTAGTGCAGAGTACCTTCCTTAGTTTGGCTCAAGGTCGTCTGAACGACTTCAGAAGGGTGCTCCCTTATAGGAGATAGATGTGGCCGTTACGGGTCATAAGCTGGTATAGGCTGAGAGTCGATCATCGAAGTCGGCTCAGACTGAGGTGGCATAACAATCTCGAAACTCGTAATATGATGCTCAACACCAGAGCCTTCTCCGACTTCCCGGGGCTGAGTACCGAGCCTCTCCTTTTCATGAGAAATCATGGAGTCGTGAAGAACCTTCTTTTCATAATCGTTAAGTATGCGGTTCTCCAGCTCAAACTCGTCGAAGGCTTCATCAGAATGCCCCGACTTCTCCTCCTCAATCAGCAGATTCCAGGTATTATAGAGATGTGTTGGGTAATCATCGAGCCAAGTCAGATCTCTATGCCTTAACGTGGGCATTGTAAGTGACAAGAAGCTCCTCTATCTCAGCCTCGACCCTGCCTTCCTCCAATCGGACCTTCTCATCAACCCCGGCTTCAACCTCGTGGACTTTTTCCATAGCCGCATCCGTCTCCTTCTGAAGCACCACCGCCTGGTCACAGGCTTCTTTTGCAGAGACATTGGCCGCATCTTTCTCCTTCATAAGATCGGAAAGCTTAGATTTAAGCTCATTGAGCTCTTTGAGGGCTGCGTCTCTCTCAGCAGTGATGGTGGTGTTCCTATGACCCATGTCTTCCATCGAAGTGTAGTGATCTTGTTTCATTCTATTCATGGCCAAGTTTGCATCATTGGCCTTTTTGAGAGCTTCCATTTCAGATTTATGGGAAGACTCGGCCTCGGCATTGAGCACTTGAATAATTCGGTCTTTCTGACCCAACTCTTTTTCCAGCTTTTCAATAGTGGCGGCCCGGTCAAATGCCACTTTTGATGCTTTTCTCGCGGCCCTCGCCCACTCCTTATACTGAATAAATATGTCTGCAACGTAATCGTGAATGGTATTTTCGACCGTTGGTGGAATTCTCTTCAAATGTGGGGGGAAAACGTAACCGTCAAAGCAAATGTCGGGGAATTCCTTCCTCATTTGTGCGAGTTTGGCTGCTCCTTCCCCGGTCGGATCTGTCATGACTGATGTAGTAGTCAAGGAGGTGGCTATTTCGGTTCCACGTGGAGGGTCGGATCTAGGAACCTGAGAGGGCGGCTTGTGCCGTGAAGTTTCAGGAGGACTTGTAACTAGAGCTGGGGGTGGTACAGAGATCCTAGGAGGAGGAGAGCGAGATCGAGACCGACGTACGTATCCCCTATCTCTGTCGGACCGTTCCTGACTGGAATACCTCGGTTCATAATCTCTATCTCCCTCTCTCCTGCGTGGTTCATAGTGTGATGAAGCTCGGTGCTTGTTGCGCAAACTACTAAGCATTGAGCCTCGACCAGACATCGTACATGCAAAGTAAAATAAGGGAGATTAGTAACCATTTATGTTATGCGGTTTGCGGTCAAGGATTGTGTAGTGCCGTGAAGAGTGTATGGATGTGTAACCCCCCAGACCAACCAGAAGTCAACCACACTGGTAGAAAGAGACTCGCTAATATCAAAATTATGTTGCAGTTCATCCAACTTGACATCATGCTGTGTGGACGCGAGGTCTGGAATTGGGAGGTTAGCGAGCCCTTCGAAGGAGTTTTCCGCCTACGGGGGGGATGCCTCCGAAATTATAACTCCAGAAAGGAGTCGGTTTATGACCACAGACTTCCGCCTCCCAGATTTAGATTGTTTAAAAGCAACTGCCATGCCTTTTCTCTTTTCTTCAGATTCCGGGGTCACATCAGCAGGCCCGACCAAAGGTTCAATGTCGGTATGGGTTCTCTCGGAGTCAGCCTCCTCAATTACGTTAACTTTGGGCTTCTTGCGCCTAACTCGCTACTTTGAGATAGTCTTTAGTACACTGTCAAGCCTTATACTCTGTCTTCGCTCGATCAGTCCAAGGATCCTAAGGTTTTTATCCGTCAAGATCCGGTCAATGTTTCTTTCTTCGCTCGGGACTTCTTGGAGAACCCAGACTATCTCTTTATAATAACCACCTTCGGGTCGCTGGATTATTGCTGAAATAAAAAGAAAAAAGCAATGTGAGTTCGATTTCATTCATGGTTGCCTTACCAGCTACTTGGGAAAGTGATGATACTCACGTCTGAATAGCCATCTTCTGGAAAATCCTGGAGGACATCGGACGTAGAACCACTCCGTCTTAAAGTAGCTTAGCCTGGTCCAAGATCCGGTGACCACTTGACAATTCCATACTGCCTCCAGGAATGTAAAAGATGGGCTGTCTGTTCGACTCTTGAAGTTGAACAGGTATCTTATCTCGGTCAGGCGGGGTGGACGATAGAGATACTCCATAAATGCAATGAACAAGCTATTGAGCGAAGCATATCCATTCGGGTGTAGCTGAGATGGGGCGATCCCTAGAAACGACAACACTTCTCTTATATATTCATTGAACGGAGGAAGTGTCCCAGCTGCGCACGCTTGGCGATTAAATGCAATATATCCCTCCAGGGGATTATGCGGTCTGTCATTTGGTCCCGGCAATAATACATCATCCATCGACAGACCGTGCCTTAAGCATATTCTCCCTAGCATATCTTCAGAAATATTGGACGGAACAGAGTCCGGTGGACTATTGATGAAAGATGTGTCAGGTAATTCGTCCGGGGCTGGGTCGATGACTTCAGCCTCGATGTCTGGTATTTCGAGTCTGGGAGGAATTACACTTTGAATTTCTTGTGGCTGCGAGCTTGAACCTTCCATAGCTAACTAACTTACGAGAAATCATCATTAGATGTTAAAGAACCCGCGTGTTCCCCCGTGCAAAGTGTGTGTTGTGCGGTGCAGTGCATTACTCGAGTAAATTTTGCTAAGTTAAAGAAAATATGCGAGCGATTAAAGTTGTTATGGTTCCATCGACGAGCTTTGAAAGGTAGTCAAGTATGAAGTTTAACTATCAAGTCCAGATATGCAAAAGTGAAGCTCGTCGGAATTATGCTGAAGAATGTCAAACATTCGAATCCATCAGGGTACAAGTTCGAATCGATCTCGAGAGGCTCGTTCGAATCCATCAGGGTACAAGTTCGAACCGATACCAAACATCATGTTTCGAATCGATTGTCAAGGACTGAGTTCATATCGATCGAAATAGGACGACTTCGTATCGATCGTTGGTAGCCTGGTTCGTACCGATCGAGAAGGTCTTAGCTTAACATCGATAACGCTCGAGTCGATACTTTTCGTATCGATCATAAAGGTAAAATTCGTATCGATCTAAAGCTAAGGACTTTAGAGTGATCATTAACTTATTTTTCATATCAATCACTTCGTGTCAATACGATCCATCTCCATAGCCATCGAAACGAACCGCACCATCTCCACTGACATATCCCATTTATCGATGCGAGATCCAGGGAGAAATGTCACTGCCTTCATCGATTCGAGCACGAGCCCCCAGATTGATCCATTTTTTGTTTTTCCCACTCATTCTTCTTCAATCTACCGGAGCATCACTATGGTCATTTACAACCAAGCTTTGGCCCAGATCTGGTTTTACCAATTTCCAGAATCGATGATCGATGAAGTGGATCTAAGGTAACTTCGTTGTTTGGATTCATGGTTAATTACCTAAATTGAAGGTGAAATTCGAAGGATTGGAAGGACAAATCTGGTCGATTCAAAAATAGGTTGCAGTTTTTCTTCTTTCCCAAATTGAAGCGAAAAGTAGGAGGCGGCAGTAAAAAGTAAAAAGTGAAAAAATGGCCAAGTCCAGAGTAATTATATGGAGGCTTGGGTGAAACCGGGTCGTTTCGTCTCCCAGTCCACGCGACCGGCCACAACCAGTCGATCCACGGGTCGAGTCGAAGGCCTTGTTCGAATCCACCTGACCAGGAGTTTCCATCGATATGAACTGGACAGTGAACTATCGGTACGAAGTGCACAGCGAAGACACCTGACGGCGATAAACTCCATCGATTCGAAGTGACCATTTTATAACTATCGACTCACAACAATACAAACCCATCGATATGAACGATCATTTCGTATCCATCCGAGATCATCGATGTGAATCAAGGTCCACCACTTTTTGTGACCATCGATGCGAATGAACATTTCGTATCCATCAATTCGACTCGCATCGATATGAAAAACTATTTTTCAACTTTTTACATCGATTCAGGAGAGGATCGATACAAGAGGATAGTCAAAAACAACCATCAAGCGTTGTTTCAACTCGAATTTCAAATCGGTTCAGGAGAGAATCAATACGAAATTCGATAACAAGCTAAACTGGCAACGACTCACGAACGTGCAACGTTAACGAGAGTCAGCTAATCATTTTCACACAGCAGTCAATTACAGCAATACAGAGTACAACTTTCAACAAGAAATATGATAATTGTTTAGAGAGAAACCGCAGCTTGTCAAAGCACATCATGTTTCCACAAGATGTACTTTGGGGGGCAATTGTTATCCCGCCTTTTGGCAAGGCCAGGATACCAACAGACTGATTGAAAACCAAGTATCGCTCGTCATGGATATCGATGAATTTTGTCCGAGTCCGGATCGAGCTACAATTGATATGACGTAACGAGCACAACCAAAGATAGCCAACGTTCCAAGTTTCGAGTCAATCCGGGTTCATGTGCTCAAGTTATGATCGATTCAATCTAGAGGAAACAACCCAACCTTCGTATCCATCACTATGTTTGATTTCGTATCCACCAAGGGTGCGCAGTTTGTATCGATCAGGTTGGCAGTGTTCGAATCCATCGAATTCGTATCGATGGACTTCGTATCCATCAACAGGTGTTATGCCTCGTAACGATTGGCCAGTGTTTGCTTCGCATCCATCATAGAAGCCTTACTTCGTATCTATCAAAAGGCTCCAGTTCGCATCCATTGACTTCGTATCCATTGAGAAGCTACGTGGTTCGTATCCATCAAGGAAAGGTCTGTTCGTAACCATCAACCATCAGTAGTTCGTGTCCGTCGATGACTGCTGTTCGAATCCATGAATGAGGTCTTATTCGAATCCATTAAGTCAACAAACCTGGGTGACGTGTCATCCCTCGATGCGAACAAGGCAAGATTTATGGAGTCGATACGGTCAACATGGAGTAAAGACCGGATCGAGGCGAAGTGCGTGCGCCACATCATCTCAGAAACACGTGCAACTATCGATACGAGGGGATCGATTCGAAGCTATGGAGTCGAACCAAACAGCCATCCGAGAAATCTCAACTCGTATCGATCATATCTCGAAATCCACTGATCCAAATGCATTGAAATTTTCACCAGAGCTTGCATACACACTAAGGAATGTCTCTGCCAAATTTCAGCTTGATTGGACATCATCTTGATCGATACGAAATGGATTCGTATCGATGGCAGATCGAGGCGAAACTTTTTGGAAACGGTCGCGTGGGCCCCCTCACGTGCCAGACCGAGTCTTCCGAGGTTTGAACGAAATCTCAGCCTCCTACGCCTATAAATAGAACCCCAGAGCCCACAGAAAAGGGATCTTGGATTCTGAAGCGCCCAGACTCTGCCGGATCGAGATTTGCATCTTACTCTTACTGTTAAATTTGAATTCCAAGCTGTAATTCGCTGTTGTTCGCTGTAATCACTTGTAATCATTGAAAGAGAATCAATAAAATCATCAAAACTTCATAGTGGATGTAGGCAACATGCCATACCACTCTAAATTGCTTGTCTGCGTATTTACATTTCTGTTTATTGGAGTTTTTGTTAGATAATCTTCATTTTCAGTTTATTTTCTTCACTTTTATCTCTTCAAAAACTTCCGAAGAGTGTTGTGCCCATTTTTGGTACAAACAACTATATTCACTTTGACCCCAAATAATGTTTTAAGTATAAACCCAATGTTTTCGAAAGGGGTACTTTCAATGGTTTAGGAAGGGTTACTTCCATAAGTGTCGAAAGGGGTACTTTAAACTGGTTTTGAAGCTAAAGCTTCTAAAGTTAAATGCTAATACTTTAATATATTTGAAAGGTTGTGAAAGGTAGAATTTAAAGTATTATATGGCAGAAGACTAATTTTTTTAGAGCTTTCGAAGTAGGTTATCTTATGAAGTCGAAAGCTAGGTTTTGAAGGTATCGAAAGGTTTTATGACCCAAACTCTATTTTTAAAGGGAAACCCCATGGCAATATTAAAGTAGTTTTTATAATGGTTTTAAGAAGAAGCTATCTTTGATAAAGAATAGGTTAAGGGGATTAACCATGTTTTATTTTAAACCCAGGGGAGTGGTGTTGCTATGTTTTATATTGCTTCTTCTAATATGAATATATTCACTTTATAATGGACCCATAACTTCATTTTGGGGATAAAGGGTAGGAGAACCAGTTAGGCTAACCCAGTAGTGAATATAAATTTAACAAACTTCTAAATAAGTAGAATTACACCCATGAGGTCAGGAAGACCAGAATATAGGATGCTAAAATATAAAGGATATATGTTGGCAGGGGCCAATAGGTTCATAGTAAGCCCATGAAAACTGTATAATATTGGAAGGGGCCAACAGATTCATAGTTAACCCATGAAAACTATGTATAAGAGAAGATTTCACATAGACAGGTTCATAGTTAGTCCATGAAAACTATTTGTAAAGGAAGATGTCAGATAGACAAGTTCATAGTTGCCCATGAAAACTATATCCGGATAAAATATTCACAGATGTCAATAGGTTCCTTGTCAACCCATGAAAACTAGGATAAGAGCAATATTAGAGTTACAAATAGGTTCATAGTGATCCTATGAAAATTATGTAATTGGACATGGATTCTTTAAATATTTGACCTGTTATTAGTTAGCCCATGAAAACTAATAGGTTAATAGTAATCCTAGAAACTATAATTGAGACGGATAGTCTAAATTGAATGAAGATGGGTAGTCCAAAATTAATTCAATTGTTTTGCATATCATCATATTATACTATTTGAATTGTTTTAACCGTTTTGGATGCAGGAGCACACTATATGGTTTTATGAAGGGTTATGAGATACTAGTGAGGGGAAACCCGTTCCGCTAAGCGGCATGTTCTCACTAGATATCTAAATGATTTGAGATGGTAGATTATTATTTATACCAGGCATTATGTCTAACCTTGAAGTTTATGTTTTCCTCTTAAACTCTCGGGTACTCAATTGATTTTCAGTATTTTGAGAGTTGAGGTCTTCGGGTATCTCTTAAGACGAATAAGTTTCCGGAGACGTGTAGGAGGCATGATAGCTATTTAGATTCTCTTTTCTTTGATTCCGCTGTGTTGATTGTAATGGCAAAGTTGTTATATTGCCTATATATACTCTGATCATCTCGGGGGCATCTTCATATATCGCCCTGGGCATATGTTGTAATAAATATATATTTTCTCAAAACGTGTTTGCGAACATGGGATTATGTAATGAATCAGAAATTTTTTGATATGGAATGTGAATTTGTTTGAAGCTTAATTTTTTGCTTCCATATTCATGTGTTTCTGTGTATCAGTGAATCTAACACCGCCTTATTTTGTCGCCGAGGATTAATAACTATGGATGACTACAACATCCGTAGCCGTTAGTTTTGGGCCTCCAAATTGGGGGATGTTACAAAGCACATCAACTTTTGATTTCGGTTAGTACATTGAATCAAAGATCGGGGAGAGGAAGTAGAAGGCGATGCGGCAGACAAATGGTACGGGGAAGGGGATAGTTGATCTAAGCGCATCAACGTACAATCTGTGTGGTGAATAAAAGAGTATGTTGGCAAATCATCGATGGTGAGCCGGGGGGATATAATGCTTTTAGTTGTTTCTATCATGTGAAGACTTAGAAAGCATAAGGCATGGTGTAGCGGGATGCTATTGAAGAGACGATGTGTTAGTGCTGGCGGTAGAGGAGGTGATGCCAGTGGTGAGGGAATATATGCAGTAAAAGGCAAATAATTGCCAATGGTTTGAAAAAGAAAAGAGTGTGTTACCGTTAGAGATGTCGATCAATAATTATTAGTTGAATTCAAAACAATTTTAATTTTTTATAATGATTTATAAATTAATTATATATATATAAGATATACTAATATGAGTATTTTTATTAGTTGGAATTACATTAGTAATTTTGGCAGCTCCTAAATCTGGATTCCTTCAGTGATTATTTAGGTATGTGTATAAGCGTTATATATGCATGTCTTAATATATGATATTAATACATGTTTAAATAGGCATAAATCTGCAAGCAAATAACAAATAAAGGAAAGAAAAGGAAGGCAGATCGGCCAAATTATAGTGGTGAAGGGTGTTTCATTTGCTTTGAATTTGAAGTGTTAGTAGTAGAAGATAACTCGCCTAAAAACTCTTCCACAGATAGTATCTCGAACTCCTTGAATCTCTTGCTTGGAAAAAAGAAATAGAACCTAACTTCCTCATGATAAGGCCGACCACCCCTACTCAATTCTAGGAATGCATGCCTCTCTTTTAATGGTGATAGTTATTTGATCCTTTCAATATTAAAAAGGTGGAATCAAATTCCTATGAGACATACAGAATAAGGTATGACAAGCGACAGGATCACAAAATTAGTAAACATTGTCTTTTATTTGATTCAAGATGTCTAAACCCATATACGATGATAACTCATGTTTATAAATTTGTTGTATGATTCTTAAAATTAATAATTCGATAATCATAATTTGTATACAAGAATTGATTTATTATAAAATATATACTGTACAATTAAGATGAGTCTCTCATTTTTTATTCTCATTGCTTCTCACTTTAATAACAAGATTTCATGTCAACACCCTAAAATAGTGCTTAGGAAGATGAAAGTCCTTTCTATGAATAGTGGATGTGAATCCCTTCAGAATTGCCTCAAACTTAGCCCTACTGGTAGATAGCTTTCGAATCAGGCCTTTCGACGTCGTCGAAAGGTTTAGGTGCTGGGTTATGAAACCTTCCGACTTTTTTGAGCTAGTATGAGATCCTCTTCAAGAGTTTCCTTCTTTGTTTAGATTGAATTTCCTTGAATATGTCCTTAAAAGGTTAGATTTTTTCTTCTTGAAAGGTCAGGAGGATAGCCCTCTTTGGGTCTTGGTTGGATATCAAACTTCTAAGTGGATATGTAGAAGCTTTCGACCTTGTCGAAAGGTTAGGTCACTTATATGATGTATCCTTGATCCTTGTCGAAAGGTTTAGGAACGGTATCTTTTGGATCAAGCCTTGTAGGCCCAGGTAACTATACTTAAAGAGCAGTCTTCGATCTAGTCGAAAGGTTAGACCACTTGGACTATAACTCCGAAAGGTTATTGATATTTTATAGCTTAAGCACTTCTGACCTAGTCTAAAGGTTTGGTCTCAAAGTTAATCACTTCGGAAGGTTACCAATGCTGTTTAGACCAATTGTATTATCAACCTTGTCGAAAGGTTTAAACTGTAGGGTAAAGGGCTTCAAAAGGTTGCAGCAGTTACTTGTAGCTGAAGTGTTATCGACCTTCGTCGACAAGAACCTTTTCGATGATGTTGAACCTGAAATTAGGAGTTAATCCAACAAAAGTATAATCAAACAATAAAGCAATTAATAGAGCATAAGACTTCCCTATTTATCGATGAAAGAACTTTATTTTTATTAAATTCTCAAATCAGCACCCGATTAAGGTTACAATGTATTGATTAAGAAAATACAAGATTAGAATGAGAGAATTCCGACCCCCAAAACAGGACCCCTTGGGTTTTATTTATAGATGCCGGTGGCCCTCCTTTCGACTCCATGCTCTCGACTGGGTCGGAAGGTCTCCCTTTTATATGCAGCTTTGAACCTTTCGACTTTGTCGAAAGATTTGCCTTTCATCTGCTATTCTTGACCTTTCGACTTAGTCAAAAGGTGTGCTTCTCTTTATGCCTTCATAAACCTTTCGACTTTGTCGAATGGAATTCCTTCTTTATGCTGCTTCGAAAAATTCGACCTTGTCGGAAGGTTGCTCTTCGAGAGCTGTGCTTTCCTTCAACGTTGTCGAAAGGTTGTCTTTCACTCTTTGTTGACTTGTGAGTGTTGCTTTCTTCATAAACCATTCATCATTGTCGAAAGGTAACCTGGATGTGCTTCCACCGGTTCGAAAGGCTTGTTATGCTTTCGAAAAGGTCACTAAGTAGTTGCTCACACTTGCTTTGACTTCTTCATCCCCTTCGAAAGGTAAGAACACCTTGGATACTAGAGATGGAACATTTCGACTCCTTCGAATGGTTTGATGCTATTGAATTCTGATGACTACATACTTTCGACTCCTTCGAAAGGTTTAGGCTGTGCTCCTTTTCCTTTGCTTTTGTTGAAAGACCTTTCATCTTAGTCGAAAGGTTGATTTTTAGTGTAACACACTTCATTTCTAAGAGTATTTTTATTTCACATTTTTTCATGACCCTTTCTTTTCTATGTGTAGAATCTATTTTCTCATTGTTTATTTTATATTAAAAATAATCCTGCATTATTTCTTCTTCTTTTCACATGAACATCACTTTTCGTTGTCCTCATTTACACATATTTTAGCAAATAGACACAAACAATTTTCATTAATTATCATTTATTCATAATAATCTAAGATCCATTCCACTCATGTTTCTTCTTCATTTTCCTAAATAAGAATCAATCTTTTGTATTTTATACACACACATGTGTGTGTGTGTGTGTGTTCATCATATATAATAGAGAATAATTAACCATTTATATTCTCCTTTCTTATTCGTTCTCAACATATATACTCAATTCTCATTCAACCTAAGCTAGATTTTGTATTTACACCTCTTTTTGGTATATTTGTTTTCTGGGTTTTTTCCTTTTACTTTAAAAAATGCAAATCAATTCTGCTTTCTGAAAACTCTTTAGTTTTCTTTTCCTCTTCTAAACTACTTTAGAAAGTTTTTGTATTCCTTCGAAACATCTTTAGTTTGCTTTTCCACTTCCAAATTACTTACTATTAAAGGATTTCATGAAAAATACAACAAAATTCTCATTGCTTCTCACTTAATTTCTAATGGTATTTTCTTTCACATTTTTTCAAGACTCTTCCATTCTTATGTGTTGAAACTGTTTTCCTATTGTTTAATTTATTATTAACAATAATCTTGCATTCTTTGTTCTTCCAAAATTTTACCCAAACATCCCTTTTCGTTCTCCTCTTTTACGCATATTTCAGCAAATAGACGTGATCAATTTTCATTAATTATCATTTATTCATCATAATCTAAGATCCATTCCACTCCCATTTCTTCTTCATTTTCCTAAATAAAAATCGATATATTCTATTTTTTACACACACACATGCCCATACATGTCTCTGTGTGTGTATTCATTATATATATAATAAAGAGATTAATTAACCATTTTTATTCTCCTTTCTTATTCGTTCTCAACATATATAACTCAATTCCCATTCAACCTAAGCTAAATTTTATATTTATACCTTCTATCATTTTAGTATATTTTTTTCTTAGTTTTTTCCTTTTTTTTAATAAATGTGAATTAATTATGCTTTCTAAAATCTCTTTGGTTTTCTTTTCCACTTTTAAACTGGTTATTATAGAAAGTTCCAATGATAAAATATAACAAAATGTAAAGCTGTAGATTAACTTTTGTATGGTTTTCGTTTTTTTCTTTCTCTTTGATAATTACAACATAATGCTACTTATACTTTGTATTCCTTTCAAAGCTCTTTAGTTTGCTTTTTCATTTCCAAATTACATATTATTAAAGTTTTCAGTAATAAAAATAAAGAAACAAGCAGAAAATGATATAATCTTTGGTTAGGTTTCTCAAACCATTCATGGTGATCGACGACAACAAATCTTTAATTATAACAATCTGCTCATATTATACTTTTGTTTTTAACTATTTTTATCAGTGCGTAGGGAACGGTAAGAACACAGAATCCTTATCTTTCTTAAATTTTAATTACTCTAATAAATACTCAATTACTATTTAAAAATTTAATTAATTTTTAATTAATTTTTCAATTAAATAGTGGATGCATGTTCTGTAGGTTCAATTATCTGAATGTATTTATAACTTTTATCATAAATCATTTTTAATCCAATTGATGTACTATAAAATTATGGTGGGTTAGCGTATTCGTAAAGCTCTAATGCAATTACTTGGAGATTGATGGATGGACATTGAGAGCGATAACTTCCAAAGCATGCCTTGTTTACAAAGAAGACGTACTCTGGGGGGCGAATGTTATCTAGGTTTTTGACCCAGCATGAACCGATAAGAAATAGAACAACCCCATGTAATCAGGATGGTTCAGAACCTGACCAGAAAAGCTAAGACAAGGGATTAACAAGGCCAAGCTATATGACTAAAGCAACGACTCGAATCAACGAAACCCGAGAAATCAGCATTCTTCTAGTCTAACTTGCAGCTGAACGCAAACAACTAGTGAATCACCATAAAAACGTAACTACTACGATAAAATACTATGGAAACATCTCCAATTCCAAACTCCCGAAAAATCCTAAGTGTTTCGATCAGCAGCAACCCATACCTCTCCACAAACCGTCCAACAAACTAGCCAAAGAATACTACGAAAGGAGGACAAGACCTTGGCTAGCAAATGAACCAAGTCTATGGGTTGCCAGCGACCCATAGGCCATGGGTCGCCAACGACCCATGGCTTTGCCTAGATTTGCGAGCCAAACTCTCCCTGGGTCATTTCCAACCTACTTGCGAGCTAATGGTGAATTGGCCTGGCCCAGAAGCTCTCTGATGCATATAAATACCATCATACCTGCAACATAAATAAAATCTTCTTCGGACTGGTTGCTGAAGCTCTGCTGGAATTATTCTTCACTCTCTACCTCCCTCACAACAATTTCCAAAGGAATACACTGTGATTCTCCAGTGGATTCTGACTATGGATATTCAATCTAGCTAGAAAATAATCAAAGCTTTGTAATCAAACATCTCTTGTAACATCAATCAGTCTATAATAAAACTATAAAGTGGATGTAGGCTTCATTAACAGCCAAACCACTATAAAAATTCTCTGTCTTCTTTCTTTTACTGTTCTTTTTCTTTATCTGTTATCTGTGATATTGCCCTGTCAGAATAGGGATGTTGCTTTCAAAGTCTAACCAGGGTGCTGGTCCATTTTTGGGTCAACATTTTAGTGCTTTCACTGAGAATTGAACTCAAGGTCCAGATCTAGCTATCTACTTTGGATCTCATAAGTCCAGAAGTTAGATCCCCAGTCTTTGCTTAAAGAAATCATTGTTTTAGAGTCAATGACTATTGAAGAAGAAGAACCGCCTCTGGGAGATCCATAAGGCCAACAATAGCTGTAGAAGGCGTTAGTCTCTAGCAAGTTGAGGTAAATGGTGCTAACTTAGGAAATCAAGCACCAGGGTCCTCTAGTCAGCATGAAGCTATCACCAGGGACGAGCTGAATAAGATGGCTGAAGAGATCAACCAGAGAATGGAAAATAGTCAAAAGGCCCTAATGGATAAGCTCAACGCTCTGATAACCCTACAATCAAACCCCGCTCCAAGGGCTATGCCTGAACCAGTAACTGCTATAGAACAAGAAAATTCCTCTATTTCTAGCCTGCATAGAAGAAACGGAAAGCAGCCACTAAGAAGGGTAACGATGGGATGTAACCTGGAGGAAAATGAGAATACTCCACCTGACGCAAGGCAACCAAACTTGAATTTGAATCAAGGGGTAAAAAACCCACAGGAGGACATAGCTATGAATCTCTCCGATTCAGAGGATGGAGAGCAAGGTAATCAAATGGAAGAGAATGTAAATGCATTCGATGATGCTAGAAACGTCCAGACCGCCCGAGTTAGGCCAGATGCAAGCCAACGGGGTCCCGTGGGGGTGACTCTCCCAAAGATAGGATTCACTAGCTATTCACTCGGAAATGGAGTTCTGAAAATGCATTAAGATGAAGCAACCTACCACCAGGAATGACTTCAATCGCAAAGCAAGCCAATACTTTAGATTAGAGGAAGCGCTGGAGCTGGAAAGAAAGGCTACTAGTGTATAATAGATGAATAACAAACAAAATGAGGTGGCGACAGGTCAAAACACACGCAATATTAGAACTGCTCAAGGAGTCGCGGGAGAGAGTGAAAACCAGAAAAGAAGAAACCAAAACTCCGATAAAAGAAATAATAGTGGCAACAACAAAAGATTTAGGGAGTTTAGACAGGAAGAATACACCCCACTGAATGACACTGTGGAAAATATTTATCTCGCAGCGTAGGAGACTGAAGAATATAAGAAACCCCCTAGGAAAGCGCAACTGAGCAACAAAAGCGCTCAGGGAAATTCTACCGCTTCCACGAGACACACGGTCACAATATGAACGAATGCCGCCACCTAAAGAATCTCATTGAGGAATTGATCCGAGGCAACAAGCTTCAACAATATGTGAAAAAGCCACAAAACCCAATCAACCTGTAGTCCCTCAGCCTCCTAGAGAACAAAGAAATCAAGCTAGAACTAGCGAAGAAGGGTCAAAACAAATCGACCAGAGGCTTATTATTGGAACTATAAAGATCCTGACTCGGCCTTCGAAAATCGGCACCCGTACTTCACTTGTACTCGAAATGCCGTAGATTCAAACGCCAAATCTGGCTCGCCGGAGCTTATAACACAGTAAGTATAACAACACAGCAGAAGAAATGAATAGAATATATTATATACATCATTGATACAATATCAGATACAACAGAATGATACAATGAATATCAATGTACATCAGAGATATGATACAAAGCAATAGCAGCGGAAAGAAAATATAACACCAACAGCGGAACAATATCTCCAACATGGTCTTCAAAAGAGAAAGAGAGATAGAATCCAGAACTGTAACTCCATCTCCAAAGCACTAATCCAGAAATAGCTCGAACTCCCAATAATGATGCACTAAGATAAGCAAAGTGCAGTCCTGATCCAAAGAGTGAACTAGCTCCAAATAATCTACTAAACCTGATTATTTGAAAAGCCCAACTCTAGACTGCCCGTGTGGAAAAATTATGGGCACCCAGAGTTTAGGAAGGGAACAATAAACTCCGAGTCAGTCATGGGACTGGTGTGAGCAACAAAAACAGTTTATCTTTAAACCGAACAACAAAAGAATTTTAAACATTGAAACCCGCAATGCTTTTGGAAAATGAAACTACCATAAGACCTCCCGCCACACACACAATGCAAACGCAGAATTGGAGGAGATTTCTTCTTATGATAGTAAAACATGCTTACTACGCAAAATCATTCGATATTATTACTAGTGCATAGTGTAGGAAAACCTTTCGAAAGTATAATATTAATCTTAGCCAACATACAACCATTATTGTATGCCTACTATAGCTACCATCTAAACAGTGGTGACCACCATAAGTAAATGGCAGGTTCTACAACTAAAACCGTATAGGGTTCGTATTGGAAATTGGATTTCCAACAAATGGTCAGGCTAAGGAACTTCCTATGCCACGTAGGAACGCCTCTGGAGGGATGCCCCGAGAGACAACCTGCTCTCTGCCAACACAAGGCCGGTTACCCCTTCCCGGGTAGTAAACCTGAGATATGCCACCCCCGGTCCTTTGGGACCTTTATACGAGGATCCTCTACACCAACATCACACAGTAGTAAATATACTATAGTGTCCACATGAGTAAGTATCTGGGCTCCATACCATGATACCACCCTTTTCCAGAAGGAATGGACATACCTTAGGGGAGCTACCCCTGAAACCTTGCCGCATCTTTCCTGTTTCGACCATTTCCGGTCTGTGAGGCTCGATGAGGTCTCGTCCACAAAGCTACGCTTTTCCACAAAGCCATGCTTTGAGCAACAAATGATCAACAATTGATCATCAACACACAGCAGCACTCAGCATGCCACACTACCAAATTGGGAGTATATCGCTGATAACCTTCAACTACATAACCTCTGAGCTCGTACGTCTCAGAGAAGGGTGTTAAGCTAAGAGAATAAATCTCCACCACCAACAGATATGTATTTGAAAGAAATCAGCTTTATATCTCAAAGTGTAGTGTTAGACATACAACCATACAAGTCTGTTCCGGGTTCGAACAGAACCGAAGGCACTTCCAAAGAAGCCCTTGCAAATTCGGATAATTTCTAATCACGTTCGGACTTCCCATCACTAAGGGTGCTAAAATATCTATACCGAGGATCAGCCGATGCAGAGACAATCGATGGTAATCCTTTCGTTTTCGAAAGTATCCGGTCTTCACCACCGGTCTTTAAAACATAGATTTAATTTATAGCCTTCAAAACAATTCCATTTCGACCTGTTATACAAAAGGTACACCTTTCAAATTTCAAAACAAAGTTCAACAAACTTTCACAAAGATTTATTCATAACTTGGAAAACCATTTTCCAATTCAAACTTGAAATTTCTTTTAATTAAATTGGAATTTCATTTCTTATATGAAAGCTTTTATTACTTGAAAACCAATAGTTTTCATTTCAGAAAATCTGATTCATTTATACAAGTTAAAGTTCTTGGGTTAAATTCAAATTCTCAAAACCATACTTTTAAAATGGTTTAAATTCATATAAACACATTTATAACATCTTTAACCATAATTTCCAAACATGGAATTCAATTCAAAATTTCGAATTCAAATTAAATTATTTAAATTGGAAACTTTACCCAGTTATTCAAAATAACTTTTCTCTTTAAAACTTCTTTTCAAAGCTTTAACATTTAACCCAAAACCATTTCCAAAATCAATTGAAATTAAAATTTCAATTTCAAAAATATTAAATTTAAATTATCTGTGACTTAACCGATTTCCTCGTGAAATCCATATTTGTGTGTGTAAAAGTGTGGTCCAGGGGTTTAACACAATAGCGCAACATAATTCAATCATCACAGATCAAATACAACAATATATTTGATAAGCGGTATAACTATAACGCTTATCTTTTATTCACAGATCACAGATATATAAATTATAGTCACCCCAGATAAATAATTTACATTATAGATCACAACACAAATCAGGATATATCACAAAGCATCACAAATTAGGGATATCAAACAATTCAACCTTCAATACAATTCAAATATCCATAAATAGGATTAATTTAATTATCTGATTAATTTAAATCAGATAAATTTCTATGAATGGATTTGCTAGTTATGGTAATTTAATAAACAATTTATTACAAAACATTTAACGAATTATCTTTTAATTAATCATTAATTAACCCATAATTAATTACTTAAATGATTATCTCTAATCACAATTTAATTACATTGAGTAATTATCCTTTAATCACTTGATTGATCAATTTTAATTATCCCCCTTAATTAATTACCTTTAATTAATTAATTATTCCTTAACTAATCACATTAATTAATAAATCACTTTGGTTAATTATCCCTTGATTAATCACTTTAATAAATTAATTAATTATCCTCAAATTAATTATCTTGATTATTTAATCACATAATCTAATTATCCTTAAATTAATTATTGTTTAATCTCTTGATTAATCAACCTTTAATTATCAATTAATCAAACTTTAATCATTAAATAATAATCCTTAATTATTTTCATTAAGTAAATAGCCTTCAAATTATCACATCAAGTAAACAGCTGGTAATTAATTAAAGTCTTAATAAATTTAAGATACACCCCTTGTCTTAATTAATTTCTTAATTGTTATTCAAATATTTAAATAAACCCTTAAAATAATTTATCACTAACTTATGGATTAACTTAAAGTACGTTAATCAAAAACCATTATCTTTTAATTACTTAATTATACCTTTTAATTTTAAAATAAACTTAATTAAATTTATCATTTGAAACTAGTTTAGATTTTAGAAATCAAAAATTGTTTTCAAGACAACCTGAGATGACTCCCAGGAAAACCCGAACCCAACTTCGAGTAAACCCCCCAGACTACCTGATCCTTTCCCGAGCCATTCTCTCCTTCTCTCGTACACCTCTTCTTCCTCTTTTTATTTTTTTACTAGTAAGTTAAATTTAAATTTAAATAATAACAACAGACAACACGCTCACGTACTCGAGCTTATACTCGAGCCAAAACCCATTCTTCCCGAGTAACCCTTCGAACTACTTCTTCTTCCCCAAATTAACAATACAGACCAGAACAAAACCAACGTGCACGTGTACGTGCACGATGATCTGAGCGTCACGGCCACCTTGCTGACGATGCTCCCAAGTCGTCAATCATCCTACTACCCCGCTCCGACCTTCCAATCCAAATCATAAACACAATATCAAAATCGAGGAACTCGAGCCATTCCTGGAACCACAGCCTCACCTGAAAACCCATCGAACCCACGGTGCCGACTACTATACCACTTGAAACTCCGGCCACATCACCGCAAACCTCTCACGCAACCATCCCCCTCGGTGCGATCGCTCCAAATGCTCCGTCGACGTCACCGTAACCATAGAAAACTCAACCATCCCCAAAAGCAAATCGAACCCTAGTCCGACGAAATCCTATTGCCACCGCATTTTATAAATTAAATTCATATTTTTCCTAAGTTCATCGATGCTCCAGCTAACTTCACCAAGAATCACGACTTCCAATTCCCTGTATATCACCAGAAATTGACAAAAATTGCTTTTCCGTTCAACTCCGGATTTCTCAATCGATACAACTCGAAAAATCCTGAACTTACTTTTAAAATTCATAATTTTCCAAAACTAACAAAATGATGTAAAGGAAACTGGAATTCATGATGTTCGAATTTTCTGATATATTATGATATTACTGTAAATTATTTATTTTCACAGATTTTACTCAATATTTTTACCTGAATTTATTTTTAGAAATAACTTTACCTTATTATAAACATTTTCCTTTTTGATAATCATAATTTGAAAAAGATTGAAACAAGAGATTTTGATTTTTTTTCTTTCTTGAATTTGTTTTTTTAAACCTGTAATTTGAGACAGAGCAACCATTCATAGGTACAGACATATACATATATCTTCATACATACATACATATATATATATATATATATATATATATTATATGTATGTATGTATGTGAGCAGATTTCATATCATATTTCTAAAGATAATCACATGCAATATATATTTCTACTGATTTAAGATTTAAGCCAGAGGTTTGCTCACTTGTATTTTTGGAATAAGAACAGAGTTTGAAGCTTTGATCTTGTTTTCCAGTCTTTTATTGATGATGTTGCTGTGTTCCAGGTTGAAGCTTGTTGATCTAGTTTAGTTTTCAGATTGCTATATTCTTTGTTTTTTTTATAATACTCAGGTTTGAATGAATCGAAATGGAATTGGAAAGTTGATATGTAAAATGAGTTTACAGGGGATATGCTTTGTTTGTACAGGGTGATAAATTTGTGTTGTACAACATACTAGAGATTTTTATTCAATGGTGGCTGAGCATTAATTGCCTTGTACTTATTTTCATTTCATGCTTATCTCTTTTTTTTCGTATGTACATATATGATTATATACATATCTTCTTTTGCTTTGTCATTGAACGAACAAAAATGAAGATGGTTGATATATAGGAAAGAAGTGTACAGGTATTATTATTGTTTGTTTGTACAATGCACCTTTTCTTTGTTGACTAAAGATTTTTTTTCTCAGTGATGATGCTCGAACTGAAATGAGGAGTTGATATCTATGAAAAGTTACAGGTAATGTTATATTTTTGTACTAGAAGAGATTTTCTAAGTTTTGTAGGCTATGGTACTCTTACTTTTGTATGCTAGAGGTACTAGCATTTATTATCATTTGTCTTGTTTATAGATATGAATGTATTTGTACTGTTTTCTTTTGCAAGCTAACGTATATATATATTTTTGTTTGTTCATACTTATCATGTTTGAAAAAATATATGTTGTCTTTGTTTACATACTTGAGTATATATTTCATTTCTTTTGGTCTTTATCTTATGGCTTTGTAATATAAATGAGTTTCTATAGTTAATATATTGTTTGACTTTAGCTAATTTGTTTTACTTAATATTTTATTGTATAGTATTTCTCTATACACATATTTATTCTTATTAATTTGTAAGTATATTTTGATCTTTGCGCTATTTATAAATCCCAATTCAAATTTAATTCAAATACATTTCTCAATTAATTTATACTTTAACTAAAATTTTATATTATTTACCAATTATTTCACAATCTTAATTCAAAAATTCAATTAATTATCAATTTAAATTTATATAAAATCCGAGGTCGTTACAGGAACGATATCTGGGGGACCACACCCCGCACAAAGAAGTTGAGGAGAAATGGAGCGATATGTGAGTTCATTAAAGCACGCCCCGAAGGAATCATGTTTAGCAATAGATGATGAAACTCCGATCAAGCTGCAAAAGTTTTTGAGCGATGACATAGTGTTTCGCAATCGAGACACCGAAGGGATTGAAGCTCCAACTCTTGACCCAATGGTGGTGACAGTAGGAATCGGGCCCGCCGTAGTCCGACGAGTGCTGGTTGACAGTGGTAGTTCAGTTAATATAATTTTCAAACATACTTTTGATCAGATGAAGATTGGCATGAAAAGCGTGTCCGCATGCCAAATCTCAGGTAGCTGCTAACTATCTAGACAACCTTGCTGAAATGTTCGAAATACTCCGAAAACATGGAATGAAACTCAACCCACTCAAGTGTCACTTTGGAGTAGCCTTTAGGAAATTCTTGGGATTCATAGTAAGTGCCTAGGGCATCGAAGCTTGAATTGAAAAGTCCAAGCCCCTAAAAACAGCGTTACGGGAAGTCCAAGCCCCTAAAAACAAAAGAGAACTTCAATGCTTGAATGGAAAAGTCACAGCACAGAGTCGATTCATCTCAAAAGCTACAAACAAGTGTATTCCATTCTTTGATGCTCTAAATAAGAGAAAGAAGAACTTTGAATGGAGTGAAGCTTGTCATACAGCTTTCGCGGAATTACTACGGCACATGGAAACCCCACCCTCTGATCTTATCAAAACCGGTTGATGGAGAAGACATATTCATTTATTTAGTAGTTTCCTCGCACGAACTGAGCCCCGCTCTCGTGCAGGAAGAAGTGAGAATCCAGCAACCCGTGTATTACAGTAGAAAACGATTCAGCAGAGTTGAGAAGATTTATCCAAAACTGGATAAGCTAGCGTATTGCCTTTTGATCGCATCACAGAAATTACAACCATATTTCCAACTCATCCAATTAAAGTATTGACTGACCAGCCTCTGAAGCAAGTTTTATACCAGTCCGAAACTTCCAGATGATTACTCAAGTGGAATATAGAGTTGAGTCAATATGTTGTCACATATCACCTAAGCAAAGCAATCAATGGGCAGGCGCTGACTGACTTCATTGTTGAATTTATGATATGAGTCGACGAGGAAGAAGTTCAGTCAGAAGTTAACGTGCGAAGGAATCTCTTCGTTGATGGTGCATCAAACAACTTATGTTCGGGTGCAGGGGTAGTACTCAAAATCCCCCAAGGGCGAGCTATTAGCTATGCTTTGCACCTAGAATTCCCAGATACAAACAACGAAGCATAATACGAAGCACTGATCATAGGATTGAAGGTTGTGAAGGAACTCAAAATAAAATTAATCCACATACACAGTGACTCTCAACTGGTCATGTGTCAAGTGAAAGGGGAGTACCAAGCGCGTGGTGAAAATCTTGCGCCGTATCTGCCCAAAGTGCAAGAGCTGCTAAGCGACGTTGAGCACTACACTTAACTAACATACAACGTGAGCAAAACACCAATGCAGATTATTTGGCTAAATTAGACAGCTCTGGCGAAGCTCAGTCATTGGGGTTGGTCCTAGTGGAAACTCTAACCAACCTAAGCATAGATAAAATGGACGTAGAATGGATTTTCGAGACCACAATCGAACCAGACACATGGATGAAACCGATAAAAGACTATCTACTTGTGGGAACCCTTCCAACTAACGAAATCAACGGAAGAAGCTCCTTCGAAAGGCACCATGGTTCATGATACACGATGGAATACTCTATCGAAGGGGATTCTCGACCCCTTTGCTTATGTGTTTGACTGATGATAAAGAACGACAAATCCTAAAGGAAGTACATGAAGGCGAGTGCAAAGACCACAATAGGGAGCAGACACTGGCAAAGAAAGTCCTTCAATACGGTTACTTATGGCCAACAATAAATTGTTATGCCGCAAATCATGCCAGAAGATGCGATCATTGTTAAAGATTCAGCAAAATTAAGAGAACTCCTTCAACGGAACTGACGCGGATGGTCAGCCTATGGTCGTTTGCGATATGGGGGATCGATTTGATTAGCGTTCTTCCAATAGCAAAAGGAGGAACCAAATATGCTATAGTTGCCTTAGATTATTTCACAAAATGGGCCGAAGCGAAACTGCTGGCCACCATAACCACAAAGAAAGTTATTAACTTTGTTACTAAAAACATCATTTGCAGGTTTGGTGTGCCGCAAAAAATCATCACTGACAACGGAACACAATTCGAAAGTGTCGAATTCAAAGACTTATGCAGGCGCTTTCGAATCGAAAAAAGCTTTTCCGCAGTGGCTCATCCACAAGCAAACAGGCAAGTGGAAGCAATAAACAAGATCATCAAATCCACCATCAAAAAGCAGCTAACAAAAGCAAAAGGAAATTGGGTTGACGAACTTCCACTCACACTATGGGCATATAGGACGACACTCAAAGCGGCAACTTGCCATACTCTGTTCGCCTTAGCATATGGTTCAGAGGTAATGATCCCTGTTGAATTAGAAGTCCCCTCACACCAAAGGTAGAATTTCAATCAAAACCAAAACGAGCAGCTCCTACTCGAATCGCTAAACATGGTCGACGGAAAAAGAGAAGAAGTGGAGTTGAAAACTACTGCCCACCAAAAAAGGGTCGCACGGTACTTCAACTCTGAAATTCATATTCAAGCCATCGAAGTTGGAGATCTTTTGCTCAAGCATGTTTAACCTATTCCGGGGACATTCGGACCAAATTAGGAAGGACCATATGTCATTGATCAAAAGCTCGGGGATGGGACTTTCAAGCTGACGACCGTCGACGGGGTCACAATTCCCTAATCATGGAATAGTGAATCAATCCGCCGCTATTTCATTTAAAACTACTTTGTATGTTTTCTATATTTCAACAAATAAGTCATCCCGGATATGCTCGAGGCATTGTAAATAGGGAAAGAATCTGCCATACTTTCCTTAATAAAGTTTGCTTCTTGAACCAACCAAACTATGTTCATAATAATTATCCACCGAGTCAATGGAAGCAAATCGACTCAAACCGTTGGATCGGGAAAACCTGATCTTTGCCCTCTGACAATTGGCACTACTCCGGCAGCATTGAGAGGGCTAGAAATAACAACTCCTCGTATTGCCTGAAGATAGGCAACACCGAGGAGCGCTAAAATAACAACTTCTCATGTTGCCCGAAGATAAGAAACACCGAGGAGCACCAAAATAACAACTCCTCATGTTGCCCGAAGATAGGCAACACCGAGGGGCGCCAAAATAACAACTCCTCGTATTGCCCGAAGATAGGCAACACCGAGGGGCGCCAAAATAACAACTCCTCGTGTTGCCCGAAGATAGGCAACACCGAGGGGCGCCAAAATAACAACTCCTCGTGTTGCCCGAAGATAGCCAACACCGAGGAGCACCAAAATAACAACTCCTCGCGTGGCCCAAAGATAGGCAACACCGAGGGGCACCAAAATAACAAATCCTATAATTGGCCAAAGATAGGCAACACCGAGGAGCGCCAAAATGACAACTCCTCGTATTGCCCGAAGATAGGCAACACTGAGGAAAAATAAAAAGTCGTGCATCTCATAAGCTATGCACTAAAATTATAACTCCTCGTGTTGCCCGAAGAAAGGCAACACCGAGGAAAAACAAAAGCCATGCATCTCATAAGCCGTGTACCAAAATTATAACTCCTCGTGTTGCCCGAAGATAGGCAACATCGAGGAAAACAAAAGTCGTGCATCTCATAAGCCGCGCACCAAAAATAATAAACCCTCATGTTGCCCGAAGATAGGCAACACCAACGAAAAACAAAAGGCCGCGCACCTCATGAGCTGCACACCAAAATACCAACTCCTCGCATTGCCCGAAGATAGCAACAATGAGGAGCATAAGAAACCGCACATCTCACAATCAGGGCTAACCGCTCACATAGCCGGGAATAGAGAACGACATTCCAACAAAGTCGGAATGCTACAAACCAAATGAAAAGCCTCGATTGTATACACTTAAGGGTTAATGTTGTCTTCAATTAACCTATGCACTGTGCGCATTTGAAATACGCGTACATTGTGTGCTCGTTAAAATATCACAAAAAGCTTGGATTACGTGCTAAAGTTGCAAAACCCCCAAGAATAAAAAATAAAAAAGGATAATTAAATTTTAAATTAGCCGAATTTTCAATGAAGATTATCTAAACCTTATCGGCTACTCGAAGGTTGTTTGAAGTAAACAGCCCTGTGAACTAGGGGGCATACACCTGTGTAGAGACAGAAATGCATGAAAATAATAAATTCACAAGTTTGGTTACTCCAAACAACAACAAGTCCTTGAGTTTTGTCTCAAAGTTTTACATCTAATTTAAAACTATAAACAAAAACTTTAAAGCTTTAGAGTTTTTAGAAGTGTTATAGATTTATAAACAAAAATTATCTAAGTTTTGTTAATTTTTAAAGTTTTGTTTACTTCTAAAGTGCTGATAATCTCCGAGTTCTATTATTTTAATTAAAGGGCTTTGACTATAATCACAGAACTAGAAAAGTATGAAACAAAACAAGCACAAGTACACAGAACATATATGAACAGATAAATAAAAGTACAATCAAAATATTAAGGTATTACTTATGATTTTCTGCACACAGGATCAAAATGTGAGGGTCGTACCCACACAACAACAGCCAACAAAAGGAAAATACATACTCTACAGTAAGGATGCAAAGTGCAGACTCTGCACTTGAACAGAATTACTCAAAAAAGAAACAAAAACAAGTCATTCTTCTTGCAAGCTATTGGCCAAAATCAAGTCCACCTTCATACAAACCGCTCAATGTTTCTTGCCACCGCTGCCCTTTCCACCCTTGGTTAGTAGTTTCTGCTTCTTTTTAGAAGTAGTGTCACTGCCAGTAATGTCAACGTGCACTTCGATGGCAATATCATCCTCTTCCTCCGAAACTCTCTCAAAAGAGCCTCCCTTCCCCTTGTGTTTTCTTGATTTCTGGGAACTCTTCGATGCATTGATTGCCTCCACCTTTTCCTTCTTAACGACAACCAAATCGTGATGAGTCTTTGTTCGGACGGCTAAATGTTTATCAAGTTAGAAAATAGCCGAACGAATTTAGAAATAAAAATAACCGCAAGCACATGGCGTACACTTGTAGTACGTGGCGAATACAGGTCGATCCACAGGGAATTGATGATTTTAAAAATCTATTCAATCAAATTAAACCAAAGTCGAGTGAAAGTTAAGCTAGAGAATTAGAAAATTAGCTAACTAACTAAAAGAAAAGAAATGCAAATATAAGAGTTAAATGACAATTTAGAGAATAAATCCACTCTCTAGATCATGTAGTTCAACACATATGAAATCACAATCTCTCTTTTATGGTCATTAGTGTTTTAATTGATGTGCCTCTCATAAGTATGACATATTTGTGCTATTATTTAGCCAACATAAGCCATCAAACTTTGACACACCCCTTAAACCACTTACTAACTTTCATGAAACTTGACAATGAAAATGAAAATGAAATCTATTTTAAGTATGACCTATTAACTATTGATTAGAAATATAGACTATCAAATTTTAATTTCAAATCACTTTCTTTTGCCATAATCATATTTTGATGAAGAGGCAATTAGTGTTAGTGATTGTTTACGCATAGCCTATTTGGTGTCAACAATATAGGCTATCAAATTCAAAGCAAAAACAACAATTAAACCACTTCAATCATTCTTCATTAAGCACAAAAAGAGAGCATGAATTAACAAATAGTTGAAGCTACATAATTAGAGAGCTTCATTACCCCTAAATTGAAGGGGTTTAGCCTATCATATTTGTCATTGGATTAACAAATGTAGCTAGCAACATGAAAGCAAAAAAGAAAGGAAAAAGAGAGCAAAATGAAAAAAAAAAAAATTAACAAGAATTAGAACTATTCTACTTGCATGAAAGTAAATCTACACTACAACATGAAAGGAAATAAACAAGAAAAGAAAAAGAACATGTATTGAATTGCATAAAAAAGTTACATGAAAAGAAGAAATGGCTAAGTAGCCATGAAAAGAAAAGGAGAAGAGCTTTCTTTATTTTTGAGCCTAAACTAAACTAAAGAGAGACTAAGGGAGGGGGTTACATGAAACATAAGGGGTCTTTATACATGTATGAAACCCTAATTCATATTTTTGGGGAATTCCAAAAATACCCTTAAGTAATCATTAGCTTCTACTAATCATCATTTAAGTGTACATGAAGCCATTAATTCCATAAGCATGTGCATTAGCCTCAAATTTATACATTAAGGTAGGTGGATAGGTGGGTAGGTGGGGTCCTCCATTATCATGCCTTTGAATTAATTCCATCTCCATTCCTTTGTATCTTCTTTGTGCATGCATATATCTTCATGAAACCACTTGTATATGAAGCCAAATTCCTATAAAATAATATTGAAATTTCTAATTAAATTTTCTCAAATTAATATATGCACAAAAATGACCATTTTTCCCTTGGATGAAGATGAATATGTGACGATTTGAAAATAATATGAATTTTGGTTTAAACAAGTTAAAATACCCGATATGATCATTTATTTAATTTAAATAGATTAAATATGGTGGTAAAAATATGCACATTTACGTGCACATCAAATACCCTCACACTTATCTTTTTATTCGTCCTCGAATAAAGGAAAACTAAGATAAATCCGTTTTCGTAGGGAGCACGATTGCATTGAGCGTATGTAACAAGCCGTTAAACCTCTGGGTGTCCCCAGTAGGACGAGTGTTGTCTCGTGAGGGTTTTCAGCGGATATTACCCACAAAATCCAAATGTAGGATGAAAATATTTACAAAATGCAAGATTTATTTACAAAGAGATGAATGCAAGTTTTTTGGAAATATTTACAAATGAAAATTTACATTTAAATAGACACAACTAATTTAAATATAGGTTTTGGTCATATCTTGAAAAATTAAGTCATTTACTTGTCAAAATTTCCAACAAAAATCAAGTTATCAAAGCAAATATACTATAGTTTAACTCGTTGTTTTGGTTGATAACAAAGTGTAACTATGAAATGGATCCTTAGTTGATTATCAAAGTTTATCAAAGTGGTATTTTCATTTCTTTTCAATAACAAGTCATATCAAATAAGTTAAAATAGTGCTTGGATTTCATTTGCTTACTCTCTCCATTTTTTTTTCTTTTGAAAAATTTATTGATATTAACAATATTTACATATGCCTAACTCAGATAAACTGAGGCCAGATATATTACCCATGCACTGCCTTACGGACTGATGTTAGGGGAATATAGAGCGTGGCGAGTGAACACACAAGTGTGAACACTTATTGACTGTAGGCGTTATTAGTAAAATAATTTTTATATACACACCTAACTCAGGTAAACTGAGGCCAGATATACCGATCGTGCACTGCCTTTCGGGCTTACGTGAGAAGGGTACAGAGCATGGCGAGTGAAAACACAAGTGTGAACACATGACTCTAGGTGTTTATTAAGAAAATATATACATATATACAAGAAATATTTTTTTTGTTTGTTTTTTAGGGAGAGTTTCGCAAAATCATCTTAGCATCATTTAACTTAGAAGAAAAAAAAATGTTATATCCTTTACTTTAAATCAACCACTTTTTAAAACAAAGATTTTCAATTAGGACATATTTCATAATTATCACGTATGAATCTTCCTATATACTAGTTAAACCATTATTATTTGTAATCAAACTTCATTTTTATTTTTGTTAAGACGAATAAATTTTCAAAAATTTCAATTTAATAAACCAAAACCATATATTTATCTTATAGTGTTTCTTTAAAAATAAATCAAAATGCTTAAAAAAATTGTTTTTGGGATTTTTTTTATTTTTTATTTTAGTTTTTAAAAGAAAAAGCAAAAATAAATCATGAAAAAATAAAAATGAAGATGAGTCTCCCTCCACACTTGATTTTGACTGTGTCCCCACAGTCAACCCAAGTGGAAGGAGAAAAATAAAAATAAAAACATGACCTTTATTTAAAAGAAAATTAACGGTATTTACACGGGATCAAAAAGTATATCGTCAAAAAGTAAATGAAACGGTCTTCCAAAGACTGATTCATTTGTCTCGTCAAGTATACGAGACACAGCATAAGCTCGAAAAACCAAATCGTAAAAGATTTCAAAGTTGAATTCTGATTTGGAAAAACGAATGTCGTTTTATTGAAAATTGAACGAGTTGTTTTGTTTTCAATGATTTTTGGGGTTGATAAAACAATTGATTGAAATTCACATTTATTTTCACCAAATTGAAATTCAAGTTTATCATTGAAAACTTCTTCAAAATTATCGATTTCAAAATCAAAATGGTGATGTAAATCTTCCCCTTTAGAATTTAATGACTCATTTTCGAAAATTCCAAAAACTTGTGTTCGTTAAATTCATCTTCCTTCGTTGGATTATCAACAACTTCATCGCATATATCCATTTCAAAATCCAAAGTTGTTGTATTTAAATTTTCAAAATCTAGGAAAGGAAGATCGAATTTTAAATTTGGTTCCACACCCTCAAATGAATTGAAATCCAACTCAATTACTGTATTTTCAACAACTTCGTTAAGATTTTCGTTTTCAATTTCAAAAGTTGTTATTTGAAAATCGTCGATTTGGGTAAAAGATGGATCTTTGCCTATTAATTTATCCTAAGTCTCAAAATAAGCCTCATTCTATTCTGTTTCTTATTATAACCTACGTTATAATCATGCTTGTTACTTAACCCAAGGTCTAAGTGTAAAAATAAGCTTCTTTAATCTTTTGCTTTTTTTAGTTATAATTCTAAGTTATAAGTAGGCCAATACCTTTAATTTAGTCCAATTCTAATCATCATTAGGCTCAATTTCAGTCCAATTCCATTTTTATTACAGTCTTTACAATTTATATCTTACCTTCCATTATTTCAATATTCTTATAATTTAATCCATATTCATGTTTAATCTATTTTAATCCATTCGCGAAGAAAAAGGAGAAATAAAAGAAAACTGAAAATAGAAGAAAATCCAAAGCGTAGGAAATAGATGTAAATAATGCATAAATAACAGTAAATAAATTAGAATAATGTAAATAAACTATTAATAAATAGAAAAGCTATAGTTAACAAAAATAAACTAAAATTAACTAAAAAGAATAGCTAAAAGAAATAGACTGAAAATAATTCTAAAAACGGTAAATAAACTACTAAAAGGGTTATTCCAAAAATCGTAGTAAAAGTACAACTATTGGAAACCCTATTATTTTAAATTGCTTAAAAATCTAAAACAAGTACACTCACTCACTTGTGGTCCTAAGCTCTTCCCTTTAGGTCTTCCCGGTCCACTTGAGGGTATTAAAATATTTTTATTAAAATGATTCTCTCCTTGGATAATTATTCCTTTTAGGGTCCTTCCTAAAAAGGTGAACCCAAGCGGAGAAAATCTAGAATGAGAAAAAGTGCTAGGCCTAGGGTCTTATTTATAGGGATAAAAGTGGATTTCGGACCATTAGATTTGGGGGTTTAATAGGATGCAACCACGTCATAGGCTGAATAGGATCCATCGGATGGGAGCACGGAAGGACCAGATGGAGCCAAGAATAAAAAATGACATATTAAAATAACACAGTACGAAGAAGAAGCTTCTTCGCTTCTTACCCGTAGGCAGGTCGATCGGGCGGTCGACTGCCCCTCCTCTTAGGTCGACCGACCGTTCGACCTAGGGCGTGGTTAGGTTGACCCCTTAGTCGACATAGCCTAATATTTTTTTTTGATTTCTTATTTGTCTCGTATCTTTCTCATATTAGCTCATATTCTGACGTTCTATATATGGAAATTGACCAGAAAATTACCATGGACACAATGGTACAACTCCCATGGCTCAATTCTGATAATTTCACAAAGTTATTTTATCATTTCATTAATTAACGAATTAATTATTATGGGTTAAATTTCGGGTTGTTACATTTATATTCACTAACAAATACGCTCTCTTATCTATTAATACACTCAAATTCATTCTAGGGTACTACTGACCCTATCTCGAATGAGTAATCCCCACCAAAGCCAAGGTTCTCGCTTAACCTTCAGCTCTGATACCAAGTGTAATGGCCCAAAATTTTCGACCTTCAAAAATCGACATCAATACGTTCACTGTATAGCATGCCGAGCAATCGAGAAATACTAGATCATTAGGGGTGAAGAAGAAAATAGAAAACACAATACATAGAATCTCACAATCACAACGGAACAAAATATAATATATAATAGTAACAGACTTTTATACAAAAGAATCTGTAGTCGTTAATATATATACAATCATTAGAGTACAACAACTAATAATCAATCTGGACAGCTATAATAACTTGTCCTTATAATTACCGAACGTTCAGTTTAACACACACAGCGGAATATAAATCAAGTATGTGATATACGTCTGAAATTCTCCAGCTCATCTCCTGAGCTCCATAGCATTCTAACCTGAATCTGTAACACTCTGTCTGACCCGAGCATTATAATAAAATAACACCCGAGTCAGTCTGGAAAACCAGCGTGAGAAAATACACTCAATTTGAATTTAATTATATTTCAAAAATCCTTTGAAAAACAAAGGTATCTCGTAAGATCACGCCACACATAAACACGACGGGTTTTTACCTTGAGATAACCAAAACATTTTATATCAAAATCATCTGATATTAAAATAGTATCTAAGAAAGTAAAAGAAAATAGCTAAAATGCTTGCATCTTACATTTCAGCAATATTTGGTATACAATCAAAACCGTATAGGCTCGTAGTGGATATTGGATTCCATACAATGACTGGGCTACTGGGGTACTGCCCGTCATAGTACACCTCTAGAAAAATGTATCGAGGACCTCGCTTGAATCCCCTACCAACAAAAGACAGGCCTATCCCTAACCTGGATAGTACCGAATATGTTATCACCCCGCGTGTTCCCACCCTAATCGAGCGATCTCTTTTTCATGCACAACCATATCCATAATTTTAATATAATATATCCGAGGGTATCTAGAAAGGTGAAAGCATATCCTACTTAGGTGCGACCCACTTAGCCCTGTTGCATCTCCATTGTTTTAGTCATTCCCGGTTGATGAGGCTTAAGGCTACATTTTACCTTTAGAATAGCATTCATACTTGGAAAGATAACACTGCCTTCCAGTCAATAATGCAATGATAGAATTCATCCATACAAGTTGTCCTGGGTTTGGACAAACCAAACCTCTAAAACCACCATCTCCGTTATCTTCATGATAACACAATTCGTAACGCAAAAATCGGATCGAAGTGATTTTGGATAATTGAATCTGATCCTGGTATCTTCAAAACGATCAACGAATTTGGCTAGATTTGATAGTCGGTTATTTATCTATCAAATAACATCCATAAGCAGTCAATAGGCCTTATTTTATAAATCTTTAAAACATTCGTTCAAAATAACTTTACAAGATATATATATATATATATATATATATATATATATATATATATTCAAAACTCTTCCAGTGTTTCCAATGTTAGAAAACAAATTCAAATTCTTATATCCACAACGGGATATTTTTCAAATCATCTGAGCACATAGAAATATTTCAAAACTCCTTTTATAATTCATTACTTAGAAAATATTTCTGTACAAATCATTTTTTGCAAGAATATTTCCAAAGCCTTTTTAATCCAATAGTTGGAAAAATAATTACAAGTATATTTCCAAAAGCATTTCTAATGTCCATATTTAGTAAATATTTCCCAACTTATCTCGACTGATATATATATTCTCAACGTAAAAGATTTCCCTTTTATTTCTTCATTTATAACATTTTCCCATTCATTTGCAAATTTTCAACCCATTATAGCTCATTTTATAAATTTCCGAAATCAATTTCCAATTCTCTTTACAATTTCGAAAAATCCAATTATACTTATTTATAATTCCATTTGACACTTATAACTTCTTTTATGAATTCAATGTCATTTGCGAAGTTTCTGTATTCCAACGTTTAGGAAATTTATTAAGTTTCCAAAATCCAATTATAAGATTTCTCTTATAAAACCTCACCCGTCAAATAAAACTCAATTTACAAATCTCGAGAGAATTTATAAATAAATTCCAATCATTCCAAATCCCTCTATATATAAGTCTAATAAGTATTTTTAAAGAATAATAATTTATTTTTAAAAACAAGCTTAAGTAATATTTAAATATTAAAACACTTTAAATAAAAACTATTTTCCAATTCATTTAAAATAAAACTAATTGTTTTACAAAACTTATTATAAAAATTTGATTTCATTTCAATAAATATTAAATAATTGAATAATCCACTTCCCGTAAATATTTCAATACTAAACAGTTTAAATTACATAGTTTAATAAATAAAATTTTCCTTTCTAAAATAAAACTATACTTCTTAATAAAAATATATTTTTAAAATTCCAATAACCAGTTTCAATCTATAAATCCCTCTCGATTCACAACACACCGATTTCATTCCGATTCCCTAACCATTCTAACTTTTCAAAATAGAATCCACTATTTTTCCCAAAACTGATTTTCAATCTCGATATAAATTCACACTGGAAGTTATATCTCCAATTTATCAACTGATATCATTTCCCTTATTTATAAACATCGTTTATAAATTTTATAAACAGATTTACATTAATCACTCCATTTATAAATCGATTTCTTTTAAAATCCCATTTACAAATCTATTACTCAATAAATTCAAATTATTTCTTAAACTCATTTAAATTTCCAATTCCGAGTTCTTTGCCATATTTTTCAGAAATATCATTTGAAAATCCATTATTAAAAATCTTTATATGAATTGTTTTAAATTTCTACTTAAAACATTTTACGAATAGTTAAGTACAACTCCAATCCATTTATTTGTTTATCCAAATCGGTTTCCTTTAAAAAATAATCCAAATTTCGATATAAATATTTTTATATACAAAATCTTCTTAAAATTCCTTAAAAATTCAAAAATAACATTTATGGTACTTAAAATACCAAAATTAAGGTCAGTGCTACTATAGCATCCAAACATTCAAATCACACCATAATCCATAACATGAAATTCAATTACATCATATATCATTATATATGAAAAACAATCAATATATATTTGAGGAATCCAGTTGGATCCCTTCAACTTGTTTCCTTGCATCCACAGATGTTAAATAACATAAAAATACCAATCCCGCTTAGAGGCGGGATATCGCGGTAATATAGGGTCATCCGCTATTATGCAGGGCGCATAGGGTCTCATCCACTCCAATAGGCGGAAAATATATCCAACTACTAATATATACTACTAATAGATAGATATATAGATATAACATGGCATTCACTGATAATAATTAATCCATTCATCCAGTCAGCCAATCAATAAATTTCAATTTCTAAAAATTAAACTAGTTACCCAAATCGAGTGAGATTTAATCACCTTGATTTTTAATTTGCAATTCGTTCCAAATTAATTCTATTGTGTAGATTCCACAGCCACGACTCCCACATGGCTGATTCCGTTCGATTGAACCTCGTATACGAAATTTTGAATTGTATAAATTAACGATTTCAATTTTTATTATAATAAATCTATTAATCACTTAATTTAAACTAGTTTCTGATAAATGAACTAAATTTACCTTAATTCCATTTCTCCAATAAAAACACAGCGGCATGCCCCAGAGATATGCACGCTTGTCCCCTCTTTGAAAAATGACATTTACGTCCCACCCTAAACCGTCGTGTCACATACAGATCGTACCCACTAGAAAACACCGCACTAGCCATAATGCTCGCACCACTCTTCACCATTATCGCAACCCACATCGCCACATCGACCTTCCCCCAACCAGCGTCCAGTGCGCACACGGGCGAGTCCTCCACCCATCAACGTGAAGCCGTGAACCTCGTCCAGACCTCGCCACTCTCCCTCCCAATTTAAAATCATTTGTAGCAAGCCCCTAAACACGATGTCGACTTCGACTGTTTCCCACCACGAACGCCTACCATCCATAGCTCGAGTTCGATCTTCAAGGCCAGTCGCTTCGCTTTGAGTTCGGCCAGAAGATCGCATCGAATGACTTTGTCGCAGTTATATTTTTTTTTATTCATTCGAATTTGATTTCGATTTTTTTTCAATCTTGCTTTGAAATCTCCAAAAGAGGTGTAACGACCCGCTATTTTCAAACATTGGCATCCGCACATGTTGGACTTGAATAGCTCAAAATATCAGATTGTTAATTTATATTTGGCAAAACTCAGTATATATAGTAAATAAATCAATCACAGAATCATAGACATAGAGTAATATAATAATGCAGCGGAATAGATAAATTGTAGTTCATGAAGCTACTATATAAACATCAGAGTTAGAAATAATATATAACAGAATATCTCAGATACAGTGAAGTCTGCAATACAAACAGATGGCCTCTCTGAACAAATCAACTGGAAAAGATGGAAGCTGAATCGATAGTTAGATCTCCAAACGAAGCTCCAAACCCCAAAGGTGGGTCTCAAATGCTGTATCACTCAGTCTGACCAGAGCGTAAAGCAAAACACAAAACACTCGAGTCAGGATTAACATTCTTATATCAATAAATCCAACTCAACTGAAATATCAACTGAAATACAAGTAACTTAAAGGATGTTTGGGATAACCATCCTCTAAGGATCCATGGAACTATCTACAATGTAGAAATATACACTATAACACCGTGGTCATTTCAAATTAATTTGTACTTCCAAACTAAGATATCAATTCATTTCAAATATATCTATTTTCCAAAATAGTATATGTATATTAAATAATTAATAAAGTAAAGTATTTGCAATTTCCTCAAATTTCACAAATCGCTTCAAAATCAACTTGACTTCCCATTCAAATCAAATTCAATCTCAATTTATCAAATTTCCATTCAATTTATCAAATTTCCATTCAATTCAGTTTTTCTAAATAACAAATTCAAATTATATTGATTTCAAATACAGATCTGAATCACAACCAAACCATTTAAATTCCAGTATATTTCAAAGCTTTAATATTCAACATTTCAAAGTTCAATTTAACAGTTTCGTATAAATCTCGATTTAACCTAGTTATTATTTAGTCTTGAGATATTCACTTAATAAATTCAGTATTATTTTAATAACTTAAATTTACCTTTAAACTAAATATTCCTTTCGATTTGTTTTAAACTTGAAATATCCATTTAATCACTTTAAATCAAAAAATCAAGTTATAAAATCAAATCTTAAACTTCAAATTCAATAGTTCAAATCGATTTAATTAAGTAGAATTCTTAATTAGATACAATTTTACATAATTCAACTTTATCTTCCTTAACTTATACAATCCTTGAAAAATCTGTTCAAAGATATACTACTTAGACATAGTATATTAATTAACTCAAACTTTATTAGATTAAAGTTTATTATTAAATCTACTTTAATAAAAACTTAAAACTATTTCCAATATTAAATAAAACAATACATATATTCCCTTTTCAAAACCATAGAAATCATTTTTTTATATTTATATATAGACCAACGGTGTCTGTATATAATTTCCTATCCTATGGTCAAGTGATACGGATATTTATCATTTCAATCCATAACTTATGTATATGGGTAGATATCATTTCGACCCGTAATCCCAAATTTAATTCAAATGAAAATCGCTTGGGTCTATCATTTCAACCCATAACGATTTTCTCCTATTCTAAAGTCCGTTCGGGTATGTATCATTTCAACCCATAGTGAATTCTATACTAACATGGAACTTGTAGAGTGATAACAGATATGATAATAATAATAATAATAATAATAATAATAATAATAATAATAATATCAACTACAGGCATATATCATTAATATCAATATAATATAAACAACAAGATATGGTGTCATATCCCACAGGTGAACATTTACAGATAATAGCATATATAACAACTTAAATACTACAGCTGCATATTTCAATTGTCGTTTCAATTGGAATCAAATTTAATAAATACAAGAACGTTAATCATGAGTGATTGCTCACCTTTCGAGGCTAGAGAGATAGACAATGAAGTTTTAGTTACGAATCCAAGCACGAATTCCAAAGTAAAGCAAGATTGGCACGAATTGATGAAAATGGATCAGATCAGAACTGGAACGATGTAGATAAACGGTATAAGCGACTTATATAACCATATATAACTATATATATAAAATTAGGTTCTAAATTCAAACGTATTAAATTAAATATATATTCATATTTCAAAATCATTGTTTTAAATTAAACACAAATATTAAAACAAACCTATCTACATGGTATATTTTGAAATAAATATATATATACTTTGAAATCGACAATATATCTAACAAATATAAAACTGGTATATATATACTTATTGTTCTATATAGAATAATATCAAAAAGATCAAATGTCTACATCTTCCCTAGATTTCAGAATAGACTTAAACCAGATTATATAATTCATAACCATTTATACATAAACGCGCTAAAATATAAAACATATATATATATTGTATAATACAAACAACTTACCTAACAATATACTTAAGAGAACATATACATACATATATGAAAACTTTATACTTTGTTTTCTTTTCAAGATTCCCCAGATAAAATAAACATAATACATATACACGAACACAACTGTTATAAATTTTCTTAATAGTATAATAAATTGCAAATATTTATACGGTAACTTACTTGTATAAGACTAATATGTATTATATACAATTGCCATACTTAAGTATGTCCAACTAACAGATTTTTTTTACAACCTATGTGCAGCAGCAAAATATAAACTATATAAAAATTCAATAGAATAATATAATTCGCCAACATATTTTCCAACAAAATAAAGTAAAATAAACTAAATATTTATGTACTAATATAAAATCAGATTATATAAAATATATAGATAAACATATATATAAACCTATATACAACCAGTTTATAACTTATATACTATACAAATAAACAAATAGGTAAATACTGAGATTATATATATATACCTATACACGTGTTTGAGAAAGAGGATGGGAAGCGCGACACAAGAGGGGCGGTCAGGCTAGAAGGCAGGGTGTTTGTTGCTACGTTGGTCGGGAGGCGGGCTGCGATGCGTCAGGGATCAGGTGGAGCATGAGATGGTATCGTCGGCACATGGAAGCGGAAGCACGGGCTGAGGCGGGTGGATTTTCCGCGTCTCGGAGGGCAAGGCTATGGCGAGCTAATTCGGTCGGAGAGGCTATGGGTTTGGGTGGGGTCTCATGGTGAAGTAGGCGAGATGGTTGGAGGTGATGCTCGGCTACACGGTGGGTTCAAAAGTTCGGCCAGGGGATGATGTGGCACGACAATGAAGTGGAGGCTTGGTGGGTGGTGGCGGATTCAGTGGGAAGGGGGTTGCTTCGGTTGTTCGAAGGGAGAAGTGAAGTTTGATTGGAAATGAACAGAGAAATGGGTCGGTGGAAGCTTTGGTAAGGGGTGAGCTACAGGGAGAAAATAATAATGATGACAAGCTTCAGATCTAGAAAGAAGACTGGAGCCTGCTCATAATATATTACTTTTTACGTTACCAATGTATTTACTTTATTGAGGAGGAAACGGTAGGATAGGAATAGACATAAGTTTGAATTATACAGGGGTTTAAAGTAGTGGCCACGGTACTCCCAAGATTCAGCTGAAATATTATGATAATTTATTGCTTGCGTGGGCTGCACGTTTCAAATTTGAAGAGACAATGGAAACAAAAAGTCACAAATTTCGGTACGGTACGACGCACAGTCTTACCGTTTCCGTCGCGTACCGGACCTCAAAACAAAGAAATAAATATACCATGGTGATCAAGATGACGAGATGATCAAAATGGTATACAGATATCAGTGACAGGATCATCCGATCAAAAAGTCGATACAGACACTGATATACGTTGCTATTCCGTACGGAAAAATCCAAACGGAGCTAGAAACATCCGAAATTAGCGAAATGAATTACGTAGTCTTATTCAGAGTGTTCTAAATAAATTTTCTTATGTTGACATATTTAGGTTTCGGAACACTTTTAAATTCAACTGTTATTAACCGATTTAAATTGAAATAAAATTTCACAATAAAATAAACTTCAATATTATCAGATGAAAATTTTCCAGTTGCTACGTTTAAATAGACATATGCCAAAAATAATTTTTTTATTTTCAAATTTTACTGTTTAAAAAATTTCACAAAATTTCAATTAATTTAATACATAAAATCACTAAAATTTTTGGGTCATTACAATCTCCCCCACTCAAAACTTTTCATCCCCGAAAAGGAAGGAGGTAGGAGAATAGAACAACCAAAAGTAAAGTAGATTGAAAGTCAGGATTAAACAATTAATTTGAAACTATATAAATTTTACTTGAAATATTCATTTGAAAACTTCATTTGTAATTCTGTTATCTTTAATACTTTAATACCTTCCAAATCTCATTTGTAAAATTTCTTGCTTCCTTTATAAATACCATTTATATGTTTAAATAACACCTTTATAAATATACAAAAACTATTTGAAAACAATTATTTACATTATTACTTATAATTACAAATAAGGTATTTGAAAACATTAAATCCATAATTCATAAATTTATTAATTTTTATCTCAAGATACTTTTCAAATATTATTAATACATCAATAATCATTTACTTTAAATATGTTTTATTTAATTAATAACTTCTAAAATATTTATAACACTAATTTTTTTTATTAAACCATGTAGTATAATAAATAAACAATATTTTAAAAGGATATATTCAACAAGGAAAAGAAGGTAGATTCCGAAAACAGAATATAGGTGAATAAATAGAGCTAAGCAGATAAGGTAGATTCAAAAGAATAGTATCGAGCATGAATAATTAATTCAAACTATAAGAATTTCAATTTCAAATATTAATACAAAATTTCTTTGTTGGAAACACTTTAATAATAAAATACCTTTATAATAAAATAATTTTATAACTCGATGTTTCAACAAGTTTATCCTCGTTCTTGCAGACTCTGGCCATGCGTTGATCAGGCGCAAAGCTAGAATTCTCCAGGTACTTAGTAGACTCGTTTCAACACCCAGTGAAAATACTGGAAAAACTTTTAAAAACAGATATGGAAAGTACAATCCAAACAAAACAACCAAATCATGTCGATCATGGATCGCGGATACACAATGGTTACGCCTGGATTCCCCAGGAAACATCCATACCCGTAGGCCCACCCCAGCACTGCGATTACGCTATGAAGACTGGTAGTACCGCAGATACACAATGGTTACGCCTGGATCCCACAGGAAACATCCGTACCCGTAGGCTCTCGCAGCCCCTACTGATTACGCTACCAAGCGACCCAATAGATCGCAGATACACAATGGTTACGCCTGGATCCCCAGGAAACATCCGTACCCGTAGGCTCTCGCAGCCCCTGCGAATTATGCTATGCAGTCGCGCTCGTAAGACCATAGAGATCGCCCATGGAATTCGATGGACACTCGAATATCATATCGGAAACCCAAATCAGAGAAAAAATATCGATAGAATGAATCCACAATGTGGCCACAAAGCGGATATCAAGCAGAAGGCACTTTCCATATCTTTACTTTGAAAATATGTATCATATAGTACCTTTTCAAATCACTTTCAAATACCTTACTTATATAAATTCCAATATATATAAGATTTCATTTTCAAATCGAATACTTTCCAAAATCAATAGTATATCAAATCACACTTATATAGACTTCGATTATATAAGATTTCACCTTTCAAATTGAGTACCTTTCCAAATCAATAGTTTTCAAATCAACTTCATACTTATACAAATCAATTTTATAAGTTCGATAACTCCCAAATCAAGTATTTAGTAAAACAAGGTTCTCAATTTCAATTCGTTTCAATATCAGTCCAGTTTCAAAATCATATACGATTTCACTAAAAAAAATTCTTCCAAATTAAATATCTTTAGTTTCAAAGTTTCCAAAATAATAGGTTTAGAAAATAATTCAAGTTTCCAAATCAACCTAATTTACGTCAAACAAATTCATTTCCAAAATCATCATATAAATACTAGGTTTTAAATTCCAATCTATTTTCGAAACCAATTATTTTTCTCAAAATAAATTATGCCCCAAATGATTTCCCAGTTTATAACCATTCCTTTAAATCCTTTAAACTATTTATTTTTATTTGAAAGATCCACTTTACCTTTTGAAAATTATTATATATATATATAGTTTTATAAAAGATGTTGCTAAGTTAAAACATTTAAAACTAAATTTTATTCAAAACATTTCAAAACTAAATCCCATATTAGTATAATTCAAAATAGTCTTATTCATTTACTTAACAAAACAGTTTCAAATTTATTTAAATCATATTACTTCATACTTTAACATACAAAACTAAACTTATATACTTTATCAAATAACTTATACCTTTCAAAATTACTTAGCTTTGAAAATTTAACCTCGATTTGGAAGTGTTCGAACATTCAAAATAGTCGGAGAAATCAAATTTTAAATCCAAGAGTTGGAAATCAACAGCAAATCAATAATTCAATTTCAATAGATAGGGTTATACCAAATCAAATCCGAAACTCGAGGACTGAACACCAGTTTACTTCTAATCATTTCAAATATATATATATATACATATATCTTTCGAATATCAAATCATTCTTCGGAATTTGAAATCAAAATTGGTTTCACAATATCAATCGCTTAGCAAAGCTACTAAAATGGCCTATCCCCCACTCTAAAACTCGAAAATCCATATCGATGATGCGTGCACTCATCACCGATATAATTCTCCAACGACATAAGTGAGTTCTGGACTTCTATTTTCTTGAAAACTTCTTTGAAATTTCTTTGAAATCATTGGAATTCATTTGAATTCATTTGAAACATTTCTTATTCGAAAACTACTTTTAAATTGTATTATTATATATTTTCCAAAATCTTAAAATCAATTTCAAAATACCGGAGTTCAATTCCTCGAAATTCAAATTCAAAACCCTTTAGTTATAAATCATTTTTATATAAATCAAATTTCTTATAAAATTTTCAAAATTTCAAATCCTTTCGAAACTTCAAATTCTAATTTTTAAAAAGGTATATAATCCTTATCGAAAACATTTTCACTTTTATATATATAGAATAAAATCATACTTATCAAGATAATAATTTTGATATATAAAACAATTTCTAAAATACAAACAAGCCCGATTTTTCAAAAGATGATTCAAGAATGGATATCAAACAAAGATAGAGATTCAAATTAGAGGAACTCTTAATCAAATTGAAATATGATTCAAAGATAAGCTCGAATGAAGATGAGATAATTAAATTTAAAAATAGAAGATGGATATACTTATATAAATCGCGGGCGACCTTAACTGGGTCAACCGTGACTTCAGGAATATGATCGATGCAGGATTCTAGGGCAAATCGACATTCGATCGCCAAAGATAGAATTCGGCATAGCAAGGGATAGAAGCATCTAAACCAAGGGTATAGAAATCTATGGTAAATCAATGCCAATTGTAAAGGAATTTCACCCCTTTAAAATCATTCGAAGATTGGCGAGATTGCCGATTTTTATAGAGATCGTTCGAAGCGGAGTTATGGGATGCTCCAGAATCAAAAGAATACAAATAGGGAAAGACAAGAATGGATTTCAGAACAAGTGGGAGCGTTCCAAAATTCAAAGGAAACCGAATCAAAGAGGAAGAGATTCAAGCACGAACGAAAGCAATTCTGTAATTATATCTACTACATATGCAAAGTTTTGCCTAAAACCAGAGCTCTGATACCAACTGTAACGACCCGCTATTTTCAGCCATTCGCATCCGCACATGTCGGACTTGAATAGCTCAAAATATCAGATTGTTAATTTATATTTGGCAAAACTCAGCATATACAGTAAATAAATCAATCACAGAATCACAGACACAGAGTAATATAATAATGCAGTGGAATAGATAAATAGTAGTTCAAGAAGCTACTATATAAACATCAGAGTTAGAAATAAAATACAACAGAATATCTCAGATACAGTGAAGTCTCTAATACAAACAGATGGCCTCTCTAAACAAATCAACTGGAAAAGCTGGAAGCTGAATCGATATTTGGATCTTCAAACGAAGCTCCAAACTCCAAAGGTGGGTCTCAAATGATGTATCACTCAGTCTGACCCGAGCGTAAAGCAAAACACAAAACACTCGAGTCAGGATTAACATTCTTAGATCAATAAATCCAACTCAAGTGAAATATCAACTGAAATACAAGTAACTTAAAGGATGTTTGGGATAACCATCCTCTAAGGATCCATGGAACTATCTACAATGTAGAAATATACACTATAACACCGTGGTCATTTCAAATTAATTTGTACTTCCAAACTAAGATATCAATTCATTTCAAATATATCTATTTTCCAAAATAGTATATGTATATTAAATAATTAATAAAGTAAAGTATTTGCAATTTCCTCAAATTTCACAAATCGCTTCAAAATCAACTTGACTTCCCATTCAAATCAAATTCAATCTCAATTTATCAAATTTCCATTCAATTTATCAAATTTCCATTCAATTCAGTTTTTCTAAATAACAAATTCAAATTATATTGATTTCAAATACAGATCTGAATCACAACCAAACCATTTAAATTCCAGTATATTTCAAAGCTTTAATATTCAACATTTCAAAGTTCAATTTAACAGTTTCGTATAAATCTCGATTTAACCTAGTTATTATTTAGTCTTGAGATATTCACTTAATAAATTCAGTATTATTTTAATAACTTAAATTTACCTTTAAACTAAATATTCCTTTCGATTTGTTTTAAACTTGAAATATCCATTTAATCACTTTAAATCAAAAAATCAAGTTATAAAATCAAATCTTAAACTTCAAATTCAATAGTTCAAATTGATTTAATTAAGTAGAATTATTAATTAGATACAATTTTACTTAATTCAACTTTATCTTCCTTAACTTATACAATCCTTGAAAAATCTGCTCAAAGATATACTACTTAGACATATTATATTAATTAACTCAAACTTTATTAGATTAAAGTTTATTATTAAATCTACTTTAAATAAAAACTTAAAACGATTTCCAATATTAAATAAAACCATATATATATTCCCTTTTCAAAACCATAGAAATCATTTTATTTTATTTTATATATAGACCAACGATGTCTGTATATAATTTCCTATCCTATGGTCAAGTGATACGGATATTTATCATTTCAATCCGTAAATTATATATACGGGTAGATATCATTTCGACCCGCAATCCCAAATTTAATTCAAATGAAAATCGCTTGGGTCTATCATTTCAACCCATAACGATTTTCTCCTATTCTAAAATCCATTCGGGTATGTATCATTTCAACCCATAGTGAATTTTATACTAACAGGGAACTTGCAGAGTGATAACAGATATGATAATAAAAATAATAATAATATCAACAGCAGGCATATATCATTAATATCAATATAATATAAACAACATGATATGGTGTCATATCCCATAGGTGAACATTTACAGATAATAGCATATATAACAACTTAAATACTACAGCTGCATATTTCTATTGTCGTTTCAATTGGAATCAAATTTAATAAATACAAGAACGTTAATCGTGAGTGATTGCTCACCTTTCGAGGCTAGAGAGACAGACAATGAAGTTTAGTTACGAATCCAAGCACGAATTCCAAAGTAAAGCAAGATTGGCATGAATTGATGAAAACGGATCAGATCAGAACTGGAACAATGAAGATAAATGGTATAAGCGACTTATATAACCATATATAAATATATATATAAAATCATGTTCTAAATTCAAACATATTAAATTAAATATATATTCATATTTCAAAATCATTGTTTTAAATTAAACACAAATATTAAAAATAAACCTATCTACATGGTATATTTTGAAATAAATATATATGTACTTTGAAATCGACAATATATCTAACAAATATAAAACTGGTATATATATACTTATTATTCTATATAGAATAATATCAAAAAGATCAAATGTCTGCATCTTCCCTAGATTTCATAATAGACTTAAACCAGATTATATAATTCATAACCATTTATACATAAACGCGCTAAAATATAAAACATATGTATATATATATTGTATAATACAAACAACTTACCTAACAATATACTTAAGAGAACATATACGTACATATATGAAAACTTTATACTTCGTTTTCTTTTCAAGATTCCCAGATAAAATAAACATAATACATATACACGAACACAATTGTTATAAAATTTTCTTAATAGTATAATAAATTGCAAATATTTATACGGTAACGTACTTGTATAAGACTAATACGTATTATATACAACTTCCGTACTTAAGTATGTCCAACTAACAGATTTTTTTACAACCTATGTGCAGTAGCAAAATATAAACTATAAAAATTCAATAGAATAATATAATTCGCCAACAGATTTTCCAACAAAATAAAATGAAATAAACCACATATTTATGTACTAATATAAAATCAGATTATATAAATTATATAGATAAACATATATATATAAACCTATATACAGCCAGTTTATAACTTATATACTATACAAATAAACAAATTGGTAAATACTGAGATTATATATATACCTATACGCGCGTTTGAGAAAGAGGATTGGAAGCGCGACACAAGAGGGGCGGTCAGGCTAGAAGGCGTGGTGTTTGTTGCTACGTTGGTCTGGAGGCGGGCTGCGATGCATCTGGGATCAGGTGGAGCATGAGATGGTATCCCCGGCACATGGTGGCGGAAGCACGGGCTGAGGCGGTTGGAGTTTCCGCGTCTCGGAGGGAAAGGCTATGGCGAGCTAATTCGGTCGGAGAGGCTATGGGTTTGGGTGGGGTCTCATGGTGAAGTAGGCGAGATGGTTGGAGGCGGTGCTCGGCTACATGGTGGGTTCAAAAGTTTGGCCAGGGGATGATGTGGAACGGCAATGAAGGGGAGGCTTGGCGGGTGGTGGCGGATTCAGTAGGAAGGGCGTTGCTTCGGTTGTTCGAAGGGAGGAGTGAAGTTTGATTGGAAATGAAAAGAGAAATGGGTCGGTGCAAGCTTTGGTAAGGGGTGAGCTATAGGGAGAAAATAATAATGATGACAAGCTTCAGATCTAGAAAGAAGATTGGAGCCTGCTCATAATATATTACTTTTTACGTTACCAATGTATTTACTTTATTGAGGAGGAAACGGTAGGATAGGAATAGACATAAGTTTGAATTATACAGGGGTTTAATGTAGTGGCCATGGTACTCCCTAGATTCAACTGAAAAATTATGATAATTTATTGCTTGCGTGGGCTGCACGTTTCAAATTTGAAGAGACAAAGGAAACAAAAGGTCACAAATTTCGGTACGGTACGACGCACAGTCTTACCGTTTCCATCACGTACCGAACCTCAAAACAAAGAAATAAATATACCATGGTGATCAACGCGACAAGATGATCAAAATGGTATACAGATATCAATGACAGGATCATCCGATCAAAAAGTCGATACAGACACTGATATACGTTGCTATTCCGTACGGAAGAATCCCAACGGAGCTAGAAACGTCCAAAATTTGCGAAACGAATTGCGCAGTCTTATTCAGAGTGTTCTACATAAATTTTCTCATGTTGACATATTTAGGTTTCGGAACACTTTTAAATTCAACTGTTATTAACCGATTTAAATTGAAATAAAATAAACTTCAATATTATCAGATGAAAATTTTCCAGTTGCTATGTTTAAATAGACATATTCCAAAAATAAAATTTTATTTTCAAATTTTATTGTCTAAAAAATTTCACAAAATTTCAATTAGTTTAATACATAAAATCAATAAAAATTTTGGGTCGTTACAAGAGGAAAAGATGAAGTTACATGATATAAAAGGGGTAGGAGTAGCTTGCGTATGAAGATAGGCCAGCAAGTTTGACTTTGGAGTTATATATAATATTATTTATTTCTCAAAATATCTCACTTAATATAAATTAAAACATTGAACTCCTATCGAGGCGTGTCGCCTGGCGTTCCTAAGGTTATACTGCTATTTTGAACTTAATGGAACATGTTTCGGACCTGATTCGATCGTATGGAAAAGATAGTTTTTTAAATCGACTTTTAAAATTAAATTCAATTAAATTGTTTCTAGGCGTTTTCAGATCGTACGACCAATGGTAAATCCAAAGGCTATGAAATTTGAAATTCGATAATAATTTACTATTATTTATCCAATGGAACTGGTTTTGTCAAATTCTGAGACTATGCCTCGGATCACTATTTTAACGCGTCCATTAAATCGACGATTTTCCAAACCGACGAAATATCTTGAAATTTTAGTTTTAATATCTTATTAACTCAATTATAATTCCAACAAAATTTATATCAAAATTAGAGATTGTTTTCGATTCATAGTCAACTCCAATTCAATTATTTAAACGATTTTCATTTTTAATTCAACACCAATAAATCGCTATATTTGGAACTTAAGTTTTATTCCACTTATTTAAACGATAAACTTCATATTAAAATTCCACTTACATTTCAAATTCAACATTTAAAATAAATTAAACGTTCATAATCAAACGATTAAAAATCCGGGTCGTTACAAATGGTTTGGTGATCGTAAGGCAAAAACCCGACCATGTTTATGTGCGACGTGGTCTTACGATATCTTTATTTTGAAAAGGTTTTATAACTTAATAAAAATCGAATTGGGTGTGTTTCTCACGCTGGTTTACCAGACTGATCCGTGTGTTATTATTTTGTAATAATGCTCAGGTCAAACCGAGCATATTACAAATTTAGATTTGATTGCTTTGGAGTTCAGGAGACGAGCTAAGACTAAGACGTATTCCTGTACTTGTTTATTCCACTACAGTGTTTGTTTGAAATTATTGGAAATTGTGAGGACAGGCTGATATAACTGTCCAGGCTGGTAATTATTGATTTGTGTACTCTGATTTAAGTTATGTATATTACAGTTTCATTTGTGTAAAGAGCTATTAATATTATATATTATTCAATCCGCTGTGAGATTCTATATTTGTTTAGTTTCTTCTATCTTTTACCTTCTTTCTTTTCCCCTAACAATTTGTCTTTCCGGCACTCGATTGTTCATCATGCAATATAGTGAAGGCATTGATGTCGATTTTCGACGATCGAAAAGTCGGGTCGCTACACGTGGCATCAGAGCTTAGGTTGGCGATATACCTAGGCTTTGGTGGGGATTACTCATTAGAGATAGGGTCAGTAGCACCCTAAAATGAGTTTGATTGTATTAATAGGTATGAGCGCGTATTTGTTAGTGAATATAAAATGTTTTACGTTGTATTGACTTACCAGTTGAGTGTTTATGAACTCTGGTCGGTACGGAATGTACAGCCGTATCGATAGGGGTTTCTAAACTCTTAAACAAGGTAAACCGACACGGTATTGTTTTGAAGAGGATAAATGAAATAATTTTACCCAAACTATATTTTGATATAAAAGAAATAATTTTCTGAAATTATTATATATGTATATATAATTGGGATGTTTGGTTGATATTATTATAATCCAATCAAGGCTATAAAAATTGAAATGGTTTATATAACCAAATAGAAACTATATAAGTATGATTATACATATGAGTTATAACTAAAAGTGGATCCATACTAGAATTTGGAAATTTAAGTCCTGGAAATTTTGGGAAATGTTTTAAATGTATTTGAGCTAAGTATTTGGGAATTTTTAAATCTTAGAGATTTTGGAAATGTTTTCCAAAGTAGTTTCTGAAGAATAATAGAGTATTACTTCGGAGATATTTCTGAATAGAATTTGTTTTAAAATGATTTTTGGAAGTAAGAAAGCACAGAACTCACTTCAATCGTTGGAGAATAATTATGGTGATGACGGCTGCATCACCAGTGTTCATTTTTGAGTTTCTAAGTGATGGATTGCTACCGTAGTGATTGGCTATGAATATTTGCTTTGGACTTGTTTGGTAAACAAGTTTTGTTTTAGAAATTCCAAAAGAGGATTGTTTCGGGAAAAACCAAGTTGTCTTAAAATTCCGAAAGTATGATTTGATATACAAAAGTGGATGTATGTATATTTATGATTTCAAAATGATTTGAAATAAAACCGGGTGATTGAAATATGGGATTTCCATTTAAATGATTTGTGAAGTCACGATAAAATTAGTTATTGAACTTATAAAATTGAGTTGATATAGATAAGAAAGGAAAGTGTGAATTTTAATCCTGGAATTAAAGTTTAACTTGAGTAAGTTAAAATGAATAATATGCGTTGAAATTTAACCTACGATAAGTTAAATAAAATTGAACTGGATCTAAATTAAATTGAGTATAAAGTTGAAATGTAAAATGATTATATAACTATAAGTTATGATTATTGAATGGAATGGATACACTTAAGCTTAAAGTGATATATATAATCTAGAGTTATGATTATAAGGTGTGGATGGACTAAAGTAAGCAATATGAGATTTTAAGTAAATAAGTTTTTGAACTTATGAATTGTGAAATGCAATGGTAAAACCAAAATGAAAATGGTTTGATATTATGGTAAAGAGATGGAAATTCAAAATTTTGAATTTTGAATGGAGGGTGAATTGGAATTGAGTAAATTGAATATAAACATGAATTGTGAAGTGATTATATAACTATATGTTATAAATATAGAATGTAAGTAAACTTAAGTGGAAATTCATAGAACTATGAGTAAATAAGTTTGTATAACTTATTAAACTGAGAAAGTGGAAAAGTATGACCGAGTTAAAATGGTTAAGTATTTGATAACAAGAAATGAATTCAATTTAAGAGTAAATGAATTGAATATGGTTTTGGAGTATGGATTGGATAAGATTGGGTATGAACTTAAGTTATAAAGTTGAATATGAACTTAAGTAGCGATATTGAATGTTATAATAAACCATAGAAATAATTTTATGAAATGGTTTATAAATAAATTAGCATGGAATGAAATGTCGTTCACTATAAAATAAAGTGAATAATATGTGAATTAAATGAAAGTGAATGGAAAAGATGTAATATAAGTTGGAAGTGAAATTAATATGAATGCAAGTGCATGAACCTGAGCTGAATTATTCGAGAATCGATTTACATGGAATGATTCCGAGATTAATAAAATGGATTTCAATATAATGAATGTGGATATGAATGGAATGCAAATGAATTAATTGTGAATTAGTTTGAAATTGAATATACATTGATTGGAAATGGATAATTGAATTTTTGAACCTTGTACTTATTTATGCATTCGAAATATACATGTTATAATATGTTTATTTATGAAAAACATGTGTTTAAGTTCGTTAAAGGAATGGAATGTTATGAAAATTTCATGGTTTTGGAACTTATGTGCTTATTTTGAGTAAATACAGGTACAGGGATGCTATTTGGATAGATTTTGGTTGTGTAATTTCATATAAATTAAACGAACTCGCTTAATAACGCTAATATAAGGTACTCTTATGCATTAAAAGTGAAAATGAGATAAATATGGATATATGTTGTATTTCCGACCGTGTGGGTCGATGTATATTATGTTTATCATATTGTGATATTGTAAAAGGTTCTCCGTACCGGGAAGACTCTGTCAAAAAATTTCAGAAATTTAGGGTGTTAGAAAAATTTTTGGAAATTTTTTGTTAACTAAAATTTGATTTGAAATTTTAGCTTGAAATAATTGAATTTGATGAATAAGTAGAAATTAATGGGTTTTGGTGAGACTAAAAGACTTAGGAAATGGTAATAACAGAATTTTAAACAAATGGGTTTTGAAAAAACATAGAAGGGTCTTTGAATAATAACTTGTTATTTGAACTTATTTTTTATTATTTATGGTTTAAAGGGAACCTTACTGACTTAAAGAGTTTATTGAATAAATTTGTTTAAATATGGAAAGAGTTTTATAAATGGTTTCGGAAATTTATAAATGAGTCTTTATAAATGGGGTTTTTGAGATTTATAACGAATTTTATATAAATAGATTAGAGATTTATAGAGAAATTTTATAAATAGATTTGGAGATATTTATAAAAATATAGAGATCTGGAAAGAAAAGGTTGATTTTCATGGTGTAATTCGAGGGGCATGGATTTCCTACATTTTACTATGGATTCGCTAGGATAGCGATGTAACCATTGAGTAAACTACGATCCATGATTGATACTGAACGATGCTTTCCATATCTATTTTTAAAATGTTATCGATTATTTTTTAAAGAAATGGTTTGTGAATATACTTATACCGGTAAGATAAGTATATGCATATTTTTATTTGAAAGATGATTTTAAGTTAATGGAAGATTAATCTAAGAGGCTTAGTGATTTCCATGAGAAATGAAATCTTTGTTTGAATGCTTGTTATTTGATAGTTAAAAAATCGACTATCAAATCTTGGCCTAAATATGTAATCCTTCTTAATTTTGTGGTACGGAAATATTCCCTATTTAACATCAAAGGATTTTAGCTCTTGAAATATCTAGGGGAAACACGAGAATTATATGGTACAGTTACCATCGGTAGTGCTATGCTGTACGTATAAACTCGTTTTGTTCTTCTAGGACAAATGATAAGGAGATCCATCCACTTAAATGATTAGGGGGTGATCCCCACTCTTATGTATTGTCTAATTATTTTCTAAAGAACCAGCATTGAGCATTCTGCAAAATTGACAATTTGTTTTCGGAGCACTAGGGAAGCGGAAGAGTGTACTCGTAAGAGATGGCTCAAAAACCGTAACCATTACGGAACCATATACAGTTTTATGGAGGAGTTTCGTGGTATATTGAGATGTTGGAATCCATGTTTGGATCTGAGACCCACTAGGGTATGGGAATCCATGTGAGATTCCAAAATCTATTTGAGATGTGAGAATCAATATGTGATCCTGATTGGGTTTTGGAATCCATGTGGGATTCAATGATCTATTTTAGTGATGGTGCGTGAGCTAGAATGCTGAACATAGCCCCATCAGCAGTAATGACTAAAATCAAAGATAGAAGGCTTGGCTAGTAGGGTTGGCAAACCCATAGGGTATAGTCAACTCCTCCTAGATATTACTTACAATTGTTATGCATGCATGGGGCGATGCACTCGGTCAAAGCGAGACCAGCTATGTTTTTCCTAAGGTACATCAATAGGGATGTATGCCGTTTTGGAAGGATATCTCTGATCCTTGTGCGGGAGGACCGTTCTTGAAGTACCGAGGACACCTCCATGGAATCCTACACAATTATCGAACGTGCCTAATCGATTTTTAATTTATATACCTAATATTGTTGTGATGTACATTCACGAGCATCACAGCTAATTTTTTGTTATTTTCACCCTTAGACATTATTATAATATCAATGGATTTTCTAAAGACAAGGTTTGGTTATCGTAAGGTAAAAACCCATCCATGTTTATGTGCGGCGTGCTCTTACGAGATACTTTTGATTTCAAAGGTTTTTATAACTTTAAATTCCAGTTGGGTGTGTTTTCTCATGCTAGTTTTCCAAACCGACTCGGGTGTTATTTTATTATAATGCTCGGGTCAGACCAAGAATATTACAAATTAGTTTGGACGCTTTTGGAGCTTCAGGAGACGAGTTGGAGGCCCAGAGACGTATTCACATACATGGTTATTTCTTTCCACTGTATTTATTGTTGTATTTATCAGCAATTGTAAGCACAGGCTGCTATAACTGTCCGGGCTAAAATAGGTTAGCACACTCTGATTGATGTATGTATATACATATATTACAGTTTGACTTTTTGTGTAAAGATTTATTGTATATTATAGATTATTTGTTTCGTTATGAGATTCTGTGTTGATTATTTTTCCTTTTATCTTCTCCCTTCTTCTTTTTTTCTAACAATCGGGTTTTTCCGACATTTGATTTGTAACGACCCAAAATTTTAGTCGTTTGGTTTTGAACGTTTAATTTATTTTCAAAATGTTGAATTTGAAATATTAATTTATTTTGAATATGGAGATTTTAGTTGAATTAGTGAAATGGTTTAAAATTTCAAATATATGATTAAATGGATTTGGTGAATAGCAAATTTAATATTTGAAATAGGGTAAATATGTGAACTTGGAGTTAAATGTGAATGGAAATGATTTCTAAAGTTGATTTAAAAGTCCATTTGAATTAGAGTGATGATAATGGACTTTTGAATGGAATTAAAAGTCGATAAATTAAAATCTGAAATTATATATATTAATTTAATAGTGAAAAAGAGCGAATTTAATATTTGAAATAATGTAAATAATTGGATTTTTGATTTAAATTGAATCAAGATGGTCTTTAAAGTGAATATAAATTCTATTTGAATTAGAATTGAGTTAGTAAGTTTTTTAAAACTGGATTTCCAAGTAATTTCGTCCAAGTAATTTCATCGATTTTGGAAATTGCTTGATTTTATCGACACGTTAAAATAGCGATCCGAGGCAGAGTCTAGTAATTCGACGAAACTAGTTCCATTGGATCCATAATAGTGTATTATTATTGGATTTCAAATTTTGTAGCGTTTGGAGCTACCGTTTGGTCGTGTGGAGCTGAAACACATAGAAATTTAATTAAAATAATTCGATTCGAAAATCTATCTTCCAAATACGATGGAATTGGCTCCCGATATATGTTCCATTGAGTTCAGAATAGGGGTAAAATATTATAAATGTAGGCGTATGCCTTGTTTGGAGTTCGTACAAAAAATTCGCATGAATAGTCGAAATATATTAAAATAATATATTTACGCGTATATATATATATATATATATATATATATATATACCCAACCCTCTCCAAAAACCTTAACCAAAGCTTGCAGCCGCCAGTTCATATTTCAATGGCCAAAAATCCATCCTCTTCTCCCTCAATTTTTGATCGATCCATCTACAATTAAACAAAACTTCCTAAACGAATATTGAAGAGCTCGTCGAGCTCGACGTATCCAACGGTGGAGATCATCTATCGTCGACCGTAGGAGGAGTAGGGAGGCCGCATTCTTGCACTGTTCGGGCTCGATTTCAAGCCAACGATAATAAGAGAGGCAGCGGAATTTGGGGGTGGAGGTGTGTCGTGGGTAGGCGCGTGCTTCTAGGGTGGTTGATCAACTTCTGGTTGCTCGTAGGAGGGTGCGGCAGATCGAAATCGAACGGCGTGACGGTTTCGTGTATTCCTGGAAGTGAACGAAGGAAGATGAAGAGAGCGGCTGAAGTCTCTTCCTCTAAAAGTAACAGCTCAGATCTAAGGTTTAGAAACATAAAAAAATATAAAAAAAAAGTGTAATTTATTTATATATAAATTCGTGAATTCTTATAAAATGCATATCTTTCACATACGAGGTCTGATTTAGACGAAACAAGCGGCGGTGGAATCGTAGCGACGAATACTACATTCTGGAATTGATTTGGAGACAATTGGAAATAGCTAAAATTTTAGTTTAAATCGAACGTCATTCGATTTGATTTAAAATTGGAATGTTTGGCAAAATTGAAAACTTAAGGTGAGTTAAACTCACTCATTTGGTTAATCAGTAATGTTTTATAGCGAATAAAATTTATTTATGCTGTTTGGATTGTTGAAATTGGTGATTATTGAAATTGATTAGGATGACGATATAGCAACTTGAAATGCTATTAGATTGGTTGAACCAGGTCTAAAATCATGATATAGAATCTCGAATTGCTATTAAAACTGTTTATGTTTATTTTTAAGCTTATTTCCAATATTGAATCATGTATGTTGGAATTGAAAAATGGATTGTTTAAAAATGACGTTGTACTAATATTTCCAGTATCGAAGTACTGAGGGCACCTCCGTGGAATACTACACAATTAGCGAACGAGCCTTATCGAGTTTTGATTTTAAACTAGTATTTTGTGATGTACACAGCACGGGCATCATAGCTACTTGATTATTATTATTTTAACCCTTAGACATTATTATAATATCACTGGATTTTCTATAGAAATGGTTTGGTGACAGTAAGGCAAAAACCCGACCATGTTTATGTAACGACCCCGGATTTTATATAAATTTAAATTGATAATTTAATAAATTTTTGAATAAAAATTTGTGAAATAAATCGATAAAGTGATGCGAGTTTCCCCGAATCAAAATAAATTTGGTATAAATCATTTAAACGTTAAATATTGTAAATATTGTATAAATGTGAATATATGTGTATATAGAGAGATATAAAACAATAATTATTAAAGTAAAATTTATGATAAATATTTAAACTAAAAATAGAAGAGAAATAAATATTTGAGTTATAAACAGAGATAATAAATAAATTAAATATATACTTGAATTTGAGACAAGTAATAAAACAAATAAAAATCATAAAAGATAAAATAAAAAGATAGGAGTTCATTTACATTATAAAACAATTAGACTTAGCAAAAGAAACAAAATATAAATGAGAAGAAAACATGGAAACAAGTAAATAAGTAAGAAAGAAAAAAGGAGACAAGTATGAAAGCTTGTGAAGGAAGCCACATCAAAAATATCCTCAAATATTTTTATAACAGCCGAAACAAAGGAACAAGCCAAATAAATAAAATTATATGCAAGATATCTTTAGCCTCCAAGATCTTGCTTGGTAAACAAAAATGGTACCAAAGCAATTAATTCTATATCCCTTAGTACATGACATTTTATCCAACTCGAGATGTACATCAGCCACCACTTGATAAAAATATCACTTGTACAACTTTCATTTCAGCTTAAACAAATAACATTATCACTTGTACAAATATACACCCTGTAAACCTCTTCTTTATATCAAGCCTTTTTATTTTATTTCATCCATCTTAAACTTAAACAAATGCAAGAACAAGTTTCAGCTTCAACTGGAAAATCAAACAACTGAAAAACAAAGATAATCTCCAATCTTAAAACTTGGAATGATCAACTCAGCAAACCTGGAATCAAGGCAGGCTCTATTTTCAAGCATTCCAGAAAGATCAACATCAAGTTTTCAAACTTCAGATAAAAAACAAATGCAAGTTTCCACATTCAAAGCATTTTCCAGGATTTAAAAATAATAATAATAGAAGTTTCAAAACCTGATCCTCTGTTCTTTGTTCTCTGCCCTTACTCACAGGTGAGCAAAATTTCCCACCTTAATCCTTTGTTTCTGTGAGAAAACCCCACTTGAATTTTCTTTTATGGTTTAAATGGTTGGATTTACATTTAAAAGTGTTGTTTAGATGCTGAAATATGCTTGCCTGGGTTGTGCATGTATGGGTATGTTTAAAGATAAGAATATGTATCTCTATTCATATGTTTACAGGGTTTTAGAAACTTGTTTCAAAGAAAAGAAAAATCCATATCTTTTTATTGAATCAATATTAGTTCTTGGATCCAAAAAAATATATTTTAGTTTTAGTATAATCTAGGGACTAAAATTCATTAACAGGTATGTAACTTTTGCAATATGCTTGTATTGGGAAAATAACAGTAGAAATCCTTTAACATGTTAAAAGCTATCACTCGAATTTACTGATTTAAGTTTATAACTTGAATCATCTTTAAAAGTTATGATTTTTAAAATAAATATCAAAATTTTTAATGATGTAATGAGGTTGCATTTTGGGTTCAACTGGAGATTGTATTTGGGGCAATCTTTGGCAATCTAAGGGGACGGAATGGTCGTGGGTTTTTCTGAAGGTAGGTGGATGATCAGGGAGTGGGAGAAAAATGCCAGGATGTTGATCAGAACCTTGTGGTAATGGTGGTTAATTTTTGAAGTTTGTAACCCTAGTTTCTACTGGGTTGAGTGTTTTGTTTGGTTCGTCATCTCTGGATGATCGAGTGTAGCCAAACTTAGGGGAATGGTAGAGGGGAGGTGGACGAGGCTATGACCGGAGTTTCACGTGTTCTGGTGGTTGTGGTGGCGAGAACGAGGCCATTTCCAGGTTGTATTTTGGTTCCAGTTCGAGCATGAACGCTCGATTTTGCTACGATGATTTCATCATCGTTTTGATGATCGGAATAGGGTTGGGGTTCAGTCGCCGATGAGGGAAGATGATCGAAGTTGGTCGGAGGTGGATGTGGCCACGGTGCACGTGCACGCGTGAAGTTTTCGTGCATCTAGAAGTGATGGAGATTGGGGAAGAAGGCTCGGGTAATATAGCAAACGAGTGAGCAGGCATTCGACTCGAAGTCGAACTCGAACTCGAGAGAAATTATTGAAGTACCGGGTCGAAAGTACTTAGAAGATTTTTAAGGTTGAAATTTTGGCACTCGGGTAAACTTTCGACAAGACTCGAAGTAAATGAGTATTTTCTCGGGGAATACCCGAAGTAGGTCTTGGGTTTTTAATTTCTAGTTTTTAAAACTTGAACAATTTAAGTAAATTTAATTTCTAAACTTATTTTTCTTAAAATAATGATTGTTGTTAGGTACAAATATGTAGTTAAAGGTTTGGAAATAAAAATATTTCTAAAAGTTAATTAAGTTTAATTAAAATGTTTTAAAACTTATATTTGAAAGGGGTTTATTTTAAATAAAACTTAATTAAGTAATTAAGAAGTTGATTTAATGTTTTAAATTTGTTAACTTAAAGTTAAGTTAATTTATATTGATTAATGATTTGTAATTAACTAAAGATCAATTAATTATTAATTTAAAGCTAATTAATTTATAATTAAGGATAATTAATTAAGAATAATTAATTAATTGAAGATTTATAAATTTATGAAGGTGATTAAGATTTAATTAATTGAAATTAATGATAATTAATCATGGATTAAAAGATGATTATGAAAGTAATTATGTGGTTAATTAGTTCAAATCACACGATTAATTCATCTTAATTAAAGATGATTGATTATTAACGAATGTTGTGTATTGGATTGATATTCCTGTTATGTGATTGTGATATTTTGTGATGTTAGTTGCTGTGTATTAATCTGTGATATTTGTGATATGTTTCTGGATGAATGTGAAAACCCTTGACCCGTAAACAACATTTGAATTTCGATGCGACAGGGAGTCGGATTCCAGTTGGATATCCGAAACCCACATCGAATTATAATAGTGAATCTTTGTGACTAATAAATTTATTTTATCTATGAATCTGTGAATGAAGATAAGCGTTATCGATTATACCACTTATCGATATATCTGTGATGATTGATGTTGCACTATTGTGTAAAACCCCTGGACCACACTCTTACACACACAAATATGGATTTCACGTGGAAATCGGTTAAGTCACAGATGATGTAAATTTAATGTTTTTGAAATTGAAATTTTAAATTTCAATTGATTTTTGAAATTGGAAATTTGGGTTTAAAGTGAAAAGCTTTTGAAATGGGATTTCAAAGATAAAAGTTATTTTGAATAACTTAATCGAGTTTTGAAAATTTAAATAATTTGATTTAAAATTGAATTCAAGTTTGAAATTGAATTCTATGATTTGAAACTAGGGGTTAAAGATGATGTACAAGTTATATACGGGTTAAACCATTTTAAAATTATTGATTTGGGAATTTGAATTTAATTCAAGGGTTTTAACTCGTGTAAATATAACTGGATTTTTCTGAAACGAAACTATTTGTTTTCAAATAGTAAAAGCTTTCACATAAGTAAAGGATTTCCAAATTGTGTTAACAGATTTCAAGTTTGAAATGGAATTGAAATGTTTTGAAAGTTATGAAATGAGTCTTTGATTCAAAGACCGGACTAGTTAATCCAACTTGAAATGGAATTGTTTTGAAAGGCTATGAATGAATCTTTGGAAACCAGTTTTGAAAGCTATAAGTTAAATCTTGACTTAAAGATTTAACGAGTTGAAATGGAAATTGTTTTGGAATCTATGAATGAATCTTTGTGAACGGGGTAAACTTTTTGAATTGAATCTTTTTGTTTAAAAGATTAAAAGTGTGGAAATTGTTTAAACCATTGAAGGTTTTTGAAATGAATCTTTTTATTTAAAAGATTGGAAATGGTAATTTGTTTTACCATTCGAATGAAAAGTTTTGGGCTTTAAGCTGCGATTTAACTGAGACCCCAGTATCCATATGATTTTTAATTGCGCTCGTTATTCGGTTTTGCCGGGAGAGGACCTTTGTGTCATATATCCCATTCCGAATAGTGATACGACGATATGGATCGCATTTGCTATATTACAGCATGATAGGGGGTTCTCGCTTCGTGGTTTGGTGGCGAACGGGAGACTCTTACCCCTACATGTCCCTGAGTGGGATGGGTTGGTTGTGACAGTCGAGAGGCTGGCCGTAAAAGCAACTGCGAGGTGCCAGTGTAAGCCATGGTGGGGCCGGGATGGTTGCAAAGCCTACCGGTTGTGACCGCCGATGGTTCGTTCGTTAAATTTGGTATTAGAGCTAAGGTTGAACTTTAGCTCAGGAGTATAACACATTAAGTAGCTCATTAGAGATAGGGTGAAGTATACCCTAGAATGAGTATTCCTCAGATATCCGTCCGTATGTCTCAGTAAATTCTTTTGCTATCTACTGATAGTGAGTATGAGTGCAAGAAGAGGATGAGATAGGGGACAGGGGAATACGACTATAAATGGTCAATACTCTGTAACAACGAGGAAACAATCTTTTCTCTATCAATCTCTTTTGTTCGTCATCTTTTCCTCAATTCTTCGATGATTTCTGGTAGATCCAGGAAGAAGATTTGATATATCTATATGGGGCATAAACTTTGGATGGACCAAAATTGTTTGTTTGGATGTATTGGTTGCTTTGTTTGTTATGGTTACTTTAGTTCTAAACTAAAATTCTGAAATCGTATCCATATATCTATCTATTCTTTGGGTCCTGATATGTTCTACGAATGGTTAGTTATCCCTTTGAACTAACCGATGCCACTGTATATTTCGTAGATCTGGATAACCCGAGTATTTTGTGAACTGTTAAATAGATTCGTTCTTGTATCTGTTATCGATATTCTGATTTGGTAAGCCAAATGCAGAATAGATATTCTGTTGATTTGATGAAATATTCTTCATTTATCTTTGTGTCTCCCTGGCAAATTTCGAGGACGAAATTCTTTTAAGGGGGGAAATCTGTAACGACCCTGGATTTTATATAAATTTAAATTGATAATTTAATAAATTTTTGAATAAAAATTTGTGAAATAAATCGATAAAGTGATGCGAGTTTCCCCGAATCAAAATAAATTTGGTATAAATCATTTAAACGTTAAATATTGTAAATATTGTATAAATGTGAATATATGTGTATATGGAGAGATATAAAACAATAATTATTAAAGTAAAATTTATGATAAATATTTAAACTAAAAATAGAAGAGAAATAAATATTTGAGTTATAAATAGAGATAATAAATAAATTAAATATATACTTGAATTTGAGACAAGTAATAAAACAAATAAAAATCATAAAAGATAAAATAAAAAGATAGGAGTTCATTTACATTATAAAACAATTAGTCTTAGCAAAAGAAACAAAATATAAATGAGAAGAAAACATGGAAACAAGTAAACAAGTAAGAAAGAAAAAAGGAGACAAGTATGAAAGCTTGTGAAGGAAGCCACATCAAAAATATCCTCAAATATTTTTATAACAGCCGAAACAAAGGAACAAGCCAAATAAATAAAATTATATGCAAGATATCTTTAGCCTCCAAGATCTTGCCTGGTAAACAAAAATGGTACCAAAGCAATTAATGCTATATCCCTTAGTACATGACATTTTAGCCAACTCGAGATGTACATCAGCCACCACTTGATAAAAATATCACTTGTACAACTTTCATTTCAGCTTAAACAAATAACATTATCACTTGTACAAATATAAACCCTGTAAACCTCTTCTTTATATCAAGCCTTTTTATTTTATTTCGTCCATCTTAAACTTAAACAAATGCAAGAACAAGTTTCAGCTTCAACTGGAAAATCAAACAACTGAAAAACAAAGATAATCTCCAATCTTAAAACTTGGAATGATCAACTCAGCAAACCTGGAATCAAGGAAGGCTCTATTTTCAAGCATTCCAGAAAGATCAACATCAAGTTTTCAAACTTCAGATAAAAAACAAATGCAAGTTTCCACATTCAAAGCATTTTCCAGGATTTAAAAATAATAATAATAGAAGTTTCAAAACCTGATCCTCTGTTCTTTGTTCTCTGCCCTTACCCACAGGTGAGCAAAATTTCCCACCTTAATCCTTTGTTTCTGTGAGAAAACCCCACTTGAATTTTCTTTTATGGTTTAAATGGTTGGATTTACATTTAAAAGTGTTGTTTAGATGCTGAAATATGCTTGCCTGGGTTGTGCATGTATGGGTATGTTTAAAGATAAGAATATGTATCTCTATTAATATGTTTACAGGGTTTTAGAAACTTGTTTCAAAGAAAAGAAAAATCCATATCTTTTTATTGAATCAATATTAGTTCTTGGATCCAAAAAAATATATTTTAGTTTTAGTATAATCTAGGGACTAAAATTCATTAACAGGTATGTAACTTTTGCAATATGCTTGTATTGGGAAAATAACAGTAGAAATCCTTTAACATGTTAAAAGCTATCACTCGAATTTACTGATTTAAGTTTATAACTTGAATCATCTTTAAAAGTTATGATTTTTAAAATAAATATCAAAATTTTTAATGATGTAATGAGGTTGCATTTTGGGTTCAACTGGAGATTGTATTTGGGGCAATCTTTGGCAATCTAAGGGGACGGAATGGTCGTGGGTTTTTCTGAAGGTAGGTGGATGATCAGGGAGTGGGAGAAAAATGCCAGGATGTTGATCAGAACCTTGTGGTAATGGTGGTTAATTTTTGAAGTTTGTAACCCTAGTTTCTACTGGGTTGAGTGTTTTGTTTGGTTCGTCATCTCTGGATGATCGAGTGTAGCCAAACTTAGGGGAATGGTAGAGGGGAGGTGGACGAGGCTATGACCGGAGTTTCACGTGTTCTGGTGGTTGTGGTGGCGAGAACGAGGCCATTTCCAGGTTGTATTTTGGTTCCAGTTCGAGCACGAACGCTCGATTTTGCTACGATGATTTCATCATCGTTTTGATGATCGGAATAGGGTTGGGGTTCAGTCGCCGATTAGGGAAGATGATCGAAGTTGGTCGGAGGTGGATGTGGTCACGGTGCACGTGCACGCGTGAAGTTTTCGTGCATCTGGAAGTGATGGAGATTGGGGAAGAAGGCTCGGGTAATATAGCAAACGAGTGAGCAGGCATTCGACTCGAAGTCGAACTCGAACTCGAGAGAAATTATTGAAGTACCGGGTCGAAAGTACTTAGAAGATTTTTAAGGTTGAAATTTTGGCACTCGGGTAAACTTTCGACAAGACTCGAAGTAAATGAGTATTTTCTCGGGGAATACCCGAAGTAGGTCTTGGGTTTTTAATTTCCAGTTTTTAAAACTTGAACAATTTAAGTAAATTTAATTTCTAAACTTATTTTTCTTAAAATAATGATTGTTGTTAGGTTCAAATATGTAGTTAAAGGTTTGGAAATAAAAATATTTCTAAAAGTTAATTAAGTTTAATTAAAATGTTTTAAAACTTATATTTGAAAGGGGTTTATTTTAAATAAAACTTAATTAAGTAATTAAGAAGTTGATTTAATGTTTTAAATTTGTTAACTTAAAGTTAAGTTAATTTATATTGATTAATGATTTGTAATTAACTAAAGATCAATTAATTATTAATTTAAAGCTAATTAATTATAATTAAGGATAATTAATTAAGAATAATTAATTAATTGAAGATTTATAAATTTATGAAGGTGATTAAGATTTAATTAATTGAAATTAATGATTTTTAATCATGGATTAAAAGATGATTAATGAAAGTAATTATGTGGTTAATTAGTTCAAATCTCACGATTAATTCATCTTAATTAAAGATGATTGATTATTATCGAATATTGTGTATTGGATTGATATTCCTGTTATGTGATTGTGATATTTTGTGATGTTAGTTGCTGTGTATTAATCTGTGATATTTGTGATATGTTTCTGGATGAATGTGAAAACCCTTGACCCGTAAACAACATTTGAATTTCGATGCAACAGGGAGTCGGATTCCAGTTGGATATCCGAAACCCACATCGAATTATAATAGTGAATCTTTGTGACTGATAAATTTATTTTATCTATGAATCTGTGAATGAAGATAAGCGTTATCGATTATACCGCTTATCGATATATCTGTGATGATTGATGTTGCACTATTGTGTAAAACCCCTGGACCACACTCTTACACACACAAATATGGATTTCACGTGGAAATCGGTTAAGTCACAGATGATGTAAATTTAATGTTTTTGAAATTGAAATTTTAAATTTCAATTGATTTTTGAAATTGGAAATTTGGGTTTAAAGTGAAAAGCTTTTGAAATGGGATTTCAAAGATAAAAGTTATTTTGAATAACTTAATCGAGTTTTGAAAATTTAAATAATTTGATTTAAAATTGAATTCAAGTTTGAAATTGAATTCTATGATTTGAAACTAGGGGTTAAAGATGATGTACAAGTTATATACGGGTTAAACCATTTTAAAATTATTGATTTGGGAATTTGAATTTAATTCAAGGGTTTTAACTCGTGTAAATATAACTGGATTTTTCTGAAACGAAACTATTTGTTTTCAAATAGTAAAAGCTTTCACATAAGTAAAGGATTTCCAAATTGTGTTAACAGATTTCAAGTTTGAAATGGAATTGAAATGTTTTGAAAGTTATGAAATGAGTCTTTGATTCAAAGACCGGACTAGTTAATCCAACTTGAAATGGAATTGTTTTGAAAGGCTATGAATGAATCTTTGGAAACCAGTTTTGAAAGCTATAAGTTAAATCTTGACTTAAAGATTTAACGAGTTGAAATGGAAATTGTTTTGGAATCTATGAATGAATCTTTGTGAACGGGGTAAACTTTTTGAATTGAATCTTTTTGTTTAAAAGATTAAAAGTGTGGAAATTGTTTAAACCATTGAAGGTTTTTGAAATGAATCTTTTTATTTAAAAGATTGGAAATGGTAATTTGTTTTACCATTCGAATGAAAAGTTTTGGGCTTTAAGCTGCGATTTAACTGAGACCCCAGTATCCATATGATTTTTAATTGCGCTCGTTATTCGGTTTAGCCGGGAGAGGACCTTTGTGTCATATATCCCATTCCGAATAGTGATACGACGATATGGATAGCATTTGAAGACCGGTGGTGAAGACCGGGTATTTGTGAGAGCGATAGGATGACCTATCGATTGTCTCTGCACTGAGTAGCTACGGTATAGAGATTCCCTAAGTGATGGGAAGTCCGATCAGGATTGTGAATACCCGGATTGCAAGGGCTTCTTTGGAAGTGCCATCGGTTCTGTTCGAACCCGGAACAGACTTGTATGGATGTGTGTCTGACATTACACTTTGAGATGTAAAGCTGGTTTCTATCAAATACATTTCTGTTGGTGGTAGAGAATTTATTCTCTTAGCTTAACACCCTTCTCTGAGACGTACGAGCTCAGAGGTTATGTAGTTGATGGTTACTAGTGATACATTCCCAATTTGGTAATGTGGCATACGAAGTGCTGATGATCATTTGTTGATCAAAGCGTTGCTTTGTGAAAAAGCGTTGCTTTGTGAAAGAGCGTTGCTTTGTGAAAAAGTGTGGCTTTGTGAAAAAGCGTAGTGTATGTGGACGAGACTTCGTCGAGCCTCACAACCCGGTAATGGTCGAAACAGGAATGTTGCAACAAAGGACTTTAGGGGTAGCGCCCCTAGGGTATGTCATTTCCTTCTGGATAAAAGGTTATATCATGGTATGGAGCCCAGATATTTTACCTATGTTGATTATATTTTGTGGCTGTTGCTTTGTGATTGAGGATCCTCGGATAAAGGTCGGTGACGACCGGGGGATGACATGACTCGTGTGTTAGTTACCTAGTTACAGCTGTACAGCGTGAGGTAGCGTCAGTGTGTTAGTTACCTAGTTACAGCTGTACAGCGTGAGGTAGCGTCGACCTTTTGTTTGCGGAGATCCGGTTAGGATCCGGGGCATCTTTCCAGAGGCGTTTCTATTTCGGTAAGGAAGTTCCTTAGCCTGATCATTTGTTGGAAATCCAAATAAACAATACGAACCATGTACGGTTTTAGTTGTATTACCTGCTATGGAATGTGGCGGTAACCTGTTATTGAACATGGTAGCTATAGTAGGCATACAATGAAATGTTGTATGCTGGCTAAGATTGATATTATATTTTCGAAATGTTTTTTCTACACTATGCACTAGTAATAATATCAAAAGAGTTTTGATTTTGCGTAGTAAGCATGTTTGACTATCATAAGGAGAAATCTCCTCCAATTCTGCGATTGCATTATGTGTGTGGCGGGAGGCCTTATGATAGTTTCATTTTCGAAAAGCATTGCGGGTTTTCAATGTTTAAAAGCCCTTTGTTGTTTGTTTAAAGATAAACTGTTTTTCTTGCTCACACCAGTCCCATGACTGATCCGGAGTTTATTGTTCCCTTCCTAAACTCTGGGTGCCCACTATTTTACACACGGGCAGTCTAGAGTTGGGTTTTTCAGATATTAAGGTTGAGTAGATTATCTGGAGCTAGTCAGTCCTTGGACGACTGACCTTGCTTTCCGCTAGCTATGGATTGGAGCATTCTATTGGAGACATTCTATCCGTTGCTGGTGTTATCGTTTTCTTTCCCACTGCTATTTCTTGTATCATATCTCTGATGTATATAGATATTCATTGTATCATCATTGTATCTGGATAGTGTATCAGATGTTGTATATCTATATTCCTTTTCTTTTCCGCTGTGTTGTTATACTTAATGGTGTTATAAGCTCCGGCGAATCGGATTTGAACGGTCGAATCTGCGACATTCTAGTACAATGTGAAGTACGGATGTCGATTTTCGAACGCAAAAAATCCGAGTCGTTTACAGTTTATGTGCGGCATAGTCTTACAATATCTTTATTTTGAAAAGGTTTTATAACTTAATAAAAATCAAATTGAGTGTGTTTATCACGCTGGTTTACATGACTGATCTGTGTGTTATTATTTTATGATAATGCCCGAGTCAGACCGAGCATATTACAGATTTAGATTGGATTGCTTTGGAGCTCAGGAGATGAGCTGGAGACTGAGACGTATTCTCGTACTTGTTTATTCCGCTGCAGTGTTTTTTTGAAATTATCAGAAATTGTGAGGACAGGGTGTTATAACTGTCCAGGCTGGTAATTATTGATTTGTGTACTATGATTTGAGTTATGTATATTATAGTTTCATTTGTGTAAAGAGCTATTGATATGATATATTATTCAGCCTGCTGTGACAATCTGTATTTGTTTAGTTTCTTCTTTCTTTTACCTTCTTTCTTTTCCCCTAGCAATTTGTTTTTCGGCACTCGATTGTTAGGCATGCTATATAGTGAATGTTTTGATGTCGATTTTCGAGGGTCGAAAAGTCGGGTCGCTGCATGATTGCTCGGCACGCGATATAGTGGACATATTAGTGTCAATTTTTTAGGGTCAAAAATCCCGGTTGTTACATAAATTCCCCAAATTTATTCAATTATTTAATTTAAATTAATTAAATTATATTTTTAATTTTTAATTCAAGGTAATCTCGATTAGGGTTGTTACATTTAGTTTCAATTATGAAATGGACAAGTTCTCAAAAGCTACTCTTATACACCTATTTCATTTTTGATAAATTCATAATCATTAGCCCTTTATATTCTAACACCAGTTCTTTCTCTTCTTCATGTTGACAATATAATTATTTTATTTTTGCATTTATTTCCCATCTTTATTTTCTTTTCAAACAATTTTTATTTGATCTCTTTAAAGATTTAGTCAACTAAAATTTAGCTGAATTCATGGTCGCTCTTCACTTTCTATTCAACTTAAATTTTTTTTCTGCTTATGTTTTGTAGAGATTGTGTTTCTACTCATTGCTTTCAATGTTAGTTTTCATGAAAAAATTGTCCAAAAGACTCAACAAACTTTGGCTTAGTAGATTCATCAAGCTCGATTTAAAGCTTTGATTTCAATTTTATTATTTGTGTTTTCATCTAATTTGTGGTTCAATTCCTCTTTTATGTTTTAAATTTACGATTGCTTATCTTTATTTCAAGTGTGACTAAAATTATATTTCTTTCCTATTTTCATTTCATTTTGTATATGATTTGTATTTTGTAGAGGCTATTAGATTTATTAATATATGGATACTATAGATCTTCAATTTTTTGGTCAAATCTATGATTGGTACAAATGAACTATTTTATTATTCTAGACATTTCTATTTACAGTGACATTCAACTGATTTTTCATTTGGTATGATTATAAATTTCATTTCCTTCATTCATTATGTACGGTATAAATAGTTTACAAAAACAATGATACTAAAGAATCAATAGTTTTGTATAATCTACAAGAGGTAAGTTGATTTTTTTCCATTTTGAAATATAAGTATATAAGGAAATATAATGTGACGACCCGCCATTTCGGGCAATTTAAGTCGACAATAAACCACACATGTCTAACTCAAATAGTCCAAAAAATATATTATTAATGGGGTTTGTAAAGAAAATAAGAAGAGAAGAGAATAATACACAGAATCTCACAACGGAATGACGAAATATGATAATTACATAACAGTCCATGATATTGTTTTACAATATGCATTTAATTTCATTTTACAATATAATCAGAGTTATACATTCAACAGACATAACAAAACAATGCAGCAGAATAATATTAATGGATACAATCTTCCAAACTCCACCTTCAAGAAACAAACACCTTCGAAACACTGAAACAAATCAGACTGAACTGAGCATAAAGAAAAGCAGTGCACTAGAGTCAGGACTATAAATTCTTATGTAAGTAAAATTCAAATCAAATAATAAGAGTACAATAACTTGAGAGATGTTATGGGATTTTCCATCTCCTAAGGATCCGTTAAACTGTCTATATGTAGTGAGATACGCAATATATGTAATGTTTATCAGTAAGGTAAATATTAAAATAGCGTTCAGGTTATACATTAATCCCCCAACACATTTTTGAGTATTGTTCTACATTTTGCCAACCTGTGACGTCGGTAGCCAAGTAGGCGCTGTGATAGAACAGCACAAAAACAAAATCGTAGTGGTCTCTTATGGAATAATCGTATAACAAGGCACGTAAGGCAATACCCAAGGTAGGATACTACCGTTTTGCCCTCCCGGACTGGTCATAACCCCCAACGGTCGGCCGCGTCCATCAATCCCAAAATCAATGGTGTGTATCAATCGAGTTCAAAATCAAGATGGTAATACGAGAGAAAGATGTCTGCTAAAGGTAGCTAACCTCATTTGTTCGGTATAGCTCATGTTTTAGTCATTTCAAATTTGACACAAGCGTGATCGTTCTCATAATTCATTCCAGTAAAAGTTCACCAATTCAACCTCTACATTTGGGAAAACATCCATCATGCACATAGTTATTGAAGTGGTTCCAGTATTGACATAGAGTACATCAATATCTGGCCCCGTATCTTTAATAACCAACCGTTCAATAAATAAAAGTACGTTATCCATTTTAATTTTTATAGTAAAATCACTTAAGAATCTTAGAAAGTTTCAACATAAAAAGTCTTTCATTTTTTTCAAGAATTCGTAGAATTAGTTTAAGAAATTTCTAGAAAATTTTATTATTTTTAATAATTAAAAAACATCAGATTTTACACTACTTAGTTTATAAAAAACCTAAAAATTTGTAGAAAAATTCCAAGTTAAATTTCTAAGCTCTTAAAAATTCTATTTTAGAACTTTTTGTAAAATTTCAGAATTTTCCAAATCAATTTAATAATTTTCCCAAATTTTCAAATGGCTAATTCCAAAGATAAAATTATTAATTTATTAGATTACAAAGATAAATATGAGTCCCTTTATTAGATATTCTCTAAAAAATATGCAGGTTCTAAAGAAAAAGTTTCAGGTCAAAATAATGTATTTACAAAGATTCAAAATTTCAATAATCCTATTTTCAAAGAATAAAATACAGAAAATAATAGATGACAAAATTTGGTACAGGTTTCTTTACAAAATATTTTTCTTTTATTGATATGAAGTTCCAGAAATATTTTCAAGTTAAAATAACACAATTTTTCTAAACACCTATTTCTTCTTATTTAATTAAATAATTTATTCTGAAAAAATCTACACATAATCTTACTACTAGATTTTAGACTATAATATGAAAAATATCATTTATTCTAACATATCAAAAATTTATAATTAAATACATATATGCATGAAATTTTTTAAATAAACATTTAATTTATATTTTCTGTTCTAAGGCCAAAAAAGTAAAATTTCAGTTTCAAATCTTATTAGTTCGATTCCAACTGACAATGGTATATAGATTGTACAATTCAATAATACAGTTAATTAACATATCATCCACAAATAAGTACTGATGACAAGGTGCAATACAGTGTCAATATGGTGTCATAATAATCAATAATTTGGAATGACGTGAAATAGTGAATTCAAAACCATCACAAAACATTCATAGCAACACAAAACATTCATAGCGACCATACAACCTTATCATCCAACATTCAACTCAATTCTTCTTTGATCTCCAATTTATATAAACTTCATATATAATTTCTAAATACTAAAAATTTTATCTTATTTCATTAAAATTTCATTCCAACTTTATTTTTATCATAAAATGTTAAATTCAACTATTTATTCCGACACATAGATTTCAAGTTATTTCCATCGGTTTCATTTTAATTCATTACTATATGTCAACATTAAATTAAATCCAATATTTTAATAGGTGACACAATACTCAATTCAGATTCAATTCCATAGTATAATGTCAACATAAATTTCAATTTCATTATTAATATATGACAACAAGATAAATTAACATTCCGCTATAGGAAACAACGCATCAGACGACAAGTATGCTCCGTTGTCTGATTGTGTACTTATCTTTCATTAAATCCTATGCTACCTCATTTCACATCAAACCACAGACATGCCCCGTCGTCTGATATGCACTAACATAACAAAAAAATTATTATCTGATATTATAGTATCATTTCTAGAATCTACTATCAGACAACATATAAATATTGACTGTTATGAATAATTGTTCACAAATGAAATAAATTAATTGTAATTTTATTTAAACAAATATTGTATTTCAAATCAAATTCAAATACAATACAACTTGCACTATAACTCTACTTACATTTTCAAATACAATATAACTTAAATTCACTCACACTCACTCAAGTTTGTTTTTGATGTTGAACTTGATTTGCTTGCTCCAGTTTATGTCTAGCCATCTCTTATACATGTTAAATAAACAACAATGCTGTAAACCTATAAAGGAAACAAACCTAAATTGCAAAATTAAAATTGAATTTGAATATTAAATATTGCCTCAGTTATGGGTATTTTTTTCTTTTCACTTTTAGACAGGGATAAATATATATGTGCAAGTCAATTTATGATATATACAGTGTATCGTTGTGAATATAACAAGGCCGATCCTTGATTCAATCACACAGACAGTTGCAAAGGTCAAGCCCGAAAGCTCAACTCTATGCAAACGCACAAGTCCAAGCCCAAGCAAGCTCGGGCTCAACATAAGTAGTTTAATTCAGCTCAAAATAGATTTGGCAACTCAGGAAAGCCAAAGTGCGCAAACAAGTTCAATGCACATGGAGATGCATAAAGTCGAGCACTAGCAAACTAGATTCATGACAATATCAAGCATGGTACATAATGAACAGAATTAAGTGCACAAATAGCACAAACAAAGAATAGTAGGTATGAATTAACAAAAATACCGCCACTTGCATCTCCTATAGTAAGCAACACACATATACACATATGTTTATACATGTATATATGCAACACGTGTTAAATGCAGCCAGGAAGTGCCATAAACAAATGAACAACAGGTACTGCCACAAACAAATGCAGCCAGGAAATACATAAGTTCAAGGTAGGAGTATAAACAAATGAATAGGAATCAAAAGAACATTCACATAGGAATAAAATGGGCCAGGGAGTACATGGAGTTCAAGGCAGTGCACATTGCCGTGTTCAAAACAAGAAATTCAAGAATCTGAAAGGTAATCAAGCTATAAACAAGAAACCAAAGCACATGAAATGGATTCAACCAATGTCAAGGTAGTGCACTGCCTTGTTCAAGGAAGTGCACTGGCACTGCCTTAGAAAGGCAATGCACAGCCTTAAAGAAGATAGTGTGCACTGCCTTGAACAAGACAGTGTGCAATGCCTTGAACAAGACAGTGTGCACTGCCTTGAACAAGACAGTGTGCAAGTACATGGACAAGGCCACAATGCAACATGTGAACAGGGCCAACAACATGGACCAAGGAAATGCAAAAACAAGATTGCAACACACATGAGACACACATATGGAAGTTAAAAGCAAACACATAGTAATATTTCACACATACATACATACATATATATATATATATGTATGTATATACATTGAAGATATTTCACAAACTAGACTCAAAGGCCAACAACTTGTCAATAACGGTATACATGCATGATACAAGTGAAACCAGTGCAGGGATTTTATAAACCAGTTCATGAAATGGTACAACATGTGAAAATATTAAATGAAGACAAGCACATTCAAAAGGCAGTTGAAAAGAACAAGGCAAAGTTCAAACCATTCAATAGGCATGGCAAGGCACACTCATAAGTCCATCAAAAAATTAAAACCTTTCCAAGTTCAAGCACGCTAACATACATATATACATATATGTATATACATGTAGATATATATATATAGATATGTATATACATATAGATATGTATATACATATACACGCAAGTACATGGATAAGTCCAACAATGCAACAATTGTAACATACCGTATTTGGAAGCCAAAAGTTAAGCACTATGGATGCTGCAGTCATCCATAGTATTAACTTCTGGTGACGAAACACGGTAATCTTAATGGTATCCATAATATCACAAGCACTTGAATATCAACAAAATCACAGATTTCCAAAAATAATAATTACAGTGATTATATATCAAATATAATCATATCCAAGTTACAAAAATCCCCAAACGTATTCCCAAGCAATGATCAAATATAATTTACAACAATACGCCAAGAGTGACATATGAAGATGCCCCTTGGATGATCAAAGCAATACAGACATAAATGATTTAATACACAGCGAATAAAACAAAAACAGAATTCCTAAATTAGCTATCCGTCAACCACCTGCTCGTCTTCGGATGCCTTATTCGTCAAAATCTGCTAAAACCTGAAAATCTAAACCCTCAGCCCACTCAAATCAATTTTTAGCACCCGAGAGTTTAAGGGGAAACAAAAACTTTGATTCAGACATAAAGCCCGGTATGAATAATTTCTGTTACATCTATGTTTGCTGATATTTAGTGAGACCACGCCGCTTAGAGGAATGGGTTTCTCCTTACTAATATCTCTTTTCAAAACATATATTTTGCTATTCCTTTCCTGCAACCAAACTGGTTAATTAACTGATTATAATAATACTATAGCAAAATCCATTATGCTAAAACATGAAATAAATGGACTATCTATTTGAAATACGTGCTAACTACTCTTTACTTGATTAACTGTCCTAAATCTGATTATACCAAAATAGCTATATCCTTTATGCTAAATAACGGACTATTTGTCCATAAAACAGGTAAAAAGATGGACTAACTATCCTTAAGAAGTAGCAAGGTTTGTTATGCTAACAAATGAACTAACTGTTCATATCTGGGCTAACTGCCCTTAACTAGACTAACTGTCCTTTGGGCTTACTGCCCTCAAAATGGATTGACTGTCCGAATTTAAATGAGCTAACTACCCAAATTTTCTTAGGGTTAACTACCCTTTAAATTTTCCTTGAAAACCTTTTCGAAATGATTTAGTCCATCGAATCATATATATATATATATATATATATACATATATATATAAGGAAAATATATCTTTAGCTTTACTCTAACCCATTTTGCCATGTTATATATACTTTACTCAAAATAATGTTGATGATGTTCATTAAGGATTATCTATCCTTTTAAAATAAGTTAAAGTCCTTTATAACTTAAAACACTTAAGCTATCTACCTATTCATTGTATTTGAAACCTTTACTTAAAACCTTTAAACAACCCTTACGAAATCACTAAAGGTATCCCCTTTGAAACCATTGAAAGATCCTTTAGAAATCATTGAAGGTTACCCCTTCGAAACCAGTAAAAAGCCTTTTCTCTAAAAGATTTAAAATATATGACATCCACCCTTAAAACCATTTAAATCTTGCCTTTCGAAAAAATTGGAAAAACCTTACCTTTCGACCTTGTCAAAAGCCTAGGGGACCACCCCTTTCGAAACCATTGATAAAACCTTTCGAAACCATCAAACTAAACTCCTTCGAAAGCACTTTTGGGTTCAATTTAAAACAAGTGGAAACCTTTTGGAAACCATTCGAAGTTGACTACTTCGATTCCATTTAAAACATTTCGATTTAAAACATTGGGATTATGCCTTCAAGTAGAGAAAAAGGATCAGAAAAACATTGGACTCGAAAGCATCTACTTCGAAACCCTTTGAAAGTATCTCTTTCAAAACCCTTTAATAAACAATGCAGGGATGGTGTCGAAACCATCCCTTCGAAAGCAATGAAGTGATGGTGTCTAAACCATCCCTTTGAAAGCAATGGAGAGGCGGCCAGTTTTAGAAAACAAAAGGTTCCCTTCGAAATCATCTGGGTCGAAAGGGAGGAAGCGGCAGAAATGGTTTCGACCTTGTCGAAAGCTATGTTTTTGACCTTGTCGAAAGCTCTCATTTAAAATAAGAAAGCAACCCAATCGAAACATTTTTCTGTTAAATCATTTGACTTTTTCAAAAGCATTTAGGTCAAAAACAACCTTGTCCAAAACTCTTAGTCGAAAGCAAGTAGGCGTATTTTCCTTAAAACCAAAACAAAGCTTCATCTCTTTCGGAACCCCTAGGTTTCGACTCTATACCTTTCACACTCTTCCAATTCACTACGTACCAGTTGCCCAATACCTTGTGCATTGGTTTCGACCCTGTTGAAAGCTATGGATGGTTTCGACCTTGTCAAAAGGTAAGGAACAGAGGCGGAACCTAGCTGCGGAAGGACTCGAAACCTAAAAAAGTCTATCCTTTTGTACTTTAAAACGTCCTTTTGTACCTAACCTGCCTTGTTTGTCTAAATCTGATTGGTTGCCAAATTTTTATATTCGGTGCTGCCATCTTTACATTTTTTGAAATTTAAACAATTTAGAAAAAAACCCCTTCTCCTTTATAATTATATAAAACATTCAAGTCTCATACCTTAAATAATTTTATATAACTATCGAAACACCTTGGAAAAATCTGGAAAAATTCCAGAAAATCAAATTATATTTGTTTTCCAACATATAAAATTTTCGGACCCAAATAATAAACTATTTTCCCGTAAATAATTTTATAATCCAAATTACCATTTTCTTCCTTAGAAAATTCATAATAAATCCACGAAAATTAAAAAAAATCTGAAAATTGAAACCCATTTCTAAAATATCCTTTCAGATCTTCATTAAAATTCGCAAGGTAATTAGATGTTATTTAATAGGGTTTTCATCTTAAAACATGTCATAAAATCTATATGAACATTCATAAATCATCAGCATGTATATATATTATTCTATCATTCAAAAATATGGCAAATCATTGCAAAAATATTCTGATTTATCCTTAAAACTGAAACCATAAAATTTAGAGATGTAAACATTATTCGCCTTTGCTTTAGAGATTAAGGAGCTTGAGATTTGAATGGGTTTAATTTGAATTTGCTTTTCCTTTAGCTTTTCTTAATTTCATCTTCTTTCCTTGTTAATGGTGGTCGCCTTATTTGTAAAATTTTTGAAATGGAATGAACGTGTACATAATACATGGCTATGGGGAGTAAATATAGGAAAGGCCACTTTCCCATATTACCCCTCCTCTAATTCATTTTAAAACCCTTCTTTTTATTTGTTTATTCTAAAAGGCACGGATACCTTAATTAAAATCGAATCTCGATCCCCTAATCAACACCTTATTTTATTTAGTTTAACTAATTAAATCTCCTAAATAATGTTATCAAAAATCTGGGATGTTACAGACTCCCCTCTTTAAAGAATTTCGTCCTCAAAATTATAATAAGGCACTAAACAAGAAGGTATAACATACCATCAAACAAATTAGAATAAGTATCTCTAATCCTGCTCTCAACCTCCCTAGTACAGTCTCTGTCATCGTCACTCCACTAGACTTTGACTAATATGACCGTCTTGGTTCTAAGCCTCTTCTCATCTCTCGCAATAATGTGAATTGGCTTCCTCTCTATAGTCAAGTCCAGTTCTACCAATAAATCATCTAGCACTGTCAGTGCAATAGTAGTCTCCAGGTCTCTAACACACTTTCTGAGATGGGAAACATGAAAAACATCGTGGGCACCTGCCAAACTGTTTGGTAACTCAAGTCTATATGCGAGTCTCCCAATCTTCTCAAGAATAGGAAAAGGTCCAATGAACCTAGGAGATAACTTCCCCGACATTCCAAACCTAATCACACCCTTCATCGGTGACACTTTGACGAAAACCTGGTCCCCAACTGAGAACTCAAAATTTTTCCATCTCTTATCTGCATAAATCTTCTGCCTAGACTGAGCCTCCTTCATTCTAGCCCAAATGACCTCAATCTTTTCTACAGCCTGTCTAACCAGATCTGGACCAAGAATCAACCTATCCCTGGTCTCCAACAACTAGCATACTAGAGATTTGCATGGCCTTCCATACAAGGCTTCAAACGGTTCCATCCCAATACTAGTCTGATAACTGTTATTATATGAAAACTCGACTAGATGAAGATGGTCCTCCCATGATCCCTCGAAATCCAGAACACGAGCTCTTAACAAATCTTCCAAGATCTTGTTAACTCTTTTCGTTTTCCCATCTGTCTGTGGATGGTAATCGGTACTCATCTTAAGCTTGGTTCCCAAAATTTCCTACAGACTTTTCCAAAACTCGCTAGTGAACAAGGAATCTCTATCACTAACTATACTGCTAGGAACTCTATGCAGTCTAACCACATTCTTCATGAATAACCTTGCTAAAACAGGTGTTATCCTGGTTGACCTAACTGTTATGAAATGGGCACTCTTGGTCAATCTATCCACTATGACCCATATACTTTCATTTCCTCTTCTCGACCTTGGCAACCCATCACTAAAGTCCATAGAAATAGAATCCCACTTCCATACTGGAATATCTAACGGCTGAAGCAACCCACTTGGCTTCTAGTGTTCGGCCTTTGCCAATTGGCAATTCAAGTACTGCCTTACACAAAAACCAATATCCCGCTTCATTCCTTCCCAGAAGAAACTCCTCTTCATATTTTGATACATCTTGGTGCCTCCAGGATGTATAATGAACATCCAACGGTGGAATTCCTTTAAGACTTCCTTCCTTATGTTTCCTACACTCGGAACACATAATCTTCCTTTCTTTCTCAACCACCCATTCTGGTCAAGACTGAAATCTTTCAAGTCATCGCTCTTGGTTCCTTCCTTTAGCTTCTTGATCCGTTCAGCTAACACTGGATCCTCTATTTGCTTAGAAGCAATTCGGTTGATCAACATTGGTCGAACTTCCAAACAAGACAATACGACTGTATTTCCACTAGACCCAACCTCGAATCTCCACTGCCCTCTGCTATCTGCTAATGCTTCTAAGTCTTTCCACTCAGCCATCATCGCAAACACTGCATTTTGATGTTTCATGCTAAGTGCATCTGCAACTTTGTTGTCTTTCCCTAGTGTGTACTCAATCCCAAAATCATAAGCGGCTATGAACTCTAACCACCTCTGTTGTCTCATGTTCAGCTCCTTCTGAGAGAACAAATAATTCATCGACTTATGATCTATATATAGCTCAAACCTTTCTCCTAAAAGGTAATGTCTCCACAGTTTCAAAGCAAAAATCACTGCAGCCAATTTCAAATCATGTGTTGGATATCTGACCTCATGCGGTCTAAGTTGCCTAGAAGCATAGGCCATCACTTTACCTCTCTACATCAGCACAGCTCCTAATCATGTTCCACATGCATCGGTATAAACTACCAAGTCCTGATTCCCCTCTGGAACTACAAACACAGGTGCAAGGGTCAATAAGTGTTTCAAACTCTAGAATGCTTCCTCACACTTATCGATCCACACAAACTTCACATCCTTCCTTATCAACTTGGTCATTGGTGCAGCTATCCGCGAAAAATCCTTAATGAATCTCCGATAATAACCAGCCAACCCAAGGAAACTCTTTATCTCGGTTACTGTCTCGGGTCTTTTCCAACTATTCACTGCCTTGATCTTATTCGGATCCACAGATAACCCTTCCTTTGAGACTACATGACCAAGAAATTTCATCTCCTTCTTCCAGAAGTGACACTTCGAAAACTTCGCTTTCAACTGATGCTGCCTCAACGTCTCAAGCACCATTCTAAGATGAACTTTATGATCTCTTTCATCCTTAGAAAATCAAAATATCATCTATGAAAACCAGCATGAACCTATCCAAGCATTCTTGGAAAATCAGTTTCATCAAATCTACAGATAAAGCTGGTGCATTCGTCAGTCTGAATGGCATAACTAACCATTCGTACGACCTATACCTAGTCCTGAACGCCGTCAAAGGTATATTATCCTCTGCTACCCCGAGCTAATGGAAACCTGTTGCCAAATCCAATAGAGAAAATAACTTTGTTCAACTCAACCGGTCGAACAAATCGTCAATTTTGGGCAATGGATATCGATTCTTTATCGTCCTATCATTCAACTTACGATAATCGATACATAGCCTCAACGATTCAATTGGCTTCTTAGCAAACACTACCGCTGCACCCATGGCGAACTGCTTGGCCTGATAAAACTCTTGCCATTTAAATTCACCAACTGCACCATCAACTTTCTCATCTCTGAAGGGGTCATCCTGCTTAGTGGCCTACTCACTAGTTCTGCTCCCAGAACCAAATCTATCCGAAACTCGATGGATCGTTTCGACGACAATCCCACTACAGGCTCAAACACATTTGCGAATTCTCTAACCATTAAAACTCGGCTCAACCCATCATCTGAATCCAAAGCACCCAACAAAGCAAACACCGCACAGCTAGAACCTTCCACGGTGAAAACAATCCGGTCACTACAATTTGGATGTCTAAAAGATATCTTCCTATCATGGAAAAATATCCTAGCATCGTACTTACTTAACCAATCCATACCAAGGATAATCCTAAACCCCACAAAATCAAACACAAGCAAACTACACATAGAAGTATGACCTAACATGTCAAACTGGTCACACCTCAACCCTAACGTTGCATACCCTCCTATTGGATCCGCAACCCATAAGGAAGTAACTAAATATGTGGGTTCAATGTTAAGCTTATCTATTAAACATCTAGATATAAAAGAATGTGATGCACCTATATCAAATAAAACGCTAACAGATATACCATGAATCTGAAGCGTTCCTCCAAGAACTTCCTTTCCCTTCTCCTAGGCTGTTGGCTTAGAAGCAGCAGGCTCCAATGCATACACCTTGCCCTTACCATCTCTAATGGGCCCCTAGCATTGGTTCTTTTAATGGCCTATCAGGTCATAGTTGAAGCACCTGACATTCTTCCCCTTAGCCACATCATTTGCCTTCCCAGTACGACACTCGTTAGCAAAGTGCCATGTCTTGTCGCGCTTATAGCAGATAACCCCGGACTTCCTTTTCTTGGCTGCTCACCATTCTGAGCACCTCTCTTGGGAAAGAGCTTCCTCTTCTGGCCCTGCCCAACCTGGACCTCCTTGGTCTTGCTCTTCTCCAGAGACTCAAGAACCTCCTCCTGCCTCATAGCCATCTCCACAACGATATTAGAAGGATCTCTAAGGTGAGACAAAGTAACACTAGCCAAATATGGCTTCAATCCTCTGATGAACTTCTCATTCCGCTTCAACACTGTATCCACGGAAGCATGCCCATACCAGGCCAACTCTTCAAACTTCCTAGCATACTCAACAACAGACATCTCACCTTACACCAGCTCAGCAAACTGCCTAATCAAAGCTGACTGTGCCATAACAGACATGAACCTCTCCTGGAATCTCCTCTTGAAATCCTCCTAGGTCATTGTCTCCTCATCAACTATCGCAGTCGCACTATTCCAGCAGAACAATGTGGCTTCCTGAAGCTACCTGGATGCCATCCTACTATTCTACTCATCATTGAGCCCCAGATCTGCAAAAATCCTTTCGCAGTGTAACTGCCAGTTCTCAATTTCTATGGCATCCTCCGTTCTCATAAACGGCTTCCCTCCAAGCTTCACAAAATCACCACTCATCTTAGTGAAATGATTAACTATTGAAACTTCTGGAACCCCTGCTCCAGCAGTATTTCCTCCTAACACTCCGGCTGCAACTCATGCCTGCATCATATTCCTAAAAAACTGATACATGGCTTTCATTCCGACATGCGGGACTTCTGCACCTACATTATCTGCCTGACCTTGGTTTCTCTCGGCATTCTTTTCGGTGCTTCCCCCTTCTGGGTTAACTCTGCTTCTTCTACCATCCATATATGTATTCAAATCTCATGAGATACAGAAAGATATCCTAATCAAAGATAGATGAATGGAGATAAAGTGCATACTTATATGTAGCAAATACAAATACGTTACTATAGCGTTATCCCAACCCTAATCTTAATACAGTTCCTTTGTATTTTTTTTCAAAACCAATTTTTAATTGAACTTTTCATAAACTATGCTTTGATGCCAAGTTGTAACATACAGTATCTGGAGGCTAAAAGCTAACCGCTATGGATGCTGCAGTCATCCACAGTATTAACTTCTGGTGACGAAATATGGTAATGTTAATGGTATCAATAATATCAAAAGCAATTGAATATGAACAAAATCACAGATTTCCAAAAATAATAATTACAGTGATTATATTTCAAATAAAATCATATCCAATTTACAAAAATCCCCAAACCTATTCCCAGGCAATGATCAAATATAATTTACAATAATATGCCAAGAGCGACATATGAAGATGCCCCCTTGGATGATCAAAGCAATATAGACATAATTGTTTTAATACACGGCGGAAACAAACAAAAATAGAATTCCTAAATTAGCTATCTGTCAGCCACATGCTCGTCTTCGGATGCCTTATTCGCCAAAATTTGATAAAACCTGAAGACCTAAACCCTCAGCCTACTCAAATCAATTTTGAGCCACTACTACAAAACAGGCCATTTGCATCGGTTGTTTACCCCCCTTTTGCATCAGTTCAACAACCGATGCATATGCAACCGATGCAACAGGCTTAACACTTTTGCATCAGTTCTGAAACCGATGCAAAAAGGTCCTTTTTGCATCGGTTGTTATTAACAACGGATGCAAAATATCATGGTTGGTTGCTTGAAAACAGCCCCCATATTGCATCAGTTTTTTATAACAACCGATGCAAACTAATCCCTCAAAAACCATTATTACAGTACTCAAATAGAACATATATATTATTGATAATATTTATATATAAAAAAACATACACAAAAAATAGAAAATTGCATTCATCTTCAATTTTGTTACAGATTTTCAATTACATTTCAATTCATTGGCACTTTCATCACTATACAATCTCGATTTCTATAAAAAAAAAACTACACTTCACTGTGCACTGTCCTCTCTACCATCAACATTACAACTTACTCAGTCATAGTCCAACCACCTTCTGCTGCCTTCCAACAACCACCTTCACCAGTTGCACACTACTTCAAACAACCTAAAGTCCTGCCACCAACCTGAAGTCTACCCACCAACCTCTAACCATCCTTCACTACACAGTTCAAACTTCATTATACAAACTCTCCAACATCCATACCACAGTCTTACTCCTACCTGAACCAAACTTCTGATTGCACCATAAACAAGACCACACTGTCTAACTTCCCAAACCATCACAACCATAATTCAAACCATCCCCCATCACCTCTACATTGTCCATCAGCACCCACTGCACTTCACAATAAGCCTTCATCTGACCACTAACTTACATTTCACAACAGACATATCTGCTTACTGCTGTACTGCCCTCCCCTTCTCCATTCATCTACAGTACCACTTCATTATACCACTGCAAATATACCATCAACACTCTACCACTCCGACAACACTTCATAACAATAAAAGTTTCTTCAATCCAGACCATCATTTGCCTCTACATTTTTGTAATTTCACCACCTGACCATAACAACTCACATCCAACAATACTATCCACTAATGAAAGTGAGCATCATGCGATCAGGTACAAATTATGCCACCATGTTTCTAGATTAAGAAAATTTAATAATTTACCTCATGATGACGCCGACTCAGTCAAAGAAACAAACTATAATAGGTTTTTACGCTTAAGTAATGGACGATCTTGCTTTTCTTTATACCCTGTACTCTCATGTTCTGCATTGTGCATTACCTGCACAAAATTTAAAATATTTGATGAAGTGTTTTGATGTAATAAGTCTTTTAGTAACTCAAAGAGTTAACACACTACATACTAAGAACAATCAATAGAATCCTTAAACAGAATTAAAATTAAATCACAACTGCTATATTAAAATCACATATTATATAACATTAAAACCAAACCATAGCAAAATTTAGCAAAACTGGAAAGTTAGCTAAAGGTGAACAAAAAATGAGACATGAAGGAACTCACAGTATTATATTTTGAAACCTGTAGCTGGCTACAGGTGAACACAAATGGGAAAGCTAGCTACATGTGAATACAAAATGCTATAATGGTTAAGCTTATAATGCTTATGAGGTTCTAGCATTGGCTGGAATATACGTCTGTAAGAACAATTACAGTCTTCATAAGGTATAAGCAGGCTGTAATTAGTAATTACTAGTAGTTATATAATTTTGCTAGAACCCCTAGTTACACAACAATCGGGTCTGTAAATTGGTTGTTGAATTAATATAAGCATCAGTTATTATAAGCATTTGTAAATAGGCTGTAATCAGTAGCATAGGTTGTTCCGATAATTATCAGGCTGTACATAGTAGGTTGTTCTATAGTTATAAAGTTACCTTAGCAGTTATAAATTCTTGTACTTCTATTATTTTTCACAATACGTTTTACTTGATAGTAATGAACAGATGATGGCTCGAGTCAGTAGCATGAGCTGCTAAATGAAATATTAAAAAAAGTGTCTGAAAGTTTTTGTGTAATACATCAAGCATGTTTTCTTATTTAGATCACATATTCAAACTAAATTCCATTCTAATTTATATGTCACTTATATATTTTATTTTACCATTTTTGAAGACAAAACCATTTCAAAATCAAAAAGCTTCATGAACACAAAGCAATCAAATGCACCCACTTAAAGAAATTCATTGAGATCATTCATAAAATTAGTGGATGATTTATATCTCATGAATGAATGTTAAAGGATTTACCATTCTTGATTTTATTCGTTTGGTACTTGATAAAAAATCGTTGCCATAGATGTGTGGAAAATACTACCTTTGTAGATGAAATTACAAGTGCATTGAGAAAGAAAAGAATGTCTTCATTATCAAAGAAATACAGGTTGTTCCAAAATATTTATTCAAGGAAATTGCTTAGATGGTAAAGAAGGTTTAAATATGTAGTATCCAGACATACTCTTAGCAGAAAACTTTAAATTCTTCATATAATACTAAAGAGAAAATAATAATGTAGATCAACATTTCATAGTTTGAACCTAGGATCAGAACAGGCTAGTGCTAATTAGCTGTGACCAAAATCCTTCCTGGCATAAACTAATAAAGCATTTATATTGATAGTTTGTGATTTTAAACAAAAAGTACCTGGTAAATAGTATTCACATTAGGTGTTCTAGCCACTTTGAAGAACAAATTCCCCAAGCTTGTATTCCTAAAAACAACGCAAATCCTCTCATTATCACTACCGATAGAATAATTAAGTAAGGTGAACAATTAGAATAAGACAAATACATGTCTGTCGTACATGGAAGAGAAGAACATCAGAATAATCTGTATCCATATTTTTAAACACTCTGGAGGCAATAGTTAAATCAACAAAAGTTGAATAAACTTATAACAAAAAACAAGATGTTACAAGGCTACATAGAATCACTTGATGTGTATTCACTGGAACTGCATTAACAACAACGTTCTCATCAACTAAATCAGTTTCACTATCAATACTAGAGCTTGCATCCTGCCTCTACCAAACCACATCAACCACATCAACTAAGTGCAACAGAAGAAAAAGAAAAAAAGGATTAAATCTAACAAGTAGTAAAAATACTGACCAAAATTGTTGGAAAGGGTGCTAAGAAAGGCCATTCTAGAGAGCAGATATAGCATCGTGAAGCAGATCCATTAAGAAGCATTCTGTAATTCTGTAATGTAAAAGGTAGAGTTAGAATACAAACACCTGTAGAACATTATATGCAGAGTACCTTTCTATACATTGGAGTGTGTGAGTTATATTTAATATGGCCGTTGTGGTCATGTTGTTTTAGCGTATGATGTAGGGTGTGTGGGTTCTAGCATGCATATAAAAGAAAGAAGTGGGTACATAAATGTACATATACATGAGTGTGTTTTAATACTCTAAGTTTGTCTGCATTTCGGTCATATATTATAAGCAAGAGTTTATAAATCAATATATCTAGAGAGCATGTCATGTATTACAAAGGAAAGCAAGCTATTTAGTTATATATATTATGTACAAAGTGGTACAGGTCATGTTTTTAAATGAAAAGCAAAGTTATAAAGCAAAGAGCAAGTTTATTTATACTAAACACATATCTCCGTTTGTTTTATGGAGCTAGAGTTGGCACTTATATATAATTCGCACTTCCTATTTTGTGACATATATACGTATACATTATGTGTTCAAACAAAGTTGGCATTTATATATTTTGTTTTGCATGTGATTTGAATGTAGGTAATATTTATACTTTTGACAAACATGCGTGCATTCGTTTTCATGTGTATTGAATCTTTTCCATGTTTTGATTTATAAGTTATATGATTTTGCAAAATAGGTTTGTTGTTATTTTATCTTTCATTCAAAATATAACAGTTCGTACTTCATGTTTTATGGAGCTAGAGTTGGCACTTATACGCCTTTCATATGGGAGGTTTGAGGTTCATTTCCCGCCTCCTGCACCAGGTCAACCGAAAGGTCTAGCTAGCTTTGGTACTTTGAAGTAATCTTTATATATATAGAAAAGTTAAAAATAAATTTTAGGAGCTGGAACAAAAACTATTTTTCATTCTTTCATTCATTTATTTGCAGGTGGGGTTGTTCTATTTACTCGATCATGCAGTACATTAAGTCATGAAGGGATCCGTGTTAATGTCCTTTCTCCTGAGGTATAATTTGATAAAATTTATGATTTTTTCTTTTTCTTTTCAGAGCTAAATAACCTTATGCTTAATAAATATGTGTATGTACTTGACACAATATATAACATGCTGATTTTATGCAGTTCGTCGATACCGGCATAATATCATAGAACAATTTGGCAGATGTTAAAATGGTCGGTGGATATTTGACAATGAAGACAGTTGTAGAAGGTATAAATCACAGCTAAATTAACAATTTAATGACAAGAAGATAATAAAAACCAAAAGGACAAATATTTTGTTTATCTATGGCTTTCCTTAATACCTTACATGCTACATCTATATATCTCAGGTGCATTTGAACTTATAAAAGATGAGAGCAAAGCCGGAGCATGTTTATGGATCACTAACCGTAGAGGCGCAGAATACTGGCCTACTTCTGAAGAAGAGAACAAAATATGGGGCAATTTAGTGACAAAATGGCAAGGGAAAGTATACAAAGAGCTTCCAACAACAAAATCCGATCAAACATACATACATATCCGTTGTAATTCAACCGCTATCGGATCCTCATTCCTAGACTATCTCAGATCCCCAGGATAGATGTTTGGCAATGGAAGAAAAGGGTTGTAGTAGTTCCCTTTGCTGCCCACTTTCCCAAATGACTGATAAGTTCGCTTGTGACACAAATATGCCAAAACTTTCAAGCGCTTGTTGCCTACACGATCATTTTACTAACTGAATTCCAGTAGCCTATGCCATGCGAAAAAACATTCACTTCTGCAATCAGTTTATTACATTTCTGTTCTACACACAAGTGCTTCAGAGTTCACAACACGTTGCATTGTGCTCACTCAACAACAGTAACTTACTGGAGTACTTCATATTTCATTAGTATTTCATTCCCGAAATGCCTACATCAGCCCTATTCCTACTCAGCAATAGTAGTGTGCTACCAGCTTGTAGCACGATGCATTGTTCTCATTGGTCCAGCTTTATCCCGGTCTTTGTTCTTGCTTAATCAACTTCACTTCAGCCTCATCTGCATCGCTTGTTATGCCAACATCCTCCACCATATGTATACGCTTTACCCACATGTTCGTGCTCAATTCTTAGCAACGATATAAGTATTTGTTCTAGGGTATTTGAGTAATTAAGCTACATATTTTTTAATAGTATTATTATCTAGATAAGTGCACATATGTATGTACTTTCCTGCTTTCTATAAGGTGCTTCTTTCAACTTTAGTGCGCCATGGTAGAAACGTGTGAAATGATGGGTATGTAACCAGTGAATCCTACTAAATTTGCGCAAGCATTCTGAAATGTTCTCAGTTATTCAGGCACATTAATTCACAAACATCGTTTTTCACTCCGGCCTGCAGGTGATATTCTACTCGGTTATAGCAAGATAGATTTTCATGATATAAAACTTATTCCTCCATTTGTTTATAGGTAAAACACTTTCATTCGAATTTCAACTATGATAAAGTGTAATTCAAATTTTTTACTAGAAAATGCATATGCAGTTTATACAAAACTTGAAGCTTGCTTATATTTGCTTCTTAATTTTCTATTAAATTGTTATTTAAATCAAACAGAGAGAGTGATAGTCTATTTGTGTTCAAATAGATGTGTTTTCCTCATATGCGTGTACATATGCATTTTTCTTTTCAAGTCGATTTAAACTTTCCATCCTATTACCGCTGCTCTACCTAATTTAAAACGACTATCTTAATCATTCCCTTTGGAATTGTTAAATGCAACAATCATCAGCCGAACAAATTTTTAACACTTAATGCACAATTTGTAGTTAAACTCTGTTCACTTTTTCAAATGTCAGGCATCCACACAACAACAATCTCAATAAGCTCCACAACGTAAGCACTCTAGTGTAACACTATAGCAATTGATCTAACTTTGACTTGCAAAAACAAACTTCTCCATCATATCTAAAGCATGGTTCCACAAGAAAATATATAACCAGAAAATTTACTGTCAAAATAATTACAAATTACATCATTATGAAAAACCACTATGAACATTTCATCATTCACCGAAGTAAAATTTCCTATAATAAAAGGTGTATTCATTTTGAAGAACATTACACTTCAAAATAATTTGTTAGCTTCACTTGCTTCCATTTTAAGCTTCAACAATAACGCATACTGATGTGATAAGTATTTGCAGGTGCATATTTAATAAGATTGTTAATGTATATAAACTAATAAACAAAACTGCCAACCATCAATACCCATCATCCATTCAAAAAAAGAAAAAAATACATACCAAAGCATCTCTGTTCGAATTCACTTGACCACTGCCATCAGTTCACTTCCCTGCTCGAATCCCACACTGCAGCACCATACCAAATCCTCTCCAACCAGAGCAGCAACTCGAGAAACCAAAGCGCAGCATCACCGTAATCACCGATCGAACCCACGTACAAACCACGGCAACCCAATCTCCTCCAAACTGCAATCGCCAACATCTTGAAACCAATACCCAAGCCTTCCTTGCCAAGTTGTCGTGAACCACCTCGTAAACCCAAATCACCCAAAGCGACTACCATCGTGGAATCGCTCTCGAATACGAACTGTGGAATCTATAGAAATTGATCGCTTAACTGTGGAATCTCGAATACGAACTGTGGAATCTATAGCAACTCGAGAAACCATTTTAGGGTTTTTTTTATTTTGAAGCAAGCGAATTATTTGGGGAAAAGAATGGAAGCGGCGAAAAAAAATTGGAAAGGCGGGATGTAACACGTGAGCAACGAATAACCTAAATAATATTGCATCGCCTCTGCTAGGGAACCGATGCAAAAATTATTATTTTGGACGTAGTTGCATCGGTTGACTTTAAAACTGATGCGACTAAAACTATTTGCATCGACGTATTTGCATCGATTGTTGGTGACAACTGATGCAAATTTGATTTATTATTACCTATTGCTTTCCACGTAACAATTGCATCGGTTATTAAGACAGAACTGATGCAAATAGTTCTATTTGCATCAGTTTTTACTTCAACCGATTCAAATGAGGCGATGCAAATGGCCTGTTTTGTAGTAGTGAGCATCTGAGAGTTTAAGGGGAAACAAAAACTTCGAGTCAAACATAAAGCCGGATATGAATAATTTTTGTTACATCTCTGTTTGCTGATATTTAGTGAGACCGCGCCGCTTAGCGAAACGGGTTTCCCCTCACTAATATCTGTTTTCAAAACATATATTTTTGCAATTCCTTTCCTACAACCAAACAGGTTAATCAACTGATTATAATAATACTACAGCAAAATCCATTATGCTAAAACATGAAATAAATGGACTATCTATCTAAAATCTATGCTAACTGCTCTTTACTGGATTAACTATCCTAAATCTGATTATACCAAAATAGCAATATCCTTTATGCTAAATAATGGACTATTTGTCCCTAAAACAGGTAAAAAGGTGGACTAACTATCCTTAAGAAGTAGTAAGGTCTGTTATGCTAACAAATGAACTAACTGTTCATATTTGGGCTAACTGCCCTTAACTAGACTAACTGTCCTTTGGGCTGACTGCCCTCAAAATGGACTGTACGTCCGAATTTAAATGAGCTAACTGCCCGAATTTTCTTAAGGTTAAGTACCCTTTAAATTTTCCTTGAAAACCTTTTCAAAATGATTTAGCCCATGAAATCAAATATACACAAGGAAAATATATCTTTAGCTTTACTCTAAGCCATTTTGCCATGTTATATATACTTTACTCAAAATAATGTTGATGATGTTCATTAAGGATTATCCATTCTTTAAAATAAGTTAAAGTCCTTTATAACTTAAAACGCTTAGGCTATTTGCCTATTCATTGTATTTGAAATCTTTACTTAAAACCATCAAACAACCCTTACGAAATCATTGAAGGTATCCCCTTCGAAACCATTGAAATACCCTTTCGAAATCATTGAAGGTTGCCCCTTCGAAACCAATAAAAAGCCTTTTCTCTAAAAGCTTTAAATTATATGACATCCGCCCTTCAAACCATTTAAAATTTTCCTTTCGAAAACATTGGAAAAACCTTACCTTTCGACCTTGTCGAAAGTTTGGGGGACCACCACTTTCGAAACCATTGATAAAACCTTTCGAAAACATCAAACTAAACTCTTTCGAAAGCACTTTTGGGTTCAATTTAAAACAACTAGAAACCTTTCGAAACCATTCGAAGATGACTTGTAACAACCTGCTTTTTTTACGATTATATATTTAAATGTTTTAATTAAATATAGCATCGTTAGTTGAATTAAAGTCTGAAATATGACTTTTTGTAAACAGTCGAATCCGAATTCGAGACCACTTCCATTGAATTTAAAACGACATTTACAACTTTTTTGAGTATAAACATTGATATGTTTGGAGTCGATTAGGATTTTGGTATTTTGTTTGGGCTTTGGTTTGTGTTCTAGCCAACTAACCAAATAAGAGAACCCAAACTCTTCTACCTATTAGCTCCCGCTCCACTTCTCTTCATTCATTCATTCCATTATTCCTAACACTCAAGCCCTAAGGGGAAAATGGGGGAAAAGAGTGGAAATCAAAATTCCTAAGCCCTAGATTCTTAGGAAAGTCAAATTCAAGTTCTAAAATCAAAGAGAAGCTTAGGTAAGCATGCTCTTCATCTTCTCCATCTCAATTCCTCTTCAATTGATTTTTCTTATAACCTAACTTGGGAAAAACTTTGCATTTGATCATAGATTGAAGGTTCTCAAAGTGAAGTTGAAGAGAGATTGATCTTGCTTTGTTTTAAAGCTTCTCATTCCTTGTTTTTGAATTTAAAGTTGAGTTCTTGAACTCACATCTATGTCTATAGTTTTCATTGTTGTTAGTTATGAATTCCTAACATCTATTCCATGTTCAATTGCTTTTGAATTGAATTGGTTTGGTGAATTTTCCAATTTTGGTATTTTGAAGTCAAAATCTATGAAAATCCTACTACGGATGTTTGGACATGTTGTTTGGAGTGTATTGAAGAGCCTATAGGGCTAGGTTGTTGTTTGGCATAAATCCCTAGCCACCATCACTCATTCGATCGCATCCGAGTTGATTTGGCCATCAGTGGCCTAGGCAAGTTTTGCCCTGAGCTTCAGCTTAGACGTTTGGGAAAACACTTAGACGTCTGATGCATAGGAATAAAAATTCCAGACCTTCAGCTCAGACGTTTAAGGTTATTCCCAGATTTCTGAGCGATCTGGAAGAAAATTTCCGGACTCTATGCTCAGACGTCTGACGCTGTTAAATTCATCCAATTTGCCTATTTTTATGTAGGTTTCCGTTTTATCGGTTTTTTTTGATCCGGTTATTTTTTGTCGTTTATTACCGACTTTAACGACTTCTTTCCTAGATTTTTTGGAATATCCATTTTATGGATTTGATATCGATTTTCATGGTTTTGATTCACGTCGTCGAATGTGAATTTTTGGTGATAGATTGCTTTTACAATCGTTTCTATGATTTGTCACTTTAAAATATAAAGGTTTCTATACTAGTAGTAAATACTCAAACTCTTTCACAAAAATGATTTCAATATTACTTTTAATACAAACCACATTTTTTTTAAAAACCGTTTTCCAATCTATTAGGATATACAAACCTTTACCTCATTTGTACAAGAAATCCAATTAAACGACTTAGCAAAACAAGTGGTATGAAACACTTGCGTTTACTTCATCAGTTAATTCTTAGACTTGTTCGATTGAAATCTTATGACAATTTTCGAGTAGAAATCTACAATTGGTTCATAAATATATAAGTTAAGCCGGTGGTTATGGGACATGAAGCTAAACTCATCTATTTACTAGCTTGATGTAGTTTACACTTATTGATCTATGACGATCATTTTGAGGTTTAGACTAGCGATATGCGATGTCTCATTGTCCGCGTGGGGACTGTACCCCGTTCTGTTGAGATTCGTCTCAGTTTTTATAGGCTAGCGACCTATGGGTTTTATGAAGTTCGGTACATCGGGCGTATCATTATACTACGTCGTTGTTCTGGCTTATTTGAGTTTCAGGTTCCTCGGGCGTATCGTTGTACTACGTCGTTGCACCGGCTTTATGGGTTAGCGACCCATGGGATACCGTCCCATTTGTGATACACATGTTGGTGAGTTTTCATGCTCCCGTTTTTGATAGGCCTCCCCCCTTTGCGTTTTTTTCGGATTTCTAATTATTGATTTCTAGAATTTGTGTTCCACTAATTTTTGTGATTTGCATTGATAAGCTCTATCAATATTTTTAATTTGGTGAATAAGCTAAAGAATATGACATTCTTTTTCACGTTTGAGAAAACTTGAGATACTGTATGATTTTTTGTTGTTATCATATATATTTGTCATATCTCTTATCCTATCTCATCTTACATGATAATTATAACTAGACCGATCCATTTATTATTTTTCTTCTTAAATAATACTCGGATCAAACCAAGGTGTTTCAGGTACTTCCACTTGGCTTCTTAGCAGGGACTTGTAGGATCTAGATTAACCTTAGAGGGGGGTGAATAGGGTTATAGTAAATTTTCTTATGTTTAAACACGAAATCAAACTGCAGATAAGTAAGTATGCTGAAAAGTAAATCACACACAAAATTTACCTAGCTTCGGCAACCCCTGCCTACTGCTGCATTCCCAGATTTCTATTAGAATTAAACAGTATCCCGCTTACAAACACTCTAACAGACTCGCACACCCTGCTACCGCCCATAGAGTTTTGCAAACTCGCATCCCCTGCTCACTGAACTAATTCTAACTAGACAATCTGACACTACCTAAAACCTAGGTGGTGATTTACCCTGATTTGATTTGAAGAGTACAAACTTTAAAACAAAAAACAAAGAAAACAAGGGCAAAAATTAAATTAAAACTTTAAAACAATTTTGCCCTTAATCAAAATAAACCCCGGCCCAAAATAAAAATAAATTAAAAAACCAAAGCCTTAGTTAATTTTAATAAGGCCGGCCCCTTTTAATTTTTATCAGCTCGCTTCTTTTTCCTTGTGAATGGCGATTTTGGAATTAGAGCTTCGGCTCTCTTTCTTTTTGCTTGTGAATGGCGATTCTGGAATTAGGGCTTCAGCTCTTGCGTTTGTGAGATTATCTATGGCTTCGGCCTTGTCGTTGTTCCTCTGAAATTTGGGGATTCTGATTGGTGTCGATTGTGATTGTTGCTCTGTCGATTGATGGCTGCTTCACTACTGACCAGTTGCTTGCCTTGAGATAATTGAGTTAGTCGATCGTTGGCTTCGGTATGTGATTTCTGCTCTCTGTGCTTTTCTTTGATTTAATTGCTTGGACTTGATTGTTCTTGCTTCTCTGCTCTGTTTGTCAATGATGATTTGGGTTCTATTTCGCTCTGCACTTTCGATGATGATATTGGGGTCTTTATATAGGGTTTTCGAAACCCTTGAATTGTGTGATTTGATTTACGTGATCTCCACGCCGTTAAAACTTTCCCTTAATTAGTTGTGATATTTTTGGTATATGCTTTGTTCCCACGGCTTTGATTTTGTGACGTCCGATCTCTTTTTGAATTATATTCCAGAATCTTTCCTAATTTATAATTTTGACTTTGACTTTATCAATTTGTAACCTTGATTAAAAATACGGCTTTGATTTATGGCCATGTTGACTTCGCCTCTAACTTGATTATGACTTTGTGAACATCGACCTTGAGTTTAGCTTTGATCTGACTTGATCATTGTCTCTGATCATCTTCTTCTGGCCATCTATGTTTATCCCTGACTTTGTTCGGTGATGATCACCTGACTTTGTCTTCACTGCTGTATATATGTAATACTGTTGCACTTGTACCCTAATGTTTGAACTTGATTTGGTTCGAACTTATTCTTCACTGACTTGTACATGCTTATTTTCCTGTTGCATTTGTACTTGATAATGATGTTGTGGTTGCTTTGTCTTGTCACCATTCATGTAGATATCCACTATTGCATTTCTGGTTCATGTGCATGTGTTTCCCTGTGCATTCTTTATTGTGACTTGAGTCTGCATTGCCATATTGTTCATGTGTACATTTGGATTTTGGTCGAGGCCATTTGCAATGTGCAGTTGGTCTAGATGTTTGGTCTGACCTGTGCATGTCTTTTGTTGACTGTGCACACGAGTTGGCGAGGCAGTGCACACGTCTATAGATATGCACGTGTGTACTGCAGCCACTCATGATTACCTGTCCCTGATAAGAATACTGATATGCACAGATATTACACAATCAAAAATGATGACACTAACCCATATATCTGAGACAACAATAAGAACAAATTTTATATTTTTGCAAATTCAAATTTGTTTATTTTCTGATTACTGTTGTAGTTGTTAATTATACGGGTACACAGAAGACAGGACAAGTACTGGCACTGGACAATGCAGATAGATGCAGATAGATAAAATTGAGTGTTGAGTGTTGTAGTGAGGAAAACATTGTAAATGTGAAATGTATGAAATCAGTGTATGAGCTGAAAACTTTGTACTGTATAAGTGTTGAAATAAAATATTATTTTGAATAAAAATACTGATTGAATTATATAAATTATGTGCAATAGTATTATTATTCAACATGAATATTTATTTCTATATGTGTGTAGTATAATCTACAAACACATTTATAAATTGATATATATTTGTTATCATCAAACAAAAAATCACATCAAACAATCTCCCCTTTTTGATGACGACAAACATATATATTAAAGATTTTGAAATTCTGATAAATGTGTTTGAGCATGAAATATTTAGCTCCCCCTATATGAATGCTCCCCCTACAACTAAGACCACTCCCTATTTAGAAGATTTTGAAAATTACAGAGGAATAAAAGAACTAAAGAAAATTAACTAACAACATTTAACAAATTTTTTTCAAAATATTCAAAAATATTTACTTTCTTATCAAAATCTTGTTCTTCTCCCCCTTTTGTTATCATCAAAAGACTGACAAAAAAATTATGGAACGGTAGGGGAAAAACAAATGTAAAGCCAAGAAAAATCATAATAAATCATAACAAGATAACAATTTCCACATTGTAGAGAATGGATCGATGATTCGGTTTTTATATAATGAGAAGAGAAAGATTTTAAAAAATAATTTGACATTTAAGCATAAAAATAAGCACTTACTAACCACGCATAACCATAAGGACTTTTAAATGGGATTAGCAGTTACTCATTAGCTATCAAGCTCCATCCATGCATAACCATAAGGAATTTTAAATGAGAATGGAGTGATGATAAACTAAAATTCACTCACATGATCCATCCATGCATAACCATAAGGACTTTTAAAAGAGAATGGATGCATGCGAAATATTTATAAAATTTTTAATTTTCTTTTTAATTTAAAAATAATGCACTCTTCTCATTTTTCAAAACCATTTTGAAGGATAGAAAGATGGTAGAAATAGAAATGGTCGTGGAATAAGTTACCAAATTAATCATATTATGAAATTTCTTAAAATAAAACAACCATATTTCCACTACTGAATACCATATTCGAATCAATCTTTGAATAATATCCAAAACTGGTTTGAATCCTAGAAATTGAAGTTGAAAATAAATATCCAAGAATATTTCAACCAAAAAATTGAAAAATGATTAGTCAATTTCTATAATCCCCAAATCCAAACGTAAGCTGGAAAATTTGTCTTCGGGGAGGGGTTTTCTGAAAATATCAGCAAGTTGAATCTCAGTTGAAATATGTTCAATGCAAATTTTTTCCTTAGCAATGTGATCTCTAAGAAAGTGGTGTCTCACATCAATGTGTTTTGTGCGTGAATGATGAACAGGATTATTTGACAAGTCTATTGCACTTTTACTATCACATTTTAATGGAACTTGTTTATAAACTTAGCCAAAATCAGAAAGAGTTTGCATCATCCATCAAATTTGAGCACAACAACTTCCTAATGCAATATATTCTGCTTCAGTGGTGGATAATGCAACACAATTTTGTTTTCGACTTGACCATGACACTAATGAATGTCCTAGCATGAAACACGTCCCACTTGTGCTTTTCCTGTCTACCAGTGAACCCGCATAATCAGCATCAGAATAACCAACTAAACCAAAATTTTCACAAGAAGGGTACCATAGTCCAAATTTGTGTGTGTGTGAATGATATCTCAAAATTCGTTTAGTGGCTTTCAAATGAGATTCTTTGGGGTTAGATTGAAAACGTGCACACAAACACACAGAAAACATAATATCAGGTCTAGAAGCAGTAATATAGAGAAGTGAACCAATTATCCCTCGATATTTCTTCTGATCAACATCAACTCCTTTCTCGTCTTTGTCCAACTTTGTTGATGGGCTCATAGGAGTTTTCATTGGTTTGAAGTTCTCAACTCCAAATTTCTTCAATAGGTCCAACACATACTTGGACTGTGAAATAAAAATACCATCACTGCTTTGCTTGATTTGAAATCCAAGAAAATATTTCAATTCTCCAACCAAGCTCATCTCGAATTTATCCTGCATGACTTGTTCAAATTTCTCACACAAGAGTTCATTAGTAGCACCATAAATGATATCATCCACATAAATCTGAACAATCAAAAAATCACTTTCTTTATGTAATAGAAACAGTGTTGTGTCAGCACTTCCCTTTTTAAAGCCATTTTCCAAAAGATATGTACAAAGACAGTCATACCAAGCTCTAGGAGCTTGTTTAAGACCATATAATGCTTTTTCTAGCTTATACACATAATTTGGAAAATCGTGATTTTCAAAACCAGGGGGTTGTTCAACAAAAACTTCTTCTTTCAAATCACCATTTAGAAAGGCACTCTTCACATCCATTTGTTTAAGTTTGAAACCTTTATAACATGCAAAACTTAGCAAAATCCTAATGGCTTCTAACCTAGCAACTGGAGCAAATGTTTCATCAAAATCTATGCCTTCTATCTGGTTATAACCTTTTGCGACCAACCTAGCTTTATTTCTAATTACGTTTCCGAATTCATCAAGATTATTTTTAAACACCCATTTAGTTCCAACAACTGGATAATCATTAAGCCTAGGAACTAATTTCCAAACTTTATTTCTCTCAAATTGATTAAGTTCGTCTTGCATTGCTAAAATCCAACTTTCATCATTAAGAGCCATTTCAACAGAATCAGGTTCAATCTCAGAAATAAAACCACTGTGACAACAAAACGCACACATATTTTTATCAAATGAAGAGCGAGTACATATACCTTCCGTAGGATCACCTATAACCAATTCAGGAGGATGATTGGATTTGAACTTCAATCTATCAGGATCAACAGTCCTATTTTCAGCTTTCTCACTAGATGTTCCTTCTTCGATGCCTTCATGATCTACCCCATCGTCAATCGCCTTTTTAATCGTCCTTTCCAGATCAGATTCATCAAATTTCACATTGATTGATTCAACAATTGTCTTTGTTCGTTTGTTGTATATTCTGTAAGCCTTGCTCCTTGTTGAATAGCCCATAAAAATTCCCTCATCAGCCTTTGATTCAAATTTTCCAAGTTGATCACCTGTGTTAAGAATAAAACAAGGACATCCAAATACACGAAAATAAGAAATGTTAGGTTTCCTTTCATGCCACAATTCATAAGATGTTTTGTTAAGTATTGGTCTAATCATCACTCTATTCATTACATAGCACGAAGTATTCACTGCCTCTGCCCAAAAAGTTGGAGGTAGTTTATACTCACTCAACATGGATCTAGCCAATTCTTGTAGAGTACAATTTTTCCTTTCAACCAAACCATTTTGTTGAGGTGTTCGTGGAGCAGAAAATTCATGTTTTAAACCATTTTCTTCACAAAAGCTTTCAAATTCCAAATTTTCAAATTCGCCTCCATGATCACTTCTCAAAGTTTTAATTGAAACTCCTTTTTCATTTTGAACAAGTTTTGCAAACTTTGAAAAATAATCAAAGGATTCAGACTTTTTGGCTAAGAAATAAACCCATGTAAATCTAGAATAATCATCAACCAATACATAACAATAACGTTTTCCATTCAAGCTTGCAATTTCATTTGGTCCAAATAAATCCATGTGAATTAATTCAAGGATCCTTGATGTGCTAACAATGTTTTTAGGGCGAAATGATGATCGACTAAGCTTGCCTAAGGAACATGCTTTACACACTTTATTGTTTTAAATTTCTGATGTGGTAACCCTCTGACTAATTCTTTTGTTTCAATTTTTTCTAAGAGGCTCATGCTAGCATGTCCAAGTCTCCTATGCCATAAAGATGCTTCTTCGTCAGTGGCTACCAAACATCTAGTAATATTTAGATTATCAAACGAAAGCGAGTAAACATTTCCTTTTCTTTTGCCCGTAAAAACAATGTTATTAGAAGATTTATCAATGATTTTGCAAGTATCACTATCAAAAATCACATTCATACCTTTGTCACATAGTTGGCTAATAGAAATGAGATTGTGACGTAGATTATTAACGTTTAAAACATTAGTCAAAGAAAACGTACCGTTACCTACTTCACCTTTACCAATAATCTTACACTTGTTATTGTCTCCCATGATCACATTTCCACCTTTAAAATTCTCTAGGCTATGGAACTTCGATTTATCACCTGTCATATGTCTAGAACAACCTGAATCTAGAAACCATTCTTGTTGTTCCTTAGCCCGCCAACAAACCTACAGAAAGAGAGAGAAGGATGACCTAGAGAAACTCTTAGGTCCAATGACATTAGTGACTGAAGCATTGTGAATAAACAATCCCTTTGGAACCCAAACTTGTTTTGTCTTTTCATTCTTGTTCCAATAGACATGAAATTTGTTTGTAGAATTCTTAGGAACCCAAACTTTTATAAATTTCGTGTTCTTGTTCCTATGACTACAATTTTCAACACGTTGTTCAATTATTTCACTTCTAGTAAAGACACTCTTACCTTTTGTACTATCCTCAACTTGTGTTTTCCCAAAGCCTAGTCCATTTCTGTTGTTAGCAAAAAGTTGATTTCCCAATAACATGTTGAACGATTTTTCTCCTCTTGAAAAGTTATTCAGTGATTTCTCAAGATTTTGGACTTTGGTTTTTAGTGTTGTGTTTTCAATCACAAGTGAGGTGCATCTATTTATGAAATCCTTTTTACTAGTGTCAATTGTTTCCCTAAGATTCAAGTTTTCTTTTTCAAGATTTTCAAAGCTATTCTTCAGTTTTGATAATTCTGAATCTAAAATTTTACATTTTTTACAGTCTAGGTTTTGAATATTTTCAAGTTCAGTTTCTAACCTAAAATTTTCATGGGCAAGTACTCCTATATCAGATTTCAGTTTTTCAATTTTAGATTCAAGAGCATCAACTGTTTTAGTAAGATCAAGGCACATTAAAACAAGATCTTTATAAGAATAGTCACCTACCTCACTAGATTCCTCTGAGCTTGCTTCTGAATCTGATTTTGCCATAAGGCCCAAGTTAGCCTCCTCTGAGCTATCATTCGAAACTTCCTCTCCTTCTTCGTCATCCCAAGTTGCTGCAAAGGCCTTCTTCTTCTTTTTCTTTCCTTTGTTGTTTTTGAGAAGTGGGCAATTTTGTTGGAAGTGGCCAGGCTTCTTGCAGTTAAAGCAGGTCAATTCATTATTGGAATTGTTAGAATCTTTTGACCTATTACCACTCATTTTCTTCTTGCGTGGCCTGAATCTCGACAATTTTCTAAGATTATTGACAGCCATTGCAAGTTCTTCAATTGGATCTTCTTCTTCTTCTTCATCGCTCTCTTCTTTGCTCTTTAAGGCAATCGTCTTCTTCTTTGATTCGGAGTTGTTGTGTTCCTCCTTTGCTTTTAGCTCAAGCTCATATGTCATCAAGTTGCCGATCAAATCCTCCATGCTTAGTTTACTCAGATCTTTGGATTCTTGTATTGCCATGACTTTTGCCTCAAAGTTCATCGGTAAGACTCGTAGTATCTTCCTCACAAGCTCTACCTCAGTGAATACCTTCCCAAGCGCTCTAGCATTGTACACCAAAGTTGAAAAGCGTCCAAACATGTCCTTTATGCTCTCGCCTTTGTCCATCACAAAGTTCTCGTATTCATTGCTGAATAGGGCTAGACGAGACTCCTTGACTTGAGAAGTTCCTTCATGTGTCACCTCCAAGGTATGCCAAATTTCCTGCGCAGTTTTACAATGAGAAATTCTATTAAATTCATTCTTATCAAGAGCACAAATCAAAGCATTCATGGCTTTAGCATTTGTAGTTTTAAATTTCTTATCGTTAGCGTCCCACCTATCCTTAGGTTTAGGAATCTCAGTATCACCAACAGTTATAGTGGGAGATTTATAGCCAGTTTCAATAATGTCCCAAACATCATAATCAACAGAACTAAGATAAATACCCATCCTAACTTTCCAGTAAGCATAATCATTCCCATTAAACATGGGTGGCCTAACAATAGATTGCCCCACAGAAAAAGCATTATTTGGTGGATTCATGACTCTAGAGTTAAAGAAAAATACCGGGCTCTGATACCACTTGTAGGATCTAGATTAACCCTAGAGGGGGGTGAATAGGGTTATAGTACATTTTCTTATGTTTAAACACGAAATCAAACTGCAGATAAGTAAGTATGCTGAAAAGTAAATCACACAAAAAATTTACCCAGCTTCCGCAACCCCTGCCTACTGCTGCATTCCCAGATTTCTATTAGAATTAAACAGTATCCCGCTTACAAACACTCTAACAGACTCGCACACCCTGCTACCGCCTATAAAGTTTTGCAAACTCGCAACCCCTGCTCACTGAACTAATTCTAACTAGACAATATGACACTACCTAAAACCTAGGTGGTGATTTACCCTGATTTGATTTGAAGAGTACAAACTTTAAAACAAAAAACCAAAGAAAACAAGGGCAAAAATTAAATTAAAACTTTAAAACAATTTTGCCCTTAATCAAAATAAACCCCGGCCCAAAATAAAAATAAATTAAAAAACCAAAGCCTTAGTTAATTTTAATAAGGCCGGACCCTTCTAATTTTTATCGGCCCTCTTCTTTTTCCTTGTGAATGGTGATTCTGGAATTAGAGCTTCGGCTCTCTTTCTTTTTGCTTGTGAATGGCGATTCTAGAATTAGGGCTTCGGCTCTTGCGTTTGTGAGATTATCTACGGCTTCGGCCTCGTCGTTGTTCCTCTGAAATTTGGGGATTCTGATTGGTGCCGATTGTGATTGTTGCTCTGTCGATTGATGGCTGCTTCGCTACTGACCAGTTGCTTGCCTCGAGATGATTGAGTTAGTCGATCGTTGGCTTTGGTATGTGATTTCTGCTCTGTGCTTTTCTTTGATTTAATTGCTTGGACTTGATTGTTCTTGCTTCTCTGCTCTGTTTGTCAATGATGATTTGGGTTCTATTTCGCTCTACACTTTCGATGATGATATTGGGGTCTTTATATAGGGTTTTCGAAACCCTTGAATTGTCTGATTTGATTTACGTGATCTCCACGCCGTTAAAACTTTCCCTTAATTAGTTGTGATATTTTTGGTATATGCTTTGTTCCCACGGCTTTGATTTTGTGACATCCGATCTCTTTTTGAATTATATTCCAGAATCTTTCCTAATTTATAATTCTGACTTTGACTTTATCAATTTGTAACCTTGATTAAAACTACGGCTTTGATTTATGGCCATGTTGACTTCGCCTCTGACTTGATTATAACTTTGTGAACATCGGCCTTGAGTTTAGCTTTGATCTGACTTGATCATTGTCTCTGATCATCTTCTTCTGGCCGTTTGTGTTTATTCCTGACTTTGTTCGATGATGATCACCTGACTTTGTCTTCACTGCTGTATATATGTAATACTGTTGCACTTGTACCCTGATGTTTGAACTTGATTTGGTTTGAACTTATTCTTCACTGACTTGTACATGCTTGTTTTCCTGTTGCATTTGTACTTGATAATGATGTTGTGGTTGCTTTGTCTTGTCACCATTCATGTAGATATCCACTATTGCATTTCTGGTTCATGTGCATGTGTTTCCCTGTGCATTCTTTATTGTGACTTGAGTCTGCATTGCCATATTGTTCATGTGTACATTTGGATTTTGGTCGAGGCCATTTGCATTGTGCAGTTGGTCTAGATGTTTGGTCTGACCTGTGCATGTCTTTTGTTGACTGTGCACACGAGTTGGCGAGGCAGTGCACACGTCTATAGATATGCACGTGTGTACTACAGCCACTCATGATTACCTGTCCCTGATAAGAATACTGATATGCACAGATATTACATAATCAAAAATGATGACACTAACCCATATATCTGAGACAACAATAAGAACAAATTTTATATTTTTGCAAATTCAAATTTGTTTATTTTCAGATTACTGCTGTAGTTGTTAATTATACAGGTACACAGAAGACAGGACAAGTACTGGCACTGGACAATGCAGATAGATGCAGATAGATAAAACTGAGTGTTGAGTGTTGTAGTGAGGAAAACATTGTAAATGTGAAATGTATGAAATCAGTGTATGAGCTGAAAACTTTGTACTGTATAAGTGTTGAAATAAAATTTTATTTTGAATAAAAATACTGATTGAATTATATAAATTCTATGCAATAGTATTATTATTCAACATGAATATTTATTTCTATATGTGTGTAGTATAATCTGCAAACACATTTATAAATTGATATATATTTGTTATCATCGAACAAAAAATCACATCAAACAGGACTAGCTTTTGACTTTTGGCTAACTACTTTAGCTTAGTAGTTTTTTTTATATACATTCGAGATAGAGAGTCCTTGATGTATACATATTCTTTTGTCTAACACTTGTACCTATTCATTTGTAATGTATTGGGTCTTGTATGATCACTACTTTGATGTTCACTTCTATGTATTATATTCATATCTATTTCCGCCTTAGTGATATGAATATCTATGACTGATTTGTGTTATGCTTATTTTATATTTGATTCCGAAGGCCACATAGCCAATGTATAGTAGCTTTGAGTTTGTATTTGATATGTCATATTTCTTTGAAATGAAATGCATGACATATTATCTGAAATATTGGTAGTCGCGCAAAGCAATTACATAGATGGTCGCTCCTCAATGGCCTTATTCTTCATACTAATTGATGGCATTACCCGGTAGTGTCCTTGGTTAGTGTCAGTATAGAGGTGGGGCGTTATAGTTTTGTACCAGAGCCAAACTTCGGAACAATATAGAATATTATGACAAGGATCATTGTCCTAAGTCTCTCTTAGGAATCGTGCCTTAGGATTTAATTCGAGTCTTCGTACCGTTCTATCCTATTTTCTTTTATGATGTCTTGTTTTATCAATCTAGTTTGTTTGATATTCATTCTGAGAATAACTTTTTTCCTCTTCTTTCTTTCTTTCTTAAAGAAGAGAAATGGTTAGACCTGGCCGTCCCAGCGCCGGTCAATCTAGTGCTACTCCTCAGGATGGCGTATTCATGTCTTCCTAACATCTTTTGGATCTTATAAAGAATGCCCAAGCTACTTGACCCATTCCTGAGCCTACTAATCCTGAATCCGGGTTTGCACACTTGTGTAGTGATTATACCAATTTGGGTTGAAGGCCATTCAAGGGTTCCGAAAGCGTTATAGAAGTTCAAGCTTGGCTTAGAACATGCGATCGCATCTTTTCTCGCATGAATCTTGTGGATCTACATCGAGTCCAAGTGGCTTTACTACGCCATAGATGACCTTCTGCAACATTTTTGCAAGGTGTTGCCAGCTAAAATGTTGCGATAGCTATAAAATTTTGGTCCTACTGCAACGTTGTATTTTTGGTGTTACCTTAGCCATAAAAATGTGTTGCTCTAGCTAAACAAGTGTAACACGATGCAACATTTTTATATAGGGTTTCCATAGATATATTCTAACTAAAAAATTAAAAAAAAAATTACAGCTCAGCGATCCACACCACCATTTAAAACAAAATCTCAACCGTCGATTCACACCATCGATCCACACCTTACCAATTTTCATTTCCAGCTTTACTTTTCACTCACCCGCTTTCGTTTCTCACCCCCAATTTTCCAATCCCTAATTTTTATTCCGCCGACTTTAAAAAAAATGACGCCGCTCCTCCTTGTTTCTTCGATCTGGAGAATAACTGGCTTTGCTTTTATCCCCTGTCGGCCATATCAATTTCCGTTATTTTCTTTCGCCTCGCGTCAGTTTTCCTCACTACTTCCGAATTTGCGATTTTGTTCAGGTTTTTTGCGATTCTGGTGATTCGAGGTAAGGTTGTGGGATTGCGATGGTTCAGGGAGTTGCTGATTTGGTCGCAATTTCGTGGTTGGGGCCTGATGTCAGAGTGGCAGGGGTTAGTCGAATTGGTTTCGGTGAAAACTAGGGCACGCGATTCTAGTTGCTTTGATGCTCTGATTGATCGAATCTAGTGTGAGAAACGTTCCTGGTAGCTTGCTCCTTCGTTCTCCTTGATTGATTGCTCGAATTGCTTTGACTTCGTCGTCAGGTGCGATGTGATATTATTTGGTATGTTTTCTGCCTTCTGGTTTACTTGAATATTCTCGATTTTGGTTACACTTGCACGCTTTTGCCGATGATGAATTGGGATTTATTTATAGGCTTTATTTCCTATAATCTCGAGTTTAATCTTTATGTTGGACTTTGAGAAATCTGGTATGTTGGATTGCGATGATGAATTGGTATGTTGAATTTTGGTTCACTGTCTTGATTTTGCTTTGCCGATGATGAATTGCGATGTGATATTATTTGGTATGTTGGATTTTGGTTCACTGGCTTGTTTTTGATTTCTGATCTGAGCTTGTTAGCTCCTTTCTGCTGCATTTGTTAAACCAGAACTTGAACCTTTGTTAAACTTGTTCACATACCTTTGTACCTTGTTGCATTTGTTAAACCAGAACATGAAGTATTTGTATTCTGCTGTCCTCTTGAAAATTGCTTCACTTCAAAACTTCTGCATTTTTGAAAATCAGAACTTTGAAAGTGATCTTTGGTTTTCTAAAACTGTTGACTAATCTGAACATTGAGTTTTGATTTCCATGATATATACAAACATATGTGTGTTGAGCTTTGTTGGTTTTGCTTGGTCTGGACTGAACTGGTACCATGCTAACCTTGTTCTTTAACATGAACTGATGCTCCAAGTCCTCTGTATATCATGTTACTGCCTATGTTTCTCTTGTACATGCCTGATGCATTCACTGTTTTTGTTTGATGGGCTGCCTATGTGTACTGCTGTGTTTCTTGCACTGGCTTGTCTATATTTTGCTGAACTCGGTTCCTGTTTGTTTTGTTGGTTGCTTGGCCCTGAGTTGAATCCAGTCGATGACTCGGGTTTGACCTTGTGCCGTGTCCATTTTTTTGGCTTGTCTACATATCTGGCTGCACTTGAGTATGAACTTGCACTTGAGTAGTTTCTTGTACCAAGCCTTATGATGCATGTATGTTCATCCATGTACATGCATTTCTTGGTCATGTTATGTTGCTTGCTGTGTTGAGTACTACTTTGTGCACTTGGCTTCTCCTTTGTGCATTTTTGCCTGAACTATTGCTTGCTGTCTTCCATACTGCCTTGTATCCATGTGTTGCATTCATGTTTGGCTTATGCACTTATGAAAAGAAAGACCCAAAATATCTGAGGCAAATAATATAACAAAAATATCTTCATTTTCTGTTCGAGTTAAATATTATTTTCCAGATTACTGCTTTTGAATTATATGTGACAGGTATTGAAGACAGGATAGCTGGATATAAGCTTGAAGACAGAGTCAAATCAAATGTGCATGAGCTTGAAGACAGGTTTCAAAGAAGGCTCGATCTTCCGAAATCGGATGAATCGGGCGGACCCCCGCCGGCGCTGCGCCCGGACCCGCTACTCGGCTCGCCTTCGGCTCGGCACTCGGCTCGTCATATATTTGTCGGTGTCTGTATAAATTGAAACTGCATATGTAATGAGTGAACTGAGTGATGTAGTGAGGAATATATGTATATGTGAATATCAGTGTTATATATTATTGAATTGTAAAATAGTGGAGTCAGGAATTTGTACTATTTCAAATGTTGAAATAAAATATTTATTTAAATAAATTACTGTTTGAATATCAAATTCTGTGCAATAGCATTTTATTAAATAAATATTTATTTCTATTAAAAAATCAAATATGCTCTATATTGTGGGCCCCACAACTTCAGAAAGTTAATATCTATAGCAACATTTTTGGAATGTTGCTACAAACACCTATGGGTGTTGCCATAGACCCAAATAGGGTTCTATTGCAACAATATTACTTATGTTGCCTTAGATAGTCAAAATGTTGTCTTTGAGGTCTAAGGCAACGACAAAAATTGCATCACCCTAAAAGTGTTGCCATAGACCTATGGCAACATTTTTCGGGCCTGAGCCAACATTTTTTTTGTGTTGCAGAAGGCCATTTATGGCGTAGTGCTTCTAGCATGCTCCAGGAGAGAGCATTAGATTGGTAGGAGCTTTTAATTTCGGAAATTGTTGAAGCGGATCTTACTTGGGAGCAATTCCGGGAAAGTTCGAGTTGAAGTTTGTGCCCGAAGTAGAAAAAGTAACTTTAGCTCAACGCTTTATTGACCTTATTCAAGGAGAATCTTCTGTGACAGATTATGTCGCATCATTTGAATCCCTCTCTAAATATGGGGTCGAGTATATTAATACCCCGTTGAATAAGAATCAAAGGTTTTCTATGGTTTGAATAAGAACCTCAAAAAGGCTTTACTTCTGAAACTAGAAGTTTCTTTCGACCAGCTTGTAGATATCGCTCTTCGACTTGAAGAGGCCGATAAAGAAAGTGATGTTGAAGTTATGGGTGCCAAACAGAACTTCAACATCAACAAGAAGAGGCATATTAAGTTCAAACCTAATCCCAACAAGAAAGGGAAGCAAGCAACTTCGGTAGCAAAGACTCCTACCCCTAATCATGAGAGTGCTACAATTGTGGTTCTAAGGACCACTATGCAAATAAGTATCCAAAACCCCTTTATTGCCACTATTTTAAAAGTTTGGGTCATCTTATATCTTCATGTCCCAAACTTCAAAGCAAGAAAGAAGGAAAGCTGAATGTTGTGTAAGCCCCTAGTAACACTTCTCTTGATCAAGGTATTTCTCATTCTGTCCTTGATGGCATTATTATGTTTCGTGATCATCCTATTCGAGTTCTTTTTGATACGGGTGCATCTCACTCTTTTATATCAAAGGAACTTGTTGATACTTTGTCTTTAAATGTTATGGGCTTGATGACTTCATTAAAAATTGCGAATTCTGTTGGTGGATTCGCAACACTCGGTTTATTTTGTAAGGATGTTGAAATTATTCTATGTGGTTATGCTTTCCGTGCCGATTTGCATGTTATGCGTTACTTAGGTTTCAGATGATTTTGGGAATGGATTGGTTTAATCGTTATGAAGCCCACATCCTATGTCCCTAGAGGACTATCCATCTTCGACATCCTCAATATGTTAAGCAGATTTCTATTGTTCTTAAAGATTCAGATTCCAATTCGGTAGCATCCTTACATTCTCTAAATCCACATGATGACGATAACGATGATGAGGAAGATGTCATTTCCCTCATTCACGTTGTTCATGAATTTCTTGATATATTTGAGCCCGTTTTAGGATTACCCCATAAGCGAGCAATTCAGTTCAGAATTAATCTAATCCTTGGAGCTCTACCTATCACTCGTCCTCCTTATCGTATGTCCAATAAGGAAAATGAGGAGATGCGTAAACAATTATCCGAATTGGAAGCGAAACAGTTTATTCGTTCTAGTTCCTCTCCTTGGAGAGCTTTAGCTATCTTTGTGAAGAAATTCGATGGTACACTTAGGCTTTGCGTTGACTACCGCAAGATTAATGATCCCACCATCAATAATAAATATCCCTTACCTCGAATTGATGACCTATTCAATCAACTTTGCGTGCTAGAGTCTTTTCACAGTTAGACTTAGCAACCTATTTTCATCAGCTTCGTATTGCAGAGGATAACATTCAATTGACATCGTTCCGTACTCGTTATGGATCGTATGAATGGCTTGTTAAGCCATTTGGCTTAACGAATGCTCCCGCTTATTTCATTAACCTTATGAATCGAGTTTTCAAAGACTTCCTCGATCAATTTGTCCTCATCTTTATTGATGATATTCTTGTTTATTCTAAAACCGAGGAAGAGCATGAAAAACATCTTCGAATTGTATTGGAAACCCTTAGGAGCAATCAATTGAAAGCAAAATTTTCTAAGTGCCACTTTTGGCAATCCCATGTGAAATTTTTAGGACATATTATTTCTGAATCCGGAATTTTCGTGGATCCTTCAAAGATTGAGGTGATTCAAAATTGGAAGAGACCGGAGAGTGTGATGGAAATTCATTGCTTTCTTGGATTGGCGGGCTATTACCGTCGGTTCATAAAAGACTTTTCTAAAATTTCCGTACCTCTTACTAGTTTGACAAAGAAGGGAGTTAAGTACATTTGGTCAGACAAATGTGAAGCTGCTTTACAGAAATTAAAAGAACTCCTTTCCGATGCTCCTATTCTTGTGATTCCCGAAGGGAACCAAGACTTGATTGTTTATACCTATGCTAGTCGTATTGGTTTGGGAGTCGTTCTTATGCAAAGGGAACATGTTATCACTTATGCTTCTTGGCAATTAAAGCCTGCCGAGATTAGATATGCCACTCATGATTTAGAGCTCGCGGTCATTGTTTTCGCTCTTAGAATTTGGCATCATTATCTTTTGAGAGGGAAATTTGTTCTCTATACCGATCATAATTCTTTGAAGTATTTATTCTCTCAAAAGAACTTAATTTGCATCAACAACGTTGGCTCGAATTCCTTACATCTTATGATCTTTATATTCTTTATACTCCCGGAAAGGGAAATCGTGTTGTCGATGCCCTTAGTCGTAAGCAACAAGCGGTTGTTTCCATGATGATATCCGAATGGAATGATCTCGAGACTTTGTCCACTTGTGAGATTCGAGATCGTGAATCCGATTCAAGTTCATCTCTTGTTTTATGTAGCCTTGAGGCTCATCCTACTCTTTTAGACCGCATCCTTGAAGCACAAAAGCAAGCTCTCGAATTGGCTCATCTTAGCCAAAGTTGTAGGGATAATAATAATATTGATGGTCTGAAAGACTTTGAAATCGATGCTCACGGAGGCATTCGAAAATTTGGTAGACTTATTGTGCCAAATATTGGTGATCTTCGTAAAGACATTTTAGAAGAATCTCATCGTTCTAAATTTACCATTCATCCCGGTAGTAGTAAAATGTACGCGGACATAAAGCGACTTTATTATTGGGATGGAATGAAATCTAATATTGCTAACTTCATTAAGCATTGCATAACTTGCCAACTCGTTAAGGCCGAGCATCAAAGGCCCGGTGGGTTGTTGCAACCTTTAGACATTCCAGTTTGGAAGTGGGATCAAGTCTCCATGGACTTTATTGATGGTCTACCCCATTCTCGTTCGAGTCATGATAGTCTATGGGTAATTGTAGATAGACTTACAAAATCCACCCATTTTATTCCCGTTCGGTCCAATCGGACCATACCTCTTTTTGTCAAACTCCATGTCAAAGAAATTGTTAAATTGCATGGAGTTCCTACTTCTATTGTTAGTGATCGTGATCCATTATTTACTAGTGGATTTTGGAAGGGTCTTCATAAAGCTTTAGGAACAAAGTTTAATTTTAGCACCGCTTATCATCCTCAGCCCGATGGACAAACAGAGCATGTGAATCAAACTCTTGAAGATCTTCTTTGTGCATGTGTTCTTGATTTTGGTGGAAGTTGAGAAGATCATATTTCCCTTGTCGAGTTTTCTTACAATAATAGCTTCCAATCTAGTATTGGTATGGCACCTTTCGAGGCCCTCAATGGAAGGCCATGCCGATCTCCTTCATGTTGGCTTGAAGCCGGTGAGAAGCTGGTTTTAGGTCCAGATTTTATTCGTTATGCCACAAAAAAGATTGACCTTATTCGCCATAGGATGAAAGAAGCTCAAAGTAGACAAAAATCCTATGCCGATAACCGAAGAAGGAATTTAGAATTCTCTGTGGGAGATTTGGTATTTATTCGTGTTTCACCTATGAAGGGTGTTGTGCGTTTCAGTCGATCGGGAAAATTAGCACCTCCATTGGCCCATTTCCCATCACCGAACGCATTGGTTCCATGGATTATCGCCTTTTATTACCGGCTCAATTTTCTGCTATTCATGACGTATTCCACGTTTCTCAACTACAGAAATGCCTTAGAGATTCCGATTCTATTCTTGAGCCCAGTGATATTGAAGGAATTGAAGTTTCACCTAATTTGACTTATGAGCAACATCCTATTCACATCATTGCTATGGAGGTTAAACGCCTTCGTAATAAAAATGTTCCGCTTGTGAAAGTTCAATTGTCCGTAAATCCTAAAGAATGTTCTTGGGAATCTAGAGAATTCATCGAGCGAACACATCTGGACTTAGCCTTTCGTGCTCTATAAGGTGAACTTCTCGCTTCAAATTTTTCTTTTGTGATATTATACCTTAGTGTGGTTGTTACACTTTATTTTCTTCTTAAGTATGGCGAGGACGCTATTTTTTTAAGGAGGGGAGTCTGTAACAACCCGCATTTTTTATGATTATATATTTAAATGTTTTATTTAAATATAGCATCGTTAGTTGAATTAAAGTCTGAAATATAACTTTTTGTAAACAGTCGAATCCTAACTCGAGACCACTTCCATTGAGTTTAAAACGACTTTTACAACTTTTGAGAGTATAAATGTTGATATGTTTGGAGTCGATTAGGATTTTGGTTTGTGTTCTAGCCCACTAACCCAATAAGAGAACCCAAACTCTTCTACCTAATAGCTCCCACTCCACTCCACTTCATTCATTCATTCCATTATTCCAAACACTCAAGCCGTAAGGGAAAAATGGGGGAAAAGATGGGAAATCAAAATTCCTAAGCCCTATATTCTTAGGAATTTCAAATTCAAGTTCTAAAATCAAAGAGAAGCTTAGGTAAGCATGCTCTTCATCTTCTCCATCTCAATTCCTCTTCAATTCTCGATTTTTCCTATAACCTAACTTGGGAAAAACTTTGCATTTGATCATAGATTGAAGGTTCTTGAAGTGAAGTTGAAGAGAGATTGATCTTGCTTTGTTTAGAGCTTCTCAGTCCTTGTTTTTGAATTTAAAGGTGAGTTCTTGAACTCACATCTATGTCTATGGCTTTCATTGTTGTTAGGTATGAATTCCTAACATCTATTTCAAGTTCCATTGCTTTCGAATTGAATTGATTTGGTGAATTTTCCAAGTTTGGTATTTTGAAGTCAAAATCTATGAAAATACTACTATGGATGTTTGGACATGTTGTTTGGAGTGTATTGAAGAGCCTATGAGGCTGGGTTGTTGTTTGGTATAAATACCTAGCCACCATCGCTCATTCGATCGCATCTGAGTTGATTTGGCCATTAATGGCCTAGGCAAATTTTGCCCTGAGTTTCAGCTCAGATGTCTGGGAAAACACTCGAACGTCTGATGCATAGGAATAAAAATTCCAGACCTTCATCTTAGACGTCTGAAGTTATTCCCAGACATCTGAGCGATCTGGAAGAAAATTTCCAAGCTCTCAGCTCAGACGTCTGGCGCTGTTAAATTCAGCCAATTTGACTACTTTTATGTGGGTTTTCGTTTTATCGGTTTTTGTTGATCCGGTTATTTTTTGTCGTTTATTATCGACTTTAATGACTTCTTTCCTGGATTTTTGGGAATATCCATTTGATGGATTTGATATCGATTTTCATGGTTTTGATTCACGTCGTCGAATGTGAATTTTTGGTGATACATTGTTTTTACAATCGTTTCTATGATTTGTCACTTTAAAATATAAAGGTTTCTATACTAGTAGTAAATACTCAAACTCTTTCACAAAAATGATTTCAACATTACTTTTAATACAAAGCTCATTTTTTTAAAACCGTTTTCCAATCTATTAGTATATACAAACCTTTACCTCATTCGTATGAGAAATCCAATTAAACGACTTAGCAAAACAAGTGGTATGAAACACTTGCGTTTACTTCGTCGGTTAATTCTTAGACTTGTTCGATTGAAATCTTATGACAATTTTCGAGTGGAAATTTACAATTTGTTCGTAAATATTTAAGTTAATCCAGTGGTTATGGGACATGAAGCTAAACTCATCTATTTACTAGCTTGATGTAATTTACACTTATTGATCTATGACGATCATTTTGAGGTTTAGACTAGCAATATGCGATGTCTCATTGTCCGCGTGGGGACTGTACCCTGTTCTGTTGAGCTTCGTCTCATCTTTTGTAGGCTAGCGACCTATGGGTTATATGGAGTTCGGTTCATCGGGCGTATCGTTATACTACGTCGTTGTTCCTGCTTATTTGAGTTTCAGGTTCCTCGGGCGTATCGTTGTACTACGTCGTTGCACCAGCTTTATGGGTTAGTGACCCATGCGATATCCTCCCGTTTGTGATACACGTGTTGGTGAGTTTTCATGCTCCCGTTTTTGATAGGCCTCCTCCCCTTTGCATTTTTTCTAGATTTCTAATTATTGATTTCTAGAATTTGTGTTTCCCTAATTTTTGTGATTTGCATTGATAAGCTCTATCAATATTTTTGATTTGGTGAATCAGCTAAAGAATATGACGTTCTTTTTCACGTTTGAGAAAACTTGAGATATTGTATGATTTTTTGTTATTATCATATATATTTGTCATATCTCTTATCCTTTCTTATCTTACATGATAATTATAGCTAGACTGATCCATTTATTATTTTTCTTCTTAAATAATACTCGGTTCAGACCGAGGTGTTTCAGGTACTTCCACTTGACTTCTTAGCAGGGACTAGCTTTTGACTTTTGGCTAACTACTTTAGCTTAGTAGTTTTCGTTTTTTTATATACATTCAAGATAGAGAGTCCTTGATGTATACATATTCTTTTGTCTAGCACTTGTACCTATTCATTTGTAATGTAGTGGGTCTTTTATGACCACTACTTCGATGTTCACTTCTATGTATTATATTCATATATGTTTCCGCCTTAGTGATATGAATATCTGTGACTGACTTGTGTTATGCTTATTTTATATTTGTTTCCGAAGGCCACATAGCCACTGTGTAGTAGCTTTGAGTTTGTATTTGATATGTCATATTTCCTCTTGAAATGAAATGCATGACACATTATCTGACATATTGGTACTCGCACAAAGCAATTACACAGATGGTCGCTCCTCAATAGCCTTATTCTTCATATTAATTGATGGCATTACCCAGCAGTGTCCTTGGTTAGTGTGAGTATAGAGGTGGGGCGTTACATGACTACTTCGAAACCATTTAAAACGTTTCAATTCAAAACATTTGGATTATGCCTTCAAGTAGAGCAAAAGGATCAAAAAAACATTGGAGTTGAAAGCATCTGCTTCGAACCCCTTTGAAAGTGTCTCTTTCAAAACCCTTTAATAAACAATGCAGTGATGGTGTCGAAACCATCCCTTCGAAAGTAATGAAGTGATGGTGTCGAAACCATCCCTTTGAAAGCAATGGTGAGGCGGCCTGTTTTAGAAAACAAAAGGTTCCCTTTGAAACCATCTGGGTCAAAACGTAGGAAGCAGCAGCAATGGTTTCGACCTTGTCGAAAGCTAATCTTTCGACCTTGCGAAAGCACTCATTTAAAACAAGAAAGCAACCCAATCGAAACCTTTTTCTTTTAAATCATTTGAATTTGTCGAAAGCATATAGTTCAAAAGTAATCTTGTCGAAAGCTCTTAGTTGGAAGCAAGCAGGCGTATTTTCCTTAAACCAAAGCAAAGTTTCAACTCTTTCGGAACCCCTTGGTTTCGACCATATACCTTTCACCCTCTTCCAATTCACTACGTACATGTTGCATGAAACCATGTGCATTGGTTTCGACTTTGTCGAAAGCTTTGCTTTCAACCTTGTCGAAAGCTATTGATGGTTTCGAACTTATCGAAAGGTAAGGAACAGAGGCGGAACCTAGTTGCCGAAGGAGTCGAAACCTTAAAAAGTTTGTCCTTTCATACTTAAAAACGTCCTTTTGTACCTAACCTGCCTTGTTTGTCTAAATCTGATTGGTTGCCAAAATTTTATATTCAAAAGTGTTGCCATCTTTCCATTTTTTGAAATTTAAACAATTTAGAAAAAAGCTCCTTTTTGTTTTATAATTATATAAAACATTTAAGTCTCATACCTTAAATAATTTTATATAACTATCAAAACACCTTGGAAAAATCTAGAAAAATTTCAGAAAATCAAATGATATTTGTTTTCCAGCATATAAAATTTTCGAACCCAAATAATAAGTTATTTTCCCGTAAATAATTTTATAATCCAAATTACCATTTTCTTCCTTAGAATATTCATAATAAATCCACGAAAATTCAGAAAAATCTAAAAATTGAAACCCATTTCTAAAATATCATTTTAGATCTTCATAAAACTTCACAAGGCAATTGAATGTCATTTAATACGATTTCCATCTTAAAACATGTCATAAAATCTATATGAGCATTCATAAATCATCAACATGTATATATATCATTCTATCATTCAAAAACATGGCAAATCATTGCCAAAATATTCGGATTTATCCTTAAAACCGAAACCATAAAATTTAGAGATGTAAACATCATACACCTTTGCTTTAGAGATTAAGGAGCTTGAGATTTGAATGGGTTTGATTTGAATTTGCATTCCCTTTAGCTTTTCTTAATTTCCTCCTCTTTTCCTTATTAATGGTGGTCGGCCTTGTTTGTAAAAAATTTGAAATGGAATGAACGTGTACATAATACACAGCTATGGGGAGTAAATTTAGGAATGGCCTCTTTCCCATATTACCCCTCGTCTAATTCATTTTAAAACCCTTCTTTTTATTTGTTTATTCTAAAAGGCCGGGCTACCTTAATTAAAATCAAATCTCAATCCCCTAATCAACACATTATTTTATCTAGTTTAACTAACTAAATCTCCTAAATAATGTTATCAAAAATCTGGGGTGTTACAACAATGCAACAAGGCAGTGCTACAAAGAGCAAGTGCCCCAAATTAAAACAAGGCAGTGCCACAACTATTCACACATATATACATACATATGTATGTATATACATGGAAGTTCCCAAAATCGAACAATGAAGTGAAAAAATTACAAGTGCAAGGAGCAAAAAACAAGAAAGGGGCAACCGGAGAAACAATGAACTTAACAAAGTCGAACAATGAAGTGAACAAGGAAAGCAACTCAAAATCGAACAATGAAGTGAACAACGAAGTGAATAATGGTTCAAGTTCAAGTTCATAGGCCACAAATAAGTGCACAAATAAGTCCAGTGTGCACTGCCTTGAACAACCAATTCAACAAACAAATAAGTGCTAGTGCCATGCACAACTCTCATATCACCAGCCAATTCAACAAATTCAAGTCTACAAATTTAGGTGAATAAGGCAGAAAGCTCAAAATCAATATATTCAACCAAGTAAAAGTATATTCGAGTATATCAGAGAACTCAACAATTGAACGAGTCAAGGATATAAAGCAAAAAAATCAAAAAACAAAGCGGTCAAAAATATATGCAGTAATACAAAATCAACATCCAGTGTTTAAAATCCAAAGTCAAGTATAAATCGAAAATACATGAAATAAATTCTTATATAGACCCATCTCATCATTGGCTCTTAAAATCAAAGTCAAGATCAATATAAAGTCGAAAGGGGAAGAAATCATACCATATATCAATTGAAGAATACTCGACAAAATGAAGCAAGCTTAATCGAACGTGGCCATAAAATGGAAACAAATTTCTTTATTAATCGTTGTTTGAGAATAAGAGAGTATCGGTAGAGTGATTTCATTATCAACCCGATTTGAAATCCTAAATCCAGAAGATAGGTCGAAGCTGGGTCGAAGATGAATTTAAGTTTAGGGTTTTGCCGATTTGATTTTGAGAAGAGAGAAATAAATTTTGAGAAGGAAAAATTTTGAGAAGGAAAAATTTTGAGAAGAGGGAAATAAATTTTGAGAAGGAAAAATTTTGAGAAGAGGGAAATATATTTTGAGAAGAAAGAATGGAAAGAAAGTGAAGAGGGAATAATTAAGGAATGCGGCCATGAAAATATTTAGAGGGAAAATATGGAGCCAAAACTAAATTTTTTGATAACTTCAATCAGATAGTAGATAAAATGTTGTATGAAGGATAAGCATGAATATAGAGATTTCAGGGGCTATTCAAACAATAGATCATTTTATCCATATGTTGTGTGAAACAGTGGTAAATAGCGTAATAACGGAAAATCTACCTTATGTTGTATAATCACTATTGTCTGATTCACTTTGTGGCATAGTGTTCAATTCAAAAAAACCAAATTTAAATTTAATTGCATAAGGAAATATAGGTCGTGAGTTATAAAACTCACATTTGATTTAGCGCATTAGAATTTCCAAAACAATATCAAGAGACACAAGCACCCTACAACAAGAAAACTATTAACTTACGCACTTTAAAACCAAGTTAACAAACATCACATGCCACTAGAATCAAGGCAGCACTTCCTACAATAACCTCGAAGCAAAAGCAACCGCCTTTCAACCAAAACTGGATCAAAAAATAAGTTGATTTCTCATGGATTTTTGATTGGTATGGAGAGAAGCTCTTTCATATTAATTTCTATATGATTTAAAAAAAGAATCGCTAGAACTAGATTTCTTTGAGGAAGTTATGGCTTGGGGAAGAGGAGGTATTTTCAAAATTAAAAATTTAGGACAGAAAATGATTTGGATAAAAAATTGAATTTTGACATGGCTACTCTAAAATTTTGAAAAAGTAATAAAAATGAAAGTTTTTCTTATATTTGGTTTTAAAAAAAAGAATAATTGGATTTGGAGTTATTTTAAAGAAGAAAACTGAAGAAGAAGGAAGGAGGAAAAAGGATGTGGAGAAGAAAGAGAAGAAGAAAAAAATGAAATCTCACGATGAAAATGGCTTCAGGAAAAGGAGATTGGAAAAGGGAAGTGGAAATAATCAAAATGAGTTGGCAAGTTTAATAATGAGAAAGAAAATGTAATGACCCACTATTTTGGACCATTCAAATCGACAATAAATCCACACATGTCTGACTTGAATAATTCAAAATATCAGATTGTTAATTTAAATTTGGCAAAACTCAGCATATGCAGTAAATAAATCAATCACAGAATCACAGACATAGAGTAATACAATAATACGCAGCGGAATAGATAAAATAGTAGTTCATGAAGCTACTATATAAACATCAGAGTTAAAATAAAATACAACAGCATATCTCAAATACAATGAAGTATTCAGTACGAATAGATGACTTCTCTGAACAAATCAACTAGAAGAGCTGAAAGCTGGGGCGATAGTTGGATCTCCAAAGGAAGCTCCAAACTCCAAGGGTGAGTCTCAAATGATGTATCACTCGGTCTGACCCGAGCGTAAAGCAAAACACAAAACACTCGAGTCAGGATTAACATTCTTATATCAATAAATCCAACTCAAGTGAAATATCAACTGAAATACAAGTAACTTAAAGGATGTTTGGGATAACCATCCTCTAAGGATCTGTAGAACTATCTACAAGGTGGGAATATACACTATGACACCGTGGCCATTTTAAATTTATTTACTTCAAAACCCAAATATCATTTCATTTCAAATATATCTATTTTTCCAAAATAGTATATATATATATATATATTAAATGATTTAAAAAGTAAAGTATTTAATTTCCTCAAGTCTAGCAAATCGATTCAAATCAACTTCAAATTCCAAATTCAAATTTATTCAAAGTTCAATTCATCAATTTAATTCATTTCTAAATAGATCATTTAAATTTTCAATATATTTCAAAGCTTCAATATTCAACATTTTCAAAGTTAAATTTAACAGTTTCATATAGCTCTTGATTTAACTTCATTATTATTTAATCAGGGAATTATCACTTAATAAGTTCAATACCATTTAACTAGCCTTAAATTTCATTTTTACTAAATATTTCCTTAAACTTTATTTAAACAAGAAATATTCATTAGATTACTTATGAATCAAACTCAAGTTATAAATCATATCTTACATCTAAATTTCAATAAGTTTAAAATCAGTTTAATTAAATAAAATTCTTTATTGAATACAATTTCAACTAAATTCAAATCATCTTTCTAACCTTAACTTATTCAAATTATTACCAAAATCTATTTTGAAATATATTTTAAATACTCAACATATTATATGTATTTAAATCAATCATTCCCATTTATATATAATAATTTAAGGCTCAACATTTATTAAAACCATATATTTCTTTCCAAAACCATAGAATTCATTTTAAAAATATTTATATATATGGACCAACGGTGTCTGTATATATATTTATCATATGGTTAAGTGATACGGATATTTATCATTTCAATCCGAAATTTAAATATATACGGGTAGATATCATTTCGACCCGTAATCCCAATTTCAATTCAAATGAAAATCGCTTGGGTTTATCAGTTCAACCCACAACGAAATTCTCCTATTCTAAAATCCATTCGGGTATGTATCATTTCAACCCATAGTGAATTCTATACTAACCGGGAACTTGCAGAGTGATAACAGATAATATAAAATATAACAACAGGCATATATCATCAATATAAATAACAGATACTGGTGTCAGATGTCATAGGTGAACATATACAGATAATAGTAATAACAGGCATATAAATACTAGATACTGGTGTCAGATGTCACAGGTGAACATATACAGATAATAGTAATAACAGGCATATAAATACTACAATATCATATTTCAATTGTCGTTTCAATTGAAATCAAATTTAATAAATACAAGAATGTTAAATCGTGAGTGATTACTCACCTTTCGAGGCTAGGGTGTTAGACAACAAAGCAAGCTACGAATTTCAAAGCAAAGTGAAGTGGGCACGAATTTGACGGACAAGCTGTTAGTTTACATTAATGAGAACAAATCAGAATCATCTAGATAGAGACCGAATATATATATAATTATATTTTCAAATTGTATACGAATACTAAAATAAAAAAAAATTTAATTAAAGATTATTGTTTATATAAAACGCAAATATAAAATAAAACCTTCCAATACTTGAAACCACCTCATGTCCTTATATATATAACTATTATATCCAACAAATATATATATAACTCCATAAACATAAGATATTCTGAAATCGAATATCAACTTTAAACATGTAATAAAATCATTGTTTTTAAATTGCATATATAACAAAGTCGATCATATATACATTATGATTATATTCTATATTTAATTTCACAAATTTAGATTAAGATGAATATTAAAATGAGATACCCATATAACATAAAACAATTTGTAAACCCATTGATTTATATAACATGAACTTGATACATATAACATATTTTGCTGTATACTTACAACAATATAACAACTGGCGACAATATATATGCCATAAGCAATCTTAAAGTAATATGTAAGCTTCCAACTCTGTTATAAATAACATACTATACTGTATATGAAATATGGTATGCAACACTTACTGGAAACACGAATACACTATATATGTTTACAAATATAAATTAAAATCCATATTATATATTAACCTATATGAGTAAATATTCATATACATATAATAAAAATAATATATATATATAATTTTAAAACTGACAGTATAAAACATGTCTACAGATGTAGATATGTGCAGGCTAATACAAATCCTTATGTAAAGATATGTAAAATTTTGATTCTATATACTTACAGTATAAAACAGATAATATATATACTATATAAGCCTTTAAACAAACATACTAGTGCATATGTATATTCAATTTAGACATATTGTACGTAACAAAATAACTTGCTTATATAAAACATATCATACATAAAACATGTCACCATACACTTAACACAATATATGTATATAAAACAAGATAGTAGAAAGATGTACTAAAAGCAAGCAATACTTATATAAGCACACACTATTTTATAGTTTATATACTTGCATACAATAAGCCTTTTGAAATACGTATATTGTTGGAAAAAAAAGATAAAGAAATAAAATATACTTATATAGAGTAAAAGTATAAGAATATATATAAAACTAATATAAACATATAGCATCTTTACTTTAGTAATATGAACATATTTTCTTTTAGTAACCGTATTTATACATGAGCTTATACTCAAACATATATATAATAGCTTAGCATTAACATAATACAAAAAAAAATCAACACAAAGTATATACCTTTATCTACAGAGAAGGTGCACGCAAATGGAAAGTGAAGGAGGCAGATCGATGACTGCCCAAGCCCAACGAAGCGCAGGTGAAAGGCGGGGAGCAGCGAGGTGATGGCATGGAAGAAAACGAGCAGATGAACAAGGAAGAGAGGTGTACGGCCGTGGGTTGCTGCATGTGTGGTGAAGGCCAGGTAGAGGGACTTGCGACCATGAAGAAGGTCGAGCAAGCTAGGCGGGTCGGAGCTGTTACCAGTTGGGGTGATACTCGGCAAGAGGAAGGGATGAAGACAGTGCGGGACGTGATGGGAGGTTAAGGAAGAAGGTTAGGGGCGTGCGTGTTTTTAATGGGAAAGAAAAAAAAAGAATTTACAGAGGAGAAGGAAAAGAAAAGAGATGGGAGGAGAGAAAAGGGAGAGGGGAAGAATAGATCTGGAGGAAGGAAAAGTTGAGATGGGGAATAAAGTAGATGGTATACGCAAGGTTGTAGGCAAAATAAATGGAATGCAATAAGAACGAGTGAGGTAACAAAGGCAAATAAGACGTTCAAATTAAATGAATGCCAACGGTCGGCCAAAATTTTAGCTGAAGAGTAAGGACCATTTATAGCTTGAGTGGACAGCGCGTTTCAAGTTTGAAACGTAAGGAAGGAATATAATCAACATTTCGGAACCGGTACGACGTAGAGTTTTTTTAATTCTTCCATCGCGTACCAGAGCTCAAAATACAAAAATAAATATACCGTAGTGATCAGCACGACGAGACGATCAAAACGGTATACAGATATTAGTGGTACGATCATCCGATCAAAAGTCGATAATCGGTACCAGAAATGCTGCTATTCTGTCAGAATTAAGATAAACGGAGTAAGAAACGTCCAAATTTCGCGAAACGAATTTCGCAGTCTGATTCAGAATGTTCTAAATAAATTTTCTCCTGTTGACATATTTTGGTTTCGGAAAACTTTTAAATTCACTGTTATTAACCGGTTTGATTTGAAATGAAATTTCACAGGAAAATAAACTTCAATGTTATCAGATGAAAATTTACCAGTTGCTATATTAAAATAGACGTATTCCAAATAATAAATTTTTAATTTCAAATTTTATTATTTAAAATTTCACAAATTTCCAGTTAAATATACTTTTAAAACCATTAGATTTTGCGGGTCGTTACACTCTCCCCCACTCAAAACTTTTCGTCCCCGAAAAGGAATGAGGTAGGAAAATAAAACAACCAGAAATAAAAGTAGATTGAAAGTCAAGATTAAACAATTAATTTGAACTATATAAATTTTACTTAAATTTAAAACTTCATTTGCAATTCAATTGTCTTATATACTTTAAAACTTTTTCAAGACCCATTTGCAAAATTTCTTACTTCCTTACAATTACCATTTTTGCTTAAATAACAACTTTATAAATATATGAAAAACTATTCGAAAACAATTATTTACATTATTACTTATATTTACAAAGAAGCTATTTGAAAACATTAAATCCATAATTCATAATTTATTAAATTTTTTTTCATCTCAAGATACTTTTCAAATATTATTAATAATCAATAATCATTTACTTTAAATATGTTTTATCAAAGTAATAACCTCAAAAAAAAAAATTAATTTCTATTAACCATGTAGTCTATAATTAAACAATACTTAAAAGAATATAGTCAACCAGGAAAAGAAAGAGGATTTGGGAACAGAATATAGGTGAATAAATAAAGTTGAGCAGATAAGGTAGATTCAAGGAATAGTATCGGGCATGAATAATTTATTCAAACCATTAGGATTTCAATTTCAAATATTAATTCAAAATTTCTTTGTTGGAAATACCTTTATAATAAAATACCTTTATAGTCGAAACAAATTTCCTTTCGAAAATACTTTTATAACTCGATGTTTCAACAAGTTTATCCTTGTTCCTGTAGACTCTGGTAGTGCGTTGATCAGGCGCAAAACTAGAATTCTCCAAGTACTTAGTAGACTTGTTTCAACACCCAGTGAAAATACTGGAAAAACTTTTAAAAACAGATATGGAAAGTACAATCCAAACAACAAAACGAACAAAACCTTTGTCTAACCATGGTTCGCAGATACACAATGGTTACGCCTGGGTCCCCCAGGAAACAATCCATATCCGTAGGCTTTCTCAGCCCTGCAAGTTACGCCATGATGACTAGTAGAATGCAGGATACACAATGGTTACGCCTGGATCCCCCAGGAAACAATCCGTACCCCCAGGCAAGACTCAGCCAAGCATTTGCGCTACTATTCGCGACCTACACAGATTGCAGGATACACAATGGTTACGCCTGGATCCCCCAGGAAACAATCCGTACCCCTAGGCAAGACTCAGCCAGGCAGTTGCACTATGCAGTCACGAGAGAACAATAAGACCATGGGTAACGCCATGGAATTCGAAGGACACTCGAGTATCATATCCGGAAAACCAAAATCAGTGAGAATAATATCGATAGAATGAATCCAAGATGTGGCCACAAATCGGATATCAAGCAGAAGGCACTTTCCATATCTTTACTTCGAAAATATGTATCATATAGTACCCTTATCAAATCGCTTTCAAATATCGTACTTATATAAAATCCATTATATATAAGATTTTATTTTCAAAATACTTTCCAAAATCAATAGTATATCAAATCATACTTATATAGACTTCAATTATATAAGATTTCACTTTCAAATTGAGTACCCTTTCAAATTTATAGTTTTCGAATCAATTTCATACTCATACAAATCAATTTCATATAAGTTCGACAACTCCCAAATCAAGTATTTAGTAACACAAGGTTCTCAAATTTCAACTTATTTCAATATCAGTTCAATTTCAAATCATATACAATTTCACCAAATTATTTCTTCTCAGATTAATTATCTTTAGCTTCAAAGTTTCCAAGATAATAAATTTAGGAAATAAATCCAGATTTCCAGATTAATATAATTAAGTCAAACAATTCATTTCCAAAATCAATGGTTTTCAAAATCATCTTATATTTACATTAGGTTCATCTTATATAAGGATCAAATTTTCCAAAATAAATTTCGCTGTATGAAGAGCCATCTGAGATTGAATATCTTTGCTTTTATGGGTTATATATCTTCGTAATTTAAATTGGAAATTTTCTTTTAGTAAGCAAAGATATTCTAACTCGACAGCTTTCAATTTCAGCGTCAATGATATTAGGATATAAGATGTACATACGTCATCGTTTCGCAAAATTACATTTGATCGCTCGCTCGATCACGCAAGTTCGCTTTCGAACTAGTATTGTCCATTCGACTTCCCTAATGCGGATTTCGATATGGTTTCTCGACTAGAAGCCATCAGTCTCCTTGCATAGTCATATACTACGATAGAGAATTCTAGAATCAAGCCCAAAATTCATATCAAATATTCGCCATCAAGAATCGAATGAAAAATCCTAACACTAAATGGTGTAATTCACCTCGAACTTGTGTACTCAAACCTGGATCAAATTAATTATGCGAGTAGCATACGTACAACCTATATATTTATTCCAACTTGTTAAATATATAGTTTCATAAAGTTATTACCCAGTTAAAACATTTAAACTAAATTTTATTCAAAATATTTTGAAGACCAAATTCTTTTCAAAGCATTTCAAATCTAAATTTCATATTTAGAAAAATTTAAAATTGCCTTATTCATTTACTTAACAAAACAGTTTCCACTTATTTAAATCATATTACTACATACTTTAACATACATACCAAACTTATATACTTTATACTTTTCAAAATTTCTTAGCCTTGAAAAGTTAACCTTGATTTGGAAGTGCTCGAACCTTCAAAATAGTTGAAGAAATCATTTTAAAATTCAAGAGTTGGAAATCAGCAACAATCAGTAAGTCAATTTCAAAAGATAGGTTTATATCAAATTCGAAATACGAGGGCTAAACACCGGCTTACTTCAAATCATTTCAAGTATATATATACATATATCTTCCGAACATCAAATCATACATTGAAATTTGAAATCAAAATCGGTTTCGCAAAATCACTCGAGTAGCAATGCTACTAAAGTGGCCTCTCCCCCACTATTAAACTCGAAAATCAATGTCGATGATGCGTGCACTCATCACCGAAAATTATTTTCCAGCGACATAAGTGAGTTCTGGACTTCTATTTTCTCAAACTTCTTTTGGAATTTCTTCGAAATCATTCGAAACTCCTTAAAATCATTGGAAACATTTCTTATTCGGAAAATACTTTTAAATCATACTATTATTATATATTTCAAAATCTTAAAACCAATTTCAAAATACCGGAGTTCAATTCTCGAATTTCAAATTTCAAACCCTTTAGTTATAAATCATTTTTATATAAATCAATTTCTTATATAATTTCAAATCCTTTCAAAAATCCAAATTCTTATTTTTAAAAGGTATATATAATCCTTATCGAAAACATTTTCACTTTTATATATAGAATATAATCATACTTATAAAATTTTCGATATATAAAAAATTTCCAAGATACGAATAAACCCGATTTTTCAAAAGATGATTCAAGAATGGATTTCAAAACAAAGATAGAAATTCAACTTAGAGGGACTCTAATCAAATAGGATTCTGATTCGAAGATAAGTTCAACGAAAATGAGATAATTAATTTCAAAATAGAAGATGAATATACTTATATAAATCGCGGGCGACCATAACCGGGTCAACCGTGACTTCAGGAACAAGATCGATGCAGAATTCCAAGAAAAATCAACATTCGATCGCAAGAGCTAGCGGCATCTAAACCAAAGATATAGAAATCTCCGGTGAATCAATGCCAATTGTGAAGGAGTTTCACCCCTTCACAAATCATTCAAAGATTGGTGGGATCCTATTCTTATAGAGATCATTCGAAGTGGAGTTATGGGATACTCCAGAATCAAAAGAATACCAATCGAGAGAGACAAGAATGAATTTTTGGAACCGTAGGGAACGTTCCAAAGTTCAAAGGAAATCGAGTCAAAAGGAAGAGATTAAACTCAAACGAAAGTGATTCTGTAAAGAAATTTACAATATATGCTAAGTTTCGCCTAGAACCTGGCTCTGGTACCAACTGTAACGACCCACTATTTTGGACCATTCAAATCGACAATAAATCCACACATGTCTGACTTGAATAATTCAAAATATCAGATTGTTAATTTAAATTTGGCAAAACTCAACATATGCAGTAAATAAATCAATCACAGAATCACAGACACAGAGTAATACAATAATACGCAGCGGAATAGATAAAATAGTAGTTCATGAAGCTACTATATAAACATCAGAGTTAAAATAAAATACAACAGCATATCTCAAATACAATGAAGTATTCAGTACGAATAGATGACTTCTCTGAACAAATCAACTAGAAGAGCTGAAAGCTGGGGCGATAGTTGGATCTCCAAAGGAAGCTCCAAACTCCAAGGGTGAGTCTCAAATGATGTATCACTCGGTCTGACCCGAGCGTAAAGCAAAACACAAAACACTCGAGTCAGGATTAACATTCTTATATCAATAAATCCAACTCAAGTGAAATATCAACTGAAATACAAGTAACTTAAAGGATGTTTGGGATAACCATCCTCTAAGGATCTGTAGAACTATCTACAAGGTGGGAATATACACTATGACACCGTGGCCATTTTAAATTTATTTACTTCAAAACCCAAATATAATTTCATTTCAAATATATCTATTTTTCCAAAATAGTATATATATATATATATATTAAATGATTTAAAAAGTAAAGTATTTAATTTCCTCAAGTCTAGCAAATCGATTCAAATCAACTTCAAATTCCAAATTCAAATTTATTCAAAGTTCAATTCATCAATTTAATTCATTTCTAAACAGATCATTTAAATTTTCAATATATTTCAAAGCTTCAATATTCAACATTTTCAAAGTTAAATTTAACAGTTTCATATAGCTCTTGATTTAACTTCATTATTATTTAATCAGGGAATTATCACTTAATAAGTTCAATACCATTTAACTAGCCTTAAATTTCATTTTTACTAAATATTTCCTTAAACTTTATTTAAACAAGAAATATTCATTAGATTACTTATGAATCAAACTCAAGTTATAAATCATATCTTACATCTAAATTTCAATAAGTTTCAAATCAGTTTAATTAAATAAAATTCTTTATTGAATACAATTTCAACTAAATTCAAATCATCTTTCTAACCTTAACTTATTCAAATTATTACCAAAATCTATTTTGAAATATATTTTAAATACTCAACATATTATATGTATTTAAATCAATCATTCCCATTTATATATAATAATTTAAGGCTCAACATTTATTAAAACCATATATTTCTTTCCAAAACCATAGAGTTCATTTTAAAAATATTTATATATATGGACCAACGGTGTCTGTATATATATTTATCATATGGTTAAGTGATACGGATATTTATCATTTCAATCCGAAATTTAAATATATACGGGTAGATATCATTTCGACCCGTAATCCCAATTTCAATTCAAATGAAAATCGCTTGGGTTTATCATTTCAACCCATAACGAAATTCTCCTATTCTAAAATCCATTCGGGTATGTATCATTTCAACCCATAGTGAATTCTATACTAACCGGGAACTTGCAGAGTGATAACAGATAATATAAAATATAACAACAGGCATATATCATCAATATAAATAACAGATACTAGTGTCAGATGTCATAGGTGAACATATACAGATAATAGTAATAACAGGCATATAAATACTAGATACTGGTGTCAGATGTCACAGGTGAACATATACAGATAATAGTAATAACAGGCATATAAATACTACAATATCATATTTCAATTGTCGTTTCAATTGAAATCAAATTTAATAAATACAAGAATGTTAAATCGTGAGTGATTACTCACCTTTTGAGGCTAGGGTGTTAGACAACAAAGCAAGCTACGAATTTCAAAGCAAAGTGAAGTGGGCACGAATTTGACGGACAAGCTGTTAGTTTACATTAATGAGAACAAATCAGAATCATCTAGATAGAGACCGAATATATATATAATTATATTTTCAAATTGTATACGAATACTAAAATAAAATAAAAATTTAATTAAAGATTATTGTTTATATTTAAAACGCAAATATAAAATAAAACCTTCCAATACTTGAAACCACCTCATGTCCTTATATATATAACTATTATATCCAACAAATATATATATAACTCCATAAACATAAGATATTCTGAAATCGAATATCAACTTTAAACATGTAATAAAATCATTGTTTTTAAATTGCATATATAACAAAGTCGATCATATATACATTATGATTATATTCTATATTTAATTTCACAAATTTAGATTAAGATGAATATTAAAATGAGATACCCATATAACATAAAACAATTTGTAAACCCATTGATTTATATAACATGAACTTGATACATATAACATATTTTGCTGTATACTTACAACAATATAACAACTGGCGACAATATATATGCCATAAGCAATCTTAAAGTAATATGTAAGCTTCCAACTCTGTTATAAATAACATACTATACTGTATATGAAATCTGGTATGCAACACTTACTGGAAACACGAATACACTATATATGTTTACAAATATAAATTAAAATCCATATTATATATTAACCTATATGAGTAAATATTCATATACATATAATAAAAATAATATATATATAAAATTTTAAAACTGACAGTATAAAACATGTCTACAGATGTAGATATGTGCAGGCTAATACAAATCCTTATGTAAAGATATGTAAAATTTTGATTCTATATACTTACAGTATAAAACAGATAATATATATACTATATAAGCCTTTAAACAAACATACTAGTGCATATGTATATTCAATTTAGACATATTGTACGTAACAAAATAACTTGCTTATATAAAACATATCATACATAAAACATGTCACCATACCCTTAACACAATATATGTATATAAAACAAGATAGTAGAAAGATGTACTAAAAGCAAGCAATACTTATATAAGCACACACTATTTTATAGTTTATATACTGGCATACAATAAGCCTTTTGAAATACGTATATTGTTGGAAAAAAAGATAAAGAAATAAAATATACTTATATAGAGTAAAAGTATAAGAATATATATAAAACTAATATAAACATATAGCATCTTTACTTTAGTAATATGAACATATTTTCTTTTAGTAACCGTATTTATACATGAGCTTATACTCAAACATATATATAATAGCTTAGCATTAACATAATACAAAAAAAAATCAACACAAAGTATATACCTTTATCTACAGAGAAGGTGCACGCAAATGGAAAGTGAAGGAGGCAGATCGATGATTGCCCAAGCCCAACGAAGCGCAGGTGAAAGGCGGGGAGCAGCGAGGTGATGACATGGAAGAAAACGAGCAGATGAACAAGGAAGAGAGGTGTACGGCCGTGGGTTGCTGCATGTGTGGTGAAGGCCAGGTAGAGGGACTTGCGACCATGAAGAAGGTCGAGCAAGCTAGGCGGGTCGGAGCTGTTACCAGTTGGGGTGATACTCGGCAAGAGGAAGGGATGAAGACAGTGCGGGACGTGATGGGAGGTTAAGGAAGAAGGTTAGGGGCGTGCGTGTTTTTAATGGGAAAGAAAAAAAAAGAATTTACAGAGGAGAAGGAAAAGAAAAGAGATGGGAGGAGAGAAAAGGGAGAGGGGAAGAATAGATCTGGAGGAAGGAAAAGTTGAGATGGGGAATAAAGTAGATGGTATACGCAAGGTTGTAGGCAAAATAAATGGAATGCAATAAGAACGGGTGAGGTAACAAAGGCAAATAAGACGTTCAAATTAAATGAATGCCAACGGTCGGCCAAAATTTTAGCTGAAGAGTAAGGACCATTTATAGCTTGAGTGGACAGCGCATTTCAAGTTTGAAACGTAAGGAAGGAATATAATCAACATTTCAGAACCGGTACGACGTAGAGTTTTTTTAATTCTTCCATCGCGTACCAGAGCTCAAAATACAAAAATAAATATACCGTAGTGATCAGCACGACGAGACGATCAAAACGGTATACAGATATTAGTGGTACGATCATCCGATCAAAAGTCGATAATCGGTACCAGAAATGCTGCTATTCTGTCAGAATTAAGATAAACGGAGTAAAAAACGTCCGAATTTCGCGAAACGAATTTCGCAGTCTGATTCAGAATGTTCTAAATAAATTTTCTCCTGTTGACATATTTTGGTTTCGGAAAACTTTTAAATTCACTGTTATTAACCGGTTTGATTTGAAATGAAATTTCACAGGAAAATAAACTTCAATGTTATCAGATGAAAATTTACCAGTTGCTATATTAAAATAGACGTATTCCAAATAATAAATTTTTAATTTCAAATTTTATTGTTTAAAATTTCACAAATTTTTAGTTAAATATACTTTTAAAACCATTAGATTTTGCGGGTCGTTACAGAAAATAAATAGATGAGTATTTAAAAAGAAGCTACAGGAAATGGGAAAAACAAATAAAATGAAGATGAGGCTTAACAGGCGAGTATTAATTAATAAGAAATGAACAACCAAATAAACAATGCAAAACAACCTTTTGAAATCCAATTCCCCAATGTATTCTCAACAAGTTAATCTTATTAACCACAAATATACACATATTCATACCATTTAATTCTTTATTAAAAGGTTGTTTTTATATTAATATGTGTAAATTCCATTAACTCAATCAATCAATTAACAATCAATCAATCAATTAACAATCAATCGATTAATAAATCAATCAATTTATATACTGATTTATGTCACTCAAACAAATTTTATTAATTCATGCATATATATCTATCTATGCATTACAAAAATGATTTAGAAGTTATATGTTACTATTTTAATTTTTGTAACAGTCACATTAATGCAACCAATTTACAAGTTTTAACAATATATAAAATGAAAATATAACTATATGTGAACATGTGTAATTAATGTACAATTTTTAATACAAGGTAATTTCTAATTGATTCCACAACATTTATACCACCCCGAACCCTCTGATATATTGTCTCAAATTCAAAATTTTCTTTTATAAAATTACACTTACATTCGAATGAAAAAGTTCATTTATTTTCTAAAACATTCCTTTATTTGGATCAAAAGTCTTTTTCTTTTAGTACAAATGTATGTTTTTTGTATTAAACACCATTAATTGCAATTAACATTTTAATTCTTTTTAATTAAAAGATTTCGATCACATTAATTGCAATTAATTTTAATATTAAATTCTAAAACAGACACTAACAATGGAAAGTGAAATAAAATAATTGTATTAAAACATAATTCTCAAATTATTGTATACAACAAGAGTTATAAACTAATTACTAAATAAAAGTTCTCTAATTCATGTAATCAATCTTTATGCTAAAACACATTTCAAATAAACAAATCTTTTTTAATAAAACATCATTCCATTCCTTATTAAAATTACAAGGAATCGCTGTCAAGTCCCTGAAATTGAAAGATGATGTAAGAAAAGTCCCTCCCGAATAAGTTATGAAAATACCATTTGATTATATTCTAATATATGTTACCCCTTTCTCTTATTGCAATATGTATCATTAATAAGAATTCAAATTAAGATCATAAATTTATCTTCTAATATAAGTTAACATAAATAAAATTAAAAAAAAATTTCTAAACAACTATATTAAAAATATTTATGTAATTGAATATTTTAAAATGGTTAAAAATACGGGTCGTTATAATCTCCCTCACTAAAACCTTTTTGACCTCGAAAAGGAATGAAGTAAAAATCTGGCATTCTAATATATTTTACCAAAACGGAAAACTTATAAAACATTTAAACTTACTCACTTAGTTTTACTATAAATCTGAAAATAGACAGAACTCTTTTTTTTACAAATACTTTTGTATGTGCTTGATGTACTAACTGGTTTATTATACAATTCTCACATTGAAACCTGAAATTGAACATCGATGATTGCTGCAGTCATTACTAGAATTATTTTCAAGTGGAAAAATTGAGATCTTTTAATACTAATAGTCCCTTGAGGGATGTTACATCTATCCTTGTTCTTATAGATTTTAGTCATGCGTTAGCTAGACGTATGCCTAAAACCTCTAAGTACTTGGTAGACCAGTTTTAACACTAAAGTAGATATTGAAATAAAATTTCCAAACATATCATATTAAATAATAACTTTCCAAATCATTTTTCCATGTCATAAAATTTCAAAATGGAAATTATATATGTATGTATATAACTCTTTTATAATATCTCTAAATTTTATACTTGGAGAAAACTTATATAAATCTCATTTATGCTAAATCAATAATCTTTAAAATTTGAATACCTTACAAAAAATTCATTTATAAAATTCCTTACTTCACATAAGGTATATATAATTTATAAATACCATTTAAATATTCACCTTAGACATAATTATAATTACATGTAAAATATTTGAAAATAATTATTAACATCATTACTTATATTTAGAAAGAGGTCTATTTAAGTTATTCAATCCATTATTTGATAATTTGAGTGACATTCTCTTAAGATAGTAGATGGACATAATGATCCAGAATTTCATCGCAACAATTAATAAAGAAACAGACTAACACGTAACATTATTCAAGATATTTAATGAATAATCAAAAATTTATGTTGTTTAGGTTCACAACTTTCTGGATTGCTCGATGACAGAGATAACTTCCTAAGCATACCGTTATGCTCATTAGCCTTCGGTTATTCCTTAGAAGATTACCTAAGCTATCTCAAAACAACATTGAAAGTTATTCCCTAAACCGTTTTTTCTTATCTTCACATTTATTTATACAAAATGTATCTCTTTTACTAATAAAATCATTTATGAAAACATTTCATAAATATAACTTAAGTTTAACTCGTATAATACTATACTATGTCCTCAGAGTAAATGTCAAATATCATTTTTAATTTTCCCTTCTTTTAAATTTAGATAAAGGCCCAATAGCATCTAACAGTTTATATAATTTAGATGTAAAACAAAGACATGGTTTTAATATGACAATGTTTGTTAAAATCTTCTCATTCAATTTAATGTATTTTAAAACTGGTTTAAATTATTAATCCTAAATTTGAGAATTTTCATAACTTATATCCAAATTTTGTATAACTTTAATACATTATATCAAATACCTTTTTTCAAGAACTTTTAGAATTAAATACCATGGTTTTATTTTAAATATCATTATATATTAAAGGAATTGTTTCAACAATTATCTATTATCACTTGCTTTAGGTTCGCTCAGATTCAAACTCGTTTCGATCATATAATGAAAATGAGAATAATTTATTGGGTGCACTACGACGTTTCCCTAGGCAATCATCTGATCGTCACTTAGAATATTATTCAAATTATCATAACTGTTAGAACCTCTAATTTTGGTGTTTTGATTGGGACAACTATATAAGAAATGTATCGTTTCGATCTAACTAAACATGCAGGAGAAGAAATTGTTTTTTACTTGAGAAACATTCTAATAATTTGAAGACAAGATTCCGGATTGAAGCTTCAGCAAAGTATTAAGTTTAAGGTCTGAGTTTAGATGTAGATAGATGTTAAAATCTCTCTGAAGTGGTATATATATGCACTCAAAATAAAATATTGGAAAAATCAAAGAAGCTATAGGAAAACACTGCATTCAGTCAGCTGAATGACCCTTGTCAGCCAACTGAATGTTGTGCATGTTAAAAAGATAATAAGAAAATTCAACCGGCTGACTTGGAATATTGAGACGGCTAAATTATACCATTTTTGCACTATTTCTTTGCTTTTTTGATTTTCAATCGGTTCAGCTTGCTAAAACGTTTAGTTCAGATGGCTGAATCTTCATAACAGCTAATTTTTCAGGAGACGCTTCATTTTAATGGCTATCTTTCACGAATGAATACAAATCTTAATCTCTATAAATAGCCATGAATTCCATTGTTTTGATAGTCAAGTCTTATTCTTATTGCTAGTCTATCTTGCTATTTGAACTCTAAGCATTCAATACTTAAAAACTTCATTCTGATCACTTGTTCCTTCAAAAATACGCATTGGTGATCTAATAAACTTCATGTCTTCACGAATTACAATATACCACAAAGAAGAAGATTAAAGGAAGGGTGTACTCTAAAGACTTATCTGTGCTATTAAAAGGGCAAATTCATTCAGATAATTTCCTGTATTATTGAAGTCATGTTCGATTGCTCATGTAGTTGAACTCCTATTATGTTGGTTAGGCAGTTGAAGTCCTGTTCGGTTGCTCAGGCGGTGTAATATCGTTCTCCGGGTTAAGGGAGGGTTGATAGTTAAATTCTAAAATGAGTCTGGGACTGGACAAACGAGAAGTTCGAACTAGTATAATAATATCTGGTGTCATTTACTTTATTACTTTACTTTTACATTTACATTTTGCATAAGTAGATAGTTTATTTAATATTCCATACTGCACGATCCTCAGTCACTTTCAATTGGTATCAGAGCAAGGTCATCATATAACCATAATACAGTTATTTTATATTCAAATAATATGGAAAATAACACTAGCATAAGATTCATTGAAGGTCAATCCACGGCACGACCACCACTGTTAAATGGATTAAACTATAATTATTGGTCAACTAAAATGAGAATTTATATGAAGCAAATAGATATGATACTTAGAATATCATTCAAAATGAATACACTATACCTACTACACCATATGCACAATGGTCTAACGCACAAAAGTTAGATGCTACCTCAAATGCAACAGCCATGAATATGCTATTTTGTGCTTTAAATAAAAATGAATTTGATAGAGTTAGCATGTGTACAACAGCTTATGAAATTTTGCGAACTCTTAAAGTTACACATGAATAAACAAACAAAGTTAAACAAAGCAAGATTTCTATGTTTAAAAATCAATTTCAAAATTCCAAAATGAAACAGGATGAGACTATAAATGAAATGTATTCTAGATTCCAAAACATATATCACTCACTATTGGCACTAGGAGAAAATTACGCTTATTTTGATATTGTCTCGAAAATCCTAAACACTTTAACGAATGAATGGGAATGGAAAGTCTTAGCTATAGATGAAGCTAACGATATTTCTTCCATAAAACCTGAAGAGTTAATAGGAAATCTCATGACGTATGAAGTAAACTTGTAGCCAAAAAGGGATCAAGCCCAAGACAGAAAGACCATAGCATTCCAAGCTAAACAAGAAGATTCAGAAGAAGATGAAGATGACATGGCTTTTATTGCTATAAACTTTAAGAAATTTTTAAAATTCCGAAAGAACAAGAAATTTGGAAATAACAAGAACATAAATAAACCATTGGCTTCAAATCTTGAATGCTATGAATGTCACAAAATGGGTCACATAAAGAAGGATTGTCCTGATCGAAAGAAAGACAGGTACAAGAATAAAAGGGACAAATATAAGAAGAAGCAAGCATTTTCTATTATATGGGATGATTCAGAATCATCTTCTTCATCAGACAATGATAGTGATAGTGACACAGAACAAGCAAACGTATGTTTTATGGCTACAAATAACGAAGTAAGTGATCTTACTTTTGATGATTTAGTGGATATAAACTTAGGACTACTAGATACACTAAGGAATATCAAAATAAAATAGAAGTATGCACTTGGAAAATTAAATAGAACTGAAATTAAAGTAGATATCTTAAAAGATGAGAAGAAAATTTTAAAAGAAGAACTTGTAATCATTCAAGAATCTTGTTCCAATATGACCTCTCAACTTACGATGCTATGTAGAGAAATAGAAACTCAAAAAGAAAAGAATGAGATTCTTCCATCTGAAAATCATGAACTAAAATCTACTGTTAAAATATTAGAATGATACATCTCTAGTCTTAAAACAAAATTAGAGAACATTACCAACAGTATTTCTAATTTTTACAAAGGAATAGAAAATCTTTCTAAAGTTACTGAAAATTCACAAGCTATTTCAAATAAAAGGGGATTAGAATATAATACAACGAAAAAAATTCCTAAAAATAATAGTTCTTTATATACAAACTTTAAAAAGAAAGATAATACTTTTGTAAAAACTATTTTAAAAGAATTTAATCATTCAAAATCTATTAAGATTTGGGTTCCAAAGACAAACAATTGTTTAATTAGAAATAAGTATATTAAGACTTTTATAGATACAGTTCATAAAAATGAAAATTTCACTTATAAAGGGAATTCAAAATCCTCTTGGGTTTGGTTTCCTAAGATCTAACTCTTAGGACCCTAACAAAAAGTGGGTACAAACATCATCTTTATATTTTTTCCAGGTACCAACTAAGAAAAGAGGAAAGTGGATACTTGATAGTGGTTTCTCAAAACACATGACAGGAAACAAAAACATGTTGACTAACAAAATATACTCAGATGGAGGATCTGTCGCATTTGGAGATAATTTTAAAGGATATTTCATCGGCCAAGGCGATGTGAGCAATTACGGTACATCTAACTTACCTCTTATTATAAATTTTTTACTGGTTAAAAATTTAAAACATAATTTGCTTAGTATAAGCCAACTATGCGATAAAGGTTTTAATATATATTTTTTGAAAAATAAATTTAATATATTTGATCAAAACAATGAATCTTATTTTTGAAGGAACTAGAAAATGTAATATATACATTTTAAATATGAAAGTTAATCATAACACAAATATGTGTCTAATAGTCAAAGAAAATGATCCTTGGTTATGGCACAAAAGATTTTCTCATGTATACTTCAAAGCAATATGCAAATTATCTAAAAATAATTTAGTAAAAGTTTTACCAAAAATGGAATTTAAGATAAACAACATTTGTGATACCCTACCTTCTTCCAAAAATTCAATCTGTCTTCATTTTTCAAAAACAACATGCCTCGAAGATTGAAAAGATGCGAGAATTGACACTGGACCATCTGAAAGTCAAATTCGAGCCTGGCTATATATTGATACAGCAGTGAATTGCTTCAATAACATGAAAAATTCTAAGCTTTTCGAGGGAGCCTTTATGAAATTTCCCGAATTCAATGGCTATGCGATTAGAGAATTAGCCGAAGCTCATGGTTTAGATTCTTTAATTGGGTATGATTCTAATAACGTTAAAATCTACCCTCTTTTGATTAAACTCTTCTATGCCAACATGAATCTTGATCGTCAAAATCCACTGAATAGAAGTGACTGTGTATGGACGTTAGTTTGTTGAGTAAAAATTTACTTACCCCTTCAAAGGTTAGGGCACATTCTAAGATGTCTATACAAGGGGTTGGATATTGATGACATTGATGTCGATATGGACCATCATGATGAAGTATCACATAGATTCTTGTCGGACGATTTAACCATCTTAAAATCTAGTGCCTTACGTCCAAAGGCAAGAATTATCCACCGTGCTCTTATTCGATCTCTTCAGCCCCGAACCGGAGTTATGAGAAAGTTTACAAGAGAGATTTTCAAGATTTGTACGCTATTTACTCCTCTCAATGAGTGAACTGGGGTAAAATAATTTTGGATGAATTTTTGAGTGTAAACGATAAAAGAAATTATCGAACCATTCATTATGGAGCATATATTATGAATATCTTGTAGAATTTTGGTGTTGCTTTACTGGATAACGAGTTCACAAAAATAAGTGAACTCAACTCTAAGACGCTTAGTCTCATTGGAGTTTGACAACCCATGACTCAACAAATAATATCAAGAGTGGGTTGCAAATCGAAACCATGGTATTCCGCAACCGCGTGACACTAACATAGCTTCATCCTCTCAACCACCTCAAGAAAAATAAAAAGAAGAAGATGAGGATGAGATTAGTGAATTAAATGTCGATGTTGGCCCTAAGCAAACTCTTGTAACACTCTCTCGAAATCAAAGTAAATTAAATCACCGATTGGCTAGAGTAGAGAAAAATGTTACAAAGACAAAAAAAAAAGCTTAATTCGATCAAAGGCTTTTTGAATAAAATTTGGGAGAAAGTGCCATGTTCAACTTCCACCTCAACGGCAATCATTGAGAATCTAGAGGCGTTCACATGGATAACTTCCAATGAAGATGTCTATAATGAAGAAGAAGAGAGAGGAGTAATTTAGTAAGTTATTGCATTTTATAACTATTTTTATCATGAACTATTTTATTTGGAAAACAATTGTGTAATATGTGAGTCTTGTGGGTTTAAAGTTTTTTAGTTGTGTTTTGATGTGACAATTTAAAATACTTATCTGTGTTGTTTGATAATGTCTTATCTAAGTTTGTGTTTACGTTCTTGTTTTAATTATTCATGTGTGAATGTCTCATGTGTAAATTTATCGTTGTGAATTAATGTAAGTTACTTAGAATGTCTAAAGTCTTTCCAGTCATGTTCCATGTTTTCGTTTTCATATTTTTTGTTTTTGCTTAAAATAATCTTTCACAAACTAAAGTACGATTTTTAAACCATATTATTACCATTTCCAAAGTTGTCCATTTTCAGTGTTTTAAACAAATTTTCTTCATAGTTATAAATTTGTCATTTTTAATCAAATCAACATTGCATGTATTTTTAATACTTCTCCTATCTATTAAGTTTTACTTTTTGTCAATGACAAAGCGGGAGAAAAAGGTACGTCATAACGATAGGGGAAGTACCAGGGAGTATAAATCTGTTTTTATTTATATGACTTACATAGTTGTCATCATCAAAAAGGGGAGAATGTTAGGACCTCAAATTTTGGTGTTTTGCAACTATATGTATAGTTTAGATCTAACTAAACTTGCAGGAAAAGATATTGTTTTTTACTCGAGAAATTTTCTAACAATTTGAAGACCAGATTCCGGATTGAAGCTTCAGCAAAGTATTAAGTTTAAGGTCTAAGTTTAGATGTAGATAGATGTTAAAATCTCTTTGAAGTGGTATATATATGCACTCAAAATAAAATATTGGTAAATCAAAGAAGCTGCATGAAAACACTGCATTCAGTCAGCTGAATGACCCTTGTAGACCGACTGAATGTTGTGCATGTTCAAAAAATAATAAGAACATTCAACCGGTTGACTTGGATATTCAGACGGCTGAATTATACAATTTTTGCACTATTTGTTTGCCGTTTTGATTTTCAATCGATTCAGCTAGCTGAAACGTTTAGTTTAGACAGCTGAATCTTTATAACGGCTAGTTTTTCAAGAGACACTTCATTTTAATGAACAGAAGCTACTCTTGATTCAAGGGTTTCTTCCATACCTTTACATGGCTATCTTTCACGAACTAATACAACTCTTAATCTCTATAAATAGCCTTGAGTTCCATTGTTTTGATAATAAATTCTTATTCTTATTTCTAATCTATCTTGCTATTTGAACTATAAGCATTCAATACTTAAAAACTTCATTCTGATCACTTGTTCATTCAAGAATACTTCATTGGTGATCTAATAAACTTCTTGTCTTCACGAGTTATACAATATACCACAAAGGAGAAGATTATAGGAAGGGTGTACTCTAAAGACTTATCTATGCTATTAAAAGAGCACATTCAGTCAGATAATTTTCTGTATTATTGAAGTCCTGTTCGGTTTCTCAAGTAGTTGAAGTCTTATTATGTTGCTTAGGCGATTGAAGTCATGTTTGGTTGCTCAAGCGGTGTATTACCTGTTCTTCCGAGTTATGTGAGGGTTGATAGTTAAATTTTAGAAGGAGTTTGGGACTGGACGTAGAACGGGAAGTTCAAACCGGTATAAAAATCTCTGGTATCATTTACTTTATTACTTTACTTTTACATTTACATTCTGCATTAGTAGATAGTTTATTTAATATTCCATATTGCACGATCCTTAGTCACTTTCAGTAAATTATCGAGACGTTTTCCCCGAACTATCCAAACCATTTCCTTTTAAAAAATATTTGTACTCATAAATCTTTATCAGTAATACTATATATATATATATTCAAAATGCTCCTTATTTAAAACTTTATTTTATAAATCCGGCCTATATAAAATCACCTTTTATATAAGACATTTCCTATTATAAATACCATTTTATTTTATTTATTATTTTATATATTTCCTAACTTTTATTCGAGAGAGTATTTTCTTACAATACAATAAGAAATCATACAAAGTAATATCAACCAAATAAAGGTTTTTTTCTTAACATATATTTGAATCTTACTTATGTTACACTTTAATACCATTCTTTTAAATTTACACTTTTAGTATTATTTTCTTTTAAGCTTACACTATTAATTTCAAAGTTTACACTTTTAGTTTAACGTTTACACTTCTAGTTATAAAGTTTACACTTTCTATCTGTATATATTAACTAAATCCATAAAAATACCTAACAATTTCAAAAATAAAAAATTTCTTCTTTATATTTCAAAACATTTACAGATCTTATATATTAAAATCATTTTAAAAAGATTTATACTTTTAAAACTATTGCATAAGAAATAACAAATACTCTCTCACATATATAATACACTGAACTCATAATAGGGCATTCCATTAGCCTATCACTTAATGGCTTTACCCCCAACAGGCTTAAGATTCGCTCAACCTGGCTCTGATACCAACTGTGACGACTTGCCACTTCGAACAATTTAAGTCGACAATAAACCACACATGTCTAACTCAAATAGTCTAAAAAGGGGATTATCCATGAGGTTTGTAAAGAATATAAGAAGAGAAGAGAACAATACACAACATCCCACAATGGAATTACAAAATATGATAATCACATAACAGTTCATGAAGTTGTTTTACAATATAAATTTAGTTCTATTTTATAATATAATCAGAGTTACATTCAACAAACATAACAAAATAACTAAAAAATAAGAAGATGAAGACTTTGAAGTGCAAGGGCTGTTTGCTACTAACCCTGAGGTTGATTCCAAAAACGGGTGTAGTGGAGATAGTGCCTTCGGTTTGTTCATCTTCTGAACGACTTGTGTGGATGAGTGCTGACATTGTGCCAACATATGGAAGGCAATATTAGCATTCTAAGTGGGAATGCTATAGTAAAGTTAAACGTAGCCTTAGGCCTCATCAATCGGGAATGACTAAAATAGGGGAGATGTAGCAAGGCTAGGTGGGTCGCTCCCATGAGTGTAAGATCATCCCTATCTAGAGTCCCTACTATTAACCCATTTATGCTTCGGTACGATTGCTGATCTCAACTGAGGAGTGATTTTATTTGATACTATCCAGTAAAGGGTAGACCGATCTTGTGTTAGCTGGGGTCGATAAGTTTGACCTCAGTGTTATTTTATCTAGAAATGCATCATGACGGACGGTACCCAGTAGCCTAGTCATTGTATGGAATCTATTCTCCAACAAGTGTCGTACGGATTTAGTTGTACCAAAGTATGTTGGAATGTGAGATGCAAGCATTTCAGCTATGTTCTATTTTACTCGAAAACCCTACACATTATAATAATATCACTGGATTTCTATATAATGTGTTTTGGTTATCTTAAGATAAAAACTCGTCCATGTTTATGGGTGGCATGGTCTTATGAAATACATTTGATTTTCAAAGCGTTTTATAAAAGTAAGAATTAAGTTGTTTGAGTTTACTCACACCAGATCCATGTTTGACCCAGAGTTTTATTTTCTTTTCTTAAACTCTTTTGTACTCAAATTTTTATGAGTACCCAAGTGATCCAGGTTTCTTATGGGAGTATTTTGAAGGAGCTGGAGTAGGTGGCTTCACTGTTAGCTAATTATTATCTTATTCCACTGTGTTATGTATGATCTATGTATTTTTGTATAGACAGGTAGCTATAACTGTCCAGTTGAAGGTTGTAATGTAATGAATCTGATGTATTATTATTATGGGAATGATAATGAAATATCCTTGTTATCTATTATATGTTGTTCTGATTCGTGGTGAGATTCTATGATTGTGTAGTTTATTCTTATCTTTTGTTTTCTTCTACCATTAATGGCTCGTCTTTTGGTGCAAGAAAGGTGGTCATTATAGTTTTTGGCCCCATCTAATAAGTATTGCATATGATTGTTATATTGATATTCGTTTTTATCATAGAACGGACATCTATATTCATTTGATACAATATTTGTCGGATTTGTCCCTGTATTGGACAAGTTACAAATACAGTAAAGTAATTACATTTTTTAAATCATTTCATTTTAAACGGTTCACAAAATTTCGACGGCCCTTCCTTTATGTTCCTTGTGTACACACATTTGTGTACGATACAAGGAACAAAAAGGAATTGCTGCCTAAATTTTGTTGATTCGTTTAAAGTGAAATGATTTACGAAATGTAATTACTATTGTGTTTGTACTAAGAAGTAGGATGACCGACCATCAAAGTAGAAAACAATAAACTAAAAATTTAATATTGTACTCATAATTTATGCCAATCCGTAAAATGTATAAATGATAATTAATAAATGAATTGTGGTTAAGGGAACGTTAAAATGTATAAATGAATTGAAAAATAAAATATAAAAGAATAATGAATTATATAATTAATCAAACATTATAATGTATAAATTAATTGAAAAATAAAATGTCAGTCTATGAAATGATCAATACTTTTTTGATTTTCTATCATATTTTCTTAAATAGGAAAAATGAGCACCTACTTGTTTGATTAGAGCTGGATGTATCAACCACGAAGAGGGTTGAGAGGTTCGATAAAGGAACATTTTTATGATGGTGTAAACGTATTTATTGAATTCGCTTCAAGTAATAATGGAAACCACGAAGAAATTCATTGTACGTGTAGTAGGTGCAAACTCTTGAAGCATTTGGTACTTGATATGGTTAAAGTTCATTTATGCCAATACAGTTTCGTGTCGGATTATAAAGTGTGGGATCGTCATGGAGAACTTGTACTACCTAATCCTGTACAGTCAGAGGGGGGTGGGTAGTGACATTGTCATCGTAAATCCCATAGAAGATATGGTTGAAGATGCAGCATGATCAATGTTCCATACACTTCAAGTTGATGATTATGATGTAAATGTCGAAGAAGAACCAAATATTGGAGAAATGAAAATCTATGATTTATTGAATGCTGCTAAGAAACCCCTTTGGGATGGATGTAAAAGCGGCGTACAATTATCAGTAACTGTAGATTACATTGCGATGAAATCAAAACATAACTTCATAGAAGCTGGATTTACACCTTTTGTACAAGCTACAAAATGGCAGATGCCATCCGATAATTTAATGTGCGAAAATCATTATAAAGTGAAAAAACTTTTGTCTGCTTTTGATTTACCATATCAAAAAATAGGCACATGTTTAAATGGTTGCAAGTTGTTTTGGAAGTGGACATCAATTTTAGGAAGTGTAGAATATGTAACGAGGAAAGGTACAAACAAAGAAAAAAGAAGGGAAAGGAAGTTGCATACAAGCGTATGCATTACTTATCCATCACTCCTAGGCTTTAAATGTTATATGCATCTTCTGTAACCATGCCTTATATGAGATGGCATAGTGTGAGAATACAGGAATAAGGCATGTTAACACACCCAATGAATGGAGAAGCATGAAAACATTTTGATAAGACATATCCTGCTTTTGCAGTGGATCGAGAGTCATAATATTAGACTTGGTTTATGTAGGATGGATTTTCACCATTCTCTCACTTTGGTTCTAAATATTCATATTGGTCTATTATCGTTATCGTTATAATCTACCTCCATGGATGTGTATGAAAACTCCATATATGTTTACCACTATTGCCATCCCTGGTCCTGATGATTCGATATAAGGAATCGATGTTTATTTACAACCATTGACTGAAGAGTTGAAAAAGAAGGAACTAGGCTAGCCCACGGCGGAAGAAATGGATGAATTTCAAAAACAAATTCCATTTTGACTTTTTAATAGGCCTATGAAGTCTAAATTTCATTTATAACTTTTCTAAATTTGGTCTAAATAAAATCATGTATTCAATTTAAAATAGTAAAAGAGAATTTTAAACAAATTTAATTTCAAATGTATAATTTATTAAATACACCTAACATTTATTTATAAGAGTTAATGTATATGGAATGAAACCGTTCATTTCTTTCCCTAAAACAAGAATTAATTAAGAGCATTAATTGTTTTAAATGGAGAGAGAAACCTTTCATTTTCTCTCTATAATTTGAATTGATTAATTTATTAAATGTCATTAACCAATAATTTATTCGGCACGATTTATTACTATATCTATATGTATTCCGACCGTACAAATTGTAGTTTAAGATTTATTAAATTTTATATATATATAAGTATACATATATATATGTACCATATACATATATGTGTGTGTGCATGTGTAACATCATAATCCATGAAGGGTATAATGTGCATGTATATAGATGCTGGGATTTACATTGCAACAACCACATTAACTCATTTTGTGTATACTGTAATTTGTCCAAATTTTTGCTTGTATAATATGTCAAAACAAGATATTAATATATGTATGTGAATATATATATATATATATTATTGAATAAAATAGTTTCTACCATAATAAATTATGTAAAATAATTATATGATAAAAATACAAAATTTATAATTTGAAAAAATCTAAAAACACATTTTGAGATTAAGATTAATTTATGGAATTTTCTCAATTAAAATAATATTTATTATTAAAAAATTGATAATACCCCGTAATCAAATTGATCCTTAGAAAATATGAAATCGACTTGAAAAATTCTAAAACTGTTTATAAAGGTACATGAGGCATATTTTGGGCCTAGAAAAAATTTATGAATTTTTTTCAATTGAAATTAAAAAAATTTAACTAAATAATAAGTCGTCAGTCGAAAATAAATTAATTAAAACAATTATTAAATTAAGTTATAAAATCTAAAAAATTTACTGAAGGTAACCGAGATATATTTAAGGCTTAAATTTTTTTTTTAGAATTTTGTCAATTAAAATTATATTTTTAATTAAATAATTGATTGCGGGTCAAAAGTAAATTAATTTTAAAAATATTAATTTAAGTTTTAAAAAATCTGAAATTTTACAATAAGATTCTTACATGGTGCAGCAAAAAAATTAAAATTTTGAACCATTAATTATTTTATACATAATAAAAAATTTATAGAATCATCAAATAATAATAATATATATGTATATACATATTTAAAAAAATATGTTTATATTCTATGACTCATAATAGGTATAAATCATCATAAGAAAATTTCAAGATTAAATATGTACGATTTATAATCATATATACAATTATAAATGTTGACAATTTGTAGATCTGTAAACATTTAATCTAGATCTATATATATTAATATAAATCAAAATTATTATTTTTCTTCAGAAAATTAGTTCAACGACAAATCAATATACAAAATATTACAACAAGCATATAGCGAATCCAATTGTAACAAACACATGTAACCACAAAAATCTCACATAATCTAAACAATAAATAGATCTGAATACAAATAGATGATTTGGATGTAAATCAACTTTTATATGATAAACTTGAAATCAGAACGATAATAATAAATGAAAGTTCACCTCCTGATGAAGCCTTTGAGTCCACATTGAACAATGATGTCTCTTCTTAGAATAATTTCCAAGCCGTCAGGTTGCAAATTTGGGATTGGATACCTTCTACTACAAATTAGTATTTTTTAATTTGAATTATATTTGAGAATTTTTGGGGACAATTTTAGAGGATAGTTACTGCAATTAATGAGGAAGAGGACGAAGACGACAGTGGCGGCTCAAAAATGGATTAGCCTCTAATTAGGGTTTTGAGACTGGCTTTTACATAGATAAGACAAGAGAGCAAACAATGGTCTCAACCACACATCTCATACCCTAATTGCACACACATGTAGCCGTCCCTTTCCCTTGTTGGACCAGCTGCATATCCCTCTAAGATGCATGGGTTTGTGGACCCATTTAACCCAATTAAATACATATAATTTTATTTAACTAAATTTGTTTCGATATCTCATATCGATCAACATATTTATAACGTTTTATAAATATATGCAACATATTTATTTCTCAAATCATATCCAAATTTTATAATTAATATTTCATAAATATTAATTAATTAATTTAATTAATTTATAATAATTATAAACTTAAGTTTGGTCTAAAGAGAATTCATCGTTTCGGTTGTATGACTCTTGGGTGTAAATTCGGTCAGTGATTAACATCGAACATTAACATTCAAACTTCACTTATCAGATAGTGTGATATTATGGAAAAATTTATCGCTTACCCATCTTAGAAAAAATTTCATTTTAATTTAATAAGCGTTACCTAGTTATGGCAATTATTTACACCAATTCTCTTCGTCAAAACTATATCACTTTGAACTTATTAAATTTGATAATGGCCAAAATTCCAACATCATCCACATTCAACTCTATAGTCCAAACACAAAGCTATTGGTTCAATAATAATTATTAACTGAACTACTCTAGCTAGATATTTTGACTTTGGATTGACTTGAGTTGACCGTGAAACTAAACCTATATAAGTGAGGAGACGAATCCTCTCTTGAATAGTGCTTCACTTCCAATACTTCAACTTGACCCAACTATAGTCACTCGATGGATGCATTGTCATGATTAGACTATAACCAAAGTGGAGTTTTCGTATTGAAGATTCATAGTATTCTAAAGTTGAAACAACTACGTAAATTATTCACATTGATATTTTCTGTTTGACCATAGTTGTAATAACCAAAAAAAATTATCGAATATTCCATAGTTATCCAATAACTGTTAGTCTGTGACTTCTATATGTCACCAACAGTCATGAGTAATACACCACCCAACATTTGGAGAGCGTTATGTAATCTAGTCTCAATAGATACATCGATATCTAGTCTCGATGTATCCTGACAAGGAACATTTAAAATTGTATATTTAATTTTATTGTGATAAATTACTCATGGTTGCAACACCTTGTAACTACTATCACAAAACATATCATTTATGGATTTTCTTTTAAATATATTTAATTAAACATTTAAATATTTATAACACATTATAACAAATATATAATAGAAAGAAGAAACACCTTTATTTCGAACGAGAATTGACTTCAGAGTTAATTAATTTACAATAAATTACATAATTGCCCCCTGGGGCATACCCCTAACTCTATCAATCCCCCACTTACGCTTGGGGCCAGTTATGGAATCTCAATCCCATCCCTTCAATTAGTTTCTCGAGAACTGACCGAGCTAGGCCTTTAGTGAATGGACCTGCTATATTGTCCTCGGCATCTACCTTTTGAATTCACAACTTCTTTCTTCTCAACGAATTCTCTAATCAGATGGAACTTCTGAAGAATATGTCACGACATCTTGTATGCTCTTGTTTCTTTGCGATCTGTATCACCGCATTATTGTCATAAAACAATGCCATAGGATTCTCGGTATCGGAAATCACTCCAAGCTCAATCAAAAACTTCCGCATCCAAACTGCCTCTTTTGCAACTTCATATAGGGCGATGTACTCGGCCTCCATCACGGAATCAACAATTGTTTCTTCGCTTGGAACTTTTCCCGCTAACAGCTCCACTATTTAGTGCAAAGACATAGTCGGACGCTAATTTACTATTATTAATATCACTTTGAAAGCTTGAATTCATATATCCCTTCATAAGGAGGTCTCCATTTCCATATATGTGGAATAAGTTCTTAGTATTTCTAAAATACTTAAGTATACTTTTTACAGCTATCCAGTGGTTTTATCCGGGATTAGAGTGGCATCGGCTAATGCATCCTAATGCGTATGCCATATCCGGTCTAGTACACAACATAAAATACATTATGGATTCTATGGAAAAAGCGTAGGGAATCCTCTTCATACACTCTTTCTCTCATCGGTATGAGGAACGTCCTTTTTAGAAAGGATGATTCCAGATTGCATTGGAGCACCTCAATGCTTGAAATTCTCCATACTAAACTTTTTAGTATGGTGTCTATGTAGAAGGATTGGAACAATTCCAACAACCTCTTAGATCTATATCTATAGATCTTTATACCAAGTATATAGGCTTCTTCTCCCAAATCTTTCATGGAGAAGTTTTTGGAAAGCCAAGCTTTCACTAATTACAATTATGAAGTGTCATTGCTAATCAATAATAATATATCATCGACATAGAGTACTAAGAAAACGATAGTGTTTCCCTGTTTCTTTCTGTATATGTATGCTGCCTTTGTGTTCTGATAAAAACCAAACTATTTGATTACTTTACCAAAACACTTGTTCCAACTCTTTGAATCTTGTTTGAGTCCATAAATGGATGTTAACAACTTGTAAACTTTGCCTTCACTCCCATTGACCACAAAACCCTCTGGCTGTGACATATAAATGGTTTCTTCTAAATCACCATTTAGAAAAGCCGTCTTTACATCCATTTGCCATATTTCCTAGTTATAGAATGCAGCAATGACTAGCATAATCCGAATTGATTTAAGCATGGGTACGGGTGAAAAGGTTTCATCATAATCAACACCTTGAATTTGATGAAATCCTTTCGCAACTAGTCTTACCTTATAAGTCTCCAGTTCCCCATCTGCATTTAATTTTTTATTAAAAATCCATTTGTAGCCGATGGGTTTTATCCCTTCGGGTATGTCCGATAGAGTCCAAACTTTATTCTTGTACATGGAGTCCATTTTGGAATTCTTGGCTCTAAGCCAGAGTGCAGAGTCTTGACTCTATAGTGCTTGTTGGAAAGTCAGAGGAGCATCGTCATCTAAGACACAGTCCTCCTTTTTTCCATCCATGAGAAAACCGTTTTTTCTTGCTGGTCTGTGAGATTCCCTACTAGACCTTCCAATAGGTTGCATGTTTTCATATACGGGTGAACTTGTTTCTCCCACTGTTGCGACCTCGGTGTTAGTTTCTCGGATCTCATCTAAGTTTATAACTTCGATGTTATTTCTTTTAATAAAAATTCCATTTCTAAAAAGACAGTGTGTCAAGAAACAATGACCTTTTGTTCGATGATATCATAGAATATATATCCTAACGAGTTTTTGGGATAACCTATAAATTTACATAGCACCGATCTTGCCTCTAGTTTATTTGGACCAACGTTCTTAACATATGCCAGAAAACCCCATACTTTCAAATATTTGAGTTGGGGTTTCTACCACGCCGCACTCATATGGTGTTTTAGGTACAGATTTAGTTGGTAACAAGTTCAATATATGTGCTCCAGTTTCTATGTAACGACCCACTATTTTGGACCATTCAAATCGACAATAAAACCACACATGTCGGACTTGAATAATACAAAACAATAGATTGTAATAAATTTGGAGCAAATAAAACCAATCACAGACACAAAATATCAGAATAACTCGCAGCGAAATTAAAATAAATAGTGGTTCATGAAGCCACTACAATACAAAGTCTCAAAACAGATTCAAAATACATAGCCTGAAAAACAGATACAACGGAAGTCCGAATACATAAGCATAGTAGAAATCCAAATACATATGTCTCTAATACAAAGTTGACATAGAAATACTGAATGGAAATAGATAGCAACTAAATAAAAGATGATCTCTAGCAATCCTAGCTCCAGAAGGTGAAATCCAAAGCTGATACTCAGGCTGACCCGAGCGTAAATAAAACACAAACACTCGAGTGAGGACATACATACTTATACAATGTAAACCAACTCAAGTGAACTGTAATAAAGGGTACAAGTAACTTAAAGAATGCTTGGGATCACCCATTCTTTAAGGATCCGTTAAACTATTTACTATGTAGTAATACTTCGCTAATATAATAATGTCTATAATAAAATAAACTTACTTTTAAATAGCGTGAAGGAGTGACCCAATATTCCCCTTAACACATAATAGTGCCAATAGTCTATACAGTACCTGCATACCTCGAGAGGCTACGAGAAGATACTCCATAGGTACGACACAAATAGAAACTCGTACAAGGAGCGCTAGGGTAGATGACACGGCACAACTAGGCAATGCCAGGGTAGATATACCGATTACGCATCTGGGCTGGTGGAAACGCATAGCAGCCACTACTGCCCACCTCAAGCCACACTCCCAAAATCAAGGGGTGCACCCAATCAATAACAAAAGTAATAGAATGGTATCGAAGAAGTGAGTCCGATCAGAGGTGCTACCTCATTGGCCCGTCGATGCTCCTGTATTAGCCACCTTAAGCCAACTCACGGGAGTCGGGTCCACGTTCATACCTCAATAGGATCGTCGCCACCATCCTACTTCATTCTGGAAACTCCACCGTGTACACAGTTGTTAAAGTGGTTTTCGTTATTGACGTAGAGTATGTCCATATCTGATCTCGGTCTCTTTAATAACCAATCGTTATTATAACCCGTGGTTATAAATTTCAAAAATAGTTTATATTTCAAATCAAAATACTTCATTTAAAACATTTAAAAGTGAAGTCATTATATCTTTAAATCAAATACTCAATTCCCAAAAATTTAGCCTTTTCTGAGCTCATTTATTCACTTAAATATTTTAAAACGTTAAAATTTCAGCTTTCGCAGCACTTAGAAAAATGATGCGGTAAGTTATACTTGAAACAATTCATTTCAGCAAAGACAGCATTTCAAAACTGCTGTAGTAGTTCAGTTACATTTGAAAATCTCATTTCATCCAATTGCAGCACTTATCAAGTGCTACTGTAGCCCTTTTATTAGTTTCAGATTTTAGATTTTCTTTCTGCAACCACAGCACTTACCAAGTGTTGTAGTAGCCGTTAGTTAATTTTGCCTTTAGTTCATTTGCATCAACCACAACATTTAAAAAGTGCTACAGTATCTTTTACTTCAGATTTTAAGTTAATTTCAGAAATGATGCATTTCTGAAGTGCTACTAATTCAATTTCCAGATTTATAAAAAAAATTCAGAAACAAATAAACTTCGATTTTAACCATTTTAACTTATAAAAATCATATTTTTCCACTTCAAAAATGTTCATTTAATTACCCTTTAACTTATGATTTTATAAAGAAAACTTTTACAATAAAATCAAATTTTCCAATAATTTCACTTATTAAATTCAAGTGTACCACTTCCCATTCTTTCCATTTTTAACAATTTACCTTAACACTTAAATTTAAATTTCCATTTCATAAAAAAACCTTAATTTCAATTTTTATTTAATTAACTTAAACTTCCATTTAAAAATCAAATCACAAATTTCCAAATTAAGTTATGTTTCAAATCACAATTTTTCCATTCATTTATTTTAAATACATAGAAAAATTATTATCACTTTACTAAATCATTTTACATTTAATTAAATCAAAATTATCATATTTTTACATTTTAAAATACTTCAAATTTTCCAGAAAAATATATATAAAATAACCACGGGTCTGTATAATATTTTCTAACCTAGGTCAAGTGATACGGATAATATGTCATTTCAATCCGTAATTTACAAAGAAAACCCGGGTTCTATCATTTCAAACCCGCAATCCCAAGTTAAATAAAAATCGCTCAGGCCTATCATTTTAGCCCATATGATTTTTCCATATTCTAAAGTCCGTTCGGGTATGTATCATTTCAACCAATAGTGATTCTATTCTACAGGGAACTTGCAGTGTGAGAAACAAAAATAAATAAACAGTATAACAAAATATAACATATCAAATGATGTGACGGGTTATAACCAGGGTTTAACATCATATAATTCATATCACAGGCATGTATAACATGATATAACAATTATACACATTCACTTGTTATTACTTCACAATTTGTATAAGTACGAATGTCAAGCGTGAATAACTCACCTTTTCAAGCTGGAGTTAGCAAATCAAAACACACAAATAAATCCAGAAAGCACGATAGCATGACTTTTGATTCAAGTGGAGAGAGAGCCAAGATATTAATCTTGTATACAACAAATAAAACAAAGCAAATATAAATATATATACAATACAAAGATTAATTGAAACAAAATGGAAATTAGAATTAACAAATGACATCACCAAGCTTTGAAATCAAAATTGCTTGATCTTAACTCAACTTTTGCTCCACCATACATGCTTATAGGTTCGGCCATGGTTCATATTTAAGGAAACAAGGCTTGGGTTTGCATCACATAGGCACGGCTACATGAGGATGTGAAGAGTTTGGGAGTTACAAGGTGGGGAAGGTCAAAGGACAAGGCAAAAGGGGAAGGTTTGGTGCACAACTAGGCTCGACCTAGGGTCATATTTGGGCTCGGCCATGGAACTACAGGTCAGGTCAGGGGTAGGAGGTGATGGTCTGAGGTCATATCACGTGGTGGTAGTGGTGCTAGGGTGATGGCCGAAGCTAAACACGAAGGGGTGATGTGCAAATGGCCCGGCTATGTAATTTTCAAGGAGTTTTTGCAAAGTTTTGAGGTGATTGGTCCATGGGGTGATCATGGCCAGGTCTGGACAGGGGGAAGGGATGGTTGTAGGCCATGGATGATGAGGAGGAGATGATGGTGGGTAGGGCCGAGCAAAACAATGAAGAGATCAAGGCAAAACAAGCAAAAATGAAGAAGAAAAGTGGGAAAAAGGAAGCCATGAACTTACAAAATATTTTCAGAAATGGAATGCCGTGAGAAATGAAAGTAATGAGAAGTTTTTCACGTGATAAACAAAAGGAAATGCATGGCTACAATGGAGAAAATGAAAGGCCAAGCTAATGAAAAGACTAGCAATTGAAAAGTCACAAGCAAATGAAAAGACTTTGTCTCTTTGAATTTCCACTTTCTTTTATTTCAATATAAACAAATAAAAAATCAATTAAACAAAATAAAAGTTAAAACAAAATAAAGTAGAAATGAAAATAAATAAATAAATAGTCTTAGGGAATATAGAAAATAAATAAAGAAAATAGTTTATTATATTGAAACTAGAATTAAAAATTGTAAACAAAATACAACTAATATTGAAAAATTACAACTACACTTTCAAAATGTTTTAAAAATAAAAATTTGAAATAAAATCTAATTTTAAAAATATTTGCAAAATCTTGGGTTGTTACACTCTCCCCCACTCAAATCTTTTCGTCCTCGAAAAGAACGAAACAAGGAAAAATAAGGAAAACAAGATAGAAAAACAAATAGTACCAGAAACGAACAATTCTAGATTCGAAGCACGAATGCTCTCCTCCGTCTCCTAGGTACAGTCTCGATCATCAGTACTCCATTGTACTTTGACCAGACTAATAGGTTTCATTCTTAGCTATTTCGTACCTCTGTCGACAATACGAAGTGGCTTCCTTTCAACAGTCAGATTAGGCTCAATATCCAAACTATCAAGAGCAGAAGGATGGACAATAAGAGATGGATCATGCAGATAGCGACAAAGATGCGAAACATGGAATACATTATGCACTCCAGAGAACTTCTTAGGCAAATCCGGACGATAAGCCAAAGAACCAATCCTCTCCAAGATGCGGAAAGGACCAATGAACCTAGGAGAAAGCTTCCCTCTACGACCAAAGCGAATAACATTCCTTAAGGGAGAGACCTTAAGGAAAACCAAATCACCAACAGCAAACTCCAAACTCCGCCTACGCCTAACTGCGTACTTCTTCTGCCTAACCTGAGTATACCTCATCTTCCTCCTAATCTCCTCAAATCTCTCAGAAGCCTCTAAAATCATCTCAGGACCAAGAACCAAACGATTACCGGATTCAATCCAGCAATATGGAGATCTACAAGGTCGTCCGTAAAGAGCAGCAAACGGAGACATCTTAATGCTAGCCTGAATTCGAAGATAGAAATGAGATAGATAATAGATGAAGATAAGATTAAAACCGAAGATTGAGATTATAACTGATAACTATTGTTATAGGTGAATTCGACAAGGTGGAGATGATCTTCCCAAGATCCTCCATAATCAAGCACACAAGCACGAAGAAGATCTTCGAGAATCTGATTCACTCTTTTCGTTTGACCATCGGTCTGTGGATGGTAAGCAGTGCTCAGATTTAGATGAGTACCCAAAGATTCCTGGAAAGCTTTCCAAAACTGACTAGTAAAGATAGGATCACGATAACAAACAATACTGAGAGGGACACCATGGAGACGAACAATCTCCCTTATGTAGATCTCAGACATGCTAGAAGCAGAACAGGTAGACTTGACCGGAATGAAATGAGCGGACTTGGTCAATCTATCCACAACAACCCAAATACTCTCATTACCCCTCCTAGTCCTCGGTAATCCATCAATAAAATCCATAGAAACTTGTTCCCATTTCAAATTAGGAACCTCAAGGGGCTAAAATAGACCAGGGGTCTTCTGATGATCGGCCTTGACTTGATGACAAGTCGCACATCTACTAACAAAAATAGAGATATCCCACTTCATACCCTTCCACCAATATAGCTTCTTCATATCTTGATACATCTTGGTCACTCTCGGATAAATAGAAAGTCGTGACCGATGATTCTCCCGAAGTAACTCCTGTCTCAATCCATCAACATTCGGGACACAAATACTATTATTAATCCTCAAAATACCTCTATCATCGATTCGAGCACCATTGCCATCCAGACTACAACTACCAACTCTACTACGAACATTCTCCTTCATCAATCTAAGCATCTCATCCTCATCCTGCTTAGCCATGATACGATCCAAAAGAGGAGAAGAAGAAACAACAAGCTGACACAACATAGCCTTCTTCCGACTCAAAGCATCTGCCACAACATTAGCTTTCCCAGGGTTATAGTTGATGTCGAGGTCATAAGAAGTAAGAAACTCTAACCACCTAACTTGTCTCTGATTTCAAATCCTTTTGGGTGAAAATATATTTCAAAGACTGATGATCAGTGAAGAGCTCAAACTTAGTTCCCAAAAGATGATGCCTCCAAAGCTTCAAAGCAAAAACCACAGCAAGCAATTCCAAATCATGTGCAGCGTAATTGGCTTCATGGGTCTTCAAATGATGACTGGCATAAGAAATGACCTTCCCATCCTGCATCAGAACAGCTCCCAAACCTTCATGACAAGCATCAGTGTATACCGTTAATCCCTTATTTCCATTCGGAATGATAAGAACTGGTGCGGAAGTAAGCTTGCTCTTTAACTCATTGAATGCAGCTATACACTCCTCACTCCAAATAAACTTAGCATTCTTACGAGTCAAAGCGGTCAGAGGTGCAGCAATCCGAGCAAAATTATCAATGAATCTCCGATAATAACCGGCAAAGCCCAAAAAACTACGAATATCAGATGGAGTCGTAAAAGTTTCCCAATCCTGCACAGAATAGAAAATAAATAAGGACAACTGGAGGATAGAATAATTAAATGATAAAGGAAAAAGAGAAGGAAAGAAAGACTTACATTGATCGCAGCGATCTTGACTGGATCAACAGAAACTCCATTACCAGAAACAATATGTCCAAGGAATCGGACTTCATCCTTCCAGAAATGGCATTTCGAAAATTTTGCCTTCAACTGATGATTTCTAAGAGTCTCAGGAACAGATTTCAAATGTGACCCATGCTCTTTCTTGTACTTAGAGAAGACAAGGATATCATCAACAAAGACTAGAACAAATTTATTAAGCACATCATGAAAAACACGATTCATCAAATCATCCAAGAAAGCATGAGCATTAGTCAAACCAAAAGGCATGATTAACAATTCAAAAACCCATTCTCAGTACGGAAAGCAGTCTTGGGAATACTTTCCTCAGTAACTCTGAGCTGATGGAAACCTGTGGCAAGATCAAGCTGAGAGAAAACAGTAGCACCATAAAGCTGATCAAACATATCATTGATGCGAGGCATTGGATACTGTTTTTCATAGTGAGCTTGTTCAGCTCCCTATAATCAACACACATCCTCAAAGAACCATCGGACTTACTGACGAAAACCACAGCTGCTCCCCATTCTGAATGGCTAGGTCTGATCAGACCTTTGGAGAACAAGTCCTCAATTTGCTTTCCCAATTCAACCTTCTCGCGGGATGCCATTCTTCTAGGAGGAAGAACTACAAGTCGAGCTCTAAGAATAAGATCAATACGAAAATCAAATTCCCGCTTAGGAGGTAAAGCGGTGACTTCACCAAATACATCGGGATAGAATCTGACCACACGGGTCGAATGAAGATCACCAGGAGAAGAATCCAGAGAACAAATAAAGCTGCCAGCATAATCATGAGGCATACGACACTGAATATCCAAAGGATTTCCCTGATCATCAACAAGCAAAACAGTTCGGGATTTACAAGAGATATGAGCATCAAGATTCCTTAATCAATCATCTCCAAGAAATAAATCAAAAGTATCAAAACCAAGAACATAGAAATCTTCAGAAAACCGATAACCAAAATGAAAGAGTTTCACATACTTACAAATCCTATTAATATTTGCGGGACCCCCAATAGAATTTGAAACACATAAAGGAACAGAAGCATACTCAGGAGAAAGGAGATGCTCAAACTTATCACACAAATCAACAGAAATAAAACTATGGGAAACTCTAGTATCAAATAAAACACGAACAGGATGATGAAATAAAGAAAAGGTGCCCTGAAGAGTACCTTGGTTATCACTAGGAGCAGAAGCAGGTGTAGGTGGAGCAGGTGAAGAAGCAGAGGTAATAGCGAAAATACCATACGGTTTGCCCTTTTGATACAAAGGATAATCATTCTTGAAATGACCAGGCTGTAGACAAACATGACAGAGATTGTTCCTGGTATTCTGAGGTGGAGGAACAGCAGCACCAACTGAAGTAGGGCAACTATTTGCATAGCGTCCCTTTTAATCAAACTTGAAACAGGTAATGGTAGATAGGTCGATAGGGTGCCTCTGAGAAGGAGAAGATGAAGATCCCAAACCCGGATTCTTAAGCCAATTCTTCTTCTGCTGATGGAAATTAGGCTTTCTCTTCTTAGAGTTAGCAGAGGAAGACTGAGATGCAGGAGCACTAGCAACAGCAAGACCCTTGGAAGTAGGGTTCTCATAACAGATAGCCATATCCATAAGCTTAGTGAATGTGCCATAAACATGGGAAATGAGAAGATCATGGAACTCTGGGCGAGCTCCAGCTATGAACTTCTGATTCTTCTTAAGTTGGGTGTCAATAAGGCCAGGACCAAACTTGGAAAGTTCGTTGAACTTCCGCTCATACTCAGAAAAGGACATGGTACCCTGCTTGAGATCTATGAATTCACGATAAAGCTGAGATTTACCGGCTTCTGGCATCCATTTTGCCACAAAAGCCTCCCTGAAAGAAGATACAGAAACAAAACTTACGATAGATTCAAAAGAAAGGAAATGGGAACAAAATTCAAGATAACACAAAGGATACCTAAACTACTCCCATGAAATATCACCCTCGTTTGTGTGAGCTGTAACAGACTCCCACCAATCCAAGGCTGACTCTTGCAGCTGCCAAGCTGCTAACTAACGCTTCTGTGCATCAGAAATCTCGAGACCGGTAAAGATCCTCTCTAAACTCCGTAACCATTGCTGGGCTTCAATAATGCTCTCTGAACCGGTAAACTTGGTACCACCAAGTTGAGAGAATTCCTTACAGAGAAAAGTAAACCTAACAGGTGCAGCAGGTTGAGGAGCTAGGTAAATACCGCGACCCCTACCTCTGGCATTTCCACGATTCATCCTGAAAAATCAAGAATGAATTTTAGGACAATGGTAACGAGAAGACAAAGATAAGATAAGATAAGACAAATTCACTTGGATGAATATCCTAAAGAAAGAAAATACTAACAAGGCAGATACGAAAGGAGGAATGTTTAGGAAAAAAATTTGCTTTTAAACAAGAAAAATTTATATCAAAATAATCTTTGAAAAATCCTTTGAAAAATCATTTTAAAATCATTTTATACTTTGAAAATACGTTTTCTCACAAAGGAATGATTTTGTGGTTGATTTCACTCATTCTAGGGTATTTCTACCCTATCTCTAATGAGTTTTTGCTCCGCTGGCTAAGGTTTTCCTAAAAACCAAAGCTCTGATACCAAATGTAATGACCCACTATTTTGGACCATTCAAATCGACAATAAAACCACAAATGTCAGACTTGAATAATACAAAACAATAGATTGTAATAAATTTGGAGCAAATAAAACCAATCACAGACACAGAATATCATAATAACTCGCAGCGGAAATAAAATAAATAGTGGTTCATGAAGCCACTACAATACAAAGTCTCAAAACAGATTCGAAATACATAGTCTGAAAAACAGATACAACAGAAGTCTGAATACATAAGCATAGTAGAAATCCAAATACATATGTCTCTAATACAAAGCTGACATAGAAATACTGAATGGAAATAGATAGCAACTAAATAAAAGATGATCTCCAGCAGTCCTAGCTCCAGAAGGTGAAATCCAAAGCTGATACTCAGGCTGACCCGAGTGTAAATAAAACACAAACACTCGAGTCAGGACATACATACTTATACAATGTAAACCAACTCAAGTGAACTGTAATAAAAGGTACAAGTAACTTAAAGAATGCTTGAGATCGCACATTCTTTAAGGATCCGTTAAACTATTTACTATGTACTAATACTTCGCTAATATAATAATATCTATAGTAAAATATACTTACTTTTAAATAGCGTTAAGGAGTGACCCAATATTCCCCTTAACACATAATAGTGCCAATAGTCTATACAGTACTTGCATACCTCGAGAGGCTACGAGAAGATACTCCATAGGCCCGACAAAAATAGAAACTCGTACAAGGCGCGCTAGGGTAGGTGACACGGCACAACTAGGCAATACCAGGGTAGATATACCAATTACACATCCGGGCTGGTGGAAACGGATAGCAGCCACTACCGCCCACCTCGAGCCACACTCCCAAAACAAAGGGGTGCACCCAATCAATCACAAAAGTAATAGAATGGTATCGAAGAAGTGTGTCCGATCAGAGGTGCTACCTCATTGACCCGTCGATCGCTCCTGTTTTAGCCACCTTAAGCCAACTCACGGAAGTCGGGTCCACGTTCATACCTCAATAGGATCGTCGCCACCATCCTACTTCATTCTGGAAACTCCACCGCGTACATAGTTGTTAAAGTGGTTTTCGGTATCGACAGAGAGTATGTCTATATCCGATTCCGGTCACTTTAACAACCAATCGTTATTATAATCTGTGGTTATAAATTTCAAAAATAGTTTATATTTCAAATCAAAATACTTCATTTAAACCATTTAAAAGTGAAGTCATTATATCTTTAAATCAAATACTCAATTCCCTAAAATTTAGCCTTTTCTGACCTCATTTATTCACTTAAATATTTTAAAACAATAAAATTTCAGCTTTCGCAGCACTTAGAAAAATGCTGAGGTAAGTTATCAATTCATTTCAACAAAGACATCATTTAAAAACTGCTGTAGTAGTTCAGTTACATTTGAAAATCTCATTTCAGCCAACTGTAGCACTTATCAAGTGCTACTGTAACACTTATCAAGTGCTACTGTAGCCCTTTTATTAGTTTCAGGTTTTAAATTTTCTTTATGCAACCACAGCACTTACCAAGTGCTGCAGTAGCCCTTAGTTAATTTAGCCTTTAGTTCATTTGCATCAACCACATCATTTAGAAAGTGCTACAGTATCTTTTACTTCAGATTTTAAGTTAATTTCAGAAATGATAGCATTTCTGAAGAGCTACTAATTCAATTTCCAAATTTATAAAAAAAATTCAAAAACAAATAAACTTCGATTTTAACCATTTTAACTTCATTTAAATAACCTTTTAACTTATTATTTTATAAAGAAAATTTTTACAATAAAATCAAATTTTCCAATAATTTCACTTATTAAATTCAAGTGTACCATTTCCTATTCTTTCCATTTTTAACAATTTACCTTAACACTTAAATTTAAATTTCCATTTCATATATAAACCTTAATTTCCATTTTTATTTAATTAACTTAAACTTTCATTTAAAAATCAAATCACAAACAAATTAAGTTATGTTTCAAATCACAAATTTTCCATTCATTTATTTAACATTTTTAAATACACAGAAAAATCATTATCACTTTATTAAATCATATTACATTCAATTTAAATCAAATTATCATATTTTTACATTTTAAAATACTTAAAATTTTCTAGAAAAAAATATATAAAATAACCACGGGTCTGTATAATATTTTCTAACCTAGGTCAAGTGATACGGATAATATGTCATTTCAATCCGTAATTTACAAAGAAAACCCGGGTTCTATCATTTCAAACCCGTAATCCCAAGTTAAATAAAAATAAATAAAAATCCCTCAGGCCTATCATTTCAGTCCATAACAATTTTTCCCTATTCTAAAGTCCATTCGGGTATGTATCATTTCAACCCATAGTGATTCTATTCTACAGGGAACTTGCAGTGTGAGAAACAGAAATAAATAAACAGTATAACAAAATATAACATATCAGATGATGTGATGGGTTATAACCAGGGTTTAACATCATATAATTCATATCACAGGCAATTATAACATGATATAACAATTATACACATTCACTTGTTATTACTTCACAATTTGTATAAGTACGAATGTCAAGCGTGAATAACTCACCTTTTCAAGCTGGAGTTAGCAAATCAAAACACACAAATAAATCCAGAAAGCACGATAGCACAACTTTTGATTCAAGTGGAGCGAGAGCCAAGATATTAATCTTGTATACAACAAATAAAACAAAGCAAATATAAATATATATATACAATACAAAGATTAATTGAAACAAAATGGAAATTAGAATTAACAAATGACATCACCAAGCTTTGAAATCAAAATTGCTTGATCTCAACTCAACTTTTGCTCGACCATAGATGCTTATAGGTTCGGCCATGGTTCATATTTAAGGAAACAAGGCTTGGGTTTGCATCACATAGGAACGGCTACATGGGGATGTGAAGAGTTTGGGAGTTACAAGGTAGGGAAGGTTAAAGGACAAGGAAAAAGGGGAAGGTTTGGTGCACAACTAGGCTCGACCTAGGGTCATTTTTGGGCTCGGCCACGGCACTACAGGTCAGGTCAGGGGTACGAGGTGATGGTTAGAGGTTATGTCATGTGGTGGTGGTGGTGGTGGTGCTAGGGTGATGGTCAAAGCTAAACATGAAGGGGTGATGTGCAAATGGCTCGGCTATGTAGTTTTCAAGGAGTTTTTGCAAAGTTTTGAGGTGATTGCTCCATGGGGTGATCACGGCCAGGTCTGGACAGGGGGAAGGGGTGGTTGTAGGCCGTGGATGATGAGGAGGAGATGATGGTGGGTAGGGCCAAGCAAAACAATGAAGAGATCAAGGCAAAACAAGCAAAAATGAAGAAGAAAGTGGGAAAAAGGAAGCCATGAACTTACAAAATATTTTCAAAAATGGAATGCCGTGAGAAATGAAAGTAATGAGAAGTTTTTCACGTGATAAACAAAAGGAAATGCACGGCTACAATGGAGAAAATGAAAGGCCAAGCAAATGAAAGGACTAATAATTGAAAAGTCACAAGTAAATGAAAAGACTTTGTCTCTTTGAATTTCCACTTTCTTTTATTTCAATATAAACAAATAAAAATCAATTAAACAAAATAAAAGTTAAAACAAAGTAAAGTAGAAATGAAAATAAATAAATAGTCTTAGGGAAAATAGAAAATAAATAAAGAAAATAGTTTATTATATTGAAACTAGAATTAAAAATTGTAAAAAAAATACAACTAATATTGGAAAATTACAACTACACTTTTAAAAAATTTTAAAAATACAAATTTGAAATAAAATCTAATTTTAAAAATATTTGCAAAATCTTGGGTTGTTACATTCTAACACATATCCCCAATATGATAGAGGTAACTCAGCCTTACTCATCATGGAACGAACCATATCTAATAGGGTTCGATTCCTTCGCTCCGACACACCATTGTGTTGCAGAGTATAGGGTGGAGTAATGAGAGATAATCCCAAGTATTTTGGAAATCTTGTCCAACATACTCACCTCCTCGATCTGATCAAAGAATTTTAATCTTACGGACCGTTTGATTTTCTACTACATTTTTGTACTCAACAAACTTCTCATAGACGTCGAATTTGTTTCTCATAATATATATATATATATATATATATATATATATATATATATATCCTAGTCTTGCGAAGTCGTCAGTGAAGGTAACAAAGTAAGAACTATTATCTTTGGTAACTATAGGCATTGTGTCATATACATCACTATGTATTAGCCTTAAGAGTTCATCAGTGTAATGATCCAAAATTTCAGTCATTTGAATTTGAGATATTTAATCGATTTTAAATATTAAAAGTTACTTTTATAAGTTAAATGTCTTGAATTTCAAATTCAATGATTTATTTGATAATTAAATTGTTGAATTAATATTTGGAAATATTTAAAATAAATTCAATCTTGAATTTGAAATGAATGGAAATGATTTCAAAAGTTGATTTAAATTCTATTTAAATAAGAATGAAGAAAGTAAACTTTTAATTTAGATTTAAAAGTGATTAATTTGGTTTTTATAATAATTCGTTTTAATTAACATATAAAAGTAGCCTTTCGGAGAACTATCTCGGATTTCGACGAAACTAGTTTCATAGGATCTGTAATAGTGAGTTATTGTATGTTGATGAATTTCGTGAAAATTGGACGTATAGTTTGGGCATGCGAGATCGAAACATGTAGAAATTAATTAAAGGAATTTATATAATAATTGAGTTTGAAAAGCTATCTTCCGTATATGATCAAATTAGGTCTCGAAACTAGTTCCATTATGTTTGGAATATGGGTATAACATATAAGACGCCAAGCGACATGCCTTATTTAGAGTTCGAGATTTTTGGACATTAAAACTTGATTTTTGTAAATTAAATTATATATATATAATATAATATTAGACCATACCCTTCAATTCAACCAATACCCCCATACCTATATGCCCATACTCATCCACGTTCAGCCATGCTTTCTTCCCTCCTTATATAAACTGCACTATACCAGAGGAACGTTGTTTTTTTAATTTAAAATTAAAAAAATAAACAGCCTAATCCAATGGCTCGCAACGAATAGTGACGTTAGAGGAAAAATTAGGTGAAGAGTTCAACTACGAAGATGGATGTGGCGACGAAGTGGAGCTACTAACGGTAGTGATGGGCTAAAACAAGGTGACACGGTGGGAATTTTCGTTCAAAGGCGTCAGCATTTTTGGGTTTCTCAGGGTTTGTTCACCGCCTTGAGGCGTCGAGGATGGTCAGGATTAGAGGGGTTCGACTCGGTGTGGATGGAGCTTCCTCTAGCCAGCGTGCGGAGGTGAATGGCAAAGCGCAGCAGCGACGGGAAGGATGTGATCGAGGTCGTGATAATGGCGACACCAAGTCTAAATGAGGACGAGATCACCGTGGAGTCTTGGACTTGAGCAACCACGATTTTTGAAAGGGGAATCAATGACCAGATCTGATTGGAGTTTTAATTTATTAGGTGGTTAATTAATGTAATTAATCTCGAATCTTGTATACTCAATATCTTGTTCATATTAGGTCCAAATAGAAAGCGGTCAGTCGTGTTATAATTACATTGATGAATACTACGAGATATAATTGGAATGATGGAAATTCGAGTTAGTGGAATTTTACGCTGAACTCAAATGTCGTTTGAATTCAGACGGAACCAGAACATTTTGGCGACTATTAAAATCAATGTGAGTTAATCTCAACTTTTTGATTAACCAGAAATATCATATAGTCGATAAATTTATTTATTGGATGAGTGGATATTTTAATGTTGATTGTTATTGAGTGTTTGGATGATTTACTAGTTTATATTGTTGGTTTGGATATACTCCCACTCTTGGAGCAGATGAAACCCTATTATGTTCCTATGTAAGAGCGGATGGCCCTTTGTATATGAATCCCATCTCGAAGCGGTTGATTTATATTTTTATGATTATATACTGTATTGATGCGGGGGACGGGTTGGAGGGATCCAATCAGATTCCTCACACTGTTGATTTATTTTTATATAAATTGGTATATGATATACTTGATGCTAAATTTGATGGCTAGGGCATGATTTTGCTTATTTAGTACTTTAGTAGCAGTGGGCCATATTTTTGGCATTGTAAAATATTTTAAACTAATGATTTGATTTAGAAAGGAATTTCAAAATGACCATGGAAATTTTATATGTTTTAATAATTTTTCTTGGGTTAATTAAAGAAGTAATTTATTTTAAAATAAAAAGTATGATTTTTGGACATTTTAAATTAATCGTTTTATAAATATATTAAATAAAGATTTTCAAACTGTGAAATAATGATTTTTAAAATCTTAGAATAAGTCCATCTTTTATAATAAAGGAATATGTTTTAAAGAAAAATAGGAATATATTGATATAAATATTTATTAACCATTTTATATAAAGTAACATATACATACATATATATGTATATGTATATGTATATGTATATATGTACATATATTAAAGATTATATACAAATGTGAGATTTATAAGTGTGATAAATTTATAAAAGTAATATTTTACAAATGAAGTGAAGATCTGTAAAATCATATTTATTAATAAAAGTATGGATTTATAAATAATGTTTATAAATTAAGGGAAACTATCATCATTAAATAAATTGGTGAAATAAATCACACGATGGATTTATTATAAGATGTGGATTGATATTTTAGAAAACAATTGATTCTATTTTGGAAATTGAAATGAGGGTAAAATTTGGAATGTTAAACGATATTTTATAAATACAAATAAATTTGTAAAAGGAATTTATTTATGTGGGGGCAACATTAAAATTAGATGGTGATTGATGTTTTTAAATGAGATTTATAAATAAGTGAGATTTATAAAGGAAATAGAGTCATAAATGGAGTTCATAAATAAAAGGATTTTATGAAAGGAAGTTTTATAAAAGAGAAGGAGATTTATAAATATGGAAACGATCATATTGGAAATTAAGTATGGACTTTTATCAAGAAAATATAATTACACTTTAAAAGTTGGTTATTTATATTAATATTGTTTTAAAGTGGTTTATCAATATTTTAATATTTTGGAAAGTTAATTATTAAATTGTTAATATGGTTTGAAATTAATTTTAATTATTTATCAGTAAAGTTTTGGAAATTAATTATTAGTATTTATAAAAATGTTGAAGATAAACTATTGTTGTTTTATTTAGGATATTTTGGAATTTATTAATTATTATTTTAAAATGTTTTAAAGTTAATAGTTATTTGTTTATAATGTTTACTATTATATAATAGTGTTTAAAGTAAATGATTAGAATATATATTATAAATGTTTTTGAGATTTATAAATAGGGTTTATAAACAAATGTGGATTATAAGAGGAATCTTACAACATGTTTTGGAAAACGTAAAGGAAGATCGGTTAAAAAGATAAAAGAGTTTTATAAATGGTTTTAGATATGTATAAAAGAATTTTAGACATGGGTTTATTGATTTATAAAAGGAGTTTTATAAATGGTTTGTGGATTTATATTGGACTTTAAATGATTTTAGAATTGAATAAAAATGGGAATCTTCCCAAATATGGGTGAATATACGTATACCGTTGAGATAAGTATATGGATAATTTTCCAGGTATTGAGAAATAGGGATTGTGGGTACATATATATCTTTGTAAAAATAATTTTGATTCAAGTATTACAAAGTGAATTTAATGAAATATTAATTAAAAGGAGATTAGTGGTTGCTTGGGTGCTTAACCATTGTTGGTTTTCCTTATGGAATTAAATCCCTGATTGAATATTTGTTATTTGATAGTTAAATAACCGACTATAGAATTTGGTCCCAAAACGTAACTTTGGAAATATCTTAGAGAAACACGTGAGTTATATAGCACAGTCATCTCCGATGATGCTATATTGTGCATATAAATCTTGTTTCATTCTCCTAGGACAATGATAAGGAAATCCATCCACTAACGTTTAGAAGGTGATCTCCCCTCTTATCTTTGATTGTTTATTTCCTAAAGAACCATGGTAGAGTTTATCGAAAACTATCGAATGTTGTTTCAAGGAGACCGGGATTAGATTTGTTATCCGAAAACCACTTCGATCCAACTCAACCATTTTGAAGTGAAGACATCTTGACGATGATGGAATTGAAGACGGAGCTCTCAAGTGTTTCGTTCAGTCCCAGAACGAACTTGTATGGATGAATGATGGTATTGCACTGTTGCCTAGAGGGCGGTGTTAGCATTCCACGTGGGAAATGCTATATAAAAGTAAAAGGTAATCTCAACCCTCATCAACCGGGAATGACTAAAACAGAGGAGATGCAGTAGGGCTAAGTGGGTTGCTCCTAAGTAGGGTATGATCATCTCTATCTAGAGTCGATATTATCTCTCATTTGTATGCTTTGGGGCCCATTAACAGAGGGGTGATCATATTCGGTACTATCCAGAAAGGGGTATGTCGGTTCTGTGTTGGCAGGGGATCTAAGCAAGGTCCTCGGTGTAATTTTATCTAGAGATGCACCATGACAGGCGGTACCCCAGTAACCCAGTCATTGTATGGAATCCATTCTCCAATAAGCGCCGTACGAACTTAGTTGTGCCCAACTATACTGAAACGTGAGATGCAAGCATTTCAGCTATATTCATATTTTACTTTGGCCCCTAGATATTATTATAATATAAATGGATTTTCTATAGAAAAAGTTTTGGTTATCGTAAGGTAAAAACCTATTCATGTTTATGTGCGATGTAGTTCTACGAGATACACTTGATTTCAAAGGATGTTATAACTTAAAAATCCAGTTGGGTGTGTTTTCTCATGCTGGTTTTCCAGACCGACTCAGATATTATTTTATTATAATGCTTAGGTCAGACCGAGAATATTTACATATTGCTTTGGATGCATTGGAGCTCAAGAGAGGATTTAGAGGTTTTTAAGTCGTACTCGCGTATATGTTTATTTTCTGCTGCTTTGTTGTTGAAATCGTCAGCATTTATGAGGATAGGTTGTTATAACTGTCCAGGCTGATGATCGTGACTAGTTGTTGTACTCCGATGGATGTATGTGTATAACAGTTTCTCTTTGTAAAGATCATTAATATTATATTATATATTATTCTACTGCGATTGTGAGATTCTGTGTTGTTTCAGTTTCCTTTTCCTTCTTCTTCTCTTCTCCCTTCTTCCTTCTTTCCCCTAACAATCATGTTTTCCGACATTCTATTGCTCGGCACGTAATACAGTGAACGTATTAGTGCCAATTTTCGAGGGTCGAAAATCTCGTTCATTACAAATAGCTCTTTCATTACTCTCACTGAAGGGGGTGCTTGGTCATTTTACCTTTGAGACATGACTCACATGTGTCAAATGATTCAGAATAAAGTGATGGAAGAAAACCTTCGGCTTTCAATTAGCGAAGTCATTTCACACTGATATGACATAACCTACAGTGCCAAAGATCATTTTCATTTATATTGTTAGGAGACTTATTCACAAAACACACATAATTAGTATTGATCACATAAATCACCTTTTCAAGAACACCAACACAGACCTTATATCCATTCAAACTAATGTTCGAAACATTGTTTGCACAATGAAAAACATATCCAGTCTCAGACAATCTAGAAACAGATATAATTCCACGAATAAAGTCTTTCGAAAAATAGTAATTATTTAATATCAATACTAAACCACTAGGCAAAAGTAAATGATAATGTCCTACTTCCATTGCAACTACAATAGCCTTCAGCAATTAGGAGGCTCATTTCTCCTTTTGCCACATGGCGCCAGTTCCTAAGCCTCTGTAACGACTTATATATATGAGTTCCAGATCGAGTATCTAAAACCATAGACATTCTGTTGATTGCAAAACAATTTTGAATCATAAATGTACCTGATGGAGCCCCCAAAACCATTCTATTTTCCATTCCCTAACAATCTCAAGTACTCAGGACAGTTCTTTTTCCAGTGACCTTTCTTGTGGCAGTGGTGACATTCACCCTTATCATTAGTCTTCTTACTTTTCTTTTTCTTACAATCTCTTTTCTGCTTCTTTGAACCTTTCAAAGATGATGCATTACCCTTCACATCAAGTACGACACCTTGATCCTTAGATGCAGACTCGGCAGACCTCAAAATATTGAGGAGCTCCACGAGATTTACATTTAATTGGTTTATGTTGTAATTCAATATGAACGGTTCATACTGAGAAATGAGAGAACCAAGGATCAAGTCTACTTGATTTTCGTTGCTTATCTCTATATCGAATTGTGCAAGTTTATCAATATAGTCTTTCATCATTAGAACGCAATCGTCCACTTTCTGTCCCTGGGTTATTTTGGTGTTGAACAATTTCTTCGAATGTTCATACCTTGCAAAAAGGGACTATTCATCAAAAAGAGCTTTGAGACTATTAAAAATCTCATGGACGGACATGTTCTCATGTTGCCTTTGCAATGGTTTTTCTAAGGCAGACAACACAAAAAGCAATCTCTAGGTCTGATTGCCACTTTAAATAAGTAAGTCGTTCTTCAAGGTTTACATCATCAGTGGGTTTAGTTTTGGGTTCACATGTAATAGAAGTCCAAAGGCGCTCGTAAATTAACGCTATCTTAATTGATCTTAGCCAATCTGTATAGTTAGGTGTAGTGAGCTTGTCACTTTTAGAAAACAGTTTTGGAGTTAACATTTTCTGCAAGTTGAAGTGGTAAATTACTAGATGTTCTTATAATATTAGTAAGGTCAAACCTTATGTTTCATTTTACTAATAAGCTTCCACTAGTCTTTTATGTTTCACTAAACCCTAACTCGAAACATAGAAGTCTTTTGACTTCACTAGTAGGTGTTAGGACTCGTCCATCTTAGAATTTTGACCTTGAGTTTGCACAACAAATCACAGCTCCACGGACGATGTATAACTCTTTATCGATTGTATCATATACAACTCCTAACCCTTGGTGCCTTGTCCTAATTTCTCTTCGACCTTGAGTTTGCTCAACAAATTAAAATGAAATTATTCACTCGGACCTACCATATTGCGATGGTCTAAGTATAGTATATAAGTATAGTATATGTACCTTGAGTTTGCTCAATAAATACATATAGTTATCTTACCTCGTCTATTCAATATATTAATAATACTACACATAACATCCTTAGCTTGAGTTTGCTCAATAATTAAGGAATATGCAAGTAATCTATTAATATACATATATATATATAGAAGAGGACGACATTAAATTGAGTGATATCAACTTTGACATAATGTAATTCTTATGAACTACCATCGTGATTCAAGTGTCGAACACATCGGAAATCACAATATATGTACGATACGAATGTATTTCGTTCTTAAGTCTATTATGGGTTTCTTTTAGGTTACACCTTTATTTTATTTTAATTAAATCATATTTAATTAGTTTTATTAATTAACACTTTAATTAATTCGACATAGATATAACATTTATATCCATTAATTATTATACATTATAACTATTACAGTATAACACATATATCATATACATGTGTAATTTAATTAATTAACCTTTTAATTAATTTATTTATTAAACTATTTAATTAATTATATTAATTTCAAACTTCAATTCATACACATACATGTATACTTATGTTATTTTTAATAATTTAAAATAATATAACATATATCTCAAAATATAATACATGCATATGTTCATTGATTAATTAACTTATTTAATTAATTATTTTTATTAATCTTATTAATAAATTTTAAATTTTGAAATTAATGTGAATAGGTTTTCAAACATTTTGAAAAATTATGTTATAGTATAACTTTTATAATAAATATATTTTATTTTAAATTTAACAATTAATTTTTTTTAAATAACTTTAATTTTCAAAAAGGTCCAAGGGCGAATTCAAGTTGGGCCTTTTCTATTAGGGGCAACCTTTGGGTTCACTTCACCTTTTAGGCCAGATTGGTAACCAGGTAGAACATGGTACTTAATTACCCAATTTCAATTCTAAATATTACCTTTCTAAACACCATACTAAGTGACCAAGCTTAATTAGTTAGCCTTAATATGACTAATTTAGACCACATAGGCTATTAGGCTCTGATACCATTGAAGGAACCGAGCCAGCTCACAGCGGAAAAAATGGATGAATTTCAAAAAAAAATCCATTTTGGATCTTTAATGGGCCTACAAAGTCTAAATTTCATTTATAACTTTTCTAAATTTGATTTGTGACGCCCCACCTCTATACCCACGCTGACCAAGAACACTACGGTGTAGTGCTGTCAATTAGCACGGAGAATAAGGCTGTTGAGGAGCGACCATCCATGTAACTTCTTTGTGCGAGCACCGATATGTCAGATAGAATAGAATGCATATCTTTTAAGGAGGAAATCCGACATACCGATACAAACACAAAGCTATCACACGGTGGCTATATATAATCTTCGGAAACAAATATAGAAATAAACATAACACAAATCAGTCACAGACAATTCATATCACAAAGGCGGAAATAGATATGAATATAACACATGAAAGTGTACATCAGAGAAGTGGTCAAATAAGATCCACAATAACACAAAAGAATAGATACAAGTGCTAACCAAAAGAATATGTATACATCAAGGAGTCTAATCTCAAATGTATACAAACAAAAACTACTAAACTAGAGTAGTTAGCCAAAAGTCAGAGTAGCAAATCCCGGGAGGAAGTCAAGCAGAAGCACCTGTAACATCTCGGTCTGACCCGAGTATTATTTAAGAAAATAATAAACGGATCAGTCTAGCTATAATTATCAGATAAAATGAGATAGAATATGAGATATGATAATAGAACGTATGATAACAAAAAGGTGTCATACTATGATAAGTATACATTAGAAATCCCACAAAAGTCATACAATATCTCAATAATCTCAAAACAGAGAAAAGAATGTCATATTCTTAATTTAATTCACCAAGCCACAATAAAATGACATACTCATCAATGTCAATGGTAAAAGCTGGTGAAACATAAAATTCCAGAAATCAATAATTAGAAGTCCAGAAATCACAAGAAAGAGGATGGCCAATCCTATAAAAATGAGCCGGAGCTCCTCCTGACTGGGTATAGTCCCCCATTGCGGACTTTGAGCCGAAGCTCCTCCTGATTGAGCCGAAGCTCCTCCTGACTGGGTATAGTCCCCCATTGCGGACTTTGAGCCGAAGCTCCTCCTGATTGAGCCGAAGCTCCTCCTGACTGGGTATGGTCCCCCATTGCGGACTTTGAGCCGAAGCTCCTCCTGATGAGCCGAAGCTCCTCCTGACTGGGTATAGTCCCCCATTGCGGACTTTGAGCCGAAGCTCCTCTTGATTGAGTCGAAGCTCAATAAAATGAAGTACAGTCCTTCACACGGACAAAGAGACATCGCACATTGCTAGTCTAAATCACAAGAATGATCGTCATGATCATAAGGAAGTGTCGATTACACTAAGCTAGTAAATATAAGAGTTTAGCTTCATGTCCCATAACCACTTGCTTAACTCAAATATTTACGAACAGATTGTAGATCTCCACTAGAAAATTGTCACAAGAGATTCAATCGAACAAGTCCATAAATTAACCGACGAAGTAAACGCAAGCGTTTCATACCACTTGTTTTGCTAAGCCGTTTAATTATATTTTCTCATACGAATGAGGTAAAGGTTTGTATATACTAGTAGATTGGAAAACAGTTTTATAAACGAGTTTGATATTGAAAATAGAGTTGAAATCGTTTTGATGATAGAGTTTTGATATTTACTACTAGTATTGAAACCTTTATATTTTTAAAGTGACAAGTCATAGAAGTGATTGTAGAAACAATCAATTATAAAAGTTCACATTCGAAGACGTGAATAAAATCCAAAGAAATCAATTCCCAAAACCATCAAAGTAAGAAGTTCCGTTGAATGGTTTTCGGATAAGATTGCCTACGCAGAGTTATACGGGGTTCGACCTAAGTTTAAAAAGGCGGGCGACTTAACAAAGTGGCCGATAATAAATGATAACAACAAAAAGGGAATCAACCCGATTTGATTAGAGTTGGATATTCAAGCTAAAAAAACAACTAGGCAAAACACAGCAGATTCAGACGTCTGAGATCAAGAATTCAGACGTCTGAATCTGGAAAATAAACTATTTTCCAGAACAGAATTCAGACGTCTGAATCCTAGATTTCAGACGTCTGAAATAGGCACTTTTTAGCCTATTCCTTTTCTGGTTCAAAACGAACCAATTAAGACGTCTGAAATTTTGATTCAGACGTCTGAATGCTGGGAGAAGAAAATTCCCAGTATTCCATTCAGACGTCTGAACCATACGTTCAGACGGCTGAAACTGTTATTCAGGGCATTCCCTGAACCTAGGCCAAAAAATGGCCAAACGACATCGATAACGATCGGTCGAGCCACAACGACTCAGGAATTGCACAAGGATAAGTGTTAGGAATTCATACCTAACAATCGAAGATAATTATTGACTTAGATGTGAGATAAAAATCTCACCTTTGAACCCAAACAAATGAAGAAGAAGCTTTGAAGCAATGTCAAGAGCAATTACTCTTCACTCTCAACACAAGAAGCTCCAACTAAGATCAAAACAAGCATTTCCCAAATTTAGGTTTAGGAAATAAACTGAAATTGGAAAGAGAAAGAGTTGGAGAAGGAGGAGATGAAGCTTACCAATGGGGTCTCTTTGAATATGGAGCTAGAACTTAGTTTGCAAGTGGAAACTAGGGCTTGGGAATTCTAATTTCCCATCTCTCCCACCATTTTTGCTTTGAGACTGAAATGAAGAGGAAGTGAGGGAGAATGGGGAGGAGTGGTTCAGATTTGGGGGTTAAGTTGGCACAGGGGCTGAACCCAAAACCAAACCCAAAGTGCAAATGGTCAAATTTTTGACTAGCTCCAAACATATCAAAGTTTATACTCAAAAAGGTCGCAAACGGCATTTTGGACTCAATGGAGGTGTTCTCGAGTCCCAATTCGACTGTTTGCAAAAAGTAGCTTTTCGGACCAAAATCCGACGAACGATGAAATATTTAAATAAAATATTTAAATGTAAAATCGATAAATATGCGGGTTGTTACATGATTTAAATAAAATAATGTATTTTATTTAAAATAGTTAAAGAGAAGTTTAAATAAATTTAGTTTCAAATGTATAGTGTATCAAATGCACCTAACATTTATTTATAAGAGTTAATGTATATGGAAAGCAACCTTTCATTTCTTTCCCTAAAACAAGAATTAATTAGGAGCATTAGTTGTATCAAATGGAGAGAGAAACCTTTCGTTTTCTCTTTTTAATTTGAATGATTCATTAAATGTCACTAATTAATAATTTATTCATGGCAAGATTTATTACTATGTCCATATGTATTCTGACTGTACAAATTGTACTTTGAGTTATTAAATTTTTGTTTTATTTATTTATTTTGCATATATATATATATGTGTATGTGTCATATATATTTATATACATATATATGTGCGTGCATGTGTAACATCATAATCCGTGAAGGGTGTAATGTGCCCGTGTATAGATGATCTGATTTATAATACAACAGACAGATTAGCTAATTTTGTGTATACTATAATTTGTCCAAATATGTGCTTATATAATATGTCAAAATTGGATATTAATATATGTGTATGAATAAATATATATATTATATATATATTATTGAATAAAATAGTTTCTGTCATAATAAATTAATATAAAATAATTCTATGATAAAAATTCAATGTTTATAATTTTAGAAAATCTGCAAACACATTTTGGGCTTAATACTAATTTATGGAATTTTCTCAATTAAAATAATATTTTAATTAAATAACTGATAATAGCCCGCAATCAAATTAATTCTTAAAAAATATGAAATTAAGTTGAGAAATTCTAAAACTTTATCTAAAGGTACCTGAGACATATTTTTGGCCTAGAAATTTTTTTTGAAAATTTTTCTCAATTGAAATTACATATTTTTAATTAAATAGTTAGTTGCAGGTCGAGAATAAATTAATTAAAAATTACTAAATAAAGTTATAAAAATCAAAAAAAAATTGAAAGTACCTAAGACATATTTAAGGCTTAAGAAAAATTTATAGAATTTTCTCATTTGAAATTATATTTTTAATAAGATAATTGATTGAAGGCGAAAGTAAATTAATTTTACAAATATTAAATTAAGTTATAAAAAAATTTGAAAATTTTACAATAAGCTTCTTACATGATACAACAAATAAAAAAAATTAAATTTTGAACCATTAATTATTTTATGCATAATAAACAGTTCAGAAAATCATTAAATAATAATAAAATATGTATATACATATTTAATAAAATATTTTTATATTTTATGATTCACAATAGGTATAAATCATCATAAGAAAATTTTAAGATTAAATATGTACGATATATAGTTATATATACAATTATACATATTGACAATTTGCAGATCTGTATACATTTAATCTAGATCTATATATAAACTAATATAAATCAGAAAAAAATTGGAAAATTAATTCAACAATAGATCAATAAACAAAATATTACAATAAGCACATAACCAATCCAATTGTAATAAATACACGTACCCACAATCTCACATAATCTTAATAATAAACAGATCTGAATACAAATAGATGATTTAAATGTAAATCAACTTTTATATGATAAACTTGAAATCAAAACAATAATAATAAATGAAAGTTCACCTCCTAATGAAGCCTTTGAGTCCACATTGAACAATGATTTCTCTTTTAGAACAATTCCCAATTTGTTAAGTTGTTAATCCGGGATTGGAGACCTTCCACTATAAATTAGTATTTTTTTAATTTGAATTGGATTTGAGAATTTTTGGAAATGGTTTTAGAGGATATTTGCTGCCAATAAAATGAGGAAGAGGAAGAAGAAGAAAGTGGCGGCTCAAAATGAATTAGTTTCTAATTAGGGTTTAGATATTGGCTTTTAAATGGATATGACGAGAGAGCAAACAATGATCTCAACCACACATCACAAACCAATTGCACACACATATAGCAGCCCCTTACCCTTGTTGGAACAATTACCTATCCCTCTAAGATGCATGAGTTTATGAGCCCATTTAACCCAATTAAATAAACACGGTTATATTTAACTAAATCCGTTATCAATAACTCATATCGATCAACATACTTATAACTTTTTATAAATATATGCAACAAGTTTATTTCTCAAATCATATCCAAATTTTATAATTAATATTTCATAAATATTAATTAGTTTAATTAATTTATAACAATTATAAACTTAATTATATTTTTTGGTCTAAAGAGCATTCATCATTTCGGTTGCATGACCCTTGAGCGTAAATTCAGTTAGTGATTAACATTGAACTATTTGAACGTTATTGTTCACACTTCACTTAGCATGTGGTGTGATAATATAGCCAAATTTACCACTTACTCATTTTCAGAAAAATCTCATTTTAATTTAATAGGCGTTGCCCAGTTGTGACAATTATTTACACTAATTCTCTTCGTCAAAACTATATCACTTTGAACTTATTGAATTTGGTAATGGTCAAAATTCCAACATCGTCCACATTCAACTCTATGATCCAAACACAAGGTCCTTGGTTCAATAATAACAATTATTATTAATCGTACTACTCTAGCCAGAAATTTTGATTTTGGGTTGAATTGAGTTGACCGTGATACTAACCCCATATAACCGAGGAGACGAATCCTCTCCTGAATAGTACTTCACTTCCAATGCTTCCACTCGACCCAACTATAGTCACTCAATGGATGCAATGTCATGATTAGACTTTAATCAAAGCGGAGTTTTTATATTGATGATTCACAATATTCTCAAGTCAAAAGAAATGCTTAAATTATTCATACTGATATTTTCTGTTTGCCTTAGTTATAATAACCACAGAAAACTATCCAATGAGTCATTTCATAGTTATCCAACAACTATTACAATGTAACCAATCAGTGTCTCCAACAATCATGGGTAATACACTACCCAGCATTTGGAGAGCATTACATACTCTAGTTTCCACAGATACATCGATATCCAATCTCAATGCATCTTGACTTGGAACATTTAAAATGGTATATTTAATTTTTTTGTGATAAATTACTCATGGTTACAATACTTTGTAACTACTATCACAAAATGTACCATTTATGGATTTTCTGTTAAATATATTTTAATTAAACATTTAATTATATATAACACATTATAAAAAATATAAAATAGAAAGAAGAAACACCTTTATTTCGAACAAGAACTAATTTCAGAGTTAATTAATTTATAATAAATTGCGGAATTTCCTCTAGGCATACCCCTAACTCTATCAGAAAACCCTATGGCATGAAGGAGTTGAACATATGACATTTCAAAAAAATGTGTGTTTGTATGTTTGCTTCTTTGTTATGAACTATTAGCAATTTTGCTGCGTATGCAATGCTTTCAGGTTGGAGTACGGCTGGTCGTCTAGCTTGTTCTTATTACATGGAAGAAACACAAGTATTTTATTTACCGCATGGGAAGAAAATTTAATGGTTTGATTGTCATCAGTGTTTTCTCTATATTAAATATCCTTGTAGAGGAGATAGAAAAAACTTTACAGTTAATAACAAGAGACTATGCAACCACTAATGATTTGCTCAAGCGAAGAAATTTAAGAACTTATAAAGGATTATCCAAAGATACATGAAACATGAGTACAAATTGAAATTCTAGGTAAACCGATGGTTCACAATTTGTGCAAGCAAAGTATATTTTGAGAGTTGCCTTATTGGAAAGATCTACTTTGTCATAATATTGATATGATGCACAATGAGAAAAATGCATTTGATAATGTGTTTAATACAATTTTGAATGTTGAGGGGATGATTAAGGACGATTTGAAATCAAGATGTGACATACAAGATATGTAAGCATCCCGAGCTTTATATCAAGCCAGATGACACAAAAAACCCAAAGCACGCTATGAGTTAGACAATAACGAAGTTAAAGTTTTGGTAAAATGGGTGGAAGGATTAAGATTTCTTGAGGGGATTTCTTCTAATCTTCGTAGATGCGTCGAATGTAAAAACTATAAACTAAGTGGGATGAAAAGCCATGATTATCACGTAATAATGGTTAAATTATTACCCATCGCTTTTAAAGAGCTATTGCTCGTAAAAGTTCAAACGGTTATAATGGAACTTAGTTTGTTTTATAAAGAGCTTTGTTTGACTACATTAAAAGTTGATTGTCTACATAAACTTGAAATATAAATCTCTATACTGCTATGCAAATTGGAGAAAATACTTCCTCTAAGGTTTTATTTTTAATATAATGGAGCATTTACCTGTTTGTCTTCCATCTGAAGCACGTCTTCGAGGTCCTATGCAATATGGACAGATGTATCCATTTGAAAGGTATTAGTATTGAGTATGTTAAATGTCAGTTTAATTACACATATAAGTAAATTTTAATTTGAAATAAATTTTTAATAGGTACCTAAATCATCTAGAGAAAAAAGTTAGACAAAAAGCATGAGTTGAAGGTTCGATTTGCAAATCATATATCGAAGAAGAAGCTTCGTACTTTTTCTCTCATTATTTCAGTAACCATGTGAACTTATCATTTGAAAGTGTTCCACATAATGATGAAGGCGTTGAAAAAGATTCTTCTTAAGCAACGTTATCTATTTTTAAACAATATGGCCGACCTGCTGGAAAATGTGTGGAAATATGGTCAGACGATAGTGATCACCATGTAGCACACACATATATTCTTCTTAATTGTGCTGAAGTTGCATCATTTGTTAGGGAATATTAATTAATAATTCTCGATATATTTATTTCAATAATACACATAAAGATTATAATGCAATAAACTATCTATATCTGCAGTGTTTACGAATCACAACATCCACACGGTGATCTCAATAAAGAATTCACTGGTTGGTTTTCAAACTATGTTTATGATCCGAGAAATTGTGTGGTCGACGAAGGATTGAAACATCTTGCGTTGGGACTAAAAAGAAATGTCAAGACTTATCCAATATTCTTCATTAATGGTTACAAATTCAACACTAAAGAATATGGTGCTGAAAAATTAACTAACAATACTGGTGTATTTGTCAAAGGCAGCAATGATCCAAATAAATGTATAAATAATATTTATGGAGCGTTAACCTAGGCTTTGCAATTGACATATTTCACATGACCCGTGGAGAAATATTTTTTTAGATGCAATTGGTTCAACAATGTTCCAAGTTTGGAGTTAACGTGCACAAAGATCATAATCTTATTGAAATAAAGCATAGCTCATGTTATCATAAGTACGATCCTTTTGTATGAGCCAAACAAGCACTACAAGTTTATTACGCTCTGTATCCATCTCTAAAAAGTGATAAAGTAGATTGCTCTACAATTTTTAAAACAAAAGCAAGATTTACATTTGATGGAAAGAATATGCCAGATGAACAAGCTTATCAGGCAGATACTAGGGGAATATAGCAAAATAATAATAACCAACGATCAAACTGATTTTGGGCCTCTAAACGATGAATTAACTATTTTAGTAGAAGCATTTGAGACTATGGAGGAAAACAATGTAGAGTATGAGACCAAGTCTAAATCAGAGAACGACAAAGACTGATTAATAATGTATATTTTGATAGAAGGTTATATGATTATTAACATTACATTTTTCTCATAAAAAAATGATATGTTTTCTCATAGTTAAATAATATGTTCTGCTATAACAAAATGATATGTCAGCGACAGGTATTATGTCATTTTTTCGATGTTAGAGTTCTTCCCATTCACATTCCCCCTCTTCTTCTCAGAGAGGGACCACCGCGGGAGGTCATGGCAGTGGCCCATTAGAGTAGGCACAGCATCCCATAATGACGTTACATCCTGATGTGCACGTAAATGTGCATATTTTTACCACCATATTTAATCTATTTAAATTAAATAAATGATCATATCGGGCATTTTAACATGTTTAAACCAAAATTCATATTATTTTCAAATCGTCACATATTCATCTTCATCCAAGGGCAAAATGGTCATTTTTGTGCATATATTAATATGAGAAATTTTAATTGGAAATTTCTATATTTTTTATAGGAGTTTAGCTTCATATACAAGTGGTTTCATGAAGATCTATGCATGCACAAGAGTGAAGATAAAGAAATGAAGATGGAAATAATTCAAAGGCATGATAATGGAGGACCCCACCTACCCACCTACCTTAATGTACAAATTAGAGGCTAATGCACATGCTTATGGAACTAATGGCTTCATGTAAACTTAAATGATGATTACTAGAAGCTAATGATTACTTGGCCTCCACACTTTCTCAAGGGTATTTTGGGCATTCCCCAAAAATATGAATTAGGGTTTAACACATGTATAAGTACCCCTTATGTTTCATGTAACCCCTTCCCCTTCCTTAGTCTCTTTTAGTTTAGTTTAGGCTCAAAATAAAAGACAAGTTCTCTTTCTCTTTTCATGGCTACTTAGCCATTTTTATTTTCATGTAATTTCCTTTCTTTTTCTTATGCAATTTAATTACTTGTTTCCTTGTTCATTTACTTTAATGTTGGTAGTGTAGATTTACATTCATGCAAAGTAGATTAGTTTTAATTCTTGTTAATTAGCTTCTCTTTTCCATTAGCTTTCATTTTCCTTTCTTTTTGCTTTCATGTTGCTAGCTACATTTGTTAATCAAATGACAAATATGAGAGGTTAAACCCCTTCAATTTAGAGGTAATGAAGCTCTCTAATTATGTAGCTTCAACTATTTGATTAATTCATGCTCTCTTTTTGTGATTAATGATGATCAATGAAGTGTTTTATTTGTTGTTCTTGCTTTGAATTTGATAGCCTATATTGTTGACACCAAATAGGCTATGCTTAAACAATCACTAACACAAATGCCTCTTCATCAAAATATGATTATGGCATAAGAAAGTGATTTGAAATTAAAATTTGATGGTCTATATTTCCAATCAATAATTAATAGGCCATACTTAAAATAGATTTCATTTTCATTTTCATTGTCAAGTTTCATGAAAGTTAGTAAGTGGTTTAATGGGTGTGTCAAAGTTTGATGGCTTATGTTGGCTAACTAATAGCACAAATATGCCATACTTATGATAGGCGCATCAATTAAAGCACTAATGACCATAAAAGAGAGATCATGATTTCTTATGTGTTGAACTACATGATCTAGAGATTGAATTTTTTCTCTAAATTGTCATTTAACTCTTATATTTGCATCTCTTTTCTTTTAGTTAGTTAGTTCATTCTCTAATTCTCTAACTTAACTTTCACTCGACTTTTGTTTAATTTGATTTAATAGGTTTTTAAAATCATCAATTCCCTGCGGATCGACCCGTATTCGCCACGTACTACAAGTGTACGTCGTGCGCTTGCGGTAAATTTTTATTTCAAAATTCGTTCGATGGTTTTCTAAACCGATAGAAATTCCGTCGTGGAACAAGTTTTTGGCGCCGTTGCCGGGGAATTGATTTGATTTTTGTTTCTATTCTTCGAATTATTTTAATTTGATTTTTTTAGCGTGTTAGTTTGTGTGTGTATGTAATTAAAAAAAATTGTTGTGTGTTTGTTTGTGATTTTTGTGTGCATTTGTTTGTGTGCATGTTTTCTTTTTGTTTGTTTTGCATTTGCATATTAAAAAAAATTCACAATTTCATTTCTAATAAAAAAATTTGCCATTTCATATTTTACATTCATCACAGTTTGAATTTACAATTTACAAGTTTTTTTTTCTTTTCATTGTTGTTTCCTCCCTGCACATCCCTCCCTTATCTTGCTGTCATTCTCATTCCCCCACTGTAATATACCACTATTTCTTACTTCGCAATTACCATACCACCATCTACACTGTCGCAACAGCCACACAAACAACACCAATCGTCACACTCCTACTACCATACAACATACACTTCTGTCACCCTCTATACTTCATCATTGCTTTGCTGCCATAACACTTCACCAACCATCTTCTTGAACACTATACAGCAATTACATACCCCCAGTTCTCATATCTACAATCCCGAATCACAGCCAACATCATATACAACACACGAAAGCCAACAGAACTATCCACTTCAACCAAATCACCATTACTGCTGAACATTGCCACAAGTCACTGACTCTCCCATTTCAACTGATCACAGAACAGTGCTACAACTTGCCTGGTGATCACTTCATAACATTCTACACAATTTGACAACACATCATCCACTTCTTTCACTATACAAATACAACATATACCAAAGCTGCTTGATGTGCAACTCCAAACTGCCTATAACCATAACCAGCCTCCTTCACTTCGTCAACCCAAATACAAACTACATCAACTGTTGCCGCAACTCCTCAACCAAACAAACCACCAGACATCACCATCAACAGTCACTTCAACGTCAATTCACTGAAACTCAAGGCACTGTCAACACAATTCACTAGAACTCAATTCACTTCAACTTCACTTCACTAAAACTCAACTGCTACAACCAAATCAACACAATACTGGCTACTGTCATCATCTCATATACACCTATATCAGACAACTATCAAACACCCATACCAGACATCAATCAGAAATTCATATTCACTGTTACATCCTCATACAGCACATTCAACCAGAAAATCCAACAAGTTTTTGGTCATTTTGCATTACCAAGCCTTGCCTACACAACTCTTCCCACACTTAAACTGCAGTGTACATAACTACGTTCACCATACCAATCAACTACTGCAGTGACTATCTCACTTACTTTACCACTTCCATCTCAAGCAGAGCTTACTTCCCTAACAACAACGACCACTCCTACAACCCGCGATCTCTGCAATCAACACGCAACAACTTCCAACTTCCCTGAGAATCACTGCACCTGCCTTCGAATCACTCCATCACCATAAAACACTGCTCCAACAACCTCTGCAACTTTACTTCAACAACCACGAGCTATCAATAGTATTTCACTACAACTCCCCTTCACATTTCAGTGCCTTCTACTTACCTACAACCACCCCGCAACCTAACACTTCCAAAGAAAAACCACTACTACTTCTACGACCGCCTCCATCTCAAGCGAACAACAACGAAAACATAAACCAGCTGTCGACCACCTAAGTTGCCTCGAACTGCCCTTCGAATCGAAAAAAAAACTCGCGACCCAAATTCACAATCGCGAAATCTATGTCATATACTACCACATCCATTGCCTCGAACCACGCAGTCTGACAACTGAACGAGATGGGAATTGAAATGGAAGGAATTTGGATGAAAATTTGAACGTGATTGTTTGCAATTGTGAAATTTAGAAACGAAGAAAGTATTTGGTCGTTGTTTTGTTTTTCTTGTTTTGGGTCGGGTTTGTTTTATTTGGTTGAGTTAGCTTAGTTTTTTTTTAATTTGTGAATTTGTTTGTATAGTTTTAATTTTTGTTTTTTTTGTTTTTAATCCTTTTAAGTTCCATCCTTAAATTTAAGAAAAATATTTTGTTTGGATTGTTTTCACCATTTGTTCCTCTTTTTGATAAAAATAAAAATTTCAATTTGTTTATTTTCAATTTGTTTTGTTTTCACTTATTTTGTTTTGATTCAATTTCTACTTTTATATTTATATTTTTTTTTAAAAGTGCACATCTCTAGTTTTTATTTCAGGTTGCCAAAGCAGATAGGGAAGGAGCTGATTGCCAAAAATAATTGTTTCGCTCTGCTGCCAAAAATAAATTGCTGGCTGGCTTATAAACTTTTTTTGTTGCTCTCATCTCTACTTTTATTTGAATTGCATTGTTGATTGCTTGCATTTTCATTTATATATATCAAAAATTTCAAAATAAAAAACAAAACCAAAATCCATTCATAGTTGCATTATTAATACACGTTTAATTTCTACTTTGCATATCATCCTAGAATTTTGATTAGTAATAACGGTTAGACATCAATAACACTTAATTGTATATTGACAATTTTTCTTCTTTGAACAATTTAATTTCTTGGTGTCTAGGCTACGGCAGAGCAATAATCAGTTATAAATATTATGGTGATTCGTAAATATTATACTGAATTGTTTCTCTGAAGGTACTTAAACCTTCGGCTGCATTTCTACGGTGATTCGTAGTGCACCGATAAATCCTGTCTATTACCTGGCTGAGAACTATCTTGTTTATCTAAGACAATGTGTAATTATACAATTTTGGGTTAACTTAGGATAAATCATTTGTAATTAACCCTTGCATTCATTTAGTTGCATTAGTTCATTCATATTTTAAAAAAAAATCAAAATTCAAAACTAAAAAAATTGTAAATATTTCTTTTCCTTTGAAATTTTTAAATCCTTTTTCTATGAAATTTCAAAAATCCAAAAAAAGAAATTTAGAAAAACCAAAATCCAAAAAAAAAATTATAAAACCATATCAAAAACAAAACAAAAAAAATTCAAAATCCAAAACTAAAAAAAATTGTAAATATTTCTTAACTTGTTTTTTTTCCTTTTCCTTTGAAAATTTTCAAATCAAAATTCAAAAAATTCAAAAAAAAATTTACTTAGTTTTTTTTAGAAAATCAAAAATCCAAAAAAAATATAATCTTTTGAGAAAAAAATGAAAAATAAAAAACAAAACAAATATCGATTTTCCATTATGAAAAATAAATTCTATTTGTAAATATTTTTCCTTTATAAAAAAACAAAAACATTCTTGAAAATGTCCGAGTTTCCCCACTTACGTGAATTTTACAATAGTTGTGAAAATCAATATAATCCATATGATTTCACTTCAAATTCGTATGGATATTTTAACAACAACTATTGTTTAAATGATTTAAATTAACCACAAAATTTTCAAAACGATGACCAACCCTCAAATCTTGAAAAGAGCATTTCGTCTATACTTGAAATCTCTACACAACAAAATCAAATGATAAATGATTTGTGTAATTCATATTTGGGCAATGATTCAAATCAAAGTTTTCAAAATAATCAAAATTTGAATTCACTTCAAAATTCAAACGATTTCGAGTATAACCCATGCCAATTCAATTTTGAACTCTAAAATGAATTTCAAAATCAAAACGAAAATGTGATCCACTTTTCAAATAATTTTGGCAATGGGAATCATCTCGACTATGATGCAAGTGAAAATCTTTGTTCTCAACAAATCCAAATCGAAAATTCTCAAGTTAATAACTATAAATTGGATTTTGTTGAGCAAATGAACGAAGTATACAATGGTCACACGGATTCGTTGTTTGAAACATATATGAAACAACGTGATAAACAAAATCAAATCTCAATGTGTGACGAGTCAAGTGATAATCCATCTTTTACCCAAATCGACAATTTTCAAATAATAACTTTTGAAATTGAAAATGATGATCTTAATGAAGTTGTTGAAAATTTGGTAATTGAGTTGGATTTCAATTCTTTTGAGGGTGAGAAACTCGATTTAAATTTCGATCTTCCTTTTTCTGAAAATTTGAATACAACTTTGAATTTTGAACTTGATTTATGCAATAAAGTTGTTGATAATCCAACAAAGGAAGTCGAATTTAACGAACATGAGTTTTATGGACTTTTTGAAAACGAGTCGTTAAACTCTGATGGGGAAGATTTAAATCACCAATTTGATTTTGAAATCAATAATTCTGAAGAATTTTTCAATGAACAACTTGAATTTCAATTTGGTGAAAATAAACTTGAACTTCAATCAGTCGTTTTATCAACCCCAAAAATCATTGAAAGTAAAACGACTCGTACAATTTTTAATAAAACGGCATTCATTTTTCCAAATCCAAATTCAACTTCGAAATCTTGTATGGTTTGATTTTCCGAGCTTAAGTTGTGTCTCGCATATTTGACGAGACAAATGAATCGGTCTTTGAAAGACCGTTTCATTTTCTTTTTGACGATATACTTTCTGATCTCGTGTAAATACCGTTAATTTTCATTTAAATAAAGGTCATGTTTTTATTTTTATTTTTCTCCTTTCACTTGGGTTGACTGTGGGGACATAGTCAAAATCAAGTGTGGGGGGAGACTCATCATCATTTTTCAATTTTTCATGGTTTATTTTTATTTTTCTTTCCAAAATTTAAAAAAATCTCAAAAACAAAAATAAATTTGTTAAGCATTTTTGATTTATTTTAAAGAAACACTATAGGATAAATATATGGTTTTGGTTTATTAAATTGAAATTTTTGAAATTTAATTTGTCTTAACAAAAATAAAAATGAAGTTCGATTACAAATAAAAATGGTTTAACTAGTATATAGGAAGATTCATACGTGATAGTTATGAAATATATCCTAATTGAAAATCTTTGTTCTAAAAAGTGGTCAATTTAAAGTAAAGGATATAACATTTTTTTGTCTTCTAAGTTAAATGGTGCTAAGATGATTTTGCAAAACTCTCTTCGAAAAAAAAATACAAAAGATATTTCGTGTATATATGTATAGTTTTTAATAAACGCCTAGAGTCATGTGTTCACACTTGTGTGTTTTCTCGCCATGCTCTGTACCTTTCTCACGTAAACCCGAAAGGCAGTGCACGATCGGTATATCTGGCCTCAGTTTATCTGAGTTAGGTGTGTGTATATAAAAATTATTTTACTAATAACGCCTACAGTCAATAGGTGTTCACACTTGTGTGTTCACTCGCCACGCTCTGTATTCCTTTTACATCAGTCCATAAGGCAGTGCATGGGTAATATATCTGACCTCAGTTTATCTGAGTTAGGCATATATAAATATTGTTGATATCAATAAAATTTCCAAAAGAAAAAAAAATAGAGAGAGTAAGCAATTGAAATCCTAGCACTATTTTTAACTTATTTGATTTGACTTGTTATTGAAAAGAAATGAATATACCACTTTGATAAACTTTGATAATCAACTAAGGATCCATTTCATAATTACACTTTGTTATCAACCGAAACAACGAGTTAAACTATAGTATATTTGCTTTGATAATTTGATTTTTGTTGGATGTTTTGACGAGTAAAATGACTTAAATTTCAAGATAATGACCAAACCTATATTTAACTTATTTGTGTCAATTTAAAATTAAATCCTTCATTGTAAATATTTTCCAAAACTTGCATTCACATCTTTGTAAATAAATCTTGCATTTTGTAAATATTTTCCTCCTGCATTTGGATTTTGTAGGTAGTATCCGCTGAAAACCCTTATGAGACAACACTCGTCCTACTGTGGACACCCAGAGGTTTAACGACTTGTTGCATATGCTCAATGCAATCGTGCTTCCTACGAAAATGGATTTATCTTAGTTTTTCCTTTATTCAAGGACGAATAAAAAGATAAGTGTGGGGGTATTTGATGTGCACGCAAATATGCATATTTTTACCACCATATTTAATCTATTTAAATTAAATAAATGATCATATCGGGCATTTTAACATGTTTAAACCAAAATTCATATTATTTTCAAATCGTCACATATTCATCTTCATCCAAGGGCAAAATGGTCATTTTTGTGCGTATATTAATATGAGAAATTTTAATTGGAAATTTCTATATTTTTTATAGGAGTTTAGCTTCATATACAAGTGGTTTCATGAAGATCTATGCATGCACAAGAGTGAAGATAAAGAAATGAAGATGGAAATAATTCAAAGGCATGATAATGGAGGACCCCACCTACCCACCTACCTTAATGTACAAATTAGAGGCTAATGCACATGCTTATGGAACTAATGGCTTCATGTAAACTTAAATGATGATTACTAGAAGCTAATGATTACTTGGCCTCCACACTTTCTCAAGGGTATTTTGGGCATTCCCCAAAAATATGAATTAGGGTTTAACACGTGTATAAGTACCCCTTATGTTTCACATAACCCCTTCCTTAGTCTCTCTTAGTTTAGTTTAGGCTCAAAATAAAAGACAAGTTCTCTTTCTCTTTTCATGGCTACTTAGTCATTTTTATTTTCATGTAATTTCCTTTCTTTTTATTATGCAATTTAATTACTTGTTCATTTTACTTTCCTTGTTCATTTACTTTAATGTTGGTAGTGTAGATTTACATTCATGCAAAGTAGATTAGTTTTAATTTTTGTTAATTAGCTTCTCTTTTCCATTAGCTTTCATTTTCCTTTCGTTTTGCTTTCATGTTGCTAGCTACATTTGTTAATCAAATGACAAATATGAGAGGCTAAACCTCTTTAATTTAGGGGTAATGAAGCTCTCTAATTATGTAGCTTCAAGTATTTGATTAATTCCTGCTCCCTTTTTGTTCTTAATGATGATCAATGAAGTGTTTTATTTGTTGTTCTTGCTTTGAATTTGATAGCCTATATTGTTGACACCAAATAGGTTATGCTTAAACAATCACTAACATAAATTCCTCTTCATCAAAATATGATTATGGCATAAGAAAGTGATTTGAAATTAAAATTTGATGGTCTATATTTCTAATCAATAGTTAATAGGCCATACTTAAAATAGATTTCATTTTCATTGTAAAGTTTCATGAAAGTTAGTAAGTGGTTTAAGGGGTGTGTCAAAGTTTGATGGCTTATGTTGGCTAACTAATAGCACAAATATGCCATACTTATGATAGGCGCATCAATTAAAGCACTAATGACCATAAAAGAGAGATCATGATTTCTTATGTGTTGAACTACATGATCTAGAGAGTGGATTTATTCTCTAAATTGTCATTTAACTCTTATATTTGCATCTCTTTTCTTTTAGTTAGTTAGTTCATTCTCTAATTCTCTAGCTTAACTTTCACTCGACTTTGGTTCAATTTGATTGAATAGATTTTTAAAATCATCAATTCCCTACAGATCGATCCGTATTCGCCATGTACTACAAGTGTACGCCGTGCGCTTGCAGTAAATTTTTATTTCTAAAATCATTCGATGGTTTTCTAAACCGATAGAAATTCCGTCGTCGAACACATCCTGAAGCGAAAGGGTAAGTAATAAATTTGTTTCACCATCATAAATATTTTGTGTATGATATATTAGTCATGATTTATTAAAGGTCCGTATCATATTTAACACAGAGGATTTGAGCTGGACCCTTCAGAGCTTGTTCTTTGAATTCCCAAGCAAGCTTACATGAGCAGGATGACCACATGTTGGCTTAAGTGGGGTACCCACATCATAGAGTGTATCTGGCGCGACTTCCTCGTAAGTGTAAATTTGAATATCATTATATATAACCACTGTACAATTTGCTAACAAAGTATAAATGTATAACCTATATTTTCCAACGTGCAAGGGCGGTGGATTTGGAAGAAGTTGACACTCTTCTTTGTAGAAACTACTGGATGAGAAAGATGAGGAAGAACTACCACTACATGATGTAGGACATAAAAAAAGGAAGAAGCCAGACTGGATGGACGCAAGCCTGTGGGATGCTTGGGTTGTTATAGCGATGAGGCGAAGGTAAGTTTACTAATCTCTTATTAATTATTTAAATTGAAGTTTCATATACAATCTATCACATTATATATGGAGTATATACATAATATCACTTTAACTTGTTCGATTTAAATATACAGGCAGAGTCGAAAAGAAACTCTGCAAATAAAAATAAGAATCCAGTCACACGGTGTGATGGTTCTAGGTCATTCCAACATTACCGTGAAGAGCTGGTATATTTATTAATTTCGATTATAAATAGTTATTACATTATGTAATTTTACAAATACAATAACAATAAATAATAATTATTTTAGAAAAGAGAGCGTATGGGTCCCGTCTCCTACATGAACGTATTTGCCCATACTCATGCCATCGAGAGTCGAAATGAAGATGACACACTCTCATACACATAGGCCGACGATAAATCAACCAAGCCCATGTAAGCATATTTTAAGTTATTAATAATCAGTTTAATTAATTAGTTATAAAGAATTAAAATAATATGGTGTAATTATATTTTATTTTGCATTGTAAGAAAAGTTTATGCAACAATGAGGGCAGCAGCTTCATGGAACAAGATGAGATCAGTTGACTATCGATGAGGAGGACGCAATTTTTAAAGCTGTCATGGAACCAGCAATGCGAAATAGGCGGTATGGCTTTGGCAACCAAGAGGTACCGAATAGTATGTTTGGATTTGACTATTTACTAATCTCTCGACTGAACAAACTTGAAATTGTTTAGATTATTCGTCGGAAATTATGTAGGTTATAAATTGTTTTCTTATATAAAAGTTAACCGCACATCAAAATGTAGTTAGATAATGAGATGAATAACTAAGTTTATAAAAGAATAACTAAGTTTATTAAAAAATAATTAAGTTTTATACAAATTTAACTTAAGTTGCTTAAAAGTTCATAAAAATGAACCATTTTTCTTCAAATTTAACTAAAAAAACTGAAATAAATTTATAAAAATTAACTATGTTTTAAAAAAATTAACTAAACGTATAAAATTAACCTAATCTTATAAAATTTGACTAATTTTTATATAAGTTAGTAAGTTTTATAAAAATTAAATAAGTTTATAATAGTAACTATGTTAATAAAAAATAATTAAATTTTTAGAGAAATAACTTAGTTTGTAAAAATAATCAAGTTAATAAAATTTAGTTTTTAATGAAATAACTTAGTTTATAACAATAACTTAGATTATCAAGATGCAATTTCTTATCAATTTGGTTTCCCTTCAATACATATACATGTACAAACACTGGATTGAGAAGACAACCCAACCATTATCTATTTAATCAAAGCAAGTAAGGTAATAATGTCTTTGAAACCCAAAGCTATTCCATTTCACACTGTTGTAGCATTTGTTAATCTTATATATCACACTATAATAGAGGCTGCTAATCCATTAGACACAAATATCTTATTTGATCATGTGTTGCGGGCTAGGAGTAAGCAAAGCAAGTACCAAAAAGCTCAGGACAAAGAAGAGATTCAAGAGCTGAGAGCCAGGATTACAGAGCTAGAGGAGAGAGACTGTCGTTGCGCCGTAAAGATGACGTAGTTGGACGAGCGCTTGGCCACGTATATGCAGCAGCATAGGGCATCTCCTTCGTCGGGTGGTTCCCGAGGCAATGATGAGGCTTGATAGGTATGATTTTTGTGTTTGTGTTTGAATGTTGTACATATATGCACTTGGAGATGGTGAGGATGATGTATTTTGGTATGTTTGATACATTTTGAGGAGAGATTGGATGATGTATTGGTTTGTTTTGACACGATTTATATATTTGAGATGTTGGATGTTAATTATGTATAGGTTGGTTGAATGCTCTATTGTATGGTGGATTGTTTGAGTTTTATTTGTGGTAAATACCGGGTTTTTTAATATCGATGTTTTATATGTCATTTGGGCTTATATATATGATTTATATGTGTGAAATCGATCACTACAACAAAAATACTCTATTATAATGTTGTTTTTACAACGGTCTTTAAATGCCCGTTGTAATAGAAACATATTGCAACGGTTTTGTCAAACATGTTGTAATAGATACCACTTTTCAACGACTCTTTTTCTTCGCACGTTATGATAGACACGTATTACAACGTTTTTTATTTGCTCGTTGTAATATATGCCTAATACAACTGTTGTCTGGCCGTTGTAATGGATACCAATTTTCACCCCTATTTTCCCATTGTAATAGATGCCTATTACCACCATTTTTCCTTTACCCGTTGTAATAGATGCCAAATTTAACAACTCTTTTTTTGCTAGTTATAATAGATACTTATTACAATCTTTTTAGTTTACCAGTTGTAATAATAGATGCACATTCTCAACAACTCCTAACCGATCATCGTTATGTTCGATTATTTATAAATATTTGTTTATAAATACTATTAAAAAATAATAATTAATAAATAATTTGAAATAAAGTCTATTAAATAAAATTTAATAATTAATTAGCAACTAATAATTAATAATTAATTAATAGTTATTATTAATTAATAAATTATTAATCAGTAATAAATATTTAATTATTTATTATTAATTTATAAATAATAGTCACTATTAAATAATTGTAACTAATAATCAATAATAAATATTTTATAATAAATAATAATTAACAAAATAATAATTAAATAATTATAATTTGAAGTTAAAAATTAATATTAGATAATAATAATAATAATTAACTATTAAAAATAATTTATAATAACTATTAATTAATAATAAAAAAATAACATTTAAAAATGTGAATATTAGGCACGCATCCCTAAAAGCAAACTTAATTCACTAAAACTCCTCCCGTAGGAAAACATACTTTGCAAGTCCCTGTTTTTCATTTCAGCCGTTTTTTCCCTAAAATACCCCTCCGCTTCTTGCACGATTGATTTTAATAACGAGTTTATCTTTCTTGATTTCATCTTCTTCTTCATTGGCGAACTTATGTTTCTTGATTTCATCTTCTTCTTTAATGGCGAGCTTAGCTTTCTCGATTTCAATGGAAAACTGCAATTATACACACTAGTTGTAGAAATGTCTGCAACTATATGCAATAGTTGCATTTCTGCAAATATACAATAGTTGCAGAAATGTCTACAACTATACACAATAGTTGCAGACATTTCTGGAACTATAAGCAATAGTTGCATTTCTGCAAATATGCAATAGTTGCAGAAATGTCTGCAACTATATGCAATAGTTGTAGACATTTCTGCAACTATACCATATAGTTGCACAAATTTCTGCAACTATATGCAATAGTTGCAGACAATTCTACAACTATAGCATATAGTTGCATTTCTGCAAATATGCAATAGTTGTAGAAATTTCTGCAACTATAGCATATAGTTGAATTTCTGCAAATATGCAATAGTTGTAGAAATTATTTCTGCAACTATATGCAATAGTTGTAGATATTTCTGCAACTATACCATATAGTTGCAGAAATTTCTGCAACTATATGCAATAGTTGCAGACATTTCTGCAACTATAGCATATAGTTGCATTTCTACAAATATGCAATAGTTGTAGAAATGTCTGCAACTATATGCGTAGTTACAGACATTTCTGCAACTATACCATATAGTAGCAGAAAAGTCTGCCATTATTTGCAAATGTTGAAAATTTGAAAAAAAAATCGAAAGTGTTCAAAATTTGCTGAATTGTTTGCAAATATATGAAATAATTACACCTTTACTACAAATTTGAATTTTTGATATCAACAATGGATCTCATTTTAAAGATCATAAAATTTGTGATTTTTTGGTGAAAACGGTATGTTGATCCGATTTTTCTACATAAAGTTATATGCGTTTGAAATGTTAAAAACATAAAAGGGTATTTGGGTCTTTTTGCGTGCGCGAATTTGAATATAGGGATCGGAAATGTAAGTTTAGTTTGGAAAGAATGTTTTCTCTATTTTGAAACTTGTTAGGGATGTGAGCCAAACCTACCCTTTAAAAATAATAATTAAATATTAATATATAATAATTAATAACTATTATATTAAATAGTGATAATTAACAAATAATTTGAAATATGAAATAATTCTATTAATAATCAGTAATTAATCATTTATATTTTGATTTTTAATTTTTAATAATTACTATTAAATAATTAAGATGTAAAAATTAATAATTAATAGTCAAAAATTAAGACTAATATGTAATATTTTCTATTTAATATAGAATTATAATTGATATGTATTATTTATTATGTAATCCAAAATAAAATTAAAAAAATTCATAAAATAATAAAATTTTGTAATTTTCATAAAATTCAAAAGTAAAAAATTAAAATTTATAAGTAATGTTTTATAATTAATAATTTATATCTAATAACGTATGATTTCCATCGGCAAAATAATTAATACTTTAATAATTTATTAGTAAGGTATCCCGCCATTTTCATTTCCAAATTTCAGTTGTCGCTTTACGTTTACCATCCCTAAATACCAAATCGACCGCTTCTCTTTCCAATTGCAGATTTCTACCCTAAAATATCAGCCTGCGTTGCTTCGACCGTCCTTACGCCTACAAGCACTTCATCCGCTCCTGGTCCATCCAGAACCCAAAAACCCTAATCTTGTTCGCTAGTCTCACCATCAACAATGGAAACTTTATCCTACAGTTCCAAATCTGACATACAATTCAACTTCAAAATAGAACATGTTCACCTGATTGCCTCGTCTCCAACCCCTGGATGATTGAAAGCAGCGTAGAAGAGTAGTCTACTAATCTAGCACTCCTACTAACCAACTCGCTTGCTTCCGGATTTTCATCTACATTTTCTTAAATTAGGCATGGAGAAAGGTAGGTTTTCAACCTCACCCTCATTAACATTAGTAAATTATGAATCAGAGTGGTATATCAATGGAGAAAGGCAGAGTTGAACGTCTGGATCAAACTGAATTGTATCCATGTCGCCTACCTCAACATGTACTACATGACAGTTATTAGCAATTGGATCTATGGTGGTAGGTTGCAAATATTGAACCCAATTCAATTCAGATGCCTACTTGCTGACTTCTGAAAAGCTACCTACTTGTTTTTTCTTATCTTCATTTAGCGTTGTTTCCAATTTTTTCTACACTATCGAATCAAAATGCTCCAACATTTTCTCCATTAATGGTGCATTGAAAGAATGAGGGCGGTAGAGGTTCGAAAAGAGAGAGAAAGTCACCATCTTTGAATATGCATATAAGAAGGAAAGCAGTTGAAAGAATAGCAAAAATAATTTTTGCTTTTGATTACCAAAAGAAGCCTAAATGCCAACAATGTTGGCAAACCTTGACTTTGCCAAAGCAACCTTCACTGATTAATGCATCCTATCGGAGGATATGCTCTAAATTTCTTTGTCCCTTTACATACACTTAATTGATTATTTTTAGCTTTACAACATTTTTCCTTGTTTGCTACAATTGAGGTGAGAGTTGCGCATATGAAATTAACGAAAATTATTCTAATTTTGCGGGAGGATAAATATGAAACGATACCAAGGAAAGTATGTATGCCACAGAAATAAAATATGCAGACGAATTCCCATCACAGCATACATACTTGAAGAAGACGGCAGCTTTCCTTTAATGCGTTCAACTGCCTAGTTATGACAGCCCCTGAACAACCGCAACAACTCTCAAGCAAGGTTGTTGTCAGTGTTGGATAATTGTTTCGATGATTCGAGAATGATGAAGATGATAACTGTTGTACTTCTGACTTCAAGGATCTACTACGTAGATTCTTTTAGACAATAGTTCAACCCAACAAGTACAAACGGGTTATCGAACTATCGACTTCAAGATTCAATGAAGCCTTAAAACAGCGTAATCGGATTCAAAACTTGTACGATTTTGATCCGACCAAGAACACTCAAATCTGATCTCTAATAATGCAATTTAGTAGAGAATACAATGAAGAAGCAGAAGAGAATTGATATGCAACGTTTCTGTGTTTGTAACACCTTACAGGCGTTGCAAACTGTGGTGGAAACGACTGTGTTTTGCAACACTTTTTGGGCATCACAGATCTGGAGGAAGAAGAAGGAGAAAAGAGATTGTTGTATCTGCTATGGTTCCTGGGCGTCACTATTTATAGTAGAGGAGGAAGTGTCCATTCGTTAAGCGTTGCATCCTTTCCAACAGTCTGAAACCGTTAAAACGGTCGCGCCTTTTCGTAACAGTTTAAAACTGTTACTAAACGGTCGCGTCCCTTCATTCAAATGACCCGCCAAAAATATGTCCGTTCAAATTCTGGATCCGGCCCGTTAACAAAAATTAATTTGTCATTTTAGACCCGAACCCGGCCTGGCCCGGTCTGACGGACGGACGACGGCGGCGGCGCGCGTGTATGGTGTTGATGCATAACTTCCCTCCTCACATCAAAGCAAAGTTTTGGGTGCCCAAAGGGCCCAACCTTCCTTAGAGAATCCTATATTTAACTAAGTATAATCCCTTATTTTCCAAGATGTGGGACTATACATTCCACTTCTCTTCTTCCATCTTCTTCTACTTCTTCCCTCTTCAAAAACAAACCCAAACCCAAAACTAATTTTGAAAATTTCCAACAATTTCCCCCCAATTTCAAAATAAGTAAAATAAATCAATTGACCGCTGCATCACTAGAGTGACTACCTACATACCCAAGTGGGATCAAGCCAATGTAGTTCCAAGATCAAGTTTTGCATTATCGTGGAAACCAATACATAAATGATAGGTATCTTTTGGATTTAAACCTTCACTTAGTGTAAACCATTCAAAGATCTATCGAGGTCTATGGTGAACGTATCTTGAACCAAGTACCCCTAGTGATAGTACCAGAACAGTCACACATACTGGTTTTCGTATATAGAGTGTTCTGTATGCTTAGCACATTAATGGCCATGTGCTTAAATTCTTGGTTCATGAGTCTACATGAGAAAGCGGTCTTACTTTATTAGGAAACGGCCTGATTTCCATACTCATATAGGTAAGTCTTTTAAGGTGTTTCTGCGATACACCCTTTTTAAGGTAACTAGACTTATTAAGGACATATTATCCATCCTCTATTCTTGTAGAATCCAACACTAAATATTATGGGATTATTGATTTAGTGTTCCATAATCATTCTCTTAACTTGTTGGTACCCATTGAGCTTTGTCTATCCCTTTCAAAACATAAGTTGGGTTTCTGTTAAAGATGATCAACCTTCATTCACAGACCTTAGTCCCATTTCCTTTGATTTTATAGAAACCATTACTTTCGGAAGACTCTTTGTGAGTGGGTCAGACAAGTTTTTCTTTGTTTCTATGTAATCAATAGTTATTGCTCCACATTTGAGTAACTGTCTTATCATTTGATGTCTTAGACTCACATGTCTAGACTTCCCATTATATGTCTTATTAGAGACATTGTATATTGTAGCCTGATTATCACAGTTAATCAAGACTGCTAGAGATGGCTTCTTCCATAATGGGATTTCTATTAATAAATTCCTAAGTCATTCCGTTTCCTTATAAGCATCTGCTAATGCAATCAACTCTGACAGCATTGTTGAGTCAGATATACAGGTCTGTTTCTTGGAAACCCAAGACACATCAGCACCTCCTAACGTAAATATCCATCCAGTCGTAGACTTGGATTTGGATTCTACATTGTTCCAGGTTGCATCACTATATCCTTCTATTACAGCAGGATATCCTTTATAAGATAAACCATAGGTAACGGTTTCTTTCAAATAAGCTAAAACTCTGAAAATAGCTTTCCAATGTTCGAAACCTGGATTACTCGTAAATCGACATAACATGCTTATAGCATGTGCTATGTCTGGTCTAGTGCAATGCATAGCATACATAAGACTCTCAATAATACTGGAATACTCAAGTTGAGAAATGGTACGTCCAGTATTCTTTTCTAATTTAATACTAGGATCTAAAGGAGTAGGTAATGGTTTGTCATTATAATGACCATACTTTCGGAGGAACTTCTCAATGTAATGAGATTGTGTTAGTAACAACTCCCCCTCTTTCATAATAATTTTAATTCCCAGAATTACGTCAGCTTCTCCTAGATCTTTCATATCAAATTTAGAAGATAGAAACTTCTTAGTTTCATTCACACAGGATATATTGGAACCAAATATTAGCATGTCATCAACGTATAAACATATTATAACATAATTGTTGTTGTCCGGTTTTCTATAAATACATTTATCAGCATCATTAACAATAAATTCATATAGCAATGCTATTTTATCAAACTTCTCATGCCATTGCATGGGAGCTTGCTTCAAGCCATAAAGAGACTTTACTAATTTGCAAACTTTCTTTTCTTGGCCTGGGGTTTTGAAACCTTCAGATTGTTCCATATATATTTCTTCTTCTAAATCTCCATTTAGAAACGCAGTCTTTACATCCATTTGATGTATGACCAATTTATGAATTGATGCAAGTGCTATTAAACAGCGTATAGAAGATATGCGAGCAACTGGAGCATATGTATCAAAATAATCTACTCCATGTCTTTGCTTATATCCCTTAGCAACTAATCTGGCTTTAAACTTATCAATGGATCCATTTGTATTCAACTTTTTCTTAAATATCCATTTACATCCTATAGGTTTAGCACCAGGAGGTAAGTCAGTTAAAACCCAAGTTCGGTTTAACAATATGGAATTCATTTCATAATTAATAGCTTCTTTCCAGAATATTGAATCTATGGAACTCATAGCCTCAGAATAAGTTTTGGGGTCATCATCGACGTTCATGACATATCTAGTCACATTAAGGACTTCGTCCTTACTGCCTTCTATAAGATATGTAATGAAGTCAGGACCATAGTCTTTCTCTATTCTTGCTCTTTTACTTCTCCTTTGTTCAGTACTATTATCAGGTAATGATACTTCCTTGCTGTTTTGAGCAGGATCATAGTCATCGTCATTGATATCATCAATCGTATTACGTTCTGGACTAGATGATCTCAATGGAATCTCAACAGTTTGATTTTCAAAAAATTCTACATTTACGGATTCTATAACTTCTAAGGTGTCAAGAATTAGGAATCTATAAGTTATACTATTAAGTGAATATCCTATGAAAGCACATTTAAATGCCCTATTTCCTAACTTTGGTCGTTTAGGGTCTGGTTTTCTAACATATGCTAAACAACCCCAAACTTTAAGTCTTGTAAGATTAGGTTTCCTATTGAACCATAATTCATAAGAGGAAACATTATTCTTTTTAAGTGGTACTCTATTTAAGATATAACATGCAGATAACATAGCATCATGCCATAGGTTATAATGTAAGTTTGAACTTATGAGCATTGCATTAACCATTTCTACTAAAGTTCTATTTTTCCTTTCAGCAACACCATTTTGTTGTGGTGTATATGGGGCAGTGCATTGGTGAACTAAGCCGTGTTGTTTACAAAATAAGGTGAATTCATTTGAGAAATATTCACCACCTCGATCTAAAATGTAATACTTTTATTTTAACTCCTAATTGTGTTTCGACCTCTGCTTTGTAAATTTTAAATTTATCAAAGGCCTCATCTTTAGTTTTTATTAGATACACATATGCATATCTAGTATAATCATCAATAAAATTTATATAATATTGGTTGCCACCATAGGTGATATGATTTTTTAAGTCACCCACATCACTATATACTAAATCAAGCAAGCTGGTTTTCCTTTCTATAGATTTAAAGGATTTTCAGTGTATTTTTGCTTGAACACATATTTCACATTTAGAGATAGTATCGAGATCACAATCAGAAATTAATCCTAGTTTCTACATATTTTTAAGGGAATTATAATTAACATGTCCTAGTCTACCATGCCATAAACTAACAGAATCAACAATATAAATAGAAGATTTCTTTATTAGATTCAACTTAACCATGTCGTTACAAGAGTATCCATGTCCAATGAATTTGCCGTTTTTGGACAACATTAGTCTGTCAGACTCATACACTATCTTGAATCCTCCTTTATTAAGAAGGTATCCAAAGACCAAATTCTTACAAATATCATGTACATGATATACATTAACCAAAGTAAGAGTCTTTCCAGAAGATAACGGTAGTTCTATAGTGCCTTTGCCAATCACCTTACTGCGAACATTGTTTGCTCCAGTAACTTGATTCTCATCTCCGCTAACATCTTCGTAGTTCTTATAGAGACTATGGTCCTTGCATATATGAATGGTTGCTCCAGTATCAAGCCACCAATCATTTCCCATGTTCTCAATGAAGTTTGCCTCTTGCACTACTGCAACCAATTTGTCTTCGACCATATTCGCCTTTAATTGTTTCTTTCGTAGACGACGGTCACGAGAATAATGGCCGGACTTGTTACAGAAATAACAAGCACCTTTCTTTTTATCTTTCTTAGAATGATTTTTCTTCTTAAACTGTGTCTCATTCTTAGGTTTAAGAGAATTTGATATTTCAACATTATTTGCCTTAGAATGAGACTTAGTTTGCGGATTATCATTTAGTTCTCTTTTACGAGAGTCCTCTTCTATACGAATATAACGCTGTAAATTATCTAAATCATAATCCGTCTCCGCATGTTTCAATTTCTTTATATAATCATTCCAAGAGTGAGGGAGTCTAGAAATAATAACTCCAACCACAAAGGATTCAAGGAGTTCAATCTTGGCATCTTTCAGTTGATTGACTATATATATAACATCACTAACTTGTCCAATAATGGACTTATTATCATGCATTCTGAAATCCATAAAATTGCTTACCAGGAATTTCTTGTTGCTTGCCTCAGATATTCGATATTTGCTCTCCAGGGCAGTCCAAAGTGCTTTGGCTGTTTCCAGACTTCTATGTGTGTTGTAAACCGATGTAGATAACGCGTTGAGAATGTGCCCTCTACATAGGAAATCATCTTCTTTGCACTTTGCTCGTTTTGCTTTCAATTCGTCAGTATCTTTATCAGTTTCCTCTGGTATTTCCTCCAAGTTATCTTCAAGAATATAGAAAAATTTGACCATGATCAAAAAGAATTTCATCGTCTCTTGCCAACGAGTGAATTTTTCACCATCAAACTGCTCCAATCGCATTAAATGCTGATTCATAACTTGAAGAGCATTGAGATTGATTGAAATCGAACCATCTATGGCTGAAATATTGTCTAAAAATTGTTGGATAATTGTTTCGATGATTCGAGAATGATGAAGATGATAACTGCTGTACTTTTGACTTCAAGGATCTACTACGTAGATTCTTTTAGACAGTAGTTCAACCCAACAGGTACAAACGGGTTATCGAACTATCGACTTCAGGATTCAATGAAGCCTTGAAACAGCGTAAATGGATTCAAAACTTGTACGATTTTGATCCGACAAAGAACACTCAAATTTGATCTCTGATTATGCAATTTAGTAGAGAATACAATGAAGAAGCAGAAGAGAATTGATCTGCAACGTTTCTGTGTTTGTAACACCTTACAGGCGTTGCAAACTATGGTGGAAACGACTGTGTTTTGCAACACTTTCTGGGCGTCATAGATTTGGACGAAGAAGAAGAAGGAGAAAAGAGATTGTTGTATCTGCTGTGGTTCCTGGGCGTCACTATTTATAGTAGAGGAGGAAGTGTCCATTCGTCAAGCTTTGCATCCTTTCCAACAGTCTGAAACCGTTACAAACGGTCACGCCTTTTTGTAATAGTTTAAAACCCCGCCAAAAATCTGTCCGTTCAAATTTTGGATCCGGCCCGTTAATAAAAATTAATTCGTCATTTTAGACCTGAACCCGACCCGGTCGATCAGCGGCGACGCGCGTGTGCGGTGTTGATGCATAACTTCCCTCCTCACATCAAAGCAAAGCTTTGGGTGCCCAAAGGGCCCAACCTTCCTTAGAGAATCCTATATTTAACTTAGTATAATCCCTTATTTTCCAAGATGTGGGACTATACATTCCACTTCTCTTCTTCCATCTTCTTCCCACTTCTTCCCTCTTCAAAACCAAACCCAAACCCAAGACTAATTTTGAAAATTTCCAACAGTCAGTTCAACTACTAAATCCCGAAGATCAAGCGACAACCCGGTTGCTTAATCGACTTCAAGCCAAGCATAGGAAAAAGTGTTCGACATTCTGGAGGCAGATCCTAATGTATTATACAGTCGCTTTCCTTCTAGTTCTGCGGTTGCTTCAACACAAGATAACATTGTAAGTAATATTGTAGAGATGGGCTATGATTTTGCGTTCGCTTCTAAATCGTCTTTCGGAAAGGCAGTAGAGAGTTTTGAGGTTGGGACACATAATAGGTTTGAAGTTTTGACTATTAATAAGGAGAAAAATGGTGAGTCTAATTTTGGGCATTTGTTAACCGAGCATGATAGTGCAGGAGGTCGTGTGTCATTGTTGTTGTGCCAAGTTGGTCTTCGACCAATCACCTACCTCAACTTCCCCATCAAGCTATCAATTCTGACATGCTCGCTAGGTGCTTGTTGGAAAGCCTAGTTGAACTTTAGTCACTGTTTCATTGCTATCTAATTTTAACATTTTTTCTTTGATGGAGAGATTCCAGATACTTTTAGGGTGCTTGCATAAATCGCAGTCGAAGCTGATGCCTAAGGAGATGTGTTCGACTCACAATGCATATGCTTCCAAAGTCGATTAGGGCTCAACCGTCAGAATTTAGATAGAACTTGTCAGGTAAGGCCAAATATGGTGTGTTCATTACTCCATTAATTCTTCAACTCAGAATTATTATTTAATTTCTTGATAATTGGACAATATTTAGTTCTGGTAAAAGAAGCAGAGGTACAAGATCAATGACCAATTATGTCTTTGCTCTAATGCTTTTCTCATTTTGTTTATTATAATTGCATTTTCCTTTATATAAGGATTTGGGGGTGGCGTGTGTCTACATAATGATGTTATAGTTTCTTAATATCAATTCAAATGTGGTGAAACTTCTCAGATTTTTTTTTTGCAACGTACGATTTTTCTTCTGCTTTTTTGGGACATTGTGCATTTGTTAAAGCAAAATTCATTGAAGCAAAAAACAAAACAAGTATTTGTTATATTACAGTAAAGAGACTTTTAAAAGGTGTGGACATTAGATATCAGTTTCATCTTTGAGTGTTTATTGGTTGCTATTTTGTACTAACACGACATTATTTTATCACCTGCTGGTCTGTTCTTTTTTGGAGGATCTTTGGAAGAGCAAACTGCTTGAATATTCTTTGGACCTAAGCATTTTCGTTATGTTCTTTTATGACCGGTCCTTTGGAGGAGCGTCCTATGGCTAACATCAACCTTAATATTGGCTGTTTGGTTATGTTATGTTATGATGATAATGTGTTTCTATTGTTAGGATATTTAATAACAATCCAAACAATTACTACATATTGGTTATGCCCAACGGTGTGTTCCTAAAGAAGTTATGCTTACATATCATGCTTTGTTCTCTCTCTCTCTTTTGCTAAAACTTGCTGATTCAGACATTGATGAGATTGAAGATGAGGAAAAACATGTAACATTCCTTTACTCTAGCTATTAATTTTACTGATCAAATATAAAGTCAATATGTAGGATGTTAGATGAAATGATAAATTGGGGTAAATTATTGAGCATTTTTTGGACATAGTTTATACGGATTCCCATTAATTTTTATCGTTCTTTTTTGCCTTTCATGTAAACTGCAGGATGAACTTAAGAGGAGGAAGAGTCATTCACTTGTGTAAATAAATTTGAGTGCCATCTCCTTCACGTATACATCTACTTCATTGTTTCCGAGTTATCATCTTTTCATACTTGGTGTTTTCTTTGATTCGGCCATTAGGATGCATATAAATATGTATATTTGATGACATGCCTCAAATTTGTTTTCTTTTGACCGTGAAATATTTTTTTAATACATAGTTACAAACCGTCAATTGATATTTGCTTCATTTTACATTAAATGATTGGTTTTGAGTAGATATAAATTTGCATTACTTGTAAGTTAGTTTTCCTATAAGCTGGAATATAAGTATTAAGTATATGTAAGTTAGTTGTCTTGTAAGTTGCATTAAAAGATTTGTATGAGCATGTAGTTGCTGAAAGAACTGATGCTAGGGTTCAAGTTGCTAAAGTTCAAGAGCAAAGGCATACATAAAGTAAGATAAATCCTATATTCATTGTATTTCCATTGTATTGGTAGGTATATGTATATCTTCTATGGGTTTTGTATTATAAGAGATTAAAAATACATGAATTCTTTTGACATTTAAAAATATAAATCTTTTTTGTTATTTTTAGTAGATTTGTATGAATATATTTATTATTGGTATAATATTTTGGTTTTGCTAGCAAAATAATTTTAAATTTATGGGTGCAATGTAATAGTGTTTATTAATTTTTTATCATTTGAATTTTTATAACAACGGACAAAACAATTGTAAATGACCCTACTAAAATGGGCAAAAACAATTGTAAAAGATATTATTGCAATAGGCTTTTACCGTTCTAAAAGATTATTGCAACGACTGTGGACTGTTGTAAAAAATGTTTATCACGATGATTTTATAACGTCGTAAAATCTTTTGGGTTTATTACAACATCGTATAATACAACGAACGTTGGTTCGTTGCAAAACCCATATTACAACGGGTATTTCCCGTTGTAAAAAGGGTATTTTGTTGTAGTTATTGCATCAATATATATTGATATGTATGTATTGTAGAGACGAATAACAGCAGAAATAAAAAAATAGCTTAGATTTCTGATGGCTTCCGAGGCTACCGAGGGCCTATTGGTCCATATTATCCAACGACTAACGATGACTATCGACGATTTATTAGCAAAAATAATCGACGGCTTGTAACGGTTTCCGACAGCTAGAGAGCAACGGCTTGTAACGACTTTCGAGACACATAAAGATGAACCACAAATAGCCACATGTACACGACGGCTGTTGAAAAGACGTCAGAATTTTCCGTTGATAGCCATCGACGAAACCGTCCGAAAGCCGTCGAGTGCACTACTTGGTGATGGCTTTATTTTCGATGACTTTTTTCGATGGCTCTCGTCGGCTTTCGACGACTGTTGGTGAATTTTAACCGTCAGAAATTACTCCCTTTCTTGTAGTGTAATTCTTTTTCATGCTAATCGTTTAGAAAATTTATTTTTAATTAGTTGACTCTTGATTAATTCCTTTTAGCGACAACATTCCAAAAGCATTGTAAGTTGCAACTCTATGAGAGATTACATAATGTGAATTGTTATATAACTTTAACAAATGATTTTTTTACTGTCAAAAATAATAAAGTAGAAACACACTGTTAACAAGATTTCTTGTCAACAACCCAAATTAATGTTAAGAAAGATGGATATCCTTTACAAGAGCAGTGAACAAGATTCCCTTAGGAATTGCCTTTCAACTTGGTTTTCTTTATGATAATTTTCCAATCTGTCCTTTCGACATCGTCGAAAGGTTTAGCCTTTAAATTGTATGACCTTCCGACCACGTTGAGCTAGTATGGAGCTAGTATGGGGTCAAAGGCTAAGGTGATAGCTCTCCTTGGGTTTAGGCTAGAAATCATATAATTGAGTGGATATAAAGCAGGCTTCGACCTTATTGAAAGGTTAGATCAAAGAGTATATGGCTTTGAAAGGTTATAGGTGTTGTTAAATCATAAAGAGCTGACGATCGAACTTGTTGAAGGTTCAATCCACAAAGTTGGCGACTTCAAAAGGTTGCAAAAGATGTTTGGACCAGAGGTATTGTGGACCTTGTCGACAAGAACCTTTCGATGAGGTTGAACCTAGAAAATAGAAGTTAAGCGAACAAAAGTTTTAGTGAACAGTAAAGTAACTAACACAGCTAAAGACTTCCCTTTATTTTGCTAAGCAAGCTTCATTTCGTTAAATTCCCAAATTAACAACTTACCAAATTAGGGTTACAATGCTTTTATCAAGAAAGTACAAGTTTAGAATGAGAGAAAAATAATCCCCCAAAACGTGATCCCTTGGGTCTTATTTATAGATGCAGGCGGCCCACCTTTCGAACCTTTGCTTTCGACAGGGTCGGAAGGTCCCCCTTTTATATGCAGTTATGAACCTTTCGACTTTGTCGAAAGGTTTGCCCCTCATATATCATTATTAACCTTTCGACGTTGTCGAAAGGTTTTCCTTTCTTATGCCTTCATTAACCTTTCGACTTCGTCGAAGGGTTTTCCTTCTATATACTATTGTGAACCCTTCGAGCTTGTCGAAAGGCTTGTCTTTACTTGAATGTTGTAAACCCTTCAACCTTGTCAGAATGTTTTCTCTTCACTTGAATGTTGTTGAGAGTTTTTCTACCTTTACCTCTCGACGTTGTCGAAAGGGTTTCTTTCATTCCTTTGCCTTTGTTGACTTCTACATGTTGCTTTCTTCATAGACGATGTTGTCGAAAGGTATCCCGATGAGTCTTAACCGGTTCGAAAGGCTTGCCATGCTTTCGAAAAGGTTACCATAGGGTTGCTAATACTTGCTTTGACTTCTTCATCTTCTTTGAAAGGTAGGAGCTCCCTGGATACTGTGAGATGAAATCTTCCGACCCCTTCGAAAGGTTTGAGGCTATTAAACTCTGATGTCTGCATCCCTTCGAAAGGTTTGGTCTGAAATTCTCTTTCTTTGTCTTTGTTGAAGGACATTTCGTCTTGGTCGAAGGGTGGATTTTTTTGGAGTAACATTCCCCCCATTCGAAGGGATGTTGTTGACTTTCCAAATCATCTTTGTCGAAAGCTAAAAAACTTCCCGCGTATTGGGTTTCTCGCGTTAATCTGGGACGTCCATTTAAATCTTATCCAACGGTTGAGAATTTGGGTGACTTTTACTATAAAGTACGCTTCTCTTTCTTCCTCTTTTACCTGCAATCAAAATTATCGTGCACAAGTAAAAGAATTCTCTGAAACTTCCTGAATTTCGCTTTAAAACAACAAGGTAATTTCTCAAATTCGATTCATAAGTTTTAGACTAATCTCTTTTCTTATTAGTTTTCAATCAAATTTCCAATTTTCCAAATCCCAAAATTGAAATTCAATTTTAGTTTGGTTTTCAAAAAAATTTCCTCTTAAATCGGTTTCTTAAAGTAATAAAATTCATCTTTGACTTTGGATTTTGAAGTTGATGGTGATTGATAAAGAAAATCCCCTTATCGGGTTTAGCTCCTAATCCAAAGTTTTTGATTTTTTCCTTTTGTTTTAATCCTGGGTTTTCGACTTATCAATTATCTTCATGTTTCTCTTGAAATCGAATTAGAGCGATTTCAATTTAAATCTGTTTAGTTAATAGGTTTGATTTATGTGTTCTTCAAAAAAAATTGAAAAATGGATTTATAATCGGGTTTGGGTTGGTTACACCCGATTCAGTTACCCGGAAACTTCTCCTGTACAGTAGATAAATTTGGCGGCATAAAAATGGCCTTTCTGCCGCTTCAAAAGAGGCTAAGATGGCAACATTGGATCTGCCTTCTTGGCACCTTTCAATGGGGTCGAAATGTGTGGTGGTGCCAACTTTACCAATGTTGTCGAAAGGATAGGTAGTTAAGTGGAGTGAATCTAACCCTTCAACAACGAGCTCTCGACGAGGTCGAAGACTTTCAAACCTTTCGACTAGTAGCTTTTGACAAGATTGAAATTCTTTGACCTTAGAGTTATCTTTGCCCATCTTTGTCAAAACGTTTAGAGAGTTTATGAGTTGAACCTTAAACCTTTCGATATTGTTGGATAGAATAGGTTTTGACAATATGAACCAGACCTTTCGCCGACATCAACAACACTAATATTTTTAACTAAGGAATTTTAAGGTCTTCGTTTTGACCACGTCGAAAGGTCTTGCCACTTAGCTTTATGTTACACTTGAAGTGTATCCATGCTTCCATAGAGCTTTCGACATTGTCGAAAGGTGATGAATGGATTAACGTTTTAACTCTTACTTTCGACTTTGTCGATAGCCTAAGGAATTCATACTATTATTTATTTACTTTTTAGGCTTTCAATCAATGTTGAAGTATGCAGGTTTAAATTTGATGCCATTGTCCTTTCGACATTGTCAAAAGCTTGAATTGCTGACCTTTTGACATTTTCGAAAGGTTGAGCTGTTGACCTTTCGACATTGTCGAAAGCTTGAGCTATTGACCTTTCGATATTGTCGAAAGCTTGAGCCGTTTAGCTTTTTGACTTGAACTATTTGGGACATTTTTAGACTTTATATCTGTTTTTAGGTTTGAATTATTTAAGTAGATTTGTTTGTTGATTTCTTGAATGCCTTCTAAATTCATAAATAATCAAGGGTTTTAACTAAAATGTTTTCACCTGGAAGAATCATGAGCTCTCCCAAAGTTGAAGCCACTGCTAAGCATTCTTCCATTGTATCACAAAACGAAGTCAATGCCATTCATAAAGATTTTGGTATTATTGGGATCGAAGTTATCCTTCCTCAAGCAACAGATACCATCGACAAACCTCTCGAAGGGTACTTTTCTTACACTGCCATCCACATATGGCATGGCGGATTCCTTCCTTTTCCAGAATTCCTGAGTTCATACTTATCTCATGTTAGGGTTGCTCCGATTCACTATCTCCAAATGTCTACACTCATCTACTATCTCTGGAGATATTGGCATTGGAATCTGGACTTCCTTCGCTTAATGCTGAAGTACTAACCTCCTTGACCAAGCTGGCAAGGTTGAGTAATCTTAACAAGCATATATACAGAGTCAACGCATATAAGAAGTTAATATCATATAGTATCAACAAATTCAAAGACTGGGAGAAGCAGTTTTCCTTTGTCAAGTGCTTCGCTGATGTTCGCAGGACTTTTGCCTCCTCCCGTAAGTCTGCTCTAAGGTTGTCTTTGCTCTACTTTATGTTTTCCGTTAACTAATCTCTTGCTTTTCCAGGTGAATCTTCCAAGAGTTTTAGTGATGTTGACAATAGTACCGTTGATTCTCTAATCGCAGCTTCAAAACAAATTGGGAGCCAGTTGACACTCCTAACCCCTTTAAACTTAAGGAAACATTCTTTACTGCTATCTGGCCAGAGGATTCTAGGAACTCCTCCCACTATCATGCACACTTTGCATGGCAAGCGCTTTCTCTCCTTAGGCGATGTCGGATACTTCTCTTCGATGTCACCTATTTGCACTGACTCTTCAGGTATATTAACGGTTTAGAGTTTTCTTCCTTATCCCCGGCATTCTTTGAACTATTTTGATTAACTTTATATCCGCTTGAATCTGTCCTAGCTTCTTCCCAGGCCATTGTATCTTCTAGCGGTGCTACCCCTCCTCTATCATCTTCTGGAGTTACATCAATCTTGGAGATTTTGGCCAAATCCAAAAGAACTTTTAAAAGAAAACTAATGAAGCCTCCTGAAGATGCTCCTCTGGCGAAAGTGGCAAAAGTCATTGATGTGGAGGTAGAGGAAAAGCGCCTGTCTTTTGAAAACATTTCAAAGAGTTCCACCGTCGAAGCCCCTAAGGGTAAATCAGCACAAACTCCACCTGTTCCCGATACTTTTTCGCTCGTCTCGATCTTTGATTCTCCCACTACACTCGAGCAGATGCAGCTAGCCCTATTGATGACTCCCTCTGTAAAGCCAACTCCTCCAGAATCGTCAATTTCTGCTCCTCCATCGACCAATTTTGATGAACTTGTCGAGCTTATCTTACATTTAGAATCTTTTACTTCTTCCTCTCTGCTGTCATTCACTCCGAACTTGGCGGAAAATTATCACTCTCTTATGGAGCAACAACTTTTGGTAAGCTCTCACCAAATTGATTTTATTATTGTTGGATTTCTTTAATCGCTAACTCGTGTTTCACTTCTTGTTACAGATTTCCAAGAACTGGGTAGCTCTAAATGAACGTCATGAAATCTTCAACTGAATCTTCTAAGCTGCGGCAGGAAAATTCCGAGCTTAAGAATCAAATATCTTCTCAGACTGCTGCCCAAAACGACACTTCCAATGAGTTGGAGCGGGTAAAGGCCTACCTTGTCAGGGTTGAAACCAATTTAGAAATAGAGAAAACTGCCCATCAGCTTACTACTAGTGAAAAATTTGCTATGGAGCTAACTCTTAAAGATTCAGAAGATGAAAAAGCTCGCTTGGTCACCAATAACATTTCTTTGAAAATAAATTCAAAAAGACCAGAGCTTCACTCAAACAAGCTGTTCATACCCTCTCCGGCATCAAGAAGCAAGTCTCAGTTTGTTAATATTACCCTAGGGCCCATGATGCTAAAAAATTACAAAGATGCCCTTATGCTTGCATACGTTGATAATTAAGAGAAATGACCTAACTTCGGCTTCCCTTCTCTCAACCCAACTTTAGCAGAAAGAGTAATGGACAAAATTAACCAGATAGAGCAGGGTACCGGACTTGAGGGCAAGAAGGAGGTAACCAATGCTGCCGAAATTCTCTTTTTTGATGTCCTCGCCTTTGAAATTGAATCTGATTCTGAAGAGGAGGGTGAAAAAGATGACATCCCGAGGAAAAGGACAATGATGATGATAGCAGCAATGTCAATGGTTATGACGACGACGATGATGGCCCTGCCGAAGGCCAAGGCCTTGATGAAGATAAATAGGGTCCCTTTGGTGCCTCTAAGAAAGATGGCGATGACCAAGCTGAACTCTCTGAAAAGGAGCCATCCACTCATAAGGATATGTCGCCTTCATACCCTGGACCCTCTGCTCCACTTGAGGATGAACCTGCTCCCGCTCAAACTGAGGAACCAAAAGAGGAGCAGATCTCCCAGGCTTCCATTCTAGTTTCACAGGTAGGGGCTTCTCTGTTTAAATGTCTTAAACTTAGAAGATAATAATTAGTGTTAAATCATTTGTCTAGATAAAGAAGAAGTCCACTTTCCCCTGTAGGACTAAACTTGACAAAAAACAGGCGGAAATTAACAAGTTATATAGGGAGTTAGACAAATTGATAAAGGAGCATAATGTTTTGTCTGAGAAATACCATAGCCTTGATAGGGGTACCTCCGTATTAGCTTCTTTTAAATATCAAAGGGATACCCCTTCATTAAAGAAAGCGCGCCTCCGATATGACGCTCTCTTGAACGAAAATAGAGAGTTACTAACTTTATTTTGGATGATGATCGTGGAGAGAGACATTTTAGTTAACTTTCCATATAAAGCTTATTGTAGACATTCTATTATAGAATTTTCGTACTTAGGCGAATTCAGTGGAGGTCTACTTAGACGTTTTCATAAAAAAATACTTAGATGAATTCGGATTTGACTCGCATCCTAGAGCTTGTTGGAACTTACCGCGAGTCAGGTCGATTTCTCAAAATCTCCCCCCGAAAAGCTTAAGTACTATAAAGATAAATTTGTTTCTGAATTTTTCTCTAAATCTATATTGTATGAACCAGATAAATTATTATATACATGTAACCATTAATTGATTTATGAATATGTGTATACACATATATATATATATATATATTGGCCTGTTTTATATGCTTAGTTTCTTTTACCGTACTATTTCAGAATAACAGCTCATTAGGACGACTCATCCCTAGAGATCACTTAAACCAATACGTTAAACTGAGAAGATTTTACTCTGAAAATGCATCGATTATAAAGACTTTGAAATTAGCGAGATATTGCTTCCTTCAAGATTTATAAAAACTATACTTGGAATACCCTCTCCTTCGTTTCGACTTTCTCGGCGATGAGAAAGAAAAATTCCTTAGAGAAATCAGAACCTTTCACACTAGATTAATTTGCGGTCGCGATTGTCCCCCAACTGGGAAATGGGATTATAGTTAATGCCCACCAGTAATAACCCCCTAAGGAATCACTATGCCCTTTGACTCGACAGTTATGCTTTCAGCTAACTCTCTTGATAAAGTTAGAAAAGTAGTTTCTAAACTGTAAATGTAATCAAATCGCATGTTGTATCCTGTAACTTTGTTATTGCTTTAGTTGTAATCTGTTGTGGTAATAATAAAGATATCTTTTATCTCTATTTTGATTTTCATTCCATTTCTTTTGTTGAAATAGGAGTTATAGCCATCTACGACTCATCTTTCTCAAAACTTACTTTCACGCGTTGATGCTATTAGAGAAAGATTGTTGACGGCGAGTGGAGGGTAGTGGTCCATGATGATGTCTTATTAGAACTTTTCGGTGGCAATGTTGAAGCCGTAAAATGGAAAAAGAGATACTTTCTCCAAAAGACCATCGCCAGTGGCCACCAAGACCATATTGCCATCTCGAGGCCAATATCAAGGAAAAAGATGAGATGATCGCTACACTTAAACGACAAGTAAAGACAAATCCTACAACTGATTTTGATCAAAAATGTTTGAACTTATTCAGCAAAATAATGATTTGGAGTTAAAGTTAAAAGATAGCCAGGTGCAATGTGCCTCTTTGGAGTTCATTTTGGGCGATAACACTTCAAAGATTGATCTTCCAGTCCCTCAAGTAACTCCTCCAACTGACAAGCCTACTAGGTCAAAGCTTCTCGCGGCTCAGAATTTCCATCTATGCTCAACCCTTCCTCAGGCTTAGATGATAATGTTGTGGGGAACTGGTGTTGGAGGGTAAAATTCAAAATAGCAAAATATTTTGATGAGCAGCAGAGAGTGAAGTACTCCCAGACCATTAATGAATTCGCTGCCAAGAACAAGAAGCTGGAGCACAACAATTGCTTGCTTGATAAGCGTATTAGACAACAAGATCTTGATTCCCTTCGCGAACCACAAGAACGGGAGCATTAGTGAGAAGCTCCTTCGACTGCTGAAAAGAAGCTAACACTTATCAGACCAAATGAAATGAGCGCCTTTTCTGGTAAGGCTAGTGAGAGAATGCACGATGCGGGAAAATTCCTTAATGAATCGACGGTAATAACTCGCCAATCCAAGGAAGCTACGAATCTCAGAAACATACTCAGATCTTTTCCAAAATGGTAAAATGAAAATTTGCAGCTTACTGAAAACACTTCCAATTACAAAAAGATTTGGTTCATTTAACATTAAAAATCTCAAGTTACCGCTGCTTTAATACAGCACTTCCCAAATGAATTTTCATCTCTAAAAAATTAAATTTAAAATTCAAAAGTCCCAAACCATTCAAATTTCAAACTATGTTTTCAAAACAAATTTTATATGCAAAATCATTTATTACAGGTTCCTCTTTCCCGCATCGTTCTTTCTCTCACTATCCTTACTAGAAAAGATGTTCATTTCATTTGGTCTGATAAGTGTGAAACTTCTTTTCAACAGTCGAAGGAGCTTCTCACTAATGCTCCTGTTCTTGTGGTTCCCGAAGGGAATCAAGATCTTGTTGTCTACACCGAGTACCAAGCTGTGACGCCCCATACCACACGTTCGCACTTAACGGTTTACTAACCGCTAGCCAATGCCACACCAAAAATCAGTAAAAATATTTGTCTCATCTCTTCGGAAAATACAATCCGAAGGTCAGAACGATCAAACAGACAAGTCAGGAATTAACCAAAAAGATAAACGCACGTGTTCCATACCACGTGTTTTATCCAATCGTTTAATTCTCCTTCTCATACGCTCGAATAGTGCAAAAACGAGTATTTTAGAATTAGAAAGAGAAAATAAAACAGTTAAGGCTGCAAACAAAGCTTTCAATTGCGCCCTGAAGACCAACATTGGTGCAATTGACGACGAGAACAAAATAAGAAGAAAGGAAAAGAAACTCAAATAAGTTCTCAAAGACGCAATTCGTTATGTTGTAGATCCTTCAACTGTGGAAATTCTTGGTAAAGCAGCTCAAGGTTTGTAAATTATTTACATGTTTGTAAATTATTTACATGTTTGTAAATTTGTCTTGTATATGTGTAAATAATGTCATAACTTTGTTAAACAATTTCATAACTTATGTAAATCTCTTAAACTTTGTAAATATCACCTGGTTTACAATACTCCTTTGTAATGTCAGTTTTGAAATGCCTTTGGACTGCTCATTCATTGATTCTCTGACTTGCCAGATTTTGTCATTCCTTGCTGCTCCATCTTTTCCCGTAAATCATGTAGCAAACAATTTTTCTAATTCTTAGCTTGAAATTGACATTTTTGTCCATGTATGCCATTAGCTTAGGTCGACAAATCATCCTGTTAACTGTATATAAAGTAACTTAAATGTTTAAATCTCATCTTTGTCCATGATGAGGGATGATCAAGAATTTAACTCTTTCCACTTATCTGGAATGTCTGAGATTTGCTTGATAGAAAACTCCGCCTTATCATAGGGGTATAAATATTAAAATGTAACCTTTATCTAATAAGGAACCTGATTCAGAAATCAATGTCTGAAATTCTGAAGTAGTAACTCATTTACCCATACCTTCGTATTAATGGGATTTGGAAAGTTTGAAACTCAAAATTTCCATTTGGAAACTTTTAACGGCGATCCTCATGGTAATATATATTTTTGGCCCAGATTCGGGCATTCGGGATTAATAGAAATCCAGAGATTTTGCACCCTGATTAGGGTTCGCATAAGTAGTTGTTTTGATACTCAGATTCGGATATGATAAATAGTGATCTGTAATTTTTGAAACCCATATTCGAGTGATAGATGATACAATTCTCATATAAAAGACCCGAAACCCTAGTTCGGGTATTAATAACAGGTGTTTTGAAATGAGAACCCCGAAACCCAGATTCGGGTACATTAAGATAACCAGTAGTTAATAGAGACCCGAAACCCAGGTTCGGGTATTATGTAGTGAAATTCTGAAATGAATATCCCGACACCCAGATTCGGGTATTAATAATTGTTATTTAGAAATGAGAGTCCCGAAATCCAGATTCGGGTAATAATAAGCAGAGTTCTATCTCACTCCTTGGCCTTTGTCTTCTTTGATATGTATGAACCCTCTAGGTTTTGAATATAAATAATTCGGTTGGTTGCCTCTTGAGCTAGGACGTCTCAGTCCTTGATCGGATATCCTTTTTCTCGAGCTTGAACATCTTAGTTCATAATTTGACGAGCCTCTTCTTGGGCTTGGACAACTTAGTCCATTGCTGAATGTGCCTCCTCTTGGGCTTGGATGTCTTAGTTCATAATTTTATGAGCCTCTTCATGGGCTTGGACATCTTAGTCCATTGTTTGATGAGCCTCTTCTTGGGCTTGGACGTCTTAGTCCATCGTTTGATGGGCCTCTTCTTGGGCCTGGAAGTTTTAGTCCATTGTTGTCTAGTGCTCTTGGTTAGCTCATCTTAGAGTCTGGAACCAAGCACTTACCCGACCTTCCTCCAGGAGGCGCCCTACCCTGGCCCATTAGCGGTGCAGACAGGGGCTTGTTCGGTGCTTTAACCTGGCCATCTTAAGACGCGGCTAAAGGGTTACTCCATCCTCCCTCCAGGAGGTGCCTTACCCTGGCCATAGCATGGCATGGATAAGGGCTTGTTCGGTGCTTTAACCTAGCCATCTTATGGCACCGATAAAAACTTACTCCGTCCTCCCTCCAGGAGGCGCTTTGCCCTGGCTACCTTGGCGTGGAAAGGGGCTTTTCTACCAACTTAGGTAGTATCCAAATTTGAGGAGCATTTCACTCCCAACCATGTAGATTTTCTCTTTTCAGAAAGTAGATCTTTATTAATATTTTTCAAATCCTTTTTACCAATTCAGAGATCTTTCCTTGTCTAAAGAAATTGATGATCATCCCCTACAGGGCTCTGCAATAACTGGTATCATGATCATTCATCATATGAAAGTGACAGAAGGACCCTCCCAAGTTCCTTTCATGTTTTGGCTTCTTCTTTTGTGACGACCAATAGTTAATCTCATCCTTAGTAAGCAAGTAGTCATGTTTCATAGATGTAGTTAAGTTGCATTCTTTTGGAAGTCTAGAGTTGAAGCTTGATTCTTGAGGATGGCACTTTAACTTTTTATTTTTTGGCCTTATCATTTCATGCTCTTCAATTATTTTTCTTTTTGCTACCCTTTGAGTCTCTTGGATTAGAAGTGCTCTTTTTGCAGTTGGTTGCCATTTATGTGCAAAGGCGTTGTAATCATTCGTTATTTCTTTCTCAAAAATTGTGCCTTTGGAATAATGTTGGATTGTTCTTCTCATTTGATTAAAGATGTTGTCACTTCCATATGTTCTTTTTCCAAGTGCAAAGATTGGGGTAGGGACAACATGAAAGAGGTTTAAACTCCATTTTTCAGGGTCATAAGATTCTACTTTCTTTTTGTTTATAATTCTTAAGACTTCGAGCCTTAGTCTTTGTTCTTCATCTTGATTGGAGCTTGTGATGTTTATTTGGGAGAATCTCGTCAAATGTGGTTCAGAGGACCCTTGTTCAAATCTTTTAAATCTTCTGGCCATGATCAAACCAAAGTGAATAAACTTGGTGTAGGATTGATCGAAGGGGGATAAGAGAATAGTCGTGTTAGGGGGTTAACCACAAGGTCGGAGATTCATGTCCTCCTTCTAGCGACAAAAATGATAACAAGATTTCTTGTCAACACCCCCAAATTAATGTTAAGAAAGATGGATATCCTTTGTAAGAGCAGTGAACAAGATTCCCTTGGGAATTGCCTTTCAACTTGGTTTTCTTTATGATAATTTTCCAATCTGTCCTTTCGACGTTGTCGAATGGTTTAGTCTTTGAATTGTATAACTTTCCGACCATGTTGAGCTAGTATGGGGTCTCTTGCAAAGATTTACCTTTTGTTTAGGTCGAAATTCTCTGGGTTAAGCCCCTAAAAGGTAGGTTTCAATCTAATCGAAGGCTAAGGTGATAGCTCTCCTTGGGTTTAGGCTAGAAATTATATACTTGAGTGGATATGAAGTAGGCTTCGACCTTGTCGAAAGGTTAGATCACCGAATATATGGATTCGAAAGGTATCTGTGTTGTTAAAGCATAAAGAGCTGACGACTGACCTTGTCGAAAGGTTCAATCCACAAAGTTGGTGACTTCGAAAGGTTGCAAAATATGTTTGGACTAGAGGTATTGTCGACCTTATCGATAATAACCTTTCGATGAGGTTGAACCCAAAAAATAGTATAGAATATACCGGTGTATGATTTTTGTTTGATGATAATAAACATATATATATTCGTTTCAATGTATTTGTTATTGTACTATTTTATTTTTCCACATTATTAAATAAATATTTGTTGAATAAAATAAATAACTCGGAATTCTTATCTAAACAAATATTTTATTCAAACAAATATTTTATTACAAATTCAAATAGTACAAATTTAAGCTCTCACTATATTTATACAATTCCAAATAGAAGTTTCAATTACAACACAATTTTCACTATACAATTTTACATACATATTTCACCTCACTACATATTCACTCTTCACTCATATTTGATCTTCAACTCTGTTCCAGTCTGTATCCATCATCTGAACTATCTGCCAAAAAACATTGAAGCGGTAAAATTGAAAAAGAAATATTTTGCAGTGCACAATGAAGTGTGTGTTTGAAAATATTGTTTGCCTCGGTTATTTGGGTTGTTCGTCATCATTTTTTTAATTCATCTTACGTGAACAACTTGTGACATGCATAGTGTATCACTGTACATGGCACAAGGTCGTGCACACCGATATACACTTGCTTGTTAAAATTTGCAGGGACAGGTGAGCACAAGGTCAAACCCAAGCCAAGAATGGATTCAACTCAAGTGCAATGCAAAAATAAATAACAACATGATGGCAACTCAACTAGACCGATCAAGACATCATTCAGGCAAGAACAGACCAGTGTGGATGTGTAGTGCAAAACAATAACATTTACATGAATGCTCACAACAACAACAAAAAGCTTTAGACATAAATGGGTTAACATGAATGCAAAACGACAACACACACTAGACTTCAAAGTGCACCAGACATGTACAAATAAGCAGAAACCCCGCAAGAAAAGCCAGCAAGTCTAACAAGCACAGTGACATGTATATACATATGCAACAGAGGTGACATCAAGAACATGACGGCAGCTTACCCAAGTGCAGACTCATGAAGATCCAAACAACATGCAACCAACACTACAATAACAAGAATAACAATCAACCCAGAAAAATTTCCACGCACAATGAATAACAATCAAGTTCAGTTGCAATATGACATGAAAATATACAAAATTTCCAAGCAAAATCAGAATTCAGGTATGAAGGCACCAAGTTTATCAACCCAACAAACACTGAATAGAATACAAGGAAATGGACATGGAACTCGACCAGCAACTTGCACAAGTATACACACATAGATGTACACAGTAAACAGCAAGTATGCACTTGCATAAGGGTAATTAAATTCGAGCAAAGCAACAACACAGCAATGGTCAGTACATATGGATATGGATATGTATACAGGCATTCAATATGCAAGCATTCAGGCAGTTCTCTTAAATAGCACAAGAATGAAGCAAACCTGATATAGGAGCATCAACATAACCAGACTCGAGCAACTGCTCATGGACATAGCAAACTACATAACTCAGGTCAGGCTAAGAGATGCATCAGTACTAAACATGACAACATATACATGGACATGTCTACGATTAAACAATGGAGCATGGACCCAGCAAAAATAAAATGAAATGAACCAGAGGGCACAAACCAAGCATGAAAATATCACACCAGCATGGATGGTCAGAGCAAGGTACAAAGCACACACATACAACAAATCAAAATCAAGTCAGAATTCGGGTCAAAAATAAAGATGCCAATATATCAGCAAGGAGTTGTTTCAAAAAGGAAATGACCAAACGAAAAAGACCATTGACGTGTTAAAAAAATTGAAAACTGTCGGTAGCAGTTTACAAAGTCAAGGAAATTCAATCAAAGTTCGTAAAGAAACAAATTTCAGAAAATGGAACAGAAAATGATGAACAAGTCGTAGGTAGCAAAGAACGGAACCGATTCAAATATATTTAAGCAAATTCGAATATATCAACCAATGAACAACTCAGAAATCATCACAGTCGCTCGATCAAGAATTGAATGGCCGAGAAAAGCAATTGACAAATTCAAATCAAATATAGGAATTGAAATTATAGGGTTTTGATCCCTATAAATGCCCAATTCATCATTGACAAATCATGAAAGTTCAAAAAATAATCACCGAAAGCATTCAAGAGATAAAAACATACCAAAGTCGAACTCAAATCCTCTGGAGAAATCGAAGATGATCAAAGAGGCACAAAATCCAATTCATCAGAATCGATCAACTAAACCAACGGAGCGGATTCAAAAGCTCCAAAATTGTTGAAGCCCAAAGATTTGTAGCAACCTAAACTTATCAAAGATTCAATTCAAGGCAAACGATTTCCAAGCGGTGGCTTCAACAAAACCCTAAATCAAAGAATAGCGAAAGAGAAAGAGGAATAATTGGCCTGGATATACAAATAAGAATAAGAGGATTATCTTATCTTTTGGACCGCACTGTTTTTTATTTGGGCCAATACTATTTTTGATTCGGGCTAAATTTTAATTTAGGGTTTTATTTAAATTTTTATTTTTTCTTTCTTAACTTTGTAAAAACTCTAGTTTTTAACTAGGTTACAAACTATGTGGCGTAGTTCGGAGAATTCGCAACTTAGTGGCTGAGTTGTGGTAGGGTTTTGAGCTTAGAGTTAGGTAAATCGATTTAGCGGGTATCGTAAGTTTATGTGTTTTTGTAAGCGTCTGATTACTTAATTTCTAGTAGAAACCTTAGGGGCAGCACGTAGGCAGGTTTTTTGCCAAAGCTGGGTAAAACTAAGTGTGATCTTCACTGCATTACTTCCTGTTTTTGTTTTTACTTCCGCATTAATTTTTAGTAGACCCTATTCACCCTCATCCCCCTTCTAGGGTGAATACGATCCTACAAGTGGTATCAGAGCTAGGAACAAAAATCATTTTTTTTAATTTTTTTTAAATGGCTTCTTTTAATAATGTTTTCATTGAAGGTCAATCCATAGCTAGACCACCCATGTTCAATGGTGAATATGCATATTGGAAAACTAGAATGAAATTATTTCTAAAAACCATAGATGAATGGAATATTATTAAAACGGGATATAGCACACCAACGGTAATGGTAGATAATCAAGAAGGTGATAAACCTATGGACCAATGGACAGATCTTGAAAATAAACTGCAAACTTCTAATGCCAAAGCTATGAATTCTATTATTTGCTTATTAGATCAAATTGAATTTAACCGTGTCTCACATTGTCTAACTGCACAGGAAATCTTGAACATGCTTGAAGTGACTCATGAAGAAACCTCCCAGGTTAAAGAATCTCGCCTTGCCATGCTTAGTAGCGAATACGAGAACTTCACAATGGCAAAGGATGAAAGTGTCAAAGAAATGTAAGGCGACTTTCTAATCTTGTATACAAATCAAAATCTCTAGGAAGACCATACACAGAACTGGAAATAGTCCGAAAGATCCTCAGAATTTTTCCACAAAATTTTGAAGCAAAGGTGACTACCATCCAATAATCAAAGGATCTGAAACAGGTTAAAGTTAAAGAACTCATCGGAAACCTCACCACTTATGAGCTAGAAATCAAATTCAAGGAAGAACGTGAAGGAGGAGATACGTAAAAGAAATCAATAGCTCTCAAAGGAATGATGGAAAGTGAAGATGATGGTGATGATGAAGGAGCAGCTGAACTGGCACTGATAATAAAGAGATTCAAAAGGTGGAACCGCAAATATGAAAATCTAGCTCTAAATCAACAACTAAAGAGCAGAATCATCAAAGTTCTAGACAACTCAGAAAAGCAGGAGATCATTTGTCACAAGTGCAATAAACCTGGTCATATCAAGCGAAATTGTCCTCAAAATCGATTCAGCAAAGGAAAGAAACCGAAAAGGAGAAGTTTTGCAGTAACTTGGAATGAAAGTGATGAAGATGATAATGAAAGCACTAGCAATGAGAGTGAAAAAGCTAATTTGTGTTTTTTAGGAGAAACAAGTGACAATGACGATGACGAGCCAAGTGATGTATCAAAACTTACTCACTCGCAATTACTTATATATTTTCATAAAGTAAATGGTTGTTTTGTAGGGAGATGTACGCTAAAATTAAATCACAAAAAGATAGTTTGATGGAACTAAATATGCAGCTTGATCAAATGGTTCAAAACTATAGAAATAAGAGCCCTAAGTGTGATAAGTGTCCATCATTAGAAGAGAAAATAAAAAAATCAGAAACTAAAATTAAATCGCTTGAAAATGAAATTCTAATTTTGAAAGAAAGTGAAAATACTAGGAGAGAAAATTCTATTAAAAAGTGCACTTTGTTATTAAATGAAAATGAATCTCTCAAGTCACAAGTCCAACAATTGTTTAACACTTTAGGAAAATTCTCCAACGGTAAAAAATCACTAAATATGCTATTAGGGAAACAAACTGTTAATACTATTAGACAGGGACTTGGGTATACTCAATTTGAAAAAGGTAGAAGTGAAACTGATCATGTCAACTCCAAGTGCACGATGTGTGGAAAAATTGGACACAATCAAAACAATTGCTAGTATATACCCAAACACACGAAAACCATACCAATTTGGGTTCCTAAAGGCATGAATGTAAAATCCCTTAAAATCAAACAAATCTAGGTGCCAAAAGGAACAAACATAGACTGTCTTGGTTCTACTCAAACTTGTTTTGCAAAATTCTTTGTCACTAACAATCATAGACCTATGAAAACAAATAGGTCACTAAACTCTTTTCTCGTGTAGGTGTGTTGGTAGGCTAAGGAACAGCAAGAGTGGTACCTAGATTCTAGCTGTTCCAGGCACATGACGGACGACAAATCAAAGTTCCTTAGCCTATAGAAGCACAAAGGTGGTATAGTCACAATGGGAAACAACGATAAATGTAAAATTATCAGTAAAGGTAAAGTAGGTAATGACACATTTACCTTAAACGATGTATTATATGTTGAAAATATGCACCATAATCTGATTTCAATCAGCCAGTTATGTGATAAGGGAATGAATGTTGTTTTTGATTCTGACTTGTGCAAAATTGTTTACCAATCATTAAAAAGAAACATTATTTTCAGGTAAGACGAAAGGTAATATATACTCTCTATCTTTTGATGATCTCACTCTTTCAAAATGTTTGGTAGCTAAGGATGAAGAAGTAAACTTATGGCATAGACGATTAGGACATGCTAGCATGAATCTGTTAAAAAAATTCAAAAAGAAAAGATTTGGTAAGTGGTTTACCATCTCATGATTTCAAAACAGAAACTCTATGTAAAGCATGTACTATGGGAAAACTTAAAAAATCATCTTTTCATGCCAAGAACACCGTAAGTACTTCTAGAGTCCTTGAACTAGTTCATATGGATCTGTTTGGACCTAACAATATTGCAAGTTTAGGTGGTAAGAAATATTTTTTTGTATTGGTTGATGATCTCTAGATACACGTTGGTATACTTCTTAGCTAAAAAATCAGAAACTTTCTCATACTTCACTAAATTCACAAAATTAGTTCAAAATGAAAAAGGAGTTTCTATTATTTCACTAAAAAGTGATCATGGTGGAGAATTTGAAAATTATGAATTTGAAAATTTTTGTGATGAAAATGGATTTAAACATGAATTCTCTGCCCCACGTACTCCACAATAAAATGGAGTAGTCGAGAGAAAGAATCGAACTTTACAAGAGTTGGCTAGATCTATGAAAATGAGTATGAACTACCCTTGTCCTTTTGGGAAGAGGCGGTAAATACAGCTTTTTATGTAATGAATAAAATCATGATTAGGCCGATTCTTAAGAAAACACCATATGAACTATGGTTCAACAAAAAGCCAAACGCTGCATATTTCAAAAAATTTGGTTGTCCATGTTTTATTCTCAATACAGGCGATCAACTGGGAAAATTTGAGCCAAAAGCTGACGAAGGCATGTTCATGGGATACTCTTCCAGAATCAAAGCTTATAGAGTATACAACAAGAGGACAAGAACAATCGTGGAGTCAATCAATGTGAAATTTGATGAAGGCATTGATGATCAAAGAAAGGAAACAATCAAAAGCAATGTCGAAGAGGAGAACGAAAAAGATGAAAGTGAAAATCCAAAAGAAACTACAAACGCAGAAGAAGTCCAAAGAAATATGGAACCAGAGAGATTGAAATTCAAAGTAGATCATCCTCCAGAATTGGTTATAGGTAATCCTACCGCAGGTATTCAAACTCATTCCTCCTTTAGAAATTTATGTGATTTGTGTTTATACAGTTGATTTATTTTAGAAATTGAACCGAAAGACATAGAAACAGCTCTCAATAATGAGAGTTGGTTTATGGCTATGTAAGAAGAGCAAAATCAATTTAAACGAAATGATGTTTGGATTCTAGCACCTAGATCTAATGATTATCCAGTTGTAGGAACAAAATGGGTTTACAAAAATAAATTTGATGATTCTGGAAATGTGATTAGGAACAAAGCTAGGTTAGTTGCTAAAGGTTATAATCAAATTGAAGGAATTGATTTTGATGAAACTTTCGCACCAGTAGCAAGACTAGAATCCATTAGAATCTTGCTAGTTTTTGCTTGTTATAAAGGATTTAAACTAAGAGAAATGGATAATAAAAGTGCTTTTCCTAATGGAATTTTGAAAGTGGATGTATTTGTTGAACAACCTGAAGGTTTTGAAAGTCAAGAATACCTTAACCATGTATATAAACTTAAGAAAGCACTATATGGATTAAAACAAGCCCCTAGGGCTTGGTATGAATGTCTAGCACTTATCTCCTTGAAAATGGGTTCAAAAAGGGATGTGTAGACACCATATTATTTCTATTGCACGAAAATGATGACCTATTAATTGTTCAAATATATGTTGATGACATTATTTATAGTGCCACTAACAACCTTTTATATGAGAAATTTGAAAAAGTCATGCAGGAAAAGTTTGAAATGAGCTTAGTAGGAGAGTTAAAATTCTTTTTAGGATTTCAAATCAAACAAAGCGAAAAAGGTACATTCATCTCTCAAACAAAATATATCAGAGAGCTTGTCAACAAATTTGGATTGAAAGATGCTATACCTGCAAAAACTCCCATAAGCACAACAGTTAAACTCAACAAGGATGAAAAAGGTAAAGTAGTTGATTAAAAGAAATATCGAGGTATGATTGGATCACTTCTTTATCTTACTGCTTCTAGACCAGACATTATGTTCTCTATTTGTTTATATGCACAGTTGCAATCAAATCCAAAAGAATCTCATCTAAAAGCTGTAAAAAGGATTATAGGGTATCTGTTGCACACCTCACGGTTTGGTCTATGATATCCAACTAATGATACCTTTGAGTTAAAAAGATATTCAGATGAAGACTATGCTGGTAGTCTAGATGATAGAAAAAGTACTGGTGGAACGTGTTTTATGTTGGGACATTCGTTAGTTGCATGGTCAAGTCAAAAACAAAATTTTATTGCATTATCTACCACTGAGGCAGAGTATATTGCTCTAAGCGGTTGCTCTGCTTAAATTTTATGGATGATACAAACTTTGCAAGACTATGGTCTAAATATTAAATGAGTTCCACTTATGTGTGATAGTAAAAGTGCAATTGCCCTCACAAATAATCATGTACATCATTCTCGCACCAAGCATATAGATGTTAGACATCATTTCATTAGAGATCACATTTCCAAAGAAAATATCTGCATAAACTTTATTTCAACTGATTCTTAATTGGCATACAATTTTACAAATCCCCTTCCAGAGAATAGTTTGTGTCGACTTCGTCTCGGTTTAAGCATTTTAGAAATGTGATTTCATTTTTATTTTTTAGATTTGACCTTAAATGCCTATGTTAACTAATCTGACTCCCTATTGATTATCGAAAAGATAAATAGTGACTCAAAAAAGTGATTAGTGATGATCTTGATCATACATTATGTCTTGAGAGGGTATATTTAGAAATTTTCTTTAAAAATTTAAACAAAATTTGTAATAACTTTGGTTGGTAAAAATTCCATGACCATCTCTATTCCTATCATATTTCTGTGACTATCACCCATCAAAATCCAATATAGTATGTCAAAATGTGGTATTTAAACAGGAAATTATTCTTATTTTTAATTAGCAATAAAATCATCCAAAAGTACTCACTCTCATTTAAAAGTCCTCACGGTTATGCATGGGTGAACTACTTGAAATCTCTGATTATGTGCTTTCATGTTCATTTAAAAGTACTCACGGTTATGCATGTATGGAACACATATCAAAATTGGATGAAATAGGCGAGTTGATTCTAACCCCATTTAAAAGTCCTCACGGTTATGCGTGGTTAGAAGATGCTTGGAATTCATTTTTAATAAACATAGAGAATACTACTAATCTTATTTAAAAGTCTTAATGGTTATGCATGGTTAGCAAGTATTTAAAAAATTGTCATAAATATACCACAAGTGAACACAACTATATGGTTTTCTATGCCGACATCACCCCTATCGCTCTAAAATGGAATATGCGCCTAACAAATTATTTATGATTTTTGTTTGCTTTTTTTTTTGAAATTTAATATCTATACTCGATTAGGTATTAATGTTGTATTAATGTCTATCACTTTATCACTCTTATCTAACACTGTTGCTCTTTTGCTGATAACAAAAGGGGGAGAGATGTTAATATTTTGGCAAGTAAGTCATATTTTTTGAGTCGTTTTTTAATCGCATATTCTCATCTAGGTTCATTTTACATTTGTTTTTTATTTGCATATTCTCTTTTTTATTTTCATGCATATGTGAAGGTGGAGCTTTGTTGTAGGAGGAGTATACAAATAGGGGGAGCTAATAGAATTCATCAAGACCAAATACATTTAATAGGGTCAAAATCTTAATATATGTTTGTTATCATCAAAAGGGGGAGATTGTAAAATATACTAGTGTATGATTTTTGTTTGATGATAATAAACCTATATATATATATATATATATATATATTCGTTTAAATGTATTTTTTATTATACTATTTTATTTTTCCACAAAATTAAATAAATATTTGTTGAATAAAATAAATAACTCGGAATTCTTATTTAAACGAATATTTTATTCAAACAAATATTTTATTACAAATTCAAATAGTACAAATTTAAGCTCTTACTATATTTATACAATTCCAAATGCAAGTTTCAATTACAACACAATTTTCACTATACAATTTTACATACATATTTCACCTCACTACATACTCACTCTTCACTAGTATTTGATCTTCAACTCTGTTCCAGCCTGTATCCAGCATCTGAACTATCTGCAAAATAAACATTAACGCGGTAAAATTGAAAATGAAATATTTTTCAGTGCACATTGAAGTGTGTATTTAAAAATATTGTTTGCCTCAGTTATTTGAGTTGTTCGTCATCATTTTATTAATTCATCTTACGCGAATAACTAGTGACATGCACAGTGTATCACTGTACATGCCACAAGGTCGTGCACACCGATATACACTTGCTTATTAAAATTGCAGGGACAGGTGAGCACAAGGTCAAACCCAAGCCCAGACTGGATTCAACTCAGGTGCAATGCAAAAACAAATAACAACATGACAATAACTCAACTAGACCGGTCAAGACATCATTCTGGCAAGGATAGACAAGTGTGGATGTGTAGTGCAAAACAACAACAACATTTACATGATTGCTCACAACAACAACAAAACGCTTCAGACATAAATGGGTTAACATGAATGCAAAATGACAACACACACTAGACTTCAAAGTGCACCAGACATGTACAAATAAGCAGAAACCACACAAGCAAAGCCAACAAGTCTAACAAGCACAGTGACATGTATATACATATGCAACAGAGGTGACATCAAGGCAACATGATGACAGCTCAACCAAGTGCAGACTAATGAAGATCCAAACAACATGCAAACAGCACTACAATAACAAGAATAACAATCAACCCAAAAAAATGTCCAAGCAAAATGAATAACAATCAAGTTCAGTTGCAATATGAACATGAAAATATACAAAATGTCCAAGCAAAATCAGAATTCAAGTATGAAGGCACCAAGTTTATAAACCCAATAAACACTGAATAGAATACAAGGAAATGGACATGGAACTCAACCAACAACTAGCACAAGTATACACACATATATATACATAGTAAACAACAAGTATGCACATGCACAGGGGCGATTAAATTCGAGCAAAGCAACAACACAGCAATGGTCAGTACATATGGATATGGATATGTATACAGGCATTCAATATGCAAGCGTTCGGGCAGTTATCTTAAACAACACAAGCATGAAGCAAACATGATATAAGAGCATCAACATAACCAGACTCGAGCAAATGCTCATGGACATAGCAAACTACATAACTCAGGTCAAGCTAAGAGATGCATTAGTACTAAACATGACAACATATACATGGACATGTCTAAGATCAAACAATGGAGCATGGACTCAGCAAAAATAAAACGAAATGAACCAGAGGGCACAAACCAAGCATGAAAATATCATACCAGCATGGATGGTCAGAGCAAGGAACAGAGCACACGCATACAACAAATCAAAATCATGTCAGAATTTGGTTCAATAATAAAGATGCCAATATATCAGCAAGGCGTTGTTTCAAAAAGGAAATGACCAAACGAAAAAGACTGTTGACGTGTTAAAAAATAGAAAACTATCGATAGCGGTTTGAATAAAGTCAAGAAATTCAATCAGAGGTCGTAAAGAAACAAATTTTAGAAAATGGAACAGAAAATGATGAACAAGTCGTAGGCAGCAAAGAACGGAACCGATTCAAACATATTTAAGCAAATTCGAATATATCAACCAATGAACAAGTCAGAAATCATCACAATCGCTCAAGCAAGAATCAAATGGCCAAGCAAAGCAATTGACAAATTCAAATCAAATATACGAATTGAAATTATAGGGTTTTGATCCTTATAAATGCCCAATTCATCATCGACAAATCATAGGAGTTCAAAAAATAATCACCGAAAGCATTTAAGAGATAAAAACATACCAAAGTCGAACTCAAACCCTCTGGAGCAATCGAAGAACACTGATCGAAGAGGTACAAAATCCAATTCATCAGAATCAATCAACTAAACCAACAGAGAGGATTTAAAAGCTGCAAAATTATTGAAACCCGGAGATTCGTAGCAACCCAAACTTATCAGAGATTCAATTCAAGGCAAACAATTTGCAAGCGGTGGCTTCAATCAAAGAATAGCGAAAGAGAAAGAGGAATAATTGGCCTGGATATACAAATAAGAATAAGAGGATTATCTTATCTTTTGGACCGCACTGTTTTTTTATTTGGGCTGATACTATTTTTGATTCGGGCTAAATTTTAATTTAGGGTTTTATTTAAATTTTTATTTTTCCTTTCTTAACTTTGTAAAAACTCTAGTTTTTAACTAGGTTACGAACTACGTGGTGTAGTTCGGAGAATTCACAATTCAGTGGCTGAGTTGTGGGTTTTGCGCTTAGAGTTAGGTTAATCGATTTAGCGGGTATCGCAAGTTTAAGTGTTTTTGTAAGCATCTGATTACTTAATTTCTAGTAGAAACCTTGGGGGCAGCACGTAGGTAGGTTTTTGCCAAAGCTGGGTAAAACTATGTGTGATCTTCATTGCATTACTTCCTGTTTTTGTTTTTACATCCGCATTAATTTTTAGTAGACCCTATTTATCCCCCCCTCTAGGGTGAAAACGATCCTACAAATAGAAGTTAACCCAACAAAAGTTTTAGTTAACAGTAAAGTAACTAACACAGCTAAAGACTTCCCTTTATGTTGCTAAGCAAGCATCATTTCATTAAATTACCAAATTAACCACTTCGCAAATTAGGGTTACAATGCTTTTATCAAGAAAGTACAAGTTTAGAATGAGGGAAAAAGGATCCCCAAAATGTGACCCCTTAGGTCTTATTGATAGATGCAGGCGGCACACCTTTCGAACCCATGCTTTCGACAGGGTCGGAAGGTCCCCCTTTTATATGCAGTTATGAACTTTTTGACTTTGTCGAAAGGTTTTCCCCTCATATATCATTATTAACCTTTCGACGTTATCGAAATGTTTGCCTTTCTTATGCCTTCATTAACCTTTCGTCTTTATCGATGGGTTTGCCTTCTTTATACTGTTGTGAACCCTTCGAGCTTGTCGAAAGGCTTATCTTCACTTGAATGGACTGAACCCTTCAACCTTGTCGGAAGGTTTTCTCTTCATTTGAATGTTGTTGAGAGCTGTGCTACCTCTCGACGTTGTCGAAAGGTTTTCTTTCATCCCTTTGCCTTTGCTGACTTCTGCATGTTGCTTTCTTCATAGAACCTTTCGATGTTGTCGAATGGTATCCTGATGAGTCTTAAGCGGTTCGAAAGTCTTGACATGTTTTCGAAAAGGTTACCAAAGGGTTGCTAATACTTGCTTTGACTTCTTCATCTTCTTCGAAAGGTAGGAGCTCCCAGGATATTGTGAGATGAAACTTCCGACCCCTTCGAAAGGTTAGAGGCTGTTAAACTCTGATGTCTGCATCCCTTCGACTCCTTCGAAAGGTTTAGTCTGAACTTCTCTTTCTTTGTCTTTGTTGAAGGACCTTTTGTCTTAGTCGAAGGGTGGATTTTTTTGGAATAACACACACAGTCCATTCTTTAGAAATATATTTCTTTTCTTTCACACTTTAGGCAAAAAAATAAATAAATGAGAAAAAATATTTATAGATGATCAATTTCAATGAACGAACAAAATATTATTAGGTTAATATTTGTTTATACTTTTAAAGGTAACATTATATTTTAAGTATTTGTGTACGATTGAAATAAGATATCATATACTCGATATATATAAAAACATGATTATAATTGTTATCTTACATGCATGACAAACAAGCCAGGTTAAAATTACATTGGGCTGACAATTGGTTGCAAAAACGCAAAAAATATTATAAGCATTCGTATCGATGTTGAGTTGATGCGTCTAACAAAATTGGTGTCCAATGTGTAAATGGGCTCACGAAGAAAACTCACTATCAATGTTTGGACAATTATACCATATGACAAATAAAAATGAATGAAGACTAATTACTTGAAAAAAGAAAAGGTGATGAAATATTAAATAAGAGTCAAATTTAAATGTAAATTATGTTTGAATGTAGAGTTAGATATTAAGCAATGTCAGTTGGTTAAAGGAGGGGAGATTTACAGAGGTTTCCATTCAATTAATTGTTTGGATGAATTTACAAGCAAAAAATGAAGATTGGTAATGGGCACAATTGTTATTGAAATTTTTACTTTCTGCTGGTGGAAATCAACATAATTTATCTTCGAGTAACACATAGATTTTGGTTAGTAATTAAATCAGATTAACTTTGGGTCCTTCTTGCATTTTAGAATTCATTATTTTACTATATACAATTCCTACTTTAACTTCAGGAGTTTTTGCGTCTGTGCCTATATAGGTTCCTATTTTATAAATACAAATGATTGATTGTGCTTCTTTACACCATTTGATCCCAAATTTATCACTGAATTTTTATCTTCAAATAAATGTCATGTAAAATATTTTTTTATATCCAAAAGTATTTTGTATAATAGTTTGAATTACACTTATTATCATATTATTTTAGGTATTATATTTGCATGAATATTTGAAGTAAAAGGGAAAATTATATGGTTATATCAAATATTTAATTACACTATATATATATGTTACGTATTATGTTATCTGTAAAATATAATGTTTCGAATCTACTGTGATATTTTCCTAATTTGATTATTATTGTGTAATGTCATAAAGTGTAATAATGAAAATGTTGAAATGCAATTTCTTTGAACCTAATTTTAATATAGTTTCACTTTGTTTACAGTTTCTCTATTCCAGGTTTTAAATGCTACTATCAAAAAAACTGTGCATAAATTTAAATTTATATGTTAAATATAGGATAAAATTATATTTCACTTAAATTTGAAAATTAATAAATAGGCATGGTTAGTAAGGCAATATTTACACATTTAGGAACAACTGATATTTAATGTTATTTTTTATTATATAAAACCATTATGTTTTAAGTATTAATTATACTTTGTATGCTTCGAGATTGATTAAAAAAATTATCAATATACTTTTGTTGTTAGTGTTAAAGAAAAAGCCAACCAAAAGAATTACAATCCATAAACATCAGCTTCATATAACTTCAAATTTCAAAAAATGCAATGTCAAAACTATATCGTGAAACCCATGTGCATAACATTAGTTAAACTCTAACCATTTACATCATGTTATTGATAGTTTATTATGCAAATCATATAAACATAATATTCAACTTTTCTCACTAGAATTTAAAGGTTTTATAACTTTGATTGTTGGGTCTGTATGCATATATTAGATTTTGTACTTTTTTGAGAGAAATGTGTGATCCTCTAAAATAGAGGAGAGCACACATGTACATACATACATATATATATATACACATATATATACATATATATATATCACCAAAAACACCAAAAATAAAGGAGTTTCCAACATGCATGGCCGGTAACAAAATATTTTGTGCTTATATGCAAAGTATAACTTTGGAATGTTGAATAAAGTTATTTTGAATTTTATGATTTCATAAATAAATTAGATTTTGGACTTGTATGTAAATTATGATTTTGGAATGTATTTTGGTTTTATGATTTGTATGCATAAACAGAAAACAATATCATGATTTATTAATTAAAATATGCATAAATTTCAAAATTAATTCTAAAATGGAATGTATGTAAATATGTCATCATTGATTATAGTTAAACCATTGTCAGTTATTTCCATTGGTTAATGATATGTAATGCCCCACTCCTAGACCCTCATCAGCAAAGAGTATTACGGAGGTAATACCGTCTGCTAATGCGGAGAATAGAGTATAATGGAAGCGACCAAGTGTAATCATGCTATAACTATCTACTAAATACGTCGAAGAGTGGTATCAATTTTTTGTTCCAGATCCAGTGGTTCGACATATTTAATAAACACTTATAACGAAACTACAAATGGCTAGTGATTTATCAGAACAAGCATAATAACATAGATGAATAACATCATAGAACAACATCGGATATCATAACAAAGTCACAGCACAATACATCATCAAGTACATGTCCAAATAAAACGTAATAAGTGGCTACACAACCACCGCTCACACATGTGAGTCAAAAATATGTACATCAGATAGTATCAATAACAAAGTGACATAAAGATGGACTATATAAAAGAAGCTATCTATCTATAGCGGATATGTCCAAAGCGGAAGCACAAGACCAAGCTAAGTCCAGCGACCTAACCTAAAACAACTCGGTCTGACCCGAGCATAAAATACTCGGGTCAGGCTAGCTAAACAAATCAATTAGACAAACTGAGGGATAATAATGCGGTAACAGATAATGGTATAATACTTTTCCAAAGAAAAGAGCAATAAATATCCACATTACTAAAATGAACGATAGCATAACCACTACACAAAGTGAACTCTCCCAAAGAGAGGTATAATATCATAATGTCAAATAACATTGCCTCATCTCATCGGCATAATCAATAAGTAACAAAAGTGGTTTACGGAATATAGCTCCTACATAGAAGAAATCCCGAAACTGTGCTCAAAGGCAATAACAAAATAATATGGATCACTATCCATAATCAATGCCACAGCAAAAGAGTAGCTCCACCGAGCAATAATAAATATCTCAAAAATCAATGCAACAAAGCAAGGCCGATAGTGTCCATCGACACTATAACTCCACAGGATAGTCGCACTTACATCGTGTGGTTCCATAAAACCATCGCCGAACGGCACTACTCAAGTGAAGTATAAATCCACAGGAAAATATGCACGTGCTCCGACACTTAGTTGTTGTTTCCAAGTACTGTAAAAGATAGCGTACGCCCTGGAGCGATATGCTAGTAGGCGGTACTCCCATTGGAGTAGATGTCACTCAGATTAACGCCTAAAATCCTGCTCACGCAAGAGCAAGTGTCACACAGGGAGGTGCCACTCAGGCTATGACCACTCAAGGTCTAGTACTGGCTTTCACTCAGGAGATGTGTCACCAACATCCGGAGAGGAACCCGAAAAGAGTTAACACAATGTCCCATAACCACCGGTTCGCACTGAACGGTTTCCTAACCTTCTATCAAATTCACAACAAAAGCAGTATAAAAGTCTATCTCATCTCATCGATAAACGAAGCCAAAAGGCCAGAACGATCAATCGAAATGGTCGGGGGTTAAGCAGAAAGGAAAATGCACGGGTTCATAGGCCGTGTTTTTCCCCAACCGTTTAATCGTCTCTCCACTTCTCTCGAAGTGCAAAAGAGTGTGTGTGGAGTTTTATTCTAGAAAATAATTGTGGAAAACGGATTTTTAATTGTTTAAAATAACTTTTAGAAATAGCCTTTGAAATTCTCCTATTATGGAGTAAATAATTTAATAATTAAAAATAATACTAAATAATAGTATCAAAAAGCCATTTGAGTATAAAAAATCACTTTAAAACACTTAATAAAACCCGTGATGTGAACCAAAGTTCAATAATTTATTTGGACCCGCAACTTGAATCCAAAAGGTCTAAAAATTTGCAGGCATGTAGTCTAACACCCCTGCTCCATAACGCAAAAAGAATCGTCTGAATCCGACTAGAAACGGAGTCACGGCGACGTCTCAAAGTCGGACCAAAACAGAAAATAAACACTGTTTAAACACAGTTTCTGGGTGCTACTTTGGGCATAAAAATGAAATACCAAACGCACCCAGAATTGAACCAAATTCTTCAGAGTTGAAGATCTCGACCTCATCATTCAAACCAGTCCAAAATCGATAAAATCCGACATCGGACCTGCTCGCAGCGAGGTTACGAAGTTGGATGTTTGCACTGAAATATAACCATTGTTTTTACACAGTTTCTAGGTGCTACTTCGGCGATACAAACGGAGTATCAAACACACCCAGATCTGAACCAAATTTTGCAGAGTTGAAGATCTCGGTCTCATCTTTCCAAAGAGACCGAAATAGATGAAATCCAACATCGGACCTGCTCGTAGCGCCTTTTTCCTTAACCGAATGGTCTAGCTGTCTATCTGAGGCTGGTGCCCAAGAGTGATTAGCTGATGCGGGGTATGAGAATACCTCCGCCAATACCAATATAGGAACCACGAAATCCATTCAAAAAAGCAAACTTGTGAACAATGTCCCTTCCTTTGAACCAACCGAAAACAGAATCAGCAGTTTCAATAGTCGTGAAGTTGGATGTATGACTGGAATATAGGGTGAACACACTAATACTTAGCCGAATTTAACTAGCAATGTTACCTCTTTCCTAAGCCATAGAATAACCAAACACAAGAGTATGAAATCCCCAAGCAATGAGAAGAAGATCAAAGAGCTTCAACAATCAAAATGCATAAAAAAACAAGGATTACAAAATAATTTCAGAAATTAAACAATGGATTAGAGGTGGGTTTTGTGATTGCTATTTCCTTCCAATGATTAGATTAAAACCCCTTTGACTTTGATGAAGATTAATGAAGCTTTGCTCTAGGTTTGAAGGCCATTATTTAGTGTTTTGCTCTAGGGTTTAAGTGTTTATGGAATGAGATGTTGGCTGAAATAAATGGGTAGAAGATGGTTTATAGGCTAATGGAAGTGGGTTAGTGGGCCTAATACCCATTAGGACTTGGAATACGTTCTATATTTCAAGTTATATAATTTCTCTAAGTACAAACTACACATTATTAACCCATAAAATTTTAAAATATGTTACCAAAATAATTTAGCTATAGTTATAAAATTTTACATCACAATATTTGCCAACTTACAATTTAACCCCTAATTATCCCAAAACACCTTTTAGTCAAAATTGCCCAAAAATCACCGTTTTGCAATTAAATTGTAAATTAAATTCCCAATTCAAATATTGCACTATTTTACACATATAAAATTTTGCAATATTATAAATTTCCATTTACCCTAATTAATTTCTCCACACTTAAGCCCAAAAATATTAATTTATTCAAAATAACTAACTTTTGAACAAATTAGCCACATTAAAAAAAGTTAATATTAGGCTCAGATCCCTAGTAAGTTTCAAAATACACAAAAACCCCAGTAAAAAAAAGTGTGTAAATTAGGTCCCTAGAACTAAGTTACTAAGTAATTGCATATAGTTATGCAATTTTTTTGGTGAATAATTGCGGAATTTTCCGCAACTTTTTGAAAAAATTACATAAATTTCCGCAATTTTTTGGGTGAATAATTGCGGAATTTTCCGCAATTTTTCGAAAAAATTGCGTAAATTTCCGCAATTTTTTGAATGAATAATTGCGGAATTTTCCGCAATTTTTTGATATAATTGCATAAATGTCTGCAATTATTCACCGAATAATTGCATAAGTGTATGTCATTATTCAGTAACTTAATTCTAGGGACCTAATTTACAAACTTTATTTTACTGGGGTTTTTGTGTATTTTGAAACTTATTAGGGACCTGTGCCAAACTGTCCCTTAAAAAAATTCATTAATAGCTCCAATTAAATTAAAATCCCAATTTTAATTTATTATTTGGTAATCGCAATCACGGGTTGTTACAGACTCCCCCCTTAAGAAAATTGCATCCGCGCAATTCCCTATCATGGAAGTTATCTATAACATCTAATCCTCAAAATAAATCAAACAAAGGTGAAGTAAAAATACTCACCAGCAACAGATAAAGATAGAAAACCAGGATAAGTACGCTCGATAAACTCTCTAGTCTCCCAAGTGCAGTCCTTAGGATTAGACGACCATTGAATCTTCACGAGCTGGACCTCTTTATTTCGAAGGCGTCTAACCTCTGAATCAAGCACACGAAGAGGTTGCTGCTCCATAGATAAACCAGGAGAAATCTCTAAATCCGGCGCAACAAGCTAATCAATAACAGATTCAGGGTCGCGAACACATTTGCGAAGCTGAGAAACGTGGAATACGTCATGCATTCCAGAAAAATGAGCAGGCAGAGCTATACGATAAGCAACGGGACCGATGTGTTCCATAATAGGAAATGGTCCGACATAGCGAGGAGCCAATTTCCATGTGGAGCTGAAACGCACAACCCCCATCATAGGAGATATCCGAATGAATACAAGATCACCAATGGAGAACTCAAGAGGCCTCCTACGGTTGTCCGCGTAGGATTTCTGACGGTTCTGTGCCTCTTTCATTCTCTAACAAATAAGAATAATATTCTAAAAAGATTCCCGAGCCGAATCTGAACCAAGAATAAGCTTCTCGCCAGATTCTAACCAACACGAAGGAGAACGACATGACCTTCCGTAAAGAGCCTCGAAAGGAGCCATGCCAATACTAGACTGAAAGCTGTTGTTGTAGGAAAACTCCACAAGTGGTAAGTGGTCCTCCCAACTACCTCCAAAATCAAGAATACAACAGCGAAGGAGATCCTCCAAAACACGATTCACCCTCTCAGTCTGGCCATCAGTCTGAGGGTGATAAGCAGTAGAAAAGTTCAGCTTTGTGCCCAAAGCTGACTGAAGACACTTCCAAAAGTGACTAGTGAAAATCGTGTCACGATCACAAACAATAGAACTGGGAATGCCATGAAGTCGAATGACTTCCTTCACATAGAGCTTGGCCAACTGAGGTGCAGTCCGAGTGGACTTAATCAGAATAAAATGAGCCGATTTGGTCAAGCGATCAACTATGACCAAAATAGAAGTATGGCCCGACCCCGATCAAGGCAGACCGTCAATGAAATCCATAGATATCTTATCCCATTTCCACAATGGAATCTCCAGAGGCTGAAGAAGACCGGAAGGACGCTGATGCTCGGCCTTGATCTGTTGACAAGTCATGCAACCGCTCACATAATTTGCAACATCTCGCTTCAAACCTTCCCAATAATATAAGCGACTCATGCCGGCATACATCTTACTCGAACCGGGATGGATAGTGTACTTAATGCGATGACAATCGTCTAGAATGTCACGCCTAAGCGATAAATCAGAGGGCACAATAATACGGTTCTTCCTGCGAAGACACCGATGGGAATCAATAAAATAATCAAGTGATGCCTCATCACTGGATACCGACTCAAGAAGATGGATGAAATGCAACAAGTCTGGATCCTGCCGTTGAGCATGGGCAATGCAATCCATTAAACTAGGTCGAGCCTCTAGACTGAATAATAATATCAGTGAATCAGAAGACGGAGCTCGATCCCGAATATCACACATAGATAATGTCTCGAGAATATCCCATTCGGCTATCATCATAGAAACTACAGCCGAATGCTTGCGACTAAGCGCATCTGTCACACGATTACCCTTGCTAGGGGTATACTGAATATCAAGGTCATATGAGGCAAGGAACTCAAGCCACCGTTGTTGTCTCATATTGAGATCTTTCTGACTGAAGAGATACTTCAGGGATTTGTGATCGGTGTATAGAATGAAGCGTTCGCCCAGTAAATAATGGTGCCACGTCTTCAAGGCGAAGACAATAACAGCCAACTCAAGATCATGAGTTGGATAGCGAACCTCATTCGGATGCAGTTGCCTAGAAGCATAAGCAACCCACCGATCCTTCTGCATGAGCACGGCACCGAGCTCGCTACCATAAGCGTCGGTGTAGACAACAAGATCATGGTTTGCCTCGGGAACCACTAGAATAGGAGCATGAGTGAGAAGTTCCTTCAATCGCTGAAAAGAAGCTTTACACTTGTCTGACCAGACATAACGAACACCCTTACGAGTCAGGCTCGTAAGTGGAAGAACAACATGTGAGAAATCCTTTACGAACCGACGGTAATAACCCGCCAGTCCTAGGAAGCTGTGAATCTCGTGTACGTTCTCAGGCCACTTCTAGTTCTGAACGGCTTCGATCTTGGCGGGATCGACAGATATGCCTTCAGAAGATACTACGTGGCCTAAGAACTTGACCTTACTCTCCCAAAAGTGGCACTTGGAGAACTTGGCCTTAAGCTGATGCTGACGAAGTGTATCCAAGACGATCCTCAGGTGCTGGGTATGCTCTGTCTCAGATCTAGAATATATCAGAATGTCGTCGATGAATACCAGAACGAACTTATCGAGATATTCCCGGAATACTCGATTCATAAGATCGACGAAGAAAGCTGGAGCGTTCGTCAAACCGAATGGCATGACTAACCACTCGAATGAACCATATCGAGTGCGGAAAGCAGTAAGCGGAACGCTATCATCCGTGACTCGGAGCTGATGAAAACCGGTGGCGAGGTCAAGCAAAGAAAAGACCTTTGCACCGCTCAACTGATCAAACATATCGTCTATCTGTGGCAATGGATAACGATTCCTGATGGTCACCTCATTAAGCATGCGGTAATCGATGCAAAGCCTAAGAGAGCCATCGGACTTCTTCACGAAGACCACTGCAGCACCCTATGGCGAACAACTGGACTGAATAAACTACTTTGCCTCGAGCTCTACCAACTGCTTCTTGAGTTCCTCATTCTCTTTCATAGACATCCTCGTGGGAGGATGACTAACTAGATGAGAGCCTGGAATGAGATCGATGCGGAACTCAATAGCCCGCTTCGGCGGTAGACTCGATACTGCCTCAAAGATATAGGGATAATCCCGAACAACTGGAATACGAGATATAGCACGCTCATCATCTCGTGAATCAAGAGCAAATAGAGTAGCTTCGGAAATCTCAACATCCCGAAGAACAAGAGCCAAAGGAGCGGATGAGTCAGGGTGACGAAGAAATAATACCCGCTCCAAACAGATAATCTTGGCATCGTACCGAATGAGCCAATCCATACCCAGAAACATGTCAAAACCCAAAGAAGCCATAACGTGCAGATTCGCAAGGAAAGAAAAGCCACATAACTCAATATCAACATTCTCATAAAGGAGACTAAGGGTTGTCGATCCACCAATCGGATTCACAATCCTCAGAGAAGAAACCAAACAAGAAACATCCAAAGACACAACATCAACTAGTTCTTTTGATACGAATGAGTGAGAAGCACCTGTATCAAAGAGAACTCTAATAGATCTTCCATGAAATAGAATAGAACCTTCGAGAACGGAAGGATGCGTATCTTGAGGCTGAGCAGAATCTGTAGAAGCCTTGACAGCATTAAGCTTGCCAGATCTAGGTGGTGCAGTAGGACAAGCAGAGATAAGATGACCCTCCTTCTTGCAATAGCGGCAAGCGAGGGGTTTGGGACACTCTCTAACAAAGTGATCTGGAGAACCGCAGTTGAAACACTTCCTCACGGAAGGTGTTCCACTGGTCTGGGACTGAGGCTGAGAGTCATAACTGATCGCTTTCTTCTTCTTAGGAGCAGAAGAAGAACCAGGTTTGCGGAAAGGAAACCTTTTCTTATTGGGGTTCGCGGAAACCTCAACACTATCATCGCTATCCCCTTCCTTCTTGACTACTTCGAGGTGAAGCGCCGAGTCAACAAGCTCTTCAAAGGAGAGCTTGAGTTGTAACATCAAAGACTTCTTAAGATATTTCTTAAGACCTTCCATAATTTTCAGATTTTCTTGTAGGGTGTGCTGATGAACTCGAGGCCGTACATGGACAGGGCCTCAAAAGAAGAAACATAGTCTGAAACAGTAGACTTCCCTTGCTTGAGATCAATGAAGCGGCGAGCAAGAGAAATCTTCTTGGACTCTGGAACGAACTTGAGCTCGAAACGCTCACGGAACTGAGCCCAAGAAAGTGTGGTCTCATCGACCTCGGCAATAAGAAGCTCGTACGAATCCAAGGCACGACTCTGAAGCTGACTGGAAGCAACAAGAACACGGTCATGGTCAGAAATGCATATGCGAGTAAAGGTGCGCTCGCATACACGGATCCATGACTGGACCTCAAGAACTATCTCGGAGCCACTGAACGGCTTGCCACCGAGATGAGTGAAATCGCTGCAAAGACGTGCCAAAGCTGACTTGCGCGGAGCATCAGAGACTGGAGTAGAAGTCTGGGAGTGAGAATTCCGAACCAGCTCCATGATCTGATCGGTAGTCATGAATACGCCCTCCGGTTGTGGGTTACTGGATTTCCCTACAACACCGGAGCGACGAGTGTTCCTCCCTCTTCTAGACATACTGAAAGTAAGAGAAAAAAATGAGTTAAGCACGATTCAATGATAGATAATTCATTAAGGAATATTACGGAATATAAACGCATTCCTGAACATATTCCTAACTTATCTATCCAGAGGCACAAGGAAGGGATTCGTAATATTTGAATCATACTAGGATGTATTGTACTAAGTATATCTGTTCTATGTTTATTATGCTTAGTCCTAAACCTGGCTCTGATACCAAACTGTAACGCCCCACTCCTAGACTCTCATCAGCAAAGAGTATTACGGAGGTAATATCGTCTGCTAATGCGAAGAATAGAGTATAATGGAAGCGACCAAGTGTAATCATGCCATAACTATCTACTAAATATGTCAAAGGGTGGTATCTATTTTATTTTCCAGATCCAGTGGTTCAACATATTTAATAAATACTTATAACGAAACTACAAATGGCTAGTGATCTATTAGAACAAGCATAATAACATAGATGAATAACATCACAGAACAACATCAGATATCATAACAAATTCACAGCACAATACATCATCAAGTACATGTCCAAATAAAACGTAATAAGTGGCTATACAACCACCGCTCACACATGTGAGTCAAAAATATGTACATCAGATAGTCTCAATAACAAAGTGACATAAAGATGGACTATATAAAAGAAGCTATCTATCTATATCGGATATGTCCAAAGCGGAAGCACAAGACCAAGCTAAGTCCAGCGACCTAACCTAAAACAACTCGGTCTGACCCGGGCATAAAATACTCGGGTCAGGCTAGCTAAACAAATCAATTAGATAAACTGAGAAATAATAATGCAGTAACAGATAATGGTATAATACTTTTCCAAAGAAAAGAGAAATAAATAACCACATTACTATAATGAACGATAGCATAACCACTACACAAAGTGAACTCTCCCAAAGAGAGGTATAATATCATAATGTCAAATAACATTGCCTCATCTCATCGGCATAATCAATAAGTAACAAAAGTGGTTTACGGAATATAGCTCCTACATAGAAGAAATCCCAAAACTATGCCCAAAGGCAATAACAAATAATATGGATCACTATCATTAATCAATGCCACAGCAAAAGAGTAGCTCCACCGAGCAATAATAAATATCTCAAAAATCAATGCAACAAAGCAAGGCAGATAGCGTCCATCGACACTATAACTCCACAGGATAGTCGCACTTACATCGTGTGGTTCCATAAAACCATCGCCGAACGGCGCTACTCAAGTGAAGTATAAATCTACAGGAAAATATGCACGTGCTCCGACACTCAGTTGTTGTTGCCAAGTACTGTAAAAGATAGCGTACGCCCTGGAGCGATATGCTAGTAGGTGGTACTCCCATTGGAGTAGATGTCACTCAGACTAACGCCTAAAATCCTACTCACGCAAGAGCAAGTGTCACACAGGGAGGTGCCACTCAGGCTATGACCACTCAAGGTCTAGTACTGGCTTTCACTCAGGAGATGTGTCACCAACATCTGGAGAGGAACCCAAAAAGAGTTAACGCAATGTCCCATAACCACCGGTTCGCACTGAACGGTTTCCTAACCTTATATCAATTTCACAACAAAAGCAGTATAAAATTCTATCTCGTCTCATCGATAAACTAAGCCAAAAGGCCAAAACGATCAATCGAAATGGTCGGTGTTAAGCGGAAAGGAAAACGCACGGGTTCATAGGCCGTGTTTTCCCCAATCGTTTAATCGTCTCTCCACTTCTCTCGAAGTGCAAAAGAGTGTGTGTGGAGTTTTATTCTAGAAAATAATTGCGGAAAACGGATTTTTAATTGTTTAAAATAACTTTTAGAAATAGCCTTTGAAATTCTCCTATTATGGAGTAAATAATTTAATAATTAAAAATAATCCTAAATAATAGTATCAAAAAGATATTTGAGTAAAAAAATCACTTTAAAACCCCTTTATAAAACCCGTGCATGAATCTTGAGAACAATCTCGAAGAGATCGATAAAACTCCAGAAAAATTCGGAAAATATTCCAAGTGTTGGAAATCACTCAAAATGTGCTATGAACCAAAGTTCAATAATTTATTTAGACCCGCAACTTGAATCCAAGAGGTCTAAAAATTTGCAGGCATGTATTCTAACACCCCTGCTCCATAATGCAAAAAGAATTGTCCGAATCCGCCTAGAAACGAAGTCACGGCGACGTCTCAAAGTCGGACCAAAACAGAAAATAAACACTGTTTAAACACAGTTTCTGGGTTCAACTTTGGCCATAAAAATAAAATAACAAACGCACCCAGATCCGAACCAAATTTTGCAGAGTTGAGAATTTCGACCTCATCTTTCCAATAAGACCAAAATCAATGAAATCCGACATTGGACATGCTCGCAGCAAGGTCACGAAGTTGGGTGTTTGCACTGAAATATAACCACTATTTTTACACAGTTTCTGGGTGCTACTTCGGCGATACAAACGAAGTATCAAACACACCCAAATCTGAACCAAATTTGGCAGAGTTGAAGATCTCGACCTCATCTTTCGAACGAGACCGAAATCGATGAAATCCGACATTGGACTTGCTCGCAGCGAGGTCACGAATTTGGGTGTTTGCACTGAAATATAACCACTGTTTTTACACAGTTTCTGGGTGCTACTTCGGTGATACAAACAGAGTATCAAACGCACTCAGATCTGATCCAAATTTTGCAGAGTTGAAGAACTCGATCTCATCTTTTCAACGAGAATGAAATCGATGAAATCCAACATCGTACCTACTTGCAGCGAGGTCACGAAGTTGGATGATTGCACTGAAATATAACAACTGTTTTTACAGAGTTTCTGGGTGCTACTTCGGCGATACAAACGGAGTATCAAAAGCACCCAGATCTGAACCAAATTTTTTAAGTTGAAGATCACGACCTCATCTTTCCAACGAGACCAAAATCGATGAAATCCAACATTGGACCTGCTCGCAGCGAGGTCACGAACTTGGGTGTTTGCACTGAAATATAACCACTGTTTTTATACAGTTTCTGGGTGCTACTTCGGCGATACAAACAGAGTATCAAACGCACTTAGATCTGAACCAAATTTTGCAGACTTGAAGACCTCGACCTTATCTTTCGAACGAGACCAAAATAGACGAAATCCGACATCGGACCTGCTCGCAGCGAGGTCACGAAGTTGGATGATTGCACTGAAATATAACCACTTTTTTTACACAGTTTCTGGGTGCTACTTCGGCGATACAAACGGAGTATCAAATGCACCCAGATCTGAACCAAATTTTGCAGCGTTGAAGATGTCGACCTAATCTTTCCAACGAGACCAAAATCGATGAAATCTGACATCGGACCTCCTTGCAGTGAGGTCACAAAGTTGGGTGTTTGCACTAAAATTTAACCACGGTTTTTACACAGTTTCTGGGTGCTACTTCGGCGATACAAACGGAGTATCAAACGCACTCAGATCTGAACCAAATTTTGCAGAGTTGAAGATCTCAATCTTATCTTTACAACAGCGGTTAGAATTTATGATATAATTCTGAAAGAGATTGAAGAGAAAAAGATGATTTGTTTTATTTCATTCACTGTAATTCTTTACATGCCTATTCAGGCTTTTATATATCAAAGGAAATACATAAATGGGCTTGGGCCTGCTTGCTATGTAAACCCGCTTCTTTGAGATAACATAACCGGGTTAACACAACCAGGTTAACCCGCATACACTTCATTTCTCCCCCTCAAACCAATATTAGGGTTAGGGTTCCTTTATGTCTTCCATGGCGGCAATGAAAGGCGATTTCCTCTTCCCTTGATTCTCACAGTCATCAGTTCTTATAGAGGTTGCTGTGTGTTCTTCTACTACTTTAGAATTCGCAGCAGCTTCGATCCTCCTTTCGGTGTTCGATACATGCTCTTCTTCTCCAGATCTGGTTTTAGTATTGTCTTTGAGTAGCTTGCTTGCTGTAGCTATGACTTTGTGAGATGCTTCTTTCTCTTTGCTGGAGACCAGTTTTTCGAGATCTGTCTTGCTCTCAACTTTCAGATCTGCTCGAAACCTTAGGTAATTTCTTGCAGACAGTGCTTTGGTAAGTGTGTCTGCACGCTGGTAAGCTGAAGGTATGTGGTTGATTTGTAGATTTCCTCTTTGAACTTGTTCACGAACAAAATATAAATCGATTTCGATATGTTTTGTTCGTGCGTGTAAGACTGGATTTGCCGTCATATACACGGTGCTTTGGTTGTCACGCCATAATATTGGTTTGGCTGTTGTGTTGATTTGTAGTTCCTTTAGTAGTGATTGTAGCCAGATTATCTCTGTTGTAGCACTTGCAACACTTCTGTACTCTGCTTCCGTGCTTGATCGTGAAACAGTGGTCTGCTTCTTTGAACACCACGACACTGGGTTGTCCCCAATATATATGTAGTATCCTGTTATAGACTTTCTGTCGTCAGTGTCTGTAGCCCAGTCTGCATCTGTATATGTTGTGATGTTTAGATTATTGCATGCTCTTAACTTTAATCCAAAATTTACAGTTCCTTTAAGGTATCTGAGAATCCTTTTTACTACTTTCCAGTGTTCATCACGTGGTTCCTGCATAAATTGAGAAACCTTGTTAACACTGAATGATATGTTTGGCCTAGTAATAGTAGTGTATTGTAGTGCTCCTACAATACTTCTGTATTGTTTGATATTTAATATGGATTCTCCCCTGTTTTTGGATAGTTGTTGATTGCTGACCATAGGAGTAGGTTGAGATTTTGCTTCATGCATCTTTGACTTGATAAGTATCTCTTTAATATAGTTTGTTTGACTTAGCAGCATCTCTGTATCTGTTTTTCTGTCGACTTCAATTCCCAGAAAGTAATTAAGCTTGCCAAGATCCTTGATAGAAAATTGTTTGTTAAGATATTGTATGATGCTTGTAATTTCTGTTGTGTCATCACCTGTTATAATCATGTCATCAACATATATTAGAATGTAAGTAATATGATTATTATGACTTTTCACAAATAGTGAGTTATCTGATTTGGTAGATTGATAACCCAGAGAAGTTAGTGTGCCTTTTACTCTATCGAACCATACTCTTGGTGCCTGTTTCAAGCCATATATAGCCTTGTTTAACTTGCAGACTTGGTGACTATTCTGTTTATATCCTTGTGGTTGCTCCATGTAAATTTCTTCTTGTAGAATGCAATTTAAGAATGCATTGTTGACATCTAATTGTCTTATGTCCCAATTTTTGCTTAAGGAAATTGTGAGCACAACCCTGATAGTTGTTGGCTTTACCACTGGTGATAATGTCTCACTGAAGTCAAATCCATACTGTTGAGTATATCCCTTGGCAACTAGCCTTGCCTTGTATTTGGACACTGTTCCATCAGGTTTCTTCTTTAGTTTGTATGTCCATTTGCATTCTATTATATTTTTGTTTGCTGGAGGGTGCACAAGGCTCCATGTTTTGTTCTTCATTAATGCTTGATATTCTTCATTCATTGCCATCTTCTAGTTTTCATCTCTGTATGCTTGTTCAAAGGACTCTGGTTCTTCAGCATTTATTGTTGCTGCATAGACTTTTGGTTTGAATATTCCTCTTTTGGATCTTGTAATCATGTGATGACTTGGTCTGATTGATACCTCAGTGTCAGTTGATGCTGAGTTATTAATCTCACCAGTGTTGTCCTGACTTTGTTCTTGAGATCTGTTAGTACTAATTCCTTGTCTTTGATTGTTTGATGTAGTGGGTGATTGTACAGGTATATCAGGCTGCTCTTCTGTTCCATGACCTGGTTCTGGTAACACAGTGTGTTGTGGATCAGAATCACCTGCTTCCTGGAGATTCCATGTCTCAGAATATACAGGTATATTTGAGATAGATGTTCCAGGATTATATATTTTCTGAGTAGTCTTTATATTAGCTGAAGCAAAAGGAAATATCCTTTCATTGAATACTACATGTCTGCTAATAAATATCTTTCCTGAGCTGTCCAGGCATTTGTAACCTTTTTGTTTGGTTGCATAACCCAGAAATATACATGGATGAGATCTGAAATCCAATTTATATCTATTATATGGTCTTAGATAGGGAAAACATAGACACCCAAAAGTTTTTAGGCTATCATAATTGGATTTAATTCCCATAAGTTTCTCAACTGGACTTACTTCATTCAATACTTTAGTAGGAAGTCTGTTAATCAGATATACTGAAGTACTAAATGAGTCAGGCCAGAACTTTAGAGATAGAGATGCCTGAGCAAGTAAGGTTATCCCTATTTCTACTATGTGTCTGTGTTTTCTCTCAACTAGACCATTTTGTTCAAAGGTGTATGGACATGTGATTATATGTATTATACCTCTATTTAGGAAGAACTTGTCAAGTGACTTGTATTCACTACCACCATCACTCTGAACTATTTTAACTTTATGACTAGTTTGTCTTTCAGCTTGGTTAATAAAGTGTATAACAGCATTGTAAGTTTCTCCCTTAGTTTTTAGAAAATATATCCATGTATATCTAGTAAAAGCATCAACAAAGGAAATATAATATTTATAGCCATAGTCAGAACTAATGGGTGCAGGACCCCAGAGATCAGTTATAACTAATTCTAGTGGCATTTTGTACTCAGTAGCTGAGTTAGCAAAAGGTAATTTATGACTTTTGCCCATTTGACAGTAAGTACAGACATATGGGAAGATAGGATCACTAAAAGAAACTTTAATTTCTTTCAAAACCTGTTTTACAACATTTGCATTAGGATGTCCCAACTTATAGTGCCACTGATCAAATATACTGTTATTGTTTTCAACAGATGATACTTCACAATTATTGCTATGCTTTGTTTTCTCAACAATGTCTCTGCAGTTATCTGCAGTGAACCTGTACAACCCATTCACTGCATCACCCTGCAAGAGTTTTTCACCCGTTAGTATGTCTTTGATTAAACAATATTTAGGGTAAAATTCAAAGTACACATTATTATCATGTGCAAATTGAGAAACACTCATAAGATTTTTCTTGATTCTTGGTACTCTTAGTAAATTGTTAAGATATAATTGCCTTTCACCTTTGATGTAGGCATTACCAATATGAGTGATCCCAATAGGTTTGCCATCCCCCATAAATATTAACTGTTTACCTCTGTATTCTTTGTTGCCAAGATTTAAGTTGTCGAGATTATTTGTCAAATGGTTGGTTGCACCTGAGTCTGGGTACCATGCTTCATCTTGTATGTGTTCTGATCTTGCTGTTTCATCTTGATGTTGATTCATGTTGCCACCACATTGTTTATTTGTTTCTTGCTGAGCTTGTGCCATGTTTGCAGTACCATTGCCATTTCTTTGATTGTTTGAGTTTTGTCCTGGTACAAAGTTGGCATTGAATCTGAAATAACACTTAGGTGCAGTGTGACCAATTTTCTCACAAATCTGACATTTTGGTTTGTTGTTGTTGTTGCTCCGTCTCCCCCTGCCTCTTCCTCTTACAGCAGTGTTTCCCCTTTGATATTGCTGATTATTGTGATTTTGATTCCTGTTTTTATTGTTTCCTAAGGCAAAGTTGATAGACATTTCACTGTCTATTGGTTTCTTGAAGTCTAATCTTCCTTCATGTGCAAGAAGGATAGAACTGACATACTGAAGAGATGGTAGGGTTTCTTGAGAGGATATTACAGCAACCACTGACTCATATTCATCACTTAGGCCTGTTAGGATAGTTAAAACTTGCTCAGTGTTTGACACTTTGTGTCCTGCAGCTTCAAGCATATCACATATGTTCTTGACCTTAGCCAGATAATCTCTCATTGTTTGATTCTCTTTTCTAACATTTTGCAACTGTCTTTTGTAATGCATTACCCTTGCTGTAGATTGAGTGTTGAAAATTCTTTCTACTGCTAGCCAGATTTCATTAGCAGTTCTGCAGCCAATTACTTGAGGCAGTAATTTAACATTTATTGATGAAAGTAACCAAGAACATATAAGACTGTCTTGCCTTTGATACTTTACATGTTCTCCATTACTTATAGTTTTGTTTTCTGAATCAGTGATAAATTTGGGAGGAACAGCAGTGGTACCAAGAATAAATCCTTCCAAACCATATCCTCTTGCTGCAGTTTCGACTTGGACCTTCCAAAGAAGATAATTATCTTCTTCAAGTTGAGCAGTAATGAGTTGTATCTGGGGACTAATTGTGGCTTTCAGGAGATTTTCTGCTGCAACAGTGGATTGTTGTGGTGGGTTGAAAGAATTATCAGAAGTTTCTGAGTTGTCATCAGCCATGATGAAGTTTCTTGAATTGAGAATGCTCAAGAAATCTAAGATCAGATAAAGTGATCAAGATCTTGCTTCTGCAGAATCCAGGTATGTTGCAACCGGGTTTAGATGATGATGCTTTATTTGATAGACCAGTGGTTTGGCACTTGTCTCCTTTCTGTTTTAATGAGTTTCTTGACTTCTTGACTGATTTTTGATTTCTTTCTTCGAGCTAAGATTTGATCAATGAGAAAGAACAGTGCAGCCAGAGTTTTCTAGGCGAGGCACTATTCTTTGGAGACAAATCTTATGTTACCTAGATGATGATGATATATCTGATAGGTAACTAATCTCCAGATGATGAGATTTCTCTGATGGAGATTAGTATCTTCTTCTTCTTCTCCTTTTTATTCGAGAAATTTGATGCAGTTTTTCCTTGTAAACTGGCTCTGATACCAAGTTAGAATTTATGATATAATTCTGAAAGAGATTGAAGAGAAAAAGATGATTTGTTTTATTTCATTCACTGTAATTCTTTACATGTCTATTCAGGCTTTTATATATCAAAGGAAATACATAAATGGGCTTGGGCCTGCTTGCTATGTAAACCCGCTTCTTTGAGATAACATAACCAGGTTAACACAACCAGGTTAACCCGCATACACTTCATTTGAGACCAAAATCAACGTAATCCGACATTGGACCTGCTCGCAGCGAGGTCGTGAAGTTGGATGTATGACTGGAATATAGAGTGAACACACTAATACTTGGCCGAATTTAACTAGCAATGTTACCTCTTTCCCAAGCAATAGAATAACCAAACACAAGAGTATGGAATCCCCAAGCAATGAGAAGAAGATCAAAGAGCTTCAACAATCAAAATGCACAAAAAAACAAGGATTACAAAATAATTTCAGAAATTAAACAATGGATTAGAGGTGGGTTTTGTGATTGCTATTACCTTCCAATGATTAGATTAAAACTCCTTTGACTTTGATGAAGATTAATGAAGCTTTGCTCTAGGTTTGGAGGCCATTATTTAGTGTTTTGCTCTTGGGTTTAAGTGTTTATGGAATGAGATGTTGGTTGAAATAAATGGGTAGAAGATGGTTTATAGGCTAATGGAAGTGGGTTAGTGGGCCTAATACCCATTAGGACTTGGAATATGTTCTATATTTCAAGTTAGCTAATTTCTCTAAGTACAAACTACACATTATTAATCCATAAAATTTTAAAATATGTTACCAAAATAATTTAGCTATAGTTATAAAATTTTACATCACAATATTTGTCAACTTACAATTTAACCCCTAATTATCCCAAAACACCTTTTAGTCAAAATTGCCCAAAAATCACCGTTTTGCAATTAAATTGTAAATTAAATTCCCAATTCAAATATTGCACTATTTTACACATATAAAATTTTACAATATTATAAATTTCCATTTACCCTAATTAATTTCCATTAAATTCTCCATTTTACACTTAAGCCCAAAAATATTAATTTATTCAAAATAACTAAATTTTGAACAAATTGCCACATTAAAAAATTCATTAATAGCTCCAATTAAATTAAAATCCCAATTTTAATTTATTATTTGGTAATCGCAATCACGGGTTGTTACATGATAAACATTTGGATACAAGAGTCTTAGTCTTGCCATTTTTATTTTGATGTATGAATTGCATTATTATTCACCACTTATATATGTATATATGCATACATTAGTTGCAAACCCCGACAATTATATGTATGTATACAATTTCCATATGCTTTGTATTTATTTTCATTATGTTGTTATGCATATGTATATCACAATTGTTATCTTATCATACCATGTATATAAATGTGACTTTTCACATACCTAAAATAATTAGATGAACAACTCGTTATGACTAGTAATTGTAGAAGTTTCACATATGGAATGTGAAAGGTTTGAATTCATGTGTATGTAAATATTATTTACATGTCATGTAATTGTTTTTTATATTATATGTTATATACATATCACTACTACAACATATACCTTATATTTGAGAAAGCAAACACGTTAAATAGGATGGACAACTCATTATGAACAGGAATTCTAGAAGTTTCACATATGGAGTATGAAATATTCAAATTTATGTACATGTAACATAAACACATTTAAATTGAAATAAAACATTATTTTAAAAACTAGATTGGATCTTAATTTTAACTAGTTATTCATGTAGGCCCATTAAGATCCACTCAAGGAATTTCTTTGAAAATTTATCTTATTTCATCTGCTGTCAAAATGACCTGACATAACAACTTGGTTGCCAAGTGATGGGACAAGAAGACGTATGGAGGGCGGTTAGGAGCTGTTTCCCGCAAGGCTTGAAACTCTTCATTGATCTTGGGGAAATAGCGGGCAAGATGCCAAGCAAGAATGGGGGGTGATCGGACCTTTGCAGGTTGGGATGTGAAAGGAGAACGGGTTGTTGGGCTGGAGGAGACATTGGTCGACATGTGCTACATGAGCCTTTACTATTAGGCTTTAGATCTAAGGAGCAGATTTATATTTTTGCAAGAAAAATAAGAAACACTATGTTTTCAGTGTTAAGCTATTGTTGATAGTTGTGCAGATGTCGACTGGAGGACTTGGCAAGGTTTTAGGCAAAATATGAGTGGGCTCGTATGGGAGTCGTGACTAAATTGTAATGCATGGTAGGACTATTTGGATTTGTCTGAGGAGTATGTAGTGGTATGCAGGTTGAGTATTCGAGGAATGATGGTGAAATGGGTTGCGCTTGTTATCATAAGACCATGCACTGGTCTCTTCCTACTGTTGGACCAAAGATTTTTGTTTAAAGCCTCTAATAATGAGCTTCCAACTTTGTATGCAAGGAATTCATGCAACATTTTGCTCCTAAAGTCTATTTCGACAGTGGGTGGCAGTGGACTTGTCTAATTGCATTGATGTATGGCAACATCCGAGTCTATCATCTTTTAGTATTTCGGGATGTCTGTTACATGTACAGCTCATGATGTGAAATGTTAATCAAGTAATTTCCTTGGACCGAGATCTCATTTCACATTTTCAAATCGATGGTTGAGATCTCACTATTTTCTCTATATATTTCACTTACCCTTTCTTCTTTTCCACCGCCTCCTTTAGCAATTTTCATTATAAAAAACTTTGATTGCTCTCCTTGCACTTTTAACATGAAGCATTAAGAACTTTACTTTTTTATCGTATTTCCCCATTATCTTGTTTGCAAGCCCTTATCCATCGATGTTTGGTTTTCTAAATTGCAAGTTTTGACCTTTTTCTCATTTTTCATGCTTATATTTATTGCATTAAGCTCCCAAATACGGTTAGTTGCCATCATTGTTGCTAGCTTAAAAGAATGATTTCGACTTTGCATAAAACTGGTCGATAAATTCATTGCTTTTTCACTCTATTTGTTGTAAGAGTCCTTAGCCTTGCGTAATGTCACTGAACCTCCCACTAGTAATGATTAACACATGGTTAAATTTGTTAAAGTTGTAGCAAAGTGATTAATGACAGACTTTTTCAAAGGGAAGTATTTGAATATTTTGTGTAAGCACTGTTCGGTAGTGAGACATCTTTTGAGGGGTCCAGTGGTGGTTATATCTTCATAGTTTAGTGGTGAGTTATGCTTTAAGGATTTGATTATGGTTTTGTAAGTTATGAATCTTGGCCATGGTCGATTCATTTCTAGCAAGCTTGCTTGTGATTGCTAGCAAAAAAGTGATACTTGGACTCTACCATACACTTGGGGTGTGCCTCTTTTAGTCTTTAGACCTTTTTCTTCATGTATAGGGCATTTTAGTGACTTATGTTTTATTAGTTTTATAACGTAGATATCTTGCAACACTACTACTGACATCCTCGAGTGCCCCCCTCCTAACCCCTGTTGAGGGCAATCTGTTTGAAGGAACACCCACTACACTTAGAGCTACCTATAACTTAAGAAAATTTGCCATCTTCAAGATACAACCCTCCTCTGATTTCGAAGGGCTCTCCCAAGAAAACATCAACAATGCACCCCATTTGGGTACTTGGCCTGGGTTCTCATCCATCTCTAGTGTAGCTCGACGCTTTCTCTGTTAGGTGTGGTTCGCATTGTAAATGGAATGAGTGTGTGGATTGAATGGGTTAAAGTCCCACATCGTAGAATATTTGGAATAATTGTGGTGTATATATATATGTGATTGGTGGCACATAACATTAGTGATTCCTTTTGTTACAATGTGTTGCCAAGACCAGATTATATGTCCGTTGGAAGGCGATAGAGGGATGTTCAATCGAGACGCCGGCATAGGAGACTTCGACCGTTGATGTCATCTAGACACGGCGAAGCGAAGCGTTCGTAACACGGGAATGCCGAAACTCAACATGGTATCGGAGCTCCATGGCTCGAGGGACCAGTATAATGCAGCGTGACCGAAGCACGGCTCTAAAGGGGCTTAAGCATAGGATGCTCGTTAAGGTGGAGATATGGTTAAGGAGTCGCTCCCCTTGCTTATGAGAACTTGGAGTAGCAGCTTGATACCACTGCGAAGAGGACTCGGTGTAACTCCAAGGTGACTTGAGCAGTGCTCGCCAAGGTGGAGGTTGTTAGGTGTGGCTCGCGTTGTAAATGGAGTGGGTGCGTGGATCGAATGGGTTAAAGTCCCACATCGTAGGATATTTGGAATAATCGTGGTATATATATATATAGGATTGGTGGCACGTAACGTTGGGGATTCCTTTTGTTACTGTGTTGCCAAGACCAGATTATATGCCCGATGGAAGGCGATGAAGGGATGTTCAATCGAGATGCCGGCATGGGATACTTCGACCATTGATGGCACTAGACATGGTGAAGCGAGCGCATTCGGAATGCGAGAATGCCGAAACTCAACATCCTCTACACAACTATTACCTCAAATTCATGAACAAGAATGGGGTCATGCTCATGTAGTTAGTTCCTAAAACATCCTAGCCATGCATAATGTGGCATGTCCCTGCTACGAGATCAAGTAAGTCACTCCTTCCTTGTCATACACATGTACACACCGTAACAGCTCATATATTTAATGCCTATGTATTCAAATAATTAATTTAAATATTAAAAAGTTACGATAAAAAACATCCAAAAGGTCAACATTTGAGGACGACAGAATTAGGGTTTGAGACCACTTCCATTGTCTCTAGAATGTCGTGTTGGAGCTTTTTGAGTATAAACATTGATATGTCTAGGATAATATATTTTAGGCTAAATGTTAGGAGTTAATTTATAAATAACCCCAAAAGCTAACCTTTTTAAATGAATGAATTAAAATTAGGACTTTTCCGCTGCATCCGAGGTGTCTTTTCTGTGAAGAAAAACATAAGGAATTTGTAGTTTGGAGATTGAGATTTTGAGTTAGGAAATAAAGGAATTTGAATATATTTTGACTAACCTATTAGTTCAAGGCCATGAAGACATTATATATGTGGTTAAGAACTCTTCATCCATTCACTCGCATCATATTCCTTTTACTAATTCATTTTCATCTATATCTCTATTGAATTTTTCCCTAAACCAACTCTCTTAAATAATCCCAAAAAGCCTAAAAAATCACTACAATACATGTCATGTTATTTAGATTAATCATTTTCATTTGGAAGCTATTAGAGAAGTTTGGAGTTTCATCCTAGTTTAAAGAGGGTTAGGATGATGAGTCGTTCATGCTTATATGGATTGCTTGATGTTACTATGATTGTAGCGAATGAATCACTAACCTTGTACTTAAATTATATGCTTTCATATATGTGTTATCACGAAGTTAAATACTTGCGTGAGGACTTAAACTTGGGTTGCGTTGGGTTTAGGTTAATGAAGTAAACTTGTATATAATTAGGTTTTTGATTAGAAATTGAAAAACATGATATTTGATAAAGTTAATAAGTACGAAGGCGGCTAGTAGCTTGAGATGGATTGCCATAGGCTTTATTGAACCTATGTAGATCTTATAAAAAATTTAAGGTGATTATTTTGTGTGTTTGAACAATGTAGATCACGTGTGAATTAAATTAGTGAGCCATTAAGTTATTTGAAAGCATTTAGCTTCATAGTTTTTGTGATATTATAAACATAGCAATATGGTAGTATGTTTGATATGATAAAATAATAATGATATTTGAAAAAGTTAGTAAGCTTTAAATATGGTTAATTGCTTGACGTAGGTTTTGATTGTTGGATTAAGTTCCTTGGCAATAGGAGAAAAGGAGATAAATTTTGAAAAAAAAATTATTTTATTATTTTTTGGAGTAAAATGAATGATCCTTTCAAGGAGGAAAGCACTCATGTAATTTTATTTCGTGTTTAAAAAAATGCTACCAACATGCTTAACAAGTGGCAAAAACTCCTATACAAAAAGAAAAGGAAAAACCCTCCCAACTACAAAACAAAAATCCAAATAAAAATTCTAGGATCGTGGGTGAAGTGGACGTGAAAAGATGAATCCTTAGAGAGACGGTATGAGGTAACCTATCTCAATTGCTTAGCAACAACATCCCACGCATGACAGCTCCATCACATAGTTGGTCCAACTGATGAAAACCTACCAAACTTGTCTACACTCAACCAAATACTTTATTCTAGCTCATATATATGTATATAAAAGTTTTATATACGTATACATATACATATATATACACATACGTACATACGTACATATACATACATATATCTATATACATATACATATATATACATATACAATATACATACATACATACATATATATATATATGAAATATGTAAAGCTAGAAAGATAGACTTACAGACTTGGTTATTAAGTACGTATTAAGTGCTCATGGAGTTATCCTCGTTAGAGGAAACAGCAATGTCAGTGTTTAAGTCCATGTTATGTCTTTCGGTTTGGCGATCAATTTTTAGCTTTACTATATGAATACGACCTTTTGCTTTTGTAAGATATTCCTTAAAGAGTACATTTTTTGCCAATTTGTAACTAAGAATCGCCATCCGGTTGTAACTGAATAGCGCAATAGCATAAGTTAGGTTATCAAAAGAAGTGTTAGTGTTATTGAACATCCTTTTGTACTTTCAAACCAAAGGTACCAACAGGTTATGACTGTCAATGAGTACCCGAAAAATTTGAAATTTGTCTGTATCCGTATCCAAAATATAGAAAATTATCTAATATCTGAAAACGGATATGGATATGGTCATATCTGTATTCGATAATTATCCATTCGGTCTTTATCAAGATTAAAGTTGTTTTTTATGTATTTTAGTATATAAATTGATTGTTGTTTACTATTTTATCTTGGTAGAAAAATTAATATGTATATAAAAATCAATTTTTACCATTTAAAATTTCTTTTCTTAGTGTATTTATTTTATATTTAGTACAAAAATAGATTTGTAATAAATCAAAATTTTCTATTTATTTGTTTAGATTTATTAATTGTGAACTGGTCGAAGAATATCCGATAAATATCTGATATTCATCTACATCCACGAATACGGATATCTGATATTCGAAAACGATTTCGGATATGAATACTAATATGGCACTATCTGTATCTGAAAGTATCCGTTTACAGGTCTACAACAAGTGATTATGTAGATAGTATCTAGTATAATTCTACGACATTTAGCATATTGAAATCTGAGGACATCTCGATAGTAATCACAATTAAAATCAGTGTTCGTCATGTTAAAGTCGAAAAAATTTATTAAATATTGTACTAGTATGTGTTAACGTGGATAATACTTACATATTAACTATTTATTTAATGTTAATTTATTGTAATGGTGATTATGTAAATTAAAATTAAAAATTTTTACTTAATTTTTTTCTATTTTACTATATTTGTTTTACGTTAAATAAGGTATATGAATATCATGTGGTCACGTGTACCATGTGTAGTATAGATGTCATAAATGATTATAATTAGGATTTTTTTTCTAATTTTACCCAATTTTGCAAACTTATTACGCAAATAGCCCTATTTCAGAAATTATTGCAAGCGTAGTCCTGTTTTGGACGACTCAGCGCTGAGTTGTCCTGAAAGAATTGGCTCAATTTCAAATTGCGCCAGTACATATGCATTTTGATTGCGCCATTTCAAATTGCGCTAGTACGAAGAAAAATAAACACGTGTACTAGCGCAATTTGGAATTGCGCCATTACATTCTGACTAACTCAATGATGAGTTGGACAAAACAGGACTGCGTTTGTAATAAGTTTTGAAATAGGGCTATTTGCGTGGTAAATTTGCAAAATCGGACCAAATTTAAAAAATATCCTTATAATTAACGATGACCTAAATTGCATCTGATGTGCCTATACTTTTGTTTTCTAAAAGAAGTCCCATCCAAGGTAAACGCACCACGTCAAGTTTGCGCCCAGGACAATATAGTTGGGATAGTGGGCAAAAACTCCTAAATGATCTACTTGTACTATCAAACAAGTAAAGAGATAAAATGTGGTGCAACATATATATTATGATAAAGATATATGGCCATGACTAAAATACACATGTTTTTCTATTTATATTTAATTCCATATTATATTTGATTTTAAATTCAAAATATATATTAAATATATATTAAAAGGTTTCAGATTTAAAATGTGTGTATCCTAATTCTCGATATCGCTCTGCTTCTAAAAGAAAATTGGTGTCACCATCTACAACAATCATGCTCAAGTCATCATGTATATATTGTTGCATTTAATTTAAAAATGGGGTGCTATACGACAATGTCCTATTGCTAATTAAAATGAACATAACCTCTACCTAATCTATTAAATAATAATAAAGCAGAAGAATTTGAAGCTCTCTCATCAATCATGGGAGTTATCTGTGTTCTCCTTAATTCTCTTTAAGTCTGGATATTTTATTTTCAAAATCCTATAATTTACTCTACTAAACTTCTCACACTATTTAACATTCAAATACATACTTATTTAAAAAAAATCTATAATTATTGACAAATCTTTCATTGTTCTCTCACAAAATTTACATTAAAGTCCGCACATTTAAATTAATTACATTATCCAAAATTTAAACCAACTGTTAAACTTAGTCGCTAATATTTATTAATAAACTTAAAAGATGAAAGTTTCAATACGCATACTACAAGCTCGTCAACAAATTAGTTTCTTAAAAAATCATTTTGATGTAGAAATATATAAATCACATAGCACAAATTATATACGTTAATGATAATAATAAATTTATGTATGCACTATAAAATTCTATTAACGTCAAATATCTAAATTTTAATTTTTTTACAATTATGTAGAAACCTTTCTCTATTATCTTCTAATATTTTACATTTCAGTCCATATATTTAACTAATTGTGTAATCGTGAATTTAAACTATTTAAATAAATATGATCAGCTAATATCCATTAAGTCATCTAATAAATCCTAAAAATATGAGAATATCAATATATGCAATATTCATATATATGGGAAAAAATGATAAAATTATTTCTTCTTTATTCAGATATATAAAGATATATAAATCGCATAATATAAAATGTACACATAAATAATAATAACTCTTTTAATTTCTAATTCATTTATCTCAAAAATTATCGTACATTACATAATATAATTTTATTTTGAGCAACCTTTAAAAGATAAATTTATATTATACAGCATTACGATGTGAACGCACTGATTACACCAATATTAATTAAGTTATATAAACATTCTCACTTTCAACATGTTATCAAACCATACCAACTCATAACTCAACTAAACGTTACATAATATTAGTTTGCAATTATCAAAGCTGTAAGCATGACCCTCTACTGCAATATGAAATCAATGGTTAATTACATGGATAAATCTATTTCAAAATGAAAAAAAATAATGAATAAAAGTTCACATGTAGATAATCTAACCATAAAACTTTTCTCAATTACAAATATCTACGAAGCTCTTCTCAATTTTCTCCAATTTTTTTACATTCAACTACTTATATCTAATTAGTTATGTTGATCGTTAATTCATATCATTTAAATAAACTCAATTATTAAATTTTCAATAATCCATTTATAAATCCTTTTAAAAAGATGATAATTCAACATATATACAATAATCATATTAATAAAATGATAAAGTTACTTATTCACTCATACATAAAATAATATATATCACATATCATAAATTATTTAAGTCATCAAGTAAAAACATAATTTATTTACATATATAATATTAACAATTTTAATTTATAATTTTTATTGAGTAGGACATTAATTTTACAGAAATATGTAGTTAGCGAGGATTGAACTGTCAACTTATATCTGAACATCGCATGTCATGTTAATTTATGATTAATATATCATGAAAAATTTATAATATATTGCATAATATAATATATTTTAGCAATAACTAAAATATAAATAATATTTTAACAATACCGTGTGCAACGCACGGATTACACACTAGTAACTTATGTAAAGTAGGCCTCTATGCATGTATATATTTAATCATGGCCGTTATTCTCACTTTCTTATTTAAAATCTGTGTCAATTATTTATCAATCTTTATAACGAAATAACTTTTTCTAGAAACATTGAATTAACAAACCATTTTCACTATTAAATCATAAATTTTATTATCTTTCTAATAATATGCATTATGAATATGTAAAAATCAAAATTTTAGTTAAAACTGCACTTACCAACAACAGTTTTTAACTGCATTTCACAAATGCAGATTTATGAAATTAGCTTTTAACTACACTTCACAAATGCAGTTTTTAACTGCATTGCTAAAATGCAGTTAAAATCTGCTATGTAAAATTATGATTTTTAAAATTTTATTTTACATATCAACAATGGACATAATTTGAAATCTACTAAATTTGTGATTTAATAGTGAAAACGATTTTTAAATTCAATTAATCTACAAAAAGTTGTCACGTTTTAATGATTGAAATAAATGAGTTGGCAAATGGTATAAACTGTTAGATGTGATGTTAGAGGCACATGGACCTAATTTATATAATAATTAGTGATTGGGTGACCCGCTTTACAATTCAATTATGAAATAGGGGTCCGAGGTTAATATTTAGTTTAAAAAAAATAACATATTCTCTTTTGTTATAATGTGCATATGCATATGCAATATTAATTTAGGAAAACCAAACATATTATTTCATTCTTTTCATATTGATTTCCCCTAATCGCTACTTGTATAACAAATCACAAGCGATGTGTGTAATATCTAAGTAGGTTCCTAATTTAGTGTTTACTTAGTTCCTTTTTTGGAAAAAGATATAAACATTTCATTCCATACAAAGTAGTTGATACAACCAATAAAACCACCCTTTCATTTGTTTTTTTTATTTTCTTATCATCTAACAAAATAAATTCAATTTCTAATTCAATTAAATTGAACTGAAATTAGACAATATTGGAAGCAGATCATCTGGGTCAAATGTTCATTGTCTCAGTGTGCCTAACCAATCAGCATTCATTCAGAGTTTTTTTTTTCAAAAAAAACACATTCTCTCTTCTATCGAAAGTGTTTTTTGCAAAATTTTAAAAAAAATATATTTGTTTTGATTGGTGAGCATATAGGGAAAGAAGACATTTGGCCTAGATGTTTCCGGCAATATGAGCATCAAGATAAGTCAACCCCTTTTTGAATAGTAATGACGTAGAACGGGTTGTAAATGTATTTTCCTGAAAACATTAAGGATAAGGCATTAATAGCATGGGTTCATGTGCTCAACCAACCATAAAATTGAAGGACTGTATAACATATTATAAACATGTATACATGTTTATATTGAAAATTTGAAGATTGCAACATCCCTACCATGACTAACTGACATCCATGTTACTCAATAAGCTCAAAGCATCATTTTTAATATAGTATAATATAGAGGAGCTCCAGAACGTAAGAGAAGTCAAACAGATGGATTGGTCATCAACAAGCTCATCAAACTATGCAAAATTACAACATTTTACAATGGGTTCTCTATAACTTTGCTTATAACACAATGTATACATCAATCAATGTTATCAAATGAACATAAAACATGTATAAAAGGCATCTTCTCTTGAGTATTCATTCATTCAACAATGTTGTGAAGACCAAGCACAATTCAAAACTAGAACACAAAGGGTACCAAGGCCTTGGCATCTTTGGGAAAGTTTTCGAACTTAGATCGATACCACTTCCTTGTAGCAAAACTCCTACCAACCAAGTAAACGGTGGTGCCCAAAGCAAAGCAAAGGGAGTACAAAGTTTGCGAAATGAAAAACACGCCATAAAACTCAAGTATCTCGAAGAAATAATGAGGGCAAATTACCAATCCGAAGAGGCCTCCTTTCGGGATTTTGTAGCCCTTATCGCCTTTTTTTCTCAAATTTGATAGTAGGACGTGATGGTAGAAGTTGCCGACGATGCCGATGATGAAAAGGAGGAGTCCAACATATGTTAAGTTTATTGATGGTTGGGGTAAGCCTTGAGATAGGTATTGGGAATATATCATGGTGATAGTGCTCAATGTGTAGCTCAGGGTTATAGGGATGGCGAATTCGAGAAGCATTCTTCCACTATATTGGTGAATGAACAAGACCTAGCAAAAGAACACGTTAGAGTCAAAAGTAGAGCTTGTATGATCCATCTTATAAGTAACCAAAACAACTTATAAGTTAGCTGTTAATGACCATTGGAAATAGTAGCAAGACGCATGGTTGTGCAATCAAAGGTGCTAGGTTCAATACCTTAAAAGCATACAACGCCAAGTCCAAAAAAGAACATATGAGCTATTTGTTTGTTTTTTTGGCATTTGGGAACAAATTGCATGGATGAGAAGCAAGTTACTTTGAATATGACAAACTATATACAATCAATATTCCTTTATGACTTGCTTGATCTTTTGCAACTAAATTTTGTCCAAATTTTAACCATCTATTCAAACAATTTTTACTACCCACTTAGAAGTAATTAATAAACACAACTCAAAACTTCCTTTAGGTAGTTATATAAAAGGACGATCCCAAGCTGGCAAAGACACTAACTTCAACTTATTCGTAGCTATACAAACATTGAAATTGAGTAAACTATTGTTAGGCTAAAGATAACTAATATAGTGTTTAGTTTTGTATGATATCATTATTCACAGCAATAAAATTTGCCATTGTAAAGAGCATAATAACTAACAAACATAAGTTTAGTTAGAAATAAAAAGTAAAATAGTAGCATGCATTTACCAGTACTTGTTTGCTTGGGCCATAAGAACATTTCCAACGCTATGGGTTGCTACCCACCAACCTCCAATGGAAAATCTTTAGACGGCTAAGTTAAAGTCATCTAAGACATTATCCATGGATTGTAATCCATGGCCATTGGATTGCAATCCACGAGAGGATGTGAATTGCAATCCAAAGCACAAAGCGCTCTGGGTTCAGGTTGCCAAAGCAAAACAGAAGAGGATCAGTTGGGAATTCTCTAAAGGCTTCTCTAGTGGATTACGCATGTAATATTCAAGAGGCTGAATATTACGTACGTAGTTGCACAAGATGGCCCAGTGGTCAGTCGGGCGTCCATTTTATGGGCGCCTGATCTATATTCTGCATTTATTTATTTTTTAGCATTTTTTTAATATAAGGCGCCCATAAAATGGACGTTCAAATTCAATTACAAATCCTGACTTGCAAGCGTAATATTACCTTTAATATTACGTTTGTAATTGACAACTGTAGTGCGAATTCGTAATATCAGATGAGTGTGATGCTCTAAGAAAATTTCATTCAATGATACAGCTGTAGAACAAGTAAAATATAGTCATGGAACAACTGACGCTAGACATATCCTGCTGTCATTTATTGACAGAGTCTGCAATATTAATGACCAAACACCTACCGACAAACTATACAGCACATACCGTACCTAATTCAATCAATTGCAGTTTCGATTTATTTAATATTTCCTCAAACTTTCCCCTTTTTCTAAATGAAATACTGGGTATCCTACTTGGCAAACAAGCCCAAAGGAGGGGTAGCATTACCCACTTATCCTACTTTCAAAAGTTCAGGTAAGTTTTGCGTTAATTTATATATTTAAATTAATATATATTCGTACATATAAATTAACACGCATATAAATTAATGTGTCTGTGTGTATAATTTTACATTAATTTATACAATACATGATACCTTATGTTGAACGATATGTTGTATGCCAGAAAGGCATTCGAACAATATTTATCGTTCAATGATATGTTCGGAAGATTTCAAACATTTTTCATAGGAATATGTGGTGAAAAACTAAGCTTGTTTAATAAATGTAAATTCAAACTAAAATTGTGATGCACACTTTTAAGTTTTAACTTGTACAATTAAATCAAGAAAATTTATGGTAAAAGCATAATTTTAAATCAAGTGTTGCAACAAACTAATCAAGAATAATATCATACGTACGTACAATTTGTGTATAAGTAGGATCAATAGAGGTTTTTATTTAGCACCATTTGTGGTACTCTAATGTCAGCTATAAGTTTATATTTAAATATTTAATCCATGTGACAAAAAAAACAAATATTTAAATATAAACTTGTGGCTAATATCACGGTGCTAAATAAAGGGTGGTGCTGATTATTATTATTATTATTATTTATATAATATTTATACAATTTACATATATAATATAGTTTAATTTATAATATATAATTTAATTTATACATATATAATTCAAATGGTACGTACTAAATATTTTGTAATATATATGTGTATATACTTGTAATTTGTATTTATATTCATACATGATATGTATGTATGCGCATGCGTGTGTATTTAGATAGTTTAATTGTATAATTAACACATGTGATCACACCCCATACACAAAAAGATAAATACATGAACTTACCAGAGTTTCTAAAACTTGGGTAGGTCAATGCTACTAGGCAGATGTTGCCCCCGCTAGCTACCCTATTGGGTAGCAAATGAGTATTACTCATTTGATATCCGTATTAGATGGTTTTTACCACTAAAAGTAACATAGCAGGTTTAACAGAATAGACAAAAATATCCCAACTCCGCTCATATCCGTGATCTTAGTTTCGTCATGACTCACTTGGATGAACTTAAATGTGTGCTTAGTTGGCTTTCTGACATAAACGATTCATTTTAGTTTTCAAAAAGCAGAAATAAATAAATTAAAAAAAATTAAAAAAAATGGAAAGAAAGAAAACTTATTTGAGTCCATCCATGGGCATTAGTATTCATTCATTGCCTATTTTCTGAGGTTAGAACAATCTTATATTATATCAACAAGAGGTGACGAAATGATAGAATGGACAAACAACAAGCACCGGAGTTGGTTCTGAAATACAATTGTATGGAGATGAAATGATAGAATGGACGAAGGTATAGCTTTTTTTTTCCTCCCTTATTACGTTCAAATGATAGAATGGACAAATAACAAGCACCGGAGTTGGTTCTGAAATACAATTTCCTCCCTTATTTGTTTGACAAATGTATCTATGATTTTAGAAACCTGTTTTCACAGTATAAAATCAATCAATTTAAAGAAAAAATGATTTATTGCCATAATTTCCTCTATAAATCACCATATGATCATCAATCCAATTTTTCAACAAAAGCAGTACAAATTAAAACGCATGAAAATTTCAAGTTCTAACCAAAGATCCGCAACTTATTTATTACGTGGAAACCGAGACTGAGGAAGGAACGAGATCTTAATAGTGGAAGGAGTTACTAACACCATTTTTCCTTGTTTTGAATTCAAAATCTAGGATTATAGGCACGCAGTTGTCTTCAGATTTTCACTGCCGTAAATTTATACTACTCCCATATGGAATACCCACCAATACATAAGCATTTTTAAAAGTACATGACTCGCACTTGAGAATACATATTCTTACCTATACAAATTTCTGAAATTATAACTGTAAACTAAAGTTTTCGACTTTCTGATGTAGCAAAAACAATTACCTCAAACACCCTTTTGGCAAAATGAAGAGCGAGGAGCAAAGCGAGCAATTTAGTCCTGGAATCAAAATCAAGATGGGGGAAGAAGAAGAAGGAACAAGCCGCAGAAACAGCAGCAGGAGCGTACAAGATGAACATCCCGAGTCTGCTCGAGATGGTAAAATCGGAGAAGTATACAGAAGTCAAATTCCAGAATTTGGAATAACCTAAATGCTTGCCGAAGATTTCGGAAATTCCACAGAAAATTAAAGAGACGAGAGAGAGGATGGACATGGAATTAATGAACTGGGATGGAGGAGGAGGGAAGGTGAAGGACGACGCCATAGTTCTAAATGGCGGAAGAATACTTTTCCTGAGTTGTTCAGGAAGATGTTTTATAGGGTTTCTGCAGGGCCTGTAGAATATTTCCATTTCATTCTTGCCCAGCCTATTTACAAAAATAATTGAGACACAATATGGACGGATTCTTCTCGGTACTTTGGTACTTTTAAACAAGAGATACCCTTATTTAATTTGATGTGATTGGATTTTTAAAGGTCCGAAACTATAATCTTTGTTATTTTAGACGTAATCGTAGAAAATTAAATCTACATTTTTAGGTGAAAAAAAAAAGTTGATTTCTGGTTTTTATTAAAATGGAGTCCGCACCTTATTTTTATTTTTATATTTTATACGTAAAAAACACTTCTCCAAAAGATGTTTTAAATAACACCTCTATTTTCAATTTCGATTAAAGAATTTTTCTTTGTTTGAAATTTAAATCTGAACATTAAGAGCATAATTTTATGATCAAAATATTTTATTTTTATTTTTTTGAAAAATACAAATATTTGCAGTCTAGAAAATTAAAAAAAAAATAGATTTTTCTACAAATATTTGCAAATTATTCTATAAACTCAGCAAATATTTGCAGAGTTTTCCGCAAATTTCCTGAAACTAAAATAATATAAGGTTTTTCTGAACGGTTGTGAATTTTGAAATTTTAAAGATTGTGTTAGACAAAAATTCCTTTCTTAAATCGATACCCTCATGATAAAAGTAAAATATTATCTGACCATACCCAAACAACTTCTATACGTAAAATTATTTCATGAAATTAATTTCAAGCGCAACTTTTCAACAAATAGTTCAAAAGCTATTAAGATTTAGGTATAACCTTAAGGATAAATTGTTGCTCTAAATCGAACAAGTCCAATTCTCTAAGTTAAGGCTTTGTAGTGGAAGAGGGATGTAACGATCCCAATTTCATAGTAATTATGCATATGTAATTGAATGAGATTAATACTAATAAAGTCGATTTCAAAATATTTTTACATGGATAAGTAGAAGAGAACTAAGTCAATCATGTAGTCAAAAAAGTATCATTAATAATCAAGATTAAGTATGTTAAAAGTAGTCAAGGATTAAGAAAACGTATATTTGTTAAGAGTGTAACATTCAAACGTTTACAATGGATAAGGATGAAAGAATAAAAAAAAAGATGTGCATTTTTGTCCTAACCCGGACCCATACGTGTCAGGTATGGCTTGATCCGCTTCAAGGCTCGATGCACTATGTATATTCTGATAAAACTTGTCTTCTGACTAATGCTTATATTTTTATGTGTAAAAAATATAAATATTAGTTAGTTAAATAGGAATAGCAGTAAGTATGCAATTGTTACACCCAGTTTTATGGACAAGAAAAAAGGTAGTAAGACCAAAGGAAAAGCAAGCAATTGTTAAGTGACCAAAGAGAGCTATCGCATGTCTAAGATTGGAAGCTATTGCATGTCTAAGGTAATGGAGCTATCACAAGCCTTAAAGGGATGCTATTGCATATCCAAGATTAGAAGCTATTGCATGTCTAAGAATGAAGCTATTAGATGTCTAGGATAATGGACCTATAGCAAGTCTAAAAGAAGCTATCACATGTCTATGGTGAAATCTACCTCATGTCAAAGACGGTGAAGCTATCACAAGTCTAAAAGAGAAGCTATCGTATTTCCAAGTTTAGGAGCTATCACATGCCCAAGATTGAAAGCCATCGCATGTCTAAGGTTGTAAGTTATAGCATATCTAGGATGGCAACTCTAAAAAAGAAGCTATCACATGCCTAAGGTTGGAAGTCATCAAATTTTTAAGTGGTGGAACGGGTATGCCCATAGTAGAAGAAATTAGTGAGTTTCAGAAAAATTACCATTTTGGATCTTTATTGGGCTTATGAAGTCTAATTTATTTAGAACATGTCTAAATTATTTTTAAATAAAATCACTGTTTTATTTGAGTTTATAATACAGTTCTATATTATGTAATTAATGATATTATATATATATACACACACACACACACACACATGTATCAAATACACATATATGCGTGTATGCATATGTAACATATCAATCCATGTAAGGTTTGGCATGCTCGTGTATAAGTGTTGGTATTTGCACCGCAACGGAGATGTTAGTACCTCTAGTATACAAATATATGATCTAACTGTATGCTTATGTGCTATTATTTATATATACAAAAATTATATATATATATATAATGAATTTATAAAATATGTATATTATTATATTTGTATGTATGAATGTATATAAATGCAAAATCATTTTATATAAAAGAATAAAAATTATTTATTTATTTTATTATAGAAACCAAAGACAAATTTTGATTTTTTGTATAAATATATACATACATATACTTATAAATAATTTGCTAATAAATAAATAAATAAATATATATATATATATATATATTAATGCGTAAATGTATATATATTATATGACATATATGTGTGTGTATATATAAATAATACTAACGGCAAAAATGGTTTTTTAAATATTTATTAGATTTAAAATTTCATACGGAAGTTAATAAAATTAAATAAAAATATTTTCAAATTATAATTTTGTATTTTAATAATTTACAAAAATCTGAATAATATTTTTAACATTTAAAATATTTTCACATATATGTTATATATGTTATATATATGTTATATATGTTATATATATATATGTTATATATATATATATTTGTGTGTGTGTGTGTGTTGTAATCTAAAAATAATTTTAAAGTTAGTTATTAATTTATGAAAATGTGTGTGTGTGTAATTTTTTTTTTAAAAAATAATTTTTTTCCCTTCAAAAACTTATTAAGTGTGAAGTTAATTTTATAGAATTTAAATTATATTTTATATGATTTATTTACTTATTTTATAGATTTATTTAATTGATTTGATTTAAACAATATATATATATATATATATATAATATTTTTCTATTTGCGAAAGTATTTCAAGTCCAAAACTATATGTATAAATTTTTTAACTATTTACTATTTACAAATTCGACAACCATTTAAAGAGTTGTTATCTAGTTACAAATTCGACAACCATTTAAAGAGTTGTTATCTAGTTACAAACTCAGTAATTTTAGGAATTCGACATCTAATCATGAACCCGATAACTAATTAAAGAATCTCCATCTAGTTATGAACTCGCCAACTATTCATGAGCTCGATATCTGGTTATGAACTCGATAACTAGTTATCAGTTTGGCATCTTATTATGAACTTGATACTAGTTAAAGAACCTCTAACTAGTTATGAATTCACTATCTATTTATAAGTTCAACATCTAGTTGTTCACTCTTTTATATCTATACTTAAGGATTCAAATTTCACATTTTCTTAAGTGTTTTAAACTTTCATAAAGTATATGGTACTTCCATGACTTTTACTTTATATTATTTGACAAATAAGTGGCTGGCTAGAAAGATCTTAAACCCTTTTCTTCTCAAGTGTGCTTGAAATCTCCTGCTTCAGAGAAAGGAGATTATAGAGTTATCAAATCTTGCATAACTTCTCAAAATGAAGTAGGTACCATCCTTCAATAGTTTGACATTATCGACATAGAAGCTGGGGTAGCTAGCCCATCTGGAAGGATAGATAATCCTCCGGAAGGATTCTTCGCTTTTACCCCGATCCATATTTGGCACTCGAGATACCTTCCCTTCCTAAAATTACTTGTAAAATTCTTAGATTATTTGGGAATTGATCCGATACAACTGCCTCCTAACTCCTATACCTATTTGAGCTGCTTGGAAATACTTGCCAAGGAAGCTAACCTCCCCTCACTTGATGCAAAAATATTCACTCATTGGTGAATCTTGTTAAAGTGGGGATGTACCCAGTGGGTATCTTATATCGCCTTCCTCATCTAAAGAGCTTGATTATTAATATGATTAATAGAACCAAAGTCCAGGAAACTCAGTTCTTCTATATCAAGAGTCATACCCCTAGAATCAAGGGGTCCTTCTCTACCCCTAGTAAGACTTATTATTTTTTCTCTATCGTTCATACTATATTTTATTGTTCCTTTAAGATAGCTATTCCCTTTCAGAATCTACTTTTAAAGAGACGAATCCTTATGTTGCTAGTACAATAATGCTATAAGTCTGGCATCTCAAACTATGAGAGGCAGGCTTAAAATCTAAACTGAAGCCAACCTTTAAAAGTATTCCTTGGCCTTGGAAAGCCACAAAGTGCTTGGAGAGCCCCCAATGGTCAAGAAAGATGCCCATGGGAACCAAGCTCTGGTTATTGGAAATCAAAATGCCTTTTCTCCTTCATCCCTCATCTAACATGATTCTTCTGGTAGTTTCGGAACATGGTTTTTACCATAACTTCTTATATTGACATCTTATAATTCTCCCTTTGACTTTGGTTCAAATCTTATCAATCCAGTTGTTAAGACGAAGGATGCTAAAGCTCCTTTATCCTCCCTGGTCGAACTGCTAAAGCCAACCTATTGTTGGCTCTATCGCTGATGCCCTCAAGGCTATTAAAGGTCGTGGAAGGAAGAAGGATTCTAACAATCTATCTGATACTTCAATTCCTCCACTAAACAAAAAGGCCAAAGTCGGAGAAGATCTAACACTTCCTGCTATTGCTGAGAAACTGGATGAAGCTATGGCCACAACTAACCAAGATTCCAGTGTTATTGATTGGAGCTTGCCGGACCAGGATCCCTAGAACCAAATAGAAGTTGCTCACACCCCGAGTTCGGTAATAGATATCATGAATCCCTCATCTGCTATTTTTTCCAACGTTTGTAATAGGAGTTAGGCCCGACTCCTCCTATCGAATCTCTTCCATGTAAGGCTTCAGCCTAACCCATCCCTTCAGATCTTGCTGATTTTGTTCGTTCGATTATCCAGTCTCCATCTGTGGCTTGTTTAATACCACTGTAGCCTTCTACCTTTTTTGGAGATCATCTCCATATCCTTTTTCAATAGCTTTTTGTGGTACGTATCTTTAAGCATTTGGAAATTCATATATTTTAATTAAATACAAACATCGACTTATTTTTCACTCGTCATTTTTATATATAGGTAGCTAAGTACTTGTTCTTTCTTCGGCAAGCCTGCCACGAATCTGTTAGCCAAGTCCCAACTCAAAGAACAGATTTCTTTGTTGACGGATAAATTCATGTATCTTGAGGGCCAAATCTTTGAAGTCACAACAAAGAGGGATGAAGTTACCACTGAAAGGAATAAACTTGCCTCTGATCTGGATGAAAAAAGAAAAATGAGATTGGTGGTTGAAGAAAGGGTGAAATTGCTAGGGAAAAAACTCGAGCAAGCCAGAACTAAAAACACACAAGTGACTGCATAAATTACAACTTTAGAGGAAAATCTGGAAAGCAAAGAGGTTGCACTTGTTTATACAAACAACATCATTAAAGATGCCAAAAAGAAAGTCTCTTCTTTCATAGAACAATCCCCCTCAAATAAAGGAGCAATGTTATGAGGAGGCCCTCTTCATCATGTATTATGATAATATAGAAAATTATCCAAAGTTGGACTTCCCTTCACTGCCAACACTAAAAGAAAAGTTCGAAAGGAAGTTTGACCTTAAACCGAGAGGGTTCCTAGGTCATTACAAGATGAATTTCTAGAAGAGAAAGCCATCAATCCTCAGTAACTACTATCTTTTAATGATCCTTTGCCTGATGAAGATAGGGATGATGATGATAGAGGGGATGTGACAAAGATGACAACAATGGGGATGAATGTAGGTCACTACACATAGGATCAATAATGGCCAAATATATAGATACAGAATTACAGCACGGTAATCACAATAGGAGCAATTTAAATATAATAGCAGTGGGAATAAATAGTAAAGTAAAGCAAAAAAGCAATCGCACCAGATTTTTTACACTAGTTCAGACCTCCAGTCCCAGACTCCTTCTAGAATTAACTAATAAACACCCTCACTTCATCCGAAGGAACAAGCACTTGAGCAGCAGAACAGGATTTTAGTACACTTGCCCGAGCAGCTAAACGGGACTTCAATCTTTTCTTTTAAGAAGAAACAACTTGACTATATATTGTGTTTTCAATACACTGAGTAGACGAACTGGAATACAACTTCTATAACCTTTAAAAATAACGTAGAATGAGTGTGTAGAGGTTAGAAAGTAAATTGAGACCAGACTCAAATATTATGGAGTGAAAGAGTGTTGGTTTAAGTTTTCTTTTAGAATGAATATGAAATTTAGAGCGTTTGGAAGCAATATGAGAATGAATTGAGAGAATAGAATTGGTATTTGATTTGGAGATCATTAAAGGCTTATATAGGAGTGATTGGAAGCCTATAAACAGGCACAACCCTTTAGAAATTTGCATTGGGAAAGGCACAGCCGTTGAAAGTTCGCAACGCTTTGAAAAGATGATTGAACGGGCACTTGAGCATTTCGTTTTTGAATGGTCATCTAAAGGTGTTTGCATCCTTTGTGGAAAAGTAGTCTATGGCGTATTGGTTAGGGTGTTGTCATCTTCCCATGCAACCTGAGTTCAAATTCCATCTCTACTATTTTTCAAATTCTTTATTTCCTTTGCTTTGTCATTTAAATTTGGTTGCAAACTTAAACACAAAATGTCATATGGTGCAACGGTTGAGAGTGTGTGATGTCTCTTCAGTGTGACCTGGGTTTGAATCCCACATATGCCATTTTTCAATTCTTTATTTCTTAGCTTTGTTATGCGAATTTCGAACCAAGCTTTGACATGAAAGTTTTTGTGGCGTGATAGTTTGGACATGCGCTTTCCACCTATGTCACCTGGGTTCAAGTCCTATAACACATAATTTTTTCACCAATTTATTTTCCATCTCTTTGTGAATAAGCAACCAATAAATACTTCACAAAAACATGTATGGTATGTTGGTAGGGAGCTGCACTTCCTCCTTGGTTGCCATGGTTCAAGACTTGCTTCGTGTATTTTTGCAGCATTCCATTTTGTCTTGTTATCAATATAAAATGCTAACCGTGAAATGTAATTGTTAGGTGGTTGGTCAGCACATGCAATTTTCTACAGTGACTTGTGTACAAATCCAAGTTCAAGGCTTTTTCTTCTCCACTTCTTGTCTATCAATTATTTTTCCATATTTTTCTATCCATCTATCTTATAATTTTGGCAGATTCTACTGCTTGCACCATCTAATATAGCCTGTAAATTTTTTATCCTCTGTCGTACAACTACTTGACCTGAAATTACTCAATAAACATATGATTGTTATCATCAAAAAACTAAAACAGTATTTTCAACAATGAAGATGAAGATGGTGACGATGATGGTAATGATTAGGGAAAGAATGGGGGTAATGGCAACAAAGATACTAGTGGATCGGGAAGTGGCATTAATATATCAGGTGGCCATGACTTAGGCTCATCTGCTCATGATGCAGACTTTTCTGATCCTCCAGCCCTAGAATGCTCCTCAAAAAGACACTACATTAAATGATATCCACACCCTCGACCATCATAATAAAGAAAAAACTCGAATTTCTACCTCACAGACTCCTATAGTACAAGTATAAAGCTTATCATCTTTAAATGATTTTAATTATTTATTAGCTTTAGTTAATAAGTCTATTATTTTAGCTAAGGAAAAGAAATAAATATCACTTTGAGATTTTTCATGAGAAGAGTGAGGGGAATGTACTACGATTGAATAGAGAAATTGAGAGCTTGACTAAAAATCACAATAATTTATCTGAAAAGATAGGAGCCTTCTCATTTACGCCAAACAAATAAAAGATTTTAAAGAAAAACGGATGGCCCTGCTCTTAAAATGATCCCGTCTTCACCCGAAAAAAGTTATAAAGGAGAATGAGGAGTTGACTACACTTTTCTGGATGCTTATCGAAGATAGGGACACCTTAGTGGAATTCCTCTATAAAATCAATACCATGAATCCTTTTACCGACCTCTCCTTCCTAGGGAAAGATAGTGGAGGTTTATTTAGGCATTTGCATAATAGGTATTTGAATGATTATGGCACTGATCCTCATCTTGGAGAATGTTGGAACCTTCCTAGTATTGAGACCGTTCTAATCTCGTCCCAAAATCTTCCTCTGGAGAAGGTCAAGTTCGATAAAGAGAAATTTATCATTTTACAAAGTATCCATATTATAAGAACTTGAGTGACTTTGTTGTTGTATTATGTAAATTAGACAATCTTTATAAGTTTCAATGTTCTTATTTCTTTACGACTTAGTTTTTTTTCTTAAAATACACTAGTTACGGAACCATTGAGCACTTCTATTTCAAAATAACATTTAAGTAATTTTGTCAAGTTAAAAAGGGATTTTAAGGAGAAAACATTAATTCTCAAACCCTCTCGACTAGCAAAATACTGCTTTCTTAGGGATCTTAAAGAAGTTCACACGTATCTTCCGCACCTATTTTTTGACTTCTTAGGTGGTGAAAAAGACAGTTTACCTAAAAAGATCTAGTTTAACAATGCTAAACTGTTATACGGAGAAACTAGCCCTCATGCCAAGGGATTGGATTATCGCTATTTCCTCCAGTTCATACACCTTATGGATTTAATGTTTCTTTTGACTCTTTTTTCCCTATGTCCATGGGTTCACTTAAAAAATCTCAGACTACCATTTCCAAAATTGAGGATTGAATGTATAAAAATCGAGTAATCGATGTAATTTTGAACTTGTTCATGTTTGTAATATCTTGTTATTGTTAATGAAAGAACATGTCTTTCCCATGTGTTGATTTTTCTTTTATTCATTCTTACTAGGAAAATCAACTAATGATTGCGTCCAGCGAGCCCTATCTCTCTTCTCGAATGTATAAACTTAAGGCCAGATTGATATTAGACATTGAAAAGCACTCTCCTCAAGATGCTTTAGTTATATCATTTCCGGACAACCCAAAAGAATGTAAATGGTAAAACAAATACTATAAGTTGTAGTCAACATTAAGTAGTGTAAATGAAATGATCTTGAGTTTAGAGGAGAAAATCAAAGAGAAGGACATAGAGATCAAAGAGCTAAAAGAGAGCATAGACATAGTTGGTCGATTTGGATCCCCAGACCAAAGGATTAAGGTTGATGTAGAAATTGCTCAACTGCACGAGAAAATTAAGGACCTTGATGTTGACGTGTTAAAAAGTCAAGTATCATGTCAAAGATTTCTGCAATAGAAGGTAAATCTAGCCTACTCACATCTACTACCATGAGGATAACTAGGTCCCAAACCTCAGCCGATAAAAAGAAATTTTCTTCCTTGGAGCACCTGCCTTCGGGCTTGGATGTTAGAGAAATTGCCAGATAGTGCTAAGAGTATAAATATGAATGCACCTAGTTTCCATAAGGAAAGTAGGATAAACAAGTTTCGAAGTATCTTAATAATTATAAAAGTCAGGTGGAGGACTTGGGACGCAAGAAATGCACTCTAGAGCAGAAGATTAAAAATGTAAAGGGGGTAACAAAACGCTCGAACATGCTTTAAAGATTCAAACTGGCTCTGTCGATGATACGAATATTATTCGGATGAGGGAGAGGAAACTTAAAGAACACTAGATGTGGCGATTTGTCATATTACTAAACCTTCCTCATTTATTCAAGTCTTGAATAAACCTTGTATTTTCTTTCATATTTTTGTCTTGTGTTTGAACTTGTTGAGCTATTTGAGATTTATCATTCACTTCAGAGCTTTAATTTGATTCAATATGATCTGTTGTCTTTGATAAAGCATAGATTTGTTTGCTCTTTGCTTCTTTGAAGAATGCTTTTTGGATAGGTCTTAATTCGAGAGTTGTTTGTCGGGCTTTGCATTATTTGTTTGCCCCTTCCTTGTATAAAAGTGGCCTGTAACGACCTGCCATTTTGACCCTCAAAAGTCACACTTAATACATATACGGTATTAGAATGCTGAGCATCCAAGTGCTGGAAAGGAAAATTGTTAGGGTAAAATAAAAAATAATAAGGACAAGGGGAAACAGAATCTCACAGTGGAACGATAATATATAATATATCTAAGACAACTAAAGTTGTCACTCTAGGATACATAGTATATCAGAGTTTAAGTAAACTTCATAATTGTCCGCAGTAGTGGCATAGTAGTAGAGACACTTACAACCTATTAATGAGGTCACGAGTTCGATATCCATCTACCCTACTCCCTCAAGGCGGGAAGTTGTGTTTTCCGTTAATCCAACAAACATGGTTGGGAAACGAATGCTTCCTGCTGGGTAGGCTAACCTCCCATTCCTGGCTCTGGTCGGACTAGCTGGGTTGGGGCTCTACTCTTCGGAGTAGACTTTTAAAAAAAAGTAAACTTCATCAACTTGGATAGTTATAACTTCCTGGCCTTACAATTGCTGATGGGTATATATATAATAATACAACAGAAAATAAAAATACTACAGCAGGTGAACATCCAACTCTACTTTATGAGCTCCATGTTCCACCAACGACAATGTGGAAAAACCCGGTCTGACCTGAGTAATATAATAAAATAACACCCGAATCAGTCTAGAAAACCAACGTGAGAAAAATCAAGAAATATGGTGAACATATAATAATCTGTGAGATCACGCCACTAAACACTGAATGGGTTTTACCTTAAAAACATCCATACATGAAAGAATGGAAACAAATTAGAATAAGACTAAAACTTAAAAGAATGGGCGTAAACAAGATCATAATCCAAACTTAAAGAATGGACAAAAATAATTAAACATCGAGAAGAGCTTCGGGCACTTCTCGATGAATTAAGAAAACAATTCAAAGATTTGAATCAAAAGCAAGGAAAGGGAAATTTTCTAATGATGACTAGGAGGGTGCATCCCCTATTGAAAGTACACCTCTAGAAAATATACTTGAGAACCAAAATGGTTCTCGGAAACCTCCAAGCCGGACCCCGCCAACCTTACCGAGTATCCGAGTATTTCACATCACCATGCGCATACAATCAAAACCAATCTAGAGTAGATATGATAGTACCCTAATGGGAGTAACCCCGCATAGCTTGGCCACTACTCGCTCTTCGGTTTTAGTCATTTTTGACAAAGGATGTCAAAATCGATAGTTGATGAATCAACTATTGGAAACAAACTAATACTACCCCGAGGAAAACAATGAAGCCGGAATGTCGGAAAAGTTAGGGCAGTGCTGCTTCTATCTTGAGTTGATAGCATTCTTAACTTTAAGAATAGAAAGAGTTTAAATGCCCCAAATGAGCAACAAAACCGTCTTGAATCAAGGAATAAAAAGAAGATAGCAAAATTGATAGTCAATAAATCAACTTTCAGGAATAAAAAATGATCGTATATGAAAATTAAATCTCTTAAAACATTTGACTCACGCCTGTACTTGTTTTTCTCATTATCAATATTTGTAAAACACTTTAAAAACACTCTTTAAAATATTCTTTTTAAAGAGTTAATTGTATTTCTAAGTGTATTAAAATGAAGGAAAAAAACAAATGTCATTAAACATCGTTTATTATAAACCCAAAACAATGTACACTTAACTTTAATTTTAAACACTTTTTAAAGATTTACTTATTTATAAACTATCATTTAAAGCTTAAAACAACATTTATTAGCCCGGAAGATAATAAATCAATTTAATGTATCTTTATGAATTTAAAACAATGTTAATCATCCTGAAAGATAATTGATATAACTCTTTTATAAATTTAAAACTACATTAATTATCCTGAAAGAAATTAGTCAAATTTATAATCTTTTTTATATTTTAAAAAAACATTAACTATCCCAAAAGATAATTAATCAAATTTATAACCTTTTTTTATTTATTTAAAACAACATTAATTATCCTAAAGTTAATAAATCAAATTTGTAATCTTTTTATAAATTTAAAACAACATTAATTATCCCAAGAAAATTTATAACCTTTTGTAAATTTAAAACAACACTTATCCTTTATTACAAAATTCTCAAGAATATTTTAAAATACAGTTTAAACAACTTTCAAAGTGCGAAAACGCGACCAAACATCTATTCTTCAAAAATACAAGCACAAGTTCAACACACACAAAGGTTTAAGGATATGATATTTCATAAGTGATGGTATAGCGATAATTGGTATAACGGCGCTTACACAACTCAATCAGATATGTCACAAATATTTCAACCAAACATCAATATAAGTAACATAAGAATATAACTAAATCAATATTGGCGAGAAACCCCTTAGGGTCTCTCTATAAAAGTCCCATGTAAATCACACACACACAGATATATATATATATATATATATATATTTCGAAGTGTTCCATAGCTATCTATTCGCTATGTACACTTCGACATCCTCTTGCTTTTGTTCTTTGCAACACAACAGTTATTGATGTCATCCGCTTCCAAGCGGGAATCAAATCCAAGCAAACAATCAAACAACAATATACAAAATATCATCCAAGCATTCAATAATAATCTATAGCAACATAGACATCATATATTTTATTTAGAGGTGAGTAAACTCACTAAAATTCCAGTTGATGCTTTCGTGTTCCAGTTTGATCTCGTTCGATTTTAGCTCAAAATTCTACAGGCTCCAAATTCAAGGAATCTAACTCCAATGTGTAGATAACATTGTTACGAGTCCAATGCAAAACACCATGGCCAAATCCGACCTCATATGAGTGAGATATCAAATTTATAAGAATACGAGTTATATTAATATTAATTAATAATTAATTAACTTAATTACCCAAAAAAGTCTTCTTTCCCAAATTAAAAGAAATTCCCGCATCTACCTATACCGACAAGAAAGTGCACAGCACCATCACCATGCATGGCTTCTCTCCTACCTTACTCTCTACGCAATGAAACGAAGAACCGACGATTGCATCGAACTCCTCTTCAAACAAGCTTTGCCTCTGACTCCACCTCGTCACACTCGACTTCTTCATTCACATTACGTCTTGTAGGTCGTTACTTCCAAACCCTAACGGTGCATTTTTCATCCCACAACCGGACGTGCTCCAACCAACGCTGAACTCCATCTCTTCGAACAAATTTACAACGCCATGCTCCGATCGACCAACCATCGGCTAAATCTCCGACCAACCCAAACCCTAGGCCACGGCTAAATTGTCGATCATTATCAACGTCAACCGCACCTAACCAATCCTATATGGATTTGTAGATCTCATCAATACGAACCAAAAGAATCCAACTTTATAATTTTTCATTGAGTATTTGATTAGATTTTGAATTTAAAAGGAAGAGACCATCTTTTTCTTATTACGGTGAAATAAAGAAGGAAATGTAAAGAGAGAAGGAAGAAAAGTAAGAGTATTGAATAATCTTAGTTTAGAGGTTAGTTTATTTTATGATTTCCAACATCACGATATACAGCATTTCATTCGCATACGAACCACAAACGATAAAACAAAAATATGTTTGCATACAAAAATGTGACACAATCACAAAACAATAATAAAATACACTGGTTACCTTATTCTATAAAATTTCAAAAATAACATCGTTTGCCGAAAAATACGTCTAATGATAATTTAAATATTTTCCAATTTAAAAATTATGGAAAAATCATATAAATAAAAATAAAATTATGTCATTAGAAATCAAGTCGTTGTATTAATAATTGATTTTTCTTGTTATTTATTTGAACAATTTTTATTTTAAAATAAACTTAAAAAATGAGTTCACCATTATTATTTATTAATTAAAAGGAGTTCAATATGGCTATTAAATCCATTTAATTAATATTTTATTCATGATTCAAATATTTAAATAATCCCTATATTTTGAATATAAGTTATTTATATTTTTCCAGGATATTACAAGGCTTTTTACACTTCAGTGCAAAAACCAAGTATCTTCTTACCTTTCCAGCTCTCCCTTCTCATTTAATCCTTTTTCTTTTTGAAAAATATAAAGTAAATAGTGACGACTTCCATAATTTCAAGAAATTATTTCTTTCTCAAACCGATTATCTTGTTTGGTAAATGCCAAAGAAATTTGTGAAAACGGTTTCTTGTTAAACTTTGAAATTTTGAAAGTTTGATTTTGAAAATCACTTTTGTAATGATTGCTGAATCAACAGAATAAGCCTTAAAAATATGGATCAATTTGCCTTCTTATCTTTCTGGGTTAAATGACTTCATAAATGAGTCTTTGTTGCTTAATTATTACCACCCTTAATGGTTTTTCATAGTAAACTTCTCTCCATCCATATGGGTTTCTTGGATGATTTTTTGATGATTTCTCTTTGTCGTATGAGATTATATGAGCATGAAAAGTTGCATGGCCTTTCCTTTGAAGGCTATTTTAACTTTGCCTTGGGGTAAGATTGATCGTGTTTGGTTGCTCTTCCTCTAGAAGATTGCTTTAGCCCATCTCTAATTAGACTTGCCCGACTGACTTCTTTTGCCCCTTCTAAACCTTTAAGGTAAGGATTTACGCTTCAATTAATTTCTTTTGCCCTTCTTACCTTTTAGGTAAAGATTTGTGCTTTGATTGATTACTTTTTCCCCTTCTTACCTTTTTGGTAAGGATTTAGGCTAGTCAATGCGTTTGGTTAGTCATCTTAGGAAGAACCAAAGTCTTACCCATCCTCCTTCTAGAAGGCGCTCCGTTTAGTCGGTGCCTTGGCCAAGCGATCTTAGGTTGGATCAAATGCTTACTCTGTCCTCCCTCTAGGAGGTGCTCTGGCCATGGCACATAGGCGAGACCGAAGGCTTACGATGCTCTGGCTAGGCCTTATAGAAGGGACTAGAGGTTTACTCTGATCTCCCTCTAGGAGGTGCTTTGACCTAGCCCTTGTGGGGGATTAGAGGCTTTTCCTTTATTGTATAATCCTTTTCATGAAGCATTTCTCTTTATTAGGCACTTGACTTTCGTAGATACATTGATCTTTTTCTCAAATCTTGTTAACAAATTCTTGGAGTTCTCTTTTTTCCCAAAAAATTCACTATCATCTCTTTTAGGGCTCGACACTAATCGGTTTCATGTCCATTCATTCGGTGATATTGGCAATAAGCGCCCACGAGATTTCTTTCATTTCCATGTTGCTTCTTCTTTGAAGGCCAATAGTCCAACCACTCTATAGTTAGGAGATACATGTTTTCATAAGAGGTAGTAAAAGAACGGGCGCTAGCAGATCGTGAATTCCTAGAGGATTATGTCTTTGGTCCCCGTTTGGCTTCTTTGTAACAATGGATAAGCTCGTTAGCTCTAACTATAGGTTTTTTCTTCAAAAGTTCTTGAGTTCTGATTGGTGTGGGAAAGCAATCGATTACTCCCTTCCACTTTTGGGAAAACTCATTGAAATCCTTTGTTATTTAATTTTACCTGGGCACCGGGGGGGAGATGTAAGAAAAATTACCAATTTGACACTTAGCCCAAGTGTTCCTTTAGCTTGAAGCTGTGTAGTTTTACTTATTTTCGAGAACGGGTCATTCCTTTTCTTGTTCTCTTTTCCCAGAGTAGGATAATAAACAAAGATCATGAAATATCCCATATGGAATGGAGTTATGCTCTAGTTATCCAGGTCATAAGGAATTACTAACCACGCTTCTGCTAGAGTTTTTAGTGCCAAGTTTCTCAACTACAATACTTGTTCTTCATGGAATTGAAGGTGATCTGACTTAATAAGCTGAATTGGTAATTTGAGGCTCGAAGCATCCTTGTTCAGAGATAGTCATTATGTGGTTTAATTGGATATGCAAGATACGAAAAGCCCTCAATAGGAATATGCCAGATATGGAAAGTCCTTTGTAGGGATATGCCAGATATGGAATGTCCTCTATAGGGATATGCATGGAGTCAGAGGTTTGAGCTCTCCTTCTAGTGCCAAAATATTAGCAAATTTCTTTACCAACCTAATATACAAGGCAGACTAAGGCTGGTTGGTATAAGGGCTTAAGTGGCCTTATGCAAACTCAGGAGAATATTGAAGTCCAAGTCTAAAGATAAGTCATAGGTCATATGCATGTCCATAGTTTAATAATAGTCAAGTATGCACATTCGAGAGAAGTATGCTATGTAAGGTTAATTTTCCAAGTCCTTATCTATAAAAGTTCAAGAATTACAATTCTCAAGGAAATATGCTATGCAAGGTTAAATATCCAAGGCCTTACATGCAAAGAGTTCAAGTATTACAATCGGCTCTAAAAATCCACAAATTAATTTAGGGTTTACAACTTGAAAATGTAAGAAATCAAGAAAGAATGATTCACCCCTCTCTAGGCGTCGATGGGGGTCTATTTATAGGGATGTCAATCTTGCGGGATCATTTACATATGGCACGGATTGGCTCCGATGGCACCATCTTGATGAAATCTGGGTATCCCATTGCCGAGTTTCGACATCACTTGCTTACATAAGTTCGATAACATAATCTCCCTTGTCGAAACTCAACATCTTTTACATCTATAATGTTTCGGTATCCCATGCCACTTGTAAAAGTTCGAAACCCTTTGCATGTTGAAGTTCGTCATTCCTTTAGAATTTTTCATCCCTGTAGAAGCTCGATACCACTTTTTGTTTACAAATGCTTTACAACCGTTACTATTGTAATGGCTTGATAACAATTGGTTTATCAAAGGCTTAATTTCCATAGAAATGCGATATCCTATCCTTGTGATTGGATACTCGACATCTTCTTATAGCGCAACATCCTTCCTTTGTTACATACTCTACAACACTCTATGTTATAGAGGTTCGACATCCCTTCCTATGTCATTGTCATCCCAATTATCTATAGGCTCAACAACCTCCATGATGTAAAAGCTCGATACCCCATGTTCCTTTAGGTCTATTGTAGCTCGATACCTCTAAGTATTTACTGGTTTGACATCTTCATCGCCTTTCAGAAATTTGATACCTTCTTGTTGTTAGGCATTCGATACCTTTCTTCATTGTTGGTGTTCAACATCATCTGTTACTTGTTAAATGGTAACACTTGTTATTGTAGAGACTCGTTACCCGCTAGGACTCGGCACCTCTTCTCAGCTTGTTAACTATTTAAAGTTCGACATTCCTTTTATTGTAGAGGCTCGACAACCCTTTGCAGTTAGATGTTCGATATACATATTTGTAATAACAAATATATATATATATATACTTATATATTATTTGCTAATAAATAAATAATATATTAGTACATAAATGAAATATATATATATATATAATTTATATTATATACACACATCAGATAATGCTTACGGCAAAAATGTTTTTTTAGTATTTTTAATATTTATTAGATTTAAAATTTCATACAAAAATTAATAAAATTAAATAAAAATATTTTCAAAAATAAAATTTTGTATTTTAATATATTATAAATGAACAAAATTTTTTACATTTAAAATAATTTCATATTTATATATATTGTAATTTAAAAATAGTTTTAAAATTAATTATTAATTTTCGTAAATGTGTGTGTGTATATATATAATTTGAAAAAAATTACCTTCCGAAAACTTATTAAGTGTTAAGTCAACTTTATAAAATAAATATTATATTTTATATGATATATTTATTTAATTGATTTGATTTAAATAATATTTAAATTATATATGTATGTTAAAAATAATTTTTCATTTTCAAAAGTATTTTAGGTCCAAAACTATTTATATAAAAAATTTAAAATATATTTTGTATAATATAATGTTTATTTAAAGTTAAGAAACTTATATGAATTAAATATTATTAAATTATTTTTAAATGAATGAATTTTTTTGTGCCGTGAGTTTTAGGTTTGTATCTATTTCATGAATTTTTTAAAATTTTATATGCACACAAGTAAACAACCATCATAAATGTGACAATATAGTGATATGCTACATTCGTCAACTATTGATCTAAATATCACATGATATAAAATATAACACTAATTTATATTTGTAAATCAAAAACATACCTTCACCAAGGCCTATCAAAATACATGTTGGAATGAAGACATGAGCTTCTTCAAATTCTATTTCTAATCCGGAAAGTGTTAGCTTCAAATTGTTGATTATTGGCTATTGAATAGATTTAAATTTAGATGATTTGAGCTTGGCAAGGTTGGAAAGGATGGAGATGATTTTTATCCAGTAATAGGGTGAATGGAGGTTGCAAAAAGTAATAGAAAAATTAGGGTTATGATCCTTTTATAAAGGGGAGGATGGAGAGATAAAGTAGGATCAAGATCCCCTTTCTTCTCTTACTCATTCTCTCCTTTAAAATATCAGAAGCCCAACCCCCATAGCCATTCATAGCTGCCTCCATCAAAACTCATTAAAAGCTTAAACAATATTTATTGCATTTAAATCCAATTTAAACGCGTATCGATATCGTATATCGATTAATATATTTATATCTATTATGAACATTTTTAGTAACATTGTTTAACACATGAAATAAAATATTATAATTAATATTTCATAAATATTAATTAAATTAATTAACTTATAAAAATTATAAATTAATTAAATTTTGGCTAAATAAGTATTCAACATTTCGGTTATCTGATCTTTAGGTGTAAATTCAGTCAGCGGTTAATATCAAACTATTCGAATATTAACGTTCATATGTCATTTAGCAAGTGGTGTGGAATTTTGGCCAAATTTATTGCTTACTTGGTTTCGATAAATTCCAATTTTACTTTCTTGAGTATTAGTTGGTAGCGACTATTATTTACACCAATTCTCTTCGACAAAACTATATTACTTTGGACTTACGGAATATGGTAATGGTCAAAATTCCAATATCGCCCGTCCATATTCAACTCTATATTCCATACACAAAGTCCTTGGTTTAATAATAACAATTATTATTACCCGAACTACTATGGCTAGAGATTTTGACTTTGAGTTGACTTTAGTTGACCATGATACTACCTTATATAACCGACGAGACGAATCCTCTCTTGAATAATGTTATACTTCCAATACTTCCACTCAACCTCATATAGCCACTCGATGGACGTCGTGCCATGATTTGACTATAATCAAAGCAAAGCTTTCATATTGAAGATCAATAGGTATTCTCAAGTCAAAGGAACTGTGTAAATTAGTTGCAGTGATATCTTATATTTGACCTTAGTTATATTAACCAACAGAAAACTATCGAGGGGGTCATTCCATATTTATCCAATAACTATTAATGCATAACCCCTTGGTGCCTCCACCGATCCTGAGTAATACACTTCCCAACAATTAGAGAGCATTATGCACTCTAGTCTCAACGGTTGCATCAATATCCAATCTCGATGCACCTTGACTAGGAATATTTAAAATGATGTGTTTATTATATTGTGATACAATACTCATGATCACAACTATTTGCAATTACTACCATTTATGGATTTCCTGTTAAATATATTTTAATTAATATTTAACTATTTGTAATGCATTATAACAAATATATATACAAAAAGAAAAACACATTATTTATGAATGAGAATTGATTACAAAATTAATAAATTTACAAAAAATCATAGAATTGCCCTTAGGGCATACCTCTAACTCTATCATTAAGATTGAAAGTTATTGCATGTCTAAGATAGTGGAGCTATCGCAAATCAAAAGAAAATCTATCGCATATTTAAGACAGAGAAGCTATCACATGTCTGAGATAGAGAAGGGTTATCATGCATCTAAGATTGGAAAGTTCACATATCTAAGGTAGATAGAGAAGGGCTATCACACGTCTAAGATTGGAAAGCTATCACATACCCAAGATAGAGTAGCTAGCGCATGTCTAAGATAGAGAAGGGTATTGCATATCTAAGTTAAAGATCTATCGCTTGTTTGAAATTGATGTGTCATTACACATCTAAATGAAGTATTGTCACACATCTAAAGATGAAGTGCTATCGGACGTCTAAAAAATGTCGTCGATTCTCTAAATAACACAGGAATCATCCACGTGTCAGCTTCATATAAGCTTGGTTGTGCCATGCCAGCATGTTAATGTGTATATAGTTAATGTATATGTATGTCGATTTTAGGATTTGCATTTATATCATATACATTTGCTATTTATACACGTATTTTTATCTCAATATTATTTAAAGCTATATGTGTAAAACTATAAATATATATACTTCAAAATATATTTTATGTTTAATAAAATAAATTTTTTTCTATTGAATATCAAAAAATATTTTGAATAGGTTAATAAGATTTGAATTTAAATTAACATTAAAATATCCAATATTTTGACTTAGAGAAAATAGTTTGAATTTCAAATTTAGATCTATAAAATATATATTAAAATATCTTTTAACTTTAATATATATATATATATATATATATGCAATAATTACAATTTCATGATACACCACTACACCAAAAAGTATTTTTGGTGGTGCATAAAAAATGCTACCATAACTTATGGTAGCATTTTAGAGAACACCGCTAATAAACACGCAATTAAAAATACAAGTCATTCTGTTGCATTTTCATAAACGCTACCAGAAGACAACATATTGCAGCCTTTTCTAAAAGCAACGAAAATTCTTTATAATAGCGCTATATAAACGCTGTTGAAAAGTATTCCTGATGCTACTACAAAATATCATAGTACCGTTTATTGTCCGCCCCTATATAGATTTGGTAGTGTTTATTGAACGTTGCCAAAATTTGTTGCATTTTTTTGAAGGTTTCCCCCGCTGTGGTAGCTCATTCTATGTTTACTTCATTTTGTTCACAGCGTATATATATATATATAATATATATATATTATATAGTAACAATTAACATATTTCCGTATGAAACCAGTAATTACTCATAATTATCACATTCAAACAACCGAAAAACACATTAATCTCCTAATGAAATAGGATATACGAATAGTTCAATACAAGATATTTCTTGCAATAATACAATGGTACTGTTTAGACGAGATAAAATTAACTAACTTAAACGAACACGTCACATTGGAGTGTCTTAAATGTTTTCTCGCACGTTGAAGAGAAACTATGAGTTCATCAATATTGAAAATATATAATCCTCGATTGTTTAATTAAGCCATTAAGAGTATTGACTCCATGATATGGTATGATGCACAAATCCGAAGGGATTCCAAATACGTTACCAAAATATGATTTGGTAGTCGTATCTGAAGGGATGTGATCCATCGGCTGTGATTGTGTCTTTAAGAGACTAATGTAGTTGAAATTTAATGTGTAACGTTGATAAGAATAACTTCTTAGATTTCAATTGTTGAAATTAACGTAATAAATTCATTATTCAATGTACTCAAGATAATTTGGATTTACTTACAAAATTATTGCCAATTGTGACTTTAGTTATGTATTGAAACAGAAAGTTCTAAATATAGATTTGAACTAGGCTATTTGCACATAACAACCAAAGTATCTTGAAGTCAGGGGACCAATATTGAGTTTGTAGGATTGGATATGATTCAAGGAATGATAGAGAGTATCATTTTATAAGCATCAAAATTGAACATTTTGATGAAAATATCAAATAATTTGATTGTCAATCAAAATGCAGAGAAAGCATGTGCTCACAAGTAAGAAAGTCAAAAGGACATTGATATTTCTAAACTATAAGTAAACAACACATTGTTGATTTTAATGATGTACTTGTGTTAAAATCAATCTTAGTTATTTTAATACTCAACTTTGGATTGTAAATGATATCTTTTATATCGAGTATAAAAGATATTGGGAATGTCCCAAATCGATATGCAAAGACACCTTATTAAATTGTTTAATACGGAACATGTGAGATAAGTTCTTTATACTTTGACAATAGGAATTGTCATACATGTTATGCTGTCCACGATGTCGTGATTTATTTACACATTCAATACATGAAGAAAATATCAAATCCAAATTGATATCACTAAATGGTTGTCCGAAGTTTTCTCGTATATTTATGAAATATTAAAGAATCATTTATAAAAACAATGAACTCCTTATGAAAGAGTGTTCGAACTCAAACTTCATAAATAATACTGAATAGGGCTATCAATGGATACCCGAAATATATGAAATCCATCCGCATCCACATCCACATCCGAAAAGCGGATAAATATCCGATATCCAGAAAAACAGATGCGGATGTGGATACGAAGACATCCGCATCCGAAAATTATTCGTCCGATTTTTGTCAAGATTATAGTACAAATTATGTGTATTTTAGTGCAGTAAAAGATATTTGTTTATTATTTATTAAGTTAGTAGTTTATATTATATGCGCTTAATGCTTTTTAACTGCTCGAAACTATTTATTATCATCATATTTGTTAATTTTTAACACTTTTATAATCAATGGGATTGAAAAATATTTATGCTATACTAAAATTTTCTTTTTATAATTCTTGATTTATCGGTCATTAGCGGATATGATAATTATCCGATATCCATCCATATCCGCGGATGCGGATATTCGATATTCGAAAATGATTTCGGATGTGGATGCGAATATGGCACTATTCGCATCCGAAAGAATCCGTTGATAGACCTAATACTGAATACAATATGTTAATAATAAATTCAAGTTAAGAATCTTTAAGTTGGAAATGTTCCAAATAGAAAAGATTGTGGCTGATTCATTGACTAGAGCCATAATAAAAATAATGTATATATACGATAAATGAACAAATTTGTAACTGAGCCGAGAGTGATTCCAAATGTTGAGAATCCCACAACACTGTTATATGATGACAATGTCACTATATAGTTTATATAAGAACTAAGTGCTCACTGGAAGTCGAGAGACATACTTCGAATTGTTCCACATAATAAAGGTAGTTTATCAACGTCGGAGAGAGTTAATCGACAGTGTAGATGATTAAAACATAATAGTATACCCGTTCACTAAGGGACAGATCTAATTTATTTTAAGAAAACCGATGGAAGAAGTTGGAATAAGATTCCATAATTGACCCCAAGTGCAAGTGGGAGATTGATAGAGTTTGAAGTATGCCCTAGGGGCAATTATGTGATTTGTTACATATATCTAACTCGTTGACCAATCTTGTTCGAAATAAAGGTGTTTTCTTTCTATTATATACTTGATATAATGTGGTTATATTAATTAATTATTTTAATTAAAAGTATATTTAATAGAAAATCCATAAATGGTATATTTTGTGATAGTAGTTACAAACTGTTATAACCGTGAGTAACTTATCATAATAAAATTAAATATACCATTTTAAATGTTCCTAGTCAAGATGCATCGAGACTTGATACCGACGTATCCATTGAGATTAGAGTATGTAACACTCTCCAAAAGTTATGCAGTGTATTACTCATAATTGTGGGAGGCACCTAGGGGTTATGTGCTAATAGTTATTAGATAACTATGGGATGACTCATTCGATAATTTTCTATTGGTTAATATAACTAAGGTCAAATAGAAAATATCGATGTGAATAATTTACACAGTTCTTTCAACTTGCGAATAATTTGAATCTTCAATATGAAAGCCCTACTTTGATTATAGTCAAATCATAGTAAAGCATCCATCGAGTGACTATAGTTGGGTCGAATAGAAGTATTGGAAGTAAAACACTATTCAAGAGAGGATTCGTCTCCTCGGTTATATAAGGTTAGTATCACGATCAATTCAAGTCAACCCAAAGTCAAAATCTCTGGCCATAGTAGTTCGATTAATAATAATTTTTTTATTGAATCAAGGACTCTGTGTTTGGACTATAGAGTTGAATGTGGTTGATGTTGGAATTTTGACCATTATCAAATTCCGTAAGTCCAAAGTGATACAGTTTTAACGAAGAGACTTGGTGTAAATAATTATCACAACTAGGTAATGCTTATTAAATTAAAATGAGATTTTTCATAAAATGAGTAAGCAATAAATTTGGTCATATTATCACACCACGTGCTATGTGAAGTGTGAACGTAAATATTCGAATAGTTCGACGTTATTCAATGATCGAATTTACACCATGGAGTCACACAACCGAAACGATGAATTCTCTTTAGACCAAATGATTTGATTACTTTATAATTGTTATAAATTAATTAAATAAATTAACATTTTTGAAATATTATTTATGAAATTTGAATGTGATTTGAGCAACAATTTTTTTGCATATATTTATAAAAGTTATGAATATATTGGTCGATACATTAAATATGATTGTACGTATTTAATTTGGGTTAAATGGGCTCACAACCCATGAGATTTAGAGAGGATAGATGTTTGTTTAAGAGATGTTGGAGGCAGCTATAACATAGGATTAGGGTTTGGAGATATGTGGCTAAGATCTAGGGAGAAACTTACATAGTTTGCTCTCTTACCCTATGCATATAAATACTAATCTCAAAACCCTAATCTAAGGCTAATTTTCATTTTTTTTTGATTCGCCGCTTGTTCTTCTTCCTCATTTTAATGGCAGCAACTATCCTCTAAAACAATCTCGAAAATTCTCAAATCCAATTCAAATTAAAAAAAATACTAATTTGTAGTGGAAGGTCTCTAATCTTGGATTAGCAACTTAACGAATTGGGAATTGTTCAAAGAAGAGAAAAATCATTGTTTAACGTAGACACGAAGGCTTCATTTGAAGGTAAACTTTCATTTATTATTATTGTTATGGTATCAAGTTTACCATATAAAAGTCGACTTACATCCAAATCATTTGTTTGTATTCAGATCTATTTATTGTTTAGATTAGATGGAATTTTTGTAGGTACATGTGTTTGTTACAATTAGATTAGTTATGTGCTTATTATAATATATTTTTATTAATTTATTATTGAATAAAATTTCTAAAAAAAGAATTTTTCAATTTATATATATATTAATATAAATAAAAATTAAAAAATTCTTTTTAGAAATTTAATTCAATAATAAATTCATAATAAAATATTATAACAAGCACATATATATATATATATAGACTAAATGTATAGAGATCGTATATTGTAAATACTTATAATTGTATATATGTATCATATATATTTGATCTTAAAATTTTCTTATAATGATCATACATATTACAAATTGTTAGCACCAAAATTGGTCACTAACCTCGTTGAGAAAGATTGTGAAGAGATATAAATGACGAAGACAAATTAAACAAAGAAGAATATGTTAATCAAATGCAGAAAGTAAGAACACCGGATTTATAGTGGTTCAGCGTAATTGCCTACGTCCACTTTGAGGTTAAACTTTATTGATCTTCTTAATGATTGATTATAAATACAATTCGTAGATCAAATGCTTGAATGGAGTTGCTAAGTAAAGAATATGAGTTTGAAAAATGGCAGAGTCTCCCCAGTGTTCCCAAAAAAATATCCCTTTTCACTGTGCCCCTGCCCCTCTATTTATAGACAAAGATGGGTTGGACTTCCCAGGTGGGCTTGGCAGCCGAACATCTTGGCCCAAATATAGTGGTCGCCGTATGCCAAACCAAATAGGCCGATCACAACGATGCCGAACCACCCTCTCTATGCCGAACGATACGCTTGCTGCGTGGGAAGAGTAGAGCGAATATCAATCGAAGCCGAACGTGCCTCTGGCCGAACGAAGCGCTTGACCGAACGTTGTCTCTGGCCGAACGTTGGTGCTGGCCGAATGATAGCTTTAGCCGAACAATGCTTCTGGCCGAACAATGTCCCTGGCCGAACGATGCTTTAGCCGAACAATGCTTCTGGCCGAACAATGTCCCTGGCCGAACGATGCTTTAGCTGAACGATGCTTCTGGCCGAACGAGAGTTATGGCCGGATGTTGCCTTTAGCCGAGTAGTGCCTTTGGCCGAATGATGGTTCTGGCCGAATAATACAGCCATGCCGAGCAGTTGTACATGCCGAATGTCTTTCGATGCCGAGCGCTTACAGACGCCGAGTGCCACTGAATGCCGAGTACTCCTGGACGCCGAGTACTACTGGATGCCGAGTACTTGCCAATGCCGAGTACTCAGTTGCCTGGTCAAATCTCCAGGAAACACTTGCCCCCCAAAGTGTATTACGTGACTGAACGTGATGCGCTTTGAATTACGTATTCTCCAGTTTGTTTCAAATCCTTGATTAAGTCCAGATGCCTTCTTGAGATTGTGGTGTGTGCCTAATGTGGTATAAATGCTGAACAATACGCTCGAAGCCGAACGTTCCTTATGCGCCGACCAATTCTACGTTTTGAAGCCGAACGATACAGCTTTGACCAGTTCTACCGGATATAGCCCCTTCGACTTCCACTTTTTCCCCTATAAAACCAGGTTCTTCCCCTCTTCTCTCCTTTACTCTTTTACTTCTGTCACTCCACAAAGATTTGCAATTCTCGCCAGTCGACCAGACTTAAAACCTAACTACTCCTTCCTAAGCTCCAATCTGCAAACTAGGTATTATTCCTTGTACGACTCAAATAGAAAACTTTCGAGTAGGTCATCTTTATTGCGTCTTTATTGCTGAACGATGATGCAAGGCGAGGAGGGATGATTAGGAGTGTTCGCACATAAGACCATTGGACTTAGCTTCCTCGTGTCGAACCGAAGTTAAAGGAGAAGAAAGAAGAATGAAAGTGTTGGAGGTGGTAAGGGCGTTGAACGGCATAGCTCTGGTTCGGCATATGTTGTCATGCGCCGGACGGTGAAATGGAGGGCTGTCGAACAGTATTTAGCCGAACAAACCAAGGCCGAACACTTATTCAAATGCCGAACAACAACTTAGCCGAACAAAACCAAGGCCGAACACTACTTAAATGCCGAACATTATTTTAACCGAACAAAACCAATGCCGAACACTTATTCAAATGCCGAACAACAACTTAGCTGAACAAAACCAAGGCCGACCACTACTTAAATGCCGAACAGTATTTTAACCGAACAAAATCAAGGCCGAACACTATTCAAATGCGGAATAGTATATATGTCGAACAACAGACATGCCGAACAAACACGAAGGCCGAACGATACCTTTCACCGAACAGGCATTAGGCTGAACACTTATTAACTATACCTATTCATACAGCAAAACAAGAACCAGGACCTAAGCATACTAGCATGTATGAGACTGACCCTGATCACTAACTTCCTAGCTTTAGTAGACATAAATCTGAACTTAGATTAACATACATTTTCTGAATCGGGAACTGTAATCACCACAAGGCGGGCTTTTTGAGACGGTCAGCGACGACGGTCTTTGAAGGCGACCATTCGAAGCTTACTTTCGTATCTATGTAACCTTTAGATTTTCAATGCTTACACACGACTGCTTGCACTAGTTTACACACCACGGGGGGGGGGGGGATACTCGCAATGTTAATTCTAACATTCAACTTTTTTCAAGTATAGTTTTCACAGGCGCTTAGACAGATTCATTATTTATTGGGGATGTCTAAAAAATCTAGCTCCGCCACTATATCTGATAGGCCTGGGCCATCATCAAAGCAAGAAATCGTTGATACTTCGAATCCGTCGACTTCTCCTGCCCATAACTTAGCTCCTGATGCCCTGGAGGCGATAATTCTCTTAGACAATCCGATCGACTCACAGGCTTCGAAGATTAATGAAGTCGCACTTCGGCAAATATGCTCCATCCATGGGATTCCTTTCGCCGATGTGTTAGTCCCGTCGCGACACGATCGTCCTCACCTGCCCCCATTCGGATATACCACCTGCAACAAGTTCATGTGCTGGATGGGTAGGGTGCCTCCATTCAATTTATTTCTTCGGGACGTGTTGCAGTACATAGACATTGCCCCGTCGCAGCTGCATCCAAACGGTCACACATTTCTATATGGGACCTGCCTACTCTTCATGGCCGTCTTCTCTAGACCTCCAACTTCTGGCGACATCAGATACATTTATATGATCAAGAAACGGAAAGACAGCCCTTCCTTCATGTTCCTCGAGCCGTACCACAAATGCCAAATCTTGACCGGAGCATTTAGCAAATTCGCCCTGTACAGACAGGAATGGTTCTATGTGTGTTGCCCTCCTGGTTTTACGAGGAGATGGGTCGAAGGAAGTAAGTCTCTTTGCTGAGTCATCATTCGTGTTTAATTGGAGTTATGCTTTTCCTAACTCCTCGTTTCATCTTTTTAGGTATTAACCCGCGTCCGGAGGGCCGAGGATATTCTGAGGCCGTTGAAGCCATTAGAGCTCTTCCTGCCGAGGAACGAGACATCCGAACCATCATTTCAAATGAATCATTGTCAAGGTTCGGCTTGCTAGCCCCTGGTCGTCGGATTAGCCTTCCGGAGGGCGTTTCCATTCCCAAGCCAGCATCCAGTAAAGGGAAAAAACAAGCTGGATCGTCGTCACGCCACACTCCCGATGCACACGAAGAGGGTGAGCACAAGGAGGATGAAGCTCCTGAGACTCAAGGCGAGAATGTGGGTCCCGCTTGGAATCCGGCGGTCGAAGTACACGACATTGAAACGTCATCCTCCCCTTCGAAGGGAAAGAAGAAGTTAAAATACAAGATACGGAAGGAGAAAGTTGGCGGAACTTCAAAAGTTACGCTCATCCCGCCAGAGAAAGAGGCTTCCTCACAGCATATGGAAAGTTCTCTAAGGGGTCTGTCGAATCTTTCCATCCCCGACGATATACTTAATTATGGTTTTGATGATCCTGAAGCCCTCAAGTTTTCTTCGCCCGCTAGAGGCAATGCGGGAGTTCAACTCCCAGCCCAGGGAGACAATACTCCGATCAGTAAAGATAAAAGAACCGGTCCATCGGGGGGAACACTAGGACACACACGCACATACGCATTCCATCATACACTTCAAGTTTTTTCTTATTTCCTGGATTTCTCTTAACTCGTTGTTATCTTTATTCTTTGTAGGTGACATGGGGCGCTCCCACGGATTCAATCGCCTTCACGGCTCTTCCATATTTCATCATCCCGGACGGGATTCAGGTTCGGGCAGACGCAGGGACAGAGATGATTACGAATATCGGGACAACCGCCCCCACGATTCGTCTTATCGTAAGAAGGCATATTCCCAATCTTCACAGTCCCGTGATCCTCTTCCTCCAACTGAGCCGGGTAGAGAGAAGCCTTCACAGAAGGGGTCCCAACCCGATGTTTCTCGAGAACAACACTCTGGTTCGTCGAGTACAAGGAAAACTCGGGAGCATCGAAAAAGAGTGGAACTTTCAAAGCCTCCTCCCCCTACTCCCGCGGTTGACCTAACTGTAGCCGAGAAGATGGTTGATCTTAAGGCCAAATTCCCAAAAATTTGTTTTGATGGTCTGAAATTCCTCCCAACTATTCATCATATCCCTGGGCACGTGAAGTAGAGTGCCATTGCCTGTAACAACGACGTCTATGTTCAACATGATGTGTTTGTACACTTGGTTGAAAAGATCTCGGAGGTGTCTGTCGAGCGACAATATGAAATTGATCGTCTGAAACTGGAGGCTGGCTGTGACAAGAACATCATCAAGCATCAAGACGAAGAGCTCGCTTCGTATAAGTCTAAGCTTGAAGCCGCTGAGCAAAGTGCAAAAGATCCCTTTGAGGCAGTCACTCATTTAGAGATGGCCCACAAGAAGGAACTCGATGAAGCAGTCCAGCGCAGCGGTGCCCTTGCCTTAGAAAAAGATTCTATCCAAAAAGAAAGGGACGCGCTTGCCATACAAGTCAAAGAGTTGAAAGAATTACTCTCCAAGGAGAAAGAGGATAAAGTAGCTGCTCAAGAAGAGTCACAACGATACTGTGATGAAATCGTTGCTACTCGGCTCTTGAAAACGAAGCTCGATGACGAACTTGCTGGGGTTGAAAAAATGAAAGATGAAGCCCGTGAGGAGGGCAAAAGAAAAGCTGCGGAGGAGATTGACTCTCGCCTCGAGGCGGCCGCAGAGGCCGGCAGGGAAGAGGTCAAGTGCATGTTTGACCCGTTGATTGCTAAGTATGGCGCCCGCGTCCTTATGCATCGCGACTTGACATTCTTGGGCGAGGGCTATCTCGAATCCCTAGTTGAGGCCTGAGAAACTTTAGTGAAGATTAGGAAAATCGAGTCGGGCTCTGAAGGAGTCGATGAGGATGCCCTGGTGAAGGAGTTTCTTAGAGGGAATGAGCCAGCGGATTTATCCGCAGCTTTGGCGCTTTATAGCAAAGGCTCTCCCCTTCCAAAAGAGAAAAGTGATGAAGCTGGCCCATCTGGGGCTAAGACTACGGCTCCTCATATTGTTGCTCCTCCCACTGCTCAACCGGCCGGTCGGCCGACACTTGACCCATTCGAGCAGCATGCCGGCTACGATCCTGAAGATCCCGGGTTCGGCGTTCATGTGCTATCTCCTATTTTGGAGGGTGAAACTCCACGCGCAACTGATAGCCAGAACCCGGTAGGAAACTCTTCTTTTTTAGAAGTTAAAAGATCTTTCACTTTCCAGCAGTGGTTATTCTTTCTAATATTCATTCTTTATGTTTTCCATGTAGGTTACTCTGATCCGGATCCAACTCCGAGGAGCGATGACGCCAAGGAGGAGGCAGAGAAAGCAAGCGATGTTGCTCGTGCGGGAGTAACTCTTGGCCTTGACGCTCAAGTGATCGGGGTGCTAGATGATGACAAGTTTGACACTTCATCTCCCGCCGAAGGGAGCTAGGAAATCGAGATCACTGGCGCCTCCGAACATACTTCGAAGATGAGCATGAAAGAGCGTCTTGCCGAAGAGGAGAAAAAGAAAGTCGAGATCAAAGTTTAGCCTGAAATTCTGGAACTCACCGACCCGCGGAATAGACCTTTGAAGATCATTCTCCCTGGCAAATCCAAACCGTTGAATGTTCCTTCTCCTACTCCTGACTCCGCTTCTTTAGCAAGCAAGAAATCCAAGAAGAAGCGTGAGGGAGAGGAGTCATCGGAAAAAACAAAAGAAGACAAGAAGAAGAAACCGAAGAAATAATCGCTATACTCGTTCAACGAGTTTTTCTTTGCTCAAGTCTTGTAACTACTTTTATCTTTTGTCTCCGTAGTTTGTATAGATAGGTTCTTGACTCCAAGTTTTGGAGGGATAACTGTGTAACCTCATTTTGGACTATTAAATAAAGTTTAGTTCCTTAGTCGTTCGAATGACTCTCTTACTTTTTTAGCTTTCTGAATAACCGTGGTCAAAACTCAAGCACTTATGAGTTGTATATTTCCCAGTCCATTCTCGCGTTGTTCGAACATTCTTCGGAATGGCATACTCCTTGTTTTATATTTCTTAAGCACTTAGAATTTTTTCTAAATTCGCGTTCCAGGGACTTATAATAAGTTGACCCGTATTCAGGGGATTCAGAGATTGAGATTGTTAATACTCTAATGTGGGGACTTAGAGTACTCCGGTCCATACTCTGGGGACTCGGAGATTGAGATCATTTATACTCTAGTCCACGCTCTGGGGACTTAGAGTACTCTGGTCCGCAATCCGGGGACTCGGAGATTGAAATCGTTTATACTCTAGTCTGTGCTCTTGGGGACTTAGAGTACTCCGGTCCGCGCTCTGGGGACTCAGAGATTGAAATCGTTTATACTCTAGTCCGCGCTCCGGGGACTTAGAGTACTCCAGTCCGCGCTCAGGGGACTCGGAGATTGAAGTCGTTTATACTCTAGTCCGCGCTCTGGGGACTTAGAGTACTCCGGTCCGGATTCTGGGGACTCGGAGATTGAAATCGTTTATACTCTAGTCCGTGCTCTGGGGACTTAGAGTACTCCGGTCCTCGCTCAGGGAACTCGGAGATTGAAATCGATTATACTCTAGTCCGCGCTCCGGGGACTTAGAGTACTCTGGTCCGCGCTCAGGGGACTCGGAGATTGAAGTCGTTTATACTCTAGTCCGCGCTCTGGGGACTTAAAGTACTCCGGTCCGCATTCTGGGGACTCGGAGATTGAAATCGTTTATACTCTAGTCCGCGCTCCGGGGACTTAGAGTACTCCGGTCCTCGCTCAGGGGACTCGGAGATTGAAATCGATTATACTCTAGTCCACGCTTCGGGGACTTAGAGTACTCCGGTCCGCGTTCTGGGGACTCGGAGATTGAAGTCGTTTATACTCTAGTCCGCGCTCCGGGGACTTAGAGTACTCCAGTCCGCGCTTAGAGGACTCGGAGATTGAAATCGATTATACTCTAGTCCGCGCTCCGAGGACTTAGAGTACTCCGGTCCGCGCTCAGGGGACTCGGAGATTGAAATCGTTTATACTCTAGTCCGCGCTCCGGGAACTTAGAGTACTCCGGTCCGCGCTCAGGGGACTCGGAGATTGAAATCGTTTATACGAGTTTGCACATCATACAGAACAATGTAGCTCTAGTAATTCATCACCCGATCATGAGATATAGAAACGTTAGTAATTCATGAAAAATACGGCTTCAAGCCTTTATTAATGAAAGACAACTAAACCGCCTGATTAAATGGCTGAAAGGAAACTAAGTTACGACTGAATGAAAACATACAGGAAATAATTGTGCCTAAAACAAGAAAGAAACATACTAAATGTAATAATGTCGCAAATGTTCACTGTTCCATGCTCGGGGGAGTGTCACGCCATCAATGGTCGCTAGCTTGAATGTTTACTCTCCAAGCTTCCGTTCAATGACGTACGGACCTTCCCAGTTGGGATTCATACGTGTCGGTACCGAGAAAACTCGTTTCAAAATGAGATCACCCACATCAAAAATCCTTGGGCGGACTCTGCCGTCGTAGTAACGCTTGACTCGGTGCCTATGTGCTGCCGCCCTTAATTCGGCCTCTTCACGTTTTTCATCGATGCAGTCCAGCGATTCCAACAAGAGGTCCTGATTCGTCTTGGGATCATAATATGTCACTCGATGCGATGGAACTTCAAGTTCCACGGGTATAACGGCTTCCGAGCCGTATGCCAAAGCGAAAGGAGTGTGGCCGGTCGCGGACTTGTGGGTAGTTCTATAAGCCCATAATGCTGTCGGGAGCTCATCTACCCACTTGCCTCCGACCTTCTCCAAACGCTTCTTCAGTATGGACTTGATTATTTTGTTAACGGCCTCGACTTGTCCGTTAGCTTTTGGGTGTGCAACGGCGGCGAATTTCTTCTCAATGCCATACTTTAAACAGAACTCTTTGAACTCTCTACTTTCAAATTGCGTCCCGTTGTCCGTAATGATGGTGCGAGGGAGGCCAAAGCGGCATATAATGTTTCGTACAACGAAGTTAATGACCTTCTTAGAGGTGATTGTGGCCAAAGGTTCTGCCTCAGCCCATTTTGTGAAATAGTCGACTGCAACTATCGCGTATTTTGCACCACCTTTGGATATATGCAAAGAGCCGATTATGTCGATTCCCCAGATTGCAAATGGCCAGGGACTAACCATTTGTGTGAGTTCTGTTGATGGAGTCCTCGGCATTTTCGCATATCTTTGACACTTGTCACATTTCCTTGTGTAGTTTGCAGCGTCCCGATTTATGGTCGGCCAGTAATATCCATAGCGGAGGATCTTTTTTGCTAGCGTTTGCCCCCTAGTATGGTCACCGCATTCTCCTTCGTGTACCTCCTTCAAGACCCGTTTCGTCTCATCATGTGCGATGCATCATAATAAGGGGACCGAGAACCCCTTTCGATACATTAGACCATCCTGCATCACATATCGCGCGGCCTTTCGAATTACCTGCTGTCTTTCGCTCCTTTTTTCTGGTAAAACCCCGGTTGTTAGGTATAGTTTGAATGGGGTTATCCATGATTCCCTCTCGATTCCTGTTTCCAACACAGAATCAACTTTCATTACGTCTATACTTGGAGCACGCAAGGCCTCAAAGGGAAACATGCGAAATATCATAGTGCTCAAGGTTTGACAGCAGTTCTTGAACCAGAACAAGGTACGGAGCAAGCTTCTGTCCCTTTGCTTGATAATCTCCTCGCACTTGGTAGACCACCAACTGTGAGTCACAGAAGATTTCAACTGATTTTACCCCGAGTTCTCCAATGAGTTTTAAGCCCGCAATCAGTGCTTCATATTCTGCTTCGTTATTTGTAGCCGGGAAATCGAGCTTCAGAGCGTAACAAACCGATCAATTTTCCGGAGTTACAAGAACTACGCCAGCACCGGAGCAACGGTCGTTTGATGCCCCATCGGTGTACAATTTCCATCGAACAGGGGGAATGACATCGTGATTATCTGGTTCGTCGGGTATGGTAAACTCAGCGATGAAATCTGCTAACGCTTGCCCTTGTATGGCTCTTCGTGGCAAGTAGGCGATATCGAACTGGCTCAACTTGATGTTCCATTTTAACAATCTTCCAGAAGTTTAAGGTCGTTGGAGTACCTGCCATAGGGGTTGATCGGTATAAACACTGATTGAGTGTGCTTGAAAGTATGGGCGCAGCTTACGTGATGCAATCACCAAGCAATAGGCAAATTTCTCGATTTTAGGGTAATTTCTTTCTGCCCCCGTTAAACGCTTGCTGACGTAATACACCGGCTTCTGGATTCGGTCCTCCTCGCGATCCAAAGCCGCACTTATAGCATGTGGGGATACGGCCAAGTACACGTACAGCATCTCATGGTCTACTGGTTTTGACAGCACTGGTGGACTCTCCAGATGCCTCACCAGGTCCCGGAATGCTTCCTCACAATCGTATGTCCACTCGAAATTCCTCTTCCCTTTCGTTATTATATCAAAGAATGGGATGCACTTGTCCGTGGCCCTGGATATGAATCGACTCAGTGCAGCTACTTTTCCATTCAAGCTCTGTACCTGTTTTATAGTCCTGGGCACTTGCACATATCGAATAGCTTGAATCTTTTCTGGGTTAGCTTCAATTCCCCTAGCATTGACGATGAATCCCAAAAACTTCCCCGACGCAACGCCGAAGGAACACTTCAGAGGGTTGATCTTCATTCCATAATACCTGAGTATGTCGAACATCTCAGCCAAGTCTCGAATGTGGTCGTTTGACTGTCGTGACTTCACGAGTATGTCATCCACATAGACTTCCATCGTTCTACCAAGCTGGTCTTTGAACATTCGATTCACCAAACGCTGATAAGTCGCTCCTGCGTTTTTCAGTCCGAAGGGCATTACTACATAGCAATATAGCCCGACATCTGTGATGAAGCTGGTGTGTTCTTGGTCTGGAATATGCATCGGGATTTGATTGTAACCCGAGTATGCATCCATGAATGATAACAGCTCGTGTCCTGCAGTGGAGTCGACCAACTGATCAATCCTAGGCAACGGGAAACTGTCCTTGGGGCACGCTTTGTTCAGGTCGGAATAATCTACGCAAGTTCTCCATTTCCCATTCGCCTTTTTCACCAGCACGGGATTCGATACCCATTCAGGGTAGAGGGCGTCGCGAACGGACCCATTGACTTTGAGTTTGTCCACTTCCTCTCTGAGAGCAGCGGACCTCTCTGGGTCCATTCCTCTCCTCCTTTGTTTAACTGGGACGTATTTCGGGTCTATGTTCAACATATGACTCGTAATGGCGGGAGAAATCCCGCACATATCAGAATGCACCCATGCGAAAACATCAAGATTTGCCCGGAGGAAATCACTAAGGTCTTCAGTCATTGCGGGGCTGAGTTGTGATCCGATCTTCACCACTCGCGATGGATCGTCTCGGCTGACTAAAATGTCAATTGTTAATTCAGCCGGCGCTGCCTTTTCTTCCTTAGGTTTCTCATCGTCATTTCTCGGATCTATGTCTCTGAAGATCCGAGAATTATGCCCGAGCCAGGGCTCGGGCACTACTTGTCAATCATCATTATTAAGGATACGGACAGGAATGTCCGCAACCTTTCCTTTCTCCCTCCGATGGGCCTCTCTGAGCTCTGCCACATAACATGCACGACCGGTCACCTGGTCGCCATGAACAACTCCTACTCCTTTGTCAGTTGGGAATTTCAAAGTCAAGCACCACGGGGCTAGTGCTGCCCTAAACTCAGCCAGGGCCGGTCGGCCCAGGAATACATTATACGGAGAATCCACATCCAAAACTACGAAGGGCAGGATTCACACCCTCCGACGTTCACCTTGTCCCAGTTCAACTGGTAACTCAACATACCCTACCGCATCGGTCGCTGCACCATTAAAGCCATGTATACGAGCCTTGGACGGTTTCAAGTCCTTTGTTTCCATTTTCATTTGGTCATAAGCCTTCTTGAAGATGATGTTGACAGAACTTCCACAATCAATCAAAATTCTTTTCACATACGCCGGACCGATCGTTGCAGATATGACCATCGGGTCGATGGTTGGAGCCTCCACTTGGTCAGCATCTCTGTTTCTGAACACTATATCGTCTGTCATTACGCACTGCTGCTTAGCAGGGGTCCCATCCTCCGTGTTCGAACAACATTCGAAATCTGCATGCTTCAGGGCACTAGCATACCGCTCCATCTCCTGCCAATTCTTATCCGCGGGGTGAGGCCCGCCGATGATCGTGTTTATGACTAGCCTACCCACAGTCCGGGTAGGTTCATCGGGATGACGCGGAGCTGGAGCACGACCTGGGTTGGATGTTCCCTGTCCTCCTTCCTGAGGATCCTTCACAAATTCCTGCAACTTTTTCTGCCTGATCAACTTCTCTATAGCGTCGTGTAGGTGTCTGCACTCTTCCGTATTGTGCCCATAAGTCTCATGGAAGCGGCAGTATTTTCCAGTCCATTTCTGTTCCTCGGTTGACTCCTTCGGACGTGGCTTTCTGTACTGAAAGGTATTGCAGGTTGAGAGGTAAATGTTCTCAAGAGACGCATTCAGCGGGGTATACTCGTTGTAGCTCGGAATTCTCGGCTTCCACTTCCCCGCTTCTCTCTTCTTCCCTTGACTTCTTTCTCCGGACTCCTTAGGCTGCCCGGGCTTGTTCTGGACATTGACTTGGACTTTTCCCGAGTTGTCTCCGGATTGCTTCACATCAATGTTGCTTTTCACGGACTCCTGGACAGGCCCTGGTGCCTTATCTCGCCTTACCCACCTAGCTTCCTCTCTTCTTATGAACTGGTGTGCCTTTGAGTAGAAACGCTCTAGCGTAGTCGGAGGTTTTCCTGCCAACCAGTCTCCAAATTCAGAATCCGAATCCACACCTCTCATTACAGCCATTAGAATTGCATGATCATTGGGATTACTGACTTCAGTTGCCGCAACATGGAATCTTTGTAAATATTCCTTCAATGACTCCCCAGTATTTTGGATTACACTTGACAGAGACATTACGTCCTTTGGACGAGTAGTGTGTATCCTGAACTGCTCAATAAACCTCTTTGCCCACTCCTCGAAATTGGATACGGACCGCGGAGGAAGTCGGGTGAACCACATAGTAGCGATCCCAGATAAAGTAATTGGAAAGCATCTACACTTGGTTGCATCATTTGCTCTAGTCGAATCCATCATCCACTAGTACCTCATGACATGCTGTCTGGGGTCAGTCTTTCCCTCATACGCAGGGATAGTTGGCATACTAAACTTTCTGGGGTACGCCACCTGCAGCACAATATCTGTGAACGGAGTATGACTTCTTGATACTCCCCATTCGTCATTCGATAAGCCTTGATTTTCTTTCATCAATTGCCTGACCATGGCTGTCAGATCTGGTGTTTGTATGGAAGGTGGAAGGTTAGAGTCTGTTCTACGCGACTGTCCATGCTGATGCCTCCTCTCCTGGCGATCTGCCAAACGTGCATCTTGAGGTTCGACATCGTTAGCGTTTTGATGGTCTGGGCCTCCAGCCTCCACCTGCACTCCAATTCCTAAGTTTCCAGCTCCGGCTTGGTCACGGTCTCCAGCTGTTTAAACAGCTACACCTGCCCGCGCAGCTTCAGTCTTACGGCGTCTGCGCCTGGGAGGTTCATCAGAGGAAGTTGAGCTGTCGGATGAGGAATAAGGAGCGGGATTGCCCCCAGCATTCTGTTGCTGCTGTTGAGTGATTTGTGCCATCAGGTTGGCGTTAGCTTGCATCTGCTCTCTTAGTTGTCTCCTGCTTTCCCTGAGTTCTCTCATCTAGTCGTTGAACTCTATTCTGGTGACAACTGGAGTCTGGCCCTGGGCGGCAATTCCTACATCCGGAATCGCTGGTTGATTGCTAGGTCCTGCTTGTTGCACGCTAGCAGTCTCATGGGCATCTGCATTATGAGAAGCTGACCTGGTATGTGGTCTTGCCATTATAGAGTTATTGGTATGAACTCTGAGTAGAATCAACGGATGTCCTATCAATGAGTCGAATCTTCTTTGGGGGATTTGTTCAATCCAGTAGCTTCAAAGCAGATCCTTGAGGTCTGAGAATTCAATTCTCAGTGAAAGCACCAAAGTGTTAGCACCAAAATTGGTCACTAACCTCGTTGAGAAAGATTGTGAAGAGATATAAATGATGAAGACAAATTAAACAAAGAAGAATATGTTAATTCAAATGCAGAAAGTAAGAACACCGGATTTATAGTGGTTCAGCGTAATTGCCTACGTCCACTTTGAGGTTAAACTTTATTGATCTTCTTAATGATTGATTACAAATACAATTCGTAGATCAATTGCTTGAATGGAGTTGCTAAGTAAAGAAGATGAGTCTGAAAAATGGCAGAGTCTCCCCAGTGTTCCCGAAAAAAGAACCCTTTTCACTGTGCCCCTGCCCCTCTATTTATAGACAAAGATGGGTTGGACTTCCCAGGTGGGCTCGGCAGCCGAACATCTTGGCCCAAATATAGTGGTCACCGTATGCCGAACCAAATAGGCCGATCACAACGATGTCGAACCACCCTCTCTATGCCGAACGATACGCTTGCTGCGTGGGAAGAGTAGAACGAATATCAGTCGAAGCCGAACGTGCCTCTGGCCGAACGAAGCGCTTGACCAAACGTTGTCTCTGGCGGAACGTTGGTGCTGGCCGAACGATAGCTTTAGCCGAACAATGCTTCTGGCCGAACAATGTCCCTGGCCGAACGATTCTTTAGCCGAACAATGCTTCTGGCCGAACAATGTCCCTGGCCGAACGATGCTTTAGCTGAACGATGCTTCTGGCCGAACGAGAGTTATGGCCGGACGTTGCCTTTAGTCGAGTAGTGCCTTTGGCCGAATGATGGTTCTGGGCGAATAATACAGCCATGCCGAGCAGTTGTACAAGCCGAATGTCTTCCGATGCCGAGCGCTTACAGACGCCGAGTGCCACTGAATGTCGAGTACTCCTGGACGCCGAGTACTACTGGATGCCGAGTACTTGCCAATGCCGAGTACTCAGTTGCCTGGTCAAATCTCCAGGAAACACAAATCATAAAATATAAAAATATTTTATTAAATATATATGTACATATTTTATTATTATTTAATGAATTTGTGTGTTGCTTGTTATGTATAAAATAATAAATGCTTTAAAATTTCAGTTTTATATTTTTAAAATTTGCTCCATTATACAAGAAGCTTACTATAAAATTTGAAAATTTTATTTAATATTTTTTAAAATTAATTTACTTTTGGTCTATAATCAATTATTTAATTAAAAATAAATTTCAACTGAGAATATTCTAGAATTTTTTCTTAAGCCATAAATGTGTCTACGGTGCCTTTTAAAAAAATATCTGATTTTTCTAACTTAATTTATTGATTTTTATAATTAATTTTTTTTGTCCTGTAATCAATTATTTTATTAAAAATATAATTTCAATTGAAAAAGTTCCAAAACTTTTTCGTAAGCCTAAGATATGTCCCAGGTACCTTTAGAAAAACTTTTAGAATTTTTCAAATTGATTTCCTATTTCTAGAATTAATTTAATTTCGGACTGTTATCAATTATTTAATGATAAATATTATTTTAATTGAGAAATTTCATAAATTATCTTTTAGCCTAAAATCTGTTTTTAGATTTTCTAAAATTATAAAACTTGTAATTTTTCATATAATCATTTTACATTAATTTATTATGGTAGAAACTGTTTTATTCAATAAAATATATAAATATATATTATGTATACATATATATGTATATTCATTTACATATTTTTTTTTTGCCATATTGTACAAGCATGTATTTTGACAAAGTACAGTATATACAAAATGAGTTAATATGTCCGTTGCAATGTAAATCCCAACATCTATATATGGGCACATTACACCCTTCATGGATTATCATATTACACATGCACGCACAAATGCACACAATATGTGTGTGTGTGTGTTTGTATGTATTTGATATATATATATATATATATATATATATTACATCTAATCAATCAATTTAAATTAAAGTGAGAAATGAAAGGTTCATCTCTCCATTTAATGCAGTTAATGCTCTCAATTAATTACTTGTTTTAGAGAAAGAAATGAAAGGTTTCCTTCCTTATATATATATATTGAATCTTATTAATGCTTTCAATTAATTACTTATTTTAGGGAAAGAAATAAAAGGTTTCCTTCCCTATATATTAACTTTTATTAATAAACGTTAGGTGTATTTGATACATTATACATTTAAAATTAAATTTATTTAAACTCCCCTTTAACTAATTTAAATAAAAAATGATTTTATTTAAACCAAATTTAGAAATATTTTAATTAAATTAGGCTTTATAGGCCCAACTGAGATCTAGTAGGGTAAAAAACAACTAAAATTCACTCATTCTTCCACTACGAGTTAGCCTAATTCCTTTAGCGGTATCGAAGCCCAGTAGCCTATGCGGTCCAAATTAGTCATGTTAGGCTGAACTAATTACGCTTGCTCACTTAGTATGGTGTCTAGAAAGGTAATGTTTAGGATTGGAATTGGATAATCAAGTACCTTATCCTACCTAGTTACCTGCCTGGCCTAAAAGGTGAAACAAGCCCAATGGTTGCCCCTAATAGAAAAGGCCCAATTTGACTTGGGCCTTGCTCTAATTTTCAAAATCGTTTTTAAAATTAAGACAAGATTTTAAATGTAAAAGTTAAATTTAAAATAAAACATGTTTATTATAAAAGTTTATGATATAACACAAATTTCAAAATGTTGGAAAATGTAATGAAAAGTTCAAAATGCCTGAAACTATTTAAATATTAATTTTAAAATTTAAAATTTATTATGGTTAATCAATAAATTAATTAAATAAGTTAATTAATTAATACTTATATGTTGTATTATAAATACATATATCATAATCTATGTTATGTTATTTTAAAGTGTTTAAAATAACATAAATATACATGTATCTATATAAGATAAAATTTTGAAATTAATATAATATAATTAAAATTGTTTAGTAAAAGAAATCAATTAAAGTTAATTATAACAACTCGAATTTCAAACACTTCGTATTTAAATATCTGAATTATTTAAATATTTGTATTTAAGATTTAATGTGATTAAATATGATTATAACCTTGTCAAACACATTTTTATTAATAACTAATGATAGAAAACTTATTTTTGAAATGCGTTTACAAAAATATACATTTTGGATAAATATTGAAAATACGACTGAAAAACGTTTTGTTAAAAATCAACTTTTTGTTGAATAAAAGTTATTCAAATACTTGTACATTACTAAGTTATCATATGAACAAATTAAACACTTAAGTTAGTAACATATTAATTAAAGAAAGCATATTTAATTAAGGGAATGAAGAGTACTAAAGGACCCTTAAATGGTGGAGTTATTTAAGGAGAGTATGGCGATGTAAGAGCATGGTTGTGTAAGGGTACGGTGTGCATGTTCTCATGCATGGAAGAGGAGGGAGTTTTCTAATCTTTTCGACTAAATTCCTAATCTTATAAATAAATGAGAAGGTGCACTTCATTTCTCGCCATTCCACTCTTTCACACTTTTCTCTTCTTAAAAGTTCTTAGATAATGTCTTCTTTCTCTTCTCCTCTTTTTGGCCTTAAGCCATGTGCTATAGGGAGGAGGCTTGGGCCGTGGGTTTTGGAGTGGGAGGAGGCTATGGCTGTGAGTATGATGGTGGAGGAAGTGATGGCGTGAGCTAAGGAGGAGGAGGTGGTCAAGGCTGTATGTAAGGAAGAGAGGGGAGGGTATTGGATGTGTGGTTTAGAAGAGATAATGGATTATTTAGGTGATGTTTAGATGAAGTACATGATGTAAGAGAAGTGTTGTTATAATTGAATGTTGTAAGGACGAGATTTGGTCTAAAAATATTGAGTTAATCTCACTTTGAATCATTTGATAATCACTTGTTTATATTACTTATTAATCACTTAATATTGCTTGTTATTAGTGATAATAATAGACATTAACTACTTAAAGTCATACACTTGATCATATGCTAAAATGATTGCTTATATGGTTGTTTAATATGTTTAGATGATGATTGGTTATATTAAAGTTTGACTGTGATAGATATGATTATTATGATTTATAAGTTGAAAATCATATATGATGAGAAGTGATTGCTATGTGAATCAACAATACATATCTTGTGAAAAATTATTCACATTATAGCCAAAAATAATATGTATACAACATATGTTATACCTCTTTGTTTTTAAAATCAAAAGAAATGTCATTTTATAATATTGGAATTTACTTCGGAAAAGTAAAGAACTGAGAAAGTGGAGTAACTTTGATTTGTCCTGTTCGTGGAAAACTTTCATGGATGAGTGTAGGATATTGCATTTTTAAAACCACATACATTGGTTTCTACGAACGTACATCTATTTGGTGGTGTAGGAGGTAACCCCTCTTATACCTGACACCCTTCCCTGAGGCGTATGAACTCAAGGGTTGTACTTTTGTGGAAATCAATTAGTGTATTGTTAGAAATGGCACTGTGGCATTCAAAGTGGGATTTGTTGTTTTAAGAAAGGTAAAACGTTACCTCAAGCCTCATACATTTGTAAGGGCAAAAACATGGCAGATACGATAGGGCTATGTGGGTCACACCCATTAGGATATGGTCATCACCTTTCTAGATTACCCTCTATATATCGGGTTTGTTATGTATACTATGAGACATCTCGGATAGGTCGGGAATGACCGGGGTGATGTCATATTCAGTACTATTTATGGTAGAGGTAGGCCGGTCTTGTGTTAGTTGAGGGCGGTGTGGCTATGCCTCGGTATATTCCTCTAGAGATGTACTGTACAGAAGATAGTCCCTTACCTTGTCATTGTTGGAATCCAATCTCCAAATATGTGCCTTTAACAGACTTGATTGTATACCTAAATATGTTGTTGAATTTAACAAATGTAACAATTCTGGCTATTTGAATATGTTATTTGAAAGGATTTTCAAAGCAAAGTCACTCGAAAAATATGTTAGTTATCATAAGTTAAAAACCCGTCCGTGTTTATGTGTGGCGTGGTCTTATGAGATACTCTTCTTTTCAAAGGTTTTGTTTGGCATCAAATCGATATATGACACTATCATATATATATATATAATTTGCGTTTCTTATGCTGGTTTGCCAGACTGACCTGGGTATTTTTAATACTCGGGTCAGATCCGAGTAAGTTTCAGGTTTAGCTTAAGACGCTCAGAGTTTCCAGAGGAGAGCTGGAGATCTTCATCAACCTATGATTGTAGATTATTGTAAAGACCCGGATTTTCCATTGTTTGATTTTGAACATTTAAATGGTTTTAAATATTGGATTTGGAATATAAATTGATTTTTGAATATGAAGATTTTGGTTGAAATTATGGAATGAATTTAAATTTCAAATATAGCTATTTATCATAATGCGGAAATGGTGAATAATTGAAATTTGAGTTGAATATGAATCGAAACGATTTCTAATGTAGATATAAATTATATTTGAATTAGAATTGAGTTAGTAAGTTTTTAAAACTGGAATTTCAAGTAATTCCGTCGATTTTGAAAATCGTCGTTTTTATCGACGCGCTAAAATAGCGATCCGAGGCACAGTCTCGGAATTCGACAAAACCAGTTCCATTGGATCTATAATAGTGTATTATTATCGAATTTCAAATTTTCATAGCGTTTAGAGTTAACGTTTGGTCGTATGGGATAGGAACGCGTTGAAATTAATATCGGAAATTTAATATAATAATTGGGTTCAAAAAAGCTATCTTTTCCATACGATTGAATTAGGCCTCGAGACTAGTTCCATTAGGTCTGGAATAGGGGTATACCATTAGGAATGCCAGGTGGCATACCTCAATAGGGATTCGAAATATCGAGATATGCTAAGCGAGATATTTTGAATATAAAATAATAAAGATTTTAAATCGTAGCCTCAAGCCACCCTAACCACGTACTAATCGCCGGCCAATGCCTGATCAAAGCTGCCTTCTCCAAATTTTAAATTGCGTATTGCTTCTCCTTCCTCTCTCAAACGAAATCAATTTGTTTACAAAAAAAATCATGCGATAAAAATCACGATTGCACGAGGCTTGGCGGAGCAACTGGAAGGCGCTAGGCGGAGCGGTGAAGGTGGGTTGCTCGCGTGGGTGAACGCGAGTTGTTCGAGGCAGGACGTTATCGCAGTGGGTGCTCGAAGGTCATCATTGGCTGGGGTCGTTGGGAAGCAAGGACGTGTGGCGATCTTCGGTGGAAAAGCAGTGGTGTCTGGGGCACGGCAGCGCCGTGGAGGAGCGATTGAAGTAGGTGGCTGGAGATTAGGGCATCACAATTTCGAACGAAAAGAGAAAGAAAGAGGAAGGGCAGGAGCATGAAAATTGAATCGCGATCTGGAAGGAGTTTGGGCGGGTTTTGATAATCACGTGATTAGATTTAATAAAAGGTAATTAAAAATTTATTTGTTTAAATTAAGTATTTTTAAAATCATATGCTAATAAAATTCGTAACGTATTCATAACGAAGTCCAAAAATCACGGAATCAGTCACGTTGGATTTGTAGCTACGAAATATACAATCTGGAATCGATTTGGAACCGATCGATGTTAGCTTTAATTTTTAGATTAAATCGAACGTCGTTCGATTTAATTTAAAATTGGAACGATCAGCAAATTAGAAATCAAGGTGAGTAAATCTCACTCATTTGGATTACTGGTTTTAATATAAAACGTTAAAACTTATTTATTGGTTAATTGGATGGTTTGATAAGTTATTATCAGTTGGATGTTATATTATATATATAGTAGTATATATTAGTAGTTGGGTATATTTTCCCACCGATTGGAGCGGCTAAGACACTATGCACCCCGCATAATAGCGGATGACCCTTTTTATTGCGATATCCCGCCTCGAAGCGGGATTATTATTTTATGTTATATAACATTTGTGGTTGTAGGAAAATAGGTTGGACGGATCCAACTAGATTCCTCAAATATATTGATTGTTTTTCATATATAGCGATATATGATGTGATTGAACAATCTGTTACGGATTGTTGTGTGATTTGATTTATTGGATGCTATAGTAGCATTGGCCTTAATTTTGGTATTTTAAGTACCATAAATATTATTTTTGAATTTGATGGAATTAAAGGGAGATTTTGGATATAAAAATATTTATATCGAAATTTGGTTATTTTAGAGGAAACTGATTTGGATAAAACAATGATTTGATTTGGATTTGTACTCAACTGTTCATAAAATGTTTTAATTAGAGATTTAAAAATATTGTATATAAGGGATTTTTTTTAACAATGAATTTTTAAGTGATACTTCTTTATTTATGAAAAGGAGTTGAAATCGATGTTTAAAATAGATTGAAAAATAAATGGGACTTATAAAGGAATGGATTCATAAATGAAATTTTATAAATGAGATTATTTTTATAAACAGGTGAAACACAAATGAGATTATAAACTCATTAACGATGTTTATAAATAAGGGGAAATGATTATCAGTTGATAAATTGGAAAATATAAATTCACAGTGCGAATTTATATCGAGATATGAAAATCGATTTTTAGAAAAATAGAGGATTTTATTTTTGAAATATGAGAATGGTTATGAAATTGAAACGTAATCGATATGATATGAATCGATAGGGGTTTATAAATTGGAATGGGTAATATTGGATTTAAAAATAGATTTTTGTCGAGAAATTAATTTTGTTTTAAAAATTGGATTTTTATTTATTAAACTATATAGTTAAAGGTGTTTTAGTATTGAAATTCGAAAAGTGGATTATTCAAATATTTAATATTTATTAAAATAATTCAAATTTTTATAATAAGCTTTGTAAATCGATTAGTTTTATTAAAAAATGAATTGGAAATGGGTTATCGATGTTTATATAAAGTGTTTTGATATTTTAAATGATTACTTAAACGTGTTTTTAAAATAAATTATTAATCTTTAAAAATACTTATTATATATATAGAGTTTTGAAATGATAGAAATTTATTTATAAATCCTCTCGGGATTTGTAAATGGGGTTTATCTAACGGATATGATTTTGATAAGAGGAATCTTATAAGGGATTTTGGGAGAAAATGGAATTTTCAAAATGTTGAAATATGGGAACTTCGAAAATGAATCTGAATTCATAAAAGAAGTTATAAATTGTTAGTTGGGTTTATAAAAGAATATAATCTGTTTTGGAAATTTGAAAAAAGGAATTTATTAATAATTCCGGAGATTTATGAGATAAGTTATGAAATATTTCATAAGTTTGATATTAAAATGATTTTGGAGAATATGTTTATAAATATTTTCCTAAGTATTGAAAAGAGCGTTTTGGAAATATTTTAAGGGTGAATGCTATAGAAATATTTTTCTAAGTATTATAAATTGAATTCGGAAATATTTCTAACATTCGAAATGGTTTAAAAATATTCCGTAATGGATAACTATTTGGAATTGTTTTCAAATGTTGGAATGCCTGAAGAGAGTTTAATATATATCTTTGTAAAGATATTTTGTAATGAATGTTTTGAATGATTTATAAAATTCGGCCTAGTGACTGCTTATGTGTGTAATTTGATACTTAAATAATCGATTATCAAATCTGGCCAATTTCGTTAATCGTTTCGAAGAGACCTGGATCGGTGTTAATTATCCGAAAACCACTTAGATCTGATTTGAGTGTTACAAATTGTGATATCATGAAGATAATGAAGATAGAGTTCTTGGAGATTCGATTAGTTTAGACCCAGAACAACTTGTATGGATGAATGTTATCATTGCATCGTTGCCTGGAAGGCAGTGTCAGCATTCCAAGTACGAATGCTATTTTCAGGTAAAATGTAGCCTCAAGCCTCATCAACCGGGAATGACTAAAACATGGTAGATACAGCAAGGCTATGTGGGTCGCTTCCATTAGGGTATGATCATTACTCATCTAGATTGGACATTTGTCATCATCACTATCTATCATTTGTTGTGTTTCGGTGGCCCGTTACTGGTGATCATATTCGGTACTATCCAGTAAAGGGTAGGCCGGTCTTGTGTTGGCAAGGATCGATATGTTCGATGTCGGTACATTTTTCTAGTGGTGTACTGTGGTGTGCGGTACCCCAGTAGCCCTGTCATTGTATGGAATCCAATATCCACTACGAGCCTGTACGGTTTTAGTTGTATACCAAATATGCTGAACGTGAGATGCAAGCATTTTAGCTATTTTATAGTATATTTTCTATAGACACTATTATAATATCAGATGATTTTGATATAAAATATTTTGGTTATCGTAAGGTAAAAACCCTTCGTATTTATGTGTGGTGTGGTCTTAGGAGATACCTTTGTTTTTCAAAAGGATTTTTGAAAATAACAAAATTCAAATTGAGTGTGTTTTCTCACGTTGGTTTTCCAGATTGACTCTGGTGTTATTTCATTATAATGCTCGGGTCAGACCGAGTTTTACAGAGTAAAGTTAGGATGCTATGGAGCACAGGAGACGTGCTGGAGGATTCTCAGGCGTATTCCACGTACTTGATTATATTCCGCTGTGTGTAGGCTATATATTCAGGACTTGTGAGGACTAGTTATTATAACTGTCCAGATTGATTTGTTGATTATTGTACTCTGATAATGGTACGTATAATAACAGTTATAGTTCTTTTTGTATAAAGATATGTTATTATCTATTATATATTGTTTCGCTGAGATTGTGAGATTCTATGTTATTATTTCTGTTTTCTTCTATCTTTTCTTCTTCTTCACCCCTAGCAATCGGTATTTCCGGCAATTGAAAATATTCGACGTGCTATACAGTGAACATATTGATGTCGATTTTCGAGGGTCAAAAATCTTAGTTCGCTACACGTGGTAACAGAGCTTAGGTTGAGTGAATACCTAGACTTTGGTGGGAATTACTCATTAGTGATAGGGTCAGTAGTACCCTAGAATGAGTTTGAGTGTATTATAGATACGAGCGCGTATTTGTTAGTGAATATAAATTATTTTATATCATGTTGACTTTTTAGTTGAGTGTTTATGAATTCTGGTTGGTACGGTCTATACAACTGTATCGATAGGGGTTTCTAAACTCTGAACAAGTTAAATCGACATAGTATTGTTTTATAGTTGGTAAATGAAATAATTTTACCCAAATTATATTTTGATATAAAAGAAATTATTTTTTGAAATTATTATAGTATATTGATGTGTTGGATTTTATTATTATAATCAAAACAAGATTATAAATTGGAATGGTCATATATAACCAAATGAAAAGGTATAAGTAATGAATTATACAAATGAGTTAAAAAAAAATTTGATTCAAACCAGAATTTGGAAATTTAAATCCCGGAAATTTCGGTAATGTTTTTCAAGTGTTTTGAAATAAATAATGGTAATATTATTGTGGAAATGTATTTGAATAGAAAATGTTTTTAAATGGATTTTGAAAGTGATAAAGCACTGAACTCACTACAGTCACTGGAAAATAATTCTGGTGATGACGGCCGCATCACCAGTCTTCATTTTTGAGTTTCTAAGTGACGAATTGCTACTGTAATAATTTGATATGAGGATTTTTGTTTGGAAACAAAGGCTATTTTAGGAATTCTGAAGGGAACTTTGGATTAAAAAACCAGGTTTGGTTTAAATTTAAAAAGCGTGATTCGGTATACAGAGAAATATATATATATATATATATATTTATGATTTCAAAATGATTTGAAATGAAATCGGGTGTTTGAATTCTGGGATCCTTATTTAAATGTTTTAAAAAATATCAAGAAATAAGTTTTTGAACTTATAAGTTGAGAATGATATTAGTAAGGAAAGAAGTGTGAAAAATGGAATTTTTGAATTGAATTTTAACTTAAGTAAGTTAAAATGAATTGTATGAATTGAAATTTAACTTAGGCTAAGTTAAATAAAATTGGATTGGCTTTGAAACAATATCAAATTGAATTGGGTATAAAGTTTGAATTGTAAAGTGACTATACAACTATAAGTTATAAATTTTGAATGGAATAAAATTTAAGTGAAAAATTATGGAATTGTGAATAAATAAGTTTGAATAGCTTACAAATTTGGAGATAATGGAATAAAAACATACTTAAGCTATAAAGTGATGTATAATCTTGAGTTAAAAATTTTAAATGTGAATATACTTGAGTAAGCATCGATGAAATGGAATTTGATTGGAAATTTAACCTTGCAAAGAAGATTTAACTTAAAATGAGTTAAATGGAATGGAACTCAAGTCAAACGAAATAAGCTGGATTTTTTTTTAAAAAAAGAAGAACTTAACTTGGTTGAGTAAAATGGATTATGGATTGAACTTGAATGTGGAACTTGATTTTTAAATGGAATTCAACTTAAATGTAAGCGAATTAGGTATATTTTAAAATATTGTCAAATAAAACAGAAATGGATTGAAATGGTGATGACTTAAGTTATAAATGAATTAAATTTAAGTGTAAATTGAATATGGTCGGGAATATTATTAATAAGAATGGAATTCAACTTAAGTAACTAATTTATGGAATGGTTCGTAAATAAATTGGCATGGATTGGATTGTTGTTGAATATAAAATTTAGCGAACAAGATTTTGTGAATAGATTGAATGTGAATTAATAGAAAATTGATAAATTGTTTTGGAATCAATTTAAAATAGTTATAAACTAAAATGGTTATTTTATTAAATGAATATCACTGAATTTGCATGGCAGTAAAATTGTCGTTTGACATAAACGGAGGAAAACAAAATTATGCAAATAAATAGTAAATGAATAAATTGGTTTAAAACCAATTTGTAATGGATATGAATGTAATGGATGTGAATATGAATTGAATGCCACTAATTTGGTTGTGAATCATTCGTATTAAATGAAATGGTATGTAAATCGATTGAAATGAATAACCGAATGTTGGAACCTTGTGATTTAGATAAATTCATGTGTTACGTGTTTGGTTTATGCAAATTATGCGTTTAACTAGTTAAATAAAGATGATGTTATTAAAATTCATAAATTATGGGACTTATGGGTTTTATTTGAGTAAGTACAGGACCTACATGTACATGGAGCTATTTGGCTATTTTGGTTGCACAAATTGCATATAAATTAAGCGAACTCACTTAGTAACGCTAAAATAAGGCACGCTTACAAATTTAGAGCGCGGAAAATAAAAATATTGTTATATATTGCGTTTTTCGGCCATGAGAGCCGATGTATATCTTTTTATCATATTTGTCATATTGCAAAAGGCTCTCCGTACAAGGGAGACTTTGCCAAAAAAATTCCGAAATTTAGGGTGTTAGAAAATTTTTGAAAATTTTTGGGAAAATATTTGTTAACCAAAATTTGATTTTGAATTATAATTAAAATAAGGAGTTTTGATTTAGAAATGAAAACTAATTGTGTTGAATGGAACTAAAAAATTTGGGAAAATGAAATATCGAGTTTTAACTAAGTGGGTTTTGATAAGTTAACGGGTTTGGAGCATTTTCATACCTTGGCAAATTTCGGGGACGAAATTCTTTTAAGGGGGAAGGAATGTAACGACCTAGATTTTCCGTCGTTTTATTTTGAACATTTAAATGGTTTTAAATATTGGATTTAGAATATAAATTGATTTTTGAATATGAAGATTTTGGTTGAAATTATGGAATGAATTTAAATTTCAAATATAGCGATTTATCGTAATACGGAAATGGTGAATAATTGAAATTTGCGTTGAATATGAATCAAAACGATTTCTAATATTGATATAAAGTCTATTTGAATTAGAATTGAGTTAGTAAGTTTTTAAAAATGGAATTTCAAGTAATTTCGTCGATTTTGAAAATCGGCGTTTTTATCGACCCGTTAAAATAGCGATCTGGGGCACAGTCTCGAAATTCAACGAAACCAATTCCATTAGATCCGTAATAGTGTATTATTATCGAATTTAAAATTTTCATAGCGTTTGAAGTTAACGTTTAGTCATATGGGATAGGAACGCGTTGAAATTAATATCGGAAATTTAGTATAATAATTGGGTTCAAAAAAGCCATCTTCTCCATATCATCGAATTAGACCTCGAGACTAGTTCTATTGGGTCTGGAATAGGGGTATAACATTAGGAACACCAGGCGTCATGCCTTAATAGGGGTTCAGAATTTTGAGATATGCTAAGCGAGATATTTTGAACATAAAATAATAAAGATTTCAAATCGTTGCCTCGAGCCACCCTAACCACGTACTAATTGCCGGCCTATGCCTGATCAAAGCCACCTTCTCCACATTTTAAATTGCGTATTGCTTCTCCTTACTCTCTCAAATGAAATCAGTTTGTTTATAAAAAAGGGGAAATCACGCGATAAAAATTGCGATGGCGCAAGGCCTGGTGGAGCAACTGGAAGGCGCTAGGCATAGCGGTGAAGGTGGGTTGCTCGTGTGGGTGAACGCGAGTTTTTTGAGGCAGGACGTTGTCGCAGTGGGTGCTGGAAGATCGTCAGTGGCTGGGGTCGTTGGGAAGTAGGGAGGTGTGGTGATCTTCGGTGGAAAGGCGGTGGTGTCTGGGGCACGGCAGCGGCGTGGAGGAACGATTGATATAGGCGACTGGAGATTAGGGCATCACATTTTCGAACGAAGAGAGGAAGAAAGAGGAAGAGCAGGAGCATGAAAATAGAATTGTGATCTGGAAGGAGTTTGGGCGGGTTTTGATAATCACGTGATTAGATTTAACAAAAGGTAATTAAAAATTTATTTGTTTAAATTAAGTATTATTAAAATCATATGCTAATAAAATTCGTAACGTGTTCATAACGAGATCCAAAAATCACGGAATCAGTCACGTTGGATTCGTAGCTGCGAAATTTACAATCTGGAATCATTTTGGAACCGATTGATGTTAACTGGAATTTTTAGATTAAATCAAATGTCGTTCGATTTAATTTAAAATTAGAACGATCAACAAATTGAAAATCAAGGTGAGTAAATCTCACTCATTTGGATTACTGATTTTAATATAAAACGTTAAAAATTATATATTGGTTGATTGGATGGTTTGATAAATTATTATCAGTTGGATGTTATATTATATATATAGTAGTATATATTAGTAGTTGGGTATATTTTCCCGCTGATTGGAGCGGATGAGACACTATGCGCCCCGCATAATAGTGAATTACCCTTTTTATTGTGATATCCCGCCTCAAAGTGGGATTATTATTTTATGTTATATAAGATCTGTGGTTGCAGGGAAATAGGCTGGAGGGATCCAACTGGATTCCTCAAATATATTGATTGTTTTTTATATATAGCGATATATGATGTGATTGAATAATCTGTTATGGATTGTTGTGTGATTTGATTTATTGGATGCTATAGTAGCGCTGGCCTTAATTTTGGTATTTTAAATATGATAAATATTATTTTTGAATTTGAAGGAATTAAAAGGAGATTTTGGATATAAAAATATTTATATCGAAATTTGGGTTATTTTAAAGGAAACTGATTTGGATAAAACAATGATTTGATTTTGGATTTGTACTCAACTGTTTGTAAAATGTTTTAATTAGAGATTTAAAAATAATGTATATAAGGGATTTTTTTAACAATGAATTTTTAACTAATACTTCTGTATTTATGAAAAGGAGTTGATATCAATGTTTAAAATAGATTGAAAATAAATGGGATTTATAAAGGAATGGATTCATAAATGAAATTTTATAAATGAAATCATTTTTATAAACAAGTGAAACACAAATGAGTTTATACTCATAAATGATGTTTATAAATAATGAGAAATGATTATCAGTTAATAAATTAGAAAATATAAATTCACAGTGTGAATTTATATCGAGATATGGAAATCAGTTTTTGGAAAAATAGCGGATTCTATTTTTGAAATGTGAGAATGGTTATGAAATTAAAACGTAATCGATGTGATATGAATCAAGAGGTGTTTATAAATTGGAATTGGTAATATTGGATTTAAAAATAGATTTTTGTAGAAAAATTAATTTTGTTTTAAAAATGGGATTTTTATTTATTAAACTATATAGTTAAAGCTGTTTTAGTATTGAAATATTTCGGAAAGTGGATTATTCAAATATTTAATATTTATTGAAATGAATTCAAATTTTTATAATAAGCTTTGTAAATCGATTAGTTTTATTTAAAAATGAATTGGAAATGGGTTATCGATGTTTATTTAAAGTGTTTTGATATTTTAAATGATTACTTAAACGTGTTTTAAAAATAAATTATTATTCTTTAAAAATACTTATTATATATAGAGAGTTTTGAAATGGTTGAAATTTGTTTATAAATCCTCTCGGGATTTGTAAACATGGTTTATTTAACGGATATGATTTTGATAAGAGGAATCTTATAAGGAATTTTGGGAGAAAATGGAATTTTCAAAATGTTGAAATATAAGAACTTTGAAAATGAATCTGAATTCATAAAAGAAGTTAAAAATTGTTGGTTGGGTTTATAAAAGAGTATAATCGGTTTTGGAAATTTGTAAAAAGGAATTTATTAATAATTCCAGAGATTAGATAAGTTATGAAATATTTCCTAAGTTTGATATTAAAATGATTTTGGAGAATATGTTTATAAATATTTTCCTAAGTATTGAAAAGAGCGTTTTGGAAATATTTTAAGGGTGAAATGAATGCTATAGAAATATTTTTCTAAGTATTATAAATTGAATTCGGAAATATTTCTAAGTGTCGAAATGGTTTAAAAATATTCCGTTATGGATAAGTATTTGGAATTGTTTTCAAATGTTGGAATGCTGGAAGAGAGTTGAATATATATCTTTGTAAAGATATTTTGTAATGAATGTTTTGAAAGATTTATAAAATTGGGCCTAGTGACTGCTTATGTGTGTAATTTGATAGTTAAATAACCGACTACCAAATCTGGTCAATTTCGTTAATCGTTTCGAAGAGAACGAGATCGGATTTAATTATCCGAAAACCACTTCGATCTGATTTGAGCATTAAGAATTGTAATGTCGTGAAGATAATAAAGGCGGAGTTCTTAGAGATTCGGTTTGTTCTGACCCAGAACAACTTGTACGGACGAATGCTATCATTGCATCGTTGCCTGGAAGGCAGTGTTAGCATTCCAAGTATGAATGCTATTCTTAAGGTAAAACATAGCCTCAAGCCTCATCAACCGAGAATGACTAAAACATGGGAGATGCAACAAGGCTATGTGGGTCACTCCCATTAAGGTATGATCATCATTCATGTAGAGTGGACATTTATCATCATCACTATCTATCATTTGTTATGTTTCGGAGGACCAATAGTGGTGATCATATTCGGTGCTATCCAGTAAGGGGTAGGCCGGTCTTGTGTTGGCAGAGATCGATAGGTTCGATCTCGGTACATTTTTCTAGAGGTGTACTATAGCAGGCTGTACCCCAGTAGCCCTGTCATTGTATGGAATCCAATATCCTCTACGAGCTTGTACGGTTTTAGTTGTATACCAAATATGATGAAACGTGAGATGCAAGCATTTCAGCTATTTTATAGTTTATTTTCTATAGGCACTATTATAATATTAGATGATTTTGATATAAAATGTTTTGGTTATCGTAAAATAAAAACCCGTCTTATTTATGTGTGGTATGGTCTTACGAGATACCTTTGTTCTTTAAAAGGATTTTTGAAAATAATAAAATTCAAATCGAGTGTGTTTTCTCACGTTGGTTTTCCAAACTGACTCAGGTGTTATTTTATTATAATGCTCGGGTCAAACCAAGTATTACAGATTCAGGTTAGGATGCTATGGAGCACAGGAGACGCGTTAGAGAATTCTCAGGCGTATTCCACGTACTTGATTATATTTTGCTGTGTGTGTAGGATGTATTTTCAGCACTTGTGAGGACTAGTTATTATAACTGTCCTGATTGATTTGTTGATTATTGTACTCTGATGATGGTATGTATAATAATAGTTATAGTTCTTTTTGTATAAAGATATGTTATTATCTATTATATATTGTTCCGCTGCGATTGTGAGATTTATTTTTATTGTTTCTATTTTCTTCTATCTTTTTGTATAAAAATATTATCTATTATATAATCACCCCTAGCAATCGGTATTTCTGGCACTTGAATATTTGGCATGCTATACAGTGAATGTTAGTCCTTGAGATGATGGTTTTGATGACAACAACCTTAGGACTTGTTATAAAATATAAATACTAACGTTATGGTTTAGATATATATGTATATGCAAAATATAAACATGCATGTACCAAGAATGAAAACTGTACAGTATTAAGATACAAGACTGATGAATTTAAAGATCGAAGATACCAAGATTGAAGACTCATGAGTATCAAGAAATTAAGTTATCAAGAGTTCAAGATTTCAAATAGTACAAGATAATATAGTCAGTCTAGAATTATGTTAAAACTTCTTGAAAGCACTTACATTTTTATTCGAAATTTATTCGTGGAATGGAATCCACTTCGAGCCTGTTAAAGGGATGGAACCCTAGTGGGATGGAACCCACGACAATATCTGGTGGAACATATAGTGGTTCTATTTTGATATCCATTAATTTTATAAAATTGTTTTTCAAAAATTTATCTCTTGTTTTTTAAAATGTTTTCAAAACTTTCTTTTCAAAAAGACATCTCTCTTATTTGAAATATTTTAGCCTCAAAACTATTTTTATCATTTTTAATATTTTGATTTCAAAATTGTCCTAGTTTTTAAACCATCTCTTGTTTTAAATATTTAGCTTTAAAATATTTATATACTCAAACTTTAAATCACTTTATAGATTAAGATTATATGTATTAAAAATTATATTCTAAACTCTTTTATATGTTTAAACTATATTCAAATATATTTACAAAGGTTAGAAATTGTTTGACAAATTATAGAAACCAATTTTAATAAGAAAATCAAAACATTAATTTTTCCGTGAGCATGTCGACATACCTCAACCCCCCATGTCGATATGGTGTCCGTTATTTTCAAATTTCCATTTTCAAAAGAAGTGTATATTCGTCGTATCCTTCCACGAATAGATATGGCTGTTGCTTACTATAAATACCAGCAAGTTCTAAACGAATTTTAACCAGATTTTCATTTATTTTCTCTCCTCTTCATCTTCCACATTTATTCTAAAGAATCCTAAACAATACTCTGCCAAAATAACAAGTGAATCGAACTTGATTATCTCTTGTTTGATTCTCTGCCACTCTCTCCATAAGATCTCAGTGCTATTCAGAGTTATAGAATCTTTTGTAAATCAAACTGTTGAGTAGAAGGTGCGGTTGAGCCTTGAAATCAATTGGGTGTGATTGTAGCCCCAGAAATCAATTAGGTGATCTTGTAGCCTGGTTAAATCAAGAGAGTTGCTCTAAACTCGAATACATGAGGGTGTACCTCGTAGCCTTGAAACCGAGGGTGTAATCTGGGAGATTATTTTTGAAAAGAAATCTGTATGATTGTACGGGACTAGATGTAGGGTAACTCCGAACCAGTATAAAATCCTGGTGTGTTCTTTACTTTACTACTTTTATTTAGTATTTGCATCTGTGTCTGATTCTGTGATTATATCTGTATTTGTGAATTGCATTTGTTGGTGTTTAAATTGAACAAAATTCAAAAAGATTTAAAAAATACATAAAACACTATTCACCCCCTCTAGTGTTATTCCAGCCTTAAGATCCGTAATTCGCATTTCTCACAGTGAACGTATTGATGTCGATTTTCGAGGGTCGAAAATCCCGGTTCGCTACAATTATATTCCCACTGCATTTGTTTACTGTTTTATATTCAACATTTTTAAGGACGGAGATTTATAACTGTCCAAGCTGAATAGGCTCAGATGTACGTATTTAAAATTTTCCACTGTAAAGATTATTGAAATAATATATGTTATTCCATTCGTGTGATATTTTGTTCTATGTATTTATTTTCTTTTTACCCTTAACGGTTAGACTTTTCATTCAATTTGAGTTGGACATGTGTGTTTTATTGTTAACTTAAATGTATGAAAGTGCGGGTCATTATAGTTGGCATTAGAGCTTATGTTGAGCGAACACCCAAGCCTGGTAGGTCTAAAATCTCAACAGAGATAGGGTTAGTAATACCCTAGGACCAATAACTCATTAGAGATAGGGTAAGTGACACCCTAGAATGAGTTGAGAGTATTGTATAAGAGCGTGTATTTGTTAACGCTATATAAAAATGATTTTTTTTGGAAAATTAGTAAATGAAATAATTTTACCTAAGATTATATTTTGAATATAAAGTACTTTCTTTCAAGTGATATAGTTATTTGTGTAGTGTTTAGTTGTTAAGGAAACGATAATATTCAATTATTACCATTTATTGATTGGTTGTTTGATTTAAAAGTTTAAATACCAACACCTCGTGAATTTAGTTTCACAATTTGACTATGTAGTATTCGATAAATAATAATGTTGGTTTAAGATTAAAGGATCTATTTTAGATAAGTAAATTTTATGAATGCGTTTTTTAAGCGATTTTATAATTTGATTTACAAAACATGTTTTATAAAGGGATTTTTGAGAATTTAAATCTTGGTATTTTTGAAAAATCTTATGATTAACTAGTTTGATGGCTCAAAAGCAACTAAAAACCGGCAGGACTTGTTTTCGGATGGTAAACACTTCTCTTAAGCATTCCCTTCTGGTTAAGGGAATATGCAATACTATTGGTAATACCCAGTTCCTTGGTATCATTTTTGAGTTACTCGATCTATATAATTTTATAAAGTTAAAAAGATAATGTGAACCATTAATTGATAGATTAATTAGTGTTTGTTAATTTTTATCAAGGTGTTTGCGTTTAATATTGGTTAAAGGGAGTGTATTATAATATAAGGAGTTTATATTATAATTTTAGAAATAAAAGACAATTTATCTTTTAAATTGAAATGGTTACTTTGGAAAGAAGGTAGAAATTTTTAGGTGAATAAATATTTTATAGTGATAAAGAAAAATCTTTATAAAAATGTTTGAATAAAAGATAATAGTTTTATGAAATGTTTTCATAAAATTTTTGGGAAACTTAATAAATACGTATGAGGTACGCAGATCATTTCATTGCACGATCCTGATCTAAGATTCGAGTATAGAATTTTGAGGTGTTTACACCAGTCCAAATAAGGATTTATCACTCAATTCATGACGGCAAACATTGATGAGGATTTGTGGTTGGGTACTATGTTTACTATCATAGTTGAAAGATATATAAGGAAAATGAAGGTTTCTGATCAAGAAGCCTGATCTGAATCTGCACTAGAGGATCGAGAGTTCAATACTAGTTTGGAAGTTAAGTTGTAGATTCGAATACTAGATCGAATCAGATATTACGGATGACCTGTGTATCTCATATGGAATTGAGTTTAAACATAATATTTTGGGTATTGGGTTGTGGTGAAATTTCGAGGTCGAAATTCTTTTAAGGGGCAAGGATGTAACAACCCCGAATTTCAAACACTTCGTATTTAAATATCTAAATTATTTAAATATCTGTGTTTAAGATTTAGTATGATTAAATAAGATTTTATAAACATTTCAAACACATTTTTATTAATAACTAATGATAGAAAACGTATCTTTGAAATGTGTTTACAAAATATAAATTTTGGATAAATATTGAAAATGTGACCAGAAAACGTTTTGTTAAAAATCAACATCTTGTTAAATAAAAGTTGTTCGAATACTCGTACACTACTAATTTATCATATGAACAAATTAACAACAAATTAAACACTTAAGTTAGTGACATATTAATTAAAGTAAACATATTTAATTAAGGGAACAAAGAGTGCTAAAGGTCCCTTAAATGGTGGATTGATTTAAGGAGAATATAGTGGTGTAAGAGCATGGTTATGTAAGGGTAAGGTGTGCATGTTCTTATGCATGGAAGTGGAGGGGGATTTCTAACCTTTTCCACTAAATTCCTAAGCTTGTAAATAGATGAGGAGGTGCACTTCATTTCTTACAATTCCACTCTTTCACTATTTTCTCTTCTTAAACTTTCTTAGAAAATGTCTTCTTTCCCTTCTCCTCTTTTTAGCCTTAGGTCGTATGCTATATGGAGGAGGCTTGGGCCGTGGATTTTGGTGAGGGAGGAGGCTATGGCCGTGATTATGGTGGTGGAGGAAGTGATGGCATGACCTAAGGAGGAGGTGGTGGTCAAGGCCGTGAGTAAAGAAGAGAGGGGGAGGCTATTGGATGTGTGGTTTAGAACAGAGAATGGATTGTTTAGGTGACGTTTAGAAGAAGTAGGTGGTGTTAGAGAAGTATTGATATAATTGAATGTTGGTAGGAAGAGATTTGGTTTGAAAATTGTGAGTTAATCATACTTTGATCACTTGATAACCACTTGTTTATATTACTTATTAATCACTTAATATTGCTTGCTATTAGCGATAATAATATACATTAACTATTTAAAGTTATACCCTTGATCATATGCTAAAATGATTGCTTATATAGTTGTTTAATATGCTTGGATATTATTATTATGATTTATAGGTTGAAAACCATATATGATGAGAAATGATTGCCATGTGAATTAACAATTCATATCTTGAGAAAAATTATTCGCATTATACTCAAAAATAATATGTATACAACATACTTTAGACCTCATTGTTTTTAAAACCAGAAAAAATGTCATTTTATAATATTAGAATTTACTTCGAAAAAGTAAAGAAATGAGAAAGTTGAGTTTTGAAATAGATTTGGGATTTGTTTTAAAAAGAAAGGAATTGAAAAGTGGAGTTTTAAAATTATTTCAAAAATAAAATCTATGGTTTCATTTATGAAAAATAAAAGGAAAAAAATTGTTTTAAAAGGTGGAAATTGATATAAAAGTATCATATGGTTTAAATTGAAGGATTTTGAATTAAAATGGTTGGAAAAATGAGTATTATAATAATATAATATTACAATAGGTGAAAAAAATAAAATAGATTTTTATAAGTAAAACGGTAAAATATTGTTTCAAAATTGGTTAATAATAGTTTGTTATGTTATTAAAATGATTTAAAAGTGTTTCATATAATTTTTATAAAATTTGACTAAAAGATGAAAAATATGCCATCGCATTTTAGTAGTTCGCAATTTTACAACCTGAAAAGTTAAACAGATACGTAAGATCAAATATAAGTTGGAGTTCTTTGAAATACGAATGTTCTGGACCCTGGTGGGAGTTGTTTTCAAATGAGAAGGAAAAACCAAGATTTCATTTAGTAAAGTTTGAGATATGTCCAATTCAAGTTTTCAAATTCATCACGTTTTGGCAGTTCGCAAAATATAGTTTTCAACATTATTAAAATGGATATTTAATCGTTAAAAATATGAAATAAATTTCATAAATATGTTCAGATGTTTTAAAAGGGATTTGAGTTATAAAAATGGATATATATATATATATATAATGGAATATGTATTTGGATCTACAAAGCTTTAAAACCACTACTCATCATCATTTTCACAACCGAATTTGACAAACTTTGAATAAATGATTTAAACTTGGGTTTCTCTTCTCGAGTCTTTTAGAAATGTTTTCCAAATAATTGTACAAGTATTTTAAAGGTTTGATTCGCCAAATAAATTGACCACCTTATGGGTGACATAGAGGAAGTCTCTAGGTTGGAGTTTGGAAAACTAGTTGACTGCTCCTCCCTAGCTATCCGGACAGGCCCGACGGAGGGGATAGTCTTGGACCACATCTTTTCGAGATAAAAGTAAAGATTTATAAAATCATATTTTCTAAATAAAATGATAGATTTATAAACAGTGTTTTTATAATAAAGGGATATATTTATAAATTGAATTTTTATAGAAAAAAGTAATAAGTGTTATAATAGAGGTTTTATAAAAGAACAGATTTTTTTGAAGTGAAATTTCATAAATGGAAATATTTTCCGAGGTAAGATAAAAGTAAAGTGATTTAGAGTTTTCCAAAAAGTAAACAAGATTTTTAAATATAATTTTGGTGGTATAGAGAATATTCTAGTTAAACTCTGTATTTAATTCCGAGGAGGGAACTCATACTATCCATGTGAATTTAAAAGGTAATTTCACCAATATTCGACGAATAGTATAGGTTGAATTACTGAAATTGGTGTTAAGTATAATTAGTCTAATTTCTATGGATCCCTTTCACTCAATACTAAATGGTTTGGGTTTATAGTAGACGATGTCTTAAATAACATTGTTTTTAACCCATTAAAGATATGCTTTGGAAATATGAAATCTCCATTAAGATTGGAATTTTACAATAATAGAATATGGAAATATTTTCCTAAGTAATTTAAAAAGGTGGAAATTAGCCACAAGGGCCTCTTTCGCTAGTGCAATTAGTTTCTAGGATGCACAACTGAAATAATTAATTTTAAGAAAAAAATGCAAAATAATTAGTTTCCAAGGCCTAAAAACCTATGAAATTATGTCCTTGAAAGTAATTGGACTGCTGACTTTGTCCTTAAAAGTAATTATTCTGCTGACTTTGGCCTTGAAATTAATTTCTATGGATGTGTGTTCTAGAAACTAATTGGACTGCAAAGTTTGTCCTTCTAGTGAAAAGCCCCTTTAAAAAAAGTGAATTGAAGATTCCTAAAAGTTAAATGATGTTTTAATTAACCAAAAGGATTTAACAAAAGAGGCTTAACATTTCTGTATACACATATACACATCTTTTTATCGATAATTAGTTCGGAGAGACCAGGATCAGATTTGGGTGATTCCTATCTGAAAACCACTTCGAACCAATAAACGCGTTCGAAAGTGAAGACATGTTAAAAAATGATTTTGAAGACTGGAGATCTTCAAAGTGTAAGGCTACTTGCCACTAACCTCTAGGGTGATTCCCATATTATATATATGGTGGTGGTAGTACCTTCATTCTGAAATCTTCGATGCAAGGACTGCTTGCTACTAATCCGAGGGGTGATTCCCAAACAAGGTGTAGTAGGAATACCTTTGGTTTGTCCTGTTCCTGGACAACTTGTATAGACCTGACATTGCATTTCTAAAACCACGTATGTTGATTTTTACAAACGTACATCTGTTTGGTAGTGTGGGAGGTAACCCCTCTTATGCTTAACACCCTTCCCAGAGGCATATGAACTGGGGGTTGTACTTTTGTGGAAATCAATTAGTGTGTTGTTAAAATGGTGATGTGGCATTTAAAGTAGGATTTGTTGTTTTGAGAAAGTTAAAACATTACCTCAGGCCTCATACATAAGTAATGGCAAAAACATGGTAGATGCGACAGAGCTATGTAGGTCGCACCCATTAGGATATGGTCATCACCTTTCTAGATTACCCTCTATATATCAGGTTTGTTGTGTATGCCATGAGACGTTTGGGATAGGTCGGGAACAACTGGGTTGATGTCATATTCGGTGCTATCTATGGTTGAAGTAGGCCAGTCTTGTGTTGGTAGAGGGCAGCGGGGCTGTGCCTCGATGCATCCTCTAGAGATGTACTATATGGAAGGTAGTCCCTTACCTTGTCATTATTGGAATCCAATCTCCAATACGTGCCTTTAACGGACTTGATTGCATACCTAAATATGTTGTTGAATTTAACAAATATAACAATTCTGGCTATTTTAATATGTTATTTGTAAGGATTTTCAAAGCAATTTCATTAGAAATCATATCAAATGATTTGGTAAAATTGTTTTAGTTATCATAAGATAAAACTCGTCCGTGTTTATATGCGGCGTAGTCTTATGAGATACTCTTCTTTTCAAAGGTTTTGTTATGCATCAAAGTCGATATATGGAACTGTCATGTATATTTATGATTTGAGCTTCTCACGCTGGTTTGTCAGATTGACCTGGGTATTTTTAATACTCAGGTCCGATCCGAGTAAGATTCACGTTTTGCTTAAGACGCTTGGATTTTCTAGTAGAGATCTAAAGATCTTCATCAACCTATGATTGTAGATTACATTCCATCTGTATTTGTTTACTATTTCGTATTCAACATTTTTAAGGATAGTGGTTTATAACTGTCAAAGCTAAGTAGGCTTTGATGTATGTATTTAAAATTTTCCACTGTAAAGATTATGAAAATAATATATGTTATTCCATTCGTGTGAGACTCTGTTCTATGTCTTTATTTTCATTTAACCTTAAACGGTCCGTCTTTTCATTCAATTTGAGTTGGAAATGTGTGGTTTATTGTCAACTTAAAATGTACGAAAAAGTGGGTCATTACATTAATTAATTAAATAAAAATACACATATAAAAGATATATGTGTTACACTATAAACGTTATGGATACACTATAAAGGTTATAGTAGATATGTCCAATATAAAGTTGTACTGGAATACTAATTTAAAATTAATTAAAGATTTAATTAATTAAGATTAGTTAAATAAGGTTTAATTAATATAATGTTATACACAAGACTATTATCTAAGTAATATAAAATAAAAAAATTATATAACAATAAAACTTATATAATATGAATGTATAAACAAAATGTGGAACACTAAAGAAACCCTTAATAGACTTAAGAAATAAATACATACCTATTGTACATATACCGTGATTTCAGATGTGCTTGACACTTGAATCACGAGGGTATTTCATAAGTAATACATTATTGCATAAGTCGATATCACTCAATATAATGTATTGAAGATTATGAATCTTCAATATTGTGTTGTCCTCTACCATATATATATTAATAAATTACTTGCATACTCCTTAATTTTTGAGCAAGCTCAAGCTAGGAATGTTATGTGCAGTATTATTGATATATTGAATAGACGAAGTAATATATACTATATGTATTTGTTGAGCAAACTCAAGGTACATATACTAAGGCCATCGTGATATGGTAGGTACGAGTGAATAATCTCTTTTGGTTTGTTGAGCAAACTCAAGGTCGAAATGAGATTAAGACAAGGAACCATGGGCTAGGAGTTGTATGTGATATAACCGATAAAGAGCTACCCATCATCCATGGAGTTATGACTTGTTGAGCAAACTCAAGGTAAAAATTCCAAGACATACGAGTCTTAATGCCCACTTGTGAAGTCGAAAGTCTTATATGTTTCGCTTAGGGTTTGGTAAAATATAAAAGACTAGTGAGAGCCTTATTAGAAAAATGAAATGATAACATTTAACCTTTCTAATATTGTAAGAACATATGTTATATAATGTTATAATAAAATACAACGATAAATTTGTGCATTTAATACGACTGATAAAACATTGATCAATTAACATATAGAAATGAATTGAAGATTGAAAAATAGAAATATAACATATACCTATACACTACTAGAACAACAGTCATTTCCGACGGCCGCTAGCCGTTGGTGGCTATCGCTAGCCGTCGCTGTGGCGTATGCGCTTTCCTTCGGTTGGAAACGGTATCGACGACTATTTGGCGACGGCTATTCATGGCACTTTTTAACGGTTTTGTTACAGTTATTGGTGCCTACATGGTGTCCAAACATTCGTTAAAGCCGTCAAAAACCATCACGAACCATCGAAAATATGGGCAATTTTTTTTATTCCTACAACCATTCGATTTTTGTACTACACATACATATCAAAACTCAATTTCACATATATCCAATATCCAAACTCAAGCAACACATAATCAACTTATATCCAATATCCAACTCAATCCCCACCAATTCAATACTTAAAAAAAACAATACACTAAATAATCAACATCCACCATCCAATATATACAATCAACATCCAACATGTCAAAACAAACCAACATATCATCCAACACAGCGTCAAAATGAATCAACCATATTTAAATACATCAATTTTGAAATGTCCAAACAAAAATGCAAAATAACATGCCCATTAAGACTCATCTTCATCTCCGGAACCACCCGAAGAAGGAAATGACCCATGCTACTGCACCTCAGCCAAGCGCTGGTTCAACTACTCCATCTCCGCAGCATGACAGTGGTCTTTCCCTATAGCTCTACGATCATAGCTCTAAGCTCCGCGATCTCTTCTTTGTCTTGCGCTTTTTGATATGTTTTTTGCGAGGACCTAGCCTACATATAATCAAGAGATATGTCTTCACATGAATTACCTTCTATCAAAATGTATATTATTAATCAATCCTCGTCGTTTTCTGATTCAGACTCGGTCTCGTACTCCATACTGTTTTCCTCTGTAGTCTCAGATGCTTCTACTGATACATTTGATTCATCGTTTAGAGGTCCAAAATCGATTTGTCCATCGGTTGTTATTATTTTGCTATTTTTCTCGATATCTGCTTGATAAGCTTGTTCGTCTGGAATATTCTTTCCATTAAATGTAAATCTTGCCTTCGTTTTCAAAACCGCCGACCAATCTGCTTTATCTCTTTTTAGAAATGGATAAGGAGCATAATAAAATTGTAGGGCTTGTTTGGTTAGTATAAAAGGATCGTACTTATGATAATGCAATGTATGCTTTATTTCAATAAGATTAAATTTTGGGTGCATGGTAATTCCAGAACCTAGAACCTTGCTGAACCAGTTGAATCTAAACAGAAAAACTTCCTCTACAGGTCTTGTTAAATATGTCAATTGCAAAACCTGGGTTAACACGCCATAAAAATCATTTATATGATCATTTATATCATCACTACCTTTAACAAATACACCAGTATTGTTAGTTATTTTTTCAGCACCATATTCTTTAGTGTTGAAGTTATACCCATTGACGAACAATATTGGATATGTCTTTACTTTTCTTTTTGGTCCCATCGCAAGTGTTTCAGTCCTTCATCGACCACACAATTTCTCGGATCAAGAACGTAGTTAGAAAACCAATTAGCGAATTCTTTACTGCTTGGGTGTTGTGATTCGTAAACACTATAGATATAGATAATATACTGCATTATAAGAAATGAACACGCATATTATTTTAAAAAAATATCCAGACTTATAGTTAAATAATACCTAACGAATGGTGCAACTTCAATAGAATTTAAAAGAATATATATGTGTGCTACATGGTAATCTCTATCGTCTCACTATACTTCCACACATTTTCTAGCAGGTAGGACATGTTGTCAAAAAATAGATAAATTTGCGTGAGAAGATTCTTGTTTAATGCTTTCATCATTACGCGTAGTACTTTCAAATGATAAGTTCACATGGTCACTGAAATAATGAGAGAGAAAGAACGAGGCTTCTTCTTTGATATATGATTTGCTAATCGAACCTTCAACTCATGCTTTTTGTCTAACATTTTTCTTTAGATGATTTAAGTACCCAATAAAAATTATTTCAAATTAAAATTTACTTATATATGTAATTAGACTAATATTTAACATACCCAATATAAATAATACCTCTCAAATGGATATATCCATCCATATTGCACAGGACCTTGAAGACGTGCTTCAAATGGAAGATGAATAGGTAAATGCTCCATTACATTAAAGAAACCTGGAGGAACATAGGACCTTGAAGACATGCTTCAAATGAAAGATGAATAGGTAAATGCTCCATTACATTAAAGAAACCTGGAGGAAATATTTTCTCCATATTGCAGAGCAGTATAGGAATTTCTTCCTCAAGTTTACGTAGACAATTAACTTTTACGGTAGTCGAACAAAGCTCCTTACAAAAAAACAAAGTTCCGTTATAACCGTCCAAACTTTTATGGGCAAAAGTTCTTTGAAAGCGACTGGTGACAAATTTTCCATAATAATGTGACAATCATGACTCCACTCATTTACCATTCTTATAGTCGACGCTCTACGAAGATTAGAAGAAATCCCATCAGAAAATCTAAATCCTTCCACCCATTTTAACATAACTTTAACTTGGTTACTATCTAGCTGATAGCATGCTTTGGGTTTTTTTAGTGTCATTTGGTTTGATATGAAGCTTGTGACGGTTACAGACTGCTTGGATATCACATCTTGACTTCAAATCGTCCTTAGTCTTCCCCTTAACATTTAAAAATATATTAAAACATTATCAAACACGTTTTTCTCGTTGAGCATCACGTCAATATTATGACGAATCAGGAGATTTTCCCAATAAGGCAATTCCTAAAATATACTTTGTTTGCACCAATTATGAACCGTCGATTTACCTTGAATTTCAATTTGCTCTCCGATTTCATGTATCTTTGGATAACCCTTTACAAGTTCATATATATCTTTACTTGACCAAATCATTGGTGGTCGCAAAGTCTCTTGTCTATTAGGTGTAAAAAAATTCAATCTTTTCGAAAAGGATGATTAATATGAAGAAAACACCAATGACAATCAAACCATGATATTTTCTTCCCATGCTTAAAGGAAATGACCATGTTTCTTCCATGCAATAAGGATAAGCTAGATGACCAACCATACTCCAACCGGAAAGCATTGCATATGCAAGAAAATCGCTAATAGTCCATAACAAAGAAGCGAGCATACAGAATTTTTTTTTAAAATGTCGTATGTTTCAACTCCTTCATACCATAACGTTTTCAACTCTTCATTCAGTGGTTGTAAATAAACATTGATTCCTTGTGTCGGATCATCAGGCTAGGATGACAATAGTGAGAAACATATATGGAGTTTTCAAACACATCCATGGAGGTAAATTATAAGGTGTAATGATTATAGGCCAAGATGGATATTTAGAACCAAATTGAGAGAATGGTGAAAATCCATCCATACATAAACCAAGTCTAACATTATGGCTCTCCATTGCAAAAGCAAGATATATCTTATCAAAATGCTTCCATGCTTCTTCATCAACTGGGTGTGTTAGTGTATCTTATTCCTGTGTTCTCACACTGTGCAATCTCATATGATGTGCAGTTATAGAGGATGCGTATAACCGTTGAAACCTAGGAATTATAGGTAAGTAATGCATGTGCTTGTACGGAACTTCCTTTCCCTTCTTTTTTCTTGGTTTGTATTTTTCCTCGTCACATATTCTACAATTCCTCAGATTGATGTCTTCTTTCCAAAACAACATGTATCCATTTAAACCTATATCTATTTTTTGATACGGCAAACCAAAAGAAGACATAAATTTTTTCACTTCATAATGATTTTCGCACATCAAATTATCGGGTGGCATATGTAGTTTTCTAGCTTGTACAACAGTTGTAAATCCGGCTTCTGTGAAGTTGTATTTTAATTTCATTGTAATGTATTCTGCAGTTACTGATAATTGGATACCGCTTGTGCAGCTATTCCAAAGAGGTTTCTTAGCAGCATCCAATAAATCATAAAAAAAAATTTGCTCCAATATTTGGTTCTTCTTCGACATTAACATCGTCATCATCAACTTCAAAAGTAGGGAACATCGATCATGCTGCATCTTCAACCATATCTTCTATGGAATTTTTCATAACAATTTCATTACCCACCTCCTCCTTTGAATATACAGGATTAGTTGCTACAAGCTCCCCATGACGATCCCACATAAGATAATTTGGCACGAAACCGTATTGGCACAAATGGACTTTAACCATATCTAGTATCAAATGCTTCATTTGCATCTACTACATGGACAAAAAAATTCTTTGGTGTTTCCACCATTACTTAAAGCAAATTCAATAAATACATTTACACTATTATAAAAATATTCCCTTATTGAGCCTCTCATTTCACTTCGAGGATTATATATCAAGGTCCGATAAACAAAATAATCGACCATTTTTCCTATTTAAAAAAATTATGATAGGACTAAAAAAAGTATTAACCGTTTTATGGCCTGACATTTGATTTTTCAAATCGTTTATTAATTAATATTCATTTATGCATTTTAGGGATTGACACAAATTACGAATGGAATAATAATTTTTTAGTTTATTGTTTCCTACCTTGATGGCCGAGCATCCTACTTCCCATTACAAACACAGTAATAATTACATTTCACAAATCATTTCATTTTAAACGATTCAACAAAATTTCGGCAGCACTTTCACTTTGTTCCCTGCATCATATACAAATGTGTGCATAGAGAACAAAAAGGAAGTGCTTTCGAAATTTTGTAAACCATTTAAAATGAAATGATTTACAAAATGTAACTACTTTATTGTGTTTGTAATTAGTCCAATATAGGGACAAATCCGACAAATATTATATTAGATTAATATAGATGTTTGTTCTATGATAAAAACAAATATCCATATAACAATCATATACAATACTTGTCATACGAGGCTAAAAACTCTCTAAAGGATATTAATTATACACATAACATATATTAGCATATATAATTAATTTATGCATTGTAATGTTTTAATAATTATATAATATATTATTTTTTCCATTTTTTATAAAATATTATATGTTTTCAATTATAACAAATTATGGATATAATATTATATTTCAAAAAAATAAACTTATTATACACTCATTTATTTATTAATTTTATCGGATGCGACATCCAAGTAAACTAGATTTGTTATATAAACTATAAATCGATAATTAATATTCAATGATAATATTTGAATTGACATTGACATTGACATTTAGGCACACTAATTAATACTAAATTATATCACTAATTCGACACATAAGCAAATTAACCTAATTTTAGCCATAATTATATTTTAATTATCGGATTTACACACTTATAACTGTAATTAGCATATCATAATCAATCAACATACGTTGGCAAACACTCAAGGGGGTAGTATCATCAAATACAACTACAAATTAACACTAATTTAACATATTAGGGTAAACTGGAGTTAGAAAAAATACCTCTTTTCGCTGAAATTGAAGTGCTGAAGGTCGGAGAGGAGAAGTTGGAGATGTTTCTAGTGGTGGCGGACGATATACAGCGGTGACGGCTAGAGGTGGGCGAATTTATTGGAAGAGGAAGGGTTTGGGTTGTCATTTGGGGGAAGAAGATGGAATGGAATTGCTCTCGGCTGACTCAGGTAAATCCCGTTGTGCATCGGTTTTCGACGACTGCCGACGGCACCATTCCAATAGTTTTCGACGGTAAAAGTTCGATTATTACAAGATTGCCATGGCAAAACCGCACCGTCGAAAGCCGTCAGAAAGAGCCGTTGGCGGCCGTCGCAACCTTCCATCACGATAAACATGAATTCTAGTAGTGGTAACAACAAAGATCATTGCATGTTAAAGTTTCAGCACCTATGCCAGTGTCTAATATTATAACTACTAAATACATTCTTATTTTGGTCACTAGTGCATTTATTTGTTTTAGACCATGTATTGCATTCTATGAGTTTCGAACTTTAGAAGCAATACAAGACTATTAGGTCCATATACAATCGCATATAAATGTTATATAGTGAACAATCAAAGTTTGTAATGTACAATATTTCTATAAAATTACTTCATTCGAAAAACCAAATAAACCTTAGTGCAAGATCAAGTACTTGATTTGATTGATTACAGAAGTACCGTATTGTGTTAACTATAACACTAGACCAAAACCATGAGATAGATCTAAGAACTCGATTACTGAAATGTCAATTTGTTCAGTTTACGCAAAGGGTGACATATTTGATGTCCTTAAATCTTAAGGATGATTAAATATGCTTTTGTAAAGAGTTCTTTTGATATTATTGTAAAGGTTTTCTTTAGAATGGTTTGACCATTTAAAAAGAATAATGAATGTACAAGAGTAGATGTGACTTAAGGTACAGTTGGGATTAAGAGACTGAATAGTCATTTCTGCTTCATAAAGAAACAATGGAAACAAGATAATAATAGTGATTGATACTTAACATTGGAATAAGAAATATGGTTTACAAAACTATAACATTGGAATAAGATAATAATAGTGATTGATACTTAACATTAAAACTATAATGTGGAATTTTTTTCCATAACAAAAGTGATGCATTGGAAAATATAAAGGTATCTAATATTATTTACAGTTATTTTGAAATTAAAGACTAAGCCATAGTTTTGAGAAAACAATTTTATTATATGATTTTGAATCATATGATACTGGTTAATTATAACTCAAACAATTAAGGGCTATGCACCCATTCAGTGGGAGTATCATATGAACTGTTCGTACTGATACATATAGATGTATGCAATCATAACTTTATTAATACCATAAGGGTTCCATGTACTTCGCAATATTCATCAATGAGTTATCGCCGACATGGACATGTGTATTTGATACACATGTAGTACATCTATGGTAAACTCGTAGAATATAAAACAAAAGTAAATAAAATAACATGTGAAAGAAAGGATTCGATTTGATCGAATGAATGAGTATATTGAAAGAGTTCCGAACATATCCAAAAAATGAACGAAGATACAATCTCAAAAGTCACTCCTCTATGTGATATATAATGATGCATCGATAAGGAGTAATCGAATTTTGTTGAACAATATACAATAAATTATGAGTGAAGTTGAGTTAGTTTCTTTTTATAAATTCATGTACTTAAGAATAGTACACAAGATTAATATTACTTCATCTAAATAATAGTATACAAAATCACACAAGGTAAGGGTTTATAAGAAACCCTGACATATCCTAGGCCAAGGAGTTGGTAGGTTGTGCGAGTCGAAAGATTGCACGTAATAATTATTCATGAGAGATCTTGTATGAATCTCCCCAATAGGATTTTGGGAAAGGTTGTCATTGCATGACATACTTATGTTTTGAACAAAAGTTTTATAAACTAAAACCAAATCAGTTTTATAAATAAATAAATTCATAAAGCATTTAAGAATACCTATTTTATGCACTGAGTAATAATTGTTATTTTAAGGTATACTAACTTCATTATGAAGGAATTTCTTTGAGGAATTATTGGTAGTTCAATGGAATTGGATACGATTCATATATAGAACTGATTAGATGAAATGAAATTAACTAACCTAAATGAACACATCGCATTCGAGTGTCTAATAAGTATTCCCGCACATTGAAGAGAAACTATGAGTTTCTTATCAATATTGAAAATATATAATCCTAATGTTTAATTAAGCCATTAAAATTATTGACTCCATGATGTGGTATAATGCACAAATCAGAAGGGATTCCAAATACATTGCCAAAATATGATTTTGGTAGTCGTATCCGAAGGGATGTGATCCATCAGCCATGATTGTGTCTTTAAGAGACTTATGCGGTCGGAATTTTATGAGCAACATTGATAAGAATAACCTCATAAATTTCAGTTGTTGAAATTAACTTAATAGATTTATTATTCAACGTATTCAAAATAATTGGGAATTACTCACATAATTATCGCCAAGTATGACTTTAGGTTTTGGTATATAGTGTTGAAACAGAAAGTTCTATATATAGATTTAAACTAGACTATTTGCACATAACAACCAAAGTGACTTGAAGTAAGGGGGAGCGATATTGAGTTTGTGGGATTTTGAATATGATTCAAGGAATGATGGAAAGTATCATTTTATAAGCATCAAAATTGAACAAAGATTTTGATGAAAATATCAAATAGTTTATTGTCGATCAAAATGCAGAGGAAGCATATGCTCATAAGTAAGAAAGTCGAAATGTACATTGATATTTCTAAACTATAAGTAAACAACACATTGTTGATTTCAACGATGTACTTATGTTAAAATCAACCATAATTGTTTTAATACTCAACGTTGGATTGTAAATGACATCTTTTTTAGTGAGTATAATAAATATTGGGAACATCCTAAGTCGATATGCAAAGACACCTTATTATATTGTTTAATACATAATATGTGAGATGAGTTCCTTATGTATTAACAATAGGAATTATCATTACATGTTATGTTGTCTATGATATCGTGATTTGTTTATATATTTGATACATGAAGCAAATATCAAATCCAAATTGACATTACTAAATGGTTGTTGGAAGTTTTCTCGTGTATTTATGAAATACTAGAGAATAGTTTACAGAAACAACAAAGTTTTTATGAAAGAGTGTTCGGACTACAACTTCATAAATGATACTAAGTATAGTATGTCAATAATAAATTCAAGTTAAGTATCTTTAAGTTGGAAATGCTTCAAACAGAAGATATTGTGGTTGATTCATTGACTTGAATAGCGCCACAATAAAAACAATATATATATATATATAATAAATGCACAAATTTATAACTGAGCCGAGGGTGATTCCAAATGTTGAGAATCCCACAATATTGTTATATGATGATCACATCACTGTATAGTTCATATCAGAACTAAGTGCTCACTGAAAGTTAAGAGACATACTCTGAATTGTTCCACATGATAAAGATAGTTTATCAGTGTCAGAGAGAGTTAATCGATGGAGTGGATGATTAAAACATAATAGTACACCAGTTCACTAAGGGACTGACCTAATTTCTTTTTAAGAAAACCGATTGGAGAAGTTGGAATGAGATTCCATAATTGACCCCAAGTGCAAGTGGGAGATTTATAGAGTTAGGAGTATGCCCTAGGGGAAATTATGAAATTTGTTACATATATCTAACTCGTTGACCAATTTGTTCAAAATAAAGGTGTTTTCTTTCTATTATATACATGATATAATGTGGTTATATTAATTAATTAATTTAGTTAAAAGTATATTTAATAGAAAATCCATAAATTGTGTGTTTTGTGATGGTAGTTACAAAGTGTTGTAACCATGAGTAATTTATCACAATAAAATTAAATACCATTTTACATGTTCTTAGTCAAGATGCATCAAGGAAGGATATCGATGTAACCATTGAGACCAGAGTACGTAAGGTCTCCAAATGTTAGGCACTGTACTTCTAATGACTGTTGTAGGCACCTAGGGGTTACGTGCTAATAATTATTAGATAACCATGGAAAGACTCATTCGATAGTTTTCTGTTGGTTAACATAACTAAGGTCAAATAGAAAATATCAATGTGAATAATTTGCACAGTTCTTTTGACTTGAGAATACTATGAACCTTGAATATGAAAGCTCCACTTTGATTACAGTCAAATCATGGTAAAGCGTCCATCGAGTGACTATAGTTGGGTCGAGTAGAAGTATTAGAAGTAAAGCATTATTCAAGAGAGGATTCATCTCCTCAGTTATATGAGGTTAGTATCACGGTCAACTCAAGTCAACCTAAAGTCAAAATCTCTGACCATAGTAGTTCGATTAATAATAGCTGTTATTATTGAACCAAAGATTTTGTGTTTGGACTATAGAGTTGAATGTGGATGATGTTGGAAATCTGACGATTACCAAATTCAATAAGTCCAAAGTGATATAGTTTTGACGAAGAGAATTGGTATAAATAATTATCGCAACAGAATTAAAATGAGATTTTTTCAAAAATAAGTAAGCAATAAATTTGGGCATATTATCACACCACCTACTAAGTGAAGTGTGAACGTTAATGTTCGAATAGCTCGATGTTAATCACTGATTGTATTTACACCGAAGAGTCACACCATCGAAATGATGAATTCTCCTTAGACCAAACGATTTAATTACTTTATAATTGTTATAAATTAATTAAATAAATTAATATTTATGAAATATTAATTATGAAATTTGAATTGGATTTGAGAAATAAAGTTATTGCATATATTTATAAAAGTTATGTATATTGATCGATATGAGATATCGATAACAAAATAGGTTAAATATAATTGTACATATTTAATCTGGGTTAAATGAGCTCACAACCCATGAGATTTGGAGAGAATAGGCGTTGGTGTAATGACCTGAAAATTCATCACTTCAGTAAAATTAAAAATTATTCAAATATAAGATATTTTAACATAAATGATAATGTTTTGAACAATAAATAGTATTGATAATTTATTTCGAAGAAATATTTATAGAAACATATACTTTGGGATAAATATCAATAAAAATACATATAATCTTTTTATCGGTAAACTACCATTTTTCCCATCCAATATCATGCACGGAGCTGGATACATACACTCATTTATCTATATGAATGAGAATATGAAATAAAATAATTTATTTAATTTTGGAAAATTAAAAGTATATATGAAATCGTTAATAATGTCACTATTTTTGAATAATTGATTTTTGAATTTACATTAAGTTCAAATGATTTAATAATTATTTTAATTATTAAATGAGCCCTTTTAATTATTATATAATAATAGAAATATTGTTATCAAATTTTGTTTATAAATATATATATGTTAACTAAGAAGTGAAAGTATGACCGGAAATCGAAATCGAAATTAGTAACGATTAAACTTGTAGAAGTTGTGCAACGTTATGGATTATATGTGACGTACATATGCACATATACATTTACACGTACATGTAAACATTTACCTACACAAGGGTACACAATATATACATATACAATTTAATATAAAATAACCAAAAATATTAAGATATTTTCTCTTTTTCTTAACCCTTAAGCATCCCAAAGTCAACACTTACACTAAAAAGTACATGCACTAGCCAAGCACATGGGTGGGGGGCTTGGTTCGGCCGAACATGGTGATGGGAGATGAGCATATGGAGGTCATGAAGGTGGTGATGTATTACATATAATATCTTAGATATTTTCTCCTCTTCTTTCCCTATAAATACCACCCCTTCTCCTCTTCATTTTCATATGCTTTCCTCTTCTTTTTCTAAGCTTTTATCCTCCTCTTTAATGGTCTCAAGTATAAAAGAAATTATGGAAAAATATTTTGCAAAAGAAAATTAAATTATATAAGTATAGTGTAAAACACACCAAAACTCAACAAAACCTCCTCCTTTTCCTTCCCATTACCCATGGTCACCACCATTTCGCATCAAAGCCAAACCTTTCTCCTCCAAAGCCAAGGCCGTGAGCTCCTTCACCCATTCCAAGGTAAGGCCGAGCCACCTAGGAGCTAGAGTGCAAGTGATCGTGAGCTAAAAATCCAAGTTAGTAAAGCTATAGTCTTTTATAAAATTAATCGTTTAATCCAAGGTGAGAAACTCTATATTTATATTTATATATAATATGATGATGTGGCATGATTGTTATGGTTGTTTACTATGCTTGATCATCAAGTTTGAATGTTGACTATATGTTGTTTGATTGTATTAGCAAGTCACGTTTAATACACGTCGAAAATCACAAAGGAAATCACTTTCCCTTAATAAATGAAATGGTGTATACGAGATTCTTAAACCACATTAAAACGGTTTAAAATAATTTACATATGTTTTATAAACATTTAAAAGTGTTTTGATGAAGTTTGAAAAGAAATCAAAAAATTAGTTAAAATAGGCGCATGGCATATTGGTAGTTCGCGATTTCGCTCTTTAGAAAGTTAAGTTCATTTAAACAATTTATTCGGAGTCGGAGCTCTTTGTAATAAGAATTTTTGAACTCTAATAACTATAGTTTTCAAACAAAGAAAGAAAATTAAGTTTCATTTAATAGATTTTGAAATACGAGTAAAACAAGTTTTCGAAATAGTTGTGATTTGGCAGTTCGGAAACCAAGGCGACAAATTCTTTATAAATGATACTTTTAATTCTTTAAAAATATGGAATAAATCAAATAAATATTTTAAAACATTTTAAAAGAGAATTGAGTTATAAAAACGGAGTTCTAAATAATCTAAAATTGTCTTGATCAAATAAGCTTTAAACACACTATTTGCAGCACTATTCGCAGCACTATTTGAGCACTTTTAATAACTTTTGAAATATGGATTTAAACTTAACAATTATTTTTCAAATCATTTATAAATGTTTTCCAATGAATAATTAGTATATTAATAATGATATGGAGGTTTTATAGTTTATTTAAAAGAGTTAAAATAAATGATTTAAAGAAAAGCTGTTAAAATCAAGTGATTTAATCTTGGCTCTAAAAGCCGACGAGTAGATTGGATTTTTCTATTGTGAGATCCGAATGTGTGGTGTTTAAACTAAGGAGATGTTCAGGAGCAACCAGTGCCCTTGCTCACCTGGCCCCTTTCTCGGGCGAGGGATAGATAAGGTCGAAATGTCGAAAACGAGAGAAGTATAAAATATTCAAAATTTATAAATTTAATTTAAATTTGATTGTATAGAGATAATCTTCTTATACTTGGTATTAAATTTCCAAAGAGGGAACTCGTACAATCCATGTGAATTTAAAAGGTGATTTACCATTATTCGACGGATAGTACTTGTTGAATACAGTAATTGATATTGAGTAGAATCAGTATAATTTCTATCGCCCCTTTTTAGCTCCCGTTTGTTAGTTAGAGACCGGGGATAGGTTGGTTCTTGATCTTGATTTAGTAAGAAGAAGCTGTAGAGAAGATTGAGTTGATTCGAGCTAGGATGAAGGAAGCTCTGTCTAGGAAGAGGAGTTATGCTGATAGAAGAAGGAAAGACTTGGAGTTCTCTATTGGTGATCATGTTTTTATTAAGGTGTTACCAATGAAGGGTGTGATCAAATTTGGAAGATCAAGGGAGTTAGCACCGAGATTCGTTGGACCTTTTCGTATTATAGAGAGGATCGGGAAACTCGCATATAGAGTAGATTTACCGAGTAGTTTTGCAGGAGTCCACGATGTTTTCCATGTTTTTCATCTAAGGAAGTGTGTTAGAGACCTTGCATTGCACCGACTGTGTTAGATGATTTAGTAGTTGGGTAGCCGGACTTGACTATAGTTAAAAAGCCGATTTGTATAGTTGCGAGAGATAATAAGAGGCTAAGGAAATGACAATTAGATTAGTAAATGTCTAGTGGAGTGACGATGAGAGAGACTGTACTTGTAAGACTGAGAGCAGGATTAGAGATGCTTATCCTGATTTGTTTGATAGTATGTTTTATCTTTTTATTGATTTGTTGTGTACCTTATCGTAATTTCGAGGACGAAATTCTTTAAGGAGGGGAGACTGTAACACCCTATATTTTTAGTAACGTTATTTAGGATATTTAGTTAGCTAAATTAAATGAAATAATGTGATGATTAGGAGATTGAGATTTAATTTATAATTAGGGGTAGCCGTGCCATATAAATAAATGAACTAAGATAAAATGAGTTAGGGAAATAGGTAAGGGCAAAGTGGGAAAAAAGATATTCTTATACCTTAAACCCTTAGGAATAAACTGCACGTTCATTTCATTTGTTAAAATTATCAAACTTGAGCCCGGCCACCATTAGCAAGAGCAAGAGAAAGAAAGCTAAAGGAAGAAGTTAAATCAAAATCAAATTCACTCAAATATCAAATCCTTAATCTCAAAGCAAAGGTAAATAATGATTATATCTCACTTTTCTAAATGTTTTCGGTTTTAAGATGAATCCGAAATGTTTTGCATGATTATGCCATGTTTTTGAATGATTAAATGTTTATATATGCTTGTTGATGATTTATGCTTGTTCATATAGATTTTATGAAATGTTTTGATGTAAAAACCCTATTAAATGACATCCAAATGCCTTGCGATTTTTGATTTAGATCAGAAATGACATTATAGAGATGGGTTTCAATTTTCATAATTTTCTGAAGTAATGTGGATTTTATATTAATTTTCTAGTGTAGAAAATGATTATTTGGGTATAAAATTATTTACGTCCAAATAATTAATGTTTTGGGTCTGAAATTAATATATATTAGAAAATATATTAAAGGTGATTTTCTGGAATTTATGCAGAATTTTCCTAAGAGTTTTAATAGATATACAAAATTATTTAAGATATGGGACTTAAATGTTTTATATATTTATAAAAGGGGAAGGGGTATTTTGTAAATAAAATAAATTGTTTATTTCTAAAATTTTGGCAGCACTTTTAGAAAAGAAAAATTAGCAACCAATAAGAATTTGACAAACATAGCAGGTTAGTTAAAAAGTGATTATCTTTTAAGTTAAAAATAGTTTTCACATGCTTTTATCATGTTTGACCTCTTTCTGCACAGGGGTTCTGTAACATCCCGTATCTGGAGGCCAAAAGTTAAGCGCTATGGATGCTGCAGTCATCCACAGTATTAACTTTTGGTGATGAAATACGGTAATGTTATGGTATCCATAATATCAAAAGCACTTGAATATGAACAAAATCACAAATTTCCAAAAACAATAATTACAGTGATTACATTTCAAATTAAATCATATCCAAGTTACAAAAATCCCCAAACCTATTCCCAGGCATTGATCAAATATAATTTACAATAATATGCTAAGAGGGACATATGAAGATGCCCCCTTGATGATCAAATCAATATAGACATAACTGTCTTAATACACAGCGGAAACAAACAAAAAATATAACAGAATTCCTGATTTAGCTATCCGTTAGCCACCTGCTCGTCTTCGGAAGCTTATTCGCCAAAATCTTCGAAAACCTGAAAACCTAAACCCTCAGCTATTTGTACCAAAATTGGGTACAACACTCTTCGGATGTGTTTGAAGAGATAAAATGAAGAAATTAAATGTAAAACGAGGAAGATCTAACAAACACACCAGTCGATAAACAGGAAAAACGCACAGAAACACATGGATTTAGAGTGGTTCGGCATATGACCTACGTCCACTATGGAATAACTAACTTTTATTGATTTTTGCTTGCCGGTTACAATGAATTACAACAGTACAATCTAAGTACAATAGTGATTTCGACAGAGTTTGGACGTAGAAGAGCCAAAAGTCCATTTTCAATAGGTCCTAGGCTGCTATTTATAAGCGTAGGCAGCAAATATCTCTTCCAGATCTCGGAAGACCCCTTCTCTCACGTGGGTAGGCCCACGCGATCGATCCTCGATCGTTTGGACTCGATCCATGATCGATACGAATGAAGTTCGTATCGTTCAAGATTTAGTCCAATTGAGTCGAGATCGATCATGAACATTCCTGAGGTTGCACGCAAGCTCCTGTGAAAATTTGGTAGCATATGGACGTGTAGATCTCGAGTTATGATCGATGCAAGTTTGAGTTTGTTGAAGGCTGCTAAGTTCGCATCGCTTCTTTTCGCATCGCTTCTGTTCGCATCGCTTCTGTTCGTATCGCTTCTGGGCACGTGCTTGCTAGTTGACGTGCCGCTAACTTTTAGGATTGATCCACTTTTCATGCCGAGCGACCGAGTCTTCCACTTATATATGCTTTGCTCGTATCGACCCATAATATCCCTTTCGTATCGATTTACTGTACCTAACTTCGTATCGATCCCTCGCACCCTACTTCGTATCGATTCTTTATAATTGTTTCGTATCGATACGAACTTATGTTCTTCATATCGATAACTCAAAGGCCATTCCGTATCACTTATTGGTTGGTTTCGTATCGATGGGAGGTGTTGATTTCGTATCGATCTGTGGCCGATCGATACGAAGCATGTTTGGCAGTGGATCGATACGAACTGAACTCATGTGTCACTGCCGATGGATACGAAGAGAGTTAATCTGGATGGACATGAAGCGGGCTTGTCTGGATGGGTACGAAGAGAGTTAATCTAAATGGATACGAAACAGGCTTCTTTGGATTGATAAGAAGAGAGTTAATCTGAATGGATACAAAGCGGGCTTGTCTGGATGGATACGAAGAGAGTTAACTCGGATGGATACAAACGAAGTTGATTCCCTTAATCTTGATCAACCCATATCTCGAGCATACGGACTCCGATCGACTTGAAATTTGAAACATTAGCTATCATAGCTTTGCTTGTCATGTCATATCAATCGTAGCTTGATCGGACTCGGGCCAAATTTACCAGTATCCATAGCAAACCTTTGTATAACCGTTTTTCGGGATGAACTGTCTTTGATTTCCAGTCAATTCCTTAGTATCGCGGCCTAGCCAAAAGGCAGGATAACATTTGCCCCCTAAAGTACGTCTTGTGAGGACATGACGTGCTTTAAAAAGCTGCAATCTTCATTCTAAAAAGTTCCATCTGACTTATTGAACGGTTGTTTTCTTCTCGTCGAAAGATGTAACCTTTGATTGTTCTTCAGTAATACAAATAAAAAACTATTAACTGTCAATTTTTGTATTGCGCACTGTTGTAACTAAGTATTGAATGATAGAAAACTGTTGTTCATTGTTGTAATTGCCACTAGGTGAGCATTTAACTCCTTGTGAGTTTTGAAAATTGGATTTTAGTCCGTCATACATGTACGTATGTTAATCCGACTCTCGTTAACATTCGCACGTTCACGAGTCGTTGTCGGTTTCTCGTATCGAATTCCGTATCGATCCTCTCCTAAATCGATGTGAAATTCGAGTTGTAACAACACTGGATGATTATTTTAGTGTATCTATTCGTATTGATCCTGTCCTGGATCGATTCGAAGAATTGAAAATTGGTTTTTTGTATCGACGGCGATCGATACAAATTAGTTGGCCCTTTAAAATATCTCACATCGATGGACACGAATTTTTTTGGAGTCTCAATGCAGTTCGTATCGATAGATACGAATCTCAAGGTCTTTGAACAGACGGATATGAAACTAGAACTTCGTATCGGTGGGTTGTCGATGGGTACGAACGGTCTCGTCTTGGACTGATAGTGGATGGATACGAAGATGTCTCTTTGCATCGATAACATGAGAAACTATTTCCATTGGTCATTTAGCACTGGGAGAAGAAGCTTTTTTGCCTGGTTATGAATCCATATAAAAGGATTGGTACGTAGCCAAATTTCTTACTTGCTCTATGCTTTCACCCTTGCCTTCGTATCGGTAGAGAACTTCGAGAAAGAAAAGCTGTCTTCGTCCCCAATTCAAAATAACTCCTTAATCTCTAAAACCAATCCTTTAAACTAGGTAATTGACCAATTAAATCAACTCTAAAACGATGAGACTTGAGCTTCAATGCCAATTCGTCCAAAGTCATGGCCGGCTTCGGCGTGGTTGATGCCGGAGTTGGGCCGGGGCGAGGTCGAGGAAGGAGAGAATGACGTTCAGGCTGTTCGAGGAAGAAGGAACGACGATGGATACGAAAGAATCACTGGAAGGACCCTTAGCCTCGATCTCGTATCAATGAAGGAAGGAAAGAAATCAGATCTTTCATCGATCCAGAATGGGAAGTTTGCATCGATTTGGAACCGGTAGGTGAAAGGAGGAGGCACGTATCGATCTGGTGTGGTGGAACTTTGTATCGATCCGAAGCGATCGATACGAAGTTGAGGAGCCGATGATCAATACGAAATCCCGTTGTATGCGACCGATACGAAATCCCACGATGGAGATCGATACGAAATCCTATGTTCCAGATTGATACAAAATCCTCGGTCGATGGTCGATTCGAACTCGCATACTTCTATGGATACGAGTTGTCTCCTTGATCGATACGAATTGGAATCTTAGTGATCGATCCAAGTTGAATCTTGGCGAATTCGAAGCACTTTGTACACTTGAACATTTGACTCCGACAAGCTTCCGCCTTACATAATTGGACTTTACCATTCCACTGCATATTTGACTGCCTATCGAAGCTTGTCGATGGAACTGTAATTTTGACAAAATTTAATGAAATTTAACTTGGGTCGGTCTCCTAAGCCTGAATGGTACGGTTGTGACAATCAGCGATGCCAGTCGCTCCAATCGAATCTCGAAATCTTACTGTTTGAGAATTTTCTCAAATTCTGTGAAATTTCTTAAATATTATGTAGTATTGCACTGCACAACACATTCATGCACTTCACTCTGAGGCACACACGGGATTATTGTTGCCTAATGTTGGTTTTTACTGAGTTGATTAGCTATGGAACCCGGGAGTTCACAGCAGCAGGAGGCTCAAAGTTCACCTTCTTTGGTAATAGAGATCCCGGCCATCGCGGTCGAAGTCATAATTCCAGCTCCAGACGAGCTGCCAAGAGCAATCTTTATAGGGAATCCACAAGATTCTGTACCGTCTAATGTCTCGAGGATATGTTGGGAAGAATCTGCCTGAGGCACGGGCTATCGTTGGATGATGTCCTGCTACCGGGGTTGAATGACAGACCACATACTTTCTCGGGAGGGTACACTGCTCTCAACAGACATTCGTGTACAGCTGGAATGCTTTCTCCATTTAACCAATATATTCGAGAAGTGTTAGATTTCTTCAGGATCGCTCCATCATAGTTGCATCCGAATGGACACGCATTGTTGAATAGCTTATTCATCGTTTTTATGGAGCATCTCTTTTGGCCCCCTACTCCGGAAGAAGTCAGATTCTTGTTCAACGTTAAGAGTCGGGGAGATAATCCCTCATTCACATTCCTAGAGGTAGTCAGGAATTTCCAAGTGGTGGCTGGATCCTGGACCAGGCTTAGCTACTTCAAGATGGAGTGGTTCTATGTTCGGTGCCCCCAGGGTTTGCCAGACGGTGGTTAGTTAGATGTAAGTGCCGCAATTTCTCTAATGACTAATAAGATAATTGTAATCGACATTGAACCTAATATTTTCTTTCCTTTACAGCCGCAATTCCACGACCCGTAGGTGCCAACTTTAAAGAAATAGTATAGATTCTTTAGGGGGTGCCTGGTGAGATGAGAGAAATTGACTCGGTGCTGACAGATGAAAATTTGAGGGTCGTTGGGCTAATTGACCAAGACTAGAGCATAAGACTTGAGGGACTGCTTAGGATAGCCTCGGCGAGGCGGGTGAAGCGTAAAGCGCCCGAGGTTGTAATAGCTGAGGAGGGCGATGAAGAAGATATGCCCACTGAAGACGAGCCCGTAGCCGGGCCCTCAGACAATTCTCGGGATTTAGAGGGAAGGAGGAAAGGCAAGGTAGTTGCTCATAAGTGTCATAAGTCTTCAAGATGGAAATCCATGGTCGTGTCCTTGCCAGCCACTGGTGTTATTATCTCGTAGGCTCCTACCCCGCAAATGGAGAATCCCTTTGAAGGACTCGCTGATATTCCAATTCCGGACTATGTGTCACTCCAACAAGACACCAGATTGGAAGGGCTCCACATCGCTTAAGATTTAGGCAAGTCACTTCCTACGAGTATGACCGACACAACCGGCTGGTCGGGGGGTTTTGCACATGCATACATACACTTTCACGGCACCGCATGATTTCCAATCATAAGTTGTTCATTTCTGGAGATTATTAACTCTACTTCTCTTTCTATTTTATAGATACGATGACTAGGCGGGAATCTATGCTAGAAAGCCTTCGTTCGGTACGCCCGTCATCCAGTTCATATTATGAGTCCCACGGAAGGGAAACCGATAGAGACCATGATCGCAATTATTCTAGCCAGGAGTGTTATGAAAGGGAGAGGGACAGAGAGAGAATATAGACATCGATCCCGGTCACGCTCTCCACCTCCTCGAGCTCCAACACAACCTTCCGGCCATGGCAAACAACCCTTGGAACCTTCATGTCAAAGGCCACCTTCTCAAGTACAAAGGTCTGATTCACAGCGCCGGAGGACCGAAGTCAAAACTCCCACTATTACTGAGCAAGCTGTCACCGAACCCACTGGGGAGAGAGCGATCAGAATTGCCCAGCTGAAAAAGGATTTCCCAAACATCTGCTTTGACGGCTTCATCTTTCCTCTACGTCTAAAGAGAATTCCAGTTGAAGCGGAACAAACTATGCACGATTACATCCATGACGTTTACAGCCAATATCGGAAGTGGATGAAAACCACGGATAAAGCATCAGCGGCAGCCTTTGAGCAGGCAAAAACAATTAAAAAATTAGAAGCTGATCTTCCTCAAAAAGACTGCATAATACAAGTTCTTAACAATGTCCGAATCTTCCATGAAATCAGAAATAGAGGCCAACAAGAAAGCCGATGAGGCAAATCAGTCCATGAAAAGGATGCGATAGATGCATTTTGCCTTGGTTGAGGAGATGGGCCATCGAAACACCACTGTTATGGCCGAAAGGGACGGTGCGTTGAAGGAGCTTGAGGAGCTTAAGGCCAAATTTGCTGAAATCATCAAAGAAAAAGATGATGCAAACAAAGCTGTCCAGGAAGCATGTGAACAGGCTGTGGTGCTTAGGGATGAAAGGGACGCGGCAGCGCTTAAAATTCAGGAAGCCGAGGCCAGGGTTGAGAATGAAGTGAAAGCGGCGGAGGCCAGGTTAGAGACTGACATCGAAGATCTTCTTATCACATACAATGCTAAAGTGCTGAAGCACCGAAACCTAACCTGGCTTGATAACTATCCATCGCACTTGTATAATGCTTGGGGCTGCTTGGTGGAAGATGAGAAAGTCAAGCATCAAGCCGAATCTATTGCTGAATTTGAACTAGAGAACCGGGTGCTGAGTGAAGATGAGAGAAGAGTTCTCCACGACATCACTATTACATATGAAAAGGAGAAACTTGGTACCCAACACTTGGAGACTGGAGAGGGTTCTGGCGTTGAGCGCCATGATGCGGGTTCTGAAACTCTTATGCCAACCCTGCCTGAGTCTATTCCTACGTATAATCTCGATCAACCGCAGTTGTCTCCATCTCGCAAGCACGTTTCTGAAGCTGCTCCGCCACCCACAAGCCAATCTGAGGAAGGTACTCTGAACATTTTTTGTGTTCATTCAAATCTGGAAACGTTGATTGAAGTAACCGCTAACTCTTTTTCTTTGTCTCTATTCAGTGATAGGAGCTACATCTGTCGCGCCACCTGCAACTCAAGAGCTGCATCACGAGCAGAAGGCCATCATAACAGAAGCGACCACTACAACGGCTACTGCACCAACCGACAGAACACAGGGGAGCACGCTTACCTTTAATGAGAAGATGATGGAGGAACTTCTCGGTCATCATAGTGACTCTTTTTCCGATCTGCCATTCGTCATGGGTGAAGGCGCACCTGTGACCAGCTCCTCAAGCCCAACTGCCAGCATCCCCACAGACGCCCAAACACTTCATGAAGAAGAAATAATAGCTGAGATTAACGTTGAGATGGAAGCGGCCACGCGGGCCATCGATATTGGAGGTGGGATGGCAGGCCTGGTCCAGCCCCTTTGCTGATGATTTCTCCCGGTGGTACCATTGTCGACACCGGTGCACCTCTTGCTCCTTCCAACATCGATCCTATCCCTCCGACTCCGCCTTCAAGAAGCATTCCAATCCATGTGAGTTCGGATGAGGAGGTTACCATAATGCCCCCGGTTAGAGATCAACCGCCAAAAGGCAAGGGCTCAAAGAGGCATCCAAGAGGTAGCTCCAGCGAGTCAACGCCGAGGGGGAAGAAGAAGAAAGTGAAAGGATAGTCATGTCTTTTCGCCTCATTTTTTGTAAGCAGATAGGAATTTATTTTTGCTTTTTGTAGGCCGTGTATAGATGCGGGTTCGACCCCTGCTAGTAGGATTTTTTGGAATAATTTTGTACTTATCCTTCTCTTCCAAAGAATAGTTGACATAAAATTTCATTTTGTCTTCGGCACAGTTTGCGTTTATTTCGCTTAAGTATTTCAGTGTTCGAACTTTCATTCAATGTACTTGTGAAATCTTAGCCTTCGAATCGGACCTGAGTTTAGTTGTTAAGTTCTAAAGCTACGGCTTCGGGTCACGATCGAATCGTTAAGTCAAGTTCCAACATTGCACTATCTCAATCAATGGCTAATACTTAAGTTCTTTCCCCAGTTTCAGGGACAAATTGGAAAGATCGGTATGCCATCATTTTTCGCCTTTAATATATCAAGCTCAACTCTGTTGAATCGAGTCTGAAACATGACGAGTTCGGGTGGTCGAATCACACTTGCTCATCAGTTGATGACTACTTCCACACTCCGGGGGTCGCACTTGTACATCGGCCATCGGTCACGTCCGATTAAGGTTCTAAGATATGTCTGTGCTTCAGGGACTTAAGTTATTTTATGGGCGGTCAGCCACACCCGTTTGATATTTTGAACTACGTCCGCACTCTGGGGACTTAGATTGATTCGCGGGTGGTCAGTCACACCCACTTTGTCTTTATACTCTGGTCCGCACTCCGGCAGCTTCGAGTTGTCCCACGGGTGGTCGATCCACACCCGGTTTGTGTTTAAACTCCAATTCGCACTCTGGGGATTTTGAGTTAGTCGATGTTTATACTCCAGTCCACGTTCTGGGGGCTTAGAGTTAGTTGATGTTATACTCCAGTCCACACTCTGGGGACTTAGAGTTAGTTGATGTTTATACTCCAATCCACTCTCCGGGGACTTAGAGTTAGTTGATGTTTATACTCCAGTCCATGCTCTGGGGACTTAGAGTTAGTTAATAGATGGTCAATCACACCTGTTATGAGTTTCAGAATTTCGTTTGCACTCCGGGAACGACGGATGTATCAGGATCGTGGATGGTCGGATCACATCCACTCTGAGTTAGCAAGCGAGGTCGTTAGATGGACGGGTCCAACCTCTTCGAACTTGGTTTAAATACGGGCGAAGTCGTTAGGTGGGCGGATCCAACCTCTTCGAGCCCGCATTAATGAGTTTATACTCCAGTTCGCACTCCGGGAATCTGGAGTTAGTTAGAGGATTTTCGTGTATCAATCCTTTTTTGAGCTTCATTGTGATGACTTTTCCCCAAGCTCGGGTTTCACTTAGCGAGTGACCGGTCATATCACAGTCACTCTTTATTTGAATAAATCCCACTGTAGGATGGAACTTAGCTCTCTGTACATTGTGATGGTCGTGTGACACATTTAGAAATCACTGCTATGGCTCGAAGAGATTGCATTTTATTGCAGAAATCGGAAAATACGGCAGAGTCGGTTGCCTTATTACAAATTCAAATTTCGAAATGCATAAACAAATTGCAAACGAGAAGCGGACTAAATGAGTAAATAAAGCCTGTTATGTGTAATAGCGATGAAGACTTTCGTTGTTCCAGGCTCTTGGCAGAGCAAGACCGTCAACGGTCGATAATTTGAATGTGCCATCTCCGAGCTTTCGTTCGATGACATACAGCCCTTCCCATGTCGGTTTCATATGTGAAGGAACTGGGTAAATTCTCTTAAGTACGAGATCACCGAGTTCAAAGGTTTGAGGTCGGACCTTGGTATTGTATAATCGGGCGACTTGACTTCGGTATGCGGCTGCCTTCATATCAGCCTCTTCACGCTTCTTATCTAATAAGTCAAGGGATTCGACAAGTAATATAACATTCGTCTTCGGATCATAATATGTTACACGATGAGAAGGTACTTCCATCTCGACTGGAATAACGGCTTCTGATCCACAGGAAAGAGAGAATGGAGTGTGGCCGGTCGTGGATTTATGGGTTGTCCGATAAGCCCATAAAGCCATAGGAAGTTCATCGACCCATTTGCCGCCGACCTTTTCCATCCGTTTCTTCAGAATGGACTTTATAACTTTATTAACAGCTTCAACCTGTCCATTCACTTGAGGGTGTGCAACTGCGGAAAACTTTTTCTGAATGTGGAATTATTGACAGAAATCGTTAAATTCAACACAGTTAAATTGTGCTCCGTTGTCGGTGATGATGGTATGTGGGAGACCAAATCGACAAATAATGTTGCGTACTACAAAGTTGATCACTTTCTTCATTGTGATAGTAGCAAGGGGCTCAGCTTCCGCCCATTTGGTAAAGTAATCAACTGCAACGATAGCGTACTTCGCACCACCTTTGGCCAGAGGAAGAGAACCAATAATGTCAACCCCTCATACTACAAATGGTCATGGACTGACCATGTGAGTTATTTCGGTAGGTGGGGCTCTTGGAATCCGAGCGTGTTTCTGACATTTGTCACATTTTCTGGCGTAATCCAATGCACCGCGAATTACAGTCGGCCAATAGTATCTATATCGGATCACTTTCTAAGCAAGAGCTTGCCACCCGGTGTGATCGCCACATTCTCCTTCATGTACATCATGCAATATTCTTTTGATTTCATCGTGGGCGACACACCAGAGTAAAGGAACAGAGTATCCTCTTCTATACATGACTCCATTTTGAATAGTGAACCACGAAGCCTTTCGAAGAACTTATCTTTTTTCACTTCTGCGCTCCGGTAGGGTTCCATGCTCGAGATAGTTCCTGAACGGGGTCATCCATGACTCCTTATGGGGATGACTTCAAATACCCAGTCAGTTTCCATCCGATCGATGCTATGGGAAGATAATGTCTCTACGGGAACGATTCCCATTCGCCATGCCTCACCTGTACCGACTAACTTTGCTAAGGAATCGGCTTTCTGATTGCGTTCTCGGGGTATGCAATAGATGACATAATAATCGAACTGATCCAATACTTCTTGAACCCGGGCAAGGTAAGCAGCCAGTCTTCGGTCTTTGGCTTGGTACTCTCCCCGAACTTGACACACGACTAATTGTGAATCATAGTAAATCTCCATAGAAATAATTCTTAAATCTCTGGCAAGCCTCAATCCGGCGAGCAGGGCTTCATATTCGGCCTCGTTTTTAGTTGCACGGAAATCGAATTTTAAGGCATAGCATATAGATCGCCTTCAGGAGTTTCAAGTACAACTTCGGCGCCTGAGCAGCGGTCATTTGATGCATCATTAGTATGTAGCTTCCAGACATATTTAGGAGATTTACTGGTTTCGGGCAAGTCCTTTGAGATAGTGAATTCAGCGATGAAATCTGCTAGTACTTGTCCATGGATGGCTCGCCTTGGTGTGTAAGTGATGTCGAACTGACTCAGTTCAATATTCCACTTGAGTAACCTACCAGACGTCTCAGGCCGCGTAAGGACCTATCGTAATGGCTGGTCGGTGTAAACATTGATAAGATGAGCCTGGAAATACGGACTGAACTTCCTTGAGGTAATGACAAGACAATAAACCAGCTTTTCCAGCTTCAGATAGTTTCTCTCTGCTCCGGTTAGTCGTTTGCTAATGTAATAGAATGGCCATTGTATCTAGTCTTCCTCCCGAATTAAGGCAGCACTGATTGCGTTTTCAGATACCGCCAAGTAGATGTACAATCTCTCATGATCAATAGGCTTTGACAGAATGTGTGGTGTGGACAGGTGTTGAACCGGTGCTCGGAATGCACCCTCGCATTCTGTGGTCTATTCAAAATTCCGTTCCCCTTTCCTGATCAGATCGAAGAAGAGAATGCATTTGTCGATGGATTTTGAAATGAACTTGCTTAGTGCTGCTACTTTTTCGTTGAGGCTCTGAACCTGCTTTATAGTCCTTGGAGTCTCAAGATTTCTGATTGCCCAAATTTTCTCGGGATTGGCTTTAATTCCTTGGGCATTGACGATAAATCCAAGGAATTTTCCAAACGTGGCCTCAAAGTGACATTTCAATGGGTTAAGTTTAATTCTATATTCTCGGAGGATGTTGAACATCGATTCTAGGTCTTTGATATGATCAGTGGAAAACTGCAACTTCATAAGCATGTCGTCCACATATACTTCCATGGTTTTTCCGACCTGGTTAGCGAACATTCGATTAACTAGCCGTTGGTAAGTTTCTCCAGCATTCTTGAGTCCAAATGGCATGACTTTGTAGCAGTAAAGTCCCAGATCGGTGACGAAGCTGGTATGCTCCTGATCGGGCAAGTGCATGGGTATCTGGTTGTAGCCGGAATACGCATCCATGAAGGATAAGAGTTCATGTCCAGCCGTTGAGTCTACGAGCTGATCGATTCGGGGAAGTGGAAAACTGTCTTTAGGGTAAGCTTTATTCAAGTCTGAGTAGTCAACACATGTTCTCCATTTCCCATTGGGCTTTCTGACAAGTACAGGATTGGACACCCATTTCAGATATAATGCATCTCGGATAAACCCCGACTTGAGCTTATCTACCTCTTCCTTAAAGGCGGCGGATCTCTCAGGATCCATATCATGCCTTTTTGCTTGACCGGGACATGCCGCAGGTCAATATTCAATGTGTGGCTCGTAATGTCCGGGGAGATTCCACACATGTCAGAATCTGTCCAGGCAATCACTTCGAGGTTTGCTCGGAGAAATTCAACCAATTCCTCCTGCATCTGTTGGCTTAGCTGAGATCCACTCTTTACCATTTTAGAGTCGTAATTGTCATCGATTGGGACATCGATCGTTAAATCGGCTGGGGAAGCTTGACTGTCTTTACTTTTATCCTCACTTTCGGTATCTCTCGGGGCAAGATCTCTTGGGAATTGGATGGGGTGCCTGGGCCTTGGCTCAGGCGTCAATTGTCAATTCTCAGCAAAGCGGACGCAGAGAGATTCCTCTACGCCCTTTCCACTTTCTTTTCACTGCGCCTCCTACTGCTCAGCAACATAACAGGCTCGTCCAGTAGCCTAGTCTCCCTGAACGACTCCAACTCCATTGTCAGTAGGGAATTTTAAAGTCAGACACCAAGGGGCAATTGCAGCCCTGAACTCGGCTAGGGCCGGTCGGCCCAAGGAAGCATTGTACGATGAGTTTATATTCAACACAACAAACTGTAATATCCGAACTCTCCGGCTTTCTCCATTTCCCAATTCCACTGGTAGCTCTACCATCCCAGTGGGTATAGTCACACTTCCACTGAAGCCATGAATGTGAGATTGACAAGGCTTCAAATCCTTTGCTTCCATCTTCATCTGATCATAAGCTCACTTAAATAATATGTTCACTGAACTTCCACTGTCCACTAAGATCCTCTTCATCCAAGCATGACCTATCTGAGCTGAAATGACAAGTAGATCAATGGTTGGGGCTTTGACCCTGTTGGCATCCCTGTCTCGAAATACGATGTCGTCTGTCATCATTTTCTGTTGCTTGGCCGGAGCCCCGTCTTCCAAATTACTACAGCATTCGAAGCTCACATACCTAATAGAACTGGCATACGACTCCATTTACTTCCAGCTTCGATACACTGGATGAGGACCACCACTAACAGTATTATCACTAGCCTCCCACCGGTATGAGCGGGTTCCTCCAATCTCGCTTGATTTGGTATTTGATTTTGATTCGATGGGCCCGCACCTCCTGTCTACGGCGCCTGCATAAACTGCTCCAACTTTCTCTCTCGTATCAACTTCTCAATAATGTCCTATAAATAATGGCACTCATTCATATTAAGGCCATGGCTATCATGAAATCTGCAAAACTTCCCCGTTTGAATCCGTTTTTCTGATGATTGCTTCGGAGCAGGTTTCTTATATTGAATAGTATTGCAAGTCTGCAAGTACACATTTTCCAGCGACGTATTCAAAGGAGTATAATTGTCAAACATAGGAGCCCTACGTCATAGTCCACAATTCTGATCCCATTTCCTTTTTTGATTTCCGTTACCTTTCTGTTGATTCTGTTTATTCTGTATATCCAATTGCACCTTTCCTGAACTCTCCCCGGTTTGTTTAACAGCGACATTACTTTGGATTCCTTCCACACTGGGCCTTGCGTCATCCTTTTTCCTAGACTGTTTTGCATCCTCCCTTCTCAAGAACTGGGCTGCCTTGGAGTAGAAATGGTCCAATGATGCAGGAGGTTTTTCGGCCAACCAGCTGCCAAATTCAGAATCGGGATCGATCCCCTTAGTTAGTGCCATCAGAATTGAATTGTCATTGGGATTACTAATCTCAGCGCATGCAGCATGGAACCTCTCCAGATAACGTCTGAGTGTCTCTCCGGTAGCTTGAGTGACAATAGACGCTTGAGTGATAATAGACAAGGTGTTAACATCTTTCGGCCTTGTGACATGCATGCAGAACTGTTCAACAAACTTTGTGGCCAACTGATCAAAACACGAGATAGACCGAGGTGGTAAATGGGTAAACCACATAATTGCTATGCCCCTAGGGAGATCGGGAAACTTCAACACTTGATTGCATCATCAGCTCGTGCGGCATTCATTAACCATTTGTACTTTAAGATGTGCTGGTTAGGATCAGAGCTCCCTTCATAAATGGGTAGAGTCGGCATCTTGAATCGCCGAGGTGGTTCAACATAGAGGATGTCATCAGTGAAGGGGGTATGACTCTGGGAGATTCTCCAGACATCATTAGTAAGGCCCTGACTTTCGCAAATCATCTGACGGATCATTGTTGGGATATCCGACATCTGGACGTTCTGGGCATGCTGAGCCAAGGTGTGGTCGGGTTCCACAATGCGAGGATGGGCCAGTCGCGGTCGACGGTCCATATCTCGCCTCCTTGGTTCTATATCTTCAGGAACATAAGGCTCAAGAGTATAATCGTGTTGGCGGGGTTCGGATCTGTCCTGTTCCGGGCATCGACTCCCAACTCAGTAGCGGTGGTAGCAGCACGGTTGTCAGTGGTGTGATAGGGAGCAGTACCTCCTCGGGAGGAGGGTCCGGTCTGATGGTTAGTTGACGGGCCAACTCTTAGTTATCCAAGACTCAAGGTGCGCTGATGTCCAGTAGCCTATGTATAGCTTCCATCCTGCCATGGGTGCGTGGATCTGTGATTAAAGTCAGAACAGGCTGAACTTTCAATGGATGAATAGGAAGCCTGATCCCTTCTGGATCTCCTTCGTCTCTGACGATTCAGTTGGTTGGTCAATTCCACGTTGGCACGGAGTTGCTGAGTAAGCTGTTGAAGACTCTGTGTCAGCTCTTGCATTAACAGTTGAAACTCTTCCCTGGTGATAGGGCCTTGCAGATCTGAAGGTCCGGCAGCATTATGGTCCGTAGGAGGAAGTTGCGCGGGGTTCTGCCTATCCCGTCCTTCTAGATCTGCAGCTGTTGATGTAGTCCTAGTGTTGACCATGGTGGATAGCGAAGCTCTCTCCTAGACTTGGTATAAATCTGAATAGGATGGAAGAACTTCTGGACTTGAAATCTGGATCTTCTCCTTAGATTCTTACAATCCGATATCGGTAGTAGATCCAATGAGCAGGAGAAAACTAGGTTTTCTCAGTGAAAGTACCAAAGTGTTTGTACCAAAATTGGGCACAACACTCTTCGAATGTGTTTAAAGAGATAAAATGAAGAAATTAAATGTAAAACGAGGAAGATCTAACAAACACACCAGTCGATAAACAGGAAAAACGCATAGAAACACACAGATTTAGAGTGGTTCGTTGTATGGCCTACGTCCACTATGGAATGGCTAACTTTTATTGATTTTTGCTTGCTAGTTACAATGAATTACAACAGTACAATAGTGATTTCGGCAGAGTCTGAATGTAGAAGAGCCAAAAGTCCTTTTTCAGTAGGTCCTAGGCTGCTATTTATGGGCGTAGGCAGCAAATATCTCTCCCAGATCTCAAAAGACCCCTTCTCTCACGTGGGTGGGCCCACGCGATCGATCTCCAGTCCTTTGGACTCGATCCGTGATCGATTTGAATGAAGTTTGTATTGATCAAGATTTAGTCCAATTGAGTCAAGATCGATCATGAACATTCCTGAGGTTGGACGCAAGCTCCTGTGAAAATTTGGTAGCATTTGGACTTATAGATCTTGAGTTATGATCGATGCAAGTTTGAGTTTGTTGAAGGCTGCTAAGTTCGCATCGCTTCTGTTCGTATCGCTTCTGGGCACGTGCTTGCTAGTTGAAGTGCCGCTAACTTTTAGGATTGATCCACTTTTCATGCCGAGCGACCGAGTCTTCCACTTATATATGCTTTGCTCATATCGACCCAGAATATCCCTTTCGTATCGATTTACTATACCTAACTTTGTATCGACCCCTCGCACCCTACTTTGTATCGATTCTTTATAATTATTTCGTATCGATACGAACTTATGTTCTTCGTATTGATAACTCAGAGCCCATTTCGTATCACTTATTGGTTGGTTTCGTATCGATAGGAGGTGTTGATTTCGTATCGATCTGTGGCCGATCGATACGAAGCATGTTTGGCAGTGGATCGATACGAACTGAACTCATGTGTCACTGCCGATGGATACGAAGAGAGTTAATCTGGATGGACATGAAGCGGGCTTGTCTGGATGGATACAAAGAGAGTTAATCTGAATGGATACGAAGTGGGCTTGTATGGATGGATATGAAGAGAGTTAATCTAAATAGATACGAAGTGGGCTTGTGTGGATGGATACGAAGAGAGTTAACTCGGATGGATACGAACGAAGTTGATTCCCTTAATCTTGATCAACCCATATCTCAAGCATACGGACTCCGATCGACTTGAAATTTGAAACGTTGGCTGTCATAGCTTTGCTAGTCATGTCTTATTAATCATAGCTTGATCCGGACTCGGGCAAAATTTACCAGCATCCATAGCGAACCTTTGTATAACCGTTTTTCGGAATGAACTGTCTTTGATTTTCAGTCAATTCCTTGGTATCGCGGTCTTGCCAAAAGGTGGGATAAAATCAGCCTACTCAAATCAATTTTGAGCACCCAAGAGTTTAAGGGGAAACAAAAACTTCGAGTCATACATAAAGCCTAGTATGAATAATTTCTGTTACATCTCGGTTTACTGATATTTAGTGAGACCACGCCGCTTAGCGGCACGGGTTTCCCCTTACTAATATCCTTTTTCAAAATATATATTTTTCAAATCCTTTCCTACAACCAAACTTGTTAATCAACTTATTATAATAATAATATAGCAAGATCCATTATGCTAAAAATGGGAAATAAATGGACTAACTTTCCAAAATCTGATCTAACTGCCCTCTGCTGGACTAACTATCCTAAAACTGATTATACCAAAATAACAATTTTCTTTATGCTAAATAAAGGACTATCTGTCCATAAAACTGGTAAAAAGGTGGACTAACTGTTCTTAAGAAGTAGCAAGGTCTGTTATGCTAATAAATAAACTAACTATTCATAATTGGGCTAACTGCCCTTAACTGGACTAACTGTCCTCTGGGCCGACTGCCATCAAAATGGACTAACCGTCTGAACTTAAATGAGCTAACTGCCTGAGATTTTCTTAGGGTTAACTACCCTTTAAATTATCCTTGAAAACCTTTCTTAAAATGATTTAGTCCGTCAAATCGTACTTATACAAGGAAAATATATCTTTAGCCTTACTCTAAGCTATTTTGCCATGTTATATACACTTTACACACAATAATGTTGATGATGTTCAATAAGGATTAACTATCTTTTTAAAATAAGTTAAAGTCCTTTACAACTTAAAACACTTAGGCTATCTGCCTATTCAATATATTCGAAACCTTGGTTTAAAACCTTTCAACAACCCTTTCGAAATCATTGAAGATAACTCCTCTGAAACCATTGAAAGACCCTTTCAAAACCTTTGAAAGTACCCCTTTTGAAAACATTAAAGGTAACTCCTTCGAAACCAATAAAAAGACTTTCCTTTAAAAGCTTTTAAAATATATGACATCCACCTTTAAAACGATTTAAACCTTGCCTTTCGAAAACATAGGAAGGACCTTCCTTTTCATCTTTGTTGAAACCCTGAGGAACCACCCCTTTCGAAACCATTCATAAAACCTTTTGAAAGCATCAAACTAAACTCTTTCGAAAGCACTTTGTGTTCAATTTAAAACAAGTGGAAACCTTTTGAAACCATTCGAAGTTGACTACTTCGAAACTTTTTAAAACATTTCGACCAAAACATTTGGATTATGCCTTCAAGTAGAGCAAAAGGATCAGAAAAACATTAGAGTCGAAAGCATCTGCTTCGAAACCCTTTGAAAGTAACTCTTTCAAAACCATTTTAATAACAATGAAGTGATGGTATCGAAACCATCCCTTCGAAAGCATTGGAGAGGTGGCCAAATTTTAGAAAACAAAAAGGTCCCCTTCGAAACCATCTGGATCGAAAGGTAGGAAGCAGCAGCCATAAGCTTTGACCATGTCGAAAGCACTCAATTAAAACAAGAAAGCAACCCAATCGAAACCTTTCCTTTTAAACCATTTGACTTTGTCGAAAGCAACTTAATCGAAAGCAAGCGGGCGTATTTCTCTTAAAACGATATCAAAGCTTCACCTCTTTCGGAACCTCTTGGTTTCGATCTTATACCTTTCGCCCTCCCCCAATTCACTACGTATCAATTGCTTGGTACCATGTGCATTGGTTTCGACCGTGTCGAAAGGGGAGGAACAGAGGCGGAAACTAAGTGCCGAAGGAGACGTAATAGTTAAAAACCCGTTTATTTGTACTTTAAAGTTGTCCTTTTGTACATAACTTGCCTTGTTTGTCTAAATCCGATTGGTTGCTAGATTTTTATATTCAAAAGTGCTGCCATCTTTTCACTTTTGGAAATTTAAACATTTTATAAAAAGCCCCTTCTCCTCCATAATTATATAAAACATTTAAATCTCATACCTTAAATAATTTTATATAACTATTAAAACACCTTGGAAAAATCTAGAAAATTTCCAAAAAATCATTGTATATAAGTTTTCCAACATATAAAATTTTCGGACCCAAATAATAAATTATTTTCCCGTAAATAATTTTATAATCTAAAATACCATTTTCTTTACTAGAAAATTTCAAATAAATCCACGAAAATTCAGAAAAATCTGAAAATTGAAACCCATCTCTAAAATATCATTTTAGATCTTTATAAAAGTTCGCAAGGAAATTGGATGTCATTTAATAGGGTTTTCATCTCAAAACATGTCATAAAATCTATATGAACATTCATAAATCATGAACATGTATATATAATCATTCTATCATTCAAAAACATGGCAAATCATTGCAAAATATTTAGATTTAACATTAAAACCGAAATAAATAAAAATTAGATATGTAAACATTATTCACCTTTGCTTTAGAGATTAAAGAAGCTTGAGATTTGAATGGATTGGATTTAAAGTGCTTTTCCTTTAGCTTTACTTAATTTCCTCTTCCCCTTTCCTTGTTAATAGTGGTCGGCCTCTATTATAAATTTTTTGAAATGAAATGAATGTGTACATGATACACGGCCTAGGTTAGGAGATATAGGAATGGCCACTTTCCCATATTACCCCTCCTCTAATTCATTTTTTAACCCTTCTTTGATTTGTTTATTTAAATGGCACAGCTACCTTAATTAAAATCAAATCTCAATCCCATAATCAACACATTATTTTATTTAGTTTAACTAACTAAATCTCCTAAATAATGCTATCAAAAATCTAGGGTGTTACAGGTTCCGACTTCCGACCTAGATGCTTCGCCACCATTGCTCTTGAAACCAATGCGCATGGTATCAATAAACTTGGTACATAGCGAATTAGATAAAGGTGGAAGATACTGGGTCGAAACTTTGGGTTCCGATAGGGTCGAAGCATGTCTTTGTTTTAAATGAAATAATGCCTGCTTTACTTTCGAAGGGTTTGCTTTCGACTAGGTTGGCTTTCGACTAAGTCTAGTTGTTTTAGAGGAATAGTTTTGAATGGGTTGCGCCTTTTGTTTTAACTAAATTCTTTCGAAGGGGTCGAAACCCCTAGCTGCCACTTTTCTTATCTTTCAAAGTCAATTATTTCGGAAGGTATACTTTTCTTTTAAAATTTAACCACTTCTCCAATGCTTTCGGAAGGTTGGTTTCAACACCATCACTTCTTTACTTAGGAATTGCTTTCGAAGGAAAGGCTTTCAACTTAAATGGCTTTAGTGACCCTTTAGCTCTGTTGATGTATAACCCAAAGGTTTTGAAGAAGTTGGTTCTAATTGGTTTCAGAAGGTGTTTTCCACATGTTTTAATTTGAACCCAAGTGCTTTCGTAAGGTTTGAGTTTATAATGTTTTTGATACTTCCGAAAGGTTTTAAAGAAATGTTTCTAAGGGGTGGTTCCCCAATGGTTTCGAAAGGTTTGAAAGGGAGGATTTTCCAACTATTTCGAAAGGTTTGTAAGGAAAGGTTTGCCAAAGGTTTCGAAAGGCAATGCTTAATGGTTTTAAAGAAGGATGTTTAAGGTTTTAAAGCTTTCGAAGGGAATGTTTTTCAACGGTTTCGAAAGGAAGATTATGAATAGTTTCGAAAGGAATGTATTAGCCTTCCGGCCTAGGTTATAAAAAGGGTTTTACTTAGTTTCGAAAGAGGTACTTTCAATGGTTTAGAAAGGGGTACTTTCAATGGATTCGAAATGGGTACATTCAAAGGTTTAAATGTTTTCATCAACAAAATTTTGAGTAAAGTATATATATATATATAACATGGCAAGGTGATTTTGAGTAAAGTATAGAGTACATGTATTTTCCTTGTTTGAAGTATGATTTAAAGGTTTTAAATCAATTTGAAATGAAAAGGTTTTTAAGGAAAATTAAGAGAAGATTTCCCTAAGTAAAATGACTTAGATATTAGAAGGTGGGACTGGTGTAGGGTCGCGACATATACATTAGCTACTAGCCCCAGCTAGTTTAGTCCAAAAGTCCAGTGTGTAGGGCTTTGTCATAGGTAAGACTAAAATTATGATTACACATAGAAGGGAGTGTGTATTTGTATACATATAGGTTATTGGTGAGCCCGTAAAACCATTAGGATCAGGTGACCCTAGGAGATGTTAAGTTAGGGACAGACCATCCAGATGAGGAGTATTTAACATATAGTTAAGGATAGAACGTCCAAAAGAGGAGTGCCTAACAGGTGTTAGATTATTTTGATTATATTGTCTGTTAGGCCCGACTCAGCTAAAGGTTAATAGGTAGCCAAACAAAACTATAGTGTTCGAACATATAGTTCATTTATTACTTGATATGTATGTTTACATAATGATGCTTTATAGTTTTAACCAGTTTGGGTTATAGAAATGAAGGTTTGAAAAGATATATTTTAAAAGGATGTTAGTGAGGGGAAACCCGTTCCTTCAAGCGGCATGGTCTCATTTAATATCAAATAACCAAAATGTATAGTATTATTCACACCAGGCTTTATGTCTGACTCAAAGTTCATGATTTTCCCCTTAAACTCTCGGGTGCTCAAAATTGATTTGAGTAGGCTGAGGGTTGAGGCTTACAAGTTTTTAGTAAGATGACGAATAAAGCTACCGGGACGAGCAGGAGGCTGATGGATAGCTATTTAGGAGTTGCAGTTCTTTTTGTTGTTTTATTTCCGCTGTGTTGTATTATGCCAGTTATGGCAATATGGTACTCTGGTCATCTAAGGGGGCATCATCATATGTCGCTCTTGGTGTATTTTTGCAATAATTATATTTGATCTTTACTTGGGAAACGTTATGGGATTGTGTAATTTGAATATGGAACATGTTTTGGAAATGTAATGAAAAATGTTGTTTTTGAAATTGTGATTTTGTTTCATGTTCAAGTGCTTCTGATATTATAGATACCATTAACATAGCCGTATTTAGTCGGCGGAAGTTAATACTATAGATGACTACAACATCTGTAGCGCTTAGCTTTGGACCTCTAGATAGGGGATGTTACAACTTGGTATCAGAGCATAGGTTTATGAAAAAATTTAACTAAAAATGATTTTCAAAAACATAATCATAAGGAATTAGAGTAAGATTGGGGTATGGGATAACGCTATAATAACGTACTTGTATTGCTATATATAAGTATACGTTATATCTCTATTCTCCTATCTCTCTTAGGCTATTCTTTTGTATCTCATGAGGCTTGAATATAGGTATGGACACTAGAAGAGGAAGAGTCAACCTAGGAGGGGACATCACCACCACAAATGGAAACGCCCGAAATAATACTAGAAGGAACCAAGGTCAGGCTCAAACTGAAAATTAATGTTGGTGCTGGAGTCCCACAAGTGGATATAAGAGCTATGTATTAGTTTTTCGTGAATATGATGCAAGATGAAATTGCTTCTGGAGTTGTTGGAGGAAATGCTGCAAGAGTAGGAGTTTAGGAAGCTCTGATGGTAAACCATTATGCTAATTTGAGTAGAGATTATGCGAGGCTTGGAGCGAAGCCATTTATTGGAACTGAAGATGCTATAGAGGTGGAGAACTAGTTGCTACATTGTACAAGGATATTTGCTGATTTGGGACTCAATGATAAGCAAAAGAGGAGGCTCGCTTCGAGACAGCTTCAGGGAGCAGCTTTATTTTGGTGGAATAGTGTGACGGCTAGTGTGGATGAGGAAACGATGACATCGGCAGAGTTTAAGAGGAGGTTCCAGGAGAGGTTAATGTCGGTGATGGCGCAGTCTGTTTTACTCAGAAAGTTTGTTGAGTTAGAGCAAGGGGAGATGTTTGTTTTAGAATATGCTAGCAGGTTTGAGGAGTTGGCTAGATATAGGTATGCCACTGTGGATACCATGATGAAGAGAAATGAGAAGTTTATCAGAGGGTTGAAGCCTGAGTTGGCTAGGGCTACATTGCCTCATATCAAAGATCCTTGTGATGTGGTTGTTGAGACGACGTTAAGACACAAAGAGATGCTTGCTTGTCTAGAGAAGACTAAGGTGAAGGAGGTCCAGGTTGGGCAAAGTTAGAAAAATAAATTCTTTTATAAGAAGGGTGCTCAGAAATGTGGAGCAGCAAAGAAAGGAAATTCGGAGGTTGTTTGCTTCAAGTGCGACAAGAAGGGGCATTTTGCTAATGAGTGTCATACGGGAAGGTGAAGGAAGTGATTGGGAAGAAGAACATCATATGCTTCAACTGCGATTAGATTGGTTACTATAAGAATCAATGCAAAGAGCCCACTAAGGATGGAAAGGGCAGAGTGTATGCATTGGAGCCTGCTACTTTGAAGCCACCAGTGCAGGAGAAGGGAAAAATAATGGTGGGAGGTATGCTTCAGATCCATGGTATGTCTGTTAGCATTCTATTTGATACTGGTTGCATCGCATACTTTTATATCTCGATGTTTGGTAGATAAGCTTAACCTAGAACCCTCATATTTAGTAACTTCCTTAATGGTTGCAAATCCAATAGGAGGGTATACGACACTTGGGATGAAGTGTGACCACTTAGAGTTTGATTTGTTAGGTCATACCTTTATTTTCTATTTGCATGTGTTTGACTTTGTAGGGTTCAGAACTATATTGGGTATGGATTGGTTAAGTGACTATGATGCTAGGATATTTTGCCATAATAGGAAAATATCGCTTAAACACCTTGACTATAGTGATCGGATAGATTATACCATAGAAAACCTTAGATGTGAGGTGAATGCTTTGTTGGGTGTTGTGGAGTTGGAAGACAAGTTGAATCGAGTTTTCGTGGTTAAAGAATTCACAGATGCCTTTGAGCTGGTAGTAGGATTGTCACCGAAATGAGCCATTAAGTTTTGGATAGATTTGGTGACTGGAGCAGAACCTGTGAATAGACCGCCAAGTAGGATGACACCTATAGAGATGAGGGAGTTGAAGGTGCAGTTAGTGGATTTGGAAGGCAAGAGTTTTATTAGACCAAGTAGTCACCTTGGGGAGCAGCCGTGGTGTTTACTAAGAAGCCGGACGGATCGTTGAGGCTATGTATCGATTATCAATTATCAAAGTCAATGGTTTCGAAAGGTATACTTTGCTTTTAAAATTTAACCACTTCTCCAATTCTTTCGGAAGGTTGATTTCGACACCATCACTTCTTTACTTAGAAATTGTTTTCGAACAAAAGGCTTTCGACTTAAATGGTTTTAATGACCCTTTAGCTCCGTTGAAGTATAACCCAAAGGTTTCGAAGAAGACTATTTTAATTGGTTTCAAAAGGTGTTTTCGACATGTTTTAAATTGAACCCAAGTGCTTTCGAAAGGTTTGAGTTTATAATGGTATTGATACTTTCGAAACGTTTTAAAGAAAGGTTTCTAAGGGGTAGTTCCCCATTGGTTTCGAAAGGTTTGAAAGGGAGGATTTTCCAACTGCTTCGAAAGGTTTAAAATGAAAGGTTTTCCAAAGGTTTCGAAAGTAAATGCTTAAAGGTTTTAAAGAACGATGTTTAAGGTTTAAAATCTTTCGAATGAAACGTTTTTCAGTGGTTTCGAAAGGAAGACTATGAATGGTTTCGAAAGAAATGTTTTGGCCTTTCGCCCTAGTTTAAAAAAAAGGTTTTACTTTGTTTTGAAAGAGGTACTTTCAATGGTTTAGAAAGGGGTGCTTTCAATGGATCCAAAAGGGGTGCTATCAAAGGTTTAAATGTTTTCATCAACAAAGTTTTGGGTAAAGTGTGTGTGTGTGTGTGTATGGAAAGGTGATTTTGAGTAAAGCATAGAGTATATGTATTTTCCGTGTTTGAAGTATGATTTAAAGGTTTTTAATCAATTTGGAATGAAAAGGTTTTTAAGGAAAATTAAGGGAAGGTTTCGCTAAGTAAAATGACTCAGATATTAGAATACTAGATGGGACTGGTATAGGTTCACGCCCTATACATTAGCTATTAGCCCTAGCTAATTTAGTCCAAAATTCCAGTGTGTAGGGCTTTGTCACAGGTAAGACCAAAATTATGATTACACATAGAAAGGAATATATATTTGTATACATATGGGTTATTGGTAAGCCAGCAAAACTATTAGGATCAGGTGACCCTAGGAGATGTTATGTTAGGGATAGACTGTTCAGAAGAGGAGTATTTAACAAATAGTTAAGGACAGACCGTCCAGAAGAGGAGTGTCTAACAGGTGTTAGATTATTTTGATTATATTGTCTAGTAGGCCCGTGTCAACCAAAGGTTAATAGTTAGCTAGACAAAACTATAGTGTTCGAACAGATAGTTCATTTATTACCTGTTATGTATGTTTACATAATGATGCTTTATAATTTTAACCAGTTTTGGTTGCAGGATAAAGATTTGCAAAAGACATATTTTAAAAGGATGTCAGTAAGGGGAAACCCGTTCCGCCAAGCGGCTTGGTCTCACTTAATATCAAATAACCTAGATGTATAGTATTATTCACACCAGGCTTTTTGTCTGACTCCAAGTTTACGTATTTCCCCTTAAACTCTCGGGTGCTCAAAATTGATTTGAGTAGGTTGAAGGTTGAGGCTTACAGGTTTTTAGTAAGATGACGAATAAAGCTACCGGGGATGAGTAGGAGGCTGATGGATAGCTATTTAGGAGTTGCAGTTCTTTTTGTTTTTTTATTTTCGCTGTGTTGTATTATGCCAGTTATGGCAATATGGTACTCTGGTCATCCAAGGGGACATCATCATATGTCGCTTTTGGTGTATTTTTGTAATAATTATATTTGATCTTTACTTGGAAAATGTTATGGGATTGTGTAATTTGAATATGGAACATGTTTTGGAAATGTAATGGGAAATGTTGTTTCTGAAATTGTGATTTTTTTCATATTCAAGTGCTTCTGATATTATAGATACCATTAACATAGTCGTATTTAGTCGCCAGAAGTCAATAGTATAGATGACTGCAGCATCTGTAGTGCTTAGCTTTGGGCCTCTAGATAGGGGATGCTACATATATGCTATGGGATCCGGGGTAGATTGGTTACGGCCGGGGTGATGTCATATTCAGTTATATCCGCCACCAAGTTGGGTCTGCAAGTAGGTTGGTCTTGCCAGATACAGAGGTTTCAAAAGTTATTGATCCTTGATACATCCTTCTAGAGGTGTACTGTACGGAAGGTAGTTCCTTAACTGCCATTGTATGGAAATCTATTCTCCAATAATTGCCTTCTGATTTGATTGTAGAACCTACTTTGTAGCTAGTATGCTGGAATTTAATCAATGTAACAATTTCGGCTAAGATTCATACGTTTATTTGAAAAATATTTTCAAAATATGTCATTAAAAATAATACCCCTAGATTTTCCATACAAAATGTTTTGGTTATCATAAGGTAAAAACTCATTCCGTGTTTACATGCAGTGTGACCTTATGAGATACCTTTGTTTTTAAAATACATATTTGAGTTTCTCACACCAGTCCTATGATTAATCCGGAGTTTATTTTCTTTTTCCCTTAAACTCTAGGTGCCCTATTTTTTCAGTAAGCCAAGAGTTAGATTATATGGAGCATTTTTGGATAGCGCATGGAGCATTTTGGGTCTTTTGTTAAAGCTATCTATCACTTTCCACTGTGTCTGTATTACGTATAAGTATCTACCAACACTTGTAGGGTAGGTCGTTACTACTATCCTAGTTGGGTTAGTACTTGCTATGACTCTAAAATCTCATTTTGGGAGTGATTGTATGTTCTATATGTATAATTACAAGTAATTAAATACGATGTGAGATTCTATTATTGTCTTATCTTCTATCTTTATTTTCTTTTACCTTGTGATAATCTGCCTCTCCAATACTCGGATTTATGGCACATGAAAACCGATGATATATTAGTGTTGATTTCTGAGGGTCAAGGAGGTATGTCATCACATTTGGTATCAAAGCTTATGGTTAAGCGAATACTTAAGCCTAGTTAGGGTCAACTCATTAGAGATAGGGTTAGTAATATCCTAGAATGAGTTTAGTCTGAGAGAGCACATATTTGAAATTTTATCCGAATAAATATTTTCGAGTTATACCCATTCCCTAAGATAATCTAGTCTAAAATTTTAAAGATATTTCCTTACTATATGCATATAGTAGGAGATGAGTAACAGAAAGGGATGAGGAAGAAGGGGTGGAAACAGTACTACGGCCACCAACGGTCGATCAATGCTACAGTAATGGAGGAAGTTTAACTTTGCTACTCTATGTGAAGATTACACCAGTTTGGGTGGTAAACCATTCAAAGGAACGAAGTCCTTTATTGAAGTTCAGGCTTGGACCCGCTCTTGTAAAAGAATTTTTAAGAGATTGGATATCAAGAATGAGCAGAAGAGGTTCTTAGCTTCTTGGAAACTACAAGATGGTGCTCTAGCATGGTGGGAACCCATCACTCAGAATGAGTCTGATGATAATTTCTCATGGAAGCGATTCAAAGAAGTTCTAGAAGAACAATTTATGCCAGCTATAGAAAAATCTCGCCTTCATCAGAGTTTTATGGATATAAAACAAGGAGAGATGTCAGTGGATATTCCAAAAAGTTAAGTGAATTGACCCGACTTGGGCCGAGTTTAATAGATACTCCTTTAAAGAAGAAGAATGAAATGTTTACCGCCAGGATGAAGGGGCAATATCAGAACAGGATGACCGGACATGTAAATGGAACCATTATAGATTTGGTTGACATAGGTTTCTGATATAAAACTCTAGACAAAAAGAATCCGCCTAACTGGAAAAGAAGAAGTTCAATCACCCAAGAAGGAAACTAGGGCAAGGCAAGCTAAAAGAAGGATCCCAGGAAGATAGGTTGAAGGATATTACTTGTTATAATTGCCAATAAAAGGGCCACTTTACCAATACCTGTAAGAATCCTAAGGCTCAGGAGAGAAATTGCTGCAATTGTCACAAACGAGGACATCAGAAAAAGGACTGCCCATTGATAAAGAAAGGAGAATAAGTCAAAGTTTTTGCCATTAAAGATGAACCCTTAACTTCGACTGATGTGGAAGGCAAGAGAGTTCTTAATATCTACATTAGTGAAAATCTAGTTAGAGTATTATTTGATATTGGGGCTTTCCATAGTTTTATTTCTAAAGAATTAGTTGATAAATTTAAACTTACCACAAAGATACCACTATCCATGTATCTTACCCCATAAGTGGTAAAGCCAATCTCGGTATAGCTTGTGAAAAAGTACAAGTTGTCTACCTGTCCCAAAAATTTCATGTGACCTAATTGGCCTCAATTTTATTGAATTTGATATTATACTTGGTATGGATTTGTTATCTAAATATAAGGATGTTTTTGCATGTGCTAAAAAGAGAGTGCATTTGGAAAATAATAGAAGTGACGTTTTAAAATAACGTGTGAAGGATCAGGTCCAGTAATTGATAGTTTATGTATGGCCTAAATTCATTTCAAAAACGCATAGAAGAAATACCGACTGTTAAGGACTTTTCGGATGTTTTTGAGGAAGTTAAAAGTTTACCCTCACATAGGGAAATTGAGTTTTGAATCGACTTGATTCCTGGTGCAAGATATGTTTTTCATTCTTCTCAAAGAAGGGCCCCTAAGGAAGTAAATGAGTTAAAGAATCAAACCGACGAGTTGTTAAAGAAAGAACTCATTAGACCTAGTCGCTTAAGTTGGAGCTCAGCAGTAGTTTTTGTTGCAAGTCCAATGGTTCTCTAAGGTTTTGTGTAGACTACCGAGACCTAAATAAGCAAACGATTAAGAACAAGTATCCTTTACCCTGTATTGACGAGTTGTTTGATCGACTTCATGGTGCTCGAGTATTTTTAAAAATGGACCTAGCTACATGATTCTGTCAGTTAAGGATAGCCGAAGGATGCATCCCTTTAACTGCATTTAATGGACTAAATGATTTCTATAAGTGGTTGGTTATGCCATTTGGGCTAACCAATATGCTCGCTTATCTTACGGACCTTATGAATAGAGTATTCAGAGAAGTGTTCCACAAGTTCATATTAGTTTTTATCGTTGATATTCTTATATATTTAAAGACTAAAGAAGAATACGAAAGGCTTCTAAAGATTGTGTAAGAAATATTGAGGGGAAATATGCTCAAAGCTAAGTTCTCGAAGTGCCATTTTTGGAAAGAGAAACTAAGATTCCTTGGGCATGTTGTGTCGGAGGAAGGAATATCACTGATCGAGGGAAAATTATAGCCATTCCATATTGGAAGCAACCACAGACTCTGAAGGACATTCGCGGCTTCTTAGGATTGGTAGGATACTACTGAGATTTATTCAAGATTTCTCCAAGATTTCCTATCACTTAACGAAGTTGACTATGAAGGATATTATATTCGAATGGACCCCTAAATGTGAAGAAGCATTCCATGAACTCAAGAAAAGGTGAAATACCACTCCGGTCTCAACTATTATTGATGAAAGTGGAGGTCTAACCATTTATACTGATGCTTACGGAGAAGGAATGGACGCGGTACTTATGCAATAGGGAAAGGTTATCGCATATGCTAGTAGATAGTTAAAGACGCATGAGCGAAATTATGCAACACACGACTTAGAACTATTAACCATTGTGTTCGCACTAAAGATTTGGAGAAGTTATTTACTAGATAAGAATTTCTCATAGTTTATTTTGATAAACTTTGTTTGACCTTGGTAAATAATATTTCTTCTTTAAATAGATGGGAAATTCGAACTCTTCACATATCACAAATCTTTGAAGTATCTTTTCACTTAGGAGGATTTGAATATGAGACATCAACATTAGCTGGAATTGCTCGCGTCATATGATCTAGATATTCTATACACACATGGAAAGCCAACGTTGTAGCGGATGTGTGAAGTAGGAAGGATGTCGTTGTAGCCTATTTGGTAGTAACCCCGACCTTCTAGAAAGAATTGCTAGCAAGGAAAAAGAAGATCGATTTCTAAAAGAGATTATTAAAGATATAAGAAAAGGACAGAGTTCAAGCTTTAAAGTTGACAACCATGGGATATTACAGTTAAAGGGAAAAATTTGTGTTCCGAATGTTGACAATTTAAGATAAGAAGTGTTGACTGAATGCCATCAATCCAAGCTAAACATTCACCCAGGAGTCAACAAAATGTACAAAGATGTAAAACAAACATTTTGGTGGAGAACTATGAAAAGGGACATCTCCATTCATGTTAGCACATATGGAAATTGTCAACAGATCTAAAGTGATGAGCAAAAGACTGTTGGATTACTTCAGCCGCTTGAAATTCTGACTTGGAAATGTGACTAAAAATATCGATGGATTTCATCGACGGCTTACCTCAATCGAGAAAGGAAAATGAAGGGGGGTTATTATAAATTGATTAACCAAAAGTGCATGCTTTATCCCAGTAAAGCCAACAAGAACATGTGCAAGTCTTGCAGAGATATACATGAGAGAAATGGTTCGATTGCACTGTGTCCAAAGCAATATAGTCAGTGATCGAGACCCAGTCTCTACCAGTAAGTTTTGGAAGGCATTGCAAACAACTTTGGGAACAAAGTTGAGTATAAGCACCGTATATCATCCCCAGACCGACGGGCAAACTGAAAGGGTAAATCGAGTGTTGGAAGATCTTCTGAGAGCTTGTATCTTAGATTTTGGAGGTTCTTTGGAAAACTATCTTCATCTTGTGGAGTTCTCCTACAACAACAGCTATCAAGCTAGTATTGGCATGGCCCCATATGAAGCTTTGTATGGCCGTCCATGTAGATCCTTAGCTGTTGGATCGAGATTGGAGATTGGTTAGTACTTGGTCCTAATATGATTAAAGGAGCTCCAGAAAAGGTTAACATGATCAGAAAGAAGATGAAAGAAGCCCAGAGTAGGCAGAACAGTTATGAAGATCAAAGGCATAGAATTTTGGAATTCTTGGTAAGAGATTTCATATTCTTGATGAAAGGGAGTGCGGAATAAGGATCTTAAGGCTAATTTAACACTAGAGGGGGGTGAATAGTGTTTAATGAATTCTAAGACATATATGGACTAATTTAAAAATTATGATATAAACAAATGCAGAACTTAATCACAGAACAATCAAAGAATCAAACATAGATGCAGAAAGTAAATAAAAAGCAGTAAAAGGAAAGAACACACCGGATTTTATACTGGTTCGGAGTTACCCTACGTCCAGTCCTGCACCAAGGCAAACACCTCGTACATATTTTTATTATACCAATGTCAAGATTACAATCCTCAATTTCTAAAGGCCTTGAGGTACCCTCCTGTCTTCGAGTCCGGGGCAAACTCTCTTGATTTACGGGATACAAGATCACCCAATTGATTTCCAGGCACAACCACACCTTATAGAGAGACTCGATAAACTTTTGATTACAAATTGATCCTATAACTCTGAATAGCACTTTGATCTTCGAGAGAGGGCAGAGAATCAAACAAGAATGAGATTTTAATTTGATTTACTTGAGAATTTGGCAGAATTTCGGCACGATCTTAAAAATATGAAAATTTTAGAGTATGGATTTGTGGAGAAGGAGTGAAGAAAATAAGAAAATAGTAAAATTCATTTGTGAAGGTTATTTATAGACCAGTAACGGTCATAACCATTCGTGAAGAGATTTAAACGAATAGACACTTCTTTTGAAAATTGAAACTTTTGAATTTAACGGCCGCCATGTCGACATGGGGTATCCCATGATCTTGACATCCCTTAGTTAAAAAGAATGTAAAATTTGTTTTGAAAATGGTATTGAAAGGAAAACAAGATGAAATTATTCTGGAGTAAAATAAACTAATTTTCCTATGTTTTAAAATAAAGAAGAGTAGAAAATTATATTTTTAGAATGTATATATAAATTTGATTTTAAATCTCAAGTATATATATATATTATAAAAGAATATTTAAAAATCAGAAGATAGTTTTAAAAACAAACGAAGTTTAAAACAAGAGTTTATTTAAAAACAAAAACAAAGAATATTTTAAGGCTAAAACATCTTTTTGAAAATCATTTGAAAAGATAATTTTTAAGGCTAAAACATTTTGAAAAGCAGTTTTGAAAAACCATTTTGAAGTAGTTTTGCAAGCTTCTTCCTGCAGAATATCTCATCACATCAGGACTCGAGAACTTGTACAGAACCTGGATGTTTGTGGGTTTGTAAGCCACTTGTCGTAGGTTTGTAAGCTACTTGTCGTGGGTTTGTAAGCCACTAAGAAGATAGAAATGGGTTCCATCCCAAATGAAATTTGGAATGAAGATTTCCGTGCTATTATGAAGTTTTAACAAAAACTAGGCACTTATCTTGAAATCTTGATCTTGATACTCTAGAGTCTTCAATCTTGATATCTCCATTCTGAATCTTAAGTCTTGAGTCTTTATACTGATTAGTCTTCAGTAATCAATACCTGCATATATATATATATATATATATATATATATATATATATGTCCTGCATAGTTCCTGCATATACATATCTATCTAGACAATAGTGTTAGTATATATTTTATAATAAGATAAGTTAAAAAGGTTGTTGTCATCAAAACCAACATCTCAGTTCCTAACAATCTCCCCTTTTTTGATGATGACAACCTGTATTTATAAAATATACTTACCATACCATAACTCCTATCATAACTCCCCCTTACTCCATGACTCCCCCTTACTTCAATCATAACTCCCCCTTACTCCAAGCCAACTACTATTTTATAACTTCTCCCCCTTTGTCATCAATAAAAACTTCTTACTAATAAATCCTCTGAACTTGATATAAGATAATCAACCATAATACAATAGAGTAATCCATATATAAGTGTAATAAGTGCTAAGTCTGATCATAAGTGTAATACAGAAGTAAATCAATCATCATCCAATCATATTTACAGTAATTAAATCCAATCATATATACAAACCACACCAAATGTTTTTAATAAGTCAAGTCAATCAAGTTTAAAACACACCAATCAAATCAAACAAATACCATATAGAATGACTAGACATTCCTTGGTACTTCCACCCATCCATCTTTTCCAAAGATAGGGTCTGCTTTGATGGCATCCCATTCTTCTTTATCTTTGTCGAGAGTGACTGGTGGATTTCCTTCGAGATCGTCCTTGTTAAGGGCTGAGATCATCCAACGAAGGGCGTTGAAATGTCTCTCTTGCTCCTTGATCATCTGCATTTGACTCAATTCTAAGTGGCGCTGATTACGAAGTATGAATGTAAGGATATTCTTGAAGGAAGTGAGAGTTTCCTCAAGATTATCACTTAGATTCTTAATCGGAGAAGCCATAATTCAAGAAATATGAAAAGGAGTGATTAGAAATGAAGTTTAATAATTTATTCTGGAAAAAACATGTATAAATAGAGGTAGAAAATTGTTTAAAATGAATAGATACAAGTTAGTTACATGAAATTAAAATTTGAAAGTGTAACTACTTTCTGCCCGTTGCATGTCGACATGGGGAGATGGGGGATGTCGACATGCCTCTGCCTAAAGTGACAATTTACTTTGTTTTAAATATTATGAACAAATCTATGCAACTAAAATTTATATAATATAAAAACAAGCAATTACAGAGACAAGTGAAGTTGAATAACAGGAAATAAAAGATTTCATTAATGATTCTAGTCAACATTACATAAAATAATATAATATTAATTGGTTTGGTATTGCTACCGCACATGACTTTGAGAGTCTTGATGATATTACTAAGGAACGTCATTATCAGAATATTTTTGCTTCTCACTTTGGACAGTTAGCAATAATTTTTCTATAGACGTCCGGAAATCTGTTTAAGATTGAGTTACTAATATTAAACCTCTTATTGCTTGAGTAAATAGAAAGCTATCCTAAGCCTCTGACATTGCTATTCGTTCATTTTCTTCTTCTTTCTCTTTTTTGTTTTCTAAAGGAAAATACATGGATAGAACTTGAAGCAAAAAAGATAACATGAACTAAAACTAATTAGATGAAGATGAAGAAGATGATAGTCCAAGCTTTCTACTAACTTTCCCGAAGAACTTGTTGATTTTAGTGGAAATCTTATCCATTTTCTTACTCATTGATCTTTTGATTGTCTTTTGATTTTCTACTATAATTATTTGATTATTGAGAATGGTCTTATTGGATGGATTAGCGGGATTAGTAGGATATTCAATACTCTTTAAGGAAGTTTCTTGATCTTCCTTTTCCTCCTCTTCAATTTCCTTCCTCTTCCTCTTCCTCTTCTTCTTCCTTCATTTCTTCCATCTCTTCATGAGCAAGCCTTTCTTCCTTTTCCGTAAGTGTTTCATATGGTTCAAACACTAATGGAATTTTCATAAGGGAAATGTTTCCATGGTTGAACACTTTTCTAGTTATAAATTCTTCCCATTTGAAATCAACTCAAAAGTAATTAGAAATCCAAGTGAGATAAATTCCATGATATAATGTGTTTTCACCCATAGTAAAATTCTTGGGCCTTAGCTCATCCAAAATAACTTGAGCCCAATTGATATCATAATTTCCAAAAATTGCAAAAAGAGCTTTGTAAACTTTCAAAGTTGGGTTGTTGTAGTTTCCCTATCTTGGTATAAGGGTGTGTTGAATAAGAAGGTTAACAATTCTTGCTTTTGGACGAAAATAACGATTTTTGAATTCAAAATTGACATCCCCTTCAAAGATGTGATGAAATGTCTCTCGATCATTTTCATTTATTTGAAATTCCGTGAGATTCATTCCGGTATACTTGCATCCCAAAATATTTCCTAAAATTTCACAATCCAAAACTATTTGTGTTCCTTTAACACTACTCCAAATTTGTCCATCTTTCCCATCATAAAAACCACGATTCAAATTCGCATAAAACATCTTAACAATATTTGGATAACATACAAAATCATTTTGTTTGTTATCTACTACACTAAGAATAGAACATTGTTGAAAAAGATTTTCAATTTCGTAAGAAGGAAAATCTTCAAAAATAGCAAATTTCCCCGTATGAATTTTACCAAAGTTTACATAGTTGATGTAAGCTTTGATAGCTTCCGAGTCATTAAAAAGAAAGTTTTTGATAGCTTTGGAAGCCTAATGGTGTTAGGAGTGCTTGAAGAGGCCATTGAAGAAGTTTGAGAGGAGTTGAAGATAATGAAGATAAATTTAAAATTTGAAATAAAAGTGAAAAGTGATGATAAGGAGAGTGAATTAAATAGAGATTCTATAGACATGTTCTCTGGTCAAGAGGCATCTTTCCAGAGCATTGAAGTTGGTGAAAAGGTGGAGGGAAATTCAAAAGTTTGAATTCAAATTTTGAAATCAAATTTCTGAGGGGCATGTCGACATGGGGTATCCAGGTTTGTCGACATGTGCCTATTGAATCAAAGGACAAGTGTCTATTCCTAATTTCTAATAAATGTATATATTATATCCTATATTTTACTTATATAATTCCTGTGATAACATTAAATATAATAATACTTAAATATTAATAATTTAATATTTAAAATTTTATTAAAATAATATTATTTTTGAATTTAAAATTAAAATTTCAAGGGATAAATTTGAATTTAAAATTCAAAGAATTTAAAAAAACCAAGCAAACAAACAAGCATCCATTCAAATAAGAAAAATTAAAAATAATGTAAATGCATACCTATTTTTAGATCCATACTCCCATCGTCGTCTGATTCATGAATAGCAGTGAAACACAGATTTGAATTATCCGTCTTCTTTTCATCGTCACTGGATGATGAGTCTGAGTCATCAAGAGTTGTTGTGTATGTTTTCTTTCTTTTCCTTGATGAATCATTGTTTGGAGGTAACAACTGTTTATCTGGATACGGACAATCTTTCCTATGATGCCCGACTTTATTGCAATTGTAGCATCTATCATTGTTGACATTCTCCGTATTTTTTTTGGAATTCCTTTGATCATTTCTTTTGTAATTATTCATTTTTCTATATTTTAGGAATTTCCGGAAGTTTCTTGTCATGAAAGCAATCTCCTCATCACTGTCTAGTTCTGAATCTTCAGTTGTTGCATTGAATGCTAGTGACTTCTTTTCTGTAGCCTTGTTTTCTCTTCTTCCTTGCAGTTGAACTTCATAAGACATCAGATTCCCAATCAATTCTTCTATTTTCATTAGACTGATATCATTTGCTTCTTCGATTGCAAGTGTCTTTTGATCCCATTCTGGAGTGAGTGAATTTAGAATTTTTCTGACTTGGTCTTCCTCCGAAAAGCTTTTTCCCAGTGCAATTAGTGAATGAACAATATCTTGAAATCAACAATACATGTCGGAAATGGACTCATTTACATGCATTTTAAACAATTGTAACTGATTAGTTAATATGGAATTTTTTAGTCTGTTTAACTTTGCTTGTTCCTTTATGAGTAACTTGCAAAGTTTTCCAGATTTCAAATGCAGACTTACAAACAGACACTCTATTAAACTCATTCCTATCTAGTGAACAAAATAATATATTCATGGCCTTTGAGTTATTTTGTGCAACACCCTTTTGCTCAGCAGTCCACTGGGCAAAATCCATAGTTGGTTCAACATACTCAGTTTGTGTGATATTCCAAGTGTCTAATCCTACTAATTGTAAATAAATTTTCATTCTACAAGCCCAATATGCATAATTACTGTCATTGAAAAATGGTGGTCTGACGGTAGATTGACCTTCTACAAATGAACTAGTGTTAATGTTAATAGAACTAGTGCCAGAGTTGACATTACCAGTGTTGGTAGCCATTAAAACAATTTTCAAGTTTCAGATTATGAAAACAATGAAAACCTTGCTCGGATACCAATTGAAAGGGAGTGCGGATTAAGGATCTTAAAGCTAATTTAACACTAGAGGGGAGGTGAATAGTGTTTAATGAATTCTAAGACTTATATGGACTAATTTAAAAATTATGATATAAACAAATGCAGAACTTAATCACAGAACAATCACATAATCAAACACAGATGCAGAAAGTAAATAAAAAGCAGTAAAAGGAAAGAACACATCGGATTTTATACTGGTTCGGAGTTACCCTACGTCCAGTCTTGCACCAAGGCAAACACCTCATACAGATTTTTATTATACCAATGTCGAGATTACAATCCTCAATTTCTAAAGGCCTCGAGGTACCCTCATGTCTTCGAGTCCGGGGAAAACTCTCTTGATTTACGGGATACAAGATCACTAAATTGATTTCCAGGCACAACCACACCTTATAGAGGGACTCGATAAACTTTTGATTACAAATTGGTCCTATAACTTTGAATAGCACTTTGATCTTCGAGAGAGGGCAGAGAATCAAACAAGAATGAGATTCTAATTTGATTTACTTGAGAATTCGGTAGAATTTCGGCACGATCTTAAAAATATGAAAAGTTTAGAATATGGATTTGTGGAGAAGAAGGAGTGAAGAAAATAGTTAGTTAAAAAATTCGTTTGTGAAGGCTATATATAGACCGATAACGGTCATAACCATTCGTGAAGAGATTTAAACGAATAGACACTTCTTTTGAAAATTGAAACTTTTGAATTTAACGGCCGCCATGTCGACATGGGGTATCCCATGATCTTGACATCCCTTAGTTAAAAACAATGTAAAATTTGTTTTGAAAATGGTATTGAAAGGAAAACAAGATGAAATGATTCTGGAGTAAAATAAACTAATTTTCCTATGTTTTAAAATAAAGAAGAGTAGAAAAATATATTTTTAGAATGTATATATAAATTTGATTTTAAATCTCAAGTATATATATATTATAAAAGAATATTTAAAAATCAGAAGATAGTTTTAAAAACAAACGAAGTTTAAAACAAGAGTTTATTTAAAAACAAAAACAAAGAATATTTTAAGGCTAAAACATCTTTTAAAAAATCATTTGAAAAGATAATTTTGAAGGCTAAAACATTTTGAAAAGCAGTTTTGAAAAACCATGTTGAAGTAGTTTTGCAAGCTTCTTCCTGCAGAATATCTCATCACATCAGGACTCGAGAACTTGTGCAGAACCAGGATGTTCGTGGGTTTGTAAGCCACTTGTTGTAGGTTTGTAAGCTACTTGTCGTGGGTTTGTAAGCCACTAAGAAGATACAAATGGGTTCCATCCCAAATGAAATTTGGAATGAAGATTTCCGTGCTATTATGAAGTTTTAACAAAAACTAGACACTTATATTGAAATCTTGATCTTGATACTCTAAAGTCTTCAATCTTGATATCTCCATTCTGAATCTTGAGTCTTGAGTCTTTATACTGATCAGTCTTCAGTAATCAATACCTGCATATATATATATATATATATATATATATATATATATATATATATATCCTACATAGTTCCTGCATATATGTATCTATCTAGACAATAGTGTTATATATTTAATTTTATAATAAGATAAGTTAAAAAGGTTGTTGTCATCAAAACCAACATCTCAGTTCCTAACACTTGAAAGTCTCTTCGATGAGAGGAGTGGTAAGATTTGGTCGGTTAGGGAAGTTAGCACCTCGATTTATTGGACCATTTCCCATTCTTGAGCGGACTGGCCCATTAGCTTATTGATGTGCACGTAAATGTGCATATTTTTACCACCATATTTAATCTATTTAAATTAAATAAATGATCATATTGGGTATTTTAACTTGTTTAAATCAAAATTCAAATTATTTCAAATCGTCACATATCCATCTTCATCCAGGGGCAAAATGGTCATTTTTTGTGCATATATTATTTTGAGAAAATTTAATTGGAAATTTCTATATTATTTTATAGGAATGTGGCTTCATATACAAGTGGTTTCATGAAGATATATGCATGCACAAAAAAGATACAAAGGAATGGAGATGGAAATAATTCAAAGTAATGATCATGGAGGACCCCACTTACCCACCTACCTTAATGTACACTTAGGAGCTAATGCACATGCTAAAAGGCCATTAAATCTTCATGCACACTTAATGGATGATTATATGATGCTAATGATGACTTGACCACCACACTTCCTAAGGGGGTATTTTGGGCATTCCCTAAAAAAGTGGATTAGGGTTTCATACATGTATAAATACCCCTTATGCTTCATGTAATCTTTCTTCCTCTTAGTGAGTTTTTAGCTTAGAAATAAAAGAAAGCTTCTCTTTTCTTTTCATGATTGCATAGCCATTTCTTTTATGTAATTTATTTTTTATGCAACTTTAATACATTGCTCTTTTCTTTTCTTGTTTACTTCCTTTCATGCAAGTAGTGTAGTTTGATTTTAATGCAAGTAGATTAGTTTTATTTCTTGTTCATTTAGCTCTTTTTCCTCTTCTTTTTGTTTCATGTTGCATGCTACTTGTGTTGATAAGGTAACACAAATGAGAGGCTAGTCCCTTCAATTTAGGGGTAATGAAGCCTCTAATCATATATCTTCAACATTTTGATAATTATTGCTCTCTTTTGTGCTTAAATGAATGTTAATATGATTTATTGTTTTATGTTGAATTTGATAGTCTATATTGTTCATAACAAATAGGCTATGCTTAAACAATCACAAACAATAATTACCTCTTCATTTACATATGATGATGGTAATGAAGTGAATGTTGAAATTAAAATTTGGTGGTCTTATTTCTAATTAATGGTTAATAGACCATACTTATAATAGATTTTGCTTTCAACTTTGTTGTCATATTTCATGAGAATTAAAAGTGGTTTAAAGGTTGTGTTATAGTTTGATGGCTTATATTGAGCTAACTAATAGCACAAATATGTCATACTTATAATAAACACGTCATTTAAATTCACTTATGACCAAAAAAAAGAGATCATAATTTCATGTTTTGTTGAACTATATGATCTAAAGAGTGGAATTATCTCTAAATTGTCATTTATTCTCATAGTTTTCATTCACCTTTGTAGTTGTTAGTTTTTGCAATTTTTAGTAGTTAGCTTAAATATCTTAAATCTTGGTTAATTTGATTGAATAGAGATATAAAATCAACAATTTCCTGTACTAGAATTATACGCCGAGCGCTTGCGGTAAAATTTTAATTTTAATTTTTCGACGATTTTCTAACTCATAGAAAATTCGTCGTTGAACAAGTTTTTGGCGCCGTTGCCGGGGAATTGCTTCGATTTTGATTTTCTATTCTTCGAATTAGTTTTGTTTGATTTTAGTGTGTGTTTATTTTGTGTGTGTTGCATATATATATATATATATATATATATATATATATATAAATTTGTGTTTGTTGTGTCAATTTGGCTTTCATTTTGATTTGTTTGCTTGTTGTTGTTTTTCTACTAGAATTTCTTTTTTTTTTAAAACACAATTGCATTTTAAAAAAAAAGAAGAAAAAAATTTCCATTTTATTTTCAATTACAATTTTCTTTGTACAAATTTTCTTTTCTACAAAATTTACATTATCACTTTGCATTTACATTCTCTTTTACTGTCTATTTCTGTTTTCAATTACATAACCTCCACTATGCTGCCCTACAAACTTCCCCAACCTTTCTCCCTTTCAAGACAACTGACCACATCTCCTTTCTCTATTGCTCAACCCCTCTAAACAACCTTCACTCTTGCTTGTTGCCCTACCACCACTCACCTTAACATTTCTTAACACTGCAATGACAACAACCAAATTTCACATACAACACTTTCCACTGATCAACCCACTGTTCTACCATTTCCTGCACATCACAAACTGTTGCTGAACATCACACATATCAGAAAATGTTCTACCAACAACCCCTGTCCACCACTGTCTCATCATCACCTACATCACCGTTTCCATCTCCTACCACTGACATCTCGTCCACACCAATTTCTTATCCTCTGACAACCACCCAGTGCCATACATACGTCAATAGCCATCACTCAACTAAACAACTCCCCTACATCCACTTCACAAATACACCTACTACTTCACCACTTCATATACCACTTTCTCATACCATGACAACTGCTGCTGATCATTCCACCGAACAACTGCCACAAGTTTGGATTTCCACATTACTTCAACAAACAACAGCCTCACAAACCCCTTTGATCAGACCCTACCCCTCTGATCAGACAATCATACACTACATTACTTGCCACTGATCGGACAAACAGACACTACCCTTTTGATCAAACACATTACTTCAACAAACGACACCATATAAACAACAGAACACTATCCCTCTGATCAGACACTTCTTCAACCATTACTTGCCACTTCCATATTCAACATCACAATCCCTCTACATGCAAAACAAACCTCCACTGTAGTACATACCACAATACATCTCAAACACCACTAACCCAGTCACCTCATCACCACTTTGCCACCCGACCACTTCATTTCACATATCAACTATCAGTGCACACAATCACTTAAACCCCTGCACATTGTTGCAATTTCAACACTGCTTCACTACCCTGTCACTATCTACATATTCCTTCCACTGACATCAAATACATCTACTCCCTCAATTGCAATAACCAACCCATTCCACTGTTGCACTGCATACACACCAAATAGTGGTAGCCTGCCTTGTACCATACAACTGTCATGCTACAACTCCTCCAATTCAACCTCTTCGACGGACCTGCTTATCAACTTCATTAACATCCACTACTGATGCACCTACACACCAGTGCACTGCTCCAATCCTTTAGCAACCAGTAAAGAAGCCACCGCCACTTCACCCGAAGCCTACATCACAACCATGAACCGAAACGCACTCCCTACTGCTACCTCCGCTGTGCTCTTTCCATCCAAACAAGCAACTTCACCCACTTCCTCCTCTATAGTGCACTGACCTAACTTGCCTTCCTCTTCCTACCACTGAACCACCTCAACAGCCACCATATCAAAAAAAACCACACTACCACTGACCTTCCTTCAGCATTACCATTCGCTTCCCACAATTACCCATCGCCGAACCACCTCCTCCTGAAAGGCTACTGCAACTCAAAATTGCTATATCACCACGGTGCCACACTCAGAGTCGTCAAACAACCGCAACCCAAATTCAACAATCGAGCAACCCCAATTTGCTTGAAACCATTGCTGCAATCGCCACTTCCTCCCACTACTGCAAACTGACTTCAGCCAATCACGATCATCGCCAACCTCTTTGCAACTCGAACTTCCCAATCCCTAAATCGCCAACCTAAAACCACCACCGAAACAGCATCGCAAGCACCAGAATCCCCTATCGCCATCAACCACAAATTCAAAAACGCCGACCTTTGAAAGAAAGTCGAATTCGGTTTAGTCAATTTTGTGAAACGATAATTTGGGTGGGTATTTTATATGGAGAATTAGGTTGTAGCATAACGTTCTTGTTGTTTAAAAAAAGGAATAATGTAGTTTAGTTAAGTTTTCGGAGAGTTGGGTCGGGCCGTGTGATTAAAAAAATGATTTTTTTTATGTGTTAAAGTGATCTCTATCTTTTTCTTCAAAATTTTAAAAAAAAAGAAAAAAAATAATAACATGTTTTCTTTTGTTTTCAAATAACAAGTATCTTTTAATTTTATTTGTTTTATTTTGTTTTGTTTTAGTTCTTCCTTGATGTTGCTTATTTATATATATATAATTCTTGTTAAAATATTTTTGTTTTTAGATTGCAAATTGCAAGAAATCAAGAAATAATGCTTACTTAGCTTTGCTTGCAAAAAAAATCACTTGCTTGCTTATTTAAAAAAAATGCTAATAATTCTGCATCTCTGGTATCGTGCCTCTATCTCTTGTTTTTATTTGTGTTGCATTGTTGTTTGCTTGCATTTAAAAAAATTCAAATGCAATATTTTTCATTTGTAGTTGCATTGTTAATACACGTTTAATTTCAGTATTGCATTTCATTTTTTTTAATAATGGTTAGACATCGAAAACGCTTAATTGTATATTGACAAGTTGTCCTCTTTCAACAATTTAATTTCTCGGTGTCTAGGCTACGGCAGAGCAATAATCAGTTATAACTATTACGATGATTCGTAAATATTATACTAAATTGTTTCTCTAAAGGTACTTAAACCTTCGGCTACATTGCTACGGTGATTCGTGGTGCACCGATAAATCCTGTCTGTTACCTGGCTGAGAAGTATCTTGTTGATTTAAGACAATAAGTGTGATTATACAATTTTGGGTTAACTTAGGATAAATAATTTTTAATTAGACCCTTGCATTCATTTAGTTGCATTAGTTCATGCATATTTAAAAAAAAACTTCAAAAATCCAGAACTAAAAAAATTGTAAATATTCCTTTTCTTTTTCTTTGAAATTTTTAAATCCTTTTCCTTTGAAATTTAAAAAATCCAAAAACAAATTTAGAAAAACAAAAAATCCAAAAAAATATATTTATAAAATCTTTTCAAAAACAAAAAAATTGGAAAACCAAAATACAAAACAAAAATTAATTTTCCATTTTGAAAAATAATTTTCATTTGTAAATATTTTTCCTTTATAAAAAAAACCAAAAAAAATATTCTTGAAAATGTCCAAGTTTCCTTTTCCTTACTCACTTGAATTTTAAATAGTTTTGAAAATTAATATAATCTATATGATTTCACTCCAAATTCGTATGGATATTTTAACGACAACCATTATATAAACAATTTGAATTTTGAACAACAAAGTTTTCAAAACGATGACCAACCCTCGACTCTTGAAAATAGCATTTCATCTTTACTTGAATTCTCTACACAACAAAATCAAACTATAAATGATTTGTGTAATTCATATTTGTGTAATAACTCGAGTCAAGGATTTAAAAATTTGAATTCAATTCAAAATTCAAACGATTTCGATTATAACCCATGCCAATTCAATTTCGAACTCCAAAATGAATTTCAAACTCAAAACGAAAATGGAAACAACTTTTCAAACGAATTTGGCAATGAGAATAATCTTAACCACGTTACGATTGAAAATCTTTGTTCTCAACAATTTCAAAGTGAAAGTCCTCATGTTAATAACTATAAATTGGATTTTGTTGAGCAAATGGACAGAATTTACGATGAACATATGGATTTGTTGTTCGAAACATATATGAAACAAGGTGATAAACAAAATCAAATCCCAACATGTGACGAGTCAAATGATAATCCATCTTTTACCCAAATAGACGATTTTCAAACAACAAATTTTGAAACTGAAAATGATGATCTTAATGAAGTTGTTGAAAACATGGTAATTGAGTTAGATTTCAATTCTTTTGAGGGTGAGAAACTCGATTTAAGATTCAATCTTCCTTTTCCCGATTTTGAAATTGTGAACACAACAATTTTGGATTTTGAACTTGACACAAGTAATAAAGTTGTTGATAATTCTATAAAGGAAGACGAATTCAACGAACACGATTTCTTTGGACTTTTCGAAAATGAGTTGTTAAATTCTGAAGGGGAAGATTTGAATCACCATTTCAATTTTGAAATCAATAATTTTGAAAAATTTGTTGATGATGAGCTTAACTTTCAATTTGGTAAAAATAAAATTGAACTTAAATCAATCGTTTTATCAACTTCGAAAATCATCGAAAAGGAAACAACTCGTATGATTTTTAATAAAACGACATTCATTTTTCCAAATCCACATTCAACTTCGAAATCTTTTACGATTTGGTTTTCTGAGCTTAAGTTGTATCTTGCATACTTGACGAGACAAATGAATCGGTCTTTGGAAGACCGTTTCATTTACTTTTTGATGATATACTTTCTGAACTCTTGTAAATAATAATCTTTTCGTTTTCATGTAAATATACGTCATCTTTTTATTTTTCTCCTTTCACTTAGGTTTACTGCGGGGACACAGTCAAAATCAAGTGTGGGGGGTAGTCTCATCTTCATTTTTAATTTTTCTTGTTTATTTTTACATTTTCTTTCCAAAATTTAAAAAATCTCATAAAAAAAATTAATTAAGCATTTTTGATCTATTTTTAAAGAAACACTATAGGATAAATATATTGTTTTGGTTAATTAAATTGAAATTTTTGGAAAATTTATTTGTCTCAACAAAAATAAAAATGAAGTTTGATTACAAATAACGATGGTTTAACTAGTATATAGGAAGGTTCATATGTGTTAATTATGAAATATAACCTAACTGAAAATCTTTGTTTTAAAAAGTGGTGGATTTAAACTAAAGGATATAACATTTTTTTGTCTTCTAAGTTAAATGGTGCTAAGATGATTTTGCAAAACTCTCTCTTCTAAAATACAAAAACAAACAAAAAAAAATATTTCCTATATATATGTATAGTTTTTAATAAACACCTAGAGTCATGTGTTCACACTCGTGTGTTCACTCACCATGCTCTGTACCCTTCTCACGTAAGCCCGGAAGGCAGTGCATGATCGGTATATCTGGCCTCAGTTTATCTGAGTTAGGTGTATGTATATAAAAAATTCTTTTATTAATAATGCCTACAGTCGATAAGTGTTCACACTTGTGTGTTCACTGGCCACGCTCTGTATTCCCCAGACATAAGTCCGCAAGGCAGCGCATGGGTAATATATCTGGCCTCAGTTTATCTGAGTTAGGCATATGTAAATATTGTTAATATCAATAAAATTTTCAAAAGAAAAAATGCAGAGAGTAAGCAAATGTAATCCAAGCACTATTTTAACTTATTTGATTTGACTTGTTATTGAAAAGATACCACTTTGATAAACTTTAATAATTGACTAAGAATCTATTTCATAGTTACACTGTATTATCGATCGAAACAACGAGTTAAACTATAGCCCATTTGTTACGGTAACATCGTTTTTATTGGAAATTTTGACAAGTAAAAGGTATTAAATTTCTCGATAATAATCAAAACTTATATTTAACTTATTTGTGTCTATTTAAAAGCAAATCTTTCATTTGTGAATATTTTCAAAAACTCACATTCATCTCTTTGTAAATAAATCTTTCATTTTGTAAATATTTTCATCCTGCATTCGGATTTTATGGGTAGTATCCGCCAAAAACTCTCACGAGACAACACTCGTCCTACTGGGGACACCCAAAGGTTTAACGGCTTGTTGCATATGCTCAATGCAATCGTGCTCCCTACGAAAATGGATTTATCTTATTTTTTAGTTTATTCGAGGACGAATAAAAAGATAAGTGTAGGGGTATTTGATGTGCACGTAAATGTGCATATTTTTACCACCATATTTAATCTATTTAAATTAAATAAATGATCATATTGGGTATTTTAACTTGTTTAAACAAAAATTCAAATTATTTCAAATCGTCACATTTTCATCTTCATCCAAGGGCAAAATGGTCATTTTTTGTGCATATATTATTTTGAGAAAATTTAATTGGAAATTTCTATATTATTTTATAGGAATTTGGCTTCATATATAAGTGGTTTCATGAAGATATATGCATGCACAAAAAAGATACAAAGGAATGGAGATGGAAATAATTCAAAGTGATGATCATGGAGGACCCCACTTACCCACCTACCTTAATGTACACTTAGGAGATAATGCACATGCTAAAAGGCCATTAAATCTTCCTGCACACTTAATGGATGATTATATTATGCTAATGATTACTTAGCCACCACACTTAGAAATAAAAGAAAGCTTCTCTTTTCTTTTCATGACTGCTTAGCCATTTCTTTCATGTAATTTATTTTTTATGCCACTTTAATACATTGCTCTTTTCTTTTCTTATTTACTTCATTTCATGCAAGTAGTGTAGTTTGATTTTAATGCAAGTAGATTAGTTTTATTTCTTGTTCATTTAGCTCTTTTTCCTCTTCTTTTTGTTTCATGTTGCATGCTACTTATGTTGATATGATAACACAAATTAGAGGCTAATCCCTTCAATTTAAGGGTAATGAAGCCTCTAATCATATAACTTCAACATTTTGATAATTATTGCTCTCTTTTGTGCTTAAATGAATGTTGATATGATTTATTGTTTCATGTTGAATTTGATAGTCTATATTGTTCATAACAAATAGGCTATGCTTAAACAATCACAAATAATAATTACCTCTTTATTTACATATGATGATGGTAATGAAGTGAATGTTGAAATTAAAATTTGATGGTCTATATTTCTAATTAATAGTTAATAGACCATACTTAAAATAGATTTTGCTTTCAGCTTTATTGTCATATTTCATGAGAATTAAAGTGGTTTAAAGGTTGTGTTATAGTTTGATGGCTTATGTTGAGCTAACTAATAGCACAAATATGCCTACTTATAATAAACACATCATTTAAATTCACTTATGACCAAAAAAGAGAGATCATAATTTCATGTTTTGTTGAACTATATGAACTAGAGAGTGGAATTATCTTTAAATTGTCATTTATTCTCATATTTTGCATTCACCTTTGTAGTTGTTAATTTTTGCAATTTTTAGTAGTTAGCTTAAACATCTCAAATCTTGGTTAATTTGATTGAATAGAGATTTAAAATCAACAATTCCCTGTGGATCGACCGGTACTCGCCACGTACTAGAATTGTACGCCGTGCACTTGCGGTAAAGTTTTAATTTAAATTTTTCAGCGATTTTCTAACTCATAGAAAATTCATCGTTGAACACTTATCGTATGGAATTTCCCAAAATGTTATCTGGTGTGCATAATGTCTTTCACATATCTCATCTACAGAAATATATAGATAAATGAGTGAGAATATGTAATAAAATAATTTATTTTATTTTGGAAATTTAAAACTATATATGACATCGTTAATAATGTCGCGATTTTTGAATAATTGATTTTTGAATTTAAATTAAGTTTAAATGATTTAATAATTATTTTAATTATTAAATGAGCCCTTTTAATTATCATATAATAATAGAAATATTATTATCAAATTTTGTTTACAAATATATGTATATTAACTAAGAGGCGAAAATATGACCAAAAATAGAAACCAGAATTCGTAATGATTTAACGTGTAGAAGCTGTGCAACATTGTGGATTATATGTGACATACATATGCATATACATGTACATATACATGAAAACATTCACATGCACATGGATATACACATATATACATATACATTTTTATATAAAATAACCAAAAATATTAAGATGTCTCTTTTCCTTAACCCTTAAGCATCCCAAATTCAACACTTACACTCATAAGTACACATGGCCAAGCACATGAAGGGGGCTTGGTTCGGACGAACATGGTGATGGGAGATGCGCATGGAGGTGATGAAGGTGGTGATGTATTACATATAATATCTTAGATATTTTCTTCTCTTCTTTCCATATAAATACCACTGCTTCTCCTCTTCATTTTCATATGCTTTCCTCTTCATTTTCTAAGCTTTTATCATCCTATTTAATGGCCTCAAGTCTAAAAGAAACTATGGCAAAATATTTTTCAATAGAAAATTAAATTATATAAGTATAGTGTGAAACACCTCAAAACTCAATTAAAACTCCTCCTTTTCCTTCCAATTACCCACGACCATCACTATTTCCCATTAAAGCCAAACTTTTCACCCTCCAAAGCCTAGGGTGTGAGCTCCTTCACCCATTCCAAGGCAAGGTCGAGCCACCTAGGAGCTAGAGTGCAAGTGATCGTGAGCTAAAAATCCGAACTAGCGAAGCTGTAGTATTTTATAAAATTAATCGTTTAATCCGAGGTACGAAGCTCTATATTTATATTTATATATAATATGATGATGTGATATGATTGTTATGGTTGTCTACTATGCTTGATCATCAAGTTTGGATGTTGATTATATGTTGTTTATTGTATTAATAAGTCACGTTTAATACACTCCGAAAATCACAAAGGAAATCACTTTCCTTTAATAAATGAAATGGTATATATGAGATTGTTAAACCTCTTTAAAATGGTTTAAAAGGATTTAGAAACTTTTTATAAACATTTAAAAGTGTTTTGATGAAGTTTGAAAAGAAATAGAAAATGAGTTAAAAAGGCGCATCGCGTATCGGCAGTTCATGATTTCGCGCTGTAGAAATTTAATTCTATTTAAACGGTGGATTTTGAGTCGAAATTCTTTGTAATTAGAATTTTCCGAGCTCTTATAATTATAGTTTTCAAAGAAGAAAGAAAATTTAGATTTCATTCAATAGATTTTGAAATATGAGCAAAACAAGTTTTCAAAATAGTCGTGGTTTGGCAGTTCAGAAACCGAAGCGACAAATTCTTTATAAATGATATTTTTAATTCTTTAAAATTACGAAATAAATTCGATAAATCTATTAAAATATTTTAATAGAGAGTTGAGCTATAAAAATGGAGTTCTAAATAATATAAAAGTTTTTTTGACCAAATAAGCATTAAAAGCACTATTCGCGGCATTTTTTGCAGCACTTTTTATTACTTTTGAAATATGGATTTAAACTTAACAATTCTTTTCCAAATCTTTTGTAAATGTTTTCAAATGAATAATTAAGTGTTTTAATAATAATTTAGAGGTTTTATAGTTTACTTAAAAGAGTTAAAATAAATGACTTAAAGAAAAGCTGTTAAAATCTAGTGATTTAATCTTAGCTCTAAAAGCCGATGGGTGGAATGGAATTTTCTATTCGTAAGATCTGGATGTAAGATGCTTAAACTAAGGAGATGTTTAGAAGCAACCGATTCCCTGGCTCACCTGGCCTCTTTCCTAGGCGAGGGGTAGATAAGGTCAAAATGTTGGAAACGAGACAAGTATAAAAGGTTCAAAATTTATAAATTCTTATCCAGAAACCACTTCGAACCAATTTACCTATTCAAAGTGAAGACATGGATGGTATAAATGAATGAAGGGCTACTTGTCACTGACCCTCGGGGAAAATTTCCCATATATATATGTATGGCAGTAGTATCTTCATTTGATCTTCGATGCAAGGGCTGGTTGCTACTAATCCTAAGGATGATCCCCGACAGGATGTTGTAAGGACCCATTTCTTCAACCCCTAGAAATCGGCACGTGAATACAGGATGTATTAGTGTAGATTTCTGGGAGTCGAAGAAACGGACCGTTATAGATGTGGTAAGAGATTTCCTTCGGTTTGTCGTGTTTCTAGACAACGTGTATGGAAAAATGTCTAATGTTGCATTTCTAATCATATTGATTGATCTCTATAACCATGTCATCTGATTGGTGGCGGAGAAGGTAACTTCTCTTAGCTTAACACCATTTCCTGAGGCATACGAGCTCAGGAGTTATATGTTTGTAGAAATCAGCTGTGTGATCATGGAATGGCAGTGCGACATTCAAAGTAGAATGTGCTATGTGAAAGGTAATCGTTACCTCGGGCCTCATCACCCGGAAATGGCTTAAACAAGGGATACTGTAAGGTTATGTGGGTCGCACCCATAAGGATATGGTCATCACCCTTCTAGATTACTCTATATATGTCGAGTATGTTATGTATGTTATAGGATCCCGGATAGATCGGTTACGATCGAGGTGATGTCATATTCGGTTCTATCTGCCACCAAGTTAGGTCTGCAGGTGCAAAGGTTTCAAAAGTTGTTGATCCTCAGTACATCCCTTTAGAGCATTATTGTATGGAAGGTAGCTCCTTACCTGCCATTGTATGGAAATCCATTCTCCAATAAGTGCCTTCAGATTTGATTGTCGAACTTACTTTGTAGCTAGTACGCTGGAATTTAATCAATGTAACAATTTCAGCTAAGATTCATAAGTTCATTTGAAAAATATTTTCAAAGAATGTCATTAAAAATAATATTTTCATATTTTGCGTAGCAAATGTTTTAGTCATAAGGTAAAAACTCGTTCCATAATTATGTGTGGCGTAGTCTTATGAGATAAATTTGTTTTCAAAACACATATTTTGAGTTTCTCATACCAGTCTCATAACTGACCCGGAGTTTATTTTCTTTTTCCTTAAACTTTGGGTGCCCTATTTTTCCTAGTAGCCAAGTAGTTAGATTATATGGAGCATTTTTGGTAGAGCAATTTTGGGTCTTTTTATGACGTTATCTATCACTTTCTGTTGTGTCTGTATTATGTATTAGTATCTACAACACCTGTAGGTAAGCTGCTATAACTATCCTAGTTGGGTTAGTACTTGCTATGACTCTGATATCTCATTTTGATAGTGATGGCATGTACTATCTATATGTATAATTACAAGTTGTTAAATACGATGTGAGATTCTATTATTATCTTGTCTTTTATCTTTATTTTCTTTTACTCCATGATAATCTGCTTCTCCGGCACTCAGATTTACGGCACGTGAATACCGAGAATATATTAGTGTCATTTTCTAAGATTCCAAGAGGTGGGTTATCACAGTTGGTTTAAGAGAGGTTGGAGGCGGCTGCAACATAGGATTATGGTTCAGAGGTGTGCGGCTAAGATCTAGTGAGAAACTTACATAGTCTGCTCTCTTATCCTATGCATATAAATACTAATCTCAAAACCTTAATCTAAGGTTAATTTTCATTTTTTTTATTCACCACTTTCTTCTTCTTCCTTATTTTAATTGAAGCAGCTATCTTCTAACAAAATTTCAAAAATTCTCAAATCCAGTTCAAATTAAAAAAATACTAATTTGTTGTAGAAGGTCTTAAATCCCGGATTAACAACCTGACTGATTGGAAAATATTCTAAGAAGAGAAATCGTTGTTCAACATGGACTTAAAGACTTCATTAAGAGTAAACTTTCATTTATTATATTGTTTGGCTATCAAGTTTATCATATAAAAGTCGATTTACATCCAAATTATCTATTTGTATTCAGATATTTTTATAGGTATATGTGTTTATTACAATTGGATTGGTTATGTGCTTATTATAATATTTTGTTTATTGATTTATTATTGAATTAACTTTCTTAAAAAAATTAATTTTGATTTATATTAATATATGTGTGTATATATAGAGACTAAATGTATAGAGATCTACATATTGTCAATATGTATAATTGTATATATGTATCATATATATATGATTTTAAAATTTTATTATGATGATTTAGACATATTACGAATCATAAAATATAAAAATATTTTATAAAATATGCATGTACATATTTTATTATTATTTAATGATTTTATGTGTTTTTTATTATGTATAAAATTATTAATGGTTCAAAGTTTCAGTTATATATTTTTTATATGTGTTGCACCATACAAGAAGCTTACTATAAAATTTTCATATTTTTAAAACTTAATTTAATATTTTTTTAAATCAATGTTCTTTTGATCTGCAATTAATAATTAAATTTTTTTAAGAGAAATGTGTAATCCTCTAAAGTAGAGGAGAGTGCACACACGCGCGTGCGCACACACACACATATATATACATATATCACCGATAATAAAGGAGCTGCCAACATGTCTGGCAGGTGACAAATCATAGCACAAAAAAATCTAGAGAACTACAACAGGTAACTTTTTGAATAAGCTCCGGCAAGGCCACCGCCCATTACACCTCAGTATCGAACTCCGGCAAGGCTACCGTCCAATACTGAAGTGTTAGAAGTACCCAATATAAACCATGGTGCATCCAAGAGAACAAATGAGATCCACAAGCAACTCCACTAGAGAAGGAACGCCTCATAGCTAGCGTGGATGATCAGATCTAAAATATGAAATCTCTCCTAACAACGGTCGTACGAACAACAATCCAGCATCCTGGCAACATCAACCCTTAAACCCTACAAATAGCATTCTAGCATCATTTTTAGCCTATATCTGTACCTGTAGACGGAACTATACAAAAATATCAGAATAATATACATATATATGTATATAAATAATTTTATATATATATATATATGCAATAATCAAATAAAAGAAATAAAACTAGAATTGAAACTATAAGACAGCAAAAAAAACTATAATAATCGATAAACTAAAAAAAGGGTCAAACTCATTATGCAACACCTTAACTTACTTATATGTTATGAGATAATGATCACAAAATCAAAGGGCATAGGTACTAACAGAAAAGAGTGTGTGTGTGTGTATAGACACTTATAAAATTTTGAAAAAAATACAAAATATTAACATTATGCTCCTTTGATCAAAAGGACAATATGAAAATCAGTAAAATCATCATTCAGATTTGAATAAATGCTAATGCTGTAATTATTAATGTTAAAGTTGTTGTTTTTCTGGTTAAATAATTCAGTGCTTTTCCTAACCTTATTAAGATATTCATTAAAATGATTATTTTTAGCCACTCTATATTTTGGATTTGAGATCCAATTGAAACAAAATGATGCTACTATTATTACCAATCTATTAATATAGTTGTTGTTATTATTAATTAATCTCTGGTTTCTCTCAACCCAAATCCACCAACATATTATAATGAATAAAGTATCTTGTAAAAATCTATTTCCCTTTTTAAACTTAAATCTTAAGTTATTTCAGTAAAAATCACAATCAGTAACTTTAGGTGTAAGAATAAAGTTAAAGATTTTAAGAGTATTAATAAGAATGTAGCAAGTATCCATACAGTCGTAATATATATGATTAATATTTTCAAAATACAAGTTACAAAAAGTACATTTTTTATCAAATGGCAAATTCATTTTTTTTAAAGTTCAATGGTATTTAGCTTCCCATGCATGATTAACCACATATGAATCTTAGCTTTTGGTTGTGCATTTGCTTTCTAAGTAAGATTAAAAGTGTTGCTAGAAACACTTGAGAAATTAAGAAATTTATACAATGAATTAGAAGTGAATTTCTTACTTTTATCCCATTCCCGATTAATAATATCATTTTCGTTATCAATATTATATAAATTCAATCTTGCACATAATAAAGAAAATTTTCTAAGAGTATTACCTTCTAAGATACTATTAAAACTAAAGTTCCAAGGGGAATCATTATCTGGAGAAAAAACATCTTTAATTAAAGCATTTTTAAGGTTACAAATTTCGAAAAGCTCTTTAAATTCGACCCTAAGAGGAATGGCTGATAACCAACGATCATGCCAAAAATTTGTAATATTTCCCGAATGAACAATTGTTTTAGTACAAAGGTTATTAATGTTATGACATTTTAAAATTGATTTCCAAATATTAGACAATTTATTGTTAACCGAAGGTGTAATTTGGTATAAATTAATAATACCATTATAATAATGTTTAGATACAATTTCTTTCCAAATAGAATTATCATTTATATCCTTAAATTTCCATAAACCCTTCCCTAATAAAGACAAATTCATGTTACGTAAATTAATAACACCTAGTCCTCCCTCCCTTTTCGATTTACAAACAATTACCCAGTAAACTAAACATTTTAGACTACGGTTAGGATTTTCACCACTTCATAAGAAATCCCTTCTTCTTTTATCAATTTTATTGATCACTCATTCTGGAAAAAGATTCAATAAATCAGAAGTGTAGATAAAACAGAATTGATGAGAACTAATCTACCCGCTCTCGATAAAAACCTCCCATTCCAATTGGAAATTCTATTTTTAATTTTATCTATTATAATTAGCCAGTCATCATGTTTAAGTTTATTTGGTCTAATCAAAAATCCAAGATAATCAATAAGGAAATTCATGGTTTTACAATTTAATGTATTAGCTACTAAACCCTCAACCTTATCATCATCATTTAAAATTAAAACCGAACTTTTATCAAAATTAATTTTTAGTCTTGAAAGTAGTTCAAAATATATATATTAAATTTAAGGGTAATGACGTGATTAGGCAAATGGCAAGTAAATAATAAGGTATCATCCGCAAATTGAAGAACAGAGAGTTCATTTTGTGAAATTTCGCTACCAACGCACCCTAAAGATCCATTTTCAATAGCTTTTCTAATAATCATAGCGAAAACATCGACAGCTAAATTAAACAAGAGAGGCGATAAAGGATCACCCTGTCATAAGCCACGTTTTGACTGAATTTTATTCCCTAACATCCCGCTAACCATTATACTATTGAGTAATGCCATAATTCAGCCAATCCGTTTATGACTAAAACCTCTAGCCTGTAACATATCAATTAGAAAAAAATCCCAATCAATCGAATCAAAAGTTTTTGCAAAGTCAAGTTTTAGAAGCGCACATGTAATGTTATTCTTACAATAGTGATTACTATACTCTTGAACAACAGTCACTCCATCCGTGATATTTCTACCCTTAATGAAAGCAGTTTATGAACAATCGATTAAAGCATTCATTGTCGTACCAAGTCTATTTGCTAAAACTTTTAAAATAATTTTAGTGGAATAATTAATTAAAGAAATTGGTTTAAATTCTTTCAAATTATTAGCACTGGTTTTTTATGTAATAGAATGACATTTGCAAAATTAAATCTTCCTAATTGTAGTTTCCCATTATAAAATTCGTTAAACATGTTATTAAATCAAATTTTAATACATTCCAAAATAGTTTGTAAAATAAAATAGGAAAACCGTCGGGACCCCGGGCTTTTGTGAGAAATGCGGATTAAGGATCTTAAGGCTAGAATTAACACTAGAGGGGGGGTGAATAGTGTTTTAAGAAATTTGTTAATCTTTTTGAGTTTATCTTAATTTGTTAACAATGTATGCACTAATCAGACATAGATATGAACACATAATCAAACACAGATGCAAATATAAAGTAAAAGCAGTAAAGGAAAGAGCACACTGAATTTTATACTGGTTCGGAGTTACCCTACATCCAGTCCTGCACAACTAAGTACGGATTTCCTTTCAAAAGCAATTCAACAATTACAACCCTCGGTTTCAAGGCTACAAGGTATACCCTCCAGAATAACAATCCTCTGGGTAGAGATACTTGAGTTCTGGGGCAACAAGTTCACCCAATTGATTTCCAGGGCTACAATCACACCTTTTCCCTTTTGATTGATTTCCAAGGCTACAATCACACCTTTTCTCGCCAATAGATTACAAAGAAGTCTATAACTCAGATTAGCACTTGGATCTTGTAGAGATAGTGATGGAGAATCAAACTAGAAGTAATCGAGTATGATTCGATGTTGATTTCGACAGAGTAATGGTATAAATTTGTATTAAGAAATGTGGAAGAAGAAGAGGAGTGAAAACCAGAAAAAAGTGATTAAAAATTCGTTGAAACTGACCCCTATTTATAGAAGAGCAACAGCCATGACCATTCATGAAGAGTTATGGCGAATAGACACTTCTTTTGAAATTTGAATTTTGAAACTAACTGACACCATGTCGACATGGGGTACTTGGGCATGTCGACATCCCAAAGGGATTTTTGGTGATTTGTTATACTATGTTGACATGGGTAAGTTGGGCATGTCAACATCCCAAAGGAAATTTTGGTGATTTGTTTTTCTTTGAAAATAACTTCTATTTTATATTAAAACTATTTTAAACTTTTATAAATATATTTAAATATATTTGAAATTCATAAGTAAATATAAAGAACAATATATATATATATATATATATATTATTTTAACTATAATTTAAATCAAAGTAAATAATTTAAAAGTTAAATATATTATTTGAAAAGACGGTTTAAAATCAGGAGTAATTTTAACTCTGAAAATAAAGATGTTTTGAGGCTAAAATTATTTAAAATCGGAATCGAGGATTTTGAATCTTTTAAAAGGAAAGTTTTGAAATCATTTTGAAAACAAGATAATTTTGTAATATCATTTGAATTAAAATTAGTGGATACAAAACAATGTCCCACTAGATTTTCGTAGGTTCCATCCTACTTAGGGTTCCATCCCTTTAACGGGCTCGAAGTGGATTCCATTCCACGAATAAATTGGATATTAAGATGTCAGTGCTTTTCTACGAGTTTTAACAAATATTCCTAATAAAACAAACTTAACCTTGAAATCTTGAACTCTTGATAATCTTGATACTCATGAGTCTTCTATCTCGATATCTTGAATCTCTATATTGTACAGTCTTCATTCCTGCATGGTTAGATCCTGCATATACATATATATCTAAACTTGTAATGTAAGTATTTATATTTTATAATCTATTCTAAGGTTGTTGTCATCAAAACCAACTCCTCAGGGACTAACAATCTCCCCCTTTTTGATGATGACAACCTTTGTTTATAAAATATCACTTCTATCCTAATACTTCTAATAACTCCCCCTTAATCTATGCCTAACTATCCTATTTTATATTTCTCCCCGTTTGTCATCAACAAAAACTATCTCTAAACTATATAACTCCTCCTTAATTTAATACTCTATGTCATGTGATTATAATGATAGTGTCATCATAAATAATCAACACTTAGATCTAAAACTAAAAGTTAGTCCTAAACCACTAACTATAAAACTCCCCCTTAAACTAATACTAGAACAAAGTATAGTAAATGAATTGTGAAAGATATTAACTTAATTATACTATAATTATTCAATAAATATGTATAAATATATTTCAGACAATACAATCAACACACACATCAAAACCAATCATGTCAGACAAGTCAAACAAATCAATCAATTCAAACAAGTCAAACAAGTCAATCAAGTTAAACAATTCAAACAAGTCAATCAAGTCAAACAATTCAAACAAGTCAATCAAGTCAATCAAATCAACCAAAAAACTAATAATCCTATATTATAAGACATTACTACAACCTCCTCCTAAATAAAATACACTCGTTATATATACATGTATGTAATATGTAGTTTGTAAAGCAGTATGAAGTGTATAACATATGCAATGTAGCATGAGATAATATGCGAAATGAAGTGCGACTTGTGATGCAGATGATTATGATATGCATTGTAATTTATGATGTAATATGCAATGAAATGTGATATGAAATAAAATGCATAATGATATGTAATAAAATGACAATGAAGTAAAATAATTTGCAAAATGATATAATGATATATATACTATGGTAAGATATGTTCAGACTATAAGATAAACATGAGTGATAAGTAATATCTAGTTGACAAGCATATATATATATATCTGTGTATGTGTGTGTGTGTCTATATATGTATGTATGTATACATATATCAAACTATTTATTATAAATCACTTCAACCAAAAAAAGGTAAAACACACCAATTACTAGACTTAAGTTAAGAAAACTAATTAATGGGACTGAAATAGTTGTAAAGACAATAGTTTAAAGGTAATAAATGGTATTAAAACTGTAACATAATCGTGAAAGGTAGTAATCAAACTTAATATCAAAATTAAATGCTAAGGAATAAGGACTTATACTATATATGATCAAATATGGTTTTTATAAAGATTAATAGCCTACTTATTTAACTTATTTAAAATAATTATTTTAATTTAATTACTATAATCCAAACTTCCATGTTTATAAAATACTTATCTTACTAATTAAAACCTTTATATTAAATTATTATTGGTTTAAATATTTTAGAAACATGTTTAAATATCTTTTAAATTTAAAAAAATATCATAATGAAATATTAAATAAAATAATAAAGATTGAAAAACTAAAATAAACATGTGTTACATTAAGGCTTCTTACATTAAAAAATTTAATTAATTATTAAAAAAATATTTTAAAAATGAAATTACTTTTAAAATATTCTAATATAAGTTAGAAAATAACTCTAAAAAGAATAGAAAAAAACTTAGTTTAAATATCATTTTTTTATAATTTAAAATTTCATAAAGAAAAGACAACATTTACAGAATGCTATAAAAAGTTTTTGCAATAAAATATATTCAAAACAATATAAAATAGAAACTGTAGCTTTTACCATATGCTGTGTAAAGTTTCTGAAACTCTACAGCGTTTCAAAGCACAGAAATGCTATAAAAACGAATTTGTAATACTTACAAAACATTACAGAAAAAAAGAAGCATTTTAGAAATGCTATCTAAAATTCCGGTCATGTGATGTGGTGCAATCTTATTAATTGAAGAAATATATAAATAGAGCCTTATCTAACATTCTAAGTTCATTCTACTAATTTCTTAAAGATATAAAATTAATATCTTAAAAGAAATAGAGTATGAGAAGTAAAAATAAAATTAGAAAAGTTGAAATCATGAATGAATGTATGCTTTTCTACTTAGTATAGTTGTAATAAATTAGTTGTAGATTTTATTTGAAAGAAAACACATTTTAAAAGACTTTTAAAAAACAATTAGACTTGTATAACGATATTTATACTATGGTGTGTCGATATATGGACCAAAATATCAAAACTTATAAAAGAGATAAATTTCTATACCTAACTAAATGCATAGATATATATATTCCTAAATGCAACAATAAAGATGAAATAATAGTAAAGCGTACCAATTTTTGCACTCCATCTTTCTAACTTTGTTGTTCCTTCATTGTCATGAACCATACATTTATATCTTTCCGAATTTGACGACGAGATATGTTCTATTGCGACGGGCTCGTTTTTCTGATCAGCGTAGTATATTCATTTGCTGAATTTGAAGACCGTATGAGAAAGATACGGATGATTTAGTAGATTGACCAACTTGGCGCCTAAACTTTGAATTCGAATTTTGAATGAATGGACACTTCAACCACTATAAATAAGCCCAACGGTCACCACTTTTCATAAAAATTCCTCCTCTTCATCTTCTTCCCGTTTTTCTATATACTATATTTTTTTTAGGAGAACGGTTGTGTAGCAGGAAACTACACAGCCGATTAGAGATAAATATATATAAATAGTACCAGTTCGATCAACATGCCTGATCAATAGCTAAATCAGAACATCAAAAAGTGTTTAGGTTACAAACATAGTGTCAGATTATAAAAGGAGTTTAATATACATACTAAGCCAAAGGTAATCAGAAAAAACTGCAACGTAGAGTAATTACAATTCATTGAAAGGAAGAAAAGACAGTCTATCCCTTAGTCGGCACCATGCTGGCCAGTCGGTGCAGCTGAGGATGCACTACCCACCGATTCCTCTGAGGGAGACCTTGCCGAGGGAAGGCGAAATCTGAAAGGCGCCGAGGATGAAGAGCCTGCCCAATAAGCGAATAAATTAGAAATTTTACTGCATAAGCCAAGTCGCGAGTTGGTAGGTTTGTTGAAGATGAGGGCGTTTCTCTCTTTCCAGATGACCCAGCAGAAGATGGCCAGAAGAATGTCAAGATGGAGGTTAGGTGAACTGTACTGCCAATGATCAAAGAAATCGGCGATTGAGTAGATTTTCCCAAGATTGTGGATGCAAACCGACACCCAAATGTAGAGAGATAAATCGCAGTCGAAGAAAAGATGTCTGATAGATTCGGTTTCAGAGTTATAGAAGACGCAAATCTGGTCCAAAGTGATATTAAGGCGGGTGAGGCGATCCTTGGTATTAACCCGGCCATGGATGAGACACCACTGGAAGAATTTGATTCGGGGAGGGATACGACATTTCTAGACACGAGAAAAGGCGAACAGTCTACCGGGATGGCTTAGGAAGGAGTAACATTGGGAGATGGAGAAGCCACTAGAGGGAGCAAGGGCCCAGGAATGGTGATCCGGCAGAGTAGGGTTAAGGACAATCGATTGTAAGAGGTTGAGGGTGGAGAGGAGCTCAGTGAGGGTATCGACATCGAAAAGGGATGGGGGCAGAGGCTGGGTAGGCCATGATTGACGGCTTCCACCACTGATAAGAGGGGGCGATTGGAGGAGGAGAAGAGGGTTGGGAAGGAGCGATGGAGTGGGGAGAGGCTGTGCCAATAGTCGAACCAGAAGAGACACTTGGCGCCATCGCCAAGATTCACTTGAAGAAGAGGTTTAATGCGATCAACTGATGCAAGAACTCCTGACCAAAAGGGTGAGGGCTTGGAGAGTGAAGCGAAGTGGAGGGCATGAAAAGGGTCTGCATTGTAATGATAAGCCAGGATCCAGTCCTTCCAGATGAACTGGTCCGGAGAGAGGAGACGCCAGAGCCATTTAGCGAGAAGCGCCTGATTGAGGGTAATCAAATTTGAGATGCCTAATCCGCCATGATCCTCGTGCAAGAAGATGATTTTCCAGTTGATCAGGCATTTGGCTCTCCCCCCATTCCAGAGGAAAGAGCGTCTAATAGAGTCGATTTTTTTGGATACCCAGCTAGGAATTTTGTGGAAAGAGAGCCAATAGAGAGGGATGGCAGAGAGTACTGCTTTGACCAGGACGAGCCTACCAGATGTCGATAGAGAGTTCGCTTTCCAACCTACGAGTCTAGATTCAATTCTGGATACAAGGGGAATCCAGTCCGAACGATATAGCTTAGTGGGGCGCAGGGGGATGCCAAGATAGGATATTGGAAAAGTGTCAATGTTACAGTTGAGAGCGGAGGCAATGGGGGGACTGAGATAGTCAGCATTTCCAAGCATAATGACAGAGCTTTTGCTAAAATTAATTGAAAGGCCAGAGATGAGTTCGAAGGTGTAAAGAAGGACCTTAAGACAGTGGATGTGCTCAGGGGTGGGGGAGACGAAAAGGATCGTGTCATCTGCAAACTGAAGGTTAGAAATCGATAGGTCAGAATGGGAGTTGGGATTAGGATCGAGGGGGCTGATGCCAGCCAAGTGATTATCTGTTGTCGCCAGTTTGATCATACGGTTAAAGACATCCGCAACAAGTACGAAAATGAGCGGAGAGAGAGGGTCTCCCTGTCTGAGACCCCTAGCCGATTTTATAAGACCACCAGAGGCGCCACCTATCTGGATCGAGGAAAGGCTCGAATTCAGTATACATTTGATCCAGTTGCACCACTTAGGTGGGAATCCTCTGTGCATTAGGAGCTCAAGGATGAAGTTCCAATTGACTGAGTCAAAGGCATTGGAAAAGTCCAATTTTAGAAGGACCCCTGGAATGTTATTAGAATGACAGTAGGAGATGACTTCTTGTGTTGCCGCGACACAGTCCAGTATATTCCTTCCTTTGATGAAGGCCGATTGTTCCGCTCCCACTAGTAATTCCATATGGTTTTGTAGACGATTGGCGAGTACCTTAGTTATCAGTTTAAAAGTAGTGTTAAGCAAGCTAATTGGTCTAAAGGCTGAAAGGGAGTTGGCGCCATCGGATTTAGGAAGGAGAACGATGTTGGCGTAGTTAAGGCGGGCTATGGCCATGGGGTTGGAGCAGAATTCAGCACACATGTTTAGGATATCTTCTCTGACAACCCCCCAGAAACGTTTAAAGAAGAATGGGCCAAAGCCATCTGGCCCCGGGGATTTGTTGCCGTCCATATCTTTGAGGGCAGCCAGGATTTCCTCCTCCGTGAAGGAGGAATCTATAGGGATGGGCAATGGATTAGGATAGAGTAAGTTCCAATCTATGGAGGGTAGGGGAGGAGAAGGTTTACCTAGGATAGAGCGGTAGAAATCGGAGAAGAGGTTCAAGATAATGGTAGGATCAGATATAGTGTTGTTGTTGTGCACTATTTCAGGGATGGATAAGGATCTGCGCCGGCCATTGGCTAATTTGTGAAAATGAGAAGTGTTTTTGTCGCCATCTTTAAGCCACTTGGCTTTTGACCGCTGTTTCCAACCAATCTCTTCTTGCTTCATTAGTCTATCAAGCTCAGCTTCTAGGTTCGCGAGGGTGGTTGAGTCACTATTGTTTAAGGGGTGAGACTCCTCTTGGATATTTAGAGCAAGGATTTCATTTTGGATGACGGCAATGCGAGTACGGAGGGTGCCCCAAATAGACTTAGCCCAAGGCCTGAGGAGTTTTCTAAGAGATCTGAGCTTACCTACTACACTTGAGGTGGCCGAGGAGGATCTGGTAAGTTGGCTCCATGCCAGTTTGATAAAATCCTCGAAAGAAGGTTCAAGAAGCCAGAGTCTCTCGAATCTGAATGGTCGCTTGGAGGTCGAGGGGGTGCCAGAGTCAAGACAGAGGGGGCAGTGATCCGATAGAATGGTAGCAAGGCCAAGGCAAAATGAGAGTACTATCAAACTTCTAGAAGGCATATCTCCTTCGTTTCTTAACGGAATTGGATGAAACCAGCAGCAAGTCGAAGAGGAAGGCAAGGGCTACGATCTAGTAATAGTTTGGTGTCGAATTTGGATGGTATTGTGATGCAACAGGCCGAACAGTAGAAGAAATGTAGAAGATCCCGTACACAGTTTTTCAGTTTTGGATAGCCAACTTCAAACTGTCATATCTCACTCAATTTTGATCGAAATTTGATGATCCACCCATAAAAACGACCGCGAGAACAAGAACTACAATCTGAAAAGGAGTGGGAATAAAATACTCAAATATCTGGATGCATTTTGAAGAATACCTTTGATAGTTTTGTCTTCTTTTTCTCTTTGTTCACCAAAACTTCATTTGACCATAACTTGGTCATTTCTTGACGGATTCACACGAAACCAGTGGCATTGCGAAGCAGATAGAGAGAAGTACAGTATCAAATCAAGTTGTAGATGAGAACCAAAAGTTTTGCATTGATCTGGTACCCATTTCTTTGTTGATTTCCATTATATATCCATTTGTTCTTCTTGATCGATGAATGATTATCTGGTACCTTTTAACCAACAGTCATTAGACATAACTCTTCTCCTGCAAAACAAGATAACTTTTTAAAGAATCAAGTGACTTTTCAAAATAACTAAATATAATTTTAAACAACAATATCATGATGATTCTGTGACATATTCATATGAAAACAGTGTTAATAATTTTATAAAAAATTGCCATTTTAAAAATTTTCAAAATTTAGATTATGAAACTTTTGAAAACAAAGCTCTGATACCAAATGTGAGAAATGCGAATTAAGGATCTTAAGGCTAGAATTAAGACTAGAGGGGGGTGAATAGTGTTTTAAGAAATTTGTTAATCTTTTTGAGTTTATCTTAATTTGTTAACAATGTATGCACTAATCAGACACAGATATGAACACAGAATCAAACACAGATGCAAATATAAAGTAAAAGCAGTAAAGGAAAGAACACACCGGATTTTATACTGGTTCGGAGTTACCCTACATCCAGTCCCGCACAACTAAGTACGGATTTCCTTTCAAAAGTAATTCAACAATTACAACCCTCGGTTTCAAGGCTACGAGGCACACCCTCCAGAATAACAATCCTCTGGGTAGAGATACTTGATTTCTGGGGCAACAAGTTCACCCAATTGATTTCCAGGGCTACAATCACACCTTTTCCCTTTTGATTGATTTCCAAGGCTACAATCACACCTTTTCTCGCTAATAGATTACAAAGAAGTCTATAACTCAGATTAGCACTTGGATCTTGTAGAGATAGTGATGGAGAATCAAACTAGAAGTAATCGAGTATGATTCGATGTTGATTTCGGTAGAGTAATGGTATAAATTTGTATTAAGAAATGTGGAAGAAGAAGAGGAGTGAAAACAGAAAAAAGTGATTAAAAATTCGTTGAAACTGACCCCTATTTATAGAAGAGCAACAGCCATGACCATTCATGAAGAGTTATGGCGAATAGACACTTCTTTTGAAATTTGAATTTTGAAACTAACTGACACCATGTCGACATGTGGTACTTGGGCATGTCGACATCCCAAAGGGATTTTTGGTGATTTGTTATACTATGTTGACATGGGTAAGTTGGGCATGTCAACATCCCAAAGGAAATTTTGGTGATTTGTTTTTCTTTGAAAATAACTTCTATTTTATATTAAAACTATTTTAAACTTTTATAAATATATTTAAATATATTTGAAATTCATAAGTAAATATAAAGAACAATATATATATATATATATTATTTTAACTATAATTTAAATCAAAGTAAATAATTTAAAAGTTAAATATATTATTTGAAAAGACGGATTAAAATCAGGAGTAATTTTAACTCTGAAAATAAAGATGTTTTGAGGCTAAAATTATTTAAAATCGGAATCGAGGATTTTGAATCTTTTAAAAGGAAAGTTTTGAAATCATTTTGAAAACAAGATAATTTTGTAATATCATTTGAATTAAAATTAGTGGATACAAAACAATGTCCCACTAGATTTTCGTAGGTTCCATCCTACTTAGGGTTCCATCCCTTTAACGGGCTCGAAGTGTATTCCATTCCACGAATAAATTGGATATTAAGATGTCAGTGCTTTTCTACGAGTTTTAACAAATATTCCTAATAAAACAAACTTAACCTTGAAATCTTGAACTCTTGATAATCTTGATACTCATGAGTCTTCTATCTCGATATCTTGAATCTCTATACTGTACAGTCTTCATTCCTGCATGGTTAGATCCTGCATATACATATATATCTAAACTTGTAATGTTAGTATTTATATTTTATAATCTATTCTAAGGTTGTTGTCATCAAAACCAACTCCTCAGGGAGTAACAGCTTTATCACTCGACATATCGTTAATAGCCTTCAAAATCTTCTCTTCATAAAAAGGATTATCAATGTCATTAAGATTAACTCTAGACTCAATAGGATAATAGACCATTCCATCTAACGTTTATTCTATGGTTCTTTTTATTGCCAAAAATATCCCTATAGTAATCAGTAAAGGCTTTATTAAGATCCCTTTGATCAACCAATTCAACATTATTCACAAAAATAGAATTTATTATGTTGTTATGTTTTCTACCGTTAGCCATGTTATGAAAAACATTTGTATTATTATCATCTTCATTAATTCACTGAATTCTAGATCTCTATTTCCACATAATCTCTTCTTTTTCTAAAATTGAATTAGGTTCTTTTAAATTAGTGAGTACATTATGCTCTCTAAGGTTTAATTATCTAGTTTCTTCTATCTTATTAATTTTAAGCATTTCAGAAAGTAAATTTTCTTTTTTAATTTTTATACTACCAAATACATTCTTATTCCAAATTTTAAGAAAATTCCTAAGAGCTCTAAGTTTTAAAACAAATTTATTTTTAATTAGATTAGGAAAGTTATATTCTAATAACCACATTTTTTCGAATTAAAAAGTTTTATTAACAATTCTATGATAATCACACGTAAAAATGATAGGGCAATGGTCAGAATACATATAAGGCAAACCAGTGACTCTACAAATAGGAAATTTATCTTCGATTTCATCACTGATGAAAAATCTATCTAAAAGAGCCATTGAAGGGGCCCTAGTATTACACCAAGTGAATTCTCTATTAAATAAAGGCATTTCTATCAAATTACTACTATAATAAATTGATCAAATTCTTCTATGAAAGAGAAATCTCCTTCCCGGGGTGTTCGTTTCCCTAAAAAGCGTGTAACATTGAAGTCACCGCCCAAAATCCAAGATCTAGGAGCAAATAATCTAAATTCTAGACATTCGCTCCATAAAACTCAACTACCAATTTTCGAGTTTGGACCATAAACGTTAAATATATTTAATAAAGGGCTATCTCTAAGGTTAATGAGAATAATATGTAAAGAGTGTTGCTTAGTAATAGTTTGAAGAAGTTTAAAAGAATTATCACGCCACCCTATAAGTAAACCCCCAGAAGCTCCAATTGAAGGTAAACATGCCCAATGTCTAAAATGATAACCACCTAATCTTCTATAAAAACGAAGATTAGGACAATCTATTTTCGTTTCCTGTAAAAGGGCGATATCAATAAAGTAATCTTTAAAAAATGCTCTAATTTTATCACATTTATTTAAATCATGAAGATCTCTAATATTCCAGCTAATAATTCTCATAATCCAGATGATCTACCCCTCTCTATTTCCCTACTCCTAATGAAAGCAGTATCTAATTCATCATCAGTAAAAATAAAAGCGGTGTCCCTAGCTTACTGACATAGCTCACTAGTGGATAAACTACCTAGTGTTAGTCCATAGGATAGTGGTTTTGATGACAACAACTATAGAAGTGTTATAAAATATATATGTGCAGGAAATCTATATGCAGGTATCAACAAAAGAAGACTGTACAGTAAAGAAGACAAAGATCAAGAGTTCAAGATTGAAGACTCATGAGATTCAAGATATTCAAGAGTTCAAGACAAATAATATAGTTAGGTTAGATATTTGTTAAAACTCCTTGAAAGCACTATCATTCTTTTTTATCCAATTTACTCGTGGAATGGAATCCACTTCGTTCTTGTTAAAGGGATGGAACCCTAGTGAGATGGAACTCACGAAATGTCTAGTGGAACGGATAGTAGCCCTATTTTGTTATCCACTAATTTTGATTCAAAATGATTTTCAAAATTATCTCTTGTTTCATAAAATGATTTTCAAATATTCCTTTTCAAAAGAAAAACCTTCGTTCGTATTTCCAAAAATGTTTTAGCCTCAAAATCATATTTATCATTTTGTTATATTTTGATTTCAAAATTGTCCTTGATATTTTAGCCTCAAAATCTATTTTAATATTATATTTACTTTAGTTTATTTACCTTGATTTTAAATATATTTTAGTATATATACATATATATATTCATAAGTATTTCTACTTCTAAATACCTTATACAAATACATAGAGTCCATTTGAATAAAGTTGCATATGTTTTAAATCATCATTTTCAAAGAAAAGCAAATCATCATTTTTAATAGACCATGTCGACATCATAGTTACTCGTCATGTCGACATGCTTCCCGTTATAGCAAAGGTTGTTTTCAAAAGAAGTGTCTATTCGTTTAAATCTCTTTGAATGGACACATCCATTCATTCTCTATAAATAGAGACTGTTATGGACGTTTTCCAGTAACTACTTTCTTTATTTTCATCCTCTTTACTCTCTTATCTTATTTTCTAATCATCCTATCCATATTCTGCCGAAATCTTAAGTGAATCAAACCAGAATATCTCTAGTTTGATTCTCTGCCACTCTCTTCAAAGAATCTCAGTGCTTATCAGAGTTATAGATACATTTGTACTCAAAGAAACTTGTTTAGGGTTATAAAGGTGTGATCGTGTCCTTGGAAATCGATCGGGTGAACTTGTGTCCTGTGAATCAAGTGGTTCTACCCAGAGACCTGAGAATCTGGAGGGTGTACCTCGTTGCCTTGGAATCGAGGGATTGTAATCTAGATTATTATTGAATAGAAAGCCGTACGAGTTGTGCGGGACTGGATGTAGGGTAACACCGAACCAGTATAAAATTCCTGGTGTGTTCTTTCCTTTACTTGCTTTTTATTTATATTTGCATCTGTTTGTGATTCTGTGATTTGATCTGTGATTGTGTATTTGCATTAAGTTAGTTAAATCAATTTAAATCAAAGAAGTTTTAAAGAAATTCTTAAAACACTATTCACCCCCCCTCTAGTGTTAAATAGCCTTAAGATCATCTTCCGCGTCCCTTTCACCTAGATTATAGGAAGAATAGGTACTGCCTAAAACTGAAGTCATACCTGAGCCTGAATTCGTAGTGCCACTCATGGCACTCGAATCAGGTGACTTACCAATAAACGAAGAATGGCAGATACAGACCCTAGCACTACGATGAACAACACTACTGACAGCAACCGATCTTTATGCTTGCCACTCTTTGTTAATGAAGATAAAAATGAAGCTTTGTTATCAATATTACACTCAATATCAATTACTGCAGACGAGCTTGATGCGCCCTGTAAGACATTCTTTTCTTTATAAACATCATTCACTGTAGCATCAGGGTTTACAACATTGCCAACCACATCCCCATCCAATAGAGCACCAGATCTACTCGCAGCCTCTTCATCAATTTCTCCAACCATGCTATATAATCTATCACCATTATAGACCAAGCTTTTTGAAACGTCAGTAAGTGTTGTCGAAACAGCCACTATAGAACATGTTCCAGTCAAACTTATAACATCACTCAATGTGCAATCAGTTGAAGTAACACTCACATCAACTAAATCTGTATCAGACATGCACACATTGAAATATGCACCATCAATAGCATGACGCTCAATTGGAACCACAAAAATCTTTGCACCATCCAAACCCTCCAAATCTCCCTTTTTTTAAACCAATAGAACCCAAGTTATCTCCAACAACATCCAAACCCACCTTAACCCTATTCCTAAATTCAGAAACCATCAAAATAACCATTGCATCATTCAGCAACTTGCTCATGTGCACACTAGTATCAAAGAATGAGTAATCGTACATAAGTCACCAACCATCAAAACACTCGTATTAACCAACCTACAATCCACCATTCCATTTAAATCTCCTTCCAGAATACAAAACCGATCACCATTAACAACCAAACTGCAAGAATTTTTGTAACGACCCGCTATTTCGTGCCATTCACATCCACACATGTCGAACTTGAATTGCTCAAAATATCAGATTGTTGATTTATATTTGGCAAAACTCAGCATATACGGTAAATAAATCAATCACAGAATCATAGACACAGAGTAATATAACAATAAGCAGCGGAAATAGATAAATAGCAGTTCATGAAGCGACTATATAAACAACATAGTTTGAAATAAAATACAACAGAATGTCTCAAATATAGTGTAGTCTCGAATACAAGCAATTACAAACCACTGGATAGCTAAAATCTGAATAGATATAAATGGATCTCCAAGCGAAGCTCCAAACTCCAAAGGTGAGTCTCAAATACTGTGACACTCAGTCTGACCCGAGCGTAAAGCAAAACACAAAACACTCGAGTCAGGATTAACATTCTTATATTAATAAATCCAACTCAAGTGAAATATCAACAGAAATACAAGTAACTTAAAGGATGTTTGGGATACCCATCCTCTAAGGATCCGTGGAACTATCTACTATGTAGTAATATACGCTATTATAATATGTCTATAGTAAAGTAAACTATTAAAATAGCGTTAAGGCCTTACCCATATCCCCCTTAACACATTTTTATAATGTCGTAGTCTATACAGATACTGTAAACTCCACTCGCAAGTGGGCTGTCAGGGAGCACTCCATAGGTATGACACAAAACAAACTCGTAGAGGGCACGATTGGGCATGCGACAAGGCACTCGAGGCAATGCCAGGGTAGATATACCGTTCGCGTATCCGGAATGGTGGTAACGCATAGCAGCTACTATCGCCCACCTCATGACACACTCCCAAATCAAAGGGTGCACCCAATCAAATCACAAAAGCAATAGAATGGTATCGAAGGAATGTGCCCGATCAGAGGAATGACCTCACTTGGCCCCGCGTGGCTCCTGTTTTAGCCGCATCAAGCTGACTCACGGGAGTCAGAGCTACGTAAATACCATATAGAATCTTCACCAAACCATCCTACTTCATTCTGGAATCTCCACCACGTATACAGTTGTTAAAGTGGTTTTCGGTATTGGTAGAGAGTATGACAATATCTGATCCCGGTCTCTTTAACAACCAAACGTTATTATAACACCGTGGTCATTTCATTTCAATTCATATTTCAAAACAAAAATATCATATCTATTTCAAAACTATATCAATACGATATCATTACCCATTTCCAAAATCATAATACTTTCCAAAATTCTAACACTTCTAAAATTATAACATTTTTGAAACCATAACACTTGAAAATCATAACACTTTGAAAATTCATAGCACTTTGAAATCATATTACTCCCCTCAACCAGTTTAGAGATTAAAATAGTATATATAATAAAATAGTTTATAAAATAAATAATTAGTATATTGAAAATAGTTAAAAATTAAAATAGTTTATTTTTTTATTTTATAAAGTAAAATATCAAAATAGTTTTAAATATATTTTAAAATAATTTATATAATAAAATAGTTTCCTCAAATTTCACAAATCGATTCAGATCAGCTCGAATTTTAAAAATTCGATTTAATTTAATCTCAATTCAGCAATTTCAATTCAGTTCAAACCATTTAAAATTTATATCGATTACAATTTAAAGCATTTCAATTTCAATAGATTTCAAAGCTTAAATTCATTTATATTTCAAATTCAACCTGACCATTATTTAATATTAAAAAATTCACTTAGTCAATCCAATATCATTTAAATAAAACCTTAAATTACAATTTATATAAACAAAATATTCCCTTCAATTTATTTACTTGAAATATTTATTTAATCACTTTAAATCAAAAATCAAGTTATAAATCATATCTTTAAAATCACAAATTTCATAAGTTTCAAATCGGTTTTATATAAGAAAATTCAAATAAATTTCCATTTAATTTCTATTTCTATTTCCAACTTAATTTATTAAAATTATTATAAATCTATATCAAAGATATAATATCTAAAAATCAATATTTATTAAAACCACACATATTTCTTTTCAAAACCTTGGAAATCATTTTAATATATATATATATAGACCAATGGTGCCTGTATATAATTTTGTATCCTATGGTCAAGTGATACGGATATTTATCATTTCAATCCGCAATTTAAATACCTACGGGTATATATCTTTTCAACCCACAATCCCAATTTCAATTCAATGAAGATCGCTTGGGTTTATCATTTCAACCCATAACGATTTTCTCCTATTCTACAAAATCGTTCAGGTATGTATCATTTCAACCCATAAGGAACAGGGAACTTGTAGAGTGAGAACAGATATGATAATAATTTAATATATCAACAATAGGCATATAATATCAATAACAATCACATATAATATAAATAACAGGATATGGTGTCATATCCCACAGGTGAACAATTACAGATAATAGCATATCATATATAACAATTTAAATAATTAACAGTTCAAATTAGCAGCATATTTCAATTGTCGTTTCAATTGAAATAAAATTTAATAAATATAAGAACGTTAATCGTGAGTGATTGCTCACCTTTCGAGGCTAGAGATGAACGAGAATGAGATGAGTTACAAATCCAAGCACGGATTCCAAAGCAAAGCAAGATTGAACGCGAATTGGATGAACAAAGCTGATAGATAAGGAATCGATGAGATAATTAGAATGAGCTTGATAGAGACAGAAATATATATATATATTTATTAATATTTCCTTGAAATCAATATTTTAAGTTAAGATAGATATTAAAATAAAATAAACATATATATAATATATTAAATCATAGTATATCTATAACAAAACATTCAAATATATGCATACTTATGTATATATATGCTGATATGACTTTTACATTATACGACTCTACATACATATACATTATACCTATATATATATGTGTGTGTGTGTGTGTGTGTGTGTCTAAACTGATATACAAACTAACCTGTTAAAAATCTTAAGTGAACTTTATATTTATAACTAACATATAATATATTACTAATATATATTAGATATAAATATAAACTGATGTAGACTGTAAACATAGGAAAATAAGCATTTTTACGGCAAAAGGATGATAAGCCTTCCATTGTATAAACATATAAATTATTTTAAACACATATAAAAATACAGTCTATATATATATATAACTTAAAGTTTGTACAAATATAACAACGATTATAATATATATATAAACACTAAACGTAACAGAAATTATACAAACAGTGGATATCGTATACTAACAGTGTATAAATAACATATACAGTATATACCTCTTATAATTTATAACACATATACTAACAGATCATATATATATCGCATATAAACCTATATATATATATACAAACCATATATAAATAACATATACACTATAACCAAATTTTATTATATAAACGAACTTATGTACAAAATCATTAATAACATACATATCAATACATACACTAAACCAAAGTTAATGCTACAGTAACTGCTACAGTAACTTTGCTACAGTGTTTTCAGGATCATCACATAACGAAACTAAAATTTAAAGTAAACCAGGGAATTTTACAAGTCGAGCATTGAACTGATAATGAATTCTGATGAACAAATCAGTGTAAGACCTGTCCTAGACAACGCCTTCTCATAGCTAAAAATGGACTTTGGTACACTGTATTTATCAGAATTTATTGCCTTCTGATGCTATTCTTAACCCATGTATTTTAAATCTTTAGCTTATCATGTAATCCTAAAAAATTAAACAGTCATGAAATAAAATGCAAAGCAGAGAGATAATTCATCACTTAGATAATTAGCCTGCCATCAGGCTTTAATATATTACAAAGATTAAAAAACTTACAGATTAAAAGAAGTAGTCTTCTTCCTTATTGTACACACCTTACACACTTATTTAATATTACACTCAATACTATTAATGGCAGAGAGCTTTCTTGAAGGAGATGAAGAAGTTGGTTCTGAGTCTTATTATATAAACGAGCTTATGTACAAAATCATTAATAACATACATATCAATACATATATCTATTACAAAAATATGCAATCAATCATATTTAAAAATATCAATTATGGATTATAATACACATATATATAGCATATATGTAATGCATATAAAACAAAATAATTTTTTTTTCTAACAAACGAAATATACGGCTGTTGCTCACCTATATATATATATAACAATATGAGAAGCTGCTATAACATATATACTATTGCAACATTTATCCCATTGTAACATATATAATACTGTAAAATGTATACCACTAGCCAAAAGAAGGAGGAGGAAAACAAATTGTGGCTGCTGGGGTTTGCGTGCCGTGGAGGAGGTAGATCTCGGGTTCAAGTAGGCGTGAGGGGAAGGAGTTGCGTGAGTGGATGTTAGGCTGTCGCAAGGCGGAGTGGCATACGACGGAGGTGGCAAAGGCCGGGGGCTAAGCAAGGGGAAAGGAAAGGCGGTGGGACAGGCTGTAGGTTTGCAAGGCACAGGTCGAGGTGGAGGAGGAGATCCACGCATATGGTGGCGAAAGGGTAGGAGCGGAGGTGGATTTGGTCACGGTGGAGCTGCGTGCTTGGGGTAGCATGGCGTGGTAGCGGGGTACTAGTCGAAGTGAGGAGGTGGTGGCTGATCGGCTAGGCAAGGAGGTGGGCGGCTTCGAATAGGAATGCAACGTCCATTTTTTTTATGGAAAGTGAAATTAGCAAGGGGAAAGATGAGCAAAAGGCAAGGAAGAAGAGGAATAGAAATCCTCTCAGAGTAATATATAATAATAACCTTTATGATTCATATTATACGTTGGTTTCGAGTAACAGCAATTGGAAATAGCAAGAGACGTGGAAGCGCACCAATGAAATTTCAATAGATGGGAATAGGAATGTCAGGGCATGGAAATTTATGAGAGAAGAAAAACGCTGACCGTTTGAATTTCGACCGTTGGGCAATTTGAATAGAAAGAGGAACTAAAGGCTTCAAACGGATACCGATACGGCTAGCCGTTTCACGGTTTCCACCGCGTACCGAACACCGAAGCACACAAATGAATATATTATGGAGATCGGCACGATGAGACGATCAAAACGGTACAGAGATATCAGTGATAGGATCATCCGATCAAAAGTCGATATTCGGTACTGAAAATGCTGCTAATTTGCTGAAAATAAGATAACCAGAGCAATAACAGTCCAAATTTAAAGAAACAAATATGATGTCTCACTCAGGAGATGATTTACAAATTTATTATATAAAAATATTTAGATTCCAATAAAGTTTTATTTACATCAAATTTGAACTGATTTAAATTGAAATTAAGATTACACAATAAAACTAAACTTCCATATTATCTGATGAAAATTTACCATTTGCTATGTTAAAATAGACGTATTCCAAATATTAAATTTTCATTTCCAAATTTTATTATTTAAAATTTCACAAAAATTTAGTTAATTACGTTATTTAAAATCGTTAAAATATACGGGTTGTCATAGTTTTTGTTATGAACATATATATCACTAGAGTCATACTGTACTATATCTACATCCAAACTACCAAATGAACCAACCTCGTCAACCTCCTTGTCAACAACTCTACCATCAAAAACCTCAAATAAACTGTTAGTATAAGCATTACAATCATAGACATGATTCCTTGAACTATTATCAAGCACCAAAGATTCAGATGAGAAAGGAGCAATAGCGATAACATCATTACACTATATATTCACATCTGCATCTAGCAGAGAAACAACCTCTCTAAACCCACCCACCTCAGACTTATTGTTCACTAAAAAACCATCCGAAGACCCTCTATCAATTACAAAACCTTTAGACAGATCAAATTCCTCTCCTGAATCCTCCAGTGAACTTATACAATCAAAACTGTTGGTAGTGTGACTAACTCTACTCCCCATATTACAAGATTTAGCTCTCAGTTTACTATTATGAACATGAAAAAAATCTTTACCCAGCTCGCACAAATGAATTGCAGAACCAACATCACAAACTGCACACCCATTATCAAGCATTATATCCTTGGTTTCCAGAGAATGAGGTACCAATCTACATTGTAAAACAGCAGGGTCAAAAAGCAATGGATTAAAATATTTCAACTCCTCTCTCAAATCAGCAACAGAGACATCTGAAGTTTCATTGACACCAACAAAATCACCAGAAACCCCATTGCATCCATTAGATACAAGTACCACGTCCATAGACGATTCATCACTATCCAAAGAAGAAACAGAATCTCCAAAATAATCTTCAGGATCTCCAAACTTCTTTTTGTAATTTCTACCAATATTAACTGCATTGATTACATCAAAATGCTTGAACAAGTCCTCCAAGAATTCGATACCTTCATTCCTCTATATCTAGAGATAATCTAACAAGAATCTCTTTAACTTCATACATTTTAAAACAAATAGAAATCCATGGTCAGTGATAGAAAGGCTTATGCGATCGCTAGAATTAGGATTTAATTTCAGTGAACAATCGACCTTTCTATGACCAAAGAAATCACACCCGAAACATCTAACAGGTTCACGACAGTCCTTAGCCAAATGGTGATAGTCCTCACATCGAAAAAATATTCTTTTCCCCTTTCTTGAATCTACCCAATTCTTAAATTTAGCCTTTTGGTTGAGAAATTGAGGAGAAGAAAACTTCGATTCCTTAACCACTTGGGCATAGGTACGATAGGAAGAAGAATCGTAATCGACAAAAGAATCAGAATTCGAAAGAACAGAGAAGCGAGGGTGCGCGAATGAGAAAGAAGGAGGCGAGAAATTGAAAGATGAAGGTGAGAAATTGAAAGCAGCTGTCGCCATTATTAAACATACAGTATATTTAAAATGATTTTATAATTTGCAATTAAAAATTTAACTAAATATATAATTCAATTGAGAAAATTCTAGAAAAAAATTTTAAGCCTTAAATGTGTCTAAGGTACCTTTACAAAAAATTTCATATTTTTATAACTTAATTTATTAATTTTTATAATTAATTTTTTTCGACCTGCAATCAATTATTTAATTAAAAATAAAATTTCAACTGAGAAAATTCCAGAAATTTTTCCTAAGCCTAAAATATGTCTCAGGTACTTTAGAAAAAGTTTATAATTTTTTTAATTAATTTCATATTTGTAATAATTAATTTTATTTCGGGCAGTTATCAATCATTTAATGATAAATGTTATCTTAATTGAGAAATTTCCATAAATTATTTTTAGCCCAAAATGTGTTTCCATATTTTCTAAAATTATAAAACTTGTAATTTTTCATATAATTATTATACATTAGTTTATTATGGTAGAAATTGTTTTATTCAATAATATATATACATGCATATATACATATACATACATACATATATATATATATATATATTCATTTGCATATATTAATATCTTGTTTTGCCATATTGTACAAGCATATATTTGAATAAAATATAGTATATATAAAATGAGCTAAAGTGACTGTTCCAATGTAAATCTCAGCATCTACATACGGGCACATTATACCCTTCACGGATTATCATGTAACGACCCCGGATTTTATATATATTTAAATTGATAATTAAAGTAATTTTTGAATTAAAATTGTAAATTAATTGTAAATTGAAGCGAGTTTCCCCAATTCAAACAGAATATATATTAAATCATATGAATTTACATATTGTATATATGTGATTTGGATTTGAATTTCAAGAAAACAGTTAATAATAATTTGGATATATGTGTGTGTGTGTGTGTATATATATTGAGTTTGAATAAAATTTTAACTAAATGGTTTAAAGATAAATTATAAAATATAAAGTAGACATTCGCCAAATTTTAACAATATATTAAATATAGAAAATTCACTTATATTATAAATTAATAAGTATAAGAAGAAATACATTCAAATAACAAATATATATATGAAACAAATGAAGTATAAAAATATACACTTATAAAAAAGAAAAAAATATATATAAATATCAATGTACAAATATGGATAAGTATGTAAACAAATTAAACTTGATGTGAATAATAATATGGAAGAAGTATATACACATAAGTATGAACACTTGAAGAAAATAATAATGTACACATGAAGGAAGCTTGCAAGAGAAGGAGCAAATAAAGTATAATTTGTACAAGCCATCACAAAAAAAAAGAATCACGTCAGCCCCAAAAGAGGGAACAAAAAATCTCTGATATAGGGTACAAGCATTAATATCACCTTGTACAAATTTTATCATCACCCAGTACAAAGATTTATCACCTGTAAACTCATTCTTTTATCAGCCTCAATTCATTTTGCTTCGTCCATTCCAATCTGGAAACAAAAATCTGAAGCAAACAATATCATTCAAAACTTAAACAAAGCTTCAATATAAACAACACAATTAAGACAAACCAGAAATCAAAGAAAGAAAGAAAAAGTTCATGTCTGTTTCAAAGAGGCTCTGTTTTCTGGAATCAAGGTGAGAAAACTACCTTGTTAAAGCTTAAAATCTGATTTGACCTTGCAAGTGTGCTGTGAGAATTTCTGGTATGAATGTGAGTGTGTTGTATGTGCATGTTTGATTTATAGGCTATGCTGGCCTTTGTTTGATTACAGGCTTCCAAACCCTGTTCATAAATCAAAATCCCCTTCTAAAATTCATTTTAGACCTTAGAATCCAAATAAAATTTGTTTATACAAATCCAGATCCAAGTTTTAAAAGTAGTTTTAAGATAAATTTGAGGATAATTTATACTGGGAAGAAGAAAAATAGTAGAGCTTAAAAACATGTTTAAAAAAATTCCAGTTCTCAGTTTTCTTCAAAGCTGGGTGAGCAAATTTTTTTTAAAACCAGACTTCTTGTTCTTACCAGTAAGTACACATTCAACTTTATAAATTTGAATCTGTGTGTTTGATTTATAATCAGTATGTGCTGAATAGATAGTCCTGTGTAGGTTCTGTTGTTTTGAGAAATTGTATATGGTTTGTTCTTCAGTAATTCTAGTTTCTGAGCAAAGGAAAGTAGAAAATTTAATACGTCTTCATATAGAACATTTTAAACTTAGGATTTTAAAAAAATTATGTTTGTTTAAACTTAAACCATGGTCCAGAATTTTGTTAGCTTGAAAATGAAGGAACTCGACAGTGTAAACTCATTTTACAGTCAAAGAAGAAATCATATGATTTATTCAAGTAGTTTAAATTATAGATTTGATTATACAACTTGTATAAGCATACAAAGATAGGATTTTTAAACTTAATAAGATGATTTTTAATTAAGTATCTCAGAGGCAGTTCATATTTGGACAAAATATGCTTTTGAATCGATTACTGGTGATCGAACGAATGTTGAGTGTTGAAATTTTGATCGAAGCTGGCTTGGCCATCAATGAAGTCGAGAAAATTGTAATATAATTTTTCTATTGCATGAGATGTAAGAACGAGGAAAGACTAGGGTTTAATGATTGGGTTCTATCGTGATCTGGAACGAGGTGATTTTCGTCACCTCTGTTAGACCGAGTTGAACGAAACTGAGGGTGGTGGAAGAACAAGGGGTTGACGTGGTGAGGCCGGAGTTTCGACGTCTCTGATGGTCAGAGGTGGGGTGGCGAGATGTTTTTTCTGGTGATCGAATTGGGTTCCAGGTGATCGAATAGCTCGATTTTAATTTTCAGAGAAGTTCGTCGATCTGGGTGTTCGCCTGAGGTGAGGAGGTCAGTGGCGACTTGGTGGTGTTCGACGACTTGGTTGGAGGTGGCCAGCGCGACTGTGCACGTGCACGACACCAAAGCTGGTGTCAGATGTTTGTTTGGGGAGGAAGGTGTTCGACTCGAAGTCGATCTCGGGAAAACTGGGTTCTGGCTCGAGTGTAGACTCGTGTCATTTCGAGTGTTACCGGGTTGTTTTTTTTAAAAACAAATTTTTTAAAAAAACTGAAGCTATCGGGTAATTTAGCGGAAAACTCGAAGCAAGTGAGGAAAGTTCTCGGGTGTTACCCGAAGCAGCTCTCGAGTGATGACATTTTCCAGTTTTAACTTTGAAATCTAAGTCGAAATTGATTTTTAAAATTATTCTTTCCAAATGAATGATTGTTGATAAGTTGAAAATGGTAATCAAAGGTTTTAAAATAATTTAAATTATTTAAGTTGAGAATATTTTAAACGTATATTTTCAGAAGTTTGTTTTAAACAAAATTTAACCAAGTAATTAAGGAGATGATTAAATATTTTACATTTTTAACTTAACTTAAAAGTAATTCAATTAATGTATTGTTAATGTTAACTAAATAATCGATGAATTATAATTACTTAATAGTTATAGAATAATTAATTTAAGAGTAATTAATTATTAATTTAAGTTAATTAATTTATAATTTAAGATAAATTAATTAAGGTAATTAATTAAGAAATAATTAATCTATGAAGGTGATTAAGATTTAATTAATTAATAATTAAGGATTAATTAATTTGGAATTAAGGATAATTAATCATTAATTAAAGAAATATATATATATATAATTGTTAGATGATTGATTGTTATTGAAATGCTTTGAGTAGTTTGATATCCATGTTTGTGATTGTGATATAAATTACTTTGTGCTGAGCTGTGATTTCTGTTTTTGTGATATATATTATTATGTGAATATGAAAACCCTTTGGCCGTAAAACGGCACTTGAATTTCGATGCGACAGGGAGTCGGATTCCAGTTTGTTATCCGAAACCCACATCGAATCGTAATGATGAATCCTTGTGATTGATAAATTGATTTTATTTGTGAATCTGTAAATGGGGATAAGCATTATAGTTTATATCGCTTATCAAATATATTACTGTATTTGAATCTGTGATGATTTGTAATGTTGCACTATATTGTGTAAAACCCCTGGACCATACTTTACACACACAAATGTGGATTTCAAGAGGAAATCGGTTAAATCACGAATATTTTGAAATGGCTTCAAAAGATGAATTTTTGATCTAAATGATTTTGGAAATGAATTTGGGTTAAATGTTAAAAGCTTTTGAAAAAGAAAATTTTAAAGATAAAAGTTATTTTGAATAACTGAGTAAAGTTTTTCAATTTAAATAATTTAGTTTGAATTTAAAAGGCTATAACTTGTGTAATTTGATCGGATTTTTCCGAAACGAAAAGTATTTGTTTTCAAACAATAATAGCTTTCATATAAGGAAAGGACTTTCAAATTGTGTTAAAAGGATTTCAAATTTGAAATGAAAATAGTTTGGAAAACTATGAATGATATATCTTTGTATAAAAGAATTGAATTGAAAATAGAATTGTTTTGAAAGCTATAAATTAAATCTTTGTTTAAAGATTGGACGAGTTAATCCGAATTGAAGTGGAAATCAATTTGAAAACCTATGAATAGATCTTTGTGAAACTAGGTGAACTTTGTGAAATGAATCTTTTGTGTAAAAGATTAAAATGGTAATGTGTTTAAACCATTTGAAGAAAAGTTTTGGGTAATAAGTTGTGACTTAATTGAAATCCCAATATCCATATGTTTTTAAATATCGCGCTCATTATTCGGTTTAGCCGGGAGAGGACCTTTGTGTCATATGACCCATTCTGAATAATGATACGACGTTATGGAGAGCATTTGAAGACCAGTGGTGAAGACCGGATATTTTCGAAAACGAAAGGACAACTCGTCGAATGTCTCTGCATCGACTGGCCCCGATATAGAGATTTTAGCACCCTTTGTGATGGGAAGTCCGGACGTGATTAGAAATTATCCGGATTTGCAAGGGCTTCTTCGGAAGTGCCTTCGGTTCTGTTCGAACCCGGAACAGACTTGTATGGTTACATGTCTGACATTACACTTTGAGATATAAAGCTAATTTCTTTCAAATACATTTCTGTTTGGTGGCGGAGAATTTATTCTCTTAGCTTAACACCCTTCTCTGAGATGTACGAGCTCAGAGGTTATGTAGTTGAAGGTTATCAGTGATATGCTCCCAATTTGGTAGTGTGATTGCTGATCATTTGTTGATCAAAGCATGGCTTTGTGAAAAAGCGTAGCTGTAACGACCCAGAATTTTGAACAAATTAAATTGAAAATATTTAATTTATTTTAAATATTTGAATGATGATTTAATTTGAATCCCCGATATAACTTTGAATTTGACGATTAAATTATAAAATTTAATCTATTGAATATTGAATAAAAAATTTGAATCTCCAATTTTAAGCTGAAGAAAAATATTTCAAAAGCTTATAAAATTCGTATTGATGATACTGAAGATAATAGAAGCTTCAGAATTGAGTTTGAAACTGTTTTGTTCAGTTTTGAATTTATATCGTTTAAATTGAATTTAAAAAAAAATAGTCGTCCGAGGCACAGTCTCGGAATTCGACGAAACCAGTTCCATTGGGTCCGTAATATTGAATTATTACTGGATTTCCAATTTCATATTTTTCGGAGTTAATACGCGACCGCACGGTGAGTAAACGTGTTGGATTTTAAATCGAAATTCAATTTAAAAATTTAACTTTTAAATTGCTGCCTACACACGTTCATTCCTCCATCCACGCCTTGAATCACGCAAAGATTCTTTCTTCAGCCACCCTAGTTTTCTTAGCAGACCTATCCTCTGTTAATCGCGTACGCTTGTTCCCCCTTTCAAATTATAAGAAAACGAAATCTGCTCGTCTTCGTTCGGAAATCAAAATTGTTCAAACAAAGTTAAATGGCCGACACTTAAAATCTTGTTCCCTTCCCCTCTCATTTTTATTAAATCAGTTCGAAAAAAAAAAATTGAACGCGGGGATTCAAGTAAATCGAACGCGCCCTCTGTCTCTCTCGAATCAACCACAGCTAATCGATCTTGTTCCACAATCGAACCATCGCGATCGACGCGACTGGGATGGGAGGGATTCGCGTGATGTTTGCGGCGTGCCTAGGGTTTCGCGACTCATGGAGGATGTCGATTTCGTGGTCGAGTAAAAGGGGGGCTCGCGTACGCGCGAACGTACGCGTGGATGTGGCTGACGTGGGGTATCGGCGAAGTCAATCGAGGCAAGGCTCGCGGCAGTTGAGGTGGGGTTTCCGATGCAGTGGTGGCAGCACGGTTGAAGTGTATCGCGACGTCGATGATTTCGAAGGCACGGCTAAAGGCGATTTCGAGATGATGATGTCGATTTCAGTTCGAACTCGAGCTGGGTGAGTGTCGCGGCAATTCGAGAAGGTTTCATGATGATAGTATTGGGATTTCCGAAAGGAAATGTTTTGATGTAGTATTGGGATTTATATATCTATCTAAATCTGAATCCCTATACTAGTGATTTTGAGTCATCGTAACGATGTTTTACGTAACATTCGTTTTGACTCAAATAAATGTTGTTATAGTAAATGGTTTCCTTAAAGAACGAAATATATACTTAATATTGATTTAAGTATATCGAATATTTTCCAAGTGTTGAAAATAAATAGATTTGTGAAACACTTATTTTTAAATAAATATGGAATTGCTTTTCCAATATGAAATGAACGTTTTGAGGTTTATCTCTGTAAAGATAAATTGAAAGTGAATATTGAAATCGATTTGAAAATCGTATATCAGTAGATATTTTGAAATATAAATTCACTATGGAATTCATAAAGGAAATGGAAACTGTTTAGAAAAATAAACGTTGATTTATTTTTGAAGTGTGGAAAATTATATATCTAGTAAAGATATTTTTGGAAAATAAATAATTTGGAAAATTATTTGGAATCTGATGATGTTGCGCATCTTTATTGATAGTTAAATAACCGACTACCAATAACTACCTTGAATGGGTATTTGTTGTGAATTGGATGAATTTGAATGCCACACTTATTTTTGAAAAATCGCTCACTATTCGGGTTAGCCGGGAAAGGACCATGGGGTCGTATAACCCATTCCGAATATGTGATACGTCGTTATGGATCGCATTTGATGACCGGTGTTGAAGACCGGATATTTTTGAAAACGGAAGGATTACCGTCGAGTTACTCTACATCGGCTGATCTCCGATTTAGAGGTTTTTATCACCCTTAGTGACGGGAAGTTCGGACGTGATTAGAAAATTATCCGGATGTGCAAGGGCTTCGTGAGAAGTGCCTTCGGTTCTGTTCGATCCCGGAACAGACTTGTATGGATTGTGTGTCTAACGTTACAAATTTGAGATATAAAGCTGATTTCTTTCAAATACATTTCTGTTGGTGGCGGAGAATTTATTCTCTTAGCTTAACACCCTTCTCTGAGATGTACGAGCTCAGAGGTTATGTAGTTGAAATTCATCAGCGATATATTCCCAATTTGGTAACATGGCATACTGAGTGTTGCTGTGAAATGATCAGTGTTTGATCATTTGTGATATGATCATTTGTTTGATCTTATATCTTTGTGATCATAGGTTGATCATTTGTTTGACCCGAAGCATGGCTTTGGTGACAAAGCGTAGCTTTGTGGACGAGACTTCGTCGAGCCTCACACCCCGGAAATGGTCAAAACAGGAAGGATGCAGCAAGGTTCTAGGGAGTAGCGCCCCTTAGTGTATGTCATTCTTTCTGGATAGAGGTGGTATCATGGTATGGAGCCCAGATACTTAACCTATGTTGATACTACTTATTATGTGGTTTGTTGCGAATCGGGGATCCTCGGGAAGATCGGTTACGATCGGGGGATGGCATATGCGTGTCAGTAGTTACCTATTTTTGCAGAGGTAACCCGGCCTTGTGTTGGCAGAGATCCGGTTAGGTTCTCGGGTCGCCTTTCCAGGGGCGTACCTATCGTGGCAATGGGAAGTTCCTTGGCCTGACCATTTGTTGGAAATCCAAAGAAACAATACGTGACTTGTACGGTTTTAGTTGTATTACCTGCTATGGAATGTGGCGGTAACCTGCTATTGAACATAGTAGCTATAGTAGGCATACGATACTGGTCGTATGTTGGCTAAGATTAATATTATACTTTCGAAATGTTTTCTACACTATGCACTAATAATAATATCAAAAAGGATTTGATTTTGCGTAGTAAGCATCTTTGACTATCATAAGAAGAAATCTCCTCCAATTCTGCGTTTGCATTGTGTGTGTGGCGGGAGGTCTTATGGTAGTTTCATTTTCCAAAAGCATTTCGAATTGACTTTAAAATTATTTTGTTGTTATAAAAAAATAACTGTTTTACGATCTCACACCAGTCACCATGACTGACTCGGAGTATATTGTTTCCCTTCTAAACTCTGGGTGCCCACCAATTTCCACAGGGGCAGTCTAGAGTTATGTTATCAGGATATTCTGGATATTCTAGAGCTTTGGGAGCAAGCTGGATGGCGAGACGTAGTATTTGAATCTGATATTATTTATTCCGCTGTGTATTCTGTATGAGGACAAGTTTATATAACTGTCCATTGTTGTATATTGACTCTGATGATTAATGTATGTATAAACTGATATAGCTCTTTGTTTTAAAAGACTAGTGTTTATTTATTATATATTGTTCCGCTGCGATGTGTAAGATTCTGATATTGTTTTCTGTTTCTGTTGTTGTTCTTTCTTTCTCTTCTCTCTTTTCTTTTGTTTTCTTCTTTCTAAAACCCTAAGAATTCGGTTTTCCGGCATTCGTTGCTCGGCAGTTGATACAGTGGACGTATCGATGTCGATTTTTGGAAGTCGAAGAATCGGGTCCTTACAAAGTGGTATCAGAGCATATGGTTAAGCGACAACCCTGCTCTGTTGGGTGTTACTCATTAGAGATGGAGTCAGTAGTACTCTAGAATGAGTTGAGTGTAATAATAGATATGAGCGCGTATTTGTTATTTGAATATAAAATTGTTTTGTATTGTGTTGACTTATCGGTTGATTGTTTATAGATTCTGGTCGGTGCAGTCTAGCTAACTGTGTTGATAGGAGTTTCTAAACTCTAAACAAGATAAACCGACACAGTATTGTTTTAAAATAGGGTGAATGAAATAATTTTACCCAAAACTATTTTTGTATAGAAAAGAAATGATTTCCTATGAATTATTATAGTATATGGATGCTTGTTTGTTAAGAAAGTAATAATATTGAAATGTTATCATTATTATATAAAATTGAATAAGAAATTGAAATCGTAACTCCAAAGTTAAGAAAATAAATTCAGATACAAATGAAATTAAAGAATGTAAATTATAAATGTGATTTGTAATTTGAAACGGAATTCCAGAGAAGTTTTTGGAAATGTTTTGAAAAGAATTTGAAAATTTTGGAGATTTGGAAAGTTTAAATCCTTTTTGATTTGAAAATGAATTTCAAAGGTTTGAAAAGTATTTTGGAGAGATGAAAGCTCTAAACTCTTTTCGGTCGCTGGAAAATAACTTCGGTAATGACTGCAGCATCATCGATGTTCATTTTCGGGTTTCCAAAAGAGGAATTGCTGCCAAATTGTTTTAAGTAAAAGTTGTTGGGAAAAATTTTGTGTTTTGTTTTGAAATTCAAAGGATAAATTGAATTGTTTTCAAAAATGGTTTAGAAAAAGTTGAAAAGACTCTGGAATCCTATTTAAAATATTTATGAAATAAGAAATAAGTTCATAACTTATACCATTTGAATTTTGATAGAATAAATTTAACTTAAGGAATGAAGTTAAATCAAAGTAAGTATAAGTGAATCAATTAAATAAAGTGAAAAGATTACTTAAAGAAAATTTATTAAGTTGAAAATAAATTTGGAGTAGTAACAAATAACTGGAATTAAAACTGAATGTTAAAAACAAAAATTGAATTTGTAAGTGGATTAGTAATTGAAATGAATTAGTAATTGAAACTAATCTAAAAAGAGCAGTTATGAATGAAAGTTGTTTGGTTAATAAAATAAACTGAATGAAAATGAATATGTATAACTTCAACAGTGAAGTAAAAATGATATAAGTAGTTTATATTGAAAATTTTGTGATAGAATTGGCAAAATGGTTTGAATATGTAACTAGATATTATGGCTAGTAAGATATACAGGTGTATAGGGAAATTGGAATTTTGATTTCAAAGATAATTTGAATTGCTTGACAAAAGGTAAGTATTTGGATTATAATATGAGTTTTTGATGATTTCTTGTCTAACCGCTTGGCTTTTTCCTTTTCTTTTTGAAATCTGAGAGTCCGTAGGGACGTTTTGTAGCCGTACCGTATTAGCCGCGCAAAGGAGACGCTGGCGAAATTTTTCGAAAATTTAGAGTGTTAGAAAATTTTGAGAAAATTTTTAAAGTTTAATTTGAATTTGAATTTGAATTTAAATTTGAATTGGGAAGTAAAACAATGTTGTTTCGAAACTTATAATTGAAGTTGGAAAGTTAGTTGAATAAATAACGAATCTTTAATAGAAAGATTTGTTTTGAAAATTTGATAAAACTACTAGATGTTGAAGAAAATAGTAGACGAGTTAAGGACCATTTTTTCCTAACTTGTAATTTCGGGACGAAATTCTTTTAAGGAGGGAAGTTTGTAACGACCCAGAATTTTGAACAAATTAAATTGAAAATATTTAATTTATTTTAAATATTTGAATGATGATTTAATTTGAATCCCCGATATAACTTTGAATTTGACGATTAAATTATAAAATTTAATCTATTGAATATTGAATAAAAAATTTGAATCTCCAATTTTAAGCTGAAGAAAAATATTTCAAAAGCATTTAAAATTCGTATTGATGATACTGAAGATAATAGAAGCTTCAGAATTGAGTTTGAAACTGTTTTGTTCAGTTTTGAATTTATATCGTTTAAATTGAATTTAAAAAAAAATAGTCGTCCGAGGCACAGTCTCGGAATTCGACGAAACCAGTTCCATTGGGTCCGTAATATTGAATTATTACTGGATTTCCAATTTCATATTTTTCGGAGTTAATACGCGACCGCACGGTGAGTAAACGTGTTGGATTTTAAATCGAAATTCAATTTAAAAATTTAACTTTTAAATTGTTGCCTACACACGTTCATTCCTCCATCCACGCCTTAAATCACGCAGAGATTCTTTCTTCAGCCACCCTAGTTTTCTTAGCAGACCTATCCTCTGTTAATCGCGTACGCTTGTTCCCCCTTTCAAATTATAAGAAAACGAAATCTGCTCGTCTTCGTTCGGAAATCAAAATTGTTCAAACAAAGTTAAATGGCCGACACTTAAAATCTCGTTCCCTTCCCCTCTCATTTTTATTAAATCAGTTCGGAAAAAAAAATTGAACGCGGGGATTCAAGTAAATCGAACGCGCCCTCTGTCTCCCTCGAATCAACCACAGCTAATCGATCTTGTTCCACAATCGAACCATCGCGATCGACGCGACTGGGATGGGAGGGATTCGCGTGATGTTTGCGGCGTGCCTAGGGTTTCGCGACTCGTGGAGGATGTCGATTTCGTGGTCGAGTAAAAGGGGGGCTCGCGTACGCGCGAACGTACGCGTGGATGTGGCTGACGTGGGGTATCGGCGAAGTCAATCGAGGCAAGGCTCGCGGCAGTTGAGGTGGGGTTTCCGATGCAGTGGTGGCAGCACGGTTGAAGGGTATCGCGACGTCGATGATTTCGAAGGCACGGCTAAGGGCGATTTCGAGATGATGATGTCGATTTTAGTTCGAACTCGAGCTGGGTGAGTGTCGCGGCAATTCGAGAAGGTTTCACGATGATAGCAGTAAGACAGCAACGAATGCATACAGTGTAGGCTCCAGTGGTGTTCGATAAGGATTATTGCAGTAAGGTATATTCTATTAATTTTAGTTTATTGTAGTAAATTACATATCTGTACACATATTTGAGGAACAGAGATGTTTAGAATTCGTCAACGTACTGTTTAAGATATGGGATATATACATATATAATTATTTTAATTTATCAGATAAGAAATTTAGTTTCAAATTTAATAATTGAAATTAGTTTAAAACAAAACCATTGAAAATAATTTATTAAGGGAAATTTGGTTAGATAAATTTATTAAAAGAAAATTGGTTTAAAATAAAATCTTGGGATAACTAAAATTACCAAACGAAAATTTATAGTTTGATTTAATACGAGTATTAATAATTTGTATAATATTTATACAAGGGCTATAAATCGAGAAAACAAGTCAAGATGGAAATGGGATGGCAAAATAAAATCTAAGGTGAGATTTTTCTCACTCAAAATATATTTGGTATTACAGTTATTGATTTGACTGATATGATTGCTATTTGGATGTGATATTAGATATAGTAGGATATATCTATATATATAGCAATATATACATATTGGCATATGTATATATTGGATTGATTGATTTCCCACCTCGTATAGCGGATGAGACCCTATTGCGCCGTTAGTAAGCGGATTTTTTTTATAAAACCCATATACCGCGATATTCCACCTCGAAGTGGAATTGGTATTGTGCTAACGTCTTTGGATGTAGGGAAACAGGTTGGAGGGATCCAACTGGATTCCTCACCAGTATTTATTTATTTACAGATATTGTGATGTATATTCTGTTATCATATGATGTTATATGATGTATGGTTGTCGTGATTGACGAATTGGTGCGTTGCATCATTGGATTCATTTTTGAAATTTAAAAATAACGATGTTGATTTTAAAAGAGAATTTTTAAAGTGATTATTTGAAAATATACGTTTTATTTAAATTGTTGAATTGATTTATTTTAAATAAGTAAACGTTAAAACTTTAAAGTTATAAAAGTTAAGTTTTGTGAATTTTAACCAAAAAGTAAATTCTTTTGAAATAAATAGTTAAGAAATTTATAAAAAATGGTTTTAAATGGGAATTTTTGAATTATTAAAAACGATGTATGTAAAAGATGTACAAGATTGATATTTATAACTCTAAAATGTTGGTATTATAAAACGAGTTTTTATAAGCGTTAAAATGAATTTTTAAGAATTTATAAATAAATGAAATTTATAAATTGTGAACTTATAAATGGAAATGATTTTGTAAAATAAAAGAATTATAAGTATTTAACTTATAATTATGGATTGTTGGTATAAGATTTGAGTTATGAATCGAATTGTTAATAAAGGAGATTTATTAAATTGAAGTTGTTAGAAAATAGAAATAGAATTTATAAACGTTGTTTTATAAATTCGAAATCAATTGGATTTGATAAATTAAATATAGAAGGTTGTTAAAGGAGATATATTCACGATTTTGGATAGCGAATTATTATTGAAATAAAATGTGTAGAAAATAGTGAAATGTAATTAGTGAAGTATATTCACGATTTTGGATAGTGAATATATCGTTAAGTAAAATGGATAGTTTTGGGAAAGTGACATTGAAAATGAAGTTAAACATTTTAAAGATGTTTTTAAATGTATTATGATATCGAATACATAGATTTCAACATTTTTATTGTTGAAATAGACGTTTTCGAGGAATAAGGAAATGATGGACTATAACACTGTTGTTATAGTAAATGATTTCCGAAAGGAAATGTTTTGATGTAGTATTGGGATTTATATATCTATCTAAATCCGAATCCCAATACTAGTGATTTTGAGTCGTCGTAACGATGTTTTACGTAACATTCGTTTTGACTCAAATAAATGTTGTTATAGTAAATGGTTTCCTTAAAGAACGAAATATATACTTAATATTGATTTAAGTATATCGAATATTTTCCAAGTGTTGAAAATAAATAGATTTGTGAAACACTTATTTTTAAATAAATATGGAATTGCTTTTCCAATATGAAATGAACGTTTTGAGGTTTATCTCTGTAAAGATAAATTGAAAGTGAATATTGAAATCGATTTGAAAATCGTATATCAGTAGATATTTTGAAATATAAATTCACTATGGAATTCATAAAGGAAATGGAAACTGTTTAGAAAAATAAACGTTGATTTATTTTTGAAGTGTGGAAAATTATATATCTAGTAAAGATATTTTTGGAAAATAAATAATTTGGAAAATTATTTGGAATCTGATGATGTTGCGCATCTTTATTGATAGTTAAATAACCGACTACCAATAATTACCTTGAATGGGTATTTGTTGTGAATTGGATGAATTTGAATGCCACACTTATTTTTGAAAAATCGCTCACTATTCGGGTTAGCCGGGAAAGGACCATGGGGTCGTATAACCCATTCTGAATATGTGATACGTCGTTATGGATCGCATTTGATGATCGGTGTTGAAGACCGGATATTTTTGAAAACGGAAGGATTACCGTCGAGTTACTCTACATCGGCTGATCTCCGATTTAAAGGTTTTTATCACCCTTAGTGACGGGAAGTCCGGACGTGATTAGAAAATTATCCGGATGTGCAAGGGCTTCGTGAGAAGTGCCTTCGGTTCTGTTCGATCCCGGAACAGACTTGTATGGATTGTGTGTCTGACGTTACAAATTTGAGATATAAAGCTGATTTCTTTCAAATACATTTCTGTTGGTGGCGGAGAATTTATTCTCTTAGCTTAACACCCTTCTCTGAGACGTACGAGCTCAGAGGTTATGTAGTTGAAATTCATCAGCGATATATTCCCAATTTGGTAACGTGGCATACTGAGTGTTGCTATGAAATGATCAGTGTTTGATCATTTGTGATATGATCATTTGTTTGATCTTATATCTTTGTGATCATAGGTTGATCATTTGTTTGACCCGAAGCATGGCTTTGGTGACAAAGCGTAGCTTTGTGGACGAGACTTCGTCGAGCCTCACACCCCGGAAATGGTCAAAACAGGAAGGATGCAGCAAGGTTCTAGGGAGTAGCGCCCCTTAGTGTATGTCATTCCTTCTGGATAGAGGTGGTATCATGGTATGGAGCCCAGATACTTAACCTATGTTGATACTACTTATTATGTGGTTTGTTGCGAATCGGGGATCCTCGGGAAGATCGGTTACGATCGGGGGATGGCATATGCGTGTCAGTAGTTACCTATTTTTGCAGAGGTAACCCGGCCTTGTGTTGGCAAAGATCCGGTTAGGTTCTCGGGTCGCCTTTCCAGGGGCGTACCTATCGTGGCAATGGGAAGTTCCTTGGCCTGACCATTTGTTGGAAATCCAAAGAAACAATACGTGACTTGTACGGTTTTAGTTGTATTACCTGCTATGGAATGTGGCGGTAACCTGCTATTGAACATAGTAGCTATAGTAGGCATACGATACTGGTCGTATGTTGGCTAAGATTAATATTATACTTTCGAAATGTTTTCTACACTATGCACTAATAATAATATAAAAAAGGATTTGATTTTGCGTAGTAAGCATCTTTGACTATCATAAGAAGAAATCTCCTCCAATTCTGCGTTTGCATTGTGTGTGTGGCGGGAGGTCTTATGGTAGTTTCATTTTCCAAAAGCATTTCGAATTGACTTTAAAATTATTTTGTTGTTATAAAAAAATAACTGTTTTACGATCTCACACCAGTCACCATGACTGACTCGGAGTATATTGTTTCCCTTCTAAACTCTGGGTGCCCACCAATTTCCACACGGGCAGTCTAGAGTTATGTTATTAGGATATTCTGGATATTCTGGAGCTTTGGGAGCAAGCTGGATGGCGAGACGTAGTATTTGTATCTGATATTATTTATTCCGCTGTGTATTCTGTATGAGGACAAGTTTATATAACTGTCCATTGTTGTATATTGACTCTGATGATTAATGTATGTATAAACTGATATAGCTCTTTGTTTTAAAAGACTAGTGTTTATTTATTATATATTGTTCCGCTGCGATGTGTAAGATTCTGATATTGTTTTCTGTTTCTGTTGTTGTTCTTTCTTTCTCTTCTCTCTTTTCTTCTGTTTTCTTCTTTCTAAAACCCTAAGAATTCGGTTTTCCGACATTCGTTGCTCGGAAGTTGATACAGTGGACGTATCGATGTCGATTTTCGGAAGTCGAAGAATCGGGTCCTTACAGTAGCTTTGTGGACGATACCTCATCGAGCCTCACAGACCGAAAATGGTCGAAACAGGAAAGATGCGGCAAGGTTTCAGGGGTAGCTCCCCTAGAGTATGTCCATTCCTTCTGGAAAAGGGTGGTATTATGGTATGGAGCCCTGATACTTACTCATGTGGGCACTATAGTATATTTACTACTGTGTGATGTTGGTGTAGAGGATCCTCGGCTAAAGGTCCCAAAGGACCGGGGATGGAATATCTCAGGTTCACTACCCGGGAAGGGGGTAACCGGCCTTGTGTTGGCGAAGAGCCAGGTGGTTTTCGAGGCGTCCCGCCAGAGGCGTTCCCATGTGGCATAGGAAGTTCCTTAGCCTGACCATTTGTTGGAAAATCCAAAGAAACAATACGAGCCTTGTACGGTTTTAGTTGTATTACCTGCTATGGAATGTGGCGGTAACCTGCTATTGAACATAGTAGCTATAGTAGGCATAGTGTGAAATGCCTATGCTGGCTAAGATTAATATTTTACTTTCGAGATGTTTCCTACACTATGCACTAGTAATAATATCAAAAGAGTTTTCTTTTGCGTAGTAAGCATGTTTGACTATCATAAGGAGAAATCTCCTCCAATTCTGCGTTTGCATTATGTGTGTGGCGGGAGGTCTTATGGTAGTTTCATTTTCCAAAAGCATTGCGGATTTCAATGTTTAAAATTATTTTGTGTTTGTTTAAAGATAAACTGTCTTGTTTGCTCATACCAGTCCCATGACTGACCCGGAGTTTATTGTTCCCTTCCTAAACTCTGGGTGCCCACAATTTTCCACACGTGCAGTCTAGAGTTGGGTTTTTCAGATAGTCAGGTTTAGTAGGTTATCTGGGACTAGTTCAGTTTTTGGAGCTTACGGAAGACTGACGTTGCTTAGCTTAGTGAAACTTGGATGGGGATTTGAGCTTGAAGTTTAGAGCTTTAGCTTTGGAGTGGCAGTATCAGATTCTTTTGAAGACTCATCTTATATTATATCGTATTCCGCTGTATTTTGTGTTGTATGTTCTCTGATGTTGATGATTATCATTGTATCAAACTGATGTATCGGATATTGTATTCACGTTGTATCAATGATATTATCTTTTATTTCCGCTGTGTTGTTTATCATCTAATGTTGTTGCAAGCTCCGGCGATACGAATTTGATGTTGTTTATTGAACATCGAGTTTTGGTCGTCATAAGTGGTATCAGAGCTAAGGTTAAGCTTTAGCTACGGAGTGTAACACATTAGATGGCTCATTAGAGATAGGGTGAAGTATATCCTAGAATGAGTACAACCAGTGGAATCGAAACCCAAATTACTTAGTCCATTCTCTTTATCTGTTGTTATTCCCTAAGACATTTCGTCCGAATGCCTGAATCAGTTTGCTTACTATTTACAGATAGTAAGAATGAGTGGAAGAAGAGGACGAGATTTTGGACAGGGAAGTACCACTTCAGCTGGTCAAATCCCTACAACGACAGATATTCCCATTCAATCTCAACTGAATCTGGTTGATCTATATCGAAGCTTTTCTAAACTAGGTGGAAAGCCATTCACAGGCAAGGAAACCGTTATCGAAGCTCAAGCCTGGATTCGATCGTGCGAAAGGATTTTCAAAGGACTACAATTGGAAGATGATCAGATGCGATTGTTAGCTTCCTGGCAATTCCAGGAAGAGGCTTTAGCTTGGTGGGAAACAGTTATATTGGATGAGTCGGCCGATGAGTTTACTTGGAGCCATTTCAAGGAAGTGTTTGAGCAGCGATATATTCCGTCTGCTGGTATCTCTAGAATGTACCAGGAGTTCATGGATTTGAAGCAAGGAAGTTTATCATTTGAGGAGTATTTAAACAAATTCAACGAGTTATCTCGGTTTGGTCCAGATTTGGTGAATACACCTTTGAAGAAGAATGAAAAATTTATTCGGGAAATGAACAAGGAGTTTCAGGAAAGGATGACCACTCACGTTAAGGAATCTTTTTCTGAATTGTTTGATATGGGTTATAGATACGATACTCTAGATAAGCAGGAAATTCCAGAGGAAAAAGGGAATAATAGTAATCTGAATTGGAGGAAAAGGAAGTTTGGTGGAAAGAAAACGAGAAAGGATAAAAGAAAGAAGAATATACAGAAGAAAAAGGTGAAAGAAGTTACTTGTCTCAATTGCTTGGAGAAAGGCCACTACTCGGATAAATGTAAGAATCCTTGGAAGCCAGGAATGAGAGAGCCATTTATGAGGCCAGAGCAGGAATCTAGGAAATGCAATTACTGCCGTAAGCCAGGACATGTGATCGAAGAGTGCCCAGTATTGAAGCAAACTCCTGTAGCAAGGGTGTGTGCAATCAGAGACGATTCTTCAACCTCAAAAAAAACTGATTAAAGAAAAGAAATTTTATAAGGTAACCTTCTCGTTTACGATTAAATTGTTCGAATTTTGTTCGACACAGGAATTACACATAGTTTTACTCCTCAGCAAATCGTAAATGAGTTAAAACTTGAATCTGAAACCGTAATCGAATCTATTGTTACCTATTTCATTGGGTGTCGATAAAATCTGCGAACGGTTAGTTATCCCTTCGAACTAACCAATGCCACTGCATATTTCGTAGATCTAGATAACCCGAGTATCTTGTAAAACATTAAAAGATTCGCTCTTGTATCTATTATTGATATTCTGATTTGGTAAGCCAAATGCAGAATAGATATTCAGTAAATTTGATGAAACATTCTTCATCTATCTTTGTGTCTCCCTGGCAAATTTCGAGGACGAAATTCTTTTAAGGGGGGAAGGTTGTAATGACCCCGGATTTTATATATATTTAAATTGATAATTAAAGTAATTTTTGAATTAAAATTGTAAATTAATTGTAAATTGAAGCGAGTTTCCCCAATTCAAATAGAATATATATTAAATCATATGACTTTACATATTGTATATATGTGATTTGGATTTGAATTTCAAGAAAACAGTTAATAATAATTTGGATATATGTGTATGTGTGTATATATATATATATATATATATTGAGTTTGAATAAAATTTTAACTAAATGGTTTAAAGATAAATTATAAAATATAAAGTAGACATTCGCTAAATTTTAACAATATATTAAATATAGAAAATTCACTTATATTATAAATTAATAAGTATAAGAAGAAATACATTCAAATAACAAATATATATATGAAACAAATAAAGTATAAAAATATACACTTATAAAAAAGAAAAAAAATATAAATACCTATGTACAAATATGGATAAGTATGTAAACAAATTAAACTTGATGTGAATAATAATATGGAAGAAGTATATACACATAAGTATGAACACTTGAAGAAAATAATAATGTACACATGAAGGAAGCTTGCAAGAGAAGGAGCAAATAAAGTATAATTTGTACAAGCCATCGCAAAAAAAAAGAATCACGTCAGCCCCAAAAGAGGGAACAAAAAATCTCTGATATAGGGTACAAGCATTAATATCACCTTGTACAAATTTTATCATCACCCAGTACAAAGATTTATCACCTGTAAACTCACTCTTTTATCAGCCTCGATTCATTTTGCTTCGTCCATTCCAAACTGGAAACAAAAATCTAAAGCAAACAATATCATTCAAAACTTAAACAAAGCTTCAATATAAACAACACAATTAAGACAAACCAGAAATCAAAGAAAGAAAGAAAGAAAGAAAAAGTTCACGTCTGTTTCAAAGAGGCTCTGTTTTCTGGAATCAGGGTGAGCAAACTACCTTGTTAAAGCTTAAAATCTGATTTGATCTTGCAAGTGTGCTGTGAGAATTTCTGGTATGAATGTGAGTGTGTTGTATGTGCATGTTTGATTTATAGGCTATGCTGGCCTTTGTTTGATTACAGGCTTCCAAACCCTGTTCATAAATCAAAATCCCCTTCTAAAATTCATTTTAGACCTTAGAATCCAAATAAAATTTGTTTATACAAATCCAGATCCGAGTTTTAAAAGTAGTTTTAAGATAAATTTGAGGATAATTTATACTGGGAAGAAGAAAAATAGTAGAGCTTAAAAACATGTTTAAAAGAATTCCAGTTCTCAGTTTTCTTCAAAGCTGGGTGAGCAAATTTTTTTAAAAACCAGACTTCTTTTTCTTACCAGTAAGTACACATTCAACTTTATAAATTTGAATCTGTGTGTTTGATTTATAATCAGTATGTGCTGAATGGATAGTCCTGTGTAGGTTCTGTTGTTCTGAGAAATTGTATATGGTTTGTTCTTCAGTAATTCTAGTTTCTGAGCAAAGGAAAGTAGAAAATTTAATACGTCTTCATATAGAACATTTTAAACTTAGGATTTAAAAAAATTATGTTTGTTTAAACTTAAACCATGGTCCAGAATTTTGTTAGCTTGAAAATGAAGGAACTCGACACTGTAAACTCATTTTACAGTCAAAGAAGAAATCATATGATTTATTCAAGTAGTTTAAATTATAGATTTGATTATACAACTTGTATAAGCATACAAAGATAGGATTTTAAAACTTAATACGATGATTTTTAATTAAGTATCTCAGAGGCAGTTCATATTTGGACAAAATATGCTTTTGAATCGATTACTGGTGATCGAACGAATGTTGAGTGTTGAAATTTTGATCGAAGCTGGCTTGGCCATCAATGAAGTCGAGAAAATTGTAATATAATTTTTCTATTGCATGAGATGTAAGAACGAGGCAAGACTAGGGTTTAATGATTGGGTTCTGTCGTGATCTGGAACGAGGTGATTTTCGTCACCTCTGTTAGACCGAGTTGAACGAAACTGAGGGTGGTGGAAGAACAAGGGGTTGACGTGGTGAGGCCGGAGTTTCAACGTCTCTGATGGTCAGAGGTGGGGTGGCGAGATGTTTTTTCTGGTGATCGAATTGGGTTCCAGGTGATCGAATAGCTCGATTTTAATTTTCAGAGAAGTTCGTCGATCTGGGTGTTCGCCTGAGGTGAGGAGGTCAGTGGCGACTTGGTGGTGTTCGACGACTTGGTTGGAGGTGGCCAGCGCGACTGTGCACGTGTACGACACCAAAGCTGGTGTCAGATGTTTGTTTGGGGAGGAAGGTGTTCGACTCGAAGTCGATCTCGGGAAAACTGGGTTCTGGCTCGAGTGTAGACTCGTGTCATTTCGAGTGTTACCGGGTTGTTTTTTTTAAAAACAAATTTTTTAAAAAAACTGAAGCTATCGGGTAATTTAGCGGAAAACTCGAAGCAAGTGAGGAAAGTTCTCGGGTGTTACCCGAAGCAACTCTCGAGTGATGACATTTTCCAGTTTTAACTTTGAAATCTAAGTCGAAATTGATTTTTAAAATTATTCTTTCCAAATGAATGATTGTTGATAAGTTGAAAATGGTAATCAAAGGTTTTAAAATAATTTAAATTATTTAAGTTGAGAATATTTTAAACGTATATTTTCAGAAGTTTGTTTTAAACAAAATTTAACCAAGTAATTAAGGAGATGATTAAATATTTTACATTTTTAACTTAACTTAAAAGTAATTCAATTAATGTATTGTTAATGTTAACTAAATAATCGATGAATTATAATTACTTAATAGTTATAGAATAATTAATTTAAGAGTAATTAATTATTAATTTAAGTTAATTAATTTATAATTTAAGATAAATTAATTAAGGTAATTAATTAAGAAATAATTAATCTATGAAGGTGATTAAGATTTAATTAATTAATAATAAGGATTAATTAATTTGGAATTAAGGATAATTAATCATTAATTAAAGAAATATATATATATATAATTGTTAGATGATTGATTGTTATTGAAATGCTTTGAGTAGTTTGATATCCATGTTTGTGATTGTGATATAAATTACTTTGTGCTGAGCTGTGATTTCTGTTTTTGTGATATATATTATTATGTGAATATGAAAACCCTTTGGCCGTAAAACGGCACTTGAATTTCGATGCGACAGGGAGTCAGATTCCAGTTTGTTATCCGAAACCCACATCGAATCGTAATGATGAATCCTTGTGATTGATAAATTGATTTTATTTGTGAATCTGTAAATGGGGATAAGCATTATAGTTTATATCGCTTATCAAATATATTACTGTATTTGAATCTGTGATGATTTGTAATGTTGCACTATATTGTGTAAAACCCCTGGACCACACTTTACACACACAAATGTGGATTTCACGAGGAAATCGGTTAAATCACGAATATTTTGAAATGGCTTCAAAAGATGAATTTTTGATCTAAATGATTTTGGAAATGAATTTGGGTTAAATGTTAAAAGCTTTTGAAAAAGAAAATTTTAAAGATAAAAGTTATTTTGAATAACTGAGTAAAGTTTTTCAATTTAAATAATTTAGTTTGAATTTAAAAGGCTATAACTTGTGTAATTTGATCGGATTTTTCCGAAACGAAAAGTATTTATTTTCAAACAATTATAGCTTTCATATAAGGAAAGGACTTTCAAATTGTGTTAAAAGGATTTCAAATTTGAAATGAAAATAGTTTGGAAAACTATGAATGATATATCTTTGTATAAAAGAATTGAATTGAAAATAGAATTGTTTTGAAAGCTATAAATTAAATCTTTGTTTAAAGATTGGACGAGTAAATCCGAATTGAAGTGGAAATCAATTTGAAAACCTATGAATAGATCTTTGTGAAACTAGGTGAACTTTGTGAAATGAATCTTTTGTGTAAAAGATTAAAATGGTAATGTGTTTAAACCATTTGAAGAAAAGTTTTGGGTAATAAGTTGTGACTTAATTGAAATCCCAATATCCATATGTTTTTAAATATCGCGCTCATTATTCGGTTTAGCCGGGAGAGGACCTTTGTGTCATATGACCCATTCCGAATAATGATACGACGTTATGGATAGCATTTGAAGACCGGTGGTGAAGACCGGATATTTTCGAAAATGAAAGGACAACTCGTCGAATGTCTCTGCATCGACTAGCCCCGATATAGAGATTTTAGCACCCTTTGGGATGGGAAGTCCGGACGTGATTAGAAATTATCCAGATTTCCAAGGGCTTCTTCGGAAGTGCCTTCGGTTCTGTTCGAACCCGGAACAGACTTGTATGGTTACATGTCTGACATTACACTTTGAGATATAAAGCTAATTTCTTTCAAATACATTTCTGTTTGGTGGCGGAGAATTTATTCTCTTAGCTTAACACCCTTCTCTAAGACGTACGAGCTCAGAGGTTATGTAGTTGAAGGTTATCAGTGATATACTCCCAATTTGGTAGTGTGGCATGCTGAGTGCTGCTGTGTGATTGCTGATCATTTATTGATCAAAGCATGGCTTTGTGAAAAAGCGTAGCTTTGTGGACGATACCTCATCGATCCTCATAGACCGAAAATGGTCGAAACAGGAAAGATGCGGCAAGGTTTCAGGGGTAGCTCCCCTAGAGTATGTCCATTCCTTCTGGAAAAGGGTGGTATTATGGTATGGAGCCCTGATACTTACTCATGTGGGCACAATAGTATATTTGCTACTGTGTGATGTTGGTTTAGAGGATCCTCGGCTAAAGGTCCCAAAGGACCGGGGATGGAATATCTCAGGTTTACTACCCGGGAAGGGGGTAACCGGCCTTGTGTTGGCAGAGAGCCAGGTGGTTCTTGGGGCGTCCCGCCAGAGGCGTTCCCATGTGGCATAGGAAGTTCCTTAGCCTGACCATTTGTTGGAAAATCCAAAGAAACAATACGAGCCTTGTACGGTTTTAGTTGTATTACCTGCTATGGAATGTGGCGGTAACCTGCTATTGAACATAGTAGCTATAGTAGGCATAGTGTGAAATGCCTATGCTGGCTAAGATTAATATTTTACTTTCAAAATGTTTCCTACACTATGCACTAGTAATAATATCAAAAGAGTTTTCTTTTGCGTAGTAAGCATGTTTGACTATCATAAGGAGAAATCTCCTCCAATTCTGCGTTTGCATTGTGTGTGTGGCGGGAGGTCTTATGGTAGTTTCATTTTCCAAAAGCATTGCGGATTTCAATGTTTAAAATTATTTTGTGTTTGTTTAAAGATAAACTGTCTTGTTTGCTCATACCAGTCTCATGACTGACCCGGAGTTTATTTTTCCCTTCCTAAACTCTGGGTGCCCACAATTTTCCACACGGGCAGTCTAGAGTTGGGTTTTTCAGATAGTCAGGTTTAGTAGGTTATCTGGGACTAGTTCAGTTTTTGGAGCTTACGGAAGACTGACGTTGTTTAGCTTAGTGAAACTTGGATGGGGATTCGAGCTTGAAGTTTAGAGCTTTAGCTTTGGAGTGGCAGTATCGGATTCTTTTAAAGACTCGTCTTATATTGTATCGTATTCCACTGTATTTTGTGTTGTATGTTCTCTGATGTTGATGATTATCATTGTATCAAACTGATGTACCGGATATTGTATTCATGTTGTATCAATGATATTATCTTTTATTTCCGCTGTGTTGTTTATCATCTAATGTTGTTGCAAGCTCCGACGATACGAATTTGATGTTGTTTATTGAACATCGAGTTTGGGTCGTCATAATGTTACATATGCACGTATGCACACGATATATATATGTATGTATATGTATTTGATACATACATACATACATACATATATATATGTATATGTATATGTATAATCATATTAATGCTCTCGATTAATTACTTGTTTAGGGAAAATATGAAAGGTTTCCTTCCATGTATATATTAACTCTTATTAATAAATGTTAGAAGTATTTGATACACTATACATTTAAAATTAAATTTATTTAAACTTCCCTTTAACTAATTTAAATAAAATAAATGATTTTACTTAAAAATTTTAGAAATGTTCTAATTAAATTAGGCTTCATAGGCTCAACTAAGATCCAATAGGGTAATAATTTTTAAAATTTGCCCATTTCTTTGTTGCGGGCCGACACTGTTCCATTTGATACATGGACAATTCTAATAAACATTGAGGAATTGAATTCATTATATTAATTAGGAATTGAATAAACTTCTCCTTTTATTAGTGCTACCCTATATCAGTAGTTTGCTAGTGTTCGACTGCAACTATATGTTGGTTCATATTGAAGTATTTTCTTTATCTTATCACTGAGTTGAGAAGATTACATGCTCAAACTAGTCATTACAAACCTCTGTCCTTGGTTCAATAAGTCATTACACTGCTTTAAAATTGAAATTTTGCATGGTAAAAATAATTTATTACAGTAAGGAATTTATTCAATCTTACTAAAACTAACATCATGTTACCCACTAAAATAATACTAGTTATGCCAATATTGCAAGTAACATAAAAATGAACAAGAGAAATGCAGACCAGTTAATTCTTGAAGGATCATTCTTAGAAGACATGATAACAACAGGAATACCCTTCAGAGATTGTGGTTCCTAAACAAGGCATAAAAATATTTAATAAAAGAATAAAATTTCATTGTAACAAATAACGAAATTCTTTTAACAATTAAACAATCAAATAATCTTAAAGTAAACTTATTTTGATTTTCTTTAGTAAATCATATCCAGACATTCCAGGCATACAACAATCTGTAATCACCATGTTCACCTCAATTTCATGAAATTATAACAAAACCCCAAATTTTAAAAACATCATAAAATGGAAACATAAAATTTTAAATGTTATATAAATTAGTGCATCAATTCTGAAAGGCGGTGGTTCCTTTTTTCACTTTCTACAACTTTGTAATAGAAGAATGATGCATACAGTGCAGGGCGATTAAATAAAATGTATTGATCGTAGAAAACTATTCCATTGAAATAAACTGCTATTGAAAATAGATTCAATAAAACCTTAAAAATTTCAAATCAATCAAGTTCATACAGTGTAGATGATCCAATGCATAATTATACATGCCAAAAACCAAACAAAATTCTTGTAGATTGAATTTTGGTGGTTGCCTTATTTGATTTAGCCTACATATGGAAGCAAATCAATTCGACATAGCTATATAAAATCTAGTTATAAATAGCAGTTCCCTAAGTTCCTGTTTAATAAATTAATAATCATAGTAAAGTGAATCATTATAGTGGACAATATAATAAGCTTCTGCATGAATATTCCCACCAGTGATTTATGGAAGTTGCACTATAAAACAAATAACCAATCACTTACCGTTAAAATCGGTACAAATTTTAAAACAAAATAAATTTTGCAGTGCACTAACCATTAAATCAAGCTTGTTGATAGTAGGGAAACTTCTTAGGATACAAAAGGTATTTGATTATTGGATAACTGAAGCCTCTAAGATATGGAAATTTATGCATTCCCGGTACCAGGAGGCATATCCACAACCAGCACGTCAAACTACATCACGAATCCTCCAAATACATAGTGGCGGCCTCATCCCATCATCGTCCGTCACTACTAGCAAACTACACTACAAATCCTCCAAATCATCATTGCCAAGCCCACGGTCCACTGCATCATCATCAAGTATGCATCTCGTCACCATGCCAAAGTCGCCAGCACCAAATCCTCAATCAAGCCTCACCACTAAACCATCCCGTCACTCGGCCGCCTACGCACATGCTTTCTCCTCCGCTCATTTTCCCCGTTACGTCTTCGTTAATCAATTTCGGGTGCCAGAGACGAGGCGAATTTGAAAGGTGAAAATGAGGGATTTGATTGATGATTGATAAAAGAGGAGGAGAAAGAAAAGGCATTGAATTAAATTGAAAAATAATTCTAGGGGTTTTCATCATTCTGTTCAGAGGAGGATAAGAAAATTGATAAATGTTAAAACAGATACGAGCGGCTACAAAAATTTTAGCAAACTTTTAGTGAATTGCAGGTGGGATTTATTTGGCCGCATTTGTTTCATAATTTTCGTATTTTAAAATGATTAATGGTTGCATATATCCTTAAGCGCAACTAATAGCAAGTTTTGTTGTAGTGCACACACATGCATACACACACAAACATATAACATTATAATAAAATAAACATATACTATAACAAATAATTATAAAATATAGTATACATATATATAATTTCCTATGGCCAAAGAAAAAATAAAATCAAAATTATTTTTAGTTTTATAATATATAATATATATTTAACATTCACATATGAGTTAATGTATGTACTGATTTTAGATAATAAATATAAAATTACATATATATATATATATATATATATATCTTTATTAATAGTTGTAATATCTTTGGTGTCACACTTTTTTGATATCAGCATAAACTACCAAAAATGTCTTTCTATAAATATTAGCAAATCTTATTATCCCTTAGAAATAGGATCTAACAGTTAATTTTACCCCTCTACGTATATTATCAAATTTTAATCTCTTAAAAATAGTATCTAACAGTTAAACTTCTTTACAAATTCAAAATGTCTATCCACACTTAAAAATATGGTCTAACAAATAAACATTGTTTTAATTAACTACAAATTCATTGTTTATTAATTAATAATATAAATAAAATTCAAACTAATAAGAAATTAGATGTTGCAAATTAGAAATAAAAATTTAGATTAACTACACATTGTTTCAATGGAAAAAATGGTTAAATATTTGTACAAACCATTTTTCTTGAATGTGTTAATCATATATAATCTGTAGAAAAACAATTCATACGTGAATCACATGCCATCATCACGCGCGAAGCGCGTGCCATAACGCTCGTCATCATAGTTGTAATGGCTTTGGTGTCACACTATTTTGATATCAACGTGAACTACAAAAATCACCCCTCTATATATTATCAAATCTTAATCACTTAAAAGTAGGATCTAATATTAAACTTCTTTTATAAATTCAAACGCCCCTAAAAGTAGGATCTAACACTTAAACATGCTTTACAAATTCAAAACGCTTCTAAAAATAAGATCTAAAATTAACTTCCTTAACAAATTCAAAATACTTCTTTACAAATATACAAATCTTAATAGTACTTGAAAATAAAATATCATTTTTTGACTGATTTAAACATATATGATTTATAAGGAAAAAAATTCACGCAAGAAGGGCGTGCCATAAAACTCGCATATATATATATATATATATATATATATATATTAAAATATATATCCAATGTAAATTTAAAAAAAATCAAACTAATTTTAATACACACACATATTTAATATTCATATATGAGTTAATGTATATATTAACTTAAAATAATAAATATAAAAAAATGACCACATATATTAAAATTTATATTTGGTATAATTTTTTTTATCTGAAATCCATTATAAATATATAACTAATTTTAAAACCAAATTAAAAACATATAACATTTGTATAAATGAATTAAATTGACAAACAACAATTTTAAATAATTAATATTAATGTTTTAACATTATGAAATATACATATATTAGAAATCATGGTCGAAAATGAATAATATATATATAAATTTTTTAAAACAACAATATTGCTAATTATAACTCAACCATTGAAATAAACAACATATAAAACAAAAGCCAACTAATGCGCATATAAATTCATTATAAATACTATCTACTATATAACAAATATAATAAAATAGTATAAACCATATTTTATATCTTAATGATGTTGCCTTAAAACACACATTGACTAATGTGTTCTTCTAGATTCAACTTGAATTGATCTTCGGATATTGCAATGGCTTAGAGTTGTACAATCTAACTTTGATTTGAAGTGCTATAATTATTTGGCCTAACGGAATGATGCAGACGGCCATGATGTGAAGACTAGAAAGTGGACTTGAAAATGAATGGGGTATGGTTGTTTAAATATGGCAAGAGATGAGACAATTTTTTCTCTTTTTACTAATTCCCAATTTTACCAAATCTAAATCCATGTCTTGAATTTGAAAACAAAATATCCACTAACCTTCACTAATTCTGGCCAGCCATAAGATGGGCTAACCATCAAAGGCACTCTAAACCTATTAAGTAATTGATACCATTTAAATCGCAGTTAAATGTGTATCAATATCTTATATTTATACATACATATATAAGTTTTATATATGCTCCCAATTAATTAGTATTGGCACCTAGAAAATACTAATAGCACCCAATACATCAAATAAATTAATAAGTAATTAAGATTTCATAAATATTAATTAATTTAGTTAATTTATAATGATCATAAATTAGTTAAATCACGTGGTGCTTTAGAGAAATCACCAATACAGTTGTGCGGCTCGTGGATGTAAATTCAGTCAATGATCAATATCGAATTATTCGAATATAAACGCTCAATCATCAGCTTAGTTAGTGGAGTGATAGATTGGCCAAATTTATTGCTTATACATCTTTATGATAAAATCCAATACCATAATTTAAGAAGTAACTTTTATGAATAATTATTTACACAAATTCTCTTTATCAACACTATCTTTTGCCCATTGACAAGCTTAATGGACTACTACACAAATTTGTTACTTGTCTTCTTTACCTCCCATGAATATATGACAAAACATCGGCCTTTTGTGGATTTTATCCCAAAACGCCCTATGGATTCTTGAATACATTAATTTTAATTGACCTTAGGAAATTTCGAGTACAGTATTCCAAGAAATCATATGGACTTTCAAACATATCACCTGAAAGGCCTATCAAGCATCATAAATCTATCCTTTAATGATTCTATCTCGCATTATGCCTCAGGTGATAAATTGGTCCTTGATAACACTATTTGATCAATACGAATTGAGCTATGCTTAATCGTGTCATCATATATGTTCGAATTAAGGATTAATTTATCACAATTAGCATTATAGATGTTATACAAATTTTTGGTTTAACAAACGGTTAAAGGAATTATGCGAAGTCGTTGATGATGAGAGAAATAGAAGGGATAATAAGCAATGGAATGGATGGAGTGTGATAATGAGGGGACGACGAAGATGAAGTGAATAAGAATTAGAGTTATAAAGGTTGTGAGGAAATTGGAGCACCTTGGTTTTGTTCTATTTTTAAAATGAACCAACAAGTTGGCATTTTACTTAAAGAATATTTACCAAAGCACCACAATCCTTTTTATTTTTCATGTAGAAAATTAACTAAATTTTAAATCCAAAAATTCTCTGCAATAAGAGTTGAAGAAAAAGTAAAGATGAGGTGGTAGGAAAATCATTAGACATTGCAAAACATAATATGTAGTTGTAGGCATTGTACATCCTAGCGTAGAAAAAGATATGTCAACAAAATTATTGAGTTATTTAGTTTAAACTGGACATAAAATAATGGATATGCATAAACAATCATACATACACACACAAACATACCTACAAGATTTTGTGGCCCCACCTACAAGAATTCGGCTGCATACAAAATCTTTACTTTTAACCTAACTCCGCGTATTCAACCGTCATCACTGTATAACTCGAACTTTCCATTTAGGGCAAGTTGAAAGTCTTTTCATGAGGGTTGAAAGTCCACTGCTTGACCTGCTTTGTTCTCCTCCTTCAAACTCCAGTTCTCCATCAGTCATCCTTCTACCGTCGGATCTCCTGGTAAGAAACTTTGACAGAATAGTTAGAATTTCAACATCTCTTGTTATCATTCTCGTTAGATCTAACATTGATTTATCTTTATTTCTTTTTTTGAAAGTCCTGGCATTCTGTTCCCTCGAGATGTGCCACACTGTAGCTGTCAGACAAACTTTGATGGGTTCCTCCAACGTATCTGATACATGCTCATATTGTCTAGGTATGTAACTTCTTCTTGTAGGGTGGAAGTATTATTATTAAGCATGCATTTTGGTTTCATTATTTTTCGTACTCTGTGGCGATATTTGCATTCGAAAAACAAGTGCCTATGGATTTCTACTTCTTGTTTGCATAAATTACATTTAGTATCTTCAATAATACCTCCACTACAAGGAAAACAGTATTTTCCGACGGTTGAAAACCGTCGGCGGCCGTCGGAAGCCGTCGAAAAAATCCGTTGGAAAATAAGGCGTCGGGGCGTAGTGTTTTCGACGACTTCCGACACAGGGCGCCGAACATTTTTTCGACGGCATCCGACGGCTTCCGACGGATTCCGACACCTGTCGAAAGCCGTCGGAAAAAATGGCCTATAGCCTGTCGGAAGCCGTAGGAAAACTATTCCCTGAAAGCCGTCGAAAATCAGCTGTATTTTTTTTAATTCCTGCTGCAATGTAGCCTTCCATCCACATTTCCCATCCAAACACTATTAAACCAATACTGCAGAATCCAGTATACAATATTCCAACCAAATATCAAAACCCAAACTACACAAAATTCATCAAACACACAAATACATCAAATTACATCAAAATAAAATACATAATATACATAACCATTCCAACATTCACAACAACCCCAACAACAAGTGTTCTACCATGTCATACATACACAAAATAACACAAAATCATCAACATCAACATCAACATCATCATACAACCACATAACCAAGTGTATCAAACATAATCATACAAAAATCAACAACTAGCTCCACCGTCTACCAAATCATATAAAACTAAAAAAAAACATACCTGAAAAGGCAAGCAATCAATCACTCTCCTCCAGATCCAGAGCCAGCAAAGGAAGGGAAGTGGCCACCATACTGTTGCATGTACTCGGCGATATGCTGGTCTAGCAACTGTGTGGTCTGTATGGCCTGTCGGTGGTTCTGCTCCTCCAGCTGGGCCACTCTAGCCCGCAAATCTTCGATCTCTGCTAGATCGATCTGAGCTCTAGTTTGCCGACCCCGTTTCTAACTGCTGGCCTGCAATAAATATTTAATTTAGCTGTGTGATCTCTGTAAGTGTATTTGCATGTATGCGAATTTTAACTGTAATTCTAACACACAATCATATGGCCTATTGATGGGCCATAGTGACATTACGGGAATAACTGTCCTAATGAAAGTAAAATGACTTAAAACTAGTAAATTAAACATTTATTGGGAGAGGCGTAGGGTTTTGGGTACAAGATGCTTGTATAACTCCCTACGATTTAATTAATTATGACTTAAATATCAAATTAGCAGTAAAATAAATTATTTACCACTTGATTGCCAAATCCATATCGTCTGTCATGCTCTGATGGATCCATAACGGACTCAAAAATAGCATCCTCCTCATCAGTCGTCAGCTGATCTCGACTCGTATCAGCAAGGAGTTTCTGGCGCTGCTCCATAAACTTTTCCTGCATTAACAAATTAATAACATCATATCTTATTTCATTATAGTTTAACAAGCAGAACAATTACTAATACTGCATAAAATGAAATATGCATACATGGCTCCTGTTGGATTTATCGTCGTGCCATGTATACGAAACAGTCCCGTCCGGATTTACATGCTCGACGGCATGCGTACGAGTGAACACGTCCATATAGCCTACGGGACCATGCGCCTCAGCTTCATGAAGTTGATTTTTACATACAATTATTATACATTTAAAATTATATAGCATAAACTATTTACAATTATCATTCAGTAAATTTACCAACTCCTGCTGATATTGCTGAAATGACTTCGACCCTCCGCGATGAGTGACGAGATTTTTATTTCTATTTGCAGAGTTTCTATCCGACTCTGCATGTACATTCAAAATTTGATACATTATTTTTCGATCACGTCAAATTAATAATTCAAAAAAAATTAGTATACTTGCCTTCGCCTCGTCAGTTTCCCAGTATGCCAACCATGCTTGCCGTACGCTCTCCCCCATCCACCATGGTTTCTTACCAGATTTCTTAATTTCAGATATCGAGTCCCTATAGTTCTTGCGCATCTTCTTCATCCAGTATCCTCGTGCCAGTAGCATATCGTCTGTCTGGATGTCTATCTCAGCCTGTGTTTCACGATAAAAAACAAAAAAAAGATTACACTGTGAATGATAAACAGTAGAAAAACGACAAAAACGAATTAAAAATGAAAAATGGAAAACAGAAAAATATACATACTAGGACATCCTACCATATACACTCTATGATGTGGGGAGGAATGTTATCCCACTTCGGCCAGCAAGCACTCATCCTACTGCGATAAGAAGCTCTAAAGACATCCAGCACAACCTTCGAGGGAAGTAGGTCGAACCCCCTGTTTTTAGATACGATACAGATAAGTACGTACGTATATCATAAAAAAATAAGATGCTGAATAAAATTTAATTCTTACCCCTCTGCTCTAGGGACTAACGAAACTACTGGACGTTGTGGATCTTGCGATGGGCCACTGCCATCGCCTCTTGATGATCGAGAAGAGCTCCTACCTCTATATGACATTATGATAAACCTGTGACATATATACACATCATTATATAAGAGAATAATAACATGATAATGAAATATATTTCATCTGTAAATGACATCAGGGGTATAAATTGCTTAATTAATGACTGAAATAGAAATAGAAATGGAAGTGTGTTATACCTGATTCATAATGGGTCTATTGTTCCGACGATAAGCAGATTTCATTGCATTTTTAATAAAAATTGCTAAATAAATGACAAATGGAAATGGCATAAAACATGTAAATAATGGTAAACAGATTTGGTTTCATAGTCACATCAATTTCATAATACATCAAGAATTTAACATAGTCACATCAATTGCAAAAAAATCAGATTCAGATTTATACCAGTCATCATCGTCTTCTGATTCAGACTCGGTCTCGTTTTCTACGATATTTTCCTCTGCACTGTCAAACGCTTCTACCAAAACATTTGATTCATCGATCAAAGGACCAAAATCTGTATGATCGTCTGTAATTATTATTTCGTTATTTTGCTCAAGATCTGCCTGATAAGCTTGTTCCTCCGGAATATTCTTCTCATCGAATATGAATCTGGATACGTTTTATCGTCCGTGACTCCGTATATAATCCTAATCTAACATTTCGACTCTCCGCTGCAAAATTTGGATACGTTTTATCGAAATGCTTCCATGCTTCTCCATCGATCGGATGTGTCAACGTACCATCTTCCTCCGTTCTCACACTATGTCATCTCATATTAGATGCATTTACAGAAGATGCATATAATCTTTGAAGCCTTGGAGTTATGGGTAAGTAATGCATACGCTTGTACGAAACTTCCTTCCCTTTTTTTTCTTGGTTTGTATCTCTCCTGATTACAAATTTTACAATTTATAAGGTTTGCGTCTTCTTTCCAAAACAACATGCAGCCTTTTAAACATGTATCTATTTTCTGATAAGGTAAACCAAAAGCCGACATAAGTTTTTTAACTTCATAGTGATTTTCACACATTAGATTATTGGGCGGCATGTCTTTTTGCAGCTTCAACAACAGCCGTAAACCCAGCTTCAGTGATGTTGTATTTTGACTTCATCGCAATGTATTCTGCGATTACTGACAGCTGAGTGCCGCTTTTACAACCATCCCAAATAGGTTTCTTAGCAGCATCTAGTAAATCATTTTCATCATCGTCATCAACTTCAACCATAGGAAACATTGATCGTACTGCATCTTCGACCATATTTTCTATACAGGTCGTCGTAACTATTTCGTTAACGACACTTTCAGACTCTACAGAAGTATTTGCTACAACTTCTCCATGCCGATCCCAAACATAATACTCGGGTACGAAACCGTTTTGGCACAAATGAACTTTCACAATATCTGGTAACAAATACTTCAAATGTCTACACCTACTACACGGACAACGAATTTCTGGATCGTTTCCGTTATTACTTAAAGCGAATTCAACAAATATGTTATACCATTATAAAAATCTTCTTTTATTGAGCCACTCATTCCTTTTCTTTGGTACATCCATCTCCTCCGATCAACAAAATAATCAATCATTTTTCCTATTTGAGAACATGAGAAGTTCAAATTTTAATATTTATTTTCAAGAATACACGAAAAAGATTATTTTCATGATCGTATAATATTTGAATTTAAAGAACTACTTCATAAATTTAACAATATTTTCAAATAGGGCACATTTTATTTTTAAACGTATCGATACAAAAAATTGTACAAAAATATTTTAATTTCATGGTCAGGCATCCTACTTCTCATTACAAACACAATAAGCATTTACATTTCGTATATTACTTCATCTCAAACGATTCAACAAAATTTCGGCAGCATTTCTCTTTTGTTCCCTGCATTGTACACAATGCGTGTATGCATGAAACAAAAAAGAAGAGTTAGGCCGAAATTTTATGAACCGTTTGAGACGAAGTAGTATACAAAATGTAAATGCTTACTGTGTTCATAACTTGTCCAATACATGAACAAATCCAACAAACATTGTACCAGATGAATATAAATGGTCGTTTTTCGAAAAAAAAAGACTATTTATACAACGATCATGTACAACACTCGTTAGACGGGGCCAAAAACTTTCTAAGGGACATTTGTCAATTAGAAGTGCGCATTTTACAAAAAAATACAGTTTTACTAACTGTTCACATTTACAAAAATATATTTTAATTTAACACATTTATTCGACGTATTACATCAACTTAAGGCTTGTTCGACGCATTTTTTGTTGTTGCATAAGTCAATACGTTCACAATATAATATTCCTAGCTCGTGCATTCATTTTATCTTATTTCAACTAACACAATACAATGATAGCAGCGCTACACACATATACAATCGTAGAATCAAGGCATACACAACGATTTACATATACACGAACAACCACAAATTATACATGTTTTTCACAATTTCACGATAAAAGATGAAATAGGAATACCATGGAATACTAGAAACTATTATAACACTATTGGAAACAATTTCAATCATCAATTAGCTCTAATTTAACAACTTATGCAAATCTAGATTTATGGTAAAAATTAGATTTTTAGCAAAAATAAGATATTATATCTGAGCTAGAGAGCAATAGACGTTGATTACGCAGCCGGAGAGGATCCGAAAGCTCGAAATTGATGATTGGAAGCTTGGGGAAGAGATTTGAGGATTTTGAGTTAAAAATTTTCGTATGAAAATAAGGAAGGAGGCTCGGCTGAGGCCTGTAAATCGCGATTTTTCGACGGCTTCCGACGGTCGCCGACGGCCCGTCGGCGGCTGTCGAAAATTGGTCATCGGAAGCTGTCGCCCCCGTCGCTATTTAGCCATTTTCTAGTAGTGTTCATTTATGCATTCTGTCCCCAGTTGCCACTGGCATTCCAGGTAGTGAGTTCTAATATCTTTCCAAGCATCACGAAACTTAAATTGGCCGTTTGCCGTACCTTTCCACGTCCAGATAGGCATTCTTTTTCAGTGTATAATGGAATTATATCTATTTCTATCTTGAAATTCCTTGCGTAAACTTGCATGTCAGAGTTCCATTTCCCCCTATCGATAATAGCTTTCAAGTTTGGTGCACCATTTGGAGAGTAGTCCCATCCCAAATTTCGAATCAGGCTTTGACTATTTAACCAAGGATCTCTCCATAAATCGGTATCACTTTCATGAGCTATCCATCTTTCAATAAGTGAACTAATTAATTATATTTTCTTTAAAAATAATTTTCCAAGTTGTTGGGGCGTTAGTGTCAGCCTTCATAGTCCAGAAATTAACTTTTATGTATCCAGTTCTCATCTTTTGCGGCAAAATGTGTGTTCATTCAAGAATTTTCCATGCCAATCCCTTTTTAAGTCCCACTCCTCAGATGTTAGGGAGTAGAAAAGTATTCACACATCGATGGTGGAAAAATCAATTGTCGCAGTAATCTCCATTGAAAGCTTTCTATCAAAATATATCTTATTTCAAATTAACATGCACGTGTAATGCACATGTTTTAATTCAAAAGTTACGCATACGAATTCATAAGATGTACGTGTATAATTTTCTCATTTTTCTCACACGTGTAATATTATAATGAAAATAAAAAACGTCCATGCTACAACTTCTCAATCAACACTTGTGCATCCTATAGTATAAATATAGATGGTTTAATTTTAAAACCTCTAAACGTTACTTGTGTGGACGGTATACTTTTAACTAATTATATTGTAACAACTATACTTAACCCTATCTATACGATTGGAGACAAGAGTTAAGATAAGAATGGAGGTATGAGTTAGATCGGTTTAAACAAAGTTGAGTCGGTTATAAAAAATACAGCAAAGAAAACGAAATAATCCTCCGGAGTTCACAGATATTATGCCAATATTCAATTTTAAATATTATACATAACATAAATATCACTACAGTACTAAATCACATACTTTGCCAAAGTTTCACTGCATGCATGGAACGTGCTTACCTTTTTCCTCGAAGTTGGATTAGTTTAAATAACGGACAAAGTTTAAAAAAATTGCAGAAGGCCCATCCAAATTAGATCAATTTAGGTTTAATTTTGATTGACTTGATCAGATTGATGGGCCGGATCGAAATAGATTGGATACACCTACTTTGCAGAAACCATACCTCAAACTCAGCCCATTGCGATAACTGGACTTGTTTGATTTGCATATAATACATGCAAAAACATATTTTCTAATCAAAGGATAAAAAATGAATAAATCTTACGTTAAAAATTAAAACTAAAATATAGGAAACCGAGAGCTTAGCTGCACAATTCTAGAACTATTATATAGACCATTTAGCAGTAAGAAACTGGAAAACATAAAAAGTCAAAGCTTAACTGCATGCAGGAACCATTTTCAAAAACATCAGAAAAATGTATGTCTATCTGAATACAATAACCATTCTGAAAACATCAAATTCATCATTATATACAAAAGAATGTCTACTTTCATTTCTTATTCGGGGAAAAGAATGTGAATGTACACCTACTTACACATTCACCGCTTTGCCCAAAACTCCTGCTAAGAAAACTGTTTTGACTGCATTGCACAGAAGAAATGCAAGGTAAAACATATATACGCATTTGGAAAACAATATGACTGTCCCCGTCTTCATTCAGTTAAACACACACACACGATTAACAAAAAGATGGAATGGGATGATTACATGAGAACAAGATGTTTTAGGAGCATGAGATCTCAACTCTGTGAAAACATATATTTGATACCATGTGGCTATACATAATTTTGATGCATAAAACCAATAGATGTAACTGTAGTTTTATCTGTATAACTCACGTGGATAAAAATGAGGTGTTGACTGTATAGAAAATTTAAGGTAGTGTTTGGTTTGTTATTTTTAGTTTTGGGTTTTCGTCCATACAAAAATGCACACGGTGCATGTATATTACCGAAAATGACCAATTTAAAAAATAAGGTTAACATATAAAATAGAAAACAACTTTTTTTTTTATTTTCCGTGTTTTGAAAAATAACACAAGCACTTGAAACAATCCATTCTACCGTCGTCCGTCTATCCCCTTCGTCCTCTCATCCGTTTTTCTCTCATCCTCTCCGTCGTCCCTCCATTCTTCCCATATTTGACATACATATTGAAAACCGAAAACTCAAAATTCATTTTTAAACCAAACACTACCTAAAATTTTTGGAATTTCAACAATTTCAGCTTTTTTTTCTTTTTGAAAAAACATTATTTATAAACTTCAATTTTACAAAAGTTTAATATTTTATTTGACTTTAATTTGATTTGTTTTTGCAAGTAGACTTGCATATTCCTCTTCTCAAAGGTTATATATTTCAAGTTCTTTCCTTGGTCCTTTTTTTTGGTTCCTTAACAGTTATCTTTCAAAATGAATTCTTGAACTATCATCAGAATTACAAATACCTGCTTTTCTATATTTTGTTTCTCCACAGTGGCATCTTCATGTTCCAGTCCAAGATAATAATTTGTGGCTATTAGAGTACCATAAGACTGCATTTTTTGCAATAATATAAATTAGCGTGAATATATGTGAGTGTAGATAGGAACAAAAAAAATGGTTCGTTGGAGAACCTTAAAAAGAGGGGCCATAATAAATGAGTCTTGAATATAAGCATGTTGACCGTTATAACAATAAGCAAAGCCCCACTGAAAGAAAAGAAGTAAATAGCATGTGAGAACTTCTGAACAAAACTGAAATAAAGGTTAGTATTGAAGTAATTCACAGTATTGTAATAATAGCCAGAAATGCAGTAGTGTGTATTATCAGTGTTAATGTTCCCTATAGCATAGGTAAGAACAGTACCTTAGAACATTCATCGGCTGAAATCCGCAATTTCATTTGGATTCGAGGTTTTATATCAGCTAATGTCTCTCCTTCACGTACAATTATGCAAAATGGTTCTCCAAAAGGCTGAACTTAGCATGGAAAAAAAACAAAACAAAACAAAACAAAAAAAACAACCAATGAAACGGCTTAATATGTTGTAAGAAAGAAAGATGATCTCTAATGCGGACTATCTACACACTTCTTACATAAATCATAAAAAATGCATATACCTTGAAATAGGACAAAAATATGTAAAAACAAAATAAAAAAAAAAACAATATGGACTGATGTTGAAATTATGGTTATTTCTGTCTCTTCCATTCATTCCGAATTAAATAATGGTTGTTTATCTCTCTTCCACACCTACTACAAGATATATTGTCATTTCCTAGAGAAGGTTCTAACGTACGTCGACGGCTCTGTCATTTGACTTTCGACGGCCGCCAACGGCTAGTCATTTTATTTATTTAAACTTGTTACTTTATTATAATATATTACTTATATGAGTTTGAAATTTAATTAAATATAATAATTCAAATCCTAAGAATTTGTAAAGATATTTTATTCACTTATTCAAATTATGAAAGTTTCTAATTAATTAAATTAGTATCGTCGATAATCTTTTTTATTGCATAATAATTATATTAGATAAGTAACTTTATTGAAAATCGAACACAGACAATCATTTTCTGCAAGTTTCAGTCTATAAAATTTTGATGAAGGTTATGATATGTAATAGTTCTATGAATTTATTTTGTAAACATTGTTTATAACTATAATTTAAAAGTTTTAAATTAATTTGAAAAGATAAGTAAAAGAGGTTGTAATTATTAATATTTATTTCATATACATTGATAATTAATATAAACTATTCATTTTTTTCTGCAAATCAAAATTTTCAAACAAAGTAAATTTATTTTAAAAGGTATGAAAATGAAATAAAAAATATTTAGCAGCCGTCGGAAGCCATCGCTAAGTAAAGCCGTTGACGGCCGTCAGAAGCCGTCAGAATGTCGTGTTTATTCAACCAACAGGTCGAGAGCTGCTTCATTTCGTTTCCTCCCCCAAAACCCACCAAAGCCCTAGCTCCTTCCACCCCCTCTCCGTCGTCGGCTGCTCTTACGTCTCCCCGACCATCGTCAAATTCATAATTCTCCAATCTCAACAAGCCTAGGCCATTACTTCAGCTTCAATCGAGTATTTTTTTACTAACCCTAATTACTTTTAATTTACTAAATTAGGGTTAATCTGTGATTCTATTTGTTTATAATACCCCATTGTTTGTTTGTTATACCCATTGAATGCTAATTACAGCTATTATCGTTTAAATCCGAAAATTAATGTATAATTTAGTGTATGTGTATATGCGTTAATTAGTGTAGATGCGTATTAAGACTGGCTTGGATTAATTAATGTAGATGCGCATAATTTAGTGTATCTGTTTTCTAAAATGTCAAAAATAATAATTTATTTATATAATCGTTTATTAGTTTAGACGCTTAATTATGTATAAAACCTAGTTTGCAGGAATGTATGGTAGTGGAATCTAGTGTATATTGCAGTTTGTTTTTTTTAAGTATAATATTATATTCATAATTCATTAAATTTAAAAACATAAAAGATTTTATAAAAAGGTAACAATTGTATAATATATTATATAATTAATAAAACGTTAAAATATAAACAAATTATTGTACGAATGCTTAAATATTATAATTAATAAAACATTAAAATATAAAAAAATTATAAAAAATTATATAATTATTGTACAAATGCTAATATGTTATACCCGCCGTTCGTAGCTCGGTTGGTTTGGGAGATGGGAGATGGGAACCAAAGGACTGTGTCCGGGCAGGTTCGAATCCCAGCGCCAAACCATCAGTGGGAGTTTCAACGTTACGCATCCGTGTGCGACGACTAAATAAAAGCGGGGTAGACACACGGCGTGGGGTTTACTTAAGTGAGTATCAATGAATACCATGATCTTAAGGTTCCCCATGATCTCAAAAAAAAAATGCTAATATGTTATATAATTAGTAAAAAAATTATAATATATATGTAACGGTAATATATAAACAAACTGGTGCATAATATGCTTTATTTTTTAAAATCCCTTAAAGAGATTTTGGCCTCATCCGACAAGTATTGTATATGATCGTTATATGCATATTCGTTTTTGTCACAAAACAATCATTAATATTCATCCGATACAATATTTGTTGTATTTGTCACTATATTGGACAAGTTATTATATTTTTAAATCATTTCATCTTAAACGGTTCACAATCACATGTATTCATGCCATCGAGCATGAAAAAGAAGATAGCACAATCACATACACATGATATGCCTCAAAATCACAACAGGCTCATGTAAGCATATTTTAAGTTATAAGTTATTAATAATCAGTGTAATCAATTAGTTATAAAAAATTAAAATAACGACGTGTTAATTTTAATTGTGATTTTATTTGGAATTGCAGGAAAAATTTATGCAACAACGAGCGCAGCAGCTTGAGGGAACGAGATGGGATCAGTTGACTACTGACGAGGAGGATGTGATTCTTGAAGCTGTCATGGATCCGTCAACGTGAAATAGGCATTATAGCTTAGGCCAACCAGGAGGTAATGAATAGTATATTTAGATTTGACTATTTACTAATCTATCGATTGTAAAAACAAATTCTTCTTAAAATATTAATTAATATAACTTATAAAATAAGATGCAACTGAATTAATGATTTTGTTATAAAATATCTCAACGATAAAATTTTAAAAAAATTGCAATAACTGATATTCGATCACCCCAAGCAAATAATTTTCAAATCGAGTCATATCGGATTTATAGTTTGGATAAATTAGATGTAGGTTAAAAATTTAAGATAAGACTAAAATTAGATCTTATAATTAATATAATAGAATAGGTAAATTATCAGGATCGAATTTCAAAAATAAAAATAAAAAAAAATTTGGTTCTAAACGCAATCATGATAATATGTCCATGTAACCTCTTTTCTTATCAATTTGATTTCTCTTCAATATATATACATGCACAAACACTGGATTGAGAAGAAACCCCAATCATTCTCAATTTAATCAAAGAAAGTAAGGTAATAATGTCTTTGAATCCCACTGCTATTCCATTTCATGCCTCCTCCATGATGCTATACTTACCTCCACCATTTCATATAAAATACTGCTAAATCTGATAATATATGATCTTATAATTAAAATTAGATGTAGCTTATAAAATCACTTTCTTATATGATGTTATATATCACATTGCTGTAGCGGCGGCTAAACCTACATTTTTTGCTAGCCGTTAGACAAAAATCCTGTATTAAATTATATTAGTGTTGCAGGTTAGACGCAAGCAAAATGCCTACCAAAAATCTCAGGTTCAAGCAGAGATGCAACAGTTGAAAGTCAGGATTGATGAGTAAGAGGAACGAGACCGTCATTGCACTGTGAAAATGACGCAGGTGCTGGACAGCGCATTGCTGCGTATATGCAGCAGGATGACACGTTTCCTTCGTCATGTGATTCCGGAGGCGATGATGAGGCTTGATAAGTATGATTTTTTAGTTTATGTTTGGATATTGCACATATATGCACTTGGAGATGGCGATGATGATGTATTTTGATATGTTTAATACATTTTGAGATGTTGAAGGTTTATTTTGTGTATGTTGTTGGAATTTTTTGTTGTATGATGGATTGTTGTAGTTTGATTTGTTGTAAATATTGATGTTTTTTTATTGTTGATGTTTTATATGTGACTTGGGCTTTTATACACACACGTATGATTTATAAGCGTGGAATTAAGCTGCAACATATGTTGATATGTATATGTTGTATGGAAGAGGAATGACAACAGAAATTAAAAAAAAAGTCCAGATTTGCAACGGCTTCCAACGGCTTGTTTGTTACACAATGACCAACGGCTTTCGACGGCACCTTACCAATGGCGTCCGACACAAATGTTGTTAAACCATGACTTACCACGTGTAAACGACGGTCGTCGGAAGCCATCGAAAATAGCCGTTGGGAGCCGTCGTAAACTTGCCTATGGAACCGCCGGCAACACTGTTTAAAGACAGCATGATTTCCAACGACTTTTTCCGACGGCCACCGATGGTTATCAGCCGTCGGAAAATCGCATCTTTCTTGTAGGGATCATACCATTATTTAAATTAGAATATGTGGTGAAAATTAAAGGGTTAGAGGGATGGTATAAAAATAGAGGTGTCATTCTATGTGTATACATATATATACACATACATACACACACATATATATGTGATAAGTGTGTACATTTTATCTATCTGTTTCGTACTAAATTAAGAATGTTGCAGCCAATTTCTCAAAAGTAGATTCAAAAGTAATCTATCAAGAATAGATACAAAAATAAATTCTATATTATTATTACCACTATTCCATCAGAATCTTTGAAGAACTGGAAAACGTTGACCAACACATCGTGCAGTCCAAGGTTTTTCTCTTCTTCTAGAATCTGTAATGATTATTCAAAGATAATTAACACTTAATTTTATGATATTGAAACTAGCATACGTAAAAAATTCAATATTACACGAGTTCCGAAATGTTGATTGCATAATAAGAAGAATATATTGTACCTCTTCGGCACATAAGGTCCCATTACTTTCGTCAATGTTCTTTATATGCTCATCATCTGCAAAAATCTGGTCGATTGAAGCAAAAGATTTCAGAGGACTTGAATGCAAGATTATATTATGTATACAACATATTTGCTTAAACTATATTTCCTAAACATGTTACCGGAGAAAGATTATCATGGGACTAAGAAAGATCATTATAGATCTGGCATGTCCAAGACTAAGATTTTTCTTTTTTAAGGATAACAACAATGATAAATTAAAATTGGTGACAAGCTGTAAATAGTTTATCATGATATGTATTAACATTCGTACTTGGCTGGAACATTTTACACAAAGTATCCTCAATGTTCAACAGATCTTATATGGTTACTTTAAGGGCAAAATTAGAAAATGGGCATGCAAAAATGGACTTGATGGAAAACCAATTGCATAAATAGGTCCCATTTTCATATAGCTTCCACATTTATGAAATGCGCAAGTTATAATTAAAAAAAAAAATTGGCTTGCGCATTCTATAAATGTGCAAGTATATATTTTGTATTTGCACATTTATGGAATACGCAAATACATTTTTCGATCTGAAATAAATGCCTTCTTTCTTCTTCCATTTCACCTATTCCTTTCCATCTCACCAAAACCCAAACTCGTTCTCTAACCTAACACGGTCTATTTGCCAAATTAAATATCAAATCAAAATAATCTATGTCTACCTTCAAATAAGTAGTAGTTTTATTTTAGTACGAAAGACTCTTCTTCATCTATGTAAATTAAAGATAAAAATATTTGATTTTGGATTACTTGATTTTGTTGTTCATATATAACTTAGTTTAGTCATTATTGTTGTAGGTAATATTGAAATGTTAGTTATTATTGTGTTAACATTAGAATATTAGTTATTGATAAATGATATTGGAAATCCTAGTTTTTAATTATATTAGTGAATGAGTAATCGGGATATCGGATGATAAATATTTGTAGAATTTCACCCGAATTCGTTGATGGAAGTAGTTTTACCTTCAAGAAGAACATAAAAGTGAAAATGAATCGCTTATGGAGGTATTTTTTTTATATACATTATTGGTTATCAAATGAAATTGCAATGTAAAGTATTAATTAGTATTCCTTGTTATAGATTAGGACGTTCAAACAATTAAACATGTAGACCATTCTAGCAAGCTTAAAGAAATAGATTTTAAAAAACGTAGATATGAAAAGAACTTAAGAATAGCCGATTTTTGAAAAGCAATGCAAGTTGAGTGAATTAGATTAGATCATTATTTTCTAACAGCATTGTGTGATCATTGGAGGTCTGAAACAAATACTTTTCATATGAGAGTAGATGAAATGACTTCACATTATGTGATGTTTACTATCTATTTGGTTTATCCACGGTCGGCTTCCCAGTATATTTAGAAAATATGGAGGTTGATTATATAGGATTGTGTCATGATTTACTTGGTTTATTTCCTCCTACGACTGCAATAAAATCTAAAATTGAGATACAGATAAGTATGATTTGGTTTAAAAGTGAATTTCAAGAACCACTTAAAGCTAATGCGATAGATATAAAGATACTTTACCATAGTCGTGCTGTGATTTTGTACTTTTTAAACCATCGGCTATTCCCGGATCATTCAAAAAGCCGATTTAACTTAAATTTTTTGCCATTTATGGATGATTTAGCACATTGTGATCAGTATTCATGAGGTAGTGCAATATTCTGTTATTTGTACGGCGGGTTGACAAATGTTGCATTACAAAAATAAATTATTAGACGGTTCTGCAATATTGCTACAATTATGGTCTTAGTCTCATTTGGTATTAGACGTCTTGCTATAACAATTCCTGCCAATTTAGATTGTTATCTTCCATAGGGTAGTATGTGGAATTGTGCTAGGAGTTGGCATGAAACTCCAAAAAATATACAATTTTACCGAAGTGAATTGGATTTATTAGCGAATGATGCTGTAACTTGAGAACCATAATCGTAGATTAATGTATTTTATGGTCCTGATGTACATTTTAGGTTTCCGAGTTGGATCGCTAAGCGTCGACTAATCCTATTTTAGGACTTCAAAAATTATCTTCCGGATCGAGTGATGAGACAACGACACATTCATGATCCCGTCGTTCCAGTAAATCCAAATCCGAGTGATTGGAGAGCTTTGCTTAAGGAAAATTTGGCTTTATGGAATTCAAGAATTGATCGTGCTGAATGAAAACGTGATCCTCCGACACTATTGAGTGAGTAGGAATATTGGTCTTGACAAATAACTCATCGTCATATCTTGAAGTAGTTGTCTAGGAGATTAGTTGCTTACACTCTTCGAGCTCCACTAGAGTGTAATATGGTTAGTATTTTAATTTACAATATTTAATAGTTTCCATATTTTTGAATCATATGAAATTTTACATTGTCTTGTTTTTTAAATAGATAAGCAAGATATATAGCGCTTTAGAGGTGGTTAATGAAATTGAAGACAATCGTTTTGAGCCAGAGAAGGTAAAAATAAATGTATTGACTTACAACGTATACTGGACACAACTCTAAATAGAAACAAGTTATGTCGACCGGCAAGACCATAAGAAACAGATGCAGGAATGGAGGAAGAAGAAACGCATACTCGAGTGACTCGAGGCAGAAGAAATACATACAGAAGTGGAGAAAGCACATACAAGAGTGGATGAAACACATACAATAGGCGGAGAAGGTGAACAACAATGACCTACATGGAGTGAAGGCGAACAACAATTTGCATATGGCGGACAATCATCTCTAGACCAACAACAAGAATGACCACAATGAGGGGTACAACAACAAGATGAGTTAATATTCGGTCACATTCAACAACAAGAAATTCCTACTTCGAATCTAGATGAATCGCAAAGTTTACAACCAATCACGTATAAAAGGAAGAAGAAAAAAAGACACGCGGTTTGAAGTTATAAGGCTTAAGGAATGAGTCGTTTTGATATGGTATGTTGTTGTTACGGTGTTGATATGTTGATGTTTTAGGATGATATGTTGATGTTTATTTAGATGTTCGGATGGTATATTTTGTTTAATTTGTTATTCAGATGGTATGTTAATGTTTATTTTGATATTTTGATGATGGTATATGAGCTTGATATTATTTAGTGTGGATATATATCGTTATATTGGTGTTATATATGATAATATTTGATGTTTTCGTAACAAAAATTTATATCACTCTCATTCCATCAGAAAACGTAGAATTCATATCATCATCTTTCAAATCAATAGCAAATGAACCATCATCTCTTTACCCATCATCACTAATTTTAATTCATATTCGAGAGGATTAACTTTTGTCACTTCAAATGCCCATTGTTTAACCTCTATAAAACTATATATTTTTTTTAATTTTCGATTTTTTCCGTTTACTACCAACATACCTAGGTTTACCGTTTTCATCAACCAACAATTCTACATCGTAGTATAATATAGTTGGAACCGTTGACGTTACAACAACAACAACAACTAAGCTATTATTGACAAGCACCATTGTCCAAGTGGTTAAATGATTCGGCTTTGGTGCGAGAGGTCACAAGTTCGAAACTTGCGTAGCGTGATTCGAACGTTCATTGACATGTGATATGTTGTCCCAGTGACATGTATATAAAGTACTATTTCAAAAAAAAAACTAAGCTATTATTCCCAAACAAGTTAGGGTCGGCTAAAGATGAAACCCAAAACTATATGACAAAGTCAATTTAAAAGTAAGAACAACAACATTAAAAAAAACCATGATAGCAATAATAAAATAAAGTAAAATAATTAAACAATTAATAATAATAATAAATAAGTGAAATAAAAATAAAGATAAAATAAAATAATATATATACATATAAAGATAAAAAAACCATAATAATAATAATGGCACCAATAGTAATAGGCACCGAATACCAAAAACTACGTTTTAGGCTTCTATTCACTAGTCCTATAATGTAAAACTTATAACGCTACCTCTAAAGCTCATGGTTCTAGTACATGGATCGCTAACTTCCATGCGCTTTAGTCCAACACCAGCTCTTCGGATATATTACAATCATTCAAGTCCTTTTTTACTACTTTCTCTCATGTTAATATTGGTCGACATTTACCTCTCTTTGAACATTCGATGCGGCCTATAATTCCAACGCACACAGGTGCCTCGGAAGACCTCCGTTGGAGATGTCCAAACCATCTTAAGCGGTGTTGGACTAGCTTCTCTTCAATTAGTGCTACTCCAAGTTTGTCATGTGTATCATCATTTCTAATCCGGTCGCGTCTTGTATACCCACAACTCCATCGCATCATACGCATCTCTGCTACACTTATCTTCTGAGCGTGTTGTCTTTTAGTATGCCAACATTCTGCACCATACAACATCGCAGACCTGGTTGCCGTTCTGTAGAACTTTCCTTTAAGCTTTTGTGGCACTTTCCTGTCATAGAAAATGTTCGTACGTTAGTCGCCATTTCACACATCCCACTCGATTCTAGAACTAACATCTTCATCAATCTCACAATAATATTGCAACATTGATTCTAAATATCGAAAGATTCCTTCTTGGGCACTACTTGTCCGGCTAAAATGACACCTCCACCATCTGATCTGACACCGCTGAACTCGCACTTCATATACTCTGTTTTAGTTCTGCTAAGTCTAAAACCATTGGATTCTAAAGTCTGCCTCCACAGCTCCAATTGTCTATCAACCTTTATCTTACTTTCGTCAATTAGCACAACATCATCAGCAAAAAGCATACATCAAGAAATCTCATCTTGTATACCATTCGTAAACTCATTCATCACTAGGGCAAAAATGTAGGGGCTTAAAGCTAACCCTTTATGGAACCATTGACCTTATCTATAAAAAATTCAAAACACTACATTTAAAATCTTGATTTTGTGAAAAACCTACCTAAATTTACCAAATTAATACCTTTATTTGCAAAGAAGATGATGTTTCCTTGGGCGATCTTCAACCGAAAGCAAAAAAATTAAGATTTCGTAAGCAAATTTAGAATATTATAAGAATTTGGGGAGAAATTGGGTTTTAGAAATGGAAAGAGTGGAAGTGAAATGGAAGAGGAAAAGGGTTGGTGTTAATTTTAAGCTCGTAATAGTATTTGCACATTCTATACTTTCGCAAATACAAGTTCAAAATATTCGCATTTATGGAATGCACAAGTTAATAATTTGCACATATAGTTTGCGCATTTCAAAAATGCGCAAGTTATATCACATACAATTTATAACATAGAGTTGTATAACCACTATCACCGTATAGTTGTACAAATAAAGTTCAAACTAACACCATATCTACCACCATATATCACCAATATAACACTATATATAGCAATATAACCAATATTGCAACATAACCAATATCATAGCATAAGTAATATATTTCACCAAAATAAACACGATTGGAGTTCAACCTTGCATTTCAACCCAACATCAAAATAGAAAGCATGTCTACGGTTCATCATTTCATACATAAAAATCAACAGTTCATTTTTATCTGATGATCTACACGTGTACTGAAGGTTGAGGTGAAATGTTAGCCCGACCCAACAATTTGTCCTTAGTTCACGATTCAGCTTTTCCAAACAACTGATTTCAACTTGCACTTCAAGGGCATATTCAACTCTCCTATCACATATTGGATGATTTGGCCAATCAAAATAATTACAGCGCTCAACTTGAAGAGGGTTCATCTTGTGATCGTTATACGCACTACATCCATAAAAACGATGATCTGCATTCTTTTTAGTCCTACAAACAACAACTTCACACTCGACTCCACGGTAACAAAATGGATATGCGAGTTGCTCGTTTGCCATAGCAGGAACAATATGTTGACGATTAATTACATCCTGACCAACGCAAATTTGTTTACCTGATCTTTGATTCTCTAAAACTTCGCGTAAACGAAACCCTAACCTTGATGTTTCACATTCCACTTTCTGCGGTAATTTATCAAATTATGTCTCCGAAACATAATCAACTTCAACGTCAATGGGATTTTGCGTTGGATTACTTCTTTGTGCTTCAAATTCATCATAATATTTCATCAACGTTTCATCAATCTCCCAAACATCCATGTCTAATTTCAAAATAAACTAAACAAAAATAATATACCAATTTTAACTAATAAACAAAACATGCTAAACAAACTTAATAAACAATTATGATTAGCTCTTTTACCTTGCAACAAAGAAGACATCTCAAATTATATATTACTTTGATTTGGAATTGAAATCGAGAATTAAAATTGAATTGGGTGAGCTAGGGTTTGAGTTTTGGTGAGATGGAGAGAAATAGGTAAAATGGAAAAAAAAAGAGAGCTGGTGTTTATTTCAGATTGAAATATGTTTTGCGCATTTCCATAACTGTGCAAATACAAAATATACGCAAGCTAAATAAATTTATTTTTTTAAATATAGCTTGTGCATTCAATAAATACGCAAGCTATATGAAAACGTGCCATACTTTTGCAATTAGTTCATTCTTGCATTAACTTTTCTTTGCATGCCCATTTTCAAAAAAATTCCTTACTTTAACTGTTTAGAAGGAATTGATGTTTACAAAAAGAATGCAAATTAGAAGGAACAAAAATATAGATGAAACGAATTTTGCCATAACTTGAGACCTATGTTACTTCTCCTCTTCCCCTTTCTACCACTTCATAACACTATTTTTGTCTAAAAGAGGAGAAAATCAGCTTAATACCTTATAGATCTTGTGTGACTTGACCTGCAGCAATCTCAGTTGAACATCTGGGGCAGAAAGTTCCACCTGATTTACAAGATTATAGAGCTAAATAAGCTTTTAATGTTCAAAAAAATCATTCAATTGGAGAAGTTGGAAAACCAATGAGGAAAATGAATTAAGTCAACATTATCTTCAGCATTAAGCACAAGCAACTATACTTAATATGAACAAATGTAAAATTATGAAAACTAACCACCATCCTCAATTTATTAAGAGCATCTCCCACTGTGCTGTTTCCTGGCAGCATAAGAAAACGAAGCGTGGCCTGTATAAGAGGAATCCGCCAATGTAAAAGGTGTAGATGAATAACACATCATCATCACAGTTTACAAGTAGAAAAATCACCTCATTCCTTGAAGCATATCGGAACGTGATAAATAAATTTTTTGAACATTGCAGTTCAGGGAGAGTATCCAATACTTCATAGTACATTATGTCAATCTGTTCCATTAAACAATCATATTATTATACTGTACCAATATGTCACACTTTCATAAAACTTGATATGCATGCTAAATAGACTGCTAAGCGCACGCACGCACGCACGCGCGCGCGCGCGCGCACACACACACAGATATAGGTGCATACATATGTGTGTGTGGAAAACAAACAACCTTTTGGGTATTGGGAAGCATCATTGAAAGATCTTGGCTAACACAAAGCATGTCTGAGAGATGTTTGAGACTAGGGCGCTCGATTGGTTGTGGCATAGGCTTATGCAGAAGATGGTTGTGAGATGTAAGACGAATTTTTGAACGATCATCAATGTCAATTTGTTGTGCAACTTTGGCGGCAATATCATCATGGCTTAAGAGCTTCGACCTTCAAAAAAGAATAAAAAACAATAGAATCAATATCATGTCTCATGATCATCGCTGAAAAAATGAAAACAAAATAATCTTTATAAAAAACTTACAGTTCTAAACAAAAAACATCCTCGGTAGGATTATTCAGCAATCGGAAGTGGACAACCTAAGACATTGCATGGTAGAAAGCAATTAGTATCATAAGACTATTTTTATTTTAAGATCGGAAAAGCACTCAATGAGTGAAACAAGTTTGAACAATCATATATACTATAATGGTAAAAGTGTGATCTTGGCGGAATTTTCATAATTTGAGGTTCATAGTACATTAGTGTAACAAAGGTTCAAATGAACAGTGGTTGTATACGAGCTTTAAGGTTAAAACTTAAAAGGTAATAAAATATTCAATATTCCTGATTTTGTGAAATATTTAGACCTTGCCTCATCGTACATACAGCAAACTTCCTAATCAAATTTCAGTTCAGGTCAAATAAAAATTTTAGGTTGAAGAGCCCTTGGTTTGTTATGTCCAAGGAATCCTTTCTACAAATCCAACTCAGCTACTCATATTTAGTACAATATTCTAAAAAAAAACACTGAGTATTCTCAGTTTTGATTCCTGTAAGAAATCTTTTCAACAAATCCAACCCAACCCTTCTTTTCAGTTCAACTATCATGTAGACCAACAATAAACTACAATTTCAACATTCATTTTTTCCAAGGCAACTGTGGAGAAAAAGTGCATCCCAAATGGAAAGGTTTTGAAAAATTAATGGATATATACAGTAAAAAAGGCAGTCATAAAAATAGTTAGGGATACCCGGTGGTTATTAGCATATTCCAAGAAAGATGGAAAATCGGGATAGAGGAGCTTTTCTTTGCTATCTTCAACGGATGCTTTTTGATAGCAAATGATGTCACCATCATGAAGCTGACAGCAGAAATAATCTTCGATTCAAAGGCAAAATTACTGGTGATCATTAAATTCGCTAAGTTAACATATGCATGTGACAAACCTCACAAGACTGAAAGGTGATATCCTTATCGATATATTTGCACATTCTACCTGCTGGAGATTTTTCTTCCTGATATGAACCATCAAAAAGAGAATAATGAGAATACTACATATATATGCATATGTATGCATACGTGTGTGTGGGAGGGGGGGCGGTGGGGTGTGTGTGCATGTGCGTGCGTGCGTTGTGTGTGTGTGTATAGAGAGGAAGGGGGGAAGGGAGGGATATGGATACAGATCATCCACACAATATTTTACATCATTCCGAAATTTTTATTCCACTTAAAAATACAAGTTGATATTAAACACAAAATATTGAGTATTACCATCAATTAATATAGTTTTGAATCGGTTAAAACTTCCGAAATGGTACAATTTTTTTTTCAAATATGATGGATCATCTTCGCAAAAATTGATATCGTTTCAACATGTATTTTTATTAAGAATGTTGTGATTATCCAAATAAACCATTTTCTTGTGAAATTAGTCTTGAGTGACATAAAATCATATTTACGAAATTTGGTTTCGATTTGGATTGAATATTTGTAGGAAACAAAAACATCGAGATGTAGGGTAAGGGGTATCCCCCCCCCCCCCTCGACACACACACACACACAAAAAAAGCATCACCCCTTACCCAAAAAAAAAGACCGCACACACTTATGTCTGACTGTGTATACGTATATGCATATTTGTATATGTGTGTATTGAGAACAGAAGAGTGAAGTGAATAGACAACATATGATGGTTGAATAGAGTGTGAAGTCATGGTCATTACATATGAAATATAGAAATAGGGACATCGACATATAATGGAAAACCAACCTTATAAAGCACAATTGCTTCGTTGGGAGAAAATTCAGCCATTTGATTCAATTTTGAAATAATTTCGAATGGTGTGCCTGAAGACCTGACATAGAACCTTCCCATGTACCTAAGCTCAACAAGATGAACCAAATTTTGGTTACAAATTTGAGCTTGAATAAATACTGAGAAAAAAGACCATAAAAACAGATCCAAATAGTGAAAATTGGTTACTCTTCTTCTGATTTTGAGTCAAAAACTGAATCGTTTTTCTGAAAAGAGATATTTTTTAAAACAAAAGAAGAAGAGAAAATAAGATCTTTTTTTTTTCATCTTTTGGACACGTTAAATAATAATCTCACCCTAATGCTCTATATCATCCAAAAATTTGAAATTTATACGTATATTTCTTTTCAACAAAACGCATTGTCCAGATAGAAAGAAGAGCCTATGTTTAGATGTTTTGTTAACGTTTCTATTTATTATCTGGATGTACTCAAGAGCAAGGTCCTACTGAGGCAAATATGAAAACTTTACCCCTAGGTGATGAGAATAAATACTTCAATTTATATGATGAACAGATTGGTTACCGTATTTCTACTTTTTCAGGATCATAGAGCATGAAAAGGAGAAGCATATCATCATCACTCTTATCTTTCAGAGGAATAGGTTGTTGATCCTACATCACAAAAATAAGGAATATTGAACTGATTAGAAGTTAATAATATATAATAAAGCAGTGCTTCCAAAAGAACAGAGAGAAAATTGTAACATCGCTGTCCCAGAAATACTTAAAGCCATCGTATATAAAGACCATATAAAGTTAATGTTACCGCTCCGGGCTCATATTCCACAAAAAGATGCAAAGCAGCCCTGTTTATGTTATGTGTTTTCTGCTGCAACTCACCAACCTACAAAATAGAGCATCGAATCTGTAACTGCATTGAACAATATAGCAAAAGAAATTACCAGCAAGAACAACAATTTCCAAAAATGAGAGGAAACGAAAGCTTTTAGTGACAGATATCTAGTGGAAGCAAGTTTTAAATTTACTGACGACAATTTTAGTTAGCATTACTCAACCAAGCTATTGAACCTCCCTCTTACGCACACGCGCGCACACACATGTGTGTGCAGGTGCACGCATGCGCATGCATGTGCGTGGATATTACATTTTTGACCCATTCAATTTTTTACATCTCGACCCAACACTTCACTTGTTGACCTTTAGCTTGATCAGAGTTTGCTACAACTTCAGAAACACTAGTTCATATATTTGTCTTTCACCATCCAAGGTTGTATATCAACCTATTTTATTCTTCTGCATTGACAGGCTGACAGCAAGCATGAATATCCTTATCGAACTACTAATATCAGTGAATATCATTACTTACGGAGAGTGCTTCCTCTTGGAGACTTAATGGTCTAGAAATATGATGATTATCATTATCCCAATGCCATAAGCGCATAAATTGTATTCCGATGTTGAGATCTATGGCCAAATGCTCCTGCCATCATTTTGATGATGTATATCAAGGAGATTGTTTATTAAACAAGTAAAAAATTGCACTAATACTTAACATATGGTATTACAACCATAACTATACATGTTAGGAAAAGTGGAACAGGGGATGTGAAAACCGGGGAAAAAAATCTTACTGTGGCATGAATAAAAAAATGTTTTATGAAAATAAATTAATAATTAGCCACAAAGCATGAACAGATTGTCTAGAATGTGGAGAGATGACAAAATAAACAAATTTGAGCATGTAATTTCTAACTACACTAGTAATTCCAACTAAGATCAAAATTTAAAATTTCAAATATATATGCATTGTCGATATGCAATTAATGATAACATACTCTAGAGAACAGACAATTGCAAGATGTTGGTTTAACATTCAGTTGCATATCATATGCAACACAGTTGTACCAAGTTAGCATGACGTGAGACAAGAATTGCTTTTGCATAGTCCACTTCATCTGATTCCAACTACATTTTTTTGGGTATAAAATACTGTTGTCAATTTAACGCCATAAAATGCTCCCAATCATATCACGACAGACTATTCACCAAAGTAGCAGCTTGCCGAACATGGTTAGTACTGCATAAGGTACTATATGTTGGATACTCCTTAACAAAAGAGCTTGATAATGGCTGGTAAAATCAAATGATATGGAATACACAACTATGCATATTTAACAATGTATACGAATCCACCAAGATCACATGGATATGCATATTTTTAGCAATCAATGGTAACTGTCAAATTTTAAATAATGATTACCTTAAAAGTCTGGAAAGGTGTAGACTTCTCATACTTGAAGGTCCTTTCAAAGTCTATTAGGTCAAAATCCATATTCTTTTGAAGATGATTTTTTAAATCACAATCCTGAATCACCTGTGCATCAGAAAACCAACATTCAGTGAAAACAAATTAACGAAGAAGAATATTTTATACTATAGCAGCGACTAATAAGTGGTTAAAAATAACCTTTATAACTGTGTGCTGGTCCGCATTAAGTGTACTTGACCTTGTCTTCACTTTCTTCTTATCCTTGAGTAAATCATTTTCTCCTTGGTCTCTCTTCAACCTTTTCTGAAATAGTTATAAAGAGCAATTATTTGAAGTGAATAATATTACTGAGAATATATTGAATTTTCTGAAGTTATCATACGCTAAGGTGTTCAGCGATATCCTTTTCCTCAACACTACATATGATTTTATCCTTGTCGCTTTCACGAACATACACAAGCATGTATGCATTAGAGTGCTTTGATTCTTTAAACGGAGTGTCTTTGAAACCGGGATTTACCGGGAGCAACTGCCAAGAAAATAAAAACGATTTGACATTAGCCAGCACATAAATGGGTTTGTAAAGGCAAGTACAAATCACCTCGTCTTCTCCACCATACTGCTCTTCCAAAGCAGACTTCACATCTTCTTCTGTGACTCGTTCATCATTAAATTTAAACCTGCGTTAACGATATATCTTCTTTTAAATCATGCTTACCTTTTTTCTTTTCTTTTTTCTTTTTTGATATGATTGTGAGTAATAGCAGAAAACTGAATCAATTCCAACTCATGACTGTCGACGTGAAGCATTAATAGTTTGATGCAATTTACATAATTTGTCAAATTAACCATGAAAGGGTTCAAAAATAGATTAAAAAAAATATTGCAACTAAAATGCGAAAAAATGAATAAATTAGACATACCATTGATTAGAAAGGCCTGGTTTTATGAAAGCATAGTAGTGCCCCACGTCTACCCCGGTACCAATATGCACAAAAACACTGCAACCAAAAACGTGCAACTTAAAAGTTTTTTTCTTGTTCAAAAACGAGACATTTGTAGGGGAACCCACAGAAATTAATATAAAGAAACTAGCTAAAATGGTATCACCAAATACCAAAGACCAAGTAGTTGAACGGAAAAAGCATTTGCTGTTTAGAATTGGAAAATAACTAATATTTCACGTGACCATCTTTACTCTAGACGAGTAATGCAGTTTGTTTCACATAAAGTTAAAAGTTAAAACTTGAATAAATGATATAGTTGCTATTTGCTATATCCCCTCTGCTTTCTATGTGTCTTGTCACTTCTTCTTCACTTGTCACTTCAAATTTCAAGAACAATGGTAAACCACATTCCCGCGTAATATTAGTAAATATCAAAACTGATACCAAATTTTCATACGGAAAAACAATATATTACAAAATATACGTTTCTAAGAAGAAAGAATAAATTCCATGCCTACCTTGATCTTTTTGCTCCTAACTAAAAAGTGAATTAAGAAAGTGATGGTAATATTGTTGGAATATATATATTAAAAAAGATTGGAGACCAGAGAGAAGAAACTTGTTCTCACTAATCTACACAACTCACATACAAAGAGATGAAACTTGTTCTCACAAATAATGCTTTATTATTTTTTCTTTGCTTGATTGTTTGATTACAAATGAGGGGAGAGCTCCTCTATTTATAGTCCCTAATAGATCATTCTAGAATTACTTTTGCTTGATTACAAAGAAAACATAATTCTAGAAATACTTTTACTTGGTTACAAAGTAAACATAATTTTAGAAAGACTTTTACTTGATTACAAAGAAAATATAATTCTAGAACTCTCACCCCTCAAGAATTCTCTAGAAACTAATAAATTAAGTTTATATTCCAACATCCCTTTTAAACTTGATTTGCCCCCCTTTGAGCTAAACTTTTACGCATACCAAGTTTCTTCTTTAATTTTTTGAAAATCTCCAACTTCAAAAGCTTCGTTAAAATATCGGCAATTTGATCTTGCGTCTTGCAATGTTTGGCAACTACTTTTCCTTTTCCAACCAAGTCTCAAATGAAATGATACTTGATTCTTATATGCTTGCTCCTCCCATGAAAAACTGGATTTTCGGTGAGTGCTATAGCAGAATTGCTATCACAATATATAAGTGGGTTTTCTTTTGGAGTATGCTTAAGTTCTTCTAGCACCCATTTAATCCATAAAGCTTGACAACTAGCTAAAGATAGTGAAATATATTCTGCCTCGGCGGTTGAGAGAGCCACAACTTGTTGTTTCTTTGACATCCACGTGATTGCACTTGATCCAAAGTAGAAAATATTTCCCGAAGTACTTTTACTATCATCAACACTTCCGGCCCAATCACTATCACAATATCCAAGCACCTTAGGATCATTTATCTTTTGATAATAAATTTCATCCTCAAGTGTTCCACGCACATATTTCAAAATTCTTTTTCCGGCATCCCAATGTGTCTTCTTTGGTTGCTCCATGAACCTACTAATCAAGCTCACACCATATGTAATGTCCGGCCGAGTGGCTGTCAAATACATCAAACTCCCAACAAGACTTCTAAACAATGTTGGATCAATATATTTAGAGTTGTCATCCTTACTTAGTTTCAAGCCAACTTCAACTGGAGTGCTAATTGGCTTTGCCTCTTCCATTCTAAACTTCTTCATCAAATCTTTTGCATACTTTTCTTGAGAGATAAATATACCATCATTATCTTGCTTTACTTCAATACCAAGAAAGTAATGAAGTAGACCCAAGTCGGTCATCTCAAATTCTTACATCATACTTCTCTTAAATTCTTCAATATTATCAAGACTATTTCCCATAAAAATTAAATCATCCACATATAAACCAATGATGAGAATGTTACCTTTGTTCTACTTGATGTAAAGAGTATGCTCAAATGGACTCCTCTTGAATCTCATCTTCACAAAATAGTCATCTATGCGACTATACCATGCACGAGGGGCTTGCTTAAGGCCATACAATGCCTTCTTCAACCGATAGACTTTATGCTCTTCATCCTTTATCACATAATCGGAAGGTTGATCAATGTACACCTCTTCTTGTAGTACTCCATTCAAGAAAGCAGATTTAACATCCATTTGATAAACTTGCCACTTATTTTGAGCGGCCAATAAAATTATCAAACGAATTGTTTCAAGACGTGCCACGGGAGCAAAAACTTCTTTGTAATAAACACCATACTTTTGCTTGTAGCCTTTCACAACTAATCGTGCCTTATGTTTTTCAACTTCACCTTATGCATTCAACTTTGTCTTGTAAACCCATTTGACTCCAATGGGTTTCTTCCCTTCAGGTACTTCAACCAACTCCCATGTTTGGTTCCTTTCAATTGCATCAATTTCTTGATCCATGGCTTGTCTCCATTTGTCTTCCTTAGCGGCTTCTTCAAAATCAACCGAATCCGCAGTTGCATATAAAGCAAAATCAACAAATTCATCTTCTAAAATTCTTCTTGTTTCTCCATAAATCTCCGCAAGAGGTCTTGTCCTTCTAGGTGTTGATTCTGAACTTGAAAATGATGAACTTGAAGGAGAATTAGATGGTGGAGTAGGTGGAGTCGATCCTTCTTCTTCAATTGGCTCAAATGCATCATTATCAAGCAAGATACTTGTATTCTCATTTTTCCATTCCCATGCTTCTTCCTCATTGAAAATTACATCACGACTAATAATAGTCTTCTTTGTGATGGGGTTATATAATTTATATGTCTTGGATCTTTCACTATAGCCAACAAAGATGCACTTTTCAGATTTGTCATCAAGCTTTCCTCTTTTTTCATCCGGCACATGAGAGTAACAAATGCTTCCAAAAATTCGAAAGTGGGAGACACATGGCTTGTGACCAGTTCATGCTTCTTGTGGAGTCTTTCCTTGAACACTTTTAGTTGTCGCACGGTTGAGAATATAGCATGCACATGCTACAGCTTCGACCCAAAATATTTTAGGCAATCCTTTTGTCTTCAACATACTTCGAACAAGTTCCATGATGATACGGTTCTTTCTTTCGGCCACCCCATTTTGTTGAGGGGTTGAGCGGATCGTTAGTTGATGATGAATGCCATGATCATTTAAGAAATTTCCGAATTCTTCCGTCATATATTCTCCACCACGATCGGATCAGAGTGTCTTTATAGAAAAACCACTTTGCTTCTCCACAAGTGCTTTAAAATTCTTGAACACTTCAAATACCTGAGATTTTTCTTTGAGAAAGTAAATCCATATCTTGCGACTATAGTCATCAATAAAAGTGAGAAAATACCGCTTACCTCCAAGAGAGTTTGTGCGCATAGGTCCACATAAATCCGAATGCACTAACTCCAAAGGATTCTCTGCTCGCCATGCCTTTTCTTTTGGAAATGGATATCGATGGTGCTTGCCAAAAACACAACTTTCACATACTTGATCTTGTTTGCTAATATTTGGGATGCCTCTAACCATATGATTTTTGCAAATCTTGGATAGAGTGCTAAAACTCAAGTGATTATAACGAAGATGTCAAAGTCATGACTTGTCATTAACAATATTAGCAAAACATGGAAATACTTCATTTTTAATTTGCAACGGAAACATTTTTGTTGGTGTCACCTTCACTTTTGCAATAAGAACACCAGTTTTGTCTTTGATCTCACATAAATCATTTTTGAAATTCACATTATGTCCCTTCTTTAAAAGTTGCCCAACACTCAAAAGATTGTGTTTAAGATCGGTAACATAATAAACATTAGAAATATAATTTGTACCTTGCTTTGTCCGTATCGGAATATCACCACTGCCTTTGACAATGAGCCTTTTGTTATCACCTGTCTTGACTTCTCGTTGGACACTTTCATCAAAATTCACAAAGCAACTTTTATTTCCGGTCATGTGGTTACTACAACCACTATCAATATACCATATATTATCAAAAGAAGCTTCTTGAACATTACAAGCAAGAAGCATACTTTCATCTTGTGTCTTCAAATTCTCATGTAGAAAATTAGAATTATCTTTTTCATTATTAATTCTTTTAAAACAATCTTTTTTCATATGCCCATATTTATGACAATAATGACATTGAATATTATAAGAGTTACCTCTTCCTCTTTCACTGTATCCTCCACGATCTCTTCCTCTTCCTCCTTGAGATGGGCTTGAATTTTTACTTTGAATTTGGCCTCTTCCTTGTCTTCTACCACGGGCTGATCTTCCACCTCTTTCTCTAAAACCACCACGGTTGGTATCTCGTTTGAAAAGCTTGCTCGAAAGGAGAGGAATCAAATTGTTTGATGCGAAGCTCATGAGATTGTAGTGAGCCCAACAATTCTTCAAGAGAGAAAGTATTCAAATCTTTTGATTTTTTAATAGCAACAATAACATGCTCAAATTTTCTTGTCATACTTCGAAGAATTTTTTCAATAATTCTTTTATCTGAAATTTCTTCACCATTAACTCGAAGTTGATTAACAATAGAAATAGTTCTATTATAAAATTCCTCCACCGATTCACTTTCTTTCATTTCGAGTAAATCAAACTCACCTCTTAGAGTTTGAAGTCTTACCATCTTTACCTTTTCTTCACCTTTGTACGCCTTGTTGAGGATGTCTCATGTCTCCTTTGATGTTCATGCCGAAGAGATCCTTTCAAAAATTGCTTCATCCACCGCTTGATAGATAAAATAAAGAGCCTTCTTGTCCTTCTTTCGAATCTCTTTCAAAATATTCAATTGTTGTGTTGAAAGTGTTGCTTGATTCTCCGGTTCTTCATATCCATTTTCAACAATCTTCCAAAGATCTCGAGAGTCATACAAGACCTTCATTTGAATGCTTCATTGATTGTAATTCTTTCCCGTCAAACGAGAAAGTTGAGGTTGCAACATATTGTTGGAAGTCATCCCTAAACCTTGCTCTGATACCACTTTGTTGGAATATATATATTAAAAAAAGTTGGAGACTAGAGAGAAGAAACTTGTTCTCACTAATCCACACAACTCACACACAAAAAGAAGAAACTTGTTCTCACAAATAATGCTTTATTATTTTTTTTGCTTGATTGCTTGATTACAAATGAAGGAAGAGCTCTTCTATTTATAGTCCCTAATAGATCATTCTAGAATTACTTTTGCTTGATTACAAAGAAAACATAATTCTAGAAATACTTTTACTTGATTACAAAGAATACGTAATTCTAGAAAGACTTTTACTTGATTACAAAGAAAACATAATTCTAGAACTCTCACCCTTCAAGAATTTTTTAGAAACTAATAAATCAAGTTTATATTTCAACAAATATTTCTCACAAAGGAATATTATAGTCAGGAGAAACTATTTAATAGGATTAACAACACTCTTTGTATAAGCAATATATATACTTGTGTTAAGGTTTAAGCTATAAACTCAAACATATTTGATTTCCAGTTTTATACAAACAACTTGGTGTGACTAAAGTTGTATGCATGCTTGTTTTAGTATTGGTTTTCTGTTGACATTGTCTAAGCTAGAAAATAGGCAATGTGGGTTTCTCTGTATTGGTTTTATGGATTGCCTATAAAAGGCTACAGTTCATTAATAAAAGATGGATTTTTGAGCTTTTATTGCTGTTCTATCATTTCATATACATATTCTTAACTTATTTCATGAGTTAACATGTACGTACAAATGAATAGAGGAATAAAAACGGAAAAATTCCCACCACTTGTTAAGTGATGAATTACATAGACTACCTGTATAGGGTAAAAAGATTCCGAATGCTCTTGTCCGAGTCTGGAGAAAGGTATTTTCTGTTGTCTCTATCAAGGTCAAGTTCCATCGGAAATTCATAACGATCAAAAATCTGCATTACGATGCATTTATTGATAGTGAATACATAAGAAAATTGCTTTCAATTCACATGGAGAAGATAAATTGACCGTATGCTTAGACCTTTCAAATAAACAAACCTTAAATGTGGCCCCCTTCTCAGAGTCATACTCAAACCGTTTTAGATGGAGAAACAGAACAGGTGGAAAGCCAGTGAATAGGCAACCTTTCTTCGCATCCTGATATATGTTTTAGAAAAATTCAATACTTGTGCAAATACCACATGGATTTAAGATTCAAATCATTATGTCTGTTATAAAAATGATGCCAAGACAGACCTGCAAGCCATACTCTTCTGATCTATACCTGTTATCTCCTTCCAGGCGTTCAGCCTCACAGTACTTATCAAAAGAAGCATAAACATTTGGGCATCCTTTCACATCAAGTTGAAGGTCTGCATTTATGCATGTAGTATCATATTATGTAGTAATACAACTAACGCGGAGCAAATAAGATGGCAAAATTTATTTTTTATACTACAAAAAAGGGTTAACGACGTCAACGGAATTTGATTCCAGTGCATTTGAATCCATAGTCCAATCTAAAGAAGCCTTACCACTATTTACCATAATAAAAATTAATGCAACTACCCTGAGGTTTCATTACCATAATATGATTCCTTTTTGAAGGATTTGCAGTCAACATGGATACACTCTACATAATTCACAAGGTGTCCTTCAAATAGTTGTGCAATTGTTCCTTCAACAACAGTTCCCTGAAATAAATCAAATGCAATTAAATAAACACTCTTATTTCCTGTCAAACTGAAAATTCAAGTAGGCTGTAATACCTTCATTTTATTTTCCAGCGTCTCGCAGAGAAGCCTGTTAAACTCTTGTACATCATGTTGCTGATAGCCAGCATGTGAGTCCCACCCAAAGGACTTCGTCAGGTCTTTTGTAGAAACACTAGTGTCACTGTATTGAAGCCCGTAGAAGAGGCTCTGCAGCGCCAAGGGAATGCTTTTGGCTGGATCATCACTTTCTGTGGTAGGCATATTATACACAGCCTGCAAGTAAAAATATGTTTATTTCCCTCATTTGGAAACAACTTATTTTATAACTACTTAAAAGATACTTTTAGAGGATTATTATGAAACTCCACATTTGGATAAGGGGGTCAAAATGTTTGACCGACCCCTACCAAAAATAATAATTATACCGAGTTCGGCAACCTTTCTTTCTGATGGATCCAGAATAGAGAGTTGTCAATAGATAGAAAAAGAATGGACTTCTCTATCCCCCTACTCTTTCGATCTATCAGAACAGATCAGGCCATCTATCAATCGATTCATTTTCTCTCGCTCTTTTCGTTCATTTCCGCCACGCCATACATAATAGCCGCCACAATAAGAAAGAAGAAAGCGAAACAGCTAGAAGCGCTCGCTTCACCGCGCCCAACAATGAATTCCCTTCTGCCCAAAAACAGACCCAAACTCGATGGTACCCCTCTTCCTGCCCGAAAACCCCATCTTATCCAAATGTGGAGTCCCTATAACAATCCCCTACTTTTAACTACATCTGTTAAGTAGATTTAAATGAATAATAAAAGTGAGCAAATGTGATTGGATAAACAAGCGGGGATTTGACAAAATGTTGTTGTAATAAATCACACAAGTCAAGGAAATTTTTCTCACAAATGACTTGCTGACTTATTATCTGCAAAGACAAAATTTAATAGGCTGATAAACATTTAGAGATAAATAATTCATAACCTGTTTTTCCCACTTACAAACTATTTCCAAACATCATCATAATACATACCTTTCTGAAGTAGGGAATATGATATAAGGTCTGAACTAGAGAGTTCATGTAGCAAGTAGCTCCTTGATTCTTGAGGCCAATATATCCAGTTTTCCTCCTACAGCAATAATCACTGGCTCCGCTTATCTCTTTTAAGACAACCTCACCTTTAACGATCAAGGTGTCATCTATTATGTATCCATTATCTGGTTTGAGTAAATCATTCATGGTTATAAATGATGAGAAACCCCAATTGCGGTCTTTATCATTGAACGGATGCTGTAATTCTGTAAAATAAACAAATGAATGAATTAAAAAACCATGTCATTTAGAGGTAAACAGTTGGTGCAACCATTAAGCTTTAAATGTAATTTTAATAACAGGAAATTATTGTTAAGGACAAAAAATTTCAGCATTTTTGCCTCAAGGACAGGCCCTCAATATTTTATCATGAATGACAACTTTCTTTAGGTATCAGTTTTTAATCATTGATAGTATCAGTTTGTAGTTATCGGTAGCAGTTTTTAGGTATCAGTTTTTAGCTTGGTATCAGTTTTGTTGTCCTTATGAATAATTTTGAAAAATATTTGTCCTTATGAATAATTTTTAGAAGAATGTTTGTTTTTATGGTAAAAGTACCGAGGTAGTGTCCTTGAGGCAAAAAATATACAAATCTTTGTCCTTTAAATTAATTCCCCCTTTTAATAAATGACAGCCGAACCCAACATTTATTTTAACTGTTTTGTTTTGTTTTTATTTGATGTCAAAAGGACATTAGCATTTTTCATTTGGGTCCCACTAACTATGCATTAGCATTTTTCATGCATAAGAAACTTTCTAAATCACTTTGATCGGTTGTATATCCTGATCGTTCTTACATAAATCGGAATGATACTATTCTAATGCATAACAATCTATCTCAATCACTTGATCATTTAAAGGATCATTGTCTTGCATTTCATCATACATGAATGGAGAAAGGAATGTCCTATGAGAAATATGTTCAGCAAAAAATCATTAAGAACCACATGTATTCTTCCTATCAATGTTTCATTCAAAGAAATCTACTGTGCATGCAAGATTATGTCAATCCACCAATCAGTTTTTAGTGTATAGTAGGAGTCACTGCATTATTGAAGTTCAAAGGTATTTTTACCATGAGTTAGCAAAAGATAACTACTGTCACAACATACCAATCACCTACCCATGATGAAACACAAACATAACAATAATTCTCCTCACTAACTCTCCGAGTAAAATATGTCTAAAAGAGTAGCTTAATATTCTATGAACATATATATACATTCAACCAATCGTTGGACATCACATAAATTTCTACTAACGAAGGTTCAAAATCATTGGAAATCAGAAAGGAAAAAGAATGAGGAACAGTATACAAGAACGGAACATTACCTCTTCTAACAGAAAGGTCACTTGTCCTCTGATTGACCACAGTGAACCAAATCTGAGCAACAATATCCCATCCTTTAGGTTGAGTCTCCGCATCAGCAAACTCCAAATACATAGACAAATAACCCGACTGATCTCCTTTCCGATGTATCAAAACTCGCCTACAGTATTTAACCATCCAGCCAAAAAACATTACGGAAATTTCACCTTAAGAACTATCCAATCAAAAAAACCTAATACTACATAACAATAAAAAAAATCAGTAAATTACCATTTATATCCACCAGCCATAAAAGTATCAGAATACATTCTATCCGAAGGAACCTTACTGAAATCCTCGATTCTCCAGCTGTACTTTACAGTTAATGGTTTCCCTAAAAAAACAAAAAATAAAATAAAACAAGTGAACAATCTTAAAATTCACTAAAACAGTGATCCAGAGTTCGAACTAACCATCCATCAACGGCTCCTCAATCCCCATTTCGATTTCACCTTCCGTTGCTAAAAAAACAGCAAGATCCAAATTAAGTGAAATATTCAAATAAAGAAAAGCAAGATTATTGAAGATGAAAAGATAAATACGGTTACTCGATTGTGAATCTTCTTCAGGCGTTGCAGAATCGCTTATGATATTATCTGTTTCGCCTTCCTGCTGCTAAAACAACGACATTAAACCAGAGCGCTAAAGACCAATAGAAAATGAGCTAGGGAGAGAGAAACTTTACCTCAACTGGAGGATTGATGGTTTGTAGAGGAGTTAAATCTTCGGCTGTAAGATCATGGATTGAAAGACGTTTGTTACCGGAAGTATTAAATGCATCATCAGCCATGGAGGCGAAGAAGTAGATCGAGGCCAAGGGAGAGAACGTTAGGATAGAGAAAGAGAGGGAAAAGAAATGAGAAGAAAAGTTAATTTATAGGGTTTTAGATTCGGATTGAAGGGTGTTTTCGGAAATAACCTGATTCAATTTTTTTATGGATTTTATGTTCTCTATTTTTCCTTTAGGAAGGAAAATATCCGAAGAATCAAAATCCTGACAAGTTGGTAATTAAGTTATTAGAAAAACAAAAGAGCACGGAATTGTAGTACGTTTTAAATACTCCGGTTTATTTGGGCTATGTTTTAATGACACGATTAATTCTCAACTTAATAGGATATGTGTTTATAATTGGTATTAATTACATTTTTTCTAATAATTGTATGTTATTACGGTTTAAATACTACACATTAGATACTATTTTGGGACTTTGTACTGAAGATCCATATTTTTAAGGTTGTTATAAGAAAAGTCATTATGATAATGAGTATGTAAATTAAGTCCCTGTTTTTTCTAGGGGGAATTAATTTAAAGGACAAAGATTTGTATATTTTTTGCCTCAAGGACACAACCTCAATATTTTTACCATAAGGACAAACATTCTTTTAAAAATTATTCATAAGGACAAATATTTTCCAAAATTATTCATAAGGACAACAAAACGACTACCAAGCTAAAACTGATACCTAAAAACTGCTACCGATAACTACAAACTGATACCTAAAAACTGCTATCAATGACTAAAAACTGATACCTAAAGAAAGTTGTCCTTCAGGATAAAATATTGAAGGTCTGTCCTTGAGGCAAAAATGCTGAAATTTTTTGTCCTTGACAATAATTTCCTGTAATTTCTAAATCAGAAAGCGCAAACTATTTTGCGCTTTTCTTATAGAAAGTGCAAATTAGTTTGCGCTTTTCAAAAATTTAAATTTTTTTGAAAATTTCAAAATTTTCAAAATCAAAAAGCGCAAACTAGCTTACGCTTTCCTGATAAAAAGTGCAAGTTAACTTGCGCTTTTCAAAAATTTCAAAATCAGAAAGTGATGGAAAGCACAAGTTAACTTGCATTTTTCTAAAATTTCAAACATTTAAAAAAAATTCAAAATAAAAGCGCTACTTGCGCTTTCTTGATAGAATGCGCAGATTAACTTGCGCTTTTCAAAAATTTCAAAAGTTTTAAAATTTTCAAAAAAAAAAATTTACAGTCAAAAAATTGCAAGGTAGCTTGCATTTTCTGTCAGAAAAATGCAAAACACCTTTCGTTTTCTATTTTTCAAAAAATAGGGACTAAATTTACATATTCATACATACAGGGACTTTTCTTATAACAACATCAAAAACAAGGACTTGCGACTCGTTTCTTGTACTTTTTTCCCAATCTGCATTTGATGTCCCTTACTATCCGTTGTACTAAAAATTACTAGTTCAATAGCATAATGACGGAGAATCAAATGTTGGGGTTTATCATTCTCGAGAAACCATTTACTCCAAATTTTACTAATTTCTATCAAACATATAATGATGATATCTCCTAAAAAAAACCTTACATCGTTAAATTTTTAAGGAATTTACGTTCTTTGTTATTTTATTTTAGTTTGGAAAAGTTTGGAAGATCAAGGAATTTCAATCTTTTAGCAAAACCTCAAAAGTTCTTAATTAATTTATTATATGGAAACAATTTAACATAAAATTTTAGTACATTTTAACAGTTACCTTTTGTTTGTGTTGTATTTTGATCCGAAATACTAGAAACACCATCCCTAATGCCGAGAACTGTTATAGTTAACACTTTACACTTAATAATGGAAAGCAAGGGGTTCTACATAGCAATTACGTAGGAATTAGTTGAATTGATTACCATTAATATGATTGAAAACTATGATCGTACTAATTTATAATGTCAACAACGACTAAACCATAAAAAGATATGCTAGTGATACTTGCATTTAGATATAGTCGTCTATGCTTGCTATTGGATTGGCCGACTTATTTCATTTTACATTAAATGCAGTATGGGTCTCACTATTACTTAGCTGGTCAATAGTAGGAGCGAGTAACGATTCAATTCCAGAACAGGCGAGTGTTGCTAGCATATCTCAAATAAATACTATGTGAAACAAAGATTTTACGTTTAAAGTAAAAAAACATAAAAAATAAATAAACCTAACGTTATTTCAAAATTAAAAGTATAAATGGGAATCAAAAGTTTAAGCATGTGATCTTTTAACTTTGGTTGGTTCTATTTGAACCTCTTAATTTGTCGAGTAGCGTCCCACAATTAGAAAAAAGCCTTAAACCCATATTGTAACTGAGTATACCAAAATTATTCCTAATTTTTTCCTTTATACCCTTAACTAATAAATTAAGGCATGCAAATTAATACAAAAGTAGGGTGTATGAGAGCTCTTTTGTTTAACCACGTAGGAGGTATACATGGATGTGTATTCTACCCTGCTGTCGCCATACGGGGTAACAATGTCAGCATCACGTAGACTTTACGTGGTTGGCGTACAAACCACATGTTGTCCCTACGAGATTATGCTATCAATCTCTAATCCGATTCTCTGCAACCTTAGCAATTTCAAACTTAAGGAAAAAATACTCAAAACAACATTAAGTTCTATGTTTACCTCTTCTAATTCATGTAGATTCATAATAGCATCATCAAAGATCCATCAATTCAACCTAAATTTGGGCCTTTAGCTAGAAACTGGAATAGAAAGAGTTTATCGGTTAGGAGATTTTAGGTATAATAGAGAAGGAAGAGAGAAAAAAGGCAAATGAGTATTAAATCTAACAAGGGTAAATTTGTCCTATAATTTTCTGAAAAATAAGGGGATTACTCAAAAAATCTTATATCTAAATAGAATTAGCCTTTACCTTTTACAACTAGAGTAACATTTAGTTTTATGTATCATTTAACAAATTTTAAAGTAATAATTATTTATATATAGTATCCATTAGGATACCTAACGAAACTTGAATCGTCAAATATGAATATTATAGTTTGATGATTCCAACTACTTCAATTCACTACACCATAACAGTCATTTCGCAATACTTATTTTTTTCAATTGCCAACACTTATTTGCGTTTTAGATTAATCACAACAATAAGGGTTGCTAAACAAGAAACGTGTGACCAAAAATACACATTTATAATTTTTTTATTGCTAACACATATTTGTGTTGGAAAACCTGGTTAAATTAAAATTAACTAAATGTTGTTGGGCTAAAAAGGTAAATGAGCATCCTTTGTCTTCCGTAGCCCTAATCCCCAACTTCTAAACGTTATTCATTCAGCTGCCACCGAAAAAGGTAACTTTATCCTTCAGCCAATTCGATTTTGGCATCTCTCCTTCAGGCGAATCGGCCTCTCCTTCAGGCGAATCAGCCTCGACTTTAGGCGATTCGATTTCAAACACGACTTCAGCCGATTTGATTTGGACTTCAGGCGATTTTTCTACTTCAAGTGAATTCCCATTAATCCATGTTGTTCTCCATCTGGGTGAGGCAGGCTGAGCTCAATAGCTAATGGCTTCGAGGTACTGTCCTCATTTAATAACTAGTGTGTGGCAGTTGATTTGCTATAGTCTTTGAAATGTGTTCCACTTTTTGGTTTTTGAGTTACGTACTAATAGATAGATATCTTGTTGTGATATTGTAGTATTGTCGATACTTAGGTAGTTGGCAGTGCGATATTATTCACAAATATAGTAGGATGTCATTAGTGTTAATATTTTTTATGTGTTGTATAGCTAGTGTCCCTTGCGTTGAGTAGTTTTAAAAGGGAGTATATTGGAGATTGAAAACAGTTTATATTAAATATGAAGGAGATAATAGCAGTCTAAGGTACTTCTGGAAATAGAATTTGTTAATTTATTTTTATGCAATTTGGATATTGATTATCCACCAAAAGGATTGATTTTATGAATGGAGCACTTGCTTTTGAATACAGTTTTGAATTTATACTTCAAGAAAAGAGGATAGCATTTTTCCATTTTCTTTGTTAACCAAAGATATAGTTATCCCGTTTTGTTTACATATATTAGCATTTATACGTCTCAGCCTGAAACACGAATGGTGTTCTAACGAAAGTTGGTTTGGTGTTTGTTCATTGGAAATGGGTGCAATTTAATGACATATTGTTGTTGACCATTAGTAAAAAGATAACGTCCTCATTAATTTAGGTTAAATGTTTTAATTGTCAAAGAAATTAAAAGAAGTAGGTTTTTCTGATAAAATACACTATAGAGACATGTAACATTTATTAATATGTTCAAAATATTTTTCATGGATAGACTAGGTGTTGTAAACTTGTTATACATGACATACTCACCATTACCGTGTACAATTACAGCAGCCACCAATATTTCAAAATTGACATATGCAAAATTTATGACCGTTTAAGATATATTAGATGTGACGGAACACACCAATACCTGAGCATACACATATCTTCTGTGAAAAGCTCAAATTATTCCAGTAGTTCTCCCCATGAGCAAGTTTGTAACAAACAATACGACGCAGAGCATAACATACAAATTGTCAATTGTTGATTTAAATACATACATTAATATAGCAATTCAAAATCATATAGTTCGTAGTAAAAAAATGAATTAGGCATTCATCATATAACCATGCTCCCTTGAATAGATCTACAACATTTGTTGATCTTGTGGCTATAAGAAAGAACCATTGTAGCTTAAAATTGATGGCGATAATGTAGTAACTCGATAGCTGCATATTAAGACTCACATTAATTCTTGAAAAAAATGGAAGTGTAATTTCCACTTGGAATTTTGGTTTATAAGATTTGATAGTTGAATCCCACTTAAAATTTTGGATCATGTTTACAATGACTTTGCTTTGCTATTCATGAAACTGGTTTTAGTATTATAAAATTTTGGTGTTAGTATTATAAAATTTGGACTAATCCTTTTGATTAATTTACTCCCATAATATGTGTCCTAAGTTATCATTGTTTCTTTTAAGTTGTTCTGCACAACTAATTTTGTTATTGATGGTATACTTATCATTGTATTCTTTGTCCAATTTTGAGTCCAAATTTAATGGATGTATACCTTGTCAACTGGTTTAACATCTATTATTTATGTCCTACATTTTTTTGTTTACAACTAGGACTCTTACGATTATGATTGAAAAAAGTTCAGTGCTGTTTATGGTCAACACTTTACTGATTTGTAAATGGACCAACGTATTTTTTATTTATAAAGTCAATTAAGGTTTTCATATGATTAATTACTTTGATATATAATTAAGGTTTTCATATGTATTTATTTATAAAGTCAATTTAAGTTTTATTTTTTGATTAATTACTTCCCCGTTTATTTTCATATGATTAAATCAAAACATCAAGGTATGATAGAAAAATATTTATCGAAAACAATATTAAGCTCTTGCCTCTTAGTAGCATATGAAATACATACATAAAAGTTCTCCTTTTAAGTATAATTTACTTAGGATCACAACATACAAGTCATTTTATTATATAGAATTTCATTTGTATCAGTGTACATTCTTATATCCCGCATCTACAATAATATCAGAGGTTTGTAATCTAGAATAATCACGTGACATTGTTGTTGGTTGGACATGATAGAAGTTTAAGTTTGTCATTTTAGTAAAGTCTTATCTGTTGGCAACAGTGCACATAAATTGTGGTATCTCTATCAAGATAGCTGAGGGAAGATGCCTAAAGTCACAAATCTATGCATCTTAGTCATGAAAGGTTAAATAAGGTTAACCAAAAACTGTAAGATGGTGTTCATTTAATTTTCGAAATCTGGAAGAAACCTAAATCCAGGGAAGAAGGTCGATAGGGAAGATCTTTTGGATTGGGATCTCACTACTTTAGATTCTGATCGGTAAAAAGCATAATGAAATCTTGTTTCACGACATGAGTTTGAAATCAGATCAGATTGTGACAGAAGGAAATCAATGAAAAATAAACATCTAGAGGATATATAATTTTTTAGTTGATAGGTATGAAAATGCAGTCAGCCAAAGTAGCAGTTAAATGCAGGCATGCTGGCAGTTTGAGCCCAGTTACATTATTAATTATCAACTTAATTTAATGTTCAATTTAATTTTTATAAAGGAACTGCAAATTCAATTTAACGTGATATTAAATGCAGGCACTTCTAGAGGAAGCGGAAAAAAAGAGGAAGGTGATACCGAATGTAGAGAAAGTAATTTGGGTGGATGATGTTCTTGAACCGGATGCACCAATTTATGATGGTCCTCAAAATGGAATGTACAAGTTATGTGATTTTTCAGATGGAGGTTTCGTTATATGGCCGGAGTTTCGTATTCGGTATTTGTAGAATTTCACTATGAAATTTACGTTGTCTTTTGTATTCCAATTTGACATTGTTATGAAGTAGTTGATTATGTATTGAATTAACCAACTTAATTATGTATTGTACTTGTTATGAAATAGTTGACATTGTTATGAAGTAGTTGACTATGAAATTTATGTTGTTATTTGATCATGAATATTGTAAATTTTGGGTTCCTATTGAATGTAGTATAATAATGCTGTTAAAGCGTTATAAGCGTTGGCGAATACAACCTTCCAACGCTTATAAGCGTTGCTAAATAATATACACCAACGTTTATAAGCGTTGGCGAATACAACCTTCCAACGCTTATAAGCGTTGGGAAACTTAACTCGCCAACGCTTATAAGCGTTGGCAATAAATTGTGACGCCCCTACAGCGACGCTAATAAGCGTTGCTGAAACTGTCTGCGACAGTTATACTCGTTGGGAATCACCTGTTTTGGTGTAGTGATTAATACAATCTTAGTTTGTTTGATACTATACATATAATATTAATAAAAACTTCATAACAATGATATAGCAAAATTATGTCTCTAATTAAGTAAAACTAAAAAGCAATCTTAATTCATCAAAAAATTCAAATGTTATATTGAATTAAAAGTGGACCCAAGTTGATTAACATTAAATGGAATTAGTATTTAATTGATTTTTTCATTGAATTGAATTTTACTAAAAGAGAATTAATTGTAATAATTCTCTAGTAATTTTGAATTTAAATTAAATGAAATTAATATCATTCGAATCTTTTAATATATGCTCCTTTCCATTTGAGTTTAATTTTATATGTAAACATTATTAATGGCTACAACTTCAAGCCATAATGATCTACAAACACCTTGAAACTACATAAAATCAAAATAATATAATATTTCATGGAATTCGATGATAAGCATGCATTTAATGGAATTTGGTGTGCTACCTATGAATATTTCATGGTCTACGAAATATCATTATAGATACATGGAACCCTATGTTGATTAAGATATGGTGTACTACTATTGGCACCTAGATTTTTTTTTTTGGCCATCTAGATTAAAGGCTTTACTTCTCCACTTTCTAACGCCATATATTATTTCATTCATCTCCACTAGACACCCAAAATTTAAATAACGAATTGTGAAGTAAAAAAGTTTACAATGGTGGTGCTTCTCTAATGCTTTGAATTTATCATGGTTGGTAATCACCGTTCTTCTACATAATAGCACAGCTAAAGGGAGTATATTGATTTACTAGACGATCATAATTTAAAATGTATGATTGTGAACTATCATGCTTTCCATTGCTTACGCGGTTTCAAGGTGTCGAACTCTTGATAAGTGCTACTATTTAAATAAGGATTTAAAAAAAATATGATACGACTTCAACAACAATTATGATATACCAATAAAAGACAAGAAACACATAACAATTCATTTAAACTAAAATTAACTTGAATCATTGATCACACAAAATATTCAAGTTTTCTTTACATTTCATTACATTTCAAAAAAAAAAGTTTGTCAACATACATACCATTCCTATTTCAAATTTTCTTTACATTTCAAGTTAAAAATGAGCATCCTTTGTTGCCACATCCGAGGGGCAAAGTTTTACAAATTCAATTTGCCGATCAACATAAAGTTCTCCATTGATTAGCTTCTTTAGTTGCGAATGATTTTCCAAATCAACTCTATGTCTTTTGAAGCATTTGATTGATCATCTTGTACCATATTTTCACTATCGACAAATTTAGCATCCAAAACAATAAGTGCATTGGTATCCTCCATCTAAGAAACGAAAAATAAAAGAGAAAAAAGACATATACGTTGAATGATAAAAAAATACAATTCAATAGCTTACATTAACATTTTCTATTACAATATTACCAAATTTTATGCCCTCTAAATATGTATTAACCATGAGATTGTTAGACATATCGTTAAAAACAGTCGCAAAATCTTAAACAACATATATATGATCGATTTTTTGAATAAAATAAACTTTAACACATGAAAAGGAAACTAACATCTCTATGATCATCATAATTGAGATTATCCACTAAATCTTCACTTTACATCAACTATTACACAAAAAGATATTTTTTTTAGGTTTTAGGATTTAGAATGGCTGAAAAGTACGTAAGATTTGCTACTGAGAAGAGATGAGATGTCCTGCTTTGTAGAGCTGAGTGAAAGAATAGAATATGGTGGTCAGAAGTACATATAAAATAATGATATCTAATAAAATTATAATAGTGGCCGAAGAAAAAAAACTGTATGCCAATAGCAGCATACAAGATATATAATATCTAATACTACAAAACGTAACTTTAGGTCGATCAAGAAAAAATAAAACATTTAAATAAAAAATAAATCTACATAACTAGAACTATACTTTTAACATAAAGTTGTATATGGTGTCAAAACAAAAGTGTCACTGATAGATGGGTGCTTAATGCACCGCATAACAGTGTCTAAATTAACCAATTTCGTTCAATGATATACATCGAATGAAATTCGGTTAAAAAAAGAACTTTTTTTACAACGAGAACCATTGTCAAAGTGGTTAAGTGATTCGGCTTTGGTGCGAGAGATCACAAGTTCGAAACTTGCATAGCGTGATCTGAAAAAGAAGGAAATATAAATATAGAAGAAAAGATATGGGTGGGAAAGAAAATGAAGATGAGAAATAACCATAGGAATAGAAAATGTAAACGAATAGACAATGCATAAGAGTAGCTTTTGCGATTTTTTCTATTATGTATTTGAGAAGGATACCATTAGTTGCTAATTTAAAGCTGGTATGTTGGAATAACTAGTGCGCATCCGTGATGCGCACACGGCCGTTGTCAAAATTATTGCTCGCAAACATAAAATAAAAAAGTACATATGAATCCGATTTGAGACGTTAATGATTTTTCGGTGTAAAGTACGTCAATAATTCTTGAGTAAGAGTAACAAACATTTAAAAGTTTAGGAAATAAAATTTGATTTTTTCAAATAGTTGGTTGAAACTTGAAAAATGGATAAAAGCTTTTTACTATATAAAATGAAGTTAAAAATATTGTCAGGGTGCAAAAAATTCCATAAATCATTAATATACTATAAACTTCCAAAAAAGTAAATGTATGCACACAAAAATCCCATCTAGAAATAATTTTTTCTTATGGAAGTAATGAACATATGAAAGAAAAATGCAAAAATTCCAATGATTAATAATATTAATTCTTTTATTATAAATACTTATCATATTACAGTCCATGTAGTATATAAGATGTATATTTCTACATAAACCTTAACTTCTATAGTACTAATTGAGTTAGGATAATTATAGCAATGTTTTAATCTATAAATTACTACGTACATACACATGTTCTATCAATTTGAAAATCATGAACTTAGCTCCAATATAAATAATGACCTACATCAGTAACACTTGTTCAACAATGTAAAATCATGAATCACGATCACAAAGTCAGTTTAAAATACGTACATATAAAGCGTTGGTTTCATTTGACATACACATTTGTAACACTGAAGTATTTTTTTCTTTCACGACAAATATATATTTGACAGATCTTTCAAAAGTGATTGTACAAAGCAGAAGACTTCAATGTGTAAAGCAAAACATATATGTGTAAATGTTAGTCAAACCTCTGACTCAATCCATACAACCTATAACATAATATTTAAGAACAAAAAACAATATATAACCGTCAAACCTACAACACAGGAATGTGTAACAACCATATAAATTATAGTACCCACATAATAACACGAATCTCACTACACCAATTTTACATCTTCATCTTCAAAATGATTAACTCGTTCTCCTTATTCCCCGCCGCCTCTCTATTTTAATGATTATTTCTGTACTGACATAGTAAGCTAAAAAAAATTATTATAAAATTAAGGATAAATTTTGGGACAGTTAAGAGAGGATGCAGAGATCAATTATGAGAAAAACCAAATTGCTACGGTGTTTTGAAACAAAATTTTCTGTTATAATTCGAAACTCTAATAATTGTGGTAGACGGAATATTACATGGTGGTATAAATGAGCTTTTGTTTTATATTATCAAACCTTGTTTTGGATGTTTATAATCATAATTGTAATCCTAATTTTTTTTTACTTTTTCTAATTTTAGCACAATTTCATGGGTACCCAAGGTACATAAACAACTTCATAAGTAATTTAGCGCATGTTTTGGGTTTTGTGGTAGTAAATACAATCACATTTTTGATTTTCTAATGGTAATTCAATGGGAATAATATAATGGGTAGTCATTGTATAGGCTCAAACATGGAAATCACAGTGTGTGTGAATAAAATTTTCAATAGTTTGATTCAAGAAAAATGATTATGACGAATAGTGAAAGTTTGAAGCTAAGTTCAACAATAGTTTTGGAGTAATGAACATGAATCGTTTCTCGTAAAATAATCTACTATAATCATCAATTGTTTCAATATCAAGACAGGTTAAAAGAATTGTAGTAATTAATAAACCAAAAGGGATGGTATAATAATGTATGCGAAAGAGAAAACAAAATTTTTGACGTAATGAAATATAGTAGTATGAGTGGTTCAAACTAAATTTTAGATGTTATCGAACGCAATGGTGAAAATGTTGTACAAAGAGTTGTATAAACGATACCATGCAATTGGTACCATCTTAGTATGTCGATCAATCGGTATAGTTAAACATTTTTTGTTTGAGTGTACAATGGATACTAACACAAAATCTATAAAACAAATTACATGGTACCAAGGGTGATCATTCTAATGGTGTTTTTGAACCCAACCGCAATCCATAGGAAAAGGTCATATGTGTCAAATTTGTATTTATGTGTATCTTGCAGTCCAAAGTTGGTTACCTTGCTTTTGGTGGACCAATCTCCTTTATTGAAAAATAACTTTAGTTTCTTTCTATCTCCATAGAAATATTCATCTTTTCATTTTCCAAACCCATAGTTGCAAGGTAAAGTGAAGAGTATATCATATTAGAGCTTGAAGACTTCAAGAATACATAGCATTTGCATTGGATATCCTATATGAATATACAATGGAAAATTATGTTCACACATCATAAATTATTATACATGCACCATAATTTTTGAATAAAAATGAAGACAAAAATGCCCTAATATCTTAACGGTTTAAATTCAAAGTTTCTATTTTAATAGTTTCTAATTCAAAATCTAAACTCCAAACAAACTATTTCTAATATCTACTTTTAACTATTTGAAATTCCTACACTATAAATTCATAGTTAAACTCAGTGTTAACTAAAATTAGATTTTAATTTAAAATTTTAACATTAGGATTTATCTCTACATAAAAGCAGTAAATGTGAAATTTATAAATGTGGCTTTAATTACACAACCAAATTCAATTCTCCCTATCAATAACTAGTATTCAATGCACGTACGTGCATCTAATATCCAAAGATGTTTACTTTGGATGGATGCATGTTTTAAGTGCAAATGTTTTTGTAGTCACAATACATTTCAAGTTGTTTTGTTGGTGACATCGATGACATATTGATAGTAAAATTCCGCTGGTGGGTGAACGGAAAGGGTGGTGAGATTCATTAATGAATAAGGGTAATTTTGAAATTTCAAAAAGACAACGTGTAAATCATGTTGATTGAATTCTCTTTATTAATAATAGAGATTAATTAATACAATGTAATCTCTAAAATTTGAAAATATTCTTGGCTAAATTTAAAAGTTGCAATCAATAAGAAAAAAATACAATTGATTTGTGTGATGATTAGAAATGTGTATTCTCAAGATAATTGTTGGGAAACTAAAAATTAGAACTTGAAAAATCTAAAGTTAGTAGATGTAAGAATTAGGATTTATGAGTAGACCGACTGAAGAGAGAAATGAGGTTAGTGTTTTACTTTAATTTAGAGCGAGGGTTGTTTTGTAACATGGATAGTGTGCGTTAAGCGATATATGGTGCATATGATTTTGACAGAAATATTGATCTACATATGGTAATTTATGGTGTATTAGTAGAATTTTCCATGTATAAAATGGCAAGTAATTGTTCTAAAACTCATTATATTTACTTATTACAATAAAATATCTTATATTGTAGGTTATAAATAAAAAGATTGAAAGAAAGAATAAAATGGGCAGGGCAAGTTTAAAAATCTCATATAATGATTGTAAAGTGCGTTTTTTCAAATAAAATCCAAGAATCTAACCCATTAACTGTCAAATTTCCGAATCAGATTAAAAATGAAAACCAAGTAGTTTCATATTTTTAAATTATAAAATGCATTCAATATAATAGATGACAAAGTATCTAGTTAATACTTTGTAAGCTTTAAAATTTAGTAGGTTTAATATAAAGATTTGAGATTTCATTTTCGATCTAAGTCTTTTATAACTTTAGTAATTCGATCTACTTTCTATATATCAAAAATTTCGGATCAAGTTTTGGTTTTGAATTTCATTATTTGTTTTTCATATAACTACAATTTTTTAAGTAATTGAAATAAGATGTGTAACTGATCTTTGATTGAAAAGTAAGCTATAAATGAACAATACTAAGGAAATATAAATATTTATAACACTAAAAATTATTTATTACTTCATATTTACTTTTTAGTGAATTTTTACATATCTTGTGATTTTGCATGTTTTCGGAGTTAAAATTTCATATTCTGAATATTCATATATTCGAAACTTAAATTAGTTATTTTTCTTTTTTGAACTTTGAATTTCAATGGTTTTCATTGAACCGGAATTTCGATTTGATTTTGTTTCAATCCCTACTAAAACCAGAATGGAATTATCGAAATCTCGATGTTTCCGTCGAAACCTCAAACCTTGACTGTTGTATTAATTGAGTGGTTAATACCAAAAAACCCATCAAAAATCATTATTAGACTAAATGACCCGAGTGCATATCCTAGCCAATCCATTGATTATTGAATGCCGAAGCCTAAGTCAAGGCCATTGAATATAGAGTATTATTTTGCATGGAATTAAAAAACAAACACAAAAAAGAGAACGAAAGTCTTACGGCCAAAGTAATCATCAAAAAAGAAATTGTGGCAATTAAATTAACTCATTTTTTTTGCAATATGGCATTATCCGATAAATATTCAGTTTTTAGGTTATATGAAAATATTCATTATCAAGCTTAGTGTTTGATTACCAATAGCTAAATTGGACAAATAAGACATTACCTTCATGAACAGTTTTTGTTAAACTACCACTCATACAGAAAGAGACGTTCTAAACCAAGAGTTCTTTATATTTGGTTATCCTCTTGAACCTTTGTACCTTATATCAGCAGTTTTTATTTGAAAATAGTTCATTTGCAAGGATTATTCATACAGTTTGGAACAAATTAGTGCAAGTTATATAAAAAAGAGTAATGACACAAAATGTAATATATCCATTTAAATATTCGCAAAATGTATGGCAAGAGGATCCATTATAAGAAGAAATTACGGATAAACTCAATAACGATCCCAGAACAATACATAAAACATAGGAAGAATTCAAGGATAATAAATTTTATATTCCGAATGCAGAAAAGCTGCATATATTTAAACCTAACTTTATTGTAAAGTAAATGCTTCATATAGTAAGTGTTGAATTTTGTGACACTATATGAAGGAGAATTGAAGGGGTTGAAAGTAGCTTCGTATCGGAGAAAACGATTCGCAAATCGGAGTTCGGAGGAAGGAGATAGAAGGGAAGTGCTGGTGTTGCTGCTGTAGGTCAGACGTCTGGCTGAGAGGGCCAGACGTCTGACAAGGTTCAGGCTGTTTCCAGAGAACTCCTTCAGACGTCTGGTCCCTCTGGCCAAACGTCTGGTCCTGTCTGGCTGCGTCCAGTGAAGTCCTGCAGACGTCTGGTCCCTCTGGCCAGACGTCTGATCCTGTCTGGTTCTGTCATCTAGAACCTAGCCTCAAACGTCTGGGATAAGGGGCCAGACGTCTGAGGCGGCGTTTTTCCTGTTTTTCTGGGCCGAGTCTTTGAGCAGTTTTGTGATTTGTTGAGGGGTAAAGTGGACTTTCGCCAGGGTTTTCTCCATTAGTATATATTCTCTATTCAGGTTTAGAAGAAAAAAAGGCTGATCATCTCTATTCAAGGGTTTAGTTCTCCATTAATTAGGGTTTTAGGCAAAACTCTATTTCTTCAATTCTAATCTCCTCAAACAGATATTCTTATTGAATAGATCATTGTAATCAATCTCTTGTACTCTTCTTATTTGGTGATAATAAAAGATCTCTCTCAAAGTGGATGTACACTAATGCGACGTTAGTGGAACCACTATAAATCGGTGTGTGATTTATTGCTTTCGTTATTGCTTGTTATCATATATTGCTTGTGGTGTTATTGTGATCGTGTTTGTCTTTGGATATATATTGAACGGAGTGGTGATCGATTGTTTTGCACTATCTATCACGATCTAGCTTTTCCGCATGCGTTTGGGGATTTGAGTTTGAGTGGTCTCGATCGAAATCCAACATAACATTTGGTATCAGAGCTTTGGAGTTGGTAGGTGGTTGTTGAAATGCCGGAAACGGATACCTCTGAAAATTCAATGGTTGGTCCAAGTAGTATAGCGCCGTATGTACGTGGGTCGTATGTGGCGTCGGGATCGCAATTGGTAATCGACAAGTGGAATGGCGATAATGATTTTGAAAAATGGCAATGGAAGATGAAAGCGGTTCTAAGGAGGAATCGGGTACATCGAGTGGTGTTTGATACACATTTGTTGCCGGTGGACATCTCAGATGTCGAGAGAGAGGAAATGGAAGAGTGGGCATTTACTACACTTCAACTTGCAATGGGAGAGAATGTGATCTCCGAAATTAGTGGTGAGACCACCGCTAAGGGAATTTGGGACAAGTTGGAAGAATTGTATATGAAGAAGTCTCTAACTAATCATTTGATCTTGTTGCGAACGTTTTTCACCTATAAGATGAAAGAAGGAACTTCGCTAAAGGCACATTTGAATGTGTTTGATGATTTGCTTATAAAGATGAAGGCAGTAGATTTGAAGATTGAGGAAGAGCAAAAGGCAATGATATTGTTATGTTCGTTGCCGGATCGTTATACGGGTTTTTCAAATAGCTTGATCTATAGCCGGGATACATTGACGTTAGATGATGTCTAGACGGGTCTTCTTAGTGAGGAATTGAGAGATCAAATGAAGGAGTTGAGTGTTGGTGGTAGTAGTGCCGGTAATGGTCAAGGTTTGTTTGTGGAGAAGGAAAAATATGTGAAGAAGGACAACCGGGGGCGTTCTAAATCAAGGAATCCCGGTTGGAGAGGAAAATCAAAGGAAAGGAAAGGCAAGTGCTATATTTGTAAGAAACACGGTCATTGGAGAAATGAATGTCCGGACAAGGAGAAGGGTAAAAGGAAAGTAGCATCTTCATCTGTAGCGGTGGAGAGAAGTGTTGGTGAGGAAGACGTAGATGTGTTGACGACGGTAGCATCAGATGTTTCCGGTAGTGAGTGGGTGCTCGACTCGGGGGCGTCGTATCATATGACGCCTAATAGAAATTGTTTTTCTTCTCTTGTTACTAAAGAGGGAAATTCAATTATTATGGGAAATGGTGCTATGTGTAGGTCTCAAGGCATTGGTTCCGTGCAAATTCGAATGTTTGACGGGGTGGTTCGTACTCTCACTAATGTACGCTATGTTCCGGGACTTCGGAAGTCTCTTATCTCTTTGGGGCAATTGGATTCTCTTGGTTGTAAGATCACTATTGAGAGTGATTGTTTACGGGTTTCGAAAGGGGCACTTATGGTCATGAAAGGTGCTAGGGCTCATGGTGTTTACTTGCTTCGTGGAGAGACCGTAGAAGGTGAAACTTGTGTAGGTGTTGATAGTTCTCGTGACTTGGATGTGACAAGGTTGTGGCATTTGAGGTTGGGTCATAGCTCGGAGAGGAGTTTGGAGATTCTTCGGAAGAGGGAGATGATCGATGGTGAGAGTTTCAACAAATTGGAGTTTTGCGAAGAGCGTGTCTTGGGGAAGCAAACAAAAGTATCATTCGGTGAAGGAAAACATGATTCAAGAAATGTTCTTGAGTATGTGCACACGGATGTATGGGGACCGGCATCGGTAGCTTCTTTGGGAGGAGCAAAGTATTATATTTCCTTTATAGATGATTTTTCTTGGAAAGTTTGGGTGTATGTAATGAAGGCTAAGTCGGAGGCATTTGCAAAGTTCAAAGCATGGAAGGCTCTTGTTGAGAATGAGAGTGGTAAGTCTTTGAAGGTTCTTAGGTCCGACAATGGCGAGGAGTATGTTTCCGGAGAATTATTAGAGTTTTGCAAGCATCATGGAATTCGGAGACATTTTACTACACCGGGAGATCCGCAATCAAATGGAGTTGCGGAGAGGATGAATCGTACTCTACTAGAGAAAGCTCGATGCTTGAGATTGACATCGGGTTTGTCTAAGGGATTTTGGGCCGAAGCTTTGTCAACCGCGGTGCATATCATTAATCGAATTCCATGCTCGGCTATTGATAACAAAATTCTGGAGGAAGTGTGGAAGGGTAAGAGTATTGACTTGAGCTATCTTCGTGTCTTTGGAAGTCCGGTTTATGTGCATGATCCGAGTAATGATAAGCTTGAACCAAGAGCTTTCAAGGGGGTTTTGCTTGGCTATATGGATGGAGTGAAAGGCTATCGGATTTGGAATCCGGAAACGAAGAAGGTGACAAACTCTCGTCATGTTACTTTTGATGAGTCGGCATTGTTCAAGGAGAATGAGAGCTCATCAGATATTCCGGTCTTGGTTCGTGATGAATCGAAGGAGAAGGAAATTATTCCACCATTTCGTCCAAGTGGTAGAGGTAGAGTAGTTGAAGATGCCTGTGAAGAAAATGCGGTTGATGTTACATCACAAAGTCCACGTAGTGCCTCTAGTAGTGTTGGTGATGTGCATGATTCTAGAGAAGATTCGGTTCAAGGTGGAGCTGAAGGAAGTTTGAGTGATGGTATTGCTACTCGGGTTGGTCGTCGTCCCATAAGACTACCCGAAAGATATGGTGATTGGAACTATCTTAGCTTTTGTGATAAGTTGGACTATGCGCTTCATGTAGTCCACGATGAGCCTTTGGACCTTGATGACGTCATGAAGTCGGGTGATAGCTCGAAATGGATTTGTGCCATGGAGGAAGAGATGCAATCATTGTTGAAGAATCAAACTTGGGATTTGATTCCACTTCCTAAAGGAAACCGTGCTATAGGGTGCAAATGGATTTACAAGGTGAAGGGCGATGGGAGATACAAAGCTAGGTTAGTAGCTAAGGGGTTTGCACAGAGAAAGGGTATGGAGTATGATGAGATATTCGCACCAGTCGTGCGTCATACTTCCATACGGATATTACTTGCCATAGTTGCTATTCACGACTTGGAGTTGGAGCAACTTGATGTGAAGACCGCCTTCTTGCATGGTGACTTGGATGAAGACATTTACATGGAGCAACCGCAAGGTTTTGTTGTAAATGGTAAGTCAAATATGGTGTGCAAGTTGAAGAAATCACTATATGGGTTGAAGCAATCACCTAGACAATGGTACAAGAGATTTGATCATTTTATGCTTAAAAATGGTTTCAATAGAAGCATCAAGGATGCTTGTGTGTATTTCAAGAAGTTGGGAAATGATTGTTGGGTGTATCTACTCTTGTATGTGGACGACATGCTCATTGCTTCGAAGGACAAGAATGAAATCAACAAGTTGAAATTGCAATTAAAGTCGGAATTCGAAATGAAGGACCTTGGAGAAGCAAAGAGGATATTGGGCATGGAGATAGAAAGGGATCGAAAGCATTTTGAGTTGAAATTGACTCAAAAGGAGTACATTAAGAAAGTGCTTTGCCGGTTTAGCATGGAAAATGCAAAGGCGTCAAATACACCTTTACCTTTGCATGTGAGGCTTTCGAGTAAAGGCTCACCTATCTTGGAGAAAGACAAGGCTTATATGGCAAAGGTGCCATATGCAAGTGCGGTTGGAAGCTTGATGTACGCTATGGTGTGTACAAGGCCCGATATAGCAAATGCCGTCGGGGTGGTTAGTCGTTTTATGTCTAATCCGGGAAAATCGCATTGGGAAGCTGTGAAGCTTATATTGAGATACCTTAGGGTTACGTCATCTCATGGTCTTGTTTTTGGCGGTAGTGGGAAGAGGAGTTGCAACTTAGTTGGTTATTGTGATTCAGACTACGCCGGTGATAGAGATAGGAGAAAGTCAACTTCCGGTTATGTCTTCACACTTGGTGGTACGGCCATAAGTTGGAGATCTAGATTGCAGACCGTAGTAGCTTTATCCACTACGGAGGCGGAGTTGATAGCCGCGGTGGAGGCGGTGGAGGAAGCACTCTATTTGAAGCGATTGTTGTGTGACTTGGGTTTTGAACACGATAGCATTGATGTTCAATGTGATAGCCAAAGTGCTATTCACTTGGCGGAGAATTTGGCATTCAGCTCACGGACTAAGCACATAGAAGTGAGGGAGTCATTCTTGGTAGCCATGGATGAGGATAAGCAAGTATATCTTCGAAAGGTGCACACAAAAAAGAACGCGGCGGATATGTTCACTAAGGCATTGCCGGTTGGGAAGTTCAAGCATTGCTCGGACTTGATTCGCTTGGAGAAGTGCTAGGTGCCACGGAGTGGCACAGTTGAGAGAGATACTTGGTTGTAGATGAGGAAGAGTATTGGTATGAGATTGTCGTTCTATCTTCTTGGTGTAGTGCTAGTGTACACTCCTAGTGCTCTTGTCATTGGTGAGACGGTGTTGGATGTTTTCAACATTTCGTTGGCGGGTGGGGGCTTTGTGCCTGAACTCGTTGATGGAGTGCAATGGGGGGTGGCTGTGCCGGAACCCGTTGGGGAAACATTCATGTTTGGTTGAAGGTGGAAATGTTGGTAGTTGGAGCTATCGGTTGTTGATGGTATGGTACCATTGGTGTTGGAGATGGATATAGTGTCAAGGTGGAGTTGAATTTTGTGACACTATATGAAGGAGAATTGAAGGGGTCGGAAGTAGCTTCGTATCGGAGAAAACGATTCGCAAATCGGAGTTCGGAGGAAGGAGATAGAAGGGAAGTGCTGGTGTTGCTGCTGTAGGTCAGACGTCTGGCTGAGAGGGCCAGACGTCTGACGAGGTTCAGGCTGTTTCCAGAGAACTCCTTCAGACGTCTGGTCCCTCTAGCCAGACGTCTGGTCCTGTCTGGCTGCATCCAGTGAAGTCCTGCAAACGTCTGGTCCCTCTGGCCAGACGTTTGATCTTGTCTGGTTCTGTCATCCAGAACCTGGCCTCAGACGTCTGGGATAAGGGGCCAGACGTCTGAGGCGGCGTTTTTCCTGTTTTTCTGGGCCGAGTCTTTGAGCTGTTTTGTGATTTGTTGAGGGGTAAAGTGGACTTTCGCCAGGGTTTTCTCCATTAGTATATATTCTCTATTCAGGTTTAGAAGAAAAAAAGGCTGATCATCTCTATTCAAGGGTTTAGTTCTCCATTAATTAGGGTTTTAGGCAAAACTCTATTTCTTCAATTCTAATCTCCTCAAACAGATATTCTTATTGAATAGATCATTGTAATCAATCTCTTGTACTCTTCTTATTTGGTGATAATAAAAGATCTCTCTCAAAGTGGATGTACACTAACGCGACGTTAGTGGAACCACTATAAATCGATGTGTGATTTATTGCTTTCGTTATTGCTTGTTATCATATATTGCTTGTGGTGTTATTGTGATCGTGTTTTTCTTTGGATATATATTGAACGGAGTGGTGATCGGTTGTTTTGCACTATCTATCACGATCTAGCTTTTCCGCGTGCGTTTGGGGATTTGAGTTTGAGCGGTCTCGATCGAAATCCAACATAACAGTAAGGATATCATTATACTACCAATTTAGTATCAAAATATTTGTAGTATCTTTGTGAACATCTATCCTAAGATTATGATTCAAATTTAAACTAATCATACTGTACTAAAATAACACTATCATCGATGTAGAACATTCAAATTTAAACCATCGTACCACATTTGCATAATTTAGTTGGAAACCTTTGATAGAAGAGCAAATTTAGTAGTTTAAAGATATATTCAAGAAATTTCAACGTAAGTAAATTTGGTTTTATAAGCAATCCATACTGGACTTTGAAAACTCTGCAAATAAATCCCTTCATTTAACTTAAAAAATACAAAAGATTTATGTTAGCATTATCCTTGTAAGAAAATCATATTGAAATAAGCAAGTTAATAAAACATGAAATTTTCCTCAAGGACACGTTTTAGGGCTTTTTTTGGATGAAGGACGGCCCGCTAATATTTTTCTCCAAAGGACAAATTATCGTTTTTCTCTTTCCAGCCCAATTTCGCGCGCTTATTCTTCTTCTTTCTTTCGATCAAATTTTCCAGTCGCGATCAAATATCTTTCTCCCAATTATAATATCGATCAACTTCGTTCGTTTATTTCAATTCCGTCCTTCTGAAAATTGTACTTCATCGATCATTTTTTTTCTTACGTGCGTTTGTTGATCTCGTTCTTTTCATATTTGTATCGTGATCTCGTTCTTCTTAGGTATGCTTATATTATTCTGTTTTTTATTGTTTTTCTATTTGAGTTAAAAAAATTTGTCTGTGCTTTCTATTTGTGTTCATTTTTATGAATGATATGCAGTGTTGTTCTTCTCATTGTTTGTTCGTTCGTCGATGAAAAATTGTTGAAGTAGCAGCAGGTTTTTTATTATTATACTCGTTTCTTTATGCAGTGTTGTACTCTAGTTAGCTTTTCATTTAATTTATCTTGCATTTTCTTGCATTAATGTTGGGATGATTGGAAAAGTATCGTTGCTTGGGTTGTATATAAAGTTGTGATAGAGTGGAAAACTATTGTATTTTAGGTTCAGTTTGTGGGTATCATTTTTATTTTTTCTTAGTATTTTTTTTATAATCAGTAACTAGGTATCAGTTTTGTATACGGTAGGTATTAGTTTTATGAAATTGAATAATTAATGTTCTAAATTGAATGTATTTTTACTAATGTTTATTTTTTATTTTATTTTTACAGTGGGGATAACAGTCTTCTTTGTCTGTTTGTGTTGAATAATAACACTTTTAGCACTCAATTGTCTATTGATTGCTCTTTGTATGATTTGAAGAATGAGATATGTCGATGTTGGTCTCAATTAGCTCCTCTTTCTATTCAGATTTCTTATGTACTTGAGGACAAAGTTATTATGGTTGACACTGATTATGAAATTCAGAGTATAATTTGTTTTCAGTTATACAAGAAAAGTTCTTTCTTTGGTTTTACTGTTAAGGTTAAGGGTTCTGAATTGGAATATGTTGATGGTGCTTCTATTTCAAGTTCATCCGTTGTTCGTGCTTCTTCATCTTCTACTGTATCTGTCTGTTCAAATGTTGTTGTTAATGGTAAAAGTTATTTAAAAGATATGTTGAGGAGAGGGTTGACATTAAGCATTTCCAATTTTGTTGGTTTTTGTTTTGGAGGAGCTGAACATTTTAGAGAGTTTTTGATGGCATATCAAATTCAAAAGGGGTATGAATTAGTATTTTTAAAGAATTGTGCTACAAGAGTTACTGTGATTTGCTCTTCATATAAGGATTGTTGTCTTTTCAAAGTCCATGGTTCCTGTGATTCTAGAGAATTGAAAAAGTTCTTTATGAGAAATTTGGTTCTTGATCATTCTTGTGGGGCTGGTCTTAGACATGTGAATAATCCACATATATCTAGTTCGTTTGTTAAATCGATGATTATTGATGAGATCCGCGATGGTCCAAGTAAAAAGCCTAAGGATATTATACTTGATTTTAAAAGAGAATACAATTTTCAATTGTCTTATGATTATGCTTATCATGGGAAACAACTTGCATTGATGGAGTTGCACGGTAATGATGCTTTGTCTTATAACGATTTGAGTTGGTATTTGGAAGCAGTGAAGAAATCTAATCCAGATAGTTATGTTGATATGGATGTTGATCCTTGTAGTAATGAATTTGAAAGGGTGGTTATTGCTTTTGGCGCTTGTTTACTTGGTTTCAAGTCTTGTCGTCATATGATATTCTTAGATGCTACTCACTTGAAGGGACGTCCTGGTGTGTTGATGGGTGCTACTGCAAAAAATGGTGATCAAGGTATGTCTTTTGTTTTCAGATTTGAGTTATTTGTATTGAGATCATAATACTTGGCATAATCATTAATATACATTTTTTATCATAATTTGTATTCTGTTGGTATCAGTTTTAAGAAATGTAGTTTATAAGTAGCAAGTTTCTAGTATCATAATTTTCATTGTATTGAATTGTAAGTTTGTATTTGGTATAATAATTTCATACTGCTAAACAGGAGATTAGTATCAATTTGTGTATAATCTTAGTATCAGTTTCAAGTATGTTCATATATGGTATCATTTATAGTTATGTAGTATTGAAATTTCCTTTGTATCATAATATCTGTCAATTTTTGTTTCTTTGTTGTTTTAGAATGAAGATTAATGTGCATAATGTTGTGGTTATCAATATTTTTATAATGGTCATATCAGGTTTTAGGTATCAGTTTTGTTACTGTCAGTATCAGTTTTATGAATTGTTTTATATTTATGGTCGTAATTACTTTTAGTTTTTTTTACTAATTATTTTTGCATTTGCAGGTTTCTTCCCTTTAGCTATGAGTGTAGTTTCTGTAGAAAATTTGGATAACTGGACATGGTTTTTGAACCATTTAAAACAAATGCTTCAAGAAGAGCGTACTTTAGTTTTTATGTCAGATCGCCACCAAGGTTTTCAGGTGTTCGTGATGTTTTTCCTTCAGATTATCACAGTTATTGCTATTTGCATATGGAACAAAATCTTCTTTCAGCAGTGAAAGCCAAAAATGCAAATGTGTCTATTGTTGATCTATTCAAAATGTGTTCTAGAGCTTCAAATCTATATGAATTTGAAGGAGCATATTCTAAGTTTTGTCAAATTGGTGTGTTGCTGGTGTTAATTTTTTAAAGGATAAGCCATTTGATAAGTGGGTGGATTTATTTTTTCCAGGGAAACGTTATGGTGAATATAGTTCCAATGTTGCAGAAAGTTTTAACAATTGGATTTTAAATGAACGAACATTGCCTATTACTTTGTGTTTAGATGGTATTCGTGTTAAGATTATGGAACAAATGGCTAGAAGAAGAGAAGAATGTCGTTTGTGGAGAACAATTCTATGTCCTTCTATGGAGTTACGTTTAGATGAATTGATTGAAGAAGGATTTGGATGGGATGTATATAAATCTTCTGATTTTGCTTTTGAAGTGAAATCTCCAAACTCTCATTGTGTTGATTTGAAGGAGCGGGTTTGTAGTTGCAACCAATGGAAAATTACGGGATTTCCTTGTGCTCATGCTATAAAGTGTATGAACAAATCTAAGTTATCTGTATATGATTTTGTCGAGAAGTATTTCACTGTTGATGCTTATCGATGTTCTTATGCCAATGCTATAAATCCTATTCCAAATTATGATAGGCCTATTGTTGATGGTAGCATTCAAGATGTTATCAAGCCACCAAAGGAGAAACGTGGTGCTGGTAGACCATCAATCAAGCGCAAAGGAGAATTTTCATATTTTCAGAACAAGCGAAATAGATGTGGCGAGTGCAAGCAGTTTGGTCATAATAAACGGAATTGTCAAGCTTCAAAGAGGATTTGATTTTACATTTTGAATTTGTTTAGATTAATAAGTGGTTGTGTGACTTGTTTTGGTGGTTTACTGTAATTGAACCTTGTTATTAATTTGTGTTCAGTACAGCATATTATCAACTTGATTTTAATTTCAGCTATGTAGTATAAATGATAGTATCAGTTTTAGTATTAGTTATATGTTTTTTACAGTATCATTTTTGGTGTTTATTTATTTATTTATTTATTTCAAACATTTGTTTTGATATTTGTTGCATACTGTTAGTATCAGTTGTTTAGTATCATGTTACGCATTCTGTTGGTATAAATTATGGTATCATTTTTTCTTTATGTGATATCAGTTTTGTTTAATTTTGTATATTTTAGTTATTTATAATAAAGTAGATATTATAGTATATGGGATATGATAATCATTATGTAATTGATTGAAGAAGATGATTGAATTGATACATGCTTTCTTTTGGTCGAATATAATGTTTGTTTGATTGGATATAAGGACTTTAGTATCAGTTTTGGTTAGTTTTTAGTATCAGTTTCATGTATTATAATACATTCTACAACAGACATTAGTACTAATTAATAATTATAATGATATCTTGTGTTAGCAAAAACTGACACTGGCGTTAATTGTTGTTTCATAAAGTATGTTGAGTGTCAGTTTGAGCAAAACTGGTACTATTAGTTATTAAAACCGATACCCAGTTACTGTTTGCTATTGATATATGATATGAAATCTTATAATATTATTATACAACCGGTAGTTGAATCATAAAACTGATAATATTATGTAGAATCAATAGTTGCATGATAGAACATTCACTATATAATCTTGTTATAATATAAACTTCAGGTAAAGAAATGAAAATCAATTATAGCAAATCATTCCACCAGATCATCATTGTTTTTACAAGTAAGATCAACATTGTTTTAAGAACAGAACATCATTACTTCTCAAGTACCAAATTGCAATAGAGCATCATTACTTCATAAGTATCAAATCTAATTGTGAAACAATACAATGATTTACTTTAACACACAAAATTCTCAATTTCTGCAGCTTCTTCTTTGCTTGACAGGTTATCAGTTATATTCCAACAGTGCATGCTATTTGTCAATACATCTACTGGTAGTTTTGCTCTAGTTTCAGTGTGTTGTTGGATCTTTTTTGGAATCATGTTTCTGTTCAATGATGCAATGTAAATTATGACATATATTCCGCAGTCAACTCTTTTAAAAACAAAATATGTTAACAAAATATAAACTATGATATAAGGTAATGATATCTATTTTTTACATCACCAGAAATATTATAACGACCCGTATTTTTAACACAGTAAAAATACGAATTAAAATAAAAAAAATTTGGAAAAAAAAATCCGAAGGAAATAAATTTTTGTGTTGTTAAATGTGAATTACAAGTCAAAATACAAAATTGAATTCTGAAATAACTTATTTGTAAATTAAATATGGATGTTAACTTGTATTGAATGTAAATAATGAATTGAATTTGATTGTAAACAACGAAATAAATAAAATGTTACATTTAATATTGAACTTATAATATTGAAATCAACGTAAATGAATGTAATTTAATATTACTGAGAATTTAAATAAGATGATAGCTGAAGAAAATGAAAGTAAATGAATTATAAACTATTGATAATAATGTATAAGTAAATTGTTGATTCAATAATGAAAGTGTAAATCGAAATAAAAGAATTCAATTGGAATTAAATAACTTGAATTTGAATTACAATATAATTGAACGTTGAATCTAATGTAATCTTTTATACTGGATTTATAAGGGAAAACTGCATTGTAAAAGATTGTTAATTACTGTGAAATTAAAAATGAAATTTGTGAACAATTGAAATTTGATTTAAAAGTTAATAATTTAAAATTGAGAATTTTATATTGAAATTAAACAGTAGAAATAGACATTTTTACAATTGTCTTGGATTTCGACGAAACCAGTTTCATCGGATCCGTAACAGTGAATTATTGTAAGGTTTCAATTTTCGTAGCAATCGGATTTATCGTTTGGCCGTGCGAGCTTGAAACGCGTAGAAATTTAATGTCGAATTTGATTGAAATAATCGACTTCAAAAGCTATCTTCCACATACGATTGAATTAGGCCTTGGGACTAGTTCCATTGCATTCGAAATATGGGTAAAACCTTATAAACGCCTGGTGGCACGTCTCGATTGGAGTTCGGACGATTTTGGACTTACCTTTATAAATACGCTTGCAAATCGAGACAGTTTTATCATTATTTCATTTCAGAAACCCTAATTTCAAACCATGGCCGTCACCTATTCCATGGCCAGAAATGGCCGATCTTCTTTCCTTAATATCTCTTAATCCGTTCAACGAAATCGAAAAATTCCAAAAGCAAAAGTGTAGATCTCGGCGAGTTCTTCAAATCCATATGGTTGATTCGTGCTAATTTATCACGGATTGGTTCAGATCTACGTTTGAATGTCGCGGGTATTTTCACGTTTTTCGTGCAAACGGCGGCGACTGGTGATGCGCAACTTTTGGCGTTGGTGGCTCTCCTGGAGGCGCTCGCGTGGGGACGTCCTGATCGAGGTCCGGTCGTGTATAGTTGCGTGCGTATGGAAGAAAGTGGCGCGGTGTTGGGTTCGTTCGTTCAACCCAAGAATGTGTGGAGGAAGAAGATAACTTCGGCCCAGATTCTCCAACCCTGAAGTCAACGGCTCTGATTTAACAAAGGTTAAATAAAATAAAAAGGTGTATAAATTATATTATCTAAAAATCGTGTAATCTCCTAAAATGCAATAACTTTGTCATACGAGGTCGGAATCGGACGAAACAAGAAGCAGCGGAATCGCAACGACGAGTGCTACGCTGCAGTGCAGATCCGAAGACATTTGGAGCTCGTTAAAATTTTAGGTTAAATCGAACGTCATTCGATTTGATTTAAAACCGTAGGTTCAAGGTGAGTGTTTATACGCTCACAATTGACTAAAATAACTTTTGTTAGTTAAATTTATATTCTGAAGTGATATGAAATTTATTGGCTGTTGTTTGGTAGGTCTAATTATCATCTGTATTGATATATGAATTAATTGATAGAATTTAAATTGACCGTTAAAATAAATTTAAATTTAAATTGGCAGTATATTACTCGATATTGATAATTATAAAATTGTTGTGAATGTTATTAGCTTTATGGTTGATTGGTTGTGATGGATGCTATTGGTCGATATTGGTTGTTTATTTATTTTGATATATCATGCTATCAGTATGTGTATTGTTTATTGCATATAAAACTGTAAACTGAATCATTTCGAATAAATTAAGGAATAGGTTGAAATGATATACCTATGACATCTATTTGGATTGAAATGATATATATCCATCCTTGAAATTAAAATTGAAATAATTATCCACTTGGCCATAGGTTATAAATTATATACGGACACCCGGTTGGTTAAATTAAATGATTTTAAAAGTTGTTTTGAAATTATTTAAATGAATTGATTTTAAGAATAAAATCCAATTTATGAAAATTGAATTATTTTGAATTGAAGCTCGAGATGTTGGAATTTAAACTGGGTAAATGAAATTGTTTAATTATTCGAAGTTTAGATTTTAAGAAAAATTGAAATACGGCGTAAATCTTCGAAAGTTGATTTGTTTTAAAAGATTGGACTTTTAATCGAACTCTGAATATTTCTAAGAAAATTTATATTAAATGATATTTCAGGTTTGAGTTTGGAATTGAAAATTAATTTGGAATTGAATTGAAATTTAAATAAATTTGTGAATCGAACTAAATTGAAACTATTGAATTAAATTTGAAGATAAAATTGATTTGAAATTATATTTATTTAAGAATTTTTCTTAAACAAGGTTGATTTGAAATTTTTAAATTTGAAAATTGAAAGATGTGTTTTATAACTTGAATTTGATTAAAAGTGACTTAAATGAATATTTCAAACTTATATAAATTTAAATGGGATATTTTGTTTATTTAAAATTTTAAATTGAAGTCGTATTTAGATGTATTGAAATGATTAAAGATATATCTCAGAAACAAAATGTAATGAAATTAAATTGAGATATAAATGGAATTATCAAATTTAGTTTTGAAATGTGAATATTTAAAGCTTTGAGATATATGGAAATTGAAATGGCTTATTTTGTGGTTCAAATATGTATTTGAAATTGATAATTTGAAATGGTTTATTGAGAAGCTGAATCGAGTCGAAATTGATGATTTGAGATTTCATTAAATTTTAAATTTTGGAATTCGAGTTTATGTGAATCGTTTTGTGGAATTTGAGGCGAAAATGATTTTGAAATGAAATTGTATATTTTGAGTAGATATGATGATTTTGAAATGGATTTGATTTTTTTTGAAGCGAATATGATATTTTTGATAATCAATTATGAATTGATTTTGGAAATGTAAAAGAGCCACCGGTGTAATAATACGTAGTTATTAAAGAGACCGGGATCAGATATGGACATACTCTCTGTCGATACCGAAAACCACTTTAATAACTAATATACGCGGAGTGTTGATCCAGAATGATGTGGATGGTTTGATGAACGCGTTGACTGAAGAAAGAGAACAATTTTGGATGACCCCTGACAAGACTAAAATAGGAGCCCTGTCGGGACATTGAGGTTCGCCACCTCTAGCGGACACACTTCTTCGTTACCATATATATTACTTTTGTGATTCGATTTGGGTGCACCCCTCGATTATGGGAGTGTTGTTTCGCGGTGTTGGGGTAGTAGCTGCTATGCCCAACATCAGTCCGGATGACGCAACTACTAGTATCCTAGTTGGTATCGCCTCATGTACCTTGTCATACTGTTTATCCTATTCGCGACCACTACGATTTTGATTTGTGTTATACCTATGGGGTACCCTCTGATAACCACTAGTTTACGGTGGGGCTTACGGTGCTGTATAGACTATGACATTTATAAACTGTGTTAAGGGTGGAATGGGCCATGGCTTAACTCTAGTTTGATATTTTACTTTATGATAGATATTATTGTATATAGCCTATTCTATTATATAGTAGATAGTTTAACGGATCCTTAGGAGATGGAAATCCCGAACATCTCTTAAGTTAATGCACACACGTTAAACACTGGATAGGAGGTGTCTAAAACCCGTAAACATCTCTGACGCCGTCACACTCATATTTACTTATTCGATTTAACTTACAGAGATATTTTAGTCCTGACTCGAGTGTTTTGTCTTTTCATTACGCTCGGGTCAGCCTGAGCATTTCAGATAAGGTTGAAGATCTATTCTGGAGGACGAAGACGGAGTTTGGTATTACATCATTTGTATTCTACTACTGTATTATTTTTCCGCTGCATTGTTGTATTATCTCTGATATGTATGTAACTCTGATTTATGATGTATAATAATAATCAAATTTATTTATTTAACAGCTTCATGAACTGTTATTTTATTATTATATCTTGTTCCTTCCGCTGCGAGATTCTGAGCTTGTTTCTGTTCTTTCTTTTCTTTTCTTATTTAACCCCAATAACTATCTGTATTTTGGATTGTTTGAGTCGGCATGCGTGTCTGCCTATGCACTTGGCGGGTGCAGCATGATAGGGGGTTCTCGCATTTGGTTTGGTAGCGAGCGGATGACTCTTACTCCTACATGTCCCTGCGGGGTTGGTTCAGTCGAGAGGCTGGCTGTAAAGGCAGAACTCAGGTACAGCTGTATGCTACGGTGGGCGTTACCCCACTGGCGCGTCCCGTTATAGTTGGTATCAGAGCTTTGGTTTAGATTACCTTGGCTCTAGTGGGGAATAACTCATTGAAATAGGGTTAAAACCTTATGAATGAGTTTGAGTGTATATGAGAGAGCGTATTTGTAATTTTGATATAAAAATGATTTTATATTGTGTTAATTTGTTCCGTTGATTATTTATGAATTCTGGTTGGTACTTGGGACGCCAAGGCATCGATAGGAATTTCTCAATACTCGAATAAGACAGATTGACATAATATTGTTTTAGATTATATTTTATATATAAAAGAATTATCTTGAAAATTTATAAATTTTGATTGTATTGGTTGTTAGGAGATGATAATATTAGATTATCATCGTTTATTGTATATTAGTCAATATTTCTAAATATTGACTATTGGATGATTTTAAGAAATGAAACTTGTAAATATGATTGACAATGAATACAAATGGTAAATAATAAAATAAAATGAATTTAAATTAAGATGGAGAATTTAAATTCCGGTGTTTTGAAAATTTATTAACAAAAATTTGAAATGTATAATATAAGTATTATATGATAGTATATTCGATTAGAAATTGTTTTCAAAGGATTTTCAAATGAAGTAAGTGTTATACTCCCCTCTTGACACTAGAGAATGATTTCGGTGATGAGTGCACGCATCATCGACGTTTATTTTCGAGAGTCCAAGTGGGGGAGATCACTTAATAATTTTGTAAACCCTGTTTTGATTAAAAATTGTAAATTTCTAAAGTATGAAATGAAAATAAGTATATATATATATATTTCAATGCTGATTAAAATTCTTCTAAAAAGTATGATTTGAGATATAAAATTATTAGTATATATATATATATATATATTTGAAAAAAAAATGGTTTAAATCAAATCCGGAGTTGAAATTATTAAGTTCTCTAATAAGGAATGATTTTAATTATTAAACTAAAGTAAATCTTGAATTGTTAGAAACTTATGAATTGAAAAGGTGAAATTGAATTTAAGTGAAGAAAAAATTAAAATTAAAATTGTAGGAGTAACCCTTAATTTGGAAAATAATAAATTGGAAATTTATTTAATAGGTATAACACTCAAATTGAATGAAAAGAAGTTGTATATTGTTTAACTACATTCTATTTGCATAGCTATAACTTACCAAATACTTAAAAAGTTTAAAATGCTAATAAGGATAAGTAAATGAATAATATACAAGTGTGATTGCGAATAATAAAATGTGAAGATCTATTGATAGTTGTAAATATAAAGGAAATTTAAGTTGTAAATTGAATTAAATTTAAAATTAATTAAATATAAAATTATTAAATGGAAACTAATTAAATTTGAATAAAACTAAATGTCAATAAACTTGGAAGTATATGAAATTAAAATTTTGACTTGGAAATGTATAATTGATTTGGTGTAGATTTTGGATGGATGTTAATGTTTGATATGCATTGGTTGTTAGATGGATGATAATTGATTAAATAGAATTCATTAGTGTAAATGGAATTGAATAAACGGAATAAAAATTATAAATAGTTAAATTCAAATCTGAAGCAAAGTGAAATTAAATATAATTGAAATCAAATTAAATTGAAGCAAATTGACTTGAATTTAAATTATGAATGAAACAAACTTGAATAAATCGGAAACAAATCGAATGTAAACTTATTTCATGGATAAATAAGAAAATAAATGACTTTGTGTTTATGATTGTTTCTTTAGAAAATTTGAAGTTTGATGGTTTGTACTTTGAAATAATAAAAGCAAATTTTGGAAAAATCCAAATTTGTCCAATATATGCTGAAACAAAAACAACCATAACTTTTAAATGGCTAGACGAAATTCGACGATCTTAGACTTTTCAGAAAGCTTAGAAACTGTAGCACGACTTTTGTTTAGAATGTCTTGAGAAATTACTTCATTTACTTAGTTAAAATTTGAATCTTCTCGCTGGCCTGTGTAAAAAGGAAGCAAAATCAGTAGCATATACCCTTAGTATTTTCACCATAACTTTTTACTAGTTTATCGGATTTTGACGATCTTGCCCTTTCTGGAAAGCATAGAACTTAAGCTAAAACTTTTGTTTTAAATGTTTTGTGTTTTTATGTCATTATAGGGTCGAAAATATGAGTGAACGTCGCTGACCTACGCAATTCATTGCCCAGGCTGAGGCGTATCCATTTAGTAAAACGGCCGTAACTTTTAAAATGATGGTCCAAATTTGATGATTTTGGACATTCCGGAAAGCCTGAAACGAACGCAACAACTTTTATTTAGATTCCATTTTAAAATTTTATCGTTTAGGTGACCAAAAACTGAGATTTGTTCGCTGTCCTGAATTTAAAAATTTCAGTTTTGAAGTTAAATACGTTATATATATATATATATATGTTGTATATGCTAAGCATATCGATCTATTTTTATATGCATGATTCTTACTTGGTTGTTGAGTATTTTAGTAGGTAGCAAAGGGTTGTGCTTCGCTTGTGGAGCTCGCTTCTACGCTAAATGCAAAATGTAAGTTAAAATGCTAATAAACGCTTAATAAAAGGTACGTTCTCGGATTTCGGTTTATGTTGTGGTATATTATTGTGTTCCCCATGTTTTGGGATGCCTCATTCTTGTAATGAGATTCATATCATGCAATAATTACCACTGTGAAATTTTTCGGTCCTAGCCGCGCAAAGGAGGTGCTGCCGAAATTTTTCAAAAATCCGGAAGTTAGAAAATTTTGAGAAAAAAAAATCCTATAACTAAATTATGCAAATAAGTCGAATATTTGAATGAATTATATCTAAATGATGGTTTCCCCTTCTCCGTTCCTTTTCGAGGACAAAAAGTTTTAAGTGGGGGAGAATGTAACGACCCGTATTTTTAACACTTTAAAAATACGAATTAAAATAAAAAAAAATTGGGAAAAAAAATCCGAAGGAAATAAATTTTTGTGTTGTTAAATGTGAATTACAAGTTAAAATACAAAATTGAATTCTGAAATAACTTATTTGTAAATTAAATATGGATGTTAACTTGTATTGAATGTAAATAATGAATTGAATTTGATTGTAAACAACGAAATAAATAAAATTTTACATTTAATATTGAACTTATAATATTGAAATCAACGTAAATGAATGTAATTTAATATTACTGAGAATTTAAATAAGATGATAGCTGAAGAAAATGAAAGTAAATGAATTATAAACTATTGATAATAATGTATAAGTAAATGGTTGATTCAATAATGAAAGTGTAAATCGAAATAAAAGAATTCAATTGGAATTAAATAACTTGAATTTGAATTACAATATAATTGAACGTTGAATCTAATGTAATCTTTTATACTGGATTTATAAGGGAAAACTGCATTGTAAAAGATTGTTAATTACTGTGAAATTAAAAATGAAATTTGTGAACAATTGAAATTTGATTTAAAAGTTAATAATTTAAAATTGGGAATTTTATATTGAAATTAAACAGTAGAAATAGCCATTTTTACAACTGTCTCGGATTTCGACGAAACCAGTTTCATCGGATCCGTAACAGTGAATTATTGTAAGGTTTCAATTTTCGTAGCAATCGGACTTGTCGTTTGGCCGTGCGAGCTTGAAACGCGTAGAAATTTAATGTCGAATTTGATTGAAATAATCGACTTCAAAAGCTATCTTCCACATACGATTGAATTAGGCCTTGGGACTAGTTCTATTGCGTTCGGAATATGGGTAAAACCTTATAAACGCCTGGCGGCACGTCTCGATTGGAGTTTGGACGATTTTGGACCTACCTTTATAAATACGCTTGCAAATCGAGACAGTTTTATCATTATTTCATTTCAGAAACCCTAATTTCAAACCATGGCCGCCACCTATTCCATGGCCAGAAATGGCCGATCTTCTTTCCTTAATATCTCTCAATCCGTTCAACGAAATCGAAATATTCCAAAAGCAAAAGTGTAGATCTCGGCGCGCTCTTCAAATCCATACGGTTGATTCGTGCTAATTCGTCACGGATTGGTCCAGATCTACGTTTGAATGTCGCGCGTATTTTCATGTTTTTCGTGTAAACGGCGGTGACTGGTGATGCGCAACTTCTGGCGTTGGTGGCTCTCCTGGAGGCGCTCGTGTGGGGACGTCCTGATCGAGGTCCGGTCGTGTATAGTTGCGTGCGTATGGAAGAAAGTGGCGCGGTGTTGGGTTCGTTCGTTCAACCCTAGAACGTGTGGAGGAAGAAGATAACTTCGGCCCAGATTCTCCAACCCTGAAGTCAACGGCTCTGATTTAACAAAGGTTAAATAAAATAAAAAGGTGTATAAATTATATTATCTAAAAATCATGTAATCTCCTAAAATGCAATAACTTTGTCATACGAGGTCGGAATCGGACGAAACAAGAAGCAGCGGAATCGCAGCGACGAGTGCTGCGCTGCAGTGCAGATCCGAAGACATTTGGAGCTCGTTAAAATTTTAGGTTAAATCGAACGTCGTTCGATTTGATTTAAAACCGTAGATTCAAGGTGAGTGTTTATACGCTCACAATTGACTAAAATAACTTTTGTTAGTTAAATTTATATTCTAAAGTGATATGAAATTTATTGGTTGTTGTTTGGTAGGTTTAATTATCATCTGTATTGATATATGAATTAATTGGTAGAATTTAAATTGACCGTTAAAATAAATTTAAATTTAAATTGGCAGTATATTACTCGATATTGATAATTATAAAATTATTGTGAATGTTATTGGCTTTATGGTTGATTGGTTGTGTGGATGCTATTGGTCGATATTTGTTGTTTATTTATTTTGATATATCATGCTATCATCATGTATATTGTTTATTGCATATAAAACTATAAACTGAATCATTTCGAATAAATTAAGGAATAGGTTGAAATGAGATACCTATGACATCTATTTGGATTGAAATGATATATATCCATCCTTGAAATTAAAATTGAAATAATTATCCACTTGGCCATAGGTTAGAAATTATATACGGACACCGGGTTGGTTAAATTAAATGATTTTAAAAGTTGTTTTGAAATTATTTAAATGAATTGATTTTAAGAATAAAATCCAATTTATGGAAATTGAATTATTTTGAATTGAAGCTCAAGATGTTGGAATTTAAACTGGGTAAATGAAATTATTTAATTTTTTGAAGTTTAGATTTTAAGAAAAATTGAAATACGGCGTAAATCTTCGAAAGTTGATTTGTTTTAAAAGATTGGACTTTTAATCGAACTCTGAATATTTCTAAGAAAATTTATGTTAAATGATATTTCAGGTTTGAGTTTGGAATTGAAAATTAATTTGAAATTGAGATTTAATTAATTTGGAATTGAATTGAAATTTAAATAAATTTGTGAATCGAACTAAATTGAAACTATTGAATTAAATTTGAAGATAAAATTGATTTGAAATTATATTTATTTAAGAATTTTTCTTAAACAAGGTTGATTTGAAATTTTTAAATTTGAAAATTGAAAGATGTGTTTTATAACTTGAATTTGATTAAAAGTGACTTAAATGAATATTTCAAACTTATATAAATTTAAATGGGACATTTTGTTTATTAAATTTTTTAAATTGAAGTCGTATTTAGATGTATTGAAATGATTAAAGATATATCTCAGAAACAAAATGTAATGAAATTAAATTGAGATATAAATGGAATTATCAAATTTAGTTTTGAAATGTGAATATTTAAAGCTTTGAGATATATGGAAATTGAAATGGCTTATTTTGTGGTTCAAATATGTATTTGAAATTGATAATTTGAAATGGTTTATTGAGAAGCTGAATCGAGTCGAAATTGATGATTTGAGATTTGATTAAATTTTAAATTTTGGAATTCGAGTTTATGTGAATCGTTTTGTGGAATTTGAGGCGAAAATGATTTTGAAATGAAATTGTATATTTTGAGTAGATATGATGATTTTGAAATGGATTTGATTTTTTTTGAAGCGAATATGATATTTTTGATAATCAATTATGAATTGATTTTGGAAATGTAAAAGAGCCACCGGTGTAATAATACATAGTTATTAAAGAGACCGGGATCGGATATGGACATACTCTCCGTCGATACCGAAAACCACTTTAATAACTAATATACGCGGAGTGTTGATCCAGAATGAAGTGGATGGTTTGATGAACGCGTTGACTGAAGAAAGAGAACGATTTTGGATGACCCCTGACATGACTAAAACAGGAGCCCTGTCGGGCCATTGAGGTTCGCCACCTCTAGCGGACACACTTCTTCGTTACCATATCTATTACTTTTGTGATTCGATTTGGGTGCACCCCTCGATTATGGGAGTGTTGTTTCGCGGTGTTGGGGTAGTAGCTGCTATGCCCAACATCAGTCCGAATGACGCAACTACTAGTATCCTAGTTGGTATCGCCTCATGTACCTTGTCATACTGTTTATCCTATTCGTGACCACTAGGATTTTGATTTGTGTTATACCTATGGGGTACCCTCTGATAACCACTAGTTTACAGTGGGGCTTACGGTGCTGTATAGACTATGACATTTATAAACTGTGTTAAGGGTGGAATGGGCCATGGCTTAACGCTAGTTTGATATTTTACTTTATGATAGACAGTATTGTATATAGCCTATTCTATTATATAGTAGATAGTTTATCAGATCCTTAGGAGATGGAAATCCCGAACATCTCTTAAGTTAATGCACACACGTTAAACACTGGATAGGAGGTGTCTAAAACCCGTAAACATCTCTGACGCCGTCACACTCATATTTACTTATTCGATTTAACTTACATGAGATATTTTAGTCCTGACTCGAGTGTTTTGTCTTTTCATTACGCTTGGGTCAGCCTGAGCATTTCAGATAAGGTTGAAGATCTATTCTGGAAGACGAAGACGGAGTTTGGTATTACATCATTTGTATTCTACTACTGTATTATTTTTCCGCTGCATTGTTGTATTATCTCTGATATGTATGTAACTCTGATTTATGATGTATAATAATAATCAAATATATTTATTTAACAGCTTCATGAACTGTTATTTTATTATTATATCTTGTTCCTTCCGCTGCGAGATTCTGAGTTTGTTTCTGTTCTTTCTTTTCTTTTCTTATTTAACCCCAATAACTATCTGTATTTTGGATTGTTTGAGTCGGCATGTGTGTATGTTTTGTCAACTTGAACGGTCAAAAAAATGCAGGTCGTTACAAATATGTTCATAGTTTGTACAACAAACTATACTAATATCAAGCATTGATTGTACCAACATTAAAACAGAAATTAAATTCAACTACATATTACAAAATATCTAAAATGTACATTAGGTCATGTGAAAATAGTAGCACTTTTTGCAAGTTGTTTGATTTGTTCATTTATCTTTCTTCTTTCAAACTTGACATGAATTTGGCTAAGCTCCAGCAGTGCTCTTTGTCAGTTAATATCTGATGCGCAATTCTTGCTCTTGATTTCAGCATTTGTTCAGGGGCTATTTTGAGTGGTATTTGAATTTTGTTCATTGATATGATGAATATCATCACGTATATACCACAGTCAAGTCTGTTTAAAAGAATATTAGCAATATCAGTTTTGTGTATCTAGGTATTCATTTTTGTCTGTAATTTGCAGTAAAGTTTAGCAGTCACTAAGTATAATTTTGTGTATATAGGTATTAATTTTTTTCTGTAATTTTTAGTTTCTAGGTATCAGTTTAGCAGTCAGTAGTTTTTTTGTGAGTAGCTTGAGTATCGGTTTTTGTTTGTAATTTGCAGTATCTAGGTATTAGTTTAAAAGAAAAGTTACAGTGTCAGTTTAACTGTCAGTAGGCATCATTTTGAACAACATAAACAACTTACGTGTCTGATCCTTGTTGTGCACATGGTATCTGATGCATTTCATTTGCCTTCACCTCCTTATCCTGTATATTTTTCTTTTTCCAAAGTTCTTTCAGTATTTCTTCAATTTTATTTCTCTATTGAAGACAAAACAATACAAAGTTAGCTAATGTTTGATTTGTTTAATTAAATTATTTTGTTTCATAACAAAAATATATCATACCAATATCATTGCCTGCTTTAGACCGGGGTTGTTTCTTTCATTAGAATTTCTTCTAGGACGTCTAGAATCTAGATGACTCCATTGCATTGTTGGGTATGTCAAAGTTACTAGTGTCCAATGGTATTCACAATGCAATGGGAAATATATAGCATCTGTGTATTCATCATCCATAATTTGTTCAATGAAAGGCAGCACTAAAGATTTTATAACTCCTTGTACATTGAAAACTATAGATTGCTGTTAAATAAAAAAAATAAGTTAGAATTCAATATATATGTAGCATTTATGATATTATTGCATATTAAAGTTTTATTTACCGTCATTACTGTTGTGAATGCATAGTTGTGCTCTTTCAGCCCACATTTAGATAATTACCAGTCAATTATCTATATTAACAAAAATAAAATGTAAGTTTTTGTTATTGGTGAAGCAATATTCAATAATAATTAGTACCTTTTATTATAATTGTGGTAATATATATTACAAATTACAAGAATAACTAGGCATGAAATATGATGAAACAGCTTCTGGGTATCATTTTTGCACTGCTGTAGTATCATTTTTGAACATTCTATTAAATCAATTTCTACTAGAAAAAAAAAGTATTAATTGATATCAACCGGTACAAGGAATTAGTTTTGCACTATTTTGGTATTTATTTTGTCATCAATGACAGTTAATACATAATTCAACTAATAGACCACCACTTTGTAATAAATATTAATTAGGTATCATTTTTGGCTATAAATAGGTATCAGTTTTGGTACAATTAGCAGTGGACATAGCTATTACACATTATTTTTTGTAATTATTTTTATTGGTAGCAGTATTATTAAACAAAAAAAAGTGTGTACCGATCCATGTGTGGCATTTTCTTCAAGAAGTTCTTGTAGTACTTTTTTTGTTATTGTACATCCTCCTCTAATTGTGTCTTTATCTGTCCATGCTACATCTCTGTTTTAAGAAAATAAAGCACATATCAATTATACAATGTTATTTTAACCAGCAAAATTAGTATGTATGTTTGTATACTTACTCTTTTGATGATGTCATAGCAAAGAAAGTTTTGATTGTATTTTGTTGTTCTATATTCAAGTATGCCAAAGTTTTGCTGCAGTGTCGTAGTCCTAAATTTGAAAGTGTTGGCTCTATTACTTGAATTGGCATTGGGATTGACTCTTCTGCACTTTCTTTTTCATCATTTTCTTCCAGTTTTTCATCATTTTCATTTGATTCAGGTTTTTGTTTTTTTGCTGTTTTTTTCATTCTCTGACCATATTCAAAGCTGGGGCTTTCTTTTTTTTCCTTTCTCTTGTTTTTATTCTTTTCACATAAGAAGATGGCTTATGAACTATTTGTTTCCTTTTCCGACCAGAAGGTTTTGCTGGTTTGTTTTCTTTGTCCTTTTCTGTTATTCCCTCTTGCAATTGTTGTGTGATATTGAGATTGAAAGATGGAGGTGTTAGGTCTTGTACTACATCATTGTATTGTGCAACTTTGCTCTCTTTATTGGTATCTTCTTCCAATTTTTGACCCTCTTTTATCTCTTTTTTCATTGTTTTATCTTCATTTGTTTCCAACACTGTTTCATTTGTTTTGTTCAACACAGTCTCCATGCATGTACTTTCGTTTTCAGTTGTTTGATGGACTTGTTCTGTATTAGTGTCAGTAGTTGTGTCTTCAACTTCTTCTACATTTTTTTCAGTTGAGAATCTGTATTAACAATAAGAAGCTGTCAGTTTTTGTTATTGGTGAATGAATATAATATTATTAGTATCAATAATGTTAATAGTGGCGGTTTATGGGTATCATTTTTACATAGATATCAGTTTTTCAACCACAAAGTAAGTATCAGTTTTTTATACATATAGGTATCAGTTTTGATTTATTTCATAGTGAAAATTGTTTGTAAAATAACCAACCATCAGTTATAATCAAACAACTGATACATATAAATTGTGCATTATTTTGGTATTAGTTTTCTACTAAATGACGGTGAACATAAATAGTTCAATTTACATACCATTAAGTTATAAGCAATGGAACATAGGTATCATTTTTAATACATTTAGGTATCAGTTTATTTTAACTTATACTCAGAATTATTTATAATATTTATAATATAAGCAAGCATGAATTTGAATCAAACAGTGTTGTTTTCAATAGTAAAAAATCATGTACCTGTCCATTTGTGTTATTTTTGCTTGACACTTTGTAGGCTCTTGTTAACACTCTGGATTTTCTTCTTCAATATTTTCAGCTGTGAATGTTTTTTCTTCATTTAAACATTCATCTTCATTTATTTTAGTTGCTGTGTTAACTTTTTCCACTTGAGGCTCAGCATTTTTGTCTTTATTCTCTTCTTCATTGCTTTCACTTGTGGATTTCATTTCTTTGTTTTCTATTTCTGTTTCTACACGTGCATGTTCATTTAGAATGTTGTCAGGTTCATCTTCCATGTGCTTACTCTCTAGTTCAACTTCTAAATTTTTATTTTCATTTTCTTATATTCTTGATTTGAGTTCTTTCAATTGTTCTTTCAATTTCAAATTTTCTTTTTCAACCTTTATCCTCAACTTCTTTTCTTTGTCTAATTGCTTCTTTGTTTCTTACCTTCTTTTTCCAAATCTTTATTGTGCGTTTGCAAAACATTAAGGCTTACAAAATCTTCAAAAGATCGAGCACTCTGTTCGGCTTCTTCAATTTTTCTTTTTTTCCGTTGGTTTTCTTTTCTTTTGTCACTTGATTCTTCTTTTGTCGATCCTGTTTGGAGTAGCTTCTGTTCATGTGGAAGAATATTGCTTATTTCTTCTACCTGTGTAATTGAAATAGTAATTTTGTTTTAAAATTTAAATGAAATTTTTTTATGCTAGTATGTTGTAACTTATAAGTTATAACTGACATTAATAAGTGATTAGTTTAATAGAAGAAAGTAGAATAGTAATGAAATTAATACTATGTATACTTACTAATTGATTGTGTGCAGTGTTAAAAATGATACCAAGTATTATTGTATATTATAATTGATACTGTGCAAAATGACAAGATGTACTATGCCGAGGAAAAATTGATACTAAACAAAAATTTAAAGTTACAAATTGAAACTGATACTAATCAGAAGCTAAAGTGATACTGCAAAGAGACATATGTGATACTATGCAGAGACAAATAATTATTCTAAGTGTTGAAACTGATACTACAGATAGAGAGAACATAAAATGTACACTGATAATCACTACTGTAAGTAAGAATTAACTTAAACTTACATTGCCAACTTTTATATCATTCAACAATTGTTTCACAACAATGTCTTTAAGTTTTCTTACATCCCATCGTGCAAATCTGGGTAAATCTTCAGCAAGTTGCTTTCTTGGTTGAATAAGGTTCATTTTCTCACAGATGCAATACTATAAAAATTTAAAGATATAATTAGATAAGAATGTTGAATATAACAATTTTTTTCAATTAATAATATTTTGCATAACACATCTTACCAATGGAAGCATGGAACATCCAGACATGTTTCTTGGCTTAGAGATAAACTTTTTGACAAATTTACTAAAATTTTTCTCTATTGTTTGTGGCCATGAGATAGTTTGCATTGTTTCACTATCAATCAAATAGGGTAGGATTCCCCATCTCAGTTTTTGTTGGTTGTTGGGAAAGAAAAATGTCAATAGTATTTGCATTACTATCAACAAAGGGAGATCTTCTTCATTTTCTTTTTTCCTTTTTGATATTTCTTGTTTTATTCTTCTTTCCACAACTTTTCTTGTTATGTAAGTATTTGTGCCAAAGTTTCTAGTTGCAAATTCTTTGCAGTCTGGTGGAATGGTTCTGCTCGTTAATTTTTTTGCTGGTTCTATATTTATTCCTTTTAATGGCAGACCAAACAACAAGCTTATATCTCTGGCAGTTACCTTCATTTTGTCTTCTCCTCAGATGAAGGTATCAGTTTCCATACAGTAGCAGTTGTATAAAGCATCCAAGATTTGTTGATCCTTTTTGCACTCTTTCATTGTTATTTTTTCTTCATAGATGACTTTTAAGAAGTTGTAAAATGGTGTCTTCTTTAAGATGTCAAATTGTTTTTTGGTCAATCCATTTTTTACTTTGACCAGTTTTAATATCTTGAAGATAGCTTGTAAGCCACATCTATAAGCAGTTTCTGGCTTAACATGTTACGATTTTGCTATCTGTTTTGTTGTTTGTTCTGATGTTGCATTGATGCTTTTACGACATGGATAGACAAAATCATCATCGTCCTATTTCATGAAAATGTGGCATTAAGTTGTTAATGAAACAAACAGCATTGAAACAAAACAATATATAACATGATATAGCGGTTTCAGTTTCTACAAACATGAGATAAAACATGGTATTTTTATCTTACTAAAATTCGGTATCATTTTTGCTAAATGTAGATATCAATTTTTTAATAATTATGGTTGAAATACTTCTAAAATTGGTACATAATAACTTCAAAAGAAACATACTGCATGTATAATTTTTAGCTTATATTTGTGTTATCTTTGTTGCAAATTATAATGACAGTAATTTGTATAATTAAAAGTATAAAGTTTACAAAAGATAAAGTGAGTAGCATGTTTATAAGGTGTATGCATCAGTTTGGTTCTAACAAACAGTATATCAATTTTAAGATATGATGTCCATAAAAACAGATAGTAGGTATCAGTTTTGCATTTCATTGATTTCAATTTTATATTTGTGATAGTGGGTATTGTTTTATGAATATACCTATATCAGTTTTGTTATAAAGTATTTAATTTTTTTAAAAAATTATGAAGTTTTATCTTCAGTTAAACAAACAATAGGTTCATTTTTTGAAATATATAGGTATCAGTTTGTTATACAGTGGGTATCATTTTGTGAATTATAGGTATCATTTTATTGAAAAATTACAACATTGTCATATGAACTAAAACATTTTATACAGCGGGTACCATTTTGTAAGAATTTAGTTTCAGTTCTACTAGAAAAGATGGTGAAATAATTTGTAAACTAAAATGAGTCAGCTACACACAATTAGACTATAGGTATCACTATTGCAGTATGTTGGTATCAGTTTTTATTTGTGTGCTTAATTTAATTTTCCTAAATACAAAGTATCACATTAATTCTAACAGATATTTGGTATCATATTTTCAATATATTCGTATCAGTTTTGTAACAAAAGCAATGAAATCTATTTTTAAACCAACTAAGCTTTGTCTTCTACCAAACAAACTATAACTATCACTTTTGAACATGAAAATCTTTATTAGTGATATGGCTTGTACATTTACCGTGTTGGCTTGTTCGTCTTCAGATTCCTCAACAGCTATTTGTTTTGCCTTATTTGTTTCTGCTTTTTCCTATTAAACATATTAACAATATTACAATACATCTAAAGATTTAATAGTATCAGTTTTATAACTTAATGGTATTAATTGCCTGTTGAAGTTGCTGCTGAATTATTTTCTCATTTTTTTTCTTCGATCTTAATTCTCTTTTTTGCATTTGTTGTCCAGTTGATTTGTCACCGGGTGTTTTTCCTGCATGGTTTCTTCATTCTTCTGTAAAATAAGTTCAATAGTATCATAATCAATGTAGCATGGTTTTGTTATGCTTCATTTAATAATATCATTTACCTTTTCTTCTGCTCTCTTTTCTTCATGTTTCCTTTTTGTTCTTCTTTCCCTTTGTTGTTGTATATCTTCTTCCATTAGCCTTTTTGATAGTTTTAACTTTGTTGATTTCTGCTGCGTCTCAACTGCTAGGTTTTCAATTTCGGCTCGATTCTTAGATTTAGTTTCTTTGTTTCCAGATTCGAGCTGATAATCAAAATGAGGCGCTAGGGTATTAGGTTTTTGTCGGATATCATATTGAGGGAATAAGGTATCAGATTCGTTCTCAAACTCTGCTTGTTCTTTATTTTCTGACGAATGCGACTGAGATGGAGATAGCGATCTTGCTGTGGTTTCATTTGCCATTTTTTCTTAATTTTAATTTTGTATCGTGAAGATGAGTGTGGATTTGAAAATTGCACTGGAAGACGAATGAACGAAATTGAAAAATGTTTTGACGCGCGAATGAGCTTTGGAAGAAATTTTTTGATACCTGTCCTTATGAATAATTTTTTTAAATAATTTGTCCTTTAAAAAAAATTTCCCTTAATAAAAGCATTAAAATATTATGTTCGAAACTATAGCGCGGCTTTATGACAACCATATAATTTTGGCTTTTGTAACCATTACATAAATAACATATTGTTTAAACGAGAAAAGAGTCACAGGTCCCTGTTTTTGATGTTGTTATACAAAAAGTCCCTGTAGAAATGAATATGTAAATTTGGTCTCTATTTTTCAAAAATAAAAAAGCGCAAAGTGTCTTGCACTTTTCTGACAGAAAATGCAAGATAACTTGCACTTTTCTAATTTTGAAATATTTTTCGAAATTTTTGAAATTTTCGAAAATTTTGAAAATTTTGAAAAGCGCAAGTTAACTTGCACTTTCTATCAGAAAAGCGCAAGCTAGTTTGCGCTTTCTAATTTTAAATTTTTTTTGAAAATTTAAAACTTTTAAATTTTTCGAAAAGCGCAAGGTAACTTGCGTTTTCTATCAGGAAAGCGCAAGCTAGTTTGCGCTTTCTGATTTTGAAAATTTTGAAAATTTAAAAAGCGAAAGCTAACTTGCGTTTTCTTATTTAAAAAAACAGGGACTTAATTTACATACTTATTTCTACAGGGACTTTTCTTGTAACACCATCAGAAATAGGGACCTTTCGTGCAAAGCCCCTTGTTTAAATTTATTCAAATGAATGCAAGTTCAATATACCTAACATGTAAAGTCAAAATTAACAGATCTAAATAATAGGGTAATTCAATTCCATTTCCAGGGGAAAATATATGGTAAGAGAAAATAAGATTGAATTAGAATCATATAGATTCAATTTGATGTATAATAGAAATGAATCCAATCCTAAAGAAATCTATCAAGGAAAAAAGCAAAAACTGACTTCATTGCAAACCCCTAAAACCATCATAAACGGTGTGTGTGTGTGGGGGGTGTTTAAACAACAATTAATGGATAACATTTATAACCTAATTATGTAACCGTTAATAAGGGATCATTGCAAGATTTAACAAGTTTGAGATTATATATTATAACAAAACGGGAAACACACAGTAAATTAAATAAAGACGTGCACTAAATTAAATCCACCAAGGTAAAGTGAGAAACTTCTTTAAAATGGAAATATTAAAAAATTTAGAAAATTTATGGAATATATAGTATAAAAAAATTGGAAACGTATTAATCTAAAACTAGTGTATCAAAATTGAACATATCGGAAAAAGCCAATCAACTATTCCTAACTTGTAAGGAGTAAAAACCAGGGAACAAAAACAAAATATAACGAGTTGAATTTTTTTATTAAATCAATTTATCAAATCTAATTACTCAGTTTATTAACTTTCACTACCTTACAAAATTACTATAATTAGCAGGTATATTAAACCGTGAATGTATTTTATTATAAGTTAGATAATTTAGTTTGAATAGGTTAGTTCAAATTGCATCTAGATACTGTGAGATCTGAAAGTATATTATGAAACATGTTGCAAAAATTTGAAAACAGACTTCATATTATCATATCTTGTTTTCTTGCACGTACCTACTTTAGTTTGTTCTGAATTATGTTATCGCTTTACCTTGAAATTTATTAGACAACATATATATTCAGTATCTAATAATTTCAGCATTGGATTTAATAAGCTTAGCATTATCACTAATTAACCTTTAATAAATGATGAGCTGCAATATAAAAACATGAATGAAAATATTCATATTATCCCCGATTTAACCTATTAGGATTTTTGAGGTTAAATCTAAAATGTATAAATTTAAATATATTAGCTACAAAATAACATAGTTTCAAACAATCTTAATGTTTGTATCAAAATTGGACACAACACTCTTCGGAAGTTTTTGAAGAGATAAAATGAAGAAATTAAATGAAAAAAGAGGATTATCTAACAAAAACTCCAAAAATCAGATATGAGAATGATAAAAATGCACAGAAACACAAGAATTTAGAGTGGTTCGGTGTATTGCCTACGTCCACTATGAAATTGGTCGCTTTATTGATGTTTTTTTTATGATTACAATTGATTGCAGCGGATTACAGTAGATAACAATGAATTACAGCAGTAAAATTCGTTGACAACAGCAGCGATGGAGTATGGAATCGGATCCGGCAGAGTCTGGACGTAGGAGAATTCCAAGATCCTTTTTCTGTAGGCTCTAGGGGTCTATTTATAGGTGTAGGAGGTGATATTTCGCTCAGATCTCGGGAGACTTCTTCTGGCACGTGAGTGGGCCCACGCGACCAAGCCCATGAAGTTTCGGCCCGATCCGTGATCGATACGAATGAATTTCGTATCGATCAAGATTGCGTCCAATAATGGAGTCGAAATTTGGTGTGAACATTCTCTAGCATGCACGTAAGCTTCCGTGAAAATTTCATAGCATTTGGACTCGTGGATCTCGAGTTATGATCGATACGAAATGGAGACTTTCGGCAGGCTGATTGGTTCGACTCGATCATTTCGAATCGATGGTTGCGTGTGATCAGGTGGTGACGTGACGCGCATTTTTCGTATCGATCCACATTCTTCGTCGAGTTGGTCGAATCGTTCCGGAGTTTTTGTCGCGTCCATATCGATGCAATCATCTTGTTCGAATCGATCATTAGTGCGCTTTTCGCATCGATCTGTAGTATACTCAGTTTGAATCAATGAAGACTGTCTAGTTCGTATCGATGGAGGTTGGCATGTTCGTATCGATGGAAGTTTGCTTGTTCGTATCGATAAAAGCGCTCCAACTCGATGGATACGAACAGTGGCTCTTCTGATGGATTCGAACAGTGATAATGGATTCGAATAGATGGTGAAGCTGCTTGGCTTGATGGATACGAATCCTGAATGGTTTATGGATTCGAACTAGAGTAAATTGATGGATTTGAACATGGCTCTCCAGCTGATGGATACGAAGTAGACATTAGTCGATCGACTCGAAGTGCACTATCTCTTGATGGATACGAAGTCGATCGATACGAAGTAAGCCCTGGTGATGGATTCGAAGTCGATCGATACGAAGTGCAACCTAGTGATGGATACGAAACTGAGGCCATTCTCTCCTACTTGCATCGATCGTAACTCGAGCATACGAACTCGGATTGTCTTGAAATTTGAAACGTTGACTTCCATTGCTTCGCTCGTCGTGTCTTGTCGATTGTAGCTCGATTCGAACTCGGACAAAATTCATCGATATCCATAGTGAGCCTGCGTATAACCGATCTCTAAGACGAACCGTCATTGGTTTCTAGTCAAGTTCTTGGTGTCACGGCCTTGCCAAAAGGCGGGATAACACTTAATTTAAAAAAAATTCATAATGTGGAATGCAAAATTTTAAGTACATGATGAATATATTTGAACCATTATTGAAACGATACTATTGATTAAATTAAAATTGGCATATCAACTATAATCTACAGAATTTTGTAGAAGCTTTCAAGGTTGAAGCAAAAAACATTCAGAATTTAATGGAAGTGGAAAAAAAATTCTTAGCTCTCGAACTTCATAATAATAGATTAAGTTAATTCCAAATGAGGAATTCCAATGAAGCAAATTAAAGATATGAAAATGATGAGTACTTTGAACTATTCAGATGTTATTTGCCAAACGATTGAAAATATTCACAATGACTCAAATTTAACATGCTAGGATTTTTTAAGGTTTAATTTGAAAAGGTGAAATTATAAATGCATTCATTATAAAATAAGACAAAATATCGTAAATTTTAATAAATCATAACATAGGATTTAAACTTCTAATTGCATTGCTATTATAAAACAAACAAAAGTTGAATAAAAAAATAAACTATTTTTTAATATTATCCACACTTACATAAGGGTTAAAATATTATCCGCATCAAACATACAAGGTGGAAACACAAACATATTAGGAACAAAACAATTCCAACTAATTTTGGCCTTTGATGCATGAAATAATAAAATAACGACTTTATAAAGAAGGAAAGTTAATTGAATAGTGATTAAGTAAACCAAAATATTAAACTATTAACAGATTTCAGAGAAAAAGAATAAAAGTAACTTTCTTGAGGCTGCTCATGAATATTAAGCAATGACACATTGATAAATTTAAATATTTAGTGAAAACATGAAATACTTCTGACTGTATTTCACAAAGCTCAAAATATAAAATTTATGATGTTGTGTATTTAGTCATAAAAAAGACAACAATAAGCAATTAACATACATGATATCATAAATGACTCACGCCTTTATCTACATGAAGAGGTATTTACTATCGAAATGTGAAAAATGTATTGACTTGTGATATTGACATGTAAAAATGTAAGAAATTTCAAACATAATCGTTGAAGAGGAATTTACAAACCACTGTTTGCACAGTTCAATTGTTGGATGTGTCCACGAAGGTTATGACTTCAGCCACATTTTAGAAACATAGGTTTTGGCCACTTTTGATGCACCATATCGCTTTCTTTTCATCTCACTTTTACCATTCATCTAGGGTTTTATATATACCAAAATTTACATCTTCATTAGAGAGATAAAATAAAATCAAGAATGATTCAATCTCAAAGGTGATTGTTTTCAAATTGGGTATTGTTTCAAGTTAGGTATCTTCTTTCTAATATTTTGCTTTAACCATTGTAATTACCTTGTAAGTTGATTAAATATTTTGTAATTTACCATATAGTTGAAACTTGAAACTTAAAAGTAATAGAGATTTTTGGACAGAGAACGTAGATGGAGTTTGATTTAACCTCTGTTGTAGGAAATTCTAACTCGAGACCGCTCAAATTAAAACCCAAATGCAATGGAAAAGCGAGATCGTGGTAAGAAGTGTAAAAACAATCAATCAATAACTCAATCTAAATTTCTACCAATCCAAATCCGATCACAATTCCAAACAAGCAATATAAAATCAAGCAATAACAAAAAATAAATTACACACCGATTTATAGTGGTTCTACTAATGTCTTGTTAGTGTACATCCACTTAGAGAGAGCTTTTATTGATTTCACCGAGAAGAGTACAAAAGATTGATTACAAATGATCAATAATTCTAATAGAATTAATTTGTGCAGAAGATAATTGAAGAAAATTAGGTTTTGGATAAAACCCTAATTGGTGGAGGCTAAAACACTAGCAGTCGCTTTTCAGATGCATAGTTTTCTTTTTCTGAAACCAGAAGATAGCTATATAGAAGAATAGAAAACCTAGGCAAAGTTCCAGAACTGCCCCTTTGAATATCACAAATCTTCATACCAAGCCTATGCCTGAAAACAGATGGAAGTCGCCATAGACGTCTGTCCAAAATCTCTGGAATAAAATTGCCGAAGACACAGACGTCTGACCAAGACTTCAGATGTCTGTCCTGAGTCTCTGGAACAAGTCTGCTGAAGCTTCAGACGTCTGTCCAAAGTGACAAATGTCTGACCTAGCTCTCTAGAATACAATTGCTGAAGCCTTCGACATCTGACCATACTATCAGACATCTGTGCTGAGTCTCTAGAAAACCACAGCTGAAACCTCAGACGTCTGTCCATAATGACAAACGTCTGTCCCTGTCGCTCCAGCACCACTCCATCTTCTTCTCCATAACTTCCTCCTTCGAGCTCCGATTTGCGAACCGTTTTCTCCAACACCAAGCTACTTCCGACCCCCTTCAATTCCTCTATATAGTGTCACCAAAATTTAACACCCCACCTCGACACTATTCTTCTCCAACTCCAATGGTACCATACCATCAACAACAACCGATAGCACCAACTATCACCACTTCTACCTTCAATCAAACATGAATGTTTTCCCAAAGAGCTCCGACAAAGCCACCGCCCATTGCACTCCATCAACGAGCTCAGGCAAAGCCCCCACCCTACCAAAGTGTTGAAAACATCCAAATCCTAAGCAATCTCACCAAAGATTAGCATTTACCAAGAAGATAGAACCTCAGTCTCTCACCGATACTCTCCCTCATCTCCAATCAAGCTCCTCCCTCAACCATGCCACCCAGTGGCACCTAACACTTCTCCAAGCGAATCAAGTTCGAGCAATGCTCGAACTTCCCAACCGGCAATGCCTTAGTGAAAAAATCCGCCGCGTTATCCTTTGTATGCACTTTCCGAAGATATACTTGCTTATCCTCATCCATGGCTACTGGAAATGACTCTCTCACTTCAATATGCTTAGTCCGTAAGCTAAATGTCAAATTCTTTGCCAAGTGAATAGCACTCTGGCTATCACATCGAACATCGATGCTATCATGCTCGAATCCCAAGTCACACAACAATCGCTTCAAGTAGAGTGCCTCCTTTGCCACCTCTACTATGCTATCAACTCCGCCTCCGTAGTGGATAAAGCAACTATGGTCTACAACCTCGATCTCCAACTTATGGCTATACCACCAAGTGTGAAGACATATCCAGAAGTTAATTTTCTTTGATCCCTATCACCGACGTAGTTCAAATCACAATAATCAACCAACTTGCAATCCATTTTATCACTACCGCAAAAAACAAGACCATGAGATGATGTACCTCTAACTTATCTCAATATAAGCTTCACTGCTTTCCAATGCGATTTTCCCGGATTAGCCATATACCAACTAACCATCCCGACGGCATTTGCAATATCGGACCTTGTACACACCATAACTTACATTAGACTTCCAACCGCACTAGCATATGGCACCTTTTCCATATAAGCCTTGTCTTTCTCTAAGATAGATGATCCTTTACTCGAAAGCTTCATATGCAAAGGTAAATGTGTGTTTGATGCCTTTACATTCTCCATGCTAAACCGGCAAAGCACTTTCTCAATGTACTCCTTTTGAGTCAATTTCAATTCAAAATGCTTTCGATCCCTTTCAATTTCCATGCCCAATATCATTCTTGCTTCTTCAAGATTCTTCATTTCGAACTCCGATTTCAAACTCAGTTTTAACTTGTTGATTTCATTCTTATCTTTAGAAGCAATGAGCATGTCATCTACATACAAGAGTAAATACACTCAACAATCATTTTTCAACTTCTTAAAATATACACAAGCATCCTTAATGCTTCTATCAAAATTATTTTCAAGCATAAAATAATCAAATCTCTTGTACCATTGTCTAGGTGATTGGTTTAAACCATATAGTGATTTCTTTAGCTTGCAAACCAAATCTGACTTACCATCCACAACAAAACCTTTTAGTTGCTCCATGAAGATGTCTTCATCCAAGTCACCATGCAAGAAGGCGATTTTCACATCAAGTTGCTCCAACTCCAAGTCGTGATTAGCAACTATAGCAAGTAATATCCGGATAGAAGTATGGCGCACAACCGGTGCGAATATCTCATCGTACTCATTTCCCTTCCTTTGTGCAAACCCCTTAGCCACTAACATAGCTTTTTATCTTCCATCGTCCTTCACCTTGTATATCCATTTGCACCTAATAGCACGGTTTCCTTTAGAAAGTGGAACCAAATTCCAAGTTTGATTCTTCAATAATGATTACATCTCTTCCTCCATGGCACAAATCCACTTCGAGCTATCACTTGACTCCATGATGTAATCAAGGTCCATCGGCTCAACTTGGACTTCATAAAGAACATAGTCCAAATTATCACAAAAGCTAAGATAGTTTCAATCACCATGTCTTTCGGGTGGTCTTATAGTACGACAACCAACCCGACTAGCATTACCATCACCCAAACTCCCTTCGGCTTCACTTTGAACCGAATCTTCTCTAGAATCATGCACATCACCAACACTAAAAGAGGCACCATGTGTACTATGTGATGTAACATCAACCGCATCCCCTCCAAAAGCATCTCCAACTAGTCTACTCTCTCTACTCCTTGGACAAAATATGGAAATCACTTCCTTCTTCTTTGATTCACCACGAACCAAATCCGAAACATCCGATGAACTTTTATTTTCCTTGAACAATGCCGACTCATCAAAAGTAACATGACGAGAATTCATAATCTTCTTCGTTTCTAGATTCCAAATCCGATAGCCTTTGACTCCGTCCATATAACCAAGTAAAATCCCTTGAAAGCTCTAGGCTCAAGCTTATCATTTCCAGGATCATGCACATAAACTGGACTACCAAACACACGAAGATAACTGAAGTCAATGCTCTTTCCCTTCCACACTTCCTCTGGAATTTTGTTCCCAATAGCCGAGCATGGAATTCGATTAATAATATGCACCGCGGTTGACAAAGCTTCGGCCCCAAATCCCTTAGCCAAACCCGATGTCCATCGAGCTTTCTCAAGTAGAGTGCAGCTCATCCTCTCCGCAACACCATTCAACTGCGGATCTCCCGGTGTAGTAAAATGCCTCCGAATACCATGTTGCTTACAAAACTCCAAGAATTCTCCGGAAACATACTCTCCGCCATTGTCGGACCTTAGAACTTTCAAAGACTTTCCACTCTAATTCTCAATAAGAGTTTTCCATGCTTTGAACTTTGCAAATGCCTTCGACTTGGCCTTCATTACATACACCCATACTTTCCGAGAAAAGTCATCAGTAAAAGAAATATAATAGCGAGATCCACCCAAAGAAGCTACCGGTGCCGGTCCCCAAACATCTGTGTGAACATACTCAAGAACCCTTCTCGAATCATGTTTTCCCTCATCGAATGAAACTTTAGTTTGCTTTCCCATGACACATTCCTTGCAAAACTCTAGTATGTTGAAACTCTCTCCATCGATCATCTCCATCTTCCGAAGAATATCCAAACTCCTCTCTGAGACATGACCAAACCTCAAATTCCACAACCTAGTCGCATCTAAGCCACGAGAACTATCAACTCATACACAAGTTTCACCTTCTATAGTCACTCCTTGAAGCAAATAAATACCATGAGTCCTAGCACCCTTCATCACCACAAGCGCATCCTTCAAAACCCGCAAGCTATCACTCTCAATAGTGATTTTACAACCTAAAGAATCCAGCTGCCCTAAAGAGATAAGAGACTTCCTAAGTCTCGAAATATAGCTCACATTAGTAAGAGTATGAACCACTCCGTCAAACATCCGAATTTGCATGGAACCAATACCTTTCGACTTACAAACATCACCATTTCACATAAAAATTGAATATCCTTCTTTGTCGTTGTAAGAAGAAAAACAATTCCTATTTGGCATCATATGATAAGACGCCCCCGAATCGAGCACCCATTCTGTACTCGAGACATCTGATGCTACCGCCAATAGCACATCTATGTCTCCCTCACCAACTCCGCTCTCCATCGATATTGATGAAGATGCTACTTCCTTCTTTGCCTTCTCCTTCTTTGGACACTCATTCTTCCAATGACCGAGCTTCTTACAAGTAGAGACCATTTGAGCTGCAGATTCCCCTATCGGTCAAGAAGTAAACTCACTTGCCATTTCTTTCCTTCGATTTTCATCTCTAACCGGGGTTCCTTGATATAGAGCGCCCTCGGTTTTCTTTCTTCGTATACCTCTCCTTCTCCACAAACAAACCATAACCACTACTAGCACCACTACTTCCATCACCTAACTCCTTCATTTGATCCCGCAACTTCTCGCTAAGAAGACCCATTTTGACATCATCAAGAGTCAACGTATCGTGACTATAGATCAAACTGTTTGGAGAAACCGTTTAGCGGTCCGGAAATGAACACAACAATATCACTACAAGAAAATTCATTTTTAGCAGCATTAAATTGCAGCGTTTAATACAAAATGCGGTTTATTATACCTGAAAACATATTAATATAACTAAAACGCTGCCTCTACCCAAAAAATACCTTGCCCACCCGCTTTTTTCTATACCACGCTCACGTCTACTGTTTTTCCCGATTTCTTTTCCCTCCCCAATTTCTTTTCCCTCTCGCTTCCACTTTTTCCCCAATTTCTTTTCCCTCTCAAATCCCCTAATTTCCTTCCCCAAAACATGCGACGCCGTTCCTTTTTTCCTCCTCTCAACACTGCTACTCTGTTCCTCTACATACGAACACTACGTCCTCTCAACACTTCACCGATTTGATTTACGGTACCACTTGATTTCTGTTTGCTATGTTTAATTTTGTTGTATTTTACTTATCTACCCCATAGATATATTAGTTCATATTAATACACTTGCATCAATTGCATGCTGTAGCAGATGTAGTACTGTAGAGGTAGTTTTCTTCTCAATTTCATTTATGTTTGTAGTTTAGATATTTCGTAAAGAATTTTGAGCGACATGCCGGCAATTGGTTTGGTTCAGTTGGTTTAATCTCAGTCTCGTTTTTTAATACTCAGATGTTCAGACAAAGATTAAAAGTCACAATCTCGACATCAACACTTCTTAGAATTAACGAATCACGTTAAAATACATATCTGGTTTACATAACCTTTCTTGCTTTCGCTAAATAGTAAACATAGGATCTGCTAATTAGATATCACATATGTCATGCATAGATAAGGCTCATTGGTATATTACTACCTTAGTTTATGATGATGAATTAATGTAGTCATTGATTCAACGTTGTATTAATTTTTTGAAATCTCAATGAATTAATGTGACTATCTTATCTTATTTAGACATAATATGCATATTTTATTAACATCTGTGTTTTGTTCCTAAGGTTGATGTACCATTTTTTGCATTTGTATCTATTTGTTCCATCATTTTAAATTCCTTTTGTTTTGGGTAAGTACCAGCCAATCACTGAATTAGCCAAAACAAAATAAAAATACCTAACTTGGAATGAAATGATTCAATAGAAAACATACTAGAGTACCTTTTGTACACAGGTGCTATCAACTAGAAATTTCTTTCCTTGCTGGAAAATATGCTGAGTACTATTAGTTTATACAATAGAGACTATACCATGAATGAGCGAACTCTTATCATTGTTTGATTTAATTTCTTTCTTAAAAGAGCTTATACAGTTTATTGCAAGTTAACTGGTTTATAGCTTTAACGAATCAGATGTTTAAAGTCCAACGGAGTTTTGTCTTTGCACATTAAAACTTTTCCATCAACATGTCTAGACTGTGTTGGTCTTATTATGTGTGTTGTTTTTATTTAAAATTGTTACTCCACTGCTTTATTCATGGTTCAGAACCTGAGATATAGGAAACTTGTTCTTATTTGATTATGTGTTCTGAGTCTTTTGACACGACATTTTGATTAAGCTTACTACTTATTTGTTTGTCTTCTTTTGGCAACCGTGCAATGGATGCAGTTGCCTCTAGTTAGGGGATTCATTTATTTATTTCTGAAAAAAGAAATCAAGAACTACACTTCTTGGGATGTTGACCCATACCCACAACTTCCTTTTTAAAAAAAAATTTGTTATCTATCTCAGTACCATTACTGACCATTCAATTCTTTTTCTTAATTTTTTTTCTTGTTTGTATATTAAGTTAAAGTTTATTATAACTTTGAGTTAAAATTTACTGACCGTCCAATTGTAACTAAATTCTTGGGAGATTAGAGTACTTGATCTCTTTAAATTGGAAGCTGCATGTCAACTTGCAAGGGTAACCCTTTTTAGAGTTGAAAAATGTAAACTAACCATGACTTACGATCATTAATTTGTACCTTTGATATTTAAATTTATTTCAAACTCACAAATGAGAACAAAAATTCCCATTTTTATCATAATTATCTGTATTCATTTTAGTCTCAAATCTAAAAATTTGCTGGAGGACAGCAAATTTGTAAGATATATCCAATTTCATGTTTAGTTGAGTGCACATTACCTTTTCGGTATATCGACTAAGTTCACAAGATTTATGCAATCACTCCTTTTCTCATTTATAGTATCCTCTAGCCTAAACTAATTTCACCTTATTGTATGGCTAAAACAGAGTGAAATGTCTTGCTTAATGATTGAACAACTCATTATTATTCTCTTGTACATCATGATCGACCTATGCTTCCTTGAAATTACAGTATACCATATGTCATCTTCCTTTAATTACAGATATCAAATACCCATTTTCATCTTATGGGAAGTTAAATAAACAATGTAAATCTATGTTTAACAACAGTTCTTAGAGCTTTTCCTTTCTAATTTTTTTGATGCGTTCTTCGATCGCACATACCTTTGGTACAAGGCAGGCAATTATGCATAGTATATTTTTTGAAATTTATAGACATTTTCTGTTTTGTTCATATTTTCTGTAGAACATGACTAATTATTTTCTAAGATACAAGTATTGATAGTGCATGTATTTGAATTTTGCCAGTACAATTGCAAAAAATTGCACTGTAATTATTTTGCACTAAAAAAAGAGTATTTTTTAGACATATATGTAACAACTTTTGAATATATTTGATATGATGCCATCCATAAATCATTCAAAATTAATTAGATTCAATATTGATTTGGAAGAAATTTACAGCAAATTTTTTAACAATATTTTGAACAAAATGTTGGAATTCCTAATACCTAAAATGAATGAAAATTACATAAGTCCTACATCGCCAAAATTGCAAAGCTATTCTAGTATATTAATAGCTTTGCAATGAAGGGGTTGGGGCCTTGGGGCAACCAAATGTTTGCTTCGTTGTGAGGAGGGAGATCATGCATCACCACCACACACGCGCGCGCGCCGCCTCCGCCGTCCGACCGAACCGAACCGGGCCATGCCAGGCTCGGGTTTGGGTCTAATATGATCCTATTTTTACTGCAAAACTGGGCCGGGCTTTCTGACAGTTGTAGGCTATACGAACAGGTGCAAATCTGTTCAAGCGGACGCAGATTAACTGAGGGGGTGCGACTTCTGAAGCGGGCGTGGGTTTTTAGCGAACAGACGCAGCCGGAAGCGGGCGCGACCCATTAGACGCGAGCGGGGGTGACTTATGGTAGCAGCAGGAGCTAACGGGTGCGACCCGTTAATGAACAGCAGCAATGAAAGGCAACAGATGCAACCTTTCAGGTAGACGCGACTGTTCGAAGGGGTGCGGACGAAATTATAAATAGAAGAGAATACTGATCACATTCTCATTCCGATTCCAGTCTAATTTCTTCTGCTTCTTCCTTCTCTACTGATCTAAATAATATATCATAGAGTTGACATACTCATTATAATCTCGTGCAGATTACGTCTGTTGTATCTTGGGAGACTTTAAATAAAGTCTTAAGGAAATTGTCACGACAAGCCTCAGACGGAATTTCCTTCTTCAACCGGTAATATTTATATATATATATATTTCTTTTTCTTTCTGCGGTATACTATTTAATGAAATAGTATAACGGTTGATTTAGCACTATAGTTGTTAATTTGTTGTTGTAATTTAGTTACGACATAACTATTACTTAAATTATCTAATACAGACTTCTAGAGTAGTAGAAATCTGTTTAATAAACTTGTGAGACGAGTTTATAATTGATTATTCTCTGTTTTGGTATACTAGACGAATAACATCTTAAGACTTTCCTGTTTTAACTAAAACAGAGATGGCAACAGTAGAGCTCTCAACAAAGTCTACTACACACAACAGACCCGATCCTTTTAAAGGAGATGGTGATGACTTTTTAACATGGTAGAATCAGATGTTATTTTACCTCACCACACACGGTCTGCAACGGTATCTCGAGGAGGAGGAACCGATTCATGCACCATGCAAGGAATCAGATGTTGCTACATGGAAACATTCCGATTTCCTATGCATAAACTATATTCTAAATTGTCTCGACAAGGTGCTATACAAAGTATATCAACCTCTAAAGACAGCAAAAGCACTCTGGAATGCACTTGCCACGAAGAACAAGACGTAGAATATCAGTCTTAAGAAATTCATTGTAGACAAATTCATGGACTACAAGATGGTTGACTCCAAACCGGTGACTGCTCAACTACATGAACTGCAAATCATCATTCATGAACTCGAAGTGGAAGGTCATAAGGTTGGAGAATCGTTTTTGGTTGAAGCCATCACCGGAAAACTGCCACCGTCATGGAGAGACTACCGCAACTATCTAAAGCATAAAAAGAAATAAATTTCTCTGCAGGACCTCATCGTACGATTAAAGATTGAGGCAGATAACTGCGGAATTACCAAACAAAGCGAGGAGGCGTTGGTAACAGAAGGGTCGAAGAACAAGAATAAAGGCCACTTCAACAAAAAGAAGAACTTCTCAAAGAAAAGGAAAGCTCCTGAAAACAAACCAAAAGATAATAAAACCAAGAAGTTTAATGGCGAATGTTAGGTTTGTGGCAAAATGGGACACGCCGCTAGAGATTGCAGACACAAGAAGGAATGCAACTCAGAGGCAAATATAGTTGACAACATGGAAGTGGACGAGTCCAATTTTTCAGCAGTTATATCTGAATGCAATTTGGTTCAGAATCCTAACCAATGGTGGGTGGACACAGGAGCTACTCGTCATGTCTGCTCTGATAAATCCATGTTTTCAACATATCAGAAATTCGATCTGGAAGAAAAACTCTACATGGGTAATTCTGCTGTTTCCATGATCGAAGGCACTGGCACAGTAATCCTCAAGTTTACTTCTGGAAAAACTATCAAGTTGAATGATGTGCTCCACGTTCCAGATATACGCAAGAATCTGATCTCTGGTTCAGTACTATCAAAGAAAGGATTCAAAATGGTGTTCGAGTCAAACAATATGGTTCTGTTCAAATCTGGAATGTATATCGGAAGGGGATATTTATGTGATGGCCTATTTAAGGAAAATGTAGCCGTTATCGGCAATAAAACTATGTATTCTGATTGTGCTATTAATAAAATTGAAGTTTCTTACTTGCTTGAGCACGAAATTTTATTATAGCATGATAGATTGGGACACATAAATTTCCGAAAAATGAAAACATTATCAAAGTTGGGATTAATTCCGAAATTCCAAGTAGATTAGAACTACTAATGTGAGACATGTGTAGAAGCAAAAATGGTTAAAAAACCATTTCAATCTGTTGATAGAAGCACCGAACCACTAGGTTTGGTTCATACAGATTTATGTGATTTTAAATCGTTACCTACAAGAGGTGGGAAAAAGTACTTTATCACGTTTATTGACGATTATGCGCGATATTGCTATGTATATCTTTTGAATAGTAAAGATGAAGCAATTACATTATTTATAAAGTACAAGGCTGAGGTAGAAAATCAGTTAAATAAAAAGATCAAGATATTGAGATCTAATCGAGGTGGAGAATATGAATCACCATTTGAACAGTTCTGTGCCGAAAATGGTATAATTCATCAAACAACAGCTCCATATTCACCACAACAAAATAGTGTAGCCGAGAGGAAGAACAGAACGTTAAAAGACATGATTAATGCCATGCTTTAAACCTCTAGTCTACCAACGAACTTGTGGGGGGAAGCCTTAAATATGTCTAATCACATATTAAACAAAGTCCCTCACAATAAAACAGGAACAATTCCATATGAGTTATGGAAAGGACACAAACCAAGCTTTAAATACCTCAAAGTGTGGGGGTGCTTGGCAAAAGTTCCAGTTCCGCCTCCTAAGAAAGTCAAACTTGGACCAAAAACAGTAGATTGTTACTATTTAGGGCCAGCCCAAAATAGTAGTGCCTATAGATTTTTGGTATTCAAGTCTGATATAGCTGATATTCATGTAAATACAATCATGGAATCTAGAGATGCCTCATTCTTTGAAGACGTGTTTCCGCACTAAAGTAATGAAGGGAATAATGTCCCTAAAAGGACAAGAGGAGAACCAAGCAATTCACATGAAGATGAAACTCATCATGAGATTGAGGAAGTTGAACCAAGAAGAAGCGTAAGGGCTAGGACTTCCAAGACATTTGGTTCAGATTTTTTCACATATGTGTTAGAACACGAACCTCAAACGTACAAGAAAGCAATGCCATCTTCTGAATCTTCATGTTGGAAAGAAGCAATCCAAAGTGAGATTGATTCAATTCTAAGTAATAAAACTTGGGAAATTGTTGATATTCCACCTGGAATAAAACCTATTAGCTGCAAATGGATTTTCAAGAAGAAAATGAAAGCAGATGGCTCTATCGACAAATATAAAGCCAGATTAGTAGCCAAAGGATATCGTCAAACCGAAGGAGTAGACTTCTTTGATACATATTCGCCGGTAACACGAATTACCTCTATAAGAATGCTAATAGCAATTGCATCGATTTATAATCTAGAAATTCATCAAATGGATGTAAAGACAGCGTTCTTAAATGGAGATCTCGATGAGGAGATCTACATGGAGCAACCTGAAGGTTTTGTTTCCAAAGGAAATGAAAACAAAGTCTGTAGATTAGTAAAATCATTATACGGACTAAAACAAGCTCCAAAACAATGGCACGCAAAATTTGATAGTGTCATGATTAGAAATGGTTTTCGTATAAATGAATGTGATAAATGTGTTTATTATAAACAAATTGGACAATCATATGTGATGATTTGTTTATATGTAGACGATATGTTAATATTTGGTCCAAATACTCAGGTAATAGAGACCATAAAGAAGATGTTAATTAGCAATTTCGATATGAAAGGCATAGGAGTTGCAGACGTTATTTTGGGAATCAAAATAATAAGAACACCTAATGGAATTGAATTATCTCAGTCACACTATGTAGACAAAGTGATTGAAAAATTCCAAGACTACGGAATTAAAGGAATGAGAACACCTTTTAATCCATCAGAAGTACTGCATAAAAACACTAATGAGAGTGTGATGCAACTGGAATACTCTCGTGTAATAGGATGTCTCATGTATCTCATGAATTGCACAAGACCAGATATAGCTTATGCAATAAGTCGACTGAGCAGGTATACAAGCACTCCAGGAAAGGAACATTGGAAAGCACTAATAAGAGTGCTTGGATATTTAAAAAATACCACAAATTATTCCTTACATTATGGAAAATATCCTACCGTCTTAGAAGGATATAGTGATGCAAACTAGATTGCTGATTCAGAGGAATCAAAATCAACGAGTGGTTATGTATTTACCTTAGCAGGGGCAGCAGTGTCATGGAAATCTACTAAACAAACATGCATATCTCGATCCACTATGGAATCGGAGTTCATCGCTTTAGATAAAGCAGGCGAAGAAGCAGAATGGCTTCGTCATTTTTTAGAAGATATTTCATTTTGACCTAAACCTGTACTGGCCATATGCATACACTGTGATTACCAAGCTGCGCTAAGCATAGCGCACAACTTTGTGTATAATGGAAAGTCATGACACATTCATCGACGCCATAACACAGTTAGGCAGTTACTCTCAAATGGAACTATTTCCATAGATTATATGAGAAAAAATGATAACCTAGCGGATCCATTTACTAAAGGTTTATCAAGAGAGAAAATTGACTGCGCATCGAGGGGAATGGGTTTAAAAGCCTAAACCACCAAGAGTTATCTTATACGGAAACCTATCCTAGCGACTGGAGATCCCAAGGACTAGGATCAATAGGCAAACCAGTTCTGAGTAACTCAAGACGTAATGCATTTGCTTGGACATAGTCCAACTCCATTCCTATGGTGCACAATATAAATGCATGCCTACAGAAGTATTTAAAGGTTAAAACTATGTTTTTAATGATGACCATATATTGAATATAACAAGTGGGGTATATGTAGGATACTCTTAATGGTTGCGATCACCTATGTTAGTGTGAGCTGGGTCGGCTCTATAAGAATATTAAAGGCTTATATTTTCTATAAACACTCGCAGAACCGAACAAATTTGTTCAGGACCAAAATGAACACAACCAAGAGATTGGATGAGAAGGGAATCAATGCTTCGTAAAGCTTATTGTCTGGATATACAATAAAGGCCGACGGTTCAAGATGAAATAATTCACCGATTAGCCAAGTAGATCCGATAAGTTTTAACTAGGGAAAGTTCAAAGTGAAATATCTACTTATCCATGATAAAGCATTATTCCATATGTACTCTGTGATATTTTGCTTTGTATGGGGGATATGTATATTATCATTCATGTGGGGGATTATTGGAATTCCTAATACCTAAAATGAATGAAAATTACATAAGTCCTACATCGCCAAAATTGCAAAGCTATTCTAGTATATTAATAGCTTTGCAATGAAGGGGTTCGGGCCTTGGGGCACCCAAATGTTTGCTTCGTTGTGAGGAGGGAGATTATGCATCACCAACACACGCGCGCGTATGCCGCCGTCGCCGTCCGTCCGACCGAACCGGGCCTGGCTCGGGTTCGGGTTTGGGTCTAATATGATCCTATTTTTACTGCAAAACTGGGCTGGGCTTTCTGACAGTTGTGGGCTATACGAACAGGTGCGAATCTGTTCAATCGGACGCGGATTAACTGAGGGGGTGCGACTTCTGAAGTGGGCGCGGGTTTTTGGTGAACATACGCAGCCGGAAGCGGGTGCGACCCGTTAGACGCGAGCGGGGGCGACTTATTGCAGCAGCAGAAGCGAACGGGTGCAGCCCGTTAATAAACAGCAGCAATGAAAGGCAACGGGTGCAACCTTTCAGGCAGACGCGACTGTTCGAAGGGGTGCGGAGGAAATTATAAATAGAAGAGAATACTGATCACATTCTCATTCCAATTCCAGTCTAATTTCTTCTGCTTCTCCCTTCACTACTGCTCTAAATAATATATCATAGAGTTGACATACTCATTACAATCTCGTGCAGATTACGTCTGTTGTATCTTGGGAGACTTTAAATAAAGTCTTAAGGAAATTGTCACGACAAGCCTCAGAGGGAATTTCCTTCTTCAACCGGTTAGATATATATATATTTCTTTTTCTTTCTGCGGTATACTATTTAATGAAATAGTATAACGGTTGATTTAGCACTATAGTTATTATTACTATAGTTGTTAATTTGTTGTTGTAATTTAATTACGACATAATTATTACTTAAATTATCTAATACAGACTTCTAGAGTAGTAGAAATCTGTTTAATAAATTTGTGAGACGAGTTTATAATTGATTATTCTCTGTTTTGGTATACTAGATGTATAACATAAAATATATAAAGAGGGACTTGATTTACTTTGTTTGTAATTAAGGGATGCAAGTTTATAAAAACTAAACAAGTTTATAAAAACTAAACAAGTTTATAAAAACTAAAAAAGTTTTAAAAAATGAAATAAGTTAAATAACTTTATAAAAATGAACAATGGTATTTTAACTGCTACATGGATTTTTTCAAATACAAAGTGTAACTTTAACTTATTTTTTTATAAGAACTTTCGCCAGAAGCCTCGGTAAATTTTAGATGCGTTTGTGGGGAGCTATAGCCAACACGAAGTAAACATGTTTGTGTATACATTAAAGCTCAAATATCGGCACAACGTTTCCACCCAAATTTCATCATTTTTTCTCTTCAATTATGAAAGCTATTTTCAAGTAAATCTGCAAAAATGGTAAGGTTTTCCTGCATTTCAGTCCATGAAAATTTTCATTATAGTTTCTGATTTGCATTGAAATTAAACTATGAGATCTGACTTTGGTTTGTAATTTGATGTTTCCGCAGCCTCTTAGACTCGAGATCAAGGTATTTCTTCTTCTTCTGAACCTGTTGTTCTATGATAGATCTTGCGAGGCTAATGTAAATTTTTGAACGAATATAGAGAAAACTTGCACAAAGATCAGAGAGAGTGAAATATGTCCATTAGCATCCAACAGAGCCATGGTATTTTATTTTATTTTGTTTATTTTAGTTTTTCCCATGTGTTTGTTTGATTCGAGGATATATGATGCAGGATTCTTGTAAGTCTTTATTCAGGGACTGTTGGAATTTACGATTACCAAACACAAGCAAGTTTGTTTTTGTGCAGAAAACTCATCTCATATGTAGCCATTTTATGCATATGTTTTAGAGTGTAGAATGGAAACTTGTAATACACCACTGCACCTGTTAGTGCAGAGCTAACCATTGACCAGTGGTGGCCATGTCCCATTGGCAAAACAAGGGGAGAGGGCCTCTATAGATTGGGTGTTTTTGGGCAAATAATTTGAAAAAGAAAGCATCATATCTAGATAAGAACAAGTTGAAAATTTAAATTACAAAATTTTAGTTTATATTAGTTGGGCTTGATGGATTTGGAGGTTGAATTGGTGGTAGAAGATGGAAGGAGAAGGAGAGAAGCAGAAGAATAACATCACTATATTATTTAATTTCACGTTAACATAAAAGCCCGAACTTTTATTTATTTACATATTGCATTTATTCAAATATTTTCTCTCAAGATATTTTATGTTATTTATCTAGATCTATAAAGATTACTCGTAATCTCTAATTTTATAGGCTTTGCATAAATATATCAATACCCGTGAACGGAGATAAGTTGATAATTTAACATTGCTATCGTATAAAATAACAGTTGAGTAAATTCAAATAATAAAGAAAGGTTTGGTTATAATTGATAAATAGTTGAAATTGAAATTAAATATCATATTTTCAAATGCTATGAATAATTTCATCAAATTTCTTACAACGATTTAAAATATGTTAATTAATTTATCAAAAGTTAAATAACTCATACTTTTCTTGTTTAACTTGTGGATATAGTGATAATGCTATTCAATGTTTGTAAGCAGGAGTTTTGGCTTAACTATTTGAGATATGGGAGGAGGTTTCTTCGAGTTTGCTCAGCTATGATCAGTTTCCATTTTGATAGCATATCCTCTCCTTCTACAGTAGTTCGTGTTACTACAGTTGTTGCAGGTGCTTGCTTCTTGCCCTTTTGATTTAAAAAGATGAATTGTACAAGCACTGTACCTCGTTTTGGGCCGTTGAATAAATGTCATTTTAAATCAAAGTATGCCAAGTTTTTGGTCAGCCAACAAACTTTGGTTAAGGTGCTCAGCAAAGTATTAAGCATCCACTACTTTGCAAAGCAATTCATGTTTTATACTACATGCCTATATCTATATCCTTCACAGTTCCAATATATGTTAGGTGCGCTGCTTTGTAAAGCAATTAATGTTTTTTGTACTACACACACACTATGAAACATAACTTGCTTCTGAAGCTGTGCATGTAACATATATTAGACATAAGGAGGAAGCATGCCATAGGGGAGATAATTGTGCTTATGTGACTTCTACAATTTAACCAGCTAGTATATTAAAAAAGCAAGCATGTACACAAGCTAGTGCATTTCAAAACAATTCGAGAATATTTCATGTGATGGAAACTTTAACAAACATAGGAAAACAATTGTAACTGGATATCTTTAACACTATAGTATGGAATGCATGTTATATTTTATTGACTCCTTAAATTATTTTATTGATGAGAAAAAGCAATCTCTCCACAAAGAGGATTATTAGTGGTAATCAAGCGTAATGTTAGGTTTCACTAATCACTGTAGCTGTAATGATACTCATTTATTTAGGCATTATGATTTTGAATCTCTAGCAATATGTCCGTTACTAAAATTATAGTAACCCATACCTATTTAATGTTGCTTCACTTGGAAAGATAATAACACTGCCTATATATGATTTCAGAAATACGTCTTGCTCCTAATATGGATAATTTGGTAATTGTTTTTAAGAACATGGAGGCTACAGCAGGAATCTACATCTTTACTACTCAACAAGCCCCTTCAACTACACAACCAGGTTTAATATGTTGTTATTTGTCAATACAGTGAACTATTTTGCTGTATTAGATGTCATTTATTTCACCTGCGCTGAGTGCCCTTTAACCCTTTTTTTACTGTTAATTTTCCCCTACTAATCAAAAGTGTCCCGTTGAAGTTTAACTGGTATGTTTCTCATTGATATAGGGGTTGACATTCAATTAAGTCCAATTCTAATGGAAATTATACAAGATTCCAGTTCACTTTATTTGTGCGTATATACATGTTTAAGTACATACCTATACATACATACGTGTGTACACACATCTATACATCTATAACTAAGTTAATTAAGTTTTACAAATAATAATAATAATAAACTAACTAAGTTGTTAATAATAATATTAATAGTAAATCATAAAATATAAACCAAGTCCTAGGAAGTTGTATAGTGTTTGGGTAGAGTTTAGGCTACAAACACTTTGGAAATCAGATCGTGAGGGTAAGATTTATGTAATTGTGTAAACATTACTTTGCATCAATATAAATTTTGAAGCCCCTTAAATCAAATTTCATGATTCTGTTTTTTTTCTTTCTTTCATTTCTTTTTGTGAAAAACTAAACTGAACTTGGTCCATTTTTGAAAATTTTCACAATTCTTTCGTTTATTCTTTTAAGAGATATATATTCATGTTGCTTTTTACAAATGTTTTTTCGAGACAAGCTGTTACCTTTGTCTACATTGTTTTTCCATGTAACTTATTATGATGTTTTCAATCATCTACATCTCCTGTGATTCCCCTTAGAGGTAAGGCTGTTTATCTGATTTTCAAGGGGCAACCCTACCCATATGTTTTTATTAATATGCTGATTGATATTGATTCCTTGTAGAGATCAACTCTGATAAGAGATATGCACTATTTTCTTATATGTAGCCCACAGTGTTTTTTTAATAACATGATTTATTTGTGATTTTGTACAGGGGATTAGTTGGTTATAGAAGTGTTTTTAACAGCGATATGCGTGCACTGGTTTTATGCACCATGCTTTCTTAAGTATGTTTATCATATCTTTTATTAATTTTTTATATGAAGTTTATTATCTTGTAGGAAGTATCATGCAATGTTCAGTTAAATTCAAAACTGGATTCTACCTTAAGGTTGTTTAAGATATATGAAATAGAGGATGTGAATTATTCTTTGTAGGCAAATTTGGCCAAGTCTTGTAGATATAACTGATCAAATATCATTATCTAGCAGTTTTTTGAACTAGATATCTGTTGATACATGCATTTGCTACAATATTTGCTGAGCTATATAGTCACCAGATATGCCTTTTTGTTGAGCATACATACACACAAAAGCATTTTCTATTTGGGAACTAAATATCCCGTAGCTTCGGAAAATTTTTGCTTTGCGCTAATTCACTGTACATCTAAATTTTCCTAGCCATTCCATACATTTGTGACTGTTAAAATAAATTTAGTTAATAATAAAAGTTGGAGGGAAATGTACCGGCTTAAAAAAAGTTGATATCATCCATTAATGCATTTTTTTTTCATTTTAGAATGCCATTATATTAGTTGGTCTTAGGAAGAACCAGTGGACCAGAATGTACAATAAACTCTCAATAATTTCCCATAGGCGCTGCCCAAGTAATCAATGTTACTTTTTATAATATCAATGCTGCCAAGATACTTCCCAGTTGCCTGACATGTAACATGAAGCTGCGCGCTATTAACGCAAATAGTCTAGATATATGGGAATATTTGTTCTCTTCTACTGCTAATCTCTAATTGCACATTTTCTTCCTATAGGCATGTTGGACTTTTGAAGAAGACAAGCTTGGACTTTCCATGATTTATATTTTCTCTTTTAGCAAGCCCTTTTTGTAAGATTCTATGTCATTAACATTTGTGCTTAAAACATTGTTCATGAAATTTTATACATGACTAAAATTTATGGTGTATGAAATTGATGTGGCTTTGATTATGTCTTTGATTATGTTTAATCTTTAAATTATATGTAGTATCAAATTATATCTATTAGTGTTTTATAACTTGAGTCTCCTGCAATAGTTGTAAAATGTAGCAAAAATGTTGATATACCGCAGCATTTTAAAAAAGTTGCATAATTTATTTTTGCAGCGTTTCAAAACTGCTGCTGTATTACTGTCCTCGAAGTCATACCGTTAGACTGTGTTCCCAAAACGTTGCTAAATGAATTTGTAGCATATAATTAAGGCTGCAAAATTAATCTACAGCAGCATTTTTTAAAGCTTCAAAAGCCATTTATTTAGCAACATTTCAAAAATGCTGCGTAATTTTCTGACTCTATTACAGCATGGTATTATACAGCGTTCTTCGAAACGCTACTAATGATTATGGCAGCACTGTTAAAACGCTGCGAAAGCTCCTTTTTGGTGTAGTGTATCATCGCCTTTTGTTCTTTCTCAATCTTCAAATCTACCGCCTTCATCTTCATTAGCAAATCATCAAAAGTATTCAAGTGCGCCTTTAGTGAAGTACCTTCCTTCATCTTATAAGTGAAGAACGTTCGCAATAAGATCAAACGATTAGTCAGTGACTTCTTCATATACAACTCCTCCAACTTGTCCCAAATACCCTTACCAGTAGTCTCACCACTAATTTCAGAGATAACATTCTCTCCCATAGCAATTTGAAGTGTAGTGAATGTCCACTCTTCCATTTCCTCTCTCTTAACATCTGAGATGTCCGCTGGCAACAAATCTGTGTCAAACACTACCCGATGCACTCGATCCCTCCTTAGAATCGCTTTCATCTTCCATTGCCATTTTTCAAAATCATTATCGCCATTCCACTTATTTATAACCAACTGTGATCCTGAAGCTGCATATGAGCCATGTACATAAGGCGCTACACCACTTGGATTACCCATTGAGGAACTGCTTGAGGTATTTTCTGATTTTGACATTTCTACAACCACCTACCAACACCAACGCTCTGATACCAAATGTTATGGGAAATTCTAATATGAGACCACTCAAATCAAAACCCCAATGCAGCGGGAAAGCGAGATCGTGGTAAGAAGTGTAAAAACAACCAATCAATAAGTCTATCTAAATGTGAACCAATCCAAATCCGATCACAGTTCCAAACAAGCAATATAAAATCAAAGCAATAACAAAAAATAAATCACACATCGATTTATATTGGTTCCACTAATGTCTTATTAGTGTACATCCACTTAGAGAGAGAGCTTTTATTGATTTCACCGAGAAGAGTACAAGAGATTGATTACAAATGATCAACAATTCTAATAGAATTAATTTCTGGAGAAGAGAATTGAAGAAAATTAGGTTTTGGATAAAACCCTAATTGGTGGAGGCTAAAACCCTAGTAGTCGTTTTTCAAATGCGCATTTTCTTTTTTTGAAACCAGAAAATAGCTTATATAGGAGAACAGAAAACGTAGGCAAAGTTTCAGAACTACCCCTTCGAATATCACAAATCTTCATACCAAGCCCATGCTTGAAAACAGGCAGAAGTCGTCACAGACTTCTGTCACAAAGTGACAGACGTCTGTTCAAAATCTCTGGAGTAAAATTGCCGAAGACACAAATGTCTGACCAAGACTTCAAACGTCTGTCCTGAGTCTCTGGAATAAGTCTGCTGAAGCTTCGGACGTCTGTTCAAAGTGACAGACATCTGACCTAGCTCTCTGAAATAAAATTGCTGAAGCCTCAGACATATGACCATACTCTCAAACGTCTGTGCCGAGTCTCTGGAAAACCACAGCTAAAACCTCAGACGTCTGTCCCTGTCGCTCCAGCACCACTCCACCTTCTTCTCCATATCTTCCTCCTTCGAGCTTCGATTTGCGAACCGTTTTCTCCGACACCAAGCTACTTTCGACACCCTTCAATTCCTCCATATAGTGTCGCCCAAATTTAACAAACCTCATCAAAGTTATGCTCCTTTTTCGTTAAATTGCTTGTGATTTCATTGATAGTAGGCCACTACATGCATTATTTGCTACAAATTTTGTGACACATAGTCCTATACCTTATTTGGGAATTCAGTTGAAACTGAATCTTCATGAACCTTTGAAGAATAAATTAATTATGATGTGAAAAGAACCTATAATGAGTTAATAAGTATAAAAGACAAATATAGAAAACTCACAGCTTTTCTCATGAATACAACAGAAGCAGCTCCTTTCCATCTTGGACATAATAGGGAAAAAGCTGGCCGCTATTAGGAAGCATAATGCCACCAGTATTGCATCCACAACGTAATGGAGTAACACGTCTTCTAGTAGTAGGATTTCAAATGGAGAGACAACTTCAGATAAGAAACCATGTATGAAAACATAATGTTGTATTGTCTAGTAAGCAATTATAATAGTACCTTAAAACTAATCATAAAAACACAAAGTGAGTTTCAACATAAAAAGGAGAGGAAAACAAAAGGTAAAAATAGTATAAAACCATTAATTTGAATAGACCAAGTAAAATCAAGGCCAATAACCAATTAGGCAATAAATGTGTAACCCTCTAATAAAAATAATCATGTCCATTTTAAGTGCCAAGCTTATATTAGCATAAACAAGGCTATTTTAATTTTAAGTTCATTAACCTGGGTACACCTATGTAATATCCATATTTGTCATTAAATTACTATCTTGACAGAAAAGGCGTACATCTTAAATTATATATATATAATGGGGCTACTATGTGAATTTCAAATAGAAAATTAATGTATATGTTGCAAAGTTATTAATTCAAATGCCAAATAGTTAATAACAAAACTAGGTAATAAATTTAAAATATTTATTTAAGGAAATTAAGTAATCACAATTCCACTACATGAAATAAAAATAAAAAATCACGAAATTAATGAAAAACATGATGTGGACCTTCAAAGATCCATGGATTATGCCAAATCATATAAATATACGACATCGTTCCACTTTCACTTGAGTATAATGGAATGTCTTCAAATACTATTATTTTGAATTCTCGGGATATTCTGAAATTCAAAGATAATCTTGGAACTATATACACACACACACACACACACACATATATATATATATATATATCTATACAAATACATATACATATATATGTGTATGATTTTGGTCCTTAAAATTACTGACCTAAATGTCGGATTTACATTTTTCGATTTATTTGAATATTAACAAATGAATAATTAAAAGTGAACAACATATTTATAGTCATGCATATAGGGCGGTAGAAATTATCATGTTACCATCTAACTCTATATTTTCATTAAATTATTTAAATAACACATATATTGGTTGGAAATAATCATAAATCCCTCAATCATGGTCTAAATTCATTTTTATGATTTTATCTACAATATAGTTTTCATAAACATCACTTATAAACCAACATATATCCTCCAGTAAACAACTTTTATAATTAGTTGCCAAATTTGTATGTATAAATAGTTTGTTGTCCATTTTTAAATGTGTAATCATCTAACATTTCAAGTAAAAGCATACCAACAATCAATGCACGACCAATTATAAAGATTATCATAACTTAAAAAATGCAACAGCGTAATGAATCTTAAAATTTTGTAAAATAATTCACAAAATTCATAAATATACCCTCATTCCTTCGATCATCACGACAAATAATAAAGAACACACATACCTTGTAATGACCCACTTTTCCGTACCATTTAAGCGGACAATAAACCATACATGTCCAACCCAAATCGAACAGAAAGACAGATAGTTATGGGGAAGAAAGATGAAGAGAAAAAGAAGAGAAAAGAAACTAAGAACAACATAAAATCTCACAATCACAGCGGAACAACATATAATATAATATCAATGATTTTTACGAAAGAGAACTGTTATATACATACGTCCATCAGAGTATAAAACAATCACAATTATCAGTCTGGACAGTTATAACAACCTGTCCTCACAATTGCGGATAATTTCAATAACAAAGCAGCGGAAAATAAACATGTATGAGAGAATACGACTTGAAGACCTCCAACTCGTCTCTTGAGCTCCAATGCATCCAAGGCCATCTGTAAATATGCTCGGTCTGACCTGAGCATTTCTATAAAATAACACCCGAGTTAGTCTGGAAAACAAGCGTGTGAAAAACCTACCCAGATGGATTTTAAAGTTATAAAAACTTTGAAAACAAAAATATCTCGTAAAACCACGCCTCACATAAACACGGACGGGTTTTTACCTTACCGTAACCAAAACATTTCATATGAAATCCTCTGATATTATAATAGTGTCTAGATACAATTACTTATTAATCATAGCTGAAATTGTTACATTATTAAACTCCAGCAAAATAGGTATACGATAAAGTCCGTAAGCGCTTATTGGAAAATGGATCCAACTATGAAAGGGTAAGGGTCTACCCACCGAATCCGTACACCTCTAGATAAAATGTACGAGAGGTTGCAATCGCAATTGCACCTCAGCCACTCAGGACTGGCACTACCCCTACTGGATAGCACTAAACATGATCACCCCATGGTTGATAAACAACCATTATGGGCCCATAAGCATACATGGAGATATCGACACTAGATCTTGGGATGATCATACCCTAATAGGAGCGACCCACATAGTCCTGCCGCATGTCCCTGCTTTATTCATTTTCCCGTTTGATGAGGCTTGAGGCTACGATTACCTTTATATAGCACTTCCTACTTAGAATGCTAACACTGCCCTCCCGGAAACAATGCAATGCCAGCATTCATCCATACAACTTCGTTCTGGGACTGAACGAAACACTTAAGAGCTCCGTCTCTGAATTCCCATCATCTTCAAGGTGTCTTCACTTTGCAACGCTTAAGTAGGGTCGAAGTGCTTTTCGGATAACATATTTGATCCCGGTCTCTTTGAAACAACATTCGATAGTTTCCGGTAAACTCAACCCTGGTTCTTTAGGAAATAAACAGACAAAGATTAAAGTGAAGATCACCTCCTAACCGTTAGTAGACGGATTTCCTTATCATTATCCTAAGAGAATGAGACGATATTTATACGCACAGTATAGTATCATCGGAGATGACTATGCCATATAACTCACGTGTTTCTTCTAGATATTTCTAAAGTTACTTTTGGATCCAAATTCGATAATCCGTTATTTAACCATCGAACACAAAGATTCAATCATAGATTTCATTTCCCATGGAACCCACTGAGCCTCACGTTCAATATTTTAAAATCACTTTTCAAATACTTGAAAATCACTTCCATATACTTATCTCAACAGAATAAGTATATTCACAAAACGCAATATTTTCGATATTTAGAAATATAACCATGTACTTGTCTTAACGGTATAAGTATATTTTCAAATCATTCACTTCGAAACTTGAAGTACCTTTTCCATATACTTACGAAATAGCATAATTATCTTAACCGATCACTTAGAATGATTTACTTATTTCAAGGTCATATTTACAATGATAAAACATAAGTATCCTTAAAAAAGATATAAATATTCCAAAATATGCTCTCTTTCTTTAACTCTCTTTTATTTTTATTTTAAAATATCTTCTTAATAAATTCCCACAATCTATTTATAGAATTCCTTATAAATCTCCAAGTTTTATTTATAAAAGTACTCTTTTATAACCTCCTAACACATTTACAAAATTTGCCTTTTTAATTACTAACCATTTAAAATCCTCTTTTTTCACAATCTTTCAAAATCCAATTTATTTTCCAATTTCCATCCTCTTTCTAAGTTTATAAACTCCTTTACATAAATCCTTTTATAAAAGATATACTTTTATAACAATTTATTTATTTTATGATAAATAAACTAAAACAACATAAACTTAGCTTTAATCATTTTAAATAATATAAAAGAAATATAACTAAAAACATTTTTAATAGTATGATAAATAAACTCTTAAACATTTAAACATCTCCAATAGATAAATAAAATAAATAACTTTAAACAACCCTTTAAATAAAATTAATTATCTTCAACAATATTTTTAATGAAATAATCATCTAGTTCTAAATAAATAATAACAAAATAATTATTATCTTCAAAACCATTAAATAGATAATATATTTTAAAACATTATAGATAATATAGTAATTAACTTGCAAAAATAATTTTTACAACATTTGTAATTAATTATAATTAGAGCTCCTTGTATATATAGAAATAATTAAAAACATTTTCCTTCCAATTTATAAAATTAGAAGTTAATCAAATCCAAAATTTTCGAATCTAGAAAGGGCTCGGCAATTACAGTGGTGCTTAACAAGCTACCATTACCTTCCAAAACTTCTTAAGTCAAAATCGGTATTTACATAATCAAGCATATATATAAACAAATCCATAATTAACAATCAATTGGCACTTAAATAAATGTCCAAATTAATATAATAACAGAACGGGGATTTATTTTGCTAACCAATGTCATTCAAAGATAAACCCTTACATTTATTAAACGATGTCTATTTGGCCAAATAGATAACACCAAGAAGTATACTTACAATAAATACGTTAGTATTCTAAACAACGTAACTATATTAATCAAAATCAATATCAATTTATCACCTCATATATGATCCATTACTTAAAACAAGTTTGAATACAAATTTAAAACTCAAACAATCTAATAGTATTTCACGATGCTATACCGTGATCCTAGATCAAATTCAACCAATCTAATAGCATTTCAAGATGCTATGTGATCCTAGACCAAATTCAATCAACCAGCAAATTCAACAATTCCAAATAGGCTTAAATAAATTTTATTTATTAAAAACATTCTAATTAACCAAAAAGAGTGAGTTTTAACTCACCAGAGCTCTGCTTTGGACTAAAATTGAACGATGTCTGATTTTAGCCTAAATTTTCAACTTGCTCCAAATTGGACCAAACCAGTTTCATCTTGAATCCATCGTTATAACGAGCGCAATGCAAAAAGTTTCGTCTCGATTTGACTTTGTATGAAGAAGTTATAGCTTTTATAAGATTTTGAGATAAATTAAATAATTAAACAACTTAATTGCTTTATAAATTTAATCACCCTTAATTATATTTTAAACATTATCTTCCTAAATCAAAAATCCAGGCCGCCACTTCCAGTTTTAAACTCCACCATAGCCGATTGTTTATTCACCCATAAATCGAGCAATACTTGATGAAATCTCCCATCGTCAATTCTGACGAACTACCCTTCGAGATCTCCACCCCCTCAACCTAAAATTGCACCACCCGAACCACCATATTGAAACGCGACCTACCCTCCTTCTCCAGCTATAGTGCATGTAACAACCCAAATTTTGGTCATTTGATATTAAATATTTAACTAATTTTAGATATTTAAATAATTGGATTTTGAAATTTAATACCTTGAATTCAAATATAGTGATCATTTAAATATTTGAATTGTGAATTAAATATTAATTAAATGGATTTACTAATTTTATTTAACTCCATTAAATTAATACATATAGTGAATCATTTTGCAAATTTATTTACAATAATAAATGGTTTGAATAAATAAATAATAAGAAAAATCAAATCGTAATAAAATGACTTAATTTTTGATAATGTATTTTTAATTTAATTTATATGACTTTTCTCTAATTTTTAATTTGGGAAAATATTGAAATTATTCGTTTAACGATTTATCGTCAAACGATGATATTTGGGAAATTTCACAAAATAAAATAATCTGTGTAATTCACTGTTGATTTATGATCGTGTCGCATATTGGTGCATGATTATATTTTTATTTCGATCACTCGCAGTTTGTACTCGAAGGAAATATTGCGTAGCAGGGTACCATGATATTTGATTTGAAAATCATTGTAAAATCAAAATCAAAATTCAAATTTTAAATAACGATTTGATGTCATGTACATTTTGAACGGATCGAGAAAATTTTTGTTTTGAGAAAAGGAAACATCATCATTTTGTTTTTATTTTATTTTATTATTATTATCTTTTTTCCTGTTATAAAATCAAATGAACTCAGGCACATAACTCGCTTTCTGTTTTTGTCCTTGCTGTTTATTCTTTCATCCTCCGGTACGCAATATAATGTTGGAATCTTAAAATTTAAAGGCAAAACCGATACCCGTCTAAAAATCTTGAAACCAAAATCTTCGAGTTCGTAACCTTGTGATCTTCATTCTGGTATGCATAGGGCCAGGGCCGACCCAAGGGTATTCAGTGCCCTAGTCGAACAAGTATTTATATTTGCTTTTGTTGCCTCTTAACTCATCCAAAAAAAAGTACAAGACAAAGTTTAAATTCTTTATAAAATTTAACAACCATAACAGAATATTGATCTACTAAGTCATTTTGATTACATGTCAAAAAATCAAAATGTAAACATAATATTGTAACATATTAATACATATTAGTGAAACAACTTCTTGCATTTTTTGAGGCAAACTCGTTTAACATCTTCATAGTTAAGCTGATCTAAATTCTCGTTTTCAATTGAAATTATAACTAGCGCACTTAATCTCTCTTGCGATATAGTTATCCGGAGATGTGTCTTTATTAATTTCAATTTTTATTTCTTGCTTGAAATAAATTAGAAATTGAACCGACTAATGACTTTTCTTCTTCATATCTACGTTTTTTCTTTCTATTTTGATATCCAAAATTTTGTTTTAGATTCGTAACTCAATTTAAGATACAATGAAGTATTATTATTCACTATACATCATTATAATATTTTACACATAAAAAAGCATTATTTTTTTAAGCTTCATTGTGAGTTAAACTACAACAAAAACAATTCTTAATTGACAAACATCATTCTCACTATCACTCAAACTAGAACAAAAAATTCAGTTAATGAATAGGCACCAACCATTGTTAAGTTATCATTCAAACTTCAATTACAATTTTGATGTATGTTCATTATCATTTAAACTAGAATAAGCATCATTATATCTTTAATTACATTTCAAAATTGAACTGACGTTTGTAATAGAACATGGCAATATACCTAGCATTAGCAACAAGCATTAGCAACAGCAGAAAACAACTTGACAGCAATAGAAGAAATGCAGAATATACCAAATTATCAATCATATAAAAAAATTCAACAAATTAACCAATACTAGTAATTCTCACATTGGGTTTGAGCTGAGATTCCAATTTCCAATTTGAGAATAAAATTCGAAATTGAATTTAGGGTTTGAGCTAACATTTGACGTTAGCTGCCTGTGGGCCTGTGGCGGTTGCATTGGAGCTTGGAGGGGTTAGCTACGACGGTAGAGTCAGAGGGATGAAGGTGTTAGTTGTGGGCCTGCGGCGGTTGTGGAAGAGCTGGATTGCTGAAGGAGTAGCGAGATAGAAAAACGCGTATCCGTTTTTTTTGTTGCCCCCGTTGAGATGCTGCCCTAGTCTATTGTCTCTCCCGACTATGCATTGGGCTGGGCCTGCATAGGGTCAGACGCGATCACGTTTGTGTAGAGGTGGTTCACTGTAGGCGAATACTAGGTTTAGCTTGTGGCGGAATTGGAGGCAGTGTTTGGCTAATCAGAGAGTTGCTTTGGGTTTGTGGGAGGAAGGGGTGTCGGTGGTCGCGAATTGGCCGTGTCTGATCAAGTGTGGGGGCATGCATCCATGCACTGTAGCAGGCTTTAGGGTTCGGATGGATCTTGCTAGAGGAGATCGGGTGGGCCTTGGTGGTGTCGGTCGGAAGGAGCTCGTCTAGATAGGTTCATCAGTGCCGTTGGTTTGTGGAATCGTCAAGTGGAGAAGGAGATTTGGGCGGTTGAAGTTTTGGACATTTGGGTTTACATATCTCTGCTAATGTCAATGTGCACGAATTATGTTTTGGTGAAGAAACATTGTAATATTGGATTTGGGGGTAATTGATTTTTAATGAAGTAATTAAGAAAATTAATTATATTATTCTAAGATCTTATAAATGCAATATATATTTCATACGAGGTCGGATTGGGATGTGGGAAATGTACTCATGGAAGCAATATCTTCGTTATGGAGTTAGTTTGGTCAGATTTAGAGCAAGTGAAATTTAGGCTACAATCGAACACCTGTTCGATTTTGGTCCAAACCGGAACGCTTTGGTGAAAACTGGAACCGGTGTGAATTTAACTCAGATTTAATTTTATTATATCATATCAATGATTTTATAAACGTTTATCGATTGTTTGGATGTTAGTTAAATTGTTTGATTGTTTGTTTGGTTGAATTTCTATTTGTAAAATGGATGATATATTAATTTGTTTATTATAAACCCATATGAACATATATATATATATATATATATATATATATAATCCATAACCATTGTTTTGTAGGAAAAATCTGTAGAGAGACCCAAAAGGGGTTTCTCGTCCATAAATTATTTATTTACATTTGTATGCTGTAATTTATGGTTGATTAAAATTAATTACTGATAATCCATTTAATAGTTTAAATGTCGTTATAGCGATTTTGCTATATCGTCAATTATTAAATTTCATCCCCAAAAAGCCCTGTCATATGAACTTGAGCTTGTGTTTCCACTGAACGTAATATAAAAATTAATTAATCATTTTGATTAATGGTTTAAATTAACTAACGATTTTGAGATTAATTAACCAATTTAATAAATGATGATTAAAATTGGTTTATCTTTAGATTTGATTTATCGTTGTCGCTAATGATGTTTTGTACTTAATTAATCGTTTAACTAATGATTATTTGAGTCTAATTAATTATCTAAAGTTAATGATGATGGAGTTTAATTAACCATTTTTAATTAATGCTAATTGAAATTAATAATCATTGTAATTTAATGATATTTAAAAGTAGTTAGTCATTTTAAATAATGATATTTGAGTTTGATTAATTCATTTTACTTAATGATATTGAACTTTAATTAATTGTTTTTAATTAATAGTTGTTTAAATTTAATTAATTAGTTTAACTAATAGTGTTTAAAAAGATTTGTTAACCAACCTAACTAATGATGTTTTATAATTAAATAAATCATTTTAACAAATGATGTTTTAATTAATTGTTTAGCTAATGGAATTTGAATTTAATTAATTTAATTAATTTATGCTTATTGAACTTGATTAATTGTTTTAATTAATGGTATTTTAAATTTACTTATCATTTTAATAAATGATGTTTGAGATAACTTATTCATTTTAACTAATGTTTATTTGAATTTAATAAATCTTTTTAATTAATGATATTTAGAGTTAATTAATTGATTTGACAAATGTGATTTAAGTAAATGAACTACTATGATAAAATTTCTTTAATCGATTGATTTAAAATTAATTTACCAATGTTTTAAAGGTATTTTGAAATAATTATCTATTTTATTAAAGATAATGGAATTATTTGTCTAAAAGAGATTTCAAATGTGATTAATTATCTTTTGGGATGATTTATATTGTTTTAAAGTTATAAAAAGGAATTGGAACTCGATTATTGGGATGTTAGGTTGGATAATCTTTTGGGTGTTCAGTCTGATGTTGGTTTAGGCCTTCGGGATTGCGCTCTTGAAAAAATTATTCTCTTAACGTTTTAACAATCAGGAACTAATTCTAAAAAAAGGTTTTACCAACGTGGAAATCAAGCACAAGTTTAGCTCATTTTTAAAAAGTAAAGGTTTGATTCATTTACGGAAATAAATTATTTCCATAAAGCGAATCACGTATATGGAAACAATTTATTTGTATAATTAGCACTAAACATCGAAGAAGTAAACTTGTTGCCATTTCAAAAGTTAAGAATAATCGTTGGACATGACTTTGAGGTAACACTACATTGACTTGTCTAGTATTATTGTTAACCAAGAAAAAGTATAGGTTTGAATTCAATGAGTTGTGATAAGTATACAAGACTTAGTTAACATATACAATCGTTTTATATCCTCGATAGTTGGTATCTCATCTATCGGTTACTTCAGCTACTTTATTATCGTCATTCTAAGACGATTTATTGCTCCGTTGAGTGTTGCGGTCCTTTGTCGGAAATGACTAAACCAAAAGCGAGAGAGAAAGCCAAGCTATGTGGGGTTGCTCCCATTAGGGTATTTCCACATCTCATCTAGTTTGGATTCGGTTGTGCACTTAGATATGGAAATATTCGGATACTTGGTAAGGTCCGGTGGGGTCCGGCTTGGTATTGTCCGAGAAGTGTCACAGAGTAAATGAGCTTCTCAGAAGTATATTACTAGAGGTATACTTCAAGGGGGTACACCTTCTTGTCATTTGTTGGAAGATTTCCTTTTCTTATTTGATTCGAAAAACCCCGAATCTGTTTAAGCTTTAAATTGCCACAAGTAGAGCCAACTCCTCACCACGGTATTTAAGTGTTTATTTAGTCCATTCTATCGAGTTTGGACTGTTACCTTATTTAGTCCATTCTATTAAGTTGGACTGTTACCTTATTTAGTCCATTCTATCAAGTTGGACTGTTTTCCTTGTTCTATTCATTATGTCTAGTTTGGATTTTACTCGGTTTATTCCCATTCTTTCAAGCCTGGTTTAATAGTATTTATGCTCATTCATATTCGGATTTGTTTCTTGATATTTTTTTACTCTTGCCTATATGGAGTTATTTTTGTGAGGTAAAACCCCGTTCTACGTTAGTGGCGTGGTCTCATAGAACATTTTATAAATGTTCCCCATTATTCGAGTTATCTCACGCTAGTATTTCCAGACTGATCCGGGTGTTATTTATTTTAATGCTCGGAGCAGACTGAGTATTTTCCCAGGTTGTCTTTGAAGTTTTGGAGATCGTGGAGGGGAGCTGAAGATTCACCTATCGTAGTATTTTATTTCCACTTTATTATATAGTGTAACGACCCAGAATTTCTGTCATTTGAAATTCAGATATTTAATTGATTTTAAATATTAATATGTGAAATTTGTAAGCCGAATGAATTATAATTCGAATATAGTGATTTAATTGGATAATTAAATCGATAATTTAATATTTGAAATTCCAGAAATAATTGGAAATTGGGTTTAATGTGATTAAAAATGATTTATAAAGTTATATGAAATCATATTGGAATTAGAATGATGTTATAGAACTTTTAAAATTGAATTAAAAGTTAATTTGTGAAAAATTGAATATTTTAATATTTAATTGACTAGTGAAAATAGTCATTTTTCAAACAGTCTTGAATTTCGACGAAACCAGTTTCATCGGATTCGTAATGTGAAATTATTGTAAGGTTTCAAATTTCGTGTCAATCAGATTTACCGTTTGTCCGGGGCGAGCAAAAACGCATCGAAATCGTTTTTATCGGTTTAATTTAAATTTGATCGTTTAATTCTGTAACTCGCACATAAGACCGAATTAGCTCCCGAAACACATTCCATTGTGTTTGGAACGTGGGTAAAACCTTAGAAACGCCAGCCGGCACGCTTCGTTTGGAGTTCGGAAAATTTTCGATGAATAGTGATTTGAGAAATTTTCTATATAAGGCCCCCTATTTTCACATTTGCATTCAGAAACCCTAGTTAGGTCTGGCCGCCACTTTTGTCTTCAATGGCCATAATTTTCGTTCATTATCCCTCAAATCTCTCTCAATATGTCAACTTTCAGACGAAGTCTTCAACTGGAAAGATGGAGAGCACCTCGACATCTACCCATCCAACGGCGGAGATCGAAATCAGAGCTGTGTGGTGGTCGCTAGGGGGCGCGTTCATGCTGCAGTCATGCACGTTTATCGAGGCGAGTACTCACCGAGCTCGCGCGCGTTCTGGCCGAAGGTAGCATTTGCGTTGGGCTTCGAGACCATGGTCTCTGATCGTCGTCAAAATGCTCGTGGTGGTCGCGTTAATTCAAGAAGAGGGGGGGGGGCTATGGGTTCTTTGATACGTGCGTGCTCACCTGGAAACGAAGAAGAGGGGGAGAGAAAAGGAAGCGCGGCCAGATCTTCTCAGTTAAAAAACAACGGCCGTGATCTGATGTAGGGTATAAAAAAATAAAATATGAAATGAAATTGATTTTATATAAATTCGTTTAATCTTTGTAACGCGATAACTTTTGCATACGTTGTCGAAATTCGACGAAACAGGAAGCGTTGGAATCGCAGCGACGAGATATACGCTGCAGCGCAGATCTGGGCATGTTTGGGGCAAGTGAGAATTTTGGATTAAATCGAATGGTTCAATTTAATTTAAAATTTAAACGTTCGACAAAAGCAAAGGTGAGAACTTCTCACTCAATCGAATTGTGTTCGATTTAAATTTTAAATAGTTGAATTTAAAATTGCTTGATTGTGTGAATTGGATGATAAATTGTTATCTATTGTGTTAAATAGAACCTATACGCCGTATATTAAGCGGATGTTATTCATTAAAAACATATACCGTGATAATTCCACCGTGAAGTGGAATTGGTATTATATATGTATTTGGAGTTGATTTCCTGCATTATATAGCGGATGAGACCCTATTGCGCCGCATAATAGCGGATAATATTTATAAATCCCATATACCACGATATTTCACTTCGAAGTGGAATTGGTATTGTGCTAACATCTATGGATGCAGGGAAACAGGTTGGAGGGATCCAACTGGATTCCTCAAACATTTGAATTTATTTCAATGTTGTGTGTTGATTATTTATAATCGCCGTGTGATTATATTTGTGATTGAAATTGTTGAAGGCTACGGTTTAGCCGAATATATTTTTGGTATCGTTGGATACCAGAAATAAATAAAATTGGATTTTTGAAAATAAAGTTGAAAAGTTATTGAAAAATTCATTTTGGAGAATTGGATAAATTTAAAAGGAGTTTAAAAAGATAAAAGTCTTATTTTTGAACTATATTGAATTAAATTTCAAATTTTGGGAAAAAAGGGCTTTGTAAAAGGATTTTTTATAATGTTATTTATAAGTGGAAGAATTTATTTAAATCTGGATTTTTAAATAGATTTGAAGAGATAAAGGAATTTATTTTAAAGAGGAAATAATTTTGAAATCCATCTGGTAATTGATTTTTTGTGATTTAAAAAAATAAAGTTGAAAATCAATTTGAAATTAAATTGATTATTTATTTACCATAACTAGTAAAATTGATTTATAGAAATTTATCTGATTAAATTAATCAGATGATTAAATTGATCATACTTATGGATGGTTTGGATTATATTGGATGTTGAATTGTTTGACATCTCTGATATGTGATGTGTTGTGATATATCCTGTTCTGTGTTGTGATCTATTTATCTGTGATAGATATATCTGTGATCTGTGAATGATAGATAAGCATTATAGTTTATACCTCTTATAAATTATATTGTTATATTTGATCTGTGATGGTTGAAAGTTGTTGCACTATTGTGTTAAACCGTGGACTACATAATACACACACAAAAATGTGGATTTCACGTGGAAATTGGTTAAGTCACAGATTTTTATCGATTTTGAAAATTGAATTTTTGAATCTAAAATAGTTTTGGAATTGGAATTGGAAGCTTTTGGAAATGAGTTTCAAAGATAAAAGTTATTTTAAATAACTTAATAAAAATTGGAATTTAAATCATTTGATTTAAATTTTGAATTCAATACTTAAAATTGAATTCGATAATTTGGGAATTTTGGTTTAAAAGATTTTACAAGTGTAAAAGGTGTTATATGGCTTTTTAACCATTTAAAATATGGTTTTGGAAATTTAAATTTAAATTCAAGTTTTATACTTGGATGGCTTTAACTTGTGTAATTGTAACCAGTTTTTCCCAAAACGAAAACTATCTGTTTTCAAATAATGATAGCTTTCATAAAGTGAAAAGATTTCCAATTTGTATCGAAACACTTCAAGTTGAAATGAAATTGTGAATAGTTTGGAAAAAACTATGAATTAACTTTTGTGAAGATGATTAAGCTTTATTTTGAAATCAAAGAAGATTCTAAAAAGGTGAGTCTTTTATATTATAAAAGACTTGAATTGTGAATAGTTTTGAAAGCTATAAATTAAATCTTAATTTAAAGATTTAATGGGTTAATCAAATTGAAATGGAAATTGATTTGGAAATCATTGAATGAATCTTTGTGAAACCGGGTAAACTTTGTGAAGTAAATCTTTTTGTTTAAAGATTTAAAATGGTAATTTGTTTAAACCATTTAAAGGAAAGGATTTGGGTAATAAGTTGTGACTTAATTGAAATCCCAATATCCATATGTTTTTAAATATTGTGCTCACGATTCAGGTTAGCCGGGAAAAGACCTTTGTGTCATATAACCCATTCCGAATTAGTGATACGTCGTGAATGGATAACATTTGAAGACCGGTGTGAAGACCGAGTATTTTCGAAAATGAAAGGACGGCCTGTCGAATGTCTCTGCACTGAGTTGCTCCGGTATAGAGATTTATATCACTCTTCTTGTGATGGGAAGTCCGGACGTGATTAGTGAATATCTAGATTGCAAGGGCTTCTTTGGAAGTGCCTTCGGTTCCATTCGATCCCGGAACGGACTTGTATGGATGTGTGTCTGACGTTACACTTTGAGATGTAAAGCTAGTTTCTATCAAATACATTTCTGTTGGTGGCGGAGAATTTATTCTCTTAGCTTAACACCCTTCTCTGAGACGTACGAGCTCAGAGGTTATGTAGTTGATGGTTACTAGTGATACATTCCCAATTTGGTAATGTGGCATACGAAGTGCTGTTGATCATTTGTTGATCAAAGCGTGGCTTTGTGAAAAAGCGTGGCTTTGTGGATGAGACTTCGTCGAGCCTCACAACCCGGTAATGGTCGAAACAGGAATGTTGCGGCAAGGTTTTTAGGGGTCACGCCCCTAGGGTATGCCATTTCCTTCTGGTTAAAAGGTGATATCATGGTATAGAGCCCAGATATTTTACCTATGTTGATGCTGCAAATTTATTATACTTTGTGGTTGTTGCTTTGTGATTGAGGATCCTCGGATAAAGGTCGGTAATGACCGGGGGATGGCATAGCTCGTGTGGTAGTTACCTAGTTACAGCTTGGTTAAAGCGTGAGGTAGCGTCGGCCTTGTGTTTGCAGAGATCCGGTTAGGTTCTCGGGGCGTCTTTCCAGAGGCGTTTCCATTTCGGTGTAAGGAAGTTCCCTTGCCTGACCATTTGTTGGAAATCCAGAGAAACAATACGAACCTGTACGGTTTTAGTTGTATTACCTGCTATGGAATGTGGTGGTAACATGCTATTGAACATGGTAGCTATAGTAGGCATACAATAATGGTTGTATGTTGGCTAAGATTAATATTATACTTTCGAAATGTTTTCCACACTATGCACTAGTAATAATATCAAAAGAGTTTTCTTTTGCGTAGTAAGCATGTTTGACTATCATAAGAAGAAATCTCCTCTAATTCTGCGTTTGCATTGTGTGTGTGACGGGAGGTCTTATGGTAGTTTCATTTTCCAAAAGCATTGCGAATGTCTTTTACTTCCTTTGTTGTTGTTGTTTAAAGATAAATAACTGTTTTAGTTCTCACACCAGTCACCATGACTGACCTGGAGTTTATTGTTCATTTCCTAAACTCTGGGAGCCACCAATTTCCACACGGGCAGTCCAGAGTCAGGTTTTCAGGTCATTCTGGATTCAGGAGATGCTATGGAGCTCAAGTGGCGAGCTGGATAGCGAGACGTATCACTTGTATATGATATTATTTATTTCGCTGTGTATTCTGTATGAGGACAAGTTTGTATAACTGTCCATTGTTGTATTGTTGTTGTAAACTCTGATGATGATGTAATGTATAAAATGATATAGTTCTTTGTTTTAAAAGATTATTCATTTATCTATTATATGTTGTTCCGCTGCGAATGTGAGATTCTGATGTTGTTTCTGTTTCTTTTTCTCTCATTTTCTTCTATCTTCTTCTACCTCTTCTTTTTAACCATAACAATTCTGTTTTCCGGCATTCGATTGCTCGGCAGTTGATACAGTGGCGTATTAATGTCGACTTTCGAGCGTCGAAAACTTGTAACGTTACATATAGTATACCTATCAGCATTTATATGGTTAGGATTTTATAACTTTCCAGCTGATAAGGTTTGTTTTAACTCTAATATACATTGTATTTTTTTGAAGCGATAATTTCTACCATCCTTGTTATATTATATGTTGTCGATTCCGCTGTGAGATTTTGTTTTTCTCTGTTCTTTGTTCTTTTCTTTTTATTTACCCTAACAATCTGCCCTTTTGTCGATTGGATGCGCGATATTTGAACATAGTGGTAATGTTTGGTGTCGACTTTCGATGGTTAAAAGGGCGGGTCGTTACAGTGCACGAACGCTCCGCCCAAACCCATGCCGCACTCCATCAAACTCCTCCAGTAGATGCTACTCGACATGAGAAATGACCCTATATCCTCCAAATCGCCTAACTCGACCTCAAATTCCCACAAACCAAAATCCTAAATTGCCTATAACCCATGTCGAATAGTCGGTCTCCCCCAAATCGCGATCACACCACTCAAAAGCCTATCAACTTGAAGCTCTATCACTCTTGATTTCAAAAATATTTGTTTTACAATTTTTAGGCATTTATTTTATTTTATTTTTGAATTTTATATGAGAGGATCCCTGTTTTTTCTTACTTCTGAAATCCTTTAAAACGAGAGAAGCAATAGTAATGGAGGGAGACAAATATGTGTGTTGTGTGTACGTTGTGTTTATAGTTTAAATTAGATTTTCTAACATCTCATTGCACAAAACTTCGTTCACGTATGAACTCTGAATGACAAAACAAAAATATAGTCGCGCTTAGAACAGCGTCGACCACAAAACAAGAATAATATACATTGGTTATTGAATTTTGAAAAACCATAAAATCACTGCCGTTTGCCGAAAAATCGTCAAACAACAATTTAAATATTTTCCTAAAAATCAAGGAAAAATCAAATAAAATAAATTAAAAATACGTCAATAGAGTTCGAGTCGTAAAAATAAAAATAAAAATTCCGATTATTCATTTGAACCATTTATTATTGTAAATAACTTACAAAGGAATTCGCGGATAACATTTAATAATTAAAAAGGAGTTAAATAAGTCTATTAAATTCATTAAATAAACAGTTAATTAAAATTACAGATATTTAAATCGTTACTCAAACAATAAGTCCATAATTCAGATTTTAAACAATCTCTATAATTTAATCCAGTTTTAAAGCTTTTAGACCAATATTTTAATAAGTAAAATTAATTAAATATTCAAAATTAAATGACCAAAATCCCGGCTTGTTACATACCCGCACCTCAGAAATAAATAAAGGGAAGCGAAGAATGAGTACAACCATTTATAGCACATTTTCTTATATAGGGTCAACCATTAAACTTACGAAAGCCGTGACCTTAAGGAGAATGATAGAGAACATACTAATAACAAACTATAAATATATTAGGTACATGTAATAACTAAATGCTGAAAACAGAAAAGGTGGTTATGAATTGTGGAAATGTTAATATACCTTGGTTCCTTCAACCATCATGACAGACAACAAAGAGCATAAATACTCTACAGTATAAAAAAGTAAAGGGGAGAAAATAATGAGCACAACCATTATATCTTCATATTTATGACATGTTTTTATAAACATCATCAACCATTAAACCCACTTAAGCTACGACCTTGCGGAGAATCATTCAAAACACAAACATCAGACTTTAAAACTGTTAGTTAAATGTAATAGTTAAATGTTGAGAAGAAAAAAGATAAGAGACTACGAAATGTGAAAATGTTAAGTGGAGTTCTAATTTTTAGCTTGTTTTCACTTAGTACTTAGGGAATGCATCCTTAATTTCCTAGTGGTTAACCAAAAATGATTGTAACAACCCTGTTTTGATTACTGTCAAAATAAATATTTAAAATAGAGATTTTAAATTGAGATTTGAAATATATATATATATATATATATATATATATATATATATATATATATATATATATATATATATATATATGAAATCTTTTGCAAAGTCAGTTGAAAATGCAATTCAGTTGCAAGTCAGTGAACTCATCTTAGTGGTAGCATATTTGAAGTGTAATTCAATTTCCTTCACGTGTATATGTGAGTAATAGGTCCAGTTTAAAGCAAAAGTGAACACATTTACTGTCATTTTTGTTTATAAGCAAGTTGTGTTATACTTTCTGTTTGCTGTCACCACTTATTTTAGAAAACAAAAGTTTGAACACAATTTACTATCACCAAAGTTTGAAAACTTTGCACTTGCAGCCATCATTATTTTATTTGCAGTGAGTCCTTTTCTCTCTTATGCACGTCTCCACGTAAATGCATTTGTACCAAAGTGCCAGCACACTTCATTTCTTTGACTTGTGCACATTTGGAAATAGAGAAAAGTAAGCACTTCCTCCTTTTCATTGTTTTCAAATTTCCAGCAGCAGCTCATTCTTTCGTTTTTATAATTCCAGTTGCTCAGCAAAAGCTTTAATGGCAGTTCGAATTTCTAGCTCCTCTTGGATCTTTGTTGCTTTTTGGTTTTGAAACGAATTAAAGGTGAGTTCAAAACTCACATTTCTAATTTGTCCATTACTTCAGTATTTTTGCATGCAATATATAGAACGAGTTTGTTTAGTACGCGTGCATACGTAGCTTTGCCTGGCCATCATCTATTTTATCAATTTCATTTTTTTGTACAGGTTGGTATAGTATAGAAACCAAGTTCAATCCATATTTTGTTTACATTTATCACGTGCGTGCAAAGTGCATAATTGCCAGACCATCTTTTTGTATTTCATTTTTACACGCAGTATGGTGTAGCATACAAAAATCAAGTCATTTTCATCTCTGCATTATTGCGTGTAGAGTGTAAACTAGGTTCCAGGCACTCCATATTCATTTCGTGCATGTCAATAGGTTAGTCCAGGCAAATATTCTCTTGCGTGAAATAAGTTCAGGTCATTTTATTTTGGTCAAATTTATAAATTTTTTGTCTATAATCACTTTGTACGTGCATCAAGAAATTATGCCCAGATCATCATTGTTGCCAAGTTAGTATATTTAGTATACTTCATATATGCGTGCATCAAGAAATGTTATAAGTTGTTAAGTTTTGTTCATTTTATATTTTCATTGGCGTGCATGCATAAGGTAGTATAGCCAGGTATGTAGTTTATTTCATTCTGTACGTGTCAAGTGTTCATGTTGTATTTTGTAATCCATTTATTTTGGTCTATATTATTTTGTTTATGCAATGTAGTGTTGCCAAGTTACCATATTTTGGAAAATGCATCTACGTGTATTCATGTAACATAAGGGCCATCACTTTTTAAATGTAAAGCACGAAACTAAGTCTAGTCCTTTTAAAGGTTTTGTCACGTGTGTGGGTGTAGGTTGCATGTAATTTATTTATTTTGCCTACTCCCTTCTTGCGTGCTGGTACATTTTGCACTTTTGGTTACGTGTGGGTGCACATAATGCACGATAGTAAGTCAGTATAATACCAATGTTTAATTTACGTTGAACCGTCGTTTGGTTTTAAAATGAATTTTGTTGCCGTTATTTTTATAACGAAATTTTTACCCCGGTATGTTTATATTTGAAGTATGTTGTTTTGATGAGAGTTTTGACAAAAATAAAATTACTATTGTTTTGACTTCAGTAACCGTCAATTTAAAAGTGAATTTTCAAACGGCTATCCTGCAACGCTGATTTGATATCCGTATTTACGGTGTTTTGTGAAGCGCAATTTCTTTGTCGAAATTGCTATAGCTGTTGCTGTTTTAATCACGTGTTTTTAAAATCGTTTTATATAAAAATTGTTTTAAAAAATTTCACAGTTTACGCTTTCAAAAGAATGAGGAATCGATTTAAACGCTTCAGCAAAATTAAAGACTATGAACCCTTACTTATACTGATTCTGTTAATTCCGGACTTGTCCATTTGAGAACGTAAAATGTTATTTATATAAAATACACAATTTTGCACTTTCAAGGAAACGATAAGAGATTTAAACGATTTAGCAAAAGTGCGGAGTATGGAACCATGCTTTTACTAATTCGGTTAATTCCGGACTCGTTAATTGAAATATTTGCTGAGGAATTATTGTTTAAGGATTTTGATGTTTTTGTTGGGCTTTCAAGCCACTCTGTTGGACCTTCGGGTCATTTGTTGGACCTTCGGGTCAATTACCAGTACTAGACCTTCGGGTCATATGTTGGACCTTCGGGTCATTTGTTGGGCGTCAAATATTATGATGGCAGTACTTGGTAGGCTTTGGCCATATGAGATGCACGTGCGGCGTAGCTTAGACTCGCCATATGCTGGGATCGATCCACTTTTATGTTGACTTTTATGCTGATTTTCTAGTCATCTTATTTGATTTCTAGATTTGTGTATTGATGTTTTGAATTCAATTGTGAATTTGAAAGTTGATTTTGGTAATGTTTAATGAGATTTCTTCCTTTAAACTATGTTGATTATTTTGATGAATAGTCTCATTCGAGATTATAATTAATTTGCTTAAGTGTTGTTTATTATACACTTATTTCCGAGTTTAAATTAGACTGATCCGTTTATTATTTTCTTTTAAGTAATACTCGGATCAGACCGAGTTATTTCAGAATAATCGCTATCTCTGATTCAGTTGCTGCTTTAGCTTTTGGAATTCACCTCATCATTTGTTTAGGCTTCGAGGTGTTACTTTTGGTGTATTGACTCTTGTCTCATGTAGGATATGATATCTTTGTATATGTACATTTGGTTCATCGGAACCATCGAGTGTTGTAGCATGTATCCAGACTTGTCTTCCACTATATCTGATATTTCTGTTCTGATGTAATTATACATATATGTGTTATTGTTATTATGAGTTCTGAATTTTTCATAAGCCACCGTAGTTTCGTTTTAGATTTGGATTGAATTTATATCGTTGGGAGTAATTACACAACTCCTATCGATGTAATCAATACTCGTCTAAGGCATAACTTACAGATGCTCGCTTCTAACAAGCCTTATTCTTCGCAATCGCAGACGTTATTCCTTATAATAACCTTTGTTATTGTGAGCATAGAAGTGGGGCGTCACAGATCCATTTTCAAAATCAGTTAACTTATTAGCAAATAATGCAAATACTGAAATTATATGTGCAATTATTTAGTTTAGCATAAAAGTATTATTCACTATTGAAGGAGTTTAGATTTAAAGATTAATACTTCATATTATAGTTCATCTGATAGTTCATTATAAACTTATAAACTGCAATCATGGAGAAAGAAGAAAAAGCACATATGAAAAATCAAAATTATTAATTTTGCATCGATGTCCGCATTTAGGTTTTCATAAGATGATCGGTGTGGCCATCATCAACTGTTCGATGAATTGATCCGATGTTAATTGCTTCAAAATGGAATTTGGGTTGCTACGAGAAAACGAAAATTAGAGTCGATGAGATCTGATTGTGGGAATAAACAACCATGGAATCAATATAGCAACCAACAAATTTTTCCGCATTTTCCTTTATTAGAACCGATTAATAAAAAATGGCAATCAACAAATTTTAGGTGTATATTTGATGCATAAAAAAAGAAATAATTTTACGTGAATAATCTGTATCAGCTTGAAACATTTGCAGGCTTATGGAATTCTTTTATGCTTATTTAACTAGGAAAAAACACACCTACTGGGCATGAACGCTAACTTGAAGAACAAAATAGAAACGATGGCAGAAAACGAAGATTGCCGAGCAAATTATTATGAGAACTGGAAAGGATGGAGAGGAGTAACCGATAGATGGTCATTTTGGAAGTGATTCCAAGTTGAATTGGCTGGCGATAGTGATTGGATGGGATGGCAATGCGAACAGAAGGGAGGTTAATATAGAGATTGACTTAATTTGTTACGCGGGGGGGAGAAGTAGGAGAAAGAAGGCAAGAAATAATCGCGATATGCTTCGGTTTAAAATGCAAGCAAAATTTTGGGGGCTTTGCACTAATAATATAATAGTATAGATTGATAAAATTAAGGGTGAAAATATAAGAAGAATGATCTATTCAGTCTGAGATAAAATGTGAAAAATATAAATATGTTAAGGATATTGAACTTCTTATAAAATAGAATAGTTGGAAATGATAGACAATAGATTGATTGGATGTATATAGATATAATAGAATATGTAATAGAATAAATTAGGAAAAATGAAGTTTTTTTTCCATTTTGAATAAACTAATTTGCTGCAAATTATGAATGAGAATCATGATTTCGTTGAAAGGACAGAATTAAGAAGAACATTAATAATGTTATTAAAGTAGAAGAAAGATAGAATTAAGGAGAACAATAATAATGTTATTAAAGTAGAAGAAAGATGTTATGATTTTGAATGGAAAATGCATTTAGTTTGGAATGAATTATTTTTAAAAATTATCATGATTATTGTTGAAGTTACAGAATAGCGAAGAGTTGGGAGCAAAGTGTGGGATGTAGTTTGTAATAGAGGGTGAAAATAAAAAATGTATACCATTATTATGTTATAATATATTTTACAAATGAGTGCGATGTTAATCTAAATGTTTATTAATCTTTGATATGGCCAGATGGGCTTTATTGAAAAATTGAAACTGTAGTTTATGAGAATTAAGGAGACAGGTGATCATATTTTCATAGAGAAACCACTTGATACGATTTTTCGAATCTTGATAGCATTATCCTCTTTGTTGTACTGAAAGTATATGTTGTGGGGTCAGTGCGTATTTTATTAATATGTTATAAATGATGAACCCAATTGACATGTGATTTACCTTAGTATTAGAAAAAATGAGAATTAAGCATTAAGGATGAGACTAAAGGAGGCGAGACATAAATATTGCCTTTGTATTAAACCTTATATGGAAGATGGAAATTAAGGAGAGATCTAACAACTTAAGTAAATTATGTCAAATATTTATGTCATTATTTTGTATTTAAATATCATTTTCCTATTATTTTAGTTATAATAAATGCACAGTAAAAATAAAATGTGCAACTTTTAATATAATGCTGAAATGCTTGGAATCAAAAATGGAAAAGTAAAGTGGTTCTAAGAAGCTGGAGCTAAATTGATTTTAAAGAATGAACGAATTAGAAAAAATAATAAGAAAATTAGTGGGAATGAGTGAATGAAGGGTCTAATTTAATTATTGAGGGAAAGTTGTTATTAGAATTGATTTTAAAGACCTGTAAAAAAATCTCATCTTTTAGTAGTTTATTAATTATTTTTAAATGGGAAATGAGATTGATATTAACATTATTTAGAATGAATTTTGTGGAAACTCTTATTAAAGAAGGAATGAGAATTATTTAGAAGTTTTATGTCATCATCTATAATTAACTAAAACCATTGGCCAAAGTCATCAGAATCAACATTTTTGATGGACAAGCCGGACCTAATAACTATCAACCCCTCCCCCACCAAATGGAGACACCAGTTAACCACTGTGATAAAAGATAAGCGATGCCTTAGAGGAAATTATGGAAATTGATTATGCAATGCAACTCTTATAATAAATCTTTTTTTTGAAAGGCAAGCAGGGTTGAATGGACCCTTACCATATTTATTAACCACGCATAAACAAAAACAAAAACAAAAACAAAAAAGAGCACTAACAAGCTAGAGCTCTCAAAATCAACAGGGAAGACTAAGTAGAAATAAGAAAGAAAGACTCAAACCAAACAAACAAGACAGAACAAGGAAAGGCAATTAACTCTAAACCAGGAATCCAAAAGCAACATTCATGGAAGACTTTTCCTTGACTCTTGATATAATGATGTTTATCAAGGCGCTTTCAAGTTTCATTTTATTCTCAAAAACTCTAGCATTTCTCTCAGCCCATATCACATCCACGAATACTTTCAGAATCAGTAACAGCCTATAAGAAGAGGCTTCCTTCCATCTAGTTCTTCTGAAGACTCTATTCCATTCAGCACTACCATTCAATATTGGCTCAGAAAATCCTCCATACAATAGAATAGCTTTCCAGATTCTTTTAGTAACCAAACAATCAAAATAAAGGTGAGAGCCATCTTCAATATGATTATTGCCGAAGTTACACATCAAGTCCACAGCAAAGCCTCTCCTACATAATTTATCCTTGGTCACGAGAGCATTTCTTAGGACTTTCCATAAAAGGAAGTTCAGTTTTTGAGAAGTGTTTGTGTCCCAGACTCTAGCATGCCATCTAAAGATCGGGCTATTCTCATCTCTTATCAAAGCTTTATAAATTCTTGAAATGGAGTGGCACTCAAGATTAGCAGTCCATACATATCCATCATCACCAGAAGGATACTTCTTGCTTTTCACAACTGCCCACAGCTGATTGATGATAGGGTTGGAGGAGTAAGGCAAAACAATTTCACCATTATATAAATAATCAACAGCCTTGGCATTATCAGGGATGCCAGATTGATTCCTCTGCTCATAGGAGAGCAAATCATGCAATATAATTCCTCTTCCCACCCATGGTTCAAACCAGAATTTAGATTTACTGTCAGGACCAAGCACAAGATGGACATGAGGAAGTAAAATGCCCCTGAGTTTAAGGATAGATCTCCACACCCATCCACACAGAGGAGAGGGTTCAAATTTCCAGAAGTTCTTATTGCCAAGGTGATGATGCCTAGCCCATTTAACCCACAAATTAGGTTCTTCATTAATCAGATTGTCAAAGTGCTTAGAAAATGCAGCTTGATTCCAAGTCTTCATACATTTTATTCCCAATCCACCATATTTTAGAGGTTTCTCCAATTTCGCAAAAGCAATAGGAATGAGTTTTGTAGAATACATATCCCCAGTCCATAGAAAATGATTCATAGCTTTCCTGATGCTAGCTAAAAGTGCACAAGGTAATATAAAGCACTTGCACCAATAAACAGTCATAGCATGTATTATAGATTTTATGATTGTGGTTCTGCCAGCCTGAGTTAGCTTATTGCTTGCCCATCTATTCATAGCTTCAGTTATTCTTTCGAACAGAGGCCAACAAGCAGTTGCTCCAATTTTCCTAGAGCACAAAGGGATACCCAGATGCATGGTACCCTCAGGAAGATTAGGAAGTTGACTTTCATTGTGTATGTTTTGATTGTCAGTGTCATTGAGACCTGCCACCATTAGGAATGACTTGCTTCTGTTGACTTGAAGACCAGTGCACTTCTCAAAAGTATGAAGGATGCCTTTGACACATTCCATAGAAGAAGCAGCAGGCTTAATAAACAGAATAACATCATCTGCAAAAAGAAGTGAGGTGATGAGAGGATTCCTACATTTGGGATGCAACTTGAAATTGTTGTTCCTGACTTGACTGTTAATAAGCTGGGTAAAGAATTCCATCACAATTATGAACAAATAAGAAGACATTGGGTCTCCCTGTCTTATTCCTCTCTGACTTCTAAAATATCCAACAGTACCACCATTGTAACATAATGAGAAGGAGACCGTTGAAATGCATGTATATATCCAGCTGACAAAGTGGCAAGGAAACCCCATTAATCCCATAATACCAGTCAATGTATATATCCAGCTGACATTGAGGGTAGGAGTGACGGTCGGTGGCAGCATGAGAGGAAGTAGGCAGCAATAAAGAATGTGAGCAAGCAAGCGTGACATGCGTAAAGAAGAAATTGTTTTTTGGTCTCCCGTTCGATGTTACCCTAGGAACGGTCTCTCTTGCTATGCTTTGGGCCGAGCATAATCAGTATGATCCAATATTTATGGTTGCAAACTCTTTTATAACCACAATGGACTAAACACTTATTCAAAAGAAATACTTGAATGTTAAAATGTACTCATGTGTGTGTATGTGTATGTTTATATGTATAGATGTATGTATGTAGGTATGTATGTGTGTCTATGTATGTACATGTGTATGTATGTACGTACACATGTGTGTGTGTAGACACACACGCGCGTGCGTATCATAGAAACAAAAAAAATAGTTTTATTGCGTATAAGATTTATTATAACGGGGTTTAGGTAAACTAATCTACACCAAATCTCAATCTCTCTTATCAAAATCTATGGTGAATAATAGTATCCATCTAATTTATTTGTGTTTATTTTTGACTATGCTTGATTTTCGAATTATGGTGATGATATGTCATGTTTGGATAGTTTATATCATTATTTGATTGAATGATAATTTATTGAAATTTTTATTGAATTATTCTTAAGGGTTGTAAAGGTAAAAACCTAGTTTTTGATCTCCAGTTGACTTGAAATTTGACTATGTTATGTAAAACATTATTTTGGAGATGATTTTGTAATTTCATAATTTCTTAAAAAACCTTACTCCGGAGAGTATCGCTAGGGGATAGAGATGGCTCTCCACAACCAATCCCTCTTTTAGCCAGCCCAACATAGAGCATCAATCCCCCGAGCATTCTCACATTTTCGAGGGATAACCGCTCCACGTCTTAAAGGTTACACAGCGCAGCTTGCTATCCTATGATGGGAATAATGTTTATTTCGGGTTTTAATTATTAAAAATAATGAAATTAATATTTTTGTTTGGAAATTTTTATATATGAAAGAAGATGAAAAATAAGATTTTTGGTATTTTTGAGGATTTTTCCTAAGTGATTAGGAATTTCTATGAATTTTGATGATAGAAAAGCTTTTAATTAATTTTAACTAATGAAATTAATTATAAAGGTTTACAAATTGTTTTGGGAAAGTAAAATGTGATCTTCTAATAAATTTTGAAAAGAATATAAAAAGAGAATTTGTTATCCAATAAAAATTTGACAAGAAGAAAGAGTTGGTGGAAAATATTATCTTTGAAGGGAACTAATTCAGTTTTTAAACTATTTATAGAAATATCATTCCACATTTTAGACTTACAATATCCTTTGGTTGATGAAACTCTATATCCTATTTTAGACTTACGATGTCCTTTGGATGTGGACTTACGATATCCTTTGGTTGTGGATTTACGATATCCTTTGGCTGAAGACTTACGATATCCTTTTGCTGAAGACTTACGATATCCTTTGGCTGATAAAACTCTATATCCTATTTTAGACTTACGGTATCCTTTGGCTGAGGACTTACGACACCTTTTGGCTGATGAAACTCTATATTATATTTCAGATTTACGACATCCTTTGGTTTATGATAGACGATATCCTTTGGCTGATGACTTACGATACCCTTTGGTTGATGAAACTCCATATCCTATTTTAGGCTTACATTATCCTTTGGTTGATGACAGACGATATCCTTTGGCTGATGTTTTACGATACCCTTTGGTTGATGAAACTCCATATCCTATTTTAGGCTTACGATATCCTTTGGCCAATGAATTACGATATTCTATTTTAGACTTACGATAACTTGTTTGATGTCATCTATTTAGGCATACGAAAACCTGTTTGATGCCATCTGTTTAGACTTACGATGGCCTGTCTGATGACATATGTTTAGGCATACGACAACCAGTTTGATGCCATCTATTTATGCTTACAACAACCTATTTGATGCCATCTGTTTAGACTTACGATAACCTGATAGATGCCATCTGTTTATGCATACGACAACCTGTTTGATGCCATATGTTTTACACTTACGACATCCTATGCTATTGAAACTCTTTATCATATTTTAGAGTTACAAAACCCTTGTAACTTTACAAAGTCGACACCCCTTGTTCTATAGAGGTGGAACCTTATGTTTTAGATTCTATGTAAAGTTGTTAGTGCTTTGGGACAAGATTTTGGCTACGTAATGGGTGATATTTTCCTTGTTTTAAAGAATGATTTTAAGCGGTATCAATGTTAGAGATAAATGGTTTCAAGGAAATAAATGGTGTTTTAGCCCAATTTTTGTGTGAAATCTGCAAATGGAAAATATTACTTAATTTTAAGTAATTTTATTGTATATGTGACTATTGATTGAACATATTTTACCGAATAATTTTATGTGTTCTTGTCATCAATTGATCCGTTAAATTTACAGATTTCATCATTGTCATATCACATTTCATTACCCAATACTGCATCTTGAATTTAAGGAAAGAATTACTAGTTAGGTTGCTTCAATAGTGAGTATGGTTAGACTGAGCTTCTATGTGAGTAGAATTGCATCTAGGAGATCAGATAGATTAATTGTGTTAGGATGCCTAGAACTAATCAAAAAGATATGACTCATGGATTTAAAACTAGATAAGAGTTTATGTGGAACTTATGTAGGGTAGAGCTTTATGCTTCAGCCGTTAGCTCCCAGTTGGTAACGGTCTACGATTCCAGTGCATAGAGCTTTGTCAATAGTGAGACCAAAATATGGATGTACATAGAAAGGAACTCGTAGTTCTATATGCTCATTGTATTATTTAATTGGATTTTCCGCCTAACTGTATTGGGAGATTTTGAGATATTTGGTTGTGTTTTGGCCTAAGTCGGCCTGATAGCGTAACGAACGGGATTTTCGACCCTCGAAATCGACATCAATACGTCCACTGTATCGACTGCTGAGTAGTTGAGTGCCGGAAATACCAGTTCATTAGGGGTGAAAAATAAAAAGGTAGAAGAAAAGAAGAAAAACAACACAGAATCTCACAATCACAGCGGAACAAAATATAATATATAATAACAGATTTTAAATACTAGAACTGTACTGTTAATATACATACCACTATCAGAGTACAATAATTCAGTACATCAATCTGGATGGTTTAATAACTCGTCCTGATATTCATAACTCACGCAGCGGAAATAACCAAGTATGTGATATACGTCTGAACTCCTCTAGCTCGTCTCCAAAGCTCCATAACATTCTAACCTGAATCTGTAATACTCGGTCTGACCCGAGCATTATAATAAAATAACACCCGAGTCAGTCTGGAAAACCAGCGTGAGAAAAATACACTCAATTTGAATTATTAACTTTTCAAAATCCTTTGAAAAATAAAGGTATCTCATAAGACCACGTCACAAATAAACATAACGGGTTTTTCCCCTTACGATATACAAAACACTTTATAGAAAATCCAGTGATATTATAATAGTGTCTAAATACAATTACTTATTCAAATAGCTGAAATTGTTACATTAATTAAATTCCAGCATACTAGGCTCTACAAACAAAACCGTAAGCTTGTATTAGAGAATGGATTCCAACGAATGACTGGGCCACTGGGGTACCGCCCGTCACAGTTTACCTCTAGAACAATGTACCGAGGACTACGCTGGGATCCCCTGCTACACAAGACCGGTCTACCCCTAACCTGGATAGACCGAATATGTTATCACCCCGGGTGTTCCCACCCTTACCATCGAGCGCTTCTTCTTTCATAAATACCCATATCTATGATAAATAGGGTTCCGAGGACATCTAGAAAAGTGATAACATACCCTACTTGGGTGCGACCCACTTAGTCTTGCAGCATCTCCCTGTTTTAGTCATTCCCAGTTGATGAGGCTCGAGGCTAAGCGTTACCTTTCAAGGAACGATTTCTCTTAGAATGCTCATCGTCCTCCAATGACGATGTTCTGATAGCATTCGTTCATACAAGTTGCCCTGGGTCTGGACAAACCGAATCACCTTCATGGTATTCATTCGTAACGTTCAACCGGATCGAAGTTGTTTCGGATAATTAAATCCGATCCCGGTCTCTTCGAAGCGATTAACGAAATTGGCCAAAATTGATAGTCGGTTATTTAACTATCAACACACATCCATAAACAATCATCAGGCCTTTTTATAAATTTTCCAAAATTTATTTCAAAATATCCTTATAAGATATTACTTTCAGTTCTTCAACACTTGAAAACAGTTTTCAATTCCTCATATCTTCAACGGAATATTTCCACCCTTTTTAAACACTTAGAATATTTTATTTTTTTCCACTTCATTTTATATTCAACACTTAGGAGGTATTCAATTTATTTCCCATTTCTTTTCTCAAAATCATTTACAAATTTTATTTGTAATTCCTTGACTAGTTTATAACGAATTCTATAAATTCCGGAATTCTGTAATTAATCCCTTTAATATTTCCAAAGCCAATTTTACTTGCTTATAAACTCAATTTTCCCTTTGTACTTCTTTATGAAATCTATTTCATTCATCGAAGTTCACCTTTATCAACTACTTCAAAAAAATTCTTACTTCTCTTCCCAATCCTATTTTAAGAATTTTTTTTAAAATCCCATCTACTGAATATCCCCATTTTTAGACTTCCAAGAGGTTTTATAAATAAATTTAAAACATTTCAAAAACTCTATATATATACATATGTAAATAAAAATAAGTATTTAAAAGAAAATAATAATAATTTGTTTTTAAGACATATTCAAATAATTATTTAAAATATTGAAAACACTTTCTTATAACATCGCTTTTCAAAAGTTTTAAACATTTAGGATTTTTATTAAAATAGATATTAAGTGTTTAAAAATTCACCTCCGAAGTATTTCAATACTAACTAACTTTAAAATTACATAGTTTAATAAATAAGAATTTTCCTTCTTATAAAACTTAGCTTATCAATAAAATAAAATTTTAAATCTCAATAACCAAATTTCAATTTATAAATTCTTCTTGATTTCCACCACACAACTTCCCTTTCAGTCTCCTTAACCATTTTCGCTTCAAAATAGTTTTCACTACTTTTCTCTCACCCTATTTCCATATTTTTAATATGAATTCTTCCTGTAAATTTTATATTTCCCATTTACCACCAGATATCAATTTTCTTTATTTATAAACATCGTTTTTAAATTTTATAACTTCTTTAAGTTTCACTAAAATAATCTCATTTATAAAATTTCATTTTTTTATACATTCAATTTCTTATAAATTCCATTTGCCAATCTAATTTTAATATCGATTTCAACTTCTTTCTATATTTCTTAAATATCATTTTTAAATTCCAATCTCAAAAATCCCTTTATAAAATTTTATTTTTAAATCTCTATTTAAAATATATTTTTCCCGCATTATTTTTTATGATCAAAAATCTATTTTTGCTTATTCAAATTAGTCCCTTTTAAATATCCAAATTTCGATGTATATATTTTAAAATATATATATATATATATATATATATTTATGGTATTTAATATACCCAAATTTAATTTCCATGCCATTATAACATTTAAAAATTTTCATCACACAATAATCCAGCAGATTATTCATTCACATCATATATTTTTATATATATGAAAACACAAAATATTTTTGAGGAATCCAGTTGGATTCCTCCAACCTGTTTCCCTGCATCCACAGATGTTAGATAACAATAAAAATACCAATCCCACTTCGAGGAGGATATCGCGGTATATAGGGTCATCCGCTATTATGCAGGGCGTATAGGGTCTCATCCGCTATAATGTGCGGGAATATCACTCAAATACTAATATATATATATATACTACTATATATATATATTTATCCTTCAACAAATAATAGTTTCCAACTCAAATAGGCATCCAAAAATTAATGTTTAACTACTTAAAAATTAACCCGATAATCCAAATGAGTGAGGAATCTTTCTCACCTTGATTTTTTAAAGTTTACAGTCCATCCCAAATTTAATTTCGTATCCTACGTCATTTCGAATCCACGCCACTGACTTCGTGATTTTTGAACCTAGCATTCAAAAAGTTATACGATTTTTGACATATGAATTCAACAACTAATTTAGCACTAAATTTCAATTATCCTATATATACCTTAACAACCCCTTCTTAACTGCTCAAGCTCGCCTAAGAACTCGACTGCGACAAGCTTTCAGGCACGGCCCACGACTGAACCTCTCCACCGATTCCCAAAAGGTCGACCAACACCGCTGTCGTTTCATCGATCAACCTGCCTTCGCGAAGGTTCGCGACCTCCACTGCCACGCCAGTGCCTTCCCCATGAGCCGAACCCCGACCTGGCCATGAACAGCATCCGCCTCGCATCTCACAACACCCCACTTCGCCACGTGCCGATCGCGGTTGCCAAATCGAGCCGCTATCGCTCACAACCCATCGCCAAGCTCCCTCCCTATCGCCACCATCAATGACCCACTGTCTCTTGAACTCCAGGTGAGTCGCCGCCTTCATCGCGTTGCCTCTATCGTGATTTCCAAATAACCGATGCCCCAGGTCGAGCTCGAGAAATCGCGATCTCCCTCTTCATCTGTATATATATATATTTGAATCGATTTGAGCGAATAATTCCTTTTAGTGATTTCGGTTTTCGAACAGTAAGGAGAAGAGGTTATATCGAACGAATAATTTGATTTTATCTGAAAAGAGAGAGAGGACGTGATTTTAAAAGTAGAATGGAGGGGGAATAAGAATTGATGTTGGTGTGTAAGATGAAGGCTACGGTGTTTTTTTTCTTAAAGGAAGGAGAAAGCTTTGATGTGAATGCAGTCAATCAATATAAATATAAATATTTTATATTATTTAAATTTTAAAATGTCTCGATTACATAGCTCAAAATCTCGAATCCCTATCGAGGCGTGCCACTAGGCGTTCATAATGTTATACCCCTATTCCGAATGCGATGGAAAAGGTTTCGAGTCCTAATTCGATCGTATGGAGATGATAGCTTTTTGGACCCAATTATTATATTTAATTTAATATTAATTTCAACCTGTTTCTATCCCGTATGACCAAATTTTAACTCCAAACGCTACGAAATTTGAAATCCGATAATAATACACTATTACAGATCCAATGGAACTGTTTTCGTCGAATTCCGAGACTGTGCCTCGGAAAGCTATTTTTAAATATCAATTTAAACGATATATTTTTAAAACTGAACAAATCACTTTTAAATTCTATTTTAAACCTTTTATTATCTTCATTATTATTAATATAAATTTTACAAGCCTTTAAATAATTTTTATCGGGCTTAAAACTCAAGATACAATAATTTGACCAATAAACTTCAATAATTAAATTATCCAATAAATTGCTATATTTGCATTTCTGAATTCATTTTATAAATAAACCCAATTTTCATATTCAAAAACAATATATAATTCAAATTCAATATTTAAAACCATTTAAATATTCAAAATCGAACAATAAAAAATCCGGATCGTTACATTCCTCCCCCCTTAAAAGAATTTCGTCCTCGAAATTGCTAAGGTAGAAAGAATGCCCTAAACCCATTAACTTTTCCAAAACCACTTAGTGAAAATTTGATTTTTCACTTTTCAAATCTTTTAGTTTCAACCAAACAACTATTTTTCAATTTCTAATTCAAAATTCCTTTGTTCCAATTATAATTCAAGATTCAATTGTCGTTAACAAAATTTTTCCAAAAATTTTCTAACACCCTAAATTTTTGAAATTTTTTGACAGAGTCTCCTTTGTACGGAGAGCATTTTCCAATATGACAAGAGAGATAAATATATATACATCGACCCACACGGTCGGAAAACAAAAATATATATCAGTATTTATATATTTGTTGTATTTAATCCGAAAACGTACCTTATTTTAGCATTTTTAAGCAAGCAGCTTATTTATTTTGCAATTCACGTAATCAAAGTCAAGCAAAACAACACCAGGTACCTGTACTTACTCAATTCAAACACGCAAGTACCAAATATATGAAATTCCATGACATTTCATTTATTTCAATAGTTAAAACACATAAGTTTCATAAGCAATGCATGCTAAACAATTATTTATAAGCAATTATAAGGTTCCGATACTAATTTAATTGCTTTCAACTCATTCCTATATCATTTCATCCAATTTGAATGATTTACAATTCACTTACATGCATTCAATTTATTTTTAAGCCAAACAAACTCACATCCATCTCAAATTGATTTAAAAATCAATGTTATTCACTTCTATCTATTCATAGAATTTTATTTACTTTAGTCTGCGTTGAACAACAATTTTTCTATGCAAATTTGGCGCTATTCATTTAATAAAATAACCATTTCAGCTTATAGGTATTTTAAATTGATTCTAATCAATTTATATTTAATTCTATTCCATTTCCAATTGATTCTCAATCAATTTATTTTGCATTCCATTCAATTCACTTTTACTATACTCAAATCCATTTAATTTAGCTCAAAAACATTCCATGTTGTTATATTAAATAACCATTTCACAAATTAATTTAAGCCAAGCTTCCATTTAACATATTTGCTTAAGTTAATTTATTTACTTCAATCATTTCAACTCCATAACTTAAGTTTATTTCATTTCAACCAACTTCCATCCCGTTTACTAGTTAGTTAATTAATTAGTTCATTCATTTAATATACTTCAAATTCAATTTCATATCAAATTCATTTTTAAATTCATTTAAATGATATCAAGGCCATATTCAATTTATTTATACTCAAATTGGATCTATTTATAACTTAAGCCATTTTTATTTCAATCCAATTCCATTTTATTCGTTCACATTTCAAAATATATTTAATTCGTTTACATTTTGTCGAATTTCAATTTATACTCAAGTTCCCCATTCAATTTCTGATTTTTATTCAAAAATCACTTCAACCAATTTACTTGAGTTCAAATTTGTTTTATAATTCAAGTTTGGGTTTTTATTTCGTTTCCAAAATATCAAACTCATTTTATTTTAGCTTATCTATTCCAATTTTCAATTTTACAAGTCACACAACTTATTTTTCATATTTCCATCAATTATATACTCGACTATATTCCCATTTTATTTTTAACTCGAGAATATACATTCCTTTATCGCCTAAATATATTTTTATTCCGTTAACTTAAAATTTTATAAGCTATTCCAATTTATTTATTCACAATTCCAAGTCTTCACCTGAATTTTATTTCATTCAAAATCTTATCCATATGGTTTTATAATATTCTACAATTCAAATTTTTATACTTACTTCAATTCGATATTATTACTACTCCAATTCGAATTTTATAACCGATAGTTATATAGTCACTTTATGATTCACATTTACATATTTCAATTCAATTTTATGTCTCAATCCAATCTTATTTTCAATTTAATTCAACTTCAGCTCAATTTTACTTTAGCTTAAGTTAAATTTCATTCATTTTAACTTTCTCAAGTTAAAATTTAATTCCGAAATTCAATTCCACACTTTTCTCTCTTCTTTAAAATTATTCTAAATTTTATAAGTTCATAACTTATTTTCCAATGATCTCTAAATTATATAAATAAGGATTCCAGAATTCAAACACCCGGCATTTTTCAAATCATCTTGAAATCTCAAATATTCCCGAAATCACACTTTTACATTTTAAACCAAACCTGGTTTTTATCCAAAACGAATTATCTTTGGAATTTTCAAAACAAGACTGGTTTGCCCAACAAACCTAAACAAATCAATTTCGGTAGCAATCCGTCACTTAGAAACTCGAAAATGAATACCGATGATGCTGCATTCATCACCAGAATTATTTTCTAGCGACTGAAGTGAGTTCAGTGCTATATCTCTTCCAAAATCCATTTTAAAACAATTTCCTTTCGAAAATATTCAGAAATAGTAGTCTTATTATTATTTTCCACACCACTTTGAAAAAATATTTTTTTCAAACTTTCCGGGATTTAAATTTCCAGATTCCGGTTTAAATCCAATTTTAATCATAATCCATTTGTATAATTTATACTATACAAATTTTCATTTGGTTATATAAATCATTTTCAAGTTTTATAATCTTATTTTATTATAATATTATCATCCAAATATTCCAAATATATATAAAATTTCAAAAATTATTTCCTTTATATAAAAATATGGTTTGGGTAAAATTATTTCATTTAACCACTTTTTAAAACAACACTATGTCTGTTTGCCTAGTTTAAGAGTTTAGAAATCCCTATCGATATAGTTGTCCAGACTGTACCGACCAAAATTTTTAAACACTCAACCGATAAGTCGACACAATATAAAATAATTTATATTCACTAACAAATACGCGCTTATATCTATTAATACTCTCAAGCTTATTCTAGAGTACTACTGACTCTATCTCTAATGAGTAATCCTTACCAGAGCCAAGGTTCTCGCTTAACCTTCAACTCTAATACCAACTGTAACGAACATGATTTTCGACCCTCGAAAATCGACATCAATACGTCCATTGTATTGAATGTCGAGTAGTTGAGTGCCAGAAATACCAGTTCATTAGGGGTGAAGAATAAAAAGGTAGAAGAAAAGTAAGCAAAACAACATAGAATCTCACAATCGCAGTAGAACAAAATATAATATATAATAACAGATTTTAAATACAAGAATTGTACTGTTAATATACATACCACTATCAGAGTACAACAATTCAATACATCAATCTGGACAGTTTAATAACTCGTCCTAATATTCATAACTCACACAGCGGAAATAACCAAGTACGTGATGTACGTCTGAACTCCTCCAGCTCGTCTCCTGAGCTCTATAGCATTCTAACCTGAATTTGTAATACTCGGTCTGACCCGAGCATTATAATAAAATAACACCCGAGTCAGTCTAGAAAACCAGCGTGAGAAAAACACACTCAATTTGAATTATTAACTTTTCAAAATCCTTTGAAAACAAAGGTATCTCGTAAGACCACGTCATAAATAAACACGACGGGTTTTTCCCTTACGATAACCAAAACACTTTATAGAAAATCCAGTGATATTATAATAGTGTCTAAATACAATTACTTATTCAAATAGCTGAAATTGTTACATTAATTAAATTCAAGCATACTAGGCTCTACAAACAAAACATAAGCTCGTATTGGAGAATGGATTCTAACGAATGACTAGGCCACTGGGGTTCCGCCCGTCACAGTACACCTCTAGAACAATGTACCGAGGACCACGTCGGGATCCCCTGCTACACAAGATCGGCCTACCCCTAACCTGGATAGACCGAATATGTTATCACCCCGGGTGTTCCCACCCTTACCATCGAGCGCTTCTTCTTTAATAAATACCCATATCTAAGATAAATAGGGTTCCGAGGACACCTCGAAAAGTGATAACATACCCTACTTGGGTGCGACCCACTTACCCTTGCATCATCTCCCTGTTTTAGTCATTCTCGATTGATGAGGCTCGAGGCTAAGCGTTACCTCTCAAGGAACGATTTCTCTTAGAATGCTCATCGTCCTCCAATGACGATGTTCTGATAGCATTCGTCCATACAAGTTGCTCTGGGTCTGGACAAACCGAATCACCGTCTTCATCATCTTCATGGTATTCATTCGTAACGTTCAACCGGATCGAAGTTGTTTCGGATAATTAAATCCGATCCCGGTCTCTTCGAAGCGATTAACGAAATTGGCCAAAATTGATAGTCGGTTATTTAACTATCAACACACATCCATAAACAATCATCAGGCCTTTTTACAAATTTTCCAAAATTTATTTCAAAATATCCTTATAAGATAGTACTTCCAGTTCTTCAACATTTGAAACAGTTTTCAATTCCTCATATCTTCAATGGAATATTTCCAACCTTTTTCAACACTTAGAATATTTTATTTTTTTCCACTTCATTTGATATTCAACACTTAGGAGGTATTCTATGTATTTCCCATTTCTTTTCTCAAAAACATTTACAAATTTTATTTGTAATTCCTTGACTAGTTTATAACGAATTCTATAAATTTTGGAATTCTTTAATTGATCCCTTTAATATTTCCAAAGCCAATTTTACTTGCTTATAAACTCAATTTTCCCTTTGTACTTCTTTATGAATTCTATTTAATTCTTCGAAGTTCACCTTTATCAACTACTTCGGAAATTTTCTTACTTCTCTTCCCAATCCTATTTTAAGAATATTTTTTTAAAATCCCATCTACTGAATATCCCCATTTTCGGACTTCCGAGAAATTTTATAAATAAATTTAAAACATTTCAAAAACTATATATATATATACATAAGTAAATAAAAATAAGTATTTAAAAGAAAATAATAATAATTTTTTTAAGACATATTCAAATAATTATTTAAAATATTGAAAACACTTTCTTATAACATCGCTTTTCAAAGCAGTTTTAAACATTTAGGATTTTATTAAAATAGATATTAAGTGTTTAAAAATTCAACTTTGAAGTATTTCAGTAATAACTAACTTTAAAATTACATAGTTTAATAAATAAAAATTTTCCTTCTTACATAAAATTTAACTTATCAATAAAATAAATTTTTAAATCTCAATAACCAAATTTAAATTTATAAATTCTTCTCAATTTCCACCACACAACTTCCCTTTCGGTCTCCTTAACCATTTTCACTTCAAAATAGTTTTTGTTATCCAGCCTTTTGGCAAGGCCGTGACACCAAGAACTTAACTGGAAACCAATGATAGTCCGTCCCGAAGATCGGTTATACACAGGTTCACTATGTATACTGGCGAATTTTATCCGAGTCCGAATCGAGCTACAATTGACAAGGCATTTCAAGCAAAGCAATGAAAGCCAACATTCCCAATTTCAAGTCAATCAGAGTTCGTATGCTCAAGAAATGATCGATGCAAATCAAGCGATAACCTTGTTCGCATCCATCAAGCAATCAAGGAAAAACTTCCTTCATATCGATCTTGTTCGTATCCATCAGATGCGCATGGTTTCATATCGATTAGGGGAGTACCATTTCGTATCCATCCATCCTCATACTACTTCGCATCCATCGTCTCCAGCTTGTTCGTATCGATCAACCAACGTCCACTTCGTATCCATCGAAGCCATTCAAAGCCGCTACTTCGTATCGATCCATTAACACACACTGCACTCGTATCGATCGGCCAGTGATCGATGCGAATAGTACAAGATTGATCGGTGCGAAATGCACTTATGTTGATCGATACGAAATAGGGCAGCGACGATCAATATGAACAGGACATCAAATAATGGATACGAACAGGGCTGAGCTGGGTCGATATGAACGAGGCACATCCATAAGATAGACTCAGTTGCTCGACATAAAATGTGGATCGATCCTAAAAGCAAGCACCACGTCATCAGACATCACGTGCATAACCATCGATACGAAGCTATCGATACGAACAACATCGATACGAATTCAACAGCCTTTGAAAAATCCAAACTTGTGTCGATCATAACTCAAAATCTACAAGTCCAAATGCCACTAAATTTTCACAGGAGCTTGCGTACATCCTCAAGAATGTTTATGATCGATCTCGACTCGATTGGACGAAATACTGATCGATACAAAATTCGTTCGTATCGATCACGGATCGAGTGCAAACAGCATGGGATCGATCGTGTGGGCCCACCCACGTGAGAGAAGATGTCTTCCAAGATCTGAGCAAGATATTTGCAGCCTACGCCTATAAATAGCGACCCTGGACCTACAAAAAATGGACTTTTGGCTCTTCTACGTCCAGAGTATGTCGAAATCACTATTGTACTCGAATTCTACTGTTGTAACACATTGTAACCAGCAAGCAAAAATCAATAAAGTCAATCATTTCATAGTGGACGTAGGCCATACGCCGAATCACTCTAAGTTCGTGTGTTTCTGTGTGTTTTTCTTGCTTATTATTGGTGTGTTTGTTAGATTTTCCTCCTTTTCCATTTATATTCTTCATTTTATCTCTTCAAACAAATCCGAAGAGTGTTGTGCCCAATTTTGGTACAAACACAGTGGTGCTTTCACTGAGAAAACCCCATTTTTCTCCTGCTCGTTGGATCTACTATCGATATCGGATTGCAAAAATCTGAGAAGAAGATCCAGATTTCAAGTTTAAAGTTCTTCCATCCTATTCATATTTGCATCAAGTCTAGGAAAGAGCTTCGCTATCCATCATGGTTAACACTCAGACTACTTCAACTGTCGTAGATCCAAAAGGACGGGACAGACAGAACCCCGTACAACTACATCTTGCCGATCGGAATGCTGCCGGACCATCAGATCCGCAAGACCTTGTCACTAGGGAAGAATTTCAATTGCTAATGCAAGAGCTTACTCAAAGCCGCCAACAGCTTACTCAGCAACTGTTTGCCAACACAGAACTGACCAATAACCTAAACCGTCAAAGACGGAGGAGATCCAGAAGGGATCAGGCTTCCTATTCATCCACTAAAAGTTCAGCCTCTTCTGACTTTAATCATAGATCCACGTGCCCATGGCTGGATGGAAGTTACACACAAGCTACTGGGCATCATCACACATTGAATCTTGGGAAACCGAGAGTTGGCCCGTCAACCAGCCATCAGACTGGACCCTCCTCCCGAGGAGGTGCTGCCCCATATCACCTTACCGACAGCCGCACTACCATTGCTACTGAATTGGGAGTTGATGTTCAGAACTGAACGGATCCGACCCACCGCTAATGCAACCATACTCCTGAGCCTTATGTCCCTGAAGACATAGAACCAAGGAGGCGAGACATGGACCATCGACCGCGACCGGCCCCTCCTCGCATTGTGGAACCCGACCACACCTTAGCCCAACATGCTCAAAATGTCCAGATGCTGGACATCCCAACGATGATCCGTCAAATGTCCGTGAAAGTCAGGGTCTTACTAACGACGACTGGGGAATCTCCCGGAGTCATACCGCTTTCACCGATGATATACTCTATGCTGAACCACCTCGGCGATTCAGGATGCCAACTCTACCCGTTTATGAAGGGAGCTCTGATCCTAATCAACATATCTTAAGTACGAATGTTTGATGAATGCTGCACGAGCCGATGATGCGATTAAATGACAAAGCTTCCCGATTTCCCTAGGGGGCATAGCAACTATGTGGTTTACCCGTTTACCACCTCGATCTATCTCGTGTTTTGACCAGTTGGAAACAAAGTTTATTGAGCAGTTTCGCATGCATGTCGCAAGGCCGAAAGATGTTAATACTTTGTCTAGTGTCACTCAAGCCCCTGGAGAGACACTCAGACGTTATCTGGAGAGATTTCATGCTGCATGTGCTGAGATTAGTAACCCCAATGATAAATCAATTCTAATGGCACTAACTAAGGGTATCGATCCCGATTCCGAGTTCGGCAACTGGTTGAGCGGAAAATCTCCTGCATCATTGGACCGTTTCTATTCCAAGGCAGCCCAATTCTTGAGAAGGGAGGATGCAAAATAGTCTATCACCATTTATATTTCCCATTTATCACCAGATATCAATTTTCTTTATTTATAAACATCGTTTATAAATTTTATAACTTCTTTGAGTTTCACTAAAATAATCTCATTTATAAAATTTTATTTTTTATACGTTCAATTTCTTATAAATTCCATTTGACAATCTATTTTTAATATTGATTTCAACTTCTTTCTATATTTCCCAAATATCATTTTTAAATTCCAATCTCAAAAATTCCTTTATAAAATTTTATTTTTAAATCTCTATTTAAAATATTTTTTTCCCGCACTATTTTGTATGATCAAAAATCTATTTTTGCTTATTTAAATCAGCCTTTTAAATACCCAAATTTCGATGTATATATTTTTAACTTAAAAATCCCTTTTTAATTACTTAAAATTTTAAAATAATATTTATGGCATTTAATATACCCAAAATTAATTTCCATGCCATTATAACATTTAAAAATTTTCATCACACAATAATCTAGCAGATTATTCATTCACATCATATATTTTTATATATATGAAAACGTTAGATATTTTTGAGGAATCCAGTTGGATCCCTCCAACTTATTTCCCTGCATTCGTAGATGTTAGATAACAATAAAAATACCAATCCCACTTCGAGGTGGATATCGCAGTATATAGGGTCATCCGCTATTATGCGGGGCGCATAAGGTCTCATCCGCTATAATGTGCGGGAATATCACTCCAAATACTAATGTATATTAAATATACTACTATATATATATATATTTAACATTCAACAGATAATAATTTCCAACTCAACCAGGCATCCAAAAATTAATGTTTAACAATTTAAAAATTAACCCGATAATCCAAATGAGTGAGAAATTTTTCTCACCTTGATTTTTTTAAATTTGCAATCCATCCCAAATTTAATTTCGTATCCTACGTCATTTCGAACCCACGCCACTGACTTCGTGATTTTTGAACCTCGCATTCAAAAAGTTATACGATTTTTAACATATGAATTTAACAACTAATTTAACACTAGATTTCAATTATCCTATATATACCTTAACAGCCCCTTCTTAACTGCTCGAGCTTTCCTAAGAACTCGACTGCGACAAGCTTTCGGGCATGGCCCATGACTGAACCTCTCCACCGAATCCCAAAAGGTCGACCAACACCGCTGTCGCTTCATCGATCAACCTGCATCGCCCCTTCCAGACTCTGGCTCGCCCTGCCTTCGCGAAGGTTCGCAGCCTCCATTGCTACGCCAGTGCCTTCCTCACGAGCCGAACCCCCACCTGGCCCTGAATAGCATCAGCCTCACATCTCACAACACCCCACTTCACCATGCACCGATCACGGCCACCAAATCGAGCCGCTATCGCTTACAGCCCATCACCAAGCTCCCTCCCTATCGCCACCATCAACGATCCACTGTCCCTCGAACTCCAGGTGAGTCGCCGCCTTCATCGTGTTGCCTTCATCATGATTTCCAAATAACCGATGCCCCCGGTCGAGCTCGAGAAATCGCGATCTCCCTCTTCGTCCGTATTTTTCTTGAATCGATTTGAACGAATGATTCCTTTTAATGATTTCAGTTTTCGAACAGTAAGGAGAAGAGGTTATATCGAACGAATAATTTGATTTTATCTGAAAAGAGAGAGAGGACATGATTTTAAAAGTAGAATGGAGGGGGAACAAGAATTGATGTTGGCGTGTAAGATGAAGGCTATAGTGTTTTTTTTGAAAGGAAGGAGAAAGCTTTGATGTGAATGCAGTCAATCAATATAAATATAAATATTTTATATTATTTAAATTTTAAAACGTCTCGATTACATAGCTCAAAATCTCGAATCCCTATCGAGGCATGTCGCTAGGCGTTCATAATGTTATACCCCTATTCCGAACGTGATGAAAAAGGTTTCGAGTCCTAATTCGATCGTATGGAGAAGATAGCTTTTTGGACCCAATTATTATATTAAATTTGATATTAATTTCAACGCGTTTCTATCCCGTATGACCAAACGATAACTCCAAACGCTACGAAATTTGAAATACAATAATAATACACTATTACGGATCCAATGGAACTGTTTTCATCGAATTCCGAGACTGTGCCTCAAAAAGCTATTTTTAAATGTTAATTTAAACGATATATTTTTAAAATCGAACAAATCACTTTTAAATTCAATTTTAAAACTTTTATTATCTTCATTATTATTAATATAAATTTTACAAGCCTTTAAATAATTTTTATCGGGCTTAAAACTCAAGATACAATAATTTGACCAATAAACTTCAATAATTAAATTATCCAATAAATTGTTATATTTGAATTTCTGAATTTATTTTGTAAATAAACCCAAATTTCATATTAAAAAACAATATATAATTCAAATTCAATATTTAAAACCATTTAAATATTCAAAATCGAACCACGAAAAATCCGGTTCGTTATAGATAGGTTATTAGTTGGCCTGTGAAAACTAATAGGTTTATAGTGACCCTAAGAATACTATGATTTGAGATAGAGAGACAATTTTATGAGATTAGGTAGATCGTGGGAGTGCAAAACCCTTGAAGACGGATTAGTCAGACTTACCCACATTGCATGCCTGCATATGACCATGTTATGTTTTTTTCTAATATTTATGGCAGTAGGTGCATGATTTATGATTAACATATTTGGATAAGATACTAGTGAGGGGAAAACCCGTTCCGCTCAGTAGCATGGTCTCATGAGATATCTATTTTGGTTCGAGATGCTATATTATTGTTCACATAAGACTTCTTGTCTGATTCGAAGTTTCTGTTTTTCCCCCTAAACTTTTGGGTAGTCATTTGAGTAGGTCAAGAGTAGGGATTTCCAAGTTAGACAAATAAACTTCCGAAGACATGCACGAGGCAAGTAGCTAATAGTAGGAGTTTTTATTTCCGCTATGTTGTTTTAAGCTTATGCTATGTTTGAGTGGATGTAATGAAGAAATTTATAACTCTCAAGTAGTTAGAGTCTGAATACCCAAGGGGCATCTTCATATGTCACACTTGGAATGTATTTATAATTATTATATTTTCTCCGAATGCTAGACCAAATGGGATTATGTAATGAATGTGAAATTTTTATTTTTGAAATGTAATAAGAAAGTTCATTCAATGAAATGTGTCTTGAAAATTTTCATATTCATGTGCTCCTGATATTATTGATATGATTAATATGATCATATTTCATCATTAGAATTAATAGTTTGGATGATTGCAACATTCGTAGCACTTAGTTTCGGACCTTAAAATGGGGGATGTTATAAATTGTTGTCGAAAAATAACTAGTGAATTTAACGATGATTGAAACAAACTATCTTATGAATTATCTCTTTCTTTATAAGTAAATTAGTTAACTATTTAATTATCATACTTCTAAAACATAGGCTATCCTACCTTCAAAGAACTTAGCTATTGTAAAAATAAAACCTTATGTTATTGCTCCTTTAAACCAATAATGTTAACATAAATCAATGTATACATAGCTATTATGTAACGAACCGGGTTTTTCGACCCTGAAAATCGACACTAGCACGTCCACTGTATTACATGCCGAGAAATCGGATGCCGAAAAATCCGATTGTTATGGAAAAAGAAAGAAGATAAGAAGAAAAACCCAATAACACAGAATCTTACAGCGGAACAAATAATCTATAATATACCATAAGTCTTTACACAAAAGCAAAACTGTAATCTGTGTATTTACAAACATCAATCAGAGTATGCTAACCTATTTCAGCCTGAACAGTTATAACAGCCTGTCCTCACAATTACTGAAAAACACAACAATGAATACAACAGAAATAACCATCTACGTGAATATGTCTCTGGGCCTCCAACTCGTCCCTTGAAGCTCCAAGTATCCAAACTAATCTGTAATATGCTTGGTCTGACCCGAGCATTATAATAAAATAACACCCGAGTCAGTCTGGAAAACCAGCGTGAGAAAAACAAACTAAACTAGATTTTAAGTTATATAAAAATCTTTGAAATCAAAGGTATCTCATAAGACCACGCCGCACATAAACAAGGAATGGTTTTTACCTTACGATAACCAAAACATTTCTATATAAAATCCATTTATATTACAATAATGTCTAGGGGTCAAAGTAATATATGAATATAGCTGAAATGCTTGCATCTCACATTCCAACATATTTGGTATATAATTAAAACCGTAAAGCTCATATTAGAGAATGGATTCCGACTAATGACTGAGCTATTGGGGTACCACCCATCATAGTAAACCTCTAGAACAATGTACCGAGATCGTACCTAAAGACCCTTACCAACACAGTACTGGCCTACCCCATGCTGGATAGTACCGAATATGTCATCACCCCGGTTGTTCCCAACCGTTTTACTGAGCTCATATGCATAATTGAATCTGGAAATATGAATGGTCATCTAGAAAGGCGATGACATACCCTAATGGGCGCGACCCACATAGCCCTGCTGCATCTCCCATGTTTTAGTCATTCCCGGTTGACGAGGCTTGAGGCAACGTTTACCTTTCAAGAACATCTATACTTAGAATGCTCATTGCCCTCCAATAACAATGTGCCAATAGAATTCATCCATACAAGTCTGTTCTGGGTCTGAACGAAACCGAATGCACTATTCCTACCACATCCATTATGGAATCACCCTCAGGATTAGTAGCGATTAGCCCTTGCACTTCACATCTTTACCTTCGATTCCATGCTCTTCATGATGCCTTCACTTCGAAACGCATTCGTCGGATCGAACTGGTTTTCTAATAACATATTCGATCCTGGTCTCTTCGAAACAACGTTCGATAATTTCTGGTAAATTCAACTCCGGTTCTTCAGGAAATAAACAGTCAAAGATAAGATCGGAGATCATCTCCTAACCGTTAGTGGACGAATTTCCTTATCATTGTCCTAGAAGAATGAAACGAGATTTAAACGCACAGTATAACATCATCGGAGATGACTGTGCCATATAACTCACGTGTTTCTCCTAGATATTTCCAAAGTTATGTTGGGTCCAATTTTGATAGTCGGTTATTTAACTACCAAATAACAAACATTCAATCAGGGATTTATTTCATAGGGAAAACCAACATTGGTTAAGTATATAAGTGTGACGACCGCCCATGACCCCTGCACCGAACCTAGAGATAGTGCGCTGTAAAGTGTGCCAGGCGACCATGGACGATTGTCAGGGTAAATTTAAACAACAGAATCTATCGTATTACTTACAGCACATGGACAAAATACAATAGAATATATACATAATGAAGCTTCACAGAATAGAATCTCATCAATAAAACTTCATAATAGTTGAATACAAACATCTGAATAGTCAATACATCAAGCCTCACTACATAACACTCAGAGAATATACAAACAGCGGAACATCCAGTACATATAGTAAGAAGATAATATGCAAGCCTCCAGCTCGTCTTCGACATCAGCATCGTGGAAAGCAAGAACAGCACCTGTCACCTGCTACCTAGTCTGCCCGTCCCAAAATGGACGAACAGCCCAAGGCAATAAGAGTTAAAACATAAAGCCTTGAGTCAGACAACAGTCTTAGTGAGCGGTAAATTAACTAACAACATACCAAAAGAGCATAAAGGAAAAGGAATAGGAATAGGAATACAACCCTCCCACTCCACCTCTTTCTACAGTGATAGCCCCCAGACACACACTAAGTAGAAGCAAACATAGCAGAGCATACAATTTAAAGTAAAGCAATTATCACTCGAGTCAAGGGCGATGTTTTCCAAGTACAAACCCCCAAGGCCTAAACCAAGATCAGATAAGCACCCAGAAAATACCGCTCTTGAGACCGAATGATGATACAACCAAACATCCATGACTCTGGTTATCACTGTTATCATTGCTTCGATATCATCGTTAATTGAATGACCGGCTCATTCTTTCATCCGTCCGTCAAGGGCTAATGGAAACCCCGGTTCTAGACATAACTCCACACGTCATCGTGACCCGTGCCTAGGACTATCAAATCTGCCCAGAGTACTCGACTACCAATCAGTAGCCTTCAGGGGCTATCGAATCTGCCCAACGTACTCTTGCTTTGAGCATGCTAGAACCTTCAATAACGATGAGATCTCAGCCTTCTACTCATCCTCCTCGACGACTATTTCCATACTAGCTCAAGCGCCTCTCGAGCAAACCATTATCCTCAAACTCGAACCATTTCACCGAGTTGTCAACATGCTTGGAATGATCCCGTCTGGACTAGACCAAGGCTATCTCATATCATGCTTCGCCTCATCATCATCATAGCAAAGCCTCATCTCAACATCATCATCAAATCTATCCATATGAGCTTCCTCATCCGCCACATATGCCACGAGCAGCTTTTCCAATTCAAGAGCCTTTCCCTTAGCTTTTGAATCATCTTCGGTCTAAATCAAATCATCAATCATCTAATTCATAACAATCAATCAAGTCAAACATTAATCCAAGTAAACAAGCATTCAAATATGACCTAAATAGACAATTATGACAATAATGGCAATTTCGTAAATAAAGAGTCTAAAGTCTAACAAGCATGAAAACATGAGCAATATCTCTATAATCTTGATGAAGGAACTTGCATAGGTGAACATGTAGTAAAATGGATGTCAAATCATCATGAACAATGGATCTATATGGATCTATACTTAGGACTAAGAAAATGCATGGAAATCACTACTTTAACACAAAATCAAGCCAACGATCCGATATACTCCTTTGGATCCGTGTGAGAGATAATCACCACTCACCAAATCGCCTAAACAACCCAAAAGCAACACACTTCAGATCTAGACAGCGAAGGATCTAACTCGATCTATCACAAATCCACTTCAAACGATGAAATCTCTCTTCGAAGGCTTCAATCTAAGCTCTTGGATCTTCGATTTGATCTTCAATATGGATGGAAGGAATCACTAGATTAGAGTGGAGAAAATAAGTGAAGAAGTGTAGAAGTCGAGCTCTCAAAATGGCAGCACTTCGTCGCTTCGAAATTCGGATCCCAAAAATGAAGAAAAACCCTCCTATTTATATGCTGAAATCCCCCTTAGGTCGTCTGCTCATAATTAGGTCGTCCACGACCTAAGAACCCACGACCTAACAATCCCAACCTACGACCTAACACATGCGCATCCACGCGACCTAACGCATAAGCGCTTCTTCGACCTAACACATGCGCATCCGCGACCTAACTGATAAGCCCTTACGCGACCTAACACTCACGCGACCTAACACACACGCGACCTAACTGACTAATGGCCTAGCGACCTAACTATACTTAGCAATCTACCTTAGGTCGCTTACGACCTGTCTCACGACCTAACTACACACAGGTCATACGACCTAACTACTCCTTCCTTAGGTCATTGCTGACCTATCCTTCTTAGGTCGCTAACTTACCTTGTTTCCTATACCGCTAACTCTTAGGTCACATGTTCCTTAGGTCGCCAAATTCTATAGGTCGCTAACTCCTATAGGTCGCTAACTCTTATAGGTCGCTAAACTTCCTTAGGTCACCTAATTCTATAGGTCGCTAACTCCTATAGGTCGCTAACTCCTATAGGTCGCTAAACTCTTATAGGTCGCTAAACTTCCTTAGGTCGTTCACTCGACCTAACCTACCCCACGACCTAAGCCACAACACGACTTAACTATTACACGACCTAACTTCTTAGGTCGCTCCACTTCACTAAGTCGCCTACCTCATAACTCGCCAACTTCCTTAGGTCGCTCCAAACCCTCATACGACCTAAGACTTAGACTCTGGATGACTTATCAACAATGCGACCAAATGTCAACTGTTTTACGATGTTTCGATCCGTAAAAATACGGGTCGTTACAATAAGCAATCATAGCCTCGTTTTATAAATTTTTATATAAACCACTTTGTAAATCACTTGTATATAAAAACTTTTACAAAGATATATCCGCAAATCCCTATATTTCAATACTTAGAAAATATCCATACACTTATCTCAATGGTATGAGTATATATGTAAAATTGAGAAAGATTCTCTTTTCATTCGATCCTCAAACCATTTATAAATTTCCTTACAATTCTCCAGAACCATTTATAAACCATTTTATAAACCTCCGAAAACCATTTATAATCCCTTTATAAAAATTCAATCCCATATAAGCATCTTATACATCTCAAAAATCACTTATAAACCCTTTTATGAATCCATAAACCATTTATAAAAAAACTTCTTTTATAAATCTATAAACCTTTTTCTAATTTTTTTTTATAAATATGTAACCATTTATAAACTCTTTATCTTCGTAAATAATCTTTCCTTAAGTCTTCAATCCACTTTATAAATTCCTGTATAAAATGCAAGTCTTCCAGCTTCTTTCAATGGTCTCGGAAATATTTATAAATAATTAAAATCATTTACTTCAAAACATCATTATACAAAATGGTTATTAACAATAAATATTATAGGTAATTGGAAATTATTAACTTTAAACATGTTAAAATAATAATTAATAATTTAAAAAATTGTTAATCAAATAATAATAATTGATTAATCTTTGCCATTATTATAAATAATAATAATTTATCTCCAAAACCTTATTAATAATTCTTATTATTAATTTCAAACCATAATTATTCTTAAATAATTAATCATTCAATTTATTAACCTTTTTATAAATTCTTAAAATATATTAACTATAAACAAATAACTTTTAACAATATTAAAATAATTAAATAACTTTAAAATAATATTAATACGATTATATAACTTTAAAATAATTTAAATACACTCAAATAACTTTAAAAGAATATTATTGTAACAAAATAACCTTAAAAACAATATTAATATAATTAATTAACTTAAAAACAATATTAATTTATTTAATTAAATAATCCTTAGTAATATTTTCGAAACTCAGTTTCAGATTTTAAAATTGATTCTTGTCTCAAAAATCAAATTCTGATTTAAACGGCAATTTATAGTATTTTTAAATACTAATTTGAGGCCAATAGCCATCTAACACTTAACCAATATTGATATTGATTTTCTATCACTACTGGGTTTTATTTTCAAACATATGACGACGTTATAACCACAGTGTCCATAATCATATTTATGATTCAATAAACCATATAAAAGAAATATTATTGAAACAATATAATTCAATAATGGCGAGGAATCCCGTTGGATCCCTCCAACCTGTTTCCCCCTGCATCACAAATGTTATATAATCATAAAATAAAAATCAACCGCTTCAAGGAAGGATTCGTATACAAAGGTCATCTGCTCTTACATGGGAATGTAATAGGGTCTCATCCACTCCAATAGGCGGGAACGTATTCAAACCAACTAATAAATATAATAATTCATCCAAACAATCATCCAACAATTTTTATCAACTATATCATACTAGTTAACCAAAAAGTTGAGTTGCACTCATTGAAATTTCTATCGCTGCCGAGGCATTCCGATTTGGAACTAAAACTGAACGACGTCTAATTTAACCCAAATTTCAACATGCTCCTAATCCATCCAATCCAATTCCATCGTGAAACCTTCGTTGATACGATCGCAATGCAACTCGTTGCACCCAAAACCGACCTCGTACGAATTTAATATGGATAAATGAATGTTTGAATAGATCAAGTTATAATTAACTTTAAATAATTAAATTTTAAACCTTAAATCAATCTCCCTCCTACACGCTCATACCAAGCCAAAACATGACACACTCACGACCATGCTTCCCTCCTCTCGCACAGCCACCTCCATCTACCACTGCTGACCGAACCATCGCCGAAGCAACCCAGACCTCGACCGAACACAATCCAACCTCGCATCACCCATCCATTTCAACATAACTCACAAACGAGCCCTCTGACCTTTTCCCGTTCATTCTCCTATATCTTTACCATTTGAACACAACTAGTCCAGCCATGACCACCGTTAAACTCCCCTAACTCCCCCTACCTTTCTTCTTCACACACCATCACCTCTAGGCCCACCAAATTGCCAGAATCGAAGAATCCCATTCCTCCGTTCATCCAAAACTGCGGCCACCACACTCTACCACGCCTTCATCCAACCATACATGTGACGACCCACATTTTGGAAGGTTTAAATCGATAATAATCCACACATGTCCAACTTAAATGATCCGGAACGTAGATAATCAATGGGGATAATTAAGAAAAATAAGGAAAGAAGAAGAAAACAAACACAAAATCTCATAGTGGAATGACAAATATAATAATCAATAAATAGTTCAAGAAGCTATTTATATTATACATTTGATTATAATATTTACAACATTTTAGAGTTATGTATACATCAGGGATAAATAATCAATGCAGCAGAATAGCATGATGCAGAGAATAATAATAGTAATAATATACCAAATCTTCGTCTTCGTCCTCCGGAAAACGATCTTCAATGCGCAGAAAAACTCAGGGTTGACCCGAGCGTAATGAAAAGACAAAACACTCGAGTCAGGACAAAAATACTCTTATGTAAGTCAAATCAATATCACGAAATATGAGTGTAACAGCGTCAGAGATGTTTACGGGATTTTACATCTCCTATCCAGTGTATAACGTGCGTGCAATAAATTAAGAGATGTTATAGGATTTTCCATCTCCTAAGGACCCGTTAAACTATTTATATATATATATATATTATAATATACGCTATAGTAGGTAATGTGTATTAGTAAAATAAATATCAAAATAGCGTTAAGGCTTTACATTGATCCACCTTAACACATTTTTATAGCATGTACCCTATGCAGGTCCTGTAACACAACCAGTAACGTCGGTAGCCAGTGAGTCCCCTATAGGTACAATACTAAACCAAAGTCGTAATGGGCTCATATAAGGACAAGTATGACAAGGCACGTGAGGTAATGCCCAAGGTAGGATTCTACCAGTTTACCCTTTCTGGCTGGTCATAACCCATACGTGGCCGACCGCGACCATCAATCCAAACAAAAGGGTGCACCCATCGAGTACGAAATTACAATAGTAATACGAGGGATCAACGTTGCTAGAGGTAGCTAACCTCATTGGCCAAACATAAGCTCCTATTTTAGTAAGTTTAATTATGACACAAGTGTCAAGGCTATCCATCATCGTTTTCTTACATCATTCAAGTAAACGTTCACCAAATCCAACCACTTCATTTTGGATCATCCTCCATGTACACAGTTGTTAAAATGATTCGCATATTGATAGAGAGTATGCCAATTAGAGGCCCCGGTCTCTTTAACAACCCAACGTCGTTTTTCACACCGGTTGGTACTTTAATATTTCGAAAAAAAATTGTACTTGATATCAAAATATCATATTCACTTCAAAATCAATTTCATTTTGAAATATAATATTTACTTCAAAAATCATATTCAGTTCGATACGTCATTTTTACTTGAAAATATCATTTCACTCCAATATCTCGATTTCGCTTCCAAAATTTTTTCGAACTTCAATTTAGGTTATAACTTCATTTTAACCCATTTCTTATTTAAATCAAAGATTTAAATATAAACATTCCACTTTTGACCAGTTTGAATTTTTAGAAAATAGTTTGAACAGTTTTAAAATAGCTTAAATAGTTAAAATAGTTTAATAGAAAATAGTTTGAGTATTGAAATGGTTTATATAGTAAACCATTTTGGAAAATTAAAATAATTTGAATATTTAAGAAGATAGATTTTAAATAGTTTATATTAAAATAATTATTTGAAATTAGTTTCCAAGCCAAACTGATTCAATTCCAAATTTTCTAATCCAAATAAATTTCCATTTCCATTTCGATTTAATCGATTCAATTCCAATTTTAAGTCGAATTTCACTGCGATTCCAATTTTAATTCAAATCGATTTCAATTTCGAATTAATTCAATTTCGCTTTCAATTCCAATTGATTTCAATTTGAATTCCAACTTGAATAAATTTCATTTCAATCCCCAATTTAATTTCAATTTCAATTCCAAATTAATTTCAATTTCAATTCCAAATTAAAGTCAATTTCAATGCCAAATTAATTTCAATTTTAATTCGAAATAAATTTCAATTTAAATTCCAAATAAATTTCAATTTCAAAACCGATTCAACTATTCGATTCGGTGGTTTAAATTTCAACTCAATTCTCAAATTTAAACCATTTTGATTTATATAAATTTTGAGTTCGATTTTCAAAATATCGATTCAAACCACTTAAATCAAATTAACCTTCAATATTCAATTTAAGATCCAAATCTTCAAATATAATTCAATTCCGAGCTCAATTTTGAAATATTGTTTTATATTACTTTTACTTAGCAATTTTCAAGGTTCGACTAAAAGTCCAATCTTTAAAACAAATCAATTTCTAAAATTGAAATTGTATTTCAATTTTAACTTCAAAATCTCAACTTCGATTATTAAACCATTCCTGTTTTCAAATTTAAATTTCAACATTTCGAGCTCAAGTTCTAAAATAATTCAATTTCCATAAATTCGATTTCTATTTCTTTAAATCGAATCATTTAAATAATTTCAAATCAAAATTTTAAAATCATTTAATTTAACCAATCCAGTGTCCGTATATAATTCTCTATCCTATGGCCAAGTGAATCAATTATTTCAATTTTAATTCAGGGATGGATATATATCATTTCAACCCAAATAAATGTCATAGGTATATATCATCAACCTATTTCCTAGTTTATTTGAAATAATTCAAAAAACAATTATATACTGTCAAATGATATTCTGGGTAATGACGAGATATATATAAAATAAATAAACATACAACCATCCAATATATCAACCAACAACATTCAACTTCAATCAACATCCAAATCAGCCAATAATTCACAACAATTACATAGTTATCAATATCATGTATTTTACTAGCGAATAAATTTCAATTTCAAATTTAACTATCTATTTGAATCCTTATCAATTCAATTCTTATATCAATTTAATGTCAATAATTTACCAAACATCAGCCAATGCAATTAAATTACTTCACGACATTAATTTAACAAACATAAAAATTTATTTAGTCAATTGTGAGCGTATAAAACACGCACCTTTATTTGAAACTGAAAATATTTTCAGCTTCAAATAAATTCCAGCTCGATCCCAAATCGTAGACGACATTGATACAAATCCTCAGCAAATCGTTTCACGCAAAATGGACCTCATACGAGAGAGTTACGATTTTAATTAATATCGATATAGTTAAATTAAAACTAACAAAACTTAACTAAAAAAAAAGAAAACCCGATACCTACTCTTCCTCATCCATATTCACACGACTATCCACCCGCATCTCCTTCCTCCAGATCGCGAACTCGCATATACTTTTTTTTATGAACGATCGAACGTCTGCTACAGCAGTGCCACCGCTGAACTCCTTGCCTTCGCCGCCGCCAGTCACGGCGCCTCCAAACTACACGCGCGCGACTCCTCAGCCGAAGTCGAGACCAAACCTTCCAACATCGATGCGCTTGCCACTGGACGAGCCACCTCCACCTACGACCTTCGTTCGCCATTATTTTTCAATCGCTTCGTTTTTTTTCGGCTGTTGTTTATTTTTTCTCGATTTTCCTAATATGTGATTTGAAATAAAAGATGGGAGAAGGAGTATGGGTAGGCATATAGAACAGGACGTGCTTTGAACGAGATGATGGAAGTTTGACTTTTTTTTATATATATTTAAATAAGAAAATATCTTGCCCGAATGGCCCGCACAAATCCGAACTCCAAACGAAGCATGCCGCCTGGCTTTCCTAATGTCTACCCCCATTCCGAACACAATGGAACTAGTTTCAAGGCATAATTCGATCGCATGCAAAAGATAGGTTTTCAAAATCGATAAATTTTGATTATATTCTAAAAATAAATTCTGTGCGTTTCAAGCTCGCACGGCCAAACGACAAGTCCGATCGTTACGAAACTGGAAATCCTACAATAATTCACTATTACGGATCCGATGAAACTAGTTTCGTCGAAATTCGAGACAGTGGCCAAAATGGCTATTTTTACTCGTTATTTAAAACGAGCAATTTCCAAAATTTATTTATCCACTTTTAAATTCAATTTTAAAAGTTAACCATTTTCATTCTTATTTAAATAAAATTTGAATCAATTACCAATATCATTTTCATTCACACTAATTCAAGATTCTGTTATTCAAACAATTCCAAATATTAATTTAAACAGTTTCACTATTAAATAAATTACATTAACAATCATAAATTCAATTGAATTTGGGTTATCAACCATTATTTTATTTCCATCTAAATAATTCAACACTTATCATTAAATTCCAGTTATTGATTATAAACACATTCAATATATAGAATTTCATTTCAAAACTCATTATCGCCAAATCTTCGAAATTGGTTATTTCAAAATTTGTATTTAAGTTCATATTCAAATAAATTACCCTAATAATTCATTAAATTTTATTTTTAACCATTTTTATTTAATAATCATATTAAATTTAATAATTTCAAATAGTTAAAAATAAGGGTCGTTACATTCTCCCACACTAAAAACTTTTCATCATGGAAAATGCGTTAAGTAAAGAATTTAACATACAATATATTTTATTCAAAATAATCACTTATAACTTTAAAATCTTATTAGAAAACCTTTACTATGCTTTGACTATGCCATTCCGATCGGCTTATGAAAATAACAAGTTATTTTATAAAAATGAGTCATAAAATTATAAAACCTCATAATTTTTCTAACACACGGATTTACGGAAAATTTCGACAGCGTCTCCTTTGCGCGGCTCGATCGGAAAAATTTACAATACCAATATAATCATACAATATACATCTCATCCCAATGATAAGGCATTCCAATCATGGGAAAACAATATATAATATCAAAATACGGTATGTAATCCAAGATGTATACCTTTTATTAGCGTTATAAGCAAGTTAGCTTATATTTTAGCGAGCAAAAGCAAAATACGCGCAAGCGAGCTCCAAAAGCTAGCATACGCCCTTTCGTACCTACTAAACACTCAATAATAGATGAGAATATGCATAAAGCAAGAAATATCAATATATATAACATAAACATAAACCAATAACAACTATATGCAACACGAGCATAAAGTAACTAATTTATTACATACCAGCATACTTCATTCATTTTCAAATGACATTATTAAATTTATACACTTCCATTTCTTATTAACATTCATTCTCATTAACATTTTAATTTACTCAGTTTCAATCAATTTACATTCACATCCAATTTATTTGCATTCACTTTATTTACTTCTTAATTGATTAACATTCACCTATTAATATTCATTTCGTTAATCATACAATGGATTTATATTCAATTCATTCGCTTTTAATTGATTTACATTCAACTAATTTGGTTTCAATCCATTTTTATTCAATCAACCAATATTCATTGCATTTACATTTGATTGATTTCAATTTAATGTATTTACATTCAATCGATTTACTTTCAATTGATTAATATTTATTTTAATGACATTCATTTTATTTATCATCCAATGAATTTTCATTCCATTCATTTGTATTCATTTATTCATATTCATTTGCTTAGCATATCTCATTCATCTGTTGAGGAGCGACCATCTGTGTAATTGCTTTGTGCGAGTACCGATATGTCAGATAATATGACTTGCATTTCATTTCAAGAGGAAATCCGACATATCAAATACAAACTCAAAGCTACTACATAGTGGCTATGTGAGCTTCGGAAACAAATATAGAAATAAGCATAACACAAATCTGTCACAGATATTCATATCACAAAAGCGGAAACAGATATGAATATAACACATAAAAGTGTACATCAAAATAGTGGTCATACAAGATCCACTACATCACAAAAGAATAGGTACAAGTGCTGAGCAAAAGAATATGGATACATCAAGGAGTCTCTATCTCAAATGTATAAAAGCAAAAACTACTAATCTGAAGTGGTTAGCCAAAAGTCAGGTGAAGGACCCTGATAAGAAATCAAGCAGAAGCACCTGAAATACCTCGGTCTGACCCAAGTATTATTTAAGAAGAAAATAATAAACGAATCAGTCTAGCTATAAATATCATATAAAATGAGATATGATAAGAGATATCACAAAAGCGTATGATAACAATAATGCAATACTGTAACAAGTATACATCAGATAACAACAAAAATCATACAATATCTCAAATATTCTCAAACACCAAAAAGAATGTCATATTCTTTAAATTATTCACCAAAACACAAATATTGATAGAGCTTATCAATGCATATCATCAAAATTGGTGAAACACAATTTCTGAAATTCTAGAAATCAACAACCAGAAATCCAGAAAACACAAAGGGGGAGGCCTATCACAAACGGGAGCATGAAAACTCACCAACATGTGTGTCACAAACGGAATGCTATTCCATGGTCGCTAACCATCAAGTTTGAGCCGAAGCTCCACAAACGGCCCGAAGACCATGGGTCGCTACCCCACCAATTTGAACCGAAGCTCCACAAATGGGGTTTTTAGTCCCCAACACAAACAAAGAGACATCGCACATCGCTAGTCTAAATCACAAAATGATCATCAATGATCGACAAGTGTAAATTACACTAAGCTAGTAAATAAAGGAGTTTAGCTTCATGTCCCATTACCACTAGCTTAACTTAAATATTTACGAACAAATTGTAGATTTCCACTCGAAAATTGTCACGAGAGTTCAATCGAACAAGTCCAAGAATTAACCGACGAAGTAAATGCAAACATTTCATACCACTTGTTTTGCTAAGCCGTTTAATTAGATTTCTCATACGAATGAGGTAAAGGTTTGTATATACTAATAGATTGGAAAACGGTTTTAAAAGCGAGCTTTATATTTAAAATAGTGTCGAAGTCGTTTTAATGAAAGAGTTTTAGTATTTACTACTAGTATTGAAACATTTGTATTTTAAAGTGACAAATCACAAAATGATTGTAAAAACAATCGAACACCAAAATTCTCATACGACAATGTGAATTAAATCCATAAATATCGATATCAAATCTATCAAATGGATATTCCCAAAAATCCAAAGAAAGAAGTCATCAAAGTCGATAATAAGTGATAACAACTAACCAGATCGACAAAAATCATTTAAAATAGGAAACCCACTAAAAATAGCTAAAATAGGCAAAATGAACACTTCTAGACGTTTTGGGTTTCATCCAGACGTCTAGATTTGGGTTCTGCAAATATTCCAGAAACCTACCAGACGTCTGAACTCTAACCAGACATCTGAAAACTAACCAGACGTCTGGTAGGTTTGGACCAGACGCCTTGTCAAGACCCGCAAATCCGTACTTCTTGATTAAACACTAATCTCCATTGATTAACTCAAGAGGCATGGAAATACGAACCCTGAGGGGTTTTAAGAACAAGAAAAAGTAGAAGAAAAAGAAAGCAGAAGAAGAAAGAAGAGAAGAAGAAGAACAGAACAATATCAGAAACAGAAACAATATCAGAATCTCACATATCGTAGCGGAACAATATATAATAGATAAATGAATATCATTTAAAACAAAAGAATTTTTTTCTTCTGTTTTTACATACATCAATCAGAGCCAATATACAACTCAATACAACAATGGACAGTTATATAACTTGTCCTCATGCAGAATACACAGCGGAATAAATAAACAATTATGGATATACGTCTCGCCATCCAGCTTGCTTCCAAAGCTCCAGAATATCCAGAATATCCTGATAACATAACTCTAGGCTGCCCGTGTGGAAATTGGTGGGCACCCAGAGTTTAGAAGGGAAACAATAAACTCCGAGTCAGTCATGGTGACTGGTGTGAGATCGTAAAATAGTTATTTTTAAAATAAACAACAGGAAAATTTTAAAGTCAATTCGCAATGCTTTTGGAAAATGAAACTACCATAAGACCTCCCGCCACACACATAATGCAAACGCAGAATTGGAGGAGATTTCTTCTTATGATAGTCAAAGATGCTTACTACGCAAAATCAAATCTTTTTTGATATTATTATTAGTGCATAGTGTAGAAAACATTTCGAAAGTACAATATAAATCTTAGCCAGCATAGGTACCATTATAGTATGCTTACTATAGCTGCCATATTAGATGGCAGGTTCTACAACTAAAACCGTACAAGGCTCGTATTGTTTCTTTGGATTTCCAACAAATGGTCAGGCTAAGGAACTTCCTATTCCACGAAGGAACGCCTCTGGAATGACGTCCCGAGAACCTAACCGGATCTCTGCCAACACAAGGCCGGGTTACCTCTCAAAAATAGGTAACTACTGACGCGCGTATGCCATCCCCCGATCGTAACCGATCTTCCCGAGGATCCCCGATTCGCAACAAACCACATAATAAGCAGTATCAACATAGGTTAAGTATCTGGGCTCCATACCATGATACCACCTCTATCCAGAAGGAATGACATACACTAAGGAGCGCTACTCCCTAGAACCTTGCTGCATCCTTCCTGTTTTGACCATTTCCGGGGTGTGAGGCTCGACGAAGTCTCGTCCACAAAGCTACGCTTTTCAAAATCCATGCTTCGGGTCAAACAAATGATCATAGAAATGATCACAAAGATAAATGATCAAACAAACGATCATATCATAAATGATCAAACAACGATCATTTCACAGCAACACTCAGTATGCCACGTTACCAAATTGGGAGTATATCGCTGATAAATTTCAACTACATAATCTCTGAGCTCGTATGTCTCAGAGAAGGGTGTTAAGCTAAGAGAATAAATTCTCCGCCACCAACAGAAATGTATTTGAAAGAAATCAGCTTTATATCTCAATCTGTAATGTCAGACACACAACCATACAAGTCTGTTCCGGGATTAAACAGAACCGAAGGCACTTCTCACGAAGCCCTTGCAAATCCGGATAATTTTCTAATCACGTCCAGACTTCCCGTCACTAAGGGTGATAAAACCTCTAAATCGGAGATCAGCCGATGTAGAGTAACTCGACGGTGATCCTTCTGTTTTCAAAAATATCCGGTCTTCAACACCGGTCATCAAATGCAATTCATAACGACGTATCACATATTCGGAATGGGTTATACGACCCCATGGTCCTTTCCCGGCTAACCCGAATAGTGAGCGCTTATTCAAAAATAAGTGTGGCATTCAAATTCATCCAATTCACAACAAATACCTATTTAAGGTAATTATTGATAGTCGGTTATTTAACTATCAATAAAGATGCGCAACATCATCAGATTCCAAATAATTTTCCAAATTATTTTTTTCCAAAATATCTTTACTAGATATATATAATTTCCACACTTCAAAAATAAATCAACGTTTATTTTTCTAAACAGTTTCCATTTCCTTTATAAATTCCTTAGTGAATTTATATTTCAAAATATCTACTGATATACGATTTTCAAATCGATTTCAAGTATTCAATTTATCTTTACAAAGATAAAACTCAAAAACGTTTCATTTCATATTGGAAAAGCATTTCCATACTTATTCAAAAATAAGTATTTCACAAATCTATTTATTTTCACCATTTGAAAATATTCGATATACTTAAATCAATATTAAGTATATATTCATTCTTTAAGGAAATCATTTTTTTTAAGCACATTTATTTGAGTCAAAACGAATGTTACGTAAAACATCGTTACGACGACTCAAAATCACTAGTATAGGGATTCGAAATTAAGATAGATATGTAAATCCCAATACTAGATAAAAACATTTTCTTTCGGAAATCATTTACTATAACAACAGTGTTATAGCCCACCATTTCCTTATTGCTCGAAAACGTCTATTTCAACAATGGATGTTGAAATCTATGGTTTTGATATTTAACACATTTTAAAACATCTTTAAAACGTTTTCATTCTATTCTAATATCACTTTCCTAAAACATCTCTGTTTTATTTAATAATATATTCACTGTCCAAAATCGTGAATATACTTCGTTAACTAAATTCAACATTTCTACACCTTTTTATTTCAATAAAAATTCGCTATCCAAAATCGCGAATATATCTCCTTTAACAACTTCTACGTTTTATTCATCAAATTTAATTGATTTCGAATTTACAAACAATGTTTATAAATTCCATTCCTATTTATAAAAACTTCAACTTATAAATCTCCTTATTAACCAATTCCATTCTTATCTCAATTAAATGCCAAAATCCCATTTATAAGATTATTACTTATAAATCTTTTTGTTTTACAAAATCTATTCATTTTGTAACTTCACAATTTATAAATCTATAAATTTCATTCACTTACAAATTCCATAAATATTTCATTTTTAACACTTATAAAAACTCGTTTTATAATTTCAAATACTTTAAATTTCATAGGTATCAACTTTATAAATCTTTTATATAGACCATTTACAATATTCAAAAATCCCAACTTAAACCATTTTATAAATAAATCAACTTTTATTTCAAAAATCACACTTTGGTTATATTTCACAAAAATCCTAACTTTTATAACTTTAAAATTTAAACGTTTATTTATTTAAAATGAATCAATTAAAAAATTCAATAAAACGTATATTTTCAAAAATCACTTTAAAATCCTTTTAAAGTAAAAGTCATTATTTTTAAACTCCAAAACTGAATCCGATGATGCAACAGCACCAATTAGTCAATCACAACAACAAACATCATATATCAACATATGATAACAGAATACATCGATATCTGTAAATAAATAAATACTGGTGAGGAATCCAGTTGGATCCCTCCAACCTGTTTCCCTGCATCCATAGATGTTAGCACAATACCCATTCCACTTCGAGGTGGAATATCGCGGTATATGGGTTTTATAAATATCATCCGCTTACTAACGGCGCAATAGGGTCTCATCCGCTATACAATGCGGGAAATCATCAATCCAATATATACATATGCCAATATGTATATATTGCTATATATATAGATATATCCTACTATATCTAATATCACATCCAAATAGCAATCAAATCAATCAATAACTGCAAAATTTAAATTTTCCATTCGAGTGAGAAAATCTCACCTTAGCTTTAATTTTGCCATGCATTTCCATTTTGATCATTTCTTCATTGTATTCGACCTTGTATAAACAATTATACAATTTTCATTAATATTTGAATTAATCGAACTATTAAATTTTTATTTTACAATTTATAAGTTCACCGGTGATTTTATTTTGACTAATAAATTTTTAATTTCAAACAATTAAACCTTAAACCAATTTCTTAATTTCAAATCAAGATGTTAAAAATTTAATATCTAACTTACTGTAAAAATCAAACTGGTTTCACATTTTATTTCATAATTTTTCTCTCTATCGATTCAAACTACAAATCAATTTAAATAAATTTCCTTACTGTACATCGAGCAACCCATTCCAGTTCGCGACCCTCTGATCGATGTCACAACCAAGACGCGAGCCTCGCTGCTACAATCGCCTGACCATCTGCTCCAGGTCGAACTCGAGACACTCAAGCCTCCATCACCTCGCCTGCGTCAGAGTTCGATCGCCCCTTGACTTCTCCACGCGCGCCCCCAGTCGCGACACGAATCGCTGCCACCAGCGATGCTCACGAGTTCGACAAAACTGCCATGCCTACGAATTTATGACCCTTCGAACGACACTACAACCTCATCGCGACCCCTCGGGTGCGCATGCACATGCCACCGAACATCCCAGTGCTGCCGCTGCCTCCACGCGTTCGCTCCGGCATCGTGAACGAGCTTGGTCGCCACCACCAAGTCATGATGAGCTTGCGACCCTATGATGCCGCAATCCATTTTGATACGAAATCGAAGTTGATTTCGTCGATTCGTTTGATTTGAAAAGAAGAGGAGTACACAGTTTTAATTTGAGGAGGGGAGACGTAGATTCGCAATTTTCATCTGCCATTTTTTTTTACTTCGTTCGTTTTCGAAATGAAAAGGAGGGGCGTGTGATTATTTAGAAAGGAATGGGGGAGACAGAAGAACGTGCTTCCCCGTGGTTTTTGGGCGTGATTCAAGGCGTGGTTGAGGGGAGAACGTGTGTGTGTTGACTAAACATTTAAAATTTAAATTTTAAATTGAATTCGAATTAAAATCCAACACGTTTACTCACCGTACGGTCACATATCAACCTCGAAAAATACGAAATTTGAAATCCGATAATAATTCAACGTTACGGACCCAATGGAACTGGTTTCGTTGAATTCCGAGACTGTGCCTCGGAACGCTATTTTCAAATATCTATTCGAACGATAAATTTCAAAACTGATCAAATCACTTTCAAATTTGATTCTGAAGCTTCTATTGTCTTCGGTATTATCAATATAAATTTTACAAGCTTTTGAAATATTTTTCTTCAGCTTAAAATTGAAGATTCAAATTTTTATTCAACATTCACTAGATTAAATTATAAAATTTAATCGCCAAATTCAAAGTTATATCGGGGATTCAAATTAAATCATCGTTCAAATATTTAAAATAAATTAAATATTTTCTATTTAATTTGTTCAAAATTCTGGGTCGTTACAAACTTCCCTCCTTAAAAGAATTTCGTCCCGAAATTACAAGTCAAGAAAAATGATCCTTAACTCGTCTACTATTTTCCACAATCAAAAGTTTTATCAACTTATCAAAACAAATCTTTCTACTAAAGATTCGTTATCATTTCAACTAAATTTCCAACTCCAATTATAAGTTTCAAAATAACATTGTTTACTTTCAATTTAAATTCAAATTTAAACATTCAAAATTTTCTCAAAATTTTCTAACACTCGAAATTTTCGAAAAATTTCGCCAGCGTCTCCTTTGCGCGGCTAACACGACACGACGACAAAACGTCCCTACGGACTCTCAGATTTCGAAAAGAAAAAGAAAAAGCCAAGCGACTAGACAAGAAAATCATCAAATCTCATATTGAAATTTAAATACTTACCTTTTTGTCGAGCAATTCAAATTTATCTTTGAAAATCAAATCCAATTCCTTTATACACCTGTATAACCTACTAGCAGTAATATCTAGTTACAATATTCAAACCATTTAGCAAATTCCATTACAAAATTTACAATATATACTTCTTATCCCATTTTTAGCTTACTATTGAAGTTATATATCCGTTTTCATTCAATTTTGCATTTCAAATCTCATTTGAATTCAATTTCAATCTAATTTGGATTCAGTTTACTTTTGAATATTGAATTTATCAATTACCTTTCATTCATAACTGCACCATTTTAAATTAGTTTCAGTTACTAATCCATTACAAAATTTAATCCACTTATTCAAATTTGTTTTCAGTATTCAGTTTCAATTCCAGCTTTGTTCTTTTGTTCATTCCCAAAATTTATTTACAATTCACTATTTTGGTTTATAACCACTTATATTAAACTGGACTTCCAATTCGAATTCAATTTACCTTTCATTTATAATCATTGAATTTAATTCGTTTCAAACCTTATTCATTTGGTCAATATTCAATTAGCTTCACTTACTAATTTTTAGTTTAATACTTCACAAATCAAATTCAATTCCAGTTTTATTTACTTACAAATTCAAAATGAATTTTAACATTCAATTTCATTTTATTGCACTTGCAATTGCAAATTTATTTATTCATTAATTCTTTCATTTCCAATTTGAATCTTATTTCAATCATATTTCAAATATTTTATAAGTCTTTGACTTATTTACATTTCGATTTATAAAATCATTTATACATTCACATTACTAATTTCATTCTACTAATGAATTTTAATTTCAATTATCTTCCTGGAATTCCATTTTCATTTATAAATCACATTACAATATTTTTTTTTCTTTTTTACAAATTCCATTCGTATATGAATTCATTTCCTTATCTTCTTAATTCATATTTATAATTTCATTTGTTAAATGGATTTATCTCCAAATCTTTGGTTATACATCTTAATTTCTTATTCAATTTCAATATAACAATGATAATAATTAAATGTTATTATTTCCTAACAACCAAACATCCATATACTATGATAATTCATAGAAAATCATTTCTTTTCTATTCAAAAATAGTTTTGGGCAAAATTATCTCATTTACCCTATTTTAAAACAATATTGTGTCAGTTTATCTTGTTTAAGAGTTTAGAAATTCCTATCGATTACAGTTGGCCACCCTGCACCGACCAGAATCTATAAACAGTCAACCGATAAGTCAACACAATACAAAACAATTTTATATTCAATAACAAATACGCGCTCATATCTATTATTACACTCAACTCATTCTAGAGTACTACTGACTCTATCTCTAATGAGTAACACCCAACAGAGCAGGGTTGTCGCTTAACCATATGCTCTGATACCACGCTGTCAAGACCCGCAAATCCGTACTTCTTGATTAAACACTAATCTCCATTGATTAACTCAAGAGGCATGGAAATACGAACCCTGAGGGGTTTTAAGAACAAGAAAAAGTAGAAGAAAAAGAAAGCAGAAGAAGAAAGAAGAGAAGAAGAAGAACAGAACAATATCAGAAACAGAAACAATATCAGAATCTCACATATCGCAGCGGAACAATATATAATAGATAAATGAATATCATTTAAAACAAAAGAATTTTTTTTTCTTCTGGTTTTACATACATCAATCAGAGCCAATATACAACTCAATACAACAATGGACAGTTATATAACCTGTCCTCATACAGAATACACAGCGGAATAAATAAACAATTATGGATATACGTCTCGCCATCCAGCTTGCTTCCAAAGCTCCAGAATATCCTGATAACATAACTCTAGGCTGCCCGTGTGGAAATTGGTGGGCACCCAGAGTTTAGAAGGGAAACAATAAACTTCGAGTCAGTCATGGTGACTGGTGTGAGATCGTAAAACAGTTATTTTTAAAATAAACAACAGGAAAATTTTAAAGTCAATTCGCAATGCTTTTGGAAAATGAAACTACCATAAGACCTCCCACCACACACACAATGCAAACGCAGAATTGGAGGAGATTTCTTCTTATGATAGTCAAAGATGCTTACTACGCAAAATCAAATCTTTTTTGATATTATTATTAGTGCATAGTGTAGAAAACATTTCGAAAGTACAATATAAATCTTAGCCAGCATAGGTACCATTATAGTATGCTTACTATAGCTACCATATTAGATGGCAGGTTCTACAACTAAAACCGTACAAGGCTCGTATTGTTTCTTTGGATTTCCAACAAATGGTCAGGCTAAGGAACTTCCTATTCCACGAAGGAACGCCTCTGGAATGACGTCCCGAGAACCTAACCGGATCTCTGCCAACACAAGGCCGGGTTATCTCTGCAAAAATAGGTAACTACTGACGCGCGTATGCCATCCCCCGATCATAACCGATCTTCCCGAGGATCCCCGATTCGCAACAAACCACATAATAAGCAGTATCAACATAGGTTAAGTATCTGGGCTCCATACCATGATACCACCTCTATCCAGAAGGAATGACATACACTAAGGGGCGCTACTCCCTAGAACCTTGTTGCATCCTTCCTGTTTTGACCATTTCCGGGGTGTGAGGCTCGACGAAGTCTCGTCCACAAAGCTACTCTTTTCAGAAGCCATGCTTCGGGTCAAACAAATTATCATAGAAATGATCACAAAGATAAATGATCAAACAAACGATCATATCATAAATGATCAAACAACGATCATTTCACAACAACACTCAGTATGCCACGTTACCAAATTGGGAGTATATCGCTGATAAATTTCAACTACATAACCTCTGAGCTCGTATGTCTCAGAGAAGGGTGTTAAGCTAAGAGAATAAATTCTCCGCCACCAACAGAAATGTATTTGATAGAAATCAGCTTTATATCTCAATCTGTAACGTCAGACACACAACCATACAAGTCTGTTCCGGGATCGAACAGAACCGAAGGCACTTCTCACGAAGCCCTTGCAAATCCGGATAATTTTCTAATCACGTCCAGACTTCCCGTCACTAAGGGTGATAAAACCTCTAAATCGGAGATCAGCCGATGTAGAGTAACTCGACGGTGATCCTTCCGTTTTCAAAAATATCCGGTCTTCAACACCGGTCATCAAATGCAATTCATAACGACGTATCACATATTCGGAATGGGTTATACGACCCCATGGTCCTTTCTCGGCTAACCCGAATAGTGAGCGCTTATTCAAAAATAAGTGTGGCATTCAAATTCATCCAATTCACAACAAATACCTATTTAAGGTAATTATTGATAGTCGGTTATTTAACTATCAATAAAGATGCGCAACATCATCAGATTCCAAATAATTTTCCAAATAATTTTTTTCCAAAATATCTTTACTAGATATATATAATTTCCACACTTCAAAAATAAATCAACGTTTATTTTTCTAAACAGTTTCCATTTCCTTTATAAATTCCTTAGTGAATTTATATTTCAAAATATCTACTGATATACGATTTTCAAATCGATTTCAAGTATTCAATTTATCTTTACAAAGATAAAACTCAAAAACGTTTCATTTCATATTGGAAAAGCATTTCCATACTTATTCAAAAATAAGTATTTCACAAATCTATTTATTTTCACCATTTGAAAATATTCGATATACTTAAATCAATATTAAGTATATATTCATTCTTTAAGGAAATCATTTTTTAAGCATATTTATTTGAGTCAAAACGAATGTTACGTAAAACATCGTTACGACGACTCAAAATCACTAGTATAGGGATTCGAAATTAAGATAGATATGTAAATCCCAATACTAGATAAAAACATTTTCTTTCGGAAATCATTTACTATAACAACAGTGTTATAGTCCACCATTTCCTTATTGCTCGAAAACGTCTATTTCAACGATGGACGTTGAAATCTATGATTTCGATATTTAACACATTTTAAAACATCTTTAAAACGTTTTCATTCTATTCTAATATCACTTTCCCAAAACAACTCTGTTTTATTTAATAATATATTCACTGTCCAAAATCGTGAATATACTTCGTTAACTAAATTTAACATTTCTACACCTTTTTATTTCAATAAAAATTCGCTATCCAAAATCGCGAATTGTAACGACCCGTATTTTTACGGATCGACAAGTTCGTCAAAATCTGGAATTTTTGCATTTTTAAGTCATTTCAGATTTTTAGGCAGATTTGTCTAAGTCCTAGGTCGTGAACGACCTAAGAGCTAAGTCGTGACCGAGTTAAGGACTTCGGCGAGTTAGTGTTAGGTCGTGGGTTAGTTGGAGCGACCTATAGAATTATGCAACCTAGGATTTAGTTAAGTATTAGGTCGGTAGGACGAGTTAACGACCTAAAGAACTGACCGACTTAAGGACATGGCGACTCAAGGGTAGGCAGATCTAGTGGTTACTGGGTTAGCGTGGTTAGGTCGGCAACGACTTAGAGCGTATAGGAGTTAGGTCGTAGTGACCAAGTCGAGGGATAGGTCGCTATGTGTTAGGTCGTCTGGTAGCTTGGTTGGTTAGGTCGTAAGCGACCTAAGGGTTAAGTTGTTACCAAGTTAAGTCGACTGGGTGGGTTAGCGACCTAAGGAGTTAACAAGTTGGCGACCTTAGAAGTTAATGTGTTAAGTCGTAGACGACTTAGGGGTTGAGTCGTAACCCAGTAGTTCGTTAAGTCGTAGGTCGCAGATGTGCTATGTTGACTAGGTCGCGTAAGCACTTAAGTGATAGGTCGCACCTGTGGTTAGGTCGCTAAGTGATAAGTCGAAGCCTCGTTAGGTCGTAAGTTGTAGGGCTTTGTTAGGTCGCTGGGTTTTGTTAAGTCGTAGGGGCTTAGGTCGTAAGTCGGAAGCGACTTAGGAGATAGCAGTTGTTAGGTCGCAGATGCTTCTGGTTAGGTCGTAGGATGGCAAGGCTTTAGGTCGTAGGTCGGCATAGTGTTAAGTCGGCAGTGACTTAAGGAGATAGCCGAGTTACGACTTAGGATATTTTCTGCTATAAATAGGAGAGCTTCTCTTCATTTTTGGGATCCGGATTTTGAAGCGACGAAGTGCTGCCATTTTGATAGCTCGACTTCTACACTTCTTCACTTCTTTTCTCCACTCTAATCTAGTGCTTCCATCCATCCAAATCGAAGATCAAGATTGAAGATTCAAGAGCTTAGATTGAAGATCTTCATCTTTTCAAGAGAGATTTCTTCGTTTGAAGCGGATTCGTGATAGATTAAGCTTGATCCTTCGCTGTCCAGATCTGAAGCATGTTGATTTGAGTTTGTTTAGGTGATTTGGTGAGTGGTGATTATCTCTCACACGGATCCAAAGGAGCATATCGGATTGTTGGCTCGATTTGGTGTTAAAATAGTGATTTCCATGCATTTTCTTCATCCTATGTGTAGATCCATATAGATCCATTGTTCATGATGATGTTACATCCATTTTATCATATGTTAATCTATGCAAGTTCATTCATCAAGTTTGTAGAGATATAATCCATGTTTTCATGCTTATTGGACTTTCAACTCTTTAATTACGAAAATGCCATTATTGTTATAATTGTCTACTTAGATCATATTTGAATGCTTGATTGTTTGGATTGATGTTTGATTTGATTGATTGTTATGAACTAGATGATTGATGACTAGATTTAGATCGAAGGAGATTCAAAAGCTAAGGGAAAGGCTCTTGAATTGGGAAAGCTGCTCGTGGCATATGTAGCGGGATGATGAAGCTCTTATGCATAGATTTGATGATGTGATGATGAGATGAGGCTTTGCGAGGATGTAATGAAGCGAGGCAATCATGTGATGAAGACTTGGTCTAATCCAGACGGGATCATTCCAAGCATGTTGATAACTCGGTGATATGATTCGAGTAGAGGATAATGAATGGATATGAGAATAGTCGTCGAGGAGGATGACTAGAAGGCTTGGATAGCATCGTTGTTGAAAGTTCTAGCATGCTCTAAGCAAGAGTACGTTTGGGCAGATTCGATAGTCCCAACGGCCAACTGTTGATGGTCGAGTACTCTGGGCAGATTCGATAGTCCTAGGCATGGGCTGCGACGACGTGCGGGAGTTATGTCTAGAACTGGGGTTTCCATTAGCCCTTGACGGACGGCTGAAAGAATGTGCCGGTCATTCAATTAACGGTGATATCGAAGCAATGATAACAGTGATAGCCAGAGTCATGGATGTTTGGTTGTATCGTCATTCGGACTCAAGAGCGGTATTTTCTGGGTACTTATCTGATTTAGGCCTTGGTACTTGGAAAACATCGCCCTTGACTCGAGTGATAGTAGTTTTACTTTAAATTGTATGCTCTGCTATGTTTGCTTCTGCTTAGTGTGTGTCTGGGGGCTATCACTGTAGAATGAGGTTGGAGTGGGAGGGTTGTATTCCTATTCCTTTTCCTTTATGTTCTTTTGGTATGTTGTTAGTTAATTTACTGCTCGCTAAGACTGTTGTCTGACTCAAGGCTTTATGTTTTAATTCTTATTGCCTTGGGCTGTTCGTCCATTTTTGGGACGGGCAGACTAGGTAGCAGGTGACAGGTGCTGTTCTCTTCTCACGATGCTGATATCGAAGACGAGCTGGAGGGTTGCATATTACCTTCTTATTATATGTACTGGATATTCCGCTGTTTTGTATTCTCTGAGAGATATGTAGTGAGGCTTGATGTATTGACTATGTGGATGCTTGTATTCAACTATTATGGAGTTTTATATGATGTCATTTTGTTCTGTAAAGCTTCACTATACATATGTTCTATTGTATTTTGTCCATGCGCTGTGAGTAATACGATAGACTCTGTTGTTTTAATCTTACCTTGACAATCGTCCATGGTCGCCTGGCACACTTTACAGCGCTCTATCTTAAGATTCGGTGCAGGGGTCATGGGCGGTCGTCACATTTGGTATCAGAGCATTGGTTAACCGATTTTACCCAACGCTCGCTGTCGTAACTACGTATGAGAGACGTAATTGTATTTTGATGGATGATTACTATATATAATATAGTAGTTTAGCAGTAAGTTAGCCCTTTATGCAGTTGTTTCTCTAGATGTTCTAATCATTCCTTTTTGTAGATATTGAGAATGAGTCGAAGAGGGAGACCAGCTGCTAGGGAAGGCCGTGCTACTGAAGAGACTGTTGATTATGCAGCCATGTTCGAAGCTATGATGACTTCGATCATGAGAAGGATACCAGTTCCGGGGGCAGCAGTTGATGTTGGAGTTCAAGTCCAAACTCCGAAACCAGTGGATTTTGCTAAGTTGTGCAAGGATTATACTGCTCTTGGAGGAAAAGTTTTCTTGGGAACAGAATCAACTATTGAGGTCCAGAGGTGGATAGATGCTTGTAGAAGGATCTTTGGTGATTTGGGAATTGATGATGCAACTAAGAGGAAGTTGGCATCGAGGCAGCTTCAAGGGAGAGCTTCTGATTGGTGGAACTCTATTACTATCACTACTCCGGAAGAAGAGATTACTTGGGAGCAATTCCAAGTCAGATTTGAAGCTAAATTCATTTCTACAGCTCAGAAGTCTGTTCTATTCAAGAAGTTTGTAGAGCTCAAGCAGGGTGGGAGATCTGTTCTTGAGTATGTTTCTGAGTTTGAAGCTTTGTCCAAGTATGCTCGGTCATATATTGAATCTGCTTATCAGAAGAATGAGAAGTTTGTGACCGGCTTGGATAGTTATCTTGGGAGGCAGTTGGTGGATCATTTGGACGATTCATTTGAGAAGCTTGTGGAGAAAGCTCTCAGGCATGAGAGTCTGTTTCCTAAGGATGGATCTGTTGTTGCGGTGACCAGGGAAGAGTCTAAACCCCAGCAGGGTGGAAACAAGAAGAGGAAGCAGCAGCAGCAGAAGGGTAAGGATGGCCAGAAGAAGCCGAAAGGCGAGGTGACTTGCTACAATTGTCAGCAGAAGGGCCATTTCTCTAAGGATTGTAAGAATCCGAAGGCACCGATGAAGTGTCACAACTGTGACAAGCCGGGGCATTTCAGGAAGAATTGTCCAGAACCAAGGAAGGACAGGCAGATTGTGCAAGCCTATGCTTTAGGGGCTGTTCCGTCGTCTTCGAAAGCTCCTACTGCTGAAGAGAAGGGAAAGAGTGTGGTTGTTCAAGGTACTCTTTTCCTATGTGGTATTCCAGTTAGAGTTTTGTTTGATACTGGAGCATCGCATTCGTTTGTTTGTAATGAACTCGTAGACCGGTTAGGTTTGGAACCGGATATTGTTGATAGGCCATTGGTTGTGACTAATCCAGTTGGGGGTTCGTCTTGTTTGTGTATGTTATGCCGTGGTCTAGTTGTGTCGAGTCATGGTTGCTCTTTTGTTTGTGATTGTTTTGTTCTGAACTTTGCAGGGTTCGGAATTATCTTGGGTATGGACTGGCTTAGGAAGTATGCGGCTAAGGTTGATTGTGAGAGGCTGGAGGTGACAGTCGAGAATGTGGAAGGGTGAAAGATTGTGATACGATGTAAGCATGAGGAAGGCGTCTTCATGAGCTTCATGTATTCGCTAGTTGTTCCACGGGATGGACTGTCTTTAGTGCCAATCGCAAATGGATTTGAGGATGTCTTTGACGAAGTCAAAGGGTTGCCGCCGCATAGAGAGATCAAGTTTCGTATAGATCTAGTTGAAGGAGCCAGACCTGTTGTGATGCCTCTTAGGCGGATGGCGCCTAAGGAACAGCAGGAGTTGAGGGTGCAAGTTGATGACCTTTTGCAGAAAGGATTCATTCGGCGTAGTGTGTCCGAGTGGGGTGCACCAGTTGTGTTTGCAACCAAGGCAGATGGATCGTTGAGATTGTGCGTCGATTATCGTGAGCTGAATAAGGTGACCAAGAAGAACAAGTATCCATTGCCGAGAATAGATGACTTGTTTGATCAGCTTCACGAAGCTAAGGTGTTTTCTCAGATGGATTTGGCAACGGGATTTCACCAGTTGAGAGTAGCGAAGGATAGTGTGCCGAAGACTGCTTTTAGGACACCATCCGGTTTCTTTGAGTGGCTGGTAATGCCATTTGGATTGACTAACGCGCCGGCATATTTTGTGGATCTTATGAATAGAGTGTTCAGAGATCAGTTGAACAAGTTCGTACTTGTGTTCGTGGATGATATTCTGATTTATTCCAGAACTGAAGAAGAGCACAAGACGCACTTGCGTATTGTTTTGGAAATCTTACGGAAACATCAGCTGAAGGCTAAGTTTTCGAAGTGTCACTTCTGGAAGAGTGAAGTGAGGTTCTTAGGCCATGTGATTTCTGGAAATGGAATAGCGGTTGATCCCGCTAAGGTGGCAGCAATCCAGGATTGGGTTAGACCTAAGAATGCATCTGATGTGAGAAGTTTTCTTGGATTAGCAGGATATTATCGACGGTTTATCAAAGACTTCTCCAAGGTAGCTGCACCGTTAACAGGATTGACGAAAAAGACCCAAGTGTTCAGTTGGGATGCTAAGTGTGAGCAAGCTTTCGGAATCCTGAAAGAGAGATTGACGAGTGCTCCTGTTTTGACTATTCCTAGTGGGAATGATGAGATGGTGGTTTACACCGACGCATGTGGTACTGGACTTGGAGCAGTGCTGATGCAGAAGGATAAAGTTGTTGCGTATGCCAGTCGACAACTGAAGCCGCATGAAAGGAATTACCCAACTCATGATTTGGAATTGGCGGCGATTGTATTTGCTCTGAAGATGTGGAGACATTATCTATTGGGAGTTCGATTCGAGTTGTTTACGGATCACAAGTCGTTGAAGTATCTTTTCTCCCAAAAGGATTTGAATCTTCGGCAGCAACGTTGGCTAGAGTTTTTGGCATCATATGATTTTGGTATAGCTTATACTCCGGGAAAAGGTAACGCAGTGGCAGATGCGTTAAGTCGAAGACATGCAGGATTGGGAGCCATGTTTTCTGAATGGAAGAATCTCGAGTATTTAGCTAGATTTGACTTCAGGCCTAGATGCGAATTGGAACCTGAGATGTTGGCAAACTTGTCAATAAGACCCACTCTTGTGGAAAGGATTGGTGAGAGCCAAAAGCGAGATGATAAGCTTGTCAAGATTATCCGTGAATTGGAATCTGGATTGGATCCAGAAAAGGATAAAGGATTCGAGGTCGATCGAGAGGGTTGGCTTCGAAAGCAAGGACGACTAGTTGTTCCCGATATAGATGAATTGAGGAGTGAAGTTCTGAAGGAAAGTCATCACTCGAAGTTGACAATTCATCCAGGTGGAAATAAGATGTATCGGGATATGAAGAGAACCTACTACTGGGAAGGCATGAAGAAGGATGTTGGAAATTTTATTTCCAAATGTATGAACTGCCAGTTGGTAAAAGCCGAACAGAAGAAGCCAAGTGGATTGCTTCAGCCATTAGAAGTTCCTACATGGAAGTGGGAACAAGTGTCGATGGATTTTATCGATGGATTGCCTAGAACCAGAACGGGAAATGAAGGGATTTGGGTCATTGTGGATCGTCTGACTAAGAGTGCACGATTCATTCCTGTTCGATCGACTAGGACTGCATCAAAGTTGGCTGAGTTGTATGTTAAGTGGATAGTCCGATTCCATGGTATTCCGAAGAGTATAGTGAGCGATCGAGATCCATTGTTCACTAGTGGATTTTGGAAGAGCTTCCAGGAAGTTTTGGGAACCGAGTTGTGTTTGAGTACAGCTTATCACCCTCAAACAGATGGTCAGACCGAAAGAGTCAACCGAGTTTTGGAAGATCTTCTTAGAGCTTGTGTTTTGGACTTCGGAGGATCATGGGAAGATCACCTTCATTTGGTGGAGTTTGCATACAACAACAGTTACCAGTCAAGCATTGGTATGGCACCGTATGAGGCATTGTATGGAAGACCGTGTAACTCTCCGGCATGTTGGTTGGAAACTGGAGAAAAGCTGATGCTTGGGCCAGAGATGATTCGACAAACTTCGGATTGCATAGAGATCATTCGGCAACGAATGAAGGCAGCCCAAGACCGTCAGAAGAGTTATGCCGATAAGCGTCGTAAGGATTTAGAATTCGACGTTGGAGATATGGTTTTTGTGAAGATTTCTCCACTGAAGAATGTTATTCGATTCGGGAAGAAAGGAAAATTGACTCCGAGATTTGTTGGACCATTCCCGATTATCGAGCGAATTGGAAAGCTCGCTTACAGATTGGAGTTACCAGAGAAGATGTCGAGTGTGCACAATGTTTTTCACGTATCATATCTACGGAAGTATGTGCACGGCTCAATTACGGTGGTTTCTGCTGATAGCTGTGAAGACTTAGAAGTTGATCCAGTCGATAGAAGACCTCGTAAGCCGCTTCGTGTTGTTGAAGCCGACACGAAACAGCTTAGGAGAAAGGTAGTTGAGTTGCTCAAGATACAATGGAGTGACGATGATAACGACTGTACGTGGGAGGTGGAAGAGAGGATGAAGGCAGCTCATCCTGAACTCTTCGAGGTATGGCCCTAAGGTGTCGTATCATCTAACAACATTGTAACTTGTTCTAAGTCTTAGAATTCTGTACGCTAAGCTAGAATTGGATGCATGGTTTGTTGATTGCTATGGATGGTAGGCGTACAGAATAGTTTTTGATTGCTTGGAATTTCGGGGGCGAAATTCCTAAGGGGGAGAGAATGTAACGACCCGTATTTTTACGGATCGACAAGTTCGTCAAAATCTGGAATTTTTGCATTTTTAAGTCATTTCAGATTTTTAGGCAGATTTGTCTAAGTCCTAGGTCGTGAACGACCTAAGAGCTAAGTCGTGACCGAGTTAAGGACTTCGGCGAGTTAGTGTTAGGTCGTGGGTTAGTTGGAGCGACCTATAGAATTATGCAACCTAGGATTTAGTTAAGTATTAGGTCGGCAGGACGAGTTAACGACCTAAAGAACTGACCGACTTAAGGACATGGCGACTCAAGGGTAGGCAGACCTAGTGGTTACTAGGTTAGCGTGGTTAGGTCGGCAACGACTTAGAGCGTATAGGAGTTAGGTCGTAGTGACCAAGTCGAGGGATAGGTCGCTATGTGTTAGGTCGTCTGGTAGCTTGGTTGGTTAGGTCGTAAGCGACCTAAGGGTTAAGTTGTTACCAAGTTAAGTCGACTGGGTGGGTTAGCGACCTAAGGAGTTAACAAGTTGGCGACCTTAGAAGTTAATGTGTTAAGTCGTAGACGACTTAGGGGTTGAGTCGTAACCCAGTAGTTCGTTAAGTCGTAGGTCGCAGATGTGCTATGTTGACTAGGTCGCGTAAGCACTTAAGTGATAGGTCGCACCTGTGGTTAGGTCGCTAAGTGATAAGTCGAAGCCTCGTTAGGTCGTAAGTTGTAGGGCTTTGTTAGGTCGCTGGGTTTTGTTAAGTCGTAGGGGCTTAGGTCGTAAGTCGGAAGCGACTTAGGAGATAGCAGTTGTTAGGTCGCAGATGCTTCTGGTTAGGTCGTAGGATGGCAAGGCTTTAGGTCGTAGGTCGGCATAGTGTTAAGTCGGCAGCGACTTAAGGAGATAGCCGAGTTACGACTTAGGATATTTTCTACTATAAATATGAGAGCTTCTCTTCATTTTTGGGATCCGGATTTTGAAGCGACGAAGTGCTGCCATTTTGAGAGCTCGACTTCTACACTTCTTCACTTCTTTTCTCCACTCTAATCTAGTGCTTCCATCCATCCAAATCGAAGATCAAGATTGAAGATTCAAGAGCTTAGATTGAAGATCTTCATCTTTTCAAGAGAGATTTCTTCGTTTGAAGCGGATTCGTGATAGATCAAGCTTGATCCTTCGCTGTCCAGATCTGAAGCGTGTTGATTTGAGTTTGTTTAGGTGATTTGGTGAGTGGTGATTATCTCTCACACGGATCCAAAGGAGTATATCGGATTGTTGGCTCGATTTGGTGTTAAAATAGTGATTTCCATGCATTTTCTTCATCCTATGTGTAGATCCATATAGATCCATTGTTCATGATGATGTTACATCCATTTTATCATATGTTAATCTATGCAAGTTCATTCATCAAGTTTGTAGAGATATAATCCATGTTTTCATGCTTATTGGACTTTCAACTCTTTAATTACGAAAATGCCATTATTGTTATAATTGTCTACTTAGATCATATTTGAATGCTTGATTGTTTGGATTGATGTTTGATTTGATTGATTGTTATGAACTAGATGATTGATGACTAGATTTAGATCGAAGGAGATTCAAAAGCTAAGGGAAAGGCTCTTGAATTGGGAAAGCTGCTCGTGGCATATGTAGCGGGATGATGAAGCTCTTATGCATAGATTTGATGATGTGATGATGAGATGAGGCTTTGCGAGGATGTAATGAAGCGAGGCAATCATGTGATGAAGACTTGGTCTAATCCAGACGGGATCATTCCAAGCATGTTGATAACTCGGTGATATGATTCGAGTAGAGGATAATGAATGGATATGAGAATAGTCGTCGAGGAGGATGACTAGAAGGCTTGGATAGCATCGTTGTTGAAAGTTCTAGCATGCTCTAAGCAAGAGTACGTTTGGGCAGATTCGATAGTCCCAACGGCCAACTGTTGATGGTCGAGTACTCTGGGCAGATTCGATAGTCCTAGGCATGGGCTGCGACGACGTGCGGGAGTTATGTCTAGAACTGGGGTTTCCATTAGCCCTTGACGGACGGCTGAAAGAATGTGCCGGTCATTCAATTAACGGTGATATCGAAGCAATGATAACAGTGATAGCCAGAGTCATGGATGTTTGGTTGTATCGTCATTCGGACTCAAGAGCGGTATTTTCTGGGTACTTATCTGATTTAGGCCTTGGTACTTGGAAAACATCGCCCTTGACTCGAGTGATAGTAGTTTTACTTTAAATTGTATGCTCTGCTATGTTTGCTTCTGCTTAGTGTGTGTCTGGGGGCTATCACTGTAGAATGAGGTTGGAGTGGGAGGGTTGTATTCCTATTCCTTTTCCTTTATGTTCTTTTGGTATGTTGTTAGTTAATTTACTGTTCACTAAGACTGTTGTCTAACTCAAGGCTTTATGTTTTAATTCTTATTGCCTTGGGCTGTTCGTCCATTTTTGGGGCGGGCAGACTAGGTAGCAGGTGACAGGTGCTGTTCTCTTCTCACGATGCTGATATCGAAGACGAGCTGGAGGGTTGCATATTACCTTCTTATTATATGTACTGGATATTCCGCTGTTTTGTATTCTCTGAGAGATATGTAGTGAGGCTTGATGTATTGACTATGTGGATGCTTGTATTCAACTATTATGGAGTTTTATATGATGTCATTTTGTTCTGTAAAGCTTCACTATACATATGTTCTATTGTATTTTGTCCATGCGCTGTGAGTAATACGATAGACTCTGTTGTTTTAATCTTACCTTGACAATCGTCCATGGTCGCCTGGCACACTTTACAGCGCTCTATCTTAAGATTCGGTGCAGGGGTCATGGGCGGTCGTCACACGAATATATCTCCTTTAACAACTTCTACGTTTTATTCATCAAATTTAATTGATTTCGAATTTACAAACAATGTTTATAAATTCCATTCCTATTTATAAAAACTTCAACTTATAAATCTCCTTATTAACCAATTCCATTCTTATCTCAATTAAATGCCAAAATCCCATTTATAAGATTATTACTTATAAATCTTTTTGTTTTACAAAATCTATTCATTTTGTAACTTCACAATTTATAAATCTATAAATTTCATTCACTTACAAATTCCATAAATATTTCATTTTGAACACTTATAAAAACTCGTGTTATAATTTCAAATACTTTAAATTTCATAGGTATCAACTTTATAAATCTTTTATATAGACCATTTACAATATTCAAAAATCCCAACTTAAACCATTTTATAAATAAATCAACTTTTATTTCAAAAATCACACTTTGGTTATATTTCACAAAAATCCTAACTTTTATAACTTTAAAATGTAAACGTTTATTTATTTAAAATGAATCAATTCAAAAATTCAATAAAACGTATATTTTCAAAAATCACTTTAAAATCCTTTTAAAGTAAAAGTCATTATTTTTAAACTCCAAAACTGAATCCGATGATGCAACAACACCAATTAGTCAATCACAACAACAAACATCATATATCAACATATGATAACAGAATACATCGATATCTGTAAATAAATAAATACTGGTGAGGAATCCAGTTGGATCCCTCCAACCTGTTTCCCTGCATCCACAGATGTTAGCACAATACCCATTCCACTTCGAGGTGGAATATCGCGGTATATGGGTTTTATAAATATCATCCGCTTACTAACGGCGCAATAGGGTCTCATCCGCTATACAGTGCGGGAAATCATCAATCCAATATATACATATGCCAATATGTATATATTGCTATATATATAGATATATCCTACTATATCTAATATCACATCCAAATAGCAATCAAATCAATCAATAACTGCAAAATTTAAATTTTCCATTCGAGTGAGAAAATCTCACCTTAGCTTTAATTTTGCCATGCATTTCCATTTTGATCATTTCTTCATTGTATTCGACCTTGTATAAACAATTATACAATTTTCATTAATATTTGAATTAATCGAACTATTAAATTTTTATTTTACAATTTATAAGTTCACCGGTGATTTTATTTTGACTAATAAATTTTTAATTTCAAACAATTAAACCTTAAACCAATTTCTTAATTTCAAATCAAGATGTTAAAAATTAATATCTAACTTACTGTAAAAATCAAACTGGTTTCACATTTTATTTCATAATTTTTCTCTCTATTGATTCAAACTACAAATCAATTTAAATAAATTTCCTTACTGTACATCGAGCAACCCATTCCAGTTCGCGACCCTCTGATCGATGTCACAACCAAGACGCGAGCCTCGCTGCTACAATCGCCTGACCATCTGCTCCAGGTTGAACTCGAGACACTCAAGCCTCCATCACCTCGCCTGCGTCAGAGTTCAATCGCCCCTTGACTTCTCCACACGCGCCCCCAGTCGCGACACGAATCGCTGCCACCAGTGATGCTCACGAGTTCGACAAAACTGCCACGCCTACGAATTTATGACCCTTCGAACGACACTACAACCTCATTGCGACCCCTCGCGTGCGCAAGCACACGCCACCGAACATCCCAGTGCTGCCGTTGCCTCCACGCGTTCGCTCCGGCATCGTGAACGAGCTTGGTCGCCACCACCCAGTCGTGATGAGCTTGCGACCCTATGATGCCGCAATCCATTTTGATACGAAATCGAAGTTGATTTCGTCGATTCGTTTGATTTGAAAAGAAGAGGAGTACGCAGTTTTAATTTGAGGAGGGGAGACGTAGATTCGCAATTTTCATCTGCCATTTTTTTTACTTCGTTCGTTTTCGAAATGAAAAGGAGGGGCGTGTGATTATTTAGAAAGGAATGGGGGAGACAGAAGAACGTGCTTCCCCGTGGTTTTTGGGCGTGATTCAAGGCGTGGTTGAGGGGAGAACGTGTGTGTGTTGACTAAACATTTAAAATTTAAATTTTAAATTGAATTCGAATTAAAATCCAACACGTTTACTCACCGTACGGTCACATTTCAACCCCGAAAAATACGAAATTTGAAATCCGATAATAATTCAACGTTACGGACCCAATGGAACTGGTTTCGTTGAATTCCGAGACTGTGCCTCGGAACGCTATTTTCAAATATCTATTCGAACGATAAATTTCAAAACTGATCTAATCACTTTCAAATTTGATTCTGAAGCTTCTATTGTCTTCGGTATTATCAATATAAATTTTACTAGCTTTTGAAATATTTTTCTTCAGCTTAAAATTGAAGATTCAAATTTTTATTCAACATTCACTAGATTAAATTATAAAACTTAATCGCCAAATTCAAAGTTATATCGGGGATTCAAATTAAATCATCGTTCAAATATTTAAAATAAATTAAATATTTTCTATTTAATTTGTTCAAAATTCTGGGTCGTTACATGCTTGGTCCAAGTCTCTGTCGTTTTTTTTCGTCTACAACCCAAACTAGACGTCTGGACCTTCCAACCAGACGTCTGGTTGCCTTTTCTGGGCAACAACTTGCCTAGACCATGATGGCCAAATGATTCGGAAGCAATCGAACGAGCGACGGAGGCTAGGGATTTATGCCAAGCGACAATCCTATCCTATAGGCTCTTCGATACACCACAAATAACACGTCCAAATATCCAAGATAGGATCTTTAAAGATTTTGACTTCAAAACACCAAAATTTGAAAAATTCACCAAATCAATTCAAATCAAAAGCAAATGAACATGCACAAATGTTAGGAATTCATACCTAACAACAATGAAAGTTATAGACGTAGATGTAAGTTCAAAAACTCACTTTTAAACCTAAAACAACAAGTGAGAAGCTTTAAAACAAAGGAAAGATCAACCACACTTTAACTTCAACTCTAGAAGCTCCAATCTAAGATCATAAGCAAATATTTCCTAAGTTAGGTTATTAGGAAATTTCTGAAATTGGAGAGAGATTGAGATGGAGAAGATGAAGAGGATGCTTACCTAAGCTTCTCCTTGATTTATAACTTGAATTTGAATTCCTAAGAGAAACTAGGGCTTAGGAATTTTATTTCCTCTTCCCACCATTCTCTTAGTGGGCTGAAACCCAAACCCAAAGCCCCAAATGAAAATATCAAAATTCTACTCAACTCCAAACATATCGATGTTTATACTCAAAAAAGTTGTAAATGCCATTTTAGACTCAATGGAAGTGGTCTCGACTCCCAATTCGACTGTTTAGAAAAAGTAACATTTCAGACTTTAATCCGATTAACGATGCTATATTTAAATAAAACATTTAAATATATAATCGTGAAATATGCGGGTTGTTACATTACTGAAGCAACCATTCCAAAATTTTACTTAAGTTTAATATAAGCAATTTATGCTATACAGCTCATTTTTATTATTACGTCATAACTTAAGTTTATTTTTTAATTCATCAACAATATTTCAAACCATATTCAATTTACTAAATTTCTTCATCGATTCATTCAATTAATTATTTTTTCCAATCATTAATAATAATTTTTTCATTTTATAACTCAAGTTCATTATTAATTTAAATCACAATTAATATCATTTTTACTTTAGTTCAGTTACTTCCATTTATTCTTACTTACATTCTATTCATCTCACAACTTAAGTTCATCTTTATTCCAAATTAAAATCGACTTTATTTAACTCATTTCATCCATTCATTTCATTAACCCATTTCATGTATTCATTTCATTTAACTTTACTTAGGTTAAAATTTTTGTTTCATAACCCAAGTTCATTTTATTTCAAAATCAATTTTATTTGACTTTTCTTAAGTTAACTTTCATTCATATACTCATCTTATTAACTTATTTCATTAAGTTTGTTTTATTCCAATTAATAATCATTTCAGAAAGTTACAATTATATTTCAAACACCTTTTTGCAAATTTACTTTTGTTTTTCAATCAATTTACAAAGATATGAATTTATTTATCATTTGTTTACTTTCTTAGAACATTAACTAAGTTTATACAATTTCTTATAACAACTTAATTTAATTTTTATTTAAGTTAAACTTTTTATTCTCTTATCATTCACACTCAACAAATTTAAATTTGTTTTAGCTTAATAATTCTCAAATCTATAAGTTATACAATTTTATCATTTTATTATTTTATCTAATTCAATTCAAATACAATCCACTTTTATTTAAGCTTCATTGAGTTAAACTCATTTTATTTTCTTCATTTCACTAACTCAATTTATTTAACATTTCTTAAGTTAATTATTTTATTTCGTATCTCAAATTCAAAATTTTCTTTTGTTTGCTTAACCAAAAATATTCAACAGTTTAAAACTTAATTTTACTTTCCAGTTCAAATTTATAAGTTACAAACTTATTTTAATCTATACTATTTCAATTATAAGTTCAAAACTATTTTTATATATTTATCAAATCATACTTCAAATATTTTTTTCTTCATAATCAAAACTTGTTTAACCAAAAATAAATTTCTTTGGTATCAATTCTCACTCAAAAGATCGAAAATGAATACTATGATGCCGTAGTCATCCCCAAAATTATTTCCCAGCGACTAAAGCTAGTTCAATGCTTTTATTTCTTTCAAAATCTTTTCAAAATATTTTTCTAGTCAAATATCTTCCAAATAATATTATTATTAACTTTTGAAGGCTTTGAAAACAGATTTGAAAGCAATAGGTTTTAAATTCAAAACTCGACTTTTAAATCCTTTCTGTTTGTAAGCCATTTTATAAATATACTTATACAAATTTTATTACCTTATCACCAACATTTCATTAATTTACAACTTTGTCCTTTTAAACGATTTTATTGTAATTAGATTCAATTCAATTTAATTATCGAACACTTCATAAAATAAAATTCAAAAAGTATTCGTTTTATTTTAATTCAACCAATAATCGATGATAATTAAATATTTTCATCTCCTAACAACTATCATTCATTAAAAATTATCATTATATATATATTATAATTTAGGTAAAATTATTTCATTTACTATATTTAAAACAATATTATGTCGACTTGCCTCGTTTAAGTGTTTAGAAATCCCTATTGATAACATGACGTCCCACGCACCGACAAGAATTCATAAACATCTCAACGGATAAGTAAACATAATATAAAACATTTTATAACACTAACAAGTATGCTCTCTCATATATATATATACTCAAACAGACTCATTCTAGGGTATTACTACCCTATCTCTAATGAGTCAAATGCCATAAAGCTAAGGTTATCGCTAAACCAAAGCTCTGATACCAACTATGACGACCCACATTTCGGAAGGTTTAAATCGACAATAATCCACACATGTCCAACTTAAACAATCCGGAACGTAGATACTCAATGGGGATAATTAAGAAAAATAAGGAAAGAGGAAGAAACAAACACAGAATCTCGTAGCGGAATGACAAAATATAATAATCAATAAATAGTTCATGAAGCTGTTTATATTATACATTTGATTATAATCTATACAACATTTATCAGAGTTATATATACATCAGGGATAAATAATCAATGCAGTAGAATAGCATGATGCAGAGAACAATAATAGTAATAATATACCAAATCTTCGTCTTCATCCTCCAGAAAACGATCTTCAGTGCGCTGAAAAACTCAGGGCTGACCCGAGCATAATGAAAAGACAAAACACTTGAGTCAGGACTAAAATAGTCTTACGTAAGTCAAATCAATATCACGAAATATGAGTGTAACAGCGTTAGAGATGTTTACGGGCTTTTACATCTCCTATCCAGTGTATAACGTGCGTGCAATAACTTAAGAGATGTTATAGGATTTTCCATCTCCTAAGGATCCGTTAAACTATTTAAATATATTACAATATACTCTATAGTAGGTAATGTCTATCAGTAAAATAAATATCAAAATAGCGTTAAGGCTTTACATTGATCCACCTTAACACATTTTTAGAGCATGTAGTCTACGTAGGTCCTGTAACACAACCAGTAACATCGGTAGCCAGTGAGTCCCCTATAGGTACTATACTAAACCAATGTCGTAATGGGCTCGTATAAGGATAAATATGACAAGGCACGTGAGGTAATGCCTAAGGTAGGATTCTACCAGTTTACCCTTTCTGGCTAGTCGTAACCCATACGTGGACGACCACGACCATCAATCCAAACAAAAGGGTACACCTATTGAGTACGAAATCATAATAGTAATACGAGGGATCAACGTCACTAGAGGTAGCTAACCTCATTGGCCAGACATATTCTCCTGTTTTAGTCATTTTAATTATGACACAAGTGTCAAGGCTATCCATCATCGTTCTCTTCATTCCAGTAAACGTTCACCAAATCCAAGCACTTCATTGTGGATCATCCACCACGTACACAGTTGTTAAAATGATTCCAATATCGAAAGAGAGTATGCCAATAAGAGGCCCCGGTCACTTTAACAACCCAACGTCGTTTTACACACCGGTTGGTACTTTTATATTTCAAAAAAAATTCGTACTTGATCTCAAAATATCATATTCGCTTCAAAATCAATTTCATTTTGAAATATATTATTTACTCAAAAAACCATATTCAGTTCGATACATCATTTTCACTTGAAAATATCATTTCACTCTAATATCTTGATTTGGCTTCCAAAATTGTTTCGAACTTCAATTTAGGTTATAACTTCATTTTAACCCATTTCGTATTTAAATCCAAGATTTAAATATAAACATTCCACCTTTTGACCAGTTTGAATTTTTAGAAAATAGTTTGAATAGTTTTAAGATAGCTTAAATAGTTAAAATAGTTTAATAGAAAATAGTTTGAGTATTGAAATGTTTTATATAGTAAATAGCTTGGAAAATTAAAATAATTTGAATATTTAAGAAGATAGATTTTAAACAGTTTATATTAAAATAATTTATTACAAATAGTTTCCAAGCCTAACCGATTCAATTCCAAATTTTCCAATCCAAATCAATTTCCATTTCCATTTCGATTTAATCGATTCAATTCCAATTTCAAATCGAATTTTATTGCGATTCCAATTTTATTTCAAATTAATTTCAATTTCGAATTAATTCAATTTCGCTTTCAATTCCAATTGATTTCAATTTCAATTCCAACTTAAATAAATTTCAATTCCAACTTAAATAAATTTCAATTCAATCCCAATTTAATTTCAATTTCAATTCCAAATTAATTTCAATTTCAATTCCAAATAAATTTCAATTTCAAAACCGATTCAACTATTCGATTCGATGGTTTAAATTTCAAATCAATTCTCAAATTTAAACCATTTCGATTTATATAAATTTCGAGTTCGATTTTGAAATTATCGATTCAAACCACTTAAATCAAATTAACCTTCAATATTCAATTTAAAGTCCAAATCTTCAAATATAATTCAATTCCGAGCTCAAATTTCAATATCATTTTATATTACATTTACCTAGTAATATTCAAGGTTCGATTAAAAGTCCAATCTTTAAAACAAATCAATTTCTGAAATTCAAATCATATTTCAATTTTAACTTCAAAATCTCAACTTCGATTATTTAAACCGTTCATGTTATCAAATTTAAATCTCAACATTTCGAGCTCAAGTTCTAAAATAATTCAATTTCCATAAATTCGGTTTTCATTTCATTAACTCAAATCATTTAAATAATTTCAAATCAAATTTTAAAATCACTTAATTTAACCAATCCGGTGTCCGTATATAATTCTCTGTCTTATGGCTAAGTGAATCAATTATTTCAATTTTAATTCAGGGATGGATATATATCATTTCAACCCAAATAAATGTCATAGGTATATATCATAAACCTATTTCATAATTTATTCGAAATAATTCAAATAAATATTATATACTGTCAAATGATATTCAGGGTGATGACAAGATATAATAAATTAAATAAATATCCAACCATCCAATATATCAACCAATAGCATTCAATATCAATCAACATCCAAATCAGCCAATAATTCACAACAATTACATAGTTATTAATATCAAGTATTTTACCAGCGAATAAATTTCAATTTCAAATTTAACTCTATTTAAATCCTTAGCAATTCAATTCTTATATCAATTTAATGTCAATTAATTTACCAAATATCAGCCAATGCAATTAAATTACTTCACGACATTAATTTAACAAACATAAAAATTTATTTATTCAATTGTGAGCGTATAAAACACTCACCTTTATTTGAAACTGAAAATATTTTCAGCTTTAAATAAATTCCAGCTCGATCGCAAATCGTAGATGACATCGATACGAATCCTAAGCAACTCGTTTCATGCGAAATGAACCTCGTACGAGAGAGTTACGATTTTAATTAATATCGATATAGTTAAATTAGAACTAACAAAACTTAACTAAAAAAATAAGAAAACCCGATACCTACTCTTCCTCGTCCAGATTCACGCGACGAACCCACCCACATCTCCTTCCTCCAGATTGCGACCTCGCATATACTTTTTTTTATGAACGATTGACGTCTGCTACAGCAGTGCCGCCGCCGACCTCCCTGCCTTCGTCGCCGCCAGTCGCGGCGCCTCCAAACTACACACGCACGACTCCTCGACCGAAGTCGAGACCAAACCTCCTAGCGTCGATGCGCTTGCCACCGGACGAGCCACCTCCGCCTGCGACCTTCGTTCGCCATTTTTTTTCAATCGATTCGTGTTTTTTCGGCTGTTGTTTTTTTTCTCGATTTCCCTGATACATGATTTGAAATAAAAGAGGGGAGAAGGAGTACGGGTAGGCATATAGAATGGGGGCGTGCTTTGAACGGGATGATGGAAGTTTGACTTCTTATGTTTATATATATTTAAACAAGAAAATATCTTGCCCGAATGGCCCGCGCAAATCCGAACTCCAAACGAAGCATGCTGCCTGGCATTCCTAATGTTTTACCCTCATTTCGAACATAATGGGACTAGTTTCAAGGCCTAATTTGATCGTATGCAGAAGATAGCTTTTCAAAATCAATAAATTTCAATTAAATTCTAAAAATAAATTCTGCGCGTTTCAAGCTCGCACGGCCAAATGACAAGTCCGATCGCTATGAAACTTAAAATCCTACAATAATACACTATTACGGATCCGATGAAACTGGTTTCGTCGAAATCCGAGACAGTGGCCAAAATGGCTATTTTTACTCGTTTTTTAAAACAAGCAATTTCCAAAGTTTATTTATCCACTTTTAAATTCAATTTTAAAAGTTAACCATTTTCATTCTTATTTAAATAAAATTTGAATTAATTACCAATATCATTTTCATTCACATTAATTCACAAATTCAATTGAATTTGGGTTATCAACCATTATTTTATTTCCATCTAAATAATTCAACACTTATAATTAAATTCCAGTTATTGATTATAAACACATTCAATATATAGAATTTCATTTCAAAACTCATTATCGCCAAATCCTCGAAATTGGTTATTTCAAAATTTGTATTTAAGTTCATATTCAAATAAATTACCCTAATAATTCATTAAATTTTATTTTTAACCATTTTTATTCAATAATCATATTAAATTTAATAATTTCAAATAGTTAAAAATACGGGTCGTTACAGTACAACTCCTCGTCTAGTAGCCGCGACCATAATTCTAGTTGAACTCGAGGCCTAACAAGTTCTCTGGTGGTCGAGATCGACCACGACCGTTGGATGAGGCTGTTGAATTCGCCTTTCCCTTTTTTTTGAACGTTGGCTGATGGAAATGGTATATATAGAAGGGGAGGCTGCGGTGAACAGTGGGGAGGATATAGGCTGATGGTGATGGAGCATGGCAGAGTGATGGAGCATAGCAGATGATGGTGATGGAGCATAGGCTTGAACAGATAGGGTGATGATCTAATTATATTGTGTGTATATATATATATATCTTTATATTCAAAAATATCAAGTTGCAAAATGTCCGAAAATTCCGAACTTCGAACGAGACGTGCCGCCTAGCATTCCATATGTTATACCCCTATTCCGAACACAATGGAACTAGTCTCGAGACCTAATTCGATCGTATGCAGAAGATAGCGTTTTGAACTCAATTATTATATTAATTTTTCAATATCAATTTCAATGTGTTTCGATCTCGCACGGCCAAATGGTACACCTAATCGCCCTGAAATTTGACGGTGCAATATAATTTTATTATTACGAACCCAATGACATCAGTTTCGTCGAAATCTGAGACTGTGCCCCGGAAGGCTATTTTTGTAAGTTAATTAAAATGAGTCATCTCCAAAATTAGTTACCAATTTAAAAGTTTTATTATCATTGTTCTTATTAATAGAATTTAAATAAGCTTTTAAATTATTTACATGATTTTCAATTATTAAATTCAACTATTAAATTATCCAATAAATAGTTATATTTGAAATTTGAGTTATTTAACTTATAAAATTAACTTTTCAATATTTAGAATCAATTAAATATTCCAAATTCAGATGACTAAAATTCTGGGTCGTTACATTCTTCTCCCTTAAAAGAATTTCATCCTCGAAATTGCCAAGGTAGGAAAAATGCCCAAACTGATTACATTTTTAAACAAATTAGTTGAAATATTTTGCCAAATTATTTTAAGCCCTTAACCTTTCCTAAAATCAATTTCTTGAAACTTTTTTATTACTTTTACTAAGTTTCTAAATTCATTCAAAGATTCCAATCAATATCATCACATCTAATCATTCAGGTTATAACTCAAAATCAAATTTTAGTTATTAAAAATTTCTTCAAAATTTCTAACTCATTAAATTTTCGGAAAATTTTGCCAACGTCTCCTTTGTGTGGCTAGATCAGAACAACCACAAGTCACCACTATGGGCCCAAACGAGCTAAAGAAAAAAAAAGCCAAGTGGCTCAATCATAAAACCATCAAATTAAAACAACAATTTAAACATGTACCTTTTAATCGGGCAACTAGATTTTCTTATGAAATCAAAGGCATCAAATTAGCTCTTGCTTTTACATACCTACATCTTATGTACCAATGATATCCAATCATACAATTCATAATTATTTTATTTTGTATTTTCCAATTTTCAACATTTTTTTACTTAAGCCCGTTCAATGTACATATATCATCCGTACGCAATATCAAATCTGATCACTCACTCGATCACACAATTTAACTTCCGAATTAGTATCGTTCACACGACCACTCTAGTGCGGACTCAAATCTGATTCCTTGATTAGAAGTCGTCATCCTCCTTGCATAGCCATAAACTATGATAAAGACATTCAGGATCAATCAAAAATCCATATCTAGTGTTCATCGTCGAGAATTGAGTGAAAAATTCCAACTCGGATCGATATAAATCATCCTGTGCTCAAATATGGATCAAACCGTTATGCAAATAAAATAATACATACAACCCACGTATTTACTTCAATTGATTCTTAACTGTAACAAATTCCTTTTATTCACATTCACTTGATTTATATTCAATTTATTCACATTGCATTATTCACATTCCCTTATTTACTTGGTATATTCCTTTCAATACTAATTATCCCTTAAGAATTATTTCATAAATTTTTTCTTAAGTCTATTATAAACATTTTATATGAAAGTTTTTATGTTTATTACCACTTCACAACTTAAGTCCTTATATATTTCTAACCAAATTCAATTTCATTTTCCAATTTCAACATTCAATTTTATCCATCAACATTCCAAACCATATCCAATTCACTAATTAATTTAATTAGCTCATTTCATTAATTTATTTCAAATCTCAATCAATTTTATTTCCAAAATCATTGCATTTAGCCTAACCCAAGCTAAATTTTCTTTTTAGAATCCATTTTATTTAACTTATGTTAAGATTCATTTCAATTTTTCTTTTCACAACATTCATATCAACAATTAAAAACATAGTTTTACTTATAAATTTTCAAATTTTATAAGGTCTTAGAATCTTTTTTTTCATGTTTTCATAAACCATTAAATTGAAAATTTCCTAAGCCTACACATCGGTTCTTATTTCAAATCAATTTGAAATCATATATATACATAATCCCTTTGATATATCAAATCATTTTTTTGATTTTTAAAATCAAAACTAGTTTTACCAAAACAAAATCCTCAGCGGTAGCAATTGCTCCCTTGGAAACCCGAAAATGAATGTCGATGATGCTGCAGATCACCGAAGTTATTTTCCAGCGACCGAAGTGAGTTCAGTGCTTTTTATCCCTTTAAAATACCTTTTTAAACAATTCTATTCAAAATATTTTCTAAATATTATTATTATTATATAATTTTTTTGCCAAAACTTTTTAAAACATTTCCCAAAACCAACGGGATTTAAATTCCCAGCTTTTAAATCCTTTTTATTTACAAATCATATTTATAATATACTTCAGAAATTTCATTTCCTTTTATAAATCACATTTATAAACCATATATTTATACAATTCCATTTTGGTTATGTAAAATCATTTCTTAACTGTTAATCTTGTTTACATTATAATATCAACCTTTATTCGATCACAAACAACAACAACAAATGATACTAGTATAACATTATCATTTCCTTACAACTAAGCACCCCATATATACCATAATAATTTTTTTTAAATCATTTATTTTTATATAAAATATAATCAGGGTAAAATTATTTCATTTATCCAATTTCAAAACAATATCATGTCGGATTGCTCTACTTAAGTGTTTAGAGATCCCTATCAATGACGTTAATTACTCGTATTGACCAGAATCCATAAGCTACTCAATAGATCAACCAACACAATATAAAACAATTTTTATTTCACTAATAAATATGCGCTCATACACACACACACACACTCAAACTCATTCTAGGGTGCTACTGATCCTATCTCTAATGAGTTGCCACACAAAAGCCAAGGTTCTTGGTTAACCTTCAGCTCTGATACCAAATGTAACGAACCGGGTTTTTCGAACCTCAAAAGTCGACACTAATACGTCCACTGTATTACATGCCTAGAAATCAAATGTCGAAAATCCAATTGTTAGGGAAAAATAAAGAAGAAAGAAGATAGGAAGGAAAACTCAACAACACAGAATCTCACAGTGGAATAAATAATCTATAATATACCACAAATCTTTACACAAAAGAAAAATTGTAATATGTGTATATACAAACATCAATCAGAGTATACTAACCTATTTCAACCTAGACAGTTGTAACATCCTGTCCTCACAATTGCTTATAAACACAACAATGAATAGAGCGGAAATAACCATCTACGTGAATACGTCTCTGGGCCTCCAACTCGTCCCTTGAAGCTTCAAGCATCCAAACTAACCTGTAATATGCTTGGTCTAACACGAGCATTATAATAAAATAACACTCGAGTCAGTCTAGAAAACCAACGTGATAAAAACACACCCAACTACATTTTAAGTTATATAAAAATCTTTGAAATCAAAGGTATCTCATAAGACCACGCCGCACTTAAACACGGACGGATTTTTTCCTTACGATAACCAAAATATTTCTATATAAAATCCATCTATATTATAATAATGTCTAGGGGTCAAAGTGAAATATGAATATATCTGAAATGCTTGCATCTCACATTCCAACGTATTAGGTATACAACTAAAACCGTAAAGCTCGTATTGGAGAATGGATTCCAACTAATGACAGGGCTACCGGGATACCGTTCGTTATAGTACACCTCTAGAATAATCTACTGAGATCGTACTTAAAGACCCATGCCAACACAAGACTGGCCTACCCCTTGCTGGATAGTACCAAATATGTCATCACCCCGGTTGTTCCCAACCGTTTTATTAAGCTCATATGCACAATTGAACCTGGAAATATGAATGGTCATCTAGAAAGGCGATGACATACCCTTATGGGTAGGACCTACATAGCCCTGCCGCATCTCCCATGTTTTAGTCATTCCCGGTTGATGAGGCTTGAGGCTACGTTTACCTTTTAAGAACATCTATACTTAAAATGCTCATTGCCTTCCAATGACAATGTGCTGATAGCATTTATCCATACAAGCTCGTTCTGGGTCTGAACGAAACCGAAGGCACTATTCCTACTACATCCATTTTGGAATCACCCTTAGGATTTGTAGCAATTAGCCCTTGCACTTCACGTCTTTGTCTTCGATTCCATGCTCTTCACGATGCCTTCACTTCGAAACGTATTCATCGGATCAAAGTGGTTTTCAGATAACATATCCGATCCCGGTCTCTTCGAAACAACGTTCGATAATTTCCGGTAAAATCAACCCTGGTTCTTCAGGAAATAAACAGTCAAAGATAAGATCGGAGATCACCTCCTAACCTTTAGTGGACGGATTTCCTTATCATTGTCCTAGAAGAATGAAACGAGATTTATACGCACAGTACATCATCATCGAAGATGACTGTGCCATATAACTCAGTGTTTCTCCTAGATATTTCCAAACTTACGCTGGTTCCAATTTCAATAGTCGGTTATTTAGCTGCCAAATAACAAACATTCAATTAGAGATTTATTTCATAGGGAAAACCAACATTGGTTAAGTATATAAGCAATCACAAGCCTCATTTTATAAATTTTTATGTAAACCGCTTTGTAAATCACCTTTATATAATTACTTTTACAAAGATATATCTGCAAATCCTTATATTTCAATACTTAGAAAATATCCATATACTTATCTCAACGGTATAAGTATATATGTAAAATTAAGAAAGATTCTCTTTTCATTCGATCCTCAAACCATTTATAAATTTCCTTACAATTCTCCAGAACCATTTATAAACCATTTTATAAACCTCCAAAAACCATTTATAATCCCTTTTTAAAAATTCAATCCCTTATAAGCTTCTTATACATTTCAAAAATCACTTATAAACCCTTTTATGAATCCATAAATCATTTATAAAAAAACTTATTTTATAAATCTATAAACCTGTTTCTAAAATTCGTTTATAAATATGTAACCATTTATAAACTCTTTATCCTCGTAAATAATCTTTCCTTGAGTCTTCAATCCACTTTATAAATTCCTTTATAAAATGCAAATCTTCCAGCTTTTTTCATGGTCTCGAAAATATTTATAAATAATTAAAATCATTTACTTCAAAACATCATTATACAAAATGGTTATTAACAATAAACATTATATATAATTGAAAATTATTAACTTTAAGTATCTTAAAATAATAATTAATAATTTAAAATATTGTTAATCAAATAATAATTGATTAATCTTTCCCATTATTATAAATAATAATAATTTATCTCCAAAACTTTATTAATAAACCTTATTATTAATTTCAAAACCATAATTATTCTTAAATAATTAATCTTTCAATTTATTAACCTTTTTATAAATTCTTAAAATATATTAACTATAAACAAATAACTTTTAACAATATTAAAATAATTTTATAACTTTAAAATAATATTAATATGATTATATAACTTTAAAATAATTTAAATATAATTAAATAACTTTAAAAGAATATTATTATAATAAAATAACCTTAAAAAACAATATTAGTATAATTAATTAACTTAAAAACAATATTAATATATTTAATTAGATAATCCTTAAAAATATTTCTGAAGCTCAATTTCAGATTTTAAAATTGTTTCTTGTCTTAAAAATAAAATTCAGATTTAAACGGAAATTCATAGTATTTTTAAAATACTAATTTGAGGCCAATAGCCACCCAAGACTTAACCAATACCGATATTGATTTTTTGTCACTACTGGGTTTTATTTTCAACCATTTAACGATGTTAAATGTGATGACCTACAAATATGTACCCTTTGAATCAACAGAAAACCACACAGGTTCGACCCAAAAAGCACAGAATGGCGGAAAGTCATGAGAAAGAAGAGAGAGGGTGAGAAGAAAGAAAGAAGAGAGAAGAAGAGAGAAATAGAACAATAACAATACCGAATCTCACATCGCAGCGGAATAACATATAATATAGATGAATAATCTTTACAAAAGAGAAACTGTAATATAAATACATCCATCAGAGTACATGAATAGATAATTATCAACTTAGACAGTTATAACAACATGTCCTCACAAATGCTGATAATTTACAACAACAATGCAGCGGAAAATAAAGAGATACACGTATACGACATGAAGATCTCCAGCTCATCTGCTGAAGCTCCAAAAGCACCAAATCCGAATATGTAAATATACTCGGTCTGACCTGAGCATTGAAAGGGAAGAACGCCCAGATCAGTCTGGTAAATCAGCGTGAGAAAAACTCATCTCAACTAAATTTTATAGTTTTAATATTACTAAACTTTCTTTACCAAAACAAAGGGTACTTGTAAGACCATGCCCATACATAAACAAGGATGGGTTTTTCCCTTACAATAACCAAATCATTTTGTGATGCCCCACCTCTATACTCACGCTAGCCAAGAACACTGGAGGGTAATGCTGTCGACTAGCACGAAGAATAAGGCTGTTGAGGAGCGACCATCTGTGTAATAGCTTTGGGCGAGTACCGATATGTCAGATAAAATAACTTACATTTCATCTCAAGCGGAAATCCAACATATCAAATGCAAACTCGAAGCTACCACACAGTGGCTATGAGGCCTTCGGAAACAAATATAGAAATAAGCATAACATAAATCAGTCACAGAGGTTCATATCTCGAAGGCGGAAACAGATATGAATATAACACATAAAAGCATTCAACAGAGTAGTGGTCAATCAAGGTCCACAATATCACAAAAGAATAGATACAAGTGCTAGGCAAAAGAATAAGTATACATCATGGAGTCTATATCACAAATGTATAACAACAAAAACTACAAATATAATGTAGTTAGACAAAGTCAGAAGATGATCCCAGATGAGGAGTTAAGCAGGAGCACCTGTAACATCTCGGTCTGACCCGAGTATTATTTAATAAGAAAATAATAAACAGATTAGTCTAGCTATAATTATCATGCAAAATGAGATAGAGTAAGTGGTATGACAAAAACGTGTGATAACATTAATGCCATACTGAGATAATATATATTTGAAAATTAACCATTAATCATTCAATATCACAAGAATCTTCTCAAAGATCAATGAAAAATGAATATCATATTTTTTATTTTTATTCGCCAAGTCATAAATGTTGGAGAAACACAAATCCTAGAAATCACCAACAGAAATACAGAAATCACAAAAAGGGGGGAAAAGGCTTATCACAAACGGGAGCATGAAAACTCACCAACACGTGTATCACAAATGGAACGCTATTCCATGGTCGCTAACCATAACTTCAGAACAATGACGTAGTACAATAACGGTACGTCCCATGAACCAAAAAGTCGGGACATCGATGTAGTACAATAACGGTACATCCGATGAACCGAACACCATAAAAGAACATGGGTCGCTAGCCCATAAAAGAATGAGACGAAACTCAATAAAACGAGGTACAGTTCCCCATGTGGACAAAGAGACATCGCACATTGCTAGTCTAAACCATAAATTGATCATCATCGATCATCAAGAAGTGTCGATTACACTAAGCTAGTAAATATAAGAGTGTAGCTTCATGTCCCATAACCACTTGTTTAACTCAAATATTTACGAACAAATTGTAGATTTCCACTCTAAAGTTGTCACAAGAGTTTCAATCGAACAAGTCTAAGAATTAACCGACAAAGTAAACGCAAGCGTTTCATACCACTTGTTTTGCTAAGCCATTTAATTGGATTTATCGAACGAGTGAGGTAAAGGTTTGTATATACTAATAGATTTGAAAACGGTTTTATAAACGGGATTTGTATTTAGAAATAGAGTTAAAATCATCTTTGTAAGAGAGTTTGAATATTTTTACTAGTATAGGAACCTTTGTATTTTAAAGTGACAAATCACAGAAATGATTGTAGAAACAATCAATCATTAAAATTTCACGTTCGAAGACGTGAATTAAATCCAAAGAAATCGATACCAAATCCATCAAAATGGATATTCCCAAAAATCCAAAAAAAAAGAAGTCATCAAAGACAATAATAGCGGATTAACAAAAATTGGTTAACATTGGAATTTTACTCAAAATTAGGAAAATAGGCAAAACTGGGAATTTCCGGACGTCTGAGGGGTTGTTCCAGACGTCTGGATTTGGTTTCTGGAAATATTCCAGAAAACCATCCAGACGTCTGAAGCCTAAAATCATACGTCTGAAATCCTTTCAAACGTCTGGGGGTAGATCCAGACGTCTGGTTTTGGTTTCTGGAAATATTCCAGAAAGCCAACCAGACGTCTGAAATCACAAATCAGACGTCTGACAACCTTTCAGACGTCTGGAATGATAATTCAGACGTCTGAAATTAGTCACTGGCCATTTTAATTTTCCACCGTGTATTATTTTCCTCCAGGAGGCAAAACCAGACGTCTGGCATTGGTATCCATACGTCTGAACTCCTGGTAAAGGCAACAATTTGCATAGGCCATAATGGCAAAATCGATTCGGGAGCGATCGAGCAAGCAACGACGACTAAGGATTTACGCCAAACGATAACCCGGCCTTATAAGCTCTTCGATACACCCCAAACAACATATCCAAACATCCATTTTAGGATTTTTCACAAAAATTGGACTTCAAATTCAAAAATTGGTAATCAACCATATCAATTCAAATCGTAAGCAAATGATTATGAATAGATGTTAGGAATTCATACATAACAACAGAGATAGATATAGACATAGACGTGAGATAAAAATCTCACCTTTTACACAAAAACAAGGAAGAAGAAGCTTGAAAACAAAGGGGGATCAACCACTCTTCAATCTCAACTCTAGAAGCTTGAATCTAAGCTCAAAAGAAGAACATTTCCTAAGTTAGGTTTAGGAAATAACTGAAATTAAAGAGAGAACGAGTTGGAGAAGAAGATGGAGATGCTTACCTTAGCTTCTTTTTGAATTTGGAGCAAGAATTTGTATTTGCTAAGGAAACTAGGGTTTTGGATTTCTAATTTCCCATTCCTCTCCCCATTTTCAGTTGCTTGAGTGTTTAAGAAAATAGAAATGAAGTGAAGAGGAGAGGAGAGGTGCTGAACTAGGTTAAAGAGTGAGTTGGGGTGAAACCCAAACCCAAAAAGCCCAACAGAAAATAGCAAAAATCAACTTACTCCAAACATATCGATGCTTATACTTAAAAAGGTCGCAAACACCATTTTGGACTCAATGGAAGTGGTCTCAAGTCCTAATTCGACTGTTTGCAAAAAGTAGCTTTTTGGACTTTAATTCGACTAACGATGCTATATTTAAATAAAATATTTAAATATACAATCGTAAAAATATGCGGGTTGTTACAGACTCCCCTCCTTAAAGAAATTGCATCCTCGCAATCTTTAAGAAATAAATAAGAAGTAACAACAATAAAGGCATATCAACACAAAACGAAGAAGTTTGAAATAAAAAGTTCACCTTTAAAGAGCATGAGAGAGTAAGTCTGGATGTGTTCGCTCGATGAATTCTCTGGATTCCCAAGAGCAATCCTTAGGATTTGAAGACCATTGAACTTTCACAAGAGGAACATTTTTATTTCGAAGGCGTTTAACCTCCGAAGCAATAATACGAATAGGATGTTGCTCATAGGTTAAATTTGGTGAAACTTCGATTTCTTCAATAACACCGGGCTCGAGAACAAAATCGGAATCTCGGAGGCATTTCCAAAGTTGAGAAACGTAAAACACGTCATGAATAGCAGAAAATTGAGCCGGTAATAAAAGGCGATAAACCACGGAACCAATGCGTTCGGTGATGGGAAAGGGGCCAATATATCGAGGTGCTAATTTTCCCGATCGACTGAAACGCACAACACCCTTCATAGGTGAAACAAGAATAAACACAAAATCTCCCACAGAAAATTCTAATTTCCTTCTTCGGTTATCGGTGGATTTTTGTCTACTTTGAGCTTCTTTCATCCTATGACGAATAAGGTCGATCTTTTCTGTGGCATCACGAATAAAATTTGGACCTAAAATCAGCTTCTCACCGGCTTCAAGCAAACACGAAGGAGATCAGCATGGCCTTCCGTATAGTGCCTCGAAAGGAGCCATACCAATACTAGATTGGAAGCTATTATTGTAGGAAAATTCAACAAGAGAAATATGATCTTCCCAACTTCCACCAAAATCAAGAACACATGTACGAAGGAGATCCTCAAGAGTTCGATTCACAAGCTCGGTTTGTCCATCGGACTGAGGATGATAAGCGGTGCTAACATTTAGCTTTGTTCCCAAAGCTTTTTGAAGACCTTTCCAAAATCCACTAGTAAACAATGGATCACGATGGGTAACAATAAAAGTAGGAACACCATGCAATTTATCAATTTCCTTGACATACAGTTTAGCCAAATTAGGTACGGTCCGATTGGACCGAACGGGAAGAAAATGGGCGGATTTTGTAAGTCTATCTACTATCACCCATAGGCTATCATGGCCCGAACGAGAATGGGGAAGACCGTCAATAAAGTCCATGGAAATTTGATCCCACTTCCATATTGGAATTTCCAAAGGTTGCAATAACCCACCGGGCTTTTGATGCTCGGCCTTAACGAGTTAGCAAGTCATGCAACGCTTAATAAAGTTAGCAATGTCAGATTTCATTCCGTCCCAATAATAAAGTCGCTTCATATCCGCGTATATTTTACTACTACCGGGATGAATGATAAATTTAGAACGATGAGAATCTTCTAAAATATATTTACGACGATCACAAATATTTGGCACGATAAGTCTACCAAATTTTCGAATACCGCCACGAGCATCAATATCAAATTCTTTCAAACCTTCAATATCAATTTTATCCCTACAACTTTGGCTAAGAAGAACCAATTCATGATCCTGCTTTTGAGCTTCAAGAATGCGATCTAAAAGAGAAGGATGAGCCTCAAGGTTACATAAATCAAGAGATGAACATGAATTGGATTCACGATCTCGAATCTCACAAGTAGATAAAGTCTCGAGATCATTCCATTCGGATATCATCATGGAAACAACCGCTTGTTGCTTATGACTAAGGGCATCGGCAACAAGATTTCCTTTTCCGGGAGTATACAGAATATCAAGATCATAAGATGCAAGGAACTCGAGCGAACATTGTTGACGCAAGTTAAGTTCCTTTTGAGAAAATAAATACTTCAAAGATTTATGATCGGTGTAGAGAACAAATTTCTCTCCCAAAAGATAATGACGCCAAATTCTAAGGGCAAAAACAATAGTTGCGAGCTCTAAATCATGAGTGGCATATCTAGTCTCGGCAGGCTTTAATTGCCTAGATGCATAATCGATAACACGTTCCCTTTGCATGAGAACGGCTCCCAAACCAACAAGACTAGCATCGGTATAAACAATAAAGTCTTGGTTCCCATCGGGAATCACAAGAATTGGAGCATCGGAAAGGAGTTCTTTTAGTTTCTTAAAAGCAACGTCATATTTGTTAGACCAAATGTATTTAATTCCCTTCTTTGTCAAATTAGTAAGAGGTACGAAAATATTAGAAAAGTCTTTTATGAACCGACGGTAATAGCCTGCTAATCCGAGAAAGCTACGAATTTCTGTCACACTCTCCGGTCTCTTCCAATTTTGAATCGCTTCAATCTTTGAAGGATCCACAGAAATTCCGGATTCAGAAATAATATGCCCCAAAAATTTCACACGAGATTGCCAAAAGTGGCATTTAGAAAATTTTTCTTTCAATTGGTTGCTCCTAAGAGTTTCCAACACAATCCGAAGATGATTTTCATGCTCTTCCTCGGTTTTAGAATAAACAAGAATATCATCGATAAAGATGAGAACAAATCGATCGAGGAAATCTTTGAAAACTCGATTCATAAGGTCGACAAAATAAGCTGGAGCATTTGTCAAACCAAATGGCATAACAAGCCATTCAAAAGATCCATAACGAGTACGGAACGATGTCAAAGGAATGCTATCCTCTGCAATACGGAGCTGATGAAAACCGGTTGCTAGGTCTAACTGTGAAAAGACTTTAGCACCACTAAGTTGGTCGAATAAATCATCAATCCATGGTAAGGGAAATTTATTCTTGATGGTGAGATCATTAAGCTTGCGGTAGTCAACGGAAAGCCTAAGTGTTCCATCAGATTTCTTCACAAAAATAGCTAAAGCTCCCCATGGAGAGGAACTAGATCGAACAAACTGTCTTGCTTCCAATTCGGATAATTGTTTATGCATCTCCTCATTTTCCTTATTGGACATACGATAAGGAGGACGAGTAATAGGTAGAGCTCCAGGGATTAGATTAATTCTAAACTCAATTGCTCGCTTAGGTGGTAATCCTAAAACGGGCTCGAATATGTCGGGAAATTCACGAACAATGTGAATGAGAGAAATGACATCTTTCTCATCATCATTATCGTCATAATGAGGATTTAGAGAATACAAGGATGCTTTCGAATTGGAATCTGAATCTTTCAGAACTAGAGAAATCTATTTAACAGACTGAGGATGTCGAAGATATATAGTCCGCTCAGGACACAGGATATAGGCTTCATAACGGTTAAGCCAATCCATTCCCAAAATCATTCTGAAACCTAGGTAACGCATGACATGCAAATCGGCATGGAAAGAGTAATCACATAAAATAATTTCGATATCTTTACAAAGTAAACTGAGTGTTGCGGATCCACCAACCGGATTCGCAATTCTCAAAGAAGTCATCAAGCCAATAACATTCAAAGACAAAGCGTCAACAAGTTTGATATAAAAGAATGTGATGCCCCCGTATCAAAAAGAACTCGAATAGGTTGATCATGAAACATAATAATGCCATCAAGGATAGAATGAGAAATACCCTGACCACGAGAAGTGTTAGCAGAGGCTTGAGCAACATTTAGCTTTCCCTCTCTCTTGCTTGGAAGTTTGGGACACGAAGATAAAAGATGACCCGAAATTTTGCAATAACGACAAAAGATGGGTTTCGGGCATCTATTAGCACAATGGTCCTTAGAACCGCAGTTGTAGCATTGCCCTCCACTAAAGGTAGGAGTCTTTACTACCGTTGCCGCTTGCTTCCCTTTCTTGTTGGGATAAGGACCCTTGGCTAATTAGGCCTCTTCTTGTTGTTGTTGAAGTTCGGTTTGGCACTCCCAAATTCAACATCACTCTCTCTATCTGCCTCTTCAAGTCGAAGAGCGATATCAACGAGCTGATCAAAATAAACTTCTAGTTTCAGAAGTAATGAATTTTTGAGATTCTTATTCAAGCCATAGACAAACCTCTGGTTTTTCTTCAGTGGGGTATTAATATACTCGACCCCATATTTAGATAGAGATTCGAAAGATGCGACATAGTCTACCATGGAAGATTCACCTTGAACAAGGTCTATGAAGTGTCGGGCTAAAGATACTTTTTCAGCTTCCGGCATGAATTTCAACTCGAACCTTTCCCGGAATTTCTCCCAAGTAAGATCCGCTTCAATAATTTCGGAGATCAGAAGCTCGTACCAGTCTAATGCTCTTCCTTAGAGCATGCTAGAAGCCACTCGGACTCGATGGAGATCAATAAGATTCATGCGAGAAAAGATGTGATCGCATATTCTAAGCCAAGCTTGGACTTCTATAACATTTTCGGAACCCTTGAAAGGCCTTCCACCCAAGTTGTTATAATCACTGCACAAGCGTGCAAACCCAGATTTAGGATGAGTAGGCACTGGAATGGGTCCGATAGCTTGAGCATTCTTCACAAGATCTAGAAGTTGCTGAGCAGACATATATACTCCGTCCTGAGGAGTAGCACTGGATTGACCGGCGCTGGGATGGCCTAGTCTAACCATTTCTCTACTTTAAGAAAGAAAGAAGAGGAAAAAGGTTATTAACAGAATGAATATCAAACAAGCTTGATTGATAAAACAAGGCATCATAAAAAGAAATAGGATAAAACGGTACGAAGACTCGAATTAAATCCTATGGAACGATTCCTAAGAAAGACTTAGGATAATGATCCTTGGTAGATTATTCTACATTGTTCCGAAGTTTGGCTCCGATACCAAGCTGTGACGCCCCACCTCTATACTCACGCTAGCCAAGAACACTACAGGGTAATGCTATTGACTAGCACGAAGAATAAGGCTGTTGAGGAGCGACTATCTGTGTAATAGCTTTGGGCAAGTACCGATATGTCATATAAAATAACTTACATTTCATCTCAAGCGGAAATCCAACATATCAAATGCAAACTCGAAGCTACCACATAGTGGCTATGAGGCCTTCGGAAACAAATATAGAAATAAGCATAACATAAATCAGTCACAGAGGTTCATATCTCAAAGGCGGAAACAGATATGAATATAACACATAAAAGTGTTCAACAGAGTAGTGGTCAATCAAGGTCCATAATATCACAAAAGAATAGATACAAGTGCTAGGCCAAAGAATAAGTATACATCATGGAGTCTATATCACAAATGTATAACAACAAAAACTACAAATATAATGTAGTTAGACAAAAGTCAAAAGATGATCCCAGATGAGGAGTTAAGCAGGAGCACCTGTAACATCTCGGTCTGACCCGAGTATTATTTAATAAGAAAATAATAAACGGATCAGTCTAGCTATAATTATCATGCAAAATGATATAGAGTAAGTGGTATGACAAAAACGTGTGATAACATTAATGCCATACTGAGATAATATATATTTGAAAATTAACCATTAATCATTCAATATCACAAGAATCTTCTCAAAGATCAAAGAAAAATGAATATCATATTCTTTATTTTTATTCGCCAAGTCATAAATGTTGGAGAAACACAAATCCTAGAAATCATCAATAGAAATCCAGAAATCACAAAAAGGGGGGAAAAGGCCTATCATAAACGGGAGCATGAAAACTCACCAACACGTGTATCACAAATGGAACGCTATTCCATGGTCGCTAACCATAACTTTAGAACAACGATGTAGTACAATAACGGTATGTCCGATGAACCAAAAAGTCGGGACATCGATGTAGTACAATAACGGTACATCCGATGAACTGAACACCATAAAAGAACATGGGTCGCTAGCCCATAAAAGAATGAGATGAAACTCAATAAAACGAGGTACAGTCCCCCACGTGGACAAAGAGACATCGCACATTGCTAGTCTAAACCATAAATTGATCATCATCGATCATCAAGAAGTGTCGATTACACAAAGCTAGTAAATATAAGAGTTTAGCTTCATGTTCCATAACCACTTGCTTAACTCAAATATTTACGAACAGATTGTAGATTTCCACTCGAAAGTTGTCACAAGAGTTTCAATCGAACAAGTCTAAGAATTAACCGACAAAGTAAATGCAAGCGTTTCATACCACTTGTTTTGCTAAGCCGTTTAATTGGATTTATCGAACGAGTGAGGTAAAGGTTTGTATATACTAATAGATTTGAAAACGGTTTTATAAACGGGATTTGTATTTAAAAATAGAGTTAAAATCATCTTTGTAAGAGAGTTTGAATATTTTCTACTAGTATAGGAACCTTTGTAGAAACAATCAATCATTAAAATTTCACATTCGAAGACGTGAATTAAATCCAAAGAAATCGATACCAAATCCATCAAAATGGATATTCCCAAAAATCCCAAAAAAAGAAGTCATCAAAGACGATAATAGTGATAACAACTAATCGGATCAACAAAAATCGATTAACATTGGAATTTTACTCAAAATTAGGCAAATAGGCAAAACTGGGAATTTCCAAACGTCCGAGGGGTTGTTCCAGATGTCTGGATTTGGTTTCTGGAAATATTCCAGAAAACCATCCAAACGTCTGAAGCCTAAAATCAAACGTCTAAAATCCTTTCAGACGTCTGGGGGTAGATCCAGACGTCTGGTTTTGGTTTCTGGAAATATTCCAAAAAGCCAACCAGTCATTTGAAATCACAAATCAGACGTCTGACAACCTTTCAGACGTCTGGAATGATAATTCAGTCGTCTGAAATTAGTCACTACCCTTTTTATTTTTCTGCCGTGTATTATTTTCCTCCAGGAGGAAAAACCAGACGTTTGGCATTGGTATCCAGACGTCTGAACTCCTGGTAAAAGCAACAATTTGCCTAGGCCATAATTGCCAAATCGATTCGGGAGCGATCGAGCAAGCAACGACGACTAAGGATTTATGCCAAACGACAACCCGGCCTTATAAGCTCTTCGATACACCCCAAACAACATATCCAAACATCCATTTTAGGATTTTTCACAAAAATTGGACTTCAAATTCAAAAATTGGTAATCAAACATATCAATTCAAATCGTAAGCAAATGATTATGAATAGATGTTAGGAATTCATACATAACAACAGAGATAGATATAGACATAGACGTGAGATAAAAATCTCACCTTTTACACAAAAACAAGGAAGAAGAAGCTTGAAAACAAAGGGGGATCAACCACTCTTCAATCTCAACTCTAGAAGCTTGAATCTAAGCTCAAAAGAAGAACATTTCCTAAGTTAGGTTTAGGAAATAACTGAAATTAAAGAGAGAACGAGTTGGAGAAGAAGATGGAGATGCTTACCTTAGCTTCTTTTTGAATTTGGAGCAAGAATTTGTATTTGCTAAGGAAACTAGGGTTTTGGATTTCTAATTTCCCATTCCTCTCCCCATTTTCAATTGCTTAAGTGTTTAAGAAAATAGAAATGAAGTGAAGAGGAGAGGAGTGGGGCTGAACTAGGTTATAGAGTGAGTTGGGGTGAAACCCAAACCCAAAAAGCCCAACAGAAAATAGAAAAAATCAACTTACTCCAAACATATCGATGCTTATATTCAAAAAGGTCGCAAACACCATTTTGGACTCAATGGAAGTGGTCTCGAGTCCTAATTCGACTGTTTGCAAAAAGAATCTTTTCGGACTTTAATCCGACCAACGATGCTATATTTAAATTAAATATTTAAATATACAATCGTAAAAATATGCGGGTTGTTACACATTTCATATCAAATTCTCTTATATTATAATAGTGTCTATTGGGCAAACAATAATTAATCATAGCTGAAATTGTTACATTATTAAATTCCAGCATAATAGGTTTACAAACAAAATGGAAGGCATGTAGTGGATATTGGATTCCATACAAATGACAAGATAAGGGACTACCTTTCCGAACTCGGTACACCTCTAGAGGAATGTACCTAGGATCGAGATACTCGGTGCCTAAACCAACACAAGACCGGCCTACCCCTTCCTGGATAGTACCGAATATGTCATCACCCCGGTCGTTACTGACCTTTAAAGGGTATCCGAGTCATACATTCACCACATATTTAGACATGTGTAGAGTAAATCTAGAAGGATGATGACATCTCCTAATAGGAACGACCTACTTAGCCTTGCTGCTTCTACCCCTGTTTTAGTCATTTCCTATGGTGTGAGGCCAAAAGAGGTATCGAATACCTTTCACATATCACATCATCTTTGAATGCTACATTGCCATTTCCGTTGACTACTAATTGCCTTCCAAAAAATACAACCCTTGAGTTCATACGTCTCAAGGAGGGTGTTAAGCTAAGAGAAGTTTCCTTCTCCACCACCACAGATGTATGTTTGTAAAAACTAATGTACGTAATCTTAGAAATGTAATGTCAGACATCCATCCATACAAGTTGCCTAGGAACATGACAAACCGAAGCTACTTTCCTACCATATCCTATCGGGAAATGCCTAGACTTAGTAGTGAATAGTCCTTGCATTGGATATTTCATAACGAAGAGACCACTGCAACTATATGTATATTGGGATTTTAACCCCAAATGATCAACAAGCAATCCTTCACTACGAAAATCCTCAATATAAATATCATCAACAAACGTGCACAATCGTCGCATATAGGTTGGTCTGAAGTGGTTGGATAAACCGATCCCGGTCTCTTTGCACCAACAACGCAAAAGCATTACTCAACCTCATACAGAAACGAAGTCTTGTAGACTTATCACATTTCCAACTTTCAACTTTCTATCCTTCGGCCAAGAAGGAAGCTCGGTAGATATGAGTAATCACTCCGCACTACTCGAATCAACATCCTTTACACCAAACCATAATCAAGCATACAAAGATGGCTATGTACTAAGTGTACGACTAAATAATTTCCACATCAAGTCGAGAAACTAAAATGGCCAAAAATATAATTTATCCCTTAAACAGCCACTAGGCCTGATTTATTAATCTTTTATTTATTAAATCACTTTTCCAAATTTATTACTTCAAATTATCTTAAAAAAAGATATATTCTCAAAACCATTTCAATATTCGGAAAACATTTCATAAACTTATTTTAATAATAAGTGAATTCACAACTTATTTTATTTTCAAACCATTTAAACTCTATTTTAAAATATCACTTTTCAAAACATTCATTTTAAGGATTTTTAACTTTAAAAACGGGAATATATTTCCTTTTATAAATATCCATATTTAGCTTATCAAATTAAATTGATTTCACATTTATAAAATAGTGTTTGTAATTCACATTTCTATTTTATAAAAACTTCCATTTATAAAATTCCATTATTAACCAATTTTCCATTTATCTCGTTTATATATCAAAATCCCCATTATAAGCTTATTTACTTATCAATTTCTTTATTTATACATTCATTCTTTTGTAATCTCATTATTTATAACATCCATTTTAAATTCATTTCTAAATTTCAATTGCAAATTCATTTACAAATTTGATTATAAATCCATTTCTAATATTTATAAAACACTGTTTATAAAATCCATTTCATTAAATCTCTTTATTAATAGCATTCCTTTCAAAACTTATAAAACTCGTTTATAATTCCATTACTTTTATTTGTAAAATATTAATTTTACAAATCTTATATATAAACCATTTATAATAAGTTCAAAATTCTCAATTTAACTTATTTTACAAAATAATTAACTTCATATTTCTTTAACAGTTCAAAAATTATTAAAACATATATATTTTCAAAATCACTTTGAAATCCTTTTTAAATTGAAATCATCATTTTAATATTTTAAGTTTCCAAAAATATGGCCCTATGCTGCAAAAGTACTAAATAAGGGGATTCACATCAATAATAGAAAACATGGCATCCATCACATCAAACATCGCATAATACAGCATATATAACAATATGTGTAAATAAACATCAACCATAGTGAGGAATCATGTTGGATCCCTCCAACCTGTCACCTGCAACAAATATACATATGAGCATAATATGTACAATGTCTGCTTCGAGGCAAACACGCGTACAAAAGGTCATCCGCTCATACACATGAACGTGTAGGGTCTCATCTGCTCCAGTAGGCAAGAATATATCCAACTACTAATAATATAGTATAACATCCAAACAGTCATCACATAACATAAAATAAATTTATTCCCACTTATATAAAAATATAAGCGGGTCAGAGAGAGTGAGTTTTACTCACTTTGAATGCATTCGCCATTGTAGCGTTTATTTCGATTAAAATTAAATAAGCGTTTAATTTTAATCAAAATTTTCAACAGCTCCAAATCCATCCAAACAAGCTCTAGAATGAAGTGCTCGACTATATGAACTCAATGCAATTTGTTTCGTGCGAAACATACCTCGTATGAAATAGTTATGCATTTTATAAGTTACACGAATTAAAATAAAATTAACTAATTTAATTAACTAATTAACGTTTAAACTTATCTCTTTCTTCTTTCGTTCAACCCAGGTATTCAAGGCCGCGTTCGAACCCATCATGACTTGCTTCCATCGATTTCCGCTCCTTCTACGCTTGACTATTCGACGATCAGAGACCACCATTCGAAAGCCCATGGCCTACTTCATCACCACCCCAAGCCTCGTCACACTCGACCCCACCCATCAGCCATGCAACCCCACAAAACGTGCAACATTCATGGCTAGATTCACGTCGATCCATCACATGAAATCACATCACCACCGTTGGATTTATAGTACTCGATGAGCTCTACGATATTGTAGTTGAGAGTTCTACTTGATTGCTTACGGATTGAGAGATAATTGAGGGGAAAGATTCGTGCTTTTTTGGCCGTTGAATTTAATGGTGGCGGCTAGCCCTATTTGATCTATGGTTTTGCAAATAAGGTCCTCTATTTATAGGCAATATAAACTACTGTTCACTCAAAAAAATTTCGAACTCCAAACGAAGCGTGTCGCCTGGCGTTTATAATATTTTATCCCTATTTTGAAAACAATGGAATATATATCGGAGGCTAATTCCATCATATATAGAAGACATGTTTTCAAATCGAATTATTTTAATTAAATTTACTTAAATAAATTTCTAAGCATTTCGAACTCGTACGACCAAACCGTAAGTCCAATCGACATGAAATTTGGAATCCTATTATAATATACTATTACGGATTCAATGAAACTGGTTTCATCCAATTCTGAGACAGTGTCCCAAATGACTATTTTTACTCGTCAAATTAAATTATAAAATTTCCAATTTTGGTTTATCCACTTTTAATTCAATTTTAAAAGTTTCCTAACTTCATTCCAATTCAATTAGCATTTAATTTAACTTTAGAAATCATTTTTATTCTTATTAAATTCCAAATTCAATTATTTAACTGATTTTACTTATAAAACTTACTTTAAAATATATAAAATCAGTTAAATATTTTGAATTCAGATGACTGAAAAACTGGGTCGTTGCATACTCCTCACTTAAAAGAATTTCGTCCTCGAAATTACAAAGTAAGAAAGATACTACAACTCCATTAAATTTCAAAACAATTCGTTCAAAGTAGATTTCCTAATTCATTCAAACCTTTTAACTTTTCGAAATCAATTAGTTAAACTTCTTATAAAAACTTTTCTAAGTTTTCAAATCATTCATAGTTATCTTTTCAGAACCAACTAATATCGTTTCATTCATAGTTATTTAGTAATACACTTCAAATATCAACTAATACCAATTCAACTTATAACTCAAAATCAAAATTTTAGTTATCAAGAATTTTCCCAAAAATTTCAAAAATTTCCTAACGCCTTAAATTAACGAAAACTTTCGCCAGCGTCTCCTTTACGCAGTTCGATCGTAGTAAAATCACAACATATATATATATATATATATATATATATATATATATCACAAATATACATCTCATCTTCGAGGATGAGGCATCCCGTAGGGAAAAAATATAAAAGTACGATATGTAATCTGAGATATGTACCTTATATATTATTTAGCGAGCATATACGACTAATATAGTGTGAAAGCGAGCTCCAAATGCGAAGCATATGCCATCCACACCTACTAAACACCCAACAACAAATGAGAAACATGTATATAGAAAGTAATATCAATATATAAAATATACCAATACAACAACTATATATGCCAATATAGCAAATGCAACAAAACAACCATCAAACAACTAACATCCAACTAACATCCAACAAACCAATTCATTCGTTTTCTATTTAGTTTTCATCCAACTAATTCACATTCAAGTTAACTAACAATCATTTTATTACATTCATTCTCATTTTACTTCCATTTGATTCTCATCAATTTAGTTTGCATTCTTTCCTTCATGTTTAATTAGTTCACATTCTACTAATTTACATTCATTCCAATTCATTTATTAACATTCATTTGTTAACATACATTTTCTAATGTCAACATTTAATTTATTAAACCCCCGTACGATGTACATATATCATCTGCACACAAAACCATATCTGATCACTCGCTCGATCACACAATTCCACTTCCGAACTAGTATCGTTCACACGACCACATTAGTGCGGACTCAGATCTGGTTCCTTGATTAAAAAACTGTCATCCTCCTTGCATAGCCATACACTATGATAGAGAACATCAAAATCAATCAAAAATCCACATCCAGGGTTCGCCTTCAAGAAATCAGTGAAAAATCCTAATTCGGATCAGTGTAAATCACCTCGAAATTATATACTCAAATCAGGATCAAATAGTTATGCGAATAAAACAATATACGTACAACTTACGTATTAGTTCTAATCGGTTTCTTACTATATCTCATTCTTATTTCCAATTCTCTTATTTTTATATTCAATTCCTTCTAACATTCATTTAATCCGCATTCACTTTAAAATTCAATTTACGTTCAACCCATTTCATTCAATATACAGTTTACTTAGTATATCTTCTTTTTAATACTAACTATATTTAATCAACCATTCCATTAAATTATTCAATTAAGTTCATAAACCTTTTATTCAACATTTCTTATGTTTATTTCACTTCAATACATAAGTAAACTACCATTTCTTAGTTCCATTACCAAATTTACTTTTCTTAACATTCAATTTATATCAAACAACATTATGAAATATATTCACTTCTTTTCACAACTCAAGTTAAAGTTCATTTATAACTTATGTTCATCTTTAATTCCAAATTAAAATTCTAACTTCATTTAACATGTTTCATTAATTCATTACAAATTCAACTTTCTTTCATCCTACTTTACATAACTTTAAGTTAAATTTCATTATATATAATTCAAATTCAAAATTAGATTTCTTTTCTTCTTAATATTCTTATCGAAAAATTATACATTTGTTTCTAGCTTAACATTATTCAAATCCATAAGTTATACATATTTGTTTACTTAAAATTTCATGAATATTTATTTGACTTAAGTTTATTCACATACTATATTTACAATTCGGAGTTATATAATCACTTTATAACTTAAGTGTATATTCATTCCATTATTTATGTAATTCATTTCAAATTCACTTCAATTCACTTTCATTTAACTTTTCATAAGTTAAACTTCATTTCATTTACTTCGCTTCGCCAACTCCATTATTTAACTTCATTTATTCAATTTTGCTCAAGTTAATCATTTTATTTTCACTTCATATCTCAGATTCAAATTTGCTTTCACTTGCTTAATCAAAATGTTCAACCATTTTAAAATTTGGATTCACTTATCCAATTCAAATTCATAAGTTGTAAACTTATTTCTTATTTATACTATTTCAAATTCGTAAGTTCAAAAAAAATTCTTATATTCATCAAATCATATTTGGAATTTACAATTAAAACTAGTTTTATCAAAACAAAACTTATTTTATCAAAACATAACTTCAATAGAAAATCATTAAGGGTAACAATTTATCACTTAGAGACTCGAAAATGATACTAATGATGCTGCAGTCATCACCTGCATTATTTACCAGTGACTAAACTGAGTTTAGTGTATTTATTTCTTTTAAATTCCATTTTATATTTATAAATCACATTTATAAATTTATACTTATATATAACTTCACTTTTCATTTTGGTTACATAAAATCAGTTCTTATTTGCTTATCTTTGTTTATTTATATTTATAATAATAACAACTTTTTATTATTAGTACACAAACAAAGAATGATAATAATCAAGTATTACCATCCACTAGCAACCAAACGTTCATATATAACTGTAATAATTCTAAAAAATTATTCCTTCATATATAAAATATAATTTAGGTAAAATTATTTCATTTACCTTATTTGAAAACAATATTATGTCGAGTTGCCTCATTTAAGTGTTTAGAAACTCCTATCGATCACATTGCATCCCACGCACCGACCAGAATTCATAAGCAACTCAACGGATAAGTAAACCAATATAAACTAGTTTATAATCACTAACAAATACGCGCTTATATATATAATACACTCAAACTCAATCTAGGACGCTATTGACCCTATCTATACTGACTACCCATCAAAGCCTAGGTGTTAGCAAAATCCTAAGCTCCAATACCACGCTGTGACGACCTACATATCTGTACCCTTTGAATCGACAATAAACCACACATGTCCAACCCAAAAAGCACAGAATGACGAAAAGTCATGAGAAAGAAGAGAGAGGGTGAAAAGAAAGAAAGAAAGAAGAGAGAAAAAGAGAAGGGAAGAAGAAGAGAGAAACAAAACCATAACAATATAGAATCTCACATCGCAACGAAATAACATATAATATAGATGAATAATCTTTACAAAAGAGAAACTGTAATATACATACATCCATCAGAGTACATGAAAAGATAATTATCAACTTGGACAGTAATAACAACACGTCCTCACAAATGCTGATAATTTACAACAACAATGCAGCGGAAAATAAAGGGATACACGTATACGACATGAAGATCTCCAGCTCGTCTGCTGAAGCTCCAAAAGCACCAAATATGAATATGTAAATATACTCGGTCTGACCCGAGCATTGAAAGGGAAGAACGCCCGGATCAGTCTGGTAAACCAGCGTGAGAAAAACTCATCTCAACGGAATTTCATAGTTTTAATATTACCAAACTTTCTTTACAAAACAAAGGGTATCTCGTAAGACCATGTCCACACATAAACACAGATGGGTTTTTCCCTTACGTAACCAAATCATTTCACAACAAAATTTCGTATATTATAATAGTATCTATTGCGCAAAATAATTAATCATAGCTGAATTTGTTACATTATTAAATTCCAGCATAATAATACAAACAAAATGGAAGGCACGTAGTGGATATTGGATTCCATACAAATGACAAGGTAAGGGGCTACCTTTCCGAACTCGGTACACCTCTAGAGGAATGTACCTAGGGTCGAGATACTCGGTGCCTAAACCAATATAAGAGCGGCCTACCTCTTCCTAGATAGTACCGAATATGTTATCATCCCGGTCGTTACCGACCTTTAACGGGTACCGGAGTCATACAATCACCACATATTTAGACATGTGTAGAGTAAATCTAGAAGGATGATGACATCTCCTAATGGGAGTGACCCACTTAGCATTGCTGCTTCTACCTTGTTTTAGTCATTTCCTGTGGTGTGAGGCCAAAAGAGGTATCGAATACCTTTCACATATCACATCATCTTTGAATGCCACATTGCAATTTTCGTTGACTACTAATTGCCTTCCACAAAAATACAACCCTTGAGCTCGTACGTTTCAAGAAGGGTGTTAGCTAAGAGAAGTTGCATTCTCCGCCACCATAGATGTATGTTTGTAATAACCAATGTACGTAATCTTAGAAATCCAATGTCAGACATCCATCTCTATACAAGTTGTCCAGGAACAGGACAAACCGAAGGTACTTTCCTACCACATCCTATCGGGAAATCCCTAGGCTTAGTAGCGAATAGTCCTTGCATTTGATATTTCATAACGAAGAGACTACTACTACTATATGTATATTGGGATTTTAACTCCAAATGATCAACGAGCAGTCCTTCACTATGAAAATCCAAAATATCAATATCATCAACAAACCTGCACAATCGTCGCATATAGGTTGGTCCGAAGTGGTTTTCGGATAAACTGATCCCGATCTCTTCGCACCAACAACGCAAAAGCGTTACTCAACCTCATACAGAAACCCAGTCTTGTAGACTTATCACATTTCCAACTTTCAACTTGCTATCCCTCGGCCAAGAAGGAAGTTCGGTAGATAGGAGTAATCACTCCGCCTTACTCGGTTCAACATCCTTTACACCAAACGATAATCAAGCCTACATAGATGGCTAAGTACTAAGTGTACGACTAAATAGTTTCCACATCAAGTCGAGAAACTAAAATGGCCAAAAATATAATTTAGCACTTAAACAGTCACTAGGCCTAATTTATTAATCTTTTATTTATTAAATCACTTTTCCAAATTTATTACTTCAAATTATCTTTAAAAAAGATATATTCTCAAAACCATTTCAATATTTCAATATTCGGAAAACATTTCGTAAACCTATTTTAATAATAAGTGAATTCACAACTTATTGTATTTTTAAAACCATTTAAACTCCATTTTAAAATATCACTTTCCAAAACATTCATTTTAAGGACTTTTCACTTTAAAACGTGAATATATTTCCTTTTATAAAAATACTGTTAGCACCAAAATTGGTCACTAACCCCCAAATCTAGATGAAAGCACCAAATACCAGTCACAGCTCAGAGATAGAGTATATGTAGAGAGTAATAATGTGAAGAACAGTTAAAACTGAAATGAAAGCAGTAAAGAACAACAAATTTTATAGTGGTTCGGCTAACTCCGGCCTACGTCCACTCCAGAAGTTTGCTTTTTATTGCTGTAATAATCGATTACAGTTACAAAATGGCAGAGTTGCCTTAGCCTTAGAAAAGAGAAAGTAAGAGAGCAGAAAGAAGATCCCCTTTTACTGTGCCCCTGCCTCTCTATTTATAGACAAAGATGGGTTGGACTTCCCTGGTGGGCCTGGCAGCCGAGTACCTCAGCCCAAATGGAGTGGTCTCCATATGCCGATCCATAGATGCCGAACGCTGAATGCCGAACAAGGTGTGAATGCCGAACGATCTCCTCATGCCGAACGTTGGGAGGTGCGAGGTACCGAGGTATCGAGGTACGGAGGTGCGAGGTGCCGAGGTATGGACGTGCGAGGTATGGAGGTGCGAGGTATGGAGGTGTGAGGTATGCAGGTGTGAGGTACCGAGACATGGAGGTGCGAGGTATGGAGGTGCGAGGTGCAGAGGTATCGAGGTGAGGTATGCCGAACGACCCATCCAATGTCGAACGCTCCCTAATGCCGAACGATCCATCCAATGCCGAACGAGACTTATGCCGAGTGCTCCATCCAATGCCGAACGATACTTAATGCCGAACCTCCGTCATGCCGAACCATGTCTGATGCCGAACAGTTTCTAATGCCGAGCGCCCATCGTGCCGAACGATCTCTAATGCCGAGCGCCTCTAAATGCCGAGCGCTCCTGGATGCCGAGCGCTACTGAATGCCGAGTGCTCCTGGAATGCCGAACGATCCCTCTATGTCGAACGACGATCTCTCTATGCCGAACAACCTCCAACGCCGAACCATCCCAATGCCGAGCGACATCTGCCAAACTGCCTAGGCCGAGCCATGTAATTTCTCCACTCCTTTTCCCAATGACATATTCAAGTGAACTTCATCATTTTAAACCGAACCCATCATACTTTAGTCTCGATAGTTGTGAAGTTGTTTAAGTTAAATCCGTCTGTCCGCGGCCTTGCCAAAAGGCGGGTTAACACTTGCCCCCCAAAACATGCCTTGCTGTGAAAAGTGTGTTTTGAATAGCCTCAAGTCCAATATCCCAAGTATGTATGTTATCCACATCCATACTTTCCGATTCATAATCCAATCCATTACCAAGCCATCTTATCCGAGTGCCATGGCCATATCCTGATCCATTTCCGCGACTGTTCCAAGTCGATGTCTGATTCTTATCCAGTAACCAAGTCCTTACCCAATTCCAGATTCATCTGAACCCGACTACCGAGTTCCAATCCATCCATATCCAATAACCTATAACCATATCCGTGACCTCTTCGGGTCGATATCCAAATCCCGGGACCGCTCCGGGTCCTTGTCCGAATCCTTAGCTATTCATAGCCAATATCCAAATCCGTAACCTCTCCGGGTTCTTGCCAAGCGCAATCCACACTTGACGACCTACATTAAGTAATTCCATGGTGTTCATGGTTCAGTGTCCCTGAACGTGGAAGAATGCCATGGCTTAAGTCCTAAGCCGAATCCTGGTCACTCCGGACCCTTGCCGAGCATAGTCCATACTCGACGACCTAAAATAGTAACTGATAATATATGGCCTGAGTCCTAGGCTGAATCCTGGTCTCTTCGGACCCTTGCCGAGCATAGTCCATACTCGACGACCTTTTAGCCAAAATCCAGAGAAAATCCAATCAAAATCCGATCCGAAATCCAAATCCAAAATAGAAAACCAAAAACCCATATCGAAAATCCATACCAAAAAACAAACATCCAAACCAGAAAACGAGCAATACAGGGAGTTCAAACCAAACTCCAAAACCAAACCACAAAAAGAAAATGTCCAAGTCAAAGGAAAAAAACAGATTTCGCAAACCCGGGCGTCTCGGTAAGCCATCATCTCAGAGCATGCCTGAGGGTTATCTTCGACCCCGTACATGAGTAAGTGATTTAACCGTTTGTCCGGAGTTTGTTACTTATTCCAAACCATTAAAATTAGTTGATGACCAATCGGCCACCATTCCTGGGCCTCATGCCCTCGTCGTTCAAGGTAGGCGGTGGCTGCTCCTGTTCCACCGCCGCATTCCGAGTTCCGACATACTGTCGCAACTGACCATTCCTTATATGCTCCTCGATTATATCTTTTAGATGTCGGCAGCTGTTAGTGTCATGCCCGTCCAAGTCATGAAAGAGACAGTGCCTTCCTGATGCCCTTTCACGTTCTGTGGGTTCCCTCCTCGATGGCCTTCGATAGGGAAGGCAATCTCGAGTATCTAAGAAAATCCGCTCCAACGTTGCGTTCAATCCTGTGTAAGTGGAGAACTTTGGTTCTCCCCAACGCTTCCTTTTCCCTTTATCCTTGCCCTCACCTGAGCTTTCGCCGAGTAGTCCTCCATCCTTAGTCATGTTTACTTCCTTTGACCTCATGTCCTAACATGCATCCTCTTGTCGAAGAAATCTTTCAGCTTCATGAAAGAATTCCCCAAGATCCAACGGTGGGTCCCGTACCAATGATACTTTGAAATCCGAATTATCTCTGACTCCTGATACTGCAGCCATCAGAACCATTGATGGATCTGGCCGATCCACCGAAGCAACTGCTGCATTAAATCGAGTTAAGAATGTCCTGAGCGATTCATCTGCCCCCTGTTTGACTGACGTTAGCGTCATCACGTTCTTTGGCCTTTTTATGTGAACTCGAAATTGACTTAAGAACTTGTCCACCAGTTCTGTCCATGTTCCAACGGATCCATCCTCCAGCTGTCTAAACCACATAGCAGCAATTTCAGTCAAGTACAGGGGAAACATCGGGCCATAACCTCCTCCGTTGCCCCCAGCACTTCCATATGCCTAGTGTACCTCATCAAATGGTCGGTGGGATCCGTCTTCCCGTTGTATACTTCCAGAGTGGGTAGTTTGAAATCGGACGGATTCCTAGCTGTCCTAATGTTCCGGGTAAACGGACTTTTGTTAACTCCCTTTGAATCCCTGTTTGTCAGACCTCCACGAATAGTCCGCCTGATAATGTCAGCCAATCCAGTGTTTCCAACCAATCCAGACTGCTCCCCAAGTCTCCGAGGAAATTCTGGCACATATTCTTCATCACGTACTCCTGTATTCCTATCGATGCCAGGCCGCGTAGCGTTATCCGGTATCCCTCCATGAACTGGTCCAGCATCACCTGGTGGTGTGCCCCCGAGTCTAGGTCCATCTAGATTGTTAATGTTTGTTGATTGGGAGCTGCCCCCTGCTGATTCACTCCATCTGTCCGTTGGTTGAGTTCCTCTAGTCCAGCTCCACGATCTTGAGCAACTGCAGTTCCTGGTTGTCCAAATTGCCTAAGAAGAGCCTGCATCATCTCCTCTTGTCGTTTCATCATCTGCTCTTGCATAGAATTCATCATCACTTGCATCTCGTCCCGAGTTATGTAGATGGATGCATGACCCTCTCTAGCTCCAGAAGATGCCGCTTGACTTCCTTCCTGATTGCTCCTTTCCACTGCTTGCTTCCTCGTTGGTGGTCTTGCCATTGCTTTCTAAGATCCAAGTTCCTAACTCCAAAATTCCCGAGTTCAATTCTCAGTGAAAGCACCAAAGTGTTAGCACCAAAATTGGTCACTAACCCCCAAATCCAGATGAAAGCACCAAATACCAGTCACAGCTCAGAGATAGAGTATATGTAGAGAGTAATAATGTGAAGAACAGTTAAAACTGAAATGAAAGCAGTAAAGAACAACAGATTTTATAGTGGTTCGGCTAACTCTGGCCTACGTCCACTCCAGAAGTTTGCTTTTTATTGCTGTAATAATCGATTACAGTTACAAAATGGTAGAGTTGCCTTAGCCTTAGAAAAGAGAAAGTAAGAGAGCAGAAATAAGATCCCCTTTTACTGTGCCCCTGCCTCTCTATTTATAGACAAAGATGGGTTGGACTTCCCAGGTGGGCCTGGCAGCCGAGTACCTCAGCCCAAATGGAGTGGTCTCCATATGCCGATCCATAGATGCCGAACGCTGAATGCCGAACAAGGTGTGAATGCCGAACGATCTCCTCATGCCGAACGTTGGGAGGTGCGAGGTACCGAGGTATCGAGGTACAGAGGTGCGAGGTACCGAGGTATGGACGTGCGAGGTATGGAGGTGCGAGGTATGGAGGTGTGAGGTATGGAGGTGTGAGGTACCGAGACATGGAGGTGCGAGGTATGGAGGTGCGAGGTGCAGAGGTATCGAGGTGAGGTATGCCGAACGAGGTGAGGTATGCCGAACGACCCATCCAATGTCGAACGCTCCCTAATGCCGAACGATCCATCCAATGCCGAACGAGACTTATGCCGAGTGCTCCATCCAATGCCGAACGATACTTAATGCCGAACCTCCGTCATGCCGAACCATGTCTGATACCGAACAGTTTTTAATGCCGAGCGCCCATCGTGCCGAACGATCTCTAATGCCGAGCGCCTCTAAATGCCGAGCGCTCCTAGATGCCGAGCGCTACTGAATGCCGAGTGCTCCTGGAATGCCGAACGATCCCTCTATGTCGAACGACGATCTCTCTATGCCGAACAACCTCCAACGCCGAACCATCCCAATGCCGAGCGACATCTGCCAAACTGCCTAGGCCGAGCCATGTAATTTCTCCACTCCTTTTCCCAATGACATATTCAAGTGAACTTCATCATTTTAAACCGAACCCATCATACTTTAGTCTCGATAGTTGTGAAGTTGTTTAAGTTAAATCCGTCTGTCTGCGGCCTTGCCAAAAGGCGGGTTAACAAATACATATTTAGCTTATCAAATTAAATTGATTTCACATTTATAAAATAGTGTTTATAATTCACATTTCTATTTTATAAAAACTTCCATTTATAAAATTCCATTATTAACCAATTTCCCAGTTTATCTCATTTATATATCAAAATCCCATTATAAGCTTATTTACTTATAAATTTCTTTATTTACACATTCATTCTTTTGTAATCTCATTATTTATAAAGTCCATTATAAATTCATTTCTAAATTTCAATTGCAAATCCATTTACAAATTTGATTATAAATCCATTTCTAATATTTATAAAACACTGTTTATAAAATCCATTTCATTAAATCTCTTTATTAATAGCATTCCTTTATAAACTTTCATTTTAACACTTATAAAACTCGTTTATAATTCCATTACTTTTATTTATAAAATATCAGTTTTATAAATCTTATATATAAACCATTTATAGTAAGTTCAAAATTCTCAATTTAACTTATTTTACAAAATAGTTAACTTCATATTTCAAAAAATCATATTTAAGTATATTTCACAAAGCCATAATTTTTATAACATAAAAACTATATCTTTTTATTCATTTAAAATAAATTCATTTCTTTAACAATTCAAAATTGTTACAATATATTTTCAAATCACTTTGAAATGCTTTTTATATTGAAATCATCATTTTAATATTTTAAATTTCCAAAAATATGGCCCAATGCTGCAAAAGTACTAAATAAGGGGATTCACATCAATAATAGCAAACATGGCATCCATCACATCAAACATCACATGATACATCGTAATAACAATATGTGTAAATAAACTTCAACCATAGAAAGGAATTATGTTGGATCCCTCCAACCTGTCACTTGCAACAAATATACATATGAGCATAATATGTACGATGTCTGCTTCGAGGCAGACACGCATAACAAAGGGTCATCCGCTTATACATAGGAACGTATAGGGTCTCATCTGCTCCAATAGGCAGGAATATATCCAACTACTTATAATATAGTATAACATCCAAACAATCATCACATAACATAAAATAAATTTATTCCCACTTATATAAAAATATAAGCGGGCCAGAGAGAGTGAGTTTTACTCACTTTGGTCGCATTCACCGTTGTAGAGTTTATTTCGATTAAAATTAAATGAGCGTTTAATTTTAACCAAAATTTTTAACAGCTCCAAATTCATCCAAACCAGCTTTAGAATGAAGTGCTCGACAATACAAACCCAACGCAATTCGTTTCGTGCGAAACAGACCTCGTATGAAATAGTTATGCATTTTATAAGTTACACGAATTAAAATAAAATTAACACGTCATTAACTAATTTAATTAACTAATTAACGTTTAAACTTATCTCCTTCTTCGTTCGTTCAACCTAGGTATTCACGACCACATTCGAACCAACGTGACTTTTTTCCATCGATTGCCGCTCCTCCTACGCTTGAATATTCGACGATCAAAGACCACCATTTGAAAGCCCATGACCTACTTCATCACCACTCCAAGCCTCATCATGCTCAGCCCCACCCATCAGCCATGCAACCCCACGAAACACACGACATTCATGGCTAGATTCACGTCGATCCATCACATGAAATCCCCTCACCACTGTTGGATTTATAGTACTCGATGAGCTCTACGATATTGTAGTAGAGAGTTTTGCTTGATTGCTTACGGATTGAGAGATAATTGAGGGGAAAGTTTTGAGCTTTCTTGGTAGTTGAATTTAATGGTGGCGGCTAGCCCTAATTGATCTAGGGTTTTGCAAATTAAGGTCCTTTGTTTATAGGCAATATAAATTACTATTCACTCAAAAAATTTCCGAACTTCAAATGAAGCTTGCCGCCTGGCATTCAATCTTTTACCCCTATTCCGAACACAATTAAATATATATCGGAGGCTATTCCATCATATGCAGAAGATGGGTTTTCAAATCGAATTATTATAATTAAATTTACTTAAATAAATTTCTAGGCGTTTTGAACTCGTACGACCCAAACCGTAAGTCCAATCGACACGAAATTTGGAATCCTACAATATACTATTACGGATCCAATGAAACTGGATTCATCCAATTCTGAGACAGTGTCCTGAATGACTATTTTTGCTCGTCAAATTAAATTATAAAATTTCCAATTTCGGTTTATCCACTTTTAATTCAATTATAAATGTTTCTTAACTACATTCCAATTCAATTAGGATTTAATTCAACTTTAGAAATAAGTTTTATTCTTATTAAACTCCAAATTCAATTATTTAACCGATTTTACTTATAAAACTTACTTTAAAATAAATTAAATATTCTAAATTCAGATGATTGAAAAACTGGGTCGTTACATTATAACCACAGCGTCCACAATCATGTTTATTATTTAATAAACCATATAAAAAAATATTATTGAAATAATAGAATTCATTAATAACGAGGAATCCCATTGGATCCCTCCAACCTGTTTCCCTCTGCATCACAAATGTTATATAATCATAAAATAAAAATCAACCGCTTCGAGGCAGGATTCGTATACAAAGGTCATCCACTCTTACATGGGAATGTAATAGGGTCTTATCTGCTCTAATAGGTGAGAATATATCCAAACCAACTAATAAATATAATAATTCATCCAAACAATCATCCAACAATTTTTATCAACTATATATCATACTTGTTAAACAAAAAGATGAGTTGAACTCACTGAAATTTTTGTCGCCGCCGAGGCGTTCCGGTTTGGAACTAAAACCGAACGATGTCCAATTTTAGCCTAAACTTCAACATGCTCTTAATCCATCCAATCTAATTCCTTCATTAAGCCTTCGTCGATACGATCACAATGCAACTCGTTGCACTCAAAACCGACCTCGTATGAATTTAATATGGATAATTGAATGTTTGAATAGATTAAGTTATAATTAACTTTAAATAATTAAATTTTAAACCTTAATCAATCTCCCTCCTACACGTTCGTACCAGGCCAAAACACGACCCACTCACGACCATGCTTCCCTCCTCTCGCGCAGCCACCTCCGTCCACCACTGCCGACCGCACCCGGAGCAACCCAGACCTCGGCCGAACTCAATCCAACCTCGCATCACCCATCCACGTCAACATAGCTCACAAACGAGCCCCTCGACCTAACCCCTTTCATTCCCCTATATCTTCGCCATCCGATCACTAATGGCCCAGCCACAACCACCGTTGAACTCCTCTAGCTCCCCTCTACCTTTCTTCTTCACACACCATCACCTCTAGGCCCACAAAATTGCCAGAATCGAAGAATCCCCTTCCTTTGTTCATCCAAATTTGCGGCCACCACACTCCACCGTGCCTTCATCCAACCGTACAAACCCCTCGTCTAGTTGTCGCGACCATAATTCTAGTTGAACTTGAGGCCTAACATTTCCTCTGGTGGTCCAGATCGACCACGGCCGTAGGATGAGGCTGTTGAATTCTCTTTTCCCTTTTTTTTAAACGTTGGCTGATGGCAATGGTATATATAGAAGGGGAGGCTACGGTGAACAATGGCGAGGGTGTAGGCTGATGGTGATGGAGCATAGTAGATGATGGTGATGGAGCATAGGCTTGAACAGATAGGGTGATGGTCTAATTATATTGTGTATAAATATCTTTTTATATTCGAAAAAATCAAGTTACAAAATGTCCAAAAATTTCGAACTCCAAACGAGTCGTGCTGCTTGGCATTATATATGTTATACCCCTATTACGAACGCAATGGAACTAGTCTTGAGACCTAATTCGATCATATGCAGAAGATAGCCTTTCGAACTCAATTATTATATTAATTTTTCAATATTAATTTCAACGCTTTTCGATCTCGCACAGTCAAACGGTAAATCTGATCATCCTAAAATTTGACAGTGCATTATAATTCATTATTACGGACTCAATGACAATTGTTTCGTCCAAATCTGAGATTGTGTCCCGGAAGGCTATTTTTGTATGTTAATCAAAACGAGTTATCTCTGAAACCAGTTAAATCACTTTTAAATCCAATTTAAAAGTTTTATTATCTTTATTCATATTAATAGAATTTAAATAATCTTTTAAATTATTTTTAACCAACTTAAAAGCCAAGAATAAATTTTTTAAATGATTTTCAATTATTAAATTGAACCATAAAATTATCCAATAAATTGTTATATTTGAAATTCGAGTTATTTAACTTATGAAATTAACTTTTCAATATTTAGAATCAATTATATATTCCAAATTCAAATGACTAAAATTCTGGACCGTTGCATATTGAAAGACTCCATTAAACATAGCTATCATAAATCTAAAAATACATAACTACTGTAAATTGTTTAACATAGTTATGGTAATCAAATCCAAATAGCTATTATTAAACAAGTCCAAATAGCTATTGCAAATAAAAGCAATATTACTATCGTGAATCAAAGCAAATGGTTATCATAAATCATAGTATATATAACTATTGCAAATCAAAGTAATACAGCCATCGCAAATCAATGCCAAGAGCTATTGTAAATCAAAATATATGTAACACATAAATCAATATATACAAAACTATTGTAAATCGAAGTATATATACCTATCATAAATCAAAGTATACTTAGCTATTATAGATCAAAGTATATTAGTCATTGTAAGTAAAACAAAATAGCTACCATAAATCATAGGAAATAGCCATCATAAATAAAAACTTAGTGTTATCGCACCCTTTATTTTAAGAAGCTATTATGAGTCTAAAAACAGGCTATCATAAAACAAAGGTCAATAAAGAGTATGAAAATAGGAAATCGTAAAAAAAGTTGATAATTATCATAAATCAAATGGCATCTTTGTAAATATTCAAAAAACCGATTAATTGCTTTTACAAGCAATAACTTTCCACCAAATCATACCGTATGCTAAATTTCTATTTGTTAGTATAATTATTTGAAGTAATGGTTGTTAGAAAAACCAGAGATATAATTTATAATGCACCAAAATATCAATTTTTTCCATAATTAATTAATTGATTACCATTTATAACTAACTTTTCCCCATACTAAATAATTCGTATTAAATCAAAAATACTTGGGAAATGCCATTAAAAATTGCAAAAAATAGGATAATCCTTCTTTTATGACATATAAAATCTAAAGGAATTTTTTTTCTTCATATTTTAAATAATTAAACCTGAAATTAACCCTTTTCACAACTTTGAAAATTCATAATATCCAAATAATTTTAGAAAATTATGAAATTAAAAACCCATCATCCAAATATTTTTTTAAACATCATACAAAATTTCAGAGCATTTAGAGAGATCAAAAACTAAGGTTTTGAGTCGAAAAACCTTCTAGAAAATTCTATAACAATCAATGACCTAAAGTTCGTATAAATGATTACCTCAACATACATATGATTTAACACCATCATAAACTCGGATGTCATCTAATTCTAAATCTTACATATCAAAACAAAAAAAGATGATAATATTATTAACTTTTGGTTAGTTTTGTGTGGAGTTAATTGCCTTAGCTTTCTTCCTTAAGCTTTATCCTCTTCTTCTTCTTAATGGAGACTAAATGTGGTTTTTCTCTTTCCTTTTATTTTCTTTGTTAAGACCGAAACAACTAGGGTAAAGGAGAAAGTATTTGGGAATTATATTTGGTTTTTAATCTCCTTCCATACTCATTCTTTATTAGTTATATTTAAATCCTTTAAATTTATTTCCTAAAAAGAATTTCATTACTCCATTTTATTGAATTAAAAATTGAAATTTATTTCCATTAAAATGATTAATCCTCTCTAAGTGGAGAGCAACTAAATAATTTTTTCCACACTCTTAGAAAGTTGCTGCAAAGCCTAGTAGGTAGCCATCACCTCCTATACAAAAGTAAAAAATAAAATAAAAATCCATCCCAAATACCTATGACTAGACTCAAAAGAAAACAAACTAATGGATCATGTTTGCAGATAATACTACCTAAGATGCAGATGATACGACTTAAGACCTATTTCACTACAAAAGTAATAAAAACGGGCCAAATCGATGAGAGTCACTGAAAGGATCCATATGTGCAATATAATCCAATAGTGTAGCAACCAAGGAAGTCAATCTGAAGCATGCAAGTAACCAAAAATGACCAAAAGCAAAAGGTCGAGTTATCAAGTGAATCTAGAGCATGTATTCAAAAGTTTATATGCATATACATGTGGTAATAAATAAAAAGATGATAGTAAGAGGTAGTATATATATTTATAAAGGAGAAGTAAAAAGTCGAATTAATGCCTATATTAGAAGTGTGTACTAGATTAGTACTAGTGGTAGTGCCACGTCTCCCATTGCTTTATTATAGTTTTAAGATATTAATGTTATCCTTTTCCAGGTATTCTTTGAACAATGTATTCTTAGCTAATTTATAACTTAGGTTGGCAATCCAATTGTAGGCAAAAGGTGAGATAGAATAAATTAGATTATTGGAAGAGGCATTAACATTATTGAATAGTCTTTGATTTCTTTCAAACCGTATGTACCAATAGGTAATGGTGTATATGGTATCCAATAAAGTCATAAGATATTTATCCTACTGGGATCTCATAATGTTCCACTAATTATCTAACATTACTAATGGTCCTATTAAAGCCAAAAAATTTGAGAGTGCAAAGAAGTATAAGGTAGGTTAAGAGACTCTCGTAGAGTAGGTGAGAAATGTTTTCTAGATTAGTTGCGTAAAACATACATATTTTATCCACGTAATGGTTCTTTATCTTCAGACATTCAATTGTGTTTAATTTTTTATGAATGGTTAACCACATGTGCATTTTAGCTTTAGGCGAGGTGTCAACTTTCCAAATATGTTTAAAAACATTTTGCTTGGTCCTTGAGAAATTCAAAAACTTATACATCGAATTTGATGAGTATATTTTACTCTTATTCCAGCACCATATATTCTCTTTCATTATCAAAGTTGTAGAACTTAAGCTTGGAAAAAAGGGAGCTAAATTAGATGAAGGAGGTGCCTTTAAGGGCTCGGTTGAAAGCGAAATCCACTCTAAGTGGGATTGGTTATACCAACTATCATGCCAAAATGAAGTATTTTTACTCGAGCAGACAATGTTGTTATTCTTGAGGTAGAAAAAATTAATATTTTTTTAGGATGGATTTTCGAAAGTGGGATAAGTTATTTGGGTTAGAAAAATAAAGGTGAAGGTCAAAGGTTCTATCATGGAACTGATAAGAGATCATTTTCTTCCAAATTATTTTTGAATTACTACTAAATTTCCAAATCCATTTACCTAGTATAGACGTTTTATATTATGAAGGTTTATAACTCCTAAACCTCCTTCATCTTAGGACTTACAGACCACTTCCTAATTAACTAGACATTTAATGTTATTATTGGTATCCTCTCCACTCTAAAGAAAATTCCTTCCTATACTATCCATATTATCTATGATCCATTTTAGAAAAGGGTAAAAAGATATCCAATAGATAGGTAAGGCAGAAAAGACAGAGATTATTAGAATGATTCTACCCGCTTTTGAAAGAAACCTAGAGTTTTAAATATATGATCTCTTGCTCATTTTGTTGATTATTATTTGCCAATATTCCTTTTTAAGTTAAGAAGGTCTAGTCATAAATCCTAAATATTCTATAGGAAATTTCATGTTTTAAAAATCCAAAAGCCTTAGAACCCAAATCCTCCACATCGTCTACATCATCAATAACTAAAATAAATCTTATCAAAATTGATTTTGAGCCTTTAGATAATTTCAAAACTGTATAGAATTAATTTAAGAATAATGTATCCAGGGAGATGGGAGGTAAAGAGCATGGTGTTATTCACAAACTATCAAATCGGAAGTCCATCATTAGTTATCTCATTACCTACACTACCCAGTGATAGAAATATGGTTATGCCCTAGGGATAATTATGTAATTTGTTACATATATCTAACTCGGTACCCAATCTTGTTCGAAATAAATGGTGTTTTCTTTCTATTATATGCTTGGTATAATGCGTTATATTAATTAATTTAATTAAAAGTATATTTAATAGAAAATTCTGGAATGGTATGTAATGTGATAGTAGTTATAAAGTGTTGTAACCATGAGTAATTTATCATAATGAAAACAAACATACCATTTTAAATATTCCTAGTCAAGATGTATCGAGACTGGATATTGATACAACCATTAAGACTAAAGTACACAGTGCTCTCCAAATGTTATGCAGTGTATTACTCATGGCTGTAGGAGGAATCAAAGGGTTACGTATTGATAGTTATTGGATAATTATGGAGTGACTCACTCGATAGTTTCTGTTGGTTAATATAACTGCGGTCAAACAGAAAGTATCGATGTGATAAAATTACGCAATTCTCTTGACTGAGTGGTCTTTAATATGAAAGCTCCGCTTTGATTATAATCAAATCATGGCACATCATCCATCGAGTGACTATAGTTGGATCGAGTGGAAGTATTGGAAGCGAAGGACAATTCAAGAGAGAATTCATCCTCTAAGTTATATGGAGTAAGTATCACGGTCAACTCAAGTCAACTCAAAGTCTCTAACCAAAGCAGCTCTATAACGACCCTGAATTTTTGACATTTGAAATTTGAATATTTAATTGATTTTAAATATTTAAATGTTAGTTTAATTTGAATTTCAAATATCAGAGTTTGTTTGGTAATTAAATTAGTGAATTTAATTGTATGAAATTGGGTAAAATTCATATTGATTATACTGAAGATAATAGAAGCTTCAAAATTGGATTTGGAACTGTTTTGTTCAGTTTTGAATTTTATCGTTTAAATCGATATTTAAAAATAGCGTTCCGGGGCACAGTCTCAGAATTCGACGAAACCAGTTCCATTAGATCCGTAATATTGTATTATTATTGAATTTCAATTTCGTAGCATTTGGAGTTATTGTGCGAGCATACGGTAAGTAAATGCGCTGAAAATTTAATCGAGAATTTTTTTTAAAATATAAAATATAAAGGTTAAATCAGTAGCCACCCTAGCATCTGATTTCTGTCGACCTAGTTGTCTCCTCTTCTCATTTAAAGCACGCTACCTTGTCTTCCTTTGGAAGCAATTCAATCCTTGAAGATAATTCTCTATCGAACAAATCAGTTCGATCTCTAGAAAATAAAATGGTCGATCCCCAGTATACTTCTTTCGTTCTCCTCTCAAATCCAAATTCGCGGCTTCCTCTCCTCAACCCCAATTTCAAATCAGAAAAAAATAGGGCGCGACCGAAGTAGCCGCGATCTTGCGAGAGTTGGGAGGAGGCGCGACCGGAATCGCGTGAGCACGAGTGCGGCACTCGTGAAGCTGAATGTCGCGATGGTGTGGGGTCTTCGCAGGCGAGCGCTTGGAGGAATTTGGCAGGAGATAGCCGAGCAAGCTTAGGGTTTCGCGAGTCATTTTGATTGAGGCCAGGTTTGTCACGATCGAGCTCGGCAAGGCAGCGAGAGGTATTCGATTTCAGTGGTGTCGTGTGGTTGATCGACTTCGTTAGCTGGCTCGACGACTTGATGTAGCGGCTTCGAAGGCGATGCAGTTCCGTGAGACAGTGAGGTAGTTTCCTTTGTTTATTTATATACATATGTATATGTATATATGCCACAGTAAAATAGAAATATGAAAATAAATATAAATGTTTTAGCCTATTAATCTTTTAGAAAAAAAATATATCCAAAGGATAAATTTGTTAATTCATTTTAGTTACCGAACGAGTTATTTAAAAGAAAGTTAGTTTAAAAATTGAAACTGGTTAATTAATTTATCAAATAGGAAAATTCATCTGTTCGACAAATTCGAATATTAATAAAATCGTATAAAATTGTTTATACAAGGTTAAATTCGAGAAAACAAAGCTGGAATGGATTGCAAATAAAAGCAAAGGTGAGATCTTCTCACTCAAATCAATTTGATATTGCAGTTATTGATTGTTTGCTTGATTGTGATAGTATATATATATATATATTAGTATATAGCAATATATATATATATTGGAATATATATATATATATTGGAGTTGTGATTTTCCGCATTATATAGCGGATGATATTATATAAATCCCATATACCGCGATATTCCACCTCGAAGTGGAATTGGTATTGTGCTAACATCTGTGGATGCAGGGAAACAGGTTGGAGGAATCCAACTGGATTCCTCAAATTATATGAATTTGTTTCATATGTTGTATGAATTTTTTTCATATGATGTGTGATTATTTATTTATAATCTGTGAATGATTATATTGACGATTGAATTTGTTGAAGGCTATAATTTAGCCGAATGTATTTTTGGTATCGTTGGATACCAGAAATAAATAAAATTGGATTTTTTTTAATTTAAAGTTGGAAATTTTAAGTGAATTCTTTTGAAAGAATTAGGTGAATTTAAAAGAAGGAATTTTAAAGCATAAAGTTTATTTTTGAAATCTTATCTAATTATTTCCCAAAATATGGGAAAAAGATATTAATAAATGGGTTTTGAGTAATATTGTTAAAAGTTGAAGAATTTATTAAAAATGGAATTTTAAATGGTTTGGAAGAGATAAAGGAATTTATTTTAAAAGGTGATAAATTTCTAGAAATCAAATTGATAATTGATTTGGTATTTGAAAATAAATCTTTGGGAAATCGATATGAAAATTTATTTGGTGTTTGAATGAAAATTGATTTTTGTGTTGAGAATAAATTTGGAAATCGATTTGTAAAATGATTTGGTATTTGGGATTAAACTTAGAATCAATTTGAAATTTGATTTGGGATTGAAATGAAATGGAGAAATCAATTTGGAATTTGATTTGGTGTTTGAAAGTCAATATTTGGAAATTTAAATTCACAATGGGAATTTATAAAGGAAAGGGAATTTTATTCCGCGAGGGAAAATATGATTTGAAATTTGTTTTCAAAGTGATGAAGTGTGGAAAATATGATTTGAAATTTGTTTTCAAAGTGATGAAGTGTGGAAAATGTATATCTTGTGAAGATATTTTGAAAATAAATAATTTGTGAAAATTATTTAAATCTGATGATTGTTGTGAATGTTGTTTGATAGTTAAATCACCAACTATCAATATTTGCCTTTGAAATGGCATTTGAATTTGTTTTAAAACAAGCGCTCATTATTCGGTTAAGCCGGGAGAGGACTTTGTGTCATATAATCCATTCCGAATAATGATACAACATTATGAATTGCAATTGAAGACCGGTGTTGAAGACCGGGTATTTTCAAAAATGAAAGGACAACCTGTCGAATGTCTCTGCACCGAGTTGCTCCGGTATAGAGATTTATATCACTCTTTATGTGATGGGAAGTCCGATCGGGATTGTGAATACTCGGATTGCAAGGGCTTCTTTGGAAATGCCTTCGGTTCTGTTCGAACCTGGAACAGACTTGTATGGTTGTATGTCTGACACTACACTTTGAGATATAAAGCTGATTTCTTTCAAATACATTTCTGTTTGGTGGCGGAGATTTATTCTCTTAGCTTAACACCCTTCTCTGAGACGTACGAGCTCAGAGGTTATGTAGTTGAAGGTTATCAGTGATATACTCCCAATTTGGTAGTGTGGCATGCTAAGTGTTGCTGTGTGTTGATGATCATTCGTTGATCATTTGTGATCAAAGCATGGCTTTCATGTAAAGCATAGCCTTGTGGACGAGACCTCATCGAGCCTCACAGACCGGAAATGGTCGAAACAGGAAAGATGCGGCAAGGTTTCAGGGGTAGCTCCCCTAGCGTATGACCATTCCTTCTGGAAAAAGGTGGTATCATGGTATGGAGCCCAGATATTACCTGTGTGGTTGCTCCAATCTCATTTACTCTGTGTGATTGTTGTTGTGTGATCGAGGCACCTCGGATAAAGGTCCCGAAGGACCGGGGGTGGCATATCTCAGGTTTACTACCCGAGAAGGGGCTAACCAACCTTGTGTTGGCAGAGAGCCAGGTGGTTCTCGGGGCGTCCCTCCAGAGGTGTTCCCATGTGGCAGTAGGAAGTTCCTTAGCCTGACCATTTATTGGAAAATCCAGAGAAACAATACGAACCCTATACAGTTTTAGTTGTATAACCTGCTATGGAATGTGGCGGTAGCCTGCTATTGAACATAGTAGCTATAGTAGGCATAAGTGCGAAATGCCTATGCTGGCTAAGATTTATATTATACTTTCGAAATGTTTTTTACACTATGCACTAGTAATACTATCAAAAGAGTTTACTTTTGCGTAGTAAGCATGTTTGACTATCATAAGAAGAAATCTCCTCCAATTCTGCGTTTGCATTGTGTGTGTGGTGGGAGGTCTTATGGTAGTTTCATTTTCCAAAAGCATTGCGAATTTCTTTTATTTTCTTTGTGAAAATAACTATTTTACGATCTCACACCAGTCACCATGACTGACTCGGAGTTTATTGTTCCCTTTCTAAACTCTGGGTGCCCATAATTTTCCACATGGGCAGCCTAGAGTTATGTTATCAGGATATTCTGGATATTCTGGAGCTTTGGAGGCAAGATGGATGGCGAGACGTACTCCCGTACTTATTTATTTATTCCGCTGTGTATTCTGTATGGGGACAAGTTTATGTAACTGTCCATTGTTGTATTGAGTCGTATATTGACTCTGATGATGTATGTATAAACTGATATAGTTCTTTGTGATAAAGATTATTCATTCATCTATTATATATTGTTCCACTACGAATGTGAGATTCTGTTGTTGTTTCTATTTTTCTGTTCTTTCTTTTCTTCTGTCTTCTTCTACCTCTTCTTTTTAACCCTAATGGTTCGGTTTTCCAGCATTCGATTACGCGGCATTTGATACAGTGGACGTATTAATGTCGACTTTCGAGCGTTGAAAGATCGGAATGTTACATGTGGTATCAGAGCATTTGGTTAAATGATAACCTTGGCTCTGTTGGGTGTTACTCATTAGAGATAGAGTCAGCAATACTCTAGAATGAGTATGAGTGTAATAATTGATATGAGCGCGTATTTGTTAGTGAATATAAAATTGTTTGGTATTGTGATGATTGGTTTGTTGAGTGGTATATGGATTCTGGTTGGTATAGTCTGTACAACTCTATCGATAGGGATCTCTAAACACTCGAATAGAACAATTCGGCATGATATTGTTTTAAAATCGGGTAGATGAAATAATTTTACCCAGAACTATTTTCGTAGATAAAGGAAATAATCTTTGTAAATTATTATAGTATATATGACTGCTTGGTTGTTTGGAATTGATAACATTAAATTATTATCATTAAAGTTGAAAAGGAAATTGAAATCGTAACTCCAAAGTTAAGAAATAAAAAAATCCATATACAAATGGGATTTGTAAATATAAATTGTAAATGTGATTTGTAATTTGAAATGGAATTTCAGAGAAATGTTTTGAAAAGAATTTGGAAATTTTAGAGATTTTGGAAAAGTTTAAATTCCTTTTGGTTTGAAAATGAATTTCAAAAGGTTTTAGAAAAGTGTTTTGAAGGGATGAAAGTTCTAAACTCTTTTAGGTCGCTGGAAAATAATTCCGATGATGATCGCGACATCACCGGTGTTCATTTTTGGGTTTCCAAAAGAGGAATTGCTGCCAAATTGTTTTAAATGGAAGTTGTTGAAAATTGGGTTTGGTTTTGGAAATTCAAAGGATAATTTGAAAAGACTCTGGAGTGTTATATAAAATATTTATGGAAAATCATTAAGTTGCTAACTTGTAAAGTTTGAAGTTGTTAAAATAAAAATCTAACTTAAAGAGAAGTTGGATGAAAGTAAATATGGAAGCGAAAATAAGTTGGATAAAAAGTGGATTGGAATAAAATTATTACGGTGGAAAATAAATTGTAAATGAATGAATGAATAAATTTACAATTGCAAGTGCAAGAAAATGAAATTGGATGTTCAAATTCATTTCGAAATTGTGAGTAAATAGAACTGGAATTGGATTTGATTTGTGAAGAATAAAGCGAAGTATTGAAAAAAAAATAGTAAGTGAAACTAATTGAAGTAAAGACCAAATAGATATGGTTTGAAATGAATTCAATATTTATAAATAAAGGGTAAATTAAATTCATGTGGAGTTTGAAATCCAGTTTAATATAAGTAGTTGTAAACTAAAAAAATGGTGAATTGAAATTGAATTGTGTTTGGAAATGAATAAAAGAATAAAACTGGAATTGAAACTGAAATATTGATAACCAATTTGAATTGTGTGAAATAAAATGAAGTTGTAAAATTGGTTCGAAATGAACTAAAGATAATAAAGGTGGAAGAAATAATAAAAATTGGTTTGAGTAGAAATAAATTGGAAAAGGCCTTGTTATTAACAAAATGAATTCAGAAATGAATTATTGAATGTGAATCCAAAGCTATATTGATTCAATGAACTCAAGTTAAATAAAATAGAGTTGAATTGAAATAGCGACGATTTGATAGGTAAATAAAATTTAAGTGGATAGAGGGTTAGAAAAAATTGGAATTTTTGAAAATTTCAGTAACAACAAATGATTTCAAATTTGAATTTGAGATAAAGGGAATTGAATTCAAATGGAATTGAAAATGCAAAGTTGAATGGAAATGAATATACAACTTTGTTTGTGAAGTGAAAATAAATATAAGAAGTATGTAAATACTTATATTGAACTTAAGAAATAAAGAATGAAATTCTAAAGTAAATGGGTATTTAGAATCCAATAAGTAAATTTGGATATAGTTGTTCAGTAAAATATATAGGGATTGTAAAGGCTAAGGAAAATGGAATTGGATTTTGATTTCGAATGTAAATTTGAAATTGTTCGACAATAAGGTATGTATTTAAAATTTTAGTATGAAATTTGATGAGTTTCTGATTTTTCCACTTGGCATTTTGTTTTCTATTGGAATTTGGGGGGCCTTAGGGACATTTTGTAGTCGTACCGAGTTAGCCGTGCAAAGGAGACGCTGGCGAAATTTTTCGAAAATTTAGAGAGTTAGAAATTTTGGATAATTTACAATTTGAATTTGAATTTGAATTGTGAAGTAAAATAAAGTTGTTTGAACTTATGAATAAGTTTGGAAAGTTAGAAAAAGAATAGTGTGTCTTAATAAAAGATTATTCTGAAAATTGTTTAAAACTGTTTGGATTTGAGAAAATAGTTAACGGGGATTGGAGCATTCTTCTTAACTTGTAATTTCGGGATGAAATTCTTTTAAGGGGGGAAGATTGTAACGACCCTGAATTTTTGACATTTGAAATTTGAATATTTAATTGATTTTAAATATTTGAATGTTAGTTTAATTTGAATTTCAAATATCAGAGTTTGTTTGGTAATTAAATTAGTGAATTTAATTGTATGAAATTGGGTAAAATTTTGAAATTGAAATTTCAAGCTGATTAAAAATATTTTTAAGGCTTAGAAAATTCATATTGATTATACTGAAGATAATAGAAGCTTCAGAATTGGATTTGGAACTGTTTTGTTCAGTTTTGAATTTTATCGTTTAAATCGATATTTAAAAATAGCGTTCCGAGGCACAGTCTCGGAATTCGACGAAACTAGTTCCATTGGATCCGTAATATTGTATTATTATCGGATTTCAATTTCCGTAGCATTTGGAGTTGTTGTGTGAGCATACGGTAAGTAAATGCGCTGAAAATTTAATCGAGATTTTTTTTAAAATATAAAATATAAAGGTTAAATCAGTAGCCACCCTAGCATCTGATTTCCGTCGACCTAGATGTCTCCTCTTCTCGTTTAAAGCACGCTACCCTATCTTCCTTTGGAAGCAATTCGATCCTTGAAGATAATTCTCTATTGAACAAATCAGTTCGATCTCTAGAAAATAAAATGGCCGATCCCCGGTATACTTCTTTCGTTCTCCTCTCAAATCCAAATTCGCGGCTCCTCTCCTCATCCCCAATTTCAAATCAGAAAAAAGAGGGCGCGACCGAAGTCACCGCGAATCGTACGAGCGCTGGGAGGAGGCGCGACAGGAATCGCGTGAGCACGAGCGCGGCGCTCGTGAAGCTGAGTGTCGTGATGGTGTGGGGTCTTCGTAGGCGAGCGCTTGGAGGAATTTGGCAGGAGATAGCCGAGCAAGCTTAGGGTTTCACGAGTCATTTCGATTGAGGCCAGGTTTGTCGCGATCGAGCTCGGCAAGGCGGCGAGAGGTATTTGATTTCAGTGGTGCCATGTGGTTGATCGACTTCGGTAGCTAGCTCGACGACTTGATGTAGCGGCTTCGAAGGCAATGCAGTTCCGTGAGACAGTGAGGTAGTTTCCTTTGTTTATTTATATACATATGTATATGTATATATGCCACAGTAAAATAGAAATATGAAAATAAATATAAATGTTTTAGCCTATTAATCTTTTAGAAAAAAAATATCCAAAGGATAAATTTGTTAATTCATTTTAGTTACCGAACGAGTTATTTAAAAGAAAGTTAGTTTAAAAATTGAAACTGGTTAATTAATTTATCAAATAGGAAAATTCATCTGTTCGACAAATTCGAATATTAATAAAATCGTATAAAATTGTTTGTACAAGGTTAAAATCGAGAAAACAAAGCTGGACTGGATTGCAAATAAAAGCAAAGGTGAGATCTTCTCACTCAAAACAATTTGATATTGCAGTTATTGATTGTTTGCCTAATTGTGATAGTATATATATATTAGTATATAGCAATATATATATATATATTGGAATATATATATATATATGTATATATTGGAGTTGTGATTTCCCGCATTATATAGCGGATGAGACCCTATGCGCCGCATAATAGCGGATGATATTTTATAAATCCCATATACCGCGATATTCCACCTCGAAGTGGAATTGGTATTGTGCTAACATCTGTGGATGCAGGGAAACATGTTGGAGGGATCCAACTGGATTCCTCAAATTATATGAATTTGTTTCATATGTTGTATGAATTTTTTTCATATGTTGTGTGATTATTTATTTATAATCTGTGAATGATTATATTGACGATTGAATTTGTTGAAGGCTATAATTTAGCCGAATGTATTTTTGGTATCGCTGGATACCAGAAATAAATAAAATTGGATTTTTTTTAATTTAAAGTTGGAAATTTTAAGTGAATTCTTTTGAAAGAATTGGGTGAATTCAAAAGAAGGAATTTTTAAGCATAAAGTTGATTTTTGAAATCTTATCTAATTATTTCCCAAAATATGGGAAAAAGATATTAATAAATGGGTTTTGAGTAATATTGTTAAAAGTTGAAGAATTTATTAAAAATGGAATTTTAAATGGTTTGGAAGAGATAAAGGAATTTATTTTAAAAGGTGATAAATTTCTAGAAATCAAATTGATAATTGATTTGGTATTTGAAAATAAATCTTTGGGAAATCGATATGAAAATTTATTTGGTGTTTAATGAAAATTGATTTTTGTGTTGAGAATAAATTTGGAAATCAATTTGTAAAATGATTTGGTATTTGGGATTAAACTTAGAATCAATTTGAAATTTGATTTGGGATTGAAATGAAATGGAGAAATCAATTTGGAATTTGATTTGGTGTTTGAAAGGTAATATTTGGAAATTTAAATTCGCAATGGGAATTTATAAAGGAAAGGGAATTTTATTCCGCGAGGGAAAATATGATTTGAAATTTGTTTTCAAAGTGATGAAGTGTGGAAAATATGATTTGAAATTTGTTTTCAAAGTTATGAAGTGTGGAAAATGTATATCTTGTGAAGATATTTTGAAAATAAATAATTTGTGAAAATTATTTAAATCTGATGATTGTTGTGAATGTTGTTTGATAGTTAAATCACCAACTATCAATATTTGCCTTTGAAATGGCATTTGAATTTGTTTTAAAACAAGCGCTCATTATTCGGTTAAGCCGGGAGAGGACTTTGTGTCATATAATCCATTCCGAATAATGATACAACATTATGAATTGCAATTGAAGACCGGTGTTGAAGACCGGGTATTTTCAAAAATGAAAGGACAACCTGTCGAATGTCTCTGCACCGAGTTGCTCCGGTATAGAGATTTATATCACTCTTTATGTGATGGGAAGTCCGATCGGGATTGTGAATACCCGGATTTCAAGGGCTTCTTTGGAAATGCCTTCGGTTCTGTTCGAACCTGGAACAGACTTGTATGGTTGTATGTCTGACACTACACTTTGAGATATAAAGCTGATTTCTTTCAAATACATTTCTGTTTGGTGGCAGAGATTTATTCTCTTAGCTTAACACCCTTCTCTGAGACGTACGAGCTCAGAGGTTATGTAGTTGAAGGTTATCAGTGATATACTCCCAATTTGGTAGTGTGGCATGCTAAGTGTTGCTATGTGTTGTTGATCATTCGTTGATCATTTGTGATCAAAGCATGGCTTTCATGTAAAGCATAGCTTTGTGGACGAGACCTCATCGAGCCTCACAGACCGGAAATGGTCGAAACAGGAAAGATGCGGCAAGGTTTCAAGGGTAGCTCCCCTAGGGTATGACAATTCCTTCTGGAAAAAGGTGGTATCATGGTATGGAGCCTAGATATTTACCTGTGTGGTTGCTCCAATCTCATTTACTCTGTGTGATTGTTGCTGTGTGATCGAGGCGCCTCGGATAAAGGTCCCAAAGGACCGGGGGTGGCATATCTCAGGTTTACTACCCAGGAAGGGGGTAATCGGCCTTGTGTTGGCAGAGAGCCAGGTGGTTCTCGAGGTATCCCTCCAGAGGCGTTCCCATGTGGCAGTAGGAAGTTACTTAGCCTGACAATTTGTTGGAAAATCCAAAGAAACAATACGAACCCTGTACAGTTTTAGTTGTATAACCTGCTATGGAATGTGGCGGTAACCTGCTATTGAACATAGTAGCTATAGTAGGCATAAGTGCGAAATGCCTATGCTGGCTAAGATTTATATTATACTTTCGAAATGTTTTTTACACTATGCACTAGTAATAATATCAAAAGAGTTTTCTTTTGCGTAGTAAGCATGTTTGACTATCATAAGAAGAAATCTCCTCCAATTCTGCGTTTGCATTGTGTGTGTGGCGGGAGGTCTTATGGTAGTTTCATTTTCCAAAAGCATTGCAAATTTCTTTTATTTTCTTTGTGAAAATAACTGTTTTACGATCTCACACCAGTCACCATGACTGACTCGGAGTTTATTGTTCCCTTTCTAAACTCTGGGTGCCCATAATTTTCCACACGGGCAGCCTAGAGTTATGTTATCAGGATATTCTAGATATTCTGGAGCTTTGGAGGCAAGCTGGATGGCGAGACGTACTCCCGTACTTATTTATTTATTCCGCTATGTATTCTGTATGGGGACAAGTTTATATAACTGTCCATTGTTGTATTGAGTTGTATATTGACTCTGATGATGTATGTATAAACTGATATAGTTCTTTGTGATAAAGATTATTCATTTATATATTATATATTGTTCCGCTGCGAATGTGAGATTCTGTTGTTGTTTCTGTTTTTCTGTTCTTTCTTTTCTTCTGTCTTCTTCTACCTCTTCTTTTTAACCCTAATGGTTCGGTTTTCCGGCATTCGATTGCGCGGCATTTGATACAGTGGACGTATTAATGTCGACTTTTGAGCGTTGAAAGATCGGAACGTTACAAGTTCGGTTAACAATAATTGTTATTGGACCAAGGACTTTGTGTTTGGACTATAGAGTTGAATATGAATGATATTGGAATTTTGACCCTTACCAAATAGCATAAGCTCAAAGTGATATAGCTTTGACGAAAAGATTGATGTAAATAAAAGTCACTAATGGGTAACACTTATAGAGTAAAATTGGATTTTATCGAAACCAACTAGGTGATGAATTTGGCCAAAATGCCACATTACCTGCAAACTGATATGCGAACGTTAATATTCAAATAGTTTGATATTAATCCTTGACCAAATTTACACCTGACAAGTCATACAGCCAAAAGGATGAATTCTCCCTTGACCAAATGATTTAAATTAATTTATAATTATTACAAATTAATTAAATTAATAATATCTATAAAATATTAATTATAAAATTTGATTATGATTTGATGAAAAAATATAATAAAATATATTTATAATGGTTATAAATATATCAATCGATATACGAAATCGATAAGCGACTAAATTGGATTTAATTGCATGAAATTTTATTTAGGCTTAAATGGGTTTAAGGGCCATCATAGGGCTTGTTATTTTCGGCAACAACTACATGTAGAGGGTAATTAAATTAGATTAGAGAGGGCTTGATTTTGGATGGCTCAGATTAAAGGAGAAGCGATAGAGATGAGGCCCATAGTTTTCCCCTTTCTATCTACCATACAGGCATCTCTAAACTAATTTGATTTGTATCTTTGGCTGCATCTTCCTCCATTCTTTCCTGGTTGAAAATCATCTCTGGTCCTCCATCTTATCAAGCTCAAATTAAGTCAAATTCAATTGTCATCAGATAGCTGGTGGTCAATGGTTCAACGACTAGCTCTATGTTGAATCAAAAACAATTTCAAGGGTTAGAAATCAACTTTTTAAGGTGTACTTCAAGGCATTGGGATTAAGGTATATTTCTAATCAAAATGTAGTTATTAATTCTCAATAAAGATATTTTATTATATATGTATATATTATATATATTGTTAGTTAGGTGATGATTTTGATATGCTACTAATGTTGTCACAAAGTTGTTTGGTTATATGCATGTATATATAAATTAATGTATGTATGCATATTAAAATACATCAGGTCAGTACGCTTTTGAATAATTTTTTTATGTTTTATTAAATTAACATATATCAATTAATTACATATATATAGTTAATAATTAATGACAACATCATAATTTATTCAAAATAGGCATATAATTTTATATGTATAGAATAAAAGTTATGATAATTTTGAACAGTGAGAAAATATTTATTCATATGTTTTATTATTATTCAATATTATTTAAATCAATTTATTGCGTAAATAAATTATATTAATTCAAATATATTATGAATTTATATTTTATATTTGATAAGATAATATTAATAGTAAAGAACCTCTCAATAGAAAAATAACATTATTTGTATTTTTAAGTTAATTACTAAATTTCGGCAGAAGAAAAAAAAATCATTTTAAAATTATATTAAACTAACAAAATTGGGGAAAAATATTTCAAAGCATAAAATATCATTTAGGATTTTCCTAAAATTTAAAACTTGAAATAAAGTTTCAAAATTAATTTGTAACTAATATTTTATTAACTTTCACATAGATATTTAATTAAAATATATTTTAATATTTTAAAAATATATTTTCTATGCTGTGCACAAGACCTGGACTTTTGTATTTTAAAAAAATTATTTTAAGAATTTTATTAATTTATATATACATTTATTACACATATATTTGTTTGTATATGTATATTTAATTAATTTTTTTAATATATATATATATATATATATATGTATATACGTATTACTCACGGTTTAAAAAAATTAATTTAATATTTATAAGTAATTTATTTATGTTAAATAAATCTATCATAATAATATATGTAATATTAATTTCTTATTCATATGATAATATATATAAATATATGTATATATATAAAACTGTACTTATATGTATTTATATAAAATTATTTAAACTAATATATATATATATATATGATACTTATATATAATAATTTTATATTTATACATACATGTATTTGGAAAATATACATTTGCATATTGGATGAGCTAACATGTTCATTGCGATGTAAGTCCCAACATCTAATGGGCATGTTATACCTTGCATGGATTGATATGTTATACATGCATGCACATATATACATGTATATGATACACATATATACATATATATCAAGACATAAATAAAATAAAATATATAGTTCATAAATTTAAATAAAAGGAAAGATTTTATTTAAGTAAAATTTAGAAATGTTCTAATAAGTTAGACTTTATAGGCCCAATAAAAATCCAATAGAGTAATTATTTTTGAAATTCACTTATAAATTTCGCTGCGGCTAGCCTAGTTCCTACAATAGGATTAGAGCCTAATAGCCTATATGGTCTAAATTAGTCATATTAGGTTTAACTATTAAGCTTACAGTCCAAAGGTGGTCCCTATATGATAGCCCCGCGGGATGGCTGGCAAGGAAACTCTAACGCCCCTAGGCCGTCTTCCCAACAGGGGGTAAGGTAAGCCTAGTGCCGATGCATTCAGGCGGCTAGAAAAACGATTGGTGGTTAATACTATCATTGGTAGGCCATACCCTGTTGATAAAAGTCTAGCGGAGATAGACATATATGTTTGTGCTATTAAACATGCGAAGAGTGAAAGTTGATACGCTATTGAGGACGGGACTTTGGCAAAACAACGCAGAAGGGTGACTGATGATATTGTTTTTCGAAATAGAGATGCTAATGGAGTGGAAGCTCCAACAAGTGACCCACTCGCGATCACAACCATGATTGGTCCTGCTATTGTTCGCAAGGTGTTGGTTGACTATGGGAGTTTAGTCAATACCTCATTCAATAGAGATTATGATCAAAATAATGCTGGAGGAGAAGGATTTGAAACCTTGTAATCTAGAATATAGGGGTTCAATGGAATGGCTATCGATGCCACAGGATTTGTTGAATTACTGGTGGCACATGGCGTGTGTGACCACAAACGAGTGCGGGTCGTGCCTTTTTTGGTGTTGGACATTTACTTAGCCTACAATGCTTTTCTAGGCCGACCGCCTTGGTTGAGTTCAGAGCGGCCATTGCTCCTTGGTGCTTAACTATGAAGTTCGCTATAGAGAATGGAATGGGAATCGTACTGGAGATCGGGTGGCTGGCCGCGAATGTTATGTTGCCGAGTTAAATGAAGTGAGGCAAAAGGAGAGAAGAAAAAATATGGAGAAGCCCTCTGCATAAAAGCATTGGATGCATAACAACTATAGCCTAAGCCCCGGCTTGGGCAACCCAGTTGTTTCACAATGATATGGACTAATGAAAAGAGCTAGAAGGTGGATGACAAGCTCCAATCGAGTTGACAATTGCCATTCCAGTTTGCCAGGATGATCCAAATAGGGTCTTGAATGTTAGATCTCAACTCGGTGCAAGAGTGATGATGGAGTTGGTTGGTTTTCTTCGCGAAAACCTGGTTGTGTTTTCCTGGACACACTCGGATATGTGTGGGATCTCACCGAAGATAGTGAGCCATGCATTAAACATAAATCCAAAGTGCGTTCCTGTAAACATAAATGTCGTAGCCTGGATTCGAAGAGATCTGCTGCACTCAAAGAAGAGCTGAATAAGATGAAGGACAACGACTTCATCCATGGGCCTTATACCTAGAGTGGGTATCTAATCCTGTCTTGGTGAGGAAAGTGAATAGGAAGTGGAGGACATGCATCGACTATTAAGACTTGAATAAGGCATCCCGAAAGGACAACTTCCCGCTTCCGAGGGTCGATCAGCTGGTGGATTCAACGGCTGGATATGAGCTACTGTCATTTATGGATGCGTACTCTGGATATAATCAAATCCCGATGCATGCTCCAGATCAAGAACACGTCAGCTCTATTACTGACCTCAGACTGTATTACTATATGGTCATTCCCTTTGTACTAAAGAATGCAGAAGTAACTTACCAAAGGCTTGTGAAGCAGAAGTTTAAAGAATAGATTGGATGCTCGATGGAAGTCTTTATGGATGACATGCTTGTGAAGTAATGGCATTCAAGAAACCATGTTGATGATCTGGTAGAGATGTTTGCTGTCCTTCGAAAATACAAGATGAAACTTAATCCCTTGAAATGCTCTTTTGGCGTTACATTAGGGAAATTCTTGGGCTTCATTGTGAACTCTCGTAGGACTAAAGCCAGTCCTGAAAAGGTCGAGGCATTGAGAAAGATTGAAGCCCCAAAGACGATTAAGGAGGTCCAATGCTTAAATAGGAAGGTCGCCGCCTTGACCCTATTTATTTCTAGGGCTACAGATAAACACATCCCTTTCTTTGACGTCATTAAGAAGGGAAAATGGAACTTCAAATGGAATCGGTAGTGTAAAGATGCATTCCAAGCTTTGGTGGATCACTTGGAGAGACCCTCCATCCTTTCGAAGACGGTGGATGATGAGGACTTGTTTATATACTAGGCGGTGCCGGTGCATGCTTTGAGCATCGCACTTATATGCGAGGAATCTCGCATCCAACGGTCTATTACGTCAGTAAGTAATTGATAGGAGCAGAACAAAACTATCTGAAGCTGGAAAAGCTCGCATACTACCTTCTGATCACTTCGAGAAAGCTCCACCCTTATTTTCAAACTCATCCGATCAAAGTTCTTACCGACCAGCCTTTGCGACAAGTCTTGCAGCGACCTTAGATGTCTGGAAGGCTGTTGAAATCGAACATTGAACTTAGCCAATAATACATAACTTATCACCCTCGTAGAGTAATCCAAGGTCATGCTTCGACGGATTTCATAGCCGAGTTCACTGCACAAGACGATCCTCCAAAGAGTAGTAGTGAGAAAGAAACTAGATGGAAGATGTACACGGATGGTGCATCTAACGAATGTTGCTCCGGTGCTGGAGATGTACTTGTCACTCCCAAAGAACACCCAATATGCTATGTCTTAACACTCGACTTTCCGGTTGTTCGAACTGGGCTGGCCCAAAGCGGAAGAAATGGGCGAATTTCAAAAATTTTACCATTACAAAATGAGTCTATGAAGTCTAAATGTATATTAGATCTAATCTAATAAAGCATTAAATAAAGTCTTATTTTATTTAAAGTTGGTTGAAAGGAAGTTCAAAATTAATTTAGTTTAAATGTATTGTGTATCAAATACACTCAATAATTATTTATGAGAGTTAATATATGGAAGGAAACCTTTCATTTTTTTCTCTAAAAACATGTAATTAATTGAGAGCATAATAAACATTATATGAAGAGAGGAACCTTCCATTTTCTCTCACTCTAATTAAATTGATTGAGCCATTAAATTATATTAATTAGCAATTTATTCATGGCATAAAATGTAACTACTGTCCAAATGTACTTTACTGTAAATTATGTAAGTGCAACAAATCAGATAGTGTACAAAGATGATATTTCCTACATATGTGTCTTTATTTTTCGTCAGTATTATTTAAAATACATAACTTACATATATTTACATTTATATACAATATACACATACATATACATATAAATGAGATAAAATTAAGCGTCATTTTATTACTCCAAAAGGACAACAATTTTGAACCTGGTTTCAAAACTGAAAGGTTTTAAGATTAAAAATTATGATTTTACATAAAAGTCCATCATATAAATTTTAATTCAAATTATATATATATATATCTGTGTGTGTGTGTACATAACACGCACATAAAATAGGTGTGTGGATATACACATACAAAAATCATTGTAAATAATGTTTTAAATTTAAGACATCTTCACGTTAAAATTTATAATTTAGTATATGTTCCAATATAAAGTAACAAATAAAGCCTAACTTTAATTTAAAAGGAAATCCAAGGGTTTGTGATATTTTGCAATAAAGTTTAGTAATTTTTATAAAGAAAACTTTTTTTATAACTTTAAACAGATGTATGCAAAAACTAAAAGATTGAATTTAAAATAGTGTACACAAAACATACATGCAAACATAAATAAACTACATATGGTTTCTATTTGAATCAATAACAAAAATATTTTATTAATTAAGACTAATATTTTAATCAAAAAGTTTTTTTAAATAACAAACTTGAAACAAAAATAAAATAGATAGCACAAATCAGGCACATATGTATATGTTGCAAAGGTTTCAGATCTAAACAATTAAGCAATATGAAAAATAATTAAACATGGGATCATATAATGTAGATCTAATAATGAAAACATGAATTGGCAAATAATCAAAATATATCTTAAAACAAATGCAAATTAAAATAACATGGTGAACATATGTAATTAATTAAGATGGAGCAAAAGGGATCTAATCTATTTGATCGAATAAACAAATACATGGATGAGATGAAATAAGTGATGGATCTAAATTACACAAACAAGTTGAATGATGAATATATTAAATTAGAATTATTACCTTGAGATGTTGACAAGAGAATGCACCTTGGATGATCAACCAAAGGCTCTTCGATTCCATGAATCAATATCCGAATTTTGCATGGGCCCTCAAAAATTTCCAAAATCTCATTAGCATCAGTCCCACTTAAATCCAATTCAAATGTGCACGCATTTATAACTTTTATATACGCATGCTATTAAATGCTAATGTTATTCAAATAAATTAAAATTAAATTTTAATAATTAATATTCCACAATAATAATTAATTTAATTTATTTAAAGCTGCTTTTTAGTATTTATCCCGTTTAAATCAAATTTAAACACTCTAAAGATATCATATATCGATACGCGCATTTATAACTTATATATACGCACTTTACTTAATGTTAAGGGCATTCAAACAAATTAAATAAAATTTAGTAATTAATACTTCATAAATATTAATTAATTTAATTAATTTTCAGCAATTATAAATTAATTAAATCATGTGGTTCATTTAGAGCATTCGTCATTTCGGTTGTGCGACTCAAAGGTGTAAATTCAATCAGCGATTAATATCGAACTACTCAAATATTAACGTTCACAGGTCAGGTGGTGTGACATTTTGGCTGAATTTATCACTTACACACCTTTTGGTAAATCTAATTTTACTTCTTATAAGAGGTACTCGATAATGATAATTATCTACACCAATTCCCTTCGTCAAAACTATATAATTTGGATTTATGGAATTTGGTAATGGTCAAAATTCCAATATCATCTACATTCAACTTTACAGTCCAAACACAAAATCCCCGGTTCAATAATAACAATTATTATTAACTGAACTGCTCTGGCTAGAGACTTTGACTTTAAGTTGACTTTAGTTGACCATGATACTAACCTCATATAACCGAGGAGGCGAATTATCTCTTGAATAGTGTATCACTTCCAATGCTTTCACTTGACCCAACTATAGTCGTTCGATGGACATCGTGCCATGATTTGACTATAACCAAAGCAGAGCTTCCTCATTGAAGAACAACAGTATCCTCAAGTCAAGAGAATCGTGTAAATTAGTCATATTGATATTTTCTGTTTGACCTTAGTTATTTTAACAAACAAAAAACTATCAAGTGAGTCATTCCATAGTTATCCAAGAACTATCAGTACTAACCCCTAGGTGCCCCCAACAGTCATGAGTAATACACTGATCAACATTTGGAGAGCGTTATGTATTCTAGTCTCAATGGATACATTAATATCCAGTCTTGATGCATCTTGACTAGGAACATTTAAAATGGTTATTTAATTTTATTGTGATAAATTACTCGCGGTTACAACACTTTTTGTAACTACTATCACAAAAACATTCTATTTATGGATTTTTTGTTAAATATATTTTAACTAAACATTTAATTATTTACAACACGTTGTAAAAAAATATATAACAGAAAGAAGAAACACCAACAAGAATTGATTTCAGAGTTATTAATTTACAATAAACTACAAAATTGCCCCTAGGATATACCCCTAACTCTATCAATCTCCCACTTGCACTTGGGCCCAATTATGGAATCTCAATCCATCCCTTCAATCAGTTTCTCGAGATCGAGCCAGGCCTTTATGAATGGATCTGCTATGTTGTCCTCGGTACCTACCCTTTAAATCACAACTTCTTTCTTCTCAACGAATTCTCTAATTAGGTGGAACTTTCGAAGAATATGTCGTGACTTATTGTGTGCTCTTAGTTCCTTTGTGATTTGTATCGCTGCATTATTGTCACAAACAATGCCATAGGATTTCTGGTATCGGGAATCACTCCGAGCTTACTCAAAAACTTGCGCATCGAAACTGCCTCTTTTGTTGCTTCATTGAGGATGATATACTCGGCCTCCATCGTGGAATCAACAACTATTTTCTGCTTGGAACTTTTCCAGCTAACAGCTCCACCATTCAGTGTAAATACATAGCCGGACACTGATTTACTATCACCTACATCACTTTGAAAGCTCGAATCTGTATAACCCTTCATAAGGAGGTCTCCATTCCCATATATGGGGAATAAGTCCTTAGTATTTCTTAAATACTTAAGTAAACCTTTTACAACCATCCAATGTTTTACTTCGGAATTAGACTGGTATCGGCTTACGCATCCTGATGCATATGCCACATCCGGTCTAGTACACTACATAGCAAACATTATGGATCCTATGGTTGAAGCATAAGGAATCCTCTTCGTATGCTCTTTCTCCTCATTAGCATGAGGATCATCCTTTTTAAATAGGACGATTCCAGACTGCGTTGGAACACTTCCATGCTTGGAATTCTCCATACTAAACCTTTTAGTATGGTGCATATGTACAGGGATTGAGACAATCCCAATATCTTAGATCTATCTCTATAAATCTTTATACCAAGTACATAGGCTGCTTCTCCTAAATCCTTCATGGAGAAGTTTTTGGAAAGTTAAACTTTCGTTGATTGCAATAATGAAGTGTCATTGCTAATCAATAATAGATCATCGACATAGTGTACCAAGAAAATAATAGCATTTCCCTGTTCCTTTCTGTATATGCACGCTTTCTCTGTGTTCTGATAAAAACCAAACTATTTGATTACTTTATCAAAACACTTGTTCCAACTCTTTGAAGCTTGTTTGAGTCCATAAATGGACTTTAACAACTTGCAAGCTTTTCCTTCACTCCCATTGACCACGAAACCCTCTGACTGCGAAATATAACTAGTTTCTTTTAAATCACCATTTAGAAAAGCCATCTTTACATCCATTTGCCATATTTTGTAGTCATAGAATGCATCAATAGATAGCATAATCTGAATTGATTTAAGCATGGCTATGGTTGGAATGGTTTTGTCATAATCAACACATTAAATTTGACGAAATCCTTTCATAACTAGTCTTGCCTTATACGTCTCCACTTCCCCATCTACATTATGTTTTTTCTTAAAAATCCATTTGCAGTCGATGGGTTTTATCTCTTCGGGCATGTCTGACAATGTTCAAACTTTGTTTTCGTACATGGAGTCCATTTCGGATTTCGTAGCTTCAAGTTAGAGCATAGAGTCTTTACTCTGTAGTGCTTGTTGGAAAGTAAGAGGAGTGTTGTCATCTAAGAAATAGTCCTACTTTTTGCCATCCACGAGAAAACCGTAGAATCACTCTGTGCACGAGATTCCCTACTAGACCTTTTAATAGGTTGCGTGTTTTCGTATACAAGTGAACTTGTTTCCCCCACCATTTCGGGCTCAGTGTTAGTTTCTTGGATCTCATCCAAGTCTACAACTTCGTTGTTAACTTATTTTAACAGAAATTCCTTTTCTAGAAAGATAACATGTCGAGAAACAATGACCTTTTGTTCCTTGGTATTGTAGAATATATCCCAACGAGGTTTTGGGATATCCTATAAACTTACACGATACCGATCTTGCCTCTAGTTTATTCAGACCAATGTTCTTAACGTATGCCAAACAACCCCATACTTTCAAATATTTGAGTTGGGGTTTCTTACCAGACCACATCTCAAGTTTTACGCACAAACTTAGTGGGTAACAAGTTCACTATATGTGCTGTTAATTCTAGCGCATATCCCCAATATGACAGAGGTAATTCAGCCTACTCATCATGGAACGAACCATATCTAATAGGGTTCGAATTCCTTCGCTCTGGCTCACCATTGTGTTGCGGAGTATGGGGTGGAGTAACATGAGAGATAACCCCATTATCTTTTAAGTATTGTTGGAAATCTTGTCCAACATACTCACCTCTTCGCTCTGATCGAAGAATTTTAATCCTACAGCCCATTTTGATTTTATACTACATTTTTGTACTCAACAAACTTCTCATAGACATTGGATTTGTTCTTCATCAGATATATATATATATATATATATATATATATATCCTAGTCTTCATAAATCATCAGTGAAGGTAACAAAGTAAGAACTATTATCTTTGGTAAATATAGGCATTGGGCCACATACATCTCTATGTATGTGCTCTAGGAGTTCATAAACTCTTCCATTACTCCCACTGAAGGAGTGCTTGGTCATTTTTCCTTTGAGACACAACTCATAGGTGTCAAATGATTCAGAATCAAGTGACGGAAGAAAACCTTCGGTTTCAATTTGTGAAGTCATTTCTCACTAGTATGACCTAGCCTACAGTGCCATTTTCATTATATTGTTAGAAGATTTATTCACAGAACACATGTGATTAGTATTGATCACATAAATGCCATTTTCAAGAACACCAACACAGATCTTATTTATATTCAAACTAATGTTCATAACATTAGTTGCACAATGAAAAACATATCCAGTCTCAAACAATCTATACACGGATACAATTCCACAAATAAAGTCTTTCACAAAAAAGCAATTATTTAATATCAATCCTACACCACTAGGCAAAACTAAATGTAACCTCCTAGTGTCGTTGCATCTACAATAGATCCTTCAGCAAGTTAAAGCTTATTTCTCCTTTTGCCACGCGGTGCCAGTTCCTAAGCCCCTATACCAAATTACATATATGAGTTTCAGATCCAGTATTTAAAACCCAAGACATTTTATTGCTTGCAAAACAATTTTGAACCATAAATGTACCTAATGGAGTCGCAGAACCATTCTGTTTTCTTTCCCTAACAATCTTTAAGTACTAAAGATGGTTCATTTCCATTGACCTTTCTTGTGGAAGTGGTGACATTCACCTTTTTCATCAGTCTTCTTACTTTTATTTTTCTTACCATCTCTTTTCCGCTTCTTCGAACCTTTCGAAGATGATGCATTACCTTTCATAGCAAGTACAACACCTTGATCCTTAAATGCAGACTAGGCTGACCTCAACATATTGAGGAGCTCCATAAGATTCACATTTAATTGGTTCATTTTTTAATTCAATATGAATGGTTCATACTGAGAAGTGAGAGAACCAAGGATCAAGTCTACTTGCATTTCATTACTTATTTCTACATCTAATTGTGCAAGTCTATCAATATAGCCTTTCATCATTAGAACGTAATCATCCACTTTCTGTCCCTTGGTCATTTTGGTGTTGAATAGTTTCTTCGAAAGTTCGTACCTTGTGGAACGGGACTATTCACCAAAAAGAGCTTTGAGACTATTAAAAATCTCATGGACATACATGTTCTCGTGTTGCCTTTGCAATGGTTTGTCTAATGTGGACAACACGAAAATTTGGGCGATCTCTAGGTCTGATTGCCACTTTAAATAAGCAAGTCGTTTTTCAGGGTCTGCGTCATTAGTGGGTTCAGTCTTTGGTTCACATGTAACAGAAGTCCAGAGGCATTCGTAAGTTAACACTATCTTAATTGATCTTTGTCAATCTGTATAGTTAGGTCCAGTGAGCTTGTTGCTTTCAGAAAACAGTTTTGGAGTTAACATTTTTGGCAAGTTTAAGTGGTAGATTATTAGGACAAGTCATAGTGGATCTTCTTATAATATTAGTAGGGTCAAACTTTATATTTCATTTTACTAATAAGCTCCCACTAGTCTTTTATGTTTCGCCAAACCCTAAGTCGAAACATAGAAGTGTTTTGACTTCACTAGTAGGTGTTAAGATTCGTTCGTCTTGGAATTCTGGCCTTGAGTTTTCTCAACAAATTATAGCTCCACAGATGATGGATGAATCCTTATCGGTTGTATCATATACAACTCCTAACCCTTGATGCCTTGTCCTAATTTCACTTCGACTTTGAGTTTGCTTAACAAATAAAAATGAAAATTATTCACTTGTACCTACCGTATCATGATGACCTAAGTATAGTATATGTAGACTACAACAAAAAGACCCTACAATAGTGTAGGAAAAACGATATTAAAGCCTATGATAGCAGTTTGATAAATGATGTATAACGACATGTTATAAAAAATAGTGGACAATTCATAGCGCTAAAACAACGGCTATAAAAAGTTTGCATATTATAGCGCAAATCATCCGCTATCTTTCTTTCTAATATAACACTGATAATCCGCTATAAAACAAGTTAATAACATATTCTAAACGTTGTATATTGACATTTAACTAGATGTCGGACTTTTGACAGCACTAATAAACCGCTATAAAACATTAGCAACGACAACTCTTATACTATGTTATGATAAGTTCTGTTATAGCGGTTATGGACCTGTTATATGTTAATTTTTATAGCGCTTATTATGATACCATAGCATTTTTATGTTACATGCATGTAATATTGATAGATTTAATGCGGTAATTTAACGCTAGTAAATAACTATAACACTTTTTAAGCGTTATGGTTTCTTTTCATAGTCTAATGTTTCCTGCTTCTTAATTATAAATTACAATATTTAATACTATATCAAAATGTGTAATAATAATATTTTTTAACAAAAATCATTTAAATAATGCAAGAATCATAGAAGATAATAAACATAGAGATGTAACACATTATACTAAACATACAAAATATTCATACATATAATATCTCATAATTTAAACCACAAAAACAAAAACATAGAGATGTCACTAATAAACGACCCTAACATTGTCGACTCCATAGAATTTTCAATCATTTTGATGTATCTGCTATCCTCCAGATCTTCTAATGCGGTTTGGACTAGCCTAAATAATAAATAATGTATAAAAACATTTTGGATATTACTTATGAGCGCATTAAAAGAGGGTGAAAAAATTACGTCAATTGATAATTTACTATTATTATAATACATTGATAGATATGAATTTACAGTTTCACCTTCAGCATCCTCTAAACCATAGTAAGATGGTTTTATCACCTGCAAAATACACATAATGTGTGTTGTATAATCATTCCATGTAAAACTAGAGCACCGTAATTTAATTTTATAAATATTACATCAGTTGAACTAAAGGAGAAAGAGCACTGAATTTTAACTAACCCATTGAAATACAGTTGTACTCAAGACCATATAACAAAAAAGTTAAGTTTACACGATGCTACAGACTAAACAAGCTATGACAATTAATATGATTAATATACTATCCTATTTGTTTCAAAGAGAACACTGAAATAAAAACCTAATAAAAAGAAACACCATCTAGTTCAAAATTTGTACAAAAATTGTCAAAGAACAATGACTAACCCAGTCCATGGGTAAAAACAAAACAATATATTTTGTGTACACCGTAAATAATAACAACATGCTATCATCCAGCATGTGCTAAAGAAACACTATGAATCATATACACCAAAGATAGGATACACTTTATAAATACAAAATAAAGTATTATTATCATAAACTTAGTTAATTTTCATACACATTAGTTAAATTATTATTATTATTATCAACTTAGTTAATTTTTATAAGCTTATTTAATTTTATATAACATAATAAATGAAGTTAATTTTTATAATTTTAGTTTTATTATTATTATTATAATTATTGTATAATTTAGTTAATTTTTATAAAACTTAGTCAACTTGGTTCATATTTTATAATTTATTATTATTAATATTATAAATTTAGTTAGTTTTTATAAAACTTATAGTTAATTTATTACTGTTTCATCATTGTTGTTGTAGTAGTAAAATTAGTAAACCTTCGTAAACATTAGTTATTGTTATTGTATTATTACATAAATTTATTTCATTCTTATAAACTTAGTTAATTGTTGTTATTATATAAATTTAGTTAATTCTTATAAACTTATTTAATTATTGTTATTATATAAATTAAGTTAATTTTTGTAAAACTTAGTTAGCTTAGTTAATATTTTATAATTTATTATTATTGTTGTTAGTATCATTATTACTATAAACTTAGTTAGTTTATTTTTAGAACTTATAGTTAATTTATTGTTATTTATGGTTGTTGTTAGTATTATTATTACAAAATTAGTTAATTTTCATAAACATTAGTAATTATTAAAGTGTTATTATATAAATTTAGTTAATTTTTATAAAACTTAATTAACTTAGTTAATATTTTAAATTTTATTATTATTATTTGTGTCATTAATATTATAAGCTAAGTTAGTTTCTATAAAACTTATAGTTAATTTATTATTATTATTTGTTTGTACCAAAATTGGGCACAACACTCTTCGAATGTGTTTGAAGAGATAAAATAAAGAAAATAAATGTAAAATGAGGCAGATCTAACAAACACACCAATCAGCAGATAATAAGAAATGCAGAAACACGCAAATTTAGAGTGGTTCGGCGTATTGCCTATGTCCACTATGAAATGATTGATGTTTATTGAATTTCACTTGCTGATTACAAGAGATTACAACAATACAACTGAATTATAGTAATGATTTCGGTAGAGTACCAGCGTAGAGAAGCCCAAAATGTCCATTTTTTATAAGTCCAGGGTCGCTATTTATAGGTGTAGGCTGCAAATATCTGGCTCAGATCTCGGAAGACCCCTTCTCTCACGTGGGTGGGCCCACCAGCTCGATCCTTGGACATTTGGGATCGATCCATGATCAATACGTATATAATTCATATCGATCAAAAACGACTCCATTTGAGCTGAGATCGATCAGTGACCAAGTAGAGGGTGGTACACAAGCTTCTGTGAAAATTTGGTAGCATTTGGACTTGTAGATTTTGAGTTATGATCGATCCAAGTTTGACATTTCAATGAGCTGGCATCTTCGTATCGATATGTTCGTATCCATGCTAGCTCGTATCGATCAGGTAACGTGGCGCTATATTCTAGGATCGATCCACTTTTCATGCCGAGTTACCAAGTCTTCCATTTTTACGTGCTCTGTTCGTACCGACCCAATGTAATTCCATTCGTATCGTTCCAACTTACTTCATTCGTATCGTTCACCTGGAGCTCCTTCGTATCGATAGCTTCCACTCTATTTCATATCGATAGCATAGTGACTGCCTCGTATCGATAGCTTCCACTCCAATTCGTATCGATATAAACTTAAGCTCTTCGTATCGATTGAAGATCGATTTCGTATCGATGCCTCTTAAGTGTTGTTTCATATCTTTGTTGGTGGCATGTTTCGTATCGATCTTTGACCTATCGATACGAACTGTGTAATGATGATCGATACGAATTGTGTATAAGTGTAAGCGATATGAAACGTCAACTGTCAATGGATACGAAGAGGATCGATCTCGATGGATACGAAATGGAGTAAACATAATGGATACGAAATGGAGTGAACATGATAGATACGAACCGATGGCTTTTCCCTTGATTTTAACCCATCCAATACATGTTATTCGTATCGATCAATGGGCGATCAATACAAAATATATGAATTGTTGGATTGATACGAAGCGTATAAACATGAGATCGATAAGAAGTGACAATTTTCCATGGATACGAATTAGCCTGACTTTAATGGATACGAAGGAGGTTGAATCATGATGGATACGAAATGAGGCTTCCTTCGTGCATCTTGATCGATCAATATCTTAAGCATACGAACTTCGATTGACTTAAAATTCGGAACATTGGCTCTCATAGCTTTGCTTGTCATGTCATGTCAATTGTGAACGTGTGCATAACCAATCTTCGGGATGGACTGTCCTTGGTTTCCAGTCAAGTTCTTGGTGTCACGGCCTTGCCAAAAGGCGGGATAACATTTGCCCCCTAAAGTACGTCTTGTGTGAACATGACGTGCTTTGAAAAGATGCGACCCTCAGTCTGAAAAGTTCTGTCTGATTCGTTGAATAGTTGTCTTTTCATCAAAAGATGTAACCTTCAATTGATTTGTCGATAGTATAAATACTGAATTGTTGACTACCAATGATTGTACAGTGCATTGTTGTAACTGAGTGTCGAGTGTTAGCAATTTGTTGTTCATTGTTGTAATTGTTACCAGGTGAACATCCAATTCCTGTGAATTTTGAAAATTGAATGTTAATTCATCACACATAAATGTATGTTAACCCGACTCCCGTTAACGTTTGCACGTTCACGAGTCGTTATCAGTTTTTTTTGTACCAAATCCAGTATCGATCCTCTCATGAATCGATGTGAAATTCGAGTTGTAACAATGCTTGGTCGTTTTAATGTATCTCTTCGTATCGATCCTCTCCTGGATCGATGTGAAAATTTGAAAAATCATCTTCGTATCGATGGTGATCGATACGAATCAATTGGCTTTTTAAAATATTTTGTATCGATGGATATGAATCTCTATGGGCTTTAGGTTGATGGATACGAACTCATCATTTTGTATCGATGTATTTCTAATGGGTTCGAACAGTCCAAACAAGCTTTGGCTTCATATTTCGTATTGTTCATTGGATGGATACGAATTGTTTCATCTCAAATAGGCAGTGGATGGACATGAAATAAGCTTTGAATTGATAATGTTGAAATTGCCTCGATTGAACATTGGATACGAATTGGTTTTCGTATCGATTGTGTCATTGACTGCTTCAACCGGTCGTAATAACTGGGAGACGAATAGACTCTCTCCCTAGTATATAATGCTTTTGTACTTAGCATTTTTCCCACTTGTTCATTTTTCTTTCCAGCCTTCGTATCGCTTTGGATAAAAGAGAAAAAAAATCGCCTTTGCTTTTAAACCGCACCAAGCCTTCAATCCCCTAAACCAATTGTTAAAACTAGGTAATTAAACCATGAATTTTGCATTGAAAACGACGAGACTCGAGATTCTTTGCCATTGCATTTTTTTCCATGACCTATTCTGGTGAAGTGGAGGCCGGAGATGGTCAGAATGAGGTCGCGGAAAGAGGAGGTTGTCTCTGCAAAGCTTTGGAGAAGATGAAGTGTGGGGATACGAAGTAGCATTCACAACGATGATGGATGGAAGGGTACGAAGAGGTCATCTATATCGATCGGAGAGTTGTGGTTCGTATTGATTTGAAGCAACCAAAGTGTGTAACGATGGTCATGGATATGGTCTCATATCGAGAGAGGGAGTGATTTCGTATCGATTGGAAATGGTTGAAGGTCATATCGATCCAGAATGATCGATACGAAGATCTAATTGCGCGATCATTACGAAGTATCGATCCTGTCGGTCGATACGAAGACACGGCCCATGATCGATACGAGGTGATGAGTTTGGATCGATACAAACTGGCCTTGAGGTGATCGATACAAAAATTTTTCTTATGCCGATCGATACGAATGGGACTTTTGTTGATCGATCCGAACTTGCTCTTTGATGGATACGAAAATTTTGCATACTTGAACATTTGACTGTGATAAGCTTCTGCCTTGCCTAATTGAACTTAACCATTTCACCGCATATCTGACTGCCTTTCAATGCTCGTTGATGGAACTGTAACTTGACAAAAATTTGATGAACTTTAACTTGGATCGATTTCCAAAGTATGGATGGCACGGTTGTGACGGTCACTCCGGTTGAATTTCGAAGTCTTGTCGTTCAAACATCTTTCAAATCTCATAGAATCTCTTAAGTAGTTTGTAGCATTACACTGCACAACACATTCACGCACTTCACACTGGGGGAAACACGGGTTTTTTGTCGTCTAATGATGATTTTTGCTGAGTTGAATAGCTATGGAACCTGGGAGTTCATAATTGCAGGAAGTCCCGAGTCCACCTCTTCCTGTTATCGAGATGCCGACTATCACAACCGAAGTTGTCAGTCCTGCTCCGAATGAGCCACTAGGATCAGTTTTCATCATGCACCCACAAGATTCTGTCTGCTTAAATATTTCAGAAGATATGCTGGGCAAAATTTGTTTAAGGCATGGGTTGTCACTGGACGATGTCTTATTGTCGGGATCAGAAGATAGAGCCCACAACCCCCCGGAAGGGTATACAGCCTGCAATAGATTTATGTGTGCAGCCGGGACACTTCCTCCTTTCAACCAATTCATCCAGGAAGTTCTATTTTTCTTGAGGATCGCTCCATCTCAGCTGCACCCGAATGGGTATGCCTTGCTCAGTAGTTTGTTTATCATCTTCATGGAGCACCTCTTCCGTCCTCCGATGGTAGAGGAGATTAGATACTTATTCACTATAAAGAGTCGCGAGGACAACCCTTCCTTTACATTTCTAGAAGCAGTTAGAAATTGCCAAGTCGTGACCGAGGCTTAGAGAAAGTTGAGCTACTTTAAGACCGAATGGTTCTACGTTCGGTGTCCACAGGGGTTTGCTAGACGGTGGCTAGCAAGACGTAAGTGCCCTGGCCTCCTTGTTGACTAACTGGGTAATAGTAGTTGATGTCGAGTCTAACATTTTCTTTTCTTTAACAGCTTCAATTCCATGACCTGAAGGTGCTCAGTTCAAGGAGATAGTATGAGTTCCCCAAGAGGTGCCCGCTGAGTACAGAGAGATTGACGAAGTCCTTACGGACGAGAATCTGGTCGCCATTGGGCTAATTGACAAAGACTAAAGCATTGGACTCATAGGAGTTCTTAGGACGGCCCCGGTGAGGCAAGCTCGAACGAGAGCTTTTGGGATAGTAATTACCAAGCAAGGCGGTGATGGGAATATGTCTGCTGAAGATGAGCCCGTAGCCGGGCCTTAGTAAAGTCCTTAATCTTTAAAGCGGAAGAGAAGAGGCAAGTCTACTGCTCGAAAATCTGTAAGGCGCAAAACCGTCGTAGTCTCTTTTCCTACAACTAGTCAAGAGATTCCTCCTTCATAGATGGAGAGCTCTTTTGCAGGACTGGCAGACATCCCCATTTCGGATGATTTGCCTTTGCACCAAGATACCGAATTAGAGGGGCTCCAAAGCGCCTTAGACATAGGAGAGCCGACTCCTCCGAGTACGACCATTACAACCGGTTGGTTGGGGGTTTGCACATGCATACACACACTTCATGGCACCACACAATTTTTAATCACAAGTTATTCATCTCTGAAGATTACCAACTCTATTTCTCTCTTCATTTTACAGATACGATGTCGAGGCGGGAATCTATGCTTGGTAGCCTTCGTTCTGCACGCCGTTTAACTAGATCATACTCCGAGTCTTGCAGACATGAGGCCGATAGAGACCGCGATCGCGGTTATTCCAATCAGGAGATGGAGCGCTACGAGAGGGAAAGGGACAGGGAGAGGGAGTATAGGCGCTGTTCCCGGTCACGCTCTCCGCCACCTAGAGGTCCAACACAACCCTCTGGTTTTGGTAAACAACCCCTTGAATCTTCGCATCAAATACGACCTCCCCAAGAATCTAGGCCTGACCAACAGCGTCGGAGGACTAAAATCAAGGCTCCCATTGCCACTGAACAAGCCATCACAGAACCCACCGGGGAAGGAGCGATTAGAATCGCTAAGTTGAAAAAGGATTTCCGAATATCTGCTTTGACGGCTTCATGTATCCCCCGCACTTAAAGCGAATACCCAACGAGGCAGAACAGATGATGCACGCCTACATATACGATGTTTATGGCCAATTTCGGGAATGGATGAAGACCACAGACAAAGTATCAGCGGTGGCCTTTGAGCGGGCGAAGACAATCGAGAAACTAGGGATTGATCTCGCTCAAAAGGGCCGTATAACTCAGGTGCTTAACGATGAAAACGAGTCTGCGAGAAATTCAAAAACGCGGAGGCTAATAAAGATCCGATGAGGCAACCAAGAGGATGGAGGAGATGAGGTGAATGCATTTAGCCCTGGTTGAGGAAATGGGCACCGGACCACCACCGTCACGGCTGAAAGAGATGCGGCGCTAAAAGAACTTGAGGATCTTAAAGTCAAATTTGTTGAAGTCGTCAAAGAAAAAGACGATGCAAATAAAGCCACTCAGGAAGCATGCGAGCAGGCTGTGGCACTTAGGGATGAGAGGGATGCAGCAACGCTAAAGGTTAAGGAAGCCGAAGCCAAGGTTGAGGGTGAAGTGAGAGCGGCAGAGGCCAGGTTGGAGGGTGACATTGAAGATCTCCTCATTACATATAATGCAAATGTTCTGAAGCATCGAAATTTGAGCTGGCTCAAATTTATCCATCGCATCTATACAATGCTTGGTGTCGCTTGATTAAAGATGAAAAAGCATAGCACCATACAAAATCCATTGATGAGTTCAAATTAGAGAATCGGGTACTGAATGAGGATGAGAGAAGAGTTTCCACGATGCCACTATCATATTCGAGAAAGAGAGACTCGACACTCAGCATCCGGAGGCTGGAGAGGGTTCTGGCGTTGAGCATCACGATACGAGCTCTGAAATTCCTATGCCAACCCATCCCGAATCTACTCCCGTGGTCGATCCTCTATCTGTGCCTGCTTATAATCCTGATCAACTGCAATTGTCTCCAGCTCGCGAGCATGCCCCTGAAGCCGCTTCGGCTCCACCCGCGAGCCAATCTGAGGAAGGTAAACATTTCTCGCATTTATTCAAAGTAAGGAGCTTTGTTCAAAGTAGTCACTAACACCTTTTCTCTTATCTTTATTCAGCGATAGGAGCCGCACCAGCCGTGCCCCATGCAACCCAAGAGCCGCATCATGAGCAGGAGGCCCTTATGACGGAGGCAACCACAACAATGGCCGCTGCACCTACTGACGAAGTGTAGGGGAGCGCTTTTACTTTTGACGAGAAGATGATGGAGGAACTCCTTGGTCATCAAAGTGACCCACTTACCGACCTACCATTCGTCATGGGCGAAGGCCCATTCATGGCCAGCTCTTCGGGCACAACTAGCAGCGTCCCCGCGGACGCTCAAACTATTCATGAAGAAGAGATAATAGTGGAGATTAATGCCGAGATGGAAGCAGCCATACAGGCCAGTGGTATCGGAGGTGGTATGGCGGGTCCTGGTCCAGCTCCTCTACGAATGATTTCTCCCGACGGCACAATTATCGATACCGGTGTGCCTCCCTCGTCTTCCAACGTCGAGAGTGTTCCTATTCCTCTGACTCCGTATTCATAAAGTATTCCAATTCCCATGAGTTTGAAGGAAGAGATTACCGTAATTCCTCCGGTTGGAGACCAACCACCAAAAGGTAAAGGCTCAAAGAGGCATCCGAGCGGTAGCTCCAGTGGGTCAACGCCGGGGAGGAAGAAGAAGAAACTGAGGGAGTAGACGTATCTTCTTGCTCCCTTTTTTCGTAGATAGATAGGAATTTCTCTTTGCTTCCTATAGGCCGTGTATAGATGCGGGTTCGGCCCCTGCTAGTAGGATTTCTCGAAACAATTTTTGTACTTATCCTTCTTTTTCAAAGAATAGTTAAAATAAAATTCCATTTTGTTTCCAGCACAGTTTCATGTTTATTTACTTAAGTGTTTTAGCACTCGAACCTCCATTCAATGTACTTGTGAAGCCTTAGTCTCTGAATGGAACCTGAGTTTAGTTGTTAAGCCCCTAAGTTTTGGCTTTGGGTCATAACCGAGTGTTAAGTCGAGTCTCAACATTGTACTGTCTCGATCAGTACCAGGTACTTGAATTTTAGGCAGTTGCTTTCCGTCTTCGATAAATCGAGCTTAACTTAGTCGGAACGAAGTCGAAAAGAGATGGGTTCAAGTGATCGGATCACACTCGTTCATCTATTGGTACTCGCATCCAAACTCTAGGGATTGCACTTGCAAGTCGGCGGTCAGTCACGCCCGCTTAATGTTTAAAGATATGTCCGCGCTCTGGGGGCTTAAGTTAATTTACGGGTGGTCAGTAACACCCGTTTGATATCTACAATTTCGTCCGCACTCCGCACTCTAGGGACTTGGAGCTAGTCGATGGATGGTCAGTCACACCCATTTTGATGTTTATACTCCAGTTCGCACTCTGGGAACCTGGAGTTGGTCAACACTCGTTTGATCATATCTGTTTTAAGTTTTAGTATTTCGTTCGCACTCTGGGACCGATAGATTTATCAAGATCGTGGACGGTCGGGTCACATCCACCCTGAGTTAACAAGTGAGGTCGTTAGACGGACAGGTCCATCCTCCTCAGACTTGGATTAAACACGGGCAAAGTCGTTAGGTGGACGGATCCACCCTCTTCGAGCCCACATTAGTAAGTTTATACTCCAGCTCGCACTCTAGGAGCCAGAGTTAGTTAGAGGATTGTCGTGTATCGATCCTTTTTGGGTTCAGTGTGATGGCTTGCCCCCGAGCTCGGGTTTCACTTAGCGAGTGACCGGTCGTATCACAGTCACTCCCTATTTGAATAAGTCCCACCGTAGGGTAGAACTTAGCTCTCCGTGCATTGTGATGGTCGCACGACACATTTTAAGAATCATTGCTCTGGCTCGAAAAGGTTGCATTTTATTGCTGAAATAAAAAAATGTGGCAAAGTCAGTTGCCTTATTACAAATTCAAATTTCGAAATGCATAAACAAATTGCAAATGAAAAGCAGACTGAATGAATAAATAAAGCCTGTTATGTGTAGTAGCGACGAAGACTCTCACTATTCCAGGCTCTCGGCAGAGTGAGACCATCAATGGTCGATAATTTAAACGTTCCGTCTCCGAGTCTTCGTTCAATAACGTATGGCCCCTCCCATGTTGGTTTCATATGCGAAGGGACTAGGTAAATTCTCTTGAGGATGAGATCGCCGGGTTCAAAGGTTCGGGGTCGGAACTTAGCATTGTACAATCGGGCGACTCGACTTCGGTACGCGGCTGCCCTCAAATCAGCCTCTTCACGCTTCTCATCTAATAAGTCCAGAGATTCGGCAAGTAATATAGCATTTGTCTTCGGATCATAATACGTTACATGATGAGAATGCACCTCCAACTCGACTGGAATAACGGCTTCTGAGCCGTAGGAAAGTGAAAATAGAGTATGGTCGGTCACAGACTTGTGGGTCGTTCGATAAGCCCATAGGGCCATAGGAAGTTCATCGACCCATTTGCCCTCGTATTTTCCCCATATTTTCTTTAGAATGGACTTTATAACTTTATTAATAGCTTCGAGCTGTCCATTCACTTGAGGGTGTGAAACTGCAGAGAACTTCTTCTGGATATGGAATCACTGATAGAAATTCTTGAACTCGACACTATCGAATTGGGCTCCGATGTCAGTGATGATGGTATGCGAGAGACCAAATCGACAGATAATATTGCGTACAACAAATTTGATCACTTTTTTCGTTGTGATAGTAGCAAGGGGCTCGGCTTCCGCCCATTTGGTAAAGTAATCAACTGGAACGATGGCGTACTTCGCGCCACCTTTAGCTAGAGGTAGAGACCCAATAATGTCGATGCCCCATATTGCGAACGGCCATCGACTGACCATCTGAGTTATTTTGATAGGCGGAGCTCTAGGAATCCGAGCATGTTTCTGACATCTATCACATTTCCTAGCATAATCTGATGCGTCGCGATTTACAGTCGGCCAATAATAACCATATCAGAGCACTTTCTTAGCAAGAGCTTGCCCCCCGGTGTGATCGCCGCATTCTCCTTCGTGTACATCATGCAATACTCATTTGATTTCATCATGGGTGATACACCGGAGTAAAGGAATAGAGTACCCTCTTCTATACATGACTCCATTCTGAATAGTGAACCGTGAAGCCTTTCGAAGAACTTGTCTTTTCTCGCTCCTGCGCTCTGGCAGGGTCCCATGCTCGAGATAGTTTCTGAATGGAGTCATCCATGACTCCTTATCGGGTATGACTTCAAGTACCCAGTTAGTCTCCATTTGATCAATACTCGGGGAAGATAGCGTCTCAACGGGAACGAGTCCCATTTGTTGTGCCTCACCGGTGCTGGCTAATTTTTCCAAGGAATCAGCCTTCTGATTGTGTTCTAGGGGTATGCAATAGATGGCATAATAATCGAACTGATTCAATATTTCCTGGACCTGAGTGAGATAAGCGGCCAGTCTCTGGTCTTTGGCCTGGTATTCCCCCCGAACATAACACAGGACCAATTGTGAATCGCAGTAAATCTCCACAGCAATGATTCTTAAATCTCTAACAAGCCTTAGTCCGGCGAGCAGGGCTTCGTATTCAGCCTCGTTGTTGGTTGCACGAAAATTGAACTTCAAAGCATAGCATATAGATCAGCCTTTAGGAGTGTCAAGCACAACCCCAACGCCTGAGCAGCGGTCATTTGATGCACCATCAGTATGTTGCTTCCGAACATATTTGGGAGATTCGTTGGTTTCGGGCAAGTCCTCCGGATAGTGAACTCGGCGATGAAGTCTGCTAGGACTTGTCCTTAAATAGCTCGCCTTGGTGTGTAAGTGAGGTCGAACTAACTCAGCTCGATATTCCACTTGAGTAACCTACCTGACGTCTCAGGCTGCGTAAGGACCTGTCGTAACGGCTGGTCGGTGTAGATAGTGATAGGATGAGCTTGAAAATACGGGCAGAGTGTAACGACCCAAAATTTTTAGTGGTTATTAATTTAATTAATTGAATTTTTGTGAAATTTTAAATAATTGAATTTTGAAATAAAAATTTAATATTTGAAATACGTCTATTTAAACATAGCAATTGGAAAATTTTCATTTGATAATATTGAAGTTTATTTTCTAGTGTAATTTTATTCCAATTTATATCAGTTAAAAATTGATGACAATAAAAGTGTTCCGAAACCTAAATATGTCAACATGAGAAAATTTATTTAGAACACTCTGAACAAAACTGCATAATTCGTTATGCAAATTTCGGACGTTTCTAGCTCCGTTTGGATTTTTTCGTACGGAATAGCAAGGTATATCAGTATCCGTATCGACCTTTTGATCGGATGATTCTATCACTGATATATGTATGCCGTTTTGATCGTTTCATCATGCTGATCTCTGAAGTATATTCATCCCTGTGTTTCGACTTCTGGTATTAAGCGAAATCAATAAAACGATTTTCGTAACGGTACTCGTTTTAATAAAAAAACACTTTTTGATTCTGTGGCTTTTCAGTTATTCGCGAAATCAAACAGTCATTAACAAATTTTGTTTCAGACCTTGACCATTTATATCCACCGTTTCAAATTGCATTTGAGTCGGTTCATTGTTTTGAGAAGTTGTATTATATTTAAAGCTTTTGTATTTTGGGCTTGTAGCTGTTGTCCCTTGACTTCGACACCACATCTCCCCTTCCTTCAACTCCTCTTCACCACGCCCAAAACCCAAACCCACGCGGCCTCCTCCACCATACTGCTAACCGGCCACCACCTCCTCGTGACCATCACCCAAACCCAGATCTGCCGAGACAACCAAGGCAGCCCGTTCACATCCCATCCACCTTCACATGCCAAGCACCCAATTTCTTCTCGCAGTCAACAAGGCCGAAGGCCACTGCATCAGTAACCACCTCGGAAAATCGTTCCTCCTCCATGCTAGGCCAAAGGCTCAGCCTTGCTCACGTCCAGATCAGTTCCCCTTCCTCCTCTGTTGAAGTTGTAGGTGTGTATATATATATTAATATATAATAGTTTATATAAATTATTTTAGTATATATGCTGTTTGTATATATTTAGTTAGGTGTATATTATATATACTGAGTTTATGTATATAGCTGTATTTTATGAATATGCTGTTTATAATACGTATAGATATTTACATATTGAGTTATATATATTGAAGCTGTTAAGTCACATCTATATAACTTTATATATTTTCATAGCGGATTATATATATAATATGTTTAAAGGTGTTACCGAATATAAGACTATATATATTAATGCATAAGTCTAATAACTGTTAGTATACATTCATATAATCGGCTTATCATACAAGAAAATGTATATAGTTATATATATATATATTTATAGCATAACAGTCTATATATGTAAATTTTATTTTGTTTGGTGCACAAATGTCAGCCTGCATATTTATACAAAGATATATATAGATGCGCATGTTAGTGCGGATGAGGTTTATATAAAAAGATTAGTCTGTTGCATGTTGTTGCATAAACTATTTTGGATTTTCTGTACAAGTTTAGTAGCTATACATATAAATGTGTCTATACAGTAGCTTAGAAAAGTGTTTATATCTAAGTATACATTATTTTTGGCAGTATGTGTTGTTATTTGTTATAGGTACAGTTTACATATTATAACAATAATAAGAGTAAAGTGAGTTTATGTGTGTACTGTTCATTGGAATTTAACAAGGTATATTTATGTTGCTTGTGAATAAACGAGCTATGATATTTCTACTATTTAATTGTTTGTTCTAACTTTTGTTTGGTACACTATTTGTATAAAAATTCGTAAACAAGGTATATATATATGTTACTGTATAGGTTTACTCATATAGATTTATATTAATATTTTTGAACGGACTTTGTAATAAATCATTAACTTATCTATAAGTACTTTGTTTCCAGCAATTCTTTTTCCATCTTGCTTTGTTTGGATCTTTGGCCTAGCCTGATTATGTGTATCCATTTACAAGTATATATGTTTAGATAAGTCTGTATTGCAATAAGAATGATTTCCGTATTTCTATATTTTGTTTACACATAATATGTATATATGTATGTATCAGGATTTATTTTTATGAGTGAGTTCTAATATATATAAAGTGATGGTTATATGGATTGGAATAAAGCAAAGTTATTTGATTTTAAAATATAGTATATATTGTGACTTTGTAGTTTACGTATATAAGCTTATTAATGTATTGAATATTATTTTGAAATTTTATAGTATTTTTGGTGTATTTGCCTTAAATATAAGATTTAGGATATATATAAAATATTATATTAATATATATATATATATTAGTTCAATTTATATCAACTGATTATGATTAGTACTCATCGATTCTCATCTATCAGCCTGGTTCATCGAGTCTGTGTTCACCTCACTTGCTTTGAGAATCTGTCACTCGGATTGGTCGATTGTCCAGTTCAGGATCCAAATCCGTAGCTTATTCCGTTGTCAATCTATCTAGCCTCAAAAGGTGAGAAATCACTCACGATTAACGTTCTTTTATTTATTAAATTTGATTTCAATTGAAATGACAATTGAAGTATGCTGCTGCTAGTTATTTACATTGCTATATATATGCTATTATCTATATCTGTTCACCTTACACCATTATCTGCTATTTATATTGATGATATATGCCTATTATATTATTATCATATTATCATATCTGTTATCACTCTGCAAGTTCCCTGTTAGTATATAATTCACTATGGGTTGAAATGATACATACCCGAATGGACTATAGAATAGGAGAAAATCGTTATTGGTTGAAATGATAAACCCAAGCGATTTTCATTTGAATTGAATTTGGGATTGCGGATTGAAATGATATATACCCGTATATATATTTAAATTGCGGATTGAAATGATAAATATCTGTATCACTTGACCATAGGATAGAAAATTATATACAGACACCGTTGGTCTATATATAAATATTTTGGAAATGGTTTCTGTGGGTTTGAAAAGAAACATATAGTTGTAATAAATATTGATTTTAAAGATTTATTAAAGTTGATTTAATAAAATTGATATATAATATGTTTAAGTATTTATTTAAATTTATATTTTCAAATATAGAGTCTGAAATGATTTAGGTTGAAAAGATAATTTGAAATTGATTTTAGATTTTATTTATTTAAGTATTATACTTAAATAAGTTTGATTTGAAATTTACTGAATTTGAAATTTTAAAGAAGTGTTTTACAACTTGAAATTTGATTAAAGGTGACTTAAATGGATATTTCAAACTTATATAAAATTAAATGGGGTATTTTGTAAATTGAAGTTTTATTCAAATGATATTGAAATTATTAAGTAAATATTTCAAAACTAAATAATAGAAAGGTGAATTGATATATATATATATATATATATATATATATAAAATTATCGAATTTAGTTTTGAAATGTGGAATATTTGAAGCTTTGAAATATATTGAAATTGAAATGGTTTATTTGTGGTTCAAATCGGTATTTGAAAATCGATATAACTTGAAAATGTTTAATTGAATTAGAATTGAAATTGATGATTTGGATTTGATTAAATTGGAATTTAGAATTCGAATTGATTTGAATCGATTTGTGAAAGTCGAGGAAACTCTTTTATTTTATAAAGTAATTTTAAATTTTATTTAAAACTATTGATATTTTACTTTATAAATTATTTTAATATAAACTATTTTAACTTATAACTATTTATATAAACTATTTTTATTTATAAACTATTTTAACTTATAACTATTTATATAAACTATTTTTATTTATAAACTATTTTAACTTATAACTATTTATATAAACTATTTTATTTATAAATTATTTTATTTTAATATCTAAACTGTTTAAGAGGAAAGTGTTGTGATTTCCAAAATACTATAATTTCAAAGTGTTGTGATTTCCAAAATGCTATGATTTCGAAGCTATGATTTCCAAAGTGTTTTGATTTTAAAAGAGTGTGATTTCGAAAGCGTTATAACTTTGGAAAGTGATATGATTTTTGGAAACTGATATATTTGAAATGGAAATGATATCGTATTGATTTGGGTTTTCAAATGGAAATGATATTTTGGTTTTGAAGTATAAACAATTTTGAAATGACCACGGTGTTATAATAACGTTGGTTGTTAAAGAGATCGGGATCGGATACGGGCATACTCTCTGTCGATACTGAAAACCACTTTAACAACTGTGTACGCGGTGGAGATTCCAGAATGAAGTAGGATGGTGGGGACAATCCTAAAGGTATATACGTGGACCTAACTCCCGTGAGTTGGCATAAGGTGGCTAATGTGACGACCCGACTTTCATTCCACAGAAAATCGTATCATCAATAAGAAAGAAATAGATAGAAATAGAAAACATAGAAGAAAGAACTAACAGATATCAGAATCTCACAGCGGAAACAGAACAAAATATAATATATCACATATCCATTACATAGTTTTTACACATATCAGAGTTACCCATATATATACAACATCCAAAACAAGACAGTCATAAGTATCTGTCATTACATTACACCCACAAAATACATCTTAGAGTTAATACACAGCGGAAAGATACATATACATATATAACTACGCCAAGTCTCCATCTCCAGGTCCTTCCAAAATTCGTCTAAGCAAAACCTGATCACTTGGCTACTCATAAAAATTTGAGTACCCAAGAGTTTAAGAAAAACAGAAATAAACTCTGGGTCAGACATGGGTCTGGTGTGAGTAAACGGTTAAGTTGTTTAACTTGAAAATCATTTGGAAACAAGGGTATCACATAAGACTTCCCACACATAAACACGGGTAAGTTTTTTTTTTCTTATGCTAACCAAATCATTTGATAGGAAATCTGGTTATATTATAATAGGGTCTAGGGTTTTCAAATAAAATACAGAAATAGCTGGAATGCTTACATCTCACATTCCAACGTAGTTGGGCACAACTAAATCGTATGGCTCTTATTGGAAATTGGATTCCATACAATGGCAGAGCTACCGGGGTACCGCTCATCACAGTACGGGGCCTAGATCACCGTACCGAGGATCACTCCCAATCCACTGCAACACAAAGCCGGAACCATCCCTTACTGGATAATCCCGAATAAAATCACCCCACAGATGGCCGTCGCCAACTGCACCACTAAGCCGAAATAAAAGGAACTTCTCTAGACAGGGATGACCTTACTCTCAGTGGGTGCTACCCACGAAGCCTTGCTGCACCTCCCCTGTTTTAGCCATTCCCGGTTGATGAGGCTTGAGGTTACGATTTACCTTTAAATCAGAACACACCACTTAGAATGCTCATCGTCCACCTAACGATGTTCTGAAAGCATTCAATCCATACAAGTTCGTTCCGGGTTTCGAACGAAACCGAAGGCATTATCTCGTTACACTCGTGTTGGAATCACCCTCAGAGTTAACGACCATAACCCTTGCACTCTGAATCTTCATCTTCACTTGAGATTCACGACCTATCGTTAATTTGGATCGATGTGGTATTCGGGTCTCCAGACCTGGTATCCCGGTATACGGAAACCCGATCCCGGTCTCATCGAAATCCAAAACGTATCTTTTAAGGTCAAGTTGTTTTAAAGTTAAACAATTCAATTCATCACTTTGAATTCACATAGCATTTATCATAGATAATCCATACATCCATTACAGATATATTCAACTAATCACAGTATCACAGAATATCACCCAATAGATATCTATCAATCCAGACATCCTACTTCAACAACCATCCAAACAGAATTTATTAATCCATATTAAAATTAATTTAATTATCTTAAATTAAATTAATTACTTAAGAATTAATCACTTATCCTGCTTAATCAATTATTAATTAATTACAATCATTTAATTAATTAATCGTACCTTAATTACTTTTTATAAGTAAATTAATTAATCTTAATCAAAGATTAATTATCCTTTAACTATTAATTAATAAACCTAAATTATTAATTAATAAAACTTAATTTTAAATTAAGTAATCCTTAATCAAAGATTAATTAATTATTACTTATCAATTAATTACTAAATAAATTAATCATAATTTGATTAATTCTTAATACTTGATTAACTAACCCTTAATTATCAATTAATTAATTACTAATTACCAATTAATTACTTAATTAATTTCTTAATTAATTAACTACTAATTATTAATTAATTAACTTTAATTATCTGATTTATAATTCTTAATTACAAATTAATTAACTCTTAATTAATTAAAATCTTTAACTATTGATTTATTTATTATTCAATTAATAATTAAAATTAATTAATTACTCTTTATTAAATCTTAATTATCTTCAACAAACCATTTTCTTTTGTTAATTACTTAATCACATTATTAAGTTAACCTTTAATTAACATTTAATTATAACTAAAAATGATTTAGTTTAAAACATTTTATTTAAATTTTAACAAACTTAATTTTTACAACCTACCAATAAAATAGAATTTAAACATTTTAAAAGAAGTTTAGAAAAGTTTAAACAAAGAAACATTTTTAAAAATTCCAAGCTTAAATTTTTTTTTAAAAAAACTTTTAAAACGTCCCATACATCTCTGATTCCTGCTCCGAGTTTCCTACACATTTTACTCGAGATCGCTTCGAGTCTTCCCCTCAACTTCTTCTTCCTTCCCCTAGTTTCTTTTAAAAACTAAAACTGCTAACCTACCCTATACACACACGAGAAAACTTCGAGTCTGGCCATCTAAAAACCCGAGACTCCTTCGAGTCGCCCACGTCTCCATTATTCCTGACACACACTTCACCGTGGTGCACGTGCACGGCGATTCCAGCCAACTCCGGCGAACTCACTCGTCTCCGGCAAATCGCAATTCAACTCGTCAAACAACTTCGAGCATCAAAATGCAATCATCTAGCCTAAATCGAAAACGAGCTATAAATTCGAACAGCAGTTCGACATCACCTGGAACGAACGCCTCGCCACCACGCCTCTGACCATCGTTCCACCTGAAACTTCGTCAATATTCTCCCAAGTCCTTCACGCATCCATCTCCATCGCTCCCATGAAGTTCGATTCACCGTAGGTGCTCAAATCATCTTGTTTTCATCACGACAGGAACAAAGGTGTTAAACCCTAGATTGCTCAATAGCCAATGCCGCCAATGATGATAAAATCATCAAGCATTTTTCTCAATATCACTGACCACCAACCCAACTTCGATCAAAACCTCGAGTACCAATTTCCCTTCGATCGTCAGAAAACTCTCAGAACCCATTTTCTGGTTAACTTAGGATTTCTTACTCGATACAATATTAAAAATCAGGATTTCCCTTTTAAAAATCATATCTTCTTGAGCCTATTCAAATTATATAATTGAATCAATGAATCTTCACACTTGATTTTAACATATTATTCAATGGCTCCTGTATTTCTTGATCCCAGCAAATTTAACAGAATAATGATACTTGAAAGTATATTAAAATTTAAGTCTGGTAAATTTTAAACATATTTTTTTTAAATATTAAATCTTAAAAAGAAATGGAGGAAGAATAATTAAATTCTCCAATTTTTCCTTCCCTGTAAACTTAAAACAGAGCCAAAGTTTCTATTTACAGGCATGCACACATTTATTTACATAATCTATAAACATGCAAACATAATTACATTCATACAATTACTTTAAATAGATAGTCATAAGATGTCATGGTAGATCTAAGGTTGTTTTGCCTACTAGAACATTTAACAGAGCAGATCATACATATACAGGTATATGATCATAGTAATGCATATATAGCTTGTTAAATTCAATCATTAAATCAACTTTTCATATAGTACTGTCACAGGAAATAAAACAAACAACTATATTACTGTTTTTATCATTTAGTTTACTCACTTGGTTTAGAGATGTTGAACAGAACTTTGAATCTGAAATGAGATGATTTGAACAGAGCTGAGATGTTTGAAAACTTAAACAGCTAGCTCCAGCACTTTGAATTGTTTGTTTAGATTTGAGTTTGTTGATTCTTGAAACTTGCTGCAGTTGTTTTGATCTTTGATTTCTTCAGTTTGAAAATAGCTTGCAGTTTTAGATTTTGAGGAAGTTTCAACTTGGATTTTGGTTTCAGATTTTAGAATTTTGGAGAGAAATTAGTTTGAATGTTTAAGGCTTTTGATAATTTTCTTTTCAGTTTTGAAAACGTGCTGGCTTGAATGTTTAGAGAAAGAGGTAGGAAAGGGAAAAAGAAATGAGAAGTAGATATATATAGAATTTGGTTTTTTTGATTTAAAAAGAAAATAAAATGAAATTGTGACACTTGTCACTAAACACATTTACTAACTTAACACATGTATTTTAAAGTGTTTAAATGTTAACACCTATTTTTTTTCATGCATAAATACTTTTACATTTATTAAATAAAGATTTTATAATTTATTTCCTAATAACTAATGCATATTTTTAATTATATAAATGAAAAATCTTCTAAAAGAAATGGAATAAAACAAACTATATTTATAAAAATCATTTATACATACCTTTAATCCAATATATATAAATAGATATATATATCATCTCTTTGAATCCAAATATAAGATCTAACCAATTTTTAAATAAAATTTTAAAATCAAATTTTGATGTATATATATATTTAAACATCCATTTATTTCAATTGAAATAAATATTCCACTTAAAATCTATATTCACACACATATATATATATACAATACATTTTTATTGTTTTAATATAACAATATTGCTAATTTAATTAATTTATTAAAGAGATTATCATATTTAATTTCTTTGAAATTCCCGGGATATCACATTCCTCCCCCCTTAAAAGAATTTCGTCCCCGAAATTAAAACAAAAGATAATCCAAAATTTTATTTCATTTCAACAAACTAAGCATACATATCATCCATACAACAATCAAACAGACAATTTACTCAAACAAACAATCACTAGTTATCCGGACACAGATCCGGATAAGCCTTCCTAAAACTGTCTAGAGTCTCCCAGGTACAATCTTTGGGATCCTCGCTCCACTGCACCTTGACTAGCTTCACCACTTTGTTTCTGAGTTGCCTCTCATCTGGATCGACTATCTGAACAGGATGCTTTACAACAGATAAGTCCGGCTCGATCTCTAAATCTTCCTGCACTGCTGGCTCCACAATAAGGGATGATCATGCACATACTTTCTCAAATGAGATACGTGAAATACATTATGAATTCCAGCCATCCGATCTGGTAACTCAATCCTATATGCCACGGTACCAATTCTCTCCAGCACTCGGAATGGACCAATATATCTTGGAGCGAGTTTTCCCGTCTTCCCAAATCTAATAGTTCCTTTTATCGGGGAAATTTTAACAAAGACCATATCTTCAATCTCGAATTCCAATTGTCTTCGTCTTTTGTCTGCATACTTCTTTTGACGATCCTGCGCTGCTTTCATCCTCTTCTTGATAAGCTCTACCTTTTCAGAAGCTTCTCGAATCAAATCTGGACCGAGAACTAGACGATCTCCCGATTCTACCCAACAGGATGGTGATCTACAAGGTCTTCCATACAACGCTTCATAGGGTGCCATCTTGATACTTGCTTTGTAACTATTATTGTACGAGAATTCTACTAAATGTAGATGGTCTTCCCAAGATCCACCAAAATCTAGAATACAAGCTCTAAGCATATCTTCAAGAATACGATTTACCCTCTCCGTCTGCCCATCTGTCTGGGGATGATATGCTGTACTCAGACTCAAACTCATTCCCAAAGCTGACTGCAAAGCCTCCCAAAATTTGCTGGTGAAAATAGGATCACGATCGCTTACTATGCTGACTGGAACACCATGCAGTCTAACAATTTCTTTCAAGAAAATCTCGGCCAAAGATACTGCAGTACGGGTTGTCTTAACCGGAATAAAATGGGCGCTTTTGGTTAGCCGGTCAATAATTACCCATATTCCTTCATTTCCCTTTTTGGTCCTTGGTAAACCGTCGATAAAATCCATAGAAATCATTTCCCATTTCCACTGAGGAACTTCCAAAGGCTGTAATAATCCTGCGGTCTTCTGCTGATCGCCTTTCACCTGCTGACAGGTCGCACATCTATTAACAAAAGAAGCTACATCCTTCTTCATATTTGGCCACCAAAAGACTCTCTTCACATATTTATACATCTTTGATATTCCCGGGTGAATGTTCAGTCTGGAGCGATGACCCTCTGATAGTACTTCCCGCCTTAACCCATCCACATCTGGTACACAGAGGCGATTATTAATCTTTAACACTCCTTGGTTGTCAACCTCAAAATCTGAGTATCGACCTTCTTTTGTTCCAAGAATTAGTTCCTCAAAAGTTTTATCTTCCATCTGCTTACTTATAATCTTTTCTTGGAGAGACGGAACAACTTCCAAAAGAGATAGAATTGCATTCCTACTTAGAGCATCCGCCACAACGTTTGCCTTCCCTGGAGTATACAAGATATTCAGATCATAAGATGCCAAAAATTCAACCCATCGCTGCTGCCTCAAATTTAGATCTTTCTGGGAGAAAAGATGCTTCAAAGGTTTGTGATCCGTAAAAAGCTCGAACTTCTCTCCTAGCAGATAATGCCTCCAAATCTTCAAAGCAAAAACAATAGCCAACAATTCCAGATCATGCGTAGCGTAATTCTTTTCATGTGGCTTCAACTGCCTACTCGCATACGCAATGACTCTTCCATTCTGCATCAACACCGCACCCACTCCTACAATACAAGCGTCAGTGTAGACTTCAAACTTGCTCTTACCATCGGGAACAGCTAGAACAGGTGCACTAGTCAGTCTTGCCTTCAAATCCTGGAATGCTTCTTCACATTCGGGGGTCCATTTAAATTTTGCTCCTTTCTTAGTCAACTTAGTTAAATGCGAAGAAATCTTAGAGTAGTCCCGAATTAACTTCCTATAGTAGCCAGCTAAACCTAGGAAACTGCGGATTTCCGTCGGAGTCTTCGGTTGCTTCCATTCTTGAATAGTTGCTACCTTTGCTGGATCTACAGAGATACCTTCTCCAGAAACAATATGGCCCAAAAATCTAACCTCCGACTTCCAAAAATGACATTTCGAAAACTTGGCCTTCAGAACATGCCTTCGCAGAGTCTCCAATACTATCTCCAAATGTCGCTTATGCTCCTCTTCAGATTTGGAGTAGATAAGAATATCATCGATGAATACGAGTACAAACTTATTCAACACGTCCCGAAAAACTCGATTCATCAGGTCAACAAAGTAGGATGGAGCGTTGGTTAATCCGAAAGGCATAACCAACCACTCATAGAAACAATTTGGTCCCCTAAACACAGTCAAGGGTATACTATCTTCAGCTACCCTTAGCTGATGGAAACCTGAAGCTAAATCCAATTGGGAGAAAACATAAGCTCCATTCAATTGATCAAAAAGACCATCAATACGAGGCAAAGGATACTTATTTCGAATGGTCACTTTGTTCAACTCTCGATAATCAACACAGAACCTTAGTGATCCATCTGACTTTGTTACAAAGACAACAGCCGAACCCCAACTTGAAAAACTAGGTCGGATTAAACCCTTCGATAAGAAATCTTGAGTCTGCTTTACCAATTCTTCTCTCTCCTTTGGTGCCATTCTTCTACTGGGCTGGACAACTGGTACTGCCCCTGGAATTAGATCAATTCGAAACTCTATCTCTCGATGTGGAGGTAAACATTTGACTTCTTCAAATACATCAGGAAAATCTTTAACCACATCAATATCTCCTCCCTTCTCTTGAGAAGTCTCAACTCCATGTAAAAGACTACTCAAGTGAATTCCAGAATTATCACACGTTACTTTAGCAATCCTACCCAGATCAGTTTCTAACAAAACTGTTCTTTCTTCACAATTTAGGACAGCTTTATGTCTATCAAGCCAATCCATTCCCAAAATAAGGTCAAACCCCTTAAAATCTAATACATAAGGTTCACATGCAAAACTATGGGAAAGATAAGTAATCCTCAATCCTTTACAAATCCTATCAAGTCGGGTTACTCCACCTATGGGATTAGAGACGCAAATAGAATCTTCTACGATACTAGGGGTAAGGTGAAATTTTACTACCGTCTCTAAAGAAATAAAACTGAGAGATGCTCCAGAATCAAATAATACTTTAACATAAACACCATTGATAAGCAAAGTACCTTCCAAAACTCCTTTGCCCTTGGAAGTGGTTGAGGGTGCACCTTCCAAAGCAAAAACTTTGTTCAGCTGAGCTTTCTGAAGAAGCGGGCAATTCTTTATCATATGTCCAGGCTGATGACAGTTATAGCACAAAGACTTCTGAACCATTTCTGCTCCTGGTCCATTATACTGCTGCTGCTGAGATTCTTTCCTAGGACATCTATTAGCCAAGTGACCTTCTTGTTGACAAATATAGCACTTACGGGGTCCATTGCTTCCTCCCTGCTTCCCTTTTCCTTGCTTCTTCCAATTCGGATTGAACTTCCTTTTATTTGAGTTGGAAGAATTTCCTCCTGAAGCTGCCACAACTGCTACTGGTTTCTTTTTCATGATTTCCTCATATCGTAAAGCCATGTCGATCAACTCCACAAAAGATCCTTTCAGATGAGCCGTCATCTTTTCATGGAACTCAGGCCTCATTCCTTGCACAAACATCTCATTTTTCTTAAGGGATGTATCAATCAATCCAAGTCCGTAGCGAGATAATTCATTGAACTTGGTCTCATATTCCGAAACAGTCATACTTCCTTGCTTTAAATCCAGAAATTCTCTATATAAACGAGTCTTCCCAGCTGTTGGCATGAACTATTCTTCAAACAATCCTTTAAATTTGCTCCAAGAAATCTCATCTTCAGCAATATTCACGGTAACTGCATCCCACCAAGCTGCAGCACCTTCCTTTAGTTGCCATGATGCCATCACTCTTTTCTGCTCGTCAGACAACTCAAGACTCTTAAAAATGCGCTCGCATGAGCGTAGCCAAGCTTGAACTTCAATTATAGTCTCGGATCCTTTAAAAGAACTCCCTCCAAGGTTGGTAAAATCCTTGCATAATGCAGCAAAACTAACTCGAGGCGGTATTGGATTTACAGCCTCACTAGCATTCTGACCTCTTCCATCATTGGTCGACATGTTTCTTGCAACTTTGCCTCTTCTTCCTCGAGAACTCATGTTGGCAACCTGGACAGGTAACCCAACAAATTTAGATAGGTGTATATATATATAGTTATAAAAATTACAACTACGCACTCTCAAGATAGATATTACTCCAGAGCCTAGGTATTATCTCAACCTATGCTCTGATACCAACTGTGACGACCCGACTTTCATTCCACAGAAAATCGTATCATCAATAAGAAAGAAATAGATAGAAATAGAAAAGATAGAAGAAAGAACTAACAGATATCAGAATCTCACAGCGGAAACAGAACAAAATATAATATATCACATATCCATTACATAGTTTTTACACATATCAGAGTTACCCATATATATACAACATCCAAAACAAGACAGTCATAAGTATCTGTCATTACATTACACCCACAAAATACATCTTAGAGTTAATACACAGCGGAAAGATACATATACATATATAACTACGCCAAGTCTCCATCTCCAGGTCCTTCCAAAATTCGTCTAAGCAAAACCTGATCACTTGGCTACTCATAAAAATTTGAGTACCCAAGAGTTTAAGAAAAACAGAAATAAACTCTGGGTCAGACATGGGTCTGGTGTGAGTAAACGGTTAAGTTGTTTAACTTGAAAATCATTTGGAAACAAGGGTATCACATAAGACTTCCCACACATAAACACGGGTAAGTTTTTTTTTTCTTATGCTAACCAAATCATTTGATAGGAAATCTGGTTATATTATAATAGGGTCTAGGGTTTTCAAATAAAATACAGAAATAGCTGGAATGCTTACATCTCACATTCCAATGTAGTTGGGCACAACTAAATCGTATGGCTCTTATTGGAAATTGGATTCCATACAATGGCAGAGCTACCGGGGTACCGCTCATCACAGTACGGGGCCTAGATCACCGTACCGAGGATCACTCCCAATCCCCTGCAACACAAAGCCGGAACCATCCCTTACTGGATAATCCCGAATAAAATCACCCCACAGATGGCCGTCGCCAACTGCACCACTAAGCCGAAATAAAAGGAACTTCTCTAGACAGGGATGACCTTACTCTCAGTGGGTGCTACCCACGAAGCCTTGCTGCACCTCCCCTGTTTTAGCCATTCCCGGTTGATGAGGCTTGAGGTTACGATTTACCTTTAAATCAGAACACACCACTTAGAATGCTCATCGTCCACCTAACGATGTTCTGAAAGCATTCAATCCATACAAGTTCGTTCCGGGTTCGAACGAAACCGAAGGCATTATCTCGTTACACTCGTGTTGGAATCACCCTCAGAGTTAACGACCATAACCCTTGCACTCTGAATCTTCATCTTCACTTGAGATTCACGACCTATCGTTAATTTGGATCGATGTGGTATTCGGGTCTCCAGACCTGGTATCCCGGTATACGGAAACCCGATCCCGGTCTCATCGAAATCCAAAACGTATCTTTTAAGGTCAAGTTGTTTTAAAGTTAAACAATTCAATTCATCACTTTGAATTCACATAGCATTTATCATAGATAATCCATACATCCATTACAGATATATTCAACTAATCACAGTATCACAGAATATCACCCAATAGATATCTATCAATCCAGACATCCTACTTCAACAACCATCCAAACAGAATTTATTAATCCATATTAAAATTAATTTAATTATCTTAAATTAAATTAATTACTTACGAATTAATCACTTATCCTGCTTAATCAATTATTAATTAATTACAATCATTTAATTAATTAATCGTACCTTAATTACTTTTTATAAGTAAATTAATTAATCTTAATCAAAGATTAATTATCCTTTAACTATTAATTAATAAACCTAAATTATTAATTAATAAAACTTAATTTTAAATTAAGTAATCCTTAATCAAAGATTAATTAATTATTACTTATCAATTAATTACTAAATAAATTAATCATAATTTGATTAATTCTTAATACTTGATTAACTAACCCTTAATTATCAATTAATTAATTACTAATTACCAATTAATTACTTAATTAATTTCTTAATTAATTAACTACTAATTATTAATTGATTAACTTTAATTATCTGATTTATAATTCTTAATTACAAATTAATTAACTCTTAATTAATTAAAATCTTTAACTATTGATTTATTTATTATTCAATTAATAATTAAAATTAATTAATTACTCTTTATTAAATCTTAATTATCTTCAACAAACCATTTTCTTTTGTTAATTACTTAATCACATTATTAAGTTAACCTTTAATTAACATTTAATTATAACTAAAAATGATTTAGTTTAAAACATTTTATTTAAATTTTAACAAACTTAATTTTTACAACCTACCAATAAAATAGAATTTAAACATTTTAAAAGAAGTTTAGAAAAGTTTAAACAAAGAAACATTTTTAAAAATTCCAAGCTTAATTTTTTTTTTTAAACTTTTAAAACGTCCCATACATCTCTGATTCCTGCTCCGAGTTTCCTACACATTTTACTCGAGATCGCTTCGAGTCTTCCCCTAGTTTCTTTTAAAAACTAAAACTGCTAACCTACCCTATACACACACGAGAAAACTTCGAGTCTGGCCATCTAAAAACCCGAGACTCCTTCGAGTCGCCCACGTCTCCATTATTCCTGACACACACTTCACCGTGGTGCACGTGCACGGCGATTCCAGCCAACTCCGGCGAACTCACTCGTCTCCGGTAAATCGCAATTCAACTCGTCAAACAACTTCGAGCATCAAAATGCAATCATCTAGCCTAAATCGAAAACGAGCTATAAATTCGAACAGCAGTTCGACATCACCTGGAACGAACGCCTCGCCACCACGCCTCTGACCATCGTTCCACCTGAAACTTCGTCAATATTCTCCCAAGTCCTTCACGCATCCATCTCCATCGCTCCCATGAAGTTCGATTCACCGTAGGTGCTCAAATCATCTTGTTTTCATCACGACAGGAACAAAGGTGTTAAACCCTAGATTGCTCAATAGCCAATGCCACCAATGATGATAAAATCATCAAGCATTTTTCTCAATATCACTGACCACCAACCCAACTTCGATCAAAACCTCGAGTACCAATTTCCCTTCGATCGTCAGAAAACTCTCAGAACCCATTTTCTGGTTAACTTAGGATTTCTTACTCGATACAATATTAAAAATCAGGATTTCCCTTTTAAAAATCATATCTTCTTGAGCCTATTCAAATTATATAATTGAATCAATGAATCTTCACACTTGATTTTAACATATTATTCAATGGCTCCTGTATTTCTTGATCCCAGCAAATTTAACAGAATAATGATACTTGAAAGTATATTAAAATTTAAGTCTGGTAAATTTTAAACATATTTTTTTTAAATATTAAATCTTAAAAAGAAATGGAGGAAGAATAATTAAATTCTCCAATTTTTCCTTCCCTGTAAACTTAAAACAGAGCCAAAGTTTCTATTTACAGGCATGCACACATTTATTTACATAATCTATAAACATGCAAACATAATTACATTCATACAATTACTTTAAATAGATAGTCATAAGATGTCATGGTAGATCTAAGGTTGTTTTGCCTACTAGAACATTTAACAGAGCAGATCATACATATACAGGTATATGATCATAGTAATGCATATATAGCTTGTTAAATTCAATCATTAAATCAACTTTTCATATAGTACTGTCACAGGAAATAAAACAAACAACTATATTACTGTTTTTATCATTTAGTTTACTCACTTGGTTTAGAGATGTTGAACAGAACTTTGAATCTGAAATGAGATGATTTGAACAGAGCTGAGATGTTTGAAAACTTAAACAGCTAGCTCCAGCACTTTGAATTGTTTGTTTAGATTTGAGTTTGTTGATTCTTGAAACTTGCTGCAGTTGTTTTGATCTTTGATTTCTTCAGTTTGAAAATAGCTTGCAGTTTTAGATTTTGAGGAAGTTTCAACTTGGATTTTGGTTTCAGATTTTAGAATTTTGGAGAGAAATTAGTTTGAATGTTTAAGGCTTTTGATAATTTTCTTTTCAGTTTTGAAAACGTGCTGGCTTGAATGTTTAGAGAAAGAGGTAGGAAAGGGAAAAAGAAATGAGAAGTAGATATATATAGAATTTGGTTTTTTTGATTTAAAAAGAAAATAAAATGAAATTGTGACACTTGTCACTAAACACATTTACTAACTTAACACATGTATTTTAAAGTGTTTAAATGTTAACACCTATTTTTTTTCATGCATAAATACTTTTACATTTATTAAATAAAGATTTTATAATTTATTTCCTAATAACTAATGCATATTTTTAATTATATAAATGAAAAATCTTCTAAAAGAAATGGAATAAAACAAACTATATTTATAAAAATCATTTATACATACCTTTAATCCAATATATATAAATAGATATATATATCATCTCTTTGAATCCAAATATAAGATCTAACCAATTTTTAAATAAAATTTTAAAATGAAATTTTGATGTATATATATATTTAAACATCCATTTATTTCAATTGAAATAAATATTCCACTTAAAATCTATATTCACACATATATATATATATACAATACATTTTTATTGTTTTAATATAACAATATTGCTAATTTAATTAATTTATTAAAGAGATTATCATATTTAATTTCTTTGAAATTCCCGGGATATCACAGCTAAAACAGGAGCGATTGACGGGCCAATGAGGTAGCACCTCTGATCGGACGCATTTCTTCGATGCCATTCTATTACTTTGTGATTGATTTGGTGGCCACCCTTCGATTTTGATTGGGAGTGTGTTCCGAGGTGGGCGGTAGTGGCTGCTATGCGTTTCCACCAGCCCGTATGCGTAATTTGTATATCTACCCTGGCATTGCCTAGTTGTGCCGTGTCACCTACCATATCGAGCTTTACTACGAGTTTGGATTTCTCCCGTAGCCTGTAGAGTATTGAGGGTAGCCCCCGATCTGGGAGTATGCTAATACTGGATAGACTACTAGGACTATTACGTGTTAAGGGGAATATTGGGTCACTCCTTAATGCTATTTTAAAGTAAGTTTATTTTATTATAGACATTATTATAATAGTGAATATTACTACATAGTAGATAGTTTAACGGATTCTTAGAGGATGGTTATCCCAAACATCATTTGAGTTACTTGTATTTCAGTTGATATTTCACTTGAGTTGGATTTATTGATATAAGAATGTTAATCCTGACTCGAGTGTTTTGGTGTTTTGCTTTACGCTCGGGTCATACTGAGTGATACAGCATTTGAGACTCACCTTTGGAGTTGGATCTTCGCTTGGAGACCCAGCTATCTATCGATTCTGCTATCAGTTATTCAGTTGATTCCAGTGAGGTATTCAGATCCTGTATTTGACTATTGTATTGAGACATCTATGTATTCGAGACTTCTGTTGTATCTTGTTCGACTCTATTATATCTATATAGTAGCTTCATGAACTACTATTCTTTTGTTTCCGCTGCATTATTGTTATATTACTCTGTGTCTGTGATTATTTTATTTACTGTTTATGCTGAGTTTTTCCAAATTTAAATTAACAATATAATATTTTGAGCAATTCAAATCCGACATGCATGGTGCGAATGGTTGAAAATTTCAGGTCGTTACACGGAGCTTTCTCGAGGCAATGACAAGACAGTAAGCTAACTTCTACAACTTCGGATAATTTTCTCTGCTCCGGTCAACCGTTTGCTGATGTAATAGACTGGCCGTTGTATCTGGTCCTCCTCCCGAATTAAAGCAGCACTGATTGCGTTTTCTGACACCGCCAAGTAGATGTACAGTCTCTCGTGATCGATAGGTTTTGACAAAATGGGTGGCGTGGATAGGTGTTGGACCAGTGCTCGGAATGCGCCTTCATAGTCTGTAGTCCATTCAAAGTTTCGTTTTCCTTTCCTGATCGGATCGAAGAAGGGAATACATTTATCGGTGGATTTTGAAATGAACCTGCTCAGCATTGCTACCTTCCCATTGAGGCTTTGAACTTGCTTTATAGTCCTTGGAGTCTCAAGATTTTTAATTCCCCAGATTTTCTCGGGATTAGCTTCGATTCCCCGAGCATTAACGATGAACCCAAGGAATTTTGCAAACGCAACCCCAAAGTGACACTTCAACGGGTTTAGTTTCATTATGTACTCTTGGAGGATGTTGAACATCATTTTTAGGTCTTTGATATGATTGGTGGAGAATCGTGACTTCCCAAGCATGTTGTCCACATATACCTCCATGGTTTTCCCGATCTGGTTAGCAAACATTCGGTTGATGAGTCTCTGATAGGGTTCCCCAGCATTCTTAAGTCCGAACGACATCACTTTATAACAATAGAGCCCCAGATCGGTGACAAAGCTGGTATGCTCCTGATCAGGTAGGTGCATCGGTATCTGATTGTAGCCAGAATATGCATCTACGAAGGATAAGAGTTCATGTCCGGCCGTTGAGTCTACGAGCTGATCAATCCAAGGAAGTGGAAAACTGCCTTTAGGGCAAGCTTTATTCAAGTTTGAGTAGTCAACGCAAGTTCTCCATTTCCCATTAGGTTTCCTGACAAGTACAGGGTTGGACATCCATTCTGGATATAACGCATCTCGGATAAACCTGTTCGTCCTGAGTTTATCCACCTCTTCCTTTAGGGCGGTAGATCTCTCTGGATCCATACCATGCCTTTTTTGCTTGACCGGGACGTTCCGCGGGTCAATATTCAATGTGTGGTTCGCGATGTCCGGCGAGACCCCACACATGTCGGAGTGCATCCAGGCAAACACGCTAAGGTTTGCTCGGAGAAACTCAACCAATTCCTCCTTCATCTATTAGCCTAGTTGAGACCCAATCTTTACTGCTTTAGAATCGTCATCATTATCGATCGGAACATCGATCGTCAGCTCTGCCGAAGAAGCCTGATTGTCCTTGACTTCGTCCTTGCCTTTAGTATCTCTCGGGTCAAGATCTCTCGGGAATTGGTTGTGGTGCCTGCGCCTTGGCCCAGGCGTTAACTGTCAGTTATCCGCAAAGCGAACGCAGAGAGATTCCTTTACGCCCTTTCCCTTTTCTTTTCACTGCGCCTCCCGTAGCTCAGCAACATACTTTTTTTCTTGGTTGTTTGTTTGTGATGAAATTTCGGGGATGAAATTCTATTAAGGGAAAAGAATGCAACTACCCGGAATTTAATATATGAATATTTAATTAATTATGAATATCAATTAATGGTTTTTAATGGTCAAATAACCCTCTTTTAATCAATAAATAATGATAGTAAACTTATTTTAAAATGTGGTTCACAAAACAAATAGTTTATTGAAAAATAAAAAATGTGACCGAAAATCGTTTTTCAGATTTTTGATGTTTCATCGATCAAAATTTGCTGGAACATGTTGTGTATACTTATGTACACATATATTCAAATAAAAGAACAAGTTTGCTAATATAAATGGTTTAATTAAATGCTAATGAAAAGTGTAAGTAAGAAGTTAAGTAAATAAGTGGACTTTTCTTCTATTTTTAAAAAGTAGGAAGTGACCCTTCTTTCTTATCTTTAGTGTAAGAGTATTTAAGGTAATTAAAGTACTTAAGAAAAGGTGATGTGATAGCTAAGCACATAGACGTTGGTGTGTTGTCAAATTTTCATGGAGGGTAGTGACTTGGTTTAGGAAAGGGTAGGTTAGTAATTTACCATTTCCATTTGTTTATAAAAGTAACTTCAGCTTCTCCTTTTCATTTTGGTTTTCATTTTTTTACTTCTTCTTTAGCTCCATTTCTTCCACCTCCATAAACCAACTTCAAGTCAGTAAATAAAACATCTTCTTTTAGCCTCAAATTCGTAGAAAAAAGCCCCACCACCTTAGTACACAACAGTACCACAAAAGACCAAAACTTGAAGTCCATACTCCATAAAATTATCAAAGCCGTATTCACCTAGGCCATAACTTACTCAAAAAAACTCCAAATTGATTGATTGTTTTTCTGAAACCATAGATAATTGAAGAAGGAAGAACATACATGTTGATAGCTTTTTCAAATTTTGAGAGTTGCCATGTAAAAATCCTATTTTTATCCTCATCACTGTTGTCGTGTTTTTACAAAACACCTCCTCTTCATTGTCATAACTTCCACAAAACAAATCCAAATTGAATAGTTCTTTTTTTTGAAACCGTAGAGAATTGAATAAGGAAGAACTTCCATGTTGGTAACTTCTTCAAGTTCATAGATGAATCTTGTCAAAAACTAGTAAGAAAATTTACCTTTAAGTTAACTATATTTTTGTGTAAAAATGTTGAAATAATTTATATGTTGTTACTCTTTTGTTGTGATGCATGGACCTCAGGGGGGTTGTTGCCAAGCACTAGTGGAGTTTTATAGGAGCTGAAGCAAGGCCAAAGTAAGGAAGGTGGTGGCCTCGTGTTTGGTTGAGATTAAGAGTGATAAATCTCACATTTATTTAGTCTATAATCGACAAAATGTTGTAATAGTTTGGTAGTTGCTTGTTTATGTTATGTGTAATATTTGTAACTGCTTGTTTGCTATTGTTGATTCCCACTTGAAAGCGGATGACAGGAATAACCATTGTGTTGTAGTGGACAAAAACAAAGAAAGGAAGTTGAAGTCGTCATAGCGAATAGGTCATGATAATTCGCTTCGAAGTGCATATGAAATGATTATGGACTATAAGACTTTTGCTATAGTAAATGATTTCAGGAGAATTAGGAAGGAAGTTTGGGTAAACATTTTGTAATCATTAAACAAGATTTTACTTAAGCAAGTTTTTTTAAAGTGGTTTGGGATTTATGAAATAAACGGGGACTTACTTTTATAAAGAAAGGATGTGCCTTTTTGAATCAAACTCTATTTTAAATAGGTAATTTTGGAAAATGTTTTAATAGTAAGTTTTGGAGTTGGTTTTACAATTGTTTTAAAGCGACATTGTTTTAAGCATGGGGTTTCTTTTCATTGCTATTATGTAGCAAAATAAATATGATAAAGTAGTGCTAAAATATTGACATCTTTATGGAAAGTAAGTCGTCTTGTATTTAGCACTAGAAGCCGATGAGTACACTTTCCTCTGTCTGTGAGATCTAAAACCAAAGTTTTTGTTTCTAGGTGAGGGACAGAGAAGTTGAAATATAGGAAATGTTATAAGTATAAGATGGTTAATTTCGGTAAATAGGTCATGGTTAATTAAGTATATGGAAGGTACTTTATCGTAAACTTGTCTCTATCTCGAGAAATAAGAATGCACATCGAGGGCAAGGATCGTTTTCTAACTTTTCTGACTACATTGTCAATCGAGGAATAGTACTGTTTGAAATCGGAAAGTGAGGATACTACAAGATGCTCGATTTTCCATATGCAAACTATACTCACATCCAGATAGTGGTCCGTCCACTATCAATAACTTGACCTACTTTGATATAGAGAGTATCTAGAAGAAACACATAAATTATATAGTATATTTATCATCAGTGATGCTATACTATATGTATAAACTAGTTGTGTTCTTCTAGGACAAATGACAAGGAAATCCATCCTCTTAAACGATTAGGATGTGATCTCTGCTCTTATGTATTGTCTGTTTACTTCTGAGAGAATCGAGATTGAGTCAAGCAGAAAGTATCGGTTGTTAGTTTGAAGAGACCGGGATCGGATAAACATGAATTATCCGCAACCACTTCGAATGGGCAAAATTTTCGAATTGGAAGACATCTTGAGTATGATGGGATCGAAGATGGAGTTCTTTGAAGTGCAAGGACTACTTGCTACTAATCCTGAGGATGTAGTAGAAGTAGTGCCTTCGATTTGTTCATATACTGAACAACTTGTATGGATGAATGCTGGCATTGCATTGTTTCTTGGAGGACAGTATTAGCATTCCAAGTGGGATTTGCTAAAAGGTTAAAATGTAGCCTTGAGCCTAACACCTGGTAATGACTAAAACATGGTATATGCTTCAAGGCTATGTGGGTCACACCAATTAGGGTAAGCATCACCCTTCTAGATTGCTATTTATGGATTTGGTATGTGCATAAGAGCTCTTAAGGAATAGGGTGTAAAGCAAGCAGGGTAATAACATATTCGGTACAATCCAGGAAGGGGTAGGCCGGTCTTGACTCGTAGGGGTCGAAAGGTTTTCGACCTCACTACATTTTCTAGATGTGTACTATAATAGGCAGTACCCTAGTAGCCTGGTCATTGATGAAATCCATTCTCCAATACGTGCTTTACAGACTTAGTATGCCCAAATATACTGGAATGTGGAATGCAAGCATTTCAACAATGTTATATATTTATTTTAAACCCTAGATATTATTATAATATCACCAGATTTTCTGTTTGAAATGGTTTGGTTATCATAGGGTGAACATATGTCCGTGTTTATGTGCGACGTGGTCTTATGTAATACCTTTATTTTTAAATGGTTTTATAAGATATAACAACCCATTTGATTTGAGTTTCTTACGCTGCTTTACCTGACCAATCCTTGTGTTATTTTCTTACAATACTCCGGTCAGACCTGAGTACTTTTCTAGATTTGGTTTGGATGTTTTGTAGCTTAGGAAGATGAGCTGGATGCTTCTAAGACGTATTCACGTATTTTTATTTCCATTATATTTCTTATTTTGTATTTATCAAAAATTGTAAGGACATGTTGTTATTACTATCCAGGCTGATGATAGGTTAGTTATTCTGATTTATGTATGTATATAATAGTTTTCTTTTGTAAGATCAATGGTAAATTATATATTACTCGGCATGTTATGAGATTCTGTTCTGTCGTTTCTTTTCTTTCCCCCTAACAATCTGTCTTTCCCGCAGTCGGATGCTTGGCTCGTGAATACCGTGGATGTATTAGTGTCGACATATGAGGATCGGAAAGACGGTTCGTTACATAGTTCATCCAAAATAACAAATATACCAAAGAGCGACATCGAGTATTCAATTTGATTGATTACAATAAAGATCATATTGTGTAAAATGTAACAGAAGACTAAAACTAGAATATAGATCTAAGAACTTGATCATTGAAATGTCAGTTTGATTAGTTTACGCAAAGTGCAACATATTTGATGTCCTTAAATATTAAGGATGATCAAGTGCAATTTTGTATCATTATGATATTATAGTAAAGGGTTTCTTTTGAATGGTTCGACCATTTAGAAAGAAGAATGAATGTACACGAGTAGATGTGATTTAAAGTATAGTTGGGATAAAGGGAGTGAATGGTCACTTCTACTTCATAAAGAAACGTCGAAAACGAGAATTGTAATAATAAAGATTGATACTTAACATTGGGGTACGAAATATATTTTCTATTTTGAAATGTATTTTTGTATAGAATATTGTTTTCTATGAATTTTATTTCTTTGAGTTTAAGATATTTGAACAAAGAACTATCAACTTAAACTAGTTGCAGTATAGGAAATATATAATCTATATTAGGTGAATTATAGACCTTCAAATTTAGTTTGCTACTATAGTAATGGCGGAAATAGTGAAAGCATATCATATAGCACTTATTGACTACATCAAGTTACGAAAATTATTTTCATAAAAGGTACCGAACATTATTTATGAAATAATGACTATTTATCGGGTGTCGACTAAAAAATAGATATAGTTATATTTCAATGTGAATATTATGAATATTCATTATGAATATTTCAATGTCGTATTTGTTTTCACAACAAAAGTGATGTAGTTGAAAGTACTGATGAATCTAAAATTTTCTACAATTATTTGGAACTATAGATTAAGCCGTAGTTTTGAGAAATAATTTTATTATATGATTATGAATCATATGATACTAATTAATTTTATCTCGAACAATTGATGGCCGCACCCATTTAATGGGAATGTTATAAGAGTTGATGGACTTTTTGAAGTGATACATATGGATGTACGCAATCGTAAGTCTATTAATATAGAAAATGGTTCCATGTACTTCGTCATATTCACCGATGAATTATCACAATTAGGGGCATGTTTATCTGATACGCATGTATAAGTCTATGATATGCTCATGGAATATAAAATGGAAGTAAAAAAAATAAAATGTGACAGAAATGATTCGATTTGATTGAATGGATAAGCATACTAGAAAGAGTTCCATATTTACCTACAAAAGAATAATGATTCAACCTCAGAAGTCACTCCTTTTTATAATACATAATGATGTATTAATAAGGAGTAACCAAACTTTGTTTGACAAAGCACGATTAAGGATGAGTGAACTTGAGATAAGTTCTTCCTATAAGAATTTGTACTTAAGAGTAGTACTCAAGGTTAAAATTAATATTATTTAAAGAATAGTTTACAAAACAATACGAGATAAGGGTTTACAAGAAACCCCTACATATCCTAGCTTGAGGAGTTGACTAGTTTATGTTATGAACATAAATATATCATGAACTAAAGCAAAATCAATTTTATATAAGACAATTCATAAAATGTTTATGAATGCCCATATCGTTGCTTTAAGAAACTACCGTTGTTTCATGAAATACTAACTTCTTAGCAAAGGAATTTCCCTAAGAAATTATTGCTATAAAATAGATTTCGATATGATCCAAGGATAAAACTGATTGAAAGGGATGAAATGAAATTAACCAAACTTAAATGAGCACAACACATTAGAATGTCTAATAAGTATTCTTGAACATTAAGGAGAAATTGCGAGTTTGTAGTCAATGTCAAGAATAAATAATCCTTGGTTATTTAATTAAACCCTTACCGTATGATATGGTATGATGAGAAAATCTAAAACAGATTTCAAGTACATTATCAAAATATGATTTTGATTGTTGTATTCGAAGGGATGTGATCCATTGGCCGTAAATGTGCTTTTAAGAGAAAGACGAATGCAGTTGGATTATAGTTAGCCAAACTGATAAGAATAATACCGTTAATTTCAATTGTTGAAATTAGCTTAACAGATTCGTCATTCGATAGACTCAAGTTGGTTTGGAATTTACTCACAAAATTATTACATAATATGACTTTATGTTTTGGTACGTATAAAATGAAAAAGAAAATTCTAAATAATTGTAACATTCCCCCTTCTGACCGCCTCCAGTCGGTAATTAAACCAACTCGAAACGTTCAAAAAGACGAATTGTTATTTAGTTTATAACGTTTAAACAGAATCAGCCACAGAAACACAGAATAATAACAATGAATTAAAACAAATGAGAATTTATTTCATTACTATAAATCTTTTTATATACATCAGAGTTTATACCATTTAATACTGATACAGCGGAATTTCTAAAAATACAATTTTCTCCTGAAATAAATGATTCTTTACTCTCTCTCTAACTTCGCTGCTCGAAAATCTTCAAGCTGTAAAAATACTCGGTCTGACCCGAGTATTATATTCAAAAGAAAATAATACACAGGTCAGTCTAATTCAAACCAGTTTATTAGTGCATATAAGCAATAATAATTTAAATAGACGACAGTCACAATAATTCCCGTCTATCCGATCCTTTTAACAAAGAAATCGGATAACGAAAATTTAACACTAAACAGTGTTAAACAATAAATCAGCAGATTTAAATCATCAACAGAGATAAACAAACAATTTATCAAATCGACTAAATCAATTCAAAACTGTCAATTCTGGGTAGCTGCAGTGCACGCACGCGTGCACGGCCTCGCCAACTCGAGTGAAGAAATAGAAGTCAGCACAAGGTCAAATCAAAGTTAGATTCAACACAAGTGCAAATAGTCTCGAATAAAAATTCAATGATCACTGCAACAAAAGACCACAATGACAGTTCAAGTATGCAGCATGCAAACCAAAGTGAAACACACAGTGTCACGTACGAAGTTTTCGACTTTCGAAAATTCGACATCGATACTCACTTTATCGACTGCCGAGCAATCGAGTGCCGGAAACTCCAATAGTGAGGGTTTTAAAAAGAAGAAAAAGTAGAAGAAGAAGAAAGTAGAAGGAAGAGAGTAGAAAAAGAAAAGAAGAACAACACATCAGAACAGAAACAGAAAACAATATCAGAATCTCACATATCGCGGCGGAACAATATATAATAAATAAACACTAGTCTTTTAAAACAAAGAACCATATCAGTTTATACATACATCAATCATCAGAGTCAATATACAACAATGGACAGTTATATAACTTGTCCTCATACAGAATACACAGCGGAATAAATACTATCAGATACAAATACTACGTCTTGCCATCCAGTTTGCTTCCAAAGCTCCAGAATATCCAGAATATCCTGATAACATAACTCTAGACTGCCCGTGTGGAAATTGGTGGGCACCCAGAGTTTAGAAGGGAAACAATAAACTCCGAGTCAGTCATGGTGACTGGTGTGAGATCGTAAAACAGTTTATCTTTAGAATAAACAACAGAAGAATTTTAAGGTAAATTCGCAATGCTTTTGGAAAATGAAACTACCATAAGACCTCCCACCACACACACAATGCAAACGCAGAATTGGAGGAGATTTCTTCTTATGATAGTCAAAGATGCTTACTACGCAAAATCAAATCATTTTTGATATTATTATTAGTGCATAGTGTAGAAAACCTTTCGAAAGTATAATATTAATCTTAGCCAGCATAGGCATTCCGCACTTATGCCTACTATAGCTACTATGTTCAATAGCAGGTTACCGCCACATTCCATAGCAGGTAATAAAACTAAAACCGTACAAGTCACGTATTGTTTCTTTGGATTTCCAACAAATGGTCAGGCTAAGGAACTTCCTTTCCACGATGGGTATGTCCCTGGAATAGACGACCCGAGAACCTAACCGGATCTCTGCCAACACAAGGCCGGGTTACCTCTGCAAAAATAGGTAACTACTGACACGCGTATGTCATCCCCCGATCGTAACCGATCTTCCCGAGGATCCCCGATTTCCAACAAACCACATAGATAATAATGCAGCAACCACATAGGTTAAGTATCAGGGCTCCATACCATGATACCACCTCTATCCAGAAGGAATGACATACACTAAGGGGCGCTACTCCCTAGAACCTTGCCGCATCCTTCCTGTTTCGACCATTTCCGGGGTGTGAGGCTCGACGAAGTCTCGTCCACAAAGCTACGCTTTCTACAAAGCCCTGCTTTGGGTCAAAAAATGATCAACCTATGATCACAAAGATATAAGATCAAACAAATGATCATATCACAAATGATCAAACATTGATCATTTCACAGCAACACTCAGTATGCCACGTTACCAAATTGGGAGTATATCGCTGATAAATTTCAACTACATCACCTCTGAGCTCGTACGTCTCAGAGAAGGGTGTTAAGCTAAGAGAATAAATTCTCCGCCACCAACAGAAATGTATTTGAAAGAAATCAGCTTTATATCTCAAATTGTAACGTCAGACACACAATCCATACATGTCTGTTCCGGGATCGAACAGAACCGAAGGCACTTCTCACGAAGCCCTTGCATATTCGGATAAATTTCTAATCACGTCCGGACTTCCCGTCACTAAGGGTGATAAAACCTCTAAATCGGAGATCAGCCGATGTAGAGTAACTCGACGGTAATCCTTCCGTTTTCAAAAATATCCGGTCTTCAACACCGGTCTTCAAATGCGATTCATGACGACGTATCACATATTCGGAATGGGTTATACGACCCCATGGTCCTTTCCCGGTTAACCCGAATAGTGAGCGATTATTCAAAAATAAGTGTGGCATTCAAATTCATCCAATTCACAACAAATACCTATCTAAAGGTAATTATTGATAGTCGGTTATTTAACTATCAATAAAGATGCGCAACATCATCAGATTCCAAATAATTTTCCAAATTATTTATCTTCAAAAATATCTTTACTAGATATAAAATTTCCACACTTAACCGTTTGAAAACAGATTTCAAATATTCACTTTTCAATTTATCTTTAAAAGATAAAATCTCTAAATAGTTCACTTCATATTGGAAAAGCATTTCCATACTTATTTAAAAATAAGTAATTCACAAATCATTTATTTTCAACACTTAGAAAATATTCGATATACTTAAATCAAAATTAAGTATATATCTCATTCTTTTAAGGAAATCATTCTTAAAACACATTTATTTGAGTCAAAACGAATGTTACGTAAAACATCGTTACGACGACTCAACATCACTAGTATAGGGATTCGAAATTTAGATAGATATATAAATCCCAATACTATATAAAACATTTCCTTTCGGAAATCATTTACTATAACAACATTGTTATAGTCCACCATTTCCTTATTTCTCGAAAACGTCTATTTCAACAATAAATGTTGAAATCTATGATTTCGATAATTCACACGTTTTAAAACATCTTTTAAAACAATTACTTCATTTTATAATATCGCTTTCCCAAAACATATCCATTTCATTTAATAATATATTCACTGTCCAAAATCGTGAATATACTTCAATAACCAAATTTCAATCTTTTTTACACATTTATTCCAAGAATTATCCACTATCCAAAATCGTGGATAAAATTCCCTTAATAATCTCTATATTTAAAATCAATCAAATTTGATTTATTTTCGAATTTATAAAAACAACGTTTATAAATTTTATTTCCATTTTATAACAACTTCGATTTATACATCTTCTTTAATGACCCCTTCAATTTATAAGTTAATGTATACATCAAAAATCCATATTATAAGTTGAATACTTATAATTCATTTATTTAAAAGAAATCGTTCTTTTAAACTTCACAGATTTTAAATCTTATTTCTTATAAGATTTTGTTTATAACCTTATATTCAATAATAACCGAAATACTTTTATAATTCCCTTGTTTTGATTTATAAAGTATACATTTTGTTTTATCTCGTCTATGAACCCTTCATACTTATTCAAAAATTCCAATTTAACCATTTTATAAATTACTTTACTATTTATCCCGAAAATCACCTTTTGGTTATATTTCACAAAAATTTATAACTTTTATGACTTTAAAATCTGAACGTTTATTTATTTAAAATAAATCACTTCAAAAATTTAATAAAACGTTTATTTTTAAAAATCACTTAAAAAATCCTTTTAAAGTAAAAGTCATTATTTTTAAACTTCAAAAGCTGAATCTGATGATGCAACGCATCAATTAGTCCATCACAACAACAACATCATATATCAACATATGATAACATAATATACATCAATATCTGTAAATAAATAACTACTGGTGAGGAATCCAGTTGGATCCCTCCAACCTGTTTCCCTGCATCCACAGATGTTAGCACAATACCAATTCCGCTCCAGTACGGAATTATCGCGGTATATAGGTTTTATAAAAATATCCGCTTACTAACGGCGCAATAGGGTCTCATCCGCTATACGAGGCGGGAAATCAATCAATCCAATATATACATATGCCAATATGTATATATTGCTATATATATATAGATATATCCTACTATATCTAATATCAACAATCCAAACAGACAATCAAACAATAACTGAAAATTCCACTTTTCAATTTGAGTGAGAAAATCTCACCTTGATTTTAAATTCCGTTCCAGCGTTTATTTCGAATAAAATTAAACACGCGTTTAATTTTACCCGAAATTCAAACTAGCTCCAAATGGCTCCAATTCAGTTCCATAGCGAAGTACACATCGAGGCGATTCCAACGCATTTTGTTTCGGAATTTTTCGACCTCGCAGCAAAAAGATATGCAATTTTAAAGATTACATGAATTATAAATTAATAATTATCCAACTTCTTTTTAAATTTATAATCTAAACCATCATCACCGTTCATTTCAAATCCTTTGCAATCCGGGCTGCGTTTTTGTTTTCTTCCTTCTTCACGCGTTCGTTCCAGTAAACAACGGAACCCATCGCCGCCCAAAACCCCTAATTCGCGCAACCCTATTCGACGACGAGATGATGATCTGAGACCATGGCTTCGAAGCCCATCACCACGTGCACCTTCGGCCGAAGTAAAGTGGAGCTCGGTCCTCCCTAGACCCCGAGATGCGTGCCCAAACACGAGACGAACGCGGCCGATTTTCCAGTGATCCACCATTCCATTTTCGATCATAACCGTTGAACTTATAGAACTCGACACCCTCTTCAACTTTGTAGTTGATAGTTTTCTGAATCGATGCTTGGATTAGAAGAAATTTGAGGAAGAAGGTTGGAAGATTTCGGCCTTACATTTTGATGGTGGCGGCTGAAACTTTCAAACCCTAGCTAGGTTTCTTGTTTGCAAAATGAAAGAAAGGGGTGCTTTTATAGAAAAACGACGAACACTATTCACTCCGGATTTTCCGAACTCGAAATCGAGCGTGCCGGCTGACGTTTCTAAGGTTTACCCCGCGTTCCGAACGCAATGGAACATGTTTCGGAAGCTAATTCGATCGTCTGTGCGAGATATGGAATTAAACGATCAATTTAAATTAAACCGATTTAAATCGATTTCGAGGCGTTTTGATTCGTACCGGATGAATGGTAAATCCAAAAATTACGAAATTTGAAACCATGCAATAATATCACATTACGGATCCGATGAAACTAGTTTCGTCGAAATCCGAGACCGTTTGAAAAATGACTATTTTAACTCGTTAAATTAATATTAAAACAATTTCAATGTGTTCGGAGCTGCCACGGTCAAATGACAATTCCGATTGCTACGAAAATTGAAATCCGATAATAACTAACTATTACAGATCCAATGGAACTGGTCTCGTTCAATTCTGAGACTGTTCGAAAATTGGCTATTTTTACAGTCGATAATTAAATATTAAAATATTCCATTTTCACAGATTAACTCCATATTCAATTTTAAAAGTTCTAAAATATTTCTATAACCCCAGTATGATTAAATAAAATTTTCCAAATCATTTTAAACTCGATTTTCAATTATCTCTGGAATTTCACTATTTAATTTATCGATTAAATTATCAAATTAAATCCAATATTCGAAAAATAAATCATTCGACTTCTAAATTTCATTTATTAATATTTAAAATCAATTAAATATTCGAATTTTAATTATCAAAAATTCTGGGTCGTTACAAACTTCCCCCCTTAAAAGAATTTCGTCCTCGAAATTACAAGTCAGGAAGAAGGGTCCTTAACTCATCTACTATTTTTCACAATCTAATAGTTTTATCAATTTATCAAAACAAATCTTTCTACTAAAGATTCGTTATCATTCAACTCGTTTTCCAACTTCAATTATAAGTTTCAAACAACATTGTTTAACTTCTCAATTCAAATTCGAGTTTAAATTCAAATTTTAAACTTTCAAAATTTCTCAAAAATTTTCTAACGCCCTAAATTTCCGAAATTTTTTGCCAGCGTCTCCTTTGCGTGGCTAATACGGCACGACTACAAAACGTCCCTACGGACTCTCAGATTTCAAAAAGAAAAAGAAAAAGCCAAGCGGCTAGACAAGAAATCATCAAAAACTCATATTATAATTCAAATACTTACCTTTTGTCGAGCAATTCAAATTACCTTTGAAATCAAAATTCCAATTCCTTTTATAACACCTGTATGTCCTACTAGCCATAATATCTAGTTACATATATTCAAACTATTTTGCAAATTTAATTACAAAATTTCAATATATAGTTCTTATATCCTCTTTAAATTCGCTATTGAAGTTACATATTCAATTTCACATTTCAAATTTCATTTGAATTCAATTTACTTTTCTTTTATAATCATTGAATTTAATTCGTTCAATACCTTATCCATTTGGTCAAAATTCAATTAGCTTCACTTACTCATTTTAGTTTAATACTTCACAAATTAAATTCAATTCTAGTTTTATTCACTTACAAATTCAAAATGAATTTTAACATTCAATTTCATTTTCTTGCACTTGCAATTGCAAATTTATTTGTTCATTCCCTAATTCATTTGTTTTCAATTTGAATCTCATTCCAATCAGATTTCAAATATTCTATAAGTTAACTTATTTACATCTTGATTTATACAATCATTTATACATTCCCATTCACAATTCCATTTTTTTAAGGAATTTTATTTTCATTTATAAATTCATTTACAATTTATATTCACCATTTTATTCATATATGAATTCATCTCTTTATATTTCAATTCACATTTATAAATTTCATTCGTTAAATGGATTTTTATTTGAACTTTAAACTTTACAAGTTATCAACTTCAAAATATTTCATAAATATTTTTATATAGTATTCCAGAGTCTTTTCAACCTTTTCAAAACCATTTTGAAAACAATTCAAATTATCCTTTTAATTTTCTAAAACAAAACCCAAATTTTTCAAACAACTTCCATTTAAAACAATTTGGCAGCAATTCCTCTTTTGGAAACCCAAAAATGAACACCAATGATGCCGCGGTCATCGAAGTTATTTTCCAGCTACCGAAAAGAGTTTAGAGCTTTCACTTCTCCAAAATACTTTTCAAAATCTTTGAAATTCATTTTCAAATTCAAAAAGATTTAAACTTTCCAAATCTCCAAAATTTTCAAATTCTTTTCAAACATTTCCAAAAACTTTTCTGGAATTCCGTTTTAAATTACAAATCACATTTATAATTTATATTCTTTAAATTTCATTAGCATGTGAATTTATTTCTTAACTTTGGAGTTACGATTTCAATTTCTTAATCAATTTCAATGATGATAATTCACTATTATTACTTCCTAACATCCATGCAACCATATACTATAGTACTTTATAGAAAAACATTTATTTTCCATACAAAAATAGTATTGGGCAAAATTATCTCATTTACCCTATTTAAAACAATATTGTGCCGAATTGTTCTATACAAGTGTTTAGAGATCCCTATCGATAGAGTTGTACGGACAATACCGACCAGAATCCATATACCACTCAACAAACCAATCATCACAATATAAAACAATTTTTATATTCACTAACAAATACGCACTCGTATCTATTATTACACTCAACTCATTCTAGAGTACTACTGACTCTATCTCTAATGAGTAACACCCAACAGAGCAGGGTTGTCGCTTAACCATATGCTCTGATACCACGCTGTCACGTACGGAGTTTTCGACTTTCGAAAATTCGACATCGATACTCACTTTATCGACTGCCGAGCAATCGAGTGCCGGAAACTCCAATAGTGAGGGTTTTAAAAAGAAGAAAAAGTAGAAGAAGAAGAAAGTAGAAGGAAGAGAGTAGAAAAAGAAAAGAAGAACAACACATCAGAACAGAAACAGAAAACAATATCAGAATCTCACATATCGCAGCGGAACAATATATAATAAATAAACACTAGTCTTTTAAAACAAAGAACTATATCAGTTTATACATACATCAATCATCAGAGTCAATATACAACAATGGACAGTTATATAACTTGTCCTCATACAGAATACACAGCGGAATAAATACTATCAGATACAAATACTACGTCTTGCCATCCAGTTTGCTTCCAAAGCTCCAGAATATCCAGAATATCCTGATAACATAACTCTAGACTGCCCGTGTGGAAATTGGTGGGCACCCAGAGTTTAGAAGGGAAACAATAAACTCCGAGTCAGTCATGGTGACTGGTGTGAGATCGTAAAACAGTTTATCTTTAGAATAAACAACAGAAGAATTTTAAGGTAAATTCGCAATGCTTTTGGAAAATGAAACTACCATAAGACCTCCCACCACACACACAATGCAAACGCAGAATTGGAGGAGATTTCTTCTTATGATAGTCAAAGATGCTTACTACGCAAAATCAAATCATTTTTGATATTATTATTAGTGCATAGTGTAGAAAACCTTTCGAAAGTATAATATTAATCTTAGCCAGCATAGGCATTCCGCACTTATGCCTACTATAGCTACTATGTTCAATAGCAGGTTACCGCCACATTCCATAGCAGGTAATACAACTAAAACCGTACAAGTCACGTATTGTTTCTTTGGATTTCCAATAAATGGTCAGGCTAAGGAACTTCCTTTCCACGATGGGTACGTCCCTGGAATAGACGACCCGAGAACCTAACCGGATCTCTGCCAACACAAGGCCGGGTTACCTCTGCAAAAATAGGTAACTACTGACACGCGTATGCCATCCCCCGATCGTAACCGATCTTCCCGAGGATCCCCGATTTCCAACAAACCACATAGATAATAATGCAGCAACCACATAGGTTAAGTATCTGGGCTCCATACCATGATACCACCTCTATCCAGAAGGAATGACATACACTAAGGGGCGCTACTCCCTAGAACCTTGCCGCATCCTTCCTGTTTCGACCATTTCCGGGGTGTGAGGCTCGACGAAGTCTCGTCCACAAAGCTACGCTTTCTACAAAGCCCTGCTTCGGGTCAAAAAATGATCAACCTATGATCACAAAGATATAAGATCAAACAAATGATCATATCACAAATGATCAAACACTGATCATTTCACAGCAACACTCAGTATGCCACGTTACCAAATTGGGAGTATATCGCTGATAAATTTCAACTACATCACCTCTGAGCTCGTACGTCTCAGAGAAGGGTGTTAAGCTAAGAGAATAAATTCTCCGCCACCAACAGAAATGTATTTGAAAGAAATCAGCTTTATATCTCAAATTGTAACGTCAGACACACAATCCATACAAGTCTGTTCCGGGATCGAACAGAACCGAAGGCACTTCTCACGAAGCCCTTGCATATTCGGATAAATTTCTAATCACGTCCGGACTTCCCGTCACTAAGGGTGATAAAACCTCTAAATCGGAGATCAGCCGATGTAGAGTAACTCGACGGTAATCCTTCCGTTTTCAAAAATATCCGGTCTTCAACACCGGTCTTCAAATGCGATTCATGACGACGTATCACATATTCGGAATGGGTTATACGACCCCATGGTCCTTTCCCGGTTAACCCGAATAGTGAGCGATTATTCAAAAATAAGTGTGGCATTCAAATTCATCCAATTCACAACAAATACCTATCTAAAGGTAATTATTGATAGTCGGTTATTTAACTATCAATAAAGATGCGCAACATCATCAGATTCCAAATAATTTTCCAAATTATTTATCTTCAAAAATATCTTTACTAGATATAAAATTTCCACACTTAACCGTTTGAAAACAGATTTCAAATATTCACTTTTCAATTTATCTTTAAAAGATAAAATCTCTAAATAGTTCACTTCATATTGGAAAAGCATTTCCATACTTATTTAAAAATAAGTAATTCACAAATCATTTATTTTCAACACTTAGAAAATATTCGATATACTTAAATCAAAATTAAGTATATATCTCATTCTTTTAAGGAAATCATTCTTAAAACACATTTATTTGAGTCAAAACGAATGTTACGTAAAACATCGTTACGACGACTCAACATCACTAGTATAGGGATTCGAAATTTAGATAGATATATAAATCCCAATACTATATAAAACATTTTCTTTCGGAAATCATTTACTATAACAACAGTGTTATAGTCCACCATTTCCTTATTTCTCGAAAACGTATATTTCAACAATAAATGTTGAAATCTATGATTTCGATAATTCACACGTTTTAAAACATCTTTTAAAACATCTTTTAAAACAATTACTTCATTTTATAATATCGCTTTCCCAAAACATATCCATTTCATTTAATAATATATTCACTGTCCAAAATCGTGAATATACTTCAATAACCAAATTTCAATCTTTTTTACACATTTATTCCAAGAATTATCCACTATCCAAAATCGTGGATAAAATTCCCTTAATAATCTCTATATTTAAAATCAATCAAATTTGATTTATTTTCGAATTTATAAAAACAACGTTTATAAATTCTATTTCCATTTTATAACAACTTCGATTTATACATCTTCTTTAATGACCCCTTCAATTTATAAGTTAATGTATACATCAAAAATCCATATTATAAGTTGAATACTTATAATTCATTTATTTAAAAGAAATCGTTCTTTTAAACTTCACAGATTTTAAATCTTATTTCTTATAAGATTTTGTTTATAACCTTATATTCAATAATAACCGAAATACTTTTATAATTCCCTTGTTTTGATTTATAAAGTATACATTTTGTTTTATCTCGTCTATGAACCCTTCATACTTATTCAAAAATTCCAATTTAACCATTTTATAAATTACTTTACTATTTATCCCGAAAATCACCTTTTGGTTATATTTCACAAAAATTTATAACTTTTATGACTTTAAAATCTGAACGTTTATTTATTTAAAATAAATCACTTCAAAAATTTAATAAAACGTTTATTTTTAAAAATCACTTAAAAAATCCTTTTAAAGTAAAAGTCATTATTTTTAAACTTCAAAAGCTGAATCCGATGATGCAACGCATCAATTAGTCCATCACAACAACAACATCATATATCAACATATGATAACAGAATATACATCAATATTTGTAAATAAATAACTACTGGTGAGGAATCCAGTTGGATCCCTCCAACCTGTTTCCCTGCATCCACAGATGTTAGCACAATACCAATTCCGCTCCAGTACGGAATTATCGCGGTATATAGGTTTTATAAAAATATCCGCTTACTAACGGCGCAATAGGGTCTCATCCGCTATACGAGGCGGGAAATCAATCAATCCAATATATACATATGCCAATATGTATATATTGCTATATATATATATAGATATATCCTACTATATCTAATATCAACAATCCAAACAGACAATCAAACAATAACTGAAAATTCCACTTTTCAATTTGAGTGAGAAAATCTCACCTTGATTTTAAATTCCGTTCCAGCGTTTATTTCGAATAAAATTAAACACGCGTTTAATTTTACCCGAAATTCAAACTAGCTCCAAATGGCTCCAATTCAGTTCCATAGCGAAGTACACATCGAGGCGATTCCAACGCATTTTGTTTCGAAATTTTTCGACCTCGCAGCAAAAAGATATGCAATTTTAAAGATTACACGAATTATAAATTAATAATTATCCAACTTCTTTTTAAATTTATAATCTAAACCATCATCACCGTTCATTTCAAATCCTTTGCAATCCGGGCTGCGTTTTTGTTTTCTTCCTTCTTCACGCGTTCGTTCCAGTAAACAACGGAACCCATCGCCGCCCAAAACCCCTAATTCGCGCAACCCTATTCGACGACGAGATGATGATCTGAGACCATGGCTTCGAAGCCCATCACCACGTGCACCTTCGGCCGAAGTAAAGTGGAGCTCGGTCCTCCCTAGACCCCGAGATGTGTGCCCAAACACGAGACGAACGCGGCCGATTTTCCAGTGATCCACCATTCCATTTTCGATCATAACCGTTGAACTTATAGAACTCGACACCCTCTTCAACTTTGTAGTTGATAGTTTTCTGAATCGATGCTTGGATTAGAAGAAATTTGAGGAAGAAGGTTGGAAGATTTCGGCCTTACATTTTGATGGTGGCGGCTGAAACTTTCAAACCCTAGCTAGGTTTCTTGTTTGCAAAATGAAAGAAAGGGGTGCTTTTATAGAAAAACGACGAACACTATTCACTCCGGATTTTCCGAACTCGAAATCGAGCGTGCCGGCTGACGTTTCTAAGGTTTACCCCACGTTCCGAACGCAATGGAACATGTTTCGGAAGCTAATTCGATCGTCTGTGCGAGATATGGAATTAAACGATCAATTTAAATTAAACCGATTTAAATCGATTTCGAGGCGTTTTGATTCGTACCGGACGAATGGTAAATCCAAAAATTACGAAATTTGAAACCATGCAATAATATCACATTATGGATCCGATGAAACTGGTTTCGTCGAAATCCGAGACCGTTTGAAAAATGACTATTTTAACTCGTTAAATTAATATTAAAACAATTTCAATGTGTTCGGAGCTGCCACGGTCAAATGACAATTCCGATTGCTACAAAAATTGAAATCCGATAATAACTAACTATTACAGATCCAATGGAACTGGTCTCGTTCAATTCTGAGACTGTTCGAAAATTGGCTATTTTTACAGTCGATAATTAAATATTAAAATATTCCATTTTCACAGATTAACTCCATATTCAATTTTAAAAGTTCTAAAATATTTCTATAACCCCAGTATGATTAAATAAAATTTTCCAAATCATTTTAAACTCGATTTTCAATTATCTTTGGAATTTCACTATTTAATTTATCGATTAAATTATCAAATTAAATCCAATATTCGAAAAATAAATCATTTGACTTCTAAATTTCATTTATTAATATTTAAAATCAATTAAATATTCGAATTTTAATTATCAAAAATTCTGGGTCGTTACACACAGTGTCATCAAGAACCAAAAAGACTAGAACTACAACAACTGAAATGAACAAGGTCACAGTGAAATGAAACTGCAAAGTGAAGACAACATCAATATGCAGACCAGAAAACAGGAAGCAAGGCTACAAGATATCATAAGGCAGACAACAGACTCAGGTGAAGTTCACAGTACAACTCAGATGCAAGCAATTGCAAATAACTTCAACATGACCAAAGATTAAACAGAATGGCTACTGAAATGAATGCATATTGAATACACAAGTAAATGGTCCAGTTCCAATATGAAGTGCATCAGTATGCAAGAATAAACAACATCAGTGGGTAAAGAATGCAGTGACAAGGAAATCATGCAGACAGGTTAAAAACAACCCAGACCAACGTCATATATGAAGATTGAAATGAAAGACTCAAGAGACCATCAATGCACATATGAATGCACGGCAACAGTGAATGCATGAACCAGAATGCAACTAACACAGATGTGCAACTACACAAGATAAGGCAACTACACAAAATCTACTCAAGTATACACATCAATTCAGAGAGTAGATCGAGAGTAAGTTTGCTCACTTTATATTCAGTTTTGAACAGAGGAATTTTTTTTTCCTTTCAGGTTTAAAAATGTGTTCAGATTTAAAATGTTTCTGGTTGTAACCTTCATGCAGTCATCTAAATACATATAATGTCACGACCCGGCTTTCTAGCCACAGAAAGACGTATCATGAATTAAGAAAGAAAGGGATGGAAGAAGAAAAGAAAAGAAAGAAGAAAGAACAACAACATCAGATACTCACAGCGGAACGAATGAAATATAATATATCACATAAAATATTACATAGTATCATATACAACAGAGTTACACAACTATACATCTCATATTAGACAGTTATAAACATCTGTCTATCATACATCTCTATATATCAATACAATACAGACACAACTCTAACACAGCGGAAACCATAATATCTACACGTTGAAGCCACCTGCTCCAAATCTCCTTCAGCATTCGTCAAAGCTAACCTGAATCCCTCGACTACTCAATACAATATTGAGTACCCAAGAGTTTAATAAAACAGAAAATAAACACTTGGGTCAGACATGGGTCTGGTGTGAGTAAACGGTTTAAACTTGTTTAACTTTGAAAAACCTTTGAAAGAAAAGGTATCTCGTAAGACTTCCCGCACATAAACACGGAAATGTTTTTACCTTACGATAACCAAAACATTTGATAGGAAATCCGATTTTATTATAATACGGTCTAGGGTTTTCAAATAAAATACAGAAATAGCTGGAATGCTTACATCTCACGTTCCAACATAGTTGGGCACAACTAAATCGTACGGCACTTATTGGATTTTGGATTCCATACAATGGCAGGGCTACTGGGGTACCGCCCGTCACAGTACGTGGCCTAGATCACCGTACCGAGGAGTACGCCCGCTCCCCTGCAACACAAGGTCGGAACATCCCTTACTGGATAATTCCCGCATAAGAAACCCCGCGGTTGTAGCTAGCAACCGCCCACAAAGCCGAAATAAAAGGGACTCTAGACAGAGGAATCTTATACTACTTGGGTGCTACCCACTAACCTTGCTGCACCTCCCCTGTTTTAGCCATTCCCGGTTGATGAGGCTTGAGGTCACGATTACCTTTAATCAGAACACATCACTTAGAATGCTCATCGTCCACCTGACGATGTGCTGAAAGCATTCAATCCATACAAGTTCGTTTCGGGTTCGAACGAAACCGAAGGCATTATCTCGTTACACTCGTTTTGGAATCACCCTCAGAGTTAACGACAATAACCCTTGCACTCTGAATCTTCATCTTCACTTGATTCACGACCTATCGTTAATTTGGATCGATGTGGTATTCGGGTCTCCAGACCTGGAAATCCGGTATACGGAAACCCGATCCCGGTCTCATCGAAATCCAAAGCGTATCTTTTAAGGCCAAGTTGTTTTAAAGGTTAAAACAAATTCAATTCATTATCTTTATACACAAAGAAAGATAATTCACAACAGATAATCAACATTATCAGATAATCCATACAATTCAACTAACATCCATATCATACAGCATATATCTCATCAGAGATATCAATCAATGCCAAGTATTCAATACTATCACCCATTCATAAGTAATGATTTATATTATCTTTTAATTAATTTAAAGAATTAAATTAATTACTTCATTTTATAAATCCTTCTTACTTAACCATTAATTAATTACAATTTAATTAATTAATCATCTTCTAATGATCTTCTTAATTAATCTTCCTTGATTAATTATACTTTAATTACATTCAAGTAATTATCCTTAACCATATACAGTAATTAACTTTTAATTACTATCATTAATTACAATAATTAATGAACCTTCATTAATTAATTAAGCATATAATTAAGCATACTTTAATTAATTACTTTCATTAATCAACCTTGATTAATTCATTAATTAAATAATCCTTACTAATTAATTAACCTTTTAATTAATTAAATAATTAATTTTAATCAACCACTTCATTAATTAGTCTTAATTAATCATAAACGGTAATTAACAATTTGTAATTGCTTATCTTAATTAATTACTTCTTAATTATTTATATTAACCTTGATTAATTAATCTAATTAATTATTCTTTAATTACTTTATTTAGTAATTATTAATCAATTTCATTAACAAATAATCCTTAATTAATTACTTTATTAATTAATTACTTTTAAATTAATTACACTTCGTAATTAATCTTAAATTAAACACATTTAATTAATCACATTAATTAATTTACTTAAGTAATTAACTCTTAATTACTTACATAAGTAATTATCTTCTAATTACTTCATTAAATGATCTCTCTTAACTAATTACCTTAACAAGTAATTAATCCCATCATTAAATAATTCTTAATTCTTAAATTAATTAATTACTCCATAATTAATTAACTTTAAAACAATTATATTAATTAATATTTTAATTAATAACACCAAGTGATTTACTCTTAATTTCTTCCACCTTAATTACCTTCCTAAAATAATTATCCTTTACTTAATTACCTTCAGTAATTAATTACTTAATTACTTCACCAAGTAATTACACTTAATTAACTCCAAAGTGGTTATCTTAATAAATCACAAATTAGTTACTTAATTAATTATTTAACTTAATCATTTAAATTTAATTAAATGATTTCTTAACTTCTTATTTAAAATTTCTTAATTAAGAAAACATTATCTAAATCAAATCCTTTATATTAACCAATAACTTTTCAATGGTTAATAATTTAATTATCCTAATTATCTTTACAAATTTAATTATCTTTAATTAAATCAAAATTCTAAATTACTAAAGAAAAATCCTTATCTTAATTGATTTCTAAATCTTAATTATTTAACTTATTTAAAAAAATAAAACACTTTAGAAATCAACCATAATTTAAAATAATTTAAACATGCTAATTATAACTTTTTAAATCTTTGAACTTCCCAAAGTTATTTAAATAAATTTAATACAAACTTATTATTTAAATCTACTTATTTATTTTTAAACTTTTATATTTCCAAATACCAGAACTTTATTTAAAACTTAACTTTAAACAAATTTAGTTTTATAATTAAACTTGTTCATGTTTTAAATTCTTAAAAACCAGATATGATTTTCTTTAAAATTCTAAAACCTGGTTACTTGAAAACTTGTATTTACTTTGCTTTTAAACTCGGAAACATTTATAAATCAAACCCTCAGTTTTAAAAACCTAGAACAACCCGAGTAGAACCCCACAAAAACACGCGTCTTCCCCGAGTCCTCCTGCAACCTCACCTGCTTCGAGTCGAACTGCAATTTTCATGAACCCTCCTCGAGTCGAACTCGTCTTCCCCTACATAAACAAAACCAGATGCTCAAACGTGCACACGTGCACGTGCACGCTCTCGTCTCCGACCATCTCACCGCCGCGACATCACCACCTAGTCGACAATCATCTCGTCAACTCAACCGACCTTCCAGTTCCACGAATTCGCCTGAGAACCCAAAATCGAGCTACCAGCACATAACAGGAACCAACTCGATCGACAAAATTTCCCCCATGCTGCCGCCTACGTTCATCTGAGACCTCGCCGCCACGACCATAGCTGCGTCATCAACCCACGCTTCCAATTACCCATATGCAATCGTCTCCGGTGATCCACAGTTGTCAAACGAGACTCGACATCCCTTCAACAAAAACCCGGTTGCTAAACCCTAAATCTTTTCCGCCTGGCCACCATGGACATCTAAAAATTCATCGATCATTTTTCCTGAGTGCGTACTCCTACAAGCTTCCTTCAACCAAAGTCTTGCCATCGACCATCTCGCCGATCACCGTGAATAAGCCATAAACCCAAGAACTCTTCACCTCTGAATTCCCAGAAATCACTTAACTAAAAATGATGATTTTGGTATCTAAATTTATCATTTCCTATCACTAACCCATTTCTGGAATCAATTTACAAAATTATGAATATTTATTTTTGACATAAAATTTATACTTATTGTAAATAAAATGATTTACTAAAATAAAAGTCCTGATTCTATTTTTAAAATCATTATCAGTCTTCAACAGACAACTTTTATTTATATTTCAAAGTTTAATATTGATTCGATTAGATGGGAAGATATAAAATTCTTTTTATGATAAACTTGAGTCTGCTTATTCAAACAGAGGAGTATATACAGACATGCATGTTTAAACATCTACATATTCATCTATATACAACATATTTTCATCATGCAAACAATTTCCACAAGATCATCTCAAATATTTATCACAAACATCAGATTTAAACAGATTCAAGTTTTTAATAGGGGAAATTTTCTCATCTTAAAAATAACAGAGAACAGGTATACATATATTTATACATGCATTCTTATCAGTTTCATATCAACATTTTAATCTATGTAACAGAAAAAATTTATCACTGATATCAAATTTAGCATCAGATTTTTAAAACTGTTTTTAAAATAAAAATTATTTACTCACCTTATAATAAGAACAAAGAACAAAGCAGAGCACTGTTTTGTTACTTCCAGGCTTTGATCTGGAAACTGCTAATTTAAATTGCTATGTTGTTGAAATCTGAATTCTTGCATGCTTGTTAATTTTGATGATTTAAACTGCTGCTGATCTTCCTTTGAAATGCAGGTTTGAAATTGCAGATTTGATTTAGTTGCTTCCATGATCTCAGGTTGAAACAGTTTGATTTACTTGTTGAGTTTGATTTTTGTTATAGTTTTTGATTTTTCTTTTGAATTTAGAAAAGATGGAAAGAAAAGAAGATGGAGGAAGAAGATTTCGAACTGAGAAAATAAGTTTTGAACTGAAATCAAATGTTCAGTTTTCTCTATACATATGTTATTTAAGATAATTTAGTTTTCTAAATTTTTAAATGAATTAAATGAAGGCCACTTGTTAACTTTATAAATTAGACAAATGTCCATGTTTGTTCTAAAAGTTTACAAGTGTTAAAAGCTTAGAGTATTATGTTTAATTCCTTATTGATAAAAAGTATTTATGATTTTCTTATATTTATGTAAATATGGATTTATATTAATTCATGTTTTATTTATATGTAAACTATTTTACTTTAAGTATCAACATTTTATTTATGAAAATGTGAATTTTATTAACTTATGTTATATTATTTATTTTTTTACAAACCATTTAACTTAAAGAGATATTAAAAAGAAAGCTTATTTAAAACTATATATATTTAATCATTTTAGATTAAGTACTTATTAAAAGGAAACAAGATAAAAATAAACCTTTTATTAAATCTTATTTAAACTATCATTTTTTAAAATAAGCAATTATCTTATATTTTGAAACAAATGAATTAATCTTTAACTTTTGAAAGATATTAAATTTAAAACAAAGCTTTTAAAATTACAATATCCATTCATACATCAATTATCAAAAATATCAAATTATAACATATACATACATATATATTACAATTTGAAAATACATCTTTTATTTAAACAAAAGATTCTCTATTCACAATATATATCAATATATACATTATAAATAGAATCTATTTTTATTAGCTTTGAAAGATAAATTTTATCCATTTTAAATTGTTAGAAATGATATAAATAAATATTACTAAATTAAATATTGCCAGATTAAATATTGATTATCCTTTAAAGATTAAATTACCAATTTAAACTAAAATTATAAAGAAAATTTATCAAATTAATTAAATTATTAATACAGATTATTAAATTTATATTGCCCAAAAACCTGGGATATCACATATAACATACAACACACAATTCACAGTCATAAAGCATGAAAACCACTTTACCTATTAATTAAGTTTTTTTAAAAAATTTGAGTTACTCACTGCAATAAAATGAAGCTGCAAGTACAACTGGAATGCAACTATATCAAACAGTGACCATATGGATGCAACAGTAACAAATACGGTGGGGCATGTACAAACAGAGGCAATAACAAGTAATCACAATGATCAGACTCAAATGCATGCATGAACACTTGTTACACTGCTGCAAACATATTCAAATACAGTTATGAAATAAGACCAAGCTAAGCACATGTATCAAGACCAGGTGCAAGTTTAAGTGTGCTCTTATATGCAGACTCGAGTATAGTGATGTACACATGAATGGAACAAATGCCACTGCGATCTCGACAAACCAAAGATAAGATGATATGCACAGCTAACCAAAGCAACAGAGGTGCAAACAGTAGGTCGAAAAAATCATCAAAGCAATAAACCATCGCAATACAACAATCGAAGACGAAACAATGATGAAATTATACGAATAAAAACAGAAGAAATTCACAAGAGACAGTGACCCAATACGTAAATCCAGATTCGAAGGTACAAGGTATAATGATGCAGTGAACTACAGTTTCGCAATTGATAACTAAGTCATGGTTTCCTCTTAATCAAGTCATTCAATGCCGAAGCCAAAATGTATCCAGAAGGTAAAGATAATCAAGTGCGTATTTGTGAATTTTGAAAAAAATCAAAAATCAAGAAAGGAGGAAAGTATCAGAAAACAAAAGGGTCGAACGTGCGTATTCGAAGCCGTGAATCAAAAGAAGAATTCAACAATCAAATACGAACGAAAATCAAAGGTTACTGAATTAGATGTGAGGGGCGAAAACCACTCACCTTAGAACGAAGAGGTCGCGAGCGAGATAATCGAAGACGAAGCCGTGGTCGATCTTCACAGGAGCGAACGCGAGGCCGAATCCCTAACTTGGACGAAGAAATTGATCGAATGCCGAAGCCCTAGATTTTTTTTGAGTCGCCATTTATCTTCTCGAGGAACGAACGAAAGAAGTCGCCGCCATTATTTCGTTCGTTATTTTAGGTTTAGGTTTTGTGAGGAATGAATGAGGTAAAGGGGCGGGCATAGGGTATTAAGCAAAATAAGGGGCATTGGGCCGAGATAAATTCAAAGCCCAAAACCTTTTAATTTTTTTTTCCTTTTTAATGATGAATTTCTACCAGATAAAATCCCAACACCAATTTTTTTATCAAACAAATTCCAACTCGATCGAAACTCCTAACAGCAAATATTTATCAACGTTAATCGTTTTTAATGACAGAAATTTAAGAAATGTGAAACCCCTGGTTGTTACAGAAATTCAAATATGTTCTTCATATTTAACTTGAAAATTTTCAAACACTTCACAGTTTCAAAAGAATTTCAATTCCATCTACAAAAAAAAATCTAACAGGAATTATCACCCGATATTAAATCGTCAATTGACGAAGATTTTTACTGTTACAAAGATTTAAATTATTATTAAATTTTCAATAGATTAAATTCTAGAATTAAATCGCCAATTTATTCTGATAATTTGAATTCAAGCCAAATCATCATTAAAATATTTAAAATTAATTAAATATTCTCAATTTTAATTATTCAAAATTCAGGGTCGTTACAAACTCCCCTCCTTAAAAACTTTTCGTCCACGAAAAGGAAAGGTTGTTAAAATTTCATCGATATTTATACTCTAGTAAAATTTATTACTAACTTAAAACTCAATACAAATAAATGAATATAGGATTCATTTCATTTGTTTAATCTCACTAGTTTTGTTTATCTTCTCTTTTGTTCATTGATTTTCTAAAATCAAAACACAAAAGTCTTTTACCAAAATTTCTCAATTTATAACTCAGATTCGAACTTTAAAATTCGTCATGTTAGAGATTTGCATAATATATATCTTCCAAAGCTGTGGACTTTCAAAACATTTCAAAGATCCTCTTCCTTAGTTTATTAAGTCGGAATTATGTAATTCTAATTTCAACTATTGATTTGCTATTTACAGTCTGAAAATACTTGCTAACTCGAAATTTAACAAGTCCATCTTCGTTCTCACAGACATTAGGCATACGCTGGCCAGGCGCAGGTCTAAAAATCTCCAAGTACTAAATATACTTGCTTCAATTCCCAGTGAAATTACTTTTTAAAAAATTCTTTTAAAAATGGATATGGAAAGCACGTTCCCCCATGGATTACAGTTCCACCCGGCGGTTACGCTACTATCCCAGTAGAGTCGCTTGTGGCTGTAGATTTCACATCTCTTAAATTTCGCCATGGTTGTCGCCATAGATTGCAGTACACACGGCGGTTACGCTACTATCCCAGTAGAATCGCTCGTGTCTGTAGGCATCACGCCCCTCAAATTTCGCCTGGCATTAGATTGCAGTTTACCCGGCGGTTACGCCACTATCCCAGTGGAATCGCTTGTAACTATGGGCATCTCGCCCCTCAAATTACGCTAATCATCAATCAAATCTAATCTCATCGCGATGATCTATCGCGAAGGATTTCCGATTCAAATAGTCACTCTGACTAAATGTAAATTCTACGTAGCTACGAATTTCAAATGGACACTCTTCACGAGTTCCAATACCTTCTCTAATAATAAATGGAAGGTACTTTTCCACATCCTCAGTTTAGAAAACATAATATCATATTTGTAGTACTTTCATTTCACATTTCGTACATATAACATCTATGTAAACATACATAAGATTTCCATAACAATGTCTTTCTAAACTAACGGTTTCAAATTTACCGTATTCATATATATAAGTTCTGAAAACTTACATATCCATATTCATAACAAAATAGAGGATTTCAAAATTTTCCTCTAAGTCGATTTGGAAATTTAATATTATCTCAAACCTAATTCATATTCATAATTCCATTCATTATCGACTTTCACATTCAATTTGGATTTCACGCTTACATCGTCAATTCTCAACACAGAATTGATGTCTATCGATATATAACCTCTGAGCTCGTACGTCTCAGAGAAGGGTGTTAAGCTAAGAGAATAAATTCTCCGCCACCAACAGATATATATTTAATAGAGATCAATTGCTATGTCATCAATTCACAATGTTAGACATACAATCCAAATCATCATCTGAAATTCAAAGCTCAACTTATATTGTCTTTGATGTCGAAGTTAAACTCAATTTTAACTCAACGATTCAATCTTTTTTGAAAAATTTCAAATTGAACAAATTGTTCAAATTCCTCATTTAACTTTTCAACTTCGACTTCAAAAATGAATTTCAAATCATTTATTCCTTACGAAATATATTCACAACATTTCAAATTTGGAAAAACATTTCCATACTTATTTAAAAATAAGTAATTCACAAATCCATTTATTTTCAACATTTGAAAATATTCGATATACTTACATCAAAATTAAGTATATATTTCATCTTTAAGGAAATCATTCTCTTTCACATATTTATTTGAGTTAAAACGAATGTTACGTAAAACATCGTTACGACAACTCAAAATCACTAGTATAGGGATTCGAAATTTAGATAGATGTATAAATCCCAATAATATACAAAACATTTCCTTTCGGAAATCATTTACTATAACAACAGCGTTATAGTCCACCATTTCCTTATATTCGAAAACGTCTATTTCAACAATGAATGTTGAAATCTATGGTTTCGATATTCAATGCCTTTGAAAACATCTTTTAAAACAATTAACTTCGTTTTAAAATATCACTTTCCCAAAACATGTCCATTTTATTCAATAATATATTCACGGTCCAAAATTGTGAATATACTACTTTTAACAAGCTATAAGAATTTACTTATCAAAATAAGTCAGTTTCGAATTTATAAACAACGTTATAAATTCTATTCCTATTTATAAAAACTTCAATTTATAAAAATTTACTTTATTAACCATTCCTTCACAACTCAGTTTTATACCAGAAATTTGATTTATAAGTAAATTACTTACAAATTCTTTTATTTTACAACATCGATTCAATTTATAACTTCACTTATGAAATACATTTATATTTCACTTTTCAACGCTTATACAAACCATTTTATAATTCCAATTATAATATCAACCTTTTCAAATCTTCTATATAGCCGTTTATATAATAACTCAAAATTTTCAATTTTAAACTATTATATAAATTTATCAATTTTCTATTTCCAAAATAATCAACTAGTTCTTTAGTAAATCATTCATTGAATTGATTTTCAATCTAATCGCATTTGATTCATTTACATTGGATTTTACTAACATTCATTCCTATTCAATTAGCTTACTTTCACTAATTTACATTCAAGTTAGTTGCTTTCAATTCAAATCAAATTTGATTCTCTTTAAATTTACTTATTTTTCAATTTGAATTCAATTTACATAGCTTTCAATTTCCATTAATTACATTTCATTAACACTTAATGAATTCTATACAATCAACTAGCAACCAATGCACATTCAACTTAACCAAATTTATTTACTTTGCTTACATTCAATTTGGTTCAACATACTTAATTTCAATTGGTTTATATTCTAATTCAGATTGAATTCTTATACTCACCATATTCACAAATTCACTTTTACAATTAAAGTTGAATTTTCTTATATAACTCAAATTCATATTCATTCTTCACTTTATTAATTCATTTTGATATCAAATTCAATTTGATTCACTATTACTTAAGCTATATTCCATTTTATCTCTACTTGCATTTATTTTCACCATAAAACTTAAGTTCGCCTCAAATTTATTTGAAATTCTATTTTATTTAACTTTACTAAAGTCAAATTCATATCACATTTCAAAATTCAGATTTTGTTTTACTTAACAAAACTGTTTAACCATTTTAACAATTGGTTTTATTCAAATTTTCTCATTTTATAAGTTATACAACTTATTAATTTAAACTTTCCAATTCATATTATATAATCACTTATCTTTCATGTTTAAATTTCCATCTCAATAATTTATCAAATCAAGTACGATTTATTTAACTTCCTTTAGTTAAATTTCAAATCATATATTTATTGATACTAATTCAATTCAATTTAACTTTCCTTTTAGTTAAATTTCAAATCCATATATTTATTAATGCCAACTCACTTCAATTTAACTTTTCTTAAGTTAAAAATCTTTATTTCATATTCAATATTCACTTTACTTATATAAGATCTATTCCAAATTCATTCATCTTATATTTTCTAAAATAATTTTATACTTCTTTGAATTTGAAAAACATTCTCCTTTTTAAAAGTGTTTCTAGTAACTATTCATATTAAACATCATAAACTAAGCTTTGTGTAAACCAAAGCTCTGATACCACCTTGTAACATTCCCCCTTCTGACCGCCTACAGTCGGTAATTAAACCAACTCGAAACGTTCAAAAAGACGAATTGTTATTTAGTTTATAACGTTTAAACAGAATCAGCCACAGAAACACAGAATAATAACAATGAATTAAAACAAATGAGAATTTATTTCATTACTATAAATCTTTTTATATACATCAGAGTTTATACCATTTAATACTGATACAGCGGAATTTCTAAAAATACAATTTTCTCCTGAAATAAATGATTCTTTACTCTCTCTCTAACTTCGCTGCTCGAAAATCTTCAAGCTGTAAAAATACTCGGTCTGACCCGAGTATTATATTCAAAAGAAAATAATACACAGGTCAGTCTAATTCAAACCAGTTTATTAGTGCATATAAGCAATAATAATTTAAATAGACGACAGTCACAATAATTCCCGTCTATCCGATCCTTTTAACAAAGAAATCAGATAACGAAAATTTAACACTAAACAGTGTTAAACAATAAATCAGCAGATTTAAATCATCAACAGAGATAAACAAACAATTTATCAAATCGACTAAATCAATTCAAAACTGTCAATTCTGGGTGGCTGCAGTGCACGCACGCGTGCACGGCCTCGCCAACTCGAGTGAAGAAATAGAAGTCAGCACAAGGTTAAATCAAAGTTAGATTCAACACAAGTGCAAATAGTCTCGAATAAAAATTCAATGATCACTGCAACAAAAGACCACAATGACAGTTCAAGTATGCAGCATGCAAACCAAAGTGAAACACACAGTGTCATCAAGAACCAAAAAGACTAGAACTACAACAACTGAAATGAACAAGGTCGCAGTGAAATGAAACTGCAAAGTGAAGACAACATCAATATGCAGACCAGAAAACAGGAAGCAAGGCTACAAGATATCATAAGGCAGACAACAGACTCAGGTGAAGTTCACAGTACAACTCAGATGCAAGCAATTGCAAATAACTTCAACATGACCAAAGATTAAACAGAATGGCTACTGAAATGAATGCATATTGAATACACAAGTAAATGGTCCAGTTCCAATATGAAGTGCATCAGTATGCAAGAATAAACAACATCAGTGGGTAAAGAATGCAGTGATAAGGAAATCATGCAGACAGGTTAAAAACAACCCAGACCAACGTCATATATGAAGACTGAAATGAAAGACTCAAGAGACCATCAATGCACATATGAATGCACGGCAACAGTGAATGCATGAACCAGAATGCAACTAACACAGATGTGCAACTACACAAGATAAGGCAACTACACAAAATCTACTCAAGTATACACATCAATTCAGAGAGTAGATCGAGAGTAAGTTTGCTCACTTTATATTCAGTTTTGAACAGAGGAATTTTTTTTTTCCTTTCAGGTTTAAAAATGTGTTCAGATTTAAAATGTTTCTGGTTGTAACCTTCATGCAGTCATCTAAATACATATAACATACAACACACAATTCACAGTCATAAAGCATGAAAACCACTTTACCTATTAATTAAGTTTTTTTAAAAATTTGAGTTACTCACTGCAATAAAATGAAGCTGCAAGTACAACTGGAATGCAACTATATCAAACAGTGACCATATGGATGCAACAGTAACAAATACGGTGGGGCATGTACAAACAGAGGCAATAACAAGTAACCACAATGATCAGACTCAAATGCATGCATGAACACTTGTTACACTGCTGCAAACATATTCAAATACAGTTATGAAATAAGACCAAGCTAAGCACATGTATCAAGACCAGGTGCAAGTTTAAGTGTGCTCTTATATGCAGACTCGAGTATAGTGATGTACACATGAATGGAACAAATGCCACTGCGATCTCGACAAACCAAAGATAAGATGATATGCACAGCTAACCAAAGCAACAGAGGTGCAAACAGTAGGTCGAAAAAATCATCAAAGCAATAAACGATCGCAATACAACAATCGAAGACGAAACAATGATGAAATTATACGAATAAAAACAGAAGAAATTCACAAGAGACAGTGACCCAATACGTAAATCCAGATTCGAAGGTACAGGGTATAATGATGCAGTGAACTACAGTTTCGCAATTGATAACTAAGTCATGGTTTCCTCTTAATCAAGTCATTCAATGCCGAAGCCAAAATGTATCCAGAAGGTAAAGATAATCAAGTGCGTATTTGTGAATTTTGAAAAAAATCAAAAATCAAGAAAGGAGGAAAGTATCAGAAAACAAAAGGGTCGAACGTGCGTATTCGAAGCCGTGAATCAAAAGAAGAATTCAACAATCAAATACGAACGAAAATCAAAGGTTACTGAATTAGATGTGAGGGGCGAAAACCACTCACCTTAGAACGAAGAGGTCGCGAGCGAGATAATCGAAGACGAAGCCGTGGTCGATCTTCACAGGAGCGAACGCGAGGCCGAATCCCTAACTTGGACGAAGAAATTGATCGAATGCCGAAGCCCTAGATTTTTTTTTTGAGTCGCCATTTATCTTCTCGAGGAACGAACGAAAGAAGTCGCCGCCATTATTTCGTTCGTTATTTTAGGTTTAGGTTTTGTGAGGAATGAATGAGGTAAAGGGGCGGGCATAGGGTATTAACCAAAATAAGGGGCATTGGGCCGAGATAAATTCAAAGCCCAAAACCCTTTAATTTTTTTTTTCTTTTTAATGATGAATTTCTACCAGATAAAATCCCAACACCAATTTTTTTATCAAACAAATTCCAACTCGATCGAAACTCCTAACAGCAAATATTTATCAACGTTAATCGTTTTTAATGACAGAAATTTAAGAAATGTGAAACCCCGGGTTGTTACAGAAATTCAAATATGTTCTTCAAATTTAACTTGAAAATTTTCAAACACTTCACAGTTTCAAAAGAATTTCAATTCGATCTACAAAAAAAATCTAACAGGAATTATCACCCGATATTAAATCGTCAATTGACGAAGATTTTTACTGTTACAAAGATTTAAATTATTATTAAATTTTCAATAGATTAAATTCTAGAATTAAATCACCAATTTATTCTGATAATTTGAATTCAAGCCAAATCATCATTCAAATATTTAAAATTAATTAAATATTCTCAATTTTAATTTTTCAAAATTCAGGGTCGTTACAATAATGATTTAGAAGTGAACTATTTATGCACAGTAACCAAAGTGTCTGGAAATCAGTAGGAGCGATATTAGTTTGTTAGATTTTGGATATGTCCAAGAATAGATACGAAATTGTCGTTAGTAAAGTGTCAAAATTGAGCAAATGTTTTGATAAGAATATTAAGTAGTTTGTTGTCAATAAAAATATAGAGGAAGCGTGTGCTCATAGCATAGAAAGTTAAAAAGGTACATAGATATTTATAAACCACAAGTAAACAACACACCACTGGTTATTAACAACGTACATGTGTTAGAATCAGCTTTAGTTATTTTAATACTTGGCGTTGTATTTGTGAATCATATCTTTTATAGGAAGTATAAAAGATGTCGGGAATGTCCCAAAATAATATGCAAGGACACCTTATTAAAATGTTTAATAAGGAACATGTAAGGTGGATTCCTTATGCATCGGTAAAGGAAATTATCATACATATTATGTTATCTATGATACCGTGATTTGTTTACGTATTTGATACATAAAGAAAATATAAAATCCAAATTAATATAACTAAATAGTAGTTTGGAGTGTTCTTGTGTTTTTAAAAAATACTAAAGAATTATTGTAGAAACAACGAACTCCTTATGAATGAGCATTCGGACTCAAACTTCATAAGTGATATTGAGTATAATGTGTCAACAATAAATTCTAAGTTAAGATTTTTAAATTGGAAATGTTCCAAATAAAAGATTGTGGCTGATTCAATGAAAAAAGCAAAGTACATCGTCTTAAATAGCGGTGCAATAAAAGCAATGTATATGTAATAAATGCGCAAATTTATAATCGAGTCAAGGTGATTACAAATGTTGAGAATCTCATATGTTATATAATAACAATGTCACGATATAGTTCATAATAGAACTTAAAGCTCAGTCGAAGTTCAAAGACACTCCAAATTGTTCCTCATGATAAAGGTACCTTATCAACATCGAAGAGAGTTGATTGACAGAGTAGATAATTGAAACATAATAGCATATCCGTTAACTAAGGGATTGACCCAATTGGTTTTGAGGAATCCAATTGGAGAAGTTGGAAAAAAATTCCATAATTGATCCCAAACGCAAGTGAGAGATTGATAGAGTTAGGGTATGCCATACGGTCAATTATGTAATTTGTTATATATATATATATATATATATATATATATACAAGTATGGTGACACGTCCGTTGGACGTGTGTAAAGAAGGAAGTGACGTATTTTGTCTTTGTTACAATTATGATATTGTGAGAGATTATAGTAATGTTTTCGTTAATTACGGAAAAAAGAGGAAGAGGATATGACAAATAAACAAAAATAAGGTGTTGTAAGAAAGACGATAGGTAAACCCGATAATGATGAAGCACCTTTGTAGGAGTTCTTTGGCACGTGCGATGCACGTGTACGTGTGCAGGAGGAATTGGTATTATGAAACATTGTTTGTTAGTTTTTTTTGTCACCTTACAAAATGACATTGTATGTGATGTTGCATTTTTATGTGCGTACATGCACAAATCTTTTTTTTTACATTAATGTTGGTATTTTGTATATCAAAAGGAGAGTTATATGATATATACAAAAGTTATGGCTCCGCCATTCAAAATTTAGCATCATCCAAAAATCCGAGCATTTCAAGAAATGATTTCATAAGGAATTATAATGTACATGCATTGATCTTTAGTTAACAATTCATATAGTCAAATCTGATTTAGTGAGGAACGCTATTTGTACATGCATTGATCTTAAGTTGATGATTTAAAGCTAGCAGCTTCTTTTGTTGTGGATTGGTCTACGGAGACCTTTTATTTTTGGATTAGTAAGATTGACCACCGCGGGTCTTTTATATTGTAGTATTGACGTGTGGATTTTCAAAATTTGGGAAGTCTACCGTAGTCATTCTGGTTCAACAAAGTTAAGTGCAAGGTTTAGGTAGGCATGATACTTATAAAGATCAATATGCCCTACATTGGCTGAATGGTTAAACTTTTTTCTACCCATTAAGTATTGAGAAATTAATCTTGTGACATGTAAGAGTTGTACCAAGCATCATGTACTTGGACCATTATAGTACAGGATCAGACTATTTGTCAAAAAGAATTAATCTTACGAAATGACTTGATGTATACGAAATATTGCATTTTCTATGTGCATATATGCATAAATCAACAATTTATCAAAACATGAATGAAACTAAGTTATTTTTAGAAAATGATTAAACGGCTAAAGAGAGTAATCAACCACTACATTAATACGTAGAGGAACGTAATTAATATAAAAATTGGCATTTTCAATAGTTTGAACTTAAAAAACTTTCATCATCTCTATTTTAAAAAGTAATAAAGCAGCATGTTAATATATAAGAAACGTTTATATTCAACTATAAAGATCACACCTCCCATGATACTCCTTTCCCCACGAATGCTCGATACTTGTTGAAGTATAAAACTAATTGATGATAATGTATAGATTTCGAATTATAGGTTACCATAATATTGTTATAAAGTTTGGTAGGACTTAAATAGATGTAATAATTTTTGTCCATGATTTTTCTAGGTTGTTGTCAACAACGGTAGATTAAAAGTAATCTGTAAGAACTAAGTAAAGATGTAGTAATCGTTTTCTCACCTTCTTGTCCCGGGCTTGAGACCGGCATCAGTAATATGTTGGTGGCGAAGTTAAAAACGTTTTATAAGGGATTTTTTTATGTTAACTACAATTTTATTCTAGTACTAAAGATGAAAATTTTCTTTCATACATATATAATAAAATTAACCCGATAATGTAGTTTATAGAAGTACTGCTTGAAAACATGATAAAAAACAAAAAAATAACAAAATTAGTTATTAATATTATAAATTCAATACAGACAGTCAAAGTATGTAATTCCAACCGTACAAAAGAGATGCTGTAGTACACTTGAAGGAGAATACATTTGGGTTTGCAACGAAAACAAAGTAAAGGTTGTTCCTGGAAATGCACTTATGAATTTAATTTCTTTTTGACCCCCACATTAGCTTTGCCTTTTTGGTTCTAACAGTTAGCATAACCTTTGCCATGGAACATTCCACCTACTGATCATTAGGTTATGGAATATTACGGTTGAAATTTAAACGGTACGCACCTACTATTATATACAAAGATTTACATGGCAGTTTTGAGTGTATATTTTCGCATGTCCAATCTTTGAAGTTGCATGTACATGTTATTACCCCTTATTATCGCATTATATATCTTAATGTGCTCAACTTTCTTGATGAAGCTCTACGTTATGTGCATAAAGACTATATACGCTATGCAGAAAGAGTGTTTGCATATTTCTAAGACTTTAAGCAAAAAAATTCAGTCGGTTTTTATCTTCTACATCGAAGAAATATACACATGTAAGAAATTAATTGGTAATTTCATTGTAAATATGCTTGGTAAGTGAAATAAATCTTATTTTTATATCTCAAAGTAGCAAAACTAATCATCTTTAGTTCTTACAATATTGTTCATTTTTACATTTTCTTATAATCACATGGGGCATAAGAAACTACAGTACATTATTCTTATATGGGTATGAGAGTATGCGGGAAGCTCGTGAAAGTAAATTAATTATTACACATGTTATGCATTACATACATGCAATAGAAATGCTTAATACAGGGTTAACAACATCAAAAGGATATCTTATTTAACATGTTAAAACAGTGGACATTTGTTTTACAGTTTTACAAAATTCTAACCCTCAATCACCAATCACCCTTTCTAGAAGACTGATTTCAATTTCCACTTCAACAAAAAAAATTAAACTATAGAAAGTTGGGAAGCATAACTAAACTCTTGTAGGCTCCACAACCACGTTTGATGAATAAGAATCATTTATCTCACCGCCTAGTCATTATGAACCGAGGTTTTGTATTTTGAAAACTTGTCCACCTCCTATAAACATGAGTTAGAAAATAGACATGAAATTCTTAAATGCAACCATTGAAGAAGGAATCAATGACTTAACTGTGCTTCCCTGGTTGCTGGTGCTGCCTTAACCATCAATATAGAGAGTAATTTCACAAAGTTAGGTATTTTCTTGTAACCTATGGTTGCAGCATATGCATTGGTAGCTTCTTCCACCCCACAGCTATGCGGGTAATTAAGAAAAGGAAAAATATTAGTGGTAAGAAAAAATATAGACTTTATCTATGGTAAGAATAAACATTTGATGTTATACCACATTTTTATGATACATTCATTTATTTGCATTCAATTGATCATGCATTTGCAATTGCATTGTTTTTCAAACATGGATTGTAGGTATCGACATGTGCACTAAAATACTTGTTGATGTCTAGTAGACTAAAGGAACAAAAAAAATTACTTAAATGTGAGAATATGTTAACATCAAACCCTTAGGGGTTCATGTTGTTGTGACTTGTGAGAAATATCGGGCCTTCACTCTGGGTCTGCCAAATAATTTGGGAGAAAACTTATCTATGCCAATAGACCTGAAGAAACTTCAAAATTATGCATTTTTTTAATAAATCGAATAAAAAATCAAACAAATTAGAAAGTAATCAAGTAAAACATAGATGCAACATGCACATATATACATGGTAATTTTATTCGCATGGTCTACTCCATTAAATAAAAACTTAATAAGTTTTATCTTTTGTGTTGACACGATACAGAAACCTATATGAAACCTGTAAGTTCAACCCACTGAATAATTATCTTAATGAATAATCCATATGACATTCTACCACATGTTTCTATAAAGATATCTTATAATTTCATAATATGTCTTGGATGAGCTAAATAAATGATGAGTTTAACTAAACTAATCGACTAACCTTTGAATATGTTCAGTTATGCCTAGCGAAAGGTAGATCTAACAGTGGTTATCCAATCAACTAATTTTTTTTCCAGTTAGTTTGTACCAAGCAAGAGAAAATCCCTGCAAATTCAAATATACACAACTTCATGTATTATGCAATATAGGCCATTAATGTTACAAAATAGCAAATTTTAATAAAGTGACATAAACTCCACATATACGAAGCTAATAAATTTACATGTATGTTATGAATATTTTTATCAAATTTGGGCATACTTGAGTATACTAACATTGGTAATTCGCTGTATTTAATAGTAATTCATCCCTTAGTTCCAATTTTGAGTTTCAAATTTAGAAATGAAAAAACAGTCTCAGTCTATGTTTATGGTGGTACAATCAAGGTAAATCATCTTGACAACAAACAAAACATAAGCCCGCAACAAATATTATTGTTTAAAATATAAGTGGTACATATAATTTAAAGTATTCTTATTGTTGTAGGTTCTTAGTGAATGGAAATTATAATGAAACTTGATGAGTAGTATTTATGTATGCAACTATTGGTAGGTAGAAAAAGTGGACCAAAGTATCATTATTCCCATGTTAAAATTATAAAATATTCAATAAAGAGTCACATATATGTACTTGATTGGTTTAAACATATGATATATGAGTTTAACTCTGTTTATTGGGAAAAACAATTGAAGAAAAAAAATTTTAAGAAAGAATATGATGAGTAGATAGAGTTTCCTTTCCTCCTTTTTCCAAGTTTGAGCCCATCATCTATTGCAAATTTTAAGTAGATGACGGAGTTAAAAATGCTGTGTTTTGATAATAGGACGCAAACTGTTAGTAACTTAACATATTGTCATTCAATTAAAGTGAGGTATTTATGGAAGAAATGGTGCAAAAATAGTTATGCTAAGCATTCAAATTTTGAACCTGCTTTACTCCTACCATTTATTAAAGTCAAGGGTTATTTGTAGTTAATTAGGAAAAAAATCTTTTCTTTCTTCTTATCATTAATTGTTGTCAATAGTTATTTGTATTTAATCTTAGAATGCAGTCTCATAATTATTTCTTTGATGAAATAGGAAAGCTTGCAAATTTAAATGTATGCACATTCTTAGAAAAAGCACATCCATGCCCTATATGAGTGACCATGCCATATGTATGAGAGTAATGAGAAATCAAAAGCAATGTAGTAAAATAATTCATAATTGCTGAGAGTTAAAATAAGGAAATGATTAATGACAAAATATACTATAAAATTACCAAACAATTCGTTGTAGCTACCTGTAATTTCATCACTATCTCATGAATTTACATAAGGAATTAGGATGAAAAAATTCACACAGTCAAAGGAAACAGTATATTGATATATTAAAGACTATTTTCTTGATTTATTTTATCATCCGCATAAATTAGGTACGTATGATACAAACTATAGTTGCAAGCATTATCATCATTCCTCATAGTACTATATCTATACATAATAGTGGACCTATCAACAAATAGACTTGATTATACTTGCACCATAATGAGATAAATCTCTAAATCCAGATTTACTACAAATAGTCCAATAATATTTATAAAGAGAAGATGCGAAGGAACATAATTAAGTAATTATCGACCTCCTAAAATGACTCGACGCTTACATATTTAGCAAACTATTGCTATAAGCAAAGTACTAATAAGAATTGCATGCCTAAGCATAAATTGTGTTTTGGCAATAATGATTTTTTACATTATTACTGCAATACTAACAAAAAGCACCATGTAAACATAAAATGAAAAAAAATGATAGTTTACATGCCTTCTCATTTAATTTCTTCACGCCTTCGGCTCTTGCACCCATAATTTATCATTCTACCAAAACAGTTGATCAAAAAGTATTTGGTATCCCTGCATAGTTGATCAAAGAGGGCATTAGCAGAAAAAATAGAATTTAGGAAGAATATATTCTATATTTGATATAAGCATGTGTAATAGAAAAAGATAAAGTAGCAGAGAAATGACAATTTTTTCTGCCATAATTTATCATCCTACCAAATTAAGTTAAATGCAGTAAACTAAAAAGATAAAAAGAAGAAATTTAATAATATGCTCACTCTTTCCAGTAAAATATCATCGAGAATAAGAAGGATTGTAACCCATAGATAGGATTATAACCCATAGATTCCTTCTGGCAAATTTTATGTTGTAGTAACTGGTAAAAAAAGCAGATTTTTTTGGCACAGCAAACCTAAATCAGGAAAGAACTACTAGAAAAGGCCTAAATTTGGAGTCTGGAATCAGATTCGATCTTTACCTAATATGCTTGTGCTGCTACAGCCATTGCAGTAAAATCACTGTGGAACAATAGGAATAATTGAACCAAATCTGTAGTTAGTTATCCAAAATTGAAAATTGGAAGAGAGCGAAATGAAATTAAAGGAGTCAAGATATAAAATCGTCAAACTAAAATCGATCCTAAAACAATGAAAACAAAACCCTAGAAGCCCTTAGGTTTTCCAGATTTGAGCTATCAAAGTGCCCAGAAGATGAAATTACCTGAGTTGCCATAGAAGCCTGGACCGAGCTTTCATCAGGTGAGGGTTCCGAGATCATGGCAAAAGACATAAAAATATCAGTGCAAGTAGAAATCGGTTTAAGCGCAGAAATCTAAAACTCGATTTAGCAAATCTAGAAAAGTTAGTGATTCTAAAACTAAAAATACCTCTCATAAGCAAAAGACATAATCCTAACGTTATACTCAACAACCTGCAAAACGTAGGCATGGCTGAAGCAAATTGTAGTCGCAGTGGATTACTCCGCCCTCCATTACCCGACAGTTTCGTGAAATAAGGCAGACCATAATTGGTCACCGTCATGGATGCGGAGCGGTTTTACCATGCTGCAATCTCGTATTGTAGTGGAAATCGATTCGCTCGATTATGATGAGAAAGGGTAGAGAAGTGGAAGGCAGCATACGTGTTGAAGAAGATGGGTTTGGGAAGAACGTAATTTGAGATGGGTTGGGAACGTGGGATGAAAACGGACACAAATTGCAGTGATGTGCAAAAGTCAGATTTATCCCCACAACTGTACTTCTTTCACAGGCCAAAAGAAGGAAAGAAGGGTAGTTCGGGAAGTGAATAAAAGGCTTCACTTTGACCGGTTGACCAAAGGTTTTTTATTATAGTATAAGATAACTCGATAATCAATCTTGTTTGAAATAAAAGGTTTTTTTCTATTATATACTTGATATAATGTATTATATTAGTTATTTAATTTAATTAAAAGTATATTTAATAGAAAATCCATAAATAGTAAATTTTATGATAGCAGCAACAAAGTGTTGTAACCATGAGTAATTTACCACATTGAAAGAAGACATACCATTTTCAATATTCCTAATCAAGATGTATCGAGATAATATATCGATACATACGTTGAGACTAGAGTACCCAACGCTGTCCAAATGTCGGGCGATGTATTACTCATGGCTATTGGGAACACTAAAGTGTTACATGCTGATAGTTATTGGAAAACTATGAAATGACTCACTCGATAATTTTCTGTTGGTTAATATAACAAAGGTTAAATTGAAAATATCGATGTGATAAAATTACATAATTCTCTTGACTTCAGAATACCATTGATCTTCAATATGAAAGCTTCGCGTTGATTATAGTCAAATCATGGCACGATGTCCATCGAGTGACTATAGTTTGGTCGAATGAAAGTGTTGGAAGTGAAGCACTATTCAAAAGAGTATTCGTCTTTTTAGTTATATGGGGTTAGTCTCACGGTCAATTCAAGTCAACTCATAGTCAAAATCTTTGGCCAGTGCAAACTTTTGTTTGGATATAGAGTTGAATATGAACGATATTGAAATTTTGACCATTACCAAATTAAATAAATTCAAAGTGATATAGCTTTGTCGAAGAGAATCAGTGTAAATAAAGTCACAAACGAGCAATGCTTAGTAAAGTAAAATTTCATTTTACTCAAACCAAGCAAGCAATAAATTTGGCCAAAATGTCACACCACTTGCTAGTGACATGTGAATGTTGAATAGTTCGATATTAATTGCCGACCAAATTTATACCTAAAGATCACACAACATAATGTTGAATGCTCATTTGACTAAAAATTTAATTAATTTGTAATTGTTATAAATTAATTAAATTAGTTAATATTTATAAAATATTAATTATAAAATTTGATTATGATTTGGTGAACAAATATTATAAAATATATTTATGATGGTTATAAATACAATCGATATACGATATCGATAAGCGATTTAACTGGATTTAATTGCATAACATTTTATTTAAGCTTATATAGGTTAATGCCCATCATGAGACTTTTTATTTTTGGCAGCAACTATGTGTAGATGGCGGCTAAAATCAGGTTAGAAAGGGGTTGATTTTGGATGGCTTGGATTAAAGGAGAAGTAATATGAGATGAGATCCACACTTTTCTCCTCTCTATCCACTATATAAGCATCTCTAACCTAATTTGATTTGTATTTTTGTGTAACGACCAGGAAATTCAAACAGTTCGTATTTAAATATCTGAATTATTTAAATATTTGAACCTTGGATTAAATGTTATTAAAATGGTTTAATAAGCTTTCTAACCCCCTTTTAAATCATTAGTAATGATGGTAAACTTACTTGGAAAAATGTTTAAAAAATATGTACTTTGGAAAAATATCGATAATATGACCGAAAATTATTTTATCCATAAATAGATATTTTCTCAACGAAAGTTGTTCATAATTTTTACACATGTCTAAGTAATCATTATGTAGATAATTATAAACTAAAATTATTTTCTTATTTATGGCTAACTAAATAGGAAAAATGAGAAAATAATGAAAATGAGCAAAAGTGGAAATAATTAACTCTTAAGCTAATATATAATGAACACATTAGCCTCTAATTATACACCCTCCTCTTCATACAAGCTTGGAAGGTTCTAGAAGCTTATTATAGGATATGATATATTATGGTAAGGGTATAATGGTAATTAACCTAAAAGGAGACAATGACATAAAGTAAAAGTAAGCAAATAAGGAACTCCTTAACTCTAAAGCTAATGTGACATAAAGGAGGAGTGTGTGTAATTAATGATGTTAAGGTTTTGAGGGGTTTTTAGTCTTTCCCTATTCACATTCCTCAGCCTATACAAGAAGGGAAAACCCTTGGGAATAATCACAAATTCACAAAAACAAATCTAAGCTTTCTAATGGCTTCCATCTCCTTCTGTCATCTCTAACTTTCTCAAACTATATTCCAACCAACTCCAAACTCAAACAAACTTTGCCACAAGGCTTAGTAATATATTAAAACACCTTCCACTAAGCCAAAGTTAAAGAAGTGAAGCCAAACTCCCATGGGATGGGATGGTCGTGAGCAATTCTTGAGGAGGAGGAGGAAATAAGCAAGGTGTAGGGGAGGAGCAGGAGGAGGAGAGGTGTTGCAAAGTGAAGGCTTGACTTTGGTTCATAGATCTTGGCTATTTGGTTGTTAAACTTGACTTAACGAATGAAAAATATAGCACATATGTTCTGTTTGATTATGATACCGTTGTTTGAATTGTTGTTAACTTATGTTGAAAACAATGGTTGTAGCTTCTTACTTTAAAAGTAAGTGACATATGTGATCCATGTATGTGGACTTGAAAAAACTTGGTACGGACTTGAATGGAATTATATGACATGTGACTAGACCTTAAACAAAGCACATAAGTTATAGATGGACTTTGGTTTAGATCAGACTCAGATTTGAAAGTGCACTTATAGCGATAGTCGCCATGGATGCAGTTGTGAATTGCCTTGTTTTTAGCAATTGTTATAAAACTTTGTAGAGAGATCCATAAGGATTTCTCACCATATTTATATTGTTATGCGTGTTTGTTTCTATTAAAAGCTTAAATAGTAAAAAGTTAAGTAACATCTCGAAAACGGCCGAAACGTCACAAGTGCAAAACTGCTTGTTTAACCTTAATTTTTTGACCTCAAATGTTTCAAAAAGGACTTTAAATTTGAGGGATTTGTTTCATTCTTTTAAAAAGTATTGCCTAACTCATATTAGAGTATTTTAAAAGTAGTTTCAGATTTATATGATTTCTAATATTAGTTGTGAATTTTCAAAGGAGAGATATTTTGTTAAAAACATGTCGTTTTCTAGTTTCTAATGATTTTTCAAACTTGCTATTTTCAAGTGATATTTTAAAGGAGTGTTTTAAAATATATTATATGTATTATGAAGTAATAAAATGTAATATAAATATCCTGGAAAATATCTTACATAAATATCTTGGAAATTACCTTATATAAATATCTTGTTTTAGATTAGAAAACAAAAGGTTTAGAAAGGGGTTAGTAATTGCTAAGTGGCCAAATGGTTCATTGTTTAAATTACTTATTAGAAAAGTAATTGATTATGTTTAACACTAATAAGTCGACGAGGTAATCTTATCTATTTGTGAGAGTTAAGATTGATGTCAAGTAGGGACGGAGTAATAGAACTCTAACCTACCGGGCTTCTCTCTTCATCGAGGAATATGTAAGCGGAAAATGTCGAAAACGTGTTAATCGATTTGATTCCCTTTTTTTATTAAAATCATTAATACTATACTTAACACTAAAGCCGATGAGGTAGACTTATCTATTTGTGAGATTCAAGAACGGAGTGTCTAGGCAAAGCTTGGAACAACTAGTGCCCAAACTTACCTGGCTCCACCCTTGGACGAGGAATAGTTAAGTTTGAATGTCGAAAATGAATTTAGCTTACGAGTCATGATTTTTATAAGCAATCTTCTTTAGAACTTGATAATTAGCTAGTCCATACTGAACTTGACGAATACAAACTTCGAACTTTAAAGAGATGTTTTAATGTAAATGGCAAGTATAAAAGCGATTTTGGGTTTGTAGTATCAATGTTTTTGCAACATCTATTTTAACCCATTTAACTATACCTTTGAAAAGTAATTGGATCTTTAAAATAGAGTTTTAAAGATAATGTGATAGTAAAGTGATTTTGGATTTGTCGTAAATAATGTTTTAGTAACATTTGTTTTTAAAACTTTGGGTAATATTTTAAAGTGTTAAAATATGGTTAAATGAGTTTGCAAAATACTTAGATCTTTAAAAGAAAGGTTGGTAAACATAGTAATAGGTAGGTAAATGGTTTGGGTCTTTTGTGATAATGTGTTAATCACATTCGTCTTTAATCCATTTTGATTACATATATGGATGTAATAAGATTTTTAAAAGAATGATTTAAAGATAAGCAAAAGCGAAATAGTTTTAGGTTTGTAGTGATAATGCTTAAGCAACATTCGTCTTAAACCTTTGGAATGATTTATAAAAGTATTTAGATCCTTAAAATGGATATTTTGAAGGAAATAATAAGCAATGGAATCTTTTAGAAAAAGATAGAAAAAGTAGAAGTTTATTAGATAAATGAAGTTTTCTAATAAAGGAGTTTTAGTTAATAAATAGATTAATTAAATGGAAGGGATTAGGGGTTACTTGAGTAACTTAATCATACTTTTTTGTGGGTTGATTGTGTTTTTGGACAATGATAGTGTTTTATTTGTTTATTCAATTATCGAAAGATGAAACTTGGTTTGCATTTACAAACATCTATCTTATAGTAAATAGTCGACTATCGGAATTAACCATAATATGACTTAAGAAGTTATCGAAAGGATTTGCAATTTCATACCAGTAAGAATGCCCGGGAAGGAGTGTTGGTACGAAACGTCTATAGCTTTTGCTTATTTCTAAGAGAACTGTAAACGAGTTAACCGAAAAATTCATCGATTGGTTTCGAAGAGACCGGGATCGGTAAGTGTTCTGCTTATCGAATACCACTTTAAAACTAGTACGTGATCTATGTTCTGGAAGCACTTGTGAAGTGGAATGTTATAGAGTTGAAATGAAGGTTAAGTCCAAGGGAGTGGTAAATGATAACATTTCAAACAATGCTATCGTGTGAGACTGTCTATCTTGAGGAGTACTCCAAGAGAGAGGACAACGTTAGCATTCGTCAAAGGACTTATGGAGGGAACCTATGTGGAGGTTTGAGATCTATCAAGATGCTCAAATCCATATAGTTATTCGTGATCTGTTTGAGATATGGGAATTCATTTGGTAATTCATGATTTGTTCGAGATGAAGGAATCCAATTGTGGATTCATGTGCTGATCAAGTGATGAAGACTCATGTGAAAAATGCCGAACATAACTTTAACATCAGAAATGGCAAAAGACAGAGTAGGATGCACAATATGGGGTTTTGCAGTCCCACGATAGGATATTGTCAATTCCAGACCTAGAGTATGCTATCAATGTTGCGCACGGGAGTAGATGGTATTTGGTTCACGCTGTTCATGTTTATGTTTGAACGTGGGCCTTTTTGTTTACCTTATGGTATATTTTATTTAAATAAATACAACACTCGAAAGATATTTTCTGATCCTTATGCTTGGAGTTCGGATTCGGCTTTCTCGAAGAGATCTCCATGGAAAATCCATTATGTGAACATTCCTTATGGATTTAGGTATACCCCTATTATGCTGGAATTTAATCAATACAACCATTTCGGCTATGATCAATATTTATTTTGAACTTAGACGTAATTATAATGTCACTGGATTCTCTATAAACGGTTTGGTTATCGTAAGGTAAAAACTCATCCATATTATATGCAGCATGGTCTTATGAGATACCTTTATTTTAAAGGTTTTTATAACGCTAGAAATATATTTGATCCATGTTTCTCACACTAGTTTACCAGACTGATCTGGCTGTTTTTTCTTATAATTCTCGGGTCAGCCTCTGGAGAAGAGTTGGAGTTCTACCTACCGTAATATTTATTTCTACTGCATTACTTTGTGTGTCATCAACATTTGTTAGGATAGATCGTTATAACTGTCAGGCCTGATTACTGTAACTCTAAAAAACTTTGTATCTTAGGATGATAATTTATACTGTCTTTTGATATTATATACGATTTTTGTATTGTGAGATTCTGATATTGTGTTCCTTCTTCCTTGTTCAATTTCTTTTTATTTTTAATTTACCCTACCAATTCATCTTTCCGGCACTTGGGTGCTCGACAATGAATACTGTAGATGTATTAGTGTCGACATTTGGGGGTTGAAAAGGCGTTTTGTTACACTTTGGCTGCCTCCTCATCCATTCCTTGCTGGTTGAAAATCGTCTCTAGCCCATCCATCTTATCTAACTCAAATCAAGTCGAATTCAATCACTATCAATAGCCGGTGGTCAATGGTTTAAGAACTAGCTCTCTATTGAATCAAAATCAGTTTCAAGGGGCAGAAATAATCTTTTCACGATGTACTTCCAGGCATTAGGATTAAGGTATGTTTATAATCTAAATATAGTTATTAATTCTCAATTATGATGTTTTATTATATATATATTTATACTGTTAGTTAGATGATAATTCCGATATGCAAGTAATGTTGTCACGAATTTGTTTGGTTATATGCATGTGTGTGTGTGTGTATCAAATATACATAGGTCAACATGACTTTGAATTAAAAATATGTTTTTCATAGTTTATAAAATTAATGTATATCATTTAGTTACATATATATAGTTTATAATTACTTACAACATCTATTTAAGCAAAACAGGCAAATAAATTTATATGTAAAAAATAAAAGTTATGATAATTTTCAAAACTGAGACAATATTTTTTATTAATATTTAAATCATCTATTACATAAATAAATTATATTAATTCAAATATATTATGAAAATTATAATTTATATTTTATAAATAATACTAACTGTAAAGAAGCTCTCGATAGAAAAATAAAATTTTATTTTTAAATTAATTATCAAATTTTAATGGAAAAAAACCATGTTAAATTATTTTAAATCGAAAAAATGTGAATTTTTTTCAAAGCATAAATCATCAACTAGGATTTTTTTGATAATTTAAAATTTTAAATAAAGTTTTGAAATTTAATTTTTAACTAATATTTTATTAAATTTCGAATGGGCATTTAATTAAAATGTATTCAAAAAAATTTAAAAATATATTTTCTGAACTATGCACATGACCTGGACTTTTATGTTTTAAAAACTATTTTAATTATTTGATTAATATATATATATTTAGTGTACATATATTTGCATATATATATATATATATATTTGTGTGTGTGTGTATGTATGTATGTATATGTATGTTTAAATAATATTTTAGCACATATATATCTATTACTCATGGTTTAAACAAATTAATTTAACATATATATATGTAAGTCCCAACATCTATACAAGGACATGTTATACCTTGCACGGGTTGATATGTTACACATGCACACACACTTATGTGTATATGGTACACATATATACATATATACATAAATACATATACATATCAAGACATAAATTAAATTAAATACATAATTTATAATTTAAATAAAATAAAGATTTTATTTACATAGAATTTAGAAATGTGTTAACAGTTTAGACTTCATAGGCTCAATAAAGATCCAATAGGGTAAAAATTTGAGATTCACCTATAACTTTCACTACGGCTAGCCTAGTTCCAACAATGGTATAAGAGCCTAATAGTTTATGCGGTCTAAATTAGTCATGTTAAAGTTAACTATTAAGTTGACAACCCAAAGATTGTCCCTAATAGAGAAGGCCCAAATTTGAATTAGGCCCTGAGCTAATTTTCAAAATTGGTTGAAAATTGAACATATAAGATTTTAAATTTAAAAGTGAAATTTATAATAAGATATACATATATTATAAAAGTTATAATATAATAAAAATTTAAAATGTTTGAAAATAAATATAAATTAATTTCAAAATTTTAAATTATAGATAAGATTAATAAAACAATTAATTTATTAAATTAAGTTATTAAAAAATATATATAAGTATTATATAATTTGATTATATTATGATACTTTAAAATATTTAAGATATCATAAGTATACATGTATGTATATAATATGATTTTTTGAAACTAATATAATTTAAGTAAAATTATTAAATTAAATTAATTAATTAAAGGTTAATTAATTTTATTAATTAATTAAAGGTTAATTAATTAAATAAAAATACACATATATGAGATATATGTGTTATACCATAAAGGTTATAGTACATAATAAATATTTAGTATAAAAGTTATATTAAGACAATATAAAATTGATTAAAATTTTAATTGATTAAAATTAATTAGATAAGATTTAATTAATATAATATTATACATAAGATTGTTGTATAAGTAATATGAAATATAAAAGTTACATAATAATAAAACTTATATGATATGAATGTATAAACTAAGGGTGGAACATTAACAAACCCTAAACAGACATAAGGAATAAATACATACGTAAATGTATGTATACCGTGATTTTCGATGTGTTTGACACTTAATCACGAGGGTATTTATAAGAAACACATTAAGCTATAAGTCAAATCACTTAGTATAATATATTAAAGATTACGAATCTTCAATATAATAGCATCCTCTACCATATACATATACATATACATATAGCTACACACACTAATAAATACTTGCATACTCCTTAGTTATTAAGCAAACTCAAGCCATAGATATTATGTATAGTATTATTAATATATTGAATAGACGAAGTAAGATATATGTATTTGTTGAGCAAACCCAAGGTGGATATACCATAACTAGGCCACTGCGACATGGAGGTACGAGTGAATAATTTCATTTTGATTTACTGAGCAAACTCAATGTCAAAGTGAAATTCGGATAAGATACCAAGGTTGGGAGTTGTTTATGATACAATCGATAAGGAGTTATCTATCATTTATGGAGTATGACTTATTGAGCAAACTCAAAGTCAGAATCCTAGGACAGACAGGTCCTAACACCCACCAGTGATGTCGAAAGACTTCTATTTCGACTTAGGGTTTGGTGAAACATAAAAGACTAGTGGGTGCCTTATTAGAAGAATGAAATGATAACATTTAACGTTTCGAATATATGCTAAATATTGTTATAATAATCTACATTGACACATTTAGTATGATTGATAAAACGTTTATCAATTAAGATATACAAACGAACTGAATTGAATATTGACAAATATAAATATAACATATACTTACTAACAAATGTTTATTGCATGTTAACGTTTCAATCCCATGCATGCGCGTGATTCTGCAACTACTAATATGTTTGTAATGTGGTTGCTTACTTGTTTATTTGGTCGAGACCGTATGTTGCATTATACAAGTTCTGAACTCAAAAGAAATACAGAACTATGGATATTTGATCCATATACAATTGCATATAAATGTTATATAGTGAAAGTGTCAATACCATAGGTATTGATTTGATGACAACAACCATATACAACCATATAAACCATAAATAATAATTTTTTGCTAAATTATATAGTATATAGTGCAGAATATTACACTGTGCCGAATCAAAAACTGTACAATATATAGACTCAAGATAAAACTATGAAGACTCACAAGTTCAAAGATAAATAAATCAAGATCTCAAGGTTATAATTTGGTATATATAGTCATTAGTAAATATTGTTAAAGTCCTTAATAGCAATTTCCGATCTTTATCACCAATTTCGGATCACTGATATTTTTAAATTATTTTAAATTCAAATGTATATTTTAATACTTTATAAAAGTTTTTAAATTCAAAATGTTAAAAATATTTTAAATTATAATAATTTTAAGAACATTTTAAAGAAAACAATTTTCATTTTTAACTAGCATATATCGACATAAATATATGGGATTTGTCGACACATATGCCACCAAATGGTTTTTCAAATTTTAAATGGAAGTGTCTATTCGATACAACTCTTTACGAATGGGCACATCTGTTAATTTACTATGTAAAGGGGACTGCAAACTTATTTTTTGATAACTAATTACTTTCCCGCTCCTCATTCACTTGAATATTTCCTTGTAAAATATACTATATTCTCTTTAAAATTATATAGAATCGTTCATACTTTATCGTATTGATTCGATACTACTTTCTCACTATTTTGGAAACATCTCTCTCTCAATTGAAAGATCAAAGTGCTATCCAAGAGGCATAGGATCCATTGTATCCAAAGTACAAGAATTTGTCTTCAAATAAACTATCAACTCTAATTTTGTTTGCTTAGGCATGCTTATAGACCGTTCAATTCTAGTGGGTGTGCTTGCAGTCCGTTCAAATCTAGTGGGTATGCTTGCAGCCTGCTCAAATCAAGTTAGTTTACCGGACTCAGAATACAGGAGGGTGTGTCTCATAGCCTCAAAATTGAGATTGTATTTCGGTTTGCCTTCTATCCAGTTAAAGATTTTGCTTCGATGTATTTTGCTTTGACTTCGGTATCCTTTGTTGGCCACGTTTTCGATTTTCTGACTTGTTCAGATTCACTTATTTCGTGACTTGATTCCCGGGGTTTTGATTTTTGCTTGCGTCTTCGATTTTGAACTTGTGATGTTTGTGTTTGTTGGCTTCGACTTTGTTTTACTTGTTCAAGTCTGGGACTTCGACACTTTAACTGTTGCCTTGGGATTGGTACACGGCTGTTGTTGTTTGAAACTACTGCTATAAAATTATACTTTAGCCACTTTGATTTTTCTTCTTGCTGCTTGATTTTGTAAGTTTTGTCGGCCTGGCTCTGTCACCTGTTTCTGCATATATGTGCATATATACACATGTATGTGTATATGCATATATGGGTGGATTGGCTTGAATTGCAATCGAGTCTGGCACATTTGTATGTAGACTTGATTTTGTTCACTGTGTTCCCTGTGCCACTGTTGGGTTTTGTTGTTCTGGTAGCACTCGAGTCTGAGTTTATATGCATATGCACATACATGGTTCATGTGTACATTCTTGCTGTGTTACTGAACCTTTCTTGGTCGAGTCTTGTTTTACTGTTGCATTGTTGTTGGTTAGAGTTCTGTTGCTTTTTTTAGTATGTGTTCATCTCCACTTGATTCTTGCTTTACATATTTTCTTCTATGAGCAACCTGTTTGGAGCTACTATAGGAATTATGTTTCCTGTCATCTTGTAGTTGCATTGAGTTGGTCTGCCTTTGTTTCCAGTCTTTGTTGTACATGAGTACATCTTGAATCTGTCTGGCTTTGATTTTCACTCTTCAAGGCAGTTTGCATTTCAATGACATTGTAGTATCTTGAAGTCTTTATGTATTTGTTACTTTTAATCATCACACTTTATCAGGTAGGTTTAGTTACACCTTTCTCTGGTCTAACCATTCTTATTACTTTGAGACTTTGAAATGGATAACTTATTTTCCATTCTTGGTGATCATCCCCATATGTTTATATACATATATGTATGTATATGCATGTGTGGTACACTTCGTGGCATCTTTATTTGTGTGGACCCCTTTCTTTTACTGATTCGCTTAACTCCGGACTTGTCCAGTTGAGAATGCGAATTGTTATTTTTACAAAATAAATAAAATTGTTTTCAAAAATTTTACAGTTTGCGATTTCAAAAGAATGAGGAAGCGATTTAAACGTTTCAGCAAAATCGAGGACTATGACCCCTTTCTTTTACTGATTCGCTTAATTCCGGACTTGTCCGTTTGAGAATGTGAAATGTATTTTACAAAATACACAATTTTGCACTTTCAAGGAAACGATGAAGAGAATCAAACGATTTAGTAAAACACGTGGTATGGGACATGTGCGTTTGCTATTTCGGTTAATTCCGGACTCGTTAATTGAAATATTTGATGCTTTCGTGTGCTTTCGAGCCACTATGATGGACCTTCGGGTCATATGATGGACCTTCGGGTCATATGATGGACCTTCGGGTCAAATACCAGTACTAGACCTTCGGGTCACTCTGCGGACCTCCGGGTCAATCTGATGGGCGCCAAAATTATGTTGAGTACTTGGTAGGCTTCGGCCATATGTTGTTGCACGTGCGGCGAATTAAAAACTCGCCATCTGATGGGATCGATCCAAGCTTTTATGTTGATTTTCTAGTCTTCTTAATTGATTTCTAGATATTTGTTGCTTCCAATTATCTGCAGGTAATTGGATATTTGTTGATATGAGTTCTGATTATCGTTTTTGATAATCAGATATTTGTTGTTTCTAATTATCGCTTGTGATAATTAGATATTTGTTGATATGAGTTCTGATTATCGTTTTTGATAATCAGATATTTGTTGTTTCTAATTATCGCTTGTGATAATTAGAAATTTGTTGATATGAGTTCTGATTATCGTTTTTGATAATCGGATATTTGTTGCTTTTAATTATCGCTGTTAGATAATTAAATATTTGTTGATTTTAGATTTAATTATCGCTGTTAGATAATTAAATATTCGTTGATTTTAGATTTAATTATCGCTGTTAGATAATTAAATATTTGTTGATTTGAGATTTAATTATCGCTTGAGATAATTAAATATTTGTTGATTGAAATTTAATTATCGCTTCAGATAATTAAATATTTGTTGATTTTAGATTTAATTATCGCTTTAGATAATTAAATATTTGCTGATTTGAGATTTAATTATCGCCTGAGATAATTAAATAATTGTTGATTTGTTGTTTTAATTATCGCTTCAGATAATTAAATATTTGTTGATTTTAGATTTAATTATCGCTTTAGATAATTAAATATTTGCTGATTTGAGATTTAATTATCGCCTGAGATAATTAAATAATTGTTGATTTGTTGTTTTAATTATCGCTTCAGATAATTAAATATTTGTTGATTTTAGATTTAATTATCGCTTTAGATAATTAAATATTTGCTGATTTGAGATTTAATTATCGCTTGAGATAATTAAATAATTGTTGATTTGTTGTTTTAATTATCGCTTCAGATAATTAAATATTTGTTGATTTTAGATTTAATTATCGCTTTAGATAATTAAATATTTGCTGATTTGAGATTTAATTATCGCCTGAGATAATTAAATAATTGTTGATTTGTTGTTTTAATTATCGCTTTAGATAATTAAATATTTGTCGAATTTAGATTTAATTATCGCCTGAGATAATTAAATAATTGTTGATTTGTTGTTTTAATTATCGCTTTAGATAATTAAATATTTGTCGAATTTAGATTTAATTATCGCCTGAGATAATTAAATAATTGTTGATTTGTTGTTTTAATTATCGCTTTAGATAATTAAATATTTGTCGAATTTAGATTTAATTATCGCCTGAGATAATTAAATAATTGTTGATTTGTTGTTTTAATTATCGCTTTAGATAATTAAATATTTGTCGAATTTAGATTTAATTATCGCCTGAGATAATTAAATAATTGTTGATTTGTTGATTTAATTATCGCTTTAGATAATTAAATATTTGTTTCTTTGAGATTTAATTATCGCTTTAGATAATTAAATATTTGCTGATTTCGAATTTAATTATCGCTTTAGATAATTAAATATTTGTCGAATTTAAAATTAATTATCGCTTTAGATAATTAAATAATTGTTGATTTTAAATTTAATTATCGCTTGGGATGATTAAATATTTGTTGATTTGAGAAATTTGATTATCGTTTTGATAATCGAATATTTGTTGAATTTGAAATTTGATTATCGGTTGTGATAATCGAATATTTGCGATTTGAAAATTCAATTATCGTTTTTGATGATTGAATATTTGCGATTTTTGAGATTTGAGCTTCGTCTTTTTCTCTGGCGATTCAGGTGAGTAATTTGATTTACTCACATTCAATTCGTGCTCTGTATGGGATTTCTGCTCTGTTTTTCCTTCTCTTTTAGTTGCTGGAATAGTCGTCTGATTTTGATCCCTGATTCCCTCGATGTTGATTCTTTTGATTTGAAGAAGTCGAACCTTTTATTTCTTATCTGATACTTCCCCGCTGACACTTGCTTTGCTTATACATTCGACATTGCCATGCTCTTTTGGTTGTTACCTTTTATCCATTTATTCCCTATGATTGCGCGGACGCAATTTCTTTAAGGAGGGGAGTCTGTAACAACCCGGTATTGCGTACCAATTATTTATCAACTTTGGACGGTCATCTTTCCTATTCGATTGCTGTTTGGAAAATTGTTAAGTGTTTAATCAGTTGATAATTGTTATTGGAATTCGAATCGGGTTTGAAATGTAAAAATGGTTTGATTGCAATTGAGATTTATTCGGGTTAAAATTCTTTAATAAAATTTTTTGAAATGGTTCGCGGGCTTTAATTGGACCTTGGCCCACGTTCTTTTGGTTGTGGTAATTATCTAGGGTCGAAAATCGTTCCTCCTTGATCACTTTTTCCCATTCGTAAACCCTAAGCCTAAAAACAAACGAAAGAAAATGGGGGCGACCATTTCTCTTCGATCTGAAAAGTAGGGCTTTGGCGGCATTCGTTCCTTCGAGATGTCGTGGCTTCCGAGGCTCGTTCTTCTTCGACAGATTGGGCTTTCAAATTTCTGGAGCATCTGCTACAAGCTCTCGACCGATCAAAAGTGAGTGAATTATCACTCACATCTAATTCATCCTAATTGCTATGCTTCAGATGTTCGATTTTGCTTCGATGTATTTTGCTTTGACTTCGGTATCCTTTGTTGGCCACGTTTTCGATTTTCTGACTTGTTCAGATTCACTTATTTCGTGACTTGATTCCCGGGGTTTTGATTTTTGCTTGCGTCTTCGATTTTGAACTTGTGATGTTTGTGTTTGTTGACTTCGACTTTGTTTTACTTGTTCAAGTCTGGGACTTCGACACTTTAACTGTTGCCTTGGGATTGGTACACGGCTGTTGTTGTTTGAAACTACTGCTATAAAATTATACTTTAGCCACTTTGATTTTTCTTCTTGCTGCTTGATTTTGTAAGTTTTGTCGGCCTGGCTCTGTCACCTGTTTCTGCATATATGTGCATATATACACATGTATGTGTATATGCATATATGGGTGGATTGGCTTGAATTGCAATCGAGTCTGGCACATTTGTATGTAGACTTGATTTTGTTCACTGTGTTCCCTGTGCCACTGTTGGGTTTTGTTGTTCTGGTAGCACTCGAGTCTGAGTTTATATGCATATGCACATACATGGTTCATGTGTACATGCTTGCTGTGTTACTGAACCTTTCTTGGTCGAGTCTTGTTTTACTGTTGCATTGTTGTTGGTTAGAGTTCTGTTGCTTTTTTTAGTATGTGTTCATCTCCACTTGATTCTTGCTTTACATATTTTCTTCTATGAGCAACCTGTTTGGAGCTACTATAGGAATTATGTTTCCTGTCATCTTGTAGTTGCATTGAGTTGGTCTGCCTTTGTTTCCAGTCTTTGTTGTACATGAGTACATCTTGAATCTGTCTGGCTTTGATTTTCACTCTTCAAGGCAGTTTGCATTTCAATGACATTGTAGTATCTTGAAGTCTTTATGTATTTGTTACTTTTAATCATCACACTTTATCAGGTAGGTTTAGTTACACCTTTCTCTGGTCTAACCATTCTTATTACTTTGAGACTTTGAAATGGATAACTTATTTTACATTCTTGGTGATCATCCCCATATGTTTATATACATATATGTATGTATATGCATGTGTGGTACACTTCGTGGCATCTTTATTTGTGTGGCACACTGATCTGGCCTGGTCATTTTATGTTCATCTGCTTGGAGCTTTTGTTGCATTGTCCAGTTGAGATTGGGCTGCCTTTGAGTTTCAGACATGTAGTATGTATGTCGCCATGTAGCTTCATGAATCTTACTATAGTTTTTTTAATGTCACTGATGTTGGTTTTCTTCTTTGGTTCTGTCTATGGCTTGAAGGGTTACTGATTGACATAGGAAGTCTTGTTCCTGTAATATCATTTGCAGTCAACATTTGTTTGGTTCTTGGCCTAGAGCTCTATCCATTAGCTCATCTCTGATGCATTTGTTCACTTTGGTTCAGGGGTAATTGAGTCAGTGTCCCAGATCATGTCACTATTTTCTGGTCTTGATGCACTTTAGTCTGCATTTTGATATTTATTATGCCACTGGTCTTGTATTTTGGGTTAAACAAGGTCTGCTCTTTTGAGTGGCAGTTCATGCCTTCCCTTCAGTTCACTGTCTTGATTCATGGGTACACTTGATACTTTGACCAGCCTGTTGTTTATCACATCTGCTTCATTACTTGAGCCTGTTTCACGTTATCACTTGAGTATATTATAGTCTTCATTGCACTTGATAATGATGTTAAACTTGGAGGATCATTTCTGTAGTCACAGCACTGTGTTTTCATTTGTGCACTCCACTGCCTGGTGCATTTGAGTTGAACCCGACTTTCTCTGGGTTTGACCTTATGCGCGTTTCGTGAATTTCCGTTGGTCTTTTATGCATTTCGTATGATAGTGGCGAGGCAGTGCACGCGTGCGTGTACTGCAGCCCTATCAGATTTGACAGTATTAAATTGATCTGGTCGATTTGATAGATTGTTATTTATCTCTGTTGATGATTTAAATCTGCTGATTTTTGCTAAACACTGTTAAGTGTTATATTGACCGTTATCCGGTTTCTTTGTTTAAAGAATCGGATAGACGGGTATTATTGTGACTATCGTCTATTTAAATTATTACTGCCTATATGCACTAATAAACTGGTTTGAATTAGACTGACCTGGGTATTATTTTCTTTTGAATGTAATACTCGGGTCAGACCCGAGTTATTTCAGGTTGTAGATTTTCTTCTTTGAGTTGCTGTTCAGGATATGAAGACTTTTCACACCTTCTGAAGTTGTCAGTGTCATTTTGTAGTAGTCGTGTCATTGTATAGAACGATATGTATTCATGTATATTAGTCGATAATGTACTTGTATATATAACTTCTAGAGTCGACAGTTGTAGTTGTATCATATGTATTGTGTCAACTATGTATTAACTGACATCAGTTATATATATATGAGACTTTTGTTTTATCTGTGTTCCGCATTTATATTATCTGTGTTATTGTTATATCTAATGTCCTAAACTATTATGAACTATCGTAGTTTGTTTTATACTGATAATTGGGTGTGTCGATGGGAGTAAATAAATGATAGATGAAAAAAATAAAAAGTATATACCACTCCTATCGAGATAACCAATATTAGTGTAAGGTCAACTACGGATGGTCGCTCCTATCCAGCCTTATTCTTCGTAATAATAGACAGTATTTCTTTTAATACTCTTTGTTATTATGAGCATAGAGGTGGGGCGTTACAGTTGGTATCAGAGCGAGGTTTATGGACATAATATAAAACTTAACTCGGATGGAACATATGTTACAACTATTGGTCGATGTTTTAATTGTGTTTGAGTCAAAACTAAAGTTTTGAAATTTGGATGAAATTTTTAAATATCTTTATTTGAAAATAATAGTGAAATTGTGTTCTGATGATTTGATTGATTTGTGTTCTGTTTATCAGAGTGCGCAGCGGAAACAGTGAAACTGTCTTCGCTGAGTACAACTGATAATCTTTTTGATTTAAAAATCAAAATACGAAATTGATATGAATTTCATTCGTTGTTTACATAGCTGTAATTATTTTGTTTCTTTGAGAATTTCGAATCCGAATTGAGGATTCGAAGAAATTGCAGATATGTGATTTTGTTGAAATTTCCGCTGGCTTTCTTTTGTACTAATCATCTAGTGATTAGATTTTTGCTGTTTTGAATTATCTTCATTGAAGATACATTTGAATGATTTCTTTGTTCATTTTGTAGTACGTGCAAAAAAAAAAACAAAAAAAAAATAAATTTTGAATTGCACGTTATTGCATTTATTTTACGTTGAACCGATGCTTGGTTATGATACGTATTTTGTTGCCGTTATTTTTATAACGGGATTTTACACCAATGCTATATTTTGAAGCACGGTGTTTTGTTGACAATTTTAATGAATGAAAATTCACTGATGTCACATTTAGATGTGAATTATTTTGATGAGATATTTGATGTTTTAAAATTACTGTTGCTTTGACTTCAGTAACAGTGAAACTTTTAAAAGTGGATTTTCAAGCGGTTATCCCGCAATGCTGATTTGTAACCGTTTTTACGGTATTTTGAGAAGTACAATTTCCTTATCGAAATTGTTACTGATTTGCTGTTTTAATCACGTGATTGGAAAATTGTTTTATAAATTTTTAACAGTTTACGTTTTCAAAAGAATGAGAAAGCGACTTAAACGATTCAGCAAAATCGAGGATTATGACCCCTTTCTTTTACTGATTCGCTTAACTCCGGACTTGTCCAGTTGAGAATGCGAATTGTTATTTTTACAAAATAAATAAAATTGTTTTCAAAAATTTTACAGTTTGCGATTTCAAAAGAATGAGGAAGCGATTTAAACGTTTCAGCAAAATCGAGGACTATGACCCCTTTCTTTTACTGATTCGCTTAATTCCGGACTTGTCCGTTTGAGAATGTGAAATGTATTTTACAAAATACACAATTTTGCACTTTCAAGGAAACGATGAAGAGAATCAAACGATTTAGTAAAACACGTGGTATGGGACATGTGCGTTTGCTATTTCGGTTAATTCCGGACTCGTTAATTGAAATATTTGATGCTTTCGTGTGCTTTCGAGCCACTATGATGGACCTTCGGGTCATATGATGGACCTTCGGGTCATATGATGGACCTTCGGGTCAAATACCAGTACTAGACCTTCGGGTCACTCTGCGGACCTCCGGGTCAATCTGATGGGCGCCAAAATTATGTTGAGTACTTGGTAGGCTTCGGCCATATGTTGTTGCACGTGCGGCGAATTAAAAACTCGCCATCTGATGGGATCGATCCAAGCTTTTATGTTGATTTTCTAGTCTTCTTAATTGATTTCTAGATATTTGTTGCTTCCAATTATCTGCAGGTAATTGGATATTTGTTGATATGAGTTCTGATTATCGTTTTTGATAATCAGATATTTGTTGTTTCTAATTATCGCTTGTGATAATTAGATATTTGTTGATATGAGTTCTGATTATCGTTTTTGATAATCAGATATTTGTTGTTTCTAATTATCGCTTGTGATAATTAGAAATTTGTTGATATGAGTTCTGATTATCGTTTTTGATAATCGGATATTTGTTGCTTTTAATTATCGCTGTTAGATAATTAAATATTTGTTGATTTTAGATTTAATTATCGCTGTTAGATAATTAAATATTCGTTGATTTTAGATTTAATTATCGCTGTTAGATAATTAAATATTTGTTGATTTGAGATTTAATTATCGCTTGAGATAATTAAATATTTGTTGATTGAAATTTAATTATCGCTTCAGATAATTAAATATTTGTTGATTTTAGATTTAATTATCGCTTTAGATAATTAAATATTTGCTGATTTGAGATTTAATTATCGCCTGAGATAATTAAATAATTGTTGATTTGTTGTTTTAATTATCGCTTCAGATAATTAAATATTTGTTGATTTTAGATTTAATTATCGCTTTAGATAATTAAATATTTGCTGATTTGATATTTAATTATCGCCTGAGATAATTAAATAATTGTTGATTTGTTGTTTTAATTATCGCTTCAGATAATTAAATATTTGTTGATTTTAGATTTAATTATCGCTTTAGATAATTAAATATTTGCTGATTTGAGATTTAATTATCGCCTGAGATAATTAAATAATTGTTGATTTGTTGTTTTAATTATCGCTTCAGATAATTAAATATTTGTTGATTTTAGATTTAATTATCGCTTTAGATAATTAAATATTTGCTGATTTGAGATTTAATTATCGCCTGAGATAATTAAATAATTGTTGATTTGTTGTTTTAATTATCGCTTTAGATAATTAAATATTTGTCGAATTTAGATTTAATTATCGCCTGAGATAATTAAATAATTGTTGATTTGTTGTTTTAATTATCGCTTTAGATAATTAAATATTTGTCGAATTTAGATTTAATTATCGCCTGAGATAATTAAATAATTGTTGATTTGTTGTTTTAATTATCGCTTTAGATAATTAAATATTTGTCGAATTTAGATTTAATTATCGCCTGAGATAATTAAATAATTGTTGATTTGTTGTTTTAATTATCGCTTTAGATAATTAAATATTTGTCGAATTTAGATTTAATTATCGCCTGAGATAATTAAATAATTGTTGATTTGTTGATTTAATTATCGCTTTAGATAATTAAATATTTGTTTCTTTGAGATTTAATTATCGCTTTAGATAATTAAATATTTGCTGATTTCGAATTTAATTATCGCTTTAGATAATTAAATATTTGTCGAATTTAAAATTAATTATCGCTTTAGATAATTAAATAATTGTTGATTTTAAATTTAATTATCGCTTGGGATGATTAAATATTTGTTGATTTGAGAAATTTGATTATCGTTTTGATAATCGAATATTTGTTGAATTTGAAATTTGATTATCGGTTGTGATAATCGAATATTTGCGATTTGAAAATTCAATTATCGTTTTTGATGATTGAATATTTGCGATTTTTGAGATTTGAGCTTCGTCTTTTTCTCTGGCGATTCAGGTGAGTAATTTGATTTACTCACATTCAATTCGTGCTCTGTATGGGATTTCTGCTCTGTTTTTCCTTCTCTTTTAGTTGCTGGAATAGTCGTCTGATTTTGATCCCTGATTCCCTCGATGTTGATTCTTTTGATTTGAAGAAGTCGAACCTTTTATTTCTTATCTGATACTTCCCCGCTGACACTTGCTTTGCTTATACATTCGACATTGCCATGCTCTTTTGGTTGTTACCTTTTATCCATTTATTCCCTATGATTGCGCGGACGCAATTTCTTTAAGGAGGGGAGTCTGTAACAACCCGGTATTGCGTACCAATTATTTATCAACTTTGGACGGTCATCTTTCCTATTCGATTGCTGTTTGGAAAATTGTTAAGTGTTTAATCAGTTGATAATTGTTATTGGAATTCGAATCGGGTTTGAAATGTAAAAATGGTTTGATTGCAATTGAGATTTATTCGGGTTAAAATTCTTTAATAAAATTTTTTGAAATGGTTCGCGGGCTTTAATTGGACCTTGGCCCACGTTCTTTTGGTTGTGGTAATTATCTAGGGTCGAAAATCGTTCCTCCTTGATCACTTTTTCCCATTCGTAAACCCTAAGCCTAAAAACAAACGAAAGAAAATGGGGGCGACCATTTCTCTTCGATCTGAAAAGTAGGGCTTTGGCGGCATTCGTTCCTTCGAGATGTCGTGGCTTCCGAGGCTCGTTCTTCTTCGACAGATTGGGCTTTCAAATTTCTGGAGCATCTGCTACAAGCTCTCGACCGATCAAAAGTGAGTGAATTATCACTCACATCTAATTCATCCTAATTGCTATGCTTCAGATGTTCGATTTTGCTTCGATGTATTTTGCTTTGACTTCGGTATCCTTTGTTGGCCACGTTTTCGATTTTCTGACTTGTTCAGATTCACTTATTTCGTGACTTGATTCCCGGGGTTTTGATTTTTGCTTGCGTCTTCGATTTTGAACTTGTGATGTTTGTGTTTGTTGACTTCGACTTTGTTTTACTTGTTCAAGTCTGGGACTTCGACACTTTAACTGTTGCCTTGGGATTGGTACACGGCTGTTGTTGTTTGAAACTACTGCTATAAAATTATACTTTAGCCACTTTGATTTTTCTTCTTGCTGCTTGATTTTGTAAGTTTTGTCGGCCTGGCTCTGTCACCTGTTTCTGCATATATGTGCATATATACACATGTATGTGTATATGCATATATGGGTGGATTGGCTTGAATTGCAATCGAGTCTGGCACATTTGTATGTAGACTTGATTTTGTTCACTGTGTTCCCTGTGCCACTGTTGGGTTTTGTTGTTCTGGTAGCACTCGAGTCTGAGTTTATATGCATATGCACATACATGGTTCATGTGTACATGCTTGCTGTGTTACTGAACCTTTCTTGGTCGAGTCTTGTTTTACTGTTGCATTGTTGTTGGTTAGAGTTCTGTTGCTTTTTTTAGTATGTGTTCATCTCCACTTGATTCTTGCTTTACATATTTTCTTCTATGAGCAACCTGTTTGGAGCTACTATAGGAATTATGTTTCCTGTCATCTTGTAGTTGCATTGAGTTGGTCTGCCTTTGTTTCCAGTCTTTGTTGTACATGAGTACATCTTGAATCTGTCTGGCTTTGATTTTCACTCTTCAAGGCAGTTTGCATTTCAATGACATTGTAGTATCTTGAAGTCTTTATGTATTTGTTACTTTTAATCATCACACTTTATCAGGTAGGTTTAGTTACACCTTTCTCTGGTCTAACCATTCTTATTACTTTGAGACTTTGAAATGGATAACTTATTTTCCATTCTTGGTGATCATCCCCATATGTTTATATACATATATGTATGTATATGCATGTGTGGTACACTTCGTGGCATCTTTATTTGTGTGGCACACTGATCTGGCCTGGTCATTTTATGTTCATCTGCTTGGAGCTTTTGTTGCATTGTCCAGTTGAGATTGGGCTGCCTTTGAGTTTCAGACATGTAGTATGTATGTCGCCATGTAGCTTCATGAATCTTACTATAGTTTTTTTAATGTCACTGATGTTGGTTTTCTTCTTTGGTTCTGTCTATGGCTTGAAGGGTTACTGATTGACATAGGAAGTCTTGTTCCTGTAATATCATTTGCAGTCAACATTTGTTTGGTTCTTGGCCTAGAGCTCTATCCATTATCTCATCTCTGATGCATTTGTTCACTTTGGTTCAGGGGTAATTGAGTCAGTGTCCCAGATCATGTCACTATTTTCTGGTCTTGATGCACTTTAGTCTACATTTTGATATTTATTATGCCACTGGTCTTGTATTTTGGGTTAAACAAGGTCTGCTCTTTTGAGTGGCAGTTCATGCCTTCCCTTCAGTTCACTGTCTTGATTCATGGGTACACTTGATACTTTGACCAGCCTGTTGTTTATCACATCTGCTTCATTACTTGAGCCTGTTTCACGTTATCACTTGAGTATATTATAGTCTTCATTGCACTTGATAATGATGTTAAACTTGGAGGATCATTTCTGTAGTCACAGCACTGTGTTTTCATTTGTGCACTCCACTGCCTGGTGCATTTGAGTTGAACCCGACTTTCTCTGGGTTTGACCTTATGCGCGTTTCGTGAATTTCCGTTGGTCTTTTATGCATTTCGTATGATAGTGGCGAGGCAGTGCACGCGTGCGTGTACTGCAGCCCTATCAGATTTGACAGTATTAAATTGATCTGGTCGATTTGATAGATTGTTATTTATCTCTGTTGATGATTTAAATCTGCTGATTTTTGCTAAACACTGTTAAGTGTTATATTGACCGTTATCCGGTTTCTTTGTTTAAAGAATCGGATAGACGGGTATTATTGTGACTGTCGTCTATTTAAATTATTACTGCCTATATGCACTAATAAACTGGTTTGAATTAGACTGACCTGGGTATTATTTTCTTTTGAATGTAATACTCGGGTCAGACCCGAGTTATTTCAGGTTGTAGATTTTCTTCTTTGAGTTGCTGTTCAGGATATGAAGACTTTTCACACCTTCTGAAGTTGTCAGTGTCATTTTGTAGTAGTCGTGTCATTGTATAGAACGATATGTATTCATGTATATTAGTCGATAATGTACTTGTATATATAACTTCTAGAGTCGACAGTTGTAGTTGTATCATATGTATTGTGTCAACTATGTATTAACTGACATCAGTTATATATATATGAGACTTTTGTTTTATCTGTGTTCCACATTTATATTATCTGTGTTATTGTTATATCTAATGTCCTAAACTATTATGAACTATCGTAGTTTGTTTTATACTGATAATTGGGTGTGTCGATGGGAGTAAATAAATGATAGATGAAAAAAATAAAAAGTATATACCACTCCTATCGAGATAACCAATATTAGTGTAAGGTCAACTACGGATGGTCGCTCCTATCCAGCCTTATTCTTCGTAATAATAGACAGTATTTCTTTTAATACTCTTTGTTATTATGAGCATAGAGGTGGGGCGTTACATAATCAAATCAGCTATTGTAGGAAATTAATTTACATTAATTGGCCACATGTGAAATTCAAAATAGACAAGTTTTATATTGCGAAATTAAACAAGTAATTGATGGTGATTAATTAGAATAAACAAGCAACAAAAAAATGTTAAACGTTTATAATTTATAACGTTTAAAAGTTAATGTTTATAAATAACATTTAATAAAACAAATAAGGCACGTTTAAAATCCAAAAAAGACGTGCATTATAAAGGGCATTAAATCAGAGAATTAATAGAAAACGTTTAAACGTTTATAATAAATAAAACGTTTAAAAATAAATCAGGCGCGCTCATTCTGCACCCTTTTGAACGACCTAATTTGCATCGTTTTAAGCGGACGGACGACACTGTTTTGACTCTCTATAAATAAAGAGGCATGGCTAGCCTTCAAACTCATATTTTTCTAAATGGGTGCGGAAGCCCTATCGCTCTTCTTTCTCCTCCAATTCTTCAAAAATTAGCTATTTTAGATTTATGCCTTCTGATTTACAAGTTGGAGATATAAATTATAGGTCTAAAATAGAGATGTTCAAATAAAGTCATTCGAACGAGGTAAAGTTCTCAGATCAGGTTCTCTAGTTTATTTATTTTATTTTTCTTCAATTAGATCCGGATTTCTAAATCTATATAAATCCCAATTTGTGGATCCAAATAGGGTTGCAATAGGGAGGCTAGGGATAATAGAACTGGGTTAAAAACCAGATCTAGAACTTGGAGTGTTTTTTTTCAGGCGAGTGGATTTAATTATATATCTTTATGTTTATCATATATTATCGTTAGTTTCCTGTTAAATAATTTTATTCAGTATTTATTTCAGTAATTAATTATGTTAATTAGTTATGCTGAGACTGTAAATTGTATAAGAGAGCTTATATTTAATTATTATTTATATGGAAAAAAGGGAAATAGTAATCCAATTAAATATAAATAATATTAGGCTTGACAGTTAGAGAAAGGCATAAGCCTAAAAGTAAGAAATTTATAGTTATTTACATCTATTTTAAAAGTTGAAATTTAGCCTGTAAATGTTAGCTTCTTTTTATTTATTTTACGCGAATAAAATAGTAAAGAGAAGAATTCGCAAATACGGACCAAAATAAAAGAACACTAGATTTACAGAAATTAGATGTAAGATAAGAAAAGCTGAAATATTTGTCTTTGCCCATTTCCAGGATACCAGGACCCAACTCGGGCTCTAGTGGGCTTGGATTCTAGCATTTTTCCAAAAAATCTGGACTGAAATTCGGGTTGTTACATTTGGTATCAGAGCCTAGGTATAGGATTCCTAGGCAGATAGTGAGTGACCATATTTGTATTTTTGAATAAAATATAAATATATTATGTACTAAAATTCAAATAGTGCCCAATTATAGATTTTAACATATGGAAAGTTTTTGGAAGTATATTTGTGCATAGTTTGCTAGTTGGGTTTGGTATGACCCAAGTATGTTGAGCCCTATGTTATTACCAATTTATAGCGTACAAATAAGCCATGTTTTGAGAGAAGATTGGTATCCATATGTTATAGGAAGTAAGAAAATTCCCTAAGGATAGTAGGCGAAGTGTTTTTATTTTGGAAGGAGCAAGAGATTTTAGTAAGAAAAAATCCACTTTATATCTAGCCCAATAAAACGAAACTTTTGGAATTGAAAAGTTGAAAAAATATAATTGTTACTATATTTGAGGAAGTAAATATTGGGTTTTACAAATATATACATATACATATATATATATATATATATCTTATATATAAAGCAAATACTTCCCTCTTTGAAGCCTTTTTCTAATTGCCAAAAACGTCCCTTTTTAAATTATTTCATAATGCATTGAACTAGGGGTATGTTCGTCTTTCCAATATCCACCATCCTCCTAAACCGCTTCAAAGACCCATTTTCTTACCACGTCATCTTTTCTTCCTCACGAACCAAAAAAGGAAATAAATTAGGCTGAAAAACTAAAAATCCAACAAATTGAATGGAACCGTCTCAACACACTCGGGATGTGGTAAGCGACAGACTCATCCAAAACCTAACTAACTACTCTTTAATAATCATCAACTGCCATGGAGGCGCCTTCCCTCATGACTCCGCACCCCTGTTAAGACTGAGAAGGAGACAGACATGGCTGCAAATTCTGATGACAGGTCCAAATAAGAAGACGTTGAGACTGGAATTGCGAAGGCAATCAGTTGTAAAATCATAGATTTTGTGAATAACTATAGACAGGAAGCGTATATGACCAAGGAGGTGGATGAGACTGGAGCTGGAAGCATCGAGTACGAGACTACTGCTGCTGTTTGAGTTATTTGGTATGAGTTCATTTGTTGCATTGTTCTGTGTTTCTTATTTACAATTAGGTATTGTTTTAGTTTGGTATTAGTTGGTTTTTTAGTAGTTTCTAGGGGCTTTGGGAAATGAGTTTCTTTCCACTTGCTCCATTCTACAGCAATAAGAAAACCTTATTTAGTTAAAAAGTAATAAATACAGACAATTCCATAATTAACCAAGTCATGTTAAATCATATGAATTGGTCTGAAAATTTAATTGCATAGTAAGTTAGTTGCTAGAACTTAGTTTTAAAATGGGTTGGAATTGTAAAAAGAAAACAAATGTAAAAGGATCGATATTTACATCATCCGCTACAATAACCCTTTTTCTTTCGTACAAAGTTCAAGTTTATAATTTGAATGATGTTATGGTTTATTTGCATTTTGGATTTGCAAAGATTTAAGATTTTGATGGTTAATTGTTTGATTAATATTTCATGCATTAGTATTATTTCAGATGAATAAATTTAATAAGCATGTAAGTATTATGTTTTACAAATATGTATTAATTTATCCTTTTGAGTTGCTACTGCAAAAGCAGCAACGTATTGTTATTATTCACTTATAATGCACATTTGGATATAATACTTAGTTAATATAGGGTTTTTTTTACTGATATTTCTAAATAATTTGAAGCCCTGAATGTTTCAGGCACGCCGAGGTGGAATTGATGAACCCTATGCATGGGAAAGCAAAGAGTTCTTAAGGAAACTCTGTAAAGGAAAGGTATCATACTTGCGCCTTTTCATTTATATGCACCTCTTCATACTGTTATGCTGGAAAATATATTTTTACCAAATTATTAATATACAGGAAGTGGTATTCAATGTTGAATATACTATTCCATCCAGTGGGAGAGGGTTTGGTTCTGTTTTCCTTGATCAACAAAATGTTGCAAGTTTAGTCGTGGAAAAGGGATGGGTTAAGGCATATCAAACTACTCATCATTATTTTTATAAGTTATAAAATAACTTTCTACGATATATGATAAAACTAGAAACTCTAAAACGTCATTTCTGTGTCACCACCTTATTTCAACTGTCTATTTTACTCTTTTGTTTCTATAGAAATAACAAACTTCAAGATTGAGATCAGGGACCAAGAAATGCATTGGTGGTGAAAACGTAGAGGATGATTAGTTTGGAGAAACATTTGAACTTTGGCATGCTTTGTCTGAGATGAGTAAATTAATTTGGTAATCTTTAGTAATCATTTGTTTCCTCGCCGTCTTTTTTTAATTAATATTTGATTTGTGCATATTGTTGCTTTTATTTATTCTTTGAATGTGATGCATCATTATGCAGGACAATTATAACCTTTACATTTTTCACTCCAACTATTTGATCAAATGACTAATACTGTTGAACTGAGTATAAATAGAGAATAAATATTCTGGAACTGAGTATGTATCCATGTCAAATATTCTGATTTGGATTAATTTTAGAAACTTAAAAATATTCATTACAATAACATTCTACATATGTGAATATTTCATGAAAAAGTATTATTGTTTAAATAACTACACCTTGATTTGATCATTATTTCCATTTATTATTTTAATTAGTAATTTTACAGAAATGCATCAAAAAAGTTCCAGAATGTAACAATGGTTCAATTCCATTGCTATTATAATTACATAGCAAATTCTGACTCTATCCTGCTTCATTGTAGGTCATAATGTGATGTTGAGAAATTAAAGAAGCGGTGATTGTTTCATAGACAACAAAAGTTGGAAGTGCATTGGATAAATTCACGTAAGTGTTCCAGAGCTCATTCTTGCAAGACTTTTTAAGTTTTTAACCCAAAAACTTGAACAAATGAAACCTACAATTAAGTGATATGAGTTCAAAGAGTTATGGAAATAAAGGGGGAAGTGAAGTAGTGTTACTGAAAAGTGAGGATTCTTTGTTTCTAACTTTGATTATAAGTAAATTGAATTGATTTCTCAAATCCATAGATACTGTCAAAAAGCCTACTATTTTTTTTCTAAACTGGGGTAGTGGGGGGTTCATCCCATATTATATGCATATGTATCTCAATATATGTTCATATATACCTTACAATAGTAGGAAATCAGACAGCTATGTACAATAATAGTGCATATTCCATAGAAGAAATATTCTACAGAACATTGTTCAGAAGGTAATGTTTTTTATCGATTTTTTATTTCTGCTTTACTTTTTTGATTGATTTTAATTATGTAGAATTATCAAGAAATATAAGATTTTGGTGCTGCAAGCAGAAGAAGATGAGTTTTACTCTTTTTCTCTACATTGTTAAATTTTTATTTTCATTTATTTATGACCCACAACACTCCATTTGTGCGTTCATGCCTATTGCTGCATTAAATATTTTTCTCACGTTTACATGTTTAAATATTTCCTTCCTTCCTTGGCATCTACATTCTTATTTTAAAATTTCCACCTTTTGCCCTTTTAGCTTTAGTTTTTGTGAGGATTATTTTTTATACATAAAGATCAGTTTCAGACACTGGAAAATAAATAAAAGATATGTGTCTATACTTGATAAAAATTCATCATGCATTAGCTACTTATATAACATCATAAGTGTGTTGAACTAGCACATGAGCAACGACATAGGTTGAGTTATTGAAGTGGAAACCTCACTTGCAAAGAGTTTGGACTTCATCAGGTATAACGAGATAAATATATTTTAGAAAGCTACTTACGATGGGAAAGGATTACTGCGAACATTGTAAACATTTTGCTAATGCTTTTACGATTAGGCTAGGTTTGGTAAAATCATGTAAAATAAATTACAGTTTCTACATTTGGACTTATTTTTACACGGTAATTTTTTTACAGATCAAAGGTTTAGTTTTTTTTAAAGGCCAGTCGAAACCATGCAAAATAACATTTACTGCATATGTTCTTTTTGCAATAAATAAATGATATCTTATCCTTAGGATAATAGAAAATAATTGCTAGGTTTATTACTCGCACAACATTGTATTTACATAAAAATGTCTCCTTACAACATTTTCAACTCTGCCATTTATAAATCAATGATGTCATTCTCAAGCCCAAAAAAGGAGAAAACGATTGCCATAATTATAGTTTAGCTCTTACAGATTATTTTTAGCTTATTGATGTTGAACTCAACCTTGAAAAAAATGAGAGAGAATAATAATTATTATTATTATTTAGTTCTTACAAATTGTAATAATGATATTAATTTAAAGGAAACTATTTTAGTGTTATGTGCAGCCTTGCATGCTCAAAAACCAACATGATACCTTTTTGGCAGTTAAAAGTTGTTTTGTAAGATCTAAAAATCTTACAATTGGTGTTTTGTAAGATTGCTACTGCCCTTTATGCTTGCTTAGGGGCCTTTCTTGCTTCCTCGTCCATGTGTTTTTAAGTTTTTTCTTTGGATAATCATTTTACAAAAGCTTCCTTCCAAACATATAATCCACGACTTAATCTTGATGGTTGATGAGATTAAGAAAAGAAAAGCCTTTCTGGAATAAAGGATTGAAGAGCTTGCAGAAAAGAATGAGGTTGTTAGAAGAACTGAAAATCCTGAAAATTTGAGAAACTTGGGTTTGGGACTCTGTAAGCAAAGGTTCATTACTATGGTGAACAGTTGTGGTAATAATCAATTTACAGTACCCTTTACGTTAGTTTTCATTTTATATTTAATGTATTGTACTACTGTTAATAAGTACTTGCATTACAGAGGATCCTTCTACCACCATGCAAAACTTTTCTGGAGGAAGAACAGCTGTAGCATCTGATGTTTCTCACTTGGAGTACCATGATAATAAGGTCTACTAACCGTTTAGATATGTGTGTGTACATAAATATAGGCATTTGAGGATTGTAGCATTTTACTCTATTTTACACTGTCATAATACAGTGAGCTGATTCTTTTCTCGAGCAATTATTAAATTGTAGTGGAGTTTGTTGAGATTAACTTTAATGATCCTAAAGCGACATAGTATACGCTACTGCTATTACAATGACCAAGTATCTTAGTGAGAACCGAAGACAGCAGCAAAGCATGAGTCAAAAAGGTGCTGCATTTGCTGGCTAATGAGGCAAGCATGATGATCAGAGACTGTGCAATACGCTGGTGAAGCATTGCTAAATGAAAAATGTAAGATTCACAGCGATGGGTAGGAAAAGCAGATTGCTGCAAGTATATGAGCTGTTCAATATGTTGCTGAACTAGCAAAGAGGAAAGAATTTGAACTAAAGGCAAAGACTAGACTAAAATCTGTGCAACTGTTGGGGGAGAGAAGTTTTTTAAGCAGCATGAAGAAGCAACAACGTGTTTTATTTTAATTTTATAGTAATTTTATTGTAATTTTTTACTGTGTTTTCATATGTGAAATTTATTAGCATATGAGACCTCTTATATAACAATTACATGTGTGAAATTCAATAACAAGAATTTACAAATATTATTTGCTCTCTACATATGTCTATATTTTAATTTCTACGTATACCTGATAACCCAAAATTGATGCATGGATGGTTTGAAACCCAAAGCTTCTCTGAACTAGAGATTTATGCATGTTTAATGATGTTATAGCAATTATGTTTTCTTTTCTAAATAGGTGTAAAACCAGTACAAAAAAGCTCGATATATTAATATGGTGATTTAATGCTTTTTAAAAGAGAGATGATGTAAGCTTTTTAAGTTCCAAACCATTGGAAGCGTTAATTTTAATATTCTTTACATTTATCTATATATTCATATAATAGTTGATTACTTTACCTGTTTGATTATTTCATAAAATAATTTAGCCTCATTCATATTTTGATAAATGCTTGATCTATGCATATACACGCATAGAAAAAATCAAACATTATGTGCATGTCAAAGTCATTTTGAAAATCCAAAAACTCATACGAACTTTGTATTTTAATACAAATTCCTCCTACGCACGTGCATCGCACGTGCCAAATTACTCGTATATATATATATATAAGTGGTATGAAATTTAAATTGGTTTTTATATGATGTAAATTTTGTTAAAAGTGAAATCTTATTGAAGAATTATAAAGCGTGTATAACTCGCTAGTTCCCTTATAGGTAAACAAAGATTTTAAATATAAAAACCTAGAGTGTGTTAAGTATCGAAAACGTAGGTTACAAAATTTATTGTTGTAATAGATGTTTTTGGTAAAACTAAAGGAAGCATAGACTATGACACTATTGTTATAGTAGGTGACTCCCAAAGGAAATGTTCTTACATAGCATATGGGATTTATTAATATTTATTTTAAGTGAATCCATATATTAGTATTTTTGGGTTGTAGTAACGGTGTTTTGCGCAACATCTGTTTTGACCCAAATGAGTTTTGAAGATAATTTCTAAATAGTTTGTATGTACACTTATTATTTAAATAAGTATATGAGAATATTTTCTAGTTATGAAAATATTAAAGCAAATTTGAAAAATGAGTTCTTTTGAAAAATAATGTACGTTTAATTAATGAATTTAGTAGGAAATATCTTATGTAAGTGAATATAGAGTAAACATACTTTAATCTATTGGAATGAAATAAATAATGAAATAATTTTCTATGAATCACAAATAAAGATGTTTTGTACAAGTTAAGAGATGTACAAGGTATGGAAAGCACCATATTTTGTATAGCCTATTTCGATAAAATAGAAAAAAAATTCCTTATAATTTCACATAAACATGAAATCCTCCTTTAAAGGATTCATAGAAGGTTTTAGTGTTAATGGTTTCTCATAAGAGGAAGTAATTCCAATACATTAAGATATAAAACCATTAAGCGTAGTAAGTTAGAAACTCCTTCAAGGTTAAGTAATTAGAAGAGTAGGAAAGTTAAGAGATTTTTGATAAAATAATTGTTCTTATCTACTCCAGTTTTAGTAAATTTTAAAATCTATGGAAAAAAATATAATTTGAAAACATGTGAGGACATTTTTTTAGTCAAGGAAAAAAAGAAAAATGTTTTAAGAATAAGCAAGACATGTTTTAAAGAAAAATGGTTCGGTGGAAAAGTAAATAAGTTTCTGGAAAGATAAAATTTTTAAGTAACCAAGTACCTTTGAATTTAACAAAAAACTTCAAAATAACACTTTCAATGGCAAGAATTTTGGAATTTGATGTTTCAAAAATTTAGAAGTTTTAATTTTTGAAGTAAAATGAAAAATACCAAACCAAACCAGACTTTTAAATATGGACTAGATAGGAATCATTTCCTAGGTGTAATGGGAAAGGTGTAAGGCTATAGCAGTAATTACTCCTAGTAGTAATAATGAAAGTTCATGTAAGGTGTATAGGACACTAGTGAGAACCTAGAAATGTTGCTTCATGTGTGTAGACTATAGAAGAGTAGTGAAGTGATATTAGTAAGATAGTAAGACACACATGGTTGGGAAAAGTACACCTTAGTTGGGGAAAAATAAAAGGTAAAGAGGAAATTTCCCCAAGCTTAGTTCCTTTTTTAGATAGAGACTGCATAGATTGAAACCCTTATCCATTGCAGTAAATGAGACTTAGAATAGAAGAGATGAATAGATCTTGTTCGTTATGAGTAACATAGCGTAAGTTGGTAACAAGTAATAGGCGGCAGGAGGACATATAAGTTACTTGGATTCCTAGAGTAGGACCTTTCTATGTCAGAGTGGACATGGTCCTAGACCTCCTAGCCCTAGATGATAGTTGTGTTTAGTTGCTATATTAAAAAAAGAGTAAAAGCAGATAAAAGGTAACTAAAACAAAAACAGTAAGATCTAAAGAAAGCAATAGAAATAACAATAGAAATAAATGAGAATTGCAAAAGAAAAATACATCTTTACCATAAATTAAGCTTGAGAAAAAGTTTGAAAAGAAAAATCTTTGTTATGTAAAATGTGCTTTGGAAAGAAAATAGAGATTTTATAGGATAGTGGCATAAGTTCCAAGTACGGAGAGAGGGGTATGCAAAAGTAAAACGGAGAAACGTGAAGTTTTTTCGTTTTCTACCTTCTTTTTGACATAAGAAATAGAGTTCGGAAAATTTGATTTTTCTGAAATTTGAATATTAAAAGTTGTGTGGTAGGATTTGGATGAAAAATTCATTGAACTACACCCCTATTCAGTAGGAATGTGGGAAAAATTGGATGAAATACATTTTGAGTTTTCAAAATATTGCATTCATATAGAAATTGCAAGTATATTTAGGATGTGTGCATCATATTTAAAAATAAATTTTTAAAGAAGAAAAGCATTCATATAAGAGGTACCGCTTAGAAATTCATGTACATGCATATATTTTGTATTGAATGATACTTTTGCACAAGAACACAGATGGTCGCAAAATTGAATGTACACAAAATGGATGTGATTGATACGAAAAATTATATAATTTTACCCTTGTCGAATTTGTAGGACGAAATTTCCTAAAGGGTGGGAGAATGTAACACCCCGCATTTTTATATAATTAAATAATCAAATAATTATGAACAGTGAAAATAATTTTTTTGGAATTATTAGAATTTGGCCTTGAAACTTATTCCATTGTGTTCGTGACAATTTTCTGATCAATTCACATATATAATATGTCTCGAACGGAGTTCGTATGAAAAAGTTATTAACGTTCGAAGTTTTGCATCGAGAAATAATTATACATGTAAATGTACGTAAATATATTTGTTATAAATAAATATATGTGAGTATGAAATTCCAAAAATAACGTGCATTTGAATTTTAAAATAGATGTGCGCCATAAAGGTAATTAATTAACATTGCCATCATAAAGGAAATTAATTGATATCAGTAGTTAAATGCAATTAATTAACATTAGCAACGCAATGTAATCAAAGCAGCTATTGGAGGAAATTAATTTACATTAATTGGTCACATGTGAAATTCAAAATAGACAAGTTTTATATTGGGAAATTAATCAAGCAATTGATGGTGATTAATTAGAACAGACGAGCAACAAAAAAATGTTAAATGTTTATAATTTATAATTTATAACGTTTAAAAGTTAATGTTTATAAATAACATTTAATAAAACAAATAAGGCACGTTTAAAATCCAAAACAGACGTGCATTATAAAGGGCATTAAATCAGAGAATTAATGAGAGTTAATTGGAATTAATAGAAAACATTTAAACGTTTATAATAAATAAAACGTTTAAAAATAAATCAGGTGCGCTCATTCTACACCCTTTTGAACGACCTAATTTGCATCGTTTTAAGCGGACGGACGACACTGTTTTGACTCTCTATAAATAAAGAGGCAAGGCTAGCCTTCAAACTCATATTTTTCTAAATGGGTACAGAAGCCCAGTCGCTCTTCTTTCTCCTCCAATTCTTCAAAAATTAGTTATTTTAGATTTATGCCTTTTGATTTACAAGTTGGAGATAGAAATTATAGGTCTAAAATAGAGATGTTCAAATAAAGTCGTCCGAACGAGGTAAAGTTCTTAGATCTGGTTCTCTAGTTTATTTATTTTATTTTTCTTCAATTAGATCTGGATTTCTAAATCCATATAAATCCCAATTTGTGGATCCAAATAGGGTTGCAATAAGGAGGCTATGGATAATAGAACTGGGTTAAAAATCAAATCTGGAACTTGGAGTGTTTTTTTTCCAAGCGAGTGGATTTAATTATATATCTTTTGTGTTTATGATATATTTTCGTTAGTTATTTATTTCAGTAATTAATTCTGTTAATTAGTTATGTTGAGACTGTAAATTGTATAAGAGAGCTTATATTTAATTATTATTTATATAGAAAAAGGGAAATAGTAATCCAATTAAATATAAATAATATTAGGCTTGACAGTTAGAGAAAGGCATAAGCCTAAAAGTAAGAAATTTACAGTTATTTACATCTATTTTAAAAGTTGAAATTTAGCCTGTAAATGTTAGCTTCTTTTTATTTTTTTTACACGAATAAAATAGTAAAGAGAAGAATTCGCAAATACGGACCAAAATAAAAGAATACTAGATTTACAGAAATTAGATGTAAAATAAGAAAAGCTGAAATAAAAAGAGCAAAATAGAATTTTGCAGTAAATTATGCTAAAATGGGGAAAAATAAATTAAAAGGTAAAGTCTAATAACTTGATTTGGAAGTAAGTGATAGATTAATTGGTTGGTTTAGAAAAAAGAATACATTTCTATAGTATAATATTTAAAGATAACGATAAACGTAATTACAAGAATAAAAAGAAAGAAAAAGGGAATTAGTGTAAAATAGAGAAATTACTATATTTTGCACTATCCAAAAGGTAAAAGAAATAATAAAAAAAATATCTTGCAGTTACGGATTATTGTTTACAGCATTGTTTAGGATTAAAACATGGAAATGGAATTTTAGCATAGTTTTTGTAACCAACCAAATAGAATAGAACTAGTTCCTAGAATACAAAAAAATAAAGTGAATAATTATAGGAAGTAAAGAAGAAATCAAGTTAATTATTAGACGAGATAGAAGCAATTAAAAGAAATATACCTAGATCTGCAATTACTGCGTAGATAATAGAATAAAGGCAAAGCAGTTATTATGATCAGTAAATTTGTGACAGTCGGACGTAGTCCCAAGCCAAGATTGTCATATAATAAGAGAATTAAAGAGAATTCAATATCGTAACAAAATAAGATAGACCAGGATAGAAAGGAGATGCTTGTAATTATATTTATAATATATATATTATAAAAGTATACGGTAGTGACAATTGTAAGTAAAATTATAACATAGGTTATAATTAAGTAGAAAGAATAAAAAAGGCTTATTTTAAGACTTAAATTAAGTTAATAACCAAATAGAGCAGAAATAACAGAAGAGGCTTCTTTTAACAAACTTAAATCTTGGATTAAGTTAATAACCAAGATAATAGAAGTGGCCCATACCAACAACATTCCCTTTCAGTTAGGAACTGATGTCTCACAATAGTTAGGTAAGGCTGGGACAAGATTATGCTAATTAGGTTAAATAAGTAGCCAACAGAATAAGAAAAGTAAACTAAATGAAAAATAAAAGATTAGACTTAGGGTCTAGTAAAAGAGTGAGATGCGTTTGGAGCAGCCCAAAGGATGAAGAGCCTAACGAAGCAGTTCATCACAGATTTCAGCACAGAAGAAGCATGTCCAACTTAGTTATTTTTGGGCTAGAAGGAAGTACGAGACTTCAACGGGACATGAGGGTACTCTAGGATGGCCCTCTGGGGTAGGCATAACAGAGCAGTCCCCCGGATGCAGGTCTGTAGGTGTTCCATCAAAAGAGTATGCCTTGACTGCTTTTCGCATGGCAGGACCATTGTAGGTATTCAAAAGGGGTTGGTGTTTGGAGTAGGATATTCGTATGTCCCAGTACGTGCAAGTAAGTTTTAGTGGGCAGGACCCAAAAGGATAGTCGCATGCGGATATCGGGCCAGCATCAAAACCAAGAAGCGAGTTCGGGAAAGAATAGAGTTAAACCAACATTCTAATGAACCTTTCACTATCGAGACATTGGATGAGGGGCACAGCTAATTGGATGTTTAGATTGTTTACAGTAGGGCACAATCTCTTAGCTCTTTAGAGGTCTTTCGATTAGTTGAGGGGTGGCTGCATGGGGCCATAGCCACGATAAGAAAAGGGACAGACCAAGTAAAATATCTGTATTGTAGGCCTAACGGGGCAGTCCTTTACAGATATAGAAATTCCCCGATCGAGTTCTGTACAAGGTAGACCTTGTTTAGCGGGATTCAGGGAGTAGACAGAATGATTACGTATAGTGCTTAGGGTACGCACTGGGTGGTGCATTATGGATGTCCGAGCATTAGTATAGGCTAGTGCAAACGCTGTTTTACATTTTCAAAGCAGATGACGAAACATCTGTATTGTAGGCCTTACGAGGCATCCCTTTATAGATGTAGTCACCGAACACTATAGGAGCAAGACGATGGAGTCCTTTGCGGGGAGGATACGAAACGTACTATGGGTGGTACCTAGGACCGATGCGATCATTGGGCATATAGCTGCATATATGTATTAGTTAGTAGGTCTTAATCTACTAGGGAGTAGATGAGTACGATTCACGTACAGAGGCGAGAGTAGTATAAACCCAATAAACCTAATATAACAAAAAATGAAAATGAAACGGTATATGTAGAATTAAGCTTAGAAGTGTATAATTTGTCCATTTACCAAAATTTTAGTTCTGACCCCCTTCTCATAACATCCTACATGTTAGGAAGATGGCAGAGACTTTCCAGCTTTGTGACACTTGTTTAAAAAGTGTTATTATATTGGTGAGTATTTACTTACTATTATATTTTAATCAGTTCCGCTGTGAGATGTTTATCTGAGCTTTGATATATTTGTCTTTGCCCATTTGCAGGATACCAAAAACCCAACTCGGGCTCCAGTAGGCTTGGATTCTAGCATTTTTGCGAAAAATCCAGACCCACTGAAATTTGGGTTGTTACACACACTCATAGCTAAATCTAGCATAGAACTGGTAGATGTATCATTTCATATAGTAGTGCTATGAATATTACCTCTATATTTTATCGAATCTGAGCTAGAGTTAGAAGCTCTAATGGCCAAGCAAGAAGAATGACTAAGAACCCTAGTGCTCTTCCTCACTAAACTGCTACTCGGGCGTTTGCATCTAGAATCTTGTTTTGCTTCTGAAGCAGGCACTGTACTTGGCTCCTCACATGGTGAAGCTCTACGTAATCTCCCTTCCACTAATACGTTAAACTCATGGCTCTCAAAACTGAGAGAATCATGAATTACAATGTCTTCATAGAGCTTGGACTATAGCGTACCCATATTTCCTGCCTTACCTTTTTGTGCATCTACAGTCTCTCCCATAAAAGCATCATCGCACCCATCACTTCATCCCTAACACACGCTTGACCTACAACAACATATATACCCAATGCTTCCTCCAAAATAGCAAACTCATCCACCCCTTTCCCCTTACCACTTCTCCCCACACTTTGTCCACCTCACCCTTCATTGGTTGTTCACTAAATCTCCTTTTTTCCTGACAATGCCTTACTTGAAACCATTCCTTCCACATCCTCATTTACTGAAACAAACTCTCCAGCAGCCATTTAGCCCATGTTGCAATCTCCCCATCAATAATACTCTCCCCTTGCTTAGTAACTCCCAACCGCATTAAAATTAGCCTCGATGATCTTACAACAGGCACCACTCAACAACGTTTCCCCATCAACCACTCCTCGAATTCCCACCTATGTTTGTTACATAGCCTTCTCTCTAGCTGGAAAGCAAACATCCTTTATTAATATGGAAAATCTCCATAATTAATCTACTTTCCCACATTATTTATCTAGTTATCGATTAATTAAATTTCCAAACTATGGTAAAATAAAAACCAGGGGTGTTACATTTGTGGTGCAGCCTTTACTATGGCTTCTTCTTTTCATCGATTAGGTCCACAGACATGTTAAGTAACTTCATCTTTTCCTTGAGGTCATAGTGGATGCGCCTATGAGATGGAATTGCATTTTCAACGGGAAGAATAGCCTATAAGCGTAAGCGAAGGTAAGGGGAGTATGCCCCATTGTAGTTTTATAAGTAGTGCGATAAGCTTATGTGACGCCCCACCTCTATACTCACACTAGCCAAGGACACTACGAGGTAATGTCGTCGACTAGCGCGAAGAATAAGGCTGTTGAGGAGCAACTATCTGTGTAATTGCTTTGTGCAAGTACCGATATGTCAGATAGTATGACATGCATTTCATTTCAAGAGGAAATCCGACATATCAAATACAAACTCAAAGCTACCACACAGTGGCTATGTGGCCTTTAGAAACAAATATAGAAATAAGCATAACACAAATCAGTCATAGATATTCATATCACTAAGGCAGAAACAGATATGAATATACCCCATAGAAGTGTACATCAAAGTAGGGTCATACAAGATCCACTACATCACAAAAATAATAGGTACAAGTGCTAGACAAAAGAATAAATATACATCAAGGAGTCTCTAACTCAAATGTATGAAAGCAAAAACTACTAATCTAAAGTAGTTATCCAAAAAAATCAGATGATGGTCCTTGATAAGAAGTCAAGTAGAAGCACCTGAAATACCTCGGTCTGACCCAAGTATTATTTAAAAAGAAAATAATAAACGGATCAGTCTAGCTATAAATATCATATAAAATGAGATAGGATAAGAGATATGACAAAAGCGCATGATAACAATAATGCCATACTGTGACAAGTATACATCAGATAACAACAAAAATCATACAATATCTCAAATATTCTCAAACACTAAAAAGAATGTCATATTCTTTAAATTATTCACCAAAACACAAATATTGACAAAATATATCAATGTCAATCGAAAAAATTGGTGAAAGACCAATTCTAGAAATCATCAACTAGAAATCCAGAAATCACAGAAGGGGAAGGCCTATCACAAACGGGGGCATGAAAACTCACCAACACGTGTATCACAAACAGGTCGCTATCCCATGGTCGCTAACCATAGAGCCGGTGCCACGATATAGTACAACGAAACTCCCGAGGAACCTGAAACTCAAATAATCTGGAACCTCGACGTAGTACAGCGTTACGCCCGATGAACCTGAAACTCAAATAATCCGGAACAACGACGTAGTACAGCGTTACGCCCGATGAACCTGAAACTCAAATAATCCGGAACAACGACGTAGTACAGCGTTACGCCCAATGAACCTGAAACTCCAATGAGCCGGAACAACGACGTAGTACAGCGTTACGCCCGATGAACCTGAAACTCAAATCATCCGAAACAACGACATAGTATAGCGTTACGCCCGATGAACTGAACTCCATAAAATCCATAGGTTGCTAGCCTATAAAAAATGAGACGGAGCTCAAAAGAACGGGGTATAGTCCCCCACGCGGACGAAGAGACATCGCACATCGCTAGTCTAAATCATAAAATGATCATCATTGATCAATAAGAAGTGTCAATTACACTAAGCTAGTAAATAAATGAGTTTAGCTTCATGTCCCATAACCACTGGCTTAACTTAAATATTTACGAACAGATTGTAGATTTCCACTAAAAAATTGTCACGGGAGTTCAATCGAACAAGTCTAAGAATTAACCGACGAAGTAAACGCAAGCGTTTCATACCACTTGTTTTTCTAAGTCATTTAATTGGATTTCTTATACGAATGAGGTAAAGGTTTGTATATACTAATAGATTGAAAAACGGTTTTAAAAGCGAGCTTTATATTTAAAAGTAATGTGGAAATCATTTTTGTGAAAAAGTTTGAGTATTTACTACTAGTATAGAAACCTTTGTATTTTAAAGCGACAAATCAAAAAAATGATTGTAAAAACAATCAATCACCAAAAATTCACATACGACAACGTGAATCAAATCCATAAAAATCAATATCAAATCCATCAAATGGATATTCCTAAAACTCCAAAGAAAGAAGTCATCAAAGTCGATAATAAGTGATAACAACTAACCGGATCAACAAAAATCGATTAAAATTGGAAATCCACTAAAAACAGCCAAAATAGGCAAAATGAACAGTTCCAGACGTCTGGGGGTTCATCCAGACGTTTGGATTTAGGTTTTGGAAACTTTCAGAAACCTTCCAGACGTCTGGTAGACTTTCCCAAACGTCTGATAGGCTTCCCAGACATCTGGTTGGTTTGGACCAGACGTCTGGTCCCAGTTTCTGCCTTTTTTATTTTTCTGCCGTATATTTTTCTTTTCTCCAGGTCTATAACCAGACGTCTGGTCTTGACCAACCAGATGTCTGGTCACCTGGTCTGGGCAACAGTTTGCCTAGGCCATGATGGCCAAAACGATTCGAGAGCGATCAGACGAGCAACGAAGACTAGGGATTTATGCCAAGCGACAACCCAGCCTTATAGGCTCTTCGATACACCCCAAATATCACGTCCAAATACCCAAGATAGGATCTTTAAAGATTTTGACTTCAAAACACCAAAATTTGGAAAATTCACCAAATCAATTCAAATCAAAAGCAAATAAACGTGAATAGATGTTAGGAATTCATACCTAACAACAATGAAAGTTATAGACATAGATGTGAGTTAAAGAACTCACCTTTAAACCCAAAAACAACGAATGAGAGGCTTTAAAACAAAGGAAAGATCAACCACTCTTCAACTTCAACTCAAGAAGCTCCAATCTAAGATCATAAGCAAATATTTCCTAAGTTAGGTTATAGGAAATTTCTGAAATTGGAGAGAGATTGAGATAGAGAAGGTGAAGAGGATGCTTACCTAAGCTTCTCTTTGATTTTAAAGCAAGAACTTGAACTTCCTAAGAGAACTAGGGCTTAGCAATTTCTAATTTCCTTTCTTTTCCCCCATTTTTCTTTTAGGGCTTGAGTATTAGGAAATTGGAAATGAAATGAATGAAGAGTAGAGGGGTGGAGTGGGAGTTGTTATGTAGAGGAGTTGGGTTCTCTTAGTGGGCTGAAACCCAAACCCAAAGCCCCAAATGAAAATATCAAAATTCTCCTCAACTCCAAACATATCGATGTTTATACTCAAAAAAGTTGTAAACGCCATTTTGGACTCAATGGAAGTAGTCTCGAGTCCCAATTCGACTGTTTACAAAAAGTGACATTTCGAACTTTAATCCGATTAACGATGCTATATTTAAATAAACATTTAAATATACAATCGTAAAATATGCGGGTTGTTACAGCTTATTACGCAAGTGGTAACTCATCGATCTAAGCACCCTTAGTCTTTTCTAATTGCTTCTTAATGAATTTTTTGAGGACTTTGTTTACTACCTCAATATGTCCTTTATCCTACCATCCAATAAAAAAAATCCTTTATTTCATGATTATGTGGTAGAAGTGAGAAAATTCCTTGCTATTAAATTGTGATCCGTTATCCTAGACGAATTGTTGTGAGATTTTTGACCCACAACCAACGTTCCTTACCAAAAAATTGATTAGTTTGGCCGATGATACCTTGGAGAGTGGTTATGCTTCTACCCATTTAGTGAAGTAATATACTACCATTATTACATACTTGGCTCCACCACTTGCCGTAGGAAGCTGTCTAATTAAAATTGATACCCTAGACAACAAATAGTCAGGGGTCGATCATATGAGTTAGTTCATTCATTGGTAACTAGGATGTATTATCAAATCACTAACACTTATCACACCTCTTCGCATAATCTACATCGTAGTTGTAGAGGGTCGGCCTAAATATTGTAAGATCTTCTTGGCAAGGGTTTACTCCTAATATGGTCTTTGTAGCATCCTTGATGTCCATTATCTAGTATCTTCTTGATTTCCCTTCCATCCATGCACCTTGGTAAATGATTCGAGTACCTTTTCTTATATAGATACCATCTTACATAATAAACTATGTCACTCCTTGCGACACTTTAGTTGCTTCTCCGTTTCAAGTGTAGGTCTGCACTGGTTAAGTATTCAATGATAGGCGTCATCCAGGTCTCTTCTCATCAACCATTGCCATAATACTGACCTTATCAATGCTTAGATTCATACTAGGACCGACCCAAGGAGTGGGCTGTCCCATAAGCTTGCAATCTTTTTATAAGTCTTCGGTGTCCTAGTTTTCCTTTCATATAATGTGTCTCATTACATAACATTCTAGCTCTTTGAAAAGTCTTCGCCTTTCTCAAATAAGATGTCAACCATTCTCCTTTCATCTGAAAATCACAAAGGACTTGATTCACAACCAGTTAAGAATCACTATGGATGCATAATCATATAATCATCAACTCCTTCACCATCTCATATCTGGTTATTAATGCCTCATAGACGGCTTCATTGTTAGTTGCTCTAAATTCTAGCCTCAACACATAACACAACTTCTGACCTTTAGGTGTGATCAAGATTACTCCACCTAATTCATTCTCTTTAGAAACTGTATCCATAAACATTCGCCATTTAAGAACTCTAGCTTATTTGCCTTCAGCTACTTCCTTGAATTGTTTAGGCAATAAAGAACTTAACTAAGAGGCTGGTCGATCGACACTCAGATAGGGCATGACTGAAAGTGATGCCTCGGTTTTATAGAAGTAATTGACAAATAATAATCCAATTTCTCTAGTTTCGAGTATCTAGATTCAGACTTAGTAAAGGTTCGCTGATGTGTATACTGGTCTCTAAGGCCTAGCTTCCTCTCACACTAAAGCCACACTTAAGGCGTGAGCCAACACATCTAGATATAGTTACAAATACTTTCCCTTTAGTGGGTCTGGATAAGACCGGAAAATTCTGTAAATGCTTCATAGGATTCATAAATACAGCAAAGCACTCGTCAATCCACTTTAAGTTTCCTTTCTCCTTATTCTGCGCTTCACAGAAGGGAGTGCAAATATTTATTGCCTTTGAGATGAAATGAGCTAGCATAGTTGCTTCTCCATTTAGACTTTGCATCTCTTTTCTTTTTTCAAGGATTTTATTACTTTTGAATGCCTGAAGTTTTTCTAGGTTTTCTTCTATTCCTCTAGTGTGCACGATTAATTCAAGGAACTTACCATATGAAACTCCAAACAAATATTTTAAAGGGTTGATCTTCATTCCATATTTCTGTAACACCTCTAGAACATTTCATCCAGTAAATCATTATGATCCTTTGCCATTTGGATTTCATGATATTTCATCCACATATACTTCAATGGTTCATTCGATCCGGTTAGCGAACATATTGTTAACCAAGCGTTGACACGTGGCTCCTGCGTTCTTCAAGCCAAAAGGCATAAGCAATACAGTCCAATAACAAAGCTAATATGCCTTGATTGAGGATGTACATGGCTATTTGGCTATACCCAGAATAAGCATCCATAAAAGTGACAAGCTCATGCCCTGGTGTCCTATTTCCAATTGATTATTTCTTGGAAGTGGAGAACAAACCTTGAGGAAATCATCATTTAAGTTTGAAAATTCGAAGCAAGTCATCCATTTTCAATTTGTCTTCTTGATCGGAATTAGGTAAACTATCCACTTTCCGTAATGAGATTTTTTAATAAAAGCGTCCACCGGTAGGTATTTATCTCTTCATTCAGAGCTATTGACCAATTAAGGACCGCATTCTTTTTCTTTTGCTTAATAGGGTAATCTCATATTGATGTCAATACATGACATGCAATGTGAGGATAAATCTCACACATATTGGCATGGAATTAAGAAAACACATCTTGATTATTCCTCAAGAACCCTACTACTTGTGCCTTTAAACCCCTCTCTAGCTAGATCTCTTTTTCATCACCTTAGCTGAATCATGCACATCAACGGTTACGAACTTCATGGCATTCATAAGCTCGCCGTTGTCTCCTCTCTCTATCTTTCGGGTCTAATTCTTTAACAGGATCTCTTGTGTAATCGAGCGAGGCTCTTTCTATAGTCTCTATGCTTATTAGCTTGTAGTGTAGAAAGCCCACTTTATATTTTTCGTTTTTTCAACATGTCTATTTTTGTGAAGCTAAGCTTCATAGCATTCCCTTGCAGCTTAATGATCCCCATTAATGATTCCAACTTCTTTAACTGCCACGAACATCATTTTAAAGAGCCAATGGGCTAGCACTGACCAAAATTAAAAAAATGCATGTCTTCTTAAGAAAGTATTGTACGTTGATAAACCATTCATCAAAATAAAAGTTTTCTTTCTTATAGTTGAGCTGGGATGGTCACTGAGTTCAATAAATAATTCCACATTCCCAAAGGTATTTTCCTTCTCTAATAAATCCATGTAACCGCTTGTTGCACAAAGTATCGTCTTTCATGGATAAGTCAATTTTTTCAAAAGCTCCATGAATAAGAGAATTATCAAACTTCCACTATCTACCAAATTTCGCATACCTCAGTTGGGCTGAGCGTTGCTGTGATCACCATCAGATCATTATGCAGGCACTTATTCCCATGCCAATCCTAATCATTGAAGGTAATCTCAGTGTCTTCCTAACGAGAGGCAATAGCATCATGCTTCTAATCCATAGCATACACGAACTCCTAGTCGTTCTTTAATGATTTAGCATTCCTCACTATTTCAGTCCAACTCTTTTCAACTATGTGTGGTCCTTCCCTTATCATGTTAACCACTATCCTTCCATTATTTCCAGGTGCACCATTGGTTCCTTCCCCCTTCGCTTGTCGGGTCAACACAGGACGGTTGGTTTAGTGGTTGACACACGAGGAATCGACACCATTTGGGTCCTTGCTATTCCATTGCATCTTTTTCTCCCTGATTTATTCCTCAAAAAGGTCGCGTAAGTGGTGACATTCATTGATGTTGCGTCCATGTGACTTGTGGAAGCTGCAATATTTATCGATGTCTAGATTAGCTTTTGCTTCCATCCTGGACTGAGGAATTTTATATTTCAGTTCTACCTATATAGTTAGTTAGATGTTTTCAATGTTAACATTCAACTGATGTAAGCATCGAATCTTGATCTAGGCCTTCACCTCTACCATTCCACTTCCTTTCCACATGATCCACACTAATTGTTATCCTTCTTTTTATCAACTAAATTGTTTTCACCTTCCTTTTCCAAGGCATTAACATTATTGGACGATTGTCCAACTTTTGTAGTTCCACCAGATTGTCTTTTCAAAGCGGCATCCTCTAATATCATGTAGTTTGCTACTTCATGAAAATAATCTATGAGGGTGGTCAGCTTTTCCTTAGTCAACTTTCATGCAAACTTCTTGTTTGGGTGTACACCCACTACGTAATGCCATTAAAACTAATCTCTCATCAGCATTTTAGATGCTAGTCACCGTGGCATTAAATTGAATCATGTAAAAGACTCAACATTTCACTAGTTAACATCCAACGATGAGTATGAATTTTTCGATTGTTCCACATTCACAAGATACTTACTAATAAAATTTTCTCTAAACAATGTCCACGAATGTATTGATCCTAGTGGTAAGCGGCAAAACCACATAATGGATAGATCTACCAATAAAAAAAGAAGCATTTGCATAGGACTTCCCTCGTAAATCCACTCATAAAGGTGTTGAGTATAATGTTATATATGTATGGGGGTATGTTAAACCCTTATATCGCTTCCTAGTAGACATCTTGAAATCGTTCGAATCTCTATCGGTTTCTATTTCTAAAGTAAATGGACTGCATACGCTTGCTCCAATTGCACTCTTCACTTGATTGTATCAGATGTACTCCTTGATCATTTGAGCCATACCGTCTTTTGGCTTAGGAGGTTGATGATGGGAATGATATTTTATCCTTCATCTTCGAGGGGAACAACCTCATACTTCTTCCTTATGACTACTTGATTGTCGATCTCTAGCATGATCTTAGCTTCTAGACCATTCTTAGTAATCTCTTCGTACTTCGTTAGTGGTTGGTTCAACATGAGTAGGGCAATTTGAATGAGAGCAAGAAGCCATAGTTATCCCTTACACATTGTTTCCCCAACATCTCTTTATCTATCCCTACGACTGTTTGATCAAACCTACTATCAGAATGTGATCTCCTTCTTCTTGATTCGCTAAATCGGGATCTATTCGTGCACTAGTGTTAAGACCAATAGTTTGATGCTGCCAGAAGCATGTCATAAGCCGATCCAGAATTGCTTGTTGTTGGGTGGTAATCCTCATTTAACTCGGCCATGGCTCTGTCCAGGTCATCTCTGGTAATTACAATCAATATGCCCTGGGGTTCTTGTTGAACGATCACCCTAATTAGCTATAGTTTGGTTGGATAGCTAATGTTCTATGTATTCCCGCTAGTAGCACTAGTTGTATTCTTTAATTTCAAAGACATGTTGAGAAGTCTTCTCAGTGAAAGCACCAAAAATGTTTGCTTAAAAATTAGGAAAACACTTCAAACTCATTTTTTTAGTGTGCAATTACCGAGTGTATGCTATAATTGTTTTATTAATGTTGTTAGGGGTTTCTAGAGAGAAAATCAAACATGGATAGTATACAAAATAAAATGTTGTAGAATAAAGAACACACAAATTAATAGTGGTTCGACCGAAGAATGCCTACATCCACTTTCCATATTCATTAGTTTTCTTATAGATCTCGAGTATAATGTAGAAAATTCATGATGAAAAGATTTGCTCCAAGAAATGTAAAACAAGGCTTTCAATGGTCCAGTTTGGTAGAAGTTCTGTTCAGATTGGTAGACCCGGTTTAGTAGTTGCTTTCTCTCTAAACCATCCGCCATTACTTCTCATTGTTAGGGGTATTTATAGGTATGAGATATATAGTTATTGACTCAATAGTTCCCCTAAAAAGGCACTTTCCATGTTTGACTAGTTCAATTCGGCATCCTTTAGTTCAATATGGTTTAGTTCGATATTGTTTGGCTTGGTATGGTTTACTGAACCAAATTCTCTGTCCGGTAGTTTAAACTACCAAACTGAATTTCCTGTTTAGTAGTTGAAACAAATGAATTGTTTCCTCTTTATACCTATAGAATCATTCCAAAATTTGAACTGCTGAACTATTTGCTTAGCTCATCAAAAAATGTATGTTTTTTCAATTTTCTACAACTGTCTTTGGATCCTCTTGCATCTTTGTCTTATCCTTGTGATAAAGTGATGATGCTCTTATTATGAACTTTCCTACTATTTATGTCATACTTAATGCCTTTTCATATCCATTGTGCTACGGGCAAAATTCGCATGATAATAATATATACAATTGGAAAATGAAACCAAAAGCTTGCTTTATCTTGAGTAAAATTTACTATAAGAGTTAGGTTATATATTCAAGTTACATAATCACCTCTAAGGCACACCATTAACTTTATCAATCTCCCACTTGCACTGGGGCCTAATTTTGGGATCTCATAACCATACCCTTGGTCTGTTTTCTTATCCTAAACTGAGAAAGGGCCATAGATAGTGGTATTTTAGTATTATTATTTTGCGTTTACATTCTGATTATACTTCTTTGTCACTGATACACTATTTTATCATGTGGCAATTATTTGAAACATGTCTCGGCCTCTATTGAGCTATATATTCCTATTGCAATCCACATCGCATAATTGTTATCATAATATGTTATTGGATTCTAAATGTTGGGAACCATTCCTAGCTTTCTTATAACTTCTCATGCATATACTACTTTCATTATGACATTATTCAAGCTGATGCACTTAGCCTTCAAAATCGTATCTACCACAATCTCTCATTTATATAATTTCCAACTAAAGCTCTTTTATTAAGAGTGTTTGAACCAAAAATGGCACAAACACCCAAAAGAGTAAGAGAGTAGAGATTAAATGAAGAAAGCAAATGAAAGTAGAGTAAAAACAAGCATACAAATTTTTTTAATGGTTCGGCAATCTTGGCATATATCCACTTAAATGATTTTATTGCATTTGCACTAGTTTCTGTGATTACAAGTAGGAGGGATCTCAGAATACAATGGAGATTGTATGGAGCAGCAACATAAAGATCCTTAGAACGAACCATGCCACTTTTAATTATAAGGGTAAATGATCATCTCCCTGATATTTCTCCTATAGATCCTAATGATGAAGACGAAGTCCTCCAAAAAATCTCAGCCCCGGATCCCCTAGGGTTGGGAATCGGCACCGATCCCTCTAGGGGGATCGATATTGATACCTATGTATGCATCATATGCTTTTGCGACTTCTGTTATTGGCTTGTCTTGATGCTGGCTTCATGTTTCCAAGGTTGTTTTTCATAGTCGCCTAGGTCTTTTTTGGTCCAAGTGACGGATCTATAGAAGGCTAAATTGCTGCTTTAGATTGTATATGGAGTTTGTCAATAAGACACATTGGAACTTCGGAACAACAGTTGAATTAGGCTCTATGTTGATAGAAAAGAGTGCCATAGGAGAGGGGCCACTTGGGTGCACCGTTAGGGGCCGATACCGATCCCCTATGTAAGGTGAGGCACTAATCTATAATTAGTGTATTCCAAGGTATTGCTCTTATGAGTTCGTTCGACCATCATCTCGTGTTCTTGTCTGTACTTGGTTTAAGGACCCAAGGATCATCTCTCTGGGCTGCTTGCCTCAATAATCATCGAGTCTAACTTGTCTAATCCATCTGAATACAACTGGGTCAAAGGGCCGGATAACACTTGCCCCTTAAAGTATGCCTTGTTTCAAACATGACGTGCTTTGAATCAGACGAGTTAGGATCATCGAAAAGGATTCCACTCCGTGTCTTAAATGGTCGTTGCCCTTTCGGCGAGTTTCTTTTTGTGAATTTTTTTATCTCTAACCGTTCACTATGATGCTTGTTCAGAACATGACACTATAAAACCAAAATGCATTCTCTCGGTAATTGTCTGTGCTCGATTCCATTGAGCTAGTTGATTGAGTTAGAAGGCCTCGATTATTAAAACTAATTTTTTCCTGAAAATTTCAGGTAAAAATTCAATCCAGTCGATTCAGGAAATTGAACGTCGATCGTGCCTATAGGCTCGTTCTTTAATGTACAAACTATTTTCATTGGGTCCTAAGCACGTTCGTATTCCTATAGGTCGCTATCAATTTCCATCAAATTTCTCATCAGTACTCGGTATTGATGCCTATGGGGATTGATATTGGTACCATACTTGAGTTAATTTCTTGGGTCTGTGCATTTTGGGTCACATGTATGGGTAAATAGCCCATTATCTCCACTCCAACTCTTCATTCTCCCACATTCGTTTGCAATCGAATTATGCTCACATCCAGGCAAACATCATCATTCCAATTTCAATCCAATTTCCAAGCCTCCAACGCCCCCAAATTTTAGATCGATTAAATCTAACCTCACCTCTTATGTCACCATTGCTTATACACATTCCAAATCTATCAACACCCATACCGATCGCCTAGATTTGAGGGTCGAGCCCCTTCGAATCTCGAAACCCTATATGTATCTACACTTGAACTCCAAACAAATCTTGATCGGTCATGCTCGCATGCATATAGGTAGGTGAAGGGCTGGGGTTATGGAGGAGATATTAAGGCTGTCTTATGAATTCATGTTGGTGGATTTAGTTCAAGGTTTGGCATTGATCCGAATGAATGCATATGTAGGTTTGGTTTAACATTAGTGTTGGACTGTGTGAATTACAGTAAATGAGGATGAGTGGAGCTATGAATCGATTTCATGTTAGCTCTTGGATTCGGGATTGGATGTTGAAAAATGGTGACATATAGAGGATCAGTAGTTGATATCAGGTTAAAGGATCAGTAGTTTATTTGGATTTGGAGAATATAATGTGTAGGGAGAAGTTCAAATTTTTATTCATGTGTAGAAGACAATGTATAGGGGGACGTGTTTGTCTCCTATGCATGGTATCAGTAACGATTCCATACTTGGGTGAACTTTGCCTTGTACTCCTTTGCATATCACATGTATAACTTTGGACCCAAATGAATGCATATGCCTTGACTATAAACACCATGATCTTATATGTCAATAGTCGATCCCTTAACTTGGATGTAACTCGTACACAGAACCATCGATGTGAAATCCTGTTGGGATGGTCAGCAATGACGATCACTCCAATCGAATTCCCAGGTCTCGTCATAACCGTCGTATAATATTGAACTGCATTACACTGCACAACACCGCACTATACTAAATTAAGCATGATAAAATAAATTAATCCATCTATGTATATCTCCTGAATTTGATAGTTATGGGTTCTAGACGCTTCGAGCGTTTAGTTGCAATGACTGGTGATCAAGTTTCTACATAAGTCGAATCAGATGCTGAGTCGAGTTCAGTGACACTTTCTTCTCGATATACTCCGGGACATCAATCGGAACCACTCGAAAGCTTACAAAAAGCATCAGGAAATTCTCTGAACCCAGGAGCAGTTGATATTGTAGAGTCGGCTTCCGATACACTTGAGGATGTCATATTCTTAGAGGATCCAAAAGATTCAGTTGCTTCAAAAGTTGACGAGGCATCTCTAAGGAGAATTTGCATTAATCATGGAATTCCATATGACAATGTGCTAGTCCCACTTCATCATCAAAGGGCTCGGCTTTCCCCAGAAAGGTATACTACTAGCAGTAGATATGTGTGCCTAGTTGGGGGTGTACCACTATTTCAACCATTCAACTGTCGAATGCTCCATTTTATGAGACTTGCTCCAACTCAACTGCACCCGAATAGCTACGCATTTCTCTATGGAATATACATGATTTTCCTTAAGTCTTGCATCGTGAGCTAACCAAGCGATGTAAAAGATTCATTTATAGCTTCAAACGATGAAAGGAAAGCTCTTATTTATTTACCTAGAGCCAATCAGTGGTTGTCGAGTTGTGACTGGCACCTGGAGTAAGCTTAGTTACCAAAAGCGAATGGTTTTGTATATGTTGTCCACCTAGTTTGCATAACGGTGGTTAGTAGAACTGTTCTCTTTCAAACTCCATTTTAAAGGCTTTAATTAAGCTTTATCCCGACTAACTCAATTCTTCGAATTATGACAATATTCCATCGACACTTGATGGCGACGTTCACCTAACCACAGTTACAACACTCAAGAACTTCCTAGAGGAAAATAGGGAGGTCAGGTCCCTTATCATCCACGAGCGTCTATTGGCCTTTCATTTGTTAGAAGAGGGTCATAGCACTGGCCAAGCCGGAGATGCTAATGATGACGTAGTAGAGGGTGGTCATGCACAGCTACAGATAGGTTACATCAACCATGTGGTGCCTTTAGTCCTTATCCGGGAGGTCGAAGAGGCTTAAGAGGTCATCGAGGAAGGTGAAATAGCAAGCTGTGGAAATGAGGCTGGCCACGACGACGTGAATTCAAGTCACGAACCAGTGGTTGAGAAATATTTAGATGAGCAGCCACTCACTTCCAGGAGGAAACTCATAGGCTTCACAAAGGGCAAAGTTCTAAGCATCCTCCACCGGCTACAATGGTAGAGAAAACTCCATCTCTTTCTTTCGTGGACACATTTTTGAAAATGGGGCTGATTCCTGTTGAGTTTGGATACTTTGATATAGGGAACATGATCATAGATGGATCTCCTCTCTGTTTTGGTAATGACATCATTCCTGTTAGTTCCTGTTAGTGTGGGTGAGATCACTCCCATTAGCAAGGCTCCAGCCCACGGTCTGTCAGGAGGACACTAGGACATTCATGCGCATGTTCACTTCACAGCATTGTATTACAAATGTCACATGTCCTTATTCTTTGAGTCCGACTCACTCTTGTTTCATTTGTAGTTTCCATGGAGAGGAAAAAGTACACATACTAATCTCTGAAGGAGAAAGCATATCAAGCACAAATGCCCCAGTTGAGTTCACACCACTAAGGAAGTGGTCACGATTATGAGTCTGGCTATCATTCTGGTCGAGATAGAGACGATCGAGATAAGACCAGTTATGGTAGAGATCGCTTATCTCACAGCTCTGCTTCCAATCATTGCCCTAGGTCTAGATTACCTTCTCCTAATGGTCTAGATAAGTAATCTGATCACCATGATAACATCCCACCTGGTGGCACTTGTCATGCTCTCCCTACTTCTATTCCTATGTAGCCAACGAAGCTATCCCAATCTAGTCGATCCTCCAAGCTTATGCATTATAAGAGTGGCTATGAGAAATCTCATCAAAGGCCTGGTAAAGAAAGTGTTGTCGCTCAGGTCAACATAGTAGAAAAACTTGTGACCGACACTCGCATGGCCAAACTTAAGGATCAATTCCCAAACATCTATTTCGATGAGCTCATTTTCTTGCCCAACTTAAAGAAAGTTCCATTGGAAGTCCGATCAAGGACTATGACATGTGTGATTGATGTTCACAACCAATATAACGAGTGGGCATGAGTTGCTGAGAAGATTCCCAAAGTCTCGAGTGATAGCCCAGTGGAGATAGAAAATCAAAAACTTATTGAGGTTGATAATAAGAGCATCATCGCTAACCTTGACAGCGAGGTCGAGCATTTAAGAAAATCTCAAGCTGATGTTGAGAAAAAAGCAAAGAGGCTATCAAGGCGCTCGAAGCTAAAAAGATGAAGCATCTTAGTGAAATCAAGCAGGTGCTTCATCGAAATCATGTGCTAGTGTTAGAAAGAGATGTCGTGAACAGGAATGCGTCTGAATTAAAAATCAAGCTTATGTGCAAGACAAAAGAGAAAGATATCATTCTCTAGCAAGCTCAGAGTTACCATGACGAGATGCTCAATGCTAAAGAAGAAAGAAGCAAAGCACTCGAGCATGTTAAAAATGTGGATGCCCTCATCAAGAGAGAGGTTGAGGCCGTGGAAATGCGGGTAGAGGAGCGAGAGACGAAGAGATTTGAGCCATTGCTTACTCAATACAATGCTAACATGCTCAAATTTAGAAATCTGGTGTGGTTTAAAGAAGAATATCCTCGACTCCTCGCACGTGCCTAGGAACAAGTTATTGAAGAAGAGAAAGAATTTCTCCAGGGCGGTGAATTGGATTTTAAGCAGCTAGAGAAAGAGGTTTTAATGGGAAACAAGCCTAAGATTCTTAAAGATAGCTTTCTTATCCTTCACCGAGAGTGAGCCGCAACTATATAGAAAGATTTAGGCGAAGGCTCCGGGTCGACACCACACGATGCTATTGTCAGCCAAACACTTAGGTCTCAGGCTGCTTCCGAATCCACCACTGATCCTGAATATGACCCTGAGAGGCCTCAGATTCCTAGGCCTGCTATGCTATCTCCTATCCTTAAGGGTAACTCTGGCGGCACTCCGACCCATGCAGAATTGCAAACCGGAGAAGGTATCTCATTGATTTCTCTTGTATTTCAGAGGGTGGACACATCGCCTATCAACGTCACTAATCTTCTTTCTTTTTGTATTTCAAGTTTTAGGTTAGCGTTTAATCACCTCGCGTCCTATAAAGGACTCTCAGCATGGAGAGTAAGTGCCTGTGATAGAGTTAGTTACCATTATGACTTAAGCAACGATCCCCAGCGCTCCGGCTGAGGAGATTCCAAGCCTTTACATGAAGATGAATGATGCTTTGTTGGATGAAGGGACTGGGGAATTTAAGTTGTTCAAACCGATGAGGATGTCATTATTATTGGAATATCCGATCCCTTCCTGGTCACACCTTGAGCAATATTGAGTGGAAACACCTTTCCTATATAGACATCAAGCTTGAGAAGGCGGAGACCTTCCCCAATCCTTTATTTGTAGCCTTTCCAGGCTAGACTATCTATATACTCCTATTTATATTTCTCCTCTTGGGGCACTCAAATCATCCAACCGTATCATTACATGGTGCTTCACCAATGTAACGACCCGTAAATTTCAACCGTTTTAATAACGTAATTAGTTGAAATTTTGCGAAATTTTAAACGATAAAATTTTGAAATAAAATTTTATATTTGGAATACGTCTAGTTAAACATAGCAACTGGTAAATTTTCGTCCGAAAATACGAAAGTTTATTTCGCACGTAAATTTACTTCGATTTAATCAGTTAAAAAGCGTTGAAAATAAAATGTTTCCGAAACCAAAATATTTTTACATAGAAAAATTCTAAACCATCTTCTGAGCAAAATATCAGTTCGTCATTTTTCAAAATTCGGACATCTATTGCTCCGTCGTTCTTATTTTCTGCAAAATAGCAGTATTCTGGTACCGATATCGATTTTTATCGGATGATCGAACCACTGGTATCTGTATACCATTTTGATCGTCTCGTTGTGCTGATCTCTGCGGTATATTTATTTATGCGTTTTGAGATTTGGTACGCGACAGAAGCGATAAACTGTTCATTGTAACGGTATCCAAATAATGACCATACATTCCTCTTCGGTTTCAAAATTTAAAGCGTTGCTGGCCAAAATTAATTGCTTTGACTATCACTAACCCTTTTATATTCACGAGATTTATTTTTGCCTTTTTCTATTTTCAAAAAAAAAAAAAACTTTTAGTAGTTATTGCTAATCCTATCGGTTCAAGCTAAAATGAATGTTGACAGCCAAACCATTGAATTGCCTTCTCACGTTACTGCTTCCCACCCTTTGTCTCTTCCATTTCTTTTCCACCTTTTTCTTTTTCCACCAAGCCTTAAAAAAAAAAAAGAGATGATAATATGGCTGCTACTCTCGTGGTCTTCGCCTTTCCTTGCTTTCCTACCCTCCTCATGCCGAATACCTCCATTCCCATCATCTCCAGCCTTCCACCCCTCCGATCCCTAACCCTCTCGCCACGTCCCTAGGCTGAGAGCCACCTCAAACCGCCCTCACAACCCACCAGGCCTCAACCTCCCTTGCTTTTCCCGCCTCCGCGTGAAGCCGCTCGCGTCACCTCCCTAGTTTACTTCACGTAATGGCATGGCCCCACCCTCCATCCCCTCTATCCCGAGACAACCCACGGCCATGGTAGCCAACACCCAGCCGAAAGCAAACTACCCCATCACGCCTCTCCACCTTGCAGCCCAAAACCCGACTTCCTCCTTCCATTCCTGGCCGAACCCACTCGGCAGCGACCACAACCCATCAACCGAAACCCCAGACTGCAGCCGCCTATACCTCCGACCCCATCATCTCGTCGCCCCTACGTTCATCAGCTTGCTCCCACGTGCATCGCAACCCACCAGAACCGCCTCTTCCATCAAGCCTCCTCCAATGCTTCTGCCGACAGCCACCACCACCGCTTTTCCCTCCAACAACCGCAAGCAGGCTTCCACCATCTCCTCCGTTCACACTCAAAAGCCTTGCCTTGGCCGAGAGTTTTAGTTGCATTGTCAACATCATTATTCTCAGCCCGAGCATCTCTGTAAGGTATTATCTTCATATATATGAAATATTATGATGGGTTGGATTATATATATATGTATATAGTGTGCTGCGTGCGTTTTGTCTGTAGAGATATTTTGATCTTTGGATTTTTTTTTTTTTATATATATATGAGTTTATATATTGATTATATAAATAGTAATTTGCATGCAACAGTATACTATACACGTATGAAGGTAGCATAGTTTTTTAGTACTGTTATTAATTTGTTATATATATAATATATACGTGAGTGGTACATTGCTTTGTAAGTATATAAAAATTTTCTTAAATTTTGTTTGAACATTTTACTTGTTTTCGTATTGTGAGCAAAAGTATTTATATCCTATGTTAAAGTATATACTCAGATACTTAAATTTTCATTCATGGGTTAAGTATTGTTTAAAGTATAACTTGTATGGATACCTTGATTTTAAGTTTACAGTAGTTACAAAGTTATATGTAACAAATTTGTTGTTTATATAAAACAAGTTTATATATATAATCTGCCGAGTTCATATATATAAATTAAGTTTATATTGATATTTTAACTATTGATTTTTTTATATAAAAGTATGTAAGTTTAAATATACGTTTTAAAACTAATTTTGAAATATATATGTATATAAACCATATTTCATTTCAATCTATATCCAGCTGATTCTGATTTATTTCATCGATTCCTTATTATCAGCTATGTTCGTCAAATTCGTGTTCACCTTGCTTTGCTTTGGAAATCGTTGTTTGGATCGGTCGATTCGCGATTCAAAATCATAGCTTGTCGTGTTGTCTATCTTCTCTAACTCAAAAGGTGAGCACTCACTCACGATTAACATTCTTTTATTTATTAGATTTGATTTCAATTGAAACGACAATTGAAATATTGCTGCTGTTAGTTATTTACACTGTTATTACTGTATCAGTTCACCTGTGATATTTGACACCATTATCTGTTAGTTATTTATGTGATGATAATACAGTTTGGCTGATAATTGATTGATTGTTGATGTTTATATTGGACGTTAAATTGTTAATGTTAAAATGATAAATAGTATGAAATTGAACTTGATATAGGATAATTAAATGTTAAATTTGATTAAATGACATTTGTATAATATGACCCCTTTATCTGTTAAATTTATTGACACGTAGGATTGTTTAATTACATTTTGAACCACTGAATGTATGTTGTTATATTGATGATGTATGAAATTGTAAATATATGACAAGTGAAAACCGTAATGTAATAATCTCTAATCTACATGAAATGATAGTGTAGATTCTAGAAATAATTATATTAATTCGTACAAATAACAATGCGAATTAATACGGTTATTTCGGGATTATTTGAATTGATTATTGGATTGATATTGGTTGTTGTTATTGCTTGTTTATTTACTTTGACACCATCCCAGTTATCACACTGCAAGTTCCCTTTGATATGTTTTGATTTTGAATTGAATTGGGATCGGGTTGAAATGATAAATACCCAAATTGAACTTTGACTTAGGATAGAAAATTAAATAAAAACCCGATTGGTCAATAATTTGATTTGAAAATAAACGAAGATTTTATTTGAATAAAGAATATGGTTTTGAAATGAAGTTGAAATTGAATTTTTATTGAAAGGAAATGTTAATATTTAAAAATCTGAAACAGAATATTTACAATGTAATCAATGAAAGAATGTTGTTTAATTTGAGAAATGATTGAATTAAGTTTGAAATGATTTAATAATTAAGTTTGAAATTATAATTAAGTTTGAAATTATTAAACTTTGAAATTATTTAATAATTAAGTTTTGAATTATTTAATAATTAAATAAGATTGAATGATTTAATGATCAAATTGAATTGAATTCTTTAATAGGAGAAGTTGAACTTTTGAATAAGTGAATTTACTTCGTAAATAATTGAAATTGAGTTTTCTTTATTAATTAAGTTTTGGAAAATTATTTAAGTAAGTAAATAAGTGAAATTGAATTTCTTTAACAAGAAATAAAAATGTGATTTATTGAAATTAATGTAAGACTTGAAATTTAAAGAATTTGATTTGATGAACTTGATTTAAATAAATTTGTAAGTTTTGATTTAATGAAGTTGAACTTAAGAATTGATTTAATGAATTGGAAATTTAATAGAAATTGTTTTGAATGATAAAGTAACTTAACGAATATTGAATGAAATCGATAAATGAATTTGAAATTGATTTGAATGTTAAATAAAATTTGTTTAAATGATTTCGGAATTGAATCTTATATACGAATTTAAATTGATATTTGAATTGTTTTAAATAGAAATTGAAATTGAATTATAAGATTTTGAAAGTGTAATTTGGAAGTTTTGAAATGTAAATTTATGGAAATGGTTTGAAAGACAAATGAAATGCTGGTTTACGAATGGAAATTGAAATTGATTTGGTTTTTGAAATATATAAACGACCAATCGGTGTAATAATTACGAAAGTTATTAAAGGGACCGGGATCGGTAATGGATATACTCTCTATCTGAACCGAAACCACTTTAATAATTATACGCGGAGTGTTGATCCAGAACGAAGTGGATGGTTTTGATGAACGCGTTGACTGAAGAAAGAGAACGATTTTGGATGACCCTTGACATGACTAAAACAGGAGCCGCGCCGGGCCATTGAGGATCGCCATCTCTAGCGGACACACTTCTTCGATACCATATCTATTACTTTTGTGATTCGATTTGGGTGCACCCCTCGATTATGGGATTGTTGTTCGCGGTGTTAGGGTGGTAGCTGCTATGCCCAACATCAGTCCGGATCAGGCAACTGCTAGTATCCTAGTTGGTATCGCCTCATGTACCTTGTCATACTGATTATCCTATTCGCGACCACTACGATTTTGATTTGTACCTTTAGTATATGGATTGCCCTCTGGTGACTTCCGGTTTTGGGGAAACTACGGTCTTGTATATGCTTTTGGGAATAAACAGGTTAAGAGGTGTATGGGCCCTGCTTAACCCTACTTTGATATCTTTATATTACTGATAGACATTATCTACTTAGCGTACATTTCTACCTAGTAGATAGTTTAACGGATCCTTAAAGGATGGTTATTCCAAACATCCTTTGAGTTACTTGTATTTCAATTGCTATTTCACTTGAGTTGGATTTATTAATATAAGAATGTTAATCCTGACTCGAGTGTCTTGTGTTTTTGCTTTACGCTCGGGTCAGACTGAGTGTACCAGTATTCGAGACTCACCTTTGGAGTTGGAGCTTCGCTTGGAGATCCAGCAATCTATCCAGATTTCAGATATTCGATGGTTCCAGTGTTGTATTCTGATTTGTATCTGATGTATCGTGTTACTCTTCTGTTGTAAACTCTGATGTATTTTATATATTCATATAGTAGCTTCATGAACTACTATCTCTTTTATTTCCGCTGCATTTATTACTCTGTGTCTGTGATCTGTGATTATATCTATTTACTGTATATGTTCAGTTTTGCCAAATTTAAATTAACAACGCGGTATTTTGAGCAATTCAACTTCGGCATGAGTGTCTACCTATACACTTATAATGGATGCGAATGGTCCAAAATAGCGGGTCGTTACAACCAAAAGGCAAAGGAAATTGAGGAAAAGGAGAAAAGAGAAAGGGTGAAAGCTTAAGCGGAGCGTCTCCCGGTGCTAAGAAGAAACCAAGGAAGCAAAAGCAAAAGAAATAACTGTCAGCTAACTTGGTGTACGTAGTCTTACCTTTTAGTAATAGTTGCAGTCTATTTTGGTTTTCTGGCCAGCTTTGTGCGGATTTGCCCCTTTCTTTTGCTTTTGTTATTAGTGTTAAGAACACTCATACTTAGCTTCCTAAATTTCATGTGAGTAACAAAGGTTTTTTCTTCCGTTGACTCTTTATTCAAATTTTTCTGAGTAATTAAGAAATACGCTTTCCATTCAATGTACTTGTGAAAAATCTCTTGAAATCATGGTTGTTGGACCGAGTCTTCAGCATGTCCTGTACTTCGCTGTTCTTACGTCTCTCTAGCGAACATATATTAATTGTTAAAATGCTAACAGTGGACGTTGGTTGAGATTAGTCACTTGGGATTAGCAACTTAAGTACCCTTTTCTAGGATAATAATTTTCGATCTCACCAAACTCCGGGCACCAATTTTAGTTAATTACTTAGAATCGTAGTTCGTACATCCTCATCCAAGATGTTTATTTTCAATTACGCCTGACTCCGGGCATTGATGAAGGTTTGTAAATTTAATCCTGCCTTACGCCGGGCTTGGATCTTTCCTTCTGCCTACAACGGGTGGAGTATTGAGGGCTGGATGATCTTGTCACATCCATTTCGAATTATGCTCCTCCCTCCAATCCAAGGACAAGAGTTAAACAGACGAACAGTCGATTCACGTTCGTTTATGTTTATACTCCTACTCCTACTTTGGGAGCGAGAGTTAGTGTACGGACGACCGTATCACATCCGCTTTAAGCTAATACTCCTGCTCCTACTTCGAGAGCAAGAGATAGGGTATGGACAGTCGTATCGCACCCGGTTTAATTTTATACTCTTGCTCCTACTCTAGGAGAAAGAGTTAGTTTTCGGATGGGCTTATCACATCTAGTTTAGGTTTATACTCCTGCTCCTACTCTGGGAGGGAGAGTTAGGGTACAGACAGTCATATCACAACTGGTTTAAGTTTATACTCCTGCTCCTACTCCAGGAGCGAGAGTTAGGGTACAGATGGTAGTATCACATTCGGGTTAAGTTTATACTTTTGCTCCTACTCCGAGAGCGAGAGTTAAGGTATGGATGGTGGTGTCACATCCGTTTTGGTTTATACTCCTCTTGGCAGATCAAAAGTAGGAGTTAGCGAATGAACGATCAAGTCATATTCATTCTTAGTTTATACTCCAATCCATGCTTTAAAGACTGGAGTGGCTAGATGAATGATGGAATCACATTCACACAGTTCATGCTTCTGCCCACAAGTCAAGTGAAAATGTGGGTAAGTGGACAGTCAAGTTGCATCCTTTTTGGATTGAATTTTGAGCTTATCAAGCTCCAGGCAAGGCTATGTATTTTGTTAAACTCCAGGCATGAGCTTGAGAGTGAATGGTCGAGCCTCATCCACTCTGGATCACATTCTTACCCCCGAGTCAGGGACAAGAGTTGATTAATGAACGGTCGAATCACGCTCGCCTCGATGGAACTCTACAGGTTCGTCCATGGGTCATGGAGTTTTGGTTAGTATCTATACTTAATGGCAGTCGTCGCTCTGGCGGAATTCGTGTGCCATTCATGCTTTACGATATGCTATCTAGGGTCAGTCTTCCCTGCATATACTAGCATAATCGGCATATTGATTCTCTATGGGTACTTCTCATGTAGAATCGCTTTAGTAAGGGATATCAACTTGGGGAAATACCCCAGTCATCATTAGTCCAGCCTTAGCTTTCTTTTACAAGCCATCGTACCATTTTAGTCAAACCTAGTTCTTGAGAGCATACTAGTTGACGGTAGTCATAATCTACCCCATGGGTCCGACCCGATAAGCAACCTCGAGTTAAGACATGGTGCCTTAGTTCTCCCACCTCTGGGAGGACAGTTTGGTCAACGGTTCCCTGTTTATTCCTTTTCAGCAATTCAATAGCAACCTTTTGATTTCCTATGCCTTGGTGTCAAAGTGCGTTCGGATTGTGCCCTATCTCCAGCCTGAAAATCCAACCCATGGTGTGTAGGTTTGGAACCAACCTCTATGCCTTGGTGTCTATTGATCATGGAGATCGACAAAGTATTGCATAGTATCATAGGAAATGAACTTAAAACAGGCTCTTGGCATCGTCAATTGTGAGTGGAAGGAGCGGGGTTCAATGTAGATGAAGACTTGGGGATCAGTACCAAGCTCCTGGGTGGGGGATCAGTATCTATCCCTTACATGGAGAAATTCAGCATATGGGCTCGACATTGATCCCTAGGTGGGGGATTGGTACATATTCCATACTTAGTTAAATTCAACATGCGGGATTGATATTGATCCCTCGGTGGGGGGATTGATACTTATCCCATACTTAGTCAAATTTAGCATGCGAAATCGGTACTGATCCCTAGGTGGGGGATTAGTACCTATCCTATACTTAGTCAAATTCAACATGCGGGATCGGTATTGATCCCTAGGTGAGGGATCCGTACATATCCCATAGTTAGTCAAATTCAGCATGCAGGATCGATATTGATCCTTAGATGGGGTATCAGCACCTTTCACATACTTGGAGATTTTCTGACTTTGGAATTTTTCAAAATGGTTTGCCTCCACTCCCATGGTTGGCCAGATGATGAGGAATTCCAATATATGAATAAGGATTCTACTCCCTCTTAGTCCTGTTGAGGTAGATATCCACCTGGTTCATCGGGTTTCTATTTTCAAGGATCTGCATGGCTATCTTGCAATTCTTTCATCATTCTCTCTAAGTCGATCTGATTATGTCAATGAGATTCTGGACATCCATGGGTCCTTGCTGCATGGCGACAGATTTATCTTTCCTAAGACCCAATAGTGATGGCTTCCTATAGACTTTGCTCAAATCTTAGTAGCATAAAAACTGCTAGAGAAGAAACTGGGTATCTTCCCTGGTAGGGCATAGCAGAAAGCTTCTAATAGATCTTTGAAAATCTGAGTTGTAAAATTAAAGAGAGGAAAAATTAGATCTATCTCCTGAATATAAGAAAACCAATAGTAGATGATGGATCTAAGTAGCCTGAGATTAGAAGTTCTTAGTGAAAGCACCAAAATGTTTGACCCAAAAATGACACAAACCCCCAAAAGAATAAGAAAGTAGAGATTAAATGAAGAAAGCAAATGAAAATAGAGTAAAAACAAGTACACATAAATTTGTAGTGGTTCAGCAATATTGGCCTAGGTCCACTTGAATGATTTTATTGCTTTTTGCACTAGTTTTTGTAATTACAAGTAGGAGGCATTAGCAGGGATCCCAGAATACAATGGAGTTTGTGTGTAGCAGTAGCATAAAGATCCTTAGAATGAACCATGCCACCTGTATTTATAGGGATAAATGACCAAATTTCTAACTGATATTTCGCCTACAGATCCTCAAAATGAAGATGAAATTCTCTAAAATATCTCGACCCCGGACCCCCTAAGGTTGAGGATGGTTTGGTCCTTATGTATGCATCATAGGGTCCTGCTACTTCTTGTTTTGGATCATCTTGATGTTAGCTTCAAGTTTCCATGGTTGTTTTGCATAGTCCCCTAGGTGTTTTTTGGTCCAAGTGACGGATCTATAGAAGGCTGAATTGCTGCTTTAGACTGTTTATGGAGATTGTCAATACGACGCATTGGAACCTTGAAACAACACTTGAATCAGGCTCTATGCAGATAGAGAAGAGTGCTATTGTAACGACCCGGAATTTTTGTCGTCTTAAGTTTTGAATATTAATTTTTAATTTTCAATAATACGGTATTTTAATCAAATAAAAATCCCCGTTAAGTAACAATTGGTAATAATATATAGTTTTAAACCAAGATAATATTTTGAATTTCCAGATTTTTATTTATAAAATAGGAAATTGATTTAATTGGAATTTCTCATATATGTGTATATATATATTCAGAACAACAGAATTTATATATATATATATAATTTGGAAACAAATTCATAGCAAATGAATGTAGATGAATAAGAAGAATATATTATAAATAGAAATGATTTTTGGCTTATGAACAATATAATGTATTATAAATAGAGAGAGTTAAAAATTGGATTTTTCTTATATATATATATATATATATATATATATATATATATGCACATATTAGTTAAGAAGGATGTGTGTATATATATAAGTTCAAAAAGGAAATATATACAATACCTATAAACAAATAAATATTGTATGCTAAAAACAATGTAAATAAAGAAGTAAATATATAAGAGAATATATATATATATATATATATATAAATAGGTGATGATAGAAATGAGAAAAGTTTATATAATCATTTTTTAAGAGATCTTTTACAAAAAAATAATGTTTTGACAAAAATGTTATTATTAAAAAGATTGTATAGCAAAATTTTCATTTGCTTTGAAATATACATTTTTTATTATAAAAGAACTGTAAAACATAAATGTTATCTTATAAGAAAAAAAATGTGATTTAATATATATATATATATATATATATATATAATTAAAAATTTAAAAGGGTATAGCTTGTACATACGAAACCCGATTATCGCAATTCTTTTTGCGACGGGTTCGTATCGTCGAGTACTTCATTTTCTTGAAGCCCGTTGTCTTATTTGACTTAGTGATAATATATGGTATTGTAGAACGATCGAGTTTTAAATATAAAATGTTAAATTATATATGTATTTTGTAAATTTTAAAATGTCATAACTAACGCATATGAATTCTGATTGAAGCGAAATTCATTGCGATGGGTTCGTATCGACGAACACTACATCGTCATATGAATGGTTGTCGATTTTGAATAAGTGAAAAATTATGATATATTTAAACGGATAGAAATTTAATCAACCGATTTAAAACAAATATCATCGTTTAAATTCATATGACATGTCTATTGAAGTTATTTTCCTAGATAAAAATAACGATGAGTTAATTTATGTTAATTACAATGATTTGACATCTGTTTAGCGGAATAAAAAACCATTCCGCTAATTATATTAAATTGGACCCCTGTTAGCATGATATATCACTGTTCTGCCGCTATACCTGAAATGTGTGTTTTTTGACATTGACTAGCGGAAATAAAACCCTGTTGTGCTATTATATTTGTACGGACATCTATTTATTATCCTGATAATTATATTAGGCAATATGATGTTGGATTGGTTGTTAAAAATAGATTGATACGAATATTTGTATATGTTATTCTGGATTGTTATGGAATGAATGGTAACTCGATTAAGTACCATTGAAATTAAGAGCCTTTTTCAAATTTGAAAGTTGAGTTTAGAACCCAAATTGTTTTAAGGTTAATTAATAATTATTAATGATATTTTAGATACAACTAATAAATATTTTGATAATGATTTAAAGTTAATTGTTTTATTATTCTTAAAAGTTATTTAAAAGTATTTAACTATTGTTTCAAAGCTATCTAATTATTTAAAAATGTTTAAAGAACATTTAATTATTAATTAAAATTATTTTATGGTGATTCGTTTAAAGTTATTTATAGTGATTTGTTTAAAGTTAATTATTACTTAAGGATTAATTAATATTAGGATATTATTATTATTCCAAAGGTAATTTGTTTAAATATTAATTATGTTTTAAAAATAATATATATTATAGTAAACTGTTATAAAAGAGTATTTTTCCTAAATTAGACTTGGAAAATTTATATAGAAACTTTATAAGTATTATTTTGAGATAATTATTAAATAAATTTTTCAGGGAGTAATGGTATACTTTCATGGCGTAATCGGGAGGTAGAGACTGTCTACAGTTAAGTTGGATTTCTCTGGGATAGAGACGTGATCTTTGAGGTGCGAATCCATGGTTGATACCGCGAAGTACTTTCCATATTTATTTAAAAAGGTTTTTAAATATCATTAAAGGAAATGGTTTGTGAATATATTTATTTATGTGAAGTAAGTATATACTTTTTGATAAAGAGAATTAATTTAATTAAATTTTAAGTTAAATAAGGCTTAGTATTTTCAGTAGAAAATGGAATCTTTGATTGAATGATTGTTTATTTGATAGTTAAATAACCGACTATCAAATCTAGACCAAAACGTAACTTTGGAAATATTTAGTGGAAACATGGGAATTATATGGTACAGTTACCGTTGAGGTGCTATATTGTACGTATAAACTCTTTTCGTTCTCCTATGAAGATTATAAGGAAATCATGTAATTCTTACGGATCGCATATATGTTACTAATGTGCAAGTGTACTAATAGTATAGCAAAGATATATGCAAATAGGTAAATGTAAATAGAAATAAAACGATCACACCAGAGTTTTTATACTGGTTCGGACCTCCCGTCCTACGTCCAGTCCCGAAGCTCCCCTTCGGTATTTCACTATCCAAATACCCTCGCTTTACCTGGAGGAACAGGTCTTTTTACAATAACGTTTTTGACAATCTTGTGTTCTGATCAACACTGATATTGACTGATAATACACAACTTCCTATAATCTCCTTTGAGTGATTGTGTAAGTGTGAGAGCGCAAATTTGAGGAAGAATATAACCAATATAAACAGTGGTTATAGTTTGATTTGAGAATGTTAGAAATTAAGTTTCAGAAATCGACTTGATAGAGATAATTCAAGAGAACAGAAATCAGTAAGTTAAGTAAGTAATTCTCAAATCAATTTGATACTATTTATAGGATTTGAAGAGTTATGATTGAAGAGAAGTGACTGGAAACCATTGATGAAAGGTTGCAACTATTTGTAGAAGAATAAGTTTAATTTTATGGTTTCGTAATCTTTCAAAAATAGAGCCGTTAAAAAAAATATCCGTAACCAGACGTCTGCAGTATAGATCAGACGTCTGGAGTATGTTTTAGAAATTTTTCCGAAACTAACTGCAGACGTCTGACTGTTGACTGCAGACGTCTGAGCATGTAGATTCCAGATTTCTTATGTGAGTCACTTCATTGGAGATTGTACATTTACTTCTATATAAAATATTCTTCTTGTAATCTTCAAATCATAGTTTCTTTGATGTGCTGGATATCTTGAATACCTGCATATGTTAGTGTATATGTATATATATGATATTGTATAGTTGTTATCATTGAAATCATAGAATGGAGGTTCCAACATTCTCCCCCGTTTTGATGATGACAACTATATAATATTATGTTAGAGATATGAACATATTTAATCCCCCTAATTATGTTATCTCCCCCTGAATATGTGCAAGTTATATTTTTCTCCCCCTTTGTCAGAATCAAAACAGAATGAATGCATATAAATATGACAGAGTTCAAACTAGTTAATACATACGAAACACAGAAACAAAGGAAAGAAATATATAGATATATTATTCTCCTTCATAGACGAATGCTCCTCCATAGCCTCCATAGGATGAACCATAGGATGAATAAGGATCATATGAAGAAGAATTCCATTGTTGATATTGGGATGAAGGTTCTTCTTGAATTGTAAGTCCTTGCAAAGCCTCATATGGTAGATATGATTCCGTAGGCTCGTTATGGTCATCGCTATCCTCTTCGGTTGAGTTATCATAATCTTCTTCTTCTTCTTCGTTGATAACCATTTTACCTTTATTAGTTGAAGAAGAATGACATAATCCTTGTCGTGGAGTAGGAGCATGAGGAGTAGGAGACGGTGATGATGACGAACTTGAACTAGATCTGCCTCTAAACTTCTTCATTATCTTTCCTAGGCTCGAAACTACTTTGTCAAGAGTTTTCTCTACTTTGGTCATTCGTGTAGAAAAAGATCTTTCAAGCTTCTTTTGGTTTTGTGCTAAAATGGATTGGTTGTGTAATAACACATCATTAATCGACTCGTTTGATGCAAGTGTTGGTTGAATTTCCAATATGTCGGAGTCAGAATAGTATTGTGTTGTTGGCTAAGATGAAGAAGTTGGTTGTTGATGTGGTGGAGAAGATTGCGACCGGTTCTCCCATTATTGGAAAGATATGATTGGAGGTGGTGTTTTCGGGAGTTGCATTAATGAAATAAACCGTTTACCTCCATCTTTTGTTGGGATTTCTTCAAAAGTAGATAGATATGAATGTATTTCAAATGCCGTTAAAATTCGCATAATGTATGCGGCATATGGAATGGATTGTTTGGGATTATTCCAAAAATCTTTTATTTGAGTCAAGATAAATTGTGCCCAATTTACCGAGATATTACCAAATATTGCATATAATGCCTTATGATCATTTTCGTATACAATCTCATGACTACCAAGTCTAGGAATAATAGTATTGATTATCATTCGATTGAGTATTCTAGCTCGGGGTCGTAGAAAGTTTGAGCGCCATTTCATATTATCTTCCCATATAAGGTGTGTAATTCTATTTCTAGGTTTTCCTAGCATATCGGGTATATCATCAAATGTCGTACCTTCACAATTACAACCTAGAATTGCTCCAATTGTTGGAATATCAAGTCTTATAAATTTCCCATAGACGGATGTCCAAAGTATATCATTACTTTCTTCTTCCAGTGACAAACCAGCACTTGACAAATTTGCATAAAATAGGTAAATAGCTAGAGGATCACTATTTACCGAATTTATGTTAATGTTAATTAAGGAAGAGCAACCGGATGCTTGAGTTAGTTGATAGAGATTGTATTCTACCGGATGATGAATATTGTAGAATGGGCCATTGTGAATCTTTTTCTTTTTGATGGATTCAAATCTTTTGATTGTTGCTTTTTCATGTCTCATCCATTGTAGAATTTGTGCTTCGGAGACGAGGTTTGCTGAGGATGATGATTGAGTTTGCTTTTGTCTCTTAGAAGCTACTTTCTTTGGTGCCATTGATAAGAATTTGAAAGGATTTTGAGAACTAGGATTGCTAGGGTTTTGATAAAAAATGGAGGCTGGTAGAAATGAGATGGGGAGATTAAAACAGGTTATATAGAGGGGCAAAAATAGTGTTTTTCAGATGTGAAAATTTTATCCCGAGTGTTCCTGTAGACATCTGAGGTAAAGATCCAGACGTCTGGCAGTGGGAAAATTTTTGAGCCGAGAGTTCCTGTAGACGTCTGAGATATAGAGGCAGACGTCTGGTTTAACAGATTTTTTGTTTGTTCCTTTTATTTTTGTATTTTGTAATTCGGGTGGATTTTTGTTATATGTTTCTTGTTAATTTAATGCAAGAAATAGAAATTTTATTCAAACACATAAATATATATAAAAAAATATGATAGATATACAGATAATAAAAAAATTATATAATAGAGTGAGTTAATTATTTCCAGATGGACCTCCTTGCCCCCATGAGTTTGGTTCATCCTTGATGTTTGGATCATACATTGGTCGAATGGGCGACCAACGATTGGGATGAACAGGGGAAGGAGTACGTTGAATACTGTTAACTGTATCTTTCTTTGGAGAACGTCCACATATTTTTGCAATGTGACGAGTTAAGAAATTCAATTGTTCTCCTTGACGTCGCTGTTCCCAGGCCATTTCCTTTTGAAGACCAAGGCTCTCCCGCTGAAAATGATGTAAATCGTCAATCTGATAGTCATCGGTTTGCATGATTGTTCCCTGAAATTCAATTGCAGATTTTATTTTCTTTCCTTTAGGTGAATATCCAGTTGTAGCTTCCTTTGGAGGGGTCGAGATTCTTAGAGAACCTTTATAGCGCGGAGGCGGAGCATTATCTGGATATTGAACGGTGAATCCGGGTGGAATAACATAGCGGTCTGGGTGATGGACATCAGGGAAGTTAGATGGTGGTGATGGAACGGTATAAGCGGATGAAGAATGATTAATTGAAGAATATTCATTTGGAGATGAAGCAGAGTTATAAATTTCTTCGTGGGAAGACATTTTAGTTTGTAAGATAGATATAGTGATATAAGAATGAAGCTTGAATTTATATATGTGTGTGATATAAAAATAGTAAAAAGTAAAAATTGTTGAACCATATTTTACGCAATTAAAACTAACCATTTGTTAGAGGTATATTTGAGAGAATTTTAAACCACCAAAAAAAAACTGTTTTACTATAAATGAAATATATATATATATATATATATAATTTTTATTAAGATTTTTTTTTATATATTTACAGTAAAAAAAATTATACTCTACTCTAGTTCGGTTAAGGAGCAAATTCCTAAATTTCTTCTTAGTTTAATAAAAGTCATTTCATTCAATGGTTTAGTAAAAATGTCTGCAATTTGATTTTCGGTACTTACATATTCTAGGTTGATTGTTCCCTTTTCGACATTATCTCTTAAGAAATGATGTCTTATATCAATATGTTTTGTTCTAGAATGATTTATTGGATTTTTAGATAGATTAATCGCACTTGTATTGTCACAATAAATTATAGAATTATTCAATTGACTACCGTAATCTCGTAATGTCTGTTGCATGTATATTACTTGAGCGCATGCTAGAGCGGCAGAAATGTACTCAGCTTCACAAGTAGATAAAGACACACAATTTTGTTTTTTGCTAAACCATGAAACTAGTGATTGACCTAAAAAATGACATGTACCACTTGTACTTTTTCTATCCATTTTGTATCCACCAAAGTCTGCATCACTATAGGATACGAGTTCGAATGAATTATTTTTCGGATAAAATAAGCCGTAATCCGTTGTATTTATTAAGTAACGGAGAATACGTTTTATTGCACGATGATGTGATTCTTTTGGTTGTGCTTGAAAGCGTGCACATAAACATACACTCATCATTATATCGGGTCGACTGGCAGTTAAGTAAAGAAGAGATCCTATCATACTTCTAAAAAGTTTTTGATCGAAATCTTTACCATTTTCATCTTTATCCAAGTGAGTAGTGGTACTCATTGGTGTTTGTTTACTAGACGTTTTACTCTTACCAAAATGATTTAATAAATCTTTACAATATTTTTCTTGATTTAGAAAAATTCCATTTTCTAGTTGTTTTATTTGTAATCCTAAGAAAAAATTTAATTCTCCCATATGTGACATTTCAAATTCGTTAGTCATTATTTGAGAAAATTCTTTACATAAAAGTTCATTTGTTGATCCAAAAATTATATCATCAACATAAATTTGTACTATTAAAATATCATTTTGCTTTTTCTTAATAAACAATGTTGTATCAATTTTACCAATTTGAAAACCAGATTTTAATAAATGAGATTTTAAGCGATCATACCAAGCTCGAGGAGCTTGTTTTAAACCATATAGTGCTTTATTAAGTTTAAAAACATGATCCGGGAATTTTCATGAACAAACAACGGGGGTTGTTCAACATAAACATTTTCTTTTATAAACCCATTTAAAAAAGCACTTTTAACATCCATTTGAAAAGGTTTGATATTATTATGACACGCAAAAGCAAGTAAGATCCGTATTGCTTCGAGACGTGCTACTGGTGCAAAGGTTTCTTCATAATCAATTCCTTCTTCTTGATTGTAACCTTGTGCGACTAGTCTTGCTTTATTTCGAACAATATTACCGTTTTCATCTGCTTTATTTTTGAAAACCCTTTTTGTTCCTATTACAGATTGATCACTTGGTCGGGGTGTAAGTTCCCAAACATTATTTCGTTCAAATTGATTTAATTCATCTTGCATTGCTAAAATCCAAGAATCATCAGTAGATGCTTCTTTATAGTTTCTAGGTTCAAAGTTAGATATAAACGCTACTTGACTCATTTGATTTAGTTGATTTCTAGTCGTTACTTTAGACTCTAAGTTTCCTATAATATTATTTATGGGATGAGCTTTTAGAATTCGTGGCGGTGATTTTGATATATTAATGTTGTTATTTTCATTTGAAATTTGTTCTGAGTTTATATCTTGTTTTTGTAAGACTATTGGAATTTCTTCATCGTCAATTTTTGATTTAACAAAAAAATCTTCATCGAAGGATACATGTAAACTTTCTTCTATTAGGTTTGTTCGTTTATTAAAGATTTGATATGCTTTACTTCTATCAGAATATCCAATAAATATTCCTTCATCAGCTTTTGCATCGAATTTTCCAAGATTATCTTTTGTGTTTGGTATAAAACATTTTGAACCAAATACTCTAAAATATGTTATTTTGGTTTTCTTTTATAAAACATTTCATAACACGTGTGTTTAGTCATAGGCCTTAAAGTTACACGATTTAAAACATAACATGCCGTTGCGACTGCTTCTGCCCAAAAATTCTTTGGTAAGTCACTACTGTTTAATAATGTCCGTGCACATTCTTGCAAAGTACGATTTTTTCTTTCAACAACACCATTTTGCTGTGGTGTTCGGGGGAATGAAAAATTATGACTGATACCCTTTTTATTACAAAAATTTGTAAATAATTCATTTTCAAATTCTCCACCATGATCACTTCGTATATTTTTTATTTTTAAATCCGTTGAGGTTTTAATTCGTTTAGCAAAAATTTTGAACATTTCAAAAGTATCACTTTTATGTTTTAAGAATAAAGTCCAAGTATATCTTGAATAATCATCCACAATAACGAAAACGTATTTACTATGATTTATAGATCGTACTTGAGTTGGTCCAAATAAGTCTAGATGAAGTAATTCAAGTGGTTGTTTAGTGGAAATTTCTTTTTTTGATTTAAAAGAACTTTTAGTTAATTTGCCTATTTGACATGCATCACAAAGATTCTTAACTTTAAAACTAATCTTAGGTAAACCTCTAACTAATTCATGTTTAGCTAATTTATTGATATTTTTAAAGTTTACATGACAAAAACGTCTATGCCATAACCATGGATCATCATGATTAGTTGCTAAGCATACATTATCTTTATGATTAATATTCATGTTTAGAATATAAATATTTTGTTTTCTAAATCCTTCGAATACTAAACTTTTATTTTGATCATAGATGTTGCACTTATCTTTTTCAAAATCAATTTTAAAACCTTTATCACATAATTGACTAATACTAAGAAGATTATGTTTTAAATTTTCTACTAGTAAAACATTTGTAATTATAGGAGATGTAGATATACCTAGATTGATGACTTCTCCAATGCCAATCACAAATCCTTTGGAGTTATCTCCGAATGTTACTGTTCCGCCATCTATATCTTTGATATTTGTAAGCATGGCTTTATTTCCTGTCATGTGCTTGGAACATCCACTATCTAGTATCCACCTCTCTTTTCTCTTATTCTTATTTTTGAGTACCTATAAAAAATAATAAAAAATTAATTGGTACCCATTTCTTCCGTTAGGGTCCTAAGGATTAGTAGGGGTAGGTAGCCATACCCATGATGATTTAGGACCTTTAAACAAATAATTATTGTTATGAACTACTTTTTCCAAATATTCAGTTATAAATTTCTTTCTAATCAAATTATTATTAGTTTTTGGAATCCAGATTTTAATATTTTTAGATTCGTTGTTTTTATGATATATCCTAGATTTCTTGAATTTAGTGTAGAGAGAACTATACTTAGTTGTAACATTCAAATTTTGTTTCTTGGTTTTGTCTTGATTTTTAATAAATCCTAATCCACTTTTATTTCCTGATGGTTTAGAATTCTTAATTAAACTTTCTAAATTTTGTTTCCCTTTATTAAATTTTGAAACATTATTTGTTATCTTTTCTCAACTATTTTTCAAGTTAGATATTTCAATATTGTCAGATTCTATCCTTATTTTAAAATCAACATTTTCTTTTAAAATGACATCCTTTGTAGTTACTACTTTTTGTAACTCATGAATTAAATCAGAATTACTTGTAGTCAATTTTTTACATTCATCTTGAGCTAATTCTAATTCTTCTTCTAGAATTGTTTTCTCATCTTTTAACATTCCGATTTCTAATTCTAATCGAGCAAATTTTCCTTTGTATTCTTTGATCAATTTTTTTGATTCTCTAAATTTATCGTCTAATTCCATACTTATTTCAAGTAATTCGTTATAAGATAAATCGGAAAGTACCTCATCAGTGTTAGCCATAAAGCAAACATTTGCTTGTTCAGAATCGCTCTCACTATCTGATGATGATGAATCAGAATCGTCCCATGTTACTTGAAATGCTCTCTTCTTTTTCTTGATATCGAATTTGTTCTTTCTTTTATCATTGTTACCTTGAGGACAATCCTTCTTCATATGTCCGAACTTATCACATCCATAACATTTGATTGAAGTTAAATCAATTGTTTTTGAATTTGAATTTCCTCCATTTCGAAACTTTGTCATTTGCTTGAATTTCTTGAATTTGTTATAGTTCTTTGCTATGAACACAATTTCATCTTCTTCGAGATCTGAATTCTCATTATTGGCTTGAAAAGCAATATTTTTCTTTTCTTGATTTGCTTCTTTTCGTGCCTGCAGGTTAGCTTCGTATGACATCAAATTTCCTATTAATTCTTCAACTTTGAGTTCGGAAAGATTATTAGCTTCTTCAAAAACCAAAACTTTTCTTTCCCATTCAGTAGTCAAAGAATTTAAAATTCAAGTGACCAGTTTAAATTGAGTAAATTTTACTCCTAGAGCCATAAGATCATGTTGAATAGTTTGAAATCTCATGTACATATCACTTATAGTTTCATTGATTTTCATTTTGAATGATGAAAACTGATTTTGTAGAATTGAAATCTTTGTTTGTTTAACTTTTGTAGTTCCTTCATGAGTAACTTGAAGTGTATGCCATATATCATATGAAGTGGTGCATAACATAACTCTCGAAAATTCATTTTTATCAAGTGAGCAGAATAAAAGATTCATAGCTTTTGCATTATTTCCAGCTAAAAGTTTTTGTTCTTCTGTCCATGTGTTTCTAGCAGTGGTTGGTGCTTCATATCTAGTTTGAGTTGTTTCCCAAACATCTAGACTGGTAGACTCTATAAAAATACGCATACGTGTAGACCAATATGCATAATTTGAACCAGTGAATAATGGAGGACGTGCAGTAGATTGACCTTCTTGAAAAGTACTTGCCATATTAGTGATAATTCAACTACGTGTTACTGTAACTTGAATTGAACTACGCTCTGATACCAAATGTAATTTTTACGGATCGTATATATGTTACTAATGTATAAGTGTACTAATAGTATAGCAAAAATATATGCAGATAGGTAAATGTAAATAGAAATAAAACGATCACACCAGAGTTTTTATACTGGTTCGGACCTCCCGTCCTACGTCCAGTCCCGAAGCTCCCCTTCGGTATTTCACTATCCAAATACCCTCGCTTTACCCGGAGGAACAGGTCTTTTTACAATAACGTTTCTGACAATCTTGTGTTCTGATCAACACTGATATTGACTGATAATACACAACTTCCTATAATCTCCTTTGAGTGATTGTGTAAGTGTGAGAGCGCAAATTTGAGGAAGAATATAACCAATATAAACAGTGGTTATAGTTTGATTTGAGAATGTTAGAAATTAAGTTTCAGAAATCGACTTGATAGAGATAATTCAAGAGAACAGAAATCAGTAAGTTAAGTAAGTAATTCTCAAATCAATTTGATACTATTTATAGGATTTGAAGAGTTATGATTGAAGAGAAGTGACTGGAAACCATTGATGAAAGGTTGCAACTATTTGTAAAAGAATAAGTTTAATTTTATGGTTTCGTAATCTTTCAAAAATAGAGCCGTTAAAAAAAATATCCGTAACCAGACGTCTGCAGTATAGATCAGACGTCTGGAGTATGTTTCAGAAATTTTTCCGAAACTAACTGCAGACGTCTGACTGTTGACTGCAGACGTCTGAGCATGTAGATTCCAGATTTCTTATGTGAGTCACTTCATTGGAGATTGTACATTTACTTCTATATAAAATATTCTTCTTATAATCTTCAAATCATAGTTTCTTTGATGTGCTGGATATCTTGAATACCTGCATATGTTAGTGTATATGTATATATATGATATTGTATAGTTGTTATCACTGAAATCATAGAATGAAGGTTCCAACAAATCCGTCCACTAACGGTTAGGAGATGATCTCCGATCTTATTCTCGTTTGTTTATTTCCTTAAGAACCGGGGTTAGGTTTACCAGAAATATCGAAAAGTTATTTCGAAGAGACCGGGATTGGATAACTTATCCGAAAACCACTTCGATCCAACAAATATGTTTTCAAAATGAAGACAAGAGCATGAAATCGAAGATGGAGCATGCAGTGCAAGGGCTAATCGCTATTAATCCCGAGGATGATTCCAAAACGGATGTAGTAGGAATAGTTTCTTCGGTTTTGTTCAGACCTAGAACGGACTCGTATGGATGAATGCTATCAGTACATTGTCATTAGAGGACAATGAGCATTCAAAGTATAATTCCTTAATAAAGGTAATCGTAGCCTTAGGCCTCATCAACCGGAATGAATGAAAATCAGGGGAGATGCAGCAAGGCTAAGTGGGTCACTCCCAATTACGGTATGTTTATCACCTTTCTAGATACCCTCGGATATTATTACTACGGTGCACGGAAGAACTCGGTAAGGGTGGGAACACTCGGGGTGATAGCATATTCGGTACTATCCAGGTTAGGAGTAGAACCGATCTTGTGTTGTAAGGGATCCCGACGAGGTCCTCAGTATATTATTCTAGACGTGTACTTTGATAGGTGGTACCCAAGTGCCTAGTCATTGTATGGAATCCATTCTCCAATAAGCGCCCGGGGTGATAGCATATTCGGTACTATCCAGGTTAGGAGTAGAACCGATCTTGTGTTGCAAGGGATTCCGACGAGGTCCTCAGTACATTTTTCTAGACGTGTACCGGGATGTATATTTTACTTTGACCTCTAGACACTACTGTAATATCACTGGATTTTCTATAAAAGGGTTTTGGTTACCGTAAGTGATGTAGCTCAGGCCAGGAATGAAGGCATAAGTCGTAACCGAGTTATCAGAGCAAAGGACATAAGTCGTGACCGACTTATGGAAGACGAAGGTATAAGTCGTGACCGACTTAAGAAAGGCGAAGGTATAAGTCGTGACCCACTTAAGGAAGATATACGTCGTCTCCGACTTATAGAAACAAGCATGAGTCGTGACCGACTTAACTGGAGAGAAGACATAAGTAGTGACCGACTCAACTCGAACGAGCTACGACCTAAAACTACAAGAGGAGCAACACGAGGTGGAAAATGTGAAGGCTTAAGTCGGCAACGACTTAAGGGAAGTGTTTTGATTAATATACGACTTAAGGAAAGTGATAGGTCGGCACCGAGTTACGACTTATTTAAGTCGGTCGAAATTTTAAGTCGCGAAAGCCCTGATGCCATTGGATGATCTGCCGAGTTAACCTCCACCATTGGTTCCTTTGAGTCGCCGCATGTTTTTAAGTCGTAGTAGCTGTTGCCGTTGTTTTCTCTACCGCTTAAATCTGGACCGTTGATGATGAAGTCACTGCTATTGATAAGTTGTGAGAAGATGTTAAGTCGGCAACGACTTAAGTAAGTCATAAGTCGGTTGTAATGCACATGTATGTTGAGTCGCGTCATTTATAAGTCGTATGTCGTCTGAAGTCATAAGTCGTTCTGTTTGAAGGCAAGTGTTGTATCGGTTGTGCCTTAAGTCGTCACCGAGTTAGGCTAAGTCGTAGGTCGGAAGTTATAACTCGGAACCGACTTAATACTTGTAATTTTTGTTGTTTTTTTGTGTGAGTTGTAAAATGCCTATAAATAGGCCGAGACTCTCATTTGTAAAAGGTTGTTGATTTTTGAATAAAATTCTCTTTTGATTGCTTTGTGCTTTCATTCAAATTGGTAGTTGAGTGTAATCTCCTATCTCCTCTTTCGGTTAATCGAGTGCGCTCGATTCAACGATTGTAGAAGCCGATTCGCGGAATCAAGTGCGCTTGATCAACGCTTGAAGAATTGAAGATCTTTGAACCCGGTATCGTGCGCGATCAACGAGTTCGAGATAGCTAGAGTTCGGTATCTTCGGATCAACGAATTCGGGCAATTCAGCATTCATCAATCCATCGACTGCTACTTTCACCGATCTACATTGTTTTGAATTATCCGCTGCGTCAGTTTTGGTATCAAAGCTTGTTCTAGCCAATCATAGCTAGATCGAGACTTGGAACCTAATCATTTTGAAGTTTGAAGAGAAGCCGAGTGCTTGAAGTGTTAAGCCGTGGCCGAGAAGAAGAAGAGTCATCATTTTTTTGAAGATTATTTGATCGGATTTGCATTGGAGGCCGAAGCTTTGTCCATCGTGTTCATCGCGATTTGCTACAAAGTGGAAGTTTTCGATCCGTTTCATTTTGGATCAAAATCCGGAAAGTGTTTGAATTTGAAGTGTTGAAGAATTTGTGAAGTTTTCAAGTATGCCGCCAAGAAGAGCTAATCGCCACCAAAACGTAGAAGCTTTATATCGAAGAGAAGAGGCTGATGAGATGGAACAAAGAATCAATGAGAATTTTAGTGAGAAGCTTAATGAAGGAATTGGCCGGTTAGAGAGGCTTATGACGGAAATGAATCAAAATCGGAGAAGGGTTTCACCAGAATCTAACCATGTAGGTAGTAGAGTCTCGCCACATTCCAATCGAGACAGAAGTGTTGAAAATGATCAAGGACGTGGGAGGAACGTGAATGATCGTGAACGGAGGAATGTTGATAGAAGGGATGATGGTGGAAGGCGTAATGGTAGTAGAGATGTTGGTGGTCAGAATCGACATCGTTATGCATCTGATTTTGAAGAGGAATATGATGGTGGTAGTATTCAAGGAAGAGGACAAGGAAGAAACTATTCTGAGTATGATCACAAGTGGGAATCGGGGATGAAGACAGAAATTCCTGAATTCAAGGGTGGTATGCAAGCAGAGGAGTTTCTAGATTGGGTAGCTAATGTTGAAGAAATTTTTGACTTTAAAGAAGTTCCAGAACATCGTAGAGTGAAGTTGGTTGCTACGAGGCTGAGGGGTAGAGCTTTGGCATGGTGGCAGCAAACCAAGCTTACACGTGAACGTATGGGGAAGTCAAAAGTTGAATCTTGGGAGAAGATGAAGAAATTGATGAAAGCAACGTTCTTACCTTACAATTATCAATCTTTGATGTATCAACGTTTGCAAAACTTGAGACAAGGGACGAAAACTGTGAATGACTATGCTGATGAATTCTATCAACTCATTGCAAGGAATGATATTATGGAAACAGAAGAGCAGCTGACATCTAGGTTCATTGGAGGATTGAGAATGCAGATTCAGGATATGGTTAATATGTTCGATCCAAGATCTATGGCAGAAGCACATCAGAAAGCGTTGGCTTGGGAAAAACAAGGGAGACGAGGAAGTGGTGTGTTTACTAATTCTAACAACCAAGTGAAGGGTGTTGGTGGAGGTTCTAACATTTCTAAACCTATCAGTAGACCAGTGGTGAAGGAAGTTGAAAAGGAGAAAGTTAACAATGGGTTTAAATGTTACAATTGTCAAGAATTGGGTCATAAAAGCAGTGAGTGTCCAAAGCCAAAGAAGAGAACCATGATTGCAGAAGTTGAGGATGAGGATGGTGATGGAGATTGTTCTAGCCCAGTTGAGGAGGATGAGCAGGATATTGCGTCAGGAGATGAAGGTTGTAACCTAATGCTGAGGAGATCGTGTTTAACACCGAAGCAGGAAGAAGCTAGTTGGTTGAGGAGTAACATCTTTCAGTCAACGTGTACTATTCTGGGGAAGGTGTGTAAGTTTGTGATTGACGCAGGAAGCTGTGATAATATTATTTCAACCGAAGCTGTGACAAAGTTGAAATTGAAAACAGAGAAACATCCGAGTCCATACAAGTTAGCATGGTTGAGAAAAGGAGGAGAAGTGAAAGTGGATAGACGAGTTCGTGTACCATTCTCTATTGGGAAGAAATACAAAGATGAAATATGGTGTGATGTAGTAGAGATGGATGTTTGTCATTTATTATTGGGAAGACCATGGCAGTATGATCGAGCAATACTACATGACGGTCGGACCAATAGCTACAGTTTTATGTTTAAAGGCACGAAGATTATCTTAGTTCCGAAGAAGAGATCACAAGAAGAAAGTAAGTCAGAAGAAATTGAAGAGCTGAAAACTTTATTGACTTTGAAGGAGTTTGTTAAGGAAATTGTAGAGGAGGAACCTGAAGTATTCTTGTTGATTGGGCGTGAGAGCAGTGAAGAAGTTGAAATTCCAGAAAAAGTTAAACCAGTTTTGAAAGAATTTGACGATGTATTTCCAGAGGAATTACCAACGGAGTTGCCACCGTTGAGGGATATACAACATCAGATAGATCTTGTTCCAGGTGCTGTGTTGCCACACAGACCACATTATCGAATGAGTCCGAAGGAACATGAAGAGTTGCGAAGGCAGGTAGAGGAATTGCTTGAGCAGGGGCGTGTGCAGGAGAGTCTGAGTCCTTGTGCTGTACCAGCTTTATTGGTACCCAAAAAGGATGGAACGTGGAGGATGTGCACTGACAGTCGAGCATTGAATAAAATCACTGTACGATACAGATTTCCAATGCCAAGGTTGGATGACTTGTTGGATCAAATAAGCGGAGCTACTATATTTTCGAAGATTGATTTGAAGAGTGGATATCATCAAATTCGTATCAGACCAGGAGATGAGTGGAAGACTGCTTTTAAAACAAGGGAGGGTCTATACGAGTGGTTGGTCATGCCGTTTGGTTTATCAAATGCACCGAGTACTTTTATGAGGGTGATGAATCAGATTTTTCGACCGTTCATTGGGAAATTTGTGGTGGTATATTTCGATGATATTCTAATTTACAGTGGGAGTCCAGAGGAACATTTGAATCATCTTAGAGAAGTGCTGATGGTACTGAGACAAGAACAATTTTATGCTGCTACGAAGAAGTGCGTGTTCATGACGCACAGTGTTTTATTTCTGGGGTATGTTGTTTCAGAGAAAGGAATACAAGTTGACCAAAGTAAAGTCGAAGCGATCAGAAATTGGCCGCAACCCAAGACGATAACGGAAGTTCGTAGTTTTCATGGGTTGGCTTCATTCTATCGAAGGTTCATTCCACACTTTAGTAGTGTGATGGCACCTGTGACTGATTGTATGAAGGGTAAACAATTCGCATGGTCAGAGGAAGCAGGGAATGCTTTTGGGAAGATCAAGGAGTTGCTGACGACTGCACCAATTCTAGTATTACCAGATTTTCAGTTAGTGTTTGAACTACACACTGATGCATCCAAGGTTGGGATTGGAGGGGTGTTGAGTCAGAAGGGACGTCCAATTGCCTATTTCAGTGAGAAGTTGTCAGGAGCGAAGATGCGATACAGTACATATGATGTGGAGTTCTATGCTGTTGTGCAATCTATTAAACACTGGAGACATTATCTATTTCAGAAAGAGTTTGTTCTGTATACTGATCATGAAGCATTGAAGCATTTGCAAGGGCAAGACAAAATTTCAGCGAGACATGCATCGTGGATTGCATATCTGCAACAGTTTACTTTTGTTGTGAAACACAAGTCAGGGGTGACAAATCGTGTGGCTGATGCTTTGAGTAGGAGGAGTCATTTGTTGACTACGCTAAAGGTTGAAGTGACGGGGTTTGAAATATTGCCAGAGTTATTCACTGATGATCCTTACTTTGCAAAATTTGTTGAAAAGGTCAAGGAGGGAGAGACGGATGATTTCGTGATAGTAGATGGTTTTCTGTTCAAAGGAAATCGATTATGCATACCGGAGGGTAGTTTGAGAATGAAGATTATCAAGGAGTTACATGAAGAAGGACATGTTGGAAGAGACCGTACCTTACAGTTGATTTCACAGACCTACTTTTGGCCATCAATGAGGAAAGAGGTGGAAAGATTTGTTGAGAGATGCCATATCTGTCAAGTTTCGAAGGGGACTGCGACTAATGCTGGTTTATATATGCCGTTACCCGTGCCTGTAAAACCATGGGTGGATATCAGTATGGACTTTGTGTTGGGGTTGCCGAGAACGCAGCGTGGTAATGATTCCATTTATGTGGTGGTTGACAGATTTTCGAAAATGGCACATTTTATTGCTTGTAAGAAGACGGCGGATGCTGTTCATGTTGCTCAATTGTTTTTCAAGGAGATCTATCGACTTCATGGATTGCCAGAATCTATTGTGTCGGATAGAGATACTCGATTTCTGAGTCACTTTTGGTTGAGTTTGTGGAAAATGGTGGGAACAAAGCTGAAGTTTAGTAGTGCTTATCACCCGCAAACTGATGGACAAACGGAGGTGGTTAATCGATCGTTGGGAAACTTGTTGAGGTGTCTTGTTCAAGATAATCTGAAGAGTTGGGATGTGAAGTTATGCCAGGCAGAATTTGCCCATAATCATGCTGTGAATCGAAGTACTGGGTTCAGTCCGTTCCAGATTGTTTATTCAAGTTTACCGAAGGGACCGTTAGATTTAACGATGATACCACACTCGAAGGGGACAATTAAGAAAGCTGCTGATTTTGTTGAAGGGCTGACGGAGTGTCATAAAATCGTTCAAGAACGATTAGAGAAAGCAAATGAGAAATATAAACAAGCTGCAGATTTGAAACGACGAAATGTTGAGTTTAACGAAGGAGATTTGGTTTATGCAGTATTAACAAAAGATCGTTTTCCAGTGGGCGCTTATAACAAGTTGAAAGCCAGGAAAATTGGTCCGGTGGAAGTTGTGAAACGAATCAATGAAAATGCTTATAAACTGAAGCTGCCAGATGATGTGTATACGTCTGATGTATTCAACGTTAAGCATCTCGTACCATATCATGGGAATGAGTTTGTTGGGGATGAAGAGTGTGCAAATTCGAGGTCGAATTTCTCTCAACCTGGGGAGGATGATGTAGCTCAGGCCAGGAATGAAGGCATAAGTCGTAACCGAGTTATCAGAGCAAAGGACATAAGTCGTGACCGACTTATGGAAGACGAAGGTATAAGTCGTGACCGACTTAAGAAAGGCGAAGGTATAAGTCGTGACCGACTTAAGGAAGATATACGTCATCTCCGACTTATAGAAACAAGCATGAGTCGTGACCGACTTAACTGGAGAGAAGACATAAGTAGTGACCGACTCAACTCGAACGAGCTACGACCTAAAACTACAGGAGGAGCAACACGAGGTGGAAAATGTGAAGGCTTAAGTCGGCAACGACTTAAGGGAAGTGTTTTGATTAATATACGACTTAAGGAAAGTGATAGGTCGGCACCGAGTTACGACTTATTTAAGTCGGTCGAAATTTTAAGTCGCGAAAGCCCTGATGCCGTTGGATGATCTGCCGAGTTAACCTCCACCATTGGTTCCTTTGAGTCGCCGCATGTTTTTAAGTCGTAGTAGCTGTTGCCGTTGTTTTCTCTGCCGCTTAAATCTGGACCGTTGATGATGAAGTCACTGCTATTGATAAGTTGTGAGAAGATGTTAAGTCGGCAACGACTTAAGTAAGTCATAAGTCGGTTGTAATGCACATGTATGTTGAGTCGCGTCATTTATAAGTCGTATGTCGTCTGAAGTCATAAGTCGTTCTGTTTAAAGGCAAGTGTTGTATCGGTTGTGCCTTAAGTCGTCACCGAGTTAGGCTAAGTCGTAGGTCGGAAGTTATAACTCGGAACCGACTTAATACTTGTAATTTTTGTTGTTTTTTTGTGTGAGTTGTAAAATGCCTATAAATAGGCCGAGACTCTCATTTGTAAAAGGTTGTTGATTTTTGAATAAAATTCTCTTTTGATTGCTTTGTGCTTTCATTCAAATTGGTAGTTGAGTGTAATCTCCTATCTCCTCTTTCGGTTAATCGAGTGCGCTCGATTCAACGATTGTAGAAGCCGATTCGCGGAATCAAGTGCGCTTGATCAACGCTTGAAGAATTGAAGATCTTTGAACCCGGTATCGTGCGCGATCAACGAGTTCGAGATAGCTAGAGTTCGGTATCTTCGGATCAACGAATTCGGGCAATTCAGCATTCATCAATCCATCGACTGCTACTTTCACCGATCTACATTGTTTTGAATTATCCGCTGCGTCAGTAAGGGAAACACCCGTCGTGTTTATGTGTGGTGAGGTCTTACGAGATACCTTTGATTTCAAAAAGATTTGAAACTTAGAATGAATAAAGTTCCTTGTGTTTTAAATTCTCACGCTGGTTTTACCAGACTGACCCGGGCGTGGTTTCTCTATATGCTCGGGTTAGACCGAGCATATTTTCCAGGTTTAACTAGAAGATTGGAACTTTAGGAGAGGAGCTGGAGGCCAGAGATGTATTCACATAGATGATTTATATTTCCGTTTCACTTATTTATGTTTATCAGCAATTGTAAGGACAAGATGTTATAACTGTCCATGCTGTATAGGTTGGTGTACTCTGATTGTTATCTGTTATGTAAATATTACAGTTTTGTTTTAGGTATAGATTTGTTCTATATTATAGATTATTATTTTCCGCTGTGAGATTCTGTGTTGTTCTATTTTTTTCTATCTTCTTTCTATCTTCTTTCTATCTTCTTTCTACTTTCTTTTTCTTACTATCCGCCTTTCTGTTCAATTTAGACTGGACAAGTGTGGTAAAGTGTCAGTTCGAACTGTACGAAAAAGTGGGTCGTGACATCATGGTATTAGATCTTAGGTTGAGCGAATACCTAAGCTTTGGTGGGGTTACTCATTAGAGATAGGGTCAGTAGTACCCTAGAATGAGTTTGAGTGTGTGTGTCTATATATATATATATATGAGAGCGCGTATTTGTTAGTGATATAAAATGTTTTATATCGTGTTAATTGATCTGTTGAGTGGCATATGGATTCTGGTTAATACGAGTAGCTAACGTTACTGATAGGTATCTCTAAACACTTGAACAAGGCCAACGGACACGATATTTTTTTTAAGAGGGTAAATGAAATAAATTTTTCCCAGGATATATTTTATATATAAAAGGCAATGATTTTCAAAATATATAGTATTTTAAGGTGTTTTTTGATACGTGATGATAATATTTTATCTTCTAGGATTTGGGTGGTCATAGCCATCTAGTTTTGAGTACCCTCTAGTGCCTGACCTTCTAACTTGAGTATTTCCTTAGAATACGGGTCTTGTAGATAGAAGCCTTGGAAAATTTGAAATTTTGAGTAAATTTTGGTTACTAAAGAAATTTGGAATATTTTAAGACAAATATTTTAGGGAAAATTTTCAGACTAATTTTAAAATAATTGATTTGTAAAATGAGATATTTGAGGATTAAAACTTTAGTGATTTCGGAAGAATTGTTATAGACAAATTTTTGAGGGAAAATGATTTTGGTATTGCTTAAGTAAAGTATTTTAAATGATAGTGATTTAAAAGAAGAGTTATTTAAAGTGTGTGCTTATATATACTCTTTAGCTTATGTAAATTCCTGAAATCTTAGGATCTCATTCTTGGTTCTTGTTAATTGATTGTAGAGAACTCCCATCGTGGTTAGAGGAGCACTGATGCAGGCTAGGAGGGCTGGTGATCAGGACTTGGTTAATCGGATTCAAAAGGATCTTGTCCAGCCATCGATATATGAGAAGGAGTTAGAAGAGGAAAAGGAACCTATCGAGTAGCCATCGCTTCATAAAGAGGAGCCCAAGATATGAGTTGAAGAGAAATTCGAGGATGAAGAAGAGGAATTCGAGGAAGAAGAAGAGGAATTCAAGGAGGAATTTGAGGATGAAGAAGAGGAATTCGAGGAAGAAGAGGAATTTGACGCAGAAGAAGAGCCTGAATCGGAAAATGATGATGCTATCATCTGGGAAATGAGCGAGGTCGTTAATGAGCCTCTTGCAGATGGAGATAATCTTCGGAGGGAACCAAGCCTAGTGTTTGCATGGATTTCGGACAATGATTTTGAATCTATGGAGTTGGAAGGACCGGAAGTGGAGGACTCTGATGGAGAGAGTCCACTGTGAGTGTTAGTTTGCGTTTGGTTAGTTCTCCTAGGATGTGTACCCTAGTAGGCCATATTAGTATAGATTAGTAGACGTCATGGATGTGCGTTTGGGTTGTAAATTAATGAAGTATTTTAGTAGATGCTTGGGTAATGGGTATATATTTAAAACTGACTAGTGGTTACAAATATCTCCTGGATATGTATATGTATGTGACGGCTGTAGCGTTAAAGTATCTTAGTTGATACTCATGTATAACTGATATTTTGGGATATATATGTTGAACTTGTATGATATGGTTGTTTATTAATTCGTTAATAAATTAAAAATTCGGTTAGTTTTGTTTACTAGCCTGGTTACAGATATTTCGAGGACGAAATTCTTTTAAGGGAGGAGGAATGTAACGACCCAGAATTTTTGTCGTCTTAAGTTTTGAATATTAATTTTTAATATTCAATAATACGGTATTTTAATCAAATAAAAATCCCCGTTAAATAACAATTGGTAATAATATATAGTTTTAAACTAAGATAATATTTTGAATTTCTAGATTTTTATTTATAAAATAGGAAATTGATTTAATTGGAATTTCTTATATATATATATATATATTCAGAACAACAGAATTTATATATATAATTTGGAAACAAATTCATAGCAAATGAATGTAGATGATTAAGAAGAATATATTATAAATAGAAATGAATTTTGGCTTATTAACAATATAGTGTATTATAAATAGAGAGAGTTAAAAATTGGATTTTTTCTTATATATATAATATATATGCACATATTAGTTAGCAAATGAATGTAGATGAATAAGAAGAATATATTATAAATAGAAACGATTTTTGGCTTATGAACAATATAGTGTATTATAAATGGAGAGAGTTAAAATTTGGATTTTTCTTATATATATATATGCACATATTAGTTAAGAAGGATGTATATATATATATATATAAATTCAAAAAGGAAATATATAGTACTTATAAATAGATAAATATTGTATGCTAAAAATAATATAAATAGTATATTAAAAGAAGTAAATATATAAGAGAATATATATATATATATATATGAAAATACGTGATGATAGAAATGAGAAAAATTTATAAAATCATTATTTTAAGAGATCTTTTACAAAAAAATAATGTTTTGACAGAAATGTTATTCTTAAAAAGATAGTATAGCAAAATTTTCATTTGCTTTGAAATATACATTTTTTATAAAAGAAATGTAAAACATAAATGTTATCTTATAAGAAAAAAATGGAATGGCAAGACTTTTAAATGCCTTCAGTTATATATATATATATATATATATATATATATATATATTAATAGAAATATACATACATATATATATATATGAGGACTTAAATGGCTTATGTAAAACCACTTTTCATGTTGTTTAAAATATAAGAAAAAGCATGATTAAAAATCAAGTGAAAAGTAAAAGTAATAAAAGGGATAAATGACCAAAGTAAATCAAGTAAAAAGTAAAAAAATATATATATCAAAAAGGAGTAACCAAGTAAAAATATATGCATACTTGGTCAAATAAATAAACAAGTAAAAGAAGTTGTCTGGCCAAACATGTAAAGGCTGCAGCAAGGCAAACATATATTTATCATTTCAAAGAAAACAATAAATGTGAAAACTGAAAACTTCATATCATCTCAGACTTTATACTTCATTTCAGCCATTAAAGATTTCAACTCAAGCCACCCAAAATTCCAATCAATCCATCACTGTACAAACATTGTACAGCGGCCACAATCTTTCTTAAGCCAAGAAATTATTATACGTATGCATCATCACATACTTGTATGTATATATATATATATAGGTTTGTTAGTGTGTTAGTTTGAGGATTGCAAAACCCTGTAACAAAAACTCTGTAAAACTCAAAACTATAAAAAAGAAAATAAGAAGAAGCATCACATGTTCTCTAAAAATATTCAAATACAAAGCAAGGTTTCAAAGTTCAGATAAAAAAAACTAAAGATCAAGCTGAAGATTTCAAGAATCAAACGATGTTCAAAGTGAGAATAAATATTTTTGTTGCTGGAAGTGTTTTTCACTTGCCCCATTACCTTTTAAAACTAAAACAAAACATTTGTATGATTTCAAAATTCATTTCCTCTAAATCCGTAATTGTTTTGCAAAATCTATAAACTAATGATATGTTTATTTTTGAGCCTAGATGATGCTAAAAATAGTTTGGTTGTATTTCCTAAAGTATATACAAAGATAGAGGGGAATTACAGCAAGTAACCATGGTTTTGGCAAATTTCAACCTTCTTAAATCCTTGATTTAAGTATATAGTCATGATTGTTAGGTGAATTCATAAATTTTAGTAAATAAAATATGATTTTTAAGTTATTAGGTTGAGAGAATTTTGATATTGATCGTTTTTCACACAAAAAATAAGTTCTGGTGGTTGGGTCGTCGAGGGAAGGCGTGGCCTGGTCGAGGAGGAGCGTCGAATCAAAGGGAAGAGGTTGATCATGGTGAATTTTTGAATTAGGCATTGATTTTGAGAGGACGTGGCATTTTAGGGTTTAAGTGGTTTGAAAGAAGGCTCTGGAATGCGATCGAATTCAAGGAGGAGGAGGGGACCGGAGTTCTTGGAATTTGGCATGGAGGAGGCGACATGGGTGAAGTTTCGAATGGAGGTGGCGGCAGGCGAAACAGTGGAAGAAAGTGGGGGCAGTTCAACAATTTGTGGAGGTGGTTTTCTTGGTTGGTTGCGGTGGGAAGACTTGATCCTTGATCGAGGGTGCTGGAGCATGGGCGAGGTGATGAGGAAGTTCGAGGATAGGAGTGAAGTGAGTTCTAGTGGTCATGGTGATGGGTTAGGCACCGGGACAAGTGTGCACGTGCACGCGAGAAACAACCATGGTGGTAGAGGTCTGGAAAGGAAGAGGGACTGGATTCTAAAGGCATGTGTGAGGAGTTGGTGTGTGTTAATCTGGTTTGGTCTCGAGTAGTAAACGAAGTGGAAGTGGATCGATGGATTTGGAAATTGGTTTGGGGTTCTTGGTTTTTAAATTGAAGATTGGAACTGGAAAAAAGAAAAAAAAAAGAAAAAAAGAAATGAAAGAAAAGAGATGGGGAAAAGAAGAGTAAGGGGAACGGGTTGGGTAGTGGGCTTGGTTTTCGGCCCAAATTTTATGAGGGTGGAATTTAAATTAAATGTGATTTAATTTATATATATATAATATAGTTAAAAATTTAAAAGGGTATTGCTCATACATACGAAACCCGATTATCGCAATTCTTTTTGCGACGGGTTCGTATCGTCGAGTACTTCATTTTCTTGAAGCCCGTTGTCTTATTTGACTTAGTGATAATTTATGGTATTGTAGAACGATCGAGTTTTAAATATAAAACTTTAAATTATATATGTATTTTGTAAATTTTAAAATGTCATTACTAATGCATACGATTCCGATTGAAGCGAAATTCATTGCGATGGGTTCATATCGACGAACACTATGTCTTCATATGAATGGTTGTCGAGTTTGAATAAGTGAAAATTATGATATATTTAAACAGATAGAAATTTAAGCAACTGATTTAAAACAAATATCGTCATTTAAATTCATATGACCTGTATATTGAAGTTATTTGCCCAGATAAAAATAACGATGAGTTATTTTATATTAAATATGATGATTTGACATCTGTTTAGCGGAATAAAACACCGTTCCGCTAATTATATTAAATTGGACCCTTATTGGCAGGATAAATCACCGTTGTACCGCTATACCTGAATATGTCTGTTTTTGGACATTGACTAGCAGAAATGAACCCTGTTCTGCTATTATATTTGTACGGACATCTATTTATTATCTTGATAATTATATTGGGCAATATGATGTTGGATTGATTGTTAAAAATAGATTGATACGAATATCTGTATCTGTTATTCTGGGTTGTTATGGAATGAATGGTAACTCGATTAAGTACCATTGAAATTAAGAGCCATTTCCAAATTTGGAAGTTGAGTTTTGAACCAAAATTATTTTAAGGTTAATTAATAATTATTAATGATATTTTAAAGACAACTAATAAAAAATTTGATAATGATTTAAAGTTAATTATTTTATTATTCTTAAAAGTTATTTAAAAGTATTTAATTATTGTTTCTTAGCTATCTAATTATTTAAAAATGTTTAAAGAACATTTAATTATTAATTAAAATTATTTTATGGTGATTCGTTTAAAGTTATTTATAGTGATTTGTTTAAAGTTAATTATTACTTAAGGATTAATTAATATTAGGATATTATTATTATTATTATTTCAAAGGTAATTTGTTTAAATATTAATTATGTTTTAAAAATAATATATATTATAGTAAACTGTTATAAAAGAGTATTTTTCCTAAATTAGACTTGGAATTTATATAGAAACTTTATAAGTATTATTTTGAGATAATTATTAAATAAAGTTTTCGGGGAGTAATGGTATACTTTCATGGCGTAATCGGGAGGCAAAGACTTGTCTATAGTTAAGTTGGATTTCTCTGGATAGAGACGTGATCTTTAAGCTACGAATCCATGGTTGATACCGCAGAGTACTTTCCATATTTATTTAAAAAGGTTTTTAAATATTATTAAAGGAAATGGTTTGTGAATATGCTTATTTATGTGAAGTAAGTATATACCTTTTGATAAAGAGACTTAATTTAATTAAATTTTAAATTAAATAAGGCTTAGTATTTTCAATGGAAAATGGAATCTTTGATTGAATGATTGTTTATTTGATAGTTAAATAACCGACTATCAAATCTAGACCAAAACGTAACTTTGGAAATATCTAGTAGAAACACGGGAATTATATGGTACAATTACCGTTGAGGTGCTATAGTGTACGTATAAACTCATTTCGTCCTCTTATGAAGATTATAAGTAAATCCATCCACTAACGGTTAGGAGATGATCTCTGATCTTATTCTTGTATGTTTATTTCCTTAAGAACTGTAACGACCCGTATTTTTACGGATCGAAACGTCGTAAAACTGTTGTCATTAGATCGATAGTATTGTTAAGTCGTTCGAAGCTTAAGTCGTGTAGTAGCCTAGGTCGTATAGAAGTTTGGGACGACTTAAGAGATTGGAGCGACCTAAGGAGTTTGTTCGTGATGGGACTTGGGTCGTGAAGAAGGATAGGTCGTGGAGCGACTTAAGGGAGTTGGTGACCTAAGGAAGTTGGTGGTAGTAGTTGGCGACTTAAGGAATTGACCAACTTAAGGGAAGCGGCAACTTAAGAGTTAGCGGCTTAGGGGAGTTAACGACCTAGGGGGATAAGCGGGGTTAACGACTTAAGGAATATGGGATAAGTCGTTGAAGTTTAGGTCGTAAGACCCTGTGTGTGTAGTTAAGTCATGGACGAGTTGAGGAGTTAAGTCGTTAAGTCGCATCTCTGTTAGGTCGTAAGTCGCGCATTAGTGTTAAGGCTTAGGTCGTTGGGTCGTTGAGTCGCGCACTTGCGTTAGAGTTAAGTCGTATAGCGTTAAGTCGCAAGGTCGCTAAGTCGCACATATGTGTTAAGTCGCGCAAGGTTAAGTCGCAGGATTTGTTGAGTCGTTGAGTCCTGGTTCGCGCGTGCATGTGTTATGGCTTAAGTCGTAGGGTTTGTTAGGTCGTAAGTCGGAGGAGATAAGTCGTGGACGACTTAAGGGGGCGGACGACTTAGGGATTTCAGCCTATAAATACACGTCCATTTCCTCACTTTTTGGGATCCGGATTTTGAAGCGACGAAGTGCTGCTATTTTGAGAGCTCGAGTTCTACACTTCTTCACTTCTTTTCTCCACTTTAATCTTGTGCTTCTTTCCATCCTAATCGAAGATCAAATCGAAGATCCAAGAGCTTAGATTGAAGATCTACATCCATCGAAGAGAGATTTCATCGTTTGAAGCGGAATTTTGGAGAGTCGAGCTAGATCCTTCGCTGTCCAGATCTGAAGTGTGTTGCTTTTGAGGTGTTTAGGTGATTCAGTGAGTAGTGGTTATCTCTCACACGGATCCAAAGGAGTATATCGGATTGTTGGCTTGATTTGGTGTTAAAATAGTGATTTCCATGCATTTTCTTAAACTTAAGTATAGATCTATTGTTCATGATGATTTGACATCCATTTTACTACATGTTAACCTATGTAAGTTCATTCATCAAGTTGTAGAGATATTGCTCATAATTCATGCTTGTTAGATTTGGACTCTTTATTTACAAGATTGCCATTATTGTTATAATTGTTTATTAGATCATGTTTGAATGCTTGATTACTTGGATTAATGATTGACTTGATTGATTGTTATAAATTAGTTGATTGATGATTTGATTTGGACAAGATGGTCAAAGATGATTCAAAAGCTAGGGGAAAGGCTCTTGAATTGGAAAAGCTGCTCGTGGCATATGTGGCGGATGATGAAGCTCATATGGATAGATTTGATGATGTTGATGTTGAGATGAGGCTTTGCTATGATGAGATGAAGCGAGGCGTGGTATGAGATAGCCTTGGTTTAATCCAGACGGGATCATTCCAAGCATGTTGATAACTCGGTGAAATGGTTCGGGTTTGAGGATAATGGTTTGCTCGAGAGGCGCTTGAGCTAGTATGGAAATAGTCGTCGAGGAGGATGACTAGAAGGCTGAGGTTTCATCGTTATTGAAGGTTCTAGCAGACTCAAAGCAAGAGTACGCTGGGCAGATTCGATAGTCCCTAAAGACTATGATTGTAGTCGAGTACTCTGGGCAGATTCGATAGTCCTAGGCACGGGCTGCGACGACGTGCGGAGTTCTGTCTAGAACCGGGGTTGCCATTAACCCTTGACGGACGGCTGAAAGAATGTGCCGGTCATTCAATTAACGGTGGTATCGAAGCAAAGATAACAGTGATAGCCAGAGTCATGGATGTTTGGTTGTATCGTCATTCGGTCTCAAGAGCAATGTTTTCTGGGTGCTTATCTGATCTTGGTTTAGGCCTTGGGGGTTTGTACTTGGAAAATGTTGACCTTGACTCGAGTGATAATTGCTTTACTTTAAATGTCTGCTTTGCTATGTTTACTTCTGCTTAGTGTGTCTGGGGGCTATCACTGTAGAAAGAGGTGGAGTGGGAGGGTTGGATTCCTATTCCTTTTTCCTTTATGCTCTTTTGGTATGTTGCTAGTTAATTTACCGCTCACTAAGACTGTTGTCTGGCTCAAGGCTTTATGTTTAACTCTTATTGCCTTGGGCTGTTCATCCGCTTTGGGATGGGCAGACTAGGTAGCAGGTGACAGGTGTTGTTCTTAGTTTCTGACGATGCTGATGACGAAGACGAGCTGGAGGCTTGCATATTATATTCTTACTGTATGTACTGGATGTTCCGCTGCTTGTATAATTCTCTGAGTGATATGTAGTGAGGCTTGATGTATTGACTACTCAGATGTTTGTATTCAACTATTATGAAGCTTAATTGATGAGATTCTATTTTGTGAAACTTCACTATATATATTCTCTATTGTATTTTATCCATGCGCTGTGAGTAATACGATAAATTCTGCTGTTTTAACTTAACCTTGGCAATCGTCCATGGCTGCCTGGCACACTTTATAGCGCACTATTCCTATGTTCAGTGCAGGGGTCATGGGCGGTCGTCACATTTGGTATCAGAGCTTTGGTTAATCGATTTTACCCAACGCTCGCTGACGTAACTACGTATGAGAGACGTAATTGTATTTTGATGGATGTTTACTATATATAATATAGTAGCTTAGAAGTATGTGAGTCCTTTATGCAGTTGTTTCTCAAGGTGTGCTGATCATTTCTTTTATAGATATTAAGAATGAGTCGAAGAGGGAGACCAGCTGTTAGGGAAGGTCGTGCTACTGAGGGGGCTGCTGATTATACTGCTATGTTCGAGGCTATGATGACTTCGATCATGAGAAGGATGCCAGCTCCGGGGCCATCAGTAGATGCTGGAGTTCAAGTTCAAGCTCCAAGACCGGTGGATTTTGCTAAGCCGTGTAAAGACTATACTGGTCTTGGAGGAAAGGTTTTCATGGGAACAGAGTCAACTATTGAAGTCCAAAGATGGATAGATGCTTGTAGAAGGATCTTTGGTGACTTGGAAATCGAAGATGCAACCAAAAGGAAGCTTGCATCAAGACAGCTTCAAGGAAGAGCTTCTGATTGGTGGAACTCTATCACCATTGATACTCCGGAGGAAGAAATTACTTGGGTGCAATTCCTAGCTAGATTTGAAGCTAAGTTCATTTCTACAGCTCAGAAATCTGTTCTGTTCAGGAAGTTTGTGGAGCTCAAGCAAGGTGGAAGACCAGTTCTTGAGTATGTTTCTGAGTTTAAAGCTTTGTCCAAGTATGCCCGGTCGTATATTGAATCTTCATACCAGAAGAACGAGAAGTTTGTGACAGGCTTGGACAGTTATCTTGGGAGGCAGTTGGTGGATCATTTGGACGATCCATTTGAGAAGCTTGTGGAGAAAGCTCTCAGGCATGAGAATCTATTTCCTAAAGAAGGATCTGTTGTTGCTGTGACCAAGGAAGAGTCTAAACCACAGCAGGGTGGAAACAAGAAGAGGAAGCAGCAGCAGCAGCAAAAGGGTAAGGATGGCCAGAAGAAGCCGAAGGGCGAAGTGACCTACTACAATTGTCAGCAGAAGGGCCATTTCTCTAGAGATTGTAAGAATCCAAAGGTGCCGGTGAAGTGCCACAACTGTGACAAGCCGGGGCATATTAAGAAGAATTGTCCAGAACCGAGGAAGGACAAGCAGATTGTGCAAGCTTATGCTTTGGGGGTTGTTCCATCATCTTCAAAAGCTCCTACCGCTGTAGAGAAAGGAAAGAGTGTGGTGGTTCAGGGTACTCTTTCCATTTGTGGTGTTCCAGTTAGAGTGTTATTTGATACTGGGGCGTCGCATTCTTTTGTTTGTAATGAACTTGTAGGCCGGTTGGGTTTACAACCAGATATTGTTGATAGGCCATTGGTTGTGACTAATCCAGTTGGGGGTTCGTCTTGTTTGTGTATGCTATGCCGTGGTCTGATTGTATCGAGTCATGATTGCTCTTTTGTTTGTGAATGTTTTGTTCTGAACTTTGCGGGGTTCGGAATTATTTTGGGTATGGACTGTCTTAGGAAGTATGCGGCAAAGGTTGATTGTGAAAGATTGGAGGTGACAGTCGAGAATGTGGAAGGGCAAAAGGTTGTGATACGATGTAAGCATGAAGAAGGCGTCTTCATGAGCTTCATGTATTCGCTGGTTGTTGCATGGGATGGACTGTCATCGGTGCCAATCGCTAATGGATTTGAGGATATCTTTGATGAGGTCAAAGGGTTACCGCCACATAGAGAGATCGAGTTTTGTATCGATCTAGTTGAAGGAGCCAGACCTGTAGTGATGCCTCTTAGGCGGATGGCGCCTAGGGAACAACAAGAGTTGAAGGTGCAGGTTGAGGATCTCTTACAAAAAGGATTCATTCGGCGTAGTGTGTCCGAATGGGGTGCACCAGTTGTGTTTGTAACCAAAGCGGATGGATCGTTGAGGTTGTGTGTGGATTATCGTGAGCTGAATAAAGTGACTAAGAAGAACAAGTATCCATTGCCGAGAATAGATGACTTGTTTGATCAGCTTCACGAAGCTAAGGTGTTTTCTCAGAAGGATTTGGCAATGGGATTTCACCAGTTAAGAGTGGCTAAGGATAGTGTGTCGAAGACTGCTTTCAGGACACCATCCGGTTTCCTTGAGTGGCTGGTAATGCCGTTTGGATTGACCAATGCGCCAGCATATTTTGTGGATCTTATGAATAGAGTGTTCAGAGATCAGTTGAACAAGTTCGTACTAGTGTTCGTGGATGATATTTTGATTTATTCCAGAACTGAAGAAGAGCACAAGACGCATCTGCGTATTGTTTTGGAAATCTTACGGAAACATCAGCTGAAGGCTAAGTTTTCAAAGTGTCACTTCTGGAAGAACGAAGTGAGGTTCTTAGGCCATATTATCTCTGGAAATGGAATAGCGGTTGATCCCGCTAAGGTGGCAGCAATCCAGGATTGGGTTAGACCTAAGAATGCATCTGATGTGAGAAGTTTTCTTGGATTAGCAGGATACTATCGTCGATTTATCAAAGACTTTTCCAAGGTGGCTGCACCATTAACAGGATTGACGAAAAAGAATCAAGTATTCAGATGGGATGCTAAGTGTGAGCAAGCTTTCAGAATCCTGAAAGAGCGATTGACAAGTGCTCCTGTTTTGACCATTCCAAGTGGGAATGATGAGATGGTGGTTTACACCGACGCATGTGGTACTGGACTTGGAGCAGTGCTAATGCAGAAGGGTAAAGTTGTTGCGTATGCAAGTCGACAACTGAAGCCGCATGAAAGGAATTATCCAACTCATGATTTGGAGTTAGCGGCGATTGTTTTTGCTCTGAAGATGTGGAGACATTATCTATTGGGAGTTCGATTCGAGCTGTTTACAGATCATAAGTCGTTGAAGTATCTTTTCTCCCAAAAGGATTTGAATCTTCGGCAGCAACGATGGCTAGAGTTTTTGGCATCATATGATTTTAGTATAGCCTATACTCGGTGGCAGATGCGTTAAGTCGAAGACATGCAGGATTGGGAGCCATGTTTTCAGAATGGAAGAATCTCGAGTATTTGGCTGGATTTGACTTCAGGCCCAGATGTGAATTTGAACCTGAGATGTTGGCAAACTTATCGATAAGACCGACTCTTGTGGAAAGAATTGGCGAGAGCCAAAAGAGAGACGATAAGCTTGTCAAGATTATCCGTGATTTGGAATCTGGATTGGACCCAGAGAAGGATAAAGGATTCGAGGTCGATCGAGAGGGTTGGCTTCGGAAACAAGGACGACTAGTTGTTCCCGATATAGATGAATTGAGAAATGAAGTTCTGAAGGAAAGTCATCACTCAAAGCTGACAATTCATCTAGTTGGAAATAAGATGTATCGGGATATGAAGAGAACCTATTACTGGGAAGGTATGAAGAAGGATGTTGGAAATTTTATTTCCAAGTGCATGAACTGCCAGTTGGTAAAAGCTGAGCAGAAGAAGCCCAGTGGATTGCTTCAGCCGTTAGAAGTTCCTACATGGAAATGGGAGCAAATATCGATGGATTTTATTGACGGGCTACCTAGAACAAGAACGGGAAATGAAGGGGTTTGGGTCATCGTAGATCGTTTGACCAAGAGTGCAAGATTCATTCCTGTTCGATCAACTAGGACTACATCGAAGTTGGCTGAGCTATATGTTAAGTGGATAGTTCGATTCCATGGTATTCCGAAGAGTATAGTGAGCGATCGAGACCCATTGTTCACTAGTGGATTTTGGAAAATCTTCCAGGAAGTTTTGGGAACCGAGTTGTGTTTGAGTACAGCTTATCACCCCCAAACAGATGGTCAGACTGAGAGAGTCAACCGAGTTTTGGAAGATCTCCTCAGGGCGTGTGTTTTAGATTTCGGAGGATCATGGGAAGATCATCTTCATTTGGTGGAATTTTCGTATAATAACAGTTACCAGTCAAGCATTGGTATGGCACCATATGAGGCATTGTACGGAAGACCGTGTAACTCTCCGACATGTTGGTTAGAAACAGGAGAAAAGCTGATACTTGGGCCAGAGATGATTCGACAGACTTCAGATTGCATAGAGATCATTCGGCAACGAATGAAGGCAGCCCAAGACCGACAGAAAAGTTATGCTGATAAGCGTCGTAAGGATTTGGAATTCGACGTAGGTGATATGGTATTTGTGAAGATTTCTCCACTGAAGAATGTTATTCGATTCGGGAAGAAAGGGAAATTGACTCCGAGATTTGTTGGACCATTCCCGATCATCGAGCGAATTTAAAAGCTCGCCTACAAATTGGAGTTACCAGAAAAGATGTCGGGTGTGCACAATGTTTTTCATGTATCGTATCTACGGAAGTATGTGCACGACTCGAATACTGTGGTTTCTGCAGATAGCTGTGAAGATTTTGAGATTTATCCAGTTGATAAGAGACCTCGTAAGCCGCTTCGTGTTATGGAAACTGACACGAAACAGCTTAGGAGGAAGGTAGTTAAGTTGCTCAAGACACAATGGAGTGATGATGATAACGACTGTACATGGAAGGTGGAAGAGAGGATGAAGGCAGCTCATCCTGAACTCTTCAAGGTATGGCCATAAGGTGTCGTGTCATCTCACGACATTGTAACTTGTTCTAGTTTTAGAATTCTGCATGCTAGGCTAGAATTGGACGCATGGTTTGTTGATTGCTATGGATGGTAGGCATGCGGAATAGTTTTGATTGCTCTTGTTTGTTTGGAATTTCGGGGGCGAAATTCGTAAGTGGGAGAGAATGTAACGACCCGTATTTTTACGGATCGAAACGTCGTAAAACTGTTGTCATTAGATCGATAGTATTGTTAAGTCGTTCGAAGCTTAAGTCGTGTAGTAGCCTAGGTCGTATAGAAGTTTGGGACGACTTAAGAGATTGGAGCGACCTAAGGAGTTTGTTCGTGATGGGACTTGGGTCGTGAAGAAGGATAGGTCGTGGAGCGACTTAAGGGAGTTGGTGACCTAAGGAAGTTGGTGGTAGTAGTTGGCGACTTAAGGAATTGACCAACTTAAGGGAAGCGGCGACTTAAGAGTTAGCGGCTTAGGGGAGTTAACGACCTAGGGGGATAAGCGGGGTTAACGACTTAAGGAATATGGGATAAGTCGTTGAAGTTTAGGTCGTAAGACCCTGTGTGTGTAGTTAAGTCATGGACGAGTTGAGGAGTTAAGTCGTTAAGTCGCATCTCTGTTAGGTCGTAAGTCGCGCATTAGTGTTAAGGCTTAGGTCGTTGGGTCGTTGAGTCGCGCACTTGCGTTAGAGTTAAGTCGTATAGCGTTAAGTCGCAAGGTCGCTAAGTCGCACATATGTGTTAAGTCGCGCAAGGTTAAGTCGCAGGATTTGTTGAGTCGTTGAGTCCTGGTTCGCGCGCGCATGTGTTATGGCTTAAGTCGTAGGGTTTGTTAGGTCGTAAGTCGGAGGAGATAAGTCGTGGACGACTTAAGGGGGCGGACGACTTAGGGATTTCAGCCTATAAATACACGTCCATTTCCTCACTTTTTGGGATCCGGATTTTGAAGCGACGAAGTGCTACTATTTTGAGAGCTCGAGTTCTACACTTCTTCACTTCTTTTCTCCACTTTAATCTTGTGCTTCTTTCCATCCTAATCGAAGATCAAATCGAAGATCCAAGAGCTTAGATTGAAGATCTACATCCATCGAAGAGAGATTTCATCGTTTGAAGCGGAATTTTGGAGAGTCGAGCTAGATCCTTCGCTGTCCAGATCTGAAGTGTGTTGCTTTTGAGGTGTTTAGGTGATTCAGTGAGTAGTGGTTATCTCTCACACGGATCCAAAGGAGTATATCGGATTGTTGGCTTGATTTGGTGTTAAAATAGTGATTTCCATGCATTTTCTTAAACTTAAGTATAGATCTATTGTTCATGATGATTTGACATCCATTTTACTACATGTTAACCTATGTAAGTTCATTCATCAAGTTGTAGAGATATTGCTCATAATTCATGCTTGTTAGATTTGGACTCTTTATTTACAAGATTGCCATTATTGTTATAATTGTTTATTAGATCATGTTTGAATGCTTGATTACTTGGATTAATGATTGACTTGATTGATTGTTATAAATTAGTTGATTGATGATTTGATTTGGACAAGATGGTCAAAGATGATTCAAAAGCTAGGGGAAAGGCTCTTGAATTGGAAAAGCTGCTCGTGGCATATGTGGCGGATGATGAAGCTCATATGGATAGATTTGATGATGTTGATGTTGAGATGAGGCTTTGCTATGATGAGATGAAGCGAGGCGTGGTATGAGATAGCCTTGGTTTAATCCAGACGGGATCATTCCAAGCATGTTGATAACTCGGTGAAATGGTTCGGGTTTGAGGATAATGGTTTGCTCGAGAGGCGCTTGAGCTAGTATGGAAATAGTCGTCGAGGAGGATGACTAGAAGGCTGAGGTTTCATCGTTATTGAAGGTTCTAGCAGACTCAAAGCAAGAGTACGCTGGGCAGATTCGATAGTCCCTAAAGACTATGATTGTAGTCGAGTACTCTGGGCAGATTCGATAGTCCTAGGCACGGGCTGCGACGACGTGCGGAGTTCTGTCTAGAACCGGGGTTGCCATTAACCCTTGACGGACGGCTGAAAGAATGTGTCGGTCATTCAATTAACGGTGGTATCGAAGCAAAGATAACAGTGATAGCCAGAGTCATGGATGTTTGGTTGTATCGTCATTCGGTCTCAAGAGCGGTATTTGCTGGGTGCTTATCTGATCTTGGTTTAGGCCTTGGGGGTTTGTACTTGGAAAACATCGCCCTTGACTCGAGTGATAATTGCTTTACTTTAAATTGTATGCTCTGTTATGTTTGCTTCTTCTTAGTGTGTCTGGAGGCTATCACTGTAGGAAGAGGTGGAGTGGGAGGGTTGTATTCCTATTCCTTTTCCTTTATGCTCTTTTGGTATGTTGTTAGTTAATTTACCGAACACTAAGACTGTTGTCTGACTCAAGGCTTTATGTTTTAACTCTTATTGCCTTGGGCTGTTCATCCGCTTTGGGATGGGCAGACTAGGTAGCAGGTGACAGGTGCTGTTCTTAGTTTCTGACGATGCTGATGACGAAGACGAGCTGGAGGCTTGCATATTATATTCTAACTGTATGTACTGGATGTTCCGCTGCTTGTATAATTCTCTGAGTGATATGTAGTGAGGCTTGATGTATTGACTACTCAGATGTTTGTATTAAACTATTATGAAGCTTAATTGATGAGATTCTATTTTGTAAAACTTCACTATATATATTCTCTATTGTATTTTATCCATGCGCTGTGAGTAATACGATAAATTCTGCTGTTTTAACTTAACCTTGGCAATCGTCCATGGCTGCCTGGCACACTTTACAGCGCACTATTCCTATGTTCAGTGCAGGGGTCATGGGCGGTCGTCACATTTGGTATCAGAGCTTTGGTTAATCGATTTTACCCAACGCTCGCTGACGTAACTACGTATGAGAGACGTAATTGTATTTTGATGGATGTTTACTATATATAATATAGTAGCTTAGAAGTATGTGAGTCCTTTATGCAGTTGTTTCTCAAGGTGTGCTGATCATTTCTTTTATAGATATTAAGAATGAGTCGAAGAGGGAGACCAGCTGTTAGGGAAGGCCGTGCTACTGAGGGGGTTGCTGATTATACTGCTATGTTCGAGGCTATGATGACTTCGATCATGAGAAGGATGCCAGCTCCGGGGCCATCAGTAGATGCTGGAGTTCAAGTTTAAGCTCCAAGACCGGTGGATTTTGCTAAGCTGTGTAAAGACTATACTGCTCTTGGAGGAAAGGTTTTCATGGGAACAGAGTCAACTATTGAAGTCCAGAGATGGATAGATGCTTGTAGAAGGATCTTTGGTGACTTGGAAATCGAAGATGCAACCAAAAGGAAGCTTGCATCCAGACAGCTTCAAGGAAGAGCTTCTGATTGGTGGAACTCTATCAGCATTGATACTCCGGAGGAAGAAATTACTTGGGTGCAATTCCTAGCCAGATTTGAAGCTAAGTTCATTTCTACAGCTCAGAAATCTGTTCTGTTTAGGAAGTTTGTGGAGCTCAAGCAAGGTGGAAGACCAGTTCTTGAGTATGTTTCTGAGTTTGAAGCTTTGTCCAAGTATGCCCGGTCGTATATTGAATCTTCATACCAGAAGAACGAGAAGTTTGTGACAGGCTTGGACAGTTATCTTGGGAGGCAGTTGGTGGATCATTTGGACGATCCATTTGAGAAGCTTGTGGAGAAAGCTCTCAAGCATGAGAATCAATTTCCTAAAGAAGGATCTGTTGTTGCTGTGACCAAGGAAGAGTCTAAACCACAGCAGGGTGGAAACAAGAAGAGGAAGCAGCAGCAGCAAAAGGGTAAGGATGTCCAGAAGAAGCCGAAGGGCGAAGTGACCTGCTACAATTGTCAGCAGAAGGGCCATTTCTCTAGAGATTGTAAGAATCCAAAGGTGCCGGTGAAGTGCCATAACTGTGACAAGCCGGGGCATATTAAGAAGAATTGTCCAGAACCGAGGAAGGACAAGCAGATTGTGCAAGCTTATGCTTTGGGGGCTGTTCCATCATCTTCAAAAGCTCCTACCGCTGTAGAGAAAGGAAAGAGTGTGGTGGTTCAGGGTACTCTTTCCATTTGTGGTGTTCCAGTTAGAGTGTTATTTGATACTGGGGTGTCGCATTCTTTTGTTTGTAATGAACTTGTAGGCCGGTTGGGTTTACAACCAGATATTGTTGATAGGCCATTGGTTGTGACTAATCCAGTTGGGGGTTCGTCTTGTTTGTGTATGCTATGCCGTGGTCTGATTGTATCGAGTCATGATTGCTCTTTTGTTTGTGATTGTTTTGTTTTGAAATTTGCGGGGTTCGGAATTATTTTGGGTATGGACTGGCTTAGGAAGTATGCGGCAAAGGTTGATTATGAAAGATTGGAGGTGACAGTCGAGAATGTGGAAGGGCAAAAGGTTGTGATACGATGTAAGCATGAAGAAGGCGTCTTCATGAGCTTCATGTATTCGCTGGTTGTTCCATGGGATGGACTGTCATCGGTGCCAATCGCTAATGGATTTGTGGATGTCTTTGATGAGGTCAAAGGGTTACCGCCGCATAGAGAGATCGAGTTTCGTATCGATCTAGTTGAAGGAGCCAGACCTGTAGTGATGCCTCTTAGGCGGATGGCGCCTAGGGAACAACAAGAGTTGAAGGTGCAGGTTGAGGATCTCTTACAAAAAGGATTCATTCGGCGTAGTGTGTCCGAATGGGGTGCACCAGTTGTGTTGGTAACCAAAGCGGATGGATCGTTGAGGTTGTGTGTGGATTATCGTGAGCTGAATAAAGTGACTAAGAAGAACAAGTATCCATTGCCGAGAATAGATGACTTGTTTGATCAGCTTCACGAAGCTAAGGTGTTTTCTCAGATGGATTTGGCAATGGGATTTCACCAGTTAAGAGTGGCTAAGGATAGTGTGCCGAAGACTGCTTTCAGGACACCATCCGGTTTCCTTGAGTGGCTGGTAATGCCATTTGGATTGACCAATGCGCCAGCATATTTTGTGGATCTTATGAATAGAGTGTTCAGAGATCAGTTGAACAAGTTCGTACTAGTGTTCGTGGATGATATTTTGATTTATTCCAGAACTGAAGAAGAGCACAAGACGCATCTGCGTATTGTTTTGGAAATCTTACGGAAACATCAGCTGAAGGCTAAGTTTTCGAAGTGTCACTTCTGGAAGAACGAAGTGAGGTTCTTAGGCCATATTATCTCTGGAAATGGAATAGCGGTTGATCCCGCTAAGGTGGCAGCAATCCAGGATTGGGTTAGACCTAAGAATGCATCTGATGTGAGAAGTTTTCTTGGATTAGCAGGATACTATCGTCGATTTATCAAAGACTTTTCCAAGGTGGCTGCACCATTAACAGGATTGACGAAAAAGAATCAAGTATTCAGATGGGATGCTAAGTGTGAGCAAGCTTTCGGAATCCTGAAAGAGCGATTGACAAGTGCTCCTGTTTTGACCATTCCAAGTGGGAATGATGAGATGGTGGTTTACACCGACGCATGTGGTACTGGACTTGGAGCAGTGCTGATGCAGAAGGGTAAAGTTGTTGCATATGCAAGTCGACAACTGAAGCCACATGAAAGGAATTATCCGACTCATGATTTGGAGTTAGCGGCGATTGTTTTTGCTCTGAAGATGTGGAGACATTATCTATTGGGAGTTCGATTCGAGCTGTTTACAGATCATAAGTCGTTGAAGTATCTTTTCTCCCAAAAGGATTTGAATCTTCGGCAGCAACGATGGCTAGAGTTTTTGGCATCATATGATTTTAGTATAGCCTATACTCGGTGGCAGATGCGTTAAGTCGAAGACATGCAGGATTGGGAGCCATGTTTTCAGAATGGAAGAATCTTGAGTATTTGGCTGGATTAGACTTCAGGCCCAGATGCGAATTGGAACCTGAGATGTTGGCATACTTATCGATAAGACATCTGTCCAGATGCGAATTGAAGTTGGAGCTTCGCTTGGAGATCCAGCTATCTATCCAGCTTTCAGATATCCAGTTGATTTCAGTGATTGTATTCTGATTCTTGTATTTGATTAGTGTATTCGAGACATCTGTTGTACCTTATTTAACTCTGATATGTATATAGTAGCTACATGAACTACTATCTTTTGTTTCCACTGCAATTATTACTCTGTGTTTGTGATCCGTAATTATTTATTTACTGTATATGTTCAGTTTTGCCAAATTTAAAATTAACAATTCGGTATTTTGAATTATTCAAGTCCGACATGTGCAGATGCGAATAGTCCAAAATAGCGGGTCGTTACAGTTGGTATCAGAGCTTTGGTAGCTCTAGGCAAAACTTGGCATATAGGGTAAATGTATTTACAGAATCACTCATTCGAGTTTCAATCTCTTCCTTTTGACTCGATTCCTTTGAATTTTGGAACGTTCCCTGCGGTTCCAAATTTCATTCGTGTCCCTCACTATTCGTCTTCTTTCAATTCTGGAGCATCCCATAACTCCACTTTGAATGATCTTTATAATGGATCGGCGGTCTCGCCAATCTTCGAAATTTTGTAAATGGGTGAAACTCCTTTACAATTGGCATCGATTCACCGGAGATTTCTATATCCTCGGTTTAGATGCTACTATCTCTTGTATGCCCTGATTTTATCTTTGGTGATCGAATATCGATTTACCTCAGAATTCTGCATCAGTCTTATTCGTGAAGTCACGGTCAATCCGGTTAAGGTTGCCCGTCAATTTAATAAGCTTACCCATCTCCCGGTTCTGTTATTTAATCATCTTATCTTTTCTTTCGAATTTGTCATCGAATCAGAATTCTCTTTGATTTGAGTCCATCAAATTTGAAACCCTATCCTTATTTTGAAAATTCATTCCTGTATCGTCGAGCAAAGAAATGTATTTTATATTAATATTAAATGTTTTATATATTGTGTTGTTTGAGTTGTTGATGTGATTTGGGTTTCCGATCGATTCGTCTGATCAGCGCTATCGATAGGATCTCCAAAACACTCGAGCAGAGCAAACTGACACAACATTGTTTTCAAAGTTAGTAAATAACATAATTTTGAATGATTATATTATATATAAGTATAAATTTTTCAGAAATTAAATTGTTAATGAATTTGTTGTCAAAATGTTAATATTTCATTTTCATTTATTGTTTTTGTAAACCATAGACTATTCCAATCTGATAAATAAATGAAATTATAGAACATGGTTTAAAATTTTAATTGGAAGTTGAAATGAATTTAAATAAAAATTTGAGAATTTACTTTCCATTGATTTCAAACTTTGGGTTTTAATTTAAAAATGCATATTTTATATAGTAACGTCGAATAGAAATCATTTTCAAAGAATTTTAAATGTTTAAATAAGTGCTCTTCTCTTTGTCGTTGGAAAATAATTTCGGTGATGGCGGCCGCATTATCGACATTCATTTTCGAGTTTCGAAGTGGAGAGACCAATTCGTAGATTTACTACAGTTTTGTTTTGGAAATTAAATCAATTTAAATTTCTTAAGTATGATTTGATTTATATATATAGGGATATTATTTTAAATTTAATTTGACTTGATATATATAGTATATACATAATTATCTCTAAAGGGTTTGAAATTAAACGGAAATTTAATTCTTAAAATTATGTTAAAGGATGTTTTCAATTATAAATAAAGCTAAATTTTGGATAAATATTTAAACTTGAAATAATTGAAATTGAAAATTTTATTTGTATAGTACTAAATTGCATTTCAATATAACTTACCTAAATTATTCATAAGTTAAAATGTAATTGGATAATATACAATATAAAATAATTTTATAAATAAAATTTGAGTGTTTATAATAAATGTTATGCACTTAGATTTTAATTATAAAAAGATGCTAATAAAGATGATAGAATAATAAGTTAATTGAATAAGATAAATAAAGTAAATTTTGTTCTGAAAGAATTAACAAATTGAATTGAATCAGCTTAATGAAATACCTTGAATTAAGATCAATTATTGAATATTAATTGATTTAAAATGAAATTTATATGATTAGAATTAACAGTTGAACTAACAAATTTAAATCGAATGACTATTTATTGATTTAATATAAATGGATTTAACCAAATTGAAAAATATAAATTAATTTAAAATTGAAATTTATATAGTTTAAATTAATTTATATGGTTTAAATATATGTAATAAGATATATTAAGTGAAATAAACTTAATAATAATTTGGAATAAAGAAGAATTAAGTTTGTTGAATAAATATGATTTTATTAAATGACTATTCTAATTTATGATTTTAGAAATTTGTTAATTTAACATAATTGGAAAATAAGATAATAAATTTAGAAATAATTAAGATTGATTTCACTTAAGTGAAATAAAATGGATTAAATCAAATTATTGAATATTAATTAATTTAAGTTGAAATTTATATGGCTTTAAATTAGTTGTTTATTTTGTTTTCAAAGCCATTTTTCTTTCTGGTTGGTCCTATTCTCCTACCTCCTTCCTTTTCGGGGACAAAAAGTTTTGAGTGGGGGAGAGTGTAACGACCCGTAAATTTTAACTGTTTTAATAACGTAATTAGTCGAAATTTTGTGAAATTTTTAAACGATAAAATTTTGAAATAAAAATTTGATATTTGGAATGCGTTTATTTAAACATAGCAACTGGTAAATTTTCATCCGAAAATATGAAGTTTATTCCATGTGAAATTTTATTTCAATTTAATCAGCTAGTAATTGTCGAAAATAAAATATTTTCGAAACCTAAATATTTTTATATAGAAAAATTCTAAATCATTTTCTGAGCAAGACGACATTTTTTCGTTTTTCCAAATTCGGACTTCTTTAGCTCCGTCGACCTTATTTTGTTGCGTTTTTGCTGCATTTTTCGCTAGTAGAAAATTCGAATTTTTATAATTCAATCATACCACGGATATTTGTATACCGTTTTGATCGTCTCGTCGTGTTGATCCCTGTGGTATATTCGATTCTGTGTTTGGAGTCCGATATGCCGTGGAAACTGTGAATTGGTCATACCTGTCGGTATCGCTTCGAACTTTCTGAATTCATTTGTTTATTCGTTGAGCCACTGTGTAAATTCCAATGGTCACTTTTATTAATTTTCTTGAATTCAACATACAAGACGATTGCAATTTCCAAGTTCTCAATTTATTTTGCCAGTTCATTTTTACCTGTTCATTTACCTTTTTGTTTTGCCTTGAAATCTTGTTTCGTTCCCATTCCTTCTCTCCCTGTAACTTGCTTTCGCCTATATTAAAAAAAAAACTTCATTTGCAAGCTTTATCACCTCATGCCGTGTTCTCACCTCCACCAAAATCAAAAGCCGATGCAGCCTCCGCCCCACTTCACAACAGCCAAGCCACCGCTCACGTCACTTCCAGACGTCTAGACCTTGTCCGCTTCGAACCACCTCGTTTCCCACCCTGTCACCACCGTGTCAGCCTATCCCGCCTCGAGCTGCATGCCATCATCCTAGCCTATTTGACCTAGCACCCGACCGAGCACTTCATCCTCATCTTCACGCTTGTCTGGCCTTTGTTTTGTATATATAATACAATGGAACCAGTGTGTCAAGGTACAATTTATTATGGGATATATATTGCTGCCGTATGTTTGATTATTATAGAAATATTGTTTTAAGCATTATTCTAAGCATTGATATATATTGTCGAATTTGGCATCTGTAAGGATATTTATACCTGAGCTTTTGGTTGGTATTTGAAAGAAAAAAAGTGTTCTATGTTATAAAATTTTAGATCCAGACTTGTACCGTGTTTTAGTATATATGTTTTACCTATACAAATATTTGATCTTTGAAGAACAACCTGCTTAGTTTTATGTATGAAAATCTGGGCCATGTGAAGAAAAATATCTTTCTGTTATACAAGTTTTGTCACATATATATTTTATATAAAAAGATATCTTTCGACTTTTGGTATAAGTTTATATATATATATAAGTTACGTCTATATTATCTAATATATATATGTTAGTATAGTTTTATATATATGTTATAATAATAGTATTATATATATGTTTCCTATGTATTTGATTATAACCTATCAGTTCAGTAGTACTATTATATGAACAAGTTGATTATTAAATTAAGGTATTATATATTGTAGGTAAGTGTATATATATATATAGCTTATATAGATTGATTATGTAAAGTGTTATATGAGTTCGTATTATATATAGTAAAGTTTGAATGTGTTCCGGTAATTATATAGTATAATATGTATATGCATGTTTTATGGGTTGTTTGCATTTCTATTTGTGCTTGCACTCTACTGCCGCACTTCCATTGTATATAGGCATCAATTTGTGAACAAAATTGTATATATATTATGATTTCAAGATATGTGTATAAAGACATATATACAAATTTACAACAACATATATTGTTTTGCTAGCCCTATATAATGGTGTAGTTTGTTTATTTTAGTATGCATATGTGGTTTGAAATTTTATGTTTTGAATTGATTTAGAAACAAATGCATTTATACGAGTTTATAAGATTTTGTTTGCAGTAGATATATAAAGTTGGATTTTAAAGTATATTATATATGTGTCTTACTATATATTATATCGGTGCTTTGATTTCAAGATGCTTACAGACTTTACAATATTATATACATGTATTTTGAAATTTTGAGATATAGATTTTGATTTCTAATATGTATATGCTTTAAAATTTATATTGATTGTCAAGTATACATAGATTTTGTTTAAATACGTGTCTTAACTTAAGTATTTGTTTTGAAAGGATGTAATAAAATAATAATATAATTTATTGTTCGTTTCTATTAAGATGGTTCTGAATTCGTTTATCAATCCCTATTTATCAGCTTTGTTCGTCGAATCGCGTCCATCTAGCTTTGATCATCGAATTCGTGCTTGAATCCGTAACTCAATTTCAGCGTCTGTATCTGTGTTCGTATCTGTGTCATCTCCTGTTCTCTCTAGCCTCAGAAGGTGAGCAATCACTCACGATTAATGTTCTTTTATTTATTAAATCTGATTTCAATTGAAACGACAATTGAAATATGCTACTGTTATTTATGCTATTAACTATACCAGTTCACCTGTGACATCTGACACCATTATCTGTTAATTATACGATGATAATCCTGTTTGGTTGATAAGTGATTGATTGTTTGTTGTTTATATTGGAGGTTAAATTGTAATGTATAAAGTGATAAATAGTATGCAATTGAATTTGACGAAGGATAGTTGAAATTTTGAATCGACATATGTGTTGAAATTGATTTGTTAAATTTGTATAATATGACCCCTTGAATGTTTAATTACCCTTGAACCATTTGAATTTATGTTGTATTAATTGATGAAGTATGAAATTGAATAATTGATGTCAAGTGTAGAATTGCATAGAATAATTAGTATAATAAACTTTAATCTACATGAAATGATAGTGTAGATTCTAGAAATAATTATATTAATTCGCACAAATAACAATGTTAATTAATACGGTTATTTCGGGATTATTTGAATTGATTAGTGGATTGTTATTGATTGTTGTTATTGCTTGTTTATTTACTTTGACACCATCCCAGTTGTCACACTGCAAGTTCCCTTTGCTATGCTTTGATTCTTGAATTGAAATGGAATCGGGTTGAAATGATAAATACCCAAATAAACTTTGACTTAGGATAGAGAATTAAAATAAAACCCGATTGGTCAATAATTTGATTTAAAAATAAAATAAAGATTTTATTTGAATAAATAATATGGTTTTGAAACGAAGTTGGAATTTAAATTTTAGGAAAGGAAATGTTAATATTAAATAATCTGAATCAAAATATTAACATAGTAGATGATGAATGAACGTTGTTTAAAATTAATTATTTAATAATTAAATTTGGAATTATTAATAATTAAGTTTTGAAATTAGTTAATAATTAAGTTTTGAAATTATTTAATAATTAAATAAGATTTAATTATTTAATAATTAAATAAAATTTAATTCTTTATTAAGTAAAAATTGAACTTCTTGAATAAGTGAAATTAAGTTTCTTTATTAATTGAGTTTTGAAATTGTAACTAAGTAAATTAATAAGTGAAATCGAATTTCTCTAATAAGAAATAAAATGTGTTTTATTGAAATTAATGTAAGACTTGAAATGTAAGGAATTTGATTTGATGAATTTAATCTAATGCAATTTGTAAGTTTTGATATAATGGAGTTGAACTTAAATAATTGATTTAATAAATTGGAAGTTAAATAGAAATTGTTTTGAAGGATAATTTACTTAACGAATATTGAATGAAATCGATTAATGGATTTAAATTGTTTTGAATGTAGATTAAATCATTTTAAATGATTTCGAAATGAAACTTATATACGAATTTAAATGAATATTGGAATGGTTTAAATAAAAATCGAAATTGTATTATAAGATTTTGAAATGGTAATTTGAAAGTTTTGAAACGCAAATTATGGAAATTGATTTAGAAAGACAAATGAAATGTTGGTTTACAAATTCTAATTGAGATTGAATTTGATTTGGTTTTTGAAATATATAAACGACCAATCGGTGTAATAATTACGAAGGTTATTAAAGAGACTGGAATCGGTTAGGGACATACTCACTGTCTAAACCGAAAACCACTTTAATAACTATACGCGAAGTGTAATCCAGAATGAAGTGGTTGGAATGATGTACGTGATGACTGAAGAAAGAGAACGATAATGGATAGCCTTGACACTTGTGTCAAATTGGAAATGACTAAAACAGGAGCCGTGCCGGGCCAAATGGGGTCAGCTACCTCGAGCGAACACACTTCTTCGAAAACTACTCCTTACTTGTTATCGATTGGTGCACCCTCGAAATTTTGGGAGTGTTGTTTCATGGTGTTGCGATCGCTGCGGCGATGCGTTCTCACCAGTCCGGATTAGGCAAACGGTAGTTTCACTACCTTGGGTATTGCCTCATGTGCCTTGTCATACTTGTATCCCTATACGCGACCACGATTTGTTTTGTGTTATACCTATGGAGTACTCCCTGATATCCCACTAGTTTACGGTGAAGTTTACAGTGCTGTATAGACTATAACGCTTATATAAAATGTGTTAAGGGGGATAATGGTAACGCCTTAACACTATCTTGATATTTTATATTACTGATAGGCATTATCTACTTATCATACACTACTACATAGTAGATAGTTTAATGGATCCTTAAAGGATGGTTATTCCAACCATCCTTTGAGTTACTTGTATTTCAATTGCTATTTCACTTGAGTTGGATTTATTGATATAAGAATGTTAATCCTGACTCGAGTGTTTTGTGTTTTGCTTTACGCTTGGGTCAGACTGAGTGTACCGGTATTCGAGACTCACCTTTGGAGTTGGAGCTTCGCTTGGAGATCCAGCTATCTATCCAGCTTTCAGATATCCAGTTGATTTCAGTGATTGTATTCTGATTCCTGTATTTGATTAGTGTATTCGAGACATCTGTTGTACCTTATTTAACTCTGATATGTATATAGTAGCTTCATGAACTACTATCTTTTGTTTTCGCTGCAATTATTACTCTGTGTCTGCGATCTGTGATTATTTATTTACTGTATATGTTCAGTTTTGCCAAATTTAAAATTAACAATTCGGTATTTTGAATTATTCAAGTCCGACATGTGCGGATGCGAATAGTCCAAAATAGCGGGTCGTTACATTCTTCCTTCTTTTCATTTAACTACGATTAAAAATCTTGAAGCAAGAATCAGAAATTTCAACCTCTTATTAAATTCTTAATTTCAGGAGATGCAAGTTCAAATTTAAGGTAAGCATCTATTGTTCTATATTATGGATCGATTTTTCATGTTTAATTTCAATTTAAAATTCTTAGGGTTTGAATTTGCGTTACTATTTTAAATTTTGAAAATGATTTAAGTTTATCGTTCGTATAAAACAATTTTTAAATTCATTTTTTATGCTGATTTCAATTAATCTATGGTATCAATTTAGGGTTCGAACTTGAATTTGTCAAATTTGGGGCTATTTGCCATCGTTGTATGCAGATTCAAGATCGACACCTATTATGCTCAATTTTAATTTACTTTGGAAGATATTAAAAGTTAGAAATTTATGTCTCCTACTATTAATTGGATTGAGAATGATACACTTTTTATTATCATCGAAACCTTCAATCCACCTTTCGACTTAGTTGAAACCTCAAAACTTAAATAACCACATTTGTTTGCATTATTTCAACTTAGTGTTAACGATTCTAAGATTATGTTATATCCTTTCGACTCATTCCAAACCCATAATGGTTAATTAGAGTGTAACTATCATCATTTCCCAATATAGACATTGTCGAAATGTCTCAATGCCCTTTCATCAGTATCAATGCCACTTTGTTTCAAATATTTTAATTTAATTAGGGTGTAGTGTTTCGACAATGCATATATCCAAATTGGTATTGTGTGGATAGCTGCACTTACTAATAATAAAAATATTTTTTTTGGGCTTTCGACATTGTCCAAGGGTGTGTTCAGGTGCCTATATTCCATCCTCCCTTTCGACACCGTCGAAAGCTCAATGAATTTTATAATTCTTGTGAACTTCAATCCCCTATCGAAGGCATGGAACCATATGCTTCAGCGTTATTTGAGCCATTGCAATATGTTTTTGACGCCTTCGAAAGGCATTAATAGTGAAATGAATTATAACTTTAATGAAATTATTTCACCTGGCAGGATCATGGGTTTAAAAAGAATTTCTAATAAATCGGAAAGGATATAGTTTTAGAACTAGAATCTTCCCCAAAGAAGACCGAAGTGGTTTCAAGGCATTCCATTATATCTTCTCAAGACGAAGTAGATGCAATCCTTAATGACATCGAAATTACGGGATTTGAAGCTATTCCTCCTGGCGACAATGACACCATTCAAAATCCTCCCAAGGGATATTTTGCCTACACCACCATCCACATTTGGTATTGAGGTTTTTTTCCATTTCTTGAGTTCTTATCAAGATTTTTAAGCCACCTTGGCATAGCTCCTATTCAATTATTGCCCAATGTATATACATATCTCATCTCCTTGGAGCTCATGGTCTTAGAGTCGGGCATTCCTTCTCTAAGTGCTGAAGTTCTCAATTACTTAGTGCATCTCGTCAAGCTTAGCAATTTGAATAGCCAAATTTTTAGGGCTAACCCTCACAAGAAGTTAATTTCAAAGGGAGTAAACAAGTTCAAGGATTGGGAGGCGTAATTCTTTTATATCAAATGTTTTCTAAGTATTAGTGGGATTTTCTCTTCTTCTTGTAAGTAGATCAATACCATTGTTTCATTAAATTATTTTCTTTTGCTCAATTATGTTTTCTTATTAGGCCTTGCTTCCAAGGATCTTGATGATGAAGGTAAGAAAATTATGAAGTTGTTAACCGCTACCTCAAACAGCATTGGGAATAGGCTCACATTACTAACTTCCAACAACCTTCATAAATATTCTTTCCTTCTAGAAGGCCAGAGGATTCTTGGACAACCTCCTCTTGTCTAACATGCTTTCAAAAGCAAACGCTTCTTATCCTTGGGTGACCCTAAAAAAAATTCATCTTTGTCTCCGATTTGTCCTGACCAACCTGGTAAACTTAAGTGTACCGTTGTGTTACTCTTTAGATTGCTTTGCTAACCTATGCTTTTTAGTATTGTAGCTACTCCTCCGAATGAATTAACCATTAGAGATCAACTCCCTCCATCTTCTGAATCTAGTGCTTTAGCTTTGATCCAAGCCATTGCTAGGTCGAGAATGATAGAGAGAAGTACTCAAAACTTGGAGACCCCACATTCGTATTTGGTTTCACTCTCTATAAGGTCTCCAAGTTTTGAGTACTTCTCGCTAAAATGAAATTAAGCGGAGTAACTACCGTAGGTCCTACTTCCAGGGAACCTAAATTACTGATGTTTAGCCTTCTCTTCCTCCAAAAGAGGGGGAAATTGTTGATCTAGGCAAAGCTCTAGAAGATCCTACTCTTGATGCCACTGCCGACCCACCCAGAATGATTCCTTCGAAGTACAGCTTCATGTCTCACATAGTTGTATCCAATTCTCCCAGCGTCTGTGAGTAGATGCAAAAGGATTTAAGCACTTCAACTCCCTCTCAGGAGTGGAATCCCTCTAGACCCTTATCACCGGTGTATCCTAATGATTTTGAGAATGTCATACAATCAATTATGAACTCTCCATCAGTTTCTTCTATTTAACTGTCTTCCTCTGTACCCAATCCGACAAGTCATTGTCGATCCCTTATTGAACAACAACTTCTGGGTATGTTCCAAACTACTTTATTTTCCTATTACTATTTTATATTGAATCTTGACTCATGTTTTACTTTTCCTTTTAGATCTCCAAAAGCCGGCATTCTCTCCAAGAAAAAGTTTCAAAGTCTTCCACTGCGACATCAAAGCTCAAAGAAGAAGTCTCGACTCTAAAATAACTGGATCACTTCCCTAACTGCTGCTAAAGATAATGCAGTGAGGGAACAAGAAAGATTGAGCGCTTCTCTTGTTCAAGCGGAATCTACAATTTCCGAGGAGAGGAAGGCTAAACAAATCTCAACAGATGAGTTTTTGGCTTTGAAAATGATTCTGAAAGTGTCGGAGGACGAAAAGGTCAGGATGAACACTTAGCATGTTTCTCTTAAGAAGAAGTGTACATTTTTCAAAAAGAAATTGGAGAAGAAAAAGAATTCTTTAACTGTGGCATCAAAACCATTTCCCCGGCCAAACAAAAGGTGTCTCAATTTCTAAGCACTTCTCTGAATAATATTATTGTAAATTCTTATGAGGATGCACTCATGCTAGCTTACTCCGATAATATAGAGAAGTGCTCAGATTTGAGCTTTCCCTCACTTGATCCTGTGTTGGTTAAAAGATTCATGGACAAAATCAAGGAAATGGAGCAAGGGATTGAAGTCTCTAATAGAGAAGAAATTGGTGCCTCAAAGCTTCTACCTTTCGAAGTCCCTCCTGTAGAGATTCTAATTCAGATGAGGTGGAAGACGATGGGGATAATGAAGCTATTGTTGAAGAAGGTGGCAACAACGATGACAATGACGATGATAGACCTGATAATGATAATAGAGGTCAGGGTTCTAGTGGCAATGACGATGATCATGATGACTCTTGGGAGAGGTGAAGATGACACCTCTAGGGATTCAGATAAAGTCATCCCTAATCCTAGTGCCTGGAAAGCGGGTCAAACTGAATTTTCTGAACCCTTTAATCCCCATGAAAAAAATGTCGATATTGATGCTGGAGAGCAAGAGGGGAAAAAGAAGAACCTACAAACTTTAATCCCTATTTCTCAGGTATGGAATTCTTTGTCAAATGCTTTCACTTCCAAGATAGCATTGGCTAATATCTTTCCATTTTAGATAAGGAAGAAATTCATTCGTCTTTATAAAACAAAGCTTGAAAGAAAATAGGAAAAAATAAATAGCATGTATAGGGAGTTAGATAAACAATTAAAAGAACACAATGCACTCTCTGACAAGTATTATAAGCTTAATAAAAGCACTGTAGTATTAGCGTCTTTTAAAGGTCAGGTAGAAGCGGCCACTCGACTAAAAAGGTCACGCCTTCGCTATGACAAGCTCTTAGAAGAGAACAGAGAATCAATAACACTCTTTTAGATGTTGATCGAGGACAGAGATATCTTGGTAGACTTCCTATATAAAGCTTATTGCAAGATCCAACAGTAGATTTTTCATACTTGGGTGAATTAAGTGGGGGTCTACTTAGATATCTACATAGGAGGTACTTAGATGGATTTGGATCTGATCCTCGTCTAGGGGCTTGCTAGAATTTACCGTGAGTTAACTCAATTCCTCGCGTATTGCCTCTAGAAAAACTCAAATATTATAAGGATAAATTCATTTCCGAGTTATTCAAAACTAAATTTTGTACGAACCAGGTGAAAATTTGTAATCATGTAATTATATTGATCTGTAAATTTTCTGCATTAGCTTTCTTTTATACTTAGTCGTATTTTATTATGTTATTACAGAGTAAATGTCTCTCAAGCAGCATTGTTACCAGGGACTACTTTGGAAAATACGTCAAATTAAGAAGGGATTACATAGAAAAGGCCTCACTCTTGAAATCCTCAAGGTTGGCTAGATATTGCTTTCTTAGAGATCTATAGAAGCTTTATATGCAATATCCCAGTCTTCGCTTTAATATTCTAGGCGAAGAAAGGGAAAAGCTCCTTAAGGAAATTCGTACATATCATACAAAATTGATTTGTGGTTGTGATAGTCCTCCACCCGAAGAATGGGATTATAGAAAATGTCCCATAATTATTACCCCAAAAGGATTTAATACCACTTTTGGATCGACCATCACTCTTTCGGCTAACTCTTTGAATAAAGTTAAAAATGTTGTTTATAGACTTTAAATGTGATAGGGCAAAGCAAGTATTTGATGATAACATTGATATTGTACCTATTGTTTTATTTCCTTTTGAGTTATATCCTCTACTATTATAATAAATTTTTTTATTCTCTGGGTATTAATTTGTTTTTTATTTATTCGAATAGGAATTACAGTTAGCTACCACACCACTCTTACTAGATTCGTTATCTCGTTTCACCAGTATTAGAGATAGGTTGGTGGCGGATCTTGAAAAGAGAAGCCTATTTAAAGATCCTTTGTCCACCCGACTTCAAGGTAATACTGAAGCGTTGAAATGGTGTAGGAAATTTTTGCTTCAGAAGGCAATTATTAGAGACCTTATTGATCAAATCACTAGTCTCGAAGCCGATATCAGGAATAAAGATGAAACAGTTTCCCAATTGAAATGCCAAATTAAATCGAACCCTTCAGTTGACTTTAATCATGAGATGTTTAAGATTTTCCAACAGTTAAACGAATTAGAGACAAAATTAAGATAGTCAAGCTCAGTGTAAATCCTTGGAATTTATCATGGGAGGCGACATTCTGAATATCAATTTACCAACTTCTCCAATCACCTCATCTGTTGTGAAATCGATAAGGTCTTCGTCTTTAGCTACTCAAAAATTCCTTGCTACAACAAACCCTCCTCAAGGTTTAGATGAGAAGGTGTTAGGTGAATGGTATAGAAAGGTTAAATTTGAAATGATAAGATATTTTGACGATGAACAGAAAGTGAGGTACTCGCAACGCATCAATGAGTATGTAGCCAAAATTAAAAGGCTTGAACATGAAAAATATCTTCTTCAAAAGCGTATCACCAATTTAGTAAGACAAAACAAGACCCTTAAAGGTTCTAACAATGCCTTCAATCGTGCTTTGAAGATTCGTATTGAATATATTGATAATGCTGATGAAATTAAGAAGAAGGAAAAGAAGCTCAAAGAAATTCTTTGCACAGTGATTCGCCATATTGTCGATCCTTTAATTGTTGATAATTTAGATAAGGTTGTCCAGGATCTTTGATATATGCACTAATGTCAAATAATATTCTTGTAAATAATTTTGTAAATTATATAAATTATGCAAATATCACCAAGTTTGTTGGCCTTTCTTGTACTTGTAATGTTGTTTTCGAATCTGCTTCCTAATAACTTTGGCTATGGTTTCCGTTGAATCATTCGACCTCCCTTATTAATCTTGTTTTCCTGAAAAGTATAAAGTAGACAACATTTCTTTGTTATTAATTTGAAATTTATATAAGAACATGATTCAATAATTCGTCTATACTATTGGAGATAGTATTAGGAAAAATTCCAAAAATCTAAATAATGGAAGTTGATAGATCATCATGCGAAAATAATAAGTGATGGGAAATCTAACAGTTGTAAATGATCAAAGGATGAAGATTCTTGTTCGACAATAATAGAAGTCCTGAAATCCACTTTGGTAATAATAAAACGATATTGGAAACTTATCTCTGTTTAATAGAAGTTCAAAAATCTTCTTCTGGAAATAACTAATAAATGATCAATAATATTGGTCTGGTAATAATAAAAACCCAGAAATCATCGTTTAAAAGTAAGTCATAAGAGAGTCGAAAATCCTTTTCTGGATATAAAATAAGATTTCAAACCCAGATTCCGGTGTTGATAAGTGTCATCAAAATGTTAATAGTTAGAGACCTGAGACCCAAATACGGGTATTAGTAAGAGAGATCCAGAAATTATTATTTGGAAGTTAACAGAGAAACATAGATGCTTTATAACAGAAGATCTGAAATCCAGATTCAGGTATTGATTTGTGAAATTTAGAAATCATCTTCTGGATATAATGGAAGCCCATGAGTTCATAATAGAAGATCTAAAACCCAGATTCGGGTATTAACGAGTGAAGCCTAGAAACCATCTTTCTAGAAATTAGCTGATGGCAGTGAATTCATATGTAATCCGATAGTTATTATCCGAAAATAGCAGAAGATTAAAAATCTATTCCTGGCAATAAGAAGGAACATTTATAAACTTTATGAATAATGGAAGTTTAGAAATTCTTATCTGAGCCTTTATTTTGCATCACTCTTCAGACATTGATTATCTAAACATTTTTCTTCGTGTTACTTCTTTGATTCATGGAACTTGATTCTTTCGATACACGCTATCCATCAGCTTTGTATATTATTGATGTTTTGTATGCCACTTCTAGGGCTTGGACATCTTAGTCCATTATTGTCCAGTGTGATTGTTTAGCTTATCCATAAGAAGGACCCAAGGACTTACCTGAAGTGACCCACTTCTCTTCATATTTATTTAAGTGATTTTCACTTGAGTTTTTTTTTATAAAACAATGGATCACTTCTCTTAATTAATTTCCCAAGATCCAGAATTCTACCAATATAAAAATATTAGTATATAAATCAAATCATGTCATTTATATATATGAAGATATATAAATGTTTCTTTGCCTATCAGAGTAATTAAAATAGCAAAGAAATTCAATCACACAGTATTTCACATTTGAGAGATTTTGTGTCACATAGCCATTTCTACTTTTTAATCTTCTTCTCTATTTTTTAATTCAAGCTTGATTAATATTTAATTCAAATATGACCACTTATTATTTTCTTGTTTTATTTCCCAGCTTGTTCTATAGCCTAGATTATTTGATTCTTGGATTTACAACCCATGCATTTGATCTTTGGGATTTAGGAATTTGATACTTGTGGTTTTTGATTGATACAGGGTGTTAAAACAACTCATGCATATTAGTTTAGCCCAGGATTCTTATTTCAAACACAAACAATTTTATGTCAGGTAAAATACTCCTATTCTGGTTTATTAAGTATATAATGATCATATGAATAATAAGGTGATAAACTAGATTGAAGGCCAAGCAGAGGAAAACAATACATTTGAGCAAAGTGCAAACACAAACACACATACTAAATGAAGGCTTAGCATATACATGGAGACAATATGATCAAGGCAATGTCAAAAATCAAATCAATGCAAAACTTTCAGATGAACATACGGTGAAGACAATTGATGAATCTCCAAGTAGTAGAATAAATGACTGTGATCAATAAACAATGGAATAATGGACATGCTTAATACCAAAATAAGACCACATGACAATGCATACTACAAACTACAACAGGTTTGACCATACCAAATGCAACCAGACTTGAATCAAGTATCTAGATAATAGGGTTTAGTTAAATAAATTTGCAGTGATGCCTACAAGTACCAAGCATGCATATGAATTACTACACAAAGCAATACAAGTTTCTACTTGAAAATCAAATGCCCAGATAGGATTACAAGCTATGTCTTCAAGCTTTTGCATGGACTTATATCAATTATAAGTCATGGTCAAGCCTTACTGGTTAGCCAAGACCAGATTCAACCCATCCACTTAACAAATTTAGTACATACTTTTTCAAAAACAACTTCATCTTTATAATTAAAATTAATTAAACATTGCCAAGGAATGTATGTCCACATATCATATTACATGGCATAATTCCCTTCATCATATTCCACCAGAGAACATCAAAATAAGTTGCTTAAATCAGTAACTCATAAACACACATATAATACTTAAGTTTTTACATGTTCTTTTCAAGTGAACAAAGCAAGCATCAATGTTGAGAAATACATAAGATAAAAGAAAGTTTGCCTAGATTATTTATTACAAATTATACTGCTACTTCCTTAAGCATTTTAGATTCATCAAGATCTTCAAATATCCATGCAAGCAAGCTACTCATGCATCTTTCCCTGCAGCAATACTTTGAACTGCCTCAATAAAATGAGACACCCCAAATATTGCAAAGGCAACAAATAGGGTCAGAAATAAATTCTGGTGTGAGTGAAATCAAGGATTAAAAATAACTTGTAAATTCCTAAGGTTGTGCAGAGAGCTTATATGTTAGATGTTATTCAAATTCATATTAAAACCTGAGTATATGTATATTTAAGCTTATCTAACAAACATACACCCAAGCATTCATCCATTCACTTCATTAAGTTGTACATGCACAAGCTCCTATGGAATAACATCCTAAATTCCATAGCATAATTTCTCAACCTCATTTTCATTTTATTTGGTCTGAAACTCTTGCCATTGAACACCATGTGTGCATTGCAAAGGGGCTCAGTTCTATTAACCCTTTACACAGAGGCCTACAGGACTTAAGCAAGTCATGCACATACCCATCATCCACCTGATGATGAATAGATCAAGGCACTACTCCTAAATTATTTTATAATTTAGATACCATGCTTATTTATTTTCTGAGGAATTTTTCTTTTTAATTCCAAAGATGCTTATGTTCTTTCCTTCATTACATAAGTCAAAAATTATTAAACTCACTCAAAGATTACATCCACACATACAAAACATTCATGCAAAATTGCACATCTCATTTCAAAGTCATTTTTGCTTAATCATATTTTCTAAAACCTGCTTATATATTTATTTCTAGAAATTTTCCCATTGCTTGCATAAATCTGATGAAGTCATATGAAATACTATATTTATTTTTACTGTGAACATAGGATATGGTTTTTGAGAAAAACCCATAAAAACATATTGGCTTATGATCTGAACAAATCAGCATATAAATATAATATTGCTTTATTCATATCAATTTTTAAATGAACTAGACATAAGCATGAACCTTATTATTCACACTACCTACTTCATTTTTCTTTGATACCTTATTTCTCAGTAAATATTTAGCTCATTTTATTATAAAACCTGGATTATAAAATCCATTTCCGTGATCAGGGTATATGTTTGATTATTTATATTTCAAAGCAAAAATTGAAACAACCATAACAAATCAAAACAGATTAAAATCTCAATCAAAGGTTCAACCAAAATACCATCCATGATCAACATATATTCATTCAGAGAATAGAAATCAAACAGAAAAACATAATATGATTTTATATAAAATAATTTGGCTGCCCTTAACTTGGGTCTTAATGCCTTAAATCTTATGGGTGATTAATCACTCACCTTCCCCTTCTCTTCCCCGAGAATGCCTAAGTTTGAAAACAGTGTGAGTTCTTCCCTTCTATTTTTTTTAATATTTCTCTGTTTTCTCTCAGAAACCAACTGCTGCTATCCTCTCATCTTTAAAACATTTAGCTAGGGTTTAGTGGGGAGAAAAGCCCATTTTATCCTCATACAATTTAGAGAATTATGTATATATGTTTATGGCTAAATGTGCCATTTTCTTTTTTATTTCTATTTCAGGTAAAACAGTTGCCTTTCTTCTTTTCTGGGTACATGCCATTTGCATGTTTCTTATGCACATTATTTTCATGTGACTTAGCTTCATTGTGTATTTCCTTAAACCTGAATTGTTCACTCATATCTCTCTTTATAAATTTAATTCCTAGCTATTATTTCTTACCATTTGTTTTTCCCTAGGTTTATTTAAAAATGTATTTATGCATAAATAATACTAAACTGGTTTTATGCATTTTAATTATCAGAAGAATTTATTTTATCACTCTATATTTCTCTGGCTACACATATATAATATTTATGAGATATGTGAATTTAAAATTCATTCATACTTAGTTATCTTCTTTTCATTTTTATTTATTTGAAAAACAATTATCCGCTTACTTATTTATTTCCACTCATCCTTGATATTTATTTTTCAAACTATTTATCCTTTAAATATTTCTTATTAACTGATTTTCATTTTTTTTTTCAAAATTATTTTCATCTCAATAATTTGGGTCTTCACATTACCCGACCTCCCTCTAGGAGGCACTCCAGCCAGGCCTTACAGGCGAGACTGAAGGCTTGTTTGATGCCTTGACCAAGCCATAGCATGGCGCGTTCAAGGGCTTACTCCTTCCCTCCTCTAGAGGGCGCCTTGATCTGGCCATAGCGTGGTGCGATCAAGGGCTTGTAGATTGTTTAACGAAATATTTTCTATCGGTTTAGAAAATCGCCGAAAAATTTATGATAAAAATAACCGCAAGCGCACGGCGTACAATGATGGTACGTGGCGAGTACGGGTCGATCCGCATGGAATTTTTTAGATTTAAAATTTCTATTCAATCAAGTTAAACCAAGATTTGAGAGTGTTAAGCTAAAAATGTAGAAAAACTAGCAAAAGAAAATTGATAAAAATATGAGAGTTTAAAGACAATTTAGAGATAAATCCACTCTTTAGATCACATAGTTGAACAAAATATGATATTATGATCTCCCTTTTTTGGTCATTACTGAATTTAATCAATGTGTTTATCATAAGTATGACCTATTTGTGCTATTAATTAGCTCAATATAAGCAATTAAACTATAACATACTCCTTAAACCACTTACTAACTCTCATGAAAAATGACAATGAAAATGAAAATAAAATATATTCTAAGCATGGCCTATTAACTATTGATTAGAAATATAGACCATCAAATTTTGATTTCAACATTCACTTCATTGCCATAATCATATGTAGATGAAGAGGTAATTTTTGTTTGTGATTGTTTAAGCATAGCCTATTTGGTGTCAACAACATAGACTATCAAATTCAAATATAAAAAATAAAATATTTACCACATTCTATCATTTCCATTAAGCACAAAAAGAGTTCAAAATGAACAAATTATGTTGAATTTACATAATTTAGAGCTTCATTACCCCTAAATTGAAGGGGTTTAGCTTCTCATATTTGTTATCATATCAACAAATGTAGGAAGCAACATGAAACAAAAAGAAAAGGAAAAAGAGAGCAAAGTAAATAAAAAATAAGTTACTTGCATAAAGTAAAGATCTACACTACTAACATGAAAGGAAGAAGCATGTAAATAAAAGAGAATGAACTAAGATTGCATATAAAAAGAAAAGTTACATGAAAAGAAAATGGCTAAGTAGCCATGGAAAAAGAAAGAGAGCTTTGATTTATTTGTGAGCCTAAACTAAACTAAAGAGGCTAAGAGGAAGAGAGACTAATTACACGAACATAAGGGGTATTTATACATGTATGAAACCCTAACCCATATTTTTGGGGAATGCACAAACTACCTCTTTGGAAATATGGTGGCCAAGTAATCATTAGCATGTGTTAATCCTCACTTAAATGTGCATGAAGCTTTAATAACCAGTAGCATGTGCATTAGCTTCTAATTGTACATCAAGGTAGGTGGGTAGGTGGGGTCCTCCATGTTTCATGAAATGAATTATTTCCATCTTCATTCCTTTGTATTCTCTTGTGCATGCATATTTTCCATTAAGCCACTTATAATTTGGAGCCAAATTCGTACAAAATAATATAGAAATTTCCAAGTAAATTTTCTAAAATTAATATATGCACAAAATTGACCATATTTGCCCCTATATGAAGATGAATATATGACGATTTGAAAATAATTTGAATTTCGGTTTAAACGTGTTAAAATACCCAATATGAACATTTATTTAATTTAATTAGATTAAATATAGAAGTAAAATATGCATGTTTAAATGCACATCAAATACCCCCACACTTATCTTTTTATTTGGCCTCGAGTAAACTACAACTAAGATAAATCTGTTTTCGTAGAAAACAAGATTGCATTGAGTGTATGCAACAAGCAGTTAAACCTCTAGGTGTCCCTAGTAGGATGAGTGTTGTCTCGTGAGGGTTTTCAGCGGATACTACCCACAAAATCCAAGTGAAAATTCCTAAATTGAAGATTTACAAAGAGATGAATGCAAGTTTTTGGAAATATTTACAAATGAAGGATTTAGTTTTAAATTAACACGAATAAGTTAAATATAGGTTTTGGTCATTATCAGAAAATTTAAGTCCATTTACTTGTCAAAATTTCCAATAAAAATTGAGTTATCATCACAATTAAACTCTAGTTTGGCTAGTTGTTTCAGTTAATAACATTGTGTAACTATGAAATAGACCCTTAGTAGATTTTTAAAGTTTATCAAAGTGGTATTTTCATTTCTTTCAAATAACAAGTCAAATCAAATAAGTAAATTTAGTACTTGGATTTCAATTGCTTACTCTCTCTTATTTTTGAAAATTTTATTGATATTAACAATATTTACATATGCCTAACTCAGGTAAACTAAGGCCAGATATACCACTCATGCACTGCCTTGCGGGCTTATGTGAGGGGAATACAGAGCGTGGCGAGTGAACACACGAGTGTGAACACCTATCGACTGTAGGCGTTATTAGAGAAAGAATTTTTTTTATATACATACACCTAACTTAGATAAACTGAGGCTAGATATACCAATCATGCACTGCCTTTCGGGCTTACGTGAGAAGGGTACAGAGCATGGCGAGTGTACACACAAGTGTGTACACCTATCGACTGTAGGTGTTAATAAATATATACATATATACAACAAGATTTTTCTTTTTTTGTCTTTTATTTCAATTTTTTTTGGAAAGAGAGAGTTTTACAATATCATCTTAGTACCACTTAACTTAAAAGATTTAAAATATTATCGCGTTTACTTTAAATCAACCACTCCTTTTAACAAAGATTGTCAATTAGGATATACTTCATAATTATCACCAATGAATCTTCCTATATACTAGTTAAACCATCGTTACTTGTAATCAAATTTTATTTTTGTTTTTGTTAAGACAAATAAATTTTCAAAAATTTCAATTTAATAACCAAAACCATATATTTATCCTATAGTGTTTTTTTCAAAAGTAAATCAAAAGGCTAAAAATAAATTTTTGTTTTTAAGATTTTTTTTTGTTTTTTTTAATTTTTTGAGTTTTAGGAAAGAAAATGCAAAAAATAAACCATGAAAAATTAAAAAAGCAGATGAGACTCCCCCCATACTTGAATTTGACCGTGTCCCCACAGTAAACCCAAGTGAAAGGAGAAAAATAAAAAAATAAAAATGACCTATATTTACATGAAAATGAACGGTATTTACATGAGATCGGAAAGTATATCGTCAAAAGGTAAATGAAACGGTCTTCCAAAGACCGATCCATTTGTCTCGTCAAGTATGCAAGACACAGCTTAAACTCGGAAAACGAAACCATAAAAGATTTCAAAGTTAAACGTTGGTTTGGAAAAACAAATGTTGTTTTATTAAAAATTGTATGAGTTGTTTTATTTTCAATGATTTTTGGGGTAGATAGAATAAATGGTCGAAGTTCAAGTTTATTTTCACCAATTTCAAATTCAAGCTCGTCATTGAAAAATTCTTCAGAATCACTGATTTCAAAATCAAAATGGTGATTTAAATCTACCCCCTCAGAATTCGACAACTCATCTTTGAAAAGTCCGAAAAATTTATGTTCATCAAATTCGTCTTCCTTTGTTGGATTATCAACAACTTCATTGCATGTATCATTTTCAAAGTCTAAAGTTGTCTCATTTGATTTTTCAAAATCAGAGAAAGGAAGATCGAATTTTAAATTTGGTTCCACACTCTCAAAAGAATTGATGTAACGTCCCAGATTTTCGCGTTCGAAAATCGACATCCATACTTTACATCGTACTCGAATGTCATAGATTCGACCGTTCAAATCCGAGTCGCCGGAGCTTATAACACAGTTAAGTAAATAACACAGCAGAATAAATGAATAATACATTGATATACAATATCTGATATAATGAATATCAATATACATCAGAGATATGATACAATAAATTGCAGCGGAAAGAAAAAAAAATAGATAACATCAGCAGCGGATAATCTCCATCTTCAAAGCACTAATCCAGAAATAACTCGAACTCTCAATAACGATGCACAAAGATAAGCAAATGCGATCCATATCCAAAGACTGAACTAGCTCCAGATAAATCTACTAATCTGAATATCTGAAAAACCTAACTCTAGACTGCTCGTGTAGAAAATTTTGAGCATCCAGAGTTTAGGAAAGAACAATAAACTCCGGATCAGTCATGGGACTGGTGTGAGCAACAAAAATAGTTTATCTTTAAAAACAAATAGCAGAGAATTTTAAAGTCAATTCGTAATGCTTTTGGAAAATGAAACTACCATAAGACCTCCCACCACACACACAATGCAAACGCAGAATTGGAGGAGATTTCTTCTTATGATAGTCAAAGATGCTTACTACGCAAAATCAAATCATTTTTTTTTGATATTATTATTAGTGCATAGTGTAGAAAACAATTTCGAAAGTAGAATATAAATCTTAGCCAGCATAGACATTTCGAACTATGCCTACTATAGCTACCATGTTCAATAGCAGGTTACCATCACATTCCATGGCAGGTAATACAACTAAAACCGTACAGGGCTCGTATTGTTTTGTTTGGATTTCCAACAAATGGTCAGGCTAAGGAACTTCCTATTCCACGAAAGAAACGCCTCTGGCGGGACGTTCCGAGAACCAACTGTTCTCTGCCAAACAAGGCCGGCAACCCCTTTTCCCAAGGGATAAAAGAAACCTCAGATATGCCACCCCCGGTCCTTTGGGACCTTTAACCGAGGCGCCTCGAATCCAACATCACACATCATAAATAAAGTGTGTCCACATGAGTAAGTATCTGGGCTCCATACCATGATACTACCCTTTTCCAGAAGGAATGGTCATACCCTAGGGAAGCTACCCCTGAAAACCTTGCCGCACGATTCCTGTTTCGACCATTACCGGGTTGTGAGGCTCGACGAAGTCTCGTCCACAAAGCTACGCTTTTTCAAAAAGCCACGCTTTGGGTCAACAGATGATCAACCTATGATCACAAAGATAAATGATCAAACAAATGCTCATATAACAAATGATCAAACACTGATCATCACACAGCAACACTCAGCATGTCACATTACCAAATTGGGATATATCGCTGATAAATTTCAACTACATAACCTCTGAGCTCGTACGTCTCAGAGAAGGGTGTTAAGCTAAGAGAATAAATTCTCCGCCACCAAACAGAAATGTATTTGAAAGAAATCGGCTTTATATCTCAAAGTGTAATGTCAGACATGTATCCATATAAGTCTGTTCCGGGTTCGAACAGAACCGAAGGCACTTCTCACGAAGCCCTTGCAATTCCGGATAACTTTCAATCACGTCTGAACTTCCCGTCACAAAAGAGTGATATAAATCTCTATACCGGCGCGACTCAGTGCAGAGACATTCGACAGGTTGTCCTTTCATTTTCGAAAAATATCCGGTCTTCAACACCGGTCTTCAAATGCGATCCATATACGACGTATCACTATTCGGAATGAGTTATACGACCCAAAGGTCCTTTCCCGGCTAACCCGAATAGTGAGCGTAATATTTAAAAACATACGGATATTGGGATTTCAATTAAGTCACAATTTAAACCCAAACTTTCTTTTCAAATGGTTTATCAAATTACCATTTTAATCTTTTTAAACAAAAAGATTCATTTTAACAACCTTTAATGGTTTAAAACAATTTCCACATTTTTAATCTTTTAAACAAAAGATTCATTCACAAGTTTTCCAAATTTAATTCCCATTTCAATTGATTAACTCGTTAAATCTTTAAACCAAAGATTTAGCTCATAGCTTTCAAAACAATTTCATTTCGAATGGTTTAAACAAAACATCATTTTAAATCTGTTAAAAATAAACAAATTCAATTCATAGCTTTCAAAAAGAATTCATTCATAACTTGGAAAACCATTTTTCAATTCAGTCTTGAAATTCCTTTAATTAAACTGGAATTTCATTTCTTATATGAAAGCTTTTATCTTTTGAAAACAAATAGTTTCATTTCAGAAAATCTGATTCATCCATACGAGTTAAAGTCGTTGGGTTAAATCCAAATTCTCAAAATTACATTTTTAAATGGTTTAAATTTAGATAAACACATTTATAACATTTTCAATCCCTAGTTTCAAATCATAGGATTCAATTTCAAACTTGAATTCAAATTTAAATCAAATTATTTAAATTTTCAAAACTCGATTAAGTTATTCAAAATAACCTTTATCTTTGAAATTCCATTTCAAAAGCTTTTCATTTTAAACCCAAATTTCCAATTTCAAAATCAATTGAAATTAAAATTTCAATTCCAAAAACATAATTTAAATTATCTGTGACTTATCCGATTTCCACGTGAAATCCATATTTGTGTGTGTAAAGGTGTAGTCCAGGGGTTTCACACACAATAGTGCAACACAATGAATCATCACAGATCAGAATACAGAAATATAGTTGATAAGCGATATAAACTATAACGCTTATCGCTCATCCACAGATCATAGATATATATCACAAATAAGTAAATTACAGATCACAACATAAATCAGGGTATATCACAGAGCATCATATATCAGGGATATCAAACAATTCGACAATCAATAAAATCCAAACATTCATAAATAGGGCCAAATTTTATTATCTGATAAATTTAAATCAGATAATTTCTTATGAATAAATTACTAATCCTGGTTAATTAATTACAACCCATTTTAATTAATTGTCCTTTATCATCTATTAATTAACCTTTAATCATTAATTAATCAATCTTAATTAATCAATCAATCTTTTAATCATTAAATAATTATCCTTTAATTATTTAATTATCTTTTAATTTATTTATTTGATTAACCCTTAAATTTATTACTATTTTATTAATTATCCTTACTTATAAATTAATTAGCTTTAAATTTATAATTAATTAATCTTTAGTTAATTAAAAATCATAAATCAATATAAAATTAACTTAACTTTTAAGTTAACACATTAAAACATTTAAATCAACTTCTTAATTACTTAATTTTATTAAAAGAAATCAAGCTTTAAAATAAATTAATTATTTAACTTCCAAATTTAAGTTAAACACTTCGTAAATTTTCATTCAAATCTTAAGGAAACCCTTTGTGAGGAATCTTATCAAATTTAAACATTTATTTGAAAATAATTTCACTTTTAAAAATCTACTTTAAAACATTTAACTTGTTCAACATTTTTTTTTTATAAAAGCTGACTTAAATTCAAGATTTGGATCCATAGTAAACTTAAATCCGTATTAGTACTTGATTTAAAACTTAATTTAAATCTTGCTTTAAATTTTGAAAATTTAAATTTAGATTAAAAAGCAAACTCAACACTATCAGGTTATAAAACTTGAAACCTGGAACCAGATTAGCAAACCCGAGCTACATCACTCCTGCTTCGAGTCCTCCCCCTCAAAATCTCGAGTAAAACTTCGAGTTCCACCTTCATCCATTTCTTCGAGTCGAACGCGATAAAATTCGAGCAATTCCCGAGCCCAAACTCTTCTGCCCCAAAGAACGAAATCACTCTGATACACGCTGATACGTGTGCATATGCACACGAGCCCCAGCGACTTCCGATCATCACCATCAGCGTCGACTAGTCGACGATGGCCTCGTCGTACACCCTGACAACCCAGATTTCCTAATTCGATAGGAAATCGAAAATGCAATGATAAGCCAAATACTTGAACGAGCACGAACGGCAAATCCTCATGCCGCCGCCGATTACGACGACTGGAAACTCTGGCTATCCTCCCAGAGCAACGCCACATCACCACGCCGCTATCCCCCCATGACCGATCGCCTGAAACCCCACGAGATTAACGCGGTTCCTTTTCAAACCCATACGAGTAAAACTGGAGTTAAACCCTAAATCGTTCTCGATACAATGCTTCAATCAATTAAAATTTTTTTGGATATTTTTCTTACAATCCCCAATACTCAAACTACCTTCAACATGAATTTCGAAGCTTATCATCTCCACATTCATCTGATATTGATGAAAGTACCAATTTCAGAAAATCCGACAATTCCCATTATATACAAATTTAAAAACCTTGAAACCATTACCTAAATTCATCATTCTTTCATATAATTTAGTCTATGAAATCCAAATTCAAAATTAGAATGGTTGATTTTTTTGTCATTTCTGAAATTTTTACTGTATATTTTCAAGTTTTCAGTAAATTTCTTAATAAAATTTCTTGAAACTATTTTTAAATATTCAACTTGACAAGTACAAGGAAATTTCATTTAGAAATCAAAACTTAATATTGATTCCTTTGGGTGGTGTAAGGTTTTGAACAGGTTAACAAAACCTGTTATATAAACAGAGATACACATTTTTTTTCTGTAAGTTTTAGTTTCCAATAATCATTGATAATATTACTTATTTATAATTTCATAACCGATGTTATCCTTATGTGAACATTCTTTCATTCAGCAAACAACAGCTAAAAAATGTTTTTGTGCTTTAATACTTTAAATCTTCACATAAGCTTTCAAAACCTGGGATGAACACAGGCAAGGTTTTGCCTGTCCCAAGAGATGTACAATCACACTCATAAATATGCATCTATATATACACACAGACAAACAATAATTTCAGTGTTAATTATAGCATCAAGGTCGACCATAGATTCAAAACATAAATGGTAGCTTGCTCACAAAATCATATTTTTTTAAGGTTTTCAAACAAAATGTTACTCACATGTAAAAACAGAGAACAGGGGAACGGGTAGATAGATATACAGATACACAAAAACAGGCATTCGCATTCATTCATTTTCGCAGGTAAACCAAAACATAAATAAGGGTTCGAGAATTTGCTCACCGTTGTTTTGGAAGAAGAACAGGGCTGCCCTTATGTTGAACCAGGCTTGAGTTTTGCAAGTTGAAAACTTTTCTTTATCTCTGGTTTTTATTTGAATCTGTGTTGTTTGCAGTTGAATCTTTTGTTAAAGTATGAAATGGTGTTTACTCAGTTTTTATTTTATTTTTCATAGCTTGGAATGGACGAGAATGAAAATGATGGAGATATAGAAATGGGTTACAGGGTTGTACAAGATTTTATAAATTAGGTCAGAGATCTTTATCTCTTTAGGAGGCTGAAATGATCCTAAGCAAACTCGAATTGACTTTGTTTTGAGCTAGCATTAAATGCTTTGGTACCTTGTTCATGCATGCTTCTTATTTTTTTATGTTTACAGCCTATGCTTCTTCATACTTCATCTTATCTTTTGTTGGCTGAGAATTCGATTTTGTGCAAAGTAGTGATGGGGTATTAAATGCATGTGTACTTCTTTGTCTATACTCTTATGCTATGTATTTTATTTTATTTTCTTTGTCTTGCTTTGACTATGCTAGTTTGATTTTGGCTGAGATTATATTTGCTTTGCCTTATTATTTTTGTTACATGAAGATTAAGTCTTGTTTTAGCCTTTAGAAATGTACACATATTTTCTTTTGTTTGTTTGGTTTCATTTGCAAGTGTTTATGAATTTTATTTTCATATGTATTTGGTTTTGTTTCATCTTTTTCTTTTATTATTTTGTAGTCTAAACTATTTATATTACTTTGTATTGGTTTATTAATATGATATTAAGATTTATATTTTTACTTTACATTGTATAAAACTATAAAATTTATTTATTATTATAATTCATCTTTGGCCCATTTATTTACAATTTAAATTCAAATCAATTGTACATACATATATATTCACATATATACAAATTTTCAAATCCCAATGACTATATATATTTTTCGAGTTGAATCGGGGAAACTCGCTTTCATTTATAATTAATTTTACAATTTTTATTCAAAAATTCTTTAAATTATCAATTTAAATTTATATGAAATTCGGGGTCGTTACAATTGAAATCCAACTCAATTACCACATTCTCACAACTTCATTAAGATTTTCATTTTCAATTTCCAAATTTGTTATTTGAAAATCGTCAATTTTGGTAAACGGTGGATTATCGTTTGATTCTTCACATGTTGGGATTTGATTTTGTTTCTCACGAATTTTTTTATAGCTTTCAAGTTACAAATCGGTGTGATCATTGTAAATCTCGTTTATTTGCTCAACAAAATCCAATTTATAATTATTAATTCGAGAATTTTCGATTTGGATTTGTAGAGAACAAAAATTATCAATCGCATCGTAATCGAGATTATTTCCATTGCCAAAATTATTTGAAAAGTTGTTTCCATTTTCATTTCGGTTTTGAAATTCATTTTGAAGTTCGAAATTGAATTAGCATGGGTTATACTCGAAATCATTTGAATTTTGAAGTGAATTCAAATTTTGATTACTTTGAAAACTTCGATTGAGTTATCACACAAATATGAATTACACAACTCATTTATCCTTTGATTTTGTTGTGTAGAGAGTGCAAGTAAAGATGATATCATTTCAATGTTATTTTCGAGGTTTGAGGGTTGCTCATTATTTTGAAAACTTTGTTGTTCAAAATTCGAATTGTTTACAAAATAGTTGTTGTTGAAATTTCCATAAGAATTTGGAGTGAAATTATTCTTGCAAATAGGGAAATTCCGACATTTTCAAAAGTTTTTTTTGGATTTTTTTTATAAAGGAAAACTATTTACCAAAAGGAATTTATTTTTTCAAAAGGGAAATTTGATTTTTGTTTTGTTTTTTGATTTTCAATTTTTTTTTTGAAAAGGTTTTATAAATTTCTTTTGGATTTTTTCTTTTTTAAAAAAACTAACTCAAATCTTTTTTTTTTGATTTTTTGATTTTTGATTGAAAAATAAACTTCAAAAGAAAGGATAAAAAACAAAGTTAAGAAATATTTATAATTTTTTTTTAAATATGCATGAACTAATGCAACTAAACGGTTGCACGGGTTTAATTACAGATTATTTATCCTAAGTAGCTTCTAACCCAAAATTGTATAATCACACTTGGTCTTAATTCAATAAGATAGTTCTCAGCCAGGTAACAGACAAGATTTATCGGTGCACCACGAATCTCCGTAGCAATGCAGCCGAAGGTTTAAGTACCTTCAGAGAAACAACCACTATAATATTTACGAATCACCATAATATTTATAAATGGTTATTGCCCTGCCATAGCCCAGACACCAAGAAATTAAATTGTCGAAGAGGACAACTTGTCAATATACAATTAAGTGTTATCGATGTCTAACCGTTATTATTAATCAAAATCTAAGATGAAATGAAAAGCAGAAATTAAATGTGTATTAACAATGCAACTACGAATGGAATTTTTGTTTTTGGTTTTTGAAATTTTTTGGATTTTTGAAATTTTATTTTATATATAAATGCAAATGCAAAAAACCGACAGTGCAAAAAAATAAAAACAAGGGCTAAGGGCACGATACCACAGCGTGCAGAATTATTAGCAATTTTTTTTAAGCAGTAATTTTATTCTATATAAGCAAGCGAAGTAATTTATTTTTTGGCAATTGTTTCTGCCACCTGCAACCTGAAATTTCAAACAAGATCTATACAATATATTTTTTTAAACCAGGAGAAAAAACTAAAACAAATGAAAATCAAAACAAATGAAACTAAAACAATTGAAAACAAAATTAAAACAAACACAGTTTTTTTTATAAATGAAGAACTACAACAAATTAAAACGAAACAACTCTTTTTTTAAGAGAAGAATTGAACAAAACCAAAACAAACTAAAGTCTTTTTTTTAAAGGATAGAACAAAGAAAAAATGAAAGAAAACAAACCCCAAAACTTCAACTTAAAATAAAAAATGAATAAACAAACCCAAACTTTACCCGGCCCACTTAAAATCTCGTTTTAATGCCAACACAAAACAAATACAATCGTAGGCACAAGTTCAAAACAAATTCAAAGTCAAAATCCCCAAAATAAAAATTGAAATCCCCAAACGAAAATCTCGTTTCAAATGAGCACTTCGAAATCCAAAATCATTTATAATTTCAATTCCCAAGTTTTCATAAGAAGGCTGGCGTATTTGGTTATGCAGTGGTTTTGGGAGATTGAAGGGAGAGATTTCGATGGTTGCTGAAGTGATGGACGGAGGCTGTTAGTTTAGGCGATTGGAGTATTGATTCGAGGTGAGTCGATTGGCTATTGTTGAATTTTTTTTTCTTCTGGTTGTGGTTTCGTGATTTAGGAGAAGGAGATAATTCGATGGTTGCAGCTGTGTTATAGAGGAATTGGAAGGGGATTGGAATTTCAGTGATGGTCGCGTGTGTTTGAGGTAATTTGAGTCATGGTGGTGGGACAGTGGTAGGTAGGCGAAGTTTGTAGGGATGTATGACAAAGCAGTGTTGTGGTTTGTTTATTATATGGATGAACTGTGGGTGGCTGGCAAAATGGGGAGGTCAGGTGCTTGCTGTAGTTGACAGAGGGGTTCGAGAAGCTGTGATATGCATTTACAGTTGTGTTGACAGTTGGGTTGTTCAAGTCAGAAGCTTACAAGAGGTGATTGGCAGTTGGTTGTAGAAGGAAGTTTGCGCAGGGGATGTTCTAGTAGTTTGATATGGTGACAGTTGTTATCTGAAGTTGTGGTCGAGGCAAGTAGATGGTCAGTTGAAGTTTATAGGGTAGGGGAGTAGTTGCGGTTCAGTAAAAAGGTGCTGCTTGGGTTTTGATGAAGGCGAGCAGCAAGCGATTGATTTCGGTGATGGATGCAGGTGGTGGAACCAGAAGGAATGATGATTGCAGTTATGGAAGGAAGCAATGTGGATTTAAAGTGTAGATTTGAAGCAGATGGTGGATTTGAAGCAATGATAGAAAATGTTTAGCAGTGAAGCGGTGTGGATTTGAAGTGGCAATTGAGATGATGGAGGAATTGGGTTTGCTGGTTGTAGCAATGAATGAATGATGGTTGTTTTTTTGAATTGATTGTGGGTTTTGTTGAGAGTAAGTATTGGGTATGATGAAGGTCATGGAGATGATGTTGTAGCAGAAGTGTGGGAGGGAGCAAGTTGTTTTGTGGATAGTGGCTGGTCGGAGAAGTGACTGAGGATGTATGTGCAGGTTGACGGTTTAATGTGATCTAGTTGAGGGGAAGGCAAGTGTGTAGTTGATGTGGCTATTGTATGATTGAAATGGTTTGTCCCCTGATGAAACTGTTGATTGTGGGGGAAGTTGTATTAGCAGAGGAGTTTGTGGACGACTTGGAGATGGTAGGAATGTGGGTGTGAGTGGTCAAAGAGTGTTTGGAATATGTGAATGGTGATATGTATGGGAGCAGGTGGTATTTGAAAATGCAGGGGAGCAGAAATGACTGTGATGAGGCAGTGGGGGAGCCTTGTGTGGATGGAGATGTGATTGTGAAGAAGGCTGATGTGAAGAAGTGTGGCAGATGTGTTTGGCAGAAGTAGTGGAGGAGGTTATTGTTGTTTGTGGCAGTGTTACAGAAACAGTGAGGCCGAAGTGGGTGGTAGTCGAAGAGGATGTGCACTGTATTGCAGTTGCATAATGACAGTAAATAACAGAAAGTAGCAGTTGTAGATGTAAAACAGTGAGAAAAATATGTATAGAGTAAATTTTTTATTTTTATTTTTTTGTAAATAGAGAAGAAAATGTATATGCAAGTGCAAGGAATAAAATATTTTTGTTTTGAAATTGTGTATGTTTTTTTTAATATGCAAATAGAAAACAACAAGCAATAAAAATGCATACAAATTAAATCACACAACAAACATACACACAATTTTTTTTTAATACAAACAAACACACAAAAATCAAACAACAAATAATACGAAGAATAGAAAATTAAAAATCAAATCAATTCCCCAGCAACGGCGCCAAAAATTTTAAACGACAGATTTTTCTATCGGTTTAGAAAATCGCTGAAAAATTTAAAATAAAAATAACCGCAAGTGCACAGCGTACAATGATAGTACGTGGCGAGTACAGGTCGATCCGTAGGGAATTTTTTAGATTTAAAATTTCTATTCAATCAAATTAACCAATACTTGAGAGTGTTAAGCTAAATATGTAGAAAAACTAGCAAAAGAAAATTGGTAAAAATATGAGAGTTTAAAGACAATTTAGAGATAAATTCACTCTCTAGATCACATATTTCAACAAAATATGAAATTATGATCTCCCTTTTTTAGTCATTAGTGAATTTAATTGATGTGTTTATCATAAGTATGACCTATTTGTGCTATTAATTAGCTCAACATAACCCACCAAACTATAACACACCCCTTAAACCACTTACTAACTCTCAATAAAATATGACAATGAAAATAAAATCTATTCCAAGCATGACCTATTAGCTATTGATTAGAAATATAGACCATCAAATTTTGATTTCAACATTCACTTTATTATTATAATCATATGTAGATGAAGATGTAACTTTTGTTTGTGATTGTTTAAGCATAGCCTATTTGGTGTCAACAACATAGGCTATCAAATTCAAATCTAAACAACAAAATATTTACCACATTCTATCATTTCCATTAAGCACAAAAAGATCAAAATAAACAAATTATGTTGAATCTACATAATTAGAGAGCTTCATTATCCCTAAATTGAAGGGGTTTAGTCTCTCATATATGTTATCATATCAACAAATGTAGAAGGCAACATGAAACAAAAAGAAAAGGAAAAGAGAGCAAAGTAAATAAAAACTAAGCTACTTAAATAAAGTAAAGATCTACACTACTAACATGAAAGCATGTAAATAAAAGACAGTGAACTAAGATTGCATATAAAAAGAAAAGTTACATGTAAAGAAAATGGCTAAGTAGCCATGGAAAAAGAAAGAGAGCTTTGATTTATTTGTGAGCCTAAACAAAACTAAAGAGGCTAAGTGGAAGAGAGACTAATTACATGAGCATAAGGGGTATTTATACATGTATGAAACCATAATCCATATTTTTGGAGAATGCCCAAACTACCCATTAGGAAGTGTGGTGACCAAGTAATCATTAGCATGTGTTAATCCTCATTTAAATGTGCATGAAGCTTTAATGGCCATTAACATGTGCATTAGCTTCTAATTGTACATCAAGGTAGGTGGGTAGGTGGGGTCCTCCATGTTTCATGAAATGAATTATTTCCATCTTTATTCCTTTGTATTCTCTTGTGCATGCATATTTTCCATGAAGCCACTTATAATTTGGAGCCAAATTCGTACAAAATAATATAGAAATTTCCAAGTAAATTTTCTAAAATTAATATATGCATAAAAAAGACCATTTTTGCCCCTATATAAAGATGAATATATGACGATTTGAAAATAATTTGAATTTCGGTGTAAACATGTTAAAATACCCAATATGATTATTTATTTAATTTAATTAGATTAAATATAGAAGTAAAATATGCACGTTTACGTGCACATCTTAGATACTTTAACCTGGCCACATCATGGCACAAATAAAGATTTACTCTAACCTTCCTCCAGGAGGTGCTTTGACGTGGCCAACTTTGCATGGACAAAGGCTTATAACCGTTTAAGGTAGTTTCCAATATTAAGGAGAATTTTTCTCCCAACCGTGTAGATTTCCTTGAAAAGGTGCTTTATTGAATTTCTCTATGGTTGCTTTACAAATCTGTTGATTTTTCCTTGTTTGAAAAAGTTGATGATCATTCCTTCAAGAGTGCTACATTGATTTGTTTCGTGCCCATTCATCATATGATAATGACATTAAGATCCTTCCATATTCCTTTCATATTTGGGCCTTTTCTTTTTAGATGGCCAATATTTGAGTTCCTCCCTTGTTAGTAAGTAGACGTTCTCAATTGATGTAGTCAAGTTGCATTCTTTAGGGAGTCTTGATTTGAAGCTTGTCTTTTGAGGCTAATTTCTAGATCTTTTATTGCTTGATCCAGGAGCTTCGCACTCAATGACCAATTTCCTTTTTAGAACCTTTCAAAGTTCATATGTAGGTAATGATCCACTTATTGCTTGATGCCATTTTTGTGCAAAGGTGTAATAATTAGCCATCATCCATTCTTCAAAGATAGTGCCTTTGGTATAGAATTGAATAGTCTTCTTCATTTGATCAAATATATTATCACCCCTACTTTGTGCTCCTCTTAAAGCAAAGATGGGTGTAGGGCCAATATGAAATGGGTTTAATCTCCGATTGTCTGGATCATAAGACTCTGCTTTCTTCTTTTTCATGATTCTTAAAGCCTCCAATCTTAACATTTGTTCTTCATATAGCTTAGAATCTTCAATAGTTTTATGAGAGAATCCAACCAAGTGTGGTTTCGAAGACCCTTGCTCGGACTTTTTGATTTTACTAAGCATTGTGATGTAGAGTCTAAGGTTATCATGGAATGAAATAGGGGTAAAGGAAAGTAAGGTTAGGAATTCAACAAAGCCGGAAGTTTAAGCCCTCTTTCTAGTACCAAAAAATGTTAACAAGAAATCTTGTCAACACCCCAAAGTAGGATTAAAAGTGATAACGACCTCTTCGAAACCACCTTTCGAATCAGTCAAGGTAATCTAAGATTTCTTCGAAACCACCTTTCGAAATGATTGAGGTAATTTAAGGTTGTGGTCTAATGGTGTCTAAGGGTTTTAACTGTGTCAGTAGGGTTTTAATTCTTTAAAAGGTACCCCTTTGATAAGCTTTGATGCAAGTACTCAATAGTTGAATCCATATATGACATTGAATCAGATTCTATGTATTTGACATACCATGCACTTGCTTTATTAATAATTTTTCATGAATACCATAGGCTTAAGTATTACAAGGAAGTAAAATCCCCAATTTTATTTAGGGATTTAGGGTTTACAAATTCAAGAAAAGCACAAGTATAGAATGAATGAATTTGGATCCCCTAAACAATACTCCTAGCGTCTTGTGTATAGGTGCAGGTTCAACCCTTTCGCATTATTTCTTTCGACTTAGTTGAAAGGGTGCCTTAAAGACCTTTTGTCGATGTTGAATTCAGGGTGCGCCCTTCTAACTCTGCTTTTGAATGGAACTTGGGTGCTTTCTACTCCATCAAATGGTACAGAAGTGTCCTTCACCTTGTTGTTGATGTGCTGTATAAGTAGGAAAGGGTGTTGGCTTTCGACACTGTCGAAAGGGGTATTTTTAGGGCTTCGAATGGCTTCAAGCATAGTAGAAGGCTTAGTTGCGGAAGGTAGCTTTCAAAAGCATTTCGTTGATTAATGTGGAACCACCATCTTCTGGTGTTTGAGGAAGCAATATCGGTCACATGTGAGATCTCCTTTATATTTGTGGAAGGTTTCAACTGATTCAAAAGGATGATCTATGCTTTCGAAGAGGTTGCTTTGGAAAAATGTTCTTCTGCGGAAGGTAAACAACGGTGGAACCATTCGTTTCGAAAGGTCAGATACATGTGCAGACGCCTGTTATTCGATACCATCGAAAGGTACTTTTAACTCATAAGAAACTCCTTTATGCTTGCAGAACCAACTGTTTCGAAAGGGGTAACTGAAGTAGAACGGTAGCCTCATCCCCTTTCGACCTCTTCGAAAGTCCATTGCTCATCCAACATTTTGTTGAAGCATCCCTTTGACTCTTTTGAAAGGTCTTACTATTGTTATTATTCTTCATGAATCCTTCTTTTGTATTCTTTAAGGTTTCGACAAAATTGGAGTGATTTCTGATGATAACAATGGGGTACACAAATGAATATTCTCTTGGGCTAATACTAGTACGTATTTAAACATCAAATAAATAACTCACATATACGTACACGATATCGAAACAAAGCAATAAGCATGTGTGCCTCTAGGATAGAACAATACATAATATACAGTAAATATCAGAGGTCATAGAGTTAATATCATAGCAAATATATATATATAATATATATATATATAATATATATATAATATATGTATCCAATATACATCACAATGATATACACATGGGAGACCAAACAATAAAGATGATAATCTATAGTACCAAATATCTAGTCACCTCTATGCCAAAATAGCACAGGATGGTCTCACCGTCCCTGAATCTAAAATGTCTCGGACCGACCAGAGTATTATATAAATAACAAATGAGTCGGATTATGTCTAAATCAAAGGGCCAATATACGTATGGAACATAGTATATACTGGATATAATAATAATATGATAACACCATCAGAATAATTCAAATAATAATCATAACCTAAATATATATAGTAATGTATGTGTGGTATATAATGATAATATCTTAAACAAACCCCAAAGTGTCATATAACATAGAATACCACAAATCCATGCATAAAGATGTCTTCACCCATAAAAACTCATCAAATCATGAAACAATGTTAAATGGGTGAATCATCCATACCAGAAGTCATCATCAAAATCCGGTAATCATCAATATATGAGATATCACCAAGAATAATCAGGCTAGCATATTGCATCACCCAAATAAATCTCTCAACCTCAAATAATATAGTACCAAAATCAATGTAAAAAATATATATAAGGCGCCTATCGAGTAAATCATATGAAATAAAAGATATGGGAATCCACTATACTCTGGACATCTATCACATCACAAGTATAATCTCATCTCCTCATATAGAAATAAATAGTACAGTATGACTGTATGATAGACACAAGGTCCCAAGTAGTCACATCACTATACGGCTATCCACTATCTCCAACTGCACCTGAGTTATCCACCCTAATCCTCTTATAATATTTAGCCAAGGTGTATAAACAATATATAATTATCTACCACTTAGTGTAGAACTAGAAGGGAGACTGATAGCTACCCTTCCTTCTCCAGGAGCCCAGGGCTACATCACCTAGATCTACTTCTACAGTCTTCAGTTACCTACTTGGTATCGTGATTGTTAATGAATAAATTCGCTAACCCCAAAAATGTATTAAAGTAGTGCAAATTCAAAGAGAGGCCTTGGCGAGGCTTGTCGAAGTCATGGTGTTGAAGAGAGTTTCCATGGCATTCTTTGATGTGATTATCATAGTCAAAATCATTTGAGCAATTTGAAGTTCAATATGCTATGCAATGGTTAGTTCGTAGTTTAATATATTATACAAAGACCAATTCAGAATCATATATGCTTATGCAAGTCAATGGTTCAAACAGTCAATAGGCGAAGTCGATAGATCATTCAAGTTACAAGTTTGAAGTGATTCAAAAGGCTATGCTATGTACTTGTTTAATTTCTAAACCTTATGTGAACAATGTTTAAATAGTAAAATCGTCACTAAAAATCACCAATTTGATTTAGGGTTCACAAAGTTGAAAAGAGTATGAAATGGGGTCTGAGAAAATTCGTCTCCAAAATGGCACCCTTAGGGTTGTATTTATAGAGGTGAGTAGCCCACTACCCTGCCTCTTATCACATCGGATGGCTCATCTTTAGTAATATTAAAGGTATCATCTTCGTGGCTAAATAACAAGCATAAGAAGCAGCATTACTTTACTTTTGATGTCTTCGACGTGCTTCAGTAACGACTTCAGCATGCTTTATGATTGGTTTTGTTAACAGAGTCAGCGATGACTTTGTTAACTTTGATGAAGCACTGTGCTGGGCTTTTGGCAAGCTTAACTTCAGTATGCATGGCTTCGATAGCGTTGATGGCATTGTCTTCGACATGTGCAAGAGGTGATATTTCCTCGATGATAATATCGATAATGGCTTTAGTGACTCTAATGTTGTTATACATTAGCTCTTTGCTTTACTCTTCTGGTGACGATATGTGGCAACATAAGTTGTGGCTCTCATTATAACAGTCGATGACCTTTAGGAGTGGGTGATGACTTCAGAGATGGTAACTATAATGTAGTATCATTGCCTTTGTGGATATCGACGATGTTGAACATCGACATCGCTTATGTAGACTGTGCAACGTCTTCGATGTGCTACATAGAGATGATGTACGAAGTCATCACCAATGAAGAGCGGCATTGTTTCATGTTCCTTTTAAGGTCATCGCTAAACAATCCTTGGTATAGTTGTGTAATAACACCTTCGAGGAGCTTGTGTGGTGCGATGCAGATAGGTCTTTGCATCGACGAAATATGTTATGATCACTCTGACATTCTCTAATAGCTTACGAAGTGCGTTATATTTATCCTCTTCATTTCTTTGTTATTATCGAAGTATAGCATCCCATCTCTTTGCTGCTGATCTATCGATGCGACACTCTATTTCCTTCGAAGCTAAACTAACTTCCTATCTTTATCATTAATCACTGGCATTACAAGCATGTCGCTATTCATATGACTTCAACAATAGTGGTGACTAGCGAAGTCATAGAACAACGAATCTCTTTGATGAGAATTATAGTAGTAACAGTGATCATATCCACCTATTGTGCTCGTCAACATGAGGATTCTTACTCATGACCGAATCCCGCTCCTATGGTAATAGACTGTTGGTCTAGGTAACAAAAAGGGGCTAGGGCTACTCCACCTTAAAGGCTAACCACCCTTCATAAAAATCCTGTGATGCTCATCTAATATATAATAAAGGTGTCACAGATCTGGGGCACGACCCCACGATTAGGCCGCCAGGGTGGACACTAGTCATCTGGTTCCTGCTGAATCCTAATCATTTCCTCGAGTACTTTATGATAGATAAGTAAATAATATCTATAAGTATATCCATATAGATGGGTACAACCCCATAACTCAACATCTACAAATGTGCTCTACCCCAAGCATATAAAATGCTCTATTCAAGCATCACCTCACATAAGTATAAACCATATCCATATTTCTGTCTATTGAGTATCATCTATTTACAATGAATAACCGAATAAATATCACAAAGCATCCCATACCACTACATGATACTCAATCGTTTATTCACTGTTATAAACTACACTCGAACTCCATAATATTTTGTGTAACGAGTCCGAAGAATAACCAGAGTAATATTACCAAATTCCCTATCCCAAATGGTATTATAACTCCGTTTATTCAAATTTCTTGTTGTACAAAATTAAATATCTCAAAATTATAAAGAAGGATATCATCACTATTTGTACCAAAATGTAACACAAATACCCAATTAGATATAATAGAGGAAAGAGTAAAGAAAGTAATAAAAACAAGAAATAATGTTAACCGGTTATTTGACCCGGTAACGAGAGGCTCGGCACAGAGTTCCCATTCGGCATGCAAATCCATCGCTTGGCGTAGAGCCTCGATTGGCACAGAGCCTCGCTCGGCTAACGTCGTTCAGCCATGATAGCGCATAGTTCCTAGTTTGGCCAAATGTGGTCCAGCTTGTCTCATCCGGCATGTCTCGTTCGGCTTGCATGGAATGGTGCGCAGAAGTCACTCTCCACGAGCCGAAGTATCTCACTCCTAGGCCCAAGAGGGAAGTCCAACCCATCTTCGTCTATAAATAGAGGGGCAGTGGCACAGTGAAAAGGACCTTTTTTGGAGAACACTGGGGAGACTCTGCCACTTTCAAGACTTATTATCTTCAGTTCAAACTTGTATTCAAGTCATTAATATATGGATTGTATCTGTATTCAACTACCTGTGAAAGTAATAAAGATCAAAACTCAAAGTGGACGTAGGCAGTTACGCCGAACCACTATAAATCTGGTGTTCTCGTTTTTGTTGTTCTTTTGGCATTGAATTACACTATTTTTCAGTTCTAATTTATCTTCTTCATTAATCTCTCTACATAATCTTTCTCAATGAGGTTAGTGACCAATTTTGGTGCTAACACTTTGGTGCTTTCACTGAGAATTGAATTCTCAGCTTGATTGGATCTCAACGTCAACTAGTGGATTTCCATATTCGCGAGATAGATCTAGTTGTTTACTAGGAAACTTCCTATTCTACTCAGATTTGAAAGAAATCTAAAGGAAGCTGATAGCCGTAGTCAGAGAAACTAAGTCTACGCAAGACCGCTCCAGAAAAAGTCTATGCCGAGCGATATATGCCAAATGGCATCCAGGCCGAGCCACTCCAGCTCCATGCTGAGCCGCTCCAGCTCCATGCCAAGCCGCTCCAGCTCCAGGCCGAGCCACTCCAGCTCCATGCCGAGCCGCTCTAGCTCCAGGCTGAGCCACTCCAAAACCATGCCAAACGACTCAGTGTATGACGAGCAGGACCATGCCGAACGACCCAGTGTATGCCGAACGGAACCATGCCGAACGACCCAGTGTATGCCGAACGGAACCATGCCGAACGACCCAGTGTATGCCGAGCAGAACCATGCCGAACGACTCAGTGCAGAACCATGCCGAACGACTCAGTGTATGTCGATCGGAACCATGCCGAACGACTCAGTGTATGCCGAGTAGAACCATGCCGAGCGGGACCATGCCGAACGACCCAGTGCCGAACGACCCAGTGTATGCCGAGCGGGACTATGCCGAGCGACCCAGTGTATGCTGATCCCTCTCTCAAAAAACAATATGACCGGTCCCTATTCCAAAAAAATATGGATCGGGTACGACCCTTATTTATAATAAAACAAAATTCGGGTACGACCCAAATCGAACCCTAGCCGCAGCGCAGTGCCTCCGGATAGTGAATTCAAAACTCAACTTAATAAAGGAACATTCTATCCACTTTCTTGACATCCCATGATCGACCAGGGCATAGAGGATCTAGCGGCAGCTTATGAACGACATCAAGGGAACAGACAAGCAACCGCTATTCAAACGGTACTCCCAAAGGTTGGAGAACATAGATAATATGACTATAGAAAATGCCAAGATGACTCCAAGCACCATTCTTTGCTGACCCAGCACTTCGAATTTAGTGACTCCAAGCAAACCAATGTTTGGCTCTAAGCAATTTATTCCAAATACTAACAAGGATATCATATTGATCGCGTTTGAGGAGAGTCAACCTCCAGATATATTTTGCAAGCTAGTTAGCTGAAGAGCCTCCTACGACTATGGATCGTTTCTTTTACAAAATGAATCAGAACCAAAGTGAGGAGGAGTGGAGCAGACTAGGAAAAATAACAATGCAAGCCCGTCGGCTAAGGACACTGATTCTAGTAGATAAAAGCAAGATCTCAAAATTCGACTCATATGCTCTTTGGTAGATTCAATCGATATCCCCTACTTGGAAGCTTAGACACAAAGGGGTACTGAAAACCAACCTCGAGAGAGTCCACCAAAGTCCAAAGAAAATCAGGGGAATGTTGTATATTCCAAGATGCACACTGATCCTAACACTGGCGATTACAAACACCTCCGAGGTGTGATCGAAAAGCTTTTTCGGAAAGGAAAGCTTCAATAGTACGTGCAACCCTTCTGGAAGGGCGAGCTAGGAACTGCGGATGCCCATCAATAAAGAACTCTAATTAATAATTGAACCGTTAGTAGTCGACATCCCGCTAGAAGGGGCTAGGGGCAAAGTTGAAAAGCACATAATGCTGCTCCACTTATCAACGAGATTTATACCAATCTTCTTCGGATTATTTCTATTTCAATTTCAATTGTGCTTTAAATTATGACTGACTTAAACTAAACTTCTTCCAAAACGATGCAGGTGACCAAATACTCAGAGTTGGCCGCCAACCAATCCACGCAAACCTTAATCGGATTTGTGGAGTTTCATCAAGACGAGCATGATTCGTTCGCTCATCGTCAACCATGTGCCTTTGATTTGGGGCCAACGACTAGAGATTGAAAAGCTCATCACGGTCAGAGCCTAACACAAAGCCAATATGATCGACCATACATTCATCAACCTCCACATTTGCCTTGGAGATATACACAAGGCTTGGGATGAATGTGGCCCGATCATCCAATCCTCGGGTCATAAAGTAAAGTTCGATAAAATACATATGTCTCTCATGGAGCTCAGTGATGCTGGGATCTAACTAGAGCGGACATGATTTGATCATCTACACATCAAATCCTACCCTAAACACAAAAGGTGGTTTGAAAGCCCAACTTGAAGTAGCTGTGATAGACTGCCTACTCGTTAACCATCGCTCTCAATACATGGACGCGACTGCACCTTGAAACATATGCAGCTTACTTTGTCTACCTAGTAATCCATCATCCTCGTTTTCTAGAAAGAGATACGAAGCAAATTGTGCGAGACTTGATTATCCAACCCCAGCATGGATGTGATCCAACCATCTATCATATACCTCCTTCCTTGACTTGATTGGAAGAGCTATAATCACCAAGCGGATGAGAATCAATCTTCTATTTTTCAAGTTTCATCCTTGATGCTGGGGGCAAAGTCCCATTCCATGAGCAAACACGGTTCGACCGTTCATTCGATGACATTACCCTCGATACGGTAAATGAAATACAAATCAAACGGGTGGAAATACGACTACTATCAACAAAAAATCTCCAAGTCCCCAGAGTGTAGACTAGAGTACTCTAAGTCCCCAGAGTGCGGATTAGAATACAAACGACTTAAAATCTCCAAGCCCCCAAAATGCGGACTGGAGTACTCTAAGTCCCCAGAGTGCAGACTAGAGTATGAACGACTTGAAAATCTCCAAGTCCCCAGAGTGCAGACTGGAGTACTCTAAGTCCCCAGAGTGCAGACTAGAATACAAACGACTGGAAATCTCCAAGCCCCCAGAGTGCAGACTGGAGTACTCTAAGTCCCCAGAGTGCGAACTAGAGTATAAACGACTTGAAAATCTCCAAGTCCCCAGAGTGCGGACTGGAGTACTCTAGTCCCCAGAGTGCGGACTAGAGTACAAACGACTTAAAATCTCCAAGCCCCCAGAGTGCGGACTGGAGTACTCTAAGTCCCCAAAGTGCGGACTAGAGTATAAATGACTTGAAAATCTCTAAGTCCCCAGAGTGCGGACTAGAGTATAAACGACTTAAAATCTCCAAGCCCCTAGAGTGCGGACTGGAGTACTCTAAGTCCCCAGAGTGCGGACTAGAGTATAAACGACTTGAAAATCTCTAAGTCCCCAGAGTGCGGACTAGAGTATAAACGACTTAAAATCTCCAAGCCCCTAGAGTGCGGACTGGAGTACTCTAAGTCCCCAGAGTGCGGACTAGAGTATAAACGACTTGAAAATCTCTAAGTCCCCAGAGTGCGGACTAGAGTATAAAGGACTTAAAATCTCCAAGCCCCTAGAGTGCGGACTGGAGTAATCTAAGTCCCCAGAGTGCGGACTAGAGTATAAACGACTTGAAAATCTCTAAGTCCCCAGAGTGCGAACTAGAGTTTTCTGAGCCCCCAAAGTGCAGACTAGAGTATGAACGACTTGACAAAAATTTCTATGTCCCTGAAGCGGACTAGAGTATTTAGAGTCCCCACAGCGCGAACCAGAGTATTAATGACTTGACGAAAATCTCTACGTCCCGAACTGTGGACTAGAGCATAAACTATTCGAAAAATCTCTACGTTCCTGGAGCATGGACTGAAGCGTGAACACAAATTGGGCACGAGCCGACCGGGGGAAGAATAACTCTAGGTCACCAGAATGCAGAGTGGCGTATAAACTTTGATAAATAGATGAGTAGATTCCGACCGTTCTCTATTCTGCAATCATCGGCCTAAAATCGACAGGAGGAGTATAAACTCGCTAGGGATGGAGTTCGACCATCCGACTTGTGGCCTAGCCAAATCAATGTATGAAGCAAGAGTACAAATCACTAAAAGCTGAATACGAAAGCTCATTGTAGCTCTAGTTTGGCGTTCTCTACAACTTAAGGCAACAACTGCAAGGAAACCTCAATACAAAGCCAATCGGAATGGCATCCAAAGCTTCGAAAGACCGACTATATCATACCTCAGATCGAGGATCAATATCGATCCACACCAAGCACATACAAATGTGATTCAAATGTCCCTTGAAAAACTTTGACCACCAGAGTGTGGAAAGGAGAGTAAACCATGAAGACTTGGTCATTAATTCTCCATCACCCTTCTTCGATCCATCAGGAGGAGTATGAAACTGGATGAGCATGACCCGACTGCTCTTGAGGCAACTTTACCCCAAGATCTGATTACAGAACATGAACCAAAGTGGACGTGGCTGACCGTCCAGTATCCAACTTACGCCCATACACTGACGACGCATCGGAGTATTCCCCTTGGAATGAAAAACCACAATACAATCCAAGATAGGCGAGACTCAGCCTTTCATCAACTGACCTGATCCTACAATTCAAGGGGAAAGAGAGTAAAGCTAAAGAGGGCTTGGTTGGCCTTCCTACTTATCGGTATATGCCCCAGGCTTGGGGGCACGAGTGAGAAGTAAGATGAATGTGAACCGACTATTCATCGATCAACTCTGTGTTTTTGGAGTTTAGGTGGGAATATAAACATAGCTAGGGCAAGACTCAACCGTCCACGCAGCACATTTGTCAACCCGAGACTGGGAGCAGAAGCGTGATCATCCAAATCTTAGCTACTATAGCTCAGTATTGAAACTTATATATAGTGCTTACAGTTACTCAAGGCTACGACCAAAAGAATGCCTAGAGATAGAATCATTAAATTGATGCCAAACCTCGTGGGCAACTAACTATCACTCCAACCCGAAGGGCGAGTGAAGGATCATGAATGCATTGAATAGAAAATGTGTTACTCGAATATACAAGCAAATTCAAACTCATAGCAAGATCCAGCTATGCAGTTGCACGCAACTCGAGGCTGACCCCTACTCGACATTTCCTTCAACATGCTTTTAAGCCTGATCTTTGGCCATTTGTAGATAATCAATTAGGGCATTCAGAGCCCTTCATTATTAGACTTAACAACTCATGACTAGACTCTAGGATTCGACCAGAGTAACCATCAACATTGACCGTCCCAACCAAATTTCACATTGAATGTTATGCAAAATAGTTACATCTGAACTCAAAGAATCCGGGATTGCACCCACTAAGCTGACAGTCAACATTATAGCCAGCCATGGCGACCCTTTCCGGGTGCTGAATATCGGATCACAGCTCAGTGCAAGGATGATAAAAGAATTAGTTGGATTTTTCTGAATAAATGATGATATATTCCCTTGGACCCATTCTGACATGCATGTGTGATTTCACCGACTATCGCGAGCCATGCATTGGATACCGACCCGAAGCTACAAAAGCTAGCGCAATGTCTATTGATTTCATCATGAAAGCTCCACTCTTACCTTTAGGCTCACCCATCAACGTCTATGCCTACCAGCCAATACGATAGGGCATACAATAACCTAAGACGTTTGAAAGACTACATAAATAGAATATCGAACTAAGCTAATTCGATATCACTTATTTCCTTCGAAGGATTATCCAAGGATGGAAATTAGTAGACGTCATACCCGAATTCACTGCATCAGATGACTACATGACGAGTAGTAGAGAGCCAACCAACAGATGAAAAATGTACGCGAATGGAGCATCCAGTGATCAGTGTTATGGCGCATAAGTCATGTTAATGACTCTTGAGGAACGATCGATCTGCTACGTCCTGAAACTCGATTTCCCTGTAACAAACAACGATGCTTAGTATGAAGCCTCGACCGCCAGCCTCAAACTTGCTAGAGGACTAGGAGTGGAAATTTTATATATCTTTTGTGATTCCTGATTAGTAGTATGCAAAGTTAAGGAAGTTGATCTAGCTAGGGGGCATTGTCTTGCTCCTTATCTCGACCAGGTCCAAGAGCTACTAGCTGACTTCACGTATTACATCATTACACACATCCTCAGCGATCGAAATGAAAAGATTCAAGTCACTGGCCATGTTGGCCAGTTTCAGGGATGCGCAATGGACATACTTTGTTTCGATTGAAATACTTAATATTTGAAGCATTGACGGATAGAGATCGGCTAGATCTTGGAGACAGAGCCAGAAAAGGGGTCATGGTTGACTCCTATCAAAGACTATCTACAATGAGAAATTCTTACTGAATAGAGGAATGGAAAATGACAGATCCTCCTCAAAGCTTCATGCTAAATCATCCAAGAAGAAGTCATGTGTAGAAAGAAGTTTATCCATTCCCATACTTTGGTATATCACCTATAATGATATCAAATGAGTCTTGAGCAAAGTATATGAAGAAGAATGCGACGAGTACATCAGGGGGCAAACCCTGACAAAGAAATACTCTGCTACAGGTATTACTGGCCAACTATCAATCAAGATGCGGTTGATCATGGTAGACAATGCGATGAGTGCAAGATGTTTGCAAAAAAAAATCTGGGAACCCCGCCGATGGAAATTACTCAAATGGCTAGTCTGTGGCCATTGTCCACTTGGGGGCATTGACATCATCGTCTTCTTTCCGATCCTAAAGGTGGCATGGAATACGCCATCATAGCGGTTGATTACTTTACCAAATGGGCAGATGAAGAACTTTTAACCACGACCAAGATGAAGAAAATAATCAACCACGACCAAGGACTGTGTGTTTGGACTATAAAGTTGAATGTGGATGATATTGGAATTTTGACCATTACCAATTCCATAAATCCAAAGTGATATAATTTTGACGAAGAGAATTTGTGTAAATAATTGTCACTAAAAGGTACCACTTAAATGTTTCTGAAATTTGATTTTACCGAAAAGACCTGTAAGCGATGAATTCAGCCAAAATATCACACCACCTGCTAAGTGATGTGAATTTGAATTGTTCAATATTAATCGCCGACTGAATTCACACCTCTAAGTCACACAACCGCATTTGTGATTTCTCCGGAAACCGCACAATTTAATTAATTTGTAAAATGTTTCAAATTGATTAAACTAATTAATATTTATGAAATATTAATTATTATTAATTTAGTTGATGTTTTGAATGTTGTTGTTAATTATTTAAATGCATATATAAAATTTATATTTGCATATCGGTATGCGATATCGGTATAATTTTGAACATGTTTTAAATAATAAATAGTTACATAAAAGTTTTTTTTCTTTTATTTGGAAAAGTTGCATATTTGGAATGTGCTTGGATCAACCGTATAATGGCTGAAACTTCATCCAAAAAAAAACATCAAACAAATTCAAATCAACATCAAACTAAATTAAAACTATGGTTCTTCTTCTCTTGCAAAGTGGGATGGTGATTTGTTTGAAATCTGAGGAGAAGCCACAAATCAAGGTGTAATGAAGGGCAAGGTCTATAGGATCTAGAGAATGATCAATCAGATCTAGGTATTATTCTATCATTCAAGGTGGTTCTACATGCTTCATTCTAAGTAATTATATGTGTGTATAATTCTATATTTACATATCTTATAATTTATTCTTATCCCCTTAATCTCTATCTTTCCCTTCTGTTCATACTTGTGAATTTGAGTCTTGATTTGAATATATCCACTCCCTTGCTTGAAACAATTATTCTATCATGTTAAAACATAGACTGTTTTATTTTGTTCACTACTATTTTATTACGAATTATAACATCTCATTTTCTGTCTTATGTATGATTGTTTGATTAATTAATTTAACCTAGATCTAGACCTTCTTAATTTTATTTTCTGTACTTTATGTGATTGTTTACAAAGTTTGTTTAATCTAGATCTAGATCTTCTTATCTAAAATCTATATATGCCTATGTATTTTGATTTCGTTGTTTTAAAAAAAGAACATAATTGAACTTTGGATTTTTTATTATTCATAATTGAGTTTTTCATATCAAAAGGTTTACACTCGAATACTTAGACATGGATTCTTATGTAATTAAAACTTGGTAATAATCACATTAATTAATCTTTATCATCCAATTATTATGATGTTTTAATTGTCATTTTTCAAATCATTCTAATATAAACTCTTCCTTTTAAAAGAAAAAGGGAAACATTAAATTAATGATATATTCCATGATTTGCAATTCCATCTAATTAAAAATTATATCTTTGCTTAAATAGGAAGGATTCTTTTCACAACTATTTCAAATCATTTTCATTAATCTTAATATCTTTGATTTACTACTTATAATTGAAATAAAATCTATTTTATTTGAACTGCTATGCTAAACATTAATTGTGTGTGTGTGTGTGTGTGTATATATATATGTGTGTGTGTGTGTATTTACAGTATATATATATTTGTATTTATATATTAATAAATAAATAAAATTGTTCATGTTTAGGACGACAAAGGCATATATAGATGGGAAATTTGTGCATTGTGGTGTAAATCCCAACACATGTGCAATGTTTACATTAACTTTGTACACTTTTATATAATACACTTACACTATACACAAGGGCACATGTGACAAGGGCACATGTGATGTGCTCAGAATCATTTGCAACTAACCAAATCAAATTGGACTGATGCATTCCTAATAGAACATTCAATTGAAATGTTAACATGTTTATTTAACATATTATCATAATTAGAGATAAAAATGTGTGGTTTCTATCTATCAACTAATGTTTTTTACTCCCTTAATTAATTGCATAACTATTAGAGAAGGAAACTAAAGGTTTCCTTATCATATTTTTTTAATAAGTAATTGCTACACATGTGGGTGTATTTGATACACTCATTCATTTAAATTTATATAATATTCAAACTCTTTTGAATTTTTTTCACCACATTAAATAAAATATTGATTTTATTTAAAAGAAGATTTATATAAGGTCTAAATGTATTTAGTCTTCATAGGCCCATTAAAGATCCAAAATGGCTAAATTTTTAGAAATTCACCCATTTCTTCCGTTGCGGGTTAGCCCGGTTCCAACATGATGATCTACTAAAATTATTACGGAATTATTCTTATGGGTGTTAAAGGTAAAAGCCAAAATTTTAATCTCCATTTGACTCGAAATTTGAATATGTTGTGTATAACATTATTTTGGAGATGTTTTTTAATTTTCTAATTTTCCAAGTTTATATGAATATTTTATGAATTTCCTAAGATGGAAAAGGAGTTTATATAGGGTTTTAATTATTAAAAAAAATTAAATAAATATTTTGGTCCTAAATTTTTATATGTAAAAGAAGATGGGAATTCTGATTTTCGATGATTTTTGTGGATTTTTCCCAAACAGTTATGATTTTCTATGAATTATTCATGAGAAAAAGGCTATTAATTACTATTAATTAGTTATGTTAATTGCAAGGGTTTGCTAATTATTTTGAGAAGATAATCTTAATCTTCTAGTAAATTTTTGAAAAGAATATGAAAAGTAATTTGTTAACCAATTACATTTTAAAAAAAGGTAAGGGTTGGTGAAAAGATTTGTCTTTAAAAAGAAATAAATCGGTTTAATATTTATTTACAGAAATGTTGTAGTGCTAAACGTAGAGGTTTAATACCCCTGCTCCTTAACCTCGACATTTGTGAAAGTCGATACCTGTAATAACTATATGATAATTATATGAGATCTCAAATTTATAAATTAGACATCTATTTGGGATGATGCATGCGATATCTACTTTGTAGATATGCGATGTATCAGCTCTTATAGAAATTCGGCACTAAGTAATTTAGGGGTTTGGTATCTTTGGTGTGTAAAGACTTGATATCATATAGTTTCGAGACTCGGAACCATTCTTTTAAAAAGTTCGGCACTTCTTTTGTTAAAGGGTTCGACACCCTCAAAGTTTTAAAGAACCGGCACCAATGAGTTTTAGGAGCACGGTACCCTAAATTTTTAAGGGTTCGATAACCTTAAGTGTTTTACTCGGAACCTCTTGTTTCCTATATTTTCGATACCTATGTTTGCAGCATAGTAGCCATATGTTTATAAACTCGGTATGTTTGTTTTATAGGCTCGAAAGCCTTATGATATGCAAACTAGAAAGCTATGTTTTAAAGGTACAGTAGCATATGTATTATAGAAACTCAACAACCATATATCTTCAGGATTATAGCCATATATTTTAGAGATTCAATATAGAGGCTCGACACTCTATTTTACCGGCATAGGTGCCGCATGTTTATAAATTGAATAGCATTATTTAGTGGCTCGATGAGCCATATGTTTTAGAGGCTCGGCAACCTCATTTTGATGCCAAATTGTTAAAAGAAGCTAATTAAAGATGATCGTATTTTGGCATATGATTCTGCCTAAGTAAAGGGGCTATGTTTTTCTTGTTTTAGAGAAAAAATTTAAGTGGTTAATCGCTTATAAAGGTAAACGTTTTCAAGGAAATAAAATGGCGTTTTGCCCAAGTTTTATATGAATTTGCCAAAGAAAATTATTACTTAAGATTAAGTAATTTTAAGATGCCAATGATAATAGATTGAACATAAGTTGATGAATAACTTATTATGTTCTTGGTACCATTTTATCAGTTAAATTTGCATATTTATCTTTTTCATACTCACACCATTATGACCCAACATCGCATCTTGGGATTTGGGGGTAGAAATACCAGTTAGGTTGTCCCAGTAGTGAGTATGGTCAGACTAAACTTCTAAGTGAGTAGAATTGCTTCCAGGAGATCAGATAGATCAATTGTGTTAGGATGCTTTGCACTAATCAAAAGGTATACGACTCATTGATTTAAAACCAGATAGGTTGATTAGTTACTTGTGAAAACTAGTAGGTTTATAGTAACCCTAGGAATAGTATGAAATATAAGACAGATAGTCCATATGATTCCGGATAAGACTGATTAGTTACCTATGAAAACTAGGAGGTTCATAGTGACCCTAGAAAAACTATGATTCTGGATAAGGTTGACCAGTTACCTGCAAAAACTGGTAGGTTCATAGTAACCCTAGGAAAACTATGATACAAGGACAGATAGTCCTCCGTTTTGGACCGACAGTCCAGTTTTACTCCTAACCATTTTCTGGAATATCCAGTTAAAGTTTTGGTTCGAATCAGCCTAATAGTTTATTGGTTGGCCTACAAAACCATTAGGTTCATAGTGACCCTAGGAAAGCTATGATTTGAGACGGGTAGTCTATTTTTGGGAAGGGTAAACCGTGGGTGCGTATAAGCCTAGGATGATAGACTAGACAGACTTACCCTTGCAGCATGAATGCTTATGATCATGTTATGTTTTTTTCTAACCATTATGGTTGCATGCACATGATTTATAGATGACATATTTTGATAAGATACGAGTGAGGGGAAAACCCATTTCGCTCAATGGCGTGGTCTCACTAGATATCTACTTGATTCGAGATGGTATATAATTATTTACGTCAGACTTTTAATATAGTTGATTTCGTCCGAAAGCAAATGAAAAGTGCACTTTTTGGAGGATAAGCTCCAATAGAATTCTTAGCTCAAACTCAAAGTATTAACTTAAAATGCACGAGAATTCATTTATCACTGTTCATGTCCTATCACACGTGAGACCCGAAAAACTCTCGTTTTTCTTAAAACAAAAGTCTGATCGAAGTTTTTTCCCCCTTAAACTCTCTGGCACTCATTTGAATAGGCCGGGAGTATGGTTTTCATGTTTTTAGGTCATACGAATAAGCTTTCGGAGATGTGTAGGAGGCAAGCTAGCTAATATTAGGAGTTTATTTCCGCTGTGTTATTTAAAGTCTTTGCTATGTTGAATGGATTTAATGATAGAGTTTATAACTATCAAGTATTAGGATCTGATCACCCAAGGGGGCATTTTTATATGTTGCTCTTGGATTATAATTATAATTATTATATTTTCTCTGAACGTGGAATTGATGAGATAATATAAGGGGATGTAATGAATGTAAAAGTTATTAGTGCAATGCGTTTAGAAAAAATTTCATATTCATATGCTCTTGATATTGTAGATACAATTAACAGATCTCATTTTATCACCGACAATTAATATTATGGATGACTGCGGCATCTGTAGAGCTTAGTTTCGGACCTCAAAATAGGGGACGTTACAACTTGGTATTAGAGTATAGGTTTATGTAAAACTTAGAAGATTTTGAAAACATAATCCAAATGAATCCAAGAATAGGATTGAGGTATAGAATAATGCTATAGTAACATACTTGTTGTTTGCTATATATATAAGTGTGTATTCTATCTCTATTCCCCCCTCTATCTTAGACTATTCTTCCGTATCTTACGAAGACCCTTATGCAAATTTCAAGGAAGTAAGATATGGAAGCATGAAATGTAAGAGTGAATCTCGGTGGAGGAAGCACTACAACTAATGGAAATGTTCTGCCCAATACTAAGAAATCAGGGTAGACCGGTACTAATGTGAGTGCCGGAACCCTACCAGCAGATATAGGGGATATGTATTAGTTCTTTGTGAATATGGTGCAAGCTGGAGTTGTAGCTTGTTTGGTTAGAGGAAATGCTCCGACATTTAGAAGTGACAAACCTGTGGAGACTCAAGGTTCTCAAGGCAAGAAGAGGAATTTCTTCTGGAAGAAGGGAGCTCAGAATGGTGAAGCCGCCAATAACGGGAAGGCTAATGTTGTTTGCTAAAAGTGTGATAAGAAAGGGAACTTTGCTAATGAGTGTCGATCTGGTGATGGAAAGACGGTTATGGGAAAGAAGGGCGAGAAGTGTTTTAACTGCAACCAGGTGGGGCATTACAAGAATAAATGTCCATAAGTGGTTAAGGCAAATAAAGGGAAGGTTTTTTCTCTAGAGCTGTTAGCTTCTAGACCAACCGTAGAGGAGAAAGGAAAGACTATAATGGGAGGTACGCCTTTGATTCATGGCTAGATAAGTTGAATTTAGAACCATCATACCTTGTTACTTCCTTAAGGGTGTGAATTCGATACGAGGTTATGCAACTCTATATGAGATGTGACCATTTAGAAATTGAGCTGCTAGGTCATGCATTTACGTGCAATTTGCATGTGTTTGATTTTATGAGTTTTGGGGATATTCTGGGTATGGATTGGTTAAGCAGATATGATGCTCATATATTTTCCAAGGATAGGAAGATATCATTAAGACACCCTAATAACCGTGATCGAATTGTATACTTAATAGAAAATTCAAGATTCAATATATGGGATTTATTAGGTGCAATGGAAGAGGAAGATGAAGTGAATCGGGTTTATATTTTAAGAGAGTATGCAGATGTCTTTGAGTCAGTTATAGGACTACCTTCGAAACGAGCTATTGAGTTTCGAATATATCTTATACCTAGAGCTGAACCTATTAGTAGACAACCTAGCAGGACGACACCTACAAAGATGAAAGAGTTACAGATGCAACTAGTGGACTTAGAAGGGAATAATTTCATTAGACCAAGTAGTTTACCTTAGGGAGTGGCCACGGTGTTCGTGAAGAAACCGATTGAGTCATCGAGGATGTGTATCAATTACCATAAGTTGAATGAGAAGACGAGTTTCCTTTGCTAAAAGCAGATCATTTGTTTGATCATTTGAGTGGAGCCGAAGTATTTTCCTAACTGGATCTAGCGAGAATTCCATCAATTGAGAGTGGCGGAGGACGGTATTCTTTTGATCGCGTTTCGAACAAGGTATGATTTGTATGAATGGTTAGTCATGCCTTTTGGACTGACTAATGCGTTTACTTACTTTGTGGATTTGATAAACTAGATATTTCAAGAGAATTTGGGTAGATTCATGTTAGTTTTTATAGATAACATTCTAATATATTCTACGAATAAGCAAGATCATGAGACCCACCTTACAATAGTGCTTGAGATGTTGAGGCAACATCAACTAAAAGCGAAGTTTTCGAAATGTCATATTTGGAAGAGAGAAGTGAAATTTCTTGGTCATGTACTTTCAGAAGAATGGTTATATGTAGATCCAGCTAAGATTAAAGTTGTTAATAATTGGAAGAAACCCGAGACCGTGGTCGTGATAAGAAGTTTCCTTGGACTAGCTAGCTATTATCGGAGATTCATTAAGGATTTCTCTCGTATAGCTGCACCTATGATTAAACTAACAAGGAAAGGCATAAAGTATGTTTGGACAATAAATATGAAGAAGCATTCTTAAAGTTGAAACATTTATCGACCAATGCGCCTGCATTAATTATTCCGGACGGGAATCAAGACTTAGTGGTGTATACTGATGTATATGGGATAGGGTTAGGAGATGTATTAATGCAAAGGGGTAAACTGATTAGCTTTTCTTTTCGATGGCTTCGACCACATGAAGTTAGGTACCTAACTCATTATTTAGAGTTAGCAGCAGTGATCTTTGCTTTGAAGGTGTGGAGACACTATCTTTTGGGAGAAAGATTCAAATTATTCATGGATCATATGACTTTGAAGTATTTATTCTCTCAGAATGAGTTGAATTAGAGACAAAAAAGATGGCTGTAGTTTTTAGCGGCTTATGATTTCGGTATTGAGCATATGCCACGGGAAGGAAACAAAGTCACAAATATACTTAGCAGAAAACATCAGAATGTGGTGTTAGCTATGTTAGAAGAATGGAAGGATTTAGCACTGACTACATGCAGTGTATGGAAAAGGTCGATAGCTAGTTCTAATCAGAATACTGCGATGTTATCATATTTGGAAGATGGCCAGTAATGATCGAAAGAAGTGCTTCTGAGCAGAGAGATTATCCATTACTAGCTGAACAGATTAGAAGGCTTGAAGTAGGAACTGAGATTGATGATCTGAAAGGTTTTAGTCTTGACCTGAATGGATGGTTAAGAAAGAAGGGGCTATGGTGTGTTCCAGATGTTTGTGACCTAAGGAGGAAAGTTCTTAGGGAGTGTCATCAATCAAAGTTTACTATTCATCTTGGAGGAACTAAGATGTATCAGGAGATGAAGTGGAGTTTCTTCTCTGAGGGAATGAAGAGAGATGTAGGCTTATGGGTGAAGAAATGTTTGAATTGCCAACAAGTAAATGCCGAGCATCAGAAATCGTGTAGGTTACTTCAACCTTTAGATTTTATTAATGGGTTGCCAAGGTCGAATAGGAAAATGAAAGTATTTGGGATGTGATAAATGGACTGACCAAAGGTGTACACTTTATTCTCGTTAAGTCGACAAGGACAACACCTACCTTAGCAAAATTGTTTATAAAGAATATTATTAGACTGCAAGAGATTCCTAGTAGTATAGTCAGTGACAGATACTTTATTCACTAGTGAATTCTGGAAGAGTCTATAAGAAGTGTTGGGTATCCAGCTAAAGATGAGTATCGCTTATCACCCAAAGACGGTTGGGCAGACAGAAAGAGTCAACAAGGTACTTGAAGATTTGTTAAGAGTTTGTATACTTGACTTTAGAGGGTCGTGGGAGGACCATTTGCACTTAGTCGAGTTTTCCTATAATAATAGTTATCAGACTATTATTGGAGTGACGCCATTCGAAGCTCTTTATAGAAGACCGTGCAAATCAACAACATGTTGGCTAGAGATTGAAGACGGATTGATTCTTGGTCCAGATATGGTGAGAGAAGCTATAGAAAAGATTGAGTTGATCCGAGCAAGGATGAAGGAAGCTTAGTCAAGGCTGAAAAGTTACGCAAATAAGCGGCATAAGGATATAGAGTTCTCGGTTTGAGATCGTGTTTTTGTCAAAGTGTCACCAATGAAGGGTGTGGTACAATTTGAAAAGTCAGGAAAATTGGCGTCGAGATACGTTTGTCCATTCCAATCATAGAAATGATGTGGAAACTCACTTATTGGATAGAGTCGCCGAATAGTTTGGTAGGAGTCGATAATGTTTTTCATGTTTCTCATCTTAGAAAGCATGTGCATGATCCAGAGACTACTATCGCACCGACTATATTGGAAGATTTAGTTGTCGAACTGGATATGACTTTTGTTAGACAACCAGTTGGTGTTGTAGCAAGAGATGAGACGATATTATGGAACAAGATAGTCAAGTTAGTAAAAGTCCAATGGAGTGACAATGAGAAAGACTATACTTGGGAGGCAGAAGACATGATTAGAGATACTTATCCTGGGTTCTTTTGATGGTATGTTCTATATTTGTCATATAGACCTTTTACTAGTCATATAGGCTAGTATTGTTGTTATGTGTTATCACACATGTTTGCATGATTGATATGATTGTTATTTTCCTTATCTTAATTTTGAGAATGAAATTCTTTAAGGAGGAAGCCCGTAGCATACCTAATTATGTTTAATATTATTTAGGAGATTTAACTGGATAAAGTAAGTAGAATAATATGATGTGTAGGGATAAGGAGAATGAGATTTGTTAATTAACAAAGTCATGCCTTAAGTAATCAATCAATAAGATTAATTTGAACATAAAAAAGAAAGAAATTATAAGAGGGGAATAGTGGGAATATTTCCTTTATTAATTTCCCTAAACCCTCCCTCTCTCCTTCATTCTCATTTCATTTTATAGATCAAAAATAAAACATAAGAGGTCGGCCATCACCAAGAAGAGGAAATCTAGAGCATTCAAAGGAAAAAGCTTAGGGAAATTAATCAACAACAAATCTCAATCTCTCTTATCCCATCTAAGTTGAATAATAGTATCCATCTCATTCATTTATGCTTGTTTTCGAACCTATGTTTGATTTTCGAATTGTTATGATAATATGTTAAGCTTGGATGGTTTATATCATTGTTTGATTGAATGATGATTTGCTGGAATTATTACGGAATTATTCTTATGGGTTTTAAAGGTAAAAACCTAGTTTTTTATCTCCATTTTACTTGAAATTTGAATATGTTGTGTAAAACATTATTTTGGAGATGAGTTTTAATTTCATAATTTTTCGAGTTTATATGAATAGTTTATGAATTTCCTAAGATGGAAAAGGGGTTTATTTCGTGTGTTAATTATTAAAAATAATTAAAAATATATTTTGGTCTTGGAATTTTTATATGTAAAAGAAGATAAGAATTCTAATTCTCGGTGATTTTTTGGGATTTTTCCCAAACAGTTATGATTTTCCATGAATTATTCATGATAGAAAGGCTATTAATTAATATTAAGTAATGATGTTAATTACAAGGATTTGCTAATTATTTTGGGAAGGTAAAACGTAATCTTCCAATAAATTTGAGAAAAGAACATGAAAAGTAATTTGTTAACCAATCATATATTGACAAGAGTAGGTGAAAAGATTTGTCTTTAAAAAGAAATAAATCGGTTGTATATTTATTTATAGAAATGTCATTATGCTAAACCTAAAGGTTCGATACCCCTGCTCCTTACCCTCGACATCTATGAATGTTTATACCTGGAATAACTATCTGATAGTTATATGAGGTATCGAATTTATAAATTAGATGTCTATTTGGGATAATACATGCGATATCTACTTTGTAGATATGTGATGTATCAGCTCTTATAGAGATTCCATACTAAGTAATTTAGGGATTCAGTATCTCTGGTTTGTAAAGACTCGATATCATATGGTTTCGATACTCGGCACCATTCTTTTAAAAAGTTCGGCATCTCTTTTGTTTAAGGGTTCGACACCCTCAAAGTTTCAAAGAACCGATACCAGCGAGTTTTAAGGGCACGGTACCTCAAATTTTTAAGGGTTCGATAACCCTACGTGTTTTACTCGGAACCTCTTGTCTCCTATATTTTCGTTACCTATGTTTGCAGCATAGTAGCCATATGTTTAATGTGGTGTATTTGTTTTATTAGCTCGAAAGCCTTATGATATGCTAGCTAGAAAGCTATGTTTTAAAGGTATGATAGCAAATGTATTATAGAAACTCGATATCCATGTATCTTTAGCATTATGGTCATATGTTTTAGAGACTCGATATAGAGGCTCGGCACACTATTTTGGCCACATAGATGCCGCAAGTTTATAAATTGAATAGCTTTATTTAGTGGCTCGGTGAGTCATATGTTTTAGAGGCTTGGCAACCTCATTTTAATACCGAATGATTAGAAGAAGCTAACTAAAGTTGATCGTATTTTGGCATATGATTCTGGCTAAGTTAAGGGGTTATGTTTTCCTTGTTTTAAAGAACAATTTTAAGTGGTTAATCATTTATAAAGGTAAATGTTTTTGTGGAAATAAAATGGCCCTTTGCCCAAGTTTTATATGAATTTTCCAAAAGAAATTATTACTTAAGGTTAAACAATTTTGTGATGCTAATGACTATAGATTGAACATAAGTTGATGAATGATGTTATATGATCTTATTACCATTTGATCAGTTGAATATGCATATTTATCTTTTTAATACTCATGCCATTATGACCCAACATCGCATCTTGGGATTTGAGGGTAGAATTATCAGTTAGGTTGTCCCAGCAGTGAGTATGGTCGGACTAAACCTCCGAGTGAGTAGAATTGCATCCAGAAGATCAGACAAATCAATCGTATTAGGATGTCTTGTACTGATCAAAATATATGTGACTCATGGATTTAAAACAAGCTAAGTTGATAGTTACCTATGAAAAATAGTAGATTCATAGTAACCCTAGGAAAACTATGATATATGAGATAGATAGTCCATATGATTCCAGATAAACTTGATTAGTTACGTATGAAAACTAGTAGGTTCATAATGACCCTAGGAAAACTATGATTCCAGATAAGGTTAATCAGTTACCTGTGAAAACTGGTAGGTTCATGGTAACCCTAGGAAAACTATGATACAGGGGAAAATAGTCTTCTTTTTCGAACAGACGGCTCAGTTTTACTCCTAACCGTATTTAGAGATTTTGGAATATCTGGTTAAAGTTTTGGTCCGAGTCAGCCCAATAGATATTGGTTGGCCTGCAAAAGCTTTAGGTTCATAGTGACCCTAGGAAAACTATGATTTGAGATAGACAATCTATTTTTGGAAAGGATAAATCATAGGTTTGTATAACCATAGGATGACAGACTAATCAACTTACCCATGTTGCATGCATGCATATGATCATGTTATGTTTTGTTCTAACCATTGTGATTGCAGGTGCATGATTTATGGATGACATATTTTGATAAGATACGGTGAGGGAAAACTTATTCCGCTCAGTGGCGTGGTCTCACTAGATATCTATTTGGTTCGAGCTAGTATATTATTACTTACCCTAGACTTTTTGGTCTGACCCGAAGTTTTTTTTCCCCATAAACTCTCGGGTACTCATTTGAGTAGGTCGAAGGTAAGGTTTTCATGTTTTTAGGTTAGACGAATAAGCTTTCGAAGACATGCATGAGGCAAGCTACCTAATACTAGGTGTTTATTTCTACCGTGTTGTTTAAATGCTTGGCTTTGTTGAATGAATGTAATGATAGGGTTTATAGCTATAAAGTACTTAGACTCTGATCAACCAAGGATGTATCTTCATATGTCGCTCTTAAAGTATAATTGTAATTATTATATTTTCTCTGAACGTGAAATCGATGGGATTATGTAAGGGGATGTAACGATTATAAAAGTTATTACTAAAATGCGTTTTGAAAATTTTCATATTTATATGCTCCTGATGTTATAGAAAAAATTAACTAATCTCATTTGTCACCGAAAATTAATACTATGGATGACTCAGCATCTGTAGCGCTTAGTTTTGGACCTCAAAATAGGGATGTTACATTCCCCACATCTAGCAGTAGTTGAGCACGAAAGATCTTGGCCATATCAGCATTTACTATGGATTAGTATCGATCCATAGTCATGGATCAATACCGATCCAAAAGACCAACTCATGGATCTCTTCCATTGCCTTATGTAGATGCAACTTGTTGTTAGCTTCATGTTTTTGTCTTGGTTGCCCTGCTAGAAGCTTGTTTTTGATTCGATTACTTAGATTGGTGGTGGAATGGAGTTCCAAACCTTAAGTGCACTCGATAGCAGAATGCATATGATCGATCCTATAAAGCTTGGAATAGGTTGCTACCAACAACACTTGGAAGTAGAGGGGTTTTCAGGCATATTAGGTGAGATTCTATGGATTGGTACCAATCTAATGGGATGGATCAATACCGATTCAACACTTAGATGGATTGAAGCTTGTTGAACTCCAAGCTAGCCTTGCACTCGCATTCTGGTCTTGATCGCACTTGGTTTCTGGACTTGTCAGCTATTTCTTTAGGCTCCCTATTTCGATAACTTTCAAGTCTAACCCATTAAGTTCTTCCAACTGTAATAACACAAAATTCTGGTCATTTGATTTTAAATATTTAATTAATTTTAGATATTTAAATAATTGGATTTTGGAATTTAATACCTGGAATTCAATAATAGTGAATGACTAAATATTTGAATTGAGAATTAAATATTTGAATGGTGAACCAAATATGAATTAAATAGATTTGATAGTGTTATTTAACTTCTTTTAATTAATAAATGATAATGGTGAACCATTTTGCAAATTTATTACAATAACAAATGGTTCGAATAATTAACAAGAAATCAAATTGTAATAAAACGACTTAATTTTTGATAACGTAATTTTAAAATAATTTATAGGATTTTTCCAAAAATTTTAATTTGGAAAATAATTAAATTGTTGTTTGACGGTATTTCGGCAAACGATGATATTTTTGAGATTTCAAGGAATGCAATAACCAGAGTGTTTTATTATGGTTTTGAAATCGTGTCGCATTTCTAAGCGCGGCCGTATTTTCGTTTTGTCGTTCGCGGTTCGTATTTGAATGAAATTCTGTGCGGCGACGTACCAAAAATTGCGTAACAAATTATATGCCAACAACACACCAACACATTCATTTTCATTGTCTGTCCTTGCTTGGACATTTTGGAGGCTCAAAACATTTTGGTGGCTCAAGAAATTGATTAGACATGCAAAAAAAGGGAAACGTGATCATTTTGTTTTTATTTATTTTGTTTATTTTAACTTGGTTATAAAATGAGAATAGGGGCAAACATGTTTCCTGGCGTTGTCTCTCTGCTTTTGTTCTTCATGCACTGTTAAGCAAGAAAACAAAATGGCCGCATATACATTAAAATCGAAATCAAATCCTATTCTCCACTTAAAATCACCAAACAAATTTCTTTGAGATCGTATTGAGGCACTCTTCGATTCTACATCCATTTCGTTGTGTTCAAGCATATTTTAGGTCGCTCGATTTTAGACAGTGAAGGCTAGTGCTTGATATTTTGGTTAATTTATGCAATGATAGGAGTTGTCGTTGGTAGCATTAGCTTTTTCGAGTGGAGTAGCATCTAGGGTTCGGGTTTGGAAGGGTGGGGGTTCTATTTGGGCATTGCGACCTGGGTGATTTTTTTCGACAGGGATGTGGTCGCGTATTAATGTGATGCTTCGAGCTAGAGGATTCTAGTATGTATGTGAAGCTATCGCAAAGAGGGGATGATCGGAGGCGACGGTTCATGTTTTAATGGAGCATGGAAGTGAGTAAGGAGGAGAGATGGGATGATTGCTCTTGCTTGCTATAGCAGGGTATCAGGTCGAGGTTTGCTCCGATGGCGCGGAGGCGAGGTGATGGTGGAGGATTGGTAGCTCTTGCATAGAGAAAGATGAAGGTGAAGTCAAATCAGAGAATCATCGAGTATAGTAAGGTTGTGCGTGCACGTTTGTTTACATGGTGACATCGTTTATCAGGCAGAGTGATTAACGAAAGGGAAAGCAGGATTTATTAGGGGTAAGTGCGATTAATTTAGTAATTAGGGTATTTAATTAGTTGAAAAACCTTATAAAATCAATTTCTAAAACATACGAGGTCGAATAGAACGCGGTCAGATGCATTGCACTCGTGGGATCATTATCTACGTGATGGGGTTGGTTTGGTCAGATTTGGGGCATGTGAAGATTTGGGTTAAAATCAAACACCCGTTCGATTTTAGTCCAAATCAGAACATTTCAGCTAAAACGAAAACCAATGTGAGTTTAACTCACATAAAATTTTATTATATCATATTAATGATGTTATAAATGATTATTGATTGTTTGGATGTTAGTTAAAATTGTTTGATTGCTTGTTTGGTTGAATTTCCGTTTGGAAAATGTCTGACATATAATTTGATCGTTATAAACCCATATGATCATCTATTTATTATCCATAACCATTGTTTTGCAGGGAAAATCTATAGAGAGACCCAAAGGGGGTTTCTTGCCTATAAATTGTGTATTTACATTCATATGTTGTTATTGATGGTTTATTGAAATTAATTTCTGATATTCCATTTAATAGTTTAAATGTCGTTATAGTGATTTTCGCTATACTGTTGTTTATTAAATTTCATCCCCAAAACCCTATCGTAAGAACTTGAGCTTGTGTTTCCACTAAAAAAAATATTGAAAATTTATTAATCATTTTGATTAATGATAATATAAAATTAATTAATCATTTTAATTAATTAATTTGAGATTAATTAACCAATTTAATAAATGATGATTAAAAAAATTGGTTTATCGTTATATTTAATTAGTCATTTTTGCTAATGATGTTTTATACTTATCTAATCGTTTTAACTAATGATTATTTGATTTTAATTAAGGATAATGGGGTTCAATTAATTTATTGAACTTAATTAATTATTTTAATTAATGATGATGGGAATAAATTAATTATTTCAATTAATGATAATTGAAATTAATAATCATTTTAATTAATGATATTTAAAAGTAATTAATCATTTTAAATAATGATATTTGAATTTAATTAATCATTTTAATTAATGATTGTTTTTAAATTTAACTAATTGTTTTAACTAATGAATTTTAGAATTTAGTTAAATCGGTTTAATTAATGATGTTTTATAATTATATAAATCATTTTAACAAATGATGTTTTAATAAATGGTTGTAGCTAATGGAGTTTGAATTTAATTAATCCGATTAATTTATGATTATTTTAAACTTCATTAATTGTTTTAATTAATGGAATTTAAAATTACTTATCATTTTAATTAACGAGGTTTGAGATTAATTATTCATTTAATTAATGACTATTCAAATTTAATAAATCCTTTTAATTAATTGATTTAATAAAGGCGATTAAAGTAAATTAACTAATATAATAAAAATTATTTTAATAAACTGATTTAAAGTTAATAAACTGATTTAATGAAGATTTTAAAGTTAATTTACCAATGTTATAAAAGTGTTTGGAAATAATTATCTATTTTATTATAGATAATGAATTGTTTATTTAAAGGGATTTTAAATGGAATTAATTATCCTTCAGGAGAATTAATATTGTTTTTAAAGTATAAAATGGAGTTGGAACTCGATTTTTGGGATGATAAGTTGGATAATCTTCCGGGTGTTCAGTCTGATGTTGGTTTAGGACTTCGGGGTCGCGTGCTTGGAAAAAATTATTCTCTTAACATTTTAAAAATCAGGAACTAATTCTAAAAGTATTTTACCAACACGTAAATCAAGCAAAGAGTTCAATTCATTTTTAAAAATAAAAGTTTGATTCGTTTATGGAAATAAATTATTTTCGAAAAGCGAATCACTTATATGGAAATGATTTATTTGTATAATTAGCACTAAACATCGAAGAAGTAGACTTGTCGCTATTTCGAAAGTAAAGAATAATCATCTGACATGATTTTGAGGTAACACTACCTTGACTTCTCTAGTATTATTATTAACCAGGAAATAGTACAAGTTTGAATTCAATGAGTGGTGATAAGTATACGAGACTTAATTTCCATATACGATCGTTTTACATCCTCGATAGTTGGTATCTCAGCTATCGGTTACTTCAGCCATTTTATTTTCGTCACTCTAAAACGATGTGTTGCTAATTTAAGCTTTGTTATCCTTTGTCGGAAATAACTAAACCCAAAAAGCGAGTGGGGGCCAAGCTATGTGGGGTTGCTCCCATTAGGATATTTTCACGTCCACTCTAGATTGGATTCGGTGTTGCGCATTGAGATGTGAAGTACTCGGATTCTCGATAATAGTTGGCGGGGTCCGGCTTAGAGGTTTCCGAGAGCCAGCGGAGTTCTCAAGTATATTTCTAGAGGTATACTTTCGGTGAAGGAGCCTCTTAGTCATTTGTTGGAAAATTTCCTTTCTTTATTTGATTCGAAAATCCTAAATATGTTTTAGCTTTAAATTGCCACGAGTAGAGCCAACTCCTCATTACGACATTTAAGTGTTTATTTACTCCATTCTATCGAGTTTTTACTGTTACCTTACTTAGTCCAATCTATCAAGTTGGATTGTTTTCCTTGTTCTATCCATTCTGTCCAGTTTGGATTTTACTCGGTTTATTTCCATTCTTTCAAGTTTGGTTTAATATTATTTATGCTCAATCATATTTGGATTTGTTTCCTGATATTTATTTCTTCTCTTGCATGTATGGATGTTATTCTTGTGAGGTGAAAACCCGTTACGCGTTAGCGGGGTGGTCTCACAGAATTTTTATATATGTTCCCCATTATTCGAGTTATTTCACGCCGGTATTTTTAGACCGATCTGGGTGTTATTTATTTATAATACTTGGGTCAGACCGAGTATTTTCCTAGGTTGGCTCTGGTGTTATGGGATTCATGGAGGAGAGCTGATGATTCACCCATCGTAGTATTTTGTTTTCCGTTGTATTATACAGTATACCTATCGGTATTTGTAAGGTTGAGATTTTATAATTGTCCAGTTGATAAGGTTTGTTTTTAACTCTGATATACTCTGTTTGTTTGGAGCGACAGTTTCTACTATCCTTGTATATTATTTGTTGTCGATTCCATTGTGAGATTCTGTTTTTCTCTGTTCTCTGTTCCTTTCTTTTTATTTACCCTAACAATCTGCCTTTTTGTCGATTGGATGCGCGACATTTGAACATAATGGTATTGTTTAATGTTGACTTTTCGATGGTCAAAAAGGCGGGTCGTTACATTTGGTATCAGAGCTCAAGGTTAAGCGAGAACCTAGCGGGTCGTTACATTTGGTATCAGAGCTCAAGGTTAAGCGAGAACCTTGGCTTTGGTAGGGTTTGGCTCATTAGAGATAGGGTAAGTGACACCCTAGAATGAGTTTGAGAGTATTATTTATACGAAAGCATATTTGTTAATGTTATAAAAATGTATTATGTTAATTGGTCTATTGTGTTTTTATGAATTCTGGTCGAGACATGGGACGCCACAATATTGATAGGGATTCCTAAACACACAACCAAGGGCAACGGACATGGTAATGAAATTTTAAATTTTTTGGCAAATTAAATATTTTGCTTAGGATTATATTTTATATATATAAAGGAATAATTTTCAAAACTTTTTATAGTTATAAAGTGTATTGGTTTAAATGTGATAATATTTATTTATTATCACTATTGTTTGTTCAATTATGCTTAATTTAAATAAGCATTGACCGTTGTTTGTTAATTGCTAAATTGTCCTCAATTTATTTAGGAGCATTTATCGCTTCGATTTAAAATGAACCCTTTGTGAATTAATCTTCATAATTTGACTATAAAGGTGTTCGGAGAAAATGTTAGCTTGAAAATTCACCTTCTTATAATAGTGAGTTAAGAATTGAACTTTAATAAAAGTTGTTAATATAACCTAAATGGTAAGATAAGACATTTAGATAATAACCGTTTGAGAAAATTGGATTATAATGAAGAATAATTATTATAATATAAAATTATTTTATATAAAGGAAATTCTATATAAATTTAGTTTATAAAATGGGTTTTAAAAAGGATTATTGAATTTAAAATCCAGAATTTTTGAAAATAATCTCGAAAAGGTTTTTGAGAAATGAAATAGTTATAGTTTTGAAAATATTTAAAAATAAAAAATAGATTGGAAAGTAAAATTTGAAATGGAATGCATTTTCTTTGGGATAATTAGAAGGAAATTGTTTCAATTAGTTTTGTGATAATCTGAATAATCTTCTAAATGATGATCAGATGTTTGCTTAGGCAAACTTATGGAATACTTAGTAAATTATCCTCGTTATCATTGTGCGATTAAAATGAGTACAAATCCGAATAAACCCAAAGTGATGATTAATAAATAAATTGTTTGAAGTTATTATATAAATATATATATATATATATATATATATATATGAAGTATGCTTTCAAAGGTAAGTTTTAAAATTAAAACCGGGTATCAAAATTTTAAGTTCCCTTAAACGGGAATTGTTTTCCAAAACAAAAGTATTGGTAATAAAAGATTGTTTAGATAAATATGATTTTTTCCCTTAGAGAAGTTATGGGATAATTTAACATAGGTTTAAATAGGGTTAAATTAAATAAGAAGGTTTTGATAAACATTGTTTTATTAAAACTAGATATTGTTTAAACGTCTAAGTAGTGTAAACTATTTGTTGATTGGGTCAACCCATAAATATTATTTGTTTTAACACTCTCAGTTAAAAAGGTTAATAGGTTGACTCGATTTTCAAGAAACCATAATATGATTTGATCTCCATCAAGATCTTTGAGAAAAAAAAGTAAAATGGATTTTGTATGTATTCTCAAGATATAAACGAATATTATACAAGTAATTAAGTGAAATGAGTTATGATTTGATTTTTTATGAAGAAATAACTTTATAAAAATATTTTAAACTTGGGTGAGAATTTATGAAATAATTCATAAATAATTTTAGTATTCAATAGAATACTAAGTGAAATTATAAGTGAATTAGAAATTAATAAAATTAAGAAATTAATAAAATATAGAGTATAACTTTCCATTTTGTTCGAGTGAGTTTGGATAATCTTCTAAGCAATAACCAAAGGCTAATGAGCAAAACAGTACGCTTAGATAATTATCTTGTATTTTTGGACAATTAAGAAAGTTTTGAACCTAAGTTAAAATTGGTTGGTTAGTCATTTGACATTTTGAAATAATGTTAAGTGATAAGTTTTCCCTTGTGGAATTTGATTGACTGTTAGTGTTAGTTTATTCCTTCATGGAATTTGATTGATCAGATTTGATTGAATTGAATTAATTGTCTATGTGATTTCATATTCCATTGTCTATAAAGTTTAAATTTATAGACAAAGGATTTTAATTGTGGTTATTAGGACCTAAATCCCGGTGATTCTGAAAAAGGTAATTTTTGAAGGTTTTCGGAAAGGAATGATATTTATTCACTCTAGTTGATGTTTTTGTAGGAACCGAAATACCACTGGATGCTCCATGTCATTTTAATTCTATGGTTTCACCATAATTTATTTAGAGGGATCCCCTCCTCGTCATTTTGATTTTGAGCTTTGATTTTTCTCGTTTGAGAAATTTGAAAATAAATTTTGAACTAAAAAACCCGGGTATTTAGATCTAAATTTGTCATCTGAAAATAATTTGATGCATAGCATCTATTGTAGAATATCCGCTTGTTTGTCGCATATTATTGAGATATGGATAGTCGATTGCATATGGATTTATATCATGCTAATTTTTTCATGTAGAGTTACATGCATATTGCTTTTGTCAACTTGATTCTCTTTTAGATTATGTGAAGTACATGTATAAAAGAGAGCCGTTTGATTCTTGTGAATCTGCATTTGTATAGAAGATAATAAATCACTTGCCAAAATATAAATCAAACGCAAAAAGGTACGTAATAAATTTAGAAAATTTAAATTGGTTGATAGTTTTATGCCCCAAATATGGGAGGCCACTTGGCTTTTGTTTTCTTTTGATTGGTTTGGAGCCCGTAGTGGCCATTTGTAGTTGTATCGATCGAGCCGTGCAAAGGAGACGCTGGTGAAATTTTCCAAAAATTTAAGGGTTAGAAATTTTTTAAGAATTTTGGAAAATGTTTAAAGAAACTAAAATTTTGATTTTTGAGTTGTAACTTGAAATGAATAAATGGGAGAAATTAGTTGGTAAAGGTGAATGTGTTTATGATTTGAAAATTTTGGAATCTATTCCAGCTAATTTGTTTTGAAAAGTTAATATGTTTAATAACTCATTTTAAACTAATTGGTTTAAACTTAAGGGTTTGGAAATATTTTCTCCCTTAGGAATTTCGGGGATGAAATTCATTTAAGGAGGGAGAATGTAACAACCCAAAATTCTGGTCATTTGATTTTAAATATTTAATTAATTTTAGATATTTAAATAATTGGATTTTGGAATTTGATACCTAGATTCAATAATAGTGATCGATTAAATATTTAAATTGAGAATTAAATATTTGAATGGTGAACCAAATATGAATTAAATAGATTTGATAGTGTTATTTAACTTATTTTAATTAATAAATGATAACGGTGAATCATTTTGCAAATTTATTACAATAAAAAATGGTTCGAATAATTAACAAGAAAACAAATTGTATAAAATGACTTAATTTTTGATAATGTATTTTGAAATAATTTATATGATTTTTCAAAAAAAAATTAATTTTGAAAATAATTAAATTATTGTTTGACGATATTTCAGCAACGATAATATTTTTGAGATTTCACAGAATGCAATAAGCAGTATGTTTTATTATGGTTTTGAAATCGTGTCACATTTCTGAGCGCAACCGTATTTTTGTTTTGTCGTTCGTGGTTCGTATTTGAACGAAATTCTGTGCGGTAACATACCGAAAATTGCATAATAAATTATAAGTCAACAACACACCAACACATTCATTTTCATTATTTGCCCTTGGTTGGACATTTCGGAGGCTCAAAAACATTTTGGTGGCTCAAGAAATTGATTAGACATGCAAAAAAAGGGAAACATGATCATTTTGTTTTTATTTATTTTGTTTATTTTAACTTGGTTATAAAATGAGAATATCATGTTTCCTAGCGTTGTCTCTCTGTTTTTGTTCTTCGTGCATAGTTAAGCAAGAAAACAAATTGGCCGCATATACATTAAAATCGAAATCAAATCCTATTCTCCACTAAAAATCACAAAACAAATTTCTTTGAGATCGTATCGAGGCACTCTTCGATTCCACATCCATTTTGTTGTGTTCGAGCGTGTTTTAGGTCGCTCGATTTTAGACAGTGAAGGCTAGCATTCGATATTTTGGTTGATTTAGGCAACACTAGGAGTTGTCGTTGGTAGCATTAGCTTTCTCGGGTGGAGTAGCATCTAGGGTTTGAGTTTGGAAGGCTGCGGCTTATGTTTGGTCATTGCGACCTGGGTGATTTTTTTGGCAGGGATGCGGTCGTGTATTGATGTGTTGTGTCGAGTTAGAGGATTATGGTATGTATGTGAAGCTATCGCAAAGAGAGGATGATCGGAGGCGACGGCTCATGTTTTAATGGAGCATGGAGGTGAGTAAGGAGGAGAGATGGGGTGATTGCTCTTGCTTGTTGTAGCAGGGTCTCAAGTCAGGGTTCGCTCCGATGGCTCGCGTAGAGAAAGCTGAGGGTGAAGTCGAATCATCGAGTATAGCGTAAATAAGGTTGTGCGTGCATGTTTGTTTGCATGGTGACATCGAGTATCAGGCCGAGTGATTAACAAAAGGGAAAGTAGGATTTATTAGGGGTAAGTGCGATTAATTTAGTAATTAGGGTATTTAATTAATTGAAAAATCTTATAAAATCAATTTCTAAAACATACGAGGTCGAAATAGAACGCGGTTAGATGCGTTGCACTCGTGGGATCATTATCTACGCGATGGGATTGGTTTGGTCGGATTTGGAGCATGTGAAGATTTGGCTACAATCGAACGCCCGTTCGATTTTAGTCCAAACCGGAACATTTCGGAGAAAACGAAAACCAATGTTAGTTTAACTCACATAAAATTTTATTATATCATATTAGTGAGGTTATAAATGTTTATTGATTATTTGGATGTTAGTTAAAATTGTTCGATTGCTTGTTTGGTTGAATTTCCATTTGGAAAATGACTGACATATTAATTTGATCGTTATAAACCCATATGATCATCTATTTATTATCCATAACCATTGTTTTGTAGGGAAAATCCGTAGAGAGACACAAAGTGGGTTTCTCACCCATAAATTGTGTATTTACATTCATATGCTATTATTGATAGTTTATTGAAATTAATTTTGGATATTTCATTTAATAGTTTAAATGTCGTTATAACGATTTTCGTTATACCGTTGTTTATTAAATTTCATCCCCAAAACCCTATCATATGAACTTGAGCTTGTGTTTCCGCTAAAAAAGAAAATTGAAAATTTATTAATCATTTTGATTAATGATAATTCAAAATTAATTAATCATTTTAATTAATCAATTTGAGATTAATTAACCAATTTAATAAATGATGATTAAAAAAATTGGTTTATCTTTAGATTTAATTAATCATTTTTGCTAATGGTGTTTTATACATAATTAACCGTTTTAACTAATGATTATTTGAGTTTAATTAATTCTTTTAATTAAGGATAATGGGGTTCAATTATTTTATTCAACTCGATTAATTATTTAATTAATGATGATGGGATTAAATTAATTATTTCAATTAATGATAATTGAAATTAATAATCATTTTAATTAATGATATTTAAAAATAATTAATCATTTAGATAATGATATTTGAATTTAATTAATCATTTTAATTAATGATTGTTTTTAAATTTAATTAATTGTTTAACTAATGATTTTTAGAATTTAGTTAAATCAGTTTAATTAATTATGTTTTTTAATTAAATTAATCATTTTAACAAATGATGTTCTAATAAATGGTTTTAGCTAATAGAGTTTGAATTTAATTAATTTGATTAATTTATGATTATTTTAAACTTTATTAATTGTTTTAATTAATGGGAGTTAAAATTACTTATCATTTTAATTAATGATGATTGAGATTAATTATTCATTTAATTAACGACTATTTGAATTTAATAAATCCTTTTAATTAATTGATTTAATAGAGGGGATTAAAGTAAATTAACTAATATAATAAAAATTGCTTTAATAAACCGATTTAAAGTTAATAAACTGATTTAATGAAGATTTTAAAGTTAATTTACCCATGTTATAAAAGTGTTTGGATATAATTATCTATTTTATTATAGATAATGAATTGTTTATTTAAAGGGATTTTAAATGTAATTAATTATCCTTTGAGATAATTAATATTGTTTTTAAAGTATAAAAAGGATTTGGAACTCGATTTTTGGGATGATAAGTTGGATAATCTTCTGGGTGTTCGGTCTAATGTTAGTTTAGGCCTTTAGGGTCGCGCGCTTGTAAAAAATTATTCTCTTAACGTTTTAAAAATTAGAAACTAATTCTAAAAGTATTTTACCAATACGGAAATCAAGCAAAGAGTTCGGTTCGTTTCTAAAAATAAAATTTTGATTCGTTTATGGAAGTAAATTTTTTGGAAAAGCGAATCACTTATAGGAAAATGATTTATTTGTATAATTAGCACTAAACATCGAAGAAGTAGACTTGTCGCTATTTCGAAAGTTAAGAATAATCATGTGACATGATTTTAAGGTAACACTACCTTGACTTCTCCGATATTATTGTTAACCTAGAAATAGTACAAGTTTGAATTCAATAAGTGGTGATAAGTATACGAAACTTAATTTTAATATACGATCGTTTTATGTCCTCGATATTGGTATCTCAGCTATCGGTTACTTCAACCATTTTATTTTCGTCACTCTAAGACGTTGTGTTGCTCATTTGACCTTTGTTATCCTTTGTCGGAAATGACTAAACCCAAAGAGCGAGTGGGGGCCAAGCTATGTGGGGTTGCTCCCATTAGGGTATTTTCACATTACTCTAGATTAGATTCGGTGTTGCACATTGAGATGTGAAGTACTCGGATTCTCGATATAGTCGGCGGGGTCCGGCTTGGAGGTTTCCGAGAGCTATCGGAGTTCTCAAGTATATTTCTAGAGGTATACTTTGGGTAAGGGGGTCCACCCTCCTAGACATTTGTTGGAAATTTTCCTTTTCTTATTTGATTTGAAAACTCTGAATCTGTTTTAGCTTTAAATTGCCACTAGTAGAGCCAACTCCTCATTACGACATTTAAGTGTTTATTTTGTCCATTCTATCGAGTTTGGACTGTTACCTTATTTAATTCATTCCATCAAGTTGGACTGTTTTCCTTATTCTATCCATTCTGTCTAGTTTGGATTTTACTCGGTTTGTTTCCATTCTTTCAAGCCTGGTTTAATATTATTAATGCTCAATCATATTTGGATTTGTTTCCTGATATTTATATACACTCTTGCCTATATGGATGTTATTCTTGTGAGGTGAAAACCCATTCTGCGTTAGCGGCATGGTCTCATAGAATTTTTATATATGTTCCCCATTATTCGAGTTATCTCACGCTGGTATTTCCACACCGATCCGGGTGTTATTTATTTATAATACTCGGGTCAGACCGAGTATTTTCCTAGGTTGGTTCTGGTGTTATGGGATTCATGGAGGGGAGCTGAAGATTCACCTATCGTAGTATTTTATTTTCCACTGTATTATATAGTATATCTACCGGCATTTGTAAGGTCAGGATTTTATAACTGTCTAGCTGATAAGGTTTGTTTTTTAACTCTGATATACTCTGTATGTTTGGAGTGACGGTTTCCACTGTCAATCTTATATTATATGTTATCGATTCCGTTGTGAGATTCTATTTTTCTCTATTCTCTGTTCTTTTCTTTTTATTTACCCTAACAATCTGCTCTCTTGTCCATTGGATGCACGACATTTGAGCACGGTGGTAGTGTTTGGTGTCGACTTTTCGATGGTCAAAAAGGCAGGTCGTTACACAAACATTGTATAGTCAAAAGGCTGGATAAAACTTACCCTAAAAGCACGCCTTGCGAATGGAAGGTGTTCTTATCTCGAGGACAAATATCGAAGCCTATCAAACATTAGTGGTCGAATTTATTAGCTATCAATTGACATAGTATGGTGAATCATCCAATTCCTTTGGATCCACTTGTAAGTCAAAGACCGTTCTAAACCATAATAGTTAAGGACTCGAGTCCTTGCTTGAGTGTTAGTCATAAATGATCGTTATTCTGTGTTCTCCCAGAATTATCATATACTATAGTACATCGTAAATTAGGATCATCATGTGTTCATTCGGGAGTTAATAAACATGCATGAAAATCAATGGCTCCTTTCGGTAATTGCTATCGAATTTTTTCAAGGTCAATTGATGTTTGAAACAAAAGTCCAGATTTTGAGATCTTCAGGCCATGCACTCAATGACCGATTCAATTCTTGATGACTCTGGATCGTTAATCAAATCTTTGACCTTTTCGGGTCGCAAGTCCATTATCGAACTCTCCGGATCGTTCTTCGATCCTTCTGGATCGTTCCTTGATCTCTTCAGATTCCTAGTACAATCATCAATCTCTTCACATTCTCCACTCAATCATAGATGTCTCCAAATCATTAATCTGGTCATCAATCTCCCTAGATCATCAAATCAATCATCGATCTCTCGGGATCATTAAATAAATCATCGATCCCTCTGTATCGTTATTTCAATCACCGATCTCTATGAACCATTATTTCGATCCATAATCTCTCCAGATCATTTAGCATCCAATCTAGGGTTTTATCTCTTTGGTTTGTTTAACATCCAGTCCAAGTGCGATCTCTTCATATCGTTTGACATCCAATATAGGGTTAGATCTCTCCGGATCTTTACTGAGTCCAATCCGCTCGCTCTCTAATGAAAGGACCCAATGATCAAATAATTCCATTCATTCACTCTTCGGTGAGGGGACTTACCTTCGCATAAGCCCAATCCACCTGCTCTTTGATAAGGGGGCTCTCACCTTTTGGTCATCGCCCCATTTCTTCAAACAAAACTACCACGATCAATATCAGTCATCACGTTCAAGTTGTTTTGAAAATCAAGAATTCACAGAATTTAAGTCTTAACATCTATCACAACATTCACTCAAACACTACAGCCTAACATCTAGCTTTAGAGCTTGCCTAGAGAATGATTGAGGTCCCATATATGAGTAAGTGGTTTGACTATAATGCCATATCATTTATTGAAAGAAGAAAGCAAAGTGTGGGAATCGAACCTGACTCTCTACCATCCCGATCATGGGATAACTATCCAGCCCAGCTCCGAGACCGCTCCGATTCACTGCAGATGATGGCTGCTCCTATTCCGCCACTGCATCTCGGCTTCTTACATATGTTGCAACTGGTTGTTCCTAACTTTCTCCTTAATCGAGTTGCGAAGGTGCCTGCAATCATTTGTTTCATGCCCACCTAGCTCATGGAATATGAAATATTTTCCTGATTTTCTCTCCAGATTGATAGGTTTTCTTCTCATCGGTTTCCGATAGGGAATCTACCCCTAGTATCCAGGTAAATCCTCTTTGGGATTTCATTCAATTCTATGTAAGAAGAGAATTTATGTTCCCTTCTCTGCCGTTTTGGTCCTCCAAAGCCGTCACTAGCCTTTCGTTTTTCTTTATCTTTACTAAATCTTGCTCCGAACGATCCCTCATCATCCGGGGCATTAACCTCTGCCTTTTCAGTTTCGGTGTCCTATTGATGCAAGTACCTTTCAACCTCATTGTAGAATTCCATGAGATCGGTCAGTGGATCCCTTTCAAAGCAATCTTAAAATCTGTCTTACTGGCAACTCTCGAAACAGTCGCCATCAAAACCACTAATGGGTCGGGCTTATGAACCGCAGCAACTACCGCATTAAGTCAAGTAACATAACTCCTTAGGGTCTCTACAGCCATTTGACTCATGCTTGATAGCATCATCACATTCTTCAGTCTGTAAATGTGAACTTTAAACTGCCTTATGAATCTATTCACTAACTCGATCCATGTGCTGATGGAACCATTCTCCAGCTATATAAACCATATTACTGCTAAATCTGTTAAATACATAGGGAATACCATCCTATTACTTCTTCAGATGCACCTAACACCTCCATATATCAGATGTACCTCATTAATTGAACCATTGGATCGCTTTTTCCATCTTAGATTTCTAGTGTTGGTAGCCTAAAATCGAGTAGATTTATCATATACTGGATGTCGGGAGTGAAGAGAATCCTAATTACGTCTTCAATACTCTAGTCTAGTGGTCCACCTCTCATTGATCGTCTAATTATCTCAGGATTCTATCATTGTCATCCAATGGAACCCTCTGTTCCACATTCTCGTTCTATGCACTGTTCCTACGGGGAAATTTTGGCAAGTACTCCTCTGGTAGTACGTTCGTGTTAGATTCATGTTCTGGTGGTCAACATTGTTTCCTAGGCATGCACTTTCTCTCTCCAAGTTCACATCAGCCATACCCCTAAGTCCTTGGGATCGGTATCGATCTGTTCTCGAGGATCGGTACCAATCCATGGCATTTCTCTAGGGATTGCCTCGCTTTGCTCCATTTCATTTCTAGGGGTATTCGTTCTGGCCTCTAGTATCTAGTTTTGATCTGCAATAATTTTGGCTGTTCCCATCCTTCTGATAAATTCTTCCATCATCTCTTCCTGACGGGCTATCATTCTGTTCTGCATTTCCGACATCATCATTTCCATCTCATCTCTGGTTATGTAGATAGAAGGAGGATTGGATCTCGAGGACACCTCTTGACAGCCCCCATGTCCATGCTGGCTTCCTCCAATGGTAGTTCCCTTGGTTGATATTGTCTCATTATCATCTTAAATTTGAGTTTCAAGTTGTCAAATCCGAGTATTCTCAGTAAATGCACCAAAATGTGACACAAACACACAAACGATTACAACTACAATCCCCATGTCTAACTGTAGTTGAGCACGAAAGATTATGGCTACATCAGCATTTACTATGGATCACTACCGATCCATACATGGATCAGCACTGATCCATAAGATCGACTTATGGATCTCTTCCATTGCCTTGTGTAGATGCGACTTGTTGTTAGCTTCATGTTCTTGTCATGGTTGCCCCGCTAGAAGCTTGTTTCTGGATTAATTACTTGGATCCGTAGTGGAATAGAGTTCCTAACCTTACGTGCTCAATACACTTAATAGTAGAATGCATGTGATCGATCATATAAAGCTAAGAATAGGTTGCTATCAATAGTACTTGGAAATAGAGGGGATTTGAGGTATTTTGGGTAATATTCTATGGATCGATACTGATCCATAAGGATGGACCGACACCGGTTCATCACTTAAATGGATTGAAGCTTGTTGAACTCCAAGGTGGCATTGTACTTGCCTTATGGTCTTGATCGCACCTGAATTTTAGTCTTGTTAGCGATCTCTTTAGGCTCCTTGCCTCGATAACTTTCAAGTCTAACCTATCAAGTTCGTCCAAACATTATCTGGTCAAAAGGCTGGAAAACAATCACAGTATCATATCAAAATCACAAATTATATCAATATTTTCGATGAATCATTCATGATATTGGAATCAATATAGGAAAATGAGAAATCAAAAAACATAGAAACCATACATAAAAATCCCAATTTAATTTAGAAATGAAATAATAATAAAGTTAAATAAAAATCTTTCTTTAAACAATTAAATCAAACATTCAAATATATATAGCACACTTTAATAATTCATAAGTAACTATATTATTAGTGAAATAAACTCTAAAATACCTAATTTTGATCATCAAATATTTCATATTTTTCATAATTTTAACATCTTTTAAATAATTAATTAAAGCTAAATATAAAATTTCCTTTTCAATAAATTACTAATTTTGCGTAAAACCTTTCTTCAACCAATCTATATTCTAGGACTAATAAAACTAGTAAAACATTTATATATCAATTACTTCTGCATCATTTATATAATATGATAATAAAGTTTAAAATAGGATAATTTACTTCCAAATCCTTGTTAATATACATAGAGAACATTCATAATTGCTTTACCAATCAATTGTAACTATAGAGATTACCATAATAAAATTATATTTTGAACTAAATTTATAAACTTTCAAAATGAATATAGAATATAATTCGAAATCTTTACTTTATACTAAACTAATTAGAATTAAAACATTTTCCGTTCAATTATACCATATTTGACATTCTCATATTATAAAAAAAGAATTTTATTTATTCAAAAAATATCCAAAAACATTTAAATATTACATAAAAAGAATTCTATATTTTTCCAAGGTTTGAAAACTCTTTCAATAATATTTAAATAACCTTAATAATAAAAATCACTTGAAATTATATTATTGTTTCCATAATATATTTTACAAAATAGGAATATATTATATTTTTCCTTTAAAATAATTCCAAACATATAATATATTATAATATTGATTTTTTTTGAGAAAAATGTGTGATCCTTTGTAAACAGAGGAGAGCACACATGCAACTATATATATATAACAATAATAAGGCGCTGCCAACATGCCTGGCAGGTAACAAAACTAAATACAAGAATCAAAGAAAAATCAGGTACCCCTAAGATGAGTTCCGGCAAGGCCACCACCCATCACACCCCGATATCGAGTTCCGGCATGGCCATCACCCGATACTAAGGTGTTAGGAGTACCTAAAAAACAAAAGAATATGATGCTCCATGTATCTATATCAGGAGCTCTATGCATCACAAACTAATAAGGAAGCTCCATGCATCTGGATCAGAAGGAAAGAAGAAGCATCTACTCCGAAGTGGAACTGAATATGATGCTGAATGGGAAAACTGCTCTGGACACTCTGTACAAAGGAAGAAGTGCCACGCAAAAGAATGGATCCTCCTGAAGATAATACGCCACAATAGAGATGAAAGTATCCTGCAACAGTGGTGGAACTGCAAGTAATCCTGAGTGGAAAACTCTACTCTGATGGCCTCTCTACAATCCGTAATCCTGCAATCTGAAGACACGAGAACCTGCAAAAAGAGCATAACACCCTATCACCCATACCTGTATCTGAAGGATGACTAAGGAAAAAGTAAGAATCATACATATATATGTATATTTATATAATTAATATACATATATATGAGGTAGGAAATAAAACCTAAATAAGACTAAACAGGACAAAAACAATAGAATTAAAATACCTATAAACTAATATCACCAAAGACAAGAACAATAATTAAAATAAAACTTAAAAGATTCTTATGAATCTTTAATCATAAGTAAATTTTGATTAACATTTAGATCATCATATAAATTTGAAAAAATATTAATATTAATACTGTTAATGTTAAATATATAATTGTTATAATTAAATAAGTTAATATTATAACTAACCTTATCAAGATACCCTTTAAATAGAATATTTTTAGCTAATTTGTATTTGGGATTAGAAATCCAATTAAAACAGAATGAAGAAATTGTAAAAATTAAATTGTTAAAATGACTATTATTATTATTATTATAGTGATTTTAAAAAGAGTTTTATAACCAAGTCAAGCTATATTTATATTTATAATTCAAATTATATTTGTAAATATAAAAATAGCTTATTAAATAAAATTTATTAAATTATTTATAAAATACTTCTAATAAAACTTCAAAACCATTAAATAAATTTTCAAAAACTTTTCAAAACATTTTTCAAATAAGAAACTAAATTTTTTGCTAAATATATAAATTATGGAGTAAAATTACTCTAAAAATATTTATCAATCCATCGATACTATGAATTTTCTGTGTGACCCGAGTCTAGTGTTACCGAACTTCGGTCTTCCATAAAATATACACATCGACATACAAATTATATTTAGTTCAATTCGCAAACGGACAGAGTTCCTTTTGTAAATTGACACTTCCAACTAACACAATCAACAAACATCCAAACAACAATCAATCCCAAACAAATATTCCAAACAAACAATTCAACCAATAATCAAGATATATGTGTATATATACGCAATGAGATTGGATATAGTTATGAGTATATAAACTTACCAAAATTCCAACCAAAGCTAACAGCCTCCTTGCCGCCCTCTACTATTGCCGTTGTACCAGCCATCCCAGCTCCGCCAAGCCAAATGTCTTTGTTGCCAAAACTCAACATCACGTCACCTCAAACTTCAGCATCACAATCCTCCAGGTCACAACCGCATGCCTACTTCCTCGTGGCATCAACTAGTGGCGCGAACGTATGCGCACAACCTCAACACCGTACGAGTTAGTTTGAATTTTCGACCATCTCTCACGATGCTACCAGTCATGTGCCACATTACTGCATTCCCAAAGTAGCGGCCCTCTCCCCTTCTGTTGTTGACGATTCCACACCCCGAGCATCTCTAAGCCTTCACGCTATTTATTTTTCTTTTCTTTCTTTGCTAAAATTGCAAATTTGATTTTGGGGTATAGGCTGGCTTCGATGGATGAGGGGTTTGGGCTTATAAGAGAAGTAATAAGGAGAGGTTCTAGAATAAGGGAGAAAGGTGGGAATTAATATTGGGCATGGGCTTTATTTTAAATCAACAATTTTTTTATTTAGCCTTTTATTTATATTGTAAGTAAATTTTAATTCAATTTAAATTGATTTATATCTTATTTTACAAGTTATATTTTGATAATAGAACAATTTCATTTAATTCAACGCTTGTTTAATTTTAATTAATTACCTATTGTATTCTTATACAATAAATTTATTTTTCAACTATTTAAGCAATATATAAATATTATCTGTGCTTTAAAAATATTTTATATTAATTAACCTATTTTATTCGATTTCAAAATATATTATCTGAAAGGAATTTATTAATTTAATTTGATTAATTATAAAGAATTACAACTTCAAATATAAGAATTTATTTTTAAAATAGTAACAATAAAAAAACTTGGATTTGAATACTTCTATTTTAATTAAATTTATTTATTATTATGGCATAGAAAGAAAGGTTGTTAAAATATTCCTGACCCTTGTCAAGAGGCTGTTCTTGACGTACTAATGCCACCTCCAATGGAAATCCATATCCAAATGAACCTTAACGGTTTTGATTGTATATTAAATTTTCTTGTGTTATACACGCAACATGGATATTTTCTGATTTATATTCTACACCATAAATATTATCTATTATACCGCCATATGTACTTATTAGATGGTTTGGCTCTTTTGATGGGAAAACCATTCTGGTGAGGTTGGTCTCAAAAAGGTGTTGTTATGTAGGCACATATTTCATGAGTTTCTCATACCAGAGTTTTGTCTAACTCATGGATTTATTTTTCCCTTAATTCCTTGTAACACCCCGTAAATTTAGGTTAATAATTTAATAATTAATTAGGCTCCAAAAATGGAAGTTGAGCAAATGATGAAATTTGGCCACAATACTCATATCATTAAGTTTGTGGCGATTTTCCGAGCAACTTTCATATTTGGAGTTTTGCGATTGAAATTCAAACGAAGAAGTTACGGGCATTTAAAGAAATCGAAATGAAAATAATTAAATAAAAAATTTAACTTCTATAATAAATTAACCGAGACCCACAGGCAGACCCACTCTATAGGCCGGTCAACCAGTAGCTATCGACTGCTCATAGGGGTGCGGTCGACCGGTTGACGGTTTTCAACATGATACGAACCTCTGCCAACGACTTGGATTTAATATTTTTAGTCTATCTATTACAGTTGATTCAAGAGCCTATAAATACAGACCTAAACGCTCCCTTCCCTTCTCATGTTTATTGATCTAAGGTAGGAAAGCTCTGTCATTTCCACTTCTCCGCTATTCCTCATAACTTTACAATTGTTTGTATTTATATAAATTGGAGAAGAGAAGAAGAGAATCAGCACTGCGAAAATAATAAGGTAAATTCCAATGTTGTAAATTTATATTCCCCTTCAACCCCATATCTCGTCTCAGATCTGAAATTCTAATATATGTGTATACCCTTTTTATACATATTTCTTTGGATGAAAAAGGAGATAAGTTGAATCAAGAAATCAAATTTAGATCTGGAGATTTGGAATGTTCTCAAAGGTGAGTGGGAAATTATGTGATTAGTTTATAACATTAAACTTTATTTTGTTGGATTTTTATTTGATTATGTCTAAATAAAGATCTAATAGTTATAGGCTTGAATTAAACGTGTAAATGCCTACATATTCTACAACTTAAGAAATTTGATTAGAAATATCGTTTACACCCAGATCTAAAAATCAGTCCCTAAGATATTAGAGTTGATGTTGATAAGATGTAGAATTTATTCCAGATTTACAATTAGGTTATAAAGTTGTTAGTATAATCTTGATTTATACCCTAATTCTGTTGGAATGTAAACTTTCTATATTTTAATAGTTGGGAATATTATCCATTTGATTTTCATAAATTTGCCTAATTTTCTTAATTTCATAGAAAAATGCATCGTTTGATCTAACAAGGAATATGCATAAACAGAGGAAAGAGATGTGTAAAGTATTGATTTATTTTCTGTAGTTTACAATGTCTATTTCAATAAAAAGAAAATAAATCATTCATTGTAATTTCAAACGAAGCAAATCTCTTAATTTGAGCTAATTTATGGAAATTATAATGGAAAACCTTTTCAAAAATATAGTTCCAACAAATTAAAATATGGAAAAGAATATTTTAGTTATGGATTGATAACTAAAAATGTAATTAGTAAAAATATATATGTATTTAACCGCGTTAATCGATTAAAAATGAAAACTTAACTAATACGACGATTTACGCGTAGTATTCACATTAGGTAAAATTAGAACGTTATAATAAATCACGCTATGAATAATAGAATTAGGAAATTGAGGTTGAAATATTGTTACTCCAATTAAATAGGTAATAAATGCGGAATAAATTTGGAAGTAACAGGAATTTAAATACGGTATGTATGGAGTAATGGGACTGATTAATGAGATTGTTAGAATAATAAATATGGAGAGATATAGAAGGAATGCTAGGAAAAATTTGAATAAGTGAATAAATGTCTTTAGGAAACGTCCATTGAGATAATAATCAATTATTACAAACAAGTTAACATTTATAATAACAGTAAATAAAAATGTTAGGTAGTAATTGAATATTTAAGGCAGTATAATTATTATTAGAGTAAAAAATATAGTCTTAAATACGAAAATAGAGGTTAGTGGGCTTTTCCTAATATTAAAGTTTAGAGTAATTAATTTGATTTAGTGGGTTAGGATGCGAGGTCAGCAGAGTTACACAATAGACGTCTGCCCTTCATTCAAAGGCTACCAGCATGTTGAGTGTATTGGTATTGGTTGGATACGACTCAATAAAAGATAAGGTACTGGAATGTTGAGTGTATTATACATATGAGAGCGTATTTTTTAGTAATATAAAAATGTTTTATATTATGTTTATTGATCTGTTGAGTGGTTTATGAATTCTGGTCAGTACATGGGATGTCATGGTATCGATAGGGATTTCTAAACACTTGAATAGAGTACACCAACATGGTATTGTTTTAAAAATTGATAAATGAGATAATTTTACTTAGGATTATATTTTATATAAAAATATATAATTTTCATAAGTTGATATAGTTACCTGTTTGTTAGGAAATGATAATATTCAATTATCATCATTCATTTTTTGATTAATATGCTTGGCCAGTTTATGAGCATTTTCTATAGTTTGTTGATTTATAAGGAATTTACCTTCTTACAACAAGGGTTGTGTAGATAGTATGGGAACATTAAATAAGAACACCTTATGAATTAAATTTCAGGTTTGACTATAAGGCATTCAATGATAATGTTGAGTTAAAATTGAATTTTAATTAGAGTTGTTTATTATAATCTAAACAAAGATATACGTTTGTGAAATGATTTAGATAAGAAAGCAACTTTATATAAACATGGTTTATAAACAAAAAGGATTTAAATAGAGAATTTACGGACTTAAATCCCGGTATCTTTGAAAATATTTTTCAAAATTTTGGAGAAAATAATATTATTATTATTTGAAAGTAAGTACTTGGGAAATTAGTTTAAGAAATTGAGATCATGGTACTTAGTAACATTTACGAAGTACTTGATACCGTTTTGAAATGATTTTTGGTTAAGTCCGAAAGGTATAAATTGGATGTACTGAACTCACTTTAGTTGCTTGAAAATAATTCTGGTGATGACTTCAACATCATCGTCGTTCATTTTCGGGTTTCTAACTGTGGGATGCTACAAAGAGGTTTTGGTAAAATAGATTTTGATTTAATCCCAAAGTATGATTTGGTAAAGTTTTCTTGCTAAGTTAGTTCATGGACATATGTAGCATATTCATTAGGAAAGTATGGATATGCATCATGATATAATATGTTGTTTGGTAGTTTTCATTTGTTAAAATAAAATGGGATTTTCAGCGATTTCGGATAGTCGGGCCGAATTGTTATAGAACTTGTGGTTAAGTGTTTCGAAAAATATAAAGTTGAGTTTATATAACCCCTGAATTGAGAAGATAACATGTGACGCCCCACCTCTATACCCACGCTAGCTAAGAACACTACGGAGTAATGCTGTCAACTAGCACGGAGAATAAGGCTGTTGAGGAGCGACCATCCATGTAATTGCTTTGTGCGAGCACCGATATGTCAGATAGTATAGCATGCATTTCATTTAAGGAGGAAATCCGACATACCGATACAAACTCAAAGCTATCACGTGGTGGCTATAATATCTTCGGAAACAAACATAGAAGTAATCATAACATAAATCAGTCACAGACATCCATATCACAAAGGCGGAAAAAGATATGAATAAATATATAACACATGAAAGTGTACATCAGAGTAGTGGTCTGAAAGATCCACGATAATACAAAAGAATAGCTACAAGCTACACAAAAGATCAAGTATACATCACGGAGTCTTTATCTCAAATGTATACAACAAAAACTACTAATCTAAGTAGTTAGCCAAAAGTCAGAATAATCCCAGAAGAGAAGTCAAGCAGAAGCACCTGAAACATCTCGGTCTGACCCGAGTATTATTTATAAGGAAATAATAAATGGATCAGTCTAGCCATAAATATCAGATAAGATGATATGGTATAGAATAAAAGATATGGCATGAAAATATAATAACCATAATGGCATACTACTATAAGTATGTAATTGAAAATCAACAAGAGATTAATCAATATCACAAGAATCTTCTCAAAGATAAAAATAGGGTATCATACCCTAAACTTGTATTCATAACAAGTCAATGACACACAAATTCACCAATGCACAAAAATTAATAAATCTTATCAATGGAAATCACAAAAATTGGTGAAGCACAAAATTTCAGAAATCATCACAAGAAATCCAGAAATTACAAGAAGGGGGAGGCCTATCACAAAACGGGAGTATGAAAACTCACCAACACGTGTATCACAAAACGAGACGCTATCTCATGGTAGCTAACCATTAATTTTGAGCCGAAGCTCCACAAGAATGGCCCGAAGACCGTGGGGCACAACCCTACATATGCGATGTAGAAACATCACACAAACGGGGTTTAGTCTCCCTCGTAGACAAAGAGACATCGCACAATTGCTAGTCTAAACCACAAAAATGATCTTCATGATCATCAAGAAGTGTCAATTACACTGAGCTAGTAAATATATGAGTTTAGCTTCATGTCCCATAACCACTTGCTTAACTTAAATATTTACGAACAAATTGTAGATCTCCATTAGAAAATTGTCACAAAAGGTTCAATCGAACAAGTCCAAAAATTAACCGACGAAGTAAACGCAAGCGTTTCATACCATTTGTTTTACTAAGCCGTTTAATTAGATTTCTCGTACGAATGAGGTAAAGGTTTGTATATACTAGTAGATTGGAAAACGGTTTAAGGAAACAAACTTTGTAATAAAATAGTGTTGAAATCGTTTTGATGAAAGAGTTTTGATAGTTACTACTAATATAAAAACCTTTGTATGTTTTAAAGTGACAAATCACAAAAATGATTGTAACAACAATCAATCACCACAAATGCACATCCGAAGATGTGAAACAAATCCATAGAAAGAAAGTCTTCAAAGTCGATAAAAGTGATAACAACTAATTGGATCGACAAAAATTGATTAACATTGGAAGTTTTACTCAAAATTAGGCAGATAGGCAAAACTGGGAATTTCCAGACGTCTGAGGGGTTGGTCCAGACGTTTGGATTTAGTCTCTGGAAATTTTCCAGAAAACTATCCAGACGTCTGAAACCTAAAATCAGACGTCTAAAAGCGTTCAGACGTTTGGGAAAAAGTCCAGACGTCTGGATTTGGTTTCTGGAAATATTCCAGAAAACCAACCAGACGTCTGAAAACACAAATCAGACGTCTGACATCTTTTCAGACGTCTGGAACAATAGTTCAGACGTCTGAAATTAGTCACTGCCCTTTTTTATTTTTCTACCGTATGTTATTTTTCATCAGGAGGCAAAACCAGACGTCTGGCATTGGCCTCCAGACGTCTGAACACCTAATATGGGCAGAAATTTGCCTAGGCCTAGATGGCCAAAACGTTCTCGGAAGCGATCGAATAAGCAATGACAACTAAGGATTTACGTCAAGCGACAACCCGGTCTTATAGGCTCTTCGATACACCCCAAACCACATATCCAAACATCCATTGTAGGATTTTCACAAAAATTGGACTTCAAAAACCAAGAAATTAGAATATTCACCAATTCAATCCCAAACAAAAGGAAATGCACATAAATGAGTGATAGGAATTCATACCCAACACAAAGATAGATATAGACAAAGATGTGAGATAAAAATCTCACCTTTGAACCCAAAAACAATGAATGAGAAGCTTGAAGACAAGAGGAAGATCAACCACACTTCAACCACAACCCAAGGAGCTTGAATCTAAGCTTAAAAGAGAAACATTTCCTAAATTAGGTTTAGGAATTTTCTGAAATCAAAGTGAGAATGAGTTGGAGAAGAAGGAGATGATACATACCAATGCTTCTCTTTGAATTTGGAGCAAGAACTTGATTTGCAAATGGAAACTAGGGTTTAGGATTTTAATTCTTTTTCTCTTCCTCCATTATTCTCTTTAGAACTGAAAAGGTAAAGAAATGGGAGTGGATGAAGGGAAGTGTTTCAGTTTGGGGTATTATGTGGACTAGTGGGCTGAACCCAAACCCAAACCCAAAGTGAAAAAGGTCAAAATTTTCGCTAGCTCCAAACATATCAAAGTTTACACTTAAAATGATCGCAAACGTCATTTTGAACTCAATGGAGGTGGTTTCGAGTCCTAATTTGACCGTATGCAAAAATTAGCTTTTCGGACTAAAAATCCGACTGATGATAAAATATTCAAATAAAATATTTAAATATAAAAATCGATATATATGCGGGTTGTTACAGATCCCCTCCTTAAAGAAATTGCGTCCTCGCAATATATAAGATGGAAATAAAAAGTAACAACCATAAAAGCATATTAACACAAAAGAACTTTGAAATAAGAAGTTCACCTTAAAGAGCATGAGAAAGTAAGTCCGGATGTGTACGTTCGATGAATTCTCTAGATTCCCAAGAGCAATCCTTAGGATTTGAGGACCATTGAACTTTAACAAGCGGAACATCTTTATTTTGAAGTCGTTTGACCTCCGAAGCAATAATTCGAATAGGATGCTGCTTATAAGTTAAATTAGGCGAAACTTCAATCTCTCCCACAACACCAGGCTCAAGAATAGAATCGGAATCCCGAAGGCACTTCCGTAATTGAGAAACGTGAAACACGTCATGCATGGCAGAAAACTGAGCTGGTAATGAAAGGCGATAAGCCATGGAACCAATATGTTTGGTGATAGGAAATGGCCCAATATATCGAGGCGCTAACTTTCCCAATCGACTGAAACTTACAACGCCCTTCATAGGGAAAACATGAATAAATACAAGATCTCCAACAGAAAATTCTAATTTCCTTCTTCGATTATCGGCATAGGATTTTTGTCTACTCTGGGCTTCTTTCATCCTATGACGAATAAGATCAATCTTTTATGTGGAATCTCAAATAAAATCTGGACCCAAGACCAGCTTCTCACCGGCCTCAAGCCAACAAGAAGGAGATCGGCATGGCCTTCCATAGAGTGCCTCAAAAGGTGCCATACCAATACTAGCTTGGAAGCTGTTATTATATGAAAATTCAACAAGTGAAATATGATCTTCCCAACTTCCACTGAAATCAAGCACACAAGAACGAAGAAGATCTTCAAGAGTTTGATTCACACACTCAGTTTGTCCATCGGACTGGGGGTGATAAGCGGTGCTAAAATTAAGCTTCATTCCCAAAGCTTTTTGAAGACTCTTCCAGAATCCACTAGTAAACAATGGATCATGATCACTAACAATGGAAGTAGGGACTCCATGCAATTTAACAATTTCTTTGATAAAGAGTTTGGCCAAAAGAGGAACGGTTCGGTTAGACCGAACGGGGATAAAATGGGCGGATTTAGTAAGTCTATCAACAATCACCCATAAGCTATTATGACCCGAACGAGAATGGGGAAGGCCATCTATAAAATCTATGGAAATTTGATCCCACTTCCAAACTGGAATTTCCAAAGGTTGCAATAACCCACCGGGCCTTTGATGTTAAGCCTTGACAAGTTGGCAAGTCATGCAACACTTAACAAAATTAGCAATATCAGATTTCATTCCCTTCCAATAATAAAGTCGCTTCATATCCGCGTACATTTTACTACTACCGGTATGAATGGAATACTTGGAACAATGAGAATCTTCTAGAATATCTTTACGAAGATCACTAATATTTGGTACGATAAGTCTACCAAATTTTCGAATGCCGCCATGAGAATCAATATCAAAGTCTTTTAAACCTTCAATATCAACTTTATCCTTAATATTTTGGTCAAGAAGAGCCAATTTGGGATCTAGCCTTTGAGCTTCAAGAATGCGGTCTAAAAGAGAAGGATGAGCCTCAAGGCTACATAAAACAAAAGATGAACATAAATCGGAAACACGATCTCGAATTTCACAAGTGGATAAAACCTCGAGATCATTCCATTCGGATATCATCATGGAAACAACCGCTTGTTGCTTGCGACTAAGTGCATCAGCAACTCGATTTCCCTTTCCGGCAGTAAAAAGAATATCAAGATCATAAGAAGCAAGGAATTCGAGCCAACGCTGTTGACGCAAATTAAGTTCCTTTTGAGAAAATAAATATTTCAAAGACTTATGATCAGTATAAAGTATAAATTTCTCTCCCAAAAGATAATGTCGCCAAATTCGAAGGGCGAAAACGATAGCCACGAGTTCTAAATCATGTGTGGCATATCTAGTCTCAGCCGGCTTCAATTGCCTAGAAGCATATATAAGCAATAACACGTTCTTTTTGCATAAGAACGGCACCTAAACCAACGCGACTAGCATCGGTATAAACAACAAAATCTTGATTCCTTTCGGGGATAACAAGAATAGGAGCATCAGAAAGGAGTTCTTTTAATTTCTGAAAAGAAGTTTCACATGTGTTCGTCCAGATGTATTTAACACCTTTCTTTGTTAAGCCAGTAAGAGGTACGGTAATTTTAGAAAAGTCTTTTATGAAACGGCGGTAATAACCTACCAATCCAAGAAAGCTACGGATTTTAGTCACGCTCTCCGGTCTCTTCCAATTTCGAATCGCTTCAATCTTTGAAGGATCCACTGATATTCCGGATTCGGAAATAATATGACCGAGAAACTTCACACTAGATTGCCAAAAGTGGCATTTAGAAAATTTTGCTTTTAATTGATTGCTCCTAAGAGTTTCCAATACAATCCGAAGATGCTTTTCATGTTCCTCCTCGGTTTTAGAATACACAAGAATATCATCAATAAAGATGAGAACGAACCGATCGAGGAAATCTTTGAAAACTCGATTCATAAGGTCAACGAAATAAGCCGGAGCATTCGTTAAACCAAATGGCATAACTAGCCATTCATAAGATCCATAACGAGTACGGAACGAAGTCAAAGGAATACTATCCTCTACAATACGAAGCTGATGAAAATCGGTAGCCAATTCCAATTGCGAAAAGACTCTAGCACCACTAAGTTGATCAAATAGATCATCAATCCGAGGTAAAGGATATTTATTCTTAATAGTAAGATCATTAAGCTTGCGGTAGTCGATGCAAAGCCTAAGTGTACCATCGGATTTCTTGACGAAAATTGCTGAAGCTCCCCAAGGCGAGGAACTAGAGCGAATAAATTGCTTCGTCTCCAATTCGGATAATTGTTTGCGCATCTCTTCATTCTCCTTATTGGACATGCGATAAGGAGGACGAGTAATAGGTTGAGCTCCAGGTATAAGATTAATTTTGAACTCAATTACTCGCTTAGGTGGCAATCCTAGAATGGGCTCAAATATGTCGGAAAATTCACGGACGACGTGAATAAGAGAAATGACATCTTCCTCATCATCATTATCATCATCAAGAGGATTTAGAGAATATAAAGATGCAACCAAAGCGGAATTTGAATCTTTAAGAATAATAGAAATCTGATTAACAGATTGTGGATGTCGGAGATAAATAGTCCGTTCAGGACATAGGATATGAGCTTCATAACGGTTAAGCCAATCCATACCCAAAATCATTCCAAAGCCTAAGTAACGCATAACATGCAAATCGGCTCGGAAAGAAAAATCACACAAAATAATCTCGACATCTTTACAAAGCAAACTAATTGTTGCGGATCCACCAACCGGATTCGCAATTCTCAAAGAAGTCATTAAACACAAAACATCCAAAGAAAATGTATCAACAAGTTCTTTTGATATAAAAGAATGTGATGCACCCGTATCAAAAAGAACTCGAATAGGTTGATCACGAAATATAATGATGCCATCAAGAATAGAATGAGATATACCTTGACCACGAGATGTGTTGCCAAGGGCTTGAGCCCCGTTTAACTTTCCCTCCTTCTTGCCTTGAAGTCTGGGGCATAAATGTATATAATGATCCGGGCTTTTACAATAGCGACAAGAACGGGGCTTTGAACACTTGTTCGCAAAATGGTCCTTAGAACCACAGTTAAAGCATTGCCCACTACTTGGGGTAGAAGTCGTTGCTGCCGGAGGAGCAGGTTTCCCCTTTTTGTTGGGATAAGGACCCTTGAATTTGTTTGGCCTCTTCTTGTTGTTGAAGTTTGGTTTGGAACCCACCACTTCAACATCACTCTCCCTATCCGCCTCTTCAAGACGAAGAGCGATATCAATGAGTTGGTCGAAAGGAACTTCTAATTTTAGAAGTAATGGCTTCTTGAGATTTTTGTTTAAGCCATAGACGAATCTTTGATTCTTCTTCAATGGGGTGTTGATGTATTCAACCCCATATTTAGACAGTGACTCGAAGGATGCGACATAATCTATCACAGAGGATTCACCTTGAACAAGGTCTATGAAATGACGAGCCAATGTTACTTTCTCAGCTTCTGGTACAAATTTCAATTCGAAGCGTTCCCGGAATTGCTCCCAGGTGAGGTCCGCTTCATTGATTTCAGAAATAAGAAGTTCGTACCAGTCCAATGCTCTTTCTTGGAGCATACTAGAGGCCACCTGAACTCGGTGAAGATCAATAAGGTTCATGCGAGAAAAGATTCGATCGCATGTTCTTAGCCAAGCCTGGACTTCAATAATAGTTTCAGAACCTTTGAAGGGTTTCCCACCCAAGTTGGTATAATCGTTGCACAAGCGTGCAAATCCAGACCTAGGATGAGTAGGTTCCTGATTAGGACCAGCTGCTTGAGCATTCTTTACTAAATCAAGAAGCTGTTGAGCAGTCATAAAAACTCCATCCTGGGGAGTAACAGTAGATGGTCCAGCTCTGGGACGGCCTAGTCTAGACATTCTCTTCTTTAAGGAAGAGAAAAGAAGAAAAGTTATTCTCCAAATAAATATCAAGAAAATCTTGATAGATAAAACAAGGATACATAAAAGGAAATAGGATGAATCGGTACGAAGACTCGAATTAAATCCTAAGGCATGACTCCTAAGTTGGACTTAGGACGATGATCCTTGTTAAGTTATTCTACATTGTTCCGAAGTTTGGCTCTGATACCAAGCTGTGACGCCCCACCTCTATACCCACGCTAGCTAAGAACACTATGGAGTAATGCTGTCAACTAGCACGGAGAATAAGGCTGTTGAGGAGCGACCATCTGTGTAATTTCTTTGTGCGAGCACCAATATGTCAGATAGTATAGCATGCATTTCATTTAAGGAGGAAATCCAACATACCGATACAAACTCAAAGCTATCACGCGGTGGCTATAATATCTTCAGAAAAAAACATAGAAGTAATCATAACATAAATCAGTCACAGACATCCATATCACAAAGGCGGAAAAAGATATGAATAAATATATAACACATGAAAGTGTACATCAGAGTAGTGGTATGAAAGATCCACGATAATACAAAAGAATAGCTACAAGCTACACAAAAGATCAAGTATACATCACGGAGTCTATATCTCAAATGTATACAACAAAAACTACTAATCTAAGTAGTTAGCCAAAAGTCAGAATAATCCCAGAAGAGAAGTCAAGCAGAAGCACTTGAAACATCTCGGTCTGACCCGAGTATTATTTATAAGGAAATAATAAACGGACCAGTCTAGCTATAAATATCAGATAAGATGATATGGTATAGAATAAAAGATATGGCATGAACATATAATAACCATAATGGCATACTACTATAAGTATGTAATTGAAAATCAACAAGAGATTAATCAATATCACAAGAATCTTCTCAAAGCTAAAAATAGGGTATCATACCCTAAACTTGTATTCATAACAAGTTAATGACACGCAAATTCACCAATGCACAAAAATTGATAAATCTTATCAATGGAAATCACGAAAATTGGTGAAGCACAAAATTCCAGAAATCATCACAAGAAATCCAGAAATCACAAGAAGGGGGAGGCCTATCACAAAACGGGAGTATGAAAACTCACCAACACGTGTATCACAAAACGAGACGCTATCTCATGGTAGCTAACCATTAATTTTGAGCCGCAGCTCCAAAAGAATGGCCCGAAGACCGTGGGGCGCTACCCCACATATGCGATGTAGAAACATCACACAAACGGGGTTTAGTCTCCCTCGTAGACAAAGAGACATCGCACAATTGCTAGTCTAAACCACAAAAATGATCGTCATGATCATCAAGAAGTCTCAATTACACTGAGCTAGTAAATATATGAGGTTAGCTTCATGTCCCATAACCATAACCACTTGCTTAACTTAAATATTTACGAACAAATTGTAGATCTCCACTAGAAAATTGTCACAAAAGGTTCAATCAAACAAGTCCAAAAATTAACCAACGAAGTAAACGCAAGCATTTCATACCACATCTTTTACTAAGCCGTTTAATTAGATTTCTCGTACGAATGAGGTAAAGGTTTATATATACTAGTAGATTGGAAAACGGTTTAAGGAAACAAACTTTGTAATAAAATAGTGTTGAAATCGTTTTGATGAAAGAGTTTTGATATTTACTACAAATATAAAAACCTTTGTATGTTTTAAAGTGACAAATCACAAAAATGATTGTAACAACAATCAATCACCACAAATGCACATTCGAAGATGTGAAACAAATCCATAGAAAGAAGTCTTCAAAGTCGATAAAAGTGATAACAACTAATCGGATCGACAAAAATCGATTAACATTGGAAGTTTTACTCAAAATTAGGCAGATAGGCAAAACTGGGAATTTCCAGACATCTGAGGGGTTGGTCCAGACGTCTGGATTTAGTCTCTGGAAATTTTCCAGAAAACTATCCAGACGTCTGAAACCTAAAATCAGACGTCTGAAAGCGTTCAGACGTTTGGGAAAAAGTCCAAACGTCTGGATTTGGTTTCTGGAAATATTCCAGAAAACCAACCAGACATCTGAAAACACAAATCAGACGTCTGACAACTTTTCAGACGTCTGGAACAATAGTTCGAACGTCTGAAATTAGTCACTGCCCTTTTTTTATTTTTCTACCGTATGTTATTTTTTACCAGGAGGCAAAACCAGACATCTGGCATTGGCCTCCAGACGTCCGAACACCTAATCTGGGCAGAATTTTGCCTAGGTCAAGATGGCCAAAACGTTCTCGGAAGCGATCGAACAAGCAATGACAACTAAGGATTTACGTCAAGCGACAACCCGGTCTTATAGGCTTTTCGATACACCCCAAACCACATATCCAAACATCCATTGTAGGATTTTCACAAAAAATGGACTTCAAAAACCAAGAAATTAGAATATTCACCAATTCAATCCCAAACAAAAGGAAATGCACATAAATGAGTGATAGGAATTCATACCCAACACAAAGATAGATATAGACAAAGATGTGAGATAAAAATCTCACCTTTGAACCCAAAAACAATGAATGAGAAGCTTGAAGACAAGAGGAAGATCAACCACACTTCAACCACAATCCAAGGAGCTTGAATCTATGCTTAAAAGAGAAACATTTCCTAAATTAGGTTTAGGAATTTTCTGAAATCAAAGTGAGAATGAGTTGGAGAAGAAGGAGATGATACATACCAATGCTTCTCTTTGAATTTGGAGCAAGAACTTGATTTGCAAATGGAAACTAGGGTTTAGGATTTTAATTCTTTTTCTCTTCCTCCATTATGCTTTTTAGAACTGAAAAGGTAAAGAAATGGGAGTGGATGAAGAGAAATGTTTCAGTTTGGGGTATTATGTGGACTAGTGGGTTGAACCCAAACCCAAACCCAAAGTGAAAAAGGTCAAAATTTTACCTAGCTCCATACATATCAAAGTTTACACTTAAAAAGATCACAAACGTCATTTTGAACTCAATGGAGGTGGTTTCGAGTCCTAATTTGACCGTATGCAAAAAGTATCTTTTCGGACTAAAAACCCGACTGATGATAAAATATTCAAATAAAATATTTAAATATAAAAATCGATAAATATGCGGGTTGTTACATAACAAGTTAAAACAAGTTCTAAATTTGTTAAACATACATGTTACAAATTTGATATTTGTTTTTACTCTTAGGAGGTAATGGAGTATTATACGTGTATGAACTTAAGTTGTAAAATGTTTATAAACTTGAGGTTAGGTATTTTATGAAATGGTGCATAAGTGATTTAGTATTAAATGACATGCTATTTGGATTAATGAATGTGATTAAAAAGGAATTGGTGTAGTTAAGAAACCAATAGGATGAATACATAAGTTGTACGTAGATTGTTTTATTCACATGACTATTCTTGATCCAATATTCGAGTACGTGATTTCAAGGTGGTTTACACAGGTCCGAACAAAGATTTTTCACTAGATTCTTGACGGCGAGCACTTGATACGGATTCTTGATTTGATCCTGAAGTTTTCTATCAAAGTATATGGCTATATAAAGAGAATAAAGGTTTCTAATCTAGGAACTTGATCAGAGTCCGCACTAGAATGGTCAAGTGATATATACAGGTTGAGAAGTGAAATTTATACGATCGAGCAAGTGATCAGATCGGATGTTGCGTACGGATGGTCCATGTGCATAATACGGGCTTTAGTATATTTGTATGCAATATTTTTTGGCTTAGGGAGAGATTAAGGAATGGCCTTTTGATTTGTTCTTTGGTGGCAATAATCGTTTAAGTAATAATCTAAGGCTGTTGAGCAAAAGGTACACTTAGTTGATTGATTATCATCCTTGTATGATGAAAGGGTTTGAGCTTGAGAAAACCATTAGCTTTGTTTTCAAGTGATTGTGATACTGTTAAGTTCCAATGTGTGAACATTTCTTTGGTTGCTCACGTTGGAATTTCGAGGATGAAATATTCTAAGTAGCAGAGAATGTAACAACCCAAAAATTCGAACATTTCGTATTTATATATCTGAATTATTTAAATATTTCACTACGCCATAAATGACCTTCTGCAACATTTTTGCAAGGTGTTGCCAGCTAAAATGTTGCGATAGATATAAAATTTTGGTCCTACTGCAACGTTGTATTTATGGTGTTACCTTAGCCATAAAAATGTGTTGCTCTAGCTAAACAAGTGTAACACGATGCAACATTTTTATATAGTGTTGCTATAGATGTTTTCAGATTAAAAAATTAATAAAATTAGCAATCCGCGTGAATATGATCCAACGGTCTACGTTTAATCTGATTGTTAGCATGGATCACCGCTACAATTTGCCCTAAATTTTCGTTTTCCCGCTTTACTTTTCATACCATTTCGTTCTCACCCCCAATTTCTAAATCCCCAATTTCCAAATCCCTAATTTCCAAATCATATTTTCGTTCCCATTTCGTTCCCACCCCCAATTTCGCTGCTGTTTGCCTACATGTCGATACGCAACCTCTCCCAAATCCTACCAACCGCAGCCCCCAACAAAACTCCACTACCCCACCGTCGTTTCTACGGCCTGATTCCGATGGTCATCGAGCACACATCTCGTGGCCAGCGAGCCTGCGATATCTTTTCCCGGCTTCTCAAAGAGCGCGTCATCTGCCTTAATGGACCCATCGAGGATGATACGTCGGCGATAGTTGTGGCTCAGCTGCTGTTCCTCGAATTTGGTGGTTCAGTGATGACAGGGTTGGCAATTTATGATACTTCGACCAGATCCGATGCTTGAATCTTTCTCGCCAATGTTCAGAAGAAGTTCGATTCTGATGAAGCTTCGCTTGATTGCTTCAAAAAGTACCATTTTCGGATTCAAGGAAGATGTCAAACGTAGATTTCTTGTTTGAGAGAATGCCGCTTAAATTTTCAAATTGGCCAGCAATCATAAAACCAGTTTCAATTCCTTGATTGATTGCTCGAATTGCTTTGACTTTGTCGTCGGGTGCGATGTGATATTATTTGGTATGTTTTCTGCCTTTTGGTTTACTTGATTATTCTCGATTTTGGTTACACTCGCATGCTTTTGCCGATGATGAATTGGGATTTATTTATAGGCTTTATTTCCTATAATCTCGGGTTTAATCTTTCTGTTGGACTTTGATAAATCGGGTATGTTGGATTGCGATGATGTATTGGTATGTTGGATTTTGGTTCACTAGCTTGATTTTGCTTTGCCGATGATGAATTGCGATGTGATATTATTTGGTATGTTGGATTTTGGTTCACTGGCTTGTTTTTCATTTCTGATCTGAGCTTGTTAGCTCCTTTCTGCTGCATTTGTTAAACCAGAACATGAACTGATGCTCCAAGTCCTCTGTATATCATATTACTTCCTATGTTTCTCTTGTACATGCCTGATGCATTCACTGTTTTTGTTTGATGGGCTGCCTATATGTACTGCTGTGTTTCTTGCACTAGCTTGTCTATATTTTGCTGAACCTGGTTCTTGTTTGTTTTGTTGGTTGCTTGGCCCTGAGTTGAATCCAGTCGATGACTCGGGTTTGACCTTGTGCCGTGTCCTTGTATCCATGTGTTGCATTCATGTTTGGCTTATGCACTTATGAAAAGAAACAACCCAAATACCTGAGGCAAATATTATAACAAAAATATTTTCATTTTCTGTTTGAGTTAAATATTATTTTCCAGATTATTGCTTTTGAATTATATGTGACAGGTATTGAAGACTGGACAGCTGGATACAAGCTTGAAGACAGAGTCAAATCAAATTTGCATGAGTGTATGAATGCATGAGCTTGAAGACAGGTTTCAAAGAAGGCTCGATCTTCCGCCGAGACAGCTGGATACAAGCTTGAAGGTCGATCCCCGCCGGGACTGCGGTGCCCCGGACCCCCCCCGACGCTGCGCCCGGACCCGCTTCTCGGCTCGCCTTCGGCTCGGCACTCGGCTCGTCATATATTTGTCAGTGTTGGTGTCTGTATAAATTGAAACTGCATATATAATGAGTGAACTGAGTGATGTAGTGAGGAATATCTGTATATGTGAATATCAGTGTTATATATCATTGAATTGTAAAATAGTGGAGTCAGGAATTTGTACTATTTCAAATGTTGAAATAAAATATTTATTTAAATAAATTACCGTTTAAATATCAAATTTTGTGCAATAGCATTTTATTAAATAAATATTTATTTTTATTAAAAAATCAAATATGCTCTACATTGTGGGCCCCACAAATTCAAAAAGTTAATATCTATAGCAACATTTTGGAATGTTGCTACAGATACCTATGGGTGTTGCCATAGACCCAAATAGGGTTCTATTGCAACAATATTACTTATGTTGCCTTAGATAGTCAAACTTTTGCCTTTGAGGTCTAAGGCAACGGCAAAAATTGCATCACCCTAAAAGTGTTGCCATAGACCTATGGCAACATTTTTCGGGCCTAAGCCAACATTTTTTTTGTGTTGCAGAAGGCCATTTATGGCGTAGTGTTTGAATCTTGGATTAAATATAATTAAAATAATTTAATAAGCTTATTAACCCCCTTTTAAATCATAACTAATGATGGTAAACTTGTTTTGGAAAAATTTTTACAAAAATATATTCTTCGAAGAGAAATTGATAATCTGACCAAAAATCGGTTTAATGGTAAATAGCTTTTTGATCGATATACGTTATTTTAACTCTTGTGCACTTGACTAATCATCAAATGAAAACATTTGGCAACTAGTTAACATACAGCTCTTCATTGAGCTTGGAAGGTTATAGAAGTTTCCTTTTGGATAAGAGAGATTATCATGGTGAGGATATAATGGTAATTAGCCTAAAGGATAAGTGACATAAAGAAAAAGTGATAGGAGGTGAAGCTTTCATGGTATGGTGGGGGAGGTGAGTGCAAGCGTAGGCAACATCATCCATTGCCTATATAAGGAGAGGCATACCTTAGAGTATAATCACAAAATCATAAATGAAAACCAAGCTCCTTTAATGGCTTCTTCGTCTCCTTCTTCACTAAATGTTCTGAATGAAATAGTTGCAAATCAACTCCAAATCACTTCAAAATTTGCCACAAGGCTTAGTATAATATTAGGAAACCTTCCATCAAGCCAAAAGTTAAAGAAGCAAAGCCATCACTATAAGAAAATGTGTCTTTGGTTGCACTTATTGGTTGCGTTTAAATATAAGTGCAACCACTGTTGTTATTTTTCTCCTCTTCACTTATATTTTACTATTTTCATCGCTGCAAAAATTTACCGCCCTTCCCCACCTAAAATAATTCGCTTGTTACGTTTTGCCTCTCAAATTCCCAACTCCGTTCTTTTTTTTCATTTCACTTAAAAATTCGACTTGCCCCGTGTTTCCTCCGTCGTCGCCCTACTCCTCTCCAATTCTTCAATCTATCTCTACACAAATCTTAAATTCCATCCACTGCTCCTTCAATCTCACCCCTTATTTTCGCATAAACCCAAAATAAGCATTCAGAACAAATAGAGGCCCGCAGAAACCCTTATTTAGCCGAGGTATTTAATTTATTTTTGCTGTTATTTTATATATTTTAGTAAATGCCGCCTCAACTTTATTAGATGATTAATTGTGAATAATATCTTTTATTGGTTCCATTTGTGACAACCCGGATTTTTATGTCTATTCATCGGGAGACTAATTGATGTAATTATTGGGATATTAGTTTTGATTAGTCGAATAAAGGAATTTTTGATAATTAAAATGATAATTAACTAATTTTTGAATAAAAATTTGGGAAATAAATGGATGAATGGATGCGAGTTTCCCCGAACACAAATATATTCTGTATAAATCATTTAAACTTTAGATATTGTATATATGTGAATATATATGTATTTGAGCATATATGAGTAAATTTGAAATTTGAAATATATGTATATATATTTGATATGAATTTAAATTGTAAATAAATGGTTTGAGAATGAAGATACAAATTATATAAGATATAAAAGTATAAAATAGATACCTTAGATAAATTATAACAATGTATTTAAAAAAAATGGAAATAAATATAAGTACAAACTTGTAAAAAAGAAAACTAACTAACATATAAAAATAGATATGTATGAAACCAAACAACAAAATAAAAGAAAACAAATAAATATAATAAAATAAAAATAGAAACTTATGTTATAAAGTAATATTATAAAAGACAAGTCAAAAAAAAAGAAACAAACATATATACATAGTTAAGTATGAAACAAAAACAAATGAAGGTAAGTATGCAAGAATGACAACAATAATTAATATAAGGATCCATCAGCCGAAATGAACAAAGAAAAATAAAAATATCTTTGGCTGCAAAGGAAAGAAAGCAAATACATTCAACTGAGTATTCAATTATACATACAAATATCTATAGCTTGTAAATGAAGACAACATCCTATTCGTATATGTCCAAATCAAATAAAATAAGGGAAAATTGTACAAAGCTAATTAATGTTGGCCACCAAAATAATCTATCAGCCAACAAAAAAGGAAAATATCACTGATCAAATTTGTACAAACCAATATATTACCTTGTACAAAACCTATCACTTGTACAAACACCTTTCTCTCTACATACACATCTATATGGTTCCAGTTCATTCACAAAATTTCGCATACCAGAGAATAAGCTCAACTGAAACTTAAAACAACAAACAAGTCTCTAAAAACTTCTAGTTTCAAAAATCAATGCAAGCAGATTAAGTTCAAAAATCAAACTACTTTCAGGAAGAAGTTTCTCTGTTCATCATTTATGTGAGTAAACACTTATTTAAACAGTTTCTTTTGCTTAGATGTTATGATGAAATTTTGTTGAAATGGGTGCATAAGTTCATGAATATGAATGCATGTATGTATATGATGTGGCTGGGTATATGTTATGTTTATGTGACTCTGTTAACTCTACGGGTTCAAATCCTTCCAAAATAAATTCAACTCCACCTTACACATTCAATTTAGGGTCTCGATCCCTAAATAGAATATGATTATGGATGTGTAATCTTGTTTATAAAAATATTATCAAGAATTTATATTAAGGAAATTTCTTCAAAAGTGATAAACTACAGAGAAAATCAAGACTGGTCAAAATTTAAACATCTGGAAAATTTGTTTTGATTATATAGGCAGATTCGTGGTTGAAAATTATGAATTTTGGTGATTAATTTTAGATTTTTAGGATTGTAATGGATGAGATAATTCGAGTTGATTAGTATTGGGTATTTTAGCATTCGACGGCGATCGATGACGTTATGGAGTTCGGGAATTGGCCTAGAGGTGGCCGTAGTGTCGAGAATCTATGGAAAAATGGTGGAAGAATTTTTAAGTCGCCGAAGTGGTGGCGCGACAGTGATTTAGGGTTGTTCAAACAGTTTTGGTCGATGAGGTTTTCTGGTCAATTGTGAGGTCATAGGGGAACTTGAGGTGATCGGACCAGGGGGAATTGTCGCGTGGAGTTGCGATGCAGCTATGGGTGGGATGGCGAGATGCCTGGTGGTCGGGATCGCCGGAAAGAGGAGGTTTTGTCATCGGTGATGGGTTCTAGGTTGAAGTCTGATGGGTTCGAGTTCGCTCGAATTCAATTCCAGAGTGGATCGTTGATTCTGGGTGATGGGATGCTTGGGAAAGGTCACAGGCGACGTGCGAGTGCTCTCGGCGACGACCAGAGGTGATGGAAGTGGCTGTGCATGTGCACGCGTGCACCAGCGTTTCCGGAATTTGGGTGGGTTAAGGTGGTCGATATTTTCTCAGGACGATCTCGAGAAGTTTCCGCGAGTGACTCGAAGTAGAAGAGAAAAGGACTTGACTTGGGAATTTTGTGCTGTGGCACGGAGGGAAACTCGAGTTATCTTGAGTTATAGCTTTAACAGTTTTAATTTTTATAAATTAAACAAGTTTTTTTAGGTGTAATAATTTCTTAATTAATCCTTTTATTTGATGAATGTCAAATTAAGTATGGGTTAATTACGGGTTTTTAAATAAATTATTTAAACTATCTTAAAATTTATTTAAGAGATGATTACTTATTGTAAGTAATTTAGAGTTAATTAAGTAATCAAAGGTTAATTATTAAATAATTAATGTAATCAATCAAGGTAATTATTTGGTGGAAAGTTTGTTAGTGAGATAAATTAAAAGGTTATTTATGAAATAATTAGTAATGGAAGCGATTAAAAGAATAGTTACTTAATGGGAGTAGTTTAAATGGAAAATTACTGAATGAGATTAGCGAAAGAAATCAGAAGAATAATTGCTTTATGTAATTAAAGGATGATTTGTATAAGTAATTAAGGAATAATTAATGTGATTAATTATAGGTAAATTAATCAATGTAAGTGATTATAAGATAATTAAACTGAGTAATTAATTAAGAATCAATGAAATTAATATGGATGGGTAAAGGTTAATTAACTTGTATAATTAATTAAGAGTTAATTACTTATTGAAATGAAAGGATAATTAGTCACGGGTGATTAATTAAGATGGATAATTAAAAGATGATTAATTAATTGGTTAGTAATTAATTAATGTTAAGTAAAGGTAATCTAGGTGATTTAAGTTAGTAATTAATTTAATTAGAGATAAATTTTGGAAGCGATCAATTTTGCTTATGAATGATTGAATGATTGAATGATGTTAAATGCTTTGATTTGGTTGATATCTTTGATATGAGATGTTTTGTGATATGATATGTTTGGTTTGAACTATTTTGACGTGGTTATCTTCCGGTGATGAATTACTATGTAAAAGTTGGCATCCTATATTTAAAATTGAATTGTTTCCATTTGAATAACTTGGGTTAAGGTGTCATTGTATTCGAAGAGACCGGGGTCGGGTATTAGTAAATACCCGAAACCACTTCGATTTGGAATCTACAATAATTCTTTATAAATTTGATATGTGAAATCAATAACATAGGATGGAATAAAATGGACCTCTGAAACTAAGTAAGGATACTTAGAATTTGATTTGTGAAAATAAGTGTTGACTATTACAAGTTATGAACTCGTTGTAAGGTACGAGTTGCCCCGGGTTTTATTGAGTTCCATGCAATGGTATTTCATATTATGGATTTACTCACGCTGGTTTCCAGCCTGACCCGGGTGTTACTTTGATGTAATGCTCGAGTCAGACCGAGTATTGCAGATTTTTCAGGTAAGGACGTTCTGGAGCTCAGAGGCGAGCTGGATGGCAGGAACGTATGGAGTGTTTTCCGCTATGATATATTGTTGTATATTGCGACATGTTGATTGTATATGTCCAGTGATTGTGTATATGTTGTAACTCTGATGTATTAAAGTGTAATTTAACTAATACAGTTTCTTTGTATAAATGGTATTATATGATATTATATTTTGATCCACTGCGAATGTGAGATTCTGTGACTTGTTTTCTGTTCTATCTCTTTCTTCTTTTCCTAACTATCTAGAATTTTCGGGATCGAAAATTCCGGGTCGTTACACCATTGCTATTGGATAATTCATTTTTTCATAATTTAATATGTCTATGATATTAAACTGTGTATATTTTCTTAATTTGAAATTGTCATTTTATTTAGGTATATCTGTTTTTAATTTTTTCTAGCTTTTAGCAAAGATAGAATAAATAGAGATGATGGCAGCTCATAATTTCTCATTTCTACATTCAGTCCGTTTAGATATTTATAAAACTTGATCATGCTTATAGTTTCCTCTTCTTTAACTTTTACCTGTTATTCTACTGAGTAGAAATTGTATTATTCTTTCATAGATTTCTACATGTTTAAAAATGGAAAAAAATAAAATCATGTTATTATAGTGCGATTTTTTTTGAACTAAGGACATTGCCTAACGTTGAAAGATGTATGTTCATATGCCCACATTCTTAGCTTGGGTCAAATCCCTTATTAGAAACTTAATTTTAACTGAGGTATGAGTGTCAGTCAGATCTAAAAGGTATAAGGTTGAGTTTCAATCATTAGTGAAAGCTAACCCAAACGTCCATAGGTCTTATATCACTAACAATAAACAAAGAGAACTAGAACAAAGTGTTAATAATTAAATAATAATTTATAGACCTGTAATAACAAATTGTAAGTTATTAATTTACAACCAACTTAATTGATATCTAACATTATTTTATAATAGGCTGGTGGTAATGTAAATTAATAAATGTACTGAAAGCAGGTAGGATACAATACACTAAGTGTGATGAGTTTATAGAGCGGTAAAGCAAGCTGTCACTAGACATCCAAAACTAATACAACTTGGTACACTTTTCACTTGTCTAAATATATCAATCGAAACCTTTTCTTCTCCTTCTCTAGATTGAAATGTTGAAAAGGGTTTAGAAAATAAAGGAGAGAAATGGTTAGTTTGAGTCCACAACAACATAGATTGAGATTTGGGAATAATACTTTGACAAATTTTTTTTTACTAGTTTAGCTTGGGAGACACCAACTCATGAGTTAAGAAGTTACTTTGAGAAATTTGGAGGGATTTTGGAGGCTATGATTATCATCGATAAATACACTGGAAAATCAAAAGGCTAAGGCTTTGTATATCTTCTTATCTTTTTTTATTTTACTTGACCTTCATCTCCATCATTTTTTTGCAATATAACTTGCATTTTCTGAGCTATTTAACTAAAGATTGTCCTTTCCCATTTTATCGGTAATTGTATTTGTAGCAAGTGTTAACATATATATATTAATTTCTATACTTGCACTAAGAACAAATGAATATGTAATTGGATAATAGAAGATGTACCGCATTTGTTTGTGTCTGACTTATTTTAGAATGGTAGAACATATGCATACAAATTCCTTAAATGTTTCTATTGTTATCATATAGTAGGATAATTAGGTACATGTAAACATCCACTAAAGAACATGCTATTTTAAAATGAGCTTATTGATTGATAAGGTAATACATAATTATCAGGTGACATTTCATGATCCTGACTTTGCTAAGCGAGTTGTACCAGACCCAAATCCATACATGTAACGACCCGTAAATTTCAACTGTTTTAATAACGTAATTAGTTAAAATTTTGTGAAATTTCAAACGATAAAATTTTGAAAAATAAATTTGATATTTGGAATGCGTTTAGTTAAACATAGCAACTGGTAAATTTTCGTCCGAAAATATGAAAGTTTATTTCGCGCGTAAATTTACTTCAATTAAATCAGTTAAAAAGCAATGAAAATAAAATGTTTCCGAAACTTAAATATTTTTACATAGAAAAATTCTAAACCATCTTCTGAGCAAGATGTCAGTTTGTCATTTTTCCAAATTCGGACATCTTTGGCTCCGTCGATCTTATTTTTCTACGTTTTTCTTGCATTTTCCGCCTGTAGAAAAATTCGAATTTTTATAATTCAATCATACCATCGATATCTATATACCATTTTGATCGTCTCGTCGAGCTGATCTCAACAGTGTATTCATTTGTGTACTTCGGAAATCCGGTACGCGATGAAATATGTGAAACGATTTATCGTACCGGTACACATTTTAAACTCTTGGGTTCATTGACCCTTCATCTTCGTAACGTTAAAACAAATAGTCACTACTAACCTTTCATATCGCTAGATTTTTATACTAAACTTTTCCAATGCCACCGGTTGCTTTTATTTTGGGTTGCATTCATTTTGGTTGCCGGTTGCAATTTACAAGTACAAAATAGAAACGTGAATGCCTTTTTGTATCTCCTCCTTCCTCTGCACTTTCCTTCCCTTCTTTGAAACGCATCCCCACTGCCTTCTTTCTTAGCTTCCTCTCCCCAGATCACCATCCCTCCTCCTGGATCAACCACGCCATCACCACGCTTAGGCCAAGCTCCGGCCTCCTCCACCAAACCTAAACCCACTGCTCCGTCCATCCCACTTTGCCGAGCAAACCCACTTCCACGACTAGCTGCGCCACCGACCTTGACCCCACCTCTGTCACCTCCCATCCACCTCTAGCTGACCGGCCTCCGCCCCTCTCCACCACGCTCGGCCGTCTCATCCTCCGCCCGTGTAGCCGCTCTTCCTTGTCCCCTCCGACCGAACGCCTATTGCCTCTACGCTTCAAGCATCTCTGACCTGGCAACCTTCCCTAGCGTGTCAACCTCGGCCAACTCGGTAGCAACCACCTAAGCATGTCCTTTCCTTGACTTCAACGCCTCGCTTCCTTATGGCCGAGCAAGTGCTGCGATGTTTCTCATCTTGTATGCATATATGTGTTTGCATGCAAAGCTCTGAAATTTACAGACGTTGTTAAGGTAAGCTTGCTCGTTTTCTTCTTTAGTTTACATATCGGTTTCTTCCTTTGTCATATATTTTGTATATACGTATGTTTAAAAGTAGTTATATATTAGACTCTGATTTTTATTTTATTTTTATTTTCCAGTAAAGTATGTATATATGGGTTATTTTGGTTTGTACAGTTATTATATTGTGTTATGTGAATCCTATATGTATACAAAGTTATACATGAAAGTAATATAAAGTCATATTATCTGTGTAAACATATAAGTTTGATTTGTGAAGATAAAACCAAGGTTTATTGATATTATATGGGTTGGATGCTTAAAGTGTTATATAAATAAAGTTTATTTAAGTTAGAAACAAGCATACATTGTTTTGTATATATATGGTTTCATATGTTATGTCAGTCTTTAGAGATATTAGCTTATATACAGTCTGGGTGCTAATTAACATATAAAGCTATATAAGGTTACATAAGGTTAACGAACTGGGTGAGTTTGTAATTGAAGAAGTTTATAATTTTTTTTATGTCAGTTAGTAAATAAGTATTGTTTAAATTATAATACGTATATAAGCATATAGGACTATATTTTTTTTTACAGATTAGTATATATGAGTTGAGCTACACATATGTGTGTGTAAAAATGTTTATTATGTTTACGGTTGATGTTTAAAATGTTAATGGAGAAGTTTAAATTTGTTTTATAAATACCGATTTGGAATGTAAAAAAAAACTGTGATTGGGTAATATAATATATAGATTGTTTATTGATATATTATGTTTAAATATATCACATAGAGTTTTTTTTGTGTATTTCTAAAATTTAAAATTTGATTATATATATTATGTATCTTGTTTCAGCTATATCTAGCTGATTTTGATTTGTTTTCATCGATTTCAAATTCTCAGCTTTGTCTCATCGATCTCGATTCTATTTGCTTCCGCTTCGCTTTGAGATTGGTCATTGGATTGGTCAATCGGTTGGTTTACGACTCAATTCTTATCTTGTCGAGTTGTCAAATTCCTCTAGCCTCGAAAGGTGAGAAATCACTCACGATTAACGTTCTTTTATTTATTAAATTTGATTTCAATTGAAATGACAAATTGAAATATGCTGTTGTTTGATATTTACACTGTTATTGCCTGTATTAGTTCACCTGTGACATCTGACACCATTATCTGTTATATATACAATGATAATCCAGTTTGGTTGTTAAATGATTGATTGTTTGATGTTTATATTGTATGTTAAATTGTTAATGATGTAAGTGATAAATAATTTGAAATTGAAATTGTCGTAGGATAATTAAAATTTGAATCGACATATATGTTGAATTTGATTAGTTGAATATGACCCCTTTTATTTGTTAAATTAATTGACATGTAAAATAGTGATAATTACACTTTGAACCATTGAACGTATATTTGATTAATTGTTATAGTGTTAAAATTGAAATCGAATGACAATTGAAGAACCGTATAAATATTAGTGTAATAATCTTTAATCTACATGAAATGTTAGTGTAGATTCTAGAAATGATTATATTAATTCGTACAAATAACAATGCGAATTAATACGGTTATTTCGGGATTATTTGAATTGATTATTGGATTGATATTGGTTGTTGTTATTGCTTGTTTATTTACTTTGACACCATCCCAGTTATCACATTGCAAGTTCCCTTTTTCTATGCTTTGATTTTGAATTGAATGGGATCGGGTTGAAATGATAAATACCCAAAAAAATTTAACTTTGACTTAGGGTAGAGAATTAAATAAAACCCGATTGGTCAATAATTTGATTTAAAAATAAACGAAGATTTTATTTGAATAAATAAGATGGTTTTGAAATGAAGTGAAATTTGAATTTTAATGAAAGGAAAATGTTAATATATAATAATCTGAAACAAAATATTAACAATGTAATTGATGAAAGAATGTTGTTTAATTTGAGAAATTATTGAATTAAGTTTGAAATTATAATTAAGTTTGAAATTATTAAACCTTGAAATTATTTAATAATTAAGTTTTGAATTATTTAATAATTAAATAAGATTGAATTATTTAATGATTAAATTGAATTGAATTCTTTAATAAGTGAAATTGAATTTTTGAATAAGTGAATTTTACTTCGTAATAATTGAAATTGAGTTTCTTTATAAATTAAGTTTGGAAAATTATTTAAGTAAGTAAATAAATGAGATTGAATTTCTTTATCAAGAAATAAAATGCGATTTATTGAAATTAATGTAAGACTTGGAATTTAAAGAATTCGATTTGATGAATTTAATTTAATTCAATTTGTAAGTTTTGATATAATGAAGTTGAATTTAAATAATGGATTTAATAAATTGGAAATTTAATAGAAATTGTTTGAATGGAAAATTTACTTAACAAATATTGAATGAAATAGATAAATGAATTTAAATTGATTTGAATGTTAAATTAAATTAATTTAAATGATTTTGAAATGGAACTGCTATACGAACTTGAATCAATATTTGAATTGAAATTGAATTATAAGATTTTGAAATGGTAATTTGAAAGTTTTGAAACGTAAATTATGGAAATTGGTTTAGAAAGACAAACGAAATGTTGATTTATAAACTCTGATTGAAATTAAAATTGATTTGGTTTTGAAATAAATAAACGACCAATCGGCGAAATAATTTCGGAAGTTATTAAAGAGACCGGAATCGGTTATGGATATACTCTCTATCTAAACCGAAAACCACTTTAATAACTATACGCGGAGTGTTGATCCAGAATGAAGTGGTTGGAATGATGTACGTGATGACTGAAGAAAGAGAACGATAATGGATAGCCTTGACACTTGTGTCAAATTGGAAATGACTAAAACAGGAGTCGTGCCGGGCCAATGGAGGATTAGCTACCTCAAGTGGACACACTTCTTCGAACTACTCATTACTTGTTGTCGATTGGTGCACCCTTGATTTTGGGAGTGTTGTTTCACGGTGTTGCGGGCGCTGCGGCATTGCGTTCTCACCAGTCCGGATCAGGCAAACGGTAGTATCACTACCTTGGGTATTGCCTCATGTGCCTTGTCATACTTGTATCCCTTTATTCGCGACCACTACGAATTTGTTTTGTACCATTAGTATATGGATTGCCCTCTGGTGACTTCCGGTTTTGGGGAAACTACGGTCTTGTATATGCTTTTGGGAATAAAAATGTGTTAAGGGTGGAATGGGCCATGACTTAACACTATTTTGATATCTTTATATTACTGATAGACATTATCTACTTAGCGTATATTACTACCTAGTAGATAGTTTAACGGATCCTTAAAGGATGGTTATTCCAAACATCCTTTGAGTTACTTGTATTTCAATTGCTATTTCACTTGAGTTGGATTTATTAATATAAAAATGTTAATCCTGACTCGAGTGTTTTGTATTTTGCTTTACGCTCGGGTCAGACTGAGTGTACCAGTATTCGAGACTCACCTTTGGAGTTGGAGCTTTGCTTGAAGATCCAGCCATCTATTCTGCTTTCAGTATTCGATAATTCCAGTGATGTATTCTGATTTGTATCTGATGTATCGTATTACTCTTCCGTTGTATCTGGTTTAACTCTTATGTTACTTATACATTTTTATAGTAGCTTCATGAACTACTATCTCTTTTATTTCCGCTGCACTTATTACTCTGTGTCTGTGATCTGTGATTATTCATTTACTGTATATGTTCAGTTTTGCCAAATTTAAATTAACAACGCGGTATTTTAAGCAATTCAATTCCGGCATGAGTGTCTACCTATACACTTATAATGGATGCGAATGGTCCAAAATATCGGGTCGTTACATTACATAAATTGGAGGCAAGCCAACTGCAATAGGTATATTTTATACATATATTAAAAGATGCAAAAATGCAACATGTATCCATCTTTCAAAATAATAGAGTTTAAAATTATTTGATTTGTTGCTCTTATCACTTTATGTAATCCATTTGGGCATTTAGAAAAGATAATATATCATCAAAACCAATCTGGCAGCATCTTTACAGTGTACCCATATTTGTTTCTATGATTATGTTTACCTGGATGAGCATCTTCAATGTTTACTTTAGCATTTAATTTGTTAATTGACAACAAATATCTTGAAATAAGGGAGTTTGAGCATAAGTCTTTATTTTTGATGTTATAAAAAAGTTTTTGCACTAATGATTAAGTTTTTATTTCCCAATGTAGCCCTATTAGCTTCTTGCAGAAGTCTTGCTTTATTGCACTTCGTTGTGTGGACATGAAAGTGTTGGCTTACTTGTAGTCTAGTCTTGTTTCAACAATTTACATACATTGCATTTGAGTTTATTTAAATTATTTATATGTTTTTAATGTAATTTTGGATATATGTAAAGCATTATACCAACTTTAACAATGGAGATCCCTCCATTGAAACTTGTTAAATCTTGCTTCAAATTGAAGCATTGATACCAATGCAACCTGTTCTGTATTATTTGCTCTGTTAAAATAACAGGTTAAAACCACGGTAAACCTATATATTTTCATTGGCCATGGCAGCTGGCAGTGCATTAGTTGGGAAGTTGCCCTATAAATAGTATTACAGTTTTGTCCTACTTTTGCTTTATTTTATTTTTTGAGTTGGGGTTGGGATAACCACTTTTTTGTATCCTTCTTTGACCAAACTTCACTCTTGTTACTATCTTACTATCTCTATCATTAAACAGAAAAATGAGCCTTTTCTGAATACTACCCCCCCCCAAATACTACCTTGCTATCTCTATTATTAAAGGTAAAATACTGTTACATAACATAGTGACTCTTATAGCTCTTTAAAAGAGAATATGACTCTCCGCCATTTTTTCCCATTTTTTCCCTATGTTTATACTGTCATAAATCGAACCAACCATCATAACCCCATTACATCTGAATTTTAAGTATGCAAACTTTATACAATATAGGGATGTTCTTTTGATTACCAAGGTTACCATAGCAAAATACTATTTAGAGCAACTCCAATGCTACTATGAAATAACATAGCATTGATCCTACATGGCATCTAACATGCTTATACCTCCACTCTCTTATGCAGTAGTAATCTGATTAGTTCATCCGTTTATTAGAAGAATGTTACCCACTTGCTAGCTTGATTTAGGTATTTTGTGAGTATTAGTACTCACATTATATTAGAATTTCTCTTACACAAAGAAGGGTACATATCATACTTTTAAGATGCCCTAAAGCCACTAGTTTTATTTATTTATTTATTTATTTTTTTGGGAAAAAACTGCCTTAAAATAACCTATGTAAATTAACAACAAGAAATTGGAATGGAGGACATTTTAGGTCAGGGTAACAATTTTTCACGACAAACACCTCGGAATAATTAGTTTCAAAGACAAATGATAAAAGAAATTATAATATTTATGAAGGTATGTGTTAATTACATGTATATGTACAGGTAAATGGTAGGAGGAGCAGATTCTATAATAGGGCTAACGGTAGTTACTGTATCACACACGATGGTGGTGGAAACTAAGATAGGGGCAGGACTTCATATATCTAGAGGGCACTTGAACGCTGGTGTCACTTTGAGCTTGGTAGCTGGTGGCAATATTGTCAACTAATTGTTTTTATATTTCACAACTTACACACACACTTGTTGGACCACACAATAGTTGATTCGTATATACTATTTATATATGTATATGTTGTGTATACATACATTCATAAACATATATACATACATAATATACATTATTAATCAATAATTATTTGATTTGGGTGATTTAAATATATGTTAATATTTTTGATTGATTGAAGTAACATTACTGATAATATTTTTGATTGATTAAAGTTATATTACTGATTCTTTTTCTTCAGACATGAGCAATTTGAGAAATGATGAAAAGACAAATGAAAGTCCAAATGAAGGTAAACTCATCATTTTTAACTTACATTACTTGCATTACTCATCAATCTGAGTTCTTGCTTTGGCATTTTTGTTCCCTTGCATTAGTGCATGAGGCAGTGACTCAAAAATTAGTAGGATGTGCTCAATATTAAGTAGCATACATTACTTACGTATTATGCATGATCTCTTATTAATATAGTTGTCTTTCAGATTTGTGGTTCATTTGTAGACCCTTCAGCATTTTTACTTGCAACGGATGCTGGTGCTTATATGGTTGGTTTATCGATTTTGAACCAAAATTGATTTCATCCACTTATTAAGCTAGCTATATGTAGTTGATGTATAACGATCCTGACTCGGCCTTCGAAAATCGGCACCCGTACTTTCACTTGTACTCGAATGCCGCAGATTCAAACGCCGAATCTGGCTCCCCGGAGCTTATAACACAGTAAGTATAACAACACAACGGAAGAAAGAAATGAATGATATCATATACAACTCCAATGAATACAATATCCAAAATGATATACAACAATGATATCAATATGATACAACAATATCAGAGATAAATAAAGATGATACAGCGGAAAACAGAAGTGATAACTCCAAATGATCTTCAAAAGAGAATGAGTCCAACATCAAGCTGTAACCACCATAACGTCTCACAAAGATAAGCAAAGTCAGTCACATTTCACTAAAATAAGCAAGGTCAGTCATCATCTCCAAAAACTGAACTAGCTCCCGATAATCTACTAAACCTGACTATCTGAAGAAAAAAAACCCAACTCTAGACTGCCCGTGTGGAAAATTGTGGGCACCCAGAGTTTAGGAAGGGAACAATAAACTCCAGGTCAGTCGTGGGACAGGTGTGAGTAACAAAAACAGTTTATCTTTAAAACAAACAACAAAAGAATTTTAAACATTGAAATCCGCAATGCTTTTTGGAAAATGAAACTACCATAAGGCCTCCCGCCACACACACAATGCAAACGCAGAATTGGAGGAGATTTCTCCTTATGATAGTCAAAAATGCTTACTACACAAAATCATTCGATATTATTACTATTAGTGCATAGTGTAGAAAACCATTTCGAAAATATAATATTAATCTTAGCTAGCATAGACATTCCGAACTATGCCTACTATAGCTACCATCTAAACTGTGGTGACCACCATAAGTAAATGGCAGGTTCTATAACTAAAACCGTACTGGGTTCGTATTGTTTGATTGGATTTCCAACAAATGGTCAGGCTAAGGAACTTCCTATGCCATGTAGGAACGCCTCTCGAGGGATGCCCTGAGAGACAACTGCTCTCTGCCAAAACAAGGTCGGTTACCGCCTTCCCGGGTAGTAAACCTGAGATATGCCACCCCCGGTCGTTTGCGACCTTTATCCGAGAGCTCTCAACACCAACAACATCACACAGTAATAAAGATACTACAGTGCCCACATGAGTAAGTATCTGGGCTCCATACCATGATACCACCCTTTTCCAGAAGGAATGGACATACCCTAGGGGAGCTACCCCTGAAACCTTGCCGCACTTTCCTGCTTCGACCATTTCCGGTTTGTGAGGTTCGATGAGGTCTTGTCCACAAAGCTACGCTTTTTCACAAAGCCATGCTTTGATCAACAAATGATCAGCAAATGACCATCAACACACAACAACACTCGGCATGCCACATTACCAATTTGGGAGTATATCACTGATAACCTTCAACTACATAACCTCTGAGCTTGTACGTCTCAAAGAAGGGTGTTAAGCTAAGAGAATAAATTCTCCGCCACCAAACAGAAATGTATTTGAAAGAAATCAGCTTTATATCTCAAAGTGTAGCGTCAGACATACAACCATACAAGTCTGTCCGGGTTCGAACAGAACCGAAGGCACTTCCAAAGAAGCCCTTGCAATCCGGGTATTCACAATCCTGATCGGACTTTCCATCACTTAGGAAATCTCTATACCGATGCGACTCAGTGCAGAGACAATCGACAGGTTATCCTATCATTTTCACAAATACCCGGTCTTCACACCGGTCTTCAAATGCAATCCATTTATGTCGTATCACTATTCGGAATGGGTTATATGACACAAAGTCCTCTCCCGACTAAACCGAATAGTGAGCGCAATATTTTAAAACATATGGATATTGGGATTTCGATTAAGTCACAACTTATTATCCAAATTTCCTCTTTAAATGGTTTAAACACATTACCATTCTAATCTTTTTAAACAAAAAGATTCAATTCACAAAGTTCACCCAGTTTCACAAAGATTTATTCATAGATTTTCCAAATCAATTTCCATTTCGATTTGGATTTAACTCGTCCAATCTTTAAATCAAGATTTAACTCATAGCTTTCAAAACACGTTTCCAAAGATTTATTCGTAACTTGGAAAACCATTTTAATTTCAAACTTGAAATTACTTTAATTTAAATTGGAATTTCATTTCTTATATGAAAGCTTTTATCATTTGAAAACAAACAGTTTTATTTCGGAAAAATCCGATCTCATTTATACAAGTTAAAATCTTTGAGTTAATTCAAATTCCCAAACAATACTTTAACAAATGGTTTAGAACCCATATAACCTTGTATGCCCTTTTTACATCATAATTTATTAACATAGAATTCAATTTCAATTTTTGAACACAGATTTAAATCAAATTTCAAAACTAAATCAAGTTATTCAAAAATAACTTTAATCTTTGAAATCCCTTTCAAATTCATTAGTTAATCTTTAATTATTAACTAATCAATCTTAATTAATGAACCAATTTAACATTTAATTATTAATTTATCTTAACTAATTACAATCATTAATTAATCCTCTAATTAATAAATTTAATTAATCCCTTGATTAATAGCAAATATTTATACCCAAATTACTGATTATCATTCAATTAATCACATCCGGTAATTATCCTTAATTACTTTGTTAAATTTTATTTAAAATAACTTTTTTTAAACCTTGCTTTTACTTTACTTAAACTTGATTTTTTTTTACAAAACATTGGTTTGCTTGATCCCAAACCAACACAACTGAACAAAACCCGAGTCAAATCTTCAGCACCCCATGCTTGCCTCGAGACAACCACTCACACAAAAGCTTCGAGTCAACCAGGCTACCTCCTCGAGACCAACCCAAGATTTCCCCTTCTTCCCTAAAATACAGTCTCACAGCACAACAACCCAAACCCAAACGTGCATGTGCACGTGCACATCCACTCCGCCCACCATCGATCGTCGCTCCGACCATCTACAAGTCGACTTCAACTCCATCATTCCTTCGATAACCCAGATTCGAAGAACACAACGCAAAATAAAAAACAAGCCTCACGATCAACAACTGGAACAAAATGCAGGCGAAGAAATCTCCTCGCCGACGACGATCCTAACAACTGGAAACCGCGGCCTCCACTCCAGAGTAGCACTCCGTCACCACGCCATGATTTCCCCCCATCACGATCGCCTCAAACTCGCCCACGTTGACGCAACAATTCGTTTTACTACCATCGCCAAAACTGGGTTAAAACCCTAAATCGAACTCGTATCACTGCCTCGGTGAACTAATAATTCACCTACTATTTTTGCCAACATCGTCAAACCCCAAGCTCACTTTAGCACTGATCCCGAGGCCCCAAAATTCCCCAATCGTCTGAAAATGCTCAAAACCCATTCTCTGTTCATCTCGCTATATCTCGTCATTCATAAGCTTAAAAATCATGAAATTTATATTAAAAATCATGGTTTTCATATTCGAAAATGATTCCATAGGTGAAACTGGAAATTATCTTAGTTGATTTACCCGACATCTCACCATTTTCATTGTAATTACAATTTTCCAGAAACTACTTATAATTTACACCAAACAATATTTTTAAAATTTGAATCTGCTAAATATAAACAAGTTTCGTTTAGAGATGGTAAGCTATAAAGAATTGAAATAAGAGGAATTGATTTTTTTTGCATTTGTTCTTGAAGCTAGTGAACCAAACAGAACCTGATCATACATATATACAGATATGCACACTTGACAATTTCATATCATATACATGCAAACATTTTCAAGAATTAATCCCATGAATTAAGTATCAGCAGATTTAGCTTTTAAAACATATAGCTTACTCACCTTGTTTTCCAGGAAAAAGAAGAACAGAGTTGTTGAAGCTCCTCTTTTTTTTCTTTGATTCCCTGGTTTGCATTTTATTGTGTTGTTTGTTTTAAGTTTGAGATGTTGTTTACTTCAGGTTCACATGACTTTGATGGACGAAAATGAATTGAAGAAGGCTGATATAAAGAAAGATAGTTTACTGGTGATATGTTTTGTACAGGTTGATAATTTGGTTAGTACAAAGTTGATCAGAGATTTTTATTTAAACGGTGGCTGGTATATATCTCTATTGTACTAGAGATGATAGTATTCATGCTAGCATTAATTACCTTGTACAAAACTATATTTCCTTTCTTATTTCGGCTGTACACGTTCAACCTGATTTTGTTTTGTGAGCACATTTCATATATAATTTATCTTGTTTTTGTGAATCTACTTAAATGTATTTGACTATCTTCTTTGGCAAGCTACTAGATATTTATATATGTTTGAATACTTCTATGTATACTTCATATTTTCTCAGTTTTAGATGGTCGAACTGAGATGAAGATTGGTACATATAAAAAGAAATGTGTACAGGCTATATTATTATTTGTTTGTACAATGTAATATTATTTTGTACCACCATTAGAGATATTTTCATTTGTATGGAGGCTGAAGTGATATTGTTTCGGCTGAAATGATATTGTTTTGGTGCTTATGTCTCCCTATATGTTTACATGCTATCCTATTCCTTGTATGTACTTAGATTTGTTTGTGTATAGATATTTTTATTTGCTTTGTTTAATTAACTTCTTGCATTGCACAGCAAACACACTTTGTTATTAATATATTTCTTTATTTTATTTCTATTTCTAGTATAAATACTTATTATTACTTTTATTTATTGTCTTGTATTTAATTTATAAATTCAAATTATTATTAACCATCAATTCTAAATTTAAATCATTTATTTATTTTCTTTCTTGTGTCAAAGTCTATAATTTTTATATTTAATATTTAAACTATTTATTTAAGATTTAAATTCAAATCAAATATATATGTATATATATATAATTTCAAATTTACTCATATATGCCCAAATATATATATATACATTCACATATATATATATATATATACAATATTTTAAATTTAAATGATTTATACAGAATTTATTTTTGTTTGGGGAAACTCGCTTCAATTTACAATTAATAATACAATTTTAATTCAAAAATTCAATTAATTATCAATTTAAATTAAATTAAAATCCGGGATCGTTACATGATGAGTAGCAACTCTTCAAATACGCAAATAGAAATTGGCAATTACGATTTTTTCTATGAGACAGGCAGAATATTCTCACCAAGGTAGGTAATCAAAGAACAAGCAAGCTGTAGATATACTTGTAACTAATGACATTCATATATATGCAAAGATAGTAAAGCTAACACCCATTATTCGTGATTGTGTCCCATACTTTATGTCTCCCTAATCAGGTATGTATTTTTACATACATTGGTACAATATGATGCATGTTATATATGCACATTGTGGTATACGATGAACATAATGATGCAGGTGAAACTAGCAGAATTGCTGGAAAATGAAGGTGGAGGAAAGAGTTCAACTCCTTCAACTCCTGGCGTTCTTGGCTTGATTGAGAAGGCAACTTCAACACTTGCAGTTGTATATTCTATTTTACGAGCTATCAAGATTCCAGTTATGCATGCTTCTGTACTATCTACTGTTACAGCTAATATGGCTTTAACTGCCGGAGCTGCTGGAGTTGTAAGTATGCACCAGTCATTATATTAAATGTAATACTAGCATAAATACATATCCAAAATTTGATTAATTTACTATGATCAAAATGCAGGGTGTTGGTTTAGCAATGAGCAAAATGAATATAAGGTTGCTATGATAGCAGCTATCACTTGAAGATAAGTCCTAAAATATAGAAAAAGGTAGGTTTTAATGATTTTCCTAATCATTTCCAATTCATACTTCATAGATAATTATCATTTGGTCACATGTTTATCATACGTTAATTTGTGCTTGTTAAGTTGAGGTGATGCATATCAGGCATATATGTAGGATCATTCAGGGGATGATGATGCAGTTAGCTGAAACAAGAATCTGCAGTAAGACCGAGTGAGTGACCAGTAGTAGTTTAGACGCAGTTGCAGAATTTTTGTTGAAGTAGTGGCGAAATTAAGAATGTGGACGTGAAAGAGAACCCAGATGTAGTAGTTAGCCGACGCCTATCGTTAAAGTTTTAAACCATTGAAGGAAGTCACTACAATGGATGAACCAGGAGGATATCAGTACACAAGGCATGGCGAATGACCAGTAGAAGCAAGTGTGATATGATCGGTTTGGTTTAGAACTTGCTTAGCTAAGTTAATGTCAACTGATTTCAATTTCATTTTACCGGCTTAACTTGACTTATGACATTGTTACGTATATTTGCTTTTATCTTGATGTTAGTCGTGAATATATTTAGCTATTTAACTCTGCGCAGATAAAACTAAACCACCATTTGGCTCTTTGTTGGTAGTTGAATTTTCTCAACTAAAAGTCTAGGATAGCATGTATCCATCATGAGGAATAAGGTATGATTTCTTTATTATATGCATTTTCATGATCGCAATTGTAATAGAACCTATATTATTTTATAATAATATAAGAATAAAATGAAATGATAAATAAAATTGGAAAAAACATATGAATTTTATTGGCTCTTTACTGTCTCCTATAATTGTAATAGAACCTATGTTATTTTATAATACATCTTCAACACTATTTTATAAGATCACTATATTTTAATGCTTGTGAATTACACAGTTTTGCATCTGCTTCATTTTTATTTCTGTATTGTACTGAGAATAGCCATAACTGTAACATCCCAAAATTTTGAATTTCAAATTCGGTAAATTGTTTGAACTTTTGAAATTTAATTTGAAACGTTTCAAAAGAAATAAAATATTATTAATATTAATATTACAAAGATATATGGATAAATAAAATATTTGGTAGTTTAAGCTTTACATAGATAAATAAAGCAAAAATATATAACAAACAAGAATTTGTGTTAAACTATAAAATAAAAAATATGTGATGAATTAAATATTGATGGTTAACTTTAAATAGAAGTAAAAATTCAAGAGTATGTTTGTAATAAAATCACATGGTTATAAAATGACATATGAAATACATACAAGTTGCATGTAAATTATGCAAACCAGGAAACAATAATACATACAAAGATCAAATAGCATAAGTGTGTTTGCTGGGAGTTGTATGCAAACAAGAAGATAACATAGAAAACAAAAAAATGTATGCAAGGAAATATCTTTTAATAAAACAAAATTGTACTTACAAAAATAAAATAGAATTGTATGTTAACAAGGATGGAAACATGCATTTAATGCCATCACCTCTAGCACAAAGAAGAAAATCATATCAGCCTCCAAATGAAAATTTCTCTGACCAAATAAAAGAATTATCTTGTACTTTTATATTCATCAGCCTGTACACAATTTTGATATATATCAACTTCCATATTCTTGTTCGTTCAAACATAACATAGTAAAACTGAGAAAAAATATATAAGTATCACCATATTTTCAAACTCAAGATCATTTAACAAAACAAAACAGAGAAATTTTTTTAAAAGCATATCTCCTGTAGGGTTTCAAAACAAAAGGCAGTTCCTTGTTTCAAGGAAAATTTCAAGTGAGTAAACTTACTATTTTAAATTTGAAATCTAAGTATTTAGTTCATAAAATCTTGAGCTTTGCTGTATATTGAAGAAAATTTTGTTCTGTATGCTTTCTGGTTACTGGAAACTCTTATATGGTCTGTTCTTCAATATTTTTGTTTCAGAGCAAAGGAAAGTAGGAAAATTTTAATACATCTTTCCACAAACATCATAAATTTGAGATTTTAAACAAAAATAAGTTAGTTTGAATCTAAACCATGACCCAAAAATGGTTTTAAGCTAAAAAAATGAAACATTTGACTCTATAACCTAAGTTTCACAGTAAAAACGAAACTTTATGATGAATTCAAGTATTTTAAAACATTGATTCGATTGTATAACTTGAATGAACATACTAAGATAGGATTTTTAAAATTAATATGATGATTTTTAAGTAAGTATCCCAAGAGTAGTTCCCGGTTGAACAAAATTGGTTCTTTTTCCATTTTCTGATGATCGATGAAATATTGGATGATGAAATTTGGTTTGAAGCTAGTTTATGAATCAATGGTTTCAGGAAAATTGTCGAAAAAAATTTCTATTGTTTGAATTGATGAGTCGAGAACAATTTAGGGTTTAAGAACCTACTTCTGTCGTGTTTGAAAATGATGATGCTGCGCTGTCCACAGGTGATCGGACTTCGTGCCTCTGGTACCAAGCGCTGCGTTGCACGTCGATAAAGCTTCGGTCCAAATTTCGTGGCCTCTGGCGATCAGAGGAGTCGGAGCGAAGCGATTTTCCGATGATGTGTTGAAGGGTCGTTTGGGTCGAGATGGCTCGATCCTGCTTTAGCAAATAAATTTGAATTATGGGTGTTGTTGTGGATTCGAGGGGTGAAGGTTGACTTGCTGGTGGTCTTGGCTCCGACCATCGGCGGCGGTTTCTGCTGTGCATGTGCACGATGAGGTGGTGGTGTCAGTTGCAATGGTTTGGGGAAGAAGGCTGGTAGCCCAGAGCACTGCTCGGGGGATTAGGAAGAAAACTCGAAGCTGAACTCGTGATGGTTTGGCATGATATCGGGTTAGTTTTAAGACTTAAACAAAAATTTTGAAAAAATCCTCACACGGGTCGAATTGATTAGAAACTCGAAGTGGGGAAGTGTTGTTCTCGGGGGTAACTCGGGGAAGGTCTCGGGTCAGGCCTAAAAACAGTAAAGATTTAGTTTTGAAAATTTTGAAACATGAGTTTAAAATTTGTTTTTGAAATAATTATCTGAAATAAATGAAGTATTTAAAAAAACTTAGATTTTAAAAGAAAAATTGTTTAAGAAATTAACTTGATAAAATATTTGAAGAGTAAATCAAATATTTAAATTTTTAACTTAAAACAAAAATTCTTTATAATGATTAAATGATGATTTGAACAATTAAAATTTGTAATTATTTTATAATTAAAGTTGATAAATTAAAGAATGATTAATTAATGAAAGTAATTAAGATTTAATTAATTCATAGTTAAGAATAATTTAATCATTGATTTGCAATTAATAAAATAATTGTGTGGTTAATACACTTAATCATATTCACCCAAATTGGAGATGATTGACTATCATCAAATATTCTGTACTGAATTGATATTTATGTTGTGATACTTTGATTGCTTTATGACTTGTGATTTGTCCCTATATGTATGTGAAAACCTTTTTGCCCTGAAAACGGTATTTAAACTTCGATGCGACAGGGAGTCGGATTTCAGTTAGTTATCCGAAACCCACATCGAACCCTGAATTTAAATCTTTGCGATTGATATGCTCACGTGTTTTAAAAATTTATCGATCACTATTCAGTTTAGCCGGGAGAGGACCTTTGTGTCATATAACCCATTCCGAATAGTGATACGTCGTAATGAATAGCATTTGAAGACCGGTGTTGAAGACCAGGTATTTATGAAAACGATATGATGACCTATCGATTGTCTCTGCACTGAGTTGCTCCAGTATAGAGATTCCCTAAGTGATGGGAAGTCCGATCGGGGTTGTGGATACTCGGATTTGCAAGGGCTTCTTCCTTTATTGGACGAAGTGCCTTCGGTTCTGTTCGAACCCGGAACATACTTGTATGGTTGTATGTCCGACACTACACTTTGAGATATAAAGCTAATTTCTTTCAAATACATTCCTGTTGGAAGCGGAGAATTTATTCTCTTAGCTTAACACCCTTCTCTGAGACGTACGAGCTCAGAGGTTATGTAGTTGAAGGTTATCAGTGATACACTCCCAATTTGGTAGTGTGGCATGCTGAGTGTTGCTGTGTGTTGATGGTCATTTACTTATCATTTGTTGATCAAAGCATGGCTTTGTGAAAAAGCGTAGCTTTGTGGACGAGACCTCATCAAACCTCACAAACCGGAAATGGTCGAAACAGGAAAGATGCGACAAGGTTATGAGGGTCCCTCCCTTTAGGGTATGTCATTTCCTTCTGGAAAAAGGTGAGATTATGGTATGGAGCCCTGATATTTACCTATGTGGTTGCCCCAATCTCATTTACTGTGTGATTGTTGCTGTGTGATTGAGGGCCCTCGGATAAAGGTCCTAAAGGACTGGGGGTGGCATATTTGTGTAGTAGTTACCTAGTGTAAGAGGTAACCCGGCCTTGTGTTGGCAGAGAGCTAGTTAGTTCTCGGTACGTCCATCCAGAGGCGTACCTATGTTGCAGTAGGAAGTTCCTTAGCCTGACCATTTGTTGAAAATCCAAAGAAACAATACGAGCCCTTTACGATTGCAGTTGTATAACCTGTCTCCTCAGGCGGCAGCTATAGCAGGCATAATATAATGGTACCTATGCTGGCTAAGATTAATATTGTATTTTCGAAAGGATTTTCACACTCTACACTAATAATAATATCAAAAGAGTTTCTTTTGCGTAGTAAGCATGTTTGACTATCATAAGAAGAAATCTCCTCCAAGTCTGCGATTGCATTGTGTGTGTGGTGGGAGGTCTTATGGTAGTTTCATTTTCCAAAAACATTGCGGATTTCAATGTTTAAAATTCTTTTGTTGTTTGTTTAAAGATAAACTGTTTTTGTTTACTCATACCAGTCCCATGACTGACCCGGAGTTTATTATTTCTTTTCTAAACTCTGGGTGCCCATCATTTCCACACGGGCAGCCTAGTAGCAGGTTTTCCATGCTTTGGTGTTAGCTGGATTTTGGAGTCTTTTTTGTTTTAGATGCTATGAGATAGAGAACCTTAGGTGGCACATTTGATACGGTTATAAGCCATATCAAATTTTAATACGGCTTATAGCCGTATCTATATTATTTAATACGGTTGTAAGCCGTATTAACATTTGATACGGCTTATAGCTGTATCAAAATATGTGCCTCTTTTCGTGGGAAAATTTTCCCCAAAATGCAAACCCTCCCTCCTTTTGTTTTCCAGCTTTCTTCTTTCTGCTATGATACGGCTGTAAGCTAAAACAACAAATCTTCCCCAAAACGCCTTCCACCTCGATCGATCGAACGAAGCGACGTCGTCCATCAGAGATAGAGAAAGGTAAACCTTCAGAGAATAGAGAAAGGTACGTAAACCTTAAGAGAATACTAGTACAAATATTAAGGGAAGAGTACTTAGATGCTTTTCCAAAAAATAATTAATGTCTATAGCAAGTTGGAATGTTGGAGGCATTCATATGCCTAACAGATTGGCAGTGGTGAATAGAATTATCAACAAGTTTATTGTACTTTGTTTTGGGATCTTAGATAATAAATTATGGTTTGATGAGTTAGAAGAATCGTGCAATAGACTTGAAATAAAATGGAATAGAGTTAGCAATGTCTCTTGCTATTTTAAGTGTTGTGTTTTTGTCATCGTCAATAGGGTGATTTGGAGCTACCACTTGATTAGCATGAATAACCAGCACATCATGTTGGTATTACACAAAGTAGCTAGAGCATTTTGTAATATTTCATAAGTTTACGCTTGGAATTTTGAGAGTATTAGAAAGAGATTATGGTATAATCTAGAGATAGATGTTATTGTATTTATAGACCTTAATTAATTTTAGGTGATTTTAACCGCATTAGAATGAATAAAGGAAAAGAGTGGAGGCAATCAGATCCCTTTCACCAAATTAAATGAGTTAGACAGATGGATGGCCAAATTAGCTATATTAGTAATTATGATTAGTGGATATGAATTTTCGTAGTGGTCAATCTTATGCTATTTTGTATTATTTTGATCTCCTTGCATAATTTACAGCTTGGTGCTAATGTTGTATATGGTTCTGACATTGTATATGGTTTTGACATTGTTGTATAAGTGGATAAAATTATTGTTAATGGCGCAAGCCAAGTATCAGGACAGGGGTAATGCATAGACATTACTCCGGTGCTACAAAATAGCGCCGTTGTAATGGCAAATTTTTTGGAAACAGTTTGGTGCTAATGTTGTATATTGTTCTGACATTGTTGTATAAGTGGATAAAATTGTTGTTAATGGCGCTAGCCAAGTATCAGGAGAGGGGTAATGCATAGACATTACTCCGGTGCTACAAAATGGCGCCGTTGTAATGGCAATTTTTTTGGAAACAGTTTGGTGCATTTTTTTCTCTTGTTTTGATTTATTTATATTTGATTTTAAGTTAAATTATAAAGTGTGTCAGTGACATGTTTCAACCATATATTAATACGTTTTATGTACCTTAGATGTTCAAGTAGAATATCTGTTTATTAAGAGGAAAAATAGAAAAATTTAATGACAATAATATGCACTTCCTGTTACCAGTTTTTACTAATTTTACCGTAGTGAATGTATATTTCATGGTGATTGGTTATTGTAAGCATAGAATATTTCATGTTGTAAGAAGTTTATTCAAGTTTATAGGGCCTAGATAGTTAGTTGCAGGCAGCCTAAACTGTAATATTCTACTCGTTAATGGTAATAGGGAGCATCAAACATCTATTTACCAGTTTGATGCAGTGCGACCTTCTTGTTTCTTAGGTCGCCAACGACCTAACTTTCCTGAGCAATGACCTAGCACGTTAATCTTTAAGTCGTGCCATTTAGGTCGCAAGTGAGCTATGAAGACCGACCAAGCAAGTTGATAAGCCGTCCAAACGATCTACGACCTACCAAGAACCGACCTACCAAGATACGACTTAACGAGTTAAAGGTCATTTCCTTAGGTCGCTCACGACCTAACGAGTCACGAGATAAGGAGTTGCAACCTAACTCTATCTTCAAGCTACGACCTGAAGGGCTACGACCTAGCGAGTCAGTCCAGAAGCCAGTTCTTAACGCGCATAATTCTAGGTCGCGAGAAGCATTAAGTCGCTCAGGATGTACGAGCGAGTTACAACCTATGCTAGGTCGCTCACTTATGCCACTTCCTGTTAGGTCGCTCAAGCTGTTCTTGTTGTTGTGCATTCTTCTTAGGTCGATATGTTGTATTGATAAGCCGCTTTATCATAAGTCGCCTCGCTTGAGTCGCTCGACCATAGGCCGCATCAATCTTAGGTCGCTCAAGCCTAGGTCGCTCAACTCCTTATGTCGCTCGTCCTATAGGTCGCATAAGTCATTCCAGAAGCTGATTCTCCTCATGTCGCTGAAGCTTATGCCGCGTGGTGTTGTAGTTTTAGGTCGTTATGTTGTAATATGTTGTGTGTTGTATATATTGAGTCGCTTGATGTGTGTTGTAACGTGTTTCCTTATGTCGCTTTGTTTTTAAATCGCAAGTATGTTTGTATGTGTAAGTCTTAGGTCGCACATGATGTTAGGTCGTTAACGACCTATGTTAGGTCGCGTGTGCCTGTGAGTCTTAAGTCATGTACTGCTTGTAGGTCGTGCACTATAGTTGAGTCGTGTAAAGTGTTGTGATGTAACCCTATAAATAAGGATGTTGTGTCATTGTAATAGTAAGTTGATTTTAAATAAAACTTTGTTTGAGTGCTTTGTGCCTCTTTGAAATTGGTAGTTGAGTGTTATCTCCTATCTCCACCTTCGGCATTCGAGTGCGCTCGAATAAACGATTGTTGAAGCCAATACACGGTATCAAGTGCGCTTGATCAACGTTCGAAGAATTGTAGATCTTCTTTCACGGCATCGTGCGCGATCAACGTGACGAAGATAGCTAGAATCCGGCATCTTTGAGATCAACGGATTTGGGTGTTTGGTATTTTCAATCCACCGATTGCTACTTTCATCGTTTCATACCTTTCTGTTATCCATCGCTGCGTCATTTGGTATCAGAGCGAGACTTAGCCAATCATAGCTAAGATGAGTCTGTTGGAGCAAGGAGAAGTGTTTGTTCAAGTTCAATCGAGCCTATCAGTGTTAGATCCGAGAGCTAAGTTGAAGTATTTGAAGTTTGAGTCGTGTGTGGAGCAAGCCGAACTAGTTGAAGTTGAGCCGAGTATAAAGTTTGATCTAGGCCGAGTGTTGAAGGTTGCATTAGTTTGGTTTGTTCAGAGCTAGACCAATGCCAAGTTTTTTAAGTTTGGGTTTGAATTTTTTTTGAAGATTTGTTGAAGATCAATCATGCATCCGAGAAGAGGTAATCGTTATCAGAATATTGCCGATGTGTATAGAAGAGAAGATGCTAAGGCAATAGAGCAACATATTAGTGATAACCTCGAAGAGAAGTTCAATAAAGGTTTTGGAAAGTTGGAGAAGTTGATGATGGATTTGAATCAAAGTCAAAGAGGAAGGTCACCAGTCTTGAACCATGGAGGAAACAGAGTTTCGCCATCGGTTATGGAAGCAAGGAGGGTGTCGCCACAAACTTATCAAGATAAAAGGGAATCATCAATTTCAATGAGACGAGATCACCATGGGGAAGAAAGAAGAAGTCAACATGGGTTTGACAATGAACCATGTCGTGATGTCAAAAGACCGAGTAGAAGAGATTTATATGATCATAGAGACATACGTGGTCATAGAGACGAAGGGTGTACTTTGTCAAAGCATGAGAATGATTCTATTTGGCTAAGGAACAATATTTTTCAGTCTACCTGTACTATCTTGGGAAAGGTTTGTAAATTCGTTATTGATGTGGGAAGTTGCGATAACCTTATTTCTGAGGAAGCCGTTATGAAGTTGGGGTTGAAGACTGAAAAACACCCTAGACCTTATAAACTGGCATGGATAAAGGAAGGTGAAGAAGTGACAGTGGGAAGACGAGCATTGATTACATTTTCTATTGGGAAGAAGTACAGAGATGACGTATGGTGTGATGTGGTTGATATGGATGTGTGTCACCTACTATTGGGAAGACCATGGCAGTATGATAGAGCCGTACAACATAATAGTCACGCCAACAGCTACAGTTTCGTGTTTGAATGAACCAAAATTATCTTAGTTCGTAAGAAGCGTGAACAAGGTCAAAGCAAGCCAGAGAGGAAGGTGGAAGCAACTAATTTAATATCTTCGAAAGAATTTGTTGAAGAAGCGAAAGATAGTGTTGAAGTGGAAGATAAAGTAGACTCTTCTCAACCCGCGAAGTTTGATGACCATAAAGTTGATTACTCACAATCCGCGAAGTTAGATACAGATGAAGTTGATGTTTTTCAACCAACGAATTTTGACGAACCTGAGGTTGAAAATTCACAACCAGCAAAGTTTGATAAACATGAAGTTGATGTTTTTCCACCGACGAAGCATGATGAACGTGAAGTTGAAAATTCACAACCAGTGAGGATTGATGAGGATGAAAAAATTGTGTCAAGAGATGAAGGGGGTAATTTATCAGTGAAGAAGGTGGATTCGATTAGTCTATTATCTACAGAAGAGTTTGTTAGAGAAGTAAAGGATAGAGCGGAAGTGTTTATGTTGAATGGGAATGAAACCAGTAAAGGTCTCGAAATTTCTGAGGAGGATGTGCCAGTGGTTAATGAATGTGAAGATGTAGTTCCTGCAGAGTTGCCCAAGGAATTACCGCCACTGAGAGACACACAACATCATACTGATATAGTGTCGACTGTTATTGTACCGCATAGACCACGATATCGTATGTGTCCAACAGAGCAAGAAGAGTTGAGAAAACTGGTTGATGGGTTACTAGTCTAAGGAAGTCAATTGTCTACTACAGATTGCAGTTGGCAAATGAAATTTATCAAAGACTTACATGTAGGAAGATAGTTGATCTGTGATCGTACTATGCAGTTAATCTCACAGTCTTATTTTGAATCGTCACTGAGGAAGGAAGTTGAAAGGTCTGTTCAGAGAAGCCATAATCGACAAGTTTCAAAGAAGACCACGATAAATGCAAGTTTATGTATGTCGTTGCATATACATGCTAAATTACGGGAGGAGGTTAGTGTGGACTTTGTTTTGGGATTACCGCGAACGCAACATGGCAATAATTCTAATTATGTGGAGGTTGGCCGTTTTTCAGAATTGTTCATATCATTATCTATAAGAAGACTGCAGAAACCGTTAATGTCGTTCAGTTATACTCCAGAAAGATCTATCGATTTCATGGATTACCTGAATCTATTGTTTCGAATAGAGATACTCGTTCTCTGAACCATATCTGGATGAGTCTATGGAAAATGGCTGGGACTAAGTTGAAATCTAGTAACGCTAATCATACACAGACGGATAGACAAGCTGAAGTTGTGAACAGATCCCTAGGTAATCTATTGCAATGCCTCATGGATAATAATTTGAAAAGTTGGGATTCAAAGTTATGTCAAGCGAAGTTTGCACACAACCATACAGTTAATCGTAACTCCGGGTTCAGTCCATTCCAGGCTGTTTATTTCAACATCCCTAAAGGACCGTTAGATCTATCAACAGTGCCACCGCAGAGAGGGGAGATTAAACGGGCTAATGTTTTTGTGAATGAGATGCAAGGATGCTACAAAGTTGTACATGAACGATTTCTTAAGGCAACTGAGAAATATAAGCAATCAGCAGAGATTAAGCGACGAAGAAGTGAATGCAAGGAAGGAGATTTTATGTATGCAGTGTTTACCAATGATCGATTTCATTTTGGAACTTACAACAAGCTAGGAGCTAGAAGGAATGGTCATTTAGAAGTCGTGAAGGGAATTAATGAGAATGTTTATAACTTGAGTTTGCCGGAACATTTTCCTATTGCTAACATTGTCAATGTCAAACACTTGGTGCCGATTCACGAGGATAAGGGTGTCGAAGACGAAGAAACTATCAATTCGAGGACGAATTTCTTTCAACATGGGGAGGATGATGCAGCGCGACCTTCTTGTTTCTTAGGTCGCCAACGACCTAACTTTCCTGAGCAACGACCTAGCACGTTAATCTTTAAGTCGTGCCATTTTAGGTCGCAAGCGAGCTATGAAGACCGACCAAGCAAGTTGATAAGCCGTCCAAACGATCTACGACCTACCAAGAACCGACCTACCAAGATACGACTTAACGAGTTAAAGGTCATTTCCTTAGGTCGCTCACGACCTAACGAGTCACGAGATAAGGAGTTGCGACCTAACTCTATCTGCAAGCTACGACCTGAAGGGCTACGACCTAGCGAGTCAGTCCAGAAGCCAGTTCTTAACGCGCAGAATTCTAGGTCGCGAGAAGCATTAAGTCGCTCAGGATGTACGAGCGAGTTACGACCTATGCTAGGTCGCTCACATATGCCACTTCCTGTTAGGACGCTCAAGCTGTTCTTGTTGTTGTGCATTCTTCTTAGGTCGATATGTTGTATTGATAAGCCGCTTTATCATAAGCCGCCTCGCTTGAGTCGCTCGACCATAGGCCGCATCAATCTTAGGTCGCTCAAGCCTAGGTCGCTCAACTCCTTATGTCGCTCATCCTATAGGTCGCATAAGTCATTCCAGAAGCTGATTCTCCTCATGTCGCTGAAGCTTATGCCGCATGGTGTTGTAGTTTTAGGTCGTTATGTTGTAATATGTTGTGTGTTGTATATATTGAGTCGCTTGATGTGTGTTGTAACATGTTTCCTTATGTCGCTTTGTTTTTAAATCGCAAGTATGTTTGTATGTGTAAGTCTTAGGTCGAACATGATGTTAGGTCGTTAACGACCTATGTTAGGTCGTGTGTGCCTGTGAGTCTTAAGTCGTGTACTGCTTGTAGGTCGTGCACTACAGTTGAGTCGTGTAAAGTATTGTGATGTAACCCTATAAATAGGGATGTTGTGTCATTGTAATAGTAAGTTGATTTTGAATAAAACTTTGTTTGAGTGCTTTGTGCCTCTTTGAAATTGGTCGTTGAGTGTTATCTCCTATCTCCACCTTCGGCATTCGAGTGCGCTCGAATCAACGATTGTTGAAGCCAATTCACGGTATCAAGTGCGCTTGATCAACATTCGAAGAATTATAGATCTTCTTTCATGGCATCGTGCGCGATCAACGTGACGAAGATAGCTAGAATCCGGCATCTTTGAGATCAACGGATTTAGGCATTTGGTATTTTCAATCCACCGATTGCTACTTTCATCGTTTCATACCTTTCTGTTATCCGCCACTGCGTCACTGTTATAATTGGTACTGTTGCTATTTTTTTAATAGAATTATATTATGTGCCCTTTGATTCAATTTTACGTCCTTTCCTATTCTATTGATAACCAGAGCATCTCATGTTGTGTAGATATTCTATAAAATACAGTATTCTTATAAGCTAATACTTACAAACCAATTACCAACTGTCAGTGCAAGCATTTTGTTTACCAAAATTTGTTGCACTCTATGTTAATGTTCACGTTGTATAACCAACTTAGCTTGATTTCTTATAGCTGATATGTTTGGTAATGACCTTTACCTTTCACCTGTTATCATTTAGGCAAAGTGCAATAAGACATTTTAGGGAATCTTCCATGACATCCTCCAATGTAGCATAGACAAGAATTTTGTTAACTGGCTTTATGATACTTGTACCAATGTCAGGTTCATGGAAGCTCCTTTTGATTTGTAAATTCGATGATATTCTAGTTCCAATAAATAACCTTCCTTAAAAGATTTGAAATTGTATAACAAAATTTATTTACAGTACTGACACTACAAGGAAAACAGTGTATTCCAACGGAGCCTTCCAACAGCCTCCAACGTCCTTGACCAACGGCTTCCAACGTCTTCCAACGTCCAGTGTTTTCTCGTATAATTTATTAGTTAAAAACTGCAGGACGTTGGTAGACGTTGGAAACAGCCGTTGGCGGCCGTTGAAGGACGTTGCAAAACCGCGAGCAAAATAGAAAGCCTGCTTCTCCTTCCCCCATTCAGCTGAACCCAATTTCCCCCACAAAATTCCCAACTTTCCTCCAATTCCGCCCCCCCCCCCCCAAGCTGCTCCGACGATCAACGGCCCCTTCGACGACTCCAGGCATCCCTCTCGTCCTCTCTAACTCCCTAATCGCTCAAGAAAAGGTATAAACCCTAATTCCTATATTTAATTAAATTTGTTAAATTAGTGTATTAAATGTTTGTATTGCCTTATTGTATGTATAATCTAGTTTATTGAGGCATAATTTATGTTATTAACTTATGTATTGCAAGATTATATATATTTAAGTTTGTGTTAACAATAGAATAATGTGCATACAATTAGTTTTAGGTTTGTTTGGAAACGTTAGTTGTTAGTGAGCATACAATTAGTTTATGTATTTTAGAAAATTTAAAAAATGATATTTTATATTCATGAAACCCTTAGAGTGTCTTTCGGCCCCGTCTGATAAGTATTGTATATGATCGTTATGTGGATATTCGTTTTTTAACAGAACGGACATCTGTATTCACCGTATACAATATTTGTTGGATTTTTCCCTGTATTGGACAAGTTACGAACACAATAACGTAATTAAATCTCGTAAAAAATTTCATTTTAAATGGTTCATAGAATTTCGACAGCGCTTCCTTTATGTCCCCTGTGTACACGTAAATGTGTACTGTTCAGGGAACTAAAGCGAAGTGCTGCCGAATTTTGTTGAATCGTTTAAATTGAAATGATTTGCGCGATTTAATTACGTTATTATATTTGTAATGGGAGGTAGGATGACCATCGACAAAGTGTCAATTCACCAATAATATTGTTTTAATAAAATGTCAATTTTTTAAATTTATATTGTACTTTTTAATTATATACGTAGGTAAATGGACAATTATTTTACTGATCGAAGTTGGATGTATAAAAAAAGAAGGATCGAAAATGGAGGCTTAATAAGTGAACAGTTTAATAACTGTGTTTGTGTATTTATTGATTTCGCTTTGAGTAATAACAGAAACGACGAAGAAATCCGTTGTCCATGTACTAAATGCAAAATGTTAAAGCATTTGATACCAGAAATGGTTAGAGTTCATTTGCGTCAATACAGTTTCGTGCCAAACTATTTGGTTTGGGATCGTCATGGAGAACCGTTAGCATCTACTCATGTACAAGCTGAGGAGGCAGTGTGTACTGAAATTGATACGACAAATCTGGTAGAACATATGGTTGAAGATGCTGCACGGTCAATGTTTCATGTTCCTCAATTAATTGATAACGATGGTAATGCTGAAGAAGAACCAAATATTGGGGCAAAAAAATATATGATTTATTAGATGCCACAAAGAAACCCATTTGGGAAGGCTGCACAAGCGGAACCCAATTATCAGTAACTGCTGAATACATTGCGATGAAATCTAAATACCACTTCATAGAAGCTGGATTTACAGCTGTTGTACAAGCTGCGAAACGGCATATGCCTCCCAATAATTTAATGTGCGAAAATCATTATGAAGTAAAAAAAATGATGTCAGCTTTTGGTTTACCGTATCATAAAATAGATACATGTCTAAACGGTTGCATGCTGTTTTGGAAAGAAGATATCAACCTTAGAAATTGTAAAATATTTAATCAAGAAAGGTACAAATCAAGAAAGAAAAAAGGAAAGGAAGTCACGTATAAACGTATGCATTATTTACCAATTACTCCTAGACTTCAAAGGTTATATGCATCTTCTGTAACCGCGCAACATATGAGATGGCATAGTGTTAGAACACGGGAAGAAGGTACGTTAACACACCCAGCTGATGGGGAAGCACGGAAGCATTTTGACCACAAATATCCTGATTTTGCATCCGAGAGTCGTAATGTTCGACTTGGTTTATGTACGGATGGATTTTCACCATTTTCTCAGTTTGGTTCTAAATATTCGTCATGGCCTATAATTGTCACACCTTATAATTTACCTCCATGGATGTGTATGAAAACTCCATATATGTTTCTCACAGTTGTCGTCCCTGGTCCTAATGATCCGACACAAGGAATCGATGTTTATTTACAACCATTGATTGAAGAATTAAAAACACTGTGGTACGAAGGAGTAGAAACATACGATATTTCCAAAAAAAAACTTTCGCATGTATGCTTCTTTGATGTGGACAATCAGCGATTTTCCTGCTTATGCAATGCTTTCAGGTTGGAGTACGGCTGGTCATCTAGCTTGTCCGTACTGCATGGAAGATACACGAGCATTTTCTTTACCTCATGGAAAGAAAATTTCATGGTTTGACTGTCATCGATGTTTTCTTCATATTAATCATCCTTTTAGAAGAGATAAGAAAAATTTTACAGCTAATAGACATGAAACTTTGAGACCACCTACGGTTTGGTCAAGCGAAGATATTTATGAACTTGTAAAGGATTATCCAAAGATACATGAAACCGGAGAACAAATTGAAATTCAAGGTAAATCATCGATTCATAACTGGTGCAAACAAAGCATATTTTGAGAGTTGCCTTATTGGAAAAATCTCCTGAATCGTCATAATATTGACGTGATGCATAATGAGAAAATGTGTTTGATAATGTTTTTAATACAATTTTGAATGTCAAGGAGAAGACGAAAGATGATTTGAAATCAAGACGTGATATCAAAGTAATATGTAATCGTCCTGAGCTTCATATAAAGCCAAATGACACAAAAAAGCCAAAAGCTTGCTATGAGCTAGACAATAATCAAGTTAAAGTACTTTTAAAATGGGTGGAAGGACTAAGATTCCCGGATGGTATATCTTCTAATATTCGTAGATGTGTCGACTATAAGAACAATAAACTTAGCGGGATGAAAAGTCATGATTGTCATGTTATGATGGAAAATTTATTACCCGTCGCTTTTAAAGAACTGTTGCCCGTAAAAGTTTGGACTGTTGTAACAGAACTTACTCTTTTTTATAAAGAGATTTGTTCTACTACATTAAAAGTTGATCGTCTACGTAAACTTGAGGAAGAAATCCCGATATTGCTCTGCAAAATGGAAAAAGTATTTCCTCCAGGTTTTTTCAATGTTATGGAACATTTACCTATTCATCTTCCATTAGAAGCACGTCTTCGAGGGCCTGTGCAATATGGATGGATGTATCCATTTGAAAGGTATTTAAATCATCTAAAAAAAAGTGAGACAGAAAGCTCGAGTTGAAGGTTCAATTTGCAAATCATACATCGAAGAAGAAGCTTCATTTTTTTTCTCTCATTATTTTAGTGACCATGTGAACATATCATTTCAAAGTGCTACGCGTAATGATGAAGGCATTGATCAAGATGATTTTCAAACGACCTTATCAATTTTTAAAAAACAAGGTCGGCCTACTAGTGCTTGTGTGGAAGTATGGTTGGATGATAGAGATTATCATGTTGCACACACATATGTTCTTCTCAACTATGCTGAAGTTGCACCGTTTGTTAGGTAATTTACTTATATATATATATCATCAACACGTGTGTATACACAAATATATGCACACACTTGTATCTTAATCATAATGCAACATTTGTTATTATATTGCAGTATTTACGAATCACAACATCCTAACGGCGATATCGGCAAAGAATTCGCTTCTTGGTTTTCTAAGTACGTTTTTGATACAACAAATTATGTTGTAGACGAAGGATTGAAACATTTAGCTATGGGACCAAAAAGGATAGTGAAGACCTATCCAATATTCTTTGTCAATGGATATAAATTTAATACCAAAGAACACGATGCCGAAAAATTAACTAACAATACTGGTGTATTTGTTAAAGGTAGTGATGATCCAAATGATCATATACATGATTTTTGTGACGTGCTAACCCAAGTTTTGCAATTGAAGTATTTCACACGACCCGCGGAAGAAGTATTTTTGTTTAAATGCAACTAGTTCAGCAATGTTCCAGGCTCTGGAATCAGCGTGCACCCAAAATATAATCTTATAGAAATAAAACATACTTCGCGTTATTATAAATACGATCCTTTTGTACTTGCCAAACAAGCTCTTCAAGCTTATTATGCTTCTTACCCATCTCTAAGAAGAGATAAAATAGATTGGTCGGCTGTTTTTAAAACAAAGGCAAGGTTTACATTTGATGGACGGAATATTCTCGAAGAACAAGCTTACCAAGCAGATATCGAGGAAAATAGAGGAATAATAATAACTGACGATCAAATAGATTTTGGACCTCTAAAAGATGAATCAAATGCATTAATTGAAGCATTTGAGAGTACAGAGGAACAAAATATAGAGTGCGAAACAGAGTCTGAATCCGAAAATGACGAGGACTGATCAACTATCTACATTTTGAGAAGGTAAATTTATATTTTTTTAATTAAACATTATCCTGTTTTCATTAAAAATGAAATGGTATGCTAATATATGATATGTATCACATCTCGTTTTTACGTTACGTCATACTGTATGTTTTACATATAGTCATTTTATTTTCTGTTATAATGTTTGTTTGTAACATGTATTATATAGGTATGTCGTCACGTAGACGTACCGGTGGACATTCTGGGTCTCCCTCTTCCTCACAGAGAGGGCACGCTCATCCGGACGGTGGTGATGGCGGTGGTCCATCACAGGAGCTATGGTGTCCTGTGGTGTGACTAAAGCCAAAAGCAGATCAAAGGTAAGTATTAAATTTAAAAATTAAATTTCATTTTCCTACAATCTATTCTGAAAATATATAGTAATCATGAAATATTAAAAACAATTTCTCTGTTTAAACACAGTGGTTTCTCTTTGGAGCCAACTCAAGTAGTTCTATCTATATCTTGACGGGCGTACATGAGTCGTATGACGGAATGTTGGCATAAGTGGACATTGATTCCAGATAATGTTAAAGAGACTATATGGCAGGATTTTTTGGTATGTCACTTTAATATATTAGGAACATGTTATATCAATTCATGTTTACATTATATATAAAAGCTGTATAACTCTTACTTTGTCAAACGTGCAGGCAGAAGTGGATCTTCAGGACGCTGATATTTCAGTCGTATATCGCCACTGGTGCAGCAAAGTCGCAAAGAACTACCGGGAAACAGTAAACAGCTTAAAAACAGCGGGAAAGAAGCCTCAGTGGATGAGCGCAGCTGTGTGGGATGATTTTGTGACATGGTGGGGAAACGAGGAGTTTCAGGTAAATTTATCATATGTTTAATTTAAATTCTTCTACGCAAATACTAACTAGAAATGTTAAACAATTTTTGTTTTTAAATTAAATTTACAGAGGCAGTTGGAGAGGAACTCAGCCAATAGGAGCAAGAACCCTATCACACATCGTGGTGGTTCCTAGTCATTTCAGCATCACCGAGAGGACTTGGAATATTTATTAATTACGATAATAATTTAAAGATTTTAAGTTCTAAGTTGTAGAGATAACTTAAACATATATATATATATATAATATATGTATATGGACGTATTTCAGGAGAGACAGCGTGGTGGTGCTTCTGTGAGTTACCGGGATGTTTTCACGCATACTCATGCGTTGAGTCAGGTCGACGAAGCATGCATCGTTTCATACTCCTGGGATCACGATGCCAAAGCGCAGTCCACATATGTAAGTAACATAATGACTTAACACTTATATATGTTAATTAAAATAATTTTATCTAAATTCAACTTATTTTGCATAACAGCAAAAGTTTCAGCAAGCATGGACTTCCATTCTCGAGGGCTCTGGGCGCGACGAGTTGACCGCCGATGAGGAGGACGCTATTTTTGAGTCTGTCATGGATCCAGCGGCACATGGCAGACGCTATGGTTTTGGGAATCAATCGGTAATAACTTTAACTTAAATTTTAAAATAATTATTCTGAACCAACTGTTGCACATTGTGATGGATTATAGTAAACAGGAATTACAGTTATTAAACATTGATAATTTAAATTTTATTTACAAGTTAAGATGGCTCAGATTGAGTATTATAGGGCTCAAGATAAGGAGGAGATTGCACAGCTCGGAGCCCATGTCGCCGCGCTCGAGGAACGCAATATATGCACCGAAGCCAAGACGGAGGAGCTGAACAGGCGTCTTACGGAGTTTATGGAGCAATACGGTCGGTTTCCGTCTTTTGGTGGTTCTGGAGGAGAGTGATTTCAGGTATGATTTGATGTATTTTGCTATGGACATGTATATTTGGAGAGTGTGAGGATTTGATACATTCTGATGTTTTGGATGTTGGTTTGGATGTGATTTTTGAGATTTTGACATAGTAATTTGGTTATGGTTGGATGTTGATGTTGGATTGGACGTTTTGTTGGATGTTGGATGGTTCTTGTTGTTTTTATTGATTTGTATTGTGTATATTGATTAGTATATATGCTTATTACTTGGATTTACTATTATGATTGATTATATGTGAGATATGCTGTTGTATATGTGCTCGAAAGTGAGCTTTTATGAGATATACGATGTTGGAGGTGGCGGGAAGCATGCATTGTTGGTTCTGTTTAAAAAAAAACACCCAGATTTCCAACGTCCACCAACGTCCACCAATGGCTTATGGGCACATTTATTCCAACGTCTTTCAACGTCTTCCATCGGAATTTCCAACGTCTTCCAACGTCCAATTTGGTCAACATGTTCTACCATGTGGACAAATTGAACGTTGGAAGACGTTGGTATAAGCGCGTTGGCTCCGTTGGTGGACGTTGGTCGCCGTTGAAATGTATACCAACAGCTTTTCCAACGTCTACCAACGGCTTTCCAACGGCCGCCAACGGCTGGCCGCCGTTGGAATCCATTATGTTTTTTGTAGTGTGATTCAGAGTTAATAATAAAACAAATAAGTCCTTATGACTTTCATTTTTCAAATGTTATACGGATTTATTTTCCATTGTGCATATTTCTTTTATATTTGAAACCTATAAATAATTATAACAATTATGTGAATCAATGCAATTGCAATAAATTGCTGTGTTGAGAACCTCCACCATTTCCCCACAGATTAAGGTCACTTATTTAGGTAATTATTTCATTATTTCCATTTTTTGACATCCTGTAGTATTGGCAGTGAAGATTTCAAAGCACATTTCCCCCCTTTCAATAATGCATTTTAACAACGTGTTGACTTGTAAATCCTATAACTGCTTGCACATCCCAGTGTTGTTGTGATTGATAATTGTCTTGTTGTTGCAGATGAATTTGATGTTAACGTAACTAGATGGTTTTTTTAATTCTTTTTCTACTTTTGTTTTTATATTTAATAATTTATTGTGATTAAATATTGTTTGTGTTAAATTTATTTACTAGGTGAATATCCATACTGACAAACTAAGTGAATCTGCATGTGGGGAACACACAATTGAGGCGTTTAAAGATAGAACAATACACACCTATCATAGGTATTCCTCAATTTTTTTTGTGCTATAAAGAGACTGCATACAACAACTTTTAACCATTTATGTAGTTAAATCTGCTGTAAAGAGACTGCATAGAACATCCATCTTTTGTCTAACCATTTATGTAGTTAAATCTGTATAAGCTGTAAAATATAATGATAAGCTGCCATTGTTTTATTTATTGCCATCATGGTCTTCAACAACTTTCAGTTCACTACTTCCTGAGTTATTTGTACTGTGTTATTGTGTATAAATATTACTTCTCTATTGGTTATTCCTTTTGTTCTGCCTTTGTACTTCCCTTATACTATATGAATTAATCCCATAACTAAAAACCTTCCACTATTTAGCATGTAGTAGGTTTAGTACATAACCTCAGTCCATGTTCCCAACATTAATGTTATAGATGTAGGTGCTCCTTAGTCCTTGCTTTAAATTTTTATTTTTTGGCTATATGGGGTTTTTAAACACGGTTCTATCGAGGACTAGGCATATATTTTTAACAGATAAAATATTTTATTTTTTGCGTGACATTTTGTGAAGATTATTACTAACAACATCAGTTTTGAGAAGAGCATGGTTATTTTTCAAGAAATTTCTACTAAATTCAGTAAAGAAATTGTATTCAAATGAAAAATATCAAAAATAAAAAAAGATATGATATATACAGGAAGTTTTAATTTTTTTTATGTTCTTATACTGGTTAATTGATACTGTTAGCAGCAACTCTCTTTCCTTATTTCCTTTCCTGTAATGAAGCTCGTAAAATTTGAGCATGACTAGTACCACTGTAGATCCTCTATTAGTTCTCTAGAATATGAAAACAAGCTTTAAATTTGGAATCAACCTATGTGTTCTTTAATCAGGGCATTATAATAGCTGTTTACCATGATACATAAATAATAAAATCAAAATATATAATAAGTTAGGATTTGAAAATCGAGCAAGCTCAATTTGTCAGCAAAATTGAGTGAGCTCAGTTTGTAGCCAGAACTGGTCGCGCTCAATTTTCAAACGTTGCTTCTGTTATGTTTGTACATCAAACCATTTGCAGAGCTGGTGGAAGAAAATAATAATTAGTTGAGGTCAGTTAACCTTATACAATGTATTGATACCAGCTCATTATATTAGTGGTTGATATACTACACTGTTAAATCAATTGAGTTTGCTGAATTCTTTTTACTAAATGATAAATGTTCACAACATAGGAAAAAAATATATACCAAAAGTAGCGACATGCAAGTTTTAGCGCTTTTGATGGTGTGAAGTGCAAACAATATTGCTTTTCTTTAAAATGGATATACTAATCCCACTAATGAAGTAGGAAACTAAACCAAAGCAAGGGAACAAGTAAGAAGCTAAAGCAAAGCACAAATGCTTGGCAGTTGAACCGATATATAGGATTGGGTATTGCATTTAAATGGGCAATCTCTTTTCCCATTGAAAGGCAAAGAGATTAAATGTTACATGATTAGACTAAAGCAAAACAGTACATAGTTTGTCCCAAGCAGGCCTAAAGCTGACTGTGTAGATTATTTTTGAATTTGTATTTGTTTTTAGGCTTAGAACTTATATGTATGTTAAAACTTTATGTTGCTTGTAGAGTTAACATAGAACAAGACATAAGATATCACAAAAAATATCAACTATATAGTAGTCTAGCAGATACCACAAATTATCATGGAAAGTTTTCATGGTAATAACAACTTTTTGGATCATTAAATGCATGTTGTGCTATGAGGATTAAAGAGGGATAATGGTGTTCTGAGTTATAACAATGTATTAATCTGCTTATTCATAGGAATGATAAATTGAATATAAGGTACATGCTCCTTTTCGATGTATTCAGGTTAAACTGAAAGCCTATCTTGTTTCTTTTACTCTGTTTTTCAGTTATATTTCAGATGCATGAGTTATTATTTTATTCTTTTGTAACTTTAAGATTGTCTGTTCCCATGCAAATGAATTATAGCAATTGATTTCTAAATATGCAACTAGATTAATAAATTTGATTTACCTAACTTCGAAATATGCACATTTCGTTACATGCAGAACAGAGGATATATTATGGAGTGCTGACATTGATACATTGATACATGTATAATTATTATCGTGACTTATTAAAATAATTAGTAATATTATATTTTGCAGGAAACTATGTCAGAAAATCCACCATCTTCACATTCGTCATGTTCAGAGGCGAAGAAAGTTGATCAAAACTTACTTGGTATTCCGGTCTCAGATAACGCTGGAAAAATCGCTACTATGCTCGGTAAACTAGTAAGAGCTCATGTGCCGATATCATATATAAGTTGGAATAAAGTACCTGGAATATACAAGGACAACGTTTGGAACGAATTGGTGGTAAGTATCCTTATCTGTTTGACAACAACTATTTCATTCAATAGCCTTATGGTTTCAACTCTTTGCACAACACATAATTTAATATATTTTTTGCAGAAAATTTATGAGCTCGATCTGCTTTCAAAGGAAATGTTTTTAAAGAGAATGGCCGAGGCTTTTAGGAGATACAAGAAAAACTTAAGAGTAGTTTATTATGACCCTTTCAACAATGACGAAGAACGGTTGAAAAATTTCCCACCTACAGTTGCTCAAGAAAATTGGGCAGAGTTCGTAAAAAATGAAGCAACGCCTGAAGCGAGCGGAAGAAGGGAGGTAGGCAAAAAAGAACAAAGCATTGCTCAGTTATGCTCATCATGCAGGACGTAAAAGTCACGCTAAAATAGAACAAGAAATGGTAATTTATATTCATTTTCATTCAAATGATTTACACATTGTGATTGGATATTCATGTCGTTGCATCAACTTGTATTGCAGATCGTTGCTAGTCCATCAACAAATATCAGTCGTCCTCAAGTATGGGAGAAGACACACAGAAAAAAAGATGGTAGCATATCAGATGCCACTTCTTCATACTTTGTAAGTTAAACAAATATTAACTTGCATATTCTTTAAAATTCCTTATTCATGTAAGTATTATCATATTACAGGATCAAATTGCGAAAGCGAAGGAAAAGATCACTGATAGCGATGAGGAAAAATTGACAGTGGATGAAGACATCTTATCACAAGTGCTTGGTAAGGATGCAAGGGGTAGGAGCCGTGGTGTTGGGACCGTTATACCAAAGACTAAAGTTAAGGCTTGTGCCTTTGCACAGAAACGACTCCGACATGTTCATGGCGAGCAGGATGAGTTGAAAATGAGGGTGGGAAGTTTGGAGGGTACAGTGGAAAATTTGTCTGGGCAAATGGAGGTTTTGATCAACATGGTGGGAAATATTGAACAAGGAATTCGTGCACCGGTCAATTCTTCTGATGGAGGACGCGCCACACAATTCAATGCTCCTGAATTCATTGCTTCGCAGTTCCAGGATTCGACCAATGTTACGAACAATCAAAAATGTGAAATCCTCAACTCTAATTTAGAAGTAATAGGAACATGTATTTTTAACATTTAAACATTTATGACATAATAAGTAGAAAACTTAAATAATAATAAATATTCCCTTTTATTGCAACAGGTACTATATGCCGAGATTCTACATTGTCCAACATCCATGGTTAATATGTATCATCCACACATGAAAAAGTGGTGTTGGACAGTATACTGCTACCAGATGAGAGAACCAACAAAATGAATCATCAATTTGCAAAGACCTTTGCTGATGTTGGAGTGGGTGGATATGTGTGCCATCCGAAGTGTCTTATTCGATATCTCTAGATGATGGAGCAGATATATTTTCTGTTTATGTTGTGTATTTGTATTATGTAGTAATGTGATACATTTGTATTATTGTTGTGTATTTGGATCTTGGTACTGGAGCGATAGTGTTTTCTAGTATCCGCTACTGCGATATATTAATGTGCTAAATGCTAGTATTATGTAATTATATTGTTAAGTTATTATGCACTGCAATGCAGATTATTGAATCATTTGAATGTGCACTGTCTAAAATATTATTTGTTTTGATGTCTCGGAATGATTATTGATTATATATTGGATATGAATAGGTCTATAATATTATATATTGGATATGAATAGGTCTATAATATTACATATTGGATATTGATTATATATCTAATTGACTAATTAGATACGGCTTTTAGCCGTATCTAATTGGTTCATTAGACGCTGCCTATTTGTCAATTAGATACGGCTTCTGGCCGTATCTAATGTGTCAATTAGATACGGCTATTGGCTGTATTTAATTGATATATTAGATACAGCTTTTAGCCGTATCTAATGAGCTAATTAGATACGGCCTAAGGCCGTATCTAATTGGCTCACTAGATACGGCTAAAAGCCGTATCAAAATATTAAGCTCGGCATATTTTGATACGGCTTCTAGCCGTATCTAATAAGATTAGATACGGCTTTTAGCCGTATCAAAATATCGTTTATGATGTAGTGTATTTAGTTCATAAAATCTTGAGCTTTGCTGTATATTGAAGAAAATTTTGTTCTGTATGCTTTCTGGTTACTGGAAACTCTTATATGGTCTGATCTTCGATATTTTTGTTTCAGAGCAAAGGAAAGTAGGAAAATTTTAATACATCTTTCCACAAACATCATAAATTTGAGATTTTAAACAAAAATAAGTTAGTTTGAATCTAAACCATGACCCAGAAATGGTTTTAAGCCAAAAAAATGAAACATTTGACTCTATAACCTAAGTTTCACAGTAAAAACGAAACTTTATGATGAATTCAAGTATTTTAAAACATTGATTCGATTGTATAACTTGAATGAACATACTAAGATAGGATTTTTAAAATTAATATGATGATTTTTAAGTAAGTATCCCAAGAGTAGTTCACGGTTGAACAAAATTTGTTCTTTTTCCATTTTCTGATGATCGATGAAATATTGGATGATGAAATTTGGTTTGAAGCTAGTTTATGAATCAATGGTTTCAGGAAAATTGTCGAAAAAAATTTCTATTGTTTGAATTGATGAGTCGAGAACAATTTAGGGTTTAAGAACCCATTCCTGTCGTGTTCGAAAATGATGATGCTGCGTCGTCCACAGGTGATCGGACTTCGTGCCTCTGGTACCAATCGCTGCGTTGCACGTCGATAAAGCTTCGGTCCAAATTTCGTGGCCTCTGACGATCAGAGGAGTCTGGGCGAAGCGATTTTCCGATGATGTGTTGAAGGGTCGTTTGGGTCGAGATGGCACGATACTGATTTAGCAAATAAATTTGAATTCTGGGTGTTGTTGTGGATTCGAGGGGTGAAGGTTGACTTGCTGGTGGTCTTGGCTCCGACCATCGGTGGCGGTTTCTGCTGTGCATGTGCACGAGGAGGTGGTGGTGTCAGTTGCAATGGTTTGGGGAAGAAGGCTGGTGGCCCGGAGCACTGCTCGGGGGATTGGGAAGAAAACTCGAAGCTGAACTCGTGATGGTTTGGCATGATATCGGGTTAGTTTTAAGACATAAAATTTTTTTTTGAAAAAATCCTCACACGGGTCGAATTGACTAGAAACTCGAAGTGGGGAAGTGTTGTTCTCAGGGGTAACTCGGGGAAGGTCTCGGGTCAGGCCTAAAAACAGTAAAGATTTAAGTTTTGAAAATTTTGAAACATGAGTTTAAAATTTGTTTTTGAAATAATTATCTGAAATAAATGAAGTATTTAAAAAAACTTAGATTTTAAAAGAAAAATTGTTTAAGAAATTAACTTGATAAAATATTTGAAGAGTAAATCAAATATTTAAATTTTTAACTTAAAACAAAAATTCTTTATAATGATTATATGATGATTTGAACAATTAAAATTTGTAATTATTTTATAATTAAAGTTGATAAATTAAAGAATGATTAATTAATGAAAGTAATTAAGATTTAATTAATTCATAGTTAAGAATAATTTAATCATTGATTTGCAATTAATAAAATAATTGTGTGGTTAATACACTTAATCATATTCACCCAAATTGGAGATGATTGACTATCATCAAATATTCTGTACTGAATTGATATTTATGTTGTGATACTGTGATTGCTTTATGACTTGTGATTTGTCCCTATATGTATGTGAAAACCTTTTTGCCCTTAAAACGGTATTTAAACTTCGATGCGACAGGGAGTCGGATTTCAGTTAGTTATCCGAAACCCACATCGAACCCTGAATTTAAATCTTTGCGATTGATATGCTCACGTGTTTTAAAAATTTATCGATCACTATTCAGTTTAGCCGGGAGAGGACCTTTGTGTCATATAACCCATTCCGAATAGTGATACGTCGTAATGAATAGCATTTGAAGACCGGTGTTGAAGACCGGGTATTTATGAAAACGATAGGATGACCTATCGATTGTCTCTGCACTGAGGTACTCCGGTATAGAGATTCCCTAAGTGATGGGAAGTCCGATCGGGGTTGTGGATACTCGAATTTGCAAGGGCTTCTTCCTTTATTGGACGAACTACCTTCGGTTCTGTTCGAACCCGGAACAGAGTTGTATGGTTGTATGTCTAACACTACACTTTAAGATATAAAGCTGATTTCTTTCAAATACATTCCTGATGGTGGCGGAGAATTTATTCTCTTAGCTTAACACCCTTCTCTGAGACGTACGAGCTCAGAGGTTATGTAGTTGAAGGTTATCAGTGATACACTCCCAATTTGGTAGTGTGGCATGCTGAGTGTTGCTGTGTGTTGATGGTCATTTACTGATCATTTGTTGATCAAAGCATGGCTTTGTGAAAAAACGTAGCTTTGTGGACGAGACCTCATCAAACCTCACAAACCGGAAATGGTCGAAACATGAAAGATGCGACAAGGTTATGAGGGTCGCTCCCTTTAGGGTATGTCATTTCCTTCTGGAAAAATGTGATATTATGGTATGGAGCCCTGATATTTACCTATGTGGTTGCTCTAATCTCATTTACTGTGTGATTGTTGCTGTGTGATCGTGGGCCCTCGGATAAAGGTCCCAAAGGACCAGGGGGTGGCATATTCGTGTAGTAGTTACCTAGTGTAAGAGGTAACCCGGCCTTGTGTTGGCAGAGAGCTAGTTAGTTCTCGGGACATCCATCTAGAGGCGTACCTCACTACAAGAAAATAAGTTATTAATAACGCCATTTAATAACGCATTATTCTAAAGCGTTATTGTTTACTTTTAGTTATCTATCCTTTTGTTTTGTACAGTACAAGTGTAACGCTTTGGCACCAAAAATTTTGTCTCCCTCCAAAAAAAACTTAACTTGTTTGGTCTCCCTCCCAAATAACACTTAACAATTTCGTCTCCCTCCCAAAACGAAATAACCCTAATCGACGTTCTCTTCTATCTCCAATCACCGAACTTAAGCCATTCTATTCCATCTTTGATCTTCAACAATTCGCTCTTCAGCAGTTGTGAAGTCGACGACGCCTAGAATCCTAATCTCCAATCTTCGATTCCGCTCTTCATTAATATCTGCTAGATTCGATGTTCATTTAATTACATGTTTACGATACTCCTAGCAACGATGTACAGTTTACAGAAGATACTTATATAAACATAAACGAATTCAAGCCTACCGTTACTGATTTTGATTTGGTGGATGATTTGATGGTTTATTTTGATGCAACAGGATAAGATTTTGATCCTTTAAGCGCAGATCAATCAGACATTAACAATCCTATAGTTAATTTAGGGGTAATTTCAAATTATTGATTGCTTAAAAAATACACGATGGAAACACTTATTTCCTGAATGTCAATTAAATTGCAGGTTGATGGAAGAAATTGCCCTACTGGCAAGAAGGAGTGTATAGAGACTCCTGGAACAAATATGGGAATGAGTGCACCATCTCCAGAATTCTAGATGCTGCCAATCCAATGGAAAAGACTAGTAAGAATGACATGATTGCCACGGGTTTTATTTTTGGTTATTAGCAAACCAGTGATTTTCTTGCTAGGACTAGTTTTGTTCTGTTCAAATTTTCCATATTCAAGTTTTTAATTTGGTAGAAGTACACTTGATGTTACTAAATTTTGTTAGTGTAGATAAAAAAACTAGTGGTTGACATCACGAAATGAATTAAATGATATGCTCTTTTTCTCACATAACTAAAATGAAAATATATTATTTGTTACATGTGCAAGCAAATGAAGGTTGGAACAAGTCATTTAGAAAGCATGTTCTGGGCATGCTGGGCTCGATTTCTGCACTACCTGCAATGGTTGTTGCTGATTCGTGTAAAGGCAAAGGTATTCAGATATCGAGTAGCGACAACAACTCATCTATTCATGTTTCTGTGGGTATGATCATGTATCCTAAGCTCTGATGCATATTTAATTACATGTTATACACAGGATTTAGTTCTGTCCATTTGATGTGTACCTCATTGTTTTCCTTTCAAATTGGGTTTGCATATGAATCAACTATGTTTGAATGGTGCTTCTTTGTCCTGATTGTTGGTTACGTTGATTTATTTTGTGTTTGCTTTCATTTTCCAATTTGGACAGTAGAAGTTTTGAATCATTTTATTCTCACTTTGAACAGTTCACTTATTTGAAAGGTTTAAATTGATTTATCATCGATTTCAACAGTTCGGTAAGTTTATTACATCCAACCCATCGAGTGCTTTATTCTAATAAATCAGTTTTTACTATTATTCTGCGAATACAGTACCGCTCTGTATATACTATATAAGGCCGATGCCTATATATGACGTAGAGCAAGATGACATACAAAAACTACTTCAGTTATGCAGGCTGCTGCTACAAATATTATCGTACAATAGTCAAATCACTGCTAGGTGAAAACCATTTTTTTGACATACAGGTTCGAGGCAATGATTCTAGTGGAACTAGAATTGCCTACACATTAGCGGTTGAAAATCAACCCCAACGCCATAAAAGAGTTGCTCAGTCGAGGAAGCAAGCTCTCTATTGGTTTCTAACCCATAATAGGTTGCAAGACGGTGCAACATGAGAGTCAAGAACATAGAGTTCAAGGTAGGGGACGTGGTGCTCAAAGGAGTCTTCCTACATCTTGGAGCATTCACTCAATCAAAATTAGAATAACCCTACCCACTTAAAAGAAGATAAATGATGGCTCATACAAGCTTATAAGAATCAGTAGGGCTTATTGCCAAGGCGGGCTCTAGGAGACCTGTAAGGCAACCGAATCGGGCATCCCCCCACGGCCGGGTAACCATCGTCAAAGAAGAAGCAAATAGAGAAATAGTAAAATTAAAATTAATAAATTATTACATGAAACTAAAATAAATGTTGCTCTAGTTAGGTTGGCTATGCGGTAGACTTCTCTATCAAGAGGTATTCTTGAATTGTGACAAAACTAATTTTGTTATTCCTATCATTTTTCCTTACTAAGGGAAAAAATAGTTTTGCCTGGGGTAACCCCTATCTCAGGGTCGGGCCTGTTTATTGCCTTGATATTGAAATAGTAAGCAGTATGCTGGTAATTTGGGTAGACTAAAGATGAGCAATGATGTTCCAATACGTCTACACATGTATGGTAGACTCTTACAAATCCCGTTTTAAAGGCATGCTCTGAATGTTACTTAGAATATCTCTAAAAGCTGCATGAATGACAACTTCTATCTTTTAGATTTATTTATTTAGTTATGTGTTTTGATTTTTCTCCTCTTTTCTTATTGGACAATGTATTTATGAAGTATTAATTAATAAATAAAGTCCTATTTTGCAACATTTTCATATGTTGCAACTACATTTAGCAATGTCTAGACTTGCTACTATTGCAACGTATAGAAAAGTAGAGTAAGGGGTACCACTCAACTAACTCTATAGGAGTAAATTTTAGCTACCAACCTTTATATTCTTCATTAACAATCACATGTACATAAGTCAAAATTTTCCCAGTTATTACCTAGAGTATGCGCCGCGCCAGTTCTTTGATTCTATAAAACAATGAGTGGCCTAAATTCCACTTACCGACGGTTTTTCTTAGTCACTCACACTCTCATAGTTAGAAATTTTAATCTTATAAAGTTGTATTCTAGGTCAGTGATTAGTGAAACTGAAACTAAGTCCTTCATCGACAATCACTTGTGTGCTAGTTAGAGTTCAACCAATGATTCTTCGGAGTTAGCTCATGAGAAAGACTCTTGACTCCATGAGTCGATAGTTTCCAAAATATGCTTGGTGATGGTTCTGCTTGATCACTCGCTTAAATATGTGTAGATATTTGAAATTGGTTTCACATATATGCTTTAAATCTGTAGCCAACAAAATTAAAGCAACATAACTAATGAGTATAAGCATGTCCAGTGATTTTCTGGAGCCCATTAGTGAGCGAGATTAGTCTTGGTGAAATGATGAGTTCAGATCCAAGCCATGCTTCGCTTATGGTTCTTGATGACTGTATCCATATATGTACGGAGTCTTAACATAGCTTTTGACTTGGCAATGCATGCTCTGGATACAACCTAATGGAATTAAAATACTTATTAGAAGCCAAACATTAAGGAAAGATAAAGGCTTATAGAGTTCAAGCTTATTATCCATATAGAAGAACAAGATGGATTTTTTCATTTTTCAATTATTATGGATACAAGCAAGTAATGTTAGACTGAAATCTGATCGCTAGCATCGAGTATTTTAGATACTAATATTCTACTGCTATGGTAAGCATCGATGTAAAGGTAACATCACCAATGTTTAAATGATTTTTATTTTGGTTGTCTTTTTCTTAACTTTCCATAAACAAGAGCATGCTTAAGATATATAAGTTTAAATCAATAGAATTGTGCATGTATATAGTTTGACGAGGTATGGCAACACCATAAATCCATTACAAAACCTGATACAGTAACAAATAAACCTGATAAGTGTTAAATAATTTTGCAGAGTACTCTAAGATTGTGCGAGGACAAAGTAAATAGAGTTGCTAAGGTATAGCCACATGTTCTCTGACTTGTAAATCTGCTTATATTATCTCTCATATGTATGAATTATTGAAGTTGCATCTTTTGAATACTAAAATGATATATGGCTTAGGTGGGTAATTCAATTTTGCCGCTATATACCATTTTAGATTGATGCGCTTTCTCGATATTTAAGTTGCCAATTTGGATGATGATGGCATAGTCAGGCAAACTTTTCATTTATCTTCGTTCATTGCAAAATAATAATACTAATAATAATACGTGCTTTTGGATTTTCTATTTTTCATTTTTTCACAGCCTTGCAGAGTTTGTGGTGTACAAGTGAAAAGAGATGGGGATAATCAAACATGAGGATATTGCACTTTTGATGCTGGAATTTAAGAAACTTAATATGGATCGGTCCGGTGTCATATCAACTGCTGATGTTCTTGCACAATCTGAGGTTAGTACCGTTTTTCAAAGACATGTAAATCATTGTTTGACCTACATCAGTCCCATACATCAGTCCAACAAGTCCGCGTGTCGGATCTCTTCCTATATGACATGTCCAGTACATCTCTTGAATCTAAGTCTGCTAAACTTGCGCCTTCCAAAATTGCAGCCATCAGATTCTTCTGGATTCATTTAGTATGAATATCATTTCTCATATTAAAATTTGTTACATTATAAAAATATAAGATTATGAATCATATTATAAACAATCATGATGTCTAGTGAATTGAATAACAGTAGTTCACAGGAAACTACCATTTTTTAATCTTTATTTGCATAAATGTATCAAAACAAGCAATGTTTAGCAACGAATATGTTACTTATGCAAAAGCTTTACATAAAAGTCCTTGATAATGCAAATATGGAGTAATTTGTATATGTAATTAAGTAGTTTTTTCTTGTCAATTTAAATGTGATTAGATGTTTTATTTTATAGAGTGGATTTAGCACATGTTACCATTCAAATGTTTTAGAATCATTTGGTGTCTAATTTTATTTTCTCCAGCTTGTAACTTAGAGGAGGAGTGAACTATAAATCTAATGTTGGAGATGCTCTTAGTTACTGAATTAGATGTTGGATATATTTTTGCCCCTTGTGCAACTAAAAGACTCAAAATTGTTGCATCAATATGTATGATTTCAACTATGCTACTAAAACCAGCCTAAACAGGGAACGAGTGTATACGGGAACAATAACAGCCTTTTAAATCATAATAGCCCCGTTATCACAAATGTCCTAACATCTCTTCAGACTATTTAGTTGCTTTGTTAGCCAGAAAATGGAAACCCTGCCTCATCACATCATGTTTTTAATGTGCGAAGAATGTTTCTTTGGGTATCGCCATAGCCCAATAAGAATTGTTTTCTTTTGAAATATTTATATTAATTATGCACTAATTTGGTATTGACATCAAACAATATAACCAAGTTCTAAATTTAGATGAATAACAATTTATTTTCTATTAGAGCACATTTCCATTTTGTTCCCAACTTAAACTAGTGTCCTTTCTTCATAACAAGAAGCATCTTGCCTTTTTTTTAGGTGATCGGAGCGGTAAGGTTCATGGACCAAAGGTTGGAGCTACCGAAAGACTTGGATCCTCGATGGGCTTCAATTATTGAGAGTTGTTGGCATTGGTAATGTCCATCTGAGTAGCTATTTTATTATGTTGTTCTTATGCAATTATGTGCTTTTATGTAATATTATACTCAACTTTTACATAAATGCAGGGATCCAAAAGAACGGCCTTCATTTCAAGAACTACTAGAATGGTTTAAACGATTGCAGATGAAATTTGCTGCACAATCTCAATTGCAGCGGTCACAGAATGCTACTAAAGTAAAAGATACGGACTAGGTACTTTACTGTAATTAAGAGATTGATCAGTAACAAAGAAACATGCTTCTCAGCCAAAATAATGATTACGGGAAATGGTTTGCTGCATGAAGGGAGAATGTGGGGGTGAATGTAGATTTGTTGTTATGTACTATTATTGTTCCTTTCTTGTATGTACTTTTATGTTTTCTTAGCTGTATGCAAATGTACATACATTTGAGGTTGCAGGTGTCGCTAACCTTTTGTATTTGTAAAACAATTGTTAGAAGATTGCCCAATTTATTGTATAAAGAAGAATGCGTATTCATTTCACGAGATTTAGTTTTGTCAGCAGCAAGATATGGTCTTGAGATGTGGATGATTTCCAATTCCGTTGAGATTTAGCTGTATTATAGCGGCTACAATGAGCTATTGAATAAATATTTTATAGCGGTAAAATGGTGTTATAAAGATTTCCAGTTCTGTTGAGATTTAGCTGTATTATAGCGGCTATAATGAGCAATTGAATTAACGTACCATAGCGGCGAATTTGCGTTATAAAACTAAGCTCAACCATAGCGGCATATTTTGTGTTATAAATACTCAACAGTTTTTTATAACATGTCGATATACAGTGCTTATTAAACCGCTATGGTTGTGATTAATAGCGGCTATATGTCGCTATAAAAGACACTTTTTGTTGTAGTGCCTATGTGGCAGTAGGAAGTTCCTTAGCCTGACCATTTGTTGGAAAATCCAAAGAAACAATACGAGCCCTTTACGATTGCAGTTGTATAACCTGTCTCCTCAGGCGGCAGCTATAGCAGGCATAATATAATGGTACCTATGCTGGCTAAGATTAATATTGTATTTTCGAAAGGATTTTCACACTATGCACTAATAATAATATCAAAAGAGTTTCTTTTGCGTAGTAAGCATGTTTGACTATCATAAGAAGAAATCTCCTCCAAGTCTGCGATTGCATTGTGTGTGTGGTGGGAGGTCTTATGGTAGTTTCATTTTCCTAAAACATTGCGGATTTCAATGTTTAAAATTCTTTTATTGTTTGTTTAAAGATAAACTTCTTTTGTTTACTCATACAAGTCCCATGACTGACCCAGAGTTTATTGTTTCTTTTCTAAACTCTGGGTGCCCATCATTTCCACATGGGCAGCCTAGTAGCAGGTTTTCCGTGCTTTCGTGTTAGCTGGATTTTGGAGTCTTTTGGGTTTAGAAGCTATCAGATTTTGGGAAGCTTTTGTCTTGGATATCTTTTGAAGTGCTTAGAGTTCTGAAGACCTTATCCAAGTAGATGTATGTTGGAACTTTCTGGAAGACTCTGTTGTGTTAGGTTGTGGTGTTATTATCTTTCTGTTATTGTATCTATATGTAGTGTTCTAGTATGGATGACATATGTATTATGATACTCTGATGTAGTAATGGATATCATGATAATGTTGTTTCTGTGATGTATGATATTCGGTTTATTTCTGCTGTTTATATTCATCTGATGTTGTTATAAGCTCCGCCGATTTGAAGTTTAACGTTTGAATATCTGACAGTAGAATACAAGTGAGGTATTTGATGTTGATTTTCGAAAGCTGGATTTCAGGATTGTGACATTTGGTATCAGAGCTGAAGGTTGAGTAAGAACTTTAGCTATGGAGTATAACACATTAGATGGCTCATTAGAGATAGGGCAAAGTATACCCTAGAATGAGTATAACCCGAAACCTTGAATTTTCCTAGTCTATTTCTTTTAACTGCTGATATTCCTTGAGATATTTTGTCCGTGGATCTAAATCCAGTTTTCTTACTAATTACAGATAGTAAGAATGAGTGGACGAAGAGGAAGAGCTAGGGGTCAAGGGAATGCCACAACAGCTAATCAAATTCCAACAACAGCAGAAGCAGCAATGCCTACTCAGCATCAGCCGAATCTGGCTGATTTATATAAGAATTTCTTGAAGCTTGGTGGTAAGCCATTTACCGGCAAGGAGTCGATTATTGAGGCCCAAGCATGGATCAGATCATGTGAAAAAATCTTTAGAGGGCTAAAGTTGGAAGACGATCAGATGCGACTCATAGCTTCTTGGCAACTTTAAGAAGAAGCCTTAGCAAGGTGGGAGACAGCCACTATGGATAAACCAGAAGATGAGTTTTCTTGGGAGAAATTTAAAGAAGTATTTGAGAAGCGCTATATGCCATCAGCTAGGATTTCTCGTATGTATCAGGAATTTATGGACTTGAAGCAAGGAAGTTTGTCATTTGAGGAGTATCTAAACAAATTCAATGAATTATCTCGCTTCGGTCCAGAATTGGTGAACACACCTTTGAAGACGAATGAAAGGTTCATTCGTGGGATGAACAAAAAGTACCATAAAAGGATGACAGCACAGGTCAAAGAATATTTTTCAGAATTGGTTGATATGGGTTATCGATATGCTACACTTGACATGCAAGAAGCCCCGGTGGAGAAAGGAAGTTCGAACAATCAAAATTGGAAGAAGAGGAAGTTTGGAGGCAAGAAACCATGGCAGGGTAAGGAGAAGAAGAAGAGCAATCAAGGAAGCTCGGAAGAGAATGTTACTTGCTTTAATTGTTCGGAAAAAGGGCATTACTCAACTAATTGTACGAAGCCTAAGAAATAAGCGAATAAATTCGTTCAAGCAAAGCCCAGGAAATGTTATGCTTGTCAGGAAGAGGGACATGAAGTCAAAGACTGTCCAATGATGAAGCAAGCTCAGGTAGCAAAGGTGTACACAGTCAAAGATCAACCTGCGTCCTCCAAAACAGGAAAGGGGAAGGGAGTTCTGGAAGGTAACCTTACTATTTATGGTAGCATTGTTAGAATTTTGTTTGACACTGGTGCTACGCATAGTTTTATCTCTCAACAAGTTGTAAATGAATTAAACCTTGAACCTGATTTTGTCGACGAGCCAATTTGCGTAAAGAATCCAGTAGGTGGCCCAGCGAACCTTTGTCTTCGATGTAGAGACGTTCCTATCTCATATTCTTGTTACCAATTCCCTATTGGTCTCTTTGTCCTTGATTTTAGCAAGTTTGAAGTCTTACTCGGAATGGATTGGATTACGAAATACGAAGCCAAATTGGATTGTAACAATCGATTGATTTCGATCAAAACCAAATTTTGAGATTTTATTGAGATTTCTTGTGAGGACCCTGGTCCTAAAAGAGAAGGGTTGATGTATAATTTGGGATATTCAGAACCCAGTTTGGAGTCCATACCCATTGTTAAATATTTTCCAGACGTGTTCGAAGAAGTGAAATCCTTTCCTCCACATCGAGAAATAGAATTCAGAATTGACTTAGTTCCAAACGCTCGTCCTGTCGTTCACGCAAGTCGCAGGATGGCGCCCAGAGAAAGGGTTGAATCAAACTAATGATCTGCTAAGCAAAGGATTAATTCGTCCTAGTGTTTCTGAATGGGGTTCAGCCGTCGTGTTTGTTGCTAAATCGGACGGATCTTTGAGATTGTGTGTAGACTACCGCGATCTCAATAAGCAGACTCTCAAGAATAAATTTCCTCTGCCTAGAATTGATGATTTGTTTGATCAATTGCATGGCGCTCGTTTCTTTTCGAAGATGGATCTAGGCCAGGGATTCCATCAATTACGAATTGCCGAAGATTGTGTTCATTTGACCGCTTTCAGGGGTCCTAATATGTTCTACGAATGGTTAGTCATGCCTTTCGGGCTAACTAATGCTCCAACATACTTCGTAGACCTTATGACTCGTGTATTCCGGGAAGTATTGAATAAATTTGTGCTTGTATTTATTGATGATATCCCGATTTATTCCAAAACTGAAGAGGAGCATGCTGAACATCTCAAAATTGTTTTGGAAATATTAAGAAGAAATATCCTATTCACCAAATTTTCTAAATGCCATTTTTGGGTCAAAGAAGTTAAATTTCTTAGCCATATTGTTAATGAAGAAGGAATTTCTGTTGATCCTAGCAAGATTTCATCTATTCTAGACGGGAAACGACCCACAACTCCGAAAGAAGTTCGAAGTTTTCTGGGTTTAGCAGGTTATTATCGGAAGTTTGTTCAGGACTTTTCTAAGATAGCTAGTCCATTGACTAAAATAACAATGAAGAATGCAAAATTTAACTGGACTCCGAAATGTGACGAAGCTTTTCAGGAGTTGAAAAAGAGATTAACCACCGCTCCTATTCTCGCGATTATCAACGGGAACCAGGGTTTATCTGTTTATACCGACGCTTGTGGTGATGGGGTAGGTGCAGTATTAATGTAGAATGGGAAGGTAATTGCCTACGCGAGTAGACAATTACGTCCACATGAAAGAAACTACCCAACACATGATTTGGAACTTCTAGCTGTTATCTTCGCTTTAAAAATATGGCGACATTATCTTCTGGGTAAGAATCTCCTTCAGCTTTCTAAAAGAAAATTTTAAAGTTCGAATTAACTTAACATATACGTATACTTAATAAATTCTTCTGTTATAGGTGAAAAATTCGAATTATTCACCGACCACAAATCTTTGAAATACCTCTTCACCTAGAAAGATCTAAATCTGCGACAACAACGTTGGTTAGAATTTCTGGCATCTTATTATCTGGATATTCTGTATACACCCGGGAAGGCCAATGTAGTTGCCGACGCCTTGAGTAGGAAGCATGCTATTCTTGCTCACCTTGTCATTACTCCTACTCTTCTTAAGAAAATTGCCAGCAAACAAAAAGAAGATGAGTTTCTTCATCAAATTTATGATAAAATGCATCGTGGTGAAAATACTAGTTTTGAAGTCGATGCCAATAAAGTTATAAGATTGAAAGGAAGAATTTGTGTCCCAAATATTCCGGAGCTAAAACGAGAAGTTTTGGACGAATGTCACAAGTCTAAACTTTGCATCCATCCAGGAGTTAACAAGATGTATCGTGATATCAAAAGAAATTTCTGGTGGAAGACAATGAAAAGGGACATATCTATATATGTGAGTCGCTGTGCTACTTGCCAACAAATTAAAAGCGATCAAAAGAAAATGGCGGGTTTACTTCAGCCTTTAAAAGTACCGAAGTGGAAATGGGACCAAGTATCGATGGATTTCATCAACGGGTTGCCTCGTTCTCGGAAAGGGAATGAAGCAATTTGGGTCATTGTGGACCGTTTGACTAAGACAGCCCATTTCTTGCTAGTAAAATCTACCCGCACGGCAGCAAGCTTAGCCGCGTTGTATGTGAAAGAGATTGTCCGTCTCCACGGTATTCCTAGCAACATAGTGAGTGATCGTGACCCGATCTTCACTAGTAGATTTTGGGAGGCATTCACAGACGCATTAGGAACAAAACTGAATTTCAGCACTACTTATCACCCACAATCTGATGGGCAGACTGAAAGGGTTAACCGAATTTTAGAAGACATATTGCGTGCTTTTATACTTGATTTTGGTGGTTCTTGGGAGGACCATTTACATCTGGTCGAGTTCTCTTATAATAACAGCTATCAGGCCAGTATAGAGATGGCTCCTTTTGAAGCTTTATATGGTCGTCCGTGTCGATCACCTACATGCTGGATTGAGGCGGGTGATAGACTCGTCCTTGGACCAGATATGATTAAAGAAGCCACTGAAAATGTTGATTTTATATGAAAGAAGTTAATAACTTCTCAAAGCCGCCAAAAGAGCTATTATGATCGCAGAAGAAGAGATTTAGAATTTCAAGTTGGGGATTCCGTTTTTCTCAAAGTATCTCCAATGCGAGGTGTATTGAGGTTTGGAAAGACCGGTAAGCTGGCACCGTGGTATATTGGTCCTTTTACTATTTTGGAGAGGATCGGTTCCTTAGCCTATCGAGTGCAACTGCCCAGCTGGTTATCTGGTGTGCATGATGTGTTTCACATTTCTAGCCTTCGGAAATATGTGCACGATCCAGACTGTACTATTGAAGAAGCTGCTCAGCAGGATCTCGAAATCACTCCCAATTTAACGGTTAGAAGAGAACTAATAAAGATTGTAGATCGTGATGAAAAGCACTTGAGAAACAAAGTTGTAAAACTGGTTAAAGTGCAATGGAGTGGCGATCCAAAGGACTGCACTTGGGAAACTGAAGATAGTATGCAGAAATTATATCCCAATTGCAGAGTGGATATCTCGGCTTAAACTGGTAAGCCATTTCTCTATCTTTTTCTGAATTCGTGTATTCTTTGTTTGTTTTTCTCCCTCTTTCAAATTTCGAGGACGAAATTTTCTTAAGGAGGGGATATTGTAACATCCCAAAATTTTGAATTTCAAATTCGGTAAATTGTTTGAACTTTTGAAATTTAATTTGAAACGTTTCAAAAGAAATAAAATATTATTAATATTAATATTACAAAGATATATGGATAAATAAAATATTTGGTAGTTTAAGCTTTACATAGATAAATAAAGTAAAAATATATAACAAACAAGAATTTGTGTTAAACTATAAAATAAAAAATATGTGATGAATTAAATATTGATAGTTAACTTTAAATAGAAGTAAAAATTCAAGAGTATGTTTGTAATAAAATCACATGGTTATAAAATGACATATGAAATACATACAAGTTGCATGTAAATTATGCAAACCAGGAAACAATAATGCATACAAAGATCAAATAGCATAAGTGTGTTTGCTGGGAGTTGTATGCAAACAAGAAGATAACATAAAAAACAAAAAAATGTATGCAAGGAAATATCTTTTAATAAAACAAAATTGTACTTACAAAAATAAAATAGAATTGTATGTTAACAAGGATGGAAACATGCATTTAATGCCATCACCTCTAGCACAAAGAAGAAAATCATATCAGCCTCTAAATGAAAATTTCTCTGACCAAATAAAAGAAATATCTTGTACTTTTATATTCATCAGCCTGTACACAATTTTGATATATATCAACTTCCATATTCTTGTTCGTTCAAACATAACATAGTAAAACTGAGAAAAAATATATAAGTATCACCATATTTTCAAACTCAAGATCATTTAACAAAACAAAACAGAGAAAAAATTTTAAAAGCAGATCTTTTGTAGGGTTTCAAAACAAAAGGCAGTTCTCTGTTTCAAGGAAAATTTCAAGTGAGTAAACTTACTATTTTAAATTTGAAATCTAAGTATTTAGTTCATAAAATCTTGAGCTTTGCTGTATATTGAAGAAAATTTTGTTCTGTATGCTTTCTGGTTACTGGAAACTCTTATATGGTCTGTTCTTCAATATTTTTGTTTCAGAGCAAAGGAAAGTAGGAAAATTTAAATACATCTTTCCACAAACATCTTAAATTTGAGATTTTGAACAAAAATAAGTTAGTTTGAATCTAAACCATGACCCAAAAATGGTTTTAAGCTAAAAAAATGAAACATTTGACTCTATAACCTAAGTTTCACAGTAAATATGAAACTTTATGATGAATTCAAGTATTTTAAAACATTGATTCGATTGTATAACTTGAATGAACTTACTAAGATAGGATTTTTAAAATTAATATGATGATTTTTAAGTAAGTATCCCAAGAGTAGTTCACGGTTGAACAAAATTTGTTCTTTTTCCATTTTTCTGATGATTGATGAAATATCGGATGATGGAATTTGGTTTAAAGCTAGTTTATGAATCAATGGTTTCAGGAAAATTGTCAAAAAAAATTTCTATTGTTTGAATTGATGAGTCGAGAACAATTTAGGGTTTAAGAACCCATTTCTGTCGTGTTCGAAAATGATGATGCTGCGCCGTCCACAGGTGATCGGACTTCGTGCCTCCGGTACCAATCGCTGCGTTGCACGTCGATGAAGCTTCGGTCCAAATTTCGTGGCCTCTGACGATCAGAGGAGTCGGGGCGAAGCGATTTTCCGATGATGTGTTGAAGGGTCGTTTGGGTCTAGATGGCTCGATCCTGCTTTTGCAAATAAATTTGAATTCTGGGTGTTGTTGTGGATTCGAGGGGTGAAGGTTGACTTGTTGGTGGTCTTGGCTCCGACCATCGGCGGCGGTTTCAGCTGTGCATGTGCACGAGGAGGTGGTGGTGTGACTGGTGTCAGTTGCAATTGTTTGAGGAAGAAGGCTGGTAGCCCGGAGCACTGCTCGGGGGATTGGGAAGAAAACTCGAAGCTGAACTCGTGATGGTTTGGCATGATATAAGGTTAGTTTTAAAACTTAAACAAAAATTTTGAAAAAATCCTCACACGGGTCGAATTGACTAGAAACTCGAAGCGGGGAAGTGTGGTTCTCGGGGGTAACTCGAGGAAGGTCTCGGGTCAGGCCTAAAAACAGTAAAGATTTAAGTTTTGAAAATTTTGAAACATGAGTTTAAAATTTGTTTTTGAAATAATTATCTGAAATAAATGAAGTATTTAAAAAACTTAGATTTTAAAAGAAAAATTGTTTAAGAAATTAACTTGATAAAATATTTGAAGAGTAAATCAAATATTTAAAATTTTAACTTAAAACAAAAATTATTTATAATGATTAAATGATGATTTGAATAATTAAAATTTGTAATTATTTTATAATTAAAAGTTGATAAATTAAAGAATGGTTAATTAATGAAAGTAATTAAGATTTAATTAATTCATAGTTAAGAATAATTTAATCATTGATTTGCAATTAATAAAATAATTGTGTGGTTAATACACTTAATCATATTCACCCAAATTGGAGATGATTGACTATCATCAAATATTCTGTACTGAATTGATATTTCTGTTGTGATACTGTGATTGCTTTGTGACTTGTGATTTGTCCCTATATGTATGTGAAAACCTTTTTGCCCTTAAAACGGTATTTAAACTTCGATGCGACAGGGAGTCGAATTTCAATTAGTTATCCAAAACACACATCGAACCCAGAATTTAAATCTTTGTGATTGATATGCTCACGTGTTTTAAAAATTTATCGATCACTATTCAGTTTAGCCGGGAGAGGACCTTTGTGTCATATAACCCATTCCGAATAGTGATACGTCATAATGAATAGCATTTGAAGACCGGTGTTGAAGACCGAGTATTTATGAAAACGATAGGATGACCTATCGATTGTCTCTGCACTGAGTTGCTCCGGTATAGAGATTCCCTAAGTGATGGGAAGTCCGATCGGGGTTGTGGATACCCGGATTTGCAAGGGCTTCTTCCTTTATTGGACGAAGTGCCTTCGGTTCTGTTCGAACCCAAAACAGACTTTTATGGTTGTATGTCCGACACTACACTTTGAGATATAAAGCTGATTTCTTTCAAATACATTCCTGTTGGTGGCGGAGAATTTATTCTCTTAGCTTAACACTCTTCTCTGAGACGTACGAGCTCAGAGGTTATGTAGTTGAAGGTTATCAGTGATACACTCCCAATTTGGTAGTGTGGCATGCTGAGTGTTGCTGTGTGTTGATGGTCATTTACTGATCATTTGTTGATCAAAGCATGGCTTTGTGAAAAAGCGTAGCTTTGTGGACGAGACCTCATCAAACCTCACAAACCAGAAATGGTTGAAACAGGAAAGATGCGGCAAGGTTATGAGGGTCGCTCCCTTTAGGGTATGTCATTTCCTTTTGGAAAAAGGTGATATTATGGTATGGAGCCCTAATATTAACCTATGTGGTTGCTCCAATCTCATTTACCGTGTGATCGAGGGCCCTTGGATAAAGGTCCCAAAGGACCGGGGGGTGGCATATTCGTGTAGTAGTTACCTAGTGTAAGAGGTAACCCGGCCTTGTGTTGGCAGAGAGCTAGTTAGTTCTTGGGACGTCCATCCAGAGGCGTACCCATGTGGCAGTAGGAAGTTCCTTAACCTGACCATTTGTTGGAAAATCCCCAGAAACAATACGAGCCATTTACGATTGTAGTTGTATAACCTGTCTCCTCAGGCGGCAGCTATAGCAGGCATAATATAATGGTACCTATGCTGGCTAAGATTAATATTGTATTTTCGAAAGGATTTTCACACTATGCACTAATAATAATATCAAAAGAGTTTCTTTTGCGTAGTAAGCATGTTTGACTATCAGAAGAAGAAACCTCCTCCAAGTCTGCGATTGCATTGTGTGTGTGGTGGGAGGTCTTATGGTAGTTTCACTTTCCAAAAACATTGCGGATTTCAATGTTTAAAATTCTTTTGTTGTTTGTTTAAATATAAACTGTTTTGTTTACTCATACCAGTCCCATGACTGACCCGGAGTTTATTATTTCTTTTCTAAACTCTGGGTGCCCATCATTTCCACACGGGCAGCCCAGTAGCAGGTTTTCCATGCTTTGGTGTTAGCTGGATTTTGGAGTCTTTTTGGTTTTAGAAGCTATCAGATTTTGGGAAGCTTTTGTTTTGGATATCTTTTGAAGTGCTTAGAGTTCTGAAGACCTTATCCAAGTAGATGTATGTTGGAACTTTTTGGAAGACTTTGTTGTGTTAGGTTGTGGATTTATTATCTTTCTGTTATTGTATCTATATGTAGTGTTCTAGTATGGATGACATATGTATTATGATACTCTGATGTAGTAATGGATATCATGATAATGTTGTTTCTGTGATGTATGATATTCGGTTTATTTCCGCTGTTTTTATTCATCTGATGTTGTTATAAGCTCCGCCGAACTGAAGTTTGACGTTTGAATATCTGACAGTCGAATACAAGTAAGGTATTTGATGTTGATTTTCGAACGCTGGATTTTAGGATCTTGACAATAACATTGACAAATACATTAGTATATTTTTATATATTCATGTTCATGTACGTTAGATAGCATTTGATACTGATATTACATTAAATCAATATGGACTGTGCATTTAAATATGATAGAAATACTGTGCTTTTGGTATTGATATTACATTAAATCAATATTGATTATGCAACTCAATTAGGGAGATGAAAGTGTAATTGTCAGCAAACGTAAATTATCAGGACATGTATGTAATTCTAACTGTTGACCATTATACTTATTTGCAGGTAATTAGCATTTCCGAAGTAAAGAACAACTGCATCAAAGAATTGCCGGTAATTAAGCCATGAACAAGACTAACTGTTATATATTATAATATTTTGTTCATACTAGTTGTGTAGACTTGTTTGTAAATGGTTGTGGTATGTGAATTCGCTTATTTTGTCGAAATACTATTATTGAAATGATTATGGATATTATACTTGATTATGCGATTAACGTGTTTTTTCAATTATTTTAATATGATGATTATCGATATTGGTTTGAAAATGATAACTATGTGATTGATTGTTGGTTTTGATATGGCTATTATATATAAGTGATTGTCGGAAATGATACAAGCCATTAACAGTAAATACCGGCATTTAAAATGTGCTGTACATCAATCAATAAGTTTTAGTAGCCTTCCAAAATTGTACGGGAACAAATGCAATTACAAAAACACTACTAAAAAATGTAAATTTTGGTTGCATTTGGAAAATGCTGCAAAAAAAATTTTTGTAAGGTTTCAGAAACGCTACAATATGTTTGTTTTTGGTAGCGTTTACTACAACGCAACCAAAAACTTTCAGACTTTTAGTTGCATGTCGTGTTGCAGCGTTTACCGAAACGCTTCTAAAAGTTTTGGTAGCTTTTTTTAAGGCTACGAAATGACTTTTCTGGTGTAGTGCAAGCTCCTCCTATTATAATAGGCTGTGAGCATTATGTGGGCGACGGAAGTGCAAAGAGAAGGAAGAAGGAAGGAGGAAGAGAAGGTGGTTGCAAGGATGGGGTTTGGGTTGGGTTCTTGGATCTTGGTTGTTTGTGTGGTTAAAGGTGAGTTAGTACCTCACTTTTAATGAAAAAATATAACATGTATATGTTGCGTTTGATTATGTTTATGTTGATTGAATTGTTGTTAACTTATGTAAAACATTGGTTTGAATTCTTACTTTAAAAGTAAGTGACATATGTGATCCATGTGTATGGACTTGCACGAACTTGAAATGGACTTGAATGGACTTGTATGACATGAGAGAAGACCTTGAACAAAGCATATAGGTTATAGATGAACTTTGGTTTAGATCGTACTTGAATTTGGAAGTGCACTTATAGCGATGGTCATTATTTATGCAGTTTGGAATTGCCTTGTTTTTGGCGATTTCTATGGAATTTTGTAAAGAGATCCTTAAGTGTTTCTCAACATATTTGTAATGTTTTATATGTACATTTGTTGGTATTAAAAGTTTGAATGGTAAAAGGTTAAGTAACATCTTGAAAAGTGGCCAAAACTTCACTTGTGCAAAACTGTCCCGTTTAGCCTTGATTTTGGACTTTAAAAGGTTTGAAAAGATATTTAAATTTACATATTTTGTTTCATTCTTTTTATAAGTGTTTACTAACTCATATTAGAATATTTAAAATGTGGTTTGAGATATTTATGAATTTCTAAGAACTAGTTGTGAATTTTTAAAGAAGGGATATTTTGTTAAAATATATCTCTACTACTAATAATGTAAATTCCATCCATATAATTTCAAGGTGTCTTTTTGGAGTACCAAAAATACCCTCCACGCATTGTTCTTTTTGCATCCCATTCTGTTCTGTTTGTATCACAGTTTCGCATCATTCTCCTATACCGACTCTTATATCTCCCTCTACCGACGTAGATCTAATCCACATCCAAGCCGATTCAAGATCCATTGCTTCTCCAACGCCTTCTCCCACGACCGATCGATAGTTAGTCCAATGTGGTTCCCGATCCCATCTCCCTGATTGACCGATTGCTAAGTTGAGTATCTCCGCAATTTGCGTATCCATGCTATTTTGAAAGGTACCAATTTCTCAATTTCGCACTATCCAAATCAGCTCTTTAAATTTTATTGTAGAATGTTGAGTAGGATATTACTGGGAATGCTTATGAATCATGAAAACCAGTTCAAGCTGATTGACTTTCTATTCAAAAATATGGTCCAAAGGTTGGATCTGCATTTGTGTATCCATACAGACATGCAGACATCGATGCTAATTGTTTGAGAGATTTTTTGAAAACATATGTGTTTTTATACAGTCCAATCATGAAAACATACATGTTTTTATATGCTAATTGTTTGAAAAAACATGGTCCAATCATGAAAACATAGAGTTCGTGGACGCTAATTGTTTAAGAGATTATATATGTTTTTATCAAACATGCAGACATGGATGGTTTTTCCAGTATAATATGACTGCAAATCTATAGAACTTGATCCAAAGAGCACGTCTTTCATAACACATCTTTTGGCTTATATACATACTAATGTCTTTTTCTACTGCCTTTTTGTTCAAGCTTATAAGAATGAACTTGACCGCATTGATATTGGGATACACTACCATTGTGTTCTAACTTATTTTGCACTTCTTTCATGTAAAAATTGACATAAGTTTGGCTTCAACTTCCAATTTTGCTCCCTTTCAGGTGACAAAAATGGATACTGACAACAAAAATTGTGATAGTGGATTGCAATTGATGTCTGATATCAATATAAGAGATGAAAATAATTCATTATGCTTAATATCTTCTGAGGGTAACACCATCAACGGAAATGATGTAGTATGCCGAGGTTTCCATGCTATCAATGATCATTTATACAAAAGCAGCGAGGTAAAAACTTGATAACAGTTTTAGTTGTCGGTAATTTTAAAATACTAAACTGTAACCATTGTGTATAAATATGGAAAAAGAATTCTTCCATTGCCTTTTTAGTTGCATGCTAATGCGAGTTCTAGGAATATTAAAATATCTTACGGAAAGTCTTTTAGTAGCAAGAGCATAGCAGATGATTCCTCCTCCTTGGGCGATCATTATGTTTCTCCTTCATCGATGATAATAAGGAAGAGGAAGATTCAAGAAATCAGTGAGAAGCATGGGTATAATAAAATTCTCACACTTTTTATCAGAGATATCCTTATTCTTATGAAATTTAGGAGGCTAATTATGCTATAATGCAGTATATTTTGTGATTAGTTGTATATCCTGGATCACTTCTTCCATATGAAAAAAAGATTGTGCTTTGTGTTATGTTATGAATTCGTTTATTTTGAAGTTACCTTTTTTCTCTTTGTCAATGTCCAACCGATGTATTAGAGCAACCCAATAGTGTAATAGTAGAGTTCGATGATATTATGACATGGAGAGGTTGACACTTTAGAATACCTCAATTGTGTAAAGGTATCAAGAGATAACCGAGTTTCATGATGGTTAATTTACGAGCGGTTGTCATCTCCACCGTACAAACGACCACCCTGAATTCTAAATCCAACACATACAAAATCTATCTTAACTATACTCGCTTAAAATGCAAGTCTGTGAACTAAACTCTAATTTCTACTTCAAAAATATGATACCATATGAACAATTATTACACTTTTTTATTATGTTTTGTAGGTAGACAATCGATATCATATATGACTTTAAAATGTAAGTTTTACTACTAATAATTTTTGAATACGTTCATTGAGTAATTATATAAGCAAATGACTAACTTACAGATATATGTCTAAACATAGTTCTCCATGTTCTTGCTGGAAGTGAAAGATAGAAATTGGGAAAGACTTCAAGTCCAGCTTGAAAAGAACAGACTAAGAAAGTTAGTGAAGGACAATTGCAACAATAATATAATGAAGAAACAAAAGGTAATTAACATCTAAGTCAATAGTAGTTAATATAGTAATCATCGAATTGGTTGTAATGAAGACAATAAAACAACGTGCTCACTGGATACATGTTACGATATATAAAATCCAAATACCCAAGTGACTAGATACGTGTTAAGATAATAATGAAGAAAGACCGGACGGTTATAACCTTCCCCTAGCTATGTGAGTTTCATCATTGCTTCACCATCTAATTGGTTCGATTTTCTTCATCTGAAACTATAGCCCTAACCCTACTAAGAAATAGAGGTGAAAAGGATGTAGAAAATTGCTACTATGCTTAATGTTGGTAAATGAGATCCTTACAAAGCCATACCAACAAGGTGACGACTTATTTCATTTTAGTTTTGTACGGGTATGCTATTTACCTTTAGATGTAATTTTCGACTATTTTCTGGAATAGATTTTCTATTATTTTGCATTTTCCATATCATTATTACTATGCTTTTTGCATAAGAGATGAAAAACAAATGAAATAGTTTGTTGATAGTTGATATTGTATTTTGCAAACAAACATTCATTCCTAAATCAAGTTGCTCAAAATCTATTCTATGACATAGTTATAAATTGTTTGTTGATTTGATACGGGATACAATCATGTTTTCTTTTTTGAATTCTATTATTACCACACGAACAAACTTATTTATCAAATAGGGGAACATTGGTAGCATTCAATGAAGCAACCACTGCTGCAAATTATAGATTTTCTAAGAGGAACTTATTAATGTGAAAATGATTATATTGCATTAATAATTTATTACTTCCTACATTAATTTATTAGGTCAATAACTGTAATTAATGTGGGAATATTGTATTAATGTGAAAAGAAGGTTGGAAGAGCTTGAAGAATATGACCTTTTTTCCTTGGATCTAGGAAATACGAATGCAATTGAAGACTACAGTACATTCTTGGTTTGATGATAAGCATGTTTTTTGTTGGTCGTAATACTTAATATGCAAATATTTATCTTGCCACTTATTTCCTTTAATTCATAAATTGATTTGCGTATACATTCATATTTTCTCTTTGCACTTTTACTTCCTTAATTTTTGGGTGATAATTACTTTGATAATGAAGATATGTAGGAGGAGTACATGAAGATTGTTATATCGTATTGCTCATGTTGGAAATTTTCAAAATTAGTTTTGGGTTTGGGTTTGTATTTAAAGAGGGAAGAAGTGGGAAGAAGATGGAAGAAGAGAGGTGGAATGTATAGTCCCACATCTAGGAAAATAAGGGATTATACTTAGTTAAATATAGGATTCTCTAAGGAAGGTTGGGCCCTTTGGGCATCCAAAGCTTTGCTTTGATGTGAGGAGGGAAGTTATGCATCACCACCACACACGCGCGCCGCCGCCGTCCGTTCGACCGACCGGACGGGGTCGGGTTCGGGTCTAAAATGACGAATTAACTTTTGTTGACAGGCCGGATCCATAATTTGAATTTTAACGGATAGATTTGGCGGGTCATTTGAATGAGGGGACGCGGCTGTTTGTAACAGTTTCGGACTGTTAGAAAGGATGCGATGCTTGACGAATGGACACTTCTTCACTACTACAAATAGTGATGCCCAAGAACCATCAAGGACAACAATATCTTTTCTTCGTACCTTCTTAACAAAGGAGGATTCAAGACGGTGTATGAGTCTGATAAGTTGGTGTTGTCCAAGAATGGCAAATTCATTGGACATGGATACTCTTGTAATGGCATGGTTAAGTTGAATCTAATAAAGAAATCTTCTATTTATATTGTTGATTCTGTTAGTTTATGCATGGTAGAATAGGACTTTTTAATTATAATTCCCTTAAAAATATGCATAAATTAGGATTAATTTCTGATTGTGATTTCGATACTATCTCTAAATGTGAAATTTGTGTTCAAGCAATAATACACCGAAAATTCTTTAAATCTATAGAAAGGAAAACTGGCTTGCTTGATTTAGTATATAGTGATGTGGGTGACTTAAAAAATCATATCACCTATGGTGGTAACCAATACTATATAACATTTATTGATGATTATACAAGATATACATATGTGTATCTAATGAAAACTAAAGATGAGGCCTTTGATAAATTAAAAATTTACAAAGAAGAGGTCGAAACACAATTATGAGTTAAAATAAAAGTATTACATTCAGATCGAGGTGGTGAATATTTCTCAAATGAATTCACCTTATTTTGTAAACAACACGGTTTAGTTCACCAATGCACTGCCCCATATACACCACAACAAAATGGTGTTGCTAAAAGGAAAAATAGAACTTTAGTAGAAATGGTTAATGCCATGCTCATAAGTTCAACTTACCTTATAACCTAGGGGTGATGCTATGTTATCTGCATGTTATATCTTAAATAGAGTACCACTTAAAAAGAATAATGTTTCCCCTTATGAATTATGGTTTAATAGGAAACCTAATCTTACAAGACTTAAAGTTTGAGGTTGTTTAGCATATGTTAGAAAACCAGACCCTAAACGACCAAAGTTAGGAAATAGGGCATTTAAATGTGTTTTCATATGATATTCACTTAATAGTATAACTTATAGATTCCTCATTCTTGACACCTCAGAAGTTATAGAATCCATAGATGTAGAATTCTTTGAAAAACAAACTATTGAGATTCCATTGAGATCATCCAGTCCAGTACCTAATACGATTGATGATATCAATGACGATGAGTATGCTCCTGCTCAAAATAGCATGAAAGTATCGGTACCAGATAATAGTACTGAACAAAGGAGAAGTAAAAGAGTAAGAATAGAGAAGGACCATGGTCCTGACTTCATTACATATCTTATAGAAGGCAGTAAGGATGAAGTCTTTAATGTGACTAGATATGTCATGAACATCGATGATGGCCCCAAAACTTATTCTGAGGTTATGAGTTCCAGAGATTCAATATTCTAGAAAGAAGCTATTAATGATGAAATGAATTCCATATTGTTAAACCAAACTTGGGTTTTAATCGATTTACCTCCTGGTGCTAAACCTATAGGATGTAAATGGATATTTAAGAAAAAGTTGAATACAAATAGATCCATTGATAAGTTTAAAGCCAGATTAGTTGCTAAGGGATATAAGCAAAGACATGGAGTATATTATTTTGATACATATGCTCCAGTTGCTCGCATATCTTCTATACGCTGTTTAATAACACTTGCATCAATTCATAAATTGGTCATACATCAAATGGATGTAAAGACTGCGTTTCTAAATGGAGATTTAGAAGAAGAGATATATATGGAACAACCTGAAGGTTTCAAAACCCCAGGCCAAGAAAAGAAAGTTTGCAAATTAGTAAAGTCTCTTTATGGCCTGAAGCAAGCTCCCATGCAATGGCATGAGAAGTTTGACAAAATAGCATTGTCATGTGGATTTATTGTTAATGATGCTGATAAATGTATTTATAGCAAATCGAACAATAACGATTATGTTATAATATGTTTATACGTTGATGACAAGCTAATATTTGGTTCCAATATATCCTGTGTGAATGAAACTAAGAAGTTTCTATCTTCTAAATTTGATATGAAAGATCTAGGAGAAGCTGACAAAATTCTGGGAATTAAAATTATTAGGAAAGAGGGGGAGTTGTTGCTAACACAATCTCATTACATTGAGAAGTTCCTCCGAAAGTATGGTCATTATAATGACAAACCAGCACCTACTCCTTTAGATCCAGTATTAAATTAGAAAAGAATATTGGAAGCACCATTTCTCAACTTGAGTATTCCAGTATTATTAGGAGTCTTATGTATGCTATGCATTGCACTAGGCAAGACATAGCACATGCGATTAGCATGTTATGTCGATTTACGAGTAATCCAGGTTTCAAACATTAGAAAGCTATTTCCAGAGTTTTAGCTTATTTGAAAGGAACCATTACCTATGGTTTATCTTATAAATGATATCCTGCTGTAATAGAAGGATATGGTGATGCAACCTGAAACAATGTAGAATCAAAATCCAAGTCTACGACTGGATGGATCTTTACATTAGGAGGTGCTACTGTGTCTTGGGTTTCAAGAAACAGACCTGTATATCTGACTCAACAATGTTGTCAGAGTTGATTGCATTAGCAGATGCTTGTAAGGAAGCGGAATGGCTTAGGATTTATTAATAGAAATACCATTATGGAAGAAGCCATCTCCAGCAGTCTTGATTAACTGTGATAATCAAGCTACAATATACAATGTCTCTAATAAGACATATAATGGGAAGTCTAGACATGTGAGTCTAAGACATCAAATGATAAGACAGTTACTCAAAAGTGGAGTAATAACTGTTGATTACATAGAAACAAAGAAAAACTTGGCTGACCCACTCACAAAGAGTCTTCCAAAGGCAACTGATCCTATAAAATCAAAGGAAATGGGACTAAGGTCTATGAATGAAGGTTGATCATCCTTAACAGAAACCCAACTTATGTTTTGAAAAGGATAGACAAAGTTCAATGGGTACCAACAAGTTAAGAGAATGATTATGGAACACTAAATCAATTGCACATAATTAGTGTTGGATTCTGCATGAAAGATGATGGATTAAAATCCTTAATAAGTCCAGTTCAAATCATAAGGTGTATTACATAAACACCTTATAAAGGGACTTACCTATATGAGTATGGAAATCAGGCCATTTCCTAAGAAAGTAAGGCCGCTTTAAAGTAGACTCATGAACTCAGGATTTAAGCACATGGCCATTAATGTACTGAGCATACAGAATACTCTATATACGTAAATCAGTATGTGTGACTGTTCCGGTACTATCACTAGGGGTACTTGGTTCAAGATACGTTCACCATAGACCTCGATAGAACTTTGAATGGTTTACACTAAGTGAAGGTTTAAATTTAAAAGATACCTATCATTTATGTATTAGTTTCCACGATGATGCAAAACTTGATCTTGGAACTACATTGGCTTGATCCCACTTGGGTATGTAGGTAGTCACTCTAGTGATGCAGTCATCTATTTTATTTATTTTACTTATTTTGAAAATGGAGGGAAATTGTTGGAAATTTTCAAAATTAGTTTTGGGTTTGGGTTTGTTATTGAAGAGGGAAGAAGTAGGAAGAAGATGGAAGAAGAGAGGTGGAATGTATAGTCCCACATCTAGGAAAATAAGGGATTATACTTAGTTAAATATAGGATTCTCTAAGGAAGGTTGGGCCCTTTGGGCACCCAAAGCTTTGCTTTGATGTGAGGAGGGAAGTTATGTATCACCACCACACACGCGCGCCGCCACCGCCATCCGTCCATTCGACCGACCGGACCGGGTCGGGTTCGGGTCTAAAATGACGAATTAATTTTTGTTAATAGGCCGGATCTAGAATTTGAATTTGAACGGATAGAGTTGGAGGGTCATTTGAATGAAGGGACGCAACTATTTAGTAACAGTTTTAAACTGTTACGAATAGGCATGACTGTTTGTAACGGTTTTGGACTGTTGGAAAGGATGCGATGCTTGACGAATAGACACTTCTTCACTACTATAAATAGTGACGCCCAAGAACCATCAAGGACAACAATATCTTTTCTTCATACCTTCCTCTTCTTCCTCCAGATCTGTGACGCCCAGAAAGTGTTGCAGAACAGTGCCTTTCCACCACAGTTTGCGTCGCATGTAAGGTGTTGCAAACGCAGAAACATTGCAGATCAATTCTCTTCTTCTTCTTCATTCTATTCTCTACTAAATTGTATCTATAGAGATCAGATTTGAGTGTTCTTGGTCGGATCAAAATCATATAAGTTTTGAATCCGATTACGTTGTTTCAAGGCTTCATTGAATCCTGAAGTCGATAGTTCGATAACCCGTTTGTACCTATTGGGTTGAACTATTGTCTAAAAGAATCTACGCAGTGGATCCTTGAAATCAGAAGTACAGCAGTTATCATCTTCATCATTCTCGAATCATCGACACAATTAACCAACAGCTCACGGCATATGGTTTTCTAGAACATGGTCAGCTGCAAAATGTTGATTATTCAAACTACACGACAAGGATCACCACTTCTTCGCTTATACTGTACCGATATTGGTGTTGCTGGTTGTGGTATTGGACTTTTGAAGTATATATGATTGATCTTTTACCAAGGTTAATGTATATTTGTCAGGGGTAAATTTCTGTAGTACATGTAGTATTAGTTAATATTGTTTGTGCAATAATTGTTTGCATGAATTATGTTTATTAGATTAGTTTATTTCTTGAAAACTATGTTTGTAATATGAATTATGTGAGTGTAGTTACATATTGATAATTTTGTGAGTGCAATGAAGATTTATGTGCAAACTATCAGAATCTATATGGATTTGTTTACTGCTCATTTAAAAGACTTTTTGAATCGAACTTCGAATGAAATTAGTGGAAATTGTTTCTTAATATGAGCAAGCAAAGGAGATTATGGTATGCAAGAAATTTTCATTTGATTGAGGTCCACATGGACATGCATATATGATTATCTTTAGTTTGAAATATATGTTGATCTTTGTTTGGTTCATTTTATAGAAGAGAGTTTGAAAAATGTTATCTTTAGTTGTATGAAATGCAAGTTAAGTGTACACATGTTGCTGACTTTCATTCTATGCGGAGCAAGCTACCAATGATTATGATTATCTACAATGTTAGGCCATTTATTTATTTTTTGAATTTATTGATGTTTGTCAAATTGTATTGCATTGCATAATCATAGTGGCATGCTATACATAGATAAATGATAAAAAATGGTTATAAGTTTTATATCATCTCATTATTATGTAAATTTGGTGATGTTTATTACATTGTGCACCATTTTAATGTAAGCACATGAAAATTTTGCATGCATTAGAAGTATATACCAGTTCCGAATATTTGATAACTAATCCATTCAAATTGTGATAGCATACAACACACGATAGGAAGGATAAATTCTATAAAATTATCTCTTGAAAGCTTTCTCCTTAATCCAACAACTTAGCTGGCTTCTTGGTAAACCATCTATGCTTGGTCGCTTCTGCTATATGACTTTGGGCTACATAAAAATCTAAAAGACAATAATGGTTTAACTAAAAATAAAGGAAAGAAGTTATAGTGCCCATCATCCAAGTTGAAAATATCAACGGTGGCTACCAATAAAAGAGTTGAAGTTGTATATTTACAAAAAAATGATACTGTAAATGCTTAGCCACCTACTTTATCCATCATCTTTGTAACCATTAAAGAAAAGAACTGCAACATTTTTGTTAGCGCAACATTTGCAAACAAATTTCGGTATCCCTACAACTGATGCATTGTATATTTGTGCCTATACATTTATGGAAATTAAAATAATCTATATTTTAAATAGAGAATCATGAATATTGATTAAATTCCCCAGGCAAATGTTGTTGAAGCACTGTATGGCAGTTATATATCAAAACAAAATGAATTAGAATGATGATATTTTCTAAGATTCCTCTTTAAAATTCATTAATGGAAAAATAATAAAAGTAATTCTAACGATGAATGAGTAAACTACATGGACTAAGGACTTCATGCAATTTTGAATCACGAACTATATTTCTATTTTCTTAGGTTATTGTATATTTTGACAAAGCAACATTTAGACAAATAACAGGTCTCGGATGTGAGATTCAAAAAATCAACCCAAGTAATTGAGGCCAAGCAGTTTGAACACCGATTCTAAGTATATTTTATGTACAATCATTAACGAAAGGCCATATTATATTAATCATCAAAAATCCCTTTTTGATCTTACTGTTAATATGCACTAAACCAATTCATGGGGCAATTGACTATATTTGAATGTGTCGATGTGGCATGTGAGCATTGCATTGATTTTATTTCCATTATTTTTTAATAGTTATGCTATAAAAATATGGCTCAACGATCAAATGCAAGTCCACCTGGACGTGCATATATACTCCAACCCATGACCATTCAAAACCATATATGCGATCTATGATCTGGGTGCGGTTGAGAAGTGGAATGTTATTAGGTTGAAGTGTCTATCTTAAGGTTAAGTCCAAGGGAAATGTCAGCATTAACATTTCAAACGATGTTATCGTGGGGCTGTCTATCTTGAGGAGTATTCCAAGAGAGAGGACGGCGTTATCATTCATCGAAGGACTTATGCAGGGAACCTATGTGGAGGTTTGATATTTGTTCGAGATGCTCGAATACATGTAGTGATTCGTGACCTGTTCGAGATGATGGAGTCCATTTGGGGATTCGTGTTCTGTTCGAATAATGGAGACTCATGTAAAAGATGTCAAACATAGCCTCGATATAGGAAAGAGATAGAAAACATAAAAGGGGCATGGCCAGTGGGTTTAGCTAACCTCAAGGGTATATCAACTCCATATCTAGAGATGCTTATAAATTGTTGCTAGCAGGAGTTGATATAACTCGGACCATACACCGAGGGTGGGCCAGTTATGTTTGCCTTAGAGTATATCCCATCTGGAGATATACGGTACTTGGAAGGTAGTTTTTGATCCTTGTTATGGAGATCTACTTCGGTTTACTGGAGGCGACTCTGTAGAAAATAATCCATATACGAACGCGCCTTAGCGGTATTGATTGTATACCTATTAATTTTGTGGTGTTCACACAACAACTATTTGATATGATTTATGAGCTACACTATGAACATTATCTATCATATCACTATATGTAAAACTTAATGATTAGTTGGTTTCTTTGAGGGAAAACCGTTTCGGGAATCCATACATCTCCATAGTTACTATTACATGTCATTCACATTTCTTGAGTTTCTCACGCTAGTTTACCAGACTGATCCGTGTGTTATTTCCTTATAATGCTCTAGTCAGCCCTGTGTACATTTATAGATTTAGCTGTGGACGCTTTGGAGCTTCTGGAGATGAGCTGAATGATTTTCTACCATAGTATTTATTTCCACAGCATTACAATTATATCATCAGCATTTGTGAGGATAGGTTGTTATAACTGTCCAGGTAGATTACTGTAACTCTAAAAAAACTTTGTATCTTAGAATGACAGTTTATACTATCTTGATATTATATATGATCATTCCATTGTGAGATTCTGATATTGTGTTCCTTCTTCCTTGTTCTATTTCTTTTTATTTTCACTCTAACAATTTGTCTTTTCGGCATTTAAGTGTTCGACACATGAATACCGTGGATGTATTAGTGTCAGCATTTGTGGGTCAAAAAGTCGATTCATTACATGAAGCATGATATGGGTTCCCGCATTGTGAACTGTGGCAAAGCTTTGTATTTTACCCCTACATGTCCTATGGTGGGATGGTCAGACAGTCAGAGTACTGGCTTTGGAGTCGAGAGGCTGGCAGTAAAACCAGTTGTCGAGGTTACCATTTGTTGTCACCAGCATTTAGGGTGACCGTTACATTTGGTATCAGAGCCTAGGTTAGTCGGTCATAGGGATTAGGATACTCTGAGTGTACGTATTTGTATTTTTCTAGCTATAAATATATATTATACGTCAAACTTTATAAATTCCAACTATGGAATAGTTGCGACCACATTCCGAAAGGATGGACAAGGCAATTATGAGTAAGGAAAATCTAATAGAGTTAAAAATTTCACACCTACTTCGATTACCCCATGGAGCGTTGGCCGTGCGTAAGGCGTTAACCTAGGAGAGTGGAAGGAACCCGAAGGCTAGGTGATGTTTGACTTGATTGATGAGACATAGCTATCATATGATTGTGGATTTTGATGGATTGGCAATGGAAGGTGCACATTTTATCCAAGCAAGTAGGAAATAAGAGCCTATATGTCGCAAATGTCCAAAGGCAAGTTCTCGTAGAGAATGTTCAACAATCACCATGAGACGACGAACTAGATTTTTATTTAAAAAGACTAAAGTCCATTTCTTAGTCTAACTTCAAAAGAGGGAATTAAATAAAATATTTTGAAAAATGCCTTGAGATGTTTGAATGGGTTTTTCAAAGGTTTTTTCCAAAATGTCTATTTAGAAGCTGTTGTTTTGAGAAGTAAGAAAGTCTTGAAATTTTATTTGGCTATGCTGAAAAGTCTTGAATTTAAAAGATAAAGTCATGAGATTCTTAAAAATGTGTATATAGTAAAACAAAAGCTTGATTTTGTTTTAAAAAGGTTTTGGGTGGATAAGAGTTTCTCATTTTTGGAATAAATTGAAATAAGCATATATATAGCTCGACCAAGTTTCCTGTTTATAAAAATTGGAAGTTTTTAAAATTCCTCTCTTTTAAAAAGGTGGATAAAATAGAAATGACACTTAACTTAGATAGGGTATGTATTTAGGAAGTGTGTTGAATGCCCACTAGCGAATAGGAGGAATATTCTCGTATAAAAATAATATGGAGAATAATGTTGGAATATTTTTGGGTTTCTGAAGTTTTGATGGCAGAAGCAGTATAAGTTAGGTGTACTGCTAAATAATTAGGGATAGCCGCAGAAGGAGCGGATTTATATGATGTGGAGATGACTGATCCAGAGATTTTGTAGGGAATCTTTTCTAGAGCTATTGATGTTTGGAGGTCTGAAAATTTGCAACCTACAACCCGCCTCGTTGTTCACACAGTTCAGCAGAACATCATTCCAAGATATGGAGCTTTGATCTGATTTATCTGCTGGTTCAGAAGGTCACCTACGCCATCATAGGTGGTATGGCTGTTAACTGGGCTCATGCTATAATGAGAAACTACATTAGTCCAGGAGTTGGTACTCTATGGAGTTACTTTCCATATTGCCATCTTTTCACTCGTATCTTTAAGCAGTACAGAACGAACCTCTTTAGAGAGCCAGTCCAGAAGAAGGTCCCTTCTGCATTCGACAGAGCCTCTCTCAGGAAGATGGGAATCCCGAAGCCACCAGTAGTAGGAGAGCAGCTGCAGTAGGAGGCAGAGCAACGACAGGGCATTAGAGGATACCAGAGCTCCGATCTATTTGCTATTCATCAAGTCCAGGTAGAGATCCAAGATATTCGGGCCGTGCAACAGTGCTAGAGCCACGAGATTGGGTACATAACCTCTATGCTACGCCCATTCCAAGGTCGTGGCAATGGCTCGAGCTCTTACAAAGGATCAGGTCCATCTCATAGTCTATAGTTAGTATCTTAGGTCTAGTAGTGTTGTTGTCATTTCACTTTCAATGTTTATTCTTTTCCTTTGTTTATGTTGTTTGGAATGTGACTGTTGGTTGTCTCTTGTATAAAAAGATGCATATGATATATTCGTATTTATTCATTATATTATACATATCCAAAGCACCTATGGATGCATAATTTCAAAAGGCAATGATGACCAAATGCATCGGTTCAATGGCATAACCAAGAAACAAAATAACAAGTATCAAAAGGTGCAAAATTCATTGCAAAAGAAAAATCAAGCACATTCACAGAGAGCTCCAAACATGGAAATGCCAGCTAGAGAGCCCAAAACTTACAACCAAAGGAATCCAGGAATAAAGTACTATAGGAAAATGGAAGGCAAGTAAACAATCGAGCTAAAGAACTAAAATATAGCAAACAATAAGAAAACGGGGCAAAGAGGAGTGCCAATCTATAAACACATAAAGCCACACGCTACGTCTACCAAAACCACCCCCGTTGCAATGCAATCGCCAGAGTACCCAAAAAGGTAACGGATAAGCAGGAAAGCACTCAACTACGGACCCAGAACCTACTGAAAAGAAGCTAACTTCAACCGGCTCAAAAAGATGTAGCCGTCCTCACATTATCAAACATGCAAACCCAAAAAAGCAGAAAAACGAACGTACTATACTACTCATGTAGCAACTCAAACCCAGATCAAATGTGAAGTTGAAGCACAATATTGCTACTTCAAGATCCAAACCAAAAATCTCACATATTAATCTCAGTATTACTGAACCACCACACTTTGATCATTGTTGGCCAATGATTAATGATCCGATCTAAAGGGTGGCGTGAAGCACGCGAAAGCAACAATAAAGGGTGTAAATGAAAAAATAAGGAGGTGCGAAAAGGGAAATGGAATAATAGTAGTAGAGTAAGCTATGGATGGTGTAATGGAAGGATGAAAGGGTTGGGATGAGAGAAGGAAGATTTGGACGAACAATTCGATAGGGTAAAAAAAGAGAATGGCAGTTGAGAAGGGAAGCCCTAATCCCCATTGATGTCGTTTTTCCCTAAAGTTGGGTTTTCCTGGTCTAGGAAAATTATTTCTTTACTTATACTCCTTATCCTTAAATATATGAAAAATACCTTTCATTTTACTTTGTAAAAAAATAACATTTATTTTATCCCAATAAATGTCATTAATTAGAATTCAAATCAATATCATTAACTGATATTACACACACACATATATGCTTGGATATTAATCCATGCTTTCTTACAATAGTTTATAATATATATATATATATATAATATTGATTTGGAATGTTACTCTTTATTAGTAATTTTCAAATCAATTGTAATTTATTGGTATTAGTCTTTCCAAATACAAAAATCGGATCTACCTTTATTCTTTTGCAAATAAAGAGATAGCATACCTTTTATTAAAAGATGCTTTCCTTCAATGGATATATTGTTATCTTCCCTTAAATAGGCAACATTACTTTCATTAATTATAATACTTTTTTGTTTATCATGGGAATTAATGTTTTCCCTCTGAAGCGGGTTAAGATTTATACATGTAAATATAACTCACCTTTTCTTTTAATGCATATAAAACAATTGCATTCTTTTAAAGTTATTCAAACATATTCATAAAATTATTGTATACAAAAGGAGTTATAAATTACTCACTATATAAATTTTGACTTATTCCTGCACTCAATTCTTAAGCTTAAATTTCAAAATAGGCATAATACCCAAAGTGCATGCTACAGTAAATGTTCTGTATCTCCTTCACTCGGTAATGGTTTCTGACTTTTTATATATAAATTTGGGCTAGAAAAATCAAATTAATCCAATGGAAAATTCATCCCAAATTTCTTTATTTGAAAAAATTTGGTTTTTCAATTTTATGTAGAATTACCAAAATGACATTTTTAATTAATTATTTATGTTTCTTAAAAATACAAGATGTTACATTTTCTTCCCCTTAAAATAATTTCATCCCCAAAATTCCAAGCAATGGAAAATGCAAGTCGTCGACCTGTATAACAACAACCATGTGTTTCTATAATACATACACTCAAACCACATCACACACAAACAATTCAACAATTCATGTCAAACATGTCAGTTTCCTAACATTTCTAACAATATAAGTATGACATATGAATACCAACTTTAATCTAAATCTACGTAATATTACATAGTAATAGAAAGAAAGGTGTAAGTATACAATACATAACAATAGCCAAATAGATGCTAATAAATATCATTCATCCATCAAACCAACAAATGTCATGAATATAACATGTGAATAGTGCACAATACTAATGCAACTCCTACATGAATGCAAGATTATGGCTATAGGCATGGATGCAAAACATCCTAAAATATACTAAAAATTTCTATATGTAGGCACATGATAGACAATGAGTTAAGAGACATCTCAAAACATAGGCAACACTACCTCACCATCCAATTTTTTAATTTAATAGTAATAATCTATACAACCATTTATCCATACCTAAATCAACTAATCATGCTAACAAACAAGCAAATGAAAAAATCTTCCAAAAAAGAGATGTCATGAAAAGATTTCATTTTGTCCTTTGCTTCGCAATTACTCTCAATTGAACCGTTCTTCTAGTCTTAACTTATCGAATTTTCTACTAGCATATTAACTTAATCCAAATCCATTACAAATATATGTGCACAGTTATACTTTCGTAGTCCATGCTACTAAACTGGATAAACTAATGTCAAGATGCACCGTAACTGGTAACCTAAGCACAAGTGTGCCCTAACAGAAAATGTAGCCTCATGCAACCTTCAATGCACATATACAATATCTTAAATCATCCCTTTAGTACACTAATCCCTTCATCTTTCAGATGCTAAGGTATGACAATCGAAAGTGGGTGGTGTCGCACCTAGCATTAAATAACTTGAATCTCTTACTATTACTCATATTCATATAAGAACATAAAAATCATGAGATCTCTTAGACCAATGAAAATAGCATAAGTTCTCTTCTAATTTCGACTCAACTTAAGCTATATTATTTCACTTATGATATCGCTTCTCCAGTAAAAATCATGATACCAAAGTACCACATTTCCAACCTGTAAGAATTTTTAACCTAAGTTCTACAACATACAAGTAAACAATTAAGCATTCAAGTACGACAATCATATTCAATTAATCTATTCAAACATAGCAACCAAAATCCTAAACCTATATGTCGTCCTAAATTTAAGTTAAATCCTACCCTAAATTTGTTTTAACATAAGATTAATCAACTAGGTGGTATATCGTTCACATGCAACTGCTATGCAACACAAACTATGTACTCTTAAGTCAATACTTCATGATAGTTTTCTTAAATAAATAGCTTCTCTTCAATCCAAGGGATGATCAAAAAGTATCATACTGTCCACTTATCAAAATTTTCAAACCTTATTTTCCATGAAAATTGCCTCTGCATTCTCAATGCGTGCAAAGTATGATATTTTTTCTTGGTTCTCCAAATTCCATGCTTCAGCTATTCTTTTATGTAATAACATTAATGAGATCTTTCCTAAATATACTTCTAATAATTTTACTTGAATCGTTTTATGGTCGAGACAACTCAAGATAGAATGGCGTCTTGCCATATCAACCTAATAGACATAATATTCAATACTTTAATAACATCGTATCCAAAAACTCATCTAGGAGCATTTAAAAATGGACGATCTCCTAGCCTAGTGAACATGATATGAAACTAATGTCACCTCAGTTCCAAATACTGTACTTGGATCACCATAGAATATATATAGTAAGACGACAACCTACCTGCCTGGTTACCTAGAAATCCTCTAGCTAGTTACCTAAACGACTTTTTAGGACAAAATAAACATATGCGACAACCATCCACAAAATAATCCAAAGCGTCTAGCCCTTCTGACGATGTTAAAACAAAAAATACTTTAGAAACTTATAATCTATAAACAACTCAAATTACCACCAAGACTTGAGAGAAAAATAATAGTTGTCATAGCCAGATCATGGGTTGGATAATTCAGGTCTTGTACTTTCAAGCATTGACTGGTATAACAAACAACTCTACTCTCCTGCATCAAATGTCGCCCCATCCTATACCGCAAGCATTTGTATGCACATCAAATGGCTTCGAATAATCAGGGAGTACTAAAATAGTTGCACTAGTCTATAACTCCTTTAGCTTAATAAAAGCAAGCTCACGTCCCAAGCTTTAAGAGAAAACTAAATTATTCTTGGTAAGGCACCTCAATGGCGCAAAATTGTTTGCAAAGCCTTTAACAAATTTTCTATAATAGCCAGTCAAACCAAGAACTCCTTACCTCTGTAGCATTTTTCCATGTATATGTCAATCTTGTACTGCAGCAACTTCACTTAAAATTAAAAAACCCTTAACCAAATCATATCTTCCAAACCTTCTTGTGCTAAGATTAGGTAACTCGAACCATATTTGGATAGAAAAACACAAGTAATGTTCACTCTTTATTTTAAAAAAAGTTCAATTTGGTACTCTAGCCTTCTGATTCGAATATCAATTAAAAAGGCCACCAAATCTCTATGTTAATTTTTCCTCCACCCCAAATCTTCGAATGCTTCAAGCTTTCATATTGTTCAATACTAGCAAGTCCTTAGCAAACCGGGAAACGGACTATTCCAGCTAAATCATCTTAATAAATTCAAACTTTATAGGTTGTAGTTTTCCTAACTCCAATAAATTCAAGTGAAAAAATAAATAACCTTTTCAATTCAGTTTTTAAATTAAAATCTTTGATTTCCATCTTATTATTCACAGAACTAGTAAGATTTGGAAATCATAATATTCTCTGGTAATTTTTAACAAACGTTTCCTTTCGACAAAAATTATGGCATTTATTTTTTATTTAAATTTTATCCAAAATGGTTCACTTAACTTAAAAGGTAGAAATGCAGACATATCTTTCTAAAATTTTCTTTAATAAATAAGAAACTTTTACAAAAATGTATTTTAAAAGAAAAGGTAATATTTTAACTTTTTTTTCAAAGCGTAATAAAAATATTTATAAAAACAAAACTCATTCAAAAGGATGGGTTTTACATACTTTTCAATTTACGTTTCAAAAGTTCACTGTCAAAAGCAAAGAAATATTAAAAGATAAGCGCAACAATGTACCTTACACTAAACTTTTTATAAATAAAAGCTTTAAAATGGTTATGGAAAATTCCTCTTTATTAGTTTTTCCCCATGTTTGAAGCTTAGAAAAGGAGTTACTAATTCAACCTTCAACTTCTATATTTTTCCAAAATTCTCAAACACTAAAGTTTCTACCTATTTAGGAAAACATGTCAACTTAATTAATACATTAATTAGAGTAGATTAAAATAACATAACTTACACAAGTCCAACTACTTTTATAACCGTGCTTCAAATGCATAGGGTTTTTAGCTCCTCTTCTTCAAAAATGGTTAACTCAAGTCTATCCTCCAATACAATGTCCAACTCAATGTAGAAACACATTAGTTATTCAATCAAATTAAATGGTGTTTCTACAACTATTTCCAATAGAAGAATAGGACTTCCACTTTAACTGAGGATGTTTACTCTAACCATGAGGGATCCTTTTATACCTTCATTACGTCTTATCAGCATCACACCTATTTTCTATGGGTTCAAGCGTATTACTCTTCTTTTTATTCATTCTTAGACTCGCAATTTACTCACCACTGCTAGTTTATATAGGGATCCTCTATTAGCAATCATTCATAGAGTAAATTATAATATATGTGATGGACTTATTTTTAACCCAAACTTAGTATAATCTTAACACTTATTTTTAAGTCATAATTGTTTTCTTATATACAAGTCAACAACTTCTTTATGCGTCAAAATGTATAGGGTATGGCATATATATATAATAGAAAATTATAAATACGTTCCCTCATACATCCTAATTTTTTAGGAAACACTTAGTGTAATGACCCACCTTTTTGGACGGTTTAAATCAACAATAAACCACACATGTCAACTCAAACCATTCAAAAGGGATGATTGTTAATGGGGTAAATAAGAAAATAAGAGAAAAGTAAGGAAAACAAAACACAGAATCTCTCAGCGGAATGACAAAATATAATAATCAAATAAACAGTTCATGAAGTTGTTTACAAATGACATTTGGTTACACTTTTACAATATAGATCAGAGTTATACATACAGCAGGAATAAATAAATAATGCAGCGGAACAACATGATGTAGTGAAATATATATATATAATAAATAGTACACCAATCTCCGTCTTCGTCGACCAAAAATAAAGTCTTCAATACACTGAAAAGTTCAGACTGACCCGGGCATAATGAAAAGACAAAACACTCGAGTCAGAACTAAAAGATCTTATGTAAGTTAAATCAAAATAAGTAAATATGAGTGTAACGGCTTCAGAGATGTTTACGGGATTTTACATCTCTTATCAAGTGTCTAAAGTGCGTGCAATAACTTAAGAGATGTTCAAGATTCCATCTCTTAAGGATCCGTTAAACTATCTACATACATAGTACAATACGCTATTATAATATGTCTACAGTAAAGTAAAGTATTAAAATAGCATTAAGGCGTTAACCATATCCCCTTAACACATTTTTATATAAATGTTGTAGTTTATACAGCATTGTAAACTCCACCGTAAACTGGTGGGCTATCAGGGAGCACTTCATAGGTACGACAACAACCAAACTCGTAGTGGGCACAATAAGGCATTTGACAAGGCATGCGAGGCAATGCTAGGGTAGGATTCTACCGTTTGCAGAACCGAGCTGGTGTTAACGCATAGCAGCTACTATCACCCACCTCGGAACACACTCCCATAATCAAACGAAGGTGGCCACCAAATTAATTACAAAACAACAGATATGGTATCGAAGAAGCATGTCTGATCGGAGGTGCGACCTCACTTAGCATAGGTATAGCTCCTGTTTTAGACATATCAAGCTGACCCGAGGGGTCAGGGCTACGTTCATACCTCATATAGTAGCGTTCGACAAACCATCCTACTTTGTTATGGATTCTCCACCATGTGCACAATTGTTAAAGTGGTTTTCGGTATTGGCAGAGAGTATGACAATATCCGATCTCGGTTTCTTTAACAACCAAACGCTTATTTCACACCGGTTGGTTCTTTTACATTTCCAAAACCGATTCATATTTGATATCAAAATATCATATTCACCTCAAAAGTCATATCACTTTCGAAATCATATTCACTTTAAAAATCATAACGACAAAATAGGTTAAACCATCATATCAAAATATTCGCATTTAAATCAATTAAATCTAAATCATAATAGTTCTTCTTTAAACAGTTTGAATATTGAAAGTAGTTATATATTGGAATAGTTATACATTATTAATAGTTTATATTAAAATAAATATATTGAAAGTTGTTTATAAATTTAAAATAATATATATATTAAAAGAGTTTATATTTAAAAATAGGTTATATATTAAAATAGTTTAGATATTAGAAATGGTTTGTATATTAAAATGGGTTATATATTATAATATATACTAAAAGTTGCTTATACATTTAAAATAATATATATTAAAATAGTTTATATTTAAAAATAGGTTATAGATTAAACTAGTTTAGATATTAGAAATAGTTTATATATTAGAATAAGTTATATATTAAAAATAGTTAACGTATTAAAAATTAAAAATTATTAATATATTGAAATGGTTTATATGAGAAAATAGTTTATATGTTAAAGGAGTTTTGTATATTACAAGAGTTTATATCGAAAATAGTTTCAAAAATAGAATTGTTTCTTCCAATTTCACAAATCAATTCAAATCAACTTTAGTTCCAAAAATTCAATTTAAATCAACCTCAGTTCAATGATATCAATTCAAAAGGATAAAGGTTTCAATTCAAATTCTCATTAAAACCATTTCAATTTATATCGATTTCAAATCCATGTTGGAACTGCAAATTTTAAACCACTTCAAATTCAATAAGTTTTAAAGTTAAATATTCAAACATTTACGATAACTTAAATTTTAATAAATTTCATTAATATTTCAAAATCCAACTTTAAGATTCAATTTAAATTCTTTAAAGCACTTCATTTAAACCAATTTCAATTTCAACATTTTAAAGCTTGGATTTGAAAATAATTCAGTTCATATAAATCAAATTTTATTTCATAATATCATTAAACTGGATTCAAAAATCAAGGATTTTAAAATCATTTAATTTAACCAATCCAGTGTCCGTATATAATTTTCTAACCTATGGTCAAGTGATACAGATATATATCATTTCAACCCACAATAATTTAAATTTACGGGTACATATCATTTCAACCTACAATCCCGAATAAAATTCAAAATCCATAAAATCGCTTGAGTTTATCATTTCAACTCATAACGATTTTTCCATAATCTATAAGATCGTTCGGGTATGTATCATTTCAGCCCATAGTGATTTTCTAACAATAACTAAGGGAACTTGCAGTGTGATAACGACATATAAAAATAACATAATATCCAATCATCCAAATATCAACAATTAAGCATCCATCACAATCATCATTCAATTCAACCAATAAATCACAACAAATAAACTGGTTATCATTATCAGGCATTCAATTAACAGTTTAAATTCAATATTAAATTAAATGGCAATTAAATTCAATATAAATTAAAATTAAACTCGAGTGACAATTTAAATATACCAAACAGCAATCAATTAATTTCTAATCACATCATAAATTTAGTTTAACCAACATAAGATGGTTTAGTAGTTGTGAGTGGGTTAGAACACTCACCTTTGATTTTTAGTCGGTTTAAAAATCCAAATTAGGCCCAAAAATCTAAAAGTCTTAGAATGTAGCCAAACCAGTTCCATAATGTCCGAAATTTCGATACGATCACAACGGAGAAAACCACATCCAAATTCGAGTTCGTATGAGAAAGTTACGATAGTTAGAAGTTTAAATAATTCAAATTTAATTTAAATTAAAAGAAAGGGCATTAATGTAATATCATACCTCATGTCTGACCATGCTCTAACCCTTCCTCACATAGCCGCCACCTCCTTTTGCTCTAATCGCCGACTGCCAGAGACCACCGCCGCCCTTCACGCCTCGAGCCGCCCCAGCTAAGCCCAGTGCGATCAACCACGACCTCCCCTTTTGCACAGCGCCGCCGCCCCATTCCAACGCCGTTCCAAGTGGATTTAAATACCTCAGACACAAACAAACTATGCCGATGCACTCTACTCGATGACCTCTACAAGCCCATACACTCTGATCGTCGTAAAATCGACGATCCACCGTTGGATCGGAAACCCTAGAAACAGACGGCCGAGGTTCTTCATCGTTTCTGGTCAAACGATGCATCAAATCAAAAAACGAATTGCTACAGTAGATTGCGCTCCCGAGAGCTTTCCAACGATATATAATTCCTATAGTTTAATGCGTTTAAATTTTGAAGATTGATTTTAATTTGAAATTAGGGTTTTGGATTTACAGCCATTGGGAAGGAAGAATGAGCAGATGATTGAATAGACAAATATGTACAGAAATAAGAAAAGGCTGCTAGGGTTAGAGAAACAAAATCTATTTATATGGACAATGATAGATAAGAATGAATGGACAGATCGAATTGGTTAGAATGATAACACGACCCAAAAAGCCTGTTCCGCTTCCGAAACGAAAGTAGGTCTTCGAATATATTGAAATATAGGTTTTCAATATTTTAAACTCAATAGAACTAGTTTCAAACCCTAATTCCATCGTATATAGAAGTTTGCTTTCAAAAAATTAGATTATATTCATTAAATTCGGTAAATTGATTTCTACGCGTTTCAAGCTCGAACTGCCAAACGACAAGTCCGATCGCTACAAAACTTGAAATCCTATAATAATTCACTGTTACGGATCCGATGAAACTGGTTTCATCGAAATCCGAGATAGTGCAAAATGGCTAATTTTCACGTTAATTAAATTAATTATTATTAAATTAATTTAATCACTTTTAAATTCACATTTTAAAAGTTAACCATTTTCATCATTCTAGATTACATAGAAATTTAATAATCTATCAAAATAAATTTTCTATGTTAAATTCACCATTAAAATATTTGATTAAATTCAACATTCAATTACACTGTAATAAATCCTAATTAATTATATTTTAAATCCAAATAAATTCTTTTATTTTGATTTCCACTCTTATTATTAAATCAACTATCACCGTATGGATATAATTAACATTGATTTACACTTTATTACTTCAATATTCTACGGCTATCATCTTAATTCATATTAATTATAATATTTCAATTTCATTAATTCCATTAGTTATCAATTTTAATTTCCTATTTATAATTATAACCAAATTAACTTTACAATAATTTTGATTGATTGAAATTACATAAAAATAGTTGCCAATAACATTCAAACAATAATATTAAATCATATTCTATCTACTTTTCTCATTAATAAATCATAAATTTTTAATTTCTCATAATATTAAATTGTAAAATCTTAATTAATTTAATATTTTTAATTATCGAAAATCATGGGTCGTTGCATTCTCTATCACTTAAAACTTTTCATCCTCGAAAAGGAACAAGAAGGGATTAAGAAGTTGATATAATTTTATTCAAAATAATCAATTTATAAACACTTTAAACTTACATAATTAAGTATTTTGAATATATCAATTTATAAACAATTAAATCTTTCATATTCAAGTCTAATAAAAGTTTGAAAATATTTTCATTTTCACAAAAAATTTCTAAGTCTTAAATTCACGAAAATTTTCGCCAGAGTCTCCTTTGCGTAGTTAGGTCCGAAAAAATAAAAATATCAATAATTACAATATATATATATATGTATCATCTTTCAAAATAAAACATCCCAAACCATGGAAAAAACAATAAAATATCGCTATAAAACCGTAATCCAAAAACGTACCTATTTGTCGGGCAAACAACTTTATTTATGAAACCAAAAGCAGTAGTTATTACTTCCATAAACCTGTATTTCACTTATATAATCCAAAATAGTGAGAATTATGTACAAGAGAAATATTTAGTTGTTTTCAATTAGTAACAAAAGAAAATCAACACAAAACATATGCAAACAAAACAGTATAACCATTATATGCAATCAAAGTATCCATCATACATCCATAGCAATCAAACTAATGGTTCGTTCAGGTTCAGAAACCTTTAATCGTACAAGGGTGATAAATAAACTAATAAGTGTACCCTACGCTTAACAGCCCTAGATAACTACTTAATAAATTATTCGCACAACCCAAAACAATTTGAAGTATCCTCTCCCAAACTTCCCATTAGCCAAAATACATAGAGTTTAAGTTTATTCGATTGGTTTCTTTTTACATTATTAACCTCAAATTTATTTTAAATTCTCATTTATTCATACAATGTCATCTTTTATTAGTTTACATTCATTTACTTGCATAAATTATTTCACACTCAAATTTGAAGTCATTAATAAATCAATTCTTGAAATATTATATAAATTTCCTTGTAAGTTAATTCACATTCGTTTGCTTATATAACTTGATTTCCATTTAATATGAATATTCATGAATAAAACATTTCATACTTAAGTGTTTATACTTTTTAATTCACATTTATCCTTTCATTTATAGTGTCAATTAATGATAAACTTATTTATGAATCATTTCAGTCATTTCTTACGTTTATAAACATTTTCTTAGATAATATTCACTTTTTACTATTCAATCTAATTATTAGTATTTCAACACATTAACTTATGCTTATAACATTTCTTGTACATCAAAATTCTTATTTATAGAAATAATTCCATTTGAACACTTTCATTACTTAAGTTTTACTTGTATAATATTCTATTACATATTCCTATTTAACATTACAACTTTTTAAACATTTCTGGTAAGTAATATATATGTTTTAAGAATGCAATTAAATGTTACACAAGTTTATCTTATTCATTTTAGTTAACAAAATGTTCAATAATTACATCTTCTAAACTTTCATATCTTTTGACTTACAAGTTACAAATTTCCAATTTCCAATTTCTCATATATTTCATTAATCACTTCGGATCTAATTTCTTATTTTTCATCTTAAAAGTTTCCAATTATTAAAATTGGTTAAGATTTCATTTCAGTACAGTAATTTGAAATCCCTAATTTATAGAAACTTAAGAACTAAATGTCGGGTTCATTTCAAACCATTTTGAAATTATATATATATATATATATATATATATACACATATATATATTCATATCCTTTATATATCAAATCATATTTATAAATTAAAAGTTAAGATTTGTTTATCAAAACAAATATGTAGTAAAGCTACTACAGTGGCCTTCCCACTTTGAAACTCGAAAATGAATGTCGATGATGCGGTCGTCATCACCGAAATTATTTTCCAACGACAAAAGAGGGGAGTACAGGACTTATTTCCTTTAAAAATTCTTTTAAAACATTTCTTCCAAATCACATTGAAAATGTTTGTATCTGAAAATACTTCCAACTAACACTAATATTATATTCCAAAATCTTTTGAAAACAATTTCAAAACCCCTGACTTAAGTCCTCAAATCTCCGATTTATATTTACTTTATTTGTAAATTTTGTTTTGCAACCAATATTTATAAAAATTTACTTCCTAACAAACAAACATATCACATACAACTATATTCATTTATAAAAATTATTCTTTTGTATACAAAATATAATACTAGGTAAAATTATTTCATTTACTTGTATTTTAAAAACAATATTATGTCGGTCTGCCCTATTAAGTGTTTAGAAACCCCTATCGATGCTATAACATCCTATGTACCGACCAGAATTTATAAATACTAAACAGAACAAATTAACACAATATAAAAACATTTTTATAACACTAACAAGTACGCTCTCTCATATATATACACTCAGACAAACTCATTCTAGGGTATTACTACCCTATCTCTAATGAGTCAAACCCCACAAAGCTAAGGTTATCGCTAAACCAAGGCTCTGATACCAAATGTAATAGGCCACCTTTTTGGACGGATTAAATCGACAATAAACCACACATGTCAACTCAAACCATTCAAAAGGGAGGATTGTTAATGGGGTAAATAATAAAATAAGAGAATAGAAAGGAAAACAAAATACAGAATCTCTTAGCGGAATGACAAAATATAATAATCAAATAAACAGTTCATGAAGTTGTTTACAAATAACATTTGATTACACTTTTACAATACAAATCAGAGTTATACATACAGAAGGAATAAATAAATAATGCAACGGAACAACATGATGCAGTGAAATATATATATATATAAAATAAATAGTACACCAATCTATGTCTTCGTCCTCCAGAAATAAAGTCTTCAATACACTGAAAAGCTCAGACTGACCCGAGCGTAATGAAAAGACAAAACACTCGAGTCGGAACTAAAAAATCTTATGTAAGTTAAATCAAAATAAGTAAATATGAGTGCAACGGCTTCAAAGATGTTTACAGGATTTTACATCTCCTATCCAGCGTCTAACGTGCGTACAATAACTTAAGAGATGTTCAGGATTCCATCTACTAAGGATCCGTTAAACATCTACATACATAGTATAATACGCTATTATAATATGTCTACAGCAAAGTAAATTATTAAAATAGCGTTAAGGCATTACCCATATCCCCCTTAATGCATTTTCATATAAATGTCGTAGTCTATACAATACTGTAAACTCCACCGTAAAGTGGTGGGCTATCAGGAAGCACACCATAAGTACGACATAAACCAAACTCACAGTGGGCGCAATAAGGCATATGACAAGGCACGCGAGGCAATGCCACGGTAGGATTCTACCGTTTACAGAACCGGGCTGGTGGTAACGCATAGTAGCTACTACCTCCCATCTCGGTACACACACCCATAATCAAATCGAGGGTGGCCGCCAAATCAATCACAAAGCAACAGATATGGTATCGAAGAAGCATGTCCGATCGGAGGTGCGACCTCACTTGGCCCAGGTATAGCTCCTATTTTAGTCATATCAAGCTGACCCGAGGGGATCAGGGCTGCGTTCATATCTCATACAGTAGCTGAAGCCATAATTTTGAATAAATATTTAAATTTGAAATAATTAAGGAAATTTTACTTGTATAATACTCAATTACATTCCAATATAACTTATCTTAATCGTCCAGAAGTTGAGTATGTAATTGAATAATTTACAATGTAAATTAGTGGTAAATGATTTTATAAATACAATTTGAGTGTTTATAATAAATGTTATACACTTAAATTTTAATTATAAATCGTTAATGGAGATGAATAGAATAATAAGTTAATTGAATAATAAATGAGGTAAATAAAATAAAGTTTGTTTTGAGGGAATTAATAAATTGAAATTTAATCAACTTAATGAAATACCTTGAATTTAAAAATCAATTATTGAATATTAATTAATTTAAGTTGAAATCTGTATGGTTTAAATTAATTGTTTTAGTTTGTTTTCAATCTAGTTTCTTCTGGTTGTTCTATTCTCCTACCTTCTTCCTTTTCGAGGACGAAACGTTTTGAGTGGGGGAGAGTGTAAGGCCCCATAAATTTCTAATAATTTTATTTGTTTTAACAATATATTTAATTGAATTTTTGTGAAATTTTAAATAATAAGATTTTGAAATAAAAATTTAATATTTGGAATACGTCTATTTAAACATAGCAAATGGTAAATTTTCACCACATAATATGGAAGTTTATTTTCTTATGTAATTTTATTTCAATTTAAATCAGTTATTATTTGATGATAATAAAATGTTTTCCAAACCTGAATATTTTTCTATAGAAAATATGTAGAACATCTTCTGAGTGAGACGTCATCTTTTGTTTCTTCAAATTTAGACTGCTATTGCTCCGTCTATCTTAATTCTGACGTTTTAGCAGCATTTTCGGTATCGATTATCGGCTTTTGATAGGATGATCGTACCACTAACATCTGTATACCGTTTTGATCATCTCGTCGTGCTGATCTCTACGGTATATTTATTTCTGTGTTTCGGAGTTCCGATACATGGCGGAATCCGCAAAAAGGGTAACCGTATCGCTACCGTTTTGAGCCTTTTGTCTCCCTGTGACCTTTCATCTATCTATCAATTGAAACCAGATAGCCATTGGCATTTATTTCCATCAATTCATGTATGCAACTTTCGGTGTTTCCATGACCTTTATTATTCCAAATTTCCAACCAGTTGGTACGTTGCTTTTGATAAATAGTTTTATTTGGGAAATATAGTGCAATCAATTAAATTTCATTGTTTTAGCTTGTAACGTGTCCTTCTCCTTATATTCACCTCTGACCTATTATCTTCCTCCTCAGCCAAGCCGTGTTCTCTATAGTTACCCCAGCCTACCCGAAGCCCAGCAGCCGGCCAACCTTCCCCAGTTTCTCTTCCACTTTGGCCTCTCTCTCTCCCACACCGAATTCTCCACTCTCTGCTAGTACTCATCGCCTCATGGCCTAGCCCGCCTCCTCGATGGGTAAGCAACATATATATGTATACTTATTTATAGTTGTGTATATATATTGTTTATCAATAGCTATATATATAGTTGATTTATATAAGTTATATTTATATATGTGAGTTTATGGGTATGTTACGGTTAGTACATATATATTTTATGTTAAGGTATGAGTTAGTTTATATACATAGAGTTAGATTTATTTTTAAAACCAGCAATATATCAATATATATATTATGTTTTGCTTACTGTACGATGTTATTTATATACATTCGTTTATAAAATATATTATATTTTGAGGATACACTATCCAAGTTTAGAGCACAAGTGTATTTACAGATAGTATGTTTTGGTAATATGCTCGATTGTATAGATTTTGTTTACACGTGTTTAGAAGCTTGATATTGATTTTAATGTGTAGATATACATATATGTTTATTTTAAAATGCGTTTCCAAATTTAGTATGTATTAATTGATATATTTATATATGTTCATGTTTGCAGACTTTATAATAGGTTGCAGCCTATATATATTTTTAGCTTATATTGATTTTGTAATAATGTTAGTTATACACCAATTTTAAATATGTACGTTTTGAAGACTGGGTAATTGATTCCAAACATTGTTATATATATATATATAATTTTGCTGTATAGATATATAAATATATATGAGTCTAGAATATATAAACAGCCTGTATATGTATATTGGTTTGTATAACCAATATAGTCTACATATATAACAACCTGCAATTTGTACATATAGTTGTAATTTCATATTTGTAAGTGTTTGCATGTTTTTTTTCAGTATTATATTGTATGTTTTGTTATAGATATATTATGATTATATATTATATAATATTTTATAATATGGTTAATGATATATTTTTATGTTGTGTAAATATTAAAGCTTCGCCTACTCATGTATATGGCCGTGTACTTATATGTCTCCAGATTTGTGCTTTGTTATATTTGAGGAAAATAAAACAAGTATCATTTCAGATTTATATGGGATTTGGTATTCGATATAAATTACATGTTAAGAAGTAATGTTAGTTTATTCTTGTTTCGAAAATTATACATATGTTCAAAGAAAAAAAGGGTTACATATATTATATATATACAGGAGTTACGGTTTTGTATATTTCATTATATATATAGTATGACTCATTTAAGAGTAAATATAATAATAAGTAAGTTTGTATTGTTATGACAAATATTGATATATGTTATATATTGGTTATAGACATATGTTTTATCTGTGTTTGGTTTTCAAGATATATAGGTTTGTTGTTGCTATATATATTAAAGATTTTGTTTTACATAAGTGTATTATGAGTCTTGTTTAAAATAGATGTGTACAAAAGATATTTGTTTTAATATATAAAGGCTTCTTATACTATATTATATTATATTAAATTTGCACGTTGAGTTAGTACACGTATGATATTAGAATGGTAGTATATTTGTTTGTATATACGTGTGTAGTATATTGTTTTATTTGAAAGGTAGTTCATCTTGGTTTTAGGAATGATTCTTGCACTGTATTGTATATTAGTTATATGTTTGGTTTTAATATATGTGTTTAATTTGAAATAATGATTTTGAAAGATACATATATATTATTGTGTTTGAAATTTGAATATGGTTTTTATATATAGTTATATATATATATATATATATATATATTACTTAAACCATTTATCTTCATCAATCCAGTTCTGATTTGATTGCGTCAATTTCATGCTTCAGCTCTGTTTGTCGATTCGTGCCAATCTAGCTTTGTTTTGAATTCGTGACGCATCTTATTCTCGTTCATCTCAAGCCTCGAAAGGTGAGCAATCACTCATGATTAAAGTTCTTATATTTATTAAATTGATTTCAATTGAAATGACAATTGAAATATGTTGCTGCTAGTTATTTACATTGCTATATATATGTTGTTATCTGTAATTGTTCACCTGTGACATCTGACACCATTATCTGTTATTTATATTGATGATATATGCCTGTTATATTATTATCATATCTATTATCACTCTGCAAGTTTCCTGTTAGTATAGAATTCACTATGGGTTGAAATGATACATACCCGAACGATCTGTAGAATAGGAGAAAATCGTTATGGGTTGTAATGATAAACCCAAGCGATGTTCAATTGAATTGAATTTGGGATTGCGGATTGAAAAGATATATACCCGTAAATATTTAAATTGCGGACTGAAATGATAAAAATCCGTATCACTTGACCATAGGATAGAAAATTATTTACAGACACCGTTGGTCTATATTAAATATTATGAAAATGATTTCTATAATTTTGAAAAGAAATATATGGTTGTAATAAATATAGATTTTTAAAGATTTATTAAAGTTTATTTATTAAAGTTTATTTATTAAAGTTGATTTAATAAAGTTGATCCAATAAAGTTGATTTAATCAATTTAAGATATGTTTAAGTATTTATATAAAATTTATATTTTTAAATATAGAGTTTATAATGTTTCAGGTTGAAAGATAAATTTGAAATTGATTTGGAATTTTAATTATTTAAGAATTTTACTTAAATAAGTTTGATTTGAAATTTATAAAATTTGAAATTTTAAAAGATATGTTTTATAACTTGAATTTGATTAAAAGTGACTTAAATGAATATTTCAAACTTATATAAATTTAAATGGGATATTTTGTTATTTAAATTGTAAATTGAAGTTGTATTTAGATGTTATTGAAATGATTAAGTAAATATTTCAAAACTAAATAATAGTAAAGTGAATTTGATATAAATATATATGAAATTATCGAATTTAGTTTTGGAAATGTGGAATATTTAAAGCTTTGAAATATATTGAAATTAAATGGTTTATTTTGTGGTTCAAATCTGTAATTGAAAAAGATAATTTGAAATGGTTTATTAAGAAACTGATTTGAGTTGAAATTTATGAATTGAGATTGAATTAAAATTGAATTTTGGAATTCGAGTTGATTTGAATCGATTGGTGAAATTTGAGGAAGCTATTTATTATATAAAGTATTTTTAAACTATATCAAAAACTATTTATATTATAAATTATTTTAATATAAAATATTTTAATATAAATCATTTTAATATAAATTATTTTATTATAAACTATTTTAACTTATAACTATTATATATAAACTATTTTAACATATAACTATTATATATAAACTATTTTAACTTATAACTATTATATATAAACTATTTTATTATATACACTAATTTTTATACCTAAACTGTTTAAGAGGAAGTATTATGGATTCCAAAATGCTATGATTTCAAAGCTATGATTTCAAAGTGTTATGAATTTCAAGGTTTTGATTTCCAAAGTGTTTGATTTTAAAAGACTATGATTTCGAAAGCGTTATAACCTTGAAAAGTGATATGATTTTGGAAATGGATATATTTAAAGTGAAATGATATCGTATTGATTTGGTTTTTGAAATGAAAATGATTTCTTGGTTTGATGTATAAACTATTTTGAAATGACCGCGGTGTTATAACAATGATTGGTTGTTAAAGAGACCGGGATCATATATGGGCATACTCTCTATCGATACAGAAACCACTTTAACAACTGTGTACGCGGTGGAGATTCCAGAATGAAGTAGGATGGTGGCGACGATCCTAAAGGTATATTTACGTGAACCCAATTCTCGTGAGTTGGTATAAGGTGGCTAAAACAGGAGCGACTCCGGGCTAATGAGGTAGCTCCTCTTATTGGACACACTCCATCGTATGCCATTCTATTACTTTATGATTGATTTGGTGCGCACCCTTGATTTGGGAGTGTGGCTCGGTTGGGCGATTGCTGCGGCTTTGCATTACCTACAGTCCAGATGCGTAATTGGTATATCTACCTTGGCATTGCCTTGTTATGCCGTGTCACCTACCATAGCGTGCTTTACTACTAGTTTGATTTGTGTCGTACCTATGGAGTATCCTCTGGTAGCTCCAGTTTATGGGGTATTACGGTACTGTATAGACTATTGGCACACCTAAAAATGTGTTAAGGTGGAAAATGTAAAGCCTTAATGCTATTTTTAAATAGTATACTTTACTGTAGACATTATTATAATAGCGTATATTACTACATAGTAAATAGTTTAACGGATCCTTAGAGGATGGTTATCCCAACCGTCCTTTGAGTTACTTGTATTTCAGTGGATATTTCACTTGAGTTGGTTTATTGATATAAGAATGTTAATCCTGACTCGAGTGTTTTGTGTTTTGCTTTACGCTCGGGTCAGACTGAGTGATAGCATTTGAGACTCACCTTTGGAGTGGAGCTTCGCTTGGAGATCCAGCAATCTATCCTGCTTTCAGTTATTCAGTTGATTCCAGTGATGTATTATGATCTTGTATTTGACTATTGTATTGAGACATTTATGTATTCGAGACTTCTGTTGTATCTTGTTTAACTTTGTTATATATATATGGTAACTTCATGAACTACTATTCTTTTGTTTCCGCTGCTTATTTTTATATTACTCTGTGTCTGTAATTCTGGGATTATTTATTTACTATATATGCCGAGTTTTGCCAAATTTAAATTAACAATCTGATATTTTGAGCAATTCAAATCCGACATGTATGGATGCAAATGGTTGAAAATTTCAGGATGTTACATGTGATATCAGAGCTCTGGTATTAGGCAGAACTCAGCATATAGAGTAGATTTAATTACAGAATTACCTTCGTTCAAGCTTGAATTTCTTCCTCTTTGATTCGATCTCCTTTGAATTTTGGAACTCCCCTATTCGTTCTGAAATCCACTCTTGTCTTCCCGTATCCAAAGTCTTCTTGATTCTGGAGCATCCCATAGCTCCACTGAATGATTGTAAAGGGGTGAAACTCCTTTACAACGAGCATTGATTCACCGGAGATTTCTGTATACTCGGTCTAGATGCTGCTATCTTTTGCTATACCCGAATTCAATCTCTGGCGATCGAATGTCGAGTTGCCTCTGGATTTCTACATCGATATTATTCTTGTAGTCACGGTTGATCCGGTTAAGGTCACCCGAGATTCATATAAGTCTATCTATCTCTCTATTTTATAATTTAATCATCTTATCTTGCTATCAAGCCTATCTTCCAGTTGAATTCTTTTGGTTAAGATCCCTCTATATTTGGATCTTTATCCTTTCTTTGAAATCTATTCTTGTATCATCGAGTGAGGGAGCGTATTTGTTATCTATATTAAAATGTTTTATATGGTGTTGTTTGAGTTGTTGATGCTGATTTGGGTTTTCGATCGATTCGCCTGATCAACGCTATCGATAGGATTTCCAAAACACTTGAACAGAGCAAACTGACACAATATTATTTTAAAATTTGGTAAATGAAACTAACTTGTATGATTATATTATAAATATATAAGTAAATTATTTCTAGAATTAAATAGGTTAATTAAATTAATTGTTTGAAATGATAATATTTGATTATCATTTATTGTTCTAAATGAATTTATAAACATGGTTTATAAATTGATTTGGAATTGAAAAGAATTTAAATTAAGAATTTTGAGATTTTAAATTTCTGAAAATTTCTAACCATGGTTTTAAAATTTTAAAATGTATATTATTTAAAGTATTTTCAAATAGAAATCGTTTCCAAAGAATTTTAAAATTTTTAAATCAGTACTCTTCTCTTTGTCGCTGGAAAATAATTTCGGTGATGGCGGCCGCATCATCGACATTCATTTTCGAGTTTCGAAGTGGAGAGACCATTCTGTAGCTTTGCTACACTTTGTTTTGAAAAATGAATTTGATTTGGATTTCTTAAATATGATTTGAATTATAATATATATATGTATATGATTATGAATCTAATTTAATATATATATATATATACAGTTATCTATAAAATGGTTTGAAGTTAATCGGAAATTTTACTCTTAAAATTTTGTTAAAGGATTATTTCAACTTTAAATTGAAGCCATAATTTTGAATAAATAATTAAGGAAATTTTACTTGTATAATACTCAATTACATTCCAATATAACTTACCTTAATCATCCAGAAGTTGAGTATGTAACTGAATAATTTACAATGTAAATTCGTGGTAAATGATTTTATAAATAAAATTTGAGTGTTTATAATAAATGTTATACACTTTAATTTTAATTATAAATCGTTAATGGAGATGAATAGAATAATAAGTTAATTGAATAATAAATGAGGTAAATAAAATAAAGTTTGTTTTGAGGGAATTAATAAATTGAAATTTAATCAACTTAATGAAATACCTTGAATTTAAAAATCAATTATTGAATATTAATTAATTTAAGTTGAAATCTATATGATTTAAATTAATTGTTTTAGTATGTTTTCAATCTAGTTTCTTCCGGTTGTTCTATTCTCCTACCTTCTTCCTTTTCGAGGACGAAAAGTTTTGAGTGGGGGAGAGTGTAACGACCCGTAAATTTCTAATAATTTTATTTGTTTTAATAATATATTTAGTTGAATTTTTGTGAAATTTTAAATAATAAGATTTTGAAATAAAAATTTAATATTTGGAATACGTCTATTTAAACATAGCAAATGGTAAATTTTCACCACATAATATGGAAGTTTATTTTCTTATGTAATTTTATTTCAATTTAAATCAGTTATTATTTGATGATAATAAAATGTTTTCCAAACCTAAATATTTTTCTATAGAAAATATGTAGAACATCTTCTGAGTGAGACATCATCTTTCGTTTCTTCAAATTTAGACTGTTATTGCTCCGTCTACCTTAATTCTGACGTTTTAGCAGCATTTTCGGTACCGATTATCGGCTTTTGATTGGATGATCGTACCACTGACATCTGTATACCATTTTGATCATCTCGTCGTGCTGATCTCTACGGTATATTTATTTCTATGTTTCGGAGTTCCGATACATGGCGGAATCCACAAAAAGGGTAACCGTATCGCTACCGTTTTGAGCCTTTTGTCTCCCTGTGACCTTTCATCTATCTATCAATTGAAACCAGATATCCATTGGCATTTATTTCCATCAATTCATGTATGCAACTTTCGGTGTTTCCATGACCTTTATTATTCCAAATTTCCAACCGGTTGGTACGTTGCTTTTGATAAATAGTTTTATTTGGGAAATATAGTGCAATCAATTAAATTTCATTGTTTTAGCCTGTAACGTGTCCTTCTCCTTTTATTCACCTCTGACCTATTATCCTCCTCCTCAGCCAAGCCGTGTTCTCCATAGCTACCCCAGCCTACCCGAAGCCCAGCAGCCGGCCAACCTTCCCCAGTTTCTCTTCCACTTCAGCCTCTCTCTCTCTCCCCAACCGAATTCTCCACTCTCTGCTAGTACTCACCGCCCCATGGCCTAGCCTGCCTCCTCGATGGGTAAGCAGCATATATATGTATACTTATTTATAGTTGTGTATATATATTGTTTATCTGTAGTTATATATATAGTTGATTTATATAAGTTATATTTATATATGTGAGTTTATGGGTATGTTACGGTTAGTACATATATATTTTATGTTAAGGTATGAGTTAGTTTATATACATAGAGTTAGATTTATTTTTAGAACCTGTTATATATCAATATATATTATGTTGTGCTTACTGTACGAGGTTATTTATATACATTCGTTTATAAAATATATTATATTTTGAGGAGACACTATCCAAGTTTACAACACAAGTGTATTTACAAATAGTATGTTTTGGTAATATGCTCGATGTATAGATTTTGTTTACATGTGTTTAGAAGCTTGATATTGATTTTAATGTGTAGATATACATATATGTTTATTTTAAAATGCGTTTCCAAATTTAGTATGTATTAATTAATATATATATATATATACACACACACACATTACAACAAACTGGGATTTTCGTAGCACTCATTCATAGCGTTTTGGCCTTTGGTGCTAATAAGCCTGTTTGGTATATAAAAAATTCAAAAATTCAAAAATTCATTCATAGCTTTATGCTAAATTTAAGCCGGGTAGGGTTCTGTTAGGTTTTGCCTCCTAAAATTTCAATTCCCACCAATATTCCTTTCTTCCTCTCCCAACTCACAAATTTCCTCAATGATCTTTTCACAAATGTCCCTGCCCATCGCATGTCTTATTTCATGTCAGATGTCGACCAAACCCTAGTTTCGCAGCTCTCAGCTTGCAACTCGTTGCTTGTGGTCATTGATTGCGACTCGTCGCACTTCCTTCTGGCAACTCGTAGATTCCTTCTCGCAGCTATCAGATCTCCGATATTCTAGGTATTTCTATTTTGGTTGATGATTTTAGGTATCTCTATTGCTCGCCAGAAATCACTTAATCGAATTACTTAATTTCACAAATTGGATAATTTGTTCCAACGCATAAAGCATAAATGTTTTTTTCCATAACATGACAATTATATAAGCGATTAAAGTTGTAAATCGGACACATTGCTGGTCACAAATATCCCAGAGTATCATTTCAGTGCAAGATGTATTGGAATGTAGAAATATTCTAGAAAACACATTAAAATAGTATAAGTGATTATTGATACAATAACTATTGTTAGCCATGTTGAATGAAAATGAACTTGAAAAAAATCGTACGCAGCTTTAAGGTGACAGCTAATAAATGTTTTTAAATGTCCTTGTACAGTTAATGCTATATATGTTTGATGAAAAGTAGACATTGGTTGCAAGCAACTTTATAACTACACGGTTAGTTATTGTCGAAAGTACGAGATAGTCACGCTAATGATATCAGCCTTTATTCCATCTTCATTCCACACAATTTTTCAAGTACAAAACATAACGTAGTAAACAAATTTATATGCAAACGATTAAGTTCATTATCATACATCTTATGCAACTATAGTATCTAAGATACTATGAAAAATTAACAAATAAAAATCATTAGTTTATTTCAGAACATAATGATAAAATCTAGTTTAGTTTGCAGCATATTAAAGTCATAGATAGGAACATTGTTTAAACCTTTTTATGTAAATACAAATAGGATTGCAGTTCTACAAATTTGATAGGTTTGAACTGAATGTTTTACATCATTGTTCACTGAATATAGTAGCCACTAAACCCAATGAATGACATTTGATTTTAGGTCCTAGTGTTTCATTTTTCATTGCATGAAAGTGAAAGCGTCTGTCTGGTATGTGAGTGCATTTTAAGAGCTTGCAACCTTTATCACTCCTCTCTTTCATTATTTTGCTTGCCTTCTTATTGCAGTGCCACCGCAGTATCATTGCCATCATTATATAGTTATATTGTTGGAACTATACCAAGCATAAATAGTACATTAATATTGAAATAAAGTACATTTGTTGTAGTAATAAATAGGAAATGCAAGTAACAATGCCTGCACTAAACCATGTAGAATGTAGCTATTGCAATTAATAGTTATTACATATGTTTAATAAATTAAATGAGACAAATTAGTGGCTGGAATTTTGGTATTCCTTTTTTTTGTTCATATTTAATTTTTTGAACCTCTATTAATATGCACAAGGAAAATAGTTACTACCGGAGAAAAACATAGTAATGATTTAATGTATGGTTAATTTCCTTCCTTGTTTTGCAGTTTGAAGTAAATTATGTGACTGAAACACGAATCTTTTGAAAGTTGGTACTTTAACTTGATTATGCCATCAGATTGAATTAGTGGGCATGAAATTTTAGTTGCAAAATTATATCATAAATTTTGAATAAGTACCTCATACTAATATGTTGTGTAAAAGTACATGTATCCATAAAATGAACTTGATGTTGCTAGTTTATTTCTGGTACAGTTGAATTTAAATGATGGTTGAAACAGTTTTTAACTTTGTTTGAAATAAAATACAATGGTCATGTCTGGCTACTTACTTTATCAATTATAAAAACATGGAAAAGTCTATTTTTGATAGTTTGTTTCTAACAGTACATGTTAGGTAGTACAAATTGTAAATAAAATTTGTTGTTGATGAAATAAACGAGAAAAATGTGTGTTCCATAACACAACTACTTATCTAAGGCCATAGGCACGTTGTTTGGATACAATGTTTCTTGTAGATTATACGCAGCTTATTATATCATTAATTAACATGCACAAAACTGTCCCTTGATTCTAAACAAAGGTCCCTTGTTAAGTTGTTACGATGTAAGGGAGCACATAGATCAAGGGAACATGTATACTTAGGGTCAATCACTATACGATGTAGCATTTTGTTGATATTTTAAAAAATTGATACCGGTTGTCAAGGGAACTTCTCTAAGTAAAGAAAACAAACCTTACCTATACTGATACTGGTTGTCATGTTGTAATAACAAATATTTGCAGCACAATGAGTTAACACACAATCAAAGTGTTTGGGTGTTGTACAATAATTTGCATTAAATCAGTAATGGGACGATTTTCAGCTTAAAACACATACTTTTTATTCAGATCACTAAACGATTCAGACATCGGTTCACTCATGACTAATGCCAGTTTCATGCAATGTAATAATGATTGGTGACATTGTTGTATAAGTTGATAAAATTATTGTTAATGGCGCAAGCCAACTATCAGGAGAGGGGTAATGCATAGACATTACTCCGGTGCTACAAAATAGCGCCGTTGTAATGGCAAATTTTTTAGAAACAGTTTGGTGCTAATGTTGTATATTGTTCTGACATTGTTGTATATTTGTATCCATGCACCTTATAGTACTCAAGTTTTCCATACGAATTCTATTCTTTTTTGGGTTATATAGTTTCAGCAGGATGGTAACAATACATAAATACAGCCTGTAGATGTTTCATTTTGCTAATAAACTTTTACATGTCAGTTAGGCTTCGGTTTCCCTTTAACCTTAGATATTTACATTAACTGGTATAGAGTTTCCCTTTAGCTTATATAGATTTGTAATAACGTTAGTTATATACCAATTTTAAATATGTACGTTTTGAAGACTGAGTAATTGATTCCAAACATTGTTATATATAAAATTTTCTGTATAGATATATAAATTTATATGAATCTAGAATATATAAACAGCCTGTATATGTATATTGGTTTGTATAACTAATATAGTCTGCATATATAACAACCTGCAATTTGTATATATAGTTGTAATTTCATATTTGTAAGTGTTTGCATGTTTTTTTTCAGTATTATATTGTATGTTTTGTTATAGATATATTATGATTATATATTATATAATATTTTACAATATGGTTAATGATATATTTTTATGTTGTGTAAATATTAAAGCTTTGCCTGCTCATGTATATGGCCGTGTACATATATGTCTCTAGATTTGTGCTTTGTTATATTTGAGGAAAATAAAACAAGTACCATTTCAGATTTATATGGGATTTGGTATTCGATATAAATTACATGTTAAGAAGTAATGTTAGTTTATTCTTGTTTCGAAAATTTATACATATGTTCAAAGAAAAAAAAGGGTTACATATATTATATATATACAGGAGTTACGGTTTTGTATATTTCATTATATATATAGTATGACTCATTTAAGAGTAAATATAATAATAAGTAAGTTTGTATTATTATGACAAATATTGATATATTTTATATATCGGTTATAGACATATATTTTATCTGTGTTTGGTTTTCAAGATATATAGGTTTGCTGTTGCTATATATATATATATTAAAGATTCTGTTTTACATAAGTGTATTATGAGTCTTTTTTAAAATAGATGTGTACAAAGATATTTGTTTTAACATATAAAGGCTGCTTATACTATATTATATTATATTAAATTTGCACGTTGAGTTAGTACACGTATGATATTAGAATGGTAGTATATTTGTTTGTATATACGTGTGTTGTATATTGTTTTATTTTAAAGGTAGTTAATCTTGGTTTTAGGGATGATTCTTGCACTGTATTGTATATTAGTTATATGTTTGGTTTTAATATATGTGTTTAATTTGAAATAATGATTTTGAAAGATATATATTATTGTGTTTGAAATTTGAATATGGTTTTTATATATAGTTATATATATATATATTTACTTAAACCATTTATCTTCATCAGTCCAGTTCTGATTTGATTGCATCAATTTCAAGCTTTCCGCTCTGTTGTCGATTCGTGCCAATCTAGCTTTGTTTTGGAATTCATGCTTGGATTCGTGACTCATCTCATTCTCGTTCATCTCTAGCCTCGAAAGGTGAGCAATCACTCACGATTAAAGTTCTTATATTTATTAAATTGATTTCAATTGAAATGACCATTGAAATATGCTGCTGCTAGTTATTTTCATTGTTATATATATGATGTTATCTATAATTGTTCACCTATGACATCTGACACTATTATCTGTTATTTATATTGATGATATATGCTTGTTATATTATTATCATATCTGTTATCACTCTGCAAGTTCCCTGTTAGTATAGAATTCACTATGGGTTGAAATGATACATACCCGAACGATCTGTAGAATAGGAGAAAATCGTTATGGGTTGAAATGATAAACCCAAGCGATTTTCAATTGAATTGAATTTGGGATTGCATGTTGAAAAGATATATACCCGTATATATTTAAATTGCGGATTGAAATGATAAAAATCCGTATCACTTGACCATAGGATAGAAAATTATATACAGACACCGTTGGTCTATACGTATATATTTTGAAAATTATTTCTATGATTTTGAAAAGAAATATATAGTTGTAATAAATATTGATTTTTAAAGATTTATTAAGTTGATTTATTAAAGTTGATTTAATAAAGTTGATCTAATAAAGTTGATTTAATCAATTTAAGATATGTTTAGGTATTTATGTAAAATTTATATTTTTAAATATAGAGTTTATAATGTTTCAGGTTGAAAGATAAATTTGAAATTGATTTGGAATTTTAATTATTTAAGAATTTTACTTAAATAAGTTTGATTTGAAATTTATAAAATTTTAAATTTTAAACGATATGTTTTATAACTTGAATTTGATTAAAAGTGACTTAAATGAATATTTCAAACTTATATAAATTTAAATGGGATATTTTGTTATTTAAATTGTAAATTGAATTTGTATTTAGATGTTATTGAAATGATTAAGTAAATATTTCAAAAATAAATAATAGTAAAGTGAATTTGATATATATATGAAATTATCGAATTTAGTTTTTGAAACGTGGAATATTTAAAGCTTTGAAATATATTGAAATTAAATGGTTTATTTTGTGGTTCAAATCTGTAATTGAAATCGATAATTTGAAATGGTTTATTAAGAAACTGATTTGAGTTGAAATTTATGAATTGAGATTGAATTAAAATTGAATTTTGGAATTCGATTTTATTTGAATCGATTGGTGAAATTTGAGGAAGCTATTTATTATATAAAGTATTTTTAAACAATATCAAAAACTATTTATATTATAAATTATTTTAATATAAACTATTTTAATATAAATTATTTTAATATAAATTATTTTATTATAAACTATTTTAATTTATAACTATTATATATAAACTATTTTAACTTATAACTAACATATATAAACTATTTTAACTTATAACTATTATATATAAACTATTTTATTATATATACTAATTTTTATACCTAAACTGTTTAAGAGGAAAGTATTATGGATTCCAAAATGCTATGATTTCAAAGCTATGATTTCAAATTTTTATGAATTTCAAGGTTTTGATTTCCAAAGTGTTTGATTTTAAAAGACTATGATTTCGAAAGCGTTATAACCTTGAAAAGTGATATGATTTTGGAAATGGATATATTTAAAGTGAAATGATATCGTATTGATTTGGTTTTTGAAATGAAAATGATTTCTTGGTTTGATGTATAAACTATTTTGAAATGACCACGGTGTTATAATTATGATTGGTTGTTAAAGAGACCGGGATCGGATATGGGCATACTCTCTGTCGATACCGAAACCACTTTAACAATTGTGTACGCGGTGGAGATTCCAGAATGAAGTAGGATGGTGGCGACGATCCTAAAGGTATATTTACGTGAACCCAACTCCCGTGAGTTGGTATAAGGTGGCTAAAACAGGAGCGACTCCGGTCTAATGAGCTAGCTCCTCTTATCGAACACACTCCATCGTATGCCATTCTATTACTTTGTGATTGATTTGGTGCGCACCCTTGATTCGGGAGTGTGGCTTGAGTTGGGCGATTGCTGCAGCTTTGCGTTACCAACAGTCCGGATGCGTAATTGGTATATCTACCCTGGCATTGCCTTGTTGTGCTGTGTCACCTACCATAGCGTGCTTTACTACGGTTTGATTTGTGTCGTACCTATGGAGTATCCTCTGGTAGCTCCAGTTTATGGGGTATTACGGTACTGTATAGACTATTGGCACACCTAAAAATGTGTTAAGGTGGAAAATGTAAAGCCTTAACGCTATTTTTAAATAGTATACTTTACTGTAGACATTATTATAATAGCGTATATTACTACATAGTAAATAGTTTAACGGATCCTTAGAGGATGGTTATCCCAACCGTCCTTTGAGTTACTTGTATTTCAGTGGATATTTCACTTGAGTTGGATTTATTGATATAAGAATGTTTATCCTGACTCGAGTGTTTTGTGTTTTGCTTTACGCTCGGGTCAGACTGAGTGATACAGCATTTGAGACTCACCTTTGGAGTTGGAGCTTCGCTTGGAGATCCAGCTATCTATCCTGCTTTCAGTTATTCAGTTGATTCCAGTGATGTATTATGATCTTGTATTTGACTATTGTATTGATACATTTATGTATTCGAGACTTCTGTTGTATCTTGTTTAACTCTGTTATATATATATGGTAGCTTCATGAACTACTATTCTTTTGTTTCCGCTGCTTATTTTTATATTACTCTGTGTCTGTAATTCTGGGATTATTTATTTACTATATATGCCGAGTTTTGCCAAATTTAAATTAACAATCTGATATTTTGAGCAATTCAAATCCGACATGTATTGATGCGAATGGTTGAAAATTTCAGGATGTTACATGTGGTATCAGAGCTCTGGTTTTAGGCAGAACTCAGCATATAGAGTAGATTTAATTACAGAATTACCTTAGTTCGAGCTTGAATTTCTTTCTCTTTGATTCGGTCTCCTTTGAATTTTGGAACTCCCCTATTCGTTCTGAAATCCACTCTTGTCTTCCCGTATCCAAAGTCTTCTTGATTCTGGAGCATCTTATAGCTCCACTGAATGATTGTAAAGGAGTGAAACTCCTTTACAATGAGCATTGATTCATCGGAGATTTCTGTATCCTCGGTCTAAATGCTGCTATCTTTTGCTATACCCGAATTCTATCTCTGGCGATCGAATGTCGAGTTGCCTCTGGATTTCTGCATCGATCTTATTCTTGTAGTCACGGTTGACCCGGTTAAGGTCACCCGAGATTCATATAAATCTATCTATCTCTCTATTTTATAATTTAATCATCTTATCTTGCTATCAAGCCTATCTTCTAGTTGAATTCTTTTGGTTAGGATCCCTCTATATTAGGATCTCTATCCTTGCTTTGAAATCTATTCTTGTATCATCGAGTGAGAGAGCGTATTTGTTATCTATATTAAAATGTTTTATATGGTGTTGTTTGAGTTGTTGATGCTGATTTTGGTTTTCCATCGATTTGCCTGATCAACCCTATCGATAGGATTTCCAAAACACTTAAACAGAGCAAACTGACACAATATTATTTTAAAATTTGGTAGATGAAACTAATTTGTATGATTATATTATAAATATATAAGTAAATTATTTCTGGAATTTAATAGGTTAATTAAATTAATTGTTTGAAATGATAATATTTGATTATCATTTATTGTTCTAAATGAATTTATAAACATGGTTTATAAATTGATTTGGAATTGAAAAGAATTTAAATTAAGAATTTTGAGAATTTAAATTTCCGAAAATTTCAAACCTTGGTTTTAAAATTTTAAAATGTATATTATTTAAAGTATTTTCGAATAGAAATCGTTTCCAAAGAATTTTTAAATGTTTAAATTAGTACTCTTCTCTTTGTCGCTGGAAAATAATTTCGGTGATGGCGGCCGCATCATCGACATTCATTTTCGAGTTTCGAAGTGGAGAGACCATTTTGTAGCTTTTCTACACTTTGTTTTGAAAATGGAATCTAATTTAATATATATATACTTATCTATAAAATGGTTTGAAGTTAATCAGAAATTTTACTCTTAAAATTTTGTTAAAGGATGATTTCAACTTTAAATTGAAGCCAGAATATTGAATAAATATTTAAATTTGAAATAATTAAGGAAATTTTACTTGTATAATACTCAATTACATTCCAATATAACTTACCTTAATCATCTAGAAGTTGAGTATGTAATTGAATAATTTACAATGTAAATTGGTGGTAAATGATTTATAAATATAATTTGAGTGTTTATAATAAATGTTATACACTTAAATTTTAATTATAAATCGTTAATGGAGATGAATAGAATAATAAGTTATTTGAATAATAAATGAGGTAAATAAAATAAAGTTTGTTTTGAGGGATTTAATAAATTGAAATTTAATCAACTTAATGAAATACCTTGAATTTAAAAATCAATTATTGAATATTAATTAATTTAAGTTTAAATCTATATGGTTTAAATTAATTGTTTTAGTTTGTTTTCAATCTAGTTTCTTCTGGTTGTTCTATTCTCCTACCTTCTTCCTTTTCGAGGACGAAAAGTTTTGAGTGGGGGAGAGTGTAACGACTTGTAAATTTCTAATAATTTTATTTGTTTTAATAATATATTTAATTGAATTTTTGTGAAATTTTAAATAATAAGATTTTGAAATAAAAATTTAATATTTGGAATACGTCTATTTAAACATAGCAAATGGTACATTTTCACCAGATAATATGGAAGTTTATTTTCTTGTGTAATTTTATTTCAATTTAAATCGGTTATTATTTGATGATAATAAAATGTTTTCCAAACCTAAATATTTTTCTATAGAAAATCTGTAAATCATCTTCTGAGTGAGACGTCATCTTTCGTTTCTTCAAATGTAGAATGTTATTGCTCCGTCTACCTTAATTCTAACGTTTTAGCAGCATTTTCGGTACCGATTATCGGCTTTTGAAAGGATGATCGTACCACTGACATCTGTATACCGTTTTGATCATCTCGTCATGCTGATCTCTGGGGTATAGTTATTTCTGTGTTTCGGAGTTCCGATATGTGGCGAAATCCATGAAAACGGTAATCGTATCGCTACCGTTTTGAGCCTTTTGTCTCCCTATGACCTTTCATATGTCTATCAATTGAAACCAGATAGCCATTGGCATTTATTTCCATCAATTCACGTATGCAACTTTCGGTGTTTCCGTGACCATTATTATTCCAAATTTCCAACCGGTTGGTACGTTGCTTTTGATAAATAGTTTTATTTGGGAAATATAGTGCAACAAATTAAATTTCATTGTTTTAGCCTGTAACGTGTCCTTCTCCTTTTATTCACCTTTGACCTATTATCTTCCTCCTCAGCCAAGTCGTGTTCTTCATAGCTACCCCAGCCTATCCGAAGCCCAACAACCGGCCAACCTTCCCCAGTTTCTCTTCCACTTCGGACTCTCTCTCTCCCACCGAATTCTCCACTCTCTGCTAGTACTCACCGCCCCATGGCCTAGCCCGCCTCCTCGATGGGTAAGCAGCATATATATGTATACTTATTTATAGTTGTGTATATATATTGTTTATCTGTAGTTATATATATATAGTTGATTTATATAAGTTATATTTATATATGTGAGTTTATGGGTATGTTACGGTTATACATATATATATATATATATATATATTATGTTAAGGTATGAGTTAGTTTATATACATAGAGTTAGATTTATTTTAAAACCTGCTATATATCAATATATATATATATTATGTTTTGCTTACTGTACGATGTTATTTATATACATTCGTTTATAAAATATATTATATTTTGAGGAGACACTATCCAAGTTTACAGCACAAGTGTATTTACAGATAGTATGTTTTGGTAATATGCTCTATTGTATAGACTTTTTTTACATGTGTTTAGAAGCTTGATATTGATTTTAATGTGTAGATATACATATATGTTTATTTTAAAATGCGTTTCCAAATTTAGTATGTATTAATTGATATATATATATATATATATATATCTCTGTGTGTGTGTGTTAGTCCATGAGTTGATGGTTTTGATGACAACAACCTTAGAATAAGATTATAAAATATAAATACTAACAGTATAGTTTAGATATATATGTATATGCAGGTACCAAGAATGAAGACTGTACAGTATAGAGATTCAAGATATCAAGATTGAAGACTCATGAGTATCAAGAATATCAAGATTATCAAGAGTTCAAGATTTCAAGATAAGTATTGAGTCTAGAATTATGTTAAAACTTCACAATAGCACTGAAATCTTCACTCCATTTTTCTTTGGGATGGAACCCATTTCTACCTTTTTAGTGGCTTACAAACCCACGACAAGTAGCTTACAAACCTACGACAAGTGGCTTACTAACCCACGAACATCCTAGTTTTGTACAAGTTCTCGAGTCCTGATGTGATGAGATATTCTACAGGAAGAAGCTTGCAAAACTACTTCAAAATGATTTTCAAAACTACTTCAGAATAATTTCAAAACTGCTTTTCAAAATGTTTTAGCCTTAAAAATTATCTTTTCAAATGATTTTCAAAAAGATGTTTTAGCCTTAAATATTCTTTGTTTTTGTTTTTAATAAACTCTTGTTTTTAAACTTCGTTTGTTTTAAAACTATCTTTTAATTATAATATATTTACATAGATTTAAATATAAAATTATAGTAAAATTTTATATATATTATTCTCTATATTCATCTATGTATTTTATCTATAGTCAAGTATATTAATAAAGTTTAAAATAGTTTTAATATAAGATAATGGTTATTTTCAAAGAAAAACAAAATACCAAAATTTCCTTTGGGATGTCGACATGCCCTAGTACCCCATGTCGACATAGTGACAGTTAGATTCAAAAATTTGAATTTCAAAAGAAGTGTCTATTTGCCATAACCTTTCACGAATGGACATGGCTGTTGTTCTTCTATAAATAAGGGTTAGTTTCAACAAATTTAAATATAGATTTTCTGTTTTTTCACTTCTCTTCTTCTTCCACATTTTCTTATTCAAAATCCTATCATCACTCTGCCGAAATCAACATTGAATCTAACAAGATCATCTCTGGTTTGATTCTCTATCACTATCTCAACAAGATCCCAGTGCTATTCAGAGTTATAGGCTTCTTTGTAATCTATCTAGCGAGAAAAGGTGTGATTGTAGCTTTGGAAATCAATCAAGCGAGAAAAGGTGTGATTGTAGCCTTGGAAATCAATTGGGTGAACTTGTTGCCCCGCAAATCAAGTATCTCTACCCAGAGGATTGTGATTCTGGAGGGTGTACCTCGTAGCCTTGAAACCGAGGGTTGTAATTGTTGAATTGCTTTTGAAAGGAAATCCGTACTTAGTTGTGCGGGACTGGATGTAGGGTAACTCCAAATAAAATCCGGTGTGTTCTTTTCTTTACTGCATTTACTATATTTATACATCTGTGTTTGATTCTGTGATTATATTTGTGTCTGAATATTACATACATTTGTGTACAAATCAACAATAACTCAAAAAGATTTAGTAATTTCTTATAAACACTATCCACCCGCCCTCTAGTGTTCAATCTATCCTTAAGATCCATATTCCGCATTCCTCACAATATGTTCATGTTTGCAGACTTTATAATAGGTTGCAGCCTATATATATTTTTAGCTTATATAGATTTTTTAATAATGTTAGTTATATACCAATTTTAAATATGTACGTTTTGAAGACTGAGTAATTGATTACAAACATTGTTATATATAAAATTTTGCTGTATAGATATATAAATATATATGAGTCTAGAATATATAAATTGTGACAGTCTGTATATGTATATTGGTTTGTATAACCAATATAGTCTGCATATATAACAACCTGCAATTTGTACATATAGTTGTAATTTCATATTTGTAAGTGTTTGCATGTTTTTTTTAGCATTATATTGTATGTTTTGTTATAGATATATTATGATTATATATTATATAATATGGTTAATGATATATTTTTATGTTGTGTAAATATTAAAGCTTTGCTTGCTCATGTATATGGCCGTGTACTTATATGTCTCCAGATTTGTGCTTTGTTATATTTGAGGAAAATAAAACAAGTATCATTTTAGATTTATCTGGGATTTGGTATTCGATATACATTACATGTTAAGAAGCAATGTTAGTTTATTCTTGTTTCAAAAATTTATACATATGTTCAAAGAAAAAAAGGGTTACATATTATATATATATATATACAGGAGTTACAGTTTTGTATATTTCATTATATATATAGTATGACTCATTTAAGAGTAAATATAATAATAAGTAAGTTTGTATTGTTATGAAAAATATTGATATATGTTATATATCGGTTATAGACATAGATTTTATCTGTGTTTGGTTTTCAAGATATATAGGTTTGCTGTTGCTATATATATATATATATTAAAGATTCTGTTTTACATAAGTGTATTATGAGTCTTGTTTAAAATAGATGTGTACAAAAGATATTTGTTTTAATATATAAAGGCTGCTTATACTATATTATATTATATTAAATTTGCACGTTGAGTTAGTACACATATGATATTAGAATGGTAGTATATTTGTTCGTATATACGTGTGTAGTATATTGTTTTATTTGAAAGGTAGTTAATCTTGGTTTTAGGAATGATTCTTGCACTGTATTGTATATTAGTTATATGTTTGGTTTTAATATATGTGTTTAATTTGAAATAATGATTTTGAAAGATATATATTATTGTGTTTGAAATTTGAATATGGTTTTTATATATAGTTATATATATATATAGATTTACTTAAACCATTTATCTTCATCAGTCCAGTTCTGAATTGATTGCGTCAATTTCAAGCTTTCCGCTCTGTTGTCGATTCGTGCCAATCTAGCTTTGTTTTGGAATTCATGCTTGGATTCGTGACTCATCTCATTCTCGTTCATCTCTAGCCTCGAAAGGTGAGCAATCACTCACGATTAAAGTTCTTATATTTATTAAATTGATTTCAATTGAAATGACCATTGAAATATGCTGCTGCTAGTTATTTTCATTGTTATATATATGATGTTATCTATAATTGTTCACATATGACATCTGACACTATTATCTGTCATTTATATTGATGATATATGCTTGTTATATTATTATCATATCTGTTATCACTCTGCAAGTTCCCTGTTAGTATAGAATTCACTATGGGTTGAAATGATACATACCCAAACGATTTGTAGAATAGGAGAAAATTGTTATGGGTTGAAATGATAAACCCAAGCGATTTTCAATTGAATTGAATTTGGGATTGCATGTTGAAAAGATATATACACGTATATATTTAAATTGCGGATTGAAATGATAAAAATCCATATCACTTGACCATAGGATAGAAAATTATATACAGACACTGCTGGTCTATACATATATATTTTGAAAATTATTTCTATGATTTTGAAAAGAAATATATAGTTGTAATAAATATTGATTTTTAAAGATTTATTAAGTTGATTTATTAAAGTTGATTTAATAAAGTTGATCTAATAAAGTTGATTTAATCAATTTAAGATATGTTTAAGTATTTATGTAAAATTTATATTTTTAAATATAGAGTTTATAATGTTTCAGGTTGAAAGATAAATTTGAAATTGATTTGGAATTTTAATTATTTAAGAATTTTACTTAAATAAGTTTGATTTGAAATTTATAAAATTTTAAATTTTAAACGATATGTTTTATAACTTGAATTTGATTAAAAGTGACTTAAATGAATATTTCAAACTTATATAAATTTAAATGGGATATTTTGTTATTTAAATTGTGAATTGAAGTTGTATTTAGATGTTATTGAAATGATTAAGTAAATATTTCAAAAATAAATAATAGTAAAGTGAATTTGATATATATATGAAATTATCGAATTTAGTTTTGGAAACATGGAATATTTAAAGCTTTGAAATATATTGAAATTAAATGGTTTATTTTGTGGTTCAAATCTGTAATTGAAATCGATAATTTGAAATGGTTTATTAAGAAACTGATTTGAGTTGAAATTTATGAATTGAGATTGAATTAAAATTGAATTTTGGAATTCGAGTTGATTTGAATCGATTGGTGAAATTTGAGGAAGCTATTTATTATATAAAGTATTTTTAAACTATATCAAAAACTATTTATATTATAAATTATTTTAATATAAACTATTTTAATATAAATCATTTTAATATAAATTATTTTATTATAAACTATTTTAACTTATAACTATTATATATAAACTACTTTAACTTATAACTATTATATATAAACTATTTTATTTTATAAACTATTTTATTATATATACTAAGTTTTATACCTAAACTGTTTAAGAGGAAACTATTATGGATTCCAAAATGCTATGATTTCAAAGCTATGATTTCAAAGCTATGATTTCAAAGTGTTATGAATTTCAAGGTTTTGATTTCCAAAGTGTTTGATTTTAAAAGACTATGATTTCGAAAGCGTTATAACCTTCAAAAGTGATATGATTTTGGAAATGGATATATTTGAAGTGAAATGATATCGTATTGATTTGGTTTTTGAAATGAAAATGATTTCTTGGTTTGATGTATAAACTATTTTGAAATGACCGCGGTGTTATAACAATGATTGGTTGTTAAAGAGACCGGGATCATATATGGGCATACTCTCTATCGATACAGAAACCACTTTAACAACTGTGTACGCGGTGGAGATTCCAGAATGAAGTAGGATGGTGGCGACGATCCTAAAGGTATATTTACGTGAACCCAATTCTCGTGAGTTGGTATAAGGTGGCTAAAACAGGAGCGACTCCGGGCTAATGAGGTAGCTCCTCTTATCGGACACACTCCATCGTATGCCATTCTATTACTTTGTGATTGATTTTGTGCGAACCCTTGATTCGGGAGTGTGGCTCGAGTTGGGCGATTGCTGCGGCTTTGCGTTACCAACAGTTCAGATGCTTAATTAGTATATCTATCCTGGCATTGCCTTGTTGTGCCGTGTCACCTACCATAGCGTGCTTTACTACGAGTTTGATTTGTGTCGTACCTATGGAGTATCCTCTGGTAGCTCCAATTTACGGGGTATTACGGTACTGTATAGACTATTCGCACACCTAAAAATGTGTTAAGGTGGAAAATGTAAAGCCTTAACGCTATTTTTAAATAGTATACTTTACTGTAGACATTATTATATTAGCGTATATTACTACATAGTAAATAGTTTAACGGATCCTTAGAGGATGGTTATCCCAACCGTCCTTTGAGTTACTTGTATTTCAGTGGATATTTCACTTGAGTTGGATTTATTGATATAAGAATGTTAATCCTGACTCGAGTGTTTTGTGTTTTGTGTTCTTCTTTACGCTCGGGTCAGACTGAGTGGTACAGCATTTGAGACTCACCTTTGGAGTTGGAGCTTCGCTTGGAGATCCAGCTATCTATCCTGCTTTCAGTTATTCAGTTGATTCCAGTGATGTATTATGATCTTGTATTTGACTATTGTATTGAGACATCTATGTATTCGAGACTTCTGTTGTATCTTGTTTAACTTTGTTATATATATATATGGTAGCTTCATGAACTACTATTCTTTTGTTTCTACTGCTTATTTTTATGTTACTCTGTGTCTATAATTCTTGGATTATTTATTTACTATATATGCCGAGTTTTGCCAAATTTAAATTAACAATTTGATATTTTGAGCAATTCAAATCCGACATGTATGGATGTGAATGGTTGAAAATTTCAGGATGTTACAAAGGGCATTAACGTAATAACATACCTCACGTAACCCTAGCCTGACCATGTTCGAACCCTTCCTCACGTAGCCGCCACCTCCTTTTGCTCCGATCGTCGACTACCAGAGACCACGCTACCACGATCTGAGACCACCATTGCCCTTCACGCCTCGAGCCGCCCCAACCAAGCCCAGCGCGATCAACCATGACCTTCCCCTTTGCACAGTGCCACCGCCCCATTCCAACGTAGGTTCCAAGCGAATTCGAACACCTTAGGGACAAACAAACCATGCCGATGCACTCTACTCGACGACCTCTACAAGCCCATACCCTCTGATCGTTCTAAAATCGACGATCCATCGTTGGATCAGAAACTCTTGAAATAGACGGCCGAGGTTCTTCATCATTTTCTGGTCTTACGATGCATCAAATCGGAAAACGAATTACTGCAATAGATTGCGCTCGTCGACAGCTTTCCAACGATATATGATTTGCTATAGTTTGATGGGTTTAAATTTTGAAGATTGATTTGAATTTGAAATTAGGGTTTTGGATTTGCAGCCATTGGGAAGGAAGAAGGAGCAGATGATTGAATAGACAGATACATACAGAAATAAGAAAAGGCTGCTAGGGTTAGAGAAACAAAATATATTTATATGGACAAGAATAGATAAGAATGAATGGAAAGATCAAATTGGTTCGAACAATAACACGACCTAAAAAGCCCGTTCCGCTTTCGAAACGAAAGTAGGTCATCCAATATATTGAAATATAGGTTTTCGATATTTTTAAACTCAATGGAACTAGTTTCAAACCCTAATTACATCGTATACAGAAGTTAGCTTTCAAAAAATCAGATTATATTCATTAAATTCAGTAAACTAATTTCTACGCATTTCAAGTTCGCATGACCAAATGACAAGTCTGATCGCTACAAAACTTGAAATCCTATAATAATTCACTATTACGGATCCGATGAAACTGGTTTCATCGAAATCCAAGACAGTGACCAAAATGGCTAATTTTCACGTTAATTAAATAAATTATTATTAAATTAATTTAATCACTTTTAAATTCACATTTCAAAAGTTAACCATTTTTATCATTCTAGATTACATAGAAATTTAATAATCTATCAAAATAAATTTTATCTGTTAAATTCACCATTAAAATATTTGATTAAATTCAACGTTCAATTACACTGTAATAAAATCCTAGTTAATTATATTTTAAATCCAAATAAATTCTGTTATTTTGATTTCCACTCTTATTATTAAATCAACTATCACCTTATGGATATAATTAACATTGGTTTACACTTTATTACATAAATATTCTACGGTTATCATCTTAATTCATATTAATTATAATATTTAAATTTCATTAATTCCATTAATTATCAATTATAATTCCCTATTTATAATTATAACCAAAATTAACTTTACAATAATTTCGATTGATTGAAATTACACTAAAATAGTTGCCAATAATATTAAATCATATTCTAGCTATTTTTCTCTTTAATAAACATAAATTTTTAATTTCTCACAATATTAAATTGCAAAATCTTAATTAATTTAATAATTTTAGTTATCGAAAATTATGGGTCGTTACACTTAGCCTAGACTTTGATACCAAATATAATAACCCGGACCTCCAGACATACCGATCCAAAGCCCAAAAACAACGTTTGAACTTGCATCTTGCTAAAAAGTACGAATCGCTAGACTTTGTGGTTAATATGATACAGAGATAAATATAATTTTAAACATTATACACCATTAGGTCTCAAGCATAAGAATAAAATGTAAGTACTATAAATATCCCTAATTTATTACTATTTCCAAATAATAAGGGTCAATACAAGAAATGTACAAATAGTGCCTCCAAATAGAAATATACATAAGTCTGAAGATAAATAAGATGCATAGATAATGACAATAATAATTTTAGCTCCAAGACGCACGGTTTCCTCCTCCACGCATGTTATTCTCACCATACCATATACTACAATTTCATCCTGTAATAGGCATAAAAAGGGAAAATATAGGGGATCAGACAAAGTATAATGAGTTCTATCACTAGTGGTATGGTGCAAATAGGTAGTTAAATCATCATTTATAATCTATGCTACCTAAGGGTGTTCATTTGTGTGCACGTACTACGTATAAGGTAATAACCTTAAATACATCTAAATATAATAGTGACCTAGAAAGATTTCCATGCGAAGGTAAGAAACCCAAAAGCCGAGTAAATTTGGAATATGTCGAGCATACAGTCTTAATAGGAACTATCTAACCATACATTGGGTAGATACTTCAGATAGTAAACCATTTAAATTGCACTGCATCGTGTGTACCTCGCAATATCTGAGCACACTCATCGAATCACGATCCAATGATACTTTCCACCTAAGCATTGAGTAACCTCCTTGTTAGTGCCAGTATCATATGCTCTTTATCATTCAACCAGCAGCAACAATAGTTGGTTAACTTATTTGACTCCTCTATACGCGCAACCGCTTATCACACACTACTATGGGGGACGTCTCCATCTACTCTCTTTTGCTTTAACCATGTAGGTGACTGGAACCGACTATAGTAACAATAAGAGCATCTAATTGCGATTTAATCACATGCCGCATTAAATGTCACATTATACAACATCATGAAGTATGAACCAGGGTACGTCACCAAGTGTGAGATCGATCCATCTTGTAACACATCTCCATGCAGTTATGTGAACTCCCAAGAATTGAGGAAGTGGAAAAAAATTTCCTCAATCCATCCAATTTGACCTGCACCGGTCTAGGTTCAACCTCGACCATCGATAGGTTTTCAATCGATCGAAATGGGATTCAGTCGACTAGCTTCACGTACCATACACTTTTTCTATACCTTAAAATCAATTAACTGGTCAGAACTTTCAGTCAACTGAAAGGAAATTTAGTCGATTGGATCCTCCAGTTGGTTGAATGTTCCATCCCAAAAATGAATTATTTTCTTGCTGATTGGACTTGGATTTTTCTAAGGTTTTACAGAGAAATTTTAGTCGACCGACCCTATTTTCAATTGATCGGATTTGTATGTTTTCCAACATATTTAAATTATCATTATGGTCAATTTTTAATGGTTTATCTTCATTCCTTTTATTCAAATTTCTATGTATAACTGCACAGTTCATTTTTCTTTAACAATAATTTATATATAAGTTCAACTTTATTCATTCCTAAAAGTTTACATAGTTTATCCATTTTTATTGTATATAATTGTTCAGTTATCCATTTATGTATATTTAGGTCTAAAGTTGATAGAATCAAACCTAGAAAATATTTATAGGATTTATGTGTAGATTCACTTTTATCCACTTAAATCAACTCAAATCTTTCACATAAATTTAGATCTATACGGGTTTAAAGGTGAACTTTATTCAATCTACCTTTCCCTTAGGTTTCATTAATTTATATTATCAAAGCCATTGTTTAGGGTTTTCAACATATTAATTCACATAAATTTTCAAATTAGAATTACCAATTCAAATAAATTATCATATTTTTAATCCTAAATATATGCATAAAAGAAAATTTGATTACTTATCTACATCATAGTCATATCGTAGATAAACTCACCACCTTACTTGCTGTTTTGAAATATCCTTCCAATAGAAACCTTCAAGCTTTCCCCTTTTAATTTGATTTTTATATTAGTTATTCTTCTTCTATTTTCCTTGCTAAGTTTTCGAATTAGGTCTCTTCTCGTTTTCTTTATTTGATTTGAAACTTATTTGTTTTAAAGAGATCTGTAGAGATAGAATTGAAAAGATAGATATAGATCTAGGTTTCCTTTAGTTGGATGGAGACTAGGGTTTTTAGAATGAAAGGAGTGAAGCTTGGCTGTGTATATATAGGTAGAAATCAAGTGAATTCTAGGTCGAGGAAAATTATTGCTTTACTCATATCCCCTATCCTTACATATATGCAAAATTCATTTCCTTTTACTTTATAAAAAAATAACGTTTACTATATCCTAGTAACTGTCATTAACTAGAATTCAAATCAATATAATATATATATATATATATATTGTTAACTATTGTAAAGAATCATAGATTAATATTCAAGCATGCATACATATACACACCCAAATGCATGGGGGTGCACACACGCGCGGGCGCACACATATATATTAGATTTGGAACTTTACTCTTTATTATTTGTTGTTCAATCAGTTGTAACTAATTGGTATTAGTATTTCTAAATTCATAAATCGGATTTACCCTTATTCTTTTACAGAAAAAGAGATATTATACATTATTTTTAAAAATGCTTTCCTTCTATGAATTATTGTTACCTTAACTTTTAAAATATGTAACATTACTTGCACCAATTACAAAAATTAATTTCACTATCATGGTAAATAATGCCTTCCCTCTAAAACGGGTTAAGGTTTATGCATGTAAATTATCTCTCACATTTTCTTTTGATGCACATAAAAAAATTCTATTCTTTTAAAGTAATATACATATTCATAAATTATTCTATAGAAACAAGAGTCATAAATTACTGACTATATAAATTTTGACTTATTCAAGCAATTAATTCTTAAGCTTCAATTTTAAAACAAGAACAAAACCCGAAATGAGCGCTACGGTAAATGTGTTGTATCTCCTTCATTTGATATTCATTTTTGAGGTTTTATATAAGAATTTGAGCTAGAAAAATCTAATTGACACAATGAAAAAATAATATTTCGAAAATTCCTTTATTTGCAAATTTTATTTTATGGTATTATGTAAAATTACCAAAATACCCTTTTTAATTATTTATTTATTTTTGTTAAAAATAAAGGATGTTACAATAATTGGCCTCAAGTGGGAGATTGAAAAAGTAAGGGTGTGTCCTAGGGCAATTACGTAATTTGATTATAACACATAATTCTTATAGAGAATCGTGTTTGAAATGAAGTACGCTCTGGTGCTTCTGGTTTTATTTTTTTATATGCATTGTTATATAGAGATATATGTAATGTTAAATAATATATTAGACATATACAAGTAGAAAATCCTTGGGATAACTATTTTATTAATTGTATTTATGTATGTGCTCGTAATCATGGGTATTGAATCGATATTTAGGCACTTACTCTTTAAATATTCCTAGTCAAGATGAATCGAGAAAATGATATTGGTATGTCCATTGAGACTAGTATGCGCGACGGTGTATTATTCATGACCATTGAGGGGACCGAGTAGTTACTCGTCGAACGATCATAGAACAACTCAACGAGAGTTTTTTATAGGTTAATACAATTACGTCAAAATAAAAGATCTCATTGTAACGATATACTGGAGTCTTCAAACTTGAGGGTATTGTTGATCTTAAGTAAGTAAAATATACTTTGATTATGGTTAAACATATCGCATAATGACCGTGTTACAAACATAGTTGGGTATGTGTTATTGAATAGAAATAAGGACTTTAAAGTTGTGCACGCAATCAACTCTTACGTTAATAAAAATTTTGACCTTGCACCAAACTATGGATATCTAAGTGATATAGTGGTGTGAAAATAATACATTTAGGGATGTTAATTTTGTATGAATGTCCATTGTCTGACTTGGTTCGAAGTCGAAAAACATCAAATGTCCTCCACATTTGTCCATTTCTCATGTACGACATGAATTATGACAATAAAATTGTACGACATTTGCATTCGTACAATTATTTGATGAATTTTCTATTGTTTGTACATCGTCTATTCATTGTTCGGCTCATACGAAGAGTGTTTGTGCTTAGTTCTCGTTCGGTCTATGTCCATCTTAAATTCTTATAGGACACAACACGAAAAGACCTATGTCTGGTCCAATCCGATTAATTACACTCCTAACAAAATGTCATTACTAGGTAAGTTTAAAATGGATTAGAAACTGGATTTCTCCCTAATGATCTATAAGCGTTGAACTTGCGCTTGATATTGTACTTGAATAAGATCTTAATACGCTTCAATATTTAATTGTTTAAATATTGACTAAGGACAAAATTCACACCAAATAGTGGACAAAACGGAGTTGTTAATTATTTCTAAATCGACAAATGTAAAATTAATTTGTAAATGTTATAAATTAATAATAAAATTAAATACAAACGTTGTATTAAATTTTTAATAGCATTTAATTATTTATTTAAGGCTGAAAATTTATCTAAACCGGTGTATAAACATTTTAAATTTATTTAATTAATGAACAATTCTGGATAAATTACTTAAATAAATGATTTGATGTGTTAAATAATTTTTGACCCGTTGTTTTGGAAGCCCAAACATGTCCATACGGAGGTCGGTCGTGCGAAGGGAGAGTATGGGTTACGGTTTTGATTTATGGTAAATCAATCGTTGGTTGGAGAGAAAGAAGGAAAATGATTTTTATTCCATGCCCACGATGCCTGTAAATATATCTCTTTCTCTCTAGCCCTAAAGAAAGAGAAAACTTAACCCTAGCCACTGATGGACATTGATGAAGCCAAGTAGATGATATTGCAAAATGTAGCCAAGGAAACTTAAGACATAAACAAAGTCTTCGATGATTAGCAAGATCACTAGTAGGTAATATATTTGCTTTAAATATATATTTAATTATAATTATCATACATACACATGTGTATATACACATACATGTGTGTGAGTGTGTTTTTGTTATAATCATGTTTAAATTCGGTCATGATTTAAAAAAAGATTGAAAGTTGTTTAACTACAATTTATTAATTAATTTATGAACAAAACAATAACGTTATAATATATATATAGTTTTGGTTTTAAGAAAACTAATTTTTCCTTTACTTTCTGATATGATCATACATGTATACGTATATTTTGTTCTAGCTTCAACAAATAAAAATATATTATGAAAGGACAAAATAATTTTAATATTTAAATGTTTGGATAAATACAAATTGGATTTTATGCATGTAAATCTGTATGAATTCATTACAGTAACAAAAAATTAATTTTACTTGATTGTTGTGTGTGTATTCAATTAGTCAAACTATTTTGAATTTGAAGTTTTCTATTATTAACTACACAAATCTTCATGAATCAACACACACATATCTATATTTATGCATACATGTTTAAATATTAATTTTTTTTTATTTTAGGCTTCATATATTAAAACGTTTGTTTAAATAAATCACTGAGTTTAAATTATGCAGATACACATACACATACATATTGTAACACCCCTAATTCTTATTACACATTGTTTAAATATTTAATTATGAGATAACTAAATGTGAAGTTGTATATGTGGAATTTTCTATATTAATTAAATTTGAGTGGCTTAATAAATACAACAAAGATGATGGTTTAAAGAAATAAGATTTAATCAACATAAGTATAGAAGGATAGAAGAGGAAGAGCAAATATTAACCTATAAAGCCCCTCATCCTCATCCATTTCCATTTCATTCTCAAAACAAAACATAACTAAATAAGTCCGGCCACCATAAAGATTAAAGGAAATTCAAGAGGAAAAGAAGATAAGCTAAAGAAAGAAAGCTAGAGCAAATTTCAACATTTGAACAAGAATTAAGATGAATATTACCATCTCACATTGTTATTGTATTTGATCTTCTTTCCAGGCCACGAATACATTGCCAAAAAGTAGGAATACCCCACAAGGCAATACATGCATAGAAGAATTGGTTCTATTTGGGTAACAGACTCAATTTCCCTCCTTTGTACGCAGAGAGGATACATCCTAATTTAGATGGCCCAACAGGATTTGCTAAATTTGCGCAACCTTTAGGAATTAATTCTGGCACAAATAACAATATGCAGCCAAAAATATTTTGGCACTCACAAAACACAAAGGAAGACTTGGAAGACTGATAATTATTGAAGAGGAAATATCAGTGGTCACCCCTCTCAAATTTTATAACCCCATTGATTTCAGTTAGAAGCAATGCTGCGATTGATTTAGCAAAATGGTACAGGGATAATTCAATTGTTATTTATGTTGTCGAATCTCGTCCATATTATCACTATTTTTTAGCTTACATTAAAAAAGAGTGGAAACCAATAGGTGAATTCTACATTCACACTAAAAAAATGGTTTTTATGTCATAAAATTTGATAACAAAGAAGATTGTGAGAAAGTGTTGGAAAGGGAACTCTATTTCTATGATAGACGACTCTTGAAGATGAAGAGATGTATACCCAATCTAGAGCTAACTAAGCAATTGCTACAAACTATTCCAGTTTGGGTGCGCTTTCTGAGTTTAAAACTAGACTTTTGGTCGGAAGAAGGAATCGGTAGAATTTCGTCTATCTTGGAAAATCCCATTAAGATAGATCGATTCACGAAAGGTACGATTAAAATTTTGTTTGTTCATGTACCGATTGAAATTAATAATAACTTCCATTTTCCAAGGTAAGTTCCCATAGTAATTGAGGATAATGAATTGTCGATGCAAGCGGTTGAATATGAATGAAGAGCCAATGTGTGTTAAAATCGTAACTATTTTGGACATTCGTCGAAGTTTTGTGTATTCGAAAATGTTAGGAAATCAAATCCATGGTTTTAATGACAACAACTATACAATGGAAATCAAATGTACATATATATTTATATATACAGGAACTTGCTAGAACAACATCACTAGAAAGACAAGAACGAAGCTCAAAAGACACTACAAGAGACTTCAAGTCGATAGGTACAAAGAAGCAAAAGAAAAGATGCACAAAACAGACATGCACAAGTATCAAACGTCTGGGTGCACAAGCCAGACGTCTGGAAAAGTCCTCTGGAATAACAAACAGGCTAAACTAGACGTATGGTAATAGCACTCAGACGTCTGAAAACCTACTATGTTCAAAAAAAAATATAGTATCAGACGTCTGATACAAATACCAGACGTCTGATTTCAAACTCGGATTTCAAATAAAGATTCAACTGTCACATTCGAATGGACATCTCCGCTTCTCTTCGCTGCAACTCTTCATCATCAACAGAAGCAACTATAGAGCACTCATTAATGGATGCAGCTACTCAACATACCTATCTACAACTGTATATAGCATCAGAAATCAAGAGAAAGATCTCACCTGACTACCTTACTGACTTACGCTCTCTAACTCTATCATATTCTTGATTTCTGCACTCTAGCAATCTATACTGTATTCACCCTTCCATATATTCAGTTCTTCACAGACAGTACTCTTTAGATATATATTGGAAGCAATTGTACTAATTAGTCAACATCCATGTTATACTAGAACACACATTTGGCAAGAACAACTCATTGTAACCAAGCCTATTCCTCTAGGCGAAGCGAGGGTTTTTTATAGTTGAATTCTGAAGGGGAGCTTCGGGACTAGACGTAGGACGGGAGGTCCGAACCAGTATAAAATTCTGGTGTGCTTATTTTATATTTACTTAGATTAATATTGTTTTAGTTGCATCATATATTTTGTCACATATACTTGCATATTCACTACAAGATCCACCCCGTAGAACTTATAATTGGTATCGGAGCAAGGTTTGATCAAAGTACAGTAACACATATTTGAATCACTTTAATATGGCAAGTATTTTTCAAGAAGGTCAATCTACAGCACGTCCCCTACTGTTTAATGGTTCTAATTATACATATTGGTCAACATGTATGAGAATTTTTATGGAAGCTAATGAATTAGAAATTTGGTCAGTCACTCAAAATAAATATGAACACTACACCAGAAACAGCTTTTGACAGCGTTTCAAAAACGCTGTTATATGATACGACAGCGTTATTATAAACGCTGTATAACGACATGCTGTCGTAGATGCAAAAGTTTTAACAGCAAAATAAAAACGCTGTAAAAAATTTGATACCATAGCGTTTATTAAACGCCGTTATATGACACAACAGCGTTAGAACAAACGCTGTATAACGACAAGCTATCGTATAAAGAGAACTTACAATAGCTTAATTTTAAACGCTGTGGAAATTATTCTTTTGACAGTGTTTTATTTAGGCTGTTGATATTTTTATTACAGCGTTTAATGCGTGCTGTGTTATGTTTTTACAGTTGGGATGATGTTTTACTACAGTTTACAACAGCGTTTAATAAACGCTGTTACTTACTATTTAATGATAATTACAACACGAATTAAACGCTGTTGTTTCTTCATTGACAGCATTAAAATAGATGCTGTCTTCTATTTATATGATTTTTACAGCATTAACATTCCACTATATTTGCATATTCCAGAACTACATTTTGAGTATAATCAAGCAACCAGTGTATATAACATGTTCTAATGAATAATAATCTGTTAAATAAACTAGCTAAAACAATATTAATATACAAAAAACATCTATAAATCAAGTTTCAATAATATCCATAAACAAAAATAACACAGTAGACCAAGTTATCATAATATTGTTAAACAAAGATATCACCATATCTTGCTAGAGGAAACCCCTTATTTCCAGATCTATCACCAACTGAACAGTGGTTAAATTTCCAAATCAAGCAGCCTAAACCAAAGCCGCACCATACCCGTCAAGCAAATTGCTTGAACTCTTACACCATTTACAAACTGAAACAAGCAGCTTCGCTTCCACCAGCTCCATCTACAAACTCTTCCAGTTCATCAGCAAATCAACCAGACCACCTACAAAGTTCACAACACTCAACCCTTGAATGTACAGCCACCCCCCATCTCTTGCTAAACAATTAACTCCTTCATAGCCACATCACAATACTAGCTGCGAACACCAACCTACAACCTTACCTTCTTACTACACTTACATCCACTTCCTGTACATCGGAAATTTATCCCATTCACCTAAACTGCCACTACAGTCCAACACCTCATTCAACCACTTAAAGCATCACAACTTCAATCCATTCCAACACTACCAGTCCCCTACTCCTCCACTTCCATCACATACACCAAACTGTCCAGTTCAACCTGCACATTCATCTTCAACCCCCTTTCACTGATGTCCACTGCTTCCAGTAATGGTGAATTTCCAAATTTATCTGTGAATTTTAAGTTTAAGCATTAGGCAGTTTATACTTATGTTTAGCAAGGAATCAATAACTGTTTCTTTTTGCTTACCAATGCAATTGACATTAGCTTTTCTTTGAACAAGAAAGCGAACAACATCTTCGTATCCTTTGGATGCAGCCATGTGCTGAATTAATAGAAAATAGTATTAATATGATTTCTAACTTATAATACGCCATGTATTAGTAGGAGCATTGTTGTTCATAATTGGTAGTTATACATTAAATGTATGCATGTGTATGATTCAGTCTCTTCTTTTTAACCTTGGTTTAATAAAAAATCTTATGGTAGACCAAGTAAATTATAAAATACTTGAAGTTATGAGAAGTTACCAAAGCTGTCCTTCCATCATAATCAGTTTTGTTAGGATCTGCACCAACATTAATTAATCCTTTGAGATGGTACACATCTCCATGATATGCAGCACTATTTACTCCTATTGCCAGTTCAGCTTCTTGCTTTGCGATTAAATATGTAATATCCAACTCTAGTTTCTTGATTCTTAAATCTGTTTCCTTCCCTTGAAAAAATAATTTCTTCTTCTATCAGTTTTGTTCTTTACTCTATCATTTTGTAATTTAATGTACATGTTGTGGCAATACCTTTAGTAAATTACTGAGTATTTGTCGACTGTCTCTAAAATAAAGCTGTAATATACTTGTCAGGGCTTGTTTTTCCATGCGTAGAAGTCGACACAATTCACAGACACGAATGGTGTATGGCTGTGGAATGTTACATAGAACTGCAACTTCACCAAATATATCGTATGTCATGAGCTCTGCTATTGATTCTTCTGATCCATCTTCCCCAGCGACTACTTCCTCCTACAAGTAAGTTGATCAATTATTGGATAATTATTTTCAAATATGTCTATTTACATGTTCATACATTTTTCTCTCTAGTCATAATGTTATATTACCAAATGCCCACTCGATACGATGTAAATTTGATCCACTGCACACCCTTGTTCAAGAATGACTTCCCCAGGTAGAAAAAATTCTTCATTCAATTTCATTACCTGCAGTAATATTAAACCAAAGTTGGTTAGCTTGCATAAAAAGGTGGGAAATCTTGTAAAAAAATAGAAGGTTAAAAAATTTGTTGCTATCATTTAATGTACAATTTGATTAAGGAATTCTTTAGAACATCCTTTGAACAAGGGCACTTTTTGAACCAGCTCGTTGTACAGCATTTGAGATATCTGTACAAAATCAAAGACAAAATTTCAGTTATACAAATTAAATTTAGGTAGGAGAAAATTTCTCATTGTCTGTAATATAACACAAATAACAGTGTATTATATCATATTAACACATTTTTTCTTGACTGTAACCAGTATCTTGTTTGTAGATTTTGGTTTTACTTTTAAACTATCTTTGATCGAACTGCAACAGGAATATCTTCCAGTGCACAAGCTTTTGTATAGTTACTTTCGTACTGAAGCAACAGATGTTCTTTAATCTGTGCCCTAATATCCTTACCCAGCTTATTTCTGTTCATGTATTTTATAATCTCAGTCATTTTGTCACGAAACCTTTCTGTTTTCGAACCCTTAACTATCAGTGCAGTCATGTTACCGATCAAATAGGCTCCTAGAATCATATCAAATGAGATGTATATCATTATGAATATCATCTCCCTAGTATTCACCGCGTGTATATCACCATATCCTGCATGCAAACAAAGCCATGAAATTTTATTGATACAAAATCATATGAAATGAAATTGAACCCATATAGCCAATAACCACTGATAATAGTGGCAATGGTAAGACGTTTGGTTGTGTAATCGGAGTTCTTGGTTCAATACTTAAAGGCATACAATATAGTCAATTCAAGAAGTAATTTAACATGTATATCCTAGAGAGGTCAAATGTATGAGCATCAAGGGTAGAAAAAAAGAGAGGTGCAAAGATTGAACAATGGTTATAGTATGTAAACTCTCAGTTTATCTATATGTATGTCAATGACATCCATTCTTAGGATGCAAAGTTCGAACCACAAGAAAGAAAGAACTCACGCACTCACCCACAGTTGCCATAGTCACTATGGCAAAATAAGCGGAAGTTAAGTGCTGAACATTCAAGCAAACTTGCACAGTTTTTAACTGACTTGCTCAATTTTTTAACTGACTTGCTCAATTTTAACTGAGCATACGTTTAAAAAAAATTCATGAAAACACTTCAATATATTTGTCTTAGGACATAAATATCATTTTATGTATTATAATTATTCTTTTACTGAATGTGCTTTTATTTGTATGAAAAAATAATCTTGATCCATTAAGTTTTGCACACAGGTGGTTATGTTTTGCGTATTGGAGGTGTATAGTGAGCTCGTGTGCATCAAATCATTAATTGTCATTAGCACTAACTTCAGACTTTCGAGATTATTTAGAAATGTCAATTAAGTTTTGCACACGGGTGGTTATGTTTTGCTTCTGTTTATAAAATTACTTAGATTTTATAAAACTTAATTAGCTTTTATAAAACTTAGTTATCATTTACAAACTTAGTTATTTAAAATTTAGTAAATTTTAGAAACTTGATTAATTTTTTTAATTTCTGTAGAATATAGTTAATTTTTATTAACTTATTGAGTTTTTATAGAACATGGTTAAATTAGTTAAATTTTACAAACTTACCTAACTTAGTTAGTTGTTTATAGAACATAGTTAACTTTTATAAAACTTAGTTAAATTTTGTAAATATAGTTATTTTTATAAACTTGATTAATTTTTATAAACTTACTTATTTTTATAAACATATTTAATTTTTATAAAACTTAGTTGACTTAGTTAATTTTTCTAGGTTTGGTTAATTTTTATAAAACTTAGTCGGCTTAGTTAAATTTTATAAAAAACAGTTAACTTAGTTGTTATTTTTTAAAATTTGTTAACTCGGTTAATTTTTAAAAAATCAGTTCATCTTTTGAAACTTATTTAATTTTTAAAAAAAATACTTCAGTCAATCTTTAAAGTAATAAAATAAAATAAAATTACTTCCGTTAATCTTTAATAATAGGTATTCACACTTTTTTTGTAAATGTGAATTAAAGGAAATGCCTTAATATTGTTGACAAAGTAAATGTTTTAAACAGACTAAACCAACCTTATCTTAATTACCTACTTTAAATTTTAAATATTTAGATTATATATGGATATGTATGTAACGTTAAAATTTGAGTTTTATCCAATTCTACATGCATCAGAAGATAAAAACATGGGTCATTATAAACATTCATCAGAAGATACAACTGAGTAAGATGCAAAACAAACCACTAAGTGATTCTAGGATGCTTCAATAACTTATATCCTAACGTCCTTTGATTTTTCAGTCAACTCTCCAAGGTAAAAAGAGACCTGTAAATTGCAAAAAAATATAAAGTCAAAGTATAAGGAGATAACTAGCCTAAACGGTACTCCATGGCGCCTTTGACAACATTGGGTGATAACTCACTATAAAAAATATCTAACCAAGGATATTTCAGTCACTATAACATATTGACCCTATTACAAAGTTTAGAATACAAAAGTTGTAATAAAAAAATTGTAGTGAGAAGTTCATGAGAAGAGCTACTTGAAAATACTTCATATCGCAAGTTTAATTCAAAATGGTGTATGTGCTCAGCGTACGATAGTATTTGCTTATATTGTCTTATAGATGATGAATGAGGCAATGAGAAGTTCATGAGGAGAGATACTTGAAAATGAAAAGTTAGATTAAGTAGTAATGGAGTATTGAGTCTGTCTAACTACCAAGTCAAGAAACCTGAGGTTAGGCTATTCAATTATATAGTTGAATAGTTTAGGCATTAGTAACATATACATTGACCAATATATGGATTATGAGTAAATATTTAAGATGATAATAAATGAAATTATTACTATTGAATATATGGCATAACAACATACTAGTGGTAATTATAAGAACTATCATTTTCCCACCATTCAGGTGGCTAAGATAAATCATTTAGAGGTTTTAATGATAACCATTAAGTAACAACCTACAGATAAGCTTGCATCCAATTCATGCTTATATCATATTGATCTATGGTAGTGCATGCATGCAAAAGAAATGCTATATACAATCTATGGTAGCATATGAAACAATAATTTACCAAGATTAAGAAAATGAATAAGTAGAAAAGGACCATATATATTGTTCCATATTTTTTGTCCTTTTAGATATAATATCTTCTAGTCCATAAAATGCAGAAGAGCGTTGCTTATGAACAGAACAAGGTTCAATATACATGGATAAAAATCAAATATATTACCTATCTTCAGCCATCTATCGCTCCACATTCCAACTGAACTAGGCAAAAAGGCATATTGTAAATCTGATGCCGGTTCAGAATGCATGCGAGCTTTGGGTCTGCCAAGTAAATCTGATGCCGGTTCATAATGCCTACCATATCTCATTCTTAGCTCTCTTTTTTTCTTTTCTTTTTTTCCATAATTTCAAAAATATTCAAAATGTAGTCAATAGCTCACTTCATACATTGTGTAGCCTACGTCAGTGTAACATATATAAAACAACTTTGTACCACATTGTGTAGCTTGCATCATTGTAACATGCATAACAATCAACGAAACTTTCTTCTAAACTAATACAATGTCCTTAGGAGAAAGGAGTTGAAGAAGCAATCTATGTTCCTTTGAAAATAAACTACTTAACTATTAATTAAATGGAAGAGTCCTGTAGGCTGTAAGGATGAATTATACACAAAGAGAATGCATACTATGATTTGGTGCATGGTTTCAAAGGTTGTGAAAGCTCAAAGCAGGTGTAGGTGGACTTTGGAATTTCTAAGAGAGAGATGTTATACAAGCACATGAACATGTCATCTAATACATGAAGCCAGATGGTCTTTGATTCATGCACATGGTGAAGACTGTGAGTTCAGGTGCAATACAGATCTAGGGTCGCTAGGTCAAAGACGGTTGTGAGGAGTTCTGGCGGAAGGTTGCACGTAGGTGGGGAAGTCAGATTGATGTTGATTTGGGTTATGGTGAATTAGTGACGATGGAATCGATATTGGTTGTAGAGTTGCTGGGGTGATGATGTCTGATTGGCTGTTGTGAGGTGGGGTTTCAGATCTATTAAGAAAGTGTTGTGTTTCTAAGGCCCGTGGATCAGTGAAAGCTATGAAGGAGGTTGGTGGTAAAGTACGTGGCTACGATGAAAACTAGTATAACTCCACGACAGTGGAAAACCGACTGTCTAGAAGTCAAATAATATAGAAAAAAATTGTTGCTTATGGTATAAATGTGATTTTGTGAACTTATGTTAATTTCCAGTAGTTGCTTTGTTTGCTCAGCCAGTTTGTATTTTGTGTTGAATATTAAATTCTTACTTCAAGTTAAAACAAGAGATAAAAATATCAGTTTTACTCATTGTATATTAGTATATCACTTACTGAACAGTGACAGTTACATATACATTTCTACATGTTATACTATAGCCACAACCAAAACTGAACAATAATATTGATATAACTTGTGAGAACCATTTTATTCTATGCATGAAGCAGCGTTTTTACTCTCAAAAGAACACAAGTGAACAAATTTTGAAGTGCACTTACAATTGTTCAGTACATAACAACAGTCAAACAACTTACACTTTCTATACTCGATGATAACAGCCAAAAAGTTGGTATATTTTCTATGCTCGATAAAGCTATACAATGTCCTTAGGAGAAAGGAGAAATGAGACATGTATTAGCAGACCAAATATATTCATCTAAAAATGTGACTATGCATTAACATGGTATGGAAGAAGCAATAGACATGTAGTATATAGAAATGCAATATAAAAACGGTTATTTACTCAAAAATGTTGTGTTCATAGAAAGTAGAAGATGATAAATATTTTATATAGCAAATACGCACAAATAAAAAAATAGATAACCAAAAAACATAGTCGATTACTGTATGAATCCAGTCCGAAATTGAAACAAAAACAAACAGAAGGTAAAAAGGAATACATGAATGGTATTTTAGATACTAAACCTTTTCTAGATTCAAGGAAGTCGTAGTTCAAGAGTTATGTCTCAATTGAACAAATAAATCCATAGCACAAATAGAAATGGCGGTGGAGACGGAGCTGGAGGTGGCGACGGAGCCAAAAATGGAGGTGGAGATGGATTTAGTAATCGAGATGGTTAAATGTGAAGAGAGAAGAAAAGCTCTGAACTAGGTTATAGAAAAGGGAAAGTGAAATTTTTTCTCAAGAGAAAATACTGGAATGCGCGGCCAGCTAAAACTAAAGCGAGGATCCTTTCGAGCCAAAAAATTTGGTGTTTGACAGCGTTTAGAAAACATGTATTAAAAATAAAAACACGAGTGACTGCATTACCTCATTGAACGCTGAGATTGTATGCTGTTATTACCCATTTTTGTTGTAGTGAATTGACAACGGAAGTGGCTGTCAATTATATTTGAGCATAGATTCATTGAAGGCTTCTATAACCACTACAAAATCAAGTGAGGTTAATGTGTTAGCTCCAAGTGATGAAGCGACGGTGATTAGGTGGAGATACTTATTGGTTCAATAACTAGAATGAATATTAGTTAAATAACTGAAAAACTGCATGTTAAAACCTATGTGCAGTCAATACTTATTTAACTTTGTTTGAGGGGACTCCAACTTAGTTTCAATTGTTCATCATTCTTTGTTGAGTTTTAAATTTTTCTTTCAGACTCCAACAAAACAAACATTTAACCATTTCTGTTTCAGTCACAAATGCAAAAGACAATAAGCAAACAATACCAAACTAAAAAAGATTATTCCAATGCAAGGAAAAGACCACAACTGTGACAGAAAATGAAAACTAGAGTAAATACCATAGAGTACTTTCTATTTTATAACAAAAAATTCAAATATAAGATCATCTTTTACCATATGTAAGTTTGACTAAAAATTTAAGTACTTTTTAATATTTATGGAACAAAGTAAAGAGAGAGAAAGAAGGGAAAAACAAACATCAAACTCAACCAAAGGGTATAAGGATAAGAACCTGTTATAGATATCCCAAAAAGTAGTTCATCTCATCATGAATCCATCTGTTATGGAATTGATATGTCCAGGTAAAACCTGGGCATTAAAACACCACGAATTTGAGCCATTAAAGCAACATATACAATTTTTAACATCTATCAAGATTATAAGAATCAAAAACTTGTTTATCCAATTAACTCAGAAGAATGTTTTAGCAACACAAATTTGATGTTCTGATCCTGTTTATGAAATAGTGCAACATATATAGAACCTTGAGTTGACATGATTATAAACTAATATTGCAGCAACAAAAAAATACAGGCAATATTTAACTAACTAAAGCGCTTCAAGATATTTCCAAACAAACTTTTTAATTAACCATTTCCATCCTCCTCTTCTACATTATCAATCTCATTCAAGCAAGAAAAGTAATAAGAAGGACAAGTAAACGAAGATGACGAACAAGTAATAGACACACTACTACTGCTGCTAAGACCCAACGAACTAGCATTTATTGAATCAAAAAGCAAATCGACGTAAGCCTTAACAATATACCCATGAGTCCATTTCACGTTCATTCTCAAGTACCATTGCAGCATTTCTTCAAACCTAGCCACATCTTTAACTTCTTCTCCATTGTTGTAGCTTGCTTCGATCATCTCCTTCATGAAAAACTTGAAGTCAATGTGTATGTCTTTTGATTCCATTTCGACTGCAATGCTTCCTTCAAAAGGGAGATGTAACTCTTCAAGTGCTAGTTCTTTACCAACAATGTTTTGGTCAATGCATAGTCTTTTGGAGTTCAATGCATGCATTGCTGCCTCTACCGATGAGCCTTCTGAAATGGTAGTTGATAAGGTTTCTTCTTCGGTTGAAGGCATGCGAAAAGAAGGGGTTTCTGGTTTTGTGCAGGAAGGGAAATGGCATGAGAATGGAAATAATGGCTTGTGTTCTTGGAATTGAAGAGAGATTTGAAGGGCAGTGATTTTCCCATCAAATGATTTTGATATTATATTTGAGTATGATATGTTCTTATACTCAAAAAAATTATTGATTAAACCATGAATAATGACGTATCAACTTTACAATGTTGTATTCCAATGTCTCTAATAGCTTTGACATGTGGGTGAAATGGTATTAGATAATAGCAAAGCAAATCATAGCTTTGAAACATCTGAATTCAGTAAGTCCTATAGTCAAAGTGTCACGATTGGTGATACAACCTTACCATAAATAGCGCATTACATCAAATGAAAAAACAATTTTGATTGTGTAGTTATATACAATATAATTCTGTAACCAAGCAACTGAGTATACATGGTCAAATATCACGTAAATGTAATAAATATACCTTATTAATTTGCACGTTCCAACAACATAAGATTCTAGGTAAAATGGTTCTAAACATCCACTAGTTTTACTATACTCACTATACCTTTCTGCCTTATCCACCAACATGGAAAAAGAACAAGAAGACAATGTTGGTTTCAAGCTTACAGGGACTTGTTTGCAAGCATATCTAGTTAAGGAAAATAATGGAATACAATTATTCCATTAGCAACTAACTGTACTGAAATCTATGGTACCAAGAATACATGAAGTATATATCAACTCAACTCTCTATCGTAAATATGTTAAATCAAGTTTTTTTTAAATTGTTAGCTCTATCACACCATAGAAACTACGCACTGGACAATACTCATTCATGACATGTGTATAAAGGTTAAGCAGCTTGGATTAATACTCAATGTTCAGCCCCTAATTCAAAACGATAATTAGCTTATTTATTGACATATAAACTACTAGACTGAATCTATTAACAACCCATTATTTTCTCTTACCCATCTTAAACCATTTATTATATTCCCTACTCTACCATTGCCAAAGCGTGAACCCGAGTATATCAAAAACAAATTTTAACTAACCTATCAAACACAATAATGAATACATACAAAGGACAATCTCCTCATTACATGAACCAATTGTGGCCTTTTTATATCAAGTTGTTTATGGAAGTTTCTTTTAAATTTCATAATTCGCTTCTTCAAGTGCCAACATATTTTAACAATATATATAATCCTACAAGTAACCCATACCTGAACAAGTTGGTCTTCCTTTAATGCTGATAAGCTAACCAATATAGGAAATCTTCCAATAAACTCTGCAATGATACCATATGATAAAGATCTCCACTCTCAACCTATAATTAATTGCCAAATACAATAAAGTTTGTATGATTCAGGAATCCATAATTATTAGAGAAGGGAAATCTGGGTATCAACAAACTACTAAGACGTACATTACATATTATCAATGAATTTACCGATTTACAGACCAAAGAATGAATATGGAACATACCGATTCCAACAACGATGAAGTCACTGCAACATTGGTTAATCCACTATCCCTCAAACTTGCATGTTTGGGAGCCCTAAAACATATAGAATAATATTTCCATCTGTAGTATAATGAAAAAGCAGAAACCTCTCAGTTTATAGGAGTAGGAAATTGATAAATACTAAGGCTGTTAGATAAATTCACCTTTCTGATATCGTTTTCTCCAACCTAATTAACAAATTAACTTTCAATATTCTACATAAATTACCTCAAATCAGATTATTGAAGAGAATCGTCAGAGAATTCTTTACTGAATGGTGGTCTTAACTATTGAGTGAACTCAAAATCAGATCATTTTCTTCTTTTTGCTAAGGACAAATTCAAGAGGCATTAGGGTCGACTGAATTGGATATTGCAGGAAAAATTAGAGGATAAACGAAATTTCATGGGAGAATTCATGTGTATTTGATATTTGGATTAGGTTTAAAATAATCCATCGAAGGATTTGAGATTTTACGAGAAGTTAAAAGGAAAAGAAAGAAAGGAAGGCGGCTAAAGTAACCGCGAAATGAAAAAATGTCAACACAGCGTTTAACATTCTAGTTTTTATTTTTCAGTGTACTTTTATCAGCGGTAAAGGCAGAAACGCTGAATTCTAATGCTGTCAAAACCACATTTTGTTGTAGTGGAAGCACCTACTACTGCTATGAATACATGGAATGATACACAAAAAACCGCAGCTTCTAATAATGCCAAAGCTATGAATGTGTTATTTTGTTCATTAGATAAGAATGAATTTTCATGTGTCATGTTATGTAACACTGCATATGATATTTGACGTACCTTACAAGTTACACACGAAGGCATGAATAAAGTTAAGCAAACTAAAATTTCAATTTTACAAAATCAATTTTCATCATTTAAAATGAAACAAAATGAATCTATAGTAGACATGTACTCTAGATTCCAAACTACTCAACACGATTTAATGGCACTAGGAGTTAAATTCACAAATTTTGACTTAGTATCTAGAATACTCAATTCTTTAACTCCAGAGTGGGAAAGAAAAGTATTAGCTATCGAAGAAGCTAATGACCTCTCAACACTCTTAGTTGAAGAATTGATAGGAAATTTAATGTCCTATGAAGCTAATTTGCAAGCAAGAAAAGAACAAAATTCGGACAAAAAAAATATAGCTTTCCCAGCAACAAATGAAGACTCCTGTCACGATCCAAATTTCAGCGTTCGAAAATCGACACCCGTACTTCAACTGTACTCGAATGCCGCAGATTCAATCGTTGAAATTCGACTCATGCCGGAGCTTATAACACAGTAAGTAAAATAACACAGCGGAATAAAGAAATGGATAATATCATATACAACTCCAATGAATACAATATCCAGAATGATATACAACAATGATATCAATATGATACAAGAATATCAGAGATAAATAATGATACAGCGGAAAACAGAAGTGATACTCCAAGCGATCCGACAAAGGGAATGAGTCCAACAACTCCAACATCAAGCTCGAACCATCTTCACGTTGCACCAAGAGAAGCAAGTGCAGTCATTTGTGAACTCCGAACACTGAACTAGCTCCCGATAATCTACTAAACCTGACTATTTGAAAAACCCAACTCTAGACTGCCCGTGTGGAAAATTGTGGACACCCAGAGTTTAGGAAGGGAACAATAAACTCTGGTTCAGTCATGGGACTGGTGTGAGTAACAAAAATAGTTTATCTTTAAAACAAACAACAAAAGAATTTTAAACATTGAAATCCGCAATGCTTTTGAAAAATGAAACTACCATAAGACCTCCCACCACACACACAATGCAATCGCAGACTTGGAGGAGATTTCTTCTTATGATAGTCAAATATGCTTACTACGCAAGAAAAACTCTTTTGATATTATTACTAGTGCATATTGTGAAAATCCTTTCGAAAATACAATATTAATCTTAGCCAGCATAGGTACCATTATATTATGCCTGCTATAGCTGCCGCCTGAGGAGACAGGTTATACAACTGCAATCGTAAAAGGCTCGTATTGTTTCTTTGGATTTTCCAACAAATGGTCAGGCTAAGGAACTTCCTACTGCCACATGGGTACGCCTCTGGCGGGACGTCCCGAGAACTAACTAGCTCTTTGCCAACACAAGGCCGGGTTACCTCTTACACTAGATAACTACTACACTAATATGCCACCCCCCGGTCCTTTGGGACCTTTATCTGAGGGCCCTCGATCACACAGCAACAATCACACAGTAAATGAGATTGGAGCAACCACATAGGTAAATATCAAGGCTCCATACCATAATATCACCTTTTTCCAGAAGGAAATGACATACCCTAAAGGGATCGACCCTCATAACCTTGCCGCATCTTTCCTGTTTCGACCATTTCCGGTCTGTGAGGTTCGATGAGGTCTCGTCCACAAAGCTACGCTTTTTCACAAAGCCATGCTTTGATCAACAAATGATCAGCAAATGACCATCAACACACAGCAACACTCAGCATGCCACACTACCAAATTGGGAGTATATCACTGATAACCTTCAACTACATAACCTCTGAGCTCGTACGTCTCAGAGAAGGGTGTTAAGCTAAGAGAATAAATCTCTGCCACCAAACAGAAATGTATTTGAAAGAAATCAGCTTTATATCTCAAAGTGTAGCGTCAGACATACAACCATACAAGTCTGTTCCGGGTTCGAACAGAACCGAAGGCACTTCCAAAGAAGCCCTTGCAATCCGGGTATTCACAATCCCGATCGAACTTCCCATCACTTAGGGAATCTCTATACTGGGAGCTACTCGGTGCAGAGACAATCGATAGGTTATCCTATCGTTTTCACAAATACCCGGTCTTCACCACCGGTCTTCAATTGCTATCCATATACGACGTATCATTATTCGGAATGGGTTATATGACACAAAGGTCCTCTCCCGGCTAAACCGAATAATTAGCGCGATATTTTAAAAAATATGGATATTGGGATTTCAATTAAGTCACAACTTATTACACAACTTTTCTTCAAATGGTTTAAACACATTACCATTCTAATCTTTTACACAAAGTTCACCCAGTTTCACAAAGATCTATTCATAGATTTTCCAATCAATTTCCATTTCAGTTGGATTAACTCATACAATCTTTAAAACAAAGATTTAACTGATAGCTTTCAAAACAATTCCATTTCGACCTTTTATACAAAAGGTACACCTTTCCAATTTCAAAACAAAGTTCAACAAACTTTCACAAAGGTTTATTCATAATTCGGAAAACCATTTTCATTTCAACTTGAAATTCTATTGACACAAATTGGAAATTCATTCCTTAAATGAAAGCTTCTATTATTTGAAAACAAATAGTTTTCATTTCGGAAAATCTGATTCATTTATACGAGTTAAAGTCCTTGGGTTAAATTCAAATTCTCAAAACCATACTTTTAAAATGGTTTAAATTCATATCAACACATTTATAACATCTTAACCATAATTTCCAAACATGGAATTCAATTCCAAATTTTGAATTTAAATTCAGATTAAATTATTTAAATTGGAAACTTTACCAAGTTATTCAAAATAACTTTTATCTTAAAAACTCCTTTTCAAAAGCTTTAGCATTTAACCCAAATCCATTTCCAAAATCAAATGAAATTAAAATTTCAATTTCAAAACATTAAATTTAAATCATCTGTGACTTAACTGATTTCCACGTGAAATCCGTATTTGTGTGTGTATGGTGTAGTCCAGGGGTTTTACACAGTAGTGCAATATCATCAACCATCACAGAGTTCAAGCATATCAATATCGATAAGCGGTATACTCCTATAACGCTTATCTTCCATACACAGATTCACAGATAAATAATATAAATTCATCACAGATAAAATAAATTACATTCATCACAGCTTGAATTAAACAATTCATATCACAAAGCATCACACAAGAGATATCAAACAATTCACAATATTTCAAACATCCATAAGTAAGATTAATTAATTATCTGATGAATTTAAATCAGATTTATTACCTATGAACAAACACTAATCCTGGTTAATTATTTATTAATTGCAAACCATTTCTATTAATTAACCTTAAATTAATAATTAATCCTTTGATTTATTATCCTTAATTAATTACAATAATTAATTAATCCTCAATTAATAATCATCCCTTAATCACTTTCATTTATTAATTAACCTTTAAATTAATTAATTATTTTCAAATTAATTACCTTAATTAATTAATCACATTAATCACCTTAATTACATTAATTAATTATCCTTAAATTAATTAACCTTTAACACTTGATTAATCAATCTTTAAATCATTAATTAATTTACCTGAATTACTTTCCTTAATTAATTTTAAGTAATTAATTTCCTTTAACAAATAAATTAACTTAGACTTTAAAAGTTAATTAACAATTAAAACATTCTTTATATCAATTAACTTCTTCAATATTATTAAGTTTATCTAAAATAAACTTTTAAAAATAAAGGTTATGTATATTTTAAACCATTTTAAAACTTGGTTAATTTAAAACAATTTTATTTAAAACCTTCTTAACCAAATTTTTAAAAACTTAGATAACATCTAATATAAAAAGAAATTGGTTTTAAATAACTTGATGTTTTCTCTAAAAATTTGAAACTGTTTTTGTATTACATTAAAACCCGAGCAAAATCTCGTTTCACCCGAGCTTGACCCTAAGCAAAACCACGTTCCCACCTGCTTCGAGAAAACCCATCGTTTTCACGTGCTTCACTGAGTTTCCTATCTTCTTCCCCAACCAACTCAAAAACGCTGATACAAAAAGATGCACGTATACGTGCACAATCGCCACGACTAGCTCCGATCGACGACGAAGCCACCTGATCATCCACGATGATCTCCAGAAACGATTCGAACAACCCAATATACAAAATTATTTCTAAATCAAGAATCGAGCTTCCAGTTCAACATAGAACCCAACCCATATCGACAAAACACGTTCGTCGCGGTGTTCACGACGATCAGAAACCATGCCCCTCCGACCAGAACATCTCCACCCATCCACGCAGCGATTCCCGCAGTCGCGATGATCTCCGATTCCCCATGGCCTTCCCATTTGCCTCGCGAATGTCGTCGACAAAATATAGTACTTAACCCTAGATTGATCCCAGTCTTCATCTATGATGAAAAAAAATATTGTCTTGTATTTTTCCTACGATCATTGATCATTCCAGCACCTATTGACGCAATCCCGAGGTCCAACACTTGATTGATCACCAGAAACGCACAATTTCCCATTTTCAGTTCAACCTAGAACTGCTCATTCATCCCATCACTAAAAATTAGGATTTTAGTTTTAAAAATCATGTTTTTAGATAAGGATTTAGTTTATGATCCTGGATTTATGAATTAAGATGTTTGAAATTTATACAAAACCAAACTTTCCTGTTCATTTTCATTTCCAAAGCAATTCCCATTTTATTTCAACTTAAATAAAATTTTAAACTCTAACCCATGATCAAACAAACAAGTTTTATTTGTGACTTAAATCCTAACAATGACTAGATCAAGAGATAGAGGATTTAAATCAAAAACTGAGCTTGAATATAAAGAACAGAGAACAGATACAACAGCATGCACACCTATATATATATACACAATACATAATTATCAACATGCAACCAGATTTATACTTAAACTTTTTAAATTAAATGTTACTTACAGTGGGTCAAGGAATGAACAGAGGAAGCCTGAGATGATTAAAACTCGAAGCTGCTTAATCTTTCAAACTTGAAACTGAAATTTATCTGAGTTGTTGAATCTTAGCTTGCTTTTGATTTCTAGTTTCAGGTTATCCATTTTCCAGGTTTCATTTGATTTTGGTTTACATTTGTTTTACGAATGAAAATAAAATGAGAAGGATATATAGAAAAGAGTTTTACAGGTGATATTATTTGTTTGTACAACATCAAGGACAGAGATATTTTTCTCATTTTGGAGGCTGATAAATTTTTTGTACTGTACTAATGCTTCATGCATTAATTATCTTGTACAATCTACATATCATACTTATCTTTATACCTTCGTTTGTACATATATGAATAGAATGTTGTCTTCATTTACAAGCTAATAGATATTTGTATGTATATTTGAATACTTAGTTGAATGTACTTGAATGTATATGTGTTTTTGCTTGTCTTATGGCTTTGTAATATTAATGAAATTCTATAGTCAATACATTGTTGGAATTTGTCAAATTTATTTCTATTTTAATTTTGTTGTTAGATTTTATTTAAGTGTTACTTCATTTTTATTTCTAACTTAAATTATTATTATTATTTTACTTTAATATTTATTGTCTCATATATATATCTATATATTTATTTCCTAACATAAACCATCGATTTCTAAATTTTAAACTATTTATTTATTTTCTTTCTTGTGTCAAAGTCTATATATTTTTATGTAATTTATCTAAGATTTAAACTCAATTCAATATATATATATATATAAATTCAAATTTACTCATATTCACATGTATATACAATAATTAAATTTAAACGATTTAACATATATTCTATTGGAATTTGGGGAAACTCATATCAGTTTATCCGTTAATTCCATAATTTTTTATTCAAAAATTAATTTAATTATCAATTTAAATTTAATTAAAATCCGGGATCGTTACAACTCCGACTTAGACGAAGAGGAAATCGTACTTATTGCCAAAAATTACAACAAATTCAAGAAGTTTAGGAAAACGACCAAATTTCATAAAAGAGGAAAATCAAGCTCAACAAATCAAACGTCAACTAAATGCTATGAATGTGATCAATTTGGACATATGAAGAAAGATTGTCCCAAGCTCAACAATGATAAAAAGAAGAACAAATTTGAAAAATTCAAAAAGAAGAAAGCTTTCAAAGTAACATGGGATGACTCAGATTCTTCATCATCATCATCAGAGAGTGACAGCGATACTGACGAAGAACAAGCTAATGTATGTTTTATTGACACAAACTGATGAGGTATGTCCCGACCTTAGCTATGATGAATTATTAGAACTTAGCATGGAATTAGATGATAAATTTAGACAAATTAGAAAATTTAATAAGGATCACATAGCCAAAATAAATCGATTAGAACTAGAAATAGGAATGTTAAACGATGAAAAAATTATAATAGAGGAGGAACTAGAATTATCTCAAGAAAAAGTTAAAAGTAATTTGACTGAATTTGAGACTATATCTATCGATTTTAAAAAAGTTAAACTAGAAAAGGATATCTTGTTAAAAGAAAATATCAATTTAGAAAGTAATATAGAAATATTGAAAATTGAAAATTTTGAATTAAAAGAAAAATTAGATAAAATTACAAATAATGTTTCAAAATTTAATAAAGGAAAACAAGATTTGGAAAATCTTATCAAAACTTCAAAACCTTCCGAAAATAGAAATGGAATAGGATTTAAAAAAATTCCTAAACAAAAAGGGAATAATATTAAGAAATATAGTTTTATTTATCAAAAGACTAAAGGATCACCTAAGTCTATTACGAATACAAAAAATATAAAAATTTGGATTCCTAAAACAAATAATAAATTGATTAAACAAAAACATATTAATAATTTCCTAGATAACGTAGTCTATAATAAAATTTATATTCATAAAGGTACCAAACTTTCTTGGGTGTGGCTACCTACTCCTTCTAACATCTAAGACCCTGGCAAAGTGTATGGGTACCAATTAAATTATTTTTATCTTGCAGGTACCCAAAATAAAAAATAAGGAGAAATGGATACTTGATAGTGGATGCTCCAAGCATATGACCGGAAATGCAAAAATGTTATCAAATATAACATATATCGATGGTAGAACGGTAACTTTTGGAGATAACTCAAAAGGATACGTCGTTGGCATTGGAGAAGTCAACAACTCTGGTATTTCTAGCTCTCCTATTATTACAAATGTTTTGTTAATAGAAAATTTAAAACACAATCTACTTAGCATTAGTCAATTATGCAATAAAGGTTTTCAAATCAATTTCGAAAAAGATAGATGCAATATTTTTGATAATAACAAACAACTTATCTTTGAAGGATTTAGAAACAAAAATATTTATGTCTTAAATATGAATATAAATCGAAATTCAAACTTCTGTTTAACTGCCAAACATGACGATCCATGGTTATGGCATAAACGGTTCTGTCGTATTAATTTTAAATATATTAATAAATTAGCAAAATATGAGCTAGTTATAGGTTTACCTAAAATAAACTATAAAGTAGAAATTTTATGTGATGCTTGTCAAATTGGTAAATTAAAGAAAAGCTCTTTTAAATCTAAAAATAATATTTCTACAAAATAACCATTAGAATTATTACATTTAGATTTATTTGGACCAACTGAAGTACGATCCATAAATCACAACAAATATGTTTTTGTAATAGTTGATGATTTTTCAAGATATACGTGGACTTTATTTTTAAAACATAAAAGTGAAACTTTTGGTATGTTTAAATTTTTTTCTAAAAGAATTAAAACTCAAATGGATTTGAAAATTAAGAATATTCGAAGTGGTCATGGTGGAGAATTCGAAAATGATCTTTTTACTAATTTTTGTAATAAAAAGGGTATGAGTCATAATTTCTCTTTTCCCCGCACACCACAACAAAATGGTGTAGTAGAAAGGAAAAATCGTACGTTACAAGAATGTGCTCGAACACTATTAAATAGTAGTGGTTTACCAAAACATTTTTGGGCTGAAGCTATTGCTACGGCTTATTATGTTTTGAATCAAGTAACCATACGACCTATGACTAAACATACTTGCTTCGAAATATTCTTTGGAAGGAAACCTAAAGTATCATACTTTAAAACTTTTGGGTCAAAATGTTTTATATTAAATACAAAAGACAATTTAGGAAAATTCGACCCGAAGGCCGATGAAGGAATCTTTGTTGGATATTCGGATCGTAGCAAGGCATATAGAATTTTTAATAAACGAACTAACACAATTGAAGAAAGTTTACATGTTTCATTTGATGAAAATTTCCTTAACAATCATACTAATGATGATGAAGAAATTATTTCTATAACAAATAAAACAAACTCGTCTAATAATGAGACAAATGTACAAAATAATACTCTAGTGTCATCTCCTAGAATTCTTAAAGATCATCCAAAAGATAATATCATTGGGGATCTTAATTCCAAAGTAACTAGAAATCAACTTAACCAAATAAGTCATATTGCATTTGTGTCAAATCTTGAACCAAAGAATTATAAAGAAGCTTCAAACGATGATTTTTGGATAATAGCCATACAAGAAGAATTAAATCAATTTGAACGAAGTAATGTTTGGGAACTTGTACCAAGACCAGAAAACCAATCGGTTATTGGAACAAAATGGGTATTTAAAAACAAAGTAGATGAATACAGAAATATAGTTAGAAATAAAGCGTGTTTAGTTTCTCAAGGTTATAATCAAGAAGAGGGAATCGACTATGACGAAACTTTTGCTCCAGTAGCAAGACTCGAAGCCATATGTACATTACTTGCTTTTGCAAATCATCACAATTTTAAATTATTTCAAATGGACCTCAAAAGTGCCCTTTTAAATGGTTTTATTAAGCAAAATGTTCATGTTGAACAACCTCCATTATTTGTTCATGAAAAATATCTCAATCATGTTTTTAAATTACATAAAGCCCTATACGGTCTAAAGCAAGCCCCCCATGCCTGGTACGAACGTCTTAAAAATCATTTGGTTGCATCTGGTTTCCAAATAGGTAAAATTGACACGACTTTATTTATTAAACGGGAAAATAACGACATTTTAGTTGTAGAAATTTACGTAGACGATATTATTTTTGGTTCAACTAACGAAAATCTTTGTACTCAATTTTCAAATATTATGAAAAACGAATTTGAAATGTCTCACATGGAAGAATTAAATTTCTTTTTAGGTTTACAAATAAAGCAACTTGAAAATGGTATTTTTATTCATCAAGAAAAATATTGTAACGATCTATTACGTCGTTTTGGAATGGATAAAACTTCAAGCAAACCAAGACCAATGAATACTAGTGCTCACTTGGAAAAAGATGATAACGGAAATGATTTTGATGAAAAATTATATTGTAGTATGATTGGCTCCTTACTTTATTTGACGGCTAGTCGACCCGACATTATGATGAGTGTATGTCTTTGTGCCCGATTTCAAGCAAAACCAAAAGAACCTCACCAAAGAGTTGTTAAACGTATCTTATGATATCTATCCAGTACTAGAGATTATGGTTTGTTTTATCCTAAGGGATCAACGTTTGAACTAGTTTAATATAATGACGCGGATTTCGGTGGATGTAAAACAGATCGTAAGAGTACTAGCGGAATGTGTCACTTTATCGGACAATCATTAGTTTCATGGTTTAGCAAAAAGCAGAATTGTGTCTCCTTATATACTTGCGAAGCCGAATATATTTTAGCAGCTCAAGCATGTGCACAAGTGATATACATGCAACAAACACTTAAGGACTTCGACAAAGTTATCGATAAATCACCAATATATTGCGATAATACAAGTGCAATAAATCTATCAAAAAATCCTGTAAATCACTCACGTACTAAACACATAGATATACGACATCATTTTTTATGTGACAATGTAGAAAAAGGAATTATTACATTAGAATACGTACATACCGAAAATCAAATTGCAGATATTTACAAAAAACCGCTAAATGAACAAACATTTGTTAAATTGCGACGCGATTTAGGTATATGTTCTCTTAATGATCTTCTAAACTAATACTACACTTTCATCCATTCTATTTTTGGCTAAAATTTTTAATCCACAAATTAACATTGTTAACACTAACCAACAATTTTTTAGCAATTTGTTTTCTGAAATTACCTATGTATAACCTTTAAAATCATGTATAAATAGCCTTTTTTTACAAGAATATATAAATCTCATATTTTTACACAAGAAAAAAGCATGTCTTCCGACAACTCTCATCTCTCCTTCTCGACACCAACAATGGATAGCTCAGCGGATACACCTCATCGCCTTCCTACTCCTACACCAGATAATGAACCAACACATAAGTGGTCCTCCTATCACACGGGATTCACTCCCGATAACAAGAAGTCCAAACGATCTCTGTTTGTCTCTCCTAACACCAAGGAGAAAATTGATGAGATACATCACTACCAAAAGCAGCAAATAAATTTACAGCGAGAATTATACTTTGAACAAAAGATCACTGCGCGACGACTAAGTTTTCTGGAGCAAGTAGCGATCAAATTTTGTAATTCACGTAAGAAGGATGTACATGAACCACTTCCAATTCCTTGCAATCCTTTGGATCCCTCTATCTCTTATCGTACACCTTTGAATCCTTCACCTAGGCGATTCTCTGGTTCACCAAGAACAAATGAACGTGGAATTATATGGTCTCCACTCAAGCCATGAAGGGATGACAAGTCTGAAGATCGCAATACTCCATCATCTTCTAAATAAATTTACTTATTCTCATTGTATTTAATCTACGTATATTTGTATTTTGTTCCACAAATAATAATATTATGCTTTACTACAAATCAATCTCTCGAAAAATAAGCAACACCCTTAAAAAAATAGGCTATTTTAAGAAAAACTGCCTATTTCAGACGTCTGAACATTACCATCAGACGTCTGATACGCTTGTATCACACAAATTTTTAAACATCGTGCATATATCAGACGTCTGATATAACCTACCAGACATCTGAAAAATATCTCTGCTTAATAAAAATTACAAACCAGTCTATTTCAGACGTCTGAACTATTGACCAGACGTCTGAACAAAGTCTCTGCCTCTTTAAGATACAAACTCGGGCTATTTTCGGACATCTGATATTACATCCAGACGTATGAGAAAACTATCTGTCCTACAAAATTTACACTTCAGCCTATTCCAGACGTCTGAATCTACATCCAGACGTCTGTTGTATCTCTCTGCCTTTCAAAATTTCCAAACCGTTCAATTCCAACCGTCTACTACCACCAACCAGACATCTGAAAATATATATTGTCTTTAATCTAGGTTAAATCAGACGTCTGATTCACCTTCCAGACGTCTGAAATTCAATCGACACTTTAAAATACCCTACTAACGTCTATTTTTTCGCTTATTCACACTTACATTTTATTTTGTTTCTACTGCAAGGTCGATTCTCTGATTCTCCATTTTTTTTCTCCTTCCAACACGCTCGAATTTCATGGCCCCTAAAACAAAAAACCCTAAAATCTCTAAACGCAAGCAAGACCAAGCCACTTCATCCAATCCGCAAGTTTGCTCTGGCGATCAAATAGAGAGATGGATGAATCGTGTACCACATTCAATCAAGAGATACGAGGATATTCAAAAGAAGAAGCTTCATACAGGTCTATTTTATAATTTACTAAAGTTCCCAATGTATGATTTGGACGAAATGTGCGAAAGTGCTAGATTAGAAACATTGATTTCCTTCAATCCCAATAATGTTCAAATCGACCAGCTAGCCATATTTCTTTTCAATGCTAATTTAGATAGCACAGCTGTTTGGAACACCGACAACGATGATAATTGGTTATGGTCAAGTGTTTACGACAACACAATTAGACTTACTCCAGGGATCATAGGCCGTACTCTTGGATGTTCCGACACCGGAGAAGATTTGTATAATATTCCGGATATGCGTCTCAAACCGAGAAATACTAACACACATCAACTATGAGAAGATGACATGCCTAGATTTGCATCAAAATACCTAAGACCTAAGGCGAGACTTCTCACTAGAATGATCATCAACACTATGATTCCTCGCCTTGGTAGTCATGAGCAAATCACAGAATTAAAGCACAAGGCACTATATGCTATATTCAGTGGAACAAGTGTTAATTGGGAAAAATTTATATTTGACGAGCTCAAACATTTTTGGACTAGATCACGACCATCCATCATCTATCCTACATACATCATGAGACTTCTACGAGCTCACAACATTCCTTCATATTTATCCACTTTTGAAGAAATTTTTCCGAAATATGCTTCCACAAAGTTCTTCTCTCTAATGCACCTACCGGAAAATCCTCCAGATTTTATCTCATTTGAAGAATGGACGCAACGTCGTCAAGAGAGACAAGCTAGGCCTCCACCGCAACATCAACCTGAACCATCACAAGAGGTAGAACAACAACGTGAGAATACTCCTCCTCCTCCTGCACCTTTGATTATACATGTCAAGATGATATTTTGGAGACTCGTACTGAGACGAATCCAAATGAGAATATTCGCGACTTAACTCTCCAAAATCAACTTATCCTATCCCGAAATCAAAAATTATTGGTTAAACGTATTGATAGTTTTGAAACATCTTTTGCTTCTCGCTTGGCCACAGTTGAAGAGTCACTTTCAACTACATTATTCGTTCTAAAAGAGATTCTTCAAAGAGTTCGTGGTCCTACACCACCTTAAGAAGATTGGCCAACTCCAGTGCCTTCTTCTCCTCCTTCCAAACATTCCAAACTTTTTGAAGAGGATAAAGAACCTCTCGAGCACACTCCGACATCTCCTAAAAAACAAGCTAGCTCATCCAAGAAAGAAGATGAAGGAGGTGATCAAGATAAAACTTCCCCAAAAGATACTTAGACTTTTTAGGATTCCATCTTTTGTATAAAAATGATAAAAAAATCTATGCGTGTAATCTATTAATATGATTAATGAAACGTGCTTTTTGTTGTGTTATTTCTGTGTATATTATAACCTTACGACGATTGGAAAATATTAGATGGTACGAACATTATTTCTACAATTATAAGTTATTAATGCTTTTTGATAATGCCAAAGGGGAGAAATAATAGAAAGCACAATAAATAATGGAAAGCAAATATTCAGGGGGAGATTTATAAAAATTATATATAAGTACATTGTATAGTTGTCATCATAAAAAATGGGAGATTGTTAGGAAATCAAATCCATGGTTTTAATGACAATAACTATACAATGAAAATCAAATGTACATATATATTTATATATATACAGGAACTTGCTAGAACAACATCACTAGAAAGACAAGAACGAAACTCAAAAGACACTACAAGAGATTACAAGTCGATAGGTACAAAGAAGCAAAAGAAAAGATGCACAAAACAGACATGCACAAGTATCAGACGTCTGGGTGCACAAGCCAGACGTCTGGGTGCACAAGCCAGACGTTTGGAAAAGTCCTCTGGAATAACAAACAGGCTAAACCAGACGTCTGGTAATAACACTCAAACGTCTAAAAACCTACTATGTTCAAAAAATATATAGTATCAGACGTCTGATACAAAAACCAGACGTCTAATTTCAAACTCGGATTTCAAATAAAGACTTCAACTGTCACATTCGAATGGACATCTCCGCTTCTCTTCGCTGCAACTCTTCATCATCAACAGAAGCAACTATAGAGCACTCATTAATGGATGCAACTACTCAACATACCTATCTACAACTGTATATAGCATCAGAAATCAAGAGAAAGATCTCACCTGACTACCTTACTGACTTACGCTCTCTAACTCTATCATATTCTTGATTTCTGCACTCTAGCAATCTATACTGTATTCACCCTTCCATATATTCAGTTCTTCATAGACAGTACTCTTTAGATATATATTGGAAGCAATTGTACTAATTAGTCAACATCTGTGTTATACTAGAACACACATTTGGCAAGAACAACTCATTGCAACCAAGCCTATTCCTCCGGACGAAGCGAGAGTTTTTGATAGTTTCGAAGGAGGGCTTCGGGACTGGACGTAGGACGGAAGGTCCGAACCAGTATAAAATCCTGGTGTGCTTATTCTATATTTACTTAGATTAATATTGTTTTAGTTGTATAGACATTAGAAAGTAGTATTTTAACTGAGCTAATGGCGGCTAACAGAAACCCTAATAGCGATTTTACAAAAGACAGAGGAAGACCACCTGAAATACTGGATCCAAACAAGGAGCCGCAAGCTAGTTCTTATCGAGATAAAGGGAAAACAGTGGCATACAATCCTGTTCGTCATGACCTGGGAAGGGACGGATTGCCTCACGGCAATCAAAATACCTTAAAGGTTCGTTCATCCAGGGATTCACGTTTGGGGGGGGATCAAACCCGAACCAAATTTGGATACTCACAGGTTCATAGCGAGGGTTTTGTATCAACCAGGGAAGACTCTAAGTGGAAGGCGATTCAAAAAGACATAAATTCTGGAAATTCAAAATCTTGGAAGGAAGCAGCATGTGGAGGAATAGGGGAGCAGCAAGATGAATACCTAGATCTACAATATATCAAACCTGTGCTCGTCAAGGATAAAAAGATGGCTACCATATCTGAAACCGTTGTAAAGAGGGCGGAAAGTAAATGGGAACATTCCATAGTTTTCTACGTGTATGGGGTCAGACCTTATCACATCCATCTTAAGGGATACATAGAACGGGTATGGAAACCTGTGGGAAAGTTTCAGCTTTTATCTCGAGAAAATGGTTTCTTTATAATACGTTTTGATGATAAACTAGATTGTGACAAAGTGTTGAAGGGTGGACCTTATTTGTTTGATAACAAAGTGATTATATTGAAAAAGTGGGAGATGGGTACTAGATTCAGGAAAGACTTACTGACAACTCTTCCTATATGGATAAAACTATCTAATCTAGAACTCGAGCTATGGGATAAAGAAGCTATGAGTGCCATTGCAAGTGTGTTAGGAAAGCCTATTAAAATGGACAAGATTACAGCTGATGAAACTAGGGTTGCGTTTGCTAAAATATTAGTTGAAATGCAAGCCAGTGATGAGTTCCCAAATGAAGTGGATGTTATACTTTATACAGGAGAGGAACTTAAGATTAAAGTAGACTATCTTTACAAACCATCTAGTTGTAGGGAATGCAAAGTGTTTGGCCATGCTACACAGCAATGCAAAATAAAAAGTAAAGAAAAATGGGTTCCTAAAGATACAGGAAAAGCCTCTACCTCATCCAACTCTGAACCTAATTCAGATAATAAAGTAGGTGCAGAGCTAACAGCAGGAAAACCAAATAATAATCTAAACAAGGAAGTTATAGTTGTGGATTCTGAAATTACAAATGAAGGGTCTGATACCCCTATATTACATGAACAGAATATAATTAATAGTGAAGACAACTTAACTAATGACTGTAATGTTGAAGAGACTCCCAATGACTGTTATGTTGAAGAGATTCCCAATGTATGTAATGTTGAAGAGATTCCCAATGACCAAGTCCCTGCAGTAGAAAATGCATTAGTGAATGAGACAATGAATGTAAACATTAGTAATAATAAGGAGAAGGCTATAAAGGAGACAGAGGACGTTCCTGAAAGTCAGCATCAATCTGAAGGCTTGGTAGAAGATTTAAGTGAAGATGAAGAAGAGGAACTTATCAGTAACCTTGCTAGAGAGGATTCTATCCCTAATCCACCAGAGAAGATTGAAGATGTCTCGAACTGTGTGGAAAAAAATCAAAAATTTTATGAGGAAATTGAAACATCTAACAAGCAGAATCTGAAAGGTAAAAAAGGAAAACCAATCCCTGCTCCTCCTAAAGCAAATACAAGGAGCCAAAGTAAATTTAAAGAATGAATATAGTTGCTTGGAATGTTAGGGGTTTAAATGCTTTGGATAAACAATTTGAAGTGTCTAAATTCCTAACTAAATATAAGCCATCAATTGTTGGCTTACTTGAGAATAAATTAAGTAACTTGAATATAGAGAATCTGAGTGTTAGATTGCAGAGAAACTGGAAGATAAATGACAATAATGACTGTGGTAGCAAAGGTCGGATTCTCATTATGTGGGATTCTAATATTTGGAATATTCAAATTGAGACGAAATCCTATCAACATATCTCTTTATTAGCTGAAAACACTGGAGGTTTTAAATGTAGAATAACCTTTGTCTATGCTAGCAATTTTATTAGAGATAGAGACAAACTATGGGAGGATCTTATTGTTGAATCAGGGTTAGTGAACTCCCCATGGATTATTCTTGGAGATTTTAATAATACATTATCACCTTCTGACAAAAAGGGTGGTACTGCTGTTCCTTTTAGTCACCTGGTAGGCTTTAATAATTGCTTATCAAGGATAGGTCTGGTTGAACTGCCTATTACAGGTTTTAAATACACTTGGAGGAAAAAAGGTATGGCTTCTAAAATTGATAAAGTACTCTGTAATCAATTATTACTGGGAACCACACCAGGGATTACTACTTTTGGGGTCTCTAATGCTATCAGTGACCATATTCCGATTTTTATTAGTTTTAATAAAGAATGCATAGGTCCTAGAAATATCCCATTCAGATATGTTAATTCATGGCATATGGGGGTAGGGTATATGTCTTGTATTGATAAAGCTCTAGAAAATTATTATTCATATTTCCCTAACTACCATGCTTCAAAACTCCACAAGTTTATGAAATTCATTAAAGATTGCAAGTTTTTGCTAAAGGAGTGGAATCTAAAAAACTGCAGAGAAGGGAATCCTCTAAAAACATATGAAGAAGAATATCAGAACTATCTTAAAGAATGTGATGAAAACCCGACCAACTCCTTTCTTTTTGATAAACTTAGTACAGCTTACAACAACTGGAAAACTCAGAATGTTGCTGAATTTTTAAAGGCCAGACAGAAAGCAAAGATTGAATGGCTCACTGATGGGGATTCATGCACAAAATTTTTTCATGCTAAGATGTCACAAAGAAGACACTTTAACAATTGGAATCAGATCATTATGAGTAATGGGGAGGTTATACAAGACAGTACAAAAATTGAAAATGATGCTATAAACTATTACACTGATATATTTTTCTCCAAACATCCATTACCAAAAAATTTCCCTGATATACAGTGTATGAGAATTATAAATGAGAGAGGCAGATTTAAACTTACTTCTGAGATCAATCTGGATGAGGTAAAAAAAGCTATATTCTCTATATCTGATGACAAGAGCCCGGGTCCGGATGGTTTCACTTCAAAATTCTATAAAATTCACTGGGAAGAACTGAAGTTTGAGCTCCTGAACCTGATCCAAGAAGTTTTCAACACTGGTAAAATTGACAAAGGTTTAAATCATACTTTTATCACACTTGTGCCTAAAACCAAACAGCCAATTGGTATTTCTGATTATAGACCTATTGCATGTTGTAATGTCTTATATAAAATCATATCCAAAATTATATGTAACAGAATCAAACCTTTTTTACCTCACCTAATATCAGAAAACCAGTCTGCGTTTATTCCAGGAAGATGTATTGCTGAGAACATCCTGCTGGCACATGAACAAATTAGACATTTCAATAGGAAAGGTAGTGATAAAATGTGCCTTAAGATAGACCTTCAAAAGGCTTATGATATGATAAATAGGGAGTTTGTTTGTCATATGTTGAACATGATGAGGTTCCCAAATAAACTTGTCAAACTTATCAGAAACTGTATATCTTCCCCTACTTATTCTATTCTTGTTAATGGTAGTCCTAAGGGGTTCATTTCCAGCAATAGAGGGTTGAGACAGGGAGACCCTCTCTCCCCTTATCTCTTTTGTGTAGCTATGGAATTTCTTTCTCTGAAGATGTTCAAAGCTCATAAGACTGATAAGCTACAGCCTATTTACAATCAAGAACCAAATGTTACTCATCTTATCTATGCAGATGACCTTATGATATTTTCTAAAGCCAAGCCAAAGTGTGCTAGATCTATCAAAGAGATTATGCAAATTTTAAAAGACCTGGTGGGACTGAATATAAACAATTTAAAGTCTAAAGTATATTTCAGTAGAGGGATGACAAACAGAAATGTATTGATCAATATTTTGGATATGAGGGAAGGAGTATTGCCTATCAAATATTTGGGTGTCCCACTATCCTATAATTATCTTCACTATTCTGATTGTGGTCAGCTTTTAGACAAAATCCAGCAAAGAATGGATGGGTGGGACTGTAGGCTACTTTCTATGGCAGGTAAGATAGAGCTTATTCACTCAGTTATCACTCCTATGGTGTTATATTGGATGATGACATACCAACTGCCAATTGCAACTATTGATAAAATCAATAGGATATGTGCTAATTTTATTTGGGGAGGCAAAACCCATAAAATAGCATGGGATATCCTTTGCAGACCAAAATTAGAAGGAGGAGTGGGCCTAAGAAATTTTAGAGACATCAGAACTGCCACTGCCCTTAAACTGTTATGGCATTTTATTAACAACAACAACTTATGGTCTAGCTGGATGTACAACAGATACTGTAAAGATAAACACTTCTGGACTATGGATATTGATAATAACAGTTCTTGTACCTGGAAATCTATCCTTAAACACAGACAGAAAGGCATTAAACATATACAAAGGAATATAGTCGATGGGCAAAATACATTTCTTTGGCACGATCCGTGGATTAACAATGAACTTTTAGTTAACATACTTGGGTGGGATGCTCTCGGTTTAAATGGAGGCGACAATTTGAAGGTCAGCAGCATGATACAAGAGAACATGATAAATCCAGAGACATTCCATTGCAAATTAACCAAATCAAGAATGTGGCTATTTCATCTAATCATGATTCTGACTTTTGGACCTGGAACAACAATCCTAATGGATTTACCTTCTACTCAGCATGGGATAGTGCTAGAAACCATTTACAGACAATTAATTGGTCTAAAGTTATCTGGAGTTACTGCAACAGCCCTAAAATGGCTTTATGTGCGTACAAAGTTATGCTTAACAGAATTCCTACCAAAGAAAAAATGATTGAATGGGGTTATACTATAGATCCTATGTGTGTACTGTGCAATTGTGAACCAGAAGATAGAAATCACCTGTTTTTCCAATGTTCTTACTCGGCCTATCTTTGGACACGAAATAAAATGAAGCTAGGTTTGATTCTGAATGGTCCTTTGCTGATCGATGAAGAAGCCACTGTTTTATACAACACCTTTAGAGTTGCTAACCAGATCCAAGATTTGGCCTTCTGCAGCTTCGTCACCATCATCTATCACATATGGCTGGAACGAAACTCACGTATCCATGATGGGAGACAAATTGACAAGCTTCGAAGATGGAATCTAGCTGAAATCGACATTAAATTTCAGATGACCAAAAGTAGGAAGAAGACTAGGGGATCGAGAGAAAATGGGGAGATCTTAGAAAGATGGGGCATTGACCTTATGGATACCGGTTAAAGCTTTGAGCTTGTTTTCTCAGTCGGTCAACCAAAGATGGAAAGATTTAAGTTTAAAGATGTATTATTCTTTTCTTTTTGTTAAGTAGAGAGTTCTGTTCTCTGCCACGTAGGAGTGTCGATTGTAACAGGGTTGTTTTTCCTGTTTATTTTTTCTTCTTGACTGTATGTACATAAACGTTGTATTTCTATATTGATATGTTATCAATAAAGCACCGCACTCTTTTTCCCCTACTAATTATCACACCGATAGTTAGTAAGGTTTTTAATGAGGCGGTTTACCCATTTTCAAAAAAATATTGTTTTAGTTGCATCATATATTTTGTCACATATACTTGCATATACACTACACGATCCACCCCGTAGAACTTATAGAAAAAGCATGGTTCCCCAAAACGAAGGCAAACCACGACAGTTATACACACCAACACACACATTAAAATAGAGGAAGACAGTTATACATACCAACACACAAATGAAAAAAACGAATCTCAAAAAGAAATTAGCAATGCACCAAATAATAACATTCCTGACATTAGACTTACTGTTCTGAAACATTATCAACAGAGGATGAGTTAAATACACGGCTTTCAGAAGAAGAACGTGCACAAGAAATTCATTAAACAAATAATTCACAGACATAAAAAAATGTACAAGCTAAAGCAACAAGAATGATTGCAAATTTGTCATAGATCTTCACACAGCAACTGCAGAAAATAAGTCAGACATAAATGATACATTGGCGGTCATAGCAAAACAAGATCAGAGAATGGAACCGGCAGATACTCAAACTCTTGACATGGCTTGGACTTCAGGCAGTGAACAACAAGAGTCAAACATAGGCTCACGAACAAGAACCAAACAGCGAAGAAAGCAATGGCAACAAGAAGAGATGCCTTTCGAATTCACAGCAACAAAGTCAGCAGAGGTAATCGATAACCCTACATAGCAAAATATGGCAACACATTTGAAAACAAAGGGGGGAAAGATTAAACGGACAAAGATAATTATGAGCACCCCCTCTCATATTGACCTAGATAGGGATATATCCACTAATTCTCAATGACTATGATAATATGGAATGTTCGGGGTCTCAATTCCCCTTCTAAATAGTTAGACGTAGCGCAAACACTAAAACAATGACAAACATCTATAGGTGGCTTATTGGAATATAAACTTATAGAAGGGAAAATTAGAATTACAGTGCTATGGGATAGACAGAGCCGGTCCTAAGAGTTTTGGTACCTAAAGCCAAAAGCAAAAACAAGACCCTTATACAGAAACTAATGTTATTATTGTTAATTAAATCATCAAAGTAATTTATGTTGTTTATAAATAGTGAGAAGAGGAAAAAAAGAAATAACTTTATTTGTACCAATTATTCGAGTTATACAATGAAATTAATATTAATTACTTATGAACATTTTTCCAGCCTTCTTACTTGCGAAATTACTAATAATATTTTCATATTCAAGTTCGTTGACCATATCTTGTTCAATCGATAAACGTGTCAAACCTTTAAACTTTCTTGTGACATAGTGGAATGAAGATAAGGCTTTACCTACTTTAGCTTTGAAAAACTTCTTTCGACCGAGACAACTGTAACTGGTATAGTCAGAATTATTCTATATGTAATTCACACATTAGGAAAATTTAACTCCCTCGAACAAGAATTAACGAAAGTTAGCAACTCAATTGCTTTTATTTTTCCCTTTAGAAAGATAACTTTTCAATACTTTTAATTCTAAAAGTAGCTCCCTTCCATCAATATCAGAGTACAAATCATGTCTTAAATATTCCTCAACTTTTAAACAATGACCTTTCAGTTTCTCATCATCTGTAGAAGTGAATTTTTCAAATCAAATAAGAAGCCAAACCTATCATCATATTCTTTGAATTGCTCAAATCGAGTCATTAATGAAACACGAGCTTTATCCACAATTTGCATAAAGTAATTGATTCAGAAAGATTTTTTTTGATGTTTGCATCAGATCTTCAACATTCGCATCTTCATCGAACTGATTCTTTCTATGAATTATTCATTTTTAAGGAAAAACTAATTCTATATCCAACATTTGGGCTATCTCTAAGCATTAATCATCGTAGAATTAAACCCCGTTCCTGAAATCTAAAAAAATCAATAAGCTCTTGTAATCTAATCATAGCCGCATTAATTTGCATATCTTCAGTTTGAAGAATCTTGCTAACAGTGTTTACATTTTTCAACATTTCATAATGCACAATCCAAACAAAAATTCAATATTTTCAATCTCATTTGTTACAAAACTTCTAGCTTCACTCTTCGCCATAGAATCCTTGGTGCCATTTGATAAGGAAATTAGAGCATCTCTTATCTCCACGCTTTGATATTTTATAGATTTTACTGCTTCGATGTGACTTTCGCAACGTGTATCAGATAATGGTTTAATAGTAAACCTAACACATTATCTTTAAAAAATTGTCATCTCTGTGTGAATGAATAAAATATATTAAATATCTGTTGGATCATCCCAAAAAACTGTGATGCTTTAGGACATGATTAGCCATATCACATAGCAGAAGATTAAGACTATGACAACCACAAGGTGTGTAAAAAACTCTTGGTTTGATTTTTAATAGTCTTTGTTGCACCTCTTTGTGTATTCCTTTCATATTTGATCCATTATTATAACTTTGTCCTCTGATATTGTAAATATCAAGCTTAATATCTTCTAATACTTCTTTAAACTTGTTAAAAAGTCCATGTCTAGTAGTATCATCTACTTTCAAAAATTCAATAAAAAACTCTTCCACCTTTGCGGGATTAACTGAAACATCGACACATCTTATTACAAGAGACATCTGTTCAACACGACTAATATCTGAAACGCAGTCTAATATAACTAAAGAATGTTTGGCCTTTTTTATTTTCTTAAGAATTTCATTTTTAGTTTCATTCGCCAATTTGAGTATTAACTCGTTTTGAATTTTTTGTCCAAGGTGATGTATATGAATTTCTTTTTGTTCAACCCGTCGAACATGTTCCTGCATTACTGGATCAAATTCTGCTATTATCTCAATTAATTTACACAAAAGACCATTATTTTGTTCATAAAGCCTTTCGTTCGTTCCACGAAAAGCTAAATTATTAGAAGCAAGTGTTTTTACAACAGCAATTATTCTTATCAACACTTTCTTCCAACATTCTTTTTCTTTATTTATTTGATCTATTACACTCTGGTCTATGGTTGCTTTGACTTTCAATCTTGTTCCCAACTCAATCCAACTGCTCATGTTCAGAAGATGATATTTACTGCTTTCATGTTGTTTCAACTTAAAACTAAGATTGCGCCAATCATCAATTCCTTCATTAGCAAGATGACTAAGCATTGTTTGATTCGTGAATAATTTGCAGCAAAAACAAAATACTTTATCAAGTGAATTTGAATATACCAACTATTTGTGTTTATCCCCGTTAGGCAAATGTCTGACATATAATGTGGAGGACAAACGTTTATTAATAGTTTGAAAAATCAGAGTCGTTATCTATTAATAATCTAAAATGACCTCTTTCAACCAGCAAGTCTCTTAATTTTTGATCAATTTTTTTCCATGTACCAGGGTCATTTGACAGTACACTAACATTCTCCACATGTGATGATGAATCAATCTTTACTTCCTCTTCGCTCATATTTTCATTGTCATGTTCGCTCATTAAACCATCATCATCACTATTATCATCATTCTCATCAATAAGGGGCATTATCCACATTCAAACTCGAACTTTCTTCTGGACTATTTTTGATGAAATATTTTTTTAAAGCGTCTTTTTGTGAATTTGTGAGTTCCTCTAGCCTTCTTTTTCCAACTCTTTTAGCATGTCTAGATTCTTGTTTATGCATTTCTACACTATAAAACATCGAATGATATTGTATATTAATAATTATTAAAATAATAAAAACATTTTAAATTATGAATGTCTAATCTACTAAATTTATCAAAAATATTTCCAACGATAGTTTAAAGCAGAATTTCTTTTTAGTTAATCGATTCGACTAAAAAACATTAACTATAAATTCCTACGAAAACATAGTTATTTATCGATAAATTTTACGTTAACTAACCGTTAAAAAATCCATTAACTATTACCAAACAAATCATTATTATACAATTGTGTCAAATAACCTGAATATACCAATTTTGATTTAATCCTTATTAATTATATACAAATCAATCATTAAATTATTAACTAACCTAAAATTAGAATAATGATCAAAATTGAATTGGTACCGTGGAACATAGATGTTGGCGCTGCTTACAAATTACACTGCAATAACTACAGAAAACTGAAAATTGAAACATCCATTAACTAGTACCTTTTCAAGTTTCAATAGAAACTTTTAATTGTGCTGGATTTGTGCCCTAACGGTGCTGAATTATGCCCTAGATCAACTTGTGCTTCTGTGTCGATCGGAGTCTTTGAGATATGGAGTTGATGTCATGTCGATTGATTGGGAGGAGATGATGTCGAGATGGAGTCGTCACCGTCGCCTCGCCAGGCCAGTCGACGTATCGCGATTTTTTTCTTCTTCTTTTTTTGCTGTATCGCATTGGGAAGATGGTGCCCTAGATTTTTTGGGGTCCTAGGTGAACACTTTTGCTGCTTTGGGGAAGGGTCGGGCCTGGGGATAGAAAAACATGGGATGCGGATGCGATACATAAAAATGAACAATTTACTACATGCCTTTTCCGAAATAATTTAGGTATGGCTTTTATTTGCACATTTGTGTATGCACACAATCAACCTAAGAAACGCACCCAACTTTGGAACTACATAAAAGAACAATCAAACTCCATCAACTTACCATCAATGATCGCGGGGGATTTTAACTATGTCTTATACGTTCTCGATAGAATCAATAATGGACAATACAACTCTCAACCTGAAGCTTATTTTATTGACTGTATAGGAGAAGCAAAACTTCTTGAACCTCCATGCATAGGAATTACTATACTTGAAGAAGAGGAATGAATATGTCTATACACAACAAAATAGACCGACTTTTTATTAACAGGAAATGTCATGAAAAATTTCCTCAACTTTCTGTTTATTTTGCTAATCATTCCACTAGCAACCACACTCCAATCATTTTCAACTTTACACTAATCAAACAACCCACAAAGAATCAACCATTCAGATATAACAACTCTTGACATTTTAGCCTAGGGTACCATGGGGTGGTAGAAAAGGAGTGGGGTGGTACTTGTATACAAAACCCCCTTTACCAACTTTTATTTAGATTAAAGTAAACAAAAGAGGGTCTCAAGGCATGGTGTAAGGAAAATGCAAGCAAACAAAATATGGCTGATGCATTAAGGAAAGAGCTTAATGTAGTTACTGTTATATGTCTATTATACCAAAACAGAGAATAATCAATTATAAACTCGTCTCACAAGTTTATCAATCGGATTTCCACTACTCTGGAAGTTTGTATTAGCTAATTTAAGCAATAGGTATGTCGTAGTTAAATGACAACAATAACATTGTACTATCGTAAAAAATAGCACAACGTAGAAACCGGAAAGATAAAAGAATGATGTATAAGAATATACAAATAGACTAGAACCTAACTGGTTAACTAAGGAAATTCCATCTGAGGCTTGTCGAAACAATTTCCTTAAGAATTTTTATTCAAATTCTCCCAAAATACAACAGACGTAATCTGCACGAGACTGTAATGAGTATGTCAACTCTGTGATTTATTGTATAGAGCAGTAGAAAAGAAGAGACAGAAGAAAAGGAATTGAAATTGAATGAGAATGTGATCAGACGCATCCGCTCGCGACGCACCTGTTTCTGTTCGCCTGCGCATCTTCAGTCGGGTCGCACCCGCCTGCTACTCGCATCGATTCGCACGCGCCTCTTCAGTCAACCCGTGTCCACTTCCGAACAGATCCGCACCTGTTCGTATAGCCTGCAACTGTCTGACAACCCAGTCCGGTTTTGCAGTAAAAATAGGATCATATTAGACCCGAGCCCGGTTCGGAAGGACAGCGGCGGCGCGCGCGTGTATGGTGGTGATGCATGATCTCCCTTCTCACAACGAAGCAAACATTTGGGTGCCCCAAAGCCCCAACCCCTTCATTGCAAAGCTATTAATATACTAGAATAGGTTTGCAATTTTTAGCGATGTGGGACTATGTTATTTTCATTCAATTTAGTATTATGAATTCCAACAGTTACTCACACTTAATCAGACATCCAACTGAGGATCAGGCAGTGCTTGCATACAGACAAAAGGTGGAACAATTATCGAATCTCCTACATGAACAAGCCATGGAAATTTTACAAAGATAAAAAATTAAACGACTTACATAAGAAGACAGGGTATCTCACTTTTTTCACGCTAAGTTTACTGAATCCAGATCTACTCCAGCAAATACAGTGATGCTAGACGCTCAGAGGAACTGGACCAATACCAACGAAAGCTTAAATAGGGAAGCAATCCTTTATTTCTCAAATTTATTCAATTCCATAAACTTAAAAAAGAGTTTCCACCCATTATTGTAAAAAAAATTCAGAATCTTTAGAACGTCCATTTGATATAGAAGAAATTAAAGAGGCGGTGTTCCAAATAGATGACAATAGTTCTCCAAGCCTATACGGTTTCAATTTGAAAACTTTCAAACTTCATTAGAAACTTATCAAAAATGACATTTACCAAGCCATGGTGGGCATTAAACAATCAGATAAAATCATAAGAGAAATTAATCACACTTTTATCCGCCTTATTCCAAAAAGGACCCACAGAACCTCTTAGATTACATACCAATTTCTCTATGCAAGGTACTTTACAAAATTTTGACAAACTTGCTATGAAATGGGATGAAACATTACATAAATCATTTAATTTCATCCAACCAAAATGCCTTTATCCCTAATAGAATAATCACTGAAAATTCACTACTTGCATATGAAATGGTGAGTTCAATAGGAAAACATCAAACAATCTTTGCACGAAAGTGGATTTACACAAAGCATATGACAAAATTAATAAAGAATCCATATATCATATGATGCTATGTATGGGCTTTCTTAGAAAATTTGCATATTTGATATATGAATGTATCTCCACGTTTACCTTTTCAATGCTACTAATGGCAGTCCTTTGGGCTATTTCAAAAGTACTAGAGGTACACGGCAAGGAGATCCACCATCCCCCTTTATTTTTGCAATAGCAATCGAATACTTTACAATATTCCTTGAATATGGCATTCTATGAAGGAACTATCACACGAATTTTTTCTATTAAACATACTCTCACCCATCTATTGTATGCAGATGACATTTTAGTGTTTTTAAAAGCCAGCTCACCCATCTATTGTATGCAGATGACATTTTAGTGTTTTTAAAAGCCAGCTCTAAAAATGCAGGAAGTATTGCCAAGATCATTCACATCATTAAGGATTCCGTGGGCCTTGAAATGAATGAACAGAAAACGACCTTGTTTTTTAGTAAAGGGGCTAGAGAAAGGAAACGAATCAAAAACATCCTCAATGTTCAATCAGGGAATCCCCCAATTGCATACTTGGCAATACCTTTATCTCACATTAAACTAAAATCCAGAGATTTTGGTGTACGGGTGGATAAAATAAACAATTTAATAATTGGTAAAGTAGCTAGTAGAATTGAACTGATTAAAACTTTGACATATCCAATGATCATGTTTTGGACTAAGTTCTGTCAGTTACCAACATTGATCATCCATAAAATATATTCAATTTGCTCCAAATTTGTTTGGAAAAACAAACACCACAACATGAGTTGAAATGATCTTTATCGAACAAAGGTTGAAGGGTGAGTGGGCTTGAGAAAGATTGTGGAGACGGTCTCTTTGAAACTCACATGGAGATATCTGCAAGGCGATAACCTATGGGTTCAGTGGATGAAAAATGGGTATTGTAAGAACAAAGAATTTATGGCAATCGCAGCAGATAACAAGTCATCATACGCTTGGAAGCTTCTGCTTAGGACCAGGCATCAAAGTTCTTATTCAAAAGAAAATTTGTCAACAGACAAGATACAAACTTGTGGTTTGATCTAGGGATCAACGGTCAATCACTAAAAGATATTTTGGGATGGCAAACAATCTCTATCATAGGGGGCCCTAACAGGAAGGTGTCTACTCTTCTGGACATCCCCGGTTTGCTCCCCTAGATCCAACAGCAAATTCAAGGAATATCACTGAATCAACAACATAGCAAAGATTTCTGGACATGGAAGCTACAACAAGAGGGTAAACAAGGGGAAGAACAAAGAAATCATCCTTTTCTTCAATGTCAGTATTCCAGCGTGCTTCTACACAATATACTCAACAGATTAAACTGTCCGTTCAATGGGGAAGACGAAATTGGCGAATTTTTCACTCGGGTCCTCTATTCGACAATAGGAAACAAAACACTCCATAAAATTAAAGACGTATTTTTCACTGTTCTTATTTGGCACATTTGGATGGAACACAATAATAGAATTTTTCAAAGTGTTGAATCTCTTTTTTAACATTAGATTAGAGCAATATAATCGCAGACAGTAAGCAAATAATGAAATAAGCAAAGTCTAGAGCACAAAAATCAAGGGATCTGGAACTTAACTTTCTCGAGTTCGGTATCGGTATCCAACAAACATGTCAACATGATCCAAATTCTGAAGCCCGCAACAGCACTTTGTAACAAAGACAAAAGTACTAGCGAATGGGATGATTTGGGGCAGCTTCAAAGGAGACGAGGATTGAGCGCAACGAACCATTTAACGGCGATGGTGGAGCGCCTAATGAGAGACACTAAGCTTTAGATCGGACATCTAAAATATTAAACGAGGCTTACTTGTATTCTCACCGTATTTTAACAGAATGAATGCAGCAGATTCACGTGGCTCGAGATAGATTAAATATCGTGTATTTTTTGGTTTCATTGAGCTTGTGTTTAAAAAGTTGTTCAATTTGACTTTGGTTTCATATAGTGGTTTTTGAGTGCAAAATATATGATATACTCTTACCATTATTTATTCCTTTCTAGCTCTAAACTTGTAGTCGATTTTATTTAGTACATAAAGTACCAATGAAAAAATCATGTATATTATTAAATGGTTATTATTTGGGAATTTATGGAATTTTCCAAAAGGGTTTTGGATATAAAAAACTGTGCTTTTGATCTCTAAATGTTCTAAAATTTTGAGATGATGTTCAAATTATTATTTTGAAGACGGATTTTAAATTCCATAATTTTTGGAATTATCATGAATTTTCTAAGTAAGAAAATTATTGATTTCGGAATTTGATTCTTTAAAAATATAAGGATTAATTATTTTAACCTGAATTTTAATATGGTGTTAAGAAAGTAATTATTGATTTTTTGAAATTTTTGTGGATTTTTTCCAAGTGTCTACAATTTAATATTAATTGTTCTGTGCAAAATTGACTTGCCTGTAAAATATGATAATAATATAATTTTGAGGAAAATTATATTTTGAGAAAATAGAAGTAAATTTTTCACTTTAAAATTCCAAAAGAATTCTGAACAAAAATTGTTTGTTGGCCAATGAGATTTCGACAATTATTATGGGTTTGGTAAAGAGTGTATACTTTTAAAGGAAAATAAACATTTTTTGAAAGAGTTACAGAATTGCCACTTAACCCGTGAGGACTATTATCCATGATAGCTCTGTTTTTAATAGCCTTTAAAACGCTATAGCCATTACCCATTGTAGCTATGTCTTTTATCATCATACGATAGTCATTACCCACTATAGCGTGTTTTTTCCAGTCTTTGAAAACTTCATTTTGGTTTACTCACGATGGATCTCTTCCACGATAACTATGTTTTAATCAGCTTTAAAAGTTATTGTTTTAATATACGACAACTTTACTTTTATTAACCCATGAAGGTTATATCTCACGAAGGCCTTATATTCGTTTACTCATAATAGCTACCTATCGTGTTAAGGCACGAAGGCTATGCTTTATAGAGAGGCACGAAAGTCATGTCTTATTTAAGACTCAATGCCTATGTTTTATTAAAGGCATGATGGCCAAAATTTTAAAAAGGCACGATGACTAGATTTTGATAATAGGCGGTAGCCTATGTTTTAAACCATGAAAGGTTAAAATTTATCAAAGCATGACAACACTTGTTTTGAAAAAAAAAAGCTAAATTTTATAACATGGGAAGAATTTTAACTCTATGTTAGGCTAATCTTTACTTAAACCAAAAGGATGATTTTGTTAAGTGATTATAAAGATTTTCCAAGAATATAAAGATATTTTAGCCTATTTTAAAGAGTTGATTATAAAGAAAGTTATTCATTTAAGTAATTTTATGTATAAAAATTGGCTATCACATTGAACATATATTTGTATAATTGACAGTGTGTTATATGTTCATCTTTGCATTTTAATCGGTTATTATTGCATATAATAAATTGCACCTATGTGTTAATGTAACTAATATTTTAATCCTAGGGATTTGGGAACTGATAACCAATTAGGGTTGTTCCAGTAGTCGGTATGGTTACACTTAAACTCCTAAGTGAGTAGAATTGCATCTAGGAGATCGAGAAGATCAAATTGTGTTAGGATACTTTGGACTTATCAAAAAGACATGACTCAAACTATTTTAAACCATATTTTGATGGAGACTGGGGTAAGGACGCACCCAATCCTCCAATCGTGGAGCCCCTGGTCGGTCAGGTATGTGATTCCAATGCGTATGACGTTATTTATAAAGGCTAAAATCAGAGGTATGCATCCGAAGGAACTCATAGTTGTTTGCTCACCTATGTTCTCTCCTATCGTTCTTAAGAGATAGTTGATATTTTCTTCTACAATTGTTTAGGAGCCGTTGCTATTTTCTCCTATTGATCTTAGAAGAGCATTGTTATTTTCTTCTAAATGGACTCGAAGACCATTGAATCATTTGATTTATTTTAGCCCGAGTCGGTCTGATAGGTTTTTAGTTGGCCTGAGAAAACTAATCATAGCGACCTTGGGAAAAATATACCGTTGAGTGGACCCTTTTATGGGATTGGGTAATTTTTTGGGAATGTGTAACCCTTAGACCCTTGTGAATGACGGACTATCCGTTTTTAAACGCATACTTGCATGATACGTTATTGATATTATGATTAGTTCTAATCATTTTTGAATGCAGAATATGTTATGGATTACATATTGTTTGGTAAGGTACCAGTGAGGGGAAAATTGTATCGCTTAGCGGTGTGGTCTCACTAAGCACTCATATTTTGATTTGAGATGGACTAATATAATTCACACCAGACTTTTTGTCTGACCCTAATTTTTTGTTTTCCCCTTAAACTCTTGGGTGCTCAATTTGGAATTGAGTGGGCTGAGAGTAGGGTATTTTAGGTTTTGACGAATAAGCTTTCAGAGACGTGCATGAGGCAAGCTACTATTTAAAGTGTGTTGTAGTTTAACTGCTTTTATTATTGTTCGATGCATGTAATGACGAGCACAATAACCATCTAAACAGTTAAGAATATGATCATCCAAGGGGGCATCTTCTATGTCGCTATAGGGATTATATTTGTACTCATTATATTTTATATGAATGATGTAATCGTGGGTTTATGAGATTAAATTGTAACAAATTTGCAAATTAATGAATGAAATTATTTTGTGAAAGTTTGTGAATTCTAGTGCTCTGGATGTTAATGATATAATAACTGATCTTATTTTATCACTAAGAAATAATGCTAAGGGTGAATACAACATCACTAGTATCTATTTTCGAGCCTCAAAATGGAATGTTACCACTTAATATCAAAGCACAAGTTTACATAAAACTTAATAAGATTTTGGAAAATATAACCTAAATGAAATAAGAAAGAATGAAAATTTGTGGTATGGGATAGCAATATAATAACGTACTTGTTATTTGTTATATAAACTATATCTATCTATCCTCTCCCCTTTGTCTTAGACCATTCTTCTATATCTTATGAAGATTCATATGTAGATTATGATAATTGGATATCAAAAGTATAATACTAAAATTGGAAGGCAGAAGTACCACAACTAATGAAAACTATGATGACCTGCCCTTCTTAATACCCTGAATCAACATCGATTGACAACGTTTGACTTCTGAATACCACAAAAGACAGTTCAACGATGTAAAATTAAAACAAAACACTAAACCAAGACATCGATAAGATCTCACAATGAAATGACAACATAAAATATACTGAATATACATGAACAGAATAAGATGACAATATATAAGAGACCACACAAGCGGAAGTGACTGATAAATAAATATCAATATAGAAAATCAAAATACATCAACTCCCAATATAATGGAGTTCTGAAAAAATACCCGATACAACATTCTTGTATATAAATAAATAAGTATGTCGTGTACTACAAATGTATCAAGTATATATTCTCAAAATCTCGATGTTACGCCTCCAAAATGCTTTAGCAACATCCTGTAAGCGCATCTCTAAAAACACATGACTCTCAAACTACTCAATCGAGTACCCGAGAGTTGTCATGACATAAGAAGACAAAGACAAAATGCAGGTAAGAAATAAAGCCTGGTGTAAGGGGAACTATTTCAGAATACTGTATATTAAAATTATATACAAATAAACGGGGACGGTTAAATCGCAACTATTAGTTCCTGAGATGATGGTTTTGATGGCAACAACCTTAGGACTTGTTTTAAAATGTAAATACTTAAATCTTTGTCTAGATATATTTATATGCAGGGTATATATATATATATATGCAGGTACTGAGAATGAAGACTTTACAGTATAGATATTCAAGACCGACGAATTCAAGATTGTAGAAATCAAGACTGAAAACTCATGAGTATCAAGATTATCAAGAGTTCAATAGTTCAAGGTAAATAATAGAGTCTATATTTATGTTAAAACTTCATAATAGCACTAAAATCTTTATTCGGATATTAATTGTGGAATGGAATCCACTTTCTCGGTTTAATAGTGGGATGGAACCCATGACCTCTTTAGTGGGATGGAACCCACGACCTTCTCTAGTGGAATGGAATCCACGAAATATTCAAAATAATTTATTTTAACTATTTTTCCAAAAACTACCTTTTTAAAAGTCATCTCTATCAATTTAAATATTTTAGCCTTAATTCGAAAACTATTCTTGTCATCTTTTAATATTTTGATCTCAAAATCATCTCTTGTTTTTTAAACTATCTCTTGATTTTAACATTTTAGCTTTAAATCTCAAAAATATATTTTAAAGAAGTCTATGCTTAGTTTTTAATATTACTTTTATATTATAGATTATATATTTTAAAATTACTTTCTAAAACTCTTTTATAAGTTTAAACTATATTCAAAATGGTTTACAAAGTTTAGAAATTATTTTGACAAGTTTTAGAATAGAAATCATTTTAAAGCAAAATCAATTTTCAAAAATAACATAGGCATGTCGACATCCCTATACCCCCATGTCGACATGGTAGCCATAGATTTTAAAATTCAAATTTTCAAAAGAAGTGTCTATTCATCATAACCTTTCAAAAATGGACATGACCATTATTCTCCTATATATACCAGCTGTTTTCAACGAATTTTAAGTTAGTTTTTTTTCATTTCTTCACTCCTTCTTCTCCACTCAAATATTCTCTTATTTTTCAAATGCTTTAACAAAATTCTACCGTAATCCTAAGTGAATCAAACTCGATCGTCTCTAGTTTGATTCTTTGCCACTCTCTATCAAAGATCTCAGTGCTATTCAGAATTATAGGATCATTTGTAATCAACGATCGAAAGATCGAAGTGTATCGAGTCTCTCTCTCTATCAAAGTGTGATTGGAAACGGTGTGATTGTGGCCCGTAAATAAATTGGGTGTGATTGTAGCCCGTAAATCAATTAGGTGATCTTGTAGCCTGGTTAAATCAAGATAGTTTGCCCTGGACTCGGAGATAGGAGGGTGTATCTCGTGGCCTTGAAATCAAGGTTGTAATATCGACATTATATTTGAAAAGAAATCTGTACAAGAAATTGTGTGGGATTGGATGTAGGGTAACTCTGAACTAGTATAAAATTCCGATATGTTCTTTCCTTTACTGCTTTTATGTACTATTTGCTTCTATGTCTGGCTCTATGATTGTCTCTGTGTTTGTGAATTGCATCTGTTTAGGTTTAATTTGAAAAGATTTCAAAAAGATTCATAAAATTAATTAAACACTATTCACTCCCCCCCGGTCTAGTGTTAATTCTGCCTTAAAATCCGTAACCGCATTTCCTACATCAACTGGCCCTCTCCACAAATGTGGCTCGGGGGATATTTGGACTGTCTATAAATAAGTAAAGTAAACTCATCCTAAATGATAGGAAATTATTCCTTACCTTCCTTCTTGTACCTTAAATCCATTATGAATAAATATAATGTTGTGACTATAAACTGGCATGCACAACAACGAAATGTGAGGCACATCCTGTGATATGAGTGTAAGGTAAAAACTACACTCACTCGAGACTACTGGTGGTATAGGAATCCTAATCTAGGTCTACCACTAATGTCTAGCAATTTTCCCAAGTATATGAAACTCCACAAAAGAATCGTACCACCCACTATTCGTTTTAAACTATCTATTATACGGTATACTATAAATCATCTATTATATATTATAATATCCATCGCCTACTATATGATATATCGTTAATCGTCAACCATGGATATATTACCAATCGTCCTTCCATTGACTACCCATTAGAGAATAAACCAAAATAAGTCGGTATCTAAATATACCATAGATTCTGAGTCGCATCACAATGGAATAGACTCGTATAGATCTCACCTTAACCTCTACTATATGCATGGGTGATATATGATCTATTTTAGATAGATGTCGCCATCTCTCACTGAACATGCTTTGCTCTTATGCAAGTCGTGCAATTCTCCTGTCGTATCATGGATTATCTACGTAATCACTACATATCCATACTATACAGATAATGGGCGTATCCCGTATAATGTGCTCTCGGTAGCTCAAGTCAATCCACCGAAGCCGTTTAGAACATATCATCTCTTAAACATGTGTATCTAACTACCAGAGCTAACATATAACTCTAGCCTCGCCTAATAAGTCATATTATCATGACATCTCATGGATAACGTCTCGTTCGCATCGAGTGGAAACATCACACAAGTTCCACTTCGTTTTGAGCATCATATCGACTATATCTATTACACCATCTTGCCACCAAAACTCAATACTGATCAATGGCAACTAGATCACAATATACGACATTCTTCTCCTTTAATTTACTTAACTCATCCAAATACATTTCTTGAACATCAAACTCCACTAAAGATATTTCGGTGGGCTTATATTGAGTATATATAGACTACATATAAATGTATACACATTTTTTCCCGTAGTTTTACTCATTCAACTAATTTAACGGTTTAATAAAATCCATACTATAAAATTATATAGACTAATCAGCCCGTTTACAACATTAAGAACTTATATAAATCATAATATCCAATTCAACCAAATTCATCTTATTTGGGAATTTAATTCAGCAATCGTATTATTTATTTATTTACTCAAATAATATACTCTTCATATTATTATATAGAAGTCCCAAACTTATTTTATAAAATTATATTCTTGCCCATCAATCATTTTTTAGCTTAATTTCACTTAATTATTCTATTAAAATTAAGCTTAGCTATCAATAAGACCTCAAAATGTTATACAGCTCATGTATATAATTTCTATATATGCATACACATACATTTAAAATAATTTCCTAGGGTCTAAATTTAATAAATCCCGTCATAACAGTATTCTGGATTTTACAATTTTATCAAACCCTATTAAGAATTAGTACTTCTTGTTAGTCCCTGAGGAGTTGGTTTTGATGACAACAACCTTACTTAGAATTAGATTATAAAATATATAATACTAACATTATTGTGTAGATATATATAGATATGTTTGCAGGTACTAAAGAATGAAGAACTGTACAGTATAAAGATTCAAGTTCAAAGATTGAAGATATCAAGATTCAAGACTCATGAGTATCAAGAATTTCAAGAGTTCAAGTTTCCAAGGTAAGTTATATAGTTAGGAATATTGTTAAAACTCATAGAAAGGCACTGACATCTTAAAATCTATTTTATTCGTGGAATGGAATCCACTTCGTGCTCGTTAAAGGGATGGAACCCTAAGTAGGATGGAACCTACAAAGAATCTAGTGGAACATCTTTTTGTATCCACTTACTTTTATTTCAAAATGATTTTCAAAATATATAGCTTGTTTTTCAAAATGATTTTAAATATTCCTGTTTAAAAACCAAAATCATCTGTCCTGGTTTTTCAATATATTTTAGCCTAAAAAATATCCTTAGTTTTAAATATCCTTAATTTTAAATATCTTTGATTTTAAATTATTATCCTAAGTTTTTAAACTATAATTCTGATATTAATATATTTAGCTATTTTATATATTTATACTTAAGATTTAAATATAAAAGTATAGAAAATTATTATATATTTTTTAATATTGTTCTCTATAGTTATTTATGTATTATAACTATATATAAGTATATTTTAAAGTTTAAATATAAGTATAATATAATATAGAAATTATTTTCAATGAAAAACAAATCACTAAAAAATACAAGGGCATGTCGACATGGTCACATGTACCCCTGTCGACATGGTGACAGTTAAATTTTTTTTAAAAGAAGTGTCTACTCGCCACATCCCTTCACCAATGGACATGGCTATTGATCTACTATAAATAAAGAGTGTTTTCAATGAATTTTACTTACTTTTTTCTCTAATTTAACTTCTCTTCTTCTTCTCCACTTTCTTATTTACAAATTACACCATTACTCTGCCGAAATCAATATCGAATCTAACTAGATAATTTTTGGTTTTGATTCTCTCCACTATCTCTACAAGATCCAAGTGCTAATCTGAGTTATAGACTTTTTTAATCAATTGAGCGAGAGAAGGTGTGATTGTAGCCCTGGAAATCAATTGGGTGAACTTGTTGCCCGGTAAATCAAGTATCTATACCCAGAGGATTGTGAATCTGGAACGGTGTACCTCGTAGCCTTGAAATCGAGGGTTGTATTTGTAAGAATTGTTTTGAAAGGAAATCCGTACTTGTGTTGCGGGACTGGATGTAGGGTAACTCCAAACTAGTATAAAATCCGGTGTGTTCTTTCCTTTACTGCTTTTACTTTATATTTGCATCTGTGTTTGATTCTGTGTTCATATCTGTGTCTGATTAGTGTATACATTGTTAACAAATTAAGATAAATTCAAAAAGATTAACAAATTTCTTAAAACACTATTCACCCCCCCTCTAGTGTTAATTCTAGCCTTAAGATCCTTAATCCGCATTCTAACACTTCTTTCATATTTCTGACTTTTGATTGGTGATAAAATATATAATAATGTTTCCATAACTAATATAACTCATAATTAGAGTTCCGATTAATTTGTAATCAAACAGCTAATTAATATCAACTCCATCTAATTATGTTGGCTACGAATATAATTCAATATCTACACATACATGATATTAATCAATTATCCCAAATATTAGCAATAAAAATATATAATGATATTTCTTTTGCTAATATAACTCCCAAATAGGGTTTAATTAATTTATAATCACTATAAATTAATATCATCACTATCTATCCCTATTCGACATGAATATAACGCAATAAATATACGGGATATTAAACAATTATCCAGATATTTATTCAAACAAATCCAATCAAATGGGGAAACAATTTCATATATATAATTATTTTCTACCTCCACTAGGACATATTTTTCAATATACAATTGATGTGCACGTAAATGTGCAAATATATACATCCATATTTTATCTATTTTTATTTAAATAAATGTCATATTTGGGTATTTTAATATGTTTAAACCAAAATTCAATTATTTTCAAATCATCATATATTATCTTCATACAGGGGCAAAATGGTCATTTTTGTGCATACGTCAATTTGAGAATTTTTACTTGGACATTTTTTATGATTTTTATAGGAATTTGGATGCATATGGAAGATGGTTTCATGAAGATATATGCATGCACAAGAGAATACAAAGGAAGGATGATGGAAATAATTCAAATACATGATCATGGAGGACCACACCTACCCACTTACCTAAATCTACAATTAGAAGCTAATGGACAACTAAGTGGAGGTTAAAGCTTCATGCATATTTAATGATTGATTAATTAGTGGCTAATGGTTACTTGGTGGCCACACTTCCTAAAGGGCATTTTGAGAAACACCCTAAAAATTGAATTAGGGTTTTATGCATGTATAAATGGTCCTCTTATGTACACGTAAATATCTTCTTACTCTTTAAAATTAGTTAGAAAATTAAGAAAGCAAGTTGTAATGTCAAGTTTCATGAAATAAAAATGGCTTCCTAGCCTCTTTCTCTTTTCTTTTCTACATGCTTTTATTTACTTTTATGTTAATGTTTATTTCTATGCTTTCTTTTATCTCACGTTTATAGCTTAGATTTACATTCATGCAAGTAGTGTAGCTTTATTGTTTATGCAAGTAGTTAGTAGTTAATATCTTTTTCTTCCTTATTTTAGTTTCTATTTCTTTGCTTTTTAATGTTGAAATTTACAAGTGTTGATTTGATAACACAAATGAGTAGCTAAACCCCTTTGATTTAGGGGAAATGAAGCTCTCTAACTTTATGTAAATTCAACATTTCTATGGTTTATGGTCTCTTTTATTTGTGCTTCATGAAAGTGGATTTTGATGTAAATTTATACAAGTGGGTTTGATAGCTTATGTTGCATTTGAAAATGAGCTATTCTTATTCAACATAAACACAAATTGCATCATCATTTGCTAATTGGTTTTTGATTTTTAAATTAAAAGTAAAAACAAAATTTGATGATCTATATTACTAACTACAATAGTAAATAGATCATACTTAAAATAGCTTTTACTTTGACTTCATTTCCATGAGAGCTGATAAGTGGGTTAGTTGTTGTATTATAGTTTGATGGTTTAAGTTATGTTAATTAATAACATAAATAAACAATACTTATGATAAATACAACAATTATTTCACTTAAGATCAAAAATAGAGATCATAAATTATTTGTTTGTTAATTTACAAAAATATAAGAGTGGATTTGCCTCTAAATTGTTTTCTAATCTCATAGTTTTTAATCTCATTTTCATTCTAGTTTTAGTTTCATTTTGTTTACAATTTGTAGTTAACAATCTTCTCTCAATTTTAGTCTAATTTGATTGATTAGAAAATTTTAAAATCTTAAAAATTCCCTGCGGATCGACCCGTACTCGCCACGTACTAAAATTGTACGCCGTGCACCTGCGGTTATTTTTATTTCAAAATTTGTCAACGGTTTTCTAATTCGATAGAAATTCCGTTGTCAAACAAGTTTTTGGCGCTGTTGCCGGGGAATAGTTTTGATTTTTATTTTCTATTCTTTAAATTATTTTTGTTTGATTTTATTGTGTGTTTGTTGTGTGTGTTAACTTGCATTTAAAAAAAATTGTTTGTTGTGTGATTTTGTTTGTGTGCTTGATTTCTAGTCTTATTTGCATTTGCATTTATAGTTTATAAAAAAAAGAGCATACACATTTCAAAACCAAAAAAAAATTCATTCACTGTTAACTTTACATTACATTGTTTACATATCTCTATCTACAATATTTCTTTATTTTTACATGACAAACTGTTTTTTTTAGTGCATTACATTTCTCTGTGCATACTTGTGCACATCCACCCCATCAACCACATTCCTGCTATGCTGCCACCAGAACCACCTTCACCTTAGTCAACACCCCAAACAACCACTATCATATACCATTACTACATCTGCTATCAACACTACCATCCCTGCCAAGCACCTTATTGTTGTCCCCTCTAAAACTTCATCACCATCAACTACTGAATCGCCTCCTCCTTGCAAACTGTTCCATCATCAATCACCTCTAATTAAACCGGCTATAAACAGCAGTACCCTCCCTGAACTAATCACCAAACCACAAGTCACTACCATCTCTTAAAAATAGCTTCTCAACAACATAACTGCACTACCATCATCTTCCATTGCCTTTAACTTCCACCTGCAATCACCCATTCACCACTAAATCATTCCAGTGCAATCAGCAGACCACATTCAAACATCAAACCCCTGTTTACCCACCTAACCACAACACCACAAACACTACCATTCACCACAAACACAACATACAAACACTAACCTTGCAACTGGTCACTCAATTCGCCACCATTGTAAATTCCTCTCGGACCACCATCAGCCAACACTTCATTACACCATTACCCACTGTACAAACACCCGCCTCTGCATACAAACAATCCATCAAACCACATCACAGTGAAATCTCCACTGTTTCAACACAATCACTGAACATTACTCGACCTCCTTGCTGTTCATAATACTGCCACTTCATCACAGCTACAAACCAAACCTCTCATATCATTCAAACACCCCTGCCTTCCACCACTTAACCGCTGCTACATCTTCTTAAAAAAATTAACATTCACAGCAATTTTTGCAACTGCCTCAACTGTGCATACCAAAGAAACACCCACTGCTCGTTCTCCTCTACCCCCTCTTACCAGTGCAACATCCACATACTAGTCCCTGCTACACCATATTCAAAATACTGCTATCGATATCATCCCTCTACCCAGCATTATTACTGTGCATCAATACGACTTCCAACACTCACAACCTCTCTCCTCCATCAACCACTGTCCTTCCTCCTTGCTTGCTGCCCCAGCCTGCCCTTACCATCACTTACTCATATACAACCACACACCCATGTTTTACAACAACATACCCCCCTTCACCTCCTACAATCCCCTGCTCGAACACAAACAACCACTTCCTACAACACTTGAACCACCCCTAGAACAATCACGACCACCACAGAGCACCTGCTGCCATCAGCTTCTACCTCCAGCTCCTCGCCAAACAATTCCGCACCTCACTCCAAAACGCCTACAACCACCGACCTCCACCTCCTTCTCTCTCTGAAATTGTCTAGAACTAGCAACTCAACCTCATCCCCACAACTCCACCTCGTTGACCTTCAGAACAACCGCGTCAATTTGAACCCGAAGCCACAAACCTAATTCACAATCGACACGAATCAAACCCAATCGCCTCCAATTCGCGATTTCAAAATTGTAATTTTCGTTGTCTAAAAAAGAAGAACAAAGAATCTTTTTTTCCTTTACTTTAGGATTTGGGTTGAGTAGTTTAAACAATCATTTGTTTTAATAAGTGGCGTATTGGACTGTTTTTGGGCCGGTTTTGTTTGAGTAAATTTTTTTTTGTTTGGTTTTAAATTATCTTGTTTAATTTGCTTTTAGTTCACTTCTTTTTCTTAAAAAAAATATTTTGTATATATTATTTTTCGTTTTAGGTTGCCAAAGCAGAAAATCAAGAGGAATCGCTTTGCTTTGCTTGCTTGCATAAAAAATCGCCGCTTAAAAAATGCTAATAATCTGCACGCTCTGGTATCGTGCTTTCATCACTAGTTTTATTTTAGTTGCATTGTTGGTTGCTTGCATTTGCATTCTATAAAAAAAATTCAAAAATCCAAAAACGAAAACAAACTTCATTTTAGTTGCATTGTTAATACACATTTAATTTCTTGTTTTGCATTCATTTCATCTTGTTTTATTTTCTATGGGCAATACCCCAATTCACATAAGGTGAGGGATTTCATCACCCTTTCCTTAGCCCACAAATCACATTCATCGTAGAATTTGACTAATAATAAATGTTAGACATTCGACTTAAGGGAGTCGCGAGCTCACCTAGGGCTTAATTGTATCTTGATAATTGTCTTCTTTGAACAAGTTTATTTCTTGGTGTCTAGGCTACGGCAGAGTAATAACCATTTATAAATATTACGATGATTCGTAAATATTATAGTGGTTGTTCCTCTAATGGTACTTAAACCTTCGGTTGCATTGCTACAGTGATTCGTGGTGCACCGATAACCCCTGCCCGTTACCTAGCTAAGAAATATTTTTGTTGATTTAAGACAAAGTGTGATTATACAATTTTGGGTTAGGAGCCACTAAGGATAGAAAACTGTAATAAAGTCTTTTGCATTCATTTAGTTGCATTAGTTCATCCATATTTAAAAAAAACAAAAAAAAATCAAAAATCCAAAATAAATAAAAAATTTGTAAATTTTACTTAACTTAGTTTTTAATCCAAAAAAAATCCCTTTTCCTTTCCTTTGAAAATTTTCAATCAAAAAGAAAAAAATCCAAAAAAAAAGAATAAAAGAAAATCTTTTCAAAAACAAAAAAATTTTGAAAAATCAAATTCCCATTTTCTATAAACAAAAAAATCCTTTTGGTAAATATTTAAAAATTCAAAAACAAAAACATATAATAATTTGAAAAGCAAAAATAAAAAAAATCAAAAACAAAGAAAAAAAATTCAAACTTTTCTTTTCAAAAATAAACTTCACTTGGTAAATAGTTTCCTTTTTTAAAAAAAAACAAAAACAATTTTTCACTTCATTTTCTAAATCCTGTTTCATTCTCCAAACTCGATTCTAACTTCCTTTTCTTCTCGACTTTCACTAGTGCATGAGTACTTGGACTCGTGACACTTCTACGAATACTTGGATTCGAGACCCTTCTACAAATCGTTTAACCCGACAAACGATCCTCCTGAAATGGCGAACGAGAACGCCCCTCGAATTCTTATGGATAGAATCTTCCCTAATCGAGTTTCTATCCCTTCTTGCATCACCTTACCTGCCCCGATGGGCAATCACTTTGAGATTCATTCAAATCACATTAACACGCTTACGAAATTCGGCAATCTTGAACGAGATGATCCTTATATCTTTTTAACCAAATTTGAACAAGTTTGTGCAACCATTAAACTCCAACAACTATGTGACGATGGAATCAAACATAGGTTAATTCCATTCGCACTTACCGATTATGCTAAAAAATGGTTGTATAGTTTGCCTTCGAATTCGATCAAAACTTGGGAAGAATTTACTAGTACCTTCTTAAAGAAGTTTTACCCCTTGGAAAAAACATCAAAAGTTCGAAATGAAATTGTAAATTTTCATCAATTCGGGGATGAATCATTTGCAAAATACTTTGAAATATTTAAGGAACTTTTAATCAAATGTCCACACCATAACTTTGAAAAATGGACTCTTTGCCAAATTCTATATGATGGACTTAATAACAATTCTCGAATAATGCTCGAATCAATGTGCCAAGGCAACTTTCTCGCCTAACATCACGATGATGCTTGGCAATTTCTTGAAAACCTAGCCGAAAAGTCGTCCCAATGGGAACGTTCGAATGAAAAATTAATTTACTCCCGATCAAGCGCTCATTTGGTAGGATCCTCTTTGGCCTTAGAAGTGAAAATCGATGCAATGATAACCAAATTTGATAATGTCCTTTCCTCAAATCAAATGAATCAAGCTTCTCAAGTCTTGTGTTACAAATGCAACGATTCAAATCACATCGCCGATCAGTGTCCATATTTGTTAGAACAAATTAATGCTTTTAATAAAGTTAGGAATGATCCATTTTTCTCCAACGTACAATCTTGGTCGGAGAAATCATCCTAACTTCACTTGGAATCAAAACAATTTAAACACGAGTTCGATTCGACCATCTTTTCAATCATTTCCAAACAGCGCTTCAAATCTGAATCCTCCTTTCCAACCGAAACAATTTCAACAAATTTTTTTGCCTCCTCAAAACCAAGCACAACAATCTTTCATTCCTCAAGATGACAAATGAATGACCTCCCTTGACAAGAGTATTGAAGCCTTGACTAACGTGACAACGCAAATGCAGAACGCGTTAAATGCGTACATGCAAAATACGAGCCAATCGATCTCTAAGCTCGAAATGCAAATGAGTCAATTAGCTAACCTCGTGAGTAAACGAGAAAGAGTTACATTCCTAAGCCAACCAATTACAAACCCTAGGAATCAAAACGCGAACTCGATCCAGGCTCATGTCATTCAAGATAGCAATTTGAATCAAATGAATACTATCACCACTTTGCGATCCGGCAAGGTAATCAATAACCAAGTTGTCAATCCAAACGACTTACCGGATGTTCCACTCGACACTTTGAAAACCACCAACGATGCCAATTAAAACATTGAATCGAACCCTGATCCAAATTCTAAGTCTAATTCTTTTCCAATTCAAGAAGACCATCCGACTGAGTTTCGAATCCCATTCCCAAATCGACTTCGACCTAGGAAACATTCGGAACAAATGGAAAAGATGTTAGAAATCTTTAAACAAGTCAAAGTGAACATTCCTCTCTTAGATATCATCCAACAAGTCCCGACCTATGCCAAATTTTTAAAGGACTTGTGTACTCAAAAACGACACACTCAAGTGCCAATGAAAGTCTTCTTGTTCTCTGAAACCAACTTTCTCAGATCGATCGAGTATTCCTTACTCTTGCTTCTTATAACCATATTCTTTATCCCAATCTATCGTTCATAAAAATCTATCCTACAGTAATACTATCCCTCATCGATCGTATGCTGATGTGGTAAAAGTTTCTTCGAAGAAACAGGTTGTGAATCACAAGAATTCAAGAAATCAATGGATTGAAGGTAAACGTGGAAGATTTATTTGTTTTAGATGCGGTGATGCTAATCATTTGGCAAAACATTGTAGAGATCCAATCAGATGTTTTGCTTGTGGGAAATTCGGTCATAAAAAATTCGATTGTACAGCCAATTCGAATACCTCCAAACCGATGCCTTGCTCACTGGTCAACCATGGGTTCCAATTCGTATTGAAGTATCTACTTTTAAGAGGTCTATTGATCGATAATCTCTGGTACGAAAGACAAGACGGTATTAAGTTTCTTGATGAAATGTTTAAGCATTTTGATGTTATCAATTCGCCAAATATCGGTAAAGGTTATCGAGATAGATTTGGAGATCCTGAAATCTACTTTGGTAAATCGGAATCAGTGAATTCTTCTTACAACCCCAATCCTTCTTTGAGTAATCATGGATTCCAGTTCATTTTGAATTTTTTGCTTTTGAGAGGTTTACTGTTAGATAACCTGCGGCAAATGAAAGGTGTGGCTTTTGGTTATTTGGAGGAATTATTCAATCATTTTGACGCTATCAATTCATCTAATTTTGATAATGGCTATCAAGAAAAATTTAGTGATCATGTTGAACACTTGGACAATCTGGAATCTAGTTCTAAGGATAGTGAAATGGAAGGTTATATCAACAGTATGGTTAATAACAGCGTTATGATAGATTGCTCTCGAGTATTCGACTCAATGCTCCTAGATCCTATTGTTTCTTCATTGACTGTGAATTCAAATTCTTTAATGGGAGAAGTCTTGATAGATTCTGAAATTAAGTCTGGATCGGAAGATGATAGGTTTACTCAGGTATTAAAGAGGAAAAACAGAATTATATCTAATGATAATTGCTCATTTGAAATTTCTACAAAGAATCCATTCGAATGTCTTGGGTCTGTTAGTCTGACCGACGAAAGGCGAGGCTCAGTTTATCAAATAGTAAGATTCGAAGATTCAAGCCGTAAGTCCTCAAACATAAGTACTGTAAACTCTTTTGATGGTAATAAAATGTCAAAATCTGTTGACAAATCAGGGGTTGATAATGACAAAGAAAAGAGTTATGTCTCTATTTCTATAGAAGAGAATTTGGATATTTCTACTGATAATTGTTCTGATGGGTTTATACAAATGAAGGATGTGACTGTTAGTGATAAAGATTCTGATCAATCTAAGGTCAGTTATTTCTTAAACAAATTTTGGTTGGAATATGATCTTGATTGCCTAAACCAAAAGTCTGATGATATTAGTGATCCTATTTCTCAAATTGATGTTGATCAGTCATTTATATGTTCTGATATTTGGTCAAAAATATCAGAATCTGATATATCTTACTTAGTTGAGTGCAATGATCTTAATGGTGGGTTAGAATCTGGCACTTGTGATGGTGTGATACTGGATGAGTTTGGAGAAGCTCTTGTTGATGATCAGACTTGTTCTAATGATCATCATTTGTTCGAGATGGATTATTTTCGTGATTGGTTCTTGCTCTCTGACCAACAGAATGGGGATATAGCTGTTGTTATAGAGTCTAGACTTCCTGATGTCTTCCAAAATTCTTGCTCTGATTCTCTAGATGAGTTGAACACAGTTTCAGTTGTGCATGGTGTACAGGCCTTACCTGATGTTGGTTTTAATGAGAAGTCTGTTTTTATTGATTCATATGAAGTTGTTTTTGAATCAGACTTGGGGTGCGCTGTGAATTCTGGGGTAGTAGTTATTGATACAGAAGAGAAGTTTTTGAGGGATTCTTCAAATGAGTTAGTATTTGTTGCTTCAAGTCCTGTTCCAGATCCTATTTCCGCATCTTCGAATAGAGGAAAGCGAAGGAGATCAGTTGTTTCTAGTGGTTCAGTTCGTCGAAGTGCTAGACTCCGTAACAGCCTGTCTTCTTCTATAGATGAGTTACCTGGATCGAGTACCATGAGTGGTACTTCGTATCCAGGCTCAGGTATGAGTCCTGCTTTGGGTAGCACGTTTTCTACTTATGCTTTAGGTAGTCTTTCTTCTACTGAGTTTAGTCAGCTAGCTAGTGCCACATCTTTTATTTTTTCTGATATTGAGTTAGATCGGGAGTATATTAGATGTAAGGAATTAGAGAGGGCTAGTGTTTTTCATACATGAGGATCATGAGTTGGAACATTAGAGGTTTGAATGATTTAAATAAATGTGATAAGGTTAGAATATTTTTTAAAGACTACTCTATAGATATCGCTTTACTTCAAGAAACTAAAACTAACTGTCCTGATATTCGTTTTTAGGAGATTAGGTGGTTATCACTTTAGAAAATGGGTTTTCTTACCATCCGTAGGCTCTTCAGGGGGTCTTATGATAGGATGGCGAGATAGTTGTTTTAAATTACTTCAATGTATTGTTAAGCAACATTCTATTCATGTTATTCTTATAAATCTTTCTGATAACTCTTTTTTAAATATTTCTAATGTTTACGGACCTTTTTCTAAAATAAATCGGAGAATTTTATGGAATGAATGCTTAGAATTTAGATCCTTTGCCCCAGGTTCTTGATTTTGGGGGGTGATTTTAATGTTACGCGTTTCATAGGCAAGCGATTTCCGAAGGAAGGGGATTACTCCCCGATGGAGGAATTCGATCAATTTATTATTAATTCTAATTTGATTGAAATTCCCCTTTTTAATAGAGAGTTTACTTGGAGTAACGCTAGAGAATCTCCATCCATGGCTCTCCTTGACAGATATTTTGTTAGTGATGAAATCGAAGACAAATACCTTATCTGTAGAGTCACTGGTTTACCTTATACTTATTCTGATAATTGTCCAATTATTCTTTCTTGTGATTTCCATAGAGTTATTATTAATAATTTTAAATTTGAAAAGATGTGGCTTTTGGAATCTAACTTTGTGAATCTAGTTAAAGGTAAATGGGTTTCGTTGAGTTTTCATAATAACAGAAATAAGGAAAATTCTGCAAAAGCTTTTGTTTCTAAACTTAGGGAGCTTAGGATCTTTCTTAAAAATTGGAACAAAAATGTTTTTGGCAATCTAAAAATTAAAAAAGAAAATATTCTTAATGAAATGCTTAAAACTAATAAAATAGAAGAATCTAGATCTCTAAATATAGGTGAACGTAATGTTCTTGCTAACTTAAAAGACGAATTAAATTCTTTTTTAGAAAAGGAGGAGGTTATGTGGAAACAAAGATCCAGAATTCAATGGATCAATGAAGATGATAATAATACCAAATTTTTTCATAATATAGCTAATGGTAGAAAATGTAGTAATACAATTAACTCTATATTTGTTAATAATATAGAGTTAGTTGATCAAAGAGATCTTAATAAGTCTTTTACAGACTATTATAAGGATATTTTTGGTTCTAAAATCAAACATAGAATTAATGTTAGATGGATAGATCTGTATCCATCTGATTCTAATATTGATTTATCAGAGTTAGATAATCCTTTTACTGAAGAGGAAATTAGAAAAGCAATTATTGACATGCCAAGTGATAAATCCCCGAGACCTGACGGGTTTCCTATTCTATTTTATGATACTTTTTGGGACGTTTTAAAATTTTACTTAGTTAATATGTTTAATGATTTTTACAATGGTAATTTGCAATTAGGGAGATTTAATTTCGCAAATGTTATTTTGTTACACAAAAAAGTAGGAGCTAAAAACTTAAAAGATTTTAGACCTATTTCTCTGATTAACTGTTCAGTTAAAATCATTTCTAAAGTTCTAGCAAATAGACTTAGTAAAAGAATGAATGAATTAATAGATTGTTCACAATCGGCTTTTATAAAAGGGAGAAATATTACTGATGGAGTGGCAGTGGTTCAAGAATATATTAATTACTGCTGTAAGAATAACATAACTTGTGCGGTTTTAAAACTTGATTTTGCTAAAGCTTTTGATTCAGTTGAGTGGGATTTTCTTGTAGATATTTTTCATGCTAGGGGCTTTAGTCATAGATGGATCTATTGGATTTTGACTTTGCTTAGAACCGGAAACTCTAGTATTATGGTTAACGGTATATTAGGTAATAGAATTCAATCTAAGAGAGGTTTAAGGCAAGGAAACCCCGTATCGCATTTATTATTTAACTTAGCTGCAGATGTTTTTGCTAAAATTATTAAAAGAACAGTGGACAATGGTTCTCTTGGACGTATAGGCAACGAAATTTCACGTAATGGTTTATCGGTTCTTCAATTTGCAGATGATACTTTACTTTTTTCTTCTCATCTTCCTAGACACATCATTACCCTAAAGTTTATCCTTTACAGTTTTGAACTTTTATCTGGTTTAAGAATAAATTTTGACAAAAGTTCAGTGTTAATTTTAAATGATTTTGATAAAGTTGAAAACTTAGTTGCTAATACCCTTAATTGCAAAACTGTGAACTTTCCTTTTGACTACCTCGGCTTTGTGATTAGACCCACCAGACTCAAACATGATGACTGGATTATTATCATTGATAAAATCAAAAATAAGATTTCTAACTGGAATGGGAAATTTCTTTCTAGAGCAGGTAGATTAGTTTTAATTAATTCAGTTTTATCAGCTCTTCCGATTTATTAGATGTCCTTGCATTTGTTCCCGGATTGAGTAATTGATAAAATTGATAGGATTAGAAGAGATTTCTTATGGAGTGGAGATAATTCAAATAATAATATTAAATGTCTTGTAAATTGGAAAACTGTCTGTAAGGCTAAAAAGGAAGGTGGATTAGGTCTTATTAATTTGCGTAATATGAATTTGTCTCTGTTAGGTAAATGGCTTTGGAAGTTCAATGATATAAATGATAATGCTATTTGGAAAGAGATCATCTCTAAATATTATTATAATGGAAATAGTAATTTATTTCAAATTGCTTCTCCAGAGCCACTCAAAATATTTCTAACTTTTGGAATAACATTTTAAAATGTAATGAGATATTTAATTTAGGAATAAATACAATTGTTCACTCTGGTAATCGTACTTCGTTTTGGCATGACCGTTGGATTTCGATCTTGCCTCTTAAGATAGAATTTAAGGATCTGTACGAAATTTGTAACTTTAAGTATGCTTTAATCAATGAAGTTTATTCTCCAGAAAATGATCCTCCTTGGAATTTCAGTTTTAACAGAATTTTAGTGGATTCAACTTTTAGGCAACTTTCTTTACTCTATGCCAGATTAAATCTTTATAATATTGATAATGATAATGATTTTATTAGTTGGGATTGGGATAAGAGTAAGAAATATACTTCTAATTCTTTCTATAGATTCATTAATTTTTCAGGTACAATAAATAACTCATTTAAATATATGTGGAAATCTAATGCTCCTCCCAAATCCAAAATTCACATGTGGTTAATTCTTCATGGAAAACTTAATACAATTGAATATTTAAAGAGAAAAAATATTCAAAATGATAATAAATGTTATTTTTGTAATCTCTATCTTGAGGACATTAATCATATATACTATGATTGTATGGATTCTAATTACATCCTAATTAACACTCTTAAATTTTTTAACTTTAATATAACAACTAAAATTTCGGATTGTGAATTTTACTGGAATAATTATAGATTTATGTTCAAAAAGAATATTAGATTTTTACTAGACACTTTATTCATTATTATTAGTTGGTTTATTTGGTTTGAAAGAAATCAAAGAATTTTCAATAATAACATTTGTCATTTTAACAAATTGATTTTTACAATTTCTTCATTTTGTTATAATTGGATTTCTAACCCCAAATATAAATTAGCTAAAAATATCCTTTTCAAAAGGTATCTTAGTAGGGTTAATCATAATATTAATTTATTTAAACACAACAATAATTTTTTTAACATCAATAATAGTATTATTAATAATTTCTCTAATCTAGATGATGCCTTCACTTCTAATTATAACTTACTTATGATTAAAGGTTCTTAAGATAGATCGTCTCAATATTGGTTCTAGTCTTTGTTTGGTATTGGCTTTTAGGTTTTTTTTATTATGTTTTTGTCTTGTTCGTCTTATTTAGGTTTTATTTGTTTTAAAATTTGGATTTTAAATTGACTTTGAATTTGAATTTAAAAATTTAATTTAAAGGAATATATACCTTAAAATAAAAATAATAATATAGTTTGGATTTAAAATGTATGAATAAGGTTTTTATTTAAAAAATAAGATTTGTTTTATATTATTCTCTTTAAAGAAATTTGTTTATAAAAATTTTGAAGAGTATTTATTTAATAGGAATAAATACAAAAGCTTTTAAATTAGCATTTAAAAATGAGTTTAAAATATTTTAATTAATTAATACCTGAATCCCTTATTATTTCATTATTTCATTAATTCATTTGTGTTAGTTTTATTCAAATATTATGCTATTGTTTGTAATATGGATGTCAGGTGTATATCTCTGTCCATAGTTCAGAGTATAAAACTTTTTGAGAAAAATTCAAAAGATCTGTTCCACCTCAAACTGTGAGTAAACTAAACAAAAAATGGTTTTTATTTATATGCATGTGATAAATGTTAGATTTAAAATTGAGATGTATGGTTGAAAATTTTGTATTCGTGTTATTTTAAAGAGAATATATGTTTATATGAACAGAGTTACTGTGGAATCCTCCCAGTATATATGTTTATATTCATGTTATTTCTTCATTAATTCATAAATTCATTTTGTGTTTAATTTTATCCAAAGCTTATGTTTTTGTTTGTAGTATGGATGTGTTGCATGTGTGTTCATAGTTCAGAGTTTAAAATTTTTGATAAAATTTCAAAAGCTCTGTTCCATCTCAAACTGTGAGTATACTAAACACAAAATAGTTTTTATTTATATACATGTGTTAAAATGTTAGATTTAAAGTTGAGATGTATGGTTGAAAATTTTTGTTTTCATGTTATTTGTAAAAGAAAATATTTGTTTATATGATCAGAAATACTGTGGGATCCTCCCTGTATAGAGTTCAGGATTCTAAAACTTATTTTAATTTTCCAATCTCTCTGATCTTAGTTAGGCTTAGGTGTTTAATGGAATTTTGACTGTTAATTCACATGCTAAAGTTAAAAATTTATTTTCTGATAGATAAGTTTGTATATTCTCTGTAATGTGAATTTTTTCAGTATAACTCAAAATTGGTCAAATTTTAATTTGGACAATTTAATGATTTCGTATATTTATTCTGAATTATTATCAAAATATATGATTTTTAAAATTTAAATCATGTTTTTTAATGGGGTAATTCGAGGGTTTTGGTTGGATGTTTGGTTTTTGGGTTTCTAGTTGTTTCGGGTAGCTGGAATAACTTTGGTGGTCGGATTTTCGACTGGAGGTGGGAGTAGTCTCGTTGAGGTCGGGAAAATTGGCCGAGGAAGTTTCCAGTTCGTCGAGGCGTCGGTGTTTGGCAGTTCTAGGGTTTTCGGGTTGAGGTCGATAATGTGGTTGGCACGGTGTCTATGGGTGAACGAGCTTCACCTGGGTTCGGGTGAGGGTAGCGCTGTTGCTTGCGAAGGTATGGCCAGAGTTATGGAATCGCCGGTGGTCGGCATGGGTGGTTCGAGTCGTTTTTTCTTGCGTTCGGTTTTGTTCTAGTTTAATCGTTTTGCTCGATCTCGTTTTTGGTTCTGTGTTGGTTTTCTGGGTGGTCAGATGGCTAGAGGTGGTCGAAGGGGACTTGTCGGCGGTGGTCATGAAGGCCGAATCTCTAGCGTTTGGTGGTGCACGTGCACGGGATTGGTGGTGTTTCTGTTTTGTGTTTTTGGAAAGGAGGTTGGGACTCGGGGAATGTTTCGGGGAGTTGTCTATCTGGCTCGGGTAGATGGGGTAGGTGTCTCGAGTGGGAGCTTGAGTAGTTCGTGAGTGTTTTGTGCTAAACCAGGTTTCTAACTTTAATTTTTTCTAAGTTTTTGTATAAAAGGGGTTAAAGTGAGGAAACTCGGGGATTGTCCCGAGTAATCTTCGGGTTTGACCAGAAGTAAATCTAAAACTGTTTTAAAAATTTTAAAAACAAGTTTTTTTGAAAATTTAAAAATTGGTAAAATTTTCTTTATAAAATTTGTTTTCTTAACATTTAAATAAGAAGTTTTAAAATTTGTTTAATTTAAGTTTGTTATGTAAAGTTATTTTTAAACTTAAGAATTGAAATGAAATTTTACAAGTTTTTATTAAAGCAAGTAAATTTAAATTGTATTTAGTTTTAAAAACAATTACTTGATAATGTTCAAAGTATTTTAATAGATGTTTTGTTTTGATAATTTTAAGTTATCGAATGAAATGATTATTTTATTTTAAGACTTAATTAATGATCTAATTAAGTAAAGTTAATTTTTAAAGTTAAAAAGTTTTAAATATGTCAATGATAATTAAAGCATTAAAAAGATAATGTTTTATCATAAGATAATTAAAGTTTTAATGTTTTGAGATTAATTTAGAAATTTTAGTTTAATTAATTTTTTTAATTAATTAAGGATAAAAGTAATAATTTAGAAATTAATCATAGTAATTAATTAATTTAATTAACTCAATAATTAAGATTGATTAAATCAATGATGAGAAATTAATTAATTTGTAATTTGTAATTAATTAATTAAGTAATTAGAGGTTGATTAATTTATAATTAAGAAATTCTTAATTAAGTTTATTCTCTGTTATGATTAAGGGTACATAAATTAGATGTGATTTAATTTGTGTTCTAGTCTCTGTTTTGGTTTTAGTTTACAGGTAATTCATTTCTTTTTTATCGTCCAGATAGTCTTATTTAGGTTTTTATTTCCTTATTAAAACATATATATGTTTATTTACTATATAAATATACATATATATGTATCTTTCTAATTTTTTCCCTAGTCATGTTTTTAGATACAGGTAGGGGAGATAGGATTTTAGGTTCATTTTGCAGGTTTCACTTGTCTTCAGATAGATGGATATCAGATTGCTGAGAGGTCATCAGAGTAGAGTTTTTCTTCATCCAGGACTGCTAGCAGTTTTCTCTTCAGATATAGGATATTTTTTTTCTTCATTATAGAGTACTTTTTTCAGGAGGATCTTCTTCCTCTTGATTAGAGCCTTCAGAGCGGTCTCTCTTTTCAGCAGATCCATTTCGGAGCAGTTGCTTTTTTCACCCCTTCTGATTCAGATTTTTGGTGCTTCCTCATTAGTTTGTGTCGTCTTCCAGTTGTTTTGTCTTTCTTTAGTTTTTTAGGTACTTCTAACACCTCAATATCGGGCGGTGGCCATGCCGAAGCTCGATTTTGGGGTACGATGGGTGGTGGCCTTGCTGGAACTCATCGTAGAAGTATCTGAGATTTGATTTATGTATTTTGTTCTTGTTACCTGCCAGGTATGTTGGCAGCACCTTATGGACGTGATATATACATTCTCATGTGTGCTCTCCCCTATTCGTAGAGGATCACACATTTTTCTCAAAAAAAAGTGCCAATGAAAGTCTTCTTAGCCGCTGGTCTAAGCGAAGTCTTGTCTCAATCCATTCCCGTTAAATACAAAGATCCCGGTTGCCCCACGATCTCATGTACAATAGGAGACAAGAGAATCAACAAATGTTTGTTAGACCTAGATTCTAGCATAAACTTGCTCCCATATTCAGTTTACCAGCAACTAGGTCTAAGTGAGCTTAAACCAACTAAGGTCGCCCTTCAATTGGTCGATCATATGTAAAGAAACCGATAGGAGAAATCGAGGACGTACTTATTAGAGTGGGGGAATTCATATTCCCCGTCGATTTCATTGTCCTTGAAACTCAACCTGTAAACAATCTGACGAGCCAAATTCCTTTGATTCTAGGACGACCTTTCTTAGCCACTTCGAATGCTTTGATTAATTGTCGAAATGGTTCAATGAAGATTTCTTTTGGTAACATGTCCATTGATCTTAACATCTTTAATTTATAAAACCAATTGAATGAACCATTCAACAGCATGTTGGAAGTTAGTACCATTTAAGAAATTTTTTAAAATGAATCGATGAATCTTAATGATGAACGTGAGGCAATGTATGAGAAATTGTTTCAAGATGTTCCTCATGAGATCGAAAACACGCTTCCTTTTGAACCTCTCACGGTTGAGTCCGAATCTCAACTGATTTCTTTGATTGAGCCACCTCCTAGGCTAGAGCTCAAACCTATCCCTTCTCACCTTAAGTACATGCACTTAAGCGAAAACTAAACTTGTCCTATCATAATTTCTAACGATCTTTCTCTTGACCAAGAAGCTTCTCTTCTCTCTATTCTATCGAAAAACAGAGAAGCAATTGGGTGGTCCATTACTGATATTAAGGGAATTAGCCCTGCTATTGTTCAACATCGCATTCACTTAATTGACGAAGCCAAACCCACTCGTGATGCGCAATGGAGGCTTAACCCAAAAATGAAAGATGCGGTTCGTGACGAAATTCTTAAGCTCCTCGATAACGGTATCATATACCCTATCTCTGATAGCCCATAGGTTAGCCCACTTCATGTCATGCCTAAAAAGTCCGGACTTACCGTTATAACAAACGACGCTAACAAACTCATTCCTACACGAACTCAAACTGGTTGGCGTGTTTGCATTGATTATCAAAAATTAAATGCTGCAACATGTATAGACCACTTACCTCTTCCTTTCATTGACCAAATGCTCGAACGTTTAGCCGGCCACGAATTCTACTGCTTCCTTGATGGTTATTTCGGTTATAACCAAATTCCAATCGCTCCCGAAGATCAAGAGAAAAGAACTTTCACATGTCCATTCGGTACCTTTGCTTATCGACGTATGCCATTCGGACTTTGCAATGCTCCTGCTACTTTCCAACGATGCATGGTTGGCATCTTTTCTGACATGATTGAATGCTTTCTAGAAGTTTTTATGGATGATTTCTCTATCTTTGGTGATTCTTTTTTCGATTGTTTACATCATCTCAAGTTGGTTCTAAATCAATGTAAAGAAAAACATTTGACTTTAAATTGGGAAAAATGCCACTTTATGGTCAAACAAGGCATAGTCCTTGGACATATCATCTCAAATAAAGGCATTGAGGTAGATAAAGCGAAAGTTGACGTAATTGCAAATCTACCCATTCCCAAATCTATTAAGGACATTCGATCATTTCTAGGACACGCTGGCTATTACCGACGCTTTGTGAAAGACTTTAGCAAAATCGCTCGTCCTTTGACGACTCTTCTTGGAAAAGACGTTCCTTTCGATTTTAACTCTGATTGTATCTCTTCTTTCAAACATCTCAAAAACGAACTCATTTCTGCTCCAATCATTTGGGCACCCAATTGGGATCTCCCATTTGAAATAATGTGTGATGCTTCTAACTTTGTAGTTGGTGCTCTCTTAGGAAAACGCATCAACAAAATCCTTTATGTCATTTACTACGCGAGTATGACTTTGAACGACGCTCAACTCAACTACTCAACAACCGAAAAAGAGCTTCTAGCTGTCAGTTTTGCACTCGAAAATTTCGACCTTACTCGATAGGTTCATACATCACGGTCTACACTGACCATACTGCTCTTCGATACCTTTTTGCCAAAAAGGATGCTAAATCTCATGTGATTCGTTGGATCCTTTTACTTCAAGAATTGACCTTACAATCAAAGGCAGAAAAGGATCTGATAATGTCATAGTCGATCACTTGTCTCGTCTTCCCAACGCACCATCGCCTTTACCAATCAATGAAAACTTTCCTGACAAACAACTTCTTTCTATCTTCGTCGATCCGTGGTATGCCGACATAGTGAACTATTTAGTTACTAAAAAAACTCCTTCATTTTGGTCGAAACAAGATAATGCAAATTCATGTCCCAAGTGAAATATTTCTATTGGGACGATCCATACTTGTTCAAGTATTGTCCCAACCAAATCATTCGACATTCATCCCAGATTGCGAAATCAAGAGTGTTCTCTCGTTTTGTCACGATCAAGCGTGCGGTGGACATTTCGGTCCTCGAAAAACTACGGAAAAACTGCTTCAGTGTGGCTTCTATTGGCCTTCTCTTTTCACAGACTCATTTGAATTTTGTAAAACTTACGATCGATGTCAAATGCTTGGACGAATTTCTCGATGAAATATGATGCCTCTAAACTTCATTCTTGTTATCGAAATCTTTGATGTTTGGGGTATCGACTTTATGGGACCTTTTCCCAATTCTTTTGGAAATTTGTATATTCTTCTCGCTGTCGATTACGTCTCAAAATGGGTCGAAGTCATTCCTTGTAAAACCAACGGCCATAGAATTGTTGTGAAATTTCTCAAAGAAAACATCTTTTCGAGTTGCGGCACATCTCGCACAATAATTAGTGATAACGGCACCCATTTCTGCAATCGTTCTTTTGAAACTTTAATGAAGAAATACTTGATAACCCACAAGTTATCCACTCCGTATCATCCTCAAACTTGTGGCCAAGTTGAAGTTTCAAATCGTCAAATAAAACAAATCTTGGAGAAAACTGTTAACAAAAATCGAAAAGATTGGTCTCAGAAATTGACCGACGCACTTTGGGCTTACCATACCGCTTTTAAAACTAACCTTGGGATGTCCCCATTTCACTTAGTTTATGGGAAAACTTGCCATTTACCTGTTGAAATCGAACACAAAACATTGTGGGCAACAAAGAACTTAAACTTTGATCTCGAGAAAGCTAGCGAAAACCGAAAATTACAACTCTATGAACTAGAAGAACTTAGGAACGACGCATATGAAAATAAAAAAATTTACAAAGAAAGAACAAAAGTTTTCCATGACAAGTCAATCCTAAGAAAAACGTTTTCGCCTAACCAAAAAGTTCTTTTATATGACTCTAGACTTCATTTATTTCCTGGGAACCTTTAATCGAGATGGACCGGACCATTTGTGGTACGAACTGATTTTTCACACAGTGCCATAGAAATACAAAATCCTAGGGATGGATCGATTTTCAAAGTCAATGGTCATCGTTTGAAACCTTTCTTGGAATTGCCAAGTAACAAAAAGGAGGAGCTCATGATTCTTCATGATTCAAGCTACCTCTAGTAAGAATGTTAACCCTCTTTTGTAAATATGTACATATTTTTCCCCGTTACACTCATTATATCATGCATTTACTGTGCGGACATAGTAAAAACTAAGTGTGGGGGGAGTCTCATTTTCTTTTCTTTTTTGTGTTTCATGGCATTTTTGTATTTTCATTTTCTTTTAACTTAAAAAAATCTCAAAATTTCTAAATCTCAAAAACATTTTCGTTTTAGCATTTTGATTTATTTTTGAAGAAACACTTTGGGATAAGTATACGTTTTGGTTTATAAATTGAAATTTTTGAAAATTTATTTGTCTTAACAAAAATAAAAATGAAGTTTGATTACAAATAACAATGGTTTAACTAGTATATAGGAAGGTTCATATGTGTTAATTATGAAGTATATTCTAATGGAAAATCTTTGTTTAAAAGTAGTAAATTTAAAGTAACGGACATAACATTTTTATCATTTAAGTTAAATGGTGCTAGGATGATTTTGCAAAACTCTCTCTTTTTAAAAAACAAAAAAATATAAGTAAAAAAACATTTGTATATATGTATGTATGTGTGTATGTATATATATATATTAACACCTAGATTCATGTGTTCACTCGCCATGCTCTGTACCATTCTCAAATAAGCCCGAAAGGCAGTGCACGATCGGTTTATCTAGCCTCAGTTTACCTGAGTTAGGTGTAAGTATATAAAAATTCTTTTACTAATAACGCCTACAGTCAATAAGTGTTCACACTTGTGTGTTCACTCTCCACGCTCTATATTCCCCTCACGTAAGCCCGAAAGGCAAGTGCATGGGTGATATATCCGGCCTCAGTTTATCTGAGGTAGGTATACGTAAATATTGTTAATATCAATAAAATTTTCAAACAAGAGAGAGTAAGCAATTGAAATCCAAACACTATTTTGACTTGTTTGATTTAACTTGTTATTGAAAAGAAATGAAAATACCACTTTGACATACTTTGATAATCAACTAAGGATCCATTTCATAATTACATTGTGTTTTATCAACCGAAACAACTAGCCAAACTATAGTCTATCTGTTATGACAACTTAATTTTTGTTGGAAATTTTGACAAGTAAAAGGACTTAAATTTCTTGATAATGACCAGAACTTATATTTAACTTATTAGTGTCGATTTGAAAGTAAATCCTTCATTTGTAAATACTTTAAAAAACTTGCATTCATCCCATTGTACATAAATCTTGCATTTTGTAAATGTTTTCACTTTGCATTTGGATTATGTGGGTAGTATCCACTGAAAACCCTCACGAGACAACACTCGTCCTACTAGGAACACCAAGAGGTTAACTGCTTGTTGCATACGCTCAATGAAATCGTGCTCCCTACGAAAACGGATTTATCTTAGTTTTCCTTTATTCAAGGACAAATAAAAAGATAAGTGTGGGGTATTTGATGAGCACGTAAATGTGCATATATATAAACATCCATATTTTATCTATTTTTGTTTAAATAATGTCATATTTGGGTATTTTAACATGTTTAAACCAAAATTCAATTTTTTTTCAAATCATCATATATTATCTTCATACAGGGGCAAAATGGTCATTTTTGTGCATAAGTTAATTTCAAAATTTTTACTTGGACATTTTTATGATTTTTATAGGAATTTGGATGCATATGGAAGAGGGTTTCATGAAGATATATACATGCACAAATGAATACAAAGGAAAGATGATGGAAATAATTCAAATACATGATCATGGAGGACCCCACCTACCCACTTACCTAAATCTACAATTAGAAGCTAATGGACAACTAAGTGGAGGTTAAAGCTTCATGCATATTTGATGATTGATTAATTAGTGGCTAATGGTTACTTGTTGGCCACACTTCCTAAAGGGCATTTTGGGAAGCACCCTAAAAATTGAATTAGGGTTTTATGCATGTATAAATGGCCCTCTTATGTACATGTAAATATCTTCTTACTCTTTAAAATTAGTTAGGAAATTAAGAAAGCAAGTTGTAGTTCAAAGTTTCATGAAATAAAACTGGTTTCCTAGCCTCTTTCTCTTTTCTTTTCTACATGCTTTTATTTACTTTTATGTTAATGTTTATTTCTATGCTTTCTTTCATTTCATCTTTATAGCTTAGATTTACATTCATGCAAGTAGTGTGGCTTTATTTTATATGCAAGTAGTTAGTAGTTAATCTCTTTTTCTTCCTTTGTTTAGTTTCTATTTCTTTGCTTTTTAATGTTGAAATTTACAAGTGTTGATTTGATAACACAAATGAGTAGCTAAACCCCTTTGATTTAGGGGTAATGAAGCTCTCTAACTTTATGTAAATTCAACATTTCTATGATTTATGGTCTCTTTTATTTGTGCTTCATGAAAGTGGATTTTGATGTAAGTTTATACAAGTGGGTTTGATAGCTTATGTTGCATTTGCAAATGAGCTATTCTTATTCAACATAAACACAAATAACATCATCATTTGCTAATTGGTTTTTGATTTTGAAATTAAAAGTGAAAACAAAATTTGATGATCTATATTACTAATTACAATAGTAAATAGATCATACTTAAAATAGCTTTTACTTTGACTTCATTTCCATGAGAGTTATAAGTGGGTTAGTTGTTGTATTATAGTTTGACGGTTTAAGTTATGTTAATTAATAACATAAATAAACCATACTTATGATAAATACAACAATTATTTCACCTAAGATCAAAAATAGAGATCATAAATTATTTATTTGTTAATTTACAAAAATATGAGGATGGATTTGCCTCTAAATTGTTTTCTAATCTCATAGTTTTTAACCTCATTTTCATTTTAGTTTTAGTTTCATTTTGTTTACAATTTGTAGTTAACAATCTTCTCTCCATTTTGGTTAATTTGATTGATCAGAAAATTTTAAAATCTTAAAAATTCCCTACGGATCGACCCGTACTCGCCACGTACTAAAATTGTATGTCGTGAGCTTGCAGTTATTTTTATTTCAAAATTTATCGACGGTTTTCTAATTCGATAGAAATTCCATTGTCAAACAACAATAATGGGTATTTATATTGAAATATAATTTAGAGTTACAATTCCGTTCACCGGAACCATAAATTTTCAAGTGCTCGAATCCAGTCCAATCTCATGCCATGTCGTAAAGAATCTCACTACGAGCTCAACAGCGATGACCGCGTCTTGATTGGACCTCGTATGCAAGAGATATGGATTAAATATGGAAGTAGATTAAATAGAGTAATTAACTTAATTAAGTATCTCAATTTAAATTAATTGCCTATCTTCCCCCAATTCTCATTCTCCCTTCCTGTACACACTTGCACAAACGTGCACGAAGAAACCCAAAACTGTCGTGCCTTCTCCCATCAAATTTTTGCTCCATAATCCACTAAACGACACACCATCTTCGCTAATGCTTAGCCCTTCGTGTGCTCACCGCAACGGACTTCACATCGGCAAGCTTGGAGGCCCCTGGCAAATCGCGACAATGACGCCTCCCTCGACCACACGACTTTCACACTCCACCATAACAAACGAAGCCCATGAAACTTTGGATAAAGATGCTCCTTGACACGAGCATCATAGTGGCCATCTTCGTTTTGCTTATCTCCTCCTCGAACCCCATCAATGATAAAGTCTAGTCGATGCCTAAAAACGCGTCCTCCTCCAAACATTGTCGCATTCGACCACTCGACCATGGATGAGAAGCCCTCCAGCCTATGAGTCCAATGTATCTTGTCTCGCCGCCTACCATGGACCATAGCTTTGTGTATCATAGCAAACCCGATTACACACTTTTAGACCTGTTTAGGAATGTTTTTAGGAGGGAAAAGAGGATAAGTGATAATAAAGAGAAGTGTGTTATATATGTATAATTTGATTACTTAACTTAACACATTATGCATTTCGAGCTCGTATGATCACACGGGACGTCGGATCGTTATGAAACTCGTCGGCATACATCACCTTATTATTCCGGTCTCGATGACACTAGTTTCGCCAAAATCCAAAACAGTGCCTTGAGATGATAATTTCAAGCATCCCGATGCCGTTTTAGACATTTGATCGTGCGATTCCAAATATAGCGATATTTATACACATATTAATTCGCAACGTCGATCCAAACTCAATGGAAGTGGTCTTGAGTCCCGATTCAACCATATGCAAAAAGTCATATTTTGGCCCTTAATTCAATAATAATTCAATATTTAAATTAATTATTTAAATACTCCATCATAAAAAAATACGGGTTGTTACATTCTCCCCTAGTTAAAAGGATTTCTCCTCGAAATTCCCAAAGCAGGATGTAACTCTATCCTAACACCAAATAAAACATGATAATACTCAAAATTTATCGCTAACGATCCCTAGATGTTCTGGCCTAATTAAAACGCCTAAATTATGCACATGTTCCCAAAGAAGCGGACAATGGAAAACATAGCGCAAACTCGACAATCAAAAGCCAGGTCAACTAAATAATCTATCTTACTGACTTTTCTACCATCAGTTATGTCTAATACTCTTAGTTTTAAATCTTCTTTCACTTTTGGTTTAGACCACTGAAAATTTCGGCAGCACCTCCTTTGTGCGGCTAGGTCCGAAAAATCCTAAAACAACATTATAAGCCCATATCTGGAACATCCCATATTTGGAGACAACACAAAAACAATATATACATATGATATACCTTATAGAGTGTGAATGACACATAGCAAACACACCCGTTAAGCATAAACACGTACCTCTTTCATTAGCAAGGATATGCCACTTAGGTGCTAACATAAGTGAATAACATCCAAACTGCCAACAATTGTCTCCGTGTACCTGCTCATGTACTCAACAAAGAGAATTAAACATAGCTGCAACATTAACCTGAATTTAAGCATGTCGATTCAGCAAATGCATACATACCAACTTGGAACTAAATCATGAATAACATCCAAACATGCAACTCAACACATACTCTAACTTAAATTTCTAAAATGAACGCAACTAACATAAAATTTAAATACGTATAGTTTTAGCATAGTAACTGATATTCTCACAACTATATATATATATATCAATTGGAGAGTAAGCTCAAATAAGTTGATATCTAAATATACATGTTATCTCGCCTTTTGGCAAGGCCGTGATACTATAGAGTTGGTTAAATGGATTCGTGATCATCAAGGCAGGAAGCCTGAAGAGATGGTTATCAAGTTCGGACATCAGATATAGGCAAGGCTGTGGAGAATAGTCAGGCTGGTTCAAATGAGCAACATCAAAGAAATGGCTAAGTATGGAATTGCACTTCCCCTAGGCAGAGGATCAGATCGGATCATTGTGGTTAGGAACGGATCAAATCGGATCACTATGGCTATGGATCACTCGGATTGGCATTTCAACTCGACAATGGTCGCTTAATAACTCAACTAGCACTAGAGGGATCAAGCAAATGACTACGGAAACATGGAGCAACAGAAGAGGGGGCCCACCATAAGGATCATCAGCTCCATGGCAAGAGCACGACCGATCGGTGCTGACCCCCCATAGGGATCGGTGCAGATCGCTCCTAATAGCCTAGATGGCCCCTATTTTTTCTAGATCGGTCTATTTCGGCTTCGGTCTTCTGCACGTAGATTTTCAGCTGGATATTTGCCCACCTTCTCCTATGAATACCGGATCATTAGCTCATGGAAAGGGATCTCCTTTTAGCTCTTCTTTATTATTTCTCTTTCCTTCCTCCATTAATTTTCTAAGACTAAAATAACTATATTTGCAATCCTACGGTATAATAAAAAGATTATTGGAGTGGACATAGGCCAGAGTTCGCTGAACCATTATAAAATTCGTGTGTTCATTTACTTTTTTTCTATTAAACCCATGATCTGCGCATTCTTTCTCCATTTGGATATTTAATATTGGATTGGTGGTGATTCACATTATTGGGTGTTGGTGGCCATTTTTGTCGCCAACATTTTGGTGCTTTCTTTGAGAAGGCTAGCACCCGCTAATTTGGAAAGGATTTGGAGCTTGGATTTGGATCAATGACTAGGCAATCAACAAGAAGAGTACTTGCGGAAAGGAGTCACCATGGAGGGAGTCAGGGGGCTTCCTCAGGAGCTGGGGCTAATCAATCCTCCATCTACATCACAAGAAATGAGATAGAGATGATAATGGATGCTATCTAGGAGAGGATGATGAAGAGGAAAGAGAAGATGATTCATAATTTCCTTAGGCAAGTTGGACAGGCTAGAGTAGGAGCTAATGGCAATCTGGATCAAGAAATTGGACCAGTAGGATTTGCAGAACATCAGAACCAGGAACATGGAAACAAAGCTAACAGGCGAAGGAACGCAGTGGAGCAGCCGGAAGTGGCCCCCGGTCAACATGTACCGATCGGCACTAATCCCCCTATAAGGATCTGCGTCGATCACTTAGGAATTAGGGGCATGCCCCCCGGTCATGTTGGATCACTCGGCGGTAGGCCAGTGGTTCATGCTATGCAGTTTGGTGTAGATCGAAATGCGGATGTACGTCCAATGGAGCATGTTCCGGGATTCCCTCGTGGACTCGGTGGGTAGGTTGGAAATGATGACTGGAGGCTACCTTTGGATGATAATGACAGGTTTTTTGAGATGATCAGACGAGGTATGGAGGAGGATTGGTGAACAGGGATTTGGAGCATGTAAGTAGGAGTCCATTCACTCCTAACATCAGGTGTGCTAGGAATCCAACAGAGTTTAAGCTACCATCATTGGGGGCATATGATGGAAAATCGAACCCTACTGTTCATCTGATGAGGTATATGAGGCATATGGAAGTGCTGGAGGCATCAGAGGAAGTGATGGCGTGATGTTTTTCCTTGTACTTGGTAAATATAGCTGCAATGTGGTTTTAGAAATTGGAGGACGGTTCTATTAGTACTTGGGCGGAGTTGGTCGACAAATTCATAATGCAATTTCGGGTCCACATCATGATCCCAAGAGCGTAATAACATTGGCAACACTAAAGCAGAGGATGGGAGAGTCCTTAAGGAATTTCTTGACATGGTTTAATGTGGCATTCAGTTCGGTGGACCGGCCGGATCCACCAATGGTCTTAATGGCGGCGATGTTTGGGATTGCGAGCGACACAGACTTTAAGATTTCATTGAAACGGAATCCACCACTGGATCTCGGAGAATTTTCCCACAAAGCTGAGAGATTAGAGCAGCAGGAAGATGCTAAGGCTGGTAGAGAAGAGGTTGACGCAGTGAGGGACAGAGGACCGTTTGGGGAAGGTTTGGGTAAGGGTAAAGGAAAGCGGAAAGCAGACGATGGCTTCAATGGATCGAAGAAGCAAACGAGAGAACCGAAGTTCTCTTCTTATACTGATTTGAATGAGACTTCGGAAAAGGTTTATTTAGATACCCGAGGATGCCTTATATACCGAAAGCCGACAAGGAGGGAGCCCACCGACCGTGAGTGGGCATCAAGAAAATACTGCCTATTCCATGAGCTGGATGGGCAAACTACCAACGATTGCTGGCACTTGAAGGATATGGTTGAGGAACACGTATGGGATGGCAGGCTACCGCAATATATAAGGACTCGGACTGTGGTGGTGGAACAGGAGCAGCCATCGTCTGCATCAAATGGAAATGGCCTTGGATCGAGGTCACAGTTTATCATCTCTTGATCAGGATGACATGAACTAAATAAATAATAAACTTTACAATAATATGGCTAAGTCACTTACACATGTACGGGATCCAGGTCGGTCCTTAGATATGCTTTGAGATGGCGACAAACCGTCATGCCCAGAGAGGCGGTTTTTATTTCTCCCTATCTTTGGTTTTCTGGTTTTTGGCTGTAAAAACTTAAATTTAATAATTTAATGGATTTTGGAATGCTCAAATCTGTTTTTAAAAGTAATAAATGAAATAGATCATGGTTGTCCCGATGGGAGAGACGGGGTAATAACCGCATGGTGCAAGTCCCTTCGCCGGAGAGCGATAGGATGGACTCATACATGGATTAAGTCCTCTATTGGAGGATCGAGGCTAGAGAATAATACTCCACGGATTGCGTTATGTTCCGAACGGAGAGACGGAACCAGAGAAGCAAGAAGTAGGCCGCTTCGCTAGAGAGCGACAAGATCCGCCTGCTTATCGTTGTGCCTTTCTCACCGAATAGAGAGTGGGGTCCAGCAAGGGTGTGTAGAGACCATGATTGGCCTTGGAAGGCCATGACATCGTTTTATGTTCAGGGACACTAAACTATAGTGTAGGAAGTATTGTCGCTTCGCCGGAGAGTGACTGGATGGAGTCCAGCAAGTGCTCGAAAAGGATATGATCATTCTGGATAGACTATGAACTAGGCTATTGGTCCGGCAAGACCTTGGAATTGGAAAACAATCCAGCGGGATCATGGATTCGGTTATTGGCTTTGGATGGATATGGATTCGGCTAAGGATTTGGAATGGTTTTGGAATTAACTATGGACTTGGAATAGTCATGGACTACGACAACTTGGTTTGGCAAAGGATTGGAATCTGGATCAGAAATTTAGCTATCGATGGATTACGGATTACAAATTTATGACGATTCAAAACACACCTTCCTATCGTAAGGCATGTTTTGGGAGGGAAATGTTATTTCACCTTTTGGCAAGGCCGTGAAACCATAAAGTTGGCTAAATGGATTCATGATCATCAAGGTAGGAATCCCGGAGAGATGGTTATCAGGTTTAGACATTAGATATAAGCAAAGCTATGGAGAATAGTCAAGCGGGTTCAAGCGAGCAGCACTGAAAAATGGCTAAGTATGGATTTGCACTTCCCCTAGGCAGGGGATCAGATTGGATTAATATGGTTAAGAACAGATCAGATTGGATGACTATGGCTATACATCACTCGGATTGGGAGTTCAACTCAAAGATAATAGCTTAATAAATCAACTAGTACCATAGGGATCAAGTAAGCGACTATAGAAACACGGAGTAACAGACGAGGGGAACCCACCATGGGAACGTCAACCCCATGGTCAAGAGCACGACCGATCAGTGTCGATCCCCCTTATAGGGATTGGTGCCGATCGCTCCCAATGGCCCAGATGGGCCCCATTTTTTCTAGATCGGTCTGTCTCGGCTTCGGTCTTCTGCACGTGGATTTTCGACTGGATATTTATTCGTCTTCTTTTATAAATATCGAATCATTGGCTCAAGGAAAGGGATCTTCTTTTGGCTCTTCTTTATTGTTTCTCTTTCCTTCCTCTATTAATTTTCTAAGCCTAAAAAAAACTGTATTTGTAATCCTACAGTATAATAAAAAGATTATTGGAGTGGACGTAGGCCAGAGTTTGCCGAACCACTATAAAATTCGTGTGCTCATTTACTTTTCTGCTATTGAATCAGTGATCTACGCATTTATTTCTCTGTTTGGATATTTAATATTAGATTGGTGGTGCTTTCACATTATTTGGGTGTTGGTGGCCATTTTTGTCACCAACAATATCATTGACTTCGAGTCACCTCAAAAGGCAATAGACTCGCGTAGATCTCATCTCGACCCCTACAATAGCCATGGTTGTCATGATCTATTTTAGAGATCTATCTCTCTCCGAATCTTATTTTAAATTGTGAAATTATAACTACTATACAAGCAGTCAAACACATTAGACAAGCAAAAATCAAACAATAGCAAACAACGACAAACAACAATCGGACAACATGCAACGACAAGCAACCATCAACAAAGCTACTAGCAAATCATAGCAAGCAAGTATAAGCAACAATAACTAGCATGCCAATTATCAAACATGCAAGCAAGCAATCAATAAAAATCAACAACAATAAAAATCAGCCAACAACGAAATTAAACAATATCAAATAGTAGTAGGAAAACATAAGCAGCAGCAAACAACAGGAAGCAACAAACAAGCGCACAAAACAATTAAATATTTAAAAAAGTAGTCTATACCAACATGCCCAGTAACCATCAAGAGTTAAATGTGCATGTTAACCCATAAACTCTAGTGAGTCCATTCGACATTCAAAAGGAATAAATGCCTAAGTGGTGTAACTTCTTTTGTGAATATAACACACGAATGACTGTTACACCTCTCGGCTATAAAGAGGAAAACCTATACGATATGCAGGATCATCAAATCTCGAAGCTCTCGACTGAATCCAACAATCAATGCCTTAACTTTCCTTTTCCTTTTGAACAAAACACATTCTCCAAAGGAGAAAATTATACAAATTGTATCATCATTAAATAGAAATTTATAACTGCTTGGGTTTGCTCGGGTTCGAACCCACCTCGACTGCACAATGTTAATAAGGATAATATGCTAAGTGCACTACAATGTTCTCCTAAGCAAGCATCATCCCATCACTTAGAAGATTATTTGAATCGCCACAAAACTAGTCAAAAAATCCTTCCTCGAACTATCCCATGTAATTATAATTATATTACTAAAATTTTGTAATTACTGAAGATCATTTCAAATGGCACGATGCCCGTTCCTAACATTCATTTGCTTCCGAGATTTCTTTGTTAAATTAAGGTCGGCCATCTAACTCTATCCATGCGAACTCTGATCTAGTTCCTTGATCCGACTGTAGAAATCTGCTTGCTTGACTAAGGTCGTGTTTCAGAAATCTCTCAGTCATCTCAAGAATCCAACTCAAGTGCTCGTCTATTAGAATCAAGTGAAAAACCCTATCCTAACTGGTGCAGGTCACCTAGAAAATCTGCACTCGAACTATAGGTTAAGAACCGGTACAGGAATGGGAAAATCTTTAGAAAACGTCCCTTTCGACACATGGTATTACTCCCATCACCTAAGGTTTACTAACACAAAGAAAAACAATTATAACACAAACGACTCTAGGCAAAGACCTATAAGTCATCCGCTCGGTCTCTGTTCATTACTGGGCATCCACCGTACCCTGCCTGGATATAATTCCAAGTCACACTTCATTGACCAAACCCACTCAACTTGTAAGCTCATGCAACGAGTTCAAAGGGTATCACTTCGGTCGCTCTACCTTGGTTTTGTGACTAAGGTATCTCTTACAAGGTTTATCTCTACTGAAGAATTTACCTACTGTGAAAGGTGTCAAGTTTAGCCTATTTATCGAGTAATTAGCTACAGATAATATATATACCGCTCAAGTATCGAAAGGAACAGAAGTGAGTTCCCTAAAATAGAGCATACCTCACTTCATAAGCTCTTCCTAATTCTCCTGAGCCGTAAGCCCGCTAGGACCCGGTAATGCATAAGCGGCATAGGTCATCATCACTTACACCCCCTTAGAAAACGTAGGACGGTCCTTCTTCATGTGATCAAGCTGATCGCAATTAAAGCATTTATGCTTCTCTTTAGCTGGGCAACATGACAAAGCGAAATGCCTCCCACATGCCATAGGAGTGACATAATAGGCCAGCTTCATGTTTTTGGACAAGCTCGATCTTCCTTGTGTCATGGTCTTTACGCTTCGGTTGGAGTTTCGGTTGCTTTCCACTTTCATTTCATCAAAGGTATCTCATAGGCATTCTCACAAAGGAGAATCATCCCAATGAGATATTCAAAAGTGGACCCCTAATAGGGATAAAACTAAGCAATGAACCCCCAACCAATGCTTAAGACCCAAGGCAAATCTTTTTGCCCACAACAATGGAGTACTGATCACTTCAATCCCCAAAACGAAAGGTTAAATGGGTCATCACTCCTTCAATGACAAGGTGTCCTGCTCCAGATGGATGGAATGCTCAAGCTACACACTCTTCTCGATATCAGAATTAAACTGAGAACCAAAGCGACGCTTGAATAAATTTTGATTTATAAGTCTGCTTATCAGCCACACAAGCTCTACATCCTACCCAGCCAACGCCTCCCTTCCCCAAATGCCGAGAAATAATCCTCCTTAAGAGAATATGCCTTAGACTTATATCAATGGAAGCCTTCTCAAGCATGTTTCCAAGACCGCGTCTCAATAACAGTCTCTGGACTTCGATATTGCTCCCCTCCAAGGCTAAGGAAATTCCGACATTGCTTCAAAGAGTCTAAAGCAGGAGGAGTTAGAAGCATTGATGCCCAAAGGAGCACACCACTTCTGGTGTTAACCACAATCTGCTAGAAATGATCATGGACGACGGAACATCTTTTGTGGTAGCTAAATAGTCTCCGAACTTATCAGGCATCTCAAACTGCCTATTTGCAATCGCTCATGTATTATGTTTGCTCATATGGATAGCCTGATGAAAATACCTTAGCAACTAACATCGAAATAATTTTAGTCTAGATGATAAGCGGTGTATACAGTATTATATAATAGGAAAATACAAGTATGCTCTCTCAACGTATCTCCTTTGACCAGATTAATTATCTCAAATTGGTCTACTTAGTACGAGTGCAGAGCCTAAGCTATGATACCAACTGTGACAATCCGCCCTCCATAATACCCTAAATCAATGTCTAATAATAATGTCTGACTCCTGAATACCACAAAAGACAGTCCGTCGGTGTAAAATTAAATCAAAACACTTAACCAAGACATCGATAAGATCTCACAACGAAATGACAACGTATAATATACTGAATATACATGAACAACATAAGATGACAATATATAAGAGACCACACAAGCGGAAGTGACTAATAAATAAATATTAATACAGAAAATCAGAATACACCAACTCCCAGTAGTATGGAGTTCTGAATGAATATCTGATACAACAGTCTCGTATATAAATAAATAAGTCTGTCATGTACTACAAATGTATCAAGTATATATATCTCAAAATCTCGATGCTACACCTCCAAAATGCTCGAATTACATCCTCTAAGCGCATCCCCAAAAACACTTGACTATCAAACTACTCAATCAAGTACCTGAAAGTAAAGCAGATAAAAACAAAACATGGGTAAGACATAAAGCCTAGTGTGAGGGGGACTATTTTAGAATATTTTATATTAAAACTATATACAAACAAACAGGGACAGTTAAATCACAGCCGGCCCTTTCCACAAACGTGGCTGTAACGACCCGCCTTTCCGACCCTTAGAAATTGACACCAATACATCCACAGTATCCATGTGCTGAATATCCAAGTGCCGGAAAGACAGATTGCTGAATATCCACAGTATCACAGCGGAAACACTCCATACGTTCCTATCATCTAGCACGTCTCTTGAGCTCCAGAACGTCCTTACCTGAAAATCTGTAATACTCAGTCTGACCCGAGCATTACATCAAAGTAACACCCGAGTCAGGCTGGAAACCAGCGTGAGTAAACCCATCTCACAAGGAATACTAATGCATACACTTATTTAAACCCGGGTAACTCGTACTTCACAACGAGTTCTCAACTTATTATAGTCAACACTTATTCATATATCATTATCTATGTACCTCTATAAAGTTAAAATGGTCTAATTACTTAAATCATTCCATTCAGCCTATTTATTTCACATATCAATTCTATAAGGAATTTATAGAAGATTTACAAATCGAAGTAGTTTCGGGTATTTGCAATTGCCCGACTCAGGTCTCTTCGAATTCCATGTCATCTTAACCCAAATTATTTAAATGAAATACCCTTCAAACTTAAAATACAGGATGTCACTGTTTTAACCCAACATATTAAATCACATAGCATCTCACATCACATACCAGAGATATCAACTATTCTAAGGCACACAATATCATTCAATCATTCGTGAGCAAGATTAATCAACCATACCATCTCTAATTAATTTAATTAACCACGATTAAATCAATTACTTTAATTACTTTAAATCCTGCTTATTAATTTATTTCAAACCAATTAATTAATCATCCATCTTAATTAATCCTCCTCGATTAATTATTCTTTAATTACAATAATTAATTAACCTGTAATTAATTACACAAATTAATTACCTTATAATCACTTACATTGATTAACTATCCTTTAATTAACCATACTCATTGATTTACTAACCCTTCATAAATTCCTTCAATAAATCAATTCTTCAATTAATTACTCTGAGTAATTAATCCTTAATTACTTCCCTTAAGAAATCTAATTTAAGTACTTTCATCAAGTAATTATTCCATTGGTTAATTATCCTCTGTTAATTAACCTTTAATCTCTAATTTACTTAACCTTTAATTACTAATTGAATTAAATCAATCCCTGATAAATTTGTCCTTTAACTTAGGTAATTAATCTCTGATTACAAATCAATTTATCCTTAATTATAAATTTATTTATAAATTAATTAATCTCTAATTAATTAACTCAGTTACTTAATTTGCTTAATTAATCTCAAACCATTAAAACTTTAATTAACTTTAAGGTAAACCATTTCCTTAAACATGACAAAATTATCATTAACATTTTAAACTTGATTCAATACATTACATAAGCACCTACCATTTGAAATAACTCTAAACTTGGGTTTTATTTAACACTAATTTTAAATATTATTTACTTAATCAATAATTAAAATAATTAAATACACTTTATTTAATTATCAAAAATCTTAATTACTTTTAAGTTTACCTTTAAATTTCATTTCAAATTCAAGATTTAAAATGATTACAAATTTAACTTTAACAAAATTTAGATTAAATTTACAAACCTTTTAAATCAAATGTTAAAGAACACTTAACTTATAAAAGAATTTTATAAGAGTTTAAAACTAAATTATTTAAATTCAAAATCTTGTTTTTATTTTAAAAAACTTTAAAAATCTGTTTCCAAATGCTGCTTTGGGTTCGACCCGAAGCCTACTAGAGTACTTACCCGAGAAAACCCATCTTTTCTTTTCTTTTAAAAATTTTGTTTAAATTTTAAAGTTTTAAAAACTGAAATCAATCTCACTCACATTTTACTCGAGTCCTAACTCGAGTCAACACCTCACTATCCCGTAACCTACTTCGAGACAAAACCACCATCCAACCCTCTGACACAACTTCACCGTCGTGCACATGCACCGGCAAAGCAACCACCTCCGATCATCCACGATGCCTTCCTCATGACGACGATCATCCCCGTACCAGATTACGACCATCCAAACTTCGATTCTAACTCGAAATCGAATTCGAGTAACTCTGCACCATACCTGGAACAAACCACCTCACCAAAACCTCCTTGAACTCACGATGCCGATCAACGGAGTCTCTGAGACTCCAGCCACATCTTCGCCAACCTCCTCGCTATCAATTCCCACAATTTGGTGGAACTCAATCCACCAGAGTCGATGGGATGAACAATTTCCTGACCTAGCCAAAAACTAGGGTTACAACCTAAATCGATCACCAGCCACCGCTACAGTGACTTGCTCATCCATCTGGCATTTTTGCCACACTCTTTGATCATCCCTCTACCACAAGAGAAGACCACGACCTCCCCGAGCAACTAGATCGCCAGAGACAACCCAAAACACCCATTTCTGATCAACTCGAACTGCTCCCTCATCCCAATACTAAAATTTGTGATTTCACTTCTAAAAATCAAGTTTTTGATTAAGGATTCAGTTTATATACCTGAATTAATAAATTAGTATGTTTGAAATTTAGACAAAACTCAAGCTTGCCTGTTCTTTTTGGTTTCCAGAGAAATTTCAAATTATTTTAACTTAAATAAAATTTTAAAACTTACTCTATGATTAAACAAACAAATTTTGTTTAGAACCTAAGTCCTAACAGAGATTAGATCAAGAGATAATGAATTTTGATCAAAAACTTGAGCTTGAAAACTAAGAACAGAGATATCACAGGAATATCAGTCATGCACACATCTATACATCCATATATATACAGAAAATTCACTAATATATATACACACAAAGCATACTTATTTCCAGTAATCCACATGCAACCAGATATTCAAATACTTAAGCTTTTAGAAAAGATGTTACTCACTGTTTTCTGAAAGTGATGAGCTGTTACTGTTTAAATCCCCTTCCAAGCCTCTGTTTTGTTTCCATGGCAGCTCTTTTTTTTAAAGTGTAATGAAGGCTTGTATCATTCTTTCTTACCTTTGTTCGAATGCCAGAAGTGAACAAAGGCAGAGCATATATAGAGAGAGTGGTTGTAGCTTCTCATGTACAACCATTCTCACCCTTATACTTGTATTTCCTTTATTTATTTTAACAGTGACCTGATTTGAATAAAGTTGATTTGATAATTTGAAGGGAGGATTTGGCATTTCGTATGCTTGACCAAATTTTGTTGTGACATTGATTTTGTGTTTTGTGTGCTTGAAGGATAGGTATTTAATGTTGTGTTTCCTAAGTTGACTACATGGATATATAGATATGCTCTTACATACCTATACTCTACATACAAACACTCATGAACATAGTTTTTGTCGTACTTTTATATACATTTGTTTACTTGTATATGTCTTACCAGCATACACATACACACATTTTATATGTTTGTCATCATTTGTACATTTCCATTTTATCATTTTCACCATTTCATTTAACATATGAACATATATACTTACTTATGTGTATTTTACTATTATACGTGTTTCCATTTATACAAATTTTCATATATATTTTTCTATATGAGCCTACATTCATATACATTCATGTTTATATACTTATATCTATGTGTTTTCAATTACCGTATACATATCTATGTACTCAAATGTATATATATGTATTTATATTGATCATCATCTACTTGTATATGCTACACATATATTTATGGATGTTTTATCTTTAATTTATATGGTGGGGTTTATTATTTATTTTCTATGAGATTTATCATATCCAGATATTTTAAAATTCAATGTTTATTATGGTTTTTAAATCAATTGATATATCCAGATATCTTTAATCATCAGAATTTTATTTGTTCGACAAATCAAAACTAATATTTCAATGATCTAATTCAGTTAATTACCAATTAACTACCGTTAAAAATCCGGGTCGTCACAGATTATTTATTTGTTTATTCAAATCATATACACTTCGTATTATTTTATTGAAGTCCAAAATTTATTTTATGAATAATATTCTTGCTTATTAATCATTTTATAGCTTAATTACAGTTAATTATTCTTCTAAAATTAAGTTAGCTATTAACAAGACCTCAAAATGTTATATAGCTCATGTATATAATTTCTATATATGTATACATATACATTTAAAATCATTTCTTAAGGTCTAAATTTAATAAACCCCGTTATAGCAGTATTTTGGATTTTACAATTATATCAAACCCTATTAAGTAATAAAATACTTCTTTCGTAATTTCTAACTTCTGATTGGTGATAAAATATATAATAATATTTCTGTCACTAGTATAACTCCTAACTAGAGTTCTGAATAATTTATAATCACACTGCTAATTAATATCAACTCAACATAATTCTATTGGCTACGAATATAATTTAATATCTACATATATGGGATATTAATCAATTATCTTGAATATTAACAGTAAAATATATAATGATATTTCTATTGCTAATATAACTCTTAATTAGGGTTTAATTAATTTATGATCACTATAAATTAATATCATCACTATCTATCCCTATTCGACACGAATATAACGCAATATAAATATACGGGATATTAATCAATTATCCTAGATATTTTCTCAAACAAATCCAATCAAATGGGGAAACAATTTCATATATATAATTGTTTTCTACCTCTATTAGGCGATATTTTTCAATATATAATAATGGGGATTTATATCGAAATATAATTTAGAGTCACAGTTCCGCTCACCTAAACCATAAATTTTCACGTACTCGAATCAAATCCAATATCATGTCATGTCGTAAAGAATCTCACTACGAGCGCAACGGAAAAGAGGCGTCTTAATTAGACCTCATATGCAAGAAATATGAATTAAATACAGAACTAGATTAAATAGAATAATTAACTTAATTAATTATCTCAATTTAAATTAGTTACCTTTCTTCCCTCAATTCTCATTCTCCCTTCCTGTACACACTTACACAAACATGCACGAAGAAACCCAAAACTGCCATGCCTTCTCCCATCAGATTCTTGCTCCACAATCCACTAAACGACACGCCATCTTCGCCAATGCTTAGACCTTCGCGTGCTCACCGAAACAGACTTCACATCAGTAAGCTCGGTGGCCCCTGGAAAATCACGACATCGAAGCCACCCTCGACCAAGCGGCTTATACACTCCACCAAAAGCATCCAAAGCCCATGAAACTTTCGGTAAAGATGCTCCTTGACACAAGCATCACAGCGGCTGTCTTCATTTTGCCTATCTCCTCCTCGAACTCCATCAAAAATGACTAGTCGATACCTAAAACGCATCCTCATCCAAACGTTGCCACACTCGACCACTCGAACATGGATAAGAAGCCCTCTAGCGGACGAGTCCAATATATCTTGTGTCGCCGCCTATCGTGGTCCGTAGCTTTGTGAATCAAAGCAAACCCGATCACACACTTTTGGACCCGTTTAGGAATGTTAACTGGGAGGGAAAAGAGGATAAGTGATAAGAAAGAGAAGTGTGTGTGTTTTATATATATTAAATTTTATGTGTATATATATATATATATACTTAATTTGATTTATTAACACATTACACGTTTCGAGCTCGTACAATCACATGGGAGGTCAGATCATTACGAAACTCGTTGGTGTACATTACCTTATTATTCCGGCCTCGATGGCACTAGTTTCGTCAAAATCCGAGACAGTGCCCCGAGATGATAATTTCATGCATCCCAATGCCGTTTTAAACATCGGATCGCGTGATTCCAAATATAGAGATATTTATACACATATTAATTTGCAATGTCGATCCAGACTTAACGAAAGTAGTCTCGAGTCCTGATTCAACCATATATGAAAAGTCATATTTTAGACCTTTAATTCAATAACAACTCGATATTTAAATTAATTGTTTAAATACCCTATCGTAAAAAAATACAGGTTGTTGCTAAAACATTTTGGCCAACACTAGGAACGCTTATCGAACCACCAACCCGAATGCGAATGCGAATGCTAATTCTAAGATGGGTGCTGAAACCGCACCAATTGACATGGGGACTGTGTATCGGTTCTTTGTCAATAATGCAAGCTGAAGCAGTAGCTGTTCTAACTGGAGGTAACGTTGGCAATGTGGAAGCTACTACAGCAAAAGTGGCTGCCCATAATAACTATGCCGTGTTAAGACAAGATTATATTATCTTAGGAAGAAAGCATTCTTAGGAATGGAGAATGCCATTGAAGTGGAGGAGTGGCTCATTTAATGTGAGAGAGTTTTTGCTGATCTAGGGTTGAAAGATGATCAGAAAAGGAGATTGGCATCGAGGCAGTTGTAAGGAGCTACTTTTTACAGGTGAAACAGTGTTACCATGAGAGTTTCGGAGAAGGAGCTTACTTGGGCTGACTTTAGAGAGAGGATCGAAGAGAAGTTTCTATTTCAAGCATCTAAATCAACACTATTTAGAAAGTTCTCGGAGTTAGTATAGGGTGAGATGACTGCGTTGGAGTAAGTCATGAAGTTTGATGAGTTGTCAAGACATGGACAAGCCACCATTAATACTTTGCTTAAGAAGAACAAGAAGTTCATTAGAGGTTTGAAGCTGGAGATTATTAAGGAAACAACGCCATACCTTAAAGATCAATTTAATATCGAGGTGGACATGGCTCCGAGGAATGAAGATTTACTTACATTGTTGAGAAAGAACAAGTCTGGGGAGACTATGGGTTTCCAAGGCAAGAAAAAAAGTTCTTTGGCAAGAAGGGAGCTTGGAAGAGCGGGGTTCCAAAGAAAGGAAAAGCTGAAGTGACTTTCTATAAATGCAATAAGAAAGGGCACTTCGCTAATTATGTGTCGTTCTAATGAGGAAAAGAAAGCCATTGACAAGAAAAATGTGATATGTTATAACTACGACAAGATGGGGCATTTCAAGAACAAGTGCCCTGAACCAGTCAAAGCTTAGAAGGAAAAATTATTCGCTTTAAAACCTACAGATTCTGGACCGATTACAGAGGAGAAGGGAAAGGCTGTGTTAGGAGGTATACTTCTTATTCATAACATTTTTGTTAATGTGTTGTTCGATACTGGAGCATCACATTCTGTTGTCTCTAAATGCTTGGTAGTAAGGTAAACCTTGAACCGACATACCTTATTACCTCTTTGAGGGTTGCGAATTTGATAGGCAGCTATGCAACTCTTAGAATGAGATGTGACCATATAGAGTTTGACTTGCTAGACCATTTGTTTGCTTGCAATTTATATGTGTTTGACTTTGTGGGTTTTAAGATAATTCTAGGTATAGATTGGTTAAGTCGAGATAGAGTAAAATCTTCAAAACACCCTGATTGTTGTAACCGAATTATATATACTCATTTAAAGAGCCAAGTTTTTACATCTATACAACATTGAATGCAATGGAAGGCGTGGAGGATGAAATCAGTCGGGTTTTTGTAGTAAGGGAGTGTGCTGATATTTTGGAGCCTATCATGGGACTACCATTGAAACGAGTTATAGAGTTTCGAATAGATCGTGTGCCTGGAGTTGAATTAATAAGTATTCCACTAGCAGATGACACCACCGAGATGAAGGAGTTAAAGGTGTGGCTAGTGAATCTAGAAGGTAAGAATTTTATCAGACTAAGCGGTTTTCTTTGGAAAGCTACAACGGTGTTCGTGAAGAAAGCAGATGGATAGTTGAGAATGTGTATTGATTGTAGAAAATAAAATGAGAAGACGATAAGGAATCGATATCCTTTGCCTAGAATAGATGATTTGTTCGATCAATTGAGTGAAACCAAGGTGTTTTCATAGCTACATCTAGCAACGGGTTTCTACTAACTGAGAGTGTTAAAGGACAGTATACCACTAACGGTGTTTCATTAATCATGCCATTCAGACTGACCAATGCGCCTGCTTTCTTTGTAGACTTGATGAACTAGATCTTTCGAGAGCTTTTGGATAGATTTGTGTTGGTGTTTATTGACAAAAGTTTGATATATTAAAAATGAACAAGAACATGAAATTCATCTAAGAATAGTGCTAGATACATTGAGGCAGCATCAGCTAAATGCAAAGTTTTCAAAAAGTCATTTCTAGGAAAGAGAAGGGAAGTTTCTTGGACACGTAGGTGCGGAGAATGGATTATATTAGATCTGTTGAAAATAGAAGCTATTAATAATTGGAAAAGACTCGAGATCATAACAGAGATTAGAAGTTTCTTGGGGTTGGCTGGATACTATAGGAGATCTATTAAAGATTTCTCTCATATAGCAGCACCGATGACTAAACTTATAAGGAATGATGTAAAGTTTGTTCGGATCGATAAATGTGAAGAAGCATTTTAGAAGCTGAAACATTTATTGACCAATGCGCCCATGTTAGTTGTTCTGGATGGGAATTAAGATTTAGTGGTGTAAACCGATGTGTCTGGAACTGGGTTAGAAGCTATGTTGAAGCAGAGAGGCATAGTTATTGCCTTTGCTTCTAGACAGCTTTGACCATATGAAGTTAGATATCATACTCATGATTTGGAGTTGGCAATGGTGATCATTACACTGATGGTGTGGAGACACTATCTATTGGGAGAACGATTCGAGCTATTCAAGATCATAAGTCCCTGAAGTATTTATTCTCTCAGAAAGAGTTGAATATGAGACAGTAAAGATGGCTGGAGTTTTGGCAGTGCATGACTTTGGGATGTAGTATACACCGGGGAAAGGAAATAAAGTAGCGAAATGCACTTAGCAGAAAACATCAAAATGTGGTATTGGCAATGTTGCCTGAATGGAATGATTTAAAGGCATTGGCTTTGTGTGGAGTTAGAATAAGGTCGGCGACCATTTTTGAGTATCACAATGATATCTTCTCTAGAGGATCGACCGATATTGATCGAAAGAACTATAGCGAAGCAAAAGGATGTTCCAATACTAGCAGATTGAATTAAGAGAGTAGAAATGGGAAATGAGACTGATGATTTGAAAGGCTTTGTACTTGACCAAAAGGATAGTTAAGAAAGAAAGGACGATTGTGTGTTCCGGATGTGGATAATATAAGAAAGGAAGTTCTTAGAGAATGTCATCAATCAAAGTTTACGATTCACCCCGGAGGTACGAAAATGTACTAGGATATGAAGGGAAGTTTTTTTGGAAATGTATGAAGAGAGATGTAGGCTTATGGGTGAAGTAATGTATAAGTTACCAACAAATAAAAGTCGAGCATTATAATCCAAGTGGATTACTTCAACCATTAGAAGTGTCATAGTGGAAATGAGATGCTATATCTATGGATTTTATAGATGGGTTGCCAAGGTCGAATAGAAGAAATTAAAGCAAGAGTGCACACTTTATCCTGTTAAGTAGACAAAGACGACACCTAGTTTAGCGAAATTATTCATGAAGAACGTTGTTGGACTTCATGGAATACTGAGTAACATTGTAAGCGATATAGATCTTTGTTTACTAATGAGTTCTGAAAGAGTTTGCAAAATGAATTAGATACCGAGCCGAAAATGAGTACCGCTTACCATCCACAAACTAATGGGCAAATGGAAAGGGTTAACAAGGTCCTCGAAGATTTATCGAAAGCTTGTGTACTAAATTTTGGAGGGTCATGGGAAGACCATTTTCACTTAGTCGAGTTTTGTTATAATAATAGTTATCATACTAGTATAAGAATGGCACCTTTCAAAGCACATTACAGAAAGCCATGTAAATCGCCTGCATGTTGGTTGAAGACAGGTGATAAACCAATACTTGGTCCGGATTTGGTGAAAAAATGACCGAAAAGATTGAGTTAATCCAAGTAAGGATGAAGAAAGCTCAATCAATGCGGAAAATATACGCAAATAAAAGGCATAATGTCACGATCCAAATTTCAGCGTTCGAAAATCGACACCCGTACTTCACTTGTACTCGAATGCCGCAGATTCAATCGTTGAAACTCGAGTCGTGCCGGAGCTTATAACACAGTAAGTATAACAACACAGCGGAAGAAAGAAATCAATGATATCATATACAACTCCAACGAATACAACATCCAAAATGATATACAACAATGATATCAATATGATACAACAATATCAAAGACCAATAATAATGTTACAGCAGAAACAACGGAACTGATATATCCAAATGATTTGAAAAAGAGAATGAATCCAACAACCCTAACATCAAACTCGGATCACCATCACGAACTCCAAGATAAGCAAGGACAGTCGTGAATCCAAAAACTGAACTAGCTCCCGATAATCTACTAAACATGACTATCTGAAAAACCCCAACTCTACACTGCCCGTGTGGAAAATTATGGGCACCCAGAGTTTAGGAAGGGAACAATAAACTCCAGGTCAGTCATGGGACTGGTATGAGTAACAAAACAGTTGTTTGAAATAAAAACAGTTTATAATAGAAATTCGACATGCTTTTGAAAAATGAAACTACCATAAGACCTCCCACCACACACACAATGCAATCGCAGACTTGGAGGATATTTCTTCTTATGATAGTCAAATATGCTTAATACGAGAAAACTCTTTTGATATTATTACTAGTGCATAGTGTAAAAATCCTTTCGAAAATATAATATTAATCTTAGCCAGCATAGGTACCATTATACTATGCCTACTATAGCTACCATTTTAAATGGCAGGTTCTACAACTAAAGCCGTACAAGGTTCGTAGGTTCGTATTGTTTCTTTGGATTTTCCAACAAATGGTCAGGCTAAGGAACTTCCTATGCCACATAGGAACGCCTCTAGAGGGACGCCCCGAGAACCTATCTGGCCCTCTGCCAACACAAGGCCGGTTACCCCCTTCTCGGGTAGTAAACCTGAGATATGCCACCCCCGGTCGTTTGCGACCTTTATCCGAGGCGCCTCATCACAAAGCAACAATCACACAGTAAATGAGATTGGAGCAACCACACAGGTAAAATATCTGGGCTCCATGCCATGATACCACATTTTTCCAGAAGGAATGGACAAACCCTAGGGGAGCTACCCCTGAAACCTTGCCGCATCTTTCCTGTTTCGACCATTACCGGTTTGTGAGGCTCGATGAGGTCTCGTCCACAAAGCTACGCTTTACACGAAAGCCATGCTTTGATCAACAAATGATCAGCAACACACAGCAACACTTAGCATGCCACACTACCAAATTGGGAGTATATCACTGATAACCTTCAACTACATAACCTCTGAGCTCGTACGTCTCAGAGAAGGGTGTTAAGCTAAGAGAATAAATCTCCGCCACTAAACAGAAATGTATTTGAAAGAAATCAGCTTTATATCTCAAAGTGTAGTGTCAGACATACGTCCATATAAGTCTGTTCCGGGTTCGAACTGAGCCGAAGGTACCTCCGAAGAAGCCCTTGCAATCCGGGTATTCACAATTCCGATCGGACTTCCCATCACTTAGGAAATCTCTATACCGGGGCCACTCAGTGCAGAGACAATCGATAGGTTATCATATCGTTCTTGCAAACACCCGGTCTTCAACACCGGTCTTCAAATGTTATCTATTTACGTCGTATCACTATTCGGAATGGGTTATATGACACGAAGTCCTCTCCCGGCTAAACCGAATAGTGAGCGCAATATTTGAAAACATATGGATATTGGGATTTCAGTTAAGTCACAACTTATTACCCAAAACTACTCTTTCAAATGGTTTAAACAAATTACCATTTTAATCTTTTACACAAAAAGATTCATCTCACCAAGTTCACCCAGTTTCACAAAGATCTATTCATAGATTTTCAAATCGATTTCCATTTCAATTGGATTAACTCATTAAATCTTTAAATCAAAGATTTAATTGATAGCTTTCAAACAATTCCATTTCGATCTTTTATACAAAAGGTACACCTTTCCAATTTCAAAACAAAGTTCAACAATCTTTCACAAAGATTTATTCATAACTCGGAAAACCATTTTCATTTCAATTTGAAATTCTTTTGACACAAATTGGAAATTCATTCCTTATGTGAAAGCTTCTATTATTTGAAAACAAATAGTTTTCATTTCGGAAAATCTGATTCATTTATACGAGTTAAAGTCCTTGGGTTAAATTCAAATTCTCAAAACCATGCTTTTAAAATGGTTTAAATTCATATAAACACATTTATAACATCTTAACCATAATTTCCAATCATGGAATCCAATTCCAAATTTTGAATTCAAATTGAAAAACTTTACCAAGTTATTCAAAATAACTTTTATCTTAAAAATTCCTTTTCAAAAGCTTTAACATTTAACCCAAATCCATTTCCAAAATCAATTGAAATTAAAATTTCAATTTCAAAAATATTAAATTTAAATCATTTGTGACTTAATTGATTTCCTCGTGAAATCCATATTTGTGTGTGTAAGAGTGTGGTCTAGGGGTTTTACACAGTAGTGCAACATTACAAATCATCACATCATCACAGATTTAAGCATATCAATATCGATAAGCGGTATATTCCTATAACGCTTATCTTCCATTTACCAATTCACAGATAAATAATATACATTCATCACAGATAAAACAAATTTCATTCATCACAGCTTGAATTAAAACAAATTTACATCACAAAGCATCACACAGTAGGGATATCGAACAATTCACAACATTCAATAGAATACAGCCATCCATAAGTGAAACTAATTAAGATATCTGATTAATCTAAACCAGATCATTTGCCTATGGATAATTCCTAGTCAGGGTTAATTAATAATTAATTAATTACAAAAATTTAATTAATTGTTCTTTAATTAATCATTAATTACCCTTTAATTAATAATTAATCCTTAATTAATTATTCTTAATCAATTACAATAACTAATTAATTACTCCTTTAATTAATAATCATTTCATAATAACTTTAACTAATTAACCTTTAATTAATTATTCTTAAATTAATTACCCTAATTAATTAACCACGTTAATTAATTATTCTTTAAAGTAATTAACCCTTAATTACTTGGTTAATCAATCTTTGATCATTAATTACCCATTCTTAATTACTTTTACTAAGTAATTATTTTTAATTAATCATTCATTAATTACTTGATTAATTAACTTGAATTATTAATTAATATTAAATTAATAATCCTTAATTTGCAAATTAATTATTCCTTAATTAATTAACTTAATAATTTAATGAATCACAAATCATTAAATCTTAATTTACTTTAAGATAAAACATTTCTTATTAATGATTTAATTATCATTTACAAATACATTTGAAAACATTTTACTTTAAAATTTCATTTAAAAATTTTAAACTGACAGGTTTCTAAAACCTGTCACATAACAATATATACCCGAGACAACCCTCAAATGCTCCGAGAACCCCTTCGAGTCTCCAACCCATAATCACGAGCTCCTCTTCGAGACGATCCAAAACTCAAGAATTCTGACACAAAAATCATGGTTGTGCACATGCACCAATAACGCAGCCACTCCGATCATCAAGGACGATCCTTACAAGTCGACGATCAACCTCTCACAATATCCCGACCATCACAACTTCGATTCCAACTCGAAATCGAAATCAAGTGCTCAACTTCAAACCTGGAACCAAAATAACAGAACCTGGAACCACCTCATCAAACCCTGAAACCGCCTCATCAACGCATCTCCGACCACCAAAGTTTTTGAAACTTCGGCCAAACCTTCGTCAACCCATCTACTTCCATTTCCCAGAACTTCGTTGCACTCGATCAACCAGAGCCGTCAACCCGATCAAATTTGTCCATCCTCACCAAACTAGGGTTAAAATCTTCCAAGATCAACCACCCTCGCCACCATCACTTGATCGCCTCCCTGATATTTTTCCTAAACTCATCGATCATCACTGCATCATCGAAGGAGACACTGACCCTCCAAACCATCTAGATCATCAGAAATCACCCAATTCCTATTTTCTGATCAATTCCACCATGCTCTTTCAAACCAAAACTAAAAATTATAATTTTACTTCCAAAAATCATGAATTTGGAAAATGTTTCGGATCATATGCCTGAAACAATGATTTAAGATATTTGAATTTTTTCAAAACTCACCCTTTCCTGTTCTATTTTGTTTTCCAGAGCAGTTTCAATTTTAATTCATTTAAATAAAAATTTAAACTCTAATTCATGATTAAACAAACAACTTTAGTTTAAATCCTAAGTCCTAGCAGTAATTGGATCAAGAGATATTAAATTTTGAGTAAAATTTGAACCTGGAAACTAAAACAGGGAACACAGATACATGCACACATTTAAACATTCATATATATACAGAGGAAAATGCCAGAAAATTCACATATATTCAGAAAATAGCATGCAACCATATTTATTCAAATACTTAAACTTTTTTTTTAAAAAAAAGTGATGTTACTCACATTGATTTCTAGAATGAACAGAGCTTTTCTTTTTATGCTTGAAACAGGTTGAAATTTGCAAGCTGAAGTTCTTCACTTGATCTCTGGTTAATATGAATTCGTATTGTTGTTTTAAGTTGTATTTTGTTTAAGTTTTGAAATGATATTTACTCCAGACTTTTCTTTCTCAGCTTGGAATGGACGAAAATGAAATGAGAAGGCTGATATAAAGAAGATTGTTGTACAGGGTTGTGTCAATACTGGTACAAGAGGTCAGAGATTTTCTTTAGCTTTGGTGGCTGAGATAATTGAACGTGATGGCTTGCATTAATTAGGCTTGTACAATTATACTTATCTTATTTGATTTTGTACATAAATATTTATACTAGTATCTTCTTTTGCAAGCCAAAGAGATTTATATTTTTTTTCTAGTTTTATACTTACATACTTATCCAATTTGATCTTGTCTACATACTTATCCTTATTTGTACATAGATATTTATATTTTTCTTCCTTTGTTCATACTTATCCATATTTTGTTCATATTTAAGTATATATGTATTTCTTTCTTCTTGTACTTATGCTTTGTAATATAAATAAGTTTCTATATTTAACATGATGTTAGAATTTATCTAATGTATTTACTTTATATTTTATATAATTTATCTTATATATATTGATTTCTATCTTTAGCTTAAATTATTATTATTATTATTATTATTATTTTTACTTCCATTTCTATTTTAAATATTTATTATAAATTTAACTGTAATACTTATTGTTTATTTTTATTTCTATTTTTCTTTCTTGAATTATACTTTGTAATATTACTTTATATTTTACATACATGAGTGTATTTCTAACTTAAATATTTATTTTTAACTTTAATACTTATCATCTTGTATTTCTATATATATATATATATATATATATTTTATTTCTCTAACATAAACCATCAATTCTTAATTTGAAATTATTTATTTTCATACTTGTGTCAAATGTCTATATTTTTTTATATTTATTTTTAAACCATTTACTTAAAATTAAAATTCAAATCCAATGTACATATATATATATATATATAAATTCAAATCTACTTATATATACACCTATATATATTCACATATATATACAAGATTTAAATTCGAATGATTTAACACATATTTTATCTGAATTTGGAGAAACTCAAATCGATTTACCAATTAATTTCACAATTTTTTATTCAAAATTTAAATTAATTATCAATTCAAACTTATTTAAAATTCGGGATCGTTACACATAAGGACTTGGAATTCTAAGTTGGAGATTTTATTTTCATAAAGATATCACCGATGAAGGGTGTTGTACAATATGGGAAGACTGGAAAACTGACGTCTAGATATGTTGGTATGTTTCCTTTCATAGAGAGAATATGGAAACTCGCTTATCGAATTACGGAGTAGTTTGGTAGGAGTCTGTAACGTTTTTTAAGTATCTCATCTAAGGAAGTACGTGTGTGATCCAAAGGCTACTAGAGAACCAACAGTTTTGGAAGATTTATTAGTGGAGCTTGATATGACAATCATTAGATGACCTATTCGTATAGCTAATAGAGACATGAAGGAGTTGAGAAACAAGACAGTCAAGTTAGTAAAAATCCAATGGAGTGACGATGAATGAGAATGTAGTTGGAAGATAGAGGATATGATTAGCAAGGTGTATCCCGATCTATTTTGATTGTACGACCTATATTTTTGTATGGACTTTTGACCAGTAGATATGACTAGTGCTATTGCTTTTATATCTACTTGTGACACATGTTTGTATGATTAATGTGCTTGTTGATTGTTTACCTTATCACAATTTCGAGGATGAAATTCTTTAAGAGAGAAGCCCATAACACCCCTAATTTTTATTGTTAATTGTTTAAATATTTAATTATGGGATAATTAAACGGGAAGTTGTAAATGTGGAATTTGCTATATTAATTAATTTGAGTTGCCTTAATAAATATAACAAAGATGATGGTTTAAAGGAATAAGATTTAATAAACATAAGTATAGAAGGTAGAAGAGGAAGATAAAATATTGTACTACAGTCTCCCCTCTCCCACATTCATTTCCATTTAACAAAACCTAACTAAATAAGGCCGGTCACCATTGAGAAGAAAGGAAATTCAAGAGGAAATGAAGATAAGCTAAAGAAAGAAATCTAGAGAAAATTCCAACGCTTCATCAAGAATTAAGGTGAATAATATTACCATCTCACTCTGTTATTGTGTTTGATTAGGGTCTATGTGGAATCTAAACTTTATTTGATTGTTTATCGTGCATGTTTAATAAATAATCATGTAAATTATTAAATGATTATTATTTAAGAATTATGCAATTTTCCTAAAGGGTTTTAGATATGGAAACACTATGCTTTTGATCTCTAAATATTCTATAATTTTGAGATGATGTTCAAATTATTATTTTAGAAATGGGTTTTAAATTTCACTATTTTTGGAATTATCTTTAATTTATTATGAATTTTCTAAGTAAGAAAATTGGTGATTTCGGAATTCAATTATTTAAAATATGAAGAATAACTATTTGAACCTAAAATTTTAATATGTTGTTAGGAAAATAATTATTGATTCTTGGAGATTTTTGTGGATTTTTCCAAAGTGTTTAAAATTTAATATAAATTGTTTTGTGCAAAATGGACTTGTTTGTAAAATACGATAATATAATTTTGAGGAAAATCATATTTTGGGAAAACAATAATAAATTTTCCACTTTAAATTCTGAAAGAATTCTGAAAAAAAATGTTTATTGGCCAACTAGATTTCAACAAATATTATGGGTTTGGTAAAGAGTACATATTTTTAAAGGAAAAGAAATAGTTTTGGAAAGAATTACATAATTGTCACTTAACCCACGAGGGCTACTGACCACAATAGCTCTGTTTTTAATAGCCTTTAAAAAGCTTAGGCTATGTTTGGTTTACCGTTTTTAGTTTTGAGTTTTCGTGCATACAAAAATACAAACAACGCATGTATATTATGAAAAATGACCATTTTAGAAAACGAATTTAACACACAAAATAGAAAACAACTTTTTTTCAATTTTCGTGTTTTGAGAAAAACGGAAGCACGAACAACAATTCATCCTTCTGTCGTTCCTCCATCCACTTTGTGGTCCCCTCCAATCTTCTATTCATCCCTTCCGACCTTCCTTTATTCTTCTCATATTTTGTAATTAATGTTGAAAACTCAAAACATAAAATACAAAATAAACCAAATGACCCCTTATGTTTTGACACACGATGACTGTATTTAGATCATCATATAATAGTTATTACCCATTAGATAGCTATGTTTTTTTCAGTCTACAAAAACTTCATTTTTGTTTACTCCTCTTTCACAATAGCTATGTTTTAAACAGCTTTAAAAGTTGTTTTAATACACGATGGTTTTACTTTTAGTAACCTACAAAGGTTATATCTCACGAATGCCTTATTTTCATTTACTCACGATAGCTGCCTATCATGTTAAGGCACGAGGGCTATGCTTTATAAAAAGGCATGAAAGCCATGTTTTATTTGAGACTCGATGGCTATGTTTTATTAAAGGCACGATGGATATAATTTTATAAAGGCACGATGGCTAGATTTTGATAATAGGTGGTAGTCTATATTTTAAATATCGAAAGCTTAAAGTTTATAAAAGCACAATAACACTTTTTTGAAAGAAAGGATAGCTTAGTTTTATAACTGGGAAAGAATTTTAACTCTAAGTTGGACTAATGTCTACTCAAACAAAAAGGAAGATTTTGTTAAGTAATTATAAAGATTTTCAAGGCAAAAAGAAGATATTTTAGCCTATTCGAAAGAGTTAATTATGAAGAAAGTTATTGCTTTGAATAAGTAATTTAGTGTATAAAAATTGGTTTTCACATTGAACGTATATTTGGATAATTGCTAGTGTGTTATATGTTCATCTTTGCATTTTGATCAGTGGTTATTACCTATAATAAATTGTTGACACTCACTATGTGTTAAATGCAATCACCCAACATTTTGACCTTGTAGATTTGAAAACTGATGACCAGTTAGGGTTGTTCTAGACTTCTAGTAGTAGGTATGATCAAACTTAAACTCCTAAGTGAGTAGAATTGCATCCAAATGATCGAAAAGATCAAATTGTATTCAAATACCTTGGACTGATAAAAAAACATGACTCAAACCATTTTAAACCATATTTTAGTGGAGACTAAGATAGGGTCGTGCCCTATCCTCCAATTGTTGGACCCCCGGTTGCTCAGGTCCATGATTCCAATGTGTAGGGCTTTGCCTATAAAGACTAAAATATGGAGTTACGCGTTCGAGGGAACACGTAGCAGTTTGCTCACTTATGTTCTCTCCTACTATTCTTAGGAGACTGTTGACGTTTTATTCTATCGTTTTTAAGAGACCATTACTATTTTATCCTACCGATCTTAGAAGACCGTTGTTATTTCCTTCTGAATGAACTACAAGACCGTTGGATCATTTGATATATCTTGAACCGAGTCAGCCTGATAGGTTTTTAGTTGGCCTGAGAAAAATAATATAAGTTTATTGTGATATTGCCCTAAACTCTCATGTGCTCAATTTGAAATTGAGTAAGCTATGAGTATGGTATTTCGAGTTTTGATGAATAAGCTTTCGAAGATGTTTAGAAGGCAAACTACTATTTAAAATTTATTTCCGTTTTATAGTAGTTTAACTGCTTTTATTATTGTTGGATGCATGTAATGACTGGCATAATAACCATTTAAGTAGTTAAGACTCTGATCATCCAATGGGGCATCTTCATATGTTGCTCTTGAGATTATATTTGTACTTATTATATTTTATTCAAATGATATAATCGTGGGATTATGAGATTAAATTGTAATGAATTTGCAAATTAATGAACGAAATTATTTTGTGAAAATTGTGAATTCTAGTGCTTTTGATGTTAATGATATAATAACTGATCTCATTTTGTCACTGAAAAATAATACTAAGGATGACTGCAGCATTACTAGTATCTATTTTCGAGCCTCAAAATAGAGAATGTTACACATACATACATATGTGTGTCAACTAATATTATATTAAACATATATATAAGTGGTAATTAACCAATTAATGGTCCAACTAAAATAATATATCTATATATTCACCATTTTTGACTTTTTTTTTTAAATTCACTCTTTCACTTCGTCAAATGCACATAATCCAACAACTACAACATCCCAACCTGTATTAGACTAGTATTAATTCGTCTTTAATGTGTTAAATTAATTATTATTACAATATTAAGGTGTATATAATACAGATTGTTACATTTATTCACCTTATACATTACCTATCATTCTTTGATGATTCCCTTGCTCTGATAACAACTGTTAGGATTCTAATGATCAAAGCTAATTTTGAGCAAAAAATAATCAACCAAGGATTCGAAATCACCATTGTAATGACAAATAAATCAAACATAACAATGAACAATTATAAAAAGAAACAACTATAGCAAGAACACACAAATTTGAACTCAACTTTTCCTTTATTACTTGAAACTAAAGAGAGATAGGAGATACTACGATTAACTACACATATTTTATAGTGAAGAATCAAAATTCCTAACCATTGATACAAGAGAATTAGTTAATATAGAAAAAATGTGACCGTGTATGGTTTGAAATTGAGATTTGAGTTCTACGTTTTCAATATGCATGTCAAATGATGTTGGAATAAGTTTTTGGTTAGTCTTAATCATTCCAATGAAGGGGAGAATGTCAAAGAAGAATAGTTTTTTAAATCCCGAAATGTGGAAAATATGAAGAAAAAAAATCATTTTAAATTTCGTATATTAAAACCATTTTTCAAATCGACGTTTTGCACTCATTTATCCGCTCTCGTGCATTTTAGAATGCATTATTGAAAACGCAAAATGCAGAACTCATTCTCAAACAAAACACTACCAATATTTTATTTTATTCTCTCAGGATTGTTTGCTAATAACCTTTAACTGCAGCTAAGTAGGAGTAGGATGAAGTAATTCTGACATCTCTAGAATTAGATAGGCTCTGATTCAACATTTATCAAAAATTGACCTGAAATGGGCTAATTTTTGGTCTTCGGTGGACTGCCTAAAACGAAGTAGCCAACTGGCACTATACACTGCCTTTTGCCACACATGTTGAATCAATTGGCTCGGATAAGCCAATCAACTGAACTAGGCCAAAATGACCTATTTCTTTTTTGCCTTCGTACCTCTAGAAATCTAGGCTTAAGAGAGCCGACTACCTTGATTATTCTAGTCGACTAACCTGTTTCAGCTCGCCTCTGCTGCTTCGCATCTTCAACACAACTCCAAACGACACACCATTTTCACCATTGAAATCCCGAGATCATCATCATTGGCATACGTCGGATCCCAAATTTTTTGACAATAACAACTTCCAAAACATCAGATTCATCATTATAAAACTAGGTGTTTTGCCTTGCGTGTCTTGTAAAAACAGAATGTGGAAGTGCGTATACACAAAAGCAAAGCCAAAGGTTTAATGAAGTTGTGCACTGTATACATCGGCAATTGGCGCAGAAGCTCCTGTTTACTAAAAAGAACTGAAGGAGAAGTATCTACCTGTGTTTTTGACTGCATAGAAGGAAAAAACAAGGTAAAAAAGATAAACATTATAAATAAATTATAAACAATGCATGAGATCCTCTGCCTCCATGTCTCTCATATCAATCACATCCATCCAATGAATTTAGTTGATTAATGGAAATATGGGATGGGATGGATAGATAAAAAATGATGATTTAGGAACATGCGATCTCAATCCTTTGAATATATTAAATCCAATGATAGAAGTGCAATGTTATTTGTATAACTCACTTACCTAAAGATGAAGCATTGACTGTATATTTTATATGTATATGGTAGTTGCTGCAGTGAGAGATATAGAAGTTTTCAGCCGTTGATTTTCAGAGGCTTTACAAAAGTGTTTAGATTCTGCATCTGAGAAAAAGAGAGTCAAAATTGAAGTTTAGCTGTTTTTGTTATGTATATCTAAAAGAAGATCGTTGAAGGAAAAATGATTTTGGATAAGGCACCATTAAAACAGTGTTTTAAGGAAAAACTTGAATGATGACAGCAAAGAACAAATTACAACTTTCTCTTTAGAAGAAATAATGAAACAGCATTTTTACACCTTTTCAAAATATTAGGCCCCGTTTGACTTGTCGTTTTTAGTTTTGTGTTTTCGTCTATACAAAAACGCGTCCGTTGTATGTATAGTTGAAAAACAAACAATTTTGAAAAATGAAATTAACATATAAAATAGAAAACAAGTTTATTTTATTTTTCGCGTTTCGAGATATAATAAAAGCATGGAGAACAATTAAACTCTTTCGTTGTCTGTTGGTCGTCCCAACGGCTAAGAATTATAAATCTTCTCTCTTATTTCTTGCTATTTCTTAGTGCAAGTTGAAAACACAAAACTCAAAATACAAAATGAAACCAAACGGACCCTTAATAAAGTTATTCCCTGTGAAATTTTCCGTAAAGAATACATTTCCTTTTTCTACAATCTAAAGGTGAAAAAAATATTCATTTTCTCAAACGTTTGAGAATATATATATATATATATATATATATATATATATATATATATATATATATATATGTTCAGAAAATAACCTATTGCGAAAATAGGCTTCGGTTCAAACTATTTACAAAAATAGGCTTCGTTTTTGCCCCAATACTTTGCAAATGCGCGTTTATGAAATCCGCATATGTAATTATTTTTAAAGCGCATTCCATATATGCGCACTAAGGTAATTCCTTAGGGCGCACATATGGAATGCGCATTAAGGGGACACGAGCTTTAACAGCCAGTCCCCTACTTTCTCCCTCATTTCTTTCCATTTTTCAATTTTTCCCAAAATCTTAAACCTAAACCCATCCCCAAAATCAAAATCCAACTTCAATTTGCCTCTTGTTTCAATCAATTTTCTTCAAATGGAAGGCACAACTTCATCTTCACAAGTGATAGGTGCATATTCATCTTTAAATTTGTGATTTCATTAATAATTTCAATTTTTTGTAATTTGTTATTTGAATAGTTGGTTGTTTTTTTTGTTGATCTAACATCGTAATGTACATGTAATTGTCATGAAGAAGTTATTGTAGATGATCATTTCCAAATTTATGACAATTTTTTCCTAAATTCTAAATAATTTTTGGCGTCATTTTTGTGTAGATTTAGAACCCGGACCCGTTGATAAAAGTGTGTTGTATTTGCAAGCAAGTCATAGAAGTGAAAATGAACCACTTGTGAGAGGTACAAAATTGGTAATCCCGACCGACCGGTCTAGTAAGTTAAAGTTAATTGATTGTAAAGATCCAAGATTTGAACTACACTTAAAAGAAGCCGGATTTTGGAAAGCAACGCAAATAAACTATATTAGGCTCGATCACCATTTAATTACGGCTCTTTGTGATAGATGGAGACCGAAAACAAATACATTTCATTTTAGAATAGGTGAGATGAATATTACTCTTGCCGATGTACATCATATGTCAGGGATACAAACTAATGGTCAACCAATCTATGTTGAAAATCCGGGTATAGATTATATGGAGTTGTTTTCGGAGTTGTTGGGTGTAGTTGTTCCGGAGGATGAAAGAAAATGGATTTATGATGTTAGCATGATTTGGTTTAGAAATGTTTTTAAAGAATCACTTAGGCAAGGGGCGACCGAAATTGAGATTTTACAACGTAGTCGTGCGGTGTTTTTGATTTTATAAACTCCACATTATTCACGGATCATTCTAAAGGCCGTTGTTCATTGAAGTTTTTACCATTTCTAAGAAATTTGAAGGAATGTACACTTTATTCATGGGGTGGCGCTTTACTTGCGTATTTGTATAACGAATTGAGTGAAGTTACGCTTAAAAAATCAAATACGTTATGCGGTTGTATGTTGTTAATTCAACTTGGTCATGGACACATATAGCTATCGGTCGTCCAGATGTGTCCGAAACCTGCTTTTTTAAAATTTGCTTTAATGTGTCGGATGCAATAGCGGTGGTGATGTGTAGCCGGCCAACCTTCACGGAGAGCACGAGGAATTCCTTTCAAACGATCACTAACAAATGTAATGCATCTACGTTGCAACGAAGGAATATGCTCCCACATTCATCGGAAAAACCAACACCAAGTGTTCCATGCTTCTTTGATTACCTTGATTCTTTGATCAAATAGTTGTATCTAGGAATCTTCAATCAAATCTTCAATTAATTTGCTGATTTTGGGGATTTTGGATTTGGGGATGGGTTTAGTTTTAGGGATTGAACAAAAATTGAAAAATGAGGGAGAAAGTGGGGGACTGGCTGTTAAAAGCTCGTGTCCTCTTAATGTGCATTCCATATATGCGCACTAAGGAATTTCCGTAGTGCGCATATATGAAATGCGCTTTAAAAATAATTACATATGTTCATTCCATATACGCGCATTTGCAAAGTAGTGGGGCAAAAACGAAACCTATTTTTGTAAATGGTTTGAACCGAAGCTTATTTTCGCAATAGGTTATTTTCTAAAGCCTATTTCAAAATTTTGTCCATATATATATATATATATATATATATATATATATATATATAATCACCATTGTCGACCTCGAAGATGTTCGACATGCTACTTGATCACGACGCTGCATCAATAAGCAGTGCCAAAGTAATGGAAAAGTTTAGTGCCGACACCAACGACGCCGACTCTTATCAACCTTGGCATCGCATTTCATCAATAAAGTCAAAGAACTCTGGACAATATCAGTGCCGTCAATCACCCATTGGGTTAGGTGGGCTTGCATCACGAAGCAATGTCGAATATAATCTGTATCGTAAGTTATCAAAGAAAGTAAGGATATCGAGCATGATCGACGTCGCTCATCGATGATACCGCACTTCATCAATTATTGAATGTTACCACATGATAATACCGAGAATCATAGTTGCCTAAGCTATATTGGATGAAGCCGCCTCCTATCAACGTCGCATCTCATTGTTGTCGTGCCTAATCAATGTTGCCATCCACTTAATAGGTGATGTCGTGCGCCATTGTCGTCAAAAGAAGTCTATGGCCGACGCTGCTCCAGTAGCGCTGCTTGAAGTTAATAACGACGTCTTCGAGGTCGCCACCATTTCATACTGCCATTCATCTATGATGTTAATAATGATGTCACATCTCCATGATGTTGCTTCAATACCAACGTCGCCGCTCCTTAAAGTTGTCCTCCAAGAACCACCCATCATTAGGTCGTTAACGATCAAAGCCGCCATTTTACAATGATGGTAACGAATGTCGTCAATGACTACAGAGGCTACACATGCGATGTTGATGGTGAACACCGTTAATGTCCAAAGAAGCTATCAATGCCGTAAATCCTTAATGCCACTTTCAACTAATGTTGCGACAATCAATCAAGAGCGTTTCAGCACATAAGATCAACGATGCTGAAAGCCATCAACATTCACAAGATCTATCAAGACCGACGTTCTGAAGAATGATATGGCTTCATTGCACCATAAGCAATGTCGTTCCTTATCGATGCTAAATACTATCAAAACAACATCAAAGCTCAACCCCGCAATGTCGATACCAATGTCGTGAGACATTGTTGACGCCGAAGAACAACGATGCCGACCCAAAGCTACAATGTCGCTCACCTACCCCTACAAATAAGACCCTAAAGGGTTGAAGGAGGAGCGAATTATTCTTATCTCTTTTCTTACATTTGTCACTTTATAATCCTAAATCAGTTTGAGGATTTTGACTGATTGTAACACTCAAACTTTGTACACTGAGGGATTGAATATTGAACTAGGGCATAACATATTTGATGTACTTTGTGACTTGCATATCGACTTGGCTTGACTTGTAATTTGCATATCGACTTTGTTCTTATATGACTTTCGATATGATCACAACCTTGCTATTCGATGCACAATTGAACTACCATGGGCTTGATATTGAGCATGCTTTGTCTAGCATTGCCTTAACCATCCTCAACCAAGACACCCTTCCCTACGCTTTTGGGGTTAACGAAGAAATTCGCTAACATTTTGACGTTAGAATGAGGGCTTGAACCTTCGTCTCCGTTACAACCCTAAGTGAAACTACCCTAGCTTGCAGCTTTAGGGCTTAAAGAACTTTGCCTCTACCAAGCATATTCCATTCCAAGCTAACCTACCTAGGATTTTTAACACCGATTAACCGCATCAGCTAAGTTTTGCTTAGTCATACCAACTAATCGTATTAAATTTTCCGAATAAGGGTCCTCTAAATAAGAAAGGACAAGTGACTCCATACAATCCTGGAAAATGGAATTTAAATCCCTTCAATATTGGGCCAACACCAATATTTGCCCTGGGTAGGCAAAACAAGAATAATAGCATATTCTTGAAAATCAGGAAGAGATTCAACTTAAGGCCAAGGGGACCATCTTTGAAAAAGAAATAGAATGAGACTTCAATCAATTCACTAGAAAGTGGGGAGGTGTGCTTGATCAATCCTACGAAACAAATAAAGCACAAGACCCGCTAAAAAGGAAACTGACCATCGAGAGTGAAGGGTCTATCACAAGCAACAAAAGAGTCAAGCATTAATCGAAAGGGTCATTTCCCAAAAAACGACTTCCTAAAAATTGCTCTTACTACTTCTTATGAGAATATATATCTTTTGACTAAAGACAAGCTCAACTATTGGTCTTCACAGAAGAAGCGTCCAAAGAATGAAAGGTATCTCAAAGGACTATACTGTTACTATCATCGAGCAATGAACATGACATAGATCAACGCCGAAGCTTGAAGGGCCTGATCAACAATTTCCTATGGTAGGAAAAGCTCAACGAGTTTGTACAAAGATGTTAAATCAGCCATCAATAAAATGAGATCTTTTGAACGAAATAAGTGTATCTACATGGTTGAGAAGTAAAACTCTCCTAAAATAATGGAAAGCCTAAACTACTGTCTAAGATGACAGTAAGGAGCTAAAGCCTTTGTCCCTTACTAAGATGGCAAGGACAAAGCACCTTCCAGTCTTTAGTGCCGTCATCAAAGGTCTCACTAAAGCGTCTCTTAGAGGGAGGATGAGTAAGCGTTTGGCCTGCCCAAAGCGTCGAACCAGCCTTCAGTGCTGTCATCAAAGGCCTCACTGAAGGGCCTCATAGAGAGAGGTTGGGTAAGTCTTTGGTTCAGCTTAAAGATAGTTAGCCAAACGCACTAGACAAAGCCTTTAGTGTTGTCATCAAAGGCCTCACTAAAGCGCTTCTTAGAGGGAGGTCGGATAAGTCTACGGTCCTGCTTGATGATGCTGATCAAACGCTCCGGACAACAAAACCTAAACCATCACTTAAGACGGTGATAAAGGATTCGATCCAAATAGAGATCATTACCTAATATGGTGCCGAACAAATCAATCAAAATCAAAGCCCAGTAGCGGTTCAAATCAATCTTGTGGAGGAAGATCTATCAAAAAACAGAGCCAACTAGCGCTCCAAGTCAAACAATCTTCTAGAGAAATATCCATCAAATATGAGTCATTTGTGCTCCTCAACAAACACAGTCTTCAATTACCATATAAGGAGTTCTGGTCTTCTTCTATTATTATTACTGGATAAGGATTTCTGGTCTTCTATTATTGCCAGATAAAAATTTTTGGTCCTCTATCTATTGCCAGACTGAATTTTCCGGCTTTCTGTCTATTACCGGATTGATATTCTGGGATCTATTGCCAGATTGGTTTTCTGGTCTTGTCGATTGCCGGATTGGTTTTCTGGTCTTCTGTCTATTGCCGGATTGGTTTTCTAGTCTTCTTTTAATTGCCGGATTGATTTTTCGATCTTCGATTAATTACTGCCAAAGGTTTTTTTTCAATTTACCAACAGACAAATAGAATGCTTTACGAAGGTATTACTTCGACGATAGGATGTACCAAATCAACTCTCAATTTAAGTTCATTTAACGGACATCTCCATCACAAGACAAGCTAATGAATATTATGGAAAAGCAACTCCTTGTATCAAATTCCAAAGAGCTCAATAAGCAAGGTTCTTAGATCTCTTAACAAGCAGAATTTGATCTATACATCAAAAGCTCAAAATATAAAAGAGGCAAGACATTAATTGTCAAGCAATTTCAAGTAAGAGCCATATTCGATTCAAGGCTGCATATCTTACATTAAAGGTGACATTTGTTCAATTACAAATTTGTTTACAATTTAATACACTATGTACAAAGTCACATGTGCAAAAACTGGATCACAAAGGATCTATTTCAAAATCTGCAAGCTACAAGTCAAAACCTTAAGCCAACTTCTTTATATCTTCAAAACCGGCGATGAGTCGGTGATGTGACGGATTGCTAAACTTAAGAGTTGTTTAAACTTCCTCTCTTTTCGCTGAATAGCGTTTGAATCATCAATCAACGTAATCTGAATATTTAGTACATGATCAAGAGTTTTATTCGCTCCCTTCAAAATGTTGATCTTACCTTTCAGTTTCTCAATTTCTTAATCGGAGGTGTATTTTTCATGCTCAAATCTCTCAACCTTAGTTTCATAAACATTAAGGTAAGTAGAAACCTTATCTCTCCGCTGTCCATTAAGAAATTACACACATTCAAACCTAACTCTTTGACTCCATTTAGCAATTTTGTTATCATCCAAGCTTGAATGAGGATTTAAAAGAGCGGAAAACCTTCCTTGATGAGTTGGAGTAGAAAGACTAGATTCGCCTCCACTTGCAACAAGTTCTAGAGATTGACAGTTCTTCTGACTTTTCAGCAATTGCACTTCAAGGTCCAAACTTCTTGATGTAATCGAGCAATTTCAGCATCGGGCTCGGTGTTTTGAGAAGAAAGATTAGATTGGCTAATAACGTCTATTTTCATTTTCAATCTTTGAATTCCTACATCCTTTTCTTTAATTTGTTTTCCAAATTGACATTCACCTCTTTCACACCTCAAATATGGACCTTAATTTACAATATTTGTCATGTCAATTCTACGCGTCAAGATTATCTGGAAATTTTAAAGCTAGAGTGCCCTGTGATGAGCGTTTCTTCTCAAACTTTGCCATAAGCCTGTCCTTAACAGAGTCGATGCAAGCAAGGATATTTGTGTTAATGGATACAAGGGTCAATTGCTTTTCTTAACAAAAAGTAGGAAAGAAAACTTAATATATGAGAGAAGTGCCTTTTTCATTAAATAACAAGAGTTTACAAACAATAAGGAAATCTGAATTACATCACAATTCCGCTTCTGAACATTCAACAACTAATTAAAATTTCAAAACAGTGGTTTTGGCATTTTCAAATGACCGAACATATAGGGTAAGAACGAAGTCAAAAGAAGCTTTAATCCTTTCTAAGTGTTAATGGGAGAAAATTGATAACAGTCTTATTCCTCGACTGGAGAGCTAGCATGATCACATACCATATTGGTGTAATAAGTTCGAGTTTCACTCAGTAATTTATCTTTTTCAACACACAAGAAATCGAAGCAAAACTGAGGAAACCGCACGTAGACTTCTTGTAGGTCTCTAAGAAAGCAGCGTCTTGCTAATTGCAATGTCTTGAGAACTAAGGATTTTTCTTTAAAATCCTTTTTTAATTTGACATATTTACTCAAGAGTTTCATGCGAATGGGACTGCTTGAGATTTCTTTAATCTATATGATATATTAAAAGTAGACTGGTAATAGTAAAGCTAAAACGGTAAATTTCATAAGCTGTTCAAGTTACAATTATACAATCATTCGGTTTCATACAAGATTGATTTCTTATAAAAATCAGAAATAAATCTATTCCTATCATATTTAAGTTTTACGGAGAAAAGGCAACGAGAAGAAAGAGAAATAGAGGCAACTCTCGAGAGATTCCAACATGCCCTGAGATGGGGATCGGACCCGTGTTCATCCAAGTATCTACGATGAAAGCGTCTGAGCAAATCTCGCAGTTGTCGTCTAAATAGGAAAAATCAACAAATATTCCTTTAAGAGTAAACATTGTAGAGAAATTCTTCCAATACGCTCCTATCGTCAATCAACATCCAAAAGAGAGTCGTTAGTTTTGCATTTTCCACTAAAAGTCTACCTCGCTATAGGCGTGCCTTCTCCATTCGTGGAATAACTTGTCTCTCTTTGAAAAATCTTAATTTTGAGACGCTGGCTGTGAGATTCTTGCATTTCTCAGACAACTCATTATACTCTTTTAGTTGTCTATCTAACTCTCTGTTCAATTGATCTATTTCTATTTATTTCTTTTCAAGCATAACATCATAATGATATTTTGATTTTCTCCTTAACTAAAATAGTCAGCATGTTAACCAAGAGCTATTGGGTAATCTAAGATCTTTCAATAAAGAAATCCATACCTGAGAGAGTGGAACCGAATACGAAGGAGTTTGTTCCTTCCTTTTTAGGTTGTGGCTTTGAGGAACGTTGTCCTTCTGGAGAGAACCTTCATTTGGAGAATCGGGAGTTTCAGTAATGTCTGCTGTCGAATTTGGGTTAGTACCTCCCGATCCATCCTTCCCGTCTGCCGATTCAGAGAGACCTTTTCCCTCGCCACCGCCATCGTCATCATTATCGTCGTCGTCGTCATCATCATTTTGGCTACTATAATTATGGTCATCGTCATTCTTGTTGTTGTCATCATCATCCCCATCCTCATTCGATTTTGTCTCTTCGTCGGCCGAGGGGTCGTCAAAAGCCAATAGTTTCTTGGCATCCATCTCTTCCTCCTTGGATGATTCTTTTCCGGATGCTCGTATTTCCTCCAATGTAGCTTTGAATTTCTTTTTAAACTTTTCATTCTAAGCTGGAGGAAGAGATGTGAAGTCTAGATCTAGACATCTCTAGATATTATTGGCATATGCTATGAAAAGTGCATTCTCGTAGGATTTCTCGATAATGGTATCGAGAATTGAATCAACAAAGAGAGACACCTATCGATTTGCATCATTAATTATGCTAGTTGATTTGTTCAAGAGAACTCTTTTCCTTCACAATTTCTCCTTTAAAAATCCGTTCTCCTCTACGAGTTTGGCCTCCTTCATACCGGCATCCTCAAGCTTCATCTCTAAAGCTTTCACTTTATCATTTAAAATTTGATTAGCACTTCTTTCTTCATTAAGTGAAGTTTTCACTTCGTCAAGTGAAGTGGCAAGTTTCTCTTTCTCGTTTACAGCCTCATCCTTTGCAATCGTAATGTCAATTATGTGGTTATTGAGCAAAGAGACATGCTCCTGAGCTTGGAAACTTCACTGGAAGATGCTGAGGTATCATCTTGAATTTGGAACATATGCTTAGCCGCCTAAAAAGTGACAGGTATGAATTAAAATGTTATGAAGAATGTAAAGAACCTGAGACAACCAAAAGAAAAGGATACGTACCGATAAAAGCTGCTTGAGAATAGCAAAGTGGTGGTCTTGAGAATAAGATGAAGGTTGTGGTGGTTTAAGAGCAATAAAAGATGGAGACTGGACGACCAGCTGAAGAAAATTGTCGAAATTACTAGCAGGGGCTGGAGATTGAGATTTGGAAAGAAGCAGACCTTCGGAAGAGATACACAACCCAAGTCCTCATAAAGACGGTTCAGTTCCCCAGGAGTACCCAGGAAAGTAATATGAAAAAGTGGGTTCTGAGACTGCTCCTTTTCAGTTGTTTGATGAGCTTTTCCCTAGAAGGCCAAGGTTTAGCGCCTCAGGGCTTGAATCGATATCCACAAATGATTCTTCCTCCACGATAATAGAGGAATACATACCCTCACCTTAAGCTTCTTGTGAGGAGTGGGAGCAGCAGCGGAATCATCGCTTAGTTTCCTTTTTATGGATTTAAATGAGCTAGCACTAACATCTCTGAGAGATTAAGATTCAGGAGCTTGGGTCAAAGTGGAAGTATCATCTTTACCTTTCTTTTCTTTGGAAACTTCATTTATGATCTCCTTCTCCATAGAGACAGCTACTAAATAAGGCGGTCTAGTCTAAAACAAAAACAAAAGTTAATAAAATTATAGTGTTAAGAGCTATATACTACCTATATTAAGACTTACCCGCAAAATGAAGTTGAACTGGAGAAGAAATCTAGAAAGCATTACGGTTGTTGATAACCAACGATCACTTTCTCTGGCATTTCCTTTCATCATTGGAGGCTGTATTATATGGTTGTCTTGAATCAATGAGCAACGACAAAGGTTTACATCCATTAGGAGAATGAGCCTGTCACATATTTTCTTGGATGTTACAGTTAGCGACTTGGCGATTTCGCTACCAGTGGAGCTTAATTTCTTAAGGACCGGATCTAAAAAGAAAAATGTTTGTTGTAAGGAAGCAATAAATATAGTATAAGCAACGGAAAACAGGAGCGTACTGATAGCGGAGAAATTCCCCTAATCTTCGAGTAGCACCTAACATAGAAAAACTAGTTTTCCTACCCTTTAGTTTTATTTACTGCATTAATGATCAAGCTTTTTGGATGGAAATGAATGCGATAGAGAGGATTGCCTAGCTGCTCACCCAACCTAGCAAGGCCGGCTACGACATAGAGAATTTCAGCACCAAGAGAGGGAAAGCTTCCCTAGCTAGAATATCTAAACAAGTCAAATAAGTATATGAATTGGGAGTTAATTGGATTGGGGCGACATTTAGGTGTTCCAAGAATGTTAAAAAAAAGTCTGGAAAAGGAAGATGTGTTGAGTGTCATACGTGATTCGGGGTAAAAGAGAAATCCTTCTGGAGAATTGTTGATTCTGTCAGAAGGACCGGCTGGAATAGCTTCAATACTTGTGATGTCAAACTGCTTAAGAATCCACTTTTCCTTGAGTGGTAATATACGACAAATGAAGGAGATAATCTTCTTTCTTGGTAGAAGAGGAAGTTTTAGAACTTGTACTAGTCTTTTTGGAGGACTCCTTGCTTATCTTTGAGTCTTCTAGGAGTGTAAACGGGTCGGATCAGACCGAATGAAGGTGCGTCCTAGTCCTATCCTTTAAGAGATTCAGACGGACGCTGACTGGACAAGCATTAAGCTCGGACATTGTTCGTACGAGTTGGACAACAGACGGACAATATTAGGACAATAGGAAAGCATCAGACATTTTCGAACGAACATTTTTTCTTGTTCTAATTCATATTCTAAATGAGAATCGTACAGGCACGCACCAGATACCTTATAACCTCGGACCGAGCGGACGTCAGAAAACCGTACAAAATTTACAACCCTAGAGCCTTCTACCTATCTGCCAGGTGATGTTATTCCAAATTTAATAAATAATAATACTCATATTATATGAAAGAATCACTAGATGCTAAACTAAAAATTATTATCTAACTAATCGACCAATTAATGGTATCAAAATGTCTTAAGTGTAAATATAATACCATCTTTGCTACGAGTCAATAACCCTTAAACGGAATATAATGAATCTGTTAACAAACTTGAACTTTAAGAAAGAAATTCTTTAGGGAAGTGTATAAAAATTGAATAAGAGTTAACATGTAGCGTCAATAAGTCTACGTCTACATCAATGTTGAATGTCACATAATCATATGATAAAACACTAATTAACACCGCAACTATAGCAATGCTGAAGAAATAAGGATGTCGACATTAATGAATGGCGGCAACATCAGTTGGTAATGCGCTAAACAGTTAAATAACTTGTAATATGTTAAATCGATAAGGTCGTGAGTAATGACATTGAATGAGGCTCAGTTTATATTGTCAAAAGTTGCTACGGACCAATAGCAACAAACAATAGGATTGTCAGTATCAAATCGTAACTCCCTAAATCAATGTCGAAAATAAGCGACCTCATTTGTTACTAGTGTCAGCGTCAAAGTTAGGTAATGTTGCATATAGTCAGTGTAAATTTTAGGAGGTTTGTCACACCTCATCTCGTTCATTAACGATGTGAAAGTCTCGCGACGTAAATGTCAAGCTACTAGGATAACAAGATGATATAAGGTTTTATTAACGGCGAGTATCACAGCAATACCAAAAACCATTAGCGCTGATCACATTGATAATGTCGTAAATGATCAATGTCGACACAGTGAGTCTGTATCGGGCTTCGAGTCTAATGAATTAACCTCTTATCAATAAGCCTAGAATATATCTGGTTTTATACTAACATCGATTGACATCAAAACCCATACATACGAAATAAAAACCTATTGCTAATTTAATCCAGATCGGTTATCATTCTGGTTAATAATTATTGAAACTTTGTGATTAAAACCTAACGCCAATTTAAAACCAGGAAAAGCCCAAATTAAACCCCAACGGCTATTTAAACACGGAATCCTCTAAGTTAAGTAAATAATTTGAGTTGACATGAAGCAGATATCGTACCTGAATGATGATTTGAGTACTTGGAAATTAGAGTATTTTTAAGTTTTTTTTGAGAATTTTGATTTCTTGTTTAAGTTTGCGATCGCAGGTAGCGGAATGGCAAAGAGGGAGCTTGACTATTTATAGAAGAAAAAAAGAACGAGCTGGCATTGTTGATTCAATTCAAATAAACGGTTCAGAACTGCTTGGGATACCAATAGAGAGCAAATTCAGTGTCGACAATGTTGACTTAAAAAGTCAATGACTCCTCTACACTAGGAGACAAATGTTATCATCATTATCGACCTCGAAGATGTTCGACATGCTACTTGATCACGACGTCGCATCATAAGTAGTACCAAAGTAATGGAAATGAGTTAGGCCGACACCAACGACGTCGACTCTCATCAACGTTGGCATCGTATTTCATCAGTAAAGTCAAAGAACCCTAGACAATATCAGTGCCTCCAATCACCCATAGGGTTAGGTGGACTTACATCACGAAGCAATGCCAAATGGAATCAGTATTGTAAGTTATCAAAGAAAGTAAGGATCAAAAGCATGATTGACGTCGCTCATTGATGATACCGCACTTCATCAATTATTGAATGTTACCACATGATGATACCAAGAATTATAGTTGCCTAAGCTATACTGGATGAAGCCGCTTCCTATCAACGTCGTGTCTCATTGATGTCGTGCTTAATCAATGTTGTCATCCACTTAATAAGTGATGTTGTGCGCCATTATCGCCGAAAGAAGCATATAGCTGATGCTGCTCGAAGTTAATAACGTCGTCGTCGATGTCACTACCATTCTACTATATCGTCATTCATCTATGATGTTAAATAATGATGTCGCATCTCCATGATGTTGCTTCAATACCAACGTCGCTGCTTCTTAGAGTTGTCCTCCAAGAACCACAAATCATTAAGGTCGCTGACGATCAAAGCCGTCGTTTTGCAATGATGGTAATGAACATCGTTAATGACTACAGAGGCTACGCATGCGATGTTGATAATGAACACCATCAATGTCCACAGAAGCTATCAATATCTTAAATCCTTAGTGCCGCTTTAAACCGATGCTGCCGACAATCAATCAAGAGTGTCTCGGTACATATGATCGACGATGCTAAAAGCCATCAACATTCACATGATTTATTAAAGCCGACGTTCTGAAGAATATTATAGCTTCATCGCACCATAAGCAATGTCGTTGCTTATCGATGCCGAATACTATGGAAGCAACATCAAAGCTCAATTGCACAACGTCGAAGTCAATGTCGTGAGACATTGTTGACACCGAAGACCAACGATGCCAACCCAAAGCTGCAATGCCACTCACCTACCCCTATAAATACAACCCTAGAGGGTTGAAGGAGGGGCGAATCATTCTTACATCTCTTCTTACATTTTTCACTTTGTAACCATAAATCAATTTGGGGATTTTGACTGATTGTAACAAGCAAACTTGGTACACATAAGAGATTGAATATTAAACTAAGGCATAACATATTTGATGTACTTTGTGACTTGTATATCGACTTGGCTTGACTTGTAACTTGCATATTGACTTTGTGCTTACATGACTTTCGACACGATCACAACCTTGCTATGATGCACAATTGAACTATTATGGGCTTGATATTAAGCATACTTCGTCTAACATTGCCTTAACCATCCCTCAACCAAGACAACATTCCCTGCACTTTTGGGGTTAACGAAGTAATCCGTTAACACACACACACACATATATAATGGTTTTTTAATGTTCTACCTCTAAAACTTCAAATTTGTAAAATTTTAATAATACAAAGAGAAATGTAAAAAAGTATTTGGTCAATGAATATTATATATTCAAACTGACACGTTCCTCTTAGAGCGTCTTCAAGAGCATCAAATTCAGTCTGAATATTTATAGCGATGGGAAAACTAAATATTAAGACTAATATTCAATTTTCAATTCAGAATGTTGAATTTGATGTGAACGCTTATTTAATAAGCATATGAATTCAAACACCTAATTAATAAGCATCTAATAGTTAAGCATCTATTAAATAAGCGTCCGACTTCAATCTCTTATTTAATAAGAGTTTAAAGTTAAGCACTTATTAACGAGCGTCTAGCATCAACCACTCATTAAATAAGCTTCTATTTGATGGACGTTTTAATATTCGGGGAATATTAGATTGAATCCATTGGAGATGTTGTCACCAATAGTTATATACTTCAAATTGTTCCTTTACTTGATCACGCCTTTTATCCAAAGATAGAAGGGGGAAAATAGAGGGTTCCTTAACAATCATCTACCAAATTAGAGTCAAAAAGAACTGTTTTAACATATTGTAAGAATTATACATACTTGATTCGATATAGAATGGTTTTCCACATTGGCATCTTCGTGTTCCAGTCCAAGATAATGTTCAAGGGTTCCATTACCAACATAACTCTGAATTTTTGCAATAATATAAATTAGCATGAAAAATATTTAAGTGTAGTTAGGGAAAAAACTGATTATTTTTTTATTAAAACTAATTTGGAGAACCTGAAAAAGAGAAACGATAACAGTTGAATCTTGAACATAAGCATGTTGATCATGAAATACAATAGCAAAGCCCCACTGGAAGAGACGATGTAAATAGCATGAGAACTACTGAACAGGACTGAAATAGAGGGTAATAATGAGGTAATTCTTACTATTGTCTAATGTCCATATAATAATAGACACAAATGCAGGGTGTATTATTTCCCTACCTACAGACAACGGTGTACTCATGTGCCCTATAACATAGGTAAGAATTATGCTCCCAATGATAGAGAGGTTAAAACCAGCTTTACCTTAGAACATCCATCAGCAGATATCTGTAATTTCCTATAGATCCGAGGTTTTAGATCAGCTAAGGTCTCTTTTTCACGGGCAATCATGCAAAATGGATCTCCAAAAGGCTGGACTTAGCATTGCCAGAAATAAATAAACAGTGAAACAGCTTTAATATGTTGTAAGAAAGAACGATGATCTCTAATGCAGACTATGTACACAATTCTTAAATCATAAAAGTTAGAAATACCTTGAAATAGGACAAAACATATTAAAAAATATTGCAACATGGACAACAGCTGAATCACATATTCAAAACTAGTGCAAGACATGTGGTTTCGCACATGGTCTATATTGAATAACTTACGTATGAATTTAGTGTTTGATTCAAAGTATTGCATATACAAGTGTGTGTATCTATCCCTCGTCAAAATTAGAATATTGCAACCATGCAGGATTGAATGATAATTTTGAAGGTGAAAATGACCAAGCAGATATATTAATAAGAGGATGAATATTATGAAGAAACAAAGGACTTCAATAAAAATGTTGATAAGAAGATTAAGGGAAATTAATGGGTGAATTATATCCGTAGAATTGAAAAATAGATGACCAAACTCATGGGACGCATGAATTTGAAATTTAAGCTTTTTGTAAAATAACTTGACTAGTCTTATAACTATTATACTGGAAATTAGGCACGCACATTTCTTACAAACTTATTAGACGGTGGTCCCCTTTCTAAAACCTAGTTTTAGATACTCCTCTCTAAATTTTGGAATTATTATTATCTTCATATATTTTTTAGAATTTTGATATATTGTTTGTTATTATTTCCAAAAAAACAGTCAAATTTTGTGTCTTTGCAACGCAGATCAAAAATGTAAAAAATGATGGAAAGAAAATTTGTTGAAAATAATCTGAGGGGTGTTTGGTGGAATACATTTTTTAGAGGGGACCACCATGCATTCTTAAGTTAAAAGAATGATGTGTTAAAAATCGTGACATTATCATATTAGGTGGGTGAACTGTTACACAAATTTTGCACTGTTATTACCACTAATCCTGTAGAATCTTTGAAGAAGTGAAAAACATTAACTAGCAAGTCATTAGAACCCAGGTTTCGCTCTTCTTTTGGAATCTGTATTGAAAATTCAAACATTATAATACTATATGAACCCTAAAATGTTAATCATCATGTAATAAGAAAAGTATACTGAACCTCTTCCGCACATAAGGTCCCATTATTATTATCAATGTTCTTTATTGGCTCATCATCGGCAAAAATCTGGTAAATGGAAACAGATCATTTAAGGGGACTTGATGGCAAGAGTATATTATGTATGCAACATATTTGCCTAATCTATATTTCCTAAACATATTATCGAATTAAGATTAATATGGACTAAGCCAGCAACATTTTAGGCAAACAACCATCTGACTAATCTGGCATATCCAGGACCAAGTTTTTTCTTTTTATCAATATAACAGCAACAATAATAACAAATTAAAATTGGCGACAAATTGTAAAGTGTTTATTATGATAAATGTTAAACATTCCTACTTAATTCAGGGATATATATAAAAGGTTATATTTGCAATAAATCAGTTGTACAGATTTTTTTTCTAAGTTAAAGGGAATAAGGGTAAGGGTTAATTCATGATGTGGTGAACTCTGTGTTCGATCCATTTCAATCAGAAGGTACTTCCAGTTCCATTCATAGTAAAGAAACTTAAAAGGCAGCCAAAACGTTTAAGGCTATAATACTTTACATGCAGTAGCTGCAATGTTAAAGGAAATCTTATATGGTTACTTAACTCTTTACAGACAATAAATCTCTATTCTCTAAATAAAATGAAAATAGGAGGACAAAATATAGACGAAATTACTTCTGTCATAACTTGATAAGTATGATACTTCCCTTCCCCTTTATATAACTTCATTAATACTATTTTTGTGTAAAAGTGGAGAAAATCAACTGTATACCTTGTAGATCTTGTGTGACTTGACCTGCAGCAATCTGAGTGGAACATCTGGGACAGAAAGTTCTACCTAATTTACAGGATTATAGAGCCAAATAAAGTATTAGTTTCCAAAAAAAATCATTCAAGGGGAGAATTTGGGAATTCAATCAGGGAAATGTATATAGTCAAGATTATCATGAGTAACTACACTTTTATACTGGTAAATGTAAAGTTATGAAAACTAACCATCCTCCTCAAAAGTTTAAGAACGTCTCCCTCCTTGCTGTTTTCTGGTAGCTCAATACTATGAACTGTAACCTGTATAAGAGGCATGCACCAATGTAAAAGAAGTAGATCAGTAACACCTTGCCCTCGTAAATTTATAAAAAGAAAACTCACCTCATTCTTCGTAGCATATCGGAATGTGACTTCTAAAGTTTTTAAACGTTGCAATACTTCATAGTACAATATGTTCTGTTCCATGAAATGATCATATTATTATATAGAAAATTTTGACATACATCATTATGATTATGAAAAATTAGCGTTAAGTCCCTCCCAATTTTCTTTTATAATACATCCCTAATTTAAAAAAAGTGAAATTCACGGGGATATTTGGATAATTTTACTAATCTTAACATGTGTCCTTAGGGTATACGTCCATAACTCATAACCGTCGTAATACATGTCGGAGCGGCCGCTTTTAATTTGGAAACGAGAGAAGTAAAAAAGAAAGAAATTCAGAAAAAAAACATAGAAAATAGTTTCTAAAAGAAAATGATGTAAAACAAATATGTTTAGAAAAGAAGAATGTATCCCTAATTTCCACTTATTGTATTGTACCAGTATGACACCACATGATTTTTTTTAAATATTTCTCTAGACTCTCAGAGAACGATCTTCCGAAACATCCCCCCACATCCCAAAAAAAATCAACACACACATCACATAAGTATACATGTTATACATGTGTGTGTTGGAAAATTTGATCCACATCCTCATTTTTCCAAAAATATTACAAATGGAAAAGCTTACAACCCATTTAACAGATATTAAAACATGTACGTTCCTTTTATTGTTTTAATGGTAGAAATATGAACCAAAATATCTTATATATATATATATATATATATATATATATATATATATATATAGACACACACATGAGAAACAATCGATTACACCCATTTTATAGCACATGTTTAGTGTCTTAACATGTTTTGTGTTAAGTCACTCTAAATGCTATAAAATTTAGGAGATGTTTATATTCATTACGTATATCATTTCTACTAAATTTAACAGCGTAGCATGACTTATATGTTAATATCAATTAATCCCAAATAACCAATCTTGACTAAATCAAAATGCAACATAACACTACAACATTGAAACGGATGAAAATCGACAAACTTTTAAGCTTAACAGCATAACATGACTTATATGAGAAATATGAAATCTGTTTGGTTGCACAGGACTCAAGCATGGAGCTACTCAGATGAAGTGGACTACTTCTAACATTACACTCGTTTGGAAAGCCAAGGACTAAATTACATGGATAAAAATACAAGGTTTCCAATCCTAGCAAGAAAAACATATGCTCAATTTATAGTTAGTAGAATTACATACTCGATCTTCAAATTGTGAATTGTATAAAGTAAAAGTAGAATAAGTTTAAAAAAAACAAAACAAAACAAAAAAATTATTCTTGCATTTCTTACTAAACTGAACCAAAAAAAAAAAAAACCTCATTGATTTAATTTCAACCCCATATTATAGGGTGAATTTTGAAAGATATAAAATATTCTCTTCAAGCCATAGCAGCAACTTTAATGAAACATGGCTTAAAATTTTTATCCACTTCATAATTATGATATTATGTATAATAAAAAACATAAACTGCTAAAATATCAATTTTATTAGTTGATTTGAATATTATTTTCATTGTGTTAAAAGTATGCAAATGGCCCCATTTTACTATAAATGATCTTAAGTATGAAGTGAACATATCCAAAAAAATCTATAACATTTGCACTAGTACGGCTCAAAACTTAATATGGGTGCTAAAGAGATGCCACAAAATAGGTGTCATGAATCTTTACTGCGTACATATAAATACACACATTTGTATACATACATACATACATACATGTATATGTAATGTATATGTATGTATGTTGTTTGTACCAAAAATGGGCACAACACTCTTCGGAAGTTTTTGAAAAGATAAAAGTGAAGAATGAAAATTAAAACTGTGGATTATCTAACAAAAACTCCAAATAACAGAAAGTAAATTGCAAAGACAAGCGATTTAGAGTGGTTCGGCGTTTTGCCTACGTCCACTATGAAGTTTGATGATTTTATTGCTCGGTTACTTGAAGATTACAGTAGTTCATAAGGTAATACAACTGAATTTAAATGCTAAGTGTCAATCTAAAGCAGCGGCGGTGTTCTGGAGTAGATCTGGCAGAATCTGGGCGCTCTTCAGTACTTAGAATTCTCCGACCCCTTTTCTGAATGACCAGGGGCTCTATTTATAGGTGTAGGAGGCTGATATTTCGCCTAAAATGAGGGGAGACCAGTTCTGGTACGTCAGGGGGCCCACATGGCCGAAGTCTGGAGATCCGGGCCCACTTTGGGATCGATTCGACCCTTGGTTCGAATCGATCAAGAAAGCATCCAATCGAGCTGAAATTTGGTGTGGACATTCTTCATCATGTGTTTAAGCTTCTGTGAAAATTTCATGGCATTTGGACTCGTAGAACTCGAGATATGATCGATCCAATGTTGCATTTCTGGAGAACAGGGATACTTCGAATCGATCTTAGTTCGAATCGATTCGGTCGACTCGATGCTAGCTGCGACGTGGCGCGCGTATCTCGCCTCGATCCGTTTTGTACTCCGGTTTGACTGGGTCGAATCCACGGCTTGGATTCGAGGTGTTGGATTCGAAGGTTCTCTTCCTTCGAATCGATGAAAATGGTGCTCGTTCGAATCGATCTAGACTTGTAGCTATAGACCGATTCGAAGTTGTCTTGGCCTGGGGATTCGAATGCAATGGGGTCGGAGCTCCTCCACTTGCATGGATTCGAAGGACCCTTCCTTTGATGGATTCGAACTATGGTGTATACGAGGATGGATTCGAACATAGGGCATATGAGGACTTGCTTGATGGAGTCGAAGGCGGTGAATGCTCCAATGGATTCGAAGCTATCGGTTTCGCCTGATGGAGTCGAAGCAATTCTCCTTTGACCGATACGAACCAGCCTCTTTCTCATGGATACGAGGCAATGCTTGTCTGGTGGATTCGAACATAGGCTCCGCCTATGGATTCGAACTAAGGATGTTCTTCTCCATCTTTTGTCGACAATATTTCGAGCATACGAACTCGGATTGACTTGAAACTTGGATCGTTGGTTCCCACGGCTTTGCTTGACGTGCCTTATCAATTGTAGCCTGATCCGGATTAGGACAAAATTCATCGATATCCATGGTGATCCTTATGCGCAGCTGGTCTTCGAGGTAATCTGTCGCCGGTTTCTAGTTAAGTCCTTGGTGTCACGGCCTTGCCAAAAGGCGGGATAACATTTGCCCCCCAAAGTACGTCTTGGGTAAACACGACGTGCTTTGAAAAGCTGCAGTCTCCCGTTGGATAGCTACAACATGCTTTATCGAAAGTTGCATTCTGTATTGCTGTAATTAACCGTCGTATAATTGTAACCGGCTGTTAGTTCTTCGAGTTATGACAAGATGAACATTTGATTCCTGTAAATGACATAGATCAAACCCTAGTCAGAGATATGTGCATATGCGTATTATCTTGACTTGGGTTAATGTCGCGTGATCGCAAGTCGTTGTTAATTTGGTTTGTTATCGAATTCTGCATCGGTCCTCTCCTGGACCGGTTTGAGATTCGAGCTAAAATATTGCTTTTATGATTGTTTATGATCATACTCTCGTATCGATCCTCTCCTGAATCGGTATAGAGAGTAGACAAGAAATTTTTCATATCAAAACGATTTGTCCCTTTTCATCTGCGGTCTTTGATGGATCCGAAGCTACGTTGGTTCGAATCGATGGCTGTCGAATTGATGGCCTTAAGAACCTCGTGCTTCGAATCGATAAGACCTTCAATCCATCGGATGTTCGGTGGTTTCTTCGAATCGATGACGTTTTGCATCGATACTTGCATAAATGGAGTCGACGTTGCAAAAGGTTCGAAACCGGATGGATTCGCACTAAGGAATGGATGCGTAGCAGTTGAACGACTCCGTGTTGTGATGGATTCGAAGTAGCGGTTTACAATGGATTCGAATTCGCTGCGACGAATCGATTAGTTTCGATTTTCTCACCTGTAGAAGCTGGTCAAGCGTACCGGGAGGCGAATCGTCCTACTTCCCCTATATATACCGGGGTCCTGTTCATTTTTAACTTTTTACTTTTACTATTTCCTTGCTTTCTTCCTCGAATCGACTTTCCTAGAGCCGAGAAAAAAGCGCGTCTTCCCCGAATCGATTGAATCTTACAAACCTTCATTCGTAATCACATTAAACCAGGTAACTAATGGATCGATGCCAGTTGAGAAGGACAAGACTGGAAGTCTTCATCTTCAATTTTTCTTCTGAAAATCTTGAAGGGTTGTGAGATCTGAATAAAAATGGTTCGAATCGATGATTCGAGGCATAACAAAACGTTGAGATTTCCTTGGAGAAGAAGAGATCTTGAGGGACGTTATCTTCTATCGCTTCGTATCGATCTAGAATGGAGTTTATTCGAATCGACTCTGACTGCAGATCTTCGAATCGATGCTTGCAAAGGAAAAAGGACTCTTGTCGATCGATTCGAAGTAACGATACCTCGATCGATTCGAAGGTATTTAATGTCGATCGATACGAAGTCACTCAACGCCCATGGATTCGAAACGTTTCTCCGTCTCGAAGTACATCGAATCGAACCATATGGATTCGAAGTACATTGATTCGATTCGATGGATTCGAACGCCTTCAGTTTAGAGAATCCAACTTTTCTGACTCGTTCCAATATCTAAACTACGACTAATTTCAAGTTGAACTTTGACGATCTTAACGAACTTTATCATACTTGATTCCGACGAGCTTCAGCCTTGCATAATCGAACTTGACTGAAAGACTTGAACTCGAATTTCCTTTGAAGCTCGCCGATGGAACTATGACTTAACCAATAATACAACTGATTTATACTTGAAGTTAGTCCGTAGCGTTTGGATGGCGTGGAAGTGACGGTCAGCGATGATGGTCATTTTCATTCTCGAATTCCCAAGTTATGTTGCACGGATATCTTGCTTCATTCTGTTAAATTTGCTTAAGTGATGCACAGTACTTGCACTGCACGACACATTCATACACACTACACTGGGGCATGCACGAGCTTGTTCATGAACTTAACGTTGCTTTCTAATGAGTTAGCTAATTATGGAATCTTCGAGCTCCCAACAACAAGAGGTACAGAGCTCGACTCCTCCGGTGCTTGAGATTCCCGATATCCCTGCCGATATAATCGATCCAGCTCCAGATGAATTGCCAGAGGCTATATTTATTGAGGACCCTGTTGATTCGGTTCAGTCTAACATCTCCGAATCCTTATTGGGACGAATATGCTTAAAGCATAACATATCTCTAGGTGACGTATTATTGCCCAGTGCCACTGATAGACCGCACAATCCGCCTGAAGGATATACAGCATTCTACCGCCATGCTTGTGCGGCCGGAACTCTTCCTCCTTTCAATCAATATATCAGAGGGATGCTATCATATTTAGGAATCGCTCCTTCACAACTTCATCCCAACGGGCACGCGTTGTTGAACAGTGCCTTTGTCATATTTATGGACTGTCTCTTCCGCCCGCCAAGGCCCACCGAGATCAGACACATATTTAACTTCAAGAGTAGGGGTGATAGCCCGTCTTTTACATTTCTGGAGGCAGTTAGGAATTGCCAAGTTGTAGTTGGAGCTTGGACCCGACTGAGTTATTTCAAGAACGAGTGGTTCTATGTTCGGTGCCCTCCGGGTTTCGCTAGGCGATGGTTGTCTAGACGTAAGCGCCTTAACCTGTTTTCTTGACCAATAGCTCTCTGGCGTTAAAATTGACATTTCATTCCTTTTACAGCCATTATCTCCAGGCCCGACGGAGGGCGTTTCAAGGGTATCGTCCGAAGTCTTCAAGAAGTCCCAAGCGAGTTGAGGCATATTGACTCGGTGCTGAACGATTACAACTTAAGAGTTCTTGGTTTGATCGACATCAATCAAAGCATAGTCGTTGAGGGATTTGCAAAGTCCGCCTCCAAGAAGGAAGATAAGAAGAAGACCAAGAAGAAAATCAAGAAGAAAAAAAATGAAGAAGTCACTCGGAATCAGAATAATCGAGGCGAATGATGAAGAAAGAACCCATACGGATTCGGAGCCAATGGCTGACCTCTCGGGAAACTTGGAGGAATCGGGAGAAAAACGGAAAGGCAAGGCCGCCGTTTCCAAAAAACTTAAGTCCAAGGGGGGAAAATCTGTAGATGTGTTTCTTCCCGCTTCCGGAGTCATGATTTCTGAGGCCGCCCCTTCTCATTCGAGAGATTCTTTCGAAGGGCTTGACGATATTCCTATCCCAGATTATATATCGATTTCTCATAATCCTAGGTTGGAGGAATTTCAAGATGTCCTAAACATGAACGAGCCCTTTCCTTTAAGTGCGGTCAACACTTCCGGTCGGTTTGGGGGTTTACACATTTACACACACTTCCACAGCACTTCATGACTTTTGCATAGTAAACATTGCTTTACGGGATCCTAATCCATAATTCTTTCTTATCGCAGGTGAGATGTCAGGACGTGGCTCTACTCTGGATAGGCTTCGGAATGTGCGCCAATCTTCTCCATTTTACGATTCCCGCAGGAGAGAAACAGATAGGGATCATGGGCGAAGCTATTCAAGTCAAGAACGTTATGACAGAGACAGAGATTACTCGCGTGGCCGTTCTGGCTATGATTACTCTGACAGAGACCGGGGATACCAGTACCGACCCCGATCTCGCTCTCCTCCGCCTCCCAGGGCCCCAGTAGACCTCCCAGGGCCATCTCATCAGCAGCAGCTGCCTTCTCAATCTTCCCGGCCTGATGCTCAACGGCCAAGAATGGAACCGACAGCAGCCGCTATAATTGAACAAGCTCCGGCTGAGTTGACAAGCGAGGGAGCCGCTAAACTTGCCCAAATGAAAAATGACTACCCTGAAATTTGCATGGATGGCTATGTCTTCCCTCCTAACTTTAAAAGAATTCCTCCGGACGCTGAGACCACTGCTCATAGTTATATCCACGACTTCTACGCTCAGTATAAGGAGTGGTACAAGGCAGCTGTGAAGGCTTCTAGAGTAGCTTTTGACCGGGCGAAGATCATTGCTGAACGTGATGCTGACATTGTCAAACAGAAACGCATCATTCAGGTCCTTCAATCTGAAGTGGAGACGTCCCGGAAGTCAGAGCTTGAAACACTTCAGAAACATGAAGATGTCGTGGCCAAGCTGGCGAGGATGCAGCAGGAACACTGCGCCACGGTAGAAGAGATGGGCCACCGCAACACCACCATTGCAGCTGAGCGAGACTTAGCCGTTAAAGAGCTGAATGAGCTCAAGGCCAAATTCGCTGAAATGGTGAAGGAGAAGGATGATGCGAACGCCACTGCTCAAGAGGCTTGCGACCAAGCAGTATCTCTCAGGACCGAACTTGCTGCGGCGGCGGTCAAGGCTAAGTCTGCGGAAGCAGAAATTCAGGAAAAGATCTTGGAGGAGAGGTCTAGGCTAGATGCTGAGTTTGACGATCTCTTAGTCACGTATAACGCTAATGTGCTGGAACACAGAAATTTAGCGTGGCTGGGAGATGACTCCATGATCTTGTACAATGCCTGGACCCGGCTGGTGAATGAGAAAAGAGCAGCGCATCCAGATGGAACACTTGACGACTTTGAACTGGAGATGCGTTTGCTTACCGAGGATGAGAGGAAGACCCTTCATGAGGTGGTGATCTCTATGGCGAAAGAAAAGCTTGGCGTTCAATCTCTAGAGACAGGCGAAGGCTCGAGGATCGCGCATCACGGGACAAGTGTAGGAGCTGTAATTCCAACATTGCCCGAAACCACTGGTGCGGTAGATCCCCAGTCTGTTCCTGCCTATAATCCTGACCAACCATTATTATCTTCTGCCGAGGATTCTGCCTACGTTTCGGTCCAGACCAAGGAAGGTATTTGAACGCTTCTCGTAGTTTAGTTGTGAAGAACCTTAAGCAACACACTTGGCTAACAATCTTCGTTTTGTCGCATTTCAGTGACTGAAGTTATTGTTTCTGCGCCTCTTGCTCTATCAGTTCCTCATCAAACACAAAGGGTTGTTTTTTCTGAAGCCACCACGACTTCTACTTTGATTGGCAAGGAGGGAGATGCAAACATGTTTTCTTTCAGCGCTCAAATGATTGAGGAGCTTCTCAATGAACCCATCGATCCCTCTGTCAATCCGTCTGATGCTGTGAGTGGGGCTGCTCCGGCCATTAGTTCATCTATGCCAGCTATTGGCACATCCGATGCGGCCCAAGTATCCCGTGAGGACGACGTTATTGCTGAGATCGATGCCGAGATGGCAGCAGGGAATGCTGGTATGAATCCGCCCGGGCCTGCCCCGTTAATGGTGATTTCACCGGGCGGTACCGTAGTGATTGAAACTGCTCCTGTCCCTCCTCCGGCTACTACTCCTATGCCTCCAGCTCGACCTCCTAGAAGAATTTCCGTCGCCTCCAGTTCTGAGGAAGACGTTGACATTATATCGCTGTCGGAGGGCAAGTCTGAAAAGGGTAAGCGGTCGAGGAGAAAATCAGGCAGCGGATCTGGTGGAGCTACCCCAAAGAAGAAGATAAGGAAGAAGAAAGATTGAACTCTTTCTTTAAATCTCTGTTGTGTAGGGTAGCATTTTGTTGATTTCTCTATAGCCGTGTATAGATGTGGATTCGGCTCCCACTAGTAGCAATTTTTTGAACCATTTTGTAATCAGATTCTTTTTGTTGATAGTGGAAATGAGAATGTGTTCCCTTTTGTCTTCAACTCGTTATGTGTTATGGTTCTGCCCCCAGTATTGGGGATAAGTGTGGAGTTGATGTATGTTTATACTCCGCCTTGCGTACTGGGAGTACGGAGTCAGTTAATGTTTATACTCCAGTTCGTGCTCTCGGAAGCTGGAGTTTGTTGATGTTTATACTCCGGTTCGTGCTCTCAGAATCCGGAGTTAGTTAATGTTTATACTCCAGTTCGCGCTCTCGGAGGCTGGAGTTTGTTGATATTTATACCCAGCTCGCGCTCTCGGAGTACTCTGGGGTTTTGTGAATGTTTATACTCCGTCTCGCACTCTGGGAGTACGGAGTTAAGTAAAAAGTTCGTACCCAGCTCGCGCTCTCGGAGTACTCTGGGATTTAGGAAAATGTTTATACTCCGCCTCGCACTCTGGGAGTACGGAGTTAGTTAAAAAGTTTGTACCCAGCTCGCGCTCTCGGAGTACTCTGGGATTTAGGAAAATGTCTATACTCCGCCTCGCACTTTGGGAGTACGGAGTTAAGTGAAAGGTTGTCGTGTATCAACCCATTTCTGGCCTGATGTGATGGCTTGCCCCCGAGCCCGGGTTTCATTTAGTGAGTGGTTGATGGCTTCATAGCCACTCTCTACTTGAATAAATCCCATTGTGTGATGGAATTTAGCTCTTCGTGCATCGTGATGTTGTACATTGTATTTAATGAATCACAGCTTTGGCTCGAAGAGATGGCATTTTATTGCTGAAATAAGAAAACATGGCAAAGTCAGTTGCCTTATTACAAATTCTAATTTCGAAATGCAGACACAAATTCTAAAACAGAATTTAAACTAAATAGATAAACATAGCCTGTTATGTGCAATAGCGACGAAGACTTTCGCTATCCAAGACCTTTGGTGAAGCTAGACCATCAGCGGTCGTTAACTCATATATACCATCCCCGAGCTCCTGCTTAATCTCGTGTGACCCCTTCCATGTTGGTTTCATGTGTGGGAATTCCGGGTATTCTTTTTTAATGACAATCTCATTGCGTTCAAAAGTTTTAAGTCGGTCATCGGCATTGCGCAATCGGGCGACTCGATTTCGGCGTATGACTGTTCTCAAGTCAACCTGGTCGCCCTGGACGACTCCAACTCCGTTGACGGTAGGGAACTTTAAGGTTAAGCACCACGGGGCAATTACGGCTCTGAATTCAGTAAGGGCAGGTCGTCCTAAGAAAGCGTTGTATGGCGAGACTATGTTCAACACAGCGAACTGTAATGTCCGAACTCTCCTATGTTCCTTAGATCCCAACCTAACTGGTAACTTCACCATCCCAATGGGTACGGTAGCGCTACCGTTGAATCCATGGAGGTGAGTTTGGCAAGGTTCCAAATCCCTGGCTCTCATCCTCATTTGATTATAAGCATGTATAAAAAGGATATTCACAGAGCTCCCGCAGTCGATCAGTATCCTCTTCATCCAAGCTGGACCTACTTGTGCCGATATCACGAGTGGGTCAGTAGTCGGGCTTCCGACATAATCAATATCGTTGTCTCGGAAAGTGATGTCGTTAATTATCGCTCTCTTTCGTTTGGTCGAAAATTTATTGTCCAAGTTATCACCATACTCAAAGTCTGTTCGTCTAGCTAAGTCATCATATGATTTCATTTCTTCCCAGCTCCGCTTCGCTGGACGAGGACTATCACTTACAACATTAATTACCAGTCTTCCTCCGACACGACCTGGTTCTTCCTGTCTTTCTGGATTCTGTACATGATTTTGATTTGAGGGGCCCGCCCCTTCAGACTGCGGTGCCCGCACAAACTGGTCTAACTTCCTCTCCCTGATCAACTTCTCAATGAGGTCCTGCAAGTGTCGACATTCGTTGGTGTTGTGGCCATAACTTTCGTGGAATCTACAGAACTTCCCTGTTTGAATCTGCCTCTCCGACGATTGCTTCGGAGCCGGCTTCTTGTATTGCATAGTATTGCAAGTCTGTAGGTACACATTTTCCAGCGATGTATTCAATGGTGTGTAATTATCGAACATTGGAGCCTCACGCCGTGGACCTCGATTTGGATCTCTTTTCTTATTCTGATCATTGTTACCTCTTGGCTGAGTTTGCTTGTTCTGTATGTTCAACTGAACTTTTTCGGAATTGTCACCGGACTGTTTTACTGCTACATTGCTCTGTATTCCTTCGCTCCTGGGTCCCTCATCGTCCTGCTTCCTAGACTGTTTCGCGTCCTCTTGCCGTAAGAATTGTGCGGCTTTGGAGTAGAAACGGTCCAACGATGCGGGTGGTTTTCCTGCTAACCAGTTTCCAAATTCAGAATCAGGGTCAATCCCCTTTGTCAATGCCATTAAGATTGAGTTATCGTTGGGATTACTAATCTCCACACATGCCGCATGGAATCTCTCTAAGTAACGCCTTAGCGTTTCCCCACAAGCTTGGGTAACACTGGATAAGGTGTTGACATCTTTGGGTCTAGCGACATGCATGCGAAATTGTTCAACAAATTTCTTAGCCAGTTGATCAAATGAAGAGATAGACCTAGGTGGCAATCTCGTGAACCACATCGTTGCAATTCCACCTAGAGAGATGGGGAAACTTCGACATTTTACTGCGTCATCGGCCCTTGCGGCGCTCATCGACCACTCATATTTCAAGATGTGTTGATTGAGATCAGAATTTCCTTCGTACATAGGAAGGGTTGGCATTCTGAATCGCCGAGGAGGTTCAGCGTATAGTATCTCGTCCGTGAAAGGAGTATGGCTTCGAGAAATCCCCCAATCGTCATTGGTAAGACCTTGGCTTTCGCGGATCATCTGACGTATCATAGTCGAGATGTCTGGCATTGCTACATTTTGGGCATGCTGGGCTAAGGTGTGGTCGGGTTCCACAGTGCGAGTTTGGACCGGGCGCTGTCGACGGTCCAAGTTTCGCCTCCTTGGCTCAGCATCTTCTGGGACGTATGGTTCAGAAGTATGCCCCTGTTGTTGATTGCTTGAATCTGGAAGATGTCGGGTATCAACCCTTGTTTCTACTGTGGCAGCTGTGACATGATTGTCCGTAGTATATTGTGGAGTACGGCCACCTCGTACTGATGGCCCAGCCTGAAAGCTGGTCGACGGTCCTACCCTCAATTGCCCGACAGTCAGGGCGGGTTGATATCCAGCAGCTTGAGCATGATCTCCGTCTAATCGGGGACGGGTAGATCTATGATGATAGTCGGATGAGGCAGAACTTTCAGTGGATGAGCGGGAAACATCGTCCCTTCTGGATCTCCTACGGCCCCGGCGGTTCAGTTGATTTGTCAATTCAATATTGGCACGCAACTGTTCGGCTAATTGCTGCCGACTCTGAGTCAACTCTTGAAGCAACACCTGAAATTCTTGTCTAGTGACTGCCCCAGATGGATCTGAGTGGGCAGTGTTGTCTTGGTTGGATGGCTGCTGTTGAGCAGGATTCTGTACATCCCTACCTTCCTGTCCAGCAGCTGTAGAAGTGGTTCTCGTGCTAACCATTTTGAATGATGAATCCTTTTCCTAGATTTTATGCAAATCTGAGTAGAATGGAAGGATTGTGAATTAAAGATCTGGATCTTCCTCTTGGATTTGTGCAATCCGGTATCGATGGTAGATCCAAGGAGCAGGAGAAAAAAGCTGGTTTTCTCTCAGTGAAAGCACTAAAGTGTTTGTACCAAAAATGGGCACAACACTCTTCGGAAGTTTTTGAAGAGATAAAAGTGAAGAATGAAAATTAAAACTGTGGATTATCTAACAAAAACTCCAAATAACAGAAAGTAAATTGCAAAGACAAGCGATTTAGAGTGGTTCGGCGTTTTGCCTACGTCCACTATGAAGTTTGATGATTTTATTGCTCGGTTACTTGAAGATTACAGTAGTTCATAAGGTAATACAACTGAATTTAAATGCTAAGTGTCAATCTAAAGCAGCGGCGGTGTTCTGGAGTAGATCTGGCAGAATCTGGGCGCTCTTCAGTACTTAGAATTCTCCGACCCCTTTTCTGAATGACCAGGGGCTCTATTTATAGGTGTAGGAGGCTGATATTTCGCCTAAAATGAGGGGAGACCAGTTCTGGTACGTCAGGGGGCCCACATGACCGAAGTCTGGAGATCCGGGCCCACTTTGGGATCGATTCGACCCTTGGTTCGAATCGATCAAGAAAGCATCCAATCGAGCTGAAATTTGGTGTGGACATTCTTCATCATGTGTTTAAGCTTCTGTGAAAATTTCATGGCATTTGGACTCGTAGAACTCGAGATATGATCGATCCAATGTTGCATTTCTGGAGAACAGGGATACTTCGAATCGATCTTAGTTCGAATCGATTCGGTCGACTCGATGCTAGCTGCGACGTGGCGCGCGTATCTCGCCTCGATCCGTTTTGTACTCCGGTTTGACTGGGTCGAATCCACGGCTTGGATTCGAGGTGTTGGATTCGAAGGTTCTCTTCCTTCGAATCGATGAAAATGGTGCTCGTTCGAATCGATCTAGACTTGTAGCTATAGACCGATTCGAAGTTGTCTTGGCCTGGGGATTCGAATGCAATGGGGTCGGAGCTCCTCCACTTGCATGGATTCGAAGGACCCTTCCTTTGATGGATTCGAACTATGGTGTATACGAGGATGGATTCGAACATAGGGCATATGAGGACTTGCTTGATGGAGTCGAAGGCGGTGAATGCTCCAATGGATTCGAAGCTATCGGTTTCGCCTGATGGAGTCGAAGCAATTCTCCTTTGACCGATACGAACCAGCCTCTTTCTCATGGATACGAGGCAATGCTTGTCTGGTGGATTCGAACATAGGCTCCGCCTATGGATTCGAACTAAGGATGTTCTTCTCCATCTTTTGTCGACAATATTTCGAGCATACGAACTCGGATTGACTTGAAACTTGGATCGTTGGTTCCCACGGCTTTGCTTGACGTGCCTTATCAATTGTAGCCTGATCCGGATTAGGACAAAATTCATCGATATCCATGGTGATCCTTATGCGCAGCTGGTCTTCGAGGTAATCTGTCGCCGGTTTCTAGTTAAGTCCTTGGTGTCACGGCCTTGCCAAAAGGCGGGATAACATATGTACATGTATATGTATATGTATATATGTATACATACTCACATACATATATATACACATGCTTACATCCACACACACATGCGTATATGCATGCATGTGTATACATACGTATATATACACATACTTACACACACATGTATGTATATGGAAACATAAAACCTTATGGGTATAAGGAAGCATGTCTAAGAAATGCCGACAAACACCAAGCATTTCCGGGAGATGCTTGGCATCACGGTTCTCGATCTGATTCGACCTAGGTTGCTGCAGAAAATGGCTGTGAGACGTAAGACGAATTCTTGACGGATCATCAATGTTGATTTGCTGAGCAACTATAGCAACAGTTTCATCATACTTTAAGAACTTCCACCTTTAAAAGAACAATAAAGAACAAATGAAATTGATATCATATCTCGGGATCATTACCGACAATGAAAACACGGTATTGCTGATAAATGTTCTAAACTCACAATTTTAAACAAAGAACGTCCTCGGTCGGCTTTTCCAGCAATCGGAAGTGGACAACCTAAAACATTGCATGATGGAAAACAAATAATATCATAGACTATTTTTGATTTAAGATCGAATAAACGCTCAATGAGTTTACAAGTACGGAGAATCATATATTATAATGGTCTTTAAAACTGTGATCATAACAGGGTTTTTACAATAGAGCATCACGGTATTACTATGAAGTTTCAAATGAACAGTGCTTGCATATGAGCGATAAGGGCAAAAGGTAACAGAATATTCAATATTCCTAGTTTTTGTGAAATATCTAGAGCTTGCCTCATCATATTGTTAGATAGAACGACGTTCCTGATAACATTTTCTGTTGAGGTCAAATAAAATCTTTAGCTTGAAAAAGCCTAGGTTTATTAGGTGTAACGAAATTTATCGGTTTTACAGATCCAGCTCGGTTACTCGTCGTATAGTCAGTTTTGTATCCTTAAATTTGATTACCTAAAATGTCCCGCTAAAAAGTAGCATAGAAAGCAATCAAAAAGGAAAAAAGAAAAAAAAAACAAGAAGAAGACAGCGATATCAATCGCCATATTGACCCGTGTGTGAACTCTAAGAACTTATCTGGCTTTAGAATATCTGCTATAAGAGTATTATAAATTTGTATAATGTGTTATGAAATAATTTCATTGTCGAAGACAAATAGAAGTTAAGCTTTATGAAATTTCATATGCAGTTCTTTTTCCTAATGTGGATCAACAATAAACTACAATTTCAACATTACTTTCTCTAAGGCAACTGTTGAGAAGAAGTGCATGACAAATGGAATGATATCGAAAAGTTAATGTATACTTGTAGTAAAAAAGGTAACCGCACAAGTAGTCGGATACCAGCCAGTTATTAGCATTTTCCAAGAAAGATGGAAAATCAGGAAAGGGGAATTTTTCTCTGCTATTCAGAACAGGCGCTTTTTGGTAGCAAATGATGTCACCATCCTGAAGCTGCAAACAGAGTTACATAAATAATCGCAGATAGTGTTCAAAAGGCAAAATTATAGATGACCACAAAAGTCATAAAGTTCAAATACGCATGTGACAAACCCCGTAAAACTGAAAGGTGATATTATTATCAATGTATATGCACCTTCCACGTGGCGGAGATTTTTCTTCCTGGCATGAGACAGCAAAAGTATAAAGAGAATATATACATATACATGTATTTATATATAATAAGGAAACCCTCATTTGAAGCTTTTGAAATTACAAAAGTAGCCATGTTAGTAGTAAACAAAAATAGAGGGCATTTTCGACTAACATTACTTTCTCCAAATGTACGCTTGCAATTCAACCATTGAAAGATGTTAATTTTAACATTAATGCTTTTCTTTTTACAGGGCATCAAAACTATTACCAAATTAGAATTTGAATGAGAGAAAAAAAAGATAAAAAAGTAAAGATTGACAATGCCTGGGAGGAATTGTTGGCTCCTTAACAATGAAGTGAAGCCTCGGTTCTCCCAATTCTCTTTGCCACAAACTACATGAATCATAATTGCAATCGGACCATCTACAATAACTGCTGCTTTTGTTATACACCCCCTCACAATTGATCTAAAGATATTCTTCCTCTCATGTAACGTATTGGATATAAACTTTGTTTCCTCTTCATTTCTTGACATTAATAACTGCTTCTTACTGCTCATGTACTTATATATTTATAATAATATTCAGGATGTTGAGAAAGAGATATATTTTTACTTCATCATTGACAACTAATTTATCAGCCGAGTACAATGTTCGTCTGTCAATGTTGAATGCTCAACAATTGCAAATAGTGCAAAGGTAACATGGTTTTTCATTCTCTTGGTTCATTTATTTAGCTGTTCAAGCAAGCACCGTATCTTGATATGTCAACAGTGCTATGCCGCACATACAGAGGAGTGATTTGTTGCGCTCCAGTTTGTTTATTGTTACTCCCATCTTTGACCTCTTTATTGTTTCTATTTTTGAAAGATTCCAAATGGTGTAAAATTAAGGAATAGTTAATCCATACAGTAATTACCATTTCCTCATCAAATGATCATTTTATGAGTTCTACCTCTTACAAAATCATAAAAGAGGTGGAGCTGATCCTTCCCACACATATGCACATGTTTGCATACATACAAATGCACATAGAATACATGGTACACACATATATACTTGGTACAGACACATGCACATATATGCACGCAAACACACGCTCACACGCACATATATGCATGCACACATATATGGACATTTGTTATCATTTTTATACAAAACACAACATATACATCGATTGCCCAAACATCTCATGATACATTTGCGACTTTAAGTACTTGATATAACTAGCACATTTAAATACTGTGTTCAAAATTTAAACATATTAAGGGAAAATTACATTATTTTTAGAAATGCCACTCGTTAACTATTTATATTAATCTCTATATATAATAGGAAAACTCTCATTTGAAGCTTTTGAAATGTCTAAAAACCCTCATAAGTTTCTATGGTAGAATAATGGCATTTCGCATTTCTGTCATACCCCTTTACCATTTCTTATACACTCTCCACTCCACCATCCGGACGCATAAGTTTTGTGCGCATTTGTTCGTACTATTTCACGATAAAAAAAATTAGTTCTCATATTTATTTTTATCAAGTGTTATCTATGCAAATGACCATTATTTTATAATAAACGAATTTAATTTTAGTTTTCTTTGCAGACGTCCAACGGACGTACCTAACGTACTGGTAAATATAAGAGAATAAATACATATACATACATAAATATACATTTCGATTTTTTCCTCATTCAAAAATACAAATTAATAAGCCATCAAAATATTTAATTTTACCATCGATTTAATATAAGTTTTTTTTAGAATAAGAGAGGTATCGTGCGGAACATTCATTTTGATGTATCGGGATTTGAACCCAAAACCTCTAGAATCTTAGTATTGAGCTTTTTATCACTTGCCACTTAAGCTAGTGGTCCTGGATAGATATAATATAGTTTTGAATATGTTAAAAATTATGCAATGATACAAAACTTTGCAAAGATGGTCTTGACAGTATAATGATTGTATTTACAAAGTTTTGTTCCTTTTCTATATATATTTAACACAAAAAATGAAGGGAACTTTGTCTTTGAGAGGATAATACAAGAGAAACGCAGTCCTTACGTAAACATACATATACATGTGTGGGCGCACACATAAACCTCCCCGCCTACCCCCTCTCCCTTTAATTTACACCCATACGGTGCTTTTCAATGCTTTCTAGAGCTATACAATTTGGAATGAAGCCAAATTTTGCATACATGTTCTTATATCGTTGAGGATCATTTTTGCATATATAGAGATCATTTGGAAATTTCAAGAATTTGTAAGAAGTTTAAATAATATCACTTGTTGAATTTAATCATCAATTTGATTTATTTATATTTTTTTTACGTTTGAATTATGCAAACAATCCATTTTTTTGTGAAGTTGGTCTTGTGTAATATAAAAACACATCAAAAATATATTTTCTAAATCTGGTTTCATTTCGTACAAATTCAAAAACATTGAGATGTAGCATAAGGGTGCACGCACACACAAACACTTCACATAGAGTAAAGTTCCATGGCTCATTCATGGCACTCTTTAGCACTTATATCATCTTTTGAGTTACACTACCTCAAATGGTATAAAATTCATGGATTTGTTCGTATCATACTTAATATCAACTCCACAAAATTTAGACTATCTGAATACCCCCTAGCACAAGAAATTGAAATTCCAAATCAACAGTTAAATTAAATTTGTTCTTAGCGATTAATATTGACTTATAAATTTGATGGAGTTAGAAATTTTTGAATGTTTTAATTTTGTAGACATGGTATTCATTTTGTAGATTAAATATCTACAGAACTTTGTAGCATTCGATAGTAAAACCAAAGATACGAAAGTGGAGCCAATGAAGTGCTATAAAATAGGGTGAGATGGAAGCAAAAGCGCATGCACATATATTGGGGGCTGCTGAGTGAATAATCGGCATAGGACAATGAAATAAACTGTGAAGACATGGTCATTAGACTCATTACATATGAAATATAGGAACACAGACATTGGGATATAACGAAAAACCAACCTTATAAAGCACAATTGCTTCATCAGGAGAAAAGTCGGCCATTTGATTCAATTTTGAAAGAATTTCGAACGGTTTGCCTGAAGCCTTGACATATAACCTTCCCATGTACCTAAAAGCTCAACAAGATGAAGTAAACTTTAATCACAAATTTGAGTTTGAACAAAAAGACACGGTGCTAAAAACCATACTTCAACAGTAAACCAGTTGGCAGTTGCCGACAGAGTTGGCTTGGTTGGTTGGTAATTCAGACTATGGGATTATTTGTTGGTATTAATGAACCTTGTTCAAAAAAAAAAAAAACAGTAAAAACCAGTTATTCTTCTTTCGATTTTGATTCAACACCTTGTTGATTTTTTTTTTTTAAGAACATGGTATTATTTCAACTTTTTGACTAGTTTGATTATAGTTTCCTGAATGTATTATATCATCCGAAAAATTCGAAATTTATACATAAATATTTTTAACAAAACACTTTGTCTGGACAAAAAGAAGAGCATGCATAAATATTTTCAACAAAACACGTTATCCAGACAAAAAGAAGAGCATGTAATCAGTTGTTTGGATAACTTCCAAACGTACAATTTCCACATCACCTTTAGTTTCTTATTTTACCATGTTCAACTCCGTTGGTGGACTTAGACACATGAACACCTTCACGTTTTGCATTAAATCTGTACTCTAAAAGATATGTTATATGCGGTGCAGCGGATTAAATATCTTTGCATCTCCAAGATGTTTTGATTAATGTTCCTATTTATTGTATGGATATTCCCAGAAAGTAAGACTAATGAGGCTACTATGAGAATGTTGCCATGTAAATATGATTGAATGATAAGAAAACAAAGAAAAATATGGGAACCTAAGTCACATTTATTGAATTGAGAAAGCTCTGTATATATAGAGCATTAGTACATAATAGAAACCTAGAAAAATAAGGAAAACAACTATTAGATCCTAAAGACTTGGTAAACAAAACAAACTCAAGACTTATTCAAACGTAATCCATAAACATAAAATATCTAACAATTGCCCCCTTAAACTGATAGTCATCAAGACATCAGTTTAGCTAAGAAACTCCAACAAGTCAGCCCACATTTAGCTTCAGCAACTTCCTTCATAGAACACATGCCCAGTAACCCTCTCAACCTCAGAAATGTAGCAATCTTCAAAGGCTTTGTTAGGATATCAGCAATCTGATCCTCACTTCTGCAATGCACCAATTCAATAATGTCATCTTTCGTTAAATCGCGAAGGAAGTGGTACCTCACATCAATATGCTTGCTCCTACCATGTAACACCGGGTTCTTTGACAACTTAATGGTTGAGCTGTTGTCACAATAAACTGCAGTAGCTACTACCTAAGGAAATTTTAATTCACCAAGCATTCTCCTTAACCATACTGCTTGACATGCACATGAAGCTCCTGCAATGAACTCTGCTTCGGTTGTCGACAAAGAGACAACTTGCTGTTTTTTTGATGACCAAGAAACAGCCCCACTTCCCATCATAAACACATAACCAGAAGTACTCCTTCTATCATTTATATCTCCGGCATAATCAGAATCAGTAAACCCAACAAGTTCTGATTTTACTCCTTTCTTGTAAAAGATACCAAAATCAATTGTACCTTTCAAGTAGCGTAATACCTTCTTTGCTGCAAGAATGTGTTGTTCAGTTGGATACTCCATAAATCTGCTAATAAGGCTTACCGCAAACATTATATCAGGCCTTGTAGCTGTGAGGTACATCAAGTTACCAACAATCTGTTTGAAGTATGTGCTATCAGCTTTCTTGCTTACGGGATTGTATGCCAACTTCAATCCTTCTTCAGGATTTCTAGACAGCTTCAGACCAGGTTCTGCTGGGATTGCAGTAGAGTTGCAATCCTGCATCTCAAACTTCTCTAATACCTCAAGTGCATACTTCTTCTGCGTAATGAAGATTCCAATAGCTGATTGTACTATCTTAATGCCAAGGAAGTAGTGCATCAGTCCTAGATCCGTCATATCAAACTCCTCTTTCATGGACTTCTTAAATTCCTGAAACATCAATTCGTCATTTCCGGTGTAGATTAAATCATCAACATACAAGCAAACAATTAAGTACTTCCCAGCAGCTCCACTTTTGATGTACAGAGTATGTTCATAAGGACATTTTTTGAAACCAGCTCCAATAAAGTAAGAATCTATATGGCTATACCAAGCTCTAGGTGCTTGTTTGAGTCCATAAAGAGCCTTTTTCAGCTTGTAGACCTTTTCCTCATTGCCTCTTTGTACATAACCAGTAGGTTGATCAACATAGACCTCCTCTTGCAACGTCTCTCCATGTAAAAACGCAGATTTAACATCTAATTGATAGATGGGCCATTCATTTTGTGCTGCTATAGAGATCACCAACCTGATTGTGTCAAGTCTCACAACTGGAGCAAAGACTTCTCTATAATCAACACCGTACTCTTGCTTGTATCCTTTCGCTACTAACCGAGCTTTATGTTTCTCCACTTTCCCTTTTTCATTCAACTTTGTTTTGAAAACCCATTTCACTCCAATTGTTTTCTGCCCCTTTGGAAGATTAATAAGCTCTCATGTATCATTTTTCTCTATTGCTCTCATCTCTACATCCATAGCAATTTGCCATTTTCTTTCTTTGACCGCATCCTCAAAAGTTAAAGGATCACAGTCTGCAAAAAGAATCAAATGAGCAAGTTGGTCTTCATAAGAAAATTCATCTCCACTTACATAGTCGGTCATCCATGCAGGTCTCCTCCTATTTGTTCTTTGAGAGTATGAGCTACTAGGTACTGCTTAAGCTTCCTCTACTTGTTCCTCATTTGACACGTCTTCAGTAGGAGAGTTTTCAACTTCTTGTTCTTAATCAAAACTTACAGAAATCTTCTTTGGTTGATTGTCCTTCTCTGCCCAATTCCATGTGCTCTCCTCATCAAAAACAACATCTCGACTGATCACTATCTTTTTGGTGATGGGATTATACAACTTGTAGGCTTTGGATTGCTCACTCACTCCAAGAAATATGCATTTTTCACCCTTGTCATCAAGTTTCTTTCTCTTTTGATCTGGAATGTGAGAATATGCAATACAACCAAATATTTTGAAGTGATCAACATCAGGTTTACCTCCATTCCAGGCCTCTTGTGGAGTGATATTCTGAACAGCAAATGTAGGGCTTCTGTTCAATATATGGATGCTCCAATTTACTGCTTCCGGCCAAAATGATTTTTTAACTCCTCCGCTTGCAAGCATGCTTCGTACCATATTTACAATAGTACGATTCTTCCTTTCACACACACCATTTTGTTGTGGTGTGTAAGCTGCCGTAAGCTGCTTCGGTATTCCATGCAAGGTACAAAAGCTCACAAACTCCTGTGAGTTATATTCACCACCACGATCTGTCCTCAAGATCTTAATAGGTTTGCCAACCTCCTTCTCAACTAGAACTTTGAAGGTTCTAAATGTAGCAAGAGCCTCTGACTTATGCGACAAAAAATAAACCCATGTTTTTCGACTATAATCATCAACAAAAGAAATAAAGTACTTCTTTTTACCATTTGATTCTGGAGAGATGGGTCCGCATATGTCAGAATGAACAAGCTCAAGTGGTGCGCTAGCTCTCCATGCTTTTCTTTTTGGAAAAGGTTCACGATGTTGCTTGCCAACACAACAACCTTCACATACTTTGTTTGAGGGAGGGCTGATTAGAGGAAGGCCAGTAACCATTTTCTTTTGATATAGTGTATGCAGTCCATTAAAATGCAAATGACCATAGCGAAAATGCCACAGCCACGTTGGATCTTTTATCTCAGTTAGATGACATGAATTAGCACTCTTGATTTGCAGCGGAAATAATCTGTTTGGTGTCATCTTCACATGAGCTATCAAGCCTCTTTAAGGGTCATAAACTTCACAAGCACCTTCTCTGATTGTAGATACATACCCCTTCTCTTGGAGCTGACCAATACTTAACAAGTTACTCTTTAAATAAGGAACATAAAACACATTGGAAATTGTTTCAATGTGATCAGCTTTGGTTCTAATTTGAATATCACCTTTCCCCATGACCTTCACAGTAGAATTATCACCAAACTTCACAGTAGTATGAAAAGTTTCATCCAAAACTGAGAAAGATGATTTACTACCACACATGTGATTGCTACACCCAGAGTCTAAATACCATGTGTTCACCTCATACTCCTCCTTCTCATGAATTGCCATCAACAATGTATCTTCATCCTTTTCCTTTTTCTCTGCAAAGTTGGACTGCTCCCAATTCCTTTGCTTGCCTTTGTGAAGCTTTGCATAACATTCTGAACTATAGTGACCGAAACGATGACATCTGAAACATTCAACCTTGGACTTATCAAATTGTCCCCTGCCTCTACCTTGAGAATTAGAGGACTGATCATCATAGGATTGATGATCCTTATTACCCCTGCTGCTACTGCCATCCAGAGAGCCTCTTCCTCTACCTCTCCAAGTCCCGCGCCCTCTGCCTCTTGATGAAGAACCACCTTTTGATGCTACTTTCAAAGCTGTTTGCTCCTCCCCATTATGTCGGTTGAGTTTTTGCTCATGGACGAGCAAGGAACTCTGTAGCTCATCCATAGATAACAAATCAATATCTTTAGATTCTTCAATGGAGCAAACTATATAGTTGAACTTGTCCGTTAATGAACGAAGTATTTTCTCCACCACAGTAACATCTTGCATCTTTTCACCATGAGTTCGCATCTTATTTGCCACAGACATAACTCGTGAGAAATAATCTGAAACAGACTCACCCGTCTTCATCTCAAGTGTCTCAAACTCTCGGCGTAGTGCTTGGAGCTGAGAGCGTTTCACTCGTGCATTGCCTTCATACTTCTTTTTCATTGATTCCCATATCTGCTTCCCTGTGTCCTTTTGGAGAATGGTCTCCAAAATTGTGTGATCTATTGCCTGAAAGAGGTAACTCTTTACCTTGAGATCTTTCAGCTTCAACTCATCCAAAGTCTTCCTTTGTGCGGCTGTCATCCCTTCTGTCGTGGTAGGTTCAGTAAAGCCTGTCTCAATGAGACTCCAATACTCCTCCGATCTTAGAAAGTTTTCCATTAACATTTTCCAATGGTCATAGTGACCATCGAAGCGAGGTATTGAAGGTTGCACGTAATTGTTGTCCGTTGCCATATCCTTTGCTGCTGCAAGATACAAAAGCTGCTGCTTTTTACCTCAGACCCAACCTGGCTCTGATACCAGATGTAAATATGATTGAATGATAAGAAAACAAAGAAAAATATGGGAACCTAAGTCACATTTATTGAATTGAGAAAGCTCTGTATATATAGAGCATTAGTACATAATAGAAACCTAGAAAAATAAGGAAAACAACTATCAGATCCTAAAGACTTGGTAAACAAAACAAACTCAAGACTTATTCAAACGTAATCCATAAACATAAAATATCTAACATGCCCTGGGTAGTGAGAATAAAGACTTTAAATTATATGATAAACATATCAGTTACCGTATTTCTGCTCTTCTAGGGTCATAGAGGTTGAAAAACAGTAGCCTATCTTCATCGCTTTTATCTTTCAGAGGAATAGGTTGTAGGTCCTACACCACAAAAATATGTGCTAATGGAGGAACACCAATCAACTAATCAGAAGTCAACAGCGTATAATAAAGTAGCGCTTCCAGGTAACAGAAAATAACATTGGTAACATTGCTACGCAGACTTATTCTCAAACCAATACACGTATACACAAAGTTAAAATTACCGCTCCATGCTCAAATTCTACGAATAGATGTAAATCAGGCCTGTATAAGTACAGTGTATTCTCTTGCAACTGACCAACCTACAAAACAGATCATGGAACTAGTAATTGCACTGAACAAGACAGCAGATGAAAAATCAGCATAACAATATCCAAAAAAGAGAGGAACTAAAAAGCTTCCGGTGACAGATATTCCGTGAAATGAAAGTTCAAATTTATTGATGACAATTTAGGTTATCTCCGAAAGCTTAATCATTAGCGTATTAATAAAATTTTGGGTTGTTGGGATATCACTTTACAGTTGGGTTACCCCCCCCCCCCCCCCATAACACACACACATGAAACCAGGGAAGTAGGTTCACTAAATTGTCAATATGGTTAATTTCGACACTTCCATGCACATTAAAATAATAAGTTTAATTGAATGCATTAGTCTAGATAATTTTCAAAAATCACACTCAAAATAAACAAATTATTAGATGACTAATTTAAGCTGTCCTCTATGAATTTCACAAAAATCAAATTTATTTATAACCACTTTTAGTATGATGACAGCACCAACAGCTATAATCAAACAATAGGTTGTATAATTAAGTAGTGGGGATACTAAACAATAAATTAACACAAAGTTGGTTACAAATTAACATGCATGCACCATAAACAATGAACATTAAAAATCATAAGCAGTCAGAACAAAAAAATTATAAGCAGCAGACAGTTGCAAAAGATTCTAATGCATAGTGAAATCCGCCGCAAAGCAAATAATAAAATGAATCATAGACAGCCGTAGCAAGCTTGCGGCCAAAATTAATTCATTTTGGCTTAAAACGGGTCGTTAGCAAACTTAAATAAGCTACTTTTTGGTTTTTTAAAAGTCAAAACCAATTCATTTTGGCTTTCAAAAAGCCAGAAATAGCTTATTTAAGTCGATCCAAACGGACCGTTAGCAATTACAATTAGTGAGACGTCAGAGCTCAGTAAGCAATTTTGGAGATCAATTTTAAAGGACCGGCAATCAATTTTTACAATTCCAGACCATCGAAGTAGTGAGCAAGTAAGTATGTAGCTCAGTCTCGTTAGTGTGTGGGAGTTGTGAAAATATTCTGCTTCCTCACTTCTGATTTGTCCACTCGACATGTTTTTGAAATCACAATGGAATGAAAGAGTCCAGGGATTTATTTTGCTGTGTTGATATTCTTTTTTATAGCATACTGCTATCGGCACTTAGCTTTGTGCTAGTAGCCAACATGGTTGGCGACCAACCACCGCGTGAGCCTTGCTGGCTCCGGCAGTTGTTCGCTGACCACAGTGTTAAAAAATATTCGCGTGGTGGCCTGTACCGTGTAGCTGGTGCTGGTAGCAATGCGCTTTTTATATCTCTTTTTCTTTTCATAGGTTGGGCAATTGCTTATCCTACCCAACACTTAGACTTGTCAAACACACACATACGCACACGAAACATTGAAAATGTTCACTCTGCACTAAGAACATTGGACCTGTCAATGGATACCCGAAAATCCGAAATTCATCCAAATCTCTATCAGAAAATACAGAAATTATCTGATATTCGAAAAGCAGATACGAATATTCTATATCTGAAAATATTTTTAGATGCGGATATTAGTATATCTATATCCGAAAAATATCCATCTGATCTGAAATTAAGTAAACTTTTTATAATTCTATCATCATTTAAAATTGATACTATAATATAAAAAATTATTACCCATTGCAGCACTATTTATATAATTATTTTTCATTCTACCGTTAAATCCCATATGAAACAATCGTAAGGCGTATAATATACTCAATATTCTAAAACTATAGTTAAAAAAGATGAAACCCAGTGCACGAGGCTCCCGTACGATAGCGGGCTCTGGAGAGGTCGATAATGTATGCAGCATTTTCCTCGCGTTGCGAAAAGACTGTTTCCGGACTCGAACCTGGACGTCTAAATCATCATGCGGGTAATCTAACCGTTACGTCAAAGCTTCAACTTTTTTTTAAAAGATGGAATCCAATGCACGAGATTCCGAATGATAACGGGCTATGGGAAGGTCGATAATGTACGTAGCATTTCCCTCGCATGGTTATTAAGTTTAAATTATTCATCTGCCTCCATTTTCACAATTTCACTTTCATCTTTCTATTTTCTCAATCGCACTCAAATCCTGACTCAACATAATCGAAGAACTTTCTATTGCATGTTCTTTATTTTTGATAAGTTAATTCAAACTATAATATTATATGAACTAATTAATTATGCATGTGGTCATAACTCATTAGAATCTTCTGTAAATTGTTCCTTACTTGAAAAATTAAAGTATTGTAGTTTATTATGTTCAATTATTATTTAAACACATCATGAATTGTAATGTTTTTTTAAAATTTAATATAAAAACATAGTTCAGCTCTCGAATGCGAATTTTTCGGATATTCGAAAATATCTGCATTCTCTTTTTGGATGCAGATATTTTCGGATATCCGACAAAATCCGCGGAAGTGGATGCAGATGTGAATTTTGAGATACCAGCGGATATTGGATGTGTATGCAGATTTAAATTTTTCGGATGTGAATGCAGATTCAGTGATATTCACAACCGTTTTCATCCGCTGACAGCCTTAATTAACATCATGTCTACATTAAATTAGTTCATATTGTCGGGTCTCGGTTTTAGACAGATCGAATTTTGTCGGGTCTAAACTTTACATTTACAACCTAGACCTGACCATCGGTTCGGATTGGGTTGAATCGGTCCGGGTCCAGTTGGGAAGGTCGGGTTGGATTGGGTCGGTTCAAATTGGGTAATCACACTAAAATTGTATATGTTTTAATGTTTTTTGTCTTGTCTTTCGGGTCAAGTAGGATTTGATGGGGTCTTTATGGCATTTTTCATCATTCAGACACATTTCAAAACTCATCAGGTTCGATTCGGTTTGGATTCGGGTCTTCTCGATTCAGTTCGGTTCGGTTTGGGGTTCTCGGTCCTAATTGTCAGCCCTAGTTCATTTTAAAACTTCTAACATGTTTAATATTTTAAATCAATATCAACCATCAAAACGTTTATTTTAATGATCAATTTGAAATATTACTCCAAATATGTCAAGATTGCTCAATTATTCAAGTTTTCGTGGAGATGACCTTTAGGCAAGCAAGAACATATATACAAGTTTCTGTTTGGTTCGAATTGCGTTGCTAAAAAATCGTAGGGGTACAGACGGAGTGTAGTAGAACCTTCACATGTACATAAACACACACATATACGTATGTGTGTATACAGTATACAGACAGACATGGATATGACAGTTCTGATCCATTCCATGACTTTTATATCCCTAATCAACTCTTTACCTGTTGATTTTTTATAACTAATTTTGTGTGTGTGTGTGTATGCTTATATATATAACACACGTAGAAGAAGACACAAGAGTAAAAATAAAACTTTGATAAACTTCTATTGCTTTCTGGACACTAAAATTTGTACAAGCCATTGCTCTTTATATAGAGTTATTAACCAAGTGTTACTGCTAGAAAATAGGATCACTAACTATACTAACTTCGTTAGAATAGGATAATTCCTAGTAATACGACAACCATATTAATTCATAAATATATTTTCTAACATTCCCTCTCTTAAACTGATGTGTTTACAAACACTCAGTTTACTCTCTTCTCTCAAACTTGATCATCCAAGGCACATATATCAAGCATCTTCCTTAGTTTCTGAAATGTAGGCAATTTGAGGGGCTTTGTAAATATATCGGCCACATGTTCTCCACTTCTGCAATAGATGAGATCAATAACTCCTTCCATAGTGCGCTCCCTTAAGTAATGGTACTTCACATCAATGTGTTTGCTTCTACTATGAAGAACATGATTTTTAGAGAGTTTAATTGCCGAGCTATTATCACAATAAATTACAATGGCTCCCTCTTGCTTGAAGCGTAACACTTCAAGAATCTTTCTCAACCAAACAGCTTGACAGACACTAGCTGTTGCAGCTGCAAACTCTGCTTCAGTTGTTGATAAAGTGGCAATTGCTTGCTTCTTTGAAGACCATGAAACTGCTCATGAGCCCATCATAAAAACATAACCAGATGTGCTTTCTCTGTCATCCAAATCTTCTGCATAATCACTATCAGTAAAACCAACTAAATCTGCTTTTTCTCCCTTCTGATAGAAGAGCTCGAAATCAGCCGTACCGCGCAAGTACCAAAAATTCTCTTTGCAGCAAGATGTATCCTCCTTGGACATTCCATATACATGCTGATAAGACTCACACCATGCATTATATCTGGTCTTGTGGCTATCAAGTACATCGGGCATCCAACTATTTGTTTATATAGAGTGTTGTTAACCTTCTTTCCTTCAGATTCTTTGATAAGCTTCAAATCAACATCGGTTGGAGTGCCCACAGCATTGCAATTCTTCATTTGGAACCTGTCTAAAATTTCTTGAACATATTTCTTTTGAGAAACAAAAATACCATAATCAGTTTGCAACACTTCTATGCCAAGAAAATAGTGCATTAGTCCAAGATCAATCATTTCAAATTCAAGCATCATGGATTGCTTAAATTTTTCAAACATGGCACTATCATTTCCAGTATAAATCAGATCATCCACATATAAGCAAACAATGAGCATTTCACCTTCATCTTCAAATTTAATAAAAAGTGTGTGCTTATATGGACATTTATGAAAACCTTCCCTTAAAAAATAAGCTTCAATGCGACTATACCATACCCGTGGAGCTTGTTTTAGTCCATAAAGAGCCTTTTTTAATCTATACACTTTATGCTCATTTTCAATCTTAACATAACCAGAAGGTTGATCAATAAATACCCGTTCCTCCAAATCTCCATGTAAGAATGCTGATTTTACATCCAACTGGAAGATAGGCCATAAGTTTTGTGCAGCTATCACGATCACCAATTTGATTGTATCATGTCTCGCTACTGGAGAAAAAACTTCTTCGTAGTCCACACCAAACTCTTGCTTATAGCCTTTAGCCACCAATCGCGATTTGTACTTTTCAACTTCGTCGTTTTCCTTCAGCTTTGTCTTGTATACCTACTTTACACCAATAGTCTTTTGTCCTTTCGGAAGCTTTGTCATTTCCCAGGTATGGTTTCTTTCAATGGCTGCGATTTCTACATCCATTGTCTTTCTCCACTTTGGTTTTTTCACAGCATCTTCATAAGCAACTGGATCACAATTTGAAAATAAGCAAAAATGAGTAAGTGGGTCTTCTTCAGAATCATCATAATCCGATACCTCATAATCCATCATACATGCAGGTTTTTTCCTTTGTCGTTGAGATCTTTGTTCAATAGGTGCTTCATTAGTAGGTGGACTTTGAGTAATTGTTGTTGTTAGTTGTTGGACTGTTTCCATAGACTGTTGTTGCTGCCGCCTTTCATCACCATCAAAGTCTACTGGAATTTGTTGTTGAACGTTGTTCTTGTTCCATGCCTAGGTTCTTTCTTCATCAAAAATTACATCGCGACTAATAATGATTTTCTTGGTGATTGGATTGTATAACTTATAGGCTTTTGATTGATCACTAACACCAAGAAAAATGCATTTTTCTCCTTTGTCATCTAGCTTCTTCCTCTTCTCATCTGGAATGTGGGCATAAGCAATACACCCAAAAATTCTGAAATGATCCACCGCAGGTCTTCGTCCACTCCAGGCTTCTTCTGATGTTATATTTTGAACAGCAAAAGTGGGACTTCTGTTCAAAATATGAATACTCCAATTGACTGCTTCTGGTCAAAAGGTTTTTGGAAGTCCACTCCTCAACAAAAGGCTTCGCACCATATTAATAATAGTGCGAGTTTTCCTCTTGCATACTACATTGTGTTGGGGTGTGTGCTGCTGTGAGCTGCCTCCTGATTCCATGAGTTTCACAAAAATTTGAAAATTCATGTGAGTTGTATTTTCCACCACGATCAGTGCGAAGAATTTTGATGGAGCTGCCAACTTCTTTCTCAACAAGTGCTTTGAAGCTTTTAAAAGCTATAAAAGTTGCGAATTTTTCCTGCAAAAAATAAGCCCATGTCTTCCGACTAAAATCATCAATAAAGGCAATTATGTACCTTTTACCGCCATTGGAAGATGGATTTATTGACCCACACAGGTCTGAGTGAATTAGCTCTAATGGTTTGTGCTCTCCACGATTTTCCATGCAGAAATGGATTGCGATGTTGTTTGCTAACAACACATGCTTCACATACTTCAGTAGGAGCTGTGATTGAAGGAAGACCGGTCATCATATTTTTCTGTTGCAAAGTCTTTAATTCACCAAAATTCAAGTGACCATAGCGAAAATGTCATAGCCATGATGCATCTTTCAATTTTGCCGATAGGCATAAATGAGTGATATTGTGGAGATAAAGTGGGAACATTCGATTCATTGTCATGTTAACTTGAGCAATTAAGCCCAACTTTGCATTTTCAATCCGACATACTCCATTTTTGATAGAAATCTCATACCTCTTTTCTTATAGTTGATGTTGTGCGAAAATTGCACAAATGCGGAAAAACAATAAACAGGATCTAGATTTGTCAATTTGAACATCACTTAATCTAGCAGCAATTATTCTATACTCCAAATAAATAGTAAATAACTATATAAAAAAAAGGAAGACACACAATATTTATATTGGTTCCACTATCATCTAGATAGTGTACATCAAGTCCAAAGAAGAGAGATTTTATTACACTTGAGAGAATTACAAGAGATTACAAGATAAGAGTTTACATACCAAAGCCTCAATTAGGGATAACAAAAAAAAGACACTCTATCTGGAGATCACTGGCTGAAAACCAGGATGGGTTTACAATGAAGTCTACCCTCAATATATAGCCAATATAAATTCATGTGAGTCATCAATCAAATTACCAAAATATGGTAAGAAGATAATGGAGGCAAATTACAACGGTAACAAATTACGCAAACATAGCAAGTAATTCACTCGTTCCAAAGATGGAAGAAAATAATCCCAAAGCAATGCGATTACGAAGAAAGAAATAATATGCATATCATTTGCATATATATTATTCCATAACGTGCGCATGCATAAATTTCTTTGCCAACTCATTCAAATGCAATCCAATTATTAATGCAGTTGCATAATGAACAAACGTGATTACTTTCCCTTTTGCATATTTGTTTCCTTCTATTTGTGATTTTGTATCACCAAAATTTAACACTCCACCTTGATGCAAAATCACATATTTCCAACACTCCACCTTGAGTCAAATTCTCTTTTCAACATAAAACTCTTAAAATCAAACTCCACCTTCAACCAAAATCTCTTAACGAGATGAATACCAAAAATGAATACTTATCCAATGGATTCCGGCAAGGCCACCCCCCATCACACCTTGCTAACGAGCTCAGACTATGTCCCCGCCCGCCAACAAAATGTTGCAAATATCCAAAATCAAAAGAAGGTAGATATCAAAATAATCTCAAAGCCACCAAGGCCAAAAAAAAAAATTCTCTCAATCACCAATCAAATACAGAGCTAGAAAACAAAAAACCAACAGACATAACAAGGCTGATCTAAATCTCTGTATACAAGACAAATCTCTCTCATTCCACATACCTTATCTGCCAAACAACAAATTTCCCATGGAAATCAACATAAGACTCTCACATCAACATCGAGCCATAAAGTAGATACAAGTTCCCAAATCCAGATGTCTCTTCAACACAGTAAACTTCTTATCATCAAATTTTCAAGACTGGAACACTCTTTTCTCTCAACATAATCTCCTCCACTCCATATTGTACAAAATCTCTTTTTTCCATCCAAATGAGTAATAGCATAATCACCACCAGATCTACCGCTCTTTCTAGAAGCCATTGATGCACAAATCTGAACAAATCGCCTAGCTCTGATACCAATCTGTTGTGCAAAAATTACACAAATGCGAAAAAACAATAAACAGGATCTAGATTTGCCAATTTGAACATCACTTAATCTAGCAGCAATTATTCTATACTCCAAATAAATAGTAAATAACTATATATATAAAAAGGAAGACACGCAATATTTATACTAGTTCCACTTCATCTAGATAGTGTACGTCCAGTCCAAAGAAGAGAGATTTTATTACACTTGAGAGAATTACAAGAGATTACAAGATAAGAGTTTACATATCAAAGCCCCAATTAGGGATAACAAAAAAAAAGACACTCTATCTGGAGATCACTGGCTGAAAACCAGGATGGGTTTACAATGAAGTCTACCCTCAATATATAGCCAATATAAATTCATGTGAGTCATCAATCAAATTACCAAAATATGGTAAGAAGATAATGGAGGCAAATTACAACGGTAACAAATTACGCAAACATAGCAAGTAATTCACTCGTTCCAAAGATGGAAGAAAATAATCCCAAAGCAATGCGATTACGAAGAAAGAAATAATATGCATATCCTTTGCATATATATTATTCCATAACGTGCGCATGCATAAATTTCATTGCCATTTCATTCAAATGCAATCCAATTATTAATGCATTTCCATAATGAACAAACGTGATTACTTTCCCTTTTGCATATTTGTTTCCTTCTATTTGTGATTTTGTATCATCAAAATTTAACAGTTGACCCACACTAAGCAGATTGGTTTTTAAATCTGGAGCAAAAAGAACATTAGAGACAGTGTGAGCAAAGTTTTCTTTGGTTTGGATAGTTACCCGTCCTTTTCCCATGACAGAAATTGTGGAGTTGTCGACAAACTTGACGGTGGTGCGGAACGATTCATCCATCTCAGAAAATGCTTTCTTATCTCTACACATGTGATTGCTACAGCCAGTATCTAAATACCACATGTTTTTTTGGGTTTCTTCTTTGACATGACACACCATCAAAAGAGGCACCTCTTCTTCTTTTTCTACAAAGTTAGTTCTTTCTCCACTTTGTCTATTCAAATTAGTATGACATTCATATTTATAATGTCTGTACATATGACATCTGTAGCATTCCACATTAGACTTGTCTGCTGACTTTGGTCTATTTGATTGGTGACCTCCTCGTCTTCCTCCTCGTCCTCTTCCATGTGAGTTATGTGAATAATTGTCTTGGTTTTGGTATTGCTGCTGAGTTCCATGATCATTGTCACCTCTGCCTCGACTTTTGTTTCCACCTCGTCCTCTATCTTCTCTTGGTTTTGAATTATTGTCTGCTGAGGCTTGTTCCTCCTTCTCCTTCTCCTGCTCCTGCTGGTTGAGTTTGTGCTCATGAACTAACAAAGAACCTTGTAATTCATCAACTGAAAGTTCATCAATATTATGAGCTTCTTCTATACAGCAAACAACATAATTAAATTTTGGTGTCATGGTTCGTAGTATTTTCTCAACTACGGTAACGTCCTTCATCTTGTCACCGTGGGTCCGCATTTTGTTCACAATCGCCAGTGTCGGAGTAAGATAATCCGACACTGATTCTCCTGTCTTCATTCGAAGTGTTTCGAACTCCGTATGAAGTGATTGAAGTTGTTGCCTCTTTGCCTTTGTAGAACCTTGATACTTCTTCTTCATAGTCTCAAATATGCTTGGAAGTGTCCTTGCAAAAAATGGTCTCCAAGATTGTGCGATCAATAGCTTGGAAGAGATAATTTTTTGCCTTGAGATCTTTCAATCGATGTGCTTCGACCTCCGCTCTTTGTCCATCTGTCACTGCTGTGCCGACTGCAGGTTCAGTAATTCCTTCAGAGACGACTTACCGATACTCCTTGGATCTTAGAAAATTCTCCATTAACATACTCCAATGATCATAGTGACCATCAAAGCGGGGAATCGCTGGTTGAACAAAGTTGTCTGCTGCCATTGTTTACTGCTGTCTATTTCTCCCTCCCTTTCTAACTCACCAGGCTCTGATGCCACTGATAACTATTTGTATATACATATATGCTTATATATATATAACACACGTAGAAGAAGATAGAATAGTAAAAATAAAATTTTGATAAACTTCAATTGCTTTCTGGACCCTAAAATTTGTACAAGCCCTTGCTCTTTATATAGAGTAATTAACCAATTGTTACTGCTAGAAAATAGGATCACTAACTGTAGTAACTCCATTAGAATAGGATAATTCCTATAGACTAGGACAACCATATTAATTCATAAATATATTTTCTAACAATTTTAGCTTGGTCAGAGTTTGCTACATGGTTAGAAACACTAGTGTATATAATTGTGATTCACCGTTCGAGTTTGTATATCAATTGTTGGAGAAGATAAGCAACACAGACAAAATTACGGTTGAATTGCGGACAATGACACTTTCTTTAAGATGTTCTCTATCAGAGCAAATCATGCTATCAACCACGCCGCCTTCAGAATAAAACAGCTCATTCTAAAAACAATATCGATCTCCTTTGTATTAAGGAAGATCGTTCATATACATTGTTTTGTTGCTCGGACATTTATATGAAGAAATTTGGTGCGAGGAAAAGAGAAAATGGCAGAAAGAAGTTTGGTTTTATCGTGTTCTTCATACAATCAGTCAGGAAAATGGGGTCGTGCAAACATAAGACTCGAATATCCACTTTTACTGTGTCAAAATACCGTTGCAAAACGTTTTAAAAATACAATTCAAAAGCCAAAAATATAGAGTGCTACACCAACGCAGTCCGAATAGGTAGGTCCCCGCATGTTGGTGGTCATGCATGACTTCTCTCTTCAGCCCAAATAAAAAACCATTAAGTGCCCAAAAGACCCAATATAGTGACTTAGAAGCATGTGGTTGAAATCAGGGGATTAGAAGTGTAGCAAAAGCACGGTGTAGCTGATCTCATATATATATATATATATATATATATATATATATATATATATATATATGAGTGATTTCTTTCTAAATATCCGAAGATGTGGGACTATAGAGCCTCGGTGCACTCTTCCGTATTTTTCAAAATTCACACGCTTTTCAAATAAATTTCCAACATCGACCTAGTTTATTCTTTTATGTGTTGACAGCAGCATGTATAACCTTATCAAACTACCACAGAGAATAGCATTACTTACAGATAGTGCTTCCTCTTGAAAACTTAATGGTCTAGAAATACGATAATTATCACTATCCCAATACCAAAAGCGCATAAATTGCACTCCGATGCCGAGATCTGTGGCCAAATGCTCCTGCCATCATTTTAATGATGTATTAGACTAGTCATAAACCAGTAAAGATTTGCACTAACACTTAAAAGGTTCATATTACAAACTTAACTATACATGTTTGGGAAAGTGGAATACAGAATGTGAAAAGGAACATCTTACTGCAATCAGAAAAAAGATGTTTTAAGAAAATAAATTAATAATAAATCACAAAGCCCGGGAAAAATAATTTAATGTGGACAGATGACAAAAGATTAAAATTGCTGATATGCAACTGTAATTCCAAGTAAGATCCAAATTTCAAATACACACACACACACACATTGTTGACCTGCAATTAATGAAAACATGCTTTAGAGAACAGACAATCACATAGTGGTTAAACATTCAGTTGCATATCAGATACAACACAGTTGTAGTTGTACCAAGGTAAAATGACTCAAGGCAGGAATTGCTTGTGTAGTCCCTTTCATCTACCTTTTTTCCTTTTCTTTTTCTTATAAAGTAGTGTTGTCAGTTTAACGCCATAAAATGTTCCCAATCATATTGAGTTCATGAAAGACTATTCACCATAGGAGGAGCTTACCAAACATGGTAGGTACTACATAATGTTTTATATTAGAGAGTCAACATAAGAGCTTGATAATGGCTGGTAAAAACAAATGACATGGAACACACAAGTATGAAAATTTAACAATCTATATATGCTATCAAAGATGAGAAGACAGAAGAATCCATCAAAATCACATGGATATGCAAATTTTTAACAATAAACGTTAAACACAATTGATTACCATAAAAATATAGAAAGGTGTAAACTTCTCAAACTGAAAGGTCCTTCCGAAGTCCATCATGTCAAAATCAATACTCTTTTCAAAAAGTTTTCTTAAATCACAATCTTGAACCACCTGTACATTAAAAAACCAACATTTGGTAAAACAAACTAACGACGCATAATACTCAATACTCTAGCAGAAACTATTAAGTAGTTAAAAAGGACCTTTATGATTGTGTGCTTGTCTGTCTTCACTTTCTTCTTCTCTTTGTGTTCATTTTCTCCTTGTTCTCTCTTCAAGCTTTTCTAAGAGAGGTACCACAAGCAAATATTTTAAGTGAACTTAGCCTCTAATAACTGAATAGAACATATTGAATTCTCTATATTTATCTTACTCTTAGGTGTTTGGCGACATCCTTTTCCTCAACACTACATACAATTTTATCCTTGTCGCTTTCACGGACATACACAAGCATGTATGCGTTTGCGTACTTCGTAAATTTAACTGGAGTGTTTTTGAAGCTGGGTTTTACTGGGAGCAACTGCCATGGGAGGAAAAGAAATGGTTTGGCATTAGCCAGCACATAACTGGGGTTTGTAGTAGCAATATAAATCACCTCTTCTTCTCCACCGTATTGTTCCTCCAAAGCAGTCTTTGCATCTTCTTTTGTGACTTGTTCATCATTAAATTTAAGCCTGCGTTAAAGATATATCCTGATTTGGCTGACACCCAAGGAAAAAAATGACAAGCTGTTTGCTAATTCCAAGTTGGTGAGATTTTACTACCGAAATAAATAATTTTTTAAGTTGGACCACTAGAAAAATGTTCAGAAATAAAAGGGATGAAATGATTGATGTTATCCAAATGTATGTAATTCGAATATTCCTTAGTTTTTTAGTTAATATAAGTATATAATATGCACATCAACACATGTCAAAAAATTGAAAGTAAGCAGACAATAGAATCAATTCCATTTCATGACTATCAATGTGTGATAAACATTTATAGTTTTTTCTAAGACATGAAGCTATTTACATAATTTGTCGTTTTAACCATGAAAGGGTTCGCCGACAGATAAAGAAAACAAAATAGTACAACTAAAATGCCAAGAAATGGATAAACTAGACATACCATTGATCAGAAAGGCCTGGCCTAATAAAAGCATAGTAATGTCCCTTATGCACCTCACTGCCACTGTGTACAAAAACACTGCGACAAAACATGCAACAAAAGGTTTTCATTCTCGTTCAAAAACAAGATATTTGAAAGGGAAAGCCACAGAAATTACTGGAAAGAAAGTAGATTAAACGGTGTCAACGATGACCAAGCAGGTAAAAGTCAAAAGCATTTGCTGATTAGAATGGGAAAAGAACAGGCATTTAATGTTTCTATCTTTATTATAGATTTGCACAGTGGTTTGTTTCATGTACAATTAAAACTTAAACAAATGACATAGTTACTATACCCCCTTTGTTATTCTTCACTTGTTAGATCAAATTTCAAGAATAATGTAACTACATTGCCGCACAACATTAAAAAGTACCCAAACTGATTCCAAACATTCAAGACCAAAAAACAATATATCGCTAAACACATGTTTCTAAGAAGAGAAAATATATGTCATACCTACCTTAATATTTCTGGTCCTATCTGAAAAGTGAATTAAAAAATGAAAGTGGTATTTGTACCAACACGAAAAAGGATTAGTATAGTCAGTAGAAACTAGATAAAGGCATGATTGACAGCACTCTTTGTATCAACAATATATACACATGTATTTAATAATGAATTGAAGGATAGGAATGGAGAAATTCCTATGACTTGTTAACTGATGAGTTACATAGACTACCTGTATAGGGTAAAAAGATTCCGAATGCTCTTGTCTGAGTCTGCAGAATGATATTTTCTATTGTCTATATCAAGGTCAAGTTTCATAGGAAATTCATAACGATCAAAAATCTGCATTGCAATGCATTTATTGAAGTATATCAGGAATATGCTTTCAATTCACACAATGAAGATGGCTGTATGCTCAGATCTTTTAGATAAACAAACCTTTAATGCCTCTCTCTCCAGAGAGTCGTATTCAAACCGTTTTAGATGAAGAAATAAAACTGGAGGGAAGTCAATGAATAGGCAACCTTTCTTCGCATCCTAATATATATATATATATATATATATATATATATATATATATATATATATATATATATACTAGTACAGTTATACCACATGGATTGAAGATTCGAAGCATTAAAGAACTTTTTGGCTGACAGTTGTAAAAACGAAGCCAAGAGGAGCAAACCTGCCAGCCGTCCTTTTCCGATCTGTACTTGTTATCCCCTTCCAGGCATTCAGCTTCACAATATTTATCAAAAGAAGCATAAATATCTGGGCAGCCCTTCACATCAAGCTGAAGGTCTGCATTTATGCATGTAGCATCATATTATGTATTAACACAACAACTGCAGCGCAAATAACAAAACAAATTTTAATTTTAATTTTACTAAAAAGGGTTAATGACATCAAAAGGAATTGATTATATTACATGTGGATCCATAGTCCAAATCTACAGAGGCCTTACACTATTACCATTAGAAAAAAGCAACGACTCTGAGATATCATTACCGTAAAATGATTCCTTCTTGAAGGTTTTGCATTTTGCATGGATACATTCTACATAATTCACAAGGTGTCCTTCAAATAGTTCCCGTATTGTTCCTTCAACAACAGTTCCCTAAAATACAGCAAAACACAGTTAGATAAACACTTATTTCTTGTCAAATAAACCTGTAAAGTAAGCCGTGAAACCTTCATTTTATTTTCCAGCGTCTCGCAAAGAAACTTGTTAAACTCGTGTACATCATGTTGCTGATGACCACCGAGTGTGTCCCATCCAAAAGACTCTGTCAGCTCTGTTGTAGAAACACTAGTGTTACTGTGTTGAAGCCTGTAGAAAAGTCTCTGTAGAGCCAAAGGAGTGCTTTTGGCTGGATCGTCATTTTCTGCGGTAGGCATATGATACACAGCCTGGAAGACAAAAATATGTTTAATTCCATCCTATGGGAACAACTTCTTTTATAACAACTTCAGAGTATTTTTAACTATATCTTTTAAGTAGATTTAAGTCAACAATAAAAAGCAAATGTAATTGGAATAAAATGTAGCCGTAATAGATGAAATAAGTCATAAGGAAGTTTTTCTCACACACTTATTGACTTATTCTTTTAAGTCAAAAAACTGATTAGCTGACCAACACTTGGAGAAGGATTTTATTTCTAACTTGCTTTTCCTACTTATAAGCATCGTTATCAAAAATCTTAAAATCCTACGATTTGAATTATGTTTCAAATCGAATCTCTCCCTTTATGATTTGATTTATATTTCCATTCAAACCCAGCTACTACCACAGTTTAGAAAAATTATTCAATCCAAATTGATATATTTCTATATACTTATTTGGATCTATAAGTCCAATTCTGATCGTTTCCAAACAAAATAAAATTGGAACATGAGAGAAATTGAAATTTTAGGTTTAGATGTAAAGTTCAAACATCAAAAATTTCAAAGCAAGTGCAAACCTTGAAATATGGGTTTTTTTGAATCTACGATTTCTGAATTACGTAAAGGTGGAGCCTTAGCACAATGGTTAGGTCACCCGCATGGTGATCTGGACGCCCAGGTTTGAATACGGAAACAGCATCTTCACAATGCAAAGGAAAGGCTGGGTACATTATCGACCTCCCCATAGCCCACCATCGTGCGGGAGCCTCGTGCACTTGGTTTCACCTTTACGATTTCTGAATTAAACCGTTTTGATTTGAAGTATGAATTTTATAATTTACGGTCTGAATCTCATTTTAACATCCTTGCTTATAAGCCATTTCCAAAAACCATCATAATACACACCTTTCTGAAGTAGGGAATGTGGTATAGGGTCTGAATGAGAGAGTTCATGTAGCATGTAGCTCCTTGATTCTTAAGGCCAACACATCCAGTTTCCTTCATAGAGTCATAACCCCTGAATTTGCTTATCTTGCGTACAACAACCTCAGTTTCAACAATTAAGCTATCATCGATGATATATCCATTGTCCAGTCCAGACAATACGCCCAAGGGCATAAATGCCGAGAAACCCCAATCATGTTCTTGACCATTGAACTGATGCTGTGATTCTGCAAAAAAAAAAAAAAAAAAAAAATGAAAATAAGAATGTAGGTCAAGCAAGCATTTCTAAAATTTGTGAACTGCAACAAATTGCACAATCGAGTTCAAATCATATGGTAACATTTATAATTGAACCTTGTATGTGAACAAGAGTAACCGTTTTGAGGTAACAATAAAACAATCGACAATTGGTACTGCCATTGAGCATTAAATGTAATCTTAGTAATTAATAACCAAACAATAAACACCTTTTAATTGTTTTGTTTTGACCAAAGGACCAAAATGAAATCAACTATAACTAACCACAGTGTCCAGCTTTTCTGGTTCCACTACCTGTGCATTAGAATTTTTCATGCATAACAAACTATCTCAATCCTTAATCAGTTGTATTTCTCAACTGTTCTTAAATACATCAGGATAATAGTGCTATTATGTGTTACCATGAGATGACGATCATTGTTATGTAATTTTCATCACACATAAATGGAGAAAGGAATGTCCTATGCGATATATGTTCAGCACAAAATAATTAAGAACCATATATTCTCCTCTCGATGTTTTATTCATAGAAATTTACCATGCATGCCAGATTATATCATTCCATTGATCGGTTTTTAATGCATAGTGGACGTCATTACATTATTGAAGTTCAAACGTATTACCACAAGTTAGCAAAAGATAACTACCGTCTCAACATACCAAATACCTACCCAGATGAAACACAGTAAATAGAACTGTAATTATTGTTGTCTCATCCCATCATAGTATTATAATGCACTTTAACATTGCTTAACTGAGAATGAAATAAATCACAAGCACGAGCAAAGGAATGACATAAAGCAGATTGTCTCTGAACAATCAAGTAAGGGCAAAGACCATTAGCTCAGTGGTAGGCTCAGAACTGTGTATTTTAAGATGTTGAAATCAGACATCCTGGACAATCAATCACCAAACTTTTTCTTAAAAATAATAACAATTATAGTGTCAATTATAAAATAATTAAAACCAATGAGAACTAAAAGGTTGATAGTACATATCTGATCACAGCATCTTTATTAGTTTTTATTAAAAATTGGAATAACACAATTTTTGATCCGATCGTAAATTTCCCAAAATATCCTAACGACGTCACGAGTTCAAATCCTCATGACAACAAAAATTAATCTCTACTTTTATTTGGAATAGATCATTCCATTCTTCGTTTCCTTTATATTTAAGTAGAAATCGCATTTTATTTCAATTTTATAGTTTTCCTTCATGAGAATTTTTTTTTTAAAATTATGTGAAAATAAAAGGTAATTTCATCTAACCATAAATAAAATCATTTCTTATAAACATGTTGCAAGATAACCCATTTTTTCTTATACATAAAAGCAATTTGAAAAAAAATACAACTAAAAATCAAGTATATATATTTTTTGTTTACATTTTTTTTTTTTTCGTACGATATTTTGAAATCATTGTCAAAAATCTATCAAATTAAAAATAACCACTAAACTATGTAAAGTTTGATTATTTCAAATAAATGTGTATTTTGTTCAAAATACTTTTTGATAAAATCTATGTAGTCGCAACCTAATAAGAAACTTAGAAATGACTTTCAACTTCATTCATAAATAATTTCCAACTGATTTAGTTTTTATTTCAATACTAACAAACTTTGAAACTAAGTCTAATGAAAAGAACGAAAGTTGTAGTTCAATCTTCCTTTTCCTGGTCCTTGTTACAAAGGCTTTAGCACTCAGCTGAAGAAACTCTCTTGTTGATAAGCGATTAACATTATGAGTTACGTTAACATATCATTTAAAAACATTTTCTGTTTCGTCGCACGTGCTCTTTTTTCTATCAGCATCAGTGTCAAGATTGGAAAAATAAGAAAAGAAAACAACTGCTAAAATAATATTTTATATGTTTTGAACCACCAAGATAAATAATATATGTTGAACTGATGTTATTATGTCAACAATTATCACTTGAAGTTTTTAAATTTCAAATTGGTAGCTTTTGTCGTTCACACGTGGAGCATTTGGTGTTCATGCTAATTGTTATGTCTTTCATGCATAGTGTTGAATTTTGGTGACACTATATGGAGAATTGAAGTGGTCGAAAGTAGCTTGGTGACGGAGAAGATGGTTCGCAAATCGGAGCTAAGAGGAGGAAGATATGGCGATGAAAGTGGAGTGTTGTGGTCAGCATCAGACGTATGTCATAAAGTGGCAAACGTCTGTGATGGCAGGATTTGAAATCCGAGGCTTGGAATAGACGTTTGTTACTTTGGGACAGACGGAAATACTTTCCTGAAACTTATGACAGACGTCTGTCATAACGTGACAGGCGTCTGTGACGACTTTCAGCTTAATTTTGGCTCGAGCAGTTTTGCGAGATTTGTGAAGCTTCAGAAGGCATTTCGAAAATTTGTCTAAGTTTTCTACTCTTCTATATAAGCTATTTTCAGATTCAAAACCAAGTGAGATAGAAGCTAACAAGACGTTAGTGAAACCACTATAAATCGGTGTGTGGTTTATTTTATCGTTATTGCTTTGGTTTTTCTAATGCTTGTTTGTTGATTGTGATTGATTTTGGATTGGATTGAGATTTGGATTGAGATATTGATTGATTATTTTTGTACTTCTTACCACGATCTCGTTTTCCACTGTGCTTTGAGGCTTTGATGTGAGTGGTCTCGAGTCAGAATTTCCACAACATTTGGTATCAGAGCTTTGGTGTTGGTAAGTGGGTGTAGAAATGTCGGGATCATATAATATCTCGGGTAGTCCCTCAATGGTTAGTCAAAGTGGTGTTCATTGACAAGTGGAATGGCGATAATGATTTTGAAAAGTGGCAATAAGATGAAAGCGGTTCTAAGGCAGAATCGAGTGCATCAGGTAGTGTTTGATACACGGTTGTTGCCGACAGACATCTCGGATGTTGAAAGAGAGAAAATGAAAGAGTGGGCATTCACTTCACTTCAACTTGCTATGGGAGAGAAAATGATCTCCAAAATTAGTAGTGAGGCTACCGCTAAGGGTATTTGGGACAAGTTGGAGGAGTTGTATATGAAGAAGTCGCTAACTAATCGTTTGATCTTGTTGTGAACGTTCTTCACCTATAAGATGAAGGAGAGTACTTCGCTAAAGGCGCACTTGAATGTCTTTAATGATTTGCTAATGAAGATGAAGGCAATAGATTTAAAGATTGAGGATGAGCTTAAAAGGCGATGATATTATTGTGTTCTTTATCGAACCGTTATACGGGTTTCTCAAATAGTTTGATCTATAGTCGGGATCAAGGTATAAGGTTTCGGTCGGAACCACGAGATTCCGACTATCTCGACTCGGTTCGGGCCGAAGGCGGGACGGGATTAGGTCAAAATCTCATCCCGTAACTTGTCGATGAAAAAAAATTCAAAAACTCGCCCTAATTGTGAAAGAGGGCTAAACGACGGCTCCGACGGTAAAAACAAATCAAAATTTCGTTTATAAAAGCACATAATTGAAAATTTACTTACCTTGGAATCGATTTCGACCACTGCGAGCATCTTTGACGACTTCGACAACGAGAACCTTGAGTTCGACCTCAATTTCGGCTCGACTTCGAGCATATTCAAAGAATCGAGCAGTTTTCTTCCTTTCGTTTTTATTTTTTCACGATCTCGTAATTTTTTTTAAGACTGGGATGATAGTTGACGTGATATTAGGATTAGGATGACTGAATGATAATGGGCTGGCATTTTAGTTTAAAGCTTTGGTTTATATGTTTAAAATATGGCAATTATAATGGACTGGGTTTATTGGATTTTGCAATTATTTAGATGTTCAAATTAACATGGCAATGATAATGGGCTGGGTAATTTATTCTATATTAGGAAATTCTAGTTTAGACCTTTAATATGTTTTATATTAGGTTGTGTAATATATGTTCAAAAAGCAATGATATTTTAGTTTAGGCCCTTAATATGTTTTTTCATATTATACAGCATATATGTTCAAAAAGCATATTTGTCTTGACCTATATCATTATTTTTTCATTAAAAATACAAAATTCGATACCAAGACCGAAACCGAAACTTCCGAAATTTCCGAAACTGACCGAAATAAATAAAACAAGAAAAAAGTCAGAAGTCCCTATTTTTGATGTTGTTATATAAAAAATCCCTGCAGAAATGAATATGTAAATTTGATCCCTATTTTTCAAAAATAAAAAAACGCAAAGTGTCTTGCATTTTTCCGACAGAAAATGCAAGATAACTTGCACTTTCCTAATTTTGAAATATTTTTCGAAATTTTCGAAAATTTTGAAAAGCGCAAGTTAACTTCCCTTTCTATCAAAAAAGCGCAAGCTAGTTTGAGCTTTCTAATTTTGAAAATTTTTTTGAAAATTTAAAAATTTTGAAATTTTTGAAAAGCGCAAGCTAGTTTGCGCTTTCTAATTTTGAAATTTTTTTTGAAAATTTTGAAATTTTGAAATTTTTGAAAAACGCAAGTTATCAGAAAAGCGCAAGCTAATTTGCGCTTTCTGATTTTGAAAATTTTAAAATTTTAAAAAGCGCAAGCTAACTTGCATTTTCTGATTTAGAAAAAACAGGGACTTAATTTACATACTTATTTCCACAGGGACTTTTCTTATAACACCATCAGAAATAGGGACCTTTCGTGCAAAGTCCCTAAATAAAATGTCAAATGACCAAAATCGAATCTCGAACCTTGACCAGGATACATTGACTCTTGATGATGTCAAAACGAATCTTTTTAGTGAGGAGTTGCGCGATCAAATAAAGAAGTTATGTGATGGAAGTGTGGTGCTAGTAGTGGTCACGGCGTATTTGTGGAGGAGAGATATGAGAAGAAAGGGAACCAAGGGCGTTCTAAATCTAGGAAGCCCGGTCGGAGAGAAAAGTCGAGAGAAAGAAATGGCAAGTGCTTTATTTGTAAGAAACCTGATCATTGGAAGAATGAGTGTCCGAACTAGGAGAAGGCAAAAAAGGAAGTAGCATTTTTATCCATAGCGGTGGAGAGTGAAGTTGGTGAGGAAGACGTAGATGTTTTGACGACGGTAGCATCGGATGTATCGGGTAGCGAATGAGTGCTCGATTCGGGGACGTCTTATCATATGATGCTAAATAAGAATTATTTTTCTTTTTATATCGACAAAGAAGAAAATTTAATTGTTATGAGTAATGATGCTATTTGTAAGTCGAAAGACATTGGTTCCGTGCAAATTCAGATGTTTGACGGAGTGGTTCGTACTCTCATTAATATACGCTATGTTCCGGGGTCTTGGAAGTCTCTTATCTCTTTGAGGCAGTTGGATTTTTTAGAATGTAAGATCACTATTGAGAGTGAAAGCTTGCGGGTTTCAAAGAGTGCGCTTGCGGTGATGAAATGTGCTAGGACTCATGGAGTTTATTTGCTTCAAAGAGTGACTATTGAAAGTGAAACTTGTATAGGAGTTGATAGTTATGCTGGCTTGGATGCGACTAGGTTGTGGCATTTGAGGTTAGGTCATGTCTCGGAGAGGAGTTTGGATATTCTTTGAAAGAGGGATATGATCGATGGAGAAAGTTTCAACAAGCTTGAGTTTTGCGAGGAATGTGTCATGAGAAAGCAAACAAAAGTATCATTCGATGAAGAAAAACATGATTCGAGAAGGATTCTTGAGTATGTTCACATAGATGTTTGGGGACCGACACTGATGGCTTCTTTAGAAGGAGCAATGTATTATATTTCTTTCATTGATGATTTTTCTCGAAAAGCATGGTGTATATAATGAAGGCCAAGTCGGAGGCATTTGCAAAGTTCAAAGCATGGAAAGCTTTTATTAAGAATGAGAGTGGTAACTCTTTGAAGGTTCTGAGGTCCGACAATGGCGGAGAATATGTTTTCGGAGAGCTCTTTTAGTTTTACAAGCATCATGATATTCGGAGGCATTTTACTATATCGAGAGATCCGCAATCAAATGGAGATGCGGAGAGGATGAACCATATTCAACTTGATAAAGCTCAATGCTTGAGATTGGCATCGGGTTTATCGAAGAGATTTTGGACCGAAGCTTTGTCAACCGCGGTGCATATTATTAATCGAATTCCATGTTCAGCTATTTGTAACAAAATTCTGAGGAAGTGTGGAAGGAAAAGTGCATTGACTTGAGTTATCTTCGTGTGTTTGGTAGTTCGATTTGTGTGCATGATCCAGGAAATGATAAGCTTGAGCCTAGAGCTTTCAAAAGGGTCTTACTTGGTTATATGGACGGTGTAAGACTGTCGGATTTGGAATCCGAAAATTAAAAAGGTTGTGAATTCTCGTTATATTACTTGATGAGTCGGCTTTATTCAAGGAGAATGAGAGCTCATCGGATGTTCCAGATTTGGTTCATGGTGAATCAAAGGAGAAGAAAGTTATTCTCATCTTTCGTCCAAGGAGTAGAGTAGTTAAAGATGCTTGTGAGGAGGAAGCGGTTGATGATACATCACATAGTCCACATGGTTTCTCTAGTACTAGTGTTGGTGATGTACATGATTCTAGAGGGGATTCGGTTCAAGATGGAGCCGAAAGAAGTTTGGGTGATAGTATTGCTACTGGGGTGGGTCGACGTACTATAAGGTCAGCCTAAAGATATGGTGATTGGAACTATCTTAGCTTTTGTGATAATTTGGACTATGTTCTTCATGTAGTCCAAGATGAGCCGATGGACCTTGATGACGTCATGGATTCGAGTGATAACTAGAAATGGATTTGTGTCATGAAGGAAGAGATGCAATCGTTGATGAAGAATCAAACTTGGGATTTGGTTCCACTTCCTAAAGGAAACTGTGTTTTTGGATGCAAATGGATATACAATGTGAAGGACGATGGGAGATACAAAGCTAGGCTGGTGTATAAGGGGTTTGCATAAAGGAAGAAAAAAGACTATGATGATATTTTCACACCGGTTGTGAGACATACTTCAATCCGGATATTAATTGCTATAGTTGTTATTCATGACTTGGAGTTGGAGCAACTTGATGTGAAAACTGCATTCTTGCATGGTGACTTGGATGAAGACATCTACATGGAGCAACCCGAAGGTTTTGTTGTAGATGTTAAGTCAAATTTTGATTTGCAAGTTAAAGAAATCACTATATGGTTTAAAGCAATCACCTAGACAATGGTACAAGAGATTTGATCATTTTATGCTTGAAAATGGTTTTGATATAAGCATCAAGGATGTTTGTGTATATTTCAAGAGGTTGAAAAATGGTTGTTAGGTATATTTACTCTTGTATGTGTACGACATGCTTATTGCTTCAAAAGATAAGAATGAAATCAACAAGTTAAAATTGAGTTTAAAATGGGAATTCGAAATGAAGGATTTTGGAGAAGCAAAGAGGATATTGGGAATGAAAATAGAAAGTGATCGAAAGCGTTTTGAGTTGAAACTGACTCAAAAGGAAAACATTGAGAAAGCGTTCTGCCAGTTCAGCATGGAGAATGCAAAGGCGTCAAGTACACATTTACCTTTGCATGTGAAGCTTTCAAGTAAGGGATCACCTATCTTAGAGAAAGACAAGGCTTATATGGCAAATGTATCATATACTAGTGCGGTTGGAAGTTTAATGTATGTTATGGTGTGTATAAGGTCCGACATTGCAAATGCCGTCGGAATGGTTAGTCGATATATGGCTAATTCGGGGAAATCGCATTGGAAAGCTGTGAAGCTTATATTGAGATACCTTAGAGGTACATCATCTCATGGTCTTGTTTTTGGCAGCAGTGAAGGGATGAATTGCAAGTTGGTTGGTTATTGTGATTCGACTACGCCGGTGATAGGGATTGGAGAAAATCAACTTTCGGATATGTCTTCACACTTGATGGCACGGCCATAAGTTGAAGATCGAGATTGCAGACCGTAGTTGCTTTATCCACTACGGAGGCGGTGGAGGCGGCAAATGAGGCACTTTATTCGAGGCGATTGTTGTGTGACTTAGGATTTGAACACGATAGTATCGATGTTCAATGTGATAGCTAGAGTGCTATTCACTTGACGGAGAATTTGGTGTTTAGCTCACGGACTAAGTATATTGAAGTGAGAGAGTCATTTTTAGTAGCCATGGATGAAGATAAGCAAGTATATCTTCAGAAAGTGCACACAAATGATAACGCGGCGGATATGTTCATCAAAGCATTGCCGGTTGGGAAGTTCGAGCATTACTCGAACTTGATTCGCTTGTTGAAGTGCTAAGTGTCACGGGGTGGCACGATTGAGGGAGGAGTTTGGTTATAGATGATGAGGAGTATCGGTGAGAGATTGTGGTTCTATCTTCTTGGTGAGTACTAGTTTACACTCCTTAGTACTTTTGTCTTTTGGTGAGACAGTTTTGGATTTGGGTGCTTTCAACACTTGTTAGCGGGCGAGGGCTTTGCCTGAGCTCGTTGATGGATTGCAATGGGCGGTGGCTTTCGGAGCTCATTGGAAAAGCATTTAAGCTTATTTGTTTGAAGGTAGAAGTGGTGATAGCTTGGCACTATCGGTTGTTGGTGATGGATATAGTGTCGAGGTGGAAGATATAGCGATGAAGAATTGAAGTGTTCGGAAGTAGCCTGGTGACGGAGAAGACAGTTCGCAAATCGAAACTCGGAGGAGGAAGATATAGCGATGAAGGTGGAGTGTTGTGGTCAGCATCATGCAACAGTCGTCTGGCATAAAGTGACAAACGTCTGTGATGGCAGGATTTCAAATCCGAGGCTTGGGACAGACGTCTGTCATTTTGGGACAGACGTCTGTGGTTTCAGGGAATGCTTTTCTGAAACTTATGACAGACGTCTGTCATAATGTGACAGACGTCTGTGACGACTTTCAGCCTATTTTCGACTCGAGCAGTTTTGTGAGATTTGTGAAGCTTCAGGGGGCATTTCGGGAATTTGTCTTGGTTTTCAACTCTTCTATATAAGCTATTTTCAGATTCAAAGCCAAGTGAGATTAAGTTTTTAATTAAGGGCTTATCCTCCATTAACCAGGGTTTATCAAAAACCTAGTTTTCTTTAATTCTCTTCTCCACAAATTTATTCTATTTGAATATTGATCGTTATAATCAATCTCTTATACTCTTCTCATTGGTATTAATAAAGGTTCTCTCTCAAAATGAATGTACACTAACAAGACGTTAGTGGAACCACTATAAACCGGTGTGTGATTTATTTTATCGTTGTTGCTTTGGTTTTCGGTGATTGTGATTGATTTTGGATTGGATTAAGATTTGGATTGAGATATTGATTGGTTGTTTTTGCATTTCTTACCACGATCTCGCTTTCCGCTATGCTTTCGGGTTTTGATTTGAGTGATCTCGAATCGGAATTCCACAACACATGGAACGGGCATCAACTGTATAATTATTTAGTCTTTTATGCATCATTTTGTCTTCGTGTATAGAAAGGAGAGCTCGTTTTATTAGATCTTGCAGCAATAATTCGCCTTACTATTCTCCCACTAAAACATATCTGACAAAAAATTATCTCATTCTCTAAAAGGGCAACTTAATTTTCTACAAGTATATACATCCAATCAATCATAGAACATCAGTTAAATTTGAACAAGTGAAGATCCAAAATCATTGGAAAGTGTGGTGCTAAGGGCACCACGTTGTTTGCTACGGACACCATGGCATGTGGTTGTCCGCCGACCAAACACTGTTTAGTTGGCGGTTATTCGTCGACCGTGGTATATAAAAAATGAGTGTTGCTAAATACACCAAATTAAATACTGATTAATACCCGAAAAAATGATCGTTCTTTATTTTTTTTCTACACTTAAAAATATCACTGTTGCCAACAATCTAAACCAGTTAGCTCTTCCTCTCCTTCCATCGGTAATAACGCATATAATTCACTCAATCAAATTCACGCAATCAAAATTGGTTAACGCAATCAAAATTTTCTTTAATAATGGATTTTGATTGTTTGAATGACGTTCAAGTATCTTTCATAATTTTGCTTTGTTCTTCTACTAAATTTCATCATTATTTTAAAATTGATCACGGTTTGATTTTTCAAAATTTTAAATATATTATGTTTTTTTAACTAATATATTATTAATTTCATCAAGTCATTATTCTTGCTACAACAAGTAAACAACAAGGAGTGGACTGATTTTATTATCGAGAATTTAATTTTTTTGACAAGTCAAGATCGGTTTAGACTCCCATTTATGGTGTAGGGAAGACGGATATAAATTTCTAAAGTATAATATGATCATTTGATTTTTTCGTTATAGAGTCACAATAATTTCTACATGGTTGTTTTCTTCGAATTAAGGTTAATAAGGAGTCTAGTGTATATGGGATATTAATAAGGGGATATTCAAAAGGATGTTGTATTTTCAAGATAGGGTAAAAAAATAATGCATTTTTTGGGCTATTTAGCAACACTCAAAAAAATCCTGGCCTAGCCCAAACTGCGGTGCCCTTGCCATTGCAGCATCAGAAATCAGAAACATTGTAAGAGAACAGTATACATGAAGAGAACAATACCTTTTCTAACAGAAAGGCTAGTTATCATCTGATTGACCACAATCAACCAAAACTGAGCTAAAATATGGCATCCAGGTCCAGTGTCCGCATCAGCAAAATCCAAATACACGGAGAAATAATCCGTCTGATTTCCTTTCGGAAATATCAAAATTCTTCTATAATTAAACATCCAGTCAAAAGATTGCGCCAATTTCTCCTTTGAACTATCCAATCCTAATACTACAGAACAATCAAACAGGAATCAGTAAATTACCATCTATATCCACCAGCCATGAAAGTATCAGAATATATCTCTCCCGAAGGAGCCCTACTGAAATTCTTGATTCTCCAGCTGTACTTTACAGGTGCCGCTTTCACCAAAAGAAGAAAAAAATAAAATCGAACATACGGACGATCTTACAAATTCGCTAAAACGATGATCCAGAGTTCGAACTAGCCATCCACTAAATAACGTGAAATATATTCAAATAAAGAAAAGCATGATTGAAGACGAAAAAGATAAATACCGTCCACCGATTGTGAATCGTCTTCAGGCATTGCAGAATCGCCGATGATAGTACCGGTTTCGGCTTTCTGCTGCTAAACCAACGACATCAAGACAGAGCGCTAAAGCCCTCGAAATAGAAAATGGGCTTGGGAGAGAGAAACTTTACCTCGACTGGATGGTCGACGGTACATAGAGGAGGGAATGGATCATCGACTGTAAGATCATGGATTGAAAGGCGTTTGGTACCGGAAGTATTAACTGTATCATCAGCCATGGAGTAGGGCGAAGGGGGAAAAGGTTAGGAGAGAGAAAGAGAGGGAAAGGAAGTGAGAAGAAAAGGCATTTTATAGGGTTTTGGTTTCAGGTTAAAGGGTATTTTTGGGAATGTGTAGGTTGTTATTTGAGAGGGAGGTTGGACTTTGGTTCGAATTGCAAGGATTTTATGTTTTTCTTTTCTGATAGAACACATGCAAAGATTTAGGAACTTCATCTTTGGATTGAGCATCGTAAGTCGGACTATGGAGAAAACAAAAGGTAAACGCACCACAATTTGCATTCTAATTTTAAATGCGAGGGGATTGAACCGTTTGACAATGTAAATTTGAAAAATAATTGCAATTTTCGTTAATTTATATTGAACATATAATAAATAATATATTGATAAATATCTTCTTCTTTTTTTATATCCATAATCCCAAGTTTTGTTCCTGGACTCTACATAAGTATGCAAAGGTCAAAACACATCTTCCGGCTCTAATACAAGAATGAGCAGTAGGCGAGCATTGTGTTTTATTAAAATTTGGTTGCAATGTTAAAAACAAAATACTAAAGAAAAAGTATAATAAAGAACAATTTTGAATTAACATTTCACAAGTAAAATTGATATAACAATGCAAAGATTTAGGAATTTCGTCTTTGGAAAAAACGTTGTAAGTCGGACTATAAAGAAGAGGAAAAAGTAAACACTCCAAAATTCGCAACCTAATTCTAAATGCTAGTACAATTCTAGAGTGATTAACTGTCTGACTTTATAAGTTCCAAAAAAAATTACAATTTTCAGTTAATTTATATTAAACATACAACAAATGATATATTGATAAATGACTTCTTTTTTCTTCTTCTTTTTTGTATACCGAGAATCCTAGGTTTTGCTTATGAACTTAAATAAGTATACATCAAGGTCAAAACACATATTCGAGCTTTGATACAAGAATGTGAGCATTGTGTTTAATTACAGTTTGGTTGCACTATTAAAAACAAAATAAAAATATTAAAGAAAAAGAATAATAAAGAATAATTTTGAATTAACATTTCACGATTGAAATTGATATATTACTAAATCATATAGTTGATTATATGCATAATTCTAATAATCAAACCATTTTAGTGCTTAAATGATTTTTCTTAATATTGTTCATTAATGCCAACAAGCATCGATCTCGATAATCAAACTTATGACATTTAATCGCGTAGTCTAAACTACCAACCAACTGAGCTAAACTTGTTGACTTGGTGCTTAAATGATTATTACACCACTAAACACACTAACGCCAATCAAAATAACAAATAAGCATAAAGTACATGCAACTAAATAGTATATACATATGTTATATAATGTACAGGCTCGACCCAAAGGCAAGGCAAGCGAGATCTTCGCCTAGGGCAACACCGCCGGAGATGGCGAAAGGGGCAACTAAATATTCCGGATGCTTTTATATGAATTAGTTGTGTAGCAGGTCATCATATTGTAGAAATCACTTGTAGTGCGGTGGTTCAAGCACTTGCTTATCCATTAACCACCTAGGCTCAATTCCTAGTAGCGGCTGTTAATTTTTTATTTTTTCCCTGTTTTATTTTTCCTAAAATTTCGTCTAGGGCAACTAATATGTTAGGGCGGCACTGATAATGTACAACTCAAGTAGCATATACATATATGTTGTATAATCTATAAAAGAATTACAATAGTGATGCTAAAGTGTCCAATGTCAACTAGTAATATAGCATGCTCAAAATGAAATGGAAATCAAATAACTAAAGAAACAAAAGATTCAACAAATGAAGACATAGTAATCGCAGAAAGTCTAAAAAAGAACGGGTTAAGTCAAACAGCTTAGCTAAAAGTATACCATCTTATTTCACACTCGTAAACCCTAGATCTAGAAAATATTCATATAACTTCAATATTTAAATAAATCATCTAAAGCCACCAATGTGAAAAGGTAGAACTCTAAGCTTTTTAGTTCGACATTTTTTAGAAGTCTCTAACAAGATTGTAGACTCGGTTGAGTAATCAATGTACGAATAAAACCTAACAGTGATCCTTTTCATTTTTTCATTCGTGCACTCAATATGAGCAAACTAACCCCAAAAGACGAGGGACCCATAACATATCCTTTAGTTGTTATCTATCTTCATCTTCCTCATTCATAATCTTCAATATTTAAATAAAACCTAACAGTGATCCTTTCATTTTTTCATTAGTAGTTGAGTTTATCTCCCCGCTAGGGTAGCTCGGGAGGTTTAATGGTGGGTTGAAAATATAACTATTTTAAGTTTATTCAATCTGTTATTAATTTTCACTCGATTTATCTAATATTCACTGATTTAAGAGACGGTTCGTTACTGAATGTCTCTACTGTGTGTGAGCAGCATAATAACATTGATAGGAAAATTCTTTGGTGTAATGTCTTGAGTTAAGAGCCCTTACCGTTGGTCCTTGGGTAGTTGGAAGAGATTTTAATGTGACTAGATTTTTAGGAAAGTATTCGCCTAGAGAAGGCGACATTTCTACCATGGAAGAGTTTGACCGGTTTATTATTAACGGTAATTTAATCAAACTACTGCTTAATAATAGGCGGTTTACTTGGTTAAACCCAAGAGAACCTCCTTCGATGATGCTCCTCGATCGTTTCTTCATTAGTGACAAATTGGAAGAGAGATTCCCTATTTTGCATGTTAAGGGGCTTCCTACTGTGCATTCTGATCACTGTCCTATTATTGTTTTTTGCGAAATCCTCAACTTAATTCACATAGCATTAGATTTGAAAAGATGTTGCTTTTAGAAATAATTTTGCCAACTTAGTTACCAATAAATGGCTCGCCATGAGTAACAATAATATTAAATATTCAAGTAACTTAGCAAAAAAAATTGTTAGTAAACTTAGGGACCTTAGACTATTTCTTAAAAAATGGAATAAGTATGTTTTTGGCAGCATTATGATTAAAAAGGAAAATTTACATTCTAAGGATTTAAAATTAAACTTAGAAGAAACTAGAATCTTAAACCTTTCTAAGCAAAATGTGCTCTTAAACTTTAAACAAGAACTAGACAAAGTCATAACCTAAGAGGAAATAATATGGAAGCAAAGGTCTAAGGCAGTGAATGAACGAGGGAGATAAGAATACATAGTTTTTTCATAAAGTAGCTAATGGTCGCAAGAGTAGTAATATCATAAACTCTCTTCTTGTCAATAATGTCGAAAATTTTGATCAAAGTGAACTCAATAATGCCTTCACTAACTACTTCAAATATATTTTTGGAACTAACAGAGGTCGTAGAATTAAAGCTAACTGGAATGATTTATATCTTGAAAATAAAAGGATTGAATTAGAAAATTTAGATATTTCATTCTTGGAAGAGAAGATCTTTAAGGCTATTGGTAATCTGCCAAGCGATAAATTGCCTAGACCAAATGGATTTCCTATGTTGTTGTAATGACCCGTACTGTTAACGATATGATATTTAAATACTGAATTGTTAATTAATTGACGGTCCCAAAAATGTGAATTTTCTCATACGATTGAATCAGGACTTGAGACCACTTCCGTTGAGTTTGGATCGATGTTGCGAATTAGAATGAGTATAAGCATGGCAATATTTGGAGATCGGACAATCCAGTGGCCGAAATAATCTCGAAAAGCACAAAATTATCATCCTAAAGCACAGTCTCAGATAGCAACGAAATTGATACCATTGGGAGCAAAAAATGATGTGATGTACGCCGACGAGTTTCGTCGCGATCAGACGTGTCATGTGATCGTACGAGCTCAAAACGTATAACGATTTATATGAGAATTCAAATAAATAATAATACGATATTAATATAAATAATCACTAAACCCTCATTCCTCTCAACCATTGCCTGTAAACATAAATCATGACCGCCTTCTTCTCATTTGCTTCAAAAAAATAAATTGAGCAATCTGCTTAACTAAAAATCATGAAACCAGATCCGTTGAGATCGTATGGAGGAGAGATTCGCATTGACTATGGCAGAATTGGGTGCGGTTGTGATCAACCGAGGTCGATGTGTAATGGCCGAGCTATGATTTCACTTTGTCGGAGATAGAGAAAGTGATAGGTGAAACGGAGATTACCGTAGGATTTCACTTTTGCCAGATTTCGTGCATAGAGTTTTGTGCATGCCAATTGATCTGAAGATGGATGATGGACTTGGAGATGTTCTTTGGATTTTGGGATAGATGCCAGAAGTTTTCATTTGGTTTGTTCTTAGCTATTCTTGGCTAATTACGCAACCAAAGTGGTCGTTATCGACTACTCCAGAGTGATCGATATCTACCGCTATTGATGATGGCCAATTTGGCTAATCTTGACGTGGACGATGTAGAGGCTTTAAAGCGCATGATGTGATGGTTCGTTCGTTTGTTCGACAATTGATTTGATGCTATGACTCTTCGACGAGCAGTTTTGGCACTGAAGCAAGGATGCGATGCTTCGACGCGATGACTTCATGATTCGATGATGATGACTCCGTGATGGGAAGTGATGGCTTTGACGATGGATAACTATACTTCGAGATGTAGCGTAGTAGACTATGAGTCATATTGAGGGGACTTTCGAAGGTGGGTTACGAGACATATGACGAGATTTTATGACTAATGATGGTTGTCGAGAGTGGTTCCCGACCGCGGTGACTTCATGACGGGAGTCGTAGAGACAGTTCTAGGATGTGCTCTGCTAGTGATGACGTGTGCAAAGAGATTATTGATTCTCGAGATAATGGGGCACACTGGTGAGATAAGGGTATATGAGGATGTCATCAGGGTCCATTGATGTTAGGACCTGATCTGCCCGGTCCCCAGAGTCCCTTGACGTTAGGACCTAGGTAGGGTATATACTATAGTCCATTGATGTGAGGACATAATAAGGATGTGGCAGAGTTCGTTGACGTTAGAACCTCTCTGTACCCTGATGGATTGAGTGGCCGGGGACGTTCTGTAGTCCTTGATAACGAGATAGAGTGTATGAGTATCATGTATCTGATGCACTAAGTGGTTGATGTAGGGATGGATGATGGATATTATGTTTGCTTTGGTTATTTATCACTCTAGGGATGTCACATTATGTAGTTATCTTTGATGTAGATACCCAAACACCCATCAGTTCTTTGACGTATAGTACACCCATGATGACTGTGATAGAGTAGCATATATCATATGTTATGTGCTAACTCTTTAGATGCAGGGACAGGTCGGGTATGATTCTCCGTACACTTTGTTCCATATACTATATCGACTTTTATAGTTTTTTGAGATTATATATCGCTCACACCAGATTGTTGCCCAACTCAAGGTTTTATGCTTTGCTTCTCATTACCTTTGGTACTCTTAAATGAGTAGACTAGAAAGCAGGTGTAAGCGATACATGGAGTTCTACAAATGGACTAGCAGGAGGCAATGCTTTCTCATACTTATATTTTGGGCCTATTATTGTTTATTCCGCTATGTGACATTGTGGAGTCTTGACGGTGTTGGCTTACTATTATTAGAGACAGTTTATCAGTTGAGTTTATTTATCGGTTGTATAAACTCTATTACTGTTTTGTATAACTATATGAGCATGTGTACTCTGATTATGCGGTTCACGTAGTTATTATTGTCTGGCCCGTTTTATATCTATGATGACTATTATATTTTATCTGATGCACTGCAAGATATATGACAGGTTATGTGATTGTGTGATGTTTTCTTGTATTCTCTTCTCTTCTATTTCTTTTTTCTCATTTTCGTTCCCTTAACCATCGTCCTACATCGGCTGGATGCTCCAACAATGCAATATTCGGTTTTATGAGCATCGAAGGTGTAGGGCGGTCGTTACATTTGGTATTAGAGCTTAGGTTACGTGATTAACCTGAGTTGATACCGTAATCCAGTAGAGATGGGGTAGGAGTTATCGCCTCAGGCTGGATCTAGAGTATACCTATATACGAGAGAGTGCATATTTGTTATATATTTTGGTTTTCAAAACTTTATAGTGGTGTATATAGTATATAAGTTGTACTGCACACATGAGCACTATTGATGCAGTTTTCTCTATGAGAGACTAATCATTCTTATTACGTATTAAGAGTGGTCTGGCATATGAGAAATGTTGTTATTGACTCCATCTCTGGAGTAGAGGGGTGGGCAGGATCGGGGACCACTAACCCCGATTTAGAGAATATGTTTGCTGAGATGGTGCGAAACATTATCCGGTATGCCCAAATTGCTCTAAATGATTATGATGCTGAAGTGAAAATGGCTAGAGTCAACTTTGTTGAGCTATATAAAGACTATGTGAGTCTAGGACAGATCATTCCTTAGAACAAAGTCTGCTATTGAAAGGCAAGATTGGATGGCCACTTGCAAGTGGAACTTCGATGACTTGGAGTTAGATGATGCAATGAGGTAGAAGTTGGCCTCTAGATAACTCCAGGGATGAACAATGAACTAGCAGAGTGCCTCTATAGCTTTGATTCTCGAGGATTGATTTACTTGGGATTAGTTCATAGTTTGCTTCGAAGAAAATTTATCATTGGGTTCAGTGATCATCTTAGGAAGCGATTGATTGGTCATGTTGTTAAGAGCATCGAGAAGTTGATCAAAAAGGCTTTATGATATGAGAGCCTATACCCAGTGTAGAAGGATTGTCCCAAATCAACCGAGTAGGAACAAACCGTGGAAGCATATGCATTGATTGCAGTTTTGATTTCGTCAAGTGCTCCATCGATGAATGAGAAGGGAAACGGCATTACCATTTGAGGTATGCTTTTCACTTATGGCATTTCCATACGTGTTTTATTTGACGTCGAGGTTTCATATTCCTTCATATCTAGTAATTTGATTGATATATTGGGATTGAGACTCGAGATAGTTAACCGACCTTTAATTATGACGAACCTAGTTAGGGACTCAGCCAACCTGTACATGGTTTATCAAGACTTTGTTTTATTGAGTCATGGATGTTTGTTTGTTTATTTGCTATTGATTTGTTTTGGGGTTTAATTGGGCTCAGTATTATAGTTTGGGAATGGACTAGCTGAAGGGGGTACAGAATAGTGGTGTATTGTAAGGGGCCATTGGTGACAATAGGGACTGACAATGAGCGAAAGGTAGTGTTCGGCTGCCCATCTGACGATGAGGAGATGGTTGTCTTTCTATATTTGCTCGATATCCCACACGACGAGTAGTCATCTGTGCCTGTAGCTAGAGAGTGTCCGGACATATCTGATGAGGTGACTGGATTACCATCATATAGGGATTGAGTTCTGTATGGATCTAGTTAGAGGTGTTAGACCATTAGTTATGTCTTTGAGACATATGATGTCCAAAGGGCAGAGGAAACTTAAGGTGCGAGCAAATGACCTGTTGAGACGAGGGTTCAATCGTAGGAGCATATTTGGTTAAGATGCACCTATAGTGTTCGCCACTAAGGCAGATGGCTCTTTAAGGTTGTTTGTTGATTATTATGAGCTGAATGAGATGACAAACAAGTATCCACTTCCGCTTATTGATGGCTTGTTCGATTATCTCTATGGTGCAAGGGTGTTCTCTCAGTTGGACTTTGTGATGGATTTCATCAGCTGTAAGTATCTAGAGAGAGTATGCCGATTCTAGCATTTCATACCTTACTTTGATTTTTGATTAGTTGGTTATCATGTTCAGGCTGGCTGACATGTCGGCATGCCTTGAAGATCTCATGTACCATGTTCCGAGGGATCACTTGAGTAAGTCGTGCTTGTGCTCATTGATGATATTTTCATCTATTGATGGACGAAAGAAGAGCAAAAAGCACGATTGTTAATGGTATTGTAGATGTTGAGAAAACACCGACTTATGATGGGATTTTTGGAGTATCACTTCTGGAGGAGGGAAATGAGATGCTTGGGTTACGTTGTTTCAGAGTAAGACATCATTGTAGATCCTTCAAAGGTTACGATGGTCCAAAGTTTGAATAAACCCAAGGTAGCAGCACCGTTAACCTATTTTATAAGGGAGGATCAGACTTTTATTTGAGACGTGAGGTGCAGACATGCATTAGTGAGTATGACTAAGGGGTTAATGAGTGCACTGATGTTACTCATTCTGAGTAGGAATAAGGAGTCGATAGTACGCACATGCATGTGATACTTAGCTGGGTGCAATATTGATACTGAAAGGTAAGGTTGTCGCGCAGTAGTCGACAACTGAAATTGCACGAGAGGAAGTATCTCTTGATTTGGAGTTGGTGGTGGTAGAGTTCGTTTTGGAGATTTGGAGGCACTGTTTATTAGGAGAGAGGTTCGAGTTGTTCATTGATTCTACATCATTGAAGCATCTCTTCTCCTAGAAGGATCTTAACCTTTGCTAGTAGCGATGGTTAGAGTTCTTAGCCTCCTATGACTTTGACATTTCCTATACGTCCATAAGGGAAATGCAATTGTTGATGCTTTGAGTGGAAGAAATACCAGTTTATGAGCAATATTCTTAGAGTGGGCATTGCTCAAGATTATCACTGGTTATGACTTTAGAACTCGTTGTGAGTTAGTGTCAAGACGATGGCTAGTTTGACGATTAGACGTACTTTGATTTAGCGTATAGATACTAGTCAAAGGCGTGAGGCTAGACTAGCGGAGATCATGGCTAAGTTAGAGGAATAAGTAGTGTCTGTAAAGGTGATGCAGTGCGAATCGAGATTGTTGGTTTCGTGGAGATGAGAGATTGCTTGTTCTCGAGTAGTGGGAACATATATCTATAGGCTGCGTCGATGGATTGCCAAGGACTGCGGATAGAATTATAACATTTGAGTCAAAGTCGATTGATTGACGAAGAATGCTAGATTTCTATTTCTTAAGTCCAGTAAAACGACATTCGAATTTGTCGAGTTATATGTGGAATGGATAGTGTGATTCCATTGTATGCCAAGAGCATTGTAAGTGGCCGAAACCTGTATTGTTCACTTGTGGGTTTTGGGAGAACTTACAAGAGGTGTTGGGAAATTTGGAACCAAATCGAATAAATGACATCGGGACCAAACAAGGAACTTTGAGGCCGAGTAGGCCTATTCATACCAATAGATGTGATATAAAATAGGTTAGGGGGAAGGCGATGGAGTAGTAAAGGTTTGTTGGATTGAAAGCGAATGCAATAACATATGAGAGACTAAAAAGTGCATGAGGACCGCTTATCCGGAGCTCTTCACTTGGTGAGATTTCATTTTTTGTCAGCTTTCATATTGGATATCATGTTTGATGTCTTATACTAGGTAGTTTAGTATCTTGCATGCTAGGAGAAGCATGGATGTTATCCTTTTGATGTTTGATTTTATATATGCCTGTTTGATGTTTAACTATTGGCATTTGATATGGTTGCTTATGCTTATATGGTTATTAGGCATGTAGGATAATTATATTTTGATATAGTACACTTATTTGAGATGATTGCCATATATATACAATCTAGTATGCTTAAATATATAATGATGTTACATTTGTGTTTAATCCACTTTGTTGAGTACATATTCAGGTATAGAAGCAAGTGTTAGCTATTTGGATGCTTACCCACTTTTATTCACATCTAAATGTATGCTCTTGCTATAAAAGATGTACGTAACATCTATAGTTTAGATTTGGGTATATATGCTTGGTTGTCCTCGGAAATGAGATGCCTCGGATATGGGATGCCTCCGATATGAGATGTATATATATATATATCTATGTTGTATTGGGATTTTTCCCGGACCTCTCCGCACAAAGGAGGTGCTGGCGAAATTTTCCGTGACATAAAGAGAAAAGTCAATGTATATGATATTAGAGATTGCCGATAGTTTAGAGAGTCGGTAATGTATGATATTTAGTTGACTTACCTTTCAATTAGTGAGTTGGCGCGTTTGTTTTCCATTGTCTATTTCTTTGGAAATAAGTACGTAACTTAGACGTTTGGTTTAGCCACATTGATTTCGGATTTGATAGTGATTGTTGTTGTGAGTAGATAAGTGATGATTTTTCTTGTGTCGTTGCTTATGTGAGGGTGTTGAGTTGTGTTGCTTCGTTCATGGGATTTCGAGGACCAAATCCTTTTAAGGATGGGAGAAAGTAACGACCCATATTTTTAACGATATGATATTTAAATATTGAATCGTTAATTAATTGACGATGCCAAAAATATGATTTTTCGCATACGATTGAATCAGGACACGAGACCACTTTTGTTGCGTTCAAATCGATGTTGCGAATTAAAATGAGTATGAGCATCATTATTTTTGGAGATCGGGTGGTCCAATGGCCGAAACAGTCTCGAAAAGTGCGAAATCATCATCCCAGAGCGCTGTCTGGGATAGCGACGAAATTTATACCATTAAGACCTAAAAAATGAGGTGATGTACATCGACAAGTTTCATCGCGATCAGACGCGTCGTGTGATCGTACGAGCTCGTAACGCACAACGATTTATTTGAGAATTCAAAAAAAAAATTAATATAAATAATCACTAAACCCTCGTTCCTCTCAACCATTGCATGTAAACATAAATCATGGTCACCTCCCTCTCTTTCACTTTAAAAAATTAAATTGAGCAATCCGCTTAAATAAAAATCATGAAACCAGATCCGTTGAGATCGTACGGAGGAGAGCTTCGCATTGACCATGGTGGAATTGGGTGCAATTGTGATCGACCGAGGTCGACGTGAATGGCTAAGCTAGGGTTTCACTTTGCCGGAGATAGAGGAAGCGATAGGTGAAACGGAGATTACCGTCGGATTTCTCTTCACGAAATATACCTTCCGCTAAAATCTCATCGAGTCCGATCAATCGAAGAAAAACCCGTCATACATGCATGAGGGGAGGAATGTCCGAGTTGTGATTTAAGGGAAGAAGTCGAGCTTGGCATGGATGATCCTCACGTAGAGGACACGGAGTGGAGAGCGTAGGCGAAGACGGTGAAACATTTCATCGAGCAACGAGTAAGAAATCAGAGAGGGAAGATACATGCAAATGGCTTGGATGCGCACATCATGTACATGCTTTGGATTTAGGGAAGATGTATTAAGAGAGGCAATTAGTTAAACTGGTAATTAATTAAGTTAAGCAGTTATTTGATTAATCTCAAATCTTATACTACGCATATCTTTTGCGTACGAGGTCCGTTTTGAATGCGATTTCTTGCGTTATGCTTATGATGGAGAACTCTATGACTTGACATTAGTTTGGTCAGCTTTTGTTAAGGTGAGTGATATTTTCTCAAACTGTACTATGATTGTTAGTACAGTATTAAAACGGCGTTTTGAAATGATTTCTAATTTTAAAACGTGGTTTCTAATATATTTAAACCTGCATCTTATTTTATAAAAGAATTTAAAAGTGTTTTAAACTAAAATGGTTTTAAATTAAATATCACACTTTTCCCATTGACACGCTATTTTGACAATATTGACAGCTTTAGGCTATTTTGGTACTAATTCCACATTGGTTGCTTTAGGTGTATTGTATTCGTTGTATGTAGGCTATTGTAGACGTTTGTATACTTGTTGGTTGCATGTATGCTTATTTGCTTAATTTGGTTGAATACGCCGATCAAAGGCGATATAGTATTAGAAAATATCCCATAAGATAGAATTTCGTGCACATAGTTTCATGCATGCTGATTGATCTAAAGACAGAAGATGGACTTGGAGATGTGCTTTGGATTTCGGGATGGATGTCGGACGTTTTCATTTGGTTCATACTTAGCTATTTTTGGCTAATTACATGACCAAAGTGGTCGTTATTAACTACTCTAGAGTGGTCGATATCTACTACTGTTGATGATGGCCAATTTGGCCAATTTTGACATGGACGATTGAGAGGCTTCGAAGAGCATGATGTGATGTTTCGTTCATTTGTCCGATATTTGATTTGATGCTATGACTCTTCGACGAGCAATTTTGGTGTTGAAGTAAGGATGAGACGCTTCGATGCGACGACTTCACGATTCGATGATGATGACTCCATGATGAGAAGTAATTGCTTTGATTATGGATAGTTGTACTTCAAGACACAGAGTAGTAGTCTATGAGTTGTATTGAGGGGACTTTCGAAGGAGGATTACGGGATGTATAACGAGATGCTATGACTAATGATGGTTGCCGAGAGTAGTTCCCGACCCTAGTGACTTCATGACAGGAATCGTAGAGACAGTTCCAAGATGTCCTCTGCTAGTGATGACATGTGCAAAGGGATTAATTATACTCGAGATGATGTACACTGGTGAGATAAGGGTATATGAGTATGTGATCAGAGTCGGTTGGCGTTAGGACTCGTTATCCGACATTTTGACCTGGCTATATCTGAACTAACTGGACAAGTTAGACTTGACTGTCATCATTGCCAATGGCCCAAAGCGATGATTGTGGGGTCTAAAAATCAAGTAAAGATGATAATATGAAGTTGTGATCGAACAGAATCAAGAGATATGCTATACATAATTTTCTAAGTATGTAATATAAACTAGTCTAGAAAAAAGGATCGGGTATGATCCCTCTTAACCAAAGGGGTCGGATTACTTCGGCTAAACAGTGCAACTCAATGGAAAACGGTCGATATCTCAAAATCCAGAAGTCAGATACACGTGAAACTTTAGGAACAAGAAGAGGGGACCCTAGGGAGTCCACCCTAGGGATTACACCCCAAAAAGCACAAGAAAAAGAGAACGACCCTCTTCCCTCTAGAGGGATCGGCTAGAATCAGAATACACAACACATTGCAACAATGATCGATTAATAACTTAACATCTACAAGTCCAATTAACATGAAACTTGGAGGCCAAGCATAATACAACATAGAGAAGCTCCCATAGGGATCACAGCCCATAAATCTCCAATAATAGGGATCGGCCTCCATTCCTATTTCTTAGGATTTGGGCCATGCGATCCCTCCTATAGGCCCCAATGGATCTAAAGATCCTTCTGCTGAATTTTCAAGGAGATATTTTTCCATCCTCCTTATAAATACAGACTTGATTGTTCAGTTTTAGGATCTTTACGCTGCTTGTTACTTTATATTATTTTGTTACTAAGGATTTTCATCTGATCCCTCTTGTACTCAGTTTACGAAGTGATTAATAAAGCTATCTCTTAAAAGTGAACGTACGCAAACAACGCCAAACCACTATAAAGTATTGTGTCTCTATTATTAGCTTGATTCTTATTATTTTGCTACTATATTCACTCTATTTACATTTAGTATTCTTCATTTATTCCTCTACAAATTCTCTATTGGGTGTTTGTGTCAATTTTTTGTGCAAACATTTTTGTTCTTTCACTGAGAACCAAGATTATCAGCTTTATTTTGATCCCTTTGCTACTGTTGGATTGCATAAATCCAAGGAAGAGATCCAGAACTATCCCCAAATAGTTTGTCCGTTCTATTCAGATTTTTAAAAGCCTAAGGAAAACTATCAACAATGGTTAGAAACATCAGATCTACCTCTCAAAACGCAGAAGGAAACGAGAACGCCAGCAACCAGCGAGGAGGCCACGACAATCTACCATTAGATGTTAATGCTACCAATCTAGTTGATGTCCAGAATCCCACTGATTCCATCATAAGAGCTTATTTCCAAAATCTGATGAGAGAGCTCATGGATAGCTGCCAAAGTTGAACCGGTAGATTCAAGCCAATATCAATCTAGTGAATCAACTCAGGGATCAATAACGCAAGAAAACTAGGAGGGAGCCAACTCCCTATTCTATATCGGAAAGCTCAACTTCATCAGATGACCATCACAGGCGCAGACACCCCAGAACTAACGGATACCGCGCAGAAGCATTTGGATATCAACACACAACAATTTTCGGGCTGCCAGGACCGATCGGACCCGATCCCTCTATAGGGACCGGGGCCGATCCCTCTATAGGGACCGGGGCCGATCCCTCCTCTAGGGGTGGAACCTTAACTTTTTCTGATGGAACTCGAACTGGAGCCGCCGTGATTGATCTGGATGCTAGTGTTCAAGTAAATGAAGACCAGTTGCCTCTCCGAAATGACGATGATGTGAATGCACATCAAGAGGATGTTGAGCCAAGAAGGCATGGAACGGCCCGTAGACATTGACCGGACCATTCACGTGAGGTGGAGCATGACTATCGATTGTCCCCAACTATCCAAACGTTGGACTTGATGGCTATGATTAGGCAGCTAGTAAGGGAAAGCCAAGGTTTGACCAATAATGATTGGGGGATCTCAAGAAGCCATACCCTGTTCACGGGAAATATAGTACACGCGGAATATCCGAGGAGATTTAGCATGCCATCGATGCCTGCCTATGAGGGAAAAACCGACCCCATGCAGCACATCATGAGATATGAATGGCTGATGAACTCCGCATGAGCTGATGATGCCACAAAATGCAGATGTTTTCCCATCACTCTTTCTGGCATAGCAACGTTGTGGTTCACGAGATTGCCTCCAAGGTTAATCTCTAGATTTGATGATTTAGCAATAAAATTTATGGAGCAGTTTTGTATGCACACAACTCACCCCAAAGATGTAATGTCCCTATCAAGCGTGATCCAGGCTCCGGGAGAATCGCTGAAAGATTATTTGGAGAGATTTCATATAACCACCACAGAAGTCAGTAATTCGACCATTCAGTATTGATGGTAGTAACAAGAGGGATTGACCCAGAATCTGACTTTGCGATTGGTTAGCTGGCAAACCACCTACAACGTTGGAGCATTTCTATGCAAAAGCAGCTCAATATTTGAGGAAAGAGGAAGCTAGATGTTCTAGGAAGAAGAATGTTGTGGGCCGAGTGAAGAGGGAGTGCAGAGTAACATTGCAGTAAAACAGTCCGTAGAGAGTTTCGGAAAAATTCAAGTAAATGTCCAAAATAAATCGAATCGGCAAAAGAAAGGCGGTGATAGGAACCGTGAACGAAAGAGGGTTCTGAAAAAGGAAAGTCTAGCATTCCAATATATGATACCTACGCACCACTGAATACATATCTAGAGAACGTCTACTTGTCTACATGCAATACTGTGCAGTATAGGAAGCCATCTTCGAAAGAATCGATGGAGAAACAATAGCTGATTGGAAAATATTGCCGGTTCCATGAATGCTATGGTCACAACACAAAGGAATGTAGGCATCTCCAGGATGTTTTCGAGAAACTGATTCGAGAAATAAAACTACGGCAGTTTGTTAAAGCCTCACTGGATTGCGGGCTGGGGACATCCGACCCTAACCGAGGACAAGCGTCGTACTGGGCTGAAGATCCTGCACATGCTAGTGGAAGATTAGTTATCAATACAATAGCTAGAGGACCATACCCAACCGACAAATGTTGGCACGAGATGGAGCGCTATGCTAGCGCAATCAAGTATGTGAATTTTGAGTGTTGTTCTAATACAAAAGATGGAGCTCCGGCCAAACAGCAGCATACAATAGCAGATAACATTGTATTCAGAAACAGAGATGTAGATAAGGTGGAGGCACTGACGATCGACCCAATGGTGATTTCAGTCATGATCCGCCCCACCTTAGTGAGAAAAGTTTTGATTGACAGTGGCAGCTTGGTGAATATTATCTTTAAAAAGGCGTACGACCAGATGAGAATGGAAGCCAAAGATCTGAAACCGTGCCAAACCCGTATTCATGGCTTTAACAGTGTGCGATAAAAGGCATTGGATCTGTTGAGTTACAAGTAGAATTGGGAGAAGGCGATAGCCAAAGAGTGCGAATGTTGCTATTTGTTGTGTTGGACGCACCTTCCTCATACAACATTTTTCTGGGCTGACCGACCTCGCTGAATTCAGGGCCGCCATTGCCTCATGGTGTCTTACTCTGAAATTCCCAATTGACAATGGAATAGGAGTTTTGCATGGTGACCAAATAGCTGTATGTACCTGCTATGTAGCTGAGCTAAGAGAGGCCCAGTGAAAAGAGAAAGGAAAGGGTGTGGAGAAGTCTCTCCACATCCAAACCACTGAAGATTGACAACCTACGCCTAAGCCTTGGCTTGGGTGCCACAGTCGGTTCTACGAAGACATAGATCAGAGGAATGATGAGGAGAGCCCAAAGAGACCAAGGCTGCTCCAGCTTGGCCGATGACTGACGTCACGGTCAGCCACGACGACTCGTCATGGGTCCTAAAGATCGGATCACATCTCAGCCACGCAATGATGAAGGAACTTGCTGGTTTTCTCCGAGAAAATCTTGGTGTGATCACTTGGACTCATTTTGATATGTGTGGGATCTCGCCTGCCATTACGAGCCACACATTAAATATCGACCCGAGGCATGTCCCGGTGAAACAGAAAAGGCACGACATGGATCCGGAGAGATATGCCGCCCTTAAAGAGAAGGTGGATAGACTCAAAAGCAATGGGTTTATTCGCGATGCCCTCTACCCGAAATGGGTATCAAATCCTGTACTTGTGAGAAAGGCGAATGGAAAATGGTGGACGTGCATCGACTATTCGAATTTAAACAAGGCATGCCCAAAAGATAGTTTTCCCCTTCTGAGAATTAACCAGCTGGTAGACTCTACCTCAAGACACGAATTGATATCTTTCATGGATGCGTACTCTTGATATAATCAAATCCTAATGCACATCCACGACCAGGAGCACACCGGTTTTATTACAGATGTTGGATTGTACTGCTATGTGGTAATGCCATTCAGATTGAAGAATGTTGGAGCAACCTATCAATGCCTAGTTAACTGAATGTTTAAAGATCAGATTGGAAGGACAATGCAGATATATGTGGATGATACGCTCATGAAGTCACGACGATCAAGTGACTACATTAGAGATTTAGCAGAAATGTTCGACATCCTCCGATACTACAACACTAAAGTCAACCTAGGACCTTTGAAATCGGCGATCTCATCTTGAAACGGGTTTTTCCTGTCTCGTCACACCTGAATCCTACTTGAGAAGGACCGTATGTCATTGAACAGAGGTTTGGAAAAGAAACTTTCAAGCTAGCGACTATTGATGGCGTCACACTCCCAAGGGCGTGGAATAGCGCGCATTTATGATGCTATTTCACTTAGTTTATTCTTTTTCATTCAGTTGTATTTGATTTTCGAATTTGCTTTAGCATTTGATTTTCCAAATATGTAATAAGACAAATTATGTCATTTCTTTCTATTTGGCAAATGAAGTTTGAAATTTCCTTCATATTTGTAATTGCTATAGCATTACATATTGGTTATGATACCCGACTAACTAATATTGACATGTCCGAGCAGGTTCCCAGAGTTTGGAGCTAGTCGATTACATAAGTTCACGATTGGACTAAACAAGATGAAAGTGGAATGACCGCTCATTTGATGATTCTCGCTCACAACCCGATGGGCGGAGTACCTAACGAGAAATGGATGCGACTTGACCATTCGATAATCAAATTAATCCTACCAAGCGATGGAACAGACATGAATCAAAAAGCGATCATAACACGACCGATTTCTCTGTAAGTGAAATGTAATGCCCCTGAATTTTAATTAAAAATTGGGATATTTAATTGGATAAATTAAATAGAATAATGTGCATAATTAGGGAGATGAGATTAGTAAATCAAATGGCCATGTCTTAATAAATGAACTAAAATAAGACTTAACTAAATTTAGAAGGAGGAATTTTCCTAAGGGTAAACTTGGAAATGGGGCTACATTTATTAGTATAAATCTCTTCCTCCACCTTAATAAATTTTCACTTTCTCATTCATTAACTCCTCCATACTTTCGGCCGGCCATTAAAAGCTCTAGGAAGAGCATAAATTGAAGAAAAAGCTAAGGAATTAAAGCTAGGAAATTATCTCATTCCCCAATCAACTATGAATGATCATGTTTATCATCTCATTTTTCTCTATTTGGATCGGCTATGGGTTATACCCGATTCATATTTGTGTCTTGGTTAGGATATAACCATTTAAACCTTTGTTTGGATAAGACAAAGGTGTTTTAAATGTAAACAGATTAATTAACATGTTTTTATTTGGTTTTGCTTAAATTCCGAGTGGTTTTGATCTTCATATGCTTTGAAATTTTAATATGTTGAAGAGAACGTATTAATTGATTTTCTAGAATTTTCCAGAATTTTTCATGATGTTTTAATAGTTATATAAAATTATTTAAGATATGGGACTTAAATGTTTTGTATAATTATAAAGGAGAAAGGGGCTTTTTCAAATTTATTTAAATATCCAAATAAGGAAAGTTGGCAGCAATTTTGAATATAAAATTATGGCAACCAATCAGATTTAGACAAAAAAGGCAGGTGGGGTACAAAAGAACTGTTTTAAAGTACTATTTTCACTATTTTAACTCTTTCGGCAAGACCTTCCGCCTCCATTCCAAACCTTCCGACAAGGTTGAAAGGTATCAAACCTTTCGACTAGGTCAAAAATCAAATCATGTGGTATCAGGCGACTGGTACGTAGTGAATTGAAAGGGGTCGAAAGGTTTAGGGACAAAAGGTTAGAGCTTTCGAAGGAGATGAAACTTTGTTTTGGTTTTAAAGAAAATACGCTTGCTAGCTTTCGACAAAGAGCTTTCGACATTTTTAAATGGTTTAAAAGAAAAGAGTTTCGATTTGTTTGTTTTCTTGTTTTAAATGAAACCTTTCGACAGGGTCGGAAGCATAGTTGCCGCTTCCAAACCTTTCGACCCAGATGAAGTCAAAGGTTATCTTTTTATTTATAAAACTTGCCGCCTCTCTCCATTGATTTCGAAGGGTTGGTTCCAACACCAACACTTTACTGTTTTTGAATGGTTTCAAAGGATTTTGACTTTGAAAGGTTTTGACTTCGAAAGGTTTTGATTTTGAAAGGTTTTGGTTTCGAAAGGTTTCGAAGGGGTTACCTTCAATGATTTCAAAAGGTTTTGCAACATCAATGATTTCGAAAGGTTTTGATTTTCATTGCTTTCAAAAGTTTATAAATGGTTTTATAAGGGAATACCGTAGGCTTTTGACAAAGTCAAAAGGTGGAACCTTTCGACTAGGTCGAAAAGAAGCCTTCCGACAAGTTCGAAGGTATGATTTTGTGGCGCTTTCAAAAGGAAAGCTTCCAAAGGGGCTAACTTTGGATGTTTATTTGCTTTCGAATGGGGCCTCATTCGAAGGGGTTTAAAGGGCTGTTTTAGCCATTTTTCCTTAAGTAAAAGTTTGCTAATTTGAAGGGGTTACTTCGAAGGGTTATAGCATAAAATACTTATTTTGTTTGAATATGTAAGGGGGGTCCTTATATAAATTAGATTTAAATAAACCTTGGGGACACTGGGGTGGGTTTAATGTTTTCAATACATAGTTTGGGGTTTCAAATAGAAATATGCTTTCGAAAATATACATTGGGGCTATCAATGTGTTTTTATTTAATTTAACCTAATTGGGGCTACCAATGTGAATAGGTTAAACAGGTGGTATACCTGAGGAAAATAAATAATTATGGGGATCATGAATTTTTATACATAATCATGGGGATCATGATATTTTAATTGGCCAAGTGTTGGGTTCTTGGTTAACCTAGGATAACCATGGAATGTGCGGTGGATAGCTCACATCAAATTTCTAAAGTAAAGAATGTTTTGCCAGAGGTGGTTAGCTTGGGATTTGGCACCCAAGGGTTCATAGTCATCCTAGGAAAACTATGGAGTATGTGGTGGATAGCCCACACCAACTTTTATAAAACAATGTACGATGGATAATCTGCATTTATTTTGATGAATTTGGGATGGGGTTCTATTAAAGTTTTGACGGATAGTCATTTTAAAGAGTTTAGAGGGGAACTCCAATAAATTGCTTTTGGATGGGATATTTAATAAATGGGTGGATGGGATATCCAATATATATGATTTATGGTTTTATTTCATATTATGTTAAGACTAATCATTTTGGGTGCAGGGGCATAGTAAATGATTTGCATGTTTTGTTTTGGATACTATTGAGGGGAAAACCTGTTCCGTTAAGCGGCGTGGTCGCACTAGCTATCTATTTATGATAAGAGATGATAGGAGATTATTCATACCAGACTTATTGTCTGACTCGAAGTTTGTGTTTCTCCACAAACTCTCGGGTACTCAAAATTAATTTGAGTAGTCTGAGAGTGGGAGACTTTCAGGTTTTTGGACGAATAAGTTTCCGGAGATGTGCAAGAAGCAGTGTTAGCTATATATGAGCTATTTTGTGTTTTCCGTTGTGATGTACTAAGAACTGTAAAGTTCATATTTATTAGTTCTCTGATCATCAGAAGGGAACATCTTCATATGTCGCTCTTATCGTATTTTGTACATGTATATGTGATCCGAATGTGGTTAACGTCTGGGATTACGTAATTAAATCTTAAATTGTAATTTGCATGAAATGGTAATTCTGTTTATTGGAAGTTTAAATATTTTTTCATATTCATATGTTCCAGTGTATCAATATTAACTATGCCGCATTCGGTCGCCAAGAAATAACAACTATGGATGACTGCATCATCAGTAGCGATTAATTTTGAGCCTCAGAAGGCGGGATGTTACAAAGTTGGTATCAGAGCATGGTTTATGTACTTAAAAGGAATTTAAACCTTAAAAGATTTTTAAAGCATAATCTAATGAATCTAAAATATAGTTGGGCTTCGGTAAGCGTTATAGTAACATATGTGTACTTTGCTGTAAATACCTAAGTATGTATTCCCCACTCTCTTAGACCGTTCTTTTATATCTTACAAAGATTGGATTTCAGGTAGTAGGGAAGTAAGATATGGAGGCAGCAAAAGGGAAGAGTGAATCAAGGTGAAAGACGCACCGCAACCAGTGGAAATGTTCGACCCAATACTAGGAGCAACCAGGGTCGACAGGCAAATGCAAACCCAGATGCAAATGCTAATGTCGGTGCTGAGATTCCACCGGTTGATATAGTGATAATGTATCAGTTCTTCGTGAATATGGTGCAAGCTGGAGCAGCTACCGGAGTGGCTGTAGGGAATGCTGGAGGAGCTAATCCGGTGGCCCAGTTGGCAATAACTATGCCAAGCTGAGCAGGGATTACACTAGTCTTGGTTGGAAGCCTTTTCTGGAAATTGATGATGCGGTAGGGGTGGAGAACTGGTTATTGCATTGTGAAAGGATATTTGCAGATCTCGACTTGACAGATACGCAGAAGAGAAGACTTGCTTCAATGCAATTGGAGGGAGCAGCGTTGTTTTGGTGGAACGGAGTTACCATGGGAGAGCCAGAGGAAGACCCGACTTGGGCTGAATTTCGAAGGAGGTTTGAAGAAAGATTTCTATCAGAGGTTGCCAAGTCAGCATTGCTCAGGAAATTTGTAGATTTAGTCCAAGGGGATAGATCGATGATTGAGTATGCTATGGAGTTTGATGAGATATCCCATTACGGATATGCTACCGTTGATACTGTCATTCGGAGGAATGATAAGTTTATCAAGGGGTTAAATCCTGAGATCGCCAGAGCAACCATGCCAAACCTCCGGGATCCGTGTCATATAGTTGTTGAGATGGCTATTCGGAATGAAGAGATGCTTTCTACTTTTGGAAAGGGGAAACCATCTGAGGTTCATAATTTTCATGGTAAGAAGCAGAAGTTCTTCAAGAAGAAAGGTGCTCAGTCGGGGGTAGCAGTTAAGAAGAGAAAGGCTGATATTGTTTGTTAAAAGTGTGACAAGAAGGGGCACTATGCTAATGAGTGTTGCTCGGGTGATGGAAGAGCGGTTGCAGTGAGGCTTAATGTGAAGTGCTACAACTGTGGCCAGATGGGGCATTACAAGGACATGTGTCCTATGACGACCCAAACTCGATGTTTGATAAATAATGTTATCCCGCCTTTTGGCAAGGCCGTGACACCAAGAACTTGACTAGAGATCAAAGACAGTTCATCTAGAAAATCGGTTATACGCAGACTCACTATAGATATCGACGAATTTTGTCCGAGTCCGGATCAAGCCAAAATTGGTAGGACATGACAAGCTAAGCCATGAGAGCCAACGTTCCAAATCTCAAGTCAATCCGAGTTCGTATGCTCGAGTTATGAACGATACAAAATAGGACGAAAATCAATCGCCGTTCGACTCGCTCCACATCCCTCAGATGCCAGCTTTGACTCGCTTCGCAACACTCAGAAGCGACCACTTCGACTCGCTTCCTTCGACTCGCTTCGCAACCATCAGCAGTAATTGCTTCGGCTCGCTTCGCAATTACTCATAAGTGCCTACTTCGACTCGCTCTGTGTGCCTACTTCGACTCGCTCTGTGTGCCTACTTCGACTCGCTCCGTTTTCCCACTTCGACTCGCTCCGTTTGCCCACTTCGACTCGCTCCGTTTGCCCACTTCGACTCGCTCCGTTTGCCTACCTCGACTCGCTTCGCCTTCTCCGCTTCGACTCCAACACCGAATCACTCTTCGACTCGCTCCTCTACATACCACGCTCCGACTCGATCTACTTCACATCCACATAACAGAGCATGGCAATGGAGGCGAACAAAAGCATAGCCATCGATACGAACGAAGGGACTCGCATCGATACGAACGAAGGGACTCGCATCGATACGAACTGGGTTGATTCGTAACCGAGTCGAACAGAGCGAGTCGAACCAAACAGCCACTGAGAATCGCATTTCGTATCGACCATATCTTCTAATCTACAAGTCCAAATCCTATGAAATTTTCACAGAAGACTAAGTGCATGCTAAAGAATGTCCACGCCAAATTTCGACTCCATTGGATGAAATCTTGATCGAGTCGAAATCTGTTCGTGTCGATCACGGATCGGACCGAAACTTCACGGGCTTGGGCGTGCGGGCCTGGTCACGTGCCAGAGAGGGCCTCTCGAGATCTGAGCGAAATATCAGCCTCCTACACCTATAAATAGACCCCCAAAGCCAATAGAAAAGGGGGTTCTTCTTCTTCTTTGAGATCTCCAACGCCTAGACTCTGCCGGATCCAGATCCAAACTCCATTGTTGCTGCTACCAACGAGTTCCACTGCTGAAAATCATAATTATCTGTTGTAATTCATTGAATTCACTTGTAAACATCAAAGAAAGATCAATAAAGCAAACTACTTCAGAGTGGACGTAGGCAAGATCGCCGAACCACTATAAATCTTGTGTCTCTGTCTACTTCTTTCTATTTTAAGTTTATTATTCTTCATTTTTATCTTCTACAATACTTAGATCTGAGATCTGTGATTATATATTGCTGATTGTTCATACACTGGTGCTTTCATGACATTTGGGGTTTGTGACCATTTTAGGTGCAAACACTTTGGTGCTTTTACTGAGAAGGCTACTTCAGGAATTCTATCATTTGGAAATTGAATTTGAAGGCTTGAAGAATTCAGATCTGAGAAGCTATGACAAGGCAATCAAATAGAAGACAAAGGGCGGAGAGAGGTCAACATGAAGGGAGTCAAGAGGCTTCTTCAGGTGCAAATCAGACATCAATCTTCATCACCAGGGATGAGATAGAGACAATGATGAAAAGAAAAGAGGAGATGATCCAGAACTTGCTTCTTCAGATTGGGCAGCTTGGAGCGCAAAATCAAGGAGCAACCAGGGTTCAGAACGGAGTAGGACCATCAGGCACAGCCCCAGAACTAGGGGGCAACAACCCAGAGCACGTTGGCCCAATCCCGGGCGGAGTACCAGGTGGAACTGCGCAACGCGGCATTGACAGAGAAATGAATGCTCGGCCAGGAGAGCAGACTCCAGGGATCCCTCGTGAACTCGGGGGGCAAACCGGAAACGACGGACAAGGACTACAACTTGGAGATAATGACAGATTGGTGGATATGGTCAGACGAGCCATGAGAGGCGGACTAGTGAATAGAGATCTGGAGGATGTGAATAGGAGTCCCTTTACTCCTACGATCAGGCAAGCTAGGAATCCACCAGAATTCAAGCTACCAGCATTAGAAACATACGATGGAAGGACAGATCCTGCAGTGCATCTGACACGATACATGAGGCATATGGAAGTGTTGGGGGCATCAGAGGAGGTCATGTCCCGGTGCTTCCCATTGTATTTGACAGACATCACAGCGCTATGGTTTAGACAGCTGGAGAGTGGCTTCATAGGAACATGGACCGATCTGACTGAAAGGTTCACGAGGCAGTTCAGGGTTCATATTTCAAGACCCAAAAATGTGACGAGTCTGGCAGCACTGAAGCAAAGAAGCGGGGAGTCTTTGAGGAACTTTCTGACGTGATTCAATGCAGCGGCAGCATCAGTGGATCGACCCGATCCATCCATGGTTTTGATGGCGGCTGTATCTGGCATAGCTGATGGCACAGAATTCAAGAATTCGTTGACAAGGGATCCACCCATGGATCTGGGAGAATTTTATCACGAGGTTGAAGGATTTTTACGATTAGAGGATGCAAATGCTGAAAGAGATGAAGGAGAAGGAACTGAGGTTTACACAGTCAAGGGTGAAAATCCTCCTAGATCAGATTCAGGGACTGGTAAAGGGAAACGAAAGGCTGAAGATAATTGTGACGAAACGACGCGACCCCGAAAGGAACCAAGATTCACCTCTTACACGGAGTTGAATGAGACTTTGGAGCGAATCTACCAGGATACTAGGGGGCAGATTACCTATCGAAGGCTGATGAGAAGGGATCCAACCAACAATGAAAGAAGATCCGACAAGTATTGCTTATTCCACGAGCTGAATGGTCATAACATAACGACTGCAGACACTTGAAGGATGAGGTTGAGGGACATATCCGGAATGGTATGCTATCACAGTATGTAAGAAGGGGAACGACAACGGTGGAACGGGAACGACCACCACCTGCACCTGCTGGGGACGGCTCAGGATCGAGGCGTCAGCTTGTCATCAACTGATTGGGGTAATGACGAATAAGTAGCAAACTTCACACCAACGCGATTAAGTCATTTACACATGTACAGGACTGCGAACGATCCTCAGGCATGCTCTGATACGACTACTAATCGCAACGGTGTAGGTGTTTGCACTTTGACGTACTTGTTTCCTTTTTATTTTCCATTTCTAATGTTTGAACCTGATTTTGTTGAACATTTCCGTTGAAAAACTCGTTTTGAATAAAAGCATGTCATTTGTGATACCATGACGGCTAAGCCACTTACACATGTAAGGGATCGCGAACGGTCCTCAGGCATGCTCTGAGACGGCGGTAAACCACCACCACAAACAACTCAGAAAACTCACTCGAACGTGAAACCTGACGTTGTTAACACTAAGTTCCCCCCCCCAGCAAACAAAAATCGCCTCGAACGGCACCCGACCGCGAACGGTCACAAATCGCCGCGAACGGCACCCGACCGCGAACGGTCACAAATCGCCGCGAACGGCACCCGACCGCGAACGGTCATAAATCGCCGCGAACGGCACCCGACCGCGAACGGTCACAATTCGCCTCGAACGGCACCCCGACCGCGAACGGTCACCATTCGCCGCGAATGACATCCGACCGCGAATGGTCACATATCACCTCGAATGACATACGATCCCGAACGATCATCATTCGTGGTCAAATAAAACTATCAATTTCTTTGCAGGTCACCAACAGGATATGAACATCCAGCTTATGGCATTACAAAACACACCTTCTTATCACAAGGCATGTTTTGGGGGGTAAATGTTATCTCGCCTTTTGGCAAGGCCGTGACACCAAGAACTTGACTAGAGATCAAAGACAGTTCGTCTAGAAAATCGATTATACGCAGACTCACTATAGATATTGACGAATTTTGTCCGAGTCCGGATCAAGCCAAAATTGGTAGGACATGACAAGCTAAGCCATGAGAGCCAACGTTCCAAATCTCAAGTCAATCCGAGTTCGTATGCTCGAGTTATGAACGATACAAAATAGGACGAAAATCAATCGCCGTTCGACTCGCTCCACATCCCTTAGATGCCAGCTTCGACTCGCTTCGCAACACTCAGAAACGACCACTTCGACTCGCTTCCTTCGACTCGCTTTGCAACCATCAGCAGTAATTGCTTCGACTCGCTTCGCAAATACTCATAAGTGCCTACTTCGACTCGCTCCGTGTGCCCACTTCGACTCGCTCCGTTTGCCCACTTCGACTCGCTCCATTTGCCCACTTCGACTCACTCCGTTTGCCTACTTTGACTCGCTCCATTTGCCTACCTCGACTTGCTTCGCCTTCTCCGCTTCGACTTCAACACCGGATCACTCTTCGACTCGCTCCTCTACATACCACGCTCTGACTTGATCTACTTCACATCCACATAACATAGCATGGCAATGGAGGCGAACAAAAGCATAGTCATCGATACGAACGAAGGGACTCGCATCGATACGAACTGGGCTGATTCGTAACCGAGTCGAACAGAGCGAGTCGAACCAAACAGCCACCGAGAATCGCATTTTGTATCGACCATATCTCCTAATCTACAAGTCCAAATCCTATGAAATTTTCACAGAAGACTAAGTGCATGCTAAAGAATGTCCACGCCAAATTTCGACTCCATTGGATGAAATCTTGATCGAGTCAAAATCTGTTCGTGTCGATCACGGATCGGACCGAAACTTCACGGGCTTGGGCGTGCGGGCCTGGTCACGTGCCAGAGAGGGCCTCCCGAGATCGGAGCGAAATATTAGCCTCCTACACCTATAAATAGACCCCCAAAGCCAACAGAAAAGGGGGTTCTTCTTCTTCTTTGAGATCTCCAACGCCTAGACTCTGCCGGATCCAGATCCAAACTCCATTGTTGCTGCTACCAACGAGTTCCACTGCTGAAAATCATAATTATCTGCTGTAATTCATTGAATTAACTTGTAAACATCAAAGAAAGATCAATAAAGCACACTACTTCAGAGTGGACGTAGGCAAGATCGCCGAACCACTATAAATCTTGTGTCTCTGTCTACTTCTTTCTATTTTAAGTTTATTATTCTTCATTTTTATCCTCTACAATACTTAGATCTGAGATCTGTGATTATATATTGCTGATTTGTGTTCATACACTGGTACTTTCACGACATTTGGGGTTTGTGACCATTTTTGGCGCAAACAAATAACATCAAATTCGTATCGCCGGAGTTTGCAACAACATTAGATGATAAATAACACAGTGGAAATAAAAGATGATATCATTGATACAACATGAATACAATATCCGATACATCAATTTGATACAATGATAATCATCAACCTCAGAGAATATACAACACAAAATACAGCGGAATTCGATACAATATAAGATGAGTCTTCACAGAATCAAATACTGCAACTCTAGACCAAAATCTCCCAAACTAAAGCTCTAAACTCCAAGCATGAATCTCCATCACGATGCACGAAGATAAGCAACGTTAGTCGTCCGTGAACTCCAAAAACTGAACTAGTCCCAGATAATCTACTAGACCTGACTATCTGAAAAACCCAACTCTAGACTGCCTGTGTGGAAATTTGTGGGCACCCAGAGTTTAGGAAGGGAACAATAAACTCCGGGTCAGTCATGGGACTGGTATGAGCAAACAAAAATAGTTTATCTTTAAAACAAGCAACAAAAGAATTTTAAACATTGAAATCCGTAATGCTTTTGGAAAATAAAACTACCATGAGGCCTCCCGCCACACACACAATGCAAACGCAGAATTGGAGGAGATTTCTCCTTATGATAGTAAAAAATGCTTACTATGCAAAAATCATTCGATATTATTACTAGTAGTGCATAGTGTAGAAAACCATTTCGAAAATACAATATTAATCTTAGCCAGCATAGACATTCCGAACTATGCCTACTATAACTACTATGTTCAATAGCAGGTTACCACCACATTCCATAGCAGGTTATACAACTAAAACCGTAAAAGGCTCGTATTGTTTCTTTGGATTTTCCAACAAATGGTCAGGCTAAGGAACTTCCTACTGCCACATGAGAACGCTTCTGGAGGGACGCCCAGAGAACCACCTGGCTCTCTGCCAACACAAGGCCGGTTACCCCCTTCCCGGGTAGTAAACCTGAGATATTCCACCCCCGTTCGTTTGCGACCTTTATTCGAGGATCCTCTACACTAACACATCACACAGTAATAAATATATACTACAGTGTCCACATGAGTAAGTATCTGGGCTCCATACCATGATACCACCCTTTTCCAGAAGGAATGGACATACCCTAGGGGAGCTACCCCTGAAACCTTGCCGCATCTTTCCTGTTTCGACCATTTCCGGTCTGTGAGGCTCGATGAGGTATCGTTCACAAAGCAACGCTTTTTCACAAAGCCATGCTTTGATCAACAAATGATCACCAACACACAGCAGCACTTAGCATGCCACACTACCAAATTAGGAGTATATCACTGATAACCTTCAACTACATAACCTCTGAGCTCGTACGTCTCAGAGAAGAGTGTTAAGCTAAGAGAATAAATTCTCCGCCACCAAACAGAAATGTATTTGAAAGAAATCAGCTTTATATCTCAAAGTGTAGTGTCAGACATACAACCATACAAGTCTGTTCCGGGTTCGAACAGAACCGAAGGCACTTCCGAAGAAGCCCTTGCAAATCCGGATAATTTTCTAATCACGTCCGGACTTCCCATCACAAAGGGTGATCAAATCTCTATACCGGGGACCAGTTGATGCAGAGACATTCGACGAGTTGTCCTTTCGTTTTCAAAAATATCCGGTCTTCACCACCGGTCTTCAAATGCAATCCATATACGACGTATCATTATTCGGAATGGGTTATATGACACAAAGGTCCTCTCCCGGCTAAACCGAATAACGAGCGCATATTTAAAAACATAAGGATATTGGGATTTCAGTTAAGTCACAACTTATTACCCAAAACCTTTCTTTCAAATGGTTTAAACACATTACCATTTTAATCTTTTTAAACAAAAGATTCATTTCACAAAGTTCACCCAGTTTCACAAAGATCTATAGATTTTCCAAATCAATTTCCATTTCAATTGGATTAACTCATTTAAATCTTTAAACCAAAGATTTGATTGATAACTTTCAAAACAATTCCGTTTTGACCTTTTATACGAAAGGTACACCTTTCCAACTTCAAAACAAAGTTCAACAATCTTCACAAAGATTTATTCATAATTTGGAAAACCATTTTCATTTCATACTTGAAATTCTTTTAACACAAATTGGAAATTCATTCCTTATATGAAAGCTTCTATCATTTGAAAACAAATAGTTTTCATTTCGGAAAATCTGAATCATTTATACGAGTTAAAGTCTTTGGGTTAAATTCAAATTCTCAAAACCATACTTTTGAAATGGTTTAAATTCATATAAACACATTTATAACATCTTAACCATAATTTCCAAATCAATTTCCATTTCAATTTCAAATATTAAATTCAAATTCAAATTCAAATTAAATTATTTAAATTGAGAAACTTCACCAAGTTACTCAAAATAGCTTTTATCTTTAAAAACACTTTTTCAAAAGCTTTAACATTTAACCCAAATTCATTTCCAAAATCAATTGAAATTAAAATTTCAATTTCAAAAATATTAAATTTAGATTATCTGTGACTTAATCGATTTCCACGTGAAATCCATATTTGTGCATGTAAAAGTGTAGTCCAGGGGTTTAATATAGTAGTGCAATATCATCAACCATCACAGAGTTCAAATACAACAATATATTTGATAAGCGGTATAAACTATAACGCTTATCGTTCATACACAGATCACAGATAGATATATATCACAAATAATAAATTACATCATAGGGAATTAATTACATTCATCCCAGAGAAACAGATCACAACATAAATAAGGATGTATCACAAAGCATCACATATCAAGCATATCGAACAATTCAACTATTCAATATAATCCAAACATCCATAAGTAGGGTCAATTTAATTATCTGATTAATTTAAATCAGATTTATCACTAATTCTGGTTAAATAACATTAATTAATTACGAACCATTTTAATTAATTATCCTTTAATCATTTATTAATTAACCTTTGATAATAAATTAATTAACCTTTAGTTATTAATTAATCAACCTTAATTAATAAATCAATCAACCTTTAATCATTAAATAATTAACCTTTAATTATTTAATTATCCTTTAATTAATTATCTTTAATTAATTACATTAATTAATTTACCCTTAGTTACATAAGGTAATTAACCTTTAAAACCTTTTATCCTTCTTAATTAACCACTTGATTACATTACTAAGTTTATTTAAAATAAATTTTAAAACAAAGGTTATATGTATCTTAAAAACTTTTAAACTTAGTTAATTTAAAATAATTTTATAAAAAAAACCTTTTAACCAATTTTAAACTTGGATTTAAACTTATTTTAAAACTTTTCTTTTCATTTAAACTTAGCGTTTTGAATTTTATTTTAAAAATTTAAAACAAAGTAACAGGTTTCAGTAAAACCTGTAGCCAACAATTTACCCGAGGCAACACTCATCTGCTTCGAGTCCAATACCCTACTTCCCCGAGCCAAATATTAAGCTACTTCGAGTCGATACCTCATCAACTCGAAACAACCCAAAATTCGCATCACCAGAATTTGCAGTGCACCGTGCACATGCACGGTGACTTTATCCACCACCGACCATCTTCGATGGTCCATCCACATCGGCGTCATCCTCCACATCCAAACACAATCATTAGATTTCCTCCAACTCACTCGAAATTGAGTTTGAGTTTAAATCCAAAACCTGGAAACACAAGAGCCATCACCTCCTCAAACCTGTCAACACTTCGTCCTCGCAGCTCCGACCACCTGAAGGTCTTCAACTCTGGATACGACTTCGACTACGACCAAGCTACCATTTCCCCAAATCCCGAAGCACTCGATCAACCCGTGGTGACGAAATCACCTTGTTTCCAGACCACGTCAAAACTCGAGCATAAACCCTAATCTTGCTTCGCTCAATCATCTCTTACAATAGAAAAATTATCTAACAATTTTTCTAACTTCATCGATGGCCAAGCTAGCTTCAAGCAAAAATCCAACATCCAAAAATTCCTCGGTTACCAGAAATCGATAAAAATGCATTTCCAGTTCATATATGAACTGCTCCTAGTATTCTTAACTAAAAATTCCCATTTTTGTTTTAAAAATCTTATTTTGCAGTGTGGATTCAAGTTATGAAATTGAATTAGCATGTTAAAACACTCGAATTCAACATATAATTATATGTTGTACTGTAAAACAAGTTCCCCAGTTTATATATTCCACTAACATGTCTAAAACAAATTTGTTTATCTTAGTTTGTGTTTAAGTAACTTGTTTTGTTTAAACTGTAAGACTGTAAATGGTATGATGAAGAAGTTTTGAATTTTGAATAACTATTTAACTCTGTAACTACAAACAGAGGAGAACAGGTAGATAAAATTTTCACAGAACAATTCATATATATATAGAAAACATATATATAAACAAAGCTTACTTATTCCAGATTTTAACCATACAATCCAGATTCATATACTTAAGTTTTAAAATGATGTTACTCACTTTTGTTTCCAGAGGAAGAAGAACAGAGCTTCTTTGATGAATCAGGCTTGAACATTTCAAGTTGAAATTCTTCTTCTTTAATCTCTGGCTTTGATTTGATTTGATTTATGTTGTTGTTTGTTGAAGTTTGTTTTAAACGAAGTTTGTTTTAATGGAGATTTTATTTTAGTAGGAGATAATGGTCGAACTGAAATGAAATGTTTGATGTGTAGAAAATGAGTTTACAGGGGATATCATTCTTCTTGTACAATACAGGTACATATATATTTCCATTTTTCTTTCAAGTCGGAGATTTTTGCTTTTGGAGGCTGAGCATTAATTTGTTGTGATGGCTTGCATTAATGATGTTGTACAATATACTTATCTTTTTTGCCTTCGTTTGTACATAGATGAATAGAATGTTGTCTTCATTTATAAGCTAATGGATATTTATATGTATATTTTAATACTTAGTTGAATGTACTTGAATGTATTTGCTTTCTTTCCTTTGCAGCCAAAGATATTTTTCTTTTTCTTTTGTTCATTTCGGTTGATGGATACTTGTATTAATTATTGTTGTCATTCTTGCATACTTATCTTCATTTGCTTTTTGTACATAGATATTTTGGTTTTTTTCATACTTAAGTATATTTATATACTATCTTTTCTTTTGTCTTATTATTTGAATGTGTATTTTTGTCCTTATACTTATAATTTTGTAATATAAATGAATTTCTAGATTTTAATTTGTTGTTAAAATTTGAGCAAATATTTTCCTTTATATTTTTATTATAATTTATCTTTTATATTTGTATTTTTATTTTATTTAGTTATTTTCTATTACTATTGTTTTACTTTAATATTTATTGTCTTATATTTCTATTTATTTATTTATTTATTTTAATTTCTAACATAAACCATTTATTTAAAATTTAATTCAAATCCCATACATACATATTCACATATATATATACAATATTTAAATTTAACACATTTTTATTTTAACTCGGGGAAACTCGCATCAATATACAATTAATTTTACAATTTTAATTCAAAAATTAATTTAATTATCAATTTAAATATATATAAAATTCGCGGTCGTTACATGTCTCGAGGCTGCTAAAGCTGGAAAGGGAAAGGTCTTTGTGTTGGAACCATCATCCTCTAGATGAACGGCTATTGAGAAAGGAAAAGCTGTGATGGAAGGTATGCTTATGATTCATAGTACTCTAGTTAGGATACTATTTGATATCGGTGCATCGCACTCATTTATATCTTAGTATTTGGTAGATTGCTTATGTTTGGAACCTTTATAACTTATTACTCCTTTAAGGGTTGCGAATCCTATAGAAGGGTATACAACTCTGGGAATGAGATATGGCCAGTTAGAACTTGATTTGTTAGGTCATATGTTTGCATGCAATTTATATGTTTTTGATTTCTTGGGTTTTGGGATAATATTGGGTATGGATTAGTTAGATAGATATGATGCTAGGAGATTTTGCCAGGAGGGGGAAATATCATTAAAGCACCCTAATAGCCGTAACTAAGTTATTTACTTAGTAAGGAGTTCGGACGGAAATGCTTATGTGTTATTGGGTGTCATGGGAACGAAGCAGAGTTGAAGCAGGTTTATGTTGCAAGAGAGTTTACAGATGTGTTTGAACCAGTTTCGGGCTTGCCGCCGAAAAGAGCAATCGAGATTTGGATAGATCTCTTACCGGGTGCTGAACCCATAAGTAAACCAACTAGCAGGATGTCACCAACCGAGATGAAGGAATTGAAGGTGTAGCTAGTGGAATTGGAAGGAAAGAATTTCATCCGACCAAGCAGTTCGCCTTGGGGAATGGCCGAGGTATTCGTGAAGAAGCCAGATGAGTCATTAAGGATGTGTATCGACTATCGTTGGCTGAACGAGAGGACGATCAAGAATAGGTATCATTTGTCGAGAATTAATGATATATTCGATCAGTTGGGTGGAGGCAGAGTGTTTTCCCAACTGGATTTGGCGATAGGTTTCCATCAGCTAAGAGTGGCAGAGGACAATATTCCTTTGACGACATTTAGGACTAGATATGGGTCTTACGAATGGTTGGTTATGCCATTCGGGCTTACTAATGCGCCAGCTTTCTTTGTGGACTTGATGAACCGGGTTTTCCAAGAGTACTTGGATAGGTTCGTATTGGTTTTTATTGATGACATTTTGGTATATTCTAAGAATGAGAAGGATCATGTAGATCATCTTAGAATAGTGTTGGTGACGCTAAGGCAACATCAGCTGAAAGCAATTTTCTCAAAGTGTTATTTCTGGAAGAGGGAAGTGAAGTTCCTTAGTCATGTAGTTTCCGAGGAAGGTTTAGCAGTTGATCCGAATAAGATCGAAGCTGTTAACAATTGGAAGAGACCAGAGACGGCAAATGAGATTAGAAGTTTTCTTGGACTTGCAGGATACTACCAAAGGTTCATTAAGGATTTCTCGTGGATAGCGGCATCCCTAACTATGCTAACCAGGAAGGACATGAAGTTTGTTTGATCTGAAAAATGTGAGGAAGCATTCCTTAGGTTGAAACATTTGTTAACCAATGCGTTTGTGTTAGTAGTTCCAAATGGGAATCGGGGATTGGTAGTTTACACTGATGCATGTAGTACTGGGTTAGTTGCTGTGCTAAAGCAGAATGGAAAGGTTATTGCCTATGCTTTTAGATAGCTTAGACCGCATGACGTGAGATACCCTACTCATGATTTAGAGTTGGCAGCAGTAACCTTCGCATTGAAGGTATGGAGACATTATCTTTTAGGAGAAAGGTTTGAACTATTTACCGATCATAAGTCTCTACGGTATTTATTCTCTCAGAAGGAGTTGAACATGAGACGGCAGAGATGGCTGGAGTTTGTTGCAGCTTATGATTTTAGCATTGGGTATACACCGGGAAAAGGAAATAAGGTGGCATATGCGCTTAGCAGGAGACATCAGAATGTGGTGTTAGCTATGTTGGTGGAATGGAAAGACTTGGAAGCACTGGCTGCTTGCAGTGTGCAGTTGAGGTCGACTGTTGGATCTAGTCGAAATATCGCCATGATGTCTTGTTTGGAAGTTCGACCAGTTCTGATCAAACGGATTACTTCTAGGTAGAAAGAGGATCCAGTTCTAGTGGAGAGGGTTAGAAGGTTAGAAGCTGGAACCGAGATTGATGATTTAAAGGATTTTATTCTTGACCGCAGGGGTTGGTTGAGAAAGAAGGAACGGTTATGTGTTCCGAACGTTGGAGACTTTAGGAAGGAAGTTCTTAGGGAATGTCATCGATCGAAGTTTACGATTCATCCTGGGGGAACCAAGATGTATCAGGATATGAAGAGAAGTTTCTTCTGGGAAGGAATGAAGAGGGATGTTGGCTTATGGGTAAAACAGTGTTTGAACTGTCAGCAAGTAAAAACCAAACATCAGAAGCCTAGTGGTTTGCTTCATCCTTTGATGTTCCAGTTTGGAAGTGGGACTCGATATCCATGGATTTTATTGATGGGTACCAAGGCCAAACCGGCGTAATGAAAGTATATGGGTCATAGTGGACAGATAGACCAAGAGTACCCATTTCATTCCGGTAAGGTCAATCAGGACGGCATCTGTTTTGGCTAAGTTGTTCATGAAGAGCATCGTTAGACTGCATAGAATTCCTAATAGTATCATCAGTGATATAGATGCTTTGTTTACTAGTGAGTTCTGGAAGAGCCTGTAGAGTGTGTTAGGCACTAAGCTCAAGATGATTACCGCATATCATCCTCAATCGGATAGGCAGACAGAGAGAGTCAACAAGGTACTGGAAGATCTATTGAGAGCTTGTGTGCTGGATTTTAGCGGTTCTTGGGAAGATCACTTGCACTTAGTGGAATTTTCCTATAATAATAGTTATCAGACTACTATAGGAATGGCGCCTTTTGAAGCTTTGTATGGAAGGCCATGCAAATCACCAGCATGTTAGTTGGAGACCGGAGACATATTGGTCCTTGGTCCAGATTTGGTGAGAGAGGCGATGGTAAAGATCGAGTTGATACGGGAAAGAATGAAGGAAGCTCAGTCTAGGCAGAAGAGTTATGCAAACAAAAGGCGTAAGGACCTAGAGTTCTCAGTTAGAGATAGATTTTTCATCAAGGTATCACCGATGAAAGGAGTGGTTTTGTTCGGGAAGACCGGAAAGCTAGCACCGAGATATGTTGGACCATTTCCTATATCAGAGAGGATTGGGAGACTCGTGTATTGAGTAGATTTACTGAGCAGTTTGGTCGGGGTCCACAATGTGTTTCATGTTTCTCATCTTAGGAAGTATGTTCATGATCCAAAAACTACAATCGCTCTGACGGTACTGGAGGACTTAGTGGTGGAACTGGATATGACTTTTGTGAGGCAACCAGTTCATGTTATGGAAAAAGATGAGAAGAGGTTAAGGAACAAGACCGTCAGGTTGGTGAAAGTTCAATGGAGCGACAACGTGAAGGACTATACTTAGGAGACAAAAGACAGAATTAGGGCTACTTTTCCTGGGCTGTTTTAGATGGTATGTTCTATATAGGGTTTATATAGAATTTGGCTTGTAGGTTATACTATCTTTGCTTGCATGGGCTATATGCTTGTTGTTTTGTCCCTACTGAAATTTCGGGGACGAAATTCTTTAAGGGGGGGGAGGGGTATGTAATGCCCCTGAATTTTAATTAACTTATTCGGGATATTTAATTGGATAAATTAAATAGAATAATATGCATAATTTGGAAGATGAGATTAATAAATCAAATGGCCGTGTCTTAATGAATGAACTAAAATAAGACTTAACCAAATTTCGGCCAGCCATTAAAAGCTCCAGGAAGAGCGTAAATTGAAGAAAAAGCTAAGGAATTAAAGCTAGGAAATTATCCCATTCTCCAATCAACTAATCAAGGTGAATAATTATGTTTATCATCTCATTTTTCTCTATTTGGATCGGCTATGGGTTATACTCGATTCATGTTTGTGTCTTGGTTAGGATATATAACCATTTAAACCTTTGTTTGGATAAGACATAGGTGTTTTAAATGTTAATGGATTAATTAACATGTTTTTATTCAGTTTTGGTTAAATTCCGAGTTGTTTTGATCTTCATATGCTTTGAAATTTTAATATGTTGAAGGGAACATATTAATTGATTTTTTGGAATTTTTCATGATGTTTTAATAGTTATATAAAATTATTTAAGGTATGGGACTTAAATGTTTTGTATAATTATAAAGGAGAAATGGGCTTTTTCAAATTTATTTAAATTTTCAAATAAGGAAAGTCGGCAGCAATTTTGAATATAAAATTCTGGCAACCAATCAGATTAAGACAAACAAGGCAGGTGGGGGTATAAAAGAACTATTTTAAAGTATAATTTTCACTATTTTAACTCTTTTGGCAAGACCTTCCGCCTCCATTCAAAACCTTCCGACAAGGTCGAAAGGTATCAAACATTTCGACTAGGTCAAAAATCAATGCACATTGTATCAGGCGATTAGTACGTAGTGAATTAAAAGGGGTCGAAAGGTTTAGGGATGAAAGATTAGAGCTTTCGAGGGAGATGAAACTTTGTTTTGATTTTAAAGAAAATACGTCTGCTAGCTTTCGACAAAGAGCATTCGACATTGTCAAATGGTTTAAAAGAAAAAGGTTTCGATTGGTTTGCTTTGTTATTTTAAATGAAACCTTTCGAAAAAGTCAAAAAGTTAGCTTTCGACAAGATCGGAAGCATAGTTGCCGCTTCCAAACCTTTCGACCCAGATGGAGTCAAAGGTTTTCTTTTGTTTTATAAAACTTGTCGCCTCTCTCCATTGATTTCGAAGGGTTGGTTCCAACACCAACACTTCACTGTTTTTGAATGGTTTCGAAGGATTTTGACTTCGAAAGGTTTTGATTTCGAAAGGTTTTGGTTTCGAAAGGTTTCGAAGGGGTTACCTTTAATGATTCTGAATGGTTTTGCAACATCAATGATTTCGAAATGTTTTGAGTTTCATTGCTTTCAAAAAGTTTATAAATGGTATTATAGGGGGGATAACCCAGGCTTTCAACAAACTCGAAAGGTGGAACCTTTCGACTAGGTCGAAAAGAAACCTTCCGACAAGGTCGAAAGGTATGATTTTGTGATGCTTTAAAAAGGAAGGCTTCCTAAGGGGCTAACTTTGGATGTTTATTTGCTTTCGAATGGGGCCTCATTCGAAGGGGTTTAAAGGGCTATTTTAGCCATTTTCCTTAAGTAAAATTTTTCTAATTTGAAGGGGTTACTTCGAAGGGTTATAGCATAAAATACTTATCTTTGTTTGAATATGTAAGGGGATCCTTAATTAAATTGGATGTAAATAAACCTTGGGGACAGCGAGGTGGGTTTAATGTTTTCGATACATAGTTTGGGGTTACAAACAGAAATATGCTTTCTAAAATATACATTGGGGATATTAATGTGTATTTATTTATTTTAACCTAATTGGAGCTACCAATGGGAATAGGTTAAACAGGTGGTATACCTAGGGAAAATAAATAATCATGGGGATCATGAATTTTTATACATTATCATGGGGATCATGGTATTTTAATTGGCCAAGTGTGAGGTTCTTGGTTAACCTAGGAAAACCATGGAATGTGCGGTGGATAGCTCACATCAAATTTCTAAAGTAAAGAATGTTTTGCCAGAGGTTGTTAGCCTTGGGATTTGGCACCCAAGGGTTCATAGTCATCCTAGGAAAACTATGGAGTATGTGGTGGATAGCCCACACCAACTTTTATAAAACAATGTACGATGGATACTCTGCATTTATTTTGATGAGTTTGGGATGGATAGTCCTATTAAATTTTGACGGATAGTCATTTTAAAGATTTTAGAGGGGAACTCCAATAAATTGCTTTTAGATGGGATATCTAATAAATAGGTGGATGGGATATCCAATATATATGATTTATGGTTTTATTTCATATTATGTTAAGACTAATCATTTTGGATGCAGGAGCATAGTAAATGATTTGCATGTTTTGTTTTGGATACTAGTGAGGGGAAAACCTGTTCCACTAAGCAACATGGTCTCACTAGCTACCTATTTATGATAAGAGATGATAGGAGATTATTCATACCAGACTTATTGTCTGACTCGAAGTTTGTGTTTCTCCACAAACTCTCGGGTACTCAAAATTAATTTGAGTAGTCTGAGAGTGGGAGACTTTCAGGTTTTTGGACGAATAAGCTTCCGGAGACGTGCATGAAGCAGTGTTAGCTATATATGAGCTATTTTGTGTTTTCCACTGTGATGTACTAAGAATTGTAAAGTTCATATTTATTAGTTCTCTGATCATCATAAGGGGACATCTTCATATGTCGCTCTTATCATATTTTGTACATGTATATGCAATCCGAACGTGGTTAACGTCTGGGATTATGTAATTAAATCTTAAATTGTAATTTGCATGAAATGGGTAATTTTGTTTATTGGAAGTTTAATTTTTTTTCTCATATTCATATGTTCCAGTGTATCAATATTAACTGTGCCGCATTCGGTCGCCAAGAAATAACAACTACAGATGACTACGGCATTAGTAGCGGTTAGTTTTGGGCCTTAAAAGACGGGATGTTACATTAAACCTCGTGCTTGAGGGCAAATCAATCAATTAAGGAAAGTACAGTTCGACTATTTTTCGAAATAACTCTAAGTCCCCAAAGTGTGGACTGGATTATAAACACAAATTAGGTGTGATTTGACCACCCGCCAACAAACTCTTATTCCTAGAGTGCAGATATGAGTATAAACAAATAGATGAGTGCGGTTCGATCACTCACTATTCCATAAACTTCGACCTGAAATTGACAGGAGGAGTATAAATTCGCTAAGGATGGAATTCGACCATCCACTATCCAACTCCTCTAACCCGAGACTGGAGGCAGGAGTATAATCACTTAAGCCGTTGAATCCGACAGCGTAGCACTAGGGCTCAAGCCCAGTGCTTGGTACAACTTGAGGCCACCACCACGTAGAGGCCCTGAGTAAAATCAATAGATGATTATCCGAATCAATGAGCAACAAATTATAAGTACATTGAATGGAAAATAATAGCTCGACTACTTAAACAAATTCACATAAGAGTCTAACAAAAACCAAAGAACTTTTATTTACATAAAACTTGGAAATCATAGTGCAAGTGTTTATCCAAAAGCGGGGGCAGTACCCGCACAAACACAGCTAACAAAAAGAAAAACGGCTACATAAGCTATGTACAAACTAAGCCGACATGATGGTTACTTCTTCCGCATCTCCTTCTTCTTGAGTTTCTTGGGAATGGACCCACTCGAGCCTTCCCTTGTTCCTCTCTTTGATCCCTTACCGCTCTTACCTCCCTTCGGGGAAACATTCTTGGGTGCGAGAGTCAGATCAATGTCACCTTCGAAAATGGAAGGAATTTTACCCATGGGAATGGACTCGCCAGTGGGAATGACTTGTAGTGGGATGAGGTTTGGATCATCGATGTCAATATCAGCAGGCTCGGTTTTGGCATTCTTTTTCAGCAACTCCTCCTTCTCGATGCACTCCTTCAAGATGAGCTTAACGGTGTGTTCGGAGGCACCTGTGATCGTAACATCATCAGACTCACCATTCAACGGCTAATTATTGGCCCTTTCATTAGCAAGAGCTCCAATAACTTGAGCATCGGGACTTGGAATGTCGATAGCCACTGGAATTTCAGTAAGTGCCAGTTGTTGCTCCATAGCAGCACTACTTCCCGGAGTTTGACTTGGAATGGTAAGACCTGTAGGTTTGTGGGAGCAAGCAAATATGCCCAGAACTATCGGGCATAAAGAACGAAACTTCTCAAGTAGTGGAGAAAAGAGCGGGATACCTACCTCCGGCTGACTTTCGATTGTTGCTGGAGTGCTCCCTTCTTAAATTGGAGTCAGTGCCTTTGATTTGTAACCAGGTCTGTCTGGATCATAGCTCAGGTCTTGTCGCGGGTCGAGTTAAACTATTGTGCGGGCTGGTAGAAGTGACGATGAATCTTTGGGCTCAGACCCTAAAGCTTCAGCGATGTCTTTTCCTTTGCCAGAAGATGCCAAATTATCAAAGTATCTCAGCCTTGCACGGTGATATCTTAAGGTTTGGATCCACATAGAATTTCTCGCACCAATTTATCCTCATCAACATTGGCATCCTCGAGAGTCCTCTTCTTCGTATCGACAATATAGTCCCAAGCCTCGCCAAACGATTCGAGGTTACCCTCTCCCAAAAAGCTTAAGTCGTGGTGAATAAGGACCTTGGCATTGTACACAATGATCAAAGGATCAAATATATCCTTGATCTCATTCCTACCTTCCTCTCTTGCTTCCTCCAACCGAGCCTTAATTTGCCCTCTGACCTCTTGATGACCACTTCACTCGCCTCTTCTTTGACGACCTCAATCTAAGCATGATCTTTGTCGAGTTTAATTTTCAGCTCACAAGCCTCTACAACCTCTTCGCAATACTTTTGGGATTCCATCTGAGTGGTGTATTTATCATCCTTCTCTTTTTGAAGCACTTCTTCGAGCTCGTTAAAACAAAGGGCCAAAGTGTCCTTCTCTTTCTAAAGAGCGTCTTTCTCTAAGGCAGGTGCACCGCTGGATTGAATAACAGTGTCTAGTTCCTTCTTATGAGTCATTTCCATATGATTAACCGCTTTAGACGTTTCTTTAGCACTTTTCTTTGCTGTGGTTAACTTCATGGTCAACTCTGTAATCTCGTCATCTTAATGTTTGATCGTATCTTTATCATGGATCGCCTCCTGCTTAAGGCGATCAATTTCATGTTGCCTTTCAACAGACACCTCAGAAGTTTTCTCAGCTAAGTGTTGGAGTGTTTCATGCTGCACAAAAACATCGTTGACACACGCAAGCGAACCCGCTTTAATATTTCCTGGGATTGTATGGATAGAAGGAAGAAATTTTAGTCCATCAAAGCAGATTTTTGGAATTTGACCTTAAGTTCAACCAACCATTCAGCGTAGAGTCCTCAGGAACTGTAGCAATTAAAGCAAGCTCAGATGTTACAATAGGATGTTTGTTCGACCAGCGGTCACGAGGCTGTCGAGGCTCGGGTGGCACAGCAGTTGGGGGAGTCTGATCGCTGCTATATGTAGAAGGATTAGGCTGAACTTCTTGGCGATGAGATGATTGAGATTTTGACTTGTGCTTAGAGGATGAAGATTCCCTTAAATAATGGCTTCTTTCCCGGTCGTCATCCCTTTCTCAATGCCTATCCGAGTCCGAACCCCATTGGATCCATAATGTGTTGAGGAGCTCCTCAAGCGATCAAAGGCATAAGAATGGGACATAGCACCTACAAACCAAACAAAAGTGTATAAGTGACAATCAAATAAAAAATAGACAAAAATCATGCAGTAAAGTGCGCGTGATTATGAGTGTCCTAGTGTCCCCCCGACGGACTAGTTATTATGGCATTGCTCATAGGAGTGATTCCCCCTTTGCTAGTGGGAGGAACGTCATCACCAACCCTGGTGGAAGAATTAAGCCCCCGAACGCTTAAATTGGGAAAGTCAATGGTCACGATGTCGTCAAGGATCGGGGGACTTGAAAATCCTTCCATCTAACTCTCTAGAGGCTAGGAGGAAGACTCTTCTTCAATAAAGGTGATAGTGAACTTGGGCTTTTTAGTAGTTTTTCTCCTACAGAGTTTGTAATCGAGCCTTTTCCCTTTCCTTGTCGGTGCATGAGGTCGCATGCCTTGTGATGATTCGACCACAGTTGCGCTGCTCGAACCTACATCATCATTGCCTGGCTCATTGGTGTCATCACCTCTGATTTCGTCTTCTTTAGCATCGTCCCGAGTCTCCTCGACTGGGAGCACGACATGGTTATCAGTGCCGCCTTTTTGTTCCGCAACATTCCTTCGCGGTGCAATGCTTCCTGGAAGTCCGATGTTGCGACCCTCTTCCAGCAACCCGAAAAGAGATAACCACTCATCAGTTACGAGTGATCTAATGTCCCTGTCTTCAACTGGGGTAGCACGAATTGCAGTGAATATTTATCTCCTTCGGGTCATGGATGGATACTGTAAATTTTCAAAGTATTTGTTAGTTTAGGATACAACTTGGGTTTAAGAATTTGAAAATAAAATGAAGGCAACACTTACATCCTTCTAACCATCGCCTCGCAAAGCTGGACGAACAACGAATATAGAACCATTCATGCTTAAAGACACTGACTTGTTCCAAGCACCAGTAAGAACTTGACATTTGGGCGCGGGCTCGAGGAAAGTATAAGAAAGACTTCCCGTCCGTCGCTTAAAATTGTAGATGAACCGGATGTCTTCAGGAGATGGTGGATGGAACAGAACATCCATAAATAACAAGATAGTGCCATGAAGGAAAGCCTAGCTGTTCGGATGCAGCTGAGCAGGAGCTATACCCAGAGAGAAGTACCAAAAATTTAGCATCTCTCGTATAAATGGGTTGAAGAATGGTACACATCCGGCCCAACACATAAATTTATGACAAGTCGTATACCCCTCGGGGGGCAAGTAGGCCCTATCATTCCTTGAAGGGACTAGAACATCTTCAAATGGGATCCCATGTTTAGATCACAGCCTACGGAGAGCAGCCTTATCGATTTTTGGAGGCCTGGGAGTCCACCGGGTCATCTAGAAATACAGCACCTTCTAAAGTATCAGGGGCATGATCTATCTCTTCCATAGGAAGGATGGGAACGTCAGAGAGAAGGTCAACCAACGGATTGGAACTCTCCGGTTGCTCAGTTTGGTGTTCATAAGAAAGTCTACTAGATACAGTCACAAAACTCGACTCGACACCTGGATTGTTGTGCTATGAAGGTTGTCCAGAAGACATTAGGGCTAAATGCTCTAAGCGTCTGGAGCCCATAGCAACTAAACTTGGTAGATATCAAGATTAGAAAAATTAACCCGTCCCTCTATGCTAAGTGTAAACTGGTGTGGTGCAGTGTCTTGCAGTGCAGAGATAAACAGTTCAGAATTAAAAGCAGAAAGTAGCAACGAGACTTTGGATTCCGACTGCAATGACCGTCATTGTTGACCATCTCAACTGGTGTTTACATTGTTTGGTTTTGTAAGCTTTGGGATCGACCATCGGTATGTTAAAGTATAAAGTTTGTTATTGAAGTCCATATGTTGAATTTTAGTCCATATTCAAGTTCAAAGTCGGATATGCAAGTAACGTTGTCCATTAAACTTCATACGTTCGAATTCATTAAGATAGGATTTGTTTTAATTGTTCGTACAAGTCTATATGGATTGGTTTAATTAAGTGCTTAAGCTCAGTTCAAGGGCCTAAAATTGGTTAAGTCCCCATAGTCGATCCCTCTCATAAAGCAAACAACCAATCCCTCTTAACCAACATGATCAATCCCTCCGTGCTCCTACAACACTGATCCCTATGTCATGAATGAAAATAACAGGTCCCTGTAATGACCCTAATTTTAGTTAACATTGTTTAGAACATTTAATTGGGTAAATTAAATAAAATAATGGAGAAAGTTAAGGGATTGAGATTTGTAAATTAAGGAGGAGATGTGCCTTAATGAATGTGTTAATAAAAGGGAAACTAAACATAATTAAGGAGGAGGAACATGATGAGGGTAAAATGAAAATTGCCTTTATTCCTATACCGTAAACCCTTCCATTCTCTCCACTTCCTCTTTCATTCTACATTCACAAACTAAACAAAAACAATACTAAGCTTAGGCCGGCCACCATTAAGAAGATTTAAAGGGAAGATAAGCTAGGATTCAAGTAGAAAACTGAAGAAATCAATCTAAGGGCAAATCTCAACCTTCTTAACACAAAGCCAATGTGAATAACTAGTTTACATCTCTATTTTTGACGAATGATTTCAGTTTAAAGGTAAACTCGTTTTCTTTTGAAAGTATATGCCATGTTTAGTGTTTAAAAGTGATTATATGCTATGTTGATGATTTATGGTTTAAATATGATTTATTGTGTAATGTTTGAGTTAGAAAACCATTCATATGTCTTCTGATTGACTAGAGATTGTGATATGATATGAGAAACATTATTTTAGAAGTGAGTTTCAAGTTTCATAATTTTATAAGTAATTATGGATTTATTATGAATTTTCTATGAGAGAAAATAGTTAATTTTGGGTTTAAATTATTAAGGCAATTAAATAATGTTTTTGGGTTTGAAATTTATATGTGTTAGAAAACTTATTTAATGTGAATTATTGTGATTTTTGAGGATTTTCTCTAAGTGTTTTACTATGGTTAATAAATTATTTAAGCTAGAGGACTTAAATGTTTTAAATGTTTTATTAAGGAGAAGGGCTTAAGTGTTAGATTGTTTCAAATAATACAAATTTGATTTCGACAGCAAATTCTAAAAAAGGGAATTAATAAAGTTTTCTAATCCAATAAGATTTCGATAAATATAAGTGGTGGGTAAAAGGAATTTCTTTAAAAAGTTAAAATGCAGTTTTTATTAAAGTTACATCTTTGCCACTACCCTTGCTAGCTTCCGTGATCATACACCCGCACAAAACCCCTTCTGTACCCATTCGAAACCAATATATATGGTATCAATTCATTGGTATGTAGTGTGTTGGAGATAGGCGGAAGGTAGGATGGTGTCAAAGGCATGCATTTGAAAGGGGTGAAGTTGTCTTTCAAAGCTTTCGAACCTATAGAACTGCCTTTGTCTAAAAGAGTGTAGAGTGTTTCGAAATTGCTGCCGCTTTGAACCCCTTCGATACCTTAGCTGCCGCATTAATACCTTTCACCTTAGTTAAAGGCGACTTTTTACAACCTTTAAACAATGTATGCGAAAGGGGAGACTTTCGTTTTTGTACCTTCCGCTAATATTGAAGCCGCTTTCACCAATGTTTTCGAAAGGATTGACTTAACCACTTTTACTAGTAGTTTCAGAGGCAATTGTTTCAAAAGGATAGTTTCAAAGCTACCCTCTTCTCTAATTCTTTTACCTGAGACCAATGCTTTCGAAAGTGATGCTTTCACTTCTGTTCCCTTTGACCCTATATTTTTATTAAATGTTGAACTCAATGATTTCGAAAGGGATGCTTTCAATGGTTTCGAAAGGGATTGTTTAAGGTTTTTAACAATGGTTTCAAAGGTATTGTTTTAGCTTTATAGCCTAATGTTTTCTAAGCTAAAAAGGGCTTTAACTTATTTTAAAGGGATAGATAACCTTATTGGTTTTAGGTTTTCATCAACATTGTTTTGTAAAGTATATATCATGGCATAAGTATTTTGAGTAAAGCAAAGGGTATAATTTCCTTGTTTTAAAAAGGTATGGTTTCAAGGGTAAATTATTTGTAAAGATTGTTTTCAAGGAAATGAAATTTGAATAGGGTGGTTAGCCCTAAGTATATGACTCACATATTAGAAGACCAAATGAGACTGGTGTGGGGTCGCGCCCTATACTTTAGTTAGTAGCCCCTAGCTAATATAAGTCAAAAACTCCAGTGTGTAAGACTTTGTCATAGGTAAGATTAAAATGATGTTACACACAGAAAGAAATACACAAAGTAGAGATAGGTTATTGGTGAGCCCACAAAGCCATTAGGATCAGTTGACCCTAGGAGAAGTAAGTTAAGGGCAGACCATCCAGTATTGTGTCTAATAGAAGTTAGAATATTTATTATGTCTGGTAGGCTCGAGTCAGCCAGTGGTTAATAGTCAGCCAGATAAAACTATAATGTTCGAATGGATATAGTCCATTGATTACCTGATTTATATGCATATATGTTATTGTTATTGTTGTTATAATCAGTTTGATTGCAGGATTTTGATTTGCAAAAGATATGATTTTAAAAGGATATTAGCGAGGGGAAACCCATTCCGCTAAGCGGCGTGGTCTCACTTAATATCAGTAAATCAAGATGAAATAGAATTATTCGCACCAGGCTTTATATCCGACTCAAAGTTTATGTTTTCCTCTTAAACTCTCGGGTGCTCATTTTTAATTTGAGTAGATTGAGATTTAAGGTATTTCAGGTTTTAGTAGGTGACGAATAAAGCTTCTGAAGATGTGCATGAGGCAAGGATTAGCTATTTAGGAGTCTATCCATTATTGTTTCGCTGTGATGTATATGTTGACTGATATGTCTACTTAGTACTATGATCATCCAAGGAGGCATCTTCATATGTCACTCTTGGCATATTTTGTAATAATTATAGTTATCTAAACCCTGGAATCATTTTTGGATTATGTAATTGAATATGAAATATTGATTTGAAATATAATCAGAAAAGCTGTTTGAAATCTATGTTGATTATTTCGTATTCATGTGCTTCTCATATTATTGATACATTAACATTACCGTATTTTGTCATCGAAAGTTAATACTATAGATGACTGCAGCATTTGTAGCGGTTAGCTTCGGGCCTCAAAATAGGGGATGTTATAGTCCCTATGCCACAAACCAACACAATCGATCCCTCTCTACATCGGCTAACCATCGATCCCTTCTAGCCAACCCGACCGATCCCTCTTTCCCACTTCAATACCGATCCCTACACTTGAATGTTTTCTCCCCCCCATTAACTCCTTGCTTCCGATCCCTCACTTAAGTGTAACCAAACCCTTACTCAATCCATCTGCTTAGCAACCACCGCTTGCATCCCAAACCGATCCTTCCTACATTGCCTTCGTTCTTCTTGTTTCCTCCGGTCAAGCAAGGTTCAAATCCATTAACATGAGCAAATCCACCATCTTGTCATGAAATAGAATCATATGCAAATCAAAACCTACTTATATGTATAAGAATATGGATTGTCACACACGAGATGGGGTGAATTTCAATTCAAGTTGAGGGCTAGGCAATGTTCTTGAATTCAAGTGGGTGGCGGATTAAATGATGGAGATGGTGATAGTTTCGAAGGAAGGAAGAAAGGGTCCGGCTCTAAGGTAAGGGAAAAGGGTTTGGTATTGAAGGAAATAAAAGCAAGTGAAACTAAAATGAATAAGTGAAGAGATGGAGGAGTGGAGTATCGATTTATATATGAAGGCTCATATGGATCGGCTTGCTTTAGCTTCTCCACGAAGCTGAAAATATTTTGTCCCCAACGTTGAAAGGGATCAGGTACGATCCCTATCCAAGGGTTATCCATCCAATCCCTATAAACATAAAAAAAAGATGGGAGAGAAAGGGATCAGCTACAAAAATTCCGATCCCTGTTATTTTTAAAAAGGGAAGAGAGGAAGAAAATGATCGGGTACGATCCCTACGTAAAGAAGGAAAAATTCCGATTCCTAATTGCATTTCATTCGATAAAAGTTGACGATGACCCGTGAGCGTAGGATTGCATCCGAGAGCCAACGATAAGGACATGTACCTGAATGTGCACGTGTATATCCTAAAAATTCAATTATTAAAATCAACAAAAATTGAATTCTCACCTGAAGCTTTCAAAGACGAAACTGGATCCGGTAGCCAAAGCCTACTAGCTTCGTAGAACCAAACACATATATCAACGGATGGAATACAATCCTAAATTTATACTATTGGAAATCGACCAAGCGTCACGACGATCAAAGAGAGATACGACACTTTGGGAAAATAATTCAACGGAAGGATAACGACTATTCGGAAAACTAGATGGATTTTTTTCCGGCGACTCTAACTTGCTTCGATTCAATGCATGTCATGTTTGACACAAGATGTATTTTGGGGGGCAAGTGTTATCCAGCATTTTGACCCGGCTATATCAGAACCAACTGGACAAGTTAGACTCGACTGTCATCAAGGTCAGTAGCCCAGAGCGATGATTGTGGGGTCCAGAAATCAGGTACAGATGATAATATGAAGCCGTAATCGAACTGAATTAAGAGATATGCTCTACAGAACGTTTTAAGTATGGAATATAAACTAGTCTAGAAAAGGATCAGGTATGATCCCTCTCAACCAAAGGGATCAAATTACTTTAGCTAAACAGTGCAACTCAATGGAAAACGATCGATATCTCAAATCAAGAAGTCTGATACACATAAAATTTTGGAAACAAGAAGAGGGGACCCTAGGGAGTCACCTGAGGGATCACACCCCAAAAAGAAGAAGAAAGATGGATTGACCCTCTTCCCTCTAGAGGGATTAGCCAGAATCCGAATACACAACACATTGCAACAATGATCGATCAATAACTCAACATCTACAAGTCCAATGGACATGAACTTGGAGGCCAAGCATAGTACAACATGGTGAAGCTCCCATATGGATCGCAACTCCTAAATCTCCAACAATAAGGATCGGCCTTGATCCCTATTTCTTGGGCTTTGGGCCATGTGATCCCTCATGTGGGCCCCTATGGATCTAGAGAGCCTTCTGCCGAATTTTCATGGAGATATTTCGTCATCTTCCTCTATAAATATAGACTTGATCGTTCATTTTCAGGATCTTTACGCTATTTATTGCTTTGTATTCTTTTGTAACTAAGGATTTTCATCCGATCCCTCTTGTACTCAGTTTACAAAGTAATTAATAAAGCTATCTCTTCAAAGTGGACGTAGGCAAACAACACTGAACCACTATAAATTGTTGTATCTCTGTTATTAGCTTGTTTCTTATCACTTTACTACTATATTCTCTCTGTTTACATTTATTATTCTTCATTTATTCCTGTACAAAATATCTATTGGATGTTTGCATCAATTTTTGATGCAAACAGAACCTGATCTGCCCTGACCCCAGAGTCCTTTGATGTTAGGACCTAGGTAGGGTTATATACTATAATCCATTGACGTGAGGACATAGTGACTATATGGAAGAGTTCATTGACGTTAGAACATGCCTGTACCTTGATGCATTCAGTGGTCGGGGATGTTGAGTAGTCATTAATGATGAGATGAAGTGTATGAGTATCATGTATCCGATGCACTGAGTGGGTGATGTGGGGGATGGATGATGGATGCTATGTTTTCTTTGGTTATTATCACTATAGGGATGTCACATGATGTAGTTACCTTTGATGTAGATACCCAGACATCTATTAGTACTTTAATATATAGTACACCCATAATGACTATAATAGAGTAGCACATATCATATGTTACGTGCTAATTCTTTGGATGTAGGGACAAGTCTGGTATGATTTTCCATACCCTCTGCCCCATATTCTATATCAACTTTTATAGTGTTTTGAGATTTTTTATCAATCACAGCAGACTGTTGTCTAATTCGAGGTTTTATGTTTTGCTTCTCATTACTTTTGGTACTCTTAAATGAGTAGACTAGAAAGCAGATGTAAATGGTACATGGAGTTTTGTAGAAGGACTAGCGGGTGGAGATGCTTTTTCATACTTATATTTTGAGCTTATTATTGTTTATTCCACTGTGTGACACTGTGGAGTCTTGACAGTGTTGACTTACTATTATTAGAGATAATTTATCAGTTGAGTTTATTTATCAATTGTATAAACTCTATTACTGTTTTTTATAACTGTATGAGCATGTATACTTTGATTATGTGGTTATTACTGTCTCACATGTTTTATATCTGTGATAACTATTATATTTTAACTGATGCGCTGTGAGATATACGACAAGTTATGCAATTATGTGATGTTTTCTTCTATTCTCTTCTATTTCTTTTTTTCTCCTTTTCTTTCCCTTGACCATCGTCCTACTTCGGCCGGATGCTCCAGCAGCGCACTATTCGGTTATATGAGCATCGAAGGTGTATGATGGTCGTTACAACCGTCTTACAATAATTTTTGACATGTTTTAAATTTTGATTTAATCAACATGTTTAATGAGTTTTATAATGATAATATTCAATTAGGAAGATTTAACCTCCCTAATGTCATTCTTCTCCACAAGAATGTAGAAGGGAGAGAGCTTAAGGACTTTAGCCCTATCTAGTTAATAAACTATTCTCTGAAAATAATTTCTAAGGCCTTGGCTAACATATTAAATACTAAAATGAATAACTTAATCGATATTACAAAGTCTGCTTTATTCATGGTATAAATATCATAGACGAGGTCGTAGTAGTTCAAGAAATTATGAATTATTATTGCATAAATAATATTACTTGTGCTCTTTTAAGACTTGATTTTACCAAAGCTTTTAACTCTATTGACGGGTTCTTTCTTAAAGATTTATTATAGGCTAGGGGTTTTATTTATAGATGGGTAGAGTGGATTATGTCTTTGCTAAAAACCAAGAACTAAAGTATAATGGTTAACAGTGTTCTAGGAAATAAAATTCAATCGAAATGTGGACTTAGATTAGGCGATCCTTTATCACCATTAATGTTTAATCTAGCAGCGGATGTATTCACTACGATCGTAAAGTTATCTATTACTAATGGGCCTCTTGATAGATTTGGTAGTGATATCACGGGAGATGGTCTCTCGACACTTTAATTTGTTGATGGTACAATTTTTTTCACTTCTCATTTATCCTACCATATCACAACTCTAAACTTTATTTTATACAATTTTGAAATGCTTTTGGAGTTCAAGATTAATTTTGACATGAGCTCGGTTTTAGTCTTGAATGATGTTGACAATGTGAAAATCTCATTGCTAATACACGTAATTGTAAAATCATGAAGTTTCCTATATATTACTTAAGGTTTTTGATTAGACCAACCAAGCTAAAAAATGAAGTTTGGTGAATAATAATGGACAAGATTAATAGAAATTTATCTACTTGGAACTACAAATTTTTATCTAGAGTAAGTTGAGTCATTCTAATTAACTTTTTTTTCTGCACTACCAACTTACTGAATGTCTTTTTATCTTTTTTTAAATGGGTAATTGATAAAATAGATAAAATTAGAAGAAATTTTCTTTTAAAGGAGGTCAATCCCTCCTATAGTAGAGCTAATTATCCTGTTAATTAGGAAATAGTTTACAAATCTATAAAGCAAGGGGATTTAGAAATCATAAGTCTACATAATCTTAGTGTGTCTTTACTAGGAAAATGACTTTGGAAATTTAATAAAGATAATGAAAACCTTATTTGGAAAGAAATGATTTCAAACTAATTTTACGATAGATCATATAATCTCCACCATATCACTACAAATTCTAACAACATGTCTCACTTTTGAAAATCGATCTTAACAAACTCTAATATATTTAACCTTGAGATTAGTAATATATTTCATTTAGGCAATGGCATGTCATTTTGGCATGGTTACTAGATTTTCGTTATAACTCGTAGAGTTGAGTACAAAGAACTTTTTGATATTTGTAATTTCAAAAATGCGTTAGTTTCAGAGGTTTATAGTCTTCATAATGATTTTCCATGGAACTTTAATTTTAATCATGCTATTGAAGGTATTACTTTAACATAATTTGTTTTCTATACCAAGCTAGAATATTGTGACTTAGGTAATGAGAGCGATATTAAAATTTAGTGTTGGGATAAAAGAAAAACTAACTCCTCAAACTCAGTTTACAAGCTTTCAAATTTCCTAAGGACAAAATCAAATATTTTCAAATATGTTTGGTAGCTAAGGACTCACCCAAAACTAAGCAACACATATGGTTAATCCTACGTAGAAAATTAAACACAATTGAATTTTAAAGAAAAAGAACCTTTTTATAGGTAAAAAAAGGGGTTTTTAGGCTCAAGAAAAAAGTTAGAGAAAAATTTAGTTTCAGGGACAAAAAGTTTGTTTTTTAGGCTGAAGGACACATTTTAGTGTAAATCACAGAATGATAGTTGTAACTATCATTTTCAGTTTACACTAAAAAATGTCCTTCAGACTAAAAAGCAAACTTGTTGTCCCTGAGACTAAATTTTTTTGCAACTTCTTCCTTGTGCCTATTTACCTGTAAAAAAAATGTGTTTTTTGCAACTTAAACCTAGAAAAGGTAACATGCTTGTATTATAATTGCCTCTTAACTAATTCTATCCTTGTAAACACTATTCATAATTTTGACTTTAACATGACCAATCAGACTTTGATTTTGACCAATACTGGAATAATTTTAGATTTTAATATGCCAAAGCTTATAGAATGTTACTTGATATCATTGTTATTATTAATTGATGGTATCTATGGTTCGAAAGAAACCAACGAATATTTAATAATGTTAATGTTCCTTCTTATAACATAACTTATGCTATTATGATTTTCAGTTATAATTGGGTTTTAAATCCTTGATATAAATTAGCCAAAATGTTTGCTTTAGGGAATTCCTTCAATAACTAAAAAGACGCATAGATATCTTGAAGTTTAAAATTGTTTATAACAACAAAAGACACAGTATAGCCTTAAGCAACGACCTAGTAGACTCTTCTAATGATGACAACTCTTCGAATGTTTTACTATTGATTGATAACTAACTCCTTGTTGTCTTCACCTGGTTGCCTTTTGATAAAAACTTCGATCAAATAAAAGTTTATCTTATTCCTTTGTAATTCACGTCATCTCCTCTCCTTCATTTACACAAGCTTCAAAAAGTTTGCTTGAAAAAAAGTTTCGTCCTTAAAACAATTTCACTGCCAATGCTTTGCCATTGTTCAATCTGGATGATGTTGCTCATATCTATTACTCTAGAGCGCTCGAGTTGCTGAGATTTGAAGCCACAATATGAGAAGCTTAATTCTGCTTGAAGCTTTTTTGCCTTGATTTGAAAAACGTTCAGATCTGGTGTCACGATTCCCAAATGCGCAACCTTGAGTCTCTAATGGGAGATGAGAAGGAGATCTAACTGGAAGATTTGCATTGTTGTTATGCTCTAAAGATTGATACCGCTTTGACTATGTAGTCCATTGCCTGAATGGTAGACCCATCTTTCTTGTTTTGTAAACTGGTTGTAGTGGGTTATAGGGATTAAAGTAATAAAGAGATGGGATGGTTGATGGTGTATTTGTTGGTATTGGAGAAGATGAGGTTCGGGAAAGCAATGGGTTTAGTAAGTGCAGAAATGTGATGAAGATAGGCTAGGTTGAACATAAAGATGGTTGGGTTTAGACACAAGAGAATTTAGTTAAGATAAGAAAAAAAGCGAATGAAGACATATGGACAAGAAGAAAGAAATGCACACAGCAGAAAATAAGAAAATGATTTTAGGATTTTATTCATTAATCACTCATAATTTTAATCACAATCTTAATCGGTATTTATAGCATGAATCATAACGGCTCTAAACTAACCCTAATACAAAGATTAACCCTAGGTTGTTAATTAACAAATATCAACAAACTGCTGGATACAACCCCTGTGCATTCCCTTGTACATGCCTGTGCATGTTGTGCACGTGCACACATGTACACACACTCCTACACCTTATTGTCACTTGCAGTCACCAACCAACAGATCTTGGGTATCCTCACCATGCCAGCTTCACCACTGACAACCTCCGCTGCCTTTTCTGATGATCTTTGGCTTGAGTCTTGAAGATGGCAATAATCTTTTTGCTGCTTTCCGGAAGCCAGAAATGGGGCATAACATCTCTCTTCTCCTTCAAAACAACCTTGTCCTCGAGGTTGAGGCGAAGCTTCTCTGACCATTTCAACATCTTTACACCAATCAATGAGCTACCACCTGGGTCAAATATGAATATCTTTTTTTCATTATAATGTTTGCCTTAAAGCAAAGTATCAGTTATATGGGTCAAAAAATTCTCATGCTCTATGTATGGTATTGCCCAAACAACAACTCTTTCATTTTTGCCCGACTAGAATCATCAACTGCTCTCTTTCCAGTAATAATTTCCAAAAGCACTACCCTGAAACCATATATATTAGATTTAGCAGTCAATATATTTGTACCAACATATTCAGGGGCAATATATCTATCGGATCCTACAACATCTATTCTAACATGAGGTTTATCACCAGCTGGTCTTCCTTTAGCCAAGCCAAAATCTGATAATTTTGCATGGTATCCCTCCCCAAGTAATATATTAGAGCATTTCAGGTCTCTATGTATAACTGGTGGTTCGTGCTTAAGATGCAAATATTCCAATCCTTTATAAACTGGACCAAATCAACCTATTCTCAACAAATAATGGTCACCGTAATTATGGCAGGTAGCAGCCAATTCTGAATTCGCACTGGCCTGATTTCTCTTATCATCTTCTATTAAGTTGTATAAGTTGTCTGGATGAATGACTTTATTAAAAAATGAATTTCTTAAATCTTTCGAAGGGATTGACAGCTTGCATTCCAATGCGTTGATTGACATGCTTCAGAGAAATACCTAACACTCTTACATTGAACAAATCTTAGATCCCGATTTCCAACATATAACACATAAAAATTTTCCTATGACCGACATCTCAGTATTTGTAGACAATCTTTGAGTTGTTTCTTCTAATTTCTTGATAGAGCTAGTGGTGCAATTTAGAAGATGTGGTATGGCATTGGATGGCGAGGTTGCATCCTTTTGAACTGTTGCTTTTTGAAGACTTTTAGTCGGAGATCTCTAATATGGTGGTATGTATGGAGCCGCTCTTGTATTTGCAGGTGGGGTTTGATCAAAATTATGAAGTATTTTAGTTGGATTTCTAATGGGGGGTCTTTGGAAAGAAAGGATATAAATGGGGGTTTCTTTGGCATGTTATTGTTCTTGAGGAGTGGCTGTAGATGAATTCTTGTGACTTCTCATTTCTTAAATTAAAGAATCAATAGTTGCAGTTAAGAGATCCATTTTACCATTCATTTCTTGAGATTTTTCTTGCAAAGTTTGATGCAATTTTTTATGGGAGTTATGGAGTTCTTGCTGTGCTGCTTGCAGTTGTGCTAATGCATTGGTGGTTCTTTCATTTATGTGCTCTTGCCTTGCCGAAAATTCATTTTCAAAATCAAGATCAGGGATAAAGAATTTGTTGTCATCTTGGTGGCCACTTTTAGGATCGTTGGAGTGATGAGATGAGGTTTCTAGCTCATCGGGCTGCTCTAATACTAATTTGGTAGACCCATCTTTCCTGTTTTGCAATCTGGTGGTAGTCATGATCAGAACAGTGGGTTATGGGGGTTAAAGTAATGAAGAGATGGGATGGTTGATGGTGTATTTGTTGGTATTGGAGAAGATGAGGTTCGGGAAAGCAATGGGTTTAGTAAGTGCAGAAATGTGATGAAGATAGGCTAGGTTGAACATAAAGATGGTTGGGTTTAGACCAAGGTTCGAAATTCCGTTTTCTGTTTCCATTCCGGTCATTGGTAATTTTAAAATTTCCGGTTCCGTTCCGGAAATTTTGAAAGTTCCGTTTTAATTCCGGTTTTCTAATTCGGCACATTTTTTGCTTTAATTTGCTATTTACGCTAATAAATATCCAATACTGTCATAAAGTTATAGTACATTTTTTACATTACATATAAAATACACTTTAATTAAAAAATCATTGTTTAAGATTCTGTATTGTTCATTTGAGATTTTAAAATTTTGGCCAATTTTTAGAATTTTTATTATGATTCGATGTAAATTAACAAAAGTATAACAACTTTTTTTGTCCATACACATGATTTTCTATCCATTTATTTATTATCCTGTTTAATTTGTTTTCCTTTTTTTAATTACTGTATTTTTGTCGTATTTTTTTATTTTTTTATAATTTTTTTCAATGTTTGAAAAGCAAATCCGGAATTTAGACCGGAACCTGAATTTTGATCGAATTCCATTCCGGTTATGAGCGGAACCGGAACGGAATCACCGGAAAAACCGTAATTCCGCCGGAATTTTGAACCATGGTTTAGACATAAGAGAATTTAGTTAAGATAAGAAAAAAGCGAATGAAGACATATGGACAAGAAGAAAGAAATGCACACAGCAGAAAATAAGAAAATGATTTTAGGATTTTATTCATTAGTCACTCATAATTTTAATCACAATCTTAATCGGTATTTATAGCATGAATCATAACGGCTCTAAACTAACCCTAATACAAAGATTAACCCTAGGTTGTTAATTAACAAATATCAACAAACTGCTGGATACAACCCCTGTGCATTCCCTTGTACATGCCTGTGCATGTTGTGCACGTGCACACATGTACACACACTCCTACACCTTATTGTCACTTGCAGTCACCAACCAACAGATCTTGGGTATCCTCACCATGCCAGCTTCACCACTGACAACCTCCGCTGCCTTTTCTGATAATCTTTGGCTTGAGTCTTGAAGATGGCAATAATCTTTTTGCTGCTTTCCGGAAGCCAGAAATGGGGCATAACATCTCTCTTCTCCTTCAAAACAACCTTGTCCTCGAGGTTGAGGCGAAGCTTCTCTGACCATTTCACATCTTTACACCAATCAATGAGCTACCACCTGGGTCAAATATGAATATCTTTTTTTCATTATAATGTTTGCCTTAAAGCAAAGTATCAGTTATATGGGTCAAAAAATTCTCATGCTCTATGTATGGTATTTCCCAAACAACAACTCTTTCATTTTTGCCCGACTAGAATCATCAACTGCTCTCTTTCCAGTAATAATTTCCAAAAGCACTACCCTGAAACCATATATATTAGATTTAGCAGTCAATATATTTGTACCAACATATTCAGGGGCAATATATCTATCGGATCCTACAACATCTATTCTAACATGAGGTTTATCACCAGCTGGTCTTCCTTTAGCCAAGCCAAAATCTGATAATTTTGCATGGTATCCCTCCCCAAGTAATATATTAGAGCATTTCAGGTCTCTATGTATAACTGGTGGTTCGTGCTTAAGATGCAAATATTCCAATCCTTTATAAACTGGACCAAATCAACCTATTCTCAACAAATAATGGTCACCGTAATTATGGCAGGTAGCAGCCAATTCTGAATTCGCACTGGCCTGATCATTTCTCTTATCATCTTCTATTAAGTTGTATAAGTTGTCTGGATGAATGATTTTATTAAAAAATGAATTTCTTAAATCTTTCGAAGGGATTGACAGCTTGCATTCCAATGCGTTGATTGGCATGCTTCAGAGAAATACCTTAACACTCTTACATTGAACAAATCTTAGATCCCGATTTCCAACATATAACACATAAAAAATTTCCTATGACCGACATCTCAGTATTTGTAGACAATCTTTGAGTTGTTTCTTCTAATTTCTTGATAGAGCTAGTGATGGGGTATTAGTTCGGTAAGGAGAAGAATAGAGTAATTAGAGGAAGAAATTATATTGAGAGGAAGAAGAAGACAGAGCAAGAATTCAGAAATAACTTTTTTGCTGCCTCTCATTCCTTTCCATTCCATTACATATATAGCAGAGGTTCCAAACAAATTGTACACGTGGCCTATTGGATACCTCTCCCTTTGTAACAACTTTTGTAACAAACTAGTGTGTAACTCGTGCGTTGCACACGGTATATTGTAGAAAAATAATATTATAACTATTTTTGAAGAATATAATTTATTATGCAATATCCGACCTAATGAATTTGGTAGGATAAATGAGTTATAAATGGAAATTACTATGTTTATATGTGTGTATTTTTGCTATGAGATTCATATATTTATATATTTGAATAAAAATTAAACTATCATCATTGTTGATAAAAATGAGTTATTTATTCATTTACTATTTTCTTTAGGATTCGTTATTTATCAATCAAACAAATGAAAATAAGTATTTTTAATAAATTTTGAAATTAATACTTTTATAAATTTCAATAAACAAATATCCATGTACATATATTTTAAAATTGACATTTAGCTTTTAATACATTTGACTAAAAGATAAATGATGTATACATTAAATTTCACATATTACTTGAGAAAACGACGACAAATACCTAGAAGTAGAAGTGTAATACCAAAGACTTAATATATTTGTGTGCATTTAAAGTTCCTGTAGCGTATATTTATCAAAATAAGTATATGATATTATCAAAGTGATAAAAACATATCTATTTAACTACTAAAAGAAATATTAAGTGATCAAAATAAAACCTGAAATGTTATAAATCACATTGTCATTTTAATTAAAAAATGATTTTTAATCCTTTGTTTCATACCTCACTATTTTATATTATAATAAAACTTTTCAAAAAATATTTAACATTTACGTAAAAAAGATAATAAAATATGAAAGAAAAATATTTCTAATCAAAATATGGTATAATTTTTGTTCATTGATTAACTCAAATTACGAATATAAATAATTAAAATGTAACATTTTGCACAAAAACATACCAATTGAAAAGATTTTTTTTTTCAATATTACAAAATATAATCATTCATCACTTATCATTAACTGTACCGTTATTCTTCAAAAAATATAATTTAATAATGATAAAGAGTCCATTTGACGTACCAATTTTAGGAAAGAAAAACCTTATATATGTTTATAATGATGTACAAATTTTGAAAAGAAATTTTTGTGTATATTTATTTGTAATGAAATATCAACTTTAGAAAGAAAAATTATGTATATATTTCTTTGTATTAAATAACTAATTTTAGAAAGAAAGAAATTTTATTAACTTAAATATAGAAAAATGTAAAAGTAGCAAAGATAATTTTGTACATAGTTATGAAAATATTAAACTATAGGGACTCGAATAAAAAAATAGTTTTATCATTTATGTCAGTACAAATGAGGTATACATATTGAATTATGATCTTTTATGATTTATTAGATAATTAATAAATATTTGTTAATTGGATTTAGATTAAAAATTTAAATTCAAGATCAATTAATCAATTTAAATATATGGTTAAATGCAAAATAATATAAGAAAATTTAGGAGAAATTTGTAAATAAATGTAAAAATTATCGAATGTTGGCGTTTAAATGCAAAATATCATGAGAGAATATTAGTAGAACATTGTAATAATTTGTGTATAATTGTGGAAATGTAAAACCATGTGGATTTAAATGAAAAATTAGTTTTACCATTTTTGTCAATATGCATGCGGTACAAATATTGAATCGTCGTTTTTTAAAATTTATTAGATCAATTAATGAATATACATTAATTGTATTTATTTAAAAAGTTTTAATTTAAGATTACCCAACAAATTTACTATATATGGACTTAAATGTAAAATAACAGAAAAAAGTTAGAAGAAATTTGTAAATAATTGTAAAAAATTAGTATTAAATTTTAACGGTAGAAAAGACAACCAATAAAACATTGTAATAATTATAATAACAATAAATTAGGAGAATGTGAAAAAAAAATATTTAGAGAGAATCAAGGAGAGGGGAGGAAATTCCTAGAATTAATGTGAGAGCTTTAAATTCTTCTGCTTTACTATTATTTAATAGATTGCAGACAGAAAAAAATAGGAAAATAACAAAAAGAAAAAAGGCTAATCATTTGCTTTCCATAACAGAATTTGCAGCATGCACGTTGATTTCATTTCTCCATTTAATCCAAGTATCTCTGTGGCTTATGTATTACTCTCCTGGGCCTTGTATCATTGTGTGCACTGTCTTCCTGTGCTGGTATGTCACTGGTAGCCGTATCAACACCTACCCCTTCAAGATCGACCTTGTCCTCAAGGTCGTTTGTATTAGTGTTTGATGGAAGTGGTTGTGGGGTTATTATGGTCGGGTTTGGGCAGAATTTGAGGAGTGAAATGTGGAATACTGGGTGAATGCGTGAGTCATTTGGAAGTTGGAGTTTGTATGCCACAGGTCCGATTCTTTCAACTATTTGGAAGGGTCCGAAGTATTTCTTGGATAGCTTGTGGTGGTTTTGTCGAACTGAAGTTTGACGGTAAGGTTGCATTTTAACGAATACCCAAGAGCCTATCTCAAATTGCTTGTCACTGCGCTTCTGGTCCGCATGGTTCTTCATCCGGGATTGTGCTTTTCGTAAATTAATTTTTATAAGGTGGAGCAGCTGATCACGCTTATTGGCCCATGCTGTGAGGTCTGGTATTTGGGTAGTGTAGTTGATATAGTTGGAAATTATTGGTGGAGGACGTTCGTAGACAACCTGAAAAGGAGATGTGCACAATGCGGTGTGTTTAGTTGTGTTGTACCACCACTCGGCCCAAGGAAGACATTTAGCCCACTTGTTTGGAACGTCACCAACGATAGCTCGAAGGTACGTTTCAAGGCATCGATTGACGACTTCGGATTGGCCGTCGGTTTGAGGGTGGTAAGCACTACTCATACGAAGCTTGGTACCATGTAGACGACATAATTCCTTCCAAAATTGGCTTGTGAATAAGCGATCACGATCTGATACGGTCGATCGTGGAAACCCATATAAGCGGACATATTCGTTAATAAAATGGGCAGCCAATTGAGATGCTGAAACAGATGATGGTAATGCATAGAAATGCGCATACATGGAGAGCCGATCGACAATCACCCAAATAGTAGTTTTTCCTGCGGACGGTGGAAGGTGTGTTATAAAATCCATTGCAATGTCGTCCCAAATCTGGTGAGGAATTGGCAGTGGTTGAAGAAGTCCCTTGTAGCGGGTGTTGTCAGTCTTGGTCTATAGGCAGACAGAGCACTGTTTGACAAAAGTCTGAACAGAGGAAGCTAAATTCGGCCAATAAAAATTACTTGCGACTCTGGCTATGGTTGCTTTGATTCCGGAGTGTCCCCCAATTTTTGTAGAGTGAAGCTCGGTGATTATAGTATGTCGTAGCTCATTGTTTGCAGGAATAAAAATTCGATTGCCCCAAAATATTAAATCATTTCGCAATTGAAATTTGGTGTTTGAGCACGTACCTGAACGCAATTCTTTGATAATTTCTTATGCTTCGCTGTCTTCCCGCAGAGCTTTCTTGATATCGTCCAGTATTACAAACGTCGGCGTTGAAATCGCGTTCATCCTTGCATCGCTCGTAAATCTCGAAAGTCCATCCGCTACGACGTTTTGCTTTCCTGGCTTATAGTGTATTGTGAAGTCGAATCCCAAGAGTTTGGTGAGCCACTTCTGCTGCTCTGGTGTTTGTATTGTTTGTGAAACCAGTTCGCGAAGGCTCTGATGATCTGTGTAGATCTGAAACTGTCGGCCTAGAAGGTAATGGCGCCATTTCTTTACCGCTGCAGTGATGGCAAACATTTCTCGGGAGTAGGCTGAGGCTTTATGGAGATGCGGTGGAAGTTTGAGGCTGAAGAAAGCGATTGGATGGTGGTCTTGCTCGAGAACGGCACCGATGGCTGTTGCGGATGCATCGGTTGTAATGGAGAAGGGGCGGCTGAAGTTTGGTAGGGATAAAGTCGGTGTTTGGGTTACTGTTGTTTTGAGGGCTTCGAATGCTTGTTGGGCCGATGGACTCCAAGCAAATTCATCACGTTTCAATAGATCGATTAATGGGCTGGCTATAAGGGCATAATTCTTTATAAAGCGGCGGTAATAGCCCGTAAGGCCTAAAAATCCCCTTGTTGCTGTTACTGATGTGGGAGGAGGCCTTTGTACCATTGCTTCAATTTTGGATTGATCCACTTTTACTCCTTCGTTTGATATAATGTGCCCCAAATATGACAGTTCTTTCATACCAAAGCTGCATTTTGGCAAGTTAGCGAAGAATTGATGTTTATCTAAAATATTCAATGTGGTGTGAAGATGGTCTAAATGGGCACCCCAAGATGGACTATAAACAAGGATGTCATCGAAAAAAACTAGAATGAATTTTCTCAAGTAGGGGCGGAAAATATTATTCATCGTTGCTTGAAAGGTTGAAGGAGCGTTTGTTAACCCGAATGGCATCACTAAAAATTCATAGTGGCCTTCGTGCGTACGAAATGCTGTTTTTGGAATATCGGTTGGATGAACACGGATTTGGAAGTAGCCACTTCGAAGGTCAAGTTTGGAAAAAAAAATTGCACCATATAATTCATCTAATAATTCGTCGATTGTTGGTATAGGGAATCGGTCTTTGATAGTGATGGTGTTGAGTGCTCTATAGTCGACGCAAAATCTCCACGATCCGTCCTTTTTTTTTACTAAAAGAACCGGGGACGAAAATGGGCTAGTGGATGGTTGAATGAGTTTTGATTGGAGCATTTCTCGGATTTGACGTTCGATTTCGTTTTTTTGGAAGTATGGATATCGATACGGTTTAGTGTTGATTGGGTTGGCATTTGGAAGTAGATTGATGTGGTGGTTAAGAGGTCGGTCAGGCGGTAGGTTGGAAGATGTGGTGAATATGTGTTCATATGAGGTTAACAATTTTTGTATTTGTGGATCATGGTTTGGTATAGCTGATGGTATATGTTGAACTTGCGCAGGTTGGATTTGCAAATATAGAAAGTTGGATATAGAGGAGGTGTCGTCTAAACGCTTGAGTTGTTGGAGGGATATGAGGGACGGTTTGCTTTTTGGGCTTACACCGGTTAAACATACAGCCCGATTAGCAATTGTAAAGGTCATAGTGAGTTTTTTATAATCCATTGTAACTGGGCCAAGCTGCTCAAGCCATTGGATCCCACACACAGCATCTGATCCAACAATTTCCAGCAAATGGAAATCAATAAAAAACACATGGCCTTGTATATTCACTCGTACATTTGAACAGCACCCATTACTTCGTAATTTTTCCCCATTGCCTACTGTCACCACAAAGGAGCTTGCGCTGTCTGTTTGTAAGCCCAGAAACTTCGCAGTCTTCGGGTGTATATAATTATGTGTAGAACCCGTATCAACTAAAATAGAGATGTCGTTACCATTGATTGAAGCTGGGAGACGTATTGCGAGTGGGTGCGACGAGCCTGTCAGAGCATGGAACGATATTTCTTGTGCCGCATCGGTCATTAGGGCTGTATTTTCTGGTGGTTCGGTATCGATTGCGGAGTTGGCTTCAGGCTCGAACGTGGGTGGGACATCATCTGGGTTTGTATCAGGGAGAACCATGAGAATATGGGTTGGTTTGCATCGATGGCCGAACTGGTACTTCTCGTCACAGTTAAAGCATAATCCTTGTTGTTTACGAACATTCATCTCGGCTTGGGATAGTTGCTTAATAGGTATATGGGTCTTGGGGCTTTGTAGTTGTGGTGTTTGTTGAAATGTCTGGGTGGGTGGGAGGGAGGTCGATGGTTTCTGGAACTGATAGTTTGGTTTTGTGAATGAAGATTTGGTTAAATCGTTCAGTTTCCGTTCTATAAGTTTGGCTCCATCGATGGCGTCGGAGATGGTTGTAGGTTTGAGGATATGGAGTTCGTTTTGAATGGGTGTTTTGAGGCCGGAGATGAAACATTGGAGTATGGATTCATTGGAGAGTGTAGTAATGCGGTTGCAAAGATTTTCAAAGGTGGCTTGGTAGTTTTCGACGGTTGTAATTTGTTTGAGTTTGAACAAGGTGGCTTGTGGGTTGAGAAATGTAGGTGGACCGAAGCGTTTCTCGATTGCTTTTGTCAATGCTGTCCAAGTAGAGATTTGATTGTTGCGATGCATCCATTGGAACCATGATAGAGCTTGGCCTTGCATGTGGAAGCTTGCGAGATCGACTCTTTGATCTTCGGGTGTAGAGTAGTAAGCGAAGAACCGGTCCGCTTGAAAAATCCAATCGTGTGGATTGGTGCCATCGAAGGTTGTGAGTGAGCATTTAGGGGTACGAGTAGGTATCGGAATGGATAATAGTGGTGGTTGGCGGTTGACGGTCGGAGCTTGATATGTGGAGGAGTGGTTTGGTGGTGAAATGGGTGGTTGGTTATCTAACTTGCGGTTAATATCAGCTAGGGCAGCTTTGATGTCAATGTTATCGGCCGTCAAGGTTTCGAGCATGGCATTGTGGGTATTTTGAGTGGTTTGAATGGTGGTTTGATTAGTTTGGATGGATTCTATGGTGGTTTGGTGGTCGGCGAGTTGTTGGAAAGCATCATCCATTCGTGTCATTGTGGAAGGATTATAGCGGTGGTGTGGAGGGGAGGAAGGTAGAGACAAGCAGTGAAAGCACCAGATTGATGGGGTATTAGTTCGGTAAGGAGAAGAATAGAGTAATTAGAGGAAGAAATTATATTGAGAGGAAGAAGAAGACAGAGCAAGAATTCAGAAATAACTTTTTTGCTGCCTCTCATTCCTTTCCATTCCATTACATATATAGCAGAGGTTCCTAACAAATTGTACACGTGGCCTATTGGATACCTCTCCCTTTGTAACAACTTTTGTAACAAATTGCAGACAGAAAAAAAATAGGAAAATAACAAAAAGAAAAAAGGCTAATCATTTGCTTTCCATAACAGAATTTGCAGCATGCACGTTGATTTCATTTCTCCATTTAATCCAAGTATCTCTGTGGCTTATGTATTACTCTCCTGGGCCTTGTATCATTGTGTGCACTGTCTTCCTGTGCTGGTATGTCACTGGTAGCCGTATCAGCTAGTGGTGCAATTTAGAAGATGTGGTATGGCATTGGATGGCGAGGTTGCATCCTTTTGAACTGTTGCTTTTTGAAGACTTTTAGTCGGAGATCTCTAATATGGTGGTATGTATGGAGCCGCTCTTGTATTTGCAGGTGGGGTTTGATCAAAATTATGAAGTATTTTAGTGGGATTTCTAATGGGGGGTCTTTGGAAAGAAATGATATAAATGGGGGTTTCTTTGGCATGTTATTGTTCTTGAGGAGTGGCTGTAGATGAATTCTTGTGACTTCTCATTTCTTAAATTAAAGAATCAATAGCTGCAGTTAAGAGATCCATTTTACCATTCATTTCTTGAGATTTTTCTTGCAAAGTTTGATGCAATTTTTTATGGGAGTTATGGAGTTCTTGCTGTGCTGCTTGCAGTTGTGCTAATGCATTGGTGGTTCTTTCATTTATGTGTTCTTGCCTTGCCGAAAATTCATTTTCAACATCAAGATCAGGGATAAAGAATTTGTTGTCATCTTGGTGGCCACTTTTAGGATCGTTGGAGTGATGAGATGAGGTTTCTAGCTCATCGGGCTGCTCTAATACTAATTTGGTAGACCCATCTTTCCTGTTTTGCAATCTGGTGGTAGTCATGATCAGAACAGTGGGTTATGGGGGTTAAAGCAATGAAGAGATGGGATGGTTGATGGTGTATTTGTTGGTATTGGAGAAGAGGAGGTTCGGGAAAGCGATGGGTTTAGTAAGTGCAGAAATATGATGAAGTTAGGCTAGGTTAAACAGGAAGATGGTTAGGTTCAGACACAAGAGAATTTAGTTAAGATAAGAAAAGAGAGAATGAAGGCATATAGACAAGAAGAAAGAAAAGCACACAACAGAAAATAAGAAAAGGATTTTAGGGTTTTATTCATTGATCACTCATAATTTTTATTACAATCTTAATCAGTATTTATAGCGTGGACCATAACAGCTCTAAACTAACCCTAATACAAAGATTAACCCTAGTTAGTTAATTAACAAATATCAACAAACTGCAGCATACAACCCATGTGCATTCCCTTGTACATGCCTGTGCATGTTGTGCACGTGCACATATACACACACACACTCCCACACCTTGCTGTCACTTTCAATCACCAAACAATATATCTTCGGTATCCCCGCCACTACCAGCTTCACCACTGACATGGGGCATAACACCGAAGTTGCCAAAGACTAGAGAAATAAATACATGTGTTTCCTTTGAGTTGATCTTAAGGGAAAAATGGGTGTTTCCTATAGAGATGTGATTCTGAATATTAGGTACTAAAGATGTTGGTCGAGTCTGACTAGATCTGCTCTTGTCAATGCACGGTTTGAAGGTGAGAAATTTGTTGTTGTGGTATGAACGCATGTGTGTGCCTGAACCAGATGTTGTGTTGGTTGGTTACTTGCTGTTTGTTAGCAAGGAGAGGATCTCTGGCTTGGTTATGTTTTTTTTCTTGCTACAATTGATTTGTAGATTTACCATGGTTGATGATGTCAGGCTATTATGTTACTATGGATTTTGAAAGTGGAGAAACCTTGTTTAATTTTTGGATATGAGATTGTTTAAGGTTGTTGATGAAGTTTACAGCATGAGATGGTTGTCTTCAGTAAGAGATGATGAGGTTCTGCTTGATTTTCTCACGACTTAATGCTTGTACCTGATTTGAACCGATGGATATGATGAAGATGCTTTGGAAGATGAACGTGTAACGGATGAATATTATAGATTCTTGCACAAAGTTGGTTCTTGGGATAATTAATACCATTTAGTCTTGAGAATCTTTTTGCATGATTGGATTGAACTTGATTGGAAACAAGGGAAGAAAAAAAATTGTATCCGATAAAAATGAATGTGAGGATACTTTATACTATTTAGGACATGTGTTGCCTTAAGTATCTTTGCCTCAAAACCTCCTTTTGAATGATTCAATATGAATAAGTCTGTGTGTATTTACTTCTATAGTTTCAATCAATGTGTATCTCCTTTTCAGTTTTAGTCCAGTGTGTATTTCCTTTTGAAGTTTCAGTCTAGTGTGTATTTCCTTTTGATTTGAATGTGTCTATAGTTTGTATACAATGGTAACTAAATCTTGTTTATTTTATTCTGGGCACACAAAAAGTTAAGATTGTTGTGGCTTAAAAAATACAAAGCAACACTTTTTATCATATAAATACACAACACTAAATAAAAACATTAAATACGACATATGTTAATTAACATTATAAAGAAATTAATTATAGTGTTTCACAATTTCTCCATGTTGACTATAACAAACATATGTTGCATTTACAAATAAAGTGTAAATAAGTTTGATATGTCATGTGTACATCAAGCATATGAAAAATAATATATGACAACCTAATTAAAGACAATTTTGCTTTGTTGATATTTCATCTGTAACACTCTATAAAAAGAATCAAATATAAGTATACATTTGTTATCATCAAACAAGATGTATACTCTACAATCTCCTCTTTTGATGATAACAAACAATAAGTTATGATTTGACAGTGTACCATGTGTTGTATGTGTACTTGATATCTTAAAAGCAAAATCATAACACAAAGTATTAATATGTATAATATGCTCCCTCTATTAATATGTTCCCCCTTCATATATGGAATACATGTTCATGAATAAAATATTAAGACAATAATATTTCTTAAAATATTAACAATGAATTCAAAATAAGACCATACCTTAACCTTTCTCTCCCCCTTTTGTTTTCATCAAAAGCATATACATCACATTATCGTCGTGAAAAAATGAATAGGGAATGTTGAAACATGATCAATGTTGAAGATTATTGATTTATTGAATATATGAATAATTCATTACAACTTAATGGTGATTTACAATTCATAACTAGCTATTTATAACAATATTTCTTAAAGCCTAAGTAATTATACAATAAGAAAGCTACTGTAATATGAAAAGCCTAGATAATGAAATATCATTGATTTGTTCCTTAACATATAATAATGGTCTCTTATGTCCCTCCTCAACCTCACGATGGCGTCCATAAGCATCGAGAGTTTGCCAATTAAAAATTGAAAATAGGAAGTTGAGTGTGACTTAGTAAAGATGCCAACTATCTACATGGAAGAGGAAAAATGTAGAGTAATAACATTTTCTCAAGATGATGATGCGTGATGTAATAATAAATCTCAATATGCTTTGTCCGCTCATGAAAAATTGAGTTGCGAGAAATCTGAATAGCACTCTTGTTGTCATAATATATAGGAGTAGGATCAAAAAGAGGCACCCCCATATCTGCAAGTAACCTACATAGCCAAACAACATTTTGGTAGTAGATGTCATAGCACGATACTCTGCTTCAGTTGAAGAATGAGAGACAATATATTACTTCTTTCTCTTTCAGGATATAAGATAATCACCAAAAAAGATACAAAATCTAGTGATCGACTTGCGATCTAAGGGATTGCTGCCATAATCAGTGTCATAGTAGGCATCCAATTCAATGGAGGAGGTGGATGAAAATAGAAGGCTATGGAAAATTGTAATAACCCATATTTTTCGATAATTTAAATAATGAAATAAATAAAATAATTTTGACCGAAGGGCAAATCGTTATTTTTCAAACTTTTGAATTTGAAAATGAAACTGGAGCCATTGCGATCGTCTCATTTTTTTAATGTGCATCGTATATTTATTTGTCCGAAGCAGAGTCCGGATGTAAGATATATCGCAATTTTCGTATTTTGGAAATTTGAATTTTTAGACGGTGCTAACTTAGCAAATTTGAATGGACACCCTACTATATATATATATATATATTTGGGTAGTTATCCCATTTAAAATTTTAAAATACTTTTATGAATGATGTATCTTCTTCTTCCTCTTCTCTCTCAGAAATAGAAAACCCCTATTTAATCCAAACATCAAATTCTTCATTAAATTCAACAGTTGAAGACCGGATCAAAGAGCTAGTTGAGGCATATAATCTAACATCAATTAGGGTCGTGGATTCTTGGATTTGGAGGCAAGTCAAATTTCGAACAGCGAGAAATTTGAAGGCTTTTGAATTATTGTGAGTGGTTTATGCCTAATTTGCAACATACTCTTTTCAATCTAGTCTTGTTTTAAGTAATTATGATTCAGGAATGGGGAATTTGGATTATAGATATAATTATTAAAATATAACAGAGAATAATAGAAATATAAATATGAAATTTTATGTAATTTAGTGATAAAATCAATATAAAACAAGAAATTGATAATATTTGTACAAACAATGCAAAACAATGAGAACCGAAGATTGAATTTGATTATTATATGATCGATAATCATTTTTAATACATAGTATACTATATATTTGGGTTTATGATTGATAACTTTAAATACCGAAGAATTTAATTTTGAAATAATTATGAATTTATATATTATATTTTATGTATATATGAATATAGCAAAGAGGATGTTGGAAATCATGTTTTGGAAAATATATGAATTAGTATATAACACTCTAAAAATTTAAGCAAAAATTTAATAAAAGAACTAAATTTAACAAGGGCAAAAATAGAATTTTCACAAACGTCCAAATTTGGCTAGGAAACTTGCACCATTGCGTTCGTAATGATATTCTGGACAATTTTCATATCTAACGTTTTGAAATCTGAGTTAATATGGAGGAGTTATTAAATTTATAGAATTTGTATTTAACAACAATTAAATAATAATAGTAGTAATAATAATAATAATAATATAGCGGTCGACATCCTGGGTTGGGCCGGTCGACATGTAGCGGTTGACCACTTAAGACCCAAGTGGTCGACAGGTTGAGGTGATGCGAATTGGGTTTGGGTTGGCCGAATGACCCGCATTGAACGTGTCTTTCGTGGGTGCTTAGATCTTAGCGTATCTTTTTGGATGAACTGGATGTGCCGTATCTTTTTGGTGAACGGATGAGATGAAGTGCCGTGTTTACAAATACACTATAAATCAAACCCAAATTAACCAGAAAATAAACAGTATACCAAAACTCTTCCAGATTCTTTTATCTTCAAACAAAACTTCTTCCCAAATTAAAATAAAATTTAAATTAAGTGGAAGAAGAGTTAATTTGTCAAATCAACCAGAAATCTAGCAAACATAGGAGATTCCAAACATAATTCAAAGGGGATAGCTTGGATCTGAGGTGAGTGGTTTATTTTTAATAAGATGAGTACATACAGTAAATTTTAGTTTACCTATTTAATCTATATTGTCAGAAATCTAATTGTAAACATTGTTTAATTAAATTGGAAATTTAATTGTCAGTATATGAATATGATTCCCATTTTTCTAACCTAGATCCGAGAACATAAATCTACAAATTAATAAGAAATGACATAAACCGTGATGTTAATAGTAACTTTAGCTTAACTATTTTATTGTAAATTTGTGTAGATCTGTAAATTGAACTTGAATAGGGAATTTTGGATAATTATAAATTTGATATCGATAAGTTTGATTAATCATAACTGGGGTTGCTATATGATAAGCTATAATTCAGGTTTACGACAATAAATATGGGAAAGAATGTGGTTAACGACACTAATTAACAAACAAAAATGATTTTAAGCTGAAAATTAAAAACTCTAATCAGCGACGACCGGTTAGCATTCGAGAAGCGCAATGTGAACCTCAGCCTGAGGCCCAGGTTATAAATAAAATAGTTTCTATGTATATTATATATATATATATGTGTGTGTGTGTATTGATGTTAAGAGTAGGGAAGTTAGTCCCCAATAGGGCGACACTAGGACGTTGGGGGCAAGGTAAATTCTATTTATCCAACAGGGGTCGATATTCGATTGGAGGTGATTCTATCACAAATTGCACTCACACAAGGTTCTATGGTGGACGCACAACACTGATGGATGCCTGATGAAGTGTGTGGCCCAGCACGACGGGAATTCCTTGGTATGCCTGGATGACGCAATGTGGTGTTGTATTGTTGTTGGATCCGACGCATGTAATAAGAGGTGTTACGTTACCATTGAGCAGTGGACACAGATGCAGACGATGAGACACTTCGACTAATCGGCATTGCGGGCTCCCCCTCAATGCGTACTAGGGTATGTGTAGTCCTAGTTGTGGGAAACTTAGTCCTATGGTAGAAATTGTAGGAAAACCTATATTGGAATAGTTATATGTAGTCAAATATGGGAAATGGTATGGTAATCCTATGTGGAATAGTTCCAGTAGCTATCAACCGACCATTAGTTGTCTAGAGGTTTGATTAGTTGTTCGATCCTAAGTATGAGCCTGCACAAGTAGTTAGTATAGGGGTGTATTGAGTTAAACCCCCTTAAATCAAGAAACTAGTAATTCATGGACACTTATAGGACATCCTAGGACACATAGAGTATTACTAAAGTCAATTTCGTGTGATCACCATATATGTACTCATTCACCATATTTTTGTCCGACCCACTCCTTTTATTTTTTCTCTACCACAGGTTGACAGGATAATAGTTGATTTGACATGATACGTGGAGAAAGGAGCTAAGTGTTGCGGTCCCACTATTTTTTATTGTTCCTCCTGTATTGTATTAAATGTACATAAAACTTATATTGTACTTTGTAAATAGCGTATATGACTTAAGTATTTTGGAGATTATTTTCCTGAAATGTCTATTTTTCAGTACTTATATTTTTTGTTCCTTCCGTAGTGAGATCTAAAAGTGTAGAATGTCTTAAATTTTATCCTTATATTCTTAGTTTGTAATATATAAAAACCCAATAGTTCATACTTCTTTGCACCTATGCGAGTCCAAAAGTCACCCTAGGCTTTAGATCAGTGTGTCGTGAGGTGCAGGTCGTCAAATTTGGGATTAGAGCTTAGGTTTAAGACTCTTAGGAGTTAGGTACATATTGAGAGAACGTACTTGAATAAGGAAAAAGGGTTTTCCAAAAGATTTCAAAAAGCTTTTCGAAATGGATTTCCAAAAACCATATGCATGTATAGATAAAAAGATCTTCAAAGGTTTTACATATATAAAAGTATAACAAGAAAGAATGCTATCACTTATTCTTGCCAATACTATCTATGGGAAAGTTGAAACTAATTCCTAATCACAGATAGTGAGGATAAGTATTTTGATGAGGATGGCTCAAAGGAGGCAGCTATGGTTCTGGGCCTGAACATTCCTATATGGTTTCACCAGTATCCACAAGTGATGAGACCAGATGAGCTTAATCTGACTAAGGGAGAGTATTCGTAATTTTTATTTATATGTGCATTAATATACATTTTGACTCATAAGGAAGTTGTTGGCTTATCCTTTATATAAGCAAAAAATTGTGGGTTAGAGTAAATGTTGTGCTTATAATAGTTGGGATGAAAAATAAACCCTTTTACATTTATTATGATTTACTTCATAAAGAAATTATAGTAGAGGTTTCGTATACCCACTAGCAGTAGCAAGTAAGTTATGATTTAAGGGTGAATGAAGAAGATTAGTACTATAAGACCCTTATAATTAAAGTGGGTGGCGATAAGGCGAAAGAGGAAACATGAAAGAAGGACTTCACAAACTTAGAGAAAATCTCCCCAGTTAAAGTGGAAATCTTATTCCTATATTAGTAGTAGTTGCAAAAACCTTTTTTTACTTAATTGTACAGCGAGAGTGTTTTTATATTGGAGTTGGGCACCACATTGGAAGATAAACTTGAGTTAACCATCTCTGAAAGAAGAACGGAAACCCTATACAATTAAAGCATTGTTAGGTATAATTGTGATTGTGTAAATTAGGTTGCTTTTATCTACTCTAATTTAAGTGATAAACCAGTGGAAATGTTTTATAAAAGTTAGAAACAGTAAATGTTTAATATTTTTAAAAGAAAAGTAAGTTGGTTTATGATTTTCTATAAAATGATCAGACAAACTTTATGGAATTTGTTTAAAAAGTAAAAGAAAAAGAATTTGACAAAAATAATTTTCAACAACTGCTTTAAAGCTTTTTTTAGGTGCATTGTTGCACTTACCCTTGATGTGTAATTTTCATTTAAAAATGAAACTTTTGAAAAAAAATCGAGAAGTATGTAAGACCCAGCTTTTGAATCTCTTTTATAAAATAAGAAATGGTTAATACTTGAAAATGTATTGTATAAATGTTTTTGTCAAATTGTAAAATAATAATAATAGTAAGTTGAAACATCACGTTTTCTTTTAAAAAACACTTTCGTGAAAATGTCTTATTTATAAAGGAAAATTTTAGAAAGATATGTTTTATGTACATTTTGCTAAGTTAAGCTGAACCGTTTTTAATAATTTAAATTAAGAAAAATGTCATAATCTTTGTATAAAGGAAACAGTCGTTAAAACGAATGGAAGGTTTTACAGTTTTACAAACTTACTTGTTTTATGGAGATGATGTTAAAAATCAAAGGTTTGGTTTAAAAGGTAAATTAAAGATATGATGGTGACTTAACTTAAAAAGGGAAGAATTAAATTAGAGTAAGATAAATATAATTATACAGCCTACAAGGACTAAATTGGTTATGGAGTTCATGAGCATTTAAATATTTGGGAATAGAGGTATGAAGTAGTATGGAGTTTTAGTGACTTTTCAATCAACATTTGAATTGGAAGGGTATAGTACTAGATCAAACTTCTTGTAATAGTGAAGAGTGAACACCACTTTATTTTTTTCTATCCAAGTGCAGTTTGAATTGTCGAATCTTTATGCAAGAAAGTTTGAAAAGTATGATTTGGACAAAACATATTTCAGTGCAAAGAAAGAGAAGCCAAAATGTTTTATTGTATCAAAGAATACCGTGGATACAAGAAAGTTTTCCCTGTTTGGTTGGCGAGCTATAAGAAGAATTTAATTTTCATGGAACTGGAAAATGAGCAAGCTTTTAGTTAGCTAAAAAGGTTAAGGTAGTACACCTATTTAGTATTACCCGATGGTATTAAGACATTCCAGTGTATACCAATGCTTGCGACATGAGATTTGACACGGAGTTAATGCAGGAGAGGAGAGTGGTGAGCTATACTAGTCAACTGTTAAAAGTAAGCGAGGAGAATTATCTAGCCATGATCTTGAGAAGGCAGCTATTGTTTTGCTTGCAAGTCTTGTAGGTGATTAAGTTGGTTATATATTGTAAGTCCCCAAAGTATTAGTTAGTTGAACATCGTCAGAAGAGAAAGACGATTAGGATTACTTGTGGGTGGGTAGCGTTGATCCAACATTTCAGGTAACGTTACGCATGCATGTTGTTTTTGACTTGGGAAGTATATATAACCAAGTAAGTAGGTTGTCATCTTATAGTATAGTAGTATGGAAATAATTGTAAAGTAAATTGGTACTTGATTTGTCATCCCAACTACGAGTATGTTGTTGGGGATGAGGTGACAAGAGTTCCATAAGATGTTTACTAGGCTAGGACATCGTCTATTTTAGATGCTCTCAGATGAATTTTTTAGGTATAGTGTTAGGTAAGAATCTGCCACTACATCAGTTGAATTAAAATGGTAAGGCATCATTCCATATTGAGTTGTCTCGACTAGAAAATAGTTGGAACAGAATGGTGAGAAGTTACATTTGGGAAGGAGGTCCCATTGATGGGATGGCATTAAGGAACGGTAAAATTTGGAAGTTCAAATCATAAAAGATATCTTATGTGGAGTTTGAGTCAAGATTGTATAAGGAATGGTTAATTCAAGGATTAAGGTTTTCGTTAAGAAAAAAACATTGCTATTTGCATGCATTGAGAATGCGAAGTTGATTTTCATAGAAAATATGACTTGTAAATTTTCCATAAGATTTGGAGGAATGAATAATAGGATTCTTTTCAATATTTCGCCGGATTGAAAGAAGGTTATTTAAGAAAATTCATGAAGGACTGACTTAGGGTACATAGTTTGTTCTGCATAACAGTTGCATATGAATGATGTATCACTTAGGTGATTACCATCAATTCTAAAATGATTTTAGGTTACAATTTCATTCAAATTTAGGACTTCGCTTAAATTTAGGATTCTAATTATTAGATTTGAATAGGAAATAGACCAAGTTTACCCTAACAGATTATTTAAGTATTTACTTACCTATAGAACTTAGGATAAATCCCTGTAGGCTAAAAACGTGATACATAGTACCACGATTATAGAAGGACTGGAGAATAAAATCAGAAGTAAAATGAAATAACTTAAGTTGAATTGAATTGGAAAAGAAGATACGCTATTCTCAATAGTTTAAGAGACCACCAAGTTTGGATATCCTTGGGTGAAATGGAAAAAAAGAGCTAAGTAGAAAATACTAGGGGAGGGGACACCAACCACTTTCTGGATGTCTTACCATAGTATCTAGAAGATGAAGTGATCAAGTGTACTACTGGATGATTTAAGACAGTGTGTATATGCATTGAGGATTGCATAATGCTACAGTTTTGTTGGGGGTACACTTATGTTCAAGTTAACTAGTATGGTGCAAGTTGGCATTATTTTTTTTGAATTAGTAGCAAGGATTGTAGAGGGTTGCCTATGCACGTACATTTGGATTGAAGTTACATGGCAATAGTAAGGATGATAAGTGCAGTCGGAAGAACAATCCAATTAGAAGTGCTTAGAAAGTGGATTTGATCCATAGAAGGATAAGGAATACACAAGATAGGTAAAGAGCATATGTTGATAGGAGATATACTGAGTTGAAGTCCACGGTGATGACATGGTCTATGTGAACATCTTGCTGTTTAGATATGTTATTGGATTAGTAGTTTTGAAAAGTTAGCACCGAGAGTTGTAGGGACTTTTCCGATTTTGGATAGAGTAGTGAAATTAGCTTATGGAGCGAAGCTTCCTAGAGGGTTGGCTGGAGTTCACAATGTTTTTCATGTGTCATACTTACGGAAGTGTTTATACGATGTAGCTACCACGGTCTAGCTGTGTCAGTTAAGAGAAGTCGAAGTGGATAAGTGAATCACTTATTTGCCATGCACATACTCACATTATTGGGCATGGGACAAAACGACTCCATAATAAAATAATTAAACTGGTTAGAGTCCAATAGAGAGACGACCCAGCTGAGAGTACATGAGAGTCTGAGGAGAAGATCCGAGCTACCCATACAAACTCTTTCTTGGTATGTTTCCATTTTAGATAACTAAGTATAAGTCACTTGTATTTTTAGGTTCTAGCTTGGTATATCCTATAGGTAAAGACAATTGGATGGTAGGAATGGTTGCGAACATGTCATTAGGACATGTTTTGGATGATGGATGCTAGTGGATGTACTTATTGAATTGTTCTTCGCACACTTAGGCAAATATATTCTCTAATTAGCATACGCACTTACATTATCACTTGTTCTATTTTGTTGAGTTATATGCATATAGTTGTTGCATATAGATTGAATGGTTGCGCATTCATGTAGAATTGCTAGTATATTTACATAGGATGTTGCATACATTTTGCATACATGGCATAAGCACTTACATTTAAGGAGGTCGACTAGAACAGGAGACCTCCTACTCTTTGCATTAGTATAGGTTTATATGCATTCCATGCTTGCATGTACATATTGCATTAGAAATCTTACTAAGGACAATGTTTGCCAGAGGATGATGGATGAGTAGATGGTTGTAGTTATTGATTTTTGTACGCATGAGTTACATTTTTCCATCCTTGAAGATTTCGGGGACGAAATCCTTTTAAGGGGGGAATGTAACACCCCAAAATTTTAAACGAAAATTTAATATAAGAATTAAAATTAAATATAACAAGGCCAAAAATGGAAGTTTCACAAACGTCCTAAGACGCTATGAAAATTGCACTATTGCGTTGGAGCGATTTTCTGAACAATGTTCATATATAATGTTTTAAAATCTGAGTTAATATGGAGTTATTAATAGAATTTGTATTTTAAAACAATTATACAGTAATAATAATATAATAGCGGTGACACCCTGGGTTGGACTGGTCGATATGTAGCGGTTGACCATCCAAGATCCAAGCACTCGATTGGTTGAGGTGATGCGGCTAGGGTTTGGATTGGCCGAATGACCCGGATTGAATATATCTTTTCATGGATGCTTAGATCTTAGCGTATCTTTTTAGATGAACTGGTTGGACCATATCTTTTTTATGAACAAATGAGATGAAGTCTTGTGTTTATAAATACACTATTAATTAAACCCTAATTCACCAAAAAAATAAAAAATATACAAAACTCTGCCAAATTCTTCTCTCTTCAAACAAAATTTCTTCAACCAAATTAAAATAAAATTTAAATTAAGAAGAAGAAGAAGAAGTCAAATCAACTAGAAATCTAGCAAATGGAGGAGATTCCAAACATAATTCAGAGGGCATAACTTGGATTTGAGGTAAGTGGGTGCATTTTTAATAAGACGATTACATAGAGTTAATTTTAGTTTACCTTATTTAATCTAGGTTGTCAGAAATCTAATTTTAAACATTGTTTAATTAAATTGAAAATTTAATTGTTAGTATATAAATATGATTCCTTCTTTTCTAAACTTGATCTATAAACATGAATATGCAAATTGATAAGAATTAACATAAACCATGATGTTAATAGTAACCCTAGGTTAAACTATTTTAGTATAAATTTGTGTAGATCTGTAAATTGAATTTGAATAGGGAGTTTTGGATAATTATAAATTTGATATGATAAATTTGGTTAATTATAACTAGGGTTACTATATGGTAAGCTATAATTCAAGTTTACAGCATTAAATTTGAGAACAAATGTGGTTAACAACACCAATTAACAAAATAAAACGGATTTAGAGAAAAATTAAAAAGCCTAATCAGCGACAACCGATGGACTGCATTAGCTGGAGCGGTCGACAACTCTAGGAGTAGGTAGTCGACCTGTTAGCATTACAAAAGCACAATATGAACCTCAGCCTGAGGCTCAGGTTATAAATAAATAGTTACTATATATATTATATATATGGATGTTAGGAGTAGGGAAGCTAGTTCCTTATGAGACGACACTAGGATGTTGCGGGGCTGGGTAAATGCTATTTATCCAGTAGGAGTCGATATTCGACTGAGGGCGATTCTATCACAAATTGTACTCATAGGAGGTTCTATGGGTGATGCGCAACACTGATGGATGCCTGATGATATGTGTGGCCTGGCACAACGGGAATTCCTTGGTACTCACGGATGACGCGGTGTGGTGCTGTATTGTTGTTGGATCCAGTGCATGCAATAAAAAGCGTTACGTTACCATTGAGAGGTGGACACAATGTAGAGGAGAGACATTTCGACAAGTCGGCATTGCGGGCCCCCCTTAATGCGTAACTAGGGTACGTGTAGTCGTAGTTGTGGGAAACTTAGTCCCATGGTAGAAATTGTAGGGAAAACTCTGTTAGAATAGTTACGTGTAGGCGTAATGTGGGAAATGGTAGGGTAATCCTATATGGGATAATTCCAGTAGCTATCAGTCGACCATCAGTTGTCTAAAGGTTCAGTTAGGTTTTTGATCCTAAGTATAAGCCTGCATAAGTAATTAGTGTAGGTGTGTATCGAGTTAAACCCCCTTAAATTAGGAAACCAGTCATTCACAGACACTTGTAGGACAACCTAGGTCACATAGAATATTACTAAAGTCAATTGCATGTGATCATCGTATTTTAATGATGTATTCATTCACCGGACTTTTGTATGATCCACTCCTTCATTTTTCCTCCACCACAGAAAGACAGAACAACAGTTGATTTGACATGATACGTGGAGAAAGGAGGTAAGCATTGGAGTCCTCCTATTTTTCATTGTTCCTCTTGTAGTTATTTATATTGTATTAAATGTACATCAAACTTATATTGTACTTTGGAAAGTGTATAAGAATAAAGTATTTTGGGGATTGTTTTCCTGAAATGTCTATTTTTCAGTACTTATATTTTTATTCCTTCAGTTGTGAGATTTGAAAGTGTAGAATGCCCTAAATTGTATCCTTATATTCTTAATTTCTGTAGTCTAAAAAACTGATAGCTCATACTTCTAGGCACTGATGCAAGACCGAAAGTCACCCTAGGCTTTGGATCAACGTGTCAGGAGGTGTGGGTTGTCACATAGTATATTCAAATTACTTGTTTAAATCATATGAAAAGTTTATAGAATATTTTTAAAAATATCTATATATATTTCAGAAAATATATAAATTAGAAAATGTATTTTTATATGAATTATTATGGAATATTGAAAGATATATGGAGAAAATATTCTTTTTTCCCTAGAATTGAATTATATTGAAATATATGTGTGTGTGTGTGTGCGTATTATAAAAATGTTGGTGAGTGTCAAATGTTATTTCATGTGATAATATATGTTAAACCAATTTTTGGTATAACACCATGATGCCAAGTATGATGAGCCAGAACTTAATTTTAACACCCTTGATGACACGACTAAGCATGGCTTAGTTAGCGTTGACCAAATAGTGCTAAGGAATCAAGAATAGGCTTAGCATTCAAGGCCAATTATAAGATGATATCATTAAGAAATGGTTCCATAATGCCCATGGACTTTTGAAATAAGATATTCAAAAGCCCATGCCATATGATCATAGGAGAGAAAGAATATATTGTGAATATGTGCAATAGGCATATTAATGAACTAAATAGGCAATCCTCACGGTTCATAGTCCAACATTCATATGTAGTAAGCAAGATAATGATTATGCATATAAACACTAGTTTAGACCGAAACTCATGCGATTCTATATAAAATGAAATCATGATAAACATTGGGCCCAAAGAGCTTTATTATATGCATATCCATGTTCAATAACATCCAAAGTGCATAATTAAGGTAATAGGCATGTCCAAATCCTTGTTTATATAGTTCCGTAATGATTACAGTTAAATCAAGTTTTTCCCAATTAAGTTTAGAGTTACAATTGTTTAATTTTTAGAGAAGAGAAAAGAAATGACCGCCCTTCCCTTGTGCCCCTAGGACAATATTTATAGGGGTTGAGAGGTGCGGCATGGCTGCCATATGTCACTTCCGGCATGCCTGGTCTTCGGTATGAACCATGTTGATGGCGCCTATCTTTATGCCTTTCTTTAACAATCTTTGGCTTCCTTTTGTGTATTGGTGAACTACAACATCATGTGTTAATGCTTAACATCCAATTCGCCTTGATAGCCTTTGTGGAAACTGATGACATCCGACTTCAATGTCGCATTGAGGATCTGCAACATCCTTTAAAGGTTGATGAAGTGTGACATCACTAAGGCACGACATTAATAATAGACAGTCTTAAAAAGATATGGCATTGCCTGAGAGGCATAATTAATAAGAGGCGACATTAATAAGAGGCGGTATTGATGATGAGCAGCATTAAAGAGGAGCGACATCAAAAGGAAGCAGCATTGAAGAGATGTGGCATCAAAGAGGAGCAACATCAAAAGGAAGTGGCATTTAAGAGATGCGACATTAAAGAAGAGCGACATCAAAAGGATGCAGCATTGAAGAGATGCGGCATTAACCTGAGGTTATATCAACTAGATGTGATCTCCATTCTATCTTCATGGGTGATACATCATGATGGTTTACAGTATGATGCCACTTGATTCCAGTGCCCCAATGATATACGATACCAACGGTACACGACATTAATTCCTTCCTTAATTATGAAACATAGTGTTGGCTTCATATGATGTCATCCACTAGTAATATGCGGGATGTGGCATTGATGGCATTCAATATCGTTAGTCACTTTGAGGTCCTGTGAAATTACCCATTTTCCTTTGTTGAAGAAAGGCGGCATTAATGGTGTGCGACATTAATGTCGTGTGTGCTGGTGGCATTCTGTATTCGATATCGCATTAATGACTTCCTTTGGCTACAAGATTATTTGGTCTCAACACTCTTGGATTCAACGTGCCCTCATGCCTTCGGAATCAATATTGGTAGTAACGGAAACTCCATTGTAAACTCTATTAATCTGACATCATATTCTCCTTAGAAATTATGTGGATTACATTTGCCTCTCTCCTTGTATAAAAGAAGCTTTGACACTTTGGTGTAAAACCAAGAATTTCCTTGCTTTCTCAATCCTTTGCGAAATTTTCTTTCTGCTCTTGTTTTCATGTAAAACATAATGTGATTTCCATTATTAACTTTAAAGCTAATTTTAATTTTAAGCAGTCCTTTTTGGATTTAATTGAGCTATAAATAGGTATATATTTTTCATACTATCCGTATAAGTCAAGATTATAAATTTGCTTTAAGAGATCAATTAATAACTATAACTTCTCAAATGGAAGCTCAGAATGTTATCCGGTAATATCATAGGGGAAAGGATCAGAAATTCCTCTGGTGGCATCATGAATAAAAAAGATCAAAAAACCCATCTGACAATATCAATTTCTTGACTAGAAGACCAGAAAATCATTCCGGTAATAAGAATATCTCGAATAGATGTCCAAAATATTAGAAATCCACTTGGTAATTTTAATTTTATAAATAGGAGAAGTCCAAAAAATTATCTAGCAATAAGTGGAAGCCCAAAAAATTATATGGTAATATTAATATTGTGAATATAAGACCAAAAAATCAAAATAACATTCTAAATAGAAGAACGAAAAATCATCTGGCAATAATAATATTCTGAATAGAAGACCAAAAAACCATCCACTAATAATAATATTCTGAAAAGAAGACCAGAAAATCATCGGGCAATAATAATATTCTGAGTTGAAGACAAAAAAACCACCTAGCAATAATAATATTCTATATAGAAGACCAGAAAATCATCTGACAATAATAATATTTGGAATAGAAGACTAGAAAACCATCTGGCAATAATATTCTAAATAGAAGACAAGAAATCATCTAGCAATAATAATATTCTAAATAGAAGACCAGAAAATTATCTGGTAATAATAATAATCTTTTGGATGATAGATCCCTACTTTTCCTCTGAAGATTACTTCATCTTTCTTTGGGAACTAATTTCCCATGTTTGATTGCTCTTCCTCTAGAAGATTGCTTTGACCCATTCTCTTAGATAGAGTTTAATTGACTCAATTGATTTTTTATCACCATCTTAGGTGTAATTTTTGCTTGGATCTATGATTACGACAATAGGTAACAGATATTAATTGATTTCTTTGCCACCATCTTAAGTGATGATCTCATCTTGGATCAAACCCCTTATCATCGTCTTAAGTGATGATTTAGGTCTTTTGTCCAGTGCATTTGGTTAGCTATCTTAAGAAGAACCAAAAACTTACCCGACCTCCCTCTAGAAGGTGCTACAGTAAGGCCTTATAGATGATACTGAAGGCTGGTTTGGTGCTTTGGTCAGACTATCTTAGATGGAACCAAAGGCTTACTTCGTCCTCCCTCTAGGAGGAGCTCCGACTAGGCCATGTAGGCGGGGGCATAAGGCTTGCAGATGCTTAGGTCAGGCCTTTTCAGACGGGACCACCTTCCTTTAGGAGGTGCTTTGACCAAGCCATCTTGGCGTGAACAAAGGCTTTTTCCTTTATTTAAGGAGAGTCTTACTCCTTTTCATGGTTGATCCAGTAGATACTCTTGTTTCAACTTCTTTATTCATCAATTGTCAGGAAATATTGTCGCAAATGTTCGACATTCAATGTTCTTGCTATTACGTTGCCATCAGGTCGGCATAGTCTATAGTTCCCAGGTGGGATTACTTTGTGTATGATTAGGGGTCCTTCCCAATTTGGCCCGAGCGATCCATCCACTGGATTCTTAGTATTTGTCATAACTCTTTGGAGCGCTAAATCTCCCTTTTGAAATGATCTTTTTCTTATTTTAGAATTGTAATACGTGGATATTCTTCATTGATACTCAGCCGTTCGTATGGCTCCCATCTCTTAACTCCTTGATCATCTCTTAACTCCTTGATTAAGTCCAAGGATTCTTTCATTAAGTCTTGATTCGAATTAAATGCATATGCAATCCTTCGATGAGAGGGTACATCAACTTCAATTGGGAGCATGGCTTCATATCCATATGTTAAGGAATATGGGGTATGTCGTATTGCAATTTTAGTAGAGGTTCTATGTGCCCATAGTACAAGAGGTAGTTCTTTTATCCAATTTACTTTAGCTTTGTCCAATCGTTTCTTGAGAATGGTCTTAAAATTTTTATTGGCAACTTCAACGACTCCATTAGCCTTGGGGTGAGCTACAGATGAAAAGCTCCTGATGATTCGATTTCTATTGCAGAATCAGATAAATTCTTCGCTTTCAAATTAAGCACCATCGTCGGATATTATTTTATGTGAATTCCAAATCTAGTGACAATATTCTTGATTACGAACTTGAGCACTTTTCATGATGTGATATTCGAAAGCGGTTCTGCTTCTACCCATTTTGTGAAATAATCGATGGCTACTATTGCATATGTAGCTCCATCTTTAGATATAGGTAGTGGTCCGATTAAGTCATTTCCCCATACATTGAAAGGCCATAGGCTTGAAATCAAAGTCAATTCACTTGGTGGCAGATGTGGGATTTTACAGAACTTTTGACACTTTTCACACCATTTCACGTAATTGATGGCGTGGCTAGTCATTTGAGGCCAATAAAAGCCTTGTCTCATAACTTTCTTTGTTATCTTTATACCATTAGAATGATCTCCGCAAAACCCCTCATGGGCTTCCTTTAATAATTTCAATCCACTTTATGGACTTACACATCTTAAATAAGGGAGGGAATATCCTTTCTTATAGAGTATTCCATTCATCATATTGAAAGTTGGGGTTGATGTTTTATTCTTCTTGCTTCTTTTTCCCTTAGTGGCAATTTTCCATTTACCGGGTATTCAACGATGGGCATCATCCAATTGTTACTATATTGATCATTTGTCTCTGAATGAGGAGATCTCTCTTGGAGGGTTACACTTCCATTTTCTTTTTCCTCATCTGCATGTGTTAGAGCTTAAGATTTGGTTAATATCATGGATTCATTTCTTGATTTAGAGGTGTGACACCCCTAATTTATATTGACATTATTCAGGAGATTTAATTAGAATAATGTAGATAAGGAGATTGATGTTGATTAATAAACTAAGTGGCCGTGCTTATTTAAATCAAATGAACTTATAAATGGTTAAGTGTTAGCTAAAATAAATATAAGGGCATTAGGGTAATTGCAGCCCACATTCTCCACCCTTATACCATTTTCTTTAGTCCATACACGTTCATTTTATCACAAGTAAAATTTTAACCGTAAGAAAGAAGTGACCCGACCATTAAGAAGATAACAAAGAACAGAAAATCAATCTAAAGCTTAGGATCAAGTTAGAAGAAATCAATCTCAATCAATCATCAATTTTATTATCCAATCTAAGGTGAATAATAATCACTCCATCTCTATTTTGGTTTTATAATCATATGGTTCAGATTTAAGGGTAAATATTTTTTATGATATATTGAGTGATGGTATGCTTGATTTATGATTTATATGGTTTAAACAAGGTTGTTTAAAGGAGGTATGAACGGTTTTAGGGTAAAATCGAGATTAAATGATTTTTAAAAGCCATGGAAAAATTATATGTTAGGGAAAACATAATTTTGGAGTTGGGTTTCAGTTTTTATAGTTTTCCAAGCCATTGAGAATTAGTTATGAATTTTCAAAGAAAAATATGGTTATTTGGGTTTTTAAATTTATATTGGAAAATATAACGAGAATTTGGGTTTAAAATTTTTATATGTTAGATAACATGATTAAAGTGAATTTCTAGAATTTTTGGGGATTTAAACTAAGTGATTTAGTATGGAAATTAAATTATTTTGAAAGGAGGACCTAAATGATTTAATTGTTTTATTAATAGGAAGGGCTTTATCGTTAAAAGTTATAATGATTTTAGATTTGAGAAAATGCGGCAGAAATTATTCAAATTATTTAAAAGTTTACGAAAGCCTATCAAATGTTTACAAGTAGGCAAGTTTGTTATAAAAAGTTTACTTTATTTGGTAAAAACAACCTTTTGCTTAGAAAAAGGGGTTCCGCCTTCTTTAGAAGGTCCTTTCGACCAAGACTCTAGCCTCCAACCTAGTCAGAACCTTCTAGGTCGAAGCCAGTAACCCAATGCACATGATATCATTCAGGTGGTATGTAGTGAATTGGACCAAGGCGGAAGGTAGGGTGTCGAAAGGTTGCTTTCAAAGGAGTTGGTCCCTTAATTTATTTTGGTTTGAAATGAAAAGCACTTTCCTATTTTTAAAGGGGTTTCAGCATAGTCGAAACCTATGGTTTTGAAAGGATATTTCAAAGAGGCTTTCGAAAGAGAGCTGTCGCCTTTGTTTTAAAGAAGTAGCTTCTAAAGGAGTTACTTAGATTTTGTTTAAAGCTTTCGGAAGGGGTAGCTTCCACCAAGTCGAAACCCTTCTATGAATTGGTGACCTTCTGATGACATTGAAGGCATCAATGTTGTTGAAGGATTCAGTTGTTTTATAAATACAAGCCACTTCCTAATGATTTCGAAAGGGGTTAGGGGTTTCGAAGGCAATGGTTTCCAAAAAGGTTTAGAAGCTAACCTTCAATTGTTTTACCCAGATGTTTTAATGCTTTCGAAAGGATGGTTTCGACACCATCAACCTTCCCCAATACTTTTTGAATTAAAGAATGGTTTCGAAAGAGATGCTTTCGCTTATGTTCATTTTGACCCAAATATAATGTTTAAGTATAAACCCAATGCTTTCGAAAGAGGGTCTTTCATTCGAAATGGTACTTTCAAATGGGTTCAAAGCCATACTTTTATACTTATGTGATAATACTTTAACATAGTCGTAAGGTTTTGAAAGGGTTGTTTTAAAAGTATTCGAAAGGCAGGAGCCTAATGTTTTAAAGTTAGGTTTTAATGCTTTCGAAGGAGATCATACTATAAGGACGAAAGCAATATTTCGAAGGAGTCGAAAGGATTTAAGACCCAAACTCAAATTTTTTAAGGAGAAACCCATGGCTTAAATAAAGGAGTTTTGAAAGGACTTTAAGTAAGTAAATTTGAAGAAGTATTGCCTTAATAAAAATATAAGTTAAAGGGATTAACTATGTTTTATATGAAATGTATTTCAAGGACCTTAAACCCATATGAGTTGTATTGTTAAATTGTTATGTTTGCTTCTTCAAATATGAATATATTCACATGCAAACCCATAATTGTATTTTGGGGATAAAAAGAGGTAGAAGAACCTGCTAGGTTAACCTAGTAGTGAATATAAATTTATTTAAACTCCTAAATGAGTAGAATTGCATCCAGGGAGTCAAAGAGACAAAAAATATATATAGGATGCTTAAACTTTGAAGTTGTCCAAGAGATATGTTCGTAGTAAACCCATGAAAACTATGATAAGGTAGTTGTTGGAGGTAACCAACAGGTTCATAGTAAACCCATGAAAACTATGTATTAAGGACAGTTGGCAGGGGCTAATTGGTTTGTAGTGAACCCATGAAAACTATATCCGGATTAAGAATTGACATCAGTCAGTAGGTTCCTTGTCAACCCATGAAAACTAGGATAAGAAAGAAGTTAATGGAGGCATCAGTAGGTTCCTAGTCAACCCATGAAAACTAGGATGTGAAGTGAGTTACTGGATAAACCCATAGGTTCCTAGTCAACCCATGAAAACTTGGATAAGGAGATTTGTTATTGGAATGACTAATAGGTTCAGGAGGACCCATGAATTAATTAAGTTAATTGGCAAGAGCCTATAGGTTCTTATTGATTCCATGAAAACTAAGTATTAGGATAAATGGTTCATGAGTAATGAAAAAAAGGTTATTAGTAAACTCATGAAAACTAATAGGTTAATAGTGACCCTAAAAATATGATTTATGACAAGGTGTCAACTTAAACTGGGATGGGAAATCCTAAGTTTTTATATATGCATATCATCATAATATTTTGAAATGTATGTTTTTAACCATTGTGGATGCAAGAGCATAGTATATGGTTTATAAAGGTTTTAAATACTAGTGAGGGTAAAACCCGTTCCGCTAAGCGGCGTGGTCTCACTAGATATCTAAAAGGATTGAGATGTTAGATTATTATTCATACCATGCTTTATGTCTAACTCGAAGTTTTTGTTTTCCCCTTAAAACTCTCGGTTACTCAATTGATTTTGAGTAGTTTGAGGTTTAAGATTTTCAGGTTCTCTTCATAGACGAATAAAGCTTCTGGAGGCGTGCAAGAGGCGATTAGTTATTTAGAGTTATTATTTTCCGCTGTGTATTCGGATGTAGAGGCAGATTTATTAGCCTTATTATATTCTTTGATCAACCAAGGGGGCATCTTCATATGTCTTTCTTGGCGTATGTGTAATAATTATATTTTGCTGAACGTGGTTAACGTTTTGGGGTTATGTAATGAACATGAAATGTGGAAATATTTTTTTGAATTGTTTAATTTTTTCCATATTCTTGTGATATGTGTATCAATGAATCTAGCACCGCCGTATTTGGTCGCCGAGGATTAATAACTATGGATGACTGCAGCATCCGTAGCTGTTAGTTTTGGGCCTCCAAGTAAGGGGATGTTACAGGGTGCCTTTTCTTCTATACAGGGATTTGTTTGGTAGCTTACCGGCACAATTTGTGTTTCTAGTGCTCCTCGTGAGCTAGCCAATTTAGCCAAAGAATCAGCTTGAGAATTCTTGACACTTGGTGTATGGAAAAATCCTCAAATTGGGTTAACATTTTGAACACCTTCTTGATATAGAAGACCAACTTGGCATCTATTATCTGATATGTTTGGTTCAACTAATATACCATTAATTGGGAATTACTAAAAATCTCAGTCCTTGGAATCTTTAATTGTAGGGCCAAGGTGAGTCCTGCCATCATTGATTCATATTCTACCACATTATTAGTGGCTAGAAATCCCAATTTAATTGCATAATGTAAATGATGTCCATCGGGGGTAATAATCACGTATCCTGCTCTAGCACCTTGCTCATTTGAAGCTCCATCTACAAATAATTTCCACTTGGGCTTTATATCCTTTTCCTTTTCTGATTGCTTCTTAATAAATCTTGTACATTCATTAACAAAATCAGCTAGGGCTTGTCCTTTGATGGCCACTCAGGGTAGAAATTCAATATCATATTGGCTAAGCTCTATTCCCTATTTTACTAATCTTCCTAAAGCTTCGGGTTTACTAAAAACATGCTTGAGTGGGAAGTTGGTTAAGACCTTGATTGGATGCGCTTGAAACTAAGCTTTTAGTTTTCGTGCAGTGAGCATTAAACAGTATGCCAATTTCTTTATAAACATATATCTAGTTTTTGCATATTTGAGCCTTTAGCTCGTATAATATACTAGAAGCTGAGTTCCCTTTTCCTCTCTTACAAGAACAGAACTAACGACATGTTTAGAAACTGCCACCTAAAGGTAAAGGTTTTCCCCTTCTATGGGACTGAATGGAATTGGGGGTTTCTCAAGATGTTCTTTCAATTCCTTAAAGGTTTTTTGACAATCCTCCCTCCATTCAAAGTTTTCCTTCTTCTTAATTACATCAAAGAATGGGATGCATTTGTCGGTAGCCTTGGAGATGAATCTATTCAATGCTGCCAGTCTTCCATTTAGGCTCTTCACATCTTTACTTGTCTTAGGTTCTGCCATATCCTTAATAGCTTGAATTTGGTCAGTGTTGGCTTCGATTCATCTAGCACTGACAATATATCCCAAGAAATTTCCAGACTGAATTCTAAAAGAACATTTCTGTGGGTTGAGCTTCATCTAATACTTTTGCAATACCTCGAATATCTCTTCAAGATCCTTCAGATGGTTGCTTTCCTCTTGAGATTTAACTAACATATCATCCACATTTACTTCCATGTTTCGACCAATTTGTTCTCTGACATTCTTTTTACCAATCTTTGGTATGTCGCTGAAGCATTCTTTAACCCGAAAGGTATTACTTTGTAACAATATGTTCCCTAATCAGTTATAAAACTTGTGTTCTCCTCATCCGGTTTGAACATCGGAATCTGGTTATATCCAGAATAAGCGTCCATGAAAGATAAGAGTTTGTGCCCACTCATTTCATCGACTAATTTGTCTATTCTTGGAGAGGGTAGCTGTCTTTTGGGCATGCCTTATTCAGATAAGTATATTCGATGCATGTCCTCCATTTCTATTAGATTCCTTGACTAGTACTTGATTGGCTAACCATTTCGGATAAAGTACTTCTCCGATGAACCCGTTTTCAAGCAATGTCTTGACTTCTTTCAAAGCGTTGGATCGAACTTTATCAAACTGCCTTTTCTTCTACTGGATAGGTGTGATATTTGGGTTTCTATTCAAAGCATGACACCTAATAATTGGATCTATTCCAACCATATCTGAATGGGTCTAGGTGAATACATCTTTGCTGGATTGAAGAAATTAAATTAGTTCTCCTTTAATTTTGCTATCCGGTTCTTTTCCAATTTTTACTGTCTTTGTTGATTCAACTAAATCCAAGCATATCTCCTCAAGATCTTCTGTGGAATTCATTCTTTCTTATTTAGCTCTATAATCTAATTCAGTGATGATCTCCTCATCTTCTATTTCATCTTCTAGTAAGTTTCACAACACCAGAAAGGCAATTTCCTCACGGTTATAAGCGTGACAAAACTAATTTGTCACGGTTATAACCGTGAAAATAGGTACCGTGGGCAAATTCAGTCACACTTTTGCTCACGGTTATAACCGTGATAAAAATAGTAATTTCTCACGCTTATAACCGTGACAGAATACTATTTACTCACGGTTATAACCGTGACAAAATAGTAATTTCTAACACTTATAACCGTGACAGAATAGTATTTACTCACAGTTATAACCGTGACAAAATAGTAATTTCTCAAACTTATAACCGTGACAGAATAGTATTTACTCACGGTTATAACCATGAAAAAATAGTAATTTCTCACACTTATAACCGTGATTGAACAATAGTATCAAACAAACTATATAGCACCAATATTTTATTACAGCTACAAACAATCTATACAAAAAATATATTGTTACACATGCATTCTCGAACAATAGTATCAAACCACACTACTGTTACACATGCATTGTCATCACAGTTTGCTACATCATCACACTGCTACATCATCCCCTTTTCCTCCTTGTCTTCCTCTACAAACAGCCTCTCCTAACATTTACCCAGTCAACACATTAAGCTAACATTTCACATAATCTTCCCACTTGAACAACAAACTTCTACTGCTTAGCAACCAAAAACAACACCCCACTCCACTACCAAAAAAAAACCACAATCATTGCCTGCCTCGACATCCTGCTGTGAACAGCACTTCACAACAACCCAACAACAAAATCGAAAAAATTTCCAACGTTTTACCTGAACCTCTACATCTTTTTCTACCCGCGACCTCCATATAAAGGTAAAAATAATCATATAATGTTATATTTGTATATGAAGTTGCATTGCATAGCAAGTAAATAATCATATAATGTGTAAATTGATTAACTCACCCTCCATATAAAGGCAAAAATTTGGATGGGCTCCATGGGAAATCATAGCCAGAATGAGCTTCAACCGTTTCCATTAACCTTGGTGACACCCATAACCACAGTGTTATCAAATGTGGCCCTGTCAGTGCTGGTCCGATTATAGTACCAAAACCAAGCATTAATATCTCAAAAGGGTGCGCGTATTCTGAAGATAGTCCAAATGGTGTTGCATATCTGCATATCATAGTATGTTAAGAATTGGTGCTAAATTGATAATAAAAATCCTTAAGAAAAAAGACTGATGTATGTATGTATGCGTGTACTGTATTTTTCTTCTTCTTGTTTTCATCTTTATGTATTGGGTTAAACAACCTAATTGCGATACCTAAAATTTTCCACCTGTAAATTATATGGTAGAAAGTGGCTCATGTTTTCTAATAAGTTTTCAAAATGATATATTCATGTTGAATGGCTTGTTCAATAATTATAAATAGACAATAAAAAATGAAATAAAGCTTACTCATGATGAACACTGTGTACATGTTTGTACATCCATTTTGTGTGCAGCATCCGATGCCCCCAATAAAACACAAAATCCTCCAAAATCCTCCAAAACTGTAAATTTTCATTATACAACCATGTGCAGTTAGAATCTTATATATTTGCAGTTCTAGCTGAATATATTTACATTTTAAACCGCATATTTTCATTATACAATTGATTTTCTACGATTGTATGAACCGAGATTGTGGGATTTTTTGGCACGAACAGTTTCTTGAACTCGAATCAGAGCTTGCATGCTGCAAAGAGTCGCAGCTGCTTGTTTTCTTACTATATAACCTCTCACTAATGCTTGTATCTTCACTAATGCCTTCAGTGCTCTGAAAGCTTTTCTGGTCTGCATTATCCAGTATTTTGCTAATTTATTAGAGTAATATTCATCCAAAAACTTGAGCCTTCTTACTTTGAAGTAAACGGTTCAACAAGTGGGATAAACTACTGTGAACAGCAATATTCATCCAAAAACTTGAGCCATCTAACTTTGAAGCAAACGGTTCAACAAGTGGGATAAACTACTGTGAAAATCTACTACGCATGTGACTGTTTTCAACATTTTCTTAAATATTGAAAAAACATGGATTGTCAGGTCTGTTTATCATTTGTATATGCATATCAGTGCTTCAGTACATATACCTACCATAAGGTTATTACATAAAGCTTTTAACTAAACTATAAATATATGAAATTTGGTTCCGTCTCTTGTTTTCAGAGTTGACACATAACAAACTTCTTTTAAATTACACTCATATTTCTAATTTCGGTAATTCATTTTATTTTATTTTTTGAAAATTAAATTTGAACATTAATCGTAAATTGATATTGTCAGATCCAATATTTATCATTTTTGCTGATATATCGGACCAACATTTGCAGCATAAAATTTATGTGACCTAGATTACTCTACAGAAAAACAATGGACAACATGGTTTGTCGGGTATATCTTTTTTATTTGAATTAGTATACCAGCAAATCTACCACAAATCACTCCACCAACTAAACCTATATTAATTTAAATTCCTAATTTCAAATGATGTGGACCTAAAGTCATGTATTCCGAAGTTCAAATGAAGGGTTAATGTGAATGACCTGGAAATGCATTCAATGTAATTGGAAACCATTTCTGAATTCATGTCCCAAATGTTTTTGCAATCACGAGAGAAATGTGATTGATTTATTGTTTTACTTACACTACTATGAACAAAAACACCAGATGTTATTGATTGCATGAGTGATGACCACACAAAAAAATATTATGTTTTATTATATATTATATATGGTCAAAAACTAATGTTTTGTTCATGCATGCTGAGTGAACAAAATTGCACAAGTTTATTCTTTTGATGAATTACTTGAAAAAACACTAGCATGTGATTTTTTTCTCCAAAACTTTGTAAAATATTGAAAAACATGGACTGTCAGGTCTATTCATTATTTGTATATGTATAGTATATCTGCCACAAATTACTCCACCTAAACCTATATCCATACCAATTCTCAATCTGAAATAATGTGGTCCTGGTACATTTCAATTCATTTCACAAAGTGCTTTTATATATATTTAAGCATCCATGAACAAAAAAAAGGACAAAAAAGAAATAAAAAAGAATCAAGGAAAAAAGATTTTAGAAAAAATACATATATTTTGTGCAGCAAAAATTATAGTTCTAGAATACTAGTATACTAGTACAATGAAATTGTACCTGACTGTATATGTGAGTAATAAATGCATATGACGAGACAAAAGAAAATACAAACAATTTGCACATCAACATATCAAAGGCAGCAAATCCTACAGTGATCTTTACATGTACAAATGGTGCCAGCACCATTTGTTTCCCATTCTTGTATAAGTATCATTTTCTACATCAGTATGATTAATGCCTGACTAATTGGGTGTATGCATTATGCACAGTACATTAAAAATGAAACATATGTGATATGAACACAAACATACATGATCTTCCAATTGAAATTGCAATATTGAACATTGCCATGGTCTGATTTTACAAATGAGCAAAATAACAGCTATTAGAAGACAGGTTTACCAGAAAAGCTCGAAAAGCGGTCTGAATTTTGAGAGCAGCGAAATGGCTTAGGCTCCCCTTGCTGTAAGAAGAAGATCTACCATGGCTGGTCAATCTAAAAACGGCAGCAGCACCCTGAGCAGCTGTAACAGCAGCATCTACAGCTGCTGCAGTTGCTACTGCAACTGCAATAGCGTGTTTTCTCTGTTCATTATCGCTTTCAGAAGATTCATTACATGCTGCATTGATTATGAAATCACTTGATATATGTACTTTGCTTGTTGAATAGATATGATCCTTACTCTCTGATTGTGCTAATATTTAAGTCATCAACGTAACCTGTTTGCAAAGTATGTTCAAAAAAACTACTTCAGTCATATCTCGGCTTTATAGCTAGAGATCTGAACTTTTGGCAACATGTTTAAAGTGGTTTAATGGTTGCATTTATATCATAAATATATTGGAAGTTGTGGTTGAAAACCGAATGCAAGGTACACATGTTGACCCTAACTGTCACTGAATTTGATATGGCCACATGAAAGAATAGAGTTATATGCCTCACTATAGTGATGCTGTTTCAACTATCAATTGCTTTTGAGTCTGAGGATGGTATAATACTCATGATATAATTTGTTCCACTACTTATATTAACTGTATTAATAATTAATGTTGATTAAACGTGGACATTCTTGCATCATTTTGAACGGAACCAGGTTTGGTGTTTCTTCTGTATATTGGGTTCGCGCCAGAATCATATGCACATTTGGGACATGATAGAATGTTATACATGGTTAAATCATGAAAGCATGCCTTAAGTAGATTGTCAGATCATATTAGAGAAGGATGTCTTCCCTCTCAAGTACATGTGGAAGTTAAATCTGAAAAGCGATGTGTGTGTTGTAGTGTTACCAAATACGGTGCCCAAGGGAAATTCTAGTTTGGAGCTAACAAATTTTTAAAAACAACTAAACTCTGAATTGATCAGTTAGAACTAAAAATAAACAATGCCAACAGTGCCCAAGGGAAGTTCTAGTTTGCATCATTCCGACGACGACGGCAATATCTTTTTTTGTAGAGATAGATTTATATGTGATATATTGTTGCAAAATATCAGGTGGAAAATCTCAAACGGTCTAGTTCATCAAACAACGATCTAATGATAAATAACTAAAATAGCACAAAACTCAAAATAAAATACCGTGCAAGATCCACCATAAAACTGCAATACCATCCATCTTTCACAAACATCACTGTCAACTTCCCTACGCCATCTTATTACCTACATATCTCCACCATCCTCCCACTGCTACACAAAGCAACTTCACACACTTCAGTTCACAAACCAGTTACCATCACCTTATCATCTACAACCTTCACATAAGCCACCATACCAACAACCACCTCTCTTACAAACATACAAACAGACATCCCATCAACATTTACTTCACTTGCCCCATCATTTACCACTGCACCGTGCAACTTCTACCCGACAAACAGTCCAACCACCTTCTGCTACCACAAACCACAGCCTTGCCCCCCTCCCTTGACATTCATCCACTGAATTGTCACTACTCCACTTACTGTCAGACTGCATACTCCTCTCCAAAACCATCAGAACTTGCCTGCACAAAAACCACCTTCTTGTCTGCAAAAAAAAAACAGTGCAAACCCAAAAACCACAGCCAAAACCGCGACAATCGAGATAACTACCTTACCCTCACCCATATACAATCCATCAACACAGACCTCTGTTGCCAATCACCCTATACAACAGCCACCCCATTTTCATTTTTTTCACTGCTTTTGCCTGCTGCAACCAACTGCTTCAACTTCCAATCAACAGTAATTCACAAACACTTACTGCTTATCGTTTCCTCGACCACTGTCGAACAACTTACTGCCTGCAACTCATTATCACTTGCAACAGCCACCATATTCAATAAACCTCCCCCTTTGCCAACCAAAAATCGAGAACAAACTGCTGCTGTCGGTGATCACCACTTCATCACAAAGCTCCCCGACTGTCATCTACGTGCACATCACACTCCACACCACAACCATCTTCCAGCAACATCGAGTCGCAACAACCATTCAATCAAGACATTCGAACAACCACCACAATCGAACCAAACTCCCAAACTCCTCTAATTAGTCGCGACACTCTCAATCGTCTCTCGAACCAAATCACTGAACTACGCCTTCTCAGCTAATTTCGACATCACTTACTACTTCATCAATGGCCTAACAATGGCCTGCAAATCGCCAAAATCAATTTGTGCTTTGCTTCAATTCCAGTTTGCATTTTACTTAAAAAAGAGAGGATCAATTTGGCGAAAGAAATGGATGGAGGATTTGAAATAGAAAAGCGTTAGGCGAAAGAGAAGGGCAACACGTTGGATCGAAGGGAGCCTGGCAGCGAGAACTTAAACCTAATTTGATTTAGGGAAGAATGATAGAAGCCAGAAGCGTGACAAACAAATGAAATAACAATAGAAACATAAATTACGATTCTTTCCAACATCTTTGAGTTATTTACAAAAAGCCCACATTTTGTCACGGAAATAACCGTGATAATACAATGTAACAATAATAACCATTATAAATTTCCAACAGTAATAACCATGACAAAATGAAACAAAAAAAGTGTGACAAAATGGTCTGTTTGGTGTAGTGTTTGTTTCTTTCCTCTTTCTTTTCTTTTCAGAGAAATCGAATCTTCTTGATGTATGCTTAGTTTCTCAATGGGCTTTGTTTTTGCTTTGGATGATTGGCTTAAAGAACCCTTATCCAAAGGCATTTTAATATTAACTTTGATTAATTCATTTTTCTCCTAGTCATAGCAAGCAAGATTGTCTCGTTTGTATTGCTCAAGAGTGGGAAAATACATTTCACGAGAGCTAAATTGCTCTCCCCTTATGGTTCCCCATCTGCTCTTGGTCAAGAACTTTACCATTAGATATTTTGGTGAGACAAAAGCATCAGCCTCATCCAAAGTTGGCGTTGTAATAAGAAGGCTGATCCATGATGACAAAGGGAATCTCGAAGGTCATTGGGTCAGACATGGGTCTGGTGTGAGTAAACGGGTTAAAGTTGTTTAACTTCAAAACCTTTTGAAAACAAAAGGTATCACGTAAGACTTCCCGCACATAACCACGGAAAAGTTTTTACCTTACGCTAACCAAAACATTGATGGAAATCCAAAGGTCATGGAATGCGGTGGAATTCCCATCTATACCAAAAGTCTTATTTGCCCAATAGGAGTTGATCCATTGTTATTGAACCCAAAAATGGGATCAAAGCTCAGCTTTAGCTTTTCCTCTAGGATTCCTAATTGGTCAAAGGCATGTTTAAAAATCATATTGACTACACTTCTGGTATCCATCAGAATTTTAGTAATCACGGAGAGTCCAGTTTGCGCAGTGATCATAAGCGGATCGTTATGCGGATGATGAACTCCTCTTAGGTCTTGCGGAGTGATGGTTAGGCTATGCATTTGGATTTTGAACCTAGGATTCTTGAGTGCGGCTCTTCCTGAATAGAGGAAACCTCATATTTTGCTTCTGTAATATAGTGATTTCTTGCTCCTTTACTGCTTCCAGCAAGATGTGGGCCTTCGTGGATAACATCAATTCTGTTGAGGGGTGGAATGAAATCCGGTTGAATATCACTTTCCACTAAATTTGCGGCATTGTTTGGGAGCCTTTGGTTGCCATCCTCAGAATGAGTAGCTTTCTGATTATCCTTGATAAACTCCTTCAGGTGTCCAGAACGAATCATGTGTTGAATTATGCCCGCCAACACTCGACATTTATATGTTTTATGTCCATTCTTCTTATGATAGGTACAGTTGTCTTCCCCTCTTCTTGGTTTAGGGTTAGTCTTAGCTCTGTGAGAAACCAGAAAGTTGTCACTTTCTTTCACTGTAGTGAATATGTAGGATATCAGCTTGTTCAAAACAATATGATTGGTATTTAGAACCTCTTCCCGTCTTGGCTTCCTATTGTTTTGATTATAGCCAGCTTTTCTCGTTTCTTTCTTTGTTTGAGCTTTCTTCTTGGCATGATATATTTCATCCATACGGATGAATTTATGAAATTGGAAATCCTGCAAATCCCTGCATCCATGAATATAGAGCTCTCGCCAGAAAGGTGTCTACTATATTAGCCCCAAGTAGGGCTATCAATGGATACCCGAAAAATCGGAAATCCGTCCGCATCCGCATCCGAAAAGCGGATAAATATACGATATCCGAAAAAACGGATGCGGATACGAAAACATTCGCATCTAAAAATTCTCCGTCTGGTTTTTGTTAAGATTATAGTTCAAATTATGTGTATTTAAGTGCAATAAAAGATATTCGTTTATTATTTTATTAAGTTAGTAGTTTATATTATATGCACTTAATGCTTATTAACTGCTCGAAACTATTTATTATCATCATATTTGTTAATTTTTATCACTTTTACGATCAATGGGATTGAAAAATATTCATGTTAAACTAAAATTTTCTTTTTATAATTCTTGATTTATCGGTCATTAGCGGATAGGATAATTATCCGATATCCGTCTGTATCCATAGACGCAGATGCAGATATGGCACTATCCGCATCCGAAAACATCCGTTGACAGGCCTAGCCCCAAGCACACAACCATTAATTTGTCACTGTCGGACATATCTTTCGCCTTCAATGCTTCTACATTAAACCTTTTAAGAAAATCACCCAATAACTCTCCTGATTTTTTCTTAACATTAGCTAGTACGATGTAGTCAATTATAGGATCTTTGCAAATACAAAACTATGCCGAGAACTCATAATAAAATTGTTTTCATGAGTTTCATGATAATGTATGTACCACTTAGCTGCTGCGCCCTGGAAGGTAGTAGGGAAAAGTCTGAAACGCACTGCTCCAGATGCGTTGTAAAGGTCCATCCGACTTTCAAATGCCATTAAGTGATCATCTGCATCAGTAGTCTCATTGTATCTTAAGGACGGAATTTTGATGTGGGATGGCTTCTTGGTGGACATGATCTCGTATGTGAAGGGAGCTTCTCGATGGTTATTGTTGACCGTATCATTAAGAGTTCTTTTCCCTTTAAGATTAAGCATATCCTTTGCCATTTTCTCGGTCATGTCTCTCTAATAAGCCTCGTCGCTATGGTAATTGCTCCTATTAGGTTATATTATTTGGAGGTTGAATTTCCATATTGCTCATTAGACTTCTCCACTAATCTTCCTTGGTAAATTGCTTTAGCCTTATTATCTGCCATTGATTTAAGGGAGAACTCTGTGGCTCTAGCTTCTTGATCTCCTTTCCTCTTTTATGAAGTCATGTGAGTTTTCCTTTGCCTCTATTCCTAAGCAAAGAAGCATCCAAATTTCTTCTCGGAGATTCAACTTCCTCTCCTTCAGTGAGCTTGGAAGTTTTGGAAGATATTTGTGCAAGGATCTTTTCCAATAGCTCTTGCATCATCTCCTCCTATTGTATTAGATCTTTGATTTTAGTTTCGCTACTGGTGGGTTTTGCTGGCTCCGAAAACTGTCCAGTTTCCAAATTTTCCAAGTGGAAGTTGGGGACGGCATTCTCTTCCAATATCACCCTTTGTGTGATTTTTTCATTTGAAGTGTTAATTTGCCTTGATCTCATCATTTTCTTGAAACAAAAGGAAATTCACGTAATCAATTTAAGGAGAGAATATAGAGAAACGGAGGTCCAAGCCCTCCTTCTAGCGCCGGAATGTTAAACCAATTTTTGGTATCACTCGTGATCCCAAGTATAATGAGCCAAAACTTGATTTTAACACCCTTGATGACACAAACTAAGCATGACTTAGTTAGTGTTGACCAAATAGTGCTAAGGAATCAAGAATAAGCTTAGCATTCAAGGCCAAGTATAAGATGTTATCATTGATAAATTGTTCCATAATGCCCATGGAATTTTGGAATAAGATATTCGAAAGCCCATGCCATATGATAAAGGAGAGAAAGAATAGGTTGTGAACATGTGCAATAGTCCATTAAGCATGTTAATGAACTAAATAGGCAATCCTCATGGTTCATAGTCTAACATTCATATGTAGTAGGCAAGATAATGATTATGCATATAATCACTAGTTTAGACTGAAACTCATGTGATTCTATATGAAATAAAATCATGACAAGCTTTGGACCCAAAGAGCTTTATTATATGCATATCCATGTTCAATAACGTCCAAAGTGCACAATCAAGGTAATAGGCATGTCCAAATCCTTGTTCATATAGCTCCGTGATGATTACAATCAGATCAAGTTTTTCCCAATTTAATTTAGGGTTACAATTGTTTAATTTTGAGAGAAGAGAAATGATCGCCCCTTCCCTTTTGCCTCTAGGTCCATAGTTATAGGGGTTGAGGGGTGCAACATGGTTGCCACATGTCACTTTCGGCATGCCTAGCTTTCAGCATCAACCACGTCGATGGCGTCTATCGTTATACCTTGCTTTGACAATCTTTGGCTTCCTTTTGTGTATTGTGAACTACGGCATCGTGTGTTAATGCTTGACATTCAATCCGCCTTCATAGCCTTTGTGTACACTAATGACATCCCGACATCAATGTCACATTGAGGATCTGCAACATCTAAAGGTTGATGAAGTGCGACATCACTAAGGCGTGACATTAATAGTTGACAATCTTGAAGAGATACGACATTGCCTAAGAGGCATCATTAAGCAAAGGCGACATTAATAAGAGGCGGTATTGATGATGAGCGGCATCAAAGTGGAGCGACATCAGAAGGAAGCGGCAATGAAGATATGTGGCATCAAAGAGGAGCAACATCAAAAGAAAGCGACATTGAAGAGATGCAACATTAAAGAAAAGCGGCATTAGAAGGATGCAGCATTGAAGAGATGCGGCATTAACATGGGCGATATAAACCAAATATGATATCCAGTCTACCTTCTTGGGTGATACATCATGATTGTTTATGGTATGATGTCATTTGATTCCAATGCCCTGATGATATATGATACCAATGATACACGATATTAATTCTTGCCTTGGTGAAACATAGCATTGGCTTCATATGATGTCATCCACTAATAATATGCGGGATGCAGCATTGATGGCATTCAATATCGTTAGTCACTTTGATGTCTTACGAAATTACCCATTCGCCTTTGTTGAAGAAAGGCGGCATTAATGGTGTGTGACATTAATGTCGCATGTGCTGGTGGCATTCGATATTCCATATCGCATTGATGACCTCCTTTGGCTGCAAGATTCTTTGATCTCGCCACTCTTGTATTCAACATGCCCTCATGCCTTTGGAATCAATATTGGTAGTAACAGAAACTCCATTGTAAATTCTATTAATCTGACATCATATGCTCCTTAGAAATTATGTGGATATAAATATATTTTTAATACGAATTTATGTTGGTTTTAAAGTGTGTATATATATATAAGAAACTATATTTAACTTGAAAACTATTTTTGAATTCTTTGACTTTTAGGAAATTTATGAAATGATTTCAACTTAAGATGAATTTGGAGTGGATAGACGGTAGATAATCCTATTTGAATTTAGAAGTAAAAGGTTTCAAAATTGAGTGAATAACGAAGAAGTTATGATCAAACAAAAAACTGGAAATATATATAACTTTCTGGAAATTGTATAGGAGTAGTAAAAATCATGTACACCGATCCACCGGTGTGCAGTATACCGATCCATTGGTGTGAGGTAAAACTGTCCAATAAACCTAAGCCATTAACGCCAAGTTTAATATATTTCATTATACCAATTTGGGGGTATTTCCTTTGGGTTTTGGACATCGATTAGGTGATGTTTTGAGCTGACTTCCTGACCTTATTGAATTGGAATACTTTGGACATATATATTATAGATGAATATTTGTATATATATGTGATATATATATAGACACACACACGTATGAATAGTCAACTGTTATTGATAATTTTTACTATTGATTCCGAGATCTTTGTTGATTATCATGGTGACACGATCACTTGATATGTGTAGAAAATCTATGGTGCGTGCTGTTATACGGAAATGGGTCCATAAGCCGTGTATGGAACTACGTCAGTTCGTTTATTTAACCATGTATTAATACAATAGGATGGGCTTGGCTTTGAATATGGGTTAGACCATGCCATCGACCATTGTAAATGTATTACATCGAGACCTTGTTTCATGAAGTTAGTCATGTATCATTATATTATTTAACCAACTTGTTGGATGTAGGTGAAACAAGATTAAGATATGATTAATTACCATAATCATCTTGGTATTATTTAGGAATGAACAGAGTATGTAGTAGAGTGGACATACATTACTCACCAAACTATTGTTGGAACTAGGCCAGCCTGCAGTGGAGTTAAAGGGTAAATTTCAAAACTTTTCCTTTTTGGATCTATTGGGCCTATGAAGTCTAAAGGGATTTTAGATCCAATATAACAGGTGTTTCAAATAAAATCTTTTATTTTATTTTATTAGTTTAAAAGAGTATGAATTTGATATAAAATTAAACGAATGAGTGTACGAAATACACCTATGTATATAGCAATTACTTAATGAAATTAATTTTAGGAACGAAATTAATTAAGGGAATAAACATCATTAATTAGAGAGAGAGAAACCTTTCATTTCTCTCTCTCTCTCTGACTAGATTGATAATTTGTTAAATAATAATGTTAACATTTCAGTTAAATGTTTTATTAGGAATGCATCAATATACATTCAAATATATAACAACATAAATGAACTAATATTAACATGTGTGTGTGTGTGTATATATGTACATCTAGATACTGGGATTTATATCTAGTGTATATGTCTATACACACACATACTTATATATACATGTTACATTTTCGCTTGCATATCGGGAATATAAATGCCTAAGTATATACATATGTTTGAGTGTACTACAATTACAATATATGTATATGGTTTGTATACATATATTGGCAGTACCGCATCGATATAGTTTACACATATATATACATATATGTAATCTTTGTTGTCACTTATATTTTACATTTACATATATACAAAGGTATGAAAAGAATTCACATAAAGAGACAATTAATGTAAGAGTAAATTAGAAGAGTGAGATGAAAAGGTAATTTATGTCGCAGTTAAATCTAATCAAATCTAAATGAAAAAGGGAAATAATCAAGTAGTGTAATTCTACTTAACTTTTTTTTTGTAATCACCAATTAAACAATTAATTTAATACCATGTGAGATTTCAACCCTAATTAATTTACTAACCCTAATGGTATAATTGGATCCAAAACATAAGTTAATATTTAGCTATAAACATATATGTAATGAACTAAAATTTAATTTTGAAACATGAAACTGAATTAATTGGAAACAAATAAATCAAGTGAAATTTAGTTTAATGTTGGTTTACAATTTCAAGGTATGAAGAAGACTTGATTAATTTATATATATTCACACACATGTAATATTTATATACATGATTTTATAATTCAATCTATTAAAATTTGATCCATAATTAAAAAGGAATGAGTGTGACAACAAGAGTAATTTATTAAAACAAAGAAGATATACAACATCATACAATAGGATAACAAAAAGAGGATTTGTTTTAAATCTCAAATGAAATCAAACATAAATTATTTGGTTAGACAAATTATTAAGCAATTAAAATAGGATTCAACAAATCAATTCCACAACAATTAATTATTTTAGGTCCAATTAAATCATCAACATCCAAAACCATGCACAAATTGAACTCATAGTCAATCACAATACATAGAATAATTTAAATTTGATTTTAATAAGTGGCTACAATTTACATATAAGTAAAAATATATATTTTAAACATCATGAATGAATTATAAACTTACCTGATAAACCTTGCCCATTATCACACCTTGATTTGTGGCCTCTCCTTAGATTTCAAATAAATCAGCGTCCCACCTGCAAGAGAAGGATGAACTGCCTTTCTTTAATTTAATTTGATGTTGATTTCAATTTGTTTTGATGTTTCTTTTTTGGAAGAAGTTTCAGCCATTAATGAATGATAGAGAAGAGGAAGAAAAGTTATGTTCTGCTAAAGAAATCAAAATGAGGAGATCTTGTTTTAATAGAATTAAAGGAACCTTTCCAATTCTCTTATCAAATCTTCCTTCCTTAATTCCTTTTTAAATTTCATCAACTATTAATTGATTTCCTCCTCTTACTATCATATGGATGGTCTAAGCACATTCATAATGTGCAAATTTTCCAAATAAATGAAAAACTTTTATGTAATTATTTTTTTATTTAAACCTTATTTAAAATTATACTGATATCATATATTGATATATGCAAATATAACTTTTATATATGCATTTAAATAATTTTTGATAACATTCAAAACATCAAATAAATTAACAATAATTAATGTTTTATAAATATTAATTAATTTAATCAATTTACAATATTTTACAAATTAATTAAATCATGTGGTTTTGGAGAAATCACAAATGCGGTTGTGCGACTTAGAGGTGTGAATTCAGTCAGCGATTAATATTGAGTAATTAAAATATCAATGTTCACGCAATACTTTAGCTATTGGTGTGACAGTTAGGCTGAATTCATCGCTCATAGGTATTTTTGGTAAAATCAAATTTCACAAACACTTAAGCGGTACCTTTTAGTGACAATTATAGAAATATATCAATTTTGATTTATGGAATTTGATAATGGTCAGAATTTCAATATCATCCATATTCAACTCTATAGTCCATACACAAAGTCCTTGATTCAATAATAACAATTATTAACCGAACTACTCTGGCCATAGATTTTAACTTTGAGTTGACTTTTGTGGATCGTGATATTAACCCTCATATAACCAAGAAGACGAATCCTCTCTTGAATATTGTTACACTTTCAATACTTCTGCTAGATCCAACTTAGTAGTTCGATGGACGCCGTGCCATGATTTAACTATAATCAAAGTGGAGCTTTCATATTGAAGATCAACGGTATTCTCAAGTCAAGAGAAATGTGTAAATTAATCACTTTGATATTTTCTACTTGATCTTAGTTATATTAACCAACAGAAACTATCGAGTAAGTCATTCCATAGTTATCTAATAACTATAAGTACATAACCTCTTGGTGCCTCCAGTAGTCATGAGTAATACACTGCCTAACATCTGGAGAGTGTTACATATTATAGTCTCAACGGATGCACGATATCCAATTACGATTTATCTTGACCAGGAATATTTAAAACGATATGTTTATTTTATTGTGATAAATCACGCATGATTACAACACACTGTAACTACTATCACAAAACATACCGTTTATGGATTTTCTATTAAATATACTTTTAACTAAATTAATTAATTAATATAATGTATTATAGCAAGATATAACAGAATGAAAACACCTTTTATTTCGAACAAGATTGGTTATCGAGTTAGACTTATGTAACAAATTACATAATTTCCCTTAGGGCATACCCATAACTCTATCTCTCCCACTTGCACTCAGGGCCAATTATGGAATCTTATTCCAACTTCTCCAATCGGTTTCTTCAAAACCAATCGAGTCAGTCCCTTAGTGAACAAGTATGCTATTATGTTTCAATTATCTACTATGTCAATCAACTCTCTCCGACGTCGATAAACTACCTTCATCATGTAAAATAATTCAGAGTATATCTCTCGACCACTATTATAACAATCCAAAGGTTGAAGAAAGATCCAAATGGTGAGAAATTTGAGCTTTCAGTGAAAGCACCAAAATGTTTGCACCAAAAGTTGGGCAGACACCTGATAAGATTGTAAGTGGAAAATAAATGTAACAACCCGCCTTATTGACCCCAGATTTGACGCTTAAGCAGACTTCAAACATCCGAGAACCGAAAGATGAGTCATTGTTAAAAAGGTATTATATAAGTAACCAAGACAGGTATAAATGGATATCATATACTAAATATAAAATCTAACTAACACAAGCTACTTTTAGAGTCTCATAGCGGAAGAATAAAATATAATACATAATCAATATCATAGTCACTTCACCGTATCATGTCTAAAACTATCAAATACACATATCTGACAAATATAGATACAACCCAATACCAAAGATACAGAATCAACTCCAAAAACAATACTAACAACTCCACATATACAACACATCAATAAGTCTCTACCTCCAATACCATCTCATCACTGTAGTCCATCAACCTGGATATATGTATAAAAATAAAAGTAGGAATGGGTCAAACATAAGCCTGGTGAATGAACTAAACTCTACCCTACATATACTGCAAAATTAATACTATAACGTGATATGAGTCTATTGTCCAGCCACCATACGTTCCATCATCACATCTACCTAACACTCATACCCCTCTAGTCAAATCGAATCATGTTTGTACATAATCACACCCTATTCAAGTCATGCTCTATAGGGAGCCTATTGTCTGTCGTCACGCAATCGTATCTAGGACTCACTTCCCTAGACCGCCTGTAGCCTACAGGAGAGCCTATTATCCTCATGCTACCTAATTGGCTCACACCCTGGTTCGCCCATAGCCTACAGGGTTGGTTAACATCCACCTAGTCTGCCCAAAGCCTTTAGGGAAAACAAAGCAATGTTTGGACATCTATTTGTGTCACAAGTCCGTACTCACATTGCGTATACAATTCTGGGGCAACTATCTTGCATCTTAACTCGCTCTCGTCTATCTTCAACATCGCATCAAAATCTAGTATCATAATACACACACACATGTACTTATATTATTTTTATACAATAACCAAAACATTCAATATTCATTCATTTCATGAGATCATCGCATTCCATACATCCGTTTATTCTGTATGTCATCACCATCATGCTCAGTATCTCCCTTCATCTTGTAGCACCATCACTTGCCTTGTTATGACTTAGATCATCTTTCAGAATATAAGAGAAAGCACGAATGGAATTGTATATTATATATTAACTTTGGGCCATTTGGCCAGGCTTTAGGTTGCCAAAATCAGACGGGCACCATTGCATCGGTCAAGCCACCAGTCCACCAGTGAACATATTTGTTCAAGATTTTTTCTTTTGGGTTTTTATGTTTTTCGATGTCATTTTCACCTTTGGCGGCCACCGCTTCGTCTTAGATCGTCAGAGAATGTTCCTAGACCCTTTCTTTAGATTCTTAAGTCCAAACATGTCAATTATTTCAATGATTCAAGGGTTACACTTCCAAATTTCCAGAAATTGCTTAAAACCTAGTTTTTAATTCATTATTCACCTAAATCCCTCCCAAACCATCTTAATTTCAAGATTAAGTGTAAATACATAAATGACTGCACTTAGTATAGCCTACAAATTACCTTATAACATTAAAATTGCATTATACGAAGGATACAGGGTAGATCACTCACAGAATAACTAATTCCAGTCCAACTTCTCGCTGTCCAAAGTTGCTGCTCTTCCTACCATTTAGCTTTTGCCGAATTTGCTATTGGGTCATAGCCTCATCTACTAGCATTAGTTTGCATTTTGTTTCGTTAAATTTAGTTATGGAACTAGAGAGTTTAGTTATTTTAGTGGAAATAGTTTCTTAATTTCTTAGAGAGGGCTAGAGGAAGAAGAAAGGAAGTGTTATGGTTAGTTTCTGAGTGGAAGTTATGTACTTCAGTTTTTAAATAAGAAGGGAAACCGCCAATCGTTCAAATTTAAATTTTAAACTCAACCCGCTTGATGCCCGTTCAACCCGACTACGTTTGGTCCATAACTTCATACGAACTCCAAACGTAACAAACAAATATATCATGCGAATCAAAAAAATAAGATGGTCACAATGCCTCTATTTTCATCACCTAATTCCAAAGTCTTAAAAATGACTATTTTGCCCCTCCTTATATTTAATTTATTTAGTTAATTCATTAATTCCAAAAAAGTTCATATTTTCAAATTATTAATATTTAATTAAAATATTACTTAAATTTTCAGAGTGTTCCCCCCTTAAAAGAATGCCATCTCCGAAATTCCTAAGGAGCGAAGAATATAATATAACGCTCATTCGTCAAAATATATCAACCAAGTTAAAACATCCAAATTAAAGCAATCAAACAATATATCATGATATGAGCATATACAGATAGGCATGCATGAACTTGCAATTTCTAAACCTAAAATATATAAATGCAGCTAATGCATCCTATATGAATGCGAAATAAATGGCATATAAAGCATAGTGAATAACATCATAGTATATAAACAGATATATATATTTCTATATGAATGCAAATTACTCATATACATATAAATTGAACCATAAATCATTCCAAGCATCCAAATCCTAATCCTAGAAAAATCTAATCTAAGGAAATCAAACAAATATCAAGAAACATACCGGAAAAGAGCTGAGGATGTGTAGTCATTATCTTCTCTTCAGACTCCCACATGCTCTTTATCGGTTCACTTCCCCATTGCACTCAAACAAAATTCACTGTCTTATTTCTAAGTCATTTTACCCCATGTTCCACAATATAGGTTGGACCAAGAGATGAACTTGGTTCAGACTCCACTTCCTCCAATTGGCTAGGCGCTATTATAGTAGTCGAATCGTGTACACATTTTCACAAATATGACACGTGAAATACGTTATGGACACCTTCCATCTTCTCTGATAGCTCAACTCTATATGCCAATCTTCTATTTTCTCCAAAATTGGGAACATGTAGACAAATTTGGATGTTAGCTTTCCCGGATTTCCAAACCTTACTACTCTCTTCAATGGAGAAACTTTGACGAAAACTAAATTTCCCACATCAAACTCCATACCCTTCCACCTTTTATCTGCATATGATTTCTATCGATCTCGTGCATCATTCATCCTTTTCCTTATAAGTTCCACTTTCTCCTTGTATCCTTAGCCATTTTCAATCCTAAAATAATCTTGTCCGTAAACTCCCACCAACAAGAAGGTGACTTATACGGCCTTCCATGTAAAGCTTCAAATGGTGCCATGCATGTACTAGTCTAGTAGCTATTCTTATATGCAAACTCCACCATAGGTAAATGGTCTTCCTAAGATCCTCCAAAATCTAGTACGCAAGCCCTCAATAAATGATGATAGTCATTCTAGAATGATGATATTTCCCTAAATCTCTTCTATCAACTCCTTAATCCTCGGCCTACATAATCTCTCATCTCTCCTCAAATAACCTTTTTGGTCTATGGAGTAACGATCCATGTGACTCGATCGTTCATCATGTTTCAACTGCCCTATAGTATCGACCCACAATGTATCTTATCCTTAACTTCCACCAATATGATCCATAAGTGCCGACCTGACCTACATTGCTGCTAATAATCCAGGTGCGTACTTCGGTCTAGGATTGAAATTAAATTGCGATATAAACTCCAAACATATCCATTCTACTGACATAACATTCACCTCCACATGTTTCCTACTCAAAGCATATAAAACTATATTTCCTTTCCAGGGAGTATAAGAAATACCAAAATCATTCGATGATAAGAATTTCATCCACCTCCGTTGTCTTAGGTTTAGGTCCTTATGAGAAAACAAGTATGTTAACCCACCTTTTGCCAAGGCAGTATCAAGTGGATTTAACCCAACAGACTTCACGATTATCAAGGCTAGTAGCCCAAAGCGATCATTGTGAGGTTCAAAAATCAAGTGCAGGTAATGATATGAAGCGATGATCAACCGAGACCAAGAGATAAACTCTCTAGAATATTCTATGGATTAGTACCTCCCCTAGGTAGGGGATCAGTGCCTATCCCTTTCCCTAGGGGATCGGTGCCTTTCCCTTTCCCTAGAGGATCGGTACATATCCTTAATTTTTGTCCCAAATTGGGTAAAATCGGTATAAAGTGACAAGGAAGGCCCCATGAGGCTACATTTCAAATCTCAAGTTATTTGGAGTTTGTATGCTCAAGTTATGGGCAAATAACTTCACCTAAGAAAGTGATCGGTATAAAAGGGATCATATGAAAAGGGATCGGTATAAAAGGGATCGGCATATTTCAGCCAAGCAAGTGCAACTCAATGGAAAACAATCAATATCTCAAAATCCATAAGTCCAATGCATATGAAATTTTGTGAGTAATATGTAAGGACCCTAAGGAGAGGGATCACACCTCAAAAGGATGAAGAAAGAGGGATTGGCCTTCTTCCCTCTTAGAAGGCTATACTCTGTCAATTTTATTCTTGAATTTCACGGATTCGTAACTATAATCAACAGTATAAACTAATAAAAGAAAAATATTTGGAGTGGACGTAGGCCGGAGTTAGTTGAACCACTATAAATCTGTGTCTCTATTTACTTGATTTCTAATTGTTTTAATTTTGTTCTTCATTTATTTCTCTTCATATTTCTATGATTGGGTTGGATATTGGTGCTTTCATACAACTGGGTGTTGGTGGTCATTTTTGCCGCCAACATTTTGGTGCTTTTGCCGAGAAAGCTAGCCACTACGGATTTGGAATTCGGATTCAGAGTTTGGAAAAGATCTAGAGCTTGGATTTAAAGCAATAGTGAAGCAATATACAAGAAGACAGTTAGCAGATAGATGCCATCATGAAGGGAGTCAGGAGGCTTCCTTAGGAGGTGGACCTAATCAAACCTTCGCCTATATTACTAGGGAGGGAATGGAAATAATGGTGAACGCTATGCAGGAGCGGATGCTGAAAAGACAAGAGGAGATGACCTAGAATCTACTCCGACAGATCAGAAAGGCTAGAGCCATAGGACCTGCTAGAATGCAAAACCAAGGAGTTGGAATGATAGGAACTACTGGAGCTATAGATCAAGGAGTTGAAGCAGCAGAAATCACTGGAATTAGAACCGGGAGCATGGAAATGGAGCCAATGGACAAAGGAATGGAACATAGCAGCCGGAGGTAGTCCCCGGCCATCTTAGAGGGATCGGCCCTGATCCCCAAAGGCCTGGGGGCATGCCCCCGGGTCTGGTCGATCGTAACGCTAGAGGACCTACGGTCAATCCCATGAAGCTCGGTGCGAATCAGAATTTGGATACTCGTCCGGAGGAATACATTCCAGAATTCCCTTGTGGACTCGGAGGGCGGCTTGGGCATGATGACAGGTTTGCAGAGATGATCAAGCAAGCTATTGTGGAGGATTGGTGAACATGGATCTGGAGGATGTAAATAGAAGTCCATTCGTTCCTAATATCAGGAATGTTAGGAATCCACAAGAATTCAAGCTACCAATAGTGGAAGTTTATGATGGAAATTAGGATCCAACTATGCATATGATGAGGTATATACAGTACATGGAAGTACTGGAGACATCAGAAGAAGTCTTTGCATGATGCTTCCCCCTATACTTAACGGATGTAGTTGCACTATGGTTCAGACAGTTGGAAAGCGGTTCAATTAGCACATGGACAGAATTGGTCGAAATATTTATAAAGCAGTTTCGGGTTCACATTACAAGATCCAAGAATGTGATAAAAATGGCATAAGTAAAGTAGCGGGCAGAAGAATCACTCAAGAATTTCTTAACCAAGTTTAATGCGGCAGTTTTTTTGGTGGATCGACCAGATCCATCGTTAGTTTTGATGGCGACAGTGTCAAGAGTTGCAGATAATTTAGATTTTAAGATAGCACTGATACGGGATCCATCGATGGATCTCAGGGAATTCTACCATGAAGCAAAATGGTTTTTGCGACAAGAAGATGCAAAAGCTGATAGGGAGGCAATGGAATTTAATACGGTACGGGATGGAGAATCATCCGGTGAAAGCTCAGGAAAGGACAAGGGTAAATGGAACATGGACAATAACTTCGATGGATCGAAACAGCAGAAAGGAGAACCCAAGTTCTCTTCTTACTCAGAATTGAATGAAACCCTAGGATGGATATATCTGGATATTCAAGGACGCCTTCTATATCGAAAGCCGGCAAGGAGGGAACCCTCTGAACGCGAACAGACATCAGGAAAGCACTGTCTATTCCATGAGCTGCGAGTGACCGCAAGCATTTAAAGGATATCATTAAGAAACATGTAAAGAATGGTCAGTTACAACAATTTGTAAGGACTCGGGCTACGATGGTGGAATACGAGCAACCACCGTCCACCTCGAATGAAATTGTCACTAGATCGAGGCATCATCATCAACTTGTCATCAATTGATCGAGATGGCATGGAATAAGTAACAAACTCCGTAGTAGGACAGCTAAGTCACTTACACATGTATGGGATTGAGGACGGTCCCTAGGCATGCTCTGAGATGATGATAAACTGTAGTGCTTAGGTTTGTGAAATTAGTTTTTTTCTTCTTGTTTGCTTCGAACTCTTGTTTTCCCAGTTTTATTTGAACTCTGGTTTATTGGTTGTACGGATTCTTATTTCATATTTTGGCAAATGGACTTAGGGATGCTTAAATTTAGGTCAATGTGATAGACAACATAGGTCATGGTTGTGGTTCTGTCAGGAGAAGCGAAATAACAATTGCAAGGTACTTGTCTTTTCATCGGGCGAACATGACGAAACAGACTCGTGCATCGTGGATTAAGTCCTCTATCGAGGCTGAAGAATAAAACACAACAGGTCGTCAGGTATGGAATATGCCTGGCGAGGGGTAGTTTGCTTCGCTCGAACATGATGGATCAACCTACTCAGGTCGTTGAGTATGGATTGTGTCCGGCAAGGATCTGAAGAGATCAAGGTCGTCAGGTATGGACTATGCTTAGCAAGGGGTAGGTTGCTTCACTCGAACACGATGGATCGACCTACTCAGGTTGTCGAGTATGGATTGTGCTTGGCAAGGATCCGAAGAGATCAAGGTCGTTAGATATGGACTATGCCCGGCAAGGGGTAGGTCGCTTCGCTCGAACACGATGGATCGGCTTACTCAGGTCGTCGAGTATGGATTATGCTCTGCAAGGATCCAGTGAGATTGACGATTTGGATTAGGATAACAACCTGGAGAGGTCATGGATTTGGATACCAGCTTCGAATAGCAATGGATTTGGCTTTGGATGGATGCAGATTTAGATAAAATGATCCAGGGAGACCATGGTTTGGATTAGATTCTGAATTGGAAAATGTGGCTATCAATGGGTTATGGATTTCGGATGTTGAATCTATGGCTATTCAAAACACACCTTCCTATCGCAAGGCATGTTTTGGGGGGCAAATTGTTAACCCACCTTTTTCCAAGGCAGTATATAGGTGGATTTAACCCAACAAACTTCATGATTATCAAGGCTAGTAGCCCAAAGCGATGATTGTGAGGTCCATAAATCAAGTGCAGGCAGTGATATGAAGCGACGATCAACCGAGACCAAAAGATAGACTTTCCATAATATTCTAAGTATGGATTAGTACCTCCCCCAGGTAGGGGATCAGTGCCTATACCTTTCCCTAGTGGATCGAACACACTTTTTTTCCCAAACTGGGTAAGAACAGTATAAAGTGACAAGGAAGGTCCCACGAGGCTACATTTCAAATCCCAAGTCGTTTGGAGTTTGTATGCTCAAGTTATAGGAAATATACTTCACCTAAGAAAGGAATCGGTATAAAAGGGATCGGCATATTTCAATCAAGCAAGTACAACTCAATGGAAAACAATCAATATCTCAAAATCCATAAGTCCAATTCATATAAAATTTTGTCAGTAAGATGTGGGGACCCTAGGCAGCCTACCCTAGGGATCACATCCCAAAAGGATTTAGAAAGAGGGATCGGCCCTCTTCCCTCTTAGGGAACGGCTAAACCCAATTTTATAGCAAAGATCAATCAATATCTCAACATCTATACATCCAATTATCTTGAAACTTGGAGCACAAGCTAACTACAACATATGGAACATCCCATAGGGATCGCATATTATTTGGAGCAAGTTGGAGGGATCAGCAATAATCAACCTTCGTAGCATATTGCAACAAAGATCGATCTTTAACTCGAGTTCTACTAATCCATTTGGCATGAAACTTGGAGGCTATACATAATACAACATGGAGAAGCTCCCATGGGGACCATATGTCATTTGGAGGAGTTTGGAGGGATCAGCCGCTATCCCTCCAAAGGGATCGACTGAAATCAGAATGTATGCAACACCACTTCACGGAAAACACGATATATCACAAACCGTAAGTCGAAATGACATGAAATTTGGAGGGCAAGTAGCTAACATCATAGGCCCCTCCAGAGAGATCGTACCCCATTTGGGCGCCAAAATAGGAATCGGTATAGATCCCTATTGTGAGCCACAATGGGCTTGAAAATTCTAGGGTGGCCTCGTCATGGCCTAGAAGTTCTTCTGCCGAAATTTCAGCCCGATCCATGCACATCTTCCCCTATAAATACAGCAGGCATGGCATCATAAAAATGATCTTCTTCCTGCTTCACTTCATCTTCTACCTAGGCTATACTCTACTAATTTTATTCTTGAATTTCACAGATTTGTAACTGTAATCAGCAGTATAAACTAATAAAAGGAAAATCTTTGGAGTGGACGTAGGCCGGAGTTAGCTGAACCACTATAAATCTGTGTCTCTATTTACTTGCTTTCTGATTGTTTTATTTTGTTCTTCATATATTTCTCTTCATATTTCTTTTATTGGATTGGTATATGGTGCTTTGATACAACTTGGTGTTGGTGGCCACTTTTGCCGCCAACAAAGTACTTGAGTGATTTATGGTCCGTAAATAGTTCAACTCTCTCACTTAACAAATAATGTCTCCATGACTTTGAAGTAAATACAATAATAGCCAACTCCTAGTTGTGTGTCAGATAATTCTTCTCATGATTTTTCAACTATCGACTCGCATACGATACTACTCTCTCTTCTTGTGTAATGCCCCACCTCTATACTCACACTAGCCAAGAACACTATAGAGTAATGCAGTCGACTAGCACGAAGAATAAGATTGTTGAGGAGTGACCATCTGTGTAATTGATTTGTGCGAGTACCGATATGCCAGTTAGAAGGTCATGCATTTCATTTCAAGAGGAAATCTAACATATCATGTACAAACTCAAAGCTATTACACAGTGGCTATGTGGCCTTCAGAAACAAATATAAAATAAGCATAACACAAAATTAGTCGTAGATATTCATATCACTAAGGCAGAAACAGATATGAATATAACACATAGGAGTGAACATCAAAGTAGTGGTCATACAAGACCCACTACATCACAAAAGAATAGGTACAAGTGCTAGACAAAAGAATAAGTATACATTAAGGAGTCTCTATCTCGAATGTATAAAAGCAAAAACTACAAAGCTAAAGTAGTTAGCCAAAAGTCAGAAGCTAGTCCCTGCTAAGAAGTCAAGTGGAAGCACCTGAAACACCTCAGTCTAACCCGAGTATTATTTAAGAAGAAAAATAATAAAAGGATCAATCTTGCTATAAATATCATATAAGATGAGATAGTATAAGAGATATGACAAAAATATATGACATTAATAATACCATATTGTGGCAAGTATATATTTGATAACAATGAAAATCATACAATATCTCAAATTTTCTCAAACATCCAAAAAGAATATCATATCCTTTAGCTTATTCACCAAACCTCAAATATTGACAAAACATATCAATGCAAATCGCAAAAATTGGTGAAACATAAATTCCAGAAATCCATAACTGAAAATCTAGAAAACATAAAAACGGAGGGGGGGGGGACGAAGGCCTATCACAAACGGGAGCATGAAAACTCACCAACATGTGTATCACAAATGGGACGCTATCCCATAAAATGAGTCGAAGCTCCTCCGAACAGGGTATAGTCCCCCTTTGCGGACTATGAGCCGAAGCTCCTTCTAACAGGGTATAGTCCCTCTTTGTGGACAAGAGACATCGCACATCGCTAGTCTAAATTACAAAATGATCGTCATTGATCAATAAGTGTAAATTACACTAAGCTAGTAAATAAATAAGTTTACCTTCATGTCCCATAACCACTAGCTTAACTTAAATATTTACGAACAGATTGTAGATTTCCACTTGAAAATTGTCATGAGAGTTCAATCGAACAAGTCCAAGAATTAACCGACGAAGTAAACGCAAGCGTTTCATACCACTTGTTTTGCTAAGTCGTTTAATAGGATTTCTCATACGAATGAGGTAAAGGTTTTTATATACTAATAGATTGGAAAACGGATTTAAAAACGAGCTTTGTATTAAAAGTAAATGTGAAATCATTTTTTGTGAAAGAGTTTGAGTATTTACTACTAGTATAAAAACCTTTGTATTTTAAAGTGACAAATCATAGAAACGATTGTAAAAACAATCTATCACCAAAATCCACATTCGACGACGTGAATTAAAACCATAAAAATCGATATCAAATCCATCAAATGGATATTCCCAAAAATCCAGAAAAGAAGTCATCAAAGTCGATAATAAATGACAACAACTAACCGAATCAACAAAAATCGATAAAAATTGGAAATCCACTCAAAAACAGGCAAAATAGGCAAAATTCAATAGGACCAGACGTCTGACTGGTTTAACCAGACGTCTGACCCTGGGTTTTGCCATTTTATTTTATTTTTCATTTTTTATAATTTTTCCAAAACCCCCTACTAGACGTCTGGATTTTTCAACCAGAGATCTGGTTGCTTGGACCTGGGCAGAATTTGCCTAGGCCAATAATGGCCAAATCAATTCGGATGCGATCGGACGAGCGATGAAGGCTAGGGATTTATGCCAAACGACAACCCATCCCTATAGGCTCTTCGATACACCCCAAATAACATGTCCAAACATCCAAGATAGAATTTTTAAAGGTTTTGACTTCAAAATACCAAAATTGGAAAATTCACTAAACTAATTAAAATCAAAAGCAATTAAACATGAAATAGATGTTAGGAATTCATACCTAACAACAATGAAAGCTATAGACATAGATGTGAGTTCAAGAACTCACCTTTAAACTCAAAACAAGGAATGAGAAGCTCTAAAACAAGGAAAGATCAATTCCTCTTTAACTACACTTCAAAGATCTTCAATCTATTATTACATGCAAAGATTTCCTAAGTTAGGTTATAGGAAATTCTGAAAATTGAAGAGAGATTGATATGGAGAAGTTGAAGAGGATGCTTACCTAAGCTTCTCTTTGATTTATAACTTGAATTTGAATTCCTAAGAAAAGCTAGGGCTTAGGAATTTTAATTTCCTTTCTTTTCCTTCAATTTTCCTTTTGCTTGAGAGTGTTAGGAAATTATGAAAGGAATGAATGAAGAGGAGTGGAGTTAGGGTATTTGGTAGAGGAGTTTGGGTTATCTTGTTGGGTTGGTGGGCTAGAACCAAACCCAAAACCCAAACGAAATACCAAAATCCTAATCAACTCCAAACATATCGATGTTTATACTTAAACAAGTTGTAAACGTCGTTTTAAAATCAATGGAAGTGGTCTCGAGTCCGAATTCAACTGTTTACAAAATATCACATTTCGGACTTTAATTCAACCAACGATGCTATATTTAAATAAAACATTTAAATATAAAATCATAAAATATGCGAGTTGTTACATCTTTCATAAGAACGACACCAAAACCAGCACCGCATGCATTGGTACACACGGTAAATGGTTTGGTACCATCTTGGATAACTAAAACATGAGCACTCGTCAATAACTCCTTCAATCTAATAAATGCCGCTTCACACTTTGGGCTTAAAGTACAAATTAGATTCTTCTTTGTCAAAGGGGTCAGAGGTGCTGATATCTTCGCAAAATCCTTAATAAATTTCTGATAAAATCCAGCTAAACACAAAAAACTATGGACCTCCAAAGCGTTCTTCGGTGTCTTCCAATTTCTAACTACCGCCACTTTCATTAGGTCCACTGCTAATCGACTCGCTGATACTACATGCCTAAGGAAACGAACTTCATCTTTTCAGAAATGATATTTCAAAATTTTAGCCTTTAACTGATTCCTCCTCAAACCATCCATCACTTCTCTTAAATGCACTTCATATTCCTCTTCATTTCTGGAATAAATATGGATTTCATCAACGAAGACCACTACAAACATGTTCAATTATTTCTATAACAACTTGCACTCTAGAAGGCCTGGATTTTTCGCAAACATGAAAACCCGGGTCCCCTAAAATATGAAGTGTTGGTTTGGTATCCAGGAAAACAGAAATTATATTAGAGCACTAATGGTAATAACTCACAGTAGAAATAAGTAAATATAATAAATCATAATAATCACTGACCTAGAAATGACATCTCAAATGTCAAGTGCCTTAGCTAGACAACTGCTCCGAACAATACCAGTACTTGCCCTTCTAAATCCCGTGGGTTGTAATGAGGAGGGGGTCAGAACAACGTTCTGGTGACTGGTAAATTATACATCTTATACATAACACTAGCTTATGCCAAATTTTCACCATTTCCTGTTATGTTAGATCTATCATTAGTCGCTACGACTCCATCACTGCGTACGAACCGTTCCCATCTAGCTCCCGTAGACTTATATATGTATGTATATATGTATGTATGTATATCCCATCGTCCGCTAATGGACCAAGATACTATCCCCACTAGTATCTATTGCTCAGCACCTCGTAAGGATCTATCGCCTCGCTGCATCATGATCATCGAATCACTTGAGGAAACCCTATATTGCTCACCGACGACCTTTACTTCATTAGGTCCTATATTCTTCGGGGATTTTCACCTTTATCTGTTTAATATATCGTGGATTTCCGTCCCCACGCACCTCCACCCCGTCCATGTTTTAAAAGAATACCTATATGGGTTACCTAGCCTTGCCCTATCAAACAAACTAATAAACAACTGTAGTGGTGCATAACCCAACTGAATCAATCCCGGTAGGCGGAAGAGATCAGTTAGGTGTAACCTTGTCCTTCCCGTTGACCGCAAGGAACCGATGACGAGCTCGCTAAATATGCAACTCCTATCATTGTTTTGGTACCCACGCACGCCATCCCTACGCACCCTGTTGCATAAGTCTGATCCCACCAATCGTCCATTTAGATTGCCTAGTGCAATTTAAGCAATACCATCCTCTAAACAAATTTGAAGCAGAATACTCTATAGTGTTTGTACAGTCTCGTCATCCGCAAAAGGTCCTGGTGCCTACAATTCGGAGGTTCCGTTCACTAACATAACTTGTGGGTATCCCTTCATCTATACGCAAGCGTATACTCTCCACGGGTCCTACGGTTGAATATGCTTTAAGCTCTTCGACCTATTCTAATGACTCTCAATGTCATTTTCTTTCTATAACTTATATATTAAATTATAACTAACCACACCCGCCATAAATGCATATCCGATGCCACTTATAACATATGTTTTATATTTATATATTCTCATTTTTTCATTATTTCTTTCATTGCCTCTATAAGTCTTGTAGTTGGCTATAAGTCTTATTTTACTATGTGTTTAGCCTTTCCTTCTTCAAATTCATTTACCGCTTCCTTTTCAATTCTTTAATACCGTTGCCTTTTTATTTATTGGTTCCAACTAACATTTCTATTCCGATTACATTCTCAATTCTTTTTCTTGCCTATATCTCAAAGCCTCTTTCTTTCATTTTAATTGGTATTCGTACTTTATTCACGACTTAATGTTTAACTTTTGGGATTTACTATATTTTAATATATTGGAACTAAATTTTTATTCAATATATGTTAACGAAGTAAATTTCCATATCCTATCAAAAGAAGAGATGTTTGTGCAGGGTTTGTAATTACAAGGAATTTCTTTTCTATTTTCCTTGAAATAGAGAATATAAAACACATAGATTTTTCCTTGTTTTATACATCTCTTTCCTTTTATTTTCACATATACATTTCTTGTTATTCCAAACATCACACTTTTGTTTATTTTGAACTTGATAATATGCAAAAATTTACTTGTAACAATCCAAGTTCCAACATATTAAAATATCACAAAAACCCCAACTAATAGAATGAAGTTTATTTCAACTTAATTTATGCCCGATAAAATAAAATCAAGTTCCTAATCATTATGCATTCATTATGATTTTATTTATTCCAATTGTCGTAAAAATAACAATTAAATCTAATCATTTTGCAACTACAGAATTAAATCTAGTCATTACGCAATTACAGAAATAAAACTAATCATTACGCGATTGCAAAATTAAATCTATTCATTACGTATTTACATGGCAAGTTTCATACCTTCAAATTTTCATAATTAAGAATTTATTCACAACTTAAAATTCAATTCACATGCATATATGAATAGGTTCGCAACGATATAATCTAGTATCATATAAAAATATATAATATTCCCACTCACCTTTTATTAGCGCTCCCAAATCTCTAGATCTAATCCAGATCTAAACCCTATTATTTGTATTCACCACTTTTGACTCCCTATTTGGATCCACAAATTACATTTGTACAGATCTATTAGAATTTGGATTAAAGAGAAGAGATTTAGATTTATTAATTAGAACCAAATCTAAAGTTTACCTTCGATATAGCAACTTGATTTGAACCTACTTCCTATACTCTATCATTTTATATTCTTCTCCAAATTGTATCCATGAAATCTAGATCTAATTCTGTGTATTTAGAGATTTTGAAGGAGAAAGGAAAATGGCAGAGCCTCCGCGCTCATTAGAAAAATAATGAGTTGGAAGTGAAACTCTAGGTCCTAATTTATAGAGGTTCAAATCAGCGCTAACCGTCGGTGTGCCACATGGCCAAATCTCACTGCCGTGTTCAAAAAGTAATGAGTCGACCGTTCAAGCCCCTAGGTCGACCGTCCATGGTCAACCCAGGCATAGTCACAGTCGACCTGGGCAGTGAGGTTTTGGTGAATTTGGTGTGTTCTCTTATTACGTTGATTTCTTACCTTTAATATCCAATTTACTTAATTAGCATTATCTTATCTCCTATTTGTAATTCTTAAACGTTAAGTAACAATTAAGTTTAATGGCATTAATTAATCGTTAATTAATTTCAAATTATTTCCTTAATTACATATATAATTATTTTCGGTTATAAAAATTCAAACGCTGATAACTGTTTCGTTTGAACTCCTACCGGAAAAGTTTATATATGAAAATTCATCAGAAAATTGCCGCGAACATAATGGTGCAAGTTTCATAGCCAAATTATGACATTTGTAAAAAATATATTTTTCATTGTTTATTATTTATTAATTAATTTTGTTTTAATTAATTGACGTAAAAACGCGGGTTGTAACATGCCCCCCTTAAAAGAATTTTGTCCCCGAAATTCTATAAGGGTTCGATCATGTAAACCATTGCACATCCATTCTACACTAACAATCAATTAGTGTTCAACCAATTTTACAACTATCCATGTACATGTGCACAGTGCATCACAATACATATGATATGCATGAACAATAATTACTAATTGGCGCCTCCTATATGAATGATTCTTTTTTAAATCTAAAAAACATGATGCTAACATCCTAAATATATTGGAAATTCTACATGAATGCAACTTTTTGAAAAATCAAAAACAATTTTTCGTCCAAATTTTCTCACACTTCTTAAATAGAAGCATAGTTCAACTAAATTTTCATCCAATTCCTACCATCTAAATTCCTAGCACAACATTGCTAAACATCTAATTTAGAAAAATTCAAATTTCTAAACCTATTTTCTTATGCTTGGAAAGGGTCTAGATGGAGTATTCCATATTTCCATCATTCTCTTGTGTAACCTCTTCCCACTGTACCTTGGGATCTACTCCTCTACTCCCAATCCTTTTCCTACTTTCCCAAATAAAGTTTGCATAAGTAACTTTTATTTTTAAAGTTAAAAAACATTGCTGTTTCAAAAATCATCCTTTTAAAAATTTTAAGTCATCGACAAGGTATACAGGGAAAAATGCTCCATTAGCAAAACAGCTTCCTTATCACTCACCGTACTGCAACTATTACTATGCAGTACAGTCTACACTAATAAGCTTACCGGCTATTCCCCAATGTCAGCATGCGATATTTCAAAATTTCTAAAATTCAAAATCCTTGGCTTTTATTTTTATTTTTTATTTCAAAGTCATATTATTATTTATAATGAAAACTTTCATAAATAATTTTTTAATAAAAGATTTCTTTTTCAAAATATATGTAAGTACATTTTATAAATAATTCTCCGCATTTCTGATATCAGGGTTTAGCCAACAATCCATCATCCATAATGGACTTCACTTAATTGCGCGGTGAATTTTCAAGTTCTTAAAACTTTTCTTTTATAGTAGCAACCAACAACCAAGTTCAATTATAAATTTCAACCTTTGAGGTGTAGGGACATTGACTCGTGGCTACTCAACATTCCTCCCCTGTCCTTCGCTTGCTGGAATTTAGTTTCCGGAAAATTTCTAATCTTTTCGAAATATACATTTTCAATTTAATTTTATTTAGTAGTTAGTTAAATAAATTTTCTTAATTTATTGTTTAACTTCCAGTTTCAACTATTTTCTTTTCCCTCGCATTAGTTAAATGGATTTCTCTGAAATTTCCTTTTTATTGCTTTCTCAAATAATCGGTGTCCACCTAGAAAACACACAAGAAGGAACATTTCCCTAAATGTACGCAGTTCATAGCAACAACTAATGTTTACAACCCACGAAAAGAAAAAACTAACACTGGAAGGAATCACAACACCACTAACTACTACTGCTGCTACAAGAACAGACCATTCTAACAAGCCATCCCTCTACAACAACCTTCATATCTTATCCTTCCTTTATTACTTACGATGAATAAGGTCTGTTCATTTCTTCCATTCCATACCGAATTATGGAATAACTATGCCTCTTCTCACTGCAATGGATAAGAAATACAACCTATGAAATCTTCATATTAAATGGCAACTAAGCTTGGGGAAATAACCTTCCAATCCCTCTCTTGTTTCCCCAACTTAAGTCTATCAATATCCTCCATGTGTGTTTACCCTCTCATTACCATTTGTTACAATCTTCTCTTAATCCCATTCTTTTGATAATATTCTCAATTTTTTATATTTCCTTTATCCATAAGCCTCCTACAAGCATATCCAAAACTTATAGAGGTGTACTTTAATATCCCTTTTATGGTTTACACACATATCAAAATAACATTCCTAGGCTCTTTCTAGTGTCCTCACACTCTACAGGGACTTCTTCTTACTGTTCCAAAAGTAGTCATTGCTATCTTCTTCATAGCCTTATTCTTTTCGCCGTCTTGCCTATGCACTAGTTCCTATCTACTCCATATTTAAAATTTTGGTTTGGTCCTTATCATTTTTTCTTCAAAAATTATAACTTCAAATTTTTGTGAAATAATCAATCCCAAAAGTCTTGCCTTTAAAAGTGCTACTTAGAAACTTCTATTAAATTCAAAAAAATACCTAACGTTTTTTATTGGGCAGAGTCTTTACTATCAGAAAAGGGGGACTTTTAAAAGATACCTAATTAAACATAATAATGGAAAATGTCCATTTTCCTTTGTTCTGCTTTTAATTTCTTATTCTCAATTTAGATTACTGGCATTGTTTTTTAATATAATTTACTGACACTACTTCTAATTACTACACTTTTTATTATACTTAACTATCCTATATTTTAAGGCGTTGGAACTACTTTTCCTCCAAGAGGAATCGTTAACGCTATATTTCTCTATGAATCGCTTAAAAGAGGATTCGTGTTTTGTATAAAATTAATGGGAATTTTATTTCATTTCTTTATTCAAATAGATGGTACAAAATATAGAATTTTCGATATTTCTTACATCTCTACCTTTGCATTTACATTCCTTATTATTTCAAACAAAACACCTTTATTTGTAACTTGATTGATTCATAGAAACTTATTTTGTTCTCTTCTATTCCAATGAATTAAGATATGTCAAATCCCAACCAAATTACAATAAGTCAAACCTCTCTTTCATTTATACTTCCTAACTTCCTACTACTCAATTATTCAGCACAAACCGCACTAATTCCAATTGTTTTTCCCTTAATTTACCATCCTGTTTTACTTAAAATATTGTAGTAGAGCCACTTACAACTGAATTTTTTAGACCCTAAGTCTTCTTTGCCGTGCCATTCACCCTAATCCGATTTATATACTACTCATATTATCCACCCATAAAATATTTAATATCTTAAAAACTTTCACTACATAGAAAGATTCACGAGCTATCTTGCTTTATCACTTCTTTTCAAAGGAAAATTTCTTACAAAACCTTTATGATATATATATATATATATATATATTCTAATATTTATTTACTTTTCCATTAAAAGTCCTTTTAAAGTATACAATTTATACTTTTTCTCATTTTTCAAAAATTTCTTATTATTGGGTTGGACTCAAAGTGGACTTCTAGCTATTCTCTCAAGACATCCTCTTTCCAAATCCAAAAATCCAATCACTAATTAGGAGTGACCATTTCACACCTTTCTTTAGAAACTTCTCCATCTTTGACTATCTATAACATATTGGTTCTTATTTTCCCTTTATCTGGACCTATTATACATCATCAATCGACAATCAAAATGAGGATCAACAATCATTGGGCTATCAAGGCCTGACTAGGGAGTCATGTACCATCCAGTTTTAGGGATATTCCCTATGCAACTACTATATAGAAGGAATTCTTAGGATTTTAGCATATATTACATTTATATTTATAGACAAAATATAAATACGTTCACTCTACGTTTCCTAATCTTTCAAGAATCGACTAACCTATACTTTGATACCAAACGCAACAACCCGCACTCCAGTGGATCCAATTTTTTGCAAACCCGAAATCCCAGGTCCACTAAAATACAGATTGTCGGTTTGGTATCCTGCAAAAGGGAAATTATATCTGAGCACTAATGGTAATAACTCACAGCGGAAATAAGTAAATATATTAGTCATAATAATCACTGTCCAAGAATTGACATTTCAAATGTCAAGTGCCTCTCCAGACAACTGCTCCAAACAATACCAGTGCCCGCCCTTCTGAATCCTGTGGGTTATAATGAGGATGGGGTCAGAACAATGTTCAAATTGCTAGTAAATTATACATCTGATACATAACATAGCTTATGCTGATTGTTCACTATTTCTTGTTATGTTAGATTTTATCGTTAGTCGCTACGACTCCATCGCGGCGTATGAACCATTCCCATCTACCTCCCGTAGAATTATATATATATATATAAATATAAATATATATCCCATCATCCACTAACGGACCAAGATACTATCCCCACTGGTATCTATCGCCCAGCACCTCGTCAGGATCCATTGCCTCGCCGCATCATGGTCAACGTATCACTCGAGGAAATCCTATAGTACCCACCGACGACCTTTGCTCCATTAGGTCCTGTATTCCTTGGGGATTTTCACTTTTGTCTACTTGATGTATCATGGATTTTCGGCCACACACACCTCCACCCTATCTGAGTTTTGAAGGAATCTCTGTATGGGTTAACTAGTCTTGCCCTATCAAACAAACTAACAAACAACTATGACGGTGCATAACCCAACTGAGTCAATCTTGGTAAGTGGAAGAGATTAGTTTGGTGTAACTCTGTCCTTCCCGTTATCCGCAAGGGACCGATGACGAGCTCGCTAAATATGCAACTCCTACCCCTTGTTTTGGTACCCACGCATGCTAGCCCATCATGCCCTGTTGCAAAAGTCTAATCCCGCTCATCGTCCATTTAGATTGTCTAATGCAATCAAGGCAATACCCACCTCTAAACAAATTCGAAGTAGACTACTCTATAGTGCTTGTATAGTCTCACCATCTGCAAAAGGTCCGCCTGGTGCCTACAATTACGGAGGTTCTGTTCCAACCACTAACATAACTTGAGGGTATCCCTTCATCTATATGCAAGTGTATACTCTCCATGGGTCCTACGGTTGAATATGCTTTCGCACTTCAACCTATTCTAATGACTCTCAATGTCATTTTCTTTCTATAATTTATATATTAAATTATAACTATCCACACCCGTCTTAAACGCATGTCCAAGGCTACTTATAACATATGTTTTATATTTATATGTTCTCATCCTTTCATTCTTTCTTTCATTGCCTCTATAACTCTTATAGTTGACTATAAGTCTTATTTTACAATGCGTTTAGCCTTTCCTTCTTCAAATTCATTTACCTCTTCGTTTTCAATTCTTTAATATCATTGCCTTTTTATTTATTGGTTCCAACTAACATTTCTAGTTCCATTTCATTCTCTATTCTTTTTCTTGCCTATTTCTCAAAGCCTCTTTCTTTCATTTTAATTGGTATTCGTACTTTATTCACGAATTGATGTTTAACTTTTGGGATTTACTATATTTTAATATATTGGAACTAAATTTTTATTCAATATATGTTAACGCTGTAAATTTCCATATCTTATAAAAAGAAGAGATGTTTGAGCAGGGTTTGTAATTACAAAGAATTACCTTTTTATTTTTCCAGAAATAGACAGTATAAAACATAGAGATTTTTCCTTGTTTTATACATCTCTTTCCTTTTATTTTCACATGTGCATTCCTTGTTATTCCAAACATCACACTTTTATTTATTTCAATCTTGAAAATATGCAGAAATTTACTTGTAACAATCGAAGTTTCAATGTATTAAAATATTACGAAAACTCGAAATAACAGAATGAAGTTTATTTCAACTTAATTTATGTCCGACAAAATAAAAACAAGTTCCTAATCATTACGCATTCATTATGATTTTATTCATTCCAATTGTTGTAAACATACCAATTAAATCTAATCATTTTGCAACTACAGAATTAAATATAGTCACTACGTAATTACAGAAATAAAACTAATCATTATGTGATTGCAGAAATAAAACTAATCATTACGTATTTACATAGGCAAGTTTCATATCTTCAACTTTTCACAATTATGAATTTATTCACAACTTAAATTCAATTCGCAAGCATATAGGAATACGTTTGCAACGATATAATCAGTGTCATATAAAATATATAATATTCCCACTCACCTTTTATTAATGCTCCCAAATCTCTAGATCTAATCCGAATCTAAACCCTATTATCCGTATTCTCCACTTTTGACTCCTTATTTGGATCCACAAATAACATTTATGCAGATCTATCGGAATTTTGATTAGAGAAAAGAGATTTAGATTTATTAATTAAAACCCGATCTAAAGTTTACCTTCGATGTAGCAACTTGATTTGAACCTACTTCCTATACTCTATCCTTTTCTATTCTTCTCCAAAATGTATTCGTGCAATCTAGATCTATTTTCGTGTATTTAGAAATTTTGGAGGAGAAAGGAAAATGGCAGAGCTTCCGCGCTCATTAGAAAAATAATGAGTTGGAAGTGAAGCTCTAGGTCCTAATTTATAGAGGTTCAAATAAGCGCTAACTATCGGATGAAATTGTATTAGATCTGGGCCACACGGCCAAATCTCACTGCCGCATTCAAAAAGTCACGGGTCGACCATACAAGCCTCTAGGTTGACTTTCCATGGTCGATCCAGGCATGGCACGGTTGACCTGGGTAGTGCAGGTTTCGTGAATTCGGTGTGTTCTCTTACTATGTTGATTTCTTACCTTTGACATCCAATTAACGTTATCTTATCCCCTATTTATAATTCTTAAACATTTAGTAGCATTTAAGTTTAACGACATTAATTTATCGTTAATTAATTTCAAATTATTTCCTTAATTACATATATATTTATTTCCGGCTAAAAAATTCAAACGCCGATAACTTTTTTGCTTGAACTCCGATTAGAAAAGTTTATGTATGAAAATTGATCAGAAAATCGCCACGAACACAATGATGCAATTTTCATAGCCAAATTTTGACATTTCAAAAAATTCCATTTTTCACTGTTTATTATTATTAATTAATTTCTATTTTAATTAATTAACGTAAAAACGCGGGGTGTTACGGTTTCTAAAATACTCTACTCATCAAATTTACAAAATATGCTGGTGCATTCGTCAATCCAAAAGGCATCACCAACCACTCAAACAATCCATCAGACAAATGAAAAGCAGTCTTCTAGATGCTATCTTATGCCACCTTTAATTGGTGAAATCCAGTTGACAAGTCAAACCTTGAGAAATTTTTTGCCCCCACTAACTGATGACGAGGTCATCAATACGAGGCAGTGGATAACAATTTTTCTTCGTCAGCTTGTTTAGTTCTCGATAATCATTGCATAATCAGAGGGAACCATCTGCCTTTGTAGTGAAAATGACAAGCACTCCCCATTTCGAAATGTTCCTCCGAGTAAAACCCTTCTGCAACAATTCAGACCTTGCTTATCCAACTCTTGTCTTTCCTTCGGTGCCATATGCCTTAGAGACATTACAACTAGTCTAGCATCTTTCTCGAGATCAATATGAAATTCATTTTCTTTTCGAGGTGGAAGATAAAAAATTTCTATAAAAATATTGGGATAGTCTTTCACTACATGTATACTCAATAGCTCTTCGTGTGATAGGCTAAGCAAATACAAATAAGTACCCATAACTGAAACATCAAGTTCATAATATAAAATCAAGTCAAACTCATTAGCTTTCCTCAATCTAACCATCCTCCTATCATAATCCAAAACTATCCCTTAGCGAGACATCCTGTCCATCCCAAAATCCATCCGTACTTCGAAAAGTTCATTATATATTCATCGCAAAGAAACTCCACACCGCGAATGACGAACTGCTTTTTATTATGCCCTACTTGTGGTCCATTTCCTTTACGTTTTCCCTACCAATGTCCTTCTCCTTCCTTAGATTGATCCTTAATGAAAGTTCTATTTAAAGAATTCAGCAATGCTGCCTTTACCAATCCTTCAAACATAGATCCAAATGTATCTGGTTTAATGCTAACTCCCTCAAAAGTGAATTTAATCTCTTTGCGAACTTTAGCAACTTCTTCGCCAGAGTGTTCACTAATTCGAATCCAACTCGGGCCAACTCAATAAACTGACAGAAATATTCTCCAACCGACATTTCTTTTAACTTCAAATGAATAAACTTTTCCAATAATAAATCCTTCTCGGCACCGAAAAGAAACTTCGTCTAAAATCTCGACTTAAACATCCTCTATGTAATAGTGTTCTCGTCCACTTTAGTTGTCACTACGTCCCACCAACATGCTGCTTCACCCTTCAAATGCCAAGAAGCTAATTATCTCTTCATCACATCACCAAGTCCCAATAAGTTGAAAATCTTCTCATAATTAATAAGCCATGCCCAAGTCACCAAGTATAGTTTCATCCCATCAAATGGTTTTCCACCAAGGCTGGAGAAATCCTTACACAACTTAGGAAAGTTAGCATTTGGTGGTGCTGGTGCTGGAATCACACTTGGATTAGCAGTTATTTGGGTTACTGTGGGTTCAGTGGGGATGGTACTAGCTTGGCTCGTCGCTTGGAGGTAGTGCCTGAACCATACTAGAATATTAACTCCAAGAATATCCAGTATGTCTACACGGGTGCTAGTTCCCGCTCTGGTTCCCATCCCAACAACATTGGATGCATTAGTCTTTGCTCTAGTTGAATTACTCATATTCAACTATCTGAAAAGAAAATTGGGACTCATTAGCAATTCCCTAGTAGATAGTGAATAAAACTAGAACATTAAATGGGTGTGTGCATATGTACTTTTCATCTATTCCTACACACACATGTATCTAGTAGAAAATACAAATACGCTCTCTTAATACATTTCTAATTCATATCCTAGTTCCGAACCTATGCTACGATACCAAATGTAACAACATGCCCTTTTGACTATTGACCTGATGCCCGAAACGACGTCAAACATCCGAGAACCGAAAAGACGAGTCGTTGGTAAAAATATATAATATAAGCAACTAAGACAAGCTGCTTTCAAAGTCTCATAACGGAATGAATAAAATATAATGCATAATCAATATCATAGTCACATCACCGTAACGTGTCTAAAACTATCAAATACACGTGTCTGACAAATATAGATAAACCCAATACCAAAGATACCGAATCGACTCCAAATACAATACTAATAACTCCACTTATACAACACATTAATAAATACCCGCCTCTAGTACCATCTCATCACTGTACTCCATTAACCTAGATATATGTATAAAAATAAAAGTAGGAGTAGGTTAGGCATAAGTCCGGTGAATCAACTATACTATACTCTACATATACTACAAAATTAATAATATAACATGTAAACACCTTCACCTCTATATCCATACTATCTAGAGTATTACTAAGTAATACTTTCAAATAATACGAAAAATGAGGCGATGTGGGGTACACATATGAATATTTCCTTGGGCTAATATTGGAACATATCAAAGATAAGGAATATAACTCACCACAAAATGTACACAGTATCGGCACATAGAAATAAACATGTATTCTTCTAGGATAGAATAATACATAATATATAGAAAATAACAGAGAACACAGAACTAGAATCGCAACAATAATATAAAATATACAACATATGTTCAATATACATCACAATGATATACACTTAAGAGACTCTACAATACATGATGATAATATACAATACAAAATATCTAGTCTCCTCTATGCCAAAAATACAAGCTGGTCTCACTGTCCTTGAACCTAAAATGTCTCAGACTGACTCGAGTATTATATAATTAGCACACTGGTCAGACTATGTCTAAAATGTAGATGTCATAATACAGTAACAACTATCATGATATAATAACCCATCTATGCCATACACACATCATCACCCAAGTAACATATTCAAATTATGTGTTATATAAATTAGTGTCCAATGGATAAAACATCCAAATATACAAACACCATAATACAAAAATAGTCGTCAAGTAAAATTGGACTAGCTCACAAAAATGTCCAAGTATAACTCTCAAATAATAACGAGATCGACTTTCCTGGATCTGTCATAACCATATAAGGAAATCCATAAGCAATCATGCATCAAACATACAATTGGCGACACTCACTTGTAGAGAACGGTTGGCGACACACGCCTATAAAAGATAATTGGCAACACATGCCAATGAATGGTGATCGGTGACACACACCAATAAAGGATAATAGGCGACACATGCCTATGAAAGTTAATTAGCAATACATTCCAATGAATGGTAATTGGCGACACACACCAATGAAAGATAATAGGCAACACACGTCGAAGAAGGATACGGGGATTGATCATATACTGGATATAGTCTCAGGTATAATCATAGCTCTCAAGTAAGGAGTATAAATAATATATATATCTATCTATCACACACGCTAGAACCAGACGGGAGACCGACAGACACATTTGCTCCATAAGATTATACACATGATTAGTGAACACAACACATGTGTTCTTTTAACACTGCTCCTACAGTCTTAGTTACCTCGATGGCCATCGTAACTTATATCCATCAATGTGCTCGACTATGCGAGGACTCGGTCATTACCCTACACATGCCCCTAAATGGTAATAAACTATTGGCCTAAATGACACAAAGGGTTATACATCACCGACACACGGCTTTATACATCGCCTACACACGGCTATAAAAAAAGGTGTCACAGATCCTAGGCACGACCACCGCAATCTGGCCGCTACGATGGATGCTAGCCAATCTGGTTCAACTTACGTACCATAAAGGAAGTCAGACAGTAACATAAAAACACACGCGATATACTTATATATAGATGTTGGTTGACACAAAGCACATATACATATCGACACACGACACTATACATATGCTGACACATAGCTAAATACATTTATGGCACACAACTCCATACAATTACCGACACACAGCTAAATACATGACTCACTGCAGCGAGCCCCATTATACGTAACAAATCCCCGTATGAGTGTCATTCATGGGCAAAGAATAATTGGATAAATTACACAATGACATCCCATACCGTCGTATGTTACTAGTCCATTTATTCAAAACTCATATGTCACACTCTCTCCTCCATAGTATTCCATATAACGAGTCCAAAGAATAATCAAAGAAATATTACCAATGCCCCAACCTAAACGGTACTACAACTCTGTCTATTCTAATTTCTCGCTACACAGAACTAAAATCATCATAAATAAAATTATACCAAAAATAGAAATATCACGAAATCATATAAATGATGTTATCATCGTATCATATTATAATCACCAATCAATCTAATATCAATGGTAAATCATTCATGACATTTAAAATCAATATAATAGAGAAAGAAATTAGAAATGTGAAGAAAACGAATTTAATCGAATATGTAGAACATATATTTATTATTCTTATTCAAACTTATTAATTACAAATTATACTTTAAAATACTTAAAAATATTAATTAGAAAATCATTTCTTACTTTTTAGAATTTATATAAACTTTTAACTAATTATTTAATACCAAATATAAAATTTTCCTTTAATAAATCAATGGCTTTAAATATATCTAAATACTAAATTTTAAATAAAACATTTCTTCATAAAATTATGTATTTACTTTATACAATTACTCATATTTATTTTCAATGCAAATATACTTCATTTACTATTAAAATATACAATTACAAAAAATAGTATAACACGGGACTCAAACCTTGGTGGGTCGTACAACTGAAAGTTTACTTGTAGTGGTCGACCGGTTGGAGCTTAGGGGGTCAACCTCTAAACCCACTCCCTATTACATATTCCACTTAATCATTCGGGCTATTTTCGACCTCTAACCACCTCCTCCTAGCGGTTAACTCCTCCTAGCCGAGGCACAAGATACACACACACACATATAATTTTAGCAGAATGGGCTACCGGTCGACCGGTCAGCCGTCGACTAGTAGACTTACTGGTCGCGTGAACCTAGAGCAAACTTCTAATGATTGGCTCCATCTATGACCAAATTCATGCACCATACTTTACCCATCTTCACCGATTCAATGTATTCAACCATATTTAGTAATACACCACTCAAATATCAACATAAATGATAATTTAGAACATAGATTTGTGAACGTTTACTCACTTGTAAGCATCTTCATCTTCTCCCTCTCTAATCGCATGCTCCTAGAACCTATCGCTACAACAAAAACTCAAATTCCTTCACACCATAGGCGCATATGAGTGTCGAGATGCATAATCCAAACTTGGGAATTTATTACAAATTATTTTATTTGTTTTTAATTTTGATCGGAAGAAGATTAAGTTCACGGGAAGGAGGATAATGATAAAGGGGAGTATACATGAACATTTTATTGAAGAGAAAAAATGTAATGCCCCACCCCGAGACCCACCTTAGCAAAGAGAATTAACAAGTAATTCTGTCTACTAAAGCAGAGAATAGGGCTGGTTAAGGGCGACCATCTATAATTTTGTCTTAAACATCTATTGAATACGTCGATAAATGCAATATAATTTTTTTTTTCAACTCAAGTGGATCGACATACCTTGTAAATGCTTAATCCAAAACTATAGGTGGCTAACGGATCTATCAAAACAAAATACAATAACTGAATGTAAATCACATCACAGAACAATAACCTACATCATATATATACATATATGTTGATACATGTTCAGTACAATACAATATGAATACAATAAAGGTGGTACTCAACCACACTATATATATCGAATCAAATGTAAATACATCAGAGTATGCAGAAGAAATCAACTACTCAAGCGATAGATAAGCTAATGTCCAACATCAACTTCAAGCTAAGCCCAATAGATGATACCTGAAACAACTCGGTCTGACCCGAGTATAAATACACGTGTCGGTCTAGCTACACAAATCAGTCAATATCGATAATATGAAGTAGAATGGATATAGTGATACTTCTTATCGAATGAGGAGAAGGATTATAAAACTCATAGCTCAACACTTAAGTAACAAATGCTACCTAAGTGACTAAATACCTCGAAAGAGGTAACTCAAACTCAATACTCAAATAAAACACAGGTGCCTCATATCATCGGCGATAACCCATAATGAACTCAAATTAACTCACATAAAGCTCAAGTAAAACCCAAATGGTTCGATGAACCATTACTCCAAAAAGGAGAAAACTCATCTCAATCACAAATAGAAGCCATGAAAGCAACACAAGATAACTCCATAAGAATGTGAGATCTCAAACTCATAAGTAAGCCAAGACGGCTAAATCTTAAACATACATCTCAATCTTAAAAGCTCATGGAACTCGATACGAATTCAAACTCATAAAATCTCAAACTCAATAAAGAATTCGATGCAAGTTCAAAACTCAGAAAATCTTAACTCTAATGCGCCAAAACGACGTACTCAAAACTTAGAAAACCCGGATTGGCCAGATCCCGGATTGCAATGCCGATGCAATGCTGCACGTGCTAAACTCAGACGGTCGAAGCCTCAGACAAGGTCGCTAACACCTCCTAAAGCAGCTCGTCCATGACAAGGTTGCTAACACCTTTCCAAGCCGTTTTGTCGGCCCTAACAAGGTCGCTAACACCTCCCAAAGCAGTTCGTCCTTATGACAAGGTCGCTAACACCTCTCAAAGTAGTTCTGCTAGGTAAACATCGTGAATGTGTCACAAACTCACGGATAAGAATCTGAAAAGTGTTAACGTGTGTCCCATACCACACGTTCGCACTTAGCGGTTTACTAGCCGCTAGTCGATGCCACACTAAGAACATCATAAAACTTAGAAAATCATATCTCACCTCCTCTCATTGGCGAGTGATAAAGAGACACCATACTTGTCTCATCTCATCGACAAGTATTAAATGGCATCGTAACTTGTCTCATCTGTAACGACCCACTATTTTGGACCATTCAAATCGACAATAATCCACACATGTCAGACTTGAATAATGCAAAATAACAGATTGTAATAAAATTTGGAGCAAATAGAATCATTCACAGAATCACAGACACAGAAATATCAGAATAACTCGCAGCGGAATTTAAAAATAACCATAGTGGTTCATGAAGCCACTAAATACATAGTCTCAAATCAAATACAAAATACATAGTCTGAAACCCAATACAGTTCTGAAACAAGTACAATAGAGATCCAAATACACAAGTCTCTAAAACAAAAGCTGAAATAAGGCAACTGAAACTGAAATAGGAAGATAACTAGATAAGCAGAATCTCCAGTGATTCCGAGCTCCAGAAAAGTGAAGTCCAAAGCTGTGAATACTCAGGCTGACCCGAGCGTAAAATAAAACATAACACTCGAGTCAGGATATACATACTTATACAATGTAAACCAACTCAAATGAACTGTAGTAAAGGTACAAGTAACTTAGAAGATGCTTGGGACCGCCCATCCTCTAAGGATCCGTTAAACTATCTACTATATAGTAATATTCGCTATTATAATAGTGTCTAAATAAGTAAAGTATAATCATATCGGAAAATAGCGTTAAGGGGATGGAGAACCTTAACGCGGTCGGATCTTAAAATCATAATCGTAGTAAAGCTCGATATGGTAGGTGACACGGCACAACTAGGCAATGCCAGGGTAGATATACCAATTACGCATCCGGACTAGTGGTGACGCATAGCAGCCACTACCGCCCACCTCGAACAACACTCCCAATCAAGGGTGGCCACCAAATCAATCACAAGTAATAGAATGGTATCGAAGAAGTGTGTCCGATAAGAGGTGCTACCTCATTGGTCCGTCAATCGCTCCTGTTTTAGCCACCTTATGCCAACTCACGGGAGTTGGGTTTACGTAACATACCTTAAGAACGTCGCCACCATCCTACTTCATTCTGGAATCTCCACCGCGTACACGGTTGTCAAAGTGGTTTTCGGTATCGACAGAGAGTATGTCCATATCCGATCCCGGTCTCTTTGCCAACCAATCGTTATTATAACCCGTGGTTATAGATTTAAAACAATTTATCAAATATACTTCGAATTAACCATTTTAAAACAAAGACATTATTCCTTAAACAAATATTAAGTTATTATATTTCAAAAATCTTACCTTTTCGTAGTTCACTTATTCACTTAAAACAATAACGTTAAGTTATATTTAAAAATAATTTTTATTCAACAAAACAACATTTATAACTGCTATAACAATTTAAATTTCAAAACAAAATTTATATTCAGCCTACTGCAGTCCTTAACAAGTGCTACAGTAGTCCTTTTATTAGTTCAGGTTCAGTTTCAGTTTCAGCTACAACAGCACTTACCAAGTACTATCATAGCCTTAGTTCATTTTAGTCTTTTAGTTCACTTATACAATCCACAGCACTTAACAAGTGCTACGGATTCTACCTAGTAAAACTTATAAAATCATACATTCAAACGTTCATTTAAATCCTTTAACTAATTTTACTTCGAAAGAAATTTTACAATTTAAAACCAAAACTTTCCAATTTGCCTATTACATTCATTTCCACATTTAAACTTAAACTCCATTTTCCACCAATTTAAACTAAATTTCATTTAAATTTATTTAACTTAAGTTTCCATCTTTCTTTTTTTTTTTTGTTTTTTTATCAAAATTTCAAATTTAGGTTTCGCTTTAAAATCAATATTCCTCCATTTATTTATATTTATCACATAGAAAAATCATTTCTATTTTTAAATAAATCTTTTAAAAATTCGGTTTAAATCAAATTAAATATTATTGCAATTCTTAAATGGTTTAAAATATTCAGAAAATACATAAAAATAACCACGGGTCTGTATAATATTTTCTATCCTAATTCAAGTGATACGGATACTATATCATTTCAATCCGTAATTTACAAAGAAAAATCCGGGTTTTATCATTTCAAACCCGCAATCCCAAGTAAATAAAATTAAATTGAAAATCGCTCAGGCCTATCATTTCAGCCCATAACGACCTTCCCTTATACTAAAGTCTGTTCGGGTATGTATCATTTCAACCCATAGTGATTCTATTCTACAGGGAACTTGCAGTGTGATTTAACAGAATAGAATAACAGAAAAATAAGAACAGAATATAACAGATGATACGATATGCAGTTTTTAACAATTAACATCAACTATAAATAAATCACAGGTAATTATAACAGCATTTATTTATTTATTTATTTCTACACATTCAGTTGCGGTCGTTTCACCAATTTCATATAAGTATGGATATTCGTGTGAGATTTACTCACCTCTACGGAGCTGGAGATCCGAAGAAAAAAAGGAAATACGATGTAAATCGAAAGCACGCGGATAGCACGATCAGTCGTTAGCGGATGCGCCAACTGGATTCAAACCAAAAGCACAATAAGATAAATTGACAAATCAAAGCATGCACGAATAACCATTTCCAATGAAGCCATCAACGAAAAGGAACAAGTAGAAAATCGACAAAATTTAGCCCGACCACTTTTAAAATTTGATTACAACTTTAGAATTTCAAAGTGACGCAAATGAAACTAAAACTTCACAAATACAAGTGTGGCAACACTTGTTCATTTTACAAACAAAAAAAACCGATCAGGCCCTATATTTTGAAAAAAATGCAGAAATGACAAAACAACCTTCTCAATAGGCAGGGCTCGGTGGTGACGTGGTGTAGGGTTTGGTTGCGAATCAGGGCGTGGGTGGTAGCTTGGGTACGGTGGCTGGCAGGCTGGTCTCGACTTGGAGCTGTGGCTTTGGCGTGGGCAAGGCTGACGTCCGGTGTAGGCTCGCTGCATGCATGGGTTACTGGCGAAGGCTGGTTCGATCAGGTGATGAGATGGAGGGCTGGGCATGGAGGCGGTTTCGTTCGGGTGACGGTCTGGGTTGGATGATGGTGGACTGACGCGGTCAGTGGGGTTTCGGCATGAGTTGGTGGCTGGTGGGGAAAGTGGTGACGGATCTGGGTTGCCGTGATGGTGGACTGACGCGGTCAGTGGGGATGTCAGGCGTGGGTGAAGGCTGGGGTTTGATCAGGTGACGGTTGGTCTCATGGTGGGTCAGGGGTAGAAGGCTGGTCTCGTGGTGGTGGTTGATGGATTCGGGCATGGAGGCGCGGTGGTGATGTCTGGGGTTGACTGGGGCATGGAGGCGGTGGTGATTGTCTGGGGTTGACTGGGGCATGGAGGCGGTGGTGATGGCTGGTGGTATGAGGCAGTGAAGGGGTGGCATGGGTTTGGGGACATGGGATGCGTGAAGGAGGTAACCGAAAATAAAGTTGACAGGTGTAAGAAAAAAAATAATAAAGAAAAAGGAAGAAGAAAATAGGGGGAGCATACCTTAGTACGAGTTCTCAATCAAAAGCTGAAGTGATGGAAAAGTTTGCTAGCGAAAAAAATAATAAGGCAGCTGTTCACAACTTGTATGGAGGAGGCAACGAAAAGTTTTGCAACGGTAAAGAAATAAAAGCAATAAATCATACTAAATATGCGAAACGTAAAGGAGGCCAAGTGGATGAATATTTTCACGCGTGAACGAATTTTGAACGGCTGAACACGAATTGCCAATGTCTCAAAAAAATCAAATGGACGGTGAAAACAAAAGAAATTATGAAACGCCCCAAATAACGTACAAATCTTCTTATTTCTTTTATTAAATAAATTTAATAAATTGTTATCAGTTTCTCAAAAATATAACGTATCTTTTAACCGGAATCTAAAAATAGTTATTATCATCACAAATAAGATTTATTCTAAAGTGAAGTTAATAACGGACAAAACGCAACGAAATGTAACGTTTTAAATTTCGTTTTATACCAATTTACTACACTTTATTTTTAACTCAATATTTAAAAATGTTTTATTTTTATTTAAAATTTCGTTTAAAATATCGGGCTGTTACACTCTCCCCCACTCAAAGCTTTTCGTCCTCGAAAAGGAACGAAGAAGGAAAAACAACGAAAGATAAGACAGAATAGTAAAGTACCTGAAATAAACAATTCCGGATTCGAGGCACGAATGCTCTCCTCCGTCTCCCAGGTGCAATCCCGTTCATCAGTGCTCCACTGCACTTTGACCAGGTTGACAGATTTTCTTCTTAGCTGCTTCGTACCTCGATCGACGATACGAAGTGGCTTCCTCTCAACAGTCAGATTTGGCTCAATATCCAAACTATCAAGAGCAGAAGGCTGAATAATAAGAGATGGATCATGCAGATAGCGACGAAGATGAGATACATGAAAGACGTTGTGAATTCCAGAAAATTTCTCGGGTAAATCCAGACGATAAGCAAGAGAACCAATTCTTTCCAAAATGCGGAAAGGGCCGACAAATCTAGGAGAAAGTTTTCCTCTACGACCGAAGCGAATAACATTCCTTAAGGGAGAGACCTTAAGGAAAACCAAATCACCAACAGCAAACTCTAAACTCCGTCTTCGCCGATCGGCGTACTTTTTCTGTCTATCCTGAGCAATCCTCATCTTTCTCTTAATCTCTTCAACTCTCTCTGAAGCTTCCAAAACCAATTCAGGACCAAGAACCAATCGATTACCAGATTCAATCCAACAAGAAGGAGATCTACACGGTCGTCCATAAAGGGCAGAAAATGGAGATGTCTCAATACTGGCCTGATAACTATTGTTATAAGTGAATTCGACAAGATGGAGATGATCTTCCCAAGATCCTCCATAATCAAGCACACAAGCACGAAGAAGATCTTCTAAAATCTGATTCACCCTTTCCGTTTGACCGTCGGTCTGTGGATGGTAAGCAGTGCTCAGATTTAGATGAGTACCCAAAGAATCCTGAAAGGCTTTCCAAAACCTACTAGTAAAGATAGGATCACGATCACAAACGATACTGAGAGGAACACCATGGAGACGGACAATCTCCCTCATGTAAATCTCAGATAAACTAGAAGCTGAACGGGTAGACTTGACCGGGATGAAATGAGCTGATTTGGTCAATCTATCCACAATAACCCAGATACTCTCGTTACCCCTTCTACTCCTCGGTAGACCATCAATGAAATCCATAGAAACTTGTTCCCACTTCCAATTGGGAATCTCAAGAGGTTGCAGTAACCCAGGGGTCTTCTGATGATCTGCCTTGACTTGCTGACAAGTCGCACACCTATTGACGAAAATGGAAACATCTCGTTTCATACCTTTCCACCAATATAACTTCTTCATATCCTGATACATCTTGGTTACGCCTGGATGAATAGAAAGTCTGGACTGATGATTCTCCCGAAGTAACTCCTGTCTCAATCCATCAACATTCGGGACACAAATCCTATTATTAATCCTCAATACACCCTTATCGTCAATCTGAGCTCCATTATCATCAAGACTACTACCTCTCACTCTACTTCGAACATTCTCCTTAATCAATCTAAGCATCTGATCTTCATCCTGTCTAGCCATAATACGATCCACAAGAGGAGAAGAAACAACAATCTGGCACAACAAAGCTTTCTTCCTACTCAAAGCATCTGCCACAACATTAGCCTTTCCCGGTGTATAGTTGATGTCAAGGTCATAAGAAGCAAGGAACTCTAACCACCTAACTTGTCTCTGATTCAAATCCTTCTGTGAGAAAATATACTTCAAAGACTGATGATCTGTGAAAAGCTCAAACTTGGTACCCAACAAATGATGTCTCCAAAGCTTCAAAGCGAAAACAACAGCAAGCAACTCTAGATCATGGGCGGCATAATTTACTTCATGGGTTTTCAACTGTCTACTAGCATAAGCAATCACTCTACCATCCTGCATCAGAACAGCTCCTAAACCTTCTCGACAAGCATCAGTGTATACCGTTAATCCCTCATCTCCATTTGGAACGGTAAGAACAGGTGCAGAAGTAAGCTTGTCTTTTAACTCATTGAAGGCGGCCTTACACTCGTTACTCCAAATAAACTTAGCATTCTTCCGAGTTAAAGCAGTGAGAGGCGCAGCAATCCGAGCGAAATTCTCAATGAATCTCCGGTAATAACCGGCAAGGCCCAGAAAACTACGGATATCAGTAGGAGTTTTAGGAGTTTCCCAATCCTGTACAGAATAGGGAAAAAGAAGGATAATAGAAAAGATAGAGTAAATTGAAATGAAACAATGAAAGAGAAGGAAAGAAGGACTTACATTGATCGCAGCGATCTTGACTGGATCAACTGAAACTCCATTACTAGAAACAATATGCCCGAGAAATCGGACTTCATCCTTCCAGAAGTGACATTTGGAAAATTTAGCTTTTAACTGATGCATTCGAAGAGTCTCAAGAACAGATTTTAAATGTGACTCATGTTCTTCTTCAGACTTAGAGAAGATGAGGATATCATCCACAAAGACTAAAACAAATTTATTAAGCACATCACGGAAAACACGATTCATCAAGTCAACAAAGAAAGCAGGGGCATTAGTCAAACCAAAAGGCATGACTAACCATTCGAAGAATCCATTTTCAGTACGGAAAGCAGTCTTAGGAATACTTTCCTCAGCCACTCTGAGTTGGTGAAAACCTGTGGCGAGATCAAGCTGAGAGAAAACAGTAGCACCATAAAGCTGATCGAACATGTCATTGATGCGAGGCATTGGGTATCTATTTTTCATAGTGAGTTTGTTCAACTCCCTATAATCAACACACATCCGAAGAGAACCATCGGATTTGGTGACGAAGACTACTGCAGCTCCCCATTCAGAAAAACTAGGTCTGATCAGACCCTTGGAAGATAGGTCTTCAATTTGTTTCCTTAACTCAACCTTCTCGCGGGGTGCCATTCTTCTAGGAGGAAGAACTATAGGTCGAGCTCCAGGAATGAGGTCAATGCGGAAATCAATTTCCCGCTTGGGAGGTAAAGCAGTAACTTCTCCAAACACATCCGGGTAGTGATTAACTACACGGGTCGACTGAAGATCATCAATAGAAGCATCCAGAGAAAAGATAAAACTACCAGCATAATCATGAGGCATACGGCCCTGAATAAGCAAAGAATTTCCTCGATCATCCTTAAGAGAAACAATTCGGGATTTACACGAGATACGGGCATCGTGTCCATCAAGCCAATCACTTCCAAGCAACAAATCAAAAGCATCAAAACCTAGGACATAGAAATCTCCAGAAAATTTATGACCAGAATAGAAGAGTCTCACTTGCTTACAAATCTTATCTAGATTTGCGGGACCACCAATAGGATTTGAAACACATAGAGGAACAGAAACATACTCAGGAGAAAGGAGAGTTTCAAACTTATTACACAAAACATCAGAAATAAAGCTATGCGAAGCCCCAGTATCAAATAAAACACGAACAGGATGATGAAATAAAGTAAAGGTGCCCTGAAGAGTACCTTGATCATCGCCAGGAGCAGGAGTAGGTGCAGGAGCAGGTGATGAAGCAGATGTGACAGCAAATACGCCAGATGGCCTTCCCTTCTGATATAAAGGACAGTCTTTCTTAAAATGACCCGGCTGAAGACAAACATGACAAAGATCGTTCCTGGTAACCTGGGGTGGAGGAACAGCAGCAACAGACGGATTAGGGCAACTATTGGCATAGTGACCCTTCTGGTCACATTTGAAGCAAGTAATGGCGGAAAGATCAATAGGGTGCCTCTGGGAAGGAGCAGATGCTGAAGATCCTAAGCCCGGATGTTTGAGCCAATTCTTCTTCTGCTGGTGGAAGTTGGGCTTTCTCTTCTTGGAATTAGCAGAGGAGGAATGAGATACATGAGCACTGGAAGCAGCAGGACCCTTGGAAGTAGGGTTCTCATAGCGAATAGCCATATCCATGAGCTCAGTAAAAGTGCCATGAACATGCGAAATAAGACGATCGTAGAACTCTGGGCGAGCTCCAGCAATGAACTTCTCATTTTTCTTTAGCTGAGTGTCGATAAGACCAGGACCAAAATTTGAAAGTTCATTGAACTTCCGTTCATACTCTGAGAAGGACATGGTACCTTGCTTGAGGTCCATGAATTCGCGGTAAAGCTGAGATTTTCCGGCTTCGGGCATCCATTTTGCCACAAAAGCCTCCCTGAAGGAAGATACAGAAACAAAACTTTTTTAGATAAATTGAAAAGAAAGGAAATGGGAAAATTCAAATTGACACACAGGATACCTGAACTGCTCCCATGAAAGGTCACCTTCGTTAGTGCGAGTCGTAACAGACTCCCACCAATCTAGAGCGGCCTCTTGCAGCTGCCATGCTGCTAACTGACGCTTCTGGGCATCAGTGATCTCTAAACCAGTAAAGATTCTTTCCAAACTTCTTAGCCATTGCTGGGCTTCGATGATACTTTCTGAACCGGTGAACTTAGTGCCACCGAGCTGAGAGAATTCCTTGCAAAGGACTGTAAACTTAACGGGTGCAACAGGTGGAGGAACTGGGGCAATACCACGACCCCTACCTCTAGCATTTCCACGATTCATCCTGGAAATATCAAGAATAAATTTAGGACAAGGTACAGAGAAGACAAAGATAAGTTAAGATAAAACAAGATAGGAACACTTGGGTGAAATCCTAATAACAAAATTCCTAACAAGGTAGATGCGGAAAGATGAAGTTTAGAAAATTTCTTCTTACAATCAAGAAAAATTTATATCAAAATAATCCTTGAAAAATTCATTTGAAAAATCATTTAAAATCATTTTATACTTTAAAAATACGTTCACTCACAAGGAAATGATTCTGAGTTTGATTTCACTCATTCTAGGGTATTTCTACCCTATCTCTAATGAGTTTTTGCTCCATAGGCTAAGTTTTGCCTAAAACCTGGCTCTGATACCAAATGTAACGACCCACTATTTTGGACCATTCAAATCGACAATAATCCACACATGTCAGACTTGAATAATGCAAAATAACAGATTGTAATAAAATTTGGAGCAAATAGAATCATTCACAGAATCACAGACACAGAAATATCAGAATAACTCGCAGCGGAATTTAAAAATAACCATAGTGGTTCATGAAGCCACTAAATACATAGTCTCAAATCAAATACAAAATACATAGTCTGAAACCCAATACAGTTCTGAAACAAGTACAATAGAGATCCAAATACACAAGTCTCTAAAACAAAAGCTGAAATAAGGCAACTGAAACTGAAATAGGAAGATAACTAGATAAGCAGAATCTCCAGTGATTCCGAGCTCCAGAAAAGTGAAGTCCAAAGCTGTGAATACTCAGGCTGACCCGAGCGTAAAATAAAACATAACACTCGAGTCAGGATATACATACTTATACAATGTAAACCAACTCAAATGAACTGTAGTAAAGGTACAAGTAACTTAGAAGATGCTTGGGACCGCCCATCCTCTAAGGATCCGTTAAACTATCTACTATATAGTAATATTCGCTATTATAATAGTGTCTAAATAAGTAAAGTATAATCATATCGGAAAATAGCGTTAAGGGGATGGAGAACCTTAACGCGGTCGGATCTTAAAATCATAATCGTAGTAAAGCTCGATATGGTAGGTGACACGGCACAACTAGGCAATGCCAGGGTAGATATACCAATTACGCATCCGGACTAGTGGTGACGCATAGCAGCCACTACCGCCCACCTCGAACAACACTCCCAATCAAGGGTGGCCACCAAATCAATCACAAGTAATAGAATGGTATCGAAGAAGTGTGTCCGATAAGAGGTGCTACCTCATTGGTCCGTCAATCGCTCCTGTTTTAGCCACCTTATGCCAACTCACGGGAGTTGGGTTTACGTAACATACCTTAAGAACGTCGCCACCATCCTACTTCATTCTGGAATCTCCACCGCGTACACGGTTGTCAAAGTGGTTTTCGGTATCGACAGAGAGTATGTCCATATCCGATCCCGGTCTCTTTGCCAACCAATCGTTATTATAACCCGTGGTTATAGATTTAAAACAATTTATCAAATATACTTCGAATTAACCATTTTAAAACAAAGACATTATTCCTTAAACAAATATTAAGTTATTATATTTCAAAAATCTAACCTTTTCGTAGTTCACTTATTCACTTAAAACAATAACGTTAAGTTATATTTAAAAATAATTTTTATTCAACAAAACAACATTTATAACTGCTATAACAATTTAAATTTCAAAACAAAATTTATATTCAGCCTACTGCAGTCCTTAACAAGTGCTACAGTAGTCCTTTTATTAGTTCAGGTTCAGTTTCAGTTTCAGCTACAACAGCACTTACCAAGTACTATCATAGCCTTAGTTCATTTTAGTCTTTTAGTTCACTTATACAATCCACAGCACTTAACAAGTGCTACGGATTCTACCTAGTAAAACTTATAAAATCATACATTCAAACGTTCATTTAAATCCTTTAACTAATTTTACTTCGAAAGAAATTTTACAATTTAAAACCAAAACTTTCCAATTTGCCTATTACATTCATTTCCACATTTAAACTTAAACTCCATTTTCCACCAATTTAAACTAAATTTCATTTAAATTTATTTAACTTAAGTTTCCATCTTTCTTTTTTTTTTTTTTTTATCAAAATTTCAAATTTAGGTTTCGCTTTAAAATCAATATTCCTCCATTTATTTATATTTATCACATAGAAAAATCATTTCTATTTTTAAATAAATCTTTTAAAAATTCGGTTTAAATCAAATTAAATATTATTGCAATTCTTAAATGGTTTAAAATATTCAGAAAATACATAAAAATAACCACGGGTCTGTATAATATTTTCTATCCTAATTCAAGTGATACGGATACTATATCATTTCAATCCGTAATTTACAAAGAAAAATCCGGGTTTTATCATTTCAAACCCGCAATCCCAAGTAAATAAAATTAAATTGAAAATCGCTCAGGCCTATCATTTCAGCCCATAACGACCTTCCCTTATACTAAAGTCTGTTCGGGTATGTATCATTTCAACCCATAGTGATTCTATTCTACAGGGAACTTGCAGTGTGATTTAACAGAATAGAATAACAGAAAAATAAGAACAGAATATAACAGATGATACGATATGCAGTTTTTAACAATTAACATCAACTATAAATAAATCACAGGTAATTATAACAGCATTTATTTATTTATTTATTTCTACACATTCAGTTGCGGTCGTTTCACCAATTTCATATAAGTATGGATATTCGTGTGAGATTTACTCACCTCTACGGAGCTGGAGATCCGAAGAAAAAAAGGAAATACGATGTAAATCGAAAGCACGCGGATAGCACGATCAGTCGTTAGCGGATGCGCCAACTGGATTCAAACCAAAAGCACAATAAGATAAATTGACAAATCAAAGCATGCACGAATAACCATTTCCAATGAAGCCATCAACGAAAAGGAACAAGTAGAAAATCGACAAAATTTAGCCCGACCACTTTTAAAATTTGATTACAACTTTAGAATTTCAAAGTGACGCAAATGAAACTAAAACTTCACAAATACAAGTGTGGCAACACTTGTTCATTTTACAAACAAAAAAAACCGATCAGGCCCTATATTTTGAAAAAAATGCAGAAATGACAAAACAACCTTCTCAATAGGCAGGGCTCGGTGGTGACGTGGTGTAGGGTTTGGTTGCGAATCAGGGCGTGGGTGGTAGCTTGGGTACGGTGGCTGGCAGGCTGGTCTCGACTTGGAGCTGTGGCTTTGGCGTGGGCAAGGCTGACGTCCGGTGTAGGCTCGCTGCATGCATGGGTTACTGGCGAAGGCTGGTTCGATCAGGTGATGAGATGGAGGGCTGGGCATGGAGGCGGTTTCGTTCGGGTGACGGTCTGGGTTGGATGATGGTGGACTGACGCGGTCAGTGGGGTTTCGGCATGAGTTGGTGGCTGGTGGGGAAAGTGGTGACGGATCTGGGTTGCCGTGATGGTGGACTGACGCGGTCAGTGGGGATGTCAGGCGTGGGTGAAGGCTGGGGTTTGATCAGGTGACGGTTGGTCTCATGGTGGGTCAGGGGTAGAAGGCTGGTCTCGTGGTGGTGGTTGATGGATTCGGGCATGGAGGCGCGGTGGTGATGTCTGGGGTTGACTGGGGCATGGAGGCGGTGGTGATTGTCTGGGGTTGACTGGGGCATGGAGGCGGTGGTGATGGCTGGTGGTATGAGGCAGTGAAGGGGTGGCATGGGTTTGGGGACATGGGATGCGTGAAGGAGGTAACCGAAAATAAAGTTGACAGGTGTAAGAAAAAAAATAATAAAGAAAAAGGAAGAAGAAAATAGGGGGAGCATACCTTAGTACGAGTTCTCAATCAAAAGCTGAAGTGATGGAAAAGTTTGCTAGCGAAAAAAATAATAAGGCAGCTGTTCACAACTTGTATGGAGGAGGCAACGAAAAGTTTTGCAACGGTAAAGAAATAAAAGCAATAAATCATACTAAATATGCGAAACGTAAAGGAGGCCAAGTGGATGAATATTTTCACGCGTGAACGAATTTTGAACGGCTGAACACGAATTGCCAATGTCTCAAAAAAATCAAATGGACGGTGAAAACAAAAGAAATTATGAAACGCCCCAAATAACGTACAAATCTTCTTATTTCTTTTATTAAATAAATTTAATAAATTGTTATCAGTTTCTCAAAAATATAACGTATCTTTTAACCGGAATCTAAAAATAGTTATTATCATCACAAATAAGATTTATTCTAAAGTGAAGTTAATAACGGACAAAACGCAACGAAATGTAACGTTTTAAATTTCGTTTTATACCAATTTACTACACTTTATTTTTAACTCAATATTTAAAAATGTTTTATTTTTATTTAAAATTTCGTTTAAAATATCGGGCTGTTACATCATCTCATCGACAAGTGAAAACATCGTGATGGTTCCTCATAAACCATAAATCTCAAAATATGAAATTATATACTCAAGAATTGCATTATATCATTGGCAAGTAAATATAACATTGTGATGGTTCTCATCGACCATACTCCTACATAGGAGATCTCAAACCATAATACTAGCCAAATATTAGCCATCTTAAATAATTCCAATAAATAGGAATTATAAAACTAAAAATACACCATAAAATGGCAAAATATCTCAAAATCAATAATCTCAAATAGCTTCGATCGTATGAGTCCGGAATTAACCGAAATAGTAAACGCACATGCCCCATACCACGTGTTTTACTTAATCGTTTAATTCTCTTTCCCATACATTCGAATAGTGTAAAAGTGTATGTTTTATATCTAAAATAGTTTACTAGAGAAAACAAGCTTCTAAAACTTTTTCCCGAAAAGATTAATAAAACCCATATTTGAAATTCCTTTATTACAGGAAATAAATAGGTTTATTTATATTAGAAAAATAATTTTAAAATACTATATAATAATAATTTGAAATGTCCATTTATTTCAAAAATTACTTCAAAAATGATTTAGTGAAAACCGTACTCGAAAACAATGAAAAACAAGAAAGATAACTCAAGACCGATAACTTGAGTTCAATACAAATTCAATTCAAATTTAACCCAAAATCAATTCAAATTCTATTTAAATTTGAATTTCAAATTATCCAAATATAGCTAGCCTATTGATAGGCATCATAGCTCTCAAAAATCTCAAAAACATCATCAAAACCGAAAGAGAATAAGAGTAAAAACGAGTTAATAAATTCTAAGACCAATGTTTGTTGTTGCTGTCATCTTGCTCTCAGGACAACAACATATAACCATAATTTCGACCGAGCAAACTTCAAAATTCCAGAAAACACAATGAATAAAACTTGTAGCACATGATCTAAGATTTTCGAAACATCTAAAATTATCAAATTCAATCAAGAAACGAAGAAGTTATGGTCAATTTCGTTTCAGCTTCAAGCACAGAGAAATATTGGTTTTGCTCTCGGGATAGCAGTAGAAAAATTAGATTTTGACATATCTAACTTTAAAATAAAAGAAAAATCAATGCATGAAAGTTTTAGTACATAATTTATGTTTTCTGGAACATCTAAAATTATTAAAATCGGTTAAGAAACGAAGAAGTTATGGCCAATTTCGTTTCAGCTTCAAGCATAGAGCAAATATTGGTTTTGCTCTCGAGATAGCTGTATAAAAATTCTATTTTGACATAGCTAACCTCAAAATTACAGAAAACGCAATAAATGAAAGTTGTAGTACATGATTTAAGCTTTCCGGAACATCCAAAATTATTAAAATCGGTTAAGAAACGAAGAAGTTAAGGCCAATTTTATTTCAGCTTCAAGCACTGAGCAAATATTGGTTTTGCTCTCGGGATAGCGGTAGAATTTTGACATAGCTAACATCTAAATTACAGAAATATCAATACATGAATGTTATAGTACATGATCTAAGCTTTCTAGAACATCCAAAATTATTAAAATCGGTTAAGAAACGAAGAAGTTATGGCCAATTTCGTTTCAGCTTCAAGCACAGAGTAAATATTGGTTTTGCTCTCGGGATAGTAGTAGAAAAATTGATTTTGACATAGCTAGCCTCAAAATTATAGAAAACTCAATGCATGAAAGTTGTAGTACATGATTTAAGCTTTCTGAAACATTCAAAATTATTAAAATCGGTTAAGAAACGAATAAGTTATGGGCAATTTCGTTTCAGCTTCAAGCACATAGCAAATATTGGTTTTGCTCTCAAGACAGCAGTGGAAAAATTCGATTTTAACATAGCTAACCTCTAAATTACAGAAAACTCTATACATGAAAGTTGTAGTACATGATTTATGCTTTCCGGAACATCCTAAATTATCAAAATCGGTTAAAAAACAAAGAAGTTATGGCTAAAACAATTCTCAGTAGCTAGATTTTGTGAGTTTATATACTCACCTTGCTGCCATAGATGATTACACAACGATTTGGAGCCAAAGATTGCAAGCTTTAGCCAAGAACAGAGCTTAGAAACCTGATAGACCTTAAGAAAGAAACATGCAAACCAAATAGATTAACAGAAACTCACAGTAAAAACCAGATTTTGATATGGAGAGGGGTTTTAGAAATGGATTACCTGAATTTAGCTCTTGAATTTTCATTTTTGAAACACAAATTTTCATTTTAATTTGATGGATTTAGCATAGAATTGGAGAAGGAAGGGAGGAGCAGCCAATAAAGGCTTCTGGATTTTTACAAAAGAGAATGAGAAAGAGTATACGTATAACACTCTTTTTCTCATTCCTTAATTACCTTTCTTAATTATAGGTTAGGCCAATCTTATTTGTTAAATGGACTTAAGCCCATGAATAAGAGAAATTAGCTTTATGTTAATATTTAGCCACTTAATACATTTACAATGCATACTTACAATTTCAAACCATGAATTAAGGCTTCATTTCATCTCTAAAAATTATAAAATTTTATATTCATGATAATAAAATGTCTTATACTCAAAATAAAAGATTATAAATATTATTAAAATATTTTATCATCATATTTCTCTATTTTTAAAATAAATAACAATTTTACATTTTTAATTACAAATCTCATTGTAATTAACATTATAACTTCCACAAAAATCACATTTTTGTGTAATAAAATTTTTATAACCCATTTCAAATATAATTTAACACTAAAATTATATTTTTAAACCCAATTCCATCATTATTTTAAATATATCTCATTTTAAAATTTAATTACTTATTTTAAAAAAATCATTAAAAGAAGTAAATAGCAATAATTTACAAAATTATTGCATTAACTTAAGTAAAACACATTTCCTCAATCTTTTAACTCAAACCATCTTAATAAAGTTTCCAAACTTCTATTTTCTCATTTCATGCTCAAATATATTGTTTATTCCCAATAAACAATTTACATTCCTCTTTAATGATTAATTTACACTATTAAATTATAACTGCCGTTATAATTTAATATTCTCAGGTAATCGCTAAAACCAGGGTTGTTACAAAAAACGTCTTGAATTAGAGACATCTGGAGAGTGGATTTGGGCTGAAAGATCTTGGGCTTGGGCTTTGTATACTAAAACAATTATTATTTTTATTAATTTTATTTTCATTTCTTTACGTATAAAACAAATTTTAATTTAATTCAAATTACAATAAAATTCCAATTAAAACTTATATTTATATTTCTTAAGCAATTACTCAATATAATAAAGTTCCGCAGGGTTTATTTTCTATATTATAACTAATTCAAAATTCACATATCACGTATTTATAATGCAAGCCCAATTATTACTCAATTACGAAAATTATTCTCTTTTAATATTTAAAAATCCATTTTAATCGATTAAATTACTGCTATTAATTTTAATTAATTATCCCTAAAGACCGGGTTGTTACGGACCTCCCTCAATAAAATTGCATCCTCGCAATTTCCTAGGAAGAATTTATAATAATGTTAATAATTCCATTATCAATTTATATTTAAATGCAAATAAAATAATCATTAAAACAAATCCCACAAAGCTCATATAATACAACATCAATTATTAATTTCCTTGGTGACTTCACGAAAACAAGGATTTATCTTCCCGTACACAACATCAGTGGTCAAGGGCTATGAGTCGAACAATTCAATTGGGATAATACCCATGCATCAAATTAAAGTATACAATTTAATTCATGGAATTTTTGGAAAACTATGTAATAAACTCTATGGTATAAATATATCCTGAAAATTCATAACATTCTATTGTAACATATAAACATATCTAATACAAACCCATACTATTACTTTATCAACAAACTTTTATAATTCACAAAATTCTTTAGTGAACTTTAAAGTGTAAAAACATCTTGCTATTATCTCTTTTGAAAACAATGGTGGAAAATAATTTGGAAATCTACTTTCTTTAAAACTCTTCTTGCTTTACTTTCCAAACTTCTAAAATACATTTCCATTGCACATAGGGAGGGAACCTAAAATATTTGTAAACTCAAAATTTCAAAATTTGAATTTTTTTATCTTTATAAGACAGATCCTTAAATTTATCTCAATTTCACAAAATAAACTTCAAAATATTGTAAAGCACTTAAAATAAAATTTATATCTTATTCTCAAGACTTTTCCAAAGTCGTAGATCATCAAAATATAGCATGGTTTTAATTTATACTTAATAACTTCAAACTTTGATTCACAAAATATTTTCCAAAATAAACTTGTATAACTCCTTCTAAATAATCTGTTACTTCCAAGGTACCCTTTACTGGAAAACTAAACATAATTCAACAAATTTCCACAACACTTTAATAAAAAGTTTTAACATAACATTCATAAATAAAAAAATTATTTCTCCTAGAAATACTCTTTCATATTCACAATAGTAAATCCATATTAATTTCTATCACATATATTCTCAATGTTCATACTTCAAAACTCATTTTGCCTAACATAGTATTTTCTTCTTCTTTAAACATAAAATAATTTTAATATGATTCATTAATGCAAAATCCAATTACTTATTCAAAACTTAATTATTTACAATAAAAATTTGTTTGCCCCCTCCCCCACTTTCTTTTATTTATATAAAACTCAAATTCAATTAAAAACCAACAAAAATACAAATACTTCTAAATTCACTTTTCATAACCACGTTTCTTTATTACTTTTAATGAAAAATCTTTGTTAATACTTGAAAACATTATATGCAGAATTTTTTTTAATAATTATCCCAAAACTCAAATTCTATTTTCATAAAATACTTATTACTTAGTTTCTTTTAAAACTTCATTTCACCACAAAACTCATAAAATAAATACTTTTCTAATATTAAGGAAATACCATTTTCATTTCAAAATTTACTTCCTCTAGTTTTATAAAATTGCTCTAGTTATTTATTTCAATACACACTTGAAAACTTTTCTCAAAATATTTGTTATTCATAAAATAAATTTCCTTAAAGCTTTTACTCTTTTTTTCTTATATTTATAAAACCATATTAGTTCATAAAACATTTTAATTCAAGAACCTACATACACAAATATATATTACAATGTATCATACCATAATATTCACAAAATTCATCCCAGTTACAAACAATCACTCAACAAGGTAGGCATACAATATCAACATCACATATCAAACATTTTCAAAATATAATATAAAAAAACTTCAACATTGCCATGCCATGAATTTCCAGTGGCTCATTTCGTCAACTGGCCGTAGTGTTGACCATGTGATCAACATAGCCTCGCCATCAACTTTTGTTATCCACTAATGCTCGATGGCTGCAATCGTCATATAAAATATATACATATGAAAAAATATTTTTACCATTTTCAAAATAATTCTTAACTTCACTATGATAATACAAACTTATATATAAATTTCAAGTCATAACAATTTTCAAACCTTCAAAATTTCAAACATATCTTCATTTCACCAACTTTATTAAAACTTCATTTCAAAACAATATTTTCCTTATCAAAATATTTTATATTACTTCTTAACCCTTTACTTATATACTTTCCAAAATATAACTCAAAATTCAATAAAATATTATTTATACTTTCCTCAAATTACTTACTTTATTCAAAACAATAATTCATCATTTTCTAAAATATTATCCTTACTTCGTAATATCCTTACTTCATTTAAATCTTTTCAAAATATCAAATTTTACTTTCTTCTAAATATTCTACAAAATATTAACTCTACTTTATATTTCAAAATATTTTACTTCATTTCAAAATATTACATTTACAAAACTTTACCAAACGTTTCAAAACTTCTCAAAACTTTTCCAAACATTTCAAAATTTTCCCGATACTTTGTGTCGATATGTCTCATTCTAATGTTTAGGAATCCCCATCGATAACGTTGATCAGGCGCATCGACCATAATTCTTAAAGCACTCAATGGAAAAATTAACACAAAAATTAATTTCAAAAATTTCATCAAATATGTACATTTACATACTTGAAGATACATTTTATACAAAATCAACTATACAAGAAAATTAATCATATTACTAATAATAAATAAAATATAATTTTAATTGAAAAGTTTATAATTACTAAATATGCTTACTTCTAATAAAACATTTTCCAAACCATACGTATATACACTATAACAAAAAGAGTTTTAAATCAAAACATTTCTCGCTTGTACCAAACACTTATTGTTAAATTTTTTAAGAATATAATAAAAACTAATTAATTTACAGAATCCAATTATTACTAACCTACCTTCTATAAAGTAAACAAGAAAGCCTTTAACTTCTTTTTAATTACAGTTTAAATTTCATGTAAAAATATACAGTTGACCTTTTGTGAAAAGAGTTCTGATTACCTCTTGCAGTAACTTCACGATCGAAGACACCACCAAGTGTAAAATATATTAAATCTTAAGCGGATACCCACCTTGAGTGATAGCTTCTATCGAACACCACACTCAAGATGGATCCTCTACACAAAGCATCCATTAATCAATGCAATAATACAAGAAAATTGAACATCCATCAAACCAATCAGTAAAACCAAATAACCTAACAGCTCAGCGGAAAGTGGTCCATCAAATTCCGATGTGCACTCTGATTCTTACAGATCAGATTACTCTATTCATAGCAATACCGAGGTCTAATATTTATTAACTAAGGCGACACTACAAGTCAGGTCGATAACTTCTACTTTCACATCTTATGGACCACTCTATATGTCATACAAAGATTTACACTCATAATCGTGGAAGTGATATATATATATATATATATATATATATATATATAGTATGAAAAATACAAATACGTCCCTTAATGATTACCCTAATAATTAAGTAATCTAAATATATATACTCTGTTTGCGCCAAAAATGGTCACAAACCCCGAATGTTGTGAAAGCACCAGTGTATGAATACAAATCGGCAATATTCAAACACAAATCTCAGATCTAAACAAACAACAAACAGCAATCCAGAAATAATGAACAAAAACACGAGATTTATAGTGGTTCGGCTATCTCCGGCCTACGTCCACTCCAAAGTTTTTTATCTTCTATTGATCGATGCTTGAAGATTACAATTTCCTATCGCGTAGTACAACGGATTGTATGATTATAATCTGAATCTAAGGCAGCAATGGTGATCTGGAGTAAATCTGGCAGAGTCTGGGCGCTCTTTTCCTCTCAAAATTGTCCGACCCCTTTTCTGAATGACCAGGGCTCTATTTATAGGTGTAGGAGGCTGATATTTCGCCTAAAATGAGGGGAGACCAGTTCTGGCACGTGAGAGGGCCCACATGCCCGCTTTCTGGAAATCCGGGCCCACTTTGGGATCGATTCGAAGCTATGTTCGAATCGATCAAGAAATTGTCCAATCGAGCTGAAATTTGGCGTGAACATTCTTCAATATGTGCTCAAGCTACTGCGAAAATTTCATAGCATTTGGACTTGTAGATCTCAAGTTATGATCGATTCAAGTTGACGTTCTTCGCCCTATGGATTCGTTCGAATCGATGGGCTTCGAATCCATAGGTTCGAATCGATGGTGCTGCTCGTGAAGATAGTGACGTGTTGCGTGTGCTTCGGGTCAATCCAGCTTTCGCTCCGAGTTTTACTGAGTCTACTCCGTGTATCTCGCTATTCTGACTCGATAGATCCGAGGGGATGGACTCGAAGATAAGTGTCTTCGAATCGATCAAGGCATATTACGTTTGATCGATTCGAAGCTACCTCATGAGATGGAGTCGAGGTCCTTATGACTGCATGGATTCGAAGTAATGGTCCCAGATGGATACGAAGTGACCAGCCTTTGTGGATTCGAGAGAGCGTTCACCCAAGGGTACGAAGCAGATGCAGTCGATCCTGATGGAGTCGAGCGTGATGGATTCGAAGCTGAGCGATCGATACGAACAACTCCACCCTAATCGATACGAAGTCCCATCGGTTCGACCCGTGCTCTGTGCATTTTGGTCCATTCATATCTTGTGCGTACGGACTCCGATTGGCCTGAAAATTGAAACATAGCCTCTCCTAGTCCTCACCATCATCTCCAATCGATTTCGTCTCGATCGGAGCCCGGTCAAATTTTGACGTTATCCATTGCAGCCTTGTTTCCAAGTGAACACCAATCCTGATATCCATCCTTTCTTGTCAATTTGTTTGGTATTCCAGCTTTGACCAAAAAGCGGGATAACATTTGCCCCCCAAAACATGCCTTGTGATAAGAAGGCGTGTTTTGAATGGTTTCCAAATCCAATGTCCAAAGTCCATAGCCAATTCCGTGCCCATCCAAACTCGAAGGCTGAGTTATTAGTCCATCCTTATCCAACAACCGAATCCAAGACCTCTCCGGGTCGGTATCCAAATCCATAACCTCTCTGGGCTCTTGCCAAGCGCAATCCACACCTGACGACCGCGGTCTAGTGTCCCTGGACGTTAAGCTAACCTCTCCGGGTTCTTGCCAAGCGCAATCCACACCTGACGACCGTGGTCCAGTGTCCCTGGACGTTAAGCTAACCTCTCCGGGTTCTTGCCAAGCGCAATCCACACCTGACGACCGTGGTCCAGTGTCCCTGGACGTAAGTAATGCCATGGCTTAAGTCCTAAGCCGAATCCTGGTCACTCCGAACCCTTGTTGAGCATAGTCCATACTCAACGACCTGAAACAATAATCGATAGTAGGGGGCCTAAGTCCTAGGCCGAATCCTGGTCACTCCGGACCCTTACCGAGCATAGTCCATACTCGACGACCTGAGTGAGTCACTTTACCGCGTTCGGGCAGAACGACTCACCCCTTGTCAGGCATAATCCATACCTGACGACCGTTCATCAAAAACCAAAAAGAATCCAATCAAGATCCAATCCAAAATCCAAATCAAATCGGAAAACCAGAAATCCATATCAAAAATCGAAACCATCATCCAAAACGGAGAACAATCATCCGAATGAATGCCTAAACCAGAAAAACAAGCAAAATCAGGAGTTCAATCCAAACTCCAAAAACCAAATCAGAAAACCAAGTGTCCAATCCAAAAACAAAAGAAAACAGATTTCGCAAACCAGGGCTTCGCATTTTATCATCATTCAGAGCATGCCTAGGGGCTATCTCCGTCCCCATACATGTGTAAATGACTCGGTTGCTCGCCAATGGTTTGTTACTTATTTCAAATTATCCTGATCAATTGATGACCAATCGACCATTATTCCTGTGCCTCATATCCTCATGGTTTGAGGTAGACGGTGGTTGCTCCTGCTCCACCGCAGCATTCCGAGCCCCAACATACTACCTCAACTGTCCATTCCTCACATGCTCCTCAATTATGTCCTTTAGGTGCCTGCAGCTGTTGGTATCGTGTCCATCCAAATCATGGAAGAGACAGTGCTTTCCTGATGCCCTTTCTCGTTCAGAAGGTTCTCTCCTAGCTGGCCTTCGGTAGGGAAGGCGATTCCGAGTTTCCATGTATATCCGCTCCTGCGTCTCGTTTAATTCTGTGTACGTGGAAAACTTTGGATCCTTCCATTGCTTCCTAGTTTTTCCTGAATCGTCATCCAGCTTCCTTTTTCCTTTATCTTTATCCGAGCTTCCGTTGGATGGTCCTCCACCCCCAGTCACATTCACCTCCTTTAGCTTTAAATCCATACATGCATCTTCTTGCCGAAGAAATCTTTCAGCTTCGTGAAAGAATTCCCCGAGATCTAGTGGTGGGTCTCGTACTAAAGATACCTTAAAATCTGAATCCTCTCTGACTCCCGACACTGCCGCCATCAAAACCATTGACGGATCTGGCCGATCCACCGAAGAAACCGCCACATTAAATCGAGTTAAAAATGCTCTAAGCGATTCATCCGTTCTTTGCTTTACCGATGTTAACGTCATCACGTTCTTAGGTCTTTTGATGTGAACCCGAAACTGTCCCAAAAACCTGTCCACCAATTCTCTCCAATTCCTGATAGATCCTTCCCCCAGCTGCCTAAACCACATTGCTGCTAGGTCTGTCAAGTATAAAGGGAAACATCTGGCCATCACTTCCTCCGATGCCCCCAGCACTTCCATGTGTCTAGTGTATCTCATCAAGTGATCAGTCGGGTCAGCCTTTCCATTATATACTTCCACGCTAGGTAACTTGAACTTAGGTGGATTCTGAGCCGTCCTGATTTCCCGAGCGAACGGACTCCTGTTTACTCCTTCCAAGTCTCTATTGGCCAAACCTCCACGCATAGTCTTCCTGATGATTTCCATTAATCCAGCGTTGCCTGTTAGGTGTTGCCCCCATGCTCCCGAGGGAACTCCGGCACATATTCTTCATGTGGCTCATTAGCCGCAACGTTGGCTCTAGCCTGCTGAGCTCCTTCCAAAGGTCCTTCTGCGTTGGATCCGGCGGGCCTGCCCCCAAGTCCTTGCTGATTGCCTTCCGGTTCTGTATTCTGTCCTCCATTGGGTTCCGTGACCCTAGTTCCTTGTTCTACATTTGCAGTCGCTATGGTTGGTCCAAGATTCTGTGTTCCTGCAGCTCTCATTTGCTCGAAGAAAGTCTGCATCATATCCTGTTGACTCTTCAGCAACCTCTCGTGCAATGAATTTGCCATAGCTTCCATCTCATCTCTGGTAATGTAAATCGAAGCTTGTCCTTCTCCAGCTCCGGAGGATGCCTCTTGACTTCCTCCCTGTTGGCTCCTCTCAGCCCTTTGTCTTGTTTGTCGAGTCATTGTAGAGTCAATCTGAATCCTTCAAACCTTCGAATCTAAACTTTGAATCTGGTGTAGCGGGTGCTGGTTCTTCTCAGTGGAAGCACCAAAGTGTTTGCGCCAAAAATGGTCACAAACCCCGAATGTTGTGAAAGCACCAGTGTATGAATACAAATCGGCAATATTCAAACACAAATCTCAGATCTAAACAAACAACAAACAGCAATCCAGAAATAATGAACAAAAACACGAGATTTATAGTGGTTCGGCTATCTCCGGCCTACGTCCACTCCAAAGTTTTTTATCTTCTATTGATCGATGCTTGAAGATTACAATTTCCTATCGCGTAGTACAACGGATTGTATGATTATAATCTGAATCTAAGGCAGCAATGGTGATCTGGAGTAAATCTGGCAGAGTCTGGGCGCTCTTTTCCTCTCAAAATTGTCCGACCCCTTTTTTGAATGACCAGGGGCTCTATTTATAGGTGTAGGAGGCTGATATTTCGCCTAAAATGAGGGGAGACCAGTTCTGGCACGTGAGAGGGCCCACATGCCCGCTTTCTGGAAATCCGGGCCCACTTTGGGATCGATTCGAAGCTATGTTCGAATCGATCAAGAAATTGTCCAATCGAGCTGAAATTTGGCGTGAACATTCTTCAATATGTGCTCAAGCTACTGCGAAAATTTCATAGCATTTGGACTTGTAGATCTCAAGTTATGATCGATTCAAGTTGACGTTCTTCGCCCTATGGATTCGTTCGAATCGATGGGCTTCGAATCCATAGGTTCGAATCGATGGTGCTGCTCGTGAAGATAGTGACGTGTTGCGTGTGCTTCGGGTCAATCCAGCTTTCGCTCCGAGTTTTACTGAGTCTACTCCGTGTATCTCGCTATTCTGACTCGATAGATCCGAGGGGATGGACTCGAAGATAAGTGTCTTCGAATCGATCAAGGCATATTACGTTCGATCGATTCGAAGCTACCTCATGAGATGGAGTCGAGGTCCTTATGACTGCATGGATTCGAAGTAATGGTCCCAGATGGATACGAAGTGACCAGCCTTTGTGGATTCGAGAGAGCGTTCACCCAAGGGTACGAAGCAGATGCAGTCGATCCTGATGGAGTCGAGCGTGATGGATTCGAAGCTGAGCGATCGATACGAACAACTCCACCCTAATCGATACGAAGTCCCATCGGTTCGACCCGTGCTCTGTGCATTTTGGTCCATTCATATCTTGTGCGTACGGACTCCGATTGGCCTGAAAATTGAAACATAGCCTCTCCTAGTCCTCACCATCATCTCCAATCGATTTCGTATCGATCGGAGCCCGGTCAAATTTTGACGTTATCCATTGCAGCCTTGTTTCCAAGTGAACACCAATCCTGATATCCATCCTTTCTTGTCAATTTGTTTGGTATTCCAGCTTTGACCAAAAAGCGGGATAACATACTCCAATTATCCCTAACTACAGGGTAACTACCCAACACACCCAAAAAATTGGGACTCTAAGTCTTATCTAAGACTAAGACTCATGTCTTTTACACTTTGTATTGTTCTAAACCTCCCCTAATACCAAATGAAAATACCCCCACCTTTATACCCATACTATCTAAGAGTATTACTAAGTAATATTGTCGGATAATACGGAAAATGATATGATATGAGATACATACGTGAATATTCACTCAGGCTTACACTGGTACGTATCAAAGACAAGGAATATAACTCATTGCAAAAACATACATTGTATCAGCATAAAGCAATAAACATGTGTACCTCTAGGATAGAACAATACATAATTTATAGAAAATAACAAAGAATACAGTGTCAGAATCGTAGCAATAATATATAATATAAAATATACAACATATGTTCAATATACATCAAAATGATATAGAGACTATACAATACAGGATGATAGTCTACAATACTAAATATCTAGTCTCCTCTATTCCCAAAATACAAATTGGTCTCACTGTCCCTGAACCTGAAATGTCTCAAACTAACTCGAGTATTATATAATTAACACAAGGGTCGGACTATGACTAAAATGCAGATGTCATATTATAGTAACAACAATCATGATATAATAACCTATCTAATGCCATACACACATCATTACCCAAAGTAACATATTTAAAATATGTGCCATATAAATTAGTGTCCCATGGGTGAAACATCCAAATATATAAACATCATCAATACAAAAATAACTATCAAGTATAACTCTCAGATAATAATGGTATTGACTTTCCCGGGTCTGTCATAACCATATAAGGAAATAAATAAGCAATCATGCATCAAACATACAATTGGTGACACACGCCTGTGGAGAATAGTTGGCGACACACACTTATGAAAGATAATTGGCAACACATGCCAATGAATGGTAATTGGCGACATATACCAATGAAGGATAATATGCGACACATGCCGAAGAAGGATACGAGGATTGATCATACACTGGACGCAGTCTTAGGTATAATCATAGCTCTTAAGTAAAGAGTATAAATAATATATATGTTTATCTATCACACACCAAAACCAGACGGGAGACTGATAGACGCACTTGCTCCAGGAGACTACACACGTGATTGGCGAACACAACACATGAGTTCTTCCCATTCGGCTCCTACATTCTTAGTTACCTCGACGGTCATCGTGACTCATATCCATCAATGTGCTCGACTACTTGAGGACTCGGTCACGACCCTATACATGCCCCTAAATAGTAACCGACCATTGGCCTAGGTGACAAAAATGGGCTATACATCACCAACACATAACTTTATACATTGCCAACACATGATTATAAAATAAGGTGTCACACATCTGGGGTGCAACCACCATGATTAGGCCGCTAGGATGGATGCTAGCCAATCTGATTCACCTTTTGTACTATAAAGGAAGTCGGATAATGATAGACAAACACACGCAATATACATATATATAGATGTTGGTCGACACGCAGCCAAATACACTTACCGACACATGACACTATACATATGCTGATTCACAACTAAATACATATACCGACACACGGCTAGATACATGACTCACCACAACGAGCCCCATTATACATAACAAATCCCCGTAAGAGTGTCATTCATGAGCAAATAATAATCGAATAAGTAACGCAACGGCTTCCCATATCACCGCGTGTCACTAATCCATTTATTAAAAGATCATATATCACTAGCTCTTTCATAGTATTCTATATAACGAGTCCAAAAAATAACCAAGAAAATATTACCGAATACCCCAACATAAATGGTACTACAACTCTGTTTATTCTAATTTCTCGCTACACATAATTAAAATCATCATAAATAAAAATATACCAAAAATAGCAATATACGAATTCATATAAAGGATGTCATCACCGTATCATATTATAATCATCAATCAATCTATATCAATGGTGAATCATTCATAACATTCGAAATCATTATGGGAGAGAAAGAAATTAGAATGCGAAGGAAACAAATTTAATCAAATATGTAGAACATATATTTATTATTCTTATTCAAACTTATTAATTACAAATTATACTTTAAAATATTAATTAGAAAATCATTTCTTACTTTTAAATTTGTAGGAACTTTTAACTAATTATTTAATACCAAATATAAAATTTTCCTTTAATAAATCAATGACTTTAAATATATATAAATACTAAATTTTAAATAAAACATTTCTTCATAAAAATTGTGTATTTACTTTATATAATTACTCACATTTATTTTTAATGCAAATATACTTCATTTATTATTAAAACATACACTTACAAAAAAAATAGCATAACACGCGACTCGAACCCTGGTGGGTTGGCTGAAAGGCACACAAGCCTTTACCAACAAGCCAATTATACTTTTGTGCTAATGGTAGCACCATCGATCGGCATGTAGCGATCGACCGATTGGAGCATAGGGGGACGACCTCTAAACCCACCCCTATCGCATATTCCAGTCGATCGTTTGATCGATTTCCGACCTCTAACCACCTCATCCTAGCCATTAACTCCTCCAAATGATGCATAAGATTTTTTTTATTACTTTTTTTAGCAAAATAGGCCATCGGTCGACCGTAACCTAGAGCAAACTTCTGACGATGGACTCCATCTCCGACTAAATTCATGCACCATACTTTACTCGTCTTTACTAATTAAATGTATTCAACAATATTTACCAATACACCAATCTAATATCAGCATAAGTGATGATTTAGAGCATAGATTTGTGAGTGTTTATTCGTCAACCATCTTCCTCTTCTCCCTCTTTGATTACACGCTGTCAAAACCCAATGCAACAACAAAAACTCGAATTCCTTCCGACCGTAAGTGCATATAAGTGTTGAGATGCATATATCCAAATTTGAGAATTTATTACAATTTATTTTATTTGTTTTTAATTTTGATCGGAAGAAGATTAAGTTCCCAGGAAAGAGGATAATGATAAAGGGCAGTATAGGTGAACATTTAACTGAAGAAAAGAAAAATCTCGAATTAGAGACATATGGAGAATGGATTTAGGCTAAAAGATATTGGACTTGGGCTTTGTATACTAAAACAATTATTTATTTTTATTATTATTTATTATTATTATTTTCATTTTTTTTATATATACAACAAATTTTAATTTAATTCAAATTACAATAAAATTCCAATTAAAATTTATATTTATATTTCTCAAGTAATTACTCAATATAATAAAATTCTGCAGGGTTTATTTTCTATATTTTAACCAATTCAAAATTCACATATCACATATTTATAATCCAAGCCCAATGTTACTCAAGTATGAAAATTATTCTGTTTTAATATTTAAAATCCGTTTCAATCAATTAAATTACTATTATTAACTTTAACTAATTATCCCTAAAGACCGGGTTGTTGCATAACATGATATGAGTCTATCGTTCGGCCACCATACGTTCCGTCATCACATCATACCTTACAATCACATACCTCTAGTCACATCTCATCATGTTTGTACAGACTCACACCTAGATATAGCTTCATGCCTTTCAGGGAGCCTATTGTCTATCATCACACAATTGTATATAGGACTCACTTCCCTGGACCGCCTATAGCATACAAGAAAGCCTATTGTCCTCGTGATACTTAATTGGACTCACGCACTGGTCCGCTCATAGCCTACAGGGTTGCTTAACATCCACTCAAATCCACCTGGCCCACCCAAAGCCTTTAGTGGAAACATCGCAATGCCCAAACATCTACTTGTGCCATAGGTTTGTATTCACATCGCATATACAATTTTAGGGCATCATTCCTGCGTCCCAGACTCATGCTCGTCTATGTTCATCATCACATTAAAATCTCATACCATAATACATACATATATATATATATATGCATACTCATATTCTTTTTACAGAACAACCAAACCGTTCACATAAACCCTTTTGTTCCATATATCATCACCATCATGCTCTTTATCTCCCTTCATTTCGTAGCATCATCACTCACCTCATCATGACTTAGATTATCTTCCGGAATATAAGAGAAAGCATGAATCACATTATATATTTTATATTAACATTGGGTCATTTGGCCGAGTTCAGGTTGCCAAAATCAGACGGGCATCGGTGCATCGGTCAAGGCCACCGGTCCACCGTTGTACGTATTTATTCAGGTTTTTTGGTTTTAGGTTTTTATGTTTTAGATGTCAATTTTGCCTTTGGCTGCTACCACTTCACCTCAAATCATCAAAGAATATTCCTAGACCCTAGCTTTAGACTCTTAAGTCCAAATATGTCAATTATTTCAATGATTCAAGGGTTATACTTTCAAATTTCCAGAAATTTCTTAAAACCTAGATTTTAATTCATTATTCACTCAAATCCCTCCCAAACCATCTTAATTTTGAGATAAAGTGTATATACATGAATTAGTACACTAGTATAACATACAGATCATCTTATAATGTTAAAATTGCATTATATAAAGGATAGAGGGTAGATCACTCATTGAATAACTAATTCTAGTCCAACTTGCAATCCAGGGTTGCTGCTCTCCCTACCTTTATATTTTTTCCCTAAATTCACTACTGGGTCATAGCCCTGTCTACTAGCTTTAGTTTTTCTTTTGTTTCATCAAATTTGGTTGAGGAACTATACAGTTAAGTTCATTTTAGTGGAAGTGGTTTCTTAATTTCTTAGAGAGGGTTGGAGGAGGAAGAAAGGAAGTTCCAGGGTTAGTTTCTAAGTGGAAGTTAGTACTTTGGTTTTTAAATAAGGAGGAAACCACCAACCGTTCAAATTTAAATGTCAAACTCAACCCGCTTGGTGCCTATTCAACCCAACTACGTTTTCGTCCATAACTCCTCATACGGACTCCAAACGGAGCAAACAAATATACCACGTGAATAAAAAAATGAGACAGTCACACTACCACTATTTTCATTGCAAAATTCCAAAGTCTTAAAAATGATTATTTTTCCCTCCTTATATTTAATTAATTTGATTAATTCCGCAAATTTTCATATTTTCATATTACTAATATTTAATTAAAATACTACTTAAATTTTTAGAGTATTACAATAAATGAAGAAATTAAATAAAAAACGAAGTAAATAGCATATAAAAATTTATAGCGTTTCGACAATAATTCTAGCCTACGTCTACTTAAACTTTGTTTATGATTTTTGAGAGTTCTTAAAAATGGTGATCTTATAACTTGATGCTCACAAGACGTTGAGAATCCAAAAGAGTAATAGTGTAAAATTAAATAATTCAGAATGCAGAAAGAAGATCTTGATTTTGTGCCCCTATCCTCCTATTTATGGACGTAGATCAACGAAATAAGCTCTAGTATTTTCTACCTCTGGTGTTTTCTACCCGCATTCTCCAATTTTAGAAGGAGGTTTAGGAGGGAGATCATGGCCACACTCTCATTTTGATAGTCAACTTGGTACCGAGTTGTGCTTCACAACTTAGTGCCGAGTCATAAGTTCTTTTGTTTCCAGTTTCTTCTAATTGCTTGGCTTCATTTCTTTGTTCTCTTGAGTGGGGTGCCCTTAGCCAATCTCACTTATCTTTATGTTTTGCTTAATGTTTGTTTTTTCCTTCGATCTCTTTGAAGAAGCCACATTATCTCGAATCCATGACTTAGTACTGAGTTGAGGGCCTCAACTTGGTACAGAGTTAACACTTGAGCTATCTTTTAGAACTTTTCTCTTTATCACTTGGTTCACTTGGGAAGATGGCAAGCTACTATCAAGTCGCATGCAAGGTTCTGTATCAACTATTCGGACTTCGATTGGATTTTGATCTCTAAAGTTAGGATACATGATTTTTGGTTTTCTTTCCGACCAATCAATGATTCCATCTCATCTAGATATGGCTTGGTTCAAAGGTGGGATAACAGTATTATTTTAAACATACTAATATAAGGATGGGTGAATTACCTATAAAATATTTGGGTGTGCATTATTTGCACTACTTAAACTGCACTATACCACTACAAATTATTATGAAAAAATTTCAAGTGGGACACAAAATTTTTGTCCATGACTAGAAGAGCTTATTTGATACATAATTTATTACTTCCATGGTCCTTTACTAGTTTCTTGTATAACATATGGCTACAACAAAAAAGATAGAAAACCTTTAACCTGATTTTTTATAGCCAGACAAGAGACATAAAGTTAAGTGGTCTACTTTATGCAGACCAAAGAATAAAGGAGGAATCTGACTTGAAAGCATAGAAGTGTTAAAGAATGTATGTGCATTGAAACTTTTATGGCATTTGATTACTAAAACTTGGGTATGGTCAACTTGGATGAAGGAAAGACATTGTAAAAACAAATAGTTTCGGACAATGAAGGTTGATAATAATATGCCTTGGACTATGAAAAATATCTTGAAACAGGGAAATTGGTCAGAAATGCATTACAAGAGTTATTACAAATGGTGAAAACACTTCATTTTGGTTTGACCCTTGGATAATCGCAAAACTTCAGTGGAAATATTTGATTGGGAAAAAGTGTAAGTGTGTGGAAACCAAATAGCAACAATGGGTATAATTATAATGATTGGTCTATTACAACCTAATCAAAATGCAACTACAAGATAAGTTACTGATATATAAAATGTTGTACAATGGACACAAATTGAGAAAATAACTACTGGTTATGGCTTGGAAACACGGTATTCAATCTCAGAAACATTTGTGAGCAAACAAGGAAAAAACATCAGAAACCAACAGGAGTAAGATTATCTGGACAACTATAAAAACAATAGAATTCTCATTCACTGCATGTAAAGCGATACTAAATAGATTAAGCACTACTAACAAATTAATAAGTTAGGGTTTGAATTATCAATGCAACCGTGTTTTATGTGAACAGAGGAAACTAGAGGCCATTTTTCTTATGTGACTATTCAAAATATACATGGACACTAACTAGACTAAACTTAAGCTAGCACTAGGAAGTACATATAAAATTGATGAAGCAACAAAGAGTTTAGCGATTATCTTCCGAAGTAGAAGCATCCAAGGCTAAATAGCGTCAGAGGCATTCATCATAATAATACACGAAATAAGGCAAAAAAGGATATAAGAATTTTTAGGAAAATATCGAGAATTAAAATAGAAATAGCTAAATTTATATAGGTAGAGGTTCATCACAAGTGCAGAAGATCGAAAATGAAGATGATGGAAGCGCAAAGGAGAGAGTGATAGTTGAAAGACTAGTGTGTAACACGGGCATTGCACATGGTAATATTATAAAATATAGTATTTATACTTTTAATGTTAAAATATAACTTTGTATGCAATGAGTGATTAATTCGATGAAATAAATAAACTCATTTATTCGATGAAATTAATGAATATAAATTAAAATTATTATTACTGTTTATACATAATATATGTTATGTAGCATATACATATATACATACATAGATATATATAAGGTAAAATAATTTCACCCTTTTTGTTAATATGAATATGGTGTACATGTTGAAACTAACATGTATTAGTGATTTATTAGATGAATCAATGAATATTTTTTAACAAAATATGTTTAAATAAGTTAAAGTTAAAATTAAATTATGTAATTAGTTTAAATGTATGCATTTAAAGGTGAATAGTTGGATGAATTGAGAAGGATTTTTTAAAAAATTGTATAAATTTGATGTGAAATTATTGTAGTTAAAAATAGAATATTCATATGATAGATCCTTGATATAAACGAATTATAATTGATTTACAAATTAACTTTGTTATTATTGTTTATGTACATAATTATGTTACATGATTTATATATCTTTATAGTTGAATGAAAAAATAGTTTTATCATTTTCCTTATATATACGAGTATATATACATGCCCAGATGGACTTGCATTTAATCGCAATGTTCATGCATTTATATTTGTACCTCGGAAGTGGATTTGATAGCAGCATTGCCAGCATAAACTAAACTTGAAGCAGTGTCCGAAAAGACCGAGACAACTGAAGAATGGTCATAAAACCAATTTTTTACAATTTTAATTTAATGCATTGCACGGTTCAAAGACTTTTAGCTATATAAGTTAACTATTTTAAAATTTTGAAAAAGAAAATTTATTGGTATGTAGCTTTGTTAAAAGATGTGTTAATTATGAATATATAGCTATATGCACGTGTTATCAAACATAATGTTCAATATAGATATAGATTTAATTATTGACAATCATCTTATGAAAGGTGAAGTATCATTTTCTTTATCGCGTTATTAAATGTGTAAAAAGCAAAAAGTGATTTCTTTTGGAATATCAAGTAAATATGTGTACCATATCAATTGTATTATATTTTGTTTTTTTACATTTGGGTACCCCTGATCGGCGTTGCTACTGAAAAATCGTAGACTATAAATAACATGTATAATATGCATGTGTGTATATGTATTGGAAACGTAAGAACCAAGCTATTTGTTGTAAACAACAGGAAAGTATGTATCTTACCATGCCCCAAATCCACACATATTCATAATTATATACACATAAATGTATATTTATGCAAGGCACTAAATTCTATCACATATACAGCTTCAAAGTATTACCTCATTTGTAAGTCTTAATATGTATGTTTATATAAGGCAATAAGTTCTGATACATATACAACTTTGAAGTATTAGCTCATTTGTAAATCTTATGTTAAAATTTCCAGATCAACGAATAAAAATTGAGTAGAATGTATATATATCGTGAGTTAAAATTCGTTACTGCTGCTGAATTAGAGTTATGTACTTTGGATTTAACTTGATATAAGCTGAATAGTGAATCAAAGTGTAGTAACTATAATTTATAATTTCAAAACATAATTTTTTTTTAATGTTTTTTGCACAGGTTAAATATAAGAATAACTAAAGAAAAAAATTGCAACATCTACTGAGTTTAGTATTCTTTAGATCATGCTTCAGGGTTGTGTTACACCAAAACCAATGCCTAATGCAAATAATGAACCAAAACCTTGTAGAAATAAGAAACTAATCATATCTGCGACAAAATTATCATTAAAAAAAGCCACATAAAATAAGTAAACCAAGGGTATAATATCATGTATGCCGAGAACTTTACCACCAAAAGACAGTGCATGACAGTAGATGAGAGTAGGCTGATAAAACTTGTTGTTCAGCTTCTCATCTCAAGAAGAACGTTCCTATAGCAACTTCTACAGTAGCATCTTCCGAAGTGAACATTTTAAAATCTGAATAATTTAACATACGTTAGTATAGTATTAGTGTTTCTATATGAATACTGTTAATGCATCTCCATCAATTTAATATGTCGAGCTCTCCTATGGGTGCAGTATCTTGAAACTGTAATAAGCTTAAAAGATTCAAGTGCAACGTGTACATATTTGGGGTGAGAGCCAATAGCTAATGTAATAATTTATTTTATAAGTTATCCAAGACAATGTGATATTATACCACTAATGAAGGACCTTGATTTTGTGCTAAATAACTTTCTTTATATTTTAAAAAGTCGTGCTGAGACAATTAGTCCCACATCACCAAGATACATCTTTTGTTAGTGTATATAGAGATGAATCAGATATTAGAAAGCCGTACAAAAAATTAGCATGCTACATGCCGCTTGCTTGGATGACACGTGTGAACTGGAAAGTGATTTATTCATTTTTCCGACCATATAAATTCAGCCTGTCAGATTCCAGCTTGCTCGCTTTTCCTAACATATAATTTCAGCCTGTATCGCTTTCCCTTCAATTAAAAACACCATTACTTATATATATATGGAAAGGGCATTTTCGGAATTTCAAAAGGACACGGTTGAACTCCTACGAAGAGAGCAGTTGGAAATGTGTAAGGGGGATGAAAAATATGTCAGTGCCAAGTGATGTTGTTGTGAAGAATGCATATGTTGTCGTATTTCGTAGTGGAAAGATGAAAGGAAAGTACCGCAGTTCATTTAGCAGGTATCTTTCTAAGGCGTGATAATGGCTGTTATTTTAGTCGAATATAGTTGTAAGAAAGTTTAATGAATAAAGCTTAGGCGATGTCTATTTGAAAGCTGTAAAATACCTTGTTCAATTACAGAGTTGGTAATCATGTTGTGACTGAGCGTAATGGACGTATTAAAACATATCCGTTGGGACACACAGCAGGATTGGTGGAAATTTGTGGTTGTAGTGTGTAGTACGGAAGGAACTGGTATTAAAAACAATTTTTTGGATCTTACGAAAAATGACATTTGCATTTAATTTTAATATACAGTATTTAAAGATAGTTCCCCTTACATTAGGTTTTAAGTCTAATCTGCATTTTCCTTTGTTTATGTCATGACAATTCTAGGGTAGTCAATTGAGTAGTTTAAAAGTCAGGTGCTTTTGCGGATACGCTATCAGGATGTGTAGTTGGAGCATTTCAAAGGCATGGCATTAATATCTTGTATATGTATACTTGATATTTTTGTGGTACATGACAGAATTATTATTTGTATATATAAGACGTGTTGTATCGGATATTTATTAAGAACTCCGTGTTGTTGGAGTTGATGTATTGACCAAGGAAAAATGCAGGAATATGCTTAAATTTGGATACAAATAAATTATACAAAAAGGAAAGAACCTCTGCAATATTGATCGGAGAAAAGGAATAAATTGAAAACCAAAATTTGTATCTCCGTATTCACCATAAGTCAAACAAATGAATCCAATCATTCTTTAATGAACCTTTTGGCATATTCCATATCATACTCATGTGTTTATATACAATACATTCTCTATCCAAACAATCCATAGGAGATTAAGATATTTCATGGGTAAAAACATCTCGATAATATAATTATATTAATTCAATCAAAATTGGTATACATCTCCAGTATCACTTTTCTACAATAAATATTAAAAATAGTTGAACATTACTGTGTTCAGAAATAGAATAAAACTTCTCTAATCTCGTACACTTCCAATCAAAAATAGTTCATGTCAGTAGCAGCAATAGCAGGTACATCTGGGAATGAATTACAGTAAAAATATACTTATAACAAAAGGTACACAAGTAGTCAGTTGAAATATCAAATTGAATCATACCAACTTTGCAATTCAGGGAATGATATCTTAATTGTAGTACTATAAAAAAAATTCCCATATAACATTTCATACAATTTTAATCTTCAAATCTCTCATCCCAATGTCCTTTTGCTTTCATGGCAGGGTGTACAACATTCAAATCATACCAACACTCGGAATGGTTTTTATCAGCTATAATCTGCTACATATCATTAGAAATGAATGTTGTAGACCCTGCCATTTCTGAGAACAAAAAGTTAGAACTCACGTCACTATCTCAAACATCAATTACACCCACTAAATAGTTAACTCAATCACTGTCAAATTTAAATATGACATGTTATTAAACATATTTCAATTGTAGTGAAACTAATTTTGCAATTTCTCATTAAAAAATATGGTGTGATGATGTTTGTCCGTGTACCCACGAAGAAGATGAAATAATTAAGCATTTACTTAAACCTGCAAAATTGAAATAGTAATTTATTCCTGAATAAATTGAGTACCGACATATCATGTATTCGAAGATCACGTTTTCCATGATCTCATCATGGGAAGCATCAGGAAGGTTGAGGAAGTTGATGCAAATTATATATATAATTTTTTGTCAACAATGAATACAATACTATCTTATGAGCCATTTATTGGTGATATTGAAATATAAGTGGAGTAAAATGTTGCCAAATTTAAGTTGGAAATAAAATGCATCACTGCCACAACCGGCATCATTTTATTTTATTTTATTTCATTGTATATTTTGATCAATATGAGTATTCTTTATACAATTATCTCTTTAGAACAACGGACTAACAATGAAAATGAAGTATGATTGGTAATTGATGCAAAATATGGACATACTTGAATGTTATGTAAAACCATGTAGTGATATTAATTGCTAGTAGAATAGGTGGGCACTTGATTTAAGGTCTTTGAAATGATGAAGGCACAAACTGACTTGTAGGGAAATTATTGCTTTTAAGAAGGAATTCTTACCATAAAAAACGTGTAACAAAATCTGTATGGTAAGTATCAAGTATGGACATTCAAATAACAAAAGGTATTTAAAACTGTTTTTAAAAAAGAAACATGAAAATGGAATTGTATTTAATTAGCATGTTTTACCTATTATGAGCTGACCAAATTGATATTTTCTGAACAATAGCCATAAAATTCCATGCAATCTGTTGAAAAATTATAAGCTAATAAATATTTCGAATAGGAAATGGAATGTATTACATATGGAAATTGAAAAGTTATTCCTAGAGGATATACCTGCATCACCCTTATTTTCAAATTCCATCTTAATACTTATTCTACCCAGACTATGTTATACAAAGTTAGAATGTTTCAAACTTGAAATCAAAATAAGGAAATAACCCATTATTAACAACTCTCATAATATTCTATTCATTACCATTTTTAAGAATATAAGGACATGAATCAAATATGATGCGCAGTTCTTCACTTGTATTTTACCAAATCAATATCGACCATGTCATATACTATAGTTTGCATTCACCATTCATGGGTTTTTAGTAGAAATAGAAATGAGTTACAATTCAAATGCATGAGTTATTTAAAAAAAGAGAACATGGCCGCACAACAATATTCATTGATAATATTAAAAACATTCATTTATTGATGCATACCGGTTTGGTCTTAGAAATGCATTAAATATATGCCACTGCATCAATTTGATTGGTAAGCTTGTAGCATTGAGATATTTTAGAACAAATTATTGTTTTTAAAGAACAACAAATGGGCTTGAAACAACAGAGTGGCTAACCATATGATTTAAATTTATTAAACGTACTTTGAGCAAATGTATATATTAATAAAATGTGATTTTAATTATTTTGATGTATTTTAGATCAAATGTGCACACTTATCAAGTAGCCAATAAGATTTCAAATTGTACCATTTAAATTGATACTGTAAGTTACCACCATTATTGAAGGGAAAATATCTGGTAGATGCATTGTTGGATGTTGTTATTCTCGTCTTCATCATAAACGTTGTAAAAGTTCCAACCTGAAACTATTATCCTAAAATTAGTACTGATTTAAAAATCGGTATAAACTAATATAAGTTACTGAGAATATAATGAAAAGAAGTACATGGGATGGTACTGATAACAAACAAAAAATGCATACAGAAGTCAAAGGTACATAAGTTACTTGATAATTGAGGTAGATGTAGATTACGTCTGACAAATCTAGCAGGTAGTACAGCGCCTAAAAAAGTTTCTATAGCTCTCAAGATGTACCTGAAGATGGATCATAAAAGTTTGCTGTGGTTACTCACAAAAACAGTAAAGAAGCTGTAAGGCTTTATGTACTTTGAACCCATAATACATGTATGAATCCATTCCCATGTAAAACTTGGAAGTATGTATGAAAACATAAATGCAGATACATTTGAAACTTGCGTACAAACATATGATATTGGTATGCTTGAAAATTCAGACATTCATGATGCGCAAATCAAAATCCATGACAAAGTTAAGTGGGTTATGAAATCAAGTTCATTTAGAATTCTTCAGTTTTGAAAATGATAGATTAGCTTATATAATATATATAGTTGGCATAATATTCTAATCCGTCTTCTTACTATCACCAAATAATCTGACAGTTAATCAAGCATCACGTGCAACCAAAATAATAAAATCTATGGGTAAATATCCCTGAAAATTTGGCTATATGTATCACATTAAATTAACATAATAAAGATTTTCCTATCTAAAATAAGGTTACACAATATAATACTGTGTAGAGTATCAATATAGTACTTTGGTGATAATCCTATTAAAGTTAGGGAAATGATCATGTAAAATGTGGTTAAATGATATCATTGTAAATTTACAATGAAAGAAAAAACTGTATATGAAATATAGGATACCATGATATTTGAGTATGGTGGGTGATTGAATAAGTATTCAGAAAATGAAGGTAGTGGTTAAAATAAATTTTGAGAGTAAACAATTTTAGGACACATGATATTTAAGCGACAAATACAAACTGCACAGTAGACTGGAACTTCAATCCATATACGTAAATGTGCAGACATCATATTGGACACAGTTGAATGCAAATTTATAACTGCAGGACTGGACTTGAACTTAAAATCAAGTACGTAAAGCATACAGATAAAAAATTGGATACAGAAAGTAAACACAAAGTGAAATGCATAGTACCCAAATTTTAGGAATAAGCTGCATAACAATTACATCAAATCAGTTAGCATTACCTGTAGAGTACTGCTGGCCACCAGCATCTACTTTATTTTTGTTGGCAGCAACACGAATACGCAGAGGCCTTGAAGAGCAATACATCCCTTGCATTTCAGTAAGGGCACGTGTTACATCTGAAGAGCTTGCTTGGTGGCGGCATGACTTGTGAATTCAATGAAGCCATAGCCTTCTAGTTGCCCAGATTGCTTGGTACGAAGTAGGTTTACAGAACCTGGCAAACATTATTGCAACATGTTAAAATAAAGTTATATCACCATTAATAGCACCGTATCAAATGTTCAATTATTTATTCAGTTAACCGATGAATACATTCAGTATCTGTAATCAAGTGGATATAAGTTACTAAGAATAGAGTGAAAAGAAGACATGGGATGGTACTAATAACAAAAAAAATGCATACAAAAATCAAAGGTACAGAAGTTACTTGATATTTGAGGTAGATGTAGATTGACTGTCTTGTACTTTTCAGTTAGGGCTTGTTGTCTTGAGATGCGAGTTGTAAATCTCGTTTTCAATATCCTCACTTAATTTCTACAAACGACTGCATGGATGAAACTAATTAGATCACGTAGTTGTCGATCTGGGAAAAAATAAGAAGTAAAAAATAAAAAGTAGCTTGCCTGGAGTAAGATTAAACGAAAGGCCATCATAGAGGCAGTCGATCAGTTTTCTGATTCTCATGACTGAGTAGAAGAACGGAGAACATAGGCGTAGTTGCGAGGAGCCCTGAGCGTGGAAGTTACTTCGGGAAGCAGCAGATCCGGACATCAGCGCAGACCCAAGTCCCTACGTCGCCGAACGGAAAAAGGTCGCAGATGGAGTTAGGTTCAGAGAAAGAGGTCAAGGGCGGTTGAGGCGGGGTAGGGTTTAGGAAAGGCGGTTGACATTTTGGAGAAAGTGGGGGGGACCGAGCAGAAAGTGGAAATTGTAGTGGAATTAAGATATGGGTATGAGAAAGGACGCATTTGCCCTTAAACAAAGCAGTTGTGGCTACAGTAAGGGGATGGGTGGGTTGGGAAGTGCTAAAAAGCTTCACCAAACTAAAGAATTTGTATTATTAGTAGAGATATAAATGATGTATATTTTTAAGATTTATTGGAAGAATAGACTAAATATTACAGAGATTATTTGAAAAATTTAAATTTGAGATTTCTTAAGTACTTTAAATATAAAATATTTTTCGTACGTAGTTTAAAAATATGGATTTAAATATAAAATATCAAGAAAGAATTGAAGGGGGTTTAGCAAATAGCTGTAGAAATGTTAAAATGTAGGTATTTGAAGCTTAAAAAAAGAAATTTCAATGCAATATATAATAAACTTATTGTGATAAATGAATAATATATCAATTTATTGATTGCTTATAATATTATTTATGTTATGTGACTTTCATATCTTTATTTTTAGTGAAAACTAATTCTATCGCCTTTGTTGATATGAAGATGGTATCCATATTGAAACCCTCATAATTTAGAATTATTAGATGAGTTAACAAATATTTATTGATTGAATTTATTTATAAAAAAACTCAGGATCACATAATTAACTAAAGTACATTGATTTAAATGTACAATGTTATGTGATATTAAGGAATGTTTTGTAAATAACTCTATAAATCAAAAAAGGGTTTTACAATGCAATGTATGGTAAATATATTATATAAATGAATTAAACATTTAACTTGCAATTATAATTTATGTATATAATTTTTGTTATGTGATTGATGTATTTATATATTTGAATGAATTTTTTGCCATTTTTGTTAATATGAATGTGGTTCATGTTAATCTGATTTATTAGCAAAATTAAAGAAGAGTAGTTTACTGAAATTATTTAAGTAGTTTTAAGACTATGCAGTTAATTATAATTTATGGCCTAAAATGTAAAATATAAGAAAGGAATTGAGGTGGTTTTGTAAATGATTATAGAAAATTTTAAAATGTAGGTATTTGGAGTAAAAGATATAATTTTGTAATGCACTTCATGATAAATAGATAAATGAATTGTAAATTGAATTTGCTATTATTATTTATGCGTATATGTCATGTAACTTATGTATCTTTATTTTGATGAAAAAATAATTTTACAATTTTTGTTAATATGAACATAGTGTACATATGGAAATTTTCATATTTTCATAATTTAGTTTAAGAATTAATGAACATTATTTAATTGGATTTATCTAAATTGTTTAACTTTAAGATTTCATAATTAATTAAATAAATGGATTGATTAAGAGAAAAGAGATGTATGTTTTGTAAATAACTATGGTAATTCTAAACGTAGGTGTTTGAAGTTAAAAGTATAATTTAAAATGCAATGTATGATAAATATTTTGAAATAAGTTGATTACAAATTAAATTTGTTATTATTTTTTATGTGATTTATACATATTTATAATTAAATGAAAAAATAACTTTACCACTTTAGTTAGTACAATACCGGTATACATATTGAAATTGCCGTTCTTTGGTATTTATAAGAAATATTAATGAAATTTAGTTAACTAAATTTGTTTAAATAGTTTGAATTTTGAATTTTAACTTATATATATGGACTTGAATGTAAAATATTACGAGGTAATGACAAATTATTTATAAATAGTTGTATAAACTTTAAAATATTCGTACCAGAACGTAAAATGATGGAATGGAATTAGTAAAATATGTGTAAATTGATGAATTACAAGGATTTGAAAATAAAATTGTAACGACCCGTTTTTTAACTATTTTAAATTTTAAAATTTAATGATTTATTATTGTAGTTTATTGAATATAATAAAATTTTGAAATTAACAATTCCGAAGATTTTGGCGATAACAAATATTGAAATGAAATTCTATATATTGAACATGTTTATAATCAATAGTTGGGATTGAATAATGAATATTGAATTACTGTAAAATGGTAGTAGTTGTTTTATTATTTGAATTCGTTTTAAAATTTAATTTTATAAGTTAAATGACTTATATTTGAAATAATGTAATTTATTGAATAATTAAATTGTTTAAATTTAATATTGCAATTATTTAAATAATTGAATCTTGAATTAATGTGAATGAAAATGATATCGAAAATTGATTTAAATTTTATTTAAATATGAATGAAGATTGTTAAACGCGTAGAAATTAATTTTAGGAATTTAATCAAAATTAATTGATTTTGAAAAGCTATCCTCTGAATACGATCGAATTAGGCCTTGAAACTAGTTCCGTTGTGTTAGGAATGAGGGTAAAACATTATGAACACCAGGCGACACACTTCGTTTGGAGTTCGGAAAATTTAGATGTGTATTGGATCAGAAACTTATATAATAAGCCCTTCATTTCGTTCAAACCCTAGCTTATAACCACGGCCGTTCTCTTCTAAATCGATTAATGGCTGAAATTCTTTTAATCTTCTATCCTCTTTATCTCTCAATCCGTTCAACTAATTCAAAAACTTCCAAAAGCAAAGTTGTAGAGCTCGACGAGCTCTACACATCCAACGGTTGATTCGTGCTATTACATCACAGATTCGCCAGAATATGGCCTTGAAGTCGCGCGTGTTTTCCTTGGTCTTCGCACGAACTACGGCGGCGGGGTGGTCGGCGCTTGGGACGGAGGCGTGCAGAGAGGTGGAGCATACTATGGCGGTCTCTGATGATGGTCAGGTCGCCTTGAGTGGCGCGCGCACGTGGATGTTGTCGCGTTTGGGTGGGTTACGTGATGGCCTGGAATGTAGCAATGAATGAAGACGAGAGAGTACGTGTTTTATAAATTTAATTTTATATTATTAATATGTTAATTTAACTTTTAATTAATCGTTATGCTAATTATTGTGTAACTTCTCCATACCAGGTCCGTTTCGGACGAAACTAGTGGCGTTGGAATTATATGGACGTCATCTACAATCTGGCATTAGAGTGGCATTTATTTGAAGCTAAAAATATTTTCATTTACAAATAAAGGTGAGTGTTTTAAACGCTCACAAATGACTAAATTATTTTTATGTTAGTTAAACTGAAATCCTGAAGTGATTTAAATTTATTGATTATTGTTGGTAAATTTAACTGACATGGAGATCGACATAGAAATTTATATATTAGGAATTTTGAACTAACACTTAAATTGAAACTAGAGTTAAACTGATAGTTAAATTCCCAATTATTGATAATTGGTTAATTGTTGTGATATATTGATTGTTTTGGGAATGTTGATTGTGATGGATGCTATTGATTGATATTTGGATGATTTGGATGTTTATTTATTTTATATATGTCCTGTTATCACCCTGTAAATCGTTATGGGTTGAAATGATACATACCCGAGCGATTTTATAGATTTTCAAATTATTGATTTGGGATTGCATGCTGAAATGATATATACCAGAAATTTAAATTATTGCGGGTTGAAATGATATATATTTGTATCACTTGACCATAGGGTAGAAAACTATACGCGGACACCGTTGGTCTATATGAAATATTTTGATAAATAAAAAATTTGATTTTTTTAAAGAATTAAGTTTTTAATTTATATTTAATTTGCTCAAGTAAAAAGTTTTTAAATTTTAAGTTTAAGATTTAATTATGTATTTAAAGTTTAAATATATATATATATATATGGATTTTTGAATTTAAATTTTAAAATTTAACTTAGATATTTTATTTAGTTTTAAAAATTAATTTTTATATAATTAAATTTATTAATAAAATAATTAGGTTTTAATTAAATTTAATATAAAGGTTTAATTTAAAATATTTTTATTTAATATAACATAAATACTTAATTTAATAAATTATTTAACTTTAAAATTTAATTTTTAATATAAGTTTTAAATTTTATTTGGAAATTTTTTTTAATTTAAATTTAATTATATAAAGATTTATTTTATAACCTTAATAAATATATTCTATGAAAGATAAGTTTAAGTTTAGGATTTTATTAAGTTTTATTATTATGTAATTTCAAGGATATAATTATGTCATTTAATAAATTGATTTAAGAAATAAAACTTAATAACTTGATTTTGTTAATATCAATAAATTTAATTGTTTAAGCTAAAGTGATCTCAAATGATAAATATATTTGAAGTTAATATTTAGAATTTGATGTAACTTAAATTATTTAAGTATGTTAATATAAAATGACCACGGTGTGAAAAATATAACGATTGGTTGTTAAAGAGATCGGGGCCAAATATTGGCATACTCTCTGCCAATACTGGAACTACTTTAACAACCGTGTACATGGTGGAGAATCTAGAATGAAGTAGGATGGATTGGCGAACGCTACTGGAATGAAGTAAGAGAACGATGATGGATAGCCTAGACCTTCGGATCATAATTAAAATGACTAAAACAGAAGTCATAACCAGGCCAAGTGAGGTCGCTCCTCTGATTGGACATACTTCTTTGATACCATATCTCTTACTTTTGTGATGGATTGGTGGCCACCTTTGATTATGGGAGTGCCGTTCGAGGTGGGCAGTAGCTGCGGCTATGGGCTACCACCAGCCTGGTTCCGCAATCCGGTAGAATCCTACCATGGGTATGGCCTCATGTGCCTTTTCATATTATCCCTAATCGTGCCCGCTATGACTTTGTTTTTTGTCGTACCTATGGAGTGCTCCCTGATAGCCCACCAGTTTACAATGGAGTTTACAGTTCCGTATAGACTACGATGCCTATAAAAATGTGTTAAGATGGATATGGGTAACGCCTTAATGGTATTTTCAATATTATACTTTACTGATAGACACTACATATATAACGTATACTACTATATATAAATATTTGACAGATTATTAAGAGATGGAAAATCTCGTAACATCTCTTGAGTTATTGCACGCACGTTATACACTGGATAGGAGATGTGAAATCTCGTAAACATCTCTGACGCTATTACACTCATGTTATATGCGATATTTATTTGACTCCCATAAGAATATTTTAGTCCTGACTCGAGTGTTTGTCTTTTCATTGCGTTCGAGTCAGCCTTGAGTATTTCAGCGCAGCGAAGATCATTTTCTGGAGGATGAAGGCGAAGATTTGCTATATTATTACTATTATTATTTCTGCATCATGTTGTCTACTACATTATTTATTTATCCCTGTTGTATATATATATAATTCTAATAAATGTTGTATAAATTATAATCAAATGTATAATATAAATAGCTTCATGAACTGTTTATTTGATTATTATATTTTGTCATTCCGCTACAAGATTATGTATTTGTTTTCTTCTTCTTTTCTTATTTTTCTTAATTAACCGCAATGATTATTTATGTTCTAGATTGTTTAAGTTGGACATGTGTGGATTATTGTCGATTTAAACCTTCCAAAATGTAGATCATCATAAAAATATAACAAAGAGAATAAGGAGAAAAGAGAAAACACTTGGAATAAATAAAAGAGCCAGGACTTTGTTATGCAACGTATGATAAATTCATTGAAATAAATGAATTATAGTTTGAAATTGTTACTATTTTTTCTGTATAATTTATGTTTTGTAGCTTATATAAGTTTTGCTTTTTGAACATGGTACATTATTGTCAACAAGTGTCAAACTCATGACCTCTAATCTCGTACTCTGAACTACCAACCAACTGAGCCAACACTATTGGTAGCTTATATAACTTTATATTTGAGTAAAAAAATATTCTATAATTTTTCTTAATTTGAATATGGTATACATGTTGAAACTGATGTGTTTTTAATGATTTATTAAATAAATTAACAAATAATATTTAACTTATTCTTTTTTACTATGTTAAATTCTAAATTGTGTAATTAATCAAAATATATAGACTTAATGGTACATGGTAGAAAAAATTGAAAAGAGATTTTTGTTGGAACTAGGCCAGCCCATAGCAGAAGTTATGGGTGAATTTCAAAATAAATTCCCTTATTGGATCTATGTTTGGGCATATGAAGTATAATTATTTAGAACATTTCTAAATTTTATTTAAACAAAATCTCTTATTTTATTTAAATTTATAAATGTATATAGTTTTATTTAATTTATATTTTAATACATATAAATATACACATATGTATCATATACATATATGTATGTGTGTGCATGTGTAACATGTGAGCCCATGCAAGGTATAACATCCCCATGTATAGATGTTGGGATTTACATCGCAACAAATATGTTAGCTCATCCTTATGTATTGTATGTTGTGTATTTGAACTTGTTACTTATATAAATATTATATATATGTTAATTTTGTTTAAATAGTTTTATGTATATGAAAATATTTAATATATATATATATTTATCTATATAAATATATAAATTTATATATGTATAATATTATTAATATACATATATATGCATATTATTATAATATGTATAAAAGTAATATATACATATATATACATAATATTTAAAAAAAATTATAAGTCAAATTTACATATACATATATATATATATATATAACGACAAAATAATATTTTTTTTATTTTATAATATATATATATACACATAAACATATTTATAATATCTTTATATATATATATATTCATATTAATTTACAAAATAATTTTTTATAATTCCATATCGTAAGTATAGCACAATAAAATTTTATTTTAATTTTTTATTATTTAAAATACATATTAATTGATTTATCACTCGAAAATAGATAAGATATTAATAAAAAATATCTACTTAATATTTTATTCAAAATTTAAATTTCTAAGAAAATCTTATTTGATATTTTGAAATTTGATAAAAAATCATAATATTTTCTATGAAAATCTATTTTTATTAATTAATTTTTTTTGGCTATTAATTGTAATAATTTTTAAAAATAGCAAAATTAACGGCCCGTTTGATTTCGTTTTGAGTTTTGTGTTTTCAACCTACACTACAAAATACAAGAAAACATTAGATTTTTTTTTACAATTCTTAGCCATTACAACGATGGACGGGAAATGGAGGAGAGGAATTGTTTTCCGTCCTTTTGTTATGTCTCAAAACACGAAAAATCAAATAAACTTGTTTTCTATTTTCTATGTTAATTTCATTTTTCAAAATTGTGTGTTTTCCAACAATGCATAAGAAATGCGCATTTTTGTTTAGATGAAAACACAAAACTAAAAACAGCAAACCAAACAGGCCCTAATTTTTTTATTTTCAGTTTCTGACCGAGAACTTCTCTTACAATAAAATAATTTTACAAAATTTAAAAAGTAATTTTTGAAACAAATTTAATTTATATAATTTATTTAGATAATATATTGATTTATATAACATTAAAAATAATAAATAATTATAAGAAAATATTTTGTAACTTCCAGTTTTTTTATTACTATAAATATACATTTATAAAATTATAGGATCAATTTTTACCATAGAATGTAATGATTAAATATGAACCATATATAATTAAAAGATACGTGTGTGTATATTTTTTTGAACGTGTGTGTGTAATAGTAAAATAATATCATTATTGTATTTAAAAATTCAGCTTTACATATCTGACATATTTATAAAAAAATTGTTTTTTAACGTAAATACGCAAATACAACCAATCTAGATGTGACAACGACAATTCATATATGAATCTCATCTAACTAACAATATAATAATATTAATATATATAATGAAATATTAATCAGAAATCATATTCTATAAATAATGAATAATATACCTGGGAACCAATGCCTTGTAGCACACCTTGTAATGATGAACTCTCTCATCTAATAAGCTTTTCGATTCGGCAAAGTGCTAATCCTTGAACCGTTGACCTTTGACTATCGGATAATAATTGATCTTGAATTGATTTGAGTTTGATATGATGGGGCTCCTAGGGATTGAAATCAGCCAGCAATAGAAGATAGGAATGACAGCCTAAATTTATTTGTAATTAGGGTTAGAGGTGTTTAAATAGTGGATGGAAGGGAGAGAATAGTGGATCTCATCTCATACCAATTCTCTCGACTTGAGAATACTATCAATCTTCAATATGAAAGCTCTGCTGTAATAACCCATAATTTTAATAAATATTTTTAAATTAATTTTTATTTTGAAACTTTGATTTTTAAATAATTTTAAATTGAAGTTTGGAAATTTTCCAATATATTTTGGATTTTTGTTTCTATTTTGTTTTTCCCAATACAATTAAATATTGATTTTTCTGGAAATGTTATATTTTTTCAAACTTTGACTTTTAACTGAAAATTTTGAAATTTTGAAATTTTAAATTTTAAATTTTTTCTTTGAAACAGTAATTGGTTCTGGTATCCGTCCTATTTTTCGTTTCGTCGAATTCCATTTTAAACCTTTTAAAATTTGATAAATTCAACATTTTACACACTGAATTTTATCTGCATTTTTATTTTTCATTTTCTATTTTATTTGCCATCTTTTATTTTGTTTTGGGTTTTGAATTAAATTGTGTGAATTTTGTTATGTTTGGAATTTTCCTATATTAGTTATATTTTGTATACAATTTTTAATTCTAGTTTCAATATAATAAACTATTTTCTTTATTTATTTATTTTTATTTTTCCTAAGACAAATTATTTATTTTCATTTCTACCTTATTTTGTTTTGACTTTTATTTTATTTGCTTGATTTATTATTAGATTATAATGAATTAAAATGAATTGGAAATTCAAAGAGACAAAGGCTTTTAAACTTGTGACTTTTCATTTGCTTAGCCGTTCATAACTCTTTGGTTTAGCCATGCATTTCATTTTTTTTCACGTGAAAAACTTCTCATTCTCTTCATTCTTTCGGCCATAGCATTTCTGAAAAAAAATAAAGTAAGTAATGGCTTCCTTTTCTCACTTTTTCTTCTTCACTTTCCATTGATTTTGCTTGATCTCTTCACATGTTTGCTCGGCCATCACCCCTAGTTGCCTCGGCCATAGCCACCATCACCTCCTCCTCATCATCCATGGCCTACAACCACCTCCTACCCCTTTGTCCAGATCAGGCCGTGACCACCAAGTGATGACAACTCCACAAACTTTGCAAAAATCTCTAAACAATGCATAGCCGAGCCATAATTCCACCATCCCCTTCATTTTCCACTTCGGCCATCACCCCTAGAACCACCACCACCTGCTGACTTCACCTCCGGCCATCACTTCAGATCTGACCTGACCTGTACCTGACCATGCATGGTTGTCCCAAACTTGACCATAGGCCGAGCCTAGATGCACCAAAACTCCACTTTTGGCCTTGACCCTTTGCCTTCCTTCATGTGAAACTCCAACCTCTTCAAATTCTATGCTAGCCATGCCATTTTGAGTCCAAACCCAAGTCTTACCATCAAATAAAACATGTATGGCCGAGCAAACAAGGAGTCATGGTCAAGCAATTTTGATTTCAAAGCATGGTGATGTCATTTGTTAATTCTAATTTCCATTTTGTTTCAATTAATCTTTGTATTGAATATATATTTATATTGCTTTGTTTTATTTTTGTATACAAGATTAATATCGTGGCTCACTCTCTCTCTCCACTTGAATCTAAATCATGTTGTATCGTGCTTTCTGGAATTTATCTTTGTGTTTTGAATCGTTAACTCCAGCTTAAAAGGTGAGTTATTCACGCTTGACATTCATACTTATAGAATTTGTGAAGTGACAACAAGTGAATGTGTAGAAACTGTTATATCATGTTATACCTGCCTGTGATACGTATTATATGATGTTAAACTCTGTTATAAAATTGTCACATCATCTGCTATGTTATATTCTGTTATATTGTTTATTTTATTCTGTTTCTCACATTGCAAGTTCCCTGTAGAATAGAATCGCTATGGGTTGAAATGATACATACCCGAACGGACTTTAGAATAGGGAAAAATCGTTATGGGCTGAAATGTTAGGCCTGAGCGATTTTTATTTATTTTTAATTGACTTGGGATTGTGGGTTTGAAATGATAGAACCCGAATTTTTCTTTGTAAATTATGGATTGAAATGATATATTATCCGTATCACTTGACTTAGGCTAGAAAATATTATACAGACCCGTGGTTATTTTATATAGTTTTCTGGAAAATTTGAAGTATTTTTAAAATGTAAAATTTGATATTTTGAGTTAACTTTGGATTTAAAACGATTTAATAAAGTGATAATGATTTTTCTATGTATTAAAAATGTTAAATAAATGAATGGAAAAATTGTGATTTGAAACATAACTAATTTGGAAATTTGTGATTTGATTTTTTTAATGGAAGTTTAAGTTAATTAAATAAAAATGGAAATTAAGTTTTATTTATGAAATGGAAATTTAAATTTAAGTGTTAAGGTAAATTATAAAAATGAAAAGAATGGGAAAATGGTACACTTGAATTTAATAATTGAAATTATTGCAAAATTTGATTTTATTGTAAAATTTTTCTTTATAAAATCATAAGTTAAAGGGTATTTAAATGAACATTTTTGAAGTGGAAAAATATGATATTTATAAGTTAAAATGGTTAAAATTGAAGTTTAATTGTTTCTGAAATTTTATTATAAATCTGGAAATTGAATTTGTAGCACTTCAGAAATGCTATCATTTCTGAAATTAACTTAAAATCTGAAGTAAAAGATACTGCAGCACTTTGTAAGTGCTGTGGTTGATGCAAATGAACTAAAGGCTAAATTAACTAAGGGCTACTACAGCACTTGGTAAATGCTGTGGTTGCAGAAAGAAAATCTAAAATCTGAAACTAATAAAGGGGCTGCAGTAGCACTTGATAAGTGCTGCAGTTGGCTGAAATGAGGTTTTCAAATGTAACTGAACTACTACAACAGTTTTTAAATGCTGTCTTTGCTGAAATGGATTGTTTCAAATATAACTTACAACATCATTTTTCTAAGTGCTGCGAAAGCTGAAATTTCAATGTTTTAAAGTATTTAATTGAATAAATGAGCTCAGAAAAAGCTAAATTTTTGGGAATTGAATATTTGATTTGAAGGTATAATTACTTCACTTTTAATGGTTTAAATGAATGATTTTAATTCAAAATTTTAAACCATTTTGAAATCTATAACCACGGGTACACTTCTTTGGGTACCATTTGACTTCCTTGTGATTGTTTTGATGCACACCCTGATTTGGGAGTGTGGCTAGAGGTGAGCGGTTATTGCAGCTCTGCGCTACCCTAGTCACATTAACACTGTTATTTGCATTGTTTACTTAAATATGGATATTTCTATGATAGCGTTTATTTTTGCTTAATTGATGGTTTAACGGATCCTTAAAGGATGGGCGATCCCAAGCACCTTTTAAGTTATTGTGCATTGCTATTACAGTTCACTTGAGTTGGTTTACATTTTATAAGTATGTATGTCATGACTCCAGTGTTTGTGTTTTACTTTACGCTCGGGTCAGCCTGAGTAATATAGCTTTGGATTCATCTCCTGGAGCTAGAGATTTGTTGGAGCTTATTTGTCTATCAGTTCATCGATTTCTATTCCAGTTATTTCCTATTCAGTATTGTCTCTGTATTTTTGACTTATGTATCCTAACTTCTATTATATCTATTTTGACTATGAGATTTTGTATATGTTTTGAGAGTATGTATATAGTAGCTTCATGAACTACTATGGTATTTTATTTCCGTTGCGAGTTATTCTGATATTCTGTGTCTGTGATTCTATGTTTGATTTTATTTGCTCTAAAATTTCTTGACAATCCACTGTTTTGAAGTATTCAAGTCCGACATGTGTGGATTTATTACCGATTTGAATGGTCCAAAATAGTGGGATGTTACATTTGGTATCAGAGCCAGGTTTTAGGCAAACCTTAGCCTACGGAGCAAAAACTCATTAGAGATAGGGTAGAAATACCCTAGAATGAGTGAAATCATTCTCAGAATCATTCCTTTGAGAGAGAACGTATTTTCGAAGTATAAAATGATTTTCAAATGATTTTACAGGATTTTTAAAGATTTTTTTGGTATAAATTTTTATTTCGAAAGCGAAATTTTCTAAACTTCATCCTTTCTGTATCCACCTTGTTAGTAATCTCTTCAGTTAGGATTCGCTAGAATTTTGAACTTCTATCTTGTTTGATTCGGATTCTTTGTTGATAGGAAGCTATTTGAGTATGGCAAAATCGGAAGAGCAGAAAGCAGCTCGTAGAGCACGAAGAGCCCTGGCCCGTAAGGAATGGGAGGAAGTGATCGAGAAGTGGGAAAAGCTGTGGAAGGAAAGGGAAGGACCTGGTCCTTATGACCATGTCATTTGTTATCGGTGTCAGGAAAAGGGACACTATGTCGCCATGTGTGGGAAAAGAGATAAAGGAAAGAAGAAGGAGGGCCAGCGTTTTCGATCCAAGATCTTCTGTTTTAGATGCTGTGGGGAGGGGCACTTTCCAAGTCGCTGCCAGAAGGTGAAGAAAGTGAAGTCTGCACCCACTACATCAATCGGCTTATCAACTATTTGCTACAACTGTAGTAGGGCTGAGCATATAGCCAGGAATTGTTCTGAGAGACAGCATGGAAAGAAAGCCGTGTACCCGCAGTTCACTAAGGAAGATGGGAGTGTAGAGCACTTGTGCCTGAAATGTAGAAGTTGGGGGCACATTGAGGGATAGTGTTCTGGACCCGCTGAAGTACCACCCGGAAGAATTAATACTGATGCTTTGTTTATGTAGGAGTGGTAATCTGTGGATCTGTTTATTATCAGTAGTTTGTTAGGTTGCATTAGGTGAACTCTGTTGTATCTTTTGCTTAGCTCAAGTTGTCAAACTAAAGATATTTATGCTCCTGTTCTCGTATGATATGAATTTGAGTCTTTTCCAAATAATGAACGTGAACTCTTTCGTATTGATATAGGTTATATATCTCTAATTTTGGTTAGGATTCTTATCGATTAGGATTCCTTTGAACTTTGGAACGCTTCCACTTGTTCTGAAATCCATTCCTGTCTCCCCTATCTGTATTCTTTTGATTTTGGAGCATTGCATAACCCCACTTTGAATGACCTCTAGAAAGATCGGCGATTCCGCCAATCTTTGAATGATTTGTAAAGGGGTGAAACTCCCTTACAATTGGCATTGATTCACCGGAGATTTCTGTATCCTCAGTTTACGATGCTATCTATCTTCTGCTATACCTGGATTCTATCTCTGGCAATCGAAGGTCGATTTGCCTTAGATTTCCGCATTTATTATATTTCTGAAGTCACGGTTGACCCGATTAAGGTCGCCCGCGATTTATATAGGGTTATCCATCTTCTAATTGGTAATTTAAATTTTCTCATCTTCGTTCGAGCTTATCTTCGAATCAGAATTCTATTTGATTAGGGTTCCTCAAAAATTTGAATCTCTGTTTTGTTTTGAAATCCATCCTTGAATCATTCCTTAGAAAATTTATGGTTGATTGTATTTTTGGAAATTGTGTATACATCGAAGTTATTATTTTGATAAGGATGACCATATTTTTATATAAAGGTGAAATGTTTTCGATAAGGATTATATACCTTTTTAAAATGAAAATTTGAAGTTTCGAAAGGATTTGAAATTTTGAAAATTATATAAGAAATTGATTCATATAAAATGATTTATAACTGAAGGTTTTGAATGTGAATTTGAGTGATTGAACTCCGACATTTTTAAATTGGTTTAAGGTTTTGAAAATATATAATAATACAATTTGAAAGTATTTTCCGAATAAGTAATGTTTCAAATGATTTTAAATGAGTTTTAATAATTTCGAAGAAATTTCAAAGAAGTTTTCGAGAAAATAGAAGTCCAAAACCCACTTATGTCACTGGAAAATAATTTCGGTGATGAATGCCTGCATCATCGACATTGATTTTCGAGTTTCTGAGTGGGGGAGAGGCCACTTCGGTAGCTTTGCTATGCAATTGATTTGTGAAACCAATTTTGATTTCAAATTCCGAAGTATGATTTGATATTCGAAAGTCATATGTATATATTTGAACAGTTTGAAATGAGCCGGTGTTCAGTCCTTGAGTTTCGGATTTGATTGATGTAACCCTATCTTTTGGAATTGATTTACTTATTTGTTGATGATTTCCAACTCTGGGATTGTAAATATGATTTCTTTGACTATTTAGAATGTTCGAGCACTTCCAAATCAAGGTTTAAATTTTCAAAGCTAAGAAATTTTGAAAGGTACAAATTATTTGATAAAACATATAAGCTTAGTTTCGTATGTTTAAAATATGAAGTGATATCTGTGTTAATCAATGACATTAAATGAATTTAAATTGAAATTTGTTTTATGTTGAAACAAGTTGGAATAGATACATAAGTTGTACGTATACTGTTTTATTCACATAATTAATTTGATCCAGGTTTGAGTACACAAGTTCGAGGTGAATTACACCATTTCGTGTTAGGATTTTTCATTTGATTCTTGATGGCGAATATTTGATATGGATTTGTGGCTTGATTCTAGAATTCTCTATCATAGTATATTGCTATGCAAGGAGACTGATGGCTTCTAGTCAAGAAACCATATCGAAGTCCGCATTAGGGAAGTCAAATGGACAATACTAGTTCGAAAGGCGAACTTGTGTGATCGAGCGAGCGATCGAATGTGATTTTGCGAAATGATGGCATATGTACATCTTATGTTCTAATATCATTGATATACTTTGACGCTGAAATTGAAAGTTGTCGGGTTGGATATCTTTGTAATTTAAATTGGAATTTTTCTTTTATGCAAAACTACTATTAATTTAAAACCATTTTACAAGACTATGCTACAAACTATTCTATATACAAAACTATTTTACAAACTATTTTTATATACAAAACTATTCTAAATTCAAAACCTTTTTAGTAAGCAAAGATATTCAAAGCCCATATGGCTCTTCATGCAGCGAAATTTATTTTTGAAAATTTTGATCCTTATATAAGATGGACCTTATGTAAGTATAAGATGATTTTGAGAACCATTGATTTTGGAAATGAATTGGTTGACTTAAATTATATTGATTTAGAAACTTGGATTATTTTCTAAATTTATTATTTTGGAAATTTTGAAACTGAAGATATTTGATTTGGAAGAATAATTTGGTGATAGCGTATATGATTTTGAAAATTGTATTGATATTGAAACAAATTGAAATTTGAGAACCTTGTGTTACTAAATACTTGATTTGGGAGTTACCGAACTTATATAAAAGTGGTTTGTATAAGTATGAAGTTGATTCGAAAACTATTGATTTTGGAAGGTATTCGATTTGAAAATGAAATCTTATATATAATGGACTTTATATAAGTATGATATTTGACATTGATTTGAAAGGTACTATATGATACATATTTTCGAAGTAAAGATATGGAAAGTGCCTTCTGCTTGATATCCGCTTTGTGGCCACTTTGTGGATTCATTCTATCGATATTATTCCCTCTGATTTGGTTTTCCGGATATGATACTCGAGTGTCCATCGAATTCCATGGCTATCTCCATCGTCTTATGAGCGCGACTGCATAGCGTAATTCGCTTGGCTGAGATAGCCTACGGGTACGGATGTTTCCTAGGGATCCAAGCATAACCATTGTGTATCTACGATCTATGTAGGTCGTTCTTAGTAGCGAAATCCGCAGGGCTGAGATAGCTTATGGATACGGATGTTTCCTGGGGGATCCAGGCGTAACCATTGTGTATCTGTGGTCTACTAGTCATCATGGCGAAATTCACAGGGCTGAGAAAGCTTACGGATACGGATGTTTCCTGGGGGATCCAGACGTAACCATTATGTATCTGCGATCCATGGTTAGACAATGATTTGGTTGATTTGTTTGGATTGTACTTTCCATATCTGTTTTTAAAAGTTTTCCAGTATTTTCACTGGGTGTTGAAACAAGTCTACTAAGTACTTGGAGAATTCTAGCTTTGCGCCTGATCAACGCATGGCCAGAGTCTTCAGGAACGAGGATAAACTTGTTAAGACATCGAGTTATAAAAGTATTTTGATAAAGTATTATATAAAGGATACTTTGATCGGTTATTTTCCTTTCTAAAGGATTTTAAAGTGTTTTAAATATTGTTTACCTCTTTAACCAAAAATTTGAATTAAATGACTTTTATGGATAATAAAATGGATTTAACCAAATTATTAAATATTAAAGAATTCTAATTGAAATTTATATGGTTTTAAATTAACGGTTCATCCTTGTCTTTCGACCTATTTTTCCTGCTAGCTATTCATATTTCTCTTGTTTTTCCTGCTAGCTATCCTATTCTCCTACCTTCTTCCTTTTCGGGGACGAAAAGCTTTGAGTGGGGGAGAGTGTAACAACCCATAATTTTAATAAATTTTATTAAATTAATTTTTATTTTGAAACTTTGATTTTTAAATAATTTTAAATTGAAGTTTGGAACTTTTCAAATGTATTTTGGATTTTTGTTTCTATTTTATTTTTCCCAATACAATTAAATATTGATTTTTCTGGAAATGTTATATTTTGTCAAACTTTGACTTTTAATTGAAAATTTTTAAATTTTTAAATTTTAAATTTTAATCTTTTTCTTTGAAACAGTAATTGGTTCTGATATCCGTTCTGTTTTTCGTTTCGTCGAATTCCGTTTTAAACCTTTTAAAATTTAATAAATTCAGCATTTTACACACAGAATTTTATCTGCATTTTTATTTTTCATTTTCTATTTTATTTGCCATATTTTATTTTGTTTTGGGTTTTTAATTAAATTGTGTGAATTTTGTTGTGTTTGGAATTTTCCTATATTAGTTATATTTTGTTTACAATTTTTAATTCTAGTTTCAATATAATAAACTATTTTCTTTATTTACTTTTTTTTATTTTTCCTAAGACAAATTATTTATTTTCATTTCCACTATATTTTTTTTGACTTTTATTTTATTTACTTGATTTTTTATTTGTTTATATTGAATTAAAATGAATTGGAAATTCAAAGAGACAAAGGCTTTTAAACTTGTGACTTTTCATTTGCTTAGCCGTTCATAACTCCTTGGTTTAGCCGTGCATTTCATTTTCTTTTCACGTGAAAAACTTCTCATTCTCTTCATTCTTTCAGCCAGAGCATTTCTGAAAAAAAGTAAGTAATGGCTTCCTTTTCTCACTTTTTCTTCTCCATTTTCCATTGATTTTGCTTGATCTCTTCACATGTTTGCTCGGCCATCACCCCTAGTTGCCTCGGCCATAGCCACCATCACCTCCTCCTCATCATCCACGGCCTACAACCACCTCCTACCCCTTTGTCCAGATCAGGCCGTGACCACCAAGTGATGACAACTCCACAAACTTTGCAAAAATCTCCAAACAATGCATAGCCGAGCCATAATTCCACCATCCCCTTCATTTTCCACTTTGGCCTTCACCCCTAGAACCACCACCACCTGCTGACTTCAGCTCTGGCCATCACTTCAGATCTGACCTGACCTATACCTGACCATGGTTGACCCAAACTTGACCATAGGCCGAGCGTAGATGCACCAAAACTCCACTTTTGGCCTTGACCCTTTGCCTTCCTTCATGTGAAACTCCAACCTCTTCAAATTCTATGCTAGCCGTGCCATTTTGAATCCAAACCCAAGTCTTACCATCAAATAAAACATGTATGGCCGAGCAAACAAGGAGTCATGGTCAAGCAATTTTGATTTCAAAGCATGGTGATGTCATTTGTTAATTCTAATTTCCATTTTGTTTCAATTAATCTTTGTATTGAATATATATTTATATTGCTTTGTTTTATTTTTGTATACAAGATTAATATCGTGGCTCTCTCTTTCCACTTGAATCTAAATCATGCTGTATCGTGCTTTCTGGAATTTATCTTTGTGTTTTGAATCGTTAACTCCAGCTTAAAAGGTGAGTTATTCACGCTTGACATTCATACTTATAGAATTTGTGAAGTGACAACAAGTGAATGTGTAGAAACTGTTATATCATGTTATACATGCCTGTGATATGTATTATATGATGTTAAACTCTGTTATAAAATTGTCACATCATCTGCTATGTTATATTCTATTATATTGTTTATTTTATTCTGTTTCTCACACCGCAAGTTCCCTGTAGAATAGAATCACTATGGGTTAAAATGATACATACCCGAACGGACTTTAGAATAGGGAAAAATCGTTATGGGCTGAAATGGTAGGCCTGAGCAATTTTTATTTATTTTTAATTGACTTGGGATTGCGGGTTTGAAATGATAGAACCCGGATTTTTCTTTGTAAATTACGGAATGAAATGATATATTATCTGTATCACTTGACTTAGGCTAGAAAATATTATACGGACCCGTGGTTATTTTATATAGTTTTCTGGAAAATTTTAAGTATTTTTAAAATGTAAAATTTGATATTTTGAGTTAAATTTGGATTTAAAATGATTTAATAAAGTGATAATGATTTTTCTATGTATTAAAAATGTTAAATAAATGAATGGAAAAATTGTGATTTGAAACATAACTAATTTGGAAATTTGTTATTTGATTTTTTAATGGAAGTTTAAGTTAATTAAATAAAAATGGAAATTAAGTTTTATTTATGAAATGGAAATTTAAATTTAAGTGTTAAGGTAAATTGTAAAAATGAAAAGAATGGGAAAATGGTACACTTGAATTTAATAAGTGAAATTATTGGAAAATTTGATTTTATTGTAAAACTTTTCTTTATAAAATCATAAGTTAAAGGGTATTTAAATGAACATTTTTGAAGTGGAAAAATATGATTTTTATAAGTTAAAATGGTTAAAATTGAAGTTTAATTGTTTCTGAAATTTTATTATAAATCTGGAAATTGAATTTGTAGCACTTCAGAAATGCTATCATTTCTGAAACTTACTTAAAATCTGAAGTAAAAGATATTGCAGCACTTCGTAAGTGCTGTGGTTGATGCAAATGAACTAAAGGCTAAATTAACTAAGGGCTACTGCAGCACTTGGTAAGTGCTGTGGTTGTAGAAAGAAAATCTAAAATCTGAAACTAATAAAGGGGCTGCAGTAGCACTTGATAAGTGCTGCAGTTGGCTGAAATGAGGTTTTCAATTGTAACGGAACTACTACAACAGTTTTTAAATGCCGTCTTTGCTGAAATGAATTGTTTCAAATATAACTTACCGCAACATTTTTCTAAGTGCCACGAAAACTGAAATTTCAATGTTTTAAAGTATTTAATTGAATAAATGAGCTCAGAAAAGGCTAAATTTTTGGGAATTGAATTTTGATTTGAAGGTATAATGACTTCACTTTTAATGGTTTAAATGAATGATTTTAATTCAAAATTATAAACCATTTTGAAATCTATAACCACGGGTACACTTCTTTGGGTACCATTTGACTTCCTTGTGATTGTTTTGATGCACAACCTGATTTGGGAGTGTGGCTAGAGGTGAGCGGTTACTGCAGCTCTGCGCTACCTTAGTCACATTAGCACTGTTATTTGCATTGTTTACTTTAATATGGATATTTCTATGATAGCGTTTATTTCTGCTTAATTGATGGTTTAACGGATCCTTAAAGGATGGGCGATCCCAAGCATCCTTTAAGTTATTGTGCATTGCTATTACAGTTCACTTGAGTTGGTTTACATTTTATAAGTATGTATGTCCTGACTCGAGTGTTTGTGTTTTACTTTACGCTCGGATCAGCCTGAGTAATACAGCTTTGGATTCATCTCCTGGAGCTAGAGATTTGTTGGAGCTTATTTGTCTATCGGTTCATCAATTTCTATTCCAGTTATTTCCTATTCAGTATTGTCTCTGTATTTTTGACTTATGTATCCTGACTTCTATTGTATCTATTTTGACTATGAGATTTTCTATATGTTTTGAGAGTATGTATATAGTAGCTTCATGAACTACTATGGTATTTTATTTCTGCTGCGAGTTATTCTGATATTCTGTGTCTGTGATTCTTTGTTTGATTTTATTTGCTCCAAAATTTCTTGAAAATCCACTGCTTTGAAGTATTCAAGTCCGACATGTGTGGATTTATTGTCGATTTGAATGGTCCAAAATAGTGGGATGTTACATCTGCTTTGATTATAGTCAAATCATGGCACAACGTCTGTCGAGTGACTATAACTCGATCGAGTGGAAGTATTGGAAGTGAGGCACTATTCAAGAGAGGATTCCTCTCCTCAGTTATACGGAGTTAGTACCACGGTAAACTCAAGTCAACCCAAAGTCAAAATCTCTGGCCCGAGTAGTACGGTTAATAATAATTGTTATTATTGAATCAAGGACTTTGTGTTTGGACTATAGAGTTAAATATGGACGATGTTGGAATTTTGACCATTACCAAATTCAGTAAGTCCAAAGTGATATTTGACGAAGAGAATTGGTGTAAATAAATGTCACAACCGAGTAACACTTAATTAAAGTAAAATTGGATTTTACTGAAACTAAGTAAGCGATGAATTTGGCCAAAACGTCACACCACCTGTTAAGTGACATGTAAATGTTAACATTTGAATGGTTCGATGTTAACCGCCAACCAAATTTTCACCTGACGAGCCACACAACCGAAATGATGATTTATCTTTAGACCAAACGATTTAATTAGTTTATAATTGTTATAAATTAATTAATATTTAGAAAATTTTGATTATAAAATTTTGAATATGATTTGAGGAATAAATACTATTGTATATATTTATAATAGTTATAAATATATCGATCGATATGCGATATCGTCAAGCAATTAAATTAGATTTAATTAGTAATATTTATTTGGACCTAAATGGGATATTAGCCCATGATATTATGGTGATATTTCGGCAGCAATAGGGATGTAGGAGGCGGCTAAAAATGGGCTAGGGGTATTTTAGATGGATGGCTCAGATTTAGGGAGAATGGTATGAGATATGATCCACCTTTCTATCTATTCCTTTCACTATAAAAGGATCCATAACCCTGATGCAAAAATGACTTTTTGGCTGCCGTTTCCCATTATTGTTGGCCGAATTTACGTACATAGGAGCTCCAATAAATTTATCTCAAATTAATTTCAAAGCAATAACTATTGGATGGTCAAGGGTCGACGATTCAAGGACTAGCGGTTTGCCGACTTGAGAAAAGTTCTGAGAAGGGATATTCATCATTACAAGGTATACTTGAAGGCATTGGTTTTGGTATGTGTTTACTATACCATATGACTATTAATTATTGTACAATATTCTATTGTTTGTTTGTATATGATTATTATATTGTTAGTTAGGTGAGATTCTTATAAGTATCAATGTTGTCAAATATCAAATTGGTTATATGTATGTATATTTTTTTTAAAACCATTTTTTATAGATCTGTTGTATACACAGCCGAATAAATCTATTTTAATTATTATTATTTTATTAATATATATATATATATATGTCATATAGCATAAATTAAATGACTTATATTATATTGTGTCATCATATCATGTTAATAATTGATCTTATATTTTATATATGCATATTTATAACTTTAGGTAACAACATAGTATTTTTCATGATTATTTTCTATTATTTAATTTTATTCAAATCAAAATACAAGTTAAACAATTCATACAAAATAATATATGTTTTGAAAATAATATTTTCAATTTTATGATATTATTTCATCATCATATGATCTCTCGGCCAAAATCCCAGAATTTTAAAATTAAAATTTTTATTTTTAAAAAATTATTTGTATGTGTGGTCGATAATGATTAGTTAATAAAAAATTATTTTTGACTTAGAAAATTATGGAATTTTTTTTCTTGACCTTAAAATATCATGTTTGAATTTCTAAAAAATTTTGTAAAATATGTTACAGAAATATTTTTAACATTATTTTGATGCTTTTCGACTAATTAATATATATATATATATTTAATAATATAAAATTATAGTTAAATATTTCATGAGTTGTGTATTCGATCTAGAATGCAATAATTTTTTAGTCTTCATAGTTGATATATTTATATATATGTATATATATTTAAATACATATATTTATAAATACAATAGATATTACAAATATAATTATATATAGATACATATATATGATTTTATTATTGTAAGTAAACGTGTATATTTTATTTTAATTTTATATATATATTATGTATGTGTATATATATATATATGTAGATATGTATGTTTATATATTTATACAGTCATTTATTTAATTAATATCTAATTCAGTGTGTGTATGTGTGTGTATATATATATATAATTTTATGTATATGCAATACATATATTTTTCATATATATATATATATACATATGTATATATCTATATTGTTTTAGTATTTATTTAAATAACAAGTTTATATACATCCATATATTTGGACAACATACAATACATATAAGATGAGCTAACATGTCTGTTGCGTTGCAAATCCCAACATTTATATATGGGCATATTATACCTTATTCGGATTATTATGTTACACATGCAGATACATGCATTTATGTATATCATACATATGTGTACATTATATTTAATTGAATATAAATTCAATAAAATTCCATCTGTTACTTATAAATTTAAATGAAATAAGAGATTTAATTTGAATTAAATTTAGAAATATTCTAAAAAAATTAGACTTCATAGGCCTAAAATAGATCCAATAAGTGAATTTTTTTTTAAATTCACCCATATCTTCCATTGCAGGCTGGTCCAGTTCTAACAACCTAATCAATACATCATTATGTATTATAAGGAGAAGTTACTGTTGAGAATGAATCTTTATTCATTTTAGGTACGTTTGGAACTCTTTCCAATATACTTACTCATAAGATCAAATGGAATCAATTCTTCTACATGTTATATTACTTGCTTTCATTGTATATTCTGTGAGCTCATCATACTTATATTTATGTATCAAATACACACGTTTATGTTTGTGATAACTAATCGTGAATATAATAAAGTATGTGGAACCATTTTGGTATTAATAGGCTTATGATTGCATACGTGTATATTTATCAATCGTAAGAGTTCATACGTCTATATTTATCAATTGTAAGAGTTCATTAACTCTTGTGATGTTCCCATCAAATGGATGCATAGCCTTTAGTTGTTTGAGATATAATTAACTAGCATCATATGATTCATAATCATATAATAAAGATTATTTCTCAAAACTATGGTTTAGTCTATAATTTCAAAATAAATGTAAATAATTTTAGAAACTTCAATATTTCAAATGCATCATATTTATTGTGGAAAAAAACCATATTATATTTTTGTTTCATAATGAACATTCATAATATTCACATTGAAATAAAATTACGTCTATTTTTAAGCCGACATCGAAAAATTGTCATTATTTCATAAATAATTTTCGACATGTTTTATGAAATACAATTTTCATAATTTGATGCAATCAATAAGTGCTATATGGCATGCTCGCACTATTTCCGCCATTACTATAATATCATACTAAATTCAGAGGTTCATTGTTCACTTAATATAGATTATTTATTTAACACTATGACTAGTTTACAACGGAGAGTTCTTTGATCAAAGATCTTGAACTTGTAACGACTCGGAATTTTACAGCCTTAATTTGCAAATACTTAATAAAATTTAAATATTAAAATAATAGGTTTTATAATTAAAATATAACTCATTTAAACAATAACAAATCATGGTAAAATGGATTTGTAACGACCCAGGATTTTGCCACTTTGAAATAAGCTATTTAAATATATTTTATATAATCAATAAACATATTTTATTGGCAAATAAATCTATTTTAATTATTTGGTAATAATGGGAAAATAATTTTTAAAATTTGTTTACAATATAGATAGTTCAAATAAAAATAGAAAATGTGACCGAAGATTGGTTTCCAAAATTTCGACTTTTCGACACCCGAAAGTCGTCAAGAACATTGTGCGCACTTGGTGCAACATGCACACATTTATATATGTTAGGATTAGTATTAATTAAACATACTTATGTATATTAACTTATATATATTTATACCTAAGCTCGGATGTGATAAATTATTTTATAAAAGGCATATATATACATATAAATACACTTATATATACACAAATCCTATGCCATACCTTAAGTACCATACAACATGGCCTAGGGGGAGTAACGTGTACAAGAGAGAGAGAGAGGGAAGGTATGGAGTGCATCCATGTGTATATATTTAATTATAAGCATTTTATATTTTTAAAATATTTTCCTAAGCCTATAAATACTCCTTTCATTTCATAATTTTCATTTTACAACCCTCTTCTCCACTTTCAAATTCCAAAAAGCTTGAAAATATATATCCATGGCTTCTCTTCATAAATTTTAAAGTAAGAAAAATCGCTTCTTTTTCCTTAAAATCTCCTCTTTAATCCACTAAACCACTTTTACATATACTACAATCTTTTCACTTCAAATTGCAAGCCCATCCACCCTAAAACATGCATGGCCGAGCCTAATTTAGGTGTAAAAGCATCCATAGTCTTCTCATTTGCAAGTTAATACCAAGATCTAGGTCGAATTCAAGTTTTAGCGAAAGTTTGGTGAGTAAATTTCATGTTTTAAACTCAAGTTACTAAATTATTAAATGTTGTAAAATTTATGAGTTAATATGTTACTTGAGTATGTAGTAATGTTATATGTTTTATATGCATGCATGTATGTTGATTTGGTGTTGATTGCTTATGCCAAAGTTTGAGTAGGCGATAAAGATTACACCTTGAATATTGAAAAAGTCAGCTAACAACCCATATATTTGAACCATTTAAATTGACAATAATCCACACATGTCAACTTAAATAATACAAAACACGAATCATTATGGGATTATAAATACATAAATGTAAATGAGAATCAATACAACATCACAGACACAGAATAGTCATAGAATAATGCAGCGGAAAATACATCGTTATAATAGCAGTTCATGAAGCTACTACATAAAATACAACAATGTCTTATCAACAAGTGACTAATACAAAAATGTCCAACAGACTAGGACATCAATACAGGAATAGAAATAGACTGAGAAAGATAAATGTTAAGCCTTCAGCATCTTCAACCAACCATGATCAGCAAACTGGATAGCTTCAGACTGACCCGAGCATATACAAAAGAAACACTCGAGTCAGGACTCAAAATCTTATACAGGATAATCAGGTGCAAATAATAAAGTCCATAACTCAAAGATGAATGTGATACACATCTTTAAGGATCCGATAAACTATCTATATATACAATAGAATACGCTAAATAGATAATGTCTAATCAGTAAAGTATGATATCAAAATAGTGTTAAGGCGTTACCATAATCCCCCTTAACACATTTTTATAATGCCATAGTCTATACAGCACCGTAAACCCCACCGTAAACTAGTGGTTATCAGAGGTTGCCCCATAGGTATAACACAAAACAAATCGTAGTGGTCACGAATAGGATAATCAGTATGACAAGGTACATGAGGCGATACCAACTAGGATACTAGTAGTTGCCTGATCCGAACTGATGTTGGGCATAGCAGCTACTATCCCAACATCGCGAAACAACACCTCCAAATCAAGGGGTGCACCCAAATCGAATCACAAAAGTAATAGATATGGTATCGAAGAAGTGTGTCCGCTAGAGGTGGCGAACCTCAATGGCCCGGCGCGGCTCCTGTTTTAGTCATGTCAGGGGTCATCCAATATCATTCTCTTTCTTCAGTCAACGCGTTCACCAAACCATCCACTTCGTTCTGGATCAACACTTCGCGTATAATAGTTATTAAAGTGGTTTTCGGTATCGACAGAGAGTATGTCCATATCCAATCCCGGTCTCTTTAATAACTACGTATTTATTACCGGATGGTCATTTAAGTTAAAGTTTAAACAAATCAAAGTCCGAAAGTCAAGCTGCAAATTTGACTTCTAAAATTTGACATTTCACGATTCAATTTATTTCAGATATTATAACATCTTTCCAAATGCAATCTTTAGTTCAACATTTGAGTTAACAATAAAATTACGTATTCCTATTCAATTTAATAAGATCTAAATTTCACTTCCTAAATTTAGTTAATACTCCAATTAATTCGATTTAATGGGAAATTTTAGTTCATATCATTAAACCAAATTCTATTCATTTCAATTCGTATTTACCTTCATCGTTATATTAACCATAATCATAAATTTGATTAAATCAATCTTTATTAAATTTAAAATCATTTTAAAATTTAAATTATCATTAAATTAAATCCATAAAACTTTAGTTAGTTTCGTATTCCACTTAAGTCAAATTTTCTAAATCTCAAACTTAATTTATGACAAGTTTTAAATCTATTTAATTAAAACCGGTTTAAAATCTAAATCTAACAACCTAATACATTTTCAAATTATTAAATTCTAACTTCCTTGTTTTTAAATCTCATTTCAAATAAATTTGCCAATTCATTTTATTCAATTAAATTGGTTTATTAATCCGGTTCAATTAAACTCCATTAATTTATTCCTATTAATTTATTTCGATTTAATCCATAAATTAAATCCATTAAGTTCGTTACTAAATTTCCAAACCAATTGTTAAGTTCATTCCTTAATTTCAAATAGATTTCAATTTCAAAAATAATTTTTGATGACCAATCGGGTTTCTTATTTTTAATTATCTATCCTAGGCCAAGTTGTTTAATTGGGTATTTATCATTTCAACCCGATATCATTCAATATAAAACAAAGCATAGCAAAGGGAACTTGCAGTGTGATAACTGGGATGGTGTCAAAGTAAATAAACAAGCAATAGCAACATACATAACAATTTAACAATTTATTCAAATAATCCCGAAATAATCATATTAACTTACATTTGTTATTTATGCAAATTAATATAATTATCTCTAGAATCCACACCATTGTCTCATGCGGATTAAAGATCATGGTTTCACTTGGTGTCTATTATCAATTTCCACATCAATCATACGTTCAATCGTTCAAAGTGTAGTTACCGCTATTTCTACGCGACGATTTATTTAACGTCAAAAGGGGTCAAGTTCAACATATATAATCCATTTTTAAATTATTGGCTATCCTATACCAATTTCAATTTTATATTTATATTAACAACCACATTCAACATCACATAACAATTTTAGTGTCACAACTATTTGTCGTAAACTAACAATATTCAAATTTAACTTGCATGGCGATTTACAATTTTTATTTTAACAATTTTAACAATCAACAATTTAATATCCAATTTAATATTCATAACAATTATCACTTGATTATCATAGCATAATAGATTGAGTCGTGAATAAAATATTCACCTTGCGTGGTTGAAGAAGATGACGCGACACGAAGATGAATAGGTAAAATAGACCCTAATAGGCACGACGCAAAATGAACACAAACAACAACGAAGCAAGATAGATTCGACAAGCGGGATGGAAATAACTTATGCTTCCGGATCAATAGCAGGAGCTGAAACAACATAGCAATAGATTGTATGTGAGCAACCAAAATTTCAAAGTATATACTGCTATATAATATAACAGTTTTATATATATATATATATACTTATATATATAAAACAGAGGTGCACAGAGCATGATTTGCGGCTAATGCGAGGCACAATGGTGACGGCGGAGTGGGGCTGGAGCGGGCTGGTCGGGGCTGGGCGGGCTGGCGGGGCTGGACTAGGGGGTGGGCTGGGCGGACTGGGGACGGCGGGGATGGGCTGGGGAACGGTGGGGACGGATGGCGGGCTGGGGGGTCCTGCATGGGGCAGTGGGGCGGAGGGGACGGGGCAGGGCTGCTGAGGGGGCAGGTGGAGCTGGGTGGGTACGGGTTGCGGGGGAGTGGGGCAGGGACGGGTGGCGGGGAGCTGGGGCAGGCGGAGGACTGGGCTGCAGGCGTGGGTCAGGTCGGACAGTCAGGTTCGGTAGGGGAGGCAGTGGGCTGCTAGAGTGGGTCAGGTCGGACAGTCAGGTTCGGTAGGGGAGGCAGTGGGCGACGGGACTGGCAAGCGTGGCAGTGGGAAGGCAGACGGGGTCAGGACTGGTGGTGGCGAACGGAGGCAGGGCGAGGTCAGGCGAGGCAGTGGGCGACGAGGTCAGGCTGGTGGTGGCGAACGGAGGCAGGGGAAGGCAGGCTGCTGAAAGAAGCTTGAATAAAATTAAAAATAATAAAATGTGTTGAAGAGGAGAGAAAGGCAGAGGGTATACGAACCAAAGATATGAAAATGCAAACAATTGAATAGTGGAATGATAGCTTATTATATAAAATAGTACAAAAATTGAAAGGTCTCCAATTGATTTGTCTTGGTAACCGGATGGTTGTTGGCCTTCCAAGACAATTGAATAGTCAAAGGACCCTTAGAATTCTGAACTGAGTAGGTAATTGGGTACCAGTCTGTGCTGCGTAACGGACCAGTTTGTAATCCGTCAAACAATTATAATTCGCAGCGCCGAACTCCGATTGACACAAATAAATATACCGTTTTGATCAGCGCGACGAGGCGAACACAACGGTATATAGATATCAGTGGTACGATTTAAATTTTAAAATTCAAATTTTCTATTACGGAGAATGAAGCAAAACGCAGAAGAATAAGATCGACGGAGCTAAAGATGTCCGAATTTTGAAAAACAAAAAATGACGTCTTGATCAGAAGATGGTTTAGAATTTTTCTATGTAAAAATATTCAGGTTCGGAAGATAAAAATTTTTCACGTTTAGATTGGACTGACGTGCAATAAAACGCGAACGAAATTTACTACGGTATTTTCCGACGAAACTTTTCCCATATCTATAACCATCTAGGCGCAATTTATAAACAAAGTTTGGGCGCTAATTGAAACCGTATGAAAGTTCCATATTTTATATTAAAATAATGGATTCAAAATTTTAAATTTTGGGTCGGAATTTCAGGGTCGTTACATTCTCCTCCACTCAAAACTTTTCGTCCTCGAAAAGAACGAGACGGTGAAGTAAGAATGGAGTAAGCGGAAAAGTCAAGATAGATTTTAAGAAAATTTGATTTATACCTGAAATCAGTAATTCGGGGTTTGAATCTCGGATACTATCCTCAGTTTCCCATGTGCAATCTCGCTCATCTGCACTCCAATGGACTTTGACGAGATTTACAGACTTCCTTCTTAGTTGCTTTGTCTCACGGTCGACTATCCGAAGTGGTCTTCTTTCGATAGTCAAATCTGGCTCAATATCTATTTCATCTAACTGAGCAATAGGAATGGTCATGGATGGATCACGCACGACTTTTCGAAGATGTGAAACATGGAATACGTTGTGCACGCCCTCAAACTTTTCTGGTAATGCAACTCTATAAGCTAGTGTGCCAATTCTCTCGGTGATAGTAAATGGTCGAACAAATCTTGGAGCAAGCTTCCCTCTACGACCAAATCGAATAACATTCTTCAAAGGTGATACTTTCAGAAATACCTCATCCCCAACCTAGAATTCCAAATCTCTTCTGCGCCTATCTGCATAGCTCTTCTGCCTATCTTGTGCGGTCTTCATCTTCCTTCTGATCTCATTTACCTTCTCGGATGCCTCCATAATCATATCTGGGCCCAGAACTAATCGATCACCAGGCTCAATCCAACAAGCTGGCGATTTGCATGGCCGTCCATATAAAGCTTCGAACGGTGCCATATCGATACTTGCATGATTATAAAGGTGGTTAAATTCCAATTCAAATTTGCTTGTTCAATTTGAAAATTTTGACATACCTGATAACTGTTATTATAAGTGAATTCAACCAAATGGAGATGGTCTTCCCAAGATCCACCGAAATCAATTATGCAAGCTCGGAGCAAATCCTCCAAAATCTGATTTACCCTTTCAGTTTGGCCATCCGTTTGAGGATGATAAGCTGTGCTCAGATTCAGTTTAGTGCCTAAGACGTCCTGAAACGCCTTCCAGAATTTACTAGTGAATATAGGGTCTCGATCACATACAATACTAGATGGAACCCCATGAAGTCTAACAATCTCTCTCATATAAGTCTCGGCCAAACTCGAAGCAGTACGAGTGGTCTTAACAGGGATAAAGTGGGCAGATTTGGTCAACCTATCCACAATCACCCATATACTCTCGTTACCCTTTCTGGTCCTTGGTAATCCATCGATGAAGTCCATAGAAATATGATCCCATTTCCAACAAGGAATCTCTAGGGGTTGAAGTAAACCGACAGTCTTCTGGTGATCGGCCTTGACTTGTTGGCAAGTTGTGCATCTACTGACATATATAGAAATATCTCTCTTCATCCCACTCCACCAATATAAACGCTTCATATTACGATACATCTTAGTGACACCAGGATGAAATGAAAGTGATGATTGATGATTCTCTCTAAGTACTTCTTGTTTCAATCCATCGACATTAGGAACTCAAATACGGTTGTCGATCCTTAGAACTCCATTACTATCAATCTGTGCTCCTATTTCACCGTCAACATTTCCGACTCTACCAAGAACTAACTCCTTCATACGATAAAGCAAGGTGTCCTCATATTGTTTAGCTTTTATGCGATCCATAAGAGATGGAGAGATGACAAGCTGAAATAACATGCTTTCAACAAGATTACAGTAAGACAATGCTTTGCTACGACTCAATGCATCGGCTACAACATTTGCTTTCCCAGGAGTATAAGTGATGTCGAGATCATATCAGCTAAAAATTCGAGCCATCGGACTTGCCTCTGGTTCAAATCCTTCTGAGAAAAGATATATCTCAAGGACTTATGATCAGTGAATAATTCGAATTTTGTTCCCAAAAGATGATGCCTCCATAGTTTCAGAGCAAATACAACGGCAAGAAGCTCTAGGTCATGTGTGGCATAGTTTAATTCATGGGTCTTCAACTGACGGCCCGCATAGCCAATAACCTTTCCATTTTGCATAAGAACAGCGCCTAAACCTTCTCGGCAAGCATCTGTATAGACAGTTAATCCTTCACTTCCATCGATTACCGCAAGAACAGGGGCTGAAGTTAACTTACGCTTCAACTCATTAAAAGCTGATTCGCACTTCTCACTCCAAATAAACTTAACATCCTTCCGAGTTAAAGCAGTAAGTGGGGCAGAAATCCGGGCAAAGTGCTCAATAAATATGCGATAATAACCGGCTAAACCCAAGAAACTATGAATATCTGTAGGAGTTTTAGGAGTCTCCCAATCCTGTAGATTAATTGATTCAAATTAGCAAAAGATAAGATTGTTTGAACAGAACAATGAATAAGATAGAACTTACATTGATTATGGAAATCTTAGCTGGATCAACCGAAATCCCATTTTCAGAAACAATATGGCCAAGGAATCTTACTTCGTCTCGCCAGAAATGGCATTTAGAGAACTTGGCTTTAAGCTGACGGTTTCGGAGAGTTTCTAGAACATAACGGAGATGTGTTTCATGCTCCTTCTCGTCTTTGGAGAAGACGAGAATATCATCAATGAATACAAGAACAAACTTATTAAGGACGTCCCGGAACACTCGATTCATCAAGTCGATGAAATAAGAAGGTGCGTTGGTCAAACCGAATGGCATAACCAACCATTCATAGAATCCATTCTCGGTAAGGAAAGCTGTCTTATGGATACTATCTTCTGCAATCCTGAGTTGGTGGAACCCAGTGGCTAGATCAAGTTGTGAGAAAATTTTAGCTCCATGGAGCTGATCAAATAAATCGTTGATGCAAGGCATCGGATAAGGATTCTTGAGAGTGCGTTTGTTTAGTTCTCGGTAATCAACACACATGTGAAGAGATCCATCTGATTTGGTGACAAATACAACTGCGGCGCCCCATTCCGAGCAACTTCTCCTAATCAAGCCCTTAGCAAATAGATCATCAATTTGAGTTTTTAGTTCAGCTTTTTCTTTAGGGGCCATCCTTCGGTGTGGGAGAACTACGGGAGTAGCTCCAGGAATAAGATCAATACGGAAATCGATTTCCCGTTTAGGCGGTAGAGAGTTGACCTCTCCAAATACATCGGGAAATTTCTGAACAATATGGGTAGTATTAAGATCATCCGGAGGAGCATCAAGAGAGAATATGAAGCTTCCGGCATATATCTGAGGTGATTTGCATTCAATGACAAGTGCTTGACCCTTGTCGCTAACCAAAGAAACTGAACGAGTTTTGCAGGAAATAACAGCATCGAATTTGCTTAACCAATCAACTCCTAAAAGAAAGTCGAATGCTTGGAATCCAAGTACATAGAAATCCCAAGTGAATCGAGAAAAATCGTACATAAGTGCAACTCCCTTGCAAACACTTCGGAGGTTAGCGGGTCCTCCGATAGGATTGGAGACACATAAGGAGGTAGTAGCAAGAGTAGGTTCTAATTTGAGCTTATTACAAAGGTCAACTGATATAAAGCTATGTGAAGCACCAGTATCGAATAATACCCTAACAGGTGTAGCATGTAAATGAAAAATACTTCGTAAGGTACCTTGGTCATTCTGGGTGGGTGGTGCAGAGGGTGCAGGTGTGGTGATAGCAAATACTCCAGAAGTGGTGCCACGCTTATGCATTGGGCAGTCCTTCTTGAAATGTCATGGCTGTAGGCAGACATGGCATAAATCTCTCCTAGTCATAGAAGGTGGTGGGACAGCAGCTCCGGTAGATGGACAGCTATTAGCATAATGACCCTTCTTATCGCATTTGAAGCAAGTGATATTAGCAAGGTCGATTGGGCTTTTCTGGACGTATCCCAATCCAGTAGTCTTCTGCCAAACTTTCTTTTATTGATCAAAGTTCATCTTCCTTTTCCCGGGCTAGCTAGAAGAGGGCTGAGTGGGAGTGGCCTTAGCAGTAGGTCCCTTAGGCTTCGCCTCATATCTAAGAGCATAATCAACAAGCTCTGTGAAGGTGCAGTGAGTGTGACCAGTAAGCAAGTCATAATATTCTGGTCTAGCTCCCAAAATGAATTTCTCGTTCTTCAGAAGTGGTGTATCGATCAAGCCAGGTCCGAATTTGGAGAGTTCATTGAATTTCCTCTCATACTCAGAAAAAGTCATACTGCCTTGCTTAAGATCCATGAAAGCTCTATAAAGTTGGGTTTTCCCTGCAGCTGGCATCCATTGTGCCGAGAAAGTATCCCTAATCAAAAAGATAGACTAGATAAATAACATTCCAAAGATTGAAAGAAGAAATTATGCTACGAAAACCAAACGAATTTATACCTAAACTGGGCCCAAGTGATGGTGTTCTCCTCGATACGAGAAGTAACAGATTCCCACCAATCCTGTGCGGCATCTTGAAGTTGCCGAGCGGCAAGCTGATGCTTCTGAGCATCAGTGATCTCCAGACCAGAAAATATCTTCTCTAAGCCTTTAAGCCATTGTTGAGCCTCGATAATGTTCTCCGATCCAGAAAATTTAATACCTCCAAGCTGTGTATACTCCTTACTAAGAGTGGTGAATTTGACAGGAGCCGGAGCGGCAGGTGCAGCCTGAGCAGGACCATTGCCTCTTCCACCCCTATTGTTTCTTCTGGCACTCATCCTGAAATACCAAAAGAAATTTAGAACCAGGCTTTTAAATCTCCCCGAGATGGCCGAGATGAAAAATCCGAGATATCAGCCAAAATCCGAGATTTGGCAGCCTATTTAGTTATAAGTGTTTTAAATATCGCCCGAGATAGCCGAGATATTTTCCCGAGATATTGGCCAAAATCCGAGATTTAAAACACTGTTTAGAACCAAGGATAAAATCATAGAACTCAAAGGAAAATTCAATCAACGAATCAAAGAAGTTTGAATAGAAAGGATTTGGATATTGAATCGATTCTCCTCATTCTAGGGTATTGCTACCCTATCTCTAATGAGTTTCATAGTCCCGAACTAAGGTTTGTAGGGAAACCGAAGCTCTGATACCAACTGTAACAACCCGTATATTTGGACCATTTAAATTGACAATAATCCACACATGTCAACTTAAATAATACAAAACACGAATCATTATGGGATTATAAATACATAAATGTAAATGAGAATCAATACAACATCACAAACACAGAACAGTCACAGAATAATGCAGCGGAAAATACATCGTCATAATAGCAGTTCATGAAGCTACTATATAAAATACAACAATGTCTTATCATCAAGTGACTAATACAAAAATGTCCAACAGACTAGGACATCAATACAGGAATAGAAATAGACTGAGAAAGATAAATGCTAAGCCTTCAGCATCTTCAACCAACCTTGATCAACAAACTAGATAGCTTCAGACTGACCCGAGCATATACAAAAGAAACACTCGAGTCAGGACTCAAAATCTTATACAGGATAATCAGGTGCAAATAATAAAGTCCATAACTCAAAGATGAATGTGATACACATCTTTAAGGATCCGATAAACTACCTATATATACAATAGAATACGCTAAATAGATAATGTCTAATCAATAAAGTATTATATCAAAATAGTGTTAATGCATTACCATAATCCCCCTTAACACATTTTTATAATGCCATAGTCTATACAGCACCGTAAACCCCACCGTAAACTAGTGGTTATCAGAGGTTGACCCATAGGTATAACACAAAACAAATCGTAGTGGTCGCGAATAGGATAATCAGTATGACAAGGTACATGAGGCGATACCAACTAGGATACTAGTAGTTGCCTGATCCGGACTGATGTTGGGCATAGCAGCTACTATCCCAACATCGCGAAACAACACCTCCAAATCAAGGGGTGCACCCAAATCGAATCACAAAAGTAATAGATATGGTATCGAAGAAGTGTGTCCGCTAGAGGTGGCGAACCTCAATGGCCCGACGCGGCTCCTGTTTTAGTCATGTCAGGGGTCATCCAATATCATTCTCTTTCTTCAGTCAACGCGTTCACCAAACCATCCACTTCGTTCTAGATCAACACTTCGCGTATAATAGTTATTAAAGTGGTTTTCGGTATCGACAGAGAGTATGTCCATATCCGATCCTGGTCTCTTTAATAACTACGTATTTATTACCCAATGGTCATTTAAGTTAAAGTTTAAACAAATCAAAGTCCGAAAGTCAAGCTGCAAATTTGACTTCTAAAATTTGACATTTCACGATTCAATTTATTTCGGATATTATAACATCTTTCCAAATGCAATCTTTAGTTCAACATTTGAGTTAACAATAAAATTACGTATTCCTATTCAATTTAATAAGATCTAAATTTCACTTCCTAAATTTAGTTAATACTCCAATTAATTCGATTTAATGGGAAATTTTAGTTCATATCATTAAACCAAATTCTATTCATTTCAATTCGTATTTACCTTCATCGTTATATTAACCATAATCATAAATTTGATTAAATCAATCTTTATTAAATTTAAAATCATTTTAAAATTTAAATTATCATTAAATTAAATCCATAAAACTTTAGTTAGTTTCGTATTCCACTTAAGTCAAATTTTCTAAATCTCAAACTTAATTTATGACAAGTTTTAAATCTATTTAATTAAAACCGGTTTAAAATCTAAATCTAACAACCTAATACATTTTCAAATTATTAAATTCTAACTTCCTTGTTTTTAAATCTCATTTCAAATAAATTTGCCAATTCATTTTATTCAATTAAATTGGTTTATTAATCCGGTTCAATTAAACTCCATTAATTTATTCCTATTAATTTATTTCGATTTAATCCATAAATTAAATCCATTAAGTTCGTTACTAAATTTCCAAACCAATTGTTAAGTTCATTCCTTAATTTCAAATAGATTTCAATTTCAAAAATAATTTTTGATGACCAATCGGGTTTCTTATTTTTAATTATCTATCCTAGGCCAAGTTGTTTAATTGGGTATTTATCATTTCAACCCGATATCATTCAATATAAAACAAAGCATAGCAAAGGGAACTTGCAGTGTGATAACTGGGATGGTGTCAAAGTAAATAAACAAGCAATAGCAACATACATAACAATTTAACAATTTATTCAAATAATCCCGAAATAATCATATTAACTTACATTTGTTATTTATGCAAATTAATATAATTATCCCTAGAATCCACACCATTGTCTCATGCGGATTAAAGATCATGGTTTCACTTGGTGTCTATTATCAATTTCTACATCAATCATACGTTCAATCGTTCAAAGTGTAGTTACCGCTATTTCTACGCGACGATTTATTTAATGTCAAAAGGGGTCAAGTTCAACATATATAATCCATTTTTAAATTGTTGGCTATCCTATACCAATTTCAATTTCATATTTATATTAACAACCACATTCAACATCACATAACAATTTTAGTGTCACAACTATTTGTCGTAAACTAACAATATTCAAATTTAACTTGCATGGCGATTTACAATTTTTATTTTAACAATTTTAACAATCAACAATTTATTATCCAATTTAATATTCATAACAATTATCACTTGATTATCATAGCATAATAGATTGAGTCGTGAATAAAATATTAACCTTGCGTGGTTGAAGAAGATGACGCGGCACGAAGATGAATAGGTAAAATAGACCCTAATAGGCACGACGCAAAATGAACACAAACAACAACGAAGCAAGATAGATTCGACAAGCGGGATGGAAATAACTTATTCTTCCGGATCAATAGCAGGAGCTGAAACAACATAGCAACAGACTGTATGTGAGCAACCAAAATTTCAAAGTATATACTGCTATATAATATAACAGTTATATATATATATACTTATATATATAAAATAGAGATGCACAGAGCATGATTTGCGGCCAATGCGAGGCACAATGGTGACGGCGGAGCGGGGCTGGAGCGGGCTGGTCGGGGCTGGGCGGGCTGGCGGGGCTGGACTGGGGGTGGGTTGGGCGGACCTGGGACGGCGGGGATGGGCTGGGGAACGGTGGGGACGGATGGCGGGCTGGGGGTGCTGCATGGGGCAGTGGGGCGGAGGGGACGGGGCGGGGCTGCTGAGGGGGCAGGCGGAGCTGGGTGGGTACGGGTGGTGGGGGAGTGGGGCAGGGACGGGTGGCGGGGAGTTGGGGCAGGCGGAGGACTAGGCTGCAGGCGTGGGTCAGGTCGGACAGTCAGGTTCGGTAGGGGAGGCAGTGGGCTGCTAGAGTGGGTCAGGTCGGACAGTCAGTTTCGGTAGGGGAGGCAGTGGGCGGCGGGACTGGCAGGCGTGGCAGTGGGAAGGCAGACGGGGTCAGGACTGGTGGTGGCGAACGGAGGCAGGGCGAGGTCAGGCGAGGCAGTGGGCGACGAGGTCAGGCTGGTGGTGGCGAACGGAGGCAGGGGGAAGGTAGGCTGCTGAAAGAAGCTTGAATAAAATTAAAAATAATAAAATGTGTTGAAGAGGAGAGAAAGTCACAGGGTATACGAACCAAAGATATGAAAATGCAAACAATTGAATAGTGGAATGATAGCTTATTATATAAAATAGTACAGAAATTGAAAGGTCTCCAATTGATTTTTCTTGGTAACCGGATGGCTATTGGCTTTCCAAGACAATTGAATAGTCAAAGGACCCTTAGAATTCTGAACTGAGTAGGTAATTGGGTACCAGTCTGTGCTGCGTAACGGACCAGTTTGTAATCCGTTAAACAATTATAATTCGCAGCGCCGAACTCCGATTGACACAAATAAATATACCGTTTTGATCAGCGCGACGAGGCGAACACAACGGTTTATAGATATCAGTGGTACGAGTTAAATTTTAAAATTCAAATTTTCTATTACGGAGAATGAAGCAAAACGCAGAAGAATAAGATCGACGGAGCTAAAGATGTCCGAATTTTGAAAAACGAAAAATGACGTCTTGATCAGAAGATGGTTTAGAATTTTTCTATATAAAAATATTCAGGTTCGGAAGATAAAAAATTTTCACGTTTAGATTGGACTGACGTGCAATAAAACGCGAACGAAATTTACTGCGGTATTTTCCGACGAAACTTTTCCCATATCTATAACCATCTAGGCGCAATTTATAAACAAAGTTTGGGCGCTAATTGAAACCGTATGAAAGTTCCATATTTTATATTAAAATAATGGATTCAAAATTTTAAATTTTGGGTCGGAATTTCAGGGTCGTTACATATTTGTGAAGTAATATTCTTGCTTATGATTGTGCTATAATGTTATGATGTGGTATTTTGATTGAATGTTGTATGTGTTGTATATGGGTTCATGACACAAAGGTAGCGATCTGCTTTTCATAAGCGACATAGAAATCCATTTTTTGTCGAAAGTTTGATTTTGTTTCAAAGTGAAAAGTTTTCAAGTTTAAATCTTTGATTTTGGTTTCAAAAGTTTATATTCATGTTCTAAAGAAGACAAGAGTTTAACGTTGAAGTTTTAAAAGTTTGAAAATCAAAATTTTAAGTTTTGAAAATTACAGGTCAGTATAGCGATAGTCGTTATACGCGTAGTTCGCAAAAACCAACTATTTCCAAATCCGAAACTTGTTTCCACTTAGAAACTTTTTAAAAGGTGTTTTCTAACTTTGTTATAAGTTTAAAGTGTAAAAATAGAGCTTTGAAGTTAATTTGAAAAAAAAATCAAGTTTTGAAATTATGGGTCGTATAGCGATAGTCTCTATACGCGTAGTTCAAAAAAAGTTGACTATTTTTCAATCTAAACTTGACTTAACTTAAAATATTTTTAGAAATGGGTTTCTGTAAAGGTCCGCAAATTCGTACCCCTTGAGTCGACCATAATTCACATCAGTTCAACTCAAATTGAACGGAAAATACGAATCTTTAGGATGAAGAAGAAGAAAAAGGTAGAAGAAAATAAACAACACATAATCTCATAATCGCAGCGGAACAAAATATAATATATAATAATAGATTTTTATACAAAAGAATCTATAGCAGTTTATATACTTACATTCATCAGAGTACAACAATCCATACATCAATCTGGACAGTTATAAGAACCTGTCCTCATACAGCAGAAATATAAACTAAGTACAGAGATACGTCTCTATCATCCAGCTCGTCTCCTCAGCTCCATAGCATCCTATCATGGATCTGTAATACTCGATCTGACCCGAGTATCATAATAAAATAACACCCGAGTCAGTCTGAAAAACCAGCGTGAGAAAACACACTCAAATTGAATTATTAGAGTTATCGAAATCCTTTGAAAAATAAAGGTATCTCGTAGGACCGCATCACGCATAAACACGACGGGTTTTTACCTTACGATAACCAAAACATTTTATGTCAAAATCATCTGATATTATAATAGCGTCTAAATATAAATACTTATTCAAATAGCCGAAATTGTTACATTAATTAAATTCCAGCATACTAGGCTCTACAAACAAAACCGTAAAGGTTCGTATTGGAGAATGGATCCCATACAATGACTGGACCATTGGGGTACCGCCCATCACAGTACACTTCTAGAACTATATACCGAGGACCTCGTCGGGATCCCCTGTTACATAAGACCGACCTACCCCTAACCTAGATAGACCGAATATGTTATCACCCCGGGTGTTCCCACCCTTAAAATCAAGCGCTCTTTCTTTCATGCACAACCATATCCATAATATATAGGTTTTTGAGGATATTTAGAAAAGTGATAACATACCCTAATTGGATGCGACCCACATAGCCTTGCCGCATCTTCTCTATTTTAGTCATTCCCAGTTGATGGGGATTGGGGCTAAGCGTTACCTATCAAGAAAACAATTCTACTTAGAATGCTCATCATCCTCCAATGACGATGTTCTGATAGCATTCGTCCATACAAGTTGTCCTGGGTCTGGACAAACCGGATCACCGTCTTCACTATCTTCACGGTATCCATTCGTAACGTTCAAACCGGATCGAAGTGGTTTTCGGATAATTAAATCCGATCCCGGTCTCTTCGAAATGATTAACGAAATTGCCAATATTGATAGTTGGTTATTTAACTATCAATAAAACATCCATAACAATCACTAGGCCTTATTATAAATTTTTCCAAAATATTTATTTTCAAAATATCTTTATAAGATATATCAATCCTTTCCAACATTTGAAAACAATTCCAAATACTTAAATCCCTAACATGATATTTCCAAACCATCTTAATAACTTAGAAATATTTCCAAATTTCCACTTTTATACTTAGGAAAATATTATAAGTCTTATTTTTCAAAATCTTTTCCAATATCAACACTTAAGAGAATATTTCGTAACCTATTTCATAAGTCTTCGAAATCACTAATGAATTCCACCTTTTCAATTTTCAAAACCTAGTATACTTAATTATAACCCCATTCAACAGTTTATAACTTCTTTTATGAATTTAGATTTCATTTTCAAAATTCCCATATTCCATATTTTGAAATTCCATTTCCTCTAAATCACTTATAAAATTCCTCTCCTCAAAATCATATCCATTTATAAGCCCCATTTACGAATCTCGAGAGAATTTATAAAAGTTTTCAATCACTTCAAAACTCTATATATATAATAAGTATTCAAAAAGGATAATAATTTAATTTTAAAACATGTTCAAGTAATTATTTAAAATATCGAAAACACTTTTTATAAACACTAATAACTTATTTTTAGATAAACAAATAAATTTTCAAAGCTATTTTAAAAGTTAGAATTTACTAAAATAAATACTTAATATTTGAAAATCGACTTACCGAAATATTTCAATCCTAACTAGTTTAAAATTTCATAGTTTTAAATAATAAAATTTTCCCTTTAAAAGCAAACTTAACTTCTTAGAATTAAAAATATATTTTAAAACCTCAATAACTAATTTAAATTTTATAAATTCCTCTCGAATCACATCACTTTCATTTCGATCTCCTTAACCATTTCACTTTTCAAAATAATATCCACTATTTTCCTCACCTATTCCCATATTCTAATATAAATTCTCCCTGTAGATTTATATTCACAATCTATTATCTGATATCGATTTCCCTTATTTATCAACATCGTTTAAAAAATTTATAACTCCCTTTCACTTTTTATAAAGCTAATCTCGTTTATAAAATTCCATTTTTATAAATCCATTCCTTTATAAATCCCATATATAACTTCCAATTTACTTTTAATATCGACTTCAACTCCTTTTATATTTCCCGAATATCATTTATAAATTCTTTTTATATAATTCATTTTTTTTAAAATCTTCGTTTAATAGTTCACAATAGTTAAGTATAACCAAAAATCAAATATATTTTTCTAACTTAATTTCTTTAAAATAACCCAATTCCAATATAAATATTTTTATATCAACAATTCCCTTTAATTCCTTAAATTTTAAAATATGTTTATGGTATTTAAAATATCAAAATTCAGACCAGTGCTACAGTAGCATCCAATAATTCCAATCAATACAATAATCTATAATAGATTATTCTACATAATCCATATATCACAATATATGAAATTAAATTCAACATTTTAAGGAATCCAGTTGGATCTCTCAAACCTGTTTCCCTGCATCCAGAGATGTTAATACAACATAAAAATACCAATCCCACTTCGAGGGGGATATCGCGGTATATAGGGTCATCCGCTATTATGCGGGGCGCATAGGGTCTCATCCGCTATAATGTGCGGGAATATCACTCCAACTACTAATATATACACTACTATATATATATATATATAACATCCAATCTGATAATAATTTAAATTCAACATTTTTAAATTATAACTAGCAATCCAAATGAGTGAGATTTTACTCACCTTAATTTTTATTTGCCGAATACCCAGATTTTAAACTAAATCGAACATCGTTCGATTTAATTTAAAATTCTAGCGGACTCCGAAAAATCCCAAACCAATTTATATAGCGCGATATCCTTCGATAAGATCCCAGTCTCTTCTTGTTTTGTAATTTATCGACCTCGCATGACAAGGTTACACATTTTTAAACATTTAGATATAAACAATAAAATTAATTTACACCTAATTATCATTATTAATCGTTAATTACCTAATTGCAGCAGAACGTTTCCGACCCAGGTTCACGCGACTGCCTCATCCCTTGCGCCTACTGGTGCTGTTGACATCGTCGACCAAAAACGCCCCCAGGTCGCGACATACATCCACTGCCCCCCACTGACATCTTCACCATCGCTTTGTGTCCCCTCCAGTTCGATCGCGTGCGCCACCGGAATAAACCAAATTGAGAGACATGTCCTGCATTCACTACAACGGCCGTCGCTACCTCATCACATCGCAACCATCTAGTCTTCATGCGTACGTGCATGCGATTCGATCCCCCAAACCTTAGCTCGTGCCACCAGAACACGCCTCGCCTCAGCCTTCCCTGACGTTGACGTCGCCCAGGCTCCCATCGCGACACCTATCTTGCGCTTGTCTCAAAAAGAAATCGCAACCACACATCACTCGAACGCACTTCGTCCACGTGCCATTCAATCGCCTGCTATTATTTTTTTTGTTTTGATTTTGTTCTTTTGGTTTTTATTTCCAACTAAATATGAGAAGAGGAGTTTGATTCATTTCTTTCTGAATTGAAGAAGACAGAGGTGGATCGGTTTTTATGAAACGAAAAGGGAGGAAATGACATTCGTGATTTAATTGAATAGACATGGGTAGGGTGGCGTGTTTGAAAAGGTATAGTGACTGAGTGAAAGAAGAGACAACCCAGTCCTAATCAAAGAAAATAATTTTTTTTTTCAAAATCTCTCGATTTAAGTAACTCAAAATTTCGAACCCCTATTGAGGTGTGCCACTAGGCGTTTATAATGTTATACCCCTATTCCGAACGTAATGGAAAAGGTTTCGAGTCCTAATTCGATCGTATGGAGAATATAGCTTTTTGAACCAAATTATTATATTGAATTTTCAATATTAATCTCAGCGCGTTTTTGTCCCGTACGACCAAACGATAACTCCAAACGCTACGGAATTTGAAATCCAATAATAATACACTATTACGGATCCAATGGAACTGGTTTCGTCGAATTTCGAGACTATGCCCCGGATTGCTATTTTAACGTGTCGATTAAATCGATGATTTCAAAAATTCCGAAATCGCTTAAATTTTTAGTTTTAAAATCTTACTAACTAATTATAATCCCAAATCCAATATTTAAACCATTTGAATATTCAAAATCGAACAACGAAAAATCCAGGTCATTACATTCCTCCCCCCTTAAAATAATTTCGTCCCCGAAATTGCTAAGGTAGGAAAATGCTCCAAACCCATTAAATTTTCCAAAACCCACTTAGTGAAAACTCGAAATTTCACCTTTCTAATCCTTTAGTTCCAACCAAACATTTAGTTTTCATTTCTGATTCAAAATCCTTTCTTCCAATTTCAATTCAAAAATCAGCCCTTTTAAGTTAACAAAAAAATTTCAAAAATTCCAAAATTTTTCTTACTCCCTAAATTTTCGAAATTTTTTGACAGAGTCTCCTTTGTACGGAGGACCTTTTTCAATATGACAAGAGAGATTAATATATATACATCGACCCACACTGTCGGAAAACAAGATATATATCAACATTTATATATTTTACGATATTTAATCCGAAGACGTACCTTATATTTAGCGTTTTTAAGCGAGCGGCTTATTTATTTTGCAATTCGCGAAATCAAAGTAAAGCAAAACAGCTCCAGGTACTTGTACTTACTCAATTTAAACACGTAAGTACCAAACATCAAATTCAATAACATTTCATTTATTTAAATTGATAAACACATAGATTTCATAAATAATGCATTCTAACACATAATCATAAGCAATTATAATGTTCCAACACCAATTTAATTACTTTTCAATCGATCCATGTAGAATATGCTAGTATATGATTTTTGTTTGATGATAATAAACATATATATATTCGTTTAAATGTATTTGATATTGTACTATGTTATTTTTCACATAATTAAATAAATATTTGTTGGATAAAATAAATAACACAGAATTCAAATTCAAACAAATATTTTATTACAAATTCAAATAGTACAAATTTGAGCTCTCGGTACATATATACAATTTCAATTGCAATACAATTTCAAATTACAACACAATTTTTTCACTATACAATGTTTACATACATTTTCACCTCACTACATATTACTCATTCACTCGTATTTGTTCTTTAACTATAGTCCAATTTGTATCCAGCATCTGAATTACCTGAAAAATAAACACTGACGCGGTAAAATTGAAAAAGAAATATTTGTACAGTGTACAATGAAATGTGTGATTTTGAAAATGTTATTTGCCTCGGTTATTTGGGTTGTTCGTCATCATATTTATTTTGAATTCATCTTACACGAATAACTTGTGACATGCACAGTGTATCACTATACATGCCACAAGGCCGTGCACACCGATATACACTTGATAAAATTGCAGGGACAGGTGAGCACAAGGTCAAACCCGAGCCAAAGCTGGGTTCAACTCAGGTGCAAGACGAAAACAAAAATAGAATGGTCAAGTACAAGTTTCAATGACTGGAACAAGCTCGAACAACATGAACCAGACCATTCTAACTCTAGGCAGGTCACTATAACTCGACGATCAGATGCACATGTGCAAGGTGATGTACACATGGTTAGTCATATGTACAACCAGCTTCAGGAACACAAATGAAACCAACCAAGACACAGTGCAGGCAAGCATACATATATACATGCGCAGACACACATGTATACATACACACACACACACACATACATACATATATATATATATATATATATATATATATTGTATATGCAGTGACAACAAGGGATGCAACATAGACCAGTTCAAATACAAGTGCATTGGCCAGAACCAAACTTCAATACAAGAAACTGAAAACAAAGCAAACCATGGACAATGAAGCCAGACTAGAAATGCACATGAAAGAGAATAAAGCAACTGGACATATGACTCGAAGAAACTGCATAGACATTCATCAAGCAAACCATGAAATGACTCGAAGCAATGCAAACAGAGACCAGAGCATATGCATTAGAGCATGTATGCATAGACATATCAGTTCAGGTATGAAGGCAACAGGGTAACCCAGATAACACAAAAGAGCAGTGATAGCATACAAGTGAAGTGTCACACAAGAATGAAATACCACACAACTCAATAACAAAGTGTACCAGATAAGACCCAACAAACCATAACAAATCCAGATAAAATTAAGTGCATGATGCAATGCAATAGAACAGTGGACTAACTGGCCAGAGCTACAAACTTAGATGTATGCATACAGTCTCAACAATGAATTGATCAGGAGCAACAAAGGCAACCAGACTAGACTTCAACTCAGGAACCAAATATAAGCATGAAATAGAGAAAATAGAAATGTCTCGAAACAAATGCAAAACTAACCAAGGTCAGTCCAGAAGCAAGAACCTCACAGCAAGGACAAAGCATAACATTCACACATAAAAGTGCCAACAGTTCAGAGATTACAAGTGCACATGAACAAGTTTAGCATCAGATTGTACACATATATACATACATATATGTATGTATATATATGAATACACAGAAAAAACAACGGAGCAGCATCATAACTATTAGTTACAGTTTTAACAAAGTCAAGGCCGAGATAAAATTCAATCAGAGGTCATATGGAACAGCGAATGAAATAATAAACAAGTCGTTGGCAGTAAAGAACGGAGGAATTCAAATGTGTTTAAGCAAATCCAAATATATCGAAAACATATTCAACCGGTGATAAACTGAACAAGTCAGAAAAAATATCACAATCGTTCAATCAAGAATCGAATGACCAAGCAATACAAGTGACGAGTTTCAAGTCAAGTATACGAATGAAAACTCAGGGACTTTAATCTTTATTTGAACCCAAAAATCATCATCGGCAAAATTAAATAGATTCGAGTTCGAGAATAAAATCAGTAAGCATACTCAGAATAAATCACGAACAAATTCATAACTCGAATCAAAGTCGGGAACTAAAAAGGGAAAAATCACGTACCAATCAATCAACATCCAACTTGACTTATTGAAGCAGCCGAAAGCCAATCAAAGCTAGGAGACGATTGATGGAGCAAAGCAAAGCAATTTAATCACTTCAATCGCTAGAAAATCAAGCGGCAGCTTCAATCACGAAGCCCTAAATTTTGAAAGAAGAATGAACGGCTGAAGGACTGAACAAAAGCAAAAGGGATCGGCAGATAAAAATACAAAGAGAAAAAAGGGGACACCTTCTTTTATTTTCAATTAGGCTGGTCTCCTTATATGTTATTTGGGCTTAAATATAGGGTTTTGTTTTTAACTGTTTATTTTCAATTGTAATTTTCTTTTAAAATTTTCAAACTCTAGTTGTTAACTAGGTTATGAACTACGGTTTTGTAGTTCAAGAATTCGCAACTCAGTGGCTGAGTTGTGGCAGGGTTTTGAGCATAGAATTAGGTTAGTCAATAGCGGGTGTCGCAAGTTTACATGTGTAAGCGTCTGGCTACTTAATTTCTAGTAGAAACCTTGAGGGTAGCACGTAAGCAGGGTTTTGCCGAAGCTGGGTAAATCTGTGTTGTTCTATTTCTGTTTTTATTATTCTGCTATTATCTGTGCTGCGATTATTTTATATATTTCCGCATTAATTTTTATTATTATTAGTATCACCCTATTCACCCTCCTCTAGGGTGAAATCGATCCTACAATCCATATACCATTTCATTCAATTCGAAATGATTTACAACCAAATTTATTGCATTCAATTCATATTTATATAAACAAACCCATATCCATTCCCTATTTGATTAAAAAAAATCAATTTATACATTTTCTATTTGTTCATAGAATTTTATTTACTTCCAATTGCGTCAAACGAAAATTTTTCTATGCAAATTCGGCGCTATTCATTTAATAAAATAATCACTTCAATTTATAACTATTTTAAATTGATCCCAAATCAATTTATATTCAATGTTATTTCATTTCAATTTGATTCCCAATCAATAAATACTTGCATGTCATCCATATTATATTCAAATCCGTTTTATTTAGCTTGAGATCATTCCATGTTATTGATTAAATAACTATTTCACCAATTATTCGAGCCAAACTTCCATCCAAGATATTAACTTAAGTTAATTTGGTATTTTCAGTTTTTTAACTATATAACTTAAGTTCATTACTCTTGCAACCAAATTCCTTTACAATTTTTGATTGATTCTTATTCAATCGACTTCCATTCCATTTACTAATTATTTTAATTAGTTCATTCACTTAGTCCACTTCAAATTTTAATTCCATACCCGAATTCACTCTCGAATTCATTTAATTCGTATCCAAGGCCACATTCAATTTATTTACACTTTAAATAGAGTTTATTTGTAACTCAAGCCATTATATTTCAATCCAATCCCATTTTATTCGACCACATTTCCAATTTTATTTAATTTGCTTATAATTAAGTCAAATTTTATTTATAACTCAAGTTCCAATTCCAATATTCACTTTTTAATCCACAATCCAATTTATTTAACCAAGTTAATATCCATTCTATATTCAATTAACTAATTAATTATCTAATTAGTTCACTTCCAATTCCTAATTCAATATCTGGTTTTTATTTCAAAAATCACTTCATTATTTCTTGAGCTCAAACTCTTTTTTTATAATTCAAGTTGAATTTATTTCCCTTACTAAAATATCAAACAATTTTATTTTGGTTTTTTTATTTCACTTTTCAATTTTATAAATCACACAACTTATTTTTCCCATTTCCATCAATTTTTATACTCGAGTATATTCGCATTTTATTCTTAACTCGAGGTTACACATCTATTTATAGCCTAAGTATATTTTTATTCCATTAATTTCAAAATTTATAAGCTATTCAATTTTATTTATTCATAATTCCAATTTTCACTTAAATTTTATTTCATTCAAAGTTTATACCTTATGGATATATAATATTTCACAACTCAAAATTTATATTTACTTCAATTCGATATTATTTCTAATCCAATTCAAATTTATAACTTATAGTTATAAAGTCACGTTATAATTCACATTTACATATTTAATTAAATTCCATATGATTCAAATCCAATTCACCTTTTTATTTAAATTTCAATTCCTTTTAACCAACATTTCAAAACCAACATTTCACCCCAAACAATTTTATTTTTAATCCTTTCAATTTCATTATATATTCCAATTACTTTGCTAAGTTAACTCCCATTTCATTAATACACTATATTAATTCAATTCAAATCCAGTCAATTAAATTTCAAAAATTTAATTTACTCAACTTAACCTAAGTTGAATTCCATTTCAACTTTCTCACTTTAAATTTTATTCCAACTTCAATTTTTTTCCACACTTCTTTACTTATAAATATCATCTTCCACTTATAAGTTTTAAAAACTTATTTTCTGATATTCTCTAAAACTTTTAAATAAGGATTTCTAGAATTCAAACACCCGGTATCTATTTCAAATCATTTTTGAAATCATATACATATATATATAGCTCCTTTGGCTAACAAACCATTTCATCGGAATTTTCAAAATTCACTTGGTTGCAAATTCAAAACAGTTTCCTTTCAGAATTTCCAAAACAACACTCGTTTTCTCTAAAATCTCCATATCAGTTTACTATGGTAGCTTTTAATCGGCTAATTTTCTATCGGTTTAAAAACTAGTTGAAAATTTTCAAATTAAAATAACCGCAAGCGCACGGCGTACTATTGAAGTACTTGGTGAGTACGGGTCGATCCGTAGGGAATTTTTAAGATTTTAAACTTGCTATTCAATCAAATTAAACCAAAATGAGAGAAACTTGTTTTCTACTATTTGTGAACAAAGAGAAGCTAAAACTAAAATAAAAATAAGATTAAAAATATGAAATTAGAGAACAACTTAAGGGCCAATCCACTATCATATTTTTGTAAATCAATCAAACATATAATATATTATCTCAAGTTTTGATATTAAATGAACTTTTGTTATATTTATCATAAGTATGGTTTATTTATATCATTAATTAACATAAAGGAAACCATCAAACTATAATACAACAAGTAAGCCACTTGTTAATTCTCATGAAAATGAAGCAAACCAAAAACTATTTTTAAGTATAATCTATTTACTATTGTGATTAGTAATATAGATCATCAAATTTTGTTTTCACATTCATTTCAAAATCAAAAATCAATTAGCAAATCATGATGTAACTTGTGTTTATATTGAATAAGAATAGCTCATTTGCAAATGCAACATAAGCTATCAAACCCACTTGTATAAACTTACATCAATATCTACTTTCATGAAGCTTAAATACAAGAGATCATAAATCATTAAATTGTTGAATTTACATACTACTTAAGAGCTTCATTACCCCTAAGTTGAGGGGTTTAGCTACTCATTTGTGGCATTGAAGCAACACAAGTAAATTTCAACATTAAAAAGAGAAGAAAATAGAAAATAAGCAAAGAAGAGAATGTAATTAAACTACTTACAACAAAAGGAATTAAGCTACACTACTTGCATGAATGTAAAATTAATCTACTAACAAAGAAAAGGAAAGAGCATAAATAAAAGCATGAAAAGTAAATAAAAGCATGTAAATAAGAGAAGAGAAAGAGGCTAAGAAGCCATTTTTATTTCATGAAACATTGCTTACAATTTTGCAATCTAATTTTCTAAGTAATATGAAAGGTAGAAGATATGTTCATGTTCATAAGAGGGTTATTTATACATGCATAAAACCCTAATGTCATTTTAGGGGGCTTCCCAAAATACCTCTTAGGAAGTGTGGCCACCAAGTAACCATTAGCCACTAATTAATCCATCATTTTATGTGCATGAAGCTTTAACCTCCACTTAGTTGTCCATTAGCTCCTAATTGTACATTTAGGTAAGTGGGTGGGGTCCTCCATGATATTGAACTTGAATTATTTCCTCCTCATTCCTTTGTATTTCCTTGTGCATGCATATATCATCATGAATCCCACTTCCATATGCCTCAAAATATCCTATAAAAATCATAAAAATTGTCCAAGTAAAAATTCTTAAATTGACACATGCACAAAAATGACCATTTTGCCCCTGAATGAAGATGAAAATATGATGGTTTGAAAATATGATTGTTTGAAAATAATTTAATTTTGGTTTTAAACATGTTAAAATACCCAAATATGATGTTTATTTAAATAAAAAGAGATAAAATATGGATGTAAATATATGCACATTTACGTGCACATCAAATACCCCCGCACTTATCTTTTTATTCGTCCTCGAATAAAGGAAAACTAAGATAAATCCGTTTTCGTAGGGTGCACGATTGCATTGAGCGTATGCAACAAGCCGTTAAACCTCTGGGTATCCCCAGTAGGACGAGTGTTGTCTCGTGAGGGTTTCAGCGGATACTACCCACAAAATCCAAATGCAAAGTGAAAATATTTACAAAATGCAAGATTTATTTACAAAAAGATGAATGCGAGTTTTTAGAAATATTTACAAATGAAAGGTTTACTTTTAAATAGACACAAATAAGTTAAATACAAGTTTTGGTCATTGTCTTGAAAATTTAAGTCATTTACTCGTCAAAATTTCCAATAAAAATCAAGTTGTCATAACAGATAGACCATAGTTTGGCTAGTTGTTTCGGTTGATAACACAATGTAATTATAAAATGGATCCTTAGTTGATTGTCAAAGTTTATTAAAGTGGTATTTTCATTTCTTTTCACTAACAAGTTAAAATGGTGCTTAGATTTCAATTGCTTACTCTCTCTTATCTGAAATTTTTATTGATAATAACAATATTTACATATGCCTAACTCAGGTAAACTGAGGCCAGATATGTTACTCATGCACTGCCTTTCGGGCTTATGTGAGGGGAATACAGAGCGTCGCGAGTGAACACACGAATGTGAACACCTATCGACTATAGGCATTATTAATAAAAGAATTTATATATACATACACCTAGCTTAGATAAACTGAGGCCAGATATACCGATCATGCACTGCCTTTCAGACTTACGTGAGAAAGGTATAGAGCATGGCGAGTGTACACACAAGTGTGTACACCTGTCGACAGTAGGTGTTAAATAGAAAATATTTACATATATACAAATGTTTTTTTTGAAAGAGAGAGTTTTGCAAAATCATCTTAGCACCATTTAACTTAGAAGATACAAATGTTATATCCTTTACTTTAAATTTACCACTTTTTTTTAAACAAAGATTTTCAAATAGAACATACTTCATAATTAACACATATGAACCTTCCTATATACTAGTTAAACCATTGTTATTTGTAATCAAACTTCATTTTTATTTTTGTTAAGACAAATAAATTTTCAAAAATTTCAATTTATTAACCAAAACTTATACTTATCCCATAGTGTTTCTTCAAAAATAAATCAAAATCAAAATGCTAAAAAGAAAATGTTTTTGAGATTTAGGAATTTTAAGATTTATTATTATTTTTTTAAGTAAGAAAATGAAAATTGAAAATTCAAAAATGCCATGAAACTAAAAAAATGAAAATGAGACTCCCTCCCACACTTAATTTTGATTGTGTCCCCACAGTCAATGCATGATATAATGAGTGTAACGGGGAAAAATATGTACATATTTACAAAAGAGGGTTAACATTCTTACTAGACGTAGCTTGGCTCATGAAGAATCATGAGCTCCTCCTCTTGGTTACCAGGCAGTTCTAAGAAAGGTTTTAAACGATGACCATTGACTTTGAAAATCGATCCATCCCTAGGATTTTCTATTTCTACGGCACCATGTGGAAAAACAGTTCATACCACAATCGGTCCGGTCCATCTTGATTTAAGTTTCCCAAGGAATAAATGAAGTCTTGAGTCATATAAAAGAACTTTCTGGTTAGGCGAAAATGTTTTCCTTAGGAGTGATTTGTCATGAAATTTTTTTGTTCTTTCTTTGTAAATTTTCTCGTTTTCATACGCGTCGTTCCTAAGTTCTTCTAGTTCGTTGAGTTGTAGTTTTCGGTTTTCGCCAGCTTTCTCAAGATCAAAGTTTAAGTTTTTATTGCCCACAACGCTTTGTGTTCGATTTCAACGGGTAAATGGCAAGCTTTACCGTAAACTAAACGGAACGGGGACATCCCAAGGTTAGTTCTAAAGGCAGTACGGTAAGCCCAAAGTGCGTCGGTCAACTTCTGAGACCAATCTTTTCGATTTTTGTTAACGGTTTTCTCCAAGATTTGTTTTATTTGTCGATTTGAAACTTCAACTTGACCATAAGTCTGAGGATGATATGGAGTGGATAGCTTTTGGGTTATCGAGTATTTTTTTTATTAAAGTTTCAAAAGAACGGTTGCAAAAATGGGTTCCGTTATCACTGATTATTGTGCGAGGTATGCCGAACCTCGAAAAGATGTTTTCTTTGAGAAATTTCACAATAATTTTATGGTCGTTGGTTTTGCAAGGAATGGCTTCGACCCATTTTGAAACGTAATCGACAGCGAGAAGGATATACAAGTTTCCAAAGAATTGGGAAAAGGTCCCATAAAGTCGATACCCCAAACATCAAAGATTTCGATCGTAAGAATGGGGTTTAAAGGCATCATATCTCATCGAGAAATTCATCCAAGCATTTGACATCGGTCGCAACTTTTACAAAATTCAAATGAGTCTTTGAAGAGAGAAGGCCAATAGAAACCACACCGAAGCACCTTTTTCGCAGTTTTTCAAGGACCGAAATGTCCACCGCACGCTTGATCGTAACAAAACGAAAGAACACTCCTGATCTCATTATCCGGAATGCAATGTTGGATGATTTGGTCGGGACAATATTTGAACAAGTGTGGATCATCCCAATAGAAATATTTCACTTGGGACATGAATTTACATTTGCTCTGTTTGGACCAAGATGAGAGAGTTTCTTTAGTGACTAAGTAGTTTACTATATCAGCGTACCATGGGTCGATAGAAATTGAAAGAAGTTGTTCATCGGGGAAGTTTTCATTGATTGGCAAAGAAGATGGTGCGTTCGGAAGACGAGATAAGTGATCGGCTATGACATTATCAGATCCTTTTTTGTCTTTAATTGTGAAGTCAAATTCTTGAAGTAAAAGGATCCAACGAATCAAACGGGATTTAGCATCCTTTTTAGCGAAGAGATATCAAAGCGCAGAATGGTCCGTGTACACAGTAATGTGTGAACCTATCAAGTAAGGCCGAAACTTTTCGAGTGCAAAACGACAGCTAGAAGCTCTTTTTCGGTTGTTGTGTAGTTGAGTTGTGCGTCGTTCAAAGTCATACTCGCGTAGTAAATGACGTAAAGGATCTTGTTGATGCGTTGTCCTAAAACACACCAATGGCAAAGTTCAAAGCATCACACATTATTTCGAAAGGAAGATCCCAATTGGGTGCGCAAATGATTGGAGCAGAAATGAGTTCGTTCTTAAGACGTTCAAAAGAAGAGATATAGTCAGAGTTAAAATCGAAAGGAATGTCTTTTCCAAGAAGAGTCGTCAAAGGACGAGCGATTTTGTTAAAGTCTTTCACAAAGCGTCGATAAAAGCCAACGTGTCCTAGAAATGAGCTAATGTCCTTAACAGATTTGGGAATGGGTAGATTTGCAATGACATCGATTTTCGCTTTGTCTACCTCGATGCCTTTATTTGAGATGATATGTCCAAGGACTATGCCTTGTTTGACCATAAAGTGGCATTTTTCCCAATTTAAAGTCAAATGTTTTTCTTTACATCGATTTAGAAACAACTTGAGGTGATGTAAACATTGGGAAAAAGAATCGCCAAAGATAGAGAAATCGTCCATAAAAACTTCTAGAAAGCATTCAATCATGTCGGAAAAAATTCCAACCATGCATCGTTGGAAAGTAGGAGGAGCGTTACAAAGTCCGAGTGGCATACGTCGATAAGCAAAGGTACCGAATCGACACGTGAAAGTCGTTTTCTCTTAATCTTCGGGAGCGATTGGAATTTGGTTATAGCCGAAATAACCATCAAGGAAGTAGTAAAATTCATGGCCGGCTAAACGTTTGAGCATTTGGTCGATGAAAGGAAGGGGAAAGTGATCCTTACGTGTTGCGGCATTTAGTTTTCGATAGTCAATGCATACACGCCAACCCGTTTGAGTATGAGTTGGAATAGGTTCATTTGAATCATTCTTGACAACGGTCAGCCCAGACTTTTTCGGTACAACGTGAATTGGGCTAACCCATGAACTATCAGAGATTAGGTAAATGATTCCGTTGTCGAGAAGTTTAAGTATTTCTTCATGCACCGCATCTTTCATTTTTGGATTAAGCCTTCATTGTGCATCACGAACAGGCTTGGCATCGTTGATTAAATGGATGCGATGTTGAACAAGAGCGGGACTAATTCCCTTTATATCGGAGATCGACCATCCAATTGCTTCTCTGTTTTTCGAAAGAATAGAGAGTAACGAGGTTTCTTGATCGAGAGAGAGAGAGAGAGTTGCGGAAATTATGATGGGCAATGTTTTGTCTTCACCTAAGTATGCATACTTAAGGTGATCGGGAAGTGGTTTGAGGGGAGTTTTTCGATCAAAGAGTTGGGTTGAGATTCGGACTCAACTTGAAGCGATTCAAAGGGAAAAGTGTATTCGATCTCGTTGGGAATTTCGTGAAACAATTTTTTGTACTCGGCCTCGTGTTCATCATTAAGATCAAGTGTTTTGTTTTCAAAATTTTCGTGAATGACACTAACTTCCAACATTTGGTCACGAGGTTCATTCGATTGGCTTTCAAGATTGAAAATATTAAGATCCAAAGTCATGTTTCCGAAAGAGATTTTCATCGATCCGTTACGAAAATTGATTAAGGCATTTGAGGTGGCTAAGAATGGTCGGCCTAAAATCAACGGAATTTGACTCGCGGGATTTGTCACAGATTGTGTTTTGTGAACGATAAAGTCAACGAGGAATATGAATTGCCTTACTCGAATGAGCACATCCTCGATTTCTCCCACAGGCTTCTTAATCGAACGATCGGCAAATTGAAGCGTGACTTTTGTGGGTTTGAGCTCACCTAAGCTTAATTGTTCGTAAACGGAATATAGAATCAAATTGACACTCGCACCTAAGTCTATCAAGCATTTGTTAATCGTCTTATCACCAATTGTACACGAAATCGTAGGGTAGCCAGGATCTTTGTATTTGACGGTCATGGATTGGGATAAGACTTCACTCAAACTAGCGGCTAAGAAGACTTTTTGGGCACTTGAGTGTGTCACTTTTGGGTACACAAGTCCTTAAGAAATTTCGCGTAAGTGGGGACTTGTTGAACGATGTCAAGAAGCGGAATATTAACTTTGAATTGTTTAAAAATTTCCAACATTTTTTCCATTTGGTCTGAGTGTTTCTTTGGTCGAAGACGATGTGGAAATGGAACACGATACTCGGTAGGCGGGTCTACTTGAGTAGAAGGAGAAGAATTTTGATTGGCATTCGATTCAACGTTTGGCTCCACGTTCTGTTCTGAGTCGTTCATTGTTTTAGAAGTGTCGAGAGAGGTTTCCGGTAAATCGTTTGGGTTAGCGATTTGATTATCGATTTGTTTACCGGAACGTAAAGTTGTGATAGCATTCAATTGGGTGACATTGCTATCTTGAACAACATGGGCTTGATTTGAATTTGCATTTTGATTTCTGGGATTTGGAAGGGGTTGGCTTGGGAACGTTCCTCGTTATAGTTCACTTACAGACGTGGCTAATTGACTCATTTGCATTTTGAGTTTTGCAATTGATTGGTTTGTGTTTTGCATATAAAGTCAATAAATTTAGCAAATTGCTGTTTGATTGAAAGCTTTGAGTAGCTTCCTTAGCCAACGTTTCAAGAGTTTTCTCAAGCGAAGTTAAACGTTTATCGTCTTGGGGAGGATGAGCAGAATTTGGTTGAAAATTTGATTGTTGCGGTTGATTATGGGACGGACCCGCAAAGTTTCGTTGAAAATTATTGAGCTGAAAGGGAGGATTCGAAGCATTATTCGGGAATGCTTGAAAATTGGGACGAACGGTATTCGTGTTGGGATTGTTTTGGTTCCACGCAAAATTTGGATGATTTCTCCAACCAGGGTTGTACGTTGGAGAAAATGGGTCGTTTTTGGCTTTATTGAAAGCATTGATTTGTTCGACAAAATTAGGACACTGATTGATTATATGATTAGGATCGTTGCATTTATAACACATTGGTTGGGAAGCTTGGTTCATTTGATTCGATGAGACAACGTTATTGATTTTTTTAATCATTGCACAGATCTTAGCTTCCAAAGCAAAAGAAGATCCTATCGAGTGTGCACTCGATCATGAGTAAATTGATTTTTCATTCGAGCGTTCCCATTGGGACGACTTTTCAGCGAAGTTTTCAAGAAATTGCCAAGCATCGTCGTGATGTTGGGCAAGAAAGTTGCCTTGGCACATTGATTCGAGCATGGTTCGTGAGCTATTTTCGAGTCCATCGTATAAGATTTGGCAAATCGTCCAATTTTTTAAAGTTACGGTGTGGATAATTTATCAAAAGCTCTTTGAATCTTTCAAAATATTTTCCAAATGGTTCTCCCTTGAATTGATGAAAAATTACAATTTCGTTTCGAATTCTACTTGTTTTTTCCAAGGGGTAAAACTTTTTTAAGAAAGCTTTTACGAATTCTTGCCACGTTTTAATCGAGTTCGATGGTAAGCTGTATAACCATTTTTTAGCATAATCCGTAAGAGCAAATGGGATCAACCGAAGTTTGATTCCGTCATCGGAAAGTTGCTGGAGTTTAATGGTTGCACAAACTTGTTCGAATTTAGTTAAGAAAATGTATGGATTATCGTGCTCGAAATTGCCAAATTTTGGAAGTGTGGCAATATGATTCGAGTGAATTTCGAAATGGTTACCCGTAGGGGCGGGTAACATGATGCAAGATGGAATAGAAACTCGATCAGGAAAGATTCTATCCATAAGAGTTAGAGGGGCGTTCTCTTTCGCCATTTCGGGAGGATCCTCTGTTCGAGTTAAACGGTTAGTTGTCGAGTCTCGAGTCCAACGATTAGTTGTTGTGTCACGAGTCCAAGTACTCATGCATAAGTGAAAGTCGAGGGGAGAAAGAAGTTAGAGTCGAGTTTAGAGAATGAAAGAAAATTTGAAAAACGAAGTGAAAAATTCTTTTTGTTTTTGTTTTTGAATTCTCTCTTTTTTTTACAAGGAAGAAAACTATTTACCAAGTGAGATTTATTTTCAAAAGAAAAGTTTGATTTTTGTTTTGTTTTTGGTTTTTTCAAATTTTTTTTATATGTTTTTGTTTTTGTATTTTTTTTTTGAATTTTCAAATATTTACCAAAAGGATTTTTTTTGTTTTTTGTTAGTAAATGGAAATTTGATTTTTGTTTTTGTTTTTCAAATTTTTTTTTTGTTTTTTGAAAAGATTTATATATATTTTTTGGATTTTTGTTTGAAAATTTTCAAAGGAAAGGAAAAAGGATTTTTTGGGTTAAAAAACTAAGTAAAGTAAAATTTACAGTTTTTTTTTATTTTGGATTTTTGATTGTTTTTTTAAATACGCATGAACTAATGCAACTAAATGAATGCAAATGACTTAATTACAGTTTTATGTCCTTAGTAGCTCCTAACCCAAAATTGTATAATCACACTTTGTCTTAAATCAATAAAAATATTTCTCAGCCAGGTAACGGGCAGGGGTTATCGGTGCACTAAGAATCACCGTAGCAATGCAATAGAAGGTTTAAGTACCTTCAAAGGAACAACCACTATAATATTTACGAATCACCGTAATATTTATAAATGGTATTACTCTGCCGTAGCCTAGACACCAAGAAATAAAATTGTTAAAAGAAAACAACTGCGAAGATACAATTAAGCCCTAAGTGAGCTCGTGACACCCTTAAGTCCAACGTCTAACCGTTATTATTAGTCAAATTCTACAATGAAATGCATTTGTGGGCTAAGGAAAGGGTGATGAAATCCCTCACCTTATGTGAATTGGGGTATTGCCCTTAGAAAAGAAAATAAGATGAGATGAAGGCAAAACAGAAATTAAACGTGAATTTACAATGCAACTAAAATGAATTTTGTTTTTGTTTTTGGATTTTGAATTTTTTTTATTATATATAAATGCAAATGCAAGCAACCAACAATGAAATTCAAAATAAAACTAGAGATAAGAGCACGATACCAGTGCATGCAGAATTATTAGCAAATTTATTTTTAAGCGGTGATTTTTTTTGGCAAGCAAGCAAGCAATTATTTTTTGGCAAGCACTTCTTCTGAATTTATGCTTTTGCAACCCGAAATGAAAAATAAATAAATAAAGTTTTTTTAATATGAAAGAAGTAACTAAAACAAAGCAAGATTGAAATAAATGAAATTAAAAGAAATAAAACAAGTCCAAAGATTTTTTATTTTTTTTATTTTTTTTGGAAACAAAGAGAGAAAAAAAGATCAAAACAACACAAGGGATTTAAGTAAAACACTAAAGCAACAAATAACCACCCAACAAATTAAAATGAAACAAACTAAAACAAAAAAAAGAAAAAAAATTAAACTAAACTAAAAACAAATGAAATTAACTAGACAAATAATTCTCGGTCCAAACAAAAGTCCAACCAGCCCAAACTTAATACATTACCATTTCACTATATCCACAGAGAGATTACAATTCTTAAAAATCAAAAACCAGTTCGAAATCGAAATTAACCGTAGGAAATCAAAATTAAAGTCGCTAATTGAGGGTGTTCGAAATTGGAATTGCGAGGCGATTTGCGTTGTCATGAGCTCGGTGATGTGCGATTTGAGGCGATGCAGTCGAATGTTCTGGTGGCTATTGTACGATGTCTAGAAGCATGGATGGGCGGAGTTCAGGTGGTTAAAGTCGGAAGGCAGCGTGATGAACAATGAGGTTGGTGGTAGTTCGTAGTAGTGACAAAAATGTGATGAGCAGTGTTTTGGGTATGGTATGCCAACTGCAGTAAATTTTGATATATTTGTAGTGTGTTTTGCTTTTGCACAACAGTGATATGGTATGGTATGTTGTGCTTGGAGGTGGTTTGGTGGAAGAGAAAGCAAGTTGTCTCAGTAGTAGTTGTTGCTTGAGTTTCAGTTGTATAGAAGGACAGGCAGTTGTATGGGTTGTAGTGATGATCGTAGCGGGACAGTATGAAGAGGTTATTGGCAAATGTATTTCAGAGCAGCAACAGTGTGATCGATGGTTGGTTTGTCTCTGTGGCCAAAGTGCAGTAGTGAAAGCCAGGCAGGAGAGGTGATTTGTATTGATGGTGAGGCACGCAGTTAAGGGGTGAAGTACTGGAGGTGGATGGGAATTGTTTTGGAGTGATGCGGTGGTAGCTGGGTGAGGTGAATTAGATAGCTGTGCCTATGTTTATGAATGGAGATCGAGGGTGGTTAGCACAGTAGCAAGCAGGGGAGTTGATTAGTGAGGAGTAAGGAGGATGATTAGGGATGGTTGGTAGATGGTTGGTTTGTTTGAAGCTTTGAAGTGTGGATGGTATGTTGTGATCTGAATTGTGGGAAGTCATTGTCGCGATTGCAGTCAGGGGTTGTTTTTGTGAGCTGAAACTGTCAGAGGGATGTAAAGCAAGGTGGAGTGGTCTGTGATGTAGAGGCTACGGAAGGCAGTGCAACTGTCTGTGGATGGACAGTATGGACAGTGGTTGATATCTGTAATGGTATGTTTGTTGGTAGCAGAGATATTTGTGACAGGGGGTTTGTGGTTAGGGAATATGGCAGATGATATTTGATGTTGAAGAGGTAGTGCTTAGTTATGGTTCAGATATTTGATGGTTGTGGTGGTAGTTGAAGCAAGGGTGAATGAATGGATTAGTAAAATGAAATGGTGGAATGAAGTCGCGTGCAGTTAGCAGTTGATGGTTCAAAGGCAAGGGATTCAGGGAGGTCAATGCAGTAATGTCAGTGGGGATGGGAAAGGTAGATAGGCAGAGATGGGAGAAATTGCAATAGAATAATGCAAATGAAAGTATAAAGCAATAATGTAATGCAATGTGAAAAACAAAGTAAATGAAATGTAGAAAGAAAAATGCAATGTCTGAGAATGTAAAAGAGTCAGAAAATAAAAGAGAAGGGAAATGTAATGTTGTTTTGAAATGCCGTGTTGTTTTTTTTCTTTTTTTCTTTTTTTTCCTTTTTCTTTTTTTAACAAAGAAAACTAACACTAAATCAATAAAACAAAACTAGACCAACATTACTAAACCAAAACAAACAACACATAAGAGTGGACAAAAGAAACACATAATGCACTGGCACCAAACACACTATGCAGATGCCAAAAAAATGAATACTAGTAAGAGCAAAGGCAGTGCATCAACAAATGCTCATTTTTTTTAAATTGCAAACAAACACGCAAAATAGAACATACAAAAATCAAGCAACAAAAATAATTCGAAGAATAGAAAATCAAAATCAAAGCAATTTCCCCAACAACGGCACCAAAAACTTGTTAATCGGCTAATTTTTTATCGGTTTAGAAAATAGTCGAAAAATTTCAAATTAAAATAAACGCGAGCGCACAGCGTATTATTGAAGTACGTGGTGAGTACGGGTCGATCCGCAGGGAATTTTTAAGATTTTAAACTTGCTATTCAATCAAATTAGACCAAAATGAGAGAAACTTGTTTTCTACTATTTGTGAACAAAGAGAAGCTAAAACTAAAATAAAAATAAGATTAAAAACTATGAAATTAGAGAACAACTTAAGGGCCAATCCACTCTCATATTTTTGTAAATCAATCAAACAAATAATCTATGATCTCAAGTTTTGATATTAAATGAACTTATTGTTGTATTTATCATAAGTATGGTTTATTTATGTCATTAATCAACATAAAGGAAACCGTCAAACTATAATACAACAAATAAGCCACTTGTTAATTCTCATGAAAATGAAGCAAACCAAAAACTATTTTTAAGTATAATCTATTTACTATTGTGATTAGTAATATAGATCATCAAATTTTGTTTTCACATTCATTCAAAATCAAAAATCAATTAGCAAATCATGATGTAACTTGTGTTTATATTGAATAAGAATAGCTCATTTGCAAATGCAACATAAGCTATCAAACCCACTTGTATAAACTTACATCAATATCTACTTTCATGAAGCACAAATACAAGAGATCATAAATCATAGAATTGTTGAATTTACATAATGCTTGAGAGCTTCATTACCCCTAAGTTGAGGGGTTTAGCTACTCATTTGTGACATTGAAGCAACACAAGTAAATTTCAACATTAAAATGAGAAGAAAATATAAAATAAGCAAAGAAGAGAATGTAATTAAACTACTTACAACAAAAGGAATTAAGCTACACTATTTGCATGAATGTAAAACTAATCTACTAACAAAGAAAAAGAAAGAGCATAAATAAAAGCATGAAAAGTAAATAAAAGCATGTAAATAAGATAAGAGAAAGAGGCTAAGAAGCCATTTTTATTTCATGAAACATTGCTTACAATTTTGCACTCTAATTTTCTAAGTACTATGAAAGGTAGAAGATATGTTCATGTACATAAGTGGGTTATTTATACATGCATAAAACCCTAATTTCATTTTTAGGGGGCTTCCCAAAATACCTCTTAGGAAGTGTGACCACCAAGTAACCATTAGCCACTAATTAATTCATCATTTGATGTGCATGAAGCTTTAACCTCCACTTAGTTGTCCATTAGCTCCTAATTGAACATTTAGGTAAGTGGGTGGGGTCCTCCATGATCTTGAACTTGAATTATTTCCTCTTCATTCCTTTGTATTTTCTTGTGCATGCATATATCATCATGAATCCCACTTCCATATGCCTTAAAATATTCTATAAAAATCATAAAAATTGTCCAAGTAAAAATTCTTAAATTGACACATGCACAAAAATTACCATTTTGCCCCTGAATGAAGATGAAAATATGATGGTTTGAAAATAATTGAATTTTGGTTTTAAACATGTTAAAATGCCAAAATATGATGTTTATTTAAATAAAAAGAGATAAAATATGGATGTAAATATATGCACATTTACGTGCACATCAGTAGCAATCCATCACTTAGAAACTCGAAAATGAACACTGATGATGTCGTAATCATCGTCGGAGTTATTTTCCAACGACCGAAGTGAGTTCAGTGCTATATCTCTTCCAAAATCCATTAAACCCATTTTTATTTTCAAAAATATTATCAAAAATAATACTATTTTAACCTTCACAATACTTTCGAAAATATTTTCCAATCTTTCCAGGATTTAAATTTCCAAATTCTGGTTTGAATCCATTTTATTTTTGTTTTTAACTTATTTGTATAATTCATACTTATACAATCCTCCTTTTGGTTATATATAACCATTTCCAATTTTTATAATCTTGTTTTGGTTATAACAGTCAAACACGTCAATTTATAATATAATAATTTCAGAAATTTTTTTTATATCAAAATATAATTTGGGTAAAATTATTACATTTACCTGCTTCAAAACAATACTGTGTAAGTTTATCACGTTAAAGTGTTTAGAAACTCCTATCGATTTAATGGCGTCCCACTACTTGAACAGAATTTATATGCCACTCAACAGATAAGTCAACAAAATATAAAACCATTTATATTCACTAACAAATACGCGCTCATATCTATTATTACACTCAACTCATTCTAGAGTACTACTAACTCTATCTCTAATGAGTAATCCCTACTAGAGCCAAGGTTCTTGCTTAACCTTCAGCTCTAATACCAAATGTAAAGGCCCACAAATCTGTACCCCTTGAGTCGACCATAATTCACATCAGTTAAACTCAATTTGAACGGAAAATACGAATCTTTAGGGTGAAGAAGAAGAAAAAGGTAGAAGAAAATAAACAACACAGAATCTCACAATCGCAGCGGAACAAAATATAATATATAATAACAGATTTTTATACAAAAGAATCTGTAACAGTTTATATACTTACATTCATCAGAATACAACAATCCATACATCAATCTGGACAGTTAAAGTAACCTGTCCTCATACAGCGGAAATATAAACTAAGTACGGAGATATGTCTCTGTCATCCAGCTCATCTCCTGAGCTCCATTGCATCCTATCCTGGATCTGTAATACTCGGTCTAACCCGAGTATTATAATAAAATAATACCCGAGTCGGTCTGGAAAACTAGCGTGAGAAAACACACTTAATTTGAATTATTAGAGCTATCGAAATCCTTTGAAAAACAAAGGTATCTCGTAAGACCGCATCACACATAAACACGACGGGTTTTTACCTTACGATAACCAAAACATTTTATATCAAAATCATCTGCTATTATAATAGCGTCTAAATACAAATACTTATTCAAATAGCCGGAATTGTTACATTAATTAAATTCCAGCATACTAGGCTCTACAAACAAAACCGTAAAGGTTCGTATTGGATTATGGATCCCATACAATGATTGGGCCACTGGGGTACCGCCCATCACAGTACACTTCTAGAACAATGTACCGAGCACCTCGCCGGGATCCCCTACTACATAAGACCAGCCTACCCCTAACCTGGATAGACCGAATACGTTATCACCCCGGGTGTTCCCACCCTTAAAATCGAGTGCTCCTTCTTTCATGCACAACCATATCCATAATATATAGGTTTCCGAGGATATCTAGAAAAGTGATAACCTACCCTAATTGGGTGCGACCCACTTAGCCTTGTTGCATCTCCCTTGTTTTAGTCATTCCCGGTTGATAAGGCTTGAGGCTAAGCGTTACCTTTCAAGAAAACAATTCTACTTAGAATGCTCATCGTCCTCCAATGACGATGTTCTGATAGCATTCGTCCATACAAGTTGTCCTGGGTCTGGACAAACCGGATCACCGTCTTCACTATCTTCACGGTATCCATTCATAACGTTCAAACCGAATCGAAGTGGTTTTCGGATAATTAAATCTAATCCCGGTCTCTTTGAAACGATTAATGAAATTGGCCAATATTGATAGTCGGTTATTTAACTATTAATAAAACATCCATAATAGTCACTAGGCCTTATTATAAATTTTTCCAAAATATTTATTTTCAAAATATCTTTATAAGATATATCAATCCCTTCCAACATTTGAAAACAATTCCAAATACTAAAATCCATAACAGGATATTTCCAAACTATCTCAACAACTTAGAAATGTTTCGAAATTTCCACTTTTATACTTAGGAAAATATTATAAGTCTTATTTTTCAAAATCTTTTCCAATATCAACATTTAAGAGAATATTTCGTAACCTTTTTCATAAGTCTTCGGAATCACTAATGAATTCCCCCTTTTCAATTTCCAAAACCTAGTATACTTATTTATAACCTCATTCAACAATTTATAACTTCTTTTATGAATTCAGATTTCATTTTCAAAATTCCCATATTCAACATTTTGAAATTCCATTTCCTCCAAATCCCTTATAAAATACCTCTCCTCAAAATCATATCCATTTATAAGCCCCATTTATGAATCTCGAGAGAATTTATAAAAAAATTCAATCACTTCAAAACTCTATATATATATATATATAATAAGTATTTAAAAAGGATAATAATTTATTTTTAAAACATGTTCAAGTAATTATTTAAAATATCAAAAACACTTTTATAAACACCAATAACTCCTTTTTAGATAAACAAATAAATTTTCAAAGCTGATTTTAAAAGTTAGAATTTACTAAAATAAATACTTAACATTTGAAAATCTACTTACCGAAGTACTTCAGTCCTAACTAGTTTCATAGTTTTAAATAATAAAATTTTCCCTTTAAAAGCAAACTTAACTTCTTAGAATTAAAAATATATTTTAAAACCTCAATAACCAATTCAATTTTATAAATTCCTCTCAAATCACATCACATCACTTTTATTTCGATCTCCTTAACCATTTCACTTTTCAAAATAATATCCACTATTTTCCTCACCTATTCCCATATTCTAATATAAATTCTCCCTGTATATTTATATTCACAATATATCATCTGATATCGATTTCCCTTATTTATCAACATCGTTTAAAAAAATTATAACTCCTTCTGAGTTTCACTTTTTATAAAGCCAATCTCGTTTATAAAATTCCATTTTTATAAATACATTCCTTTATAAATCCCATATATAACTTCCAATCTACTTTTAATATCGACTTCAACTCCTTTTATATTTCCTGAATATCATTTATAAATTCTTTTTATGTAATTCATTTTTAAAAAAAATCTCCGTTTAATAATTCACAGTAGTTAAGTATAACCAAAAATCAAATATATTTCTCTAACTCAATTTCTTTAAAATAACCCAATTCCAATATAAATATTTTTATATCAATAATTCCCTATAATTCCTTAAATTTTAAAAATATGTTTATAGTATTTAAAATATCAAAATTCAGGTCAGTGCTATAGTAGCATCCAATAATTCCAATCACTACAATAATCTATAATATGTTATTCTACACAATCCATATATCACAATATATGAAATTAAATTCAACATTTTGAGGAATCCAGTTGAATCCCTCCAGTATCCACAGATGTTAATACAACATAAAATACCAATCCTAATTCGAAGGGGATATCGCGGTATATAAGGTCATCCGCTATTATGCTGGACGCATAGGGTCTCATCCGCTATAATGTGCGGGAATATCACTCCAACTGCTAATGTATATACTACTATATATAACATCCAAACTGATAATAATTTAAATTCAACATTTTGAAATTATAGCTAGCAATCCAAATGAGTGAGATTTTACTCACCTTGATTTTTATTTGCCGAATACCCAGATTTTAAACTAAATCGAACATTGTTCGATTTAATTTAAAATTCTAGCAGACTCCGAAAAATCCCAAACCAATTTATATAGCGCGATATCCTTCTCTACGATCCCGGTCTCTTCTTGTTTGTAATTTATCGATCCAGGTCGTGACATACATCCCTGCCCCCCACTAACATCTTCACCATCGCTTCGTGCCCCCTCTAGTTCGCTCGCGTGCACCACCAGAAAAAACCAAATCGAGCGACATGTCCTGCCTTCACGACAATGGCCACCGCTACCTCATCTCATCGCAACCATCTAGTCTTCACGCATACATGTGCGTGATTTGATCCCCCAAACCCTAGCTCGCGGCACCAGAACACGCCTCACCTCAGCCTTTCTTGACGTTGACGTCGCCCAGGCCCCATCGCAACCCCCATCTTGCGTGCGTCTCAAAAAGAAATCGCGACCACACATCACTCGAACGCGCTTCGTCCACACACGATTCAATCGCCTGCTATTTTTTTCGTTTTAATTTTGTTCTTTTGGTTTTTATTTCCAACTAAATATGAGGAGAGGAGTTTGATTCGTGTCTTTCTGAATTGAAGAAGACAGAGGTGGATCGGTTTTATAAAATGAAAAGGAGGAAAATGGCATTCGTGATTTAATTAAATAGACATGGGTAGGGTGGCGTGTTTGAAAAGGTATAGTGACTGAGTGAAAGAAGAGACAGCCCAGTCCTAATCAAAGAAAATAAATTATTTAATTTTTTTCAAAATCTCTCGACTTAAGTAACTCAAAATTTCGAACACCTGTCGAGGAGTGCCGCTAGGCATTCATAATGTTATACCCCTATTCCAAACGCAATGGAAAAGGTTTCGAGTCCTAATTCGATCGTATGGAGAAGATTGCTTTTTGAACCCAATTATTATATTCAATTTTCGATATTAATATCAGCGCATTTCTATCCCGTACGACCAAACGATAACTCCAAACACTATAAAATTTGAAATCTGATAATAATACACTATTACGGATCCAATGGAACTAGTTTCGTTGAATTCCAAGACTGTGCCCCGGATTGCTATTTTAACGTGTCGATTAAATCGATGATTTCGAAATTCCGAAATCGCTTAAATTTTCAGTTTTAAAATCTTACTAACTAAATTATAATCCCAAATCCAATATTTAAACCATTTGAATATTCAAAATCGAACAACGAAAAATCCGAGTTGTTACAGTTTCTAAATTTAATTAAGTGATTAGGAAATAATTAATTAATTAATTAATTAATGACTATTTAATTAATTTATTTATTAATCAGGGTAATTAGTACTTAATCAATAATTAACAAAGGTTATTTATACTTAAATGTTAATCAATTAAGTTAGTCATGATTTGTTACTTAATTAAAGTTAGTTATTATTTAATTATTAATTAATTATTATTTAGTTATTTATTTAAGATAATTATTAATTAACTATTATTTTAAAGGGGTTTTATTTAATTAATCTTTGATTAAAGTTTAATTATGTTTTGATAAGGTTTGATTACCTTTAATTAGAGTTTAATTACTATTTAACAAGGATTTGATTCTCATTTACAAGGGTTTTAATTTATTTTAAAATCACTTTGAGTTTAAGTAATCAGTTTTGTTTGAAACTATTTTCTTTTCCAGTTTATTTTAAATCAAGGGATTTCTATGTCACTTACCCTTAAGTAACACCATATGATTAGGAAAACTAAATGACATCTATTAGCAGAACAAAACACCATTCTGCTATTACAATTAACTTGGACATTTATTTAAGTTGATTGATGATTATGTGTTGATCCCTTATATACATGTTTTTATGTGATGCCATGTTAAACTGGATAAGCAAAATCAAAATAAAAGCATCATTATAGTCGCTAAGTCTCCGTTTGCTTTTGTACAGATAAATATTCCATTTTATCTTTGAAATGAGTTTAAAGTTATTTCAATTTGAACAAGATATTTAAAGAATGATTTAACAAATGATTTTACTAAATATGTTTTTAACTAATGGGAATGGTTTTCCATGTTATAAAAAGAAGTTTTTATAAAGAGTTTTATAACGAAATTTGGAAATTTATAAGGTATTTCTGGGTAAATGGATTTGAGATTTTAAGTAAAGAAGATTTCATAAATAAGGGAGATTTATAAAATGGATTGCTTATCAAAGGAAGCTAATTTGATTAAGGTTATTTTGGAAGTTGTTTAAATAGGAAAAGTTTATAAATAAGTTTTATAAATGATTTCGGGGTATTTATAAAAGAATTTTTAGAAATGATTTGGATATTCATAAAGGGAGTCTATAAAAAGGTTTGGATATTTATAAGGAATTTATATGAAAAGTTGGATATTTATAATAGGAATTTATATAAATGATTTTGAATATTTATAAAAGGGTTTACAAATGAATTTGGGAGTTTGGAAAGTGTTCTGAAATGGATTTGGATTTTAAGTAAAAGTGATTTCATGATTGAAATAGATTTGATTAAAAAGGATTTATCAAAAGAGGTATAAAAAGAATTTAAGATCTGGGTTTCTCTAAACTAACCTTTTAAAAATGGTGGTATGGAACGTCCGTTCCACAATTAACACCAAGGGAATAGTGTTTAGGCTTGTCCTTACCTCCAATTTAAACAACATTTGTTTAATCCTCTTAACATGATTTGGAAGTAAGAAGTTATTCAAAAATGTTTTGTGTGTATACTTACGCCAGAGAGATAAGTATATGAATGTTTTAGACAAACATTTTTTAAAGAGATTTATTAAATAAAGATTTGTTTTGAGGCTTGGTGGTTGTTATGGACAAATAAAATCTCAAATGGAATTGGTTGTTGTTTGTTTATTTAATAGTTAAATTACCGACTATCAAATATGGACCCAAAATGTAACTTTGGAAATATCCAGAAGAAACACTTGAGTTATATGCCACAGTCATCTACGATGATGCTGTATTGTGCGTATAAATTTTGTTTCGTTCTCCTAGAACAAATGATAAGGAAATCTGTCCACTAACGGTTAGGAGGTGATCTCCACTCTTATCTTTGACTGTTTATTTCCTAAAGAACCGGGGTTGAGTCTACCGAAAACTATCAAATGTTGTTTCGAAGAGACCGGGATCGAATATGTTATCTGTAAACCACTTCGATCCAACTCAAGCATTTCGAAGTGAAGACATCTTGAAAATGACGGAATTGAAAACTGAGCTCTTTGAAGTGCAAGGGCTACTTGCTACTAATCTTGAGGGTGATTCCAAAATGGATGTAGTAGAAGTAGTGCCTTCGGTTTGTCCATCTCCTGGACAACTTGTATGGATGAATGTTGACATTGTGTCGTCGATTGGAAGGCAATGTAGCATTCCATGTGGGAAGTGCTATATGAAAGGTAAAACGTAGCCTCAAACCTCATCAGCCGGGAAATGAAAAAACTCGGGCATGCAGTAGGGCCATATGGGTTGCTCCCATCAGAGTGTGGTCATTCTCAAATATGGATCGATTACTATCTACTCCTGTATGCTTCAGGGATCATTTACAAAAGGGGTGATCATATTCGGTACTACTAGTCAAGTGGTAGGCCAGTCCTGTGTGGTAGGGGTACAAGATGTTCTTGTCAGACCCTGGTGCATTTTATCTAGAGATGTACCATCGAAGGTAGTTCCTTATCTTGTCATGGTATGGAATCCAATCTCTAATACGTGCCTTTATTGTAACAACCCGTATATTTGGACCATTTAAATTGACAATAATCCACACATGTCAACTTAAATAATTCAAAACACGAATCATTATGGGATTATAAATACATAAATGTAAATGAGAATCAATACGACATCACAGACACAGAACAGTCACAGAATAGTGCAGCGGAAAATACATCATCATAATAATAGTTCATGAAGCTACTACAGGAAATACAACAATGTCTCAACATAAAGTGACTGAGATGAAATACAAGATGTTCAATACACTAGCACAGCAAATACTGGAAAGGAAATAAAATGATAAAGATAAATGCTAAGTCTTCAGCATCTTCAACCAACCTTGATCAGCAACTGGATAGCTTCAGACTGACCCGAGCATATACAAAAGAAACACTCGAGTCAGGACTCAAAATCTTATACAGGATAATCAAGTGCAAATAATAAAGTCCATAACTCAAAGATGAATGTAATAAACATCTTTAAGGATCCGGTAAACTATCTATATATACAATAGAATACGCTAAATAGATAATGTCTAATCAGTAAGGTATGATATCAATATAGTGTTAAGGCGTTACCATAATCCCCCTTAACACATTTTATAATGTCATAGTCTATACAGCACCGTAAACCCCACCGTAAACTGGTGGTTATCAGAGGGTACCCCATAGGTATAACACAAAACAAATCGTAGTGGTCGCGAATAGGATAATCAGTATGACAAGGTACATGAGGCGATACCAACTAGGACACTAGTAGTTGCCTGATCCGGACTGATGTTGGGCATAGCAGCTACTACCCCAACACCGCGAAACAACACTCCCAAATCAAGGGGTGCACCCAAATCGAATCACATAAGTAATAGATAAGGTATCGAAGAAGTGTGTCCGCTAGAGATGGCGATCCTCAATGGCCCGACGCGGCTCCTGTTTTAGTCATGTCAAGGGTCATCCAAAATCGTTCTCTTTCTTCGGTCAACGCGTTCACCCAAAGCCATCCACTTCATTCTGGATCAACACTCCACGTATATTAGTTATTAAAGTGGTTTTCGGTATCGACAGAGAGTATGTCCATATCTGATCCCGGTTTCTTTAATAACTACGCATTAATTACCTGATGGTCATTTAATATTAAAGTTTAAACAAATCAAAGTCCAAAAGTCAAGTTGCAAATTTGACTTCCAAAATTTGACATTACACAATTCGATTTATTTCAAATATTTAAAATCATATTTCCAAATGAAGTTTTAGTTCAAGCCCTTGAGTTAACAATACTTAAGTATTCAAGTTCAATCTAACAAGATCTAAATTTCACTTACTAAATTTAATTCATAAACCATGGATCCAATTTACCGGTCAATTTGGTTCAAATCATTAAATCAAATTCTATTCATTTCAATTTATATTCACATTCATTGTTACATTAAATTTTATCAGAAATTCGATTTAATCAATTTCAATAGCTAAATCAAATCCTTAAACTTTAGTTGGTTTTGTATTCCCCTTAAGTCAATTTGTTACTTAATCTGAAATTAAATTTTATAACAAATTCCAAATCTATTAAATTTAACTGAGTTTAAATCTAAATCTCAAATCTAATAAATTTCAAATTATTAAATTATAAAACTTACTTGTTTCTAAATCTCATTTCAATTAAATGTGTCAATCCGTTTTATTCAATTACATAGATCTATTAATCCGTTTCAATTAAATCCATTAATTTATTTCAATTAGATCCATTAATTTATTTCAATTAGATCCATTAATTTATTACAATTAAATCCATTAATTTATTACAATCAAATCCATTAATTTATTACAATTAAATCCATTAATTTATTACAATCAAATCTATTAATTTATTACAATCAAATCCATTAATTTATTACAATTAAATCCATTAATTTATTACAATTAAATCCATTAATTTATTACAATTAAATCCATAATTTATTACAATTAAATCCATTAATTTATTACAATTAAATCCATTAATTTATTACAATTAAATCCATTAATTTATTTACTTAATTTCCAAACAAATTGTTAAGTTCATTTCTTAACTTCAAACAGATTTCAATTCCAAAATGATTTTTGTTGACCAACCGGGTTTCTTATTTTTATTTATCTATCCTAGGCCAAAGTTGTTCAATTGGGTATTTATCATTTCAACCCAATTAAATAAAACAAGCATAGCAAAGGGAACTTGCAGTGTGATAAATGGGATGGTGTCAAAGTAAATAAACAATCAATAGCAACCATACATAACAATTCAACAATTTATTTAAATAATCCCGGAATAATCGTATTAATTTACATTTGTTATTTATGTAAATTAATAAAATTATTCCTAGAATCCACACTATCATTTCATGCAGATTAAAGATTACTACAATATGGTTTTTCACTTGGTGTCTATTATCAAATTACTACATCAATCACACATTCAATGGTTCAAAGTGTAGTTAACACTATTTCTACATGTCGATTTATTTAACATTAAAAGGGGTCAAGTTCAACTTATATATTCTATTTTAAATTGTTGACTATCCTATATCAACTTCAATTTCATGTTAATCACCACTCATGTTAATGACTAATTCAATATCACATAACAATTTAGTGTCACAAAATTTACCATAAACTAACATCAAATCACAATTTAACACGTAAATCTTTTTAATAGTACATGGCGTCAATTTAGCAATTTTAAATTCTAACAATATTAAATTTTAACTTGATAATAATTTACAGTTTATGTGAACAATTTTAACATCAACCATGCTAACATCCAAATTAACATTAACAACATCTATCACTTGATTATCATAGCATAATAGATTGAGTCGTGGATGAAATATTCACCTTGTGTGGTTAGAGAAGGTGAAGGCGAAGCACGAAGACGATGGATAAGATAGACGCTAACAAGCATGACACAAAACAAACACAAACTGCAATCAAATATATAATTTAATTAACAATTTGTTCAAATACAATATATATAGATTGTATATATAATCATACCAAATCAAAGAAGCTAGATAGATCGACAAGCCGGATGAATGCCTAGGACTCCGAAGCGGTAACTGGAACCAAAACACAGCAACAAAATATATGAGCAATCAGAATTACAAACTCACTCTGCTATGCATATACAGACTTCACGTATATTTTTATACATGGATATTTGCTCAAAGCGGTTGTTTTTGAATATATATATAGTAACTTTGTAACTATGATTTATACAAACTGTACCTTATACAGCTTAAACTTATATACTTATATATACATAAACTTATAGATATATTTATTTCTCAAACGAAACATATACAGTAACTAATAAAATGGAAATCTACTTTTTGAAATTGGAAACTGCTTATACATACATACGAAACATGAAACTCATTCACCTCAACGGAGGCGGGGACGTTGATGGGGTCAGGTTGGGGAAGAGGCGAGGGACTGGGAAAAACGGAGCCTGACGGCAGGTGGAAGGGGCGGAATGGGTGGCAGGGCCGGTGGCGGGTGGACTGGTCGGGGCGGTAGCATGCGCTGGTGGGCGGACTGGAGGAGGCGAACTGGGCAGGGCGTGGGTGGCAGTGGGAGGCAGAACTGGGTGGAAGTGGCGAACTCGGTAGGGCGTGGGTGGCAGTGGCGAACTGGGTAGGGCGTGGGTGGCAGTGGGAGCGAACTGGGTTGGCGGAACTGGGTGGAAGTGGCGAACTGGGTATGGCGCTGGTGGAGTGGGTCGGCGAACTGGATTGGTGGAACTGGCACTACACCAAAATAGTGATTTTGCAACATTTTATATTTGTTAATTTCTAACACTTATAAATATTACAGCCCACTGACAATAAAAAAGTGTTAGGATACCAGAAAAAGTGTTGGCAAATATAAATAATGTTTTTTATAAACTTTCCAACACATCAGTTATAATTTACAACACAAAAAAGTGTTAGAACCCTTGGTAAATATGTAAATAAATCACTAAAAATCGGACCCTTCTGTAATCTTGTATATGAAGCATTTTCTAACGCTTTCCCATTCTCGGCCGCATAATTTTAATTTAAGATTAGGGTTCCTCCAAGCTACCTCCGCACCAATCAAAACTTTGGCCCCTCCGATTCAAGCTTCATCCCATTCTTCCTCGGCCAAACATATGCCCTAGCTTGAATCAAATTTGACTTTCATTCAAATTTGAAAGAAAAAAAAGTACTGGTGGATGCCTGAAATCGGCGATGCGAAAATAGTGGTTTTCTCAGGTGTTGATATGAAATCGGCGATGCCTGAAATCTTACATCAATTTTACTTTAAAAAATAAAATGGCGTTGATATGAAGAGTTGATTTTCTAGCTACTTGGGCTGGATATATGCAGCGACACAATTGTTGGAGATGAGATGAGAAGAGGAATCTCAGGTGGGCAGAAGAAGCGTGTAACCACTGGTTAGTCTTCTTCACCATGATTATCTAACCTTGCATTTAAACTAGATGAGGTACAATCAATTAGCAGCATAGGTCATGTTAAGATTGTAAGCAGATTTATATATAGACTTTGATAAAGAAAATTGTGGTCAGTTGTCAAATTGTTAAGAAAATTTTGGATACAACTGCAAGTATTTTTGTGCTGCATAGGCCAATTCATGAAACAAGTTAGTTTGATGTACCTTGATATTTTTCAGTAATGATGTAATTATATAAAAATAACAAACCATTTTTCATTGCTGATTTTTCAACCTCCTTCTACTACTTAGTTTGAGGTGTTTCATCTTTTCTTGCCTTTGTTTTTGATGTAGGTCTGTGAACTATGGTTCCTAATTTGAAAATATATTTGTTTTTTTAAATTGTACCATTAGTATTTTGAACCACTTTTAAATTATGCACTGTAGCAATTGAAATTACATATATTAGTTTATTTCAAAGTCGTTACGTTATTTAGCTGCCAACACTGTAGAATAACCATTGTTCGGATTATTTGCCAACCAAATCACATTTTGAACATATGCTAAAACTAAATTTGGACGATTAACATATATCCTGAAATATTTTCCTATTGAAATGAATTAAGAATAAATGAACTTTTATCCACTTTGCCATCATTATCTTATAATTTGCATATATACCTTTTACTGTCAAAGATTCATCTCATTAATAGTCAAACTGATTTTTTTTCAATCATGTTGTTGATATGACATCCCTATTTGATTAAAACTAAACTTACGTAACTGTATCTGGATAATTATGTTAATGGGGAGATTAAGTACTTCGCATATTAATTGGTACCATTTTAATTATTGTGATCTTTTACTTCACCATTAGGCCTAAGATATATCACTTCGACCTTTAAATTTTGCAGTTTCTTGCTTCTCTATAGACCGACAGTAAGAGATTTTATGATTTGGGGTTATTTCTTTAGATAAAGGCATAGATGTTCATTAGACATGTTTGTTTATATGATTAATGCCATGTATGAATTATAACACAGTAAAGTACAATAGGTGGAGATGGATAAATGTTACAAAAAGGAAAGAAATAAAGAAAACGAGCAGCCATCTTAACACTAAGCATGTTGTGCCCAACATTAATTTTGCACTTTCAATAAAAGAAAAAAGAGAGAAACACTGCTAAACTCATTATATCTTGCAAGTACAGAATATCATTTCATATTATTCTTATCATTTGATGTAGACCTTCTTGAAGAGTTGATCAGGAGAGAAAAGGTGGCAGGGATATATCCTGAACCAGAAGTTGATTTCTTCATGAAGGTTCGATAAACTTTACAATCTACTTATATATTATTATTTAACACGAATATATATATTGATGATTACTATACTCGTAGTCCTTTTCCCAAGGCTTGGATAATGATGTGGAACAAAGCTGTTTTAATTTATCAGTTTAAGAAATTACGGGCAACTGCAGTCGATGGAGTTACGAGTACCCTTCAAACGGACTACACACTCAGGGTATGTTTTCTACCGAATTAATATGGCATACAACTACGGGGTGAACAATTTGGGTAAGTACTCAAACAGTTGCACACTAAAATAATATTAATCTAATGACACAATTGCATAATGATGCGATGAAAACTTACTGGTAGGCAATCACTTCACCTAAAATTAAAACATAATATGAAGCCACATTGTACAATCAATTAGCAGCATAGGTCATGCTGCCTATTTTATTTTTCAGAATTTTGCAACATGTAAAATGATAGTCATATGGAATAATTGTATAGGCTGTAATGTAAGCTACAGTTGTCCATCATTGTGTTACCCTATAAAAATTGATTCAGGCATCTGTCTTTACAGTTATAAAAATGATGTTCATGTTGCGCTACATGGGATGTCGACCTGAAACTTAATTTGATAGAATAGTCTACTTAAAGCTATTCTGGCAGTAAACATCACTTCGCTCTCATGTTCGAGCTTGTAACAAAAAATTATTCTTGTTTTTTTATTTTTATTTGAATTTTTAAATCAGCTCACAGATGTTGATGGTTCATTCATCCTATTGATAAAAGCTCTGGGTGCATTGTGTGGTCATATAGATGTTTAATTTTCTTTTCCAAATTACAAACTTAAAATGATGATTTACTTGTACAAACACACATTATTTAGAAGCTATGCTTGCTCTTCATACATTTAAAATATTGCTAACATTTTACTACAATATAATTTTACCCTTATTCAGGTGAGATGATTGTCGGACCCACAAAAACAATATTCATGGACAAAATATCTACCGGTTTAGACAGCTCTACTACCTTCCAGATTGTTAAATGTCTTCAACAAGTTGCACATCTAGGAAAAACCACAATATTAATGTCCCTTCTTCAACGAGCTCCAGAAACTTTTGATTTATTTGATGATATCATCCTTTTATCCGATGGTATAATTGTTTACCAGGGCCCAAAAGAACATGTGTTGGAATTCTTCGAGACATGTGGGTTTTCCTGCCCAGAAAGGAAAGGTGCAGCTGACTTCTTGCAAGAGGTACAATATAAGATCACAATAATGACGCAGCTCTTTCATTATGTAGTTCTTCTTTATACGAGTACGTATGCATTTACTTATCACTGAGTTATGCTCTCTTAGGTGCACTAGAATACATATAGCATCAATTTGCTGCTAATGTTGAAATACAAAAATGCTTTTCCCCATTAAATATTTATTATATAAGAAATAAATATCTTTATTTATTGGACCTACTTAGGTGCTCTTACTTCACTTCCATCACTTAAAAGACATGATGATGCTCCTAATGAATTTTCTGTTCAAACTGATCTTTCTTTGATATAATTGAATCGAACTCAATGTTTTCCTAATATGGTTCTTCGTAATTGATATAATTGAATCGATAACGCGATTATGTCTTGTCTTAGATCATGGACTATGGAGGTAGAGGCCGATATTCCAATACCAATGCAAGTTCCGTGCAGGAACTTGTCCATACATAATAAACTGCAATTTCGCAATTGTCGTGATGGTGAACGACGATAAGGATGCTGGTTATGATTTCATGGTGGGCCGGTGTAGTAGTTTCAGGTGATGTGGAAGGTTGTCAGCGATGCGATTGGAACTAGGGAAGGGTTGTTGTGGTAATTGTCGTGATGAGGTTGGATGGGAACAGAGTTATGGCTATGAAGTGATATTTTATATTGAATAAAGTGAAGAATGTGAAGTTTTAGTGAGTTATGGCTATGTTTTAGTGAGTTCAGGTAATTGATGTCAGAGGCAGTTGCACTAGTGGGGTTGATGAAGTATGTTTGCTCTGTGGCAGTTAGGGATGTGTGCAGTGAGGTGGATGGGGGTTATTGGCAAAAGCTGCTGTGTAATGGTCGGAGGTGGACTTGGAGGCGGTGGATGGTTGTCATTGGTGGTAAATGAAGGTAATATTAATGGAGTAGTTTGGATGGTTTAATGGGATGAATGTATAGCAGAAATGAATGGCAGAGGTGAAGTTGTGGTATGTCAGTAGATGGATTGTTAGTCTGAAGTGGATGGTTTGCTGTGTGAATATGCAGATGGTCGGGCAGCTTGGTCGCAGGTTGAATGGATGAGGAGTGTTTGTAGAGGAGGGAATTGTTAACAGAGATAGCAAATATGTGACAAAGAATGTAAAGTTGCAAATATGTAAACAAACAATGTAAAAGTGAACAGATTGTAACATGTAAAACTAGAGTATGAAATGAAAGGAGATGTTCTAGCAAATGAAATGTGATTTTTTTGTAAAAAGAGAAATCGACGGAAGTGTTACACTTATAAGCGTTACCGTATATTTCGGTACCAACACTTATAAGTGTTACCGTATATTTCGTTACCAACACTTATAAGCGTTACCGTATATTTAGGTACCAACACTTATAAGTGTTAGTAATACGTATGTTTGTAACACTTATAAGTGTTACAAATTTGGCCGCTCCATTCCTCACAGTCCATTAGTAACACTTAAAAAGTGTTACTGAAATTATTTGTAACACTTATAAATGTTAGAATTTGCCTATTTTGGTGTAGTGTGGGCAGGGCGTTGGTGGCTGGTGGGTAGGCTGGTCGGGTCAGGCGATTGGGAGGCTGGAGGCGGACGGGGTCGGTGTAATGGGTTAGGGCGTGGGCTGGTGGGAGGTTTCAAAAAGAAAAAAAATAGAAATAAATATGAACCGGAATTTCTCTGGAGAAGAAGAAAGGGAGCATAGAGAAAATGAATATGAACCAGAATAATTTAGAGAATGCAAACCAAATGAATTATGAACGAGCTTGTTTATATAAAATAGTATAGGGATTTCAAAGGCCTCAATTTATTGTCTCGGTAACCAAAAGACTGTTGGGTCTTCCAGGCAGCTGAATAGTCAAGGCTCCTAGAATTCCAACAGGGTAGATAAATGAGGTACTGGTCTGTACTACGTAACGGACCAGTTTGTAATCCGTTGAACGATTATAATTTGTAACGCCGAACTCCGATTGACACAAATAAATATACCATTTTGATCAGCGTGACGAGGCGAACCCATCGGTATATAAATATCAGTGGTATGCTTAAATTATAAAATTCAAAATTTTTATTACGGAGAAAATGCAGCAAAAATGCCGAGAAATAAGCTCGACGGAGCTGAAGATGTTCGAATTTTGAAAAACGAAAAATGACGCCTTGGTCAGAAAATGGTTTAGAATTTTTCTATGTAAAAATATTCAGGTTCGGAAGATAAAAAATTTCACGTTTTAAAATGAACTGATGTGCAATAAAATGCAAACGAAATTTACTGCGGTATTTCCCGACAAAACTTTACCCATATCTATAACCATCTAGGCGTAATTTAGAAACAAAGTTTGGACGTTAATTGAAATCGTATGTAAGTTCCACGTTTTATATTAAAATGATGGATTTAAAATTTTTAAATTGGGTCGAAAATTCAGGGTCGTTACATTCTCCCCCAATCAAAACTTTTCGTCCTCGAAAAGAAACGAGACGGTGAAGTAAGGATGGAGTAGGCAGAGAAATCAAGATAGATTTTAAGAAAATTTGATTTGTACCTGATAATAACAATTCAGGGTTTGATTCTCGGATACTATCCTCCATTTCCCATGTGCAATCTCGCTCATCCGTACTCCACTGGACTTTGACTAGATTTATAGATTTCCTTCTTAGTTTCTTTGTTTCACGATCGACTATCCGAAGTGGTCTTCTTTCGATAGTCAAATCTGGCTCGATATTTACTTCATCTAACTGAGCAATAGGAATGGTCATGGATGGATCACGCACGACTTTCCGAAGATGTGAAACATGGAATACGTTGTGCACGCCCTCAAACTTTTCTGGTAATGCAACTCTATAAGCTAGTGTACCAATTCTCTCGGTGATAGTAAATGGTCTAACAAATCTAGGAGCAAGCTTCTCTCTACGACCAAATCGAATAACATTCTTCAAAGGTGATACTTTCAGAAATACCACATCCCCAACCTGGAATTCCAAATCTCTTCTACGCCTATCTGCATAGCTCTTCTGCCTATCATGTGCGGTCTTCATCTTCCTTCTGATCTCATTTACCTTCTCGGATGCCTCCATAATCATATCTGGGCCAAGAACTAATCGATTTCCAGGCTCAATCCAACAAGCTGGCGATTTGCATGGCCGTCGATATAAAGCTTCGAACAGTGCCATATCGATACTTGCCTGATTATAAAGGTGGTTAAATTCCAATTCAAATTTGCTTATTCAAATTGAAATTTTGACATACCTGATAACTGTTATTATAAGTGAATTCAACCAAATGGAGATGGTCTTTCCAAGATCCACCGAAATCAATTATGCAAGCTCGGAGTAGATCCTCCAAGATCTGATTCACCCTTTCAGTTTGGCCATCTGTTTGAGGATGATAAGCCATGCTCAGGTTCAGTTTGGTGCCTAAGACGTCCTGAAATGCCTTCCAGAATTTACTAGTGAATATAGGGTCTCGATCGCATACAATACTAGATGGAACTCCATGAAGTCTAACAATCTCTCTCATATAAATCTCAGCCAAACTCGAAGCAGTACGGGTGGTCTTAACAGGAATAAAGTGAGCAGATTTGGTCAACCTATCAACGATCACCCAAATACTCTCGTTACCCTTTCTGGTCCTCGGTAGTCCATCAATGAAGTCCATAGAAATCTGATCCCATTTCCAACATGGAATCTCTAGGGGTTGAAGTAAACCGGCAGTCTTCTGGTGATCGGCCTTGACTTGTTGGTAAGTTGTGCATCTACTGACATATATAGAAATATCTCTCTTCATCCCACTCCACCAATATAAACGCTTCATATTACGATAAATCTCAGTGACACCAGGATGAAATGAAAGTGATGACTGATGGTTCTCTCTAAGTACTTCTTGTCTCAAACCATCGACATTAGGAACACAAATACGGTTGTCGATACTTAGAACTCCATTACTATCAATCTGTGCTCCAATTTTACCGTCAACATTTCCGACTCTTCCAAGAACTAACTCCTTCATACGGTAGAGCAAAGTGTCCTCATATTGCTTAGCTTTTATGCGATCCATAAGAGATGGAGAGATGACAAGCTGAAATAACATGCCTTCAACAAAATTACAGCAAGACAATGCTTTGCTACGACTCAATGCATCAGCTACAACATTTGCTTTCCCCGGAGTATAAGTAATGTCGAGATCATATGCAGCTAAGAATTCGAGCCATCGGACTTGTCTCTGGTTCAAATCCTTCTGAGAAAAGATATACCTTAAGGACTTATGATCAGTGAATAATTCAAATTTTGTTCCCAAAAGATGGTGCCTCCATAGTTTCAAAGCAAATACGACTGCAAGAAGCTCAAGATCATGTGTGGCATAGTTTAGTTCATGAGTCTTCAACTGAAGACCCGCATAAGCAATAACCTTTCCATTTTGCATAAGGACTGCGCCTAAACCTTCTCGGCAAGCATCTGTATAGACAGTTAATCCTTCACTTCCATCAATTACCGCAAGAACAGGGGCTGACGTTAACTTGCGCTTTAACTCATTAAAAGCTGATTCACACTTCTCACTCCAATTAAACTTAGCATCCTTCCGAGTTAAAGCAGTAAGTGGGGCAGAAATCCGGGCAAAGTGCTCAATAAATCTGCGATAATAACCGGCTAAACCCAAGAAACTACGGATATCTATAGGAGTTTTAGGAGTCTCCCAATCTTGTAGATTAATTGATTCAGATTAGCAAGAGGTAAGATTGTTTGAACAGAAACAACGAATAAGATATAACTCACATTGATTATGGCGATCTTAGCTGGATCAACAGAAATCCCACTTTCAGAAACAATATGGCCAAGGAATCTTACTTCGTCTCGCCAGAAATGGCATTTAGAGAACTTGGCTTTAAGCTGATGGTTTCGGAGAGTTTCTAGAACATAATGGAGATGTGTTTCATGCTCTTTCTCGTCTTTGGAGAAGACAAGAATATCATCAATGAATACAAGAACAAACTTATTAAGGACGTCCCGGAACACTCGATTCATCAAGTCGACGAAATAAGTAGGTGCGTTGGTCAAACCGAATGGCATAACCAACCATTCATAGAATCCATTCTCGGTACGGAAAGCTATCTTATGGATACTATCTTCCGCTACTCGGAGTTGGTGGAACCCGGTGGCTAGATCAAGTTGTGAGAAAACTTTAGCTCCATGGAGCTGATCGAATAAATCGTTGATGCGAGGCATCAGATAACGATTCTTGAGAGTGCGTTTGTTTAGTTCTCTGTAATCAACACACATGCAAAGAGATCCATCTGACTTGGTGACAAATACAACTGCGGCGCCCCATTCAGAACAACTTCTCCTGATCAAACCCTTAGCAAATAGATCATCAATTTGAGTTTTTAGTTCAGCTTTTTCTTTAGGAGCCATCCTTTGGTGTGGGAGAACTACAGGAGTAGCTCCAGGAATAAGATCAATATGGAAATCGATTTCCCATTTAGGCGGTAGAGAGTTGACCTCTCCAAATACATCGGGAAATTTCTGAACAATAGGAGTAGTATTAAGATCATCCGGATGAGCATCAAGAGAGAATATGAAGCTTCCGGCATATTTCTGAGGTGATTTGCATTCAATGACAAGTGGTTGACCCTTGTCGCTTACTAAAGAGACTGAACGAGTTTTGCAAGAAATAACAGCATCAAATTTGCTTAACCAATCAGCTCCTAAAAGAAAGTCGAATGCTTGGAATCCAAGTACATAGAAATCCCAAGTGAATCGAGAAAAATCATACATAAGTGCAACTCCCTTGCAAATACTTCGGAGGTTAGCAGGTCCTCCGATAGGATTGGAGACACATAAAGAAGTAGTAGCAAGAGTAGGTTCTAATTTGAGCTTATTACAAAGGTCAACTGATATGAAGCTATGTGAAGCACCAGTATCGAATAATACCCTAACAGGTGTAGCATGTAAATGAAAAATACTTCGTAAGGTACCTTGGTCATCCTGGGCGGGTGGTGCAGAGGGTGCAGGTGTAGTGATAGCAAATACTCCAGAGGTGGTGCCACGCTTATGCATTGGGCAGTCTTTCCTGAAATGTCCCGGCTGGAGGCAGACATGGCATAAATCGCTCCTAGTCATAGAAGGAGGTGGGACAGTAGATCCGGTAGATGGACAGCTATTAGCATAATGGCCCTTCTTATCGCATTTGAAGCAAGTGATATTAGCAAGGTCGATTGGGCTTTTCTGGACGTATCCCAATCCAGTAGTCTTTTGCCAAGCTTTCTTTTGTTGATCAAAGTTCATCTTCCTCTTTCCGGGCTGGCTAGAAGAGGGCTGAGTAGGAGTGGCCTTGGCAGTAGATCCCTTAGGCTTTGCCTCATATCTAAGAGCATAGTCAACAAGCTCTGTGAAGGTGCAGTGAGTGTGGCCAGTAAGCAAGTCATAATATTCTAGTCTAGCTCCCAAAATGAATTTTTCGTTCTTCAGAAGTGGTGTATCGATCAAGCCAGGTCCGAATTTGGAGAGTTCGTTGAATTTCCTCTCATACTCAGAAAAAGTCATACTGCCTTGCTTAAGATCCATGAAAGCTCTATAAAGTTGGGTTTTCCCAGCAGCTGGCATCCATTGTGCCGAGAAAGTATCCCTAATCAAAAGATAGACTAGATGAACAATCATTCCAAAGATTGAAGGAAGAATTTAGACTACGAAATTAAAACAAATTTATACCTAAACTGGGCCCAAGTGATGGTGTTTTCCTCGATACGTGAAGTAACAGATTCCCACCAATCCTGTGCGGCATCTTGAAGTTGCCAAGCAGCAAGCTGACGCTTCTGAGCATCAGTGATCTCCAGACCAGAAAATATCTTCTCTAAGCCTTTAAGCCATTGCTGAGCCTCGATAATGTTCTCGGATCCAGAAAACTTAATACCTTCAAGCTGTGTATACTCCTTACTAAGAGTGGTGAATTTGACAGGAGCTGGAGCGGCAGGTGCAGCCTGAGCAGGACCATTGCCTCTTCCACCCCTATTGTTTCTTCTGGCACTCATCCTGAAATACCAAAGAGATTTTAGAAACCAAGGATAGAATTCATAGAACTCTAAGGAAAGTCCTATCAATGAATCAAAAGAAGTCTGAATTGAAAGGATTGGATTTTGAATCGATTCTCCTCATTCTAGGGTATTACTACCCTATCTTTAATGAGTTTAGATAATCCCAAACTAAGGTTTTTAGGGAAACCGAAGCTCTGATACCAACTGTAACAACCCGTATATTTGGACCATTTAAATTGACAATAATCCACACATGTCAACTTAAATAATTCAAAACACGAATCATTATGGGATTATAAATACATAAATGTAAATGAGAATCAATACGACATCACAGACACAGAACAGTCACAGAATAGTGCAGCGGAAAATACATCATCATAATAATAGTTCATGAAGCTACTACAGGAAATACAACAATGTCTCAACATAAAGTGACTGAGATGAAATACAAGATGTTCAATACACTAGCACAGCAAATACTGGAAAGGAAATAAAATGATAAAGATAAATGCTAAGTCTTCAGCATCTTCAACCAACCTTGATCAGCAACTGGATAGCTTCAGACTGACCCGAGCATATACAAAAGAAACACTCGAGTCAGGACTCAAAATCTTATACAGGATAATCAAGTGTAAATAATAAAGTCCATAACTCAAAGATGAATGTAATAAACATCTTTAAGGATCTGGTAAACTATCTATATATACAATAGAATACGCTAAATAGATAATGTCTAATCAGTAAGGTATGATATCAAAATAGTGTTAAGGCGTTACCATAATCCCCCTTAACACATTTTATAATGTCATAGTCTATACAGCACCGTAAACCCCACCGTAAACTGGTGGTTATCAAAGGGTACCCCATAGGTATAACACAAAACAAATCGTAGTGGTCGCGAATAGGATAATCAGTATGACAAGGTACATGAGGCGATACCAACTAGGACACTAGTAGTTGCCTAATCCGGACTGATGTTGGGCATAGCAGCTACTACCCCAACACCGCGAAACAACACTCCAAAATCAAGGGGTGCACCCAAATCGAATCACATAAGTAATAGATAAGGTATCGAAGAAGTGTGTCCGCTAGAGATGGCGATCCTCAATGGCCCGGCGCGGCTCCTGTTTTAGTCATGTCAGGGGTCATCCAAAATCGTTCTCTTTCTTCGGTCAACGCGTTCACCCAAAGCCATCCACTTCATTCTGGATCAACACTCCACGTATATTAGTTATTAAAGTGGTTTTCGGTATCGACAGAGAGTATGTCCATATCTGATCCCGGTATCTTTAATAACTATGCATTAATTACCCGATGGTCATTTAATATTAAAGTTTAAACAAATCAAAGTCCAAAAGTCAAGTTGCAAATTTGACTTCCAAAATTTGACATTACACAATTCGATTTATTTCAAATATTTAAAATCATATTTCCAAATGAAGTTTTAGTTCAAGACCTTGAGTTAACAATACTTAAGTATTCAAGTTCAATCTAACAAGATCTAAATTTCACTTACTAAATTTAATTCATAAACCATGGATCCAATTTACCGGTCAATTTGGTTCAAATCATTAAATCAAATTCTATTCATTTCAATTTATATTCACATTCATTGTTACATTAAATTTTATCAGAAATTCGATTTAATCAATTTCAATAGCTAAATCAAATCCTTAAACTTTAGTTGGTTTTGTATTCCCCTTAAGTCAATTTGTTACTTAATCTCAAATTAAATTTTATAACAAATTCCAAATCTATTAAATTTAACCGAGTTTAAATCTAAATCTCAAATCTAATAAATTTCAAATTATTAAATTCTAAAACTTACTTGTTTCTAAATCTCATTTCAATTAAATGTGTCAATCCGTTTTATTCAATTACATAGATCTATTAATCCGTTTCAATTAAATCCATTAATTTATTTCAATTAGATCCATTAATTTATTTCAATTAGATCCATTAATTTATTTCAATTAAATCCATTAATTTATTACAATTAAATCCATTAATTTATTACAATCAAATCCATTAATTTATTACAATCAAATCCATTAATTTATTACAATTAAATCCATTAATTTATTACAATCAAATCCATTAATTTATTACAATTAAATCCATTAATTTATTACAATTAAATCCTTTAATTTATTACAATTAAATCCATTAATTTATTACAATTAAATCCATAATTTATTTACTTAATTTCCAAACAAATTGTTAAGTTCATTTCTTAACTTCAAACAGATTTCAATTCCAAAATGATTTTTGTTGACCAATCGAGTTTCTTATTTTTATTTATCTATCCTAGGCCAAAGTTGTTCAATTGGGTATTTATCATTTCAACCCAATTAAATAAAACAAGCATAGCAAAGGGAACTTGCAGTGTGATAACTGGGATGGTGTCAAAGTAAATAAACAATCAATAGCAACCATACATAACAATTCAACAATTTATTTAAATAATCCCGGAATAATCGTATTAATTTACATTTGTTATTTATGTAAATTAATAAAATTATTCCTAGAATCCACATTATCATTTCATGCAGATTAAAGATTACTACAATATGGTTTTTCACTTGGTGTCTATTATCAAATTACTACATCAATCACACATTCAATGGTTCAATGTGTAGTTAACACTATTTCTACGTGTCGATTTATTTAACATTAAAAGGGGTCAAGTTCAACTTATATATTCTATTTTAAATTGTTGACTATCCTATATCAACTTCAATTTCATGTTAATCACCACTCATGTTAACGACTAATTCAATATCACATAACAATTTAGTGTCACAAAATTTACCATAAACTAACATCAAATCATAATTTAACACGTAAATCTTTTTAATAATACATGGCGTCAATTTAGCAATTTTAAATTCTAACAATATTAAATTTTAACTTGATAATAATTTACAGTTTATGTGAACAATTTTAACATCAACCATTCTAACATCCAAATTAACATTAACAACATCTATCACTTGATTATCATAGCATAATAGATTAAGTCATGAATGAAATATTCACTTTGTGTGGTTAGAGAAGGTGAAGGCGAAGCACGAAGACGATGGATAATATAGACGCTAACAAGCACGACACAAAAGCAAACACAAACTGCAATCAAATATATAATTTAATTAACAATTTGTTCAAATACAATATACATAGATTGTATATATAATCATACCAAATCAAAGAAGCTAGATAGATCGACAAGCCGGATGAATGCCTAGGACTCCGAAGCGGTAACTGGAACCAAAACACAGCAATAAAATATATGAGCAATCAGAATTACAAACTCACTCTGCTATGCATATACAGACTTCGTGTATATTTTTATACATGGATATTTGCTCAAAGCGGGTGTTTTTGAATATATATATATAGTAACTTTGTAACTATGATTTATACAAACTGTACCTTATACAACTTAAACTTATATACTTATATATACATAAACTTATAGATATATTTATTTCTCAAACGAAACATATACAGTAACTAATAAAATGGAAATCTACTTTTTGAAACTGGAAACTGCTTATACATACATACGAAACATGAAACTCATTCACCTCAACGGAGGCGGGGACGTTGATGGGGTCAGGTTGGGGAAGAGGCGAGGGACTGGGAAAAATGGAGCCTGACGGCAGTTGGAAGGGGCGGAATGGGTGGTAGGGCCGGTGGCGGGTGGACTGGTCGGGGCGGTAGCAGGCGTTGGTGGGCGGACTGGAGGAGGCGAACTGGGCAGGGCGTGGGTGGCAGTGGGAGGGGGAACTGGGTGGAAGTGGCGAACTGGGTAGGGCGTGGGTGGCAGTGGCGAACTGGGTAGGGCGTGGGTGGCAGTGGGAGCGAACTGGGTTGGCGGAACTGGGTGGAAGTGGCGAACTGGGTGGAAGTGGCGAACTGGGTAGGGCGCTGGTGGAGTGGGTCGGCGAACTGGATTGGTGGAACTGGGCAGGGCGCTGGTGGCTGGTGGGTAAGCTGGTCGGGTCAGGCGACTGGGAGGCTGGAGGCGGACGGGGTCGGTGTAATGGGTTAGGACGTGGGCTGGTGGGAGGTTTCAAAAAGAAAAAAAAATAGAAATAAATATGAACCAGAATTTCTTTGGAGAAGAAGAAAGGGAGCATAGAGAAAATGAATACGAACCAGAATAATTTAGAGAATGCAAACCAAATGAATTATGAACGAGCTTGTTTATATAAAATAGTATAGGGATTTCAAAGGCCTCAATTTATTGTCTCGGTAACCAAAAGACTGTTGGGTCTTCCAGGCAGCTGAATAGTCAAGGCTCCTAGAATTCCAACAGGGTAGATGAATGAGGTACTGGTCTGTACTGCGTAACGGACCAGTTTGTAATCCGTTGAACGATTATAATTTGTAACGCCGAACTCCGATTGACACAAATAAATATACCATTTTGATCAGCGCGACGAGGCGAACCCATCGGTATATAAATATCAATGGTATGCTTAAATTATAAAATTCAAAATTTTTATTATGGAGAAAATGCAGCAAAAATGCCGAGAAATAAGCTCGACGGACCTGAAGATGTCCGAATTTTGAAAAACGAAAAATGACGCCTTGGTCAGAAAATGGTTTAGAATTTTTCTATGTAAAAATATTCAGGTTCGGAAGATAAAAAATTTTCACGTTTTAAAATGAACTGATGTGCAATAAAATGCGAACGAAATTTACTGCGGTATTTCCCGACGAAACTTTACCCATATCTATAATCATCTAGGCGTAATTTAGAAACAAAGTTTGGACGTTAATTGAAATCGTATGTAAGTTCCACGTTTTATATTAAAATGATGGATTTAAAATTTTTAAATTGGGTCGAAAATTCAGGGTCGTTACATTTATGGTTTTGATTGTAGAACCTAGTATGCTGGAATTTAATTAATGTAACAATTTTGACTATGATTAATAAGTATTTGTACTGTAGATATTATTTTAATATTACTGAATTTTTTATAGAAAATGTTTTGGTTATCGCAAGGTAAAAATCCGTCCGTGTTTATGTGCGGCGTGGTCTTACAAATGCCTTTGATTTAAAGGTTTTTATAAAGTTAAAGACTTATGCTTTACTCACACCAGATCCATGTCTGACCTGAAGTATATTTTCCCTTTTCCTAAACTCTTGGGTGCTCAAAATTTGAATGGGCAGCCAAGTAGTTTAGGTTTTTCCGCATATTCATCTTGAAGGAGCTTGGAGCAGGTGGCTTCTGTTAGTTCCTGAGATGATGGTTTTGATGACAACAACCTTAGGACTTGTTATAAAATATAAATACTAATATTCTTGTCTAGATATATATGTATATGCAGGATATATATATATATATATATATGCAGGTACTGAGAATGAAGACTGTACAGTATAAAGATTGAAGACTGAGTATAGAGATTCAAGACTGACGAATTCAAGATTGTAGAAATCAAGACTGAAGACTCATGAATATCAAGAGTATCAAGAGTTCAAGGTATCAAGATAAGTAATAGAGTCTAGATTTATGTTAATACTTCATAATAGCACTAAAATCTTTATTCAGATTTTAATTGTGGAATGGAATCCACCTTCTCGCTTTAATTGTAGGATGGAGCCCACGACCTCTTTAGTGGGATGGAACCGACGACCTTTCTAGTGGAATGGAATCCACGAAATTTTCAAAATGATTTATTTTTTCAAAAGTATCTTTTTAAAGTCATCTCTATCAATTTAAAAATTATAGCCTTAATTCAAAACTATTTTTAATCATATTAATTTCAAAATCATCTCTTGATTTTTAAAAATATCTTTTGATTTTAATATTTTAGCTTTAATACATTTTAAAGAAATCTACACTTAGTTTTTAATATTACTTTTATATTATAGATTATATATTTTAAGATTACTTTCTAGAACTCTTTTATAAGTTTAAACTATATTCAAAATAGTTTACAAAGTTTAGAAATTGTTTTAACAAGTTTTAGAATAGAAATCATTTTAAAGTCAAATCTATTTTCAAAAATAACATAGGCATGCCGACATGGTAGCCGTAGAATTTAAAATTCAAATTTTCAAAAGAAGTGTCTATTCGTCATAACCTTTCGCGAATGGATATGACCGTTGTTCTCCTATACATACCAGTTGTTTTCAAAGAATTTTAAGTTAGTTTTTCTTCATTTCTTCACTCCTTCTTCACGACTCAAATATTCTCTTATATTTCAAATGCTTTAACAAATCTCTGTCGAAATTCTAAGTGAATCAAACTCGATCATCTCTAGTTTGATTCTCTGCCACTCTTTCTCAAAGATCTCAGTGCTATTCAAAGATACATGATCATTTGTAATCAAAGAAGCATATCGAGTCTCTCTCTATCAAAGTACGATTGGAAACGGTGCGATTGTGGCCCGTAAATCAATTGGGTGTGATTGTAGCTCGTAAATCAATTAGGTGATCTTGTAGTCTGGTTAAATCAAGAGAGTTTGCCCTGGACTTGGAGACGGGAGGGTGTATCTCGTGGCCTTGAAATCGAGGTTGTAATATTGATATTATATTTAAAAAGAAAACTGCATAAGAAATTGTGTGGGACTGGATGTAGGATAACTCCAAACCAGTATAAAATTCTGGTGTGTTCTTTCCTTTACTTCTTTTATTTACTATTTGCATCTGTGTCTGATTCTGTGATTGTTTCTATGTATGTGAATTGCATATGTTTGGATTTAATTTGAAAAGATTTCAAAGAGATCCATAAAATTAATTAAACACTATTCACCCCCCCTCTAATGTTAATTCTGCCGTAAGATCCGTAATCCGCATTTCCTACAGCTTCATCGATAGCTAGTTATTTTTCTTGTTTCTGCTATATTATATGTATATTGTATCTGTTAGGTTGGGATACACTGTTATAACTGCCCTAGGAGAGAATTTGTATTAGTATGACTCTGATGTAACATTTTGAAATGACTTTGTAATATATTATGTTGAGTAATATATATTGTTGCGTTACGTTGTGAGATTCTGTGTTGTTCAGTTTCTTCTGTTCTACCTTTCTTTCTTTCACCCCTAAAGACCTGTCTTTTGGATGACTAAATGACCGGCACACATATACCAAGGACGTATTAAGTGTCGTCTTTGGTAGTAGGAATGGCGGATCGTTACAGAACTCAAAGAAATAAATCTCATAGAAAATAATTTTCTAAAATACATTTCAGAATAGAAACCAAATTTTATTCCAATATTAAGTATCAATTATTATTTCAAAATTTTCTTTTTTGATGTTTCTTAATGAAGTAGAAGTGTCCATTCACTCTCTTCATCCCAACTAAACATTTAATCGCATCTACTCTTATTTGCTTTCTTTCAAAATAGTCGAACCATTTAAAAGAAAATCCTTACTACAATATCATAACGAACTCTTTATCAAAGTGTACTCGAACATCCTTAACATTTAAGGACATCAAATATGTTGCATTTTTTGTAAACTGATCAAGTTAACATTTTAGTGATCGAATGATTAGATCTTTCTTGTAGTTCTGATCTAGTATCACATTTAACACAGTACGATTCTTTTTGTAATCAATCAAATTGAATACTCGATCTCACAGTAACGTTTATTGGCTTATTCGAATGAACTAACTTTATCGAAGTATCGTACATTATGAACTATGACCGTTCCCCGTATAACACTTATATGTGACAATATATGGATCAAATATCCATAGTCTTATATTGTTTTTTAGTTGACTCATTAAATGCAATACACGGTATCGACCAAATAAAAACGCAAGCGACCAAATTATGAATATATTAAGTAGTTGTAAAATTAGGTACATGCATGAGTATAGAAAACATTAACATGCAAGAAGTATCTAATAGTTATATATTATATTTCTATTTGTCAATCTTCAATTCAGTTCATTTGTATAATTAATTGATAAATATTGTATCAATTATATTAAATGCACAAATTTATCAATGTAGATTATTACAACATTATATACATAGGTTCTTACAATATTAGAAAGGTTAAATGTTATCATTTCCTTTTTCTGATAAGGCTTCCACTAGTCTTTTATGTTTTGCCGAACCCTAAGTCGAACCATAGAAGTCTTTCGACTTCACTGGTAGGTGTTAGGACTCATCCATCTTAGAATTGCGACCTTGAGTCTGCTCAACAAGCCATAGCTCCACGGATGATGGATAACACCTTATCGGCGATAGAGTTATGGGTATGCCCTACGGGCAATTATGTAATTTTTTATATATATCTAACTCGTTAACCAATCTTGTTTGAAATAAAGGTGTTTTCTTTCTACTATATACTTGATATAATGTGTTATATTAATTAATTAATTTAATCAAAACTATATTTAATATAAAATCCATAAGTGGTATGTTTTTTTATAGTAGTTACAAAGTGTTGTGACCGTGAGTAATTTATCATAATGAAAAGAATATACCATTTTAAACGGTCCTTGTCAAGAGAGACTGGATATTGATGTATCCATTGAGACTAGAGTATGTAATGCTCTCCAAATGTTGGGCAGTGTATTACTCATGATTGTTGGGGGCAACCTAAAGGTTACATACTGATAGTTATTGGATAACTATGGAACGACTCACTCGATGGTTTTCTGTTGGTTAATATAACCAAGGTCAAATAGAAAATATCGATGTGACTGATTTGAACAATTCTCTTGACTTGAGAGTACTATGAATCTTCAATATGAAAGCTCCACTTTGATTATAGTCAAATTATGGCATGGCGTTCCATCAAGTGACTATAGTTGAGTCAAGTGGAAGTATTGGAAGTGAAGCATTATTCAATAGAGGATTCATCTCCTCGGTTATATAGGGTTAGTATCACCGTCAACTCAAGTCAAAGTCAAAGTCTTTGGCCAGAGTATTTTGGTTAACAATAATGGTTATTATTAAACCAAGGACTTTGTATTTGGAGTATAGAGTTTAATATAGACGATATTGGAATTTTGACCATTACCAAATTCCCTAAGTCCAAAGTGATATAGTTTTGACGAAGAGAATTGGTGTAAATAAATGTCAGAACCGGGTAATGATTAATAAAGTGAAAGTGAATTTTATCGAAACTAAGTAAGAGACAAATTTGTCCAAAATGTCACACCACCTGCTAAATAACGTGTAAACATTGACATTCAAGTAGTTCAATGTTAACCACTGATCGAATTTACACCCACGAGTCGCACAACCAAAATGATGAATTCCCTTTAGACCAAACGATTTAACTAGTTTATAATCGTTATGAATTAATTAAATTAACTAATACTCATGAATTATTAATTATAAAATTTTGAATATGATTTGAGGAATAAATATTCTTGTAAATATATGTATAATAGTTATAAATATATCAGTCGATATGAGATATCGATAAGAAATTAAATTGGATTTAATTAAATATGTTTATTTGGACTTAAATGGGCCATTAGCCCATGATGTTGGAGGCAAATTTTGGCAGCAATAATAAGGTATAGAGTGTGGTCAAAAATAAGGAAATGGGTTTGAGATGGATGGTTAAGATCTGATGAGAAAAGGTAAATGATATGACCACTTTTTTCTCTGATTCAACCACTATATAAGAGACCTTAACCCTAGCTATAGCGAGACTATTTTGGCTTCCTCCTTTCTCCATCTTGCTAGCCAATAAATACCTCCTAGTGCTCTGACTCAATTCAAATAAAATCAATAGTTATTTGATAGCAAAGGGTCTGCTATTCAAAGACTTGCAATATGACGAATTGAGAAGGTTTCAAGAGGAAAGGAATCTCATCATTATAAGGTGTACTCAAGGGCTTTAGTTTAGGAAAGTATTTAGTTTTATATATGATTCATAATATCTATATAATTCAATATTGCTCAAATGTGTGTGTGTGTACACACACACATACTGTTATTATGGAATTGTTAGTTAGGTGAGATTCCTATAGGTATTGTTGTTATCACATATATTGATTGGTTATGTGTATAATTAAAAAAAACCATTTTTTATAATAAATTTGATACACACAACCAAAAATATTTTTTTCATTTATTATTATTTTATTAATGTAGTTATACATATATTAATATATATTAGTTAATCTATTTACATGACAAATACTAAACTATATAACTTTATCATATAAAAGTTCAACTAATATTTTAAAATTCATAATTATTTAAATTATAATTTTTAGTAACTTCAAATAATTTTTCAATAATTATCTAATATATTTTTGTATTATTTAATCATTGCACGAATTAAAATTTATATAAAATAAAATATGCTACGAAAATTAGATCTTAAATTTTCAAAAATTAATTTATCATTATAAAAGCTTTCGGTCAAAAAAATTTGATTTTTCAACCGTTTATTATATTTTAAAAAAATCATTTTAAATTTGGCCGAGAGTAATTAATTAATAAACATAATATTTTGACTTGGAAAAATCTCAAATTCTTTCGAAATCTATAAAATACGATTCTAGATTTTTTTTGGAAATATAAAATTCTAAATATATGTGTATACATATACATATACATATATATATATATATATTATATTTTCATTTATTTATTGTTTTATCCAATTAGTTCATAATATTTATATATTAATATAATAAAATTATAATCAAAATTGTACCTACTGTGTATTCGATCTAGAACACTAAAAAGGATATTTTTTAATTTTTGTAATATATATATATATATCTTAATATAAATAAAATAATAATTTTGAACTTATACCTTATATATATTCCTTTTGAAACCAAGGAAACCTGTCCAATCACTATCGACAAAGCGATTCCTGAACAGTAAACATAGGGAATAGACGGCTAGCCCGCCACAACCGCTATTTCAGGCTAGCCAGACCTTTCGGTTGACATGGTGCTGTGATAACCCTGACTTTTGTGAGTAATTTCATGATTTAATTTAGTTTGTATTTGTTTGAAATTGCATTGGAAAAATTGGAATAGGAAATTGATTTGCAGATATAAAGTATAAAACATGTACATGTGCACAAGACAGTGTACACATGCACACAGATTTCTGTGTAACAAAATTTGGCAGAAATTAATAGATAAAAATAAAATAACTGATTTAGAAATACATATGCATAAAGATAGAATTTTGTCTTTAAATAAAATAGAGTACAAAGAAAATAGGAAAAGCTAGGCTGAAATAAACTTAAAATTATTTAAAGAAAGAAAAAAAATAAAAGGCTTAGGTATACATAAGTTATACATGTATACAGTCAATCAATCTCTGGAAAGAAACAGAAATTGCATGAAAATGGCATGAGTCCCTAAACAAGCACTTTATCTATTCTCAGTAATTTCTTTTATTAAGAAAATAATAACAATAATAATAGGAAGTCATGCATATGACATGACCAGGGAAAATTAAAAAAAAGAGAAACTAATTTCTGGAAAAGAAGACAAGGACCACATACCCTTTTATTTTCTTGAATCAAACCAGAGGCAGGCTATGTTTAGGATGGGGTAGAACTGACATTGGGTAAGTCCATAAACCCTAGTGACAGCCAAGATTTATATAAAAGGCCTAGTATAGTAAGACCATATGTTTTTGTTCTTCATTAACCTAAAGAAAAATATACAAGGCATAAACCAGAGAAAATAGGAGAAGGCAGAAGACTAAAAGGGGGTTCATAAGGCATAGGAAGAAGAAGGATTAAGGTGAGTAATCTCACTGAAAACTTTGGCATTAAGACCCAAATATTGAGGCAGCCAGTTTGAACTAATTTTCTTTTACAAGTTATGTTTTATGATTGAATGACTTTGTTTTGTTAATGATTTGTTTAAGGGTAAAACCTCTATCTGATTTACCCAGAAAAAATAAGAGTCATGGATTCATGAACAAAAATGTTTGTCTGAGATATGGGTTAGCTTTGAGATTGAGTGATTTCTTTTATAAGTTTTCTTTATAAGTTGTTTATAAAAATCCCCGGATTCAAGTAGTGGGTGTATGGTCTGGAGGTAGAAAGAAATATGGGCTGTAACATTGTGTTGTTGCTTATGTCTCATATTAATTAAAACAAAAGAAAATGTAGAAGTGCAATGTTGTACATGTGCTGAGCTTCTATGTTTTATGTAATACCCAAATCAAATATACTTGTGGTTTAGCCAGATCATGAATCTGATTGAACCAGAGGTAAGGGAAAATATATATCTAACAAATTACTCAGGACCATATGCTTACATCTTGATCCAGTGAAACCCACAGGCAAAAATAATGTGCTAAGAAGTCACTTCCCTCTTTCATGATAAAATGTTTGCTTCTGAGAATATAACTTACCAAACTCTGGATGAATACATGTTGCTTGCATTATTTATATTTCTCTGATTAAGAAGTGAGATGCAGAAGGGATTAGCACTGCTATGAAAAATAATAATAACACTTAGTAATTTAACTAAGGACTTGGGATCTTAGGGCTACCAAAGTATAGCTTGGCAATGGGAATATTGCAAGTTCACACATGGTATATTTATACCCAGGGGCCTGAGTGTGCTGGGTTAACAGAGAAAGGTCCCAGGCAGTGTGTGTTTAAAAAGAAGAAAGTAGCTAAAGACCCTATTATATTTGATAATGAATTCTAGGAATAAATTCAGGAGAGGTCTGGGCAAAATCCCTGATGGCCAGTAAAGTTGAAAAGGGGATGATAACTGAATTGATGTTTGTATTTGGTTGTTTTGGTGCTTTTTATTGATGAATCTTATGACTGTTTTCTATGAATCAAGTCATTGAGAATTTGTTTAACACTGATATGAATGCACATGCCTCACAAAAACATGCACACAGAAGATACTGAGTTTCTTATTCTTGCAAGTACTGGAATACAAATAGAATTGAATAAGATCATGTTTTCAGTTAGATTATTCACACCAGATAAATAGTCTGACCCTTTTGTGTTTATGCACCATTGGGTGTCTCATATTCATATGGGGCAGTTCATGGTGGTTTTGCAGGGAAATAGGAATTGCTTTGATCAGGATTGGATGTTAAACTGCTTAAGATTTGGATGCTATGTTTTTAAAAGACTTTGCTGAAGTAAACTACACCTTCATGATGAACTAGATTAAGACCTATTGTTTAAAATTACTTTGAGAAACCAATGTATGGTTAATTACTGTTTTATAGTTGTTGAACTTATATGTCTCAGCTGAACTATGTGCTTTGTTTTGTTAAATGCTTTGCTATGAAAAATGGATTTTAAGCTTCAAGAACAGTTAGGCTATAATGGTAGAAAATCAGAGATTGAAAGAATTTGTGGTTTGTAAGTATATCTATAGAACTGGCATAGGAAAATCCATGTTCAAGTCAAAAATAAAATCTGATAGAAAGAGTTTGAATTGCTTTAAAAAGAAAATAATATAGCATGTATTATGTAACTGAGTAGTGCAAACCAGAACAAGGCTAACATAGCCCTTTTCTTGAGCCTGGGTCAAGCCAGCAACTAAGGATTTAAATTAAAAGTTTGGATCTGTTTCATAGCCAAAGTATATAATAGGTTCAGACAATTTTGTTCACAGGAGAAAAATAAAAAGAAAAAAAAAACAAACAAAAATTGGGTTTGAACCGACCAGCATAGCACTCGAACTCGTGACCTCTCATGTATAAGTTAGGCGCGTTTCCATTACGCCTAGATGTTGCTTGTGTTCACTTAGGATCCACTTTCTTTTAACCTGAGTTTGATACTATCCAGACTTTAAGACAATCATCTATATTATAAGCTTGATTTCCACTGATTATAACTTGATCATTTCTTAGTTATAATAACAGACTAAAGCACATATTTCCAGTGGATTCTATGGTCAAAAATCAGATTACAATAATTAATCTTTTTTAAGGAATTATCACATTTTAATAGATTTAAAAAGGAATTCTACTTACATATTAACATGCTCTGATTAAAGTAGAATATAACATAGATATCTTCATATATGTATGTTAGGAAAGATTTAGAGTTAAACAATATTTTTATATTGTGAAAGATCCTGGATATATTTTTGTTTATTGGAGAAAGAAAATGACCCTGGGAAATGTATTTGTAATGAATGATATATCTACATATCATTTCTTAAAAAAAAAATCCTTATGAAATTAGGGTGTAAATAGGAGGGTCATTTCAGTTGGTATCAGAGCTATGTTGTTAAATAACATAGCAAAAATTTTGTGTGAATTTGTTTGCATTGGATGTATAGAAGTGTTTACTGCTTTGGATGTTTTGTTTTTTTATTTACACTATTGATATCTATTATGACAGAATAAGTGATAAATTAAAATGAATTAATCTATAGAGCATTAGGCAAAACAGACTAACCTAAGTGTTATATCCATAGAGCTATGGTAGGACCCAGACATCAAAATGTAGGAACAAGTGAACCACCCATGGTGAATGTGCAAGAATTCATGAGGGCCATAAGAGATGGAGTAGGCAACAGGCAGGAAAATCCACATGAGGAACTTTCCAAGCTACTCAAGACTTTTACCAATCTTGGAGGCAAAACCTTTGATGGCACAGAAAGAGTTATGGGGGTTCAAAATTGGCTTAGAATTTTGGAAAGAATCTTTGCAGACATGCAAGTTGAAGACCAAAGGAAGAGGCAAATTGCATCCAGGCAATTGAGAGGAGCAGCTTTGGATTGGTGGGAGGTTATCATAGCTGGAAGACCTGAAGGAGAAGTAACATGGGATCAGTTTAAAGCAATGTTGGAAGGAAGATTTATCCCTGCATCAGCTAAGGAATCTTTACTGGAGGAATTCATCAAATTGAGGCAAGGGACTATGAGTGTCACTGAGTACACTCAGAAGTTTGAATCATTGGCAAAGTATGGTGCAGTGCTCATCACTACTGAGGAAGCTAAGAATGGCAGATATATCCAAGGGTTGAACTCTAGCCTTAGTAGAGCCATGCTACCATATAAGGATAAAACTTTTGATCAAGTTTTGGATTTGACTCTGAGCATTGAACAACATGATAAAGCTAGAGAAAATTTCAGGGCATTCAAAAATAATCAAAACAAGAAGGGAAAGGGTAAATTTCACCCTTATGATAAAAAGAAAACAGACATAACTTCCACCAAGAAACCAGAAGAAGCCAGAACTGCTGAAGTTAAGAAAAGGATCACTTGTTACAACTGTGGACAAGAGGGGCACATGAAAAATAGGTGCACCAATCCTAGACCAGCATCCTTCAATTGTCATCATTGTGGGAAGGAAGGTCACATAAAGAGGAACTGCCCAGATTTTAAGCAAGGAAAATTAGGGGCTTTGGAAGGGAAAGGCAAGGCAGCTGAGGGATCAAATGTTGAAAAGCATGGTCAAGTTGAAGGTACTTTGCTTATCCATTCAATACCTTTAACAGTAGTATATGATACTGGGGCTACACACTCATTGATCTCTCATGATATTGCACAACAATTAAAATTGAACTGTATGATTGTTGATAAACCACTGCTAATTAGAAGCCCTATAGGTAGTTCATGTGTCATGGGTATGATGTGCATGCAACTGGGATTAAATATAGGAGGACATGTGTTTGAGTCAAACCTATATGTGTTGCAATATCCAGACATAGGAATTATTTTAGGAGTTGATTGGTTAAGTAGATATAAGGCTATCATAAATATGGAAACATCCACCATATCATTGAAGGTTTCTGATGGACAAAGAATAATTGTTCTTTGTGAAGCAAACAAAAACAGAAGTATAGCCAACCTTTCTGCATTGTCAAATGAAAAACCCATGCCTGCATTAGAAGAGATCCCCATAGTTAATCAATATGATGATGTGTTTGGGGAAGTAAGAGGAGTTCCTAATCACAGGCCAGTTGAATTTTCAATTAGAATAATTCCAGGAGCTAGCCCAGTGGTTAAAAGACCAACCAGAATGGGGCCTAAGGAATTGATGGAGTTGAAAAAGCAATTAGTTGAACTAGAAGAAAAAGGTTTTATTAGACCCAGTAGCTCATCCTGGGGAGCACCGGTAGTCTTTGTTAAGAAACATAATGGATCCCTGAGATTATGTATTGACTATAGGGAATTAAATAAAGTCACAATTAAAAATAAATACCCCTTACCAAGAATTGATGATCTCTTTGATCAATTGAGTGGTGCAAAGATATTCTCCAGGCTTGATTTAGCTTCAGGCTTTCATCAGATGAAAGTAGAAGAGGAAAGCATTAAGTATACAGCCTTTAACACCAGATATGGACTTTATGAATTTTTGGTGATGCCATTTGGCTTAACAAATGCTCCTTCCTATTTTGTTGATTTGATGAATAGGATTTTCAGAGAATACTTGGATAAGTTTGTATTAATATTTATTGATGATATACTAATTTATTCTAAGTCAGTTAGAGAGCATGAGAACCATTTGCATATAGTATTTGAGAAATTGAGACAGGAAGACTTGAAAGCAAAGTTTTCAAAATGCACTTTTTGGCAGAATGAAGTGAACTTTCTAGGCCATATTATATCAGAAAAAGGAATAGCTGTGGACTCTAATAAAGTCATTGCTGTGCAAGCTTGGAAAAGGCCTACTAATGTCACTGAAGTCAGATCATTTATGGGAATGGCTGGTTACTATAGAAGATTCATAAAAGATTTTGCAAAAATCTCAATTCCATTAACCAGATTGACTAGGAAAAATCAAGTGTTCACTTGGACTGAGGAATGTGAAAATGCCTTTGGGAAATTAAAAGAAGCACTGGTACAAGCTCCAATTCTTAAAGTACCTGAGGGAAATGAAAACTTGGTGGTGTATACTGATGCAAGTGGACAAGGGCTTGGAGCAGTATTGATGCAACAACATCAGGTAATAGCTTATGCTTCTAGGCAGTTGAAATCAAGTGAAGTAAGGTATGCTACTCATGACCTTGAATTGGCTGCTGTAGTGTATGCCCTTAAGCTATGGAGACACTACTTGTTGGGAGCAAAATTTGAAGTATATACAGACCATAAATCACTCAAATATTTGTTTTCACAAAAAGAATTAAATATGAGGCAGCAAAGATGGATTGAACTCTTAGCCTCATATGATTTTGAAATATTATACACACCAGGTAAGGCTAATAAAGTAGCAGATGCCCTAAGTAGACAACATGCTAAAGTGGCTAGATTAATGATAGAAGAGTTTAACACTTTATCATTATTAATTGATTCAGAGATAAAAAGTGATAACATAGAAAACATGAGCTTATGCAGTGGGAAAGTAGAGATGGGAAAATTAAGTTTTATTACTCTGGGATCAGAATTGAAAAATAAAGTTGCAATGCTACAAAACCAAGATCCATTTTTATTTGAAAAGAAGACACAAATATTAAATGGTGAGACAGTAGAAGGTTTTCAGTTGGATGATCAGAGCCATCTGAAGAAAGGAGAAAGAATATGTGTTCCAGCAAAGGATGAGTTGGAGCAAGAAATTTTGGATGCTTACCACAAAAGCAAATATACTATACACCCAGGAAGCACAAGAATGTATCACAACCTCAAGAGGGATTATTGGTGGAGTGGTATGAAGAATGCAGTGGCAACCTATGTATCAAAATGTATGGTTTGCCAGCAGGTGAAGGCTGAGTATCAAAAACCCTCAGGGATGCTTCAACCTTTACAAATACCACAGTGGAAATGGGAAGACATATCAATGGATTTTATTGATGGTTTGCCTAGAACTAGGAGGGGAAATGATAGTATTTGGGTAATGGTTGATAGGTTAACCAAGTCAGCCCACTTTATACCAGTGAAATCAGAAAGAAATGCTAATACCCTAGCCCAGTTGTTTATTAAAGAAGTAGTCAGACTGCATGGTATACCAAAGACTATAGTGAGTGATAGAGATACCATCTTCACTTCAAAATTTTGGCAGAGTTTTCACAAGGCAATGGGGACTGATTTATGTTTGAGTACAGCATACCATCCTCAATCTGATGGTCAAACAGAAATTGTGAACAAATTGCTTGAAGACATGTTGAGAGCATGTGTATTGGATTGGGGAGGAAGCTGGGAAGATTACATATATCTAGCTGAATTTGCATACAATAACACCCATCACAGTAGCATAGGCATGGCCCCCTTTGAAGCTCTCTATGGAAGGCCATGTTTATCACCTTCAAGTTGGCATGAGTCTGGAGAAAAAGTGGTCTTAGGACCAGAAAATGTGAAGGAGACTTCTGAAAAGGTAGCCTTGATCAGAAAAAGAATTGCCTCTGCCCAAGATAGGCAAAAGAAATATGCAGATCAAAGAAGGAAGGCAGTGCAATATGATGTTGGGGATTATGTGTTCATCAAGATATCACCCATGAAAAAGGTTCTAAGGTTTGGGAAACAAGGAAAGTTGATTCCTAGATATATAGGACCATATAAAATTCTAGAAAGAATAGGGACAGTAGCCTATAAATTAGAATTGCCAGAAGAAATGAGAGCAATGCATGATGTCTTTCATGTGTCTCAACTAAGAAGATGGGTTCATGATAAGGAAGCAATACTAGAATCCTCTAAGGATGTGCAGATTGATCCTAGAATGATTTATGAAAAGGAACCAGTGGGCATAGTTTCTAGAGAAACCAAGAAATTGAGAAACAAAGAAATTAAATTAGTAAAAATACAATGGAGTCTAGACCCAAATGATTGCACATGGGAAGTGGAGGATAAAATCAGAAATGATTATCCCCAGCTGTTTGATTGAAGAAAAGGTAAATCTATATATATATATACATACTAATGAATGTGTTGGTTGAATATGCATTGTGATTTTTTTATCTTGTGTTGATATGCATAGTGCTTAATAGGTGATTGGTTTGAAAATGGTTTTGAAATCAGAAAAATTCATTTTTCTGAAGAGATGATACTTAAGTTAAGTATGAAAGAATTGTGGGACACAATTCCTAAAAGGAGGGGTATATGTGATAACCCTGACTTTTGTGAGTAATTTCATGATTTAATTTAGTTTGTATTTGTTTGAAATTGCATTGGAAAAATTGGAATAGGAAATTGATTTGCAGATATAAAGTATAAAACATGTACATGTGCACAAGACAGTGTACACATGCACACAGATTTCTGTGTAACAAAATTTGGCAGAAATTAATAGATAAAAATAAAATAACTGATTTAGAAATACATATGCATAAAGATAGAATTTTGTCTTTAAATAAAATAGAGTACAAAGAAAATAGGAAAAGCTAGGCTGAAATAAACTTAAAATTATTTAAAGAAAGAAAAAAAATAAAAGGCTTAGGTATACATAAGTTATACATGTATACAGTCAATCAATCTCTGGAAAGAAACAGAAATTGCATGAAAATGGCATGAGTCCCTAAACAAGCACTTTATCTATTCTCAGTAATTTCTTTTATTAAGAAAATAATAACAATAATAATAGGAAGTCATGCATATGACATGACCAGGGAAAATTAAAAAAAAGAGAAACTAATTTCTGGAAAAGAAGACAAGGACCACATACCCTTTTATTTTCTTGAATCAAACCAGAGGCAGGCTATGTTTAGGATGGGGTAGAACTGACATTGGGTAAGTCCATAAACCCTAGTGACAGCCAAGATTTATATAAAAGGCCTAGTATAGTAAGACCATATGTTTTTGTTCTTCATTAACCTAAAGAAAAATATACAAGGCATAAACCAGAGAAAATAGGAGAAGGCAGAAGACTAAAAGGGGGTTCATAAGGCATAGGAAGAAGAAGGATTAAGGTGAGTAATCTCACTGAAAACTTTGGCATTAAGACCCAAATATTGAGGCAGCCAGTTTGAACTAATTTTCTTTTACAAGTTATGTTTTATGATTGAATGACTTTGTTTTGTTAATGATTTGTTTAAGGGTAAAACCTCTATCTGATTTACCCAGAAAAAATAAGAGTCATGGATTCATGAACAAAAATGTTTGTCTGAGATATGGGTTAGCTTTGAGATTGAGTGATTTCTTTTATAAGTTTTCTTTATAAGTTGTTTATAAAAATCCCCGGATTCAAGTAGTGGGTGTATGGTCTGGAGGTAGAAAGAAATATGGGCTGTAACATTGTGTTGTTGCTTATGTCTCATATTAATTAAAACAAAAGAAAATGTAGAAGTGCAATGTTGTACATGTGCTGAGCTTCTATGTTTTATGTAATACCCAAATCAAATATACTTGTGGTTTAGCCAGATCATGAATCTGATTGAACCAGAGGTAAGGGAAAATATATATCTAACAAATTACTCAGGACCATATGCTTACATCTTGATCCAGTGAAACCCACAGGCAAAAATAATGTGCTAAGAAGTCACTTCCCTCTTTCATGATAAAATGTTTGCTTCTGAGAATATAACTTACCAAACTCTGGATGAATACATGTTGCTTGCATTATTTATATTTCTCTGATTAAGAAGTGAGATGCAGAAGGGATTAGCACTGCTATGAAAAATAATAATAACACTTAGTAATTTAACTAAGGACTTGGGATCTTAGGGCTACCAAAGTATAGCTTGGCAATGGGAATATTGCAAGTTCACACATGGTATATTTATACCCAGGGGCCTGAGTGTGCTGGGTTAACAGAGAAAGGTCCCAGGCAGTGTGTGTTTAAAAAGAAGAAAGTAGCTAAAGACCCTATTATATTTGATAATGAATTCTAGGAATAAATTCAGGAGAGGTCTGGGCAAAATCCCTGATGGCCAGTAAAGTTGAAAAGGGGATGATAACTGAATTGATGTTTGTATTTGGTTGTTTTGGTGCTTTTTATTGATGAATCTTATGACTGTTTTCTATGAATCAAGTCATTGAGAATTTGTTTAACACTGATATGAATGCACATGCCTCACAAAAACATGCACACAGAAGATACTGAGTTTCTTATTCTTGCAAGTACTGGAATACAAATAGAATTGAATAAGATCATGTTTTCAGTTAGATTATTCACACCAGACAAATAGTCTGACCCTTTTGTGTTTATGCACCATTGGGTGTCTCATATTCATATGGGGCAGTTCATGGTGGTTTTGCAGGGAAATAGGAATTGCTTTGATCAGGATTGGATGTTAAACTGCTTAAGATTTGGATGCTATGTTTTTAAAAGACTTTGCTGAAGTAAACTACACCTTCATGATGAACTAGATTAAGACCTATTGTTTAAAATTACTTTGAGAAACCAATGTATGGTTAATTACTGTTTTATAGTTGTTGAACTTATATGTCTCAGCTGAACTATGTGCTTTGTTTTGTTAAATGCTTTGCTATGAAAAATGGATTTTAAGCTTCAAGAACAGTTAGGCTATAATGGTAGAAAATCAGAGATTGAAAGAATTTGTGGTTTGTAAGTATATCTATAGAACTGGCATAGGAAAATCCATGTTCAAGTCAAAAATAAAATCTGATAGAAAGAGTTTGAATTGCTTTAAAAAGAAAATAATATAGCATGTATTATGTAACTGAGTAGTGCAAACCAGAACAAGGCTAACATAGCCCTTTTCTTGAGCCTGGGTCAAGCCAGCAACTAAGGATTTAAATTAAAAGTTTGGATCTGTTTCATAGCCAAAGTATATAATAGGTTCAGACAATTTTGTTCACAGGAGAAAAATAAAAAGAAAAAAAAAACAAACAAAAATTGGGTTTGAACCGACCAGCATAGCACTCGAACTCGTGACCTCTCATGTATAAGTTAGGCGCGTTTCCATTACGCCTAGATGTTGCTTGTGTTCACTTAGGATCCACTTTCTTTTAACCTGAGTTTGATACTATCCAGACTTTAAGACAATCATCTATATTATAAGCTTGCTTTCCACTGATTATAACTTGATCATTTCTTAGTTATAATAACAGACTAAAGCACATATTTCCAGTGGATTCTATGGTCAAAAATCAGATTACAATAATTAATCTTTTTTAAGGAATTATCACATTTTAATAGATTTAAAAAGGAATTCTACTTACATATTAACATGCTCTGATTAAAGTAGAATATAACATAGATATCTTCATATATGTATGTTAGGAAAGATTTAGAGTTAAACAATATTTTTATATTGTGAAAGATCCTGGATATATTTTTGTTTATTGGAGAAAGAAAATGACCCTAGGAAATGTATTTGTAATGAATGATATATCTACATATCATTTCTTAAAAAAAAAATCCTTATGAAATTAGGGTGTAAATAGGAGGGTCATTTCAGTGCAGGAGGTGGGAATCGAACCTCAAACCTCCTATGAGGGAGGCATTTCCCTCCTCCTTATATATATATATATATATATATATATATATATGTGCGTGTATATATACTTTTTATTTATATATTATTTAGCACTATAATACTTACATATAATTATGTCAATAATATTTTCTCAAAATATACTTATACACACACACACCTTGGTTTTATATATAATAAGCATAAATATGTACACAAATTTGGACAACATACCGTACATATAAGAAGAGCTAACATGTCCGTTGCGATCTAAATCACAGTTTCTATATACAGGCATGTTATATCCTTCATGAAATATCATGTTACACATGCACACATATACACATATGTAAATGATACATATGTATATTTACATATAAACTGAAAATATATTAAATAAATCTCTATCAACAATTCATAAATTTAAATGAAATATATGTTTTTATTTAAATCAAATTTAGAAATGTTCTAAATAAATTAGACTTCATAGGCCTAATAAAGATTCTATAGGGTAATTTTTTTTTGAAATTCACCCATAACTTCTGCTGCAGGGTGGCCCAGTTCAAACAATGGTATCAGAGCCCAATAGCCCATGCGGTCTACTTTAGCCATATTAAGGTTGACTATTAATCTCACAGCCCAAAGGTTGTCCCTAATATAAGAGGCCCGAATTTGAATTAGGCCTTGGGCTAATTTTCAAAATTGTTTTAAAATAAAAAATACAAGATTTTAAATTTCAAATTTCAAATTTAAAACAAGATATAAATATTTTATAAAATTTATAATATAATAAAGATTTCAAAATGTTTGAATATATATATATATATTAGTTTCGAAATTTTTAAAATTTATTAGTTAGATTAATAAAATTAATTAATTAAACAAGTTTATTAATAAAAATATATGTGCATGTATTATATATTATGGTATATGTTATGATATTTTAACCTGTTTAAAATAACATAAGTATGCATGTATGTATATGAATTGAATTTTTAAATTAATATAATTTAATTAAAAAATTTAATTAGATAAATTGATTAAAAGTTAATTAATTATATAAATTAATTAAAGGTTAATTAAATAAATAAATAAATAAAAAGGTTAATTAATTAAATAATATATGCATATATAAGATATGTATGCAATACTATAAAGGTTATAGTATATAATAAATATTTAGTATAAATGTTATATTAAAATAATATAAAATTAATTAAAATGTTAATTAATTAAAAATTAATTAAAATGTTAATTAATTAAAAATTAATTAAATAAAATTTAATTAATATAAAATTATACATAAGGCTATTATACAAATAATATAAAATATAAAAGTTATATAATAATAAAACTTGTTAAAGACCTCTAGCGCAAGTGGTTGTTGGTATGACTCTTTAGACAGAGGTTCTAAAGGTCATGGGTTCGCGCCCCGAGACGTTAAAAAAGAGTGCTCTGCTTGAATAAAGTATCACTCATGCTATCAATAATAATAATAATAAAACTCATATAATATGAATGTATAAAATATAGGTGGAACATTAAAGAAACCCTAAATAGACTTAAGGAATAAATACATACACAAATGTACATATACCATGATTTCCAATGTGTCCGACACTTGAATCACAAGGGTATTTCATAAGAAATACATTATTCCATAAGTTAATATCACTCAATATAATATATTGAAGATTATGAATCTTCAAAATAATGTTGTCCTATACCATATATATATATATATATATTAATAAATTACTTGCATACTTCTTAGTTGTTGAGCAAACTCAAGCTAAGGATGTTATGTGTAGTATTATTAATATATTAAACAGATGAGATAAGATAGCTGTATGTATTTGTTGAGCAAACTCAAGGTATATATACTATACTTAAGTCATTGTGATATGGTAGGTACGAGTAAATAATCTCTTTCGATTTGTTGAGCAAACTCAAGGTCAAAATGAGATTAGGACAAGGAACCATGGGTTAGGAGTTGTATGTGATAAAACTGATAAGGAGTTATCCATCGTCCGTGAAGCTATGATATTTTGAGCAAACTCAAGATCAGAATTCCAAGACGGACGAGTCCAAACACCACTGGGGAAGTCGAAAGACTTTTATAATTCGCTTAGGGTTTGGTAAAACATATAAGACTAGTAGGAGCCTTATTAGGAAAATGAAACGATAAAATTTAACATTTCTAATATTTTAAGAACATATGCTATATAATGTTAATAATAACCTAAATTGATAAGTTTTTGCATTTAAAATAATTGATAAAATGTTTATCAATTAAGATATACAATTAAACTAAATTGAAAATTGACAAATAGAAATATAACATATATTTACTAATAAATGCCAATTACATGTTAACGTTTTTACACCTATGCAAGTGCCTAATTTTACAACTGCTTATTATGTTCGTAATTTGGTCGCTTACGTGTTTATTTGGTCAACTATGTATTGCATTCTATGAGTTTCAAACCCTAAAAGCAACACGAGACTATGGATATTTGACCCATATATTATTGCATATAAATGTTATATGGGGAACAGTCACAGCTCATAATGTACGATACTTCAATGAAATTAGTTCATTCGTAACAGCCAAATAAACAGTACTATAAGATCGAGTATTCAATTTGATTGATTACAATAGAAGATCATATTGTGTTAAATGCAACACAAGACCAAAACTACAATATAAATTTAAGAATTCAATCACTGAAATGTTAGTTTGATCAGTTTACGTAAGGTGCATCATATTTGATGTCCTTAAATGTTAAGAATTAACAAATGCACCTTTGTAAAGAGTTCGTTATGATGCTGTAGTAAGGGTTTTCTTTTGAATGGTTCGACCATGTAGAAAGAAATACGAATGTACAAGAGTAGATGTGATTTAAGGTACAGTTGGGATGAAGAAAGTGAACGGTCACTTCTGCTTCATAAAGAAACATCGAAAATGAGAATTGTAATAATAATTAATACTTAACATTAGAATAAGAAATATGATTTCTATTTTGAAATGTATTTTCATATAAAAAATTGTTTTCTATGAGATTTATTTCTATGAGTTCAAGATATTTGATCAAAGAACTCTCCACTGTAATATAGTGTAGTTACAGTATATGAAATAAATAATCTATATTAAGTGAATGATAGACCTCTGAATTTAGTACGCTATTATAGTAATGGCAGAAATAGTGGGAGCATGCCATATAGCACCGATTGGTTACATCAAATTACGAAAATTGTTTTCGTAAAACATACCGAACATTATTTATGAAATAATGACTATTTTTCGGTATCGACTGAAAAATAAAAGTAATTATATTTCAATATAAATATTCATTATGAAATAAAACTTAATGTGGTATTTGTTTTCATAACAAAAGTGATGCATTAGAAAATATAGAAGTATCTAAAATTATTTACAATTATTTGGAATTATAGACTAAGCAATAGTTTTGAGAAATAATTTTTAATTATATGATTATGAATCATATGATACTAGTTGTGATGACCCACCTTTCTGACCCCTAGGAACGACACTTAACACACCTCGGTGTTTGTGTGCCGTTGCCCAAGCATTGGAAAGATGAATCGTCGTGGGGTGAAATAAAGAACATCATAGAAAACCTCACAACAAAACTGGTAAATAAAATATAACAGTAAATAGTACATTAGGTTACTCCTTAATGGAGAGTTATCAGAGTTACACAAAAGTATTACAAATCAGCTTAGGCAATTATAACATCCTACCTTTACAAATGCTGAAAACAAAATAAACTTACACAAACTAGATAGTACAACGGAATAGATAACTAAGAAGATGAAAGCCTCCTGCTTGGACACCGTCTTTAAAAGATCCCAACAAAGACCTGCTACTCTCGGACTACTCAAATAAAATGAGTACCCTAGAGTTTAGGGAAAATATATAACTCGGGTTAGACGATATGTCTGGTATGAGTAAAACTCTTTAAACAATAGGTGTGAAATTAAACACAATGCATGTGAGACCATGCCGCTAAACACAGAACGGGTTTAGTCTCATATAAATCAACATCCAAACGTAAAGAATGGATAAATAATTAAACACCAAGAAAAGTGGTTTACTCTTTCCAGTGCAAATAAGGAGATAAATTTGAAGGTTCAAATCAAATAAGAAAAGGAAAATCTCCAACAAATGACTAGGAAGGTGCACCCCTATTACATTATACCTCTAATAATATACTTTTGAGAAGCTCATTTACTCTGTGACACTTCTCGAAATCCTCCAAGCCGGACCCTGCCAAAACTTATCGAGTATCCAAATATTTCACATCTAATAGCGCTACCGAATCCATTCTAGATGCAATGTGAAAGTATCCTAATGGGAGCAACCCCACATAGCTTGGCCTCCTCTCGTGCTTTGGTTTTAGTCATTTCCGACAAAGGATATCGATGCTCAATGGAGCAATAAATTGTCTGAATGACGATAATAAAGAAGCTGAAGTAGTCGGTAGTCGAGAAACCAATTATTGAGGATATAAAATGATCGTATATGGAAATTAAGTCTTGTATATTTACCACCACTCATCGAATTCAAACTCGTACTATTTCTTGGTTAACAATAATACCAAACAAGTCAAGGTAGTGTTACCTCAAAGTCATGTCCCACGATTATTCTTAACTTTCAAAATAGCGACAAGTCTACTTCTTCGATGTTTAATGCTAATTATATAAATAAATATTTTCCATACAAGTGAATCGCTTTACGGAAATTAATTCATTTTGATAAATAGTTCAAACTTCTCTTTTTAAAAACCCGAATTCGTACTTGGCTTCATATTACAAGTATTAGCTTTAAAACACTTTGTAAAAGCATTCACTAACTTTAAAACATCATTAAAAAGGATTTAATAACTTAAAACTTTCGTATTACATTGATTAATTAACTTTTAAAACTTTGTTAACTAGTTAATTAATTTACTTCAATAACCTTTAATTAAAAAGGGTAAATCTCCTTTAAAACATCATTAATTCAATTAATTAACAATATAATTAAATAAATAAATTAAATAATAATTAAATATCATTATTTAGAAGTGATTAATTAATTTAAAAACTTTATTTAAGGGAAGATTAATTAAGGTTAAACAGATTTATTAATTTATAAAAGTCATTAATTAAAAAAGGGTTAATTAATTTTTTTAAAAACATCATTAATTAATAAATCTTAATCCATTATTATCAAAAGATTAATTAGCCTTAAATATCGTTAAATAAAATGATTAATTAAATTTAAAACATCATTAACTAAGTAATTAGTTAAATTTAAAACACATCATTAATAAGTTAATTAGTTAACCTTGATCCTCATTAATTCAATAATTAACTAAATTAAATAATCATTATTAAAATAATTAATTATTTTGAAAACATCATTAATTAATAGCTTGCTTAACCTGAAGAATAATTCCAAGCACGATAATGAAACCAAACGATTTCGATAAAAGGTGATTTTCCGAAAGTATCGATATAGTGACTATCGCTATACGGGCAGTTCAGAATTCAAGCATATGACTTTTGCAACACAACCATACATCATATAACAAAGGAATGAGCATACATACATGATGACTTACAACAATAGAATATATATCAAGCATTTATTTACAACGGGATTAATTTAACTACTAGATTTTCATATAACTTAAGATCTAGTTACTAACTTCCCGAAGCGACTAACCTTCAAGCAACCAAACCATTATCACAAGTATACAATAAGCATTTAATAGCTGAGAATACAAGCATGAACATAATTTAAATATTATGGTTCAAAGGTGAAAGCTTCACTCACCAAAACACACTAAAACAAAGTCTAACTTCCACCGAACTTGTCTAAACGTAAGCAAACTTCTTTAACTTGAATTTATGCACTTGTGTGGGCTTATAAGGTGCGACATGGCTCGGCCAAAGGCAAAATTGGGTCGGCCTAGGCTATATTAGGCTCTACCTTGGAGTTATGAGGTGGAGATGGCCTTTATTTTGGTACAAAAGAAGTGGTAGATGAATATGTGGAGTTTTGTAGTGAAGAAAACTATATTTTGCCAACTTTAAACATGGACTTGGAAGCCATGGATGTTCATGTTTATGAAGAGAAGAAAAGTGAAGAAGGAAATGAAAATGTAAAGTGAGAACGTGTGGAGATGGTGGTATTTATAGGCAAAGAAGTGGAATACTAATTTAATTTAACTTAAACATTTAAATAATATAAATGTTTTCATGTTGCATGCTTGCCATAACCCTCCACCCCACAAAGTACACACGCACACACCTCTCCCCCTTTCACCATGCATTAGGTCCTTGCTTAGGTTATGGTTAGGGTTTCTAATTAATTTCCTAAGGTTATCAAATATGTATATGTACATAAAAGGTCAAATCATGTTTTATTTTAAACTAAGCATGAATTATTAACTTTAACCCTATAATCAAGTTATCACATGACATATGTGCATGTGTGTGCATGTGTATATGAGTGATACAAAAATGCTCACAACGCTTTTGATGACTTTCCGAGGCCGAAAAGTCGAAATCTCGGAAAACGTTTTTCGGTCACATTTTCTATTTTTATTTGAACTATTTATTTTGGTAAACAAAATTTAAAAATGATTTTAATATCATTAATTAATATTTAGAATATGTTTATTCGGTTATTAAAATCAATTATTTAAATATTTAAAATTTATTTAAATATTCTAATACAAAGCGATTAATTTATGGGTCGTTGCACTAGTTAATTATATCTCATGCAATTAGAGGCTATGCACCTATTTAGTGGGACGATCATAGGAGTCGATGAACTCTTCAGATTGATATATATTGATGTATGCAGTTGAAAGTCTATTAATCCCAAAACGGTTCCACATACTTCGTTATATTCACCGACGAGTTATCACCAACATGGATATGTGTATTTGATACACATGTAGTATGTCTATGGTAAACTCATAGATATAAAAAGGAAGTAAATCAAATAACATGCGATAGAAATGATTCGATTTGATCGAATGGGTGAGTATATTGGAAAAAGTTCCGAATGTACCTAAAAATGAATAAAGAATCAATCTCAAAAGTCACTCGTCCATGTGATACATAATGATGTATCAATAAGGAGTAATCGTACTTTATTGAACAGAGTACGATTAATTATGAATCAATTTGAGTTAATTTCTTTCTTTAAGGGAAAGTATTTAAGAGTAGTACACAGGGTTAGTATTATTTCATCTAAATAATAGTTTACAAAATCATATAAGATAAGGATTTATAAGAAACCCCAACATATCCTAGGTCAAGGAGTTGGAAGGTTGTGCGAGTCGAAAGTCTGCACCTAATAATTGTTCGTAAGGGATCTTGTATGGATCTTCCCAAAAGCAGTATGGGAAGGACTATCGTTTGATGACATGTTTATGTTTTGAACATAAGTTTTGTAAACAATATAAATCGGCTTTAAATAAAAGGCAATTCATAAAGTGTTGATGAATACATGCTCTAATGCATCGAGTAACAATTGTTGTTTCAAGAAATACCAACTTCTTAGTGAATGAATTTCTTTGAGAAATTATTGGTAGTAAAATGGAATTAGATATGATCCAAAGATAAAAATGATTACATGAAATCAAATTAACTAACCTAAATGGACACATCGCATTAGAGTGTCTAATAAGTATTCTTGCACATTGAAGAGAAACTACGAGTTTCTTGTCAATGTCGAGAATAGATAATCCTCAACAGTCAATTAAACCATTAAGAATATTAACCCTATAATATGGTATGATGCGCAGATCTAAAATAGATTCCAAGTACATTATCAAAATATGATTTTGATAGTTGTATCCAAAGGAATATCATCCATTGGCAGCAAATTTGTCTTTATGAGAAAGAAAAATGTTGTTGGAATGTAGTAAGCCACATTGGTAAGCATATTACTGTAAATTTCAATAATTGAAATTAATGTGATAGACTCACTTTTTGATGTGCTCAAGTTCGTTCAGATTTACTCACAAAATATCGCTGGGTATGAATTTATGTTTTGGTACGTATGTATTGAAATAGAAAATTCTAAATAATGGTTTAGAGTAAGTTGTTTACACATAATAACAAAAAATGTCTTGAAGTCAGTGGGAGCGATATTGAGTTTGTGAGTCTTGGGATATGATCCAAGAAATGATAGAAAGTGTCATTTTTTAAGTGTCTTGATTGAATAAATATTTTGATTGAAATATCAAATAGTTTGATTATCCATCAAAATGTGGAGGAAGCGTGTGTTCATAAGAAAGAACGTTAAAAGATTCATTGATATTTCTAAACTGTAAGTAAACAACACATTACTGATTTTTAATAATGTATTAGTGTTAAAATCAGTTTTAGTTGTTTTAATACTCAATGTTGGATTTGTAAATGATGTCTTTTATAGAAAGTATAAAAGATATAAGGAATGTCCTAAAAACGATATGCAAGGACACATTATTAAAATGTTTAATAGGGAACATGTAAGATAGATTCCTTATGCATGGGCAATATGAATTATCATACATGTTATGAAGTCTACGATATCATAATTTTTTTTATGTATGTGATACATGAAGAAAATCCAAATACAGATCACTAATGGCGGTTTGGAGTGCTCTCGTGTATTTACGAAATACTAGAGAATTGTTTACAGAAACAATGTACTCCTTATGAAGGAGTGTTCGGACTCAAAAGTCATAAGTGATATTGAGTATAATATGTCGATAATAAATTCAAGTTAAGAATCTTTAAGTTGGAAATGTTCCATATAGAAGAGATTGTGGCTGATTCATTGACTTGAATAGCGCCACAATAAAAACAATGTATACATATATAACAAATCCACAAATTTATAATTGAGCTGAGGGTAATTCCGAATGTAGAGAATTCCATAACATTGTTATATGATAACAATGTCATGATATAGTTCATAACAGAACTTAGAGCTCACTGGAAGTTAAGAGACATACTCTGAATTGTTCCACAAGATAAATGTAGTTTATCAGCGTCGAAGAGAGTTGATTGACAGAGTAGATAATTGAAATGTAATAGCACACCCATTCATTGAGGACTGACCCAATTGGTTTAGATAAAACCGATTGGAGAAGTTGGCGCCATTTTTCCTTTTGCCTGTGAGAAAACCGAACGCCACGCAGCACACGAAGACCTCCCCACCAAGCAGCCTTCAACCTGCCATGTGCAGCAACTGAGCCCGCAAACCCTTCACCACCTGACCTTCCACCCACCGCCAGCGAACAATCCATTACCACGCAAATACCCGACCATCCTCTCAGCCGTGACCTGCCACGCCATAGCCAACTCCACTTGAAGCTTGTCGACCAACCTTCGCCCACCGAGCAGCCTTCTCTGTTCGCATATGATCTCTGTTTAGGTATTGTATTAAAAATATATTATATATATAGGTTTTGTTTTAATCTTTAATATGTGTTTGATTTTGGGATATATATATATATATATATATATTTTAATTTTAATATGTGTTTTTGATTTTGAAATATATATAAAGATTTTGATTTTAACATGTGTTTAATGATATATATATTATTTACAGTATTTTTAATTTATGTTAATATTTTAATATAGGTTTTGTAATAACTTTAATATGTATATATATGTTATGTTTAATTGAAGAATTTTGGAAATTTGGGTTTTAAATAAACATTGAGAAAGAGAAGGAATATATATATATATATATAATATGGAGATTTTATTTTTAAATATGTATGTTTAAATGAAATATTGGTTTTAAGAAAAAATATATAATATACACTTCGTTTCAGTATGATATCAAGCTGATATTAGATTTGTTTTCATCGATTCCTAATTATCAGCTTTGTTCGTCGAATCTATGTTCACCTTGCTTTGCTTTGAGATTTGTTGTTTGGATTGGTCGATGGCCGAGTTCGTGATTCAATTTGTAGCCTATTTTTTTTATCATCTTCATAGCCTTGAAAGGTGAGCGATCACTCACGATTAACACTCTTATATTTAGTAAATTTAATTCACATGAAATGACGACTGAAATATGCTGTTAAATTTGAATTGTTAAGTCATTTAATTGTTAAATATGATATGCCATTATCTGCAATTATTTACCTATGACATATGACACCATAACCTGTTGTTATCCCACCTTTTGGCAAGGCCGAGATATCAAGAAATTAACTGAGAATCAATGATTACTCGTTCTAAATATTAATTATGCATCGCAGGTTCACTATGGATGTCGATGAATTTTGCCCAAGTCCGGATCGAGATATAATTGGCAAGACATGACAAGCAAAGCCGTAAAGGCCAGCGTTATAGATTTCAAGTCAATCGGAGTTCGTACGGTCGAGATATGATCGATACAAGTTGAGGAAGGCGCACTGTTCGTATCCATCAGAAAGCCATGATATTGATCGAGTTCGTATCGATCGGAGTGACTTCGCCTTGCATCCATCGAGTTCGTATCGATCAGATTGAAACCCTATTCGTATCCATCGTTTACCCGTATGTTCGAATCGATCCAGGAAGTCCTGTTCATATCCATATGTTCGAATCGATTCAAAGAGTCGTCGCATTGGTTCTATTCGCAATGGTCATGTTCACACTCCTCTAAGAACTACACTGTTCGTGTCGATCTGTTCGCATCGATCAAACACTTCGTATCGATCTATAACCACTAGTTCGTATCGATCAGTAATAGTTGATAGATACGAACAGAACTAAGATCGATCGAGACAAACAGTGCGTCATTTCCCTATAAGTGACCGATGCGAATAGTGCCATGATAATCGATGCGAACAAGATGAATTCCCTCGATACGAGCAAGAAGACTGCATCGATCACTACGAGCAAGGCAATGCCTTTGATATGAATAAGGCGAAAGCTTCGGGATGACTCGATCACTTCGGCACAAAAAGTGGATCGATCCGAGAATCTTGGTCCACGTCATCTCGCCTGCACGTGCTCGAGATCGAGTCGAACAGATCGATACGAAATGTATCGATACGAACAGGAGCGACGCGAAGAGGATCGAGTCGAATGAAACAGCCTAAAGAAATCTCCAACTTGTATCGATCATATCTCCTAATCCACAAGTCCAAATTCTATGAAATTTTCACAGGAGCTTACGTACAAGCTAAAGAATGTTCACATCAAGTTTCTACTCAATTGGACAAAATCTTGATCGATACGAATTACGTTCGTATCGATCACGGATCGAGTCGAAACTTCATGGGATCGATCGCGTGGACCCACTCACGTGCCAGAAGAGGTCTCCCGAAGTTTGGGCCAGATATTTGCATGGAGCGCCTATAAATAGCACTCCAGAGCCTACAGAAAAGGGACTTTTGGCTGAAGCAACGTCCAGACTCTGCCGAAATCATGATTGCACTCAAACTCCATCATTGTACTTGAAAATTACTACTGTAATTCACTGTGACCAGCAAGAACATCAATAAAAGATTATCCTTTGAAGTGGACGTAGGTCGGAGATAGCCGAACGACTATAAATCTCGTGTTTATGTTCGTTATTTTCCAATTATTGTTCTCTATCTTGCCTGGATCTGAGATTTTTGTTAGAGTATTGTTGATTTGTATTCATATATTGGTGCTTTCACGATATTCAGGGTTTGTGACCAATTTTGGCGCAAACACTTTGGTGCTTTCACTGAGAGTTACTAGCACCCACTATACCAGATTTGGAGTTCAGATTTGAAAGACAATGACGCGAAAAACAAGTAGAAGACAGAGAGCCGAGAGAAGCCAACAAGGGGGAAGCCAAGAGGCGTCCTCTGGAGCTGGAGAAGGACCAGCCTTGATCTACATTACCAGGGATGAAATGGAGGCTATGGTAGATTCAATTCATGAAAGATTGTTGAAGAATCAACAAGAAGCAATGCAGACTTTCTTTGAACAGATGAGAGCAGCAAGTGCGCAGAACCTTGGACCGGCTACGGCGGCTGCAAATGCGGGACAAGGAGCCAGAGTAGCAGGGACTGTTGGAGGTCGGATCCAAGACTAGAATGCAGAGCCCGAAGGCAATCAACAAGGACTTAGGGGCAGACCCTCAGAATCTGACATTGGAAGACCCATAGATGGAGCCCAACAGGCTAGAGCCAACGTTAACTTTAATGAGCCACATGAAGAATATTACCTAGAATATCCTTCGAGACCTGAGGGGCAGGATAGAGGCATGCTGAGGGGACAACCCTTGGATGGAGATGAAAAAATGGCTGGATTAGTGCGGCGAATTATGAGAGGAGGATTGTCAAGCGGAGGCCTAGAGGAAGTTAGTCGGAGTCCTTTTACTCCGAATATCAGAAATGCCAGGAATCCTCCAAAGTTCAAATTACCCATGCTGGATCCTTATGATAGAAAGTCAGACCCGACCATGCATATTACTAGATATATCAGCCATATGGAAGTGCTGGGAGCATCTGATGAAGTGATGGCACGATGTTTCCCTTTATTCTTATCAGATTTGGCCGCGCTTTGGTTTAGACAGCAAGAGAACGGATCTATCAGAACGTGCGGTGAGCTAGTGGAATGCTTCATGAGACAGTTTAGGGTCCACGTGACGCGATCCAAGAGTGTGATGACCTTAGCTTCGATAAAGCAAAGGACCAGAGAGTCCATAAGAGATTTTTTATTACGGTTCAATGCGATGGTGGCTTCAGTGGATCGCCCGGATCCATCGATGATTTTGATGGCGGCGGTAGCCGGAGTCACTGAAGGCACAGAGTTTAAGGATTCTTTGGCAAGGGATCCACTACAAGATCTTGGAGAATTCTATCATGAGGCTGAAATATTCATTCGGTTAGAAGATTCACGCGCTGAGAGGCGAGAAAAAAATGTTGTGCAAGGCGAAGGAACCTCCAAAGAACAGTCTGAAGTAGACAAAGGGAAGCAAAAGCAGGACGACAGATACGATGGTCCTGATAAATGGAAAAAATTCTGAGAACCCAGATTCATACAGTACACAGACTTGACGGCAAGCCTATAACGGATTTACACGGAGACTAGGGGCAGCTCGCCTATCGAAAACCACCCAGGAGAGATCCCATAGAACGGGAACGTAGGAGTAGGAAGTACTGCCTATACCATGAGCTGGAAGGGCATACAACTGACGAATGTCGCCATCTGAAAGATGAGGTGGGGGAGCATGCCAGAAGTGGTAGATTGCCACAATACACCAGAGATCGGACAGCGGCCATAGGACCTGAGCAACCACCGCCTCCACCTAACAGGACTAATCCTGGATTAGGATCACGACTCGTCATCAATTGATTATGATGGCAGGGGACAAGTTCAGTATTTGGACTTTGGTCGATTAGATTCCTTAGATTTGATTTCAAAATGAAACGGCTATTCCACTTACACATGTACGGGAACCAGAGCGATCCCCAGGCATGCTCTGAGATGGTAATAGACCGCTCTGCCCGGAGAGGCAATATTTATATTTTTCCTTTGTTTATGATTGAATACTGGAACTTGAATTTAATAAACGAACTTGAATTTCTCGAAATAAAACCTTTGATCGGAGAGTTAAAGGGTGAATATTGAAACCAGCTTGAAAATGATTGCTTTATGACCCTAATCGGAGAGGAGAGGTCCGGAGTGCAAGAAGTGAGTTGCTTCGCCGAAGAGCGACAGGATCAACTTACTTAACGTCGTTCCCCATTCACCGGAGAGTGATTGGATCGAGGTTCGATAAGAGCCTGGAGTGGCTATGATTGGCCTAGGATTTAGGCCATGACATCGCTTAATGTTCAGAAACACTGAACCGGAGTGCAGGGGTGTTGCCGCTTCGCCGGAGAGCAGCAGGATCGGCTCACTCGACGCTGTTTTCCCTTTGCCGGAGAGTGACAGGATGGGATCCAGCAAGAGCCCGGAGAGGCCATGATCGGTCCAGAATGACCAAGGCATCGCTATATGCCCTCGCTGGGGCCAGAGTGCAAGGGATAGAAAGCAACGCCGGAGCGCAACAGGATCTTTCTATTCGATCGCTAGGTTTGGAATGGACTTAGCAAGGGTCCGGAGTGACCATCGATAGTCCGGAGAGGCTGTAGAACTTGATTAATGACTTCCGCAAGTGGAAATGGATGCTGATTCGGCTTCGAACAGCCACAAACTTGATTGACAATACTATAGCGGTGAATAAAACAGGAGCTCATAGCATTCGATTTGAAGCTATTCAAAACACACCTTTTACCAAAAGGCATGTTTTGGGGGGCAAAGTGTTATTCCACCTTTTGGCAAGGCCGAGATATCAAGAAATTAACTGAGAATCAATGATTTCTCATTCCGAATATTAATTATGCATCGCAGGTTCACTATGGATGTCGATGAATTTTTCCCGAGTCCGGATTGAGATACAATTGGCAAGACATGACAAGCAAAGCCGTAAAGGCCAGCGTTTCAGATTTCAAGTCAATCGGAGTTCGTACGGTCGAGATATGATCGATACAAGTTGAGGAAGGCACGTTATTCGTATCCATCAGAAAGCAATGATATTGATCGAGTTCGTATCGATCGGAGTGACTTCGCCCCGCATCCATCGAGTTCGTATCGATCAGATTGAAACCCTATTTGTATACATCGTTTACCCGTATGTTCGAATCGATCCAGGAAGTCTTGTTTGTATCCATATGTTCGAATCGATCCAAAGAGTCGTCGCATTGGTTCTGTTCGCAATGGTCCTGTTCACACTCCTCTAAGAACTACACTGTTCGTGTCGATCTGTTCGCATCGATTAAACACTCGCTGTTCGTATTGATTTATAACCACTAGTTCGTATCGATCAGTAGTAGTTGATAGATACGAACAAAACCAAGATCGATCGAGACAAACAGTGCGTCATTCCCCTATAAGTGACCGATGCGAATAGTGCCATGATAATCGATGCGAACAAGATGAATTCCCTCGATATGAACAAGAAGACTGCATCGATCACTACGAGCAAGGCAATGCCTTCGATACGAATAAGGCGAAAGCTTCGGGATGACTCGATCACTTCGGCACAAAAAGTGGATCGATCCGAGAATCTCGGTCCACGTCATCTCGCCTGCATGTGCTCGAGATCGAGTCGAATAGATCGATATGAAATGTATCGATACGAACAGGAGCGACACGAAGAGGATCGAGTCGAATGAAACAACCTAAAGAAACTCCAACTCGTATCGATCATATCTCCTAATCCACAAGTCTAAATGCTATGAAATTTTCACAGGAGCTTACGTACAATCTAAAGAATGTTCACACCAAGTTTCGACTCGATTGGACAAAATTTTGATCGATATGAATTACGTTCGTATCGATCACGGATCGAGTCGAAACTTCATGGGATCGATCGCGTGGACCCACTCACGTGCCAGAAGAGGTCTCCCGAAGTTTGGGCCAGATATTTGCATGGAGCGCCTATAAATAGCACCCCAGAGCCTACAGAAAAGGGACTTTTGGTTGAAGCAACGTCTAGACTCTGCCGAAATCACGATTGCACTCAAACTCCATCATTGTACTTGAAAATTACTGCTGTAATTCACTGTGACCAGCAAGAACATCAATAAAAGATTATCCTTTGAAGTGGACGTAGGCCGGAGATAGCCGAACGACTATAAATCTTGTGTTTCTGTTCATTATTTTCCAATTGTTGTTCTCTAGCTTGCCTAGATCTGAGATTTGTGTTAGAGTATTGTTGATTTGTATTCATATATTGGTGCTTTCACGATATTCGGGGTTTGTGACCAATTTTGGCGCAAACACATGTTGTATATATTAAATTTAAATTTCTTACTGATGATATATGTTTGTTGTTGATATGTTATATTATTATCATATTTATTCTCACTCTGCAAGTTCCCCGTTAGTTTAGAAATTCTCTATGGGTTGGAATGATACATACCCGAATGATCTTACATAGATTAGGGGAAAATCGTTATGGGTTGAAATGATAGACCTAAGCGATTTTATTGAATTGAATTTTGGGATTGCGGGTTGAAATGATATATACCCGTAAATATTAAATTAGTGCGAATTGAAATGATAAATATCTGTACACTTGACCGTAGGTTAGAAAATTATATACGGACATCGTTTGTCTATTTTTGAAAAATGATTTCCAAGGTTTTGAAAGGAAATATATGGGTTTTAAATAAATATTGATTTTAAAATATTATGTATAAATTTATTTTATATATGTGTAAAATTTAGATTTTTAAAGTTATATATTTGGAAATTTAAAATTTATAAGTTAGTTTTGAAAATATGAATTTTAAGATTTTATTTTTTATATAAAATAAGATTTATATAAAATAAATTTAATAATAATAAGATTTAATTTAATAAAATTTAATTTAATTAGTATATATATAATATGTTTAAGTATTTATTTAAATTTATATTACTATTTTAAAAAATAGATTTGTAATAACTTTAATAAAATAAGGGCTGGGAAGATAAATTAAGTTAATTTGTAATTTAATTTGTTTGATATTTGAATATAAATAAATTTGAATATTTAATTTTAACTTAAATTTGTAATTTGAGATTTTATTTAAGTGTTATTAAAACTGATTAAGTGTTTCAAATTTAAATAAAATTAAGTTGAATTTTGAAATATAAATGAAATTTATCAAATTGAGTTATTGTAAAATGATTTAATATTTGAACTTTGAAACCTATTGAATTGGAGGTGGTTTAAATTTGTAGCTCAATGTGGACTTGAAATCGATATAAATTAAAATAGTTTAATAAGAATTTGAATTGAAACCTTTAACCCTATTAATTGAAATTGTTGAACTGAGAATTTATTTAAATTGAATTTTTGGAACTAAAGTTGACTTGAATTGATTTGTGAAATTGAAGGAAACAATTCTAATTTGAACTATTTTGATATAAACTATTTTAGTATGTAAACTCTTTTTAATATATAAACTATTTTTAATTTATAACTTATTTTTAAATATATAAACTATTTTTAATTTATAACTATTTCAATATATAAACTATTTTCAATATTTAAACTGTTTAAGCTGGAACTGTTATGATTTAGATTTAATGGATTTAAATGCAAATATTTTGATATGATGGTTTAACCTATTTTGTGGTTAAGATTTTGGAAATAAATATGATTTTAAAGTGAATACTGATTTCGAAAGTGATTTGATTTCGAAAAATCGAAAGTGATATGACTTTGAAATGAATATGGTATTTGATATGAATTATGAACTGTTTGAAATATAAAATGACCACAGTGTGAAATAAGCATTTGGTTGTTAAAGAGACTGGGATCAGATATTGTCATACTCTCTGCCAATACCGAAAACCACTTTAACAACTATGTAGGTGGAGATTCCAGGACAAAGTAGGATGGTTTGGCGACGATTCTATATGAGGTATTAACGCCGCCCTGACTCCCGTGAGTCAGCTTGATGTAGCTAAAACAGGAGCCATACCGGGCCAAGTGAGGTCGCACCTCCGATCGGACACATTCCTTCGATACCATTCTATTACTTTGTGATTTAAAGTGTGTCTCATGGGCAGTAGTAGCTGCTATGCATTACCACCAATCCGGATCCGCAAAATGGTAGTATCCTACCTTGGGCATTGCCTCGCGTGCCTTGTCACATGCCTTATCGTGCTCACTACGAGTTTGTTTTGTGTCGTACCTATGGAGTACTCCCTGATAGCCACCGGTTTGGTGGAGTTTACAGTACTGTATAGACTACGGAATTATATAAGATGTGTTAAGGGGGATATAGGTAACGCCTTAACGCTATTGTAATAGTTTACTTTATTATAGACATTATCTATGTAGCGTATTGTACTATGTATGTAGATAGTTTAATGGATCCTTAAAGGATGGGAATCCCAAACATCCTTTAAGTTATTTTGTATTTCAGATAACATTTCACTTGAGTTTAATTTACTGGTATAAGAATGTTAATCCTGACTCGAGTATTTTGTGTTTTGCTTTATGCCTGGGTCAAACTGAGTTTCACAGCATTTGACTCACCTTTGGAGTTTGGAGCTTTGCTTGAAGATCCGTCTCTTATCTATTCAGCTTTGCAGTAATCTCAGTTATTTCCAGTTGTTTATGTTCAAAGTCTGAAATAAATACAACAGAAATCTCAAATATAGAGTAGTCTCAAATACAAAAGTAACTGACAAGTCATATATAGTAGCTTCATGAACTACAATTTATCTATTCCGCTGGTTATTGTTATATTACTCCATGTCTGTGATTATGTGATTGATTTATTTACTGTATATTCTAAGTTTTGCCAAATATAAATTAATAATCTAGTTTTTTGAGAAATTCAAGATTGACATGAGTAGATGATTGTTGATTTGAACGGTTCAACATACCAGGCCGTTAGAGTTGGTATCAGAGCTCTGGTTTAGGCAAAACTTAGCATATGGAGTAAAATTAATTACAGAATCATTTTCGTTCGAGCTTGAAATTCTTCGTTAGGATCCTCCTGAATTAGGATTTCTTTCGGATTTTGGAATTTTCCTCTTTGTTCTGAAATACATTATTGTCTTTTCCTATTCATGTTCTTGATTCTGGAGCATCCCATAGCTCCATTTCTGTCGATCTCTGTAATAAATTTGAGCACCTTGCAACCTCAATTGGTAACTTCGTCCTTGTGTGTGTTTAATCCCATCGGCGGTCCCGCCAATCTAGTATGATTTGTAAATGGGTGAAACTCCTTTACAACAAGCATTGATTTACCAGAGATTTCTGTGTCCTCGGTTTGATGCTGTTATCTGTTGCAAAGCCCGAACTGTACTCTAGTAAACGACCAGGGTAATTTTCTTGTGATCGAATGTCGATCGCCTTAGAATTTTGCAGACAGTTTTATCTTTCTAGCTAGTGATCTTGACTTCCCCGATAGTAAGGGATTATCCTGATGTTTGGTGATTTCACTCCTCCCTCTTAAGCGGGAATTTGAATTTTGTGTCGATCTTATTCCTGGAGCTCGACATGTTGTCCTTCCTCCTAGACGAATGGTTTTTGTAAATGGTTAGTCATGCCCTCAAGATTAACCAATGCTTCTGCCTTCTTCGTCGATCTCATGAATCGCGTTTCCACGATGTCCTCAGCAAGTTTGTCCCCATTCTCTTTGATGATATCCTCATCTCTTCTAAGTCTCGGTTGACCCGGTTAAGGTCGTCGCGATTTATATAAGTCTATCCATCTTTCCTCTTTGCAATTTAATTATCTTATCTTATCGAGCCTATCTCCTTAGTTAGAATTCTCTACGATTATAGTCCCTCTAAATTTGAATCTCTATCTTTGTTCTGAAATCCATTCTTGAATCATCCCGTGAGGGAGTGTATTTGCAATTATATAAAATGCTTTATATTGTGTTGTTTGAATTGTTAAATTTGAATTTTGGGTTTCGATCGATTCATCTGGCCAACACTATCGATAGAAATTCCAAAACACTTGAACAGAGCAAACTGACACAACATTGTTTTTGAAATTTGTAAATGAAATAATTTATGTATGATTATATTTTATAGATATATAAGTGTAATTTTCTGAAATTAAATAGTTAAATGAAATGGTTGTTAGAAATGATAATACTAGATTACCATTTATTGGTTGTCAATATTTCTAAACCATTAACTATTATTGTATGTTATAAGAAGTTGAAAATTTAAAATGATTTGCAAATGAAATGAATTTAAATTAAGAATTTGATAATTAAATTTCCGGTGTTTTTCAAATTTGGTTTTCAAAGTTTTGAAAATATATCATTTGAAAATATTTTCGAACGAAAATTGGTTTCAAAGAATTTTAAAATAAGTAAATCGGTACTCTCCTCTTTGGTCGTTGGAAAATAATTTCGATGATGACTTCAGCATCATCGACATTCATTTTCGAGTCTCAAAGTAGAGAGACCACGTAGCAGCTTTGCTACACTTTTGTTTTGGAAAATGGATTTGATTTGAATTTTTTGGGTATGATTTGATGTATAATATATATATATATATATATTTACTTCAAAATGGTTTGAAGAGAAACCGGAAATTCAATTCTTAAATTTGATGATAAGTGATGGTTTTTCAATTATTGAAATGAAGCAAAAAATTTGAATGATTAGAGGGAAGTGAAATTAAAATAACTTGAAACTAGGATAAAATTTATTTGTATAATACTCAATTGCATTCCAATAAACATAGATAACTTACTTGAATTATTTAAAAAGTTAAAATGTTAATGTGAATTGTAATTGAAGGTTATATAAGGGAAAACTTAAGTAATAAATGTTCAAACTAAATTTTTCTTAATAGAAATATTGTAAAATAAAAGGTAAATTTGTATAGTGTTCAATTATATTCTGAAACATTCATAAAACTTACCTGGAAAAAGGTTGAATATAATGAGAATATGTAATTAAGTGGTATACAATAATAAATAAGATGTCAAAAAATGAAATTTTGTCAAGAGAATTTACAAATAAAAAAATTGATTGTTATAATAAATGCTATACACTAAATCTATGTTGAAATAAATTGAATAATAAATAGAGATGCTATATAAGTAAATGAATATGAACTTAAGAAAATAAACTGGTAATAAATAAATTATGTTTTGAAAACTGAGTGTAATAAAAAGGTAAATTATAAAGAACAGTTGAAGTTGAAATTTTAAGTGGAATCAACTTAACTGAAGGTAAATGGATAAAATAAATGAGTTAAATAAAATAAATTTTGTTTTGAAAGTGTTAATAAATTGAAAGCAAATCAATCGAATGAAAATTCCTTGAATTGAAATCAACCAATTGTGAATATAATGAATATTTATTGATTAAATAAATGTATTTAAACCAAATTAGTTGAATAATTAATCAATTTAAAAACTAATGAAATTTATATGGTTTGAATTAATTGATGTATCTGGTATGTATTTTGAATCTATCTTTCTGTCTGGTTGCTTCTATTCCCCTATATCGTTCCTTTTCGAGGACGAAAAGTTTTAAGTGGGGGAGAGTGTAACGACCCGAAAATTTTAATGGTTTTATAACATAATTAATTGAATTTTTTTCATGAAATTTAAAATTTAAAATTTTGCAAAGAAAATTTGATATTTGGAATGCATCTATTTAAACATAGCAAATGGTAAATTTTTTTATTTTATAATATGAAAGTTTGTTCTGTTGTGTAAATTTCAATTTCAATTTAAAATCAGTTAATTTGATGTAAATAAAATATTTTTGAAATCTGAATATTTTTATATAATAAAAATGTAAATCATTTTCTGAGTGAGACGTCGTATTTCATTTTGCCAAATTTGGACTACTATAGCCCCGTTTATCTTATGGCGAATTAGCAGTAGTTGGCAGCGAATATCGACTTTTCTAGGATGTTCGTATCCTTGATATCTGAGTACCATTCTGTTCATCTTGTCGTGCCGACCTCCGCAGTATATTCATTCCTGTAATTGGACGTCCGATATGCGGTGAAATCGACGTAACAATTAGCCGTATCGGTATCCGTTTCGGTTTCAATATGTCTATTCGTTTGTCCATCAACTGAACAAACAGTCATTTATTCTCACTCTGCAAGTTCCCTATTAGTTTAGAAATTCTCTATGGGTTGAAATGATACATACCCGAACGATCTTAAATAAATTAAAATTGTTATGGGTTGAAATGATAGACCCAAGCGATTTTATTGAATTGAATTTTGGGATTGCGGGTTGAAATGATATATACCCGTAAATATTAATAGTGTGGATTGAAATGATAAATATCCGTATCACTTAACCATAGGTTAGAAAATTATATACGGACACCGTTGGTCTATTTTTGAAAAATGATTTCCAAGGTTTTGAAAGGAAATATACGGGTTTTAAATAAATATTGATCTTAAAATATAATATATAAATTTATTTTATATATGTGTAAAATTTAGATTTTTAAAGTTATGTATTTGGAAATTTTAAATTTATAAGTTAGTTTTGAAAATATGAATTTTAAGATTTTATTTATAATTTTATTTTATTATATAAAATAAGATTTAATATAAAATAAGATTTAATATAAAATAAATTTAATAATAATAAGATTTAATTTAATAAAATTTAATTTAATTAACATATATATAATATGTTTAAGTATTTATTTAAATTTATATTACTATTTTAAAAATAGATTTGTAATAACTTTAATAAATAAGGGCTGGGAAGATAAATTAAGTTAATTTGTTTGAGAATTGAATATAAATAAAGTTTGAATATTTAATTTTGACTTAAATTTGTAATTTGAGATTTTATTTAAGTGTTATTAAAACTGATTAAGTGTTTCAAATTTAAATAAAATTAAGTTGAATTTTGAATATAAATGAAATTTATCAAATTGAGTTATTGTAAATTGATTGAATATTTGAACTTCGAAACCTATTGAATTGGAAGTGATTTAAATTTGTAGCTCAACCTGGATTTAAAATCGATACAAATTAAAATGGTTTAATAAGAATTTGAATTGAAACTTTTAACCCTATTAATTGAAATTGTTGAACTGAGAATTGATTTAAATTGAATTTTTGGAACTAAAGTTGATTTGAATTGATTTGTGAAATTGGAGGAAACAATTCTAATTTGAACTATTTTGATATAAACTATTTTTGTATACAAACTCTTTTTAATATATAAACTATTTTTAATTTATAACATATTTTTAAATATATAAACTATTTTTAATTTATAACTATTTCAATATATAAACTATTTTCAATATTTAAACTGTTTAACTTGGAATTGTTATGATTTAGATTTAATGGATTTAAATGCAATATTTTGATATGATGGTTTAACCTATTTTGTGATTAAGATTTTGGAAATAAATATGATTTTAAAGTGAATACTGATTTCGAAAGTGATATGATTTCGAAAGTGAATATGATTTCGAAAGTGATATGACTTTGAAATGAATATGATATTTTGATATGAATTATGAACTGTTTGAAATATAAAATGACTACGGTGTGAAATAAGCGTTTAGTTGTTAAAGAGACCGGGATCAGATATTTTCATACTCTCTGCCAATATCGAAAACCACTTTAACAACTGCGCACGTGGTGGAGATTCCATAATAAAGTTGGATGGTTTGGCGACGATTTTGTATGAGGTATTAACGCAGCCCTAACTCCCATGAGTCAGCTTGATATGGCTAAAACAGGAGCCATGCCGGGCCAAGTGAGGTCGCACCTCCGATCGAGCACAATCCTTCGATACCATTCTATTAATTTGTGATTTGATTGGGTGCACCTTTGATTTGGGAGTGTGTCTCAAGGTAGGCGGTAGTAGCTGCTTTGCGTTACCACCAGTCCGGATCCGCAAAACGGTAGTATCCTACCCTGGGCATTGCCTCGCGTGCCTTGTCACATGCTTTATCGCGCTCACTACGAGTTTGTTTTGTGTCGTACCTATGGAGTGCTCCATGATGGCCCACCGGTTTGGTGGAGTTTACAGTAATTTATAGACTACAGAATTATATAAAATGTGTTAAAGGGGATATGGGTAATGCCTTAATGCTATTTTAATAGTTTACTTTACTATAGACATTATCTATATAGCGTATTGTACTATGTATGTAGATAGTTTAACGGATCCTTAAAGGATGGGAATCCCAAACATCCTTTAAGTTATTTTGTATTTCAGTTGACATTTCACTTGAGTTTAATTTACTGTATGAGAATGTTAATCCTAACTCGAGTGTTTTGTGTTTTGCTTTATGCTTGGGTCAAACTGAGTGTCACAACATTTGACTCACCTTTGGAGTTTGGAGCTTTGCTTGAAGATCTGTCTCTTATCTATTCAGCTTTGCAGTCTCAGTTATTTCCAGTTGTTTATGTTCAAAGTCTGAAATAAATACAACAGAAATCTCAAATACAGAGTAGTCTCAAATACAAAAGTAACCGACAAGTCATATATAGTAGCTTCATGAACTACTATTTATCTATTCCGCTGGTTATTGTTATATTACTCTGTGTCTGTGATTGATTTATTTACTGTATATGATAAGTTTTGCCAAATATAAATTAATAATATGTTGTTTTGAGCAATTCAAGACTGACATTAGTGGATGATTGTCGATTTGAACGGTTCAAAATACCCGGCCGTTTTAGTTGGTATCAGAGCTCTAGTTTAGGCAAAACTTAGCATATGGAGTAAAATTAATTACAAAATCATTTTCGTTCGAGCTTGAAATTTTTCGTTAGGATCCTCCTGAAATAAAATTTCTTTCGGATTTTGGAATTTTCCTGTTTGTTCTGAAATCCATTATTGTCTTTTTCTGTTCGTGTTCTCCTTGATTCTGGAGCATCCCATAGCTCCATTTCTATCGATCTCTGTAATAAATTTGAGCACCTTGCAACCTCAATTGGTAACTTCGTCCTTGTGTGTGTTTAATCCCATCGGCGGTCCCGCCAATCTAGTATGATTTGTAATGGGGTGAAACTCCTTTACAACAAGCATCGAGTTACCGGAGATTTCTATGTCCTTGGTTTGATGCTGTTATCTGTTGCAAAGCCTGAACTATACTGTAGTAAATGACCAGGGTAATTCTCTTGTGATCGAATGTCGATCGCCTTAGAATTTTGCAGACAGTTTTATCTTTCTAGCTAGTGATCTTGACTTCCCCGATAGTAAGGGATTATCCTAATGTTTGGTGAAGTCACTCCCCATTCTCTTTGATGATATTCTCATCTCTTCTAAGTCTCGGTTGACCCGGTTAAGGTCGTCGTGATTTATATAAGTCTATCCATCTTTCCTCTTTGCAATTTAATCATCTTATCTTATTGAGCCTATCTTCTTAGTTAGAATTCTCTACGATTAGGGTCCCTCTAAATTTTAATTTCTAACTTTGTTCTGAAATCCATTCTTGAATCATCCCGTGAGGGAGTGTATTTGCAATTATATAAAATGCTTTATATTGTGTTGTTTGAATTGTTAAATTTGAATTTTGGGTTTCGGTCGATTCATCTGGCCAACGCTATCGATAGAAATTCCAAAACACTTGAACAGAGAAAACTGACACAACATTGTTTTCGAAATTTGTAAATGAAATAATTTTATGTATGATTATATTTTATTGATATATAAGTGTAATTTTCTGAAATTAAATAGTTAAATGAAATGGTTGTTAGAAATGATAATACTAGATTATCATCTATTGGTTGTCAATATTTCTAAACCATTAACTATTATTGTATGTTATAAGAAGTTGAAAATTTAAAATGATTTGCAAATGAAATGAATTTAAATTAAGAATTTGAGAATTAAATTTTCGGTGTTTTTCAAATTTGGTTTTCAAAGTTTCAAAAATATTTTTGAACGAAAATTGGTTTCAAAGAATTTTAAAAGAAGTAAGTCAGTACTCTCCTCTTTTGTCGCTGGAAAATAATTTCGATGATGACTTCAGCATCATCGACATTCATTTTTGAGTCTCAAAGTAGAGAGACCACGTAGCAGCTTTGCTACACTTTTTTTTTGGAAAATGGATTTGATTTGAATTTTTTGGGTATGATTTGATGTATAATATATATATATATATATATATATATATATATATATATATTCAAAATGGTTTGAAGAGAAACCGGAAATTCAATTCTTAAATTTGATGATTAGTGATTGGTTTTCAATTATTGAAATGAAGCAAAAATTTTGAATAATTAGAGTGTCTAAAATGGGAAGTGAAATTAAAATAACTTGAAACTAGGATAAAATTTATTTGTATAATACTCAATTGCATTCTAATAAACATAGATAACTTACCTGAATTATTTAAAAAGTTAAAATGTTAATGTGAATTGTAATTGAAGGTTATATAAGGGAAAACTTAAGTAATAAATGTTTAAACTAAATTTTTCTTAATAGAAATATTGTAAAATAAAAGGTAAATTTGTATAGTGTTCAATTATATTCTGAAACATTCATAAAACTTACCTAGGAAAAGGTTGAATATAATGAGAATATGTAATTAAATGGTATACAATAATAAATAAGATGTCAAAAAATGAAATTTTGTCAAGAGGATTTACAAACAAAAAAATTGATTGTTATAATAAATGCTATACACTAAATCTATGTTGAAATAAATTGAATAATAAATAGAGATGCTATATAAGTAAATGAATATGAACTTAAGAAAATAAACTGGTAATAAATAAATTATGTTTTGAAAACTGAGTGTGATAAAAAGGTAAAATACAAAGAATAGTTGAAGTTGAAATTTTAAGTGGAATCAACTTAACTGAAGGTAAATGGATAAAATAAATGAGTTAAATAAAATAAATTTTGTTTTGAAAGTGTTAATAAATTGAAAGCAAATCAATCGAATGAAAATATCTTGAATTGAAATCAACCAATTGTGAATATAATGAATATTTATTGATTAAATAAATGGATTTAAACCAAATTAGTTGAATAATTAATCATTTTAAAAACTAATGAAATTTATATGGTTTGAATTAATTGATGTATCTGGTATGTATTTTGATTCTGTCTTTCTTTCTGGTTGCTTCTATTCCCCTATCTCGTTCCTTTTCAGGGACAAAAAGTTTTGAGTGGGGGAGAGTGTAACGACCCGAAAATTTTAATGGTTTTTATAACGTAATTAATTGAATTTTTTTTCATGAAATTTAAAATTTAAAATTTTGCAATGAAAATTTGGTATTTGGAATGCATCTATTTAAACATAGCAAATGGTAAAAAAAATTATTTGATAATATGAAAGTTGGTTCTGTTGTGTAAATTTTAATTTCAATTTAAAATCAGTTAATTTGATGTAAATAAAATATTTTTGAAATCTGAATATTTTTATATAATAAAAATGTAAATTATTTTCTAAGTGAGATGTCGTATTTCGTTTCGCCAAATTTGGACAGCTATAGCCCCATTTATCTTATTTTCGGCGAATTAGCAGCAGTTGGCAACGAATATCGACTTTTAATAGTATGATCATATCCTTGATATCTTAGTACCATTCTGTTCGTCATGTCATGCTGATCTCCGCAGTATATTCATTCCTGTAATTGGACGTCCGATACGCGGCGAAATCGACGTAACAATTAGCCGTATCGGTATCCGTTTTGGTTTAAATATGTATTTTCATTTGTCCATCAGCTGAACAAACAGTCATTTGCCATTATTATACTTGAAAATCCAACTTCTGAATTTTGTTATTCCTATATGTTCAATATATTCTCTGGTCCATTAGTACTCATTCTCTTTCCATTTTCATTGCTCTACCTTCTTTTCGTTTCTGTTCTTCTTATAAAATATATATTAAAACTTTCATATTTAACGTCATATTGCTTGTAACCTGATCCGACTTTTCCTTGCATCCTACTTCTTCCTTTCACTTTATTCTGTCATTTGGTTATATAAAAAAATGAAAGCTTATATATATTATTTTGCTGAAGCTTTACCTGATTCGTGCCCACGCCTCCAACTCTTTATGACCGAAGATCTTTCCCTCATGTCCTTTCCCTCTAGCCTCCGAGTCATCCACAATCAATGGTACAAAAATCAAAATGCGCGACCCCTCTAGACAACGACGACCTCTGCCTCACGCTCGAAGCCATCACGCGAGCATCCACTGCCCTCGTCTACAGCCCACGCACGCCTCCAATTCGCACTCCAGGCTTTCCCCCATGCTCATCACCATCCCACGCTACCAAACCCCCAAATACGCGACAGTCGCGATCGAACTCCGACCATCGAGATTTAATCACGTGAGCCCAAAGACTTGGCCTTGACGAAGTACGAATGCGGCCATACCCCGCGTAGCACTGGCTGATGACGACCCCTGCTTTGTCGACATTGAGCGATTTGATCGCTCTCTTCTCTCTCTGTTTTTTAATAACGAGATGATTTTGTTTGATTCGAACTGAAAAGGAAGAGAGGAGATAAGCTCGCGATTTTAAACCCATCGGCCATTTCTTTTTTTTCTTCTTTTGAATTGAATTCGACTGAAGAGAGACAATGAAAGACAGACGTTCTAAAAGGGACGAGCTCATGATTTTATGAACTGAAAGAATGATAGTTGCGTGTTTAGGAAGGTAAGGTGGCGTGTTTGAATGGAGAAGGGGGCAGATTGGATTTTGATTTGATTTTATATAATTTTATTTAATTATAAAATATCTCGTTTTAGCAACTCAAAATTTCGATCTCCAATCGGGGCATGCCGCTAGGCATTTATAATGTTATACCCCTATTCCGAACGCAATGGAAAAGGTTTCGAGTCCTAACTCAATCGTATGGAGAAAATAGCTTTTTGGACCCAATTATTTATGTTAAATTTTCAATATTAAATTCAACGCGTTTATATACCGTACGGCCAAACGATAACTCCACACGCTACAAAATTTGAAATCCGATAATAATACACTATTACGGATCCAATGGAACTAGTTTCATCGAATTTCGAGACTGTGCCCCGGATTGCTATTTTAACGCGTCAATTAAATCGACGATTTTAAACATTTGCGAAATCGCTTAAAATTCCAGTTTTTAAAATCTTACTAACTAAATTATAAATCCCAAATTCAATATTTAAAACCATTTAAATATTCACCATTAACCGTCGAAAAATCCAGGTCATTACATTCCTCCCCCTTAAAAGAATTTCTTCCCCGAAATTGCTAAGATAGGAAAAATACTTCAAACCCAATACTTATTCAAAACCCACTTAGTGAAAATTCGTTATTTTCACTTTTTAAAATCTTTTAGTTTCAACCATAATGATTAGTTTCTACTTCTAATTCCAAAACCCTTTATTCCAATTACAATTCAAAATCAAATTGTCGTTAACAAAAAATTTCCAAAAATTTTCAAAAAATTTCTAACACCCTAAATTTCCGAATTTTTGTGGTAGAGTCTCTTTTGTACGAAGGACCTTTTGCAATATGACAAGAGAGATAAATATATATACATCGACCCACGCGGTCGGAAACAATATATATATATATATATATATATATCAATATTTATATTTTGTAGTATTTAATCCGAAAGCGTACCTTATTTTTGCGTTTTTAAGCAAGCGGCTTATTTTATTTTGCAATTCGCGCAATCAAAGTCAAGCAATCAGCTCCATGTACCTGTACTTACTCAATTTAAACACGTAAGTACCAAAACATGAAAATTTACTAACATTTCATTCGTTTAACTAGATAAACACATAAATTTCATAACAATGCATTCTAACATATAATCATAAGCATTTATAAGGTTCTGATACTAATTTAATTATTTTCCATCGATCCATATACCATTTCAATCAATTTAAATGATTTACAACTCACTTTACATGCATTCAATTTATTTTTATACCAAGCAAACCCATATCCATTTCAAATTGATTAAAAATCAATTTATTCACATTCTATTTATTCATAGAATTTTATTTACTTTCTGTTTGCGTCGAACAACAATTTTTCTATGCAAATTCGGCGCTATTCATTCAATAAAATAACCATTTAAGCTTATAACTATTTTAAATTGATTCCAAATCAATTTATATTTAATTCTATTCCATTTCAAATTTGTTCAAAATCAATTCACTTAAATTTATTCACAACCACATTCATTATATCCAATCCATTTATTAGGGTCGGAATCATTTCATGCTAATTTATTTATGAACCACTCCATAAATTTATTTAAACCGAGTTTTTATTCAAAATATTTAATTAAGTTAATCCGTTTAGTTTAAATTATTCCAACTATATAACTTAAGTTTGTTTTCATTTCAACCAACTTCCATTTCATTTACTAATTAATTACTTAGTTCATTCATTTAATCCACTCAATTTTAATTCCAAGCTCAAATTTATTCTCGAATTTATTTAATTCATATCCAAGGCCACATTCAATTTATTTACACTTTAAACTGAATTTATTTATAACTTAAGTCATCACTATTTCGATCCATTTCTATTTTATTCGACGATTTTCCAATTATATTTAATTTGCTCACATTTCGTTGAATTTTAATTTATACTCAATTTCCACATTCCATTTCTGATTTTTATTTCAAAAATCACTTCATTAAATTTTCCGGAGTCCCAAATTCATTTTATAATTCAAGTTTGGATTTAATTTCCTTCACCAAAATACCAAATAATTTTATTTTGGGTTTCCTATTTCACTTTTCAATTTTATAAGTCACACAACTTATTTTTCACGTTTCCATTAATTCTATACTCGAACATATTCGTATTTTATTTTTAACTCGAGATTATACATTTGTTTATAGCCTAAGTATATTTTTATTCCATTAATTTCAATTTTTATAAGCTATTCCAATTTACTTATTCACAATTCCAGTTCTTCACTTGAATTTTTTTTCACTAAATTTTTTATACCTATGGTTATATAATTATTTCACAATTCAAAATTCATATTTACTTCAATTCCACATTATTTCAAATCCAATTCAAATTTTATAACTTATAGTTATATAGTCACTTTATAATTCACATTTTCATATTTAATTCAATTCCATATGATCCAAATCCAATTCACTTTTTTATTTAAATTTCAATTCCTTTTAATCAACATTTCAAAACCATACTTGAGTTATTCATACTTAAATTAAATTCTACCCCAAGCAAATTTCATTTTTAATTCGTTCAATTTAATCAAGTAAGAATTCAATTCCAAATTCAAAATTTTCCACTTCCTTACATATATTCATATAACAATTATTATTTCAATTCCCAATAATTTTTTTTAACTTTCCTTAAGTTAAATTCAATTCACACTATTCTACTTTAACTTACTTAAGTTAAAGTTTATTTCTAAAACTCAAATTCCATACTTTTTCTTCCTATTTAAGTCATTTTCAATTTATAAGTTCATAACTTATATCATAATGTTTTTCCAACATTTATACTAAATTACTAGAATTCAAACACCCAGTTTTCTTTTATTTCAAGTCATTTGAAACCATATATATACATATATACAACTCTTTGTTTCAACAAACCATTCCTTGAAATTTTCAACATTCACTTGGTTCCATCCCAAGACAATTTCCCTTCGGGATTTGGCAACACTTGTTTTCACCAAAAATCTCCATATCAATTTACTATGGTTAGCAATCCGTCACTTAGAAGCTCGAAAATGAATACTGATGATGTTGTTCGGTTATCACCAGAATTATTTTCCAGCGACTGAAGTGAGTTCGGTACTATATCACTTCCAAAATCCATTTAAAACAATTTTCTATTCAAAAATATCTCCAAAATAATATTACTATTATTTATTTCAAATACTTTGGAAAATATTTCCAAAATCTTCGGGATTTAATTTTCCAAATTCTAGTTTGAATCCATTTTTAGTTCTTAACTCATCTGTATAATTCATACTTATACAATCTAATTTGGTTTTTATAACTATTCCAAATTTTTAAATCTTATTTTGGTTATATAAAAACAACTAAACACATCAATCTACTATAATAATTTCTAGAAAATTATTCCTTTTATATCAAAATATAATTTGGGTAAAATTATTTCATTTACCCGCTTCAAAACCATAATGTGTTGGTTTACCGTGTTTAAGTGTTTAGAAAATCCTATCAATTTAGTGGCGTCCCACTACTCGAACAGAATTTATATACCATTGAACAGATAAATCAACATAATATAAAACAATTTTATATTCACTAACAAATACGCGTTCATATATATTATTACACTCAACTCATCCTAGAGTACTACTGACTCTATCTCTATTGAGTAATCCCTACCAGAGTCAAGGTTCTCGCTTAACCTTCAACTCTGATACCAAATGCAGCAACCCGACGTTTCGTACCCCTTAGGTTGATAATAATTCTACCTCGCTCAACCCAAAGTGTATGAAAGAGCGAATAAATAAGGGTGAAGAAGGAAAAGGTAGAAAAAAATAGAATAACAACAACAGAATCTCACAATCGTAGTGGAACAAAATATAATATATAATAATAGATTTTAAATACAAGAACTATGTTATTAATGTATATACCATTATCAGAGTACAATATACAACAATCAACTTGGACAGTTTAATAACTTGTCCTCACACGGAATAAAAATCTACGGAAATACGTCTTTACATCCAACTCGTCTCCTGAGCTCCATAGCATCCTATCCTGAATCTGTAATACTCGGTCTGACCCAAGCATTATAATAAAATAACACCCGAGTTAGTCTGGAAAACCAGCGTGAGAAAAACACGCTCAATTTGAATTATTAAAGTTATCAAAACCCTTTAAAAAACAAAGGTATCTTGTAAGACCGCATCACACATAAACACGACGGGTTTTTCCCTTACGATAACCCAAACATTTTATAGAGAATCCAATGATATTATAATAGTCTCTAAATACAAATGCTTATTCAAATAGCCAAAATTGTTATATTAATTAAATTCTAGCATACTAGGCTCTACAAACAAAACCGAAAGGCTCTTATTGGAGAATGGATCTCATACAAATGACTGGGCTACTGGGCTACCGCCCATCACAGTACACCTCTAGAACAGTGTACCGAGGACCATCGCCGGGATCCCTTGCCACACAAGACCGGCTTACCCCTAATCTGGATAGATCGAATATGTTATCACCCCGGGTGTTCCCACCCTTACTATCAAGCGCTCCTTCTTTCATGCACAATCATATACATAATATATATAGATTTCCAAGGACATCTAAAAAAGTGATAACATACCCTACTTGGGGGCGACCCACTTAAAGTTGCTGCATCTCCCATGTTTTAGTCATTCCCAGTTGATGAGGCTTGAGGTAAAGCGTTACCTTTCAAGAAACAATTTTCACTTAGAATGCTCATCGTCCTCCAATGACAATGTTTTGATAGCATTCGTCCATACAAGTTGTCCTGGGTCTGGACAAACCAAATCACCGTCTTCATCATCTTCACGGTATTCATTTGTAACGTTCAAACCGGATCGAAGTGGTTTTCGGATAATTAAATCTTATCCCGGTCTCTTCGAAACGATTAACGAAATTGGCCAATATTGATAGTCGGTTATTTAACTATCAATAAAACATCCAAAAGCAGTCATCTGGCCTTATTATAATTTTCCACAAATATTCTTAAAATATCTTTATAAGATATATAAATTCAACCCTTCCAATATTTCAATATTGGGAATCAAATTCAAATTCTTATATCCTTAACAGGATATTTTCAAGTCATTTTAATACTTAGAATATTTTTCTCGCTTCCAATTATAATTTACCCCTTTGAGAATATTTCTATAATAAAAATCTCGAAGTTAACTATTTTCAAATCCTTTCCATCCAATACTTAGGAATATTTATAAGTATATTTCCTAAGATCTTTTTATCCCAATATTTAGGAAATAGCCCATTTATTTCCTATTCTCACAATTCTTTACAAATTTTATTTGTAAACCCCTTAATATTTCCAAAGTCGAATGCACTTGTCTATATCTCCAAATACCCATTTCTAACTCCTTTTATGAATTTAATTCATTTTCCGAATTTCTCGTATTTTTAACACTTTGGAATTTTTCTTCAAGCTCCAAAAATCCCACTATAAGATTTCTCTTCTAAAATCATACTCGTTTAACAAACTTCGCTTCCAATCTCGAGAGGATTTATAAATAAATTCAATCTTTTAAAACTATATATATATAATAAGTATTTTTAAGGAATAGTAGTTTATTTTTAAAATATGTTTAAGTAAACCAAAACATTCCAAATAACATCGATAACTCATATCCAAATCATTTTTAATAACTAATCAATTTACAAGACTGATTAATAAAATTAGAATTTATTTCAATAAATATTAAATATTATAATAACTAACATTTCAGAATATTCTAATCTAAATAATAGTTAAAATTATATAGCATAGTAATAAAAAATCCCATTTTTACAAATTTTTACTTTCTCGACAAAAAACTATTTTTAAAACCCAATATTGCCAAATTCAGTTTATAAATACCTCTCGATTCGTATCACATCGATTATATCTCAATTTTACCACTATTCTCACATTCAAAAATAAATTCCACTATTTCTTTACTAAAACGATTCCCATAACTCGATATAAATTCACATCATAAACTTATATTCCAACTTATCAACTGATATCATTTTCCTTATTTATAAACATCGTTTATAAATTTATAAACTCCTTTGAGTTTCACTTATTTATAAAACCAATTTTTATTTATAAAATTTCATTTTATAATTCCTTTCCTTAATAAATCTCATTTTAATTTCAAATCTATTTTTAATATCGATTCCAACTCCTTCCCATACTTTCAAAATATCATTTTCAAATTCCTTTATATAATTTTACTCAAAAACCTCTATTTAAACAAATTTTCGAATAGTTAAATATAACCCAAATCAAATTATATTTTTTTTTCATTCCACTTAATTTCCTTTAAAAAAATCCAAATTTCCTTATAAATATTTTAATATTTAAAATCTCCTTTTTAATTCCTTAAATTTCAAAAATTACAATTTATGGTATTTAAAATACCAAATTTAAGGTCCGTGCTATTATAGCATTTAATAATTCAATATCGTAGCAATAATCTATAATAGATTATTCACACTAATCATATATCACTATATATGAAAATTAATCAAAATTTTTAAGGAATCCAGTTGGATCCCTCCAACCTATTTCTCTACATCCACAGATGTTAATCAACAATAAAAATACCAATCCCACTTCGAGGGGGATATCGCAGTATTTAGGGTCATCCGCTATTATACGGGGCGCATAGGGTCTCATCCGCTATAATGTGCAGGAATATCACTCCAAATACTATTATATATATATATATATATATATATATATATATACGTACACACTACCATATATATTATAATATCATTCAATAGATAATTAATTCAAATAAAACATCCAGAATTAATTTTAACTATAAAAAATTAAAATCTAGCAATCCAAATAGACTGAGATTTACTTACCTAGATTTTATTTACAATCCATTCCAATTTTATTTCGTATCCTACATCATCACGGATCCAATGCAAAAATCCACACTCGAATTCGACCTCGTATAAGCAATTTACGAATTTTATAAGATTCGATTAATCGAACAATTAATTTCTAATTAATTAATTAAATCAGCTAATGGAAATGTTAATTACCTTCATTAATGAAACACGCTTCTTTTTCCCAATTGCTGAAACGTACGCATGCCATCATCCACACGTCACGACATCGACCTACCACACCCATCACTGTTTTGCTCGCGACCACATCCATCGCATGTGACCTCATACCTGCCGCCGACTGCCCACGATAGCCCACGCCCATCACCAACGTCGCTGCACCCCTTCCATTGCTGCGCCGCCATAGCTGAGCCATTCACAGCCAACAATATAAAAATCAAAACGCGCGACCCCTCTAGACAACGATGACCTATGCCTCACGCTCGAAGCCATCACGCGAGCATCCACTGCCCTCGTCTACAGCCCACACGTGCCTCCAATTCGCGCTCCAGACTTTCCCCCATGCTTTTCACCATCCCACGCCACCCAAACCCCCAAATACGCGACAGTCGCGATCGAACTCTGACCATCGTGATTTAATCGCGTGAGCCCAAAACCCCAGCCTTGACGAAGTACGAACGCAGCCATACCCCGCGTAGCATAGGCCGATGACGACCCCTGCTTTGTCGACGTCGAGCGATTCGATCGCTCTCTTCTCTTTATATTTTATTTTATAACGAGATGATTTCGTTTGATTCGAACTAAAAAGGAAGAGAGGAGATAAGCTCGCGATTTTAAACGCAGCGACCATTTCTTTTTTTTCTTTTGAATTGAATTCGACTGAAGAGAAACAATGAAAGACAAACGTGTTCTAAAAGGGACGAGCTCATGATTTTATGAACTAAAAGAATGAGAGTTGCATGTTTAGGAAGGTAAGGTGGCGTGTTTGAATGGAGAAGGGGGCTGATTGGATTTCGATTTGATTTTATATAATTTTATTTAATTATAAAATATCTCGTTTTAGCAACTCAAAATTTCAATCTCCTATCGAGGTGTGCCGCTAGGCATTTATAATGTTATACCCCTATTCCGAACGCAATGGAAAAGGTTTCGAGTCCTAACTCGATCGTATGGAGAAGATAGCTTTTTGGACCCAATTATTTATATTAAATTTTCAATATTAAATTCAACGCGTTTATATACCGTACGGCCAAACGATAACTCCAAATGCTACAAAATTTGAAATCCTACAATAATACACTATTACGGATCCAATAAAACTAGTTTCGTTGAATTCCGAGATCGTGCCCTGGATTGCTATTTTAACGCGTCGATTAAATCGACGATTTTAAACATTTGTGAAATCGCTTAAAATTCTAGTTTTTAAAATCTTACTAACTAAATTATAAATCCCAAATTCAATATTTAAAACCATTTAAATATTCACCATTAACCGTCGAAAAATCCAGGTCGTTACACTTAGGCATCTGATTATGTCTATGCAATCTATTGGTCTCCCTTGATTAACAAGAGAATTAGTAAATTAGAAGGGTGGGATAATAATCTATTAGCAACAACAGGGAGAGGAAAGTTAATACATAGTACAATAATTCCAACTGTTATCTTTTTGCTTCTTATATATCATCTACCAATGTCAGTGTTGAAAAAATTGATCAAATGTGTGCTAATTTTTTCTGGAAAGGCAAACTACACAAGATATCATGGGATACACTATGCAAGCCTAAATTCGAAGGGGGTTTTAGGTCTAGTAAATTTGTTTATCTTAATAACCTTGCTAGAGTTAAACTACTATGGAATTTGCTTACAACAGAATCTCTTTAGTCCAGATGTATGAAGAACAAATATTTATCAAAAGAAAATTTTTGCGTCTTGCCAATCAAGAACAACTACTCAGATACTATGAAATCTATACTACGATAGCGTTATATATCATGTAAAATTATGGCTCAAGTAGTTGTTAATGGGAACACACTGATTTATGGTTCAACCCATGGATAAACCATAAATCCTTAGTAGATTTAATTGGATGGAGTAGGGTTTGTATTAGCAGTACTACTAATTATACAGTTAGCCATATCATACGTGATCGAGCACTATAGCCTTAATTATTGCAAGGGACTAGGGAAATATTAGCACTTATAAATTAGGTGAAATTATTTTCTAATCAACCTCAAAACTACTGGCAAATTGTACAGTAGGATAAATTTGTGTTTTCAAAGGTTTGGAATGAAATTTGGCAACACACAGAGGAAAATATTGAATTTAACCTGATTTGGCCTAACAAAACAGCTAGAAAATTTTTGTTTACTACATATATGGCATGCTTGGGGTCATCTAGCTACAGCAGATCGTTCGGCAAATTGGGGGCCGCCTATCGATACACAATGTGTTGTATGTTATAATCACATTGAAAACCATCAACATTTATTTTCTAAGTGTGATTTCAGTACTTATCTTGGAGATTCCATGATGATGAAATTGGATGCTCAACCAGAACTACCATGCACTCTGCAGTAGCATATTGTGAATCTCAGATGTAGTTTTTGCAAGCTTTCGGTGATATAGGACTTGGCTTACGTTTCGACTTCAACCTTAATCCACCATATATGGCTTGAAAGAAATAGTAGAGGGTTTGAAAGGAGGACTTGTTCAATGGAGCAAAGATGTAAGCTTTTGGAAATAGACATTTAGCTATAGATAATTCGACATTTTCGACATTGGAGAATTTCTACGAAAGAAAGGGAGCTTTTGCTTTGATGGGTCATTGAGCTTGATGATACTGGTTAATGCGACGCTTTACTTAGTAGGGTTTCATACTATTAGTACCTAAGATATTGGTTTTGATGACAATAACTTTAGGAAATCGTATAAAATATAAATACTAATGATTAGATATATAGTATAAAGTGCAGGATATTAGACAGAGGATGAATTAAGAAGACAATACAGTATCAAGTAAAGATTGAAGAGACTCAAGAGCTATAGAATGAAGACTCATGAGTATTGAAGAGTTCAAGATTTCAAGATATTCCAGATAAGTTGTAGAGTCATAGATTAATGTGAAAATTCTGATAGCTCTCTCTATCATCTCTCTCTATTTTTAATTAAGTTTTAAATATACTTTTCAAAACAACTTTTAAATAGTTTTCAATTTCTTATACTTATAAAAATTATTTTAAGTTTTTGATATTTTACTAAGTTATTGTTTTTATTATATTATAATAGTTTTCAATTTCTTATACTTATAAATATTATTTTAAGTTTTGATATTTTACTAAGTTATTGTTTTTATTAAATTATGACTTATATTGGTTTGTTTTTCAAAAATCTTATCATATAATTTTACTCAAGTATTATTATGATTTAAAAGTGTATAAATTATATTTAAGCATCTTTACAAAGTATCAAATTATTTTACAAAGCAATACATTTTCAAAATAATATTTTAAAGTGTTTTTCAAAATTACAAAGAGTAAGTCGACATACTCTACCCCTATATGTCGACATACTAGCCGTGATTTTCAAAAATCAAATTTTAAAAGAAGTGTATATTCGTCATATCTCTTGACGAACAGACATGATCGTTATTCCTCTATAAATACTTGTCTTCCCAACAAATTCAATAATCAATTTTCATTCTTCTTCTCTCCTCCTTATCCTCTTTTATTTTTTAAACAAAAATATAACCATACTCTGCCGAATTTCAACCAAAATCAAACTCAATCAACATTAGTTTGATTCTCTATCATTTGTTCTTTGATTTCTATCATCTCTCTCACTCCATCAAAATCAAAGTAATATTCAAGAGTTATAGGATCATTTGTAATCAAGATCGAAGATCTAAGTCTATAAAACTCTATCAAATCAAATCGCTATACTTGTGGGTGAGATTGTAGCCAGTAAATCAATTGGGTGTGCTTAGTAGCCCGTAAATCTAGTGGGTGTGCTTGTAGCTCGAAAATCAAGTGACTCTACCCAGAGGTCGGGATTCTAGAGGGTGTGCTCGTAGCCTTGAAATCGAGATTGTATTTGTATTTACTAGTTGAAAAGAAATCCGTACAAGGAATTGTGCGGGACTGGATGTAGGATAATTTTGTACCGATATAAATTATGGTGTGTTCTTTCCTTTTACTTTTACTGCATTTACTTTTGTCTGTGTTTTTATTCTGTGAATAATAATTGCATAATCCTAAGTATTATTTCAAAAAAATTCAAAAAAGATTCAAATAAATTAGAAAACATTATTCACCACCCTCTAGTGTTAATTTAGCCTTAAGATCCATATTCCACAATCTAACATTTGGTATCAGAACGTTGGTTTCCAAAGTATTCATAATCTGATTTTTGAAATTTTTTTATGGCATTCTTTAATATTATTTTTAACACTATTTTCGAAAGATAATTTGTAAATCATCTTACAATGTTTCATAGATTTGCATATATTCATTATGAAAAGTCACATGATCTATTGAAAAGGAATGAACTGTAGGAATAGATGTGTAACATGGCTTTTGATGAATAAACATCTGATAATCAGACACTACAGATCAAAAAGGATAAATGGATATTGGATAGTGGTTGTTCAAGGCACATGACTGGAATTCCGGAGATGTTGAAAGATACAGTTTACAAAGATGGAGGATCAGTCAATTTCGATGATAATTCTAAAGGACATGTGATTGGCATCGACAATGTCGGTAATTCTAAAACTTCTACTATTTCCAATGTTTTGTTAGCTAGGATTTTAAAATATAATCTATTAAGTACTAGTCAGTTGTGTGATAAAGGTTTTAAAATTAAATTCATAAAAGATAAATGTCACCTTGAAGATAATGAGTCAAACATTATCTCTGAAGGTATTAGGAAACAGAACATTTATATATTAAATATGAAAATCTCAAATGATAACTTCTGTCTTTTGGCTAAAACAAGTGACCCTTGTATTTGACATAAAATATTTGGTCATTTAAATTTCAAACTTATTTTTGAAATTACTAAACATGATTTAGTTAGAGGTATTCCCACAATAAACTTGAAAGTTAATAATCTATGCGATGTGCGTCAATTAGGTAAACTTAGAAAAAGCTCATTTAAATCAAAAGTTATGATCTCTACTTCTCATCCCCTTGAACTTCTTCACTTAGATCTTTTTGGTCCCTCCCAAATACAATCTATAAATCATAGTATATATGTATTTGTAATCATAGATGACTATTCTAAGTTTATGTGGATGATTTTCTTAAAACTTAAAAGTGATGCTTTTGAAATGTTTAAGATCTTTGTAAAATGAACTCAAAATCAGATGTCCAGAAAAATTAAAACTATTCGAAGTGATCGTGGTGGAGAATTCAAAAATGAAAATTTCGAGAATTTCTTAACAAGAAAAGTATAACCTATAATTTTTCATTTCCAAGAACACCATAACAAAATAGAGTAGTAGAACATAAAAATAGAACAATTCAAGAGTGTGCTAGAACTATGCTAAATGATTGAAATTTACGTAAGAATTTTTGGGCTGAGGCAGTTGGTACTGCATGTCATATATTAAATAGAATTTTAATAAGATCATTAACTAAGGAAACTCCTTATGAACTATTTTATAATAAGAAACCTAAAGTATCATATTTTAGATTTTTTGGTAGTAAATATTCTATTTTAAATACTAAAGATAATTTAGATAAAATTGGTGCTAAATTAGATAAAGGAATTTTTATTGGATATTCAAATAAAAGTAAAGCTTATAGAGTTTTTAATACTGGAACTAATACTATTGAAGAGACATTACATGTCTCATTTGTTGAAAATTTTAAAAGTTATAATCAAAATATTGATGAAGAAGAAAATATTGATAACCCAAATAAAATTAGAATTAATGAGAATACAAAAAATGAGAATAATAATAATTCTGAAAATTCATATCCAAATAAAAGAACTAGATACTTAAGAGATCATCCTCTAGAAAATATACTTGGAAACATTGAATCTGTTGTTAAAACTAGAAATCAATTAAACAAAATGAGAAATATTGCTTTTATTTTCAACTATTGAATCTAAAAATCCAAAGGAAGCATCAACTGATGATTCATGAATTCTTGCTATGCAAGAGGTATTGAATCGATTTACTAGAAATGATGTATGGGAATTGATCCCAAAACATGAGGATAAGTCTATAATAGGAACTAAATGGGTATATAGGAATAAAATGAATGAACAAGGATAGGTTGTAAGAAATAAAGCTCGATTAGTTGCACAAGGTTATTGTCGAGAAGAGGGTATAGACTTTAATGAAACCTTTGCACTCATAGCAAGATTAGAGGCTATAAGAATCTTACTTGCTTCCGCTAACCATAATAATTTCAAGTTATACCAAATGGATGTTAAAAGTGCATTTCTAGATGGATTTATTAAAGAAGATGTACATGTAGAACAACCTCCACTTTTTGAAGATGAAAAATTAACTAATCATGTTTACAAATTAAAGAAGGCTTTATATGGTCTAAAACAGCCTCCTAGAGCTTGGTAAGATAGACTTAAATCATATTTATTACAATCAAACTTTGAAATAGGCAAAGTGGATAGTACTCTGTTTATTAAAAGAAATAAAAAGTTATTCAATTAATACAAATATATGTAGGTGATATTATTTTCGGATCTACCAACGAAAATTCAAATAAAGTATTTTCAAAAATAATGACTAAGGAATTTGAAATGAGTCATATAGGAGAACTAAATTATTTTCTAGGATTACAAATTAAACAACTAAGTATTGGAGCCAAGACAAATATGTTAAAGACTTAGTTAATAAATTTTGGATGTCAAATACAAGTGGTAAACCAACTCCAATGGCAGCTACTGAAAAATTAAATAAAGAAGAAAATTCAAAAGACATAGATAAAAAACTATATAGAGGAATGATTGGATCACTACTCTATATAACTGCTAGTAGACTTGATATAATGCATAGTGTTTGTCTCTGTGCAAGATATCAATCCTAACCTAAATAAACTCATTTAAAATCCGTAAAACAAATTTTAAGATATGTTAATAACACACTAGACTATGGACTTTTTTATCCAAAAGATGACTCCTTTGAACTAATTTCATATAATGATACTGATTATGCTGGTTGTAAATCAGACCGAAAAAGTACAAGTGAAACTTGTCACTTTTTAGGACACTCTCTGGTTTCCTGGTTTAGTAAAAGTAAAATACTATCTATCTGTCTACGACAGAAGCAGAATATATTTCAACAACATTAGCATGTTCTCAGATTATTTATATGCAACAAACTTTAAGAGATTTTGTTTTAAATTTTCCTAAATCACCAGTTTATTGCGATAATACGAGTGCGATTAAACTATCTGAAAATCCAACTCATCATGCTAGAACTAAGCATATTGATATAAGACATCATTTTTAAGAGATAATGTAAGTAAAGAAATACTATCACTTGAATTTATAAATACTGAAAAGAAAATAGCTGATATATTAATTAAACCATTGAATCAAACATCATTTACTAAGTTAAGAAGAGAACTAGGAATTTGTTCTATAACGACCTGGATTTTTAGCTATCTGTTATTAGAATAATTAACTAATTTTAAACATTGAAATATTAATTTTTTTTAAGTCGAATAACAAAAAATTTCTGATATGGAGAATATCTGAATTTATGAATTTTGAAAGCTATACTAAATTTTCAAACGCTAACTATTGAATATGATAAAAATTTGAATTCAAGAATAGTTCCATCGTGTCTGGAATAAGAGTATTTAGTGTAGAACGTTGAGCACGCATGACACGTTGGCACTAGAGATATTTTACCGCGAATGACTCGACGCGATGCTTGAAGAAAATATGTATATATTTATACATATGGATGCTTCACCGTTTCAAACTTATGATAAATTATGTATATACATACATATATATATAAGCTTTATGATGGCAAACATAAAATCAAGCATGCAGAGATCAAATCAACCCATAAAATATCTAATCGAGCCCACAATAGTTGAAAAAAAAAGAAAAAAATGATGAAGCCTAAACCTATCAGCCACCTTATTGTTCTACTGTTTTCTTTCCTTCTCTTATATATATATATACACACTTGTTCACTTGTAAAAAAAAGTATTACAGACATTAAGTTAAAAAGAAGACTGAGTTGTTTAAAAGCTTAGAGGGAGCGATCAGGCAGTTGTTCATCCATTTGATAACATGAGTAAAACACTTTAGATTTGTTTACTGGTTATCATATATATATATATATATATATAACTGTGATTTTGGATTGAATCTTTGATATATGTAAAGTGTTCATATGTTTGTGATGTGAATATGTATATGTATATTTGGGTTAGACATTATCAATTCCAACAACACTGTTCTTCTTCCACAAAGCTTCTATGTACATGTTTTTTTTGTTAAAAATAGCTTAACTTTCCACTTTGAAAACCAATATCTAAACATCCACTGAGTTTTAAATCTTGATTCCAAAACGAAAGTCCTTTTTTTATAGTATAGAATATTTAAAATTAATTTCACTTAATTTCATCAAGCATTGAGATAGTAAACCTCATGTAACAGTAAGTGGTTTGGTTATGGACGAGTTTCAACCATCGTAATTTATTCAATGGATTATAAGGTTGGGATTGTAGTCGAAAAACATGATTTTTAAGAATAGTTTGGAAATTTCTAGTGTCGTGTGGAGGAGGAATTAGGAGATGAACGAAGTTGGGCGTAACGTAAAATTCCAGCAATCGAGGTGATTTCACGTCACGGCATTTAGCGTGGAGGAGGATGGGATGATGGTGCATCTAGGAGAAATGCCGCGGTGATTTTTAGTTGCGTGAATAGGCGAGATGAAGTCGAACTAGGGTTTTAGGGTGTTATGTTGTGATCTCGAAATTGTGGAAAATGGTGATGAAAAGATAGGGTAAGAAGCATGCACATAATGGGGAAATGGTGGAGGAGATGATGTCGGAGTTAGGGGTAAAGTCTGGTGATGGACGGTGGTCTGTGATGATGTGGCGAGGTGATTTGGTGGCATGGTCTTTGTTCCAGTTTTTAGGTGAGCTTTTCAATTTTCGAATCGAGTGTTTGTTTTCGTTTTCAGGTGCGTAGGCGAGTCACAGTTGTTCTAGGCGACGTGCGTGGTGGATCAGTGGCAAGATTAGATGGTCGGAGGCGATGTGCATGTGCACACATTTCGTGTATTCGAACATAAGAGAGTAGAGAAGGAACTGGAAAGAAACTCGAAGGAGAAGAAGGTTTGTTTGGGCCGGTTGGTTTTGGTTCGTATGGGCCATGTTTGAATTATTTGGGTTGGTTGGTTTAAAAGTAAATTTAATAAATTATTATATTTAATAATCTTTAAATTTAAAACATTATTTCTTCTGCATTTCTAATCCAATTGACGCACAGATTTTTTCGTCGGGATCCTATCGTCAAGTACTTGCATCTGGAGTAATATTGTCAAGATTTCTGCAATATAAAATTTTAATATTTATAACAATTGAAGTGAATAAATAAGTAATTTCTTATTTAATTAATTATACGTTAATTTATAAATTAATTATTAATGGACTGTTTAATTTTGTTTAACTAAGAATAAATCATTTTATAAACTTCTTGGTTGATAAGTAATTGAATTGAATTTTATAAACTATAAACTATAAACTTCTTTGTTGAATTAAATTGGATTGAGTGTGGTAAATTGGACATTTTTTTAGCGGAAATAAATCACCGTTCCGCTAATTAAATTAATTGGACCCTGTTTAGCAGAATAAGTCATCGTTCTGCTATTATTAATTGAATAAGTTAAATTTGGACATTTATTTAGCAGAAATAAATTCTGTTCTACTATTACATTAGTGTGAACACTTAATTACATTCTAATGGACTAGTATTGGATCGGTGTTGTATTAACAATTGCTTGTTAATTATGGATTTAATTTACATATATGGTGTTATGTAAATAACTGGATTATAACTTGGATAGTTAATGGAATTAATGGTGACTTGATTAAGTACCATTGGAGTTATTAAGCATCTTTCCAGATTTGGAAGTTGATTTTTGAATTAAAATTATTGTAAGGATAATTATTATTTATTAATGAGGTTTTAAAGATAATTATTATTTATTAATAATGTTTTAAAGATAATTAATAATTATTTAATGATGATTTAGAGTTAATTATTTTATGATTCTTAAAAGTTATTTAATATTGTTTAATTATTTTTCAAATTTACTTAAATATTTAAAATGTTTAAATTATATATTAATTATTTATTTAAGGTTACTTTGTAGTAATTTGATTTAAAAGTTAATAATTATTATTTTAAGGGTTAATTAGTATTAAAATATTATTATTTCAAAGATAATTTGTTCATGTAGGATAGAGACGTAATCATAATTTATTATTGGAGTCCATGTAGGATTCCATAATTTATTTTGGAGATGGTGCGTGAGCTGGAAGCCAGACGTGGCCTCATCAGCCGAAATGACTAAAACCAGAGATAGGATGCGTTGCCCAGGGGCCTAGTTAACCTATGAGGGTGTAGTCGCCTCTCTTTCTAGCAAGTCCCTATCGCTTATTTTATGCATGCTGGGAGCGATTCACTCGGCCTAGGTGGCCAATTATGTATTTCCTATGTACCTCGGCTAGACAGGTACTAACCCTCGGAAGGATAACTCTGATCCTTATGCAGGAGAACTGTTCTGGAAGTACTGAGTGCACCTCCGTGGAAATCCTACACAATTAGCGAACGAGCCTTATCGAATTTTGATTTTTATGACTAGTATCGTTGTGATGTACACAACACAAGCATCGCAGCTACTTGTTATTATTACTTTGGCGATTAGACACTATTATAATATCAGATGATTTTCTGTAAAAGAGTTTTGGTTATCGTAAGGTAAAAACCCATCCATGTTTATGTGTGGTATGGTCTTACGAGATACCTTTGTTTTGAAAGGTTATTAAACTTTAAGAATTAAGTTGATTGTGTTTCTCATGCTGGTTTAACCAGACTAACCCGAGCGTAGTTTTTCCTAAATGCTCGGGTTAGACCGAGCATATTTCCAGGTTTAGATGGATATTTGGAGCATCGGGAGGGAAGCTGGAGACCCAGAGACGTATTCACATAGATGATTATATTTCCGTTGCTTACATTGTCGTATATTATTCAGCAATTTTTTAGGGCAGGTTGTTATAACTGTCCGGTTGAAATAGGTTAGTGTACTATGATTGATGTTTGTATATATAAAATTACAGTTTTGTTTTTGTGTAAAGATTTGTTATATAATATAGATTATTCATTCCGCTATGAGATTCTGTGATGTTTAGTTTCTTCTTATCTTCATTCTTCTTTCTTTTCCCTAACTTCCGCCTTTCCATTCAATTTGAACTGGACATGTGTGGTATTTTGTCAGTTTAAACTGTATGGAAAAGTGGGTCGTTATAACTTGGTATCAGAGTTGAAGGTTAAGCGAGAACCTTGGCTTTGGTGGGGTAAAACTCATTAGAGATAGGGTAAGTGACACCCTAGAATGAGTTTGAGAGTGTGTGTGTGTGTCTATATATATAAGAGCGCGTATTTGTTAGTGATATAAAAAAAATTTGTATTGTGTTGTTTGTTCTGTTGAGTGGCTTAAGAATTCTGGTTGATGCGTTTGGCCAACGTTATCGATAGGGGTTTCCTAAACACTCGAACAAGACCAATTGACATAGTATTATTTTAAAATGGGTAAATGAAATAATTTTACCTGAAATATATTTTATATATAAAGGAATAATTTTTCATAGTTTTTCTGATTGTGCTTGGTTGTTAGGAAAGATAATATTCCATCATTATCATCTAGGTTTGATCAGTCATGCTCGACCATTTCTGAGCATCGACTATTATCCATAAATCTATCTTGAATCTTCCTTTTTGAAACCTGGGTTGGGTAGATAGGAATTTCGGGAACATTGAAACAAATACCTTGTGAATTGAGTTTCACAATTTGAATATAAGGTGTTCGTTGATAATGTTCGGTTAAAACCTGATTTTTAAGGGTTGTTTATTTAAAAGAAAATTTAGAATATTTTGGAACAAATATTCTGGAAATGACTGAATATTAAAGTTGGTTGTATTTGATTGGGGTTTTATAAAAGAAGTTTATTAAAAGAAAAACTTAAATATTTCTGGAATAAATACTTGAAAGAAGATTATATAAGGAAGCTATCATATTTTCACAATAAATATTTGAAAATGATTTCCTTTAAATGGGAAAAAGAAATAATTATTTTAATTGAGTTTAGAGTAAATGATGTTGGAAATGGTAATAATAGTTTACTAAAATATATTTGAGTATAAATATCTCCGAAAAGTAATTTTGGGGGAAAATGGGCATTTCTTTGGATTGGTTCGGGAAATGAGTTATGATTTGTTTTGTGACGATCAGAATAATCTTCTAAGTGACGTTCGGATGTTTTCCTAGGCGAACGGTATTGTGCACTTAGTAAATTATTCTCTTTGTCATTGTACGGTCGGAGCGAGTTCGAATCCGAACAAATCCAAAACAAATTGGAATTGGATATTTTGTTGAAATATTTCGCTAGAAATATATTTATGATATTGTTTCAAAATGGATTTGAAGAAAAGAAGTAATTTTAGTTAACTAGTTCGAGTGGCTCGAAAATAACTAAAATGGGTAGGAGATACGTTCGAATGGTAAACGTTCTCTTGAGTATTATCCTTCTAGTAAGAGAATATACGATACTGTTTGGTAATACCCAGTTCCTTAGTATAATTTTGGGGTTACTCGGGCTATATGTATATATATTTTCTATGGATTAAAATATATAGGATTATTTCAAAGAAGTGTTTTGAATGAAAACTGGGTATTTAAAATTCTTAAGTTAATTCAGAATAAGGATTTAAAACTAATGGTTGGGTATACCCATAGGGTATGTTAAATAATTTTATAAGTTTTACAAATTAAGCAATTTTTATGAAAATGTTTTTCATAAATAATTTACTAGTAATATAATTAGTATTAGAGATAACCAATTAAATAAGTGTGTGAGATGGGCATAGATTATTTCCCTTTCCCATATAGTTTTGATCTGATATTTGAGTTCAAGGCTCTGAGCTGTTTCACACCATTCCGAATAAGGATCTATTACTCGATTTTTGATGGTGAGTACTTGATGAGGATTTTTGGTATGGAACCAAGGTTTTCTATCATAGTTACAGCTATGCAATGAGAGCAGAGGTTCCTAATCAAGGAGCCTGATCAGAGTCCGCACTAAAGAATCGGGTGAGTGATACTGGTTTGGAAGTGGAGTCATGTATTCGAGTAGTGATCGAATCAGATTCTGTATATGAATGATCTATGGACATCATGTGGGCTTATGAACAACATTGAATATGCTTGTACTGGAATTTTGGGGACGAAATTCTTTTAAGAGTGGAGGAATGTAACGACCCGGATTTTTAGCTATCTGTTATTAGAATAATTAACTAATTTTAAACATTGAAATATTAATTCTTTTCTCTTGTTTCTCATGTATCTCCTTATTTATGCTTGTAATGCTTTTTACATGTTATAAATAAAAAAGGTAGGGGCCCTTTTAACCTCGCTGGTTTTGCCAAAAAAATATCAATTTTTTTAAGTCGAATTACAAAAAATTTTTGATATGGAGAATATCTGAATTTATGAATTTTGAAAGCTATACTAAATTTTCAAACGCTAACGGCTGAATATGATAAAAATTTGAATTCAAGAATAGTTCCATCATGTCCGGAATAAGAGTATTTAATGTAGAACGTTGAGCAGGTACGACACGTTGGCACTCGAGATATTTTCCCGCGATTGACTCGACGCAATACTTGAATAAGATATGTATATATTTATACATATGGAAGCTTCACCATTTCAAACTTATGATAAATTATGTGTGTGTGTATGTGTGTGTGTATATATATATATATATTTATTTATTTATATAAGCTTCATGATGGCAAACATAAAATCAAGCATGCAAAGATCAAATCAGCCCACAAAATATCTAATCGAGCCCACAATAGTTGAAGAAAAAATAGAAAAAAATGATTAAGCCTAATTCTATCAGCCACCCTATTGTTCTACTATTTTCTTTCCTTCTCATACACACACACACACACACACTTGTTCACTTGTAAAAAAAGGATTGAGAACATTAAGTTAAAAAGAAGACTGAGTTGTTCAAAAGCTTAGAGGGAGAGATTAGGCAGTTGTTCATCTATTTGATAACAGTGAGTAAACCACTTTAGATTTGTTTACTGGTTATCATATATATATATATATATATATATATATATATATATATATCCATATAACTATGATTTTGGATTGAATCTTTGATATATGTTTGTGATGTGAATATGTGTATGTATATTTGGGTTAGACATTATCAGTTCCAACAACACTGTTCTTCTTCCACAAAGCTTCTATGTGCATGTTTTTTTTGTTAAAAATAGCTTAAATTTCCACTTTGAAAACCAATATCTAAACATCCACTGAGTTTTAAATCTTGATTCCAAAACGAAAGTCGTTTGTTTTTTAGTATAGAGTATTTTAAAATTAATTTCATTTAATTTCATCAAACTTTGAGAGACTAAACTTCATGTAACAGTAAGTGGTTTGGTTATGGACAAGTTTTGACAATCATAATTTAATCAATGGATTATATGGTTGGGATCGTAGTCGAAAAACATGATTTTTAAGAATAGTTTGGAAATTTCTAGTGTCCTGCGGAGGGAGGAATTGGGAGATGAACGAAGTTGGGCGTAACGCAAAATTCTGGCGATCGAGGTGATTTCACGTCATGGCGTTTGGCGTGGAGGAGGATGGGACGATGGCGCATCTAGGAAAAATGTTGCGGTGATTTTTAGTTGCGTGAATAGGCGAGACGAAGTCGAACTAGGGTTTTAGGGTATTATGTTATGATCTCAGAATTATGGAAAATGGCGATGAAAAGAGAGGGTAAGAAACATGCGCATAAGGAGGAAATGGTGGAGGAGATGATGGCGGAGCCAGGGGTAAAATCTGGTGATGGACGGTGGTCTGTGATGATGTGGCGAGGTGATTTGGTGGCATGCTCTTCTTTCCAGTTTTTAGGTGAGCTGTTCGATTTTCGAATCGAGTGTTTGTTTTCGTTTTCAGGTGCGAAGGTGAGTCGTAGTTGTCGTGGGCGACGTGCGTGGTGGATCGGCGGCAAGATTAGATGGTCAAAGGTGATGTGCATGTGCACACATTTCATGCACGTTTTGTGCATTCGAACATAAGAGAGTAAAGAGGGGGCTGGAAAGAAACTAGAAGGAGAAGAAGGGTTGTTTGGGCCGGTTGGTTTTGGTTCGTATGGGCCGTGTTTGAATTATTTGGGTTGGTTGGTTTAAAAGTAAATTTAATAAATTATTATACTTAATAATCTTTAAATTCAAAACATTATTTCTTCTTCATTTCTAATCCAATCGACGCGTAGATTTTTGCGTCGAGATCCTATTGTGAAGTACTTGCATCTGGAGTAATATTGTCAAGATTTCTGCAATATAAAAATTTAATATTTATAACAATTGAAGTGAATAAATAAGTAATTTATTATTTAATTAATTATATGTTAATTAATAAATTAATTATTAATGGACTGTTTAATTTTGATTAACTAAGAATAAATCATTTTTTAAACTTCTTGATTGACAAGTAATTGAATTGAATTTTATAAATTATAAACTTCTCTGTTGAATTAAATTGGATTGAGTGTGGTAAATTGGACAGTTGTTTAGCAGAAATAAATCACTGTTCCGCTAATTAAATTAATTGGAGCCCGTTTAGCAGAACAAGTCATTGTTCCGCTATAATTATTTGGATAAGTTAAATTTGGACATTTATTTAGCAGAAATAAATTCCGTTCTACTATTACATTAGTGGGAACACTTAATTACATTCCAATGGACTTGTATTGGATAGGTGTTGTATTAACAATTGCTTGTTAATTATGGATTTAATTTACATATATGGTGTTATGTAAATAACTGGATTATAACTTGGATAGTTAATGGAATTAATGGTCACTTGATTAAGTACCATTGGAGTTATTAAGCCTCTTTCCAGAGTTGGAAGTTGATTTTTGAATTAAAATTATTGTAAGGATAATTATTATTTATCAATGAGGTTTTAAAGATAATTGTTATTTATTAATAACGTTTTAAATATAATTAATAATTATTTAATGATGATTTAGAGTTAATTATTTTATGATTCTTAAAAGTTATTATTATTTTAAGGATTAATTAGTATTAAAAATATTATTATTTCAAAGATAATTTGTTCAAATATTAATATTGTTTAAAAATAATATATTATATAATAAACGGTTATCAAAGAGTATTTTCCTAAATTAAACTTGGAAATTTATATAGAAACTTTATAAGCATTATTTTGAAAATAAAGATTTCGGGAAGTAATGGTATATTTTCATAGCGTAATTCAAGAGGCAGAGACCGCCTACAATATGTTATGTTTTCGCTGGGATGGCGACGTAACCATTGTGCAAACAACGATCAATGATTGATTGCATGGCAGAAATCGAGAGGCAGAGATTGCCTAAGTTAAGTTTGGATTTCTGTGGGATAGAGACGTAATCATTGAGCTGCGATCCATGATCGATACCAAATGGTACTTTCCGAATATACTTATATATATATATATATTTCTTAGAAGTTTTCAAGTATTTTTTAAAGGAATGGTTTGTGAATATACTTATTCCGGCGAGATAAGTATATGTCTGTTTTTGATAAAGAGATTTAATTTATTGAAATTGAATTAAATAAGGCTTAGTGATTTCATTGGGAAATAAAAACTTTGATTGAATGTTTGTTTATTTAATAGTTAAATAACCGACTATCAAATCTTGACCCAAATATATAATCCTTCTTGATTTTGGTGGTAGGGAAATGGTTTCCTACTTAACACCGAAGGATATTAACTCTGGAAATATTTAGGAGAAATGCGAGAATTATATGGTATGATTACCATCGGGTTGCTATACTATACGTATAAACTTATGGATCTTCTAGGACAAATGATAACGAGATCCATCCACTTAAACGGTTAGGGGCTGATCCCCGATCTTATGTATTGTCATATTATTTCATAAAGAACCGGTATTGAGCATTCCGGAAAGGTGACGAATGGTTTTTTGAGCACCCAGGAAACGGAGAGTACTCGTAAGAGATGACTCGAAACCCATGACCTACTCCGAAACCATATATGGTTAAATGGAGGAGATGCGTTATATTTTGAGATGTTGAAATCCATATGTGGTTCCGTGACTCGTTGGAGTGTGGGAATCTTTGTGAAATTCCAAGATCTATTGAGATGTGGAATTTGGTGCGATTCCGTGACCTGTTAAGGTGTGGGAGTCCATGTAGGATTCCATAATTTATTTTGGAGATGATGCGTGAGCTGGAAGCCGGACGTGGCCTCATCAATGGAAATGACTAAGACCAGAGATAGAATGCATAGCCCAGGGGCCTAGCTAACCCATGAGGGTGTAGTCGTCTCTCTTTCTAGCAAGTCCTTATTGTTTATTTTATGCATGCTGGGAGAAATTCACTCGACCTAGGTGGCCAGTTATGTATTTCCTATGTACCTCGGCTAGATAGGTACTGACCCTCGGAAGGATAACTCTGATCCTTGTGCAGGAGAACCGTTTTCGAAGTACTGAGGGCACCTTTGTGGAAATCCTACACAATTAGCGAATGAGCCTTATCAGATTTAGATTTTTATGACTAGTATCGTTGTGATGTACACAGCACATGCATCACAGCTACTTGTTATTATTACTTTGGCGATTAGACATTATTATAATATCAAATGATTTTCTGTAAAAGAGTTTTGGTTATCGTAAGGTAAAAACTCTTCCGTGTTTATGTGTGGTATGGTCTTACGAGATACCTTTGTTTTGAAAGGTTATTAAACTTTAAGAATCAGGTTGATTGTGTTTCTCACGCTGGTTTAACCAGACTGACCGAGCGTGGTTTTTCCTAAATGCTCAGGTCAGACCGAGCATATTTCCAGGTTTAGATGGATATTTGGAGCATCAGGAGGGAAGCTAGAGGCCCAAAGACGTATTCACGTAGATGATTATATTTCAGTTGCTTACATTGTTGTATATTATTCAGCAATTTGTGAGGACATGTTATTATAATTGTCCGGCTGAAATAGGTTAGTGTACTCTGATTGATGTCTTTATATATATAAATTACAGTTTTGTTTTTGTGTAAAGATGTATTATATAATATAGATTATTTGTTCCACTGTGAGATTCTGTGATGTTTAGTTTCTTCTTGTCTTCATTCTTCTTTCTTTTCCCTAACTTCCGCCTTTCCGTTCAATTTGAGCGGGACATTGTGGTATTTTGTCAGTTTAAACTGTATGGAAAAGTGGGTCATTACATGTTCACTCCGGGAAATTTAAAAATAATAATATAAAATTACATAATATACAAGAAAAATGAAATAAACAAAAAATTTACATGTATGTCGACATACATGAGACCTATACGTTGACATATAATGGTAAAAATCGTTTTTAAAATATTCCCTCTAAAATTAATTTGGTGGTTATAAAAACACCATAATTTGATTTTCTTCTCCACTTTTCTGCATTTTCTCTGTTCTAAACTTTTGAATCAAATAAACTATGGTCTGCTCTTCAAATCCCAACCAAAATTCAACGTTTTCCTTGGAGATATGAAGAATATGCTAAAGATGTTGACTGAAATTCAAGTCATACAACTCCGTATGTCGAAGGAACAAGAGAAACAGAGTAGAATTTTGCATAATTTGCAGAAATATCAATTAGATAACCCTATGAATCCAATAGTTATCAAAGATGATTCCGCAAATTTGGCCATCCATGACCTCTTCAAAGCAATGAAGAAGAAGAAGAAGAGGAAGGGAAAGAAGAAGACGAGGAAGAACATATGTAGGAGGATGACAAAATTCATTGCGTGGGAGAAGTATGCTTCGATCGCGATGGAAATCTCGTCAAACTAAAGGGAAATTTTTGTCTTCATTATCATCATTGGCCCATTCATAAGTCTCCTATCATTAAGAATTCTCATTAGAATAGGACTTCTTCTTTGTTTAATTTAAGAATAGTGTGTGTTTAACTTTATTTTGATTTTATTATGTGTATGGATTGATTGGTTTATAAATATGACAATTGAATGAACATATAGTATGGTTTGATTACTATTAATGATTTGTACTTCACTTATCATTTCTTATATATTATTCTGGTCATTTTGCATTTCATGATCGTATCACTTATCATTTCTATATATATTTATATCATTATGAGTGTATAGTGTTTATTTAAGGGGAGTTAGAATTAGTATTAAGAGTTAGGGTTTAAATTATAGTTATAGGTTAGCTATTTTTGATTGATGACAAAGAAGGAGAAATATATAAAATACTAGGCATATATTAAGGGGGAGTTTTACATATTAGGCATAGATTAAAGGGGAGTTATATTATATTTTATATATAAAGTTGTCATCATCAAAAATGGGAAGATTGTTAGTACCTAAGATATTGGTTTTGATGGCAACAACTTTAGGAAATCATATAAAATATAAATACTAATGTTTTATCAAGATATATAGTATATAGTGCAGGATATTAGACAGATGATGATTTAAGAAGACTGTACAGTATCAAGTAAAGATTGAAGAGGCTCAAGAGCTAGGGAATGAAAACTCATGAGCATTAAAGAGTTCAAGATATTCCAGATAAGTTAAAGAGTCATAAATTTATGTTAAAATTCTGATAGCACTTGATCTCTCACTCTCATCTCTATTTTTAAATATACTTTTCAAAACAACTTTTAAATAGTTTTCAATTTCTTATACTTATAAATATTATTTTAAGTTTTTGATATTTTACTAACTTATTTTTTTTATTAAATTATGATTTATATTGGTTTGTTTTTCAAAAACCTTATCATATAATATTACTCAAGTTTCATTATGATTTAAAAGTGTATAAATTATATTTAAGCATGTTTACAAAGTATCAAATTATTTTACAAAGCAATACTTTTTCAAAACGACATTTTAAAGTGTTTTTTTTAAATTACAAAGAGTATGTCAAGATACTCCACCCCTATATGTCGACATACTAGCGTAATTTTTAAAAAGCGAATTTCAAAAGAAGTGTTTATTCGTCGTATCTCTACACAAATGGACATGACCGTTATTCCTCTATAAATACATGTCTTCCCAACGAATTTAATAATCAATTTTCATTCTTTTTCTCTCCTCCTTATCCTCTTTCATTTTTTAAACAAAAATATAACCATACTTGTTACCCGGATCTTTTGGCCTGGTTACAAGAGGTTCGTCAAGAAAGCACACCTGGCTCAGCTAGGATACGGTTCGGCATGGACAACTGGCTCGTCATGGATACCTCGCTCGACCTAATTGCCGCTCGGCCTAAGTACCGTTCGGCCTAGCTTCATCGCACGACATTCTCTGATTCGACCGCCATCGCTCGGCAGAGGAGGGTTCGGCCCAAAATAAGAAGATTGAATGTCGCTCGGCTTAGGCTGGAAGTGCACTATTCGGCCTAGGCGCGTCGTTCGGCCTAAGTCCATCGCCCGGCATCCTACATTCAAGTGCCATCGCTCGGCACTCTCTGCTCAAATGCCATCGCCCGGCATCCTTCATTCAAGCGCCATCACTCGGCACTATCTGCTCAAACGCCATCGCTCGGCATCCTTCGTTCGAACAGCATGGCTCGGCTACCTCAGTTCGACCTAAATATGTGGTTCGTCAAGGGCTACCTCAGTTCGACCTGAATATGTGGTTCGTCAAGGGCTACCTCATTTGGCAAAGTTGCTCGACAAGGTCGCTCGGCAGCTGCCGTTCGGCATCCCTGGCTCGGTGCATAGAAGTCACTTACTACGAGCCGAAGTATTTTGCTCTTGGGTCATGGAGGAAGTCCAACCTATCTTCGCATATAAATAGAGGGGCAGGGGCATAGTGAAAAGGGACCTTTTTTCGAGAACTCCGGGGAGACTCTGCCATTTTCAAGACTCACTTATTTTTTGTTCAAACTTGTATTCAAGTTGTTGGCGCATGGATTGTATCTGTATTCAATTATTTGAAAAAGCAATAAAGTTTAACTCAAAGTGGACGTAGGCAGTTACGTCGAACCACTATAATTCCGATGTTCTCGTTTGTTGCATTAAGTTTTGTATATATTCCTCTATTTTAATTCTTTATCTTCATTAGTCTCTCTACACAAACTTTTCTTTTGGTGTTAGTGACCAATTTTGGTGCTAACATTTTGGTGCTTTCACTGAGAAATCATTCTCAGGTTATTAGGATCTACTTTGTAGCTACTAGATTGAAGAAATCCCCCGAAGGAGATCCAAGTCATTCACAGGAAGTCCGTTGATTCTACTCAGAGTTTCTACCAATAACTCTACAATGGGAAGACCACGCACTAGATCAGCCTCCCACAATGCAGATGTCAACGAGACTGCTAGTGTCCAACAAGTAGGACCCAACAATCAACAGGTTAATCTGGGCGCAGAGACTGTCACCGTCCAAAACCAAATGGAAGTTGTCACTAGGACAGAGTTCAACGAGCTGATGAGAGAACTCATGGAGAGCAGGAGACAACTTAGCGAATAGATCCAAGCTAACGCCAACCTTATGACTCAGCTTACTCAACAACAGCATTAGAATGCTGGAGGAAGCCCCGCTCCTTACTCCTTATCCGACAGCTCTTCTTCGTTCGATGAACCTCCCAGGCGTAGACGCCGTAGAACAGAAACAACGCAAGCAGGTGCTGCTAATCAATCAACCAGGGATGGTCCGAGTTCCTTATCTGAAGCAATGGCCCCTCACCTACACCAAGGAAATCATGCTCAAGCTGGAACGGGAAACTTAGGATCTGGAGTACGAGTGGAAGCTGGACAGCTGGCACACCAAGATCCTAATGATGCTGGTCCTCTGGATACACACTTGGTAGATCGCCAATAGGGGAGACACCGACCAGAACGGTCTTGCAGGACAGACACCAACCTGCCATCTTCCATACAAACCCCAGACCTATCAGCTATGGTCAGACAGCTGATGAGAGAGAATCAAGGCTTATAAAATGATGATTGGGGGATATCCAGGAGTCATACTCCATTCACATATGCTATCTTACAGGCTGAGTACCCCAGGAAGTTTAACATGCCGGCTATTCCAGCCTATGAAGGAAAGACTGATCCCCAACAGCATGTGATGAGATATGAATGGATGATGGACTCGGCTAGAGCAAATGATGCAACTAAGTGTAGATGCTTCCCAATAACTTTATTTGGAATCGCTACCATGTGGTTCACCCGACTTCCTCCACGGACTATCTCCAACTTTGATGAGTTAGCGATGAAATTTGTGGAACAGTTTAGGATTCATGCCACCCGTCCCAAGGACGTGATGTCCTTGTCCACTATGATGCAGGCTCCAAGGGAGTCTTTAAAGGAGTATTTACAAAGATTCCACGTTGCCGCAACTAAAGTTAGCAACCCCAACAACCATGCTATTTTAATGGCCGTGATGCGAGGAGTAAATCCGGGTTCAGAGTTTGGAGATTGGCTGGCGGGAAAGCCTCCGACTACGCTGGAGCGTTTTTATTCAAAGGCACACCAATTTATAAAAAGGGAGGAAGCTAGGTGGACGAGGCGAGACAATGCACCCGTACCTGGCAAGGAGAGAGTGCAGAGCAACATTGCTGTAAAACAATCCGGTGACAACTCTGGTAAAGTACAAGTCAATGTACAAAACAAGCCAGAACAATCTGAAGGACCCGGTGGGGGAAATCCCGGAAAGAAAAGGGAGACTGGAAAGTGGAAACCAAGGATCCCAACTTACAACGAATACACTCCTCTGAACGCATCCCTAGAGAATATTTACCTGTCGACTTGTCAAACTTTCCAATATCGAAAGCCACGACCAAAAGAGTCCATCGAAGAGCAAAAGCGGACTGGGAAGTATTGCCGCTTTCATGAGACTTACGGGCATAATACCAAGGAGTGTAGGCACCTCCAAGACGCTATAGAAAAGCTAATTTGACAGAAGAAGTTGCAGGAATTTGTCAAAACTCCGCCGAAGGGCGGACAAGGAGCATCAGACCCCGATCGCGGGCAAGCTCCACGCCATCCTGAGGAACCGGCTAAGACCGTAGGAAGACTAATCATAAACATGATAGTCGGAGGGCCTCATCCGGGAGACAAGAGTTGGCAAGAGATGGAACGTTATGCTAGTTCCCTAAAACATGCAGATTTCGAATGTTGTTTAAACATGGAAGATGGTACACCGGCTAAACAGCAACAAATGATGACGGATGATATAGTGTTTAGAAGTAGAGATGCCGATCAAGTGGAGGCACCTACCATTGACCCGATGGTCATCTTGGCCACTATCGGGCCAGAATTTGTGAGAAGGATACTGATTGACTGTGGAAGTTCTGTTAATATCATCTTTAAAAAGGCATATGATCAAATGAAGATGGAGACAAAGGAACTGAAACCATCTAAAGCCCGTATTCATGGTTTTAATGGTGCGGCTACTAATGCGGTAGGCTTTGTTGAGTTGCCAGTTGAACTTGGGGAAGGTGAACATAGGAGGGTGCGGATCCTACCGTTCGTAGTTTTGGATGTCGACTCCCCGTACAATGTGTTCCTGGGCCGACCGACCCTGGCAGAGTTTAGGGCAGCTTTGACCCCATGGTGTTTAACTCTGAAATTTCTAACAGAAAGTGGAGTTGGAGTAGTGCATGGCGATCAAGCGACTGGTCGTGCATGTTATGTGGCTGAGCTGAGAGAGGCTCAGCGAAGGGAGAGAGGAAAGGTTGTGGACAGCTCCGTCCGCATCCAAGTTGTAGAAGATTGACAAGTAGTGCCCGAGCCTTGGCTCGGGCAACATGACCGGATCTATAGGGACATAGATCCGAGAGATGACGATGAAGAACCACAGAGGCAAAAGCAGCATCGGCTGAACTGACAATTGACATTCCAGTCAGCCATGATGATCCATCGCGAGTACTTAAGATTGGATCACAACTTGACCCCTCAATGACCGAGGATCTTGTTGATTTCCTCCGAGCAAATCTGGATGTTTTTGCTTGGACACATTCTGATATGTGCAGGATTTCTCCCGCCATTGCGAGTCATATGTTGAACATAGACCCAAAATACGTGTCGATAAAGCAAAAAAGGAGAGGGATGGACCTGGAGAGGTCCACTGCTCTCAGAGAGAAGGTGGACAAACTCAAAGCCAATGGGTTCGTCCGCGACGCCCTCTACCCTGAATGGGTATCTAACCCTGTGCTGGTGAGAAAAGCGAACGGGAAATAGAGGACCTGTGTTGATTACTCAGACTTGAACAAGGCTTGCCCTAAGGATAGTTTCCCTCTACTCAGAATTGACCAGCTGGTCGATTCAACTGCCGGGCATGAGTTATTATCATTTATGGACGCGTATTCGGGATATAATCAAATCCCAATGCACGTTCTGGATCAGGAGCACACTAGCTTTGTAACGGATGTCGGACTTTATTGTTATGTGGTGATGCCTTTTGGGCTGAAGAACGCAAGAGCGACTTATCAGCTCTTGGTGAATCAGATGTTTAAAGACCAAATCGGTAGAACAATGGAAGTCTATGTGGATGACATGCTTGTGAAGTCACGGCAGTCAAACGACTACATTCGAGACTTGGTAGAAATGTTTGATATACTCAGATGTTATGGGATGAAGATCAATCCATTAAAATGTTCCTTTGGCATTGCGTCAGGAAAGTTCTTGGGTTTCATTGTTAACGCACGAGGAAGTGAAGCTAACCCGGAAAAGATTCAGGCTATTCGAGACATACAAGTACCAAGAACTATAAAGCAAGTGCAGAGTCTGAACGAAAAAGTAGCCGCATTAAGCCGATTCATATCCATAGCAACAGACAAGTGTATTCCCTTCTTCGTTGTGATAAAGAAGGGGAAGAGAAACTTTGATTGGACGCCCGACTGTGAGGATGCATTTTGAGCTCTGGTAAGGCATCTGGAAAGTCCCCTGGTGCTGTCAAAGCCTATAGATCATGAAGTGTTGTATGTATACTTGGTCGTACCTCAACATGCCATCTGTACGGCTTTGGTTTGCGAGGAGGACCGAGTTCAAAAGCCGGTGTACTATGCCTGTAAACGTTTAACGAGGGCAGAAAGAAATTATCCTAAAATTGAGAAGCTAGCCTACTGCTTGGTGATTGCATCATGTAAGCTTCGTCCGTACTTTCAGGCACACCCGATCAGTGTTTATACCGATCAACCTCTACGACAGGTGCTCCAACGACCAGAAACCTCTGGAAGATTGCTAAAGTGGAACATCGAGTTAAGTCAATTCGATATCACCTACCTGCCGCGGAGAGCTGTCCAAGGATAGGCGTTAGCAGACTTTATTGCAAAATTCACAATATGTGTCGAGCAAAGTAAGGAAGACATTACTCCCCCCATTCGATGGAAGTTATAGACCGATGGGGCGTCAAATGACCGTTGTTCCAGAGCCGATGTTATTCCTGTGACTCCCAAAAACCGATCGATTTGTTATGCTTTGAAGCTTGATTTCCCAGCTACAAATAATGAAGCAGAGTATGAAGCATTGTTCGCGGGCTTAAAACTTGTCAGAGAACTTGGAATAAAATCGGTCGAGATCTTTTGTGACTCACAATTGGTGGTGTACAGTTCATGGAGACTATTAAGCAAAGGGGCAGAGGCTTGCTCCATACCTCGCTCATGTTCAAGAACTTTTGGCAGACCTTGAATATTACGATATTTCGCATGTCTCGCGTGAACAAAACAGGAAAGCCGGTTCATTAGCCAAATTTGCAAGTACTGGCGATGCACAACAGATGGGCTTGGTTCTTGTTGAAGTTTTGCGATTTCCAAGTATAAACGAGATGGAAATAAACTTTCTGCTAGAAGCAAAAATTGAAAAGGAATCATGGATAACCCCATTCAAGCAGTACTTGTTACACAGAGCTTTGCCTGGAAAGAAGAACGAAAGACGACAAGTCATTCGCAAAGCCTCAAGATATGTGATGCAGGACGAAATAATGTATCGAAAAGGGTTCTCGGTTCCATTACTTCGTTGCATCGCTCACGACGAGATAAAACGGGTCTTGAAAGAAGTTCATGAGGGCGAATGTAGCGACCATACTGAGAGGCAGACACTGGCAAAAAAGATCCTCCGCTATGGATACTATTGGCCCACTGTAAATCGGGATGCTGCAGACTACGTAAGAAAATGTGACAAATGTCAAAAGTTTGCGAAAATCCAGAGAGCTCCGCCAGCCGAACTCACACAAATGGTTAGTCCCTGGCCATTTGCGATTTGGGGGATCGATATAATCGGTTCCTTACCAATTTCCAAAGGTGGTGCAAAATATGCAATTGTTGCGGTTGATTACTTTACTAAGTGGGCAGAAGTAGAGCCTTTAGCTACGATCACCACCAGAAAAGTAATTAATTTCATTGTATGAAACATCATATGCCGTTTTGGTCTCCCACGAACTATCATCACGGATAATGGAACTCAATTTGAAAGTAGAGAATTCAAAGAATTTTGCAAGAAATATCACATTGAGAAAAGGTTTTCGGCGGTCGCTCACCCTAAAGCGAATGGACAACTGGAAGCCGTAAATAAAATAATTAAGTTAATATTAAAGAAATGACTGCAAAAGACTAGAGGCAAGTGGGTGGATGAGCTTCCGACATCGCTCTGGGCTTACAGAACCACCCACAAGTCCATGACTGGCCATACTCCATTCACCTTGGCATACGGCACAAAAGCCGTGATACCCGTTGAACTTGAAGTTCCTTCTCATCGGGTAACTTATTATGATCCCAAGACGAATCAGAATCACCTATTGGAATCGCTGGACTTTGTTGATGAAAAACGTGAAGAAGCTGATTTAAGAGCGGCTGCACATAGGCATCGAGTTGCTCGGTATTATAATGAGAAAGTTCGACCGAGAATTTTCAATGCGGGTGATCTCGTTTTGAAGCGAGTTTTTCCGACCCCATCACATTTGAATCCCACATGGGAAGGTCTGTATGTCATAGAACGGAAGCTTGGAGAAGGAACTTTCAAGCTAGCGACCGTAGATGGCGTGACACTTCCTCGCACATGGAATAGCGAGCATTTGCATCGTTATTATACCTAGTCTATTTCTTTTTGCATTTTAGTTGCAATTATTTCCAGTGTATGTTCATTTCGTTGTTTTTAGTTTTTGGCATGTAATAAGACAATTCAATTTGTTTCCATTTGTTATGATCAATAAAGGCTTGAAGCCGTCTTTTCCATGAACTATTGATGTTTTCTGTATATTACAATTCTGTTACGAAAATTAAATTGCGTTATTATATCTGGCGTATGAATGCACAACCAAACTTAAAAAAATCTTTAAGTCCCCAGAGTGCGGACTAGAGTACTCTGAGTCCCTAGAGTGCGGACTGAAGTATAAACGACTTGAAAAATCTCTAAGTCCCCAGAGTGCGGACTAGAGTATTCTGAGTCCCCAGAGTGCGGACTAGAGTATAATCGACTTGAAAAATCTCTAAGTCCCCAGAGTGCGGACTAGAGTACTCTGGGTCCCCAGAGTGCGGACTAGAGTACTCTGGGTCCCCAGAGTGCGGACTAGAGTATAAACGACTTGAAAAATCTCTAAGTCCCCAGAGTGCGGACTAGAGTACTCTGAGTCTCCAGAGTGCGGACAAGAGTATAAACGACTTGAAAAATCTATAGGTCCCCAGAGTGCGGACTAGAGTACTCTGAGTCCCCAGAGTGCGGACTAGAGTACTCTGAGTCCCTAGAGTGTGGACTAGAGTATAAACGACTTGAGAAAATCTCTATGTCCCTAGAGTGTGGGCTAGAGTACTCAAATCTCCAGGTCCCCTAAGCGCGGACTGGAGTACTCTGAGTCCCCAGAGTGCGGACTAAAGTACAAACGACTTCAAAATCTCCAAGTCCCCTGAGTGTGGACTGGAGTACTCTGAGTCCCCAGAGGGCGGACTAGAGTGTAGACGACTTCGAAATCTCCAAGTCCCCTGAGCGCGGACTGGAATACTCTGAGTCCCCAGAGTGCGGACCAGAGTATAAGCGATCCAAAAAAATCTCCGAGTCATATGGAAGTAAACTAGAGCATATGTAACTCATAAGATTTTGGATTTCGACTACGAGTTATACAGTAAGCTGAACAACAAAAGTCATTTGAAAGAAAAAGAACAAAAATTTTATTCACTAATCCCAAAACAGAATTCCACTACAATTCCCCCTAAACTCGGAACTAAAAGTCTATTAACATCAACTACGAAAATAAATAGAAATAATTACATGATCTGGGCTTATTCACGCTAAACGAAGCATGATAGCTACTTCTTCGACTTCTTCTCCTTCTTCAGTTTCTCTGAAGACTCCTCCCCCATGCGTTTTTTCTTGGACATTTTTCTCACAAGAGAAGGGGTGTCAGAGGAAGGAGGATGAACTTCTAACGACCTGGTCCCACCTGGAAGAATAAATTTTAAAGGCATGTTCAGTGGGTCATCGAGTTCTACCACTTGAGACTCAGCCTTAATCTTGGTTTTCTTTTTCCCCTCTTCGATGATCTGTTCCTCCATGCTCAGCTTTGAAGTATGTTTGGAGGCGCCTGTAATTTCAACTTCATAATGTTCTTCTAAAGGAGAAGGGTTTCAGACTTATCTTCATCGAGCGCCTTGATCATTTGAGCACCAGGTCCAGGAGTCTCTTCGGTCTGAATAGCCTCTCCCATTTTCTCCTCTCTCTCCGTGGCGACATCGCTCCTTGGAGTAGGTTCGGGATCAGGATGGCCTACACGAATTCATAAGAAAACAAATGTTAGAATACATTTATCACTCACTGAAAACGAGAACCCTTTTCACTTTGAAGAAAAAGTTATGTACCAGTCTCTGGTTGACTCTCAACTGTTCGGGGAGTTTCGCCTTCTAGAATAGGAGATAGAACGTGAATATTAAGTCCAGGATCCTTTGGATCATAGCCAATATGTTGCTCGAAGGGGTCAAGTGGTGGACGACTGGACGACAGAGTAGGGGGAGGAACCGGAGACTCGGTTCCGAACGAACCGACGATGGCATCCTTTCCTTTTTGATAAGGGGGAGTCTCCGCTGTAAAGAGCCTTCACCGCAAACAAGTCCGAAGGCTCATTCCCCTAAATTCCTTTACTAAAGCATCTTCGTCAATCTCTTCCATTCCCAACTCAACCTTTTTGATTTTGATTAAAGTGTCCCATGCTTCGGCTAAAGATTCGAGGCAACCCTCGCCAAGAAATGTTAAGTTGCGATGCATGAGAACTCGAGCATTATATTCGGCTATGATCGGATCAAACATGCACTTGATTTCTTCCCTACCAGCCTCGGTAACCGCCTCAAGGCGAGAATCGACTCCTGAGAGCGCTATTCTTTTACCCTCCTCATGGGCTTCATCTTTCAGCGCTTCAACCTTGGAGAGTTCTTCATCGAGCTTTGTTTTCAGGAGTTGCGTAGCAACAATTTCATCGCAATATCGTTGCGACTCCTCTTGAGCAGCAACCTTTTCTTCCTTCTCTTTGAGAAGTAGATCTTCCAACTCTTGGACCCGTTGAGCGAACACGTCTCTCTCCTTTTTAACGGAGTCCTTCTCTAAAGCTAAAGCGCCACAGCGTTGGACAGCTTCATCGATCTCCTTTTTGTGTGTGGCCTCCAGGCGACTGACTGCCTCTGTAGTATCTTTAGCGTTCTTCTGGGTGGCCTCAAGTTGAGATCTATACATGGAAAGCTCTTTATCTTGGGCCCTAATGATGTCTTTGTCATGTATGGCCTCGAGCTTCCGACGATGGATTTCATGTTGGCATTCCATAGAAACTTCAGAAACTTTTTCTACCAAGTGAACAAATGCGTCATGTTGGACATAAACATCATTGGAGCAAGCAAGGGCACTCTGTTTAACATTCCCCAGAATAGGATGGATGGCTGGAAGAAATTTTAGTCCGTTAAAGCATATTTTTGGGAATGTCGCTTTAAGCTCGGCAAGTTTCTCCGCTATTGATGGATCAGGTGCAGGAGTAGAGGAGGTTTGCTTTGTCGAAACTACGGACTTCTTATAAACCTCCCAAGATTGCCTAGTACTTGAGGAATCCGAGTGTTAGTTGCGAGGAGCTTCAGATTATGGTCCCATTTGACCTGATTTCTCCCTGCCTTGTTCCAGTGGAGGTGGGGGATCGTTGGAGTACGATGAGTGACTGTGAATTTTCCTTCGAGAAGATGAATCACGAGAGCAATAATCTCTATCGTTGTCGTCACCTCTATCTCGGCGTTTTCCATATCCAGAGTCTCGACCAGAAGGATGGAAAATGGAAGAGCCGCGAAGGCGGTCAAATCCATGTGAGCGTCCCATATCACCTACGCAGAAGTTAAGTGATGACAAGTTAGCAAAAATGGCATGACAGCTGAAGTTTAAGTGCAAGGTAAAGTGTGAGTGTTCGTGTGTGTCCTAGTGTTTCCCCCCAACAGACCAGTTACTTTAGCTTTACTTATTGGAGTTTTTTCTCCTTGGTGATGGGCTTGAACGCCTTCACTGCCTCTCGCTGGTGAATGAAGTTTTATGGCTTCCGGGTCGTCGAAACCGTAGTTGAGCAAATCATCAGGAATTGTAAGGTCAAACAAGCCTTTCAATGAACTCTCTAAGTGTTGTGGGGATGGCTCTTTCTCTGTCGGAGTAATTGTCACTTTCGAAGTTCCGCCCACTACCTTCTTCCTCAACTTGTAAGCTAGTTTCTTTTGTCCTTTTGAAGGGGGAGGTGGTTCATCAGTGCTATGTGCTTCAAGTGCTGGTTCCGGAGCAGGACTTACACCCTCACCCTGAGCTTCATCCTCCTTTATTTCACCTTCCTCGGATACATCGGGAGTCTCTCTTGTCGAAGGCACCGAAGGCCTAGCTTGCCTTTTGCTTTTATCCAAGGCAGGTCCGGTTGTGGTGGCACTATGAGGAAGACTTATCCGGCGACCTTCCGCCAACAATCCAAATCTCAAAAGAGATTCATTGGAAATGAGGAATTTGATGTCCCGGTCTCCCGCGGGAACAGCTCGAATAGCTTCGACGGCTTCAAAGTACCTGGAGCCTTCGGGACGTGGGCTAATACCTGTAGAAATCAAAAAAATGTTTAAAAAGAATGCACTTCCTGCCGCGTACAACTATTGATCTAGAAAAGGAACTTACTTCCTTCCAACCATCTCCTCGCAAAGTCGGGGAGGCAGCACACATAAAACCATTCCTGCTTGTATAGGGCAAATTTGCTCCACGCCCCTGTTAAGATTTGGCACTTGGAGTGTGGCTCAAGGAATATGAAGGATGGGCTATCGGACCGTCTCTTAAAACGATAGATGGATCGGATATCCCTGGGTGTGGGTAATCTGAACAGAACACTCATAAAAAGAATACATGTGCCGTAAAGGAACGCATGACTATTGGGATGTAATTGTGCTGGGATGATCTCCATATACTGCAGCACAGCACGAAGGAAGGAGCTGAAAGGTGGCACACTACCAACCCAGCACATGAATTTGTTGCAAGCCGTATACCCGGTTGGGGGCAGGTGGGGACGATCCTGTCCCGATGGGACCAGCACATCATCAAAGGGATTTCGTGGATTGAGCATAGTCGGCGAAGAGCGTTTTAGTTGATTCTCGAAGCTTGAGAATCGACCGGATTGTCGAGGATGATGGCTGCATCTATGGCATCATGAGCTAAGTCAATAGTCGCAGTTGTTGGACCCGGGATATTTTGTGCAGGAGTCATTGATGGTTTGAAATTTCCACCACTTCCTGTCGAGAACTTGGCCCGGGTTTATCTAAAACTGTGGCAGAGCTTGACTTTCTAGACATCTTCATTGAATGTTGAATTTGATCAAACACCTATTTGAACTATACTTGAAAGGCAATTGATATTAGTAATAACGACAAAAGTGCTTCCCCGTGTGGTGTGTGAACTAGTGTGATGGTTCATATAAAGAATATAAATAAATTAGGGTTCTGAAAAGTAAAGTGCAGCACGACGAGCTTTAAGTTGCCCTCTTTACATAATTTTAAGTTCACGTTTATTATAGTTTCAATCGTGAAGTTGTCAGTCCGAATCAGTTCGATATGCCTGTTTGCTTAAGTTCTTGTCCTGGTTGATTAATCCTATGATTAGGCATAGGAGATAAGTGGACTTGACATGTGTTGTGTTCAACGTGGAATGATTTTGACTGTCACTACCTACTTCAAGGCTCAATGTCGAGCGACACTCAAAACATACGGCCGACCGACCGCCTAAACCAAACTACACCGACCCACTTACTTCCTACCTCCCTAGCACCACTCTTACATAAAGACCACCGGGCCACGTACTTCGTACTCGGTCGGTTTCCCACTTACCTACCTAGACACTCACCTTTTCCTTGCTCCTAGGTTACCAACGACCTCGACCGACAGTTTAGTTACACTTCGACAACCTAGCTACCACGCTAGGTGACCCAGCGTGAGCCTACGACCTAGAGACCACCGGTGTCTTTTTCCCCTTCTCCACTCCGTTTCACCAACCTTAATATCGGTTCGTACCAAGTTCCGGCCCTAAGGCATGTTCAAACCTTATATCGTCTTCCTCATCTACACAGTTCTACCGTCCATAATCAAAAGAAAGTTTGCGAATTCGAATTTCGCGCTAAACTCCCTAATTTGGAAGAAACGTGTGAGTGAGAAAGTTTTACCCAAGAGGATGATCGAAGCTTAGGGATTTGTTAGGTATGAGATTGAGAGTCGTTTAGACTCGATCTGGGGAGGAGCTGTAGGGAGAACTTACAAGATTCAGGGTAAGGGAGGAAAGTTAGAGAGGTAGCCGAAGTTCGAGTGAAAGTAAGCTACGAGTTCCTGTAGAGTCGAAGTGAAAGTAAAGAGGAAGAGTAGAGAAGTGTTGGCTTTTATATAGGTAGAAGGGGAGGTGAACATGCATCAACCAGTGGGTCGGTCGAGATATTTTGGTGGTTCGGTAGGCAATCGTGCCAAGCGCCAGTGAACATGCCTTGGCATGTAGTTCGGTATCTATATGCCGAGCGGCCCCAAGGTTCCAAGGAGGACAGTCATCTTTTGACCTTCATGGACCACACTCAACTTTTGATAGTAGGAATTGGATGTTGGCTCAAAGCATGTCGTGTTACCTCACACGACACACTTTGGGGGCAGATGTTACCTGGATCGTTTGGCTCGGTTACAAGAGGTTCGTCAAGCAAGCACACTTGGCTCGGCTAGGATACGGTTCGGCATGGACACCTGGCTTGGCATGGATACCTCGCTCGGCCTAATTGCCGCTCGGCCTAAGTACCGTTCGGCCTAGCTTCATAGCACGGCATTCTCTGATTCGACCACCATCGCTCGGCACGGGAGGGTTCAGCCCAAAATAAGAAGATTGAATGTCGCTCGGCTTAGGATGGAAGTGCACCGTTCGGCCTAGGCGCGTCGTTCGGTACACAAGTGTCGTTTGGCCTAAGTCCATCGCCCGACATCCTTCATTCAAGCGCCATCGCTCGGCACTCTCTGCTCAAACGCCATCGCCCGACATCCTTCATTCAAGCGCCATCGCTCGGCACTCTCTGCTCAAACGCCATCGCCCGGCATCCTTCCTTCGAACAGCATCACTCGGCTACCTCGGTTCGACCTGAATATGTGGTTCGTCAAGGGCTACCTCATTTGGCAAAGTCGCTCGGCAAGGTCGCTCGGCAGCTGCCGTTTGGCATCCCTGGCTTGGTGCGCAGAAGTCACTTACTACGGGCCGAAGTATTTTGCTCTTGGGCTCGTGAAGGAAGTCCAACCTATCTTCGCCTATAAATAGAGGGGCAGGGGCACAGTGAAAATGGACCTTTTTTCGAGAACTCCGGGGAGACTCTGCCATTTTCAAGACTCACTTATTTTCTGTTCAAACTTGTATTCAAGTTGTTGGCGTACGGATTGTATCTGTATTCAATTATTTGAAAAAGAAATAAAGATTAAACTCAAAGTGGACGTAGGCAATTACGCCGAACCACTATAATTCCGGTGTTCTCGTTTGTTGCATTAAGTTTTGCATGCATTCCTCTATTTTAATTCTTTACCTTCATTAATCTCTCTACACAAATTTTTCTTTGGGTGTTAGTGACCAATTTTGGTGCTAAGCATACTCTGCCGAATTTCAACCAGAATCAACCTCAATCAACATTAGTTTGATTCTCTATCATTTACTCTCTGATTTCTATCATCTTCTCACTCCAATCAAGATCAAAGTGCTATTCAAGGGTTATAGGATCATTTGTAATCAAGATTGACGATCTGAGTCTGTAAAACTCTATCAAATTAAACCGCTATACTTATGGGTGAGATTGTAGCCCATAAATCAATTGGGTGTGCTTAGTAGCCCGTAAATCTAGTGGGTGTTCTTGTAGTCCGTAAATCAAGTGACTCTACCCAGAGGTCGGGATTCTGGAGGCTATGTCTCGTAGACTTGAAATCGAGATTGTATTTACATTACTAGTTGAAAAGAAATCCGTACAAGGAATTATGCGGGACTGGATGTAGGGTAATTTCGAACCAGTATAAAATCCTGTTGTGTTCTTTCCTTTTTACTGCATTTACTTTTATCTGTGTTTTGATTCTGTGATTGTTTCTGTGATTAATAATTGCATAATTCTAAGTATAATTTCTAAAGATTTCAAAAAGATTCATATAAATTAGAAAACATTATTCACCCCCATCTAGTGTTAATTTAGCCTTAAGATCCCTATTCCACAATCTAACACATACTTCGTTATTTTTGCCGGTGGGTTAGCTTATTTGCTGGCGGAGGTGTTTGTGCAATATTTAGGCTCTTGTATTTTGTTTTAGAGTTTTTTTTAATTTCTACTATAATGAAGTTGTATAATAGGAGATAACGTGCTCTTTTTCCTTACCACATTGGTAAGGTTTTTAAGGAGGTGAATATCTCTATTTGGTTCTTATACGTCATCAATCAAGAACCATTCGCTTTATATATATATATATTTATGTATGTATGTATGTATGTATAATTAAAAGATATGTATGTATATAGTAATAATAAAATAATATTATTATTATTATATTTAAAAATTCGGTCGTACTAATCTGACATATTTATAAAAAAAATTGTTTTTTTAAGGTGAATACACACATATAACCAACCTAGATTGTAACAACAACAATACATATAAGAATCTCACCTAACTAACAATATAATAATACTAATATATAACAAAATATTAATCAGAAATTATATGCTATAAATATACCTGAAAATCAATACCTTGTAGCACACCTTGTAATGATGAACTCTCTTCTCTAGTAAGCTTTTCAATTCGGCAGACTGCTAATCCTTGAACCGTTGACCTTTGACTATCAGATAGTAACTAATCTTGAATTGATTTGAGCTTGATATTATTGGGCCCCTAGGGATTGAAATCGGCCAGCTATATAAGGTAGGAATGGCAGCCAAAATTTATTTGTAATTAGGGTTAGAGGTGTTTAAATAGTGGATGGAAGAGAGAGAATAGTGGATCTCATCTCATAACAGTTCTTTCTCAATCTGAGCAATTCAAAACTCCACAACCCTAACCTATTTGAGCTGCCCCCTTTTGTCATATTTCAGCCAAAAATACTCACCCATCGTCATGGGCCAAGATCCTATTTAAGCCCGTAGAAAATATTATTTGATTAAATCTAATTTAATAGCTTATTGATATCATATATCGATTGATATATTTATAATTATTATAAATATATTTAATAATTTTTATTCCTCAAATTATAATCATAATTTTATAAATTTCATAAATATTAGTTAATTTAAATAATCCATAACAATTATAAACTAATTAAATCATTTGGTCAATAGAGAATTCATCATTTCGGTTGTGTGACTCGTCATGTGTAAATTTGGTCAGCGATTAACATCGAACTGTTCGAATGTTAACGTTCATACGTCACTTAGCAGGTGGTGTGACATTTTAGCCAAATTTGTCGCTTAGTTGGTTCCGGTAAAATCCAATTTCACTTTACTAAATGTTACTTTTATTTACACCAATTCTCTTCGTCAAAACTATATCACTTTGGACTTGTGGAATTTGGTAATGGTCAAAATTCCTATACCGTCCATATTCAACTCTACAGTTCAAACACAAAGTCCTTAGTTCAGTAATAACAATTATTATTAATCGAACTGCTCTGGCTAGAGACTTTGACTTTGAGTTTACCTGAGTTGACCGTGATACTAACCTCATATAACTGAGGTGATGAATCCTCTTTGAATAGTGTTTCACTTCCAATACTTCCACTCGACCCAACTATAGTCACTCGATGGACACCATGCCATGATTTGATTATAATCAGAGTGGAGCTTTCATATTGAAGATCCACGGTATTCTCAAGTCGAGAGAAGTGTGTAAATCAATCATATTGATATTTTCTGTTTGACCTTAGTTATATTAACAAATAGAAAATTATGGAGTGAGTCATTTCATAGTTATCCAATAACTATCAGTACGTAACATTTTGGTGCCCTCAGTAGTCATGAGTAATACATTGCACAACATTTGGAGAGCATTACGTACTTTAGTCTCAATGGATATATCGATATCCAATCTAGATGCATCTGAACATTTAAAATGGTATATTTGTTTTCATTGTGATAAATTACTCATGGTTATAACACTTTTTAACTACTATCACAAAACATACCATTTATGGATTTTCTATTAAATATACTTTTAATTACATTAATTATTTAATATAACACATTATATCAAGTATATAATAGAAAGAAACACCTTTTATTTTGAACAAGATTGGTTATCGAGTTTGATATATGTAATAAATTATATAACTGCCCCTGGGGAATACTCCTAACTCTACAGTTTTTAAAAATTATAGAAATATTAATAGTTAGTCGTTAGAAGTTAAAATCATAATTTTGTAATATATAATAAATTTCCAAGATAAAAGAGTTATAATTGATTTGCAAATTAAGTTTGTCAATTATTGTTTGTGTTCATAATTTACGTTTTGTGATCTTTGTATCTTTGTAGCTGAATAAATGATTTTACCATTTTTGTTAATATGAATAAATATGTACACACACACACACACACACACACACACACATATATATATATATATATATATATATTACAATTGGCATACATTTTTAGGGATTTATTAGAAAAATAAAGTGTTTACAAAGATTATTTAAATAGTTTAAACATGTGATTTCTTAACTGATTTAAATATATGGATTTAAATAAAATATTAGAAAAGAATTGAGAGAATGTGAATGATTGTAGTAATGTTAAAATGTAGGTATTTGAAGCTAAAAATAGAATTCTACAATGCAATATTGTAACACCCCTAATTTTAATTAACATTATTCGGGAGATATAATTAGATAAATTAAATAGAATAATGTGATGACTGAAGTGATAAGGGAATAGATATTTGAAAATAAGTAAGGTTGAGCCTTAACCAAATAAATATATAAGCTTGTTTTATAACTTAAACACATACTTGAATAGGGAAAGGGTAAAATAGGAATAGATGGATCTTATAACCCTTAAACCTTTGTTCCATTCTATTCATGTTTTCATAAATCAAAATAATCAAAGTGCTCAAGCAAAAGCCGACCATTAACTACCCTCTAAATCATGAAAATCAAGTAGAGATTTCAGAAGGAAAGCTAGGAAAATTAAGCAATAATCAGATCTTAAAATCCATTATCCAAACAAGGTGAATAATGATCTATATCATCTCATTTTGTTTTGTATTAATTGATTTAATTTGTTTTAGGATTAAAACCGAATGTATGGATATGGATGATATGCAATGATTGATGTTTTTCATGTTTTGATTTAAGGGATAAAGTTATAAGGATTTTACAAAGTGGATTAGTTCGGTTTTGAAGGTAAAACCATAGTAAATGATTTCCAAATATCATGATTTTTGAATATGTTATGTAAAACCTTATTTTGGAGATGGGTTTTAATTTTTCATAATTTTTCAATGCATGGAGATTATATTATAAATTTTTATATGAAGGAATATGGGTAAATTTGGGTTTAAAATTTAATTAGGTAATTAAATATTGATTTTCGAGCTGAAATTTATATATGATAAAGAAATCAAGATTTTGAAATTTATATGAATTTTTGGGATTTTCCCCCATTGTTTTGAAAGACATATGAATTTAAAATGCAAGAATGTCATTTAAATGGTTAATTAATTAATTAATTTGTTAACATATTTGTGAACTTTGGAAATGTAAGTGCGGCAGCAATACTGAAAAGAAATTGAAAAATTGTAATACCCAATCATGTTTTAACAAATAGAGAGGATTTTGTAAAAAGAGCATACTTTGTTAAGTAGAAATGCAATTTTACTGATATTTACGATGATGGCACTCCCCTTTATGACGTCGCCGCACCTATAATCCTCGGCGTCGTCGAGAGGAAAGCACAAGGCACTATTTCAATAGTGTGAAGCGGTTTCAAGCTCATCGAGGTCAAAAAGGCGGCAGCATTCATATACCATGCCGCAAGTTTTAAAACATAGGGGAGAGGAGTCGTCGAGCATTGAATAGCATCGACATGCTTCATGATGCCGCATTATTATGATGCCGCATGTAACGACCCATAATTTGATCACTTTAGTTAAAGATATTTAAATTATTTTAAATATTCAAATATAGATTATTTTTCATAAATAACCAAGTTTTAAGTGGTAAATAATGATAATGAATTTATTTTGAAAAAATGTTCACAAAAATATTTCCTTTGGAACGATATATCGTTAAAATAGCCGACAATCGTTTTATCGATAAACAGCTCTATAATCATCAAACATCGCGCACGGAGTTGGATACATATACTTATTTTTATAATTGAATAAGAATATGAAATAAAAATTATTTATTTTATTTTTGGAAATTAAATGTATTTATGACATCATCAGTGAGCTCATTATATTTAATAATTGATTTATGATTTTAAATTGAGATTTAATGATTTAATAATTATTATAATCATTCAATAATTGTTTTAAATGATTATAATTCATTTTAAAATAGTTATATGGTGATAATAAATCATTTATAATAGTTTTATAAAGTTATATATTTGGTTTGAAAATATAAGAAAATTCGTATCACTTTATCGGTATAATAACACTTTGTATAAACAATTTGTTAATATTAATTTATATGGTTTTATAAATAAAATATGATCATTTTAATTAGTTAAAATGATAAGAAATTAGTTTTCAAATTTTGTTTACATTTATATGTAAACTAATTTATAAGTGAAAATATAACTGCAAATTAAAATCGGAATTCGTAACGATTCGACGGGTAGAAGTTGTGCAACGTTGTGGATTATATATGACATATATATGCACATATCCATGTACACATACATGAAGACATTCACATGCACATGGATACACACATATACATATACATCTTCACATAAAATAACCAAAAATATTAAGATATTTTCTCTTTTTCTTAACCCTTAAGCATCCCAAAGCCAACACTTACACTCACAAGTACATGCACATGGCCAAGCACATGGAGGAGAGGCCATTTCATCTGTGTAAGGTGATGATGGGGTGGAGCATGTGGGTAAAGAAGTGGTGATGTACGGGGTGTAAGAGATATTTATAGAATTTGGCTATAAATAGCCCACCCTTTCAACACATTTTTCCATCTTCTTCATTCTAACCTATCTTCCTCAAACCAGAACCAAATGGAGAAATTCTTTTTTCCAAACCATGTAAAATTCTAGTGGCTACAACTTTATTTTTTACCACTTCTTCACATTTTTATCTTAGCTATGTCAAAAACCCACTTCTTTCCAGTGCATTTTCGGGCCTAGATTTTAAGTCCGAAAATACCTCATTTTCTTTTGATCATAACTTCCTCAAAATAGATCCAAATCTAGAAATTATTTTTTGAAACCGTAGAGAAAAGAATTCAACTTTCATGTTGACCACTTTTCCAAATTCAGAGAGTAAAATGGTCAAAATCCGAGAGAAAATGACATATTTTCATGTCTAGTTTTGTGAACTCGATGATGATCCGAAGTCTCTTTCCTCCATACAACTCACGGCCACACTCCATCACATTGCTTGGCCGAGCCTCCTCCACTTCCTAGCCTAGGTCGTGACTTCTCTAAGGTCCAAGGATCGATTCCATAAAGCTTTGGTCCGTCATAGCGGAGCTATAGTTGTTTTAAAGTTAGTTCATTTGAATCTAAGGTGAGAAATTCTTACTTATATTATATTTTTGGATGATGATATGATATTTGCAATGGATATTTAATATGCTTTGATCATTCAGTTTGATTGTTAAATATTGTTGTTTAATTGTATTAACAAGTCACATTTAAATACACGTTGAAAATCACAAAGGAAATCACTTTTCTTTTATTAATGAAATGGTGTATATGGAATGTAAACATCTTAAAATTGGTTTAATATGGTTTAAAAATGTTTTATAAACATTTATAGGTGTTTTGACAAAGTTTGAACAAATATTGAAAATTAAATCAAAAATAGGCATGTCGTGTAACGGCAATTCGCCATTTCGCATCTTAAAAGTTAAATCCATTTATGGGATGGATTCGAAGTCAGAATTCTTTGAAATAAGAATTTTTCAAACGCTTATAATCATAGTTTTCAAACAAGATAAAACGATTGAGATTTCGTTGAATAGATCTTAAAAATGAGCAAATCAAGTTTTAAATAAAATCGGGCTTCGGTAGTTCGGAAGCCAAAGCGATAAATGTTTTAAAATTGATACTTTTAATTCTTTAAAAATATGAAATAGATAATATAAATCTATTAAAGTGATTTAAAAGGGATTTAAGTTATAAAAATGAATTTCTAAACAGTACAAAGGTTGTTTAAATCAATTAAGCTTTTAAAACACTATTTGTAGCACTTTCCGCAGCACTTTTTACTAATTTTTGAAATATAACTTTAAAATTAACTATTATTTTCCAAATCTTTTGTAAATGTTTTATAATGAATAATTAAGTATTTTAATAATGATTTGAAGGTTGTGTTCAAATAAATGATTTTAAAGAAAATCTGTTATTTACAAATGATTTAATCTTGACTCTAAAAGCCGACGAGTAGATTGGATTTTTCTATTCGTGAGATCTGGATGTGGGGTGCTTAAACTAAGTAGATGTTCAAGAGTAGCCAGTGCCCTAGCTCACTTGGCCTTTTTTTTGGACGAGGGATAATAAGGTCGAAATGTGGGAAACGAGTTAAGTATAAAAAGATCAAATTTTCGAAATTTAAATTAAATATAACTTTCATTGTATAGAGATGATCTTTTTATACTTGGTGTTAAATTCCGAGGAGGGAACTCAGACTATTCGTGGAATTTAAAAGGTGATTTCGCCATTATTTCGCTCATAGTACTTGTTGAATACGGAAATTGATATTGAGTAGAATTAGATGATTTCTATAGATTCTTCTTATTTAATATTTAATGGTTTTGGATTAACATCCTAGATAACATGGTTTCAACTCGATCAAAATTTCGATTTGAGATTAAGAAATCTTTGTTAAGATTTAAATAAATAGTTTTCCAAAGATAAACAGAGGTTTAATGATTCCGTATATATCGGAAAGAAATGATTTAAAGTTATATATTTCTAAAGATATTTTTGATAAAAAGGAATGAATTAATCAATGATATTCACCTATATACTTGACCTCTTTTTAAATCAATGATTGGTTTGAAGGAACCATAGTTGGATTTGGGTAATTCCTATCCGAAGACCACTTCGAACCAATTTACGTGTTCGGAAGAAATGACCTGGAATGATATTATTTGGAAGATGGAATGTAGGGCTGCTTATCACTGAACCTTGGGGGAATTTCACATATCACTTATATATGACAATAGTTCTTCATTTGAGATCTTCGATGCAAGGACTTCTCACTACTAATTCTAGGGGTAATCCTTGACAGGATGTGGTAGGAAAGTACCTTCGGTTTGTCATGTTCTTGGACTACTTGTATGGATGAATATCAAACGTTGCATTTCTAGATCACATTGATTGATCTCTATAAACATATCATCTGTTTGGTGGCGGAGAAAGCAACTTCTCTTAGCTTAACACTCTTTCCTGAGACATACGAGCTCCGGAGTTATACATTTGTAGAAATTAGTTGTGTGATTAAGGAATGACAATGTGGGATTCAAAGTGGAATGTGCTATATGAAAGGTAAAACATTACCTCAGGCCTCATCAACCGGAAATGGCTAAAGGAGGGTAGATGTGGCAGAGCTATGTAGGTCGCGCCCATTAGGAGATGGTCATCACCTTTCTAGATAACCCTCTATATATCGAGTATGTTGTGTATGCTATAAAACGTCTCAGATAGGCCAGGAATGACCGGGGTGATGTCATATTCGGTACTATCCAGCGAAGGGGTAGGCCGGTTCTGTGTTGGTATATGTGTTCAGTATTTGGACACTAGGTACATCCCTCTAAAGGTGTACTGTACGAAAGGTAGTCCCTCACCTTGTCATTGTATGGAATCCATTCTCCGAATGAGCCTTGTAAGATTTTGATTGTAGAACCTAACATATCCGAAATTTAATAATGGTAACAATTTCGGCTAAGATTCATATAGGTTTACTTGAAAAGGTTTTCAAAGAAAGTCATTAAAAATAATATCAAATGATTTTGCGTAGCAAATGTTTTGGTTATCATAAGGTAAAAACCAGTTCCGTGTTTATGTGCGGCGAGGTCTTATGAGATACCTTTTGTTTTTAAATATCCGTATTTTGAATTTCTCACATCAGTCGCATGACTGATCCGGAGTTTTTTTTCCCTTAAACTCTGGGTGCCCTAATTTTCCCAGACAGCCTAGTAGTTCAGGTTAACTTGGAGCAATTTGATGGAACTAGAGCTGAAGATTCCTTATAGATAGTTATCCATTCCCAGTCCCACTTCTGCTTTATTTGTTTTATTTTTCAACATATGTAAAGACGGGTATTTATAACTGTCTAGTAGCTTAGGATAGACTCTGATAATGTATTTAAATTTTCACTGTAAAGATTATATATTGAAATAATATATGTTATTCCATTCATGTAAAATTCTGTTCTGTCTTTATTTTGTTTCTTACCCTTAACGATCGGGTTTCCGGTGCTTGAAATTGCGGCACGCAATACGGAGGATGTATTACTGTCGATTTCCGAGAGTCGAAAATCTGGTTTGTCACACCGCATTATCGAGTTGTCGCATTATCATGTCGCCGAAGTCGATGATGTCGATGAAAGCAAAAAAGTGGTAGATAGCTTATGTTCTTGGAGCTCGATGTCATCATTGTCGACGAGGAGCATAATGCCGCACGTTTTTGGTTGAAAGGCTTTTAAATAGAGGCAGAGAGCCTTAAGTAGCGACGTCGACATGAGATGATGTCGACGTTGATCAAATTAAAATGTTTTAAAAGTCACAAACCTTACATCATTTTCAATCATGTACATGGAAATATAAAAAGGGTTTTACAAATGAGATTAGACTTTGAAAATATAAAGAGATGATTTCCTTGTTTAAATTATGGGTTAAGGGTATTAACTATACATCATTAAGAAAACGATTATGAGGACTTTAATTATGGATGTTTATGTTTTGGGTTTACTTAGTCAGTTATTATGTATGCTATTGTTATCATATTCACTTCGTTTATGATTCATAACTACATTTTGGGGTGTTAAGGGCTGGATAACCAGCTAGGTTGACCCAATAGTGAATATAAATTTACTTAATTCCTGTGTGAGTAGGTGTGCATTCAAGAGGTCAGGTAGACCAGAATATAGAATACCTAGAACTGATCAAAATATTATTGAGTTAGACAGGTTCTTAGCTATCCCATGAAAACTATGTCAAAAATATCCACCTTTTTGGTGAGGAGATATTATACACATGGATTTTTGAACTCTGAAGTTTAAGCAGTTTTGAGCTCTGAAGTTTTGAATTTCTCGGATCTTGGATTTGCAGTTTCCAGGATAATGTTTGTTTGTATGAAAGAGGCGGTTCGATTTTTGTTGATTTCAAATATGGGCACATCCACTTTTGATGCAATTATGGTATTAATGTATTAGTCCAAAATTAAATTAGTATATTTAGCACTTATCCAAATCCTGAAACATATTAGTTCCTCATTTAATGAGCACGTTATGCATATTTAAGTAGTATATGTAAGCTAATTACACAGTAAGGTCAACTAATACATCAACATTGGTGATTTAAAAATGACATGTGAAACTGTTCATACAATAAACAAATAAGCTTACCGAAATTATTCAAAATTTGATAACGAATAAACACATAATGATTTTTCTCACTTTTAACTTATTTATAGTTAAAAGAATAAAACCACTTTAGTCATAGTAAACATTGTTCTCTTTGGACAACACATGTTAGAATATATTTGCATCGCATTCATGAATACATTTTCGAAAAATTTATGAACAAAAAAAATTAAGATCCAATTCAAATGCATTTTACATATTAATATAAATTAATTTTGAACAGCTAATATTTGGAATTCATGCTACAACCTATATTCTATACTTTCAACGACTATAAAACTGGGTCATTATGGTCCAAAACTCACAAACAAATTCATTATATCCACCAAAGTAAAAAAAAAACTTCTTGAAATATATATGATATGCTAAAAGAAATAACGTGGAGTACTTTGTTACTGTACGTATGTAGAACTCAGGTGGAGATAAGATTTGTCCTCATGAGTTTATCGACCCGTCGGATTCTTCTGGGTTTCGAAAAAAAAAAAAGAATTCAGGTGGAGAACAGCAATCGGAATCTGAATGCAAACTTGACTACCAACAATTCAACAAAGGTAGCATTAAATAATAATAAACATTATATTATTCTTATAATTAGTTTTGTTTACTTTCATTTGAAATTCCAATGCTGTACAGATCATATATATGCTTATATATGTAGAATTATAATGGTGAAAGATTGTACTCCAACATAGAATATTATTCTTTTTTGTTACAATACGTCAGTAGTCTTTGGTCATTGTAATTTATGATCAAAGTTAGTCAACCATCATAAACTTTTGATTATTTCTGTTTTAATTAATTAGATGTAAACAATGAACCAACACTGACGTCCATCGAGCAATATTGATCGATTTTTGGTTGTTCAAAAGCTTTTCAACAAAAGCTAGGTTCTTCATCGTCTAAGAACTCAGGTATGAGATTTGGAACCTCAAACACCATTCAAGTAAAAAGTTCACGTATTGTATTATAAATAAACAATTCAATGCTTTCAGTAAGAAATTCCGAAAAGAAAGTTCAATGAAGGAAACCCGAAACAAAGAAACATGCTCATGCAACGCCATAATCAAGAAATGGAAGTTCATTTTCTTCCCTTAACGTTGATCATTACTGGAATATAACATTTTAAGCCTGGATTCTTGAAAAAAAACAACACCGTTTTAGATACTTTTTGCCTATAGATTATCAAATAATTTTTAGTACAATGAAATTCGAAGGATGAAAACAAATTTTAACCACGATTATGCATTCAAATATTGACGTATTAATCAATCAATATCAATAACTTGAACTTTAAACTATTTAATCCAAAATAGTTAACGAAAATAGCAAAATAAGTTAACTAATTGGAGTTTCTTCAACCAAAGCATGGATCTCTTTTGAACTCGATAATCAGGGAAAGATGCGGAAAAGCTGTTGAAACTAAGAATAGGGGTTGAATGGAAGTGGCAGGAGTAAAAACATCGAAGTTCACGGTCAGAACTGACCACTGAGAATGATAAAGAGAGAGGTTTGAGAACGGAAGGAGAGAGTTATGTAAACACGCTCTTGTAAATTGACAATAATATCCTCAACTCAACGCACAACGTTACAGGGGCATTTGGGTAACTTCAAAAGCTTCAAAAAGGAGCATTCCTGTTATACATAGATAATGCATCTCCAACAAAAGGGTGGATCAACAACGAAAATGCAATTTAAGCGGTATTTAAGGGTTGCATCTCATTGTAATGTCATGAAAGGTCCCGGACGTAATACCATTAGTGCTTTCTTTTCTGAAAATAAATAAAAAATTTCTTTTCTGTAATATATAAAAGAGAGAATTAGAGAAAATTACAAACTTTGACAAAAAATTAGTCTAAAGTACACCAAGTTTTATTTTTAGGCCGAATGACAAATTTAAAAAAAAATTAGATTGAAGGGCAATGCTAGTTCTAACTACCATTATATTCAGTTTTTACACTATACAAAATGCTAGTTAGACTAGTATTATATTCAATTTTTACACTATACAAAATGCTAGTTCTAACTAGCATTGTCCTTCAGCTTAATTTTTGTTTAAAGTTTGTCATTCAGCTCAAAAATGAAACTTGATATCCTTCGGTCTTAATTTTTTTTAAAGTTTGTCCTTATGCCTATTTTCCACTGTATAAAACTTCTAAGTTTCCGAACTTCATATGAAAACTTTTAGTTACAAAATAATTTGAATTTATTTGAATTATTAGATATTATAGTTCTGAAACACGCTTAATTAACCAAAAAATAAATAGAATAAACCTTGCGTTTCTTTTCGTAGATTCGTAGGCAAACATTTAACTGAAAAGTTCTCAATCTTAAACTTCTTTGGTTTAGAAAATCCAGTTCAAAACCATTTGAATGCTAAAAGTTTGTACTGGAAGAAAAAGAGATTGAAACTAGAGAAATGGAGTGGACATCACGGATTCAAATAATTTCTTAAACTCATTGAACTTTAAAGCTATAGGTTGTCCTTTTTTTTTTTTGGGTTGGAGGGAGGGGGGTTGTGGCGCCCTTTCAAATATTTTTAATAGAAAATACGAAGAACAAATAACCGACCACCGCTATTGCAATCAATTCAACAACCATAATTTTGTTCCATTTTATGTTGCAAGGTAACAAAACAACAAACATTGATTAACATCACCTTTCCACATCCAAAACATGGATAGCCCAAAACCCTTCTACAAACACATAATCTGCAAGTGTTCATTCTACCTTAACATTCTCATTATAAGCAAGCATTGCCAATGTAATTATATATATATTTCACATTCATATGCATATTCCTTTTGAACCTAGTTCCATTTTTTGATTTATTTTCCATGTATTACCATTTTGGTGCTTCTGTTTTTCAGCTGAAGGCACCATGGTCATTTCCCCAGACGCTGTCCCAAGAATTTCCAGGCCCTTTGGGCCCTTCGATGAGTTGCTGACCCGGTCCACCAGGCCCAGTCGGTTCAGAGGGGCCCTTTCTTGCCTTCGTTCGAATCCCAAGTAACCTTAACACGAATCTAGCAAGCTCGCCGTACAGCATACCAGATCGATCAAACAGCTACAATGCATTCGATTTCAGGTCAGTTTCAATGTTATTTACTGATGTGTGTGTGTGTGGCACAATGCCGCTATTCAAATTAGTGCCAAATTAAACTTATAATAATTATATTCCAGCACTATTTGAAATGGCTACAGGGTACTATTGATATTTTTGGTCATATGGCATAAAGCGATCTAAATAGCCTCCCCAATAAAAGGGGAAGTAGGGAAAAGGTCAAATTTTGGAAACAATTTAAGTTGAAAAGCATCAAGTTTTTTTATGTTTAGACTGAAGGACAAAATGCCAGTTATAACTAGCATTATATTCGGTTCACACTATAGAGAATATTAGTTATAATTGGCATAAAAAAAAGACTTGTCTTTCAATCTTTTTTTTTTTAAGTTTGTCATTGTACCTATTTTCCTATTGAAAAATGATCTAAATAAAGTTTCAAAAAAAGTTCAGCCCCGTTTGGCTTGTCGTTTTTAGTTTTGTGTTTTCGTCAATACAAAAGGGCGTCCGTTGTATGTATTATTGAAAAACAAACAATTTTGAAAAATGAAATTAACATGTAAAATAGAAAACAAGTTTATTTTGTTTTTTGTGTTTCGAAAGAAAACAAAAGCACGGAAACAATCTAACTTCTTCGTTGTCCGTTGGTGGTTGCAATGACTAAGAATCATAAATCTCCTTCTCTTATTTCTTGCTATTTCTTAGTGCAAGTTGAAAACACAAAACTCAAAATACAAAATGAAACCAAACAGGCCCTTCTTTTTTGGTAAGTTTCCCAGAAAAAATATATGAGCCGGATATAAAAATGAGAAAAGCTCGCAAGCCCAAGTAACCTTAACACGAATCTAGCAAGCTCGCCGTACAGCATACCAGATCGATCAAACAGCTACAATGCATTCAATTTCAGGTCAGTTTCAATGTTATTTACTGATGTGTGTGTGTGTATGGCACAATGCCGCTATTCAAATTAGTGCCAAATTAAACTTATAATAATTATATTCCAGCACTATTTGAAATGGCTACAGGGTACTATTGATATTTTTGGTCATATGGCATAAAGCGATCTAAATAGCCTCCCCAATAAAAGGGGAAGTAGGGAAAAGGTCAAATTTTGGAAACAATTTAAGTTGAAAAGCATCAAGTTTTTTTATGTTTAGACTGAAGGACAGAATGCCAGTTATAAGTAGCATTATATTCGGTTCACACTATAGAGAATATTAGTTATAATTGGCATAAAAAAAAGACTTGTCTTTCAATCTTTTTTTTAAGTTTGTCATTGTACCTATTTTCCTATTGAAAAATGATCTAAATAAAGTTTCAAAAAAAGTTCCTTTTTGGTAAGTTTCCCAGAAAAAATATATGAGCCGGATATAAAAATGAGAAAAGGAAGATCAATGTGTAGCATTAAATAATTACTCAAGAAATTCATTAATGAAAATAGTTGGTTACCTGGAGCATAGCTGACATGAACATGTGAAAAGCATGCGTGTTTTGATCAACGAGGAACGAAACTCGACCAAAGAAGTTAACAATACCATGCATCTGTACAGCAAATTTATATTAGTGCAACAAAATATATGCATAGATATTTGTAATCCTCGAGTTTGATTTATATAAGCACAACAATACCATGGACTCGATCAATGTATTCAAGTAAGAATTACTTTTAAGAGGTTTTCGTATATCCTATCAACACCTTGAAAAATGTATTTAATATAGTCTGATCCTACACTTTTATTTTTGATTTCTCTATAGTTCACACTATTTTGAGAAAATGCCTTCAAAGTTCAACCATGGACCTCATTATATTTAAGTTTTGACTTTTAAGAGATTTTCTTTTATTCTATCAATACCTTCAACAATGTAATTGATAGTAGTCTGATCCTAAACTATTATTTTTTGATTTCTATACAGGTCGTGCTATTCGAGAGAGAAAATGTTATCATAAAAGTTGGATTTTAATAGGGGGGACTGTAGGGGTTAACCTTCCCATTTTCAAGAGGTTTGGGGAGAGGGTACATGTTCAATTTTCTCATTCAATAAATAAGTCACAGAGTTTGAGATAGTAGCACAAGTTTTGAATATTGAAGCTAAATTCCATTAAGTTTTATGATTGTAGCATGAGAACTGTAAACCAAAATTCCTTTATAATGCATTATATATTAACCAGTCATATAATCCATTCAATTACTATCCATTTACCACCCACTATCTTCTGTTTCTCTAATATTATTTATTACATAAAACAAATAGACGAGTAGTTTAGATAACTCAATGGGCTTCACCATACCCAAGTATTTGCTTTATTTGACAGAGAAATAGACAGATATTAGTTGTTGCAACATTCTTCTGTGTATATGCAATTATGCAAAGTTCCAGTTTATGGTTCTCATATATATTTTAAGGTACCCTCATATTAAAAAACGCTTCACCATACCCATGTATTTACATCATATGACGGAGAAATAGATAGATAATTAGTTGTTGCAACATGCTCGCGTTTTGTGTATATGCAAAGTTCCTAATGACGGTTTTCATAAATATTAAAAGGAAATATTTTAAGGAGCCCTCGTACTGTAGAATACTACGCCTAAGTCTTCCATTGTATTAAGAGCATGCAATACTTTTTTTTTTGTAATAATACTAATATAAGGAGGGTACCACATAGTTTGAAGATCGTGTCTTAATCTAATTAATCAAACCGAGTACAAAAACATAACAAAAAACTACAACTTCAGGCAAAGTTTGCAAATTCAGAATATATAAATGCACTATTTCCAGTTGTAATACTTCCCTACTACACTTCATGCACAGGTGAAAATCAATATAGTACACGCATTAAAATGCTCAAAAAGACATAATGGTATATACTTACAACACGAAGAAAGGACGTCCAAAAACCAGGTGGCTGTGGTGGGCCATTATGTGGATTATTGGGGTCCGGATTACCGTAAGGCCCACCCATACCCACTCCCGTTCCCATGCCCATGCCATAGCCTCCCATTTGACCTCCATATCCGCTGTTATACATGCTCCCTCCTCCATACATTCCACCGCTTCCATAAAGTCCTCCCCCATAACCGCCTCCATACATGCTACTACTGCCATATAAACCTCCTCCACCGTACGAGCTTCCTCCATATCCACCAGCTGAACTGTACATACCTGACCCGTAACCCGAATTTAAGGTTGAACCATAGCCTGTAAGCATAAGGGAACGTGAAAGATGTACTCATCTCAAAAGATTCAGAACCAAATGTAGATAATGAGATAGTTGCCATTGTTCTGATTATCCAATAAAAGGGACACAAAAATGTAGAATAAGCATTCCAACTCCCACCACAATGGTAGATTCAAATGATTCATATTTAATTTGTATATGTACTTGTACACTTTAATTTTTTCTCTAGGTAGATTATTAAATGAAACTTAAGTATCAGAAAGTACAAAACTTTCTTATTATAATGATAGTTTATATTCTTTAAATTGATTTTGATGTGTGAACTTCTGCATCTAAACATAAAGCTCAACTTTATCCCTTACTCCATCATTATTTTATTTTGAAAACAATAAAAGCATTGTACATTCAAATGGTTAACTTGATATTTATTCTACAGCATAGATTGCATATACTTTTTTTCAATTGTGATCTCAGTTGAGTTTAAATTGGGATTTGAGAATCAAATTGAAGTTGAAGATATTTGGCTCAAAAGAGGATATAAATTGTAAGATTTATTTGTTTATTTTACTTTTTTGCGAGAGAAAAATGTAAATCATCACAACTAAGCTCATTTCACACAAGTTGTATGCTGATCAAAATTAACTGATCATTAGTCTTTTTTAAACAAAATATAAGAATTGAGAAACGTAAACCCAAGGTATAACAATACCTCCATAGCTACTTCCATAGTTCTGTTGCCAAGGCCTAGCCGGAACAGGCCTTGAAAGAGTATTTGTATTGGCACTTGTATTTGCATTTGGCACTACTTCACCGGGTTTGGCGGTTCCGGACGCTTCAACAACTTCACTTGTGTTACCAGCAGATGGGGGTCTAAAAGGAGCAGGACCCGAAGAAGATGTCCCAGCTCGCTCCCATGGTTTTGGAGGAGGTGAATTTCCTAAGTTAAATATTTTAAAGAATGATAAAAATACGTTACAATACCGTTATACCAAGCTTAAAAGTGGAGAAATAGATTTTATATTGATGAATTCAGATTTGTTTGTTGTAGGGTTGGTTTGCTTTTATTCAATAAGTTTGAAATTTGACTGCTAAAAGTGCCAAGCGATTTTTAGAATTAGCAAATGATAGGCATTAAATGGCACCATGTTGCATTTTTGTATTCAAAATGTATTTTTTGTTTCATTTCCGGATGTATACTCTATAAAATCAAAATCACATGCTATAGCCCATAGGGTGATCCAGTGGAAATCGTGAATTAAGAGTCAAAATGTCACAAATTGATGTCTCGATAACGGCGGTGGACATAAAAGGTTCGCTGCATGCTCCCTTGGAGTTTACAAACATTCACAAAAAATGAATGAATGAATTAATAACGAAACAATGCTATCTTCCTTCAAAATTTGGATACTCCAAAAAACTTTATCAGGCCTTCAATTGTCTCATCTTTTCTTCTGTAAAAATTACGATACTTCGTGGTTCGTAAACTCCGTAGTATTGACAACAAACTAGCATCTAGACTTTTTATTCAAAACAAAAGAACCAAAGAATCAGGTTAAAGATGTATACCATTATCAATGTTTTCGTTTATCCTACATGTATAATCACATAAATTTTGAGAAATTATTTCTACTATTGAATCAAAAAGTTAACTTGGTAAAGTTTCAAAGAAGTATCAATACATCTTTACAATTCAATCACTTGACAAAATCAACAACATGATCAGCTTCATTGATACAGCTATATTTCAAAAGGAAAAAAACTACAGGCTGTACATTAACATCAATAAAGGGATGATTAAAGAGCATTCGTAAAAGTCAATCCGTTCCTTCAAACATCGATTTTTCAATCTGATTATAGCCCAATTAAAGCCTCCAATTCTTGAAACGAAATCTATTAATACTTCTTCAAAATAAACCTAATAACGACATACCTAACAAAAAATTTCAGAAACAATCTTAAATTTGATAGAATAATCAATCGGTTAGTCTAATCAAAAGAGAAATCATACAAGGCAAAAATGGATAAAGATTAAACCTGAATTAGGCTGGTTCGACGCCATAGAAATTGAAGGAGGAGCTCAAATTTGATGTTTATCAGCCCCTTGGGCTCTATATTTCCGTTTAGGAAGGTTGCAGGTAAATGCCGACAATAAAATAAAATAGTATGAAGGGTCCAAATATTAAAGCATTATTCTGAGTCACTTAAGCAGCTCCAATAGCCTTTTCCTTCAGCGCTAAGAATTCAGGGTATACACCCAACAATGCACTCCTAATGAATATGCACCTGAATATTCAGTTTCGACTTCAGAAAACTAAAGTAGTCAAAGCATTCATTTAGGGGCATTCAGCCTTAGACATGCATTTAATGGACGCTGAAGGATAGACGCTCATTAAATGAACGTCCAATGCTTCATATCATACAAAAATATATTGAATATTTAATGTTAGACGCTCATTAACTAGACGTCTGATTTTTGGGTTTTTCTGTTCTATTCAGCTATGAATATTCAAGGCTCTAAATATTCGAGACTAAAGCTATTGGAGATGCCCTTAGGCTCCATTCACGTAGTCACGAACGACTGAACGTTCTTGGAAAAGCAGTCGGTGTGAATTACTTCCAGCATTAGACTCTCGAAAATGCAATGGTTAGATAATGCGTAAAAAATACGTCAGACGTATGTGCGATAAATTGTCGTAATACCTATTATGAATTTAGCCGAGAGCTGTAAAAGAAAACATAACTCAAATTTCATTGTACATTTCTTTTCAATAGTTTCTAACATACAAAAATGGCTTCCTCATCCTCTACCTCATTCACGGATAAACCGATCCAAGAATGGTCTTGTTGGAGGCAAAAATTGGCCACCAACATCCAGTTATGTGAAAGCACCAATATCTAGTCACAGATCTCAGATAGTATCTAACGCGGAGAATATAATACGAAAAACAAACAAATTAAAAACGAAAGCAGGTAAAAAGAGACATGATTTATAGTGGTTCGGCTAACTCCTACTTACGTCCACACTAGAATAATCTTTTTTATTATACTTTAGTTTATTTACAGTTACAATTCGAAATCCGAGAATAAAATTGACAGAGTGTAGCCTAGGTTCAAGATAAAGAGAAGCAGAAAGAAGCTCTAGAAGATCTCTTTTCTTACGTCATGCCTACTGTATTTATAGGGGGAAACGTGCACGGGTCGGACTGAAATTTCGGCAGAAGGTTCGGAAGACCAAGACGAGGTCACTCAAAAATTTAGGCCCATCGGGGCCCACAATAGGGATTGGTACCGATCCTTATTAATGTGTCCAAATCGGTTGCGATCCCTATGATTGGTGTTACATGATGTTAGCTACTTGCTCCCCAAATTTCATGCAATTCCAAAGCACGGTTTGTGAAATATCGCATTTTCCGTGAAGTAGTGTTGCTTGAATTCTAATTTATGTCAATCCCTCCAACTTCCTCCAATTGGAATGAGATCCCTAGGGGGTGTTACACATGTTGTAGTAAGCTTGTAATCCAAGTTTTATGTTGATAGTATGTATAGATTTTGAGTTATTGACCGATCATCGCTGCAAAATTGAGTTTAGCCGATCCTTTCTATACCAATCCCTCATATACCGATCCCTTTTTATAGGTGAAGTAATTTGCCAATAACTTGAGTATACGGACTCCAAATGACTTGAAACTTAAAATGTAGCCTCATGGGGCCTTCCTTGTCATCCATATCGATCTCAACCAGTTCGAGACAAAAAGCAGGGATAGGCACCGATCCCCTGGAGGATTGTTAGTTTCATACTTAGCCATTTTTTTAGTGTCAACCATCTGAATCCATCCGACTATCGTGCATAGCTTTAAATATAACCGACATCCCATCGAAATAATCACCTCTTCGGGTGTCCTTTCTTGACATTTACAAAATCCATTGAGTTAAATCTGGCCTTGCCAAAATGCGGGTTAACACTTTGCCCTCCAAAACATATCTTGCGATAGGAAGATGTGTTTTGAATAGTTGTAAATCCGAAATCCAAAGTCCAGAATCCATAATCTATAAATATCTAATCCAAAGTCCAATCCATTTCCAGACCGAATCCATGTCCATCCATATCCCATAACTGAGTCCACATCCGAATCCATATCCAATAGCTAAATCCATATCAAAATCCATGACCTCTCTGGGTCCTTGCCGAGCATAGTCCATACTCGACGGCCTGAGTAGGTCGATCAACCACGTTCGGGCGAAGTGACCTACTCTTTGTTAGGCATAGTTCATACCCGACGACCTGAGTAGGTTGATCCATCGCGCTCGGGTGAAGCGACCAGGCATAGTCCATACCTGAAGACCTTGACCTTTCCAGATCCTTGTCAAGCATAATCCACACTCGACGACCTAAGTAGGTCGATCTATCGCGTTCAGGAGAAGCGACCTACCCCTTGCCAGGCATAATCCATACCCAACGACTTGTTGGGATTTATTCTTTAGTCTCGATATCCAGTCGAGGACTTAATCCATGATGCATGAGTCCATTCCATTGTGTTCGCCCAACGAAGAGACACATACCTTGCGGTTGTTATCCTGTCTCTCTGGTCAGGACCACAACCGTGACCTGTTTTATTCATCGCATTGATCCAAATTTAAGCGTTCCCAAGTCCATTGCTAAAATATAAAATAAGAGTCTGTACAACTAATAAACCAGAGTTCAAATAAAACTATAAAAACAAGAGTTCGAAGCAAACAAGAAGAAAAAAACAAATTTCACAAACCTAGCACTACGGTTTCTCATCGTCTCAGAGCATGCCTAGGGACCGTCCTCGATCTTGTACATGTATAAGTGACCTAGCCATCCTACTGCAGAGTTTGTTACTTATTCCATGCCATTGCAGTCAATTGATGACAAGTTGATGATGATGCCTTGATCCAGTGCCATTTTCATACGAGGTGGACGGTGGCTGCTCCTGTTCCACCACCGCAGCTCGAGTCCTTACATATTGTTGTAACTGACCATTCCTTATGTGTTTCTCAATGATATTCTTCAAATGCCTACAGTCATTTGTATTGTGACCATCCAGCTCATGGAATAGGCGGTACTTTTCTAATGTTCATTCACGTTCAGAGGGTTCCCTCCTTACCGGCCTTCGATACGGAATGCGTCCTCAAGTATCCAGATATATTCGTTCTAGGGTTTCATTCAATTCCAAGAAAGAAGAGAATTTAGGTTCTCCTTCTTCCACTTCGATCCATTGAAGCTATTGTCCACGTTCTGTTTACTCTTGTCCTTTCCTAAGCATTCACCGGGCGGTTCTTGACCCTGTATCGTATTAACTTCCATTGTCTCTCTAGCAGCTTTCGTATCTTCTTGCGCAGAAACCTTTCTACTTCATGGTAGAATTCCCCAAGATCCATTGGTGGATCCTATATCAGTGATATCTTAAAAATTTGAATTATCTGCAACTCCTGACACTACCACCATCAAAACCATTGATGGATCTGGTCGATCCACCGAAACAACTGCCGCATTGAACCTGGTTAAGAAGTTCTTGAGTAATTTTCCTACCCACTGCTTTACTGATGTCAATGTCATCACATTCTTGAGTCTCGTAATGTGAACCCAAAACTGCTTCATAAATTTTTCGACCAATTCCACCAATGTGCTAATAGAACCGCTTTCCAACTGTCTGAACCATAGCGCAGCTACATCCATTAAGTACAGGGGGAAGCATCATGCCAAGACTTCTTCCAATGCTCCTAGTACTTCCATATGTTGTATATACCTCATCATATGCACAGTTGGATCCGACTTTCCGTCATAAACTTCCAATGTTGGTAGTTTGAATTATGGTAGATTCCTAGCATTCCTGATATTATGAGCGAATGGACTTTTATTTACATCCTCCAAATCCCTGTTCACAAATCCTCCACGCATAGCTCGCCTGATCATCTTTGCAAACCTGTTATTATCTTCCAGTGGTAGTCTCTTATCATTATGTCCAAGCTACCCCCCCTCGAGTCTATAAGGGAATTCTGGAACGTATTCCTCCGGATGAGCATCCAAATTCCAATTCGCACCAAGCTCCATGGGATTGATCGTAGGTCCTCCAGCATCGCGATCAATCAGACCCAGGGGCATGCCTTGTAGCCTTTGGGGATCTGTTCCGATCCCTCTAAGATGGCCGGGGACTGCCCCTGACTGCTCTGTTCCATTCCTCTGTCCATTGGCTCCATCTCCATGTTCCTCGTTATGATTTCCAATGATTCCTGCTGCTTCAACTCCTTGATCTAAGTTATCATTTGCTCCTGCTGCTCTAATCCCTTGATTCTATGCTCCAGCCTGTCCAACCCGTCGAAGTCAATTCTGCATCATCTCTTCTTTTCTTTTCAGTATCCTCTCCTGCATAGCATTCATCATAATTTCCATTTCATCCCTGGTGATGTAGATAGATGCTTGATTAGCTCCAGCTCTTGGGAAAGCCTCCTAACTCCCTCCATGGTGGCTCCTTTCCGGTAGCACTCTCCTTGTTGATTTCCTAGCCATTGCTTCATAGATCCAAGTATCCAAACTTCCACATCTAAGATCCTAGCTTCCAAATCCACAGATGCAAGTCTTCTTAGTGAAAGCACCAAAAAGTTGGCGGCAAAAATTGGCCACCAACAACCAGTTATGTAAAGCACCAATATCTAGTCACAGATCTCGGATAATTTCTAATGTAGAGAATATAATATAAAGAACAAACAAATTAAAAACAAAAGCAAGTAAAAAGAGACAAGATTTGTAGTGGTTCGGCTAACTCTGGCCTACGTCCGCTCCAGAATAATCCTTTTTATTATACTATAGTTTGTTTACAGTTACAATTCGAAATCTGAGAATAAAATTATTAAGGTGTAGCCTAGGTTCAAGATAAAGAGAAGTAGAAAGAAACTCTAGAAGATCCTTTTTCTTATGCCATGTCTGTTGTATTTATAGGGGAAGACGTGCACAGGTCGGACTAAAATTTCGACAGAAGGTTCGGGAGACCAAGACGAGGCCACTCAAAAATTTCCAGGCCTATCAAGTCCATAATAGGGATCAGTACCAATTCCTATTAGTGTGTCCAAATGGACTACAATCCCTATGAGGGGTGCCCTATGATGTTAGCTGCTTGCTCCCTAAATTTCGTGCAATTCCGCTGTATTGTTTGTGAGATATCGCATTTTCCATGAATTAGTGTTGCTTGAATTTTGATTTCTGCCGATCCATCCAAAGGAAGTTATGCCGATCCCTCCAACTTCCTCCAATTGGAATGAGATCCCTGGGGGGAGTTCCACATGCTGCAGTAAGCTTGTAACCCAAGTTTCATATTGATAGCATGTATAGATTTTGAGTTATTGACCGATCATCGCTGCAAAATTGAGTTTAGCTGATCCCTTTTCTGTCGATCCCTCCTATACTGATCCCTCTTATACCTATCCCTTTTATACCAATCCCTTTTTATATGTGAAGTAATTTGCCAATAACTTGAGCATACGGACTCCAAATGACTTGAAATTTGAAATGTAGCCTCATGGGGCCTTCCTTGTCGTTCCATGTCGATCTCAACCAGTTCGAGACAAAAACCAGGGATAGGTACTGATCCCCTATGGGAGTGTTAGTTCCATACCTAGTCATTTTTTGAGTGTCATCCATCTGAATCCATCAGACTATCGTGTATAGCTTTAAATATAACCGACCTCCAATCCAAATAATCACCTCTTCAGGTGTCCTGTCTTGATGATTACAAAATCCATTGGGTTAAATCCGACCTTGCCAAAAGGCGGGTTAACAGGTCTGATATTGAAATGTCCAGATTCGTCGATATGTGCTTCCTACCCCATGTTCAGTTTTGATCTGGAAAGAAGAACGACTACATGCATGGTGTTTGAAAATATCTTATCATCAACTATGTTTTGGAGTAAATTGTCACCCTCCTCATTCGCAAATGGGACAACTATGTCAAGTTTTGCAATCATTTTCAAAGTTTCATGATGGTTGAGGGAGCTAGTTGGGACGGTGATAGGATCGGCATCACTAGTGATGACGGTTTCTAGGCTCGAGCTTAAGCATAAGGCACTCTATTTCTGAAGGTTTCAAACTTCGTCCTCCATGTGGCTCAGAGATAATGGATTATCTGATGTAGGGACATCTGATTAGCAGAACGTGTTTGTTCCGCGATCAGATACATTTCACCTTCCCTTCGTATCTACTTTACACTGAAGCTTTGTGTTTGGTCAAGTCGGGGAGTGACGAGAGTATAGAGGAGATAATCGTTGGATTGGATATTCATAGAGTTGGTGGGTATGCCCCAGGGGCAATTATGTAATTCATTAGATATATTTAACTCTATGACCAACCTTATTCGTAATAAAGATATTTGATTTCTATTATTTAATTTGTTGTATAGTGATATAATTGATTAAATAAATTAATTTAATGTATTTTAAAATAGAATTACCTTGAACGATATGTCATGTGATAATAATTAGAAGGAGTTGTAATCATAGGAAAATTATCATAAGATATATAAATAACATATTATTTCAAATATTCCTAAGGTGTTTCAGAAAAGGATATCGATACATTCATTGAGACCAGAGTATGTAACGCTCTCCAAATGTTGGCAGTGTATTACTCATAGTTGCTGGAGACACCAAGAGGTTATAACTGATAATTATTGGATAACCATGGATTGACTCGTTTGAGAGTTTTCTGCTGGTCGATAACAATCAGGTCAAATGTGAAATCTCGCAGTGAAGAAATTACACAATTCTCTCGACTTGAGGATACCGTTAAACTTTAATGTGGAAACTCGGCATAGCATCTCATCAAATTACTATTGTTAGGTATGTGTTGAAGCATTGAAAGTGAAACACTATTCAATAAATTTTTTTGTTGTATGAGGTTAGTATCACGGTCAACTACTGTCAACTCAAAGTCAAAATATCTAATCAGAGTAGTAACATTAATAATAAATGTTGTTATTGAACCAAGGACTTTGTTTATGGACTAACTGAATTAGATATTGGAATTTTAACCAAAAACCAAATTCCATAATCCTAATGTGATATGGTATTGACAAAGAGAATTAATATAAATAGCCATTACTAAAGAGTACCATTTAAAACTGTAAATTTAGATTTTACCAATAAAGAGAATTGATATAAATAGTCATTACTGAAAGGTACCGCTTAAAAATGTAAAATTGGATTTTACCGATAAAGATGTATAAGCGATAAATTTAGTCAAATTGTCACACCACTATTTAAGTGGTGCTTGAACGTTAATATTCGAATTATTCTATATTAATTGCTGATAGAATTTACATATGTGAGTCGCACAACAGCATTGGTGATACTTTGAAATACCACAGATTTAATTGCTTTATAATTGTTATAAATCAATTAATATTTATAAAATATTATTTATTTATTTATTTAATGTAATATTTGCCATTAATATTATTTGAGTGTCATTAGTAATTTATTGGGTATGTATATAAAAGTTATATATACACGAATCGATATATGATATCGATATGCATTTAAATTAGATTTATATGTGATTAATTGCTAAACGAGAACATTTTAAGGCCTGTATAGCCTTATAATAGAGCTAAATATAGGTTCTCAAGGAAGGAGGAAAATGTCCAAAAGTTGGATCTTAAAATGGTAATAAAGGAGTAAACTAAGAAGAGAACATCTTCTTTACTCTCTCTATAAAAGCCACACCACCCCTCATTATGTAACTTTCTGCTCCCCCTTCATCCACATAGTCGCAACCTTCATTCCCCCTAGGCCAAAAATATCAGATCCAAATAACATCTAAATAAAATAAAAGGCGGTCTTCCATATAGTTGCAAAGATAGAAGCTCAGATCAAGATCAGATATAGGACTGTCTACCAATCTAAGGCTACATCTATAAGGTAACATCCAATTGTTTATAATCTATATTCTATCATGTTAGTAGAGATCTATAATATTGTTTGAATAAATTTATATGCATAGATGATGATCCTTTTATCAATAGACTATTTTACTATATATATATATATATATATATGCAAGTTTCATTCTATATATCTTATCTTTGTTTCAATTTAAAAAAATATTATATATATAAGGTATGGATTTTATAAAAAATATTGATATTTAAACAATACAAGCAAATTTAATTATTTGAAATTTGTCTTAACTACAAACATAAATTTATAAGTCTATATATATTAGTTTAAATTATTATATGCTATAAATATTAGTTGGTGAATAAAAAATCGAAACATAACTATATTTTTATTTATCAATATAGATTTTATCTTTTTTTTAGAGTAATACATACATAGTTAAGTATGTATATATTCATGAATTAAAAATGATTTTTTTATAAAAATATAACATATTACATACGGATTTTATAAAAAAATATTTGGCCGAAAGACATTATATATTTAATTTTAATAATTGTTTGAATGAAAAATTAATTAACAAACACAAAAATATTTTCGTATCATATGTTATTTAAAATATTATATAATTTTATTTTAATTTTTAATATATTACACATACATATATATATATATATATTATTTTACATTTATGGGTCTACACCTATTTTAAACCATTTTACTAAGCAAATAAATTAGATACTTTAAAAAGAATTTGAATTCAAAATTATTAACTTTGTCAAAATAATTTATTTTCTTAATAAAAAATTCAATATATATATATATATTAAAAATTGTTTTGGACAATGATGTGCATATAAAGGGCTAATGTGTCTATTGCGAAGTAAGTCCTAACACCTATATACGTAAACATTAACCATGTAAACAATATACATTATGTTACACATGCACAACATATATATGTGTATATCTAGATATACTCATATAAAATATTAAAATATAAATTTAATTAAAAATATTGTATCAATTAAATTATAAAAATAAACAATAACTGGTTTTATTTAAATTGATTAGACTGGATCTAATACAACTATTTAGACTTCACAGGCGTAATATGATCCAAAATAGATTTTTTTTGAAATGATCAACCCATTTCACCCACTTTCAACCGATCTGATTCAAATAATGGTGTTAGAACCATAATGTCCTAGGTGGTCTAAATTTGCAATTTTACAGCCGACTAATAAAGCCTACATGTCATTTAGGTGTCTAGAATAGTAGTTTTAAAGTTTGGGGGTTGGATAATCAAGTATACTACTTTTTCTAGCTACTGGACTAGCTCAATGTAGAGTAAGAACAAAAGATTGATCCAATTGTAAAAGCCCTAATTGATTTGGGTCTTCGGTTAATTTTCAAAATTTAGTTTCAAAATTAAAAATATATTTTTAACTTAAAGTTAAATTTAAAATATAAAATATATAATGATTATAAAATATTTTTCAAAAAATGTTTTTGAAAATAAATTAATATTTGAATTTTTTATATTAATTTATTCAATTAGATTGATTAGTTAATTAAATTAAACATATATATATATATGTGTGTGTGTGTAAATGTCATAGTTGAATATGCATGCATTTATCTCAAATTGTCTAAGGTTAATTATAAATAAATATTTTCGAATTTAATAAATTAAAATTTTTTAATTAAAAAAGGATAATTATTAAATTAATTAATCAAATTTTAATTAATGATATATATATATAATGAAAATGTTATATTTAATATTAATCTTAAACTATTTATGATGAATAAATTAAAATTTTGAATTTTGAAATAATTTAACTAATTTGTTAATTTAATTAATTAAAATATAAAATATTATAAATAAATTAAACTTATGTAATATGAATGCATAATACAAGTGGAATTGTAGGAAATTGTAACACTCCGTAATTCGGTGTTAGTTATTTAATTGGTTAGTTAGTTAATTAATTAGGCTCCAAAAATGGAATTTGTGCAAACAATGGAATTTGACCACGAAACTTGCACTATTGCATTCATGGTGAAATTCTAAGCAACTTTCATATTTGGAGTTTTGCGATTGGAGTCCAAACGAAAAAGTCGCGGACGAAAAACGAATTCGAAACGGAAAAAATTTGAATAGGAAAATTAACGTTTTATATTAATTAAGCCGAACCTATAGGTTAACTCGCCACTATGAGTTGTCGACCAAGGGCGGTCGACCCCTAGGTGGGGGCAGTCGACCGCTCCCTGTGTGGCAGCTAGGCTTAGCATAGGCCCAACGGCTCGGATTTAATATATTTCGATTTGACGGTTGAGGTTGATTCTTGCATCTATAGGTTCAGGCCTAACCCTTCCTTCTCTTCTCATATTATTCTGAAGGTAGTAGCAAAGCCCTTTCATTTCTTCTTCTCCACTTTCTTTCTAAATTATAAAAATAAGATATTTATATCTATATTTATATAATTGGAGAAGAATAAAAATCTAATAAAAAGAAGAAGAGAAGATGATCAACTATAAGCGTATTTGAGGTAATCTATATATATTTGTACTATTTTCTCTTCCAATCCCAAATCTCTTCTTAGATTTATAATTCTTATATATATATATATACCATTTTTACATATTTCTTGGATCAAAAAGGATTTGGAGATAAATTTAAGGTTCTACTTTAGATCTAGAGATTTGAATCACTTTTAACAGGTGAGAGAGAAATTCTACATATTGTTTATGATTTTAAATCTATTCTGTTAGCATACGTTTGATTTTTATGTCCAAATCTATTTTATTTGTGAATTGTAGGCCTGGATTAGTGTAGAAAACCATCGCCTACATATTCTTATTTTAGATCTAATTTGAAATATGTTTACACCTAGATCTGGAAATCAGTCCTAAAGATTTTAGAATTTGAATGTTGTGTATTTTTATTCCAGATCTGCACTTGGGTGTAAAATAGGATTTTTGGATTATTACCCAATTTGTGTTATGTTGTATATTTTCCATAGTATAATTTATGGGAAGAACATTCGTTTGATTTTTATAAATTTGTTTACTTTTTCCACTTTTCATTCAAAAGGGCGACCTTTGATTTAACAACGAATACCCACAAACAAAAAGGAAAGAAATGTGTAAAGTGCATATTTATTCTCCATAATTTACACTATTTATTCTAAATAAAAAGAAATTATCCATTCTTTGTAATTGCAAAAGGAGTCAATCGAACTAATTTATGGAAATCATAGTGGAAAATCTTCCCGAGCAATCTAATTCCAGCACATTAAATATGGAAAGCATATTCTAGTTAAATATTTCTAACTAGAATATATTTGGATAGGAATAAGTAGTTTTAGTAGGTAGTTTATACATATTTATCGCTTTATTAAAGAAGAACAACATTTATTCGTGCGTTATTTCTGCGTAATGTTCATTAGCTATTATTTTATTTGGGGAAGCGAATAGGTAGAATTAAGAAATGTAGTAATTCCTATTAATGGGCAATAAATTACGAATTGCCAATAATTAATAGGAAATAAAAGGTTGTAACCCCAATTAATGGGCAACTATTGGAAATAATGATAGGATTAGATTAGGGGTTACAATTGGTTAGTATGTGAATTAAAGACCGTAACTCCAATTAATGGGAAATTAATGGAAATGAATCTGGGAATTACAATTAATATGGACAAATGGATAAAAGGGGACTGATAAAAATGGAATAGATATAAAATGTTACTAATTTGAAATTAGTAATCATACATAAATGTCTTAGGAAATGTCCATTAGGATTTTATGGATAGATTGACATTTATGAGTATAAAAAAGGGATTTATGGGTAGATAAGTATTTAAGGTAAATCTTATTGCCTTAAGTAAAAAGGGAATTAGTAAGCTAAGTCCAATGTTAACTTAATATGGTATAAGTAAGGCTTAGGATAGTTAACTGGACTTAGTGGGTTAGTGATGTGAGGTTAGTAGAGTCACTCGAGGGAAGACTACCCTTCACTTTGAGGCTACCAGTAATCGGGTGCACTTATTACTGATGTGAGATATCACTAATCCTAGGACCTGTGACGACATGAGAGATTGAACCTGCATTTTAATTGAAAAGTATTAAATGGTCCAAATTTGGAATAAGGAGCGGTGAGGGATATCTCCATAGGGGTCCGCTTCTGGTTTGAGGTATTAAGTGACTGTAGGGTCCGCCTCTCTCCTAAAAGGAAGTATTAAGTAACTTATGAGATTCCAAATAAATAAGGATATCTCCAAAAAAGGTTCACTTCGGTATTAAGGTATTAAGTGGCTATTGCAGGGCCCGCCTCCCTACTTAAAAAAGTAACTAATGAGATTCCATATTTATAATTAAGAATGATGATGAATATCTCCAGAAGGGTTTGCTTTAGGTTTAGGGTACTAAGTGACTGATCTAGAGTTCGCCTCTCTCCTATAAAAGAAGTACTAAGTAGCCCAATAAGATTTCCTAGCAATATCAGCTAGATAGTACCGGTGAGGAGTCAGCCTTGGAATTAGGTATTAAATAGAAAAGGCCTACCTATAAATAGGTGTTAAATGGTCAGATGCCTACCTAGTCCTTGTTAATGAGGTATTAAATAGCTTGGGTACAGTCTCTCACATTGCTAAGACTTTAATAACGATAGACGCGTTAGTAGTATGGCTATTATAAATTATAACACCATAGGCAGTGGTCAAAGGTCTCTGTAGCTAAGATCAATAGACCAATAATGAAGATGCTAGAAGTCCACCTTGGGAATAGGCTTTATTTGACGGAGTCTACCTCGATTGAGGTCTTAAATGGCAGAGTCTGCATATTTCTCTTTTAAAATTAATATGTGGTGATAGTAGAATCCCGCTTTGTATTTAGAAGTATTAAGGGGCAAATGGGTATAGAAGTAATTTGGTGGTTGATAAGGCTTCGTTAGTATTTTGTACCTTGAGAATGGATAGGTAAGTAATCGCATGTTGAATACAAGGTTAGATTAGAATTGCTAACTTTAATAGCCATAACAATTAAATGAAAACCAATCGGTATAAATTTATGTTATGGATAGTTTATAGATTTTCCAGTTACCAGAACATTGTTCTGAACCCCTTCTCATTACAACCCACATGATATATTTAGAGGAATATGTCAATGGAGCTGGATGCATTTAGTTGTTAGAGAAGTCTTCTTTGTTCTCATGCTCAATGCTGATATGACAATCTGCTATCCAAGACATACCATTAATTCCAAGGTAGTAGTCATAATCAGAATTCTTATCCTATTATTATTTCTGTTGTGAGTATAGATTTCTATTCATCTCTGATAATGCTCATGCTTATTTGTAGGTACCAAATCTAATGATCTGTGCTTTGATGGACTTGGGTTTTGATTTTTGTCGAAATTTAGGCCCATTAAGGTACATATTGTTACATTTGGTATTAGAGCCTAGGTTAGTAGATCAGAGGAAGTATGATAAACTGAGAGCGTATTTGTATTTTTCTATCTAGTATTATTATATTTTTACTTTAGATTCTAAGAATTCCAGCTATAGAAGAAGTTGTAGTTCCACTCCGAAGGAATGGACAAAGCAACTATGGGTTGGAAATATCTTAGAAGTAAAATTTTCATGCCGACTCCGAAGTACTCCATGGAGTGCTGTGTAACATCCCCCACTTGGAGGCCCAAAACTAACAGCTACAGATGCTCATCCATAGTTATTAATCATCGGCGACCAAATACAGTAATGTTAGATACATTAATATAACAAAAACACATAGATATGAAGAATTTTTTTTTAAAACCATAAAACAAATTTCTCATTCCATTTCAAATCATTTCAAATTCATTACATAATCACAAATTTCGAGAACCGTGTTCAGAGAAAATATAATTAATACAACATACGCCAAGAGCGACATATGAAGATGCCCCCTAGGATGATCAAAGTCTAAACATAGGCAATTAAACAACTTTGCCTTTATAACAAAACACAGCGGAATCAAAATAGAAAAGAACTTCTAATAGCTAGCTTGCCTTCTACATGTCTCCGGAAGCTTATTCGTCTAAAGAGGTACCTGAAAACCTCAACTCTCAAAACTACTCAAAGTTAATTGAGCACCCGAGAGTTTAAGGGAAAACGTAAACTTTGAGTCAGACATAAAGCCTGGTATGAACAATAACCTACCATCTCAAACCATTTAGATATCTAGTGAGACCAAACCGCTTAGCGGAATGGGTATTCCCCTCACTAGTATCTTATTAAAAACTTATAATAAATACTGTGCTTCTGCATCCACAATGGTTAAAAACATAGCAATTTAAAATATTACGATGATATGCAAACAAGTAAATCATTCTGGATTTTCCATCCCCGTTCATTTGACTATTTGTCATAGTTATAGTTTCTAGGGTTACTATTTACCTATTAGTTCTCATGGGCTGACTAATAACTTGTTTAAAGCTTGTGGACTATCTGTCCGGTTTCATAGTTTTCATGGGATCACTAAGAACCTATTGGCCTCTGCCAATAACTTCATTATTTTTGGGTTCTCCCTGAACCTATTGGTATCTCTAATAACTTCTCTTATATCATAGTTTTCATGGATTAACTAGGAACCTATTGACTTCTGTCAATAACTTAATCCGGATATAGTTTTCATGGGTTCACTACAAACCCGTTGGCCCCTACCAATAACCCTCTTTAAACATAGTTTCATGGGTTTACTATGAACCTGTCTATATGAAAACTTCTGTAATCAGTATTTAGGCATCCTATATTCTGGTCTTCCTGACCTCTTGGATGCGATACTACTCAATCAAGAGTTAACTCAACTTATATTCACTACTGGTCAACCTAACTGGTTATTCTGCTCTTTCTCCCATAATACAATTATGGGTCCATTTTACAGTGAATATATATACTAGAAGAAGCAAACATAATAATATAATAACACCAACATCTATGGTTTAATATCCTCGAAATCATTTTCATATGAAACATGGTTAATCCCTTTAACCTATTACTTTATCAAGGAAAGCTTCTTCAAAAACTCCATACTCATAAGCCATTCCAAAACTCATTTATTTGCCATGGGTTTTCCTTTAAAAATGAGATTGTGTTCTTTGTTTTGAAAACTAAGAAGTTTGAAACCTTAGACCTTTACTTTTGAAACCATTGGAAACCTCCTTTGAAAGCATTCAAATCTTCTTTTCATGACACTAAGCATATGCCTTTCGAAATACTCAAAACATATGACTTTGGAAACCTTTCGAAACCATTAAAACAATCCTTTCGAAAGTATTAAAGTATACATAGAAGCGTTGCTTCGAAACCATTTGAAAGTACATCTTTCAAAACCATTAAGTTTATCTTTAAAATATCTTTTGGGTCAAAGTGAATATAAACGAAAGTACCCCTTTCGAAACTATTAACCTTCGTATAAAGGAGTTTGGGGGGAAACTGATGGCTTTGGAACCATCCTTTCGAAAGCTTAAACCATTTAAGTAAAACATTTGCAAGAATAGCTTCGAAACCCCTTTCGAAGCCATTGCCTCCGAAACCCTTATATGGCTACTGAAGCCCTTTCGAAAGCTCTGGGAAGTGGCTTATTATATTTATAAAACAAAAGCTACCTTTCGAACTAGTTGATGACTTCAATTCATTCGAAAGGTATGAGGTCGGCAGTATGGATTCGACTGGGTTTAAACTACCCTTTCGAAAGCATTGATTTATAAACAGGGTAACTCATTCAAAAGCTACACTTTAACAAAAAGGCGGCAAACTCATTGAAAGCTATTTTAAACCCTTTCGAAAGCATTCTTTTGAATACAAGGCAAGTGGCATCTTCGAAAGCTATTTAAATAAAGCACAGTTTCGACTCCATACCTACCGCCATTCTCCAATCCACTACGTACCAATGCATTAATACCTTGTGTATTAGTTTTGACTTAGTTGAGACGGAAGTATAGGGTCGAAAGGTACTACTGGAAGTGGCGAAACCATACTTCTGTACAAAAACTGTTTTATTGCTTTTTCAAGTAATTGTTTTTTAACTAACATACCTATTTGTAAAAATTTAATTGGTTGCCATAAACTTTTCAAATTCGTTTCTAAATATTCCCACATTCATTTCAGATCTAAAGGTAATTAGCAAAGAAGCCCTTCCCTTAATCAAAATAATTAAAACATATAAGTCCTCCAACTAAATTAATTTAATTTCCATAGTAAATTTCTTAGGAAAAATCCCCAAAAACCATAGAAATTCACCTTTAATATGTTATTTAACATATATAAATTTTGCACCCAAATTCCTTTATATAATTACCGAAATTAACTTCTAAACCCAATTATTCATATTTTCCATTGAAAATTCATAATAAATTACCCATAGCTTGGATAATTACGAAAAATTAAACCCATTTCCAAAATAATGTTCTACATAACATACTAAATCCTCATGGCATTTGAAACCCAATATAAATGATTTTAGCCTTAGAATATAATAAAACATTTATCAAACAAACTTGTTTCATTATAACATATCATGTAATCCAAGGATATCATCATCAAAATCATCATAATGGATTTAAACCCAAAATCTAATGCTCTTTGGAAACGAAAATAAAGATAGTTTTGATTATTATTCACCTTGGTTTGGATAAGGACCTGAGATTTGAAATTGATTAATTCTTCTAGCTTGATTCCTTAATTTTTACTTGATTTTCTTCTCCTATGTAATGGCCGGCTTGAGCTCCTCTTTGTTTATGTTTTATCATTTTGGAACGTGTGAAATGAGAATAGGAGTAAGGGTTTAGGGGTTAAGGATATGGTGGATGGCTATTCCCCATAATGTCCTTAGCCTTATTCTCTTATTAGTTACCATAGAAAACCATTTACATAAACCCATTCTTTTAAATTTTATTTAATTAAGCTCGGCCTCTAATTCATTTTCAAAGCTCAACCCTCTTATCACATTAATATTTACATTATTCTATTTAATTTATCTAATTAAATCTCCTGAATAATATTATTAAAAATTAGGGATGTTACAAGCTCCCCTCCTTAAAGAATTTCATCCTTGAAATTCAGTAAGGAAACTAAACATAGCAATCATCTATAACAGCTCCTAACAATCATTCTAGCCTACATGACTCGCAATAGTCTATATAAAGCAATATAGAAAATACCCTCACAGCAGATCAGGATAAGTATCCCTAATCCTGTCTTTTATCTTCCAAGTACAGTCCTTCTCATTGTCGCTCCACTGAACTTTCACCAACTTGACTGTCTTGTTTCTTAACCTCTTCCCATCTCTCGCTACAACCCGAACTGGTTGTCTAACAAAAGTCAAATTGGGCTCTACGATTAACTCTTCCAACTTTGTCGAAGGAATAGTAGTCTTTAGATCATGTACATGCTTGCAAAGATGAGACACATGAAACACATTATGGACACCTGCCATACTGCTGGGCAACTTTACTCTATATGCGAGCTTTCCAACCCTCTTTATAATTGGAATGGTCCAACATATCTTGGTGCCAGTTTCCCTGACTCTCTGAATCGTATCACACCCTTCATCGGTTATACCTTAATGAAAATTCTATTTCCAACTGAGAATTCTAGGTCTTTATGCCTCTTATCTGCATAACTCTTATGTCTGGACTGAGCTTCCTTCATCCTTTGTCTGATCAACCCAATCTTTTATGTCGCCTCTCTAACCAGATCTAGACCTAAGACTAATTTGTCTCCAGTCTCCAACCAACATGCTGGTGATTTGCATGGCCTTCCATACAAAGCTTCAAAAGGCGCCATTCCTATATTAGTCTAATAACTATTATTATAGGAAAAATCCACTAATTGTAGGTGATCTTCCCAAGATCAACCAAAATCCAATACACAAGCTCTCAATAAATCCTTGAGTATTTTATTGACTCTCTTTGTCTACCCATCCGTCTGAGTGTGATACACAGTACTCATCTTGAGCTTGGTACTTAACACATCCTGTAGACTCTTACAGAATTCACTAGTAGACAAAGCATCTCTGTCACTGACTATACTACTAGAAATTCCATGCAGTCTAACTATGTTCTTCATGAACAACTTAGCTAGAACAGATGTTGTTCTGGTTGACTTAACTAGAATGAAATAGGCGCTTTTGGTCATCCCGTCCACTATGACCCATATACTTTCATTTCCTCTATTCAACATTGGCAACCCATCTATAAAATCCATGGATATCGAATCCCATTTGCAAACTGGTATCTCCAAAGGTTGAAGCAATCCACTCGGCTTTTGATGTTCAGCCTTCACGTGTTGACAGTTTACACTGTCTAACCCACAAGCCAACATCCTTCTTCATACCTTCCCAGTAGAAGATCCTCTTCATATCTTGATACATCTTGGTTCCTCCAGGATGAATCATAAATTTGGATCGATGACATTCCTTAAGAACTTCTTTTCTTAAGTCCTCAACATTTGGAACACACAACCATCCCATCTTTCTCAACCATCCTTTCTGGTCAAGACTAAAACCTTTTAGCTCATCGATATTAGTTCCAACCTCAAGCCTTTTAATCTTCTCGGCTAATAGTGGATCCTCCTTCTGCTTAGAAGCAATCCTTTCAATCAACACTGGTCGAACTTTCAAACAGGACAACATGATTGTGCTCTGACTAGAACCAGCAGTTGATCTTAACTGCACACTACAAGTGGTCAAAGCTTCTAAATCTTTCCATTATGCCAACATAACCAACACCGCATTTTGATGTTTTCTGCTAAGAGCATCCGCTACTTATTTCTCTTCCTTGGTGTATACTCTATACTAAAATCATAAGCTGCTAAAAACTCCAGCCACTCTGTTGTCTCATATTTAACTCCTTCTGAGAGAATAAATACCTTAAGGACTTATGCTATGTGTATAACTCAAATTTCTCCACTAAGAGATAATGTCTTCATATCTTCAATGCGAAGATCACCGCAGCCAACTCCAAATCATGAGTAGGATATCTCACCTCATGCGGTCTAAGCCGTCGTGAAGCATAGGCAATAACTTTACCCTTCTGCATCAACACAGCTCTTAATCCAGTCCCAAATGCATCGGTATACACCACCAACCCTAGGTTTCCATCTGGAACTACTAACACAGGTGCGTTGATTAGCAAATGATTTAACTTAAGGAATGCTTCCTCACATCTATCAGATCAGATAAACTTCACGTCCTTCCTGGTTAACTTAGCCAATGGCGCTGCTACCCGTGAGAAATCTTTAATGAATCCTTGGTAATAGCCAGCAAGTCCAAGAAAACTTCTAATCTCAGTCACTGTCTCTGGTCTTTAAGTTATTAACAACTTCGATCTTATCTGGATCGACCGACAACCCTTTCTCTGAAACTACGTGACCAAGAAACTTAACCTCTTTCTTCCGAAAATGACACTTGGAAAACTTCGCTTTCAGCTGATGCAGCCTCAACGTCTCAAGCACTACTCTAAGATGATCTTCATGCTCTCTTTCATCCTTAGAGTATACTAAAATTTCATCTATAAACACTAATATGAACATATCCACATACTCTCGGAAAACTCGGTTCATCAAATCCATGAAGAAAGCAGGTGCGTTCGTTAACCGGAATGACATTACTAACCACTCATACGAACCATACCTAGTCCGAAATGATGTCAATGGAATACTGTCCTCTACCACTCTTAACTGATTGAAACCTGTTGCCAGATCCAGTTGGGAAAATACTCTGGCTCCACACAACTAATCAAATAGATCGTCAATCCCGGCAAATGATACTTATTCTTAATCGTCTTCTCGTTCAACCTATGATAGTTGATACACATCCTTAACGACCCATCTGGTTTCTTCACGAACACTGTGGTCGCTCCCCAAGGCAAACTGATTGGTCTAATAAAATTTCTCCCTTCTAGATCCACTAGCTGCATCTTCAATTCATTCATCTCGGTCGGTGTCATCCTGCTAGGTGGTCTACTAACAGGTTTAGCTCCTGGCACAAAATCTATCTAAAACTCAATGGCTCGTTTCGGTGGTAATCCTATAACCAGCTCAAAAACATCTGCAAACTCTCTTGCTACTCGAACCTGGCTTAACTCTTCTTCTACTTCCACAGCACTCAACAAAGCACAAGCACTTCGATCAGAATTCTCCACTGAGAATATCATTCGGTTATGACTATCAGGGTGTCTCAATGATATTTTTCTATCCTGATAAAATATCCTAGCATCATATTTACCCAACCAATCCATACCTAAAATGATTCCAAAATCTACAAAATCGAAAACATATAGACTGCATGTAAACTTATGACCTAACAAATCAAGTTCTAACTGGTCACATCTCATTCGTAGAGTTGCATACCCTCTTATCGGATTCGCAACCCTTAAGGAAGTAACAAGGTAGGTGGGTTCTAAACGTAACCTATTAACCAAACACTAAGATATAAATGAATGTGATGCACCGGTGTCAAATAGTACCCTAACTGGTATACTCTGAATCAAAAGTGTACCTTCCATCATAGTCTTTCCCTTCTCAGCAGTAGTTGGCTAGCAAATAATAGTCCAACAACAAAAATCTTTCCCTTGTCTGCCCTGACTAGTTCTGGAAACTGATTCTTATAATGCCCAACCTGGTCGTAGTAAAAGCATTTCAAACTCTTCTTGTCTGCAGCCTTCTTTCCCTTGCCAGTTCTGCATTCATGAGCATAATGACCCTTCTTATCACACTTAAAAAAGACCACATCAGCCTTTGCCTTCTTGGCAGCCTCTCCCTTTTGGGTCCCTTTCTTCGTAAAGAATTTCCTTTACTTTCCATGAGAACCCTGGGTCTCAACCGGATTTTCCTTCCCATAAATAGTAAGCATTTCCTCATGTCGGATTGCCATATCCACAACAACATTACAAGAATTACGGAGATGTGACAGTGTCTCCCTAGCAATCTCGAGCCTCAATCCCCGAATAAACTTCTCATTCCTCTTGATGACGGTGTCAATAGTAGAATAACCATATCTAGACAGCTCATCAAACTTTGTAGCATACTCAATTACCGACATCTCTCTCTGCACCAAATCCATAAACTTTCTCAACAATGCCGACTTAGAAACTTCAAACAAAAACCTCTGCTCGAATCTCCTTTGAAATTCTACCCAAGTCAACTCTTCCTCAGGTACTCCGGCAGTAACACTGTTCCACCAATGAAGTGCTGCTCCCTGCAACTGCGTAGAGACTAGTCTCCTCTTCTGCTCATCATTTAATCCCAAGTCAGCGAATATTCTCTCGCAATGCAAAAGCCAATTCTCAACATCTATAGCATCCTCGGTTCCCAAAAACGGCTTCCCACCAAGACTGGTGTAATCTTTTCTCAACTTTGCATAGTTGTTTCCAATTGGAGCCACAGGATTAGCTCCTCCAATATTCCCGACTACTCTAGCCGCTGCTCCAGCTTGCACTAGATTGACGAAGAACTGATACATTATCCCCATATCTACTGGCATATTTCCAGCACCTATATTGGCATCTGCATTTTGATTAGCATTTGCATATCAACTTGGGTTCCTCCTGGTGGGTCGAACGTTTCCATTTCTTGTGGTGCTTCCTCCACCGAGATTTCCTCTTCCGTTTCCTGCCTTCGTATCTTCTTTCTTGTAAATCTGTCGAGCCTTAGTAAGATACAGACGGTCTAAGAGAGAGGAGAATACGTACTTCTATATATATATATATATCAAATACAAGTACGTTACTTGTAATGACCCCATCATGATGCCCAGTTTAGCAAAGAACATTACAAGTAATATCATCTGCTAATTTGGAGAATACTTCTTGTTAAGAGCGATCGAATGTGAATATATCTTTATACTAACACTGACACATAATTTATACCTTTTCACTTAATATCTATACTGAAATTTGATGTGTACAGTTTTAATACAAAGTAATAGACACACCGATTTCTCGGAATCGGAACAATATACTATATAAATAACAGTCACAGATCATAGTGGAATAAACCTCAACTTAGACATATACAACTTTTGAGTTTACAAAATGAAATACTAAACTAGATTGTTATACAAGTTTAACAATTCCCTAATCTCAGTTGTACATCTTATAAACATATTCACAAATTTCCTAAATGAGACAAACTAAAAGGTCAACAGTGTTTATCTCCTTCTAGCCCAAACATCCAAAGGTCAACTTACCCTATAACCTGAAAAGTCTCGGCCTGGCCCGAGCAAAATAACACCCGGGTCAAACTATCTCTAAATATCCAATAGGGTGAGAACAGAATATAACACAAGAATAAACAACATATAAGTAAATACAAATGTCCAGGATATAACGAGTTAGAGAATTAATTTAACCCAGAACATGGTTATAAGTTTAAGTCACATACATGAACTAATCACTAAACACAGAATAATAGAATTAACTTAATTCAACATCCATCACGAACACAAGAATATACATTTATTTCACGAACATAATAATATATATTTATTTCATGAACACATGACATAAGAATACACAAGACATAAGAATATATATTTATTTCATGAACACAAGACCCAAGAATATTTATTTCACGAACACAGAATAGTCACAGAATCCAAATATCCAGAATCCAAGAGATCTTAATTCAAACCGATCATAATGATCGTCCAAAACAATCACAATGATTGTACTCAAAACCCGTGGCAAACAAACAAACAAATTGGTATCACTCGAACTGATCTAATACCAAGGATCGTACTCAGAATGGGAACACAAAATCATAGAATGATCTCAAGGATAGTCCATACCGATCAAGGTGATCGCAGAAACCATGACTCGATAAATTTACATTTATTTAATATTATTATATTATTATGTTCGAAAAGAAATCCAAGAATAAACTTCTTAAGGATCTACCAGCCACTTTCTGCACACCAAAAGAGAGTAAACTCTAAAGTGCCAAATACTATCACCTTCAATAATCACTAAAACTTAACCAATACGTCCCATACCATATGGTGAAATCCAAGTATTTACTAAAAACTAGTAAATATCACTTATTACGGATACCACAGGAAAACCTGAACTACATTCTCTTAAGGATCTAGCAACCACTTGTCGCACACCAGAAGAGAATACAACTCTAAAGTGTTAAGTACTTTCCCAAATACGATCATAAGAATTTAACCAAGGAATCCCATACTACTCGGTGGAATTCGAGTATTCGCTAATGGGTTAATAAATTCCACTCAAACATTCTATTCAATGGGTTGTGCCATATTCGACGAAGCATGATTCGAAAGCATTTAAACCAATCGATAACATTAAGTCAATTGTTAGTACTCCCCAAATTATAGAATAAGGTTCTCAAAACATTTATTTAATTTGTCACTTATAAAAATATTCCATTATTCCAAATTGTTTCAAGAGTATTTATTTTACAAAACAAGATTTTCCATATTCCAAAATCTCATTGATTCTTTAAATTCCATAAGGTTATAATGTTTACACACCATATTTCAAAAGCCACTTATAAAAGTATTCATTTATTTATGAATCCATAAATCCATTTTCAAAACCAATTTAGTATTTTAATAATTAGTTAAAATCTCGTACACTTATATTTCCAAAATTTGAAATTTCAAATCCATAAAATTATTTATAAAATAATTAGACTACTTTAGAAAACAAGTTTGATATTTAGAACTTAAATAAACACTCTTTGCGGAATTATTTGTATACAAAACAAAGCACTTATATACATCTGCAAAATAGATAGATTTAAATTTATAAATTTCCAAACCTTTGAATAAAAAATGATTCAAAGTCCATAAAGTACAAGAAATTTACTATTACATATCACAAAATTATATCAAAACGATCAGGACCGAACATTTAAGCACATTTAAACAACATCACAAACATAACAACAAATCACAGGTCACGACAGATTTTTTGTTTTGAAACACTATTTTGACCCATTTATCCTCAGAATTTTCGAAAATTTGCAACGTGAAAGTTGTTCCTTAAAGTCTCAGCTTTCCATCAAATTTTTTTTTGTATAATTTGGATTTACGATTAAAAAATTATGGCCAAAACAATTCTCAAATTTTAAATTCATTGTCATTGTCGTTTATTCTCAGGGCAGCGACAAAGAAATATGATTTCGACTATTTAAACTTTAAAATTTTGCAAGACTCATATAAAAGTTGTAGATAAAAATCTAAGCTTTCAAACACAATAAATATCATCAAATTTGGATTTACGATTCAAAAGTTATGGCCAAAATAATTCTCAGATTTTAAGTTTACAATCGATGTCGTTTATTCTCGGGATAGCCATACTAAAACTCATTTTCAATCATATAAATCATAGAATATTGCAAAATGCAACACATGAAAGTTGCAGGAGAAAGTCTTAGCTTTCCAGAACATCAAAAATTATCAAATTCCGACAAGATACGAAAAAGATATGCCTACATTACTAACAGTGATTAACATCCAAAATATTCGCAATCAACAACATCAAACAACCAAAGATCATTCAATAACTTATCATCCATTTAATCAACAACTGCAAATATCAGATTATTCAAACTACATAAGAATGAAAATTATCTAGAGATGAATTGTGTAAGTATTTACCTTTTTTCCCCTTGTAATAGCTTTCTAGAATCCATAGCTCGACACTTTCAGCAATTCCTAGGTTTAATTTCAGAAAATTGAAAAAAAAACATTACAACTCTAAACCAAAACTGATATTAATCAACACAATAGATACATTAGATGATGGAGAAGATTATCTGAATTCGATTTGTACAATTATTGGTCAAAAGCCCTTTGTTTTGCAACTAGAATTAGATGATTGCTTGAGCTAGGGTTAATGAGAGAAAGAGAGCATTTGTTTCTGTTTTCTGGAACGAAATGAACTGAGGAAGAAAGTATACGTACTTCTATTTCTTCTTTTTATTTATTCTAAATGGGCCATGAGGGTGAGATGTTGATCCAATAAGCCAAGTGTTACTAATTTCCTTTTTAGAAGAAGTGTTGCTAATTTTAATTTTTACTGAATCACTTATTAAAATGCAAATTTAAACTAAATTTCACTTAATAACGTTTTTACAAATTCATAAATCGATTTCTCGAACGACCGAAACCAAATGAACAAGTTAAAATTCTTATTTTTAATAGTATTGAGATATTACACAAAATTAAATATATAACTTTAAAAATGAAAAGTTGATCTCATTATTTTCAATAACATAAATATAAATTGCAAATTTCCGTTTTAAACAATAAATATCAATATTAATCACTTATTTAAATTTATCACATTTCACGAAATTATCTTAAGATCAATTAAGATAAAACAAAGTAACTATTCTCAAATATTACAATTAATTTCATAACTAAATTTCACAATTTAAATCTCACAAATCACAATTTAATATTAATTAGGTAATTAACAACCGAGTCGTTACATTACTATAGCGTTAACCCAAACCCCGATCTTATTTTCTGATTTCTTGTATTATGTTCTTGAAAAAAAATCCGTTAGGCTTAAATTTCTTTTAAGTTTTCATAAACCTATGCTCTAATACCAACTTGAAACATCCCCCACTTGTAGGCCCAAATCTAACGGCTATGGATGCTGCAGTCATCCATAGTTATTAATCCTCGACGACCAAATACGGTAATGTTAGATACATTGATATAACGGAAACACATGGATATGAAGAATTTTTTTTAAATCATAAAAAAAATTCTCATTCCATTTGAAATCATTTCAAATTCATTACATAATCCCAAATTTCAAGAGCCACGTTCAGAGAAAAAATAATCATTACAACATATGCCAAGAGCGACAAAACACAACGGAATCAAAATAGAAAAGAACTCCTAATAGCTAGCTTGCCTCCTGCACATCTCCGGAAGCTTCTTCATCTAAAGAGGTACTTGAAAACCTCAACTCACAAACTACTCAAATTTAATTAAGCACCCGAGAGTTTAAGGGGAAAACATAAACTTCGAGTCAGACATAAAACCTAGTATGAATAATAACCTACCATCTCGAACCATTCAGATATCCAGTGAGACCACGCTACTTAGCGAAACAGGTTTTCCCCTTACTAGTATCTTATCAAAAACTTATGATAAACATATACTGTGCTTCTGCATCGACAATGGTTAAAAACATAGCAATTTAAAATATTATGATGATATGCAAACAAGTAAATCATTTTGGATTTCCCATCTCCGTTCATTTGGCTATTTGTCATAGTTATAGTTTTCTAGGGTTACTATTTACCTATTAGTTTTCATAGGCTGACTACTAACCTGTTTAAAGGTTGTGGACCATCTGTCCAGTTTCATAGTTTTTATGGGATCACTAAGAACCTATTGGCCCCTGCCAATAACTTCATTATTCATAGGTCTCCCTGAACCTATTGGTATCTCCAATAACTTCTCTTATATCATAGTTTTCATGGATTAACTAGGAACCTATTGACTTCTGTCAATAACTTAATCCGGATATAGTTTTCATGGGTTAACTAGGAACCCATAGCTTGGATAATTATGAAAAATTAAGCCCATTTCCAAAATAATGTTTTACATAACTTATTAAATCCTCATGGCATTCGAAACCCAATATAAATATTTTAGCCTTAAAATCAAATAAAACAATTATCAAACAAACTTGTTTGATTATAACATATTATGTAATACAAGCATATCATCATCAAAATCATCATAATTGATTTAAACTTAAACCCGAAATCTAATGCTCTTTGAAAATGAAAATAGAGATGGTTTTGATTATTATTCACCTTTTTGGATAAGGACTTGAGATTTGAACTTGATTAATTCTTCTAGCTTGATTCCTTAGCTTTTACTTGATTTTTCTCCTATGTAATGGCCGGCTTGAGCTCCTTTTTGTTTATGTTTTATGATTTTTGAATCTGTGAAATGAGAATAGGAGTAAGGGTTTAGGGGTTAAGGATATGGTGGATGGCTATTCCCCATAATTCCCTTAGCCTCATTCTCTTATTAGTTATCATAGAAAATCATTTACATAAACTCATTCTTTTAAATTTTATTTAATTAAGCTTGGCCTCTAATTCATTTTCAAACCTCAATCCCCTTATCACACTAATATTTATATTATTCTATTTAATTTATCTAATTAAATCTCCTGAATAATATTATTAAAAATTAGAGGTGTTACATGCTAGCAATGCGCAGGTGCTATTGATGAAGAGTACGAGTACGACATGTGGCTGAATCCCGGAGAAATGAGGTATTTGACTTAATGGTTGAGATTCTAGCTACCTTATGATTTTGGATTTTGATGACGAGTTCCAGTTGAAGACACAGATTTATTCCAAATGGGCGGGAAATTAGAGTCTGTATGTCGCAATTGTCCAGAGGCAAGTTTTTTCTAAAGTGCATTCATTAATCACCTCTTTGATAGCAATCAGATTTTTATTTGAATAATTAATTTCAGTTCCTTCGTCTAAAACCTATGAGAAAATTTTAATAAAGTATATTTTGGAAATGCTTTAGATTATTGGAAAAGTGTTATCAAATGATTTCTTTTACCAAGGATATATTTTAGAAATTTTGTTTGGGAAAGTTTTGAAATTTTAATTTTCAAAGAAATACGTATACTACTACGTTGGTCGTGTTAAGAAATGTTTAGTTTATAAAGGATTAATTCCTTAAATCCTTAATATTTATATGTATATATCAGTAGAGGCTTGATTTTATTATTGACAAGGAAATAGTTTTCCAATTTACGAAATTTATTTTTCAAAACGGTTTTCGAAAATCCTAATATATATATAAGTTTGATTTTTAAGGGAAGTTTTGGTATGAAATAGTTTTTATTATTTAGAAACTAGTATAAAGGAGCATATATTTAGCTCAGTGATTTTTCGGTTTATAAAACCGAGGTTTTTAAAATCTTCTCTCTTTTTGTTGTAGAAAAATAGAGATAACATTCAATTTTATTGGGGTATGTAGTTTGAAGTGTTATTGTACCACCAGCTATCCGAAGAAATATTTCCATGTAAAGTAGGCAGGAAATAGCAGCTGAAATATTTTTAGATTTTTGGAATTGTTGTTGGTCGCAGCAATTTTTTTGGGACAACTGTGAATTGCTGGAGCATGGTTCGAGATTAGGCGGTAGGCTTTGACATCGCCGTGATGAAAACAGTAATTTTTTGGATCATGCTGAATCGTATGAGATGGCGTGAAATGATTATTACTATTTAATCTGATCCAAATTGGATCTAGGTTCAATTAACGCCCAAAGTTCCCATCTAGCGGTTGACCACATAGCGGTAAACCTAGAGTGGTCTACCCGTTAATGAGTTTTGACACAACTTGAACCTGAAACGGGATTATAAAAGTCGTGTTTGAATTCCCCCATGTTGCCTTCTTCGTTCCTCCTTCCTCAACAAGCCGAACCTAATATCCATCCATCCATCCTCCTCCTCCTCCAACTATCAGCCTCTCTCTTTCGTTCCTCCTTTAATCGATGCCGTTGTTCCTTAGGGGCTCGTGCTGGTTTTTCATGGTAAGTCTCCCCCCACCATCACTCTAGATCTAAACCCTATTTGCTCCCTCCAACCACTTCTTAGCCCAAGACATCTTTTTGCACTGTCGATTTTTCCTCGTACCATTATGGTCTCAACACTCAAGAGGCCACTTGGCTGGACTGAAATGAGTAGAAGGTTTTGCCGCTTTTGGGCTAGAAGAGCTATTCGTTGTGGTAGTATTTACCTCGATCCTCTACTTCGTGACCTTTGAGCGGCAATATTACCCATGCCGCATCTGCCTTTTTGATATCTTATTGGTGTAGAATTTTGATGGAGGCAACAGTTTGATTTTTTCGGAGGTGAAGGGTGTCTTGATTGAGTTGATTAATGATGATCTCGCTGAGAATTTGGAGGCCTCCGCGAAGGACGTGGACTTGGATGATTTTGAAGTGACTGACTCAAAGATTTTGCAATAGATCTTTTCCCCAAGATGTCGGTTTTTGGAAGACGGATAATCTACCTTTGACTGCCCGTCAGGTTGTGCACATCATTCAACATAACATCTTTCCTAAGATGGGAAGTTATGATCTAATTTATCCCGTGGTGCGAAAGACCACCTATGTTAGTATTGGCGGCATCACCGTCAATTGGACCCATACCCTAATGATGATTTGTTGATCAAGGATTGCACTCCACAAAGCCATTTTCTGTATTTTCACCTATCCACTCTCGTCTTTAGGTAATACGGGTGAACTTCCGTCGAGAGGTAGTTTAGTAGAAGGTTCCTTCTGCCATCATTAGATCCTTCATTAGGAAGATGGCAATTCTGAAGCCGTTAGCAACACCAGCAGCGTCAACGACACGATTGGGTGTATAGTCGTCGTGCTACGACCACTCAAGGGTCGTAGAAATGGATTGAGCTCCAGCCGTGGAATAAGACATCTCGTAGTATGTAGGAATTATTTTAGGATTTATGGTGTTGCTATCTTTTTCCTTCCAGCATTTGTTCCTTTTTATGAGTTGTTTGGGTTGTAACTGTAAGTTGTCTCTTGAAAAAGGCATTCACGCTATTATGAGTTCCTACTTATTTACTGCGTTATTGTTTATGGACATGCAAACCGCTCTTATAAATGCATAGTGAAGAAACAGCATAAACTTGAAAATCTCATAAAAAACACTTAACCAACAGTAAATGCAACATAAGACTGGAAGTTTAGAATAGTTGAAAATTTTAGCGAAGGACATGATAAAGTTGTTTTGGTATCACGGATCATTGCTCATGTTCCTTAAAAGCTAAATTTTTGGTAACTGGGCATTATAACATTTTTTAAAAAAATGCCTAGTTTTATAGGTAAATGTTAGTTGTAGAATTTTAGAATTTAGTTTATGCGTTTAACGCATAACTGACTTCCGACTACGCTAAAATTTTGGATTAATTTATCAAAAATTTTGAAAAGGAAATATTTTGAAAAGTTTCTCTTTTGAAAAAAAATAGGTTTTAGTTATTTTTGGCACTTAAATTATTTTTAGGGTTTTTGTCCAAAATTTTAATTTCAAGGGAAAATGTGCCTCTAAATATTTTGGGATTTTATTTTTCAAATGACATACAAATTTGAAAAGTGAGAAAGATTTTTGTGAAATATTTGATTTTAAAGACCATATGCTAGGTGTAGGAAAGTCAAACAAAGTTAGAATTTGCGGATTTAGCAGTGCATTAGGATCGACGATGCGATAAATGCAACTAATAACAAGGGAAAAGCTGTTTTAGCTTTGAAATTTCTATTTCTATACATTCTCGATGATGCGCGAGTCTATTTCTAGACTCATTTCCATTTTAGAGATTGAAAATAAGCATCCTTATGAGTTTTGTACATGGAAAATTTGAAGTAAATCTGGGGCAGCGAGAAAATTCTCATTGTACTATGGGAATAGGAAAATTATAGAGTGGTAAGAATGTTAAATTCTCCACCTAAATTCCTTTTTCCTACATAAGAGTAAAGTTTAAGAAGCAATTTTTCGACGCGTTTGATTATTGGATGGTAGGAAGTGGATACAAAATTGTTGCTTCATACTTCTATCCGTAGAAGTATGGGGGTTTTGGTTGAAAAGATTTTCAAAAGCTGCGTGCATATAGAACCGCTAGTATATATAGGTTATTTGCGTCGTATTTCTCAAAAATGTTTTCAAAGGAATGCATTCTTATAGGAGGATCTGATTTAAAATCATTCCGCATACAAATTTTCTATATGGTGATACAGTAATACACTATGCACATGTGCACATTGGTTACAAAATTGGTTGTACACTCATTGGTTGTGTAGTTTAGGATAATTAGGAACCAAAATCATGACTTAGTCATTGGTGAAATTTAGGGACGGAATTCTTTTTAATGGGGTAAGAATGTAACACCCCCTAATTTGGCGTTAGTTATTTAGTTAGTTACTTAATTAATTAGGCTTCAAAAATGAAATTTTTGCAAATGATGGAATTTGGCCATGAAACTTGCACCATTGCGTTTGGGGTGAAATTCTGAGCAACTTCTATATTTGGAGTTTTGCGACCAGAGTCCAAACGAAGAAGTTACGAACGAAAAACGAATTCGGAATGGAAATAATTTGAATAAGAAAAATAACATTTTACATTAATTAACCCAAAACCACAAGTCGATCTTCCACTATGAGTGGTCGACCACCCCCTGTGTGGCGGCTAGGGCTAGCCTAGGCCCAACGGCCCGAATTTAATATATTTTGATCTAAACGGTTGAAGTTGATTCTTGTGCCTATAAATTCAGGCCTAACTCTCTCTTCTCTTCTCATATTATTCTGGAGGCAATAGCAAAGCTCTGCCATTTCTTCTTCTCTACTTTCTTTCTGAATTATAAAAATAAGATATTTATATCTATATTCATACAAATTGGAGAAGAATAGAAATCTAATGAAAAGGAGAAGAGAAGAGGATCAACTATATGTGTATGAGGTAATTTATATATCTTTGTATATTTGTATCTATTTTCTATCCCAATCCCAAATCTCCTCTTAGATCTATAATTCTGATATATGTATATACCATTATATATATATTTCTTGGATTAAAAAGGATTTGGAGATGAGTTTAAGGTTCGACTTCAGATCTGGAGATTTGGATCGCTTTTAATAGGTGGGTGGGAAATTTTATATATTGTTGGCATATGTTTAATTTTTATGCCTAAATCTATTTTATTTATGAGTCGTTGGATTAAATTGCTATAGAAAACTATTGTTTACATAGTCTTATTTTAGATCTAATTTGAAATATGTTTACTCCTAGATCTGGAAATCATTCCCAAAGATTTTAGAATTTGAATGTTGTATATTTTTATTTCGGATCTATACTTGGGTGTAAAATTGGATCTTAGGATTATTACCCAATTTGTGTTTATTCCAAATAAAAAGAAATTATCCATTCCTTGCAATTTCAAACGGAGCAATCTTTCCTATTTGTGTTAAACTAATTTATGGAAATCATAGCGGAAAATCATCCTAAGGAATCTAATTCCAACACATTAAATACGAAAAGCATATTCTAGTTAAATATTTATGACTAAAATATATTTGGATAGGAATAAGTAGTTTTATTCGGTAGTTTATACGTATTTATTATGTTAATAAAGAAGAACAACGTTTATTCGTACGTTATTTATGTGTAACGTTCGTTATTTATTATTATATTTGGAGAAGCGAATAAGTAGAATTAGGAAATAAAGTAATTCCTATTAATGGGCAATAAATTAGGATTTTCTAATAATTAATAGGAACTAAAAGATTCTAACCCCAATTAATGGGAAATTATTGGGAAATAATGATAGGATTAGATTAGGGGTTACATTAGTATGGGAATTAAAAATCATAACTGCAATTAATGGGCAATTAATGGAAATGAATTTGGGAGTTACGATTAATAGGGACAAATGGATAAAAAGGGACTGATAAAAACCTAGTGATATTCCAAATAAATAAGGATATCTCCAAAAAGGTTCACTTCAGTGTTGAGGTATTAAGTGGCTATTGCAGGGCCCGCCTCCATATGGAAAGAAGTAACCTAATGAGATTCCATCTTTATAATTAATAGTGATGATGGATATCTCGGGAAGGGTTCGCTTTGGGTTTGAGGTGTTAGGTGACTGATCTAGGGTTCGCCTCTCTCCTGTAAAATAAGTACTAAGTAACCTAATAATATTTTCAAGTAATGTCAGCTAGATAGGACCAGTAAGGAGTCCGCCTTGGGGTTATGTATTAAATGGCAAAGGCCTACCTATAAATAGGTGTTAATTGGTCAGAGGCATGCCTAGTCCTTGTTAATAAGGTATTAGGTGGCTTGGGTATAGTCTCTCACATTGCTAAGACTTTGTTGACGATAGATGCATTAGTAGTATGGCTATTATAAATTATAACACCATAGATAGTGGTCAAAGGTATCTGTAGCTAGGACCAATAGACCAATAATGATGATGCTAGAAGTCCACCTTTGGAATAGACCTTAAATGATGAAGTTTGCCTCGATTGAGGTATTAAATGGCAAAGTCTTCCTATTTCTCTTTTAAAAGTATTATGTGGTGATTGTAAAAGCCTGCTTCATATTTAAAAGTATTAAGTGGCAAATGGGTATGGAAGTAATCGGGTGGTTGATAAGATTTCATCGGTATTTTTTACCTTGGGAATGGGTAGGTAAGTATCGTGTATGCAATGCAAGGTTAGATTAAAATTGCTTCCCTTAATAAACATAACAATTAAATGAAAACTAATCGATATAAATTTATGTTATGGACAGTTTATAGATTTTCCAGTTACCAAAACGTTGTTTTGACCCCTCCTCATTACAACCCACATGATAGATTTAGAGGAACGGGTCGTTGGAGCTAATGTGTTTAGTTGTTGGAGAAGTCCTCTTTTCTCTTATGTTCGATGCTGATGTGACAATCTGCTATCCAAGGAATACCATTAATTCCAAGGTAGTAGTCATAATCAGTATTCTAATCCTATTATTGTTTCTGTTGTGATATACAGAAACCCAACTTAGGTTTAAGAAATGATTTCTTGCATATTATATATAACATGATTTTAGATATGTTTTATACTTCAATCAGGAGGGTATTTATTAAAAAAATCATTGTTTCCTAAATAGATATCGCTTAATGTGTGAAGATGTGGATATGTTAAAAATTATGAACCCTTAATATAAAAGTTGTCAACTACCATTTATATATTAATAAATTACTTGCATACTCTTTGGCTGTTGAGTTTCCTCAAGCTAGAGATGTTATGTGTGGTACATTTATATATTGGCTAGACAAGGTAAGATACATGCACGTATTTATTGAGTTTCTCAAGGTACGTGCATTATACTTAGATCGTCGAGCAATTGTAGGTACAAGTGAATAATCTCCTTCGATTTATTGAGCATCCTCAAGGTCAAGATGAGATTAGGATAGAGACCATGGGTTAGGGGTTGTATATGATACAACCGATAAGGTGTTATCCATCGCATCCAGGCCTATGATATGTTGATTTTCCTCGAGTTCAGAATCCCAAGGCAAGCGAGTCCTAACAACCACTAAAGAAATCAAAATATTCCCATGTTTTCTTTTAGGGTTTTGAAAAAAAAAAATTTCTAGTAGGAGCTGTTAGAGTTAGGGTTATGCCCTAGGAGCAATTCTATAATTTATTGTAAATTATTTATTATGTAATAAAATCTCGTTCGAAATAAAAGGTATTTTTCTTTCTATTATATACTTGTCATATCATATTATGGTAATTAATTATTTAATTTAAGTATATCAAATAGAAATTTATTAAATAATATGTTATGTGATAGTGATTACAATGTAATCATGAGAAATTTGTCACATTAAAACTAACATATAATTTTAAATTTTCCTATTCAAGATGTTTCGAAATATGATATCGACACATTCGTTGGGACTATAGTACATAACATCCTCCAAATATTGCATAGTGAATTACTCATGTCTGTTGGAGGTACCAAGGGTTATGTATTGATAAATATTAGATAACTATAGTTAAGGACATCTAACTCAAGTGGTTAGAGGTACGACGCTTTAGACAGAGGTCCTAGAGGTTATAAGTTCGAGCCCCTAAGACATCATTATGAGTCTTCTACTTAAATAAAAATGTATCACTCTTATCATATAAAAAATTTGATAACTATAGAATGATACTCACTCTAGGGTTTCTATTGGGTAATATAACTAAGATTAACAAAGAATCTCGGAGTGAAAATATTACATTGCACTCTCGACTTATGGCTACTATTGAACTTCAATATGGACACTCCACTTTGATCATAGTCCAACAATGGAATGTCGACTATCGAACAACTATAGTCGAGTCACATAACCGTAATGATGAATACTTCAAAATACCATACAATTGAATTAATTTATAATTATTGTAAGTTAATTACATTAATTAGTATTGAAAAAAATATTGACTGTTAAATTTTATTTGATATTTCGATGCCACTAGCGACTAATTGGGTATGTATAAAAAAGTTATATAAGTACGTATCGATATATGATATCGATGGGGATTTAAGTTTGATTTAAAATAGTTATTTATTAAATGGGATTAGGACTTCTGAAGGCCTATCTAGCCCCTAACCTTAGCAGGCCATAGGATGAATTAGATGGGTGGTTTGAATGTTCAAATTGGATTTGAAATGATAGAAAAGGAATGAGTAAAAGAAGGATATCTTTCCTCCATTTTCATCTCTTTTTCTCTTTTTCTATGCTATTTGAAACAACTACTTGCCATTCATTTTGTTTTCTATTTTCTCTTTAGCCTTAGTTGTGAGTTTTGGCTTCCATAGCTGAAAATCCAAGAGCAAATATAAAGCCAAAAATCAAATCAAATTATATTAAATGTGGTGTTCATCTCTAGTTCATTGCCATTTCTAGAGGTGCTTTAATCGAATTTAAGATTTTTCATTCATTCAAGGTGCATATCATAGGCCATTTCCATTGGTAATCTTTTAATCTTAATTTTATTTATATACGTCATTATGTTCATGTAGATTAGATCCCATATGCTTTATAATGAATTTATATTTTCCAATGTTGTCTGATCTTTTACACACACACACACACACACATATATATATAAACCATTATTTTATTTATATAAATGATATTTTTTGGCTTTTAAATTAATTTTATTACTTAAAATAACTAAAACATTCACATATAAGTTTATATATAAATTTATAACATATAAAAACTAGCGATCATGGATTACTATTTGATGTACTCTAAACGGATTTTAATGAAGTATATAATAACTAAAGCGAGTTATTTTGTCAAGAATTAAAGTTAGATTCCCAATTTCACATGGTTTAAATGTTTCAATTGACAAACACGTTTTGAGTGAAGTATGGTCCTTAAAATTAACCTTTAACTTAGCTAATGAAGATTTTAGCTTTAATTTGTTTTAATTAATAAAAAGAATTAGATCCAATTACTATATTCAATTATCTCCTCGTGGACTGAAACTTCTTATAATTTTTTTAATCTTCCAACTTAAAAGTCCATCCAATTGTTCTACCACTCTCTGTCTTAATATTTGGGCATTGGATAATCAGGCATTAAAGCAGTTTAATTGGTTATGTTTCTTTTACGCTTGGAGTAAATAAATTTAAAATAAATAAATTTGCAATGTTGTATAAAGAAATTTTATAACATTTATTGCATTAAGCCATTGTTATATAATTTAATTTTGTTAAAAAATTTATTCCATCGCTTTTTTCCTCTTATTGTGATCCAGCTTCATTAGAAATTCTATGTAGAAAGGAAAAATTAATTCCATAAATATTGCAATCTCCATGCATACTTTTATGTTACGCAATTAAAATCATGCTTCATCTAAATAATTCCATAAATTTTGAACACTCCTCAAGGTATTATCTAAATGTAATAACTTACCTCAAGTCAAATTTTGGAAACATGCAATGGTTACTTTTACCACTATTAGATGGAAGAATCGCATAAATTTTACAGGGTTAATCACCATGCAATTAATCCAAACAAAACCATTTCTTTTTTGTTAACTGATGTTCTAGTGTTTGTGAACCATAAATTATAGGATTTTAGTAGGTTATATTAAAAAGCAAGTGGAATATCCAACATTAAGTGGGAAAACATTGATATGAATTAGTTAACAAGATTTAAAACTAACACATCATTTTTTTTTCATAAGAAACAAATTTGAAGTGAAATATAAATTACCAAAATGCTCTTTAATCTAGGAGTAATCTATAGTAGGATATTCATATAAAATTATCTTAGCCTAGCCTTGCTTAATGATCGAATGAGTTAGAAGTTGTAACTTTAAGCGATTGTCATCCAGAATACTTAAATAAAGATAAATCATATTCAATACAAATGTGTACTAAAACAACTAAATAAAAACATTCCACACTATATAAAAATATCCATACATTATTACCTTACCCAAGCATTGGGTAATGACTCTATGAATCAATAACTGTAACTTTATGCCTATATCATTAGGAAATATACTTAAATAAAGAGAAAGCGTACTTAATCCAAATGCAAAAAAGCAGTAAATAAACACACCAATTTAATCCTTTTCATTTGTAAGTTAGTTGTAGATATAGATACAAATTCTTGGACATGTGCGCTATAATTTATGTAATACATCTACAATTCACGAAAATGGGTTAAAGGCATATTGTAAAGACTTCCTTTATTGTTTAAAATAATAATTTTGAGCATTAGCTGGGACAACTGGTATATATGTATATTAAATGACTTCACAAAACTCTAGTGTCTAGAGTCCCAGATTTGTCCATACTATAAAGGAAAATAAAAGTACCTATATAGTGCATCAAATTTGCAAATTTAAAGTAAAGGAAGATAAAATCTGACCCTAATTCAGAGATGATTGATATGCTCTATCGTGCCACTGGTGAGCATGCCAGTAGAACTTGTAAATTCTAATCAGTCCTATTCATTTGTAAATAATCACGCATATCTCTGAACACATCATAAAAACTGAACCAATGATATTCAAATGAACAACAAATAAATTTCTAGATAAACAGTAGTAGAAATTAGCCATGTTACCTCTTAGCTCTCGAGTTTTAGTTATGTTTCCCCTTATATAAAAATCTGAACTTGCAAACAAAATCACTCTGCTCTTTATTTCTTCTCAATTTTAGACATTTTCAAGGTTGTAGGTTTCGTGTCTCTTGTCTCTTCGCCGCTTATAACAACCCGCCTATTTGATCCTCAAAAGTCGACACTCTTACATCCACGGTATTCACGTGCCGAATATCCAAGTACAGAAAGATAGATCATTGGTGTAAAAAAAAGAAAAGACAGAACAAAATCTCACAAAAACGCGACGAGTAATATAGAATATAAAACAAGTTTTTACAAAAGAAAATGAACTTTAATATACATACATCAATTAGAGTAAAATCATCCTATGATCAGTGCTGGATAGTTATAACAATCTATCCTTATAATTGCTAATAAATGCAACAAAAACAAACAACAGAAAAATAACAGCAAAATATGGGAGTACGTCTTGGAGACATCCAGCTCATCTCCTGAAAGATCCAAAGTGTCCAGCTAAGTTTAGAAAATATGCTCGGGCTGACTCGAGTATTATAGGAAAACAATGCCCAGGTCAGTCTAGTTAAACTATCATGAGAAACAGAATTAAATGGATTCTTAATGTTATAAAAACCTTTAAGAAATAAAGGTATCTCGTAAGACCATACCGCACATAAACAAGGATGAGATTTTACCTTACGATAACTAAAACATTTCTATAGAAAATCTAGTAATATTATAATAATGTCTAGGAGTTGATAATATAATAAGCAAGCAGATGTGATGTCAATGAGTCTACATCACAATAATAATAGGTATACAATAAATATCCACTAAGGCGCATTCGTCAATTGTGTAGGATTCGATGGAGGGGCCCTTAGAACCTCTAAGAACGGTCCTCCTACACAATGATCAGGGATATCCTTTTGAAGCAGCATACATCCCTAGTAATGTACCATAAACATAGCCGGTCTCGCTAAGACCGAGTGCATCGCTCCCGCATGCACATCCATATAAGTATCTCTAGGAGGGAGTCGCATGCACCCTATGGGTTTTCCAACCCTACTGGCTATGCCTCCTATCTTTGGTTTTAGTTATTACCGCTGATGAGGCTACGTCTAGCATTCTAGCTCACGTGTCGCCACCTGAATAGATCTTGGAATCCTACATGGATTTCCATACATCAACAGGTCTCGGAATCACACATGGATTCCCGAATCTCAACAGATCTTGGAACCACACATGGATTCCCACACCTAAACGGGTCTCGGAATCACACGTGGATTCCCACATCTCAATAGATCATGGAACTCCTCCACAGAATACGTATATGGTTTTGAAGTGGTTACAGTTTTGAATCATCTCATATAAGTACACTCCCTTGCTTACCGGGCGCTCCAAAAATAACAATCGACGATTTTCCTGTAAACTCAACTTTGCTTCTTTAGAAATATACAGACAATACACAGGAACATGGATCCCTCCTATCCGTTTATGTGAATAGATCTCCCTATCATTTGTCCTAGGAGAATATAATGAGATCTACATGCATAGTACATCATCATCAAAGATGATTGTGCCATATAACTCACGTGTTTTTCCTAGATATTTCCTGAGTTATATCCTTTAGTGTTAAGTATGGAGAGTTTCCATACCATCAAAATTAAAATGGATTATTTAAGCCAAAATTTGATAGTCGGTTATTTAACTATCAAATAAAACAATAGACAAATCGGGGATTTAATTTGATAGGAAACTAACTCGATTAAGCACATCAGTAACCATTAAGCCTATTTAATTAATATTTCATTAATAAAAACATTTTGTAAATACCTGGAAATCATTTCCATATACTTATCACGATGGTATGCATAGAACACTATGTTTTTCAATACTTAGAAATTATAACCATATTCTTATCTCAACAGTATAAGTATATTTACAACTTACGGGAATTTTCATAGTTTTCTCAAACCATATTAAATCGGGTCAAAAACAACTGTCATTTAAAACATTGTTTATTATGAACCCAAAACACTTATCCTTCTCATATTTAAAACATTTCTTTAAACCAATTAATAAATAATTATTAAAATATATTAATAATTCCAAACCCTTCTTGAATTGATTTTATAACCTTTCCAAATCATACTTGAATGGAGTTCCCAAATGTCTAAGATAGATAACTTTTCAATGTAAAAAAATCATAGAGTTTCAAAACTGCATTCATAATGACTATCGCTATATGGACTATAACCTTTAAACTTCTTTTATAATTAAATATTATTTAAACTCCATTTCCTTTATTTATAAGATATCATTTATAAATCCTTTCTATTATATGTATAAAATATCCATTATAAATCATCTCTTTTATTTATAAAATATTATTTATAAACACTTTAATAAATCACTTTATTAACATAAACAAAAATTAATTAATTAACTTTAATTATCATTAATAAAGTAACTAACTTAAAACCTCAATACTTAAGTAATTAATTTAATACCTCATTAATTAAGTAATTAACTCAAACCACTTTGATTAATGTAATTAATCGACCTTAAACCTTTTTATTTAAAATTATTAATCAACTAAAACATTTTAATAGAATAATTAATTAACTTAAAACATCTTTAATAAATAATTAATTAACTTTAAACAACATTAATAATATAATTAATTAACTTAAAACTTATTAATTAAAAATAATTTAATAAACTTAAAAACATCCTTAATTAAATATATTAACATTAAAATATCATTAATAAAATAATAACTAACTTTAAATAATTATTAAATAAAATATATTTAACTTTAAACAAATTTCAATTAAGATAATTAGTACTTTGAACATTGTTCAAATAGAGACTTAGCGACCACAGAGGTACTTAAACAAGCTACCGTGTGTTTCTATATCTCAAAGGGGTTCTAATGTCAATGTCATATTCAATACGGCCAGACTACCAAGCTTCTGGAACTCAACAATTAACAATTAATAGTTAATTCACCATTTTTTCACTATTAGTTAATCCATATATTAATTAATTGCACAAATCAACATTATACTTGGCAACCACAGACAAGGATTTAATTTACTCAATAGGTCCATACTAAAATATTCAATTCAATTTAACTTAATGGTGTTTTATTTAACTAAATACATATCACCTATAAGGTATAAATAAATTTAATGATGTTATTGATAAATAACGTAATTAAATTAAGTCCCTATCCATATGTCATAATTTATTACACTACAACATTGTACTTGCTAATACGAGTCCAATGCAAAAATCTACATGTTGAATGAGTGTCATATGAGCAAGTTATCATGTTTGAATCTAACACATATATTTTATAATTAAACTATTTTAATAAAAACAGTTCCTCACCTCATAGCCTCCCAAAGCCCAAAAGCAACCACACCCGCTTTAACATGCCTACAAAGAACGCTCCCTCCCCATCATGTAATTGTCCACATTATTGTTGAATTAAAAAGCAAATCCATGCGAAGTGAATAGTACACCTCCCTTCTTAAATTATACAAGTTGCACACTCCCTGTTCAAAACAAACACCTCGGTCATCTCCCCCTCTCGCCGTCGCTTCCACCCCCACCGCAATTTGGTCCACCCTAACCCACGCGCCTTCATCCTCCTCTACTCCACTCCTTCTTTCTCTCTCATGCAAGCTCGTACCCTCTCTAATATCATCTATACATGTACGACTATGTACCCAAACATACACATATAACTCACACACCCACACATTTCTCATCTTTCCATGCATGCAAACTTGAGCATACACATGCAAATGGAACCAAGGGAGCAACCAGACAAACATATACATGATAAATCAAAGTACTAAGCACAATTCAATGCACATTTTCCATTTGCAAAGAAGATATTATATAATTTGTGTGTAGCTGTGGATATAATTTTCAAGGGTAAGAAAATGAGTGAAAAAAAGAAAATGTTTACACCTTTTGTTTTAGAGAAGGAAAAAAATGTAAAAGCTTCCTATGACCAAACTTGTTGGAAAAAAAATCAACGTCTCCCCTTTAACCGTGTGAGTGCATACATATATAAAAAAGGCAATTCCTTAGTAGCTAAGAAAACAAAGGGAAGACATTAAATACTAAGCGACCAAACACGTATAAGTACAATAAAAAAGATAACGAAAAGATTCATGCTGACTTGTTTTGAAAATTGTTTTAAATTTTTTGGGATTCCTACTAAACAAAATCACGTTTGTGTATGAGCCAAGAACGATAAAAATAAAAATATGATCGTGCACAACAATGTGAGACGATCACAGGATGATAATAAAATACACTGGTTATTGAATTCTGTGTAGTTCCAAAAATATAGACGTTTTCCGTAAAATACGTCAAACGAAAATTTAATTACTTTCTAAATTAAAATTTATGGAAAAATCCTACAAATTAAATTAAAAATACGTCACCAAAAATCAGGTCTAAATTTGAAGCATAGATTTTATAATAATTAAATTCCAATTCAAATATTTAAATAAATTAAATATTTCCAAAATTAAAGTGATAAAATTCTGGGTCGTTACACCGCTGCGGTCAGAAGAATTTACTTGAGGTGGCAGTGGAATGCATTACTATAGGATCATATGCATTCCATGCCTGCATGTGCATATTACATTAGAAACTGAATTAAGGACAATGGTCGCCAGTGATTGATGGATGAGTAGATGGATGTAGTACCAATTTATGTACGTACAGGTTACACTTTCGCGTGCTTGAAGATTTTACGGATGAAATCCTTTTCAAGAGAGAGATTGTAACACCTCGAAAATTTAGTCGAAAATCTAATAAAAGAATCAAATTTAAATAAGAAATGATAAAAATGGAATTTTTATAAACGTCCGAATTCGACAACTAAACTTATACCATTGCGTTCATATCGATTTTCTTGACTACTTGCATTATAACATTTTGAAATCAGAGCTAATACGAAAAGTTATTAATATTTGGCAATTTAGAATCAAAATTAACTAAACAATAAATAAGTAAAGAAAAATTAAATATAGAAAGTTCCACTGATCAACACCGTGACCTTGACCCGTCGACCCTTAGCAGTCCACCATGCTTGGTCAAGCGGTCGGTCGGTCATGCATATCAGGTAAAGGTTTGGGTAGGCCAATGACCCAGATTTAAATAAAAGTTAATCAATGGTTAACGTTACACTGTGCTGCTACAAATATAACCCTAACCTAAATCCTAATTTACTATTCAAGCAGAACATCCAAACTCTGTCAAAATTTCTTTCTCCTCAAGTCAGATTTCTTTAGAACAAATAAAATTTAAACTATAGAAATCGAAGAAGGGATTAAATCAAAGCAAACTAAGAGGAGATCTATACCAAGCAGGGACGACTCTACGCAAATTAAAGAGGGATAGCTTTTTTCCAAAGGTGAGTGGGTTCATGATTAGTAAGATGATTTACATTTAATTAATTTCATTATACTCTATTTTGATCTAGAATTGTTTTAAATTGAATTGGAAACATTGTTCATTTAGATTGAGAATCTAACAGTGATTAAAACCTATATGAATATAACCTCTTTCTTTTAATTAAGATCTAGTTAATATAAATATGTTAATTAAGAATGATTCATGTTGAGTGTACCATTTTTGTCAAATTAAATATGAATTGATAACCTTATTGATGCTAAACCTAGATTAAATTTGTTTATTGCAATTGAAACATGTGCAAAGAAAACTGGGAGCAAATTTATTTATTATGAAATGATGGTAATAATATGCACAGATAATAATTATATTTATATGTGAGCTAACTTCTTCTTATTATGAAATAATATGAATAAATATGTACAAAACTCATTACTATACTTTTGGGTATGCAACTATTGAATGGAAATAATATATTGTATAGATTTATACTCATTCTCTTGAAATTAAAGCATGAACAAAAATTATCCAACTTATTACAATTTTGTAAATTTACGTAAAACAAAAGCTATATATGATATAGCAGAACTCCTCATAATTCTATTTGATTACGATAAATTCATTTTTAATTAGTCGAATGAATAGAACATATGGAAGTATTGTGTAACAATAAGTGGTACCTACAAAACCCATTTGAATAGGAGCTTGACTTATAAGTGCTTCTCATGATCCGTAAATAAATAAATCTATATTATGTTTTCCCCTTTTCATTTTTATCATTTATCCAAAAGTTCATAATTCTCAACCCATCTTATTTAATAAAATAACCAAGCAATTGGTTCGGGTCATAAGAAACTAACTTAAGATTACATTGTAATTATAATTTTATTAAAATTGAAATACTTTTCATACAAAAATTTCATCTTCATCCATTTATTTGTAAGCTCATCCAATGTAATTTATTAATTTAATTCCATTTTAGATTAATCTCATGTAATATTTATTAGTTATATAGGTGGATGAACATAGTAGTAAATATGAATGAATTTGGAAATTTAAATTTATTATGGGTTAGAATATAACCGAGAAATCAAAAGAAATGACTTTTGTGAATTTCGTTTTTGTTCATTACTTGATTAGTGATATCTTTCTTTGGTGATTATCGATTTATTCTTTCATAAACTACAAATAGCTACAAAGACTATAAGAAAGGCAATGAATTTGAAGAGGAAGCGAGGTGCGTTGATAAAGTGGAAAATGATGTCGTGAGATCACCTAAAGTACATGAAATTCGTTTTTAAGCCAAACTGACCCTAAGCTATTTTAGTTAGATTAGCCTCTTCCTTTGAGGAGAATGAACGAGTGTACATTACAGAAAGTTTAGAAACATTATGCATGATCCTACAAACAAATGTGCAATATACATTTATATTATAAACCACAAAGATCATCTTTAAAATTATCATTGGACGCGTGTGGCTAATTTTGAGCAAAATCACTTTATTGTAAGATAATGGATATGCACATGTAATACTTGAAATCAAATATTTGAATAAATATGAAAGAAATTTTATGTCACATCAATTTAAATAATAATGTTTCTTTTGTATTTAGAGTAAATATATAACATATAAAAACTGGCCATCGTGGATTACTACCTGATGTACTCTAAACTGGATTTTGATGAAGTATATAATAATTAAAGTGATTTATTTTGTCAAGAATTAATGTTAGGTTCCCAATTTCACATGGTTTATATATTTCAGTTGACAAACACGTTTTGAATGAAGTATGGTCCTTAAAATTAAATCTTAGCTTAGCCAATAAAGATTTTAGCTTTAATTTGTTTTAATTAATAAAAAGAATTACCTCCATACTATATACAATTAGCTCCTCGTGGACTGAAACTTCTTATAATTTTTTAATCTTGCAACTTAAAAGTCCATCCAATTGTTCTACCACTCTCTATCTTAATATTTGGGCATTGGATAAGCGGGCTTTAAAGCAGTTTAAATGGTTATGCTTCTTTTACATTTGGAGTAAATATATAAGACATAAAAACTGCGCAATTTTGTACAAAGAAATTTTATAACATTTATTGCATTAAGCCACTGTTATATAGGATATGATATAACCAGGGAAGTATTATGCAATTTTGTTAAAAAAAATTATTCCATCGGTTCTTTCCTTCTGATTATGATCCAGCTTCATTAGATATTCTATGTAGAAAGGAAAATTTAACTCCATAAATATTGCAATATCCATGCTTACTTTTACCTTAATCAATAACACGCTTCATCTAATTAAATCCATAAATTTTGAACACTCCTCAAGGTATTATCTAAATGTAAAAATTTATTTTGAGTCAAATTTTGGAAACGTGCAACGACTACTTGTGCCACTATTACATGGAAGAACAACATAATTTTATAGGGTTAATGACCATACAGTTAATCCAAACAAAACCATTTCTTTTTTGTTAACCGATGTTCTAGTGTTTGCGAACCATAAATTATAGAATTTTAGTAGATTATATTAGAAACCTAGTGGAATATCCAAAATGAAGTGGGAAGACATTGATATGAACTAGTTAAAAGGTTTAAAACTAAGACATCAATTTTCTTTCTTTTTTCTTAATAAAAAATGATGAAGTGAAATATAAATTACCATAATGCTCATTTAATCTAGGAGGTAATCTATAGTACGATATTCATATAAAATTATCTTAGCCTAGCCTTGATTAATGACCGAATGAGTTAGAAGTTGCAACATTAAGCGATTGTCATCTAAACTACTTAAATATAGGTATGTCATATTCAATCCAAATGCGTACTAAAACATTAAAGAAAAACATTCCTCACTGTAAAAGAATATCCATACATTATTACCTTACCCAAGCATTGGGTAATAACTCTATGAATCAACAACATTAACTTTATGCTTGCATCACATGGAAATATACTTAAATAAAGAGAAAGCGTACTTAATCCAAATGCACAAAAGCAGTAACCAATTTAATCCTTTTCATTTGTAAGTTAGTTGCATATCTTTTACAAATTCATGGAATGTGCGCTATTATTTATGTAGTACATCTACAATTCACGAAATGGGTTAAATGCATATTGTAAAGACTCTCTATCTGTTTAGAATAATGATTTTGAGCATTAGCCGAGACAGCTGACATATGCATATATTAAAATTTTGACTTCATAAAACTCCAGTGCCTAGAGTCCCAGATTTGTCACTACAAAGGAAAATAAAAGCACCTATATAGTGCATCTAATTTGTAAATTTAAAGTAAAGGAAGATAAAATCTGACCCTAATTCAGAGATAATTGATATGCTTCATCATGCCACTGGTGAGCGTGCTAGTAGAACTTATAAATCCTAATCAATCCTACTCATTTGTAAAAAATCATGCATATCTCAGAACACATCACAAAAAACTAAACCAATAATATTCAAACGAACGATAAAAAAAACTGTAGACAAACAGTAGTAGAAATTAGCCAAGTTACCTCTCAGCTCCTAAGTTTAAGTTACGTTTCTTCTTATATAGAAAATCTGAACCTACAAATCTAATAAATTTGCTCTTTATTTCTTCTCGATTTCAGACATTTCAAGGTTGTAGGTTTTGAGTCTCTTCGCCGCCGCAGTCATAATAATCAACCTTAAGCGGTGGTAGAAGAAAGGGATTGGTGGCGCTTTGACGGATCTGATTAGGTTTAAAGGAGGAGATTGATTTCATTTTCTATCCTTTTGCTTTGTTTATATTTTCTAAAAAAAGAAATGTGTTATATGTGGTTTTGGGGAGGAATGGTCTATATTGCGGTTGAAGTTGGTGGACATGAAGGTGCTAGATACAAATAAAAAAATATCCCTGCCATATTTTAGAACTTTAAAGGTAATTTAGACATTTCAAAAGCTTCATTGGATGTTTCCTTATTACATATAGATTAAATATATGTTAAATATGTTTAAAAATATTTTTAATTTTATATATTCTTTTGGTTATATAAAAAAATTGTATTTTTTTGTAAGTAATCAACTAAATAAATATTTTAAATTTTTTTAGTACAAAGAATGCACACATATATATATATATTAAAAAAATTAGTTTGAACAAATTCATATGTGGTCAATAAATAAAATTTGAAAAAAAAGTTTAAAATTTTCTCCACCGAATATATATATATAATATTATAATGTGATTAATTTTTCTGTAATGTATAAATAAAAATTAGTTTTATAATATATATATTTCTAATAAAATTATTTTTAATTTTTTTATATATTATATTTAATTTTAATTCAGTTTCTAAAACATATATTTTTACTAAAATTGTAGATCTAATTTGAAATATTCTAATTCAAAATAAGAATTTTAAGCTATTAACTTCATATATATATATATATATATATATATATATATATATCGTTAACCTTGGAATTATAGTGGATTTTTGAAGATCTCAAATCAAGTGGTTCAATCCAAGATTTGTTATGTGTGTTGTATAATAAAAATAAAATACAAAATATGAAAATATTAAAGAGAAACAAGGTTTATGCTAGTTCGGTTCTTATTGTACCTACTTACAATTAAAAGAGTTTGTGATTTTATTGCTTTCATAAAGAATACAAGGTTGAAATAAAAATATTATATTTTTTATGTTTTCAATGTGAAGATCTTTTTGCCTTCATATTTGCAAGAGAAGATATATTTATAAGTGAAAACTATTGATGTTTCCTTGTTGATGTGTTAAGGTGGACGGCTGCGATGAGCTGCTAGATTTGTCATTGATTGTGATCTATTCATCTTGCAATTGATGCTTTAATGATTGAATCAAATGAGATTTTATAACTAATTTAAGATCTTTTAAATAGAAGTTAATTGAGATATTTATTAGTCTTTATATGGTTATTTCTTTCTAAATGAAATAAACATTTGTTGTATGTTTAAATATAAATTAATAATTCTTAATGAACATAAATAAAGGGTGGTATAAATTATAGTAGGAATGCCATTTATTGTGGGGAAAAGTTATGTATTATGAAGAAAATTTCATTAATTTATGTAGAAAATGACATTTATTGAGAGGAATTGTTGATTTGAATATGATAGTTAAATGAATATAATTAGGATAATTATGGGTTGGTAATGACTAAATAATAGATGTTTATTACAACTGAGGGAAAGAAAATAAAATAAGAATAAATAGCATATAAGGGTAGGTTATTAGACGAAATAATTGAGAAGTTAACAATTATGAGAGGTTATTAAAGAGGTGATAAGGATGGGTTATTGATCTTTTAAAGGAATGCAATGGTTATGGGGATGGTTCATGTAAACTTATCATTTAAATGTTGTAAGAAGAATCATATTTACAGCTTTCATTATGAAGCATGCAATGTAAAGGGGTATACGAGCAGTTGTCCATGGGCTTTCATGGGCTTCTTGGAACCTACTACATTTAATTAATAATATTTTGGCGCAAAAACAAGTACACATATATGTATGTATGCATTTTAAATTAGTCAAAAATTGATTTCAATTATATATTTATATAGACATTATTATTTTATAATCTCAAATTAATTCATAATTTCATACATACATATATATACATTTTAAATAATAACTAAGGACAACAAATGCATATATAAAGTGACAAATGTGTCCCTTGCGGTGTACACCATAGCACTTATAGACATACACGCAAACCATGTACTCTATTTATATGTTTCACGTTCATTTTACACATATAAGTTTATTTTGATACACTTATAATATTGTAATTAATTTAAATTAAATTAAAGCTTTTATAAACATATTAAATAAAATAAGATTTTGTTTAAAATATTTTAGGTTGGATCTAAAATTAATTAAACTTCATAGGCCCAACAAAGATCCAAAAATGAAAAAAAAACTGAAATTCACTTGTTTAACCTGCTATGAACTGACTAAGTTCCTTCAATGGTTAAAGGTGGGCCATCGGACTCCTACATGAGAGATTCAAACATCAAAGGCGGGCCAGCTACTCCACTTGAATCGATATCCCTAGAATGTACCTACCCTAGATGAGTTGTTCAGATTGGCACTAAACTTGGCCTAAAAGTTAGAGACGAATTGGTTGAAATCTTACGATAAAGAAAATACATTTTTGCTTGGGGGCATGTTGACGCGACCGGCGTTGATCCTAGGATCATTTTCCATGTACTTAACATTGATCCAAAGGCCACCCCATCCATCAGAAGTGTCAACCACTCAACCCAGAAAGGCACCAAGCTCTTAAATAAGGGGTAAAAAAGCCGTTAGCCAATGGCTTCATCCGGGAGGTATAATATCCGATCTAGGTAGTTAACCCTGCATTGGTAAGGAAACCAAACGAGTACTAGTGAACTTGCATCGATTTCTCCGACCTCAATAAAGCTTGTCCCAAAGATAGCTTTCCATTACCTCGCATCGACAAACTAGTAGATGAAACCAGTGTGCATGAGCTTCGTACCTTCATGTATGGTTATTCTTGGCACAATCAAATCATCATGCATGGATAGGACCAAGAGTGCACTTCATTCATCACAATGCCAGCCTATATTTCTACCGTGCCATGCCGTTTGGGTTATGGAATGCAAGAACCACCTATCAATGGCTCGTTAACCGTTTGTTCTCAGAACAGACCGGCTGGTCTATGGAAGTATACGTGGACAACATGCTAGTAAATTCTTAGAAGTCAGGGGCATATACAAAACCTAACTGAGATTTTCAGCGTACTATGCAAGTACAACTTGAAGCTTAACCTGAAAAATGTTCTTTTGTCTCCCAGTGTGGGAAATTACTCAGCTATGTTGTTAGTGCCAAGGAAATCGAAGCTACTCCTTACAAAATCCAACCTATCCATGATATGAAAGTCCCAAGAACTATAAAGTAAGTTCATAGCTTGAAAGGGATAGTTGCAGCTTTGAGCCAGTTCATTTCTAAATCAACCGACTGATGTTTACCCTTCTATGGCCTCATCAAGAAGGGAAAGTCATTTAGAATGACGAGTGTAACGAAGCATTTGAAAAACTGAAGCAGCATTGGGAAACATCCCCAATATTGTTCAAGCCCGTCGATGGGAAGGATCTATATCTTTACCTTGTAGTGTCTGACTACACGATCAGTGCTCCATTGATCAAAGAAGATGGGAGGATTCAACGGTTGATATAATATGTCAGTAAAAGGTTGTGTAGCCTTGAAACAATATACACATGGCTTAAAAAGCTCGCCTTCTGCTAGCTCATGATCGCCAGGAAACTCCGGCCATATTTTAAAGCTCATCCCATCAAGGTATCTACTAACCAGTTATTGAAGAAAATCCTCAACCGACCAGATACATCAAGCCGACTACTGAATTGCTCCGTCAAGCTTATGCAACACCACATCTCATTTCAGTCTCGCACTTCCATTAAGGGCCAGGCCATCATAGATTTCATTGCCGAGTGTTCAAGTGTAGATAATGGCAAAGAAGAATCTGTCACCAATAACCCAGCTTGATGCCTGTAGTGGATGAGATATCGAATGAGAAAGGGGTTAGGGCCGACATGGTCCTTGTCACTATCAAAGGAAGAGAGCTTTGTTTTGAAGTCCGCCTCACTTTCAAAGCAACCAACAACGAAGCCAATTACGAGGCTATTCTAGCCGATCTTAGAATAGAAAATGAGCTATGTATGGATTCCGTCCATGTGTTACGTAACTCACCACTGGTCATTAATTAAATTGGTGATCATTTTACAAGTAAAAGGAAAGACACTGACCTTATGTATAGAAAGGACAAGAGGTGATCATAACGTTCGCCAAGTTCAAGCTAGAGCAAATACATAGGGAGTAGAACGCAAAGGCTAACAGTTGGCCAAGGCAATAAGCAACCTAGAAGAAGCCACTCCTTAGGTCCCACTAGAGATTCGAAGCACCCTTTATTACAAGCAGGAGGAAAAGATTATGGAGATAGTTACGCCATCCAAAGACAACTGGACGATGCCCCTGATTAAATAGTTAACAAATAAAGAACATCCTTCTTACCATAAAGAATCTAAAAGGATCCCTACCGGGCTCCCCATTAGACGACTAGAAATGGGAAGCTTTACGGAATGGGGTTCTCTACACCATTTCAGTAGTGCATATCTAAAGATAAAGATGAAAAGTTACTAGAAGAGCTATATGAAAGGTTCTGTAGGGATCACGCCTGGGGCCAAAGCTTACAAATAAGGTCAACCGATAAGGTTATTACTAGCCTACTATGATCAAAGATTCGATGGACTACATCAAGAAGTGCGACCAATGTCGGTAGTTCACCAAGATCCTCAAAGCCTCTCCTACCCTCCTTACCACTATAACTTCTGTATGGCCATTCGACGCATAAGGGATTGACTTGATAAGATAGCTACAAAATGCCAAGAACGGTATAATCACACCATATGCGCCATCAACTACTTCACTAAATGGTCGAGGCGGAGCCCCTCACTAGTATCACAGCCCTAAGATACCAAACTTCATCATCAAGAACACCATTTTCCGTTTCGGGCGGCCAAAGAAGATCATCATAGGCAATTCCACTCGGTTAGAAAGCATCATCTTTTAAGACTTCTGCATAAGGAACATGATTGAGAATGCTTCACTTCCGTTGTCCACCCTTAGGCAAAGGGATAAGCTAAGTGAAACTGGGCTGAAGAACCGTCGCTCCTTCTTTGGTCCTATTGCACATCCAGTTGTACTTCAACCAACCATACTCCCTCCTCACTTTCCTATAGGTATAAAGCTATGCTATCCATTGAAGCATACATCATAACCCTAACATCTTACTTATAAGCCTGAGAAGAACAACGATCTACCTAAACTCGGGCTTGACACCACAGAAAAACAAAGAGCCAAACCCATACTCCACACTAAAGCCTACAAAAGGAAGATAGCCAAGCACTACAACTCAAGGGTAAAGCTTCAATAATTCATTATCAGCGGTCTAAGGTTGTGCTGGGTGTTCGCATATACAAAGGACTCGGCTGAAGGAGTGCTTCGCCCAAACCGGGAGGGTATGTATGTTTTGGCACCGCCTTGACAAATGGCGCTTACTCCATCTCTCATCCAAATGGAATCCATATTCCGCACACAAGGAACACTATGCACCTTCGGGCCTATCATCTATTAAAGCTGGCCATGATTATAAGGTCTTGTTATGCATCTTTTGTGAAGAATACAATAAAGACCTCAGAGCCAACTTTGTTCAAAACAATCACCAGGCAATCTGATGAGGGTGAGTTATTATGCTTACTTCCTTACTTAGGGACTGTCGACCACTAACATCGAGGATCGCATGAGCCACTCAACATTCCCTTCCTTACCGATCGGCTATCCAGTAAGGCTGAATTACCATGAATTCGCTTCCTTGTTCGACGATTTCCACTCTATAGTCTATCTAACAAGGACGAGTTATTATGTGTTACCTTGTTTGGGGACTGTATACCTCTACGCCATGGACCACGTGATCCACTTAATGTTCCTCTCCTTACCGCCCGACTATCCAAGTGGGTGAATTACCGTGCATTCACTTCCTTATTTAGGGATTGTCGGACTATCCAATTAGATTTAATCACCATGCATTCACTTCCTTGCTTGGGAGTTTCCCACATGCCCTATGGGTTGGGGTAAGATGTCTCTCCACTTCGTGTTGGGGTGCATCGGTGAGCTGAGATGCAATCACAACGGTCATGTATCCTATAACAACCCTCACTTTAATGAACCCAAATTTCGACAAAAATCGAAACCCAAGTCCATCAAAGCATGGATCGTTGGATTTGGTACTTGCAAATCAGCATGAGTACTATTAAAGATTTATAAAAATCTAATCTCACAGCGGAAACAAATATAGGATATAAATATTGACTATGGCTATTACCTTGGATAGCAGATTGCCACATCGGCATCGAGCATGGGAGATAAGAAGACTTCTCCAACAATCAATCACGTCCAACTCCAGTGACATATTCTTCTAAATCTATCCCGTGGGTTGTAATGAGTAAGGAGTCAGGACAACGTTCTTCTGATTGGAAAATCTATACAGTGTCCATAACATAAATTTATACCGATTGGTTTCCATTTAATTGTTATGTCTACTACTTTAAGGTTAACTAAATTAACCTACTATTGCACACACAATATTACTACCTAGCATGATTCACTTACCTACCCTTCCCAAGGTATAAAATACCGACGTAAGTCTATCAGCCACTTAATACTTTCAAATATAAAGCAGACTCCTAGCATCATCATCGTTGGTCTATTGATCCGAGCTACAAAGACCTTTGACAACTATTGAAGGCTTTATATATAATACATAATAGCCATATTATTAATGCATTTATCATCATTAAAGTCTTATCCATGTGAGGGACATAAACCAAGCCACTTAATACCTTATTAATAAGGACTAGGCAGACTCCTGACCATTTAATACCTATATTCTAGTTAGGCCTTTGTCATTTAATACCTAACACCAAAGGCGGACTTCTCACCAATACTATTTAGCTAACATCACTTGGAATCTCAATCTCACTACGACACTTAATACTTCTTTATAGGAGAGAGGTGGACCCTATATCAGCCACTTAATACCACGAATCCGAAGTGAACCCTTCTCGAGATATCCACTACCGCTCCTAATCGTTAATTCAGAACATTTATTTCTACTTAATTAGGAAAGAGGAGAGTCCTCAAATAACCACTTAATACCTATAATCCCTAAGCAGATCCTATTATTCTCATAATTGTTTCCCACGGGTCCTATGATTGGTGATGTCCCATATCGGTAATAAGTGTACACAACTATCGGTAGCCTTTGAGTGAAGGGCAGAATTCCGTTGTGTCACTTTACTGACCTTCCATCCCAATCTTCTAAACCCAATTAATTATTCTATGGGTCCTATGGTTAAAGATGTCTCACATCAGTAGGAAGTGTACACAACTGTTGGTAGCCTCGAAGTGAAGGGTGGACTTTTGTTGTGTAACTCTACTGACCTTGCATCCCAACCCACTAAGCCCAATTGATTATTCTAAGCTTTACTAATTTAAGCTATATTATCCTAGGCTTTATTATTACTAAGCTTTATCATACTAAGTTAGATATTGGACTAAGCTTACTAACCTCCTTTTATTTATTTATGGCTATATAATTTGCCTTAAATATTCAATTACTCATAAATCCCCTTTATTTGCTTCTTTTATAATCATCCATTTGTCCATGATAAAGAATATCATCCTAACAGACATTTCCTAAGACATTTATGTATATTTAATAATTTCCAATTAGTAACCTTTCCTAATTATTCCATAGTTATTAACCTAACTTCTTTATTTATCAGTCCCATTAATCTATTTACCCTATTAAGTACCACTCTCAAATTCATTTCACATTTATTACCCATTAATTGTAGTTACAACCTTTCCAAACTTTCTTCCTATTTTCTATTCGTTATTCAAGCCTATTTCTACGTATAACTAATATCCTAATCGAGTGTTACACATAAATCTTCATTATTAGTCATGTACTTATTAGTGTGTATAAATACGTATAAATACCTACTTTTACCAAATATAGTCTAGTCATAAATATTTAAATGTATATTATTTTCCATATTTAATTTGTTGAAATTACATTTTTTAGGAAGATTCTCCGTTGTGATTTCCATAAATTAGTTTAAAACAAAAGATCATGAATAAAAACAAAGATTTGCCTCATTTGAAATTATAAGGAATGATTATTTTCTTTTTATTGGAATAGACAGTATAAACTACGGAGGATAAATCTGTGCTTTACACATCTCTTCCTTTTCATTTGCATATATCCCTTGTTTAATCAAAAGCTACATTTTCTATGCAATTTGGAAACATAAACAAATTTATAAAAAATTAATGGATATTCTTCCTACAAATTAAACTATGGAAAATCTCCAATCCAACTTAGTTAGGGTAATAATCAAAATCTTACTTATAATCTACAATCCAACTTCAGATCTGGAATAAATTTCATATCTAATCAATATTCATATCTTTAAATTTTTGGAACTGATTACGAGATCAGGGTGTAACAATAATTCCAATTAGATCTCCTAAGAATATATAGGCAATGTTTAATACACTCAATTTCAGCCTACAATTCACATATATTTATTCATTTAAGCATAAAAATCAAACGTTTGCCAAAGGAATATATTCAATATCATAAACAATTAATAGATTCCCAGTCATCTTCTAAAAATATTCCAAATCTCCAAACCTAAAGTAAAGCCTTGGGTTCAAATCCATTTCCTTCTTATTCTAAGAAATATTTATAAAAAGGGTATATACATATATTTGAATTACACATCTGAGAAGAGATTCGGGGTTGAAGGGAAATATAAATATATAAATACAAATATATATATATATAACCTCGTTATTGCGTAGTATTGATTCGCTTCTCTTCTTCTCTTATTTGATTTCTATTCTTCTCTAATTTGTATATATAAAAATATAAATATATTTTATAATTTAGAAAATAGTGGAGAAGAGAAGATGACAAAGCTTTGCTATTGTTTCTAGAAAAATATGAGAAGAGAAGAGATGGTTATGCCTAAACTTATAGGAACTTAAATCAACCACGACCATCAGATTTAATTATATAAAATCTAGGCCGTTTGGCCAAGGCAAACGCTAGCCGCCTATGCTAGGACCGATAGACCGCTCCATCATCAGGGGTCGACCGCTACTGGTCGACTGCCTAATAAGGGGGTCTACTGGTGGGGCCTGGGGATTTATTGTTTTTTATTTATTTTATTAATTATTTTCTTTCCGAATTCGTTTCTCATCCGTAACTTCTTTGTTTGAACTCTGATTGCAAAACTCTAAATATGAAAGTTTCTTAGAGTTTCACTACAAACGCTATGGTGCTAGTTTCGTGGTCAATTTCCATCGTTTGCACAAATTCTATTTTTGGAGCCTAATTAACTAGCTAATTAATTAAATACCTAAACATAATATTTATAGGGTGTTACATATCCCTCCTTAAAAGAGTTTCATCCTCAAAATTATACCGATGACTAAGTCATGGTTCTAGCTCACAATTACCCTTAACTACACAACCAATTAGTGTACAACCAATTTTGCAGCCAACGTGCACAAGTGCATAGTGTGTCACAACATAAAAAACATGTGTGCAGAATGGTTCTAAATCGAACCCTCCTATATAAATATTTTCTTTTGAAAACATTTTTTGTAATATGGTGCAAACAACCTATGTATATACCGGTAGTTCTATATGCACGAGATTTTGGAAAATCTTTTCACCAAAAGTCCCCATACTCCTATGAATAGAAGTATGGTGCAACTAATTTGCATTCAATTCCTACCAACCAAATTTAGATCTAAATAGAAAGAGATAATTTGCATTCAATTCCTACCAACCTAATTTGCATTTAATTCACACAAATTTAGATCTAAATAGAAAGAGATAATTAATTAGGGAATTAGGAATTGGTTCAAATCAGAAGGCTATGTCAAAGGTAAAACCCTAGATCTGAGTTATAATTGCTATTTCTAATCCAAATCTCTTCCTTTTCTCTTTCAAATATTATAAATCTGTAAATATATCATTTGTAATTCCAAATAGGGATTACAAGGGAGGTGAATATAGATGTTAGGGACAGCTCTGAAATAAAAACAGGGAGATTTAGAAAGCTAGCAATGTGAGTGGATTTATTTATATACCTTTTAAGTTTAAGATATATTATCGTTGAATTCCCGTTTAGATAATTTTATTTAATAATTAATCCTATTAATTAAGTTATGCTGAACTATAAGGAATTTACAGTTTATTATCAGTATTAGTATTTATTTACATCTGTTTCCACGTTTTGGATTTCTATGCAAGCATCATTCTTCTTCTATTTTCTCCTCTTTCTTCACGTATGGATTAGAATAGATTAAACGCGAATATGGATTAAATAATTAAGAATACTGAAATGAAGAAAATAAGATGTAAAGTAATAAAAGTTTGAGAAATGGAATTACTGTAATAACTTACGTTAAAATGAGAAAATTTAATTAATCTAAAAACTGGATTTGGGAGTAACTAAAAGGTTAATTGGTTAGTTTAGAAAATAGGATATATTTCTATAATTTAATATTTAAAAGACAACAATGAACGCAATTGCTAGAATAAAAGAAAGAAAACGAGAATTAGTGTAAAATAGAAAAACCACTATATTTTACACTATTCCAAAATAGTAAAAGAAATATCTAGTAGTTACGAATTATTGTTTATAGTATTATTTAATATTAAAATATGGAAATGGGTTTTAAATATAGTTTTCATAACCAACCAAATAAAATAGAATTACTTCCTAGAATAGAAGATAATAAAGCAAAGTATGACATGAATCAAGTAAATTATTAGATAAGAACTTGAAGCTGTAAACGATAATGAACCTAGGTCTGCATTCACTACGCGGACTATTTAAGAAGATAGTTATTATGATAAGTGAATTATATAATATAAGAGAATAAAAGAATATTTAATATCATAATAAAAGAAGACATATTAGAACAGAAAAGAAATGCTGGAATTATGTACATACTATAAAAGAAGAGAAAATGACAATTACAGGTAGAATTATAACATAGGTTATAATTAAGTAATAAGAACGGAAAAGCTTATTTTGAGACTTTGAACAAATTAATGAGCAATAATAATGGTAGAAGATTATTTAAATAACTTATATTAAGCAAATAAAGCAGGAATGATAAAAGAGGCTTATTTTAATGAACTTAAGATTTATATTAAGTTAAATAAGCAAGATAATGAATGTGGCTCATACCAACAACATTCCCTATTAAATAAATGGAAATCTCACAATAATAGAGGTGAGACGAGGGCAAGAATATGCTAATTAGGGTAAATAAGTAGCCAATAGAATAAGAAAAGTAAACTAAACGCAAATTAAAAGATTAGACTTAGGGTCTAATAAAAGAGTGAGATGCGTTTGGAGTAGCCCAAAGGATGAAGAGCCTAACGAAGCAGTTCATCACAGATTTCAACAAAGGAGAAGCACGTCCAACTTAGTTATTTTGGGCTAGAAGGAAGTCCGAGCCTTCAATGGGGCGTGAGGATACTCTAGGATGGCCCTCTGGGTAGGCCTAATGAAGCTGCATCCCCGGAGGCAGGTGTGTAGGTGTTCCATCAAGAGAGTATGCCTTGACTGCATTTGCATTGTAGGCCTAATGAAGCAAACCTTTGTAGGCAGTCAGAAGGGATTGGTGTTCGGAGTAGGGTATTCGTATGTCCAGTACTTGCAAGTAAGTTTAAGGATAGTCGCATGCGGATATCGGCCAACATCAAGACCAAGAGCGATTTCGGGAAAGACTAGAGTTAAACCAATAGGCCAATGATTCTTTGACTATCGAGACATTGGATGGGGTGGCACCGCCAATTGGATGTTAGATTGTTTGCAGTAGGGCATGACCACTTAACTTTTTAGAGGTCTTTCGATTTAGCTGAAGGGTGGCTACATGGGGCCATAGCCACGACGAGAAAAGAGACGGACAAACTAGAATATCTATATTGTAGGCCTAACGAAGCAGTCCTTTACAAATATAGAAAATCCCCGACTGAATTCCTTACAAGGTAGACCTTGTTGGCAGGATTCAGATAGTAGACAGAACGATTACGTAGTCCTTAATGTACTGGGTGGTACATTGTGGATGTCCGAGCACTGGCATAGACTAGTGCGGACGTGGTTTACGTTTTCATAGTAAGTAGTGGAGTATCTGTATTGTAGGCCTTACGAAGCAATCCTTTACAGATATAGCTACGGAGCAAGATGATGGAGCATCTGTATTGTAGGCCTTACAAAGCAGTCCTTTACAGGTTTAGCTACGGAACGCTCACGGAGCAAGGCGATGGAGTTTCTATATTATAGGCCTTACGAAGCAGTCCTTTACAGATATAGCTACGGAGCAAGACGATGGAGCCCTTTTCGAGGAGGATATGGAAGTTACCATGGGTGGTACCTAGGACCAATATGGTCATTGGGCATATAGCTACATATATGTATATATTAGTTATTAGGTTTTAATCTACTATGGAGTAGATAGGCATGGTTCATGAATAAAGGCGAGAGTATTATAACCTAATGAACCTAATATAGGAGTAAATGGAAATAAAACGATATATGTAGAATTAAGCCTAGAAGTATATAATTTATTCATTCACCAGAACTTTTGTTCTGACCTCCTCCTCATAACATCCTTCAGGCTAGGTAGATGGCAGAGACTTCTCAGCTTTATGGCACTTGCTTAGAAAGTGTTATTATTTGGGTGAGTATTTACTTACTATTATATTTTAGTCAATCCCGCTGTGAGATAAATTATTGAGCTCTGATACATTTGTCTTTGCCTATTTGCAGGATACCAGATACCCAACTTGGGCTTCAGTGGGCTTGGTTTTTATCATTTTTGCGAAAAATCCGGACCACTGGAATTCGGGTTGTTACACCTGGATTTTCCTATATTGCTCACTACCTAGCAAGAGTAGGGGGTGTTTTCTTCTTTTCTTTGACTTTTTAGTTGCTAAACCTTGTTGCTATGTTGTGTTATAACTATAGCTTGAGTTTTTTAAGTTCCTTTGAGATTTGAGAGTCTTCTTTTAATGTAAAGAGAAGAAGATGAAGAGAATTGTTTCAATGTTTAATGAATTAGCAAACCATTTTTCTAAGCCTCAAGTGTCCTTATATTGACTTCGACAAGTTGTTGGAATCATGGTTCTCAGTTTTGATGATGAAAACTCCGCATTAGAGATTCAAATGCATTAGTTAAAGAAGTTTTACTGCAACTTCAAAAACGAGAAAAGAAATTGCGCTCAACCTTCAAAGATTATTGACCAACATATATTGGATGAGCATTTGAAGGTTATAAAATTGTATGTCATGTTGTCTTAGTTATATGATGTTAAAACTCATTTCATATTTCCAAAGACCATTAAAAAAAATATATAATTTTTTTATAAATTTAAATGGGCTCTAGAAATTGAACCAGAAGTGCCACCAATGGACCAGTGGAAGCCCATAGGCGCACCGGTGCACACTTCGATTCAAATTTCTAGAAACAAATTTAAAACTCCTTTTCACTCCAAACAGACGCAATTCGTCTTCCTCCTTCAGTCTCAACCTTCTGTAATGAATATAAATCATACCTTTAGATTTAATCTCTCCAAGTCTATAAAAAATTATGATTTCAACAAGTTAATTTGCTAATTCACTCTTGATTTCTATTCAAAATTATAAAAGCCATATTCTATTCTACATTCTCAAATCAGCAATCATTCCTTATTAATACTTAATTCTCTGATTTTCTTACCTCCTAAACTCATGTTCATTTAATTACAAATTAGTTCTTATGAGTTATAGGAGCTTGTACTATATTGGGCAAATCGGTGTATCAAAGACACGGCTACTGCCAAAGTCTGTATTCTACTAAGATATTGTAAAAAGACTTTTTCAGTGGCTCAGGCAAGTGTAAATGCCCATTCCTCTGGCAAAGCGAGGGTGTTAGTAAGTAAAAGCCAGAATTAGACATTCTGGAGTTGGACATAGGACGGTGGTCCGAACCAGTATAAAAAGTCTGGTGTGCTAATTTTTACTTTACTTTATTCTATCTAATAGCTGTTATAATACTGCTTATATACTATTATATAGTTTAGCCATATACGATCCTATACACTTTCATATGACATCAGAGCAGGATATTTCATAAAACCGTAACATGGTATTTGAAAAAATAGCAGTATGGCACACATAAGCACTTTTGTAGAGGGTTAATCCACTGCACAACCACCACTCTTTACTGGTAGTGATTATAGTTTTTGGTCAACTAGAATGAAAATCTATATGGAAGCAAATGATCTTGAAATTTGAGTCACTACACAAACTAGTGAAATTCCAACTACACCATTAAGTGAGTGGACCCCCAAACAAAAGACTGCTGCAACTAATAATTCAAATGCTATGAATATTCTTTCCTATGCATTAGATAAAAATGAATTTACTACAGTTATAATATGAAAAAATGCTTATGATATATGACACACCTTACAAGTTACACATCTAGGCACCAATAAGGTCAAACAATCTAGAATTGCTACGTTGAAAAATCAATTTCAAAATGTTAGAATGAAGGATAACGAAAATATTTCTGATATGTACTCTTGTTTTCAAGACATACACATGCACTAGTAAGATTGGGTGAAACCGTGTATGAATTGAATACTGACACAAAAATATTAAACTCTTTAACCAATGATTGGAAGAGATAAGTATTAGCAATTGAAGAAGCTAACGATCTTTCTCAACTCAAGGTTGAGGAGGGAATTGGTAATCTAATGGCCTATGAAGTAAAATTGCAGGTAGAAAAATTCAGAATCAAGAGAAAAGGACCACAACATTCCAAGTCAAGGAGGATTTTGAGCTTGATAAAGAAGAGATGGCCTTCATAGCTAAATACTACAAAAAATTCATAAGGAAAGTTAAGAGAGGAAATTGCAACAATGACAGATTTAAGCGTTTTGGTTGCAACAAATTTAGATATATCATAAAAAGTTGTTCTTTACAAAATAATGGAAAGAAGGAGTTCAAGAGAAAGAATAGATTCGACAAGAAGAAAATGTCCGCATATCAGGCCACTTAGGGTGATCCGGACTCCTCATCATCTTCAAACAGTGATAGCGATACATAACAGGCTAATATCTGCTTTATGCCCACAAAAAATGAGGTATAAACAGATTTAACTTTTAATGTATTATTTGAGTTTTGTATAGAACTAGATGAATTTTTTTTGGTAATTTAAGAAAAACACACAAAGAAATCGTTGTAAATTTAAATAGGGCAGAATTAGAGAAACTATGTTAAAAGATGAGAAGAATATTTTAAAGGAAGTAATTGAAACTAAAACAATCCTATAGAAAAATCTATTTTTATGAGAATGAAATGGAAATCTTATTCTAAGGAAAATGGAATTATATAAAGAATGTGAATTTTTTTAAAATTTAAATAAGAATTTAAAGATTTCAAATAATAATTTGAATTCAAAGGTTAAATATTTAGAAAAAGAAATTAATTCCTTAGAAAATAAAAATATTAGTTTTTGTAAGAAAATTAAAACAGTAGAAAATTCACAAAATCATTTGAAAATTTGACAAAAAAATTTCTGCTTTAGAAAATGAAGTTGATTCATATAGAAATAAAAATATTAGATTATCAAAAGATAATTATGAATTAATTTCAGAATAAAACTTCTTAAAACTGAAAATTTAGATTTCAAAGAAAAATTAGAAAAGATTTCTACAAATGTTTCAAAATTTAATAAAGGTCTGGAAAATTTATCAAATTTGATAAAAAAGTCCAGGCCTGCTCATAACAAAAATGGTTTGGGTTTTAAAGAGACAAGATCAAGAAGAATTCTATGAAAAATAATCTTCTCTATACTGAATTTAATAAATCTTGTAATTCTAATGAAAATGAAAATTCTAAGAATAAAACTATAAAGATTAGATTCCAAAAACTAATAATAATCTTATTAGAAAGAAATATATAAATAATTTATTTACCGATGTTCATAATAACATTAATTATTCTTTAAAGTTTCTACCACACCCTTCTAGGTATGGTTACAAAATACTTAACCCTAGGATCCTAACGTACGAAGTGGGTACCAATATATTTATTTATTTTTTGCAGGTATCTACTCATATTAGTAAAAGAGAAGATGAATTCGGGATAGCGGATGTTCCAACCACATGACGAGAAACTCTAATATGCTTACAAATATTAGACCAATGAATGGAGGTACTGTATCCTTCAATGATAATTTGAAAGGATACATAATTAGAACAAGCGATGTCAGCAATGATGGTTATCCAAATTCACCTTTAATTACTAATGTTATTTAGTTAAAAATCTAAAACATAATCTTCTAAGTATTAGTCAGTTATGTGATGAAGGTTTTAAAATTAAGTTTGAAAAAAAGATCGTTGTAATGTTTTTGATCAAAATAAAATATTAATTTGTGAAGGTATAAGAAAATGAAACATTAATATATTAAATATGAAAGTTAATAATGATAATAACCTATTCCTTATAGAAAATTCGAATGATCCATAAATATGGCATAAAAGGTTCTGTTATATGAACCTTAAATTATTAAATAAACCACCAAAACATGAAATTATAAGAGATTTACCAAAAATAAATTTCAAAGTAAATAATTGATATAACGCATGTTAGAAAGGAAAACTTAAAAATCTTCTTTTGAATCTATAAATGAAATTTCTACTAATAAACCTTTAGAATTATTACACCTATTTTATTTGGTCTAACTCAAGTAAGATCAATAAATTATAATAATTATGTTTTTGTAGTTGTTGATGATTTTTTAAGATATACTTGGACCTTGTTTTTAAAATATAAAGTGATACTTTTGAAACGTTTAGACATTTTGTAAATAGAATTCAAAATTTAGAAGATTTAAAAATTAAAATATTCAAAGAGATCACGGAGGAGAATTTGATAATGACAAGTTTATTAACTTTTGTAATAAAAAGGGAACTAATCATAATTCTTTTTTCTAGGGCACCATAGGTGTTTGCGCCAAAATTGGTCACAAACCCCGAATGTTGTGAAAGCACCAGTGTATGAATATAAATCAACAATATTCACACACAAATCTCAAATCTAAGCAAACAGAGTATCACAATTCAGAAATAATGAACAGAAACACGAGATTTATAGTGGTTCGGCGATCTTGCCTACGTCCACTCTGAAGTTGATGATTTTATTGATGTTCACTCGATGATTACAATCTCTTCTAATGTAGTACAACTGAAATTATATTCTAAGTCTCAATCTAAGGTAGCAGTGATGTTCTGGAGTAAATCTGGCAGAATCTGGGCGCTCTTCAGTACTTAGAATTATCCGACCTCTTTTCTGAATGACTAGGGGCTCTATTTATAGGTGTAGGAGGCTGATATTTCGCCTAAAATGAGGGGAGACCAGTTCTGGTACGTCAGGGGGCCCACATGGCCGAAATCTGGAGATCTGGGGCCCACTTTGGGATCGATTCGACCCTTGGTTCGAATCGATCAAGAAATCATCCAATCGAGCTGAAATTTGGTGTGAACATTCTTCATCATGTGTTTAAGCTTCTGTGAAAATTTCATTGCATTTGGACTTGTAGAACTCGAGTTATGATCGATTCAAGTTGAAGATTTTCGTGTTCTTCGTCCTATGGATTCGTTCGAATCGATATCGTTCGAATCCATAGGGTCGAATCCATGCTCCTGCATGTGAAGGCGATGATGTGGCGCGCGTCCCTCGTATCGATCCACTTTTCGCTCCGAATTGACTGGGTCGACTCCATGTCCTCTGCAGCTTTGACTGGGTATCCTCGTGATAATGGATTCGAAGATGCGGTCCTTCGAATCGATAGGAGGGATGTTCCATCGTATCGATCAGGACAGTCCACAGTCGATCGATACGAAGACTTCCCAGCTGGATGGATTCGAAGTGCCTTACCTCGAGGGATTCGAAGATAGGTCTTGTGCCGGATTCGAGTGGTCTTTGACTTGATGGATTCGAGCCGAGGTTGGGTTTCCTGGATTCGAAGTAGTACACGTCTGATGGATTCGAAGAAGGGTTATGCTTCGTGGATGGATTCGAATCACTATGTGGCTGATGGATTCGAGCGTTGGAGGTTAAAGCACTTTCATGGATTCGAAGTCATCAGGGGAACTTCGTTGGAGTTTAGTTTGATGGATTCGACCCTAGGGGATTCGAACCATTGGGAGACGAACTCAAGGCTATGTCCTTCACTTGCGTCGATGATATCTTGGGCGTACGAACTCGGATTGACTCGAGATTTGGAATGTTGTTCTATCTGGCCTTGCTTAACATGTCTTATCAATTGTAGCCCGATCCGGACTCGGACAAAATTCATCGATATCCATGGTGAACTTGTGATGTAACTGTCCTACAGGATGAACTGTCATTGAGTTCTAGTTAGTTTTTTGGTGTCACGGCCTTGCCAAAAGGCGGGATAACATTTGCCCCCCAAAACATGCCTTGCGATAGGAAGGTGTGTTTTGTAATGCCATAAGCTGGATGTTCATATCCTGTTGATGCCCTGCAAAGAAATTGATAGTTTTATCTGATCACAAATGATGACCGTTTGGGATCGTATGTCATTCAAGGCGATATGGGACCTTTCGAGGTCGGATGTCGTTCACGGCAAATAAAGAAATGGGACCGTTCGCGGTCGGATGTCGTTCTAGACGAATTGCGACCGTTCGTGATCGTGTGTCGTTCTAGACGAGTTATGACCGTTCGCGATCGGGTGTCGTTCTAGACGAATTATGACCGTTCGCGGTCGGGTGTCGTGGAAAGAGGAACGTGATCGTTCGCGATCGTGTGCCGTACGAGGCAAAAATGTGATCGTTCACGATCGAATGTCATATTAGGTGAATTGTGACCGTTCGTGGTCGGGTGCCGTACGAGGCAAATGGTGACCGTTCGAGGTCGGGTGCCGTTCGAGGCGAATGTGACCGTTCGAGGTTGGGTGCCGTTCGAGGCTAATGGTGACCGTTCGAGGTCGGGTTCCGTTCGAGGCTAATGGTGACCGTTCGAGGTCGGGTGCCGTTCGTGGCGAAGTGTGATCGTTCGCGATCGAATTGTGACCGTTCGCGGTCGGATGCCGTTCGAGGCGAATTGTGACCGTTCGTGGTCGGGTGCCGTTCGAGGCGAATTGAGTGTGCCCGGGGAGGGACTTAGTATCATCAATACCAGGTTTCACGTTCGGGTGAATCCCCGGATTATTTCTTGCAACGGTTTATCGCCATCTCAGAGCATGCCTAGGGACCGTTCGTGATCCCGTACATGTGTAAGTGGCTTAGCCGTTATGAAATCACAAGTAGCATTTTTTCAATGAAAATAAGTCTTTAGCAGAAATGTTAAACAAAGTCAAGTTAAAATATTCAAATCAAGATGAAACAAAAGCAAAGCAAGGATGTCAAAGTGTAAACTCCCACAACGATAGGGTTAGTAGTCATTCACAACATGCCTATGGACCGTTCGTGATCTCGCACATGTGTAAATGACTTACCCGTGTTGGTGAGAGGTTTACAACTTGTCCATCGTTATTTCAACTAATTGATAATCATACGATGTCCTGGCTCGGGGGCACCCCTGGCTGATGTAGACGGTGGTCGCTCTGGCTCCACCGCTAGAGCTCGCCTCCTCATATACTGAAGTAGCATACCGTTCCTGATGTGCCCTTCCACCTCATCCTTCAGATGTCTACAGTCATTAGTGTTATGACCATTCAGCTCGTGGAATAAGCAGTATCTGTCTGATTTCCTCTCGTCAACAGTGGGATCCCTTCGTATTGGCCTACGGTAGGGAACTTGCTCTCGTGTATCTTGGTAGATTCGCTCCAAACTCTCATTCAGCTCTGAATAAGTGGTGAATCGTGGCTCTCTCCGCAGTCGCTTTGACCTGTCACCATTGTCCTCAGCCTTTCGTTTTCCTTTATCCTTGCCTGAATCATTTTCGAGAGGCTTTTTGTCTTTAAGTGCATAAACTCCTATTCCCTCTCCTTCTTCTCTTTCAGCATTAGCGTCTTCCAATCGTAAAAAATTTTCTGCCTCGTGATAGAATTCTCCTAGATCCATTAGCGGATCCTTAGTTAATGAATTTTTGAATTCCGTGCCATCAGCTACTCCGGACACAGCTGCCATCATAACCATGGATGGATCTGGCCGATACACCGATGCTGCTGCCGCATTGAACCGCGTCAAGAAATTCCTCAAAGACTCCCCAGCTTTCTGCTTTAGCGTTGCCAAACTCATCACATTCTTGGGTCTCGAAATATGAACTCTGAATTGCCTCATAAATTTCTCAATCAAATCGGTCCATGTCCCAATGGAGCCGCTCTCTAGCTGTCTGAACCATAAAGCTGCTATGTCTGTCAAATACAATGGGAAGCACCGGGCCATGACTTCCTGTGATGCCCCCAGCACTTCCATGTGCCTTATATACCTCGTTAGATGGACCGCAGGGTCCGTCCTCCCATCATACCCTTCTACTGTTGGCAGTTTGAATTCTGGTGGGTTCCTAGCCAACCTAATCGTAGGAGAAAAGGGACTCCTGTTCACATCTTCAAGATCTCTGTTTACCAATCCTCCTCTCATGGCTCGCCTGACCATCTCTGCCAATCTATCATTGTCTCCAAGCTGTAGTCCTCGTTCACTACCTTCGATCTGCCCCCCGAGTCCGTGTGAGCTTTCAGGTGTTTGCCCCCCTGATTGAGCGTTCATCCCTCTATCGCTGTCAGGTTGCTCGGATGTCCTTGTCTCTCTTCCCATGTTCGGATCAACATGTCCTAAGTGTGTGCCCCCCAGCTCCGGCGCTGCGTTGGATGGTCCTGCTTCGTTCTGGGCCCTGGTTGTTCCTTGATTTTGCGCTCCAAGTTGTCCAATTTGTTGAAGCAAATTCTGGATCATCTCCTCCTGTCTCTTCATCATTGTCTCCATCTCATCCCTGGTGATGAAGATCGATGCTTGGTTTGCTCCTGAGGAAGCCTCTTGACTCTTTTCGTGCTGACTTCGCTCTGGTCTCTGCCTTTTACTAGTTTGTCTCGTCATGATTCTTCGGATCTAAATCTCTTAGCCTTCTGATTCAACTTTCAAATGATAGAACTCCTGAGTTCAGTTCTCGGTGAAAGCACCAAAGTGTTTGCGCCAAAATTGGTCACAAACCCTGAATGTTGTGAAAGCACCAGTGTATGAATATAAATCAACAATATTCACACACAAATCTCAAATCTAAGCAAATAGAGTATCACAATTCAGAAATAATGAACAGAAACACAAGATTTATAGTGGTTCGGCGATCTTGCCTACGTCCACTCTAAAGTTGATGATTTTATTGATGTTCACTCGATGATTACAATCTCTTCTAATGTAGTACAACTGAAATTATATTCTAAGTCTCAATCTAAGGTAGCGGTGATGTTCTGGAGTAAATCTGGCAGAATCTGGGCGCTCTTCAGTACTTAGAATTATCCGACCTCTTTTCTGAATGACTAGGGGCTCTATTTATAGGTGTAGGAGGCTGATATTTCGCCTAAAATGAGGGGAGACCAGTTCTGGTACGTCAGGGGGCCCACATGGCCGAAATCTGGAGATCTGGGGCCCACTTTGGGATCGATTCGACCCTTGGTTCGAATCGATCAAGAAATCATCCAATCGAGCTGAAATTTGGTGTGAACATTCTTCATCATGTGTTTAAGCTTCTGTGAAAATTTCATTGCATTTGGACTTGTAGAACTCGAGTTATGATCGATTCAAGTTGAAAATTTTTGTGTTCTTCGTCCTATGGATTCGTTCGAATCGATATCGTTCGAATCCATGCTCCTGCATGTGAAGGCGATGATGTGGCGTGCGTCCCTCGTATCGATCCACTTTTCGCTCCGAATTGACTGGGTCGACTCCATGTCCTCTGCAGCTTTGACTGGGTATCCTCGTGATAATGGATTCGAAGATGCGGTCCTTCGAATTGATATGAGGGATGTTCCTTCGTATCGATCAGGACAGTCCACAGTCGATCGATACGAAGACTTCCCAACTGGATGGATTCAAAGTGCCTTACCTCGAGGGATTCGAAGAGAGGTCTTGTGCCGTATTCGAGTGGTCTTTGACTTGATGGATTCGAGCCGAGGTTGGGTTTCCTAGATTCGAAGTAGTACACGTCTGATGGATTCGAAGAAGGGTTATGCTTCGTGGATGGATTCGAATCACTATGTGGCTGATGGATTCGAACGTTGGAGGTTAAAGCACTTTCATGGATTCGAAGTCATCAGGGGAACTTCGTTGGAGTTTAGTTTGATGGATTCGACCCTAGGGGATTCAAACCATTGGGAGACGAACTCAAGGCTATGTTCTTCACTTGCGTCGATGATATCTTGGGCGTACGAACTCGGATTGACTCGAGATTTGGAATGTTGTTCTATCTGGCCTTGCTTAACATGTCTTATCAATTGTAGCCCGATCCGGACTCGGACAAAATTCATCGATATCCATGGTGAACTTGTGATGTAACTGTCCTACAGGATGAACTGTCATTGAGTTCTAGTTAGTTTTTTGGTGTCACGGCCTTGCCAAAAGGCGGGATAACAATAGAAAAATGATGTTGTAGAAAGGAAAAATAGAACTTTGCAAAAGTGCGCCAGAACATTGCTAAATAGTACCACTTTATCTCAAAATTTTTGGGAGCGGTTGCTACTACATTCTATGTTCTAAATCATGTTTCAATTTGTCCTAAGACAAAAGTGCACCTTATGAACTTTTCTATCAACGAAAACCTAAAAAGTCGTACATTAAAGTTTTGGGATCAAAATGTTTTACCTTAAATACCAAAGATATTCTTGTTAAGTTTTGATCTAAAGCTGTTAGGAATTTTTATCCGCTATTCAGAAGGAAGTAAAGCCTACCATATTTTTAATAAAAGAACTAACTCGATTGAAGAATCTTTACATGTCTCTTTCGATGAAATTTTAGTAAAATAGATGATGATTCTGAAAAAATAATATTAATCAACCATCAACTGTTATTCAGGATATAGAAGAAAATAAAAATAACGAATTACTCAAGAAAACTCACCAAAAATAAATAAAAATATAGAAACGCCAAGAATCATAAAAGATCATCCTATTGAAAATATAATAGGAGACGTAACTAAAGTGCTGACTCGAAACAAGTAAATGAAATGAGTCACTTTACATTTATATCTATAATAGAACCTAAAAATTATAAGAAAACAGGAAAAGACGAATATTGGATTATTACTATACAAGAAGAATTAAACCAATTAGAATGTAATAATGTATGAGAATTCGTCCCAAGACTTAATGAACAAGTTGTAATAGGAAAAAAATTGGTATATAAAAATATAAGTGAGGAAAATGGTGATGTAGTTTGGAATAAATCTTGACTATATACTCAAGGATACAATTAGGAAGAAGGAATCGACTATGACGAGACCTTTCTCATGTTACACGACTCGAAGCAATTAGTATCCTTCTAGCTTTTGCTTGTCATCACAATATTGTATTATATCAAATGAATGTTAAAAGTGCTTTCTTAAACTATTTTATAAAAGAAAATGTTTATGTTGAATAACCACCATTATTTGAATAGGAAAAGTATTTAGATCATGTTTATAAAGTTAAAAAGGCTCTATATGATCTTAAACAAGCATCACATGCTTGATATGACAGAATAAAATGCTATTTAATAAATTTTGGATTTGAAATTGGAAAGTTGTGTAACGACCTGACTTTTCGACCGTCGAATGTTGTAACGACCCGTATTTTTAGCCGTGTCAAATTATTAAATTTGACGTAATTATCAAATGAAAATGGTTAAAGATATAAATTTAATGATTGTGAATGTAAGTTATTGGATATGAACTTGAATAAATTTTTGAAATAAACTAATTTCGTAGATTTAAGTAATAACAAGTATTGAAGCGGTAATGTTATGTATGGGATGTGTTTACAATCAATAGTTGGATTAAATAATAAATGTTCAATTCATTCGCTGTAAATAAAGTAATTGATTGATAACTAAAATTCATTTAAAATCTAATATTGAAATTTATTGGAAAATTAAACTGTTTAAATTTTTTTATTATTGGAATAATTGAATTCCGAATTTAATATGATTGAAAATGATATCGAAAGTTGATGTAAATTTTATGTAAACAACAATGAAGATTGTTAACATTTAAAATTGAATTTAAAAGTGAATAACTAGAAATTGGAAATTTTATATTATAATCGAGACGTTAAAAATAGCCTTTCGGGGCACAGTCTCAGATTTCGACGAAACCAGTTCCATTGGATCCGTAATAGTGTATTAATATCGGATTTCAAATTTCGTAGCGTTTGGAGTTATCATTTGGTCGTAAGGAATAGAAACACATCAAAATTTATATCGAAAATTCAATATAATAATTGGGTCCAAAAAGCTATCTTCTCCATACGATCGAATTAGGACTTGAAACCTTTTCCATTGCATTCGGAATAGGGGTATAACATTATAAATGCCTAGCGGCACGCCTCGATAGGGGTTCAAAAATTTAAGTTATTTAAAACGAGATATTTTAAATTCAAATATATATATATATATATATATGTTTTTGACCTTGACTAGGCTATCACACCCCCCCATCAGCCATTCCTTCTTTCACTCAATCACGGTACAACCCTTCCCTTTTAAATCATGTCCCCTAATTCAAACAACACGCAAATTGTACCGAACAAAGAAAAATAAAAGAATGAAAACTTTGAAAATCAAAATCTCAAAATCCACTCAACGAAAAATGTTGAAACAAGTTTTAAAATTCTCGTTTTTGGATGGGCTTCGATATGATATTTAGATTTTGGGGGTGCGACCGAGTTTTGGTATGCTCGATTGAAATGGTGCGTTCGAGTGTGAGCTAGGGTTTCAGTTTTCATGTAGTACGGTGGTCGATTGGCTAAGCAGAGGATGGTTTAGTGGCTGTAGGGTCGAGTAGCATTTCCAGCGAGTTTTTGGTTTAGCTCGGTGCTGTGGAGGGGGGGTGCGATCTGGCCATGGCCACGGAGGAGGTCAACAGTGTCGTGATGGCCATGGTGAGTTCGAATTCGACGTTTTTGATATGGGGCGGTCAAGATCGAGGAGAGCGACGTGTTGGCATTGTCGGATTTTGGTTTCAAGTTTCAGGGCTCCGTGTCACTGCAAATTGTGCACGGCAGTTTGGGTAATCTGTGTATCGTGCATGCAAAATAAAAGGGGGAAGAAGGAGCTTATACGGGCCGGGTTTGATTTGTTTGGGATGGGTTTTATAAAAAAAAATTTGTGAATTTAATTATATAATAAAATCGTCAATCTTATAAATATCATAACTATTTCATACGAAGTCGGAATTGGATGAAACAAGCGGCCACGGGAACGTGGCAATGAGCACTACATTCTAGAACTGATTTGGAGATGATTGGAGCCGGTTAAAATTTTAGGTTAAATCGAACGTCGTTCGATTTGATTTGAAATTGAAAACTCAAGGTGAGTGTTTTATAATGCTCACAACGTACTAGAATATTTTTATGCTAGTTAGATTTGAATTTATGAAGTGATATGAATTTATTGATCGTTGTTTGATAAATTTGATTATCATTTGAATTACCGTTATAAATTAAAATTGACAGTTAAATTTGAAATTGAAACTAAATTGCCAGTAAATTACCCGATTTTAATAAGTATAAAATTGTTATGAATTATATTGTCTGTTTGTATGATTGATTGTGGTGGATGCCATTTGACTGATATTTGGATGATTAGATGTTTGTTTGTTTATATATATCCTGTTATCACCCTGTATATTATTACAGTGTATAAAACTGTAAATTGAATTATTTCGAATAAATTAAGAAATAGGTTGAAATGATATATACTGATGACATCGTGATTTGGATTGAAATGATATATATCCATTCCTGAAATTAAATTGAAATAACTGATCACTTGGCCATAGGATAGAAAATTATATACGGACACCGGATTGGTTAAATTAAATGATTTTAAAATTTTTGACTTGAAATTTATTTAAATGATTGTGATTTAAAAAAAATAAAAACCAAATTTATAGAAATCAAATTATTTTCGAACTTGAGCTCAGAATGTTAAAATTTAAATTTGGTGAACAAAATGTTTTAAATAATTGAGTTGGGATTTTTAAGTTATAAATGAATTATGATTTAAATTTTAGAAATTGATTTGATTTAAATGATGGGACTTTTATTCAAACTTTGAATTTTACTAAGTAAAAGTATTTGAAAATTTTGGATTTCAAATTGGATATTGAAGGTTAATTTGATTTAAGTGATTTGAATCAATATTTTGAAGATCAAGCTCGAAAACGATATAAATTGAACTTGAAATTGAATTAATTGGATTCGAAAGTGGAATTGAATCAATTTGAAATCGAAGTTGAAATTGATTTGGATTGAAATCGAAATTGAATCGATTGAATGGAAATTAGAATTGGTTGAATTGGGAAACTGGAATTGAATCGGTTTGACTTTGAAACTATTTTCAAATTAGTTATTTAATATAAAAACTATTTAAAAGATATTTTCTTGAATATACAAATTATTATTTTTCTAAATTATTTTGCTATATAAACCATTTTAATACTTGAACTATTTATATTAAACTATTTTAACCATTTAAACTATTTTTAACTACTTTAACCATTTACACTAGTTTAACTATTTTTAATTATTTAAACTATTTCAAACTATTCAAACTATTTTTCAAAAATAATAATAATTTCAAACTGGTCAAGAGTGGAAGGTTATTTTAAATCATGGATTTAAATATGAATTGGGTTAAATGAAGTTATAACCCAAATAGGAATCCGAAACCATTTTGAATCGAAATCGAGGTATTAAGTCGAAAATGATTTTTGAACCGAAATAGCATATTTTTAGTAAAAATGATGATTTCAAAATGGATTTGATTTTGAAGCAAATATGATATTTTGATATCAAGTATGAAATGTTTTCGAAATGTAAAAGTACCAACCAGTGTGTAAAACGACGTTTGGTTGTTAAAAAGACAGGGGTCGGATATGGGCATACTCTCTGTCGATACCGGAACCACTTTAACAACCGTGTACGTGGAGGAGACTCCAGAATGAAGTGGTTGGATTTGGCGTCATTTGCTGGATTTGAAGAAAGAGAACAATGATGGATAGACCCCGGCACTTGTGCCAATTTGAAATTACTAAAACATGACGGTTTGACAGGGCCAAGTGGGCTAATTTCCCCGAGCGGACATCCGTTCTTCAATTTCTTGGACTCGGTCCATATTATTACTCTTGTTGGTTTCGATTGGTGCACCCTGATTTCGGATAGCCTCCCTTTGACTCGATAGGGGATGGATGGACGCGGTGGGCGGTCATAGCTATGATGCATTACCACTAGCCATGCGACCCGAATTGGTAGTATCCTACCTTGGACGTTGCCTCACGTGCCTTGTCATAATTTTATCCCTAAACGAGACCCATACGACTTTGGTTTAGTGGTATCACGGCGCATCCCTGACTACCGACGTACTGGTGGTGTCAATTGCAAATGGTACGACAATGCTAAAAAAATGCGTTAAGGGGGATCAATGTAAAGCCTTAATGCTAAGAAAATATTTATTTTACTGATTAGACATTATATATGTAGTGTATTCTACTACATATAAATATTTTGACGGATCCTTAAGAGATGGAAATTCTGTAACATCTCTTGAGTAATTGCACGCACGTCATACACTGGATAAGAGATGTGAAAACCCGTAAGCATCTCTGACGCCGTGACACTCATATTTTATATGCGATATCGATTTGACTTACATAAGGATATTTTAGTCCTGACTCGAGTGTTTTGTTCTTTTCATTACGCTTGGGTCAGTCTTGAGTTTTTCAGCTTGTTGAAGGCTGGTTTTGAAGGACGAAGACGAAGATTTTGTATATTACTACTATAGTATTCCTGCATCATGCTGTCTGCTGCATTTTTTAATTGTCCCTGATGTATTTATAACTCTGATAAATGTTGTATATACTATAATCAGATGCATTGTATAAACAGCTTCATAAACTGTTTATTTAATTATTGTATTTTGTCGTTCCGCTACGAGATTCTGTGTTTGTTTCTTCTTCTTTTTCCTCTTATTTTCTTATTAACCCCATTAACAATCCTCCCTTTTGAATTGTTTGAGTTGACATGTGTGGTTTATTATCGATTTAGACTGTCGAAAAAGGTGGGTCGTTACAAATGTTGACACTAAATACATCCATAGTATTTGTGTGCCGAGCAACCAAGTGCTGGAAAGATAGAAAGTTAGGGTGAAATAAAAAAAGAATAGAACAAGAAAGATATAACACAACATTAGAATCTCACAGAGAAACGATAATATAAATATCAAAAAACATTACAAAGGGTTACTCTGAATACAGAAATTTCAGAGTTACAAAACCAAAGCACTATCATCAACCTGGATAGTTCTACCAACTTGGTCCTCACATATGCTGATATTTATAGTACAATAATGCAACGAAAATAAGAATACTATAATAGGTAATCATCCCGCTCCTCTCCATAAGCTCTAAAGCATCCATAGCTAAATATGGAAATATATACAGAGCTGACCTGAGAATTATAAGAAAATAACATCCGGATCAGTCTGGTAAACTAGCGTGAGAAACTCAAGAAATATGTATGACATGTAAAAGTAACTATTAAGACTGTATGGATTAATGTAATATTTTTTCCCACAAATGAAACCAACCATTCAATGAGTTAATATATTGGTATAATAGATAATGCCTAGTGTGTAGAACATAAATCAAAAAATAGCTACTATGCGTACGATGCACAATAATTGTTATACAATTAATACCGCTAAGGCGCATTAGTGTATGGCTTTTTCCATGGAGATATCTTCGATCTAGCCGAATCCGAACTCCATGACAAGGATCAAAAAATTCCTTCCGAGCATCATATATCTCTAGAAAAAAATATACTATAAGGTAAACACAACTGGCCCAACAATGAACTGCGTGGTACCAAGTATAACCAACTCCCGGCGCCTAATAATCATAAGCATACTCTATATCTGGAGTTGATATACCGATAAGGGTATGCCCCTCCTTATATAGGCTCAAGATGGTTCTCCTTAGCCTTATTCTCACCCCCTCCCATGTCATGGAAGGCTCACCCCCTCACATGCCCCATCACTTCTCCTTTATACCTCTTTCTTTTAGCCAATTCCTTTAATAACCTTACATATTAATATCTCTTTCCCACTTGAAAACTTCTAGAACCTTCCATTTGCTTTATGAATCAAAGTGTGTTAACTAGTTCCTAATGTGTTTACATTTGATCACTAGACAAGTGCACAAGAGTTCGAACAAATTATATTGAATAAAGGGCTGTTTACCGATAAACTGATTTTCGGTCATATTATGGATTTTTCTTCGAAGAAAATATTCATGCAAACAAATTTCAAAAAAAAGTATCTTATCATTATTCATTAATTAAATAATGTTTACTAAGGTTATAAGATCATATTTATAACACTTAACTATATTTCAAAATGTTTCAATATTCGAAGATGAAGTGTTCGAATTTCCAGGTCGCTACAAGTTGACTCAACACTTTTTACCAAACATGAAAATCATGATCTTTTAGTTGTTCAAATATATGTTGATGATATTATTTCTAGTTCTACAGATGAAAAAATTTGTACAGATTTTTTTTTTGAAATAATGAGAAAAGAATTTGAAATGACCCATATTGGCAAATTGAATTATTCTCTTTGATTATAAATTAAACTTATTTCATAAGAAAAATACTGTAAAAATCTAATTAAAAGATTTGGTGTTGATAATATGACCAGCAAACCAACATTAATAAGTACAACTATTCCCCTAGATAAAGATGAGAGTAGTAAGGATGTCGATCAAAAATTTTATAGGAGTATGATTGGATCATTACTTTAATTAATTGCAAGTTGCCCCGATATAATGATGGGTTGTGCCTTTGCGCCCATTTTCAAGCTAATCCCAAGGAGTCACACCAATGTGCCATTAAAAGAATTTTACGATATTTAACCGGAACTAAGGAATACTGTCTATTCTATCCTAAAGGATATCCATTCGAATTAGTACCATATAGCGATGCTAATTTTGATGGATGTCATATGGATAGAAAAAGAACTAGTGGTACTTGTCATTTTATAGGTCAATACTTAGTCTCTTAGTTTAGTAAGAAACAAAATTGTGGCACGACCACTATAAAGTCGGCTAGCCTTGCTAAAAAAAGAAACAAAATTGTGTCTCTCTATCTACATATGAAGCAGAATATATTTTAGCAGCTTTAGCTTGTGCTCAGATAATTTATATGAAGCAAACTCTAAAGAATTTTGGTGTAAACTTAAGTAAATCACCTATTTACTATGATAAAACCGGTGCTATTAATTTAGCAAAAAAAATCCTGTAAATCACTCTAGAACTAAGCACAATTGATATAAGACACCATTTCTTAAGAGACCATTTTGAAAACAAAAATATTACTCTAGAATTTTAAACATTGAAAATCAAATAGGAGATATATTTACTAAACCTTTAAATGAAAATACATATATTAGATTATGATGGGAGCTGGAAATTTGTTCAACAAATAATATAGTTTAAATATTTTTTTGCTCTTGTAAATTATATGATTTCTTAAAATTTTGATTTCAAACCTTGTCAATATTACGTTTAAAAATTATTTTTTCAATTCCAGTAATAAAAGATTTTTATTCAAAAATTGATTTCAAAAACTCGCTATTTTTATAAAAATACATGTTCAAAATAAGTTAAGTTGAACATTAACGTTGAAAAACGAATATATTCAATGAGTACTTCTACAAAAAATTTACAAATATAAATGTTGAAATAAGCTTGAATAGAGGATTTCTAATATAATAAGAACTTAAAACTTAAAATTTTTAGTTATCTAAACTATTTAAAACATGAAACAATATATAATTCAAAAATATAAATAAAATCAAATTTTAAAAAATTCTGAAATTAAAAACTTCTATTGGTGCACCAGTCTACATTAACCGATCCACTAGTGACAGATATTATTTTAGAACCGAGACGGTTTTAAACTCTTCCCTCTCTTCTACTTTTCATTTTCCCATCTACAAAAATGAAATCCTAAGCCCTAGCCTCTATTTCCACTTTCCAATTTTTCAAAACCTCATCGATTTCTCAATTTAAAATCAAATCTTTGACAATGGTAAGAGGACAAAGAAGCATCTCTTCCGCTTCCTCTATATCTATTGAAGAATTGCTCACCGATTAAGTTTGCTATTGGGTAAATAATAACTGTGAGAATATCAAGAAGTTTAAGGCCTTGATGGCTAACGAACGTCTGGGCAGGCGTTCGGTAAACTTAAACTCCTTAAACTTGTACGATATTAGAACTTTATTCACCCAGGCTGAATTTATAAATATTACTAGCATGAATGGTTATGAGATTGATATTTACCCCTGATGCATAGCGATTTTCTACACTAATCTTGAGGTTGGACATGACAATAATGGTTTGGTTCTGCCTTCTAATGTTAAAGATGTAGAAATCGCTTTTAACGAAATTGAATTAGGAGAAATATTAGCAATTCCATTGAAATGGATGCTTTTAGATGAAATTATATTTGATGAAGAGCCTATTATGCAACAAATTCTTTATAACACTAGTGGAAATTGGACTACATCAAACTTAACACATTTGGCTTGTATTATAATTCAGATTCTACAACACAACTTAATTCTAAAAAACAAGTAGTTTTGACTTTAGTCCGTAAAGCCACATATGCTATTTTGGGAGATATTAGAGTAAGTTGGGTTAATGCAATTATGAATAATATGATAGAGAATAGATTAGGTGAGAAAAGAAGGTACAATCCTCATGGAAATTTAATTATAATAATTTTTCAATGATTTTGTGTTGTATTGGATGACGAGACACCTCTTAAGCATCCTTACTTGAGTGTGTTTGATAATAAAGTGTTGAAAGCTATGAACATTCCATCAACTCTAGATGAAATTACTATTGAAACTCTTATACATAAGTTGGCTCAAGAAGACATCCATGGACATTCTTCTCCGCATCATTACTCTCCTATGCATACTTATCCTTCAGAAGCACTATTCTTGCTATTCTCAAAAGATAAGAACAACTAAATAAGATAGTACATGAAGAGCAATTGGAGCAAAAGAGAGAACTTGGAGTTATTAGATCGTTATTGACATGATTGTGTTGATCGGTACATTCTAGAGAAAGTGGAGTCGGTATCAGTAGTGAAGCCAGTGCTTCACTTTAGTCCCCACTAGTCTCTCAGCCTTCTATGCACGATTTTCAGGCAGGACTTCATGGCTCTGGAGAAGCAGGTCCTTTATTTTAGGCACCTGGACTTACCATGATGGGACCAATGGGAGGAAACCTAGACCATATGTTGTTACTGCTCGTGCTTTGAGATCTCCAGTTTGTCCTCTAGCACTAGGCAGGCAGCACACGAGATGTACAAAATCAAACCCTACTCCTCCTTCCGCATATCATGACTTTCCCTGCTATGCAGCTTCTTCAGGACGGTATCAATTTATGTTCCATCATATGCATTAGTATGTATAACATTCATTTGACATTTGTGTTTGCATCTTTAGTCTTGCATTTGGATTGCTGATATATGACTGGTTTATTCATACTTTTACATTTGTCATTTCTAAGGTTGGATACTGTATACATTTGTATGATATGTTGTTGACATTAGTTTGTGTCAGAGATATGTTCTATAACTTGTGTTCTATGATATTCATGTTGTGATATCTTCTATATTTGGCAATATCTCCTTTATGATGTGACAAAGGGGGAAAAATAATCAGTCATATGCTTACATTCAGGAGGGGTATTAACATATAAAAATATTTTGTGCATATAGTTATGGGGTTGTATTCATACCATTAGCAATAAATAGCTTATTGAAAATGCATATATCGGTTGTCATCATCAAAAAGAGGGAGAATGTTAGGACTACGATTCTCATTTTTGATGATTACAACTCCATACTAGAGATTCAAATGCATTAGTTGAAGAAGTTTTACCGCAGCTTGAAAAAGGAGAAAATAAATCGTGCTCAAGCTTCAAAGATCATCGATTAGAAGATATTGGAAGAGCACTTGAGATTATAAAGTTGTGAGTTGTATTGTCATAGTTATATAATGTTAAAACTCACAGGGAACTTTACAAAATTATTTAATATTTCTAAAGATCATTAAGCAAAGTATTTTTAATTTTTTTTTAAATTTTATAGGGATCTAGAAATTGAACGAAAAGTGTCCACCAGTGGGCTTCCCGGTGGACCGATGGAAACCTATCGGTGCACACTTCTATTCAAATTTGTAAAAAAGAATTTACAACTCCTTTTCACTCCAAACAGATGCTATTTTTGTGACGACCTGCCATTTTGGACAATTTAATTGGATAATGAACCACATATGTCTAACTCAAACAGTTCAGAAAATTGATAATCAATGGGTTTAATAAAGAAAATAAGAAGAAGAAAAATGATAATCAGAATCTCACAACGGAATGACAAAATATAATAATCACATAAATAGTTCATGAAGCTGTTTTACAATATAAATTTAACTTTCATTTACAACATAATCAGAGTACAATAAAAAACATACCAAATAATGCAGCGGAATAATACTAATAAATACGATCACCAATCTCCATCTTTATCTTCAAGGAATAACGTCTTCAAACACTGAAATACTCAGGTTGACCCGAGCGTAATGAAAAGACAAAACAATCGAGTCAGAACTAAAAATTCTTATGTAAGTTAAATCAATATCATGAGAAATAAGGGTACAAGTAATTTAAAAGATGTTACGGGGTTTTCCATCTCCTAAGGATTTGTTAAACTATCTATAAATAGTAAGATACGCTATATATGTAATGTCTAGCAGTAAAGTATATATTTTTCTTAGCGTTAAGGCTTTACATTAATCAACCTTAACACATTTTTAAGCATTGTCCTACAGTTTGCCTTAGTAGCACAACCAGTAACATCGTTACCTAGAGAGGCGCTTTGATAGGACAACACTAAAACAAAATCATAATGGGCTCGTATAAGGATAATCCTATGGCAAGGCACATGAGGCAATGCCCAAGGTAGGATTTTACTAGTTTACCCTTTCTGGCTAGTCGTAACACATCGTTGCAAAGACTGCCAACCGAGTCCATCACCCTCAAATCAAATCAAGGTGCACTGATCAAGTCATATCAATATAATAATACGAAGGGGTGATGGCCCCTAAAGGTAGCTAACCCCTTGGCCTAACATAGGCTCCTGTTATAGTCGTTTCAAATTGACACAAGTGCCGAGGTCATCCATCATCATTCTCTTACTTCAATTCAACAAATGTATGCCAATCCAACCACTTCATTCTGGAACATACTCCGCATATATAGTTATTAAAGTGGTTCCGGTATCTACAGAGAGTATGCCAAGGTTCAGCCTCGGTCTCTTTAATAATCAATCGTCCATTTGACACACCATATGGTCATTTTAAATTTCAATAGAACATATCATATTCCATATCTCAAATAAGTTCAAATCAGATTTGAATTTCAATTTTCATATTTCATATCATAAATATCATTATTTAAATTCAATCCTTTACACTAAAAACTGTTTCAGATTTAACAACTTTAAATTTAAAAATTGTTTGAATAAGAATAGTTTTTATTATAAAAATAGTTTAGATTTAAATATTTTTGAATTTAAAATAGTTTTAATAAAAAAAGTTTGAATTTGAAATAGTTTGAAATAAGTGGATGTTTGGTACACATCCTCCCTTTTTTTGTTTTATGAAATATATCCCCTCCACTTTCCACCTTTGTTTTACATCCTTGTTTTCTTTCCACGTAAGTCTTTCTGTTTTCAGCATTCTTTATTCTTAATTTCTCTTTCTTTCACTGAAGTTTTTAATTGAAAATTTCAATTCGTATTAAAATCACGTTCGGTTTCTTTTCAATAAATTCTACATATTTAATTTCGATTTCATCTCAATAACTTCCAGATATGTTTTGAATCTTGTTTGATTCGAATTTAGCCGTACCTTGCTCGACTTGATTTTAAGCAACAATGATTCGAATTTAGCCGCATTCATTTTTAACATGATTAGTTTTTGGTATATCTCGATTTATTTCAGGTTTTCATCTTCTTCTGCTTTGCGTGAAAATAGGAGTTAGAGGTTAGTTTTTTGTATGCTTCCTATTTATTTTCTTTTGTTTAATTTTAGATCTATGATTATGTTGATTATTGTTTGTAGCTGTAATTTTTTACTAATTTTATTTTTTATTTGAACCTTGTTGTTATTTATGATATGCAGGTAGTTGTTCATACGATATGCATTTGTGTTTTTTCAATTTTGCTGTGTTTGTAATTGTAAATTGTTGTAGTGGTCATTTTGTTATTGTTATAGTATGTGCATGCTTTTTGTTGAATTATTATATGATATCAATTATATTTGGAAGTGAAGTTTTATAAAGATGTTGGTTTTATGGAAAATATCTACCATAACAATTTCTGCTTAGTAAATAATTATTATGGTAGTTTTAGTATAACAATTATATTTGTTATGTTGTACTTTTATTCTAACATTATATCTGTTTTTTCAGGACTGATCCTGTTGATGTTCTTGTTTTTTTATATTGGGTAGTGATACTTATAGTAAGCATTTTGGTTTGAGTGATTGTGTGTTGAGAACGAGGAATGATATTTGTGAACATTGGCCTGAGTTAACACCTTGTTCTATTGAATTGCTTTATGAAAGAGATGAAAAGAAACGAATTATTGAAACTAATTCTTATTTTCATAGTGTATTGTTGCTTGTTACTCATAGCCTTGAGGATTATTTACTTGTTTCAGTTGTATCTAAGCTGTGTAAGAGTATTTCGGCTAATGTTGATTCTTATAGTTCTTCATTTGTTGGTTCTTTTAGTGAGTCTAGGTCATCTACTTCTTCGATGGTTATTTCTTCAGTTGATTCTAGTTCTAATTTGAAACATTTGTTAAAAAGTGATTTTAACAATCCAGTATTTACTGGGTTGGTCAAAGATTTTCTGGTGGTGTTGAGGAGTTCCGATTGTATTTTATGATATACTGTATTAAGAATGGTTTTAAAGTTAGTGTTGTTAAAAAATGATAGGGAGCGAGTTACAGCTTTTTGTTCACGGGAAGGTTGTACTTTCGTATTCATGCTTCTCGTAAGTTTAATATACAAGGTTTTTTTGTTATCAAAACTATGCAGCTTAATCATTCATATGGAGCTGGTATTGTAGATGTTAACCATCCACTTATTTCTAGCAATTTAGTTAAGAAGCCGGTTGTTGATTTTGTTTGTTCGAATCCTCTTATGAAAATGTAAGATATTATTCATTTATTTTAGACTGAGTACAATATTGTGTTAAATTACTATTTTTCTTATACGGGAAAAAGATTGGCTTTGGAAGAAATACATGGCAATGATTTGCTTTCGTACCATCATTTAAAATCTTTTTGTGAAGGTGTGGCCAAGTGTAATCCTGGTAGTACTGTTGAACTTCAAGGTGATCCTATTACTCATGAGTTTGAGAGGGTTTTCTTTGGGTTTGAAGCATGCAGATATGGCTTTGATTATTGTCATCCTTTGATTTTTTAGATGGGTCTTTTATGAAAGGTAGAGGCCAAGGCTATATTATGTCTGCTACAGCAAAGAATGCTAATCAAGGTATGATTTATGGTAGAGGCCAAGGCTGTATTATGGTAGAGGTATGATTCAAATATTAATATTCATAAATCATCTTAGCTAGTGGTATGAAAACTTGGCCGAATATATCACTTACACATATTTTTGGTAAAATCCAATTTTACTACTTTAAGAAACACCCTAAAATAATGATTATTTACACCAATTGCCTTCATCAAAACTATATCATTTGAGGACTTATGAAATTATGTTTTGGTCAAAATAATAATATCATCCACATTTAGTTTAGTTAGTCCAATCATAAAATTATTGGTTAATAATAATTTGTATAACTAAGGAGGTATTACTTTATGTTTAGTGTGCATTTAGTGTGCATTTAATGTGACGACAGACTACAAAAGCAGGCATGTTAATGGAAGACATGCTATGGTACCTAATATAATTGGTCGTGCTACTTGTTTACTTTTCCTTACCCAGGTGGCAAGGTAAGTGGGAAGCTTGGTGGTTGGTCGCTTGCTGTTGAAGGGTGCTGAGTGAAATTGAATATGCTAATGCTTGATCATTAAGGAACAAGCAAATTTGTAGTGATGAGTTGGGTTGCTTAGAATCGGTCATAGGCGGGATGAGATAGTCGGGTCAAGTCATCTCGGGTGGCTATATCAAAGAAAACTAAGCCGGGACAGGCAAATGAATTTAGGTCGCCCTATCTGTGGCTTGTTGGATTTGCTCAAGGAAGTTAAATATTTCTAAGGACCAAGTCGCGAGAGGGGTGCCAATCCATTCACGGGATGATGAGACCAGTTGCATGCTATGTTGAAGGCGCGTTGAGATAAAGCCGGACCAAAGATGGGTTGCGATTGAGCTGGGTTTGGTCAGATGAATTGGCTGTGTCAACTTAAGTTGATCAAGGCCTGGCACACGAACAGATGCTGGTATATCTGTGACTTGCTTGTTGGATCCACTGAGATGGAGCCATGTTGAACATAGGCCGGTTGGAACTAGGTTGGGTCAAGTGCTACCTGACCTGGGTTTGGATCGGGCCGTGTTGTGCTGGCCGGTTAATCCATACTTGTGAGAAATTTGAGCAAAATTTTGCCCCCTATGCCCATCTCCATGAATAGGAGCGGGCTTGTCAAATCATAAAGTTCTCACTAGCCATCTCTTATACTATATATTCAATGTATGCCACATGTCGCAATACACTATTAGCCAAGGTGGTTCACTTTTCCAAATATAACAAGGGCGTTCCTGTTTCCAACGTGAGTGAGGAAACATTTTTATTGATGATACCTAGATGCCCGAGAAAGATTTTCTTTTCAAATCAAATGGCTATGGTGAAGGGAATGGCTATTAAAGGTGCATTGATGATGACCAAGACTGAGGTCGCTAAGGCGAAGGATGTAGCTGAGAAGGCGGCCAAGGAGGCTACTAAGGCGAGGGAGAAAGCAAAAAAGACAACGGTGGATTTCAAGGAGAGCCTGGCGATGGCTAAGAAAGAATCCAAGGGCTTACATAATGACCTGAGCCAACACACATCTAGAGGCCTGTCGCTTGCGAAATTGGAAGCTGCTAAGAAGGCGGAGAAGGACATATGGGCGAATAGGTTGAAGAATCTAATAAAGACCCTGCTCAGGGAATACTACTGCTTCCTGATCATCATCAGCAAATTCAATGTCTAGGCCTTTTCCCAGGCTCGGGAAGAGGTGGCCACAGAGATGAACGAGGCTAAGATTTCCATGTCGGCCGTCTTTACACACGAGCAGGTAGTCTCCTTGACCCGGTTGCACAATGAACCAGATATGTAGGTATTTTACTTTTATTTTTGTATGCCTAACGGGGTAGGCTGTGTGCTCTAAATTTTTGGAATGAATGTAGATTGCTTTTTTTCTATGAGAAAGTTATCCAAGTATTTTACTGCTCTATTTGTTCTTGCCTGTCTGTACATAGCTTGTATGGTAACATTCGTTGATTAGCTAGTATAACCCCTATATTGTTTGCACAAACATTTTCATAAGATAGATAGGGAGCGACATGTTCATGTGAGCCTTTACTTAGCTATTTGTGGATGCTATTTCGAGCTTGGATAGCATATGGGCTTATACACGAGCATATGGTGAATAACCTTGTCATGATTGGGAACTGAAGGAGGCATATAGTTGCCGAGACTTCTTGCATTCTATGATGTTGGGCAGTCATAGCATGAACCTAAGCATTGAGTGGCTCGAAGATTCTCCTAGGTGACATGCAGTAAGATTCAGCAGCAGGCGGTCATGGCATGAACCTGAGCATTAAGTGACTTAAAGATTCTCGTAAGTGACAAGCGACATGATTAATTAGTAAGCAATCCCGCATGAATCTATGAGTGCCTAGTGGATCGAAGGTTCTATTAGGTGACACATTGTAGGATGAAGTGGTAGGCGATCCCTACACGAATCTAAGTGTCGAGTGGCTTAAAGGTTCTCCTAGATGACACGCTTCTAGTTGATATTGAACCCGATGTATTTTTATACAGGTGCACTACAGATGCTGGACTTTGGCATCACTTGGGGTAATAGCGCCAGTCTAAACAACAGTGCCTCATCCCACAAGAGGGATCAGCGACATCATGGTTAAGGGATATGTAACTCCCTATAAATTTTAAAATTAGTTGTTTAATTAATTAATAAGTTCCTGGGCTTAATAGTGAGCGTGACAGATAGCAACAGTTCGCGTTCCAGCCTAAAATTAAGCTTACCGTGCCCATGTTATGTCAAGCTCCAAAAATGAAATTTGTGCAAATGATGGAATTTGACTGCGAAACTTGCACCATTGCATTAGTGGCAAAATTCCAAGCAACTTTCATATTTGGAGTTTTGCGATCAAAGTTCAAGCGAAGTTATGGATGTTAAACGATTTCATAACGAAAATAATTAATAAAATAAAATAAACAATAAATTCCTAGGACCCCACCAGTCGACCCCATTATTGGGTAGGTCGACCAGTTGCGGTCGACCCCTGATGATGGAGCGGTCGACAGGTCCTAGCTTTGGCGGCTAAGGTTTGCCTTCGCCGAACGGGCTAGGTTTTATATAATTAAATCTAATGGTTGTGGTTGATTCAAGTGCCTATAAATTCAGGCATAACCCTCTCTTTCCTTCTTATATTTTTTTGGAAATAGTAGCGAAGCTCTGTTATTTTCTCTTCCCCGCTATTTTCTAAATTATAAAATATAATATTTATATTTGTATACCTAGAATTAGAGAAGAATAGAAATCAAATAAGAGAAGAAGAGAAGCCAATTAACAATGCGTGATAACGAGGTAACATATATATATATATATATATTTGTGTGTGTGTGTGTCTACATATACACACACATACTTATATTTCACTTCAACCCCAAATTTCTTCTCAGATCGGTAATTCTAATATAAGTATATATCCTTTTTAAACATATTTCTTGGAATAAGATGGAAATGAAGTCGATCAAAGGCTTTACTTCAGATCTGGAGATTTAGAATACTTTTAGAAGGCGAGTGGGAAATTTATTAATTATTTATGATATTGAATCTATTCCATTGGCATAAGTTTGATTTTTATGCCTAAATGAATAAATATATGTGAATTATAGGCTAAAATTGAATGTATTAAATATCACCAGCATAGTCTTAGGAGATTTGCTTGTAATTATTGTTACATCTTGATATGGAAATCAATCCTAAAAGTTATATATATGAATATTGATTAGATATCAAATTTATTTCAGATTTGAAGTTGGGTTGTAGATTATTAGTATGATTTCTATTGTTACCCTAATTATGTTGGATTGAAGATTTTCCATAGTTTAATTTATGGGAAGAATATCCGTTTGATTTTTATAAATTTGTTTATGTTTCCAAATTGCATAGAAAATGCAAAGTTTGATTTAACAAGGAATATATGCAAATGAAAAGGAAGAGATGTGTAAAGTACAGATTTATTTTCCGTAATTTTCACTATTTATTCCAATAAAAAGAAAATAATCATTCCTTGTAATTTCAAACAAGGAAAATCTTTTCTTTTATTATTATCTATTGTTTTAAACTATTATGGAAATCGCGATGGAGAATCTTCCAAAGAAATGTAATTTCAGCAAATTAAATATGGAAAAGAATATACCAGTTAAATATTTATGACTAGAATATATTTGATAGAAGGGGGTATTTATACGTGCTAATAAGTACTTAACTAATAATGACAATTTATGTGTAATACTCAAATAACAAGATACAGCGTTGGCCATAACTACGTCATTTTTTATTTGATATGTTTGTTTTCTTATTATTTTATTTGTTATATTAGTATTATATATGCTGTTTGTTTTTAGTTTGCCAAGTTTTTTTAATGGTTTAAATTTTTCGTTATATTGGATGATTTATGTTGTTTGTTAAACATTTTTTTTATTTCTTTTAGGTTTTTTTTCTGCTGGCTTTTGGGATTGTATCTAGTGAAGATGAAGTTAATTGGCATTGGTTTTTGATGAAGCTTTGGGAAATGTTATGTAATGATGATCGTTATTTCACTTTTATATCTGATCGACATCTTGGTATTTTACTTGTTGTTCCTCAAATTTTTCTAGATTCAGCTCATGTTTCTTGTTACTATCATTTGAAGAATAGTTTGAAGAGTTTTTTTTAACAAAAAGAAGTCCTCTAGGAAAAAAGAAATGGATTATTTCATTGTTCTATCGAGTTGCTCATTCTGCTATATTAGATGTATTTAATCAAGCTTTGTCTGAGTTTAAAAGTGCTGGTGGGGTAGAAGTTGGAAATTTCTTGCATGGTTTGCCTTTCGAAAAGTTTGCTAACGTTTTTTTTGTTGGTAATCGATATAGGGAAATGAGTTCTAATTGTGCGGAAAGTTTTAATCGATGGATTTTAGAGGAAAGATATTTACCTATCACTGCATGTAACGACCCGAAATTTCATTGCTTTGATTAGTGAATATTTATTTTAATTTAAATATTCAATATATAGGTTTTATATTGAAATAAACTCATTTTAATTAATTAATAAAAATGGTAAAATCATTTTCAAAATTTGTTTACCAAATAAAATAGTTCATAGGGAAATAGAAAATGTGACCGAAGAACGTCTTCCGAAATTTCGACATTTCGACACCGGAAAGTTGTCGAGATCGTTGTTCGTCTTTGTGTACTATATATACATATATATAGAAGTTAATTAACTAGATAATAGTACACTTAGAAATAAATTATCTTATGTTAATTTGGATTAGTAAGTGATGTGACAAGACATAGTTTTAAAAATAATAAACATTTTATATATATATATATAGCATTGTCACATCTTAGATTTTGCAATCATTAACCATCATCATATCTTGTCACATCTTAGCTTTAATTAATAATTAAACTTATATATATATATAGAATGATGTCATATTTCATAGTATTTAAATAATATATATATATATAGTGATGTGACAACTCATAGATTTAAAAATAATAAACAATATATATATAAATATATATATAAGTATTGTCACGTCTTGAATATTTTTATAATGAATCATCATTAACCATAATTACATGGATGAGGTGACTAGAGAGTAGAGATGTGATGCATGAGAGTGAGGAAAAGATGTTGATTTGATTTCACAGTAATGACATAGGAAAATTTGCTTATAAATAGCTCCAACCTCCTCTCATTTTTACTGCTTCTTTCTCCTACCACAACTTCTTCATTCCTACCTCAAATGGTGATCTTCATTTATTCAAATCACCTGAAATTCCAGTGGCTACAACATTCTAGTTGACCACTTTTTTCAATTTCGACAATAGCTATGTCAAAATACCCAATCTTTGCAAAGCAATTTTTCACCTAGAATTTCCAGTCCGAAAATTACCCTTTTCTTTTGATCATAACTTCTTCAAAACAAATCGAAAATGAGTGATTCTTTCTATAAAATGATAAAGGAAATAAATTCCTACAACTTTCCTTCTGACTAGTTTTCCAAATTTCGTGATTTATTGGCCCAAAAACCAGTGGGAAAATGACCTAATTTTGGGTTCATTTTCGACAAATCGATGATAACCCGAAGCTCCTCTACCTTCAAGATACTACCCCACATCCATCCCCACGCCTCTGGCCGAGCCTACGTACACCTAGGCCAAGCCCATTTTGAGTGTTGCTAGCAATTAAAGCCTTCATCCTTCAAAGCTAGGGAGTCGTTGGCAAGTTTAGCTTAAGTTTGGGTAGCTTTTGCAGAAGTTTGGTGAGTAAACTACTCATTTTTTTATGAAAATGGTAACTTTATTTATGTCACTACATACGGTGATTATATAGTGTAGAAGTTGAATGATAATCATGTGGTTTTATTATGATTTGGATGGTCGATTTTAGTTTGATTTGGTTATGGAAATCGATGTTGTATTATAAAGTTAGTAAGCATGTATATATGGATGTATACTTACAATCTATGATGAAGATGGTTGGTGTTAGTAATATGTTGATTGTAAAACATAAGCTATGGCATGAGGTTGGTAAACAAAGTTAACTACTTTGTATAATTGCAATGGTTACGAGATCCGGTTGGAATCAAGTTTGTTTTCAAAGTTTAAAGTTTTAAAATGGATTAAAGTTTGTAACTTCAGTTTTAAAGTTTTTTTAAAGAACTTTCTAAGGTATGTTTCAAATCATGAAAAAGTAAGGGTTTGTGAAGTGGTTCACTAAGAATATGTTAGAGCGAACTGAGCCCATAGCGATAGTCGCTGTGGATGAAGTTCGGCAAAGGTTTGAATTTCTATTTCAAATATGTTTTATTTTGAAATTAGTTTACTAAGTTTTTCAAACTTATTAGTAATATTAAAAAGTAATTAAGTTGTAATTTAATTAATTAATTAGTCAATTAAAAGGTAATTAGCACCTAATTGATAATTAAGAAGGTGATTAGAGGTTAATCATCACTTAAGTTAATTTAATGACTAATTAATTAATGAAGTTTTAATTAGTGATTAATGTGGTTAAGAAGTAAATAAGTGATTAATAATTATTTAATTAAGATTAATGGTAATTATTTATTTATTTAACTAATGGGTTACTTAACTAATATTTAATTAATTAGGGTTTAACTCTTAAACAATTTGGTTTAACCTTAACAAAGTTGCATTAGGAAGTTAATTAGTACTTAATCAAGTTCATTAAGCCTAATTAGAGTTTAATTATGATTTAACCTTGATTTAAATTAGATTAATTAAGATTTAGTTAGGGTTTAAGCTAATTAAATATACTTTTGACTTTTCAAAGGTGATTTTTAAACTAAACAGAATGTGTTTAATCAATTTTCTTTTTCAAAGTTAATCGATTCCATATCAAATGATCTCTGGTCCAGACCCTTAAGTAACCCATATGATCAGGAGAATTAAATGACATCCGTTAGCAGAATAAAACATCGTTCTGCTATAGTGTAAGTGATTTGATTGTGTGGACATGTGTTGAGCAAAATAAATCTCCGTTCTACTATAAATTGATTGAATTGTTTGGACATCTATTTAGCAGGATAAATCACCATCCTGTTGTTTGTACTTGTATATACCAATTAGTTATATTGACGTGTTATTCCCCGATTGAATATGAACTGTATTTACATATATGGTAGCATATGTAAATAATTGTTATGTGATTTGGGAATCGAATTAAAATTAAATGGTAACTTAAATTAGTATCATTAGGACTCCTAAGCCTCATTTGAAATTTATAAAGTATGGTTTTGAATTTACTTTAATTCTTTAATCAATTTGAGGCTAAGGGTTTATAAATGGTTTTTAAAGTTATATAATTCTTATAAAGGTATTTATAAATGATAACTTGTTTATAGAAAGGGGTTTTTACTAACGAAAAGGGTTATTAAGGTGTTTTACAAATGATGTTTGTAAATGATATTTATAAAGGATATTCTATAAAGGAGTATAGAAAGGTTTATAGAAAGAGTTTTAAAAATAGGAAAAAGGTTTATAAATCATTTCAGAGATTTGGAAAGAGGTTTATAAATGAACTTAAAGGTTTATAGAAGTGGGTTATAACTTTATTTTGAAAGTTATAAGTTATTTGAAATATGTGATGAGCTTTTAGAAAGGGAATTTTTGATAAAGGATAAGTAGAATGTTTTATTTGGAAGAAATGGTTGGATCTGGGAAGAAGAAAAGTTTGAAAAATTTGTAAATATACTTATACTGATAAGATAAGTATATGATTTTGTTTCAAGGCATGAAAAGTAAAATGTTTTGGTAATATACTTATACCATTGAGATAAGAATATAAATGTTTTCAAGTATAAAGGAAATGTAAGGGGTTTGGGAATAATGTTTTGAAAAGATCTTTTGATCAGATTTTATAGAGTGATTTTATTAAATAAAGAGAATTAAAAAAGGCTTAGTGGATTCCAATGGAAATTAAACCATGATTGGATGTTTGTTTATTTGATAGTTAAATAACTAACTATCAAAGCTGGACCCAAAACGTAACATTGGAAATATCTAGGAGAAACGCGGGAATTATATAGTATAGTTACCATCGAAGGTTCTATAATGTATGTATAAACTTGTTTCATTCTTCTAGGACGAATGATAAGGAAATCCGTCCATAAACGATTAGGAGGTGAACTACGCTCTTGTCATTTGTCTGTTTATTTTCTAAAGAACCGGGGTTGAGTTTACCGGGACTGTTGAAAGTTGTTTCGAAGAGACCGAGATCAGATCTGTTTTTTTGAAAACCACTTCGATCCAACTCAACGTTTCGTATTGAAGACATCTTGAAGAGCATGGAATCAAAGACGGAGTTTTAAAGTGCAAGGGCTATTTTTTATTTTCCATGGGAGGGATTCCCTGTAATGGATTTAATAGAAGTAGTGCCTTCGATTTCGTTCAGACCCAAAATGAACTTGTATAGATGAATGCTGGCATTGCATTTATGCCTGGAGGGTAGTGTTAGCATTCCAAGATGGATTGCTATTTAGACAGGTAAAGCATAGCCTCAAGCCTCACAATCGGGAGGAATGGCAAAAACAGAGCATGCAGTAGAGCTATGTGGTTAGCTAACATTAGAAGCGGTCACCCATTCTAGATGTCCCTTTAAGAGTTGGTTTGCACGCAAACATCGTGGTAGTATAAGGCCATGGTGTCAAGGGGGTGAGGTAACCCGGACTGCCATGTTAAAGGGGCAGCCGGCTCTGTATTAGCATTGGTGCATTTTCTAGAGGTGTATTATCGGAAGGCAGTCCCTTACCTTGCCATTGTTGGGATCCAATCTCCAATACGTGCCTTACGTTTTTGACTATAGAACCTAGTATATTGGAATGTGAGATGCAAGCATTTCAGCTATTTTATCTACTTACTTTAAGCCTAGACACTATGATAATATCACTAGATATTGATATAAAATGTTTTGTTTATTGTAAGGTAAAAATCCGTCTGTTCATATGTGCGGTGTGGTCTTATGAGATACCCTTTGTTTAAAAAGGTTTCAAATGTAGAAACCAGTCTGGCTGTTACTTGTTATTGAGTTTTACTCACGCTAGTTTACAAACTGACCCAGGCGTTATTCCATGTAATGCTCGGGTCAGACCGAGCATGGTTTCCCAGGTTTAGCTGGATACTTTGGAGTTGGAGAGGATCTGGATGGTCAAGATGTATTCACGTATACTTTACTTCTGTTGTATTATAGAGTCTGTATGTTTGTCAAAATAAGGATAGGTTTCTATAACTGTCCAAATTTAGGATAAGTCTAGTGTACTCTGGTGTTGTATATATGAATAAAGATGTTTCCTTTTTGTAAAGATCATTGTTGTATTATATATTATTCGCTGTGTTGTGGGATTCTGTGTTGTTTAGTTTTCTTCTATCTTCTACCTTCTTCTTTCACCCTAACAAATCGGTATTTCCGGCACTTGAATGTTCGACATGTGATACAGTGGACGTATTAGTGCCGATTTTCGAGGGTCGAAAATCCGATTCGTTACACTGCATGTTTAGATAGAATTCGTTTGAAGCTTATGAAACTTATGGCCGATAGACGTGAGTTAAGTAAAACTTGGAATAGTGAATTGTGTCCTGTTAAGGAAAAGCGTTTAAGGGATTTATACCTTAAGAGTATTCAATGGAAAGTTACTCGATCTACTATTGATGTTTATGAAGTTTAGTCGACTCAATCTTTTCATGTAGATTGAAGTGTTCGGTGATGTAGTTGTAACTTATGGCAGATTTATGGATTTCCATGTGCTCATGATGTTAGATGCATTCTTTCTTTTGATTTGGATGTTTATTCCTATATTGAGGACTATTTCAAAGTGTCCTTTTTCCGAGCATGTTATTCTCATCCACTTGTTAATTTTGAAATGGAAGATGTGTTACCTGAAGATGTTGAAGTTCATCCTCCTAAGAGAAGACATGGTGCAGGAAGGCCTCCTTCTTGTGAATGGATTAAATCAGCTGGTGAGGTGAATAAGTACAAACGTTGTAGTTTGTGTAAGAAATTGGGTCATAATAAAAGATCTTGTTTATTAAGAAATAAAGTGTAATTTTATTACATTATTTGACCAATATATCTTGGATATATATTGGTTGCATATGTATGTGATTAGTTATGGAATCTGTTTAAACAATATATATTATTAGCTTAATGTTTTGAAGATTGTTAATTTTATTGAATTAAATATGTATTATTGTTTGATTTATTAATGTACTTGTTTTTCATTTTTCGTCTACAAGTTATTGTAGTAAATTTGTATGAATGTAAAGTATTACAGTGCAAATATTTGCTTGGCAAATATTTGTCCTGATTATATTTTGTCATTAAAATTTTAATTAGTTTTTAATCAGATGCAGTTAGCTAATTTTCTCATTGGCTTTGAACGATTGTCAAAACTGTCAGCTGTTTATGTCATAAAGTTTTTCTTATGTTCAGATGTCTTTATTTATGTCATTGAACCACTTTTTGGTCCTATCTTTTAACCAGAATATTACGGCTGGGATTGGTTGTCTAATTTTATATCTATGGCCGAGGTTTTTTTCTTGTGTCTATTAAGTCACTTTGCTTTCATCTTATTTTTAGTGAAAAAATATACCTTAGACAATGATCCTATGGCTAACTATTCTTATCTCTTATTTTTCCTTGGTTTTTTGCTATCATTTTTAAGTTGAGTACTGATGGTATTTTTTGTGTGTTATTCTATCAGTACTCAAATTAAAAGGAGTGGCGGCTTGACCATTGTTGCACATATTGGCATCTTTCTTTCATGTCCAATTCCTTGAAAAAAAGTTAGAAAGAAAGCCAAACTAATTTTAGAAAATGAATGTAAAAGGAATGGCTTTATTACATATTACGTGGAAAAAACAATGTGTATGTGCTCCTTAGCCGTCGTGTTGAGGTATGGAAGAAACTCATGCTCAATGGATAGTTTAAGTCAGTCTAGATTTTGAATGCATGAGCCTAAAAATCTCAACTTGTATATTACAATGAATGCATGAGTCTCAAAGAGAAAATGGTGACCTGAGGAAAAGAGAATAATCTGCTTGAACAAAAAGAACCGAGTATGTATTTACACATTATCTTAAACTGGAATCAGATAAAAGTGATTTGCTATATTTATGTATTTGAAAAGTCATGTTTACTTCAATGTTGTTTTATTAAAGCTTATTTTTTTATGTGAAGTATAACAATATGTTACTTTATTATTATATTGTGTAATAGGTTGTGTATTTACACACAGTTCAGAACTATAAAATGTTGTAAACTCTTTTCCAGTTAATATGAACTTTGTATTTGTGTTAGTAGTTTTTGTTTTATTGTATTTTATTTGTGTATGAAAGTTATAGCATTATGTCTATGTACTTATAAGATTCTTCATCGGTTCAAATAATATTGTGGATGTAATAGTATGTGTCCAATTCAATGATCTAGCCTTTGACAGAGTTCATGGTGTAATAGCCGTGATCATGACTGAGTCATTGACTGAGACCATGACTGAGCTCTATATTGAATGTAACATCCCCCTAACTGGAGGCCCAAAACTAACGACTACGGATGCTGCAGTCATCCATAGTTATTAATCCTCGATGACCAAATACGGCGGTGTTAGATTTATTGATATACAGAAACACATGAATATGGAAAAAATTTAAAACATCAAACAAGATCACATTCCATTTCAAAAACATTTCTAATTCATTACATAATCCCACAATCGACTACCACGTTTAGAGAAAATATATTTATTACAACATACGCCAAGAGCGATATATGAAGATGCCCCTTTGGATGATCATAGTATATATTTAACAACTTTGCTATTTCAAACAACACAGCAGAATCAAAAAAAAACTCTAGATAGCTATCATGCCTCTTGCACGTCTCCGGAAGCTTTATTCATCTAATGTGGTACCTGGAAACCTCAACTCTCAAACTACTCAAAATCAATTGAGTACCCGAGAGTTTAAGAGGAAAACATAAACTTCGAGTCAGACATAAAGCCTGGTATGAACAATAATCTACTATCTCAAACCATTTAGATATCTAGTGAGACCACGCCGCTAGCGGAACGGGTTTCCCCCACACTAGCATCTTAAAACCTTTATAAAACTATATACTGTGCTCCTGCATCCACAATGGTTAAAACAATTCAAAACAATACGATATGATGATATGCAAAACAAATGAATTAATTCTGGATTACCCATCCCCATTCATTTTGACTATCTATTTTAGTTATAGTTTCTAGGATTATTATTAACCTTATAGTTTTCATGGGCTAACTAATAACCGGTAAAATGATTAAGGACTCCCTGTCCAATTACATAGTTTTCATGGGATCACTATGAACCTATTGGTAACTCCACTACCATTACCCATATCCAAGTTTTCATGGTGACTAGGAACCTATTGGTAACTCCAATATCTTCTCTTCTTATCCTAGTTTTCATGGGCTGACCAGGAACCTATTGACTTCTGTCAATATCTTAATCTGGATATAGTTTTCATGGGTTCACTATAAACTTATTGGCCCCTGCCAATATCAAATCATAGTTTTCATGGGTTAACTATGAACCTATCTTTATGATATCTTCATTTATACATAGTTTTCATGGACTAACAATGAACCTATTGGCCCTTGCCAAAATCTTTTCCTATACACAATTTTCATGGGCTTATTGAGAACCTATTGGCCATTACCAATATCTTTTCCTTTAATATTTTAGCATCCTATATTCTGGTCTTCCTAACTTCCTGGATGCAATTCTATTCATTTAGGAGTTAACTTAATTTATATTCACTACTGGGTTAACCTAGCTGGTTATTCCGCCCTTCCCCAAAATTCAGTTATGGGTCCATTACAATGTGAATATGTACATATATGAAGAATCATACCCAATAACTTGGTTAATCCCTTTAACATTTTAATTAAAGAAAACTTCTTCAAAAACTCCTTTTCAAAACACTTTATTTAATTATGCCATGGTGTTACTTTAAAAATGAGGTTAGGTTATTTGTTTTGAAAACTAAGGCTATCGAAACCTTCAAAACCTTACTTTCGACCTCACTGGATGACCTCCTTCGAAAGCATACAAATCTCTTTCAAAACATTAGGCCCCTGCTTTCAAAACTTCTCTTTCGAAACCTTTCGAATGTAATAAAATATTACTTATTATCTTTTAGAAGCTTAGCTTCGAAACCATTGAAAGTACTCCATTTGAAACTTTTGGAAGTATGCCTTCCGAAACCATTGAAAGTACCCCCTTCGAAACCATTGAAAGTCCCCCCTTCGAATCCATTGGGTTTTATACTTAAAAAATATCATATGGGTCAAAGTGAATTTAAATGAAAGTATCTCTTTCGAAACCATCCTTTATCATATAAAAGTATTGGGGACAACTTGATGGCATCGACACCATCCCTTTCGAAAGCTTCAAATCATTTAAACAAAACACTAAAGGATAGCATCGAAACCCCCTTTCAAAGCCATTGCCTTCGAAACCTTTGGACCCTTTCAAAAGCATTTAGGAAGTGGCTTAATACATCTTTTAAAACAAATACTATCCTTCGAAAGCATTGATGACTTCAATACACGCGAAAGACAAAAGAACGGCAGCAGGGCTTCGACCCTATTGGAAGCAATGCTTTCGACACCATGCCTTCCGCCTTTCCTACAATCCACTACGTACCATCTAAGTGATACCTTGTGTATTGGTTTCGGCTTAGTGGGGTTTCGACTTGATTGAAGGCGGAAGCTCGAAGTCGAAAGGTACTTCTAAAGAAGGCGGAACCAACTTTTCTTAGTATAAGCTAATTAGTACCACTTAAAACAAATTTTATCTAACCTGCCACATGTAAACCCGTAATTGATTGCCTCAACTTTTCAAATCCTTTGCTAAAATAACCGCTGCTTAATTTCATATCTAAACCAATGTAAAGTTAGCAAATAAGCCCTTCCATTAAGCAAAACCAATATTGCAAATAAGTCATTCTTCTAAAATAATTTAAGTTGCATAGAAAATCACCTAGGAAAGATCCCTAAAAATTCTAGAAATTCACTTTAATCATGTTATCTAACATATCAAAATTTAAGATCCACATTCTCAATATATTTTCTGGAAAAAATTTATAAACCCAATTAACCATATTTTCCTTTGAAAATTTATAGTAATCTTTCCATAACTTGGAAAATTATCAAAATTAAAACCCAACTCCAAAATCATATTATACACAACACAAAAATTTTCCATGGCATTTAAACATCAATATCAATTGGCTTTTCCCTAAAACCGCATATAGTCTTATTTAAACATTCTTTTTTAAATCAAACAAATTGTAATTCAAACATATCATCATCCAAATTATCATAAAACGAATTACCCTTAAATCCAAAAACATATTATTATAACAAAAAATAGAGATGGAATGAATTATTATTCATCTTGATTAAGGTAAGGAGATTGGATTGAGATTAAGATTAATTCCCCTTCTTTAATTCCTTAGCTTGATTTGAATTCTCTTCTCTTTTCTTCCTAGCTATGGCCGCCTCCTCTTCACGTTTTTGTTTTGTTTTTGTGAAATGAGAAATAACCGTGAATAATGTAATGGACGTGAATATATATAAGGGTGAGGGTTTATGTGCGGCTAATTCCCATTATGCCCTTATGTAGATTAATTAACTTATAACCCATTCTTGAGCACCATTAATTAATTAGATTGAGCACGACCCCTTAAGTATTTATTCAAATTTCAATCCCGTTATCAATTAACATTTACATTATTCTTTTAATTTACCTAATTAAATCTCCTAAATAATGTTATCAAAAATTAGGGGTGTTACAGGCTCCCCTCCTTAAAGAATTTCTTCCTCGAAATTCAGTAAGAACTAAATACTAACCATAGCAATCATCTATAACAACTCTTAACAACCATACTAGTCTACCTGACTAGGAATTATCTATATAAATCTAATATAGACATACCCCCAAAGTAGATCAGGATAAGTATCTCAAATATTATCCTCTATCTCCCAAGTACGGTCCTTCTCGTTGTCGCTCCACTGAACTTTCACTAACTTGACTGTCTTGTTCCTCAATCTTTTCTCATCTCTCGTTACAACCCAAACTGGTTGTCTAACAAAAGTCAAATCAGACTCTACTGCTAAGTCTTCCAACCCTGTCGGAGGAATAGTAGTCTCTGGATCATGCATGTACTTGCGAAGATGAGACACATGAAATACATTATGGACACCAGCCATTCTGCTCGACAACTCTACTCTGTATGCGAGCTTTCCAATCCTTTCTATAATCTGGAATGGATCAACATATCTCGGAGCAAGTTTCTCTGACTTCACGAAATATACCACACCATTTGTCGGTGATACCTTAATGAAAACCCTGTCCAACTGAGAACTCTAGGTCTTTACGCTTTTATCTGCGTATCTGTCTGGATTGAGCTTCCTTCATCCTTTCTTGAATCAACTCAATCTTCTCTGACGCCTCCCTAACCAAATCTGGACCGAAGACCAATCTGTCTCCAGTCTCCAACCAACATGCTGGTGATTTGTATGGCCTTCCATACAAAGCTTCAAAAGGCGCCATTCCTATACTAGTCTGATAACTATTATTATAGAAAAACTCAACCAAATGTAGGTGACCCTCCTAAGATCCACCAAAGTCCAATACACAAGCTCTCAACAAATCCTCGAGTACCTTATTAATTCTCTCTGTCTGCCCATATGTCTGAAGGTGATATGCAGTACCCATCTTGAACTTAGTGCCTAACACATCCTATAGACTATTCCAGAATTCGTAGTAAAAAAGCATCTCTATCACTAACTATGCTACTAGAAACTCCATGAAGTCTAACTATGTTTTTCATGAACAACTTAGCCAAAACAGGTGCCGTCCTGGTTGACTTTACTGGAATGAAATGAGCACTCTTGGTCAACCTGTCCACTATGACCCATATACTTTCATTTCCTCTATTTGACCTTGGCAACTCGTTTATAAAATCCATGGATATCGAATACCATTTCCAAACTGGAATTTCTAAAGGCTGAAGCAACCCACTCGGCTTCTGATGTTTAGCTTTTACTTGTTGACAGTTTGCACACTGCCTAACCCATAAGCCAACATCCCTCTTCATACCTTCCCATTAGAAGCTCCTATTCATATCTTGGTACATCTTGGTCCCTCCAGAATGAATCGTAAACTTGGATCGATGACATTCCTCAAGAACTTCTTTCCTCAAGTTCTCAACATATGGAACACATAATCGCCCCTTCTTTCTCAACCATCCTCTGTGGTCAGGACAAAAATCTTTCAGATCATCGATCTTAGTTCCAACCTCAAGCCTTCCAATCTTCTCGGCTAATAATGGATCCTCCTTCTGCTTAGAAGCAATTCTCTCGATCAACACTCACTACACCAGAAAAGCCATTTTGCCACGGCTCTGGGCCATGGCTAAATAATTTTGCCACGGCCCACAACCGTGGCAAAATGGGGAGTGGCAAAAATTTTGCCATGGCAAACTTTTATTCAGCCACGGCTTTGAGCCGTGGCAAAATTAATATTAGCCACGGCTCATAGCCGAGGCTGAATAAAATTTTGCCACGGCTTTGAGCCATGGCTATTTTTATTTCATTAAAATTAGCCACGGCTCTCAGCCATGGTTGAATGAACTGAAGCACAAACATCACAATAAAAGCTGCAATACATCACCAATAAACTTCAGACAACACAATAAAATTAACCACGGCTCTACATTTGTTTTGCAACAGTAAATTTTAATAAGTCCACAGTTCAAAATTTTGCAACATGAACACATAAAGATTTTGATTTATTAAGAAAAGAAACATGAACCCATATCTCACAGACTATTAAACTATACATCATCTTTGTTACAACTCGTTATAAAAATAAAAAAATAGAAAAAAATAAATTTTTTGTGCAGTACGAGTTCTGACTTTTAAGAGCGGATCCAGGAGCTGCCAAGAGATAAGTTTTCGTTTTTAGCACCTGCATTTTGAGAACGAGGCGGAGGTGCATACACTGTAATTGGAAGAATCCATTCTCCTTTCTCTCTCGATTCTATCAGAAGTGGATGCTCATAACTTCCATTTTAAAAACATAGAATTTATCATTGCATAATTAATAAATAATAAATAATAAATAATAAATGTACATTACCAGGCAAAAGAAAATTCAGAAAATGAAAAATTGCATGTACCTTGCCAAATCAACGTGCTTGGGCGTTGTGAAAAATTCAAAACGAAGTGCCCTATGAACAGCGACATATGGAGTAGAGAAAGACATGGGTACATCCATTGGAATTGAAAAAAAAGCTTGTTTGTATTAAATTAGCAACTACTTCATGGTGATCGCTTTGCACCTGTGAATTAAAATCACATATTTTCATGTAGGAATAGATTGAAGTAAAAGAAGATGGATAAATCTTTGATTATTTCTCGTCTTATCTATACCATAGTCTAAAATATTCTGACTAGTTAAGTCAAATAAAACTATTTTTATTACATAGAATGAGAATTGAAAAAGAAAAAAATGAATTAGCAATATACCTTTGTAAGTGTTAGTGAGATTCTTCGTGAAGGATGTGCAAACCTCTGATCTACAATTTCTGAAGTTTCCAATGTGACTGAGACCTGCAAAACATCAAAATGATAAACTTGCATTAGAATTTCCAGAAGAAAAGCTACTGATTAAAATGAGGAAAAAAATCACCTCAAGGCATCTTCGAGACCCTTCTCCATGTAAGAAGGTAAGGGTGCCACCAATCTATTACATAAAAAATGGTAATGCTATTTCAGTTAAGACAAAGATGAAACAAATAAATGATCAGAAACAATTATATGAACGCACCATGTCACCAAAATAATAAGCTGAATCGTTGTTGCTTGGAGGAAACCGTAGTAGAACTTGATCATCTAACCTAATATTGTAGGATCTCCCTCTAATAAAGCCTTCGGCTGCAGAGAAATTTGCTATATATTAGCTTAAAGGCGATAAATGTACATCGACTATTACAATGCTTACTTCCATAAGATCAATGTTTTTGTATATATTTGAATGAAATAGTGCTACTTTTCCATATTTATCAGATATTAAGTAGAGAAAATGGAATAGTGCCCATTTTGAATATTAATTAAAAAATTTCCTATTTACATTTTTTGCAAGTGGATCACAAAACTAAGCAAAACCAGACATATACTTTTATATACAAAATGTTCATAATAAATTTGTGTTACATCATTTATCTATATAACAGAAACCCTATGGAATAATATAAGAAGCATTGCTTTTATGACCATTAATCTACAAAGTGAATCATAGAGTTATATCTTGCTTTTAAATCAATCAGGGTATAGATGAATTAGGTTAAAATTTGGTATAAGATTATACATAAGAACTGGTAGATTAAATGACAAATCAACCATTATTACATCCCAATCGATGAAATCAGAGTTGCAAAGAAGAGTGCCTTACAAGCAGTACAAAACCTTGATGACAATCAGACCATGGTAGAATAACAATTGAAAGATAACCTATAAATAATCTTAGCTAGCATCTCTCTTCGGTTGATTGGGTGTTATTTCAACTACTACTATGCCTAAATACGAAACTGAAAAAAATTGAAATTGTAGCAGTAAAAAACTTTAAGGGAGTATGTTTTAAAGATAGATCTTAATGTTTTCAAATATGAACTTTATTAAGATTTGTAAAAATAATTTCATAGTTTAGCGGATAAATCCATAAACGCATAATGGAGTAGTTTAATCATAACAGTAATTTAGTGTGAACCTATTAAAAACCCATGTTTAGTCAAAAGTGGAAACTTACAATCACATAATTATTTGGTAGAAATAGCTATAATTTTTTACGGCCATACTATTTAGTAGAAAGAATTTGCACGATGTTCATGTAAACTAATCATTGACTTACTGCTATGTTGTACCAAAGTGAAAAAATATATATGAATAGAAATAAGGCAGGGAACACTACTTTAATTGGTTACATAATCAGTTCACTTTTTCATGCTATGAAACAAAGTCACATGGCCAAACTTTTCTAAATTCAAGAAAGCAATTTGCTTTCATTTAATATTTTCCTCCCTGTTAATGTATAAATAGTCAACCACAAATTTTGTGTTCATTTTTAACTTATACTAAGGTTTGGAAGTATGGACACACACGTCAGTTGTTCCTAACAAGAAAGTACAAAAAATTTGCATGTATGGAACATTTTTCAATCAGAGAAGTAAAAATGAAAACAATTTCTGCGAGAAAATTACAAAGGTAGGCTTGTTTAATATACTGCAATTTCAACAAAAGATGAACATATGGAACATTTTTAAACAATTTTTTAGCTTGTGTAGAACATTTCTCCATTTGCATTCACCAAAATACAACACAAACACACACACTTTCTGTGGGATTATCACAAAATTAGGCTTGTTTAATATGACTTTAATTTCTACGAATTGAATAGATGGAACTTTTTTCTAAATGTACTGACATCAAACGTCAACTTAGTTCTTTAAATCTGATCTTGAATATAAATAGGTTTAGTTGTTAGCAAAAGTTTTAAAAATGAACTTAAAACAAAACAAGTTTCAAAATAAATAACAATTATACGTTTGCTTATTTTATATACCTTTAAACCATTTTTTTAAAACACATTTTAAAACATTATCGATTTTAAACCAAAAATGAATACCAAAAGGAAAAGGAAAAAAAAACATTTTTCAAGCGACAACTAATAAAGGAGTAGCAAACTTATTAAGAACTAGTGAAACCACAGTATGATAAAAGTTTAGAAACTTCATGTTTATCAGTGCTAAATTTTTCATGAGTTCCTACAGGGTGGTGGAATGTGGATTCATGATTAATTAATACCTCAAATGAGAGATGATATAAATGCTCTCCTCCTGCATCAGTTTTAATGGAGTTAAACCTGGTATCAGATTTATTGAGACGATAAATCAGCACGGTGAATGAAGAGAATGAAGCCCCAGTATCAGATTTACTTGGTTAGTTCTTGTGTATGCTGTTAACATCTTTTAAAATCAAATGGTAAGATCTATAATCTACAGATTAATGAGAATTTATAAAATACAGGCTCCTAAAAGTATAATTTTATATTTCACTTTCAAAAGATTGAGTTGTTTATCTTATATTTCAGACTAAAAACATGTTGATTTGGCATAGTGACAATTAACAAAGTGGGTAGCAAACATACTAATCGATATCATGAAGACAATAAGATACAACTTCTAACAGCTTTATTAGTGTTTAAATGTACATGGGTTATTGCAAGGTGGTGGAATGCGAATTTTTTGATTAATTGATATTTCAGAAGAGAGAGATGGTATACATGGTTTCCTCCCATATTAGATTTACCAGATTTAAACCTGGTAAATTAGCACAGTGAGTGAATACAGTGGAGCCAACGTGGGCTCAACTTCCTTTTCTCTTTTCGTGCATCATTTCTACCAGGTAAAATCTAGTACAATGCTAATATTTCTAATATCAACAAGCAAGGTCCATAATTGATTGATTAATAAAATATTATAAGATAAATATATGTATATGTTCCTTAGAGTAAGATTATGGATTTTATACATCACTTTCAAATGATTTTACTTTAGAGAGAGATGTTGTGAGATTTAACTCACCTAAATCATCGCTATAAATATCAAAATCACTTTCGAATCCTCGATCATCTTGCCAAAAGCTGCTATTTCCTTCCGCCTCGACCTTCCTTATAGCGCTGCTCCACCACGCGACGACCGTACGTGCGTGCCAGGTCGCGGCCACTAAAAAGCTTAATCGTCTACACCCTTGTCGCATCGCTGCTTAGGCCGTGCTTGCTTGAGATTTTCACGAGCCAATGATTTGGGGATTAGGGATTTGATTTAGTTTTAGGGGGAGCAAAAATGAATACGTTGATTTTCCAGAAGCATCGACGGTGATCGATTTGGGTAAAAATGGATGAGATTTAGGGCGCAGGAGGATAATGGATGAGATTTAGGAAGGGGCGTTCTATTTTTTCTGAGAAGGCGTGAAATATGTTAGATCTGGCAAGGGATGGTAGAATTTTTTTTTGATAACTTTGGCACGGTCTAAGGCCATTCCAAAATTACCACGGTTTGTAACCGTGGTAATTTATTTTACCACGGCTCAGGCCCATGGTAAAATTGCCACGGCTTAAGACCGTGGCAATTTTTGCGCATCTAGGTGTGGCAAATTGAGCAGTATGGTGTAGTGACTGGTCGAACTTCTAAACGGGACAACCTGGCAGTACTCTGACTAGAACTTGCAGTCGATCTTAACTGCACACCATAACTGGCCAAAGCTTCTAAATCCTTCCATTCTGCCAACATAGCCAACACCACATTCTGGTGTCTTATGCTAAGAGCATCGGCTACTTTATTACCTTTTCCTGGTGTATATTCTATACCAAAATCATAAGCAGCCAAAAACTCCAACCACCTCTGCTGTCTCATATTTAACTCCTTCTAAGAGAATAAGCATCTTAAAGGCTTATGATCTGTGTATAGCTCAAATCTCTCCTCTAAGAGAAAATGCCTCCAAATCTTCAATTCGAAGATCACCGCAGCCAACTCCAAGTCATGAGTAGGATGTCTTACTTCATGCGGTCTATGCTGTCGTGAAGCGTAGGCAATCACTTTACCCTTCTGCATCAACACAACTATCAATCCAGTCCCACATGCATTAGTATACACCACCAACCCATGGTTTTCGTTTGGAACTACTAACACTGTTGCATTGGTCAATAGATGCTTTAACTCAAGGAATGCTTCCTCCATTTGTCGGACCAAACAAACTTCTCTTCCTTCCTAGTTAGCTTAGTCAAATGCGCTGCTATCCGCGAGAAATCCTTGTTGAATCTCCAGTAATAGCCAACAAGTCCAAGAAAACTTCTAATATCAGTCACTATCTCCAGTCTCTTCCAATTATTAACAGCTTCGATCTTATCTGGACCGAATGACAAACCCTTTTTTGAAACCACGTGACCAAGAAACTTAACCTCTTTCTTCCAAAAAAATGACATTGAAAAACTTTGCCTTTAGCTGATTCTGCCTCAACGTCTCGAGCACAACTCTAAGATAATCATCATGCTCTCTTTCATCCTTAGAGTATACCAAAATGTAATCTATAAACACCAACATGAATCTAACCAAATACTCTCGGAAGATCCGGTTCATCAAATCCACAAAGAAAGCAGGTGCATTCGTTAACCCGAATGGCATTACTAACCACTCGTATGAACCATACCTAGTCTGAAATGCTGTCAAAGGAATGCTATCCTCTGTGTAACGACCCATATTTTTACGGATCAAAAGATTGTAAAACAGTTGTTATTAGATTGTTAGTGTTGTTAAGTCGTCCAGAGTTTAGGTCGACTAGAGCTTAAGTCGTGTAGAAGTTAGGTCATCTAGAAGTTAAGTCATGTGGTAGCTTAGGTCGTGGGGTAGGTTAGGTCGGGTGAACGACCTAAGAGATTGGAGCAACCTACAGGATTTGACCGACTTAAGGAGTAGACGACTTAAGGATTGGAGCGACTTAAGGAAAGACAGCGACCTAAGTTAGTAAGCGACTTAAGGAGGGTAGCGACTTAAGAATTAGCGGCAACGACCTAGTAGTTAGCGGCTTAAGGATTAGCAGTGTAGGAGTTAGCGAGTTAACGACCTAAGGAATTAGGTGGGTTAACGACCTAAGGGAGGTAGGTCGTTCGAGCGACTTAAGGGAGATAGTTAAGTGGTTGTAGTTGGGTCGTGAGCGACTTATGGGGTGTTGTTATAGTTAGGTCGTAAGCGACCTAAGGTAGATCACTTTGTTTAGTTAAGTCGCGTAAGGGCTTAAGGGTTAAGTCGTTAGGTCAGCAATGCTGTTAAGTCACTAAGTCACGAGGTTGTTAAGTCGTTGAGTCGTAAGTCATTAAATCGTCCAAACGACTTAGGTAGAAATGCGGCAGTGTGTTAAGTCGTTGAGGCGTATCCCAGTTGAGTCGTTAGGTCGTGCAAGGACTTAAGTCGTTGGATCGTGTGTGTTAGGTCGTGACTTCTGTTAAGCCGCATCTTTGTTAGGTCGCGCGTATATGTTAAGTCGTGCAAGTGTTAAGTCGGAGGATCCGATAGGTCGTAAGTCGTGGGGTTTCGTTAAGTCATGGACGACTTAAGGGGCGGACGACTTAAGGAATTTCCAGCCTATAAATACGGGGTTTTTCTTCACTTTTTGGGATCCGGATTTTGAAGCGACGAAGTCCTGCCATTTTGAGAGCTCGAGTTCTACACTTCTTCACTTCTTTTCTCCACTTTAATCTTGTGATTCCTTCCATCCAAATCGAAGATCAAATCGAAGATCCAAGAGCTTAGATTGAAGATCTACATTCTTCGAAGAGAGATTTCATCGTTTGAAGCGGAATTTTGGAGAATCGAGTTAGATCCTTCGCTGTCCAGATCTGAAGTGTGTTTCTTTTGAGGTGTTTAGGTAATTTGGTGAGTGGTGGTTATCTCTCACACGGATCCAAAGGAGTATATCGGATTGGTGGCTTGATTTTGTGTTAAAATAGTGATTTCCATGCATTTTCATAAACTTAAGTGTAGATCTATTGTTCATGATGATTTGACATCCATTTTACTACATGTTAATCTATGCAAGTTCATTCATCAAGTTGTAGAGATATTGCTCATGATTCATGTTTGTTAGATTTGGACTCTTTATTTACAAAATTGCCATTTTAGTTATAATTGCTTTTAGATCTTGTTTGCATGATTGATTACTTGGATTAATGATTGATTTGATTGATTGTTATAAATTAGTTGATTAGTTGATGGATTTAGACAAGATGGTCGAAGATGATTCAAAAGCTAAGGGAAAGGCTCTTGAATTGGAAAAGCTGCTCGTGGCATATGTGGCGGTTGATGAAGCTCATATGGATAGATTTGGTGATGATGTTGAGATGAGGCTTTGCTATGATGAGATGAAGCGAGGCATGATATGAGATAGCCTTGGTTTAATCCAGACGGGATCATTCCAAGCATGTTGGTAACTCGGTGAAACGGTTCGAGTTCGAGGATAATGGTTGGCTCGAGAGGCGCTTGAGCCAGTATGAGAATAGTCGTCGAGGAGGATGACTAGAAGGCTGAGACTTCATCGTTGTTGAAGGTTCTAGCAGGCTCAAAGCAAGAGTACGCTGGGTAGATTCGATAGTCCCAAAAGACTACAGTTGGTAGTCGAGTACTCTGGGCAGATTCGATAGTCCTAGGCACGGGCTGCGACGACGTGCGGGGTTCTGCCTAGAACCGGGGTTACCATTGACCCTTGACGGACGGCTGAAAGAATGTGCCGGTCATTCAATTAACGGTGGTATCGAAGCAATGATAACAGTGATAGCCAGAGTCATGGATGTTTGGTTGTATCGTCATTCGGTCTCAAGAGCGATATTTTCTAGGTGCTTATCTGATCTTGGTTTAGGCCTTGGGGGTCTGTACTTGGAAAACATCGACCTTGACTCGAGTGATAATTGCTTTACTTTAAATGTCTGCTTTGCTATGTTTATTTCTGCTTAGTGTGTCTGGGGGCTATCACTGTAGAAAGAGGTGGAGTGGGAGGGTTGGATTCCTATTCCTTTTACCTTTATGCTCTTTTGGTATGTTGTTAGTTAATTTTACCGCTCACTAAGACTGTTGTCTGACTCAAGGTTTTATGTTCAACTCTTATTACCTTGGGCTGTTCATCCATTTTGGGATGGGCAGACTAGGTAGCAGGTGACAAGTGCTGTTCTTAGTTTCCAACGATGCTGATGACGAAGACGAGCTGGAGGCTTGCATATTATTTCTTACTATATGTACTGGATGTTCCACTGCTTGTATAATTCTCTGAGTGATATGTAGTGAGGCTTGATGTATTGACTATTCAGATGTTTGTATTCAACTATTATGTAGCTTAATTGATGAGATTCTATTTTGTGAAGCTTCACTATATATATTCTCTATTGTATTTTATCCATGCGCTGTGAGTAATACGATAGATTCTGCTATTTTAACTTACCCTTGACGATCATCCATGGCTGCCTGGCACACTTTACAACGCACTATTTTCTATGTTTAGTGCAGGAGTCATGGGCGGTCGTCACATTTGGTATCAGAGCTTTGGTTAATCGATTTTACCAACGCTCGCTGATGTAACTACATATGAAAGACGTAATTGTATTTTGATGGATGATTACTATATATAATATAGTAGCGTAGAAGAATTTGAGTCCTTTATGCAGTTGTTTCTCAAGGTGTGCTGATCATTTCTTTTATAGATATTAAGAATGAGTCGAAGAGGGAGACCAGCTGCTAGGGAAGGTCGTGCTACTGAGGGGGCTGCTGATTATGCTGCTATGCTCGAGGCTGACTTCGATCATGAGAAGGATGCCAGCTCCGGGGCCATCAGTAGATGTTGGAGTTCAAGTTCAAACTCCAAAACCGGTGGATTTTGCTAAGCTGTGTAAAGATTATACTGCTCTTGGAGGAAAGGTTTTCATGGGAACGGAGTCAACTATTGAAGTTCAGAGATGGATAGATGCTTGTAGAAGGAACTTTGGTGACTTGGGAATCGAGGATGCAACCAAAAGGAAGCTCGCATCAAGACAGCTTCAAGGAAGAGCTTCTGATTGGTGGAACTCTATCACCATTAATACTCCGGAGGAAGAAATTACTTGGGTGCAATTCCAAGCCAGATTTGAAGCTAAGTTCATTTCTACAGCTCAGAAATCTGTTCTGCTCAAGAAGTTTGTGGAGCTCAAGCAAGGTGGAAGACCAGTTCTTGAGTATGTTTCTGAGTTCGAAGCCTTGTCCAAGTATGCCCGGTCGTATATTGAATCTTCATACCAGAAGAATGAGAAGTTTGTGACAGGCTTGGACAATTATCTTGGGAGGCAGTTGGTGGATCATTTAGACGATCCATTTGAGAAGCTTGTAGAGAAGGCTCTCAGGCACGAGAATCTGTTTCCTAAAGAAGGATCTGTTGTTGCTGTGACCAAGGAAGAGTCTAAACCACAGCAGGGTGGAAACAAGAAGAGGAAGCAGCAGCAGCAGCAGCAAAAGGGTAAGGATGGCCAGAAGAAGCCGAAGGGCGAAGTGGCCTGCTACAATTGTCAGCAGAAGGGCCATTTCTCCAGAGATTGCAAGAATCCGAAGGTGCCGGTGAAGTTCCACAACTATGACAAGCCGGGGCATATTAAGAAGAATTGTCCAGAACCGCGGAAGGACAAGCAGATTGTGAAAGCTTATGCTTTAGGGGCTGTTCCATCATCTTCGAAAGCTTCTACCGCTGAAGAGAAAGGAAAGAGTGTGGTGGTTCAAGGTACTATTTCCCTATGTGGTGTTCTAGTTAGAGTGTTATTCGATACTGGAGCGTCGCATTCTTTTGTTTGTAATGAACTTGTAGGCCGGTTGGGTTTAGAACCGGATATTGTTGATAGGCCATTGGTTGTGACTAATCCAGTTGGGGGTTCGTCTTGTCTGTGTATGCTATGCCGTGGTCTGATTGTATTGAGTCATGATTGCTCTTTTGTTTGTGATTGTTTGTTCTAAACTTTGCGGGGTTTGGAATTATTTTGGGTATGGACTGGCTTAGGAAGTATGCGGCAAAGGTTAATTGTGAAAGGTTGGAGGTGACAGTCGAGAATGTGGAAGGGCGAAAGGTTGTGATACGATGTAAGCATGAGGAAGGCGTCTTCATGATCTTCATGTATTCGCTGGTTGTTCCACGGGATGGACTGTCATCGGTGCCAATCGCTAATGGATTTGAGGATGTCTTTGATGAGGTCAAAGGGTTACCGCCGCATAGAGAGATTGAGTTTCGTATCGATCTAGTTGAAGGAACCAGACCTGTTGTGATGCCTCTTAGGCGGATGGCGCCTAGGGAACAGCAAGAGTTGAGGGTGCAAGTTGATGATCTTTTACAGAAAGGATTCATTCGGCGTAGTGTGTCTGAATGGGGTGCACCAGTTGTGTTTGTAACCAAAGCAGATGGATCGTTGAGGTTGTGTGTGGATTATCGTGAGCTGAATAAAGTGACTAAGAAGAACAAGTATCCATTGCCGAGAATAGATGACTTGTTTGATCAGCTTCACGAAGCCAAGGTGTTTTCTCAGATGGATTTGGCAATGGGATTTCACCAGTTAAGAGTGGCTAAGGATAGTGTGCCGAAGACTGCTTTCAGGACACCATCCGGTTTCTTTGAGTGGCTGGTAATGCCGTTTGGATTGACCAATGCACCAGCATATTTTGTGGATCTTATGAATAGAGTGTTCAGAGATCAGTTGAACAAGTTCGTACTAGTGTTCGTGGATGATATTTTGATTTATTCCAGAACTGAAGAAGAACACAAGACGCACTTGCGTATTGTTTTGGAAATCTTATGAAAACATCAGCTGAAGGCTAAGTTTTCGAAGTGTCACTTCTGGAAGAGCGAAGTGAGGTTCTTAGGCCATATTATCTCTGGAAGCGGAATAGCGGTTGACCCCGCTAAAGTGGCAGCAATCCAGGATTGGGGTAGACCTAAGAATGCATCTGATGTGAGAAGTTTTCTTGGATTAGCAGGATACTATCGTCGATTTATCAAAGACTTTTCCAAGGTAGCAGCACCATTAACAAGATTGATGAAAAAGAACCAAGTATTCAAATGGGATGCTAAGTGTGAGCAAGCTTTCGGAATCCTGAAAGAGCTACTGATAAGTGCTCCTGTTTTGACTATTCCAAGTGGAAATGAAGAGATGGTGGTTTACACCGATGCATGTGGTACTGGACTTGGAGCAGTGCTGATGCAGAAGAATAGAGTTGTTGCGTATGCAAGTCGACAACTGAAGCCGCATGAAAGGAATTATCCGACTCATGATTTAGAGTTGGCGGCGATTGTATTTGCTTTGAAGATGTGGAGACATTACCTATTGGGAGTTCGATTCGAGTTGTTTACAGATCATAAGTCGTTGAAGTATCTTTTCTCCCAAAAGGATTTGAATCTTAGGTAGCAACGATGGTTAGAGTTTTTGGCATCATATGATTTTGGTATAGCCTATACTTCGGGAAAGGGTAACGCAGTGGCAGATGCGTTAAGTCAAAGACATGCAGGATTGGAAGCCATGTTTTCAGAATGGAAGAGTCTCGAGTATTTGGCTGGATTTGACTTCAGGCCCAGATGTGAATTAGAACCTGAGATGTTGGCAAACTTATCGATAAGACCTACTCTTGTGGAAAGGATTGGCGAGAGCCAAAAGCGAGACGATAAGCTTGTCAAGATTATCCGTGATTTGGAATCTGGATTGGACCCAGAAAAGGATAAAGGATTCGAGATCGATCGAGAGGGTTGGCTTCGGAAGCAAGGACGACTAGTTGTTCCCGATATAGATGAATTGAGAAATGAAGTTCTGAAGGAAAGTCATCACTCGAAGCTGACAATTCATCCAGGTGGAAATAAGATGTATCGGGATATGAAGAGAACCTATTACTGGGAAGGTATGAAGAAGGATGTCGGAAATTTTATTTCCAAGTGCATGAACTGCCAGTTGGTAAAAGTCGAACAGAAGAAGCCAAGTGGATTGCTTCAGCCGTTAGAAGTTCCTACATGGAAGTGGGAGCAAATATCGATGGATTTTATCGATGGACTACCTAGAACAAGAGTGGGAAATGAAGGGATTTGGGTCATCGTAGATCGCCTGACTAAGAGTGCAAGATTCATTCCTGTTCGATCGACTAGGACTGCGTCGAAATTGGCTGAGTTGTATGTTAAGTGGATAGTTCGATTCCATGGTATTCCGAAAAGTATAGTGAGCGATCGAGACCCATTGTTCACTAGTAGATTTTGGAAGAGCTTCCAGGAAGTTTTGGGAACCGAGTTGTGTTTGAGTACAGCTTATCATCCCCAAACATATGGTCAGACCGAGAGAGTCAACCGAGTTTTGGAAGATCTCCTTAGAGCATGTGTTTTGGATTTCGGAGGATCATGGGAAGATCATCTTCATTTGGTGGAATTTTCGTATAATAACAGTTACCAGTCAAGCATTGGTATGGCACCGTATGAGGCATTGTATGGAAGACCGTGTAACTCTCCGACATGTTGGTTGGAAACAGGAGAAAAGTTGATACTTGGGCCAGAAATGATTCGACAGACTTCGGATTGCATAGAGATCATTCGGCAACGAATGAAGGCAGCCCAAGACCGACAGAAAAGTTATGCCGATAAGCGTCGTAAAGATTTGGAATTCGACTTAGGTGATATGGTTTTTGTAAAGATTTCTCCACTGAAGAATGTTATTCGATTCGGGAAGAAAGGAAAATTGACTCCGAGATTTGTTGGACCATTTCCGATCATCGAGCGAATTGGAAAGCTCGCCTACAAATTGGGGTTACCAGAAAAGATGCCGGGTGTGCACAATGTTTTTCATGTATCGTATCTACGGAAGTATGTGCACGACTCGAATACAGTGGTTTCTGCAGATAGCTGTGAAGATTTTGAGGTTGATCAAGTTGTTGAGAGACCTCGTAAGTCGCTTTGTGTTGTGGAAACTGACACGAAACAGCTTAGAAGGAAGGTAGTTAAGTTGCTCAAGATACAATGGAGTGATGATGATAACGACTGTACATGGGAGGTGGAAGAGAGGATGAAGGCAGCTCATCCTGAACTCTTCGAGGTATGGCCATAAGGTGTCATGTCATCTCACGACATTGTAACTTGTTCTAGTTGTAGAATTCTGCATGCTAGGCTAGTAATTGGACGCATGGTTTGTTGATTGCTATGGATGGTAGGCATGCAGAATAGTTTTTGATTGCTCTTGTTTGTTTGGAATTTCGGCGGAGAAATTCCTAAGGGGAAGAGAATGTAACGACCCGTATTTTTACGGATCAAAAGATTGTAAAACAGTTGTTATTAGATTGTTAGTGTTGTTAAGTCGTCCAGAGTTTAGGTCGACTAGAGCTTAAGTCGTGTAGAAGTTAGGTCGTCTAGAAGTTAAGTCGTGCGGTAGCTTAGGTCATGGGGTAGGTTAGGTCGGGTGAACGACCTAAGAGATTGGAGCAACCTACAGGATTTGCCGACTTAAGGATTAGACGACTTAAGGATTGGAGCGACTTAAGGAAAGACAACAACCTAAGTTAGTAAGCGACTTAAGGAGGGTAGCGACTTAAGAATTAGCGGCAACGACCTAGTAGTTAGCGGCTTAAGGATTAGCAGTGTAGGAGTTAGCGAGTTAACGACCTAAGGAATTAGGCGGGTTAACGACCTAAGGGAGGTAGGTCGTTCGAGCGACTTAAGGGAGATAGTTAAGTGGTTGTAGTTGGGTCGTGAGCGACTTATGGGGTGTTGTTAAAGTTAGGTCGTAAGCGACCTAAAGTAGATCACTTTGTTTAGTTAAGTCGCGTAAGGGCTTAAGGGTTAAGTCGTTAGGTCAGCAATGTTGTTAAGTCGCTAAGTCGCGAGGTTGTTAAGTCATTGAGTTGTAAGTCATTAAATCTTCCAAACGACTTAGGTAGAAATGCGGCAGTGTGTTAAGTCGTTGAGGCGTATCCCAGTTGAGTCGTTAGGTCGTGTAAGGACTTAAGTCGTTGGATCATGTGTGTTAGGTCGTGACTTCTGTTAAGCCGCATCTTTGTTAGGTCACGCGTATATGTTAAGTCGCGCAAGTGTTAAGTCGGAGGATCCGATAGGTCGTAAGTCGTGGGGTTTCGTTAAGTCGTGGACGACTTAAGGGGCGGACGACTTAAGGAATTTCCAGCCTATAAATACGGGGTTTTTCTTCACTTTTTGGGATCCGGATTTTGAAGCGACGAAGTCCTGCCATTTTGAGAGCTCGAGTTCTACACTTCTTCACTTCTTTTCTCCACTTTAATCTTGTGATTCCTTCCATCCAAATCGAAGATCAAATCGAAGATCCAAGAGCTTAGATTGAAGATCTACATTCTTCGAAGAGAGATTTCATCGTTTGAAGCGGAATTTTGGAGAATCGAGTTAGATCCTTCGCTGTCCAGATCTGAAGTGTGTTGCTTTTGAGGTGTTTAGGTGATTTGGTGAGTGGTGGTTATCTCTCACACGGATCCAAAGGAGTATATCGGATTGGTGGCTTGATTTTGTGTTAAAATAGTGATTTCCATGCATTTTCATAAACTTAAGTGTAGATCTATTGTTCATGATGATTTGACATCCATTTTACTACATGTTAATCTATGCAAGTTCATTCATCAAGTTGTAGAGATATTGCTCATGATTCATGTTTGTTAGATTTGGACTCTTTATTTACAAAATTGCCATTTTAGTTATAATTGCTTTTAGATCTTGTTTGCATGATTGATTACTTGGATTAATGATTGATTTGATTGATTGTTATAAATTAATTGATTAGTTGATGGATTTAGACAAGATGGTCGAAGATGATTTAAAAGCTAAGGGAAAGGCTCTTGAATTGGAAAAGCTGCTCGTGGCATATGTGGCGGTTGATGAAGCTCATATGGATAGATTTGATGATGATGTTGAGATGAGGCTTTGCTATGATGAGATGAAGCGAGGCATGATATGAGATAGCCTTGGTTTAATCCAGACGGGATCATTCCAAGCATGTTGGTAACTCGGTGAAACGGTTCGAGTTCGAGGATAATGGTTGGCTCGAGAGGCGCTTGAGCCAGTATGAGAATAGTCGTCGAGGAGGATGACTAGAAGGATGAGACTTCATCGTTGTTGAAGGTTCTAACAGGCTCAAAGCAAGAGTACGCTGGGCAGATTCGATAGTCCCAAAAGACTACAGTTGGTAGTCGAGTACTCTGGGAAGATTCGATAGTCCTAGGCACGGGCTGCGACGACGTGCGGAGTTCTGTCTAGAACCGGGGTTACCATTGACCCTTGACGGACGGATGAAAGAATGTGCCGGTCATTCAATTAATGGTGGTATCGAAGCAATGATATTAGTGATAGCCAGAGTCATGGATGTTTGGTTGTATCGTCATTCGGTCTCAAGAGCGATATTTTCTGGGTGCTTAACTGATCTTGGTTTAGGCCTTGGGGGTCTGTACTTGGAAAACATCGACCTTGAATCGAGTGATAATTGCTTTACTTTAAATGTCTGCTTTGCTATGTTTATTTCTGCTTAGTGTGTCTGGGGGCTATCACTGTAGAAAGAGGTGGAGTGGGAGGGTTGGATTCCTATTCCTTTTACCTTTATGCTCTTTTGGTATGTTGTTAGTTAATTTTACCGCTCACTAAGACTGTTGTCTGACTCAAGGTTTTATGTTCAACTCTTATTACCTTGGGCTGTTCATCCATTTTGGGATGGGCAGACTAGGTAGCAGGTGACAGGTGCTGTTCTTAGTTTCCAACGATGCTGATGACGAAGACGAGCTGGAGGCTTGCATATTATTTCTTACTATATGTACTGGATGTTCCGCTGCTTGTATAATTCTCTGAGTGATATGTAGTGAGGCTTGATGTATTGACTATTCAGATGCTTGTATTCAACTATTATGAAGCTTAATTGATGAGATTCTATTTTGTGAAGCATCACTATATATATTCTCTATTGTATTTTATCCATGCGCTGTGAGTAATACGATAGATTCTGCTGTTTTAACTTACCCCTGACGATCATCCATGGCTGCCTGGCACACTTTACAGCGCACTATTTCTATGTTTAGTGCAGAATTCATGGGCGGTCGTCACACTCTGACACTCTTAACTGATGGAAACCCGTGGCCAAATCCAACTAGAAAAACACTATGGCTCCATACAGCTGATCAAATATATCATCAATTCTTGGCAAATGATACTTATTCTTGATCGTCCTCTCGTTCAGCTTATGATAATCGATACACATCCTTAACGACCCATTTGGTTTCTTCACGAATACCGCGGCTGCTCCCCAAGGCGAACTGCTTGGCCTAATAAAATTTCTTCCTTCTAGATCCACTAGCTGCACCTTCAATTGATTCATCTCAGTAGGTGTCATCCTGCTAGGTGGTCTACTCACAGGTTCAACTCCTGGCACAAGATCTATCAGAAACTTAACAGCTCGTTTCGGCGGTAGTCCTATGACCAACTCAAAGACATCTGCAAAATCTCTTGCTACTCGAACCTGACTTAGCGCTTCTCCCACTTACATTGCACATAACAAAGCACAACTACTCCGGTCAGAATTCTCTATCGAGAATATAATTCGGTTATGAATACCAGGGTGTCTTGGTGATATCTCCCCATCCTGGCAAAATATCCTGGCCTCATACCTCTTCAACCAATCCATACCCAAAATGATTCTGAAATCTACGAAATCGAAAACATATAGACTTCATGCAAACTTATGACCTAACAAATCAAGTTCTAACTGGTCACATCTCATCCCCAAAGTGGCATACCCTCCTATTGGATTCGCAACCCTTAAGGAAGTAACTAGGTGTGTAGGTTCTAAGCATAACCTATCAACCAAACACTGAGATATAAATGAATGTGATGCACCGGTATCAAATAGTATCCTAACTGGTATACTCTGAATAAAAAACGTACCTTCCATCACAGTCTTCCCTTTATCAGCTGCAGTTGGCTTAGCAGATGATCCAACAGCAAAAACCTTCCCTTATCCACCCTAACTGGTCTGGACACTGGTTCTTATAATCCCAACTTGGTCACAGTTGAAGCACTTCACATTCTTCTTGTCTGCAGCCTTCTTCCCCTAGCCTGACCAGCACTCATTTGCATAATGACCCATCTTGTCACATTTGTAGCAAACTAAATCAGCCTTTGCCTTCTTGGTAGCATCTGCCTTCTGGGCTCCTTTCTTCTTAAAGAATTTCCTTTTCTTTCCCTAAAAACCCTAGGTCTCAACTGGCTTCTCTCTAGCACAAACAATAAGCATTTCCTTATGGCGGATTGCCATCTCCACAACCACATTACAAGGATCACAGATATGTGTCAGGGTGGCCCTAGTAAGCTCAGGTCTCAAACCCCGAATAAACCTTTCATTCCTTCTGATGCTAGTGTCAATAATAGCATACCCATATCGAGATAGCTCATAAAACTTAGTGGCATACTCGATAACCGACATCTCTCCCTAAACTAAATCCATAAACTTTCTCATCAATGCTGACTTAAAAAACCTCAGATAAATATCTCTTTTCAAATCTCCTTTTGAATTCAGCCCATGTCAACTCTTCTTCCGAAACCCCGGTAGTAACACTATTCCACCAATGAAGTGCTGCCCCCTGCAACTGTCTAGAGGACAACCTTCTCTTCTGCTCATCATCTAAACCCAGATCAGCAAAGATATGCTCACAATGCAACAAAAAATTCTCAACTTCAATAGCATCATCCATTCCCACAGACGGTTTCCCACCAAGACTAGTGTAATCTCTGCTCAACTTAGCATAGTTATTCCCAACTAGAGCCATAAGTTTAGCTCCTCCAGCATTTCCCACAACTCCTGCTTGCATTATATTGACGAAGAACTGATACATCACCCTCATATCTACTAGTGGATTTCCAGCACCCACATTGGCTTCAGCATTTTGGTTATTAGCATTAGCTTGTCGACCTTGGTTCCTCCTGGTAGGTCGAGCATTTCCATTGGTTGTGGTGCTTCCTCCACCGAGATTTCCTCTTTCGTTTCTTCTTTCTCGTAAATCTGCATACGAGCCTTAGTAAGATACAGAAGAACGGTCTAAGAGAGAGAGGAATACATACTTTTATATATATATATATATATATCAAATACAAGTAGTTACTATAGCATTAACCTAAACCCCGATCTTATTTTCAGATTCATTGGATTATGTTTGAAAATCTTTTATGTTTAAATTTCTTTTATGTTTCATATACCTATTCTCTCTTACCAACTTCTAACATCCCCTTGCTTGGAGGCCCAAAACTAACAGCTACGGATGATGTGGTCATCCATAGTTATTAATCCTCCGTGACCAAATACGGCAGTGTTAGATTCATAGATACACATAAACACATGAATATGGAAAAATTGTAAAACATCAAACAAGATCGCATTCCATTTCAAAAACATTTCCAATTCATTACATGATCCTACAATCGGCTACCACGTTCAGAGAAAATATATTTATTACAACATACGCCAAGAGCGACATATGAATATGCCCCCTTGGATGATCAGAGTATATATAGGCAATTTAACAACTTTGCCATTACAAACAACACAGCGGAATCAAAATATAAGAAAACTCTAGATATCTATCATGCCTCCCGCACGTCGCCGGAAGCTTTATTTGTCTAATGAGGTACCTGGAAACCTCAACTCTCAAACTACTCAAAATCAATTGAGTACCCGAGAGTTTAAGGGAAAACATAAACTTCGAGTCAGACGTAAAGCCTGGTATGAATAATAATCTACCATCTCAAACCATTTAGATATCTAGTGAGACCACGCCACTTAACGGAATGGGTTTTCCCCTCATTAGTATCTTAAAACCTTTATAAAACCATATAATGTGCTCTTGCATCCACAATGGTTAAAACAATTCAAAACAATACGATATGATGATATGCAAAACAAATGAGTTAAATCTGGATTACCCATCCCCATTCATTTTGACTATCTATCTCAATTATAGTTTTAGGATTACTATGAACCTAATAGTTTTCATGGGCTGACTAATAACCGGTAAAATGTTTAAGGAATCCCTATCCAATTACATAGTTTTCATGCGATCACTATGAATCTATTGGTAACTTCAATACCTTTACTCATATCCTAGTTTTCATGGGTTGACTAGGAACCTATTGGTAACTCCAATATTTTCTCTTCTTATCCTAGTTTTCATGGGCTGACTAGGAACCTATTGACATCTGTCAATATCTTAATCCGAATATAGTTTTCATGGATTCACTATAAACTTATTCACCCCTGCCAATATCAAATCATAGTTTTCATAGGCTAACTATGAACCTGTCTTTCTAACATCTTCATTTATACATAGTTTTCATGGGCTAACTATGAACCTATTGGCCTCTGCCAATATTTTTTCTTATACACAGTTTTCATGGGTTTACTGAGAACCTATTGGCCTTTGCCAATATCTTTTCCTTTAATATTTTAGCATCGTATATTCTGGTCTTCCTGACCTCCTAGATACAGTTCTACTCATTCAGGACTTAACTTAATTTATATTCACTACTGGGTCAACCTAGCTGGTTATTCTGCTCTTCCCTAAAATTCAGTTATGGGTTCATTACAATGTGAATATATACATATATGAAGAAGCATACACAATAACTTGGTTAATCCCTTTAATCTTTTAATTAAAGAAAACTTCTTCAAAAACTCCTATTCAAAACACTTTATTTAATTATGCCATGGTATTACTTTAAAAATGAGATTGGGTTATTTGTTATGAAAACTAAGGCTGTCGAAACCTTCAAAACCTTGCTTTCGACCTCACTGGATGACCTCCTTCGAAAGCATATAATCTCTTTCAAAAAAATTGGCCCTGGCTTTCAAAAAACCATTTAAAGTAATAAAGTATTACTTATTATCTTTTAGAAGCATAGCTTCGAAACCTTTAAAAGTCCCCTTTTCGAAACCATTGGAAGTATCCCTTCCGAAACCATTGAAAGTCCCCCCTTCGAATCCACTGGGTTTTATACTTAAAAAATATCATATGGGTCAAAGTGAATTTAAATGAAAGTATCTCTTTCGAAACCATCCTTTATCATATAAAATTATTGGGGAAAACTTGATGGCATCGACACCATCCCTTTCGAAAGCTTGAAATCATTTAAACAAAACAATGAAGGATAGCATCGAAACCCCCTTTCAAAGCCATTTCCTTTGAAACCTTTGGACCCTTTTGAAAGCATTTAGGAAGTGGCTTAATACATCTTTTAAAACAAATACTACCCTTCGAAAGCATTGATGACTTCAATACACGCAAAAGGCAAAAGAATGGCAGCGGGGCTTCAACCCCATAGGAAGCAATGCTTTCGACAGCATGCCTTCCGCCTTTCCTACAATCCACTATGTGCCATTTAAGTGATACCTTGTGTATTGGTTTCGGCTTAGTGGGGTTTCGACTTGATTGAAGGCGGAAGCTCGAAGTCGAAAGGTACTTCTAAAGAAGGCGGAACCAACTTTTCTTAGTATAAGCTAATTAGTACCACTTAAAGCAAATTTTATCTAACTAACCTGTCACGTGTAAACCCGTAATTGGTTGCCTCAACTTTTCAAATACTTTACTAAAATTACTGCCGCTTAATTTCAGGCCTAAACCATGGTTAAGTTAGTAGATAAGCCCTTCCATTAAGCAAAACCAATATTGCAAATAAGTCCTTCTTCTAAAATAATTTAATTTGCATAGAAAATCACTTAGGAAAAATCCTCAAAAATTCCAGAAATTCACTTTAATCATGTTATCTAACATATCAAAATTTCAGACCCACATTCTCAATATAATATCTGAAATAAATTTATAAACCTAATTAACCATATTTTCCTTTGAAAATTTACAGTAATCTTTCCATAACTTGGAAAATTATCAAAATTAAAACCCAACTCCAATTTTTTTTACATTACATAAAAGTTTTCCATGGCATTTAAACATCAATATCAGTCAATTTTCCCCTAAAACCAGATATAATCTTATTTAAACATTCTTGCTTAAATCAGACAAATTGTAATTTAAGTATATCATCATCCAAATTATCATAAAACGAATTCACCCTTAAATTCGAAAACATATGATTATAAAACAAAGTAGAGATGGAATGAATTATTATTCACTTTGACTAAGATAAGGAGATTGGATTGAGATTAAGATTAATTCCCCTTCTTTAATTCCTTAGCTTGATTTGAATTCTCTTCTCTTTTCTTCCTACCTATGGCCGGCTCCTCTTCACGTTTTTGTTTTATTTTTGTGAAATGAGAAATAACCGTGAGTAGTGTAAGGGACATGAATATATATAAGGGTGAGGGTTTATGAGCGGCTAATTCCCATTATGCCCTTATGTAGATTAATTAACTTATAACCCATTCTTGAGCCCTTTTAATTAATTAGATTGAGCACGGCCCCTTAAGTATTTATTCAAATCTCAATCCTCTTATCAATTAACATTTACATTATTCTATTTAATTTATCTAATTAAATCTCCTGAATAATGTTATCAAAAATTAGGGGTGTTACATTGAAACTTTGATCGAGCCTTTCACCGAGTCTATGACCGATCTCATGATAAAACCAATGATTAAATTCTTCATAGAGTAATGGTAAATATTTTCCAGGCAAATATTTGTTAGATGGGTATTTAGTTCTGTTTAGTTTAATTCATGTTTCAATCATTATTGTCTTTGTATTTTTTTATATCTTTGAAAATTAGTTATGCATATTTTTAAACAAAACATTTTTGCTTATTAGCTTAATATGTTGGTCAAAAGTGTTTGTCCCTGAATCCTAAAAAGATGTTATATTTTAAATAATTCCTAGCATAGAAACAAAATAGTCCATTTTGTTGTCATTGAATCAGTATTCGATCCTATCTTTTGAATAGATTTGTAAGGCTGGGATTGTTTTGCTAATTTATAGATCTATGGCTTAGGATTTTTATGTGTGTCTATATCTTCTTCTTTTTTTTAGTCTTTTCTTTCCATATTCTACTTTAGTGAAATATTTGATCTTTTAGCTATATTGAATGGCTAACTATTATCTATTATTTTTTCTTATTTGGTTGGCAAACCTTTTCAATTTGAGTACTGATAGTGTTTTTGTGTATTATTCTAACAGTGCTCAAATTAAAAGGTATGCTGGCTTGATAGCTGCTCTATTTGCTTGCTCCTCATTTTGCTTCTTTCTTTTCGAGGAAATTACTTCTTTGAAATACTAGATGGCACCAGACATTTCATTAAAGGGTAAGATAACTATCAACATACTTTATCTTTGTTATTATGAAAAGAGCATAAGAAATTATTTCTAATAATGCAACTTTATGATATGAGTTGCATCTTATTAATATGTTTATTCATTCCTTTGAAGTCTCATAAGAATAAGCTAATATTTTTTATTATAGATCGCAATATTGTTGCGGAGTTGCCTTTGAATGACATTGTTTACTCAAATTGATGTGCACGTAAATGTGCTTATTTTTACTTCCATATTTAATCTATAATTAAATAAATGAGCACATAGGGTATTTTAACATGTTTAAACCAAAATTCAAATTATTTTCAAATCATCATTTATTCATCTTCATATAGGGGCAAAATTGTCATTTTTGTACATATATTAATTTTGAGAATATTTATTTGCACATATTATTTTTATTTGTAGCAAAATTGGATGAAAGATGGAAGAAGCTTCATTGAAATATGCTTGCACAAGAGTTAGAAGACAAATGAAGATGGAAATAAATCAATTCATGCATCATGGAGGACCCCACCTACCCACGTACCTTTATCTACAATTAGGAGCTAATACACGTGTTAGTGGAGCTTAAAGTTACATGCATACTTAATAAAGGATTAATTCATGCTAATGATAACTTGGTGGCCACACTTCCTCAAGGGTAATTTGGGTAGTCCCCTAAAATATGATTAGGGTTTAGGCATGTATAAATACCCCTTATGTTTCATATAATGAGCTCTTAGCCTCCTCTTTAATTAGTTTAGTTGTCGGCACAAATTGTAAATATAAGCTCTCTTTCTCTCCTTCTCTCTTTCATGGCTACTTAGCCTTTTTCTTCTTATGTAATTTTCTTAATGCAATTTAATTCATGCTATTTAATTCTTATTCTTTTCTTTTCTATTGATAGCTTAGATTTAATTTATGCATGTAGTTTAATTCTCATTTTATTCTAATTAGCTTGCATTTTACTCTTGGTTTTTTTCATGTTGAACTCTACATTTGTTGAAATGATAACAAATATGAGAAGCTAAACCCCTTCAATTTAGGGGTAATGAAGCTCTTTTAATCATGTAGATTCAACATTTTGCTAATTTTTGATCTCTTTTTATGCTTAATAGAAATGTTTGATGTGGTTAAATTTGGTTGTTTAACTTTGAATTTGATAGCCTATGTTGTTGACACCAAATAGGCTATGCTTAAACAAACATAAACACAAATTACCTTTTCATCTACATATGATGTTGGTAATGAAGTGGATTTTAGAATCAAAATTTGACGGTTTAATCAAAAGTAAATAGATCATACTTAGAATAGATTTTATTTTCAATTTCATCATCATTTTCATGAGAGTTAACAAGTGGTTTAGTGGGTGTGTTATAGTTTGATGGTTTATGTTGGGCTAATTAATAGCACAAATAGGCCATACTTATGATAAACACATCAATTAAATTCACTAATGACCAAAGAGGAGAGATCATAATTTCATTATGTTGATTTATGTGATCATGTGAGGGGATTTGCCTCTAAATTGCCTTCTACTCTCATATTTTTATACACTTTTAGTTTTTGTTAGATTTTAGAAATTTGTAGTTAACACATCTCAAATTTTTGGCTTAATTTGATTGAGTCGAAATTTTAAATCAATACAATTCCCTACGGATCGACCCCTACTCGCCACGTACTAAAATATACGTCGTGCGCTTGTGGTTATATTTTATTTTAATTTTTCAGCTATTTTCTAATCCGATAGAAAACTCAGTTCGACAAGTTTTTGTGGAGTCTCATCTTCATTTTTTATTTTTCATGGTTTATTTTTTGTATTTTCTTTCCAAAACTCAAAATCAAAAAAACAATAATAAATAAAACAAATATTCTTTTCAGCATTTTGATTTATTTTTGAAGAAACACTATACCTATAGGATTTTGGTTATGAAATTGAAATTTTTGAAACTTTATTTCCCTCAACAAAAATAAAAATAAAGTTTGATTACAAGTAACGATGGTTTAACTAGTATATAGGAAGGTTCATGGGTGTTAATTATGAAGTATATCATAATTGAAATCTTTGTTTAAAAGAGTGTAGATTTAAAGTAAAGGCGATAAAATTTTAAATCTTCTAAGGTAAGTAGTGCTAAGATGATATTGTAAAACTCCCTCTTCATAAAAAAACAAAAACAAAACAAAAAAAATATGGTTTTTATAAAAATAAGAAACACCTAGAGTCATGTGTTCACACTCAAGTGTGTACACTCACTATGCTTAGTACCCTTCTCACGTAAGCCCGAAAGGCAGTGCATGATCGGTATATATGGCCTTAGTTTATCCGAGTTAGGTGTATGTATATAAAAATTCTTTCATTAATAATGCCTACAGTCGATAGGTGTACACACTTGTTTGTACACTCTCCATGCTCTGTATTCCCCTCACGTAAGCCCGCAAGGCAGTGCATGAGCAATATATCTGGCCTCAATTTATCTGAGTTAGGCATATGTAAATATTGTTAATATCAATAAAATTTTCTAAAATAAAGAGAGAGTATCCAAGCACTATTTTCGCTTATTTGGTTTGACTTGTTATTCAAAAGAAATGAAAATACCTCTTTGAAAAACTTTGATAATCAACTAAGGATCCATTTCATAGTTATACTATGTTATCAACCGAAACAACTAGCCAAACTAGAGTCTAATTGTGATGATAACTTAATTTTTGTTGGATGTTTTGACAAGTAAAATGACTAAAATTTCATGATGATGACCAAAATTTATATTTACCTTATTCATGTCAATTTAAAAGTAAATTCTTCATTTGTAAATATTTTCAAAAAACTTGCATTTATCTCTTTGTAAACAAATCTTGCATTTTGAAAATTTTCATGTTGCATTTGGATTTCGTGGGTAGTATACGCTGAAAACTTTCACGAGACAACACTCGTCATATTAGGGACACCTAGAGGTTTAACGGCTTGTTTCATACGCTCAATGCAATCGTGTTTCCTACGAAAACAGATTTATCTTAGTTTTAGTTTATTCGAGGATGAATAAAAAGATAAGTGTGGGGGTATATGATGTGCACATAAATGTGCATATTTTTACGTACATATTTAATCTAATTTAATTAAATAAATGAGCATATACGGTATTTTAACATGTTTAAACCAAAATCCAAATTATTTTCAAATCATCATTTATTCATCTTCATACAGGGGCAAAATGGTCATTTTTGTGCAATATTAACTTTTAGAATATTTATTTGAACATTTTATTTTTATTTGTAGGAAATTGGATGAAAAATGGAAGATGCTTCATTGAAATATGCATGCACAAGAGTTAGAAGATAACTGAAGATGGAAATAAATCAATTCATGCATCATTGAGGACCCCACCTACCCACTTACCTTGATATACAATTAGGAGCTAATGCACATGTTAGTGGAGCTTAAAGTTACATGCATATTTAATGAAGGATTAATTCATGCTAATGATAATTTGGTGGCCACACTTCCTTAAGGGCAATTTGGGTAGTCCCCTAAAATAGGATTAGGGTTTTAGACATGTATAAATGCCCCTTATGTTTCATGTAATGAGCTCTTAGCCCCCTCTTTAGTTAGTTTAGTTGTGGACACAAATGTAATATAAGCTCTTTTTCTCTCTTTCATGGCTACTTAGCCTTTTTCTTCTTATGTAATTTTCTTAATGCAATTTAATTCAAGTTATTTTAATTCTTGTTCTTTTCTTTTATGTTAGTAGCTTAGATTTAATTTATTCAAGTAGTTTAATTCTCTTTTTATTCTAATTAGCTTGCATTTTCCTCTTGTTTTTGTTCCATGTTAAACTCTACATTTGTTGAAATGATAACAAATATGAGAAGTAAACCCCTTGGGGTAATGAAGCTCTTTTAATCATGTAGATACAACATTTTGCTAATTTTTGATCTCATTTTGTGCTTAATGGAAATGTTTGACGTGGTTAAATTTGGTTGTTTAGCTTTGAATTTGATAGCCTATATTGTTGATACCAAATAGGCTATGCTTAAACAAACATAAACATAAATTAGCTTTTCATCTACATATGATGTTGGTAATGAAGTGGATTTTAGAATCAAAATTTGATGGTCTATATTTCTAATCAATAGTAAATAGATCATGCTTAGAATAGATTTTATTTTCAACTTCATTGTCATTTTTATGAGAGTTAACAAGTGGTTTAGTGGGTGTGTTATAATTTGATGGTTTATGTTGGGCTAATTAATAGCACAAACAGGCCATACTTATGATAAACGCATCAACTAAAGTCACTAATGACCAAAAAAGAGAGATCATAATATCATTATGATGATTTATGTGATCATGAGAGGAGATTTGTCACTAAATTGCCTTTTACTCTCATATTTTTATCCACTTTTAGTTTTTGTTAGATTTTATAAATTTTTAGTTAACACATCTCAAATTCTTGGCTTAATTTGATTGAGTAGAAATTTTAAATCAATACAATTCCTTGCGGATCGACCCGTACTCGCCATGTACTTAAATTGTACGCCGTGCACTTGCAGTTATATTTTATTACAATTTTTCGGCTATTTCTAATCCGATAGAAAACTAGTCCGTTTAACAAGTTTTTGTGGGGTCTCATCTTCATTTTTGATTTTTCATGGTTTTTTTTCTTTCCAACACTCTAAATAAAAAAACAAAATTTTCTTTTTAGCATTTTGATTTATTTTTGATGAAACACTATACCTATAGGATTTTGGTTATGAAATTGAAATTTTTGAAAATTTATTTCCCTCAACAAAAATAAAAATAAAGTTTGATTACAAGTAACGATGGTTTAACTAGTATATAGAAAGGTTCATGGGTGTTAATTATAAAGTATATCCTAATTGAAATCTTTGTTTAAAAGAGTGGTGGATTTAAAGTAAAGCCGATAACATTTTAAATCTTCTAAGTTAAGTGGTGCTAAGATGATATTGTAAAACTCTCTCTTCATCAAAAAATGGTTTTTATAAAAATAAGAAACACCTAGTGTCATGTGTTCACACGCAAGTGTGTACACTCGCCATGCTATGTACTCTTCCCACGTAAGCCCGAAAGGCCGTGCATGATCGGTATATCTGGCCTCAGTTTATTTGAGCTAGGTGTATTTATATAAAAATTCTTTCATTAATAACGCCTATAGTCGATAGGTGTACACTAGCCATGCTCTGCATTCCCCTCACGTAAGCCCATAAGGCAGTGCACGGGTAATATATCTGGTCTCAGTTTATCTGAGTTAGGCATATGTAAATATTGTTAATATCAATACAATTTTCAAATAAAGAGAGAGCAAGATCCAAGCACTATTTTCACTTATTTGATTTGACTTGTTATTCAAAAGAAATGAAAATACCTCTTTAAAAAACTTTCATAATCTGCTAAAGATCCATTTCATAGTTACACTATGTTATCAACCGAAAAACTAGCCAAAATAGAGTCTAATTATGATGATAACTTAATTTTTGTTGGATGTTTTGACTAGTAAAATGACTAAAATTTCATGATAATGACCTAAACTTATATTTAACTTATTCGTGTCAATTTAAAAGTAAATTCTTCATTTGTAAATATTTTCAAAAAACTTGCATTCATCTCTTTGTAAATAAATCTTGCATTTAGAAAATTTTCATGTTGCATTTGGACTTTGTGGGTAGTATCCGCTGAAAACTCTCACGAGACAACACTCGTCCTACTAGGTACACCTAGAGGTTTAACGACTTGTTGCAAACGCTCAATGTAATCGTGTTTCCTACAAAATTAGATTTATCTTAGTTTTAGTTTATTCGAGGACGAATAAAAAGATAAATGTGGGGGTATTTGATGTACACGTAAATATCCATATTTTTACTTCCATATTTAATCCACTTTTAATTTAATAAATGTCATAATTGGGTATTTTTACCAAATTTCAAAAATGCTTTCAAGTCATCATTCATACATCAATTTGGGGGTAAAACTGTAATTTTTTGCATATATTAATTTTAAGAATATTCACTTGCACATTTTATTTTTTATTTTGTAGAAATTTGGATGGAAATATGAAGAGGCTTTCATGAAGATATGCATGCACAAGAGAAGAAGGCAAATGAAAATAAATCAATTCATGCATCATGGAGGACCCCACCTACCCACTTACCTTAATCTACAATTGGGAGCTAATGCACAAGTTAGTGGAGTTAAAGTTACATGCACACTTAATGGAGTATTAATTCATGCTAATGATAACTTGGTGGCCGCACTTCCTAAAGGGTATTTTGGAAAGCCCCCTAAAATATGGATTAGGGTTTTATGCATGTATAAAAGCCCTTTTATTTGATATAATGGATTTTTAATCACTTATCATATTAGAATGCAAGTTGTAGCCTCAAATTAAAAGAATAATAAAAATGGCTTCCTAAGCATTTTCTTTTTCTACTTGTTTTTATTTAATGCTTACTTGTTCTTTTATGCTTATTTTCATTTATATGCTCTCTTTTCTTCATGTTAGTAGTGTAGATTCATTTTATGTAAGTAGATTAATTTTCTTTTTATTTTAATTAGCTCTTACTTTGCTTGTTTTTCTATGTTGAAATTTACATGTGTTGAAATGATAAAACAAATGAGTAGCTAAACCCCTTCAATTTAGGGGTGATGAAGCTCTCTAAAATTATGTAGATTCAACATATTGTGTGATTTATGATCTCTTTTGTGCTTCAAGAAGAGTTTGATTTTGATGTAAGTTTATAAAATGAATTTCATAGCCTATGTTGTATTTACAAATAGGCTATTCTTATTCAAACATAAACACAATTTACATCATCATTTGACTAATTGATTTTTGATTATGAAATTAAGGTAGAAACAAAATTTGATGATCTATGTTACTAAATAAAATAGTAAATAGATCATACTTAAAATAGCTTTTGCTTTGACCTCATTTTCATTACATTTGATAAGTGGTTTTATGTGTTGTATTATAGTTTGGTGGTTTAAGTTATGTTAATTAATAACATAAATAGACCATACTTATGATAAATACATCACTGACTACACTTAAGATCAAAATAGAGAGATCATAGATTATTGTTGTGTTCATTTATGTAAAAATATGAGAGTGGATTTGCCTCTAAATTATTTTCTAATCTTATATTTTCAATCACTTTTGTTCTAGCTAGTTTTACATTTCTTTTTAGCTTAAAATAGTTTCAAGTTTGGTTTAATTTGATTGAGTAAAATTTTTAAATCATCTCAATTCCCTGTGGATCAACCCGTACTCGCCATGTACTAGAATTATATGCCTTTTGCTTGCGGTTAAATTTTTATCATGATTTTTTGAAGCTACGAATCTCAGTAAGGATTTTTCCCGCATCGTGCTTCCTCTGACTAGCCTTACGAGGAAAGGCGTTCGATTTATTTGGTCTGATAAGTATGAAGCTTCTTTTCAGCAGTTAAAGAAGCTTGTTGATACTGTTGGATGTTTCTTATCTTGTTACTTCTTTGAGGATTGCGAATCCTATTGAGGGGATCCGCAAAACTTGATATGGATTTATAATATTCTTTTGAAAATTTAATTTTGTAATAAGAGGGAATATGAGTTTAAAACAGTTTGATATATTTTATAGCTGTGATGCCCCACCCCGAGACCCACATCAACAAAGAGTATTACTGGGTAATACTGTCTGCTAATGCGGAGAATAAGGCTGGCTAGGAGTGACCATCTCTTACATATCAGAGTCAAACCAAAAAGGACAACATCAAAAAGGGTGATAAACAGGTACCAAACGAAAGAGTTTTGCTATGAAATTTTACACACTTATACTAAAACACATGAACTACTATCAGAAGAAAATATGGTAGTATTTCATTGTCGGAATTGCAAGAAATTAACATGCAAAGTGGAGGTCAGAACAGTTTTAGCACAGAAACAAAACTGAGTATCAAAACTCACAAATGCTAGCTGAAGCCAAGCTTCAAATTGCTAAAAACTGTGAAAAGTTTTCTTCTGTATCTTATGCGATTTTCTAACTCGATAGAAAAATCATCGTTAACCAAGTTTTTGGCGCCATTTCTTATGATAAACACATCAACTAAATTCACTAATGACCAAAAAAGAGAGATCATAATTTCATTATGTTGATTTATGTGATCATGAGAGGGGATTTGCCTCTAAATTGCCTTCTACTCTCATATTTTTATCCACTTTCAGTTTTTGTTAATTTTCAGAAATTTGTAGTTAACACATCTCAACTTCTTGGCTTAATTTGATTGAGTAGAAATTTTAAATTAATACAATCCCCTACGGATCAATCCGTACTCGCCACGTACTAAAATTGCATGCCATGCGCTTGCGGTTATATTTTATTACAATTTTTCGAATATTTTCTAATCCGATAGAAAACTGGTCCGTTCAACACAAAACTTTGTGGATATCATTTCTGACTAGTGCTAAAATGTGAGAAGGAAGTGAGAGAAGGATTGCTATAAACTCATCACTACTTGATTAAACTTTATTGTTTTTAAATATCTTGACATATATAAACTCGAACACTTGGATCACAAATGAGGGTCTTAGAAAATGAGAGTAATCTGCTCAAGCAAAAGGAAGTGAAAAATGCATTTACACATAGTTCATAATAGGAATTAGAGGAAAGTGATTTGTGTTATTTATGTTGCTCTAAAGTTGTATCTACTTGAATGTTGTTTTACTAAAGTTTTTTTGTATGAGAAATGTAACAGTATGTTAGTACTTTAATATGTTGTGTAATAGGTTGTGTAATAGGTTGTGTATTTACATACAATTTGGAATAGAAAAATGATTAAACACATTTCTAGTTGATATGAACTTTTGTATTCGTGTTAGTAGTTTTTTTTTTGAAGTTTATTTATTTATGAAAATTATACGAATATGTCAATTAAATTATAAGAAAATACAGTAATTTTTACAAATTTTTTCAACCAATATGGTGATATTTTGTCGATAATCAAATATGTGGTGGAAGATATTTTCCAGGTAGATATTTGCCAGGCAAATACTTGTTATATAACTATTTGATATGAACTTTGCATTTGTGTTAGTAGTTGTTTTATTTAAATCTATTTCTTTATGAAAATTATAAGAATATGCCAATGAATTAATAAGAAAATACAGTAATCTTTACATATATGGTCAGTTAATATGGTGATATTTTTTTGATAAACAAATATCTAATGGAAAATATTTGTCAGGCAAATATTTGAGTGAAAAATATTTAGTAAGTTGTTTTAATGTTTTTCACTACTAGTGTGTGTTAGTTAGATGTAGTTGGTTAATTTGCTCATTAGCTTAAAATGTTGGTCAAAAGTGTCTTTCATTGAATCATAATATTTTGACCTGTTTGTTATATAAAAAAAGTCCAGTATTGATGTCATTGGACCAGTTTTGTTCCTAACTCTTGACTAGTTTCTAAGGCTTGGATTTGTTGGATATTTTGTAGATCTACGGTTGAGATTTTTTTTATTTGTCTGTATATTTTTCTCTTTTTTCTTGTTTGCTTTTCATACTCTTCTTTACTAGAATAATAAAAATTGTTTTCTTTAAGCTTTGTTCAATGGTTGGCTATTGTTATCTCATTTTTTTTTCTTGTGTTGGGAATTCTTTTTAGTTTGAGCACTGATGGTGGTTTTTGTGTATTATTCTATCATTACTCAAATTAAAATGAATGCTGGCTCGATAGCCTTTATACTTACTAGCTCCCCACTATCTACTTCTTTCTCTTTAAGGTTTGGGAAATGAACATTTGTTAACCCATCTTTCTCTGCTTTCCAAGCCCTGGCCATTGTCCTGTACTTTAAGTTCAGGTCTACTTGAACGCATACGGATGATTTGGAAGAAAGAGAAGAGTTAGAATATTTAGGGAGATAAGATAGCAACGACGATTTGGCACTTATGGATTTTGGAAAGGAAAACACGACTTGTCTCTTATTTTGAATAAGGGATTAAAGTAAAATGTAATCTTCCTCCATCCCTATAGAAAAATAAAGGCATTCAACATGCACAACTTTCTTATTTGATCTTTCTTGTACACATTTTAACCTTAACCTCTAATTCTCCTGCAGCCTCAAAAAGTTCATGTGGCAGATCCAGAAAATTATAGTAGTGTTTGTGAATGGAATGCTAGTGAATGAAATGTTAGTGAACGAAAAGAGAACTTATTATTTGTGTTGGTAGGTATTGTTTTATTGAATTTTATTTCTGTATGAAATTTATAGAAATATATCAATGCAGTTATAAGAATAAGAAAATGCAGAAATCTTTTTAATTTTTAATTTTTTGGCTGGAAACATGGGCTAAGAAAATATATGCTAGGCAAATAAATGTGCATAGCAAACATTTGCTAGGAAAAAGTTTTTGACCATTTATGTGTTTTATAATTTTATGGTATATATGGAAAAAACAACATCACTTTATTTGAATATTTCATATTATATTTCAGTTAAAAAACATATGCAACATTCCAAATCTGATATAAAACTTTGTATATAAACATACAACAGTCAAAATTTAGCATCTAATATCTAACATTTAATATGTACATCAAATATCTACATCTAATATGTGTTTTGAAAAGAATTCATGTATAACATCTAATATCTACATCTAAAAGCAAATAATCAACATTCAAAATTTAGAAGTTTATTGCATTCATTATTTGTATAGTCCTGTTCTAGCATAATCTTCAAGCAATTTCATAGTGTCGGAATCTATTTTCCAACTATGATCTTTGACTGTGATGATGTCATATGCGATGTGAGCTTTTAGTTTCTGCATTTCTTCTTCATATAAATCCAAATTTCTTTTAATTTGTATGTTATTGGATAAATGTTCTATAAATCAGACGATAAATATTGCACAATCAATCCTGCATCAGTTTAAATTTTTGTTTAATGTTATTATTTGTACTTACGAATTGCTTGTTTGTTGTGGACAATCCACAAATTTGACTTCGTTGTCTTGTGGTTCTTCTGGTTTTCTCCCATTTGTTTGATAAGTATATTTTAGAACATTCATTATTACACCCCTTTGTAACAGTAATCGAGTTAATCAATTAATGTATATTAACTATGAGGCAAATATTAGTCACTATTAGCTATTAATATATTTAAAATTTACCACTAAATTTGCTTCCTCTTTGTGTGGACAGTTGTTACGATCCACTTTTCCGTATAGTTCGAACTGACACTTTACCATACTTGTCCAGTCCAAATTGAACAGAAAGGCGGACAGTAAGAAAAAGAAAGTGGAAAGAAGATAGAAAGAAAACCAAACAACATAGAATCTCACAGCGGAAACGAATAATCTATAATATAAAACAAATCTTTACATAAACAAAACTGTAATATATATATATATATATATATATACAGACATCAACTAGAGTATACTAACCTATTCAGCACGGACAATTATAACACCCTGTCCTTATAATTGCGGATAGACACAACTAAATGCAACGGAATATAATCATCTACATGAATACGACTCTGGGCCTCCAGCTCCTCTCCTGAAGCTCCACTCCTTCCAGCTAAACCTGGAAATATGCTCGGTCTGACCCGAGCATATAGGAAAAACCACGTCCGGGTCAGTCTGATAAAACCAGCGTGAGAATTTAAATCACAAGGAATTTTATTCGTTATAACTTTCAAAATCCTTTAAAATCAAAGGTATCTCGTAAGACCACGCCACACATAAACACGACGGGTGTTTCCCTTACGATAACCAAAACCTTCTATAGAAAATTCAATGATATTATAATAGTGTCTAAGTACAAATACTTATTCAAATAGTTGAAATAGTTACATTAATTAAATTCCAGCATACTAGACTCTACAACCAAAACCGTAAAGCAACATATTGGAGAATGGATTCCATATGAATGACTAGGCACTAGGGTACCACCTACCACAGTACACGTCTAGAAAAATGTACCGAGGACCACGCTGGGATCCCCTGCAACACAAGACCGGACTACCCCTAACCTGGATAGACCAAATATGCTATCACCTCGGGTGTTCCCACCCTTTCCGAGCTCCTTCCATGTATCGTAGTAATAATATCCGAGGGTATCTAGAAAGGTGATAAACATACCCTAATTGGGTGCGACCCACTTAGCCTTGCTGCATCCCCCCTGATTTTCAGTCATTCCCGATTGATGAGGCTAGAGGCTACGATTACCTTTTTAAAGGAATTTTCACTCAGAATGCTCATTGTCCTCCAATGACAATGTACTAATAGAATTCATCTGTACTAGTCCGTTCTGGATCTGAACGAAACCAAAGGCACTATTCCAACTACATCCATTTTGGAATCATCCTCAGGATTAGTAGCGATTACCCCTTGCACTTCAATGCTCCATCTTCGATTCCATGCTCTTGTCTTCATTTCGACAACGTATTCGTTGGATCGAAGTGGTGTTCGGATAACTTATCCGATCCCGGTCTCTTCGAAACAACATTCGATATTTCCGGTAACTCAACCCCGGTTCTTTAGGAAATAAACTGATGAAAATAAAATCGGAGATCATCTCCTAACCGTTAGTGGACGGATTTCCTTATAATCGTCCTAGAAGAACGAAACGAGTTTATACGTATAGTATAGCACCTCCGACGGCAACTGTACCATATAATTCCCATGTTTCTCCTTGATATTTCCAAAGTTATGTTTTTGGTTCTAGATTTAATAGTCGGTTATTTAACTATCAAATAAACAATCATTCAAACAAAGATTTCATTTTTCCACTGAAATCACTAAGCGTCATTTAATATAATTTCAATAAATTAAATCTCTTTGTCAAACAGTCATATACCCGTCTTACCGGAATTAGTATATTCACAAACCATTCCTTTTAAAAATATTTTTAAAAAACTTCCTTTAAAATAATATGGAAAGCACCATTCAGTATCGACCATGGACCGCAACTCAATGGTTACGTCTCTATCCTAGAGAAATCCAGACTTAACTTAGGCAATGTCCGACCCCCGATTTACGCCATGCAATCAATCATAGATCGCAGTTTGCACAATGGTTACGTCGCTATCCCAACGAAAACATAACAAACTGCAGGCAATCTCTGCCCCTCGAATTACGCTATGAAAATATACCATTACTTCCCAAAATAATTATTTCAAAATAATGCTTATGAAGCTTCTATATAAATTTCCAAGTTTAACTCAGGAAAAATACTCTTTTGTAAATCTCAACCCATTTGTAAAACTTTCCTTTTTAAATCCTTCCATTTAACCAATTCTTTAGAACAAAAACACAATTTAATTACAGTAAAATAAGCTTTAATATAATAAAAATAACTTTAAATATTTTAAATTAATTAACTTTAAACAATATTGATATAATATATTATTTTAAAATGGTATTAATACTTTAGCAAATTATCTTTGAAATAATGGTATTTTAATACTAATTAACTCTTAAAATAATAATAACTTTAAAATCAATTTACTATAAAATAACCTTTATATAATTTAAAACATTTTAAATAGTTTAATAACTCTGAAACAATAATTAAATATTCTTAAATAACCTTTAAGAATCACATTAATAAAATCATTAACTTAAAATCATTACTAAACAATTATTAATTATCTTTTAAAACAAATAATAATTATTTTTCATAACCTTGTTAATAAATAATAATAATTGTCCTTCAAATAACTCTGATTCAAAAATCAATTTTGGAAAAAGGCTTAGCAACTTTAATGGGACTTAATCGAAGCATCATTAATTCTATTAACTATCCAAGTTATAATCCAGGTATTTACATAACATCATATATGTAATTAAATTCAGAATTAACAAGAAATTGTTAATACAACACTTTATCCAATACCAGCCCATTGGAATGTAATTAAGTGTCCACACTCATGTAATAGCAGAACGAGATTTATTTCTACTAAATAAATGTCCAATTTAACTTATCCAACTTAATAATAGCAGAAGGTGATTTATCTCTGCTAAATAAATGTCCAAATCCGTAGGATAGCAGAACGGGGTTTTACTCTGCTAATTTATTTACCAAATTAATTCAATTAGCGGAACGATGTTTTATTCCTCTAAACCAATGTCCAATCTACCACATTCAATTCCACTTAACTCAAAAATATTTTATTTGGCCAAATAAACATCAGTAATTAATGTATATAAATTTAAACGACGTCATTATTTAAAATAACGTGATTTAAATTGTGTCCTTTTTAATATGTCGTAAATTTGTACTTATCCAAAACTACCAATAGGTTACACTACAATGTTGTGCTCGTCAATACAAGTCAAATGCAAAAATCCGTGTGTTAATCGGATTCCAAACGGATGAGATATCACAGTTTAAAACTAACATACATACATATATATATATATATATATATATATATATATATATATATAAGAGAAAGAATTCTCACCATTTTAAAACAAATGGGCCAGGCCCGCTAAGTGATCAAACCCGCACCCCTACAGTAACCCTTCTTCCCCTTCTCCTTTCCCACTTCCAAAAATACCTGTACACAAATTCGTGCACTAACGTGCACCTGCACACAACATTCGCGGCTCCAACTCCATATCCGAGATCGCCCATGAGTCGCACCTCATCTCCTCATTATTTCACACCCACCGCACCTCAAATGAAGCCCCGCTACCAAAACCGAACATGCTCCCGATCCAAGAAGCCGCGTACAGTTGAAACGCGCGCGACATTTTCTGACGTCGAAACCAACCAAAACATCACCACTCAAAGCCCTCTCCTCAACGATCACAACGTCAATCTCCATTCCCCCTATCGACCCTCCAAGCTCCGACGATCATCAACCCTAGTTTCCGATGATCGTCAGTCATTGACACGAAACGTTGCCGAAATTTCACCAAAAGTCCCCCTTTTCCATATGATCCTAATGACACTAGCGGCGCCTTGTAATTCCCTCTGGATTGGAAGAAAATAATTTTTGAAGTTTGTGTGTACAATACTCTTCTTTCAGTCTTTCGACGATTTCTCAATTGATATTCAACGATTTCAGGTGTCGTCAATTTTTAAAAATACTACGGACAGGTACGAATAACTTTTCTCATGATGGTTTTGGACGATTTTGCTTGGATTAGTAGGTATTGATTTTTGTAGTTGAGGGAAGTGTTGTTTTTCCATTGGTCTGAATGTTTGCAGTAAGGAGACACTAACAAATTAATGTCAGAAAAATCAAAATGAAGATGAATGCCCTCCTCGTATATAAAATACAAACTTTTACTTAGTAGCTAAGTAATATTGGACAACAAAAAAATGCAAGCCCCCAATGTTCATTGAAGTACAGTCAAGGCGGCATATATGTATGCAAAGATTTGATGCCAGAAGGCTACGTGAGTGAATGGTTTTGTTTTAAAGTTTAGAGAAAGTAAATGTGTATCAGATTAAGAAGAAAGAAGTGTTTACATGAAGAGAAAGGATAATCATGGAGAGAGGGACAAAGAAATGCCTCTGTGTGTTCATTTGTAGTGAAGGTAAATGGAAGAAAGTGGAAACAAAATGACTGCATGAATATCCAGAGAAGGAATGTATAATATTTGTCCCTGTGTAATCTTTTTCTTCACCGCTGCGTGAATGAACATATACATACATACATACATATATATATATATATATATATATATATATATATATATATATATATATATATATATAATGCAATTTGCTTCAAAGCTAAGAACACTTAAAAGTACTGACATTAAATGTTATGCGGAAATAAGGACAGACCTAAAGAGTGTGTAAAGATTTTGCATGTATATTTCTTTTGAATTGCCAGCGAAAGGTGAACGTGCCAGTGAGTCCTCCCTACTATCCACCTGTGTGTATATATTATTATATATAGCAAAAATTTGGAATTATAGGAAAAACATTTAATGCCTAGCCACCAAGTTGTTTAGTAGAGGACAGGCAATAAGATTTTAGCAAAGATGATGTGTGTGCTGTGATGTAGACTTTTAAATGTTTTAGGGTAGCCTGACATACTGGATCACGCCTGATTAGGAGCCACTAACGACAGAATATAGAACGCGATCGCGCACGACAATGTAACACGATCTCAAAACGAAAGTAAATTAGACAAGTTAACTTATTCTGTTAAGTTTCAAAAGTAACGATGTTTGCTGCAAAAAACGTAAAACAAAATTTAATTATTTTTCAATTTAAAAATTATGGAAAATTTCTAAAAATTAAATTTAAAATACGACATCAAATATCAAGTCTGTTTGTACTAAAAATGGGCACAACACTCTTCGGAAGTTTTTGAAGAGATAAAAGTGAAGAAAGAAAATTAAAACCGAGGATTATCTAACAAAAACTCCAAATAACAGAAAGTAAATTGCACAGAAGACAGCGATTTAGAGTGGTTCGGCGTTTTGCCTACGTCCACTATGAAGTTTGATGATTTTATTGCTCGATGCTTGAAGGTTACAATTTCTTATAACGTAATACAACTGACTTTCTAAGCTAAGTCTGAAACTAAAGCAGCGGTGGTGATTTAGAGTAAATCTGGCAGGGTCTGGGCGCTCTTTAGCTCTTAAAATTGTCCGACCCCTTTTCGAATGACCAGGGGCTCTATTTATAAGTGTAGGAGGCTGATATTTCGCCAAAAATTCGGGGAGACCGCTTCTGGCACGTGAGGGGGCCCACATGCCCACTTTCAGGAAATCCAGGCCCACTTTGGGATCGATTCGAAGTCCATTCGAATCGATCAAGAAATCATCCAATCGAGCTGAAATTTGGTGTGGACATTCTTCATTATGTGCTTAAGCTTCTGTGAAAATTTCATGGCATTTGGACTTGTAGAACTTGAGTTATGATCGATTAAAGATCGTATTTCTAGTTGACACGCTTTCTTCGAATCGATCCCTTCGAATCGATAGGGTCGAATCGATGGCTTGGTGAGCGAAGGTGTTGACGTGGCACGTGCTTCTCGCATCGATCCGCTTTTCACTCCGAGTTGACTGGGTCGACTCCATGGTTCTAGCCGCCTTGACTTAGTGGATTCGAGGGAGTGGATTCGAAGCAATGGCACTGGATGGATACGAGGTGATTAGTCTTCGTGGATTCGAAGTACTTCGTCTCAGATGGATTCGAGGGACTTTAACCTGAAGGTTATGAATTAGCGTAGCTTCATGGATTCGAAGCGACTCATCTGGACCGATTCGAGCGAACGCTTGTTGATGGATGCGAACCATGTGAAGTCGAACAGATGGATTCGAACAGAGTGCTCACTGGTGGTTTCGAAGCTCCAAGGCCAGATGGATACGAAGTAGAGGGGTTTTATCGATGCGAAGCAGGGGAAGGTTGATGGATTCGAACGCATGTTTCTACCTATGGATTCGAACTCAAGGCCATGTGCTCCATTTGCATCGATGATATCTTGAGCGTACGACCTCGGATTGACTTGAAATTTGGAACGTTGCCTTTCCTGACCTTGCTTGACATGTCTTATTAATTACAGCCGGATCCGGACTCATGTAAAATTCATCGATGTCCGTGGATATCCAGTGGCTACTCGATACCGAGGATGTATGATCCGTATTCCCCAGTCAGTTTCTTGATATCTCGGCCTTGCCAAAAGGCGGGATAACATTTGCCCCCCAAAGTACGTATTGTGTAAACATGACGTGCTTTGAAAAGCCGCAGTCTCACGTTGAACAACTATGACATGCTTTGCTGAAAGTTGTGTCCTGTATCGCTGTAATTAACCATTGTATGATTGTGATTGGCTGTTTGTTGTTGAAATCATGACGAGATGAGTATTTGATCCCTACGAATGTCAAAGATCAAATATTAGTCAGACATATGTGCATATATGTGTTACCTTGACTTTTGTTAACGTTGCATGTTTGCACGTTGTTGCCAGTTCAGTTAGTTTTCGAAGTCTGCATCGATCCTCTCCTGAATCGATTTGAGATTCGGGTTAAAACATCGTTTTGATGATTGTCTATGATTATCCCCTTGTATCGATCCTCTCCTGAATCGATGTAAAAGGTAGACCAGTAATCATTTATATTGAAGCGATGCGTTCATCCTTATCAATGGTTTTCGATGGATTCGAAATGATCATTCGAATCGATAGTCTTCGAATCGCTATGAGTCGATGGTTGTGAAGTTAGCATTTCGAATCGATGGGACACGGTGACTCCGATTTAGCTTTTGTTGACTGCCTCGAATCGATGAAGAGTCGAATCGATGCTGCATTGATGGATTCGAAATTTTGATGGATTCGAACATGACGGGTTCGAACGTGGTTGTTCAAATCAATTGGTTTATGACCAGTGGCAATCGGTCAGGTTGACCGGGAGGCGAAGCGTCCCGTTTCCTATCTGAGATCCATATAAATACGCGGGGTCACTCTCACTTTCACTTTTTACTGTTACTCTGCCTCTTCCTTCGTATCGATCCCCCAGAAGCTCGAGAGAAAAACTCCTCCGACTCGATCGAAAGCTCTGATCTTTCAATCACGATCACAATAAACCAGGTAGCTAATGGATGAAAATCGAGTTAAGGACGATGAAACTGGAATTTTGCCATCACGATAGAATTTTTCTCGAGATTTAATTTCGAAGGGTTGTGAGATCTGACTGAAATGGGTCGAATCGATGAACGAAGCATGACAAAGTGCTGGAGTTCTCTTGGAGAAGCAGATACTTCGAGGGGTTCCGCTTTTCTTCACCTCATATCGATCCGGACTGGAGCAATTCGAATTGATTTTGATTATGGGGCTTTGAATCGATGCTTGCGAAGGGAAGTGGCTCGTATCGATCGATTCGAAGTGATGATTCTACGATCGATTCGAAGGTGTTGAGTCTGATCGATACGAAGTCTTTTTTCTGATGGACTCGGAGCATTCTTTCACTTGATGCTATGGGTATCGTTCCAACGACCTACGTCGATACGAAGTGCATCGAGTCGACTTATTTATCGATTCGAAGCATATCGATTCGACTCATATCGATCTGAGGTGATCGATTCGAACGTCTTCAGTTCAGGGAATGCAACTCTTCTGACTTGCTCAATGGATTCGAAGTATGATCAATTTTTAGTCGAAATTTGATGAACTCAATGAACTTTAGCACACTTGACTCCGACGAGCTTCGGCCTTGACTAATTGAACTTGACTGTAGGATTATACTTGACTTCCTTTTGAAGCTCGTCGATGGAACCATGACTTATCCAAAAACATAACAGATTTATATTTGAATCGGTTGGTAGCATGTTGATGGCGTGGATATGACGGTCAGCGATGACGGTCATTTCCAGTCTTGATTTCCAGAGTTTCGCCGTTCACACATTTTGTTTCATTCCATAAAATTTGCTTAAGTAATGCACAGCACTTGCACTGCACGTCACATTCATACACACTACATTGGGGAATGTATGGGCTTTTTATGAACTTAACGTTGCTTTCTGATAAGTTAGTCAGTTATGGAGTCATCGGGCTCGCAACAGCAGGAGATTTCGAGTTCTCCTCCTCCGGTCCTTGTACTTCCAGATATCTCGGCGGATAAAGTAGATCCAGCTCCCGACGAGCTACAAGACGCAATTTTTTTCGAGGATCCGATAGATTCTATTCAATCCAACATCTCCGAAAATTTGTTGGGTAGGATATGCACAAGACATCATATTTCTTTAGACGATGTGTTATTGCCGAGTTCCAGCGACAGACCTCATTGTCCGCCCGAAGGGTATACTGCATTTTACCGACATGCTTGTGCGGCCGGGACACTCCCTCCATTCAATCAGTATATTAGGGAGATGTTATCGTTTCTTGGACTCGCTCCCTCTCAATTACACCCCAACGGGCACGCGCTACTGAACAGTGTGTTTATTGTATTTATGGACCACCTCTTCCGTCCTCCAAGGCCGACGGAAATTAGATATCTATTTAACTTCAAGAGCAGAGGCGATAGTCCATCCTTTACCTTTTTGGAGGCAGTGAGAAACTGTCAAGTTATTACAGGAGCCTGGACCAGACTTATTTATTTCAAGAATGAATGGTTTTATGTCCGGTGTCCTCCCGGCTTTGCTAAGCGATGGTTGTCTCGACGTAAGTGTCGTAACCTGTTGACGATTTCTTTGACTAACAGCTTTTTGGCATTGGTTCTGACATCTTGTTTCTCTTACAGCCATTATCTCCAGACCCGATGGCGGGTATTATAAGGGCATAGTTCGAAGTCTTCAAGAAATCCCGAGCGAGTTGAGACACATCGACTTAGTGTTGAATGACTATAACTTAAGAGCTCTCGGCTTGATTGAAATGAATCAGAGTATAGTCATCGAAGGGATGTCAAAGCCCATTTAAAAGAAGAAGAAGAACAAGAAGAAGAAAAAGAAGAAAATGGCGAAAAAGACGCTCGGGGTTATGATAACCGAAGTGAGTGATGAAGAAAGAACTCACACGGACATAGAGCCGATGGCGGATCTTTCGGGAAATTTTGAAGAGTTAGGAGAAAGACGGAAAAGCAAGACCATCGTTTCTAAAAAACTTAAATCTAAAGGGTGGAAGTCTGTAGATGTGTCTTCTCCCGCTTCCAGAGCTATAATTTCTGAGGCCGCCCCTTCTCATTCGAGAGATACTTTTAAAGGGCTTGACGATATTCCCATCCCAGATTATATATCGATTCCTCACAATTCCGGGTTGGAGGAATTCCAAGATGTTTTAAATATGAGCGAGCCCTTTCCTTTGAATGTTGTCAACACTTCCGGTTGGTCTGGGGGTTTACACATTTACACACACTTCCACAACACTACATGATTTCCGCATATTGAACGTCACTTTTGTAGGATTCTAAACTGTAGTTTCTTCTTATCGCAGGTGAGATGTCAGGCCGCAGATCTACTCTGGATAGGCTCCGTAATGTATGCCGATCTTCCTCATACTATGAGTCCCACTGGAGGGAATCAGATAGGGATCAGGGACGAGGCTATACCAATCAGGATCGCTATGATAGAGATCGAGATTATTGGCGTGGCCACTATGGCCAAGATCGTACTGACAAAGATAGGAGTCATCAGTACCGACCGCGATCTCGTTCTCCTCCGCCTCATAGGGTCCCTATAGATCCTCCTGAGTCTTCTCATCAACAACCACCTTCTCAATCTTCCAGGCCCGAAACTCAGCGGCCAAGAGTCGAGCCACCGACAGCTGCTATCGTTGAACAGGCTCCGGCTGAGTTGACAAGCGAAGGAGCCATCCAGCTTGCTCAAATGAAAAAGGACTTTCCAGAAATCTGTATGGATGCATATGTCTTTCCTCCTCATCTCAAGAGGATTCCTCAGGATGCTGAAAATACTGCGCACAGCTATATCCGCGACTTCTATGCTCAATACAAGGAGTGGTACAAAGCAGCCGTGAAAGCTTCAAAGGTAGCTTTTGACCGGGCAAAAGTTATTCAGGAGCGTGATGCTAAGATTGTTAAGAAAGACCGCATCATACAGGTTCTTCAATCTGAGATGGAGTCGTCTCGAAACTCTGAACTCCAAGCGCTTAAAAAGCATGATGATGCTGTGGCGAAGATGGCGAGGATGCAGCAGGCACACTGTGCCTTGGCAGAGGGGATGGGCCACCGTTATACCACTGTCGTAGCTGAGCGAGACACAGCCGTTAAAGAGCTGAATGAGCTCAAGGCCAAATTTGCAGAGGTGGTGAAAGAAAAAGACGATGCTAATGCCACCGCTCAGGAGGCATGCGACTAAGCTGTGTCACTTCGAGCCGAACTTGCTGCGGCGGTGGCCAAGACCAAGTCTGTGGAGGCGGAAATCCAGGAAAAGATTACGGCGGAGCAGTTCAGGATGGACGCTGATTTTGATGATCTCCTGGTTACATACAACTCCAACGTGCTGGAGCACAGAAATTTATCATGGCTGGGAGATGATTCCATGATTCTTTATAACGCCTGGACTAGGTTGGTGGAGGAGAAGAAAGCAGCGCATCAGGATGGAACGCTGGATGATTTCGAGCTTGAGATGCGCTTGCTTACAGAGGAAGAGAGGAAAGTTCTTCATGAGGCGGTGATTTCCGTGGCGAAAGAGAGGCTTGGTGCTCAACAAATAGAGACGGGCGAGGGCTCGGGGATTGAGCATCACGAAACAAGTATTGGAGCTGTAATTCCGACATTGCCTGAAACCATTGGTGCGGTCGATCCCCAGTCCGTCCCCGCTTATAATCCTGACCAGCCGCAATTGTCTTCCGCTGATGCTCCTACCTCTGTATCTGCCTATACTGTGGGCCAGGCTAAGGAAGGTACTTGAACGCTTCCCATATACACTTTGTGTGAAGAATCGGAAGCAATACATTTAGCTAACCATCTTTGCGTTTTCACATTTTAGTGACCGAAGCCGTTGTCTCTGCGCCTCCTTCATCACAAGCTCCTTATCAAGCGCAAGGGGCCATCGTCACCGAGGCCATTATGACATCTACTGTGGTTGGAGAAGAGGGAGAAGCGAGCATGCTATCTTTTGATGCTCAGATGATCGAAGAGCTCCTCAGTCAACCCAACGATCCCTTCATCGATCCATCCTTTGTCACGAGCGGGACCACTCCGGCTGTTAGCTCCTTTATGCCAGCCACTAATACTTCCAGTGCGGCTCAAGTATCTCGTGCAGATGAAATCCTTGCTGAGATCAATGTTGAGATGACATCAGTGACAATAGGCATGGATCCGCCTGGTCCTGCCCCACTAATGATGATATCGCCGGGCGGCACTGTGGTCATTGCAAGCGCTCCTGCCCCACTTCCTGTTACAGCTCCTATGCCTCCAGTTCCATCCTCCAAGAGAATCTCTGTCGTTTCAAGCTCCGAGGAGGATGTTGATATTATGTCGCCATCGGAGGACAAACCGGAGAAGAGTAAGAGAGTGAGGAGGAAGTCGGGTGGCAGATCCAATGGGACTACCCCGAAGAAGAAACCGAGGAAGAAGAAGGATTGATCTCTTCCTTTAGTTTGTTGTTATGTTCGGGGATAGTGTTCCGGTTTGTTGATTTTTCTATAGCCGTGTATAGATGTAGACTCGGCTCCCACTAGTAGGAATTTTTTGAATCATCTTGTTATCAGATTCTTTTTGTCGATAATGGAAATGAAAGTATATCCTCTTTCGTCTTTAATTCGATATTTGTTTTGGTTCTGCCCCCAGTCATGGGGATAAATATGGAGTTGATGTATGTTTATACTCCGTCTCACACTCTGGGAGTATGGAGTTAAGAAAATGTTTGTACTCCGTCTCGCACTCTGGGAGTACGGAGTTAAGCAAATGTTTATACTCCGTCTCACACTTTGGGAGTACGGAGTTAAGCAAATGTTTATACTCCGTCTCGCACTATGGGAGTACGGAGTTAAGCAAATGTTTATACTCCATCTCGCACTCTGGGAGTATGGAGTTAAGTAAATGTTTATACTCCGTCTCGCACTCTGGGAGTACGGAGTTAAGCAAATGTTTATACTCCGTCTCGCACTCTGGGAGTACGGAGTTAAGTAAATGTTTATACTCCGTCTCGCACTCTGGGAGTACGGAGTTAAGCAAATGTTTATACTCCGTCTCGCACTCTGGGAGTACGGAGTTAAGCAAATGTTTGTACTCCGTCTCGCACTCTGGGAGTACGGAGTAAGCAAATGTTTATACTCTGTCTCGCACTCTGGGAGTACGGAGTTAAGTAAATGTTTATACTCCGTCTCGCACTCTGGGAGTACGGAGTTAAGCAAATGTTTATACTTCGTCTTGCACTTTGGGAGTACGGAGTTAAGTAAGGGATTGTCGTGTGTCACCCCATTTTTAGCCTTGATGTGATGGCTTGCCCCCGAGCTTGGGTTTCATTTAGCGAGTGGCCGGCCGTATCGCGGCCGCTCCCTACTTGAATAAATTCCACTTGCAGGATGGAATTCAGCTCTCCGTGCATCGTGATGTTGTACGCTGTATTTAATGAATCACAGCTCTGGCCCGAAGAAATGGCATTTTATTGCTGAAATCAGAAAATATGGCAAAGTCGGTTGCCTTATTACAAGTTCTAATTTCGAAATGCAGAAACAAATTTTAAAACGGAATTTAAACTAAATAGATAAACATAGCCTGTTAGTTGCAGTAGCGACGAAGACTTTCGCTATTCCAGGCCCTTGGTAAAGTTAAACCATCAACGGTCGCTAGCTTAAATTTGCCATTTTCGAGCTTTCGCTTAATTTTGTGCGACCCTCTCCACGTTGATCTCATGTGTGGGAGTGCTGGATAATCTTTTTTAGTGACTAGCCCACCGAGTTCAAAAGTTTTAAATCGGTCCTTGGCATTGCGTAATCGGGCAACTCGATTTCGGTGTATGATTGTTCTCAAATCAACCTAGTTGCCCTGGACGACCCCAACTCCGTTGACGGTTGGGAACTTTAAAGTTAAACACCACGGGGCGATTATGGCCTTGAATTCTGCAAGGGCAGGTCGACCTAAAAAGGCATTATATGGCGAGTCTACATTCAACACAACGAACTGTAATGTCCGAATCGATCTATGTTCTCCAGCTCCCAACTCAACTGGTAACTCTACCATCCCAACAGGTATGGTAGCGCTACCATTGAATCCATAGAGATGAGTTTGGCAGGGTTTTAGCTTCCCAGCTTTCATCTTCATTTGATTATAAGCATGTACAAATATGATATTCACAGAGCTCCCACAGTCAATCAGGATCTTCTTCATCCACATCGTACCTACTCGGGTCGATATCACAAGTGGGTCAGTAGTCGGGCTTCCGACGTAGTCAACATCGCTGTCTCGGAAAGTGATGTCGTTAGTCATCGCTCTCTTTCACTTGGTCGAAGGTTTATCGTCCAAGTTATCATCATACTCGAAGTTCGTACGTCTAGCTAGGTTGTTATATGATTCCATTTCCTCCCAGCTTCGAACCGCTGGATAAGGACCACCACTTACATCATTAATTACCAATCTTCCTCCGACACGACCTGGTTCTTCCTGTCTTTCTTGATTCTGTGCATGATTTTGATTTGAGGGGCCCGCTCCACCAGACTACGGTGCCCGCACAAACTGGTCTAACTTTCTCTCCCTAATCAACTTTTCGATGAGGTCTTGCAAATGTCGACACTCATTGGTATTGTGGCTGTAACTTTCGTGAAATCTACAAAACTTCCCTGTTTGAATCTGCCTCTCCGATGATTGTTTCGGAGCAGGCTTCTTATATTGCACAGTGTTGCAAGTTTGCAGATACACGTTTTCCAACGATGTATTCAATGGCATGTAATTATCAAATATTGGAGTCCTACGTTGTGGGCCTCGATTCTGGTCTCTTTTCTTATCCTGACCACTGTTGCCTCGCGGCTGAGTCTGTTTGTTCTGTATGTTCAACTGAACTTTTCCGGAACTCTCACCGGACTGCTTAACTGCCACATTACTTTGTATTCCTTCAGTTCTGGGCATCGCATCGTCCTGCTTCCTAGACTGTTTCGCGTCCTCTTGCCGTAAGAATTGAGCGGCTTTGGAGTAGAAACGGTCCAACGATGCGGGTGGTTTCCCAACTAGCCAATTTCCAAACTCAGAATCGGGATCGATTCCTTTGGTTAATGCCATCAAGATTGAGTTATCATTAGGATTACTCATCTCTACACATGCCGCGTGGAATCTTTCTAAATAACGTCTGAGTGTCTCTCCCTTAGCTTGGGTGACGCTAGATAGGGTGTTAACGTCTTTAGGTCTGGCGACATGCATACGGAACTGTTCGACAAATTTCTTAGCCAGTTGATCGAACGAAGAGATGGATCTTGGTGGCAACCTTGTAAACCACATTGTTGCGATTCCTCCCAAAGAGATGGGGAAGCTTCGGCACTTTACTGCATCATCAGCCCTTGCAGCACTCATTGACCATTCATATTTCAAAATATGTTGATTGGGGTCACTATTTCCTTCGTACATCGGGAGAGTTGGCATCCTGAATCGCCGAGGAGGTTCAGCGTATAATATTTCGTCTGTGAAAGAAGTATGACTACGGGAGATTCCCAGTCGTCATTGGTAAGTCCTTGGCTTTCGCGAATCATTTGATGTATCATGGTTGAAATATCGGGCATAGCCACATTCTGTGCATGCTGAGCTAAGGTGTGGTCGGGTTCCACAGTACGAGTCTGGACCGGACGCTGTCAACGGCCTATGTCTCGCCTCCTTGGCTCCACATCTTCTGGGACGTATGGTTCAGGAGTACGCCCATGTTGTTGATTATTCGGATCTGAAAGATTACGGGTATCAACCCTTGTTTCTACTGCGGCGGTTGCAGTGCGATTGTCTGTGGTATGTTGTGGATCAGCACCTCCTCGTGACGAGGGCCCGGCCAGGAAGCTAGTTGACGGTCCGACCCTCAATTGTCCTACAGTCAAGGCAGGTTGATATCCGGTAGCTTGTGTATGACTTGCGTCCAATCGGGGGCGTGTAGATCTGCCATGATGGTCAGACGAAGCAGAACTTTCAGTGGACGAGTGGGAAGCATCATCCCTCCTGGTCCTTCTACGCCTTCGGCGGTTTAATTGATTGGTCAATTCAATATTAGCACGCAACTGCTCGGCCAGCTGTTGCCGACTTTGTGTTAATTCCTGGAGAAACACATGGAACTCTTGCCTGGTGACTGGTCCTAACGGATCCGAGTGAGCAGTGTTGTCTTGATTGGATTGCAGCTACTGTGTAGGATTCTGTCTATCCCGACCTTCTGGATCATCAGCAGTAGAGGTAGTTCTTGTACTAACCATCTTAAGTAGTGGGTTCCTTTCCTAGATTTTATGCAAATCTGAATAGAATGGAAGGATTCTGGATTAGAGATCTGGATCTTCCTCTTGGATTTATGCAATCCGGTATCGATGGTAGATCCAAGGAGCAGGAGAAAAAGCTGGTTTGTTCTCAGTGAAAGCACCAAAGTGTTTGTACTAAAAATGGGCACAACACTCTTTGCAAGTTTTTGAAGAGATAAAAGTGAAGAAAGAAAATTAAAACTGAGGATTATCTAACAAAAACTCCAAATAACAGAAAGTAAATTGCACAGAAGACAGCGATTTAGAGTGGTTCGGCGTTTCGCCTACGTCCACTATGAAGTTTGATGATTTTATTGCTCGATGCTTGAAGGTTACAATTTCTTATAACGTAATACAACTGACTTTCTAAGCTAAGTCTGAAACTAAAGCAGCGGTGGTGATTTAGAGTAAATCTGGCAGAGTCTGGGCGCTCTTTAGCTCTTAAAATTGTCCGACCACTTTCTGAATGACCAGGGGCTCTATTTATAGGTGTAGGAGGCTGATATTTCGCCTAAAATTCGGGGAGACCGCTTCTGGCACGTAAGGGGGCCCACATGCCCACTTTCAGGAAATCCGGGCCCACTTTGGGATCGATTCGAAGTCCATTCGAATCGATCAAGAAATCATCCAATCGAGCTGAAATTTGGTGTGGACATTCTTCATTATGTGCTTAAGCTTCTGTGAAAATTTCATGGCATTTGGACTTGTAGAACTTGAGTTATGATCGATTCAAGATCGTATTTCTGGTTGACACGCTTGCTTCGAATCGATCCCTTCGAATCGATAGGGTCGAATCGATGGCTTGGTGAGCGAAGGTGTTGACGTGGCGCGTGCTTCTCGCATCGATCCGCTTTTCACTCCAAGTTGACTGGGTCGGCTCCATGGTTCTAGCCGCCTTGACATAGTGGATTCGAGGGAGTGGATTCGAAGCAATGGCACTGGATGGATACGAGGTGGTTAGTCTTCGTGGATTCGAAGTACTTCGTCTCAGATGGATTCAAGGGACTTTAACCTGAAGGTTATGAATTAGCGTAGCTTCATGGATTCGAAGCGACTCATCTGGACCGATTCGAGCGAACGCTTGTTGATGGATGCGAACCATGTGAAGTCGAACAGATGGATTCGAACAGAGTGCTCACTGATGGTTTCGAAGCTCCAAGGCCAGATGGATACGAAGTAGAGGGGTTTTATCGATGCGAAGCAGGGGAAGGTTGATGGATTCGAACGCATGTTTCTACCTATGGATTCGAACTCAAGGCCATGTGCTCCATTTGCATCGATGATATCTTGAGCGTACGACCTCGGATTGACTTGAAATTTGGAACGTTGCCTTTCCTGACCTTGCTTGACATGTCTTATCAATTACAGCCGGATCCGGACTCGTGTAAAATTCATCGATGTCCATGGATATCTAGTGGCTACTCGATACCGAGGATGTATGATCCGTATTCCCCAGTCAGTTTCTTGATATCTCGACCTTGCCAAAAGGCGGGATAACAAAGTCTAAATTTGAAACATTGATTTTATTATAATTTAATCAAAATCTGAATATTTAAACAAATTAAACATTCAATTTCTAAGACTCAAAAATACGGGTCGTTACAACAGTTTAAGGTTTTTTTTCCTTGGTCGTAGTGAATTATAATGGTTCCATGTTCTGTTAACTGCATTGAGTTCTAAAAATGTATAATGATTCTGGCTATGTAGTGGTATCAATATCCTTTTGCAATTTATAGCTTCTTCTTCCAACACTTTGACTACTAATGATTCATATGTTGGTTTGAAGTCATTAACTATTTATACATGTGATTGCATATTAATAAGTTTGGAACTTTCAAGTGACATTTGTTTAAAAGTTTAAATATTTCATACCGCTGCATAGGATTTTAAGTATATTATGTCTTCATGAATTGTCTTTAGTTTTACTACAATGCACCAGTCGATAACCGGCATAGAAATAAGATTTTACATATTAATTTTCTTGTTATCTGCTAGTAATATTATATTGTTTTATATACCCTGGAGTCAATGTATTTATTGAATAGTATGTCAAGAATACTGAATCCTCTTATTTCAATGTTTTTTCCTTGTTATAGCACGCAACATTCCTATTTTCATAAATAGGTAAAGCATATTAGTATGTATTATAGTAAGAAAGTTATTAATAATTATTTGGCATATATATTTCTGGAAACAATTCACTGGCAAATATTTGCCAGGCAATTATACATTTCTGTACACTTGTGTGTATATTTGTATTTTATATTTTAATAAAATAACTTACTTATTTCCATGTGCTTGATAAAAAGCATCAAGCTTGTCAATCTGTTTATTTGTGAGACATTTTTTTACAATCTTGCTTTTTATAACCAATATTTGTGCAACTTCTTTCACTTCAGTGCGCTAATGGTCAGATTCTTCGCTTGTTTCTGGTATGTTTTCAATTTCAGGAGTTTTTTCATCCTTTTTGTCAACCTTGCTTTTTATGGAGCTTCTTTTGGTAATCTCTTTTTTTTGACCTAGATACACGTAATCAGGATCTTTTCTTGGTCTTTTACGTTCTTCTTTTATTCTTTTTTTGAGTGAAGAAGGAGAAACTTTTATTATCTCTCTTTTCATAATTTTCTTCTCTTTTTCTTGCTTGATTTGGATTTCTTTGGCTTCTTTTTTAAAGATTTTATCTAGGCTCTGAAATATTTTTGTTAATCCTAAACTGAATGACGGGCAGTCTACTTCTGGTGTTTCTTTCTTCTCATCATCTACTATAGTTGTTGGTCATTTTTCACTGCCATTGGTCGAATGGCTACTTCATATTGGATTGTTGTTTGGTCATCATTATTAGTAGCTACATGACCTTTATCTTGATCAGCTTCATTTTCAAGTTTACTGTTTTCATCAGCACCTTTAGAAGCATAATTTCTATTACTTTCATCATCAGCAGCATGTTTTGTTTTATCACACTGTTTCTTTTCCATAATTTTTTGCGGTTCGTCATTTTCTTTTTCAATATATTTGTTTTTGTTGTTTTAGGTCTGCATTCTTCTTTGTCATCTTTTATTTAAGCTCTTTGTTTTCTTCTTTCAGATCTACTTTCTCCTTTTTAGCTTCTTTATTTTCAATTCCATGTCTTTTAGTTTTTTGCTGATATTCTCATATTTTTTATCACCAACAAAAGTTTTTTCTATATGAATTTTTTTATCTCCTTTTCCTTTTTTTCTTTTTCTTCTGTTCTTTGCAAATTAGTAAAAAAAATTAATTTTCATATTTGTTTAGTAAATTTTGCATGGCAAATGTTCGTCTGGCAACTTTTCTCCTGGCAACTATTTTCCAGTTAATTGTTGTCTGCCTACTATTTGTTATTCTATATTTTTTAGTGCATTTCTTTGTATTGTTAGCCGAATTACCTTTTTGTCAAGGAAGCACTTCATTTTGCTTTGAGTAAGTTGCAGAACTGTCCATTTGGAAAATGTTGGATCATTTTCTTTATAAGTTTTTTGGGAGGAATAATGTCTGAGATATCATAAAACCAATACTGCATATAGAGGTATTAGATGTTAGTTTATTCTGTATTAGTAATTATGAAAGATAAAATAGGTTATTATAGTTCACCAAGAGCAGAGTTACACATGCATATATTTTTCTTGGACTTTCTTAATTTTTTCTTACTTGCTACATCAAATGTTTTCCAATTATTGCTGGCCAAGAAATGTTTTTTACCTGCTTCAAATGATAAATATATGGTAGCAGCACCAAAGGAAAGGCTGAGTTTGGGTTGGAGAGTAAGAAATTTGAAATCAAATACATTATAAGCAATCTTGCAACATCATTTTCTTTTTTGGCTTTTTGAAGCTAATCGAATGCTTAATTCTATGTCTTTTGCTTTGATCATTTTTGAATCCTTGAAATATTCTTCTTTGAATGCTTTTAATCAAAATGAATTTCAGATTCCTTTGAATGAGATGCAGTGTTGATTGTGATGCCTTCCTTTGGGAATCCAAAAATTGTAGCAATGTCACTTTCTTTTAAACTTGCTTTGACATCTCCAAATTTAAACATGTTGTCTTCAACCGAGAAGCATTGTATTATTATATCTATTGGAACTAATTCCTTTGCTATGTCATCAGATTTTATTGCTCTTTCAAAGAATGGGTTGATGATATTGAAGAATGGTGTTTTCTTCAACAATTCCATGTGTGATTGTTGAAGTAAGTTTTCTTTCAATAAATGTTCTATTAGTGTGTGGAAGATCTAAAACCACTTCTATAGGCTTTTAAATTTTCTTTTAAGGTTCCAATTTCTTTTGGCTTTTCTTCTTTTTGTTACATCACTGGTATTTTTTTTACTTGTACTTCTTGTTACTGGAGCTTTTCTTTTTAGAGATGAAACATGAATATCTAGTGATGGTATATAACCTGACGATTCTGTATTTGGAGTTGTTGAAGTTTCTTTTTCTGAAGGTTTATATTCTGATGATTCAGATTTTTCAGATGTTGGTTTTTGATTTCGATTGATGTGTTTCATGAGATTCAGGATTGGAAGATGATTTAGCTAGTTTCTTGATTTTATCAGCCGATCGTCTTTATTTAGATACCCCAATTTTGTGTCTTCATCGTGATTGCTATAAAGATTTTAATTTGTGAAATTAGTGTCACATACATAGATATATAAACATATATATATATATATATATATTTACATACATACATACATACATAAATATGAGTAGCAAATATTTGCCGGTGAAATTAGTGTCACATACATAGATATATAAACATACATACATACATACATATATATACATACATACATACATACATACATACATACATACATATATACATACATACATATACATATATATATATATATATTTATTTGTACATACATACATACATACATACATACATACATACATACATATGAGTAACAAATATTTGCCAGGCAAATATTAGTCTGGCAAATATTTGCACGGCAAATATTTTGCATGGGTAAACTACATACACAAGGAATTGTTGATTAAACGTATGGCAGATATTTGCCAGGAGAGTAATTACATTTGTTTTTCACGGATCTACAATTTTAATTTACCAAGTAACAAATAATGTATGTCAAAATTTTGCAGGAAAATATTTTGCATGGGTAAACTACATACACAAGGAATTGCTGATTAAACTTATGGCAAATATTTGCCAGGAGAGTAAATACATTTGCCATTCACTAATCTACAATTCTAATTTATGAAGTAACAAATAATGTATGTCAAAATTTTGCAATGTTCTCTTGAAATATTAGTATAGGAAAATTGAAATTAAAATATTTTCAGCTTCGTTTTCTCCATGTTTATCAGTTTCTTCAAATTTTGCATTTGCGTGTTCTACGCAATAGCCATTCAACGTGGCGATTCCTTTGCAAGCTTCATCTTCCTTAACAAATCTGCAATCAACAACCATTTTTTATATGATTTTATGGTTTCAAATTGAATCTCGATTGGTTTGGTTGAAGAATTTAGGGTTTCGAACTGTGTAAAGTAAAAGAAGATTGGTAATCAATTTTTTTACTGCAGAATGAAAGCGAGTATGTGTAATCGAAAATTTCTTTTTGTGAATTGAAAGAGTGTAGGTATTTTTCTTAGTTATTTAAAAAGAGAGATGTAGTTTATAAATTGTAATTGGGAGGGATGTGGGCCTAATTATTTTCAATTAGAAAGATGTGGGCCAAAATTTCCCTTGAAATAAAAATGTTTTAATAGAAAATAGTTTTTGGACTTTAAAAATAGTTTGAAATAAACAGTTTTAATTGAAAATAGTGTTGAATGAAATTACTTTTAATTATCAAATGATTCCTTTTCTTTAAACCATTTAACCCAATTCCAAATTTTGAATTTCACTTTGAACAACATTTCAATTTAAGACGAATTTCCAATTTCAACCTTCAATTTAAACAAATTCAAATTTCAAACTTCAATTTACAACCAATTCAAATTTCAAACATCAATATACAACAAATTCAAATTCCAACATCGATTTAAACGATTTCAAATTTCAAACAATTCAATTTTGAAAAATTCAGTTTTCACTAATTCAATATTTGACCCTTTAAAATAATTCAATTTCAATAAATTCACATTAAATTTCAAAATTAGCCTTTATGATTTAAAATCAATAAATTTACGTTAAATCCTTAAAACAATGTCATTTAAAAATTTGAAACCATTTCATTTGATAAAATTCGATGTCCGTATATAATTTTCTACCCTATGGCCAAGTGATCACTATATTTTAAATTTCAATTATATGGGTATATATCATTTCAACCCACGTTTAGATGTCATAGACATGTATCATTTCTACCTATTTCTTAGTCCAGTTATTAAATGTCTAAATGGTCCCGATGATAATTTATACAGTTCAATAGTATACAGGGTGATAACAGAGATATGACAAAATTAATAATATCATCCAAATAAATAATGCATCATCTGTAATCAATTTATAAGCATACACATGCAATCAATATTCAAATCAATCAATAAACATATCAAAAAATTATTGATTATCACATATCAGGGTGTTCAACTAGCAATGATAATCAATCAATATTCCATCGCGAAGCTCTCGATGACACGAGTCCAATGCAACAAATGGCATTTGAATCCGACCTCATATGAGCGAGATATGAATTTTAGAAGTTATCAACATATTTAAATTTAAAATTAAATAACTTATATATATTTACAAGTTCACCGCTCTATCCTTCTTCCCCAATTCAACTCTTCCCACCTGATATGCGAATGCCTGTGCACGCTCATGTCCAAAATCATGCACGTACGTCGCCATACTTGCTCCTCCCTCGACGAAACCCCAAACTGACTTCACCATCGCACTCTATGACCAAATCTCAATCCTCCTGCTACCTCAAATCAAAGCTCGATTGTCCTTGGAAAAAAAGCGACCTGATGTTCTTTCACCACACACCTACTACAGTCGTGACTCCCAAACACATGTCGCACTCCACAAAAATCATGGTTCCGAAGCTCTTCGACGCGAGCAACCCAACGGCATCAACCCCTTCGCTTATCCATGCATAAAACTCCTCCCATCTCAAGCCCTAGGTCGGCCTCCACCAATCCGAGCCACCTCAAACATGATCGCACGCACAATAAATGGTATAGGATTGAATCTCATGGCCATACGAGTTTAACAAATCAAAAATTTTGATTTTTAGTTAAGTATAGATTTTTATTTTAATTTTTGAAATCTCGTTTTCCTCTTTTTTATTTCTCGAGATGGTTTAAATAATAGAGGATGGATGGGAGATAACTGAGGAGACACGTGAAGAGTATGTGGGCTTGTACAAGTTAAACGTGGGCTGATATAGATAAGTCAAGGAAGTGTAAAGTTAAATCGAAGAAAATATATTATTTAACATTCAAAATATCTAGTTATATAATTTTGGACTCCAATCGAGATGTGCTGCCTGGCGTTCTATATGTTATACCCTTACTCTGAACATAATGGAACTAGTTCCGAGGCCTAATTCGATCGTATACAGAAGATAGGTTTTTGAACCCAATTATTATATTTAATTTTCTATATAAGTTCAACGCGTTTATATCCCATACGACCAAACGATACGTCTAATCGCTATGAAATTTGACGGTATATTATAATTCTTATTAAGGATCCAATGACACTAGTTTTGTCGAAATCTAAGATAATGCCCTGGGAGGCTGTTTTTATATGTTAATTATAATGAGTTATTTTCAAAATCGAGTAAATAACTTTCAAATTCAGTTTAAAAGTTTTATTACCTTCATTCTTATTAATAGATATTAAATAAGCCTTTAAATCATTTTTATCCACTTAATATCCAAGATTCAATTATTTAAAAAAAATTCAGTTATTAAATTCAAAAATTAAATCATCCAATAAATCGCTATAATTGAAATTTAAGTTATTTAATCTATAAAATTTTACTTTAAATATTTAAAATAAATTAAATATTCCAAACTCAAATAATTAAAATTCTGGGTCGTTACATTCTTCCCCCCTTAAAAGAATTTCATCCTTGAAATTGCCAAGATAGGAAAAAAGCCCAACCCATTTCTTTTTTAAAACAAACTAGTTGAAATAAATTCCCAAATCCATTTAAGCCTTTAACTTCTCAAAACCAATTTGTTGAAACCTAGTTATTACTTTTACTAGGATCCCAAATTCATTCATAGATTTCCAACAAATATCATCTGTTTAATCATTTCAAGTTATGACTCAAAATTAAATTTTAGTTATAAAAAAGATTTCAAAATTTCCAACTCTTTAAATTTTTGGAAAATTTCGCCAGCATCTCCTTTGCACGGCTAGATCAGAACAACCACCAATCGCCACTACGTGCCTAAACCAGCAAAAGAAAACAAAAGCCAAGTTGCTCAACCATAAATTCATCAAATTCAAACAACAATTTAAACATGTACCATTTTGTTGGGCAACCCAATTTTACTTATGAAATCAAAGGCATCAAACTTGCTCTTGCTTTTATATACCTGCACCTTATTTACCAATGATATCCAATCATATAGTTCATAATTATTTAGTTTTGTATTTTTCAATTTTCAACATTTGTTTTAATAAAACCGTATGATGTACATATATCATCCATATGCACAACCAAATCTGACTGCTCGCTCGATCACACAATTTCATCTCCGAACTAGCATCGTTCACATGACCACTCTAGTGCAGACTCAGATCTGGTTCCTTGATTACAAACCGTCATTTTCCTTGCATAGCCTTATACTATGATAGAGAATCCCAGAATCAACCAAAAATCCATATCCAGTGTTTGCCGTCGAGAATCGAGTGAACAATTCCAACTCGGATCAATATAAACCATCTCGAAATCCTGTGCTCGAATCTGGATCAAACCGTTATATGAATAAAATAATATTCGTACAACCTACGTATTTACTTTAATTGATTCTTAACTATAACAAATTCCTTTTATTCACATTCACTTGATCTATATTTAAGTTATTCACATTGCATTATTCACATTCCCTTATTTACTTAGTATATTCCTTCAATTATAATATCACGTATGAACCCTTCCATCAAATTTTGTTTAACAACATTTCACCCTATACTAATTCATTTATGAAGTATTTTTTTTATAAAATCTTACTCAAGTTTATAAACATTTTATACAACTCTCATCATGTTTATTACCACTTCATAACTTAAGTTTATATTCATTTCAAATCATAGTCAATTTCAGTTCCATTTAACTCAATTTATTTATTCAATTTCAATATTCAATTTTATCAACCATATCCCAAAACTATATTCAATTTGCTAACTTATTTAATTAGTTCATCCACTAATTCTTTCAATCATAATCAATTTATTTCCAAAAAAAATCATTTAACCTAATTTAGGTCAAATTCCTCTTCAAGATCCATTTTGTTTAACTCAGCTTAAGTTCAATTTCATTCCCAATTTCAAATTTTAATTTTCTTGCATTCACATTCAACAATTTAGAACATTACTTTAACATACTAATTTTCAAAATTTTTAAGTTATCAAATTTACTTTATCATATTTTCAATAAAACATTTAAATGAAAATCCCAGAGTTTAAACACCTTGTTCTTAAGTATTCAAATCATCTTTGAAATTTTATTTATATATATATATATATATATATATATATAATTCCCTTTGGTGTGTCAAATCATTCTTTTGGATTTTAAAATCAAAACTAGTTCTACCAAATCAAAACTGCAATGGTAGCAATCCCTCTCTTGGAAACCCGAAAAGGAACATCGATTATGCTGTAGTCATCACTGAAATTATTATCGAGTGACCGAAGTGAGTTCAGTGCTTTTATCCCTTTTAAAACCCTTTTAAAATACTTCCATTCAAAAATATTTCCCCAATAACATTACTATTATTATTTTCCAAAACTTTGAAAAATCATTTCCAAAACCAACGGGATTTAAATTCTATATACTTATCTCAACAGTATAAGTATATTTACAAAACTGAGAAAGATTCTCTTTTCATTCGACTCCAAATCATTTATAAATTTCCTTACAATTCTCTAAACCATTTATAAATCATTTTATAAACCTTCCAAAACCATTTATAATTCCTTTATAAAAATTCAATCCCTTATAAGCTTCTTACACATTTCAAAAATCACTTATAAACCCTATCTCTAATGAGTAATTCCCACTAAAGCCGAGGTTCTCGCTTAACCTTTAGCTCCGATACAAAATGTATCGAACTGGGCTTTTCGACCCTCGAAAATCGACACTAATACGTCCATTGTATCACATGCCGAGCAATCGAATGTCGGAAGACCCGATTGTTATGGAAAAGAAAGAAGGAAGAAGATAAGAAAAATACTAAACAATACAGAATCTCACAGCGGAACGAATAATCGATAATATACCATAAATCTTTACACAAAAAAAACTGTAATATAGGTATATATAGACATCAATCGGAATACACTAACATATTTCAGCCTGGACAATTATAACAGCCTCGGCTTTAGTGGGAATTACTCATTAGAGATAGGGTTTATAAGTGATTTTTGAAATGTGTAAGAAGCTTATAAGGGATTGAATTTTTATAAAGGAATTATAAATGGTTTTGGAAGGTTAATAAAATGATTTATAAATGGTTTAGAGAATTGTAAGGAAATTTATAAATGATTTGGAGTCGAATGAAAAGAGAATCTACGTGAATACGTCTCTGGGCCCCAACTTAAATGGCAATTTATAGTATTTTCGAAATTTTCTATTGTTATCCAAAAAAGTGAGATTAACTCACCAAAATTTTCTATTGTTACCGAGGCATTCCAGTTTGGAATTAAAATAGAACAATGTCCGATTTTAGTCCAAATTTTCACTTACTCCAAATCCAACCAAACCAATTCTATCGCGAAGCTCTCGATGACACGAGTCCAATGCAACAAACGGCGTTCGAATCCGACCTCCTATGAGCGAGTTATGAATTTAGAAGTTATCGACAAATTTAAATTTAAAATTAAATAACTTATATATATTTACAAGTTTACCCCTCTATCCTTCTTCCCCAATTCAACTCTTCCCACTTGATATGCGAATGCCTGTGCATGCTCATTTCCAAAATCGTACACATATGTTGCCATACTTGCTCCTCCCTCGACGAAACCCCAACCGACTTCACCATCGCACGCTACGACCAAATATCCATCTTCCCACTACCTCAAATAAAAGCTTGATCATCCTTGGCAAAAAGCAACCTGATGTTCTTCCATCATGCGCCTGCTATAGTCGCAACTCCCAAACACATGTCGCACTCCACAAAAATCACGGTTCTGAAGCTCTTCGACGCGAGCAACCCAACGTCATCAACCCATTCGCCTATCCATGCGTAAAACTCCTTCCATATTGATCCCTAGGTCGGCCTCCTCCAATCCGAGCTACCTCAAACATGATCGCACACATAATGAATGGCATAAGACTGACGCTTATGGCCATATGAGTTTAATGAATCAAAAAAATTTATTTTTAGTGAAGTACAGATTTTTATTTTTGAAATCTCGTTTTTCTCTTTTTTTATTTATTTCTGGAGATGGTTTAAATAATAGAGGATGGACGGGAGATAACAGGAGAGACACTCGAAGGGTATGTGGGCAGGTTAAGTGTGGGCTGATATAGATACGTCAAGGCAGTGTAAAGTTAAATCGAAGAAAATATATTATTTAAAATTCAAAATATCTAACTATATAATTTCAGACTCCAATCGAGACGTGCTGCCTGGCATTCTATATGTTATACCCATATTCCGAACACAATGAAACTAGTTCTGAGGCGTAATTCGATCGTATGCAGATGATAGGTTTTTGAACCCAATTATTATATTAAATTTCCGATATAATTTCAACGCGTTTCTATCCCGTACGACCAAACGATACGTCTGATCCCTATGAAATTTGACGGCATATTATAATTCATTATTATGAATTCAATGATACTGGTTTCATCGAAATCCAAGACACTGCCACTGGAGGCTGTTTTTATATGTTAATTAAAACGAGTTATTTTCAAAATCAAGTAAATAACTTTTAAATTCAGTTTAAAAGTTTTATTACCTTCATTCTTATTAATGGAAATTAAATAAGCCTTTAAATCATTTGTATACTCTTGAAATCCAAGATTCAATTATTTAAACAATTTTCAATTATTAAATTCAATTATTAAATCATCCAATAAATTGCTATAATTAAAATTTAAGTTATTTAATCTATAAAGTTTTACTTTACAATATTTAAAATAAATTAAATATTCCAAACTCAAATAATTAAAATTCCGGGTCGTTACAATTATGGTGATGGAAAGGAAAAGACAAGAGGAAATGGGTATGTACTTTGTATATATAAGTGTATATTTCAATATATGTTATTATTTTTAAAACCATGACTTGTCGCATCACTTCCTAAACATAATTCACATAAGATAATATACTATTAGTCTATTATTTTATGGTTAATTGTCTACTATATATGTGTATATATGGTGCACTAAGGCGAATAACGTTCCCAACAACTTTCCGGTATCGAAAGTCGAAATTTCGGAAAACGTTCTTCGGTCATATATTCTATTTTTCTACGAACTATCTATTTTGGTAAAAAATAATTTAAAAACTATTTTATCATCATTATTAAATGATTATAATAGGTTTATTTGTTAATAAAAACCCATTTAATTATTATTTAAACTTAACTTGAATTCTCGAAGAAATATATAAACCGATGATATCAACTGTCGATGTCATAAATACATTTTAATTTCCACAAATAAAACAAATTTTTATATTTCATAATCTTGTTTGAATACATATATTAGTGTATGCATCCAGAGTCGTGCATGATTCTTATTGTTGAAAAGCAGTTTTATTGATAAAACGATTTTCGGTTGTTTTACCGATATTTTACCTAGGACGATATTTACAAATTATCAATATTTTACCTTGGTAATTTGTCCACAAATATTTCTCCCAAACAAAATAACTATTATTATTTACCACTTAAAACTTAATTATTTCTTACTTTTAAACCCATATCTAAATATTTTAATAAATATAATTTATCCCAAGTGATAAATTTGCAGGTCGTTACATTATCCCCCCTTAAAAGAATTTCGTTCCTGAAATTATATCACAACCCTATTTCCAGAATACATAAAACTATTCATCTGTCTGTATGATGTACATAGATCATTCCTATGTAAAAATATGGTTCGATCGCTCACTTGAACACATAACTTTCCTTCCGAACTAGTATCGCTCACTCGACCTCCTAGTGTGGACTTTGATCAGGCTTCTTAATTAGAAACCTCTGTTTTCCTTTCATAGCCATAAACTATGGTAGACTACTTTTGGTTCCACATAATAACCCTCATCAATGCTCGCCGTAAAAAACCGAGTGATACATCCCTATTTGGAATGGTGTGAAACACCTCGATTCATGTACTCAAATCGTGGATCGAGAACTATGTGAAAAGGAGAAATGATCTACGTACAACCTACATACTAATCCCATTGGTTCCAACTTCCCAAAATTATAATTACCCTTTTTAAAGAATCACCATTTTACTTAAGAACATTACTTAAGTTTATTAACATTCTATAACTCAAATTCATTTTAGTATGATACTCTTCTATATCCACAAGAGTATATATAGTTTCAAATCTTAAATTGGTTTTACATAACCTAGGATGTTCAACACATTTAAAACTTTATTTATTAACCCACTCTTAATCAAGACATATTTTTATTTTGAAAACTCTATTCTTTTAAGGGATTCGAGAACATAATATCTAGGTTTTATTTCAAAAACAACCTTTCAAAATGATACATTATATCTAATCCTTTTGAAAACAAAATATATAGCCCGAGTAATTCTAAAATAATACCAAGGAATCGAGTGCTTCCAAATAGTATTATATATCGATTTTACTAAGTAGGGAAATACTCAAGAGAAGTGTATACCATCCGAACACATTTCTTAACAATTTTTAGTCATTTCCAAGACACTCGAACTAGTTAATCATAAAAACATTTATTTCTTCACAAATTCCCTTTTGAAACAATACTATTTATAGATAATTAGTTCTTTAATAAAATCATCCACTAGCTTTGGATTCATTCAGATTCGAACTCATTTCGATTGTAAAATGAAAAAGAGGATAATTTACTAAGTGCACTATCATATCTACCTAAGCAACCATTCAATTGTCAGTTAGAAGATTATTTCGATTATCACAAAATAGATCGAAACCCCTTCCCTTATCGTCCAAAGAAAACTTTACTTTCAAATCCATTTTAAAATATTTATATATTTTTAAATATCTTTAAGTACAATTACTACAACTTTTCCAAAATCATTTAAATCTTTATCAAAGCCACCGGGATTTAATATTCTCACAATCCTTTTCATTTTTATAATGTCATCTAAAGATTTTTTTTAACTAAACACATTCTATTCCAAATCCAATTTTAGCCCTACTTCTCCTCGATAACTATATAGACTTTTGAAAATCATTCCTTTATATATAATATATATCCTGGGTAAAATTATTTCATCTACCAATTTTAAAACAATATTATGTCAATTGGACTTATTCAAGTGTTTAGGAAATCCCTATCGATAACGTTGGCCAAATGCATTAACCAGAATTCTTTTGCCACTCAACAGATCAACAACACGGTATAAAACATTTTTGTTCACTAACAAACACACACTCATATTTATAATACACTCAAGATTATTCTAGGGTCTCACTTATCCAATTCCAAATGAGTTTAACCAACCAGGGCCAAGGTTCTCGCTTAACCTTTAGCTCTGATACCAAATGTAACGAACCAGATTTTCGACCCTCGAAAATTACACTAATACGTCCACTGTATCACATGTCGAACATTCAAGCGCCTGAAATACCGATTTGTTAGGGTGAAAGAAGAAGGTAGAAGACAGAAAAAAACTAAACAACACAGAATCTCATAATGCAGCGAATAATACATAATACAACAATGATCTTTAAAAAAAGGAAACACCTTTATTCATATATAGAACATCAGAGTACACTAGACTTATCCTAAATTTGGACAGTTATAGAAACATGTCCTTACATTGACAAACATACAGACTTTATAATACAGCTGAAGAAAAATATACGTGAATACGTCTTGACCATCCAGCTCCTCTCCAACTCCAAAGTATCTAGCTAAACCTGGGAAAACATCCTCGGTCTGACCCGAGCATTAAATGAAATGACGCCCGGATCAGTCTGGTAAACAAGCGTGAGTAAAACTTGATAACAAGTAACAACCAAACTGATTTCTACAGTTGAAAACTTTTCAAACAAAGGGAATCTCATAAGACCACATAGCACATAAAAATGGACGGGTTTTACCTTACGATAACTAAAACATTTTATATAAAAATCTAGTGACATTATCATAGTGTTTAGGTTTAAAGTAAATAGATAAAATAAATGAAATGCTTGCATTTAACATTCCAACATACTAGGCTCTACAATCAAAACCGTAAGGCACGTATTGGAGAATAGATCCCAATAATGGTAAGGTAAGGGACTACCTTCCGATGGTACACCTGTAGAAAGTGCACTAATGCTAACACAGAGCCGACTGCCCCTTTAACATTGCAGACCGAATTACCTCACCCCTTTGGCACTAAGGCTTTATACTACCATGATGTTTGCGCACAAACCAACTCTATAAGGGACATCTAGAATGGGGTGATCGGCTGCATGCACTGTTTTTGCCATTCCTCTCAGTTGTGAGACTTGAGACTACATTTTACCTTTCTGAATAGCAATCCATCTTGGAATGCTAACATTGCCCTCCAAGTGTAAATGTAATTCCAATATTCATCCATACAAGTTCGTTCAAGGTCTGAACGAAACTGAAGGCACTAACTCTACTACATCCATTTTGGAATCACCCTCAGGATTAGTAGTAGTAGCCCATGCACATTAAAGAGCAACACCTTCAATCATCATCAAGATGTCTTCCACGTACATGTTGGTTCGGAGTGGTTTTCAAATATATAAATCTGTCTCTCCGTACCAACAAAAAATAATTTCCGGTTGACTCATTCTCGGTTCTTTTAGAAGTAAGTATTCAGTCCTTGTCAAAAACTCAAATTTTACATTCATACTTCCTAAGTCAGATTAGGCCACGTTTAATAGTCGGTTATTTAATTACCAAATAACCATAATAAAATATAGAGATTTAATTACCCAAAGCAATCACTAAGCCTCAAAACAATTTTCATTCATATATGTCCTTTCCCAAACATTTACCAACATTCATATACTTATATCCTTTACATATGTATATTCACAAAACATTTATAAGCTTTCCCATTTCCAAATCTATTAAACGGATTTAACTCCATTATTTAAATTAGAGAGAAGGATAACTCTAAGCACTATTCTTTCGGTGTTAAGTGTGGAACGGATGTTCCATACCACCATTTTTTGAAAGGTCAACCTCGAGAAACCCAAACCTCGAATTCTTGTTGTAATTATCTTCAATAAATTCTTTTATAAATTTCCCTCACCCATGAAATCCTTTTTGCTTTAACCCAAACCCGTTTACAAAATATTTATCAACCTCCACACTCATTTATGAGACTCTTTATAAATATTCAAACCCGGTTATATAAACTTCTTTATAAACTTTCAAACCTTGTATTAAACGTCCCTTTATAGACATCCAAACCCATTTATAAAATCCTTTATTTAAACAATCAAAACCATTTCTAAAACTCCTTTTATGAATACCCCCAAATTATTCATAAACTCTTTATATAATATTCAAAACAATTGTCAAATCATTCTTTAAATATCTTGTTCAAAATAGAATGATTTTGAAGATCATTTTAATAGAAAATGAAATATTAACTTTCCAAAACCAAATGGAGGCTTAATGACTTCAATGGATCATTAAATTTGGATTTACTTATCCAAGTTACATCATGTGTATTGCCTAACATTGGATACGTAAAGGATTCGTATATAAAATGCAATCAATCATAGGTAGATGTCCAAGTTACAAATATAGATACATCCATTATCAGTGAAAAATGTACATATAGATGTATATTCTATATGCTTAAGTTACCATGACCCGCTTATTGAAATTAACTTCCTTATGTTTATCGCGTTACCGATATTCAACATTTGTGCTAAACACAAGTCACTTACTTCCCGTAAAATTTATCAAAGTTTTATAATCACTACTAATTCATTTGGCTACTTAATGGTCCAGACGAGAGATCCTTTGATTTAAAATAAATTAATCTCAAAAAGAAAATTGATTTAAAATATAACCGATTGGGTTTAAAATAACATTTGAAAAGATTAAAGTTTATTTAGTTGGCTTAACCCTAATTATATCTTAATTAACCATAATTAAATCAAGATTAAATCATAATTAAACTCTAATTAACTTAATGAACCTAGTTAGGTCCTAATTAATTTCTTAATGCATCTTAGCTAAGGTTTAAACAATTCATTATTAGTTAAACCCTAATTAATTAAAAATTAATTTAATAATCACTTAATTAAATAATAATTAATCAACTAATTTACTTAATTAAATAATAGATAACCATTTAATTACTTCTTATCTTCATTAATCACTAATTAAAGCCTTATTAATCAATAATTAGTCATCAACCTTCCTTAAGTGTTACTTAACCTCTAATCACTTGCTTAATTACTAATTAAGTGCAAATAACCTTTAATTATTTTATTAAATAAATAAATTATTAAATAATCTAAAGTTAATCTCCTTTTATGTTACTAATTAAGTTTGGAAAACTTTTGCAAAACAATTCCAAAATGAATCACTTAAAGATGGAAATCGTGGATCTTTTTGTCGAACTCCATCGATAGCGACTATCGTTATGAGCGCAGTTTTCTCTATCTTATTTTAAGTGAAATAATTCACTTAAATTATTCCTCCTACATTCTTTGAAATAAATATGTAGAAATATTTTGAAACCTTAAACCAAGATAATACTTGAAACCATTTCCAAACTTCAAAACTAGATATCATAGTTTTGATTTCAAATCGGATCTCACGTCCGTCGCAACACACAAAGTTGTTAACTTTGTTTCAACCCAACATACTTGATTCGTAAATCACAACCATACTACCACATTCTTAACATCACAATGAAACACACATATAAACGTAAGGTTATATGCTTACTAACTCGACAATATCACATTTAAGTCTCAAATTCAATACCAAATATAACATCCATCAAATCACCATCGACTAACATAATAACCATTCCATTTTCTCATCATATCATCACCATAATAACAAATCATAATAAAGTCAAAAAAATTTCCAAAACAAAGTAGTTTTACTCACCGAAAATCTTTGAAAGCTGAATGCCTTAGATTCACCAAAAATCACCCCAAAAATATGTCATCTTCCACTTGATTTTTGGACATATTACTCTCGAATTTTGAAAAAGTAATCAAATGAAAAGTTTTAGAAAATAATTTACTCTACAATTTAAAAAAAGAATCACTCAAATCAGATTTCTTTTAAGGTAGATATGATCAAAAGAAGGAGAGCTATTTTTGGACCTAAATATATGAGTTTAAGACTACACTACAAAGAAATGAGATTTTGACAAACCTAAGCTTGAAATTAGAAAAGGTGAAAAAATACAAAGTTGTAGCTTTTGAAATTTTATACGATTTAAAAAAAATCTTGATTTGTTGTAAAACAGAGGAAGTTATGACCGGATAAAGTGGAGGAAAAATGGAGAAGAAAGAGTTTAAAAACAAGTTTGCATCTTTAAAACAATTTAAATATTTTGATTTTAAAAAACATAAAACTAACATAAGAAGCCTTGAAATTTTAGTGGAGGAAGTTAGAGAAGATGGATATGAGAGTCTAAATAAATTTATGTGAGTATGGACATGTATTTATAGTCAAAGAATTAGAGAATTTACTAAATTACCCTTAGATTTAACTATACATATTATGTCATGATGTGTAAGGTCACATCACCTACCTACCCTCCATCTCTTGTCATGTCCCCCCTTGCATACCCCCACTAGGCTTAGGCTTTGATGATTATGGTGATAGAAAGGAAGAGACAAGAGGTAATGGGTATGTACTTTGTATATATATAAGTGTATATGTATATATATGTTATTATTTTTAAAACCATGATTTGTCGCATCACTTCCTAAACATAATTAACATAAGATAATATTCTATTACTCTATTATTATATGACTAATTATCTACTAAATATGTGTATGTACAATGCACAATGGAGAATAACTTTCCCGACAACTTTCTGGTGTCGAAAAGTAGAAATTTTGGATAACGTTCTTCGGTCATATTTTCTATTTTTCTACGAACTATCTATTTTGGTAAACAAATTTTAAAAACTATTTTACCATCATTATTAAATAATTATAGTATCTTTATTTGTTACTAAAAAGCCATTTATTTATTATTTAAACTTAACTTGAATTCCCGAAGAAATATATAAAACCGATGATATCAATTGTCGATGTCACAAATACATTTTATTTTCCAAAAATAAATTATTTTATTTCATAATCTTATTCGAATACATATATTAGTGTATGTATCCAGAGCCATGCACGATCCTTACTGTTTAAAAGCAGTTTTATTGATAAAACAATGTCTGGTTGTTTTATCGATATTTTACCTAGGACGATATTTACAGATTATCAATATTTTACCTTGGTAATTTGTTCACCAATATTTTCCCAAATGAAATAACTATTATTATTTACCACTTAAAACGTGATTATTTCTTACTTTTAAACCAATATCTAAATATTTTAAAAATAAATATAATTTATCCAAGTAATAAATTTGCGGGTCGTTACATTCTTCCCCCTTAAAAGAATTTCGTCCCCGAAATTATATGACAACCCTATTTCCAGAAATATTTAAAACTATTCGTCAATCCGTATGATGTACATAAATCATTCCTATGTAAAAATCTGGTCCGATCGCTCACTTGAACACATAACTTTCCTTTCGAACTAGTACCGCTTACTCGACTTCCTAGTGCGGACTTTGATCAGGCATCTTAATTAGAAACCTCTGTTCTCCTTGTATAGCCATAAACTATGATAGACAACCTTTGGTTCCACATAAGAACCCTCATCAATGCTCGCCATACAAAATCGGGCGATAAATCCCTATTTGGAATGGTATGAAACACCTCGAGTCATGTACTCGAATCTTGGATCGAGAACTATGTGAAAAGGAGAAATGATCTACGTACAACCTACGCACTAATCCCATTGGTTCGTACTTCCTAAGATTATAATTACCCTTTTTTAAAGAATCACCATTTTACTTAAGAACATTACTTAAGTTTATTAACATTCTATAACTTAAATTCATTTTAGTATGATACTCTTCTACATCCAAAAGAGTATGTACAATTTCAAATATTAAATTGGTTTTACTTAACCTAGGATGTTCAACAAATTTAAAAATTTGTTTATTAAGCCGCTCTTAATCAAGGTATCTTTTTATTTTGAAAAATCTATTCCTTTAAGGGATTAGAACACAATATCCGGGTTTTATATCAAGTAAAGCCTTTCGAAATAATACTTTGTACTTAACCCTTTTGAAAACATAATATATAGCCCGAGTAACTCTAAAATAATGCCAAAGGACCGGGCGCTACCAAATAGTATTATCTATCCCTTTTTCTAAGTAGGGAAATACACAGGAGAAGTGTTTACCATCCGAACACATCTCTTAACCATTTTTAGTCATTTCCAAGACACTCGAACTAGTTAATCATAAATTATTTCTTTCTTCACAAATTCCCTTTTGAAACAATACTATTTATAGATAAATAGTTCTTTAATTACATCATCCACTGGCTTTGGATTCATTCGGATTCGAACTCGTTTCGATTATACAATGACAAAGAGGATAATTTACTATCATATCAGCCTAAGCAAACATTCAATTGTCACTTAGAGGATTATTCCGATGATCACAAAACAGATCGAAAATCCTTCCCCAACTATCCAAAGATAACTTTACTTTCAAATCCATTTTAAAATATTTATATCTTAAAATCTCTTTAAGTACAATTACTATAATTTTTCCAAAATCATTTAAATCTTTATCAAAGCCACCGGGATTTAATATTCTCACAATCCTTTTCATTTTTATAAGGTCACCTAAAGATTTTTTTTAATTAGACATTCTATTCTAAATCTAACTTTAACCCTACATCTCATCGATAACCATATAGACTTTTGAAAATCATTCCTTTATATATAAAATGTATCCTAGGTAAAATTATTTCATTTACCGATTTTAAAACAATATTGAGTCAATTGGACTTGTTCAAGTGTTTAGGAAGTCCTTATCGATAACGTTGGCTAAACGCATAGACCGGAATTCTTAAGCCACTCAATAGATCAACAACACAATATAAAATATTTTTCCTCAATTCCAGGTGAGTTTACCCCACCAAGACCAAGGTTCTCGCTAAACCTTCAACTCTGATACCAAATGCAACAAACATAATTTTCGACCCTAGAAAATTGACACTAATACATCCACTATATCACATGCCAAACATTCAAGTGCCAGAAATACCGATTCGTTAGAGTGAAAGAAGAAGGTAGAAGATAGAAGAAAACTAAACAATACAAAATCTCACAACGCAGTGAACAATATATAATACAACAATGATCTTTACAAAAAGGAAACATCTTTATTCATATATATAACATCAAAGTCCACAAGACTAATCCTAAATTTGGACAGTTATAGAAACCTGTCCTTACATTGACAAACATACGGACCCTATAATAAAGCGGAAGGAATATATACATGAATACATCTTGACCATCTAGCTCCTCTCCAACTCCAAAGTATCCAGCTAAACCTGGGAAAACATGCTCGGTCTGACCCGAGCATTACATGGAATAACGCCCGGGTCAGTTTGGTAAACCAGCATGAGTAGAACTCGATAACAAGTAACAACCAAACTGATTTCTACATTTGAAAACTTTTCAAACAAAGCGTATCTCGTAAGGCCACACCGCACATAAAAACGAATAGGTTTTAACTTACGATAATCAAATCATTTTATATAAAAATCTAGTGATATTATCATAGTTTCTAGGTTTAAATTAAATAGATAAAATAGCTGAAATGCTTACATCTCACATTCCAACATACTAGGCTCTACAACCAAAATTGTAAGGCACATATTGGAGATTGGATCCCAACAATGGCAAGGTTAGGGACTACCTTTCGATGATCACCTCTAGAAAATGCACTGATGCCAACATAGGGCCGACTGCCCCTTTAACATGGAAGACCGGATTACCTCACACCCTTGACACCGAGGCCTTATACTGCCATGGTGTTTGCGCGCAAACCAACTCTAAAAGGGGCATTAAGAATGGGGCGATCGCTCCTAATGGTAGCTAATAACATAGCTCTACTACATGCCCTGCTTTTGCCATTTCTCCCGATTGCGAGGCTTGAGGCTACGTTTTACTTTTTTGAAGAGCAATCCATCTAGGAATGTTAACACTGCCCTCCAAGCATCAATGCAATGCCAGCATTCATCCATACAAGTTCGTTCTGGGTCTGAATGAAATCGAAGGCACTAACTCTACTACATCCATTTTGGAATCACCTTCAGGATTAATAGCAGTAGCCCTTGCACTTCAAAGAGCACCATCTTCAATCATCATCAAGATGTCTTCCACTCGAATGTACATGTTGGTTCAGAGTTGTTTTCAGATATATAAATCTGTCTCTCCGTACCAACAACCGATAATTTCCAGTTGACTCATTCCCGGTTCTTTTTGAAGTAAGTATTCGAGCCCTTGTCGAAAACTCAAATTTTACATTCATACTTCCTAAGTCATATTAGGCCAAATTTGATAGTTGGTTATTTAACTATCAAATAACAACAAGAAAATCTATATATTTAATTACCCAAAGCAATCGCTAAGCCTCAAAACCATTTTCATTTATAAATCTCCTTTTCCAAACATTTATCAACATTCATATACTTATCTCCTTTACATAAGTATATTCACAAAACATTTATAAGCTTTCCCATTTCCAGATCTCTTCAATGGATTTAACTACATTATTTAGATTGGAGAGAAGGATAACTCTTAGCACTATTCCTTTGGTGTTAAGTGTGGAAGGATGTTCCATACCACCATTTTTTAAAAGGTAAACCTCGAGAAACACAATCCTCGAATTCCTATTGTAATTATCTTTACTAAATTCTTTTATAATTTCCCTTACCCATGAAATCCTTTTTTCTTTAACCCAAACCCGTTTACAAAACATTTATCAACTTCCATACTTATTTATGAGACTCTTTATAAATATTCAAACCCGATTATATAAACTTCTTTATAAACTTTCAAACCCTGTATAAAACTTCCCTTTATAGACATCCAAACCCATTTAAAAAAAATCCTTTTTATAAACATTCAAAACCATTTCTAAAACTCCTTTTATGAATACCCCAAAATTATTCATAAACTTCTTTATATAATATTCAAAAAAATTGTCAAATTATTCTTCAAATATCTTGTTCAAAATAGAATAATCTTGAAGACCATTTTAAAATAAAATGAAATATTAACTTTCCAAAACCAAATGGAGACTTAATGACTTCATTGGATCATTAAATTTGGGTTTACTTATCCAAGTTATATCATGGGTATTGACTAACATCAGATACATAAGGGATTCACACATAACATACAATCAATCATAGGTAGATGTCCAAGTTACAAATATAGATACATCCATTATTGGTGAAAAATGTACATATAGAAGTATATTCTATATGCTTAAGTTACCATGACCCGCTTATTGAAATTAACTTCTTTATGTTTATGACGTTACTGATATTCAACATTTATGACACAAGTCACTTACTTCCAATAAAACGTGTCAATATTTTATAATCACTACTTTAATTCATTTGGCTACTTAATGGTTCAAACGAGAGATCCTTTGATTTAAAATCAATTAATCTAAAAAAATTGATTTAAAATATAACCAATTGGGTTTAAAACAACCTTTGAAAAGATTAAGTGTATTTAGTTGGATTAACCCTAATTATATCTTAATTAATCATAATTAATCAAGAATAAATCATAATTAAACTTTAATTAACTTAGTTAAGTCCTAATTAACTCCTTAATGCATCTTAGTTAAGGTTTAAACAATTCATTATTAGTTAAACCCTAATTAACTAAAGATTAATATAATAATCACTTAATTAAAAAATAATTAATCAACTAATGAACTTAATTAAATAATAATAAACCATTTAATTACTTCTTATCTTCATTAATCACTAATTAAAATCTTATTAATCAATAATTAGTCATTAACCTTCCTTAAGTGTTACTTAACCTCTAATCACTTACTTAATTATTAATTAAGAGCTAATTACCTTTAATTATTTTATTAAATAATATTAAGTTAATCTCCTTTTATGTTACTAATTAATTTTTGAAAACCTTTGCAAAACAATTCCAAAATGAAACACTAAAGATGGAAATCGTGAATTTTTTTATCGAACTACATCGAAGCGACTATCGTTATGAGCGTAGTTCGCTCTATCTTATTTTAAGTGAAATACTTCACTTAAATTATTGCTCCTACATGTTTTGAAATAATATGTAGAAAGTTTTTGAAACCTTAAACCAAGATAAAACTTGAAACCATTTCCAAACTTTGAGACTAGAAATCAAAGTTTTGATTTCAAATCGAATCTCGCGTCCGTTGCAACACACAAAGCAGTTAACTTTGTTTCAACTCGACATACTTGATTCTTAAATCACGACCATACATCCATACTACCATACTCTTAACATCACAATGAAGCACATATATAAACGTAAGGTTATATGCTTACTAACTCGACAACATCACATTCAAGTGTCAAATTCAATACCAAACACAACATCCATCAAATCGCCATCGACTAACATAATAACCATTCCATTTTCTCATTATATTATCACCACATAAACGTAACATAATAAAGTCAATAATTTTTCCAAAACAAAGTAGTTTTACTCACCGAAAATCTGAAATGCCGTCGATGCACCAAAAATCACCCTAAAAATATATCATCTTCCACTTGATTTTTGAACATATTACTCTTAGATTTTTTAAAAATGATCAAAGGAAAAGTTTTATAAAATTATTTTCTCTACAATTTTTAAAAAGCATCACTCAAATCAGATTTCGTTTGAGGTAGATATGGTCAAAATAAGGAGAGCTTTTTTCGGATCTAAATTTCCGAGTTTAAAAGTACACTACAAATAAATGAGATTTTGACAAACCTAAGCTTAAAATTAGAAAAAGTGGAAAATATGAATGTTGTAGCTACTAAATTTTATACGATTTGAAAAAAATAAAATCTTGATTTGGTGTAAAATAGAGGAAATTATGGCCGAATAAAGTAGAGTAAAAATGGAGAAGAAAGAGTTTAAAAACAAGTTTGCATCTCTAAAACAATTTAAATCTTTTGATTTTAAAAAAGCATAAAACTAACATAAGGAACCATGAAATTTTAGTGGAGGAAGTCATAGAAGATGGAGATAGAGTGTAAATTAATTTTTGTGAGTATTGACATGTATTTACAGGCAAAGAATTAGAGAATTTACTAAATTACCCATAGATTTAACTATACATAATATATCATGATGTGTAAGATCACATCACCTACCTACCCTTCCTCTCTTGTCACATCCCCCCTTACCTACCCCCCTAGGCTTAAGCTTTGATGATTATGTTGATGGAAAGGAAAAGACAAGAGGTAATGGGTATGTACTTTGTATATATATAAGTGTATATGTATATATATGTTATTATTTTCAAAACCATCACTTTTTACACCACTTCCTAAACATAATTAACATAAGATAAAGTACTATTACTGTATTCTTATATGGTTAATTATATACTATATATGTGTGTATATGGTGCACAAAGGCGGATAATGTTCCCCACAACTTTCCGGTGTCGAAAAGTCGAAATTTCGGAAAAAGTTATTTGGTCATATTTTCTATTTTTCTTCGAACTATCTATTTTGGTAAAAAAAAATTTAAAACTATTTTACCATCATTATTAAATAATCATAATAGGTTTATTTTTTAATAAAAACCCATTATTTATTGTTTAAACTTAACTTGAATTCACGAAGAAATATATAAAACCGATGTTATCAACTATCGATGTTAGAAATACATTTTATTTTCCAAAAATAAAATAAATTATTTTATTTCATAATCTTGTTAGATTACATATATTAGTGTATGTATTCAGAGTCATGCATGATCCTTATTGTTTAAAAGCAATTTTATTGATAAAACGATTTCCGGTTGTTTTATTGATATTTTACCTAGGACAATATTTACAAATTATCAATATTTTACCTCGGTAATTTGTCCGTATATTTTTCCCAAACAAAATAACTATTATTATTTACCAATTAAAACATAATTATTTCTTACTTTTAAACCCATATGTAAATATTTTAAAAATAAATATAATTTATCCAAGTGATAAATTTATGGGTCATCACAATTTTAAAGCCTGTTGATGATTCTAAAGCTTGGAGAATCAACAAAAAAAATGACATGATGGCTCACGCATGGAGGAAGGAGGCTTTAAGAAATGGATTTGCAAATAGATGGAAAAGATTGGCTTCATGAAAAATCATACGATAATTCATCATCTTCAAGATGTCTTCACTTCGAATGCCTGAGTTGTATCGAAGTGGTTATTGGATAACATATCCGATCCCGGTCCCTTCGAAACAACATTAGATAGTTCATGGTACACTCAACCCTGGTTCTTTAGGAAATAACAGTCAAAGATAAAATTGGAGATCACCTCCTAACCGTTAGTGGAAGGATTTCCTTATCATTGTCTTAGGAGAAAGAAACGAGATTTACACACATAGTACAACATCATCGGAGATGACTATGCCATATAACTCACGTGTTTCTCCTAGATATTTCCAAAGTTAGGTTTTGGGTCCAATTCCGATAGTCGGTTATTAAACTATCGAATAACAAACATTAAATCAGGAATTTAATTCCATAGGGAAAACCAACATCAGTTAAGCACCAAGTAACACTAAGCCTCTATTAATTAATATTTTATTAATTAGATTCACTTTGATATACTTGAATCAAAAATTCTTTTTACGAAAAGATATAAACCCAAAATTCCTATCTCCTCATACTTGGAAAACTATCTATATGCTTATCTCGATGGTATAAGTGTATTCACCAACAATTTGGAAAATTACCATTTTTATCCAATTCAAAAAAAAACATTTATAAACGTTATTATAATCCACAAAACCATTTATAAACTTCTTTCATAAATTTATAAAGCCATTTTTAAAATTCCTTTTATAAATATCTTAAGCCATTTACAAAACTCCTTTTATCTTTTAACCAATCTTCCATTTTTCATTTTCCAAACATATTATAAGATTCCTCTTATAAAAACCCCATATGTTTATAAAACTCCATTTATAAATCTCGGAAACAATTATAAATAAATTCTAATCACTTACCTTTAAACACTACTATATACTAATAATATTATAAACAAATAAATACTAAATTTAAAACATCTTAAAATAATACTTAATAATTTTCAAAACATCCCTAAATAACAATATTAGCCATAAAATCAACCCAAAGGCAGAAGTATGAAAGAAGGTTAATGAGAGTGAGGTTTTGATGAAGTAACAAGCATAGGTTTCGACAGAGGTCATTAAAAGATGTTTCGAAAGCATTAAGAGGGTTTCGAAGGAGTCAAAGGCACCAACTGCTCTTATAGTGTGAAGGCTTTCGATCTAGATGGAAACGAGAGTACCCATCCGCCATTTTCAACCTTTCGACACAAATAAATAAGCAAAGACAGCTTCGGAACCCTCTTTTGAAGGCAATGGATGATAATCTCCCACATACGGGCTAAACCTTTCGGATCTAAAGGTTTCGCCCTTATCATAACTCTTTCGAAAGCATTTACAAGACTTTCGAATAGGTTAAGGCCGATAATACTAGGGAAAGGTTCCGCCTAATTCTCAGGCATGCATTCGAAGGCTACCCAACATCATTGAAACCATTAGTATTTCAATATCTTCAAAACCGGTGTGAGCAACCTATCGTGGAGTCGGAGGCCTCTACTTATTTCCAGTAGCAACAAGACAACATAAGAGAAAAGGCACACTTGGAAACCTTTCGACGGCGTCGAAAAGGTGATATGAAGGAAGCAGTGCTTGAAGTTCAACATAGGCGAAAGACCCTTTTAACTCAGTCGAAAGGTCTGGGAGAAGATAAAAGAAGCGCAAGAGTAGACCAAAGAGCGCAAAAAAGACGCCTTTCGACAGCCTCGAAAGGAGTCACGGTCTATCGACTAAGTCGAAAGGGTTGGAGCGACATATAAAGAGGGGTCCCTTCGACCGAGTCGGAAGCATAGACGCAGAATGGGGTCGACCTACATCTAAAAATAAGACCCAATGGGTCCAATTTTGGGGACCGAATTCTGAAATCCTAAATTCATTTCTTCTACTCTACTCTCTTAATTGCAATTAAGTCTGATAAAACCCCTAAATAAAATTGGGGAAAAAGCTCTATTTCTCGTAACTCATTTTCGATTATTAATAAAGGAGTGATGGCTTATTCAATAAGGAATTTGATGACGAGGAAGATCATTTAGATTATTGGCCAGTCTAATGATCAATTGCACATGATTCTAACCTTTTCTCTCAATCTCCCTTTGTCTATGCAATGTATAGGATCGACTTGGGGATCTCTAGTCGAAACACATCATCATCGGAACCTACATTTGACAGCAAAAATAAAAATGATGATGAGGTTTCAACCATGATGAATTATGAAACTGGGGAATACCCAGGTCAATTTTATACAACGAAATCGAAGTGAACCTTAGACAACCATAAGCTAGAACCGTTTCGAAAGAATGGAACCCCTTCTGACACAATCGAAAGGGGTGCTTCAAAGAGGATTTTAGTTTATGATTGACCAACAACTATTGGGAGAGGAACTCATTCGAAAGGGTTCCAAATCAAAAATAACGAAGCTATGAAGTCGAAAGCAACTGTGACTTATTAATGAAACATGCGTCTCTTTCAACACAATCGAAAGGACCATGAAGGTACCTTTCAACATTATCGAAAGGAATGAAAAGCTAAAAGGATCAGTTGCTTTCGATCCACTCAAACGAAAGGATTCAAACAGATGCCGTCTCTCTAGACTAATTCCATGAAACCTTTCGACTAAGTCTACCCAGTTGAAAGGTGAAGATAGCTCTTTAGACCCTTTCGATCAAGCCAACCAGGTTGAAAGGATGTACAATCTTCTTAGACCCTTTACACTATGACAATCTGGTCGAAAGGTATGCTTTAAAGGAAGAGATCCTCTCATCAACATGGATTCATTTGAGTTCAACTACCTTTAACGTAGCATCGAGAATGTTGAAAAGTTTTTTTGTTAACATTTTTGGCGCTAGAAGGAGGGCTTGAACCTCCGAGCTTGTCACTGTATTACAGACTAATTGTGGTTCATTTGTCCTATGCAGAAAAAATGAGATCAAAACGGTTAAGTGGAATTGAAGAGGGAGTTGTCCACACCACTTCTTTGGAGGAGAATGTAGCTCCATCTTTTAATCTTGATGGGACTGTTCCTAGGCAAACTTCATCGCCGGCACAACAAGACGAGAATACAGTTAAAATCAAGCGCTTGGAACAACAGCTGCAGAAGATGTAGGAGCTACTGAAAATGGCTCTATCTTAGAAATCTTCCAAGACTCCAAAGCCAACGCAAGGGGAAGAGGTGGTCTCCCCCAGGAGGAATATAAAAGCAAATTCCAATGAGTATAAAAGCAAAGTAGATCTGACGTCCTCGAAGAAGAAAGAACTCCCCCAATCGAAAGCTAACCATCAGGGAAGGATTCTCGACAAAACACTTGAACAATCAGGGATTTCAACATGAAAAGAATATTACCAAAATCAGAAAGATTATTACAATGTCAAAGCTTACCTAAAAATGCTGCTGAGAAGGCAATAAAAGATGCTATGAATTCAAAAGGGAAGAGAACCATGGATGAGAATGTTAATGAAAATGAAAGAGTGCCTCCCTTCACTGATGAGATAATGGCCACAGTTATCTCGCCATATGTTAAGATCCCATTGATGGAATATCATGGGGTTACAGACCCGGATGATCACCTGATGGATTTTGACAGCCAAATGGACTTGTAAATTACATCTAGAGCTGTCAAATGCCGATTGTTTCCTGTCACTCTCCAGGTAGCAACAGCAAAATGGTACAGGCAGTACTGGGAAAAAACTATGTACTCATGGAAGTAGTTTTCTTATGAGTTTTCTACCCAATTCTGCATCTGCAAAGATCCTACGATCGACTACACAGTTTTGGAAAATATAAAACAAAGATAGGGAGAGTCTTTGGGAGATTACTTGAGGAGGTTTAATGCTGAAGAATTAAAAGCCAAGGACATGAAAGATCGAGATAAGCTTATAGCCTTTCATTCTAGCTTAATTGAAAACACCCCTTCTGAAAGCAACTCTTTGTTAACGGCTGCAAAGACTTGTAAGATTTCCATTTCCAAGCTGACAACTTCATCCGGATGGACGAGCTTTACTATGCCAAGAAGAAAACTATCCTCAAGAAAGAAGGGGAAGATCTGGCAAAGACCGTAGCCACAAAAGAATGAGATGGGAAGAACCAATAGTTAACACAGTTTCTTTAAACAAGCCACTGTCTCATATGTATGCAGTAGCCAAGGAAAGAGTCAACTTTCCGATCTCCTTTAAAGCCAAGACCAACCCTAAACAGGAAAAGGGAGAAGACTAATGCGTTATCACAAAGCCAATGGCTACAAAACTGATGAATGTAGGGTTTTGGCTGGAATTATTCAGAAGCTGATTCGGGAAGGTCATTTGAAGGAGTCTGTTCAAGATCAACAGAAAACCCAACGAACAGAAAATGGTCCACAAAATTTTCCAAGCAATGCTGTGAATGTGTTGGAAGATGAGGACCCCTAAGCTTGAGACCGCCAATCAACTAAATTAATGTAATCCACGGTGGGCCCCATCCAGCAAGAAATAGCATGGGAGCCCGAAGCAGGTATATTAGAGAAGCTAGAGAAGGGATATACTCTATCCAAGAGGAACCTCCAATGAAGAACCCACATCTTAGCATTCAGATGCCTAACCTTGTAGTTACTCCACAAGAGCTAAGAAAATGGGTTCACCATCCTCATAATGATCCCTTGATGATTACAGCACAAATTGGGTTATCTACTATTTCAAAAATTCTGGTTGACACGGGTAGTGCAGTCAATGTAATCTTCAAGCATGCCTTCGATCAGATAAACATTCTTGAAGATAAGCTGCAGCCAAGCATGGAGCCCATATTTGGATTCAACAACAAAGGATTAACTCCAGTGGGGCAGATAAAGCTGCTCGTACAAATGGGGGTGCGTCCAACCAGCAGGACCTTCGAAACAATTTTTGTGATAATCAATCAACCCTCCTACTACAACGCCTTCTTTGGTAGGCCAGCTCTTGATGAGATAGATGCCTTTGTCTCCCCAAAATATCTCATGGTAAAATTCCTGAAAAACTGAGGCTCGGTAACTGCTCGACGAGAGCAGTCTCGGGAAATGTATTTTTCCACTCTTGATCAGTATAAAAGGGAGTATTTTGCGTACTTTGATTCTTCAACTATTTTACAGCCTTCGGATGATGGATTTTCACATCCAACATTCAAAGCAAAGTTTAAAATTAATAAATCTAACAAACGTATGTATCAAAGGTACATTCCCTTTGGAGGCAAGAGGAAGAGAATTAATGCAAACTTAGTGGAAGAAGGCCCAATAGTCACAAAATTTGATTGTCAAGGAGAAACGGAGAGGATAAAACCCATAAAGGATCTTGAGGAAGCGTACATTGACTCAGTTGATGCTACCAAAGTGGTTAAGGTGGGAAAGGATCTTAATGGTGACTTAAAGAATGATTCGATACAGTTTCTCAAAGTCAACAAAGATGTCGTTGCTTGGTCACATTCCGATATTGTAGGAATTGATCCAACGGTTATGTGTCATGCCCTCAAAATCCCAGAGCAACTCCCATTAGTCAGAGAAAGAGAAAAATGGACAAAATTCAGTCATAAGCTTTGAAAGAAGAGGTTAACGGACTCCTCGAAAATGGATTTATTCAGGAAGTATACTACCCAAAATGGTTAGCCAATCTAGTGCTGGTAAAGAAATCAAATGGGAAATCGAGGACTTGCATTGACTACATGGAGTTGAACAAAGCATGCCCAAAAGATTGTTTCCCATTACCCCGAATAGATCGGTTGGTAGACGCCACAAGCGGACACAAGTTGTTATCTCTCATGGACGCCTTTTCAGGGTATAACCAATGTTCAAGGCAAGGAGAACACTAGCTTCATAACCGAGTGGGAGATTTATTATTACAAAGCCATGCCCTTTGGACTGAGAAATGCAGGTGCAACATATCAAAAGTTGGTCAACTGAATAAGGAGCAAATCAGCCGGATCATGGAAGTTTATGTGGATGATATGCTGGTAAAGTCAGGTAACCCGAAAATCATCTCAAAGATTTAGAACAGATGTTCAAGGTATTGCGGAAATATCAAATGAAACTAAACCCACAAAAGTGTTCATTTGTAGTTCATTCTAGAAAGTTTCTAGGATACCTTGTAAGTGCCCAAGGAATCAAAGCCAGTCCAGATCAAATTCAAGCCATTAAGGACATGGCCGAACCTAAAACTAGCAAGGAAGTGATGAGTTTGAATGAAAGGGTGGCTTCCCTGAGCAGATTTATCTCCAAGGCTACCGATAAGTGTATACCCTCCTTTGATGTAATTAAGAAGAAGAAGAACTTTGAGTGCGGAGAAGATTGTAGAAAAGCCTTTCAGGAACTAAAAAGCCATTTAGAAAAACCTCCAATACTTTCAAGCCCTGAAAATGGGGAAACCTTGTACCTATATATGGCAGTTTTAGAGCACGCTGTTAGTTCAGTGCTGATTAGAGAAGGGAATGGGGGCACAACTACAAGTATATTATGTAAGTAGGCGGTTAAAGGATGCAGAGATTCGACCCAATTAAGAAAAGTTAGCCTATTACTTAATTCTCACAACTCGAAAGCTTAAAGCATACTTTTAGGCACATCCGATCAGGGTATTGACCAATCTCCCCTTAAAGCGAGTCTTTAATAAACCAGAAACTTCAGGAAGATTGGTAAAATGGGGGATCGAGCTTAGTCAATATGACATAAATTTTCAACCATGAGCCGCAATCAAGGGACAAACATTAGAAGACTTCGTTAATGAGTGTACTAGCTTCATTAAGGAGCAATCAGAGAAGGAGAAAGATCAGAAGCCCATGTGGCAATTATTTATTGATGGTGCATCAAATGAACAAGGGGCTGGAGCAGGATATGTAATCATAACACCAGATGGACATCGTTTGTATTACGCCATGAAATTGGGATTCCCTGCAACAAATAATGTGGCCGAAATGAATCTATGGTAGCGGGATTAACCTTGGCATTTGAACTAAAAATTTCACAGATATAGATCTTTAGTGATTCTCAACTAATGGTGAACCAAGTGAAAGAGGAATATCAAACAAAGGATCCCAAATTATCCTTATACGTAAAAAAAATACTGAGAATGCTTGCTTTGTTCGAAAACTTTTCAATACACCAAGTCCCAAGCCAGAAAACTCACAAGCAGACTCCCTAGCAAAACTAGCAAGCTGAAGGGGAGCCCCGGAGACACATATTGTTCTAGTGGGATATCAGGAAATTCCAAGTATTAAAGAGGAGGCATCCGAACAGGGGAAAGAATTGTTAGTTCTGATAAGGCCTCAAGCAAAATCTCAAGGGGAAGAAAGAAGAGAAAGTGATAAAGAAATATTAGATAAAAGGGTCGAAAAACCTAGTCCAAATAACATGTATGATGACGCATGGATGTCACCCATTATGGAATACCTTGTTAATGAAACACTCCCATCGGACAAAGGTTAGGCAAAGAAAATCAAGGGATAGTCTCCAAACTTCATAATAATGGATGGAATCCTCTATAAAAAAGATATACTCTTCCCTACCTAAGATGTGTAAGCATGAATGAAGGAATAAAATTAATGGCTGAAGCACATGAAAGATTTTGTGGGGATCATTCATATGAAACTAAGTTGGCAAAGAAAATAATGAGGTGGGGATTTTATTGGACGCATGTTGTAAGCCAAGCCATCGAATATGTGAAAAGATGCAAAAACTGTCAGAAATATTCAAAGATTCCCAGATTGCCCCCAAGTCAGTTGACTCCCATAACAAGTCCATCTCCCTTTGATGTATGGGGAATAGATTTAATTAGCCTATTGCCAATTTCAAAAGGAGCGGCAAAGTATGTTGTAGTTGCCATAGACTATTTCACCAAATGGGTAGAAGCGGAGCCGCTTCCAAAGATTACTTCCGGGAAGGTGCTTAGATTCGTTATCAAGAATATCATAACCAGAATTGGGATTCCCCAAAAGATAATTTCTGACAATAGGACACAATTGGAAAGTGAAGAATTATCCCGCTTTTGCCACAAGAATGGAATCATTAGATGTTTTTCATCAATCGCACATCCAAAAGCGAATGAGGTAGTTTAGGCTGCGAACAAACCATAAAGACGATTTTGAAAAAGCGGCTAAACAAGGAAAAAGGAAATTGGGTAGAAGAATTACCGCTTGTGTTATGGGCCTATCGAACATCCACCAAAATGGCAATGGGACATACGCCTACTCTTTGACATATGGGTGTGAGGCAATGTTCTCGATTGAGATTGAGATACCCTCACACCGAAGAATCACTTATGCATTTCATAAGAATCAAGAGCTTAAAAAAGAATCCTTGGATTTAATACATGAATTGAGAGATGAAGCAGCGGTAAGAACCGTAGAATATCAAAGAAGAATCTCAAAATACTACAACTCAAAAGTGAGGAATCAGTCATTTCACGAAGGAGATTTGGTACTTCGAAGAGCGATGGCAATTACCAAAAACCCACAGATGGACGCTTGGGGCCGAATTAGGAAGGGCCATTAATCGTTTACAAAGTAAGCCCCGCGGGAGCTTATAAATTATGCTGACCAAACGAAAATATGGTTTCGAGAACATGGAATGCTGAACATTTGAGGCCATATTTTCCAAAGATGAATGAATAAAGCATCTCTTTCTTCAAAAAGAAAATCTACATGGTTGGGAGTGAAATGCTCCTTATATTTGGATACTACCTAAGATGGTAGTCAATCTAAGATGGTAGAAAGCCTCTATCTGCACCAAGATAGTCAGGTAGAGCACCTCCGAGAGGGAGGGCGTTAAGCATTTATCTGCGCCATGAGATGGCCAGGTTAAAGCACCAGACAAGACCTTGGCCGCGCCTCTGGTCATGTCAAGAAACCTCCTGAAGGGAGGACAAAGTAAGCCTTTATCCACGCCATAAGATGGATAAAGCACCAAACAAGCCCTTATCCATGCCACGCTATGGCCAGGGAAAGGCACCTCCTGGAGGGAGGACGGAGTAAGCCTTTATCTGTGCCATAAGATGGTTAGGGTAAAGCACCGAACAAGACCCTGTCTACGCTGCAAAAGGGCCAGGGCAGGGTGCCTCTTGGAGGGAGGTCAGGTAAGTCCTTAGTTCCAGCCTCTAAGATGAGCTAACCAAGAGCACCAAACAATAATGGACTAAGATGTCCAGGCCCAAGAAGAGGCCCGTCAAACAATGGACTAAGATGTCTAAGCTCGAAAAGAGGCTCATCAAACAATGGACTAAGATGTCCAAGCCCGACAAGAGGCTCATCAAACAATGGTCTCAGATGTCCAAGCCTGAGAAACAACATATCTACAAAAGACTAAGATGTCCAAGCCAGAGAAATGACATATCCGGTTATGGACTTAGACGTCTAAGCTCAGGAGGCAACTAATAAGATTATTTCTATATAAACAAGACCTGAAGGGTTCATGCATCAAAGGAGTTGAACATAACTCCACTTATTAATACCCGAATCTGGTTTTCAGGACTTTTGTCTCTATACATCATCTATTAAATACCTGAATCTGGATTTTGGGTCTCTCATATCGGAATTTCATTAATTAATACCGGAATTTAAGTTTCAGGACATTCGTTTTAGGACTTCACTTACTAATACCTGAATTCGGGTTTTGGGTCTTTACCAATTACTAACTATCTATATTATACCCGAATCTAGGTATTGGGACATTATTAATCACCTACATTTTTTATACTCGAATCTGGATTTTGAGACTATTATTTGATTTGGCCTTAATTCCCTAATCTGGTTTGTGGCTCCTATTATAAAGATAATTCCCATGGGTCTCTAGTTGTATAACATATGCCCTAATCTGGGCAAAGGGTTTCTATCTTGGCAACAATTACTATAGATGTCTGCTCACACCACATATGCCCTAATCTAGGCTAAAGGTTCTTTTACAAAGATAATTGTCAAACTTATGCACTGATCTGGGCTCGAATCTTGATATGAAGAGAATATTTACTAATTTCAGTTTAATTACAGTAAAAGCTTGAATCTAAGTTTAGAAATGCCCCATGAAGGGCTATATTTTGGATATTATTATTTGGATTCTGGATACCACATTATCAACTACCAAACTTTGGAAAGTAATACCCCAATCTAGGTTAAATTTCATTATTTCTTAATCCCAATATGGGGATATGATATAATAGAATTGAAATTGCTACAAACAACAGAAAGTTTTGAGCTGGACTTTTTAATGCCTAATTTGGAGTTGATGTTTTATAATTCTAAATGATGCTCACTCACATCCGATTAAAGGTTTAAGGATCATTCAAATTTATGTGAAAGTCTCTAGAAACATATTAGGGCGGATGAGCTACAAAGGCTTATTTTCTGATAATAACTCATTGTCCTCATTTGTAGCTATTGGCTGTTGCCCACAAGGAGTTCGTAGACTACATTTATGATGTGCATTGGTAGGTATTTATTACAAATTTCATATCTGTTGAATCTGGATTATGATCAACTAACTGTCTAAACATGAAAGCATTAATACTCTAATCTATTACTAAACATGCATAAAAGTGTGATGAAGAGCTAACAATGTGTGAAGACCCAAAATTTTTTGATAAAAATTACTCTAAAATAAATACAAGAATGAATAAAGTAAATAAGAATGGGGAGAAAAATAGCTTGATAATAAATATCAGAAGTGAGTGAAGAAATTATGCAAGGAATAAATGTTTTTATACAGTGATAAAAGGAAAATGATTAAGTATTAAATAAATTCAAAAATTCACATGATTTGAGTAGGTGTGAATATTGTATAGAAAGAATATATACATATGATCAGAGAAGTATGGGATGTTAATAATAAAAATCCTTTTGATAATTAAGTTGCATAGAAATCAGTTAAGAAATATTTATGAGTGAGAATGTATTTTTGAAATAAATATCAAAAAGGGAATAAATATTTCAATAAATAATAAGAAGAAAAATTACTAAGGTATGAATGAGTTTTAAATACACATATCTTATGAATACTATAAATTTATATGGCCAAAAAATTATTTGGGTAGTAAAATAATTTCTTTTGATAATTAAAATGCATACCAACTAGTCAAGTAATATTTATGGGTATGAATGCATTTTTAAAATAAATCAAGATAGATGATAAAAATTTGTTAGCTAAAAATCAAGCTTACAAAAGAAATGAGAAAAAGAAATATAAGGCTGAGTCACATAAAAATAATGTGCAAGGAAATCATGCAAATAGCATGTGCATAGAAAAGCAATGAGGCAACTGTTTTACTGAAAATGGAAACCAAGAGAAAATGGCACTTTTATCCATAAATATGCATACATGAATCTCTGAGTAAGGTAAGGATAGAATGGGTTTTTCCTCCATTTAAACCCTAACAGAGTGATTTAAATCAGGGGAGGGACAACAATTGTCCAGGAGAGAAAACAAAAATTAAAATAAAATAAACTCACATTGCCTTCAGACCTGAGCATTCCCGGAGAGGAGCAAAGGAAGGTGAGTGATTAATCAATCTCAAGAGGCTAAGGCATTAAGACCCAAGTTAAGGGCAGCCATTTTATTTTTGTGCTTGATCAACTTGTTTTTCTCTGAATAGATGAATGCTGAGAATGGTTGGTGTATTGATAAATCTTTGGTTGATGCTTTGATTTGTTTTGTTTGATTGTTTGATAAGAATATATAATGCCATGATCTCTGATATGGATCCAGTACCTTAAACCATCAGTTAGTAAATATGTTTAGTAAGACAAATACATTTTATTATGAAGTAGGGTATTACTGGAAAATAAGCTAGGCAGTGTGAATAAAGGAGGTTCATGCTTATGTCTAGGTTGTTTTAAATTTGAGATGCACAATGCAATAAATTATTTATGTGCTGATTTGTTCAGATCTAAAGCTAAAATGTTTTATAGGTTTTTCTCTAAAACCTTACCCTATGTTCACAATAGAATTTAGTATAAGAATTTTTATATGATTCAGCTGGATTTGTTTAAGAGATCATGACATTCTCGAATATAGGAGATGTGCAAATGATAAAACAATTTTTGAATGAGACAACTGGAAAAATGAAATAAAGCATTATTTTCATTAATGAAAGTATGGTCAGTTGAAATCCCTAAGAGAGTCTAACTCTCTCTGATTTAGGGAAAAAAGAAAGAAAGAATGTAAAAGCAATTTTCAAGAGTTAATAAATCTTTCAGGAATAAGAAATGAGACTGGTCACTAGATTATAAAACTAATCTAGGAGAGAAGCCTTGATCTATTCATCATAAGGAGTATGATGGGTATGTGCATGACTTGTTTAAGTCCTATAGGCCTTTGTGCAGGGGTTAACAGAATTGAGTCCCTTGCAATGCACACATGGTGTTCAATGGCAAAGAGATATGACCAAATTAAATTAATAAATCAAGATTTAGAGCTGAGCTGTGGAATTAAAATGAGTTAATTCCATAAGAGTATGTGTACATGTATACTGTATTGAATGATTGAATGGTTGCTTGTGTGCATGAGTGTAGTAAGAGCTTAGATATATATATATATATATATATATATATATATATATATACCCAGTTACATTATAAATCCAAATTGCATTTAGCATATTATTACTCTGCACAACAATTTAAAAATGATAAGTTATTATATTTTGATTTCACTCATACCAGAATCATATTTCTGACCCTATTTGTTGCTTTGTAACATCTGGGGTGTCTCATTTTTATTGAGGCAGCTCTAGATGTTGCTGCAGGAAAGGAAGCATAAGAAACTTGTATGCATGGACAGTTGAAGATTTACTTGCATTAGAATGTTTAAGAAGTTTGGCTGAAGTGTTGTAATAATTAGACCAGGCCAAAAATATTATTATGTTTAAGTATTTTCTGGATTGATATGTGTTTGCTTTGTTTTTCTGAGAAGAGAACATGTAAGAATTTTAGTATTATATATAAATATGCATATGTGGGTTTCTGATTTAAGTAGCTGATTTGCATAGTCTCTGGTGAAGTATGATATAGGAGATCATGCCATGTAATTTGATATGTGATCATGTCTCCTTGGCAATGTCTGATGAATCCTTAAAATGGTAGAGCAGAAATAATCATAGGAAGAAAGGAATATAGCACAATCATTGAATCTTGTAAAGGATGAGTTGAACCAAAACTGGGCTAACCAGAAATACATGAATATGACTTATAATTGATATAAGTACATAGTTAACCTGAAATGAAATTTATAACTTTAGTCTAGGTATTTCAATTACAGTAGAAGTTGTATTGCTCTGTGAAGTAGATCCATATATATATTTTGGTAAAACTTGTAGGTCTCCCTGCACCATGCTTCACACATTTTATTACTTAAATACAAGACCCAAGTCTGAGTACATTTGATCATGATCAACCTGAGGCTATTATAAATGACTTGCAGTCCTGTTTGTAATAGGAAAAACCATCACCACACAACTCTTTAGACACTTCCACATGTTGTTTAGAATACTTCAGTTGTTTACTTGATAAGTTCACCTGAGAATTGTGTATTAATTTGGTTTGCAACATGGCTTCAACTATCTTGTCTTCAATCATATGTTAAGTCCTAGATTTGTACATGTGTTTGCATATATACTCTGCCTAAATACATTGTTCCTCTGCTTGAACCTCAATCCAGTTTAACATCTGATCATTCATAGGAACCTTGTTCAACATATAAATCAGAACATGAATACCCTTACCTGACACAAAAATTGTTAGAACATGAATTATAAATCCCGGGCTAACTTATCATGAGTAAGTTATCTTAGACACCCTAATATGTAGCATAGAATCTAGTAGTGGCTAATTACAAAATCCCAGAATCTGAATCTTCTGCTTGAAAAATTCAGGGATCAAATAATCTGAGGATTAAAACAAGAAAATAAGAAAAATGGAGTATTTGATTTTATAATCAAGCTTGAGCTTTAAAAAAATGAATAGAAAAGGCTATGTGACACCATATCTCTGGAATATAAGAGATTAGGTGTGATTGGATTTCTTTGTCAATTTAAATTACTCTGATAGACAAAGAGCCATATATATATCTTCATATATATATATATGAATCAAGTTAATTTTATATAATAATATTTTTATATTGGTAAAATAAGGAATCCTGGAAAAATTAAATTAAGAGAAGTGGTCCATTGAAGTATGTGTATATATATACATACAAAAAAAAATCTTAACATGAAATTCTCTAAAATACTTGGGGAAAAGAAGTGGGTCACTTCAGTTGGTATCAGAGCTATGTTGTTAAAACATAGCATAAATATATTATCCAATTTTCTTGTAGGGATAAAATTCTAAAAAAAATAATAAATAAATATCTGCAGTAGAAATAGATTGCAGAAAATAATTAAGTTAGAAATATGACTAACTAGCTATGCAATTGAATAGTGAATCATGGTAGGAAGACCACCAAGTCATGGAGCAGGACCCTCCAATACAACACCAATGGTTAACTTGCAAGATTTGGTGAGGGCATTTAGAGAAGGAGTAGTGCACAGAGAAGAAAATCCTCATGAGGAACTAGCCAAACTATTGAAGACATTCTCAAATTTAGGAGGCAAGGATTTTGAAGGCATTGAGGGAGTTATGGGAGTGCAGACATGGTTGAGAACTTTGGAAAGGATATTTGCAGATATGCAAATTAATGACCAAAGGAAGAGGCAGATAGCTTCAAGGAGACTCAAAGGAGCAGCCTTAGATTGGTGGGAGGTGATCATCACAGGAAGGCCAGAAAATGAGATAACATGGGATCAATTCAAGGAGATGCTTGAGGCAAGGTTTGTTCCAACAACAGCTAAGGCAACATTGCTTGAGGAATTCATAAGGCTGCGGCAAGGACCAATGAGTGTGACTGAATACACTCAAAAATTTGAGAGTTTGTCCAAGTATGGAACTATGCTCATAGGAGATGAAGAATCAAAGAATTCAAGATTTATCCAAGGATTAAATGCAGGTTTGAGTAGAGCAATGTTACCATACAAGGATAAAACATTTGATCAAGTCATAGACCTTGCTCTTTCTTTTGAACAACATGACAATGCAAGGGAAAAATTTAGGAGCATGAGGGCTAACCATCAAAAGAAGGGGAAAAATAGGGCACATCCCTATGACAAAAAGAGTATGGATAAGAAAATGGAGGGAGCAACCACCGGGGAAACTAAGAAAAAAATTACTTGTTATAATTGTGGCAAAGAAGGACACATGAGTAATAAGTGTCAAGCAGCCAAGAAGGCACCATTCAGCTGCTATAACTGTGGGAAGGAAGGTCATATTAAAAGAAACTGCCCAGAATTCAAAAAGGGAGCAAAGATAGGAGCACTTGAGGGCAAAGCAAAAGCAACTGCAGTGGGAAGTTCTGGACAATTGGAAGGTATACTTCTAATTAAAGATCACCCCATCTCAGTTATATATGACACTTGAGCAACACATTCACTAATATCCCAAGACATAGTGAATAAATTGACTCTCACATGCTATTTAGTTGATAATCCCTTGTTTATTCAAAGTCCCCTAGGTAGTTCTTGTTTGCTAGGATTAAAATGTCTGGGGGTAGAATTAAACATAGGAGGAAATGTGTTTAAATCTGATTTGTTTATATTGAAATACCCTGGAATAGGAATTATTTTAGGGGTAGATTGGTTGAGCAAATTCAAAGCAATTTTGAATTTGGAAAATTTCACTATTTCTCTGAAAACAGAAAATGGTAAAAATATTATAGTCATGAATGAAATTGCCAAAATCAATTATTTTAACCAAATATGTAGCATGACTGAGAAAGAATTAGAACTAGAAGACATAAAAATTATAAATGAATACCCAGATGTATTTGGTGAAGTCATAGGTGTTCCAGAAAATAGACAAGTAGAATTTCAAATAAGGCTAATCCCTGGAGCAAGTCCAATCATCAAGAAACCTACTAGGATGGGTCCTAAAGAGTTAGTGGAGTTGAAACATCAGTTGGAAGAACTGGAGTAGAAAGGCTTCATAAGGCCTAGTAGTTCAAACTGGGGTTCTCCAGTTGTATTTGTGAAGAAGCATGATGGTACTTTGAGAATGTGCATTGATTACAGGGAATTAAACAAAGTCACCATTAAAAACAAATACCCACTCCCCAGAATTGATAATCTATTTGATCAATTGAATGGAGCAAAGATCTTCTCAAGGCTAGATTTAGCCTCTGGGTTTCATCAGATGAAGGTAGAGGAAGAAAGTATTAAGTATACTGCCTTCAACACAAGGTATGGATTATATGAATTTTTGGTGATGCCTTTTGGATTGAGAAATGCACCATCATATTTTGTAGATTTAATGAATAGAACATTTAGAGATTTTCTAGACAAATTTGTGGTTGTCTTTATTGATGACATATTAGTGTATTCAAAATCAGAAGAAGATCATGCAAAACACTTGCATCTGGTTTTGTCTAGACTGAGGGCACATGATTTAAAGGCCAAATTCTCTAAATGTACATTTTGGCAGAAGGAAGTAAATTTTTTGGGGCACATTGTATCACAACAAGGGGTTAGTGTGGACCCAAATAAGGTGATGGCAGTGCAATCTTGGAGTAGACCCAAATCAATGACTGAGGTGAGATCATTTTTGGGAATGGCAGGCTACTATAGAAGGTTTATAAAAGACTTTGCAAGAATAGCCATCCCATTGACCAAGTTAACTAAAAAGGAGCAACCATATGTGTGGACAGAGAAGTGTGAGCAAGCTTTTTCATCACTAAAGAAGGCACTGGTGGAAGCTCCACTCTTGCAGGTTCCAGAGGGTAATGAAGGATTAGTAGTTTACACAGATGCTAGTGGGTCTGGATTAGGGGCAGTGCTTATGCAACATGGTAGAGTCATAGCATATGCATCAAGGCAACTCAAGCCAAATGAAACTAGGTATGCTACACATGACTTAGAACTAGCTACTGTAGTATATGCATTGAAACTATGGAGACATTACTTATTAGGTGCTAAGTTTGAATTGTTTACAGATCACAAGCCACTTAAATATTTGTTTTCCCAAAAAGACTTGAACATGAGGCAACATAGGTGGGTAGAATTCCTAGCTGCCTATGATCTTGATATATTATACACCCCAGGAAAAGCTAATAAAATGGCAGATGCATTGAGTAGGCATCAAGCAAAAGTGGCAAGCTTAATGATGAGTGAATTCAAGGATTTGACAATCCTCAGTGAAGTAGAAATAAAAGTAGAAAGTAGAGTAGCAGATAAGGCACACAGTGATATGATTGAATATGGTAAACTAAGCCTCATTTCCTTAAGGTCAACTCTGGTTGATAAAATAGGACAAATGCAGGATCAAGACACAAATTTAAAAGAGAAGAAAGATATGATGTCACAAGGCATGACAGTAGAGACTTATGAAGTAGATGATAAAGGATACTTAAGGAAAAAAGGGAAGCTCTGTCTGCCAAATGTAGAGGAACTGAAGCAAGAAGTTATGGATGAGCATCACAAAACAAAATATACTATCCATCCAGGTGGTACAAAAATGTACCATGATCTCAAGAGAAATTACTAGTGGCCAGGAATGAAAGGAGCAGTGGCAAGATATGTGGCAAATTGTTTAACATGCCAACAAGTTAAGGCAGATTACCAAAGACCCTCGGGTTTACTGCAACCTTTGGAAGTGCCTACCTGGAAGTGGGAAAGCATTTCAATGGATTTTGTGGATGGTTTGCCAAGAACAAGAAGGGGAAATGATAGTATTTGGGTAGTGGTTGATAGACTCACAAAAACAGCACACTTCATCCCAATAAGTTCAAAAAGAAATGCTCACAAGCTAGCTCAATTGTTTGTGAAGGAGATAGTGAGATTGCATGGCATCCCCAAGACTATCATTAGTGATAGAGATACTTTGTTTACTTCAAGGTTTTGGAGTAGCTTTCAAGAAGCTATGGGGACAGAACTAAGCCTAAGCACAGCCTACCACCCACAAACAGATGGGCAAACTGAGATTGTTAATAAAGTTTTAGAAGATTTGCTGAGAGCATGCATACTTGATTTTGGAGGCAACTGGGAGGATCATATTTATTTAGCTGAGTTTGCTTATAATAATAGCTACCAGTCCACCATAGGAATGGCTCCATTTGAGGCTTTGTATGGAAAGCCTTGTTTATCTCCTGCATGTTGGATGGAAGCTGGTGAAAGGGTGTTGCTTGGACCAGACCATGTAAAAGAAACTTCTGCAAGAATTGAACTAGTGAGGCAAAGAATGAGAGTAGCTCAAGAGAGACAGAAAGCCTATGCAGATAAAAGAAGAAGGCCAGTAGAATTTGAGGTGGGAGACTATGTGTTTCTCAAAGTTTCACCAATGAGGAAAATATTGAGATTTGGCAAAGCAAGGAAACTGTCACCAAGGTATGTAGGACCATATGAAATTGTTCAAAGAATAGGGACTTTAGCTTATAGGTTGAAGTTACCAGAGGAATTGAGCAAAATACATAATGTATTTCATGTATCCCAATTGAGAAAATGGGTGCATGATAAAGAGTCCATTCTTGAATCTCCTACACATGTTGAAATTCAAGAAAATCTGGTTTATAAAAAGGAACCAGTGGGCATTGTGACTAGAGAAGAAAAGAAACTGAGAAATAAAATAATTAAACTAGTTAAAATCCAATGGAGTTTGGATGGGAATGATTGCACTTGGGAGGCTGAAGAGAGGATGAAGGATAAGTATCCTAATCTGTTTTCTGCTTAAAGGTATGTTTAAAAATTCATGATGAGACCCTAAAATTATTTATGTATGTTTGATTGATTTAGAATGAATGAATTTCTGAAATTTCATTCAATGGGGATTATGCTTTGTATACATTTGGATGGAAATGTATGAGAGAATAATTGTGGGACACAATACCTTTTTCGGGGGAGAGTATGTGAAGACCCAAAAATTTTTGAGAATAAAAATTACTCTAAAATAAATACAAGAATGAATAAAGTAAATAAGAATGGGGAGAAAAATAGCTTGATAATAAATATCAGAAGTGAGTGAAGAAATTATGCAAGGAATAAATGTTTTTATACAGTGATAAAAGGAAAATGATTAAGTATAAAATAAATTCAAAAATTCACATGATTTGAGTAGGTGTGAATATTGTATAGAAAGAATATATACATATGATCAGAGAAGTATGGGATGTTAATAATAAAAACCCTTTTGATAATTAAGTTGCATAGAAATCAGTTAAGAAATATTTATGAGTGAGAATGTATTTTTGAAATAAATATCAAAAAGGGAATAAATATTTCAATAAATAATAAGAAGAAAAATAACTAAGGTATGAATGAGTTTTAAATACACATATCTTATGAATACTATAAATTTATATGGCCAGAAAAATATTTGGGTAGTAAAATAATTTCATTTGATAATTAAAATGCATACCAACTAGTCAAGTAATATTTATGGGTATGAATGCATTTTTAAAATAAATCAAGATAGATGATAAAAATTTGTTAGCTAAAAATCAAGCTTACAAAAGAAATGAGAAAAAGAAATATAAGGCTGAGTCACATAATAATAATGTGCAAGGAAATCATGCAAATAGCATGTGCATAGAAAAGCAATGAGGCAACTGTTTTACTGAAAATGGAAACCAAGAGAAAATGGCACTTTTATCCATAAATATGCATACATGAATCTCTGAGTAAGGTAAGGATAGAATGGGTTTTTCCTCCATTTAAACCCTAACAGAGTGATTTAAATCAGGGGAGGGACAACAATTGTCCAGGAGAGAAAACAAAAATTAAAATAAAATAAACTCACATTGCCTTCAGACCTGAGCATTCCCGGAGAGGAGCAAAGGAAGGTGAGTGATTAATCAATCTCAAGAGGCTAAGGCATTAAGACCCAAGTTAAGGGCAGCCATTTTATTTTTGTGCTTGATCAACTTGTTTTTCTCTGAATAGATGAATGCTGAGAATGGTTGGTGTATTGATAAATCTTTGGTTGATGCTTTGATTTGTTTTGTTTGATTGTTTGATAAGAATATATAATGCCATGATCTCTGATATGGATCCAGTACCTTAAACCATCAGTTAGTAAATATGTTTAGTAAGACAAATACATTTTATTATGAAGTAGGGTATTACTGGAAAATAAGCTAGGCAGTGTGAATAAAGGAGGTTCATGCTTATGTCTAGGTTGTTTTAAATTTGAGATGAACAATGCAATAAATTATTTATGTGCTGATTTGTTCAGATCTAAAGCTAAAATGTTTTATAGGTTTTTCTCTAAAACCTTACCCTATGTTCACAATAGAATTTAGTATAAGAATTTTTATATGATTCAGCTGGATTTGTTTAAGAGATCATGACATTCTCGAATATAGGAGATGTGCAAATGATAAAACAATTTTTGAATGAGACAACTGGAAAAATGAAATAAAGCATTATTTTCATTAATGAAAGTATGGTCAGTTGAAATCCCTAAGAGAGTCTAACTCTCTCTGATTTAGGGAAAAAAAGAAAGAAAGAATGTAAAAGCAATTTTCAAGAGTTAATAAATCTTTCAGGAATAAGAAATGAGACTGGTCACTAGATTATAAAACTAATCTAGGAGAGAAGCCTTGATCTATTCATCATAAGGAGTATGATGGGTATGTGCATGACTTGTTTTAGTCCTATAGGCCTTTGTGCAGGGGTTAACAGAATTGAGTCCCTTGCAATGCACACATGGTGTTCAATGGCAAAGAGATATGACCAAATTAAATTAATAAATCAAGATTTAGAGCTGAGCTGTGGAATTAAAATGAGTTAATTCCATAAGAGTATGTGTACATGTATACTGTATTGAATGATTGAATGGTTGCTTGTGTGCATGAGTGTAGTAAGAGCTTAGATATATATATATATATATATATATATATATATATATATATATATATATACCCAGTTACATTATAAATCCAAATTGCATTTAGCATATTATTACTCTGCACAACAATTTAAAAATGATAAGTTATTATATTTTGATTTCACTCATACCAGAATCATATTTCTGACCCTATTTGTTGCTTTGTAACATCTGGGGTGTCTCATTTTTATTGAGGCAGCTCTAGATGTTGCTGCAGGAAAGGAAGCATAAGAAACTTGTATGCATGGACAGTTGAAGATTTACTTGCATTAGAATGTTTAAGAAGTTTGGCTGAAGTGTTGTAATAATTAGACCAGGCCAAAAATATTATTATGTTTAAGTATTTTCTGGATTGATATGTGTTTGCTTTGTTTTTCTGAGAAGAGAACATGTAAGAATTTTAGTATTATATATAAATATGCATATGTGGGTTTCTGATTTAAGTAGCTGATTTGCATAGTCTCTGGTGAAGTATGATATAGGAGATCATGCCATGTAATTTGATATGTGATCATGTCTCCTTGGCAATGTCTGATGAATCCTTAAAATGGTAGAGCAGAAATAATCATAGGAAGAAAGGAATATAGCACAATCATTGAATCTTGTAAAGGATGAGTTGAACCAAAACTGGGCTAACCAGAAATACATGAATATGACTTATAATTGATATAAGTACATAGTTAACCTGAAATGAAATTTATAACTTTAGTCTAGGTATTTCAATTACAGTAGAAGTTGTATTGCTCTGTGAAGTAGATCCATATATATATTTTGGTAAAACTTGTAGGTCTCACTGCACCATGCTTCACACATTTTATTACTTAAATACAAGACCCAAGTCTGAGTACATTTGATCATGATCAACCTGAGGCTATTATAAATGACTTGCAGTCCTGTTTGTAATAGGAAAAACCATCACCACACAACTCTTTAGACACTTCCACATGTTGTTTAGAATACTTCAGTTGTTTACTTGATAAGTTCACCTGAGAATTGTGTATTAATTTGGTTTGCAACATGGCTTCAACTATCTTGTCTTCAATCATATGTTAAGTCCTAGATTTGTACATGTGTTTGCATATATACTCTGCCTAAATACATTGTTCCTCTGCTTGAACCTCAATCCAGTTTAAGATCTGATCATTCATAGGAACCTTGTTCAACATATAAATCAGAACATGAATACCCTTACCTGACACAAAAATTGTTAGAACATGAATTATAAATCCCGGGCTAACTTATCATGAGTAAGTTATCTTAGACACCCTAATATGTAGCATAGAATCTAGTAGTGGCTAATTACAAAATCCCAGAATCTGAATCTTCTGCTTGAAAAATTCAGGGATCAAATAATCTGAGGATTAAAACAAGAAAATAAGAAAAATGGAGTATTTGATTTTATAATCAAGCTTGAGCTTTAAAAAAATGAATAGAAAAGGCTATGTGACACCATATCTCTGGAATATAAGAGATTAGGTGTGATTGGATTTCTTTGTCAATTTAAATTACTCTGATAGACAAAGAGCCATATATATATCTTCATATATATATATGAATCAAGTTAATTTTATATACTAATATTTTTATATTGGTAAAATAAGGAATCCTGGAAAAATTAAATTAAGAGAAGTGGTCCATTGAAGTATGTATATATATATATATATACATACACAAAAAAAATCTTAACAGGAAATTCTCTAAAATACTTGGGGAAAAGAAGTGGGTCACTTCACAACGGCAAATATCATCGACTTTGAATTTTGCAGGAGTAATAAAGTTATGAAGAGTAAGAAAGCTTCAAAAAATTTGTCCTAAAGAACAAATGCTTCTTTCATATGGGGGAGGAAAAATGTTAGCCATAAAATTAACTCAAAGGCAAAAGTATGAAAGAAGGTTAATGAGAGTGAGGTTTCGATGAAGTCACATGCATAGGTTTCGATAGAGGTCATCAGAAGATGTTTCGAAGGTATTAAGAAGGTTCTGAAGGACTCGAAGGCGCCAACTGCTCTTATAGTGTGAAGGCTTTCGATCAAGATGGAAACAGGAGTACCCTTCCGCCATTTTCAACCTTTCGACACGGATAAATAAGCAAGGACAGCATCGAAACCCACTTTCGAAGGCAATGGATGATAATCTCCCACTTACGCGCTAAACCTTTCAAATCTGAACGTTTCGCCCTTATCATAACCCTTTCGAAAGCATTGACAAGCCTTTCAAACCGGTCAAGGCCGATAATATTAGGGAAAGGTTCTGCCTCAATTCTCAGTCATGCATTCGAAGGCTACCCAACATCATCGAAACCATTAGTATTTCAATATCTGCAAAACTGGTATGAGCAACCAATCATCGGAGTCAGATGCCTCTATCTTATTTCAGTAGCAACAAGACAACATGAGAGAAAAGGCGCGCTTGAAAACCTTTCAACGGCGTTGAAAAGGTGTTAAGAAGGAAGCAGTGCTTCAAGTTCAACAAAGGCGAAAGAACCTTTCCACTCAGTCGAAAGGTCTGAGGGAAGATAAAGGAAGCGCAAGAGTAGACCAAAGAGCGCAAAAAAGATGCCTTTCGATAGCCTCGAAAGGAGTCACGGCCTATCGACTAAGTCGAAAGGGTTATAGCGGCATATAAAGAAGGCTCCCTTCGACCGAGTCGGAAGCATAGGCACGGAAGGGGGCTAACCTGCATCTATAAATAAGACCCAAGGGGTCCAGTTTTGGGGATCGAATTCTGAAATCCTGAATTCGTTTCTTCTACTTTACTCTCTTAATTGCAATTAAGTCTAATAAAAACCCTAAATCAAATTAGGGAAAAAGCTCTATTTCTTATAACTCATTTTGGATTATTAATAAAGGAGTGATGGCTTGTTCAATAAGGAATTTGATGACGAGGAAGATCATTTAGATCATTAGCTAGTCTAATGATCAATTGCACATGATTCTAACCTTTTCTCTCAATCTCTTTTTGTTTATGAAATGCATAGGATCGACATGGGGATCTTTGGTCAAAACACGCCATCATCGGAACCTACATTTAACACCAGAAATAAAAATGATGATGGGGTTTCGACCATGATGAATTATGAAACCGAGGAATACCCAGGTCGATCTTATACAAGAAAATCAAAGTGATCCTTAGACAATCATAAGCTATAACCATTTCGAAAGAGTGGAACCCCTTCCGACACAATCGAAAGGGGTGCTTCGAAGGGGATTTCAGTTTATGATTGACTAACAACTATTAAGAGAGGAACTCATTTGAAAGGGTCTATCCACAGATGTATATGCAACTCTTTTGAAAGGGTTCCAAATCAAAAGTAATGAAGCTATGAAGTCGAAAGCAACTGTGACATATTAATGAAATATGCGTCTCTTTCAACATGATCGAAAGGACCAAAAAGGTACCTTTCGAAATGATCGAAATGAATGAAAAGCTAAAAGGATCAATTGCTTTAGATCCACTCAAATGAAAGGATTCAAACATATGCTGTCTCTCTAGACTAATTCCATGAAACCTTTTGACTAAGTCAACCCAGTTGAAAGGTGAAGATAGCTCTTTAGACCCTTTCGATCAAGCCAACCGGGTCGAAAAGATGTTCAATCTTCTTAAACCATTTCCACTTTGACAATCTGGTCGAAAGGTATGCTTTGAAGGAAGAGATCCTCCCATCAACATGGATTCATTTGAGTTGAACTACCTTTCACGTGGCATCGGGAATGTTGACAAGTTTTCTTGTTAACAAACAATAATAGTTAATCTTCAACATTTTTTTTATAAATACTAAAAATTTATTTCCAAAACTTTATTGATAAAAATTAAAATCAATTTCAAACCATATTAATATTGTTAATAATTAACTTTCCAAGATATTTAAAATATCGATAAACAATTTTTAGACCATATTATTATTAATAAACAACTTTTAAATTTAAATATATTTCCTTGATAAAAATCTATACTTAATCCAACATGATCATCTCCATATTTATAAACCATATTTATAAATCTTTTCCCATTTATAAAACTTCCTTTCATAAAAATTCCTTCATTTATGAACCCATTTATACCTTTATTCCTTTATAAATCCTGCTTATTTATAAAACCCCATCCAAAGCATAATTCCAACCGTTTTAACCTTGTTTCAATAGGTATAAATTTCTTTTATAAATCTCCTTCAATTTATAAAATATCATTTGTAAATTTCAATTCTTACCTTCACCTTAAATTTCCAAAATAGATTCAATTATTCTAAAATATCATTACTCATCTTATAATAAATCCACCACTTGATTTATTTCACCAATTTGTTAAATGATAATAATTCCCATTCGATTTATAACATCGTTTATAAATCCATACTTTTATTAACAAAATACGATTTTACAAACCTTTTCTTCTTTTGTAAAATATCACTTTTATAAATTTAGCTTATTTATAAATTTCACCTTTATAAATAAATTACAATACATATACCTATATATATATATATAATGGTTACTAATATTTATATAAAAATATTTCTATTTTATTTTAAGACCATATCCTTTTACTTTAAAAGTCTAACTTAATTTTCAGATTTTAAAAATCTTTACTCTCAGTTTTTAAAACTCTATTTAAAATGTTTTATAAAACTATTAAATTATAATATCCACAAAAATCATATTTTTATTTTAGAAAAATTATTTAAAATATGAATGATTTCAAATCACTTAAAATTTCTTTTTAAATCAAATCAATATTTTATAGTATTTTTAAAATATTAAAATTGAGGCCTAGTGCTACCAAAGCACTAAATAAACAAAATCGTGTATGTGTCATCATTTATAACACCCAACATATCATATATCAATTTATATGAAAATAAATCAACTGCGAGAGGAATCCCACCGGATCTCGCCAACATGTCCCCCTGCATCACATACTGTATATCATCACAAAAATATAAATCAACCGCTTCGAGGTGAGATTCGTATACAAAGGTCATTCACTCTTACACACGAACATAATAGGGTCTCATCCGCTCCAATAGGCGGGAATATATCCAACTAACAATATAATTAAGTATATTATCCAAACAATCAATAACGATTAGAAATAAATATCCAAACATCCAATGGATAATTTTTTATCGGCTAAAAGTATTTCTGGTTAACCAAAAAGGTGATATTAACTCACTTTGATTTTCAATAGTCACCAAAATGTTTCATTTTGAATTATAATTGAACGAACGTCCAATTTTAACCCAAAATTCCAACTAGGTCCGAATCCATCCAATCCAACTTCATAGCGTAGTCTTCATTGATACGATCGCAACGCGACTCGTCGTCCTCGAAACGGACCTCGTATGAATTCAATATGAATAGAATTAATCAAATGTAATTAACTTAAAATAATTAAAGTTTTAAAGTTAACCTTACCTATCTCCCTCTCCTTCACGCACGAAGAACCTAGGCTATCACGACTTCGTTTTTTTCTTCATTTAACCACTGTTCGCATTCTGACCAACTGCCACTGACCACCCTACGCCAGTGCGTGCGTCACCGCCGCCACCTCGTCGCCTGCACCCAACCGTTGTGCCTCCGCCTCCACGCCATCAGCCATTATGCGCGCGCGCTCGCCAATCTCGAAATTGCAAAACCAATAACTATCGTGACTTTGCCCTACCGTGCGCCTCTACCCAGCGAGTCGTAGCCCTCCATCGCCGCACCTGGCCTCGCATGCTCGCTCGCTATTCTTTTTTTAAACGTTTTGAATCCATCTGCATACGCGGCTAAATAATTTGAAAGGGAGGCATGGGATTTGAGACATAAGGGTATGGTTTAGTACGGCCAGGGTATGGGAGAAGTATGGTTGGCTAAGAAATATATAGTTTTTATTTAATTTTAAATTATTATCTTTAAATGTCCAAAAATCTCAAACCCCAAACGAGGCGTGCCACCTTGCGTTCTATATGTTATACCTCTATTAAGAACACAATGGAACTGGTTCCGAGGCCTAATTCGATCATATGTAGAAGACAGCTTTTCAACCCCAATTATATCATAAAATTTTTGAATTTAATTTCTATGCATTTTGATCTCGCACGACCCAACGATACGTCCAATCGCTACGAAATTCAACGACATATTATAATCACTATTACAGACCCAATGAAACTGGTTTCGTCAAAATTCGAGACAGTGCCCCAGAAGGCTATTTTTATTCATTAATTAAAATGAGTAATTTCAAAAATCAGTTAAATCACTTTTAAATCAAATTTAAAAGTTTACTATCTTCATTTTTGTTCAAATATAATTTAATTCAACTTTTGAAATCGTCTTTATCCATATTGAATTCAAGATTCAATTTTTTTGTATAAAACAATTTCAAATATTAAATTTAACAATTTAATTATCCAATAAATTGCTATATTTGAAATTCAAGTTCTTTAGCCTATAAAATTAACTTTTTAAAATTTAAAATCATTTAAATATTCAAAATTCAAATGACTAAATTTCTAGGTTGTTACAACAGAGATTACATTTCCCATGGAAACCACCAAGCCTCTTAAAATTAATCTTTCATTAATTAATTCTCTTTCTAAAATATTTAATTCAAAACACCTTTATAAAGGATATTTTTACAAACCTCTTATAATTCTTTCAATACTTGGAAAACATATATGTACTTATCCCAAAGGTAATAAGTATACTTACAAAACTGTTCACTTTCAAACTTGGAAGCTTTTCCATATACTTATATAATGATGTAAGTATATTCACATAACATTTAAGAAAGATTTCTTATTTTAAAATCATATTAAAATGGTCAACCCAAATGTCATTAAATAGAGATATTAATAACCCAAGGCACTATTCCCTTCTATAAAGCTCTTTTATTTATAAATATATCCTTTATAAATCTCCAAATCCCTTAATAAAACTTCTTTTATAAATCTCCAAGTTTATTTATAAAACTCTATTTATAAATCTTCAAAATTATTTATAAAACTCTTTAATAAATATCCAAAATTATTTATAAAACTCTTTTTATAAACATCTAAAATCTTTTATAAAACACATTTTATAAATATCCTTATTTATAACAACACTTCTTAAATAAACTTTAATCAATAAAGTTCCTTTGATAAACAATCAATAATTTAAAACACCTTTAACAACCAAGTTATTATTTAAACATTTTTCGTTTAATTATCTTTAAACCTCATTCAAAATAATAACTTTATAATATCATTAGTAATATATTAAATTAACTTTAAATAATATTATTATACTAATAATTTAACTTCAAAACAATATCAACAAATTAATTAATTAACTTTAAAAAAAATTAATACAAAAATTAATTAATTTCAAAACATTATTAATATAATAATTAACTATTTTCAAAACAATATTGATATAAAAATTAATTATTTAAACTTTAAAACAATACGAATATAGTAATTAATTAACTTTTAAATAATATTAATAAGATAATTAATTAACCTTTAAAACATTTTTAATAAATAATAATTAATTTTAAAACCTTATTAATAAATAATAATCATCTTTAAAATAATATTGATTCCATGATTAACTTTTCAAATTTAGAAAGAGGCTTAGCGATCACTATGGTACTTAAACAAGTTACCATTTATTTTGTTTAAATTTTCCAAGTTATAATACTTGGTATTTACACAGACAAATATATGTGTAAATTAAATTCATAATTAACAATCAATTTTTAATACAACATTTAACCAAAATTAATCAATTGGTATACACATAAGTGTCTACACTAATGCAATAGCAGAACTATGTTTATTTCTGCGAAATAGATGTCCAAATTTGACATATCATATTAATTATAGCAAAATGGCGATTTATTCTACTAAATAGTTATCAAATAAATTTAATTAGCTAAACGGTGTTTTATTCCGCTAAATAGGTGCCCAAATTATTCTATTCAATTTACTTAACATAATTGTGTTTATTTGGCCAAATAGATGTCACCAAAAGGTGTAATTAATTTAACAACGTTATTATTTAAAATAACGTAATTAATTTTAATCCATGTTAATAAATACTTTTAATATCACCAAATCTAACACTAAGCTACACTAAAATGTTAAACTTGACTGTAGAGTCCAACATAAAAATTTGCTAGACAATTGGATTTCGTATGAACAAGCTATTATATTCCAAATTAACGAACTAATATATAATTGAACAAAACTAAAATTTTAGCTTCCCTTAAATAGCTTAGAGCCAAGCCCAAAACCAAAATCCTACCGCCTTGCTATTGTAGCTTTCCTCCTCCCTCCTAAACTTACGTTTTCCCCATTCCTTCAATTCGAACACCTGCTCCCTAACACGACCATGCACCGCCATCTTTGCCCACTGCTCGATGATCTGACCTCACCCATGAACTTGCATTGCTATACTCGACTTATTGCATCACTTCACCTTGCCTCTATCCCCTCCGGTCGAATTTCGACCTCAAATTCAAAACACATATATCACCTGGGAATAAACACGAACACAGAAATGTGCCATCCCCTGCCGCTTTGATCAACTATAGGCACCACTGCCTACTCAATCGCAACCCTAACACCCAAACCTATCTTCTGGCCTAGCCGAGGTTTGACTCCAATGGTCCTTTTTGCCGCCTTTTCTCAAAATCCAAACCCAAGAACCAAAGTCCCTCAAAACCCTAAAACCACCTCGCACCAACATCTCAGACCACCGCATCCTCCTCACTAACACCAAAGCCCCATCGCCTCCCAAGCTCGCTCCATGTAACGACCCGAAATTTTCGACCCCGAAATTCGACACTAATACGTTCACTATAGAAGTGCCGAGCAATCGAACGCCGGAAATTCCAGATTGTTAGGGTAAAGAAGAAAAGAGGTAGAAGAAGAAACATAAAAAAACAAAACACAGAATCTCACATTCGCAGCGGATCAAAATATAATATCAAATAACAGCATTTACACAAGAAAACCTGTAACTGCCTATTTACAGACAATATATCAGAGTACAACCATTCATAAATAAACTGGACAGTTATAACAACTTGTCCCAGACTACTATCAATACAATCTCAAATACACGGCGGAATATACTCCATACGTTTCTGCCATCCAGCTCGTCTCCTGAACTCCAGAACGTCCTAACCTGGAAATCTGTAATACTCGGTCTGACCCGAGCATTACATTAAAGTAACACCCGAGTCAGGCTGGAAACCAGCGTGAGTAAACCCATTCTACTGATACTACTGACACTCGTGAACATGCACACGCGATCGCCGTCGCTCCGGTCATTGCTGCCATCCCCAGCACGTCGGCGACTACCCCTCCTCAGATTCCGACCACCCAGAACTTCGAATCGATCCCAAAATCGAAAACGAGCTATACGAGTACCCACTGGAACCCATCGATCAACCAAAACCACCCCGTATCGCCACCTGTGACCATGCCAGTCCACCCAAACCTTTGCCTCCGACCCACGCATCGATTCCCCCTGGTGCGGTCGCTCCCGATCCACCATCGACGACGAAAAAGCCTCGTCTTTGTCATCGACCAAAATAGGTCGTCGAACCCTAGTTCGACGACGTTCGGCCACAATAGTCACTGATAAATTCCACTATCATTTTTCTGATGATCTCCAGACCTCCAGCCACCTCCAGCATCAATCACGACCCAACTTCCTTCGCCGATCGTCGGCAATCGACGAAAATACGAATATCGATCAACTCTAAATTCCTCCACATATACCATATTAAAAATAATGATTTGATTTTTGAAATTCATCATTTTGCAATTCAAATCTGATTGTAAAATCAAAACAATAATCCCCGACCTTTGATTTTTGACATATTTTTTATTATTACTGTGATTTATCATTTATAAATAAGTACTCAACAAACATACTTGAATTTATTTTTAAAATTGTATTACATTGTTACTATCATTTTTCATTTAGAGATCGTAACCAGAAAAGGATTGGAAAAAAAGATATTGATTTTAGAACTTATTTTTAGCCCGTGAAAACAAAACAGGGGGATGTTCATCAATATACAGGCATGCACATAGATATATATCATAATTATATACATGCAAACATTTCTTCAATCCTTCTTTAATCAGTTATCACATACTGGATAAATATTTATTATCAGAATTATTTGTTCAACTTATAAATCGGTGTTTCAATAGTTAAGATCGGTTAATTATCCAATTACCAAACGTCCAAAAATCCGGGTTATTACACTCCAGCTCCAACCGCCTCGACCCAAACCCCTCCGATCATCGAAAAACGATTTTATATCCAAAATCAAAATTTTTAACAAATTCGAACAAACCAAGAAGCTAAAAATCTTGAAGCTCTCACTAAAAATCATATTTTTCTAAGACGAACACACTAGTGCAACCTATTCATCAATTCATGTTAGTTGAATCATTGCCAAAACCAACCTACTTACTGAAATATACCTCTCTCTCCCCACATACTTCACGAAAATTTCAAAACTATTTTTAAAGTAAACTAGAGAGGTAAACAAACACTTTTCATGTTGGAATCATTTACAGATATTGATTGTGTTGAGAGGAAGGGATTTTTGAAAGGGAAGGAGAAGCTTATTTTCTTGATTTTCGAAATTTACAAAGATGAATAAATGAAGAAGAAGAAGATGCCTGGTCATATAATGTGTGTGTGTATCTATAGAACCAATCCCCTACAACTAAGCTAATTAACAGAAATTCATAAATAAAGCTCAAATCAAAGGGGGATAGGGTGGACAAAGGTAACAAAGGCTCTGGTAGGGTGGAAAGGGAGATAAATGTGGCTACACTATTTTAATTGAAGGAAAAGGGGCTGTGTTTACTAGATTTAAAAAGTTAGTTTGCGGTTCTCAGACACACAATATTGTGTCCACATACGAGCCACGAATGACATAAAATAAAAGATGATCGCATATAGATATGTGACGCGATTATAAAGAATAATAAAATACACCGATTATCAAGTTATGTTAAATTTCATAAATGCCAATGTTTGCTGTAAAACACGTGATATGAAAATTCAATTATTTTCCAAATTAAAACTTATGGAAAAATTCTATAAATTAAATTAAAAATACGTCATTAAAAATCAAGAAGTTATTTGAAACATAGCTTTTATTGTATATTAAATTCAAATTTGAATATGTAAATAAATTAAATATTCAAATTTTGAAGACTCAAAAATTATGGGTCGTTACATTCTCCCCCCTAAAAAGAATTTCGTCCCAGAATACCACATGAACACCCAAGACTATACATAAGTCAGCATGATGTTTATAGATCATTCATATATAAAATCTGATTCGGTCACTACTCGAATGCACAACTCCACTTCTGACTTACATCACTCACCTAATTTGCTAGTGTGGACTTTGATCAAGCTTCTTAATTAGAAACCTCTATTCTCCTTACATTGCCATAAACTATGATAGAAAACTATTGGTTCCACATTAAGGACCCTTATGAAGTGTTCTCCCTCAAAAATTGAGTGATAGATCCTTATTCGAAATGGTGTGAAACACCTCAAGTCATGTACTCGAATCTTGGATCGAAAACTATATGGGAAAGGGAAATGATCTACGTACAACCTACATACTCATCTAAAGGTTCTTACTTAACCAATTACTTTTAACTCTCCTAAAAATATTTGTGACAATATTTCACAAAATTCCAACTTAGGTTCAGCATTTTAAAATGACACAACTTTATTTATAGAACACTTTTCATAAAATCATTTTAATTTATTAATTTGTATAATTCTATCCTACATCCTAAGAGTATATACAAAACATCAGATTTTTAATTCTATTCACATTTAACTATATAGATGTATATCCAAAATAATTTTGGGTCTTGAAACCGAGTTGACCAATACAACATCTTTACCTTTTTGGTCTGGTAAGTAGCTAAGAAGAGTAGGATGTTGGTACCCAAACTCCATCCTAGAGTCTACTTTTCTTTAGAGATTCTGAGGTAAAAAAAATTATTAGCCGGCCCAATAACATCAAATAATTTTTAACCTTCTAAGTGTTTAAACCAAAAGATTGTATAATAAAACCAAGTTTATTAAAACTTCTTATTAAATTAATTTAATTTTAACTTCATTAATTAAGCCATTTTAAATTAAGATACCTTTATATTTTGGAAACTTAAGAGTCAAATACCTGGATTTTTATATCTAAAATATTTTGAAATGATACTATATATATTTTAATCCATAATATATATATATATATTGCTTGAGTAGTCCAAAAATGAAACCAAGGAATTGGGTACTTCCAAATAGTATTATATATTCCCTTACTAAGAAGAGTAATGCTAAAGAGAAGTGTCTACCATCCGGGAACATCTCGTGTCCATTTTTAGCTACTGTCGAGCCATTCAAAATAGTTAATTTAAAACACTTTTTCTTTTTGAATCTTTTAAAAAAAATACCATATATATCTCCACCTATATAATTTCAACGAAATATCTAATTCCAAATTGCTTTGGATTCATTCGGATTCGAACTCGTTCTGGCTGTATAATGCTAAAGAGAATCTAAGTGCACTACAACGTTTGATCGTCACTTTGAAGATTATTCCGATCATCACAAAACAAATCAGGACTCATTCCCCGAACCAAACCAAAGAAAACACATCTTTCTATAAAATTTTGTTTTCGAAGTATATAGACTTAATAATACTTTTATATAACTATTTCTACTATTTCCAAAATCATTTGAAACAATAAGGTACATATTTACTTAAAAATAAATCCCATTTTGGATCATTTCTATCCATAAAATATCTTCAAATAATACTATTATAATTTCCCTCAAACCTTGAAAACCATTTTCCAAAAACAGCGAGATTTAAATTCTCAAATTCCTTTTATTTATAAAACACATTTGTATAAATAAAATTTATAAAATCACTCCTTTTAAAGGAAATCATTTCTCAAATATTTAGTACGAAAATATTCAAGCTTCATTTTTAACAAACAACATTTATCAAAACCTAATTTTTATATAAAACCTAAAATATTTATTTCAAAATATTCTAAATTTCTTTTGATAAATAACTTTTAGCAAAACCAAATTTTTACCCACATTATCAATGAATGCCTTATAGTCAAATTGTGAAACTGAATTCAAAAGGTGTTCATTTTAATATTCCCAAAATTCGTATCTACCTAAACTAGGTTTCAAAAAGGAAGATTCTAGATAGATCAAACAAACAATAGTCAATGCTCAAACTGGACGAGTATGAATAACTAAATCCTAAATGATGACTGAATCTTATCACTTCCTAACAAGCAACCACATCAAAAATAACTATACTGATTTTCAGAAAATTTTCTTTATATATAAAATATACTCCTAGCTAAAATTATTTCATTTACCAGACTAAAACAATATTGTGTCGATTTGGCCTTGTTTAAGAGTCTTGAAATCCCTATCGATAACGTTGGCCAAATGCGTCGACCACGACCAAAAATTCAAACTTAGCAAATTAAACAACATAATACAAAACATTTTTATGAAAATAATAAATACGCGCTCTTATATACACACACACACACACTCAAACTCATTTTATGATATTACTAATCGCATCTCTGATGAGTTACTCACTCTAGGGCATTACTAACCCAATCTATAATGAGTTTACCCCATCAAGGCCTGGATGTTCGCTTAACCTAAGCTCTGACACTAACTTAATGACCAGGCTTTCTTACACCTAAAGACGATACTTAATACATCCTCAATATTCTGGTGCCGATCGTTTAAGTGCCAAAAAGGTAGACTGTTGGGGTGAGAAAAATAGAAGATAGAATATAATCACACATTGTGACGAGAAATATATAATATACACAAGATCTTTACAGAAGAAATCAACTTTATTATATACATAACATCAGAGTACACCAACCTATTATCAGCATGTATAGTTATAACAGCCTGTCCTATAACGACCGCCTCCTTGCACCGAAAGACGAGCCATTAATGGTAGAAGAAAAGAAAGATAAGAAGAAACTACGCAATCATAGAATCTCAACACGAATCAGAATAACATATAATAGATATCGTAGGATATTACATTGCCATTTCCATAATAATAATACATCAGAGTCATTGCATTACAACCTTCAAAAAGACAGTTATAACTACCTATCCATACAAAATACATAGATCATACATAAACACAGCGGAATAAGATAATGACTAGCTAATGATGAAGCCACTTGTCTAGCTCCTTCAAAATGATTCCGTAAGAAACCTACATCACTTAGCTACTCATACAAATTTGAGTACCCAAGAGTTTTAGGGAAAAAAAATACAACTCCAGGTCAGACATGGGTCTAGTGTGAGTAAACTCAAACAACTTAACTCTTACTTTTATAAAACAATTTGGAAAAAAATCAAAGATATCTCATAAGACCACGTTGGACATAAACACAAACGAGTTTTTACCTTATAATAAACAAAACATTTTATATAGAAATCAAGTGATATTATCATAATGCCTAGTGTTTTTCAAGTAAATAATTCACATAGCCGAAATTGTTACATTAATTAAATTCCAACATAATAGGTATACAACTAAGACCAAAGGCACTTATTGGGAAATGGATTCCATACATGACCAGGTAAAGAGCTATCTTCCGAAGGTGCACCTCTAGATACAATACACGTGGGGTCTGACAAGAACATCTTGTACCCCTACTACACAAAACCGGCTACCACTTGACTAGTAGTACCTAATACATCACCACCATGGTTGGGATCGACAACCGTATTGGAGCATACAAAAATGGGTCAAATATCGATTCTAGATATGGTGATGACATGCCCTGATGGGCGTGACCCATATAGTCCTACTACATACCCTGTTTTGGTTATTTTCGTTTGATGAGGCCCGAGGCTACATTTAACTTTATTTATCATTTCTACTTGGAATGCTAACATTTACTTCCAGATGTTGACACAATGTCAGCATTCATCCATACAAAGTTGTTCAAGAGATGAACGAACCGAAGGCACTGTTTCTGCTACACCCATTTTGGAATCACCCTCAGAGTTAGTAGCAAATAGCCCTTGCACTTCAATGTCTTCATCTTGGACCTTGCCTTTACTACTTCCAATTCAAATGATTAGATTTGTTCCAAGTGGTTTTCGGATTAATATCCAATCCTGGTCTCTCCAAACCAACCCTCGATAATTTCAAATGGTCAAGTTGTTTATAGTGGCCCATCCAACTATCAGGGTGTAAAGATTTACATATGGACATACATTCCATATTCTTAGATTATCATGACCCGCTTATTGAAATTAAGCCCCTTGTATTCATCACGATCCCAAAGTGCGGTGTTTATGATAAGTACAAGCCGACTTACTTTCAACAAAACGTGTCAATGTTTATTACAACTACTTTAATTCATTTGGCTACTTAATAACATGGACAAGAGATCCTTGGTTTTAAAAAAAAATTACTTAAACAAGAAAGTTGGTTAAAAATAATAACCGATAGAGTTTTAAATGAAACTTTTAACATAAATAAACTTTAATTAAATCATAAGTTTAAAACTCAATTAAACTTTAGTTAATCTTAATTAAATCAAAATTAAACATTAATAACTCTAATTTTATCTATAATTAAACCTTAATTAAACTTTTATTAAACAACATTTATTTAAGAAATTAAACCCTAATTAAGTGGATAACTAACCTTTAATTAAATAAAAAATATTAAATAATTAACTCTAGTTAAATAATTAATTAAAGAAAATACTTGATTAAATAAAACTTAATTAATTTTTCTCTTAAAAAATCATTATTTTATACTTAATTAAAAATAATTAACTTAGTTAATATTTCTTAAACTTTAATCACTTAACCTAATTAATTAATTAATTAATAATTACCCTAATTAATAAATTAAATAATTAAATTGTTAAATAATTAAAACTTAAACTTTCGACTTACTTAATTATTTTGAAAAGAGTTTTCAAAAACAATACAAAAGAAAATACTTTAAAACTTGAAATCACGAAATTTCGCGAACTGCATCCATAGCGACTATCGCTACAAGCGTAGCTCGCTAGAATTGATTTCTATGTTGAAATCTCACTTAACTCTAGCTACCACATGTTTGAAAACACAATGTAAGAGTTTTGAAAATTAAAAAAAAGGTGAAATCTTCGAAAACATTTTCAAAAATCTAGAACTAGAAAAGAACTTTCGTGTTCAAATCGGATCTCAAGTCCCTTGTGACTTTTTAAAGCACTAGTTGTCACAACCTTCTCACAACATACTTCATTTTGTTTCATAAGCAACACTACCATCATATCATAAATCAATATTACATATCCAAACTTATCATCATATTATCCAAATCACAAATCTATACCAAACAAACAACTTGCAATCATATATCATCCAACAACATGATATTTCAACACGACAAACACTACAATTTCACAAGATATAGATCATTAAAACAAGTTGTTTTCTTTTCCAAAAATATTAGTTTTACTAACCGAATACCAACATGATTCTCTCAAGAATACGGAAAAGTCCAACATAGCTTTGAGGAAACTTCCCAGCTTTTGCAACTCTAACAGTTCCTCTTATTAGGGAAATTTTATGAACATTAAATCTCCAACCACAAATTCCAAATCTCTTTGCCTCTTATCCACATTACTTTAGGTGATCTTGTGCCTCCTCCATCCTTTTCTTAATCATTACAACCTTCTCTATAGCCTCTCGAATCATGTCTGGTCCAAGAACTAATCTATCTCCTGTCTCAACCCAACATACTAGTGACTTGCAGGTCTTCCATATAGGGCTTCATACGGTGCCATTCTGATGCTTGCTTGGAAGCTAAAATCATAGAAGAACTCAACCTAATGTAAATGATCCTCTCATGATCAACCAAAATCCAGAATACATGCTCTCAAGAGATCCTCTAGAATCTGATTCACCCGCTCTGTCTGCCCTTCTATTTAGGGATGATATGTTGTACTTAAGCTTAACCTTATTACAAGGGTTGTTTGCAATGCTTCCCAAAATTGACTAGTAAATATGGGGTCTCGATCACTTACAATACTCATAGGAACTCCGTGCAACCTGACAATCCCTCTCATAAAAATTTCAGCTAAAGAAGCAGCGATCTTCCATGGTTTTACCGGGATAAAATGTGCGCTCTTTGTTAGTCGATCCATGATAACCCATACTCCTTCATTTCCTTTTCTGGTTCTGGGAAAACCATCAATAAAATCCATTGATATCATTTCCTACCAATTAGGTAGGTTGTAATAACACGGCTGTCTTTTGATGATCACCTTTGATTTGTTGACAGCACGAACACCTACTAACAAAGATAGAGACATCCGTCTTCATTCCCTTCCACCAGAATATCCGCTTCATATCCTTATGCATCTTTGAGAAACCTAGATGGATACTCAACTTAAAATAATGGCACTCTGACAAAACTTCTTGCCTAAGACCGTTGACATTTGGTACACAGATCCATCCATTCATCCTTAAAACTCCTTGGTTATCAATCTTAAAACTTGTACACCGCCACAACTCAACCTCCTTGATGATCACCACTAAGCTTCTGTCCTATCTTTGCTCGCTCGCGATTCTTTCTAGGAGAGTCGGGGTAACTTTCAAAAAAGTCAGAACTGCATTCCTGCTTAAGGCATCCGCCACTACATTAGCCTAACGTATAAAGAATATCCAAGTCATAAGCCGCCAGAAAAGGATTTATGATCCATGAAGAGCTCGAATTTTTCACCTAATTAAAGAAAGAAAACATACTTCTAAAATCTCTAAAGATCAGAAAGAAACTAAGTGGAATAGAAGGATCTATACCTAGCAAGTAGTGTCTCCATATTTTCAATGCAAAGACAACAGCTAGCAACTCCAGATCATGCATAGCATATTTCTTCTCATGAGGGTTCAATTGCCTGCTTGCATATGCAATCAATCTACTGTGATGGCCCACCATTTTGGACTATTCAAGTTGACAATAAACCACACATGTCTGACTCAAACAGCCCAAAAGAATAGATTATCAATGGGGTTTTATTCTAAATAAATAAGATACAGAAGAATAAAAATATAGAATCTCGCAGCGGAATGATAAAAATATAATAATTATATAAACAGTTCATGAAGCTGTTTAAAATATACAATAAATTCACTTTACAATATTATCATAGTTATACATTTAACAGATATAATAAAGTAAAGCAGTTGATTAATATTAATAATACGGTCTTTGTTTGTACCAAAATTGGGCACAATACTCTTCGGATGTGTTTGAAGAGATAAAATAAAGAATATAAATGGAAAAAGAGGATAAAATAAAGAGTGGTTCGACGTATGGCCTACGTCCACTATGAAATGATTGACTTTTTTTATTTTTGCTTGCCGGTTACAATGAGTTACAACAGTAAAATTCGAGTACAATGGTGATTTCGGCAGAGTCAGGATGTAGAAGAGCCAAAAGTCCCTTTTCAGTAGGTCCTGGGATGCTATTTATAGGCGTAGGCTGTAAATATTCCGTTCAGATCTCGGAAGACCTCTTCTCTCACGTTGGTGGGCCCACACGATCGATCCCTGGCCGTTTGGAGTCAATCCGTGATCGATACGAACGCAATTCATATCGATTGGGATTTAGTCCAATCGAGTTGGGATCGATCATGAACATTCCTGAAGATGTACGCAAGCTCCTGTGAAAATTTGGTGGCATTTGGACTTGTAGATTTTGAGTTGTGATCGATGCAAGTTTGGATTTTTCGAAGGCTACTGAGTTCGCATCGCTCCACTTCGCATAGATCTATTCGTATCGCTTCTGGGCACGTGCTTGCTAGTTGACATGGTGCTCGCTTTTAGGATCGATCCACTTTTTATGTCGAGCGACCGAGTCCCTCACTTGAATGCGCCCTGTTCGTATCCATCCATTGTTTTCCCATTCGTATCGCTCCTGTACTTCACTTTGCATTGCTTCACATATACATTGCTTCGTATCCATGGGCGTTGCTTCATTCGTATCGATGATTTGAAGGCGTTTCGTATCGATCTCTGCCTGAGCTCTTCGAATCGCTTCCTTCAATGGTACGCCTCGTATCGATAGGTCAACTGATCGATACAAGTTGAGTTGGGGTGATCGATACGAAACGTGACTTGCTGATGGATACAAAATAAAGCAACACGATGGATACGAACATAAGTGTACGTGATGGATACGTAGCATCATGCACTCGATGGATTCGAACAAGATCGATACGAAGGAGGTTGATTCTCTAGATGGATACGAATTGAGGCTTGCGGACCGATGGATATGAAAGGGATTTACGCGAACTGATGGATACAAATGAGTTAATTCTCTTGGCTTACATCGATCATATCTTGAGCATATGAACTCGGATTGACTTGAAATTTGGAACGTTGGCTCCCGTGACTTTTATTGTCGTGTCATGTGAATTGTAGCTCGATCCGGACTTAGGAAAGGTTTACCAGCACCCATAGTGAACCTGTGTATAACCGTTTTCCGGGATGAACTATCTTTGATTTCCAGTCAACTTCTTGGTGTCACGGCTTTGCCAAAAGGCGAGATTACATTTGCCCACCAAAGTACGTCTTGTGAGGACATGACATGCTTTGAAATGCTGCAATCTTCATTCTAAAAAGTTCTATCTGACTTGTTGAACGGTTGTTGTCTTTTCGTCGAAAGATATAACCTTTGACCGACCTTCAGTAATATAAATAATGAATTGTTGATTGCCAATTGTTGTACTGCGCACTGTTGTAATTGAGTGTTGAATGATGGAAAACTGTTGTTTGTTGTCGTAATTGTCATCAGTTGAGCACTCAATTCCTGTGAATTCTTTAAAAATTTGGATGTTAGTTTGTCATACATGTATGCATGTTAGTCTGACCTTCGCTAACGTTCGCGAGTCGTTGTCAGTTTTCTTGCATCGAATTCCGTATTGATCCTCTCCTGAATCGATGTGAAATTCGGGTTGTAACAACGCATGCCGGTTGTTTTGGAGTTTCTCTTCGCATCGATCCTCTCCTAGATTGAGTCTAAATGTCTGAATGTATGCCTCGAATCGATCCGATGAAATCCTCACCGATGGATACGAAATGAACGTTTCGTATCGATGGAGTCACGTGGCTCCAGTGCAACCTGGCTGCTCCTTTCGTATTGATGCGCCTTCATGGATTCAAATACTTCACATGAGCTCTATCTCTGATACTTTGTGTCACTTGTCGTATGGATTCGAATTGCTTCACCTCGGATCGGCTGTGAATGGATACGATGGTAGTTACCGAGCCGATGGCCAATGGATACGAACAGGTCATTTCGTATCGGTTAAGGTGTACATCTCTTCATTCAACCTGTTCATACTGGGAGACAAATCGACATCTACCCTCCATATATATACGCGATTTTATACTTAGAAACATTTTACTTGCTCATTTTTCCTTCAGCCTTCGTCTCGATATAGAGACCGAGAAAAAGAACTGTTCGTCTCCAAATTGATAAAACTCATTAACTCCTCGAACCGACTGCTTAAGCTAGGTAATTAACCAACCAAAACCACTCTAAAATGATGAGACTCGAGTTCTCGTGCCATTCCTCCCATACTCGCGGCCGATTCTGGTGATGTTGATACCGGAGTTATGCCGAAGCAAGGTTGAGAAAGAAGTACTGTCGTTCAAGCAGCTTGGGGAAGAAGGAGGGTAGATGGATATGAAGGCGGTGTTCGTGTCGTTCGAGGAAAAGCGATCCATGTCGATCTAAGAATAACTGGAGTTCGTACCGATCAACAATAGTGGAGATTCGTATCGAAAAAAGGGGGGAGCGACTTTGTATCGATAGGAGATGGTGGGAGTTCGCATCGATCCGGAGTGATCGGTATGAAAAGCTAGCCGTATGATCGATACGAAGCAGCGGCCCTGTTGATCGATACGAAGATGAAAAGCTTCCTGATCGATACGAACTGGAATTTTGTGAGATCGATGCGAAATCCCTTTCTCCCTGGCCGATACGAATGGAGCCTCCGATGATCAATCCAAGTCTTGGATACGAAAATTTTGAATAATCAAACACTTAACTCCGACGAGCTTTAGCCTTGCATAATTGAACTTAACTGTTTCACTGCACATTCGACTGCCTTTCGAAGCTCGTCGATGGAACTGTAACTTGATCGAATTTAACAAACTTTAACTCGGATCGGTCTCTAAAGTCTGGATGGCATGGTTGTGATAGTCAGCGATGACGGTCACTCCAATTGAATTCCGAAGTCTTGTCATTTGAACACTTCTCAAATTCTGTAGAATCTTTTAAGTATTAAGTAGCACTGCACTACACAACACATTCACGCACTTCACACTAGGGAACACATGGACTTATTATCATCTAATGATGGTTTTTACTGAGTTAATTAGTTATGGAACCCTGGAGTTCTCAGCAGCAGGAAATTCAAAGTTCATCTTCTCCGAAAATAGAGATCCCAGCCATTACAGCCGACGTTATAGGTCCAGCTCCGGATGAGCTGCCAGGAGCAACTTTTATCGCGAATCCCTAAGATTCTATGCCATCCAATATCTCTGAAGATATGTTGGGGCGAATATTCCAAAGACATGGTCTACCATTAGACGACGTTCTACTTCCTGGACCAAATGATATGCCACACACTCCCCTAGAAGGATTCACAGCCTTTAATCGACATTCGTGCACAGCGGGAACACTTCCTCCATTCAACCAGTATATTCGAGAAGTGTTGGCTTTCTTTAGAATCGCTCCATCACAATTACATCTAAATGGATATGCACTACTGAACAGTCTATTCATTGTTTTCATGGAACATCTCTTTCGACCCTCGACTCCGGAGGAAATCAGATACTTGTTTAATGTCAAGAGTCGGGGAGACAATCCTTTATTCACGTTTCTAGAGGCAGTTAGGAATTTCCAAGTGGTTAAGGGATCCTAGACCAGGCTTAGCTACTTTAAGTCAGAGTGGTACTATGTCTGATGCCCCCAGGGTTTGGCAGTCGGTGGCTAGTCAGACGTAAGTGCTGCAATTTTCCCAGTAGCTAACGAGATAGTCATAACTGACATTGAAACTAATATCTTCTTTCCTTTACAGCCGCAATTCCGCATCCCGAAGGTTCTCACTTTAAATAAATAGTACGGATTCTTCATGAAGTGCCGGGCGAGATGAGAGAAATGGACTCAGTGCTTACCGATAGAAACTTGAGAATTGTTGGGCTAATCGATCAAAACCAGAGCGTAAGACTTGAGGGACTGCTTAGGGCAGCCCCGGCGAGACGGGTGAAGCATAAAGCGCCCGGGGTTTTAATAACCGAGGAGGGCGATAAAGAAAATACGCCCACTGACGACGAACCCGTAGCCGGACCTCCTGACAGTTTTCAGGATTTAGAGGGAAGGAGGAAAGGTAAGGCAGTAGCACATAAGCGTCATAAGTCTTTGAGATGGAAATATGTAGTCGTGTCCTTGCCAGCCTCCGGTGTTAGAATTTCGGAGGCTCCTCCCTCGCAAATAGAGAATCCTTTCGAAGGGCTCGTTGACATTCCAATTCCGGACTATGTGTCGCTTCAACACGACATCAAATTGGAAGGGCTTCAAAGTGTCTTAGATTTAAGCAAGTCACTTCCTACAAGTGTGGCCGACATATCCGGTTGGTCGGGAGGTTTAACACATGCATACATACACTTCACGGCACTACATGATTTCTAATCATAAGTTATTCATTTCTGGAGATTATTGATTCTGCTTTTCTTTCCATTTTACAGATACGATGACTAGGCGGGATTCTATGCTAGGAAGCCTTCGCTCTACACGCCAGTCATCCAGTTCATACTACGAGTCCCGCAGAAGGGAAGCTGATAGAGACCGTGATCGCGGTTATTCCAGCTAGGAACGTTATGAGAGGGAGAGGGATAGAGATCGAGAATACAGACATCGATCCCGATCACGTTCTCCACCTCCTCGAGCTCCAACACTACCCTCCGGTCACGGGAAACAACCCTTGGAGCTTCCATGCCAAAAACCATCTTCTCAACCTCCCAACTCTGATTCACAGTGCCATAGAACCGAGGCTGAAACTCCTACTATCATTGAACAAGCGGTCACCGAGCCCATTAGAGAAGGAGCGATCAGAATCGCCCAGTTGAAAAAAGACTTCCCAAGCATCTGTTCTGACGGCTTCATCTTCCCTCCGCATTTAAAGAGAATCCTAGTTGAGGCGGAACAAACTATGCATGATTATATCCATGATGTTTACAACCAATATAGGGAGTGGACGAAGACTGCGGATAAAGCATCAGCGATGGCCTTTGAGTGGGCAAAAATAATCGAGAAGTTAGAAACCGATATCGCTCAAAAGGACCGTATAATACAAGTGCTTAACAATGAGGCCGAATCTTCCAGGAAGTCGGAAATAAAGGCCACTAAGAAAGCCGATGAGGAAAATCGGTCCATGGAAAGGATGCAACAGACGCCTTTTGCTTTAGTTGAGGAGATGGGCCATCGAAACACAACTGTTACGGCCGAAAGGGATGCTGCGCTGAAGGAGCTTGAGGATCTTAAGGCCAAATTTTCCGAAATCGTCAAGGAAAAAGATGATACGAACAAAGCCGCCCAGGAGGCGTGTAAACAAGTTGTAGCACTCCGGGATGAGAGAGATGCGGCAACACTTAAGATTCAGGAGGCCGAGGCCAGGATTGAGGATGAAGTAAAAGTGGCAGAGGCCAGGTTAAAGACTGACATCGAAGATCTTCTCGTCACATATAATGCTAACATCCTAAAACACTGAAACCTTACCTGGCTTGATAGCTATCCCTCTCACTTGTATAACGCTTGGGTCTGATTGGTGGAAGATGAAAAAGCCGAACGACAAGCGGAATCAGTCGATGAGTTCGAGCTTGAGAACCGGGTGTTGAGTGAAGATGAAAGAAAAGTTCTCCATGATATCACGATCACATATGAAAAGGAGAAACTTGGCACTCAGCATTCGAAAGCTGGAGAGGGTTCTGGTGTTGAGCACCACGATGCGGGTTTTGAAATTCTTGTGCCAACTCAGCCTAAATTTATATATGCGGTTGATCCTCGGTCTATTCCTGCATATATTCATGATCAACCGCGATTATCTCTAGTTCGTGAGTATGTCTTTGAAGCTGTTCCGCCACCCGCGAGCCAAACTGAGAAAGGTATTCTAAACATTCCTAGTGCTGATTCAGTGTGGGAAGCGTTACTTGAAGCAATCACTAATAACTTTTTCTTTATCTCTATTTAGTGATAGGAGCTTCATCTGCCATGCCTCCTGCAACCCAAGAGTTGCATCACGAGAAGAAAGCTATCATAATGGAAGCGACCACGACAACAGCTACTGCACCTACGGATGGGGTACAAGGGAGCACACTTACTTTCGATGAACAGATGATGGAGGAACTTCTCGGACATCACAGTGACCCCTTTGCTGATCTGCCGTTTGTCATGAGTGGAGGCGCACCAGTGACCAGCTCCTCGGGCCCAACTGCTAACTTTCCCAGTGATGCTCAAACGATTCACGAAGAGGAAATACTAGCTAAAATCAACCCCGAGATGGAAGCAGCTGCGCGGAGCAGTGGCTTTGGAGGCGGAATGGTGGGACCTGGCCCATCCCCTTTACGAATGATTTCCTTTGGTGGCACAGTCATCGACACAAGTGTGCCTCCTCAACCTACTAACATTGATCCTATCCCTCCGACTCCGCCTTCAGGAAGCATTCCAATCCATGTGAGTTCGGAGGAGGAAGTTAACATAACGCCCCAGACTGGAGATTAGCCGCCAGAAGGCAAAGGCTCAAAGAGAAAGCCAAGCGGCAAATCCAGCGGGTCAACACCGAAGAAGAAGCCGAGAAAAAAGAAAGAATAGATATCTCTTTTCGGCTCATTTTTGGTAAATAGATAAGAATCTACTTTTGCTTTCTGTAGGCCATGTATAGATGCGGGCTCGGCTCCCGCTAGTAGGATTTTTGGTATAATTTTGTACTTCTCTTTTTCTTTCAAAGAATAGTTGAAATAAAATTTCATTTTGTTTCTAGATCAGTTTGCGTTCATTTGTTAAAGTGCTCCGGCGCTTGAACTTCCATTCAATATACTTTGTGGAGTTTTAGTCTTTGAATTGGACCCGGGTTTAGTTGCTAAATTCCGGAGCTACGGCTTCGGGTCGCGATCGAGCGTTAAGTCGAGTTCCGATATTGCACTATCTCAATCAGTGGCTGGCACTTAAGTTCTGCCCCCAGCTCCGGGGATAGGTTGAAAAGATTGATTAACAATCATTGTTTTTCTTTAACACATCGAGCTTAACTTTGCTGAAGCGAGACTGAAACAAGACGAGTTAAGGTGGTCAAATCACACTCGCTCATCTATCGATGCTCGCATCCACACTCTGGGGATTGCGCTCATAGATCAGCGGTCTGTCACACCTGCACAAGGTTTGGAGATACGTTCGCTCTCCGGGGACTTAAATTATTTTATGGGTGGCCAGTCACACCCGTTTGACATTCAGAACTTCGTCCGCACTCTAGGGACTTAGATTGATTCGTGGGTGGTCGTTTAACACCCAGCTTGTGTTCATACTCCAATCTACACTCTGGGAATTCAGAGTTAGTCAATGTTTATACTCCGGTTCGCACTCTGAGAATCTGGAGTTAGTTGATGGGTGGTCAATCACTCTCAATTGGTATTTATGTTTATACTACAGTTCCCACTTCGGGAATCCAGAGTTGGCCGAAAGATGGTCAGTCACATCTGTTTAGGCCTTAGGATTTGGTTCGCACTCCAGGAATGACGGATCTATCAGGATCGTGGATGGTCGACTCACATCCACCTTGAGTTAATAAGTGAGGTCGTTAAATGGACAGGTCCATCCTCCTCGAACTTGGTTTGAATACGGGCGAAGTAGTTAAATGGACGGATCCACCCTCTTTGAAACCGTGTTTATAAGTTTATACTCCAGTTTGCACTCTGGGAATCTAGAGTTAGTTAGAGGATTGTCGTGTATCAATCATTTTTTGGCTTCAGTGTGATGGCTTGTCCCCGAGCTCGGGTTTCACTTAGTGAGTGACCGGTGACATCACAGTCACTCCCTATTTGAATAAATCCCACCGTATGGTGGAACTTAGCTCTCCGTGCATAGTGATGGTCATATGACGCATTTCAAAAAATCACAGCTCTGGCTCGAAGAAATTGCATTTTATTGCTGAAATAAGAAAATATGGCAAAGTCACTTGCCTTATTACAAATTCAAATTTCAAAATGCATAAACAAATTGCAAATGAAAAGCAGACCGAATAAAAAAACAGAGCCTGTTATGTGTAGTAGCAATGAAGACTCTCGATGTTCCAGGCTCTCGGCAAAGTAAGACCGTCAACGGTTGATAATTTAAATGTGCCATCTCCGAGCTTTTGTTCGATGACACACGGCCCTTCCCATGTTGGCTTCATATTTGAAGGAACCGGATAAATTCTCTTGAGGACGAGATCGTCGAGTTCAAAGGTTCGGGGTCGGACCTTGGCATTGTACAATCGGGCGGCTCGACTTTGGTATGTGGCTGCCCTCAAATCAGCCTCTTCTCGCTTCTCATCCAATAAATCCATAGATTCGGCAAGTAATATAGCATTTGTTTTCGGATCATAATAAGTCACACGATGAGAAGGTACTTCCATCTCGACTGGAATAACGGCTTCTGAGCCGTAAGAAAGAGAGAAAGGAGTGTGGCCGGTCATGGATTTATGGGTTGTCCGATAAGCCCATAAAGCCGTAGGAAGTTCATCGACCCATTTGCCCCCGACCTTTTCCAGTCATTTCTTCAGAATAGACTTTATAACTTTATTAACAGCTTCAACCTATCCATTCGCTTGAGGGTGTGCAATTGCGGAGAACTTCTTCTGGATGTGGAACCGTTGACAGAAATTATTAAATTCAACACTGTCGAATTGGGCTCCGTTGTCTGTGACGATGGTATGTGGAAGATCAAATCGGCAGATAATGTTGCGCACTACAAAGTTGATCACTTTCTTTGTCGTGATTGTAGCAAGGGGTTCAGCTTCCGCCCACTTGGTAAAGCAATCAATTGCGATGATGGCATACTTCGCACCACCTTTGGCTAGAGGTAGAGGCCAATAATTTCAAAGCCCCATACTACAAACAGCCATGGACTAACCATCTGAGTTATTTCAGTAGGTGGGGCTCTTGGAATTCGAGCGTGCTTCCGACATCTGTCACATTTTCTGGCATAATCCGATGCATTGCGATTTACAGTGGGCCAATAGTATCCATATCAGAGCACTTTTTTGGCAAGAGCCTGCCCCCGGTGTGATCGCCACATTCTCCTTCGTGTACATCATGCAATACTCATTTGATCTCATCGTGAGCGATACACCGGAGTAAAGGAACAGAGTTTCCTCTTCTATACATGACTCCATTCTGGATAGTGAATCGTGAAGCTTTTCGAAGAACTTGTCTCTTTCAACTCTTGCACTCTAGCAGGGTCCCATGCTCGAGATAGTTTCTGAACGAAGTCATCCGTGACTCCTTATAGGGAATGACCTCACATACCCAATCTGTTTCCATCTTATCGATGCTCGGGAAAGATAATGTTTCCACCGGAATGATTCCCAATTATTGTGCCTCACCTGTACTAGCTAACTTTGCTAATGAGTTGGCTTTCTGATTGCGCTCTCAGGGTATACAATAAATGGCATAATAATCAAACTGATTCGATATCTCCTGGACCCGAGCTAGGTAAGCAGCCAGCCTTCGGTCTTTGGCCTGGTACTCCCCCCGAACTTGACACACGACCAACTGCGAATCACAATAAATCTCCAGAGCAATAATTCTTAAATCCCTGGCAAGTCTTAATCCAGCAAGTATGGCTTCATATTCGGCTTCACTGTTGGTCACACGAAAATCGAACTTCAAAGCATAGCATATAGATCGGCCTTCAGGAGTTTCAGTACAACTCCCGCGCCTGAGCAACGGTCATTTGATGCACCATCAGTATGCAACTTCCAAATATACTTGGGAGATTCACTGGTTTCAGGCAAGTCCTCCGGGATAGTGAATTCAACGGTGAAGTCTGCTAGGACTTGTCCTTGGATAGCTTGCCTTGGAGTGTAGGTAGTGTCAAACTAACTTAGCTTGATATTCCACTTAAGTAACCTACCAGACGTCTCAGGCCACGTAAGGACCTGTCGTAACGGCCGGTCGGTGTAAACAGTGATAGGATGAGCCTAGAAATACGGATAGAGCTACCTTGAGGCAATGATAAGATAATAAGCCAACTTCTCCAGCTTCAGATAATTTCTCTCTGCTCCTGTTAGTCGTGTCTTCCTCCAAAATTAGGGTAGCACTGATTGCGTTTTCTGACACCGCCAAGTAGATGTATAATCTCTCATGATTAATGGGCTTCGATATAATATGTGGTGTGGAGAGGTGTTGAATTAGTGCTCGGAATGCATCCTCACATTCCTTAGTCCATTCAAAGTTTCGTTTCCCTTTTCTGATTAGACGGAAGAAGGGAATGCATTTGTCAGTGGATTTTGAAATGAACCTGCTCAGTGCTGCTACTTTCCCGTTGAGGCTCTGGACCTTCTTTATAGTTCTTGGGGTCTCAAGATTTATGATTGCCCAGATCTTTTCAAGATTTGCTTCGATTCCTCGAGCGTTGACGATAAATCCAAGGAACTTTCCAAAAGCGACCCCAAAGTGACACTTCAACGGGTTGAGTTTCATTCTGTACTCTTGGAGGATGTTGAACATCGATTCCAGGTCTTTGGTATGATCAATGAAGAATTGTGACTTCACAAGCATGTCGTCCACATATACCTCCATGGTTTTTTCGATCTGGTTGGCGAACATTTGATTAACTAATCGTTGGTAGGTTGCTCCAGCATTCTTGATACCAAATGGCATGACCTTGTAGCAGTAAAGTCCCAGATCGGTGATGAAGCTGGTATGCTCCTGATTGGCAAGTGCATGGGTATCTGATTGTAGCCAGAGTATGCATCCATGAAGGATAAGAGCTCATGTCTAGCTGTTGAGTCTACGAGCTGATCGATCTAGGGGAGTGGAAAACTGTCTTTAGGGCAAGCTTTATTCAAGTCTGAGTAATCAACGCATGTTCTCCATTTCCCGTTTGGCTTTCGGACAAGTACAGGATTTCACACCCACTCTGGATATAGTGCATCTCGGATAAACCCATTCGGTTTGAGCTTTTCTACCTCTTCTTTAAGGGCGGCATATCTCTCTGGGTCCATACCACGCCTTTTTTGCTTGACCGGGACATGCCGCGGGTTAATATTCAATGTGTGACTCGCAATGTCCGGGAGATTCCACACATGTCAGAATGTGTCTAGGCAAACATGTCGAGGTTTGCCCGGAGAAATTCAACCAATCCCTCCTGCATCTATTGGCCCGGCTGAGATCCAATCTTTATCATTTTAGAATCGTCATTATCGTCGATCGGAACATCGATCGTCAGCTCGACCGAGGAAGCTTGTCTGTCTTTACTTTCATGTTCACTTTCGGTATCTCTCGGGTCAAGATCCCTTGGGAATTGGCTGGGGTGCCCGGGCCTAGGCCCAGGCGTTAGCTATCAATTTTCCGCAAAGCGGACGCAGAGAGATTCCTCTACGCCCTTTCCTTTTTCCTTTCGCTGCGCCTCCCGCAGCTCAGCAACATAACAGGCTCGTCCAGCAACCTGGTCTCCCTGAACAACTCCGACTCCATTGTCGGTAGGGAATTTTAAAGTCAGACACCAAGGGCCAATGGCAGCCCTGAACTCGGCTAGGGCCGGTCGGCCCAAAAAAGCATTGTATGGCAAGTCTATGTCTAATACAACAAACTGTAATATCTGGACTCTCCGGCTTTCTGCAATTCCCAATTCCACTGGTAGCTCCACCATCCCAGTGGGTATAGTCGCACTTCCATTGAAGCCATGGATGCAGAACTGACAAGGCCTCAGATCTTTTGCTTCCATTTTCATTTGATCATAAGCTTGCTTAAACAATATATTTACTGAACTTCCACTGTCCACTAGGATCCTCTTCATCCAAGCAAGACCTATTTGAGCTGAAATGACAAGTGGATCAATGGTTGGGGCTTCGACTCTGTCGGCATCCTGGTCTCGAAACATAATGTCGTTAGTCATCATTTTTTTTTGTTTGGCCGGAGCCCCATCTTCCAAATTACTACAACATTCGAAGCCCGCATGCCTAATAGAGTTCCACGCTCCATTTCCCTCCAGCTCCGATCTGTTGGATGTGGACCACCAATAACAGTATTAATCACTAACCTCCCACTAGTACGAGCGGGTTCATCCTGTCTTGCCTAATTCGGCATATGGTTCTGATTTGATGGGCCCGCACCTCCTGATTGCGGCGCCCGCACAAACTGCTCCAACTTTCTCTCTCGTATCAACTTCTCAATAATATCTTGCAAATGACGACACTCATTCATGTTATGGCCATAACTATCATGAAATCTGCAAAACTTTCCTATCTGAATCTATTTTACCGATGACTGCTTCGTAGCAGGTTTCTTATACTGGATAGTATTGCAGGTCTGCAAGTACACATTCTCCAACGACGTATTCAAAGGGTTATAATTATCAAACATAGGAGCCCTAGGTCGCGGCTCAAGATTCTGATCCTGTTTCCTGTTTTGATTCCCATTGCCTTTCTGTTGATTCTGTTTGTTCTATATATTCAATTGTACCTTTCCGAACCCCCCCCCCCGGTTTGTTTAACAGCAACATTGCTCTGGATTCCTTCCACACTGGGTCCTGCATCATCCTTCTTCCTAGACTGTTTCGCATCCTCCCTTCTCAAGAACTGGGCTGCCTTGGAATAGAAACAGTCTAATGACGCAGGAGGTTTTCCGACCAACCAGTTGTCGAATTCAGAATCGGGATCGATCCCTTTAGTTAATGCCATCAAAATAGAGTGATCATTGGGATTACTAATCTCAGCACATGCACCGAGAAACCTCTCCAAATAACGTCTAAGTGTCTCTCCAGAAGCTTGAGTGACGCTACACAAGGTGTTAACATCTTTCGACCTTGTGACATGCATGCGGAACTGCTCAACAGAATTTGTGGCCAACTGATCAAAACACGAGATAGACCAAGGTGGTAAACGGGTAAACCACATAGTTGCTATGCCCCCTAGGGAAATCGGGAAACTTCGACACTTGACCGCATCATCAGCCCGTGCGACGTTCATTAACCATTCGTACTTTAAGATATGCTGATTAGGATCAGAGCTCCTTTCATAAACGGGTAGAGTTGGCATCCTGAATCACCGAGGTGGTTCAGCATAGAGTATATCATCAATGAAAGGGGTATGACTCTGGGAGATTCACCAGTCGTCGTTAGTAAGGCCCTGACTTTCGTGGGTCATTTGACGGATCATTGTCGGGATATCTGGCATCTGAACGTTTTGGGCATGCTGAGCCAAGGTGTGGTCGGGTTCCACATGCGAGGAGGGGCCGGTCGCGGTCGACGGTCAATGTCTTGCCTCCTTGGTTCTATGTCTTCAGGGACATAAGGCTCAGGAGTATGATTGCGTTGGCGGTGGGTCGGATCCGTTCGGTTCCGAGCATCGACTCCCAATTCAGTAGCAGTGGTAGCGCGGTTGTCGGTAATGTGATATGGGGCAGTACCTCCTCAGGAAGAGGGCCCAGTCTGATGGCTGGTTGACGGGCCAACTCTCGGTTGCCCAAGATTCAATGTGTGCTGATGCCCAGTGGCTTGTGTGTAACTTCCGTTCAGCCGTGGGCGTGTGGATCTATGGTTAAAGTCAGAAGAGGCTAAACTTTCAGTGGATGAATAGGAAGCCTGATCCCTTCTGGATCTCCTTCATCTTTGACAGTTTAGTTGATTGGTCAATTCTGCGTTAGCACAGAGTTGCTAAGTAAGTTGCTGGCGGCTTTGTGTCAGCTCTTGCATTAGCAATTGAAATTCTTCCCTGGTAACGAGGCCTTACGGATTTGAAGGTCCGGCAGCATCCTGATCGGTGGGAGATAGTTGCACGGGGTTTTGTCGGTCCCGTCCTTCTGGATCTACGGCAGTTGAAGTAGTCCTAGTGTGGACCATGATGGATAGCGAAGCTCTTTCCTAGACTTGGTGCAAATCTGAATAGGATGGAAGAACTTTAAACTTGAAATCTGGATCTTCTTTTTAGATTTACGCAATCCAATATTGATAGTAGATCCAATGAGCATGAGAAAAACTGGGATTTCTCAGTGAAAGAACCAAAGTGTTTGTACCAAAATTGGGCACAACACTCTTCGGATGTGTTTGAAGAGATAAAATGAAGAATATAAATGGAAAAGGAGGAAAATCTAACAAACACACCAATAATAAGCAAGAAAAACGCATAGAAACACACGGATTTAGAGTGGTTCGGCGTATGTCCTATGTCCACTATGAAATGATTGACTTTATTGATTTTTGCTTGCTGGTTACAACGAGTTACAACAGTAAAATTCGAGCACAATGGTGATTTTAGCAGAGTCTGGATGTAGAAGAGCCAAAAGTCCCTTTTCAGTAGGTCCTGGGCTGCTATTTATAGGCGTAGGCTACAAATATCCCGCTCAGATCTCGGAAGACCTCTTCTCTCACGTTGGTGGGCCCACACGATCGATCCTTGGCCGTTTGGAGTCGATTCGTGATCGATAGAACGCAATTTGTATCGATCGAGATTTATTCCAATCGAGTTGGGATCGATCATGAACATTCCTGAAGATGTACGCAAGCTCCTGTGAAAATTTGGTGGCATTTGGACTTGTAGATTTTGAGTTATGATCGACGCAAGTTTGGATTTTTCGAAGGCTGCTGAGTTCGCATCGTTCCACTTCGCATAGATCTGTTCGTATCACTTCTGGGCACGTGCTTGCTAGTTGACGTGGTGCTCGCCTTTTGGATTGATCCACTTTTTATGCCGAGCGACCGAGTCCATCACTTGAATGCGCCCTGTTCGTATCCATCCATTGTTTTCCCATTCGTATCGCTCCTGTACTTCACTTCGCATCGCTTCACATATACATTGCTTCGTATCCATGGGCGTTGCTTCATTCGTATCGATGATTTGAAGGCGCTTAGTATGGATCACTGCCTGCGCTCTTCAAATCGCTTCCTTCAATGGTACGCCTCGTATCGATAGGTCAACCGATCGATACGAGTTGAGTCAGGGTGATCGATACGAAACGTGACTTGCTGATGGATACGAACGAAAGCAACATAATGGATACGAATAGAAGTGTACGTAATGGATACGTAGTGTCATGCACTTGATGGATTCGAACAAGATCGATACGAAGGAGGCTGATTCCCTGGATGGATACGAATTGAGGCCTGCGGACCGATGGATACGAAAGGGATTTATGCAAACTGATGGATACTAATTAGTTGATTCTCTTCGCTTACATCGATCATATCTTGAGCATATGAACTCGGATTGACTTGAAATTTGGAACGTTGGCTCCCGTGACTTTGATTGTCGTGTCTTGTGAATTGTAGCTCGATCTGGACTTTGGCAAAGTTTACCAGTACCCATAGCGAACCTGTGTATAACCGTTTTCCCGGATGAATTGTCTTTGATTTCCAGTCAACTTCTTGGTGTCGCGGCCTTGCCAAAAGGCGGGATAACATTCTTCAAACTCCATCTTCATCTTCAAGAAATAATATCTTCAAACAGTGGAATACTCAGGCTGACCCGAGCATAATGAAAACAATACACTTGAGTCAGAACTAGAAATTCCTATGTAAATCAAATCAATATTACGTAAAATTTGAGTGTAACAACTTCAGAGATCTTCAAGGGATTTTCCATCTCCTATCAAGTGTACATTTTGAGTATAATAACTTTAGAGATGTTACAGGATTTTCCATCTCCTAATCAAAATTCGAAATACCAATTTAGCCCATTTTTGCTAAAATAAAACCAACGTGAGCATAATAAACTTTGAATTTATTTTAATTAAAGTGGGCTAAATTGGTATTTCGAATTTTGATTAGGAGATGAAAATCCCGTAACATCTCTTAAATTATTATACTCGTGTTGTACACTTGATAGGAGATGGAACATCCCGTGAACATCTCTGAAGTTGTTACACTGATATTTTACATAATATTAATTTGACTTACATAGGAATTTTTAGTTCTGACTCGAGTGTATTTTTTCATTATGCTCGGATCAGCCTGAGTATTTCAGTGTTTGAAGATATTATTTCTTGAAGATGAAGATGGAGTTTAAAGACCGTATTATTAATATTATTCCCCTGCGTTACTTTATTATATCTATTAAATGTATAACTCTGATGATATTGTAAAGTGAATTTATTTTATATTGTTAAACAGCTTCATGAACTGTTTGTGTAATTATTATATTTTTGTCATTCCGTTGCAAGATTCTATACTTTTATTCTTCTTTATCTAATTTCTTTAGAATAAAACCCCATTGATAATCTGTTCTTTTGGGCTGTTTGAGTCAGACATGCGTGGTTTATTATCGACATGAATCATCCAAAATGGCGGGTTGTCACACCTACCATGCTGCATCAGAACAACACCAACTCTCACTCCATATGCATTCGTATAAACCGTGAACCCACTATTCCCATCTGGAATAGCCAAAACCGGTGCACTGGTCAATATCTTCTTCACTTCCAAAAATGCCTCTTCACACCTTAAAGTCCAAATAAACTTCTCCCCTTCATAGTCAGCTTAATCAACTGGGAGGAAATCTTAGAATAATCCTGAATGAACTTCCTATATTATCCAACCAAACCTAAGAAACTACGAACCTCGGTAGGAGTCCGCGGTTGTTTCCATTCCTGAAGAGCCTCTACCTTCCCTGGATCCATTGAAATACCTTCTCCCATCACAATAAGTCCTAAGAATCTTACTTTCGATTTTCAAAAATGGCACTTAGAAAATTTCGCCTTCAAGACATGTCTCCTCAATGTCTCCAACACCACTTCTAAACGATGCTTATGCTCCTCCTCAGATTTGGAGTAGATAAGGATGTCATCGATGAATACTAACACAAATTTGTTAAGAATATCTCGAAAAACATGGTTCGTGAGATCTACGAAACATGCCGGTGCATTGGTTAGACGGAAAGGCATAACTAACCACTCAAAGAAACAATCAAGGCCTCTAAAAGCAATTAAGGGTATACTATCTTCAACAACCCTCAACTAATGGAATCTGGTAGCTAGATCCATTTGAGAAAATACTGTAGCTCTATGAAGTTGGTCAAAAAGATCATCGATGTGGGGTAAAGGATACTTGTTCCTAATGGTCAGCTTATTCAACTCCCTATAATCCACGTAAAACCTTAAAGATCCATTAGACTTAGCTGCAAACACTACAGCAAATTCCCAACTCGAACGGCTGGGTCTAATCAATCCTATCCTTAGCTGGTCCTAGGTTTCACTTACCAACTCCTCTCTCTCCCTCGGAGCCATTCTTCGCTTAGGTTGAACCACATATCTTGCACCAGGGACCAAATAAATGTGAAACTATATCTCTTGATGCGGGGGTAAACTTTTACCTTCTTTAAATACATCAGGAAAATTCTTAACAACTTCAATAGACCCTAAATCCTCCTAGGCTGCTTCAAGGGCATACAAGAAACTACACGTATGGATATTAGGTCCTTACATGATACCTTAGTTTTCCTTCCTATATCAGCCACTAAATATACACTTCTCTTATTATATTTTAAGACAACCTTATATTTTGATAACTAATCCATACCTAGAACAATGTAAAATCCTTTAAAGTCCAAGACATATAGGTCACAAGAGGAGTGATGAGAAAGGTAGGAAATTCGCACATTCTTACAAATCATATTCAAATGGGTTACCTCGCCTATGGGTTCGATGCACACATAGGGTTTTATACAATACTAGGAATAACATGAAATTTATCTACTAATTCACAAGAGATAAAACTATGAGAGGCACCAGTATCAAATAACGCTCGAACAAAAATACCATTAATCAGTAAGGTACCTTCAAGGACGCCTTTCCCCTTCATATCCGTTGAAGTAGACGGTTCATTCTTAATGGCGTGCACCTTGGGCTGCTGCATCTTCTTCATGAGTGGGTATTCCTTTGCCATATGCCTTGGCTGATGGTAATTAAAACAAAGAGTCATCGGGACCATCAAGGAGATAGGTCCACTTTGTTGTTGCTGTTGCTGCTACATTCCAGAATTCTTGCAAAATTTTACGATGTGGCCCTTCTGTGGACACTTATGGCAAACAAAATCCTTAAAACGATCCCCTTGAGCCCCACCGCTAGGCTTTCCCTTTCCTCGATCCTTCCAATTAGGATTAAACTTTCTTTTGTTAGAACCACTTCCATTGGTATTTCCACTAGGTGCTACTGGAATATGCTTCTTCTTTTCCAAGGCCTAGTACCTCAGAGCCATATCAACTAAATCCACAAAAGTACCTTTCACATAAGCAATCATTTCCTCATAGTCCCTCATACCCAAAACAAACATCTCATTCTTCTTTAATGGGGTGTTGATCAATTCCAGTCCAAAACAAGATAGGTTGTTGAACTACGTCTCATATTCTGCCACAGTTAGATCTCCCTGCTTCAACTCTATAAAGTTTTGGTACATCCTAGTCCTATCTGTTGTTGGTAAGAATTGGTCCTCAAAAACTTCTTTAAATCAGGCCTATGAAAACTCGTCTTCTAGAACATTTGCAGTAAGGGAGTCCTACCAAGTTGCTGCTCCCTCTTCCAGTTGCCATGTTGCTAAGAATCTTTTCCGTTCATTGAATAAACCAAGACCTTTGAAAATCTTTTCGCAAGACATCAACCAAGCTTGCACTTCCATGATAGACTAAGCTCCCTTAAATGGTTTTCCTCCAAGGTTGGTGTAATCCTTGCATAAGGTTGCGAAATTCACTCTTGGCTGCTATGGTGTTGCCTCTTCGGCAATCCGAACTCCCATAGGATTTGGGGTTCGACCATTTGTAGTCGTAGTGTACTTGTTCTCCTACCTCGTCTTCCTCTGTTACTCATGTCTTACTACCTGAACATAGTAAGATAATCTTAGAATACTTGGATGGGATAAATCTTGAAAGAAGAGTACTAATCAAACCTATCAAGCTGATCTATCTATCATATATATATATATATACACGAATAAAAATTACAAATACGCACTCTCGAAGTAGACCCTAACCCAAAGCCTAAGTATTTGCTCAACCTAGGCTCTGATACCAAAATTGTAATGACCGCCTTTATTGCACTGAAAGACAAACCATTAAGGGTAGAAGAAAAGAAATCTAAGAATGAACTACACAATCATAGAATCTCACCACGAATCAGAACTACATATAATAGATAACCTAGGATATTACATTGCCATTTCCATAATAATAATACATCAGGGTCATTACACTACAACCTTCAACTGGCCAGTTATAACTACCCGTCAATACAAAATACATAGATCATACATAAACATAGCGAAATACGATAATAACTGGCTAACGGTGAAGCTACCTGCACCGGCTCCTTCAAAATGCTTCCTTTAAGAAACTTGGATCACTGGGCTACTCATACAAATTTGAGTATCCAAGAGTTTTAGGAAAGGAAAATACAACTCCAGGTCAGACATGGGTCTGGTGTGAGTAAACTCAAACAACTTATTCTAACTTTTATGAAATGATTTGAAAAAAAATCAAAGGTATCTCGTAAGACAACTCGCACATAAACACGGACGGGTTTTTACCATATTATAACCAAAACAGTTTATATAGAAATCAAGTGATATTATCATAATGTCTTGGGTATTTCATGTAAATAATTCACATAGCCGAAATTGTTACATTAATTAAATTCCAGCATAATAGGTATACAACTAAGACCAAAGGCACTTATTGGGAAATGGATTCCATACATTACTAGGTAAGGAACTACCTTTCGAAGATGCACCTTTAGATAAAATACACTTGGGGTCCGACAAGAACACCTTGTACCCCTACTAGACAGAACCATCCTACCACTTGACTAGCAGTACCGAATACATCACCACCATGATTGGGATCAACAACCATACCAGAGCATACAAAAATGGGTCAAATATCAATTCTAGATATAGTGATGATATACCCTGATGGACGTGACCCATATAGCCCTGCCGCATACCCTATTTTGGTCATTTTTGGTTGATGAGGCCTGAGGCTACATTTAGCTTTATTTAGCATTTCCACTTAAAATGCTAACATTTCCTTCTATATGTTAACACAATGTCAACATTCATCCATACAGAGTCATTGAAGCGAGAAAGTTGCTATTGAAGCACTTTGAAATCCCTTAACTTCAATTTGTGTAATTTGGTTATTTATGAAAATATAATTATATAACTTGTTTTGGTTCTTCTCTGCACTTTTATAAGTGTTTTAGGCAGCAAAGAATTGGTTTGGAAAATGGTAGAAATTGTAGATAAATGTGGAAAAATTTATAGCAAAATAGTCGCCATATAAGCACTTTGTAAAAGACATTGATGTGACTTAATCGTGCTTTGTGTGTTAATTAACTATAAAGGGGATTAAGAATCATTCTTGTGACTTGATCGTGCTTTGTGTGATTACTTGTGTATGGAAAACATCATTTAGTTGTGTTCTTAATTAGCACTAAAAGGTAACAAAGTAAACTTGATTCTATCTGTGAGAGCTAAGTATGATGATTCAAGTAGGGTGTAGAAGCAATTATGCTCTAACTTATCGGGCTTACTTCTTGACTGATAGATAGTAGAAGTTGAAATGGTGATAAGTATATGAGATTTGGTTTCCATATGCAATCGTTTCATTGTTGTTTAATATTGACCAAATTAACTTAAGAAGTAACAAAAAGCTTCACGGCATCACACATTGAGATCCTCTGGGGAGGAGCATTCGTATGAAACGTCTCTAGCTTTCACTTACTTTTTAAAGAACTGAAATTAAGTTAAATGGAAATTCATCGATTTAGTCTTAAGGAGACCGGGATTGGTGAGTGTTCCACTTATCGAAAATCACTTCAACATTGGGATACGTGTAATACCTCTTGGAAGTGGATCTTATCGAGATATTGGAATCCATTTAGGAATTCGTGATCTGTTCGAGTGAAGATAGCTCATACATTGAGATGTTGAACATGACTTCACCATTGGTATATGACTAAAGACAGAGTAGGCTACACAATCCTAGGTTTAGCTAACCCAAGGGGATAGGTTATCAATTTCATATCTAGATTACGCTTATCGACGTGATGGCGTGGCGAGTAGTTGGTACTTGGTTTATGTTGTTCACAAAAGGTTTTGGATGTTGGGCTAGTTGTTTTTTCCTTATGGTATATTTATCTAGAGATATATGACACTCGAAAGGTGATTTCCGATCCTTATCATAAGAGACCAGTCGTAGTTTACTTATGACTTTTACTAAGGAGGTCTTCGTGGAAAATTCATTATGCGAACGTGCCTTAGTGGTTTTATTTGTATACTTATTCAATATTGTTGTGGTGTGATTAATGTAAGAACCAACGACTATTTTCTTATTTATATTCTTCACCCTAGAAATTATTTATTATATCACCATTTGTACTTATTAGATTGTGGTTCTTTTGAGGGGATAATTGTTATGGCATTCCATACGGTCTCAAAAGTACTATTATATGCTAACTACATATACCTTGAGTTTCTCACACCCGACTTTTGTTTGACCCATAGTTTTATTTTTCCTTTATTTCCATGGGTGCTCTCTCGAATAGTCTAAGAAATGTATATTTTCATTGATGTTCATTGAGCACTTGGAGAGAAGCTGAATGTTTACATACTGTAGTATTCTTATTTCCGCTGCATTACTTAATGTGTATATATATATATTAGCAATTGTAAGGACAAGATATTGTAACTGTCCAGGTTGATGATAGTACTTAGATTAGTAACTCTAAAATGCTATGTATATTAGGGTTGCTCTGTGTATTATCTTTTGATACTATATATTATCATTTCGCTGTGAGATTCCGTAACGATCCGACATTTTACCACTTTGATTTATGAATATTTAACTAATTTTAAATTTTCAATTAATTGTTTTTAATAATTAAATAACCCTCTTTTAATTAATTAATAATGATGGTAGTTAAGTCATTCTGGTAAAGGGTAAGGTAATTTTCCATTTTTCAAATTCTATGTAAGGGCACATCCACTTCCATTTTTCATTTTTCCTTCCATTCTTCTTTAATCCACTCTCTTTCTCTCTTTTTCTCTTCTAAATCTCTAACCTTATCAAACCACTTCAAACTCCTCTCAAATTTCTTATGCCACCTTAAAACAACCTTGCACGCACCCCACCACCTCAAAGATCCAAGATTTGGCGCACAATACCCCAAAGTCTTCTATAGTCAAGAGCATAAGGGTGGAGGGGACTAGGGCCATGCACATGTAGGTGAGAGGAGAAGGGGTTTGGTCGAGCTTGAAGTAAGAACGGAGGTTGCTTTGGGTCACTATTTAGTCGAGGGAGAAGTTTGTACGTCTTGTTTGATGTTTTGCTTTGGAAAAATGGAGTAACCTTACTTTAAAATGAATTAATTAGATCGTTTTGCCTATGCTATATTTACATATGTCTGTAATATGTATACTTGCTTATTTGGATTGGTTCTCGCTTGAAACAGGATGACACATAGGGTTTAGATATGGGATAAGTTAAATAGATGGAAGTCGAAGGGTGTATTGAATAGATCGCGATGATGCACTTTGAAGTGCATATATGTGAGCATTTACAAGGTACTATATTATATATGTACTCAAAGGAGTTTCTCGCCTTGTTGATTTTACTTTATATTATTACTTTCTATATATGATGTGGTGAAGTGGGTGTTGTTGCTAGTCGACTTACTTTAATGACTTGTTTTTATGCGACATTGAAATCTCGTGCTTTCTTTTTAACGGTTTACTCATTTGTTTTCTAAAGTGTTTTGAAATGGTTTCCGACTTAACTTTTATTTTTTAAACCTTGTTGGAAAAGGCATTTAAAGTGGCTTAAAATATAGAAAGAAAATGGAATTTAAAAGCTATTTGATTTAGAAAACAAAGTTTTAAAAGTTACGGTCTATATAGCGATACTCGCTATGGATGCACTTTGAAAATATATGATTTTAGTAAAGTTTATCTACTTTAGATATTTTGTAAACTCCTTTCAAACATGGTTTACAAAATTTATATAAGTATTTTTAAAGGTGGTTTGGAATTTAAATATATTTCTAAAAGGATTTGTTTGAAATATTTAAGTAAGGTTTTATTTTATACGAAGGAAACTCCTTTATGTTCCAAAGTCAAATTCTTTTCTAAAATGGTGACTTTTAAGTGATGTATGAATGAAGGTTTTAAACAGTGGTTCTAGTGTTTTAAATATGATTGTAAGTAAGAAGGAGGCATGGATTACAACATTCTTATAGTCATAAATGTTTTTGAGAAAAAGAAAGAGATTATGGACTACAACATTCTTATTGTAGTAAATGGATTCGAGAAATTGGGAAGAAATTTGATTTATAATACTTGGTTTTATTAAATAATTTGTTTACCTTATGTATGGAAAGGATCTTGTCTTTTAAAATCGAGCTTTGTTTTAAATAAATGAGTTTGGAAAATGTTTTTGATAACTAGTTTTGAAATCAAAGGCTATAGAAATAAGCTTATGGAGTTGATTTTCTGATTGTTTTAAAAAGACTATTTTATGCAAAGGATTTCTTTGTCAATGCCATTAAGTGCTAAAATGTTGGCACATTTATGGAAAGTAAGTCATCTTATATTTAGCACTAAAACTCGATGAGTAGAATTTCCTCTGTTTGTGAGATCCAGAATCAGAATATTTTAACTAAGGCAAGGCTGGGTGCAACCAATGCCCTGACTTACGTAGTTTCGATTCTGGGCGAGGGATAGAGAAGTCAAAATATCCAAAACATGATAAGTTTAAGAGGGTTAGTTTGTATGAATAGGTCATGATTAATTAAGTATATAGAAGGTACTTCATCTTATAATTGACACTAAATTTCGAGGTATGGAAGTCCGTTTCTATCTGTGAGAGTTTAAGAATGTACGTCGAGGTAAGGGTAGTTCTCCAACTTTTTCCACCTTCATTGTTAATCGAGGTATAGTATGGGGTTGAATCAAAAAGTGGTGATAACTATATGATGTCTAATTTTCCATATGCAAACTATATACTAGCACCAGATAGTGGTTTGTCGACTATAGATAACTTGACCTATTTTGACTTAGGAAGTATATGAATGCTCTATGATTTCATATGGTTTAAGATACTCTTGGGAGAACTCATTCTAATGAAACGTATCTCGCTTTAAGGATAACTACTTGAGTTCCCTTTGGGACTCTTGTATCACCCGGTTATTTCCGAAAGAATGAGGGATGAGTCAACTGGAAACTATCAGTTGTTGGTTCGAAGAGACATGGATCAGATAAGCATGAATTATCTGGAAAACACTTCGAACCAGCATAAATGTTTGAATTGAAGACGTCTTGAAGATGGTGGAATTCGAAGATGGAGTTCATTGAAGTGCAAGGAATACTTGCTACTAATTCTGAGAGTGATTCCAAAAAGGTTGTAGTAGAAGTAGTGCCTCTGGTTTGTTCATGTCCTAAACAACTTTTATAGATGAATGTTGGCATTGCATTGTTTCTTGGAGGGTAGTGTAAGCATTCCAAGGTGGATTTTCCAAGGAAAACAATAATTGCGGCCTCATGAGCCTCACACCCGGGAATGACTAAAATAGGGGATATGCCACAAGGCTATGTGGGTCATACCCATTTGGGTATGATCATCATCTTTCTAGATCACTATTTATGGATTTGGTATGTACATGTGAGCTCACGAGGAAAAGGTTGTAAAGCAACCAAGATGATAACATATTCGGTACTATCCAAGAAGGGGTAGTCCAGTCTTGTCATGTAGGGGCACTAGGTGGTACTTGGTGCCTTGTGATTGTATAGAATTCATTTTTCAATATGTGCCTTACGGTTTTAGTTGTAGAACCTAGTACTGTTGAATGTAATTATGCGTAACCATTCCATATATGCTATAATTTATTTTAAACCCTAGACATTATTATAATATCAAAAGATTTTCTTATAAAATGGTTTTGTTATTGTAAGGTAAAAGCCTATCCGTGTTTATGTGCAGCGTGGTCTCACGGGATACCTTTATTTTCAAAGGTTTTAATAAATATAACAATCCATATGATTTGAGTTTCACATGCTGGATTACCAGACAAATCTGGGTGTTATTTTCTAATAGTACTCGGGTCAGACCCGAGTATTTTTCCAAAGTTAGCTTTGGAGTTTCAGGAGACGAGTTAGATACCTCTAAGACGTATCCCCATACTTTTATTTCCATTGTATTTCTTGTTTAGTATTTATCAACAAGTGTAAGGATAGGCTTTTATTATTGTCCAAGTTGACGATAGATTAGTTACCTTGATTTGTTGTGTGTATATTAAAATTTGCTTTTGGAAAGGTCATTTGGATATTATAAATTACTCGTCATGATGTGAGATTTTGTTCTATCTTTTCTTTTCTTTCATCCCAACAATCAGTCTTTCCAGCACTCGGATGCTCGGCACATGAATACCGTAGATGTAAGAGTATCGACTTTTGAGGGTCGGAAAGGCAGGTCATTACAAATTTAGATGTTTTTTTTGCTCTTTCTTGTTCATATTCTTTTCTTATTTTTATTTACCCTATAGTTCTGTCTTTTTGGTACTTGGGTGCTTGGTACGTGAATACCGTGAACGTATTAGTGTCGACATTCGGGATCAAATATGTGCTCGATACAACTGCTTAGTACCCACAAATCGATGGTCAAACCGAGAAGGTGAATTTGTACTCGAGAATTTGCTAAGAGCATGTGTCTTTGATTTCGGAGGATGTTGGGACGGTCATTTAAATCTAGTAGAATTTGCATATAACAACAATTACCAGACCAGCATTGGGATGTCCCCGTTTAAGGCGTTGTATGGTGGACCATGTAAGTTACTGGTTTATTGGTTGGACATAGAAGATAGACTTGTGTTGGGGCTCGATTTAGTGCAAGATGCTACTAAGAGAGTAGACTTGATTCACATAAGGATGAAAGTAGCGCTATTGAGGCTGAAGAGTTATGCCGACAAGTGAAGGAAAGAGCTTGAGTTCGTGGTAGACGATCAAGTAATTGTGAAGTTTTCTCTAATGAGAGGAGTTATGCACTTTGGGAAGGTAAGGAAATTTGCACCTAGTTATGTAGGACCATTTCCATTGTTAGAGAGAATTGGTAAAATCGCATATCGAATAGCGTTACCCAATAGTTTGGCGGGTGTGCATAATGTTTTTAACATATCACATTTGATAATATGTGTGCATGATCTGATTTTTTTTGACGATATAATTGATTATACCTAGGAGGTAGAGAATAGGATTAGGCATAACTATCCTGACTTGTTTTAACATATAGGATCGAGACATGTATGTTTATTACATAGACTAATAGAAATAGTAGTATGATAATGTGATGTCTCTATGTGTTAGCAATTATACTAATACATAATATTTTAATGATGATGATTTACACCAGTAGGGAAATATTTCAATTACTGTATCGTGTGTACGTTGTTTGATCATTGTACTATGTGTACATTCCTTTGACTATAATAGTCTTTATCTTGCCTTGTTTGAATTTCGAGGACAAAATTCTTATAAGGAGGGGAGATTATTAACATTCCATATTTTGGGGAAAACCAAAATATGGGGAAAATTAGTAAATTAATTGAAAAATAAATAAATAAAAACAAGCCACTTAAAAAAGAGAAAATGAATGAAGGGAGAGGAATTAAGAGTTTATTAAGATTAAGCTAGAAATGGGAGCCCAAGGTCCAAACTAATAACCCCTTACATTCCCAAAATACCATTCATTCTCCCTTTATTCAAAAAATAAAAGAGAGAAGCTTAGGCCGACCATAATTCTGAGAAGAAAGATGGAGAAGAAACTAAGAGATAAGGAATTCAAGCTTTCAACTTTAAGGAAAAGAAGATTAACAAGGTTTTCCTAATCTATGTGAGTAAAATCTTTCTCTGAAACCTATCCCTACCTATTGGGTTCAGATTTGAAGATTAATGAAAGTTTTGATAATACAAATCTTGTTTTGGTTGTTTAGACATTGTGTGATTATTTGGAAATTTAGTAAGGTAAATTTATTCATATTTTAGGGAAAAACGTGACTAAATAATATTTAAATTCCATGAAAATTTAAGATGATGTTTGTAATAATGAAATAGATATGGGTTTTTAATTTTGCAATTTTGTAATTAATTCAGAATTAATATGAATTTTCTAATTTGGTAAAAGGAATTTTGAATAAAATAATTATTAAAAATAATTAAAATTTTATTTTGACTTGAAATTTGGTAATGGTAAAATACAATAAGTTTGATTTTTATGATTTTTTAGGATTTTTCTCATTAATTTTCAATTTTATATGAATTAATTAATGAAGGAAAGAATTGAATAACTAAGGATATTTAATTAATCTGGAACATAATCAACAAGTTCTGGAGAGAAGACTTTAACTTAGGAAATTTGCCAATTTCTACACCAATTGAAATTAAGTGAAAAGAGAATGCTTAATAAGGTAAGGAAACGACCTTCAATCTAATTACAAGATTTTCATTTTCAACTTTCAAAAGCCAATATTAACACATAAAAGATTTAATCAAAACAACCCACGATAGCTTGGGTAGCTATCTACCTACGATCACTTAGGGGAAATTAACACACGAGCGCTTTTGGGAGAGTTAACCTACGACGACTATTGAAATTAACACGCTGAAGCAATACTGAGGCTATCTACTCACGATGCCTATTCAGATATTAACACGCAATGAATTCAGACGGAATGACCCACGATGGCTTCAGATGGAATAACCCACGATGGCTTCAAATGGAATAACCTTCGATGAACTTGGGGAAAAGCATATGACGACCTTGGGAATGATAAAGCACGATAGCTATTGATGGATGGATGCTATGGCTTTGAAAGGGTTAAACGTGATGACCTTGGACAGAGTAAGCGTGATGGCTATATGTATGATAGTATACGTCGGTTATAGGTAAAATATTACATGATGGCCAAGGAAGGGTAGTTGTACGATGGCTATAGTGGAGTCTTTCGATGATTACTATTTGAAGTTAACACACGAAACCCTAGGCAAGTTAGTATGCGATGACTTCAAAATGTTAGTTTGAATGCTAAATTAAATTAATGAATGGAGGCTTCGTGCAAAGTGATGATTGACCCCAAAATGAAATGACCTTAGGAAACTAACATAACTAAGGAGTAAAGAAGAGATAAAGCTTGACTAAGCTATATGATGATGAATGAAACCATTTGTAAGATTATAAATGCAATGGAAGGCATTTGTGGCAATAAAATGTATAACCTAACTTCTGATTTGATGATAAGTAATGTAAGGCCTTTGTGGCAATCACATGTCTAAATATGACATTATAATAGGTATCGTGTATGATAGGCCTGTATAGCTACCAAATATCTAAATACGACATTATAATTGGTATCGTTGATGAAAGGCCTTTGTGGCTACTAAATGTAAAACCCACGACATTATAATTGGTACCATTTATGTAAGTCCTTAGTGTCATCCAATTGTCTATTCATGACAAATAAAAGAGTACAATGGAGTAAGGCTTGCGTAGCGTATAGTTGTCTATTCACGGAAAATTGCAAGAGCAATGGTGTAAGGCCTATGTGGTAAACAAATTATCTGTTCATGATATAATAAAGATGTAACACCTATAAATAACCCGTAAGTGTTAATAACTGGAAGTTGAATTAGTAAAGTCAGGCCTGCTTGGCAATCTAAAACGAGACTATGATTGTTAGTCATGTATATGTGGAAGAAATCTCACACCTATAATGAATTGATGATCATGCTTGGTTGTATGATGTGTTGCATATTACTTTGGTGTTGAAGTGGGGGGAAAACCCATTTCGCGTTAGCGGCGTGGTCTCACTATGGATGCTTAGGATAAAAGTTTTACTTATACCAGGCTTTATTTCTGACCCATATTTCTATTACTTCCCTTAAATTCAGGGGTAAAAACTCGTTCGAATGCGTTGAGTTTATGGATTAGACAGGTATCTTTTGAAGGATGAATAAAGATTTTGAAGACGAAGTAGGAGGCTTACTGTTCCAACTTCCTCGAATGCTCCATCGGGCGAGAAAAAGGGGAAGGAATCGTTATTTAAGTTATGCTTTACGATTTTCCTATATTGTTTTGTTCGATACAGGAGCTTCACATTCCTTTATATCCAGTGACTTGGTAGATGAATTAATATTAAGACCTAACTTAGTGAATAGACCCTTGGTTGTGTCGAAATTAGTGGGATGTTCGACTACCTTGAGTATGGTTTGTCATGTTGTGGTCTTATCAAGTCATGGATGCATGTTTGTTTGTTTGTGATTTTCTTGTTTTTGTTTTTTGGGGTTCAGTGTTATTCTAGGAAGGGACTAGCTAAAGAAGTATGGGTAGTGGTGGATTGTGAGAGGTCATTAGTGATGATTGACATTGATGGAGAGCGGAAGGTAGAGTTAGGCTACCTACCAGATGATGAGGTCATGGTTAGCTTTCTATATTCACTCGAGATCCCGCATGATGAGTTATCATCGATGTCTATAGCTAGGGAGTATCCAGATATATTCATGGAGGTGACTAGATTACCACCACCCTGGAAGATAGAGTTCTGCATATATTGGTTATGTTAGGCCAGTAGTTATTCCTTTGAGGCGTATGGCACCCAAAGAGCAGAGGGAACCAAAGGTGCAAGTGAATGACCTATTAAGGAAGGTGTTCATGTGTAGGAGTATATTCGAGTGTGGAGCACCTATAGTATTCGACACTAAGGCGGACGACTCTTTGAGGCTGTGTTGATTACTATGACCTGAACAAGGTAACAAAGAGGAACAAGTATCCACTCCGATGTATTAATGGATCGTTCAAACAGCTTCATGGTGCAAATGTGATCTCTTAATTGGACCTTGCGACGAGGTTTCATCAATAGAGAGTAGCGAGAGAGTGTGTTGATTACTATGTTTCGTAGGCCATTCGGATGCTATAAGTGGTTGGTTATGCCGTTTTGGCTAACCAACGCACCATCATGCTTTGTTGATCTCACGACCATGCCATTAGGGATCAATAAAATAAGTTTGTGCTTTTTTTCATTCATGATATTCTCAGCTACTCATGGATAGAAAAGGAACACAAGACACATAATGTGGATCGGTACTAGTTAGAGACCTGATGTAAGCTAGAGCTAGAGATGTTGGCGAATTTGACTACAAAACCTACTGTGCTTGTGCGAATCGGTACTAGTTAGAGACATGATGCCAAACTAGTGGAGTTCGTTGCTAAGATTAAGAGTGGAGTGAGTTTGAAGATATGAAGTAGTATGGACTTGATAGTCATAGTTGGCTTCGTAAGGATGGGAGATTGTTTGTGCCTAATGTCGATGGCTTGAGGGATGATGTATTATGTGAGTTCCATCATTCGACATTGACTATACATCTCAAAGGCAATAAAATGTATCATGATATGAAGCAGTTATTTTATTGAGAAGGAATAAAGAAGGATGTTGAGGCATTCATCATGAATTAATGAAATGTCAAATAGTGAAGCCGAGCAAAAGAAGCCAAGTGGTTCATTGCAATCGCTTGAGATTCCCCAGTGGAGGTGGAAACATATATTGATGGACTTAATTGATGGATTACTGAGTCCAGAGGAAGGTACGATGGCTTTTGGGTCATAATTGATAGATTGATGAAGAGTACTTGATTCATACCTATAAAGTCTGATAGGATGACATCCAAATTAGCCAAGTTATATGTAAAGTGGATATTGCGATTCCAGAGTGTGTCAAAGAGCATTGTAAGCGATCGGAACCCATTATTCACTAGCGGATTTTGGAAGAACTTACAAGAGGCGTTGGGAATGGAGTTGCATTTGAGTATAGCTTATCACCCATAAACTATTTGGTATACTAAGAGGGTGATAGGTATCTTAGAGGATCTCTTGCGAGGTTGCATACTCAACTTTGAGGATTTGTGGGATGATCACTTACATTTCATTTCTTCATACAACATAGTTATCATTCAAGCTTTGGTATGACACTATTTGAGGCATTATATAGTCGACCATGTAACACTCCTTCATGTTGGTAGGAAGCATGCGAGAAACCGATACTTAGGCCAAATATGGTCATAGAAACTTTGGAGATGATCGATCATTCGATAACGGATGAAAACAACTCAAGGCAGATAGAAGAGCTATGCCTATAAGTGACATAGAGATTTGGAGTTCTCCATCGACGATATGTTGTTTGTTATGATCTCTCCATTAAAGAATGTAGTTCGAATTAGTACTAAGGGGAAGTTGGCACTGGTATTCTTATATCCTTTTCTGATACTCCGGAGGATAGGAAACCTAGCATACAAAGTCGACATTCCTTAGAAGAAGATGGGTGTTCACAATGTATTATAGGTTTCTCATCTGTAGAAGTTTATGCACCGCTTAGGCATAAGTTTTACACCAGATCAACTAGATTTTATCAAGATTGAACTTTAATCATCAAGGTCTACGTGACCTCTTTGTATAGTTGGACATGATACGAAGTAGCTTAGAAGGAAGATGGCGAAGTTAGTGAAGGCTCAATGGTGTGAGAGCAAGAGAACCGCTTATCCAAAGCACTTGACTTGGTAAGACTCCCTATTTATCGTGTTTATTCACTTTCAATATCATACGGAGTAGTTTATTACTCTACATGCTAGGATAGGCGGAGATTTTATTTCTTTCTTATGTGTGCTTGTTTGATATTCGATATGCTTGCTTATGATTGTTAGGCATATGGAGTAACTATATTGTTTGACTTTATCTTGTTTGACATGGATTTCGAGGGTGAAAGTCCTTATAACAACCCTCTCTAGAACGGGCCTAATTTTATGACCCAATAAAATCCCATCGAAGCTTAGGTCTATTCAAAAGCTGGTCGTTGGTTGGTAAAGTTGATACAATGCAAATACATAGAGCTATCTATCAATGCTTTTAGAATCTCACGGTAGAAAGGGTAAAATATTATAATAGAAATAAGTACCCATTTCATAATCTCATAATCACAATATCCCAAAATATCCATAGTACAATATCTCAACATAAAACATCAATATGTCTGAATTCTAGGCACAGCTGAATACATCAAAAAAATAGATAAAAAACTAACTGCCAAAAATCTTCACTGTCACTTTCGTCTTCGCCATTAAAATCGTTCCCCATAACTTGTGAGTTGTAATGAGGAGGAGGTCAGAAAAATAATGTCCGGTGAATGTAAATCTCAAGTTTTACCATAATAGTATTTATTTAAGTAGAATCATTTACATAAGTAATATGTCTTACGCATCCTATACTTTATCATACTAATTATACCTCCACCTTAAACCAAAGGCTTTTCTAGTCCAACTCCATAATGTACATTTAGCTGTAGGCCAAGGGCCCTTTCTAGTCCAACTTATAACTCTAAAATAGGTGCAATGCAACTACTAGGTCTAACAACCCATCTTTGTCAACCATGCCCTAACGATGTGAGAGAAAGCACCTGAGCCACTTAATACCACTTTAATGAGAATTAGGCAGACTCTACCCATTTAATACCTATACCATAGGCAGATCCCGTCATTGAATACCTAAACCCAAGATGGACCCCTCTTTGGTACTTCTTACTGATATTGTAAGAAATGCCATCGGGCCAATCAATACTCCTTTTATGGGAAGAGGGGGCCATTACATTAGCTACTTAATGCCTTAACCCCAAAGCAGACCCCTTTCATAGATTTTCCACTACCGCACCTAAAAGAAAATCCCAACCATTTATTACTTCTTGAGTGGGAAGGAGGCGGACCCTACAATAACTACTTAATACCTTCAACCTAGAAGCAAGCCCATACTGGGTATCAGTCTTATAACTCGTAACCTAACTGTAACGTCTCACATTAGTCTGACTATTCTTAGGTGTTGGTAGACAGATTAGCTGAGCAGACATACCCTACAAAAATGGGACTAACCTCACATCCATCTTGGTTACTTATTATAGGCAATGCCTCACATCAGTCCCAAAGTCACATTGCTGGTAGCCAGATTTGCTGGGCAGACTTCTATGTGCTTTTGACTGACCTTGCATCCATATAACTTAGCCATATTTTCGCTCTTCGAATATACCGTCATATATATATATATATATCTGTATATATATATATATATATATATATTATACCTCACCGTATTTACGCGTTAAGGCCATATAAGAAAATTTTCTTATTTCGCCTTTAATTATGGATTAGTCTCCATAATTATCCTTAATTTCCTTCATATATGGTTTAGTACTATTTATTAACCTATTTATTCTATATAATACGAATTATACATTACTCTTTATAAGCTTTGATAAATTTATACGTACGTAAATTTTTGGCTAATAAAATATTCTTAAGCATGCGTAGAAATATTCATATTTTAAGATTTTCGCTTATACTAATTGTTAAAATGTCAAAACTTACATATTCATACAAGCCTCTGTTCCATACAATAATTTAAAATATAACTAATATCCTTAGCTAGGCAATACAGAATTGCATACATATATATTCAAAAATGGAATCAAAATACCAACTTATTTTACATTAATATAATGGAATCAACGCTTCTGTTTCTAGGAAACAAAACTTTACAATTTAAACACTTTATATTCTACTCAATTTTTACATATTTTAAAATTAAAGATAAAAAAGGAATCCATATTTGTCTAAATTATGGAAATAGGCAGTCCAAACTACAAATAGGAAAACTCATACTTTGCACATTATTTCCTAATAATTTTCTTGTTTGAACCCTTTATCACAATAAAAGAAATTAAAAGTGGAAGTTGAATAGAACATAAATTATTGAAATTGCAAACAAATTAAATTATACTATACTAATTTAAAATAATTGAAATTCCAATTAATCTAATAATCTATTTGGGGAATTTTTTGGGGTTTTAGTTTTTTTATATAAAAATTCCTCAAGGTATAATGCAAACCCAAACTTTTACTACATAAATTAATGAATGTGAAAAACTAAGATTTACACTCACATATAGCTTTTCCTGACTCCTTTTGGATTTGACTTCATGCCTTTACCGAGTTCCTCTTTCAGTTTCCTTCTTTTTGGAATGTACAACAATTCAATTGCGTATATAGATTCGATTCAGAATTCAGATATTTAGGAAGAATAGAAATAGAAAAACATGTATATATTACGCATTACCTTTAGGTCCGATCGATTCTGAATCGAATAATTAAAGAATAAGACCGATAGAGTTTTGCTAGCATTTCAATTTTTTGTGAATAAAAGTGAGGGGGCCAGCCTCTTATTTATAGTGGTTAAGATGCGCTTGGACCGTTGGATTTAAGTCGGTTTAATATAATAAAATCCAAGCCATTCTTGGCCAAACCTAACCGTAACAGCCATACTGATATCGGTCGACCGCTCCTCCCAATGCGATCGATTGCTAGCAGTCGACCAGCCCAGAGGAGGCAGTCGACCGACCCAGAGGAGGCAGTCCACCGGCCTAGGGGAGGCAATTGACTAGCCTAGTTGAGGCAGTCTACCAGGCTTCTTCTGTAGTCAAAATTTAATTCTTGCCCTTTTTAATTTTTAATATTAATATTTTCGACTGTTAATTCTTAATGTTAACGTTTTCCTTAACATTAAAATATTTATTTCCTTTTTAACATTTAACTTTAATGTTATTTAATTTTGAAAATCTAAATTCATTTGAAATTTAATTCAAAAACTTCAAACGTCAAAATCTTTTTCTTTCAAGCTCTTATCGCAAAAATTTATATATGAAAGTTGATCAGAAAATCGCCACGAACATAATGGTGTTACTTTCATGGTCAAATTATGATATTTGTGAAATTATCATTTTTATTATTATTATTAATTAATTAATTTCCCATTAATTTTTATGGAGTGTTAGATTCTCCCCTCTTAAAAAGGATTTCGTCCCCGAAATCCTCAAGGGACAGAAGTGTAATGCACACTCTACAACCTTGTTACACAACCAAGTTATCTACACAATCAAAAATGCAATTTGATTATATAGCAACATATTATAAGCAAGCTAATTCCTAATGTGAATGCAAGACCATGACATTTAAGCATGTGTGCAAGCATCCTAAATATGTATAAGATTCTATATGAGTGCAAAAATAACAGTAAAAAGTATGGCAACCATCCCCTACCATCCAATCTAGAAACCACGATGCTACCAAAATCTATACAGTACAAAATTGAGAAAGTTTACCAGAGAAAAGCTCAGGATAAGAAGCCTTCATCTTTTCTTCGGTTTCATGCTTTTCGCTGGATTATCTTCCCATTATACTCAAACCAGCCTAATTTCTTTATTACAAATCTTCCTAACTCTATGCTCTACTATGCTTTGGTGGCATGGGGTGCTATCGACTCCATCTCCATATCTGCTAACTTATCAGGCTATACTATAGTAGCAGTGTTGTTTAGCCATTTCCTTAAATGTGATACATGGAAAACATCATGGAATCCTGCTAACTTATTCGGAAGCTCTACTCGATATGCAAGTTTCGCCACCTTTTCCAAAATTGAGAAAGGCCCAACAAACCTTAGCGCCAACTTCCCTGATGTACCAAACCTCATAACCTTCCTAAGAGAGGAAACCTTAAAAAAATACCATATCTTCAACTGAAAACTCTAACTCTTTCCTTCTTCTTTCAGCATAGGACTTCTGACAATCTTGTGCGGCATTCATTCACCGCCTAATCATCTTTACCTTTTCCAAGGATTCGTGGATCAAATTTTGTCTGAGTAGAATTTTATTGGTAGTTCCTCACCAATAATTAGGTGATTTGTATGGCTTCCCGTATAAGGCTCTCAATGTCCTTCAAAATCCATGATGCAAGCTCTCAACAAATCTTCCAAAATCATGTTCACTCATTCTGTCTAATCATTAGTCTATGGGTGGTAAGCGGTGCTAAGATTCAATATCGTTCCTAAAGCTGAATACAAACTCCTCCAAAATTCTGTAGTGAATAAGGGGTCTATATCACTAACAATGTTGACCAGAACTCCATGCATTCATACCACTTCCTTGGTATTGTTTTACGTCTAAGATGTTGCAGTCCTATTACTCTTGATGGGAATATAGTTTTGCGCTAGAGATGTTGCAGTCCTATTACTCCTAACGGGAATAAAGTGGGCACTTTTAACAACCTTATCCATTATAATCCAAATGGCCCCATTGCCTCTTTGACTCCTAGGAAACTCATCTATAAAGTTCGTCGATATATGCTCCCACTTTCAAGTTGGCACCTCTAATGGAAATAACAGTCCTCCAGGCTTCCCTTGTTTCCACTTTATCTTTTGGCACGTCAAACACGTAGAGACATACTTCACTACCCTTTTCATTATTTCTGGCCAATAGAAAATTTGCTTTATATCCCTATACATTTTACCTCCACTAGAGTGAATAGTCATCCTAGAATGGTGCAACCAGCCAGCACGTCCACCAAAACTTCCTCCACCATTGGAACACATAGGCATTCATCCCTTCAACTATCCACTTTTGTCTGTTACGTACCTATCGACATGGGAGAAATGTTCTCCTCTACTTAGCTTGCTCAAAATATCAACTATTGTCGCATATTTCTTCTATTCTTGCCTAATGCTATCTATTAATGCTGGAATTACTTCCATTTCTGCCAGACATCATCTGATGGCAGTTGGAAATTGAAATTCGAGAGAAACTCCAACTCCCTTCACTTATGTATAACACTAAGAGTAGCATGCCTTTGGCATCGGCAACACCATTCCCTTTTTCGGGAGTGTACTGTGTCTCAAAGTCATATGATGCTATAAATTCCATCCACCTTTGCTGCCTAAGATTCAAATCTTTTTGAAAAAACATGTATTTAAGGGATTTGTAGACAGTAAATAACTCAAACCTTTCTCCCAAAAGATATTGCCTCCACATCTTTAAAGCAAAAATGATAGCCGCTAACTTTAAGTCATTAGTAGGTATCTGCCTTCTTGCATAAGAATAGCTCCTAGCCCCATACCACATGCGTCACCGCAGACATCAAAAGGCTTCACCCCATCTGGAATAGTAAGTATTGGCGCACTAGTCAACAGCTCATTCAGCTTCTCAAATGCTTTTGTGCATTTTTCATCCGATGCAAAAACTAAAATTTTCTTGGTTAAGCGAGTCAGTAGGACAGCTATCTTTGCAAAGTCCTTGATGAATTTCCTATAGTTACCCGCCAACCCAAGAAAACTCCTAACTTCTTTAGTGTTCTTTGGAATCTTCCAGTTTTGCATAGATTCCACCTTAGTAGAATCAATGGATAATCCCTTCTCAGAAACAATATAACCGAGAATTCTCACCTCCTTCTTCCAAAAATGGCACTTTGAGAATTTGGCTTTTAGTTGGTGCGTTCTCAAAATCCGAATCATCTTCCTTAAGTGATTTTCATGCATACCTTCACTTCTAGAGAATACTAGAATATCGTCAACAAACACTACAATGGACTTATTTTGTTGTTCTCTGAAAACTCTACTCATCAAATCTAAAATATGCAAAGGCATTTGTCGACCCAAAAGGCATTACTCCTATTCATGTAGTCCATTCAAAGGGCAAAAGATAGTCTTCTGTTTGCTATCCTCGGCTATTCTTAATTGGTGGAATCCATCAGATAAGTCTAATTGAGAAAATATTTTGGCTCCAACAAGCTAATCAAATGAGTCATCTATTCTAGGTAAGGGATATTGTAACAACCCAAAAAATTAAACTATAATAATTAATTAAATGATAAAATAACTTTGTGAAATTATCAGAATTGAGCCACGGGAGTTGCATCATTGTGTCCGTGGTAATTTTTTTGGTCAATTTCCATATATAAAACGTCAGAATCCGAGTTAATATAAGCGAGATACAAAGCAAACAAGAATCAATTAAAAAAATTATACAGGGAGGTCGACCTAGAGGTCGACCATCCCAAGGCCTAGGTCGACCTGGCTTTAAGGGCGGTCGACCTGTAGGTCGACCCGCCTACGGGTTTGAGGCGAACGAATTCCTCCTTCGTCCTGTGCGATTTTAACACGTCAATTTCCCTATTTTGCTAAATCTGGTCCCTTCGTGTTTCCATCCGACGGCTCCTATTCAGCCTATGACGTGGTTGCATCCTATTCAATCTCCAAATCCAACGGTCTTTAATGAACTTCTACCCCTATAAATAAGACCCTAGGCCTAACATTTTTTCTCATTCTAGATTTTCTCCACTTGGGTTCACCTTTTCAGGAAGGACCCTAAAAGTAATAATTTTCCATGAAGAGAATCTATTTAATAAAAATATTTTAATACCCTCAAGTGGATCCGGGAAGACCAAAAGGGAAGAGCTTAGGACCACAGGTGAGTGATTGTAATTATTTTAAATTTCTTTAAGTAATTTAACATAATAGGGTTTCCATTAGTTGTAGTTTTACTACGATTTTTGGAATAACCTTTTTAGCAGTTTTATTTATAGTTTTTTTAAGAATTATTTTCAGTCTATTTCTTTCTAGCTATTCTTTTCAGTTAATTTTAGCTTATTTCTATTAATTATAGCTTTTCATTTATTTACAGTTTATTTACAGTATTTTAGTTTATTTACTGTTATTTATGCGTTATTTACATCTTCTTCCCACGCTTTGGATTTCCTTCTATTTTCAGTTTTCTTTTATTTCTCCTTCTTCTTCGCGTATGGATTAGAATAGATTAAATGCTAATATGGATTAAAATTATAAGAATACTGAAATAACGGAAGGTAAGATGTAAATTGTAAAGACTGTAATAAAAATGGAATTAAGACTGAAATTGAGCCTAATTATGATATTAATGTTAGAATTTGACTAATTAAAGATAATTGGCCTAGTTATAACTTAGAATTATAACTAAAAAGAGTATAAGATGAAAGAAGCTTATTTTTACACTTAGACCTTGGGTTAAGTAATAAGCTTGATTATAACGTAGGTTATAATAAGAAATAGAACAGAATGAGGCTTATTTTAAGACTTAGGATAAATTAATAAGCAAAGATAGTGGAGATAAATTGTAAAGGCTTATTTAAATAATTTATCTAAGTTAATAAGCAAAGATGAAAGTAGGACCTGTACCAAATAGCATTCCTCTATTATTTATATGGACACGGTGTTTCACATAAACCTGAAGTGAGATGAGGGGGACGTTTATGCTAATAATGGTAGTAATTGTTGAATATGTAGAAGTCCAAATTATAGGGATTTGGGCAAAGGGGCACAACTAGGTATTATTTGGATGACGAGCCAGTACCAACAGCATTTCCCCTATTATTTCTATGGACACGGTGTTTCACATAATCCTGAAGTGAGACGAGGGGCACACTTATGCTGGAGCTTGTGGTAATAAGAAGACCCAATAGGTGGAACAACAGGTAACGCGAGCTTAGTGTTGGCCACGCGTGCGACTTCCAGTGATGGCTCATAAATCGTTATGAGTTCCAAGCGCTTAGTATGTGTGTCTTTCGTAGACACCATTCCTTCTGTGTAGGGAGCTATATAACGTCTAGTCCACAATAAATACTTTGTGCGTTTTTCGTAGACACCATTGTACTTTGTGTGTCTTTCATAGATGCCATTACCTTATATGTAGGGAGTTATATAGTGTCTAGTCCACAGTAAGGTCTATAGAGTAGCAGGCCGATCAAAGGGTAGAATTAGGATTTCAGCCTAATTATAGGATTAGGATTTCAGCCTAATCAAAGCAGCTAACAAAGACAAGTGCAAACAATCAAAGTTAATCAATTGCGTTAATTTAGTAATTCGTATTTATTTCCAGGTTATTCCTTTTTCTCTCTATTTCCTTTCTTTCCTTTTATATACTAGAGCTGTTGTAAAGTATATTACTTTTACTTTTCTTAAAGATTCTAGTAATCACTATCATTCACCAGACTTTTAGTCTGACCCACTCCTCCATTTTCCCCTTTTCCCCCCATAGGCTAGCAAGAGCAAGGATGATAGATTGCAGACACTTGGAGACTTCTTTGGCAGAGATTTCTTATGTATTTCTCTTCTTTATTTTTAGTTTTTAGCTTAAATCATGTACTAGCTCTTTGTGAGGGATAGTTGTACTCTGATATTTATGAGTCTGAGGTTTTGATTTCATGAGACATATATTGGTATTTTGAGACATATGATGTATTTGGTTTTATAATTTTATATTATGAAGTTTGACTTTTAGCAAATTATTATTTTAATTGTTTCCGCTGTTTTTATCTATTTTGTCTTGTAAATCTTAGTCTCTGCTAGTTTTAGTTATACCTACGATGCACCACATCTGTCAGTGTGTCCTTTTGGGAATACTAAGGGGTGTGGGGTGTTTCAGATATCTATTTTGAAATGACCCTAATTTTGACTAATATTATTTAGGACATTTAATTAGATAAATTGAATGAAATAATGTAAATGGTTAAGAGATTGAGATTTGTATGATTATAGGGTAGCCGTGCCTAATTAGTCTAAAGCCAAAGAGAATTAAAGAGAAGTAAGAAAGGTAATAAGATAAGTGCAAAATAGGAATATGTTATATTCTTATACCCTAAACCCTTATTCCTATTTCATTTACAATCATTCACAAACAAAATTAAAACAAGAACAAGGCCAGTCACCATTAGAAGGAAACAAGAGGAAGATAAGCAAGAAAGCAAGTAGGAAGCTTAAGCTAATTAATTCAACGGCAAATCTCAACCTACTTAGTAATCAAGCTAAGGTGAGTAATAGTTTACATTTCATATTTTTATTTTCGGTTCTAGATCAGATCCGAGTATGTATTGCAAAGTATTATGCCATGTTTTTAATGTTAAATAGATATATATGCTTATTGATGAATTTTGTTGGTTCTTATAGATTTTATGATAAGTTATGATTTGAAAAACATACAAAATGACATCCAAATGCCTTGCGATTTTGATATAAGGTCAGAAATATTATTTTATAGATGGGTTTCAAGTTTCATAATTTCCTGAGTTATTGTGGATTTATTATGAATTTTCTAGTGAAGAAAATGGTTAAATTGGGTTTAAATTCATTACGGCTATTATATATTAGCTTTGGGTCAGAAATTTAAATACGCTAGAAAATATATTAAAAATGATTTGTGGGAATTTTGGAGAATTTTCCTAAGTGTTTTATTAAGGATATAAAATTATTTAAGGTATGAGACTTAAATGTTTTATATTTTTATAAAAGGGGAAGAGGGAATTTGCTAAATGTTTTAAATTATAAAATATTGAATTCGGCAGCACTTTTAAAAAAGATTTTGTAAAAGAAATTGGCAACCACTCATAGGTTGACAAATAGGCAAGTTAGTTGGAAAGATATTACTTTATAAGTTAAAAAAATTAGTTTTGTAAAGAATTGTTATTTTGCCACTTTCGGCAGCTACCTTTCGACTTCATACTACCGCCTCCATCCTAGTCGAAACCAATACACATGGTATCAATGCCTTGGTACATAGTGGATTAGAGATAGGGGAAAGGTATAGGGTCGAAACGTGCTTTCGAAGGGGTCATGGCCTTGTTTTGCTTTAAAAAGAGGTACCGCTTTCTTTTCTTATAAAGGATGCTTTCGAAGGGATCAAACTAGATTTCGACTTAATTGCTTTCTATATAAAATGGGCTTTTGAAAGAGATTGCCGCCTTTAATTTTAAATAATCTTTGGACAGGGTCGAAACCCTTACTGCTACATTTTAACTTTCGACAAAGTTGAGGCCGCCTTTGCCTTCAAACATTGGTTTCAAAAGGGTGCTTTCGCTTTTAAATAAGAAGCCGCTTCTCCATGCTTTCGAAAGTGTTGGTGTCGAAACCATCCACTTTCTTTTACTAAGGAAATTGCTTTCGAAAGAGTTGCTTTCGACCTAATTCTTTTAAGACCCTATGTTCTATCGAAAGATAAACCCAAAGGTTTCGAAAGGAATGTTTTAAATGGTTTCGAAGCTATGTTCCACAAACTATTACTTGAACCCAATGTTTTCGAAAGGTTTGTTTTGAGTGAAGGACTTTAATTCTTTTGAAAGGTTTATAAAGAAGGTTTCGAAGGGGAGGTACCCCAATGTTTTTGAAAGGTTTACTTAAGTCTTTAAAGGGAAAGTTTCCAATGCTTTCAAAGGGTAAGTTTAAAGAGTTTTGAAAAGAGGAGGTCTAAGGTTTATAAAGTTTTCGAAGGGATACCTTCAATTATTTCGAAAGGTCTAGTTTAAAGTTTCGAAAAAAGGTTTCAAATGGTTTACCTTGGCTTCATGGCCTATGAGCTTTTGAGTTAAAAAGGGGTTTTTAACTTACTTTAGAGGTATAGATAATCCCATTATATTTCATCAACATTGTTTTGTGTAAAGTATACATACATATCATAGCAAAGAGGTTTGGATAAAGAAAAATTATATTTCCTTGTTTAAGTATGATTTGAAGGATTAAATCAATTTGAAAGAAATATTTTCAAGGAAAATTTGATGGGGTAGTTAACCCTAGGTAAATGACTCGGATATTAGAATACCAGATGGGACTGGTATAGGGTCGCGCCCTATACTTTAGCTAATAAACTCCAAGCTAATTTAGTCCAAAATTCCAATGTGTAGGGCTTAGTCACAGGTAAGACTTAAATGATGTTACACACAGAAAAGAATATACATAGAAGGATAGGTTATTGGGGAGGCCGTAAAACCATTAGGATCAGTTGACCCTGGGAGAAGTAAGTTAAGGACAAATCATCCAGGAGTGTGTCTAACAGATGTTAGATTATTTATTTTGTCTGTTAGGCCCGAGTTAGCAATGGTTAGTGATTAGCCAAACAAAATTATATTGTTCGGAGAGATGGTCCATTTATTACCTGATTTATGAGAATATATGATATTGCTATTATTGTTTTAATCAGTTTGATTGCAGGATTCTGATTTGCAAAAGATATGTTTTAAAGGGATAGTAGTGAGGGGAAACCCATTTTGCTAAGTGGCATGGTCTCACTTAATATCAGAAATCCAAGATGTAATATTATTATTCACACTAGGCTTTATGTCCGACTCAAAGTTTATGTTTTTCCCTTAAACTCTCGGGTTCTCAAAATTCAATTTGAGTAGATTAAGAGTTAAGGTTTTTCATGTTTAGTATGTTGGACGAACAAAGCTTCCGAAGACGTGCAGAAGGAAAAGCTAGCTATATAGAAGCTATTTAGTTTTATTTCCACTCTGTTATATTAAGACTGATATGTCTATTTAGTACTCTGGTCATCCAATGGGGCATCTTCATATGTCGCTCTTGGCGTAATTGGTAATAATTATATTTGATCAAAACCTTGGAATCGTTTGGGATTATGTAATGGAATATGAAACATGGTTTTACAATGTAATCAGTAAAGTTTTTTTTTTAAATCTATGATTTTGTTTCATATTAATATGCTTCTGATATTATGGATACCATTAACATTACCGTATTTTGTCATCGGAAGTTAATGCTATAGATGATTGCATCATCTGTAGCGCTTAGCTTTGGGCCTCAAGATAGGGGATGTTACAACTTGGTATCAGATCATAGGTTTATGAAAAAAAATTAAAAGAAAATTCAAACTTAGAATGATTTCGAAAACATAATCCTAAGGAATTAGACAAATGATTAGGGTATGGGATAATGCTATAGTAACGTACTTGTATTTACTATATATAAGTATATGCTTTATCTCTATTCTTCCATCTCTCTTAGGCTATTCTTTTGTATCTTACAAAGGCTCGAATGCAGATTTTACGGACGTAAAATATGGACGCTAGAGGAGGAAGAGCTAACATTGGTGAAGGAAGCACGAAAACCAATGGAAATGCCAGACCAAACACTAGGAGAAATCCAAGTCAGGCACAAGCTGCCAATGTGGATGTTGGAATATTACAAGTTGACATGGGAGCAATGTATCAATTCTTTATTAACATGATGCAAGCAGGAGTTGCCATGGGGTTAACGGGAGGAAATGCTGAAGGAGGAAATCAAGGAGCTCCAGTGGTCAATAACTATGTTGTACTGAGTAGAGCTTATGCCAGGCTGGGAGTAAAATCGTTTATTGGTACTGAAGGCGCAATCGAAGTGGAGAATTGCTTACTTCATTGCGAGAGAATCTTTGCTAATTTGGGGCTCAATGATGAGCAGAAGAGGACGCTTGTTTCTAGACAATTATAAGAAGTAGCACTGTTTTTGTGGAACAGTGTCATTGTCAGAGTCAATGAGGAGACTATGACTTGGGCTAAATTCAGAAAAAGATTTGAGGAAAGATTTATGTCTGAAATTGCTAAGTCAGCTCTGCTCAGGAAGTTTATGGAGTTGGACCAGGGAGATATGGCAGTGCTTGAGTATGCAACTAGATTTAAGGAGCTATCAAGGTATGGATTCGCTACGGTTGATACTATCATCTAAAGGATTGATAAGTTCATTCGTGGGTTGAAGCCAGAGCTTGCTAAGGCCACATTATTGCATATTAGAGATCCGTGCGATGTAGTTGTTGAGATGGCTTTGAGGCAGGAAAAGATGCTTTTTTATTTGGGGGGTAACATGGTTGGTGGAGCTCAAGGAGGGCAGAACCAGAAGAGGAAGTTTTTCCACAAGAAGAGCTCTCAGAAGGGTGGAGTTGCCAAGAAAGGAAAGACTGAGGTAATTTGTTATAAGTGTGACAAGAAGGGACACTATGTTCATGAGTGCCGGAAAGGCAAAGGGAAGAAAGCTGCTGACAAGAAAGGAGTGAGATGTTTCAACTGCCGTCAGATAGGACATTATAAAAACCAGTGCAAAGAACCAGCCAAGGATGGGAAAGGCAAGATGTTTGCATTGGAACCAGCAACTTCGAGACCAACAATAGAGGAAAGGGGAAAAACTGTTTTGGGAGGTATGCTTTTGATTCATGGTATGTCAGTTAGAGTTCTATTTGATACCAGTGCATCACATTCTTTTATATCTCATTGTTTGTTAGATAAGCTTAACCTAGAACCTTCATACCTAGTTACTTCCTTAAGGGTTGTGAATCCGATAGGAGGGTATGTGACTCTTGGGATGAGATGTGACCACCTAGAGTTTGAATTGTTAGGTCATACATTTGTTTGCAGTTTGCATGTGTTTGATTTCATAGGGTTTGGAGCTATTTTGGGTATGGATTGGTTAAGTAAATACGATGCTAGGATATTTTGCCATGATAGGAAAATATCATTTAGACATCCCGACTATAGTGATCGGATTGCATACACCGTAGAAAACCCTAGTTTTGAGGTTAATACTTTATTGGTTATTATGGAATAGAAGACGAGTTAAATCGAGTTTTCATTGTTAGAGAATTCACAGATTTCTTTAAGTCCATAGTAGGACTGCCGCCGAAACGAGCCATTGATTTTCGGATAGATTTAGTACTAGGAGTAGAACCGGTGAGTAGACCGCCAAGCAGAATGACACCTACCGAGATGAGGGAGTTAAAGATGCAGTTGGTGGATTTGGAAGGCAAGAATTTTATCATACCAAGTATTTTGCCTTGGGGAGTAGCTGCAGTGTTTGCAAAGAAACTAGATGGATCGTTAAGTTTATGTATCGATTATCATAAGTTGAATGAGAAGACAATAAAGAATCGATACCCATTACCTAGGATTGACGATTTGTTCGACCAGTTGAGTGGAGCCAAAGTATTTTCCCAGTTGGATTTAGCAACAGGATTCCATCATCTTAGAGTACCTGAGGATAGTATTCTTTTGATGGCGTTTAGGATAAGGTATGGATCGTACGAAAGGTTAGTAACGTCATTCAGACTAACTAATGCACCGGCATTCTTTGTAGATTTGATGAACCGTGTTTTCCGAGAGCACTTGGATAGATTTGTATTGGTATTTATAGAAGACATTTTAGTATACTCTAAGAATGAAAGAGAGCATGAAGATCATCTTAGGGTAGTGCTTGAGACGCTGAGGCAGCGTCGGCTGAAAGCGAAGTTTTCCAAGGGTCACCTTTGGAAGAAAGAGGTTAAGTTTCTTAGTCACGTGGTTTCAGAGAAGGATTTGTCAGTCGATCCAAATAAGATCGAAGCTGTTAATAACTGGAAGAGACTAGAGACGGTGATTGAGATTAGAAGTTTTCTTGGACTTGCTGGCTATTACTGGAGATTTGTTAAGGATTTCTCGCGGATAACAGCGTCTTTGACTAAGTTAACCAGGAAGGAAGTGAAGTTTATTTGGTCTGACAAATGTGAGGAAGAATTTCTTAAGTTAAAGCATTTGTTGACCAATGCGCCTGTGTTAGTGGTTCCAGACGGAAACCAAGGGTTGGTGGTGTATACCGATGCATATGGAACTGGATTAGGAGCTCTGTTAATGCAGAAGGGTAAAGTTATTGCATGTGCTTCACGACAGCTTAGACCGCATGAGGTGAGATATCCTACTCATGATTTGGAGTTGGCCGCGATGATCTTTGCATTGAAAATATGGATACATTATCTCTTAAGGGAGAGATTTGAGCTCTACATAGATCATAAGTCTTTAGGATATTTCTCTCAGAAGGAGTTGAATATGAGACAACATAGGTGGCTGGAGTTTTTAGCAGCTTATGATTTTGGTATAGAATATACACCTAGGAAAGGAAATAAAGTAGCAGATGCTTTTAGTAGAAAACATCAGAATGTGGTGTTAGCTATGTTGGCAGAGTGGAAAGATTTAGAAACTTTGACTACTTGTAGTATGCAGTTAAGATCGACAGCTAGTTTTAGTCAGAGCATCACCATGTTGTCCTGTTTGGAAGTTCGACCAGTATTGATAAAAAAGATTGATTCTAAGCAGAAAGAGGATCCATTATTAGCTGAGAAGATTAGAAGGCTTGAGGTTGGGTCAGAGATCGATGATCTAAAGGATTTTAGTCTTGACCAGAGGGGATGATTGAGAAAGAAAGGATGGTTGTGTGTTCTGAATGTTGAGGACTTAAGAAGAGAAGTTCTTAGGGAACATCATCGATCCAAATTCACGATTCATCTTAGAGGAACTAAGATGTATCAAGATATGAAGAGGAGCTTCTACAAGGAAGGTATGAAGAAGGTTGTTGGCTTATGGGTTAGGCTGTGCGCGAACTGTCAACAAGTAAAGGTCGAACATCAGAAGCCAAGTGGATTGCTTCAACCTGGAGATTCCAGTTTGGAAATGGGATTTGATATCCATGGATTTTATAGACGGGCTACCAAGGTCGAATAGAAGAAATGAAAGTATATTGGTCATAGTAGACAGGTTGACCAAGAGTGCTCATTTCATTCCAGTTAAGTCAACCAGGACGACACCTGTGTTAGCTAAATTTTTCATGAAGAACATAGTTAAAATGAATGGAATTCCTAGTAGTATAGTCATTGACCGAGATGCTTTGTTTACTAGCGAGTTCTAGAAGAGTTTACATGAGACTTTAGGTACCAAGCTCAAGATGAGTACCGCTTACCATCCACAAACGGATAGACAAACGGAAAGAGGTAACAAAATCTTAGAGGATTTGTTAAGAGCTTGTGTACTAGATTTTGGGGAATCATGGGAGGACAGCCTATACTTAGGCGAGTTTTCGTATAATAACAGTTATGAGACTAGTATAAGGATGGCACCATTTGAAGCTTTATATGGAAGGCCATACAAATCTCATATTTGTTGATTAGAGACCGGGATAGGTAAGTTCTTGGTATGGATTTGATCAAAGAAGCTGTAGAAAAGATTGAGTTAATTCGAGCCAAAATGAAGAAAGCTCAATCTAGGTAGAAGAGTTATGCTGATAAGAGACGGAAAGACTTGGAGTTCTCAGTTGGAGATCATGTTTTCGTCAAGGAATCACCGATGAAAGGTGTAATTAGATTCGGAAAATCAGAAAATTTGGCACCAAGATTCATTGGACCATTTCCTATTGTGGAAAGGATCGGGAAACTCGTGTATAGAGTAGAGTTTTCCAAACAGTTTGGCAGGAGTCCACGATGTTTTTCATGTATCTCATCTAAGGAAGTGTATTCGAGATCCAGAAACTACTATTGTATCGACTATGTTAGATGATTTAGTAGCGGAACCGGATATGACTATAGTTAGAAAGCCAGTTTGTATAGTCATGAGAGATGAGAAGAGACTAAGGAACAAGACAGTCAAATTAGCCAAAGTCCAGTTGAGTGACGACGAGAGAGACCGTACTTAGGAAACTGAGAGCAGGATTAGAGATTCTTATCCCGACTTGTTTCATGGTATGTTTTACCTTTATGATTGATTTTGTGAATACCTTATCGCAATTTCGAGGACGAATTCTTTAAGGAGGAGAGTCCATAATGACCCTAATTTTGATAACATTATTTTGGACATTTATTTAGATAAATTAAATGAAATAATGTAAATGGTTAAGGGATTCAGATTTGTATGATTATAGGGTAGCCATGCCTAATTAATCTAAAGCCAAAGAGAATTAAAGAGAAGTAAGAAAGGTAATAAGGTAAGGGCAAAATAGGAATAGGTTATATTCTTATACCCTTATTCCTATTTCATTTACAATCATTCACAAACAAAATTAAAACAAGAGCAAGGCCAGTCACCATTAGAAGGAAAAAAGAGGAAGATAAACAAGAAAGCAAGTAGGAAGCTTAAGCTAATTAATTCAAGGGAAAATCTCAACCTACTTAACAATCAAGCTAAGGTGAATAATAGTTTACATCTCATATTTTTATTTTCGGTTCTAGATCAGATTGAGTATGTTTTGCAAAGTATCATGCCATGTTTTGAATGTTAAATATATATATATATATATATATATGCTTGTTGATGAATTTTGTTGGTTTATATAGATTTTATGATAAGTTATGATTTGAAAACCCTACAAAATGAAATCCAAATGCCTTACGATTTGATAAAAGGTAAGAAATATAATTTTATACATGGGTTTCAAGTTTCATAATTTTCTGAATTATTGTGGATTTATTATGAATTTTCTAGTGAAGAAAATGGTTAAATTGGGTTTAAATAATTACGGCTATTATGTATTAGCTTTGGGTCAGAAATTTAAATATGTTAGAAAACATAGTAAAAGTGATTTATGGTAATTTTAGAGAATTTTCCTAAGTGTTTTATCAAGGATATAAAATTATTTAAGGTATGAGACTTAAATGTTTTATATTTTTATAAAAGGGGAAGGGGCAATTTGCTAAATGTTTTAAATTATCAAATACTGAATTCGGCAGCACTTTTAGTAAAGATTTTGGAAAAGAAATTGGCAACCAATCATAGGTTTACAAATAGGAAAGTTAGTTGGAAAGATATTATTTTATAAAGTAAAAAAAAGCAGTTTTGTAAAGAATTGTTATTTCGCCACTTTCGGCAGCTACCTCTCGACTTCATACTACCGGCTCCATCCTAGTCGAAACCAGTACACATGGTATCATTGCCTTGGTACGTAGTGGATTGGAGATAGGCGAAAGGTATAGGGTCGAAACGTGCTTTCGAAGGGATCGAGGCCTTTTTTTGGTTTCAAAAGAGATACCGCCTGCTTTGCTTATAAAGGATGCTTTCGAAGGGATCAAACTAGCTTTCGAATTAGTTGCTTTTGTATATATAAAATGGACTTTCGAAAGAGGTTGCCGCCTTTTGTTTTAAATAAGCTTTCGACATGGTCGAAACCCTCACTGCCGCATTCTACCTTTCGACCCAATTGAGGCCGCCTTTGCCTTCAAACATTGGTTTCGAAAGGGTACTTTCACTTTTAAATAAGAAGCCGCTTCTCCATGCTTTCGAAAGTGTTGGTGTCGGAACCATCCACTTTCTTTTACTTATGAAATTGCTTTTGAAAGAGTTGCTTTCGACCTAGTTCGTTTAAGACCCTTTGTTCTATTGAAATACAAACCCAAAGGTTTCAAAAGGAATGTTTTAAATGGTTTCGAAGCTATGTTCCACAAACTATTACTTGAACCCAATGTGTTCGAAAGGTTTGTTTTGAGTAAAGTACTTTAATTCTTTCGAAAGGTTTATAACGAAGGTTTCGAAGGGGAGGTACCTCCAATGTTTTCTAGAGCTTTACTTAAGTCTTTAAAGGAAAGTTTTCCAATGCTTTCAAAGGGCAAGTTTAAAGAGTTTTGAAAAGAGGATGTCAAAGGTTTATAAAGCTTTCAAAGGGATACCTTCAATGATTTCGAAAGGGCTTGTTTAAAGTTTCTAAGCAAAGGTTTCGAATGGTTTACCTTGGCTTCATAGCCTAAGAGCTTTTGAGTTAAAGGGGGTTTTTTAACTTACTTTGGAGGGATAGATAATCCCATTATATTTCATCAACATTGTTTTGTGTAAAGTGTATATATATGTATATCATGGAAAAAGAGGTTTGGATAAAGCTAAAGTATATTTTCCCTGTTTAAGTATGATTTAAAGGATTAAATCAATTTGAAAGAAATGTTTTTCAAGGAGAAATGTTCTTGATAGGATTATCCATCCCGATTGGAATACCCAACACACTTGTGATTGCATTAATAACTTTGCTTTCCCAATACTCTGTTTCAAGATCAAAATTAACCCGGGAGTTGAATAGGTAACCAAATGGCGTCTGCTTCGTATCTTGTTCCTCCATCGCTCTCCTCGTTCTCTCAATCATTCGAGCCTTTTTCCCCCAATTTTAATTCTTTGCCAAATCGTTATCCCTATTCCTTAAATTCTGATGGTCGCCCAAATGTTTCTTGCTATTTTCCTTCGAAAGTCTATCCAAAGAATATCAGATCGAAGAATGGATACGTTTTCAGAAAAGGAAATAGCTTTTGCTATCGGTGTGGGGATCCTACTCATTTGTTTAGAGATTGCTGCGCCTATATTAAATTTTTTAGATGTGGTTGCTTTGGTCACAAGAAGATCGATTGTTCGTTGAATTTTAATCCACTAATAAACTGTCCATCACTGATCATGGATTCCATTTTGTCCTCAAGTTTATCAAGCTTAAAAGAATTCTTATAGATCATCTTTGATCATATAGGAAAGAAGGTCTTGAGTTTCTTGAAGATCTGCTAGTCCATTTTAATGTTGTTAATGAAGTAAACATAGGTAAGCATTATAATATGAATTTTGTAGATTCGGCGAATTGTTCTGGAGAGTTTACTTCTTCTTCCCAAGGTGGTGTTTCAACGATGGATGAAAATTCTAATCCCAATGATTTGAAGGGAGTTTATGTTGATTTTGATTCTATCATTTTCTCTGAAATGTCAGATTCGATTCATATGGATGCCCTTAAATGCAGCGATCCGATTCTTTGGGATCCCGATGTGTTGGGTAGCAATGTTTCATTGTCTGTGAATTTTTTCAAAAAAGATATAGACACAGATGCTGGTTCATATGTTTTAGATGACGGTAGTATATTTGATGCTTTTTTTCATGAAGCTAATCACTGTAAAAGTCTTAAATCATTGGAAAATATAGATACTTTGTCTGGTTCTATTAAAGGAATGTTAGTGCAATCTCAGAACTTCGAGCTGGAAGTTCCTTCTTCTTCGGATACTTTAAACAAAGGTAACAGTGATGTAACAGAGGTTATTGGTTGCGCAGAGGATTATGGTGTCGATTACTCTAAGTGTTCTAATAATAGGACCAAGAAAGAAGTTATTATCTCACAACAATATAATTTTGATGATGTTGGAGAGAGACAATCATTGGATTGTGTTGTAGATGCAAAAAAGTTCAATTGTTTTTGTTTAGAAGATTCTCTTTGCGCTAATTCCTATGTGGCTATTTTAGAAGAAGAAGGCAACTTTTTTGTTGATGATATTGGTCTGACTGATTGTGCCTTTACTGTGAATAAAGGTAGTGATGTGATCAGTGATACTATTAACACAATTGTTGGTGATGAGCAATCCTGGGACTCTGAAGTTTTGATTTTGGTTTGCTATATTGGATCAAGAGATACAGACATATCCAAATATGCCCACCATTCAGCTGTGTCACAATGTACACATTGTATTTCAAGAGTTAACAGGTTGAATGTGATATCACATGTTGTGGTGGTAGGTCCTGAATCAAGTGAGGTTTTTGCTTTTGATGGTATTAACCCTTCTGATTCGAAGATTAGAGATGTTGTTCAATACAGGGATGGTCTCGTGATTTTTGGAACTGTGGGGAGTTTTGTTTTTGATCTTTCTTCTTTGTTGTTGCCTCTTTTTGAGAATGCGTTGGATGTTATGAACTTTAAGAATTTTTTTCGTGTCAGTGGATTGGAATCCACGTTGGCGAAGTATCTGCATTTGGATAATGTAGTTGATCAATTTAATAAGCCTTTTTGTAGTAGTATACTGAACGGATCAGAGGGTAATTATAATGTTGATCACGATGCAAATGGTTTGGAGAACAATATTATTGTTAACAATGCGGGAGAAGATTTGGAGAATTCCAATTTTCAGCAATCTGACAAAGCTGTCTATTATTGGACCGGGGGATTCAGATTTGTTATGTATTGTTATCTTGTAGCCATAGGTAAATTTCCTCGTTCTACTGCCCATGCTAGAGAATTAATTCGTTCAGCCAAATTAAGGAGAAGAAATAGTAAGAGCTATTCTTCTGGTATTATTAGGAGAAGTCCACGATTAAATCGTAAAACTTTTTAGTCTTTTGTTTGAGTGTTGTCAGTTTATTGGGATTTATTGTGTTTTTTGTTGTTGTGGAGTTTGTTTGTGGTTTGTGTAGATGTTGTATATAGTGATATTTCAGCTCGGATGTTGAGGTTGCGGTTGCGGTAGCTCTTTCAGTTGGTTTCTGCTCTTTTGGTGTCGCTCTTGGCCTGGATATCTGGTTGATGTTGTCTTTTTAGGGCTGTTTTTTAGTTTCTTAGGTGTTTGGGAGGTTTTTAGTCTCTTTTGTTTGGGGGGTTCTTTTGCTACATGCCAGGCATGTTGGCAGCTCCTTTACTATCGTTGTTATATATATGTGCATGTGTGCTCTCCTCTCCTGTAGAGGATCACACATTTTTCTTAAAAGAAAGAAATGTTTTTCAAGGAAAATTTGATGGGTTAGTTAACCCTAAGTAAATGACTCAGATATTAGAATAGCGGATGGGGCTGGTATAGGGTCGCGCCCTATACTTTAGCTAATAGGCCCCTAGCTAATTTAGTCCAAAATTCCAATGTGTAGGGCTTAGTCACAGGTAAGACATAAATGATGTTACACACAGAAAGGAATAAACAAAGAGGGAGGGTAGGTTATTGGTGAGCCCACAAAACCATTAGGATCAGTTGACCCTGGGAGAAGTAAGTTAAGGACAGACCATTCAGGAGTGTGTCTAGCAGATATTAGATTATTTATTTTGTCTAGTAGGCCCGAGTCAGCAATAGTTAGTAGTTTGCCAAACAAAACTATATTGTTCGGATAGATAGTCCATTTATTACTTGATTTATAAGCATATATGATATTGCTATTATTGTTTTAATCAGTTTGATTGCAGGATTCTGATTTGCAAAAAGATATGTTTTAAAGGGATATTAGTGAGGGTAAACTCGTTCCGCTAAGTGGCGTGGTCTCACTTAGTATTAGAATTCCGAGATGTAATAATATTATTCAAACCAGGCTTTATCTTTGACTCAAAGTTTATGTTTATCCCTTTAAACTCTCGGGTGCTCAAAATTCAATTTGAGTAGATTGAGAGTTAAGGTTTTTCAGGTTTAGTAGGTTGGATGAATAAAGCTTCCGAAGATGTGGATGAGGCAGAGCTAGCGATATAAGAGCTATTTTAGTTTTATTTCCACTGTGTTGTATTAAGACTGATATGTCTATTTAGTACTCTGATCATCCAAGAGGGCATCTTCATATGTCGCTCTTGGTGTAATTTGTAATAATTATATTTGATCAAAACCTGGGAATTATATGGGATTATGTAATGGAATATGAAACATGCTTTTATAATGTAATTAGTAAAGTTGTTTTTTTTGAATCTATATTTTGTTTCATATTCATGTGCTTCTGATATTATGGATACCATTAACATTACCGTATATTTTCACCGGAAGTTAATACTATAGATGACTACAGCATCTGTAGTGCTTAGCTTCGGGCCTTAAGATAGGGGATGTTACATATTTTTCTTGATCAGCTTATTAAACTCATAACCAATGCATAGCCATAAAGATCTATATGCCTTAGTGGTGAATATAATAGGTGCTTCTTATTTTGAAATACTACGGCAAATAAATTCTTTCTGCAATAGCTCTGAAATCTGCTTATCCAACTCTCACTATTTTTTGGGGGCCATATTCCTTAATGGCAGCGCAACATGTCTAGTGCCTTCTCTAAATCAATCCTAAACTCGATATCCCTTTGGGTTGGTAGACCGAAGACTTCTTCAAAAACATATGGAAATCTTAAACTAAGTGCACAAATGAGAGATCATCTTGTGATAGGCTAAGAGAATATAAATAGCTTAACTCTATTGAGTTTTGAGGTGCACAATGAACATCAATATCTCGCCCCTTACAATTCTTTAACCAAAGGATCCTCCTATCACAACCTAAGACGGCTCTGTAGTAAGATAACCAATTCATCCCTAGGATAAGTCCATACCCCTCAAAACCCAAAACATATGCATTAAATGTAATTAATGTTGTATATATCCACTACTAGGTCTTTACAAATCAAAGAAAGATGTGTAACCCCTCAATAGGATTCGACCTGACTATCGAATTGCTGACAACTTGGGTTTTTAGACTGAAGAAGTTGACTGCATTTCTTGTTATGGATAAATGTGATGCACCCGAGTCAAATAAGGTACAAATAGCGCTTCTGAAGATAATAGTTGTACCTTCCATTGCAGCGTTTTCTTTATCTTTAGAAGGAGGTCTACTTAAGATAAATACAGCTTTAATGGCATAAGCTTGCCCATCATGTCTCTCTATTGCTAGCTTTGGGCATCGATTCTTTTTGTGCCCCTCCTTGTGGTAGTAATAACATCTCCCCTTGAACTCTTACCTCATCAAACACACTTTGCATTCCTTAGTAATGTGCCCTTTCTTCTAACATCTATGACATGTCACTCCACCTTTCTTGATCTTCCCCTTTGTTTTCTTACCAGCTCAGAATCCCCTTTATTCGCTCCACTTGATTTTGCGCCTGTCCTACATTTTCTTCTCTTCAATACCAACAGTCTGAAGCCGGACCATTTCTACAATTATCTCATAAGTGGCGCCTATGGGTACTTGGGTCAAAAGCAACTCCATAGGTGGATAATTTAGTTCTTTAACAAACTTCATATCCATCTTCGCAAGGATGTCAATCAGACTCAATCCAAACTTTGCTAATTCTGTGAACTTACTGATATACTCCTTCGATGTTGAGTAACCTTGCCTCAGTTTTATAAACTTCTCTAACTGCACATTTACTTTGCTTCGAACATGAATCGTAACTCAAAGCGAGCTCTAAATTCAGCCCAAGTAATTACTTCCTTGGCATTCTCTTCAAATACCATGGTCCATCAAACTAGCGTATCCCCTTTTAAATATCATGCAACCATCCTCCTCATGATCTGGTCTTCCCATGCTAGCTCCCAAGGTATACGTTCACAGTTGTTAATCCAAGCCCTTGTTTCAATAGAATCTTTAACCCCCATATAAGCCTATCCTTCCATATTTTAAAAGTCTTTACACATTTTGGGGAAGTCTAGTGGGTGGGGTGCTGCTTTAGGAAGCAAAGCAACTGGTCTAGCCTGTTATGGAATGGGAACTTGCCCCCACATGCCTTATATATTGCTTAAACCATTCTAGCATACCTTGTACAATGGGTATTTCTTCAGTGGAGGACTTCCCGGCCTCCAAGCAATTATTTTTATCAATAATTGAAGGTTTGAGCTTTTAGTTACAACTTCTTAAAACAATATTATTTGTTGAAATAAAGATTTGCAAATGTGTTTGCGTAAGTTCACAAAAGTGTGTATATATGTATTGTAGGATTTTTAAAAATACTTTTAAAAATAACAAATATGCACTCAAACATATACCAATTCCTACTAATCAGGTAAGCTAAGATTGGATACCAAATGTAACAACCCTCTCTGGAACGGGCCTACTTTTTCAACCCAACAAAAGCCCATCGAACCTTAGGTCCATTCAAAAGCTGGTTGTTGGTTGGTAAAATTGATACGATGAACAATATATAGAGCTATCTATCTATGATTTTAGAATCTCAAAGCAGAAGGGATAAAATAAAATAACAGAAATAGTACCCATTTCATAAAAATTAAATCTCAAAATTAAAATATCCCAAAATATTCATAGTACAATATCACAAAATAAAACATCAACACGTTTAAATCTGTGTACGTCTGAATACATAAAAAAATATATATAAATAACTAAACTGCCACAAATATTCACCGTCGCCTCCATCTTCTCCATCAGCATCGTTCCACTAACTTGTGGGTTATAATGACGAAGGACCAGAACAACAATATTTGGTGAATGAAAATCTCAACTCTTACCATAATAGTATTTGGACAGTATCATTTGGATAAGTAATATGTCTTATGCAACCTATACTTTATCCTACTAAGTATACCTCCAATGTAAGCCAAAGGCTTTCCCAGTCCAATTCCATAACGTACCTTTAACTATAGGCCTAGGCCTCTTCCCAGTCCAACTTATAACTCTAACACAAGTGCAATACAACTACAGGGTCTAACGACCGAAGTTTATCAATCATGCCCTAACGATGCGAGAGAAAGTACCAAATCCACTTAATACCTCTTTAATGGGAATTAGGCAGATTCTGACCATTTAACACCTATACCCTAGGCAGATTCCCATCATTTAATACCTAAACCCAAGGCGGATCCCTCTTTAGTACTTTCTAATTGACATCGTAAGAAATCCAATCTGACCACTTAGTACTATAGGAAGATGGGGACCATACAATAGCCACTTAATACCTCAACACCAAATCAGACCCCTTCCATAGATTTCCCACCACCGCACCTAAAAGATAATCCCGACCATTTAATATTTCTTGAGTGGGAAGGAGGGGGACCATACAATAGCCACTTATTACCATCAACCAGAAGTAAGCCAATACCAGTATATCTGTCTTATGACTCGTAATCCAACCATGACATCTCACTTTAGTCCGACTATTCGTAGGTGTTGGTATCCAAATTAGCTGAGCAGACTTACCCTATCAAATTAGGACTAACTTCACATCAATCGTGGATACTTATCATAGACGATATCTCACATCAGTCCCAAAGTAACAGTAGTAGTAGCTAGATCAGTTGGGTATGTGCTTTTGACTGACCCCTCATCCCTATAACTTAGTCATATTTCCACTCTCCGAATATACTACCATACACACATACACCCCATACATATATTATACTATACCTCAATCGTATTAAGCATTAAGGCCATATAAGGAAAATTTCTTATTTCACCTTAAATTATGGATTAATTTCCATAATTATCCTTAACTTCCTTCGTATAGGGTTTAATACTATTTATTAACCTATTTATTCAATACGATAGGATATATATGTTACTATTCATATGCTTTTAATGTATTTATACCTACGTAAATTTTAGGCTAACTAATTTTTTTAAGCATGCATAGTCCAATTTAAATATTTTTGCTTCCTATACTAATTGTTAAAATGTCAAAACTTCCATATTCATACAAGCCTCGGTTCCATAGAATAATTTACAAAATAGCTAATATCCTTAGCTAAGTAATACAGACTTGTATATTCAACAATGGAATCAAAATATCAAAACTTATTTTACATTAATATAATAGAATCAACGCCTCTATTTGAAGGAAACAAAACTTTACAATTTAAACCCATTATATTCTATTCAACTTTACATACACAAACTTGAAGCGAAAAAAAATTCATATTTATCAACATTACGAAAATAGACGGTCCAAACTACAAATAACAAATTCATACTTCGCACACCATTTCCTAATAATTTTCTTCTTTAAGCCCTTTATCGCAACAATAGAAATTAGAAGTGGAAGTAGAATAAACAATAAATTATTTAAATTGCAAAAAACAAATTAAATTCTATTATATTAAGGTAAAACAATTGAAATTCCAATTAATCCAAGAATCGACATTTTATTTAAGGGAAATTTAATGTTTTAGGGTTTAGGATTTTCATATACAAAATTCCCTAAGGCATAAATAAATCAAAAAATTTCATAAACAGATTGCTAAAATGCAAAAAACAATGATTTCCATTCACATATAGCTTTTCCTGATTCCTTTTGGATTTAACTTCATGCCATTTCCTAATTCCTCTTTAAGTTTCCTACTTTTCGTAATATACAACATTTCAATTGTATATATATAAACTAGACTTAGAATTTAGAGATTCGGGAAGAATAGAAACAAAAAAGCACACACACGTGTATATTTATATACACACACATATATCTCTCTGTGTGTGTATATAAACTGTTACTTTTACATCTGATTGATTCTAAATTGAAGAATTAAAGAAGAATATTGATGGAGTTTCACTAGTGTTCCAATTTTATTATGCATAAAAGAGAGGAGGCTAGCCAATTATTTATAGTAGTTAAGATTCGCCTTGACCTTCGATTTAAGTTGGTTTAATGTAATAAAACCCAAGCCGTTCCTAGCCTAACCTAACCTTAGCCGCCATATAGGTATTGGTTGTCCGCTCCTTATTAGCCTGGTCAATCGAGGTTGGATGCTAGCAGTCGACCGGCCTTCTTCTTCGGTCGAGATTTATTTCTTGCCTTTTTAATTTTAACGTTAATATTTCCGACCGTTAACTCTTAACGTTGACATTTTCCTTAACGTTAAAATATTTATTGCCTTTTTAAAATTTAACATTAATGTTATTTAATTTTTAAAATTTAAATTCGTTTGAATTATTTCAAATTTGAAAACTTCGAACATCAATAACTTTTTCGTTTGAGCTCCAATTGCAAAAATTTATATATGGAAGTTGATTAGAAAACCGCCATAACACATTGGTGTAACTTTCGTGGTCAAATTCCGACGAAATTTTCATATTTTAGTCTTATTATTAATTAATTAATTTCTCATTAATTTAATGGGATGTTATAGTCCTAAAAGGGGAAAGTGTAGCAACCCGTATTTCACATAGCAGAGGATCATATAATATTATTTTTAAATAAAATTTGGGTCGTATAAGCCTATAACTTTGGGCAATTTTTAGTATTGCTATTTTTGAACCATAGAAATTTTATTGGGATGGCTTTGACCCTAATAACTTAAAGGTCTATAACTTTTGACAAAGATGAATTAAGGTCTGAAACCACTTTCAGATGAAAGATATTATGATTTCTCATTCCATAGGGTGACCAAAATAGCCTTTTGAACTTGGCATTTAGGAGATATGACCATTCGAAGTTAGATAGATTTTAGATAAATTAATGGGTAATTAGTGAGGTCCAAATTAGGCCTAATAGCCCATTTTGGGATTTGTGCCTAATGGAGCCGATAGGACAACCTCTTAACCATTTTCCGCACTTCCCAGTAATAGTTCTAACCTCCATTAATTTGTTTTTAGAAAAAAAGCCACCAAAAGCTTACTTTAATTTGCCAAATCAAGGAGTTAACAAGGGGACTAGGGATAGATTGGTGAATCTACTATTTGAGGTGGAATGGAATCCATCAAGCTGCCATTCATCTGGGATTTTCATTGGTATAATACTTTTTTGGATATTGGTGATTTGCACTTCTCACTTTGCTATGCTAGTTAATAAAGTTAAAAATGATGTTTTTGAAATGATTTTAAATGTGAAACCGATTTTTAACATAAACCTAAACTTGATTTCAGTTATAAAATGGAATAAAAAAAGTTGACTGTTAATTTTGATTTGCTTTTGAGTGTTTAACCATACCCGTCATCATTCCATTTTGGCTAGTTTAGGAAGTTATGAAAGTTTGAATTAAGTTTGTATTTTTTAGAAATTATGCTTGTATATAGTCATCTAATGTATGTTTAATTTGTTTTGGTGTAAAGAGTGACTAGTTGGCATTTAAGAGAATCAATGTGTTGGAACAAGGCCTGCATGCGGGGGGTAAATAGGTAAAATTCAAAAAAAAATTACATTTTGAATCTTATTGGGTCTATGTAGTCTATATTTATTCAGATCTTATTTAAATATGTTTTAAATAAAATCAATATTTTATTTTATTTATAGATAAAAGTTTTGTTTATTTTAAATTTATATTGAATAATGCAATATGTGTGTCGTATACATATAGGTGTGCATGTGCATGTGCAACATGAATGGTGTATATGGTTTAACATGCCCGTATATAGATGTTGGGATTTACACTGCAACGAACATGTTAGCCCCTCTGTATACATATGTGCTATCAATATATATGCATATATAAAGTTTATAAATAAAGTATGAATTTAATATAATGAATTTATAAATTTCAAACTCAAATATTAGATTTAAATTTAAATTTAAATCTAGATCTAGATCTGCAAAATGAAATATCTAGTATTTCAAATTCAAACTAATATATTAATTTTGTGTAAATACATATATAATCCAAAAATTAATTTTTTATTAATATTTATATATAATATCTATATATGTATATTAAATAATATTTAGAAATGCTATATATGTATAATGCATACTTATAAATATATTTTGTGCAAATTAATAATCTACATACATACATATGTACATATGTATGTACGTACGCATGTATGTATAAGTATACATATTTTTCGGTCATAAAATTTCCTTCTTTGGCTTTACTCTGTTTTTGTCAAAAATAATTTTTTTATTTGATTTCCATACCGAAATATATTAAAAAAAAATATTTTTTTTAGTTTCAAAAACAATACATGTATGTATTATGTTAAATATCCATATAAACATATTTTATATAGTTTATAATGTGTGTGTGTCTACACATATTTAGTTATAACATTTAATTTAAATAAAATACAATATTGTATTCAAATATAAAACTATATATATATATATAAATTTTTTGAAATTACAAATGTATAAATGTATATATATTAATGTAAAACTTATTATGTGTTTATTTTAAATTAGTTTGACATTAAATCATTTAATATTATTATTTTTGAAAAACAAAATTGTTTTTAATGGCAACGAGCAATATGTATGATTATACATATGTAAAATAGTTTTATATATATATACACAGACATACAATCTATCGAATGAAGACGACACAATATTATACAGATTCATGATTATTCAACTACTATCTAAACACATATTTAATATAATAAACATTGTATACACTAATATATCATTGTAAAAATATAATTTTACCTTTCACCTAATGCCTAGATAGTATAACTTGAAACGTAGAGTCAGAGCTCATAGAAACGAATTGAGAATCTAGAAAGTGCTACCATCTTGAATGCAGCTACCACTGATCCTTAAATCTTTTTGGAGCTTGAAAATTTGATAATAAAGGAGGGGGATTAGCCCAATTTTCTGATTAGATAGACCCTAAAAGAAAGTCTCAAATTGTGAGGGTTGGAGGTAAATAAATAGGAGAAAATCCAAGGTATAGAGGATTTAGATCCACATTTCTCTCTAACCGATTCTTCCGTTTTAATCAAATATCCCACCTCCTTATATCATCATATGGCCGGCCTCACTACTCCCCATATAGTTGGCTATAACATCCCCTCTTATGGGCATCTAGCTTGCTTCAAGCCCGATCAATAAATAGCCCATTTAAATCTAATTTAAACAAGTATTGATATCGTATATCGATAAGTGTATTTATAACTATTCTATATACACTATTTAATATTGACCAACACTAATCAAATAAAATTTTACAATTAATATTTCATAAATATTAATTAATTTATAACAATTATATTAATTAAATCAGGTGGTAACAGAAATATTTAACGTTTCATTTGTGTGGCTCTTGGCTGTAAATTCGGTTAGCGATTAATATCAAATAATTTAAATAATAATGTTTACACATCCTTTAGCAGGCGGTGTGACATTATCACTAAATTTATCGCTTACGCAACTTCGGTAAATTTTACTTATTTAAGTGTTACCTAGTACAATTATTTACACCTATTCTTTCATCGGAACTATATCACATTAGGACTTACGGAATCTTGTAATGGTCAAAATTCCAATATTATCCATATTCAACAATATAATCCAAACACAAAGTCCTTGGTTCAATAATAACAATTATTATTAACCAAAATACTCTGGCCACAGACTTTGACTTTGAGTTGACTTAAGTTAACTGTGATACTAAACTCATATAAATGAGGAGACGAATTCTCTCTTGAATAGTGCCTCACTTCCAATACATACACTCGACCCAACTATAGTCGTTCGATGGACAACTTGTCATGATTTAACTATAATCAAAGCAAAGTTTCCATCTTGAAGCTCGATAATATTCTCAAGTCGAGTGAAGTGTTTTCGGTTTGACCTTAGTTATATTAACCAACATAAAATTATCAAGTGATTCTTCCTATATTTATCCAATAACCATCAGTACGTAATCCCTTGGTGCCCCAAGCAGCCATGATTAATCACTACCCGACATTTGGAAAGAGTTATGCACTCTAATGTCAGCGGATGTATCGATATCCAATCTTGATACATCTTGACTAGGAATTAATATTTAAAATGGTATGTTTATTTTATTATGATAAATCACTCATGATCACAATACACCGTAGCTACTATCATAAAACATACTATTTATGGATTTTCTATTAATCTCCCATATGCACTTAGGGCTAATTAGTAATCTCTATCCCATCCCTTCAATCAGTTTGGTGAGAACTGATCGAGTTAGACCCTTCATGAATGGATCTTCTATGTTGTATTAATTATCTACTCTATCAATCAACGCTCTCCAATGCTCATAAACTACATTTATCATATGGAACTAGTCGAAGTATGTTTTTTGACTTCTAATGAGTTCGTATCATTATATTGTTATCATATAACAATAATGCAGTATTCTTACTACTTGGAATCATCCCTAGCTCAACAATAAATTTTTGCTTTTATATTTATACGTTGCTTTTATCGTGGCGCTATTCAAGATGATGTAACTTAGCCTTTTCGTTGAATCAGCCACATCCTTTTATTCGGAACATTTCTAAATTAAATTCCTTAACGAAGGTTTGAACATAATTTATTATTGACATATTATACTCAATATCACTCATGAAGTTTGAGTCCATTTACTCCTTTATAAGAAGTACATTATTTTTATAAACAATTCTCTAGTATTTCATAAATATTTTAGAACACTTTAAACTACTACTTAGTGATCTTAGTTTGGATTTAATATTTGGTTCATGTATCAAATACTTAAGTAAATTACGTATTGTATACAATACAACATGTATGATAATTACTATTGCCAATGCATGGGGAATCCATCTTACATGTTCCATATTAAACATTTTAATAAGGTGACTTTGAATATCATTTGGGATATTCCCAACATCCTTTATACTTATTATAAAGGATATAATTTACAATCCAATATCTAGTATTAAACAACCAAACTATTATGATTTTAACATGAGTACATCGTTAACAATCAGTAGTATGTTATTTCCTTGCAGTCTAGAAATACCTATGTACCTTTAGTGGTTCTTTCTTATGGACACATGCTTTCTCTACATTTTCATTGAAAATCAAACTATTCGATATTTCTATCAGAATACTTATTCAATTCCGATGCTTCTAGAATGATACTTTCATATCCTTTTTGGATCATATCCTAAAATGTACAAACTCAATATCGCTTCCACTGACTCCAAGACACTTTGGTTGTTATTTGAAAACAATGTGATCTAAATCAATATTTAGAATTTTCCATTTCGACACATACGTACCAAAACATTGTCATACCAAACAATAATATTATGCATAAATCTGAATTAACTTGAGCATGTTGAATGATGAATATATTACGCGAATTTCAACAATTGAAATTTGTGGTTGTTCTTGTTAACGTTGCTCACTATATTCCCACTGCATTGTCTTTCTCTTGAAGATACATTCATGGTCGATGGATCATATCCTTTCAGATACAACTATACAAAACATATTTTGATAACTTGCTTGGAATCCTTTCGGACTAATACATCATACTATATGACAGAGTCAATACTCTTAATGGTTTAACTGACAACCGAAGATTATTTGTTCTCGAAATTAATACAAAACTCATAGTTTCTCTTCACCGTATAAGAATATTTATTATAATTTTAATGCGTTGCATTTGTTTAACTGTGGTTAATTTCATTTCATCTCACATAATCAGTTTCATCCTTGGATCGTATCCAAATCCATTTTACTATCACTAATTTCTAAAAGAAATCCCTTCGCTATGAAGTTGGTATTTCTGGAAACAACAATTGTTTTTCAGTGCAACGGAATAGGTATTGAAACACTTTATGGATTCCCTTACAATAAAACTGATTTTTTAGTTTACACTATGCATGTTCAAAACATGAATTGGTCATCCCAAACTCCTTTTGGGGGATTTATACAAGATCCCTCATGAATAATTACTATGTGTAATTTTTAGACTCAGACAACCTGCCAACTCCTTGGCTTAGGATATATTGGGGTTTCTTATAAATGCTAATTTTATATGATTTTGTAAACTATTCTTTCAGATCGAATTAATCATAACCTTATGCACCACTCTTAGGTACTTGACCACATGAAAAGAAGTTAACTCAACTTCACTCACCATTAATCATTCATTGTTCAATAAAGTTCAATTACTCCTTATTGATATATCATTATGTATCATAAGGAGAAGTGAGTTTTGAGACTGAATCTTTATTCATTTTTAGGTACGTTCCACTTTTCTATATACTTACATATTCAATCAAATTGAATAATTTTTATTTTCTATTACATGTTTATTTACTTTCACATTATATTTTATAAGCTTATTATAGACATACTATATGTGCATCAAGTACACATGTTCATGTTAGTGATAACTCACCGGTGAATACAATGAAATATGTGGAACCGTTTTGGTATTATTAAACTTACGATTGCATACATCTATATGTATCAACCAGAAGAGTTAATCAACTCTTATGTCACTTCCACTTAATGGGTTCTTTGTTCTTTATTGTTTAAGATATAATGCACTAGTACCATATTTCATAATGATATAATCAAAGAATTATTTCCCTAACCGTGGCTCGGTCCATAATTCCGCAATAATTGCAAATAAATTTAGATACTTTTATATTTTCAAGGCATCATATACCATTTTTAGAGTTTATTTTATAATGAATATTCATAATATTCATACTAAAATAAAACTATGTCTATTTTTCTAGTTAATATTGAAAAACATTATTATTTCATAAATAATGCTTGGTATGTTTTAAGAAAATAATTTCCATAACTTTTTTGAGAGAATCGATTGTGTAGAGAAAATCTACACAACCAAAGAATTCAGCTAAATAAACGTTCTGATCAACAAGCCTGATCAGTAGCATCAAAATAGGTTATTAGAAGTTTAGTTCATACAATCAAAACCAGACAGAATGCATCCCCTTTTATAGTTGAACATATATAAATAGAAAATTACTAGTAATACTACTATGGAAAGTAGCGGTAACGAAACAAGGAACTGTAAGGAGGATAATGCACCAAGAACTACTCTAATCTCCATGAGCATCGTCATTTGTCTCAACATTAACAACAAGAATAACATCACAACTGTCAATTGACTTTGCACAGTCCTGGCCATAAGTGATCATCAGGGATAAGGCCTAGAAGTCCATACCCATCCAAGAGTAAAAAAGGTATAAGTTTTTTTTTTAAATTGTTTGAGGTTTATGCACTTGTTATCAAAGCATCTTAGATTCCTCTTGGTCTAAATCACATGGTAGAAAGTAAGAAGGAAAGTGTTTCTGTGGTCATTTGTATGAGAATTAAACTGTTAGTAATCAAAGTGAGATGAAATATTACCAAAAAGATGAGCTGAGCAAGTATTATAGACATAGGATGTCAGGTCATAGTCAAAGAAGAGGTGTTTAATAGTCTCGGTTGAGCTGTGACACATCATGCATGTAGGATCGATATTCAAGCCCTTGTGTATCATTAGATCTTTGGTATTAACCTTTCCATGGACAAGAAGCCACATGGGTAGCCTGGTGAGGGGAGACCTATTTTTCTAAAGCCTGGGAAATGTTGTGCAGAATTAATTATGTGTTATAGAGAGTTTGATGGAATATAGACCATTGTTCGTGAGGACCATCTAAATTTGTCTAGGATTTGGGTGAGGCTAAGGTTGGAGAGCTAAGAGTGCAACCGATGCAATTTGGTGAGGCTGGGCCCGTAAGAGCATGCTTGGACCAGAGACAGGTCATCCCACGTTTGATAGCCTCCGCAAAAGATAAGGTGCGATTATTAACAAGGTTGTAGTGATCAGGGTAGAGATGTTTAATGGGTATGTCATGTAACAAAGCATCATTCTATAAGTTTCATTGTTTACTATTGCTTACTATGATAGGTAAGCCTTGCTTGAAAAATAATAAAGAAGACATTACCCTAGCCCAAAAAGCGGAGATGTGGCGAGTTGGAAGGTGGAGGATGGAGGATAAACTAGAGCCTTAAAACTTACTAAGGATCCAGTCTTTCAAGACAAATTGGTCTTCAGACAAACATCTCCAGATCCACTGAGTAGGGCAATGTTGAGGGCACAGAGATTTATTACTCCTAGACTACCTAGGGAGATAGATCTGCATATAGTTTCCTAGCACACAAGGTGGTAGGAAGGAGCGGATCTGTCTTTACCACGGTAGAAAAATTTCCTACAAATTTGGTCAATCTTGGAGATGACCCAGTTAGCAGCCTTATGAAGGGAAAGCTAGTAGGTGGGAACCGCAGAAAGGATAGAATTCAGGAGAAGAAGTCTGCTAGCATGAGACATGGAGGAAGCTTCCAAGTGGCAAGGCATTAGAAATATTTGAAATTAGAGGGAGCCAATCATCATGATGAAGTTTTGTGGGTCGAATAGCTATACTAAGATAAGAGATTGGAAAGTGGTCGAGTTTACAGTTCAAGGATTTCGTGATATGGGTGCCAATGAAGCCATCACAACCAACCATAATGACCGAACTCTTAACGAAGTTGATAGTTAAGCCAAATACCAATTCGAATGAGTAGAGAAGGGGTTTTAAGTTGTGGATTTATGAGGGATTCAGAATAACAAGCATGATAATGTCATCGACGTATTAGATATTGGATATACTAAGGTCGAATTGGGGGTGGCGGATACTAGTGAGGAGCTGGTTGGAGATTGCAGGCTTGTTCATTCTACAGAATACATCTGCAGCCAAAACAAATAGGAAGGGGGAGAGAGGATCTCTTTGCTACAGTACCCTATGAGCCTTGATTAAACCACCATCATGATAGTTAATCAAGACAGAAGACATACCGGTGTAGAGAATATTTTTGATCTAGTTGATCCAGTGGTGCGAGAACCTACGATGGGTATGGGTGTCAATAATAAATTCCTAGATAATACTATCAAAGGATTTGGAGAAGTCAAGCTTAATCCGGGTATGAGGGTGTTGGAAGTATGGCATTGGAAGTAACTTTTTGGGTGATGGCTATACAGTCAAGGATGGATTTGCCGAGAATGAAGGCAGATTGTTCAGGACCTACCAACGAGGATATGTATGTTTTAAGTCCGTTGGTTAGGACCTTAGTGATCAGTTTGAAAGAGGCGTTGAGGAGACTGATGGGCCTCAAGTCTGACAGAGAGTTAGCTCCGAGCTTCTTAGGAATAAGGACAACATTGGCATAGTAGGTTCTAGAAATGTTAGAGGGATTATGATAGAATTCCATAAACATATCAATGATGTCCTATTTGATGACTTGCTAGAATTTCTTATAGAAAAGAAAACTAAACCATCAAACCTCGGGGCTTTATTATCATTCATCTCTTTCAAAGCTGCTAGAATTTTTTCCTCCGTAAAAGGATAGTATAACAAAATTGGAAAAGGATTGGGGTACAGTTCATTCTAAGTAATGGTTGGACGACTGTTTCCTGGGGAATTGACCAGGCAACTTAGTACTCGGCCTCCCCATCGATCAGTTAAACAATGAGCGTTCGGCATGTTAAGACCGTTCGGCACGAGCACAACGTTCGGCATCTAAAGGGCGTTCGGTATGGGATAACGTTCGGCATCTAGGAGCGTCCGGCATCGAGAAACGTTCGGTAGTGAATACCGTTCGGCCAAGGAAGAACGCTCGGCATAAAATCGTTCGGCATCCATGAACGTTCGTCCTACAAGGTACGCTCGGCATTCCCGGACTGTTCGGCATTCCAGCCTCATTCGACCTGCATCCCTCACTCAACACCACATCTCTTCCGGTACGTATCTCGTTCGGCAATCACCTGCAGCTCGTCATCCAAGGTCATTCAGTACAAATGGATGTTCGGCATTCAGAGTGTCCGGCCTCACCTCGTTCGGCATAAAGGGGGAGGCTCGGCATTCTGTTGTTCAGCCTATCTGGTTCGGCGCATAGGACTTACACTATTTGGACCGAGTTGTTCAGCTACCAGGCCCACCAGAGAAGTCCAACCCACCTTCGTCTATAAATAGAGAGGCAGGGGCACAATGAAAGGGATCCTTTTTTGGAGAGAAGACCGGGGAGACTCTGCCATTTTTGAGACTCATCTTCTCTACTTAACAACTTCATTCAAGCATTTGATTCACGAATTGTATTTGTAATCAACAATAAGGAAGATCAATAAAGTTTAATCTCAAAGTGGACGTAGGCAATTACGCTGAACCACTATAAATTTGGTGTTCTTACTTTCTGCATTTAAATTAGCATTGTCTTCTCTGTTTAATTTATCTTCATCACTTATATCTCTACACAATCTTTCTCTACGAGGTTAGTGACCAATTTTGGTGCTAACACTTTGGTGCTTTCACTGAGAATTGAATTCTCAGCCTGATCGGATCTTATCGTCTACTAGTGGATTTTCATATTCGCGAGATAGATCCAGTTGTTTACTAGGAAACTTCCTATTCTACTCAGATTTGAAAGAAATCTAAAGGAAGCTGATAGTCGTATTCATATAAACCAAGTCTATGTAAGATATGGGGACTGGGCGTTGAAGTTTGCAGTCATGTTGAATAGAGGCCGACCCCCCCTCTGAAGCCAACTTAGCCGATCGCCCCAGAAAAGGTGTATGCCCACCACTCCAGACCGATCCACTTTGGCCGAACAGCTTTGGCCGAACCACTCCAGACCGATCCACTTTGGCCGAACAGCTTTGGCCGAACCACTCCAGGCCGATCCACTTTGGCCGAACAGCCTTGGCCGAATAGCTTTGGCCGAACCACTCCACGCCGATCCATTCTACCGAACAGCCTTGGCCGAACAGCTTTGGCCGAACATACCTCTAGGCCGAACGCCATTCCAGGCCGAACATACCTCTATGCCGAACGCTCTTCCAGGCCGAACCATACCTCTATGCCGAACACCTCTGTAATGCCGAACGGTATTGTATGCCGAACGACTCGGTTGTGCCGAACAAGAATGAATGTCGAGCACCTCTGTAATGCCGAACGGTATTGTATGCCGAACGACTCGGTTGTGTCGAACGAGAACGAATGCCGAACACCTCTGGAATTAAGTTACACCGGTCCCTTATACGACCCCTATTTTCAAAAAAAATAAAATCGGGTACGACCCAAATTTTCAAATATTTTCGGGTACGAACCCTAGCCGCAGCGCAGTGCCTCCAGATAGTGAATTCAAAACTCAACTTAATAAAGGAACATTCTATCCACTTCCTTGACATCCCATGATCGACCAGGGCATAGAGGATCTAGCGGCAGCTTATGAACGACATCAAGGGAACGGACAAGCAACCGCTATTCAAGCGGTACTCCCAAAGGTTGGAGAACATAGATGATATGACTCTAGCAAACGCCAAGATGACTCCAAGCAAACTAATGCTCTAAGCAATTTATTCCAAATACTAACAAGGGTATCATACTGATCGCGTTTGAGGAAAGTCGACCTCCAGATATATTTTGGCAACTAGTTAGCTAAAGAGCCTCCTACGACTATGGATCGTTTCTTTTACAAAATGAATCAGAACTGAAGTGAGGAGGAGTGGAGCAGACTAAGAAAAATAACAATGAAGGCCCGTTGGCTAAGGATGTAGATCCCAGTAGCCGAAACAAGACTTCAGAATTCAGCTCATATGCTCTTTGAAAGATTCAATTGATAACCTCTACTTGAAGACTCACGACTCGGAGTGGTACTGGAAACCAACCTCGAGAGAGTACACCAAAGTCTAAAGAAAATCAGGGGAATGTTGTATATTCCCGGATGCTCGCTGATCCTAACACGGGCGATTACAAACACCTCCGAGGTGTGATCGAAAAGATGACCTGGAAAGGAAAGCTTCAATAGTATGTACAAGTCCTGCAGAATGGCGGGCAACGAATATCCGATGCCTATTAATAAAGGGATATGATTATCAATTGGACGGTTGACGGCCAACATCCCTTTGAAAGGAGCCAGGGGCGGAGTCGAATAGCGAGCACAGGATGCTGCTTCACATATCAATGAGATTTACCATAATCTTCTTTGAATTATTTCCATTTCCATTTCCATCTCTATTTCAATTGTTCTATGAACTACGACTAGCTTGAACTAAACTACTTTCAAAACGATGCAGGTGTCCAGGTACTCAGATTTGGTTGCCAACCAATCTACGCAGACCATGATCGGACGTGTGGAGTTACATCTGGACGAGAATAATTCTATTGCTCATCATCAACCATATGCCTTTGATTTGGGGCTATGGATTAAATACAATGTACAACATCACGATGCACGAAGAGCTGAATTCCATCCTGCAAGTGGAATTTATTCAAGTAGAGAGCGGCTGCGATACGACCAGCCACTCGCTAAGTGAAACTCGAGCTCGGGGGCAAGCCATCACATCAAGGCTAAAAATGGGTTGATACACGACGATCCTTCGCACAACTCCGTACTCCCAGAGTGCGAGACGGAGTATAAACATTAATCAACTCCGTATTTCCAGAGTGCGAGACGGAGTATAAACATCTACTCAACTCTGTACTCCCAGAGTGCGAGACAGAGTATAAACATACATCAACTCCATACTCATCCCCAAAACTGGGGGTAGAACCAAAGCAAAGCATGCTAGTTGAACATTTTTCTAAAAGAAGATTGCAACGAAACGATTAAAAGACGACTGTCAAGCAATCAACTGAACGGAAATATTCAGCATGAAAGACTGCAGTTTTTCAAAGCACGTCATGTTTACACAAGACGTCCTTTGGGGGGCAAATGTTATCCCGCCTTTTGGCAAGGCCGTGACACCAAGAACTTGATTAGAAACCAGTGACAGTTCGTCTTGGAGATCGGTTATACAAAGGCTCACAATGGATATCGATGGATTTTGTTCGAGTCTGGATCGAGCCACGATTAACAAGACATAACAATCAAAGCCAGGGAAGCCAATGTTCCAAGTTTCAAGATGATCCGAGTTCGTATGCTCAACTTAAGATCGATTCGAACAACCGACCATCCATCCATCAACCTCCACATTTGACTTGGAGACCTAAACTGCTTGGAATGAATATGGCCCGATCATCCACTCCAATCGAGTCATAGAACAAAGTTCGACAAAATACAGATACCCCTCATGAAGCTCAGTGACGCCAGGATCCGTCTAAAGTGGACGTGATTTGATCATCTACACATCAAATCCTACCCTGAACACGAAAGGTTGTTCGAAAGCCCAACTTGAAGTAGCTATGGTAGACTGCGTACTCGCTAACCATCGCTGTCAATATATGGACACGACTGCACCTTGGAACATATGCAACTTACTTTGTCTACTCAACAATCTATTATCCTTATTTTCTAGAAGGAGATACAGAGCAAATTGTAAGAGATTTGGCTATCTAACCCAACATGGATGTGATTCAACCATCTGTCATATACCTCCTTCCTTGACTTGATTGGAAGAGCTATAATCACCAAGCGGACGAGAATCGATCGTCCATTTTTCAAATTCCGTCCCTCATACTGGGGGGCAGAATCCCATTCCGTGAGCAAACGTGGTTCGATTGTTCATTCGACGACATTAGCCTCGATACAGTAGATGAATACAAATTAAAGAGTGGAAATACAACTGCTCTCAACTAAAACCTCCAAGTCCCCAGAGTGCGGACTGGAGTACTCTAAGTCCCCAGAGCGCGGACTAGAGTATAAACGACTTAAACCTCCAAGTCCCCAGAGTGCAGACTGGAGTACTCTAAGTCCCCAGAACGCAGACTAGAGTATAAACGACTTAAAGCTCCAAGTCCCCAGAGTGTGGACTGTAGTACTCTAAGTCCCCAGAGCGCGGACTAGAGTATAAACGACTTAAACCTCCAAGTCCCCAGAGTGCGGACTGAAGTACTCTAAGTCCCCAGAGCACGGACTAGAGTATAAATGACTAAAACCTCCAAGTCCCCAGAGTGCGGACTGGAGTACTCTAAGTCCCCAGAGCGCGGACTAGAGTATAAACGACTTAAACCTCCAAGTTCCCAGAGTGCGGACTGGAGTACTCTAAGTCCCCAGAGCGCGGACTAGAGTATAAATGACTAAAACCTCCAAGTCCCCAGAGTGCGGACTGGAGTACTCTAAGTCCCCAGAGCACGGACTAGAGTATAAACGACTTAAACCTCCAAGTCCCTAGAGTGCGGACTGAAGTACTCTAAGTCCCCAGAGCATGGACTAGAGTATAAATGACTAAAACCTCCAAGTCCCCAGAGTGCGGACTGGAGTACTCTAAGTCCCCAGAGCGCGGACTAGAGTATAAACGACTTAAACCTCCAAGTCCCCAGAGTGCGGACTGGAGTACTCTAAGTCCCCAGAGCGCGGACTAGAGTATAAATGACTAAAACCTCCAAGTCCCCAGAGTGTGGACTAGAGTACTCTAAGTCCTCAAAGCATAGACTAGAGTATAAATGACTAAAACCTCCAAGTCCCCAGAGTGCGGACTGGAGTACTCTAAGTCCCCAGAGCGCAGACTAGAGTATAAACGACTTAAACCTCCAAGTCCCCAGATTGCGGACTGGAGTACTCTAAGTCCCCAGAGCGCGGACTAGAGTATAAATGACTTAAACCTCCAAGTCCCCAGAGTGCGGACTAGAGTACTCTAACTCCCCAGAGTGCAGACTCGAATATAAGCGAATCGGATCTCCAAGCTCCCTGAATATGAACTATGACACAAATGACTTGAATTTGTCAAATCCCCTGACATACGGGCTAGAAAGTATTCTAAGTGCTCGAAGCACAGAATGGAAGTTCAACGACTCCCGAAGAGTTTCCGAGTTATATGAAGATGGACTGAGAAGTCTATGTTACTCACAACTGCTTGGATTAAAATCACAATCACAAAGAAAACTGAACAATAAGAGTCTTTTGTAAGACAGAAAAAGGAACTAAACCTTATTCAAAAATGAGTTTCTATTAAAACCCCTCCAAAGTTCAGAGTCGACATTCTATCTACAAGGACTAAGGAAATAGATGAAAATAATTACATGACTTAAACTAACCCTCGTTGAACGAGGATAGTAGTCACTTCTTGTGCTTCTTCAACTTCTTTCCAGACGGCTCCTCTCCAGAGCATTTACCCTTGGTACTCTTCTTTGATAGAGGGGTAGCAACTGAAGGAGTACGGGGGCCTTCCATGGGCTTGGACCCGCCAGGAAGGATGACCTTCAACGGCTTGTTCAAAGGATCATCCAAGTCCACAACTCGGGGATCTACTATGACCTTGACCATCTCCTCCCTCTCTTTCTCGAGTCGCTCCTACATGCTCAATTCGGATGTATGCTCAAAGGCGCCTGTAATTTCTACTTTATAACCCCCGTCGGTAGGAGAGGAGGTTTCAGACTTGTCTTCGTCAAGCGCTCCGATCACCTGAGCGTCTAGACCAGAAGCCTCCCCTGCGTGAGTGGCTTCACTTGTTTTCTCCCCCACTTCCTTGGCGACATCGCTCCTCGGAGTGGGCTCGGGGTCAGAACGGCCTGCACAAAATCGTGGAAAACAAGAATGCAATAGTCCTGCATAAAGAATAACGACTTTCGAAATCTTAAAGAGAACCTTAAAGAGAAGGATTATCTACCAGGTTCGGGCAAACTCTCAACCATCCGAGAGGTCTCACCCTCTGGAATGGGAGACAGAATGCGGACTAAAGTACTCTAAGTCCCTGAGTGCGGACTAGAGTATAAATGACTCAAAAACCTCTACGTCCCCAAAGTGCGGACTACAGTACTCTCAGTCCCCAGAGCATGGACTAGATTATGGACAACTTCAGAAAAATCCCTAAATCCCAGAAGCGGACCAGATTACTCTAAGTTCCCAGAGTGCGAACTGGAGTATAAACGAGTTGACGAAAATCTCTGTGTCTCGAACTGTGGACTAAAGCGTAAACCGTTCGACAAATCTCTAAGTCCCCAGAGCGTGGACCGAAGCATGAACACAAATTGGGCGCGAGTCAACCGGGGGGAGAATAACACTAAGTCACCAGAATGCAGAGTGGTGTATAAACATCGATAAATAGACGAGTGGATTCCGACCATTTTCTATTCCGCAAACTTCGACCTGGAATCGACAAGAGGATTATTAACCCGCTGAGGATGGAGTTCGACCATCCAACCAATGACCTGGCCAAATCATTACTGGGGGCAGAGGTACAAAACACTAAAAAGCTGAATACGACAGCTTATTGTAGCTCTAGCGTGGCGTTCTTTATAACTTGAGGCAGCGACTACAGGGAGGCCTCAATACAGAGCCAATCGAAACGGCATCCAAAGCTACGAGCAACCTACTATATCATACCTCAGACCAAGGGTCAATGCCGATCCGCACCAAGCACATACGAATGAGACTCGGATGTTTGTTTTTTGAAAAACTATGACCCCCAGAGTATGGAAAGGAGGGTAAACCACGAATACTTGGTCAAAAATTCTCCAGCACCCTCGTTCGATTCGTTAGGAGGAGTATGAAACTGGATGAGCATAACCCGACTGCATTTGTAGCCAACTTTACCCCGAGATCTGATTACAGAGCATGAACCAAAGTGGACGTGGATGACCATCCACTGTCCAAATTACGCCCTGAAACTTACGTGGCATCGAAGTATTCCTCTTGGAATGAAAAACCATGATAAAATCCAAGATAGGCGAGACCTAGTCTCCTATCGACTGACATGATCCCACGATTCAACGGGAAAGAGAGTAAAGCTAAAGTGGGCATGGCTGGCCTTCCTACTTATCGGTATATGCCCCAGACCTGGGGGCACGAGCGAGAAGCAAGATGAATGTGAACCGACTATTCACCAATCACCTCTATGTCTTTGGAGTTTAGGTGAAAACATAAACATAGCTAGGACGAGACTCAACCGTCCATGCAGTACATTTATCAACCCAAGACTGGGAGAAGACGCATGGTCATCCAAAAACTGGCCACGATAGCTCAGTATTAAAACTTATATATAGTGCTTACAGCTACTCAAGGCAACGACCGAAATGATGCCTAGAGATAGAATCGTTAAATAGATACCTTAGCTCATGGGCAATTGACTTTCACTCCAACCTGAAGGACGGGTAAAGAATCATGAATGCATTAAATAGAAAGTGCGTTACTCGAATGCACAAGCAAATTCAAACTCATAGCAAGATCCAGCTATACAGTTGCGTGCCACTCGAGGCTGACCCCCACTCGACATTTCCTTTAATGCACTTTTAAGCCTGATTTTTGGCCATTTGCTGATAATCTATTAGAGCATTCAGAGCCCTTCACTATTAGACTCAATAACTCATGACAAGACTCTAGGATTTGACTAGAGTAACCATCAACATTGGTCGTCCCAACCATATTTCACATTGAATGTTATGCAAAATAGTTACACCTTTACTCAAAGAATCTGGGATGGCACCTGCTAAGCTGACGGTCGACATTACAGCCAACCATGGCGACCCTTTCCGGGTGCTGAATATCGGATCACAGCTCAGTGCAATGATGATAAAAGAATTAGTTGGATTTTTCTGAATAAATGATGATATGTTCCCTTAGACCCATTCTGACGTGCATATGTGATTTCATTAACTATTGCGAGCCATGCATTGGATATCAACCTGAAGCTACAAAAGCTAGCACAATCTCTATTGATTTCATCATGAAAGCTCCACTCTTACTTTTAGGCTCACCCCATCAACGTCTATGCCTACCAGCCGTTGCGACAAGGCATACAATGACCTGAGACGTCTGAAAGACTACTTAAATAGAATATCAAACTAAGCTAATTGGATATCACTTATTTTCCACGAAGGGCTATCCAAGGACGGAAATTAGCAGACCTCACACCCAAATTCACTACCTCAGAAGACTACTCGAAGAGTAGCAGAGAACCAACCATAAGATGGAAAATGTACACGGATGGAGCATCCAATGATCAGTGTTATGGCTTGATAATGACTCCTGAGGAACGATCAATCTGCTACGTCCTAAAACTCGATTTGCCTGTAACAAACAATGATGCTTAGTATGAAGCCTTAACTACCAGCCTCAAACTTGCTAGAGGATTTGAAGTGACAACTTTACATATCTTTTGTGATTCTTGATTGGTAGTATACAAATTTAAGGAAGTTGATCTTGCTAGGGGGCATTGTCTTGCTCCTTTTCTCGGCCAAGTCCAAGAGCTACTAACTGACTTCACGTATTACATCATTACACACGTACTCAGCGAACAAAATGAAAAGGTGTCATGGTTGACTCCTATCAAAGACTATCTAAAATGAGGAATTCTTACTGAACGGAGGAATGACAAACGACGGATCCTCCTCAAAGCTTCACGCCAAATCATCTAAGAATAATTCGTGTGTCAAAAGGAGTTTATCCATCCCCATGCTTCGGCATATCGCCCATGATGATATCTTGAGCAAAGTCTATGAAGATGAATGCGGTAATAACATCAGGGGGAAAACCATGATAAAGAAGATACTCTGCTATAGGTATTACTGGCCAACTATCAACCCAGATGCGGTTGATCATGCTAGACAATGTGACGAGTGCAAGATGTTTGCAAAAAATCCGGGAACCCTGCCGATGGAAATTATTCAAATGTCTAGTTCATAGCCGTTTGCCACTTGGGGGCACTGAAATCATCTTCTTTTCGATCCTAAAGGTGGTGCGAAATACACCATCATAGCAGTTGATTACGTCACCAAATGGGCAGATGAAGAACTCTTAACCACGACCAAGATGAAGAAAATAATTCACTTCTTTATCCGTAACGTCATCTGTCCTTATGACCTTCCATGATCCATTATAACTGAAAATGGATAGGTTGAAGCTGTGAACAAAATCATAGAGTCTGTACTGAAGAGAGGTTTGGAAAATGCCTCAAGTGGCTGATTGCAACCCTTATTTCACAAAAAATACAAACAAGGAATCGCGATTGAATTGCAATTAAACTAGATGGAGTTGGCGACGACTTATGAGCATATAAAATGCATCCGAGAGCCAATGGCAAGAACATGTACCCGAACGTGCATGTGTACATCTGAAAAAGTTCGACTTCTTGAGATCAACAGAAATTGAATTCTCACTAAGGGTTATTAAGAGAAGACTAGATCAGATAGCCAAAGCTTATTAGCTCTGCAGAATCAGACACGAATGGCCATTGATATTCTCGAGAAGGCATCTCCAAGAGGATTTAACCAAGGTTCGAAGCGGAGCATGGAGGATACGTAATTCAAAGCGTATCACGTTCGGTCACGTAATACGCTTTGGGGGGCAAGTGTTTCCTGGGGAATTGACCAGGCAACTTAGTACTCGGCCTCCCCATCGATCAGTTAAACAATGAGCGTTCGACATGTTAAGACCGTTCGGCACAAGCACATCGTTCGGCATCTAAAGGGCGTTCGGTATGGGATAACGTTCGGCATCTAGGAGCGTCCGGCATCGAGAAACGTTCGGTAGTGAATACCGTTCGGCCAAGGAAGAACGCTCGGCATAAAATCGTTCGGCATCCATGAACGTTTGGCCTACAAGGTACGCTCGGCATTCCCGGACTGTTCGGCATTCCAGCCTCATTCGACCTGCATCCCTCACTCAACACCACATCTCTTCCGGTACGTATCTCGTTCGGCAATCACCTGCAGCTCGTCATCCAAGGTCATTCAGTACAAATGGATGTTCGGCATTTAGAGTGTCCGGCCTCACCTCGTTCGGCATAAAGGGGGAGGCTCGGCATTCTGTTGTTCAGCCTATCTGGTTCGGCGCATAGGACTTACACTATTTGGACCGAGTTGTTCAGCTACCAGGCCCACCAGAGAAGTCCAACCCACCTTCGTCTATAAATAGAGAGGCAGGGGCACAATGAAAGGGATCCTTTTTTGGAGAGAAGACCGGGGAGACTCTGCCATTTTTAAGACTCATCTTCTCTACTTAACAACTTCATTCAAGCATTTGATTCACGAATTGTATTTGTAATCAACAATAAGGAAGATCAATAAAGTTTAATCTCAAAGTGGACGTAGGCAAATACGCTGAACCACTATAAATTTGGTGTTCTTACTTTCTGCATTTAAATTAGCATTGTCTTCTCTGTTTAATTTATCTTCATCACTTATATCTCTACACAATCTTTCTCTACGAGGTTAGTGACCAATTTTGGTGCTAACAACGACCGAGAGTCGATGGGCTCAAGAGCTTCCGGTAAAAGGAGGTGAATAAGTGGTTAAGGTCCGCTTGGTCATGAAAAGAGAACCATTAAGGATGATTTCCTGAATTAAATTTGATTTCTTCTTCCATTGGCTATCTTATGGAAATATGTAGCATCCATGTCCCCTTTGGATAACCAGGTGACACTGAAAGCGTTGCCTCCATCTAGTCACTTCTTGCTTTATTAATCTTTCCAATTCAGCTTCAAGGTTGCTCGGCTTGGAGCTGTCAATGAGGTTAGGTGTCTAGATTCCTTTAAGATGTTACGGTTCACAATTTCATTTTGTAGATCTAACTTTCTAGATTTGGGAGATCCCCAAATCGAGGAAGAACAGGATCTAAGGCGCTTATGAAGGAAACGAAGCTTACTGACTAGAGAATTAGTTGTTGAAGAAACACTGGGTTCTTCCTGCCAGAAATTGACAACTAGGGATTCAAATATAGGCTAAAGGAACCAAAGGTTCACAAATCAAAATCTGGATTAAGGAATTGAGCTATCCACAAGAGTTGAGCAAGATGGGACAGTGGTCCAAAAGAAGAGTAGGGAGGCCATGGATAGAGGAGAGTGGGTAAGGGTCTTCCCAAGCAATGTTGAAATGGAAGTGGTTTAGTTAGGCAAAAGAGAGGGAGGTTCTCCTATTACTCCAAGTATATTATCGATTACTAATACGAGGGTCTAGAAGTTTATAGGAATCGATAAAGGAATTGAAATGTCAATGTCGGGAAAAGAATGTGGGATAGAGTTTCTATCTAAAGGATGATGAGTGATGTAGAAGTCATCCCCAGTGTCCCATAGTCCTTGGGAGTGACTACATAATTCAAGGCAATTAGACCAAAGAATACATCTCTTGGTACCAGAGTGGGGTACATAGATGTTAGAAAAGAAATATGGTTTCTTTGGTGGAAGATTCCTAAGAATAGCGTGGAGGACATTATGAAGTTTGATAACCTGAATCAAATTCCACCTAGTCTCATCCCACATAGTAAGGATACCCCTTGGATCCTATGGCAATAATGAATTCCCATTCCATTATAAAATTGCCACCAACACTACGGAACAAGGTAGTAGAAGGGGATGAAAATTTTGACTCTTCAATAAATAAGCTATCTATATCAAGGGGAGCAATACAATTCTTATTTAGGGAACATTTATCAGGGTTCCCCGACCCTCTAACATTTCATGAATGAATCTTCATAGGGAAAAAGAAAACGTTCCTTTTTAGTGCATGCATGGTCATTAAGTTAGTAGGATTAAGTATAATACCCATGCGGCGAGCAAATTTTCTATTCGCAGCCATATTAACATAAGTAACAATAGCAGGTTGATAAATACTACCAATGGTAGCCTGAGAGGAACTGGTATCATGTCTTATAATATTAGCACCGCGCTTAATAGCTATAGTAGAAAGGGTGGTGCTACTCCCAGGTGAGAGGAGAAGGTCAAGCTCTAAAGGTAGGTCGAACTCTATATGTTGATTTCCATGAGCCCGGTTGTTCGGAGCTAGGGGAAGATGTATCAAATATAAGTCACATCTTGGTCGGACATATTGTCAAGCTCATCCATTATAGGCTAAGCTGCCCAAACTGAATGCCCAACCATATGTGCATTATCTAGAACAATCCGCTAATTCACCAACGCTTATTTACCACTATTGATTTTATCTGTACACTCAGCAAGTCCAGCTTCCTCATGCATAGCATCCAATTTGTGTTTTGAAACTTGTTGTCCATCATCAGAGTGGGTATGCTGCTTAGGCGAGCTTACCAAAGTTGTCTGCTTCTCTTTCCAGCACTCGATCAAGCCGTCCCCAAAGAGGCGATCATTAGGATCAAGGGGTGGCGATGCTCTAAGGCTTGATTTTGAGCTTAATATCAAGGTTATCGACAGATTAGATAATAGTGCATGGGATAGAAATGTCTAATCCAAGCAAATACAAGCGAAAAAATGCTCGTGATCAAGTTGAGCCCATTCATAGGAGTCCAGGTCGATAAAGAGGCAAAAGTGTTTAAGAATTGGAATAAGGAGTTATAGTTTGTACGATGATGCTAGGGGATACCATTGATACAAACCCACGATGGAGGAAAGCAATAGCGGTTGTGAGTGCCCAGGTTAAAATAACACCTGATGGCATAAATTGCACCTCTCGGGTGATGGAAGAATCTTCTGCTGACCGCAATGGTGAGGAGCCTAGCAGCGTGGAATCAAACAATAAAGCTTCGATCATCAAAGAGAGATATTCCCTAATCCAAACAGCAGAAGGCAGTAGATAAGCAAAATTTAATGAAGTTGATGGTCTAGAAGCCAATAATGACAGTAAATACAGCGAGCAAGTTGGTAGAATTTGAGGAATTCATTTCGATGGCAAGAGTACAGTGAGTTGTGTAAGAAGGTGGTGTAACAGAAGAAAGGGGGTCTATTTGAAGGGGAGATTCGTGCGCTTGGAGGAATGTGTAGAGATTTTATTCTTGGAATTAAGTTCATATGGTGACAAAGTAATTGGGGAACAACATAAGAGAGGGTGTGGTCTAATCGGGGTTAGCCTTTTTCGTTCTCATGAGACATAATCATAACTGCAAAAGTCATATCGATAGCAAACTCGAGAGTTTCTACAAGTGCGTGCTACATGTCCAATAAGAGCACAATTCCAGCAATGATCATTATTCTCCAAAAAATTGGAAGATTTAAATATAAAAGAGAAAGGCAGGGGGAATCCCATTTCAATCGCTAACTGCTTCGAGACTGTTGGTGGGGAGAGACCATGTAAAGGAAGCGACCATGTTGTGACCATTTTAGCATATGATTGATGTCCACCGATGGCCGGGGAATCCTTGGGAAGGGCTAAAGTCTAAGCGGAGAAGCAACAGCTGGCTTCAAGGAAGATGGGATTAGAGTGGGAGTATGGAGACAATCTGGAGGTTGGGGACAGATAGGTGAGGGAGTGGATGGGATGGAAGAAAGGACGGTGAAGGGTTAGAAGGAAGATGAGAAAGATCGCAGGGAGTGGAGGTCATTATATATTTATTTTTTGTATCAATCCATGATAGGTTGATACAATTTTCATAATTTAATGCGAATAATAAGTGTTACATGGCATGCTCCCACTATACTTCCGCGATTACTATAATTGTGTACAAAATACGAAGTTCCATTCAACCACTTAACATAGTGTATTTATTCCACCTACTGTAGCCAATTTATAGTCGAGGGTTTTTAGATCAGATATTTTGAACTTGAAGAAATAAATCTCATAGAAAACAATTTTCTATGTGAAAATATATTTGGAATAGATATCATAGTCCTCATTCCTTGTTAATTATCTATTATTATTTTACAATTGTCGTTTCTAAGAAGAAGTGACTATTCACTTTATTCATCCCAACCGTGCCTTAAGTTACATTAACTCTTGTATATTCGTTTTCATTTCCAAATGTCCAAACCATTCGAAAGGAAATTCTTACTATACGATCATAATGAACTCTTTACAAAAATGCATTCAGTCATCCTTGACTTTTAAGGATATCAAATAAGTTGCATTTTACGTAAACTGATCAAACCAACTTTTTAGTGATCAAATTCTTGGATCAATCTTGTAGTTCTTGGTCTTGTGTTACATTTAACACGACAAAATCACCATTGTAATCAATCATATCGAGTACACGATCTCACATCATGGTTTACTAGCCTATTTTGACTGAACTAATTTGTCAAAGTTTGTTACATTACAAATAATGATTTTTCGTTATATAATGTTTATATATGATCAAATATGGATCAGACATCCATATTTATGTTTTGTTTCTAGAATTCAAAACTCATATAGGACAATACATGGTCTTGGTCAAATAAACATGTAAATGATCAATCATGAATGCATTTAGTAGTTGTAAAATTTGGCACTTGCATGGGTATTACAACAATAATATGCAAATAATATTTACTAGTAAGTATAATATATATTTCTAGTTGTCAATCTTCAATTCGGTTCTTTTGTATATCTTAATTGATAAACATTTTATGAATAATATTAATTACATAGATTTATTTATGTAGAATATTTTAATTATACATAGAAAATGTTCTTGCAATATTAGAAAGATTAAATGTTACCATTTCATTTTTTAATAAGGCTCCCACTAGTATTTTAAGTTTCTTTGAACCCGAAGATGAATCATAGAAGTCTTTTGACTTCACTAGTGGGTGTTAGGACTCATCTGTCTTAGTCTTTTAAACTTGAGTTTTCTGAACAAGCCATAGTCCTATAAACGATGGATAACTCCTTATCAGTTGTATCGTATATACAACTTTTAACCTATTCTCATTTTGACCTGAATTTGCTTAATAAATCAAAAGAAATTATTCGCATGTACCCACCCTTTCATGATGGCCTAAGTATAGTATATGTACCTTGAGTTTTCTCAATAAATACGTATAGTTATCTTACCTCGTTGGTTCAATGTATTAATAATACTACACATAAGATCTTTAGCTTGAGTTTGCTCCACAGCTAGAGAGTATGCAAGTAATTTATTAATATATATATATATATATATATATGGTAGAGGACAACATTTATATTAAAGATTAGTAAAAATATATTTAGATAAGTGATATCGACTTATGAAATAATGTATTTATTATGAAATACCCTCGTGTTCCAAGTGATGAACACATCAAAAATCACGGTACATGTATTATTCGTATGTATTTAATCCTTAAGTCCATTTTAGGTTTCTTACTGTTTCATCTTTTATTATACATTTTATTATATAAGTTTAATTCTTGTATAGCATTTTATAATTTAGTTAACTTATATAATAATATATGTATAATCTTATATTAATTTTATTAATTAAGTTAATTAACATTTTAGTTTATTTTATTTTATTCACTTTTAACAGTTTAAATTGAATTGTTTCCTACGACATTCACAGTTATACACATATTATATATATATATATATATATATATATATATATATGTATGTATGTATGTATGCATATATTATTTTATTTATTAGTTAGCATTTATCTAATTTATTTAATCAAAACAATTTCAATTTTAAAAAGGCAATTGAGACACTACAAGGTGGGAAACTGTCTCATGTATCCTCTCTCTTATGAACTTCTCAACTAAGTTTATCAATCTTATTCACATGTATCTCTTCTACTTCCTTCTCTGTCAACGTAAATGGTCATATTCATGGTTACTTCAAAAGCAAGTAGGGGTTGGGGCAGGGTGATCCTATCAGCTCTTATCTCTTTATTATTATCATGGAGGCTCTCACCCTTTTGCTGCAGCATAATTACAGTAACAAGCTGATTGAGTTTCATCCTAAGTGTAGAGATCCATTGATTATTAGCCTCTGCTTTGCAGATGATCTTCTTATCTTCATTAAACCTTCTACCTTTTCTTTATCCAATTTGGCTGTTGTGCTTGATACCTTCTATAGAGCCACTAGGCTTAAGGTTAACTATGCTAAGTCTTCTATTTTGATGGTTGGCGTGACCGAGAAGCTCAAAAGTGAGACTGCCTCGAGGTTCAACCTCATTATTATGCAACAAGGTCTACGTTATCTTGGAATCCCTCTAATGTCTACTAGAATTAAAAATTCTCATTGCCAAAGTCTTTTTGAAAAAATCACTCAAAGGATTGGCTCCTGGTACAACAGGCTTCTGACTACTACTGAAAGGCTCACTATTGTTAATTACAAAATCTTTTCCATGCAAATTTATTATTCCAGAATCTTTATTCTTCCTAAAGCTCCACTTTGCATGATTGAGAGAGCTTTCTCACATTTCTTATGGCATGGAAGTCCCTCCTCCACCAAGCCTAATCCCATTGCATATCACAAGCTTAAAAGACCATTTGCTAAAGGTGGTCTTGCCGTTAAATGTCTGGTTTCTTGGAATACTTTTGTAACCTCCAAGCACATCGACACATTATTCTCGAGCAAAAGCTGCTTATGGAAGAAACGAACATGGAAATACTTAATTGGTTCTAAGGAATTCTGGACTATGCAAAAGCCTCAATCCACTAACTAGTTATGGAGCTCCATTATGACCTGCAGAACCAAGTGTATGCACCTTATCACCACCAACGTATGTCCCAACTCCTCTTTGAATTTCTAGCATAAACCTTGGTCTAGTCCTAGAACCATTCGTAGCAATTTTCTTTCTCACCAACAAATGATTCAGTCAGGCATTACTTTTAATGCTAAACTTTGTGTGTACATGCGCAAAACGTATGTACACCTGCCTCACATTAGCAACCTTGCTGTTAGTGAAATATGGGCTTCTATTAGGTCCACTAAGTTCATATATTATGATCATCAAGGGAAACGCTTGGGAAGGAAAAATTAAGGCACAACATTAAGGCGGTCTATGGTGATATGTATAACTCCACTACACTGTGTCATTGGTAGTCTAGAATATGTTACAAGCTTTATAGTCATAATGACAACTTGCTCTTATGGCGCGTACTTAAGAATGCCATTCTTACTAGAAACCATCTAGGTCATATGTGGTTTATTAATGATGTTTCTTGCCTTCTCTGTGGTGATGACATCGATACCAACACGCACCTGTTCTTTAAATGTCCACTTGTTAGCTCTCTTTGGAATGATATACTTGTGACTTCAAGCCTTCCTTCCAGCTGCCTGTGAGTGAACTTGAATGGCGCAAAATGTTTCTAAATAGTAGAGAGAATAATTTGAGAAGTCATGTTCACCATACTCTGCTGAGGAAATTTATAAAGGTAGTATGGTCTGGGAGGAACAATAAAATGCTCACTAGTGTGGTCAGAACCTCCACTGAGCTTCTTCATCTTCTTATGACTGAGTCTAAATGTGTCATTGGTACATGCCCTTACATTTCCTTTTGAGCCTGGTGAACTTAATATTCGCGGCGCCTAGGGTCTTCTTTGATTGTTGGTTGTTGTTGATGCTTTCTTGTTGTTGTGCTTTTGTGTGGTTCTTCTCTACCTGTGGTCTTTGTGTGCATGTCGCCTTCGTTGTTGTCTTGGTGTGTTTGTTCTATTTTGGTTCTTGCTGGTGGTGTGTTCTATCTTTTGTTGTGTTGTTCTGGTGGTATGCTTGTTTCTAGGCTTTGTTGTGTGTTCTTGCTTGGTTTTGTGTTGTTGTTATTGTATGTTTGTTGCTTTGTTTTTTTATGCTATCTTGTATGAGTTGTTCCTTAGGTTGTTGTTTGCTATTTTAATAAAGAAGCATAAGCCCTCTCTAAAAACCTAGTTTGCCTTGTGAAAAAACAATTTCAATTAACTATAATTAATTTCAAATTTTTTATGTATGTATGCATATGTATATCTACGTATGTATATTACCTTAACATCTTAGGATAATGTACATGTTATTTAATTTAATTGATTAAATTTTAATTAATTGTTCAATTTATTAACCAATTAATAATTATTAATTTTTGAAAATAAATATTTTATTTTGAAAACAATTATGAAAATTATTTGATAACATTTATAAAATCATTACTTATTTTATAATCAACCTTTTAAATTTATAATATTATTTTATTTATTTTAAATTTGAACTTTTAAATTTAAAATTTTATTTTATTTATTTTAAATTTAACCTTTTAAATCAAAATTTTAATTTTAATTTCAAAACAGATTTTGAAAATTAGTCCAAGGCCCAAATTAATTTGGGCCTTTATATCGAAGATAACCTTTGGGCTTACCTAATCCATTCGAGCTAGACCAGTAGCCAAGTAGGACATAGTACTTGATTATCCAAACCCAACCTTAGATACTACTTTTCTAAACACCCTAGTATTGGGTAGGCTTTAATAAGTTAGCTCTAATACTGCTAATTTATATCGCATAGGCTATTGGACTCCGATACCATTGTTGAAACTGAGGTAGCACGTAGTGGGCTCAATGGGTAAATTTTAAAAAATTATTCTAATTTTGATCTTATTGGGCATATGAAGTCTAAATTTATTTAGTTCTTATCCAAATTTGTTTTAAATAAAATCAATATTTTATTTATTATAAATAAAGTTATATTTATTTTAAATTTATATTAAATAATGTAATACGTATATCGTATATACATAGGTGTGCATGTGCATGCACAACATGAATGGTGTATATGGTTTGACGTGCCCGTATATGAATGTTGGGCTTTACACCACAATGGACAAGTTAAGTCTTCTATATACATATATGCTGTCAATATATATGATTGTGTATATAGTTCAAGTAATTATAAATTTAATATAAAGAATTTATAAATTTCAAATTCAAAATTTAAAATTAGGTCTAGATCTAAATCTACAAAATGAAATATCTATCATTTCAAATTCAAATTAATATATTAATTTTGTGTAAATACATATATGTATATATATAATTCGCAAATTAATTTTTTTATTAATATATATACACTACATGTATGTATTAAATAATATTTGGAAATGCTATATATGTATAATGTATAATTATAAATATATTTCGCATCAATTAATAATATACAATATATAAGTTTTTTGACCATAAAAAAAATCCTTTTTTGGCTTTACTTTGTTTTTAGCAAAAATGAATTTTTTTATTTGATTTCCATACAAAATATATGCAAAAATTAAATTTATTTTTATTCTAAAAACAACATAAGTATGTATTATGTTAAATATTTATATAAATATTTTATGTAATTTATAATGTGTATGTATATATGTATAATGTTTAATTTAAATAAAATACTATATTATATTCGAATATAAAATTATATATATACACATATTGAAACTATAAATGTATTAAATTAATGTAAAACATATTTTACTTAACAATGTTTATTTTAATGGCCGTTAGCAAAATGTATGAATATAGATATGTAAAATGATTTTTTTATATATACATATGTATACAGTCCATCTAATAAAGACAACATAATGTTACATAGATTCATGATATATTCAACTATTATCTAAATTCATATATCATATAATAAACATTATATACATTAATATATCATTGTAAAAAGATAATTTTACCCTTCACCTAATGCCTAGATAGTACACCTTGAAATGTAGAATCAGAACTCCTTGAAATAATTTCAGAATCTAGAAAGTGCTACCGTCCTGATTGTAGTTACCATTGATGCTTTGATTGTATTTGATTAAGTATTTGAAGCTTGAAAATTTGAGAATAGAGGATTGAAGTAGTTGGCCTTTGTTTGTTAGAGAGAGCCTAAAAGAGAGTCTCAAATCGTGAGGGTTGGAGGCGATTAAATAGGAGAGTCTAAGGAGTGAAAGTAAGATCTAGATCTGCATTTCTCTTTAGCAGATTCTCCCTTTTTTATTTCAAAATCCCACCTCCATATACCATCACATTTTCGACCTCACTGCTCCCCATATAGCTGGCTATAATAGCCCCTTCTATGGGTCTCTAGTTCGCTTCAAGTCCGATCAATAATTATCACATTTAAATCAAATTTAAATGTAAATGAGTATCGGTATCGTATATTGATAAATATATTTATAACTATTATATATACACTATTTAATAATGATCAAGACTAATCAATTAAAATTTAATAATTAATATTTCATAAATATTAACTAATTTAACTAATTTATAACAATTATAACTAATTAAATTAGGTGGTAATAGGAGTATTCAACATTTCGGTTGTGTGACTCTTGAGTGTAAATTTAGTCAGCGATTAATGTTGAACAATTAAAATATAAGTGTTCACACATCACTTAGCAGATGGCGTGACATTATGGCCAAATTTATTGCTTATATAGCTTTGGTAAAATCGAAGCTTATTTAAGCATTACTCGGTAGTTATAATTATTTACACCAATTCTCTTCGTCAAAACTTATCACATTATATGGAATTTGGTGCTGGTAAAAATTCCAATATCATTCATATTTAACTTTATAGTCCAAACACAAAGTCCTTAGTTCAATAATGTAACGACCCGTATTTTTAACACTTTAAAAATACGAATTAAAATGAAAATTTGGATAAAAATCCGAAGGAAATAAAATTTTGTATTGTTTAATGTGAATTACAAGTTACAATACAAAACTGAATTCTGAAATAACTTATTTGTAAATTAAATATGGATGTTAACTTGTATTGAATGTAAATAATGAATTGAATTTGATTGTAAACCAAATTGGTTATGATTGTAAACAAAGTAAATAAAATGGTAGATTTAATAGTGGAAGTTTATGTTATTGAAACTAATATAAATAAATGTAACTTAATATTACAGTTGATTGAAATCAGATAATAACTGAAACTGTAATTTGATAAAGATGTTAATTTGTAATTGAACGTAAGTAAAGATTTAAATTTGAGTGTAACAAGTAATTGAAACGAATTGAATTTGATTGTAAACAGCGAAATAAATAAAATGTTACATTTAATATTGAAGTTATAATATTGAAATCAACGTAAATGAATGTAATTTAATATTACTGTGAATTTAAATAAGATGATAGCTGAAGAAATGAATGTAAATGAATTATAAACTATTGATAATAATGTATAAGTAAATGGTTGATTCAATAATGAAAGTGTAAATCGAAATAAAAGAATTCAATTGGAATTAAATAACTTGAATTTGAATTACAATATAATTGAACGCTGAATCTAATGTAATCTTTTATACTGGATTTATAATGGAAAACTGCAATGTAAAAGATTGTTAATTACTGTGAAATTAAAAATGAAATTTGTGAACAATTGAAATTTGATTTAAAAGTTAATAATTTAAAATTTGGAATTTTATATTGAAATTAAACAGTAGAAATAGCCATTTTTACAACTGTCTCGGATTTCGACGAAACTAGTTTCATCGGATCCGTAACAGTGAATTATTGTAAGGTTTAAATTTTCGTAACAATCGGACTTGTCGTTTGGCCGTGCGAGCTTGAAACGCGTAGAAATTTAACGTCGAATTTAATTAAAATAATCGACTTCAAAAGCTATCTTCCACATACAATTGAATTAGGCCTTGGGACTAGTTCCATTGCGTTCGGAATATGGGTAAAACCTTATAAACGCCTGGCGGCACGTCTCGATTGGAGTTCGGGAAAATTTTGGACCTACCTTTATAAATACGCTTGCAAACCGAGAGAGTTTTATCATTATTTCATTTTAGAAACCCTAATTTCAAACCATGGTCGCCACCTATTCTATGGCCAGAAATTGCCGATCTTCTTTCCTTAATATCTCTCAATCCGTTCAACGAAATCAAAAAATTCCAAAAGAAAAGTTGTAGATCTCGACGAGCTCTTCAAATCCATACGGTTGATTCGTGCTAATTCGTCACGGATTAGTCCAGATCTGGCTTTGAATGTCGTGTGTATTTTCTTGGTTTGCGTGCAAACGGTGGCGAATGGGGTGGCGAAACTTGGCGCGGAGGTGGAGCAAGGAGAGGCGCACGCGATGGCATCCCCTGATCAACGTCCGGTCGTCGTTTGCCTCGCGCGTGGATGAGGATGAACAGCGTGAAGTGGGTCTCGGGTGTGCTGTACGTGAATGGAAGAAGGGTATACGTTCTTTTTTTATAAATTAATCATTTAAAATTTTAAATGTTCAATCGTTCTAACGTATATAACTTTTGCATACGAGCTCGGATTCATGCGCGGTTTTCTCCGTTGCGTTCGTATCGAAATTCCGGACAACATGGAGCTTGTTTGGATGGATTCCGAGACTGTTCAAAATTGGGCCTTTATTTGGATTTTTAAATCGTCGATAAATCAAAGGTGAGTGTTTATACGCTCACAATTGACTAAAATAACTTTTGTTAGGTAAATTTATATTCTGAAGTGATATGAAATTTATTGGCTGTTGTTTGGTAGGTTTAATTATCATTTGTATTGATATGTGAATTAATTGATATAATTTAAATTGAACGTTAAAATAAATTTAAATTTAAAATTGGCAGTATATTACTCGATATTGATAATTATATAATTGTTGTGAATGTTATTGGCTTTATGGTTGATTGGTTGTGATGGATGTTATTGGTCGATATTGGTTGTTTATTTATTTTGATGTATCATGCTATCATCATGTATATTGTTTATTGCATATAAAACTGTAAACTGAATCATTTCGAATAAATTAAGGGATAGGTTGAAATGATATACCTATGACATCTATTTGGATCGAAATGATATATATCCATCCTTGAAATAAAATTGAAATAATTATCCACTTGGCCATAGGTTAGAAAATTATATACGGACACCGGGTTGGTTAAATTAAATGATTTTAAAAGTTGTTTTGAAATTATTTAAATGAATTGATTTTAAGAATAAAATCCAATTTATGGAAATTGAATTATTTTGAATTGAAGCTCGAGATGTTGGAATCTAAAATTGGTAAATGAAATTGTTTAATTATTCGAAGTTTAGATTTTAAGAAAAAATTGAAATACGGCGTAAATTTTCGAAAGTTGATTTGTTTTAAAAGATTGGACTTTTAATCGAACTCTGAATATTTCTAAGAAAATTTATATGAAATGATATTTCAAGTTTAAGTTTGGAATTGAAATTTAATTTGAAATTGAGATTTAATTAATTTGGAATTGAATTGAAATTAAATTGAGATATAAATGGAATTATCAAATTTAGTTTTGAAATGTGAATATTTAAAGCTTTGAGATATATGGAAATTGAAATGGCTTATTTTGTGGTTCAAATATGTATTTGAAATTGATAATTTGAAATTGTTTATTGAGAAGCTGAATCGAGTTGAAATTGATGATTTGAGATTTGATTAAATTTTAATTTTGGAATTCGAGTTTATGTGAATCGATTTGTGAAATTTGAGGAAGCTATTGTTATATAAAGTATTTTAAACTATATCTAAAACTATTTATATTTTACTTTATAAATTTTAATATAAATTATTTCAATATAAATTATTTTATTATAAACTATTTAACTTATAAATATTTTATATAAACCATTTTATTGTATAAACTATTTTTCTAGATATACAAATTTTAATATCTAAACTGTTTAAGAGGAAAATGTTAGGATTCCAAAATGTTATGATTTCAAAGTGTTATGAATTTCAAGGTTTTGATTTCCAAAGTGTTTTGATTTGAAAGACTTATGATTTCGAAAGCGGTATAACTTCGGAATGTGATATGATTTTGGAAATGGATTTATTTGAAGTGAAAGTGACATCGTATTGATATGGTTTGAAATGGCAATGATATGTCGGTTTTGAAATATAACTATTTTCCAAAATTTCAAGCTGGTCAATAAGGTGAAATGTTTATATTTAAATCTTGGATTTAAATACGAATTGGGTTAAATGAAGTTGCAACCTAAACTGAAATTCGAAACGATTTTGAAATTGAAATAAGATATTGAGGCGAAAATGATTTTGAAATGAAATCGTATATTTTGAGTAGATATGACGATTTTGAAATTGAAATGAGATATTGAGGCGAAAATGATTTTTGAAATGAAATCGTATATTTTGAGTGGATATGATGATTTTGAAATGGCTTTGATTTTTGAAGCGAATATGATATTTTGATAATCAATTATGAATTGATTTTGAAAATGTAAAAGAGCCATCGGTGTAATAATTACGTAGTTATTGAAGAGTCCGGGATCGGATATGGACATACTCTCTGTCGATACCGAAACCACTTTAATAACTAGTATACGCGGAGTGTTGATCCAGAACGAAGTGGATGGTTTGGTGAACGAGTTGACTGAAGAAAGAGAACGATATTGGATGACCCCTGACATGACTAAATCAGGAGCCGCGTCGGGCCATTGAGGTTCACCACCTCTAGCGGACACACTTCTTCGTTACCATGTCTATTGCTTTTGTGATTCGATTTGGGTGCACCCCTCAATTATGGGAGTGTTGTTTCGCGGTGTTGGGGTAGTAGCTGCTATGCCCAACATCAGTCCGGATCACGCAACTACTAGTATCCTAGTTGGTATTGCCTCATGTACCTTGTCATACTGATTATCCTATTCGCGACCACTACGATTTTGGTCTGTACCTTTAGTATATGGATTGCCCTCTATTGACTTCCGGTTTTGGGGAAACTACGGTCTTGTATATGCTCTTGGGAATAAAAATATGTTAAGGGTGAAATGGGCCATGGCTTAACGCTAGTTTGATATTTTACTTTATGATAGACATTATTGTATATAGAGTATTCTATTATATAGTAGATAGTTTAACGGATCCTTGGGAGATGGAAATCCCGAACATCTCTTAAGTTAATGCACGCACGTTAAACACTGGATAGGAGGTGTCTAAAACCCGTAAACATCTCCGACGCCGTCACACTCATATTTACTTATTCGATTTAACCTACATGAGATATTTTAGTCCTGACTCGAGTGTTTTGTCTTTTCATTACGCTCGAGTCAGCCTGAGCATTTCAGATTAGGTTGAAAGTATATTCTGGAGGACGAAGACGGAGTTTGGTATTACATCATTTGTACTCTACTACTGTATTATTTTTCTGCTGCATTGTTGTTTTATCTCTGATATGTATGTAACTCTGATTTATGATGTATAATAATAATCAAAAATATTTATTTAACAGCTTCATGAACTGTTATTTTATTATTATATCTTGTTGTCCCTTCCGCTGCGAGATTCTGAGTTTGTTTCTGTTCTTTCTTTTCTTTCTTATTTAACCCCAATAACTATCTGTATTTTGGATTGGTTGAGTCGGCATGTGTGTATGTTTTGTCGACTTGAACAGTCAAAAATGAGGGTCGTTACAGTTGGTATCAGAGCTTGGGTTTAGATTACCTTGGCTCTAGTGGGGAATAACTCATTGAAATAGGGTTAAAACCTTATGAATGAGTTTGAGTGTATATGAGAGAGCGTATTTGTAATTTTGATATAAAAATGATTTTATATTGTGTTAATTTGTTCCGTTGAGTATTTATGAATTCTGGTTGGTACTTGGGACGCCAAGGCATCGATAGGAATTTCTAAACACTCGAATAGGACAGATTGACATAATATTGTTTTAGATTATATTTTATATATAAAAGAATTATCTTGAAAATTTATAAATTTTGATTGTATTGGTTGTTAGGAGATGATAATATTATATTATCATCGTTTATTGTTGATTAGTCAATATTTCTAACTATTGACTATTGGATGATTTTAAGAAATGAAACTTGTAAATATGATTGACAATGAATATAAATGGTAAATAAAATAAAATAAAAATGGATTTAAGTTAAGATGGAGAATTTAAATTCCGGTGATTTGAAAATTTATTAACAAAAATTTGAAATGTATAATATAAGTATTATATGATAGTATATTCGATTAGAAATTGTTTTCAAAGGATTTTCAAATGAAGTAAGTGTTATACTCCCCTCTTGACACTAGAGAATGATTTCGGTGATGAGTGCATGCATCATCGACGTTTATTTCCGAGAGTCTAAGTGGGGGAGTGTAACGACCCGTAAATTTCAACTATTTTAAAAACGTAATTAGTTGAAATTTTGTGAAATTTTAAACGATAAAATTTTGAAATATAATTTTGACATTTGGCATGTGTCTAGTTAAACATAGCAACTAGTAAATTTTCGCCCGAAAATATGAAAGTTTATTTCGCGCGTAAATTCACTTCAATTCAATCAGTTAAAAAGTAATGAAAATAAAATGTTTTCGAAACCTAAATATTTTTACATAGAAAAATTCTAAATCATCTTCTAAGCAAGATGTCAGTTTGTCATTTTTCCAAATTCGGACATCTTTGGCTCCGTCGATCTTATTTTTCAGTGTTTTTCTTGCATTTTCCGCTATTAGAAAATTCGAATTTTATAATTAAATTGTACCACTGATATCCGTATACCATTTTGATCGTCTCCTCGTGCTGATTCTCTACGGTATATTCGATTGTCAAATTCGGAGTTCCGTTGTACGTTGCATTTTGCGTAACGCCTACCGTATCGTTACCGGTTGTGTAACGTTTGGTTTCTGAAATCCTTTGAATTCTTTGTCCATTCACTTCCACCGTAATAATCAGCTATTAACAATTTAAAATTCATCTTTTCAGCTTTAACTATTGCTATTCTCTAGGAATTAAATTACATCTGTTCATTCGTCTTCAATTATTATCAAATACTTCCAGCCTAGACTTTTCAATATACACCTGTTCAATTCTTTTGACTGCGGTTCACATTTTTCTGCGTCCTTCAAAAAAAAAATTTATAACAAAGATGGTTCACTTTCATTTTTGGAGGAAAAAGCTAGCTCAACCCATCACTTCCCTCAACTCGTCCCCAGCCTTTTGTCTACCCACGTCAAAAATCATCCCGCCTCCCTGACCCGTAACCCACGGTCCCTCCATAACAAAGGCCTCGACCTGCCTCCCCTTCAACGTCGAACACGTCACCTCCTCTTCCAGTTCGAGCCACCTCGCCATCAACAAACGGCAGCGCCTAGCAGCCTCAATGAATCCAGCCTGCCCTTCCATTCCCCTTGGTCGCAGCTGCCTCCTCCTCCAAGCACTTCTTCTTCAATTCCGCCCACCACAAACACCTGACAGCAGCAAGCACTTGACCATCTCCACCTATCACCACAGCAACCGCCGAATCCCTCCGCCACCTCATCTCCAAACTCAGACCCGAGCTCCCCTCCACTCGCCCACTCGGTCTCCGCTCTGGCCATTCGTCCACTCGCCGGCAGCGAAACCTCCCTCCGACCGAATCCGCTCCATCCTTTTGACAGCACCCACCACGTTCACAATCGAAGCCGCCCTCATCATCAAAGTTCCTCCCCTCCACCATGCCTGGCACCATCGGCTCGCCCATGCCGAACCCAGCCTTCCCCTTTGCCTGCTTGCAACTCACGCGAGTTTTCTTCCTCAGCCGTATGCTTTATACCAGGTTTATATATATATCATATTATATACTTAGATTTGTCTCATTTTATTTGTATTCTGTTTTATTTAAATGAATATTGTGTTATGTATATGGTATATATATACAGATATTTTGATTGTTATTTTATTTTAATATAATATATATATATATATGATTTCGATAAAGCTGTTTATATATGTTTATAATTCAAGCTATATATGTTTCTTTGATATCTATACTTTGCTCTTCATACTTATGTGCTGTCTAGTCATATATGTACTGTTACATATATGCGTATTTCCGGTAGAAGGTTTTCAGATTTCTGTATATATATATATATGTATGTATATATATATATGTATATATATGTATGTATGTATGTATTTCCAATATCTAATGGTGACCCGAAGTACATGGCAACTATATATACTTTGTTTTGCAACTTCTCCTTTTATATAAGGGTGTGTATTATATTATCTATATTATATTATAGAGAGATAGTATATATAATAAGGTAGTATGCATATATGCGTAGTTCGGTCATCTAGTCTGTTCTATATGAGTGTGTATTTATATATATATATATATATTATTACCTTCATTTATTGTCAAGTATTGTTTAAAAATATAATATGTATATAAGTTTAAGTATATGTTTATATAAGCTTGTTTTCTCACCTGAGTTCCTTCCTTGTGGACTGTGCATTGCTTTGTAAGTATATAAAAATTTTCGTAAATTTTGTTTGAACATTTTACTTGTTTTCGTATTGTGAGCAAAAGTATTTATATCCTATGTTAAAGTATTTACTCAGATACTTAAATTTTCATTCATGGTTTAAGTATTGTTTAAAGTATAACTTGTATGGATACCTTGATTTTTAAGTTTACAGTAGTTACAAAGTTATATGTAACCAATTTGTTGTTTATATAAAAACAAGTTTATATATATAATCTGCCGAGTTCATATATATAAATTAAGTTTATATTGATATTTTAACTATTGATTTTTAAATATAAAAAGTATGTAAGTTTAAATATATGTTTTAAAACTAATTTTGAAATATATATGTATATAAACCATATTTCATTTCAATCTATATCAAGCTGATTCTGATTTATTTCATCAATTCCTTATTATCAGCTATGTTCGTCAAATTCGTGTTCACCTTGCTTTGCTTTGGAAATCGTTGTTTGGATTGGTCGATTCGCGATTCAGAATCATAGCTTGTCGTGTTGTCTATCTTCTCTAACCTCAAAAGGTGAGCACTCACTCACGATTAACGTTCTTTTATTTATTAAATTGATTTCAATTGAAACGACAATTGAAATATGCAGCTATTAGTTAATTACACTGTTATATATGCTATTACCTGTATCAGTTCACCTGTGACATCTGACACCATTATCTGTTAATTATTTATGCAATGATAATACAGTTTGGCTGGTAATTGATTGATTGTTCGATGTTTATATTGGACGTTAAATTGTTAATGTTAAAATGATAAATATTATGCAATTGAACTTGATATAGGATAGTTAAATGTTAAATTTGATTAACTAACATTTGTAAAATATGACCCCTTAAACTGTTAAATTATTGACACGTAGGATTTGTTTAATTACACTTTGAACCACTGAATGTATATTGTTAAAATGATGATGTATGAAATTGTAAATTGAATGACAAGTGGAAACCGTAATGTAATAATCTTTAATCTACATGAAATGATAGTGTAGATTCTAGAAATAATTATATTAATTCGTACAAATAACAATGCGAATTAATACGGTTATTTCGGGATTATTTGAATTGATTATTGGATTGTTATTGTTCGTTGTTATTGCTTGTTTATTTACTTTGACACCATCCCAGTTATCACACTGCAAGTTCCCTTTGTTATGCTTTGATTTTGAATTGAATTGGAATCGGGTTGAAATGATAAATACCCAAATAAATTTGATTTAGGATAGAAAATTAAAATAAAACCCGATTGGTCAAATGTTTTGATTTAAATAAAATAAAGATTTATTTGACTAATAACAAGGTTTGAATAAATTGGAATTTAAATTCGAATGAATGTAAATGTGAGTATTTGAATTTTAAAAACAAATATTAAACGTCGTAATTGATAAAGGAATATTGTTTAAATTTAATTATTTAATAATTAAACTTAGAATTATTTGATAATAAATTTTGAAATTATTAAGTTTTGAAAATTATTAATAATTAACTTTTGAAATTATTAATAGTTAAGTGTTGAAATTATTAATAACGAAGATTTGAAATAATTAATAATTAAAATTTTGAATTTATTAACAATTAAGTTTGGAATTATTAATGAATGAGTTTGAAATAATTAATAATTAAGATTTGAAATTATTGAAAATTTGATGAGATCGAATTATAATTAAATTGAATTGAATATCTTTATTAGGAGAAATTGAATTATTGAATATGTGAAACTAAGTTTCTTTAACTGAGATTTGAAATTTGAAAGGAATTTCTTTGATAAGAAATAGAATGCGCTTTATCGAAACAAATGAAAGACTTGCAACTTAAAGAATTGGATTTGACAAATGTAATTGTAAATAAGTTGTAAACTTTGATTTTGAAATCGAACTTAAGACATAACGTAATGAATTAGGAATTTAATTGAATTTGTTTTAATTAAATATCAAATGAAAGCGAAATTGATTTAAATCGTTTTGAACGTTAAATTTAGTTAAATGATTTGGAATGAACTTATATACGAAATGCAATGAATATTGAATTGTTTTAAAATTGAAACTTTGAAATTGAATTATAAAAATGTTGAAATTGAAATTGGGAAGTTTGAAACGTAATTTTGGAAATTGATTTCGAAAGACTAACGAATTTTCGATTTTACGAATTCCAATTGAAATTGAAATTGTTTTGGTTTTGAATATATTAACGACCGGTGTAATAATCACGAAAGTTATTAAAGAGACCGGAGTCGGTTATGGACATACTCTCTGTCTAAACCGAAAACCACTTTAATAACTATACGTGGAGTGATGATCCAGAATGAAGTGGTTGGAATGATGTACGTGATGACTGAAGAAAGAGAACGATGATGGATAGCCTTGACACTTGTGTCAAATTGGAAATGACTAAAACAGGAGCCGTGCCGGGCCAATGGAGGATTTGCTACCTCAAGTGGACACACTTCTTCGAACTACTCATTATTTGTTGTCGATTGGTGCACCCTTGATTTTGGGAGTGTTGTTTCACGGTGTTGCGGGCGCTGCGGCGTTGCGTTCTCACCAGTCCGGATCAGGCAAACGGTAGTATCACTACCTTGGGTATTGCCTCATGTGCCTTGTCATACTTGTATTCCATTTATACGCGACCACTACGAAGTTGTTTTGTACCTTTAGTATATGGATTGCCCTCTGGTGACTTCCGGTTTTGGGGAAACTACGGTCTTGTATATGCTTTTGGGAATAAAAATGTGTTAAGGGTGGAATGGGCCATGACTTAACACTATTTTGATATCTTATTATTACTGATAGACATTATCTACTTATCGTACATTACTACATAGTAGATAGTTTGACGGATCCTTAAAGGATGGTTATTCCAAACATCCTTTGAGTTACTTGTATTTCAATTGCTATTTCACTTGAGTTGGATTTATTAATATAAGAATGTTAATCCTGACTCGAGTGTCTTGTGTTTTGCTTTACGCTCGGGTCAGACTGAGTGTACCAGTATTCGAGACTCACCTTTGAAGTTGGAGCTTCGCTTGGAGATCCAGCTATCTATCCAGCTTTCAGATATTCGATGATTCCAGTGATGCATTCTGATTTGTATCTGATGTATCGTGTTACTCTTCCGTTGTATCTGGTTTAACTCTGATGTATCGTATTACTCTTCTGTTGTAAACTCTGATGTATTTTATATATTCATATAGTAGCTTCATGAACTACTATCTCTTTTATTTCCGCTGCAATTATTACTCTGTGTCTGTGATCTGTGATTATTTATTTACTGTATATGTTCAGTTTTTCCGAATTTAAATTTACAACGCGGTATTTTGAGCAATTCAACTCCGGCATGAGTGTCTACCTATACACTTATAATGGATGCGAATGGTCCAAAATATCAGGTCGTTAAAGTTGGTATCAGAGCTTTGGTAGCTCTAGGCAAAACTTAACATATAGGGTAAATGTATTTACAGAATCACTCTCATTCGAGTTTCAATCTCTTCCCTTGACTCAATTCCTTTGAATTTTGGAACGTTCCCCACGGTTCCAAATTTCATTTGTGTCCTTCACTATTCGTCTTCTTTCATTCATGGAGCACCCCATAACTCCATTCTGAATGTTATCTATAATAGATCGGCGGTCTCGCCAATCTTCGAATGATTCGTAAAGGAGTAAACTCCTTTATAATAGACATCGATTTACCGGAGATTTCATTATCCTCGGTTTACGATGCTATCTATCTCTTACTATACCTGAATTCCATCTCTTGAGATCGAGTGTTGATTTACCTCGGAATTCAGCATCGCTCTTATTCTTGAAGTTACGGACGACCCAGTTAAGGTTGCCCGTGAATTAAATAAACTCATCCATATCCCGATTGTGGTAATCGAATTATCTTATCTTCTGTTTCAAACTTATTTTCGTAAAAAAAAATTATCTTTGATTTAAGTCCATCAAAATTTGAAACCCTATCCTTATTTTGAAAATTCATTCCTGTATCGTCGAGCAAAGAAATGTATTTGTAAATTAATATTTAAAACGTTTTAAAATATATTGTGTTGTTTGAGTTGTTAATGTTGATTTGGGTTTCCGATCGATTCGCCTGATCAACGCTATCGATAGGATTTCCAAAACACTTGAATAGAGCAAACTGACACAATATTATTTTCAAATTTGGAAAATGAAATAAATTTGTTTGATTATATTTTGAAAATATAAGTAAAATTTTCTGGAATTTGAAATGAATCTAATTCAGAAATTTGAGAATTTAGTTTCCGGTGGCTTCGAATTTTGGTTTTAAAATTTTAAAGTATATATTATTGGAAGTATTTTCGAATAGAAATCGTTTCCAAGAATTCTAAAATGTTGAAATCAGTACTCTTCTCTTTGTCGCTGGAAAATAATTTCGGTGATGGCGGCTGCATCATCGACGTTCATTTTCGAGTTTCGAAGTGGAGAAACCATTCTATAGCTTTGCTATGGTTTTTGTTTTGAAAAATATTTTGATTTGAATTTTTAGTATATTTTGATTTACATATATATAGGTATCTTATTTTAAAATTTTAATTTGATTTGATATAAATATATTATATATATCTCTAAATTGTTTAAAGTTAATCGGAAATCAAATTCTTAAATTTTGGTTAAAGGATGATTTTAATTATAAATAAAACCAAAATTTGGAATAAATATTTAAACTTGAATAATTGAATTGGGAAAATTTTATTTGTATATTGTTCGACTGCATTCTAATACAACTTACCTAAATTATTCAGAAGTTGAATATGTAATTGGATAATATATAAGATAAATTGAATTTATAAATAAAATTTGAGTGTTTATAATAATGTTATACACTAAATTTTGATTATAAAGATGTTAATAGAGTTAGATAGGATAATAAGTAAACCCAGTTAATAATGAAATAAATTGTTTTGAAAGAATTAATAAATTTGTTTCGAAAGAATTAATAAATTAAAATTAGATCAACTTATGGAAATACCTTAAATTTGAAAGCAATTAGTAAATATAAATTAATTTAAATCGAAACTTTTATGGTATAAATTAATTTATATGGGTTAAATACATGTGATAAAATATATTAAGTAGAATAAATTTAACAATAATTTGGAATAAAGAAGAATTTAAATTGCTGAAAAATATGATTATAATAAAAGACTATTCAAATATATGATTTTAGAAATTGTAAATTGAAGATAATTGGATAACAAGATAATGAATTTAGAAATAGTTGAGATTGATTTTAGTGAAATCAAATGGATTAAATCAATTATTGAATATCAATTAATTTAAATTTGAATTTATATGGTTTAAATTAATTGTTATTTTGTATTTCAAATCTGTTTTTCTTTCTGGTTGTTTCTATTCTACTACCTCGTTCCTTTTCGGGGACGAAAAGTTTTGAGTGGGGGAGAGTGTAACGACCCGTAAATTTCAACTGTTTTTAAAACGTAATTAGTTGAAATTTTGTGAAATTTTAAACGATAAAATTTTGAAATATAATTTTAATATTTGGCATGTGTCTAGTTAAATATAGCAACTGGTAAATTTTCGCCCGAAAATATGAAAGTTTATTTCACGCGTAAATTCACTTCAATTCAATCAGTTAAAAAGTAATGAAAATAAAATGTTTTCGAAACCTAAATATTTTTACATAGAAAAATTCTAAACCATCTTCTAAGCAAGATGTCAGTTTGTCATTTTTCCAAATTCGGACATCTTTGGCTCCGTCGATCTTATTTTTCAGTGTTTTTCTTGCATTTTTCGCTATTAGAAAATTCGAATTTTATAATTAAATTGTACCACTGATATCCGTATACCATTTTGATCGTCTCCTCGTGCTGATTCTCTACGGTATATTCGATTGTCAAATTCGGAGTTCCGTTGTACGTTGCATTTTGCGTAACGCCTACCGTATCGTTACCGGTTGTGTAACGTTTGGTTTCTGAAATCCTTTGAATTCTTTGTCCATTCACTTCCACCGTAATAATCAGCTATTAACAATTTAAAATTCATCTTTTCAGCTTTAACTATTGCTATTCTCTAGGAATTAAATTACATCTGTTCATTCGTCTTCAATTATTATCAAATACTTCCAGCCTAGACTTTTCAATATACACCTGTTCAATTCTTTTGACTGCGGTTCACATTTTTCTGCGTCCTTCAAAAAAAAATTTATAACAAAGATGGTTCACTTTCATTTTTGGAGGAAAAAGCTAGCTCAATCCATCACTTCCCTCAACTCGTCCCCAGCCTTTTGTCTACCCACGTCAAAAATCATCCCGCCTCCCTGACCCGTAACCCACGGTCCCTCCATAACAAAGGCCTCGACCTGCCTCCCTTCAACGTCGAACACGTCACCTCCTCTTCCAGTTCGAGCCACCTCGCCATCAACAAACGGCAGCACCTAGCAGCCTCAATGAATCCAGCCTGCCCTTCCATTCCCCTTGGTCGCAGCTGCCTCCTCCTCCAAGCACTTCTCCTTCAATTCCGCCCACCACAAACACCTGACAGCAGCAAGCACTTGACCATCTCCACCTATCACCACAGCAACCGCCGAATCCCTCCGCCACCTCATCTCCAAACTCAGACCCGAGCTCCCCTCCACTCGCCCACTCGGTCTCCACTCTGGCCATTCGTCCACTCGCCGGCAGCGAAACCTCCCTCCGACCGAATCCGCTCCATCCTTTTGACAGCACCCACCACGTTCACAATCGAAGCCGCCCTCATCATCAAAGTTCCTCCCCTCCACCATGCCTGGCACCATCGGCTCACCCATGCCGAACCCAGCCTTCCCCTTTGCCTGCTTGCAACTCACGCGAGTTTTCTTCCTCAGCCGTATGCTTTATACCAGGTATATATATATATCATATTATATACTTAGATTTGTCTCATTTTATTTGTATTCTGTTTTATTTAAATGAATATTGTGTTATGTATATGGTATATATATACAGATATTTTGATTGTTATTTTATTTTAATATAATATATATATATATGATTTCGATAAAGCTGTTTATATATGTTTATAATTCAAGCTATATATGTTTCTTTGATATCTATACTTTGCTCTTCATACTTATGTGCTGTCTAGTCATATATGTACTGTTACATATATGCGTATTTCCGGTAGAAGGTTTTCAGATTTCTGTATATATATATATATATATGTATGTATATATATATGTATATATATGTATGTATGTATGTATGTATTTCCAATATCTAATGGTGACCCGAAGTACATGGCAACTATATATACTTTGTTTTGCAACTTCTCCTTTTATATAAGGGTGTATTATATTATCTATATTATATTATAGGGAGATAGTATATATAATAAGGTAGTATGCATATATGCGTAGTTCGGTCATCTAGTCTGTTCTATATGAGTGTGTATTTATATATATATATATATATATATATATTATTACCTTCATTTATTGTCAAGTATTGTTTACAAATATAATATGTATATAAGTTTAAGTATATGTTTATATAAGCTTGTTTTCTCACCTGAGTTCCTTCCTTGTGGACTGTGCATTGCTTTGTAAGTATATAAAAATTTTCGTAAATTTTGTTTGAACATTTGACTTGTTTTCGTATTGTGAGCAAAAGTATTTATATCCTATGTTAAAGTATTTACTCAGATACTTAAATTTTTATTCATGGTTTAAGTATTGTTTAAAGTATAACTTGTATGGATACCTTGATTTTTAAGTTTACAGTAGTTACAAAGTTATATGTAACCAATTTGTTGTTTATATAAAAACAAGTTTATATATATAATCTGCCGAGTTCATATATATAAATTAAGTTTATATTGATATTTTAACTATTGATTTTTAAATATAAAAAGTATGTAAGTTTAAATATATGTTTTAAAACTAATTTTGAAATATATATGTATATAAACCATATTTCATTTCAATCTATATCAAGCTGATTCTGATTTATTTCATCGATTCCTTATTATCAGCTATGTTCGTCAAATTCGTGTTCACCTTGCTTTGCTTTGGAAATCGTTGTTTGGATCGGTCGATTCGCGATTCAAAATCATAGCTTGTCGTGTTGTCTATCTTCTCTAACCTCAAAAGGTGAGCACTCACTCACGATTAACGTTCTTTTATTTATTAAATTGATTTCAATTGAAACAACAATTGAAATATGCAGCTATTAGTTAATTACACTGTTATATATGCTATTACCTGTATCAGTTCACCTGTGACATCTGACACCATTATCTGTTAATTATTTATGCAATGATAATACAGTTTGGCTGGTAATTGATTGATTGTTCGATGTTTATATTGGACGTTAAATTGTTAATGTTAAAATGATAAATATTATGCAATTGAACTTGATATAGGATAGTTAAATGTTAAATTTGATTAACTAACATTTGTAAAATATGACCCCTTAAACTGTTAAATTATTGACACGTAGGATTTGTTTAATTACACTTTGAGCCACTGAATGTATATTGTTAAAATGATGATGTATGAAATTGTAAATTGAATGACAAGTGGAAACCGTAATGTAATAATCTTTAATCTACATGAAATGATAGTGTAGATTCTAGAAATAATTATATTAATTCGTACAAATAACAATGCGAATTAATACGGTTATTTCGGGATTATTTGAATTGATTATTGGATTGTTATTGTTCGTTGTTATTGCTTGTTTATTTACTTTGACACCATCCCAGTTATCACACTGCAAGTTCCCTTTGTTATGCTTTGATTTTGAATTGAATTGGAATCGGGTTGAAATGATAAATACCCAAATAAATTTGATTTAGGATAGAAAATTAAAATAAAACCCGATTGGTCAAATGTTTTGATTTAAATAAAATAAAGATTTATTTGACTAATAACAAGGTTTGAATAAATTGGAATTTAAATTCGAATGAATGTAAATGTGAGTATTTGAATTTTAAAAACAAATATTAAACGTCGTAATTGATAAAGGAATATTGTTTAAATTTAATTATTTAATAATTAAACTTAGAATTATTTGATAATAAATTTTGAAATTATTAAGTTTTGAAAATTATTAATAATTAACTTTTGAAATTATTAATAGTTAAGTGTTGAAATTATTAATAACGAAGATTTGAAATAATTAATAATTAAAATTTTGAATTTATTAACAATTAAGTTTGGAATTATTAATGAATGAGTTTGAAATAATTAATAATTAAGATTTGAAATTATTGAAAATTTGATGAGATCGAATTATAATTAAATTGAATTGAATATCTTTATTAGGAGAAATTGAATTATTGAATATGTGAAACTAAGTTTCTTTAACTGAGATTTGAAATTTGAAAGGAATTTCTTTGATAAGAAATAGAATGCGCTTTATCGAAACAAATGAAAGACTTGCAACTTAAAGAATTGGATTTGACAAATGTAATTGTAAATAAGTTGTAAACTTTGATTTTGAAATCGAACTTAAGACGTAACGTAATGAATTAGGAATTTAATTGAATTTGTTTTAATTAAATATCAAATGAAAGCGAAATTGATTTAAATCGTTTTGAACGTTAAATTTAGTTAAATGATTTGGAATGAACTTATATACGAAATGCAATGAATATTGAATTGTTTTAAAATTGAAACTTTGAAATTGAATTATAAAAATGTTGAAATTGAAATTGGGAAGTTTGAAACGTAATTTTGGAAATTGATTTCGAAAGACTAACGAATTTTCGATTTTACGAATTCCAATTGAAATTGAAATTGTTTTGGTTTTGAATATATTAACGACCAATCGGTGTAATAATCACGAAAGTTATTAAAGAGACCGAAGTCGGTTATGGACATACTCTCTGTCTAAACCGAAAACCACTTTAATAACTATACGCGGAGTGATGATCCAGAATGAAGTGGTTGGAATGATGTACGTGATGACTGAAGAAAGAGAACGATGATGGATAGCCTTGACACTTGTGTCAAATTGGAAATGACTAAAACAGGAGCCGTGCCGGGCCAATGGAGGATTTGCTACCTCAAGTGGACACACTTCTTCGAACTACTCATTATTTGTTGTCGATTGGTGCACCCTTGATTTTGGGAGTGTTGTTTCACGGTGTTGCGGGCGCTGCGGCGTTGCGTTCTCACCAGTCCGGATCAGGCAAACGGTAGTATCACTACCTTGGGTATTGCCTCATGTGCCTTGTCATACTTGTATTCCATTTATACGCGACCACTACGAATTTGTTTTGTACCTTTAGTATATGGATTGCCCTCTGGTGACTTCCGGTTTTGGGGAAACTACGGTCTTGTATATGCTTTTGGAATAAAAATGTGTTAAGGGTGGAATGGGCCATGACTTAACACTATTTTGATATCTTATTATTACTGATAGACATTATCTACTTATCGTACATTACTACATAGTAGATAGTTTGACGGATCCTTAAAGGATGGTTATTCCAAACATCCTTTGAGTTACTTGTATTTCAATTGCTATTTCACTTGAGTTGGATTTATTAATATAAGAATGTTAATCCTGACTCGAGTGTCTTGTGTTTTGCTTTACGCTCGGGTCAGACTGAGTGTACCAGTATTCGAGACTCACCTTTGAAGTTGGAGCTTCGCTTGGAGATCCAGCTATCTATCCAGCTTTCAGATATTCGATGATTCCAGTGATGCATTCTGATTTGTATCTGATGTATCGTGTTACTCTTCCGTTGTATCTGGTTTAACTCTGATGTATCGTATTACTCTTCTGTTGTAAACTCTGATGTATTTTATATATTCATATAGTAGCTTCATGAACTACTATCTCTTTTATTTCCGCTGCAATTATTACTCTGTGTCTGTGATCTGTGATTATTTATTTACTGTATATGTTCAGTTTTGCGGAATTTAAATTTACAACGCGGTATTTTGAGCAATTCAACTCCGGCATGAGTGTCTACCTATACACTTATAATGGATGCGAATGGTCCAAAATATCGGGTCGTTAAAGGGAGACCACTTAAAAGTTTTCTGTACTCTTTTGATTAAATAGAAATTGAATTGAAATTTTCTAAAGTATGAAATGAAAATAAGTATATATATGTATATATTTAAATGCTGATTAAAATTCTTCTGAAAAAAATATGATTTGAGATATAAAGATATTAGTATATATATATATATATATATATATATATATATATATATATATTTAGAAAAAATGGTTTAAATCGAATCCGGAGTTGAAATTCTTAAGTTCTCTAATAAGGAATGATTTTAATTATTAAACTAAAGTAAATCTTGAATTGTTAGAAACTTATGAATTGAAAAAGGTGAAATTGAATTTAAGTGTTAAAAAATTTTTAATTTAAAATTATAGTAGTAACCCTTAATTTGGAATATAATAAATTGGAAATTTATTTAATAGGTATAACACTCAAATTGAATGAAAAGAAGTTGTATATTGTTTAACTACATTCTATTTGCATGGCTATAACTTACCAAATACTTAAAAAGTTTAAAATGCTAATAAGGATAAGTAAATGAATAATATACAAGTGTGATTGCGAATAATAAAATGTGAAGATCTATTGATAGTTGTAAATATAAAGGAAATTTAAGTTGTAAAATGAATTAAATTTAAAATTAATTAAATATAAAATTAGTAAATGGAAACTAATAAAATTTGAATAAAACTAAATGTCAATAAACTTGGAAGTGTATGAAATTAAAATTTTGACTTGGAAATGTATAATTGATTTAGTGTAGATTTTAGATGGATGTTAATGTTTGATATGCATTGGTTGTTAGATGGATGGTAATTGATTAAATAGAATTCATTAGTGTAAATGGAATTGAATAAACGGAATAGAAATTTAAAATAATTAAATTCAAATTTGAAACAAAGTGAAATTAAATATAATTAAATTCAAATTAAATTGAAGCAAATTGACTTGAATTTAAATTATGAATGAAACAAACTCGAATAAATCGAAAACAAATCGAATGTAAACTTATTTCATGGATAAATAAGAAAATAAACGACTTTGTGTTTATGACTGTTTCTTTAGAAAATTTGAAGTTTGATGGTTTGTACTTTGAAATAATAAAAGCAAATTTTTGGAAAAAAATCCAAAATTGTTCAATATATGCTGAAACGAAAACAACCATAACGTTTAAATGGCTGGACGAAATTAGACGATCTTAGACTTTTCGTAAAGCCTAGAAACTGTGCTACATCTTTTGTTTAGAATGTTTTGATAAATACCTTCATCCACTAGGCTTAAAACACCAATATTAGTCGTTGGTCTGTGGAAAGTAGAAATCTGAAGCACCTTAGTATTATCGCCATAACTTTTAACTGTTGTATCGGATTTTGACGATCTTGCACTTTTTGGAAAGCTAAGAACTTAAGTTAAAACTTTTGCTTTAAGTGTTTTGTGTTTTGCTGTCATTTAGATGGTCGAAAAGGGGAGTGAACGTCGCTGACCTGCGCAATTCATTGCCCAGGCTAAGGCGTATCCATTTAGTAAAACGGCCGTAACTTTTGAACGGTTGGTCCGAATTTGATGATTTTGGACATTCCGGAAAGCCTAAAACGAATGAAACAACTTTTATTTAGATTCCATTTTAAAATTTTATCGTTTAGGTGACCAAAAACTGGGATTTGTTCGTTGTCCTGAATTTAAAATTTTTAGTTTTGAAGTTAAATACGTTATATATATATGTTGTATATGCTAAGCATATCGATCTATTTTCGTATGCATGATTCTCACTTGGTTGTTGAGTATTTTAGTAGGTAGCAAAATGCTGCGCTTCGCTTGTGGAGCTCGCTTCTGCGCTAAATGCAAAATGTAAGTTAAAATGCTAATAAACGCTTAATAAAAGGTACATTCTCGGATTACGGTTTATGTTGTGGTATATTATTATGTTCCACATGTTTTGGAATGCCTCATTCTTGTAATGAGATGTATATCATGCAATTATTACCACTGTGAAATTTTTCGGTCCTAGCCGCGCAAAGGAGGTGCTGCCGAAATTTTTCAAAAATCCGGGAGTTAGAAAATTTTGAGATTTTAAAAATCCTATAACTAAATTTTGCAAATAAGTCGTATATTTTGAATGAATTATATCTAAATGATGGTTTCCCCTTCTCCATTCCTTTTCGAGGACGAAAAGTTTTAAGTGGGGGAGAATGTAACGACCCGTATTTTTAACACTTTAAAAATACGAATTAAAATAAAAATTTTGGATAAAAATCCGAAGGAAATAAAATTTTGTGTTGTTAAATGTGAATTACAAGTTAAAATACAAAACTGAATTCTGAAATAACTTATTTGTAAATTAAATATGGATGTTAACTTGTATTGAATGTAAATAATGAATTGAATTTGATTGTAAACCAAATTGGTTATGATTGTAAACAAAGAATAAATAAAATGGTAGATTTAATAGTGGAAGTTTATGTTATTGAAACTAATATAAATAAATGTAACTTAATATTACAGTTGATTGAAATCAGATAATAACTGAAACTGTAATTTGATAAAGATGTTAATTTGTAATTGAACGTAGGTAAAGATTTAAATTTGAGTGTAACAAGTAATTGAAACGAATTGAATTTGATTGTAAACAGCGAAATAGATAAAATGTTACATTTAATATTGAAGTTATAATATTGAAATCAACGTAAATGAATGTAATTTAATATTACTGTGAATTTAAATAAGATGATAGCTGAAGAAAATGAATGTAAATGAATTATAAACTATTGATAATAATGTATAAGTAAATGGTTGATTCAATAATGAAAGTGTAAATCGAAATAAAAGAATTCAATTGGAATTAAATAACTTGAATTTGAATTACAATATAATTAAACGCTGAATCTAATGTAATCTTTTATACTGGATTTATAATGGAAAACTGCAATGTAAAAGATTGTTAATTACTGTGAAATTAAAAATGAAATTTGTTAACAATTGAAATTTGATTTAAAAGTTAATAATTTAAAATTTGGAATTTTATATTGAAATTAAACAGTAGAAATAGCCATTTTTACAACTGTCTCGGATTTCGACGAAACTAGTTTCATCGGATCCGTAACAGTGAATTATTGTAAGGTTTCAATTTTCGTAGCAACCGGACTTGTCGTTTGGCCGTGCGAGCTTGAAACGCGTAGAAATTTAACGTAGAATTTAATTAAAATAATCGACTTCAAAAGCTATCTTCCACATACGATTGAATTAGGCCTTGGGACTAGTTCCATTGTGTTCGGAATATGGGTAAAACCTTATAAATGCCTGGCGGCACGTCTCGATTGGAGTTCGGAAAAATTGTGGACCTACCTTTATAAATACGCTTGCAAACCAAGACAGTTTTATCATTATTTCATTTCAGAAACCCTAATTTCAAACCATGGCCGCCACCTATTCTATGGCCAGAAATTGCCGATCTTCTTTCCTTAATATCTCTCAATTCGTTCAACGAAATCGAAAAATTCCAAAAGCAAAGTTGTAGATCTCGACGAGCTCTTCAAATCCATACGGTTGATTCGTGCTAATTTGTCACGGATTAGTCCAGATCTGGCTTTGAATGTCGTGCATATTTTCTTGGTTTGCGTGCAAACGGTGGCGAATGGGCTGGCGAAACTTGGCGCGGAGGTGGAGCAAGGAGAGGCGCACGCGATGGCATCCCCCGATCAACGTCCGGTCGTCGTTTGCCTCGCGCGTGGATGAGGATGAACGGCGTGAAGTGGGTCTCGGGTGTGCTGTACGTGAATGGAAGAAGGGTATACGTTCTTTTTTTTATAAATTAATCATTTAAAATTTTAAATGTTCAATCGTTCTAACGTATATAACTTTTGCATACAAGCTCGGATTCATGCGCGGTTTTCTCCGTTGCGTTCGTATCGAAATTCCGGACAACATGGAGCTGGTTTGGTTTGATTCCGAGACTGTTCAAAATTGGGCCTTTATTTGGATTTTTAAATCGTCGATAAATCAAAGGTGAGTGTTTATACGCTCACAATTGACTAAAATAACTTTTGTTAGTTAAATTTATATTCTGAAGTGATATGAAATTTATTGGCTATTGTTTGGTAGGTTTAATTATCATCTGTATTGATATGTGAATTAATTGATATAATTTAAATTGCCGTTAAAATAAATTTAAATTTAAAATTGGCAGTATATTACTCGATATTGATAATTATAAAATTGTTGTGAATGTTATTGGCTTTATGGTTGATTGGTTGTGATGGATGCTATTGGTCGATATTGGTTGTTTATTTATTTTGATGTATCATGCTATCATCATGTATATTGTTTATTGCATATAAAACTGTAAACTGAATCATTTTGAATAAATTAAGGAATAGGTTGAAATGATATACATATGACATCTATTTGGATCGAAATGATATATATCCATCCTTGAAATTAAAATTGAAATAATTATCCACTTGGCCATAGGTTAGAAAATTATATACGGACACCGGGTTGGTTAAATTAAATGATTTTAAAAGTTGTTTTGAAATTATTTAAATGAATTGATTTTAAGAATAAAATCCAATTTATGGAAATTGAATTATTTTGAATTGAAGCTCGAGATGTTGGAATCTAAAATTGGTAAATGAAATTGTTTAATTATTCGAAGTTTAGATTTTAAGAAAAAATTGAAATACGGCGTAAATTTTCGAAAGTTGATTTGTTTTAAAAGATTGGACTTTTAATCGAACTCTGAATATTTCTAAGAAAATTTATATGAAATGATATTTCAAGTTTGAGTTTGGAATTGAAATTTAATTTGAAATTGAGATTTAATTAATTTGGAATTGAATTGAAATTAAATTGAGATATAAATGGAATTATCAAATTTAGTTTTGAAATGTGAATATTTAAAGCTTTGAGATATATGGAAATTGAAATGGCTTATTTTGTGGTTCAAATATGTATTTGAAATTGATAATTTGAAATGGTTTATTGAGAAGCTGAATCGAGTTGAAATTGATGATTTGAGATTTGATTAAATTTTAATTTTGGAATTCGAGTTTATGTGAATCGATTTGTGAAATTTGAGGAAGCTATTGTTATATAAAGTATTTTAAACTATATCTAAAACTATTTATATTTTACTTTATAAATTTTAATATAAATTATTTTAATATAAATCATTTTCAATATAAATTATTTTATTATAAACTATTTTAACTTATAACTATTTTTCTATATATACAAATTTTAATATCTAAACTGTTTAAGAGGAAAATGTTAGGATTACAAAATGTTATGAATTTCAAGGTTTTGATTTCCAAAGTGTTTTGATTTTTAAAGACTTATGATTTCGAAAGTGGTATAACTTCGGAATGTGATATGATTTTGGAAATGGATTTATTTGAAGTGAAAGTGACATCGTATTGATATGGTTTGAAATGGCAATGATATGTCGGTTTTGAAATATAACTATTTTCCAAAATTTCAAGCTGGTCAATAAGGTGAAATGTTTATATTTAAATCTTGGATTTAAATACGAATTGGGTTAAATGAAGTTGCAACCTAAACTGAAATTCGAAACGATTTTGAAATTGAAATGAGATATTGAGGCGAAAATGATTTTGAAATGAAATCGTATATTTTGAGTAGATATGATGATTTTGAAATTGAAATGAGATATTGAGGCGAAAATGATTTTTGAAATGAAATCGTATATTTTGAGTAGATATGATGATTTTGAAATGGCTTTGATTTTTGAAGCGAATATGATATTTTGATAATCAATTATGAATTGATTTTGAAAATGTAAAAGAGCCATCGGTGTAATAATTACGTAGTTATTGAAGAGTCCGGGATCGGATATGGACATACTCTCTGTCGATACCGAAACCACTTTAATAACTAGTATACGCAGAGTGTTGATCCAGAACGAAGTGGATTGTTTGGTGAACGCGTTGACTGAAGAAAGAGAACGATATTGGATGACCCCTGACATGACTAAATCAGGAGCCGCGCCGGGCCATTGAGGTTCGCCACCTCTAGCGGACACACTTCTTCGTTACCATGTCTATTGCTTTTGTGATTCGATTTGGGTGCACCCCTCGATTATGGGAGTGTTGTTTCGCGGTATTGGGGTAGTAGCTGCTATGCCCAACATCAGTCTGGATCACGCAACTACTAGTATCCTAGTTGGTATTGCCTCATGTACCTTGTCATACTGATTATCCTATTTGCGACCACTACGATTTTGGTTTGTACCTTTAGTATATGGATTGCCCTCTGGTGACTTCCGGTTTTGGGGAAACTACGGTCTTGTATATGCTCTTGGGAATAAAAATGTGTTAAGGGTGGAATGGGCCATGGCTTAACGCTAGTTTGATATTTTACTTTATGATAGACATTATTGTATATAGCGTATTCTATTATATAGTAGATAGTTTAACGGATCCTTGGGAGATGGAAATCCCGAACATCTCTTAAGTTAATGCACGCACGTTAAACACTGGATAGGAGGTGTCTAAAACCCGTAAACATCTCCGACGCCGTCACACTCATATTTACTTATTCGATTTAACCTACATGAGATATTTTAGTCCTGACTCGAGTGTTTTGTCTTTTCATTACGCTCGGGTCAGCCTGAGCATTTCAGATCAGGTTGAAGGTATATTCTGGAGGACGAAGACGGAGTTTGGTATTACATCATTTGTACTCTACTATTGTATTATTTTTCCGCTGCATTGTTGTTATCTCTGATATGTATGTAACTCTGATTTATGATGTATAATAATAATCAAAAATATTTATTTAACAGCTTCATGAACTGTTATTTTATTATTATATCTTGTCCTTCCGCTGCGAGATTCTGAGTTTGTTTCTGTTCTTTCTTTTCTTTCTTATTTAACCCTAATAACTATCTGTATTTTGGATTGGTTGAGTCGGCATGTGTGTATGTTTTGTCGACTTGAAAAGTCGAAAATGCGGTCCGTTACAAATAATAACAATTATTATTAACTGAACTGGTCTAGCTAGAGACTTCGATTATGTTTTGACTTTAGTTAACCGCGATACTAACCACATATCACTGAGGAGACGAATTCTCTCTTGAATAGTCACTCAGTTGACCATGACAATTATTCTATTCGACCCAACTATAGTCATTCGATGGACATCATGCCATGATTTAACTATAGTTAAAGTTTCCACATTAAAGCTCGATGGTATTCTCAAGTCGAGGGAATTGTGTAATCACATTGATATTTTTGGTTTGACCTTAGTTATATTAACCAACAAAATACTATTGAATGATTCATTCTACAGTTTTCCAATAACCATAAGTACACAACCCCTTAGTGCCCTCAGCGGCCATGAGTAATACACTGCCAAATATTTGGAGAGCGTTACGTACTCTAGTTTCAACAAATGTATCGATATCTAGTCTCGATACATATTGGCTAGGAATATTTAAATCGGTATGTTTATTTTATTGTGATAAATCACTCATGGTTACAACGCATTGTAACTACTATCACAAAACACATCATTCATGGATTTTCTATTAAATATACTGTTAAATTAATTAAATATTAATATAACATATTATATCAAGTACATAATAGAAGGAATATATCTTTTATTTCGAAAAATATTGGTTATTGAGTTAGTTATGTGTAACAAGTATATAATTTCCCATAAGGCATACCCCTAACTCTATCACGATATGCTAATTTGTTCAAAATTAGGTGCGATAGTTTTTGAGTGTTTATAGTAGCATAAGGAAGTTAATTTTTTGATTACATGAAGATTGGGCTCAAAGTGACGAAGTTATGATACGGTCGGTGTGGATTTGGGAGTGGTTGGTGTTGGAGGACTTTGAGACATTTTGAGTTGGACTTGGGGGGTTTTGGTGATGAGGCTTCAAGACCAAACTTATCGCACATGCATTTGAATTTGTAAGATTTCTTAGAATGATGACCACTAAACATAAATTACCTACACCCAAATAATTCTGAGGACTTGGACTTGGAGCTCCAAGATATGAGCATGGCTATTTTAGGACAAGGAAGGCACTACTTCGGGGAAAAGAGCTCGATTAACGGTTTTGGCTTTGTTTGTACTCGACAATTTTGGCTAAGTACATAACCAATGTGGTTGGCGACGACCGCTCTTGAGTGTTCGGCATTGCCCATTATTGGATAGTTGTTTTTGGCTTGGATTTTAAAGGGTTGTAATGGGGTCAATCACATGATGTTTTGGGATTCCAACTTTGATGCATATGGCTGACAACGATCGATTCAAAACAAAGAAATTGAAGAGAGTTTTTCATGAGGATACTCTAGTTCTACTTTGAGATTAATGTGTGAAAGTAAAGATGTTTCTTCAAGATTTGATGCAATGAGTTTATGAATTATGATAGGTGTGGAGATGTTCTAGACTTAGACGACTCGATGGTGGGAGTGGAGATGATGATCAATGAGGACTATCTTGATAATGGGAGCTTTTGGGTGGAATGATTATGTGTTCTGCTAGGGAGATAAGTGAAATGGAATGATGATGTGTTATACAATAGAGACAAATGCAAAGGGATCATTGATAGCTTGGAGATTTCGAGTATACTCGTAAAGAGGGGGTATGTAAGGACACTTATTGAATTTTTGATGTTGATACCAGATCGTTTGAAGTGAAATATCTTACCGTGGACTTTATGATTGTGAGTCCAGTTCTTGGCCTTACAAAGTGGCATGGATTTATGTATTGGGAAATTGAGATGTTGAGTAGTCTATGGCTAATGATAGGGTTATACAAACTATCCCAACGCACTTGAGTAAGTGACGTGAGGATTGAATAATGGTTGATGTGGATGTTATGTTTACTCTGTTACACTAGATATGTAACATGACGTATGTTGTATTGACTTAGATGCCTAAACACCTAACATTGTATTTGACTTATAGTAAACTTATATGATGATGATTATAGTAGATTAGCATACATTGATGTCATGTGCTATCTCTTCAGATGCCGGGACATGTCAAGTTTGATTCTTCATACCATATGTCACACCACACATCTATACCCATACTATCCAAGAGTGTTACTGGGTAATACTGCAAGATAATACAAAGAATGAGGTTGTATGAGGGTGCATATGTGAATATTTCCTTGGATTAACATTGGTATATATCTCAAAAATTACATAAAACTTACTGTAGATGTACACGATCTCAGTACAAAGCAATAAACACATATGCCTCCAAGATAGAACAATAAACAATATATAATAAATAAATAACAAAGAACACAGAGTCAACAACACATCGATAATACATAATACAAATATATACAATTTGAGTGGGACATAAAATGAGTCAAACTCCCATGATAAAAAAATAAACAATGTTCCACCAATATATAACACAGTTACATAAATATATGAGGTAATACGACATACTATAATAACATATCCCCTATGTATGCCCAACATCCACAAACCGATCAGCTTGTCCCCAAATCTAAAATGTCTCCGACTGATTTGAGTACCCTATAAATAACACACAGGTCAGACTATGTCTTGAATATAGATGTCAATATAAAATAACAACTGGCATGGTATAAACAAGTGCAACGCAGGTGACACATGCATATCCCAAATGCCAACATATCTCAAAATCATGCACATAACAGATAACCCATTTCCAAGTAAAGTTGATCAACACATTAACATGCATATAATAAAATAATTGGAAAACCACACAGCTAACTATCATTAAGTACAAGAACTCATCAACACTATAGGACATGCTCTCAGCAATGCCCAAGATTATATCTCAGTTAATCATAAAGTAGACATAACCAGGGTCCACTTTAGTCAATATATATACACATATATAACACATAACAATCACCTAAATCAATAACCAACGAAATATAAATATGGCATACCCTCAATAGCCATAGCCGTCTCCCAGGTAGCCAAATAAAAGATAGATACAAGGTCCAATTTCACGTTCTCAACATTTCTAGCTATCCTCGATATCAGTATCATTAATATGTATCAGGTTACACAACTTCATAGACTCAATCCCATAAATAATCCAAGAGATCGATAATCACATTATAATCATCTAGACTTTCAATGTTATAGAATTCGACTTGGCTCTCAGCCAAAGAAATAATCACACGGTCTCTTAAACCTCTACTAATCCATTCAACTCTTAGTATCGTGTATAATCCTTAGGACTCTCGTTCCCATATGCTCTCAGCATCATCAATATCTATTTCGGTATCCGTCCTATCAAATGATCAGATCGGCTCTCAGCCATAAACACAATGATCTCATATAGGTGAATAAGTGCATGTCTATAGCATCTCATGCTATCTCATCAATAATAACCAGACGGGAGACTGACAGCTCTCAGCCTACTCCAAGAGCCTTCCTCACTTGCTCTCAGCGCTACTCCTACAGACTTAGTTACCTCAACGGCCATCATGACCAGATATCCATCAAGTGCAAGACTATGTTATGCGTTGCTCTACTAGTGTCCTTAATGGCAATAGACTGGTGGCCTATGTAACATAGGGGCAGTGGCACTCAGCCATATACATCAAAAGGTGTGTCATGGATTTAAGGAGTGACCCCACAATCCAGCCCCTAGGATGGATAATAGCTAATTTGGTTTACTCCACGTCGTATAGTAGGAGTATACACACAATATATAAACACACTTATGGCTCTCAGCCTGCTCGCTCTCATTGCGCATCACCACAAATATAATACCCCATATATTCGACCCTATCAGAGTGACATCTACTTACAGAAAGTAACTAAAAATATCACTTAGGCATCCAATACCACCTAGTGTTACTCGCCCGTTTACTCAATACTCGTAAATTGCACTCATTATTGCATAATTATTCTATATGACTATTCCAAAGAATAACCAAAGAAATATTATCGAAAGTCCTATACTAGATAGTACTATACTCGGTTTATTTTAGTTTTTCGTTACACAAAATATAAATCAATCAAAACATACAAATCTATTAGATTCGGAATGGGTTTTAAAGTACTCTTTTCCCAAAATCTTCAATATAAATTCAAATATCAATATTCAATTGAAATAAAATCAAATAATAAAATTCTTATTCTTTAATAATTTTAAACAATAATACAAAGAAGTTCTATATTCTATAATTCCTTTTGACAACAAATCTGAATAATCCAACTTTCCCAATAAGAATTTTAAATTTAAAACAAATTTCCCAAAAACATAATATAAATTTTCAAATCAATATTTCAAAACACTTATTTACTTCCAAACACTATTTAAACTAATTTGTTTAAAATAACTAAGTACAAAAGATAATGCTTCCAAAATTATCCTTAACAAAATTTAAAAATAGGTTTTTGTTGACAATAATTTCCATTCGATAAATAAGTCACATTTAAACTTATTATTATTTTATAAATTTCTAATTTATGAAATCAAATAAAATTAAGTAATCACTTTAAAAATATAGATTTCAGACATCATTTCATAAATATCCTTTAAATATTTTATAATCATTAGGAAATAAATAAAAATATAAACTTTCAAAATTCACTTATTTAATAAAATTCCAGAATTATCATTTTCCAAATAATTCCTAAAATAATTTATTTATTTCAAATCTCCACCATTTAATTTATTTATCCCCTTTACGTCAATATCAAATGTTGTGTTCGACTAGTACCATCATCAATTCGGCTAATACGCACACAACATAACATAACCAAGGTACACAACACTATTTCAATCAACAACAACCGCTGACAGCAATCAATTTCATCGAATAATAATACCGTAGCATTTTTATTCATCGATCAAAAATCAAATTCAAGCAAATATGGCATATACTAGAGCATAGTGTGAGTAAGTAATTTTTTCACCTTAAATTTCAAGCTACCATACCATAACATTGCTACCAAACCCAACATTACTATGACCTACCCTCCCTCGCCTCCGCTAGCTCCACGAAGTTGCACCTCACCCTAAACAACCAATGTCCACTGCATCACATTCTCAAATATTGTTTCCAGCACCATCGAGTCGTCAAAATGCGGCTTCCTCCACCCGATTGAAACATTGCATTGTGACTTCCCCTATATCACTTGAATGCCAGCTTCCATAATAATACGTGCACACCTCTAGGTTGCAATGCTAGCCTCCGCCACCTACCACCACACGTCCCTTCATCATCAACCTCATGTTCGAAAACCGCTCCTCCTCCTGCAGCGTCGTCGAAGCCGATGCAAGCCCAAGCCTACAGTTGCAAGCACTGCATTGCGTTCCTCGCCTTTATGTCGTTGTCGTGCATTGCCAGGCTTCGAGCACTACGATCGTTTTTTGTCACTAATTTTTATTTAGGCTTCTAGGGAAATTTGGAGACCAGGGGATCGGGTTTGATTTTTAAAGGCAAAGAAAGAAAAGGAGTGATCTAGAGAAAAAGGAAGAGAGGAGTTTAAATGGGCATGGGCTTTGCTTTGGGCCGGATTTCAATTCAATTTAAATTCTAACTCAATCTAGCTTTTTACTTTTATCTTCCATTCAAATTTAATATAAATTTTTGATATTTTCATATAAATATATTTCAGTCTAGTTCAAATTAATTTAAATATCATTTTACAATATATATTTTGATAACTGCACAATTTCCTTCGATTCGATGCCTGCTTATTTTTATATAATCATGCATTGAACTATTGAAAAATCAATTTATTTTCAACTATTCCAGTCATATAAAAACTAATTACATTTAATAATATTATGTATTTATTAAAATATTTTATACGATTTCAATTTATTGTTTGGAAGGAATTTATTAATTTAATTCAATTTATTAAAATGAAATCTTTTATTATACAGAATTTAATTAGCTAAAATTTATTTTTAAAATACGAATTATCATAAATCAATTTTGAATATTTATATTTTTAGTTAAATTTATTTAGTTTACAGCGTAGAAAGTAGGGTAGTTCCAGATTTTCCACTTAAAAAAATTGCGTCCCTGCAATTTCTTATCGGGAAACATTATACACAACTCATACCATGACTTTATTTGTATTCTACAAACTTCATCAGACCAAAACTTACTTAATCTTCCATGTGGCTCTTATATTCCAACTTATCTTATCATATGATACGATATTAAATAAATTTATTGATGACTTTCTACCTTTCGCATATGATTTATTTTTGTAACTTATTCTAAGTGTAGGATTTTTTAGAAAATTTCGGTAGACTATCCTTTGTACGTAATGCGCTCCAAAAAATCAAAACACAACATAATCATAAAATCAATATACATCCCAATAAGGAGCATCCCAAAACACGGGGAAACAACACAATATAATATATCTCTATCACTATATAAATAAAAACATACCTTAGCTTTGCATTTTAACCAAGTTTTTCATTTTCTACGAGCCAAAACGATACTGGGCCAACTCAACCCAAATAGCCTTCTTCAAGTTCCTAAAACCGGCTCAAACTTCATATGAGTGTGTATATATAAGCATAAAAGTATTGTTTTCATAAAAACAACATATCAATCTTCTTCAAGCAACCTTCCTACTAAGTTTTATGTGTGAAAACACAAAAATTATTCAATTCTTTAAAAAGTAAAATTTTAGCACAATCAACTATCTTTCCAAAACATGTTCCAGATCATAAAAATATGGAGTGCATCAAACATTATGACGATTTTACTACTTAATACCAATTCTTAAATGCAAATTAAAAGCAGGCTTACTTTTTTAAAAGCAATTTTTCACCTAGCAACTGTTAATTTTTCGCAAGGCACTCAGAATAAAAGTTATTGCTTATGTTCCTAGCTTTCCGGAATGTGCAAAATCGTCAAAATCGGACAAACCGTTCGTATGTTCTTGCCAAAACAGTTAGGCGCTGTTATGCGAAGTTTGCATTTTCGAGACATCAATTTAATTCGATTTTAGTTTATATTTTTTTGGTACTAGAAATCTTCAAAATTTTGAAAAGTGATAAACATCAAAGTTGTCGTTTATGGAAATACATTGCCAATGAAAGAAAATTCAATAGAATCGGATCCCAAATTCATATGTCTATTTTAGTACAACACTTCAAATTTATAACTTCATTAACTCTCTTCTGACTTTTTAATGTAATAAACTCAAACTTCTCCTTTGAAAAATCAAAATCTTAAAAATATGATTTTTATTAATAAATTATGTTATATGACAAGATGTGATTTCATGCTCTTATATTTCTAATTCGAAAATACTTTATATTCTCAACTTCAAATAAATTTTGAAAACAAACATATTACACATAATATTAATTCAAAAACATATTTTTCTTTACATAACATCCTTTTACATATTACTTCACCAACGAACTTTCATCAATTTGTAAAATAAGTTTGATATCCTTTATAACAATTATTTATTTATTTTTTTCGCACATACACCAATTAATAAGATTACTTATCACATTTTAATATTTGTACATTATCTTAAAGAAAACTTTATCAATAAGTATAATACTTGATTTTTTTTCTTTAGAAAAAATCATTTCAATCTCAATATATCTAATTCATATTATTTACTTCATCTTATTATATTTTATCAAAATACATATGATTCTAGATTTTTATAAATGATATCATAATTATTATTATTTTAATTTACTTTTTGTTGTTATTTTTTTCTTTCTAAAACCACACTTCAGAACTATCGATTATAATTCATTTTAATTCAGGATCTGCCAAATACATTATTTTTTCCCTCACCATATTTTAAATATTGTAATAATACTTTACGAATATATCTTGCTATAAATATACTTATATCATCAATTCAAAACACATCACATAATCTCAACTCACTTATCTCCATATATTTACCACCACATACTTTTCTTCTACTTATAAAATAATTTATTCCCCTTTTCGTCTATTACTCTTTTCAATATATTGTTCCATTTCAAAACATTTCCAATATTTAATCCTTTCAAAACTTTTAAGCTTATCAAAACATTGAAATCTTTACGAATCATTGTTTCCAAATGCCTTATCCAAATATTTAGGAATCTATATCGATAACGTTGGACAAACGTATCAACTAGAATCGTTAAGCACTCAACGGACAAATTAACACACATATACTTGAAAAATCTCTTTAAATATTTACTTGTAGATATACTTTGAACAACTTATTATTATTATTAACATTTGCTAACTTTTAGTGAAGCTTCTTTCCAAAATACACACACGCACCCCAAAACTAAAGAGATTTTTAATCAATACATATGCTTGCTGGTATTAATATGTTTTTAAAAAAATCTATAAGAGTACAATAAAACATACTCGACTTACAAAACCGCAACCATCATTAATCAACCATCCATAGAAATAAACATGCAAGCTTTCATCTTCATGTTCATTTTAATCACGTTTTAATTTTTAAATAAAAATATATTGTTTTATTCTATATGAAAATAATTTCCATTATCCGTTGTGGTAACTTTGCGACTGAAGGCACCGCTAGGTTTCAAACCATCAAAAGACATATGGGATACTAACTTGGGCGATAGTTCCTATCGAGTACCACATCCAAGACAGATCTTTCGAACCAAGCATCATCAATCAATGTAATGACACAAAGAAATCAAAACATCAATCATCCAATCAGAACAACCAAACAATCATGACACTCAGTGAAAAGCAATCCATATACTTTCGATGTGCCACTCTAATCACTAATGGATATTCTTACTCATCTCGCCTCATCACGATTTGGAATTGTAAAGTATTTAACACAAGATTCGAATTAGGGTCTGTTTCGGCTTCCATAACTGAACAACGTTCTTCTTACTTCAAAACCACACAGAGGTCTAATATTTACCATCAACACCGACATTACTATCCCAACTAACTACTTCTACCTTTACAACCTCCATTAATTTCTCTACATCTCATACAGAGACTTACACTCAGAAAAAGATAGAAGAAATATATATTATGTAACAAGAAAAATACGAATACGTTCCTAGATGATTACCCCTGTAACCAACGTATACTGCTACTATTACTTAAATATAATAATAATCTACAACACACTCACAGGGACAGGGTCTCTACGTCTTATCTAAGGCCAAGACTTGTGTCTTTGATACAATGTATTGTTCTAAACCTGCTCTCATATCAATTGTAACACCCCACCTCTATAACAATACTATCCAAGAGTATTACTGGGTAATACTATTAGTGTTTGCGCCAAAAATGGTCACAAACCCCGAATGTTGTGAAAGCACCAGTGTATGAATACAAATCAGCAATATTCAAACACAAATCTCAGATCTAAACAAACAACAAACAACAATCCAGAAATAATGAACAAAAACACGAGATTTATAGTGGTTCGGCTATCTCCGGCCTACGTCCACTCCAAAGTTTTTATCTTTTATTGATCGATGCTTGAAGATTACAATTTCCTATCGCGTAGTACAACGGATTTTATGATTATAATCTAAATCTAAGGCAGCAATGGTGATCTGGAGTAAATCTGGCAGAGTCCGGGCGCTCTTTAGCTCTCAAAATTGTCCCACCTCTTTTCTGAATGACCAGGGGCTCTATTTATAGGTGTAGGAGGCTGATATTTCGCCTAAATTGAGGGGAGACCAGTTCTGGCATGTGAGGGGGCCCACATGCCCGCTTTCTGGAAATCCGGCCCCACTTTGGGATCGATTCGAAGCTATGTTCGAGTCGATCAAGAAATTGTCCAATCGAGCTGAAATTTGGCGTGAACATTCTTCAACATGTGCTCAAGTTACTATGAAAATTTCATAGCATTTGGACTTGTAGATCTCAAGTTATGATCGATTCAAGTTGACGTTCTTCGCCTTATGGATTCGTTCGAATCGATATGGTTCGAATCCATAGGGTCGAATCCATGCTTCTGCACATGAAGACGGTGACGTGGCGCGCAATCTTCGAGTTGATCCTCCTTTTTCTCCGAGTTTACTGGGTCGAGTCCTTGGTTTTAGCCGCGTTTACCTGGTGGACTCGAGACGTTGGATTCGAAGGTTCGCTTCCTTCGAATCGATGGAACTGGCACTGGTTCGAATCGATCAAGACGCGCTGCTGTGGATCGATTCGGAGTTGTCTTATCCTGGGGATTCGAAGGTTATGGAGTCGAGGAACCCTTAATTGCATGGATTCGAAGTAACAGTTCCAGATGGATACGAAGTGACCAGCCTTTGTGGATTCGAGAGAGTGTTCACCGAAGGGTACGAAGTAGATGGAGTCGAACTTGTTGGAGTCGAGCGTGATGGATTCAAAGCTGGTGATGCGAAGTCCATGGATTCGAAGTATTATGCTACTCTTGATCGATTCGAACATGTTGTCCCAGAGCAAACGACTGATTCCATCTTCATCGATACGAACTGTAACAACCCGCATATCTATCGATTTTATATTTAAATATTTTATCGTTAGTCGGATGTTAGTCCGAAAAGATACTTTTTGCATACGGTCAAATTAGGACTCGAGACCACCCCCATTGAGTTCAAAATGACGTTTGCGATCTTTTTGAGTGTAAACTTCGATATGTTTGGAGATAGTGAAATTTTCGTCACTTTTCCCACTTGTGACTTTGGTTGGGACTGCACCTTCTTAACTCAGCCCAACCCCCTCTTCTTATCATCACTTCATCAAATACTTCAAGCTTCTTCAAAAATGGTGGAGGGAAAAAGAAATTAAAATTCCAAGCTCGAGATCCTTAGTAAATTCAGCATCAAACCCCGAATTCAAGGTGAAGAACATAGATTCAAGCTAGGGGTTGATTCTTGCTTTGCTCTTAAGCTCTCCAACATCAATTTCGTGGAAAAAGTGAGATTTTTAATCTCACATCTCGCCTATAACTGTCATTGGGTTGTTGGAAATGACTTCCTATCACTTTAGAATTAATGTTTGCAACTGGTTTGGATTGAATTGGTGAGAAACTCAAGTTTCAGTGTTGTTTGCAAAATTCTGGCCCTAGGTCGTTCTGCCCTCCTTAGGTCGTCCAGGCTGCTAGCTCGCGTGTTGAAAAGTCTTCACTTTCTTAGGTCGTTCACGAGTTAGGACTTAGGTCGCTTGCGTGCTTAGGTCGTTCTGGCTTAGGTCGCAGGGAAATAAGTCGTAGGTCGAAACAGTTTTAAGTCTTAGGTCGTTGCCGACCTAAAATTCCAAGGCAAACCACTAAGTCGCTCGAATTTTGTTAAGTCTTAGGTCGTTGCCGACCTAAAATCCCCAGGCAAACTTTAGGTCGCTCGCACTGGCTTATCTCGTAGGTCGTCTCCGACCTAAGCTTCTTTTCCATAAGTCGTTCGCGAGTCAAGTGTTAGGTCGTCTCCGACCTAACGCCCTCGTCACCTTAGGTCGTAGCTCGGAAGTCGCTCGACCCTGCTAAGTCTTAAGTCGCTCGAGTTAGGTCGGCCAGTATATCTCGTAGGTCGTCTCCGACTTATCCTCCAGTTAAGTCGTTCGACCCTCTAGGTCGTTCGAGTTAGGTCGTTGGACCATTTACCTTAGGTCGCTTGACCTTAAGTCGTAGGTCGTCTCCGACCTATGCCCCACTAAGTCGCATCCCACTTAGGTCGCAGGACTCTGTAAGTCGTAGGTCGTCGCCGACCTTACACTTGGTCTTTTTAGTTCGCGATTTCCTTAGGTCGTATGACCTATTTTTCCTTAGGTCGCTGGACCGCTTGCCTTCACTAGGTCGTACCGTGACGGGGCGCTGCCCCCTGGACCCCCGCGACCTGACCGGGCAGGTCGAACCCCGTATTACTCTGCGTAGGCAATCTCTTCTGAAAAACATTTATCAGAATTTCTACTTTGATGGTTTTGGGATTGACTTCTTTGGACTTTACTCACGTCTTCGAACGTGAATTGATTTGTTTCTACAATCGTTTTATGACTTGTCACTTTAAAGATATATGAAGGTTTCAATACTAATAGTAAATATCAAAACTCTTTCATCAAAGCGATTTCAACACTATTTTAAATATCAAAAGTTCGTTTTCTCAAACCGATTTTCAATCTACTAGTATATACAAGCCTTTACTTCACTCGAATGAGAAATCGACTTAAACGACTTAGTAAAACGAGTGGTATGAAACGCTTGCGTTCACTTCGTCGGTTAGCTCTTGGACTTGTTCGATTGAACCCTTTTGTGACAATTTCCTAGTGAAGATCTACAGTTTGTTCGTAAATATTTAAGTTAAGCAAGTGGTTATGGGACATGAAGCTAAACTCATATATTTACTAGCTTAGTGTGATTGACACTTCCTTATGATCATGACGATCATTCTTGTGATTTAGACTAGCGATTGAGCGATGTCTCTTCGTCCGTGTGTTCGGACTTGCCTTCGGGCCATCCGTGTGTTCGGAAAAATTAAATGGATAGCTTCCATGAGATAGCTTCTCGTCCGTGTGTTCGGACTTCCCCCTTTTAGTGATTTCTAGATTTCGTGTGTTGATTTCTGGGATTTGTTCTGGATTTCGTGTGTTGATTTCTGGATTTAGTGCTTCACCAACTTTTGTGGTTTTCACTGATATGATATCAGTTTTTGTGTATTGGTGAATTTGTGTGTCATTACCTTTTTATGTGTTTGGATCTTTGAGAAGATTCTTGTGACATTGATTAATCCCTTGTTGATTATCATTTACATACTTATAGTAGTATTCCATCATGGTTATTATATGTTTATGCCATACCCCTTATCCTATATCATGTCATCTGATATTTATAGTTAGACTGATCCGTTTATTATTTTCTTATAAATAATACTCGGGTCAGACCGAGATGTTACAGGTGCTTCTGCTTGACTTCTCTTCTGGATTACTCTGACTTTTGGCTAACTACATAGATTAGTAGTTTTTGGTTGTACACCTTTGAGATATAGACTCTATGTTATGTACTTATTCTTTTGTATAGCACGTGATGCTATTCTTTTGTATTATAGTGGATCTTTCTGACCACTACTCTGATGTACACTTTCATGTGTTATATATTTATTCATATCTTCTTCCGCCTTTGTGATATGGATGTCTGTGACTGATTTATGTTATGACTATTTCTATGTTTGTTTCCGAAGATTATATATAGCCACCGTGTGATAGCTTTGTGTTTGTATCGGTATGTCGGATTTCCTCCTTAAAAGATATGCATTCTATTCTATCTGACGTATCGGTGCTCGCACAAAGAAGTTACATGGATGGTCGCTCCTCCACAGCCTTATTCTCCGTGCTAATTGACAGCACTACATCGTAGTGTTCTTGGTTAGCGTGGGTATAGAGGTGGGGCGTCACACGAACCATATCGATGCGAAGTGCAGTGAACTTCAATCGATTCGAACCTTCATCGATTCGAACCCACATCCATCGATGCGAAGTACATCGATTCGAACCGTGCTCTGTGCATTTTAATTCATTCATATCTTGTGCGTACGAACTCCGATCGTCCTGAAAATTGAAACATAGCCTCTCCTAACCTTGATTGTCATTCCCAATCAATTCTGCCTTGATCGGAGCTCGGCCAAATTTTGACGACATCCATCGCAGCCTTGTTTCCAATCGCCTTCCAATCCTGATATCCATCCTTTCCTGTCGATTTGTTTGATATTCCGGCTTTGACCAAAAAGCGGGATAACATTTGCCCCCCAAAACATGTCTTGTGATAAGAAGGCGTGTGTTGAATAGTTCCGTATCCGATATCCAAAGTCCATAGCCACATCATCCAAGTGCATCATCCTTGACTGCTCGGAGTCGATGCCCAACTCCAAACCCAATAACCAAAGCCTTAGCCAAATCCATATCCGTTTGAACCCGACGACCGAATCCTAATCCATCCTTATCCAATAGCCAATAACCGAATCCAGGACCTTTCCGGGTCGATATCCAAATCCATAACCTCTCTGGGCTCTTGCCAAGCGCAATCCACACCTGACGACCGTGGCCCAGTGTCCCTGGGCGTAAGTAATGCCGTGGCTTAAGTCCTAAGCCGAATCCTGGTCACTCCGGACCCTTGCCGAGCATAGTCCATACTCAACGACCGTGGTCCAATGTCCCTGGACGTAAGTAATGCCATGGCTTAAGTCCTAAGCCGAATCCTGGTCGCTCCGGACCCTTGTTGAGCATAGTTCATACTCGACGACCGTGGTCCAGTGTCCCTGGACGTAAGTAATGCCATGGCTTAAGTCCTAAGCCGAATCCTGGTCGCTCCGGACCCTTGTTGAGCATAGTCCATACTCAACGACCTGAAACAATAATCGATAATTGGGGGCCAAAGTTTTAGGCCGAATCCTGGTCACTCCGGACCCTTGCCGAGCATAGTCCATACTCGACGACCTGAATGAGCCACTTTACCGCGTTTGGGCAGAACGACTCACCCCTTGCCAGGCATAATCCATACCTGACGACCGTTTATCAAAAACCAAAAAGAATCCAATCAAGATCCAATCCAAAATCCAAATCAAATCGGAAAACCAGAAATCCATATCAAAAATCGAAACCATCATCCAAAACAGAGAACAATCATCCGAATGAATGCCAAAACCAGAAAAACAAGCAAAATCAGGAGTTCAATCCAAACTCCAAAAACCAAACCAGAAAACTAATTGTCCAATCCAAAAACAAAAGACAGATTTCGCAAACCATGGCTTTGCGGTTTATCATCACTCAGAGCATGCCTAGGGGCTATCTCCGTCCCCATACATGTGTAAATGACTCGGTTGCTCGCTAATGGTTTGTTACTTATTTCATATTATCCTGATCAATTGATGATCAATCGACCATTATTCCTGTGCCTCATATCCTCATGGTTTGAGGTAGACGATGGTTGCTCCTGCTCCACCGCTGCATTCTGAGCCCCAACATACTGCCTCAACTGTCCATTCCTCACATGCTCCTCTATGTCCTTTAGGTGCCTGCAGCTATTGGTATCATGCCCGTCCAAATCGTGGAAGAGACAATGCTTTCCTGATGCCCTCTCCCGCTCGGATGGTTCTCTCCTAGCCGGCCTCCGGTAAGGAAGGCGATTCCGAGTTTCCATGTATATCCGCTCTAGTGTCTCGTTTAATTCTGTGTATGTGGAAAACCTTGGATCCTTCCATCGCTTCCTAGCTTTTTCAGAGTTTTCGTCCAGCTTCCTTTTTCCTTTATCTTTATCCGAGCTTCCGTCGGATGGTCCTCCACCCCCGGTCACATTCACCTCCTTTAGCTTTAAATCCATACATGCGTCTTCTTGCCGAAGAAATATTTCAGCTTCGTGAAAGAATTCCCCGAGATCCAGTGGTGGGTCTCGTACTAAAGATACCTTAAAATCTGAATCCTCTCTGACTCCCGACACTGCCGCCATCAAAACCATCGATGGATCCGGCCGATCCACCGAAGAAACCGCCGCATTAAATCGAGTTAAAAATGTTCTAAGCGATTCATCCGTTCTTTGCTTTACCGATGTTAACGTCATCACGTTCTTAGGTCTTTTGATATGAACCCGAAACTGTCCCAAAAACCTGTCCACCAATTCCCTCCAATTCCTGATAGATCCTTCCTCCAGCTGCCTAAACCACATTGCCGCTAGGTCTGTCAAGTATAAAGGGAAACATCTGGCCATCACTTCCTCCGATGCCCCCAGCACTTCCATGTGTCTGGTGTATCTCATTAAGTGATCAGTCGGGTCAGCCTTTCCATTATATACTTCCACGCTAGGTAACTTGAACTTAGGTGGATTCTGAGCCATCCTGATTTCCCGAGCGAACGGACTCCTGTTCACTCCTTCCAAGTCTCTATTGGTCGAACCTCCACGCATAGTCTTCCTAATGATTTCCATTAATCCAGCATTGTCCATCAGAGGTTGCTCCCCATGCTCTCGAGGGAATTCCGGCACATATTCTTTGTGTGGCTCATCAGCAGCAACGTTTGCCCTAGCCTGTTGAACTCCTTCCAAAGGTCCTCCTGCATTGGATCCCGCGGGCCTGCCCCCAAGTCCTTGTTGATTGCCTTCCGGTTCTATATTCTGTCCTCCATTGGGTTCCGCAACCCTAGTTCCTTGTTCCACATTTGCAGTCGCTATAGTTGGTCCAAGGTTCTGTGTTCCTGCAGCTCTCATCTGCTCGAAGAAAGTCTGCATCATATCCTGTTGACTCTTCAGCAACCTCTCATGCAATGAATTTTCCATAGCTTCCATTTCATCTCTGGTAATGTAAATCGGATCTTGTCCTTCTCCAGCTCCGGAGGATGCCTCTTGACTTCCTCCTTGTTGGCTTCTCTCAGCTCTTTGTCTTCTACTTGTTTGTCGAGTCATTGTAGAGTCAATCTGAATCCTTCAAACTTTCGAATCTAAACTTTGAATCTGGTGTAGCGGGTGCTAGTTGTTCTCAGTGAAAGCACCAAAGTGTTTGCGCCAAAAATGGTCACAAACCCCGAATGTTGTGAAAGCACCAGTGTATGAATACAAATCAGCAATATTCGAACACAAATCTCAGATCTAAACAAACAACAAACAACAATCTAGAAATAATGAACAAAAACACGAGATTTATAGTGGTTCGGCTATCTCCGGCCTACGTCCACTCCAAAGTTTTTATCTTTTATTGATCGATGCTTGAAGATTACAATTTCCTATCGCGTAGTACAATGGATTTTATGATTATAATCTGAATCTAAGGCAGCAATGGTGATCTGGAGTAAATCTGGCAGAGTCCGGGCGCTCTTTAGCTCTCAAAATTGTCCCACCTCTTTTCTGAATGACCAAGGGCTCTATTTATAGGTGTAGGAGGCTGATATTTCGCCTAAATTGAGGGGAGACCAGTTCTGGCACGTGAGGGGGCCCACATGCCCACTTTCTGGAAATCCGGGCCCACTTTGGGATCGATTCGAAGCTATGTTCGAGTCGATCAAGAAATTGTCCAATCGAGCTGAAATTTGGCGTGAACATTCTTCAACATGTGCTCAAGCTACTGTGAAAATTTCATAGCATTTGGACTTGTAGATCTCAAGTTATGATCGATTCAAGTTGACGTTCTTCGCCTTATGGATTCGTTCGAATCGATATGGTTCGAATCCATAGGGTCGAATCCATGCTTCTACACGTGAAGACGGTGACGTGGCGCGCAATCTTCGAGTTGATCCTCCTTTTTCTCCGAGTTTACTGGGTCGAGTCCTTGGTTTTAGCCGCGTTTACCTGGTGGACTCGAGACGTTGGATTCGAAGGTTCTCTTCCTTCGAATCGATGGAACTGGCACTGGTTCGAATCGATCAAGACGCGCTGCTGTGGATCGATTCGGAGTTGTCTTATCCTGGGGATTCGAAGGTTATGGAGTCGAGGCACCCTTAATTGCGTGGATTCGAAGTAACAGTTCCGGATGGATACGAAGTGACCAGCCTTTGTGTATTCGAGAGAGTGTTCACCGAAGGGTACGAAGTAGATGGAGTCGAACTTGTTGGAGTCGAGCGTGATGGATTCGAAGCTGGTGATGCGAAGTCCATTGATTCGAAGTATTATGCTACTTCTTGATCGATTCGAACATGTTGTCCCAGAGCAAACGACTGATTCCATCTTCATCGATACGAACCATATCGATGCGAAGTGCAGTGAACTTCAATCGATTCGAACCTTCATCGATTCGAACCAACATCCATCGATGCGAAGTACATCGATTCGAACCGTGCTCTGTGCATTTTAATTCATTCATATCTTGTGCGTACGAACTCCGATCATCCTGAAAATTGAAACATAGACTCTCCTAACCTTGATTGTCATTCCCAATCAATTCTGCCTTGATCGGAGCTCGGCCAAATTTTGACGACATCCATCGCAGCCTTGTTTCCAATCGCCTTCCAATCCTGATATCCATCCTTTCCTGTCGATTTGTTTGATATTCCGGCTTTGACCAAAAAGCGGGATAACAATTAGTTAATACCAAGAATGAGTCTGCATGGTTTACACACGTGAATATTTCTTTGGACTAACACCAGTGCATATCTCAATCACATAAAACTTATAGATGTACGCGGTTTCAGTACAAAACAATAAACACTTGTGCCACTGGGATAAAACAATTCATTATATATAACAAATAAATAATAGAGAACAAAAGGTCAATAATGCAGCAATGGTATGTAATTCAAATATATACAATCTGAGTGGGATATAGAATGAGTCAAACTCCCATGTTCACAAAGTACATAATGTTCCACTAATATACAACATAATCTCTTACATATATGAGGTAATATAACATACAATGATATACAATAGGAACATATCCCCTATATATGCCCAATGTCCATAAACTAATCAGTTATCCTCGAACCCGAAATGTCTGGGATCGACTGAGTATTATATAATTAACACACAGATCAGACTGTCTAGAATGTAGATGTCAATATAAAATAATAACTGGCATGGTATAAATAAGTGCATGAAAATGGCATAAGCATATCCCAAATGGCAACGTATCTTAAAACCATCCATGTATTAGATAACCTATTTCTAACTAAGTCAATCAACACATCATCGGGCATATAATCAAGTGGGTGGAAAACCATATAGCTAACTATTATTAAGTATGGGAACTCATTAACACTACAGGACATGCTCTTAGCAATGTCCAAGATTATCTCTTAGATAATCATAAAGTAGACATACCCGGGATCTGTCTTGCTCAATATGTGTGTGTGTGTGTGTGTGTGTGTGTATATACACACATAACGCATAACAATCACCCAAATCAATCAACCATGAAATATAAATATGGCATACCCTCAGTACCCATGGTTATCTCTTAGATAATCATGTAAAAGATAGGTATATAGTCCAACTCCATGCTCTCTGCATTTCTAGCTATCCTCGGTAGTAGTATAATCGATGTGTATAAGGTTACACAACTTCATAAACTCTAAGTCTCATAGATAATCCATGAGATCGATAATCACATAATAATCATCTAGACTTTCAACCCCATAGAATTCAACTTGGCTCTCAGCCAAAGAAATAATCACACGGTCTCTCAGATTTCTACTAATTCACTCAACTCTCAATATCATAGATAATCGGGACTCTCGATCCTATGTGCTTTCAGCAACATCAATATCTATTTTGGCGTCAGTCTCTACAAATAGTCAGATCGGCTCTCAGCCATAAAAAAATAATCTAATATAGGGACTAAGTAAGTGCCTATAGCATCTCGTGTTATCTCATCAATAATAACCAGATAGGAGACTTACAACTCTTAGCCTGCTCTAGGAGCCTTCCATACACACAGTCAGTGCTACTCCTACAGTCTTAGTTACCTCAACGGCCATCGTGATCCAATATTCTTCAAGTGCAAGACTATGCTATTCGTTGGTCATGACACTGCAAGTTCCCTTAATGGTAACAGACTACTGGCCTATGTGAAACAGGAGCAGTGGCTCTCAGCCATATAAATCAAAAGGTGTGCTAAGAATTTGGGGAATGACCATGCAATCGGGTCGGTAGGATAGGTACTAGCCAATCCGATTTACTCCACGTCCTATAGTAGGAGTATACACACAATATATAGACCTATTCATTCTCAATGCACATCACTACAAATGTAATGTCCCTAATACTCGACCTTGCTAGAGTGACATCTACTTACAAAAAGTAATCGAACAAATATTAGCTAAAGCGTCCCATAGCACCAAGTGTTTCTCGCTCATTTACTCAATGCTTATAAATTGCACTTATTATTAATTATTCTATATAGCAAGTTCAAAGAATAACCAGAGAAATATTAGCGAAAGTCTTATACTAGATGGTATTATAACTCCGTTTATTCTAATTTCCCGTTACATAGATTTATAATAAATCAAAACATACAATTCTATTATTTAATGATTCCGAAGGGGTTTTAAAATACACTTTTCCCAAAATCTTCAATACAGTTTCAAATATCAATATTCAATTGAAAAAATTAGATTATAAAATTCTCATTCTTTAATAATTTTAAATAATAATACAAAGAAGTTCTATAGTCTATAATTTCCTTTTAGCAACAAATCAGAATAATCTGATATTCCCAATAAAGATTTTAAATTTTGAAAATATTTCCCAAAAACATAATATAAAATTCCAAAATCAATATTTCAAAACACTTATTTAGTTCCAAAAACTTTTTAAACTATTTGTTTAATATAACTAAATACAAAAGATAATACTTCCAAAATTATCATTAACAAAATTTAAAAATAGGTTTTGGTTGATAATAATTTCCATTTAATAAATAAGTCACATTCGACTTATTATTATTCCAAAATATTATTTTATAAATTTCCGATTTATTAAATGTAAAATAAATAATCATTTTAAAAATAAAGATTTCAAACATCATTACATAAATATCCTTTAATTATTTTATAACCATTGGGAAGTTAATAAAAATATAATACTTCAAAATTCACTTATTCAATACAATCCCAGAATTCATTATTTTCCAAATAATTTCAAAATAATATATTTATTTCAAATCTCCACCTTTTAATTTATTTACCCTTTTACGATCAATATCAAATGTTTAGTTCAACTAATACCATCATCAATTCAACCAATACACACACAACATACCACAACCAAGGTACACCACACCATTTCTATCAACAACAACCAACGACAATCAATTTTATCTAATAACAATACCATAGAAAATTCATTCATCAATCCAAAATCAAATTCAAGCAAATAGGGCATATAGTAGACCATCGTTGCGAGTGAGTAATTTTACTCACCTTAAATTCCAAGCTACCATACCATAACATCGCTGCCAAACCCGACATCACTATAACCCGCCCTCCCTTACTGTCGCTAGCTTCACGAATTTGCATATGACCATAAACAACCTATGTCCACTCCATCACGCTGACCAATACATCTACCAGCACCATCGAATCATAAAAACGCGCTTCCTTCACCCAATTGAAACGATGCATCATGACTTCTCCTACATCAATTGAACACCAGCTTCCACAATCGTACGTGCACACCTCTAGGTCGTAATGCCAGCCTCAACCACCTACCACCTCGCATCCCTCTATCATCGACCTTATGTCGCTGGAAAAATGCTCCTCTTTCTACGGCATTGTTGAAGCCAATGCCAGCCCTAACTTATAGTCATGAGCACTGCATTACATTCCTCCCCCATGTCGCCTTCGTGCATCGCCAGGCTTCGAGCACTGCGATCATATTTTGTCTTAATTTTTTTTTGCTTCTAGGGCAATTTGGAGACAAGGGGTTCGGTTTGATTTGTAAAGGGAAAGAAAGAAAAGGATTGTTCTAGAGAAAAAGGAAGAGAGGAGTTTAAATGGGCTAAGGCTTTGGTTTGGGCCTGATTTCAATTCAATTTAAATTCTAACTTAGTCTTTTTTTTTTACTTTTTTTTCCATTCAAATATAATTTACATTCTTTATATTTATTGATAAATATAGTTTAACCCAATTCAAATTAATTTATACATCATTTTACAGGATATATTTCGTAACCGCACAATTTCCTTCAATTCGATGTCCGCTTATTTTTATCTAATCATGCATTGAGCTATTGCAAAAAAAAATTATTTTCCAACTATTCCAATCATAAAAAAACTATTTCTATTTAAAATATTTAATATTTATTAAAATATTTTATATGATTCCAATTTATTATATGGAAGTAATTTATTAATTTAATTCAATTTATTAAAACAAATTTTTTTATTAAATAGAATTTAATTAGCTAAAAATTTATTTTAAAAACATTAACTATCCCAAAAAAAATTCGAATATTTTTATTTTTAATTAAATTTATTTAATTTACGGTGTAGAAAGCAGGGTTGTTACACCATATGTCCTTATTTTACTATATCGACTTTTGCTGTATTTTGAGATTATTGATCTCTCGTAATAGACTGTTGTCTAACTCAAGGGTTTATGCTTTGCTTCTCATTATCTCGGATAATCTAAATGAGTAGACTAGATAGCAGGTATGGGATAACACGTTAAGTTGTGTAGATGGACTAATGGGAGATTATGCTTTCACATATACTTATACATGGGCTTACAATTGCTTATATTACACTATGTAGCACCATAGAGCTTTATTAGTGCTTGGTTATAAATTAGAAACAATACATTTGGTTTAATATTTGATGTATAAACATGTGATCTATGTATATAACTATGATGAACCTATTGCATGCTAACTATGTGGCTCATTCCGATTATAACCGTCTCGCACGTTTTATATCTGTGATGATTAGTATATTTTATCCTTACTCTATGAGATTTATGATAGGTTTTTTTTGGATGATTGTTACTTCACAACCACTAAAAATCATCTTAAATTGGTCAGGTACCAACGAAATGCACTTTATATGTTATATTAGGTACCAGAGGGGTTGGGTGGTCATTACAAGTAGAGTACCAAATTGAAATTTTCCGTATAGCAAAGGGTAAACCCCATTTTTGTTTCACTTTACCCAAATATGTTTGGAGTTTTTGGAGATTAGCGCAAGAGGATGGGAAGATGTGTTTTGGTTAAAGCTTATTTAACTTTAAGACAAGACTAAGCCAAAATATAGCCATAAACCCATAGAGAAGAGACGTTAAACTAAACTGTAAAATGTTGATGTTAAGGGTTAGTATACATCACATAAGACGTTGTGAAGCATAAGATCAGAGTTCAGTATGAAGTTTCTCCCAAAGGTTAAATGATAGAAGATTTATGCAAAAGAAAGTCGATGATAGAGAACGATTATTGTTAATGAGATTTTTCTCCTTAGAAGTGCCCAAGTATTTTTTTAAGTAATCACGATGTTGAATGCTTACGTGATTAAGAATAAACAAAATTAAGTAATATTAAAATTGCCTTTGAAGAAAGTAATTATGCACCATAATGCCTACATAATAATGAGGGTAAATATTCAAAATCCTATTAAAGGACTTTATCAAGTTCGTTAGGCAATACATTCTAATTTTAACATAAAAGAAGAAAAGTAAAGTATTGAAATCAATAAATGATACAGAGAAATTATGTGGTTCGGATGTTAATGAATCCTACATACATGGGGAAATATACTTATCCCTCTTTTTATTCTTAGCATAGGTAAAAATGATAGAGAGTACAATTTTGATTTCATTATCCAAAAAGGGAATAAAGTAAAAATTCTCCCTTTTCTGCTATAGTGCCATATTCATTTATTATACATAGAGACTCATACAGATTGTTGACCTCCGTCTTCCACCCTTTGATTTTTGCCTTTGGATTATGCCATGTGTCGATCATCCATCTTTCTCATTTACTATATATAGATTGCTAAAGTGGTCTTTGATGGTAAACTTTGATTTGGGTAATGGATTTTGAACTTGGGTGGGAGGCTTGAAATTGAAGTGGGAAATCCAAATTTGAATAAGCCATGATTTGATATGGGCCTTTATCTATTTGAGATTGCCATGGGTTGATTAGTTTAGATTTTTCCTCATTAAGCATTGTTATTATGGGGGCGGGTCAACAGTTTAGACTATAGCTAAAGCAGCTTAGGTTAGGTTCTGGTGATGTGGCTTAAACATCAAGATGGCGATGCAGTTTTGCTTGCTGAGTGGTACAGTTTGACTGTAGTTACTCTTGTCGTTGTGCTTTGCTGTTGTTTTGGATGAAACAGTGCAGTTCATCTTCAGAAGTGTTAACGCAATTCTCAATGGTCCATTTTTGATACTGAAGTTACGAAATGCTTATATTCATGCAGTACTTCTATGTTGGGGCAGTTTCTTACCATGGCTTTGCCGTATATGTGGGCGGCTTGTTGCTCAGTCCTTCCTTCGAGTCTTTTTTGTTTGTTGGTAGGTACTTCTTTGCAATTGTAGCATTGTTTGTCACTTTAATGTCAAATCAGGATGGCGGTGCATCCATATTGCTTCAATGTTAATATATAAGATTGCGGCGCAATCCTACTACTTTGATGTTAGTTTAAGAATGCTATGCATCATTACTGCGTATATTTACTTTAAGGACTGTGCCACAGTTCTATACCATTAGCATTGCTTTTGGGGCTGCAACACAATCTCTACATCTTGTTGTTACTTAAAGACTGTACAACAATTTCAACTAATTAAGGCTTACTTTTGGAATCACAGGACAGCCTTCTTTTTTGGTACTTGAATGCTATGCCGCAATTCTGCTCATTGTATTAAGTGTTAGGATTACATATTAGTCCCTATACTTTGTGGCTATCTTGGGTTACCGGCGTAGTGTTATAGTGTCAAAGCCATGCTTAATGGAAAGGCACAATCCTTATGTTTTGCCATTGTCTTAAGACTTTGTCCCAGTACTGTTTAGACTTTTCTCTTGTTTCCTCTTCATAGTCCAACTTCCATTATGTGAGCAGTTCCTTTGGCTCGGTGCTTGCATCAGTTTACCTTTGACAATGTTTGGAAAATATGGATGTAACAACTATGCTTGTTTAAGTAGAGTGTCGTTATATAGACGTATGGGTTAGCATTGCAATATATATGTTTGTTTTGATTTATGGTAGCCCATGTATTAGTTGTTGTTTCGCAATAGACGCTTTTAGGTTATTGTTGTTATATGCTATACTTGGGTTGTTTTTACTACTGCAAGGAAGTTCCCATTTAATTATGATTATGTATAGTGTATCCAAAGAGGGAATACCAAATTTATTTGGGTCATTAGCATTTGGATGCGTACCATTTGTAACAACCCGCATTTTAATGATTGAGCATTTAAATAATTAATTTAAATATTGAATCATTAATAAAATGAAAGGTCAAAAATCTGACTTTTTGCATACAAACTAATTAGGAATCAATACCACTTCTATTAAGTTTGGGTCGACGTTGTAATCAAAATGAGTATAAATATTGTTTATGCTTGAAGTCATGACATTTTTATGTTTGATGTATTGTTATACATATTTTGAAAAATATGTGCATAGTCGGGTCTAGTGGAATCTCAACTGATGACTTGTGTTTGTAGGATTAGAACTTTATTATGAGATGAACAGTCGAAGAATTTTTGAAATTGGGCCATCTCAGATAGAGACAAAATTTAGTACCATCCGACCGGAATAATGAGGTGATATGCACTGACGAGTCTCGTAGTGATTCAGTGTACCATGTGATCGTATGATCTCAAACCGTATGACAATTAATTTAAGAAATTAAATTATACATACACACACTCTCCTCCCACACATCGAACTTTTCTTCCACTTGATTTTCTTCCTCTCCTTTTATTCTTAACATTTCTTGTTAATGGGTTTTGGGTTTACCTTGATTCCAAGATCTACAGATCGCGATAGACATCAAGGATAGATCCTTAGAACTTGCAGGGGGGAGAGCATCAAATCTATGTTTGTTTTGGTGTGTGCGACGACATAAGGGATGTCAACAGGTTTAGCTGCCAACTTGGGTTGTGTTTTAATGTCGATGAAGGAGGAGTAATGTAACACCCTTAATTTTAAATAGCATTAATCAATAGATTTAATTAGATAAATTAAACAGAATAATGTAGAGACTAGAGTAATAAGGGAATTGAGATTTGAAAACTAATTAAGGTCGTTCCTTAACTAAGTTAATTAATGAGAAAGAGTTATGACTTAGAAACCTAAGCAGATAAGGCAATGGTAAAATAGGTATAGCCGAACCCCATAACCCCTAAAACCGCTTACCACATTCTCATTCTCATTTACATTCTTACAAAACAAAAACGTAAATAAAAGAAAAAAATAAGTCCGGCCATAACCCAAGAGAAGAGGAGCTCAAAAATCAATTAGAGACCAAGATTCAAGCTAGGAAGATTAAAGTGTAGAACGAATCTCAAGTTCCTTATTCAAAGAAGGTGAATAATGATCTAAACCATCTCATACAAGTCACCTTGAATGTTTTAATTCGGGTTTGAGATTTAAAACCGTATGATTGGATGAATGATTTTATGTTCAAATTTAAATGCCTTGTTATAATTTAAACAAGGATTTTATGGAATAATATAGTTCGGTTTTAAGGCTATAATCATGCAAAATGATTTCTAAATGCCATGATTTTTGAATATGTTATGTAAAACATTATTGTGGGAATGGGTAAAAATTTCACAATATTACAAGCTATGGATAATTTATTATGAATGTTCGAGTGAAAGAAATTGATATTTTGGGTTTTAATTAATTTAAGGAATTAATTAATTATTTTCATGCTAAAAATTTTATATGATAAAGATATTATCATTTTGGAATTTATGTGAATTTCTAAGATTTTTCTTAAGAGATTTGGGTGAGTTTTGGATTTAATTTGAAAGATTAGTATTTAATGATTAATTAAATACAAATGGTTAGCTAATAATTTTTAAATAAATATAGGAGATTGGGAATTACATGCTGCAGCAAATTCTGAAAAGGATTTTATAAAGGTTTTGTTATCTAATAGGAAATAGACAATATAAGGGGTTAGGTAAAAAGAAATTGCTTTACTTAGTTAAAAATTAGTTTTTATGAGAATTATAGCAACGCCACTTGCCTTTGAAAGCATTGATGCCTTCGAAAGCATTGATACCTTTGAAAGCATACAATTCCGCTTTTCTTTGAAAACTAAGTGGGTAGAGGTGTCGATGTAGTTAAATATAGCCTTGTCTAGGATGAAGGCGGAAGGGTCCTTCCGCACTAATCAATATTGTCGAAGGGGTCCCTCTACATACATACACTTTAACAAGTGTTCAACGCCACATTAATTGACCCAACTATCATGAAAAGGACCTTCCGCACTATTAGACAGTGTCGAAGGGGTCCCTTATGCTCTTATTTGCTCCGCAATCATGTTAGTCAATGAGGACAGAATACCTTCCGCACCATTATGTGTCGAAGGGTGTGTCGCACTAATCAATTGTGTCGACAGCATACCTTTCCACAACTTTATACTTGAGTAAGTCCAATCATTACGGAATGTACCTTCAGCACTAGTTGATAGTGTTGAAAAGGTACTTTTGCATGCATGTTTAACTATAGAGGTGGAAGGTTTGTGTCGCACCCAATCAATGGTGTCGACATGGTCCTTCCGCATGGTCTCAAAGAAGGAGTGGAAGGGCCCTTCCGCATTGCTTAAGCAATGATTTTGAAAGGTCCTGCCGCTAGAGTAGAGTGGTGAAAGGGGCATAGTCGCTTGTTTCGAACCCATTAGTTAAATGGAAGGGGACAGTGGGCTTGTTTGCTCCCTGATGTCGAAAGGGAGAGTGACAGATGGTATGTCACAACGATCCATAGGATATAGTTAAAAGCTTAGTTTTCAAATTAGAGAACCAAATCTCATTTTTAAAGTAAACACACGGCAATGTAAAAGAGTTTTGAAATGGCATTTTAGAGGAAGCTTTCCTTGCTAAAGATAGTGGGTTAAGGGTATTAACCATATTTCTTTAGAAAATGATTACAAGGAATTAAACCATGGATGTTTATATTGTTGCGCTATTTGATCAGTTATCATGTATGTTTTTGTAATCATATTCACTTCATTTATAACCCATAACTGAATTATGGGGTGTTAAGGGTAGAATAACATGCTAGGTTGATCCAGTAGTGAATATACATTGAATTAACTCCTATGTGAGTAGAATTGCATCCAGGAGATCAGACAGACAAGAATATAGGATGCACTAGACTGATCAAAAGATTATTGGCTCAGACAGGTCCTTAGTTAGCTTATGAAAACTATGCTTTGGGAACATTATTGGCAGGGGCCATAAAAACTATGTATGGAATAGGTTGTTGATAGAGATCAATAGGTTCATAGTCAGCCCATGAAAACTATGACATGAGAGATGTTATTGGAGAATCCAATAGGTTTATAGTGACCCCATGAAAACTACGATTGGATGATGTTATTGGTAGACACCAATAGGTTCTTAGTGATCCCATAAAAATTATAAAACCAGACAGATAGTCCTTAAGCTTGGAACAAGTTATTAGTCATCCCATGAAAACTAATAGGTTAATAGTGACTCTAGAAACTAATAGGAGTTCTTTTTGTTTGATTCCACTGTGTAATTGGATGTAATGGAAAAGTTATTTAGTGCCTATATTTAAATTCTGATCAACTAAGGGGGCATCTTCATATGTCGCTCTTGGCATAATTTATAATAATTATATTTCTCTAAACGTGGTTTACGAATTGGGAGTATGTAATGAATCTGAAATGCGAATTGAAATGGAATGAGGAATTTGTTTTAAAATCGAGTTTAAATTTTTTCATATCCATGTATTTTTGGTATATCAATGTATCTAACATTACTGCATTTGGTCATCGAATAATAATAACTACAGATGACTGCAGCATCTGTAGTAGTTACTTTTGGGCCTCCAAATAGGAGATGTTACAACTTATGCGAAGTAGAGAGCACCGTCGTGTTTCTCTTGGTGGTTTGCATCTTCTTGCACCAACCACCTAAGCTCCAGTATGCTCGTGTAGAATGTGACATTATGAAGCCAGGAAGGGAATAACATGTCGTGATTTAGTCGCGGAGCCAGAGCTAACATGGTCGGGATCGTCACAGAGAGTGCACAAAGAGGAATGTGGTCGAATTGATGATGCGGCGATTAATAGAGTATGGAGGGAGAATTCAAGGAGAGAAGGTGCATGGTGTTGGTTCATGCATGTTCATGCATATGAAATTGAATTTGAGGAAGATGGATTAGAGCTTAATTAAGTTAGTTAATGAATTAATTATTTAAATTAATCCTGTTTCATATTTGATTCACGTCTTTTGCATACGAGGTCCAATCGAGATGTAGTTTTCACCGTTGCACTTGTATAAAGATTATCTATGACATGGTATATGGTTGGATTAGATTTGAGCAGTTGAAAAATTATAGCTTAGGTGGGTGGAATTATTACTCTGAATTTATACTGTAATATGAATCTCCGTATTTATATAGATTGAGAAACATTACCTAAAAGGGGTGGGAAAATACATATGCATAATTATTTCCTTATTTAATTGGATTGATTTGATTAGATATTCCAGATAGTTGATTAAGATCCCGTATCTATATTGTGTTCTATTCGTATTAAGTAGAGTTAGATAATGTTGATATTAATTTAGAAAATAGTTATAACTAACTAAACTCTAATTGTTTGTTATATTAGTGATACAAATATTGTTATATATTTATTACTAATCGAAATTTAAGTGTCTAACTTTTAAAAATAAATTAGAAGGCTAAATTAATGGTTTCGGCAATTTAAACTTATTTTAAAATTTCTTTGAAGTTTATTTGGCCTTGATAATGATTTATTATGGTGTAATTCAATAATTAACTAACTAGTGAATTTTTAAAAAGGAGATTTGAGAAGTTAGTAAATTAAAAAAGAGGTATTATATTTTTTAGTGGGATTTGGTTAATATTATAAAATCCTGAATATTATTATGACGTGATTTACTAAATTTATACCCTAAGAAATGGTTTGTGATATACGTACGTACATATATACATATATACATACATGTGTGTGTATGTATATTACATACATGAGCATATATAATTTTTTGTGGCCTTGTTTATAGTTAAACTTAATTTTTATAAAAGAATTAAGCGATATTAAGCTATAATAGATTGTAGGCAAATATATTATTTTATAAAATAAGTTTGAGAGTTTTATAAAATAATACGAAGAAATATGATTAGAATAAATATAAATAATATAATTGGTAGATTAATTACTTAAGTAAGATGCATTTTGTTGAATTGGATGTCAGGATTTATAAGAGTTGCCTAATGGTGTGAATTGGTTGATTTTTTGATATGGTTGTATGGGACCAGTTTCATGAAGCGGTGGCTTGGGCAGGGAGCATTAATGTGGGATTTTCTCCATATTATAGATTCAAGTTAGCATAAGGCTTTGGCGTAACTTTGGGAAAACTTTACGTTATTGGAAAATGGAATGCAAGGTTAAGCACGAGATTTGGACGTAATGCAAAGTGATTAGTTGCATGGTCACATCTAGTGAGCATTTGCGATTGAGCAGATTATGTTTGTACCTCTTGGCTTTGACCTTGGGGTACATATGTTTTGATGAGTGAAATCTGTTTTATATCTATGACCGTACCCAATTTTGGTCTTATATTAGTGGCCACATATATTACTAGTTTTTCAACAGTGACAATACGTATGGATAGACGATGACGCGATATTGGTTTTTATTTTGTGATAGACGTATATGATTACATTATGTTATATTTGAGGTATACATATATCTATACAACATCGATGTTCCTTTGTGGTCCTCATAGCGTACTATATGGGATACACTGTCGTTCACTTTTTGGTAGAGGCGTATCCAAGTTAGTTGAGGAATCCATGAAGACTAAGAATAGGGAGATGATGACGATCATCTACAAGTGGGCCATATATAACTTATGCTCGATATAGGGTATGGTGAGATCCACATAGGTCTCAAGTATATAGAGTAGGTCATATATCACCTATACCCAATAAGGGAGACAATGGGATCTACATGAGTTTGATCATACTGGATGCGACTCAGTGTCTATGAAACAACTTAGTACTGACTCTATTGGTTTTAGGGACTAGGTTTCATCTATATTGATTTTAGGGAATTATAATGAAATAATGTTCAGTAATTAGAAATAATGTTAGCAGAATATGTTAAAGATAACACCAGTAGTCTAACTAGAAGCAATATAGCAAAATGAAAGGCAGAACAAAGGAAAATTGATAGCTTCCATTATAGAATGCATTTATTGCAAGTATCTCTTAAAAAAATCCTCCTTGCATGATATTAGAGGCTTCGCCAAGGATTGGAAGTGGAGACAGTATGAGTGGTAAAAAATATTGGAATGTGAGTTTCCTTGTCTACTCCAGTTTTGTTGTTAAAAATTATAAAAAAAATGTTTTAAAAACATTGTGAAGTATGTTTTTAAAGGAAATGGTTTGGTGTAACAAATAGGTTTTTGAAAGGAAAACTTAATAAATAGTTTGAGCTAAAAATCTTAATTTTTAAGAAGTAAAAGTTGATTGGAAGAATACGAGAAGAAACTTTTAAAATTTTGATTTGCTATTTTCTCTAGCTTTAATGAATAAGCTAGATTAAGATATTTTTAGTATCTTGGATTGCTTTGCATCTATGACAGGTTTAAGCATTAATAGAAGTAAATCATATATTAGAATTGCTGGTCTTGATTCAGATGAAGCAAATCTCATTACTCAACTCTCTGGACTTCAACAACTTGACACTGATGCTATATATCTGAGTGCTCCTAGGTGTTCTACCAGAATTTCAACAGCCCAATGCCTTCCATTATTTAAAAGGATTATTGATAAGCTCAACAATATACCTACCAAAAAATATCCCAAGCTGCCAGAATGGTAATTATAAAAATCATAGCTACTGCAATGTGCATTTATTATTTAAGGATATTCATTATTCCTAGTAGACTAATTTCTATGCTTAATAGAGTCTTTAATCACTTTATATGGCATGGGGATATTTTGTCAATAAAACTTATTCCTATTGCATACAAAAAACTACAATTACCACATAAATATGGTGGCCTTGGTATTATTGATTTAAGGCTATGGAATCAGGCTGCTGCTTCACATTATGTTGACAGAGCTCTAAGTGGTAGGAGTACCTTATGGGCTTGTTGGAAATGGCATTTTAATCTTAGGAATAATTCTTTTTGGACCATGGACATACCTTCTGATGCTAGTTTCTTATGGAGAAGTATGCTCAAATATAGACCACATTTTCTTCCTATGGTTAAATGCAGTGCTAACAACTCCTTCTGTTATTCTCCTTGAGTTCTCCTGGAGTTATTCTGTCTTCAATGATTAATTACAATCTTCGAACTAGCTCTGGAATTCCTGATTTTGCTTTAGCTAGTGATTATATATATAATAATGTCATAACATTGCCTCATGTTAGCTCTGTTAATCTCAGATTGCTGTGGATTACAATACATTCTTATTTTAAGCATGATGTTCATGATAGTTTTCAATGGATTAAACTTCAATATCACTATATATCTTCGGTTTATGAAATCAAAATCACTCTATATTCCCCTGGTCAACAAGGATCTGGAATTCTGGTTCTAAACCAAAAGAAAACTTACTTCTATGGAAAATTATCAACAACACTATTCATACTCGTGACAATCTGGTTCATAGGCATATTTCTACTATTTCTCAATGTGTTCTATGTACTCGTGCTCCTGAGAACATTGGCCATCTTTTTTCTCTTGTAAGTTCTCATTTATGCTTTGGAAAAATGTTCTTAAACGTTTTAAGGCCAAACCGCCTATTCGAAACTATGTTGTTGAGTGGTTAAGGATATATAAAGCAACAAGATGTAGATCTCAAGACTCGACGCGCCTTCTTAAACTTCTGAAGAGAGCTATTTCGGTGATTTGGGAAGAAAGGAATATTAGAGTGTTTGTCGGGGATCGGCTTTCGATCTTGTCTTTGTTCCAGAAAGTGATTCAATGAGAGAACTGGTTAGGGTTTAAATATGAAAATTTTGCATATTCATAACTAACCATGTTCTCCTCTGCGTTGTCGTTTTCTGGGATTAACCTTTATATTTGTAGTTATTTTTGTGTGTGTTGTATCGATCGTTTGTTTAATAATACAGTGGATGGCCACTATAAAACCGGCTTGCCTTTTAAAAAAAATAATGAATAAGCTAAATTAAAAATCCTAAATTATAAGTTTTAAAAGTTAAGACACCAAGTTTTTTTGAATTTAATAAAAGGTTTCTAAGCGGCACTTTTAAAGACAAAGGTTTTGGGAATTGAGAATTTCAAAAGTTTTAAATTTTTGAAAAAATGTGAAGACCAAACCAAAAATATTAAATATGGAGTAGTTGGGAAGGGGTGCCTATGTAAGAAGGGATGAAAGGTAAGGCCATAAAGGAGATAACAATGATTACTCATGGAGCAGTAATAAGGAATCCCCATAGAGTGTAAAGAATAATGGTAAGTACCTAGGAATATCGTTAGATATGTGTGCAAGTTATAAGAAAAACCCGTAAAGGAATGATATATGGCATTAAAGCAAGCTTCTATGAGTGCTAGGATATGCTCGTATGGAGGGTGGAAAATTAAGACATAAATATCAAGATTTGAGAATACCTACAAACGATTTGGGTTAAAAAAGAGATATCAAAAAATGGTAATGAGATAGCAAACACACTTAGAGGATATTAGTAGACTCAAGTTATGGGATGCAAGTTAGGGGTTGGAAAAGTTATTCTGCCAAACCAATTTGCCAATAGGTTATCAAAGATGGAGATAGATTGTATTCCCTATCCACTATAGTGTGGAGATGCACAGTTTATTACATAATTGGATATGGTAATGGAAGAAATGAATAAACCTTATTCATCAGAAGCAATAATGGAAAAGTTAAGATATGAGGATTGCATAAGAATGGCATGTTAGGAAGGTCCATTCAAGTCAGAAGTGATAGAGCCACAACATCGATAGTGTTAGTTGATGTTGTACGGCAGCTTCATGCATTTGTTCTTTTTAGGTTAGGTTGTAAAGATTAGTTGTCTTTATTGGGTTGTAAAAGCGCTTGGGATATTATAGGAAATGTTCCTTCTATTTTGTTTTCAAGGTGTACCGGAATGTCATGGGAAAACAATATAATAAGGAAATTTCAAAAATAACAGTCAACTAATGTAAAAGAAAAGAAAATAGTAAATGTTAGAAGTTAAGAAATAAATTAAGAAAATTTATGTAATTACCACTAAACAGAAATAAAATAAAATTATGAGTCCTGGAAAAAAATTCGAAAAATAAATTAAATAGGTGGAGGACAAGGGAGGAATGTTGATTTAGCCATGGGTCAGTGTCTCTATATCTCAATGATTGAAATTTATAATTGAATTTGGTTGTTGGTTGCTATTATAAATAAAAAGAAAAGTTTTTGAAACTTAAAAATTTACCATGTATATTAGGCGGAGTCCATTATGGACATTGGACTGTCGACTAGACCCTGATTTCTTGAGATGTGGACAAATTTGTTTTGAAAAGAAACTATACATTTACACACTTTTGAAAAATAAAAATATTTTTACAACATGTTTTAGAAAGTTCTTAGAGTTTGAAATTTTATTTGAGATCTAAAAAGTAACATAAAAATAAGTTTGAATTGAAAAAGAAGAAAATTTCCAAATTGTGGAAATGCCACATACTTGAGATTGGGGAATAGTTGACAGGTTTGTTGGTATGGATTTTATTGTACAACAGAAGTGGCAGTAAAATAAAATATGGATAGGAACAAGGGAGAAAGCTGTTATAGCTAGGGAATCGCTTTCTCCATATCCTGTTAGTAACAAAAAGTTGATTTTGAAATAAACCATGTTTAAAAACTTTAAGGTAAAAACTAACTATGCAAACTGTACTTGAAAAAGTTGAAAAAGAATCGAGGGCAAAAGAGAAGATTCCAAGGTACAATGGAAAAAAGGGTACATAAGAGAAGAATGCAAACATGAAGTTTTCCATCTAGACCGTTTCCTAGCATAAGAAAATAGGTTTAGGAAAATGGATTTTTCTAAATTTCAATATTAGTAACGATGTGCTAGGATTTTGGATGGCAGGTATTGGATGCATGAAATTGAGAAAACAAATAATATATGCATGTAGAATGATCCTAATCCATATTTTTGCAAAATAGGTGGGAGAATGCAACACCCCACGTTTTAACACTAATTTTTATAAAAGGAAATGCGATAAATAAGTAATAAGGTTAAAAATAACATTTTTGCAAATGTTAGAATTGGGCTATGAAACCTATACCGTTGGGTTCGTAGCCATTTTCTGATCAATTTTCATATTTAAACTTTTCCTATCGGAGTTCAAATGAAAAAGTTATTAGCATTTGAAGTTTTAGCATTGGAAATAATTATATATGTAATTAAGAAAACAAATAATAATTAAAACAACGTTAATTAAAAACTGTTAATTTTAATGGTAGCTTAGAGGTTAAGGATTTAATTAGTGGAAACAAATTATAACAATTAATTAATAGAGGAAACAAATGCACATGATATTTTAAACAAGGTAATAAATTAACAAAATCAATAACGTTAAAAATTCACCGAACTTGCACTGCTCAGGTCGACCCTAGAATTGCTCAGGTTGACCAGTAGCGGTTGATCTAGAGTAATAAGCGGTTGACCCAAGATCTTTAAAACTGTAAATTTTGGAATGGCCTTAATGACCTGGATTTAAATCGGTTTAATCTAGCGGTTGGCATTGATTTGAACCTCTACAAACTTAGACTTATGCCTTCACTTCTAATTCATAATTTTCAAACGGGCGCGAACTTACACGTAACCACTACTGGAGGATTTTAGAAGATGACAAAAGAATAGATTCAAATCAAGTTTGTACAACCAAGGTAAACTGTAAACCCAGATAAAAATTTATAATCAAGCTAAATCTCTTCTTCTAATTCAAATTCTAAAAGATCTGTAAATATATTGTAATATCCCGAAAAAATATAAATAACTTATATTCAAATATAGGGATTATTTAAATATTTGAATTGTGAATTAAATATTTATTAAATGGATTTAATAACCTTATTTAACTCCTTTTAATTAATAAATAATAATTATAAACTCATTTTGTAAATATTTTTACAATAATAAATAGTTCGAATAAATAACAAAAAAATCAATTGTTAGTAAAAACAAAGTTTTTATTGACGTATTTTATAATGAATTTATTGGATTTTTTCATAATTTTTAATTTGAACAATATTTAAATTATCGTTTGACGTATTTTTAGATAAATGAGGGTATTTTGAAGTTTAACAAATTAAGTTAGCAAGTGTATTTATTATTGATTTGAGATCATATCACATTTTGTGCGTGATCATATGTTTGTTTTTGTCATTCGCGGTTCGTACACAAAAGAGTGCTATGTAGTGAGATGTCAGAAATTGCTAAATAAACATACCTCTGCACTTAGAATTTTCAACATCTTGACTTTTCCCTTTTTCTTCTTTTCATCTTTCCCTCCTTTAAAATTTTACAGTAAAAGAAAATTTGCTTTCCACCTTCAAAAATAAAAATCAAAAGGTTTACTTGACTAAAAATCATGAAACTAGATCCTTTGAGTTTGTATCGACTAGATCTTCAAATCTATATGCTTGAATTGGTTTGCGATCGAGTTTGGCCATGGTCGACAATTCATAACCGTTTCTAGGGCTTTAGTATGGTGGAGCTAGAGGCAGTGTTAAGCAATACGAAATGTGGCATTGTTCTTATCATATGAAGGAGCACTGGTCACGATGAAATGATGGAGTTCGATCACTGTTTGGGATATGTAATGACCCACAAATTTATCACTTTGATAAAACATATTTATTTTAAAATCTTCAAACAAAATATTGATGTTACAAATAATATTATTTTGAGTAATAATAAATAATAATAATTATTCTAATAGTAGTTTTAAAATTATAATTATTCATTTTAATTAGTTTTAAAGTGATAATGAATCATTTGTATTGCTTTTATAAAGATATATAATTAATTTGAAAATGTAAGGAAGATCAATATCGTTTTATCGATATAACAACGCTTTTTGTAAACAATCGTTTAAAATTGATTTATATGGTTTTATATTTCAAATGGGATCGTTTTAATTAATTAATAATAACAAGTAATTATTTTTTCAAACTTTGTTTACAATATATATATATATATATATATATATATATATATATATAAATTTAGAAATGAAAATGTGATCGGAATTCGTAACAATTCAACGTGTAGAAATTGTGCAATGTTGTGGATTAAATATGACATACATATGCACATATACGTGTACACATCAATGGACATGTACATATGCACATGAACACACGCATATATACACATATATACATATATACTAATTATATACAAAATCAAAAATATATAAGATATTTTAATAACTCCTTAATACTTAAGCAACCTTAAATCAACACTACACATCAAAGGACAACCATCATCAAATGCATATGGGAGGGGACTTGGCCGTGTTAGGTGATGATGAAGGAGGAGGAGGCACATTAGGGGTAATGATTGTGGAGAGAGAATACTCTTATAATATATAGGATATTATCACCATTTGTCACATCAAAATGTCACATCCAAGGAGGCACATGGCCTTGCCCCTACTTGATGGGACTTTTGGCCGTCCTAGGATGGTGTAGGAGGAAGGTGGTAGGTGGTGGAGGTGATGGTGAGGTGATAGCTCATGATGATATTTGTAGATATTTTGATAAACTTGACTATAAATACCCACCTCCTTGGCTTATTTTCCATCTTCCATAATTTCTCCAAACCGAACAAAATGGAGAAATTCTTTTCTTGAAACCCTCTAAAATTCCAGTGGCTACAACTTTTGTATTTACCACTTCTTCCTATTTTGATCTTAGCCATGTCAAAATCTCCATCCTATGTAGTGCATTCTCAGGCCCAAATTTTAAGCCCGAAAATACCTCTTTTTCTTTTGATCATAACTTCCTCAAAATAGATCCAAATTAAGAAATTCATTCATTCATACCTTTTGAAATTCCAGTGGATACAACTTTCATGTTTACTATTTCTTCCAGTTTTGAGCTTATCATGTCAAAACCTCCTCTCTTTCCAGTGCATTCTTGGGTTTGAATTTTGTGAATCCAAGAATACCTCTTCTTCTTCTAACCATATTTTCCTCAAAACCACTCGAAATTAAGTAATTCTTTACTTTATATAGTAGAGAAAAGAATTTGTAATAATTTTACAGTTGACAACTTTTCCAAATTTTGAGTGCAACATTGTCAAAAAGCCACGAGAAGATGACTCATTTTCGGGTCCAAATATTGTGAACTAAAGACCTCTCCGTTTTCCAATGGTCGTGCTCTTTGACCCTAGACTCTTAGGCCGTGAGCTATGGTGGCGGAGGAAGAATGGCCGAGAGTAAGAAGGGTGGTGGAGTTGTTTAAGTGATGATCTAGTGAAGTGTCGATTCGTTTGAATGTTGGTAGGAAGAATTGGACTTGGAAGTGAGTGAGAAAACTCCATTTATACTATTATATACACACACACGTTAGATGATATTATATGGTTTGCTATGTTTGATTATGATGATTGTTAATCATGTTTGGTTGCTTTTATATGCTTTGATCATCAAGTATTGATTGTTTAATATGATCGTTTTAACAAGTCATGTTAAATACACGTCGAAAATCACAAAGGAAATCACTTTCCTTTTATTGATGAAATGATATATATGAAATGTTAAACCTCTTAAAAAAGGTTTAAAATGTTTTACTAATGTTTTATAAGCACTAGAAACAAATTTGGTGAAGTCTGAATAAGAAATGGAAAACAAATCAAAACTAGGCGCATCGCGTAGCGGTAGTTCGCGATTTCGTACGGTAAAATTCGAATGAGCATATAAAGTGGTATATAGCTCGGAATTCTTCATGATAAGAATTTTCCGGACTATTATGTCCATAGTTTTTAAAGGAAGAAAGAAAAACAAGTTTTCATCTTGTAGATTTTCAAATAAGTCCAAAACAAGTTTTTAAAGATATTGCGATTTTGAAGTTTAATGAGTAAAGTTAAAAAAGATTTAAAATTAATATTTTTAAATTTCATAAAAATAAGGAAAAATCTTTTAAATTGTTTTAAAGGAGATTTGAGTTATATAAATAAAATTTAAGATAATAGAAAAGTCGTTTTGATCAATATAACTTTAAAAACACTATTCGCAACACTATTTCCAAGGGTTTTCAATAATAATAAAATATGGTTTTAAACTTAACAATTCTTTTCCAAATCTTTCACATAGTTTTTAAATGAATAATTAAGTGTTTTAAAGATAATTTGAAGATCATATAATTTATTTAAAATAGTTTAAATGAATTGAAGAAAAGCTGTTATAAGCAAATGTTTTAATCTTGGCTCTAATAAGCAAACGAGTACACCTAATTTTTCTATTTGTGAGATCTGGGTGTGGTGCTTAAACTAAGTGGATGTTCAGGAGCAACCGGTGCACTGGCTTACCTGACCTCCCCCAGGCGAGGGATATACAAGGTTGAAATGTCGGGAATGGTTTAAGTATAAAAGATTAAATTTTCCAAATTTAAAAACAAATTGGATTTACCGTCTTAGATAACATAGTTGCAACTTATTAAAAAGTTACATTTTTAAAATAAGAAATCTTTGTTACGATTTAAGTTAAATGATTTGAAATTAATCCAAGTTTTAAAAAGGGTTCAATTAAACTAAAGAATATGATAAAGAGGGGTTTAATGATTCCGTAAATACCAATAAGAATGTTATATATATATATATATATTGAAGATATTTTTCGATAAAAAGAAATGAATAAATCAAATTATAATCACCTACTTATAAAACAACTTTTTATTGATCATTGATTCGAAGGAACCATGATCGGATTTGGGCAGTCCTTATTTGAAAACCACTTCGAACCAATTTACGTATTCGAAAGTAAAGAAGATATATTGAAGACCTTGATTTTGAAGGCGGGGATCTTCTAATGGAAGGACTGCTTGTTGATAATTTTGGAATGGTCCTTAAAATAAATAAATAGCATTGGTCCCTTCGTTTTGAAATCTTCGTATGCAAGGGCTAACTCGCTATTAATCCTAGGGGTAATGGCCGACGGGATATGGTAGGAGAGTAGCTTCGGTTTGTCCTGTCCCTAGACAACTTATATAGATGAATTTCTAACATTGCATTTCTAGATCATATTGATTGATCTCTATGAATGTATCATCTGTTTGGTAGCGCAGAAGGCAACTTCTCTTTGCTTAACACCCTTTCCTGAGACATACGAGGTCAGGAGTTATATGTTTGTAGAAATCAGTTATGTGATTAGGAAATGGAAAAGTGGTATTCAAAGTGAAATATATGCTATATGAAAGGTAATTGTTACCTCAAAGCCTCATATCTAGGAATAATAAAATAGGGGATGCTTTAAGGCTATGTGGCTCGGTACCATCAGGCTATGAAGTCACCTACTAGATTTAAAATTTTCTACCCACTATAACGTCGGGTTTAAATTAAGTGGTGTATGCTATGAGACGTCTTGGATAGGTTGGTAACAGTTGGGTGATGTAATATTCGGTTCCATTCATGTAATTTTTGGATAGGCTGCTCTTAATTCGCATGAGGACCAACATAGGGGCCTTGGGTGCATTCCCCTAGAAATGCACTATACTGGAGGTAGTCCCTTACCTCGTTATTCAGTTGGAAATCCAATCTCCAATAAGCGCCTTCGGTTTTGTTTATAGAACCTTAAATGATTAGGTCCGAAATTCAATATGGTAACAATATCGACTATGATTAATATGTATTTGTATCAAAACACTATTGTAATATCAAAAAAAATTGGTAAAAAATGTTTTAAGTTATCATAAGGTAAAAAACCTCCATGTTTATGTCCGGCGAGTTCCTATGTCTCTTTTCAAAGGGTTTGAATATAACCAAGTTAATTAAATTGGAAAAATCTAAACATGAAGATTAAGCCTAAGAATGTAATTAGAGAACTGCATATTTGTTTGTTGTATCATAGGCTCCATGAGTCCTATTTGTGGTAGAAGAACTGCGTTGGCTTGATCTTGTATCTAATTGGGTACCCATTTAGATAAGGGTAAGTAGGCAGTCACAAGTGGTAGTGATGCAACCCCAAAAATAATATAACCCTTTCCTATTTATCTATTATTGGTTGTTATTTGTCTGATGTTCACGTATATTTCCTGCTTATTATTTTATTCTGCATTGACATGTTTATTGAGTTCGTAGGTAAGGACATTACTGCCTCTCTCATCAGAGTGCGCAGAATTAGACTTATAGACATTGGTATTTGGTATGTATTAAACACACGTTGTAGGATTAATAAATTCCTCTGATAAGTTGTATAAACTGAATTTATATCTTATACATTTAGCAGTGTTAAATATTTATCAAATGATATTAGGTTTTAAATCGGTAGTCTTCATTTGTAGTTTAAATCAGAGGGGTTATCGGCAATTTTGACAAGTTTGGAAGCCCGAGTCATTACAGGATGTGTGATATTTAGGGTTCACACAATCGAGCTACAGGTTTCATTTTGACCTAGGGCACCGGAGAGGATGGCATTTAGGGGCGTTGCACTTGGGAAGCGAAGGGGAGTTTGTTAGAATTGTCTGTGGCCGATTTCGTCCAGTATCGAGCGAGGGAAGGTGGAAAGAAGGAGCGGTAGAGTTGGGTATCAGCATGTGCACTATTTCATATGCAGAAGTGATATATATTTGGAGAAGAAAGGGTTTAAAATTAATAAGGTGGTTAATTTGTGGATAATTAAGTTATTAATTAATTTAATTAATTCCAAATCTTATAAATCCAATAACAATTGCATACGAGGTCGGATTTGGGCGCGGTCTTTGCATTGGACATATATCGATGTTAACTACCATTGGAGTTGTATTCTTTGAATTTGAAGCTAGAAGAATTTTATGCTAGAATCGAACGCTGTTCGATTTTAGATCAAACCGGAAAACTAAAGCGTCAACTGGAATTATGATGAGTTTGCTCATCTCTAAATGAACTATATGATATCCTTTTTGCTATAGATTATTGTTGCTTGATTTTTTTTTGTATTCGATTCCTGCTAGGAGGGGGATGATATAAATAACCATTGTGTTGTAGGGAACAAAAGCAAGAGGAAGTCAAAGTGTATACGTAGCAAATAGGTCACTACGGAACACTTAGAAATACATATACATATGTGTGATTTTCAGGGGACATTTGTAGAGAGACCTTAAGGGATTTCTCGCTAATATTGATTTACTTATATTCTTATGTTACATATATTGATGTGTGATTGAAATATTTGTGACATACTTTTTGATTTGTGTAAGTATCATTATAGCGATTACCATGATACTATCACTTATGAAATATCATCTCCTTAAAACATTGTGTGTGTTGAACTTGTGCTTGTATTTTAATATATATTTGGTCGCGTTTTTGAACTTTGAAAGTTGTTTAAATTATATTTTAAGGTATTTTTAAGAATTTTGAAATAAAAAATAAGTATTGCTTAAAATTTATAAAGGAGTTACAAATTTGATTAATTATCTTTCGGGACAAGTAATGTTGTTTTAAATTTATAAAAAGATTATAAATTTAATTAATTATCTTTCGGGATAATTAATGTTGTTTTAAATTTATAAATTATAAATTTGATTAGTTATTTTTCAGGATAATTTATGTTGTTTTAAATTTATAAAAAGATTATAAATTTAATTAATTTTCTTTCGGGATAAGTAATTTTTTTTTGAATTTATATAAAGATTATAAATTTTATTAATTTTCCTTTGGGATAATTAATATGGTTTTAAACTTGATTTTTCTTCTTCAATCCTTTTAGTGAACTTTCCTAACATATATTTAAGTGTTTTAAAAGTGGTTTGAAATTTATATATATTTTAAATGATTTAATACAAATTATTAAAGAAGAAATTTTATTTTGAAAAAAGGAAAGGAAATGGTTTTAAAATATTAATGTATTTTAGATTTGAGATTTTCCAGGTAATATTTGAAATGAATGATTTAAATTATATACCAAGTATTTTTCAGTTTATTGAAAAGTGAAAAGGAAGCATGAATTACAATATCATTGTCGTGATAAATGTTTTCGGGGAATTGAGAAAAGAATTCATGGATTATGACACTTTTGTTATAATCAATGATTTCGTAAAGTTATTAATAAAACTTATTACTTGACTTAATAAATGCTTACATTCTTAAATATTTAGAGGAGATTTGTTTTAAAGATAATAATAAGTTGATTTAGAAATGATATTATAAATGAAAATATCTTTGAAAAGGAAGGTTTTAAAGAAAAAGCTAAGTGTAATTGGTTTTGGATTTATAGTGAACAATGTTTTAATGTCATTTGTTTATAGTCCTTCTTTTTAATACGCTTAGAAATATAATTTGCTCTTAAAAAAGAATATTTTAAAGAGTGTTTTTAATGTATTTTGCAAATATTTGTGATGTGAAAATAAAGTACAAGTGTGAGTCAAATGTTTTAAGAGATTTAATTTTCATATGCTACCATTTAGTTATTCTCGATAGTTGATTTATTGACTATCGGTTCCATAATCTTTTTGTGTTTCATCAATCTAATAGATTTGTTGCTCACTTGAGCGTTGATATTCGTTATCGAAAATGACTAAAAACAAAGCACGAGTGGACGTCAAGCTATGTGGGGTTGCTCCTATTAGGGTATCTTAACATTTACTCTAGATTGAATTCAGTTGAATGTGTGCGAGAGGTGAAATACTCGGATTCTTGATAAGGTTGGCAGAGTCCAGCTTGTTCATTTTCTTAGAGCCAACGTAGTTATCAAGTTTATTTTCTAGAGGTATACTTTCAGTAAGGAGGGTGCACCCTTCTAATCATTGTTGGAAAATTTTCTTTTATGGCGACCTGTCTTTTCGATCCTTAGAATTCGATAGTAATACACCTATGGTATTCACGTGCAAACATCCAAGTACTAGTAAGACAGATATTGGGGTGAAAGAAAATAAAAGACAGAACACAATCTCATATCGTGACGAGTGATATATAATACCCAAATGATCATTCACCAGAAAAACTTTTATTTTCAAACTACATCAGAGTCTGACCTATCATTGGCCTAGACAGTTATAACAGCCTATCCATAAAAATGCTGATAAATACAATTAAGAAACACAGTAGAAATAAAAATATGGAAATATGCCTTGGAGGCTTCAAGCTCGTCTCTTGAATCCAAAGCATCCAAAGCTAACTTTGGAAAAATACTCGGTCTGACCTGAGTATTACAAGAGAATAACACCAAGATCAGTCTGGCAAACCAACATAAGAAACTTAAATCAAATGGGTTGTTATATCTTATAAAGCCTTTCAAAATAAAGGTAAAAGAACTCTGCTATGGAGCGTGGCAGCCGAAAGGTAGTCTCCTTGTCCACAAGGATAACTCCATGTTTTTCTTCAAATTCTCAAGGCTTGATGAACGTCTCCGCATCCTTAATAAGGAACCCATTTTTATCAGAGGCAAGCCGTTTATTGTCACTCCCTCGAGCCCGTCTGTTGACTGTGCCAGAGAGCAGGTATTATATATTCATGTTTGGACCTGTTTCTTACATATCCCCCTCTATTTTGCAACCTATGCTAGGTTTAAACTGGCTAGCTAGTTCTGTTGGAAAAGTGAAATGTTTTGATGCTAACACAGTTGCTAGGGAAAAACTAGTTTATGCAAAAGCTTTGATTGAAATTTCTCCGTAAAAGCCTTTACCTAATTCAATCAAAGTGCGAGTTGTTGAGAATCGTGTAGCTGAGATTGTGGTTTGGTATGGTTGGAAACCGGACATATGTATGCTCTGTCAGTCTTTTGGACATCTCTCATCAGCCTGTACTACATCCCCTACTGCTAGTCCTCACTCTTCTCGGCCCCCTCTTCCTAAACCTCCGATCATGAAGAGGATCCCGAAAGAGTGCATTGTTCCTCCTTCGATGCCTTCTCCTCATATCATCCCTACTGTCCCTCCTATTGAGCCTACACTGTCTCCTTTTGATCATGATGTTGTAGTTACCCCTATTGTTGTTGTTCCTATAAACCTCCAAGTGGAATCTATTGAGTGGGATTCTTTTGAGAAAGCATGGATACATGTTAAGTCTGAGATGAGATATGACCCTGCTAGACATGATTTCCACTTGTTTGTTAGTGATGATGATGGTGAAACCTGGCGTCTCCACTATTCTATTGATGGTGATGGCCTTATACTGACTCCGGAAGGTGTCCGAGGTGCAAGGAATAGAGCTCTTCTTCATGATGATAGTTGGGATAGGAAATTTATCTACTGCAAGAATTATCGTGGATATGTTATGGATCTTGCGTCATGCTTTTCGAATTACTTGCACATGTTAGGTCCTGATGGAAGTGACCCTTCCTCCTCCTAGGAGGAGGAGCCGATGTTTCCTTAGGTCATTTGTATAGTCGCAGAGGCATTTTAGCTTACCACCTGTTTTGTAGCTTAAGTCATATGGCCACTATAAACCATATACAGTTGTTCTGTGCATGTGTAGAACACCTTTTCCATATTAATATACAGTGCCATGGCCCACTATAAAGCCGGTTGGCTTTGCCAAAAAAAATAAAGGTATATCGTAAGACCATGCCGCATATAAACACGGACGGGCTTTTACCTTACGCTAACCAGAACTTTTAAATAGAAAATCCAATGATATTATAATAATGTCTAGGGTTTAAAATAAATAATGACTATAGCTCGAATGCCTACATCTCATGTTCCAACATATTTGGGCACAACTAAGTCTGTACGACACTTATTGGAGAATGGATTCCATACAATGACAAGGCACTGTGGTACCACCTACCACAGTACACATCAAGATAAAATGTACCGAGGGCCTCACATGGAAACCCGACATGGCAAGACCAACCTAACCCTTACTGGATAGTACCGAATATGTAACCATGTTGGTTGCTTTACGAGATTTCTTCATGATCTCACATGCACGTACCAAATTCATAAGCAGTGATCTAGAAAGGTGATGACCACACCCTAATGAGTGTGACCCACATAGCATTGCGGCATATCCCATGTTTTAGTCATTCCCGGTTGCAAAGCTTGAGGTAACAAATACCTTTTCTTTTGAAAATCCAACTTGGAATACTAACATTGTCGTCCAAGCAACAATACAATGTCAGCATTCATACATACAAGTTGTCCAGGATATAAACAAACCGAAGACACTACTTCTACTTCATCCTTTTTGGAATCACCCTCAGGATTTATAGCAAGTAGCTCTTGCACTTCAAAGAGCTCCATCTTCAATTTCATTATCTTCAAGATGCCTTCAATTCGAACACTTAAGCCAGTTCGAAGTGGTTTTCGGATAACTCACGTTATCCAATCATGTTCTCTCCGAACCGACAATACATAAGTGTAGAGATCACCCTCCTAACATTTAAGTGGATGGATTTCCTTATCATTTATACTAGAAGAACACAATGAGTTTATATGCACATTACTACCTCACCGAAGATAACTGTATCATATAATTCTCATGTTTTCTAGATATTTTCAGAGTTAAAAATTGATCAAGATTTGATAGTCGGTTATTTAAATATCAAATATTAAAAAAATCAAACATAGATTTAATTTTATATAGAATCCACTAAGCCTCTTTAATTAATCTTCATTAATTAAATCACTTCAATTATTTACACAAAAATTATTAATATACTTATCCCACCGGTATAAGTATGTTCTCAAACTATTTCACTTTCTATACTTGGAAGACTTTACCATATACTTATACAATGGTATAAGTATATTCACAATGCATTTAAGAAAGATTTCCTATTTCAAATTATATTAAATGGATCAAAAAAATGTCATTCAAAACATTGTTTACTATAAACCCAAACCACTTATCCTTCGGTGTTAAGTATGGAAAGAATACTTCCATACCACAATAATTAAGAAGGATTATTTATTAATTTCATAAACTTGATTTTCATATGCAATCCAATTCAAAATACGGAGATAATACTTTATACACCGAATATCAATCTTCGATCTCAAACTTAGATAATCCTTCGGATAATAATGAAGCCGTTCTTGTTAAGGTATTATTACATTTCAAAACTTGACCCAACAACATGCTTACCTTTCAAGATAGGTAGAAGTTTCTCTACCTCAAAGTTTAACATCAAGTATATGGCTTCCAAAATCTCTATATTATTACTCATTTATCAAAGTTTTACCAACAAAACTTCTTTTCCAATTTCCAAATCCTCTTTCCTATTTATAAACCTCTTTAATAAATCCTTCATCTAAAAATAATTCCTCTTTTTATAAATCAATTTATTTATTTTTTAAACACCTTTAATAAAAAATATTATTATTAAAACACATTATTAAATTAATTAAATAATACCATTATTAAACTAATTAATTAATTTTAAACACTATTAATAAAATAATTAATTAACTTTAAACATCATTATTAAAATGATTAATTAGCCTTAAAAATCATTAATAAAATAATTAATTAGCCTTAAACATCATTATAGAAAACATTTTACTCCAAAATATTACAAAATTAAAGTTTATTTCTTTTCAATTTTGGAATGAGGCTTAGCGACCACAATGGCACTTAAACAAGCTAACACTTATTTTTATTTCAATATTCGAAGTCATATCACTGGTATTTACATAAGCAACGTATGTGTAAATAAAATCCATAATTAACAATCAATAACTAACACATCACTTTTCCAATGTTAATTAACTGGCATATAAATAAATGTCCAAATTAAAAAAATTTATAACAGGGATTTATTCTGTTAAATAGATGTCTAAATAATCTCTCCAATTTAATTATAGCAGATCAGTGTTTTATTCTACTAACGGAATGTCAATACTAAAGTAAAATTATTTAACTACGTAATTAGTTTCTACCACTATTAATTTATCATCAAATTATACTTCACTAGAATTATCAACCATTATTATTAAAATGTTCTACTCATCAATATGAGTCTAGTGTAAGAAACTACGGGTCAAATGGATCAAAAATGGGAGAATATATTTTTTAAAGATTTACACTTAGCATAATATTTAAACAACTAAATTACAATTAGCTAACCAAAACCCCATCAGGCCCGAGCCCATCTAAACAAACTCGAACCTAAACTCCTCATTCTTTTTTCCCTCTTAAATCCCTAAATTCCCAAATCAATTTGACTTGGCCAAACCCAATATCCTATACACGAACGTATAAGTGTACACGATGACACGTCATTGCTGATCATCGAGCACCGCACCGACCTCACCCACAAACTCCACTAGCCACGTGCATCTTGCCTGCACCAACGCCATCCACTATGGCGACCTTAATAAAAATCTGATAGTTTGAACTCAAATCCAAACATGTACAACCATGATCATCCACCAATCACCATCGTCATACCCACTTCCAGCTTTCGCCGCCACCACTGTTGGAATGCCCACTCGATGCCCTACCTCTAGGCCGAGCAACATCGATCTCAACGCCTCCATGTGCTGACCCCAGTCGAATTTTTGAACCCAAACCCATACGGCCACTAAACCTTAAAGTAAGCTCGACTAAGCTTCTCCGACCACCAGTGACCATGCGACTACCACCATGACCTTCGCTATCCCCCAATCTTGCTTCCAACGCCCCTGCTCTACCTCCAACAAACCACATCGTCGAAATTTCCAAAATTATCGAAAACCGATCATCTAATCACTACGACACAACCTCAACCCATAAAATTATGCGAATAGCTTCAAAAATCATGATTTCCATAGATGAATATGATCGTACACTCCTTTCATCGATTCGCATTCGTCGAAAAACTGACAGTACTTGACCATTTAGTGAAATCAACACATTTCTGCCACTCTACTAGTCGAAACAACACCCCGACTATTTCGAAAAAAAACTATAGACTAAGATGAACAACTTTACAGTTGATCACGTTTGCTAACTCCCTATGGTTTGAAGATATTTATTTTGAATCTAAGATGGGAGTGTTTATTTCCTTTTTACAAAGAATAGGATATAGGAAAACGAGGAAATAGAAGAAATATCAGTGTCTGTATATTATATATTTGTGTAAGTTCCATTTACAGCAAGCATATCTGTAACGACCCGGAATTTCACTACTTTGTTTAGTGAATATTTAATTAATTTTAAATATTCAATATAAAAGTTTTATAATGAAAATAAACTAATTTTAATTAATTAATAATGATGGTGAAATTGTTTTCAAAATTTGTTTACCAAATTAAATAGTTCATAAAAAACAGAAAATGTGACCGAAGAACGTTTTCCGAAATTTCGAACGTTTGAGCCCAAAAAGTTATCTGGAACATTGTTCGTCTTTGTGCACTATATATACATATATATATAGGAATTAATTAACTAGATAATAATACATTTAGAAATAAATTATCTTATATTAATTTGGAAAACGAAGTGATGTGACTAGACATATTAATTATATATATAAACGAAAGTGATGTGACTAGACATAATAATTATATATATATAAAAGAAAGTGATGTAACTAGACATAATAATTATATATATATATATATAAGTGACATGACAAGACATAATAATTATATATATATATAAAAGAAAGTGATATGACTACACATAATAATTATATATATATAATATAAAAGAAAGTGATGTGACTAGACATAATAATTATATATATATAAGAGAGTGATGTAACTAGACATAATTATATATATAAAAGAGAGTGATGACATAATTATATATATAAATATATTATAAAAGATTTGTGATGTGACACGATATAATTATGACAATTTATATTATTTAATTCATTTTGCGCCTATATATACCCTACCACACTTTCTCTTCTCTCTCACTTTCTCCTTTTCATTTCATTTCTTCGCTTCTCTCTTTTCTTCTCCAAGCTTCCATTGATGGCTTCTTTCATGGAAGATTTGAGGGAAACTAGAGAGGAGCATGCTTAAATCAAAGATCTAACTACCCATTCTCTTTCTCTTACTCATCTAAAGTCTCTAGCACCTCTTCCATTACCACAAAGTTCAGCCACCACCATTTTTAACCCATGGCCAAAACTTCTAGAAGAAAAGAGTGGGGTTTGGAGGCTTCGATAGAGGAAAATGATAGATCGGCTACGCCGGAGTGAAGGCATGAAGCTCCGGCGAAGTTTGGAAGCAAGTGAGTGAGCAAAAGGTCAAGATTCGCCTTGGTTAAGGCCATGGCCAAACCATATAATAAAGGAGAGGAGTTTGGTAGTTTGTCGCGAAGCGGAAGCTCCATCGGATCACTAGGAGAAGCTACGGAAAAGGAGGGAGCTAAGAAGGAGAGATCTCGAGGAACACTTTACTTCCTAGTTTATGATTAAAAATGGTTTGCAAGTTAGAAGCAAGTTAAGATTATTATGTACAAGTACATAAAAGTTATTGACATGATTATACATGAATTGGCAAGTTTGTTTGGATGTTTACATGGATATATACTTGATTGTTAACATTGGATGATCACTTGGGTGAATGTAAAAGAAGAACGAATTAATAATGTGAAGTTTATGATGATAGTTAATGTGTTAACTATAATTAATTCATGAAGTAATAAATGGTGGTATATGTGGAAAGTTAACCCTCGAATATTTTATAATCATAAAAGAGGAATGGTTTGAAATGATTTAAAAATGAAAAGGTTTCATTTAGAAAAGGAAATATAAGATTTTTATAATGTTAAAGGAATGATATTTAATTTATATGGATATATACATTAAATAGTTGAAAGATAGATAATAAATAACTTTCTATGTTAGAGAATGTTTTGAAGAGTGAAAATGGAATTCAATATGATCTTATAATCATCTATTAAATCAAATATAATATTATAATAGTATAATATTATATAAGTTAAAATATTGGAAAATAATATTTAAAAGTGAAAAGGGGATTTAATATGAAAAATCTTGGTTCAAATGTTTGTAAATGGTTTATCAATGTTTTATAAAGATTAAAATTAAATTTGGAGAAGTTTTGACAAATATTGAGTTTGGAGTCAAAAGTAGGCGCGTCGCGCAACGGTTGTTCGCGATTTCGCACCATAAAAGTTAAATCCTTCTATAGGATGGAATCGAAGTCAGATTTCTTTGCAATAAGAATTTTCCGAACTCTTACGACATTAGGTTTTAAACAAAAGAAAATGATTGATATTTAATTTAATAGATTTTGAAATATGAGCAAATAAAGTTTTCAAGAAAATCACGCTTTGACGGTTCGGTGGCTAAAGTCGCAAATGTTTTATATAACTATTTTTATAATGTTTAAAAATATGGAATAAATCTTATAAATCATTTAAAATGTTTTAAAAGTGATTTGGGTTATAAGAATGAATTTCCAAATGATAAAAGTCATTTTGATTAATATAGCTTAAAAAGCATTTTTCATAGCACTTTTCCGCAGCACTTTTCTATAACTTTTGAAATACAGTTTTAAACGCAACCGTTCTTTTCCAAATCTCTTGTAAATGTTTTCAAATGATTAATAAAGTATATTAAAGGTAATTTAAAGGGAGATATAGGATGATTAAAGGTTTAATGATTTAGAGTCGATCAAATAACTTGACCGCCTTATGGGTGTCAAAGAGATAGTGTCTAGGCTTGAGTTTGGAAAACCAGTTTCCTGCCCTCCCTGGCTATCCAAACTGGCTGGACAAAGGAGATAGTAAATTTGGTTTACTCAGATCAAAATTTCCAACGTATAAAGATATAGTTTTCTAAATATAAACAACTCGGATTTTGTGGAGATAATCTTCTTGTACTCAGTGTTAAAGCCGAAGAGGGAACTCGTACTATTCGTGGAATTTAAAAGGCAATTTCACTATTATTCCGCCCATAGTACTGGTTGAATACGGGAATTGATATTGAGTAGAATTAGATGATTTCTATAGATTCTGCTCACTTAATATTTACTGGTTTTGGATTAACATCCTAGATAACATGGTTTTAACCCAATCAAAGTTTTGAGTTTTGAATTAAGAAATCTTTGTAAAGATTTAAATAAATGATTTGGAATTATTTTAATTTCATACTTGAATAAATTATTTTGGGTTTGTAGTAAACTATGTCTTAAATAACATCGTTTTTGACCCATTTAAAAGTTATGTTTTGGAAATAAGAAATCTTTGATTAATATTTAATAAATGAGTTGAAAATATTTTCCTAAGTAAAAGGTGGATTGATTTGGAATTATTCCAAGATTAAAAAGGTTTAAATTTACCAAGTGATTTGATAAATGAGGCTTAATGATTCCATATACTGTTAAGAAGATAATGAATAATTAAATGAATATATCTCTAAGAGATACTTATGAGTGAATTAAAAGACGAATTAAATTGATTGATGATTGATAATCATATACGAACTTAACTTCTTTTTAATCGATGATTGGTACGAAGGAACCGGGATCGGATTTCAGTAACTCCTATCCAAAAACCACTTCAAACTAATGTATACCTTCGAAAGTGAAGACATGTTGAAGATGATGATTATTGTAGACCGAAGATCTTCATAGCGAAAAGACTGCTTGTTGACATTCTCTGGGTCGCTCCCAATGTAGAAACATTTATTATAGCAATGGTCATATCATGTTTTGAAATCTTCGGATTGCAAGAACTACTCTGTGACGACCCGGAATTTTGGACATTTGAAATTGGGATATTTAATTGATTTTAAATATTTAGAAGTTAATTTCTAACTTGAATTTCAAATGCCACTATTTATTGAGTGATTTAATTGTTTAATTAAATAATTGGAAACTGGGTAAATGGTTGAATCTAGAATTTTAAGCTTGTAAAAATAATAATTTAAAGGCTTGTAAAATTTATATTGATAGTTCTAAAGATGGTAAAAGTGCTAAAATTGAATTTGGAAGTGTTTTGTTAAGTTTTGAAATTATATTGTTTAAATTGAATTTAAAAATAGCCTTCCGAGGCACAGTCTCGGAATTCGACGATACCAGTCCCATTGGATCCGTAATAGTGTATTATTATCGGATTTCAATTTTCGTAGTGATTGGAGTTGTTTTGTGAGCTTACGATATATAAACGCGTTGAAATTTATATCGAGACAAATTGAATTTAAATAAAATATACATATATTAATTGAACAGTGAACCTTTCCATTTCAGCCGTATTTCTTTCGCATCAAAATTTTTCACCTCATTTCAGAGCACTTTAGCTTGTTAACTCGAGCAATCTAACGTCTTCTCTTGTCACCCCCGTTTTCTCTTTAAATCACGTAAAGCAGATAGATTCAAATCAAGTAATGGCCGAAATTTTCATCTCTCGTTCAAAAAAAAAAATAGATCGTGCCTGTTAATTCACTCTTCCTCTTCCATTCGAAATCAAAATAAAGCTAATCGAAATCATTCGAAGCTGCTCCTCCCAACCTCCCTTTTCTCTGATGCGAATTCAAATCGAATTCGTATAGTTAAAAAAAACCCATTGTCTTTTGAATCGAGGGCGTCGGCGTGTACGTGCGACCGGAGAGGCGGAGGCATCTTGGACCTCGCTAGCAACAGCTAGGATTCGCGGTGGCATGAAGAGGGTTCATGCATCGATTGGTTGACGTGGGGTCGTGGTTGTCTACGAGCGACAGCTCGAGGCGAAGTTAGGGTCGCAAGCTGCTCGCGATGGTCGTGGTCAACTAGGTAGTCGAGGCTAGGGTTCTGTTCGATTTTCAAACTCGGCAGAGGTTAAGTGGAGGTATATTAACAGTTTTCGATTTTAATTTGATCTAAAGATATATATATGGATCATAAGATATATTATGTATATACATCAGCTTGCTGTTTAATTTAAAAAGATGTAAAATGATAATTGATGTATATACACCCTATTGAAAATTTATGATTTGGTCAGAAGAAAAATTATAGTGAGATATAGCAGTTTCTTTTAATTTAAGTAAATATATATATAGACTAGAAAATTTATAATATACATGTACAAAAAGAGATTTTAAAACCCAGATTTTTATTTTACAAATATATATTATAGAGAAGTTTTTACAGTAAAGCATAGTACCGTTCTTGTTATTTGTAGAAAGGAATATATATATATATATATATATAAGAGTTTGGAAAATATAGGAATTTTAAAATGTTATAGAATTTATAAAAAAACAGATTTTTTAAAATGTATATAGGTTATTTTCTTAGTATGTGTAGTTTCAAAGATAAAATAAAAAATAAAATAAATTTACATATATAAATATTTTCACTTACGGGTTTGATTTTAAAATAATGAAGATAATTTGTTTAATTAACTTATCTAAACTATTTTAGTTACTAAAGGATTTTTAAAGGAAAATTATTAGTTTAAAATGTTAGTTAACTAAATTATCTATAACAATTAATTTTTTGATTAATTCAAATGTTAATAAATCGTAAATCGGTTATACAAGGTCTGAAATCATGAAGAAAATAGTCGAGATGGAAATGGGTTGCAAACAAAGTCAAAGGTGAGTTAATCTCACTCATTTGGAATACCAATTAGATTTAAATAGTTAAATTTAAATTATTAATTGATTGCTTGATTGGATTTGATGATGTGATACTATATATAGTAGTATATGTATATTAGAGTGACTGATTTCCCGCATTAGCGGATGAGACCCTATGCGCCGCATAATAGCGAATGATATTATATTAATCCCATATACCGTGATATTCCACCTCGAAGTGGAATTGGTATTGTGCTAACGTCTGTGGATGCAGGGAAACAGGTTGGAGGGATCCAACTGGATTCCTCAAAATATTTAGTCTTGTTTAAATATTCTATGATATGATTATTTGATATCCTGTGATGAATTATATTGATAATTGGAGTATTAGGTGTTATGGTTTGACTGAATTTAATTGGGTATAATGAGTTTCAAAAATATATAAATTGGATCTTTGGGAAAGGAAATAAAAGAAGAGAATTTGTAAGTGAAATAATTAGAGAGAATTTGAATAAATTTAAGTATGAATTGGGAAAGAATAAAAGTGATTTTAAATTCCAATAAATAAATTCTGAGTATGGGAAAGGGAATTTTAAATAAACAGATAAATATTGAATTTTAAACTTAAGTGATATTATATCAAGAAATAAAGAATTTATTTTTAAATTCAAGGTTTGAATTTATTTAAAAGGATAAAGAAGGAATTTGGGAAATCTGAAATTGGTATTTTCAGTTAAAAAGATTTTAATCATAATGAAGGAAAAAAATATGAAGTTAACGGATTTGAATAAATTGAGTAAGTAAAGGAGTTTATTTCAAAATGGAGTAATTTGGAAATCAATTTGAGATTTGATTTAAGTGTTTAAAATTGGAATTTTAAAAGGGAAATGAGACTATGGAATTTATAAACTGGGTTTATAAAGGTGAATATATCAGTGGATATTTGGAAGAATAAATTCACGGTGGGAATTTATTAAAGGAATTGGTAAATTAGTTTTAAAAATAAATAGTGATTTATTTTTAAAGATGTGAGAGAGAAGTGTATTTCCTTGAATAACCAAGAACGTTTTCAAAGAAATTTTTGAAGTATAAGCTAAAATTTTAAGGTTGTTTTAAAATATGTTTTAGAAAATTTATTATTCTTAAATGTTTAAATTTTAAAGCAAGTATTTTTCAAATTTATTTTAGTAGTAATTATTTAAAGATGGCTTGGTATTATGTTTTAAAAGAAAAAAATCTAGTTTTATATTTTATTAAGTAGCTTTATTTTAAATATTCTTAAAGTATGTATCTTTGAATAAAGTATTAAAGTAGTTTTAATTTAAATGTTTTGTTTAAAGTATATTTTATAATATAGTATTTTAAATTATTTTAGAAATCTAAAGTGTTTGTACTTGGTGATTTCAGTGGAGATAGAAAATATTTGGGGAATTCACTCCGCGAGAGAAAGGTGGTTTTTGAACCGTTTTCAAAAGGGTTGAACATGGAAATATATCTTGCGAAGATATTTGTGAGGTAAATAAATAATTTGGAAAATTATTTATTGTTTGACGGATGTTTGTGAATGTTAATTGATAGTTAAATCACCGACTATCAATATTGGACAATGCGCTGATCGTTTCGAAGAGACCGGGATCGGGACTTATTTCTCGAAAACCACTTCAATCCGGTTTGTACGTTTTCGTGGGGGAAACGAGTTTGGAGTCGAAGATGGTACAGTGAAGTGCAAGGGCTAGTCGCTACTAATCCTGTGGGTGACTCCAAAATGGATGTAGTAGGAATAGTGCCTTCGGTTCCGTTCGAACCCGGGACGGACTTGTATGGATGAATGCTATCAGACCATCGTCAGGAGGGCGATGAGCATTCTAAGTGATATGTTCTAAAAAGGAAATGCTTAGCCTCGAGCCTCATCAACCGGGAATGACTGAAAATCAGGGGTTATGCAGCAAGGCTAAGTGGGTAGCATCCATTAGGGTGAGGTCATCCCTGTCTAGATGTCCCTTTTATTTCGGCTTAGTGGGCGGTTGCTGATCCCAACCGCGGGGTGATCTTACTCGGAATTATTCAGTAAGGGGTAGTTCCGGTCTTGTGTTGTAGGGGATTGGGCGTAATCCTCGGTACGCTGATCTAGACCAGGTACTCTGACAGGTGGTACCCTAGTGCCTAGTCATTAGTTGGAAATCCATTCTCCTTACGCGCCTGTACGGTTTTGATTGTGCCCAACTATTGCTGAAACGTGAGATGCAAGCATTTCAGCTAGATTCTATTTTACTTTCTATAGACACTATTATAATATCAGGCGAATTTGATAAAAAGTGTTTTGGCTATTGTAAGGTAAAAACCCGACATGTTTATTTGTGGCGTGGTCTTACGAGATGCTTTTGATTTCAAAGGGTTTTGGAAAACTTTAATAATCCAATTGAGTGTGTTTTCTCACGCTGGTTTTCCAGACTGACTCGGGTGTTATTTTATTATAATGCTCGGGTCAGACCGAGTATTATAGAGTACAGATTCTAGATGGATTGCTGTGGAGCTCAGGAGACGAGCTGGATGGCGAGGCATAGCATACGTACTTGATGTATTATTCCGCTGTGTTGTAAGTTGTATTGTCTGTTGGTGAGGACAAGTTAATATAACTATCCAGTTGTGTGTTATTGATTGTGTGTACTCTGATGATGTAATGTATAAACAGATTTGCTTTGTGTAAAGATCAGTTATTAACTATTATATATTATTCTGCTGTGATTGTGAGATTCTGATGTTGATTTTCTATTTTCTTCTTCTACCTCTTTCTTCTTTAACCCTAATGGTTCATATTTCTGTTCACTTTGAGTCGATATGTTGGAGAATAGTGTCGATTCAAGGGGTACGGAACTGCGGGCCGTTACATACTCGCTAATAATTGTAGTAGGAGGAGTGTTGTCGGTTTCGTTCAGTCCCAGAACGAACTTGTATGGACGAGTGTCTGACATTGCATTTCTAAACCACGAACGTTGATTTTTACAAACGTACATCTATGGATGGCATATGAGGCAACTCCTATTTGCTTAACATGCTTCTCTAAGACATACGAGCTCGGAGGTTGTATTTTTGTAGAAGTCAATTAGTGATAAACAGAAATGGCAGTGTGGCATTCAAAGTGGAACCAGATGGTTAGTTAGAGCATAGCCTCACGAATCTCACATTCCAAGAATGATACTGGATACTATGTGGTTTGAATAACACACATTTGGGCCGTTGGTTGATGTATATAGTGGTGTCCAGTAGGGGAACCATTGGGGGAAGGCGACCCTCAAGGCATTTATTGCCCCATTTATTTGAATATAGTAGCTAGCTTGCGAAAAGTGATAAGGCTACTAGATATTAGCAGTGTAGCAAGTGCAATTCTAAGTGACTTGCTTGAGAAAAGCGATTAAGGCACCGTGGGAACTATGTTTGCTATGCGTGGATTGAAGGAAAAGGCTACTAGTTCCCTGTCATGTTGGAAATCCAATTCCAATACGAGCTTTATGGTTTTGATTTTATTCCCAAAGTAGCTGTAATTCTTTGCAAACATTTTAGCTACCCCTTTGGTATCATATATTCCATTGACCTAGTCTGGATATATTACCATAGACTTAGTTTGGATATTAATACTTTATTTTGATATATTACATGAAAAGTGTTTTCAAACCAATGTCATTAAAGATAATATCAAAGTATTTTATGTATAAAGTATTTTGGTTATCATAAGATAAAAACCCATCCGTGTTTATGTGTGGGCGTGGTCTTATGAGATACCCTTCTTTTCAAAGGTTTTGATTTACATCAGCATTTAAATTTCGAGTATCTCACACTGGTTTATCAAGCCTGATCCGGGTATTTTTATTACTCGGGTCAAATCCGAGTAGTTTCAGGTTTAGTTGAAGATGCTTGGAGTTTCCAGAGAAGAGTTGGTGATCTTCATCTTCGGATGGACATATTCTATTATCCGCCGCATCTAGTGCAATTTTTTTTAATTTTTCAGCATTTGTAAGGACAGGGTTTATAACTATCCAAGCTGAATCAAGGTTAGACTCTGATATTGTATTCAAAATTTTCCGCTGTAAATATTTTATATTGGAATAATATATTTTATTCCATTCGTGTGAGATTTTGTTCTATCTTTATTTTCGTTTTCCCTAACAATCGGGGTTTCCGGCACTTGGATTTGTGTCACGTGAATACCGAGGATGTATTAGTGTCGATTTTCGAAGGTCGAAAATCCCGATGTTACATTATCCTTCATTTTCAAAGCAAATATCATCAAAAATATGATTTTAAACAGTTACATAAAACATGAGTATCATATTTAAATCAAGCTATTAACAAAATATTGAACATTCATTTCAAACAAAGATTAGAGATCTCACCTTCTACATGGTTCAAATGCTTTAAGTTTTAATCTTTGAGTGAAGTAAAAAAAATTGAACTAAAAAGATGTGGTTTTTCACAAATTAAAAAAAAGGTGGAAAAATGAGGTTAAGAAGTATGAAGATGAAAATTAAATATAAACTGAAAAGTGTGTATATATAATGAAATTAGAGAAGGCTAAAGATCAAAATGCCCTTAATCCATTTTTTTCAACTCTTCTATATTTTCCAAGGCCACCTAAATAATAACCATATGAAAAAAATGATGGATGTTTGAATGGTCCATGTTCCTTTCTCTAATTTTATAATTAGGTCATCAAACCCATCACTACAAATTCAAATTTAAATATATTTTATATTTATTAAGTCTTATTGTTATTATTTTATTTATTTATCTTTACATTTGAAAATATGTTTTTCCTAACTCATAAAATCATTTAAATGTGGTTTTAAAGTATATGCCTAGGTATAACAACTTTCTAATACTTGTCGTTCGATAAAAAACCGAAAATCCGAAAAGTGGATCTCGGTCACATTTTCAGTTTTCCATCGAACTACCTATTTGTGTAAATAAAATTAAAAATGAATTTTCTATCATTAATTATAATTAAAAGAGAGTTATTTAATTATTAAAACCATTAATAGAATATATAAAATTAATTAAATATTCACAATTGAATATGATAAAACTCCAGGTCGTTACATCTTTTCCTTGTTTTTGATTCAAACCTTTGAATTGATTCTTTCTTAATTGCATCGAGAAGTGTCTTACACACTTCGCGATGTTTGACTATTTATGTCCATTTTTTAAGTTTGGATTTTGATCTCTTTTATGCCCATTCTTTCAAGTTTGAGTTTTGTTCTAATTTATTTTATATTCCTTCATGTATAGATGTTGTTCTTGTGATGTAAACCCCATTCCATTGTTTAGCGGCATAGTCTCACAGAATTATTATATTTTCATCGTATTTCTTAAGTTTCTTCATGCTAGTTTTCCAGACATATCCATGTGTTATTTTATTATAATCCATGGGTCAGACCACTAGTTTTTCAAGGTTATCGTTGGTGGGACATGGAGCTTATGGAGTAGAGGTGGATGTTCACCTGCCGTATTATTTTTATTTCTGCTGTATTATTATATATACCCATCAGCAATTGTAAGGTCAGGAAGTTATAACTGCCTAGGTCGATGAGGTTTATTTTTTGCTCTCATATACCTTGTATCTTAGAGTGAAAGCTTTTACCATCTTTGTTATATTTCTTGTTGTCGTTCCACTATGAGATTATGTTTCCCCTGTTCTTTTTATTTTTATTTACCTTAACAATATGCCTTTTCGGCACTTGGATGCTTGACATTTGAATATAGTGGACGTATTAAGTGCCGACTTTCGAGGGTCAAAAAGGTGGGTCGTTACATATATGTCGTATGGGAATCCAAATAGGGAGCCAAAAGTTGAAATACAAATATCATGATTAGATCTGGAGATTTAGGAACGATTGAAAAAGGTGAGTGGGAAAAATTGCATGTTTTGTAATAAGATTAGATTTATTTTGTTGTAATCTATTCCAATTATGCCTTTATATAACTAATTTGGATATAAATCTATAAGTATGTAATGATTAGACATAAATATGTAAGTGCGTAATGGTTAGATGTAAATTTATTATTTACGCGTAATGGTTTTGATGAAATAAATTTAATGAAATTTACTATGATGAAGTTTGGAAACTTACCTAAATTTATTATTGAACAAATTTTAATGTATTATGTAATGATTAGGAACTGGTAAAGAAAAGCTTATTAAGATTTTAAGGGTTTTAGTGATATTTTAATTCATTAGAATTTGGAACGTTACAAGTATATTTCTATGTATTATCAAGTTTAAAAAATTGAAATTGTGATGTTTGAAATGAAAAGCAATACACCTAAAAAGAAAGAGATGTACAAAATATGAATAATTATCTTTTTTGTACTGTCCGTTTCAAGAAATAAACAGATAATTTCTCGTAATTACAAACACCACATGAATATCCTCTCTTTTCAGATAAGATATGGAAATTTACTATGTTAACATTTTTATGATAAAAACGTAGTTCTAATGCATCAAACTGCAATAAACCTCAAAAGTTAAACGGTAAGATATGAATAAAGCAAAAAGATCCTAAAAATTTAAGATGTGAACCAATAAATTTTGGATGTAAATGGACAGAAAATGGAGATAAGCAAGAGGGAATAAAGAGATAATATGGGGATAGAAATAGAGGAAAGCAGTAAATAAATTTAAAGAAAAGAAGAAACACATAATAAAATAAAGACCTAGGGTTAAAAGTAAATTGCAGAGGCATGTTAACTAAGTACGAACGAATATATATATATATATATATGTATGTATGTATGTATGTATGTATGTATGTATGTATGTATGTAGCTCCGAATATGCATTAATATGAACTATTATAATTAATATATGTTTATAAGAATAATATGGGAAATGGTAAATAGAGTATGTTGGAATGCAATGTCAGTAGTCTTATACAATAGAAGTCTGCCCACCAAAATAGGCTACCAGCAGTTATGTAACATTATACTGATGTGAAAAATGTCCAACTATAGGACCCATGGATGGTATATAGTTATGTATAGTTGGAGGAATATCCCCAAAAGAAATTTAGTCTCCTTTAAATATGTATTAGAGTGGGGTATTGCCTTGATTGCATTAGGCAATCTAAAAAGGATGGTGAGCAAGATCGGGACACTATGCAGCCAAATGGTTGGGACCAAGATCATAGGTAGGGCTGTCACAGGTTGAGAACGTCATCAGTCCTTAGCGGTCAATGGGAAGGACAGGGTTGCAGCTAACTTGTCTTCATCTGCATACCAGAGTAGACCATGTTGGGTTCTGCACCGCCAAATTTGTTTGCTTGTTGTTTGTTAGGGCAAGACTAGTTAACCCATAAAAGAGTTCCTTCAAAATGGTTATAAGGCCTGTGGAGCCAAGTCCACGATAAGAAGTAGACGAAGTAGTAAATCCCCAAAGTGAGATAGATTATGGTAAAATGCATGAAAAGCCATCATTAGCCACTATGGGAGTCCTTTGATATGTGTAGCGATGAGACCATGATATGACGAGATCAAGGATCCCGACGAGGTGATAATAGAGAGATACTAGTGGGGGTAGTATCAAAGTCCACTTGGGAGACCATAGGATGGGATATACACTCACAAGCACACACATACATACATACATTTATATGTACATACATGCATATATATGTACATACATACACAACTTTGATTATACAGAGGGTAGTGTGAACGGTTCGCATGCAACATGGAGTCGAGACGACTAATAAAATGTAAACAGACATAACTTGATATAGTAAACGATCGACATAAACTAGTGTTACGTACAAAATGTATCATTTTAACATTCACCAGAACGTTATTCTGACCCTCTCCTCGTTACAACCTACATGATAGTTAGAAGAATAGGTATTGATGCTTGGCGTGTTCGGTGGTGACAAGGACACTTGACTTTGGAAGTGTCATGCCTTGGTCAGTAACATATGTGATTTATTATATTTTGTTATTCCACTATAAGTCATACTGTTAGAGCTCTGATATACATTCTTTTACTTTATTTGCAGGATACCAAACCAACGATCCATACTTTGGTGGACTTGGGTTTTCGATTTAGCAAAAATTCAAACCCACTGGGGTGCGGGTTGTTACATTTGGTATCAAAGCTTAGGTTAGTCGATCTTGAAAAAAAATTAGGAAATGTTGAGTGAACATATTTGTATTTTGCCTATAAATATAAATATAATATATGTTAAATCCGAAGTATTCCAAATACAGAGTAGTTGCATATGGAAAGTCCTACAAGCAAGATGATACATGTCTCCCTAGTCGGGCCTTGACAACCCAATGATTTAGATCCCGTTATGATTGCCGATTGATGATTTACAATAGGTCCAAATAAGGGGAAAATAAGACTCATATGTTATAGATAGTGGAAGATAGGGAAGTTCTTGAAGAAGGGTGTGAAATGGTCATTCCTAATTGATAATTGGATTTTCAATCTTGGGAAAAGAACAAATTAGTAAATTATAGGAAATATGTTCTTAGGTGTAACGACCCCACTATTATGCCCAGTTTAGCAAAGAACATTACAAGTCATGTCATCTGCTAATCCAGAGAATATGGCTGGTTTTGGGCGATCGAATGTGAATATATCTTTATACTAACACTGACACGTCTTATTTACCTTTTTGAGGATATGAACTGCCGTCTTATCTACCTTTTTGAGGATCTAAACTGAAAATTGATGTGTACCATATTAATATAAAGTAATAAACACACTGATAAAAATATTCAGAATAGTATATAATATAGATAAATTAGAATAAGAGACACAGATTGCAGCAGACTAATTTACAACATATATCTTAATAAGACGTGAATCTACAAAATGTCAATACTAGACTCACTCTAATATACATCACATCTCATACATTATTTCAGGTATAAAATGACCATTGAATAATATATATGACATAACTACTAAATGTCAATATATATAATGATGAAGTAAACTAAAACTGTCAAAATAGTCTACTCCCAAGCTAACCCAAAATACAAGAGTCAATGAGTTTCTGTACCTGTAAAGTCTCGGCCTGACCGAGTATTAATAAATATAATAAACGGGTCAGAATATATCTAAATAAAAAGGTGAGATACTAATATCATAATTATATGACTTCAAATAATAGGCCATAATAAAATATGCCGAACAAACAATCATAATAAGGCATATTAATTAAATTCACCTCTTTATAAATCCATAAATGACTTGATTCTAAAATAAGTCATCCCAAAATATGCCTAAAAACCTAAAAATCCATAAAAGGCGTATCAATCCAATAGATACAGATATCACAATTATGACTTAACGATAACCAAATAAGTCATAAATAAAATTATGTCCAAATCAAATACTCAAATAAGGCATATCTAACAAATCACCATTTCATAAATACATATCAAGTCTCAAAAGACTATCATCTCAAAATATGACGATGACCAATTCAAAATTCCTTAGAGTCATAAAGGATACAGAATATCCGTACTAAAAATATCTGAAGAAATAATCATAAATAATGAAATAATAATGGTAGTCATCTATCAGTTTAATACAGTGACACGCAATCCACCGAAAGAGACCCACTACATAGAAAGGAAGCCTACCAAAAGAGACTGCAGATTAGGAACACTGCTAAAAAAAAGAGCAGCCGTGTACCTAATCTGTCCTATGCAAATTTACCAACCGAAAGGGGTAAACATAGTCTAACTGTATAAAAAAAATAAACTGGTAGGCTGTAGTATCTATAGACTTCGATACATGTAAAATCTACCTTTTGAATGAGACAACCGTATTTACACCATAACAAATCTTCCGAAAGAGATGTACCAACCCAAATCTAAAAATGTATCGATTCTCAGATCGGTGAAAAATGAGTTATCTTCTCTTGGGGATCTATCGGTCTGAAATTCAAACACCCTAAGATAATACAACTCTAAGTGTTAATTACTATCACTCCGGTAATTACAAGAATTTAGCTAGCTGTCCCATACCAAAAAGTAAATTCAAGTACTTACTAAATGCTAGTAATCTTCACTTGAACTCTATTTAATAAATTATAATAATAAGCGAAAGAATTGTACAAAGTGTCCCACACCACCCGACAATTCAATCATTAATTAAAATTCTTCGTTTCATAGAAAATCATGAAATTCAACAGAAATACAATTCAAGCTTGCATAAAAATAACCAAAAGCTAGATATAATAACGCCAATAATAGTTTATCGGTTGAAAGTGATTAATATAATTTTATCATATAGAAAATGATTTCTAAAATATTTTATCTATAATTCACTTTCAAACTTCTCACCTTTGTTAATCCATAAACTCATATTTAATAGAAAAAGAGTAAAAAGGATTTTTACTTAAAATAAAATTTCTTGATTAAAAAAAATCTATCTCAATATGTATAATTACTTTTAAAAAATATATATATATATCATAAAATATTATCAATCTTTAAACTTTATTCTCTATTCTTTTTAAAACAAACTCTTTATATACATAATAGTTATATATATGTTTTACTTTCTGTAATTATTTATAAACTTCAAAAGCTCATTTTGAGAATCATTTTGAAAACATTTAAACAATTCAAATTATAAATCCATCGAAAATTCAACATCTAGAGCAAACATTGCTCTATAAAATATACTTCTGTAATATGGAATTATTTAGCAATCTGAGTTGCTTTCCAACAACTCCGATCACACAAACAATGCACGATCATTGTATAATCTAAAACCAAATGTATTTTGATGGTTTTCAACATACATGCCATTCATAATCAACCATCAATCCAAACTTACAATGATAATATAAATCTTAAGATATAACCTCATTTTAACCATTTGACTCAATTTCCAAAGTTGAATTCAAATTCCATATTTCAAACACATAATTCAATCAATTCAAACACCAATCTAATTAAAACTATGGCATGTAAATTTTTTTCAATCCTATCATTCCATCACTACCAAATATTTATGAAATTCTTAACTAATGCAAGGCATACAAATAGCGGTATAACCGATTTAGATATAGGTGCGTGAGTTAAATAAAATAACTCACCCGAATAATTGCAAGCCTCCAACTGTTGCAATTTTTTGCTGGTGCCCTTCATTCACGACTACTCCTCTTACTTAAATCAACAATCGTTGCCAAAAGTTTCTAGTCGCCTCCTAAAACTATCACACCAAACAATAGTACAATCGTCTAAACATCCCGAGCATTTCCCTTTTTACAGCATCGCTTGCGATCACCAACTCCGCTTAACATCGCTGTAAGTACTAACTGCCACCAGCTAGTCCACATGCCTGTTCCTCCACCAATCTCAATCGTCGAGCGTCACCTCCTCCCTTGTCAGCGCCTCCATGCTCGAGCATCGCCTGAAGCCAGCCACCCACGTGATTGCCACCAGCGCCTCATCTGCCACTAACGTCGTTGCTGCCTCCGGGTCGCACGCTCCAATCGATGTCATGATTGTCGCCGTTCCCATGACCACGTGCGAACTTGTTTCCTATTCTCCTTCTTTTTTTTAAAGGTCGATCTTGATTTTGGAATTAGGGCATAGAAGAAAAACTGGGTTTTTTTTCTGTTTGGGAACCAGGTTATGGTTTCTGAAATAAAAATATGGATAAGTTTACAAATGGCTTGGGTATACTTTTGGACCTTATTTGTTCAAATAATATGTTTTCATTTTTTAAACAATCCATAATAATTTATTTAAACTATATTCCAATTAAATTTTAAATCGATTTACTTTCCATTTTACGAGAAATATATATATTGACAACTGCACAATTTCACTCAATCCAATATTGTTCACTCTATTTTATTATCATTATCTTAACCCAATTGAATTTTACCTCCAACTATTTCAGGTATATACAATTATTTATACTTTAAAATATTTTATATTTATTAAAATATTTCATTTGAATTTTTATATATAATCTAAAAAGGAATTTATTAACCAATTCAATTTTATAAATAGACTAATTGAATAATAATTTGGTTCCAAAAATAATAATTGTCAAAAATCAAATTCAAGCACCTCAATCTCAATTAAATTAATTTAATATTAACACTTCAAAAATAGGGTTGTTACATACCTCCTTCCTTATGAAAATTGCGTCCTCGCAATTTCTTATAGGGTGACGACGCACTAAACTGTAACATTAACTCTTTTCGTATGTTATAAATTAAAGCAAACTCATTTATTGATTATTATTTTTTTCTCGCATACGAAATATTTTTGAATTTTTTTCTAAGTGTTCGAATTTATGGAAAATTTGGCAGAGTCTCCTTTGTATAAAGAGCCGTTTGCAATTTCACAATTATAACATAAATAATATACATCGACCACACAGTCGGAAAAACAATATATAACAATATTTCTATCAATTCTATATTTAATCTAAAATTGTACCTTTATTTTAGCATCAAAAGCAACTTATTAAATTTATATGCGAGTGAGAGTGAGTTTGCGCCACATTCCAATCCAAATAGTCTTCTTGTACCTAATCTCAACTTAAATCAACACATAAGTTTCGCATATATACAAAGTTAATAACATGGAATTTATTTAGCTAATTAACCATATAGATAAAAACTTAGTAATTCTGTTAGCTTATATAAGCAATATTATGACTAACTTTAGGATGTTAAAAACACAAAATTAGCAAATGTATTCAAGAGTAAAGTTGTAGAATCATATATTAGCTTTCTACAACACTTTTCGAATCATAAAAATGTAAAATATAATTCAGGTTATGACGGATTTTCTAAGTATACATGCAGTAGACCTTTAAAATATAAACATAGGCCCACTTGGTAAATCAACTATTTTAGCCTAGTAAAGGATAAAATTATGTAAAACACTTAAAATATAAGTTGTAGCTTACGCTTTTGGCTTTCCGGAATGGTCAAAATCATCGAAATCGGATTAAACATTTGAGAATTATGAACCAGTGAGTTCAGCTCAGCTTTGAGAAATTTTCATTTCAGAACAACAAGCATTACTCGTCGAAATTTATATTTTTATTTCACTTAAACTCAAAATTTTGGAAAGTGATAAACATCAAAGTTATTTCTTATGCAATTATCTAACCGATGAAAGAAGAATTATCAAAGTCGGATCATGCCCTCATAAGTTATGGTTATATTAGTATTTATTCAAACAATGAAGCTTATGTATTATCCCGAATTCAGACCATACAATCATTTAATAATTGATGTTCGTTTCCAAATTATCAACTTCAGTATTTTACTCGATTATAAACAAATAACTTCACTACTATTTAAAATTAGAAAATATAATTCAAGTTTTAATTATTCAATAATATATCAATTCTGATTTTCAGCTGAAGCACCAAGCAACCACATTAAGGAGTTTTGGTCACAAAGTCCATCAGTAATTATGTCATAGTTATTCTTTTAAATGAAGAAACAATGTTGCTGTATAGTTTAAAACAAAGTATATATTGCTGCATATGTAAAACTTCATTATATACATAAGGTAAGAAACCTGTTGTTGTGCACTTTAAAAAAATAAATTCAACCATATATATAGCGTCTGAAACATGTAAAGGTATATAGATTTCCTCTTCGGGTTAATATATATATTTCAGCAAGTAAGTGTCAAGCTAAACTTCCCCATTTCCATTTTTATTACTTGCTACTAAATTATAAAAGTCACAAGGCATACTTAACAAGGAATCATGTCTCAGGGTTCATCAATGTTGTTAATTTTACCTAGCAAACTACAAAAGTTCACGGCAACTATATTATATCTTAGCAACTAAACTCTACAACAAATGTCAACCACGTCAACTAAATCAAGTGTACAGGCTAGGATGCTTTAATATAAAATAAAAATGTATATGCAAGATTAGAATGGATTATAAATAAGTAAATATTAGGCTCAGGTCCCTAATAAGTTTCAAAATACACAAAAACCCCAGTAAAAAAAAGTATATAAATTAGGTCCCTAGAATTAAGTTACTAAGTAGTTGCATATAGTTATGCAATTATTCACTGAATAATTGTAGACATTTATGCAATTATATCCAAAAGTTGCATAAATTTATGCAATATTTTCGGTGAATAATTGTGGAAATTTCCGCAATTTTTTTGGTGAATAATTACGGAATTTTCCGCAAATTTTTGAAAAAATTGCGGAAATTTCCGCAATTTTTTGGTGAATAACTGCGGAATTTTCAGTAATTTTTTCAAAAAGTTGCAGAAATCAGTGAATAATTGTGGAAATGTCTACAAATTTTTGATATAATTGCATAAATGTGTAACGACCCAGAATTTATGATAATTAAAATTCGAATATTTAATGGAGTTAAATATTAACATGTAGAATTAATAAGTCGAATAATTAATTTTTCGAATATTTGGATTTAATTGGGTAATTAAATCGATAATTTAATATTTGAAATTCCAGAAATAATTGAAATCTGGATTTTATGTGATTGAAAATGATTTATAAAGTTATGTTAAATCATGTTGAAGTTATAGTGATGTTATAGAACTTTTAAAATTGAATTTTAAGTTAATCTGTGAAAATTGAATATTTTAATATTAAATCGACTAGTGAAATTTGCTATTTTTCGAACAGTCTCAGAATTGGACGAAACTAGTTCCATTGGATCCGTAATAGTTTGTTATTATCGGATTTCAATTTTCGTAGCAATCGGAGTTATCGTTTGACCATGGCAGCTCCAAACGCATCGAAATTGTTTTAATATTAATTTGGCGAGTTAAAATAGTCATTTTTCAAAAAGTCTCGGATTTCGACGAAACTAGTTTCATCAGATCCGTAATGTGATATTATTGTAAGGTTTAAAATTACGTGTCAATCAGATTTATCGTTTGTCCGGGGCAATCCAAAACGCATCGAAATCGGTTTAAATCGGTTTAATTTAAAATCGATCGTTTAATTCCGTAACTCGCACAGATGACCGAATTAGCTCCCGAAACATGTCCCATTGTGTTCGGAACGCGGGGTAAACCTTACGAACGCCAGGCGGCATGCGTCGTTTGGAGATCGTTTGTAAAAGTTGTTTTAAATGGATTTAATATTAAAATATTATTTATATACGTATATATATACGTTAACAAGAGAAAACCCTAGGGTTTCATCTCAAAGCCAGCCGCCATTTTCAATTCAAAGGCTAGAAATTCATTTCCTTTCTCCCTCGATCTCTCCAAATCCGTAAGGAATTACGAAAAGTGTTCAACTACAAACTTGTAGAGGACGATGAGATCTACGATCTCAACGGTGGAGATCGAAATCGGAGCTGTGTGGTGGTCGCTAGGGGGGTGCGTTTGCGCTGCAGCTGTGCACGTTTTTCTATGCACATGGGGAGCCGAGCTTCACTCTATTCATGGTGGAGGTGGAGTCAAGTACTGGCTTCGAGATGATGGTAGTTGATCGTTGTGAAGTGGAGTCGTTTGGTCGCGGCAATTAGGGTTTTGTGGAGGCTTTGGGTTTCATGTACGTGATTTTCACATTGGTTGGGAAGAAAAGGGGCACGGCCCAGATCTGGTCAAAGCAGAATCAACGGTCCAGATCTGATGTGGGGTTTGAAATTAAAAAGAATTTGTAAATTTATATATATTATAATTCGTTCAAACTTTAAAATAGCATAACTTTTTGCTACGAGGTCGAAAACGCACGAAACCAATTGCGTTGGAATCATATGATCAAGCAATGGAACTGGATTGGAGTCGTTTGGAGTCAGTGAAAATTTTGGGTAAAATTAAACGTCTGTTTAATTTTTTCCGAAATAGAACGCCGCAACCGTTTTAAAAGCAAAGGTGAGAACTCCTCACTCAATCGAATGTTTTGTTTCGATTTAAATTTTAAATAGTTAGATTTAAAATTGCTTGATTGTGTGGATTGAATGATGATTGCTATTTATTGTGATAAATAGACATTATACGCCGTTATTAAGCGGAGGTTATTTATTAAAAACATATACAGCGATAATTTCACATTGAAGTGGAATTGGTATTATATATGTATATAGCAATATATATATATATATATATTGGAATATGTATATATTGGAGTTGTTGATTTCCCGCGTTGTATAGCGGATGAGACCCTATTGCGCCGCATAATAGCGGATAATATTTATAAATCCCATATACCGCGATAATTTCACTGTGAAGTGAAATTGGTATTGTGCTAACATCTGTGGATGCAGGGAAACAGGTTGGAGGGATCCAACTGGATTCCTCAACTGTATTGATTTATTTACAGATATTGCTGTATACTCTGTTATCATATTGATATATGATGTTTGGATGTTGTGATTGACTATTTGGTGCTGTTGCATCATCGGATCCATTTTTGAAGTTTAAAAATAACGAGTTTGATTTTAAATTGGGATTTTTGAATTATTATGAACGATTTATATAAAAGATTTATAAAATTGATATTTTATAAATTAAGAATACTGGAATTATAAAATGAGTTTTTATAAGTGTTAAAATCGAAATAATGGAATTCTAAAAGGAGTTCTGTTAATGTTGAAAATAAGGTTATAAATAAAATCTTATAAGTAATAAGATTTATAACTTGTGAAGTTTTAAAAGAACGATTTTTGCAAATAAATGAATTATAAGTATTTAACTTATAATATGGATTTTTGGTATATAATTGAGTTATAAATTGATTTGGTTAATAAACTGCTTTTATAAGTTAAAGTTGTTATAAAATACAAATGGAATTTATAAATAGATTTGTAAATCCGAGAAACGACTTATTTTGATAAGTTAAATTTATATAGCTTATTAAAGGAAGTATATTCACGATTTTGGACAGTGGATAATCCTTTAAATAAAATGTGTAGAAATGTTGAGTTTGGATAACGAATTATATTCACGATTTTGGACAGTGAATATATTATTAAATAAAATGGATATGTTTTGGAGAAGTGATATTACGAAATGAAGTAATTGTTTTAAAAAGATGTTTTTAAAACGTGTTAAGTATCGAAAACATAGATTTCAACATTTATTGTTGAAATAGACGTTTCGAGGAAAGGAAATAGTTTATATAGTATTGGGATTTATATATCTATCTAAATTTCGAATCTCTATACTAGTGATTTTTGAGTTGTCGTAACAATGTTTTACGTAACATTCGTTTTGACTCAAATAAAATTTGTGAAAGAGAATGATTTCCTTAAAGAATGAAATATATACTTAACTGTGATTTAAGTATATTGAATATTTTCAAATGTTGAAAATAAATGGATTTGTGAATTACCTATTATTAAATAGGTATGGAAATGTTTTCCAATATGAAGTGAAATGTTTTGAGATTTTATCTTCAAAGATAAATTGAAATGTGGAAATTAATTTGAAATTATTTTCAAATAGTTGAAGTGTGGAAATTATATATCTTGTAAAGATATTTTTGAAAGATAAATAATTTGGAAAATTATTTGGAATCTGATGATGTTGCGCATCTTTATTGATAGTTAAATAACCGACTATCAATAATTACCTTGAATGGGTATTTGTTGTGATGTGCTTGAATTTGAATGCCACACTTATTTTTGAATAAGCGCTCACTATTCGGGTTAGCCGGGAAAGGACCTTTGTGTCGTATAACCCATTCTGAATTTGTGGTACGACGATATGGATCGTATTGAAGACCGGTGGTGAAGACCGGGTATTTGTGAAAACGATAGGGTGACCTATCGATTGTCTCTGCACCGTTAGCTACGGTATAGAGATTTCCTTTGTGATGGGAAGTTTTATCGGGATTGTGAATATCCGGATTGCAAGGGCTTCTTTGGAAGTTCCTTCGGTTCTGTTCGAACCCGGAACAGACTTGTATGGTTACGTGTCTGACATTACGTTTTGAGATATAAAGCTGATTTCTTTCAAATACATTTCTGTTGGTGGCGGAGAATTTATTCTCTTAGCTTAACACCCTTCTCTGAGACGTACGAGCTCAGAGGTTATGTAGTTGAAATTTATCGGCGATATATTCCCAATTTGGTAATGTGACATGCTGAGTGTTGCTGTGAAATGATCATTGTTTGATCATTTGTGATATGATCATTTGTTTGATCATTTATCTTTGTGATCATTACTTTGATCATTTGTTTGACCCAAAGCATAGCTTTTGTATAAAGCGTAGCTTTGTGGACGAGACTTCGTCAGGGCCTCAACAACCCGGAAATGGTCGAAACAGGAATATTACGGCAAGGTTATGAGGGTCGCGCCCTTTAGGGTATGTCATTTCCTTCTGGAAAGGGGTGGTATCATGGTATGGAGCCCAGATGCTTACTCATGTGGACACACTTTATTTATTATGTGTGATGATGTTACCGAGCGCTCGGATAAAGGTCCCAAAGGACCGGGGGATAACATATTCGTGAGTTACCTAGTTACAGGGGTAACCCGGCTTTGTTGGCAGAGAGCAGTTTGTCTCTCGGGACGTCCAGCCAGAGGCGATCCCATTCGGCAGTAGGAAAGGAAGTTCCTTAGCCTGACCATTTGTTGGAAAATCCAAAGAAACAATACGAACCTTGTACGGTTTTATTTGTATTACCTGCTATGGAATGTGGCGGTAACCTGCTATTGAACATAGTAGCTATAGTAGGCATAACGTGAAATGCCTATGCTGGCTAAGATTAATATTATACTTTCAAAATGTTTTCTACACTATGCACTAGTAATAATAATCAAATGATTTGCGTAATAAGCATCTTTGACTATCATAAGAAGAAATCTCCTCCAATTCTGCGTTTGCATTGTGTGTGTGGCGGGAGGTCTTATGGTAGTTCCATTTTCCAAAAGCATTGCGGGTTTCATGTTAAAATTCTATTGTTGTTTATTTCTAAAGATAAACTGTTTTAGTTCTCACACCAGTCACCATGACTGGCCTGGAGTTTATTGTTTCCTTCCTAAACTCTGGGTTCCCATCACTTCCACACGGGCAGTCTAGAGTTAGGTTATCAGATCATTCTGGATTCAGGAGATGTTGTGGAGCTTAGTGGCGAGCTGGATGGCTAGACGTACCACTTGTATATGATATTATTTATTCCGCTGTGTATTCTGTATATGGACAAGTTCATATAACTGTCCAGTGTTGTATTGCTGTTGTAAACTCTGATGATGATGTAATGTATAAAATGATATAGTTCTTTGATTTAAAAGATTATTCATTTATCTATTATATGTTGTTCCGCTGCGAATGTGAGATTCTGATATTGTCTCTGTTTCTGTTGTTTCTTCTTTCTTTTTCTTCTGTTTTCTTCTACCTCTTCTTTTTCTCTATAACAATTCGGTTTTTCAGCATTCGATTGCTCGGCAGTTGATACAGTGAATGTATTAATGTCGATTTTCGAGCGACGAAAAATCGCGTTCGTTACAAAATGTCTGCAATTATTCACTGAATAATTGCATAAGTGTATGTCATTATTTGGTAACATAATTCTAGGGACCTAATTTATAAACTTTTTTTTACTAGGGTTTTTATGTATTTTGAAACTTATTAGGGACCTGTGCCAAACTGTCCCTTATAATAATCCAAGCATGGGTGTATGACTTTTCAAGGAGGAAACAAAACAAAAGGAAACAAGAAAGAACAGGGACATAATAATTCAAAAGCATGAATTACTTCTTAACAAAAATGTGCCTTTATTTCAATATGGCAGGGATTAAATATGAAAGCAAGAATGCTTCCTAAAATAAAAAATGTTTTCCCATATTTCAAAGCAATGGTACAACTTAAAATATGAACAAACTAAGGCAACTTTCAAATTATAAAATGACAGGGATGAAATGAAATAATAAGAGCATGCACTTAAATGTGAACTGACATGGGCGAATTGCAATCAAAGAAAATGCTTTGGATATAAAAAAATTTCTTCAGTGCAAAGGATACTTTAAATATGTCAAGCTATATGAAAGTGAAAAGAAAACATGTATAAATTAAAAGGAAAACATGCCAGGAACAAATAAATTAAAGAAATATGTTTGAGTTGCAATTCTTTTTCAGAAGAAAAGTTGAATATAGACCTGATGCTTTATTTCGAAAGCCTAAAACATGTGTACCTCTGATGCTTGATGTACTCAATTTGACAAGGCAACATAATACAAAAAACGAGAAGGGACAGGGATGTTTTCTTTAGCTAGTAAGGAACCAAAACTAACAAGATATGCATATATGAATGAAACAAAACAAGGCAAGCAAAGTGAAATGTCGAGATATGAATAAAGCGTGCAAATTTCGAAACTCATGTAAAAAAATTATTACCAAAACCCAACCTTGTAGAAATGTAAATATATCAGTTATCAAACTAGTGAAGACTTTACATCTAAACCAAGAGTGCAGAGTGTGTGTGTGTGTGTGTATTTTACACTATAAAAGAAGGATCAAAACTATATATATTCAGATAATCAATTGTAGAGAAGTATACTTGCATTTAGTACTAAATCCAAGTGGGCTGCTGTTCTTGTTTCAAAATAGTTAACATTAATGGCTTGTGAATTATAGTACTAATATATATATATATATATATATTCATATATTATAATTAACGTTTTTTAAAAACCTAAACCACATAAGTTTGCAATACACTTGTTCACCATATAACATCAATAATAATCAGAGGAATGAGGAGCATCAATTAAGTGATTTTGTAAACATAGACTATCAATCTTTAAAACTAATAATAGCATACAGAATCTCAATAAGCCGAAATTATGGAGTAAATCACAATCCATTTAAAACATTCATAACTTGAATCACCATAGACCATATACATCTATTTAAAGAGAGATAGCGTGAGATGAACTCACCTATTACTTTATGATTTGCAACCAAGATTCATCTTATTTTGACTTCTAGAATTTTCCTTGGTGTTGAATGTTGAAGCTTTTAATTAAGTTGAAGATAGATTGAAAACCCAAGCTTTTGTTCTTCTTTTTATTTTCTAATTTAATTTTCAAATTTGGATTGAGTTGAGATGAACAAGGAACCTTAGGTTTTGGTTTCTAATTTCTATCCTTTGAAATGAACGTGCTAAGGAACTACGATGAGAAGAAGCTTTTCAATTACATTTAAATGGGCAGAATTTGTGTTTAGTCCAAACGCACAATTTAGTTAAATGAAGTATCTCAAATTTCCCTCTTTTTTTCATTTTTAAACATCATTTATTAATTAGTTTTACTTCTAAAAATTTTCACAAAATTCTACACTATAAATAAATATTTCAACTCTCATTTTAAGATTTAAAAAGACAAATTATCATTCCTCAAAAATGGAACATTTTCAAAGTTAACAGCTTATAAATCGAATGAATCTATTTTAAATAATTTTCCAAATTTACATCTTTTCAATTAACTTTCATTCAAATTTAGTTATAGACAAATTTCAAAATTTCTTTTCAAAATATAAAATAATATTTATCCATGAAAATTTTGTGATTCGCTTCGTTACTATAAAGTCGATCGCCTAAGCTTTCAATATTGTCTAACCAAGTTTCTTCACTTCACACAATTGATTCATGGCCAAATATTATTTTATATTATTTTAAACTCAAAATATCTTTCATTTATTAAAACAATTATTTTTTATGTCAAAATGTCTCGTTCGATGTTCGAGAACTCCTATCGATAACATGGGGTCCCACATATCGATCAGAATCCTTAAACAATGTTCGGATAAGTCAACACAATAATAATCACAAGTTCTCCTTAGTTATATTTATTTATCTATATTAACATCCAAGCATCCAAAATATATACAAATAAATACAACCAAGCAATAGATTCCTAACAACTAATTAACCCAACTAAATAGTCGCCACCAGCGAAACGATTCAATTTCTAAAATTCTGATGTGCAACTCTAATTATTTCTAAACCATTTAGATTTTTCTGTTAAACTCGTATAAATAGTTTTCCAAAATATCAAAAATAAATTTTCAAATTTTAAATTAGAAACCAATTTCATATATGATATACTAATGTTTTCATACTTAAGAAATCTTAAAATACGATCCAATTGATTGCCACAGTTATCAATTTATTCCTGTCCCTAATAGTTAATAAAAATTACTAACTACTACACACCCAAAAGGACGGGAATTCTAGGTCAAAATATGAACTCTGAATCAACTTATGTTCTATAATGTTCTGAACACAACTTTGATAACAAGCTATAACGACCCGACTGTTATGCCCAATTTAGCAAAGAACATTACAAGTAATGTCATCTGCTAATCCCGAGAATACGATTGGTTAAGGGCGATCGAATGTGAATATATCTTTATACTAACACTGACCGTCTTATTTACCTTTTTGAGGATCTGAACTGGCATCATATTTACCTTTATAAGGATCTGAACTGAAAATTTGACGTGTACAGTATTAATACAAAGTAATAAACACAACGATTAAAAATATTCAGAATCAGAGTAACAGATTGTAGCAGACTAATTTACAACAGATATCTTAATAAGAAGTGAATCTACAAAATGTCAATACTAGACTCACTCTAATATACATCATATCTCATACATTATTTTAGGTATAAAATGACTACTGAATAATATACACGACATAACTACTGAATGTCAATATACATAATGATGAAGTAAACTGAAACTGTCAAAATAGTCTACTCCCAAACCAACCCAAGAATCAATGAGTTCCTGTGCCTGTAAAGTCTCGGCCTAACCCAAGTATTATTAAAAATAATAAACGGGTCAGACTATATCTAATTTAAATGGTGAGATACTAATATCACAATTATATGACTTAAAATAATAAGCCATAATAAAATATGGCGAACAAACAATCATCATAAGGCATATTAATTAAATTCACCTCTTTATAAATCCATAAACCACTTGACTCTAAAATAAGTCATCCCAATATGCCTAAAAATCCATAAAAGGCATATAAAACCAATAGATACAGATATCACAGTTATGACTTAGAACCAAATAAGTCATAAATAAAATTATGCCCCAATCAAATACTCAAATAAGGCATATCTAACAAATCACCATTTCATAAATACATATCAAGTCTCAATAAACCATCATCTCTAAATATAGTGATGACCAATTCAAAATTCCTCGTAGTCATAAAGGATACAGAATATCCATACTAAAAATTTATGAAGAAATAATCATCAATAATGAAATAATAATGGTAGTCATCTATCAGTTTAATACAGTGACACGCAATCTACCGAAAGCGACCCGCTACATAGAAAGGAAGCTTATCGAAAGAGACTGTAGATCAGGAACATCGCTCAAAGAAAAGAGCAGCTGTGTACCTAATTTGTCTTATGCAAATTTACCTATTGAAAGATGTAAACATAGTCTAACTATATAAAACAAAATAAATTGATAGGTTGTAGTATCTATAGACTACGATGCATGTAAAAATTTGCCTTTCGAAAGAGACAGCCATATTTACACCATAACAGAACTTCCAAAAGAGATCTACCTACCCAAATCTAAAAATGTATCGATTCTCAGATTGATGAAAAATGAGTTATCTTCTCTCGGGGATCATCGGTCTGAAATCCAAACACCCTAAGATATTACAACTCTAAGTGTTAATTACAGTCACTCCAGTAATCACAAGAATTTAGCTAACTGTCCCATACTAGAAAGTAAATTCAAGTATTTACTAAAAGCTAGTAATTTTCACTTGAACTATATTTAAAAAATTATAATAATAAGCGAAAGAATTGTACAAAGTGTCTCATACCACTCAACAATTCAATCATTTATTAAAATTCTTTGTTTCATATAAAATCATGAAATTCAACAGAAATCCAATTCAAGCTTGCATAAAAATAGCCAAAAGCAAGATAAAATAAGGCCAACAATAGTTTATATGTTGAAAGTAATTAGTATAATTTTATCATATAGAAAATGATTTCTAAAATATTTTATCTATAATTCACTTTCAAATTTCTCACCTTTATTAATCCATAAACTCATATTTAATAGAAAAATATTAAAAAGGATTTTTACTTAAAATAGAATTTCTTTATGAAAAAATCTATCTAAATATGTATAATTACTTTAAAATATATATAGGTATATATATATATACCATAAAATATTATCAAGTTTTAAACATTATTCTCATTCTTTTTAAAACAAACTCTTTATATACATAATAGTTATATATATTTTTTACTTTCTATAATTATTTATAAACTTCAAAATCTCAATTTGAGAATCATTTTGAAAACATTTAAACAATTCAAATTATAAATCCATTGAAAATTCAACATCTAGAGCCAACATTGCACTATAAAATATAATTCCGTAATATGGAATTATTTAGCAATCTGAGTTGCTTTCCAACAACTCCAATCACACAAACAACGCACAATCATTGTATAATCTAACTACAAAATCAAATGTATTTTGATGGTTTTCAAAATACATGCCATTCATAATCAACCATCAATCCAAACTTACAACGATAATATAAATCTTAACGTATAACCTCATTTTAACCATTTGACTCAATTTTTGAAGTTGAATTCAAATTCCATATTTCAAACACATAATTCAATCAATTTAAACACCAATCTAATTAAAACTATGGCATGTAATTTTTCATTTCAATCCTATCATTCCATCACTACGAAATATTTACGAAATTAGTAACTAATGCAAGGCATACAAATAGCGATATAACTGATTTAGATATAGATGCGTGAGTAAAATAAAATTACTCACCTGAATAATTGCAAGCCTCCAATTGTTACAATTTGTTGTTGCTGCCCTTCATTCACGACTACTCCTCTTACTTGCATCAATAATCGTTGCCGAAATTTTCTAGTTGCCTCCTAAAACTATCACACCAAACAATAGTACAATCGCCTCAACGTTGCGAGCATTTCCCCTTTTACATCATCGCTTGCGATCACCAACTCTACCTGACATCGCCGTAGGTACTTGCTGCAACCATCTAGCCCACGCGCCCGCTCCTCCACCGATCTCAGTCATCAAGCGCCACCTCCTCCCTTGTCAACGCCTCTATGCTTAAGCATCGCCTAAAGCCATCCACCAACGTGATTGCCACCAGCGCCTCATCTGCCACTGACGTCACGGCTGCCTCCGGGTCCTACTCTCCAATCGATGTCATATTTGTCGATGATGTTGCCGTGAATCCCCTACCGCCGTTACCATGGTCGCATGCGAATGCATTTCCTCTTCTCCTTCTTTTTTTAAGGCTGATCTTGATTTTGGAATTAAGGCATAGAAGAAAAATTGGGTTTTTGTTTTAAGAGCCAGGTTATGGTTTTTGAAATAAAAATAAGGATAAGTTTGCAAATGGTTTGGTTATACTTTTGGACCTTATTTGTTCAAGTAATATATTTTCACTTTTTAAACTATCCATAATAATTTGTTTAATCTATATTCCAATTAAATTTTAAATCGATTTACTTTCCATTTTATGAGAAATATATATATATATATATTGACAACTGCACAAGTTCATTCAATTCAATATTGTTTACTCTATTTGATTATTCATTATCTTAACCCAATTGAATTTTATCTCCAACTATTTCAGTTATATAAAATTATTTATACTTTAAAATATTTTATATTTATTAAAACATTTCATTTGAATTTTAATATATTATCTAAAAAGGAATTTATTAACCAATTCAATTTTATAAATTGACTAATTGAATAATAATTTGGTTCCAAAAATAATAGTTGTCAAAAATCGAATTCAAGCATTTCTATTTCAATCAAATTAATTTAATATTAAAACTTCAAAAACAAGGTTGTTACATTAAGGGAATAGTTAGAAATCCACTCTGAGTCCAACCCAATAGAAAATAGTTTTTAAAGTTGAAAAAAAATATTAATATATTTGAAAAAAAAAAGTAAGAAAACATTAGATTTTCGAAATACACTCACACACACACACATACATATACATATATACATATGTAGTTAAATTGAAAAGTTTCCATAAAATTGTTTTAAAAAAGCAATACATTTAAGTTATATCGTATATATAGCTCGCTAGTTCTTTGTAAAGAAAGAAAAGTGTAAATATAAAGTTCTAGTAAAAAATGACATTTGTTAAAATCTAAAATTTCAGTAAAGGAAATTTTGTAGAAAGCTATTTTCTTTTGAAAAAATGGTACAACAATATAGCTTGTAAATTGTTCTATGTAATGAGAATTTTTAAGCAGTAAAAACATTTTTATGGGTGGACAATAGAAAGTGGTACAAGTTTGGAATTTGGTAAATGGTGGAAAAGAAGATTTAGAACCCTAAAAAAAGCTGTAGGCAAACACATTACAATGGTTCAACTAATAAGATAGTATTAATTAAGAGAGAAATGGTTGGAATTAGTGCAGTTTAGATAGAGGAAAGTTGGATAGTAATATCATTGTAAAATATAAAAACGATATTGGAAACTAAAATAAAATAATGTTAGTAATTAGAAATAATGTTAGCAGAATATATTAAAGATAATGATAGTATTCTAACTAGAAGCAACATAGGAAAATTAAAGGCAGAAAAAAGGAAAATGGATATTTTCCATTGTAGTATGAATTTATTGCAAGTAATTTTAAGAAAAAAGTTCCCCTTACATGATATTATAGACTTCGCCAAGGATTGGTAGTGGAGAGAGTATGAGTGGTAAGAAAATATTAGAATGTGAGTTGTCTTTGTCTACTCCAGTTTTGTTGTTAAAAGTTATAAAATGATGTTTTAGAAACATTGTGATGTATGTTTTTGAAGGAAATGGTTTGGTGAAACAAATAAGTTTTTGAAAGGAAAACTTAATAAAAAATTTGAGCTAAATTTTTTAATTTTTAAGATGTAAAAGTTGATTGGAAGAAAAAAGAAGAAACTTTTTAAATTTTTATTTGCTAACATTTTCTCTAGATTTAATGAATAAGCTAAACTAAAAATCCTAAATTATAAGTTTTAAAAGTTAAGACATCAAGTATTTTTGAATTTAATAAAAGGTTTCTAAGTAGCACATTTTAAAGATAGGTTTTGGGAATTGAGAATTTCAAAAGGTTTTTAATTTTTGAAAAAAATGCAAAGACCAAACCAAAAATATTAAATATGGAGCAGGTATGAAGGAGTGACTTGGTAAGAAGGGGTGAAGGGTAAGGCTATGGAGGAGATAACAATGATTACTCATGGAGTAGTATTAAGGAATCCCCGTAGAGTGTAAAGAATAATGGTAAGTACCTAGGAATATTGTTAGATATGTGTGCAGTAATAAGAAGAATCCCTAAAGGAATGATAAATGGTATTAAAGTAAGCTTCTACGAGTGCTAGGATATGCTCGGTTTGAAGAGTGGAAAATTAAGGGTATAAATATCAAGAGTTGAGAATACCAACAAAAGATTTTGATTAAAAAGGAGATAGTAAAAAAGGGTAATGAGATGGCTAACACACTTAGAGGATATTAGTAGACTCAAGTTATCAGATGCAAGATAAGGGTTGGAAAAGTTATCCGCCAAACCAATTTGCCAATAGGTTATTAAAGATGGACATAGATTGTATTCCTTATCCACTATAGTGTGGGGATGCAAAGTTTATTCCATAATTGGATATGGTAAAGGAAGAAATGAATAAACCTTATTCATCAGAAGCAATAATTGAAAAGTTAAGATATGAGGATTGTAGAAGGATGGCATTCTAGGAAGGTCCATTCAAGTCAGAAGTGATAGAGCCACAACATCGATAGTGTTAGTTGATGTTGTAGGGCAGCTTCTAGCAATCGTTCATTTTAGGTTGGGTTGTAAACATTAGTTGTCTTTATTGGGGATAAAAGTGTGTACCATATTAAAGGAAATGTTCCTTCTATTTTGTTTTCAAGACTACAATGTTAAGGGAAAACAGTAACATAGGAAAATTTCTGAAATGATAGTCAACTGATGCAAAGAAAAGAAAAATATAGAGGCTGGAAGTTAAGAAACAAATTAATAAAATTTATTTAATTATCACTAAAAAAGAAATAAAATAAGGTTGCAAATCTTGGAAAGCAATTCAAAAAATGAATTTCAGCAAGCGGAGGATTGGGGAGGAAAGTTGAATAGCCATATGTCAATGTCCTCGTACCTCAAAGACTGGAATTTATAATTGAACATGGTTGTTGGTTGCTATTATAAATAAAAGAAAAAATTTCGAAACTTAAAAGTTTACCACGTAAATTAAGAGGATTCCATTATGGACATTGGATTGTCGACTAGACCCCAATTTCTTGAGATGTGGACAAATTTGTTTCGAAAGAAAACTATACATATACACACTTTTGAAAAATAAAAATATTTTAGAAAGTTCTTAGAATTTGAAATTTTATTTGAGATTTGAAAAGTAACATAAAAATCTTTTTGAATTGAAAAGAAGAAAATTTTCAAATTGTGGAAATGTCACATACTTGGGATTGGGGAATAGTTGACAGGTTGGGTAGTATGGATTTTACTATGCAATAGAAGTGGTGGTAAAATAAAACGTGGATAGGAACAAGGGAGAAAGCTGGTATAGCTAGAGAATCGCTTTCTCCGTATCTTGTTAGTAATAAAAAGCTGATTTTGATATGAACCATGTTTCAAAACTTCAAGGCAAAAACTAACTATGCAAACTGTACTTGGAAAAGTTGGAAAAAAAATTGGGGGAAAAAGAGAAGATTCCAAGGTATAGTTGAAAAAAGGGTACATAAGAGAAGGATAGAAGCACTGAATTTTTCATCTAGACCATTTTCTAGCATAAGAAAATAGGTTTAGAAAACTAGATATTCCTAAATTTTGATGTTAACAACGGTGTGCTAGGATTTTGTATGGTAGGTATTGGATGCGGAGTTGGTTAAACTATACTTCTATTCATAGAAGAGTGGGAAAATTCAGATGTAAAAGCAAGTTTTCGGTTTTTCAAAGTTGCATACATGTAAAACTGCTAGTATATTTAGGGTGTTTGCACCATGTCTTCAAAATTAATTTAAAGAATGCATTCGTATAAGTGGTGCCAATTAGAATCATTTAGCATGCATATCATATATGTTGTGATACACCATACACTTGTACATGATTGGTTGCAAAATTGTTTGTACACTAATTGATTGTTAGTTTAGAATTCTTGTACATTATGTTGCATTGTTTAGTCCTTGAAGAATTTCGAGGGTGAAGTTCTTTTAAGTGGGAGAATGTAACACCCCACAATTTTAACACTAATTAATTTAAAAATAAATATGATAAATAAGTAATAATGCTAAAAATAGATTTTTTTTGCAAATTTCATAATTTGGCTACGAAACTTATGCCGTTGGATTTGTGGCGATTTTCTGATCAATTTTCACACATATACTTTTTCGATCGAAGTTCAAACGAAAAAGTTATTGACGTTTGAAGTTTTAGCATCGAAGATAATTATATATGTAATTAAGGAAACAAATAATAATTAAATAACGTTAATTACAAACTATCAAGTTTAATGGTATCTTAGAGGTTAAAGAATTACTTAGTGGAAACAAATTATAACGATCAATAAATAGAGGAAACAAATGCACAAGATAGTTTAAACAAAGTAATAAATTAACAAAATCAATAATGTAAAAAATTCACCAAACTTACACTGCTTCGGTCGACCCTAGAATTGCTTAAGTGGACCGGTAGTGGTCGACCCAAGATCTTTAAAACTGTGAATTTTGGAATGGCCTAAACGGCCCAGATTTAAATCAGTTTAATCCAGCATTTGGCACTGAATTGAACTCCTATAAATATAGACTTAGGTCTTCACTTCCAACTCATAATTTTCTAATGGATGCGGAAGCTTTGAAAAATTCTTTTATCCTCCACAGCTGTAAATTTTTAGAAATAAGCTCTAGGTTACTGGCTTGCACGTATACACTACCTGAGGATTGTGAAAGATGACAAAGATAGAAAATTAATTCAAATCAAGTTGCTACAACCAGCGTAAACTGTAAACCCAGATCTCAATTTACAATCAACCCAAATCCCTTCTTTCTAATTCAAATTCTAATATATCTGTATATATGTTGAACGGGAATCTGAATTGGGAGTCAAAAGTTGAAATACAGATAACAAGATTGGATTTGGAGATCTAGGAACGCTTGAGAAAGATGAGTGGAAAAACTTACATGTTTTGTAATAATATTAGATTTATTTCATTGTAATCTATTCCTATTATGCCTATTTATAATCAATTTGGATATAAATCTATAAGTACGTAATGATTAGATATAAATCTGTAAGTGCATAATGATTAGATGTAAATTTATTATTTATGCTTAATGGATTTGATGGAATAAATTTAATGAAATTTATTATGATGAAATTTGGTAATTTGCCTAAATTTACTATTGAACAAATTTTAATGTATTACGTATTGATTAGGAATTGGTACTTATGGGACGAGTATGAATTGAACTAAAAGAAAAGCTTATTAAGATTTTAGGGGTTTTAGTGATATTATAATTCATTAGAATTTGGAATGTCACAAGTAGATTTCTAGTATTATCAAGTTTAAATAATTGAAAATGTGATGTTCGAAATGACAAGGAATACACCTCAAAAGAAAATGATGTACAAAATAGAGATAACTACCGTATTTTGCACCGTCTATTTCAAGAAATAAACATATAGTTTCTTGTAATTGCAAACACTGCACAATTATCTCCTCTTTTTAAATAAGATATGGAAATTTACTATGTTAACATTTTTATAATAAAATCATAGTTCCAACGCATAAAAATGCAATAAAGCCCAAAAGTTAAATGGTAAGACATGAATGAAGTAAAAAAATCTAAAAAGTTAAGATGTGAAATATCAATAAATTTTGGAAGTAAATGGAAAGAAAATGAAAGAGATAGGCAAGAAGGAATAATGAGATAACATGGGGATAGAAATAGAGGAAAGCAGAAAATATATTTAAAGAAAAGAAGAAACGCATAATGAAATAATGACGTAGGGTCAACAATAAATTGTATATGCATGTTAATTAAGTAAGTATGAATGAATATATAAGTAGCCTCGAATATGTGTTTATGACAGGTGTGAACTATTATAATTAATATATAGTTCTAAGAATAATATGGAAAATTATATAGGTTGGAATGCAAGGTCAGTAGTGTTACACAATAGAAGTCTGCCCACCGAAAATGGCTACCAGCGTTATGTGACATTATACTGATGGGAGACATGACCAATTATAGGACCTGTGGAAGGTACACGGTTACGTATAGTTAGATGAATATCCATAAAAGAAAGTTTACTCTACTTCAAGTATGTATTTGAGAGGGGTATTGTCTTGATTGCACTAGTAATCTAAACAGGATGGTAAGCGGGATCAGGACACTATGCAACAAAATGGTTGGGACCAAGTTGAGAATGACATTAGTCCTTAGCGGTCAATGGGAAGGACAGTTTACACCTCACTGATCTTCGTCCGCTTACCAGGGTGTAACATCCCCTATCTAGAGGCCCAAAGCTAAGCGCTATAGATGTTGGAGTCATCCATAGTATTAACTTCCGGTGACTAAATATAGCTATGTTAATGGTATCCATAATATCAGAAGCATTTGAATATGAAACAAAATCACATATTTCAAAAACATCTTTTCACATTACATTTTCAAAACACATGTTGCGAATTCAAATTACATAATCACGTAATCGTTTCCCAGGTTCTGATAAAATATAATTATTACATAAATACGCCAAGAGCGACATATGATGATGCCTCCTTTGTTGACCGGAGTACTACATAGACATAATTGTCTTAAATACAACATAGCGGAATAAACAAAACAAAATAGCAATTCCTAAATTGCTATTCGTCAGCCATCTTCTCGTCTCCGGAAGCTTTATTCGTCAACCTACAACCTCAACCCTCAGCTTATTCAAATCAATTTTGAGCACTCGAGAGTTTAAGGGGAAAAACATAAACTTTGAGTCAGACATAAAGCCTGGTGTGAATAATACTATACATCTCGGATATACGATATTAAGTGAGACCACGCCGCTTAGAGGAACGGGTTTCCCCTCACTAATATTCTTTTAAAACATATCTTTTGCAGATCATAATCCTGCAACCAAAACTGGTTAAAACTGTAAAGCATTTCATGTAAACTTACATATCAGGTAATAAATAGACTATCTGTCTGAACACTATATTTCTGTTCGGATTACTACTAACCTTTGGCTGACTCGAGCCTACCGGACAATATAAAAAAATAATCTAACATCTGTTAGACACACCTCTTCTGGATGGTCTGTCCTTAACTATCTGTTAATACTTCTCCTCAAGACGGTCTGTCCTTAACTTAACATCTCCCATGGTCACCTGATCCTAATGGTTTTGCGGGCTCACCAATAACCTATCTGTATACAAACATATATTCCCTTTTGTGCATAAATCATAATTTTAGCCCTACACACTGAAATTTTGAACTTAATTAGCTAGGGCTAATAGCTAATGTATAGGGCGCGACCGCATACCAGTCCTATCTGGTATTCTAATATCTCAGTCATTTTACTTGGAAAAACTTTCACATAAATTTTCCTGTCTTTTCAAACTAATTTAAAACCTTTAAATCTAACTCAAACAAGGATAATACACATACTCTATGCTTTACAAAAAATCACCTTACCATGTTATATATACTTTACCTAAACCTTAGTTGATGAAAACATATAAATCTTTAAAAGTACCCCTTTCGAATCTATTGAAAGTACCCCTTTTGAAACCATGTAAAACCCTTTATTCAACCTAGGCCAAAAGACCAAAACCTTCCTTTTGAAACCATTCTCAGAACCTTTCGATACCCTTGAAAAACCTTTCCTTCGAAAGCTATAAAACCTTAGACATCTTATCTAAAAACACATTAAAACTGCCTTTCGAAACCATTGGAAAAACCTTCCTTTTTGCCCTTTCGAAACAGTTAGAAAAACACCCTTTCATTTCGAGACCATTGGGGAACCACCCCTTCGAAACCTTTCTTTAAAACCTTTCGAAAGAATCAAAACCTTCATAAACAACAGCCTTTCGAAAGCACTTGGGTTCAATTTAAAACATGTGGAAAAACTCCTTCGAAACCATTTGGGCTATACTTCCAAAGAGCAAAAGGGTTATAAAACCATTTAAGTCGAAAGCCTATCTTTTGAAAGCATTCCTAAGCAAAGAAGTGATGGTGTCGAAACCACCTTTCCGAAAGCATAAGAGAAGTGGCCAAGTTTAAAAACAAAGTATACCTTCCGAAATAATTGACTTCGAAAGGTAAGAAAAGCGACAGCTAGGATTTTTGACCCCTTCGAGAGCATTACTTAAAACAAAAGAGCGCAACCCATTCGAAACCGTTTCTTTAAAACATTGACCTGGTCGAAAGCTAACCAAGTCAAAAGCAAAGCAGGCGCAACTTTATTTTAAAACAAAAGCATGCTTCAACCCTATCGGAATCATATGTTTCAACCCTATACCTTCCGCCTCCATCCAATTCACTAAGTGCCAAGTATATTGATACATGTGCATTGGTTTCAAAAGCAATGATGGTGAAACTTCTAGGTCGGAATCCCCGGTGCCGAAAGTGGTGAAATAGACTAAAAACTAGTAAATTTTGTCTTTAACTTAAAAGCTAAATACTTTTTGACTAACCAGCTATGTTTGTCAAATTTTCATTGATTAATAAATTTCTTTTCTTTCAAAAGTGCTGCTTAGATTTCAGAAATAACAATAATTTTATTTTATAAAATACCCATTCTCCTTTTATAAATATATAAAACATTTAAGTCCCATACCTCAAATAATTTTATATATTCATTAGAAACACTTAGGAAAATTCTAATTCCATAAAATCATTTTCAATATGTTTTCTAACATATATAAATTTCAGACCCAAATAAATAATTATTTAGCCGTAAATAATTTATAACCCAAATATTCATTTTCTACACTAGAAAATTTGTATAAAATCCACAATAATTCAGAAAATTATGAAAATTGAAAGCCTTCTCTAAAATATCATTTCCGATCTAAATATAAAATCGCAAGGCATTTGGGTGTCATTTTATAGGGTTTTCTTATCAAAACATATCATAAAATCTATATGAACAAGCATAAATTGTGACGCCCCACCTCTATACCCATGCTAACCAAGAACACTACGGTGTAGTGCTGTCAATTAGCACGGAGAATAAGGCTGTTGAGGAGCGACCATCCGTGTAACTTCTTTGTGCGAGCACCAATATGTCAGATAGAATAGAATGCATATCTTTTAAGGAGGAAATCCGACATACCGATACAAACACAAAGCTATCACACAGTGGCTATATATAATCTTCGGAAACAAATATAGAAATAAACATAACATAAATCAGTCACAGACATCCATATCACAAAGGCGGAAGAAGATATGAATAAATATACAACACATGAAAGTGTACATCAGAGTAGTGGTCAGAAAGATCCACGATAATACAAAAGAATAGCATCACGTGCTATACAAAAGAATAAGTACACAACATAGAATCAATATCTCAAATGTGTACATCCAAAAACTACAATCTATGTAGTTAGCCAAAAGTCAGAATAGTCCTGAAGAGAAGTCAAGCAGAAGCACCTGTAACATCTCGGTCTGACCCGAGTATTATTTATAAGAAAATAATAAACGGATCAGTCTAGCTATAAATATCAGATAAAGTGATATAGAATAAGAAATATGACAAAAACGTATCATAACCATAATACCGTGCTGTGATAAGTACGTAATTGAAAATCAACAAGAGATTAATCAATACCACAAGAATCTTCTCAAAGATTAAAAAGAATGTCATATTCTTTATTTAATTCACCAAGCCACAATAAATGACATACATATAATGCCAATTGTAAAAGTTGGTGAAACATTAAATTCAGAAATCAACACACGAAATCTAGAAATCACAAAAAGGGGGAAGTCCGAGCACACGGACGAGAAGCTATCTCATGGAAGCTATCCATTTAATTTTCCGAACACACGGATGAGAAGCTATCTATTTAATTTTCCGAACACACGGACGAGAAAGGCAAGTCCGAACACACGGACGAGAAAGGCAAGTCCGAACACACGGACGAGAAAGGCAAGTCCGAACACACGGACGAGAAAGGCAAGTCCGAACACACGGACGAGAAAGGCAAGTCCGAACACACGGACGAGAAAGGCAAGTCCGAACACACGGACGAGAAAGGCAAGTCCGAACACACGGACGAGAAAGGCAAGTCCGAACACACGGACGAGAAACATCGCACATTGCTAGTCTAAATCATAAAAATGATCGTCATCGATCATAAAGAAGTGTCGATTACACTAAGCTAGTAAATATAAGAGTTTAGCTTCATGTCCCATAACCACTTGCTTAACTCAAATATTTACGAACAGATTGTAGATCTGCACTAGAAAATTGTCACAAGAGTTTCAATCGAACAAGTCCATAAATTAACCGACGAAGTAAACGCAAGCGTTTCATACCACTTGTTTTGCTAAGCCGTTTAATTAGATTTTCTCATACGAATGAGGTAAAGGTTTGTATATACTAATAGATTGGAAAACGGTTTTAAGAAACGAGCTTTGATATTGAAAATAGAGTTGAAATCGTTTTAATGAAAGAGTTTTGATATTTAATACTAGTATAGAAAACCTTTATATTTTGAAGTGACAAATCATAGAAGTGATTGTAGAAACAATCAATCATAAAAATTCACGTTCGAAGACGTGAGTAAAGTTCAAAGAAATCAATTCTCAAAACCATCAAAGTAGAAGTTCGGTTAAATGGCTTTCGGATAAGATTGCTTACGCAGAGTTGTACGGGGTTCGACTGAAACCATCAAAGTCTTAAAGATGATAACAACAAATAGGAGACAACACGAATCGATTAAAGTTAGAAATTCAAACAAAATAGGAAAGATAGGCAAAATTGGCAAATAGGAGCAGGTCGGTCAACTGGACTCCCTGAGTCGGTTGACCAGACCAGAGACAGAAGTGCTCGGGTAACAGGTCGGTCGATCGGACCCTGAGGTCGGTCAGCCGAAGCCTATAACCTGCACTTCCAAACAGAGGCAGGGAGATGCTAGAGTAGCAGGTTGGTCGACCGGACTCTGAGGTCGGTCGACCGGAGCCTGTTTCCAGCACTCCCATGCCAATCAAATGAATACCAATTCCTTCCGAAATGCAATCGGACGAGAAACGGCACTAAGGGTTTACGCCCATCGACTACCCGGCCATATACGCTCTTCGATTCATCACCAAAAACGTGATCAAAACATCAAAGTTAGAATTTTCAAAGAATTGAACTCAAAACACTAAAAATTGGAATATTCACCAAATCAATCCAAACCAAAAGCATTTGCACAAGAATAAGTGTTAGGAATTCATACCTAACAATCGAAGATAGTTATAGACTAAGATGTGAGATAAAAATCTCACCTTTGAACCCAAACAAATGAAGACGAAGCTTTTAAAACAAGCTAAGATCAACTCCTCTTCAACACAACCCAAATGAGCTTGAATCTATGCTCAAAAAGAAGAACATTCCTAAAGTTAGGTTTAGGAATTTCTGAAATTGAAAGGAGAACGGGTTGGAGAAGATGAAGGAGATGCTTACCAATGGGTTCTCTTTGAATTTGGAGCTAGAACTTGATTTGAAGATGAAACTAGGGTTTGGGAGTTTTAATTTCCCATCTCTCCCACCATTTTTGCTTTAGAACTGAGCAAGAGGAGGAAGTGAGAGTGAATGGGGAGGGATGGTTCAGTTTGGGGTTTAAGTTGGCAAAGGGGCTGAACCCAAAACCAAACCCAAAGTGCAAATGGTCAAATTTTTGACTAGCTCCAAACATATCGAAGCTTACACTCAAAAAGATCGCAAACGACGTTTTGAACTCAATGGAGGAGGTCTCAAGTCCTAATTCGACTGTTTGCAAAAAGTAGCTTTTCGGACTTCAATCCGACGAACGATGAAATATTTAAATAAAATATTTAAATATAAAATCGATAAATATGCGGGTTGTTACATAAATCATCAACAAGCATATATACACATTTAATCTTTCAAAAACATGACATAAACTTGAAAAACACTTCGGATTTAACTTAAAACCGAAAACATTTAGGAGAATGAGCTGTAGTCATTATTCGCCTTAACTTGAGATTAAGGATTTGAAATTTGAATAGCTTTTGATTTGATTAACGTTCTTCCTTAGCTTTTTTTCTTCCTCTAGTTCTCTAAAATTATGGCCGGCCTCTATGTTTTTAATTTGCAAATGAGAATGAATAAGAGAATACATGGCTAAGGGGTTTAAGGTTTAGGGTATTAGGATATTCCTTGTTCCCATTTTGCCCCTACTTACTTCCTAACCTGTTATTTACTTTATTTCATGTTATCTCATTTTGATTTACTCATTAACATGGCACGACTAACCCTATTAATCACAAATCTCAATTCATTAATCACTTTACATTATTTTATTTTATTTAGCTAATTAAATATCCTAAATAATGTTACTAAAAATATGGGGTGTTACAATCTCCCCTCCTTAAAGAATTTCATCCTCGAAATTACGATAAGGTACATAACAAAACAATCAAAGGTAAAAAATACCATTAAACAAATCAGGATAAGTGTCACTAATCCTGCTCTCAGTCTCCCAAGTACAGTCCTTATCATCGTCACTCCACTAGACCTTCACTAATCTGACTGTCTTGTTCCTCAACTTTTTCTCGTCTCTCGCGACTATCCAGACAGGCTTCCAACTATAGTAAAGTCTGGTTCCACTACTAAATCTTCTAACACGGTCGGTGCTATAGTAGTGTCTGGATCCCTAACACACTTCCTCATATGAGATATGTGGAAAACATCGTGGACTCCTGCCAAACTGCTCTGTAACTCTACTCTATTCGTGATTTTCCCGATCCTCTCTAAAATAGGAAACGGTCCTACAAATCTTGATGCTAACTTCCCTGTCTTCCCGAAACTGATAAAACCTTTCATCGGCGATACTTTTGACGAATAGATGATCTCTAACAGAGAACTCTAAATCTTTCCGTCTTCTATCTGCATAGCTCTTCTACCTAGACTGAGCTTCCTTCATTCTCGCCCTGATCAGCTCAATCTTCTATGTTGCTTCTCTTACCAATTTGAGACCAAGGACTAATCTATCTCCTGTCTCTAACCAACATGCGGGAGATTTGCATGATCTTCCATACAAAGCTTCAAATGGTGCCATCCCTAGACTAGTCTGGTAACTATTGTTATATGAAAACTCGACTAGGTGTAGATGGTCTTCTCATGATTCCCTGAAGTCTAATACATAAGCTCTTAACAAGTCTTCCAAGATCTTGTTAACTCTTTCTGTTTGCCCATCTGTCTGCGGATGGTAAACCGTACTCATCTTGATCTTGGTTCCTAAAATTTCCTGTAGGCTCTTTCAGAATTTGCTAGTGAATAAAGAATCTCTATCACTAACAATGCTACTAGGAATTCCATGAAGTCTAACTACATTCTTCGTAAATAACTTAGCCAATACAGGTGCCATCCTATTTGACTTAATGGGAATGAAATGGTGACTCTTGGTCAATCTCCACTATGTCCCATATGCTTTCATTTCCTCTATTATATCTCGGCAACCCGTCTATGAAATCCATAGAAATAGAATCCCACTTCCATACTGGAATATCCAATGGATGAAGCAACCCACTTGGCTTCTGATGCTCGGCTTTCACCAGCTGATAGTTCAAACACAGTTTTACCCATAAGCCAACATCCCTCTTCATTCCTTCCCAGAAGAAACTTCTCTTCATATCCTGATACATCTTCGTTCCTCCTGGATGAATAGTGAACTTTGTACGATAGAATTCCTCCAAAACTTCCTTCCTTATTCTCCTACATCTGGAATACATAATCTACCCTTCTTTCTCAACCATCCATGTAAGGACCCGATTCTTCGACTTCCGAATATCGACATCAATACGTCCACTGTATCGACTGCCGAACAAACGAATGCCGGAAAACCGAATACTTAGGGTTTTAAAAGAAGAGGTAGAAGAAAAGATAGAAGAAAAAGAAAGAAGAACAACAGAACAACATCAGAAACAGAAACAATAACAGAATCTCACATTCGCAGCGGAACAACATATAATAGATAAATGAATAATCTTTAAATCAAAGAACTATATCATTTTATACATTACATCATCATCATCAGAGTTTACAACAACAATACAACAATGGACAGTTATATAAACTTGTCCTCATAACAGAATACACAGCGGAATAATACATAGTATAAGTGGTACGTCTTGCCATCCAGCTCGCCACTAAGCTCCACAGCATCCCGAATCCAGAATGACCTGATAACCTAACTCTAGACTGCCCGTGTGGAAATTGGTGGGTACCCAGAGTTTAGGAAGGAAACAATAAACTCCAGGTCAGTCATGGTGACTGGTGTGAGAACTTAAAACAGTTTATCTTCAAAACAAACAACAGAAAGATTTTAAAGTCAATTTCGCAATGCTTTTGGAAAATGAAACTACCATAAGACCTCCCGCCACACACACAATGCAAACGCAGAATTGGAGGAGATTTCTTCTTATGATAGTCAAAGATGCTTACTACGAAAAATCAAATTCTTTTTGATATTATTATTAGTGCATAGTGTAGAAAACATTTCGAAAGTAGAATATAAATCTTAGCCAGCATAGGTACCATTATATTATGCCTGCTATAGCTGTCATTTTAAATGACAGGTTCTACAACTAATACCGTACAAGGCTCGTATTGTTTCTTTGGATTTCCAACGAATGGTCAGGCCAAGGAACTTCCCATTTCCACATGGAAACGCCTCTGGAATGACATCCCGAGAAATAACCTAACATTACGGTTAGATCTCTGCCAACACAAGGCCGGGTTACCCCTAACTGGGTAACTACTGACACGAATATGTCATCCCCCGATCGTAACCGATCTATATCCGAGGATCCTCGATTTCCAACAACCACATAAGAATAATAATGCAGCAACCACATAGGTTAAGTATCTGGGCTCCATACCATGATACCACCTCTATCCAGAAGGAATGACATACACTAAAGGGGTGCTACCCCCTAATAACCTTGCCGCATCTTTCCTGTTTTGACCATTTCCGGGTTGTGAGGTCCGACGAAGTCTCGTCCACAAAGCTACGCTTTGTCACAAAGCCATGCTTCGGGTCAAACAAATGATCAAAGTAATGATCACAAAGATAAATGATCAAACAAATGATCCTATCACAAATGATCACACAATGATCATTTCACAGCAACACTCAGCATGCCACATTACCAAAATGGGAGTATATTGCTGATAAATTTCAACTACATAACCTCTGAGCTCGTACGTCTCAGAGAATGGTGTTAAGCTAAGAGAATAAATTCTCCGCCACCAACAGAAATGTATTTGAAAGAAATCAGCTTTATATCTCAATTTGTAACGTCAGACACACAACCATACAAGTCTATTCCAGGATCGAACAGAACCGAAGGCACTTCTCACGAAGCCCTTGCCCATCCGGATAAATTTCTAATCACGTCCGGACTTCCCGTCACTAAGGGTGATAAAACCTCTAAATCAGAGATCAGCCGATGTAGAGTAACTCGACGGTAATCCTTCCATTTTCAAAAATATCCGATCTTCAACACCGGTCATCAAATGCGATTCATAACGACGTATCACATATTCGGAATGGGTTATATGACCCCATGGTCCTTTCCCGGCTAACCCGAAAGTGAGCGCTTATTCAAAAATAAGTGTGGCATTCAAATTCATCCAATTCACAACAAATACCCATTCAAGGTAATTATTGATAGTCGGTTATTTAACTATCAATAAAGATGCGCAACATCATTAGATTCCAAATAATTTTCCAAATTATTCAATTTCCAAAAATATCTTTACTAGATATATTATTTCCACACTTCAATCATTTGAAAACAATTTCAAATCAATTTCCACATTTCAATTTATCTTTGAAGATAAAATCTCAAAACAGTTCATTTCATATTAGAAAAGCATTTCCATACTTATTTCAAAATAAGTAATTCACGAATCATTTATTTTCAACACTTGGAAAATATTCGATATACTTAAATCAAAATTAAGTATATATTTCATTCTTTAAGGAAATCATTCTCTTTCACAAATTTTATTTGAGTCAAAACGAATGTTACGTAAAACATCGTTACGACAACTCAAAATCACCAGTATAGGGATTCGAAATTTAGATAGATATATAAATCCCAATACTATATAAAACATTTCCTTTCGAAAATCATTTACTATAACAACAGTGTTATAGTCCACCATTTCCTTATTTCTCGAAACGTCTATTTCAACAATGAATGTTGAAATCTATGTATTCGATACTTAACACGTTTTAAAACATCTTTTAAAACAATTACTTCATTTCTTAATATCACTTCTCCAAAACATATCCATTTTATTTAATAATATATTCACTGTCCAAAATCGTGAATATACTTCATTATCCAATTTCAACATTTCTACACATTTTATTTAAAGGATTATCCCCTGTCCAAAATCGTGAATAAAATTCCCATCCAAACTCTTCATTACTACACCTATCATATAATTGACAATTCACTATCCAAAATCGCGAATATACCTCCTTTATTAAACTTCTATGTTTAATTTATCTAACTCAACTGATTTCGGATTTTATAAAACAACGTTTATAAATTCCATTTCTATTTATAAAACTTCAACTTATAAATCTCATTATTAACAAATTCCATTCATATCTCATTTAAATGCCAAAATCCCAATTTAAGCCATTTTACAAATTAATCAACTTTTTATTTCAAAAACTACTTTTCGCTTATATTCCACAAATCTCATAATTTTCATAACACGAAAATTATAACATTTATTTATTTAAAATGAATCAATTCCAAAATTCAATAAAACGTATAATTTCAAAAATCACTTTAAAATCCTTTTAAAAAAAAATATCGTTATTTTTAAACTTCAAAAATGGATCCGATGATGCAACAACACCAATCATCAATCACAACAATCAAAACATCATATATCATCATATGACAACAGAATATATCACAATATCTGTAAACAAATCAATACGGTGAGGAATCCAGTTGGATCCCTCCAACCTGCTTCCCTGCATCCACAGATGTTAGCACAATACCAATTCCGCTCCAGTACGGAATTATCGCGGTATATAGGTTTAATAAATATTATCCGCTATTATGCGGCGCAATAGGGTCTCATCCGCTATACAATGCGGGAAATCACAACTGCAATATATACATATGCCAATATATATATATTGCTATATACATATATAATACCAATTTCACATCAATGTGAAATTATCGCGGTATATGTTTTTAATAAATAACCTCCGCTTACTAACGGCGCATAATGTCTATTTCAATCAACAGATAGCAATCATCATTCAAACATACATTCAAGCAATTTTAAATCTAACTATTTAAAATTTAAACCGAAACAATTCGATTGAGTGAGAAGTTCTCACCTTGATTTAAATTCCGTTTCAGCGTTTATTTCGAATAAAATTAAACGGACGTTTTAATTTTACCCAAAATTTTCGCTAGCTCCAAACGACTTCAATCCAGTTGGACCGCGTAGTGCTCGTCAATACGAACCCAGCGCAATTTGTTTCGCCCAAAAAGGACCTCGTATGAAAAAGATACAATGTTTTAAAGTTTATACGTATTTAATATACAATTTAACTTCAATTTATTCTATAATTTTTCAACCTTTCAATCGTAGCCGTTCATTTCACCCTCCTTTACATCAGGCCGATGCGCGCGTGTTCTACCTCCTTCCCAGGTAGCATCGAACGAAAGAAACCCATCCACGCCGTTCGACTCATTTACATCGCACCCCCCACGTTCGCTTGTAACTCGATCAGGAGATGCCACCTCGTAGCCCTTCCCTCGAGCCACCTCCGCCCCAAGACCGGTCAGACTCGGTGCCCCCATAGCTCTCGAAAAACGTGAAGAACGGCCGGCCTTTGTGGCGAAATTCTGGTCGATCCGTAGCGCTATTCTTCATCTTGACCGTTGGATGTCTCGGCCTCACTACCCTCTTCGATTCTCTAGTTGAGCGATTCTCGAAATAATCAATGGATTGGCCAGAAATTGAGGGAGATGAACGGGAGATTCTGGCCATTGAATAAGATATTGGCGGCTACGTATAGAGAATTAGGGTTTTGTTTATTTTCTTCAAAATGAAATAAATGAAGTGCTATATATAGAAATTTGAACGAACACTATTCATTCCAGAATTTTCGAACTTCGATTTACGCGCGGTGACCGGCGTTTCTAGGGTTTATCCCGCGTTCCGAACACAATGGAACAGGTTTCGGAAGCAAATTCGATCATATGTGTGAGATATGACAATAAACGATCAATTTAAATTAAACCGATTTAAATCGATTTCGAGGCGTTTTGGCTTGCCTCGGACAAACGGTAAATCCAATTGACACGAAATTTGAAACCATACGATAATATCACATTACGGATCTGATGAAACTGGTTTCGTCAAAATCCGAGACTTTTTGAAAAATTACTATTTTTAACTCGCCAAATTAATATTAAAACAATTTTGATGCGTTTGGAGCTGCCACGGTCAAACGACAACTCCGATTGCTACGAAAATTGAAATCCGATAATAATAAACTATTACGGATCCAATGGAACTAGTTTCGTCAAATTCTGAGACTGTTCGAAAATTGGCTATTTTTCACTAGTCGATTAAATATTAAAATATTCAATTTTCACAATTTAACTCTAAATTCAATTTTAAAAGTTCTATAACATCACTATAACTTTAATATGATTTAATATAACTTTACAAATTATTTTAATCACATTAAACTTGATTTTCAATTATTTCTGGAATTTCAAATATTAAATTATCGATTTAATTATCCAATTAAATCCAGATATTCGAAAAATAAATTATTCGACTTATTAATTTCAATTGTTAATATTTAAAATCAATTAAATATTCTAATTTTAATTGACAGAAATTCTGGGTCGTTACAAACTTCCCCCCTTAAAAGAATTTCGTCCTCGAAATTACCAAGTAAGAAGAAGATACAAAATCCATTAACTTTCCAAAACAAACCGTTCAAATTAGATTTACAAATCTCTTAAGTGTTTAACTTTTCTAAAATCCAATAGTTAAACTTCTTACAATAACTTTACTAAGTTTCCAAATCATACTTAGTTTTCAAAATTTTCAAATTTCTCAAAAATATTCTAACGCCTTAAATTTTTGAAAAAATTCTCCATAGCCTCCTTTGCGCGGCTTGATCCGAAAAAAAATGACAGTGTATATATATCACAAATATACATCTCATCAAGTGATGAGGCATCCCGTAGGGAAAAAAGTGTAAAAGTACGATATTTAATCCGAGATATGTACCTTATATATTTTTAGCGAGCGTATACGGCTAATATAGCGCGAAAGCAAGCTCCAAATGCGAAGCAAACGCCATCCGCACCTACTAAACACTCAATCAAACAAATGAGAACATGTATATAGAAAATAATATCGATATACAACATATAGCAACATATCAACTACATATGTGTCAATATAGAAAATGCAACAAACAACAAATGCAACCATCATCCAATAAACATTCAACAACTTCATAACCAAATCAATATGCATTCACTTTTCATTAACATTCATTGAATTGGTTTTCAATTTAATCACATTTGATTCATTAACGTTGGAATTTTATCAACATTCATTGAATTCAATTAGTTTACATTCACTAATTTACATTCATGTTAGTTCACTTTCAATTCAAATCAAATCCAATTCTATTCAAATTTATTTACTTCCAATTTGGATCCGATTACTTTAGCTTTCAATTTTATCAATTCAACTTCAATTTCATTAATACTTAATGAATTATATACAATCAACTAACATTCATATAACAACCAAGGTACATCCATTACAACCAAATTTATTCAATTTACATTTCTTTACATTCAATTTAGTTCAACACTTTTAATTTCAATTGGTTGATATTAAATTGACTTCCATTCAATTTATTCAATTAGCTTTTAATGAATTAACACTTACATTCATTTTTCCATATCAATTATTTACATTCAATTGATTAACATTCCATCCATTTATTCAATTCAATTGCTACTTCATTTTACAAATAAAATTGAATTTCATTTATATAACTCAAGTTCACATTCATCACTTCATTTCATTAATTAATTTTGATACCCAAAATCAAATTCATTCACCATTACTTAAGTTATATTCCATTTAAACATCTTTTGTTTAATCTTAACTTTAATTTCCACTTATAAATTCAATTTAGATTCCCATTCTAAAGTAAATTCTATTTAACTTTTTTTTACCAAAGTTAATTTTTATTTCATATTATAAGTACAAAACTCATTTCACTTATATTCATCAATTACAACTTGGATTTTTTAAAACAAATCTGTTTATCACAACAAAACTTCAATTTCCAATTTACTATGGGTAGCAAATCAATCACACAGAAACTCGAAAATGATACCGATGATGCTGCAGTCATCACCGTACTATTTCCCAGCAACAATAGTGAATTCAGTGCTTTAAATTCTTTTCAAAAATTTCATTGATTTATAAATCACATTACAAATCTTTTATTATAAAATTTCACTATTTATATATAAATTTTTTTTTACCATTGTAAATCATTTTAATTATAACATCATACATTATAATTCGTTTGCTTAGACAATTTACTCTTTTACAATTGTTGTTTTAATTCAACTTATTCAAACAACTTAACAATCAATTCATATACACTTTAATAATTCTGAAAAATTATTTTCCTTTATATACAAAATAATCGAGGTAAAATTATTTCATTCACCCAATTTAAACAATATCGTGCCGAATTGTTCTATATAAGTGTTTAGAGATCCCTATCGATAGAGTTATACGGACAATACCGATCAGAATCCATATACCACTCAACAAACCAATCATCACAATATAAAACAATTTTATATTAACTAACAAATACGCGCTCGTATCTATTATTACACTCAACTCATTCTAAAGTACTACTGACTCTATCTCTAATGAGTAACACCCAATAGAGCAGGGTTGTCGCTTAACCATATGCTCTGATACCACGTTGTAAGGACCCGATTCTTCGACTTCTGAATATCGACATCAATACGTCCACTGTATCGACTGCCGAACAAACGAATTCCGGAAAACCGAATACTTAGGGTTTTAAAAGAAGAGGTAGAAGAAAAGATAGAAGAAAAGAAAGAAGAACAACAGAACAACATCAGAAACAGAAACAATAACAGAATCTCACATTCGCAGCGGAACAACATATAATAGATAAATGAATAATCTTTAAATCAAAGAACTATATCATTTTATACATTACATCATCATCATCATCAGAGTTTACAACAACAATACAACAATGGACAGTTATATAAACTTGTCCTCATAACAGAATACACAGCGGAATAATACATAGTATAAGTGGTACGTCTCGCCATCCAGCTCGCCACTAAGCTCCACAGCATCCTGAATCCAGAATGACCTGATAACCTAACTCTAGACTTCCCGTGTGGAAATTGGTGGGCAACCAGAGTTTAGGAAGGAAACAATAAACTCCAAGTCAGTCATGGTGACTAGTGTGAGAACTTAAAACAGTTTATCTTTAAAACAAACAACAGAAAGATTTTAAAGTCAATTTCGCAATGCTTTTGGAAAATGAAACTACCATAAGACCTCCCGCCACACACACAATGCAAACGCAGAATTGGAGGAGATTTCTTCTTATGATAGTCAAAGATGCTTACTACGAAAAATCAAATTCTTTTTGATATTATTATTAGCGCATAGTGTAGAAAACATTTCGAAAGTAGAATATAAATCTTAGCCAACATAGGTACCATTATATTATGCCTGCTATAGCTGCCATTTTAAATGACAGGTTCTACAACTAATACCGTACAAGGCTCGTATTGTTTCTTTGGATTTCCAACGAATGGTCAGGCCAAGGAACTTCCCATTGCCACATGGAAACGCCTCTGGAATGACGTCCCGAGAAATAACCTAACATTATGGTTAGATCTCTGCCAACACAAGGCCGGGTTACCCCTAACTGGGTAACTACTGACACGAATATGTCATCCCCCGATCGTAACCGATCTATATCCGAGGATCCTCGATTTCCAACAACCACATAAGAATAATAATGCAGCAACCACATAGGTTAAGTATCTGGGCTCCATACCATGATACCACCTCTATCCAGAAGGAATGACATACACTAAAGGGGCGCTACCCCCTAATAACCTTGCCGCATCTTTTCTGTTTTGACCATTTCCGGGGTGTGAGGTCCGACGAAGTCTCGTCCACAAAGCTACGCTTTGTCACAAAGCCATGCTTCGGGTCAAACAAATGATCAAAGTAATGATCACAAAGATAAATGATCAAACAAATGATCCTATCACAAATGATCACACAATGATCATTTCACAGCAACACTCAGCATGCCACATTACCAAAAGGGGAGTATATCGCTGATAAATTTCAACTACATAACCTCTGAGCTCGTACGTCTCAGAGAAGGGTGTTAAGCTAAGAGAATAAATTCTCCGCCACCAACAGAAATGTATTTGAAAGAAATCAGCTTTATATCTCAATTTGTAACGTCAGACACACAACCATACAAGTCTGTTCCGGGATCGAACAGAACCGAAGGCACTTCTCACGAAGCCATTGCACATCCGGATAAATTTATAATCACGTCCGGACTTCCCGTCACTAAGGGTGATAAAACCTCTAAATCGGAGATCAGCCGATGTAGAGTAACTCGATGGTAATCCTTCCGTTTTCAAAAATATCCGATCATCAACACCGGTCATCAAATGCGATTCATAACGACGTATCACATATTCGGAATGGGTTATACGACCCCATGGTCCTTTCCCGGCTAACCCGAATAGTGAGCGCTTATTCAAAAATAAGTGTGGCATTCAAATTCATCCAATTCACAACAAATACCCATTCAAGGTAATTATTGATAGTCGGTTATTTAACTATCAATAAAGATGCGCAACATCATCAGATTCCAAATAATTTTCCAAATTATTCAATTTCCAAAAATATCTTTACTAGATATATTATTTCCACACTTCAATCATTTGAAAACAATTTCAAATCAATTTCCACATTTCAATTTATCTTTGAAGATAAAATCTCAAAACAATTCATTTCATATTGGAAAAGCATTTCCATACTGATTTAAAAATAAGTAATTCACAAATCATTTATTTTCAACACTTGGAAAATATTCGATATACTTAAATCAAAATTAAGTATATATTTCATTCTTTAAGGAAATCATTCTCTTTCACAAATTTTATTTGAGTCAAAACGAATGTTACGTAAAACATCGTTACGACAACTCAAAATCACCAGTATAGGGATTCGAAATTTAGATAGATATATAAATCCCAATACTATATAAAACATTTCCTTTCGAAAATCATTTACTATAATAACAGTGTTATAGTCCATCATTTCCTTATTTCTCGAAACGTCTATTTCAACAATGAATGTTGAAATCTATGTATTCGATACTTAACACGTTTTAAAACATCTTTTAAAACAATTACTTCATTTCGTAATATCACTTCTCCAAAACATATCCATTTTATTTAATAATATATTCACTGTCCAAAATCGTGAATATACTTCATTATCCAATTTCAACATTTCTACACATTTTATTTAAAGGATTATCCCCTGTCCAAAATCGTGAATAAAATTCCCATCCAAACTCTTCATTACTACACCTATCATATAATTGACAATTCGCTATCCAAAATTGCGAATATACCTCCTTTATTAAACTTCTATGTTTAATTTATCTAACTCAACTGATTTCGGATTTTATAAAACAACGTTTATAAATTCCATTTCTATTTATAAAACTTCAACTTATAAATCTCATTATTAACAAATTCCATTCATATCTCATTTAAATGCCAAAATCCCAATTTAAGCCATTTTACAAATTAATCAACTTTTTATTTCAAAAACTACTTTTCGCTTATATTCCACAAATCTCATAATTTTCATAACACGAAAATTATAACATTTATTTATTTAAAATGAATCAATTCCAAAATTCAATAAAAACGTATAATTTCAAAAATCACTTTAAAATCCTTTTAAAAAAATAATATCGTTATTTTTAAACTTCAAAAATGGATCCGATGATGCAACAGCACCAATCATCAATCACAACAATCAAAACATCATATATCATCATATGACAACATAATATATCACAATATCTGTAAACAAATCAATACGGTGAGGAATCCAGTTGGATCCCTCCAACCTGCTTCCCTGCATCCACAGATGTTAGCACAATACCAATTCCGCTCCAGTACGGAATTATCGTGGTATATAGGTTTAATAAATATTATCCGCTATTATGCGGCGCAATAGGGTCTCATCCGCTATACAATGCGGGAAATCACAACTGCAATATATACAGATGCCAATATATATATATATTGCTATATACATATATAATACCAATTTCACATCAATGTGAAATTATCGCGGTATATGTTTTTAATAAATAACCTCCGCTTACTAACGGCGCATAATGTCTATTTCAATCAACAGATAGCAATCATCATTCAAACATACATTCAAGCAATTTTAAATCTAACTATTTAAAATTTAAACCGAAACAATTCGATTGAGTGAGAAGTTCTCACCTTGATTTAAATTCCGTTTCAGCGTTTATTTCGAATAAAATTAAACGGACGTTTTAATTTTACCCAAAATTTTCGCTAGCTCCAAACAACTTCAATCCAGTTGGACCGCGTAGTGCTCGTCAATACGAACCCAGCGCAATTTGTTTCGCCCAAAAAGGACCTCGTATGAAAAAGATACAATGTTTTAAAGTTTATACGTATTTAATATACAATTTAACTTCAATTTATTCTATAATTTTTCAACCTTTCAATCGTAGCCGTTCATTTCACCCTCCTTTACATCAGGCCGATGCACGTGTGTTCTACCTCCTTCCCAGGTAGCATCGAACGAAAGAAACCCATCCACGCCGTTCGACTCATTTACATCGCACCCCCCACGTTCGCTTGTAACTCGATCAGGAGATGCCACCTCGTAGCCCTTCCCTCGAGCCACCTCCGCCGCAAGACCGGTCAGACCCGGTGCCCCCATAGCTCTCGAAAACGTAAAGAACGGCCGTCCTTTGTGGCGAAATTCTGGTCGATCCGTAGCGCTATTCTTCATCTTGACCGTTGGATGTCTCGGCCTCACTACCCTCTTCGATTCTCTAGTTGAGCGATTCTCGAAATAATCAATGGATTGGCCAGAAATTGAGGGAGATGAACGGGAGATTCTGGCCATTGAATAAGATAGTGGCGGCTACGTATAGAGAATTAGGGTTTTGTTTATTTTCTTCAAAATGAAATAAATGAAGTGCTATATATAGAAATTTGAACGAACACTATTCATTCCAGAATTTTCGAACTTCGATTTACGTGCGGTGACCGGCGTTTCTAGGGTTTATCCCGCGTTCCGAACACAATGGAACAGGTTTCGGAAGCAAATTCGATCATATGTGTGAGATATGACAATAAACGATCAATTTAAATTAAACCGATTTAAATCGATTTCGAGGCGTTTTGGCTTGCCCCGGACAAACGGTAAATCCAATTGACACGAAATTTGAAACCATACGATAATATCACATTACGGATCTGATGAAACTGGTTTTGTCAAAATCCGAGACTTTTTGAAAAATGACTATTTTTAACTCGCCAAATTAATATTAAAACAATTTCGATGCGTTTGGAGCTGCCACGGTCAAACGACAACTCCGATTGCTACGAAAATTGAAATCCGATAATAACAAACTATTACGGATCCAATGGAACTAGTTTCGTCGAATTCTGAGACTGTTCGAAAATTGGCTATTTTTCACTAGTCGATTAAATATTAAAATATTCAATTTTCACAATTTAACTCTAAATTCAATTTTAAAAGTTCTATAACATCACTATAACTTTAATATGATTTAATATAACTTTACAAATTATTTTAATCACATTAAACTCGATTTTCAATTATTTCTGGAATTTCAAATATTAAATTATCGATTTAATTATCCAATTAAATCCAGATATTCGAAAAATAAATTATTCGACTTATTAATTTCAATTGTTAGTATTTAAAATCAATTAAATATTCTAATTTTAATTGACAGAAATTCTGGGTCGTTACAAACTTCCCCCCTTAAAAGAATTTCGTCCTCGAAATTACCAAGTAAGAAGAAGATACAAAATCCATTAACTTTCCAAAACAAACCGTTCAAATTAGATTTACAAATCTCTTAAGTGTTTAACTTTTCTAAAATCCAATAGTTAAACTTCTTACAATAACTTTACTAAGTTTCCAAATCATACTTAGTTTTCAAAATTTTCAAATTTCTCAAAAATATTCTAACGCCTTAAATTTTTGAAAAAATTCGCCATAGCCTCCTTTGCGCAGCTTGATCCGAAAAAAAAATGACAGTGTATATATATCACAAATATACATCTCATCAAGTGATGAGGCATCCCGTAGGGAAAAAAGTGTAAAAGTACGATATTTAATCCGAGATATGTACCTTATATATTTTTAGCGAGCGTATACGGCTAATATAGCGCGAAAGCGAGCTCCAAATGCGAAGCAAACGCCATCCGCACCTACTAAACACTCAATCAAACAAATGAGAACATGTATATAGAAAATAATATCGATATACAACATATAGCAACATATCAACTACATATGTGTCAATATAGCAAATGCAACAAACAACAAATGCAACCATCATCCAATAAACATTCAACAACTTCATAACCAAATCAATATGCATTCACTTTTCATTAACATTCATTGAATTGGTTTTCAATTTAATCACATTTGATTCATTAACGTTGGAATTTTATCAACATTCATTGAATTCAATTAGTTTACATTCACTAATTTACATTCATGTTAGTTCACTTTCAATTCAAATCAAATCCAATTCTATTCAAATTTATTTACTTCCAATTTGGATCCAATTACTTTAGCTTTCAATTTTATCAATTCAACTTCAATTTCATTAATACTTAATGAATTATATACAATCAATTAACATTCATATAACAACCAAGGTACATCCATTACAACCAAATTTATTCAATTTACATTTCTTTACATTCAATTTGGTTCAACACTTTTAATTTCAATTGGTTGATATTAAATTGACTTCCATTCAATTTATTCAATTAGCTTTTAATGAATTAACACTTACATTCATTTTTCCATATCAATTATTTACATTCAAATTATTAACATTCCATCCATTTATTCAATTCAATTGCTACTTCATTTTACAAATAAAATTGAATTTCATTTATATAACTCAAGTTCACATTCATCACTTCATTTCATTAATTAATTTTGATACCCAAAATCAAATTCATTCACCATTACTTAAGTTATATTCCATTTAAACATCTTTTGTTTAATCTTAACTTTAATTTCCACTTATAAATTCAATTTAGATTCCCATTCTAAAGTAAATTCTATTTAACTTTTTTTTTACCAAAGTTAATTTTTATTTCATATTATAAGTACAAAACTCATTTCACTTATATTCATCAATTACAACTTGGATTTTTTAAAACAAATCTGTTTATCACAACAAAACTTCAATTTCCAATTTACTATGGGTAGCAAATCAATCACACAGAAACTCGAAAATGATACCGATGATGCTGCAGTCATCACCGTACTATTTCCCAGCAACAATAGTGAATTCAGTGCTTTAAATTCTTTTCAAAAATTTCATTAATTTATAAATCACATTACAAATCTTTTATTATAAAATTTCACTATTTATATATATATATTTTTTTACCATTGTAAATCATTTTAATTATAACATCATACATTATAATTCGTTTGCTTAGACAATTTACTCTTTTACAATTGTTGTTTTAATTCAACTTATTCAAACAACTTAACAATCAATTCATATACACTTTAATAATTCTAAAAAATTATTTTCCTTTATATACAAAATAATCGAGGTAAAATTATTTCATTCACCTAATTTAAACAATATCGTGCCGAATTGTTCTATATAAGTGTTTAGAGATCCCTATCGATAGAGTTATACGGACAATACCGATCAGAATCCATATACCACTCAACAAACCAATCATCACATATAAAACAATATCATATTAACTAACAAATACGCGCTCGTATCTATTATTACACTCAACTCATTCTAAAGTACTACTGACTCTATCTCTAATGAGTAATACCCAATAGAGCAGGGTTGTCGCTTAACCATATGCTCTGATACCACGTTGTAAGGACCCGATTCTTCGACTTCTGAATATCGACATCAATACGTCCACTGTATCGACTGCCGAACAAACGAATTCCGGAAAACCGAATACTTAGGGTTTTAAAAGAAGAGGTAGAAGAAAAGATAGAAGAAAAAGAAAGAAGAACAACAGAACAACATCAGAAACAGAAACAATAACAGAATCTCACATTCGCAGCGGAACAACATATAATAGATAAATGAATAATCTTTAAATCAAAGAACTATATCATTTTATACATTACATCATCATCATCAGAGTTTACAACAACAATACAACAATGGACAGTTATATAAACTTGTCCTCATAACAGAATACACAGCGGAATAATACATAGTATAAGTGGTACGTCTCGCCATCCAGCTCGCCACTAAGCTCCACAGCATCCTGAATCCAGAATGACCTGATAACCTAACTCTAGACTTCCCGTGTGGAAATTGGTGGGCACCCAGAGTTTAGGAAGGAAACAATAAACTCCAGGTCAGTCATGGTGACTAGTGTGAGAACTTAAAACAGTTTATCTTTAAAACAAACAACAGAAAGATTTTAAAGTCAATTTCGCAATGCTTTTGGAAAATGAAACTACCATAAGACCTCCCGCCACACACACAATGCAAACGCAGAATTGGAGGAGATTTCTTCTTATGATAGTCAAAGATGCTTACTACGAAAAATCAAATTCTTTTTGATATTATTATTAGCGCATAGTGTAGAAAACATTTCGAAAGTAGAATATATATCTTAGCCAACATAGGTACCATTATATTATGCCTGCTATAGCTGCCATTTTAAATGACAGGTTCTACAACTAATACCGTACAAGGCTCGTATTGTTTCTTTGGATTTCCAACGAATGGTCAGGCCAAGGAACTTCCCATTGCCACATGGAAACGCCTCTGGAATGACGTCCCGAGAAATAACCTAACATTACGGTTAGATCTCTGCCAACACAAGGCCGGGTTACCCCTAACTGGGTAACTACTGACACGAATATGTCATCCCCCGATCGTAACCGATCTATATCCGAGGATCCTCGATTTCCAACAACCACATAAGAATAATAATGCAGCAACCACATAGGTTAAGTATCTGGGCTCCATACCATGATACCACCTCTATCCAGAAGGAATGACATACACTAAAGGGGCGCTACCCCCTAATAACCTTGCCGCATCTTTTCTGTTTTGACCATTTCCGGGGTGTGAGGTCCGACGAAGTCTCGTCCACAAAGCTACGCTTTGTCACAAAGCCATGCTTCGGGTCAAACAAATGATCAAAGTAATGATCACAAAGATAAATGATCAAACAAATGATCCTATCACAAATGATCACACAATGATCATTTCACAGCAACACTTAGCATGCCACATTACCAAAAGGGGAGTATATCGCTGATAAATTTCAACTACATAACCTTTGAGCTCGTACGTCTCAGAGAAGGGTGTTAAGCTAAGAGAATAAATTCTCCGCCACCAACAGAAATGTATTTGAAAGAAATCAGCTTTATATCTCAATTTGTAACGTCAGACACACAACCATACAAGTCTGTTCCGGGATCGAACAGAACCGAAGGCACTTCTCACGAAGCCATTGCACATCCGGATAAATTTATAATCACGTCCGGACTTCCCGTCACTAAGGGTGATAAAACCTCTAAATCGGAGATCAGCCGATGTAGAGTAACTCGATGGTAATCCTTCCGTTTTCAAAAATATCCGATCTTCAACACTGGTCATCAAATGCGATTCATAACGACGTATCACATATTCGGAATGGGTTATACGACCCCATGGTCCTTTCCCGGCTAACCCGAATAGTGAGCGCTTATTCAAAAATAAGTGTGGCATTCAAATTCATCCAATTCACACCAAATACCCATTCAAGGTAATTATTGATAGTCGGTTATTTAACTATCAATAAAGATGCGCAACATCATCAGATTCCAAATAATTTTCCAAATTATTCAATTTCCAAAAATATCTTTACTAGATATATTATTTCCACACTTCAATCATTTGAAAACAATTTCAAATCAATTTCCACATTTCAATTTATCTTTGAAGATAAAATCTCAAAACAATTCATTTCATATTGGAAAAGCATTTCCATACTGATTTAAAAATAAGTAATTCACAAATCATTTATTTTCAACACTTGGAAAATATTCGATATACTTAAATCAAAATTAAGTATATATTTCATTCTTTAAGGAAATCATTCTCTTTCACAAATTTTATTTGAGTCAAAACGAATGTTACGTAAAACATCGTTACGACAACTCAAAATCACTAGTATAGGGATTCGAAATTTAGATAGATATATAAATCCCAATACTATATAAAACATTTTCTTTCGAAAATCATTTACTATAACAACAGTGTTATAGTCCACCATTTCCTTATTTCTCGAAACGTCTATTTCAACAATGAATGTTGAAATCTATGTATTCGATACTTAACACGTTTTAAAACATCTTTTAAAACAATTACTTCATTTCGTTATATCACTTCTCCAAAACATATCCATTTTATTTAATAATATATTCACTGTCCAAAATCGTGAATATACTTCGTTATCCAATTTAAACATTTCTACACATTTTATTTAAAGGATTATCCACTGTCCAAAATCGTGAATAAAATTCCCATCCAAACTCTTCATTACTACACCTATCATATAATTGACAATTCGCTATCCAAAATCGCGAATATACCTCCTTTATTAAACTTCTATGTTTAATTTATCAAACTCAACTGATTTCGGATTTTATAAAACAACGTTTATAAATTCCATTTCTATTTATAAAACTTCAACTTATAAATCTCATTATTAACAAATTCCATTCATATCTCATTTAAATGCCAAAATCCCAATTTAAGCCATTTTACAAATTAATCAACTTTTTATTTCAAAAACTACTTTTCGCTTATATTCCACAAATCTCATAATTTTCATAACACGAAAATTATAACATTTATTTATTTAAAATGAATTAATTCCAATATTCAATAAAACGTATACTTTCAAAAATCACTTTAAAATCCTTTTAAAAAAATAATATCGTTATTTTTAAACTTCATAAATGGATCCGATGATGCAACAGCATCAATCATCAATCACAACAATCAAAACATCATATATCATCATATGACAATAGAATATATCACAATATCTGTAAACAAATCAATACGGTGAGGAATCCAGTTGTTAGCACAATACCAATTCCCTGCATCCACAGATGTTAGCACAATACCAATTCCGCTCCAGTACGGAATTATCGCGGTATATAGGTTTAATAAATATTATCCGCTATTATGCGGCGCAATAGGGTCTCATCCGCTATACAATACGGGAAATCACAACTGCAATATATACATATGCCAATATATATATATATATATATATATATATATTGCTATATACATATATAATACCAATTTCACATCAATGTGAAATTATCGCGGTATATGTTTTTAATAAATAACCTCCGCTTACTAACGGCGCATAATGTCTATTTCAATCAACAGATAGCAATCATCATTCAAACATACATTCAAGCAATTTTAAATCTAACTATTTAAAATTTAAACCGAAACAATTCGATTGAGTGAGAAGTTCTCACCTTGATTAAATTCCGTTTCAGCGTTTATTTCGAATAAAATTAAACGGACGTTTTAATTTTACCCGAAATTTTCGCTAGCTCCAAATGACTTCAATCTAGTTGCACCGCGTAGTGCTCGTCAATACGAACCCAGCGCAATTTGTTTCGCCCAAAAAGGACCTCGTATGACAAAGATACAATGTTTTAAAGTTTATACGTATTTAATATACAATTTAACTTCAATTTATTCTATAATTTTTCAACCTTTCAATCGTAGCCGTTCATTTCACCCTCCTTTACATCAAGCCGATGCGCGTGCATTCTACCTCCTTCCCAGGTAGCATCGAACGAAAGAAACCCATCCACGTCGTTCGACTCATTTACATCGCACCCCCCTCGTTCGCTTTTAACTCGATCAGGAGATGCCACCTCGTAGCCCTTCCCTCGAGCCACCTCCGCCCCAAGACCGGTTAGACCCGGTGCCCCATAGCTCTCGAAAAACGTGAAGAACGGCCGGCCTTTGTGGCGAAATTCTGGTCGATCCGTAGCGCTATTCTTCATCTTGACCGTTGGATGTCTCGGCCTCACTACCCTCTTCGATTCTCTAGTTGAGCGATTCTCGAAATAATCAATGGATTGGCCAGAAATTGAGGGAGATGAACGGGAGATTCTAGCCATTGAATAAGAAAGTGGCGGCTACGTATAGAGAATTAGGGTTTTGTTTATTTTCTTCAAAATGAAATAAATGAAGTGATATATATATAAATTTGAACGAACACTATTCATTCCGGAATTTTCGAACTTCGATTTACGCGCGGTGACCGGCGTTTCTATGGTTTATCCCGCGTTCCGAACACAATGGAATAGGTTTCGGAAGCAAATTCGATCATATGTGTGAGATATGACAATAAACGATCAATTTAAATTAAACCGATTTAAATCGATTTCGAGGCGTTTTGGCTTGCCCCGGACAAATGGTAAATCCAATTGACACGAAATTTGAAACCATACGATAATATCACATTACGGTTCCGATGAAACTAGTTTAGTCAAAATCCGAGACTTTTTGAAAAATGACTATTTTTAACTCGCCAAATTAATATTAAAACAATTTCGATGCGTTTGGAGATGCCACGGTCAAACGACAACTCCGATTGCTACGAAAATTGAAATCCGATAATAACAAGCTATTACGGATCCAATGGAACTAGTTTCGTCAAATTCTGAGACTGTTCGAAAATTGGCTATTTTTCACTAGTCGATTAAATATTAAAATATTCAATTTTCACAATTTAACTCTAAATTCAATTTTAAAAGTTCTATAACATCACTATAACTTTAATATGATTTAATATAACTTTACAAATTATTTTAATCACATTAAACTCGATTTTCAATTATTTCTGGAATTTCAAATATTAAATTATCGATTTAATTATCCAATTAAATCCAGATATTCGAAAAATAAATTATTCGACTTATTAATTTCAATTGTTAATATTTAAAATCAATTAAATATTCTAATTTTAATTGACAGAAATTCTGGGTCGTTACAATCCACTTTGGTCAAGACTGAAATTCTTCAAGTCATCGCTCTCCATTACATCCCTTAATTTACTCCTCCTTTCGGCTAACATTGGATCCTCTTCTTGTTTAGAAACAATCTTCTCAATCAATACTGGTTGGACTTCTAAACAAGATACTATAGCAGATTCTCCACTAGACCCAGTCTTGGATCTCCACTGCACTCTACAAGTCGACAACGCTTCCAAGTCTTTCCATTCTGCTATCATAGCTAACACTGCATTCTGATGCTTCCTACTAAGCACATCTACAACCTTGTTGCTTTTCCCTGGTGTGTACTCAATTCCAAAATCATAAGTGGCTAAAACTCTAACCACTTCTGCCGTCTTATATTTAGCTCCTTCTGAGAGAACAAATACTTCAATGACTTATGATCTGTATAAAGCTCAAACCTCTCTCCCAAAATGTAATGCTTCCATACCTTCAAAGAAAAAGTAACTATAGCTAACTCCAAGTCACGAGTCGGGTATCTAACCTCATGTGGTCTAAGCTTCCTAGAAGCATAGGCAATCACTTTACCTCTTTACATTAGTACAGCTCCTAATCCAGTAACACAGGCATCTGTATAGACTACCAATTCTTGATTCCCTTTGGAACAACTAATACAGGTGCATGGGTCAATAAGTGTTTCAAGCTATGGAATGCTTCCTCGCACTTATCGATCCACACAAACTTCACATCTTTTCACGTTAGCTTGGTGTTTGTGCCAAAAATGGTCACAAACACCTAATTGCATATGAAAGCACCAAATCACAGTCACAGATCACAGATAAATTGCATGTAGTAGAATTAAATATGAAGAACACTCAAAAAATTAAAAGGAAAGCAGTAGAAAGACAAGATTTATAGTGGTTCGGCGTTGTCGCCTATATCCACTTTGAAGATTTGCTGTTTTATTGATGATTCTTCACTGATTTACAAGAGTACAATTGATAATATCCGAGTTACAATGGAGTTTAGCGGCGTAACAACGTAAAAGAGCCAAAAGATCCCTTTTCTGAAGCTCTTGGACTGCTATTTATAGGCGTAGGCTGCAAATATCTTGCCCAGATCTCGAAAGACTCCTTCTCTCACGTGGGTGGGCCTACGTGATCGATCCCCTGACATTTCGACTCGATCCATGATCGATAAGAACCAAATTCGTATCGATCCAAAACTGCTCCTTTTGGGTTGGGATCGATCATGAACATTCTTGAGGTTGTACGCAAGCTCTTGTGAAAATTTGGTGGCATTTGGACTTGTAGATTATGAGATACGATCGATGCAAGTTTGAATTTGTTGAAGGCTGCTGAGATCGTATCACTTCCGTTCGCATCGATCTGTTCGCATCGCTTCCAGGCACGTGCTTGCTAGGCGACGTGGCGCTAACTTTTAGGATCGATCCACTTTTCATGCCGAGTGATCGAGTCATCCACTTGACCATGCCTTCTTCGTATCGATTAGGTGAAGCTTTATCTGTATCGATCATTTCATGCATCTTTCGTATCGATGACTCAGGGGCCGTTTTGTATCGATAGTCCTTAGCCTGTTTCGTATCGATGCCTTCATCTCCATTTCGCATCGATGTCTGAGGCCGCTTCGTATCGATGTCTCCACTCCAATTCGTATCAATATAAACTTACACTCTTCGTATCGATTGAAGATCTATTTCGTATCGACGCCTTTTAAGCGTTGTTTCGTATCATTTGTTGGTGATCGACACGAACTGTGCGCAAGATGATCGATACGAACGGTGTATAAGGTGATCGATACGAACTGGGTATAAGTGAAAGTGATATGAAATCTCCTCAGTTGATGGATACGAAACAAGGAGGTGTGATGGATACGAAGTGGATCGATGCGAAATGATGGATACGAAAAGAGCGTGCTTCTCACAGAATTGGATCGATCCATAACTTGAGCATACGAACTCCAATCGACTTGAAATTTGAAATGTTGGCTTTCATAGCTTTGCTTGTCATGTCATATCAATTGTGGCTTGATATGGACTCGGACAAAATTTACCAGCATCCATAGTGAGCTTTGTAGGTAATCGGTCGTCGGGACTGATTATCTTCCGTTTTCAGTCAATTCTTTGGTGTCACAGCCTTGCCAAAAGGCGGGATAACACTTGGTCATCGGTGCTGCTTTCTATAAAAAATCTTTAATGAACCTCCGATAGTATGCAGTTAATCCAAGAAAACTTCTAATCTCAGTCACCTTCTCCAGTCTCTTCCAATTATTAACAACTTTGATCTTATCTCGATCGACTGACTACCCCTTCTCTGAAACCACGTGACCAAGAAACTTCACTTCCTTCTTTCAGAAATGACACTTCAAAAACTTTGCCTTTAGCTAATGCTGCCTCAGCATCTCAAGCACAACTCTAAGATGAACATCATGCTCCTTCTCGTCCTTAGAGTATATAAGAATATCATTTATGAAAACCAACATGAATCTATCCAAGTTCTCTCTAAAAATCCGGTTCATCAAATCCATAAAGAATGTCGGGGCATTGGTGAGTCCGAATGGCATAACTAACCGTTCGTATGAACCATACCTTGTTCTAAACGCCGTCAAAGGTATACTATCTTCTGCTACTCTAAGTTGATGGAAACATGTAGCCAAATCCAACTGAGAAAATATCTTGGCTCCACTCAACTGATCGAACAAATCGTTAATTCTAGGCAACAGATATTGGTTCTTTATCATCTTCTCATTCAACTTACGATAATCGATACATAGCCTTAACGATTCGTCCGGCTTCTTAGCAAATACTACGGCTACTCCCCAAGTTGAACTACTTAGTCCGATAAAAATCTTGCCTTCCAAATCCACCAACTAAGCCTTCAACTCCCACATTTCTATCAACGTCATCCTGCTTGGGTGTCTGCTCACCGGTTCTGCTCTAGGCACCAAGTCAATCCGAAACTCAATAGCTCATTTCGGTGGTAATCCTACTACCCGCTCAAATACATCTGGGAATTCTCTAACCACAAAAACTCGATTCAACTCATCCTTCAACTCCACAACACCGAACAAAGCATTCACCTCACAGATAGGGTTTTCTATGGTATAAACTATCCGATCAGTATAGTCCGGGTGTCTAAGTAATATTTTCCTATCCTGGAAAAATATCCTAGCATCATATTCACTTAACCAATCCATACCCAATATAATTCCGAACCCTACAAAGTCAAATATATGCAAACTACAAACAAAGGTGTAACCTAACAAGTCAAACTCTAAGTGGTCACACTTCATCCCAAGTGTCGCTTACCCTCCTATCGGATTTGCAACTCTTAAGGAAGTAACTAATTATGCGGGTTCTAGGTTAAGCTTATCTACCAAACATCGAGATATAAAAGAATACGATGCACCAGTATCAAACAAAACGCTAACGGACATATCATGGATCTGAAGTGTACCTCCCAAAACTATCTTTCCTTTCTCCTGCACTGTCGGCTTCAAAGTAGCAAGCTCCAATGTATACACCTTGCCCTTCCCATCCTTAGCGAGATTCTTATAGTGGCCGATCTGATCGCAATTGAAGCACCTGATATTCTTCTTCCGGATCACTTCCTTAGCCTTTCCGGTACGACGCTTATGAGAAAAATGCCCCTTCTTGTCGCACTTAAAACAAACCACTTCATACTTCCGTTTCTTCGTTGCTCCTCCCTTCTGAGCACCCTTCTTGTGAAAGAACTTCTTCTTCTGACCTTACCCAACCAGGATCTCCTTCTTCTTCTCCAAACAAGCAAGCATCTCTTCATGTCTTAACGCCATCTCCACTACCACATCACAGGGATCTCTAATATGCGGTAAGGTAGCCCAAGCCAACTCAGGCTTCAATCCCCTGATGAACTTTTCATTCCTCTTCATCACGTTATCTACAGTGGAATAACCATGCCTAGCTAACTCTTCAAACCTACTAGCATACTACAAAACATACATTTCTCCTTTTTCCAACTCAATAAACTTTCTAATCAAAACGGATTGCGCCATCACCAACATGAACCACTCCTGGAACCTTCTCCTAAACTAAGCCCATGTCATCTCCTCTTCATTTACTCAAGCCGTCACACCATCCACCGAAATAAAGTTGTTCCTTGAAGCTGTCTCGAAGCAAGCCTCCTCTTCTACTCGTCATTGAGCCCTAAGTCAGCAAATATCCTTTCACAGTGCAGCAACCAATTCTCTACTTCTATAGCATCTTTAGTTCAAATAAACGACTTCCCTCCAAGCCTAGCATAGTCTCTACTCAAGTTAGCATAATGGTTAACAACCAGAGCATCCTGAACTCCTCCGTAGCATTTCCTCCAACAACTCCAGTAGCAATTCCAGCTTGCATTATGTTTACGAAAAACTGATACATAGCTCCCATATCCACTTATGGGACTCCAGCACCAACATTCTCAGCTTGAGCCTGACCTTGAGTCCTCCTTGTATTAGGTTGCGCATTTCCATTGGTGGTGGTGTTGTCCACTCCTAGGTTAACTCTGCCTCTTCATTCGTCCATATCTATATTCAAGCCTCGTGAGATACAGAAGAATATCCTAATAGAGATAGGAGAATAGAAATATAGCGTATACTTATATATATAAAATACAAGTATGTTACTATAGTGTTATCCCATACACCGATCTTACTCTAATTCCTAGGGATTATGTCTCAAAAATCATTTTTAGTTAAAGTAATTCATAAACCTATGCTCTGATACCAAGTTGTAACATCCCCTATCAAGAGGCCCAAGGCTAAGCACTATAGATTCTACAGTCATACATAGTATTAATTTCTGGCGACTAAATAAGGCTATGTTAATGGTATCCATAATATCAGAAGCATTTGAATATGAAACAAAATCACAGATTTCAAAAACATCTTTTCGCATTACATTTTCAAAACACATGTTTCACATTCAAATTACATAATCCCATAATCGTTTCCCAAGTTCTGATAAAATATAATTATTACATAAATAAGTCAAGAGCGACATTTGATGATGCCCCCTTGGTTGACCAGAGTACTATATAGACATAATTGTCTTAAATACAACACAGCGGAAGAAAACAAAATAAAACAGCAACTATTAAATAGTTATCCATCAGCCACCTACTCATCTTTGGAAATTTTATTCGTTAACCTACTTAAACCTGTAAAACCTCAACCCTCATCCTACTCGATCAATTTTGAGCACCCGAGAGTTTAAGGGGAAAAACATAAACTTCGAGTCGGATAAAGCCTGGAGTGAATAATACTATACATCTCGGATATACGATATTAAGTGAGACCACGCCACTTAGCGGAACGGGTTTCCCCTCATTAATATTCTTTTAAAACATATCTTTTTCAAATCATAATCCTGCAACCAAAACTGGTTAAAACTGTAAATCATTTCATGTAAACTTACATTTCAGGTAACAAATGGACTATATGTCCGAACACTATAGTTTTGTTTGGCTTACTACTAACCTATAGATGACTCGGGCCTATCAGACAATATAACAAAATAATCTAACAATTGTTAGACACACCTCTTCTGGACGGTCTGTCCTTCACTATCTATTAAAATACTTCTCTTCTAGACGGTTTGTCCCTAACTTAACATCTTCCAGGGTCACCTGATCCTAATGGTTTTGCAGGCTCACCAACAACCTACCTGTATATAAAAATATATTCCCTTCTGTGTGTAAATCATAATATTAGGCTTACCTATGACAAAGCCCTACACACTGGAATTTTGGACTTAATTAGCTGGGGCTAATAGCTAATGTATAGGGCGCAACCCTATACCAGTTCCATCTGGTATTCTAATATCTGAGTCATTTTACTTAGGGAAACCTTCCCATAAATTTTCATTGAAAATCTTTTCAAACTTATTTAAAACCTTTAAATCTAACTCACACAAGGAAATTACATATATGTGCTTTACTCAAAATATCCTTGCCATGTTATATATACTTTACCCAAACCTTAGTTGATGAAAACACATAAGTCTTTGAAAATACCCCTTTTGAAACCAAGTAAAATCCTTTATTCAACCTAGGCCGAAAGACCAAAACCTTCCTTTCGAAACCATTCTCGGAACCTTTTGATACCCTTGAAAAACCTTTTCTTCGAAAGCAATAAAACCTTAGACATCTTATCTCAAAACACTTTAAAACTGCCTTTCGAAACCATTGGAAAAACCTTCCTTTTTGCCCTTTCAAAACAATTAGAAAAATACCCTTTCAAACCTTTCGAAACCATTGGGTAACCACCCCTTCGAAACCTTTCTTTAAAACCTTTCGAAAGCATCAAAACCTTTGTAAACAACATCCTTTCGAAAGCACTTGGGTTCAATTTAAAACATGTGGAAAAACTCATTCGAAACCATTTGGGTTAAACTTCAACAGAGCAAAAGGGTCATTATAACCATTTAAGTCGAAAGCCTATCTTCCGAAAGCATTCCTAAGCAAAGAAGTGATGGTGTCGAAACCACCCTTCTGAAAGCATTAGAGAAGCGGTCAAGTTTAAAAACAAAGTATGTCTTCCAAAACCATTGACTTCGAAAGGTAAGAAAAGCGGCAACTAGGGGTTTCGACCTTTACGAGAGCATTACTTAAAACAGAAGTGCGCAACCCATTCGAAAACGTTTCTTTAAAACAATTTGACCTGGTCGAAAGTTAACCAAGTCGAAAGAAAAGCAGGTGCAACTTCATTTTAAAACAAAAGCATGCTTCAACCCTATCGGAACCATACGTTTCGACCATATACCTTCTGCCTTCGTCCAATTCGCTACGTGCCAACTATATTGATACCATGGATATTGGTTTCGAAAGAAATGATGGCAAAACGTCTAGGTCGAAACCCCTGGTGCCGAAAGTGGCAAAACGGGCTAGAAATAAGTAAATTTTGTCTTTAACTTAAAAGAGAAATACTTTTTGACTAACCTGCTATGTTTGTCAAATTTTCATTGATTACTAAAAAAAATTTCTTTCAAAAGTGCTGCCAAGTTTTTAGAAATAACAATAATTTTATTTTATAAAATACCCCTTCTCCATTTATAAATATATAACATTTAAGTCGCATACCTCAAATAATTTTATATATTCATCAAAATACTTAGGAAAATTCTACAAAAATTCCAGAAAATCATTTTCAATATGTTTTCTAACATATATAAATTTCAGACCCAAATAAATAATTATTTAGCGGTAAATAATTTATAACCAAAATATTCATTTTCTACACTAGAAAATTTGTATAAAATCCACAGTAATTCAGAAAATTATGAAAATTGAAACCTATCTCTAAAATATTATTTCTGATCTAAATCTAAAATTGCAAGGCATTTGGATATCATTTAATAGGGTTTTCTTATCAAGACATATCATAAAATCTATTTGAACAAGCATAAATCATTTATAAGAATATATACACATTTAATCATTCAAAAACATGGCATAAACTTTCAAAACACTTCGGATTTAACTTAAAACCGAAAATATTTAAGAGAATGAGATGTAGTCATTATTCACCTTAGCTTTAGATTAAGGATTTGAGATTTGAATAGCTTTTGATTTGATTAACCTTCTTCCTTAGCTTTTTTTCTTCCTCTAGTTCTCTAAAATGGTGGTCGGCCTTTATGTTTTTAGTTTGCAAATGAGAAAGAATAAGAGAATACACGGCTAAGGGGTTTAAGGTTTAGGGTATAAGGATTTTCCTTGTTCCCATTTTTCCCCTACCTATTTCCTAACCCTTTGTCTATTTTATTTCATGTCATCTCATTTTGATTTACTCATTAACATGGCACGACTACCTCTATTAATCACAAATCTCAATCCATTAATCGCCTTACATTATTTTATTTTATTTAGCTAATTAAATATCCTAAATAATGTTACTAAAAATATGGGGTGTTACACAGGGTGGACCACGTTGGGTCATGCACCGCCAAAGTTGTTTCCTTATTATTTGTTAGGGCAAGGCTAGCTAGCCCATAAAAGAGTTCCTTTCAAATGGTTAGGGTGGTCCGTGAAGCTGAGTCCATGATAGGAAGCAGAGAAGTAGTAAATCCCCAAAGCGAGAAAAAGTACGACAAATGTATAAAAGCCATCATTAGGCACAACGGTAGTCCCTTGATATACACAGCAATGAGACCGTGATATAGCGAGATAAAGGGATCCCGACAGGGTGCTAATAGAAAAATAATAGTGGGGATAGTTTCCACGTCTAATTGGGGGACCATGGGAACATGCAGACACACATACATAACTATGATTCTACAGAGGGTAGATGGAAACAGTTCATACGCATTGTGGAGATGAGACGACTTATAAAATGTAAACAAACATAACTTGAAATAGTGAACAGTCGACATAAACTAGTGTTATGTACAAAATGTATAAATTTACCAATCACTAGAACGTTGTTCCGACCCCTCCTCATTACAACCCACAAGATAGTTAGAGGTACATGTAGCGGTACTTGACGTGATCGGTGCTGACATGGAAAATTGACTTTGAAAATGTCAAACCTTGGTCGGTAATTTATATGATTTATTATATTTTATTATTCTGCTATAAGTTATATCGTTAGAGCTCCGATATGCATTCTTTTGCTTTATTTGCAGGATACCAAACCAACGATCCGTGCTTTGGTGAAATTGAGCTTTTTATTCAGTGAAAATTCAGGCCCATTGGGGTGCGGCTTGTTACATAAAGTCCCTGAAAACAACCATCCAGGGAAGATCGACCAACTAAACACTAGACTCAATTAGCAACCTAAACAAAAATGAATGTCTAAAGATAATCGGATGGGCCAACAAACAATTATCTAAGAAAAAGAGTGTGGATAACAGAAGAAACAATAAACAGTCAATCAGAACTCTTAAATTAAGGGACAACAAAATACCGTAAGGATTTCCGCCCTTGCAATTATACCAATTGGTTCTGATAAAAATTACTATCAAAGAGGATTTTAAAAGGACTTCATACTTTCAAAAATTAATTTTGAAAAAATAACTCTTTCATAACCACATATTCAATTTTCAAATCAAAAATTTATATCTAATAAAACTATAAAACTATTTATATTTCAAAGGAATCTCTGAATAAGTTCGTAAGGAACATTCATGAAATTATCTTAAAATAAACTTTTCAATGATAATGGTAAATATAAATACATCTTGATATATACATATATATATTCTAAAAAATCAAATGAAGATAATTCAAAGAGAAGAGAAGACAAAACAAAGACATAATTGTACTTAAGCTAAAGCATAAGAAAACTTCTTTTTTTAGGGGAGGGAGGCAATTGTTACACCCAAAAATTTCTAAAAGGGACCAAGGATCGTAATATGGAATATTAACTAAGTTATCTACTAGTGCGGAATATAAATATAAAAGTAAGTAGTAATGTAAATGACATCAGAGATTTTTATACCGGTTCGAACTTCCCGATCTACATCTAGTCCCAGACTCCTTCTGAAATTTAACTATCAACCCTCTCTTAACCTGAAGGAACATGTATTACACCGTCTGAGCAACCGAACAGGACTTCTACCGCCTGAGCAACCGAATAGGACTTCTACCGCCTAAGCAACAGAATAGGACTTCAACCGCCTGAGCAACCGAATAGGACTTCCAATACAAATTGTAAATTTGTTTCTTTACTGGGTATGCTCTTGAATAGCACTGATAGGTCAATAACGTAAACCCTTCCTATAATCTTCTCCTTTGTAGTATTTCGTGTAATTTGTGAAGATAGGAAGTTTAATAAATAACTAATGAAATTTTGCTTTAATGTATAAGTGATTAGAACAAGAGTTTGAATGCAAATGCCAAGAATGCTTAGAAAATTAGAATAAGAGAATAGAATCAGAAATTAGGTCATTAAAACAAATGATTTGAAGGCTATATATAGTGTTTAAGTGTTGTAATTATTCATGAAAAGTAGTGATCAAAAGATACGGAAACAACTCTTGAATCAACGGTTGTTTCTGTCTGATGAAGTGAAGTGACTTTTCAAAAATATAGCCCTTATGCAATTTCAGTCGACTGAATAAAATATTTCAGCCAGCTGAAATGTTTAAAATTCGAATCAGAGAGAAAACAGTTCAAAAAACATGTAATTCAGTCGATTGAAATGTATGGTTCAGTTGACTGAACATTTATACTAAATTGTGCATGTGCACAGGTATTCAGTCGACTGACCTATGCGTTTCAGTCAGCTGAATTACCCGTTTTATGCAATATTCATGATTTTTAAATAACGTTTTTATGTGTGAACACGTGTACTAAAAACTTTGATATATGAACTATGATTTGAAAGATTTTTAAGTATGTGTTCGTGCATATACCACTTTGGAGAGATTTTAACAACAATTAACTACTAGACTTAGACCATAGACAAACCATATACAATATTGAAGCTTTTATCTAACATCTGGTCTGCAATCTATTTTTCGAGTAAAATAGTATTTTTCTCTTGCAAATATGGTTAGTTCACACTATATCTACTTATATAGTTGCCACAATCAAAACATCAAAATTAAAAATTCTATCATTCTCCCCCTTTTTGATGATGAGAACTATGTAAGTTTGTAAATTTATAAAAGCAATTTACTCCCCCTGAATGAATATTCCCCCTATCAAACATTTTATGGTTCGGTCTACAGAATTTTCATATTAAATTATGCATGTGTATAGGTATTCAGTCGATTGACCTATGCGTTTCAGTCGGCTGAATTACCTGCCATATTCATGATTTTTCAATAATGTTTTTGTGTGTGAACACGTGTACTAAAAACCTTAATATATGAAATATGATTTTATCTGGCATCTGGTCTGCAATCTAAATGTCGAGTAAAATAGCATCTTATCCTACAAATATGGTTCGTCCACATAATATCTATTTATATAGTTCATAATCAATACATCGAAATACAAGGTTCTAACATTCTCCCCCCTTTTGATAATGACTACTACGTAAGTTTGTAAATTTATAAAAGCAATTTACTCCCCCTAAATGAATATTCCCCCTATCAAACATTTTCTCCCCCTTTGTCATCGACAAAAATGATACATAGATAATATTAGTCAGCATATCTATGTTTCCTGTCATATGTTTTAAGCAACCAGTGTCAAGTATCCACTTTCCTCTTTTTCTTAGTTGGTACTTGCAAAAAATATAGGAATGGCGTTGGTACCCACTTTTTATTAGGGTCCTAAGAGTTAGACCTTAGGAAGCCAAACCCAAGAGGATTTAGAATTCCTTTTATAAGTAAATTTTCATTTTTATGAACTGAATTTATAAAAGATTTAATATACTTATTTCTTATTGAATTATTATTAGTTTTTGTTACCCAAGTTTTTAAAGTATTTGTGTTGCAAATTTCTTTCTTTTGAGTGAAAACCTTTTGTTTTGCTTTTGCTTTGACAAAATTCTTATGTAAATTGAAATTTTTATATGGTGGGTTATTCTTCTTTGAATTAGATTTTTAAGAATTTGTATATCCTAAACCTTTCTTATTAAAAGTAGTTTGAGAATTACTAATAATTTTAGAAAGATTTTCTCTACCTTTGTTAAAATTAGATACATTTTTAGTGATATTTTCTAATTCAGTTTTAAGACTGGTATTGTTTAATTCAAGAATTTTGACATTTGATTTTAAATCATGATTTTCTGAAGCTAATGACATATTATTTTCTTTTTGCACTTCAATTTCATTTAATAGCATAGTGAGTTGAGAAGAAACGTTAGACAAAGATTCTTGTGTTTAACAAGTTCTTCTTCTCATCTCTGAGCATATTAACTTCTATTTTAGTTCTGTTTAATTTTTCTAAAGCATCTTTAAGTTTTCTTTTAATTTCTTTTAGTTTATCTAATAGCTCTGAGTTTGTATCTATTAAATCATCGAAAGTTATCACTTGCATCATTAGTCGAAGCCATAAAGCAGACATTTGCTTGTTTAGAATCACTATCAGTGTCACTATCTGATGATGAAGACGATTATGAATCATCACATGTAACAAAGAATGCTTGCTTCTTTTTGTACTTATCCTTTTATTCTTGTATTTATCTTTCTTTTGATCGGGACAATCCTTTTTTATGTGACCCTTCTTATGACATTCATAACACTCGAGATTTGATGTTGATGGCTTATTGATATTGTCTCTTATGTTATTATCGAATTTCTTATTCTTTTATTTCAAAAACTTTTTGAAGTTCTTTGCTATAAATGCCATATCATCTTCATATATGTCTAGGTCTTCTTGTTCAGCCTGAAAAAGCTATATTCTTTCTATCTTGGGTTTGATCTCTTTTTTGCTTGCAAATATACTTCATATGACATGAGATTTCCTATTAACTCTTCAATTTTGATGGCAGAAATGCCATTAGCTTCTTCAATAGCTAAGACTTTTCGTTCCCATTCATCCGTTATAGATTTTAGAATTTTCAAGACAATATCAAAATCTGAATATTTTTCTCCTAGTGCTAATAGTGAATGATATATGTCTTGGAATCTAGAATACACGTCATTTATAGTTTCATCTGGTTTCATTCTGAAATTTTGGAATTGATTTTTAAGCATAGAAATCTTACTTTGTTTGTTCCTTCATGTGTACTTTAAGAGTTTGCCAAATTTCATAAGTAGATTTACACATACTAACTCTATTAAATTCATTCTTGTCTAAAGCACAAAATAACATATCATGGCTTTTGAATTTGAAGTGGTATCTATTTTTTTTTTGAACATTGTGCATATAGTATGGTAGGTATAGTGTATTCATTCTGAGTGATATTCCAAGTATCATATCCATTTGCTTGCATATGAATACTCATGCGAGTTAACAATAGTTGTAATTCAAACTATTAAATAGTGGTGGTTGTGTAGTGGATTGACCTTCAATAAAACTTGTGTTAGTGTTATTTTTCATATTAAATGAATATCAAATAACTATGTTATGGTTAAATGATGACCTGCTCTGATACTAAGTGAAAGCGACCAAGATCATAATACGGAATATAAATATAAAAGTAAGTAGTAAAGTAAATGAAACCAGTGATTTTTACAATGGTTCGAACTTACCGTTCTACATCCATTTCCAGACTCCTTCTAGAATTTAACTATCAACCCTCTCTTAGCCCAGAGGAATAGGTATTACACCGCCTAAGCAATCGAACAGGACTTCTACCGCCTAAGCAACAGAATAGGACTTCAACCGCCTGAGCAACCGAATAGGACTTCCAATACAAATTGTAAATTTGTTTCTTTACTGAGTATGCTCTTGAATAGCACTGATAATTCAATAATGTAAACCCTTCCTATATTCTTCTTCTTTGTAGTATTTCGTGTAATTTGTGAAGATAGGAAGTTTAATAAATAACTAATGAAATTTTGCTTGAATGTACAAGTGATTAGAACGAGAGTTTGAATGCAAATGCCAAGAATGCTTAGAAAAATAGAATAAGAGAATAGAATCAGAAATTAGGTCATTAAAACAAATTATTTGAAGGCTATATATAGTGTTCAAGAGTTGTAATTATTCGTGAAAAGTAGTGATCAAAAGATACCAAAACAACTCTTGAGTCAAGGGTTGTTTCTGTTCGATGAAGTTAAGTGACTTTTCAAAAATATAGTCGTTATGCAATTTCAGTCGACTGAATAAAATAATTCATCCAGCTGAAATGTTTAAAATTCAAATCAAAGAGAAAACAGTTCAAAAACATGTAATTCAGTCGACTGAAATGTATAGTTCAATCGATTGAACATTCATATCAAATTGTGCATATGCACAAGTATTCAGTCGACTGACCTATGCGTTTCAGTCGGTTGAATTACCTGTTTTATGCCATATTCATGATTTTTCAATAATGTTTTTATGTGTGAACACGTGTACTAAAAACTTTGATATATGAACTATGATTTGAAAGATTTTTAAGTACGTGTGCATGTGTATATCACTTTGGAGAGATTTTAACAAAAATTAACTACTAGACTTAGACCATAGACAATATTTAAGCTTTTATCTGGCATCTGGTCTACAATCTATTTGTCGAGTAAAATAGTATCTTCTCCTGCAAATATGGTTAGTTCACATAATATCTACTTATATAGTTGTCACAATCAAAACATCAAAATACAAGGTTCTAACATTCTCCCTCTTTTTGATGATGACAACTATGTAAGTTTGTAAATTTATAAAAGCAATTTACTCCCACTGAAAGAATATTCCCCCTATCAAACATTTTATGGTTCAATCAATTGAACATTCATATTAAATTGTGCATGTGCACAGGTATTCAATCGACCGACCTATGTGTTTCAATAGGCTGAATTACCCGTTTTATGCCATATTTATGATTTTTCAATAATGTTTTTGTGTATGAACACGTGTACTAAATTCTTTGATATATGAACTATGATTTGAAATATTTTTAAGTACATGTGCATACATATACCACTTTGGAGAGATTTTAACAAAAATTAACTACTAGAATTAGACCATAGATAAACCATAGATAATATTGAAGCTTTTATATGGCATCTGGTCTGCAATCTATTTTTCGAGTAAAACAGTATCTTCTCCTACAAATATGGTTAGTTCACATAATACCTACTTATATAGTTATCACAATCAAAACATCAAAATACAAGGTTCTAACACTTTCATGGTTACATAAGGTCACTATAGGATAATATTAACTCTCTCAAAGATAGAAAATAGCAAAGTGTTATCACAAGTTGACATAAATAAGGTTATATGTGAAGCAATAAGAGGCTATCACATGTTGATAGAGAAGAGGTTATCGCAGAATGATGTAAACATGACTATCGCATGTTGAAGCAGCAAGAAGCTATCACAAGCTAATAAAAAAGGCTATCACAAGGAGATGGTATAAGGCTGTCGCAAGTTGACGGAATAGGGATACTGTAAGATGAAGGCTATAGGTTGAAGGCTATTAAATATTGATGATATAAAGCTATTAAAAGTTGATGGTGCAAGGCTACCACAAGTTAACAGTTTAAGGCTATCCCATATTGAAAGGATAAAGGGCTATCACAGGTTGATAGTTGGAGCTATCGCAAGTTGGTAATCAAAGCTTTAAATGTTTTACTATAGAAGTTTCAAGCTATCGCAAGTTAACAATAGTCCGAAGCTATTGAAGGTTTAAATGGATGAAGCTATCGCAAGTTGATGTTGATAAAGCTATCACCAGTTGATGCCAATGGAGTAATCACATGTTAATGATTAAGGAGTTGTCGTATGTTGGAGTTCACATAGCAATCGCCAGTTGAAGATTAAAGAGCTATCCCATGTAGAAGATTCCATAATTATCGCATGTTGAGATTCACATAGCTATCTCATATTTAAATTCTATTGGTTGTTGAAGATTAAAAAGTTATCCCATGTTGAAGTTCGTGTAGCTATCGCATATTGAAGTTCACATGGTTATCGAATGTTGATAAAGCTGTCCAGAAAAAAACAATGCTCTAGTTTCCCACGTGGCGTTCTCGGTTGGTCTAATTATGTCATGTTGTAAAAGAGTTGTGCCATATGTCAAATCGGCTATGTGCCACATCAACAAACCACAGCCGTTCATTTTCTATGAGTGCAACATGTCAAAAATCTTAGGATCCTATTTCTCTATAAATAAGCGTGTACCCCCTACTAGAAATCGGGCGAATTTTGAATTGTATTTCTTCCTTATTTTTTATTTTTTGAGCATAATAAAAAGCTTGGGACTTTGACTTTAATGATCGTTATGTCAAATTGAAATTCTGACTTTGTAACTAAGGACATGAATAAATTCCTATTTGCATAAATGACTTGTTGTGGACTTAAGACAAGCATACTTGCTTAAATAACTTGCCTCTTACTCAAGTACTGCTGACTTTCTTTATTGACTAATCATATAAGTTAGATCAAATTTTGGTATAACATGTTACATTTATAGTTTGTTTATGTGTACATAGCAATACATGTATAAATTATAATTAGTTAACTTTTAGTCAGTTTTATTTAATAAATTTTATTAAATTAAACAATTTAATAAAATATTATAATTAATTTGAAATTTCAATTTAATATATCACAATTAATTTTAAGTTAAATAAATAACTACAATAATTATAGTTATATACATATATCAATATATATGACTTAATCAATTAACTTTTAATTAATTATTTTATTTAATTTGATTAATCATATTAAAAATTTATTTTTAAATTTTCAAAATTAATTGTTTAGTCTCTTAAAAAAATTTGAAAATTTTGAATGTGCTTTATAACTTTTATATTTTTAAATTAATTTTATATCTAAAATATAATTTTAAATTTTTAAACAAAATTTGAAAATTAATCCAATGCCAAAAATAAATTTAGGCATATAATTGGGGATAACCTTTGGGCTTTATTCATCTTTCAGGCCAAGTAAGTAGCCAGGTAGGGCAGAGCACTTGTTACCCAAAACCCAACCATAGACATTACCTTTGTAGACACCCTACTAAATGGGTATGCTTTAACCAGTTAACCATAGCATTGCTAATTTAGACCACATAGACCATGGGCTTTGATACCATTAAAAAAACCAGGCTAGTCAAAAGCGGGTGAAATAGGTAGATTTCAATTTTGTTTTCTATTTTGGATCTATTAGGACTATAAAGTCTAATGTTTATTAGATCCAATCTAATATTTGTTTTAAATAAGTTTTATTTAAAAAATTTAAAAGGATTTTTAAATTTAATTTGAATATATATTTTATAATGAATGTATCAAACACACTCATATATATGTATAGTGCAAGTATAAAATATAAGTAGTGTACATAGTTAATGTGTACATATATAGGTGTTGGGATTTACACCACAACAGACACATTATCCTTTTATATATGCCTTTGTAATCCGTAGTTTATTTTGAAATTATGTAAAATAACAATATATATATGGGTGTGTGTGTCTGTGTGTATGTATATATGTATGTATGTATGTGTTGCGTGTATATATAATTTACTTATCTTTACATGTATATAATATGTTATATGTATTTAAACTAATTGAAAATTTACTCATATTCAAATGACAATTAATTATATTTAAGTAACCAATTAAGAAGGAGAGGGAGAGGTGGAGGAGTTAGCTCCTTTCATTTACTCTTCCTTTAATGCTATTGAAAATAATTTTGAACACTCAAACACATCCTAATTTTGAATAATATGTTTTGAAATCTAAAACTAAAAATTATGAATCTTATATTAAATTAGGAAGGATTTGAAATTTAAATTTGTGATTTTACACAAAAGTCTATTTTATAAAGTTTGAGTTGAAATAACACATATAGTTATACACATATATGAATATATATATATATAAATAATTGCAAACAATATTTAAAATTTAAAATGATATGTACATTTTTAACATTGTGATTTAATATATGTTTTAAAATTAAAGTAACAAATTTAAATCTAACTTTATTTTAAGAAGGGTTCTAACAGTTTATGATTTTTTTCACAAAAGTCCACTTATGATTTTTAATTAAACAAATTTTAAACAAATGTAAACAACAACCAAATGAATTATATGCAAAAACAACAAATATGTGAAACAAGTATTCAATTTCCAAAGTAATTTCAAATAATTAACATATATAACTAATTTATGTTTGTGTATACAGTGAGTTACAAAATATATCAATTAATTAATATTAGTTTTCAATCCAAAATTGTTTATTTGTTATTTTAAAAATAATAATTTCTAAAACAATGACAAATAATATATCGGACAACTTAGGCACATATGAATTCATTATAAAATGAATTAGATCTAAACTATATAAGCAATATGAACATATGATCAAAAGAGATGTAGCATGTGTAGAATCTAATTATATCAACATAATAAACATATAATTAATTAAAATGTGGCATATGTAAGATCAAAACTGTATATTAACATGATGAATAAACAAGAAGATTAGATGTACCATGTATTGGATCCATACTATATTAAAATGGTGAACATATAATTAAAAAAATTAGAAATTACCTAAATAAGAAGCCAAAGTTTCACATCTTGAATGAAAAATAAAACCTCGATTCAATTGAATCAACTTTTGGATTTTGCAAGGATCTGGAGGCAAAAACCACCTAGAATAATTTTTTAATTTTAATTGAATTTCTTTTTGGGAATTTACTCCATAAAAGCATGAAATTTTGGCCATGGGTAAGAGAGAGGGGAAAGCATAGAAGAAAAATGAATTTTCAAGGGAACAGTTAATGAATGAATGAATGAAAGAGGTATTGTTTTAAGGAAACTTTGAAACCTTTTCAATTCATCCCTTTAAAACCTCCCCTCTTTAATTTCTCATTAAATTTCACTAAAACCTCTCCCCCTCATTATGCATGGTTGGCCATAAAAAAGGCAACATAAACCTCTCGAAAATCACTTAGTGATTAATCTATTTAAATCAAATTTAAATATTTTATTGATATCTCATATCACAATGTGCATATATGTAGCATTTATATACGCATTTTGTTAAATAATAATGGTATTCAAACAAATCAATAAAATAAATAATTAATATTTCATAAATATTAATTAACTTAATTAACTTTAAATGATTATAAATTAATTAAATCGTGTGGATTTTAACGATTCATCGTTATAGTTGTGCGTCTTAAAGGTGTAAATTCGATCAATAATTAATATCAAACAATTCAAATATTAATGTTCACATGTTACCTTAGCTTGTTATGACATTTTGGCTGAATTTACCACTTACACATCTTTTCAGTAAAACTCGGTTTTACTATTATAAGAGGTACACGGTAGGAACGAGTATTTATACTAATTCTCTTAGTCAACACTAATCACATTTGGACTTATAGAATTTGGTTTTGGTCAAAATTCCAATATCGTCCACATTCAACATGATTAGTCCAAACACAAAATCCTTTGTTTAGTAATAACGTTTATTATGAATTGTAATGCTCTGGCTAGAGACTTTGACCTGAGTTGACTACAGTTAACCATGATACTAACCTCATATAACCGAGGAGACAAAGATTAAATAGTGTTTCACTTTCAATGCTTCAACTCAGAGCCAACTATAGTTGTTCAATGAACGTCATGCCATGATTTAACTATAATCAACGTGGAGTGACCATATTGAGTTTAATGGTATTCTCAAGTCGAGAGAAATGTGTCATATCGTCACTTTAAGATTCTCCATTTGGCCTTAGTTATATTAACCAACAGAAAACTCTCGAGTGAGTCATCCATAGTTATCCGATCATTACTGCAAATAGGTCATTTGCTTTGGTTGTTTACGCCCTATTGCTTCGGTTCAAAAACTAGTCTGTTGCTTTGGTTGTTAACGGAAGCAAAGGAGATCATTTCCATCGCTTGTTGAACCGAAGCAATAGAGGTTAACAATCAAAGAAAAAGAGGTCATTTACTTTGGTGTTTCTTAACAACCGAAGCAAATGACCACTCATTTGCTTTAGTTGTTCATGATAATCGAAGAAAATGACCGCTCATATGCTTCAGTTGTCATGAACAACTGAAGCAAAAAATAATGATATCGTTTCAGCTTTTAAAACTTGAAATAGTATCAAATCACAATGACATTTTCATGTTAGATAGTTGTAATATAACAAAAAAAATTGATACATTAGCACACTAGATGTTCATACTTCAAATTACAATAATTTATACTCCAAAGTACCAAATATTCATAATGGGCACACTAGAATCAATGTTCATAATTCATAACATCATACACCAAAATAATATTACACACTAACATTAGTACACAGCTGGCACACTCATTGTTTCATACACCAAGACTCCTAGTTGCTTGCTGGTGACCAAGCTCCAAATATTACACTCTAAGTCAAACGCAACTTGCTCTTGTCTGAATACCATGCACCAAAACCACATTACCTAGCAACAAATAAACATCTCCATGCACCAAAATCGAGTCTGCATGCATCAAAAATCGATCTATGTTTTCTGAATTGAATCACCATGCAGTAATCCTGAATTGTCTCTTTGCAAAATATGATTCCAATAATGTTATTCCAAGTACTTCATGTGTGAGGAAAACTGACTAGAAGAACTATTGTATTTGTATATTTATCAAAAATATACATGCAATGTACACTGATTTACAATGTATTTATAGGCATGATTCATTTGTTATATGGGCCAAATACATGCCGAGTACGTAAACCATATCCGCTTCAGTATATTAGATACCGGTTCACTTGTTTACCGATATTCATTTGTTATCTCTAATACCCCCCCAAACCCAACTAGGGTTAGGGTTTACGACTATTTTCTTAAATATGCTGCCAATGCTTCAATCCTTCAAATTTCTACTTTAATCTTCATAATCCTACTCTGAGCATGGTTTTGCTGATGATCTCAAGCACTAATTGAGTGATTCAACTTGATTCATGATGATGATAGCATCGAAGTGTTTAGTTCAAGCTTTGACACTGCAAAATCTGGTTTTAATCAGGTTTTGTAGTGGTAACAACTCTCTGATGATGATCTGGAGGTTGAATCTGAAACTTTTAGCTGACTGGTAAATTGTTCCTTGCTTCTTCAACTTTTAGATCTTTCTATAATCGAAGAAAATTATTCTTTGATAGAGGCTTTGTGAGTATGTTAGTCCTTTGGTAGGTTGCTGGTACATGATTTACATTGAGATTACCATTTATGACTTGCTCTCTGACAAAGTATAAGTCTAACTTCATGTGTTTTATTTTTGAGTGTAATACTGGGTTAGCCGTAAGCACAATAGTGCTCATGTTATCACACCAAATTGTAGCTTTATTATGTGTTTTGATTTCAGCTTACTTAATAATGATTCAATCCATATAGTTTCTGTAGTAGTACTAGCGACACTTCTGTATTATGCTTCAGTGCTAGATCTAGAAATTGTTGCTTGTTTCTTTAAGCACCAGAAAACTGGATTTTGACCTAAAAATATACAACAACCTGTTGTAGATCTTCTATCATCCATGTTTGTTGTCTAGTCTGCATCGGCATATGCTATGATGTTGATTGATTTGCTTGATTATAGAGTTAGACCATTATTCAATGTTCCATTTAAAAATATCTCAAAATTCTTTTAACAACTTTCCGGTGTTCATCTAGTGGATTGCATGAATTGACTTGCCTTATTTACACTGAATGAAATCTCTGGTCTAGTGATAGTTGCATATTGCAGAGCTCCCATTATACTCTTATATTGTTTGACATTTGATATCGGTTCTCCTTTATTTCTGGATAAGTGTAGATTACTCATCATAGGAGTGGGTAGTGCATTTGCATTTTCCATTTTGGCCCTCATGAGGAGTTCAGTGATGTACTTCTTTTGGCTTAGCTGAATTTTTGTGGTTGAAACTCTGTTCACTTCAATCCCCAGAAAATAATTCAGATTGCCAAGGTCTTTAATAGAGAATTCTTTGTTCAATTGCTTTGTGATGTTGTTGATTTCCAATTCACTACTTCCTATAATTAGGAAGTCATCAACATATATTAGTATATATGTAACTTCATTATTATTAAATTTAGTGAATCGAAAATTCTCTGATTTGGTTGAAGTGTAGCCCATTTTGACCAAGGTTAACTTTATTTTGTCAAAAAAAATGCTTGGTCCTTGCTTCAGTCCATAAATTGCTTTATTTGGCTTGCACACAAGTTTTTCTGCGCTATTTTTTTTAACCCAGTTGGCTGCTCCATGTATACTCCCTCCTGTAAGTCACCATTCAAAAAAGCATTATTTACATCAAGTTGTCTTATGATCCAATTTATGTGCAAGGCAATTGTAAGTATTATTCTAACCGATGTTGGTTTCACAATAGGTGAGAATATTTCATTGAAATCAAACCCGTTTTGTTGTGAATGCCCTTTTGCCATCAATGTTGCCTTGTACTCAGAAATTGAACCATCAGGATTTCTCTTTAACCTATAGGTCCACTTGCATCTTATAATCTTTTTAACTTTTGGTAAATAAATAAGATTCCAAGTTTTGTTTCTTAACAATGCCTCATATTCTTCATTCATGGCAACTTTTCACTTTTCACTTTGAATTGATTGATAAAAAGTACTTGGCTCTTCATTTTCCATGATTGTATTGTATATTTTTGGCTTGAATATTTCCCTTTTTGCTTTTGTAAACATTTGATGACTAGTATTTTCTAGAATGATTTGTTGAGCAGTTTTAGGGATGATTTGTTGAGTAGTGTTGCTAGTTGAGGTTTCCCGTTGATCAATAGGTAATTCCGGATTACTTATTGGTTGACTGGATTTAGATTGGCTGCTGCCATGTTGTGTGCTTTGATGTGGACATTCATAATTGTCCCTTTCATCATCACCTGCTCTTGAATTGGGTGTGAATTATTGAGGTGTGGCACTTCTTGATTAGTTTCAGTAGCCGTTTGCTCCATCAAGTTAGGTAATTATGGTATAGAAAACTTTACATTGTATATTTTTTGTAAAGTCTTTATATTTGTTTTACTGAATGGATTTGCTCATTAAATACCACATGTCTTGATACAAATATTTTTCCATTATTATCTATGCATTTGTAACCCTTCTTATTTGCTGCATATCCTAAGAAAGTGCATGGTAATGACCTAAAATTCAATTTGTGAGCATTGTATGGCCTTAGACAAGGATAACATAGACATCCAAAAACTTTTAAGCTATGATAATCTGGTTTGACACCAAATAAAACTTCCATGGGACTTTTAAACTGCAAAACTTTTGTTGGCAATCTATTTATTTAGTATACACTAGTAGCAAATGCATCAGGCCAAAAAATATATGGTAAAGAGGCCTGAGCTAGTAGTGTACAACCAGTTTCAACAATGTATCTATGTTTTCTTTCTATCAATCCATTTTGTTCAGAAGTATAAGGATAAATTATTCTGTGAATAATTCCTTTGTTTTGAAAATATTCTTTTAGTGGATAAAATTCAGTTCCACCATCAGTTTGCAAAATCTTTACATGGAATTCTGTTTGTTTTTCAGCTAAATTGATAAACCGAATCATTGCATTATAAGTTTATGATTTTGAATTTAAAAAATAAATCCACACATGTCTAGAAAAGGCATCTTTGAATGAAATGTAATATTTAAATCCATAGTCGGTGTTGATTGGTGCAGGACCCCATAAATCAGAAGCAACCAACTCTAGTGGTTTAGTTTAAATAGTTGTAGAGTATAAAAAAGAAAGTTTGTGACTCTTGCCCTTTTGGCAGTATGTGCACACATATGGCATGCGAACATTTTTAAAAGAAATACTATTATTATTCAACACTTGTTTTCCAATGTTTGCATTAGCATGCTCAAATCTGCAATGCCACATATCAAAATTCCTCCAGTTGCTTGCTTGAGTAATTTCAGAATTGTTACACCATTTATCTCTACACTCTTGATTTCTTGCATTGTCAACATTAAATCTATACAGGCCTCTACACTCTTTACCCTGCAAAATAACTTCATTAGTCAGAATGACTTTAACTAAACAATGATTACGGTAAAATTAAAATACACATAATTGCCCTTAGCAAATTGTGAGACACAAAGCAATTTTTTTGTGATTAAAGGTACTCTCAAAAGATTATTGAGATAAAGTTTTCTTGCACCTTTAATGCAAGCACTACCAGTATGTGTAACGTTAATAGCCTTACCATTTCTCATGTGAATACATTGCTTACCTTTGTACTCTTGATTGCTAGATTTCCAAGATTATTGGTTACATGATTGGTTGCCCTGAGTCTAGAAACCAACTTTCATCTTGAATATCCTCTATTTTGGTAGTGTTTTCTTTTTGGCTTTTTACATCATGCGGAATGTTGACCATATTTGCACTTTGATAGTTTTCTTGACTTTTGCTTCCTTGTTAGGCTGGAGTATAGTTGGCATCAAATCTTCAATAACATTTGCACTATGACCATAGTTTTCACAAATTTGGCACTCAATCTATTGTTATTGTTGTTATACCATCTGCCACCTCTGCCTTTGGCTCTGTTTGATGGTCCACCCTCTGATTTTTGTTGCTATATCCTTTTTCTTGATTTCTTGATGCATAGTTGGCTGAAAATTATTGAATGATTGGTTTCTTTTGCTCTATTCTTCCTTCATAAGAAAAAATAATAGAGCGAACATGTTCAATAGATGATGTTTTCTCTTTAGACGATATTACTTCCACAACTACTTCACATTCATCATCTAGACCACTTAAGATTAACAACACTTGCTCTGCATCAGATTCTTTATGACCTGCTGTAGCCAGTTGATCACACAGTGTCTTGATTTTGGTTAGGTATTCTCTCATATTCACGCCATCTTTTATTAAGCTTTGCAGTTTTGTTTTGTAGTGCAAGACTCTTGCAACATATTGAGTGTTAAATGCTTGCTCTATTGATTGCTAAATTTCATGAGATGACTTACACCCTATAAGTTATGGAAAAATGCTGGCACTAATAGAAGATAATAGCCAAGAACTGATGAAACCGTCTTGTTTTTGGTGATTTGTGTAATGTTTATTGATTACCAATTTTTCTTCACTACCGGTGATATATTTTGGTGGTGTATCAGTGTTCCAAGAACATACTCTTCAATATCAAATCCTCTAATGGTAGTTTCTATTTGAAATTTCCATAGTAGATAATTTGATTCATCTAGCTGAATGGTAATTAACTGATTTTGTGGTTTAATAATTGTTTTCAACAGATCTTGAGTGGCAGATTATTGAGATATTACAGTTCTTGAATTATTGGGAGAATTTGGTGCATCATTATTATTGTTTTCAACCATATTGATGAGGAAATATGAGAAATATGAAGTAATGATCAGATGAAGAACTTTATGTTCTGAGATTAGAAGAAAGATGGTGCAATCTGAGGGATCTGATGATGATTCTTTTTTCTGATGGAGATCTCTAGGCGTGGCACTGTGATGAAAAATAGGACGGGCTCAAGAAAACAGAGAAAGTTTGCAGCTCTTTGTCAAGAACTGCAAATTCAGTGGTTAGTGAAATTTGGAAAGATGGTTTGAGGGAAGGAATGCTTCTTCGATGATGATGATACTATGAGAAGAGCAACAATGCAGCCACCTTCAGATGATGACAGTTTTTTGATGAGGCTTTGGTGCGTCACGCTTCCAATGATAACCGTTAGGTTTAGAGTTGCTCTGATACCATGTGAGAAAAGCTGACTGAAAGAAGTATTATATTTGTATATTTATCAAAACTGTACACACGATGTACATTGATTTACAATGTATTTATAGGCATGATTCATTTGTTATATGGACCGAATACATGGCGAGTACAAAACCATATCTTCTTTAGTATATTACATACGGGTTCACTTGTTTACTGATATTCATTTGTTATCCCTAATATCATGTATAGTTATTCAGTATTACTTTCAGATCTTAATAATTTAGAATCCAAAGACCTCGTGTCAATTCTAAGTTCTGACTATAAGTACAACACAATAAAACTCATTTTGAAATGGAATCAAAAATTTGGTTCATGACTGTAAGTACAACACCAACGAAATCATTTTGAACTGGAAATTGCACATATACCTATAAACTCGATGTAAGTAAATAATCTTCAAGATCCATGGAAAATACTGTTATACTATTCTTGAACCCTTTTTTCTCCACTTCTTTTGTAGTGTCTACATGAATAGTCTCATTTAAAATTCCTTAAAAATAATACAAATATTTTATACTTATTTAGAAGTTGTTTTATGCATGAAAGAATTGTAAACTGCCGTAGCCAAAAGGGTATTATAAATTATCAGATAGCATAAAAGAATGAAAATTATCCAACCTTTCAGTTCTGCAAGGTGCTCCTACGTTTTTTTGAAAATGGGTTAAGATGGGTGAGCCTATCAGCTATTACAAATAAACCGGCCTGCTAGGGTTAAATACCCATTCGCCTTTAACACCAAAACAACTAAAACCCTAGCCGAAACATTTATTCTCAGAGAAAATAAAATAATGGCGACGATCTCGTCCCCATGCCCCTTCCTCGCCAAAAATCAAACAGCTCTTTGATGAAGTATTTGATGCTTGATTATTCTGAGCTCCAATACTACTATGCTCGATCATGGTGGTTCCCAGACTTTTGTAGTCTCATTAAATCTGTTCTCAGAGTTCCTCGAGGCAGATCTGTTAGTGAAAATAGTAGATATGTCCTCTGTATCGAAGAAATTCCTTGATTTTCCATAAAGGGTGTTGCTTTCCTTTTGATCTTCACTTTTGTTGATAAAGGCGCTCCCTTTTTGGTTCCAATTGATGTTTTTGTTGTTGTTTTGGTTCTTTGATTCATCCAGAAGCTCAAAATTGCAGTGCAGCTTGCTGCTTTCATTTTCGTTAGCAATCCAGTGGTCTGCTTTCGCCCTTTTCCCACATAGATAAGTGATAAATATTACTGTTGAGCTTACTGATGTAATTATGTTTTCCAATTCTTTGCAAGTTGTGTTCTGAATGCTTTTTTTATACAGGGGGGGGCTTCTGCTTCATTGATTCCTTGCTTGAAGCGCGGTAGCTCCTGCTAATATCAGGTAGCACAATATTAGTAAAATTAACTTGATTGTGATTAAATGAGTAGTTATTTAAAATTGGGCCCTGTTTTCTTCCCTTGTAGGAGTCGCTCCTGGTATTAGATCTGGAAAGGCTGCCTCCTGCAAATGAGCTAATGAGGTTGCTAGCTTCCCTCCTCGAAGAACCGTGAGACCAAAGATTATTAGTCTGAAAATGACTACCCTGGGAAATGTCATTATTGAATTTCCCACTCTATAAGTATGATTCCACTCTGATTTTGAATTCATCTTGGTCATTTGCATCTGAGTAAAGATGACAAGATGGCGAATTATTTTTGCTTGCTTTGTGATTTAAAATGTGAGATTCTGATTCTATGTATTTCCATATTTGAATGGCATATGTTTCCTTTTTTGAATGCAGCCTAGCCTTGTTGAATTCATTTGATTTAATTTTGAAGCTTTTCTGAATATATTGAATATTGTCTTTGAGGTTTTGCAATGGAATGCTTTGACTAAAATTGAGCCTGTTTTTAGTAATGAACCAGATGTGCCTTGAGTAATTGCAGTCAAAAAATAAGCGTTCAGCAGTTTCATTTTCTATTTTGCAAAAGAGACATTTGATTTCATTGTTTTTGCTCCATTTTTTACATCTGTCTCTGGTTGGCAATCTGTTTAGCAGTGCAAAATAGGCACAATGTGCCATCTTTGGCCAATTAGCCTTATTCCAAATAGTAGTGCACCAATCCATTTCTGTTTCAAAACCTTTTATATATTCCTAAGTAGATTTAAAGGAGAATTTATCTTTTTTTGAAACCTTCCATCTCCAGCAGTCTTTAGCTACACTTGAATCAATTTCAAAGTTTTCTATGGCTCTTTTGAATATTGAGCTAGCTGGATGTAGGCTTGCATTCCAAGTGTGGTTTTGAATGATGCTATCCACTTTTAAATTAACTCCCCCAAAGTAAAAAAGATTAGACCAGCCTAGTAAACTTATAAAGTTTTGCCATTGATCCAAGGATCAAACCAGAGGCTGGTACTTTTTCCATCTTTAAAGTTTCTTTCCAATAAATTTATGCCATTATTTCAGCTCTTTATAATGCTTTTCCAAGAGTGAGAATTGTGGTTTTCAACTGACTTGGTCCAGAATTTTTGTTTTTGACATATTTACTTTTCATCCACTTTGACCATAAAGATCTACCTTCAACAAATCTCCAAAAACGTTTCATATTGCAGGCTTCTTTTAAATCTTTGATACTTCTTAAACCCAATCCTCCTGCCTTTTTTGGTTTGCAAACTGTATCCCATGAGACTTTATGGATTTTTTCCTTTCTAAATGAAATTGGCACACATTTTTTCTATTTTGCGAATTGCTGATTCCGGAATATTGTGAGTCTGAATCCAATACATTGTGATAGCCGTGATGACAGTGTGTGTGAGTTCTAGTCTTCCAGCAATAGATAATAATCTACTTGACCAGTTTTTTAATTTTCCTTGAATGATGTCAATAAGTCTAGAGCAATCCTTGGCTGCAATTTGATTTGTACTGGGTGGAAGACCCAAGTATTTAACAGGCAGTTGGCCTTCTTGAATTTTTAGAATTTGAAGAATTTCCCCTTTGTTTACACATTTTTTACTAAAATAAGCTTTGCTTTTACTCTCATTGATTTAAAGACCTACAAAATCTTTTAAATACTCAAAAGTTTTAACTATAGATTGAGCACTGTTAGAATCTGCATTCATAAATAAAAGCAAATCATCAGCATATAGTAAATGAGTAATACTAGGGAAATATCTATTAACTGGTCTGAGATTGCCTTTTATTTGTTCCAATTCCATTTGGAGAGATAAATACTCCATAGCAATTGTGAATAGATAGGGGAGAGAGGATTACCTTGTATAATCCCCCTATTACTATTAATAAACCCACAAGGTGATCCATTGATTAATATGGAAAAGGAGGCAGTATCTATACATTCTTTAACTAAATTACAAAAAATTTCATGAAAACCCATTTGTCTCATCATGTGGATAATAAAATGTCTGTTAATTTTATCAAAAGCTTTGTGGATGTCTATTTTAATGCAAACTTTATTCTTACAGCCCCTGTTAAAGTTTCTGATTATCTCATGAGCCAAAAGAGTATTTTCAATAATGTATCTACCCGGGATGAAAGCACATTGATTTTCAGAAATCAAATATTTTAAAAATATTTTTATTCTATTACTTAAAAAATTAGCAATAATTTTGTAAACAAAATTACAGCAGGCAATAGGCCTGTAATCCCCTAGACCCAAAGGAATTTTTACCTTAGGTATTAATATAATAAAAGTATGATTTATGCTTTTTAGAAGCTTACCAGATGTAAAAAATTCCTTGACAGCATCATAAATGTTAGTTTTAATATCCTCTTAGTGAGTCTTGTAAAATTTTGCCCCAAACCCATCAGGGTCTGGGCTTTTATCTATATTTGAACCAAAAACAATTTTTTTTATTTCATCCATAGCAACATGGGCAAGAAGAATATCATTGCTGTTTTCATTAAGTAAAAATTTTGTTTCAATACTTGGGAAATCCTTCTTATAAGAATTAGAATTGTAAAGATCAGAAAAGTACTTGATAGCCATTTGCTCTACATGAGAGACATCATTCAAGGTAACCCCATTATTATCTAGTAATTTTCCTATGTCATTGATTTTTTTTTCTATAAGACATCCTGGCATAGAAAAATTTACTAGATTCATCACCTTTAGTAAGCCAATCTACCTTGGCTTTCTGTCTCATGTTGATAGCTTGCACATGCAAACTCTTACTTAATTTATCCTGGTTTTGAAAAAATTGATTGGCCATAGATTTGTCTGAGCTATCAAAATCAATAATGTTTTGGAGAGACTCACATTCTTTTCTAATGAGCTTAATATCATCTCTATTCTTGTTTTTGTTCCATGTTTTCAAATTTTATTTGATATTCTATAATATGCTTTTAAAATTATTTTGTGCAGAACAATGTTTATAAATGAGTATATTGTTCCTAACAGTATCCATATAACCCTTATCATATGTCCACCCATTAACAAACCTAAAAGGGATATTTTTCCTAGTATTAAGAGTACCAGAGAAAATAATTTGTAGGTGGGTATGATCACTAGTGGCTTAAGGAAGAGTAGAACATTGGAAATTTGAAAATGCATTATCAAACAGATGATTAATAAGAATTCTGTCGAGTTTACAGTGGATATTTCTATATTCACCAGATTTCCAAGTGTATTGATTCCCACTAATTGTGGGTTCAATTAAACCTGTTTTAAGCAGAAAATTATTAAAAAATTCTAGTTTACTAAATGAAATGGGAACACCACCTCTCTTTTCAAGAGTGGAAAACAGTATTAAAGTCCCCTATAATGATCCAAGGTTTTAACATGTTATAGTTTAAAGTCTCAAGATCATTCCAAAGAAAATTTCTTTCTTTTTCACTATTTGAAGCATAGACAAAAGTGATTTCTATTTGAAATCCACCTTATTTATGAATTTACAGTGAATAAATTGAAAGTTTAGAAAATGATGACTGAGACTCCAAATATTTGGGTCCCAAATAACCATTATTCCACCATTACCCCCCATAATATTGTTATTAACAACACCCCATTCTTTAAAATAGCTAGCATGTAAATGAAAGATTTTTGAATCCTCCGGTTTGTGTTCAAGAATACCTACTATATTTGGTCTGTTTGTGAGAATTAGATTGGTTAGATCTAATTTTCTTTTGGGAGAGTTTAAACCTCTAACATTCCAAGTAATAATTGACATTATAAAGATATTTAATTATAAAGGATATACTAAGGATATCACTGCTTTCATATAGAAAGACTGGGGTTGAATTCCTCCAGCTTTTCTTTGCCCCTTTTCTCTTCTAGATAATTTGAACTTTTGTGCCTTTTTCTTTTTAGTGATTTTCTGTCTTGGATTTTTAGATGTTCAGACCACCTTGGATTTCTCATAATATATTTTTCCTAGAATTCATCCTTTTCCCATTTTTCTTCATTATCCTGAGATAATATTTCCTACAGGTTTTTAATTTTGTTTTTCTTCCTTTCTTTTTTTCTCTTCTTTGCTGTAGAAAAGGAATTTGGAATCGGTTTCATGGCTTTTTGAACTAAACTCTTCTGAAATGCTTTTGTGTAAGCTGTTTGAATTTGAGATATGTTTAGAGCATTCTTTTCTGCCAGCAGTTTTGGTGGATATTTCATTTGTACCTAAGCTTCCTTCCATAATTTCATCATCTTTTTCATTAGTATCATCAACAGGGGAGTGCTGTGCACCATGATCCATTCTTGATTTCTTAACTGTAAAAGAAGTAACATTTCCAATTAGCTGCATTTGATTTGGGTTTTCATCTGTATTTTCTGACATTATTTGGTCTGGTAATTCCTAAATTCGGGGATTAACCAATTGTTTGGAAACATCAAGATCATTCATATTTGTAACCAGTTCCTTTGTGCAACCTTTATTATTAATATTTTCAAAGAACTTGATTTTCCCTGTTAGAGAACTTTCAGGAGCACAAGCTTCTTGAATCTCATCATGCTGGTTGCCATTAAAAACTGGTTCTTTGATGGTTTCTTAGTTTTGTTCTATAACAGATATCTTTTCTTTATTGCTTAAAGATTCTTTCTATCTTTCTTTCCAGATCTTTTTAGTTGTATAGTTTTCAGTTGAATATCCAAAACATGTACACTTTGTACACATTGGCCGGATCCATTCGTAATCTTCTGAACTATAATTTCTCCATCATGCATTGTTATATATGCTTCTTCAGGAAGCTCTGCATTTGCTTTGATTTCAACGAGAATTCTTGCATAACTTAATCTTGTTTCTTTTGCTGTTGGTTCATCAAGTTTTAAAGGATCCCATACTACACTTGCTATAGCCCCAAATGCTTCTTTATCCCACAATTTTAAACTTAATTCAGGCAGCCAAATCCAAACTGGTATGGTGGATAGCAGATTTTTGTCAAATGCAATTTTGTTGCTCCATTTTTTCAAAATGATTAATTTTCCACTAATAAAATAAGGTCCTCCATTGATTGTTTTTTCACAATCACTTTCAACTGCAAATTTAATAATAAAAAATCCATTGTTTCTTGTGAAGTTTTCGAAATTACCCGTGGGATTCCATGTTCTTTGCAAAAATGCTTTAAAATGATGATAAAAAGGCCTACTACCATAAACATAAGCTATCACCGAGCAGCCCCGCTTGGTCTCTGTTCTTCTACTAACCCCTTCTTTCATAACAACCATTTTCTTGTTATTAATGGTTATAGGTGCTTGGTATTTCAAATCAAATTCATGACTAAAACCACCCTCTCTAATCAAATCTGCCCAAGAAGATGCTTTATGCGAGAAAGACCCTTTACTGAAACCCTGATTTGCAACTGCACCATTGATTTCTTGATTATTCTGTAATGTTGCTGTAGATTTGGAGATGCTATAAGAATTTTGATTTGAATTGAACTTGGAATTGTTGATCCTTGCATCTCTGTAACCATTATTATACGATTGCGGTGGAATTTTAGTACGGTATTGAGCTGGATTTGATTGGTGAAGGATTTTTTCCCTATTCCGGCGGTTCCTGACTAGTTGGAACCCCTCACTGTCGATTTCAGGTTGCAACTCCCTGAGGATTGAAGAAGAAGGGGGGGATGAGAGGAGGAGGCTCGGGTGTGATAGACTTAATGGCCTTAGAATTCTGATTAGAGCAGCTCGCCATTAGGATAGTTTCTTTAGGTGCTCCTACTTTGATCTGGTGGGAAAAGGAACAAAATCATATCAAAAACATGTAACAAAAATATTAATGAGAAAACAAATGCAAAGAAAAATGTATCGAGTCTCAAGATTGCTAGTGAATATACCCATCATCACCTATAATCAACCAAACCGTTCACTTATACGAAGCATTGGCTGTAAAGTAAAATTTGTAACACTGCAAATGATTGGACAAAGGTTAGAAACTAGAAACTTATATATACTTATAGGTACACACTCTAGCAACCACATGCACAGTTTTCCCCCTATCACATCAAGCCTTGCCTTATCTCTCCAAGTGTCGACATCATCTCATCTCTTGTATGTGGTATGCTGCATACTTCACCATTTGCCTGTCTTCACTATCTACAATTATTTCATGCACTACATGCCCATGCACTTTTTTGTCATACACTGCATACTTTAGTTTATTGTTCACGTATTATCTTAGAGTTTCATTACTTGCTTCAAAACCTCTAGTTGATAAATATATTCCAATACCATGTATATTAGTTACTATACATTGCCAATATTAAATGTTTTATCCTTGAATTATGCTAATAAATCATTTCCAGTAAAAGATACAAATTCTCCAAATAAATACAACTTAAAAATGTATCAATTTAAATAGAATTTGGTAAGTACATAAATGTGTAATGAAAACTGAATTTGAGATTAGAAAAACTAAAACAAACTATCATAACTTCTAAACTAATTTTAGATCTTTCCCGGGCAACTTATACTATAAGGTACACAGTGATTTCCGACGGCTTCCACCCATCGGAGACCGTCGAGAGCCGTTGGAAATTCCGTCGAAATACAGAATACGGATTTCGCCCATTTCCAACGGAATCGACTAAGATGTTTCGACGGCGTCCGACGGCTTTTTCGATGGCTGTTCCGATGTTTTTTCCGACGATATAGACGTCAACATGACTTGAAAACTCGCCAGAGAACCGTCGAAAGCCGTCGGAATATTCGATCGGTAAATCATCGGAGCCATCGGTAATCGTCGAAGTTTTCCATTGGGAGCCGTCGGAAGCCATCGGTAAAGTTTTTCGACCTATATGAGATTCCTCGAAACAATTTCAATATCCACCCCCTCCTCCGAATGTACGGGATTAGGTGCTATAAGTTTTCCATGACGATCTCATACCAAATAATTCGGTTCGAAACCATATTGACCCAAATGAACTATCATCATATCTGGTATCAAATGCTTCAATAATTTGCACCTACTACATAGACAATGAACTTCTTCGTTGTTCCCATTATTACTTAAAGCGAATTCAATAAAGACGTGCACACCATTTTGAATCTGCTCACTTATTGAGCCTCTAATTTCTCTTCTCCATTGGTACATCCAGCTCCGATCGATAAAATAATTGATCATTTTTCCTACTTTAAAACATAAAAATGTATTAATCGTTTACATATTGACATTTTATTTTTCAATCAAATCATACATTTAAATTTTCGCAAATATATAATATTTTATTTAATTTTACTTTCAAACAGATTTACACAAATTATATGAATATAATCTACAATTTTTAGGTTATTGGTTTAAAATTTTGATGGTTGGTCATCCTACTTCCCATTACAAACATAGTAGTAATTATATTTTGTAAATCAATTCATTTTAAACGATTCAGCAAAATTTCGGTGACACTTCCCCTTTATTCCATGTATCGTACATATGCGTGTACACAGGAAACAAAACGAAAGTGTTGTCGAAATTTTGTGAACCATTTAAAATGGAATGATTTGCAAAATATAATTGCTTTATTGTGTTTGTAACTTGTCCAATACAAGGACAAAACCGACAAATATAGTATCGGATGAATATAAATGTATGTTCTGTGATAAAAACAAATAACCATATAACGATCATATACAATACTTGTCAGACGGGATCAAAAACTATCTAAGGAATTTATAAAAAGCAAAGCATATTATACAACAATTTTTACAATAATTTATTTACATTCTAAGAAACGCATACACTAAATCGTCGTTTTCGTCATCTTAAAAATGCATACACTAAATCTTGAGCATCGACTTTAATCAATCCAAACTAGCTTTAATGCACGTATGCACTGATTAATCAACACATATACACCAATTAACGCACATATACACTAAACAGATTATTTTTCTCAACATTTAAATGATAAAAAATTATAATAACAACCTAATTATTATTCAGTAGGGTATAACAAACTATTAATACGGTATTATAAACAACTATAATAACAAATTACTCTAATTTACAAAATCAAAATTAAATAAGATTTATAAATTAAACCTTCTTGCAGAGAAATAGCCAACAGAAAGAGTTGAAAATTGAAGATGGAGACTTGCTGATTGCGTGGAGCCTTGCTGACGGCGCGGAGGAGGTGTTGGAGGAGGTGAAGAAGGATATTTGGGGTGGAAGATAATGAAGAAAACTGTCGGTCTGGGGCTAAGATATTCCGACGGTGAGATGGCTTTCGACGACCGCCGATGGCTGTATTTGCGATGGCATCCAACGGCTGTCATTGGCTAATTATTTTATTTTCATTTATGCCACAACAATTGCTTACCGTCGGCAGTCGTCGCAAAAAAATCGACGAGCCGTCGGCGTCCGTCGAAAATGAACGTCGCAATAAACAGTGTTTCTAGTAGTGTTATAATATTTTAGAAAAGGTTTAAAATAAAAAACAATTTCTCGTAAAGGGATAAAAAAGCATTCAAATATGTATATATATGTGTGTGCCTATGTATGCATATAAAATGAAAATTATTAAAATAAAAAAGAGGATAGCGTTGATGAGCTTCTCACGTTTTATAATAAGGAATCAGATAACTGATATTTCTTCCTGGATATAATACCACAATTCAGTGTAAATTAATTTTAAATAATGCAACCAAAAAATGCTAATAGAAGCATTAATTGATAATTAGCAAGTTATCATTGCTTGCATTGCTCTTTCCATGTTCTAGCTTATCCTTAGACTACGCAGCATATTTGTCAGCCTTCCATGTGTGCATGTCCACTCTACATACATGGTCGCACTATTGCACTGCGTTCTCATCCCATTTGGTGTAGCAAATAGAGTTGCAGCCTTCATCGCTTCATTTGTTCACCTGGTCCACGACTTCAGCATTATTTACGGGATAAAATATTAATTTAGGCCAATTATGCAAAGTAATTGGGAAAGTAGACCGGTTTGTAAACTAATTACAAAAATATAAACTAATTACAAAAATATGTCAATTTTGACCTCATCTACGCCACCTGTACTGACGGCATTTCAAATTTCGCCAATACACGTTTTTATTGTAAAACGTAGGTAGCGGCATTTGAGATGCCACCTGTGTTTGGCATTTAAAATGTCGTCCAGTTGTGTAGCTGTTGTATTATCCAGCCTTCCTCTTTCATTTCTCAATCTACCCTCTTCTTACTCAAATCCTAAAAAAAACTCAAATACCCAAATCTCAAAGCTTTTCTCAAACTAAGGACTTTAGACTATAAATTATAGTTAAATTTTGATCGAAAGTAGATATAGTCGAGGAGCAACACCTATTTCTTCCTCTTGAACAATTTTGTTATGTTACTCTGTAAACCCTAATATTTTTTTGTGTTTCTATTATCAAATGTTGTTTGATAATTTCTGTAAGCAATAAAAAGTTGATTAATTAAAATGTACACTGGCTCCCAAGTGTGTACCAACGATTTATTATTTTGATGGTGAACTGGTTATCGACGAACTTAATTGTGGCAAATATGTTGGTGGGTCGTATAAACCGGCGAAAGTTTTGAAAAATTGTAATTTGGCGCAATTAAAAGAATCGATTTATAAAGTGACTAAGATAAAATATGATGAATTTGACATAGAGTTAGTGTGTATTTGGCCTATGGATTCAGGATCAAAAGTCATTAAAATAGTCGATGATGACAATGTGGAGCTAATTATTTCAGTGACATCAAAATCAATAGAGCTATTTGTTGGAAAAAGTAGGCGGTTGCAAGTAGAAGAACCCGTACGACCATAAGTATTTAACAGTGTAACCGAAGACTACTGTACAATGGTTGAGACAGTAAGTATTAGTCATGGAACTGCATATTTGAGTTTTAGTAATCCACCTATGACAACGATTTTCGGTCAACAACGATCCCTTTTTGGATATCCTCCGTGTATAAGTTATCAACAAGGTGTTCAGTATAACTATCCATATCCATGCCAAGGAAGTTTTACACATTTTTCTTGGAAGGTGAAACATTTATTTATAATTTTTATGTCATATTACAATGTAAGTTATGCAGCAGTTGAAATTTTTATCGTTCTATCTTCCTTACCGACCAACACCGTCAAGTAGTGCCGGACCATCAAATTGTCATATGCCTCCTTATATGTATCTAACTCCATCTGAGTTATATGATATAAGTTAGAGGTATTTGTTTAGAATAAGCTAACTTTGTTAGCTATTATTTTTGATACGGTGTTTAAATTAAAACTTATTTGTGAATTACATATTTTCCGCACATGATATTGCGACACAATCTATTGTCGAAGTGGAGAATGTAAACGTAACCGCAAACGAAGCAGATGTTGATATTGAAATGGACATGGTTGTAGGTGAAGATGTACATGACGATCCCCCTGTAAATAGTATGGATATAGTGAATATGATAGAGAATGACGTATCGTGGATCGGTAGTACGGAAGTGAACAATGATGCTTTGAACTATGATTTTGCGGTTGAAGACAATATTCCTGAAGACAGTGATGAGGTGGAAATGAAGCTACCTTGGATGATGATCTATGCAATGCACAAATAATGACTAGGCCAATTGTTGCACGTCTTGAGTTCAGCAATGAGTTATTTTCAACCGTTAGCGTTCAGAGTGTCTTTAAAGTTGGTATGATTTTCGAGACGAAAGCTAAATTGTTATAACTATTGAGCAAATGGTCAATTCTACATGCCGTATCTTTTAATCCTATAAAACAAATAAAACCAAATAAACTATCGTTTATAATACAGATGCCAACTGTCCATGGAGAATTCATGTTATTATTTCAAAAAAATCCAAGCGGAATTGGTGGATTATAAGGAAATATCTGAGCGATCACAAATGTGTTAACCCAACAGTGAACTCCACCCACAAGCAAGCGACTTCTAATTTTCTAGTATTGAAGATCTTACCTTTCGTGAAAGTCAATCTGAATATAACAGCTAGAACGATGCAATTATTGATGGAAGAACAATTGTTCGTGAAAATTAGTTATATGGAGGCTTGGAGAGCTTTGAGTAAGAAGATGGAAAGGATTTATGGTGATTGGGCAGTATCATATACCACTCTAAGACAATATTTTGTTAAAATTGCTAAAACGAACCCGGGAAGCGTTGGACATGTTACTACGGATGCATATGGAGTGTTTGATCGAGCTTTTTGGGCCTTTGGCCCTTGTATTGAAGGTTTTGTTTATTATCATCCATTGTTATGTATTGATGGCACACATTTGTACGGAAATACAAAGCGATAGTACTTGTAGCCATTGCTGTTGATGCGGATGACCATCTATACCCTTTTGCCTATGTAATTATAGAGTCAAAATCCGATGATAGTTGGGGGTGGTTTTTGCTTACATGCGGCGATTCATTCATAGTGTTAACAATCGACGAATTACCTTCATTTTTAATCGAATGAAAGGAACATCGATAGCATTGAAAACACAATGGGGTTCGCCTCATAAAACACTACTTCTGTGCTAGACATCTGAAGGCCAATTTTCAAACTGCAGGATTTAGGTAAAAACGACCGACGGGCCTTTTTTTATGCTGCATTATGTGCTATAGAGGAAGCTGGGTACAACAATATCCGAGAAGAAATCAAAACTATAAACAGTAAGGCACACAACTGGATATAAAGAAGTTTGGGAGAGAAAGATGAAAATTGGGCATTGTGTAAAGATGATGGCGGTCGATTTAATGTCATGACCACTAACTTTGTAGAAAGTTTCAATGGTGTACTTAAAGGAGCTCGGTCTTTACCTATTAAAGCTTTGGTTGCACGCGCCTTTTTTTAGGTCGGTTGATTATTTTTATCAAAGAAGAGAAGCAGCAGGAAAACTTACAATCCGTCTTACTCCGAAATGGATAGCAAAGATTGCCGATGGAGCTAATGAAGGAAGGCGTACAAGAATAATTCGCTTTAGTCAAGTTGAATGGCAAGTTTTGACCTATATCGGTGATGAATTCAAAGTAATGATCAACGGTAACACTTCATGTACTGTAACATACCACTATTAGAGCATTTATCTTGTACGCATTTTATGGCCGTTTGCTCAACAGTTTCTAATGGAGCTAATAGAGCCCATCATGACTTCGCTTTAACATGGTATTCAGCTGAGAAATACTTAGCCGCTTACACCGTCGAGTTTCATCCTATCCACCATAAACGCTATTGGAGTTTAAGCGATAATCAGTTGGTCTTACCTCCTATAGCTAAAAGGCAACCAGGACGTCCACGTTCTACTAGAATTAACGGTACGATGGACGAAATGCAGACTCCTAAAGGAAACAGGTGTAGAAAATGTGGTGTTGTGGGTCATAAGAAAAATCATTGTACTTCGGCAACGTAATGTTTTCATTTGAGTTTGGTTGTATTTTTAGATCGACTGTAATCAAATATATTAGATGATAATTGTTTATTTTATCAAATTTCGACATTTGAGTGTGGTTGTATTTGGAAAGTTGTATTATTTGGCTACTAAAATAAACCTGCTCTATGAGTACAGATAAAATGTGGTGGAGGCATTTGAAATGCCGCTAATGGACGGCATTTCAAACGCCGCTTCATTAAATACACATAAGGTGGAATTTGAAATGCAGCAAATTGGTGGCATATGAAATGCCGCTATGCTAGTGGCATTTGAAATGCCGATGTAGTGATTACTACATTAGGTGGATTCTCCATTACAAACATAAAAACACTACAATCAATATTACACTACACTCTCAAATTTTTTAGTTCGCGAGGAGTTTTCCTTTTTGATTCTCTTGGCTTCAGCATGAATTCCTCCTCTACAGGTGAAACTTCTTCACAGCCCTCATCTTGCATTCCTTCCATAGGGGTTGAGACGGCCCAACCAGATGCGTATGTTGGGAAGTTATTGCCCTGGAGCTTTTGTCCAAATCTTTCTTTCATCTTTGATACTTTCTCTTAGGTTCGAGGACCGGTGGGGCAGATGCAATGTCCTCAAATGGTGCGGTAGATGCAATGTCCTCAATAAGGGATGGCACTACAAGAGGAAGGGGAGCCGGAGGCGGGATTGGTCTTGACATCTTGTTCTTTGACCAACATGATCGTAGAATTTGTTTGAGCGAGAAGCATTTCGTCTCACTATTTTCCGAAACCTCCTCCACAAGCTCATCGACTATGTCCAACATATGATACATTACCATCTGCCTGCATATAATATATACCATTACTGATTTTATAACTACATTAAAAATTGTAAATTTAAATACATACCACGTTCTGTTCAAGCGGAGCTCTTGGAGTGTAAGGAGCAACATCTTGTTCAAGCAATTCCTCTCGTCTTCTTAATACGTAACGCCGAGTGATGTTCCAATACCAACTATTGTACTTCTTATCAGTCAACGTGATCCCATGCTCATCATCCACAACTAAGAAGCGGTTATTTCATAACTCTATCTTTGTTTCAAACTCATCTTCACTATATGGAAGAGTATAATATGGAGCAGGATACGGTAAGTGTTGGCGAAGATCAAACTGCCTCATCACTCTATTTGGAAGATGGTATGCAAGATCACCAAAGCAAAATATCATCAGTCTAGCCAGCCATAACTGCCTCGCCCCAGTGCATAAAGCTGGAAGTGCATGAAGCTTTGCCCTAGTGTATGGAGTCCACGTAACTGCGTTATAGTCCAGGACATCAATCTCGTTCTGGTAAAACGCCAAATTTCGTCTGGGAGTCAATTTGGTATTCTTTGGTCCAATCCACCTAAAATAGCAAAAATTTATATAAATTGATCAAAGTGTATAAGTTGATACAAATGTACAACCAACAATATTTTACCTCGATCCATATGGTTTTGAATTGTCGATTATAGGTCTTTTCATAGTTATACGGCCAACCAGAAGATACGTCCATGACCATAGCTACAAGAGTGTAAGTTGTATTTCATTAATGTTTACGACATGTACAAATATGAATTAATGAATAACTATGACCATACCCGAACTAGAGTCATACAACCACCGGCAGACCGTTATTGTACCAACGCCACTCTAGTAAGCTCCGCATAAGTGAAAGTCAGCACCGCACTGCCCCATGAATACTGTCGACAAGAATTGAAGTCTTCTAACAACGGGAGCCATTGAAGGGCCACTCGAGTCTTCGATCGGTCGCAAAAAAGACGTTGAGTGATGATGTGCAAAATAATAGCACGGGCACGCTGGGCGATCTGCACTGGAGAGGCACGACGGGGAATATCATCGGCCAACTGCTCCTTAAACCAAGTGGCCACTATCGACCCATTCCCCCATCTTACATCTTTTGGCGGAGCCAGGCCAAGCAATGGCTCACACAAATTCATATATTTACTTGGAAAATTTGGTTTTAGAATGGGATCCCCGTTAATCGATAATCCAAGCAACACAGCTACATCTTTTAATGTGATGGTCATCTCACCAACTCTGAGGTGAAATGTAGACGTCTCAGGTCTCCATCTATCGATCAAAGTTGTCCGAAGATTACGATCAAGCTGTGTATATCCCAACTTATGAATAACACCAAATCCGGCCCAATCTAAAAGTTCCAACACACCAGGATGGGCTGACCTGACAAGCTTTAAGATCGAAGAATAGTCAATGATCCGTCTAGGTCAACCGCCTGTCTAAAATTAAAACAAAATGCAAGATATTATGACATTTACTAACATATTGTCAAAATGCAAGATAAATTATATCAAAATGTACTTCCATCAAATCGTTTTTGCTTGTGCAGCGTTGAGCTTGTAAGTAGAGAACGTTATCACCAACCGATTCAGGTTCCATTTCTTCATATTCTACCACAATAACAAAACCAAATCAAATTTATTACATAAACAATCCTTATATACAATCAAGAACCAATCGAACAAATGTTCTACGTGCACAAACTACTTCATTGTAGTCTAGAAACACATATTTATACCTAAAAACTTATTTTTGTCTAAACCATAAAATCAAAAAAAATTAAATTTTAGATAAAAAGGAAGAATACAAACCTATAAGAGGCACTTGAGAGGATGAGGAAGTCGTTCTTCAATTTCTAGCCTGCTTTAACGAGTTTTTGAGTGAAAATATTGATTTTGGGGGACTTGGTGTTTTGGGCTCTATTGTATGGAGAGGGTAGATTGAGAATTGAAAGTGGGAGGCTGGAAAAAACAACAGTTACACAACTGGGCGACATTTGAAATGCCCCATAGAGGTGGCATCTCAAATATGTTGGAAATAAACTTGATTTTGTTAATCTAGATTTTTCCATATAGAAAATATCTAAAATCTAGAATATTTAGGAGATATTTATAGACTAATATATTTGAAATTGTATGAGAGAATATTTAGGAGATATGTATGGAGAACCGTTAGATTAAGATAATCTCCACCATTTATTTGAGATTTGAACTCCTATGAATAGAGGTGGATTCATTCATTTAGGAAGTAAGAAGAAATGTAAAAGAAAAGAGAAAAAAAATATAGTAAGAAAAAATATACGAACTTTTGTAATAAAGTTTAGTAATAAAGTTTTTCTCCTTATTAAAAAAATCATTTTTTTCAATCTCTTATCTATCTTCTTCTAAAATCAAATCTATTTGCTATTGAAGAAAACTTCCAACAAAGTGGTATCAGAGCTTGAAGATCCTCCTAAAAAGATGGCGAATAGCGGCATTCCCTTATAAGTCTCAATGCTCACCAAGACCAATTATGACAATTGGAGTCTAAGGACGATGATTCTCCTTGAAACACACGACGTATGGAAGATAGTCAAGAAAGGATACACCGAACAAGAGAATGAAGATAGTCAAACTCAAACTCAAAGGAATAGTTTGAGAGACTCAAGGATGAGAGACAAGAAGGCTCTCTGTCTAATCTATCAAGCATTAGATGACGATACTTTTGATAAGGTTTCAGGATCAAAGTCAGCCAACAAAGCATGGGAATAGCTTCGAACATCTTACAAAGGAGCGGATCAAGTAAAAAAAGTACGTCTTCAAACTTTAAGAGGAGAGTTTGAAACTTTGCATATGAAAGAAGGTGAACTTGTCTCTGATTACTTCTCAAGAGTTTAAGAACATATTATCGCCATCATCGAAGAGACAAAAAACTTGGAGGCCATGGCTATAGAGGAACTTCTCGGTTCATTGCAAGCTTATGAAAAAAAGAAAAAGAAAAAGGAAGAGAATGTGGAGCAAGTACTCAAGACACGAATTGATTCAAAAAAGGAAGAAAGCAATCGAAGTCAACAAAAACGAGGTTGTGGTCAACAATAAGTACGAAGTCATGGATATGAATACGTACGAGGTTGGAGACCCAATAACGACAACAACAATGACAACAACAACCAAAGAGGAGAAAAATCAACAAGAGGACGTGGAAGAGGAAATTCAAAGTCTAGGCATGATAAGTCACGCGTCATATGCTACAATGTGAAAAATTTGGACATTATTCTTCAGAATGTAGGGCTCCTAGCAACAATAAAGTTGAAGAGAAGACCAATTACGTTGAAGAAAGAAGTCAAGAAGATGGTACTTTGCTGCTAGCTTACCAGGAAAAGAAAGAGGAGTTAATCTCCAAAAGATTATGGGAGATTGTCGAAAATGGTTACGAATAGCCGAATTATTTGGAGATCATGTCGCAAATAGATAAGAAAGCTTTTGCAAAATTACGATGAAATGATCATTGTGCTCGTGTTGTGATAAGTGAGAACGTCGATGAAGTAGCGTATGGTCATATTTTTGAAGAAAGTTCCACAAAAGATTCGTGAAATTTGTTGAAAGAAGTATATGGAAAGAATGACACAACAATAATAGAAGAATACAATCCAATTGATGGGAAAGAGAAAAAGAAAGGTAGCAAGGATGAGAAAGATGCTGAAAAATTGCTGAAATTTGAGGAGTTGGAGAATGACAAATTGGAAGAAGAAGGAAAACGCATAAAGGATGAAAATGAAGAAAATAAAGTAAGTGAAGATAACATCGATGATGAAAAGTACGAAAGTAAAGTAGATGACAATGAAGAAGACATAAATCAAAAAGATGAAATTCAAGTGCTTGGAAGAAATTTGAAATATGAGCAAAAATATGAAGAAATGGAAATGAATAATGTTAAAGAAATGGAAATGGTCAAAGAAGAAGCCAAAGTTGCAAGCGATGAATTTCATGATCACGAAAACAAAGAGATGAGAAAAGCTTATATAATTTTGAACAAACCAATTTTTCAAGTAATGTTTTCTGAAATAACATGCAAAAGTGAAATTTGGAAACATACATAGAAATTGGATTGGTCAAAAACTACAAGAGCGAAGTTATGAAAGAATGCAAAGATAAAATATACGACTCATTCAAAATGAAAAACAATTTCTCATAAAGGGATAAAAAGCATTCAAATATGTATATATGTGTGCTCGTGTGTATGTATATACAACGAAGATGATTAAAAAAAGAGGATAGCGTTGATGAGCTCACGTTTTATAATAAGGTATCAGATAACTGATATTTCTCCATGTGGATATAATACCATTAAATTCTAACAGGCAATCATAATACCATTCAGTATAAATGAATTTTAACTAATGCAACCAAAAAATGCTAATAGAAGCATTAACTGCTATAATTAGCAATTTATCATTGCTTGCATTGCTCCTTCCATGTTCTAGCTTATCCCTAGACTGCCTTCTCATCCCATTTGGTGTAGCAAATAGAGTTGCAGCCTTCATCACTTCATTTGTTCACCAGGTCCACCACTTCAGCATTATTTACATCGTCGTACCAGCAGCTTCGCTCACGAATTGCAATACCATGATCCAGCACACTTCCAACACTGTCCACATGCGTTCATTTGCACTTTAGCTACAACAAGCTCCTTACTTCTGCTTCCTACATTCACTACCCACATTTGTGTTGCAGCCACTTTCTCCACATGCTCCAGCTTGCATACTCAATTGCACTGCAACAGCTCTCTCTACAGTACCCTGCTTTAGTAGCCTACATGCACTGTAGCTTCAAAGACAAACAAAATGAACCCTGAATGGAAGACTGGACATAGGCGGATCATTCATTAGTACATATTGTCGATACACTTCTCTTTAGCTCTGACTACTCTATTACCGGCTTTGGACTACAGACCTGATTTCCTACAACTTTGCCTACATCCCAGCATTGCAGCTTCACTTCTGATCAGCTCCACACATTTCTCAATTTTAGCACTTTAGATTTGCATACCTGATTCTGGTAACATCATCCAGTTTGTATCAATGCATTTTGCACCATTGTATCATTACATCTAGCCCGAGTGTACTGTACGTGTTATTGACCAACAACACTCTTAATATGTTCACGGTTTTTCCCTTCCAGCTTATTCTTCATTACAAGCCAGGTTCATGTCCATTCCATCTCAGTGCATGCTACAGCTTAGCGCATGCAGCATTTCAACCAACATTTAGCTTTCAAGCCATCTTCATGTCAAAGATCGGCAACCCTGTTGTGCTTTATTCAAGCTGCAAGCCCATGCATTCTATTCAACATGTTCGAGTCCTGTATAAAGATACACATTAGCCCAACATGTTCAAAGTTTCACTCTTAGGATATGTTCAAAGATTCATTTCTGCCAACATTCTCAAGCCCTGTAGTGCCAACAACACATCATTTATTTGCGCAACAAAATTTAGCTACTCCACTTCTATTTCTTTTATGACCATGAAGTAATTAAACTGCATTCTGGATATGTACTAGTTTGTAGATTACTTATAGAACCGTATATTTAAACCTGTCAAAATATGACCCATCCCATTTACCCAACTCATTTACCCTACTTATAAATTAGTTGGGTCAACCCATTTATGAATATTATTAAATAGATTATGGGTTGGGTTGACCCATCTTTAAAAGGGTTATAAATGGGTAACTCATTTATTAAAAACATTAAATTTTAATATAAATTTGAAAAATAAGAATTTTGAACATACATTGTAGTTTTCATGGAGACTAACAGTTGTACATAGAAAATAACAGGCTACCGCATCCCCTTATTTTAACTCTGCCTAGTGCAGAAGCCGTTATTTTTTTGTTCAGACTGCAATAACTTCTTCGTTCTAACTCGGAATCAGGCAAGACTTCGACCGATTAACTCCCACCGAAATTACGGACAATATGGAACACTCGGATACTTCATCGTGTGAACTCACACTGTAGTTCTCCAAGGGGACTGATAGTTGTACTTAGAAAATAATATGCTACTACATCCCCATATATGAACTCCGCCTAGTGCAGAAGCCGTTATTTTTTTTGTTTAGACTGCAATAACTTCTTTATGTTAACTTGAAATCAGGCGAGACTTTGACCGATTAACTCCCACCTAAATTACGAACAACATGAAACACTCGGATACTTCATCGTGTGAACGCACACAGTAGTTCTCCAAGGGGACTGACAGTTGTACTTAGAAAATAACAGGCTACCACATCCTCATATATGAACTCCGCCTAGTGCAGAAGCGACTATTTTTTTGTTTAGACTGCAATAACTTCTTCATATTAACTCGGAATCAGGCGAGACTTCGGCCGATTAGCTCCCACTTAAATTACGTACAGTACGGAATACTCGGATACTTCATCTTGTGAATGCACACCGTAGTTCTTCAAGGGGACTGACAATTGTACTTAGAAAATAACAGTCTACCACATCCTCATATTTGAACTCCGCCTAGTGCAGAAGCTGCTATTTTTTTGTTCAAACTGCAATAAATTCTGCGTTCTAACTCGGAATCAAGCGAGACTTCGACCGATTAACTCCCACCTAAATTACGGACAGAATGGAACACTCGTATACTTCATTGTGTGAACGCACACTGTAGTTTTCCAAGGGGACTGACAGTTGTACTTAGAAAATAACAAGCTACCACATCCTCGTATATGAACTCTGCCTAGTGCAGAAGCCGTTATTTTTTTTGTTCAGACTGCAACAACTTTTTCATATTAACTTAGAATCGGGAGAGACTTCGACCAATTAGCTCCCACCTAAATTACGGACAGTATGGAACACTCGGATACTTCATCTTGTGAACGCACACTGTAGTTCTCCAAGGGGATTGATAGTTGTACTTAGAAAATAACAGGCTACCACATCCCCATATTTGAACTCCGCCTAGTGCAGAAGCCGTTATTTTTTTTGTTCAGACTGCAATAACTTCTGCTTTCTAACTCGGAATCAAGCGAGACTTCGACCGATTAACTCCCACCTAAATTACGGACAGTATAGAACACTCGGATACTTCATTGTGGGAATGGACATTGTACTCCTCCAAGGGGACTGACAGTTGTATGTAGAAAATAACAGGCTACCACATCCTCATATATGAACTCCGCCTAGTGCAAAAGCTACTATTTTTTTGTTCAGACTGCAATAACTTCTTCATGCTAAATCGGAATTAGGCGAGACTTCGATCGATTAACTCCCACCTAAATTACGGACAGTATGGAACACTCGGATACTTCATATTGTTAACGCACACTGTAGTTCTCCAAGAGGATTGACAGCTGTACTTAGAAATCGGAATTCAAATAGAATTAGAATTATTTTATATTTATTTGTTTTTATTAGTCAAATTAAATTTAAATCTTTAAATGGGTTAAATGGGTAACCCACTTATTAAGTGGTTTGGGTCATAAATGGGTTGGGTCATAAATGGATAAAAAAGAATGGGTCATAAATGGGTTGGGTAAAACTCGACCCAAGCCATTTTGAGCCAACCCAACTCGTTTGACAGGCCTACCGTATATTGTGGATCATTTTTCTTATGATCTCTCATTAGATATGAATCAATTCTGTTTTCTATTTAATTCTATTTTTCCAATCACCAGGCATGCTAGTGATCTGTATATTTTATTATAATAAAATAACAAGTGCTCTTCTCATTTTGATGACCACTCTTTCATCAAAACAAGGATAATAAAACATATTTAAATTTAGAAAGATAATATTCTACATATGACAAATTGACTGACAACATCTTATATTTTCTAAATACCCAAAATTTCAACTACATGTTACTAATCTCCTAATTTGTCAAGCTACTATTTACTGACTTTGTTTTTTTATACTGACAAAACAATATGGTTTCAATTTGCAATAATGTAAAAGGCAATATATATGGGCAGTTTAATGTTTTTCTAAGAATGGAACTTTTTATATATTTACACTTGCTATACTCACACCATGTTAGTCTAAACTTTAATCTAAGCTATAAACTGGAGCATATAGGTGTGAATAACATAGTATAGTTTGCAATTATTGTTGGAAATAAACTTGGTTTTTAGGAAACGTCAATTATGTTGATTATAATCTTTCTATTAATAGAAATGTCAAATTAAGAGTAGAGAAAAATCTAGACTTACCAGATATGTAATTTTGAGAATTCTAGAATATGCTTTATTAAGAAAATTCTAAAATATGGAAGATTAAAGAAAAGTCTAGAGATTGTATAACATTATAAATATGAATGTTTTCTCTCCTTTTGTAAGCAAGCAAAAAGAATAAAAGAGCAAAGAAAATAAAGTAATTTCCTCCTTTATAAAATATTCTCTCAATCTCCATTAGTAAATTAAAAGTTTCTCCCTTCTTCTTCTAACTATAGAAATTACTCAACAGTGGTATCAGAGCCAGGTTTCTAATCAAGGAAGATGGCAAACGGAACGACTCTTTTTCAAGTTCCTTTATTAAAGAAGGAGAATTATGAAAGTTGGAGTATTCATGTAACGACCCGTATTTTTAAGGATCGAAACATCGTAAAACTGTTGTCATTAGATCGATAGTACTGTTAAATCGTTTGAAGCTTGAGATTGAGTAGAAGCTTAAGTCGTATAGAAGATGAGTCGAGTGGTAACTTAAGTCGTGGAGCGACTTAAGAGATAGAAGAGACCTAAGGAGTTTGGTCATGTTGAAGCTTAGGTCGTGAAGGAGGTTAGGTCGTAGACGACTTAAGAAATCGGAACGACTTAAGGATTGGAGCGACTTATAGAATTGGCGACTTAAGATAGTGGCGACCTAAGGAAGATGGCGACTTAAGGAATCGGTGACCTAAGTTAGTAGACGACTTAGGAGTTAACGGTTTAAGATAGAAGGCGACTTAAGAGAGTTAGCGACCTAAGAGAGTAAGCAAGTTAGCGACCTAGGGGTTGAGTGATTTTGCGACCTAAGGAAGTTAAGTCGTGGACAAGTTAAGGGATTAGGTCGTGTAGCGTTAAGTCGCTAAGCCGTTTATGGGGTTAAGTCGTATGGTTTGTTAAGTCGCGAGATAGTTAAGTCGTGAGGTGTTAAGTCGTAACCCAGCTAAGTCGCAAAGATCGTTAGGTCGTATCCCAGTTAGGTCGCGACTTATGTTTGGTCGCGTGGATGTTTAAGGGGTTAGGTCGTGTAGCGTTAAGTCGCTAAGTCGTATCTTGTTGAGTCGAGTAAGTTGATAGGTCGTTATGTCGTACCTTAGTTAAGTCGCGTGAGTACTTATGTTGTTAAGTCGCTAGGTCGTGCGCCTGTGTGTTAGGCTTAGGTCATTGAACTGTTGAGTTGTGAGTCGTAGGTCGTGGATTTTATTAAGTCGTGGACGACTTATGAAGGCGGACGACTTAGGGGATTTCAGCCTATAAATACACGTCCATTTCCTCACTTTTTGGGATCTGGATTTTAAAGCGACGAAGTGCTGCCATTTTGAGAGCTCGAGTTCTACACTTCTTCACTTCTTTTCTCCACTCTAATCTTGTGATTCCTTCCATCCAAATCAAAGATCAAAGAGCTAAAGTTGAAGATCTACATTCTTCGAAGAGAGATTTCATCGTTTGAAGCGGGATTGTGATAGATCGAGTTAGATCCTTCGCTGTCCAGATTTGAAGTGTGTTGCTTTTGAGGTGTTTAGGTGATTCGGTGAGTGGTGATTATCTCTCACACGGATCCAAAGGAGTATATCGGATTGTTGGCTTGATTTGGGGTTAAAATAGTGATTTCCATGCATTTTCATAAACTTAAGTATAGATCCATTGTTCATGATGATTTGACATCCATTTTACTACATGTTAACCTATGCAAGTTCATTCATCAAGATTATAGAGATATTGCTCATGTTTTCATGCTTGTTAGACTTTAGACTCTTTATTTACGAAATTGTCATTATTGTTATAATTGTTCATTAGATCATATTTAAATGCTTGATTACTTGGATTAATGTTTGACTTGATTGATTGCTATGAATTAGATGATTGATGATTTGATTTAGACAAGATGGTCAAAGATGATTCAAAAGCTAAGGGAAAGGCTCTTGAATTGGAAAAGCTGCTCGTGGCATATGTAGCGGATGATGAAGCTCATATGGATAGATTTGATTATGATGTTGAGAAGAGGCTTTGCTATGATAAGATGAAGCGAGGCATGAGATGAGATAGCCTTGGTTTAATCCAGACGGGATCATTCCAAGCATGTTGATAACTCGGTGAAATAGTTCGAGTTTGAGGATAATGGTTTGCTCGAGAGGCGCTTGAGCTAGTATGGAAATAGTCGTCGAGGAGGATGACTAGAAGGCTGAGATCTCATCGTTGTTGAAGGTTCTAGCATGCTCAAAGCAAGAGTACGTTGGGCAGATTCGATAGTCCTTGAAGGCTACTGATTGGTAGTCGAGTACTCTGGGCAGATTCGATAGTCCTAGGCAAGGGTTTTGACGACGTGCGGAGTTATGTCTAGAACCGGGGTTCCCATTAGCCCTTGACGGACGGATGAAATAATGTGCCGGTCATTCAATTAACGATGATATCGAAGCAACGATAACAATGATAGCCAGAGTCATGGATGTTTGGTTGTATCGTCATTCGGTCTCAAGAGCGGTATTTTCTGGGTGCTTATCTGATCTTGGTGGCCTTGGGGGTTTGTACTTGGAAAACATCGCCCTTGACTCGAGTGATAATTACTTTACCTTAATTGTTTGCTTTGCTATGTTTGCTTCTGCTTAGTGTGTGTCTGGGGGCTATCACTGTAGAAAGAGGTGGAGTGGGAGGGTTGGATTCCTATTCCTTTTCCTTTATGCTCTTTTGGTATGTTGTTAGTTAATTTACCGCTCACTAAGACTGTTATCTGACTCAAGGCTTTATGTTTTAACTCTTATTGCCTTGGGCTGTTCGTCCATCTTGGGACGGGCAGACTAGGTAGCAGGTGACAGGTGATGTTCTTGCTTCCAACGATGCTGATGACGAAGACGAGCTGGAGGCTTGCATATTATTTTCTTAATATATGTACTGGATGTTCCGCTGCTTTGTATAATTCTCTAAGTGATATGTAGTGAGGCTTGATGTATTGACTATTCAGATGTTTGTATTCAACTATTATGAAGTTTTATATGATGACATTCTATTCTGTAAAGCTTCACTATATATATATTCTATTGTATTTTGTCCATGCGCTGTGAGTTATACGATAGATTCTGCTGTTTTAACTTAACCCTGATGATCGACCATGGCTGCCTGGCACACTGTACAGCGCACTATGTCTAGGTTTAGTGCAGGGGTCGTGGGCGGTCGTCACATTTGGTATCAGAGCTTTGGTTAATCGATTTTACCCAACTCTCGTTGACGTAACTACGTATGAGAGACGTAATTGACTTTTGATGGATGATTACTATATATAATATAGTAGCTTAGAATGATTTGGATTCCTTATGCAGTCGTTTCTCAAGGTGTATTAATCATTCTTTTTTTTTAGATATTGAGAATGAGTCGAAGAGGGAGACCAGCTGCTAGGGAAGGCCGTGCTACTGAGGGGGCTGCTGATTATGTTGCTATGTTCGAAGCTATGATGACTTCGATCATGAGAAGGATACCAGCTCCGGGGCCATCAGTAGATGTTGGAGTTCAAGTTCAAACTCCAAGACCAGTGGATTTTGCTAAGCTGTGTAAGGATTATACTGCTCTTGGAGGAAAGGTTTTCTTGGGAACAGAATCAACTATTGAAGTCCAGAGGTGGATAGATGCTTGTAGAAGGATCTTTAGTGATTTGGGAATTGAGGATGCGACTAAAAGGAAGTTAGGATCAAGACAGCTTCAAGGGAGAGCTTCTGATTGGTGGAACTCTATCACCATTGATACTCCGGAGGAAGAAATTACTTGGGTGCAATTCCAAGCCCGGTTTGAAGCTAAGTTCATTTCTACTGCCCAGAAGTCTATTCTGTTCAAGAAGTTTGTGGAGCTCAAGCAAGGTGGAAGACCAGTTCTTGAGTATGTTTCTGAGTTTGAAGCTTTGTCCAAGTATGTCCGGTCGTATATTGAATCTTCGTACCAAAAGAATGAGAAGTTTGTGACAGGCTTGGACAGTTATCTTGGGAGGCAGTTGGTGGATCATTTGGACGATCCATTTGAGAAGCTTGTAGAGAAAGCTCTGAGGCACGAGAATCTATTTCCTAAGGAAGGATCTGTTGTTGCTGTGACCAGGGAAGAGTCTAAACCATAGCAGGGTGGAAACAAGAAGAGGAAGCAGCAGCAGCAAAAGGGTAAGGATGGCCAGAAGAAGCCGAAGGGCGAAGTGACCTGCTACAATTGTCAGCAGAAGGGCCATTTCTCCAGAGAATGCAAGAATCCAAAGGTGCCGCTGAAGTGCCACAACTGTGACAAGTTGGGGCATGTCAAGAGGAGTTGTCCAAAACCGCGAAAGGACAAGCAGATTATGCAAGCTTATGCTTTGGGAGTTGTTCCATCATCTTCAAAAGCTCCCACGGCTGAAGAGAAAGGAAAGAGTGTGGTGGTTCAAGGTACTCTTTCCGTATGTGGTGTTCCAGTGAGAGTGCTATTTGATACTGGGGCGTCGCATTCTTTTGTTTGTAATGAACTTGTAGGCCGGTTAGGTTTAGAACCGGATATTGTTGATAGGCCATTGGTTGTGACTAATCCAGTTGGGGGTTCGTCTTGTTTGAGTATGCTATGCCATGGTCTGATTGTATCGAGTCATGATTGCTCTTTTGTTTGTGATTGTTTTGTTCTGAACTTTGCGGGGTTCGGAATTATTTTGGGTATGGACTGGCTTAGGAAGTATGCGGCAAAGGTTGATTGTGATAGGTTGGAGGTGACAGTCGAGAATGTGGAGGGGCGAAAGATTGTGATACGATGTAAGCATGAAGAAGGCGTCTTCATGAGCTTCATGTATTCGCTGGTTGTTCCATGGGATGGACTGTCATCTGTGCCAATCGCTAATGGATTTGAGGATGTCTTTGACGAGGTCAAGGGGTTACCGCCGCATAGAGAGATCGAGTTTCGTATAGATCTAGTTGACAGAGCCAGACCTGTTGTGATGCCTCTTAGGCGGATGGCGCCTAGGGAACAGCAGGAGTTGAGGGCGTAGGTTGATGATCTTTTACAGAAAGGATTCATTCGGCGTAGTGTGTCCGAATGGGGTGCACCAGTTGTGTTTGTAACCAAAGTGGATGGATAGCTGAGGTTGTGTGTGGATTATCGTGAGCTGAATAAAGTGACTAAGAAGAACAAGTATCCATTGCCGAGAATAGATGACTTGTTTGATCAGCTTCACGAAGCTAAGGTGTTTTCTCAGATGGATTTGGCAACGGGATTTCACCAGTTGAGAGTAGCAAAGGATAGTGTGCCAAAGACTGCTTTCAGGACACCATCCGGTTTCTTTGAGTGGCTGGTAATGCCGTTTGGATTGACCAATGCACCAGCATATTTTGTGGATCTTATGAATAGAGTGTTCAGAGATCAATTGAACAGGTTCGTGCTAGTGTTCGTGGATGATATTTTGATTTATTCCAGAACTGAAGAAGAGCACAAGACGCACTTGTGTATCGTGTTGGAAATCTTACGGAAACATCAGCTGAAGGCTAAGTTTTCGAAGTGTCACTTCTGGAAGAGTGAAGTGAGGTTCTTAGGCCATGTTATCTCTGGAAATGGAATAGCGGTTGATCTCGCCAAGATAGCAGCAATCCAGGATTGGGGTAGACCTAAGAATGCATCTGATGTGAGAAGTTTTCTTGGATTGGCAGGATACTATCGTCGATTTATCAAAGACTTTTTCAAGATAGCTGCACCATTAACAGGATTGACGAAAAAGAATCAGGTATTCAGATGGGATGCTATGTGTGAGCAAGCTTTCGGAATCCTTAAAGGGCGACTGACGAGTGCTCCTGTTTTGACTATTCCAAGTGGAAATGATGAGATGGTGGTTTACACCGATGCATGTGGTACTGGACTTGGAGCAGTGCTGATGCAGAAGAGTAAAGTTGTTGCGTATGCCAGTCGACAACTGAAGCCGCATGAAAGGAATTATCCGACTCATGATTTGGAGTTAGCAGCGATTGTATTTGCTCTGAAGATGTGGAGACATTATCTATTAGCAGTTCGATTTGAGTTGTTTACAGATCATAAGTCGTTGAAGTATCTTTTCTCCCAAAAGGATTTGAATCTTCGGCAGCAACGATGGCTAGAGTTTTTGGCATCATATGATTTTGGTATAGCCTATACTCCGGGAAAGGGAAAGCAGTGGCAGATGCGTTAAGTCGAAGACATGCAGGATTGGGAGCCATGTTTTCAGAATGGAAGAATCTCGAGTATTTAGCTGGATTTGACTTCAGGCCCAGATGTGAATTGGAACCTGAGATGTTGGCAAACTTATCGATAAGACCGACTCTTGTGGAAAGAATTGGCGAGAGCCAAAAGCGAGACGATAAGCTTGTCAATATTATCCATGATTTGGAATCTGGATTGGACCCAGAAAAGGATAAAAGATTTGAAGTCGATCGAGAGGGTTGGCTTCGGAAGCAAGGACGACTAGTTGTTCCCGATATAGATGAATTGAGAAATGAAGTTCTGAAGGAAAGTCATCACTCGAAGTTGACAATTCATCCAGGTGGAAATAAGATGTATCGGGATATGAAGAGAACCTATTATTGGGAAGGTATGAAGAAGGATGTGGGAAATTTTATTTCCAAGTGCATGAACTGCCAGTTAGTAAAAGCCGAACAGAAGAAGCCAAGTGGATTGCTTCAGCCATTAGAAGTTCCTACATGGAAGTGGGAGCAAATATCGATGGATTTTATCGATGGGTTACCTAGAACCAGAGCGGGAAATGAAGGGATTTGGGTCATCGTAGATCGTTTGACTAAAAGTGCAAGATTCATTCCTGTTCGATCAACCAGGACTGCATCGAAGTTGGCTGAGCTGTATGTTAAGTGGATAGTCTGATTCCATGGTATTCCGAAGAGTATAGTGAGCGATCGAGACCCATTGTTCACTAGTGGATTTTGGAAGAGCTTCCAGGAAGTTTTGGGAACCGAGTTGTGTTTGAGTACATCTTATCACCCTCAAACAGATGGTCAGACCGAGAGAGTCAACCGAGTTTTGGAATATCTCCTCAGAGCTTGTGTTTTAGATTTCGGAGGATCATGGGAAGATCATCTTCATTTGGTAGAATTTTCGTATAATAACAGTTACCAGTCAAGCATTGGTATGGCACCGTATGAAGCATTGTATGGAAGACCGTGTAACTCTTCGACATGTTGGTTGGAAACAGGAGAAAAGTTGATACTTGGGCCAGAAATGATTCGTCAGACTTCGGATTGCATAGAGAAAATTCGGCAACGAATGAAGGCAGCCCAAGACCGATAGAAAAGTTATGCCGATAAGCGTCGTAAGGATTTGGAGTTCGACGTAGGTGATATGGTTTTTGTGAAGATTTCTCCACTTAAGAATGTTATTCGATTTGGGAAGAAAGGGAAATTGACTCCGAGATTTGTTGGACCATTCCCGATCATCGAGCGATTTGGAAAGCTCGCCTACAGATTGGAGTTACCAGAAAAGATGGCGGGTGTGCACAATGTTTTTCATGTATCATATCTACGAAAGTATGTGCATGACTCGAAAACAGTGGTTTCTGCTGATAGCTGTGAAGATTTTGAAGTCGATCCACTTGTTGAGAGACCTCATAAGCCGCTTCGTGTTGTGGAAACCGACACGAAACAGCTTAGGAGGAAGGTAGTTAGGTTGCTCAAGATACAATGGAGTGATGATGATAACGAATGTACATGGGAGGTGGAAGAGAGGATGAAGGCAGCTCATCCTGAACTCTTCAAGGTATGGCCATAAGGTGTCGTGTCATCTAACGACATTGTAACTTGTTCTAGTCTTAGAATTCTGCATGTTAGGCTAGTAATTGGACGCATGGTTTGTTGATTGTTATGGATGTTAGGCATGCAGAATAGTTTTTGATTGCTATTGTTTGTTTAGAATTTCGAGGGCGAAATTCCTAAGGGGGAGAGAATGTAACGACCCGTATTTTTACGGATCGAAACATTGTAAAACTATTGTCATTAGATCGATAGTACTGTTAAATCGTTTGAAGCTTGAGATTGAGTAGAAGCTTAAGTCGTATAGAAGATGAGTCGAGTGGTAACTTAAGTCGTGGAGCAACTTAAGAGATAGAAGAGACCTAAGGAGTTTGGTCATATTGAAGCTTAGGTCATGAAGGAGGTTAGGTCGTAGACGACTTAAGAAATCAGAACGACTTAAGGATTGGAGCGACTTATAGAATTGGCGACTTAAGATAGTGGCGACCTAAGGAAGATGGCGACTTAAGGAATCGGTGACCTAAGTTAGTAGACGACTTAGGAGTTAACGGTTTAAGATAGAAGGCGACTTAAGAGAATTAGCAACCTAAGAGAGTAAGCGAGTTAGCGACCTAGGGGTTGAGTGAGTTTGCGACCTAAGGAAGTTAAGTCGTGGACAAGTTAAGGGATTAGGTCGTGTAGCGTTAAGTCGCAAAGCCGCTTATGGGGTTAAGTCGTATGGTTTGTTAAGTCGCGAGATAGTTAAGTCGTGAGGTGTTAAGTCGTAACCCAGCTAAGTCGCAAAGATCGTTAGGTCGTATCCCAGTTAGGTCGCGACTTATGTTAGGTCGCATGGATGTTTAAGGGGTTAGGTCGTGTAGCGTTAAGTCGCTAAGTCGTATCTCGTTGAGTCGAGTAAGTTGATAGGTCGTTATGTCGTACCTTAGTTAAGTCGCGTGAGTACTTATGTTGTTAAGTCGCTAGGTCGTGCGCCTGTGTGTTAGGCTTAGGTCGTTGAACTGTTGAGTTGTAAGTCGTAGGTCATGGATTTTATTAAGTCGTGGACGACTTATGAAGGCGGACGACTTAGGGGATTTCAGCCTATAAATACACATCCATTTCCTCACTTTTTGGGATCCGGATTTTAAAGCGACGAAGTGTTGCCAATTTGAGAGCTCGAGTTCTACACTTCTTCACTTCTTTTCTCCACTCTAATCTTGTGATTCCTTCCATCCAAATCGAAGATCAAATCAAAGATCCAAGAGCTAAAGTTGAAGATCTACATTCTTCGAAGAGAGATTTCATCGTTTGAAGCGGGATTGTGATAGATCGAGTTAGATCCTTCGCTGTCCAGATCTGAAGTGTGTTGCTTTTGAGGTGTTTAGGTGATTCGGTGAGTGGTGATTATCTCTCACACGGATCCAAAGGAGTATATCGGATTGTTGGCTTGATTTGGGGTTAAATAGTGATTTCCATGCATTTTCATAAACTTAAGTATAGATCCATTGTTCATGATGATTTGACATCCATTTTACTACATGTTAACCTATGCAAGTTCATTCATCAAGATTATAGAGATATTGCTCATGTTTTCATGCTTGTTAGACTTTAGACTCTTTATTTACGAAATTGCCATTATTGTTATAATTATTCATTAGATCATATTTAAATGCTTGATTACTTGGATTAATGTTTGACTTGATTGATTGCTATGAATTAGATGATTGATGATTTGATTTAGACAAGATGGTCAAAGATGATTCAAAAGCTAAGGGAAAGGCTCTTGAATTGGAAAAGCTGCTCGTGGCATATGTAGCGGATGATGAAGCTCATATGGATAGATTTGATGATGATGTTGAGAAGAGGCTTTGCTATGATAAGATGAAGCGAGGCATGAGATGAGATAGCCTTGGTTTAATCCAGACGGGATCATTCCAAGCATGTTGATAACTCGGTGAAATGGTTCGAGTTTGAGGATAATGGTTTGCTCGAGAGGCGCTTAAGCTAGTATGGAAATAGTCGTCGAGGAGGATGACTAGAAGGCTGAGATCTCATCGTTGTTGAAGGTTCTAGCATGCTCAAAGCAAGAGTACGTTGGGCTGATTCGATAGTCCCTGAAGGCTACTGATTGGTAGTCGAGTACTCTGGGCAGATTCGATAGTCCTAGGCACGGGTTTTGACGACGTGCGGAGTTATGTCTAGAACTGAGGTTCCCATTAGCCCTAGACGGACGGATGAAATAATGTGCCGGTCATTCAATTAACGATGATATCGAAGCAACGATAACAGTGATAGCCAGAGTCATGGATGTTTGGTTGTATCGTCATTCGGTCTCAAGAGCGGTATTTTCTGGGTGCTTATCTGATCTTGGTTTAGCCCTTGGGGGTTTGTACTTGGAAAACATCGCCCTTGACTCGAGTGATAATTACTTTACCTTAATTGTTTGCTTTGCTATGTTTGCTTCTGCTTAGTGTGTGTCTGGGGGCTATCACTGTAGAAAGAGGTGGAGTGGGAGGGTTGGATTCCTATTCCTTTTCCTTTATGCTCTTTTGGTATGTTTATAGTTAATTTACCGCTCACTAAGACTGTTGTCTGACTCAAGGCTTTATGTTTTAACTCTTATTGCCTTGGGCTGTTCGTCCATCTTGGGACGGGCAGACAAGGTAGCAGGTGACAGGTGTTGTTCTTGCTTCCAACGATGCTGATGACGAAGACGAGCTGGAGGCTTGCATATTATTTTCTTACTATATGTACTGGATGTTCCGCTGCTTTGTATAATTCTTTGAAAGATATGTAGTGAGGCTTGATGTATTGACTATTCAGATGTTTGTATTCAACTATTATGAAGTTTTATATGATGACATTCTATTCTGTAAAGCTTCACTATATATATATTCTATTGTATTTTGTCCATGCGCTGTGAGTTATACGATAGATTTTGCTGTTTTAACTTAACCCTGATGATCAACCATGGCTGCCTAGCACACTGTACAGCGCACTATGTCTAGGTTTAGTGCAGGGTTCGTGGGCGGTCGTCACAATTCGCATGAAGGCACTACTTGGATCGCAAGATGCGTGGGATATCGTAGAAAATGGGTATGAAGAACCCGCCGATATTTCCACTTTATCCCAAATTGAAAGGGATAATTTGAAGAATTTGAAGAAGAAGGATCGAAAGGCTCTTACGCTCATCTAACAAAGTTTGGATGATCCTATGTTTGAGAAGATAGCTAATGCACAAACTAGCAAGGAAGCATGGGAGATTTTGGAGAATGCTTTTAAAGGAATCGATAAAGTGAAGAAAATTAGACTACAAACTATGCGAGGTGACTTTGAATCTTTATATATGAAATCATCATAATCAATTGATGATTATTTTTCTCGAGTTTTATCTATTGCAAATCAAATGAAAATATATGGAGAAAAAATAGAAGACTCTAGAGTTGTTGAGAAAATTCTACGATCTTTAGATTCAAAATTTGATTACATAGTTGTAGCAATTGAAGAATCTAAAGATCTAGGATCCATGACTATTGATCAACTCATGGGATCACTTCAAGCCCATGAAGAAAAATTGAAAGAAAAGGTTAAAGAAGAGCCATTAGAGTAAGCTCTTCAAACAAAACTCACCTTGTGAGAAAATGAGACATTTAAAAATGGAAGAAGTCGAAGCCAAAGCGGAAGAGGTCGTGATCAAAGCTATGGAAGAAATGACTATCATAGAGAGGAGAAAAGGAAAAATATATACACCCCAAGGGGTCGAGGAAGAGGAGGAAATATAAAGGAAAATGGAAGACCAAGGTATGATAAATCACAAATAAAATGTTATAATTGTAATAAATTTGGGCATTTTGCTTTCGATTGTAGATCCACTTTTTATAAAGTCCAAGAGAGAACAAATTTTGCTAAAGAAGATGAAGAAAATGCTGCACTACTGTTGGCACATAAAGGAGATGAAACTAGCAATAATAATACATGGTATTTGGACATAGGGGCAAGCAATCATATGTGTGGAAGGAAGAGCATGTTTATGGAGCTTGATGAATCGGTAAGTGGAAACATACATTTTGGAGACGAATCTAAAATTCCAATTAAAGGAAAAGGAAACGTACAAATTAAGTTGAAGAATGGAAAGAATGACTTTATTTCTAATGTTTATTATGTGCCTAAAATGAAAACAAATATATTAAGTTTGGGGAAACTTTTGGAAAAAGGATATGATATACACATGAAAAATAAAAGTCTTTTAATGAGAGATGGCAAAGGAAATTTAATTGCTAAAGTGGAGATGTCAAAAAATAGAATGTTTCCTTTAAATATCTCGAATAATGTTGCTAAATGCCTAAAATCATGCTATAAAGATTCATCATGGCTTTGGCATTTAAGGTTTGGACATCTTAATTTTGGGGGCTTAAAATTATTAAAAAACAAAAACATGGTGAAAGGTTTACCATCAATAAATCATGAGAACCAATTATGCGAAGGATGCTTATTTGGAAAACAACCAAGAAAATGTTTTCCAAAACAATCAACCACAAGAGCCAAAAAAACCATTAGAATTAATTCACATGGATATTTATGGTCCTATAAAACCATGCTCACTTGGAAAAAGTAACTATTTTGCACTTTTTATTGATGATTTTAGTAGAAAAACATGGGCTTATTATCTCAAACAAAAATCAGATGTATTTGATGCTTTTAAGAAATTTAAGGCCCTTGTAGAAAATGAAAGTGGTTATAAGATCAAAGCCATGAGATCCGACCGAGGTGGAGAATTTACATCAAAAGAGTTTGAGAAGTTTTGTGAAGAAAATGGAATTCATCGTCCATTAACAGTCCCGTACACTCCACAACAAAATGGAGTTGTAGAAAGAAAGAACAGATCTCTTCTTAACATGGCACGAAGCATGTTAAAAAGCAAAAATGTTCCAAAAGAGTTTTGGGCTGAAGCTATCGACTGTGCGGTGTATTTATCAAATCGCTCTTCAACTCGAAGTGTGTGGAACAAAACCCCCCGAAGAAGCATGGAGTGGTAGAAAACCATGTATATCTCACTTGAAAGTATTCGGAAGCATCGCATATGCCCATGTGCCAGATCAAAGACGCTCCAAATTAGATGATAAAAGCGAAAAATATATTTCATTGGCTATGACTCACGGTCAAAAGGATATAAGTTATATAATCCTATCAATGGAAATGTTGTTGTTAGTCGAGATGTGGAGTTTGATGGAGAAAGTGCTTGGAATTGGAACAAACAAGAAGATAATTATAGTTTCTTTCCGCTTTATGAAGAGTAGTGCAACAATTATGTGGAAGAAGGGCTCATTAGTCTAACGTTGTCATCTCCTTCAACTATCCATCAAGAATATCCATTTGAAGAAAGCTCAAATGAAAGACCACCACGCATGAGATCTCTGAAAGAATTGTATGAGGTAACTTCAATTTTCGATGATACTACCTTATTTTGTCTTTTTACCAATCAATAGATTTTGAAGAAGCAAAACAAGACAAATGATGGAGGGAAGCTAGGGATGAAGAAATCAAAGCAATTGTAAAGAACAATACATGGGAGTTGGCTACTTTACCTAAAAGACATAAAGCTATTGGTGCAAAATGGGTATACAAAGAGAAAAAGAACGCTAAAGGAGAAGTTGAAAGATACAAAGAAGATTGGTAGCTAAAGGATACAAGCAAAGAGCAGGTATAGACTATGATGAAGTATTTGCTCCTGTTGCTCGCTTAGAAACTATAAGATTATTAATTTCTTTAGCAGCCAAAAACAAATGGAAAATAAAACAAATGGATGTGAAATTTGCTTTCTTAAATGGTAAATTAGAAGAGGAAGTTTATTTGGAGCAACCACCGGGTTATAAAGTTAAAGGACATGAAGACAAAGTTTTAAAATTGAAAAAAGCGCTTTACGGTTTAAAACAAGCCCCAAGAGCATGGAATACAAGAATTGATAAGTATTTTTTAGAAAATAATTTTGTAAAATGCCCCCATGAACATGCTCTTTACATAAGGATAAATCAAAATGGAAATATTTTAATTGTATGTTTATATGTGGATGACTTAATCTATACTGGAAATAATCCAAAAGTTTTTGATGATTTCAAGAACGAGATGAGTTTAGAATTTGAGATGACAGACATTGGACTCATGTCATACTATCTTGAAATCCAAGTGATTCAAAATGAGCATGGTATATTTATCTCTCAAGAATCATATGCATATGAAATATTAAAGAAATTCAAAATGGACGGATGCAAACCCGTAAGCACTCTAGTAGAAAGTGGTACAAAGCTCTCAAAATATATGCGAGAAGAGAATGTGGATCCTACCCTATTTAAAAGCATGGTTGGTTACTTGGGATACTTAACATGCACAAGGCCGGACATACTTTATGGAGTGGGTCTTATTAGTCGCTACATGGAAGTCCCTATTACATCGCATTTGAAGACAGCAAAAAGAATTCTTTGATATATTAAAGGTACTCCTAATTTTGGATTATTGTATTCACATTCTAATAATTTCAAGTTGATTGGTTATAGTGATATCGATTGGGCTGGAGATATTGATGACCGTAAAAATACAACAGGATTTGTTTTCTTCATGGGAGATACAACATTCACTTGGAGCTCAACAAGCAACCAATCGTGACACTATCAACCTGTGAAGCTGAGTATGTTGCTGCTTCAACTTGTGTACACCATGCAATTTGGCTTCGAGATTTATTGAAGGAGTTGCATATGTCACAACACAATGCAACGGAAATATTTATGGATAACAAGTCGGCTATAGCACTCGCTAAGAATCCAGTTTTCCACAATCGAAGTTCGCATATCGATACGCGCTACCACTTTATTCGAGAAAGGATTGCAAAAAAGGAGGTACAAGCAAAGTTTATCAATTAAAAAGACCAAGTTGCAGATATCTTCACAAAAGCATTGAAGCATGACGACTTTGAAAAATTATGAGACATTCTCGGAATTACAAAACCAAGTTTACGAGAGGATGTTGGAAATAAACTTGGTTTTTAGGAAACGTCCATTATGTTGATTATAATCTTTCTATTAATGGAAATGTCAAATTAAGAAAAGAGAAAAATCTAGACTTTCCAGATATGTAATTTTTAGAATTCTAGAATATGCTTTGTCAGAAAATTCTAGAATATGGAAGATTAAAGAAAAGTCTAGAGATTGTATCACACTATAAATATGAATGTTTTCTCTCCTTTTGTAAGCAAGCAAAAAGAATAAAAGAACAAAGAAAATAAATCCATTTCCTCCTTTATAAAATATTCTCTCAATCTCTATTAGTAAATTAAAAGTTTCTCCCTCCTTCTTCTTTCTATAGAAACTTCCCAACAATTACTGCTATGACTGAATTAAATTAAATATATTTAGAACATTAATGCTTGGACCTTAGCTTAATAACCGATACTTACGAATATGCCGAGCATCCCATTGAATGCAAGAAACAGATTATTCATTGATTTTTCTCGATCAACCCGAGAAGTTACATCACAAACAGATCCATAGATGTTAAATTTCAACTTCTTCCACTCTTCCAAGCATTTTTGAGTTTTGCTTCATTCCTGTAACACACGTAGTTTTCATTACCAAGGCGAGCAAGTTCTTCAAATATTTCATGCCTTTATTGAACATTTTGAAAATATATATTTTGGTAGTTATAAAGTGACTGAAATAATAAGAGAGGTTCATCCAATTCCTTTTGTGCCTCCAGTAACTAAAGTTGTTTTGCCTTGGAGAGACCAACCTCATCTCTTTATTATCAGATAGCCATTCACCGGAGAGAATCTTTTAAGGGAACCTTACATGTCCAAAGCAAAGTGTAACGATCCAGAATTTTATCGATTGATTTAAGAATATTTAATTTATTTTAAATATTCGATTAATGGTTTAATAATCAAATAACACCTTTTAATTAATAACTAACGGTAGAAAATTCAATTTTGAATTTAGTTTACAAAAATAAGTAGTTCGATGAGAAACAGAAAATGTGACCGAAACCCATTTTCTGAATTTTCGACTTTTTATCAAACGATGAGTTGTAGAAGGTTGTTGAACCGTTGTATACATTTTAAACAATATTTAAATGCTAGGTTAAGTTAAGAAAACATTTTATTTTGAAATGAGTAAATAAGTAATATAATAATAATAATAATTAATAATTATAAAATATTTTTGAATTTGAAAATGAAATGATGGATGTGAGATTCAAAGATTCCTTAAGTATTGAAATGAACAAAGGTCCATGAAAACACTCTAAAACCCAATATATCTTCATAAGCTAGACACTTTGAAGGCATGGAAAAGGTGGAAGGGTTGAAAAAAATGAATTAAAGGGCATTTTGGTCTTTTCTTTTCCTATTTTTATTTCATCTTACACACACACGAAAAAATATTTTGTTTCTATATTTTTATTTTTTCATCTTCATAGTTCTTAACTTCATCTTCCATACTCTTATAATTTTGAAAATCACATCTTTCTGGTTTAAAATTTAAGTGTAAACCTCAATTCATTTTGTTCATTTTCTTAGATTCTACCTCAATTTAAGTGAAAATCACATCTCCAAATCTATTTGATTTTAGCAAAATATTCCAACATGAAAAGTGTTTCTTTGGACCTTTAATATTTTTTGTAAAAATAGTAGCTCGAAGATTCGTCGAGGGGGAGGGGTGGTTATTTGCCAGAAACAGTAAATGTCTGGAAATGGAGGGAATTCGACAATCGTGAATCGGAGAATGGGTGGTATGGATGGATTCGTATGGTAAAGATGGGATATTTAGAGGTGATCGCGGTATTTTAAGGGTCGTAGATCGTCATGGGGAGGAAATAATTGTTTTCCGTGTGTCAATTTTCGACGATGGATGGTCGTGGGGTGAAGCGAAGGTGACGTGGAGCAGCTTGGGTGTTATGGCCTTTACTCTTATAGATTTGGAAACTGGTGGTAAGCATGGTGGAGTGGATGGAAGTGGTGGTTTGTATAGAGATACAGATGTTGTTTCTGATGACTGGAAAGGTTCAGGTTGAAATGAAAAGGTTTCAAGTGGAATGGGGAACCAGTGATATGGTGTTCAGATACAAGAAGCAATAAGTCGAAGAAGAAGAAGAGGTGGTGATAAACACTGGAGAGAAATGAGATGAATTCAATGTAAGACAGAAATATGTGAGGATATGAAATGCAGTAGAAAGAAATATGCACCGACAAGAATAGATAAAAGGAAAATGATCTTTTTATTAATTTTCTTCATATGGATCGTATACATGATCTGATTCATATTTATACAACTTCATTACTGACTTGTTCAAACTAGTCGTTAGAGGCTGCCATCTCAACATAATTTAATTACTACTTTATAATTTATCAAATCACAAAACAGCCTAACTACTAAGCTTGTGAATGTGCACACATGCACATGTACACGCCTTCGATTCTTCTTCCCAAACACATTTATGCACTTCTATTTGCTTCATCTTGTATCTGCATCTCCGCTAAGTCCTCAAATCTTATTGAATTGATTCCAGGTGATTGAATTGGATCGGAGAGCTAGCTTTCCAAACCTGTTTGCTGAAATGCCTTGGCTTCATGTTGACCAAGTGTTTGATGAATTGTTTGGCTATAACAACTCCCCTCTCCTTCAAAATAACCTTGTCCTCAAGGTTGAGTTGAAGCTTCTTCAGCCCTTTCAGCATCATACAGCAGTCGATGTGCTACCACCCGGGTCGAAGATGAGTATTGTCTTTTCTTTAAAATACTTCTTTGGACATATAATCCAACCAACATTTTTAAAACAATCAACTCCGCCATTAACATGTTTATTTTACCATGTTTTGTCTCTTCAGGGACAAGAGAAGGATTTTCATCTAGCCATGCATTTTGATCAAGAGATTGGTCCAACTGGATTTTCATCATAGCAGCAAGTGTCTTTTCTCCAGTTGCATCAATGTGTTTACTAAAATTCTCATTTACAAAATGAATTTCTTTCTTTTGTTTTTTCAGATAACCAAATGCTAGGTGGTCTGAAGCTTCTTCTTCGCGATCAATGTTATTTGTAGGTCTAGAGTTCTCCATATATAAATTGGCATCTGCTCTAAGTTTAATTTCTTGATTGGTATTCAATAAACCCTTAGAAATTTTTATAACAGAAGGTGTTTCCCCAACATTTTTAAGTGAATTCTCAATTGATCTCTCTTTTACAACTCCATTTGTATTTTCTATCAATGATTTTTGGACATCTAAAAAAACTATTGGGTGCATGACAGATGTGGTTTGTTTGAGAGATGAGAAAGTGTCAAATTGTAACGACCCGTAAAATTTCGATAATTAAAATTGTTCATTTAATAAGATTTTGTAATTTAGAGTTGAAAGAAATAAAAATTTGTAATTTAATAATGAAATAATAACTAGAATGAATTGTAACAATATAGTGTAAGTTAATTTTTAACAATTCCTATGGAATTCCAATTGATTGAAATAATGTAAATGTTATAACTTGGTTATAAATTTAATATAAGGAAATGAATGTAAATATGAATTAATTATGGAGATAATATATATAATTAATGGTAATTGAATAAAATCAGTATTATGTAAGGAATTATAAAATATGTTGTATTAATGTATGCATTAATTTATAATGGGATATAAAAGGTAATTGATAATTTAAATGTTGACTTATTAATAAAAAAATGTGTAATAATAGAAATGAAATTATATTCATAAGGTAGTAGTTGATTTAACAGAAGGGTGAAATCAAGATAAATAAACTAATCTGAGATTTTAAATTATAACTAATGTGTGAAATTGACCAAATTCGATATAATTGTAATATAATAGTTGATACAAACTAAAGATGGAAATTGGAGTATCTTAATATAATGAAAAGTAAAAAAAATGTTAACTATGTTATAAAGTAATAATTGATTGAATATAAGGATTGAAATTCAAATAAGTAAATTTATTGAAATAAAATTATAATTAATTGGATTTAATTACAGTGAAATTGAACACTGCAATTTGTGAAATAGCCAACACTGAATGGTTATATAAACCCGTATTAAGTCATTGTAAATGTCTAAGTAATCCAAAATGATTGAAATTGTAAATTAATAAATATTGAATTAAAAAGTGAATTAATTAATTTAATATTAATTTATTTAATTAATGTGAAATTAGCCATTTTGGCCACTGACTCGGATTTCGACAAAACCAGTTTCATCGGATCCGTAACGGTGAATTATTGTAAGGTTTCAACTTTCGTAGCGATCAGACTTGTCGTTCGATCGTACGGACTCGAAATGCCTAGAAATCAATTTAATTAAATTCAATTGAAATCAATTTGAAATAAGCTGATTTTAACATAACTTCTTCATACGATGGAATTAGGATTTGAAACCTGTTCCATTGAGTTTAAAAATATTGAAAACATCTATTTTGGTATATAGAATTACCCATTCTCGTTCCAGAGGTTAAACGGGCTTTTAGGGTCGTTTACCGTACAAACTTGAAAACCAATCTTGTCCATTCATTTCTAATTCTGACCTATCTATAAATATCCTGTTATAAACCCTATGGTATTTCTTATTTCTGATTTTTGTACGTACAGTCCCATCTGTTCCTCTCTTTCCAATGGCTGCAAACCCTAATTCCCAAATTGCAAAATCCAAATCAAAAATCAAATTGAAAATCAAACTCCTCAAAATATATCGAATTATATATCGATTTGAAGCTCTCGACGAGCACAACTCAAATCTGCGATATATTTATTGTTTTGGTCTTCTGTGTTGCCGGAATTGGAGGAACAAGTCTCGGTCGTCCATAGCGTCGCGATCAACGTTGACCGATCGTCAAATCAGTTGAGGGGTTTTATAGCGCTCGCTCCGTGGAGTAGATCGCGGGTGGTCGCAGCTTGTATTGTGGCCGGAGGCGCTTGGAATTTGCAGTTTAGGGTTCAAAACCCTAAATGCTAGGGTGGTGGCGCACGCCGTTTCAGGCGACTGGAGGGGAAGTTGAGGCCAGAAGGGGATGCGGCTCGTCAAGGTGATGAGAATGGTGGTGGTCGGCGACTCGCAGGTGGCCGGTGGCGATCGTTATCAGCGGTCAAAGTTTCGGCTAGGGTTTGTCCACGTGCGTTCGTGTTTTGCCCGGGAGGAAATGTTGAGGTGACGTGTTTTCTTTTATTAATATTTTATAAATTCAAATTTAAATCGTTTATCTTTTAATTTACATAACTTTTCATACGAGATCTGTTTCACGCGCGGTTTGCTCCGCTGGGATCGTAATAAAATTCCGGACGTTTTGACGCTAGTTTGGACGAATTCTGAGACCGTTTGAATTTTGGGCCTAATTTGGATTTAAATTCGATTTAAATTCAAAGGTGAGTGTTTTAACCCACTCACAACTTCTAAATTTCTTATGTTTGTTAAATTTAATTTATGATGTGATTAGAAATTTATTTATGGTTGTCTGGTATATTTTAATCGTCATCTCAATTAATTTGAATTTATTTGAATTAAATCGTTATTTAATTTATTATTGAATATAAGTTGCCAGTTAAATACCTGTTATTGATTATCAGTTCTATATTGATATTTATTGATTGATTTGGATGATGATTGTGATGGATGTTGATTGTTGATATTAGATGAATGGATGTTTTATTTTATATCGTTATAAACTGCAAGTTCACTATGGGTTGAAATGATACATACCCGAATGATCTATAGATTAGGGAAAAATCGTTATGGGTTGAAATGATAGACTCGAGCGATTTTATGGACTTTATTCAAATTCGGGATTGCGGTTTGAAATGATATATAACCGTAAAATTTTAAATTGCGGATTGAAATGATAAATATCTGTATCACTTGACCCTAGGATAGAGAATTATATACGGACACCGGATTGGTTAAATTAAATGATTTTAAAATCCTTAATTGTCGAATTTTATTAAATGATATTTTGAAATAAAATTTGATGTATATAAATTGAAGTATTATTGGAAAATCAAGTTTTGTGTTGAAATGTGAATTGGTTTAAAAGGAATTGCTTTAAGAAATTAAATTGAAAGTTTAAAGTTAAACCTTTAAGTACAAATGAAATTCTATCGGAATTAAGTTATTGAAGTTGTTTGAAAATTACTTTGAAATATTTTGAAATTGAAAGGTTTGGAATTTGGTTTGTTGACTTGGAAATTGAAAATGGTCCAAAGGTGTTGAAATGAAATGAATAGTTTAATTTGATATTAATTCCAAATTCATGTTTTAATATAAACTGTTTTAAAAATATATTATTTCAAAATTTCTAATTATTAAGATTTCAAAGTATTAAACTATTTTAACCTGTATTAATTATATTAAATCATTTTAACCTATTTTAAACCATTTAATTTATTTGAACTATTTAACTTGTTTTAACTTATTTTAAATCTAATTAATCTATTTTAAAGTTATTTAATCTATTTTAAATTTATATTAACTATTTAAAACTATTTAAAACTATTTTCTTCTAAATTCCAAACTAAGTAAAATGGATGGGTTTATATTCAGAATTCTCGATTTTTTAAGTGAATATGGTTAATGATGTTATAACCTAAGTTGGGAATTAAATAACATATTTGGTTTAATATGATATTTTTGAAATGAGAGTTTATCCTATTTTTGAAATATTACTTTTGAAAGGAAATATAATTTCGACTATGATTTCAAATGTGATATGATTTCAAAGGTGAATATGATTTCGGAAGTAAGTAATGATTTCGAAAATGATATTATTTGAATTAAATATGATATTTTGATACCAATTATGAAATGATTTTGGAAATGTAAAAGAACCATCCGGTGTGTTAAAAGCGATTGGTTGTTAAAGAGACCAAGATCGGATATTGTCATACTCTCTGCCAATACCGAAAACCACTTTGACAACTGTGTACGCGGTGGAGATTCCAGAATGAAGTGGGATGGTTGGCGACGATCCTATATGAGGTATATACGTGGACCTGACTCCCATGAGTTAGCTTAAGGTGGCTAAAACAGGAGCAATTGACGGGCCAAGTGAGGTCATTCCTCCGATTGGGCACATTCCTTCGATACTATATTCTGACTTTGCGATTGATTTGGTGGCCACCCTCGATTTTTGATTTGGGAGTGTGTTCCGAGGTGGGCGGTAGCAGCTGCTATGCGTTACCACCAGTCCGGAAGTGTAATTGGTATATCTACTCTGACATTGCCTAGTTGTGCCGTGTCACCTACCCCATCGAGACCACTACGGGATTACGGTACTGTATAGATTATGGGAATATATAAAAATGTGTTAAGGGGGAAATGGGTAATGCCTTAACGCTATTTTAATAGTTTATCTTACTGTAGACATATTATAATAGCGTATTGTACTACATAGTAGATAGTTTAACGGAGCCTTAGGAGATGTGGATCCCGAACATCTCTTAAGTTACTGCACTCACGTTTGACACTGGATAGGAGATGTCAAACCCCGTAAACATCTCTGACGCCGTTCCACTCATAGTTATTTACCGTTGATTTAACTCACATAAGATCTTTTAGTTCTGACTCGAGTGTTTTGTCTTTTCAATTCGCTTGGGTCAGCCTGAGCATTTCAGGATTTGAAGACTTTTTTCTGGAGGAGATGAAGATTTGTTCTATTATTCCACTCCATTCATACTGTTCTGCTGCATTTGTATATTTATTCTCTGTTTACGTAACTCTAATTCTGTATTGTATAAGTATAATCAAATGTTTTGTAAACAGCTTCATGACCTATTATTTGATTATTATATTTTGTCATTCCGCTGCGAGATTCTGTTTTGTTTTCTCTTTCTTTGTTTTTTTTCTTATTTACCCCATAACAGTCTGCCCTTCTGTGTGGTTTGAGTTGGCACGTGTGTCTACTTAAAACGTACAAAAAGGCGGGATGTTACACATATGGTCTGTCAAGTTTATTAGTGTTAAATCGTACTTGAATTGCTTTGTAGAACACTGGACATTGATCATAATCCAAAACATTGTGAGAGTACCTATAAAACCATTGCAAAGCTTCTTTCTTGAGTTGAAAAGAGCAAATGTGAGCCCATTCTTCAACATCAATATTGTGGTATTTGAAAAAACCGCTCAGCCTGTATTAACCAATCAATCACAATGTCTTCTCCTGAGAATGTGGGAAAATCTATCTTGATGGTAAGGTTGGCTGTGTCTTTGGAATGATTTGCAGGAAAGTCAGAGTTTTTTGAAGGAGGATGGTGATCAAGAACGATGGGTTTTGGTCTAGAAAGAATGGAGGGTTTGTTGTTTTGTGGCACTCTATGATGCTGAACAGAAGTTAGAGGTAATGATGTGGATCTGTTGATATCAGGTTGAGAACTTCCCTTGTTAATTTTTTGAGATTTCAATTGGTTGATTTCTGAAGAAAAAAATGGCCAACGATCTCTCAAGTGTCACTTGAATTTCTTGAAGGCCTTGAGTATTTCTTGCTATTTAGAGTGACATTTCTTGAGTGGTATTTTCCAATTTCTTAAGAGATAGGGCATTTCTCTTATTAATCAGATCTTGTTTTTGCCATATTTCTTGTTGTGATAGCTCTTCATGGACATAATCAAGTGATGATGAAGCTTCTCTGTAGCCATCAACACTTTCATTAAATGATGGATCTTCTTGGTATGGGTCAGTATCATGCTCATCGTGTGGCTCCGATACCAATATGTTATGGCCTTTACTCTTATAGATCTGGAAACCGGTGCTAAGCATGGTGGAGTAGACGGAAGTGGTGGTTTGTGTAGGGTTACATATGTTGTTTCTGATGACTGGAAAGGTTCAGGTTGAAATGAAAAGGTTTCAAGTGGAATGGTGGAACCAGTGATATGGTGTTCAGATACAAGAAGCAATAGGTCGAAGAAGAAGAAGAGGTGGTGATAAACACAGAAGAGAAATGAGATGAATTCAATGTAAGGCAGAAATAGGTGAGGATATGAAATGCAGTAGAAAGAAATATGCATAGACAAGAATAGGTAAAAGGAAAATGATCTTTTTATTAATTTTCTTCATATGGACTGTATACATGATCTGATTCATATTTATACAACTTCATTACTGACTTGTTCAAACTAGCCGTTATAGGCTGCCATCTCAACATAATTTAATTACTGCTTTATAATTTATCAAATCACAAAGCAGCCTAACTACTAAGATTGTGAATGTGTACATATGAACATATGCACGTCTTCGATTCTTCTTCCCAAACACATTTATGCACTTCTATTTGCTTCATCTTGTATCTGCATCTCCGCTAAGTCCTCAAATCTTGTTGAATTGATTCCAGGTGATTGAATTGGATCGGAGAGCTTGCTTTTCAAACCTGTTTGCTGAAATGCCTTGGGTTCATGTCGACCAAGTGTTTGACGAATTGTTTGGCTGCAACAACTCCCCTCTCCTTCAAAATAACCTTGTCCTCAAGGTTGAGTTGAAGCTTCTTCGGCCCTTTCAGCATCTTACAGCAGTCAATGTGCTACCACCCGGGTCGAAGATGAGATTTGTCTTTTCATTAAAATACTTCTCTAGACATACAATCCAACCAACATTTTTAAAACAATCAACTCCGCCATTAACATGTTTATTTTTACCATGTTTTCTATCTTCAGGAACAAGAGAAGGATTTTCATCAAGCCATGCATTTTGATCAAGAGATTGGTCCAACTTGATTTTCATCATAGCAGCAAGTGTCTTTTCTCTAGTTGCATCAATATGTTTACTAAAATTCTCATTTACAAAATGAATTTCTTTCTTTGGTTTTTTCAGATAACCAAATGCTAGGTGGTCTTAAGCTTCTTCTTCACGATCTGAGCCATTTGTAGGTTTAGAGTTCTCCATATATAAATTGGCATCTGCTCTATGTTGAATTTCTTGATTAGTATTTAACAAACCCTTAGAAATTTTTATAACAGAAGGTGTTTCCCCAACATTTTTAAGTGAATTCTCAATTGATCTTTCTTTTACATCTCCATTTGTATTTTCTATCAATGATTTTTGGACATCTAAAGAAACTATTAGGTGCATGACAGATGTGGTTTGTTTGAGAGATGAGAAAGTGTCATATGGTCTGTCAAGTTTATTATTGTTAAACCGTACGTGAATTGCTTTGTAGAACACTTAACATTGATCATAATCCAAAACATTGTGAGAGTACCTATAAAACCATTGCAAAGCTTCTTTCTTGAGTTGAAAAGAGCAAATGTGAGCCTATTCTTCAACATCAATATTGTGGTATTTGAAAAACCGCTCGGCCTGTATCAACCAATCAATCACACTGTCTTCTCCTGAGAATGTGGGAAAATCTATCTTGATGGTAAGGCTGGTTGTGTCTCTGGAATGATTTGCAGGAAAGTCAGAGTTTTTTGAAGGAGGATGGTGATCAAGAACGATGGGTTTTGTTCTAGAAAGAATGGAGGGTCTATTATTTGGTGGCACTCTGTGATGCTGAATAGAAGTTGGAGGTAGTGATGTGGATCTGTTGATATCAGGTTGAGAACTTCCCTCGTTAATTTTTTGAGATTTCAATTCATTGATTTCTGAAGAAAAAAAATGGCCAATGATCTCTCAAGTGTCACTTGAATTTCTTGAAGGCCAAGAGTATTTCTTGCTATGTAGAGTGACATTTCTTGAGTGGTATTTTCCAATTTCTTAAGAGATAGGGCATTTCTCTTATTAATCAGATCTTGTTTTTTTTTCCATATTTCTTGTTGTGATAGCTTTTCATGGATATAATCAAGTGATGATGAAGCTTCTCTATAGCCATCAACACTCTCATTAAATGATGGATCTTCTTGGTGAGGGTTAGTATCATGCTCATTGTGTGGCTCCGATACAAATATGTTATGGCCTTTACTCTTATAGATCTGGAAACAGGTAAGCATGGTGGAGTGGATGGAAGTGGTGGTTTGTGTAGGGTTACAGATGTTGTTTCTGATGACTAGAACAGTTCAGTTTGAAAGGAAAAGGTTTCAAGTGGAATGGTGGAACCAGTGATATGGTGTTCAGATACAAGAAGCAACAGGTCGAAGAAGAAGAAGAGGTGGTGATAAACACAGGAGAGAAATGAGATGAATTCAATGTAAGACAGAAATAGGTGAGGAGATGAAATGCAGTAGAAAGAAATATGCACAGACAAGAACAGATAAAAGGAAAATGATCTTTTTATTAATTTTCTTTGTATTGACTGTATACATGATCTGATTCATATTTATACAGTTTCATTACTTACTTATTCAAACTAACCATTATAGGCTGCCATCTCAACATAATTTAATTACTACTTTATAATTTATCAAATCACAAAACAGCCTAACTACTAAGCTTGTGAATGTGCACACATGCACATGTGCACGTCTTCGATTCTTCTTCCCAAACAAATTTATGCACTTCTATTTGCTTCATCTTGTATCTGCATCTCCGCTAAGTCCTCAAATCTTATTGAATTGATTCCAGGTGATTGAATTGGATCGGAGAGCTTGCTTTTCAAATCTGTTTGCTGAAATGCCTTGGGTTCATGTCGACCAAGTGTTTGACGAATTGTTTGGCTGCAACAACTCCCCTCTCCTTCAAAATAACCTTGTCCTCAAGGTTGAGTTGAAGCTTCTTCAGCCCTTTCAGCATCTTACAGCAGTCAATGTGCTACCACCCGGGTCGAAGATGAGATTTGTCTTTTCATTAAAATACTTCTCTAGACATACAATCCAACCAACATTTTTAAAACAATCAACTCCGCCATTAACATGTTTATTTTTACCATGTTTTCTATCTTCAGGAACAAGAGAAGGATTTTCATCAAGCCATGCATTTTGATCAAGAGATTGGTCCAACTGGATTTTCATCATAGAAGCAAGTGTCTTTTCTCTAGTTGCATCAATGTGTTTACTAAAATTCTCATTTACAAAATGAATTTCTTTCTTTTGTCTTTTCAGATAACCAAATGCTAGGTGGTCTGAAGCTTCTTCTTCACGATCTGAGCCATTTGTAGGTTTAGATTTCTCCATATATAAATTGGCATCTGCTCTATGTTGAATTTCTTGATTGGTATTTAATAAACCCTTATAAATTTTTATAACAGAAGGTGTTTCCCTAACATTTTTAAGTGAAATCTCAATTGATCTTTCTTTTACATCTCCATTTGTATTTTCTATCAATGAATTTTGGACATCTAAAGAAACTATTAGGTGCATGACAGACGTGGTTTGTTTGAGAGATGAGAAAGTGTCATATGGTCTGTCAAGTTTATTAGTGTTAAACAGTACTTGAATTGCTTTATAGAACACTGAACATTGATCATAATCCAAAACATTGTGAGAGTACCTATAAAACCATTGCAAAGCTTCTTTCTTGAGTTGAAAAGAGGAAATGTGAGCCTATTCTTCAACATCAATATTGTGGTATTTGAAAAACCGCTCAGCCTGTATCAACCAATCAATCACACTGTCTTCTCCTGAGAATGTGGGAAAATCTATCTTGATGGTAAGGCTGGCTGTGTCTCTGGAATGATTTGCAGGAAAGTCAGAGTTTTTTGAAGGAGGATAGTGATCAAGAACGATGGGTTTTGTTCTAGAAAGAATGGAGGGTCTGTTGTTTGGTGGCACTCTGTGATGTTGAACAGAAGTTGGAGGTAATGATGTGGATCTGTTGATATCAGGTTGAGAACTTCCCTCGTTAATTTTTTGAGATTTCAATTCATTGATTTCTGAAGAAAAAAATGGCCAATGATCTCTCAAATGTCACTTGAATTTCTTGAAGGCCAAGAGTATTTCTTGCTATGTAGAGTGACATTTCGTGAGTGGTATTTTCCAATTTATTAAGAGATAGGGCATTTCTCTTATTAATCAGATCTTGTTTTTTTCCATATTTCTTGTTGTGATAGCTCTTCATGGACATAATCAAGTGATGATGAAGCTTCTCTACAGCCATCAACACTCTCATTAAATGATGGATCTTCTTGGTGAGGGTTAGTATCATGCTCATCGTGTGGCTCTGATACCAATATGTTATGGCCTTTACTCTTATAGATCTGGAAACAGGTGCTAAGCATGGTGGAGTGGATGGAAGTGGTGGTTTTTGTAGGGTTACAGATGTTGTTTCTGATGACTGGAACGGTTCAGGTTGAAAGGAAAAGGTTTCAGGTGGAATGGTGGAACCAGTGATATGGTGTTCAGATACAAGAAGCAACAGGTCGAAGAAGAAGAGGTGGTGATAAACACAGGAGAGAAATGAGATGAATTCAATGTAAGACAAAAATAGGTGAGGAGATGAAATGCAGTAGAAAGAAATATGCACAGACAAGAACAGATAAAAGGAAAATGATCTTTTTATTAATTTTCTTCGTATGGACTGTATACATGATCTGATTCATATTTATACAGCTTCATTACTAACTTGTTCCAACTAGCCATTATAGGCTGCCATCTCAACATAATTTAATTACTACTTTATAATTTATCAAATCACAAAACAGCCTAACTACTAAGCTTGTGAATGTGCACACATGCACATGTGCACGTCTTCGATTCTTCTTTCCAAACAAATTTATGCACTTCTATTTGCTTCACCTTGTATCTGCATCTCCGCTAAGTCCTCAAATCTTATTGAATTGATTCCAGGTGATTGAATTGGATCAGAGAGCTTGCTTTTCAAACCTGTTTGCTGAAATGCCTTAGCTTCATGTTGACTAAGTGTTTGATGAATTGTTGGGCTGTAACAAAAAAGCCATGTTGGCCAAATGTTATTATTAGATACAAAAAATGGTCTCAATATCTGATTGGTAGAAAGTTTATTATCGGAACTGATCATCAAAGTTTACAATATTTACTATCACAAAATTTAACTACAGGAATACAAGCAAAATGGTTGGCCAAACTTCACGGCTATAATTATCAAGTACAATACAAAACTGGCAAAGAAAACATTGTTGCAGATAGTTTATCCAAAATACATGAAAGTCCAGCAGTGTAGGCTATGTCTCTAGTGTAGGCAGATTGGATTAAAGAATTAAGAAATGAAATCAAACAAAGCCCATTCTATGAAATCAAGAAAGAAAAAATATTGCGTGGAGAATTACAGGCTGATAAATACAGAATTGTGGATGACTTGATTTTTTATAAAGGAAAAATACTTTTGGATCATAGCAACAATTCTTTATTAAATATATTACTTGTTGAATTTCACTCTTCTCCTCTTGGAGGCCATGCTAGTGTAAAGAAAACACTAAAAAATTGACCAAGGTATTCTTTTGGAAACATATGAAGTCAACGGTAGAGAATTTCATCAAACATTGTGATGAATGTCAGTGAGCAAAATCAGAAAATGTACCTTATCTAGGTCTTCTTCAGCCACTGCCAATTCCAGATCATGTATGGACTGACATTTCTATGGATTTCATCACACATCTACCTAAAAGCAATAAAGCTACTGTGATTTATGTAGTAGTTGACAGACTTTCAAAATATGCTCACTTCTTTGCCTTACAACTTCCATTCACAGCCAAGCAAGTTGCTCAAGTGTTCTTTGATGGAATCTTCAAACTATATAGTATACCTGCAACAATAATCAGTGACAGAGATTCAATTTTTCTTAGCAGTTTTTGGCAAGAAATCTTTACTTTACAAGGCTTCACACTCAAATATAGTTCGGCCTATCATCCACAAACTGATAGCCAAACTGAAATTATCAATAAAATTTTGGAAAACTAACTTGATGCTTCATTTGCCACAAATCAAAGGACTGGACAAAATGGTTAACTCTAGCCGAATTTTGGTACAACACTTCTTGGAAAGAATCTACAAAGTTAACCCCATATGAAATCGTATATGGAAGACAACCTCCTACACTTTTGTCATATGTACCAAATACTTCAAAGGTCTAACAAGTGGAAGAGCAATTATTTTCGAGAGACATAACTTTATAATTTTTGAAAGATAATCTGCAACTTGCGCAACAAAGAATGATAAAGCAGGCTGATATACACAGAACGGAAAGGAAATTTGACATTGATGATTGGGTATATTTAAAGCTTCAACCATATAAACAAATTTCTATGAGTTCAAAAAATACTACAAAGCTCTCTCCTAAATACTATGGTCCTTTAAAAAATTTGCAAAAAATAGGTGAAGTTGCCTACAAATTAGAACTCCCTGAATCCGCAAAGATACATCCTGTTTTCCACGTCGCTCGGCTGAAAAAGAAAATAGGATCAAACATTATTTTACAACAAGACACGCCATCTTTCACTGATACAATGGTTGACGAACCAGAGTCCATTGTTGACAGGCGAATGGTCCCAAGAAACAACAAACCAGTTGTACAAGCATTGGTCAAATGGAAGAATAAACCACTCACTGATGCTACTTGGGAAGACTATTGGGAATTAGTTAAGAAATTTCCTACATTAGACCTTGAGACAAGGTCTCTTTTTAAAGGGGAAGGGAGTTGTTACGCTCATACAATTCATCAAACACTTAATGGGCATTCAACTGGAAACGACATTTCAACAAACACTTGCGAAAAGAAGCTTCCCCATCCACCTCGGTCAGCTGGAATCAAAGAAACTGATGCTGAAAGACAAGAAGGGATACAAATGTAAGATTATATTAACTGAAGCATGAAACGACAAAGGATAAGCTAAATTGAAGACTGTGCATGTTGTGCACGTGCACACATGCATAGTTTATTCTCCTAGCAACCATTTTGTAATTTGTGATATATAGCTATGTAAATTAAAGGATAATTAGGAGTATTAGCCAAAATTCCTATAACGGCTAGTTTGAAATGGTCTATACGATCAACATTATAAATATAGAGGAAGGCCATGTAATTACATATGAAGAATGATATAATAAATTGACAGTTTTCTTAATTTTGTATTTTTTTACTATTGTCTTATTTTCACCTCTTCGTGTATTCTGTTATCCTTCAATACCCCTTCACCATTTCTTTCTCTGCAATCAAACTGCTATGTTAACACTCCATTGCCTGAAACTGTTCCATCTCCCTCTTGTTCACCCAGTTCCTGTTAGTTACCATCATGACTCACACCAAAGCTCAAACCCAAAGAAACAAAGATCATACCATTAGGTGATGGCCAAGCTTTGGTGCTGGTTGTAGGGAGCTCGGTGGCTAGAGTTGTCGGGAAGAGGTCATTCTAGGGTTTTCGGCACAGTTGGGCATGGGTTTGACTTTTTGGTTCTGGCAGCGTCAGAGGAGCATCGAGTGGACCATGGTGCTTGTCGAAGGTAGAGGGGTTAATGGCGGGTCAAGCAGCAGTGGTGGTATGGGTCATAGGTGGTCAAGGCGGTGGATAAAGGGAGTTGAATGTTTGCTTTTTTGGGTCTCACTGCTAGAAATAGGTACGGGTGGCCTACGATGGTGCCATTGGGACGAGCTCGAGATTTGGAACTTGTAGATGGCCTTGGATCATTGGTTGGTACCGCGGTTGTTGCGTGCACGTTGAAATGGGTTTCAGGATTCGACTTGGGGAATGTGGATTTGGAGATGGAGGAGGCTACTGTGCATTTGCGGGTAGGTTGGAGAGCGTATGCCTTGGGCCTGATGGGTTCATGTGAGAAATATATTTTAAATTTGTTTTAACTTCTATTAACAAGGTGCTAATTTGGATTGCTATATCTCATTCATATTAAACCCTTTTAACTGTGGGTTTTTGCACTAGGTTCATATGGAACACTATGGTATAAATAACCGATAGTTTTATGGAATTATAAGTTAATGATAAAATAACACTCATTGGATATAATTTCGTTGTTTTGGATAATAACGTAGTTAATTTATTATACTTCATTGGTGATATCTATTTGACCAAATGAAATACTATTGTGATTGAATAAATTATTTTTGGACATCTATTTAATAGAAATAAACACCATTCTGCTATAATTTAAAATGGAATATATTATTGATGAGATCTGTTTAGGGAATAAATCTACGTTCTATTATTATATTAATTTGTACATTTAATTATATGCCAGTTAATTAATATGAGGATTAATTAATATTAGATAAGTAATGGATTAGCTAATGATTGTTAATTATGAATTTGATTTACATATATATGTTGCTTATGTAAATATTAGTGCTGGCTTGGAAAGTCAAATTAAAATAAATGGCAGCTTGTTTAAGTATCATTATGGTTGTTAAGCCTCTTTTCGAATTTGAAAGGTTATGGATTTAAAGTAAGTTCGATTTTATAACAATTTAAGATTAAGTGTTTATTTAATTTTAAATGATTTTAATTATTTTATTAAAAGTGTTTAAGTTAATTAATTTATTTTATAAAAATATGTAAGTTTATTTAATTATATTATTAAAGATGTTTAAAGTTATTTAATTAGATTATTAAAGGTGTTTAAAGTTATTTAATAAACTATTTTATTAAGGACATTTAAACTAATTAATTATTTTTATCAAAAATGTTTAATGTTAATTTAATTATTTTATTACTGCTGATTTAAAGTTGATTAACTATCTATTTACGATGTTTAAAGGTAATTAATTAATTTAGTAAAGGTACTTATAAATAACAATCTGTTTTATAAAAACGATTTTACTTAGTATTAAGGATTTATTTAAAGAAGATTTACAAATGATATTTTGTAAAGGATTTTATAAAGGATTTTTACAAAGGAGTTGTAAAGGAATATTTTTAAAGGAGTTTTATAAATAGAAAGAATTTTATAAAAAGAGTTTATAAATTATTTTAGAGATTAATAAAAGAAGTTTTATTAATTAATTTGGAGAATTATAAAAGGATTTGTAAATATGAAATTGGGCTTATAAAATGGGAATTTTATTAAAGGAATGTGATTTGATTTTGATTATTAATTAATCCTTCTTAATTATGGTGCTATGGAAACATTCATTTTGTACTTAACACCAAACGATGGGTGGTTTGGTTTATAGTAAGAAATATTTTAAATGATATTTATTTTGGCCCATTTAAATTTGAATTTATAAAAGAAGAATCTTCCTTAAGCATTTGTTAATATACTTATATTGTTGAGATAAACATATGGATATATTTTCTAAGTATTGATAGTATAATGAGTTATGAATATACTCTTTTGTGAAGATATTTTGAATCAAATAATTGAAAGAGACTTTAATTTATGAGAGATTAATTAATAAAGGCTTAGTGGATCCCACATGAAATTAAATCTATGTTGGTTTCTTGTTTAATTGATACTTAAATAACCAACTATCAAATCTTGGCTAAAATATAGCTCTAGAAATATCAAGGTGAAACACGAAAATTATATAGCGTAGTCATCTCCGATGATGCTAAACTGTGCGTATGAATCTTGTTTTGTTCTCCTAGGACAAATGATAAGGAAATCCGTCCACTTAACGGTTAGGAGGTGATCTCTGCTCTTATGTATTGTCTGATTATTTCCAAAAGAACAGTGGAAATATCGATTGGTTTTAGAGCGATCAGTAAGTGGGGGAGTGCACTTATATGAGATGACTCAAAACCGTAACCACTCCAAAACCATATATGTATTTGATGCTTGGAAGAGGTTCAAGACTGGTTCGAGATGATCAAAAATGGAATTCTTTGAAGTGCAAGGGCTTCTTGCTACTAATCCTGAGGGTGATTCCAAACTGGATGTAGTTCCTTTGGGTTGGTATTATTCTGAACTTGTATGGATGAATGCTGACATTACATTATGCTTGGAAGGTAGCGTTAGCATTCCAATTGGGATTTGCTAAGAGAGGAAAAAGTTAATCCTGACCTTACATGCCTCATAACCCAGTAATGATTCAAACAGCGGATATGCAGTAGAGCTATGTGGTTCGCTACCATTAGGAGTAGTCATTACTCAATCTAGAATTGGTATTATGGATTTGGTATGCGTGTGCATGGGAAAAGTCAGACCATGGCTAGTGCACATGTTTTATAGCCTTGGTACCCGGGGAATGATGTAATATGACATACCATGTTAAAGGGGAAACCGGCTCTGTGTTGGTAGGGAATCCATGTGAGGCCCTAGGTATATTTTTCTAGAGATGTACTATGGCAGGCGGTACCCTAGTAGCCTTGTCATTGATGGAAATCCAATCTCCATACGTGCCTTTACGGATTTAGTTGTATACCTATTATGCTGGAATGTAATTAATGTAACTATTTCACTAAGAATTATATTTAATTTAAACCCTATACATTATTATAATATCACAATATTTCCTAAAAAATGGTTTGGCTATTGTAAGGTAAAAACCCATCAGTGTCTATGTGCGGTGTGGTCTTAGAAGATACCTTTATTTCGAAAGATTTTTATAACATTAAAAATTCATTTGATCCATCTTTCTCATATTGGTTTACAAGACTGGTTCGGGCGTTATTCTCTTATAATGCTTGGGTCAGTCTGAGCATATCTTCCAAATTTAGCTAGACACTTTGGATCTTAAGGAGACGAGCTGGATTCTCCAAGGTGTATTCATATATTTTTATCTTCTGCTGTTTTATTCTTGTTGTATTTATCAGCATTTATAAGGACAGGTCGTTATAACTGTCAAGCTGATTATAGGTTAGTTTTGCTCTGATGATAGTTTGTATATTAAAGTTCCTTTTCTTTTGTAAAGACCTATTGTATGTTATATATTACTCGTCACACTGTGAGGTTTTGTTCTAGCTTTTATTTCTTTCACCCTAACAATCTGTCTTTCTGAAAAGTATGGAATTCCGAGGATCGACAAAGCGAGTCATTACACAAAGCGACTTCAGCAGGAAAGAAAAAGAAAGAATAGTAAAGTTTACAAAATAAATCGGATATCATGGGTGAACAATCCAAGGCAAAGCCTATGGATATTGCCTTACCATCGTCAAAATTTCTAATCTGGGAGCCGATGGAAGCTCTTCTGCTGCTGTTGGTGAATGACTTTAGGGACGTATTATGAAGCCTTGTACTATTAATATTTTTAGTAGCCAAAGGAGGAAAATCTGCTTAACTTCTCAAATGGGTTTCGAGTAAGCCTTTTTATCCTACTAAATTAACTAGAATTCACCTTCGAATTCAAGTTCACGTTGATGCAACGAATAGGGGAATTGTTCAAGTTAGAAGCCAAGCGGTAGTTATCTAATGGGATTTGAGAAGAAATAATTTAGGGATTTTAGGATTTATGCCATAAACGAGGGAATAGGCGGGGAAAGAAAATTAGAGGCGGGCTTTAAAATCATACAATGGAAATTTGGGGACCACCTTTTATTATCAATTGTTAACACAACCGACGAAAATAACCCTATTTGCTTTTGCCGCTAACACGATCAAAGCAAATAACTTATTTGTTTCAGTGCATTTGCTTCGGTTGTAAACAACAACCGAAGGAAATTATAATTTTGCATTTTCTAATGCTTTGTGTGTACCAATTGCTTCTATTGTTAAGGTAAAATCGAAGTAAATGATTATATTTGCTTCGGTTGCTAATACAACCGAAGCAAATGAGGCGAAGCGACATACATATTTTGTAGTAGTAAATAATTATCAGTAAGTAACCCCTAGGTGCCCCAACAGACATTAGTAATGCACTACCAAACATTTGGAGAGCATTACGTAATCTAGTCTCAACAGATGAATCGATATCTTTTCTCGAAACATTTAGACTTGCAATACTTAAAATAATATTTAATTTCAATTGGATAAAATTCTCATGATTATAACACAATGATATTACTATCACATAATATATCATTTAATGATTTTCTCTTTAATATACTTTAAATTAATTATTTAATTAATTATATCATAGTATATCTAATATATATAATATAAAGAAAACACATTTAATTTTCAACAAGAGTGGTTATCGAGTTAGATATATGTAATAAATTACATAATTGCCCCTAAGGAAAACCCAAACTCTACCAAACACTCTACTTTGACTATAGTTAAATCATGGCATAGCGATCCATGAAGCGACTATAGTTGGGCCTGAATTGAAGCATTGAGAGTGAAACATTACCTAATAAAGATTCATTTCCTTGAATATTAGCTTTATAAATTTAAGATTGATCGTAAAGATTTCATAACAAAGTTACAACCTTAATAGAAGATATAATCTATTTTGCGGGAAGCAAAGAAGGAATTTCACTGGAGTTTTGTCCTAAAGAACAAAAGCTTCTTTCATACAAGGGAGGCTAAATGTCAACCATAAAATATTCAGAAGAACGAAGGTATGAAAGAAGGGTCACGAGAGCATGAGAAAGGATCACAAAGCACCAAGATATTCTTGATAATCATACCTTCCGACAAGAAGCTTCCAGCCAAGTCCAAGGCTGTTTTTCAAGGTCCATAGGCAGGATGATGCTCCAAGAATCCACCTTTCGACTAGGTCGAGAGGACTTTCAATAAAAGAAAAGGAAGATAAACACAGCCCAAACCTTTTGAAAGAGTTGAAGCGATGCAATCATCAAATTTCATTAGCATCAAACCTTTCGAAGGAGTCGAAAGGTACCATCTCTAGTATCCAAAGTGTTCTTACCTTTCGAAGGGGATGAAGAAGTCAAAACAAGTGTGAGCAAGTACTAATGACCTTTTCGAAAGCATAATAAGCCTATCGAACCGGTGGAAGCAAATCAAAGGTACCTTTCGACAATGACGAAAGGTTTATAAAGACAACCGCACACAAGTCAGCAAAGAATGGTAGACAACCATTTGAAAACATTGAAGGGAAACACGGCACTCGATAACAATCAAGTGAGAAGTAACCTTCTGACAAGATCGAAGGAATCAGAACAAACACGCGACGAGCAACCTTCTGACAAGGTCGAAAGGTTCACAGAAATTAGGAGAAGAGCTACCTTCCGACAAGGTCGAAAGGAACACAACAGTAGGAACAAGGCAAGCCTTTTGGCAACATCGAAATGTTCATGAAAGCTTCAAAAAGGAAATCTTCCAACAGAGTCGAAAGGTTCATGAAGATGTCAAAAAAGCAAACTTTCGTCAAAGCCGAAAGGTTCATGAAGGCATCGAAAAGACAAACCATTCGATGGTGTCAAAAGGTTCATTATGGCATATAAGGGGTAAACCTTTCGACAAAGACAAAAGGTTTGTAGTTTCATATAAAAGAGAAACCTTCCGTCCAAGTCGAGAGCATGGAGTCGAAAGGGGGGCCGCTTGTGTCTATAAATAGGACCCAAAGGGTCATGTTTTGGGGAGGAGATTTTCTCTCATTCTAATTTTGAACCTTCTTAATGGCAATACTGTAACCCTAATTGAGTGCGATTTGGGTAAATTTAATAGAATGAAGATTTTTCTTGGATACAAAGGGAAGTCCTTAGCTTTGTTAATTACTTTACTATTTGCTTAAACCTTTTCCATATTAACTCATATTTCCAGGTTCAACCCCATCAGAAGGTCCTTGTCGACAATAATGATAATATTTCTGCTATAAGTAATCACTGCAACCCTCCAAAGCCTTTTACTCTATAATCTGAACTCTTCGACAAGGTCGACAACTCAATTGGTTCAACACCTATAACCTTCCAAAACTAATCAACTAGTGGTCTAACCTTTCGATATGGTCGATACTCACTACATATCCACCAAAGTATATCATACCCTGCTTGAACCCGAGGAAGGTTAACACCTTAACCCCTCTGCCAGATAAAAGTCAACCTTTTTAAGGACAAACTAAGGGAATTTCAACCTAGTCGAAAACGAAACCTTTATAGAAGACCTCATATAAGCTCAACAAAGCCGTAAGGACACTTTGCCTATGTTCTAAACCTTTTGACGACGTCGAAGGGTCTAATACTGGACTTACCAACTAATAAGGTTAAATTGAAAGGCAATCAATAAAAGGAATCACGTCTTTTATTCTCATAAGAAGAAATCCATCCTTCTTATCATATCTTTGGGGTATTGACAAGAAATCTTGTTAACATTTTTGGCGCTAGAAGAAAGGCTCGAACCTCCGATCTCTGATAACTTTCATCCCCGATCAATTATATAAAGAGCCTTGACTAAAAGAGGAGTATAGGCAAAGCTAAAAGTAGTAGCAATAATCCAAATGAAGAGGCTACATCACAGTCAACCTTTAAAAGGTCACATGGCCTCAAATCCTCACATAAGCAAAATAGAAGTTAGGCAACCTTCAACCCTAACAAAATTGGAAAGAAATATGATCAAGGTTTAGAATCAACGACCACAAAAGATGGTAATAAAGGAGCATTCAGAAAGAGCCCCAACCCGTGAATCAATAAGGATTATGAAAATGGAGAATGAAGTTCAACCTCCAAATGAGATAGAGGATCAAGGGTTAAACCGAGACAGTCAAGTAAATAAATCTCTTGAGCAATCAAATAGCCTTATCCTAGAATACAACAGGGGAAGTTACAGAAATGAGACCAACCAAAATGAAAACCTACACCATGTAGTGGTTAATGCACTTAGAGAAAAAGAAATTTATGATCCTGAAGAATATGTTACCCTGCAAAAGGCCCCCTTTTCCAAAGAAATAATAGCGACAAATCTTCCTCCACACATTCAAATTCCTTCACTAAAATATGATGGGACAACTAATCCAGATGATCACCCTGTCGCCTTTGAAAACTGGATGAACTTATACAATGCTCCAGAGCCAGTTCACTATAAACTTTTTCTCATTACTTTTTTAGGAGCAGCAATCAAATGGTACAGGAGTTACCGAATGGGAACTATCTATTCTTGGGAACAATTTACTTACGACTTCGTGGCTCAATTTTTTATATTCAGAGATACAACTATGGACTTCAGCTTGCTAGCAACCAACAGACAAAATCCAAGGGAGCTACTTGGCGAATATTTAAACAGATTAAGTGCAGAAGCATTAAGTGCAGAAAGTGCAACTGATAGAGAAAAGCTTATGGCAGTTCGATCAGGGTTAATTGAACAAACCCCATTTTGGAAAGACCTTTATATCAATGGGTGCAAAGATCTACAATATTTCTTTCTCCGGGCCGAGAAGTTTATTCAATTGGACAAGATGCACCATGCTAAAAAAGAATTACATCGAAAATCCAAGGAAGAGAAATATGATTTTAGGCCCCTTGACAAGAGGCCAAAGGAAAGTGAAAAACCGAAGGGAAGTCGAAGAAAGAGTTCTAAAATGAATTGTGCCGCCCTGAGAAAACCCCTCTCCTACATATATGCTAAGATAAAAAGAAACAAGAATTTTATTGTGCCTCAAAAACTTCAGAGTGCCCCAGAGCCAAATAAAGGAAGGAGTTACTACGAGTACCATAAAGCAAACGGACATGAAACTGATAAATGCCGTGTCTTATCAGATAAAATTAAAGGCATGGTCAGGTCGGGATTTTTACAGGAGATTTTCAGAGAAACTTGAAAGACATCTCATTCAAAATAAGAGGAATACAATTCAGCAACTCCAAAATGCAGATTCCTATCAAATCATGAGGACTCGCGCCATCAGTTCAACTATGAACTTTCTCTCTTTCTTTTCGTAGCTCTTTAACTTGATACTTAAATTTGTATTGTGCATTGATCATGTACTGATTAAAATTCGAGTGCAATTATAGGTAAAAACAAAATCAAACCGAAGCACTCGGTAAACTCCAAAATACTTAAAGAGGACGACTCAGACGCCTGACATGAGGCAATTATCAACAGTTCAGTCAACACCAAGGCTTTCCTGTAAGAAATGTTGAATCACTGCTAAACTCAGTTCCAATTGGAGAAAACCCATATATACCAAATCTATTTTTAACAAGCGATTTCAAAAGGAAACTTCTCAAATTATATCCTCTTAAGAAAACTATTTTCAGTCACCCCATGGCCTGGGGCGAAACAAATGCTTATTTATCTCAAAATCAGATTTATGCAACTAATTTGAGATATTATATAGCATTAATAAATGCGCACCAAAAGACTTCAAACTGAGCAATAGTAATGATTCAAAGTTTACTAAAATCATGGGCGAAGATAAGCCTGTTCATACTTTTTCAAGAAGGATTTTGAAAGCACAAAAAGTTCATTGGAACTCAAACTAGAGAACCCTATTCTCGACTAAAAGACTGTTGGTTCATGAATCATGACCTCCTAGTCTCCTATTTGAGATTTGTGTCTCCATTATGAGAACAGCAAGAAAGTTCTTGCAAAAGATTAAAAAAAACTCTTTCATAAAAAGATTCATGAGTCCAAGCTATTTTTCAAAAGAAACTCTTCAATATAATAGAAGGGTCTAATTACAAAATTCTTTCTCAAAGGAGACTCCATTTTAATTGGCCAAAAAAATATTTTCATATACAAATACTCAAGCCTACGATGTTATTTCGTAGCACCTCCTTAAGGAAGGGACATAAGCCTACGATGCTATTCCGTGGCACCTTTTAGAGGGAGGGACAAAATCCTACGACGTTATTCCATAGCATCTCATAGAGGGAGAGATAGAGCCCCTAACGTCCATATCACCTCTTAGGGGAGGGTCAAGATAAGCACCCGCAAAATCAAAAGCCTCTAACGTCCATATCACCTCTTAGGGGAGGGTCAGGATAAGCACCCACAAAATCTAAAACCCATAACGTCCAAATTACCTCTTAGGGGAGGATCCCGTAAAGTGCTCATCAGCGGCCTTCTGGAAAAAGGTCAGCTAACTATATATCCCTTTGAGACAAGGGAAGCCCAAAGAGAGGCTCATCAAACAATGGACTAAGATGTCTATCCCAAAGAGAGGCTTTTAATAGATTAAGATGTCTGAGTCCAGAGAGTGGCTCATCAATGAGTAGACTGAGACGTCCAAGCCCAATAGGGGATCTAAATGAAAGAATGAAGACAAAGATGTCTACAACTCAAGAAAGTCAGAACCCAAGAGAATTAAGGGTTAAAGAAAAAAAACCTATCCATCATTTAAGACAAAGTTGGAATCCTAGAAGAGGATGCACACAGAGGCAAAGGATATGCTACTAAATTACAAAACTTTCAATATTAGGAAAATGATTCCTACATCAAAGAATTAAGAAACTTTCATACCACAAAAAAGCATGAGACCGGAAAAAGGAAGAAGGAATCCATAACATGAAAACAAAAATAAAGACTGATACGAATACCAAAGGAATGGAATAGATAATAAATTTTTAGTCACCAAGATAAAGTACTTCACTCCAAGATCAGGTTAAGAAAGCCACTCCTGAATCCTTTGAGACAAAGTGAATGATTGAATAGAAGAGTCTATTATACCTGTATATACATATATACATATACTACTGATTTATAGGCACTTTAAGAGAGACCATATTCAACAGGAAACTTTCCTGTTAATAGCATTAGAATTAAGGTTAGATAAACATAGTTATCTTTTATTTGAAATCTACTCAATACGCTATTATTAGACATATCTATGTCTTTGTACTTATATTGAATGACATTTTGAATGGTTAATTCGTCAGATGAGATCCTGACGAGACTTTGGATAAACTCTTGGTTTCGTGAATTTTGAGTTTCATCATTTCTATTGATGCATGTTTCATTTTGAACTTCGTGAATTTTGAATTTCCATATTTCTTTTTATGATGATTTATAGATTTCATATTCATGTTTTCCTTGTCGAATTTCCATGATAACTTTCAATTGAATTCCTGATTTCATGAATTATAAATTTCCCTATTTGTCTCTTATGATGGTTTATGAATGCCAGGTACTGTGTTTCTCCCCATTGAATTTTCGTGATGATTTCTTGTTAGTTGCTTGGTTTAATGAGTTCTTTGTTTCCCTGTTGAATTTTTATGATGATTCGAAGATTTTCCATTTCTAGTTTCCTTGTTGAATTTCTGATTTCTAGTTTCATGAATTCTGGATTCCTTTGTCGATTCTCATAATGATTTAGGAATTTCGTATTTCTGGTTTCCTTATTGAATTTTTGATGATCTTATTGGTTTTCGGATTTAGTGAACTCTACTCTTCCTATGGATTTTAGTGATGATTTGTTGATCTTGTATTCATGATTTCTTTATTAAATCACTATGGTGATTTCTTACTGAACTATTGGTTTAATGAATTTCCCTACTGATTTCTTTGATGATTGATGAATTTCGTATTTTTAATTTTCCTATTTGAATTTTTGGATGACCTTTATTGGGGTTTTGAATTGATGAATTTTGAAAATTGCTTGGTGATTTTCATGATGATTTATGAATTTCTGATTTCCTTGTTGGGTGTTTGATAATCCTTTATAAGATTTTTGATTTAATGAATTCTGAGATTTCCTTGTGGATCTTTATGGTGATTTATGAATTTTGCATTCTCAATGGATTTGGGATAATTTCTTATTGGATTTTTGATACAGTGAATTTCGAATTTCCTTGCTGGTCTTTGTGATAGTTCACAAATTTGGTTCTCTATACTTCCTTGGTAGAATTTGAATGGTTTCCTGCCCATTTTCTGATTTGTTGAGACTCATGTTTTCCTTTGGATTTTGATGAGAGTTTATGATTTCCCTATTCCTTACCGTTTTATTGGATTTTCAGGTCCCTGATTTTAAAAATCTTATGTTTCCTTAATTATTTTTATCATGATTCGTGAGTTTCATATTTCTACTGTCCTTATTGAGGTTTTTTATGATCACTATTTGGATTGTTGATCGAATGAATTCTGAAATTTCCTTGAGGGTTTCCCTGATGATTTATGAATTTTCTATGCTTGATTTTCTCATTGAATTTTGAATGATCTTTTGTCAATTGATCAATTTCAGACTTTAAAATTCTTACTAAATGAGAATTACCAACCAATGGTTTAAGTTTGAAAATGAAGGAAACTTAGAGGGACAAGGAAAGGTCCTTGATAACATGAAATTAATTTCCATAGGTTGAAAAAGTTTAACTCGAGAAAGAAATATCATGGGTCTGTAATAGATTTTCTCCAAAGGTTCATTTACTTGAACCGATATCTACAAATTAGGTGATATTACTCCACATTCTTAAGGAAGTTTAATTATGGTTATTACAAAGCAACTTATCTGGAAATGTTACCCTTATGACATCTTGAATATTAGCTTTATAAATTTAAGATTGCTCATAAAGATTTCATAACAAAGTTACAACCTTAATAGAAGATATAATCTATTTTGCGGGAAGCAAAGAAGGAATTTCATTGGAGTTTTGTCCTAAAGAACAAAAGCTTCTTTCTACAAGGGGGGCTAAATGTTAACCATAAAATATTCAGAAGAACGAAGGTATGAAAGAAGGGTCACGAGAGCATGAGAAAGGATCAGAAAGCACCAAGATGTTCTTGATAATCATACCTTTCGACAAGAAGCTTCCGGCCAAGTCTAAGGCTATTTTTCAAGGTCCATAGGCAGGATGATGCTCCAAGAATCGACCTTTCGACTAGGTCGAGAGGACTTTCAATAAAAGCAAAGGAAGATAAAACACAGCCCAAACCTTTTGAAAGAGTTGAAGGGATGCAATCATCAAATTACATTAGCATCAAACCTTTCGAAGGAGTCGAAAGGTTCCGTCTCTAGTATCCAAAGTGTTCTTACCTTTCGAAGGGGATGACGAAGTCAAGGAAAGTGTGAGCAAGTACTTAATGAACTTTTCGAAAGCGTAATAAGCCTTTCTAACCGGTTGAAGCACATCCAAGGTACCTTTCGATAATGATGACAGGTTTATGAAGACAGCCGCACTCACATGTCAGCAAAGAATGGTAGACAACCATTCGAAAACATTAAAGGGAAACACAGCACTCGACAACAATCAAGTGAGAAGCAACCTTCTGACAAGATCGAAGGATTCAGAACAAACACGCAAAGAGAAACCTTACGATAAGGTCGAAAGGTTCACAGAAATTAGGAGAAGAGCTACCTTCTAACAAGGTCGAAGGGAACACAACAGTAGGAATAAGGCAAGCCTTTCGGCAACATCGAAAGGTTCATGAAAGCTTCAAAAAGGCAACCTTTCGATAGTGTCGAAAAGTTCATGAAGATGTCAAAAAAGCAACCTTTTGTCAAAGCCGAAAGGTTCATAAGGCATCGAAAAGACAAACCTTCCGACGGTGTCAAAAGCTTCATTATGGCATATAAGGGGCAAACCTTTCGACAAAGACAAAAGGTTTGTAGTTTCATATAAAAGGGAAACCTTTTGTCCCAGTCGAGAGCATGGAGTCGAAGGAGGGCCACCTGCATCTATAAATAGGACCCAAGAGATCATATTTTGGGGAGGAGATTTTCTCTCATTCTATTCTTGCAACTTCTTAATCGCAATACTGTAACCCTAATTGAGTGCGATTTTGAGGAAATTTAATAGAATGAAGATTTTTCCTGGATACAAAGGGAAGTCCTTAGCTTTGTTACTTACTTTACTATTTGCTTCAACCTTTGCCAGATTAACTCATATTTCCAGGTTCAACCCCATCAGAAGGTCCTTGTCGAGAAGAACGATAATACTTCTGCTATAAGTAATCACCGCAACCCTCCAAAGCCTTTTACTCTACAATCTAAACCCTTTAACAAGGTCGACAACTCAATTGGTTCAACACCTATAACCTTCCAAAACCAATCAACTAGCGGTCTAACCTTTCGATAGGGTCGATACCCAGTACATATCCACCAAAGTATATCATACCTTGCTTGAACCCGAGGAAGGTTAACACCTTAAACCCTTGGCTTGATAAAAAACAACCTTTTTAAGGACAAACTAAGGGAATTTCAACCTAGTTGAAAAAGAAAACCTTTACAGGAGACCTCATATAAGCTCAACAAAGCCGAAAGGACACAGCCTATGTTCTAAACCTTTCAATGATGTCAAAGGGTCTGATACTGGACTTATCAACTGATAAGGTTAAATAGAAGGGCAATCAATAAAAGGAATCACATCTTTGTTCTCATAAGAAGAAATCCATCCTTCTTATCATATCTTTAGGGTGTTGACAAGAAATTTTGTTAACAGGTTAGTATCACGGTCAACTGTTGACAACTCAAATGTAAAATCTCTAGCCAGTGAAGTATGTTTAAAAATAAATGTTATTATTGAACCAAGGACTTTGTTAATGGACTAACCAAGTTGAATGCGGAATATATTTGAGTTTTGACCAATGCCAAATTTCATACATCCTAATGTTATATAGTGTTGGCAAAGAGAACGTGTGTAAATTGTTATAACTATTGGTGTCGCTTAAGATAATATAAAATATGATTTTACTAAAAATATCTGTAAGTAATGAATTCGGTCAAAGTGTCACCCCACTAGCTTAGGTGATGTGTTAACATTAACATTTAAATTGTTTAATATTAATCGCTGAATGAATTCATACCGTTGAGTCTCATAGCTACATCCGTGAATTCTTCGAATAACAACACAATTTAATTAGTTTATAAATGTTATAAATTAATTAATACTTGAGAAATATTATATAATAATTTATTTTATGTTTGGGTGTTGTTAGTAATTATTTGGATGTATATATAAAAGTTATATATGCATGTATTTATATACGATTTCGGTGTATAATTAAACGGATTTTAAATATAGTTAATCGCTTAATAAGCTTTTGGAAATAATATTCCATGTGAAGGAATAATGTGGCCAGCCATAGTAGGGAGAACAGATGAGATATGGAAGAGATCTAATAGAAAATTAGGGAATTAAAAGGTTGAGTTTTAAAGAGAGAATTTTCAAGGTTATTATTATCTCCTTAATGCAAAATCCTCTCATTCATTTCTTACTTTGATTCTCTTTTTCCTTCCTCCTCAAAAATCCATGGCTACTATCTTTTGTTCACCCTAGGCTAAATAACTAAACTGTAATCAACATAGGTGAAAACAACCTAAAAAAGAAATGATATTACTCACCTAAGCCTTTGGATTTGCTATATCTTTACTCTTCTTAGATTTCCTTAGCTCTTTTTCTTCTTCTTCTTATTTTTTATCTTAATAATGGAAACCAACTTGATTTTTTTTTATTTTGCTCTAATTTGAAGAGAATAAATGAAAATGAGGAGGAAGTTATGTTTGGTGGTATTTATATTGTAAGGGTTTTGGTTTGCTTCCTTAATTTATTAATTTATTTCCTCCTTTCCAACTCCTCTCTATTCAAATATCAATTTGATTACCTCATATGTGGCTGCATTTACTTCTTTCTCATTTATGTATTTAAATTGATTCCCATTATATATGACCAAAATTAATTATACATGATTACCCTTAATATAAGATCTCTTATATTAAATCTTTCCTCTCCTAATTTATTTTTTTTAATAAAAATATCCTTGATTCAAAATATTTATATTTTTCTTTAATATACATGGTCAAATTTAATTACGTTTAACAGTCAATTAATGTTTTCCTCTTATTAATTTAATCATATGTACATAGTAAGTAAGTAAACGTCCCTTGAATATTTACGTTGCTTGATTCATTCTTTTTCTTATTTAATTCATTTATTAAACAATTAAACCTTTATTCTTATAATTAATTATTCGTTAACTTATGTGTTGTTATAAATAACCCATTTAAATTGCCCAGTCTGGGGGCCAGGTTCATTCTGACCCATGCCACAACGGTTGGTTGACCGTTATCGATTCCAATGGTCGCCCTATTGCTGCATATTTTCAAAAATACACAGTCGTCGGCCTTTTGTATATTTTAGTTTTATATTTTTATATTTTCTTCTCTTTTCTTGTTTTAATCTCCTGTACTTCACAGTTACAGGTCGCTACAACATTTTATATTCATTTAAACATGATTTTCTACTGCAAATTCATTCACATTATCAAGCACTATGTACACATAGACCATTATTAAGCACGATCATAGTTGATTTGCTATATAAATTATATTAATGTTTATATATTCCCTCTTAAACAATCTCCAACATCATAATTTATATCACCAATACCTGTTGTTTTGCATCATACTTCAAATAATTCATTTTTATACATTCATTAGCATAACTATTGATTAAATACTACTTTAACCAGTAATTTAATCATTACTAAATTTGGAACGAGACAGATTTCACTCACTCGGTAATGCCTCCGATTTTTTGATAATGAACTCAATTCCTCCGCTGTGTTGAAACAGATGAACCTAAAATCTCCTCAATTCAAATTGAGATTGATATCTAAGCGCAGCCCTCGCCTTGCTTGCCTTTTCAATATAAATTCATGCGGTTCGATGAAGAAACGAGACGGGAATAATGTTTTGAAGTATACTGTAGAGAGGGAAAGAGAGAACATAAAGAAGATGAATTTGAAAATGAGAAATGAAATGCGTTATACATACGTTTTCTCTTAGTTCAAACCAGAATGGGAAGTACTTAGTCGAACTATTGGGTAATAGACCTATTTCAGCCCGTTTCAAATCTAAACCTTAAACCGTCCAGGTATCCTTCATACAAACTCCAATTCTAACATTAATATAGTCAATATTGATCGGAAAATTAAATCTATGCAATGGCTCAACTCCCGCTACCAGATTCTATTATTTGTAAACCCCTATAAAGTAAAATACCAAAATGCCCCTTAAAAATAATTGTCGAAATTTATAACATATTACAATAAGAAGAAGAAGAAAAATAATAAATGAAGAGGAAGAATGCTCTTTTCAGAAATATAATAGGATAATTCTGCATTAATTACCATTTTGTCTCTATCTTCACTTTTTGTCTCTTTTTATCATATTATCCCATTAAAACAAACTTTATAGGTTTTTCATATGTAGAAAACATTAGGAACTCAATTAGATTGGTCTCGAGCCCTGATTCATTCATATTTAAAAAAAATCACTTTTAAAGTATTTTTTCGATTAAGTTGTTTTATTAAATTAAACCGATTTATTATCTTAATCACTAAGCGTAAAAAATACAGGTTATTACAAGTGTTATTCATGATTTTTCACAAGGAACGATTTGATGACTTTGGACTTCAAAATATGAAGAAATGAAAACCAAATTCATAAATGATCGAATATGAGGCAACTCAAATGGGAAACAAAAAAAAATTTGGACTAAGTATATCAATTGGTACCCGATCCATAGATGAATCGGTACCAATTCATCAATAATCATAATTCTCAATGGATTTTTGGTGAATTTTGACTTTGGAACATGAAGGAAAGTTAAAATACGAAGTTAGAGTACATCAATAATCAATAACAAAAAATATAGCTTATCATTGTTATTTTCTCCAGATCTGGTTTGAGATTCAACGTTAGAACTCATAGTTGTTTCAAGAATGATATTATTGTACTAACTTTCAACGTGAATTCTAAAGCAATGTTATTACATGCACCATCGAAATAGATGAGTCCCTCTATCTCTGTCTTCTTGTTTCAAATCAATTTGCAACCACCCATTATAATTATTTAATTAATGCGGGGGATTTGCCGCATAAAATAGATGGGGGTGATAGAAAAATCCATGGTTGGAATACGATGGAAGCACGGGAACAGTCAAAATGGGATAGAGGAATAATGTCCCGTTGCAAAGTTCACTTAATTTTATCCATACAATTGATAGACAACTGCATGAAGATTGTTCTTTATTGCCGTCAGCATTCTGTTGTCGGCTTCTCATTGCAGTCGGCAATGGAAACAAAGCGAATATTTTGAAGCTATATTTAATTTGGATTTGAAACAAAAAACAACATTCTCCACTGCTTATATCATCCACATGCCACAACGTACAGAAAAATAATCATTTATTTAGCAACCAAATAAATCCAATGAAGAGCGAAAAAGGAACAATCCTGCTCGATTACTGGGTGAGTCCATTCGGCCAAAGGTGCAGAATCGCCTTCGCGGAGAAAGGGATCGATTACGAGTACAGGGAAGAGGAGGGTTTGATCAATCAGAAAAGCGCTCTGCTTCTGGAATCGAATCCCATTTACAAAAAGATCCCGGTTTTGATTCACGACGGAAAACCCATCTGCGAATCGCTTATAATCGTGCAGTACATTGATGAGATTTGGGGCGGAAACGCCAAATTGCTACCTGAAGATGCTTATGCTCGCTCTCAAGCTCTATTTTGGGGTGATTTTATCGATAAAAAGGTATTATTTCTTCTATTCTGTCTAATCAATCAATCTTTAACATCCTTTTATGTTTAAAAGCATTAGAAATCCATTCGTTAGTGAAAAGCGATGTCTTTAATTGTGTAGATCTCTTTATACTACGATTTCAAATTGAAAATCCTCATTTTATAATTTAACAAGCTTGGGATAATTCAGAGCCTGTTTGGAAAGGATTTCTTTTTACAACTTCTTAAAAGTAATTTTGTTTTGTAATTTGTAAGTAGTTTTAAGTTAATCGGAATAGTAAAGTAAGCGGACAGATAAGTAGGAACTTTGCTAAATTTTACTTCAAATAAGTGGTTAATACCATTAAGCACTTGTTATAATGAGGCTTTTGTAGCACATAGTTGTAAAAAATAAAATAAATCATAAACATTTTTCTCTTATTTATTTACTGCCTATAGGTGAAAAGGTTAAGGGTCTGTTTGTTTTCCAAAAGCAATCACAGAATGATTACAAAACCAGCGATCAGAAAAACATTTTTCCTATTTGTTTACGTAATTGTTTAACGATCAGAAACTAAAGTAAGAGATAAAATTTAAGCAAAAATATCATGCTTTTTCTCCATTCAGCGATTGGCTGTTTCTTTTGTGTATGAATTTGGAAAAGTAAATGTCATATTCAGATGTTCTTGATAAGAAGTTTAAAAAATGAAACCAAACAGCTTTTTCTGTATTCAGCATTAAACATTTCACATTCAGCAGCTTTCAACGTTCAACCTTTAGCTTTCAGCATATATAAAAAAACAAACGCAAGCCCAACAATACAAACTACGAAAACTTGTAAACTATTGTCGACTACCCTAATTATTTAATTCTTGTTTTTAAAACCTTATTGTACACTACGGCACCATATGAAAAAAAAAGAATGTTTAAACCTTAAACCAAAATAAATAAATAAATGATATGTTCATATTCTAAAAATGAGTCACTAACATTGGTGCAGCACTCGCTAATGCTTCATGGTCTGTATGGTGGTGTCTTAAAGAGACCTTCTTCCTCTTCTTTTATTTTTTATTTCTTTTTTTTTTTTATTTTACTCGTTGTTTTTTGTTTAGTTATGTAGAATCCCTACACTTATGATACACTCGACCTAAAGCCTTGTTTCTACAAGTTAAAACTTAGAATTCGTCAAACTGAGAAGCCAGATTATTAGAGTTTTTATTCAAATATGCATACATGAAAAACTAGGCTTATAAGCTACTTTGTTTCAAAATTAAAAGCTTTCCATCTCAAGCATCCTCTTAATATCAATTCATGCTTCAATTTGCTGGCTGTTCTTTAAAATTTGGGTTGATAAAAGAACAAAGCCCAGAATATTATGCTTAGAAGTTAAAGGTTATACATATTACAGAACCAAACTCAAATTGTAAAGGTAAAAACCATTTGAAACATCATTCATCGTGAGAAAAATAATAATGAAGTCATTTGTTATCCGATTAAGCTTAAGCTTTTACTAGCTTTAGTTACTACAACTTCCAGGTTACTTTGTTCAGTACTTGTAATATCATGTAAGCACACCCTTTGTGTTCCCTTATAATGAACATATTTTTATCTTTTTTGATGTTCATGTAATTTTGACCCATACTAGATACTTTCATTTCATTATGAAGTCATAAGGCCAGATATTATGCTTACAATGAAGTCACTTGAAATATTTTTTCACACTTAAAAAGCAGTTTTAAATAGTTACTTTTAAGCAGTTCTAAGTGAATAATAATACAAGAAAGTGTTTGGACAAATAAGTTGAAATGATGGTAAAATTTGATCGTAAAACTTGGAATAAGTCTTAAGCATGCAATCGTTATTTATGACTTAATTCACTCATTAGTAACTTATTTTACCTCCTTATAAGTTGTAGTCAAACACACAAATAGTGATGAGTACCTAATAGTTGTCAAACATGTTCTTATTGTGTCAATATGATACATTTACTTTTATTTCTACTAGATATATGCCTGTGGAACTAAACTGTGGAAATTAAAAGGAGAAGCTCAAGAAGAAGCAAAAAAAGAATTCATCGACATACTAAAAACGTTAGAAAAAGAACTCGGGGACAAGAAGTTCTTCAATGGAGATGCATTTGGATACGTCGACATTGCCCTTGTGCCATTTACTACATGGTTCCACGCATATGAGACTTGTGCCAATTTCAACGTTGAGGAAGAAGTTCCGAAGTTGATAGGGTGGAAAAATCGGTGCATGGAGAGGGAAAGTGTTGCGAAATCTCTTTATGAACCCGAGAAAGTGTACGACTTTGTGTGCATGTTGAAGAAGATGTTTGGTGTTGAATGAATGGGAGAAGAGAGCGTGAAGGCTTGCTTGATCTTTAATTTTATTTTGCTTTCATTGTTTGATGTAATGAAGGATTAAAAGATGATTTTCAGTATAGTTTGATGTTCTATGCTTTTATGTTTAGGCTTGTTATTATATTTTCTTCTGAATATAATTAATACGAAGTTTAATTATGAGTTTTATTCTTTTTAGTGGATGATTAATTCTTTTTTATCGTTGTGAAATTTTATTTTATTTGTGTGATACAATTTTTGTTTTATTTATTTTGCTTTCATTTATTTAGATATCTTTTTCTCATTTTTTTTGGCTTTATCTTTTCTTTTTTCTTTTTACTCGATTATTTTTTGAAGTTTTGTAACCATGTATAAGCTTATTTGACGACAAAATGCTAACTGCATCATTACTCATTAGTATTATTTTTTAATTATCATTTTTTCATGGTATAGTTTTATCTCGTAGAATGTGATATGTGGGTTTTTTTTTCTTCTGTGTGATCCACATATGTTAGGTAATACAACTAATATGTTTAGGTGGTACGGTTGTATCATTTAAAAGCATCCCCATGATATAGTATTGTCAGGTATATTATTGTTGGATATTCTATTGATACGGCGGTATTAATATTTTGTTGCTACCCATCGTCGTGACTTGCTTAATTTTGAAATTGGGTAAATCATTACAACGATTTGTTCGAGATTTTGTTACGCTCAGGCATTTTATCGAACATCTGTCATGCAACAACCTGAAGGGTCATTTCAACAAACACTTATACATAGCAGGCTACTCAGGACATCTACCTTAACTGCAATGGCCAAGGGGCTTCCGGATGACTCGGAGATGATACAGATACAAGACAATATAGATAAAAGCTGAAGACAACCCTCGGGGAGCTAAGAGAAAGAACGTGCACATTATGTACGTGCACAGTGTATCTGTGTACAACTGAAGATTTTATTTATAAATTATAGTTTAGTAATGAATGGTAATGAATTGTCATAAGACTTGGTCAGTTGAATAAGTCCATGTTTATGAGTATATATATATACGAGAAGGAATGTAAAATGGTATGTATGAAATGAGTAAGAATGAAATCAGTTTCTTTTACCTCTGTGTCTTCTTTTACTTCTTCATTTCTGTTTAATTTCTGACTTCACCCTGTTCTTGCATTATCTCTTATCTGCTTCTTCATCTCCTTCTTCAAATTCAATTCCATCTCTCCTCTGCCAAATCTTCTACACTGTTCCTTACCTGCACATTCCCTCTTTGTCTACCTGTCACGACTGCTAATGCCATGACTAATACTAGAGCTCAGATTGCTAGAAATAAAGATCCTCACAATATGGTATCAGAGCCAGCTGGTGAGCAAGATTCAGACCCTCACCCTGAAGACCCTTTAATAGTAGGAAATAATGAAGAATCTGATACAACTTCACTCATTGGCTCAGTCGCTCTTGATCAATTGTCAGAGCAAGATAGGTGGCATAATCAGGATCTCATCAATAATAGGAATGCACTGTCTCTTAAGAAAGTGGAAAAGATTACTCAAGAGTTGTCGGCTACAACCACAGCTTTGTCCAAGAACAGCCAAGAAGTCAATATTAAATTGGACAAAATGCAAGAAATGATGAATAATTTTTTTTCTGAGTTCAAAGATTTCAAGAATCAACAAACACAAGATGTTAGATCTAATAGCAACACATCGAATTCTGTACCTCCTCACAATAACAGATCCAACATTTACATTCCTCCAAATCACAGATCACCAATTCTACCCAGACCAGATAACATTCATTTGGAGCAACTACCTTTGAGAAACTCTGAACATCACAACAGAGACTCTGCAAAACTTAACATCAAAATAGAATTTCCTACATTCACTGGTGAAGACAGAGTTATTGATTGGTTGAGACAAGCTGAGCAATTCTTTATTTACAACAATACTGATGTAGATGAATGGGTTCATATGTGCTCTTTTCATCTCAAGAAAGAAGCTCTGCAGTGGTTTTACAGATACTCCCATCAGGTACCAGATTATGATAACTGGTCTACATTTCACAAGGCTATTCAGGTACGCTTTAAACCAAATGAATTAGAGAGGCCATATGATACATTTTCTTCATTAAAACAAACAACTTCTGTTATGCAATATGTTAATCAATTTGAACAATTAGAAGGAATGATAGAACAAATCACCCCTACACATCTTTTACAAAAAAATTTAGGGGGTTTAAAAGAAGAAATTAAATTTGATGTTATTGCTGCCAACCCTGATTCAGCAGTGGTTCTTACAAAAACTTATGAAACAAAGTGGTTAGCAGTAAATAAATATTCTAAAATTAATTCTTTTAAAGCCAATTCAACCTCCAATACAAAATTCTAAATCTTATGTTCCAAATTATGCAGACAAACAGTCAAAATTAAAAAGTTTGACACCAGAAGAAATTTTAGACAAGAAAAGAAAAAATCTTTGCTTTGGGTGTAATGAGAAATATCATTCTGGTCACAAATGTAAAACCAAGCAAGTATACATTTTAGAAGGAATTATTAATTTAGATGACTTATCAGATCAAGATGATTCATCTGATAATTTTTTGGACCTGCATAAATCAGATAATCATCAAGATTCAGAAAATACACCGCTATCTATTTCTATAAATGCATTACTAGGAATTCCAACATTACATACTATTAAAATTAGAGGAAAAATCAATAATAAATTTGTTATTTTTCTTATTGATTCTGGTTCAACTCACAGTTTTATTGATAGCACTTTAGCTCAGAAATTAAACTTGAAGAAAAATCATACAAGAACTTATGAAGTACATGTTGCCAATGGCCAAAAGCTTCAAGGTAATGAACTTTGCTCTCAAATTTTATTAACATGTCAAGGTTGTAAAATGCTTATAGATCTGCTAGTTCTACCTATGGAAGGTTGTGATATTGTCTTGGGTACACAATGGATGAGGGAACTTGATGAAATTTGTTTTAATTTCAAAAAGCTTCGGGTTCGATTTTATTACAATGGCAAAGAATATAAATGGCAAGGTCTAACAAGTTCTGATATACAACATTTTAATAAAGATAAAATTTCTAAGGAATTAAACTCAGCACAATTAAAATTCATGCTTCTTTCCTCATCCACTTCCACACTGTCACACACAAATATTCACACTGATATTCAACAATTATTAGACGAATTTCCCTCTGTCACTAGCTCACTAACTACATTGCCACCAAAAAGGGACCGTGACCACAAAATACCACTGTTACATGGTTCAAAGCCAATTTGTTTAAAGCCATATAGACATTCACATCATATAAAAAATGAACTCGAAAAATTAATTAAGGAAATGTTAGACTCTGGTATTATCAGAAATAGCCATAGTGCTTTTGCAGCCCCAGTTGTAATGGTAAAAAAGAAAGATGGCTCTTGGAGGTTTTGTATTGATTATAGAGGATTAAACAAAATTACGATTAAGGATAAGTTTCCCATTCCTCTTATAGATGATTTACTAGATGAACTTCATGGTTCAAGATATTTTACTAAGCTTGATCTCAAATCTGGCTATCACCAAATAAGAATGCATGAGGATGATATACATAAAATTGCTTTTCGGACACATGAAGGTCATTATGAATTTTTGGTAATGCCATTTGGATTGTCTAATGCACCATCAACATTTCAATCTCTTATGAACTCTATATTTAAATATTTTTTAAGACAATTTATTTTGGTTTTCTTTGATGATATCTTAATTTACAGCACATGTTGGGATGATCATCTACAACATCTCAGAATCGCATTGCAACTGCTCAAAGACAATCATCTAGTCATCAAACTTTCCAAGTGCTCTTTTGCAGAAAATAAATTGAATTATTTGGGCCATATTATTTCGGCACGGGGAATTTCAGTGGATAAAGAAAAGATCAAAGCAATTCTAGACTAGCCTCAACCACACAACATCAAAGCTTTACGAGGCTTTCTAGGACTTTCTGGGTATTACATAAAATTTATTAAAGGGTATGGGATAATTGCAAAACCACTTACCACATTGTTGAGGAAAAATTCTTTCTTCTCGATAACTGAAGCTACTGAGGCATTTTATAAGCTAAAGTCTTGCCTTATCAACCCTCCTATATTAGCTATGCCTAATTTTAACAAAGAATTTGTTGTTGAGTGTGATGCAAGTGGATCTGGTATGGGTGTAGTTTTACTACAAGACAGTAAGCCACTAGCATATATTAGCCAAGCACTGCAAGGGAAGAATCTACATTTATCAAATTACGAAAAAGAACTACTTGCTTTAATACATGCAACAAAGAAGTGGTCACAATACTTACTTGGAAGGAAATTCGTAGTTCGTACAGACCATTAGAGCTTACAGCATCTTCTATCTCAGAAACTAACTACAGGAATTCAAGGGAAATGGTTAGCAAAATTACATGGATATGAATATGAAGTTCAATACAAAAAGGGGAAAGAAAACATTGTAGCAGACAGCTTATCCAGAATACATGATGATTCCAACCTTTAGCAATGTCAGTGCTACAGCCTGATTGGGTTATTGAACTCAGAAATCAAATCAAGAACAATCCATGCTTTCACATAAATAAAGAAAGTATTCTACAAGGGAAATTAGACTCCACAAAGTATCAAATAGTTGATGATTTAATATTTTATAAAGGGAAAATTTTATTGGATCATTCCCAGTCAGATCTCATCAACACAATTCTGTTTGAATTTCACTCTTCCCCACTTGGAGGACATTCTGGTGTAAAAAAGACATTGAAGAAGATACAAAAGGTCTTCTTTTGGAAGCATATAAAAAAGTCAGTGGAGCAATATATTTTACAGTGTGATACTTGCCAGAGAGCTAAAACAGAAAATATCTCACCTCCTGGTCTACTACAACCACTACCAATTCCGGAACATGTTTGGTCTGACATATCAATGGATTTTATAACTCACTTACCAAAAAGTAATAATGCAACAATTATTTTTGTGGTCGTTGACAGGCTATCAAAGTATGCTCATTTTTTCTCTCTTCACCATCCATACACAGCAAAGACAGTGGCCAGAGTATTTTTTGATGGCATTTTAAAACTATATGGCATGCCAAAAACCATCATAAGTGACAGAGATTCTTTATTCCTTAGCACATTCTGGCAAGAACTATTTCGATTACAGGGATGCACTCTAAAATTTAGTTCTTCATACCATCCCCAAACAGATGGCCAAACTAAAATAACAAATAAAGCATTGGAAACTTATCTACGGTGCTTTGTCTTCCATCAGCCTCAAGATTGGAACAACTGGTTAACATTAGCAGAATTTTGGTTCAATACAACATGGAAGGAATCCACTCGAATGACACCATATGAAGTGGTCTATGGAAGACAACCACCAACTCTACTGTCCTATGTTCCAAACACTGTAAAAGTCCAATAGGTAGAACAACATTTATTCTCTAGAGACATGACACTACAATTTTTGAAAGACAGTTTACAACTTGCTCAAGAAAGGATGAAGAAGTTTGCCGATAGGAACCGAACAGAGAGATATTATTCTGTCGGAGATTCGGTTTATTTAAAGTTACAACCCTATAGGCAAATTTCAGTAAGCACAACACAGACAAGTAAATTGTCACCAAAATACTATGGTCCATTCAAAATTACTGCAAAAATTGGCTCAGTAGCTTATGAGTTGGATTTACCTGCCACAGATCGAATACATCCAGTTTTTCATATCTCTCAGCTGAAAAAGAAAATCGGCTCTACTGTTGTTTTACAACATGACTTGCCTTCCTACACAGTAGAATTAGTGCAGGAACCTGAGTCCATATTGGATAGAAGGTTAATTCCACGAAATAATAAACCAGTTGCTCAAGCCTTGGTTAAATGGAAAAATAAACCAGATTCTGATGCCACATGGGAAGATTATTGGGACCTCATTCGTAAGTTTCCCACGTTAGACCTTGAGACAAGGTCTCTTTTTAAAGGGGGGGGAGAGTTGTTACGCTCAGGCATTTTATCGAACATCTGTCATGCAACAACCTGAAGGGTCATTTCAACAAACACTTATACATAGCAGGCTACCCAGGACATCTACCTTAACTGCAATGACCAAGGGGCTTCCCGATGACTCAGAGATGATACAGATACAAGACAATATAGATAAAAGCTGAAGACAACCCTCGGGGAGCTAAGAGAAAGAACATGCACGTTATGTACGTGCACAGTGTATCTGTGTACAGCTGAAGATTTTATTTATAAATTATAGTTTAGTAATGAATGGTAATGAGTTGTCATAAGACTTGGTCAGTTGAATAAGTCCATGTTTATGAGTATATATATATGAGAAGGAATGTAAAATGGTATGTATGAAATGAGTAAGAATGAAATCAGTTTCTTTTACCTCTGTGTCTTCTTTTACTTCTTCATTTCTGTTTAATTTCTGACTTCACCCTGTTCTTGCATTATCTCTTATCTGCTCCTTCATCTCCTTCTTCAAATTCAATTCCATCTCTCCTTTGCCAAATCTTCTGCACTGTTCCTTACCTGCACATTCCCTCTTTGTCTACTTGTCACGACTGTTAATGCCATGACTAATACTAGAGCTCAGATTGCTAGAAACAAAGATCCTCACAGATTTTGAAACTCCGGTAAGTTTTCAATGGTTGTTTTCAATAGCTATTGCAGTGGTTCAAAACCTCATTATCGTGCAAAATTCCCATCGTCGTCGGAACCTAGAAATAAGTGAGCTTCTAGCCTAATTAGGTTCGATTTATATTGAATTCATAACCTGAGTATTTATATTTGATTCATGGTTTGAAATGTATGTAAAAAATGAGAGATATGATGAAATTTACTCAGTAATCGTTAGCAATTCATTGGAATTAAATTTCAGTTAACAATGCTGAAATTTACTCAGCAATTATTATTATTATTATTATTATTATTATTATTATTATTATTTTTGCTTCTCAAATCAACTTTTATGGCTGAATGTAACTTACTTTAGTGATTACATAAAACCGTACAGTAAAGTTATTATGTATTTAGCTTTTAGAAGACAACTAATTGGTTTTTTTAAAAAAAAATCACAAAAATATAAGCTCTGTTTGTTTTTCCTAAAAGAATGCTGAATGCTGAATTAAATCAGCAATCAATGGTTTGAAGCTTGTTTGTTTTAAGTAATTGTTCTGATTAGTCTTCTATATTCCGTAAAAAAATATTAAGCGATGATTTGCAGCTTGTTTTGATTGTTGATCAATTAATATGTTATTTTCTCAATTATACCCTTATGCATAACAAAATTAACAGTTTTTTCTACCATTATTTATCCTCTTAAGTTTACTTAGTTTCTATTGTATTTAGCAATTTAAATACTTCAAACCTACCACAAAATCTTGTTTTTCGCCTTAATTTTTTTATATGGTTTTGATTTTGATTTTATAATTTGCAGTATCCAATTATCGAAAATCAATGACTAAAAGAACAACAAAAATAAATAAATAATGTAAAATGCTACATAAGTACTATCCAAAATGTTGGGATCGATCGATATTTCTATTATTGTTTAATTAGTTTTACAAGTAACATAATAAATATAAAAAACTATATCCTAAGTTTGATTTTTCTTTTAGAGATGTAGATTATTCTGAAAATTTCAAAAAAAAGGATTTTAAAATTATCATTTTTTTTTGAAAACTACCCGTTAGTTTGCAATGGATTTAAACCTTTATAATATTTTTCAGTTTTTTTTTGAAATATTCTGAATTTTTATAAATTTTATATTTTGAGGCATTTCATTTTTTCCAAAAATTTGAATTTTAAAATTGTTCATTTACCAAATAACATTAAAAAAAGTTGATTTTAATATTATAAAATTTTACTTGCGGACAATTTATTCATAGAGCAATTGATTTTGAAACCTAGGGTTAATATTGTCAATATCTTCTTTGTTGAAATTTGGCGACACAATATATAGGAGATTGAAGAGGATGGAAGTAGCTTCGTGTCGGAGAAAACGATTCGCAAATCGGAGTCCGGAGGAAGAAGATATGAGGGGAAGAGCTGTTTTTTGTTGGCTGTTTGAGGTCAGATGTTTGGCTGAGAGGACCAGACGTCTGACGAGGTTCAGGCTGGTTCCTGAAACCTCCTGCAGACGTCTGGTCCCTATGGCCAGACGTCTGGGCCTGTCTGGGTCAGCCAGATTGAACCTGGCTCAGACGTCTAAGGCCAAAGGTCAGACGTCTGAGGCGGTATAAACCTGTTTTTTCCTGGGCCGGATTTTCTGAGCTGTTTTGTGATTTGTGAAGGGCAAAGTGGTCTTTCGCCAAGGTTTTCTCTATTAGTATTTATACTCTCTTCAGGTCTGAAAGGAGTGGGGCAAATTCATTCAAGCAATCTAACCTAGGGTTTAGTCCTCCATTAATTAGGGTTTTAGGCAAAACTTTATTTCTTCAATTCTAATCTCCACAAACATTGATTCTTATTGAATAGATCATTGTAAACAATCTCTTGTACTCTTCTATTGGTGATATAATAAAAGCTCTCTCAAGTGGATGTACACTAACACAACGTTAGTGGAACCACTATAAAATCGTGTGTGATTTACTTATTGTTATTGCATTCATATATCGCTTGTATTGGTGTTGTGATCGTGTTCGGATTTGGTTTTATTGAATTCTTCGAAGAGTGTTTGGTTGTTTTGCACTATCTAGCACGATTTGGCTTTTCCGCGTTGCGCGTTGCGATTGTATTCGAGTGGTCTTGGGTGTAGTCGTAATAACATTCTTCATTACTCAGCAAAAAAGAAGAAGATAAAAGTGCTTCAGATTTATGATGCTTTATTAACAAACATAAAACTAAATGCAGTCATCATAATATTTGAGAGATTAAAAATGCATTATGGTGTTACATTTTCCAATAATAAATTGCATGTGGTATTCCATTCATATATTTATAACTTAAGTTACTTTAGCAATAAAGTTTCCATCTACATTAATCACAACAAAAGTTATTTACTATTTTACTGAAGATATTAAGCTAATTTATTTAATTCTGAATTGGATTGCGTTTTTTAAATACGAAGATAACTTATTTAAATCTGAAGATATGCCAAGACTACATGGTAGATATGCATAATTCCAAGTTCGCCAGCATGGAGGATAAATTAAACAACTATCGTTTTGACAAATAATTGAAAATAGTTGAAGTATACCTCATTTATAAACGGTAGTACTATTGATAAAAACTAACATAATATTTCAAATGATCCTGGGCCATAACTTGAACCAAAATTATGTAGAACTGGATCAGTTCTGCCTAGCTGCTTCAATTCCCTGAACTCTTTGTTCATAAGCAACTGAAGCTAGAAGCACACCAAAAGATGATTGTTAAAAATATAATTTGCAATTCATGAACACATAAATGCATAGAAATGAAAAAGTGTCTATAATATGAATAGTCATGTCTGTTAAGAATGAAAGGACATGAACAGTATTGCTATATATATATATATATCTATGTAATCCAAACTTCTGAAGTAAGAGAAAAATTTCAATTAAACAATTCTTATATTTGTCTTGTTATTGCCACCTTTCTCCAACAATGATAAACTACAAATTCAAAATTACAATCATAAGAAAGCTATAAATACAAGATGAAGCTAATAAATAGATGGTATAAGTGCATTCAGTTTGCACCCATTACATACAATTGCTCATCTTTTTGCGCATTAGCAGTTGAGTCTTAAAAGGATATAAATGACAACCAAATTGCCAGGTTAGTTTACCAGATGAATATATTTAAATATAAGTGTAAACCTTTTGAGAAAATATGCAACATAACAGTTAAAATATAACAAGATAACCGAATAGTTATCAATAATATTCAGAAGATATGGTTATGTTACGCATTTCTTGGATGTTTAGACTTGATGTAGCCAAGACTTTTGAATTTTTCTAGCAATTTCCTCTCTGCAGCTGCCTGATACACATACAATGGATATAAGTTATTAAAATTGATATCTTATGATAGACTGTTTAGCAGGACCACACCCCACCTTTTATTTTTATATGCTAATTTTTCTGTCAAAAATGTGAGAATTTTATTGCTACAGTGATTTAAGAAAAAGTGAAATGTGAGGTGATTTAAGCTTATTTTTTTGATGGAAATATGTGAGAATTCTTGAGGCATTCTTGAATTATTACCTGATTAATAAATGTGAGAATTTGCTGATTAATGAGGCATTTTTGAAATGTTACCTGATTAATGAATTCTTGAAATGCCTAAAAGGCGAAATCTGGGGTGATTTACGCTATTTTTTTTTAAATGGCAGAGTGCAAATTCTATGGTGAATAATAAATGCAAGTTGATTGATGTGCGCGGTATGGGAATGGTGGTTGTCGAAGGAACTGTGTTCTCAACCGATTCAGAAATTTTGGTCCATTCTGTTCCATTGGAAAATGATGCAGTAAGAGTTTGTAAGAGTCAAAACGCACCTCTATGAAGAACTTCATCTAGTTTCAATTGCATGGAAGATGCTATTGGTTCAACTGTAGCATGGCCTGTTGTGAATGTGAGAATGGACTCAACTTGTAGTAAATATTTTTTACTATAGAAGATAATCATTTTACGTATAATAAAAGTGAAAAATAAACGTTATTATGTAGTTTTATGGTGGTTATGTACTATGGCAGCTAATATGCAACATAAAAAATCGCATTATGATGATTGATTTTTTTTACTGCATAGATGTTTCTGGTGGATTTACACGAGCTCGAACTGAAATCTAGATGAATATGCGCCGCAAGCAGGCCTGGCCCTAGGCAAGGCTGGCAAGCCAGCCGCCTAAGACAACGGGGTGGGGGAGGGGCAACAATTTAGTAGTTCGCATAAATATATACTTTTATTATAAACTCATATTAAATGATGATATGTTCAAATGGTAGTAGATCATTGCTTTAAAGCAAGCAACTAGAGTTCAATTCTGGGTTCATCAATTTCCTGAGCATTTTTACATTTTTTTCTCTGCTTGACTTTTTTGATTGGTCCGGGACAACAAAATCATTCGGACCGGGTCTGACCACAAGGTTAAGACAATAAATAATACTGCAAAACACACTCCAGTACTTCAGAAACAAGTTGGTCCACCTGCAAAAACTATAGTTTATTTGTGTATTGCAAGAAAATAACATTAACAGTAATCCTCTAATCTTGCATGCCTTCCCAATGAGTAGAAGATGTTTTATAAATATAACAAGCAAGAATAACATATATAAACAACGATTCACATTTATGATTTATATTAAGGGACTTGAAATATTCTGAAAACCTTCCTCTGCTATATATGATACTTAATTTAGCACCAAGCTGTACATTTTTTAGAACCTTTAGTAAGCAACGGCTTAAGACAAAACACAACTTGGAAATTGATTTATGAACAGAAAAAGCAAAGAGCACTATCCATAAAAACACACCAAAACACCTAGACGTGGACTTCTGAGGCATTTGCCAAAGATTTCATGAGGCGAATGCCATAGAATTTCTAAGGCATTTACCTAAGATTTCGTTAGGAAAATGCCTTAGAATTTCCTGAGGCAAATGCCTTAGAAAAACTAAGGCAAAAGCCTCAGAATTCCGATGCATTCAACTCAAAATTTCGTAGGTATTCGTCTAAGAATATCTATGGCTAAATTTGAAGCATTTTTTATTGTTAATCGTTATTTGATTGCTAATTGTTCTATTTATTTGTTATAGGTAAATGAAGATTTTGGAGCAAAGAAGTAGCAAGATGCTGAAATTTGCTTTGGTGTAGTAAGCAAATGATTTTTTTGGCTTTGTGCATTTTATCAAAACTTGGTGTATAGTTATTGTCAAAACTTAATGTATGGATGTTGTGAAAACATGATCTATGGAATTGTATGAACTTAGTTTTTGAATATGAGAGAACTTATGCGATGATATGATTGTTGTTTGGTTTTTGAATACGTGTCTTGATTTTTTAGATATAATTGTTGTTTGATTTAAATATGTTATAGATATCAGCTAATTTTGGCCTATATGTAATACACACACACACACATATATATATATATATCTGTATATATATATGTATGTATGTATATGTATATGTTATATATGTATGTATGTATATAAGTGAGATTGGGGGTGTGAAAGTACATAGGAAAGTATTGACAACAGTAAGCAACATTTATTACATACTGTAATTTTAAGAATATCATAACGTAAGATACAAATAACAACATACAAAAATTGCTGTAAAATAAAATTACGACAGAAATAAAATCTTGTAAAAAGATACTAAAATAACAATTAAACGTTGTAAAAAATTTAAAACGACATATACTAAACGCTGTAGAATTTCTCGTCGGAATTTATTAAACATTGTAAAGAGTTACAATTTACAGCGTTTTTATTTATGCTACTAAGAGTTGCTTACTTTTAAAAACATGTCGTTAGACCGAATTTATCAATATTACTTTTAAAAACATGTCGTTAGATAGAGTTTATCAATACACCGTTATAGGTTTTTATAGCATTTATCTTGCACTGTAAAAAGTCCTTTCTGTTGTAGTGAAGCTTTCGAGGCAGGCTGATGCCCTTGAAGGATGGTACCACTAGTTGTAGAGTTGTAGTGTCCCGGCTCCTTTCTTTGGCTTACTAAAAAAAATTCTGGATACGAAGATCGGTATTTCTACGTATCGTCGACGTCAACCCGAACCTCGAAGAGCGTAGGTTTAGGGCTCCAAGTAACTCATCTCTTATCCATTTCTGTTCTAAGTCTTAAATTTTCTTTAGTTGTATTCTAACTTCTCCTTTTAATGTAGTATCTCTTGACGCGACAAGGGAGAGCCGGGCCAACTTCATTGGCTACATGGAGTGGATACGCAACATAGACTGAACTGGTAGAATTTGGCCCTCCTCCATATAAACGAAAACAAGTGTTGTGTCGGGCTGTTGGGCCTAGCCATTGATGCTAAAGGAAAGGCGGAAGAACCCAGCTTAGGAGGAGCACGCTGGCAGCGAGTACCGTGGGGGTGGTGATCGGGAAGGCTACCTCAATGGCAAGGGAGGAGGTGGAGGCCATAAAGACCAACCTAAGGATGAGGGACACCACGACCAATAGGAAGATGAGGGTGAGTGGTAAGTATATGACCCTCGCTTATATGAATACGTAGAGAGGGAAATAGAGGAGACCGCCACCGTCAAGAAAGGCCTTTAAATAGGGGACATGGTCATCGAACGTAATGTCTTATGTCCACCAACTATACAAACACACCTGAAATGTGTAGGCGAAGAGGACGGACATGTGGGCGCAAGCCCTAAACACAACGAGAGTATAGGCTCCTCCACTGAAGTCCCTCTTTCCCTGGGTCTTACAACCAACATGAACAACATACTACCATGCCCCTAACACATAAAAATCCAAAGAGGCACGAACTAGCGATCTTGCCTCTAATTAGGAAGAGGGGACAACGCCAAACCGAGGGTAGATCCATTAGTTGTCTTGTAGTTGTTAGCTTGTTCACTTATTTTGTTTTTCTATCGATTAACTCTTTATCTTTTATATTGTAGTGCCCCAGTTTGATTTTGCTACCTTAGACGCCCTCACCGAAGCCGGATCCACCTCAGCTTAGTCTCTACCTCCATTAGGTGTTGTAGATATTTAACGAAAGACCCTCCTTACTAGTCCAGCATGAGGGCACAACCCCGTGGGGGGGGGGGGGTCATCATTATCCCTAGCCCAGAGCTTCCATTGCAATAGCAAGTGGGCGTCCGCTCCTCATATCCCTTGGGGCTACTACCAAGATGGACTTGGTTAGCTTCTGCAAGAGGCCGAGAACAAGCAAGGAGCAAGAGGACTGTAGTAGGGGCCATCTTATTTCTACTCAAAGGAGGCAGATCGGATAGGTGGTTAGCAAGATGTGGTAGCGACCGCAAGTCTTTCTATGACCCAAGAGATGCATAAGACTTTCCGAATGGGTTGCTATGCAATTTGGTTGGAATGACTATCAAGGTTTTGGGGCAAGCAGGTCGGCTTAAATCTAGGTAGAATAGGCATAGGATCGTGTCGGTTTGGACAGCGACATTAGGGAAGCCTTCTTGGTAAGTTTTTTTTATGGTTTTCCCTTCCTTCTACTCTCTTTCTTGTAAATGTTTCCTTTTACGTGCCGAATCTCGCGTTCTTAGGATTTGCCATGAGGTTATGGCGATGAAGAAGCGCATGGTGAATGAGAGTACGGCAAGGATCCTGAAGGTGAAGAAGAAGGAGAGGGCCAAGAAAAAAGCTATGGAAGTGGAGGCGGCAAGGGACGCTGCTGTGGCGGCCAGGGAAATGGTTGATTGGGGGTGGGGCATGTAGGTCGCTCGTCGGGAGGGAATGGAAGCGGAGGTAGGTCGATTAAAGATCCAACTGGAGGTGAGGGAGAAAGAGCTTAGGGACCTACGGGGGTCACTCCTCCAATATCAACACTACATAACATCTTAGGTTCATGAGTTAAAAGAAGTCCAAGTTAGAGGAAAGTTGGAATAATAGAATGACGAAGATGCAAAAGATGATCTTTATTGCTAACTTCCACTTACCTTTGGTCGTTATCTACCTCAAGCCCAAACAATATACCGAGGTTCAGAAAGATGTTGTGGAGAAGATTGCTGTAGTCAGGACCAACTCCACCGATTTTGATGTTGGAGAAGATCACTTATCTTATGAGTTCCTCTAGCTCCTTGCCTCTGCGGCTAGAGATCGAGAAGGTGATGACCCATGACAACGATTGCTAGATTATCGATTAGGGGGTGTATGCTTGATCTTTGTAATAAAAAAATTTGTAAGGCGAGCAAAGCCCTTTTTGTGCTAAATGATGCAATGAACATCTATTTTTACCTATGAATGCGATTATCTTTCTTTTGTTTAACTAACGTGTTCCATTTTTTTTTTACATGTAATTCACACACACACAAACAAACATATTGTTGTATTGTCGAGCAACCCAAGTAGCCCCCAACTTTGCTAAGCAAACACGTAGACTTAGGCATACTTATGCAAGATGTTGTAACTATAAGCAAAGTGAGAACATAGGACATGAACTTAGCTTTGTTGCTGAGACGACTTGTTCCCATGCCATATGTACTTTCAGACATGAGTTTGCAGTGAGTTTTTTTTGTTGGATGTTGGGCCCTTATGTTGCATGGTCACTTTGGCGTAGCTACTGTCAGGCCTTTGGTGGTCGGGCTTTATCAAGATGGGACCACTCGGATTAGATGAAGTGAATATCACTATAAATGCAAGAATCAGGATAACTTCGCGGGTAATCGAGATTGTCTTGGCGCTAATGCCTCATCCCGCTGTTGGGGGACATACAACATCATAGGAGAATTAATCAGGACCACTGTGTAGACTGTTTCACCATTAATTCGTTGTTGCCTCCAGCATGGACGTGAGCATTTTTCAATTGTGCATCCTCACGAAGCAATACACCATGAATGCATGAATCTAGATCGCTCATGGATGGTCACGCCATCAACATGCTGGTGTCTCCAGCATAAAAGGGAGTGTTGTTCCGCTTTCACCTCCACATGGAGCAATACACCACAGACACATTAATCAGGACCACTCGTGGGTGGCCATGCCATCGATGTGTTAGTGTCATTGGCATGGAAGGGAGCGCTATTTAGCTTACACATCCTCATGAAGTAATACACCATAGATGAATTAATCAGGACCACTCATAGGTGGTTGTGCCATCGATGCATCGATGTCTCCAGCAGGGAAGGGAGCATTGTTCGGCTCGCGCATCCTTATAGTTCAATACACCATGGATGCATGAATCGAGACCACTCGTGGGTGGTTGTGTCATCGATGCGCCGGTATTCCCGGCAAGGAAAGGAACATTATTTGGCTCGAACATTCTCATAGGACAATACACCACAGAAGCATGAATCAAGACCATTGGTTAGTGGTTGTGCGATTGATGTGCCGGTGTCTCTGGTATGGAAGGGAGCGTGGTTTGGCTCGCACTTCCTAATAGAGCAATACACCATGGATGCATGAGTCGAGACCACTTATTGGTCGTTGCACCATCGATGCGTCGGTGTCCGTGACATGGAAGCTAGCGTTGTTCAGCTTATGCATTGTTACAGAGCAATACACCATAATGCATGAATTGGGATCACTTGGGGTGGTATCCCCATCGATGCGCCAGTGTCTCCAGCATGGAAGTGAGCATTTTTTGGCTCGTGCATCCTCACGGGTTATCTAGTTGTTGTGGCTTTCTTGGGCATGGAAGGGAGAGTTGTTCGGCCCATGCATCCTTATTGGAGGATCTTGTTGTTATTGCATTTCTCGGCATGGAACAAGTGTTGTTTGGCTCGTGCATCATTCCGAGGTGGCCATGTTATAACTGGGCCATACTCGTAGCAGAAGTTATGAGTGAATTTCAAAAAAATTCCCTTCTTGGATCTTTATTGGGCCTATGAAGTCTAATTCACTTGGAACATTTCTAAATATTATTTAAATAAAATTTTCTGTTTAATTTTAAATTCATAAGTTATATAGTTTTATTTAATTTATATTTAATACACACACATATATGTATGTATCATATACATACATACATACATACATGTATGTATGTATATGTGCATGTGTAACATGTTAACCCATGCAAGTATAACATGTCCATGTATAGATGTTGAGATTTACATCGCAATAGAAACGTTAGCTCATCCGATATATAAATATACATGTTGTTCAAATATATGCATGTATATAAACCATCACTTATATATAAATATTATATATACACACACATTTTAAGTTTGTTTAAATAATTTATGTAAATATATAATATATTTAATATATATGTATATGTATATCTAAAATCTTATAAATAAAATATCAATATATATATATATGCATATTGTTATAATATATCTATTTAATATAAATAATCTATTTAGATATTATATTAAATAATAATTTTTTAAATCATGAAAAATGTATAATTAATATAAATATAATAATAATATAATAATATTTTATTTTATTTTAATTTATATACATAAATATATTTATGATATACAAACATATATATTAATTAATACAATTATGAAAATAATCTTTTTATAAAATTCCAGATCATGTATACATCACAGGAAAAATTTATTATCAGTATTTTATCATTTTAAAATATATTTTAATTGATTATTCACTCAAAATTACATAAAATATTAATAAAAAATTATTTTTGAAACATTTTCCAAAATTTTAAATTTCCAATAAATCATAAATGATAATTTGAAGTTTATAAAAATTTCACATTTTTTCGACTAAAATTTATTTTTAAATAATTTATTAGTTTTCAGCCAAATTAAATAATATTTTTTTTTAAATAATAAAAAATGTTTTTGATTTTTTATTTTCTTGTCGACAGCTTATCTGATGTTGAGATAATTTTATAAAATTTTAAAATAATTTTTCATTACATATTAGATTTTATATGATTTATTTATGTAGTATATTGATTTAAATAATTATAAAAATTATTTTCTTACTATCTAAAATTAGTATTACTATGAAAAGTTATATATAAAATTATATGACCAATTTCAACCATAGTATAATGATGTAATTAAACAAAAACTATATATATATATATATATACGTGATTAAATAATATATTTATGTATATAGTTTAATACGAATTGATTATAATACATGTATACGGTTGTACTAATCTAATTTTATAAAAAAAATTAATTTCTTATTTTTATTTTTAACTTAATTATATACATGCATATAACCAAACTAATTTGTGACAACATTTACATATAAGAATCGTCACCTAACTAACAATGCAATAATAATATTTATATATAATAAAATAATATATAGAAAATCATAAACTATTATTTGCTAAAAACGATACCAAGTACCAAAGCCTTGAAGTACACTTGAAAAGATGAACTCTCCTCATTGAAACCTTTTCAGATTCAGCAAATTGCTTGTCTTTAAACCGTTGATCTTCAGCTATCGAACAACGATCGAATTTGACTTGATTTGAGTTTGTATAGATGGAGATGATATGGTATAATTTCGGCCAACAAAGTATGGAAGAAGAGGCAGCAAAAAGATCATTTGCAAATAGGAGTAGGAATGCTTAAATAGTGGATAAAAGAGAGAAGAGAGTGGATCTCATCTCATATTATTTCTTCCTTAATCCGAGCCATCCAAAATCAAGTATTTACAAACCCTATTTGAGCTTCTCTATATCCATGTGGTTGCTGAAATTTTCCCCAATGTGATGGGCATAAAACCTATTTAAGCCCAAGGAAAATATTATTTAGTTAAATCCAATTTAATCGTCTATCGATATCGTATACTGATTGATATATTTATAACTATTATAAATATAAATATATTTAATAATATTTATTCCCCAAATCATAATCATAATTTTAAAATTAATATTTCATAAATATTAATTAATTCAATTAATTTATAAAAATTATAAACTAATTAAATCGTTTGGTAAATGGAGGATTCATCGTTTCGGTTGTGTGACTTGTTAGGTGTAAATTTGGTCCGCGATTAATATCGAACTATTTGAATATTAACGTTCACACGTCACTTAGCAGGTGGTGTGAAATTATGTGATATTTTGGCTAAATTTATCACTTAATTCCGGTAAAATCCAATTTCACTTTGTCAAGCATTACTCGGTTGTGACTTTTATTTACACCGATTCTCTTCGTCAAAACTATATACTTTGAACTTACGGAATTTGGTAATGGTCAAAATTCCAATACCGTTCATATTCAATCCTATAGTACAAACATATAGTCCTTGGTTCAATAATCATAACTATATTAACTGGTCTGCTCCAGCGAAAGACTTTTACTTTAAGTTTACTTGAGTTGACCACGATACCAACCCCATATAACCGAGGAGACGAATCCTCTCTTGAATAGTGTTTCATTTCCAATACTTCCACTTGACCTAACTATAGTCACCCGATGGACGTCGTTCCATGCTTTGATTATAATCAAAGCATAGCTTTCATATTGAAGATCGATAGTATTCTCAAGTCGAGAAAACCGTGTAAATCAATCACATTGATATTTTCTGTTTGAGCTTAGTTATATGAACTAATAGAAAACTATCGAATGAATCGTCCCATAGTTATCCAATAACTATCACTACGTAACCCTTATGTACCATCAACAGTCATGAGTAATATACTGCCCAACATTTTGAGAGCGTTACGTACTCTAGTCTCAATGGATATATCAACATCCAGTCTCGATGCATCTTGACTAGGAACATTTAAATTGGTACATTTGTTTTCATTGTGATAAACTACTCACAAGTACAACACTTTGTAACTACTATCACAAAACATATCATTTATCCATTTTCTATTGAATATAATTTTAATTTAATTAATTAATTAATATAACACATTATATCAAGTATATAATAGAAAGAAAACACCTTTTATTTCAAAATATTGGTTATCGAGTTAGATACATGTAACAAATTACATAATTGCCCCTAGGGCATACCCCTAACTCTATCAGTCTCCCACTTGCACTTGGGTCAATTATGTAATCTTATTTTAACTTCTCCAATTGGTTTCCTCAAAACCAATGGGACCAGTCCCTTTGTGAACGGGTATGCTATTATGTTTTAATTATCTACTATGTCAATTAACTATCTCCGACGCTGATAAACTACCTTTATCACGTGGAACAATTCGGAGTATATCTTTCGACTTCCAGTGAGTTCCAGGTTATGTTATGAACTATATCACCACATGTTATGAACTATAACAATGTTATGGGACTGCAATCAATTGGAAGCACCCTCATCTCAGTTATAAATTTGTGCATTTATATTTATATACGTTGTTTTTATTGCGACGCTATTAAAGGCGACACCTTAGCCTTTTTTCATTGAATCGACCACAATCTTTCATTTAGGAAATTTATAATTTAAAGATTCTTAACTTGAATTTATTATTGGCACATTGTTATCACTTATGAAGTTTGAGTCTGAACACTCCTTAATAAGGAGTTCGTTGTTTTGTAAACAGACCTCTAATATTTCATAAATACATGAGAATATTCCAAACTACCATTTGGTGATATCAATTTGGATTCAATATTTTCTTCATGTATCAAATACATAAACAAATCACAATATCGTAGATAAAATAACATGTATGATAATTTCTATTGCCAATGCATAAGGAATCCATCTTACATGTTCCATATTAAACATTTTAACAAGGTGTCCTTACCTATCGTTTTGAGACATTCCCAATATCTTTAATACTTACTATAAAAGACATTATTTACAAATCCAACATTGAGTATTAAAACAAGTAAAACTGATTTTAACACAATCACATCGTTAACAATCAGTGGTGTGTTGTTTACTTACGATTTAGAAATATCTATGTACATTTTATTGTTCTTTCCTATGAACACACATTTGCTCTGATAATCAAACTATTTGATACATCAATAAAAAAACTTATTCCATTTTGATGTTTTTCAGAATGATACTCTCGTATCTAGTTTCAGATCATATCTGGAAACCCACGAACTCAATATTGCTCTCACTGACTTCGAGACACTTTGGTTATTATGTGTAAATAATTTACTCTAAATCATTATTTAGAATTTTCTATTCCAACATATACGTACTAAAGCATAAAGTCATATTACGCGATGATTTTGTGAGTAAAATCCAAACCTACTTGAGCACATCAAATGGTGAATCTATTAAGTTAATTTCAACAATTGAATTTATGGTATTATTCTTATCAATTTGGCTTGCTATATCCAACTGCATTTGTCTTTCTCTTAAGGACACATTTGCGGCCAAAAGGCTCATATCCTTTCGGATACAACTATCAAAACATATTTTGATAATGTACCTAGAATCTATTTTGAATTTGTACATCATACCATACCATGGAGTCAATACTTTTGATGATATAATTAAACAATCGAGGAATATTTATTCTTGACATTGACAAGAAACTCACCGTTTCTCTTTAATGTACGAGAATACTCATTAGATGTTCTAATATATTTGTGTTCATTTAAGTTTGGTCGATTTCATTTCATTCCTTATAACTAGTTTTATCATTGGATCGTATCCAAATTCATTTTTATACCAAAAATTCTTAAAGAAATTCATTCATTATAAATTGGTATTTCTTGAAACCACAGTTGTTTCTTTGTGCAATGGAACATGCATACATAAACATTTCATGAATTGAATTATACAAAACTGATTTTGCATTAGTTCATAATATATTTATGTTCACAACATAAATTAGTCATCTAATGACCATCGTTTCCAAAATTCTCTTAGGACGATTCATACAAGATCCCATATGTATTATTACATGCAGTATTTCGACTTGCACAACCCGCCAACTACTTGGCCTAGGATATGTAGGGTGTCTTATAAAACCTTATATAATATATATTTGTAAACTATTCTTTGAATGATATTAATTTTAACCTTATGTACTACTCTTAAGTACATACCTTATAGAAAGAATTTAACTTAACTTCACTCACCATTAATCGTGCTTTGTCCAATAAAGTTCGATTACTCCTTATTAATACATCATTATGTATTATAGGGAGGAGTGACCTATTGAGATAGAATCTTTATTCATGCTATGTACATATGAAACTCCTTCCAATATACTTACCCATTCGATCATATCGAATCATGTCTATCGCATGTTACATTATTTACTTCCATTTGATATTTTTTGAGCCTATCTTACACTTATAAATGCATATCAAATACACATGTCCATGTTTGTAATGATTAATCGGTGAATATGATCAAGTACATGGAAACATTTTGGTATTAATAAACTTACGATTGCGTACATCTATATGTATTTATCCAAAGAGTTCATCAACTCCTATGAAGCTCCCACTAAATGGGTGCATCGCCCTTGAACATTTGAGATATAATCAACTAGTACTATGTGATTCATAATCATATAATAAAAATTATTTCTTAACACTACGGCTTAGTTTATAATTCCAAAATAACCGTAAATGATTATAGATACTTCAGTATTTTCAATGCATCACTTTTGTTGTAAAACAAAATACCACATTATAGTTTCATTTCAAATTGAATATTCTTAATATTCACACTGAAATATAAATATGTCTATTTTTCAGTCAATACCAAAAAAAAGTCATCATTTTATAAATAATTTTCGTAATTTGATGCAATCAATAAGTGCTAAATGGGTTGCTTCCACTATTTCTATAGCGTACTAAATTCAAAGGTCCATCATTCACTTAATATAGATTATTTATTTCATATACTACAACTAGTTTACAACGAAGAGGTCTTTGATCAAATATCTTGAACTCAAAGAAATAAATCTCATATAAAACAATTTTCTATTTGAAAATACATTTCAGAATAGAAATCGTATTTCTCATTTTAATATTAAGTATGAATTATTATTATTACAGTTCTCGTTTTCGATGTTTCTTTATGAAGTAGAAGTGACTATTCAGTCTCTTTATCCTAACTGTACCTTAAATTACATTTACTCTTGTACTTTCGTTTTTCTTTCTAAATGGTTAAACCATTCAAAATAGAACCCTTACTACAACATCAAAACGAACTCTTTACAAAGATGCATTTTATTATCCTTAACATTTAAGGACATTAAATATGATGCAACTTAAGTAAATTGATCAAACTGACATTACAGTGATCAAATTCTTAGATCTTTCTTATAATTTTGGTCTAATATTACATTTAACACAATATGATCCTTTTGTAATCAATCAAATTGAATACTCGATCTCATAGTACTTTTTATTAGGCTTATTCTGAATGAACTAACTTCATCGAAGTATCGTATATTACGAACTATGACCGTTCCCCATATAACACTTATATGCGATTGTATATAGATCAAATATCCACAGTCTTGTTGCTTTTAGAGTTCAAAACTGATAGAACGCAATACACGATCTCAACCAAATAAATGTGTAAGCGACCAAATTATGAATGAATTTAGTGGTTGTAAAATCAGGTGCTTGTATGAATATTGAAACATTAACATGCAACAAGGCTCCCACTAGTCTTCATTTAGTTCATTTATATATCTTAATTGATAAACGTTTAATCAATCATATTAAATGCACAAATTTATCAATGTAGATTATCATAACATTATAAAACATATGTTCTTACAATTTAGAAAGGTTAAATGTTATCATGTCATTTTTCTAATAAGGCTCCCACTAGTCTCTTGTGTTTCACCAAACCCTAAGTAGAAACGTAGCAGTCTTTCGCCTTCACTAGTGGGTGTTAGGACTCATTAGTCTTGTTTGGTACTGAATAGAGTTTCTTATTTGGTGCCCATGGGTCCCGAACAAGATGTTACAAGGAGGGGAGATGAGCCAAGACCAAGGACCAAACCAATACTGAACCAAGCACTTAAAGAGCCCATGAACCAAGTTGTGAGCCAAACCTAGGGGAGATGAAGCGATACAAACTTGGCTAACAACGTGTCCACATGCACTTGCATCGGACCAACCTACTCCGAACATAGCTCTCAGCCGAATCGAGCAAGTCATATATGGAATGAAATTTGCATATATCAGGAAGTTATAAATTGCATTTGGCATATTAAAGAATATTCCCTCTGGGTGAGTTATATATGGAAGCATCATAATTTTTAGATTAACGATGCCACTTCTTCACCCATATAAATATTAAAAATTTGGCATTTAAATGCAAGTCTTTTGGAATCTACAAACGTCCAAGTAATAACATTGATCAAACGAAGCGTAACAACCCTGTTTTAAATTACCTGATTGTTTGAAAGATTTTTTTTAGAAATAATAAATTCTAATTAGCGATTTGTGAAATATAGTTATGAAATTAATTGTAGTATTTGAGAATAGTTATTTTGTTTTATCTTAATTGATTTTAAGATAATTTTGTGAAATGTGACAAATTTAAATAAGTGATTAATATTGAGATTTATTGTTTAAAACAGAAATTTTCAATTTATTATTTATGTTATTGAAAATAATGAGAATAACTTTTCATTTCAAAAGTTATATATTTAAATTTGTGTAATATCTCAGTATTATTAAAAATAAGAATTTTAACTTCTTAATTTGGTTTTGGTAATTTGAGAAACCGATTTATGAATTTTGTAAAAACATATTAAAGTGAAAGTTAGTTTAAATTTGTGTTTTAATAAGCGATTAAGCAAAAATTAAAATTAGCAACACTTTTTCTAAAAGGAAATCAGTAACACTTGGGTTATTCAATCCACGTCTCACCATCATGGCCTATTTAGAATAGTTAGAAAAGAGAAATAGAAGTACGTATTGAAACGACCCGACTTTTCTCCATAGAAAGTCGTGTTATCTTTAAGAAAGAAAGGGATAGAAAAGAGAAAAGATAGAGAAGAAAGAAAGAACAACAACCTAATCTCAATAGAGGAACGAATAAATTATATTAATCACATAAGTATTACATAGTATACAACAGCTATCAGAGTTACACAGCTTATACATCACATACTAGACAGTTATAAACACCTGTCTAGTTATTACAACTCAAATACAACTCGGAGATACAACACAGCGGAAAACTATATCTATGAACACTGAAGCCTCCTACTCCATATCTCCTCCAGAATTCGTCAAAGCTAACCTGAATCCCTTGGCTACTCGTAAAAATTTAAGTACCCAAGAGTTTAAGAAAAACAGAAATAAACTCCGGGTCAGATATGAGTCTGGTGTGAGTAACAGGTTAAAGTTGCTTAACTTTGAAAACCATTTGGAAAGAAAAGGTATCTCGTAAGACTTTCCGCACATAAACATGGAAATTTTTTTACCTTATGATAACCAAAACATTTGATAGGAAATCCAGTTATATTATAATAGGGTCTAGCGTTTTCAATATAAAATACAGAAATAGCTGGAATGCTTTCATCTCATGTTCCAACATAGTTGGGCACAACTAAAACATACGGCACTTATTGGAGATTGGATTCCATACAATGGCAGGGCTACTGGGGTACCGCCCGTCACAGTACGTGGCCTAGATCAACGTACTGAGGATCACTCCCAATCCCCTGCAACACAAGGCCGGAACCATCCCTTACTAGATAGTCCCGAACAAGACAACCCCAGCAGTTGTTGCAATCAACTGCCCACACATCCGAATAAATAGAAGGGACCTCTAGACAGGGGAAATCTTGTCCTACTTGGGTGCTGTCACATACCGAAATTTTCGACTTTCGAAAATTCAACATCGATACTCACTTTATCGACTGTCGAGCAATCGAGTGCCGGAAACTCCAATAGTGAGGGTTTAAGAAAGAAGAAAAAGGCAGAAGAAGAAGAGAAGAAGAACAACAAAACAACAACAGATACAGAACAGAGACAATATCAGAATCTCACATATCGCAGCGGAATAATATCTAATAGATGAATCAATATTCTTTAAAACAAAGAACTATATCATTTTATACATACATCAATCATCAGAGTCAATATACAACAATGGACAGTTATATAAACTTGTCCTCATACAGAATACACAGCGGAATAAATAATATCAGATACAATACTACGTCTCGTCCTCCAGCTTATCTCCAAAGCTCCAGAATATCCAGAATATCCTGATAACATAACTCTAGGCTGCCCGTGTGGAAATTGGTGGGCACCCAGAGTTTAGAAGGGAAATAATAAACTCCGAGTCAGTCATGGTGACTGGTGTGAGATCGTAAAACAGTTTTATCTTTAAAATAACAACAGGATAATTTTAAAGTCAATTCGCAATGCTTTTGGAAAATGAAACTACCATAAGACCTCCCACCACACACACAATGCAAACGCAGACTTGGAGGAGATTTCTTCTTATGATAGTCAAAGATGCTTACTACGCAAAAATCAAATTCTTTTTGATATTATTATTAGTGCATAGTGAAAAACATTTCGAAAGTAGAATATAAATCTTAGCCAGCATAGGTACCATTATATTATGCCTGCTATAGCTGCCTCCTGAGGAGACAGGTTATACAATTGAAATCGTAAAGGCTCGTATTGTTTCTTTGGATTTCCAACAAATGGTCAGGCTAAGGAACTTCCTATCCACGATGGGTACGTCCCTGGAATAGACGACCCGAGAACCTAACCGGATCTCTGCCAACACAAGGTCGGGTTACCTCTGCAAAAATAGGTAACTACTGACACGCGTATGCCATCCCCCGATCGTCACCGATCTTCCCGAGGATCCCCGATTCGCAACAAACCACATAGAAAAAATAATGCAGTAACCACAGAGGTTAAGTATCTGGGCTCCATACCATGATACCACCTTTATCCAGAAGGAATGACATACACTAAGGGGCGCTACTCCCTAGAACCTTGCCGCATCCTTCCTGTTTCGACCATTTCCGGGGTGTGAGGCTCGATGAAGTCTCGTCCACAAAGCTACGCTTTCTCAAAAAGCCCTGCTTCGGGTCAAACAAAATGATCAACCTATGATCACAAAGATATAAGATCAAACAAATGATCATATCACAAATGATCAAACACTGATCATTTCACAGCAACACTCAGTATGCCACGTTACCAAATTGGGATATATCGCTGATAAATTTCAACTACATAACCTCTGAGCTCGTACGTCTCAGAGAAGGGTGTTAAGCTAAGAGAATAAATTCTCCGCCACCAACAGAAATGTATTTGAAAGAAATCAGCTTTATATCTCAAATTGTAACGTCAGACACACAATCCATACAAGTCTGTTCCGGGATCGAACAGAACCGAAGGCACTTCTCACGAAGCCCTTGCATTTCCGGATAATTTTCTAATCACGTCCGGACTTCCTGTCACTAAGGGTGATAAAACCTCTAAATCGGAGATCAGCCGATGTAGAGTAACTCGACGGTAATCCTTCCGTTTTCAAAAATATCCGGTCTTCAACACCGGTCTTCAAATGCAATTCATAACGACGTATCACATATTCGGAATGGGTTATACGACCCCATGGTCCTTTCCCGGCTAACCCGAATAGTGAGCGTTTATTTAAAAAAAACAAGTGCGGCATTCAAATTCATCCAATTCACAACAAATACCTATTCAAGGTAATTATTGATAGTCGGTTATTTAACTATCAATAAAGATGCGCAACATCATCAGATTCCAAATAATTTTCCAAATTATTTCATCTTCCAAAATATCTTTTACTAGATATATAATTTCCACACTTCAAAAATAAATCAACATTTATTTTTAAACAAATTCCCATTTCTTTTATAAATTCCATCTTGAATTTATATTTTAAAATATCTACTGATATACGATTTTCAAATCGTTTTCAATATTCAATTTCAATTTATCTTTAAGAAGATAAATTCTCAAAAACATCTCATTTCGTTTTGGAAAACATTTCCATACTTATTTAATAATAAGTGGTTCACAAATCCATTTATTTTCAACATTTGAAAATATTCAATATACTTAATCAAATTAAGTATATATTTCATTCTTTAAGGAAATCTATTTTCTATAACAACATCAATTTGAGTCAAAACGAATGTTGCGTAAAACATCGTTACGACGACTCAAAATCACTAGTATAGGGATTCGAAATTAAATAGATATATAAATCCCAATACTACATTAAAAACATTTCCTTTTGGAAATCATTTACTATAACAACAGTGTTATAGTCCACCATTTCCTTATTTTTCGAAAACGTCTATTTCAACAATAAATGTTGAAATCTATGATTTCGATCGTTCGCACGTTTTAAAACATCTTTTAAAACAATTTACTTCCTTTCAAATATCACTTTCCCAAAATCATATACTTTTTACTTAACAATATATTCACTGTCCAAAATCGTGAATATAATTCACTAATTACTTTCCACTATTTTCTACACATTTTATTTCAATAATAATTCGCTATCCAAAATCGCGAATATATCTCCTTTAACAATCTCCTATATTTAATTTATCAAATTCAATTGATTTCGAATTTATAAAAAACAACGTTTATAAATTCAAATTTTATTTTATAACAAATTCGATTTATAAATCTTCTTTATTAACAATCCGATCAATATTCCATTTAAAAGCAAAAATCCAATTTATAAGTAAATCTCTTATAATCATTCATTCTACAACTTCATACTTATTTATAAATCTATAAATTTCATATCTTTACAATTTATAATTCTATACATTTCATATCTTCACATTTTATAATTATAAATTTCATATCTTCACATTTTATAATTATAAATTTCATATCACTTATAAAACTCATTTTAAAATTCCAATAACTTTAATTGATAAATATCAATTTGATACATCTTTTATATACATTGGTTTAATAATTCAAAAATCTCAACTTAAAATATTTTATAAATTTCTTAACTCTTTATTTCAAAAGAAATTACTTTTTTTGTTAAAATTCACAAAATCTTAACTTTTATAACTTAAAAGTTTTAACGTTTATCTATTTAAAGTAAATCAATTCAACAATTTAAATAAACGTATATTTTCAAAGATCACTTTTAAAATTTCACTTTTAAAATCAATATCGTTATTTTTAAATTTCAAAATTTGAATCCAATGATGCAACGCATCAATTAGTCCATCACAACATCAAACATCATATATCATCATATGATAACAGAATATATATCAACATCTGTAAATAAATAAATACAGTTGAGGAATCCAGTTGGATCCCTCCAACCTGTTTCCCTGCATCCAAAGACGTTAGCACAATACCATTCCACTTCGAGGTGGAATATCGCGGTATATGGGTTTTTATAAATCCGCTTACTAACGGCGCAATAGGGTCTCATCCGCTATACGAGGCGGGAAATCATCAATCCAATATATACATATGCCAATATGTATATATTGCTATATATAATAGATATACCCTACTATATCTAATAGCACATCAAATAGCAATCAACACAATCAATAACTGCAATTCAAAATTAAATCTGAGTGAGAAGATCTCACCTTGGCTTTTAAATTTGCCATCCCATTTCCATTTTAGTTTTGTTTTCTCGATTTTAACCTGGTATAAACATTTTATACAATTTATTAATATTTGAATCAATTTACAATAAATTATCATCTGTTAATTTATTTAAACCCCATAATTTAATTTTATCGAATGATTTATTTTAAACCAATTTCCTTTTAATAGATTGATTTAACTAAAATTAAATTTAAAGCTAAACCCCTTTTTATAAATTTTCTTCAAGTGATAAATTAAATAAATTTCTTGGCTACATAAATCACCTTAATAAATCATTTTCAATATAACTTAATAAATAAAAAATATTTTTAAGCGAACTAGCAAATTAAAATACATAAGCGTATACTCCATTTTTATTTTGAAATCTTATATATATATTTTTTTTTCTCTATACGCATATAAGAATTTAAAACTGCATATATATTTCAAATCTATTAAACTGAGTTAAAGATAAATTTATACCTTACTGCCTATTTGAAATTTGACGAACAACCCACCCCTACGTGAGCACCGATCCCAAATCCAAGTCGACATCGTGACTCCAGATTGCCACTGCCGCCGCCTGGAAACACCCCTTGCGACAAAGTCGCGAACTCCGCCACCCACATCACGTCGACTTCGAGCGCCACCATTTTGAACGAACGCGAACTCCACCCTCTCAACTCGAAGATGCCATCGACGAACCCCACGCGACTTCGTCGCCGCTCGAGCCACGCTTCCTCTGACGAACGCGATGCCGCCACTGCTTTGCTCGCCCCTGATACTCGATGACGCGCCGCCAAGCATCAGCGAATGCGATGTCCAATCGCCGGTCTTCCATCCTCACGCGATTCGAGAATGAGTCGCCCTTATCGCCGCGACATTGCTAACTCGCACGCCGTCGAAACCCTCCAGTCGCCATTCTCTTTGATTTTTTTATTTGAGAAGAGGGAACGAGATTTATTTGTGGAGGGACGGCCATTAATTGAATACGAGATTATTTTTTTTCTTCGTTGAATAATTTTTTTACAGATAAAGGAAGAGAGGGGTTACTTTAAAAATTGAAGGAGTATGGTTTTCACGTTGTTCTCCCGTGATTTTGGCGTGATTTTAGGCTGAAGCTAGGGGAAGAGAACGTGTGATTTTTTAGTAATATAAATATAAATTTCAAATCGAATTCGTTTTAAAACTTCAATGTGTTTTCTAACCGTACGGTCACAAAACAACTCCGATAAATACGAAACTTGAAATCTGACAATAATTCAACGTTACGGACCCAATGAAACTGGTTTCGTCGAATTCCGAGACTGTGCCTCGGACGGCTATTTTTAAATATCGATTCGAACGATTAAATTTCAAACTGAACAATTCACTCCCAAATTCGATTCTGAAGCTTCTGTTATCTTCAGTAATATCAATACGAATTTTAAAGGCTTTTGAAATATTTTTCTTCAACTGTAAATTGAAGATTTAAATTTTTATTCAATTCAATAGATTAAATTTTATAATTTAATCGCCAAATTCAAAGTTAAATCGGGGATTCAAATTAAATCATCGTTCAAATATTTAAAATTAATTAAATATTCTCAATTTAATTTGGTCAAAATTCTGGGTCGTTACAGACTTCCCCCCTTAAAAGAATTTCGTCCTCGAAATTACAAGTTAGGGAAAAAGGTTCTTAACTCGTCTACTATTTTTCACAATCTAAATAGTTTTATCAATTCATCAAGACAAATCTTTCTACTAAAGATTCGTTATCATTTCTACTAACTTTCCAACTCCAATTAAAGTTTCAAACAACATTGTTTAACTTCTAAATTCAAATTCGAGTTTAAATTCAAATTTTAACTTCAAAATTTTCTCAAAAAATTTTCTAACGCCCTAAATTTCCGAAAAATTTCGCCAGCGTCTCCTTTGCGCGGCTAATACGACACGACTACAAAACGTCCCTCCGGACTCTCAGATTTCAAAAAGAAAAAGAAAAAGCCAAGCGGCTAGACAAGAAATCATCAAAAACTCATATTATAATTCAAATACATACCTTTTTCGAGCAATTCGAATTATCTGTGAAATAAATTTTCCAATCCCTTTATACCTGTATAACTACTAGCCATAATATCTAGTTATAACATCCAACTATTTTGCAAATTTTATTACAAAATTTTCAATATCAACTGCTTATATCATCTTTAAGTTCATTATCGAAGTTATATATCCATTATCATTCAATTTCACATTTCACATTCATTTGAGTTTTTAATTCCCAATTTCAATTCAATTTGGATTTAATTCAATTTCTGAATATTAAATTTTATCGGTTACCTTTCATTCACAACTGTATCATTTTAGATTAGTATTAGTTACTAATTCATCACAAATTCTAATTCATTTACAATTTCAAATTTGTTTTCAACATTAAGTTTCAATTTTATTCACTTACAATTGTGAATTCCATTCATTTGAATTTTATTTCTTCCTACTTGAATTTATTTGCAATTCCGAACCATTCTTTTATTTAGTTCACAATTCAAGTCTCAATTTATCTAATTCAACTTCCATTTCATGAATTTATTAATTATCCAAGTAGTTTATTCGGATTCAATCCATTTCAGTTTTCTCAGGTTTGGATTTTATTTCACTTGATTCAAGTCTCATTTCATTAACGACTTTTAATTTCAATTATCTTCTTGGAATTCCATTCCAAATCATAAATTCATTTACCATTTATATTCATAATTTTATTCATATATGAATTCATCTCTTTAAGTTAGATTTTTATTTAAACTTTACAAGTTATCAACTTCATAATATTTCATAGATATTTTTATATAGTATTCCAGAATCTTACCAACCTCAAAAATCATTTTGAAAACAATTCAAATTATCATTGAATTTTCTAAACAAAATCCAAATTTTCCAAACAACTTCTATTTAAAACAATTTAGCAGCAATTCCTCTTTTGGAAACCCGAAAATGAACATCGATAATGCTGCAGTCATTACCGAAGTTATTTTCCAGCGACCGAAAAGAGTTTAGAGCTTTCATCTCTCTAAAATACTTTCCAAAACCTTCGAAATCCATTTTCAAATCAAAAAGAATTAAACTTTCCAAATCACCAAAATTTTCAAATTCTTTTCAAAACATTTCCAAAAACTTCTCTGGAATCCCGTTTCAAATTACCAGTCACATTTATAATTTATATTCTTAAATTTCATTTGTATGTGAATTCATTTCTTAATTTTGGAATTACAATTCCAATTTCTTATTCAATTCCAGTGATGATAATTCACTATTATTACTTCCTAACATCCAAACATCCATATACTATGATAATTCATAGAAAATTATTTCTTTTCTATACAAAAATAGTTTTGAGTAAAATTATTTCATTTACCCTATTTAAAACAATACTGTGTCGGTTTATCTTGTTTAAGAGTTTAGAAACCCCTATCGATTACAGTTAGCTAGACTGCACCGACCAGAATCCATAAACAATCAACCGATAAGTCAACACAATACAAAACAAATTTTATATTCAAATCACAAATACGTGCTCATATCTATTATTACACTCAACTCATTCTAGAGTACTACTGACTCTATCTCTAATGAGTAACACCCAACAGAGCAGGGTTGTCGCTTAACCATATGCTCTGATACCACTCTGTCACATACCGAAATTTTCGACTTTCGAAAATTCAACATCGATACTCACTTTATCGACTGTCGAGCAATCGAGTGCCGGAAACTCCAATAGTGAGGGTTTAAGAAAGAAGAAAAAGGCAGAAGAAGAAGAGAAGAAGAACAACAAAACAACAACAGATACAGAACAGAGACAATATCAGAATCTCACATATCGCAGCGGAATAATATATAATAAATGAATCAATATTCTTTAAAACAAAGAACTATATCATTTTATACATACATCAATCATCAGAGTCAATATACAACAATGGACAGTTATATAAACTTGTCCTCATACAGAATACACAGCGGAATAAATAATATCAGATATAATACTACGTCTCGTCCTCCAGCTTATCTCCAAAGCTCCAGAATATCCAGAATATCCTGATAACATAACTCTAGGCTGCCCGTGTGGAAATTGGTGGGCACCCAGAGTTTAGAAGGGAAACAATAAACTCCGAGTCAGTCATGGTGACTGGTGTGAGATCGTAAAACAGTTTTATCTTTAAAATAACAACAGGATAATTTTAAAGTCAATTCGCAATGCTTTTGGAAAATGAAACTACCATAAGACCTCCCACCACACACACAATGCAAACGCAGACTTGGAGGAGATTTCTTCTTATGATAGTCAAAGATGCTTACTACGCAAAAATCAAATTCTTTTTGATATTATTATTAGTGCATAGTGAAAAACATTTCGAAAGTAGAATATAAATCTTAGCCAGCATAGGTACCATTATATTATGCCTGCTATAGCTGCCTCCTGAGGAGACAGGTTATACAATTGAAATCGTAAAGGCTCGTATTGTTTCTTTGGATTTCCAACAAATGGTCAGGCTAAGGAACTTCCTATCCACGATGGGTACGTCCCTGGAATAGACGACCCGAGAACCTAACCGGATCTCTGCCAACACAAGGCCGGGTTACCTCTGCAAAAATAGGTAACTACTGACACGCGTATGCCATCCCCCGATCGTCACCGATCTTCCCGAGGATCCCCGATTCGCAACAAACCACATAGAAAAAATAATGCAGTAACCACAGAGGTTAAGTATCTGGGCTCCATACCATGATACCACCTTTATCCAGAAGGAATGACATACACTAAGGGGCGCTACTCCCTAGAACCTTGCCGCATCCTTCCTGTTTCGACCATTTCCGGGGTGTGAGGCTCGATGAAGTCTCGTCCACAAAGCTACGCTTTCTCAAAAAGCCCTGCTTCGGGTCAAACAAAATGATCAACCTATGATCACAAAGATATAAGATCAAACAAATGATCATATCACAAATGATCAAACACTGATCATTTCACAGCAACACTCAGTATGCCACGTTACCAAATTGGGATATATCGCTGATAAATTTCAACTACATAACCTCTGAGCTCGTACGTCTCAGAGAAGGGTGTTAAGCTAAGAGAATAAATTCTCCGCCACCAACAGAAATGTATTTGAAAGAAATCAGCTTTATATCTCAAATTGTAACGTCAGACACACAATCCATACAAGTCTGTTCCGGGATCGAACAGAACCGAAGGCACTTCTCACGAAGCCCTTGCATTTCCGGATAATTTTCTAATCACGTCCGGACTTCCCGTCACTAAGGGTGATAAAACCTCTAAATCGGAGATCAGCCGATGTAGAGTAACTCGACGGTAATCCTTCCGTTTTCAAAAATATCCGGTCTTCAACACCGGTCTTCAAATGCAATTCATAACGACGTATCACATATTCGGAATGGGTTATACGACCCCATGGTCCTTTCCCGGCTAACCCGAATAGTGAGCGTTTATTTAAAAAAAACAAGTGCGGCATTCAAATTCATCCAATTCACAACAAATACCTATTCAAGGTAATTATTGATAGTCGGTTATTTAACTATCAATAAAGATGCGCAACATCATCAGATTCCAAATAATTTTCCAAATTATTTCATCTTCCAAAATATCTTTTACTAGATATATAATTTCCACACTTCAAAAATAAATCAATATTTATTTTTAAACAAATTCCCATTTCTTTTATAAATTCCATCTTGAATTTATATTTTAAAATATCTACTGATATACGATTTTCAAATCGTTTTCAATATTCAATTTCAATTTATCTTTAAGAAGATAAATTCTCAAAAACATCTCATTTCGTTTTGGAAAACATTTCCATACTTATTTAATAATAAGTGGTTCACAAATCCATTTATTTTCAACATTTGAAAATATTCAATATACTTAATCAAATTAAGTATATATTACATTCTTTAAGGAAATCTATTTTCTATAACAACATCAATTTGAGTCAAAACGAATGTTGCGTAAAACATCGTTACGACGACTCAAAATCACTAGTATAGGGATTCGAAATTAAATAGATATATAAATCCCAATACTACATTAAAAACATTTCCTTTTGGAAATCATTTACTATAACAACAGTGTTATAGTCCACCATTTCCTTATTTTTCGAAAATGTCTATTTCAACAATAAATGTTGAAATCTATGATTTCGATCGTTCGCACGTTTTAAAACATCTTTTAAAACAATTTACTTCCTTTCAAATATCACTTTCCCAAAATCATATACTTTTTACTTAACAATATATTCACTGTCCAAAATCGTGAATATAATTCACTAATTACTTTCCACTATTTTCTACACATTTTATTTCAATAATAATTCGCTATCCAAAATCGCGAATATATCTCCTTTAACAATCTCCTATATTTAATTTATCAAATTCAATTGATTTCGAATTTATAAAAAACAACGTTTATAAATTCAAATTTTATTTTATAACAAATTCGATTTATAAATCTTCTTTATTAACAATCCGATCAATATTCCATTTAAAAGCAAAAATCCAATTTATAAGTAAATCTCTTATAATCATTCATTCTACAACTTCATACTTATTTATAAATCTATAAATTTCATATCTTTACAATTTATAATTCTATACATTTCATATCTTCACATTTTATAATTATAAATTTCATATCTTCACATTTTATAATTATAAATTTCATATCACTTATAAAACTCATTTTAAAATTCCAATAACTTTAATTGATAAATATCAATTTGATACATCTTTTATATACATTGGTTTAATAATTCAAAAATCTCAACTTAAAATATTTTATAAATTTCTTAACTCTTTATTTCAAAAGAAATTACTTTTTTTGTTAAAATTCACAAAATCTTAACTTTTATAACTTAAAAGTTTTAACGTTTATCTATTTAAAGTAAATCAATTCAACAATTTAAATAAACGTATATTTTCAAAGATCACTTTTAAAATTTCACTTTTAAAATCAATATCGTTATTTTTAAATTTCAAAATTTGAATCCAATGATGCAACGCATCAATTAGTCCATCACAACATCAAACATCATATATCATCATATGATAACAGAATATATATCAACATCTGTAAATAAATAAATACAGTTGAGGAATCCAGTTGGATCCCTCCAACCTGTTTCCCTGCATCCAAAGACGTTAGCACAATACCATTCCACTTCGAGGTGGAATATCGCGGTATATGGGTTTTTATAAATCCGCTTACTAACGGCGCAATAGGGTCTCATCCGCTATACGAGGCGGGAAATCATCAATCCAATATATACATATGCCAATATGTATATATTGCTATATATAATAGATATACCCTACTATATCTAATAGCACATCAAATAGCAATCAACACAATCAATAACTGCAATTCAAAATTAAATCTGAGTGAGAAGATCTCACCTTGGCTTTTAAATTTGCCATCCCATTTCCATTTTAGTTTTGTTTTCTCGATTTTAACCTGGTATAAACATTTTATACAATTTATTAATATTTGAATCAATTTACAATAAATTATCATCTGTTAATTTATTTAAACCCCATAATTTAATTTTATCGAATGATTTATTTTAAACCAATTTCCTTTTAATAGATTGATTTAACTAAAATTAAATTTAAAGCTAAACCCCTTTTTATAAATTTTCTTCAAGTGATAAATTAAATAAATTTCTTGGCTACATAAATCACCTTAATAAATCATTTTCAATATAACTTAATAAATAAAAAATATTTTTAAGCGAACTAGCAAATTAAAATACATAAGCGTATACTCCATTTTTATTTTGAAATCTTATATATATTTCTTTTTTTTTCTCTATACGCATATAAGAATTTAAAACTGCATATATATTTCAAATCTATTAAACTGAGTTAAAGATAAATTTATACCTTACTGCCTATTTGAAATTTGACGAACAACCCACCCCTACGTGAGCACCGATCCCAAATCCAAGTCGACATCGTGACTCCAGATTGCCACTGCCGCCGCCTGGAAACACCCCTTGCGACAAAGTCGCGAACTCCGCCACCCACATCACGTCGACTTCGAGCGCCACCATTTTGAACGAACGCGAACTCCACCCTCTCAACTCGAAGATGCCATCGACGAACCCCACGCGACTTCGTCGCCGCTCGAGCCACGCTTCCTCTGACGAACGCGATGCCGCCACTGCTTTGCTCGCCCCTGATACTCGATGACGCGCCGCCAAGCATCAGCGAATGCGATGTCCAATCGCCGGTCTTCCATCCTCACGCGATTCGAGAATGAGTCGCCCTTATCGCCGCGACATTGCTAACTCGCACGCCGTCGAAACCCTCCAGTCGCCATTCTCTTTGATTTTTTTATTTGAGAAGAGGGAACGAGATTTATTTGTGGAGGGACGGCCATTAATTGAATACGAGATTATTTTTTTTCTTCGTTGAATAATTTTTTTACAGATAAAGGAAGAGAGGGGTTACTTTAAAAATTGAAGGAGTATGGTTTTCACGTTGTTCTCCCGTGATTTTGGCGTGATTTTAGGCTGAAGCTAGGGGAAGAGAACGTGTGATTTTTTAGTAATATAAATATAAATTTCAAATCGAATTCGTTTTAAAACTTCAATGTGTTTTCTAACCGTACGGTCACAAAACAACTCCGATAAATACGAAACTTGAAATCTGACAATAATTCAACGTTACGGACCCAATGAAACTGGTTTCGTCGAATTCCGAGACTGTGCCTCGGACGGCTATTTTTAAATATCGATTCGAACGATTAAATTTCAAACTGAACAATTCACTCCCAAATTCGATTCTGAAGCTTCTGTTATCTTCAGTAATATCAATACGAATTTTAAAGGCTTTTGAAATATTTTTCTTCAACTGTAAATTGAAGATTTAAATTTTTATTCAATTCAATAGATTAAATTTTATAATTTAATCGCCAAATTCAAAGTTAAATCGGGGATTCAAATTAAATCATCGTTCAAATATTTAAAATTAATTAAATATTCTCAATTTAATTTGGTCAAAATTTTGGGTCGTTACAGGTGCTACACACTTAACCTTGGTGCACCTCCCCTGTTTTAGCCATTCTCGGTTGATGAGGCTTGAGGCTACGATTACCTTATCAGAACACATCACTTAGAATGCTCATCGTCCACCTGACGATGTTCTGAAAGCATTCAGTCCATACAAGTTCGTTCCGGGTTTGAACGAAAGCGAAGGCATTATCTCGTTACACTCATTTTGGAATCACCCTCAGAGTTAACGACAATAACCCTTGCACTCTAAATCTTCATCTTCACTTGAGATTCACGACCTATCGTTAATTAGGATCAATGTGGTTTTCGGATATCCAAATCTGGAAACCCGATCCCGGTCTCATCGAAATCCAAAACGTATATTTTAGGTCCAAGTTGTTTTAAAGTTAAAACAATTTAATTCTATCATCAATATACACACAGATAGATAATTCACAATATCACAATAGATAATCTACATTATCATCACAAATAGATAATTCACATTATCATCATACTTCAACCAAAGCATCCATATCACACAGCATCACTTATCTCATATCTGAGATCTCAACCATTCAAGGCAATCAATATCATTCAACATCCATAAGTAATGATTTATTAATCACCATCTATAATTAATTTAAAATGAATTAAATTTATTTCTTTCGTCACATAAATCTTGCTTACATAACCCTTAATTAATTACAAATCAATTAATTAGTCATACTCTAAGTATCCATCTTAATTAATCATCCTAGATTAATTATCCCATAATTACTTTAAGTAGTTATCCTTAATCAATTTCACAATTTAATTATGCTCAAACAATTACAGTAATTAACCTTTAATTACTTCATTAATTAATTAATTATAATTAATCACATTAATCCTTAATTAATTACTCATTGATTAATTATTCCTTAATTAATCAACTCTTAATTACATCATTAATTATATTAATTAATGATCTCTAATTACTCCTTTAATTAATTACTCTATTTAAATTAATTACATTAAGTAATTAATCTTTAATTAAACCACAATTATTAATCACTCTTGATTAATCACATTCAATAATTAACTACCCTTAATTACTTCATTAAATAAATTAATTACTCCTTAATTAATTATCTTAATTAATCCCTTGATTAATTACACAAAGTAATTAAATCTAAAATTACTTTCAATCTTCAATTAATTACATCCTGTAATTATCATTACTAATTACTTCACTAAGTAATTACACTTCATTAATTACATTAAGTAATTGCTTATCAAATTCCCAAGTGATTATCTTAAATTAATTAAACTTAATTAATTAACTTAAACTAATCAAATTAAACTTAATTAATTACATTGAGTAATTAATTCCTTAATTACTTCCATTAAGTAATTATACTTAAATGATTCCATAAATGATTATCCTTAATTAATTAATCTAATTAATTATTAAAATTAATCACATTAATTAATTTATTTAATAATCTCAAGTTAATGATCTTCATTAACTATTAAAAATTCTTTAATTACTTCTCTAAAGTAATTAAACTTTAGATTAATCATTATAAATTTACAGATAAATAAATCTTTAATAACCCATTAATTAATCTCTAATTATTTAATTAATTAAGTGTTTAATAGTAACTTAATTAATCTTTAATTACTTGATTAATTAATTTCTAATCATTAATTAAAAATCTAATCTTATCTAATTAATGATTCTTAATTACAAATTAATCATTTCTTAATTAATTTACTTAAACCTTAATTAACTAAATTAAACCCTTAATTACTTAATTAAATAATCCAAATCATTAATTAATTAAATTAATTAATTATCAATTTTAATTAACTTAATAATAATGAATCACAAATCATTAAATCCTAATTAACTTTAAGATAAAACTTATTCTTATTAATGATTAAATTATCATTAACAAAGCATTTAAAAACAATTTACTTTTAAATTTACTTTAAATTCCATTTCAAATTAAGATTCAAATCAAATACAAATTTAATTCTAGCAAAATTTAAAACAATTTAAAAACCCTTTAAATCACATGTTAAAGACACACTTATTTTATAAAAGGAATTTACAAGAGTTTTAAAACCAAATTCAATTTAAATTCAAATCACTTTAAAATACACTTTAAACATTTTTAGAGTTGTTAAAACAATTTAAATTTTAAAAACTTATTTATCTCCAAACTAAGATTCAAACTAAATTTGAATCCAAATTTAAAATTTTAATTTAAACTTAGTTTAAATCTCTACTTTACATTTTAAAATTCAGTTTTAAATTTTAAAACTAACAGGTTTTAAAACCTGTCACAAAACCACTGCCCGAGCCACACATCAATCTTCCCCGAGTCACTCGCGAACAAATCCCCTCAAAACTTCGAGCCTCGCCCGAAATATACTCGAGAGAACTCGAGTACCAAATCCTCAAACCAACTTCACCAGAAAAATGTGCACCGTGCACATGCACGGTGGCTCTGACCATCGCCGGTCAACCACGATAGCCCCATCACATCAGAAATCAACCTCGCACACCATCACGACCATCAGATCAACACCACAAACTCGAAATCAAAATCGAGTAACCTGGCACAAAACTGGAACAACCATCCAAACCTGGAACCACCTCACTCTCATGTCTCCGACCACCGGAGAGACAGCACCTTCAGTCACGACCTCATCAACATCCCCTCTTCCATTTCCCAAAGACTGGTGGCACTCGATCCACCAGAGACGTCGCGCCGATCAAAAATGTTCATCCTATCCAAACTAGGGTTACAGACCTAAAACAATCATCGCCGACACCACAACACCTTGATCACCATTCCGGCAATTTTCCCTGACTCTCCGATCACACTTCTACCTCCAAAAAGAATCTCGACACCCCATATCAACAAGATTGCCAGGAACTACTCAAATTCCATTTCTGGTCAACCCAGAATTACAAACTCAAAACCCAACTAAATGTTTTGATTCTTCTTTTTAAAATCAAGTTTTTGATTAAGTAATTAGTTTTTAAGCCTGAATCAATGAATTACAATGTTTGAATTTAGATTCATTTTAAATTTTCTCTGTTGTTCTTGATTTCCAAAGTCAATACAAAATTATTTTAACTTGCAATAAATTTTTAAACTTTAATTTATGATAAAACAAACAAATTTTGTTTAAATACTAAATTCTAATAATGACTAGATCAAGAGATAGAGTATTTTAAATCAAATACTGAGTTTGAAACTGGGAACAGAGGTGTTACAGGCATACACTCATATACATTTACATATACACACCAGATTGCACTTATATATACACACAATACATATTCATTTCAGAAAACTAGCATGCAACCAAATTATTCAAATATTTAAGCTTTTTAAAAGAATGTTACTCACAGATTTGAGAAGGCAGAACAGAGCAATTGATTTTGAAAACAGTTTTGAGCTTTAAACTTGAATATGCTTTTTCTTTTAAAACTTGAGTTGCTTGTTACTGAATCTTGCTTTCAAACGGAATTTGAGTTGCTTTGTTATTTAAACTGAATCACAGATGAAATCTGCTTGCTTCTGTCTTCATCTCAAGTTTTTGAAAAGATGCAGGCTTTGATTTACATTTGGTTTGAAGAGTGAATTGATTTTAAAACTGAATGCTCTTGATTTAAAACTACAGTTGCTTTTGAAAACCTTAAGTTTTAAGAATGCATGCAGGCTTTTGTCTCAGGTTTGAAGAAATTCCCAGGCTTTGTTTTGATCTTTGAAAATGGATTACAGGTTTCTGGTTTGAAGATGATTATAGATTTTTGGATTTGAAACTTGAAAATGAATTTCAGGGTGTTGAAATTTGATTAGTTTTTTTTTGGTTTGAAGAGTATAAATTTTCAGATTTTTGTTTTGGAAGTAGTAATTAGTTTTTCTTAGCTTTTGAAAAAGAATAGAAAAAAATGGAAGGGGAGAAAGCAAATGTTTATATAAGTGAAAAATGTGGTTTATTAAAAATAATGAAAATTAAAATTTTAAAATGACACTTGTCTAATATCTTAACACTTGTCAAATACCTTTGTTTATAAATTTACACATGTTATATTAAGCTTAAATATGATAACATTTGTCCTTTAAGTATTTTATTTTAATTTAAAATGTAAATAAAAGCTTTATTCTTACTTTTAAATTTCTTATCTATATATATATATATATAAATTACTTTAAAGAAAATAAAATAAAACAAATTATATATATACAAATAAAAGCTTATACCTATATCTTTTAAAAATCCAAAACATTTTAAAATATCTATCTTTTGAATTTCAAAACTTTAAATTCAAAGTCAAATCAAATTATAAAAATCCAATTTAAAAATCAAGTTATATGTATACATATATGACTACATATTTAATTTTGAAAATAACAATTCTATTTCTTTAAAATCTATTCATATCTATATATAAATCAATACATTAATAATTATTGTTTAAAAATAACACATTTGTCAATTTTAAGAAATTTATAAAAGATATAATCATATTATCAAGCAATATTTAAAAAGAAATAAAACAAAACTTTTTATAAATTTTAAAACTATATAATTAACTATTTAAATAATCTTTGAAAAGTGTTATTTTAAATTAACCAAATTTCCAAATTACCCAAAATATATATAAGAATTTGAAAACATGATTTTATTTGTTTATTAAATACAAACCAAAGCTTTTCTATTTACAATATATACAAATATATATACATTATAAATAGAAATCATTTTATTAGTTTCAAGAGATAAAATTCACCAATTAAATATTTATTTGCCAATTTAAATTACAATTATAAAAGACAATTATCAAATCAATTAAATTTTTAATGCAGATTATTAAATTGATATTGCCCAAAATTCCGGGTCATCACACGTATACTTCCTTCCTCAATTCATTTCGTTCTAGAAAATAAAAACAAATACTCTCTTGCTCTCATTAACCCTAGCTCAAGCAATCCCCTAATTCTAGTTGCAAAACAAAGGGCTTTTGATCAATAATTGTATAAATCGAATTCAGGTAATCTCCTCCATCATCTAGTGTACCTATTGTGCTAATTATTCTCAGTTTTGGTTTAGGGTTGGAATTTTTTTTCCAATTTGCTGAAATTAAACCTAGGAATTGCTGAAAGTGTTGAGTTATGGATTCCAGAAAGCTATTACAAGGGGAATAAGGTGAGTAAATACTCACACAACCCATCTCTAGATAATTTGCATCCTTATGCAGTTAGAATAATATGATATTTGCAGTTGTTGATTGAATGGATGATAAATTATTGAATGATCTTTGGTTATTTGATGTTGTTGATTGTGAATATCTTGGATATTAACCACTGTTAGTAATTTAGGCATATCTTTTTCGTGTCCTGTCGGAATTTGATAATTTTTAATGCTCTAACAAGCATAGATTTTTTCTACAGATTCATGTTTTGAGTTTTGCAATATTATGTGGTTTATATGGTCGAAAATGTGTTTTAGTATCGCTATCCCAAGAATAAACGACAGCGATAGTTAATTTAAAATCTGAGAATTATTTTGGCCATAACTTTTTGAACCGTAAGTCCAAATTTGATGATCTTTTTCTTGTTTGAAAGCTTAGACTTTTATCTAAAACTTTCATGTTTTGAATTTTGCAAAATTTTGAGGTTTAAATAATCGAAATCATATTTCTTTTTCGCTGCGCTGAGAATAAACGATAGTAACAATTAAATTAAAATCTAAGAATTATTTTGGCCATAATTTTTTAACGTAAGTCCAAATTTGATGATCTTTTTCTTATTTGAAAGCTTAGACTTTTATCTACAACTTTGATGTTTTGAGTTTTATAAAATTATGAGATTTGAGTGGTCGTAACTGCAGATATTTAGACCCTAAATTTGAGTTAAATGAAATAGTTGATCAGATTCGTATACAAGTAATTTTACGAAAGAGAATTATTATTTATAAATCTTAGAACTATTTCTAAATTAAGTTAATGGACAGTAAAAATGATATTTAGTAAGTTATTTTATATATTAAGCATGGTTACTAAAATATTTTTGGATTTGAAAATATGACATTGGAAATATAAATCTAATATATTTTTACATAAAAGTGATTATGGATTTGGAATATAAGTATTACGGTTTTATTAAATAAATAATATAGGATTCATGGAATTTGGAAATGTGATTTTGAAAAGTATAAACTTAGTTTACTTCTAAATAAAATGGTTATATTTTAATATGGATTTAGAAGAGTAATTAAATATGGCTTTAAAAATATAGTTTTGTGAATAATACAAATATATGGAAATTTGAGACAACCTTGTGTATATAAGTGAAATCTAGGAAAAATTCAGGTTTATGGAATATTTTATTAAACGAATGAACACTTATTTGAAGTTAAATAATAAGTGGGTTTGTGGAAAATTATAAGAAGTGTTTTTTCTAAATAATAAAAATCAGAGAGAAAAATTGTTTTGAGAACCTTAATTCTATAATTTGGGAAGTACTATTATTTGACTTAATATTATCTATTATTTTAAATGCTTTCGAATAACGCTTCGTCGAATATGGTATAACTCATTGAATAGAATATTTGAGTGCAATTTACTAACCCATTAGCGAATACTCGAATTCCACTGGGTAGTATGGGATGCGTTGGTTAAATTCTTATGATCATATTTGGGAAAGTAATTAACACTTTAGAATTGTATTCTCTTTTGGTGAGTGATAACTGGTTGCTAGATCCTTAAGAGAATGTAGTTCAAGTTTTCCAGTGGTATCTATAATAAGTGATATTTACTAGCTTTTAGTAAATACTTGGATTTCGCCATACGGTATAAGACCCATTGGTTAAGTTCTAGTGATTACTGAAGGTGATAGTATTTGGCACTTTAGAGTTTACTCTCTTTTGGTGTGTGGCAAGTGGTTGCTAGATCCTTAGGGAGTTTACTCCTAGATTTTTTTCAAGTGTAATAATCTAAAATAAATCTAAAAGATTCGGTCATGGCTGCTATCCTTGAGATCATCTTATGATCCTGTGATTCCCGTCCGATGTACGATCCTCAGTATCGGATCGGTTCGTGTGATACCAAATCGTTTGTTTGTTTGCTACGGTTCTGTGTATGATCGTTTTGATCGTTTTGAGAAAGATCTCTTGGATTCTGGATATTTGGATTCTGTGACTATTCTGTGTTCGTGAAATAAATATATAATCTTGGGTCTTGTGTTCGTGAAATAAATATATATTCTTATGTCTTGTGAGGGATGCTAAATTAAGTTAATTCTATTATTCTGTGTTTAGTGACTAGTTCGTGTCTGTGACTTAAAGTTATAACCCTGTTCTGGGTTAAATTAATTCCATAACTCGTTATATCCTAAAAAAATGTATTTACTTATATGTTGTTTATTCTTGTGTTATATTCTATTCTCACCGTATTTAATATTTAGAGATAGTCTAACCCAAGTATTATTTTGCTCGGGTCAGGCCGAGACTTTTCAGGTTACGGGACAAGTTGACCTTTAGATGTTTGGACTAGCAAGGAGATAAACACTTTTGAATTTTTAGTTTATCTCATGTAGTAAATTTGTGAATATGTTTATAAGATGTACAATTGAGATCAGAGAATTGTAAAACTTGTATAACAATCGAGTTTAGTATTTCATTCTGTAAACTAAAAATTTGTATAAGTATAAGTTGAGATTTATTCCGCTGTGATTTGTGACTATTATTTATATGATATATTGATTTGATTCTGAGAAATCGGCGTGTCGATTACTTTGTATTAATAATGTACACGTCAAATTCAGTTCAAATATTAAGTGAAAAGGTAGAAGTGACGTGTCAGTGTTAGTATAAAGATATATTCACATTCGATCACCTTAACAAGCCGTATTCTCAGTATTAGCAGACAACATTACTTGTAATGTTCTTTGCTAATCTAGGTATCGCGGCGGGGTTGTTACATTTCCTATCATAAATCATTGTATTCAGTATTAAATTCTTGTAATAGCCAAATTATAAGAAAAAGATAAAGAACGATCAGTGGACGTAGGCCCTTTATGGCAGAACCACTGTAAACCCTGACGTACTTTACTTTTTCTGCATTATATTTCCATTTAACCCGCTATCGAAAAATCGATTGGAGCTATAAAGGAAGTTATGTGCAAGTGTTTTCCCCTTTTCTTTACAGGTTTGACGACTATGTGGTTCTGCCATATTCCCCACGGCACGATCCACTCATAGGAAACGCTGAAGGAAAATTTTATCAGTCAATTCTGATTCTACATAGAATAGTCCAAGGACTCATATTATCTGTCAGATAAGAATCTGCGATAGTATTTGATTTGCTTCACGCTGCAGCTACCAGCATTCAAAACATTGATGCGATTGACTATGATGGAATTGTGTAGAAGTGCACACCCTGACACGAAGATGGCTCGGAGATTAACTAAGGAGAAACCAGCTACACTTCAAAATTTCTTCTATGAAGCCATAAAGTACATGCGATTGGAGGAAGCCACATCAGGGCGTCAGACTGATACCATCGCCAAACCATCAAGAGCTTCTAGTAGATACCGTTGCCAAACCATCAAGAGCTTTTAGTAGTGTGAATGCTATGGTCAAGAATGGTGAAGGTGGTAGTTTGGAGAAAAATAAAAACAACAACCCCGACAATTCTAGTAGGAGGAAAACCGATCGAAGGAGGTTTAAGCCTGGTAATAAGTTTGATACCTACAAAGACTTGAACGACACAATCGAAAACATCTATCTCGCCACACAAGTGGAGCTCAAATAATAGGCCTGCTCCGAAGAAAGAGACTGAAGCTGAAATGAATACTATAAAATATTGCAGATTACAACTCTTATGGGCATAACACCGACGAATGTCACCATTTATAGGACTTGATTGAAGAGCATATCAGGAGAAGAAAGCTGGAGCAGTACGTTTAAAACCCGGAGGCTTTCCCTACCCCTGAGAAACAGACCTCGAGACAGCCTCTGCCAGGGAATGGAGGCGAAAGATCCAGTGCCAACCGTGGGAAAGACGAGAGACAGATAATCAATACCATAACCGACGGGCCTTAGGTGGTGGATAGAAGTTAGGTTGGAATGGAAAGGTGCTTGAAGTCTTTAAAGAATGGAGGTGCTTATGTATGCACTATAGGCGAGGAGCAGAGGGCTAAGATTCCCCCTTGGAAGTAGGAGATTGTAGCCTTTGATGATAATGACTTGCAAGGAAAGAAATTTTCGCATACCGATCCAATGGTTATTCGTCCGATGGAGGCACATCGAATTTTGGTAGATAATGGAAGCTCAGTGAACATTCTATTCAAGGATGCATTCGACAAGATTGGATTGTCCATGGAAGATGTCATACCCTGCAACCAATGGCTATATGGTTTCACAAGAGAAGGCACCATGACCTTAGGAAGGTTGGATTTGTTTGTGGAGATAGGAACTCATCCCCGATTAGCCATACGAAAGCAAACTTTCGTATTGCTAGATGGATTCTCAACTTACAATGCCTTTCTAGGATGTCTAGCCTTATCTGATTTTCATGCAGTAGTGACTTTATTGTGCTTGACTATGAAGTTCCCAACGGCCAATGGGATAGGAGTAGTGGAAGGAAACCAAGATGCAACCAAGGAATGCTACGTTGTAGAGCTTCGGGAGAATAAACTAAGAGATGGAGAGAGGGGGCCGTAGCCGAGCTTGGAGAGGCGATGGAGTTTGTGAAAACCGATGATAGTGATCCTACAAAACTTATAAAAATCAGATTTGGTTTGGAATGAGATCTTAAGATACATTTGATCGGGTTTCTACGGGACAATCAAGACGTGTTCGCTCAGTCACACAAAGACTTGTGCGGAATTTCTCCCTTGATAACTTTTCATGCTCTGAATATTGACCCAAGGAAGCCCCTAGTGAAACAAAAGAAAAGGAGTATGGACCTGGAGCGGTCTGTAGCACTAAAAGGAGAATTGAAAACCTTGCTAGAAATGGCTTCATCCGGGAGCCATTGTACCCAAAATGGGTTGCAAACCCGGTTCTCGTTAAGAAGTCAAAGGGAAAGTGGTGGATCTGCATCGACTTCTCCAACTTGAATGATGCATGTCCTAAAGACCGTTTTCCTATCCTAAGGATTGATCAGTTAGTAGATTGAACTGCTGGGCATGAGCTTTTATCCCTTATGGATGCTTATTCCGTATATAACCAAATCATGATACATGTTCCTGACCAGGAGCACACCAGTTTCATCACCGACTTGAGGCACTACCGTTACAAGGTCATGAAGTTTGGACTCAAAAATGCTGGAGCAACATACCAGCGTTTGGTAAAAAAATATGTTCGCCGAGCAGATTGGAAAAACCATAGAGGTGTACATCAATGACATGATGGTGAAATCAAAAAGGGCTGAAGATACATCTCGCACTTGGAGGAACTGTTTCAAATTTTACAGAAATACAAGATGAAGTTGAACCCATTGAAATGTTCTTTTAGAGTGGCTTCTAGAAAATTCTTGGGATTTATCGTGTATGTTAGGGGAATTGAGGCTAATCCAAAGTAGGTCCGAGCTTTAAGAGACATCAAAATTCCTAAAACTCGGAAGGTGATGCAAAGTTTAAATAAGAAAGTAGTCGCTTTGAGCAGGTTTATATCCAAAGCCATGGATAAGTGTGTCACATTATCTGAAGCACTTAAGAAGGAGAAGGGTAAATTCGTGTGGACAGACGAATGCCTGGTCACGTTCTTAAGCTTACCTGAGCACCTGCAGAAACCGTCAGTTCTCTCTACACCAGTCGATGGGGAAGATCTTTACTTATACTTATCAGTGTCACACCACACGTTGGGTGCAACATTAGTCAACGAGGAAGATTGTGTACATCGTCCAGTGTATTACATGAGCAAACGCTTTACGGGCCAGAGTCTAGATATCCTAAGTTGGAGAAGCTAGCATACTATTAATTGATTGAATTTCAGAAGCTACGGCATTACTTATAGTCACGTCCTATTCGAGTGCTCGCAGATCAGCCCTAAGGTAGGTTCTACACCGACCAAACACTTCGGGAGACTTACCAAATGGAGCATTGAGCTAAGCTAGTACAAGATAACCTACCAGCAACAAATCACGATCAAAAGGCAAGCGCTAGCGGACTTTCTTGCCGAGTTTACTATTCGAGACGATAAAGTAAAATCCTAGGAGGAGGAAGCCCTCAAGTGGCTAATGTATGTTGATGGAGCATCTAATGATCATGACTTTGTGGCTGAGGTAATATTGCTAACACCAGGAGGAAGGAAGTTAAGTTATGCAATTCGACTTGGATTTAAAGCAACAAACAATGAGGCAGAATATGAGGCTTTGATAGTAGGATTGGAGATAGCAAAGGAGCTAGGAATCAAGTTTTTATGCATGCATAGTGACTACCAGTTGTTTGCGAACCAGGAACTTGGATGATTGGGATCGGTACCTATTGCGACTTTGCACAGTTCCAGCTTCGAGGAGGTGAATGCGGTTGCAGCAGTTGATGATGAGGAAACTTGGATGACACCATTGGTAGGATATCTATGTGAAGGAGTACCGCCCAACAGCAAGAACAAAACACATAAAATTCTATGGAAGGTGCCTTGTTTTGTCATCCAAGACGGAATACTGTATCGAAGAGGATTTTTAAATCCACTGCAGAGGTGCATCACTGGAAGGGAAGCTAGAAAGGTGTTGGAGGACGTGCATCGAGGGAGCTGCGAAGACCGTATAGGGGGCAGACTTTAGAAAAAAAGATGTTGTGGTATGGATACTTTTAGCCGACTTTGAATCATGATGCAGTGGAGTACGTAAAGAGATGTGATAGGTGCCAATGGTTCACCAAGATTCCTACGTTGCCCCTGACTGAATTAACTGGCATGGTCAGCCCTTAGCCTTTTGTGGTCTAGGGGATGGATTTGATCGGAGAACTTCCAACGTGGGGTGGAGCTAAGTATGCCATAGTGGCAGTTGACTACTTTACTAAGTGGGTGGAAGCAAAGCTCCTTACTGAAGTGTCAATGGCCAAGATCATAAACCTTTTAATCAGGAATGTGATATGCAGGTATGGAGTTCCCCTACAAATCATCTTGGACAATGGATTGTAGTTTGACAGTGAGGAGTTCATTGACTTCTACCAGCAACACAGGATAAAGAAAAGGTTTTCAGCCGTGGCATACCCATAGGCTAAGGGGCAGGTAGAAGCAGTTAATAAAGTTCTAAATACTCTCATAAATTAGCGATTGGAGAAGGCTAAGGGAGAATGGGTGGACGAGCTTCCTCTGGGATTATGGGCCTATCGTACTTCCTTCAAGATAGCAACAAGTCATACCCCTTTCTCATTGGCTTACAGGTCAGAGGCAATGTTGCCAATAAAGATGGCAGTACCATCACACCGGAGGATTTACTATGACCTAAACGAGAATGAGGAACTACTGAACATGTCACTTGACTTAATTGACGAAAGATGTGAGGAATCCACTTTGAAAGCTGAAGCACACAAGCAGAGGATAGTCATGCAATACAACTCTAAGGTCAAACACCACCCACTCAAGGAAGGGGACCTGGTGCTGAAAAGAATTTTTCCTCACCCGAGGGCACTTAATCTGTTCTGGGAAGGACCGTATGTCATTCACAAAAACATAGAAAAAGGATCTTTCATCCTCAGCACCGTATATTAAGCCATATTCAGAAAGGCTTGGAATGCACACCATCTCTGCTGCTATTTTACCTGAACTTTTATCATACTACTTGTAATGCAATCTTGTGATTGAAACAATTATGAAGTGAATTCTAATAAAGTGCATTTTCCTTAATCTACTATCGTATCAGGTAACTAGTTGGAAAGACAACCTCGTATCACCACTTGAACATGATAAACTATTAATAGCACCTTGAAGAGGCGTCACCTGAGTCTCAGTAGCCTACTCGGGGGCAAAGCCGCACTGGGTATGGCATCACCCTTCAACATTCTTAGCCAGCAGTGGTGGACCAATGTGATCCCTATTTCGGTTTCCATAGCTGACGGTTGGCTCAATCTTCTTAGCCGGTGGTGGTGGACCAGAGCGATCCCTATTTAGGTGTCCACAGCTGACAATCAGCTCAACCTTCTTAGCCGCCAGGGGTGGACTAGGATGATCCCTATTCGGGTGTCTATAACTGATGATCGGCTTAACCTTCTTAGCTGGTAGTGATGAACCGGAGTGATCCCTATTTAGGTGTCCGCAGCTGACGATCGCCTCAACCTTCTTAGCTGCCAGCGGTGGACCGAAGTGTTGGGTGTCCCAGCTGAAATCTTTTTAACCTACTTAGATGGCAGTGGTGGACCGGAGTGCTCCCTATTTGGGTGTCCATAGCTGATGATCGGCTCAACCTTCTTAGCCGGAAGTGGTGGACCGGAGTGATCCATATGCGAACATCCACAGCTGACAATCAGCTTAATTTCTTCCATCAACAATAGTAAAACAAATTAACACTACTTTGATGTTCACTATAGCGATGGCCTCGACTTCACGAAGGGTCGAGGAGAACCCGACTTACCGACAGTCAGGACATAATAACCGCCTAGTTGGTTCTCCCCTGGCATATGGACGAGTTCGACGACATCAAATGGTGGTTAACGGTTCAAAATTTCCCAAGGTGCATAAAGGTTACATCATACGCAATAAAAGACAGAAAGGAAACGAAAATCCACAAGGATAATAATAGATACAAAATTATGCATTCAATTCATGCTCGTTAGAATTCAAGATGATTATAAGTTGAGAAATCACAAATCATCAGACAATACACGCTCGGCCTCAACAACACATCAAAACTGGTCGAGCGCTAGTGGGAATGTTTAATAAAAAAATATGTATGCACCGAGAGTTTGTTTTAAACAAAAAAGAAAAAGACTCAAATAGAACATGGCTGTGGCATCATTTGGAAATGTACTTGGAGGACCAGACTTAAAAATGGTCTTCTTGCTATGACGCCTTGAGCCCTTGTGTTCACCCTCCTTTCTCTCCTTTTCCTTCTTGGTTGCGGCAACAGTGTCAAATTCAGCTTGTTTCTTCTGCATTTGTTTCAGCTCCTCGTGGGCCTCAATCTTAACCATTGCCAAGTTACAAGGATATTTAAGCAGGACTTGTTGTCTCAGTGCTTCCTCCATATCAAAGTTCTTTATAGGATCGAAAGCACTCGTGATCTCATTGTCAATGTCCTCTGGGAGAGCAGCGATCATTTTATGGTGTACTTCCCCAGTTGGATAGTCTAATGAGCCAGGGTGCACGGTGCCTGATGGTGGAATATCAAAAGTAATCATAGGGCCAGTAGGATCTATCGTGAGCTCACCACATACAGGGCAGTAAGGAGGGAAACGAGGCATAGGTTTGCTCAAACGAGCTTGGATGTACTGAACAGTGAGCCATGGATTATAGATAAAATCTTACCTCCATTAGAGGACCCGGGGGCATTACTGGAAGGATGAATGTGAGCCGGAGGAGGAGATGTTCTAAAAGGCTAGCTCTTGGTCGATGGATCTGAAGAAACATGGAAAAACTTTAGTGGAGCATCGTGCATGGGGGCATAAACAACCGGTTTCGAAATTTGACCTTGCATCACCGCTTCAAAGGTCGGCCCATTCTTCTTCCTTTTCTATGCCTCTTCCTATCGGGTCTTCTCATCTTCAGCTAATTTAACATAACCTAGGAGGATGGCTTCCATTTCATCTATTGAAAAGCAAGCATCAATGGCCTCAAGGTTGAAAGACTGACTGTAACACTCCTAATTTTTGATAACTTATTCAGGAGATTTAATTAGATAAATTAAATAGAATAATGTAAATGTTAGAGTGACAAGGAGATTGAGATTTGAAAATTTATATTTAGAGGCCAAGCTTAATTAAATAAATGGGCATATAAATGGTTTTATATGTTAATTAATTAACACAAGGGCGTATTAGGAATTGCCGCACCTCTTGTACTAACGGTTATACTCTCTATTCATGTTCATTATCTCAAAACACAAAACGTAAATCAAAGAAAGAAAAGCCGGCCATTACATAGGAAGAAAAGAAGAGATATATCAATCTAAAGCTTAGCAATCAAGCAAGAGGAATTAATCTCAATCAAATCTCAAATTCCTTATCCTAATCAAGGTGAATAATAATTAAAATTATCTTTATTTTTGTTTATATGATCATTTGATTTTAGGGTTTAAGTTTAAATCCTATATGATAATTTTAGATGGTGATATGCTCGGATTTTATGATATGTTTGATAAGTGTTTTATACGATTTTAAGGTTAAAATCATATTTTCTAGATTTCGAATGCCATGAGAAATTTATATGTTATGTAAAACATTATTTTGGAGATGACTTTAATTTTCTGTAATTTTCCAAGCTATGGAAAATTTATTATGAATTTTCAAAAGAAAATATGAACAATCGGGTTTATAAATTAATCTCAGAAATAATATGAAGAATTCGGGTCTGAAATTTATATATGTTTGATAACATAATAAAAGTGAATTTCTGTGATTTTTTGGGATTTTTCCTAAGTGATTTACTATGGGAATTAAATTATTTTAGATGAAGGACTTAAATGTTTTATTTGTTTTGCTTAATGGAAGGAATTATGCGGTGGTTTTATTTTGTGAAAGAATATGAAAAGTTTATGGCAACCAATTAATTGTTTACAAATAGGCAGGTTAGTTAGAAAGCAATTACTTAAAAAGGCATTAAAATAGCCTTTACCTAGAAATTATGTTTCGCCTCTTTCAGAAGCGACCTTTCGACCCTATGCTTCCGCCTCAACCAGGTCTAAACCAACCAAGCGGAAACCAATATAAAAGGTATCAATATGTTGGCACGTAGTGGATTGGAGAAAGGTGGAAGGCATGGTGTCGAAACCAATGCTTTCGAAGCGGTCGAAGCCTTTGTTTTACTCTCAAAAGTTATGCGCTTGCCCTGTTTTTAGAAGAATACTTTCGAAGAGGTCGAAACCCCTTCAATGTAGTTCTCGAAGAAGTTTTTTTTGAATATATTGCCGCCTTTTTGTTTAAAGTGAAGCTTTTGAAAGAGTTGCCTTGTTTTTAAATCAAAGCTTTCGAAAGGGTAGTTTCAACCCAATCGAAACCCTACTCCCGACCTTATACCTTTCGAATGTGTTGAAGTTATCAATTCTTTCGAAAGGTAGCTTTTATTACTTAAATATATTAAGTCACTTCCTATAGCTTTCGAAAAGGTTAATGGTTTCAAAGGCAATGGTTTCAAAAGGGGTTTCGAAGATTACCTTCAAATGTTTTACTTAAATTGTTTAAGTTTTCAAAAGGATGGTTCCGAAGCCATAAGTTTTCCCCAAACTCTTTTATATGAAGTATAATGGTTTCGAAAGGGGTACTTTCATTTATATTCACTTTGACCCAAAAATATTTTTAAAGAAAAACCCAATGGTTTCAAAAGGGATACTTTCAAATGGTTTTGAAAGAGATGATTTATAGTGTTTTGAAAGGCATATGCTAAGTGTTTTGAAAAGAAGAATTGAATGCTTTCGAAGGAGGTTATCCAATGGTTTCAAAAGTAAAAGTTTAATGTTTCAAAAGCCTTAGTTTCCAAAACAAAGAACCCAATACCCTATTTTTAAGGGAAAAACTATGGCATTAGAAAGGAGTTTAAAAATAGCTTTTAAGTATGAAGTTTTTGAAGAAGTTTTCCTTGATAAAATAATAGGTTAATGGGATTAACCATGTTTCATATGAAAATGATTTCAAGGATATCAAACCATAGATGTTGGTATTATTGTGTTATTATGTTTGCTTCTTCTAATATACATGTTCATTGTAAAATAGACCCATAACTGTATTTTGGAGAGAAATGGCAGAATAACCAGCTAGGTTGACCCAGTAGTGAATATAAATTGAGTTAACTCCTGAATGAGTAGGATTGCATCCAGGAGGTCAGGAAGACCGGAACATAGGATGCCTAAATATTGATTAAAGAAGTTGTTAGATAGACAAGTTCATATTAAACCCATGAAATCTATGTTTAGAAAGAGTTATTGGCAAAGGCCAATTAGTTTGTAGTGAACCTATGAAAACTATATCCGAATTAAGTTATTGACAGAAGCCAATAGCTTCGTGGTCAACCCATGAAAACTAGGACAAGAGGGAAGTTATTGGAGATACCAATAGGTTCAGGAAGAACCCATGAATAAGGAAGTTATTGGCAGGGGCCAATTTGTTCTTAGTGATCCCATGAAAACTATGAAACCGGACAGGGCGTCCATAAACATTAAACGGGTTATTAGTCAGCCCATGAAAACTAATAGGTTAATAGTGATCCTAAAAAGTATAACTGAGATAGATAGTCAAAATGAATGGGGATGGTAATCCAGAATTGATTTACTTGTTTGCATATCATTATAATATCTTGAATTGTTATGTTTTAACCATTGTGGATGCAGGAGCACAGTATATGGTTTTTATAAAGTTTTGGATAAGATACTAGTGAGGGGAAAACCCGTTCCGCTAAGCGGCGTGGTCTCACTAGATATCTAAATGGTTTGAGATTGTAGATTATTATTCATACCAGGCTTTATGTCTGACTCAAAATTTAGGTTTTCCCCTTGAACTCACGGGTGCTCAATTAACTTTGAGTAGTTTGAGATTTGAGGTTTTCAGGTACCTCATTAGATGAATAAGCTTCCGGAGACATGCAGGAGTCAAGCTAGATAATAAGAGTTCTTTTCTATTTTGATTCCGCTGTGTTTGTTGTAAGGGAAAAGTAGTTTACTTGCCTAGTTATATATACTCTGATCATCCAAGGGTGCATCTTCATATGTCGCTCTTGGCGTATGTTGTAATAATTATATTTTCTTTTAATGCGGTTCTCGAATCTAGGATTATGTAATGAATTTGAAATGTTTTGAAATGGAATGTGAAATTTGTTTATTGATTTTCAATTTTTTTCCATATCCATATGTTTCTGTTATATTAATGCATCTAACATTGCCATATTTAGTCACCGAGGATAAATAACTATGGATGACTGCAGCATCTGTAGCTGGTAGTTTTGGGCCTCCAAGTAGGGGATGTTACAAGTTGGTATCAGAGCATATGTTTATGAAAACTTAAAAGAAATTTAAACCTAAAATATTTTTTCAAAACATAATCCAATGAGTCAGAAAATAAGATTGGGGATTGGGATAATGCTATAGTAACGTACTTGTATTTGATATATGTATATATAAGTACGTATTCTCCTCTCTCTTAGACCGTTCTTCTGTATCTTACTAAGGCTCGTATGCAGATTTACGAGAAAGAAGATATGTAGGCAGGAAACGGAAGAGAAAATCTCGGTGGAGGAAGCACCACAACAAATGGAAATGTTCGACCTAATACCAGGAGGAACTCAGGTCGATAGGCTAATGCTAACCAAAATACAAATGCCAATGTGGGTGCTGGAAATCCATCAGTGGATATGGGGATAATGTATCAGTTCTTTGTCAATCTGATGCAAGCAAGAGCAGCTGCTAGAGTTGGTGGGAATGTTGGAAGAGCTAATCATGTGGCTCCAATTGGGAATAATTATGCTAAGTTGAGCAGGGATTACACCGGTCTTGGTGGGAAGCCGTTTATGGGACGAAGGATGCCATAGAAGTTGAAAATTGGATGTTGCATTGTGAGATAATCTTTGCTAATTTGGGTTTGGATGATGATCAGAAGAGGAGGCTGGCCTCTAGGCAGTTGCAAGGGGCAGCGCTTCATTGGTGGAATAGTGTTACTGCCAGAGTTCCGGAAGAAGAGTTGACTTGGGCAGAATTCCGAAGGAGATTTGAACAGAGGTTTTTGTCTGAAGTTGCTAAGTCATCGTTGATGAGAAAGTTTATGAATTTGGTGCAGGGAGAGATGTTGGTAATTGAGTATGCTACTAAGTTTGATGAGCTGTCCCAATATGGGTGTGCTACTATAGACACCATCATCAGGAGGAATGAGAGGTTCATTCGGGGATTGAGACCCGAGATTGCTAGTGCAACCCTGACACATCTCCGTGATCCTTGTAATGTAGTTATGGATATGGAAATCCGACATGAGGAGATGCTTGTTATTTGTGCGAAAGAAAAGCCCGTTGAAACCTAGGGTTCTTAGGGAAAGAAGAGAGAGTTCTTTAAGAAGAAGGGAGCCCAAAAAGGGGAGGCTGCCAAGAAGACAAAGGTTGATTTAGTTTGCTTTAAGTGTGACAAGAAATGTCATTATACTCATGAATGCTGGTCAGGCAAGGGGAAGAAGGCTGCAGAAAAGAAGAATGTGAAGTGCTTCAACTGTGACCAGGTTGGGTATTATAAGAATCAGTGTCTGGAATCAGTCAGGGTGGACAGAGGAAAGGTCTTTACCGTTGGACCATCATCTGCTAGGCCAACTGTAGCTAAAAAAGGGAAGACTGTGATGGAAGGTACGCTTTTGATTCAGAGTATACCAGTTAGGGTACTATTTGATACTGGTGCATCACATTCATTTATCTCTCAGTGTTTGGTTGATAGGTTCTACTTAGAACCCAAATACCTTGTTACTTCCTTAAGGGTTGCGAATCCTTTAGGAGGGTATGCAACTCTAGGGATGAGATGTGATCAATTAGAACTTGATTTGTTAGGTCATAAGTTTGCATGCAGTCTGTATGTTTTTTATTTCATAGATTTCAGAATCATTTTGGGTATGGATTGGTTGGGTAGATATGAGGCTAGGGTATTTTGCCAGGATAGGGAAATATCATTGAGACACCCTGATAGTCATAACCGAATCATATTCCCAGTGGAGAATTCTGACCGGAGTGTTTGTGCTTTTTTAAGTGCTATGGAAGTGGGAGAAGCTTTAAGTCAGGTTCGTGTAGCAAGAGAATTTGCAGATGTTTTTGAGCCGGTTAAATGACTACCACCAAAATGAGCCGTTGAGTCTCGGACAGATCTTGTGCCAGGAGCCGAACCTGTCAGTTGACCACCTAGCAGGATGTCACCGACCGAGATGAAGGAATTAAAGGTGCGGCTAGTGGATCTAGAAGGGAGAAATTTTATTAGACCAAGCAGTTCACCTTAGGGAGCGGCCGCGGTGTTCGTGAAGAAACCAAATGGGTCGTTGAGGATGTGTATCGACTATCGTAAGTTGAACGAGAAGACGATTAAGAATAAGTATCCTTTGCCGAGAATTGAAGATCTATTTAATCAGTTGTGTGGAGCCAGAGTGTTTTCCCAGTTGGATTTGGTGACAGGTTTCCATCAGTTAAGAGTGGTAGAGGACAGTAATCCACCGATAGCATTTCGAACTAGGTATGGTTCGTATGAGTGGGTAGTAATGCCATTCGGATTAACGAATGCACCTGCTTTCTTCGTGGATTTGATGAATTGAGTTTTCATAGAATACTTGGATAGGTTTGTGTTTGTATTGATAGATGACATTTTAGTATACTCTAAGGATGAAAAGGAGCATGAAGATCATCTTAGAGTAGTGCTTGAGACGCTGAGGCAGCATGAGCTAAAAGCAAAGTTTTCCTAGTGTCATTTTTGAAAGAAAGAGGTTAAGTTTCTTGGTCATGTGGTTTTAAAGAAGGGCTTACCATTTGATCCAGATAAGATCGAAGCTGTTAATAATTGGAAGAGACCAGAGACGGTGACTGAGATTAGAAGTTTTCTTGGACTTGCTGGTTATTACCGGAGATTCATCAAATATTTCTCGTGGATAGCAGCGCCTTTGGCTAAGTTAACTAGGAAGGATGTGAAGTTTGTCTGGTCCGACAAATGTGAGGAAGCATTCCTTAAGTTAAAACAATTTTGACCAACGCACCAGTGTTAGTACTTCCAGATGGAAACCAAGTGTTGGTGGTGTACACCGATGCATGCGAAACTGGATTAGGAGCTGTGTTGATGTAGAAGGGTAAAGTTATTGCCTACGCTTCACAACAGCTTAGACCACATGAAGTAAGATATCCTACTCATGATTTGGAGTTGGATGCGATGATCTTTGCATTGAAGATTTGGAGAAATTATCTCTTTGGGGAGAGATTTGAGCTATACACAGATCATAAGTCTTTAAGGTACTTATTCTCTCAGAAGGAGTTAAATATGAAATAGCAGAGGTGATTGGAGTTTTTAGCAGCTTATGATTTTGGTATAGAATATACACCTAGGAAAGGTAATAAAGTAGCGGATGCTCTTAACAGAAGACATCAGAATGTGGTGTTAACTACGTTGGCAGAGTGGAAAGATTTAGAAGCTTTGACTACTTGTAGTATGCAGTCAAGATCGACTGCTAGTTCTAGTCAGAACACAGTCATGTTGACTTGTTTAGAAGTTCAACCAGTATTGATCGAAAGGATTGCTTCTAAGCAAAAGGAGGATCCAGAATTAGCCGAGAAGATCAGAAGGCTTGAGGTGGGATTAGAGATCGATGATATAAGGATTTTAGTCTTGACCAAAGGGGATGGTTGAGAAAGAAGGGACGGTTATGTTTTCCGAATGTTGAGGACTTAAAGAAAAAAGTTCTTGGGGAATGTCATCGGTCCAAATTTACGATTCATCTTGGATGGACCAAGATGTATCAACATATGAAATGAACTTCTTTTGTAAAGGTATGAAGAGGGATGTTATCTTGTGGGTTAGGCAGTGTGCAAACTGTCAATAAGTGAAGACCGAACATCAGAAGCCAAGTAGATTGCTTCAACCTTGGGTGATACCAGTTTGGAAATGAGATTCGATATCCATGGATTTTATAGATGGGTTGCCAAGGTCAAATAGAGGAAATGAAAGTATATGGGTCATAGTGGACAGGTTGACCAAGATTGCCCATTTCATTCCAGTTAAGTCAGCTAGGACGACACCTGTTTTAGCTATGTTGTTGATGAAGAACATAGTTAGACTGCATGGGATTCCCAATAGTATAGTCAGTGACAGAGATGCTTTGTTCACTAGTGAATTATGAAAGAGTCTACAGGAGGTGTTAGGTACCAAGCTTAAGATGAGTACTACGTATCACCCTCAGACGGATGAGAAGACAGAGAAAGTCAATAATGTACTTGAGGATTTACTAAGAGCTTGTGTATTGGACTTTGGTGGATCTTGGGAAGATCACGTATATTTAGTGGAGTTTTCCTATAATAGTACTTATCACACTAGTATAGGAATGGCGCCTTTTGAAGCTTTGTATAAAAGGCCATGCAATCACTAGCATGTTGGTTGGAGACTGAAGACATATTAGTCTTAGGTCCAGATCTGGTTAGTGAGGCGACAGAGAAGATTGAGTTCACTACAAGAAATTTTATTTTTGATGGCGCACAAAAAACGCTACCAAAACTTATGGTAGCGTTTTGATAAACGCCATGATAAAGCCTGCAACTAAAAATCCAGTTGCATTTATTTCAACGCCACTATTAATCCTTTTATTGCAGCGTTTCTCAAATGCCACCATAAATCTTTTGTAGCGTTTTAAAAACTCCACCAAAAGGTTTTATGGCGCTACCAATAGAGTTTCCAACTTTACCCCTACTTTACGGTTGTGTTTACTCAACGTCTATATGTATTTCTATAGCGTTTTTGAAACGCTACTAAAAGTTGTTGATCATTTTGCACCATTTTTTCATGTTATTATTTCCTGTTGATGGTCTATTTTGTTTCTACTATACCAATCAACAATCACTCACATAATCATTATATTCAAACAATAAAAAAACATATTAATCATATAATTAAATAAGATATCCATAACCATTCTAATACAACAGGTTTTTGATAAAATGACAAAACTCACATACAATAACCATTCGTATACAAATTTACACACCTAGTACTAATAGAATGTTATACCAAACTGGTGCTAATAAAACGCTTGATTACCCATAATTCTTTGTTGCATGTAGAAGTGAAAGCTAGCACCATAAAAGTTCAACCTTGCTCTCTTCGAAAGTCCAATGCCTGCACAAGTGAAAGCACAACATATAGACAAACAATTATGTTAATTCGTAGGACTACAAATCTGATATCAAACATCTACGACATTGTACAAGTGTATCATACTATAAATAATGTCATATAAATAATCAAAGTTATAAACGAAATGACATAAATAAAGTCCAATCTTACAGTTATATATAAAGCTTAGTTAAATTAGTTATATTATTATTATTTATAAAATTTAGTTAACTTAAACTCAGTTAATTTTATACAACTTGTTTAATTTTGACAAAACTTAGTTAATTTTTATTAAGTTGGTTAACTTAGTTAATTTATTATTATTATTATTATTATTATTATTATTATTATTAAAATCAGTTAACTTAATTATATTATTATTATAATAAACTTAGTTAATTTTTATAAATGGTTAATTCATCATCATTATCGTTATTTATAAAACTTTGTTAAATTAGTTATATTATTATTGTTGTTATTAAAATTTAGTTAACTTAAACTTTGACTTGCTGCTAAATGATACTTACATAGGGACATATTAATATTATGTACTTTCCTTTATAGACAATGACTTGCTGCTAGTTGTATTGTAACGATAAACAAATGGTGATTACTATTTATTCAATATACACACACGAGGGCATCAAATTATCTAAGTAAGTTACTGTCATTACTTTTAGACTCTTAATGAACAAACGGAAACATTATTTGAGCGAAAATTGTTAGGTTAGTGGCTAATCCACCCATCGTCGATATAAAACCGGTTGATAAAAGGACTCATTTGCAAAATGTTACCTTTCCTCTCCCATTTTACTCTCCTTGAAGTATCAGATCCTGGCCCTGAACATGAAAGCTCTACATACATGGTAAGAGACCTGTACCATATAATCAAATTTCCATTAATATCAATACAAACGCCGATAAATAAATTAATAAATAAAATAGTTCATAATCGATAAATGTTTATGCTGCTTACCCAGAGTAAGGATCTTGGTTAACATCCCAGCCTTGAGGAACAATAATAGAATCAATCCATGAGTCATAAAATATGACCCTTGATTCCGGAGTCAGTATTCTGCCTAGATATGTATTTGCTTTCCCTACTATTCTTCATTTGTTAAACACAAATCCAGTAGAGTCGCTGCTGTTCGATCTTTGATGAGCGGTCACCCACCCTATTGCCGCACCACTTGGTACAGTCGACAACATGCAGTACTGTTTTTTTTGTTTCACATAGTGCAGTAATATATTTTAGTACATTGAAAGGACTCAAATAGCATGCAACCTTGTAATAATATAGGTCAGATTCATGTGTATAGCTCGTAAATGGACTGACCCATGCCCCAAATGAAGTCCACAGCACCTTCAATGTAATAAATAGCAATGTAATGCCTGCCACTCATGTCACATAGTGTATCCTGAACACCTATAAAGCTGCATGAGTACATAACTATTTTGTCACCTTTTAGAAGCAACGCCACTGCACGACCGACTGCTCGCAAATTCTACGAGGATTAGTTTGCAAAAAATGACATAAACAAACCAGATTTTAAGTACAAATGCATGAATGCATTATCAATATGGAAGAAAGTGAGAATCAAAAAAGAAGTTAGTACCTTTATAGTTAACCCTTACAAGACTACGTTATCAGCTAGAACGGTTAAAGTTCCAGTATCAAACACTGGTTTAACCATACCATGTAAACCCATGTTGTATTGTGAAGCAAAGTCATCCCACTCGATTGATGTTTGTGACGAGCCATTGCCTTCTAGCATCACAAATTCTTTTCCTATAGGTATGGTTACTTTCTCCCTACATGAATAATCAATTATATACATGTTATAGGTTCGATTATATGTATGTAGTGAATGGAGAAACTTACTTGTAAACACCGGCTTTTATTTTTATAAGTGTCCATTCTCGATTTCCAAATGGAATTGCATCGATGGCCTCTTGAATACTTTTGTAATTACCATAGCCATTGATATCAACGTAAATTTTCCAGATGTTAGGATGTATCCTATTTTGTGATCATTTGTCTCTTAGGAGCTTTCCATTTTATTTACAAGAGAAACCTCCTTAGTGCTAAAGCTATTTGCAGACTATATCAAAGATAATTACACTTGACGAAATAAAATAATGATACACTGAAATAACTCTATGTTTTTTAGCAACAAAAGATGCACTAGTAACAAACACAGAAAAGGAAGAAAGTGCAACTCAGAAAATAAAATGAACATTATTAGTGTAAATTTGGAACTTTAGAAATATAAGCCCATAACAATATGCAATGAAGCTGAACTAGATTAAAAAAATATAGTGGCATGGCATAGCAACATCAACTGCATTTTTCAACAAAGAAAAGTGCCATCGATTAATCCAAATCTTCCTGAACTTTTTCAAGTACTATAGATTCATTTATCGACACCACGGTATTTTTACTGGAAGCATCTTCGGTTAACAAATTACAAGTTAAGCCTAAAAGACTATACAAACAGTGGCGTTATTGTCCATATACTAGAAGTGAATGGACATTACCTGGTTTATAGTCATCAACAAACAAGAAAACATCATTCATAAAAAGGTAACCACCTCCAATTTGGGATTCCAAAACCTTGAAGAAAAGCACATGGTGTATAACTAATTTACTGGCTAGACTTGTACCAATTCATCACTTCATATCAATTTTAATAGCTCAACTACTTCATAATGGAACCCATATCAATTTTTCTCCAAGAGCAAACAAATATCACTTCATCGAAGAAATAATAAAAAGAAAGTGATTCATACCCTGTAGGAAGAGAATGAACGTAAGTAAGAATCATCTGAAGATTATTGTCGCCGTCAGATTTGAGCCCAACTCTCATATCAGCCTCCATACCATCCGCGACGTGTCGCAACACGTGTACAGGAGTATCGCATTTCATCTTCAGCTCCTTCATTATCGCACGTGCCTCCACTGATCCCGCCAATGAACATCTCACTGCACCATCATTCCATCTCTCCTATAACTCCTCCTCACCGTTGGATGCCTGACACCACCAATCGATCTGACGACATACATTTAGAAATACCCCACCACCGTATGATTGCTGCGAATTGGCAGAAATTATCTCTGTCGTGTACTTCTTGAATTCCAAGGATACCATCAGCTTTCTAATGGCCTATCCACAAATTCGAAACAATTATTATATTTATACACTGCAAAGTCTAGTCTCATCAGCAATAAATAATACTTTTGTTTACAAGTTATTATTACTACACGAAATGAGTGCTATGGAATCTAACTACGCAATGAAATTTATTGAAACAAATTAGGAAGAAAGAGTATATCTAGTATTAAGGTACATGATCTAAATGAAAATTATTCATCTTACTATATCGCAGCTCTTCCTATTATAATATTTATTTACAAACACAAATATAAAAAATATTGCGTAGATTGTTCAACATGGTATATGCAATTAGTCCAAGAAGTTGATGTATAGGAAAAGATATGAAATACCGATTTTATAAATGAAAATTGAATTGCAATAATTTTTTCTAAACTTTTTGCATGATAAATGTAACAAGATATTCTCATAGGATTCAAAAATATGGACATAATTCGATCTTACTTGTATGGTAGTAACTGATGTAATTATACCACATACACCCTAGCGGCATACAGAACTCGAGTCAAAATTTATAAACTAACTATGGTGATCCATGAAGAATTTTATAATATTGTTCAATAAAGACACTTCCAACCTATAAAGTGATTAAAATTATTTACTGTGAATATGGATTCGTATAAATTAAGCACAAATCTAGATAACTAGGAGAAAAGAACAAACCACTTATGCACTAATTTGAACAAGATATATAATAACATATTGTAATTTTGATGGTTCATACAAAATAGATTCTGCATAATTACTTATTCTTTAAAATCAACTGTATTTGTTATTTCACTTATAATATAATTTAATTTGACACAAATTCTATAAGCCAAAGATGGCATATATCAACATAATTGTCTAGCGGTAAGAACATGATTGTCTAGCGGTAACGTCTCATGTTTTTAATACCGTTATACTATTAATGTGCAAAATTATAGTATAACCATATTATACTCAAACAGTATAACAGTATAACATTGCAAAGAATTTTGTACTTAGTAGTTATACTCAAACAAATATTCATTATTGGAATTTAGTGATGAAATCTTTAAATGCAAAGGAGTTCATTTCATAGCAAATCAGCAAAGTAGTACTCAAAATGCAAAGGAGTTCATATAATATATAGAATAAATACTATTAGCATAACATCACTAAATAGATTTTTAGAAGAACCATACCTTTTCAAACATAAAAATCACAAGAAGAAGTCATCGGCCTTGAGAGGCCAAGACTCATTAGCAAAGTTCTTTGCATATGTGTAAATAGAAGGGGTTGAGTAAAGTGCATTGACTGCCCATCCTAAAACTGTCACCTTGGAGCTTCTACCATCGCTGCACCTACCACCTTTGCACCTACATCGCTCGCTAACTCCCACACTATAGCAATGAGCACTAACACAAGTGCTATCTCATGATGCTAATTCCGACACCATCATCTCCACACGTTGCAGTCTCATCCCCCATTTGTACACATCCCTGGTCATCCTCTCCTCTACCGAAACTTATCACGACTACTCCTTATGCGTATTAGTCATCCATCGTCAAACGCCACATCAGGATCCCCATGCCACTGTACGTCGTGGCTCTCTCTCCCTCTCCTGGACATCGATGATTATCAACATGCTTCCAAATCGCAATGTTTATTTTAGTAATTCGGTAGTGATTTTTGAATTGGAAAAATTAGGGCTTGGGGGAGTAATTTTGAAGATGAAGACTTTTTTTGTTCTCATTGTAGTTTTGAGAGGAGGAAAAACAGCTAAAATGAAATTTGAGCGGCCATGGAAAATTTTAGCTGAAATTTTCATGAATTATTCGCGGGAGCGATTAGCGACATTTCTTCGTTTATTTTATATTTTAAAATTACCAACAATTGCATATAGCTTGAAATGCTACAAATCAATGTAACCAAAAGCAAGTTTTGTTGTAGTGGTTGATCCGAGAAAGGATGAAGGAAGCTCAGTCCAAAAAGAAGAGTTACACAGATAAGAGACGTAAAGACCTAGAATTCTCAGTTGGAGATAAAGTTTTCATTAAGGTATCACCAGAGAAGAGTGTGGTATGATTTGGAAAGTCAGGGAAACTAGCACCGAGATATGTTGGTCCTTTCCAAGTTATAGAGAGGATCGGAAAGCTTGCATATAGGGTAGAGTTGCCGAGCAGTATGGCAGGTGTCCATAATGTGTTTCATGTGTCTCATCTTCGCAAGTATGTGCATGGTCCAGAGACTACTATTCCTCCGACAGGGTTGGAAGATTTGATAGTAGAGCCTAATTTGACTTTTGTTAGACAACCAGTTCGGGTTGTAGCAAGAGATGAGAAAAGATTAAGGAACAAGACAGTCAAGTTGGTGAAAGTTCAGTGGAGCGACAACGAGAACGACTGTACTTGGGAGACAGAAGACAAGATTTGAGACACTTATCTTGATCTGCTTTGAGGGTATTTCTATATTAGCTTTATATAGATAGTTGCTTGTCAGGTAGGCTAGTATGGTTGTTAGGAGTTGTTACAGATGATTACTATATTTAGTATTTAGTCCTTACTGAATTTCGAGGACGAAATTCTTTAAGGAGGGGAGCCTATAACACCCCTAATTTTAATAACATTATTCAGGAGATTTAATTAGACAAATTAAATAGAATAATGTAAATGTTAGAGTGATAAGGGGATTGAGATTTGAAAATTTATATTTAGAGGCCGAGCTGAATTAAATAAACGGGCTTATGAATGATTTTATATGTTAATTAATTAACATAAGGGCATATTAGGAATTGCCACACCTCTTATACTCACGGTTATACTCATTATCTCAAAACACAAAACGTAAATCAAAGAAAGAAAAGCTGGACATTACTTAGGAAGAAAAGAGGAGATAAATCAATCTAAAGCTTAGTAATCAAGCAAGAGGAATTAATCTCAATCAAATCTCAAATTCCTTATCCTAATCAAGGTTAATAATAATCAGAATCACCTTTATTTTTGTTTATATGATCATTTGATTTTCGGGTTTAAGTTTAAATCCAATATGATAATTTTAGATGGTGATATGCTTGGATTTTGTGATATGTTTGATTCAAACAAGATTGTTTGATAAGTGTTTTATACAGTTTTAAGGTTAAAATCGTATTTTTTGGATTTCGAATGCCATGAGAAATTTATATGTTATGTAAAACATTATTTTGGAGATGGGTTTAATTTTCTGTAATTTTCCAAGCTATGGAAAATTTATTATGAATTTTCAAAGGAAAATATGAACAATTGGGTTTATAAATTAATTTCAGAAATAATATGAAGAATTTGGGTCTGAAATTTATATATGTTAGATAACATGTTAAAAGTAAATTTATATGATTTTTGGAGATTTTTCCTAAGTGATTTACTATGGAAATTAAATTATTTTAGATGAAGGACTTAAATGTTTTATTTGTTTTGCTTAATGAAAGGGCTTATTTGTTAATTTAATTTTTTTTAGATCTGAAATTATGCAGGGGTTTTATTTTGGGAAAGAATTTGAAAAGTTTATGACAACCAATTAATTGTTTACAAATAGGCAGGTTAGGTAAAAAGCAATTACTTAAAAGGCACTAAAACAGTTTTTACCTAGAAATTATGTTTCGCCTCTTTCAGAAGCGACTTTTCGACCCTATGCTTCTGCCTCAACCAGGTCAAAACCAACCAAGCCGAAACCAATACATAAGGTATCACTATGTTGGCACGTAGTGGATTGGAGAAAGGCGGAAGGCATGGTGTCGAAACCAATGCTTTCGAAGGGGACGAAGCCTTTGTTTTACTCTCAAAAGATATGCCTTGTTTTTAAATCAAAGTTTAAGTGAAGCTTTCGAAAGTTTTGCCTTGTTTTTAAATCAAAGCTTTCGAAAGGGTAGTTTCAACTCAATCAAAACCCTGCTGCCGACCTTATACCTTTCGAATGTATTGAAGTCATCAATGCTTTCGAAAGGTAGCTTTTGTTATTTAAATATATTAAGCTGCTTCCTATAGCTTTCGAAATGGTTAATGGTTTCGAAGGCAATGGCTTCGAAAGGGGTTTTGAAGCTAACCTTCAAATGTTTTACTTAAATGGTTTAAATTTTTGAAAGGATGGTTTCGAAGCCATCAGTTTTCCCCAAACTATTTTATATGAAGTATAAGGGTTTTGAAAAGGGTACTTTCGTTTATATTCACTTTGACACAAAAGATGTTTTTAAAGAAAAACCCAATGGTTTTGAAAGGGATACTTTCAAATGGTTTCGAAAGAGATGATTTAAAGTGTTTTGAAAGGCATATGCTAAGTGTTTTGAAAAGAAGATTTGAATGCTTTCGAAGCAGGTTACTCAATGGTTTTGAAAGTAAAAGTTTAAGGTTTCGAAAGCCTTAGTTTTCAAAACAAAGAACCCAATGTCCTTATTTTAAGGCAAAAACTATGGCATTAGAAAGGAGTTTTAAAATAGCTTTTAAGTATGAAGCTTTTGAAGAAGCTTTCCTTGATTAAATAATAGGTTAAAGGAATTAACCATGTTTCATATGAAAATGATTTCAATGATATTAGACCACAGATGTTGGTATTATTGTGTTATTATGTTTGTTTCTTTTAATATACATGTTCATTGTAAAATAGACCCATAACTGTATTTTAGGGAGAAAGGGCAGAATAACCAGCTAGGTTGACCCAGTAGTGAATATAAATTGAGTTAACTCCTGAATGAGTAGGATTGCATCCAGGAGGTCAGGAAGACCAGAACATTGGATGCTTAAATACAGATAGATAGGTTCATAGTAAACCCATGAAAACTATGTTTAGAAAGAGTTAAATGGCAGGGGCCAATATGTTTGTAGTGAACCCATGAAAACTATATCCGAATTAAGTTATTGACAGAAGTCAATAGGTTCCTGGTCAACCCATGAAAATTAGGAGAAGTTATTGGAGATACCAATAGGTTAGGAAGAACCCATGAATAAGGAAGTTATTGGCAGGGACCAATAGGTTCTTAGTGATCCCTTGGAAACTATGAAACCGAACAGGGAGTCCATAAACATTAAACAGGTTATTAGTCAGCCCATAAAAACTAATAGGTTAATAGTGATCCTAGGAACTATAACTGAGACAGATAGTCAAAATGAATAGGGATGGGTAATCCAAAATTGATTTACTTGTTTGCATATCATCATAATATCTTGAATTGTTATGTTTTAACCATTGTGGATGCACGAACACAGTATATGGTTTTTATAAAGTTTTGGATAAGATACCAGTGAGGGAAAAACCCGTTCCGCTAAGCGGTGTGGTCTCACTAGATATCTAAATGGTTTGAGATGGTAGATTATTATTCATACTAGGCTTTATGTTTGACTTGAAGTTTATGTTTTCCCTTAAACTCTTGGGTGCTCAATTAACTTTGAGTAGTTTGAGAGTTGAGGTTTTTAGGTACCTCATTAGACGAATAAGCTTTCGGAGACGTGCAGGAGGCAAGCTAGATAATAAGAGTTCATTTCTATTTTGATTCTACTGTGTTTGTTGTAAAGGCAAAGTAGTTTACTTGCCTAGTTATATATATATTCTGATCATCCAAGGGGGCATCTTCATGTGTTGCTCTTAGCGTATGTTGTAATAATTATATTTTCTTTGAACGTGGTTCTCGAATTTGGGATTATGTAATGAATTTGAAATGTTTTGAAATGGAATGTTAAAATTGTTTAATGATTTTAAATTTTTTCCATATCCATGTGTTTCTGTTATATCGATGCATCTAACCTTACCGTATTTGGTCACCGATGATTAATAACTATGGATAACTGCAGCATCCATAGCCGTTAGTTTTGGGCCTCAAAGTAGGGGATGTTACACTGACCTCCTTGTTCACTGGCAGCTTTCGCTTCCTGGATTAACGGCTTATGGATGGCAGCCATAACATCTTGGTAATCGTCCATCTAGGCCAGGCTTATCTCTAAAAGCATTCTATAATAAATCTTATCCGGAAGCTCTTCCCTCTGATCCAGCAAACTATTCAGCTCATCACACTCAGTCTGCAGCTTATCAGCCCTAAAGGTTTTAGGAGTTTTGCCTACGGTCAAGGCCTTAATTTCTGCCTGGAGAGAGACTCTCATGGCTCTCCACTCCACTACTTTCTTTTTTTAGTTAGCGATGCCAGGGTCCACCCTCTCGGCCATCTTTTGAATCTCCTCCAACTTCTTAGTCATCTTGGCCTTGACATTTTTGTAGTCATCAAAGTACCGAGTAGCGTTCTTTATATATTCCTTCTTGGCATTTTTAATGTTGGCGGCGCACCCCTGTTTCAACCGCTTCCACTCTTCAACATGAGCGGCCTTAAGCTTTTTGATCTCCTTGGCATGCTAATTAGTCTCATCGGTTTGAGATTGCTCTTGTGCTTCCACCACTCTCTTTTGGTTCATGCCCTCCTCCTTCTTCCTCAAGTTAAAAGTTCTTAGGTTCTTCTTAACATTCTTTTAACTAATCTCTTCTCCCACCTTGACAACTTTTGCATGATACTTCGATAGGGCCCTAACGCCACCCTAACTGTCCACAAGGAGATATATTGACACTGCAAAAAGAAAGAGGAGGTGCATCGTCAAGTAGGTAGGCCAGGGGATCTCTAGGCTGGTAAGGGTACTAGAACTCCTTAAAATTTGGGTCCATCTGTTCGGTAATAATGGCTGCTCCTTCCTTCCTTTTCCTTTTATCCTTATCCTTGGAGGCAAGGACTATTGCTCCTCTTCTGTCTACCTTCACTTGTTGCTTGGAGGTTTTTGAGTCAGAAAAGGGAAAGGTGACATTGGAGGAGATTTTGAAGGGAGAATTTGGGTTTAGGATCTTGACTTTGAATTAGGAGAGCAATGCTTTTTTGTGCGAACCATCTTTGGGATCTTAGTCTCCCATGTCCCCGGTTGGGCGGTAGTGAATAGTCTCCCATGTTTTCAGCTCTGTTGGCAGTTGCCCAATATTTACACTTGGCCCAAATAGAGATGTTGCCTCTTTCACATCCCTAGGAGATGCTTTTGGCTCTATCTACTTTATCTTATAGAGCAACTTTTCCCTTCTCGAGCTCATGCTACCTGCAATGGCAAATCATAATGGATTAGTACTAAAACAGACACTAGAAATATGGATGATTGTGACATGGTCATATGATTGTGCAAGTGTGAAAGCAAGAATGCATAGCAACTACATGAACCCTTAGAGTCCTTATGGGTCTCCACTTGTCACTAGATTTTCGCTATTGACCCAGAGTGCCCATAATCAACCATGAGCTCTAGGTCTTGAAGGTAATAAGAAACATTTACATCTCTAAGGAGGAAAAATTCCCTCCTCATCAGGACCAGAAACATGGTACAAAGCCTTATCCACCTCTGAATTATGCGGGGTAGATAAAACCGATATTTTTAGAGAAATACACTTTGTCATGGTCGAAAACGGTACGGTCGCTGTCATAGGAGCCTGCCTCCCTTGTTGTCTTCTTGTGGATGTTGTCATCTTCCCACTCCTTTAAATTCACTTTTATGAGGTTCAACCTAGAGGGATCTAACTACGGCTCCTCTGAACCTATAAGAATGATAGGAGTGGCAACATGCGGGTCTGTAGTCAAGAGGGCACTAGAAGCAATAGGCTGAGAGGAAGGCATGTCACTTGTTTTAGCGGTAATCGAATCCTTTTATTTCTTTTTCTTGGCAGGCCCCTGCATTAAAATTTGCTCGCCTCTCCCAATTGAGCGACTAGCCACGAGCAATCTAAGGTACCTTAAATTATCATTGGTGATAAGCCGAGGAACCTCTCGGAGCTCCTTTGGGATTTTCTATAGCCCACACAACATCTCTTCCAGGTCATCTCCAACTGTCACTCTCACTACACCTGAAAGAAAATCCAAAGAAAGAAAAGTTAGCCTTCAGCACGAGATTCTTTCGGAACGTTGAAGGAATATAGATGGAAACATAGAGTGTTGTCTCGAACGAAGAAGTATTCCCGCTTTAACATGTTGTAATTGGAATATAGATTCTTGAACGGTTTAAATTTACTCCCCACCTCAGTATAAATAAAGGGAGAACCCTCTATCTTACTCATTATTGCATATAGAAATATGATCTAGCGATTAGTCGAGGGCACTTGGAACTCCCTCATGAAGATAGAGTACAAGCTAGCGAGGATAACATACCCGTTGGGATTTAACCGAAACAGAGCGATTTTCAAGTATACAAGAAACCCAGCCATCTACCGAGGAAGAGAAGGTGGTGCACCGGCTGTGCAATGGTAGGGAGAGTAAGCCATATATCCTTCGGGCGGGGCATGCGCTCGTTATTCCGGAGTATGCAGCAGGAAGTCCTCCCTCGGGATACCATAGGTGGCAATAATAAGGTAAAGCTGTTTGGCGGTCAAACTCAAAGCTTCTAAGTCGATAGGGTTCGCTATTAGTTTATATGCTCTATATCCGTGCACGAGAGAATGAACAAAACTACATTTATTAGAGCGAAACCCGACCGCATAGAACCTGTAGGTGCAAAATAAGAAGGAACCTGATCTCCAGAAGTAATAAGGGAGCCGGTCTGACGATGGCCTGATATACCTATCTAACATGATAGATCGTCTCACACATTATCGTAAAAGATGGAAGTGTTCACATGTATGCATGTGTGTATGCATGCCCACTATATATATAACTCTAACACTTTATCGAACGACCTAACCCTAACCCTAACTTGAGGGCCGAACAAAGCAAAGCACCAAACATAACCGATCCATAAGAATTATGTGCGAATTGATGACATGAATGATAAATTGAAAGAGAGAGATGCTTGCCAGATCATGAGGTGGCTCCAAATTGGAGCTGGAATTGGATTAGAAGCTTGGAGGCAGGGTATGGCAATGGTGGCTCTGGTAGAAGAATGGTTGCAAGTTTGGGAGAAGGCTGGGAAATGAATAAGCATGTCCAGTGGGTGGAAGTACTGCAACATATATAGGTATGGAGTACCATCCAAAGCCAAATCGGTAGGGCGCCAAACCAAAACATCGCACCGGACAGAAGCTTGTCGAACCGACCTTATTGAGCCGAACCTGAAGAGGATGCAAAAACATACATTTGCCAATGGATTTATACAGAACTTCAACAAAGCCCACCTCGTGCTTTATGAGGTTAACTTTGGGGTTCAAGTGCTATGGGAAGTTTTTCCCATAAAAGTCGATGCATCGAAGGGCTTGAAATGGCCGAGCGAAGTTGACTAGAAGGGCCAACCTAAGGTAAAGGAAGGCGAGTCGAGGCACAAAGGAAAAGGGTCAAAAGGCACATCCCCTCTTCTCTCTGTTCGGTACCCCTGGGTACTGGACAAAGATTCTTGTTCGGTACCCTTGGGTACTAAATGGAGCACCTTGTTTGGTACCCTTGGGTATCGAATGGAGTGCCTTGTTTGGTAATCCTAGGTACCGAACGGAGTACCTTGTTCGAAAACCCTGGGTACTGAACAGAGTTTCTTATTTGGTGCCCATGGGTCCTGAACAAGATGCTACAAGGAAGGGAGAGGAGCCAAGACCAAGGACCAAACCAATACCGAACTAAGCACTTAAAGAGCCTATCGAAGCAAGTTGTGAGCCAAACCAAGTAGACCTTAAGAAATACGAACTTGGACAACAACGTGTCCACACAAACTTGCAACGAACCGACCTACTCCGAATAGAGCTCTCAGCCGAACCGAGCAAGTCATATATGGAATGAAATCTACATATATCAAAAAATTATCAATTACATTTGGCATATTCAGGAAGATTCTCTTTGGGTGAATTATACATGGAAACATCATAATTTTCCAGATTAATGACGCCACTTCTTCACCCCTATAAATATCTAAGCATTTGGCATTCAAACGCAATTTTTTTGGGATCTATAAACCTCCAAACAACAACCTTAATCAAATGGAGCATCCAAATCCTCATTTTCTATCATTTTTTCTTTGTACTCAGTATTAAATTCTTGTAATAGCCAAATTATAAATAAAGGAAAAGGAATGGACGTAGGCCCTTTATGGTTGAGCCACTATAAACCCTGGCGTACTTTACTTTTTCTGCATTATATTTTCATTTAACCCACACTTGAAAAATGGATTGGAGGTGTTTGCCCATTTTCCGTGCAAACACCTACATCTAACAAAACTAATTTGTGATAACATTGTTACATATCAAAATCGTCACCTAATTAACGATGTAATAATAATATTTATATACAATAAAGTATTATACATAATATAATAAACTATAATTTGATAAAAACCATACCTAAGTACCAAAGCCTTAAAGTACACATTGAAAAGGTGAAGTCTCCCCTTCGAAACCTTTTCCAATTTAGCAGATTGCAATTCCTTGAACCGTTGACCTTCGGCTATCGAATATCGATCAAATCTGACTAGATTTGAGTTTGTATAGATGGAGATACTATGGTATAATTTTGGCCAATGTTGATGCTAAAAATGGGCATCAACATCTAATAGAATCTAGTGGAGATTAAATGAAGAATGAAATTAAAACAGAATAGAAATCATAAATGAACACATAGAATTTTATAGTGGTTTGAAAATCTTGGCCTACATATCCACTTCATATTTTTATTGATCTTCCACTTGATTATGACTACAAGAATATTTGGATAAGTTGGGATCCATTGGTACAAAAGTGAAGAATAAAAATGGCATAGCCTCGGCAGAGAAAGCATGATCCCTTTTTTGACATCATGCCTGCTATATTTAAAGGGGAAGACATGTACGGATCGGACTAAATTTTGGTAGAAGATTCGGGAGACCAAGACGAGACTACCCAAAAATTTGCAGGCCCATTGGGGCCCACGATAGGGATCGATACCGATCCCTATTAATGGATCCAAATGGGTTGCGATCCCTATGAGGGATGCCCCATGATGTTATCTTCTTGCTTCCTAAATTTCATGCAATCCCAATGTATGGTTTGTGAGATATCGCATTTTCCGTGAAGTAGTGTTGCTTGAATTATGATTTCTGCCGATCCCTCTAGAGGGATAGGTACCGATCCCTCCAATCTCTTCCAAATGCCATGTGATCCCTAGAGGAGCTTCTCTATGTTGATTTATGCTTAACCTCTAAGTTTCATGCCAATTGGATTAGTAGAACTCGAGTTATTGATTATTCTTTGTTGCAATATGATGTGAAGGATGTTTATAGCCGATCCCTATGGAGGGATAGGTATTGATCCCTCCAACCAGCTCCAAATGCCATGCAATCCCTATGGGTTGTTCCACATGTTCTAGTAAGCTTATACTCCAAGTTTTATGTTGATAGCATTTGTAGATTTTGAGTTATTGACTAATCATTATTGCAATATGTAGTGAAAGCTGAATATGAACGATCCCTTTTATACCGATCCCTTTTAATAGGTGAAGTAATTTGCCCATAACTTGAGCTTACGAACTCCAAATGACTTGAAACTTGAAATGTTGCCTCATGGGGCCTTCCTTGTCACCTCATAACGATCTTACCAAGTTTGGGACAAAAATTGAGGATATGTACCGATCCACTAGGGAAAGAGGTAGGCATTGATCCCTCGCCTAGGGGAGGCATTATTCCATACTTAGAATATTTTGGAGAGTCTATCTCTTAGCCTCAGTTGATCGTCGCTTCATATCATTGCCTGTGCTTGATCTCTGAGCCTAATAATCATCTCTCTGGGCTGTCTTCCTTGATGATCGTTTAGTCTAACTTGTCCAGCCGGTCTGAATATAGCCGGGCCAAAAGGCCGGATAACAGCCAACAAAGGATAGAAGAAGATGTAGCAAAAAGATCATTTGCAATTAGGGTTAGGAATGCTTAAATAGTGGATAAAAGAGAGAAAAGAGTGGATCTCATCTCATACTATTTCTCCCTCAATTCGAGCCATCCAAAATCAAGTATTTCCAACCCTTATTTGAGCCCCAGTAATGCCCCACCTTTAGACCCAAACTACCCAAGAATGTTACAAGTAATATTGTCGAGTAATACAGAGAATTAGGCTGGATAGGAGCGACCATCCGTGTTTATTCCTTTGGGTTAACACTGTCACATTTTACCTTTTAGTTTGAAACAATATATATGTGAACAGTCTTGGCACAAAGCAATAGACACACTGGCTCAAAATAGAATCAGAACAATATAATATATAATACCGACCACATAATCAGATAACATGATGGAAAATACAATGTAGACCAAAATAATACATAGTGAGTCAACAAATAGGATACTAGACCAACACAATATGTATATAGACTGTGAAAAGCCTATAAAATATACATGATACCAGGAGTCTATATCATATAATAATATACATATCATAAATTCTGATGCCAAAATGACACAGCAGACAAATCTAGGTATACATAATAGACACTCTCGAAAGCTAGCTCAAAATCCAAAGTCGACGAGTCCCTGTACATGCTAAGTCTCGGTCTGTCCTGAGCATTATAAGAAAATAACACCCGGATCAGATTATCTATAAATATCAAAGTGTGAGATCTAAATAATAAAGATATCTATCGGATATCAATAATAACAGTATATGTCTACCAATACATAGCATACAAAAGATCTCAACAAACATACATATCACAAAATGTTCATCGTGTCACAAAATCATCTCATGCCCCACAACGACAATAATTTCAAATACGGTGAATAACAAATCTCTAAAATTACAAAAGCTAATAGGAAAGTTGGTATTTCCCCGAGATAGTAGTGACAGTATGATAGTACTTCATATATCACTAAAATAAAATATCGCATCAAAGTGTATAAAACAAAACGATTGTCATGAAAGCAAGTCAAAAATCATATGACAGCACACAAGCGAGTCGCGAAGCGACTATATGAAGGCAAATCAATCACAAATAACTGATCCTATAGATATCTTGACCAACCATGTATTCTTAGTGCGCATTGCTTTCTTCCGGGGGGAGACTGATAAGAAAAGCTCTAGGAGTTTAGCCCGCTAAACTCTTACTGTCCAAAGGTACCAGATATCCGTAACATGTGTTCAACTTAATATCGCACTGCTAAGGTGTAACTCCTACTAACGAATGGAGCAAATGTTATATATCGAATATATTCCATGGTACAAACTACTGACTCGGTGGTATATGGCTAGAAACTAAAACGAATACCATGACTCGGGATGCGACCGCCGTAGTCAAGTCGCTAGGGTGAATAACTAGCCTACTAGGTCAAACTACCAAATGCACTAACAAATATAGCGAATTATAAAAATAACATGCTTTCCTACTATTGATCACAAAGTGTTATAAACTTATCAAATAGTAATTACGAAAGTAACAACCGCATGTCCCATAACCACATGGTGTTGCTAAAATGTTTATTATTAGTTACTAAATTCCACTACCAAAGACTCTACGCAAACAAGTCGTATAATTAAACAGTGAAGTGATAACTAATGTCCCATAACAACTTGGTACCACTAAATTGTTTAGTGTATTTCTCATTTTGATAGAAAAAGCAAATAATTAGCTTGAAAGCTAATTGAGATGAAAATTTATCAAATAAGCAATTATTAAAAGAAATAATTCTTTGCTTGATTTTATAAAATGCTCCATTTTCTCTAAAACTCAATATTTAAAGATGATAAAGTCGGTATGATTTTATAAAAGTTTAAAAAAGATTTTTAAAGATATAATATATTTTATATACTAATTTTAAGAATTATCTCCTTGAAAATTTATTTATATCATATATATCTATTAATAATTTTTATTTCATAAAATCAAAGTATTAAATGAAATTAAATGGTGTATACAAAGATCAAACTCCCAAAACAATCAAATAAAACTAGAATTAAAACATAAACAAAATTTGGAAAAAAATTGCAGAAAACATATGAACCGGTCGATTGGAAGTTACCCATCAGTCGACTGGTCGAATGCTTGGAACAATTCCAGGAAACACACGTCCAATGGATTGGTTGGTTCCATCCCAGTCGAATGCCCGGAGCAAACTCCAGGCGATAGTTTCCATCGTCTCAAGTGATAATTTTTAGCGATTCTGGCCATTAATTCATGATACTGAAGCACTATTACACTAATAAACTTGTATAAATCAACATATAACATATGGTATTCAACATGCATCAAAATGAAGTGGTTTTGGGTACTAAAACTTGCAAAGTTTGCTACTGTTCTAAAATCTAAAGTACTGTAAATTCATTTGCTGACAATACTCAAACTAAATCGAAACCCAATCAATATAAATTCAACACAACAACAAAACAATATACAAATCATGATTTAAAGATAATTTGTAAGGGATTCTCAATTTGCTTCTTTGCACCTTAGCTAGAATAATACAAAAACTGCTGCAGCCTCTTCCCAAACAATCAAAACCCTAAAAAAGAAAATTTACAAAAAGCACACAAGAGATAACAAACCTAACCAAAATCAGAAATTGATGGTTCAAAAAGATGGAGTAATAGAAGAAGATGATATTTGGAAATTTACAGAATTTCTAGGAATTTATATTAATTGATTTTGGATATTCTTGTTTGGTTTTGAACTAAGAACTTGGACTTTCTTTCTTTCTTTTGGTTTTCTAAGTTTTGTTCTTACCGATTTCTAAACATACATCACATAAGGAAAAGAGAATTTTTTTTTACTTTACAAAAGGGCTTAAACCTAATAAGAAACAATTACCATTCTTTTTAAATAAAACAAGGCCTAATTCCCATTATATTTACTAAAAGCATTTATTACATTTTAAAAGATTTAAACCCTTTTTTAACTATGAACTTGAGTCTAAAACTAGGACAACAAAATTCTAAAATTCACTCTTTTTAATTTAGAAACTAATTTAAAAACTAGTTAAAATTTTATTTTCCATATTTGAAATAAAATTCAAATAATGGTTTAAAAAGAGATGTCAACACTTCAAAATTTCTATTATATTATACAAATGGTTTCACAATCAAAACTATAACCTTTCTTATCAAAATAATTTCATTTAAGAAGATAATATAAATTTTTTCCAATTCTTCATTAATTTAGAATTTAAACATTCTAAAACAATTTATTCCCTTTTTAATAACACCAAAATCTATAATTTTCTATATTTTAATTAATTAAAATTCTAAATTACCATAATTATTTTTGGAATAATTATTATAAAATTCTAATCAAGGTATTTAATAATTCAGGTTATTACAGAACTCTCCTCCTAAAGAAATTATGTCCTTGCAATTCTATATCGAAGAAAATTCCATAACAAAAACAGATAAAATCAAACGAAGATGATAAATTCAAAAAAGATAACATAGTAGGTTCATGAGAATTAGAAAATAACTTGGAATATGTCTGTTCCATAGACTCTCTAGTCTCCCAAAATCAGTCTTTAGAATTTGCCGACCACTGAACGTTAACCGCGAGACATCTTTGCTTCTAAGTCGCTTTGTTTCTAAAGAATTAATGCGAGTAGGCTCATGAATATAGGTCAAATTAGGAGGAATATCAAGTTCTTCAATCTGTTGAGGTTAAGAATTGACACGGTATCTCAAAGACACGTCGAAGCTGGGAAATATAAAAAATATCACGTATGCCAGAAAAATGAGAAGGTAATGCAACACGATAAGCTAACTTGTCAATACGTTCAGTGATTGGGTGTGGCCTAATAAAATGAGGGGCCAACTTCCCAAATCGATTGAAATGCATCACTCCCTTTATCGGAGAAACATGAATAAACACAAGACCATCCACACCAAACTCCAAATTCTTTCTCCTTCTATCAACATAGGATTTTTGCATGTCATGAGCTCCTTTCATTCTCTTTCTAACAAACTTCTCTCCAGTTTTTGGCCAATAAGATGGTAAACAACATGGCCTTCCGTATAATGCTTTGAAAAGAGCCATACCTATACTCAACTGGAAACTATTGTTGTAAGCAAATTCAACAAGATAAATATGCTATTCCCAACCACCACCAAAATCAAGAACACAAGAATGGTGTAAATCTTCTATGGTCTTATTTAGATGCTCTATCTACCCATCAGACCGAGGATGATAGGCAGTGCTGTGGTTGAGCTTAGTAACCAATGCTGGTTGAAGACTCTTCCATAATCCACTGGTGAAAAGTGGATATCAATCACAAACAATGGCATTGGAAACTCCATGCAATCTAACTCTCTCCTTAAAATAAAACTTCACCAACTGATTCGCGATTCGGTTATACTTAACAGGAATGAAATGAGCTGAATTAGTCAACCGACCCACGATTACCCACAAACTATCCTGCCCTAACTTAGAATGAGGTAAACCATCAATAAAATCCATGGAAACCTAATCCCACTTCCACAACGGGATATCTAAAGGTTGTAGAAGACCACTAGGTCTCTGGTGTTATGCCTTAACCAACTTACAGCTCACACAATGACATACAAACCGAGCAGTGTCTTCCTTTGTACCCGCATAATAATATAATTTATTCATATCTGCATACATCTTACTGCTACCAAGATGGACGGTATAACGAGAACAACGAAACTCATCCAAAATGTCTCTTCGAAGATTATCGATATCAGGCACAATTAGTCTACTATGTCTCTGAATACAACCTCGCGCATCAATAATATACTCCTTCAACTTCTCATTACCACTATCAATAGAAAGACTCTGAGCAAGCTCTACTAATTTGGGATCTTGTTTTTGGGCTTCTGTAATATGATCAAGAATAGAAGGACGAGCCACTAAACTCGATAATACGATATCAGATCATAACTTCGAATCCCGATTTGATTTCACATGAAGAAAGCATCTCAAGAACTTTCCATTCAGCCAACATCATAAAAACTACCACCTAATGTTTGCGACTAAGGGCATCGGCTACTCGATTACCTTTTCCCAAAGTATATTTAGTATCAAAATAATAAGCCGCTAAAAACTCCAACCACCACTGTTGATGCATATTCAACTCTTTCTAGGTGAAGAGATATTTTATAGACTTATGGTCGGTATAAAGAATGAATCTCTCACCCAAAAGATAATGGTGCCAAATCTAAAGTGCAAAAATAATAGCTACAAGTTCGATATCGTGAGTTGCATAACGGCCCTCGTTCGGACGTAACTATCTCGAAGCATAAGCAACTACTCCATCTCTCAACATAAGTACTGCACCAAGCCTGAACCACACACATCTTTTTAAAAAATAAAATTTAAGTTTCCGTTTGGAACTATAATAATAGATGCGTGAATTAGAAGGTCTTTTAGTGTCTGAAAGGCAAAATCACACTTCTCTGACCAAATATACTTCACTCCTTTTCTGGTTAAGCTGGTAAGAGGAAGAATGACTTTAGAAAAGTCTTTAATAAACCATCGATAATAACCAGCTAATCCTAGAAAGCTACGGACTTTCGTCATGCTCTCTGGTCTCTTCCAATTTTGGATAGATTCGATCTTCACCGGATTAAATGAGATTCCAGCTTAAGACATAACATGACCCAAAAACTTCACTTGCTTTTTCCAAAAATGGCATTTAGAAAATTTGGCCTTAAACTGATGGCTAAAAAGTGTCCCCAACACGATAGGGAGATGCTCTTCATGCTCCTCATTTTCCTTTGCTGATATCCTCACAGGAGGACGATTAATTCGCTGACCACGGGAATCAAATCAGTATGAAATTCGATTTCCCTTTAAGGAGGCATTCCAGAAATAGATTCAAAAACATTGAGGAAATCGCATATTGGACAGATTTTTTGCTTGGCTAACACTTCAAAGCTTTCGGAAGCTAATTTCGAAAAGATATAGAAAATTGAAAGACTACCGAGACTAAATAGGAAATAAATGCTAAAAGGTAAAAGCAACATAAGATTTATAATGGTTTGGGACCAAGATCCCTACGTCCACTCTGAAGGTTCTACTCTAGGCTTAATTACTTAGTTTGGTTTACAAGTGCGTGGAAAATTCCGCCATTAATGATCCTTTGAGCTAAGTTTTTCTAAAAGTGGTAAGAAGTACTAAATGAAAATGGAATGTCAGAGATTCTATTTTTCAACCCCTTTATTATAGTAGGTGGTCCTCTATTATAGAAAATTTAAGGTTCTTCAATTGGTGCAGGTGTTTTCTCTTAGATTGATGACCTGGCTTGCTATGTGCGGCTTAGATGTGAACACTTGTCATCATCTGGCTGAGTGCATTTTGACACGGATTGTTGATGCGATGCTTTTATATATAACTTCTTGAATATCTTCCATCTATCCTGACTGTTGGTCTCGGCTTGGTCTATCTGAGCAATTGATTGTTGATACTTGCTGAAGTGCTTTTTATTTCAGCAACTACTGCCCTCGGTTAAGCTTCTTGCCTTAGATGAACAATGATTTTGGTCTTGGTAGACGCTTTGGCTCATGCTCTCGGACTACATGTTCTCAGATACTAAGTTCGATGTTTAAGCTCTCGTTGGAAACTAAACAATGGGTCTTGGAGTTACAAGCCAATGAACATTCCTTTCGAAAATTTGCAATTTGTACTTCATATAAATTAGGGTGTAACACATGCCCCTCAAAAGTTCACCTCATATAGTTGATGTGAGGTGGACTTTGGAAAGAATAGTGTCATTTCATGCTTTAATACTCGGCTTGTTTGTTCTGCCCGTATCATGAAGTTGATCCTGAGCTTTTGAGCAAGGTAGTATTCTGAGAACTTTCGGAAGCATTGCTTCACAAAGACAACTTATAGAATCTAATCTCTTTTCGGCTTCTGAAAATAATTTGAAATCTAACCTCGTCTAGAGGGTCCCGGATATTGAAATCGGTGCCTAGAGACGAAAATACCTCTATACCATGCTACAGTCATCTAGATTTGTTCTTACATAAGTATCGGTTTTGAAAACTATTAGTGGCGATATAATGCCTATACTTGCATGTTACTTTAGGAACATGGCTCGCTATACATCACCATACATGGTACTATTCGACCATGGCTCACACTTTGCATGATACGATTCGGTCATGGCTCACTCTTTTGCACAATACTCTAGATGTGGCTCACTAGGTGTGTTCGGCACGGTCAACTTTTCCATGACTCACTCTTTGCATGACACTATCGGTAGTGGCTCACTATTATTGGGGAACTACCCAACTTATGGCACCATTTGACCATGGCTCACTATTATTGGGAATCTACCCAATATTCTATTCTTGCTGAGGATCTACCCAATATTCTAATTTTGTTAGGAATCCACCCAATGCGTGGTACTACTTGACCATGGCTCACTATTATTGGGAATCTACCCAATATTCTAATCTTGTTGGGAATATACCCAATGCATGATACTATTTGACCATGGCTCACTATTATTGGGAATATACCCAATATTCTAGTCTTATTAGGAATCTACCCAATGCATGGTACTTCTTACCTCTGGTACTTTGCCCGGAGGTGAAACTAAGTAATTGCCATGAGGAAAAATCATTTACTTGCCTGGAGACAAAACTAAGTAATTTCCATGGGGTGAAATCATTTACTTGCCCAAAGGAAAAAGCATGGCTTTGAAAATCGCATGATGTTACTTGATCGGAGTAGTATCAAGGCTAAAACGTTTTGATGCCCTTTTTGAAAGTTGCATGATATTACTTGATCACGGCAATAATCATGACTAAAACGTTTGATGAAATGTATGAAATGCTTAAAACTTTAAAAGACCACAGTCTCACGGGACATACCTGAGTCGCGGCTAAGAGATTGATGATTGTCTCAAACTTCTGATAAAGCTTTTATTCAGGTAGCAACCTCATGCTGTGATAATGTCTCAGATGCTTGATATTCCAAGTACGACGTATTACATTTCCATTTGGCTTCTTTAATCTATATGTTCTCGGAGGGATAAGGTCATGAATTATTAGGGGCCCTTCCCAATTTGGACCGAAAGGTCCATCTGCTGGATCCTTTGTGTTTGGCATTATTTTCCAAAGAACAAGGTCTCATTTCTCAAACTTTCTAGTTCGAACCCTCTGGTTGTAGTATAGGGTCATCTTTCGAATATACTCTGTGGTCCTCAAAGCGGCTTAGTCCTAAAGTTCAGGCAACAAATCCAATGACTCCTCCCGAAGATCTACGTTTTGCTGTGTATTATAATAATACCTTCGGTAAGAGGCAATTTCTAACTCGACGGGGAGCATGGCCTCAAAGCTGTAAGCTAGAGAGAATAGAGTATGTCCTGTTGAGGTTTTGGAGTTTGTTCTGTAAGCCTACAAAACGAAAGGCAATTGGTCTTCCCAATTGCCTTTTGCCTTGTTCAATCTTTTCTTCAAACAGGCCTTGATAGTTTTGTTGGTTGCCTCCACGGTCCCATTTGCTTGTGGATGGGCTACTGAAGAGGAACTTTTGATGATAACGTGATCCGGGCAATACTCCGCAAACTCTTGGCTCTCGAATTAAGTGCCACTATCCATAATGATCTTATGTGGAAGACCGAATCTAGGTACAATGTTGTTCATTGTGAACTTTATTAATTGATTGGAGGTTATGGTAGCTAAGGGTTCGGCCTCGACCCAATTTGTAAAGTAATCAATCGCCAATATGGCATATCTTGCCTCTTTTTACCAGTCGGAAGGGGACAAATAAGATTGATGCCCCAAACATCAGAGGGACATGGACTCGTCATTGGGGTGAGCTCGCTAGAGGAGCTCTTGGCACTTTTTCATCAAATTGGCACTTATCACAATTTCTTGCATAGTCCAATGCGTCTTGATTTAGCGTTGGCCAATAGAAACCTTGGCGGAGTATTTTCTTGCCAACTTTTGGCCACTACAATGGTCTCCACAAATTCCATCGTGGGCTTCTTTCAACAACCGTTGACTTTCCAAGGCGTTTACACAACGAGAATATGGAGTTGAGAATCCCATCCTATAGAATAATCCATCTATAATGCTGAACCTTGGAGCATTATATTTAATCTGTCTTGCTTCGACAACGTTTGAAGGTAGAATATCTTCAGTTAGATAACAGATATATGGTGACATCCAATTTTCTTCAATTATTACTGTTGTTGTAGATTCACTTTGGGCAGCTTAAGCCTGTATTATATTTAACACTTTCTTGGGTACCTTTATGCTAAGTTTCTCTAGGATCTCGACCAGAATAAAATTAAACTCTCTTACATCCCTTGACCTTGCATATTTTGCTAAAGCATCGACCCTAGTATTTCGATCCCTAGGGATGCTTTCTATGTGATAAACCTTGAAAGCTTTAAATAGTTGCTTTACCTGCTTAACATAAGGAGCTAACCTCGGGTCTCGGGTCTACTAGTGACCGAGAACTTGATGATGAATATTTAGGAGTTGTTGTATATCCTAATCTCTGAGACCTTGATAGAAATATCCATTCTTAAGCCAGTAATTAGGGATTCATACTCGGCTACATTAATAATTGCTGAGAAGGCGAGCTTGATTGCATAGTAAATTTGATAGTTATCTGAAGTTACCAAGATATAGCCAGCACCTGCCCCTTGTTGATTTGGGGATCCGTCACGTAAAGTTGCCAAGAGAATTGTTCACTCTTACCATCTCCTTTTTCGGCTTCGGTTTTGAAATCAGTGCATTCAATGATGAAGTCAGCCAATGCTTAATCTTTGATCGTTGTCCTCGGCTTATACGATATCTCATTCTAGTTAAGCTCTATAGCTCACTTGATTAACCCCCTGTAGTCTCGGGTTTACTGAAAACTTATCAAAGTGGTTAATCCATTAGGACTTTAATAGGATTGGCTTGGAAGTACGACTGAAGCTTTCTTGCTGTGAATATCAAGCTATAGGCGGGCTTTTCAACTACAAGATAGTGCTTCTCAGCTAGACCTAGCTTTTTACTTACATAATATACGGGCTTCTGGATCTCATCATCATCTCTCACAAAGACTGAACTTATGGCTTGATCTGAGGCAACCAAATAAAGGAACAGGGTTTCCCCATCTATAAGTTTGAACAACATCGGGGAGAACTTAAATGCTTTTGCAGATCTTTGAATGCTTTCTGGCATTCATCTATCCACTTTAAATTAACATGCTTCTTTAAGAGGTTAAAAAAGGGAATACACTTGTCGGTTGATCGACTTATGAATCTGTTCAAAGTAGCGATCTTTCCATTCAAACTCATTAATTCTTTTCCATAAGTTGGAGCTTTCATATCAGTTATAGCTTTTATCTGATCTGCTTTATCTCTATACCTCTAGCACTTACTATAAAACCTAGGACTTTCCCGGATTGTATACCAGAAGTACACTTTTGAGGGTTTAGCTTTATCTGATACTTCGGAAGAACATCGAATGTCTCGGCTAGATCCGAAACATGACTTTCTGACTGCTTAGATTTGGCCAACATATCGTCAACATACACCTCCATGTTTTGACCGATTTTTTGGTAAACATTTGGTTGACTAACCTCTGATATGTTGCCGCTGCATTCTTAAGATTGAAGGGCATTACCTTGTAGCGGAACAAACCCATGTTGGTCACGAAACTTGTATGCTCCTCATCGGGCTTAAACTTTGGAATCTGATAGTACCTAGAATAGGCATCCATAAATGAAAGAAATTGATGCCAACTGGTATAATCTACTAGCTGGTTGATTCTCAGTAAAGGGAAGTAATCCTTCAGGCAAGCTTTTTTTTGAACCAGTAAAGTCAATGCAAGTCCTCTACTTCCCATTCGGCTTTTTTACTAATACCGGATTAGCGATCCATTTTGGATAGTAGACATCTCAGATGAAATCATTCTTCAATAACCTCTCAATTTCTTCTTGTAGAGCCATATATTGGTCCTTGTCTAAATGCCTCCTATTTTGCCTTACGAAAGTAAACTTCAGACCTGTATTTAAACAATGGCAAATGACCGAGGGGTCAATTCCTACCATGTTGTCATGAGTCCAAGCAAATACATCTTGGTAATGTTTATGGAAGGAAATTAGCTTGTCTTGGACAGAAGGTTGGAAATAAGTTCCTATCTTAACCGTCTTAGATTTGTTGTTTATGTTGAGGCATACTTCTTTTAAAGTCTCGGCTACTGAAGCCGTTTTGCTCTCTTGTCTTGGATCAAGATCAAGCTCAATTTCTTCTTCCCTCGAGACTTCTTGTACGATGTGAACAATCTTCCTCTTTCTCCCAGAAGACTTATTACTCTGCCCCCATTCTACCTTTTTATATTCTTTTTGATAGCTTAATATGTAAATTAATTCTCCAATAATGGAATCTTCTTGCCTTGGGAGGATACTTAAAGGTTTCTTACGACTTTCCATAGGTTTAGAGCTTATGGTGTTTAACTATTTTCTTAACTTTAAGAGGAGTGGGTTGATTAACTTTGATATTATTCTCATAAGACAAAGTTTTTCCTTTATTGATCATGTTCAAACTTGCATAATACAACTGCCTCGACATCCAGTGATCTCCCTTTATAAGCCCTTGACCTTTCTCGGTAGGAAATTAAAAAGTAAATGCTTAGTAGATACGTACCCATCTATAGTGTCGAAAGCTGGCCTCTCGAAGAAGGCGTTGCACACCGAGGAGACGTCCATAATGACAAAAGTGGTTTCTAAGATCTTACAATGAGGGTCACTTCCAACTTTGACCATCAAATTGCATTCTCCGAAAGGAATGGACCCATCATCATTGAATCCATATATACGAGCTTTGTTGGACTTAAGCATGCTTTCAGGTAACCCTATTTTATTGAAAGCATGCTTGAAGATGATGTTAACATAGACTCTGATATCTACCATTATCTTTGCAACCTCTGAAAGTCCAATTTGAGCTGTAATTACAAGTGGGTCATTGTGGGGGTTGCAGACACCCCGCTTATCAGAGTCGCTAAATGTGATTTCCGGCCCAACCTTTTGCTTCTTCTCAAACCTTTTCATGCCATACACCAAGGTATCTCCATCTTTGACTTCATTAACGTATCTCTTCTAGCTACCATTACTTTCCCTGCAACATGGGGTCCTCCCAAGATGATGCCAACAAAATTTTGAGGGGCATGTAAAGATCTTGGAGCCGGCACCTGAGGTGGTGCACTTTCATTTCCTATTGGAGTGGCGACTCCCTAGGTATTATCATTTTTTAGGAACTCGTTTAGCTTTCCTTCTCTAACCAACCTATTGATGAAAGACTTAAAAAACCAACACTATTCAGTGTTATGACCATTCTACCGATGGTAGCTGCAATGCTTTCCTCCTTGGTTAACTTCCAGCTCTTTACCTCTTCTTAGAGGGTGCAGGATTCGATCTTGAGTCATTACATAGACTTGAGCATAACAATGAGTCAAGGGATAAGCTTCCTCCACCTAAATTCTCTCTTAATTTTTTTGGCCAAGGTGATCTTCTTATTGTCGCCATTCTATTCTGGATTCTTTCTGACAACCCCCTTAGATTCTTTGATTCGGATTTCTCCTTGAGCTCGAAAAAATAATTCATTCGGGGATTTGCATTTTTGCCTTAATAGATCATCCCAGAATGGGTTATTCCTCCATAACTCTAAGGTGATAGCAACCAGCTTGGCCTCGTCCATCATGCCCTTACATCAGGCAACTACATTATTAAATCTTTTACAATAGTTCTTTAGAGACTCTCCACTCCCTTGTTTAAAGTCGGCGAGTAAGCTCAATCATATTCTGGTATTTTTGAGACGAAGAATTGTGTCAAAAACTCCATAATCAACTGTTTCCAAGAGCTAATAGAATTCGATAGATAGCTTTTGGAACCATTTCAAGGCGGGTCCATTAAAAGTTGCGGTCAAGAATCTGTATTTAATCTCATCCGAAGCTGGGATAGCTTGCACTAGATTTCGTATAAAGCAACGTGATTCTCGAGGTCGAACGTTCCATCATTAGAAAGTTTCGAGATCTTGAATCCTGGAGGCATAGCGGCTCTCATAATTTTTTGGGAGAAAGGTTAAACCTTTCGAAGCCTCATCTCGGCACCAAGGCTAGATCGATCTTCTTATAGCTTTTGTACTTGCTCTGATAATTTTATTAATAAGGCTTCCATTCCTCGATCCCCATCGCATCTTAAGGTTTTAGTTTCAACATTTTGAATTTCCGGCCTATTCTACTGCCTTTCGTCGAAGTAAACCATTTCAGGACTTGGAGTTAGGGGCCTCTCAAAAGGACCTGCACTTGCTGCTTTTGTAGTCTCGGCTTTCTTAATTGCTTCTTTGGTCGTCATGAACTTAGCTTCTAAGGTTTCATTAGTCATTGACAATTTTTTGGGGTTTCAACCGGAGGTCAAAGGATTCTCGTCCTCTTCAAGTATAGCCAAGACATTTTTCTCTAATTCAGCGAAAGTGCTTTTAACTTCGGTTAGATAATTATCTAATCATTGTGCCATGTCGAAAATGAATTTCAGCATCATTTGTCGAAATTCACCTTTAGTAAGGATTGGGGCAGCAGCTTCTTCAATAACAACTTGATTTACTTGGTTAGCCTGGTTTCCATCAATTAAGGGAAATTCTTTGGTTCCTTCATCTTGAGTAGTAGAGCGTGGGGTCTTTCGAGAGGATGCTTTTGACTTCATGCATGATTGAAAATTTTCAATTGCTGAATTTGCTGGATTAGAAGAGAGTGGAGGTTGGTGGCCTCCTTCTAGCACTGAAAATGTTAGATGGATTTTTCACCTGGCTAACACTCCAAAGCTTTCGGAAGCAAATTCCGAAAAGATATAGAAAATTGAAAGACTACCGAGACTAAATATGAAATAAATGCTGAAAGTTAAAAGCAACACAAGATTTATAGTGGTTCGGTACCAAGATACCTACATCCACTCTAAAGGTTCTGCTCCAGGCTTTATTGATTAGTTTGGTTTACAAGTGCATTCATGGCAAATTCCGCTATTAATGATCTTTTGAGCTAAGTTCTTCTAAAAGAAGTAAGAAGTACTGAATGACAATGGAATGTCAGAGATTCTGGTTTTCAACCCCTTTATTGTATTAGGTGGTTCTCTATTTATAGCAAATTTAAGGTTCTTCCATTAGTGCATGTGATTTTTCTTGGATTGATGAACTCGCTTGCTGTGTGCAACTTAGATTTGAACACCTGTCATCATTTGGCTGAGTGCATTTTGACACGGATTGTTGATGTGATGCTTTTATATGTAACTTCTTGAATATCTTCCATCTATCCTGACCGTTGGTCTCGGTCAAGGCAATCTGAGAAATTGATTGTTGATGCTTGCTGAAGTGCTTTTGGTTTTAGCAATTGCTGCCCTCGGTTAAGGTTCTTGCCTTAGCTGAACAATGATCTTGGTCTTGGTCGATGCTTTAGCTCATGCTCTCGGACTATATATTCTCGGATATTGAGTCCGGTGTTTAAGCTCTTGTTGGAAACTAAATAATAGGTCTTAGAATTACAAGCCAAGGAACTTTCCTTTCGAATATTTGCAATTTGTACTTCATATAAATTAGGGTGTAACATCACACACAACAGGGATACTAGCTACCTCATCCTTGTCTCGAGGTTCGATAGCATAAAGAGAAATATTTAGATTCAGATCGACTTCTTTAGGAACAAGAGAAAGTTGATTATTAGAAGATGGATATTTTAGATAGATAATACAATTAGGACAAAGAATAGTAGCTCCATATCTATCGAGCCAATTCAAACCCAAAATCTTGCTGAAACCCAAATACTAAATAATATGCAAATCAGCCAAGAAAGAAAATCCACAAAGAATGATTTCACCATCTTTACAAAATAAGCTGAGAGTTGCAAATCGACCAATTGGATTTGAAATCCTCAAAGATGATAACAAACAAGTCATATCTAAAGAACAAACTTCGGTGAGTTCCTTCACCACAAATGAGTGTGATGCTCCCGCATTGAAGAGTACTTGAATAGAACGATCATGGAATAAAATAGAACCTTCCCGAATAGATGAAGATATACCTTTTTCTTACTTGAACCTCCGGAGGACTCCACAGCATTCATCTTCCCTTTCTACTTAGAAGCTAAGATTGGACAATTAGAAATCTGATGTCCTTCCTTCTTACAATAAAAGCATGCATGTGGTGGAACTGGAATTGCTGTATGAGGCTTAGTACACTCTCTTGCATAATGTCCTTTGACTCCACACCAGTAGCATTCTATTTGCCCTCTTCTAACCCTCAGCATCTGAATACTGCTTCTTTAATTTCTTATTCAAAAACTGCGATGAAAACCTCCCACTCCGCTTCTTTATTTAGAAAGGAAATTCTTCTTCTGTGGAGTAGCTTCATCATTGCTATCCTTCTATGCCTCTTAAACTTTGAAAGCCGTATCCACTAACTTCTTGAAAGTGACATCTAACTGAGGCAAGAGAACCTTTCTCAAAGACTTCCTCATCTCATATACAAGCTTTTGATTCTTCTTCCGGGGTGTATTGATGAGATCTACTTCATACTGGGACAATGCCTCAAACGTCACCACATACTCTGGTACCGAAGAATCACCCTGCTTAAGATATATGAATCTCCGAGCTAAGGCTTCCTTCTCTGCTTCTAGCATAGATTTCATCTCAAACCGAGACCTAAACTCTTCCTAAGATAATGTGGCATCATCGACCTTCATAATAAGCAAATCATACCAATCCAAGTCTCTCTCTTGAAGTTGACTAGATGCAACTTGTACTCGATGCATGTCTGAACGCTCCATGCGAGTGAAAATATTGTCACATGTCTTCAACCATGCCTGAATCTCTATAACTCCTTCAGTCCCCTTAAACTACCTTCCACCTAAATGAGCATATTTGCTGCACATCCGAGCAAAGCCCGACCATGAACTAGAGAGTCTACGGGAGCTGCACTAGAAGATTGAACATTCCTGACCAACTCCATGATCTGTTGGGTAGTCATGAATACTCCCCCTGGATTAAGACCACTAGATGATCCAGACATCAAATGGGTAGTTCTATTGCCAACCATTTCTCACTTCTGCCACATGTGAGATTTAGATGAAAAAAGATTCAAGATTTTATTTATGATATAAGAAAAGAAATCATACAAATACGTCACATAACTACCCTTTAGTAAAATATAATATTTCCTAAAAAGGAAAAAGGAATTAATTCTACACTCACATACAAGAGTCGGGACTCTAAGTCCAACTAGGCTAAAATTTGTGTCTCTTATATTCTATATTATTCTGAAACATAGCTCCGGTACCAAGCTGTAACGCCCTACCATTAGACCAATATTACCCAAGAATGTTGCAAGTAATATTGTCGAGTAATACAGAGAATAAGGCTAGATAGAACGACCATCTGTGTTTATTCCTTTAGGCTAACACTTTCACATTTTACCTTTTAGCCTGAAACAATATATATGTGAAGGGTCTCGGCCCAAAGCAATAGACATGTTGGCTAAAAAATAGAATTAGAAAAATAATATATAATACAGACCATAGAATCAAATAACATAGCGGAAAATATAATATAGACCAAAATAATACATAGTGAGTCAACAAAGTAGGATACTGGCCCCACATAATATACATATAGACTATGAAAAGCCTCTAAAATATACATGATATCAAGAGTCTCTATCTCATATAATAATATACATATCATAAAGTCTGATGTCAAAATGACATGGTAGACACATAATATACACTCCCAAAAGCTAGCTCAAAATCCAAAGTCAACGAGTCCCTGTACCTGCTAAGTCTCGGTCTGTCCCGAGCATTACAAGAAAATAACACTTGGATCAGATTATCAATAAATATCAAAGTGTGAGATCTAAATAATAAAGATATCTAAAGGATATCAATAATAACAGTATATGTCAGTCGATACATAGCATACAAAAGATTCCAACAAACATACATATCACAAAATGTTCACCATGTCACAAAATCATCTCATGCCCCGTAATAACAATCAATTCAAATATGACGAATAACAAATCACAAAAATTACAAAAGCTAACATGAAAGTTGGTTCCCAAAGATAGTAGTGACAGTATGAAAGTACTTTATATATCACTGAAATAAAATATCGCATGAGAGTGTACAAAACAAAAGGACTATCATGAAAGCAAGTCAAAAATCACATGACTGCATACAAGTGAGTAACGAAGCGACTACACAAAGCCAAGTCAATCACAAATAACCAATCCTATAGATATCTTGACCAATCAGGTATTCTTAGTGCGAATTGCTTTCTTCCATGGGGAGACTGATAAGAAAAGCTCTAAGAGTTTAGCCTACTAAACTCCTATAGTCCAAAGGTATCGGATATCCATAACATTTATTCAACTTTAATATCGCACTATTAGGGTGCCACATCTACCAATAAATGGCGCAAATGTTATGATATCGAATATAGCTCGCGGTAAGACTGGTGGTATAGTGATAGAAACTAAAATGAATACCACGACTCGGGGTGCGACCGCCGTAGTCAGGCCGCTAGGGTGAAATACTAGCCTACAAGGTCAAGCTACCAAATGCACTAATGAATATAGTGAATTATAAAAATAACATGCTTCTTGAGATACTATTGATCACAAAGTGTTATAAATTATCAAATAGTAATTACTAATGTAACAATCGTGTGTCCTATAATCACTTGGTATTGCTAAAATATTTCCTATTAGTTAGTAAATTCCACTACCAAAGAGTCTACACAAACAAGTCATATAATTAAACAATAAAGTGATAACTAATGTCCTATAGCCACTTGTTACTACTAAATTGTTTAAGTATGTTTCTCATTTCATAGAAAAAGCAAATAATTTGCTTAAAAGCTAATTTACATGAAAATTCATCAAATAAGCAATTATTAAAAGAAATAATTCTGTGCTTGGATTTTATAAAATGCTCCATCTTTTATAAAACTCAATATTTAAAGATGATAAAGTCAATATGATTTTATAAAAGATTAAAAAGGATTTTTAAAGATATAATATGTTTTACATGCTAATTTAAGGACTTATCTCCTTGAAGACATATTTATAATATATTTATAAAATCATATATATCCACTAATAATTTTTATTTCATATAATCAGAGTATTAAATGAAATTAAATAGTGTGTACAAAGATCAAACTCCTAAAAAAATCAAATAAAACCAAATAAAAACATAAACAAAATCTAGAAAAGAAATTGCAGAAAACACATGACCGGTTGACTGAAAGGTACTCATCAGTTTATTGGTCAAACACCCGGAACAATTCCAAAAAACACACATTTAGTCGACTGGTTGGTTCCATCCACTCGATTGGTCGAATGACTGGAGCAAACTCCAGGCAATCATTTCAATGGTCTTAGGCGATAATTGTTAGAGATTCCGGCCATTAATTCATGATAACTGAAGCACTACTACACTACTAAACTTGTATAAATCAACACATAACACATGGTATTCAACATGCATCAAAATGAAGTGATTTTGGGTACTAAAAATTGTAAAGTTTGCTACTTTTCTAAAATCTGAAGTACTATGAATTCATTTATTGATAGTACTCAAACCAAATCAAAACCCAATCAATAAAAATTCAACATAACAACAAAACAACATACAAATCATGATCTAAAGATAATTTGTAAGAAATTCTCACTTTGTTTCTTAGCTCCTTAGCTTGAACAATACAAAAACTATTGCAGCCTCTTCTCAAACAATCAAAATCCTAAAATAGAAAATTTACAAACAGCACACAAGAGATTACAAACCCAACCAAAATGAAAAATTATGGTTTAAAAAGATGGAATAATGGAAGAAGACGATACCTTGTGTTATTTACACAGAGATACAAAAATGTAGAAGAGGGAAAAAGCTATATCTCATTATTCACGAACTCAATATATACAAAGAGAAGATGGGCTGCCAGATACAACCAAAGCCCAAATTAAAATGAGAAAAACAAAATATAACTAAACAAAATGCAACAGTACTAATATGTAAGACACAAACATGAAAACAACTCAAACAATACTCACAACACTCCCCCTCAAGTTGGAGCATACAAATCATATATGCCCAACTTGCTACATAAGAATTTAATTCTGTTGCCATGCAAAGATTTTGTAAGAAGATCCGCAACCTGATTCTCTGATTTCACATAGCCAGTACATATTATCCCTTGTTGAACTTTCTCCCTTACGTAGTGACAATCCACCTCAATGTGTTTTGTCCTTTCGTGAAACACAGGATTGGAAGAAATGTGTATAGCAGCTTGATTGTCACACCACAACTTCATGGGTAACTCACACTTCATTTCCACTTCATCCATCAAATGTTTAATCCACATTAACTCACACACTGTGTTTGCCATTTCCTTGTATTCTAACTCCGCACTTGATCTTGAAACCACACTTTGTTTCTTACTCTTCCACGACACTAAGTTACCACCCATCATTACACAAAATCCTGAAGTAGATCTCCTATCCAACTTCGAACCAGCCCATTCAGCATCTGCAAATGCTTCGATTCTACTGTGCCCTTGATTTGTATATTCAATACACTGCCCAACAGTACCCTTTAAATAGCATAATATTTGTTTCAAAGCATCCCAGTGATCAACAGTGGGTGAAGACATGAATTGACTGACCATACTAACTGAATAAGCAATATCAGGCCTTGTTATGACTAAGTAATTCAATCTACCCACTAATCTCCTATACTTTTCAGGGTCTTCAAATAATACTCCTTCATTTATCAATGAGGTGTTAACTAACATGGGTGTATTGCAAGGTTTAGCTCCTAATTTCCCAGTTTCTTTCAACAAATCCATAACATATTTCCTCTGTGACAAGTAAATTTTACCATTCATTCTAATCACTTCAATACCCAAGAAATATTTTAACTCCCCTAACTCCTTAGTATGAAACTGAGAATGAATAAATGTTTTGAGAGCAGATATTCCTTTTTCATCATTACCAGTAATGATGATATCATCGACATACACAATTAACAAAATTAGCTTACCTTGTAAACTTCTGTAGAACACTGAATGATCTGCTTTACTCTGTGCTAAACCAAATTTCTCAATGGCTTGACTAAACTTTCCAAACCAAGCTCTCGGGCTTTGCTTCAAACCATAAAGACTTTTCTTCAATCTGCACACCTTCCCATACTCCCCCTGAGCAACAAACCCAGGTGGTTGCTCCATAAAGACCTCCTCAATAAGATCACCATGAAGAAAGGCATTCTTAATATCTAATTGATGAAGTCTCCAGGCATGTTGTGCTGCTAATGATATAAGTATTCTTATTGAAGTTATTTTAGCCACTGGTGAGAATGTCTCTGAGTAGTTAACCCCATATGTCTGAGCATACCCTTTTGCCACTAAGCATGCCTTTAGTCGTTCAAGAGAACCATCTGCTTTCATTTTCACAGAGAAAACCCACTTGCAGCCTATAGCCTTCTTACCTTCTGGTAACTGCACTAGTTCCCATGTATCATTCTGGTCCAATGCATTGATTTCCTCAATCATAGCTTCATACCATCCTTCATTTGATAATGCTTCTTTGACAGTTCTTGGAACTGAAATTGAATCTAGTGTAGTTATGAAAGTAGAAGATTCTAATACTATGTTACTATATGATACAATAGATGAAATTGGGTATGTACATTTTCTTTTCCCTTTTCGCAAAGCAATGGGTAAATTAATGTTTGAATCTGGTACTTGAACACTTTCCAAAACAGGAGTAGGTACAGATGAGGTACTTGGATCCAACACCTCACTCTCATGTTGATCATTATTCAATTTGAATATAGGAGGATATACCAAAAATTGATCATCTTCATCTACTATTTGTTCACCATAACTTTCTTGAACTTGAGGAGTTAATGATGATGAATAAAATGGTTTACTTTCAACAAAACTAACATCCACTGATACAATGTATTTGTGAAGACTAGGACAAAAGCACTTGTATCCTTTTTGAATTCTCGAATAACCAAGAAATATACATTTCAAAGATTTTGGGTCTAATTTTGTTAAATGTGGATTTACATCTCTAACAAAACAAATGCATCCAAACACCCTTGGCTTCACTGGGTAAATTGATTTATTTGGGCATAAAACTTGATACGGTATTTGGTAGTCCAGAATAGTAGAAGGCATTCTATTAATCAGAAAACATGCAGTACTTACTGCTTCAGCCCAGAATCTCTTTGGAACATTCATTTGAAAAAGAAGTGCTCTTGCAGTTTCCAATAAGTGCCTATTTTTCCTCTCAGCTACTCCATTCTGTGCTGCTGTATCCACACATGAAGTCTCATGAATGATGCCATGCCTTTCCAGAAATGAATTAAATTGATTGATTGTATATTCCTTTGCATTGTCACTCCTCAATGTCTTGATTGAAACATTAAATTGATTCTGTATTTCAGCATAAAAAGCACAAAATATAGAAAACAAATCTGATTTATTCTTCATTAGAAATAGCCAAGTTACACGTGAGTAATCATCAACAAACGTGACAAAATATCTGTATCCTTGCTCAGATGTAACTGTTGATGGACCCCAAATATCTGAGTGCACAACTTCAAAAATTGAATTAGACCTTTTATTAATTCTAGGATACAAACTGACACGATGATGCTTTGCATATTGACAAGACTCACAATACAATGTTGATAAAGAACTAAATTGTGGACACAATTTCTTGAATAGGAACAATGACGGATGGCCTAGCTGACAATGCATTTGAAATGCAGATGATGTTATACTTGAACAACCTACAGATTTTGATGGCACATCATCAAGCACATATAAACCTCACATTTCTTCACCTCTACCAATAATCTGTTTGGTTGTCAGGTCCTGAAATACACAGTGGTCAGGGAAAAATGATAGGCTACAATTCAGGTTCTTAGTAATTTGACTCACGGATATCAAATTAAATGATAGGTTAGGCAAATATAACACTGAAGTTGGTGGTAAATTTGAACTTAACCTCAGTTTTCCAGTACCTTGTACATATGCTTGTGAACCATCAGCTAATATAACAGCCTGAGTTGATGATTTATATTGTATATCTGAAATCAAATTACTATTACCTGTCATATGATCAGTCGCTCCAGAATCTATGATCCATTTTGATTGACCTGCAGTGTTGGCAATAGCTGAAACTGATGATGCTGATACTGATTCCTTATTAGTCGATTCTTTCTTCAATAATTCTTGGAACTTCATATATTGACCATAATCTTCTGCTGTCATGAGAACAGATTTCACCTCCTTATTCATTTGTGAGTTTTTATATTGAAGCTTTCTACATTCGAACTTCATATGACCTGGTTTCTTACAATACGTACAAAATTTTCCCTGATTCGAGGATCTAACATCTGGAACATTTGGTCTTGGTAAATTGTAATTTGGCCTTGATGAATTATTCTGACCTTGTATATAACCTCTGTTGTTGCTGATCAAAGCTCCTTCAACTTTAGTACTTGTAGCTTGAGTATGAGCAATATCTGAACGAAGAATTCTGCTAAACACTTCTTGCAGTGAAGAGATATCCGATCCTGATAAGATCTGAGACTTTGCAGACTCAAATTCCAATGGTAAACCTGCCAAGAAGCTCATACATGCCATTTTTTCCCGTTGTTGTTGCTGAATCTTAACATCTTGACTGATTGGTAACAGCATATTGAATTCCTCATAAATTTTCTTGAAATTCATAAAGTAATTCATAAGGGTTTGTTCTTGTTTCTCTGCTCGATAAAATGATTTACACACCTCATACATTTGTGTTAGGTTTCCCTTTCCAGAATACAAGAATTCTAGGTATTCCATTAACTCCTTAACAAATTCACAATGATTAACTAAACCAATTATCTCACTATCAATTGAGTTTCTGATTTGCAGAAATAATCGAGCATCAGATCTGAGCCAAATCAAATCCTTCTCCTCCTTTGAATCTGGCTTTGGTGGATCATCAACTAGATGATTATCTTTATCCATACTTCGAAGGTATAATCGGATCGTCTTACTCTAATTCAAGAAATTCATATTATTCAATTTGTGATCTGTGATTTTGGGCATCAACTGCATCACATCCATCGTAATCTTGTTCTTACTTTCTTCTCCAGATTCTCCCATCTTTACTGATATGAGCTAAATCCCTAATCGATTTGAATTTTGGATTCTCGTTGCTCTGATACCATGTTATTTACACAGAGATACAAAAATGTAGAAGAGGGAAAAAGCTATATCTCATTATTCACGAACTCAGTATATACAAAGAGAAGATGGGCTGCCAGATACAACCAAAGCCCAAATTAAAATGAGAAAAACAAAATATAACTAAACGAAATGCAACAGTACTAATATGTAAGACACAAACATGAAAACAACTCAAACAATACTCACAACACCTTGAATTTTATAGAATTTCTAGGAATTTATATTAATTGATTTTGGAGATTCCTGTTTGATTTTGAACTAAGAACCTAGACTTTCTTCCTCTCTTTTGATTTTCTAAGTTTTGTTCTTACTGATTTCTGAACGTACGACACATAAGGAAAAGAGAAATTCTCTTTATTACTTTACAAATAGGCTTAAACCCAATAAGAAATAATTACCATTCTTTATAAATAAAACAAGGCCTAATTCCTATTATATTTACTGAAAGCCTTTTATTACATTTAAAAGATTTAAACCCTTTTTTAACTATGAACTTGAGACTAGAACCAACATTACAAAATTCTAAAATTCACTCTTTTTAATTTAGAAACTAACTTAAATACTAGTTAAATTTTTATTTCTCATATTTGAAATAAAATCCAAATAATGGTTTAAAAAGAGATGTCAACACCTATTATATTATACAAATGGTTTACAGTCAAAACTCTACCTTTTCTTATCAAAATAATTTCATTTAAGAAGATAATATAAATATTTTCCAATTCTTCATTAATTTAGAGCTTAAACTTTCTACAATAATTTATTCTATAATTTACTTTATTTTAATTAATTAAAATTCTGAATTCCTGTAATTATTTCTAGAATAATTATTATGAAATTCTAATCAAGGTATTTAATAATTTGAGTTGTTGCACACCCTATGTCCATGTTGCTGCCATAATTTTACCCCACCATGATAGGTCTAAAACCCATTTAAGCCCAAGGAAAATAATATTTAATTAAATCCAATTTAGTCACTTATCGATATTACATATCGATTGATATATTTATAACTATTACAAATATATTTAATAATATTTATTCCTCAAATCATAATCGAAATTTTATGATTGATATTTTATAAATATTAATTGATTTATAACAATTATAAACTAGTTAAATCGTTTGGTCAAAGGAGAATTCATCGTTTCGGTTGTGTGACTTATCAGGTGTAAATTTGGTCAGCGATTAATATCGAACTATTCGAATATTAATGTTCATATGTCACTTAGCAGATGAAGTGACATTTTGAACAAATTTATTGCTTACTTAGTTTCGGTAAAATCCAATTTTACTTTGTTAAGCTTACCCGGTTGTGAATTTTATTCACACCAATTCTCTTCGTCAAAACAATATCAGTTTGAATTTATGGAATTTGGTAATGGTTAAAATTCCAATATCGTTTATATTCAACCCTATAGTCCAAACACAAAGTCCTTGGTTCAATGATAATAATAATTATTAACTGTTTTGCTTTGACCAAATTTTTTGACTTTGAGTTGACTTGAGTTGGCCTGATACTAACCCTATATAACTAAGGGGAGGGATCTTCTCTTGAATAGTATTTCACTTCCAATACTTCCAGTCGATCCATTATAGTCACTCGATGGTTGTCGTGCCATGATTTGACTATAATCAAAGCAAAGCTTTCATATTGAAGATCGACAACATTCTCAAGTTGAGAGAATAGTGTAAATCGGTCACATCGACATTTTCTGTTTAACTTTAGTTATATTAACTAACAGAAAACTATCGAGTGAGTTGTTTCATAGTTATCCAATAACTATTAGAACATAACTCCTAGGTGCCCCCAATAGTCATGAGTAATACATTCCCCAATATTTGGAGAGCGTTACGTTCTCTAGTCTCAATGGGTACATCGATATCCAATCTCAATGCATCTTGGCTAGGAATATTTAAAATTGTATATATGTTTTCATTGTGATAAACTACTCATGGTAACAATACCTTGTAACTACTATCACAAAGCATTCAATTTATAGATTTTCTATTAAACATACTTTTGATTAGATTAATTAGTTAATATAACACATTATATCAAGTATATAATAGAAAGAAAACACCATTTATTTCAAATAAGATTGCTTATCTAGTTAGATATATGTAATAAATTAGATAACTGCCACTAAGGCATACCCCTAACTCTATCAGGCCATGCATTTGTTTATTAATCGATCTTCTTGAAAAGAGTCGTAAGGATGAAGTGGCTTGTTTATTTTATTAAAATATAGGACATTTCAAAACGTTGGTGGTCTTATAAGATGGCATAAACATCCGGTCATAACTGTGACTTTACAATAAGTAACTTTACATATAATAAACCTGGAGGTGCTTTGATTACCAATTACGTGGGACATTGTTTCCATCCACATAAGTAAGGCAATAGGCTCCATTGGCTAACACAGTGCTGATAATATGAGCCCTTCCCAATCGTGCCACATATGCCTTTAGTCAGATTCTTTGTATTTCTAAAATCACATTGTAAAACTAAGTCGTTTATGGAAAATAGGCACAGTTTTACCATCACATTGTAGTGCTTCACCAACTTTCATTTGGAAACTTCAATTTGGAGCTCTGCCTCCACTCTTCTTCCATTAAGGGAGTTGAGCCTTAGTCATAGTAGTTCTTCATTTTGCTCAGATTCACGAGTGAGGCTCGTTGATGAGGGGATATCCACTTCGACTGGTAGCATTTCTTCATACCTATAAGCCTGTTAGAAAGGGAGTGCCTTATTAAGGTTTGGCTTAAGGTCAAATATGACCATAGTATAAATGGAAGATCTTTGGCCCCAGTTTCCTTTAGCCTTGATGAGGCGCTTCTTAAGTGTTGATTTGATGGTTTTTTCATCGCTTCTACTTGTCCTTTTATTAGATGGTGGGTGATGGACGAGAAACACTTCTTTATACTAGATGGTGGGTGATGGACAAAAAGCATATCTTTATCTCGTTCCTTTTACATAATCCAAGGAAGTTTCGAATTCAAACCGATGTCATTGTCAGAGATGATTTTCTTCGAAAGTCCAAAACGACATATAATGTTTTTGAATCTTAGTTACAATGACCCCGATGAAGGGCTCCACTATTACCCACTTAAAGAAGTAGTCAATGGCTAAGATGATGTGGTTATATCCTTCCTTAGAATTAGGGAGCTTTCCAATCAAATTGATCCCCCCGTGTTTAAGGGCCATGGGATCTCATAGTGGTTAATAAGCTGGGGGAGGCTGTCGAAATCTTTGCGAACTGTTAGCACCGTCCATTTCCTAATATAATCCATAGAGTCCTTAATCACTGTCGATCAATAATTTCCTTATCGAGTAGTCTTTTTGGTCAAGCTTTCTTCGTCGGCATGATCCCTATAGAAGTCGTCGTTCAGATCTTTGAGCATATGGTCGACTTCTTCTTTGGTGACATAACATTGAAGTGGAGTGGAATAGCCCTTTTAATACCGCTTGCCATCCATGATTATATAGTGATGGTGCCCGATAAAGAATTTTCCGAGCTTCCTTCAGCTCTTCAGGCCTCCTAGCTCACCAAATACTTCGAGTAAGGTCATAAGTTCTTTAGCTCATTATCAATTTCCTTGGCGGTTCCCCCACTTCAAAATATGGGGCGGACCGCACCTCCAGTAGAACCCAAGGGTTGCTTTCTTCTATGGTGCTTGAAGTTTTGGCCAGTTTGGCCAGTTGATCGACCATGGCATTTTTATCTCGAGGTATCTAATTTAGCTTAAAGTCGGAGAAAGTGTTATGCACTTTTTTGCTTTTGCAACATATAAGGCAAGTGTATTGGCCTTGAATTGATAGAGCTCACCAATTTAATTAACGACCATTTAGGAGTTACTATAAACATGGATTGACTTGATCTTGATTTCTTTTTCCATCCTAAGATAGGCCAGGAAGGCTTTGTAATTAGCTTCATTATAGGTTGCTTTAAAATATAAACTAACCACAAAGTAGAGGTCTGTCCATTGGCGGTGACGTGGACTACGTCGGCCCTTTCCCCCTTTTGATTTGATGCTCCATCGATATACAACTACCACAAGCACTGGCTAGGGATCATTTCCTCCTCGTTGTTGTCTAGGCTAGAGCATTCTACGATGAAGTCGGCCAGAACTTGGCCCTTGAGGTATAGAGTTGGAAGGTGATATTCTGTTGCCTAAGTTCTACCACCCACTGCAGGAGGCAGCCCGCTATGCTATATTAGCTCAACACTTGTTTCAGAGGTCGGTTGGTGAGATTTTTAAGGGTTGTGCTTGGAAGTAGGGGCGGAGTTTGTAGGCCGCCATTAGAAGACAAAAAACCAACTTATCCAATCTCGAATATCTTATTTCTGAGCCCAATAACCTTTTGCTAATATAGTATATGGATCATTGAGTTTTCTGTTACCAAGGCAGTGCCAATTGCATCGTCAGTGACTGTGAGGAAAAGGTTGAGATCCTCCCCATCAACTGGCTTGGAAAGGAAAGGGGTGTTATGTAACATCCCCTTACTTGGAGGCCCACAACTAACGGCTACGGTGTTGCAGTTATCCATAGTTATTAATCCTCGACGACCAAATATGGCGATATTAGATACATTGATACACAGAAACACAAGAATATGGAAAAAAATTAAACAGCAAAAAAATTCCACATTCCATTTCAAAATATTCTAAACTGATTACATAATCCCAGTTCGTAGACCATGTTCAGATAACATATAATTGTTATAAAATACACCAAGAGCGACATATGAAGATGCCCCCTTGGTTGATCAGAGTATATAATAAGGCAAGAAAACAAATTTTCCTTTATAATCAAAACACGTAGCGAAAATAGAAGAACTCTAATAACAAGCTTTCCTCCTGCACGTCCTCAAAAGCTTTATTCATCTAAAAGAACACCTAGAAACCTTAACTCTCAACCTACTCAAAATCAATTGAGTATCCGAGAGTTTAAGGGGAAACAAAAACTTCGATTCAGATATAAAGCTGGTATGAATAATAATTTACCACCTCAAGCCATTTAGATATTTAGTGAGACCACGCCGCTTAGCAGAATGGATTTTCCCCTCACTAGTATCCTAAAACATTTATAAAACCATATACTGTGCTCCTGCATCCACAATGGTTAAAACATAGTATTTCAAAACATTATGATGATATGCAAAATAAGTAAATCAAATCTGGATTAACCATCCCCATTCATTCTGACTATCTGTCTCAATTATAGTTTAAGGGTCACTATTAACCTGTTAATTATTTATGGACCATATGTCCGATTTCATAGTTTTTATGGGATCACTAAGAACCTATTGGTAACTCCAATATCTTTTCCCTTATCCTGGTTTTCATAGGCTAACTAGGAACCTATTGACTAACTATCAACATTTTAATCCGGATATTGTTTTCATGGGCTAACTATAAACCTATTGACCCCTGCCAATATCAATCATAGTTTTCATGGGTTGACTATGAACCTATTGGTCCCTACCAATACCTATAGTTAAACACGGTTTTTATGGGCTTACTGTGAACCTATTGGCCCCTGCCAATATCTTTAATTTAGATTTTAATATTTCTTAAATTATATTCACTACTGGGTCAACCTAGCAGGTTATTCTTCCCTTCCCCAAAATACTATTATGGGTTAATAACAATGTGAATAAGTATATGAAGAAGTATTCATAACAACAAATAATACCATCACCTATGGTTCATCATCTTCCTTATATATATCCCGATTAAACCCTTTAACCTTTATAATCATTGAAAACCTCTTCATTTGAAAACCCTTTTTGTTTACTTATGCCATGGTTATTCATTTAAATTGAGATTGGGTTTATGTTTTGAAATCTTAAAACATCTCTTTCGAAACCTCTGGATGACTTTCGTCGAAAGCATAAACTTCTTTTCAAAACATATAAACATACCTTTCAATGGTATCAAAATGTTCTTTAAAACATAACTTCGAAACAAATAAAAGTACCCTTTCGAAAGCATTGGGTTTGCTCTTTAAAAACATCATTTGGGTCAAAATGGTTATATATGAACGTATCTCTTTCGAAACCAATTATAAAATTGTTTTGGGGAAAAAGTTGATGGTGTTGGAACCATCTAGTCGAAAGCAATAACCTTTTAGATTAAAACTTTGAAGGAAGAGTCGAAACCCCTTTCGACTCCATTGCCTTCGAAACCCTTACCCCTTTCGAAAGCATTTAGGAAGTGGCTTAACTTAGGTTAAAAAAGATATAATCTTTCGAAAGCATTGATGGCTTCAATACACTCAGAAGGAAAATAGCTGCTGAGTTTCGACTGGGTCGGAACCAATCTTTTCGAAAGCTCTTATTTAAAGAAAAAGGTACCCCATCGAAAGCTATACTTCAACATAATAAAGCAACCTTTCCAAAAAGCTATTTGTATAAACCTTTTCGAAAGCACATGTTTCGACTATGTCGAAAGCTTTAAGTAAAACAAAGTAAGAACTTAGCTTTTGGAAATAGAATATGGTTTCGACCCTAACGAAAGCATTACTTTCGACACTGTACCTTCTGCTACTCTCTAATTCACTTCGTACCAATACCTTTGATACCATGTGCATTGGTTTCGACTATGTGCATTTCGACTAGGATGGTTTCGGTTGAGATAGAGTGTAGGTAAAGGAGTCGAAGGGTACTTCCAAAATAGGCAGAATTTCCTTTTTTTTGAAAACGCTGATTTATAGCTAAAATGGCCATTATTTTATAACTAACCTGCCTGTTGTAACTCCTTGATTGGTTACTTTAAAACTTTTCAAATGCTTTACCATTAAACTGCCGCATTTATCAAATATAAATCTAAATAAATTTAAACGGTTAAGCCCTTCCATTTACAAAACCAGTATTTGCAGATAAGTCCTTCTCTTGAAATAATTTATTTTCCCTAGTAAATCAATTGGGAAAAATCTCCAAAAATCACAAAAATTCAATTTTTATCAAATAATCAAACATATTAAAATTTCAGACCTAATTTCTTTCTGAAATACTTGAAATAAATTTTAAACCCAATTACATCATATTTTCCTTTAGAAATTCATAATAAATTTTCTATAGCTTGGAAAATTCTAAAAATTAAAACCCATCTCCAAAATCATGTTTTATTTGACATAAATTTTTTCCATTACATTCTAAAATCATAGACTCTCGGTTTTGCATCAAAACCGTGCAAATTCATATGTGAATGAATTAAAATAAATCAAACATAATATAGTTCAAGCATACCATCATCCATATCATCATAAAAACGAATTTAATCATAAATCCAGAAACATATAATCATAGAATAAAATAGAGATGGTATGAAATTATTATTCACCTTAGGTATGATAAGGAATTTGAGATTCGTTGTTGATTAATCCTTCCTAGCTTTGATCCTTAGCCTTAGATTGTAATTTTCCTCTTTGACAATGGCCGGCTCTTTAGGGTTTTTGCGTTTAATTTTGTTTTGAGAAAAATGAACGTGAATAGACAAGAATGAGAAGTGTATAGCCGTGTATAATGAAGTGGATATTTTACTAATATGCCCATGTGTACCTTAATTAACTAATAACCCAATTAAAGCCCATTTACTTTATTAATAAGCACGGCCCTATATATGGTTTATTCAAATCTCAATCCCCTTATCATCATTATTCTATTTAATTTATCTAATTAAATTTCCTGAATAATGTTATAAAAAAATCAGGGGTGTTACAAGCTCCCCCCTTTAAAGAATTTCATCCTCGAAATTCAGTAAGGACTAAATACTGAACATAGCAATCATCTGTAACAACTCCTAACAACCATACTAGTCTAACTGACTAGCAACTATCTATATAAATCTAATATAGACATACCCTCAAAGCAGATTAGGATAAGTATCTCTAATCATGTCCTCTGTCTCCCAAGTATAGTCCTTCTCGTTGTCGCTCCACTGAACTTTCACCAAACCGACTGTCTTATTCCTTAAGCTTTTCTCATCTCTAGCTGCAACCTGAACTGGTTGTCTAAAAAAAGTCAAATTAGGCTTTACTACTAAGTCTTCCAACCCTGTCATAGGAATAGTAGTCTCTGGATCATGCACATACTTACGAAGATGAGACACATGAAATACATTATGGACACCTGCCATACTGCTTGACAACTCTGCTTTGTATGCGAGCTTTCCAATCCTCTCTATAATCTAGAATAGACCTACATTTCTTGGGGATAACTTCCCTGACTTTCCAAATCGTATCACACCCTCCATTGATGATACCTTAATGAACCTTATCCCCAACTGAGAATTCTAGGTCCTTACGCCTCTTATCTGCGTAACTCTTCTGTCTAGACAGAGCTTCCTTCATCCTTCCTCGGATTAACTCAATCTTCTCTGACGCCTCTCTGACCAAATCTGGACCAAAGACTAGTCTATCTCCAGTCTCCAACCAACATGCTGGTGATTTGCATGGTCTTCCATATAAAGCCTCAAAAGGCTCCATTCCTATACTAGTCCGATAACTATTATTATAGGAAAACTCAACCAAATGTAGGTGATCCTCCCAAGATCCACCAAAGTCCAATACACAAGCTCTCAGCAGATCCTCGAGTACTTTGTTGACTCTCTCTGTATGCCCATCTGTCTGAGGGTGATACGCAGTACTCATATTAAGTTTGGTACCTATCATTTCCTGTAGACCCTACCAGAATTCACTAGTGAACAAAGCATCTCCGTCACTGACTATACTACTAGGAACTCCATGTAGTCTAATTATGTTCTTCAGGAATAACTTAGCTAAAACAGGTGTCGTCCTGGTTGACCTAACTAGAATGAAATAAGCACTCTTGGTCAGTCTCGTGAGTGGAGCAAAGGAGGAGTTCTACTATGGATAAATGGAAATAATAGAATGACGATAGGTTTAGGGATGTGTGTGAAGGGGTTGTTAACACTCGAAGGTTTCTAAGGGGTACTTGTACATCGGGGGTATCTGGGGATACCCCCTAGATTTATGAGGGATCTTGATTCTTATATGGATGGATTACCTTAGACCTTATGTAGATGGTTTATTCCATGATGGTATAGAGCGGTAGGAAACAAGTACCGAAAAACCAAGACTTTTCCATTGGTCCTTGGCTTATATGGATGTCGTTAGAGCCGTCTTATATCCAAAGCACATTGAGTGACATTGAGTAATTGATTGATAGATGCTATGGTTGCTTTATTGTTTTCTATCACTCTAGATATGTCACATGATGTGGATACTGTGGATGTGGGTACCTAGACACCCAACATTGTACTTAGGATGTAGTATACCTTTATGTTGGTAGTGGAGTGGCATATTATAGATTTTATATGCTAACTCTTTGGATGTAGGGATGGGTCAAGTATGACTCTTGTACCTTTTGTTTCTTATTAGATCGATTTGTATAATATTTTGAGGTTTTTTATAGCTCATATCAGACTGTTGGCTGACTCGAGGTTTTTTTGCTTTTCTTCTTATTATTTTGGGTACTCTTAAATGATCAGACTAGATAGCAAATTTAGGTGGTATGCGGTGGCTATGTAGAGGACGAGCATGATGGGGCTTTCTTGTTTCTATATGAGCTTACTTATGCTTATTCCAATATACGACACTATGGAGCCTAAACAGTGTCTACTATATTATGAGACAGTTTACTTGAGTTTATTTCCGTTTGTATAAATTCTATTGATCCGTGCTATGATATTTGGTTCATTTAGTTATTGATGTCTCTCATATTTTATATATGTGATGACTATTATATTTTATTTGATGCACAGTGAGATATTCAACAAGTTCTATAATGCTTGACTTTGTTTTCAACTCTTGACAATAGTCCTACATTGGCCGGGTACTACAGCAGTGCACTTATATATGCATATTGGGTGTCAGAGTTGTAGGACGTTCGTCATAGTATGCTCTGATACCAAACGTGAGGGGATGATAATAAATGTGATAACTGAATCTATACTACACCAAAATAGATCTTAAGGCTATTTTACACTAGAAGGAGGGTTGAGTATTTTAACTTTTTAACATATAATTGTAGATTTCAAATTTTATCATAGCAAATCCAAACATAAGTAAATAGTATAATCACAGAACAATCGGAGAACAATAAGTAAATGCAGTAAAAACAAAGGTAAACAAGACACCAAGAATTTTATGCTGATTCAGATTCACAATCCTACATCCAGTCCTATACCCGTACAAAATTTCACTAATCATGTCTTGACTTTAAACCATGCGGCAAGAACACCCTTTACACATCTTAACTTTGACTCAGGCGGCAAGAAACACCCAGTGGAATTTGACTTGGAAAACGGTGTAACAACATGATTCTTGCATCATTGTGATGTTTTAATGTTTCTAATATGGACTTAAAAATGTTTTTAATTGGATTGATGATATCATGTATTTATTTTGGATAAACATGCGACGAGTCGCAAGACTTTTGATCACATATCAATACGTTGATACATTATTATTACACTAGTTATGTTCACTATTTTTAATATATTTCAATTATACACACACATACATATACATACACACATACATATATTATATACATACATACATACATATATGTGTGTGCGCGCGCGCGCTTTTAGATGAATTACCAAATTTTATTTACATAAATTAACTGTAGGTTACATAAAAAATTCACTCTCCGTTCTCGACACATGGAGTACAACCTTTCAAAAGTTGGTTGGAACCTTTCGTCTGGTATAATTTATGACGTAAGCTATACCTTTGTGGTTAACTGACAAGGCCACGACTCTTCAAATTAAAGAGTTCAATCACATGTCAGCACCGTTCACCACTTAAGTCCAACTTTACAGGTCTTAAGTCGAACTCACGAAGTTTGAAATTTGTTGTCTAATTGTATATTTGTCTTGTAATTTTTTTTGATTTTAAGTTGGATATTTGCTTTTTAATTGTAAAAATAATTAACATCTATTGTATTATATATTAGATACTTCAAAATGTTTCTAAAAAATTAAAATTTATTTAATAATACTAAAAAATACTACAAGTTAAAATGAAATTTATTAAGTACTATTTTTTAACTAAAATTTATTAATCATTGAGTAAAATTTATAAATCATTATCCATTGATTATTAATTAAAATTTATTAAATATGAATTTTTAACTAAAACTAAATATATTAGTTATTAATTATTATTGATAAAATAAAATTTACAAATCGCTAATTAAATTAATAAAATAGATAGCAAAATCTCACGTTTAAACCCGGCTCCAACAATTGGAACAATTTTTTAATAAACCTATAATTTGGTAAGTTGATTACCAAACGTCTTTTTATAATATATACTTTATATATTTTCACAACATTATACATTATTACAACCTTTTCTTTATTATTTATTGTTTTGTGCAATTTTCCAGTTATCCTATAATGAAATATTGCATTTAATTTACTTGTACATTTATTTAAAATTTCACAAAAGCCTCAATTTTCATGCTAAACGGTAAAAACGTTCCATTTTGCCTTTTCATTCTCGAAGAATTCGCTACAACCCATTAGAAGTAGAATCCTGCTACCGCCAGAACCTTCTACACCTTTCAAGTTCACCTATCCATGCGATTTTCTCGGCCAATTACGTCATCCACGACGTCACCGTCTAGTCTATATAACCGGCGCCAATCCTCTATCCACTGAAGTCCACATTCAAAAAGATTCAAAGATTACAGCAACCAAATCTCAATCAACAATGGCCGCCGAAAAGGGAATCATTCTTCTCGATTTCTGGGTCAGCCCATTCGGCCAAAGGTGCCGAATCGCCCTCGCAGAAAAAGGAATCGAGTACGAGTACCGTGAAGAAAACCTGGCTGATAAAAGCCCTCTTCTTCTCAAATCCAACCCTATATACAAAAAGATCCCCGTTCTGATCCACGACGGAAAACCAATTTGCGAATCTCTCATAATCGTTCAGTACATCGATGAAGTTTGGAGTCAAAATGCAAAATTGGTGCCTGAAGATGCATACGCTCGATCTCAAGCTCGATTTTGGGCTGATTTCATCGACAAGAAGGTATAGTGTTTTGCATTGTTTACTTGATTTCAGCAAGCAATGTTGAAATACTGATTGCTGTTTAATTTTTGTTGTTTCTAGATATATGATTGTGGAACCAGACTGTGGAAGCTGAAAGGAGAAGGGCAGGAAGAAGCGAAGAAGGAGTTCATAGACATACTGAAAACCCTAGAAAAGGAGCTCGGAGACAAGAAATTCTTCAACGGTGATACGTTTGGATACGTTGATATTGCCCTTGTGCCATTTACTGCATGGTTTTACACATATGAGACGTCCGCAAACTTCAGTATAGAGAAGGAAGTTCCGAAATTGGTGGAGTGGGGAAAGAGATGCATGGAGAGGGAAAGTGTTGCAAAATCTCTTCACGATCCTAAGAAGGTGTACGAGTTTGTGTGCATGTTGAAGAAGAAATTTGGCATCGAGTGAAGTGTCTGTGAAATGTGATCGCAGACTTTAATTAAAAAGTCCAGGTCCTGTTTAGGTATGGGTCTTTATTTTGGTCTATTCTCTATGTTTTTGAGCTGTTGTTTGATGGGATAATCATCTATACATGTATCATTATCATGTATGAATAAAATGTTTTGATTGTGTGCTATTCTGTATTGTCTTTTAATTAATAGATCAAATCATTTTACATAAGCAAATTAGCTTGAAACCAATTCCCATCTATATGAACTTCCTTTGTTGTAATGCAACAAAATCAGATGGTTCTTTGTAAACTTGTCGATGGAGGAGAAGTCCATTGATTTAATTTTAGTTACGGTCAATTCAAAATACATGCTTGTGATAAAGTTGAAGCTGGTTAAAAGAACGAACCACGCCCAAATTTGAACTCACTGACTTCCAGTGTCAAATAAAATCCAGCTGACCGTATGTTCCGGTAAACGAATAAGTTCAATTAAAATTATGACATTCAAATTCTGCCATCAATGCTCTCCTTACTAACGTCGTCGTCGCTGAGTGCTTTTATAAAGTTTCTTAAAACTTTGACCAAAATGCATCCAAAAGAACTGGACATAATGATTCAGTAAAAGCTTTGACCAAATTAATAACTCACGGTTGATGCATTGGTTTGGGCCGGTTGACGCGACCGTCTTGAACCAAGTGGTCGACCGATGGACATGTATCGGCTAGGGTTGCCCTAGTCCGAACTGCCCGGATTTAATGATATTAAATCAATGGTCGGTATTCATTCCTGCTGCTATAAATAGGGTGTCAATCCCAAATCATAATTCCTTAGCAGCAGTACGTTAAATAGGGTGTTAATCCCAGATCATAATTCCTTAGCAACAGTAGTCCAAACTCTGTCTTTTTTTCAAATCTATGTCTCCTCTAGAAAAATTTCCGAAATAAAATTAAAATAAATTGAAGACAAATTTAAGCAAGAAGGAGAAATTAACTAGTGGAAAAGAAGGCGATTCAACACGAATTAAAGAAGGAAAAAACTAGTAAGATGTGAGCAAGTTGATTAATAAAATATGAGGATTAACAAGTAATTTGATATATATACATGTGTATATATATGTATATGTATATGTATATGTATATATGTATGATCTGGGATCTTATCTGATTTGAATCTAAAATGAATAGTTAGTTTAATTCGAAGGTTATTTTAATTGCAATTATATGGAGATAAAGGTTAATTTGATGATGATTAAAATCTGAGGTGAACTTAATTAATAATTGCAAGTATACTAGTATAACCGCACGATGGTGGGAAAACCGACCGTTGGATTATATAATTCTAAAAGAAAAATATTTATTGCGAGTCTTTAGCTTTGACAAGATTGGCAGACAGGTTGATGGCATGACGACGAAGATGAATAATGAGAAATATAGGGTTTATAGCAGATGGGTTTAAAAAGAGAAATGTCGGGAGAAAGTTGGATCTGGAGAAACAGAATTAGATTTGGGGATAGATATTTTGAAGCACAGATGCGAAATAAATTAGGGATTTGAATTTGAATAAAGAGAATTGCAGAGGAAACGTAAAATATTAGAGGAGAGGACACGGTCTAGAGGATAAAATTTAGGGGAGAAGAAAACAGGGGAAAAGAATAACAAAACATGGGGAATGTTTTTTTGGCTTCAGAAAAATTGATTTTGCCTAGTAGAAGTAGGCAAACCTCCCTACGGTCGGTTTGATAAAAATAGATTGTTTTGAAGTAATATTGAGATATGATTTAAATTGGTTTAACTTGATTTAATATGATGCACCTTTTATTCAATTTGAATTGAATTTAAGATTAAATGTATAAACCCTATTGATTTCACCCTGAACTGATTTTGGATATACATACGTGATTTTAAAATACATTTGTCAAGTTAAAACCGTACAAATGAGATTATAGATTAAACACGAAAGCCACTGGAATTACATGTAGAATTGTAGACTTAAAAAGATATGTGAAATGTTTAGAAACGGAACTTGAGAACATTGGAGATTGTAGATTATCAAAGTAGGTTCATGTGATTAACAAAGAACAATAAAAGGAGAGTACGATTATCAACATATAACAGCACAAACAGAGTAAAATAATAATAAATAAACAACTCCGACTAGTCGACAAGCTCATTGGAGCCGGTCGACAGCAAGCGGTTGACTGCTCTAATGGCCAGCAGTATACCGGTTGTCGATTTATAGACGCAACCTGAACCTCGGCCTAAGGCCGAGGTTATAAGTTTATGTATATATTATATACATGGATGTTGGTATAAGTAGGGGAAAATTACTTCCTTAAGTTTATGATTTTAGGACATTGCGGGATTGAATAATTGTGTATGTTGGCAATGAGGTCTTAGACACTATTTATTCGGTGTGGTCCATATTCAACTGGGAGCGATTTTATTGCAAATTGCACTTACAGGAGGTTCTACGGTGTACGCAGCACGCTGATGATGATGCTTGGAGAAATGTGTGGTACGACACTAACGGGATTTTCCTTGGTATGCACTGCAATGAGGACGTGATATTGTGTTGTTGATGAACACACGGCTTTGTGCAATAAAAGGCATTACATTACCATTGAAAGTGGTCACGAATGCAGCGGACCCTAAGACGGCTTTGGCACGATTCGGCATTGCGAGCTCCACCTCAATGCGTAAGATACGATGCATGTAGTCGTTATTTGGGAATGTAGTCCCAAGGTTGATGTTGTAGGTGATCCTATGTTGGAACAGTTCCAGTAGTTATTAGTTGATCCAGGGTTGTTTTGGGGTTTGATTAGTTGTTCGATCAAGCATAAACCTTCACAACATGTTGGTGTATGTGTATTTAGAGCTATAATTCCTTAAGTTAATGAAATCAACCTTAGTAAGTAGTTCAAAACCATGAGTAGGACTCCTTGGGTCACACTGATTATAAATGAAGCAAATTGCATGTGATCACCATATGTTTAGTGATACAACTCATTCACGGGACTTTTGTTTGACCCATTCCTTTCGTTACCTCCCCCCCCAACTACATGAAGACAGGGTAGTAGTTGATTTGGCATAATGCGTTGAGAAAGTAGCTAAGCGGTGGTGTTCTATTATTCTTCATTGTTCCTCGTATAACTAATTATTGTTTCAAATGTCTATCAAGCTTTGTATTATACTTTGGAAACATTGTATTTGAACTAAGTATTTTTGAAAATTGTTTTTCTAAAATATTTATTTTCAGTACTTATATTTTAATTATTTTCTATATGAGATCTGAAAGTGTAGAATATTTTAGATAATATCTTAGTCTCTATAATGTTTTAAAAACCAACAGCTTGTACTTCTTGGCACGACGCAAGACCCGAAAGTTACCCTAGGCTTTGGTTCTGGTGTGTCCGAAGGTGTATGGGTTGTTACATGTGGTATCGGAGCTTAGGTTTAGGGTTCCTTAGGGATTAGGTACGTATTGAGAGAACGTACTTGTGTATTTTGAAAAGGTTTTTCAAATTCCAAAGGGTATCAAATATATATATATGTGTGTGTGTGTGAAGTTTTTCAAAGGTTTTACACATATAAAAGTATAACACAAAAAACGTATTCGCTCTACTCTTATTTAATACTATTTACGGGAAAATTGCTAATAATTCCTAGTCACGGATAGTGAGAATGAGCCATTTTGTTGGGAATGACTCGGAGAAGGCAGCTAAAATTTCAAACGTGAATATCTATATATGGTTCTGCCGGTATCTACAAGCGAGGAGAAAAGCTGAGCCTAGTCCAACGTAGGAAGTGTATTTGTAATTTTCTAGCATGTATATTTACTAATACACAACACTCCATGTATATTTATTAATACACCACTCTTCACATTTATTATGAATTACTCCATAAAGGAATGCTAATAGAGGTTTCCTATATTAACGGACAGTAGCAAGTAAATTATGGATTTAAGAATGTTTGGAAGGAGACTAGCACCATTGGGCCCATATAATAAAAGTGTGATGTGATAAGGCGTAAAAGGATCATGAAAGAAGGGCTTCACAAACTTAGAGCAAATCTCCCCAGTTAAAGTGGAAATCCTATTCTTATATCGGTGGTAGTTGTAAAGACTCCATTTGATCGAAATTTATAGCTGGAATGTTTCTGTATTGGAGTTGGACATTGTATTGGAAATAAACTTAAGTTAACCATCTATTTTGAAATGGTACTTAGATACAACAAATCACATATCACATGTCAATATATGTTCGAATCACACTACGCAAGTTTCGAACTTGTGACCTCTCGCACCAGAGTCGAAGCACTTAACCGCTGGGACAATGGTGCTTGTCAAATTAACCATCTTTGAATAAGAGGGACAGAAACCCTATAAGCATTATTAGGTTTATTGGATTTGTGCAAATTTGGTTGCTTTTATTTACTCCAGTTTAGGTAATAAATCTGTGGAAATGTTTTCTAAAAATTAGAAACGGTAGATGCCTGATATTTTTTTAAGAAAAAAAAGTTGGGTTATGGTTTTCTATGAAATGAGCGGACAAACTTTATGAAATTTATTTAAAAAGTAGAATTAAAAGAATTTGACAAAAAGCAATTTTTAATAACTGCTTTAAAGCTTTTGTTTTTTAGGGCACATTGTTGCACTTACCCTTGATGTGTACCTTGCTTTTGTAATGAAACTTTTGAAAGGAAAATTGAGAAGTATGTAAAACCCAACTTTTGGATCTCTTTTAGTTGGGTATTCGGGAGTCAAAAACTCGTTAATTTTAAGTTTATAAATAAGAAATGGTCAGTGTTTGAAAATGTCTTTTCTAAATATTTCTATCGCACTTGATGACAAAAATAATAGTAAGTTAAAATATCAAATTTTCTTTTAAAATACACTTTTGTGAATTTTTTTTGGAAACAGGTACTTTATTAACACAGAAAAAGCATATATTTCCATGATATGCCTCGTTAAAACCTGATAATCCCCCTAACCTCGATGGGTGCCTTACCAGAGAAAAGAGTACATATCATGTCCATATAATAACAGTACAACAGTAACATAAGACCGTTGTCCAAGTTGTCAAGTAGATGGAGGAGTAAAAACATAGATAACACACTCAAAACCATCCACGGGTGACAACTTGGAACAACACAACAATAAAGAAAAATAGGAAACAAGAAAATACAAGACACGTGTTATCACACAAAACATCAAACAGGGAACGAGACATGAGGAGACACAACACTAACAACATCGAAGAGGTGAGAGAACCATCTTCAAATTACTATACTAAAATCAGATCTAAAAGAGGAGAAGCGGCCAAAACTCAAAAATGGTGGCAACAAAAACCAGAAATCTTCCTTCAAAGAAAGGAAGATTAAGCACCAGAACGGGGATAGAACCAACTGCAGATTCATGGTGGTCGAAAGCTCTGATTATGATCAACCGCTATCCCGAAGTTTAGTAAGCTAAGTTTACATTCTCTGCTTCATTTCTTGTAATCTAATTTACTTTGTATTAATTGAGTGCAATCTTGAACTGTAAGCATGGCTCTGACTTGAATTGGTAGTTCTATACCTTTAAAGATTCTTGTGTTGCGTTCGCACAGATATGCCATATAAGTGTAGTAAACACAATATTCTTGAAGCTATTTAGAAATTGATCGCATGTCTGATTTTGAATCAAAAGTTGTAGTATTTGGTTGATTTCGCATGAATTTCCATTGGTAATTTGAAGCTTTTGCATTATTATCTCTAAAATTTGTCTAGAGTAATTGCAGTGAAAGAATAGGTGATTTCTATTTTCAGTATGAGTTTTACAGAGCACACGCAGATCGTCTATTCCATTGTTCCACTTTCTAATTCTGTCTTTTGTGCTAAGTCGATTTAAAATTGCTAGCAACGAACAAGTTGACATTTTAGGGGCACAGTTGTTGTCCCAGAAAATTTTAGTCCAATTCAATGCTGTCTGCTTGTTTCTAATTTGATTCCACGCTGAGTTGATGTTGAACTGCCCATTACCATTAGGAAGCCAAAACCAGAAGTCTTTTTACTCATGATTGTGAATTTTAATATCATGGACTGTCTTGTGAAGCTGAATAGGAACATATTCAAGTTGTTCTTTCCAGTTGTTACCTGATAACAGAGTAGATACTTTTCTGCTTATGCTACCTGCTATATTTATGTTGTTCCAGCCACATTTATCTAACAATGAACTGCCATTAATCCATGGGTCTTGCCATAGTTCTATATTATCCTTTTGGCTATTTTCCTATCAATAAGGCCTTTACACCATTATCTAGCCTTTAGCAGCAAATTCCATGTATATGATGCATTGGTGGTTAAGTCTGCAGTCCAGAAATTTGTATTTTTACAGTATCTATTGCACATCCACTTAGCTCAAAGGGAATCTCCTTGGAGAAATTAACATACCATTTTGATTGCAATTGCTTTAGTCATATCATTAAATTTCCTTATGCCTAGGCATCCCTCTTGCTTTGGTTTACAAACATCCTCCCAACTCATCTTGTGCACTTTAGATTTCCATATAAAATTAGCACAAATATAGTTGATTTTTTGAATTACTACCACAGGAATTTGGGTAAATTGTAGCCAAAATTGCACCATAGGATGTATGATAGATTTGACCAATTCAATTCTGCCACTAATGTTAAGCATCCTTGAGTTCCAATGGTTAATTTTCTTATTGATTTTGTCAATTAAACTTCCAAAGTCTCTGGATTTGAGTTTGTTATTTGACAATGCAATGCCAAGATATATCACTGGTAGATTACCAATGTTGATGTTTATTTTTGGCCCCTTTACTGAAAAACAAAGAAGACTTGTTTTCATTTAAATTCAAACCACCTACGAGTTTTAGTTCCTGAAACACTTTAAGAACACATTTTGCATTTTGTGTAGCGGCTTTAGCCATGATTAGAATGTCGTCTGCATGTAATAAATGTGTGATCATTGGTTCAACTTTATAAATATGACTAATGTTACCTTTCAGCAGTTCCACATCAAGGTTAATAGTTAGAAATTCTATAGCTATTGAGAATAAATATGGTGAAAGAGGATCACCTTGCCTTATCCCCTCGAACTTTTAATGAACCCAAAAGGGGATCCGTCTATTAGCACCGAAAAGGTGGAAGTGGAAATACATTCACAAATAAGATTTGCAAACACCATTGGAAATCCCATGGAAATCAGCATATGATTAACAAATTCTCTACTGATTTTATCGTAGGCTTTATGTAAATCAATTTTCAGACAAAAATTATTGGTATTTTTCCTATTGAATCCTCTTATCATTTCATATGCAAGCAGGGAATTCTCTGTAATAATTCTCCCTGGAATGAAAGCATTTTGATTATAAGAAATAAGGTCCTTCATATAAGGTTTCAGTCGATTGCAAAGAAAATTTGCTAAAATTTTATAGGAGGCATTACATAGGGAAATTGGTCTGTAATCAGATATTTGAGTCGCATCAGCCTTTTTTGGGATAAGGCAAATGAAAGAGTGATTTATTTCTTTTATAATTTTGCCATATTAAAGGATACTATTCATAGCACTCAAAATTTCATACTTGAGGTTTTCCCAGTGGATTTTGTAAAATTTGGAGTTTAAACTATCTGGTCCAGGGGTGCTATTGTCGTTAATTTGAAAAACTACACTTTTAATTTCCTCTAAATCAAAAGGCTTGCATATGTGTAATCTTGCATTATTCGAGAGGATTCTCTTACACACAGTATCTGGAAATTGAGTTGTGACTTGGGGAGATGAAAACAAATCAGTGAAGTGATTGCTTCATTAGCTAAATGTTCTGATGCTGAAATCCATTCCCCATTGGAGTTCATTAGGAATTTACTTCTTTTATTAGGCTTGATGTAGTTTATTTTATTATAGAAGAAGTTGGTAGGACTATCTCCTTTGAGCAACCAGTTCTGTTTCACTTTCTACTCATTGTCTATAACAACAGAGTTCATAAGCGAAATAATCTGAGCATTTTTCTGAGAATACTATTCAATCAGATTCTCATTTGAAGGATTGTGAACTATTTGCTTGTATAACTCATTAGCCTCTTCATTCATCTTATCAATTGCTGCACTCATGTTCAGTTTCTCTTTCTTCCAGGTTTTCAAGGCATTTTTGGCTGCTTTAAGTCTGCAAATTAAAATATGAAGAGGGTTTCCATACAGATCTTGAGTCGAGGCATGTTGGAGAGAAGAATGGTAGCCTACTTGGAGATGCCACGAATTACAGTATTTGAAAGGTATTCTCATATCCTTATTATTATGAGACTTGAATATGATATTAATAGTAGCATGATCACTTAAAGAATGATATCCAAAATGAATACCAATTTGACTAAACTTATCAATCCATAGCTCATTAACAAACACACGATTAATTTTACTATGAATGGAGAAATTGTTCCCTCCCCTCCAAGTATAACAATTGCCACTAAAGTCTGGTTCTACTAGATTCGATGAGGCAATGCAATTGATAAAAGCTTGATCACCTGTCGAGTTATGCAAACCATTATTTATCCTATCTTTGGATGATAGTATAGAATTAAAATCCCCTGCCACAATCCAAGGAAGTTTAATATTTTTTGAATGCTCGGCAAGATAATTCCACAAATTAATACGCAACTCTTCATCGTTAAAAGCATACAAAGTAGTGCATAGAATACTAACACCACTTGCATTGTGCAAAATACATGAAATAAACTGGTCATTTATATGTAAGATGATATTAGACCAATGAGATGTATTCCACATTATTAAAATTTTGCTTTTTTGGCTGCTTGAAATGTTATGAGAGTATTTCCATTTATTGTCAAATTTTTCCATAAACATGTCTATGTTGTCCATCGATAACTTATTTTTACATATACCCATAAAAGGAATTTTATTACTATTTAGCAGACGAAGAATTCATGTATACCTTATTTTCACATATACCCATAAAAGAATTCACGTCCCGGATTATGTCCGTCGATAACTTATTTTCACATATACCCATAAAAGAATTCACGTCCCGGATGCTGTCCGTCTGCTTAGGTAGGGCATTCATGCCCCGGATGTTCCAAAAGAGAAACTCCATCTAAATATTATTACCTTGACTGCTACTATTAGTAGGGGGAATAGCAGACCCCATAGTCTTATGTTTTTTTGATTTTTTGTTCTTTCCCTTCAGTTGATTAACTAAGGTGGTCCAGGTTGGATTTTCTATAACATCTTCTGAGGAAGTAGCTTTAAATTCAAAAGGAGCCTCCTCAGTTCGTACTTTTCGAGTGGTTCTAATTTTTGACTTTTATTGATGTGCAGGACTCTGATCGGTGATGACATTGCAAGGCGAAGGCTCATATGAAGTATCAATTCTTTCTTCAGAGATTGAGTTATTAGTCCCATTAATAATAGTCGTTTGAATTTCCATTTCTGTAGCTATATTCTTATCAATTTGAGTGTTATTTATAATATTGGTCGAGACTAAATTCTTTGGCTGGACTGTTTCAGTTTCTATCAGAACTTGATTTTCTTGTATATCAGTAATGTTGTCATTCATGTGGATAACAACATTGTCTTGTTGAGCTGTAAATACAAACTCAGTTTGTACTTGTGAATTGTTAGATAATCCTTCCAAGTTTTCTTCTATCTAATCATTATCAATATTCATTTCATTGCTAGTATTCGAGACATCTGTTGTAGCCATTTTTGGTCTCCAACCTTTAGTGAATTGGCAGTTAGATTCAGCATGACCGAAACTGTAGCAATTAGGACATATATTTGGTTTCCATTCGTACACCACATCTTGCCACAAGACATCATCATTTTCCGATAAAATAGGAATTTTGTTTGGTAATTTACAGAAACTAGTAATTTCAATTAAAACTCTAGCATAAGCAATTTTTATTATACCTTCTGTAAATTTGTCCAACTTCATTGGAGCTCCAAGGACCAATGCAATACGACTAATACCTTCTTCCGTCCAATAATCTAGCGGAAGATTAGGAAAACGAACCCAAATTGGAATTGAATTAAGGAGTTCTTTATTGAGCTGCATGCCAAGCGTCCATCTTTTCATAATCATTAACTTTTTGTTATAGTAATAAGGGCTACCTTCTAAAATTTTATCGCAATCTTTCTTGTTTTGAAATTTTATAGCATAGAAGCCAATTTCTTTAGAGAATATAGAGAATTCGTCCTCAGGCTTCCATACTCTAGTAATATAGTCCCGAAACTATGGATAGTAGGGTTTGGGGCCGACAACGTAGATGACAATTGCATTATCCCACTGTTTTCTAGCCTCTTGAACCACTTCAACTAGCTTTTAGCACATTTCATAGAATTGATTTCACGTGGAGGGTAATATTTCAACGGAATTGAGAATGGAATATTATTACCCTTTACTACTTCGTTCCACGCCCTGCTGGACGAGGTAGAAAAATTCCATTTGTTTGGAGTTGTACTTTTCTCAGGTTGATTAGGATATTTAACATTGTTTGGAGTGTGTTCGTGGATCTGACGTTTTCTTTGTGAAATAGGTGGCTGCAATTTTTTGTTATGAGATGTAGATGAAGCACGATTTGATTTGAAAACTTGCGGTGGAACTCTATTTTGCCTTTTCCATCTTTTGGTTTGCACGATAGTAAAACCATCGTCATTATTAGGGTTCAAGTCTGAATTATTCAGTTTGGTGAAACCTGGAGGGGGTTCAACAGCATATGGCTGCGGCTCAGGGGGAGATGGCGAAGAATGATTGGAGGTCATGGAGAAGAACAAGGAGAAGAAAAAGCACGTATGAGAGAAGATCTGGGGGTGGAATCGCCCAGACTAGGGTTTCCGCACGAAGAAAACAAGAAAATTTGCAAGTCAAGTTGTTGAGCTTGCTAACTTTTAAAGAAGAAGTTAAGAAAGATATGTTTATATGATCACTTTCTAAGTTAAGCTGAACCGTTTGGAAACTTATTAGTTTTGGAATTTAATTAAAGAAAGATGTCATGATTTTTGTAAAAAGAAACGTTTGTTGAAATTAAACAGAAGATTTTATAGTTTTGAACTTATTGGTTTTGAAATGATGTTAATAGTAAAGACTATCACTTAAACTTAAATGAAAAGAATTAAATTGGAGTAAGATAAATAAGATTACACAGCTTACAAGGATTGAATTGATTATGGAGTTCAGAAGCATTGAAATTTTAGGGTAGAGATAGGAAGTGACATGTAGATTAAGTGACCTTTTCAATCAACGTTTGAATTGGAAGTATACAGTACTAAATCAACTTTCTTGTAATAGTGGAAAGTGAACTCCACATGGTGTTTTTCTACCTAAGAATAGTTTGAATTTGAATCTTTGTGCAAGAAAGTTTGAAAAGTATGAATTGTGTAAAACATATTTTCAGGGTAAAGAAAGAGTAAGCCAAGATATTTAATTGTATCTATTAAACCAAAAATTGGTATAACATCCAGATGCCATGCTTAGCTAACATTTGGTCTAACGCCATGTTGTTGTTCAATATTTATTTTTTTGGTGGATTGAGATGGCAATATTAAACCGAAGATTGGCTTATCATTCAAGATTTAGTAGAAGACGATATCGATCGTAATGGTCCCATGATGCCCTTTGGTTTTTGGTTTTGTTATAGAATTGGGCAAAAAACCATATCACGTATCCAAGAGAAAAATAGGCAAGTTGCTTAAATTTGCAATAGTTTATTAATCTTTCGTTAATGGGCAAAATAAGCAAGTTGCATAAGCCATAATCCATTGTTTATATGTTTGGTTGGCAATATGGTCAATATGCGAAATAACATTAAATTGAACAAGGGCTCAAATGGCCTTGTTCTATTTATAAGCCTAAAATCAAGTCCAAGTTCAAAGTTAATCATATGAAAGTCCAGAGTTCAATTATTATCAAATATGCACAAATCGAAAGAAATAGGCTATGTCAAATTATTCGTCCAAGTCTTTGTTCATAAGTCTCAAAGGTTACAAATCAATTTTGTTATTTTGCCCCAATTCAATTTAGGGCTTACAATCTTTAATTTGAGAAAGAGAGAAAGAAATGTTCCCTTTTCTTCATGGCCATGGGGTCTGTATTTATAAGGGTGGAGATGGACGACATAGCTCCCACGTGTCTTTCGGAATGCCTGACATTTGACATCATCAGCTATCTCGATGCCGTTCGGTACTATGCTTTGTTCTGAATATTTTCGATATCCTTTTGGATGTCGATGATTTGCGACACCCTTTTCTATATTGGTGAATTATGATATCCATTGAGGATAGGCATTCGACATCCCTCAATATTGTTAACATGCAGCCATCCTTCTATAGAGCTGCTGATTTACAATATCAATGCCATACTGTAGCTATTTAATATCCTTATCACCTTGTCGGCATGCGACATCTGCTTTTCATTAATAGTTTAAGACATCTGACTTTTTCATTGATGATGGCTTACGATATGCTATCATCCGACATCATCACCGCCCCGATGATATGCGACATCCTATGCCGCATTTACTAGGTGCGAGATGCTTTATACTCTTAAATTCGATATCTCCGTCTATCGACAAGTTTGACATCCCCTTTTGCTGTTGTAGGAGCTTATTATTTTCACCTTCATAAGTTCTAAATGCTCCGTATTTAACAACCTTATCTTCAGAGGTTCGATATCATTTGTTTGGAATTGTTTATGTTCGTAGGTGTTATAACCCATAAAGCCTTTGAGTTCGACATCCTTTTTGCCTTCGACTATGATATCCTTCCAGCCTTTAGATATGACATCCTTTTGTTGGTGCTTGTCATATCATTAACTTGTAAGCCTCATAATGGACTTATTAATTCAATATCATATTCCCTTTTTTCCCTGTTTGTTTCCATTAGAAAATATGTGTGATGCCCCACTTCGAGACCCATACTAAAAAAGGAATTACAAAGTAATATCGTCTACCAGTGTAGAGAATAGGGCTGGTTAGGAGCGACCATCCATGAATTTTACTTTAAGAAAGCATTAATACGTCGATTAATATGCAATATTTTTTTCTTTCACCAGTGGAATCGACGTATGCGATCTGAGTTTAAAACAAAACCGCGCTGGCTAAAATAATAATTTAGAACAATATACGATAAATACAATTCACAGATTCACAGATCATAGAATACACATGGCGAAATACAAATAAATACAAGCTGATCAAATCGAATAGATACATAATATCAAATACAAGATTGTGGTCAAACTGATCTATATAATACATCTGTGCTACATTTCAAAAATGAACATGTACACAAAAGAGTCTAAACTCGATATAAGATACAACACTACATGAATATGTATATATGTACAAGAAGAAGGTAAGATGAATAATAACTAAATAACCGGAGTGAATCCTCTCAAGAACTATCAAATTGGAGCACTTGAAATATCTCAGTCTGACCCCGAGCATTATATAATAATAAACGGGTCAGTCTAGACTATAATGAATGTGTTAGCAAGATAAATGATAGGTAAGTGAACTAGAACTCAAACATAGTCAGCAAGTCATGTATCGACAAATATCAAGCATTCTTCAAAATTCAAGAATGAAATCACCAAATATCAAGACTCAAGATAACTTCTGCATGCAAATTCTCTAAAACTATTTGGTGATAACACAAATAACATCAAATCCAGAAATCACAAACAGAAATCCAGAAATCTCACAAAAGGGGAAAAATGTGCAAAACTCCAAGATTAGTGAATAACTCACATACATGCATGTAACTCCAAGATAGATGTATATGTCTATAAACATCAAGATAGGTACGAGACCTATAAACATCAAAATAAGAACGTCCTATAATCTCCAAAATAGGTACGAGACCTATAAACATCAAGATAGGTACAAGACCTATAAACTCCAAGATTGGAACAAGTCCTATAAACTCTACAGGCGAGTCATAAACTCATCGATAAAAGTGTTAAATACTTTCATATAGCAACCGAATAGATAACGACCATGTGTCCCATACCACATGGGTTTACCCAAATGTTTGCTATGTAATAGTAAACTCCACTTGTGTGTAGCAATGGTTCGGTTGAGCAAGCCCGAGAATTAACCGATAAAACAAACGCAAGAGTTCCATACCACTCATTTTATTTAACTGTTTAAATCAATTCGTCATTCGATCGATTTCATGCAATTTTATTAAAATATTTTTCTTTAAAATCATTCTTCTAAAACATAGTTTTATAAGCCAGAAAGTGTGTGCGTGTGTATGTATGTATATATATATATATAAGTACAATTTTAATCCATTGTTCCAAATCAACTTTAAAATCATTATTATTATAAATAAATAAATTATATATATATAAATATTCCAAGTATCCCTTAAAGGAAATATATTCATTCTTGAAATGATTTGGGAAAACGGTTTGGATTGAGAATCATTCTTTTGAAAACTCTAGATGAAATTGTGCGATAAAATTTATGTGCAATCTCATGTATCCATAGAGCATTTCTGTGGGATAGAAACTCCAAGATGAATTCACAAATTCATAGTCCAACTCCAAAATTTGAATTGAAATCAACATGAACTTGAGCGTAAAATTCAATCAAATATCAAGAAGGAGCCAAGCGGACGAACGAACGGACGAACGAGCACGAAGGCGAGGCCACTTGGCATAACCTGGGGCTCAGCCCAGGTCATGACCGGTGCACTGGTCTGGTGGTACCGGTGGATCGGTGGCAACCCCTAGGCTGAGTCCCAGGCGATGCCAGCGGCTCCTCGTTCATCCGTGGTCGCTCGTTTCTTCGTCGACGACCTCCTTGACTTCTAGAACACCGATTAAGCAGTCATGCAAGCATATAAACATCAACAATTGAATGCAATTCATGATTATATGAAGTGGTTTCAACAAACTGAAATTAGTATAATAATTGGTGTAAACAAGACAAGAGATTGAAATCGATTCAACACCAAAAATCATCCAAACAACAACTTGCAACATGTATTCAATCATAGTCTAGAATTTTGAGATTAACTCACCGTAATATCCAAAAAGCTTCAAAGTTACATGCATCAACCCTAAGCCAAATCAACTAAAGCAACCCTGAATTATGTCCACAGCGCTATGTGAATTTGACATTGCAACCTAAATATTTTTTCCATGAAATTTTAACCGAAGGTGCATACATGAGTTAAGAACAACATATCCAAATTTAATATTTTTCTGATTTTTATAGAATTAATTATGATTTCTCTACTAACCTGCATTTTCTGCCCTGATTTCACCTAAAATAGCTTGCGAAGATGATCATCTTTAACTCATCAAAACTCAATGAAATTACATGAAATTTGGAACAGTGGTGTTGAAACATGGCAGAAACAACATACCCAAATTTGAGAATTTTTAGTAATTCATTTGAATTGATTTGATTTTTGAATGAGGCTAGAGTTTGAGAAAGAGGGAAGAATTGGTTTAGTGTAAGTTTCTGCCTGTGAGAAAATGAAATATGAGAAGGAAACAAATGTGCAGGAGATTATTTCTCAACTCGTACTTAGTTTATTTATTCTTATTTGGACCAAGACTTAATTAATACCCAAATAAAGGATTAAAGCATTTCATTTATTTCAATTACAAATAAAAAGCTAAACAATGTTTTTAAACTATAAATTAATTTAACAAATTAGCATTATTTTTCCCAAAAGAGCAAAAATAGTTTATTCGTTACATTTTATTTGCAATAAAAGGAATAAATTCACAATCCATCCTTTTAATAGAAAATTTGTATTTATCATTCTTAATTAAATTGGATAAAATAGCATATTATGTCATGATACACTATTTTAGTATCAAAATTTAACTAGTCAAGATTAACTCCATTTCCATGTTTCCAAGGTGATAAAATAATTCATATATTTATACATGGAAATAAATTAATCCCATATTTCATAATTAAATTTTCCTGTTTTCTTTTATTATAAGAAAAAAGAATTAAATCACTTAGAAATATTATTATTACACTAAAATTCTCCAAACATTCATTTTCTACTAGAAAATCATGCTCCTTCCATATTATTCCAAATTCCACTTTAAATTTGAAATAAAAATCCTCAAATATCTTAATTATTAAATTATCACCGTATTAAGTTATATTTTAACTTACTTTCAGGTAATCAAAACCAGGGTTGTTACAATATGTGGGTAGCATTTGTTCCACTCCTTGTATAAAAGAAGCTTTTCACACTTTAGTGTAAAACCAAGAATTTTTTCGCTTTCCTAATTCTTTGAAAGATTTTCTTTCTAACCCTGTTTTCCTATAAAACACAAGGTAAGTGATGATTTTCATTATTAACTTTAGATTTGATTTTGGGCAAACCTTCTTAGATTTGGTAAGCTCTTGAATTAGGTTATCCACCGTTTCCTATAAAAGAGGCATTCATACTTAAAAGTCAAATTTGATTAAGAAGACGAGAAATCTGCTCAATAGAAAGTCTATTATTCAATCGGGCAATAGTATCACAACTCTATTTGAATAGGAGACCAAAAATGTAACGACCCATATTTTTAACACTTTAAAAATACGAATTAAAATGAAAATTTTGGATAAAAATCCGAAGGAAATAAAATTTTGTGTTGTTAAATGTGAATTACAAGTTAAAATAAAAAACTGAATTCTGAAATAACTTATTTGTAAATTAAATATGGATGTTAACTTGTAGTGAATGTAAATAATGAATTGAATTTGATTGTAAACCAAATATGTTATGATTGTAAACAAAGAATAAATAAAATGGTAGATTTAATAATGGAAGTTTATGTTATTGAAACTAATATAAATAAATGTAACTTAATATTACAGTTGATTGAAAGCAGATAATAACTGAAACTGTAATTTGATAAAGATGTTAACTTGTAATTGAACGTAAGTAAAAGATGTAAATTTGAATGTAACAAGTAATTGAATTGAATTGAATTTGATTGTAAACAACGAAATAAATAAAATGTTACATTTAATATTGAAGTTATAATATGGAAATCAACGTAAATGAATGTAATTTAATATTACTGTGAATTTAAATAAGATGATAGCTGAAGAAAATGAAAGTAAATGAATTATAAACTATGGATAATAATGTATAAGTAAATGGTTGATTCAATAATGAAAGTGTAAATCGAAATAAAAAATTCATTTGGAATTAAATAACTTGAATTTGAATTACAATATAATTGAACGCTGAATCTAATATAATCTTTTATATTGGATTTATAATGGAAAATTGCATTGTAAAAGATTGTTAATTACTATGAAATTAAAAATGGAATTTTTGAACAATTGAAATTTGATTTAAAAGTTAATAATTTAAAATTGGGAATTTTATATTGAAATTAAACAGTCGAATAATTTATTTTTCGAATATTGGATTTAATTAGACAATTAAATCGATAATTTAATAAGTTAAATTTCAGAAATAATTGAAAATCGAGTTGAATATGATTGAAAATGATTTGTAAAATTTTATCTTATCATATTGGAGTTATAGTAATGTTATAGAACTTTTAAAATTGAATTTAAAGTTAATTTGTGAAAATGAATATTTTAATATTTAATTATCGACTAAAAAATAGCCATTTTTCTAACAGTCTCAGAATGGAACGAAACTAGTTCCATTGGATCCGTAATAGTTTGTTATTGCCGGATTTCAATTTTCGTAGCAATCGGAGTTATCGTTTGACCGTGGCAGCTCGAAACGCATCGAATTGTTTTTATTATTAATTCGGCGAGAGAAAATAGTCATTTTTCAAAAAAATCTCGGATTTCGACGAAACCAGTTTCATCGGATCCGTAATGTCATATTATTGTAGGGTTTCAAGTTTCGTAACGATCGGACTTGTCGCTTGATCGTACGAACGCGAAACGCCTTGAAATCAATTTAATTGAAATCAATTTTTGAAATCAATTTTTGAAATCAATTTGAGAATTTCTTTTTCAGCATAACTTCTTCATACAATGGAATTTGGACGTGAAACTTTTTCCATCGCGCTCAGAATATTTTAAAACACCTATTTCGATATATGGGTTTACTCAATTTCGTTCCGGGGTCAGAACGGGCTTTTCGGGCCATAGTTTGTTCCGCACGTTCATCTATCCAGTCTATCTACTCTATCTCTAACATACCTATATAAACACAGTTATAAACCCTAGCCTCCCTAATCTTCATTTGTCTGTACGTACAATTCATCTTCTTCTTAGCTCCTCATTCCAATGGCAGACAAAACCTAATTCCCAAATTCCAAAATCTAAAAAAAATAAAATCGAGATTTATGCGCTTCGGGTCGTGCTTCGGGTTTCAGGGGGAAAAACCTTGGAGCTACTTCGAGTCGGGAAGAAAACTACTCTGGTCATCGGGTCGTTTTCGCAAAAACTCCAAGCAGGCATCGGGTATTTGAGGCGGGAACTCAAAGTAGACTCAGCACCAGAATTTTCCAATCTTCAAATTTTCATAACTTTTGCATACGGACTCGGATTTGGACGAGGTTTCTTTTGTTAGGATCGTATCGAAATTCCGGACACTTTAACGTTGGTTTGGATGGATTTAGAGACTGTCAAATTTTTGGGTTTAAATTTAATTTAAATTCAATTTAAATTCAAAAGGTGAGTGTTTTATAACGCTCACAATGTACTGAATATTTTATGGTAGTTAAATTTGACATTATGAAGTGATATGAATTTATTTGTCGTTGTTTGATAAATTTTAATTGTCATATAGATTGTCGTGTGAATTCACCGTTGAAAATTTAAATTGACAGTAAATTGAAATTAGGATTTAATTGAAATCAAATTTCCCGATATTGATAACTATGAAATTGCCGTGAATTGTATTGACTATTGGATGATTTATTTCGATGGATGCTATTGGTTGATATTTAAATGTTTGGATGTTTATTTGCTTATATATATCCTGTTATACATGCACATGACACTGTGATTGGTTTAAGTAATATATATTCATCCCTGACATTTAATTGAAATAACTAACCACTTGGCCATAGGTTAGAGAATTATATACGGACACCGGGTTGGTTAAATTAAATGATTTTAAAGTTGTTTTGAAATTATTTAAATGAATTGATTTTAAGAATAAAAATCCAATTTATGGAAATTGAATTATTTTGAATTGAAGCTCAAGATGTTGGAATTTAAACTTGGTAAATGAAATTGTTTAATTATTCGAAGTTTAGATTTTTAAGAAATTTTTTTGAAATACGGCGTAAATTTTCGAAAGTTGATTTGTTTTAAAAGATTGGACTTTTAATCGAACTCTGAATATTTCTAAGAAAATTTATATGAAATGATATTTCAAGTTTGAGTTTGGAATTGAAAATTTATTTGAAATTGAGATTTAATTAATTTGGAATTTAATTGAAATTCAAAGAAATTTGTGAATTGGACTAAATTGAAACTATTGAATTAAATTTGAAGATAAAATTGATTTGAATAGGATTTGGACTGAAATTGATTTGGAAGTTAATACTTAAATGAATTCTTGAAATCCGAATGTTAATCTAAGTTTAGTGAATTGGAATTGTTCCAGAAATTAAGTAAACTACTTAATACGGATGTTTAACCTGAAGTATATTCTAATTTGAATACGAAATGGTTTTAAAGCGAATCTTATATTCTTATATAAATATATGAGCTGTTTTGAAATGTGAAATATTTAAAGTTCTGTAATATATTGAAAGTGAAATTGTTTATTTTGTGGTTCAAATATGTATTTGAACTTGATAATTTGAAATGGTTTTTGAGAAGCTGAATCGATTTTGAAATTTAAATGAGATATTGTGGCGAAAAATGATTTTGAAATGAAATCGTATATTTTGAGTAGATATGATGATTTTGAAATGGCTTTGATTTTTGAAGCGGATATGATATTTTGATAATCAATTATGAATTGATTTTGAAAATGTAAAAGAGCCATCGGTGTAATAATACGTAGTTATTAAAGAGACCGGGATCGGATATGGACATACTCTCTGTCGATACTGAAAACCACTTTAATAACTATTATACGCGGAGTGTTGATCCAGAATGAAGTGGATGGTTCGGTGAACGCGTTGACTGAAGAAAGAGAACGATATTGGATGACCCCTGACATGACTAAAACAGGAGCCGCGCCGGGCCATTGAGGATCGCCATCTCTAGCGGACACACTTCTTCGATACCTTATCTATTACTTATGTGATTCGATTTGGGTGCACCCCTCGATTTTGGGAGTGTTGTTTCGCGGTGTTGGGGTAGTAGCTGCTATGCCCAACATCAGTCCGGATCAGGCAACTACTAGTATCCTAGTTGGTATCGCCTCATGTACCTTGTCATACTGATTATCCTATTCGCGACCACTACGTTTTGGTTTGTACCTTTAGTATATGGATTGCCCTCTGGTGACTTCCGGTTTTGGGGAAACTGCGGTCTTGTATATGCTCTTGGGAATAAAAATGTGTTAAGGGTGAATGGGCCATGGCTTAACGCTATTTTAATACTTTTACTTTAATATAGACATATTATAATAGCATATTGTACTACATAGTAGACAGTTTAACGGATCCTTGAGAGATGGAAAATCCCGTAACATCTCTTAAGTTATTGCACTCACGTTGACACTGGATAGGAGATGTCAAACCCCGTAAACATCTCTGACACCGTCACACTCATATTTTCTTATTTGATTTGACTTACATGAGATATTTTAGTCCTGACTCGAGTGTTTTGTTTTTCATTACGCTCGGGTCAGCCTGAGCATTTCAGATAAGGTCGAAGATCTATTCTGGAGGACGAAGACGGAGTTTGGTATTACATCATTTGTATTCTACTACTGTATTATTTTTCCGCTACATTGTTGTATTATCTCTGATATGTATGTAACTCTGATTTATGATGTATAATAATAATCAAATTTATTTATTTAACAGCTTCATGAACTGTTATATTGTTATTATATCTTGTTCCTTCCACTGCGAGATTCTGAGTTTGTTTCTGTTCTTTCTTTTCTTTTCTTATTTAACCCCAATAAGTATCTGCCTTTTTGCACGGTTTGAGTTGGACATGTGTGGATTATTGTCGACTTGAACGGTCAAAAACGCGGTCCGTTACAAAAATTCTTTAATAATAATAATCTGAGTAGAAGACCAGAAATCCATTCAATATTAATATGAGTAGAAGACCAGAATCCATTCTAGCAACAATCTAAATAGAAGACAAGAAAAATCATATGGTAATAATATTACTGAATAGAAGACCAAAAAATTATCTGGTAATAATAATCTGAATAGAAGAACAAAAAAACCATCTGGTAATGATATCACTTGAATATGAGACCAGAAACTTATCTGGCAATAAATTCTGAACAAATGACTAGAAACGTATCTGGCAATAATATCTAAATAGAAGACCAGAAGCTTCCCTGGCAAAAATATCTGAATAGAAGACCAGAAACCCATTTGGCGATTATGTCTGAATAAAAGAAGAGAAATTAATAGAGAATAGAAGACCATAATATCTGATGGATTTTTGGTATTTATCTTGATTTTTGTGAGTACTGAATCTCCATTTTGAAATGACCTTACTTTAAATTTGGAATTATAATACCTTGATATCCTTTGTTAATATTTGGCTGTTCGTATGGCCACCTCATCTCTTAACTCATTGATCAAATCTAAGGATTCTTTCCTTAATTCTTGACTGGGATCAATTGTATATGCAATTCTTCGATGAGATGGAACCTCAACCTCAATTGGAAGCATTGCTTCACATCCATATTTTGAAGAAAAAGGGGTATGTCGCATTGTAGTCTTAGTAGAATTTTTATATGCCTAGAGCATTAGCGGTAGTTCTTCTACCCAATTTCCTTTTGCTTTGTCTAGTCGTTTCTTAAGAATAGTTTTAATAGTTTTATTGGCGGCTTCAACGGCTCCATTAGCCTTCAGATGAGCTATAGACGAAAAGCTTTTGATTATTCCATTTTAACATGGAATTTGGTGAATTCTTCACTTTCAAACTGAGTTCCATTATCGGATATTATCTTATGTGGTATTCGAAACCATGTAACTATGTTCTTAATCATAAACTTTAACACTTTTCCCAATGTTATGTTTGGTAATGGTTCTGCGTCTATCCATTTGGTAAAATAATCAATGGCCACTACTGCGAACTCAGCTCCACTTTTGGATATAGATAATGGTCCAATTAAATAGATTCCCCATACATCAAAGGGACATGGACTTGAAACTAGAGTCAATTAATTTGGTGGAATATGTGGAATTATAGAAACTTTCTAACACCTCTCACACCTTTTTATCATTACTCATTTGGGGTTAATAAAAACCTTGCCCCATGAACTTTTTTGCTAATTTTATTCCATTAGAATGAACTCCACAGAATCCCTCATGTGCTTCTCTTGACAGTCTCAAGCCATTTTCTAGGCTAACTCACCTTAAGTACGGAAGCGAATATCCTTTTTTATAGAGTATTCTGTTCATCAAGGTAAAAGTTGGGGTTTAGTGTCTTATCTTTCTAACCTCTCTTTTGTTCTTGGTAATTTTCCTTCCATTAAGTACTCGACAATGGGTGTCATTCAGTTGTTTGTGTATTGACTATTAGTTTCTTCATAAATGATTCTTTCTTGGCTTTCTCAGTTGCCATTTCTTAATTCATTCTCTTTGTTTGCTTATTCAAGGGCTTGGGACTTAGTCAATACGAGGACCTTATTCCCTTGCTCAGGGATTTTTTTCCTCTATACTGGGGCTTTGTTGGAAACCTATAAGTACAATTCGAGCCTCTGGTGCTCCTCGTTAGCTAGCAAGTTTTGCTAATGAATCAGCTTGAGAATTTTTCCGTCTAGGAACTTGGTGTGTGGAAAATTCTTCAAATTGAGCTATATCTGTAGTATCTTCTTGACATAAAGGATCAGTTTGGCATCTTTCGTTTGATATGTCTGATTTAGCTGATTAACCATTAACCAAGAATCGCTGAAAACTTCTACCATTGGAATTTTTAGCTAAAGAGCTAGGGTAAGTCCAGCTACCATTGATTCGTATTCTACCACATTATTAGTTGCGGGAAAACCTAACTTCATAGCATAATGCAGTCGATGTCCATTAGGGGTAGTGATTAAATATCCTGCACCGACCCCTTGTTCATTTGTTGCTCCATCAACAAATAATTTCCACCTAGGCTTTAGATCTTCTTCCTTCTTGACTGTTCTTTGATGAATCATGTGCATTCATTACAAAGTTGGCTAGAGCTTGTCCTTTAATTGCCACTCGAGGTTAGAAATCAATATCATATTGGCTAATTTCTATTCTCCACTTTACTAACCTTCCCAACATCTCGGGTTTACTAAAGACTTGTTTAAGTGGAAAGTTATTTAAAACCTTAATCGGGTGAGCTTGAAAATAGGCTCTTAACTTTTGAGCGGTGAGTATTATCATAATACAAACTTTTCGATGACTGGATACCTAACCTCTGCATTCTTGAGCCTTTAACTAACATAATATATTGGAAGCTAAGTTTTATTTTCTTCTCTTATTAGAACGAAGCTAACTGCATGCTCAAAAACTGCCATGTAGAGATAAAGATTTTCCCCTTCTACCAAGCTAAACAGAATTGGAGGCTTTTCAAGATGATCTTTTAGTTCTTTAAAGGCTCTTTGGCAATCCTCTCCCCACTCAAAGTTTTTCTTCTTTTTGATCACATCAAAGAATGATATGCATTTTCATTGGCTTTAAAGATGAATCTATTCAAGGCTGCCACTCTTTCAGTTAAACTCATCACATCTTTGCTTGTTTTTTGTTACTCTCTTCAAGATGGGCAAGTTTCGGATTCTCTTTGACAAATTCTTTCAAGTGCCCAGATAAGATCATATTTTAAATGATTCCAGCTAAGATACGATATTCGTCGGTTTTGTGTCCATTCGTCTTATGGTAGGCATAATATTCTCCTCCTTTTCTTGGCTCGGGGTTTTCCTTGCCTTGAAAAAAGTTAGGAAATTGCCTCCATCCTTGTCTGTAGCAAAAATAGAGATTGGTTTGTTTAAAGCTACGTAGTTAGATTTCGAGATCTCTGCCCATCTTCCTCTCTTACTATCGTCCCGTCTATGCTTTTTGGGGGATGATTAAGGCTAGATCTTCCCACTTCCTTCTTCGTCTATGACATTTTCTGAGCATGATACATCTCATCCATATAAAAAAATTTGTTAGTTGGAAATGAAAATCCTAAAGGTTCCTGCCCCATGTATATAAAGTTCCTTCTAGAATGGGGTTTTCTCAATCAATCCTGAATGCACTGCCATCAACTTTTCTCTATTAGTCGTATTCTCTGCTTTCAGTGCCTCCGTGTTGAATCTTTCAAGTATTCACCAAGTAGCTCTCCTAGCCTCTGCTTAAATTGGCCAACATACAGAACTGTGCTGAGAATTCATAAGAGAATTGCTTATACCACTTTGCAGCTGCTTCTTGGAAAGTGGTCGGAAAGAGCCTACAACGTACGGCTCCAGAAGCATTATGAAGGTCCATTTGGCTCTTAAAGGCTAGAAGATGATCTTCAGGATCGGCAGTCCCGTTATACCTTGGTGATGGAATCTTGATGTGTGATGGAATTTTGACGACTTTATTCTTTCTGTGAATGGGGCTTCAAGAAAATTGTTGTTGCTGGCATCAAGGATCCTTTCCTTTGACATCAATCATGTGCTTTGCTATTTATCAGCTATATCTCTCAAGTAAGATTCATCATTGTGGTAATCACCTCTATAGGGCTTGTAATCCTTGCGCGAGATTGAGCTTCCCAATTGCTTGTTAGACCTTCTTGCTAATTCTTCTTGGCGATCTGCTTTGACCTTGTTATCTACTAGCGATTTTGGAGAGACTGCTGCTACTCCAACCTTCTGGATTCCTTTTTTCTGTAGGGTCATAACAACTTTGCCTTTATCCTTGCTTTTGAGCATGGAAGTATCTAGATTTCTCCTTAGAGATTCTGCCTCTTCTCCTTTAGTGAGCCTTGTTGTTTTGAAAGACTTTTGTGAAAGGACCTTCTCTAGTAACTCTTGCATTACTTCCATTTGCTGCGTTAATTCTTTGATTTTGGCTTCACTATTTATTGGCTTTGCTGGTTCTGAAGGATGATCAGGCTCTTCATTTTCTGGATTAAACGCAAAGTGACATTATCTTCCAATGTTGTCTGTTGTACTATATCCTCATTTGGAACGTTAATTCTCTTAGCTCTTCCCAATGCTCCTGAAATAAAACTTCATGTAGTTAATTTCTAGATAAAGTTAATATGATATCGGAGGTTTGAGCCTTCTTTCTAGTGCCAAAAATGTTAGACCAAAAATTGGTATAACATCCATGATGCCATGCCGAGCCAACATTTGGTCTAACATCCATGATGTTGTTCAATATGATATTGTTTTGAAGGGTTGTGATGGTAATATTAAACCAAAGATTGGCTCATCATTCAATACTTAGTAGAAGATGATGTCGATCGAAACAGTCTCATGATGCCCTTTGGTTTTTGGCTTTGTTATAGAATTAGGCAAAAAGCCATATCACATATCTAAGGGAAAAATAGGCAAGTTTCTTAAATATTCAATAGTTCATTATTCTTTTGTTAATGGAAAAAATAAGCAAGTTGCATAAACCACAATCCATTGTTCATATGTTTGATTAGAAAGATGGTCAATATGCGAAATAACATTAAATTGAGCAAGGGCTTAAATGGCCTTATTCTATTTATAAGCCTAAAGTCAAGTCCTAGTTCAAAGTTTGTCATATGTAAGTCCAAAATTCGATTATTATCAAATATGCATAAATCGAAGGAAATAGGCTATGCTAAATTATTCGTCCACGTCTTTGTCCGTATGTCTCAAAGGTTACAAATTAATTCTTAATTTTGCCCCAATTCAGTTTAGGGTTTACAATCTTTATTTTAAGAAAGAGAGAAAGAAATGATTCCACTTTCTTTATGGCCATGGGGTCTATATTTATAGGGGTGGAGATTGGTGGCATAGTTGACACATTTGTTTCGAAATGCCTGACATTCAGCATCATCAGCTATCTTGATGTCATTCGGCACCATGCTTTGTTTTGATGATTTTCGATGTCCTTTTGGATGTTGATGATTCGTGGCACCCTTTGTTGTATTGGTGAGTTATGTTATCCATTGAGGATAGGCATTCGACATCCCTCAATATTGTTAACATGCGACCATCCTACTATAACACTTCTGATTTACGATATCAGTGCCATACCGTAGCTATTTAATATCCCTATCACCTAGTCAGCATGTGACATCTTCTTTTCAATGATAGTTTATGACATTTTCCTTTTTCATTAATGAGGTATGGCATTGTGATTTACGGTACCCTTTTCACATTGATGGCTTACGATATGCTGTCGTTCGACATCTTCACTCCCCCGATGATATGCAGCATGCTACGCTACCTTTACTAGTGCGGGATATTATATACTCTTAAATTTGATATCTCTATCTATCCATAAATTCGACATTGCCTTTTGCTATTGCAGGAGCTTATTATTTTCACCTTCATAAGTTCGTAATGCTCTGTATTCGACATCCTTATCTTCCTAGGTTCGATATCTTCTTTTTGTAGTTGGTTTATGTTCGTAGGTGCGATAACCTATAAGGCCTTTGAGTTCGACATCCTTTTTTCCTTTGATTATGATATCCTTGAAGCCTTTTGATACATCATCCTTATGTTGGCGGTTGTCATCATATCCCTTGTTTCCTTGTTTCATTCCTTTAGAAAATATGTGGATAACAGTATCAAAGAATGCTACAGATGCAAGAGTTTTTCTTTGTTTGTCTGGTTTCTATGAAGGGAATTTAGTTTTCCATGGAACTCGGGATTGGAGCATGCTTTTTTTAAAGTAGTTATTAGCTATTACACGAGATGGATTATCCAACCCATGATCTAGAGATAATAGCTATTGTTTTTCTCTCAAGACTTGGGGATGATTTAAGTTGTCGGTCCCCAAAGTATTAGATGTTTTAACATTTCCAGAAGAGGAAGACAATTTTGATTACTTATGGGTGGGTGGCGTTGATCCGACATTTTGGATAATGTTACGGTACACATGTTGCTTTTGGCTTTGGAAGTTATAGGTACCAAGCATGTTGGTTTTGACTTGGTGAAGTATAGGTAACCAAGCAAGTAGGTTGTCGTCTTATAGTATACGTTATATTATGATATTTATAGAGTAATTGGTATTATGCCTGTATTTACCAAACATAGTCAAAGTAAAATTAATACAAGCATCGAGTCTGGAAGAACTACTGCCATAATAGAAGTCAAAATATAGAAAGGAAGCAAGAACAAAATCTAGATAGCACTGCACCAAAATCCTAACTCGGTGATAAAACATAAAGACTGCACCCTCTCGTTGAGCGTAGTTTGGCACTATAATACTGGACCAAAATCTTGAGATGGCTATAAAGTGCAGGAACCAATCCGCAACCTTAATACCTTCTCTGATAAGTAGAAAAGCGACATAGATTCCAGGTATCAAAATATGAAGACTACGCTACGGTTTCAAAAAAGTGAGACTTAGAAAGTTAGAAATGCGACATAGTCTTTAAGTAATAGCGAGATGTAGAAACTATGTTGCGGCCCCTAAAGCAACACTAATAATACAAAACAGCAGCACAACCCCTTAAGTGACTATATGCAAACAGGTATATGCTGCAATCTCAAACTAAAATTTAAAGTGGTAGGTCTGCACTGCAATCTTGCATCATAAAAAAGCTATAGAGATGTGCCGCCCTCTTGATGTGACATTGAAGTGACAGAATAGCTCCCGAAATCATAAAAACATTAGCCACAAACATAGAGACTTGAGGAATGAGGCGCTGGGAAATGACTGCTCCACGACCAAGAGCTGAACCTCCTTCCTTAAAGGCAAACCAAAATATCCCAACTCCATCCCAAGATCGTTAAATCTAGCTCAAAGACAAGGGCGGTGGCATAGTCCTCTATTGTTGAAAATGGCTTAGAACAGAGTCACGCAAAGTAGCCACTCTCCAAAATAGCAGCCCAGTCCCTTCTACTAAGCCATGCAGCTTAACCCCAACACAACACTTTGCTGATATTTCATATTGAACAGTGCAGTGCAGCTTTGGTAGCGTTGATGCTATATGAATACTATGTAGTATCACTACTCTAGACATAATGAAGGCATGACTCCCGGTAAACTAAAGCGAAGTCTAGGAATGCTAATAATGGTGTAGTTCTTCCCAAAATGGGAGGCGGTTTCTCATTACAGCTTCATCTACACATATGTGCAGTCCACAAGCTTGTTGTTTTACAAAATTGAAATTTCATAGTCTATTCAAATTTGGGTTTTCCTACTTCAATTTCAAACTTCCCGCCTAAGTTTAAGACCACTCAAATAATAGTTTCCTACCAAAGGCCATATTAGCTATCCGTGCACATCAAATATGCAAGATAGATGGTCGACAGGTGGCACGATCCAAAGGCATAAATCAAAAGAGTGGAAGAGTGATGTTGGAAATCCATGTGAATCTCTATGTACTATAAATGGATAAGGAACTGTAGCAGAAAGGGGGTAATTTTGAGTTACTCTTTTTGGACACACAAATCAAAAATCGTACTTTCTGCTTGTACTAAGAATAAAGCAAGAAGAAAAGACATTTTACCCATGGATGTAGGATTCCTTAACATCCGAACCACATAAATTCTCTATCCTTTTTATTGCTTTCAATACTTTACTTTTCTATTTTATTCTTTTGTTTCGTATTTGAATTGAGACAAGTTGAAATTAACAAATTGAATATTAACATTTCGAACATTCTCCCTCATAATTGTGTATGCTTAAAGCAACATAATTATTCCACTTAAAGGCAATCTTAATATTATTTAATTTTGCTGATCCATAATCACGAAAGCGTTCAACCTCATGATTACTCCATAAAAAATATTTCTGAGACAAAAAATCTCACTAACGTTTTTGGTACTAGAATGAGGGCCGAATTTCCCTCTCCAGCAAACTTTACTTACATTTCATTTAGACACCAGTATAGTACCATAAATCCCATATATTCCAATACCCCTCCTAATCAGGATTACCTTTACCTTACCTCAAAAATGCAAAAAAGCCACTTCTCACCTCCATAGCCCAATTAGAGGCAGGCACCTCTACAGAGCCTACCTCAGATCCTGTCCTAGCAGCTCTTCAAGCCTTCACAAACCAATTAAATCAATCTACAAATGGAACAGAGAGAACCCTGGCTTGATATCCTACTCCTAAACCGATCTCCCCTCCACCTTCCGCAATTCACCACCATCATTCACCGACTGCACTGACTATGCAGCATGTAAGTGATAACGACAATTTCAAAAGTAAAAACGGTGACGCTAGTCAAAGAATCGATGCCAAACTTAAAAGCAAAAATCCAAACCAATCCTCAGATCAGATCAAAGGCCGCCAACATTAACCTTTATTGTTGAAGAAGAATTTGCGAACTGCACTTGATGATGATGATGATACTTCACTTTGTAGAGACGGATCATTCAAAATAGATGCTAAAAAAGATGAGATCTGCCAATTAAAGGTTCGTATAAAACAATTGGCAAAACCGTGCAAATAAAATAATAGAGAAGAAGTAAGGGAAGAAGGTTCTTCCCTATTTAGTGAGAGCATCATAGAAGCAGACTTTCTTGACAATTTCGAAGCCTCATCGACTAACAAGTTTGATGGGACCACTAATCCAGACGATCATGTTTGTACTTTCCAATATTATAGGGATATCCTAAAAGTGGAGAGGATGGCCATATGTAATTTATTCCTAGTGTAGCTGGCTAGGGCAGCTTCTAGCTAGTTTAGGAGGTACGGACTAGAGGAAGTTCATTCTTGGTCGAAGTTAACTATGGATTTTTGGAGAAAATTCAATTCTAGGAGTGAGGGTTCCCCAGATGTAAACACAATGTCCTACATGAAGCAGGGAGAGTACGAAAGGCTTACGTAACTTAATAAAATGCATCAAATTCGAGGCACTTTGGGTTAGGGTAACTTGTAAGGAAGCACTGTTAATGGCAGTACAAGCTGGAATTCGAAGAAACACAGCTATATGGGATAAAAAAAGTAGGAAACCGTGCCATGATATGAAGGCATTCTATGAAAGGACCAGCGGCTACATAAAAATGGAGGAAGTCGGGGACGAAGAATCGCATATAGCTGAGAAAACTTCATCTCCCCACGATGAAAAGTAAAGGGGGGCAGAAGGATACCATCCGCCGACAAAGCGACAAAGAGAATTCAACATCATGGCAAAGATTCCCCTCACCCACACACCTGGTCAGATATATGAGATGACCAGGATGAGCTAGCTTACAACGTCTCAAACAAAGGGAAGAAACTAGAACAAAACAGAGGGGAGCCTACTGCCACTTCTACAAGGCCAATGGCCACCACACATATAATTATCGACATTTGAGAAATGAGATTAGGAGATTGATTCAGAAAGGATATTTAAGCGACTACCAGAAAGAAAACAATGGAAAAAGCACTAGGAACCTTACTCTGAATCCAAATGAAAACCTAGTCGAAAACCCCTTTAATCTTATAGTCTCAATTTATGGAGGACCACGCCTTGCATGAATAAGTAGGAAGGCACATGGAGGATATGCCTAAGAGGTCAAAGTAGAGCAGATGTAACACTTAATAAAATTAACAATAATTAATAAATAATTAATAAGGCTCCAAAAATGAAATTTGAGAAAACGTTGGAATTTGGTCATGAAACTTGCATCATTGTGCTCGTGACAATTTTTTAAGCAACTTCATATTTGAAGTTTCACAATCAGAGCTCAAACGAAAAAGTTATTAGCGTTTGAAGTTTCAGGAGCGAAAATAATTAAATACGAAAAAGGAAATAAATTATAATAAATGCGGGTTCCTCCAGTCGACTCCCTCCTTGAACTGGTCAACCGCCTAAAGGGGAGCGATCGACTGGCCATATAGTGGGTACTAGGGTTTGAACCTTGGCCAATGACCCGGATTTAATTATTTTAGTCTAACGATTACGATTGATTCGTGTGCCTATAAATAAAGGCCCAACCCCTCATTTCTCTTATTATATTTTCTGATTCAAGCAGCGAAGCTCTACCATTTTGCCTTCTCCACTATTTCTAAAATTTATAAAATATTATATATAAAGACACACAGAAAAGAAATCGGAGAAGGGTAAAAAATAAAAGAGAAGAAGCGAATCAATACCGCGGAAATAGGCATATTTCAATCTATATTATCTTTAACCACCAATCTCTTCTCAGTTCTATATTCTGAAACTGAGGAATGTCATTCTTCCTTTCTCTAAAAGTAAGTTTGCCTTTAATGGACGGATAACGTTTTGGCATGATCCGTGGATAAAGGAAGGCCTTATTTTGAGCCAGGTTCTCTCTTACAACCAGCAGCTTCAAACTGGAATAAGCTCTCAGGCTAAGGCCTTTAATTATATTCAGGATGGTTGTATTGTTTTCCCTTATTCTAGTAATCAATATGTTAGGCAGTTATGGTGTCTTTTGCAGGACAGTCAGGTGGCTTTTGCACAAAAAGATGGTGTGTCTTGGTTTTTCAGTCATGAAGTTTTTAAGATTGATGGCCTATACAAACTCTTGGCATGTCAAAATAACTGTTTTTCACTTAGTTGGCACAAGCGAATTTGGCTAAACCACAATTCTGAAAGGCAAAACCTTCTGCTCTGGAAGCTCTTCAGCAATGCTTTGAAAACCAAAGTTTTATTGAGACGTAAGGGAATGTCCATTGACGCCACATGTTGTTTCTGTCAATCTGCTGAAGAAGATACTTTGCACTTATTCTTTAGATGCCCCTATGTGCATATGCTATGGAGCTCAACAATTAATCTCACTGCTGGCAGGAATGTCTCTAATATCAGTGAAGTAGAATGGGATCTTATTTATAAGGCAACAAGATGGAAAAGTGTTACTACATTTACCCTTCTATTTACCCTTAAAGTCTTCATTTCAATCATTTGGGATGAAAGAAATGCTATAATTTTTAAAGCTAAAAGGAAAACTGTTATGCAAATGAAAGAAAGTATCAAATGTGCTCTGAAGTCTGGAATTGTTGCTTCTAGGATTGCCTTTGATCCTGGTTTTCTGGATGCTCTCTCCTAGATTGTTTCTCTGCATGCTTAGGTCTCTGTTTCTATGTTAGTGTTTCTGTGTTTGTTTTCCCTTTTGTTTTCTTCTTGATATGCCTTGTTGCTCTGTATTCTCTCTTGTTTCTTGTCTTTGTTTGGGAAGCTTCTACTTTTCCGCTCTTTGTAATTTCTTTCTTTGGTATATCAATAAAATGGTAGGCGTCCATTTAACCCCGCTGGCCTTGCCAAAAAAAAACTTATTATACATATTCTTTTGGATTAGAATAGAATAAGGAGTCAAGTAAAGGATTGGATTCATATTTAGAGATTTGGAAAGCTTAAAAAGGCGAGTGAGAAATTATATAATTTATTAATAACATTGGAATTTATCTCGTTGAATTCTTATTTAATTATTATGCTTAAATAAATCTGATGAATTATAGGCTTAAAATAAACGTATAGGATTAGCGCCACCACATTTAATAAGATAGTATTTGGAATAGGAATAATATGTGCAACCTGATCTGGAAATTTGAAATCAGCCCCAAATATTCATTTGTAGAATATTAGTAGAATGGTAAAATTATGTTAGATCTATAATTGGATTGTAAATTAGGTTACACTTGAAATGTGAATTTCTATGTTCTAGTTTATTTGGAGTGAGTTCCGTATAATTTCCTTAAGTTATCCAATTCTAAAATATGTATAAAAGCGCGTCATTTGAATTAATAAGGAATATACCAAAAGAGGAAAGAGATATGTAAGATATGGATATTCTTTTCCATAGTTTACAATCTATTTCAAGAAAAGAAATAATTCCTTGTAATTTCAAATGAAGCAAAGACCTCACTTTTGGTTAATTTATGGAAAATTATAACGGCAATCCTTTTTAGATGGATAGTTTTGATAAATTAAAATGTGAAAAGGAATGTTCTAGTTTGGAAATTAATAATTAGAAGAGTGTATGTGTGTGTGTGTGTGTATATATAAACATATAACCATGCTTAATGTTCAAAAATAGAAATATATAAATATTGTAATTTATGACTATATACGTATTAATTATTAACAGCGTAATAATTAATGGACTAGGATTTATGGACATTAATCACAAGTTTAATGGAAAATAAATTTGTAATTAATAGAGAATAAAAAGAGAATTAAGTGAAGATTGAATAGGGAAATTAACATGGTATTTACGAGAAAATGAATAAGCATAATAGGTTGATTTTGAAACTAGTAAATAAATGTCATTAGAAAGTTTAATATGGCAATTATTGAAAAATGAGTAGCTATAATAGGAAGATTTTGAAAGGGTAAACAGCTTAAAGGAATTAAACGAGGATTAATTAGAGTTTGTCCAATTTTTGCATTAATGACTAATTATTATAGGTGATAGACATTTATTGGACATTACAAGGAAACCAAAGCCTAAATGTATAAATTAGAATAATAATGTAGCGAATAAATAAGTACTAATACTATTAATTATATGTAAGAAGCAATATAATTTTCATAGTAGGAAATTATATAGCTTAAACTATATATTTAGGACAAACATGAATTAGTGGGTCTAGCCTAACACTTAGGCTTTGGGTGATAGATTTGGTTTAGTGGGTTAGGATGCGAGGTTAATAGAGTTACACAACAGAAGTCTACCCTTCACCTATAGGCCACCAGTGGTTGTGTATACTTACTACTGATGTGGGACATCTCCAACCATAGGACCCATGAGAAAGGGATATGCGTTGCAGGTAGGTAGGGGAAAACATACCGAGGGTTCGCCTCGGATTTGAAGTATTAAATAGCCCAGTACCATTTGGGAAATAGGATCTACTTCATATCCAATAAGTGGTAGTAAGTAGCCGAAAGGAGCATTTTCCTTGACTTATTTAGGTTAGTCTAAATGGGATGTCAGCTGTGGAGGGTCAGTGTTCTATGCTAGTTGTTCGTACTTGTATTTAGTAGTAGGTCTGGTATATAGGCTTTGACGCCCAACGATCTATAAGCTTTGACACCCAACGATCCTGAGCACGCGGTAGTAAAGACTCGGGTTATGCCCCGATGGATTTCGCTTTCTACTAGTGTAGAATTTGTATGGGTACGCACAGACCTCAAGGTAGATGGTTAGGTGAAAAATTAGTTTATTGAAGGTGGGCTAGTTAACTCTTAGACGAGTCTTTGAGTTGTGTTAGTGGTACAACAATTAAATTATATGTTATATTACAATGCCACATATAGGGGTCATCGATCTCTATAGTTAGAACCAATTGACTGGCGTTGACGTTTCGAAGGGCCTACTTTTGGGACTTGAGGTAGTGAATGGCGATGGGTCTGCCTCCTCCCTATTTAAGAAGTACTAAGTGGCCAGAGCTTAGGGTATTAAAATGTTTAGATAAATATGAATACATACATAAATACGTACATACATACATATACAATGATACCTTGAAGAAGGTTAGATTAGGCATATCGTACGTGTGTATAAGAATTAACAGATTAGCCACATATAATAGACATAACATTTAAATGGAAATTAATCGGCATAAATTAATGGGATGGGTAAAGTATGTAATTTTCCAACCACCAGAACGTTGTTCTAACCCCCTCCTCATAACAACCCACATGTTAAATTTAGAAGGACTGGATATTGGAGCAAGATGGGAATGGTAGATGATGAAGTCTTCTTATTCATGCTCGACGCTGACAAGGAAATAAAATATCCAAGGAATAATATTCCAAGGTAGTAGCCTTAGTTAATATGCATGTTATGTTATATTTTTCAATTCCTCTATGAGTTTATATTTATCGCACACTGATATACTTGTGTTTATTACAGGTTATCAAAACCAATTATCCATGCCCTAATGAACTTGGATTTCGATTTAGTCAAAATTTAGGCCCATTAAGGTGCAGGTTGTTATAGTAGAGGACCATGTTCCATGTAAGACAAAAGTCAACGCATGACATAGTCTTCACCACAGCTGATACTACTAGAGTTGCCTTCCCACATTAGAATCCGCTAATGATTACGATGAAGATCTCAAACGACACCATGAAGAAAGTCTTTGTGGATTCAGGAAGTTCTATTAATGTAATCTTCAAATCTCCATTTGACCAAATGAAACTCCCAACGGAGATATTAAAGCCAAGCCCTGAGCCAATCTGTGGCTCCGGTAATACTGCAACTACTCTTGTTAGAGCAACTCGCTTACTTGTCACCGTTGGAATTGCACCCCTTCATAAATCATTAGGTGCAAGGTTCTTGATCATCAATCAGGCGTCACCATACAATGCATTCCTAGAAAGACCCGCACTGATTGACATGGGAGCGCTTATTTCTCAAAAGGATTTGCTCATGAAGTTCCACACCCCAGTTGGGATTAGATCGATAAGAGGAGAAAAATGGTTAGCTAGGGAATTATACAATGTAAACCCTAATTCTAGCAATAAAATTGTTCAAAATAACTCTGCTGTCTCTTCTGATTACTGTGATAATAGTAATGAAAAAGAAATCAAGTTATCTCTTGGAACTACATCAGTACAAGTTACCAAGTCTGATGCTGAAACGGGTCATTCTATGATCGTGGCATCAATAAGGATAAAAAGAGGGGGTATATGCATATAGTCGACATTGAAGAATATAACTCAATATACGCATAGTATTTTTCTGAAGAAGACTTCCTTCGCTCCATCCCAACCCAAAAAGGAAGAAAGTGAGATAGACATAAGGTTAGCGAAAACAAGGAGTGATTTAAAGCCGTTAGACGACCTCGAAAATGTATAGATGGACCCTAAAGATCCTTTGAAAATTCTTAAGATAGGGAAGAACCTCAATGAAGAAGTCAGAGTAGAGTTAAAATAGTTCCTTAAAAAATCAACTAATGTATTTGCTTGGAAGCACTCAAATATGATAGGAATAGATCCAGTTATCATCTGCCATGCACTCAACTTAATTCCTGATGCTCACCCAGTCAGGCAAAAGCGCAAGACCTTAGATCAGGAAAGGTATAATGCTCTGCACGAAGAAGTTAAGAAAATGAAGGAGAATGGGTTTATTAGGAAAGTATATTACCCAAAGTGGATTGCAAACCCTGTTTTTATAAAGAAGTCTAATGGAAAGTGGGAAACTTGTGTATACAAGCCTCAACAAAGCTTGCCCAAAGGATCTTTTTCCTCTACCCAGAATTGATCAATTGGTGGATGCGACTAGCAGAAATGAAGTGCTCACCTTCATGGATGCATATACTTAGGTTACAAACAAATAGCTACGTTTGAGCCAGATCAGGAGCATACCAGCTTTGTAACGGACAAGGGCTTATGCTGCTAAAAAGTCATGCCGTTCTAACTCAAAAATGCCGGAGAAACCTACCCAAGGTTAGTTAACATGATGTTCTCAGATTAGTTTGGGAAAAATAAGAGATGTATGTAGATGATATGCTTATTAAGTCGAAAGTAGCACCATATCATGTGAATGACTTGGAAGAGATCTTTGCAATCTTAAGAAGGTATAACATGAAGCTGAACCCCTTAAAGTGCACTTTTTCCATCCACCTAGGAAAGTTCTTGGGATACATCATAAGTGCCCGTGGTAGCGAAGCAAATTCGAAATTGATTAAGGCCATAAGGAACATGGAAGTCCATAAAATATTGAAAGATGTAATGAGCCAAAATAGCACGGTGGCTGCTCCAAGAAGGTTTATTTTCAAAGAGACATACAAATGTATACCATTCTTCAACCAAGTAAAGAAGGCGGAATTTCGAATGGACTAAGGAATGAAAATTTTCATTCTAGAAAATTAAGGACCATTTGATACTATGTAGTTAAAATGCTTAGCGGTTCTATAGCAGTGAAAATGCAAAAAGTTATAGCGGGGATAAAGCATGGATATAGTGGAAATTAACGGAGGTGCAAAAGGATTTATTAAATGTAAAACCAAACATTTAAGGTTAATTTATTCTCATTCTCACACTGTTTGTAAAGGAAAAACATATTGTTTAATCTTATATAAAAAACCGAAGAATATCAGGATTTATGTAGTCCATATTTGGTGATTACAATAGATTTCTAACTTATATCGAGCACTTATGCCTTAAAATTAGATCTTTACCCTAACTTTGTTGATTTGGTTTAAAAGAAGATTAATCAAATCAACCATTTTATATCAATGTTGCTAAAGTAGGTGCTAAAATGTCTTGGTTTAGTGGGTGTAGCGGAAAATAGCAGCTTAAATTGTATCTACTGTTTAATAGCGCTAATTGAAAAATCATAGCAGTCGAAGAGCGCTACGGGCTATAGCGGGGATTTTGCGAGGCTTTAACTACACAGATATGATCAATACCCCTATCTTATCAAAACTAGTAACATTTGAGGACTTATATGTATACTTAGCTGTAACTGATAAAGGTGTTAGTGTTGTAGTGGTTCGAGAAGATGATAAGACTCAAAGGCCTATCTACTTCACAAGCAAACGCTTGCCAGGAGCAAAGCTCAAATATTCGATAATTGAAAAGCTAACTACAACTTGCTTCTCACAGTAAGGAAATTACAGCCACGCTTCCAAAAGCATTCCATCAAAGTCCTCACAGACAAATCATTAAAGTAAATACTGTGAAAGCCATCAAGTCGATTACTAAAATAAGCAATGGAGCTCAACCAATGTGATATCTCCTACTACCCAGAAAATCAATCAAAGGGTAGGTGCTAGCAAATTTCACCATGGAATGCATATTACCCAAAGAACCAAAATCCAAGCAAGAAGCAACCATTCCATAGTTTTGGCAATTATTAATGGACAGAGCATCAAATGTGCAAAGGGAAGGAATTGGGTATGTACCGATCCCCCCAAATGGGCAGAAGTTATATGGAGCAGTGTGACTTGGGTTTAAAGCTATTAATAGCATAGTAGAATATGAAGCTCTCCTCGCAGACTTAAGGATGGCGCAGGTAATGACGATAACCCATATTAAAATTCATAGTGATTCCTAATTAGTTGTGAACCAAGTGCAGGATAATTACAAAGTCAAAGAGCCAACTCTTGCTAAATACGTAGAACATTCTAAAAAATTATTAGAGTAGTTCAAATAATTTGATATAGAACAAATTCTACGAGAGAATAACTCTTCTACTAATTCATTAGCCAAGTTAGCTAGCACAAAAGTAGAAATTGAAATGAAAGCTGTTCTAATCGGGAATCTAGTTGAACCGAGCATCACGAAGCTAATCAAATATTTGCCCTAACTAGAGCCCAATGAGCTACCGTAAGAGAAGCCCAAAATCAAACAACAGAATGTCAAGAGCTATCCCCAATCATGCTTATCCCCCAGCAAGCGGAGGAGGAATCATGGATGACCCCTATCAAACAATTCTTGATCAATTTTGTTCGGCCTCCAAACAAGAATGAAGCCCGTAAAATAAGATACCAGGTTCCATACTTTTTCATCTTTGGTGGCATATTATACGAGAGAGGGTACTCTACCTCTTATCTCAGATGTGTTTCCAAAGAAGAGTACAATTCCCGAGCGATGTACATGAAGGGCAATGTGGGGACAATTCTAGAAGAGCAAAGTTAGTAAAGAAAGTTCTAAGGCACGAGCTGTAACAATCCGCAAATTTTGAAAATATTTTAAATGAAAATTTATTTGAAACTTTGAATTTAACTATTTTAAATTTGAGAAACTTGGAAAATTTAAAGGATAATTTTGAGTTTTGATGTGAAATGTTTTTCCAAATTTAATAAAACAAAGATTTTTCTTAAAATGCAAATTTTGGTCAACTTTGGTCAAAGTTTGACTTTATGTGATAATTTTTAAAATTTGAATTTTTAAATTTTTTTATGAAGATGAATTTAATTTTAACATTTTCCCCGTTTTCCGTTTTCTTAAATTTTGATGTTTACTTCTCAAATTTTGCAACTTTTGGCGTATTACACGCAGTTATTTTCCCTACAACTTCTATTTTATTTTTATTGTGATTTGTTTGGGCTTAGACCATTTGGGCTAGAAAACCTTTAGTTAGATGAGTAGCCTATATATAATCTCCTAGGGTTTTGGCTAGCCTCCACATCCATTCATTTGTGCCTCCACAGAAAAGTGTAAGTCTTCTTCTCCTTCATCTTCCTTCTCCAAAACCCTAGACTTCTTCCCCTCTTCCTCTCCAATTTTCCTCCTCCTCCTCTCCACAAATTTCGGCCACACCTATCTCCACCTTCCCCAATCACCAAACTCCAACCAAAACCCCTTTCTCCTCTTCCTTTTCCCTTCTTCTTCTTCACAATTTTCGGCCTCTACCTCTTCTCCTCCAACCAAAAACACCATGGCCGAACCTCCATAACCCCTTCCCCTTCCCCTTTCCTTGCCTTGGCCGTGACCATCTCCTCCATCACAAAAACCCCTAGGCCGAGCCCCCATCACCAAACCCTAGCCTAAGGCCGAACACACCAAACCAAAACCCTAGCCTAACCCTAAACCTAGCTATGGCCTAACTCACCTAATCCAAACCTAGCCTAGACCAAACCAAAACCACCTCTAGACCAAGCCTATGCAAACCCTAGACAAGCCCTCTTATGTATTTTGCAAATATATATTTTTCTATGTAAAATTATTTGTTTATGTATGGAATTTAATTTTATTTTTCAAGCGTCGGATTTGGATTCTCCTCTCACTCAAACTGGTCCGTAGTTTGTTGATTTTTGTGTTGTGCTTTGAATCGCTTTTTCAACCAAAGAAAGGTAAGTAATTACTCTTGACATATGTACTTATTTATTTGATGAATTAATGACAATTGAATTGTTAGGATATGTATATGCAAGTTTGACATTTCACATATGATTTTATTTTGTTATTTCATATGTTTATATCATGTTATTTCATATGCTTATATTATGTCAATCATATGATTTTATTTTGTTATTTCATATGTTTATATCATGTTATTTCATATGCTTATATTATGCCATTCATGTGATTTTATTTTGTTATTTCATATCATATTATACCTGTTTGATCATATGCCATGATATGCTGAATATTGTTATGTTTGTTTCGTATTCTGAAATCACACTGCAAGTTCCTTAGCTATGGGTTGAAACGATACATACCCGAACGATCTTTAGATTAAGGAAAATTGTTATGGGCTAAAATGATAGGCCTGAGCAATTTTATTTGACTTGGGATTGCGGGTTTGAAATGATATAAAATCCCAAAAATTAATAAATAGCGGATTGAAATGATATATGTCCGTATTTACTTGACCATAGAGTAGAGAATTTTATACAGACTCCGTGGTTGATTTAAAATGATTTTTCTACAAATTATTAAGTATTTTGGATTTTTATATATGAATCTCAACTAAAATTTATTGTAATAATTTCTGTGAATTTTTTTACATGTGTTAAAATTTTATAAGAAATAAATAGTTGGAAATGTAAATTTTGGAATCTAATTTACAGTATGAAGGTTAATTGAAATTTTATAAGCCGATTTGACTTAATAATAGTATTTTATTCTAACCTATAAATTGTAAGCTTTAATTCATGTAATAGTGATTAAAATAAATGTTTTGTGAAAAGAAATGTAAGTTAAAACGTACATTTGACATGTAAGTTTTGACAAATGAAAATGGTATGATTTGGGAAATGAAAACGATAAATGTCATTTACTGAAAAGAAATAAAAGGTAAGTAAAAATAGTTTTAACTAGGTATAAAGATTTATGCTTTAAAATTTGATGTTTAGTGACAAAGTTATTAAATCAAAGGTGTGATTTCTTTAAATGACTAAATAGCTTAAATTTGAGTAATATAATAGGAAGAATGGAAAGACTTTGATAAAAACTGTAAATATATATATATATATATATATATACTATTTGATTTTATAGATTGTTGCAGTAGGAAGTATTATAGTAACAATTCAAAACTGCTGTGATTTCTTACGGTAGCAATTCAAAACTGTTGCAGTTTCTTACTATTACAATTCTGCACTGCTGCGGATTCTTACAGTAACACTTTTGCAGTGCTCGAATTCTTACCGTAACAGTTCTGCACTGCTGCGAATTCTTACAGTAGCACTTCTGTACTGCTGCGTTTTCTTAAAGCTGACATTTTCTGAATGTTACAATTTTCTTAAAGGTTACATGTATGGTTCTAAAAGTTACATTCTTAAAGTGCTATGATCTCCAAACTTTTATGTTTAAAAAGGGTTATAATTAAATGAATTTGGAAGTATTACTACTTTGGGAAAATGAATATTATTTTAAAAGAATAATGATATGGAATTTATATGGTTTAAAAGGAATATGTTTGATATGAAATATAAACCATTTGAAATTTATATAACCACGGGTTATAATAACGATTGGTTGTTAAAGAGACCGTGATCGGATATGGGCATACTCTCTGTCGATACCGAAAACCACTTTAACAACTATGTACGCGGTGGAGATTTCAGAATGAAGTAGGATGGTGGCGACGATCCTAAAGGTATATTTACGTGGACCTAACTTCCGTGAGTTAGCATTAGGTGGCTAAAACAGGAGCGATTCTTGGGCCAAGGAGGTAGCTCCTCTAATCGGACGCACTTCATCGTTAGCCATTCTATTACTTTGTGATTGATTTGGTGCGCACCTTTGATTCGGGAGTGTGGATCGAGTTGGACGGTAGTTGCGGCTATGCGTTACCAACAGCCCGGATGCGTAATTGGTATATCTACCCTGGCATTGCCTAGTTGTGCCGTGTCACCTACCCTAGCACACCTTCCACAAGTTTGTTTTGTACCATACCTATGGAGTGCCCTCTGACGACGCCCAGTACGGGGGAGATTAGGATACTGTATAGACTATGGGAATATATAAAATGTGTTAAGGGGGATATGGGTAACGCCTTAATGCTATTTTAATAGTTTACTTTACTTTAGACATTATTATAATAGCGTATATTACTACATAGTAGATAGTTCAACGGATCCTTAGAGGATGGGCGATCCCAAACATCCTTTAAGTTACTGATGCATTCCTTTACAATTCACTTGAGTTGATTTACATTTTATAAGTATGTATGTACTGACTCGATTGTTTTGTGTTTAGCTTCACGCTCGGGCAGCCTGAGTTCCACAGCTTTGGTTCCATCCTCTTTCGATGCTAGAGATCCGCTGAAGATTCAGTCGTCTACTTGATATTTTATTCCAGTTATTTTCCATGCCACTTTTGCTTTTGAAGTAGCAACTTTTGTATCTAACTTTACAAGTATATTTGTTTCCAGACTTTTGCTTTTGATGTATTTACTCCGCTGCGAAGTTATTCTGATATTCTGTGTCTGTGATTCTGTGATTGATTTATTTGCCCCAAATTTTATTAACAATATGTTGTTTTGAATTATTCAAGTCTGACATGTGTGGTTTTATTGTCGATTTGAATGGTCCAAAATGGTCGGATGTTACAGTTGGTATCAGAGCGAGGTTATAGGAAAACCTTAGCCTACGGGGCAAGAACTCATTAGAGATAGGGTAGAAATACCCTAGAATGAGTAAAATCAATCTTAGAATCATTCTTGTGAGAGAACGTATTTTCAAGTATAAAATGATTTTAAATGATTTTTAAAGGATTATTTTGGATATAAAATTTTTCTTGTATTTAAATTCCTTTTCTTTGAATTCTTCCTTCCTTTCGAATCCACCTTGTTTTATAGAATTCTTTGATTAGGATTTCCAGTCTAGTTGGATCTTTTCTTCTATCTTTTCCTTTATCTTTGTCCTAAAATTCATTCTTCAATTTCGAAGATGAATCGTAGGAATGCAAGAGGTCGTGGTGTTGCCCCAGTTCCAGCACCAGTTGCACCATTAGGTTTACTACTCTCTGTAAGGAGTTCACCCAGTTAGGTGGTACTAAGTTTTCAGGATCAGAGACCATCATTGAGGCTCAGCAGTGGCTGAGAGGTTTGGAAAGGATTTTTGCTGGTTTGGAGATCACTGATGCTCAAAAGCGCCAGTTAGCAGCATGGCAGTTGAAGGAGGCAGCACTAAATTTGTGCGAGTCTGTTATAGCCTACACTGTTGAGGCAGATATTTTTTGGGATCAGTTTAGGTATTGTCTTAAGTTAGTCCTTTTGAATTTAGTTTAGGTTATCCTTTTTGAATCTTTCTTAAGTTTGGATATCTTGTTTAGGGAGGCTTTTGTGATGAAGTGGATGCCAAAGGCTGGGAAGTCTCAGCTATACAGGGAGTTTATGGACCTTAAGCAGGGGGATATGTCATTTGTTGAGTATGAGAGGAAGTTTGATGAGCTTTCCAAGTTTGGTCCTAGTTTGATTGATACCCCTCTTAAGAAGAATGAGAAGTTTATAGCTGGAGCTTGCCCGAAGTTTTATGATCGACTGATTTCTCATGTGCACAACCCATTTTCTGCATTGATGGATATGGCCATTAGATATGAGAACCCCACTTCTAAGGAATCATCTGTTGCTCTTGCTCCTTCATCTTGGCCGCCTTCTAGCAACTCTAAGAAGAGAAAGTCAAATTTCCAACGTCAGAAGCAAAATTGGCTCAAGAATCCAGGTTTAGGATCTTTTTCTTCCTGGAAGCAGCTTATTGATCTTTCTTCCATCACTTGCTTTAGCTGTGATCAGAAAAGGGCACTACGCCAATAGTTGTCCTACTTTAGCCGGAGCTGCTATTCCTCCAGCTCAAATGACTAGGCGTGATCTTTGCCATGTCTATTTGCAGCCTGGCCACTTCAAGCAGGATTGTCCCTTGTATCAGAAGGTCAAGACATCTGGAGTCTTTTCCATGACTTCTTCCACTCATGCTCCACCTACTCCACCTGCTCCTAGTGATACCCAAGGTACTCTTCAGAGCACCTTTACCTTGTTTAATCTTCTTGTTCGTGTTTTATTTGACACTGGAGCTCGCATAGTTTCATTTCTATGGATTCCGTGATAAGTTTGAGCATATCCTTTCACCTAAGTTTGCAACCGAACCTTTGTGTGTTACTAATCCTATTGGTAGTCCCGCAAACCTTAGTAGGATTTGTAACAATGTAAAACTCTTCCATTCTGGCTATCGTTTTTCTGGTGATTTCTATGTTCTTGGTTTCGATGCTTTTGATCTATTGCTTGGAGGAGATTGGCTGAAGAATCATGAAGCTGTTATTTCTTGTAAAGCCCGAACCATTTTTCTTGTTGGTGATACGGGTGATCTTTTGGCGATTCAGTGCCGTATGCCTCAGGAGTATGCTAGCAGTTTTATCTATTCTCTTGATTCTTCCCCTAGTGATCTTGATTCTACTCCTGTGGTCAAACTCTATCCCGATGTATTTGGTGAAGTCACTTCTTTACCTCCTAAATGGGAAATCGAATTCCATATTGATCTCATTCCTGGAGCTCGACCTGTAGTTCTTCCTCCCAGAAGAATGGCACCCCGCGAGAAGGTTGAGTTGAGGAAGCAAATCGAAGACTTGTTCTCCAAAGGTTTGATCAGACCCAGTCATTCCGAATGGGGAGCAACAGTGGTTTTTATCACTAAGTCTGATAGTTCTTTGAGGATGTGTGTTGATTATAGGGAGCTGAACAAGCTCACTATAAAAAAACAGATATCCGATGCCTCACATTAATGATATGTTTGATCTGATGCCTCGCATTAATGATATGTTTGATCAGCTGTATGGCGCTACTGTATTCTCTCAGCTTGATCTTGCCACCGGTTTCCACCAGCTCAGAATTGCTGAGGAAAGTATTCCCAATACCGCTTTCCGTTCTGAGGATGGTTTCTTTGAATGGTTAGTTATGCCTTTTGGTTTGACTAACGCCTCAGCCTTCTTTGTCGACCTTATGAATCGTGTCTTCCGTGATGTTCTCAATAAGTTTGTTCTAGTTTTCGTCGATGATATCCTTGTTTTCTCTAAGACAGAGGAGGAGCATGAATCTCATTGCTTTGTTTTGGGGAATCTCAAAAGTCATCAGTTGAAAGCCAAATTCTCGAAATGCCATTTCTGGAAAGATGAAGTCCGATTTCTTGGACATATTGTTTCTGGTGATGGAGTTTCTGTTGATCCAGTTAAGATCGCTACGATCAATGTAAGTCTATCTTCTCTTCTTTCCTTTGTACGTTAATTATTCTATCTCTTTATCGGTTCTTATTCTCTCTATTCTATTTTAGAATTGGGAAACTCCTAGGACTCCATCTGATATCCATAGTTTTCTGGGCCTTGCCAGTTATTATCGGAGATTCGTTGAGAATTTTGCTCGGATTGCTGCACCTCTCACCGCTCTAACTCGTAAGAATGCTAAGTTCAAATGGAATGATAAGTGTGAAGTTGCATTCAATGAGTTGAAGCGCAAGCTTACTTCCGCACCAGTTTTTACCTTTCCAAATGGAAATGAGGGATTAACGGTATACACTGATGCTAGTCGTGAAGGTTTGGGAGCCGTTCTGATGCAGGATGGGAAGGTTATCTCTTATGCTAGTCGCCAGTTGAAGACTCATGAAGCCAATTATGCAGCCCATGATTTGGAATTGCTTGCCGTAGTTTTTTGCTTTGAAGCTTTGGAGACATCATCTATTGGGAACTAAGTTTGAGCACTTTACGGATCATAAGTCTTTGAAATATATTTTCACCCAAAAGGACTGGAATCTGAGGCAAGTTAGGTGGCTTGAGTTCCTTGCTTCTTATGACCTCGACATCAACTATACCCCAGGGAAAGCTAATGTTGTAGCTGATGCTTTGATTCGGAAGAAGGCGATATTATGCCAACTTGTTGTTTCTTCTCCTCTTATGGACCATATTATTGCTAAGCAAGATCAGGATGAGATGCTTAGGCTTATTAAGGAGAATGTTCGTAGCAAGGTTGGTGGTAGTAGCCAAGATGGAAGTGGAGCTCAAATAGATGATAAAGAAATTTTAAGGATTAATAGTCGGATTTGTGTCCTGAATGTCGATGGATTGAGGCAAGAATTACTTCGGGAAAATCATCGGTCTAGACTTTCTATTCATCCAGGTGTGACGAAGATGTACCATGATATGAAGAAGCTATATTGGTGGAAGGGTATGAGGCGTGATATCTCTCTTTTTGTTAGTAGGTGTGCTACTTGTCAGCAGGTTAAGGCTGATCATCAAAAGACTGCTGGATTGTTGCAACCTCTTGAGATTCCCAATTGGAAATGGGAACAAGTTTCTATGGATTTTATTAATGGATTACCAAGGACTAGGAGAGGCAATGAAAGTGGGTAGTTGTGGATAGATTGACTAAGTCGACTCAATTCATTCCGGTTAGGTCCAACCGTTCTGCTTCTAGTTTGGCTGAGATTTATATGAGAGAGATAGTTCGTCTTCATGGTGTTCTTGTTAGTATGGTCTGTGATAGAGATCCCATCTTTACCAGTCAGTTTTGGAAAGCTTTTCAGGAATCTTTAGGTACTCGTCTGAATCTGACTGCTTACCATCCGCAGACCGATGGTCAAACGGAACGAGTGAATCAGATTCTGGAAGATCTTCTTCGTGCTTGTGTCCTTGATTATGCAGGATCTTAGGAAGATCATCTCCATCTCGTTGAGTTCACCTATAACAATTGTTATCAGGTATAATCTCAAATATCTGTTTAAGGTTGTCTTAAACATTTATCTATCGTATTCCATCTTTTGAATTCAGGCTAGTATTGAAATGGCTCCATTTGCTGCTCTTTATGGACGACCTTGCAAATCTCCATCTTGCTGGATTGAATCCGGTAATCGTTTGGTTCTTGGTCCGGATATGATTCTAGAGGCTTCTGAGAAGGTTGAGGAGATTAGGAGGAAGATGAGGATTGCGCAGGATAGACAGAAGAAGTATGCTGATAGGCGTAGGAGGAGTTTTCGGTTGGTGATTAGGTTATCCTTAAGGTCTCTCCATTAAGAAATGCGATTCATTTTGGTCGGAGAGGGAAGCTCGCTCCTAGGTTTATTGGTCCTTTTCGCATCTTAGAGAGAGTTGGTCCTTAGCTTATTGTTTGGAATTGCCTGAGAAACTTTCTGGAGTGCATAATGTGTTCCATGTATCGCATCTTCGTCGGTATCTCCATGACCCATCCTTGATTATTCAGCCTTCTGCTCTCGAGAGTTTGGATCTTGAGACAAACCTTACTATCAAGAGGAAGCCACATCGTATTACTGAAAGAGGCACGAAGCAGCTTTGGAGAAAATCTGTCAACCTAGTCAAAGTGCAATGGAGCACTCATGATCGGGATTGTACTTGGGAAACGGAAGAGAGCATTCATGCTTCAAATACAGAATTGTTTATTCCAGGTACATTTGTTGTCCTACCTTATCCTTCTTTATTTTCTGGTCTCGTTCCTTTTCGAGGACGAAAAGTTTTGAGTGGGGGAGAGTGTAACAATCCGCAAATTTTGAAAATATTTTAAATGAAAATTTATTTAAAACTTTGAATTTAACTATTTTAAATTTGAGAAACTTGGAAAATTTAAAGGATAATTTTGAGTTTTGATGTGAAATGGTTTTTCAAATTTAATAAAATAAAGATTTTTCTTAAAATGCAAATTTTGGTCAACTTTGGTCAAAGTTTGACTTTCTGTGATAATTTTTAAAATTTGAATTTTTAACTTTTTTTATGAAGATGAATTTAATTTTAACATTTTCCCAGTTTTTCATTTTGTTAAATTTTGATGTTTACTTCTCAAATTTTGCAACTTTTGGCGTATTACACGTAGTTATTTTCCCTACAACTTCTATTTTAATTTTACTGTGATTTGTTTGGGCTTAGACCATTTGGGCAAGAAAACCATTAGTTAGATGAGTAGCCTATATATAATCTCCTACGGTTTTGGCTAGCCTCCACATCCATTCATTTGTGCCTCCATAGAAAAGTGTAAGTCTTCTTCTCATTCATCTTCCTTCTCCAAAACCCTAGACTTCTTCCTCTCTTCCTCTCAATTTTCCTCCTCCTCCTCTCCACAAATTTCGGCCACACCTATCTCCACCTTCCCCAATCACCAAACTCAAACCAAAACCCCATTCTCCTCTTCCTTTTCCCTTCTTCTTCTTCACAATTTTTGGCCTATACCTCTTCTCCTCCAACCAAAAACACCATGGTCGAACCTTCACAACCCCTTGCCTTGCCTTGGACGTGACCATCTCCACCATCACAAAAACCCCTAGGCCAAGCCTCCATCACCAAACCCTAGCCTAAGGCCGAACACACCAAACCAAAACCCTAGCCTAACCCTAAACCTAGCTATGGCCGAAACCACCTAATCCAAACCTAGCATAGACCAAACCAAAACCACCTCTAGACCAAGCCTATGAAAACTTTAGACAAGCCCTCTTATGTATTTTGCAAATATATATTTTTCTATTTTTTTTTCTATGTAAAATTATTTGTTTACGTATGGAATTTATTTTTATTTTTCAAGCGTCGGATTTGGATTCTCCTCTCACTCAAACTGATCCGTAGTTTGTTGATTTTTGTGTTGTGCTTTGAATCACTTTTCCAACCAAAGAAAGGTTGGTAATCATTCTTGACATACGTACTAATTTATTTGATGAATTGATAAAAATTGAATTGTTAGGATATGTATATGCAAGTTTGACATTTCACATATGATTTTATTTTGTTATTTCATATGTTTATATCATGTTATTTCATATGCTTATATTATGTCAATCATATGATTTTATTTTGTTATTTCATATTTTTATATCATGTTATTTCATATGCTTATATTATTGCATTCATGTGATTTTATTTTGTTATTTCATATCATATTATACCTGTTTGATCATATGCCATGATATGCTGAATATTGTTATGCTTATTTCATATTCTGAAATCACACTGCAAGTTCCTTCACTATGGGTTGAAACGATACATACCCGAACGATCTTTAGATTAAGGAAAATTGTTATGGGCTGAAATGATAGGCCTGAGCAATTTTATTTGACTTGGGATTGCGGGTTTGAAATGATTTAAAACCCCGAAACTTAAAAAATTGCGGATTGAAATGATATATGTCTGTATTTACTTGACCCTAGGGTAGAGAATTTTATACAGACTCCGTGGTTGATTTAAAATGATTTTTCTAAACATTATTAAGTATTTTGGATTTTTATATATGAATCTTAACTAAAATTATTGTAATAATTTATGTGAATTTGTTTACATGTGTTAAAATTTTATAAGAAATAAATAGTTGGAAATGTAAATTTTGGAATCTAATTTACAGTATGAAGGTTAATTGAAATTTTATAAGCCGATTTGACTTAATAATAGTATTTTATTCTAACCAATAAATTATAAGTTTTAATTCATGTAATAGTGATTAAAATAAATGTTTTGTGAAAAGAAATGTAAGTTAAAACGTACATTTGACATGTAAGTTTTAACAAATGAAAATGGTATGATTTGGGAAATGAAAACGATAAATGTCATTTACTGAAAAGAAATAAAAGGTAAGTAAAAATAGTTTTAACTTGGTATAAAGATTTATGCTTTAAAATTTGATGTTTAGTGACAAAGTTATTAAACCAAAGGTGTGATTTCTTTAAATGACTAAATAGCTTAAATTTGAGTAATATAATAGGAAGAATGGAAAGGCTTTGATAAAAACTGTAAATATATATATACTATTTGATTTTATAGATTGTTGCAGTAGGAAGTATTATAGTAACAATTCAAAACTGCTGCGATTTCTTACGGTAGCAATTAAAAACTGGTGCAGTTTCTTACTGTAACAATTCTGCACTACTGCGGATTCTTACAGTAACACTTTTGCAGTGCTCGAATTCTTACCGTAACAGTTCTGCACTGCTGCGAATTCTTACAGTAGCACTTCTGTACTGCTGCGTTTTCTTAAAGGTGACATTTTCGGAATGCTACAATTTTCTTAAAGGTTACATGTATGGTTCTAAAAGTTACATTCTTAAAGTGCTATGATCTCTAAACTTTTATGTTTAAAAAGGGTTATAATTAAATGAATTTGGAAGTATTACTACTTTGGGAAAATGAATATTATTTTAAAAGAATAATGATATGGAATTTATATGGTTTAAAAGGAATATGTTTGATATGAAATATAAACCATTTGAAATTTATATAACCACGGGTTATAATAACGATTGGTTGTTAAAGAGACCGTGATCGGATATGGGCATACTCTCTGTCGATACCGAAAACCACTTTAACAACTGTGTATGCGGTGGAGATTTCAGAATGAAGTAGGATGGTGGCGACAATCCTAAAGGTATATTTACGTGGACCTAACTTCCGTGAGTTAGCATTAGGTGGCTAAAACAGGAGCTATTCTCGGGCCAAGGAGGTAGCTCCTCTAATCGGACGCACTTCATCGTTAGCCATTCTATTAATTTGTAATTGATTTGGTGCGCACCTTTGATTCGGGAGTGTGGAGCGAGTTGGACGGTAGTTGCGGCTATGCGTTACCAATAGCCGGATGCGTAATTGGTATATCTACCCTGGCATTGCCTAGTTGTGCCGTGTCACCTACCCTAGAGCGCCTTCTACGAGTTTATTTTGTACCATACCTATGGAGTGCCCTCTGACGACGCCCAGTACGAGGGAGATTACATTACTCTATAGACTATGGGAATATATAAAATGTGTTAAAGGGGTATGGGTAACGCCTTAATGCTATTTTAATAGTTTACTTTACTTTAGACATTATTATAATAGCGTATATTACTACATAGTAGATAGTTTAACGGATCCTTAGAGGATGGGCGATCCCAAGCATCCTTTAAGTTACTAATGCATTCCTTTACAGTTCACTTGAGTTGATTTACATTTTATAAGTATTTATGTCCTGACTCGAGTGTTTTGTGTTTTGCTTCATGCTCAGGTCAGCCTGAGTTCCACAGCTTTGGTTCCATCCTCTTTCAAAGCTAGAGATCCGCTGAAGATTCAGTCGTCTACTTGATATTTTATTCCAGTTATTTTCCACGCCACTTTTGATTTTGAAGTAGCAACTTATGTATCTAACTTTACTAGTATATTTGTTTCCAGACTTAGTATTATGTATTGGTTTTGAGACTTTGTATCTAGGAGCTTCATGAACTCCTATGTTTATTTATTCTGCTGCGAAGTTATTCTAATATTCTGTGTCTGTGATTCTGTGATTGATTTTATTTGCCCCAAATTTTATTAACAATATGTTGTTTTGAATTATTCAAGTCTGACATGTGTGGTTTTATTGTCAATTTGAATGGTCCAAAATGGTGGGATGTTACACGAGCACTACTGGCCCACTACACTTTAGGGTGCACATGAGTATGTAAGTAGATGTGATAGATGTCAAAAGTTTGCAAATATTCCAAGATAACCATCCCATGATCTCATCTCATTAGACAACCTATGGCCATTTGATATATAAGGCATAAATCTAATTGGACCACTCCCCATGTGAAACGGATGGGAAATGTATGTCGTGGTAATGATAGATTACTTCACAAAATGGGTGGAAGCAGAACCCTTAGTTACTATTACTACGAAGAAAATAGTTACTTTTGTTGTGAGGAACATAATCACTAGGTTTGGGATCCCACATACGATAATCTCTGATAATGGAACATAATTCGAGAGTAAAGGGTTTACAAAACTTTATGAGAGGAATAGGATAATAAAAGGCTTCTCTTATGTTGCACACCCACGGGAAGATTGGCAAGCCGAAGCACCAAACAAAATCATTAATAAACTGCTCAAGAAGAGACTACAGAAGACAGAAAGAAAGTAGGCAGAAGAATTATACCTAGTATCGTGGGCCTATAGGACCTCATCCAGATCCCCAACCGGCCATACACCCTTCTCCCTGACATATGACAATGAAGCAATGCTCCCAAATTAAGACAAAGATTCCATCACACAGAAGAATATTGTATGCGGCAGATTAGAACAAAGATCTAAAAGAGGTTACCATTGACCTCGTTCAAGAAAGGAGAGATGTGGTGGACATCCAATCCACTGTATATCGAAAAAGGATGATAAAAAATTACAATGCTAGACTCAAAGAAAGAAACTCTATAAGGGAGACCTGGTACTACACAAAGTGATAGCTAACACTAAGGATCCAACAGATAATGGAGCCTTGGGTCCAAATTGGGAAGGCACTCTAGTTGTAGCAGAAGCCCTATCTAATAGGGCTTACCAAACCTTGAGGCTTGATAGGAACCTAGTCCCAAGAACTTGAAATTCGGAGCATCTCAAATCTTACTTTAAAAAATGTTATATATATGTCAAAATCGACGAACATTTTAATTATTATGAAAAAATAGTAATACAATGAACTGGACTTAGGGATATTAGATGGTCCGAACCAGTATAAAAATCCTTCTATATTAATTTTCTAACATTGCTAACAATATTAAGTTGTAACTTACACAAGCTGGCTTTTTAGCAAAACAATTTCACTAGATGCAAGGATATTAGATGGTCCGAACCAGTACAAAAAGCCATTTGTATGAATTAAACGGTTGTAAACACACAACCTAACTTCAAAGTCGAAAAGCAGTCTACCCCAAATAGCAGAGCAGACTATGCTGAGGGCAAGACAAAACAAGAATACCAAAAAACTAAGTTCAGAAAGCATGAACTGCTAGGGGAATCAATCAAATGTGGTAATACATGGAATGTAATAAAACCTACAAATCAGGTGCAATTCCCGAAAATATGTAAAGCTTGTCAGGTAAATACTAAAAACTAAGATCTATTTATATTTACCAAAGTCTACTTATATTTACTGAACATGTTCGTGTATTTCCTACATCTATACACACATCACAAGTAAAAACAAAAATACCATCATGAAAAAATTACATCAAAAGTTAAGCTTGTAACTACGACTCATAATAAAACAAATTGCACTATGATTCAAAATCGTCTCTAGAAGAATCATCGATTACAATTCTTTCGCAATGAGAGGTCACAATCAACCAACATAGGACGTTGACTAGAATCGCTCCTTGCTTGAGAAGCAGGAAGTGGCCACTTTTATAGTTATTCTTCAACTCATGGTATTTGGCCTCATAATAATTCTTCAATTTCTCCTTTCATTAGAAAACAACATTGGGATCAGCCCCGTAAAGGCGAAGGATCATCCTAGACCTTGATACAACATCAGGAGCTAAAGACACAATAAGGCTATCATCTGCACTAGTTTTCTTAGCAGCCTAAAGTGACAACTCTTCGAATGTGTCATTCAGAACATTGATCTTATCTTCATAAAAAGCCTTACAAACAACTTCGGCACCTTTTAGTAGTCCCTTTAGTTCTGAAATTCAAATGAGAGCAAACTTGAGCTTCTCCCTCTAGCCAACTACCTATGTGCATTGTTTAGTGGTGTGAGGCTGAAAATCAAGCAAATTTAGATAAACAAAATTAAAAGAAAATGTGCTCAAGCTTAAGGTCACAAAAGTACTCATACTCTTTTGCAAAAGAATGTTTCCTTACAATGTGTTCCTACAAAAAGTATGGATCCTAAATACTGCACTGATAATAAAACACCTAATCTGAGGCATGCTAGTCAAAGGCGGGCTTGTTTTGACATGAGTCTTCCTTGGATCATAATTAGCACCTCCTCATGGGTCCGTTGGGTCTTCCGCAGTCATAATGAAACCTTCTTTAATATAAAGGAAGTTCAAGGTCAGGGTAAAAATAATTGAAAACGTATATGGCTCATTACAAAGCAATTTTCCCATTTTTCTTTTGACCTTCTCCCTTCTAAATTTCTCTACAAGGTCAGCAACTTGTCCAGGTGCATTAAGAGGTTCTGCTGTGGAACTGGGAGCAGCTTGAGCATCTTACAACAGATCTTCAAGTTCGTAGATCTTAAGCACTACGGTCTCTCTCATTTTTTTTCAAAGTATTAATTAGTTCAGCTCTTGTCTTCTTTGAGTCTCTAGAGAAGCCACTAAAACATTTGAGAGCATCAGCTTTCCACCCCTGGCTCTATGTAAGGGGAGTACCATTATCCCTGACCATTCCAACTACGACTTATGACTGTCTTCAAACTCTCTGCCTGGGTAGTTCAACTCTAACTTTTTTTCCACTCATCTGCCAAAACGGCGTCCATGGCCGTAGGGGGAGTAAGGGCCATGCCCGCACTAAGTTCTTTGACCATGTCTTCTTTTCTAGCATCCCCCTCTTCTTCATATTGCTTAGCAGCCTAAAAGGACATATTCTCTATAGTCGTTTTCAGATTATTAATCTTATCTTCATAGAGATAATCTCATAATGCGCTTCACCCTCCTTCGGTCTGCTATAGTTTAGCCACTTTAGAGTTTGCAACATCCAGCTCAATATGCAACCAGCATTATATTTGTGCTGGCGCTCAAGTGCATCCTTAGCTTCTTTGAGCTAGAAAAGGACATTCCTCAAGTCTCCTCCAAGTCCTTCGTTAGTAAGTGTTAAATGAAGATTTTCTTCCTCTAAAGCCGCGGTAGAAGTCGTGGCCACACCTTCAAACTATGGCACACCTGTGTCGCCTAGGCCATAAATGGTGGGAACTGAAGGTTCATTAGATTCAGAGGCACCGGTAGACTTAGGAGGAGGCCCACAAAGATCGACCAAATTGGTGGTAATAGGAGTTTATTTCAAAGAAAATCAAGTTACACAAAGCTAAGTCTGAAAAAACATATCACATAAAGACTAATTTTATATATAAAGAGTTCAACTAATTCACATACAAAAGTAATAACAATACAGAGCGCTCCCTCCTTGGTTAGATTACTAAGCCTAAGCCTAAAGCACTCCAAGTGAGGACTATCGGGTGAGACGAAACCACTCTCTAAGGTATATCGCCACCAGTGTGGTATAAAATCACTAAGTTCTTCTTTGTCTTTAATTATTTGGTCAATTTTGGAAAGCAACCCTTGAGTTTCTTCTTTAAGTTGTGTGGATGAATCATCTAACTCATTTTCACACTAGTGAATCGCCGTTGCACTACGACCAAGATGATCTACGGTCTGGGTTACGAGTTTCTCCATGTTTTCCATCATGAGTTTAGTAAATATAACATCCTTAAAAGACTACAAAGAACAAAGGAATGAAGATGACATGCTTATTCATAGCACAATAACAAAATAGTACGATAATTAAAGAAATCGATCACAATTAAATTAAGTAACAAATCCATTTTATTACATGTTGAGAAGTTTAAAAGGACATAAAAGTAGCGAAAATCATTTACAGATATTAAGTAATTACATTAGCTTAGGAGGTCTAGGTGGCCTCAATCCCCTTAGACGGCATAGTCTCGTCATCCTACTGGAAAGAGGTGTCTTGGAAGATAGAAGGAGAGGCTTTCTTCATGGCCCGCTCCTTAGGCCACTCAACCTCGGTAGAAGTATCATCTAAACGATCAACAAAAAATCAACGCTTAACCATAGTGTACAATTTGTAAAGCATGGGTAGGTGATCCGTGAACACCTATCCTTAGATTCCTCCAATGCCTTCTCTTTCTCCCCCAACTTATGACCCTTCAACACCAAACTGTGATGCACCACCCCGAGACCCACATTAAAAAAGAGTATTACTGAGTAATACTGTCTAATAATGCGGAGAATAGGGTTGGATAGGAGCGACCATCCATAGCTTTGTCTTAAACGTCTATTGAATACGTCGATTGAGTGCTCCAAATTTTTTTCTTTTTATCTTTCTCAATTGGATTGACATACTCAATAAATTCTTAATACAAAACTACGGTGGCTAACGGATCTATTAGAACAAAATATATAACAACAAACACAATAGATCACAGAATAGTAGTCAAACATATATATAAATATACACATATACATCATAGTACAATACAATGTGATACAACACTAGTGGTACATAAACCACCATATATACATCGAGTTAAATGAATAAGTACAAATCAGAGTTTACAAAATGACTACAAGACTATACAGAAGATAACTAGCAGATAATCCAATGCGGATGCAGCAGATCAGAAATCAACAGCAGGTAACTCACCTTAAATAACTCGGTCTGACCCGAGTACATAAAATACACGGGTCAGTCTAGCTTAAAATAAATCGATTAGCATATGATAGGTAAGGAGCAAGGATAAACGATAACAATTCTTCTTGAAAGAGAAGAAGCAACATTAAATATAGGTCAACTATTAAATGTTATAAGGGTTTCTCGAAAGAGACAAGTTCAGCAACAATATCAGATAATCACAAATGTTCGCCTCATATCATCGGCATGTACAATAGCCAATGTAATGGCTTTCATCAACTATAACTCATAAATAGGAGATTACAAGTCTCAAAACGCCAAAGGATGGCAACTATAAATCACAATATATATAAAACTCGACTAAGAGTTCAAAACTCCAAAATGTAATCACCATATATATATATACAACATGATAGCACTCAGGCTATATAAATAATCCAACAGAGGCAACCATGGTGAAAACATTTATAAAATGTCAAAATTCTAGAAATCAACACAAAGAAATCTAGAAAAGCAACAATGAAAAGAATAAGACCCAACAGTCCAGAAATTATCCCAACAGCTATAAATGTAGAAAGGACCCAAAAATCCAATTAATGGCCCAACAGCCTGCCAAGTACTATATATATAGGAGACCCAACAGTCCGTGATTAGCCCAATAGCTTTATATAGGACCCAACAGTCCAAGTACTGGCAATAACTCGTGAATGTGTCACAAACTCACAAAGAGTAACCCAAGTAGTGGTAACTATGCATCCCATACCACACATTCTCACTTATCAGTTTACTAACTGTAAGTCAATGCCACACTAGAAAACAAAATCACAAATCACCCTCTCAAAGGGTGCAAAATTAGCTTCAAACGAACAAGTCTAGAATTAACCGAAAAAGTAAATGCATGTGTTACTAAATCGTTTAATTCTCTTTCTCATATGCTCGAAGAGTGCAAAAATGTGTATTTTATATAGAAAATAATTTATTTTCAGAAAACTAGTTTTAAAACAATTTTCTGAAATCGTTTGGAAAACAAACCTTTGAAATTTCTCTTTATTATAGAGAATAAGTAGTTTTAATAGCTTTTAAAATAATTTATCGATATTGTAAAATATTTATTTCAAAAGCCATTTTAATTATAAAAATCATTTCAAAATCGTTTTAGAAAACCCGTGTTCGAAAACAGCAGAAATCATAGGAAACGCTGAAAAACAACATATGAAACCGTCTCAAAAACTCATCAATTCGGAGTATGGATCAACCCAAAATATTGGCATACCTATTGATAGGTTTTAAGCCCTTCGGAAACACTCCAAAATACCACAAAACAGATCACAATAGTTGCTGGAATAAGCAGAAGAAGTAAAAGGAACAAAAGAAAACAATTTGCAAAATTTCCAAAGCCTAGGTCGATCCTAAGGTCGACCTATACACTCTCTGGGTTGACCCTAAGGTCGTCCCCTGATAATTATGTCGACCTAATGGTTGCGAATTTGTACAGGTGGTTTTTTCCTTGTTCGATCTAGTTTTTAAGCAATTGTTTCAGGCAGTTACAAGATGAATTAGGCTATGAAAATTGACATGCACTTACATCAACACTTAGACAACAATCCGGAAAAATTCTGGCACGATTTCACGGAAAGTACAAGAAGATATGAACATAAAAAGAAGCAACCTAGAACAGTTTTCATTGTAAATATTCAAGCAGTAAACTTTCGCTTACAGTAAGTAGATTCAAGCCATTTTCAACATACAAACTTATTTAAGCTAGAAATTGTGAGTTATATACTCACCTTAGCACGATATTGAGCGATTAAAACTTGCAAGCTAGGATCTTTTGCCTCTTACATAATTTTATAAAATATTCTACGCTTGTCTCAATAAACAGAATCCAATTATACCTCTTCTACTACCTTCGTCTCCTTCTCTGCCTTTTTTGCACTCTCCTAATGAGCCCTATGTTCTTCCCCAAGTTTAGTTTTTTCAGAAGCTGTTGCAACAAGGTCTGCCTCAAGCTTAGCAGTGCAGGCAATGAATAAAACCTGGTCATCTTCTTTCCTCTTTTGAGCCTCGGTTGCCAAGGCACGCACCTGTTATAAAGAAAAAACAAGTAAGACAAAAATTGTAAAGTAGATCACTATAGAATAAAGAAGAAGGAAATACACACAGAGGACAGAGTCCTTCCAAGCTCAATTGCAATCTCGAGGAAAGAAAGTATAGGAAACGAAAGGGCAATAGGATAAGAACGAGGGGTGGAGGCTACGTGGGATATGCTGTCAAAAGTGATACTCCCTACCCTTTCATCGTGATCAGTAATAGTACCCTCGAGCAAGGGCGGGAAGCAGATGTTTGGGCCACAGAAAGATTGGTAAGCCGAGATGGATAGCACCTCTAAAGAAGGAAGAGGGGGAGACGTGGTAGGTTTCCTAAGAGGATGGCTAGAAGCCTAACCTCCATCGGCCTTCCTCTCTTCCCTCTTCTTCTCTCCCAATGGCAATTTCTACAGTGCAGTATCATCAAAAAATGCATCAGCAAGATCACCAGCCATTTAACCTATACATGAGAAAAATGCAAAAGATTAGTAAATGTTCTTGTAACGATTAAGAATTGGAAGTAAAATTTGTTTACCCATTAGTCCAGTTATACCACTAAGTTTATCCGAAACCTAGAAGAACTTAAAAATAGAGTGAGAAAAGTTGTGGTTAGTGCTCTAGTAATTATACTTTTGCAACAGCGATTCGATAAAAAATATTTTCATTTTCCTCTTATGTTCACCTAAACCTAGGATGTGATTCCTACGAGATTCATATGCACCAGTGGACAAATTAGGGAAAAGATAGAGTGGTTAGGGTATGGTTGGAACAAAGAAGGGAAGTTGTCGAGATTCAAAATAAAAAAGTATTGATCGATCCCTTTTTGGGTCTTACGAGGAACATACGTAAGAACTGATTTTTTTGCTTGGGCTTAATATAATCTAAAATCACCCCCAAAAGGACTCTTATAGACCTCAAATAAAAATTGAAGTTCGCAAGAAGGAGGTGTACACTTCTCGGCAAAAAGAATAAAAATAGTAATTGTAAGGGAATAAGAAAAGGGAGCAAGTTAGATGGGAACAATAGTAGTTAGCCATTAGCGAAGAATTTGATTAGGAGGAAGATAAAGTCCTGACCGAATATTCTCGAATGTAGTAAAACCATTGGGAGAAGTATGGATGCATTCATGAGACTCTTGAACTCTATCCACATAATCATAGAACCTGAAATGATCTAGAATGCTCTATATTTCCCTTAGTTTGGTTATCTTAGATGACAAAGATAAATGAGAGGGGGAAGTGGATGCCATATCAAAACTATTGATTTGATTATCGACCGGTATTAAAATACAAGAAAAAGAAAACTACAAAATAAGGAAGGTCCGTACCTTAGTTCAAAAAGGGAATGATTCGTGGAGAAGACGAGATTAACAACTAGGGTTTTCCCTTTTCAAAAGCACGTAAAAGAATGGAGAAGAAGAAGAGGAAAGATATATACTTACCTCAATAAGAATCTCAACCACATAATTGGAATGATAAAAAATCCCCAAAACATCAGTTAATTAACCACAGAATTTGATATGGAAGTAGAGACAAGTTCACATCAATCTACGATCGCTACAGACTTGGGAGTTAATTGATACACCCATATTTTTCAAGCGTTGTCATACCAAAATTAGTACAAGCACCAAGCCCGAAAGAATTGCTCCCATAATAGAAGTCAAAATATTAAAAGGAAGCAAGAACAAAATCTAGATAGTACTATGCAGAAATCCTTAGTATGCCGCAAAACATAAAGACTGCAACCTTCCATTAAGCATAGCTTCGACACTATAACACTGAGCCAAAAACCTGAGATTTTTACAAAGTGTAGTTAATAGTGTAGTCCAAGAATGCTAATAATGGTGTATTTCTTCCCGAAATGGGAGGCGGTTTCTCATTACAGCTACATCTACACATATGTGCAGTCCAAAAGCCTGTAGCTTTACAAAATTGGAAAGTACCAGTCTATTCAAATTTGGGTTTTCCCACCTCAATTTCAAACTTCCCACCTAAGTTCAAAATTCATCCGCTCAAATTACAATTTCCCACCAAAGACGACGTTAGTGATCCATGCATATCAGGTAAGCGAGATGGATGATCGACATGTGGCACGATTCAAAGGCAGAAATCAAGAGAGCAATAGAGTGATGTTGGCATTCCACGTGAATCTCTATGTACTTTAAATGTATATGGCACTGTAGCAGAAAGGGGGAGAATTTTGACAATACTCTTTTTTGACACACAAATCAAAAATTGTACCATCTGCCCTTTTTGTTTGCACTAAGAATCAAGCAAGTAGAAATAGACATTTTACCCAGGGACATAGAATTCATTAACGTCTGAACCACGTAAATTTTTATGTCCTTTTTGTTGCTTTCAGCACTTTATTCTTACTATTTTTGTCTTTTGTTTCGTATTTGAATTCAGACAAGTTGAAATTAACGAATTGATTATTAGCATTTTGAACATTCTTATAACGACCCACTATTTTGGACCATTTAAATCGACAATAATCCACACATGTCAGACTTGAATAATGCAAAATAACAGATTGTAATAAAATTTGGAGCAACTAAAATCATTCACAGAATCACAGACACAGAAATATCAGAATAACTCGCAGCGGAATTTAAAAATAACCATAGTGGTTCATGAAGCCACTAAAATACATAGTCTCAAAACAAGTACAAATTACAAAGTCTAAAACCAATACAGTTTGAACAACTACAGAAAACCCCAAATTCATTTGTCTCAAATTACATAGGCTAAAATAAAAGACTGAATAGCAAAATAGATAGCAGCTTGATAAAGATGATCTCCAGTAGTCCTAGCTCCAAGAAGATGAAGTTCAAACTGATACTCAGGCTGACCCGAGCGTAAAATAAAACATAAACACTCGAGTCAGGACATACATACTTATACAATGTAAACCAACTCAAGTGAACTGTAGTAAAGGTACAAGTAACTTAGAAGATGCTTGGGACCGCCCATCCTCTAAGGATCCGTTAAAATATTTACTATATAGTAATATATGCTATATACAGTAGTGTCTAATCAGTAAAGTATAATCATATAGAAAATAGCGTTAAGGGAATGGTGAACCTTAACGCGGTCGGATCTTTAAACCAAAATCGTAATGGGTTCGATATGGTAGGTGACACGGCACACAAGGCAATGCCAGGGTAGATATACCAATTACGCATCCGGACTGGTGGTGACGCATAGCAGCCACTACCGCCCACCTCGAACAACACTCCCAAATCAAGGGTGGCCACCAAATCAATCACAAGTAATAGAATGGTATCGAAGAAGTGTGTCCGATCAGAGGTGCTACCTCCTTGGCCCGTCGATCGCTCCTGTTTTAGCCACCTTATGCCAACTCACGGGAGTTGGGTCCACGTATATACCTTAGGATCGTCGCCACCATCCTACTTCATTCTGGAAACTCCACCGCGTACACAGTTGTCAAAGTGGTTTTCGGTATCGACAAAGAGTATGTCCATATCCGATCCTGGTCTCTTTAACAACCAAACGTTATTATAACCCGTGGTTATAAATTTAAAACAGTTTATATCAAAATACTTCAAATTAAACCATTTAAAAACAAAGTCATTACTCTTTTAAATCAAATATTAAATTTCCAAAATTTTAGCCTTTTCTGAGTTCATTTATTCACTTAAAAACAAAAAAAAACATTAAAATTTCAGCTTTCACAGCATTTAAAAAGTGCTGCGGTAAGTTATATTTGAAAACAATTCAATTCAGCAAAGACAGCTTTTATAAACTGTTGTAACAGTTTAGTTTTAAACAAAATTCATATTTCAGCCTACTGCAGCTCTTAACAAGTGCTACAGTAGCCCCTTTATTAGTTTCAGGTTCAATTTTAGTTCCTGCTACAACAGCACTTACCAAGTGCTATCATAGCCTTAGTTTATTTTAGTCTTTTGGTTCATTTATATAACCACAACACTTAACAAGTGCTGCAGATTCTACTTAGTTCAGAATTTGTTCATTTCCAGAAATGGTAACATTTCTGAAGTGCTTTAAATTAAATTTCCAGGTTTTAAGTGCAATTCCAGCCATAAATAAACTTCAATTTAAATCCTTTAAAACTTATAAAATCATAAATTTCACATTTAAAAATGTTCAATTAAATCCTTTAACTTATGATTTTTATAAAGAAAAATTTTCAAGTAAAAATCAAAATTTCCAAAATTTACTTATAAAAATTTCAAGTGTGAAAATTTTCCCATTTTCCACCTTTAACCATTTTTTTTCAACACTTAAATTTTAAATTCCCATTCTTCCACCATTTAAACTAAATTTCAATTTAACTTAATTAACTTAAGTTTCCATTTTTTTTTCAATAAATTTCAATTTCATGTTATATTTCAAATCACTATTTTTATCCTTTTATTTATTACACATAAAAAAATCATTTCCACTTAAATAAATCATTTAAAAATTCAATTTAAATCAAATTAATATTATTACAAATGTTAAAATATTTAAAAGTATCTAGAAAAATACAGAAAATAACCACGGGTCTGTATAATATTTTCTAGCCTAGGTAAAGTGATACGGATAATATATCATTTCAATCTCTAGTTTACAAAGAAAAATCCGGGTTTTATCATTTCAAACCCGCAATCCCAAGTAAATAAAATTTAATCGAAAATCGCTCAGGCCTATCATTTCAGCCCATAACGATCTTCCCTTATTCTAAAGTCCGTTCGGGTATGTATCATTTCAACCCATAGTGATTCTATTCTACAGGGAACTTGCAGTGTGATTTAACAGAATAGAATAACAGTAAAATAAGAACAAAATATAACAGATGATATGTTATGCAATTTTTTTCAAGTTTAACATCATATATAAATAATCAAAGGTAATTATAACATCATTTTTATTTATTTATTTATTTATTTTCTACACATTCAGTTGCGGTCGTTTCACAATCATATAAGTATGAATATTCGTGTGAGATTTACTCACCTCTGCGGAGCTGGAGATTCGATTCAAAAAGGAAATACGCTATCTACCGAAAAGCACGTGGAAAGCACGATTAGTTTTTAGAGGGTGCGCCAACTAGATTCAAATCTGAAGTCAAAAAAATAAATAAAACAAATCTAAGAATGCAAACGAATAACTATTTTTTTTCAAATGAAGCAAACAAAACGAAAAAAAAACAAGTTGAATACTAGAAATAAATTGCTCGACCACTCCACCATATTCAAGATTTTAAAGGCTCGGAGGGGTTGTAGTCTGTGACTTCAACATACTAAGGTGACAAAAAGGCTATTTTTAATTTTTTTTCCAAAACAGAGGCTCGGTGGAAAATAAACTATGACTTCAAAAATACAAAGGTGACAAAAACAATTTTTTTTCATTTCTTTTTTCAAAACAAAGGCCAGTGGCATGGGGTTTCGGGTGGCATGGGTTCGTGGTGGCGTGGGGTTAGGTCAGGAGGGTTCGGTGACGTGGGGTTCAGTCTGGCATGGCAGGCTAGCTGGAGGCGTGACAATGGTGGTGGCTGCGGCTTCACTTGATGGTGGAGGAAAGTGGAACGGCAAGGGGTTTGTGGTTGCCTGGGCTTGGTCTGGAGGAGGGGAGAGGTTGCGGTGGTGGTCTAGGCTGGGGTAGGGGTTGTTCATGATGGTGGATAGGCCGAGCATGATGGAGCAACAACATGATAAAGCAAAACAAAGCAGCGGAACAAACAAAGTAAAACAAATGAAAGAAAAAGCATGCGGCCATACCAGGAAGATGGTCACGCAAATTCAAATGGAAGCTGCAGTGAAATTTGTGTGGTCTGGAAATTTTGTGAACGTGGAATAATATAACAGCTGCTCACTTGATTTATGTAGAGAGAAGGCAAGAATAAAATGCTTGAACGGTAGAGGAATCAAAGGAATCTAAGGCATTTAATTTTATTAATAGATGGAAACGTATGGAAGGCAAAGGGAAAGAAATAATTCACACACGAAAATGATTTAAGGCAAGATTTTGAATTCTCAAAAGAAAAGTACACGGCTGAACTTTGCATTGTTAACGCAAGAAAATCAAATAGACAAAGAAAAGGCAAGAGCAACAAATAAACATATGCCCAAAGTAACGTACAAATTTATTTGTTTTCTCTTATTAAATAAATTGAAAATGCTAACGTTTCTATTAGGAAAATAACCCATCACTTTAAACCAACATTTAATAGCTATTATACCATAATTAATAAAATTTGATTTAGCTTCACCCATTTGATTGATTAATATAAAGTTAAGGAACGGATGTAAATATACGTAAAAGAAATGTAAAGTTTAATTTCCCGTTTCACACTAATTATTACTAACTTTTAAAAGTATACAACAAATCTGACCAAAACAAAAGTGAAACAAATGTTACACAATTGTATACAGTTCAAGATGAAAATTTGGCAGTTTAGAATTATAAAATTTAAAAATTTAAAATTTATTAAAGTTACACTTTTAATTCAAATCAACATTACAGAACGTTTATTTTTAATAAAAATTTGGGCAATTGATTAACAATAATTACAAGAAAATTTCCAAAATTATATTTTTAAGGAATCAAACGCCACAGTCTTTAAATAAATGAATAAAATACTTGTTAAAATTTTTGGGCTGTTACACTCTCCCCCACTCAGAACTTTTCGTCCTCGAAAAGGAACGAAAAAGGAAAACAAAGAAAGATAAGACAATAGAGCAAAAGTACCTGAAATAAACAATTCCGGATTCGAAGCACGAATGCTCTCCTCCGTCTCCCAGGCGCAATCTCGTTCATCAGTGCTCCACTGCACTTTGACCAGGTTGACAGATTTCCTTCTTAGCTGCTTCGTACCTTGATCGACGATACGAAGTGGCTTCCTCTCAACGGTCAGATTTGGCTCAATATCCAAACTATCAAGAGCAGAAGGCTGGATAATAAGAGATGGATCATGCAGATAGCGACGAAGATGAGATACATGAAATACATTGTGTACTCCAGAAAATTTCTCGGGAAAATCCAGACGATAAGCATGAGAACCAATTCTTTCCACAATGTGGAAAGGACCGATGAACCTAGGGGAAAGCTTTCCTCTACGACCAAAACGAATAACATTCCTTAAGGGAGAGACCTTAAGGAAAACCAAATCACCAACAGCAAACTCTAAACTCCGCCTACGCCTATCAGCATACTTCTTTTGCCTATCTTGAGCAATCCTCATCTTCCTCTTAATCTCTTCAACTCTCTCAGAAGCTTCTAAAACCATCTCAGGACCAAGAACCAAACGATTACCGGATTCAATCCAGCAAGAAGAAGATCTACAAGGTCGTTCGTAAAGAGCAGAAAACGAAGACGTCTCAATACTGGCCTGATAACTATTGTTATAAGTGAATTCGACAAGATGGAGATGATCTTCCCAAGATCCTCCATAATCAAGCACACAAGCACGAAGAAGATCTTCTAGAATCCGATTCACCCTTTCCGTTTGACCGTCGGTCTGTGGATGGTAAGCAGTGCTCAGATTCAGACGAGTACCCAAGGAATCCTGAAAGGCTTTCCAAAACCTACTAGTAAAGATAGGATCACGATCACAAACGATACTGATAGGAACACCATGGAGACGAACAATCCCTCTCATGTAAATATCAAACAAACTAGAAGCAGAACGGGTAGACTTGACCGGAATAAAATAAGCTGATTTGGTCAACCTATCCACAATAACCCAGATACTCTCATTACCTTTCCTAGTCCTCGGTAAACCATCAATGAAATCCATAGAAACCTGTTCCCACTTCCAATTGGGAATCTCAAGAGGGTGCAACAAACCAGGAGTCTTCTGATGATCTGCCTTGACTTGCTGACAAGTCGCACATCTACTAACAAAAATGGAAATATCTCGCCTCATACCTCTCCACCAATACAACTTCTTCATATCCTGATACATCTTGGCCACACCTGGATGAATAGAAAGTCTGGACTGATGATTCTCCCGAAGTAACTCCTGTCTCAATCCATCAACATTCGGGACACAAATCCTATTATTAATCCTCAACACACCCTTATCGTCAATCTGAGCACCACTGCCATCAAGACTACTACCTCCAACTCTACTTCAAACATTCTCCTTAATCAATCTAAGCATCTGATCCTCGTCCTGCCTAACCATAATACGATCCACAAGAGGTGAAGAAACAACAAGCTGACACAACAAAGCCTTCTTCCTACTCAAAGCATCTGCTACGACATTAGCCTTTCCAGGGGTATAGTTGATGTCGAGGTCATAAGAAGCAAGGAATTCTAACCACCTAACTTGTCTCTGATTCAAATCCTTCTGAGAGAAAATATACTTCAAAGACTGATGATCTGTGAAAAGCTCGAACTTAGTACCCAAAAGATGATGTCTCCAAAGCTTCAAAGCAAAAACAACAGCAAGCAACTCTAGATCATGGGTAGCATAATTTACTTCATGGGTCTTCAACTGTCGACTAGCATAAGCAATCACTTTACCATCCTACATCAAAACAGCTCCCAAACCTTCTCGACATGCATCAGTGTACACCTTTAATCCCTCATTTCCACTTGGAACAGTAAGGACTGGTGCGGAAGTAAGCTTGTCTTTTAACTCATTGAATGCGGCCTTACACTCATTACTCCAAATAAACTTAGCATTCTTCCGAGTTAAAGCAGTGAGAGGTGCAGCAATCCGAGCGAAATTCTCAATGAATCTCCGGTAATAACCGGCAAGGCCCAGAAAACTACGGATATAAGTAGGAGTCTTAGGAGTTTCCCAATCCTGTACATAATAGGGATAGAAGGATAATAGGAAAGATAGAATAGTTGGATGGACAAGGAAGGAGAAGGAAGAGAGACTTACATTGATCGCAGCGATCTTGACGGGATCGACATAAACTCCATTACCAGAAACAATATGCCTGAGGAATCGGACTTCATCCTTCTAGTAATGACATTTGGAAAATTTAGCCTTTAACCGATGATTTCGAAGAGTCTTAAGAACAGATTTCAAATGTGACTCATGTTCTTCTTCAGACTTAGAGAAAATGAGGATATCATCCACAAAGACTAGAACAAATTTATTTAGCACGTCACGAAAAACACGATTCATCGAGTCAACAAAGAAAGCAGGAGCATTAGTCAAACCAAAAGGCATGACTAGCCATTCAAAGAATCCATTCTCAGTACGGAAAGCAGTCTTGGGAATACTTTCCTCGGCAACTCTGAGTTGGTGAAAACCCGTGGCAAGGTCAAGCTGAGAGAAAACAGTAGCACCATAAAGCTGATCAAACATATCATTGATGCGAGGCATTGGATATCTGTTTTTCATAGTGAGCTTGTTCAGCTCCCTATAATCAACACACATCCGAAGAGAACCATCGAACTTGGTGAAAAAAACCACCGCAGCTCCCCATTCAGAATAGCTCGGTCTGATCAGACCCTTGGAAGACAGGTCCTCAATTTGCTTCCTTAACTCAACCTTCTCGCGGGGTGCCATTCTTCTAGGGGGAAGAACTACAGGTCGAGCTCCAGGAATAAGATCAATGCGGAAATCAATTTCCCGCTTAGGAGGTAAAGCAGTAACTTCACCAAAAACATCGGGATAGAGATTGACTACACGAGTCGATTGAAGATCAACAGGAGAAGAATCCAAAGAGTAGATAAAATTTCCAGCAAAATCCTGAGGCATGCGGCACTGAATAACCAAAGGATCACCCTTATCTCCTACAAGAGTCACGATACGTGCTTTGCAAGAGATACGGGCATCATGCCTATCAAGCCAATCATCTCCGAGTAATAAATCAAAAGCATCGAAACCAAGAACATAAAAATCTCCAGAAAACCGATAACCAGAATGAAAGAGTTTCACATGTTTACAAATTTTATCGAGATTTGCGGGACCACCAATAGGATTTGAAACACATAGAGGAACAGAAGCATACTCAGGAGAAAGGAGAAGTTCAAACTTATTGCACAAATTATCAGAAATAAAACTATGCGAAGCTCCAGTATCAAATAAAACACGAACAGGATGATGAAACAAAGTAAAGGTGCTTTGAAGAGTACCTTGATCATCGCTAGGAGCAGGAGTAGGTGCAGCAGGAGAAGAAGCAGATGTGACAGCAAATACACCAGATGGCTTTCCCTTTTGATATAAGGGACAGTCATTCCTAAAATGACCTGGCTGGAGACAAACATGACAAAGATTGTTCCTGGTAACCTGAGGTGGAGGAACAGCAGCACTAACCGAAGTAGGGCAACTATTAGCATAGTGTCCCTTCTGGTCACATTTGAAGCAGGTAATGGTGGATAGATCAATAGGGTGCCTCTAAGAAGGAGAAGATGATGATGATCCCAAGCCCGGATGTTTGAGCCAATTCTTCTTCTGCTGGTGGAAGTTGGGCTTTCTCTTCTTGGAATTTGCAGAGGAAGACTGTGACACATGAGCACCAGAAGCGGCAGGACCCTTGGAAGTAGGGTTCTCATAGCGAATAGCCATATCCATAAGCTCAGTAAAAGTGCCATGAACATGCGAAATAAGACGGTCGTAGAACTCTGGACGAGCTCCAGCAATGAACTTCTCATTTTTCTTTAGCTGAGTGTCGATAAGACCAGGACCAAATTTGGAAAGTTCATTGAACTTCCACTCATACTCTGAAAAAGACATGGTACCCTGCTTGAGATCCATGAACTCACGATAAAGCTGAGATTTCCCGGCTTCGGGCATCCATTTTGCCACAAAAGCCTCCCTGGAAAGAAGATACATAAACCAAACTTAAGATAGATTCAAAAGAAAAAGGAAATGGGGAAAATTCAAGATAACACAAAGGATACCTGAACTGCTCCCACGAAAGATCACCTTCGTTAGTGTGAGCCGTAACAGACTCCCACCAATCTAAGGCAGACTCTTGTAGCTGCCATGCTGCTAACTGACGCTTCTGGGCATCAGTGATCTCAAGACCAGTAAATATCCTCTCCAAACTCCGTAGCCATTGCTGGGCTTCGATAATACTCTCTGAACCGGTGAACTTAGTACCACCGAGCTGAGAGAATTCCTTACAGAGAACAATAAACCTAACAGGTGCAACAGGTGGAGGAGCTGGGGCAGTACCACGACCCCTACCTATAGCATTTCCACGATTCATCTTGGAAATATCAAGAATGAATTTAGGACAAAGGTACAGAGAAGACAAAGATAAGCTAAGATAAGACACGATAAGATCACTTGGATGAATATCCTAATAACAAGATTTCTAACAAGGTAGATATGGAAAAAAGGAAGTTTAGAAAAATTTGCTTTTTAAAACAAGAAAAAAAATATCTTGAAAAATCATTTGAAAAATCATTTAAAATCATTTTAAAATCATTTTAAAAATCATTTTATACTTTGAAAATACGTTCACTCACAAAGAAAATGATTTTGAGTTTGATTTCACTCATTCTAGGGTATTTCTACCCTATCTCTAATGAGTTTTTGCTCCATAGGCTAGGGTTTGCCTAAAACCAATGCTCTGATACCAACTGTAACGACCCACTATTTTGGACCATTCAAATCGACAATAATCCACACATGTCAGACTTGAATAATGAAAATAACAGATTGTAATAAAATTTGGAGCAACTAACATCATTCATAGAATCATAGACACAGAAATATGAGAATAACTCGCAGTGGAATTTAAAAATAACCATAGTGGTTCATGAAGCCACTAAAATACATAGTCTCAAAACAAGTACAAATTACAAAGTCTAAAACCAATACAGTTTGAACAACTACAGAAAACCCCAAATTCATTTGTCTCAAATTACATAGGCTAAAATAAAAGACTGAATAGCAAAATAGATAGCAGCTTGATAAAGATGATCTCCAGTAGTCCTAGCTCCAAGAAGATGAAGTCCAAACTGATACTCAGGCTGACCCGAGCATAAAATAAAACATAAACACTCGAGTCAGGACATACATACTTATACAATGTAAACCAACTCAAGTGAACTGTAGTAAAGGTACAAGTAACTTAGAAGATGCTTGGGACCGCCCATCCTCTAAGGATCCGTTAAAATATTTACTATATAGTAATATACGCTATATACAGTAGTTTCTAATCAGTAAAGTATAATCATATAGAAAATAGCGTTAAGGGGATGGTGAACCTTAATGCGGTCGGATCTTTAAACCAAAATCGTAGTGGGTTCGATATGGTAGGTGATACGGCACACAAGGCAATGCCAGGGTAGATATACCAATTACGCATCCGGACTGGTGGTGATGCATAGCAGCCACTACCGCCCACCTCGAACAACACTCCCAAATCAAGGGTGGACACCAAATCAATCACAAGTAATAGAATGGTATCGAAGAAGTGTGTCCGATCAGAGGTGCTACCTCCTTGGCCCGTCGATCGCTCCTGTTTTAGCCACCTTATGCCAACTCACGGGAGTTGGGTCCACGTATATACCTTAGGATCGTCGCCACTATCCTACTTCATTCTGGAAACTCCACCGCGTACACAGTTGTCAAAGTGGTTTTCGGTATCGACAGAGAGTATGTCCATATCTGATCCCGGTCTCTTTAACAACCGAACGTTATTATAACCCGTGGTTATAAATTTAAAACAGTTTATATCAAAATACTTCAAATTAAACATTTAAAAACAAAGTCATTACTCTTTTAAATCAAATATTAAATTTCCAAAATTTTAGCCTTTTCTGAGTTCATTTATTCACTTAAAAACAAAAAAAAACATTAAAATTTCAGCTTTCACAGCATTTAAAAAGTGCTGCGGTAAGTTATATTTGAAAACAATTCAATTCAGCAAAGACAGCTTTTATAAACTGCTGTAACAGTTTAGTTTTAAACAAAAATCATATTTCAGCCTACTGCAGCTCTTAACAAGTGCTACAGTAGCCCCTTTATTAGTTTCAGGTTCAATTTTAGTTCCTGCTACAACAGCACTTACCAAGTGCTATCATAGCCTTAGTTTATTTTAGTCTTTTGGTTCATTTATATAACCACAACACTTAACAAGTGCTGCAGATTCTACTTAGTTCAGAATTTGTTCATTTCCAGAAATGGTAACATTTCTGAAGTGCTATAAATTAAATTTCCAGGTTTTAAGTGCAATTCCAGCCATAAATAAACTTCAATTTAAATCCTTTAAAACTTATAAAATCATAAATTTCACATTTAAAAATGTTCAATTAAATCCTTTAACTTATGGATTTTATAAAGAAAGATTTTCAAGTAAAAATCAAAATTTCCAAAATTTACTTATAAAAATTTCAAGTGTGAAAATTTTCCCATTTTCCACCTTTAACCATTTTTTTTCAACACTTAAATTTTAAATTCCCATTCTTCCACCATTTAAACTAAATTTCAATTTAACTTAATTAACTTAAGTTTCCATTTTTTTTTCAATAAATTTCAATTTCATGTTATATTTCAAATCACTATTTTTATCCTTTTATTTATTACACATAAAAAAATCATTTCCACTTAAATAAATCATTTAAAAATTCAATTTAAATCAAATTAATATTATTACAAATGTTAAAATATTTAAAAGTATCTAGAAAAATACAGAAAATAACCACGGGTCTGTATAATATTTTCTAGCCTAGGTAAAGTGATACGGATAATATATCATTTCAATCTCTAGTTTACAAAGAAAAATCCGGGTTTTATCATTTCAAACCCGCAATCCCAAGTAAATAAAATTTAATCGAAAATCGCTCAGGCCTATCATTTCAGCCCATAACGATCTTCCCTTATTCTAAAGTCCGTTCGGGTATGTATCATTTCAACCCATAGTGATTCTATTCTACAGGGAACTTGCAGTGTGATTTAACAGAATAGAATAACAGTAAAATAAGAACAAAATATAACAGATGATATGTTATGCAATTTTTTTCAAGTTTAACATCATATATAAATAATCAAAGGTAATTATAACATCATTTTTATTTATTTATTTATTTATTTTCTACACATTCAGTTGCGGTCGTTTCACAATCATATAAGTATGAATATTCATGTGAGATTTACTCACCTCTGCGGAGCTGGAGATTCGATTCAAAAAGGAAATACGCTATCTACCGAAAAGCACGTGGAAAGCACGATTAGTTTTTAGAGGGTGCGCCAACTAGATTCAACTCTGAAGTCAAAAAAATAAATAAAACAAATCTAAGAATGTAAACGAATAACTATTTTTTTTTCAAATGAAGCAAACAAAACGAAAAAAAACAAGTTGAATACTAGAAAGAAATAGCTCGACCACTCCACCATATTCAAGATTTTAAAGGCTCGGAGGGGTTGTAGTCTGTGACTTCAACATACTAAGGTGACAAAAAGGCAATATTTCATTTTTTTTCCAAAACAGAGGCTCGGTGGAAAATAAACTATGACTTCAAAAATACAAAGGTGACAAAAACAAATTTTTGTTCATTCCTTTTTTCAAAACAAAGGCCAGTGGCATGGGGTTTCGGGTGGCATGGGTTCGTGGTGGCGTGGGGTTAGGTCAGGAGGGTTCGGTGACGTGGGGTTCAGTCTGGCATGGCAGGCTAGCTGGAGGCGTGACAATGGTGGTGGCTGCGGCTTCACTTGATGGTGGAGGAAAGTGGAACGGCAAGGGGTTTGTGGTTGCCTGGGCTCGGTCTAGAGGAGGGGAGAGGTTGCGGTGGTGGTCTAGGCTGGGGTAGGGGCTGTTCACGATGGTGGATAGGCCGAGCATGATGGAGCAACAACATGATAAAGCAAAACAAAGCAACAGAACAAACAAAGTAAAACAAATGAAAGAAAAAGCATGCGGCCATACCTTCAGGAAGATGGTCACGCAAATTCAAATGGAAGCTGCAGTGAAATTTGTGTGGTCTGGAAATTTTGTGAACGTGGAATAATATAACAGCTGCTCACTTGATTTATGTAGAGAGAAGGCAAGAATAAAATGCTTGAACGGTAGAGGAATCAAAGGAATTTAAGGCATTTAATTTTATTAATAGATGGAAATGTATGGAAGGCAAAGGGAAAGAAATAATTCACACACGAAAATGATTTAAGGCAAGATTTTGAATTCTCAAAAGAAAAGTACACGGCTGAACTTTGCATTGTTAACGCAAGAAAATCAAATAGACAAAGAAAAGGCAAGAGAAACAAATAAACATATGCCCAAAGTAACGTACAAATTTATTTGTTTTCTCTTATTAAATAAATTGAAAATGCTAACGTTTCTATTAGGAAAATAACCCATCACTTTAAACCAACATTTAATAGCTATTATACCATAATTAATAAAATTTGATTTAGCTTCACCCATTTGATTGATTAATATAAAGTTAAGGAACGGATGTAAATATACGTAAAAGAAATGTAAAGTTTAATTTCCCGTTTCACACTAATTATTACTAACTTTTAAAAGTATACAACAAATCTGACCAAAACAAAAGTGAAACAAATGTTACACAATTGTATACAGTTCAAGATGAAAATTTGGCAGTTTAGAATTATAAAATTTAAAAATTTAAAATTTATTAAAGTTACACTTTTAATTCAAATCAACATTACAGAACGTTTATTTTTAATAAAAATTTGGGCAATTGATTAACAATCATTACAAGAAAATTTCCAAAATTATATTTTTAAGAAATCAAACGCCTCAGTCTTTAAATAAATGAATAAAATACTTGTTAAAATTTTTGGGCTGTTACAATTCTCCTTTATAAATGTGTAAACGTTAAAGCAACATAATTATTCCATTAAAGGCAATCTTAATACTACTTAATTTTGCTGATTCATAATCACGAAAGCTATTCTGCGTCGTGATTACTCCATAAAAAATATTTGGGTGTTTTTGAGACAAAAAATCTCATTAACATTTGGTACTTGAGTTTTCATCACAACTACAAGTATGTTGTTAGAGCTGAGGTGACAAGGGTTCCATAAGATATTTACTTGGTTAGGACATCGTCCATTATAGATATTCCTTGATGTGCTTTGGTTATAGTGTTAGTTAAGTATTGGTCATTACGCTTACTGGATTAAAATGGCAAGGCACCATTCCATATTGAGTCGCCTTGACCGTAAAATAGTTGGAATAAAACAGTGAGATGTTACGTTTGGGTAAAAGGTCCCATCGATGGGATGGCATTAAGAAATGGTAAATTTTGGAAGTTCAAACTACAAAAATACCCTAGTTGAAGTCAAGATTGTGCAAGGAATGGTTAATTCAAGGATTTGAGTGCCTGTTAAGAAAAAAATATTGCTATTTGCACGCATCGAGAATGCGAAGGCAATTTTCATATAAAACTTGAATTTTTTTGATAAGATTTGGACGAAAGGATAATAGGATTCCTTCTGATCATCCCTCATATTGGAAGAAGACTATTTATTTAAGAACGTTCATGAAATACTGACTTAGGATGCATAATATGTGTTGCATAATAGTTGCATTGAGCAATAGACCACCTAGTCGATTACCTTGGATGCTAAAATAATTTAAGATTATAATGTCATCTAAATTTAGGACTTCACTTAGACTTAGGATTTTAATTGCTATGTTTGAATAGGAAAATAAACCAAGTTTACCCTACTAGAATGGTTGAGTATTTACTTACTTGTATACTAAAGAACATAGGATAAATCCCTATAAACTATAAATGTGATACTTAGGTACCATGATTGATGGAGGAAGAAACAAATCAGAAGTAAAATAAGATAGCATAAGTTGAATCGAATTGTAAAATAAGTTATGCTATTTTCAAATGTTTAAGAAATCACCAGGTTTGGATATCCTTGGTTGAAATGGAGGAATAACAAAAAGATCTAAATTAGCAGATACCATGGGGGAACACCATCCACTTTCGGGATGTCTTACCTTAGTACCTAGAAGATGAAGTAATCGATATACTGCAGGATGATTTAAGGCAATGGGTATGTGCATTATGGATTGCATAAGGCTACGTCTGCATTAGAGCAAACTTATGCTTAAGTTATCTATTATGGTGCATGTCGACATCACTTTATTCTAGTACGTAGCAAGGATTACAGAGGGTCGCCTATGCACGTACATTTGGGTTGAAGTAATATGCCACTGGTAAAGTCAATAAGTTGTGGTCGGTAGAATGATCCAATTAGAAGTGCCTAGAAAGTGGATTTGATACATAAAAGGATAAAGACTGCACAAGATAGGTTGAGGACATATGCTGACAAGAAGCATATAAAGTTGAAGTCCGCGGTGGGCGACATGGTCTATGTGAACATCTCGCCACTTAGATGTGTTATTGGGTTGGTAGTTCGGAAAAGTTAGCACCAAGAGTTGTAGGGCCTTTCCGATTTTGGATAGAATAGGGAAGTAAGCCTATGGAGCGGAGCTTCCTGGAGGGTTGGCGGGAGTTCATTATATTTTCATGTGTCACACTTGTGTAAGTGTTTATGTGATGCAGCTACTGTAGTCGAACCGTATTAGTTGGGAGAAGTTAAAATTAAGTGAGTCACTTGTTCAACATGCACCTACCTGCATTATTGGGCATAGGACAAAGTGATTCCGTAATAAAATAATTAAACTGGTTAGAGTCCAGAGAGTAGATGACCCAGTTGAGAAAACGTGGGAGCCAGAGGAGAAGACCCAGGTTACACCTCCAGAACCCTTTTCTTGAATGTTTCCATTTTAGTTATTATAACTATCACTATGCTTAATATTTATCTTACTAGATTCCATTGGTAGGAATGTTTGGATGCTAGGCATGGTTTTGAACGTGTCACTAAGACATATTTTGGATGATGGTTGCTAATGGATGAATTTTTAGTATTTCACATAATGGGCTGATACTTTTAGTTAGCCCCCCCACACCACCTTACTCATTTTATTCTATTAGTCACATGCGTATGGTTGTTGCATTTGGCATATGAATTGAACGGTTGCTCATCCATATAGAATTGCAAATATAGGATATCGCATTCATTTTGGATATATAGCATAAGCAATTGTATTTCAAGAGATCGCCTAATTTTTGCATTAGTACATGTTCATATGCATTCCATGCCAATATGTACATATTGCATTAGAAATTTAAACTAAGGACAATGATCACTAGTGTTTGATGGATGAGTAGATGGTTGTAAGTATTAATTTTCATACGTACGAGTTGTATTTTTCCATCATTGGAGATTTCGAGGACGAAATTATTTTAAGGGGAAGAATGTAACACCGTACAAAAATTAACCGAAAATTTAATAGGAGAAATTAAATAAAATATAATAAGAGTAAAAATTGACTTTTCACGAATGTCCAATTTTGGGAACAAAACTTGCACCGTTCGTAACGATTTTTCGAATAATTTTCATATATAATGTTTTGAAATTGGAGCTAATATGAAAAAGTTATTAACATTTAAAGGATTAATTTCAAAATAAAAATTAATAACTCAACTGGTCGACACATTGGTTTGGGCCGATCGACAACTAGCGATCAAACACCCTGAACTAAGCAATCGACTAGTGGGCATGTATTGGCTAGGGTTACCCTTTGCCAAACGACCTGGATTTAATGATATTAAATCAATTGACTGTATTCATTCATGTTGCTATAAATAGAGCGTTAGTCCTAAACACTAATTCCTTACCAGTACATCCAAACTCTGTCTCTTCTCTAAATCTTTGTCTCCTCTAGAAATTTTTTTGAAATAAAATTAAAATATATTGAAGACAAATTTAAGTAAGAAGGAGAAATTAACCAGAAGAAGAGAAAGTGGTTCAACACAAATTAAAGGAGGAAAAAGCTAATAAGTGTGTCGATTAATAAAATGTAACAATTTACAAGTAATTTTATTTATTTATATATCTATTTGATGTATGAACTTATCCAATTTGAATATGAAATGAAAAGTTTATCTAATTCAGAGGGTTATTTTAATTGCAATTTTATGGAGATAAAAGTTAACATTGAAGGCTGTAGATTATCGAGGTAGGTTTACTGTAATTAACAGAGAGCAATAAATAGGAGAAAATGGTAATCAACAAACAACATAATAAGGAAAATAAAATAATAATAAATAAATAACTTCAACCAGTCGACAGGCTCACCGGAGCCGGTCGACGGCCAGCGGTCGACCGATTATCAATTTATAGGTGCAACTTGAACCTCGGCCCAAGGCCCAAGTTATAATTTTGTTTATATATAATTTACGCATGGATGCTAGTATAAGTAGGGGAAAATTTAGTTCCCAAAGTTTATGACTCTATGACGTTGTAGGACTGAATATATGTGTACGTTGGCAATGAGGCCTAGACACATATATTCAGTCCTACAACGTACACATATATTCAACTGAGTCATAAACGGTAAAATTGCTTCTGACTGAATTTAATTTCTATAGACCTCATTGCCACCTAGTAGAATATATGTGTACGTTGTACGGTAAAATTGCTCAGGCGGTCTATGACGTTGTATTAGAAGTCATTAACCTCCTGTGAGTGCAATTTTGCGATAAAATTGCTCCTAGTCGAATATAGACCTCATTGCCACCTAAGCAATATAATAGGACTACAACCGCCTGAGCAACTGAACATGACTTCTAATACAAACGGTAAAATTGCTTCTGACTGAGTATGCTCTTGAGTAGCACTGATAACTCAGTGACATACACCCTTCCTATAATCTTCTTCTTTGTGCTATATCGTGCAATTCGTGAGATAGGAAGTTAATTTAATCACTAAAGAAGTTTGCTTCAATGAACAAGTGATTAAAACGAAAATATTAAATGCAAATTGCAAGATCACTTAGACAATAAGAATGAGAAATAGAATCAGAATTAAGTAATTAAAACAATTGATTTTATGGCTATATATAGTGATTAAGAGATGCAATCATTCGTGAAAGTAGCGATCAAAAGATACGAAAGCAACTCTTAAATCAAGAGTTGTTTCTATTCGCTGAAGTGAAGTGACTTTTCAAATTATAGTCATTATGAAGATTCAGCCATCTGAATGGAATAATTCAGCCAGCTGAACCAATTTAAAATCAGAGAAAAAATAGTGCAAAAATCATGCAATTTAACCGTCTGAATTATCAATTTCAGCCGTTTGAATGTTCAATATTTGTTGTGCACGTGCATAGTCATTCAGTCGACTAAACTATATGTTTCAGCTGGCTGAATGGCTTGTTTTTTGCCATATCAAAGATTTTTTCAAAAATTTTTGTGTGTGCGTGCATATATCACTTTGGAGACATGTATTAACTAAGACTTAGACCGTAGACTAAATGTATTACTGAAGCTTCTATCTAGAATTTGGTTTACAATCTGTTAGATTATTTCTCAAGTAAAATAGTATCTTTTCCTGCAAATATGGTTAGTTCATATAATATTACTTATATAGTTGTCACAATCAAAACATCAAAATTCAAGGTTCTAACACATAATGATCTGTAACGACCCGTATTTTATGTATAGAAGGATCGTAAAATTTTATATTTAAATTCATATTAGATCGTCTAACTCTTTAACTTTGAGAAGTGCCTATTAGTGACATTTCCTATATTTAGAATTTTTCCAAATGATTTTACCCTTGAAAACTGGTAATGGCTATAACTTTTGATAGAAGCCGAATTAGCATCTAAGACCACTTGTACTGGAAAGATATGATGGTTTCCCTTTCCGTAGAGTGGTTACAATAGGATATTGACTTTCTGGCTAGGAAATACGACTGTTTGAAGATTAGCAGTTTTTGTAGCAGCTTGGTCGGTAATTAGAGTATTTTGGGGCAAGCCCACTAACCCATTCCGAGTTTGGAGACTATATTAGGCTGAACCATCATCCCCAAATCACTTTTACTACTTCTCAAATAGATCTAAGCTCCTGTTAACTCATTCTCCATCCAAAACCTTCTCTTTCTCCTTTAAATTATGTCTAAATCAAGGGTAAGTTATCAAGGGAATTCATTAGAGATCTTCAAACCTATATTTTTGGGAAGGGAAAATTACATCTTTGTTGTTCATTTTTGGATTTGCATCAATTTGCATGCTAAGTCTTGATTTTGGAGGTTTTGATGAGTGATTTTTCATCTCTTACCTTAATATATATGTATCTATATGTTTAGACATATATTAAACTCGTTTTTAAAGTCAAAATCACATTGAATTATTTTAAAGTGAAATCTGAAGTAAAAACGAATTTAAAATATTTTAAAGTGTTCTAATCATGTTAATTTGATGTATAATTGCCTTGATGTGTGTTCGACTATGTTAGAGACATATTAGAGGATGATTTGTCATGAATTATTGTATGTTTGCATGTTTGAATTTTGTTTGGTGCATGTGTGGTGTCTGTGTGTATGCTTGTATCATTGAAAAACGCTCATTAGAGCGATTTAGAGTTAGGAACCATAAAACCGAACTTCGATGGATAGGCTCGAAGAGGTTAGGAATTGAATCGATGCATATGGAAGGCATATAAGTCAAAGAACAGGGCATAGCGGTGGAATCGATGCGAAATTGGGATTCGAAGACCCGATGGTATTTTGGTTCGAGGTGGTTCTGGTCGGTGGTTGGTGCGGCTTGGAGTGAGGCATGATTTGGCTCGAAGCCGGACAAGAACTGATGTTCGAGGGAGTTGGCTCGGTCTCGACTTTGGTGCGGTGGTGGTGTTGGCTTAGGCTCAACTTCAGTCCGGTGGTAGTGTTAGCTCTAAACGGATAGGAATTGTTGTTCGGGGGAGGGGGTCGTACTATGGGCTTGGCTCGAGGAAAAGTAAGGATTATTAAGGCTAGCATGGCACTAGAATAAGCGCTCAAGGTGCTTTAGGCTCGATTCAGGGAAATGGAGCGGCTACTTCAGGTCGGCTCTAGGGTAAATCCGAATAAAGTTTGGAAGTCAAGAGATTTTCTTCATAGCGTGGTGATACTTTGTTGATTTCTTCGTGGCATGTTCCAAGGCCCTTAGAGGTGATGTATGGGTGAAGTTGGAAAATCCAAACAACTCAGAACGACCATGGATTTCTGCAACAACTAAAGGAGCATTGGCATAGCACATTGACTCGATGACGCCAACGATGATGGCGATGACTTTGAAACTTTGATAGAATGGCTCTACGACTTGTGATGGGTGCATAGAGGCATTCCGAAAATGGTGACTTAACAATGGAAGCCGTGATGGTTATCCACAAGGGCAAGTTCAACGATTGAGGCTTATGTAACATCCCCCTACTTGGAGGTCCAAAACTAATGGCTACGGATGCTGCAGTCAACCATAGTTATTAATCCTTGGCGGTCAAATATGGTGACATTAGATACATTGAAACATAGAAACACAAGAATATGGAAAAAAATTAAACAGCAAACAAATTCCACATTCCATTTCAAAATATCCCAAATTGATTACATAATCCTAATTCGCAGACCACGTTAAGATAACATATAATTATTACAAAATACGCCCACAGCGACATATGAAGATGCCCCCTTGGTAGATCAGAGTATATAGATAGGCAAGAAAACAATTTGCCTTTGCAAACAAAAAACGCACTGGAAATAAGAGAACTCTAATAACAAGCTTGCCTCGTGCACGTCCTCGGAAGCTTTATTCGTCTAAAAGAACACCTAGAAACCTTAACTCTCAACCTACTCAAAATCAATTGAGTACTCGAGAGTTTAAGGGGAAAAAAAAAACTTCGAGTCAGACATAAAACCTGGTAGGAATAATAATTTACCATCTCAAACAATTTAGATATCTAGTGAGACAATACCGCTTAGTGGAACGGGTTTTTCCCTCACTGGTATCTTAAAACATTTATAAAACCATATACCATGCTTCTGCATCCTCAATGGTTAAAACATAGTATTTCAAAAACTTTATGATGATATGCAAAACAAGTAAATCAATTCTAGATTACCCATCTTCATTCACTCTGACTATCTGTCTCAATTATAGTTTCTAGGATTACTATTAACCTGTTAAACGTTTATGGGCTATTTGTCCAATATCATAGTTTTCATGGGATCACCAAGAACCTATTGGTAGCTCCAATATCTTATCTCTTGTCCTAGTTTTTATGGGCTAACTAGAAACCTATTGACTAACTGTCAATATCTTAATCCAGATATAGTTTTCATGGGCTAACTACAAACCTACTGGCCCCTGCCATCAAATCATAGTTTTCATGGGCTGACTGTGAACCTATTGGTCTCTGCCAATATCATACAGTTTTCATGGGCTTATTGTAAATCAATTGACCCCTTCCAGTATCTTTAATTAAGATTTTAACATCTGTTAAGTTATATTCGCTACTTGGTCAACCTAGCTGGTTATTCTACCCTTTCCCCATAATACAGTTATGGGTTAATAACAATGTGAATAACATTTCCAAAAATCTTTATTTATGCCATGGTTTTTCGTTAAAAATGAGAATGGGTTATTTGTTTTGAAACCTTAAAACACCACTTTAGAAACCCCTGGATGACCTCCTTCGAAAGCATAGAAAACCTCTTTTCAAAAACTCTAAGTATATACCTTTCAAAACCAATGAAACCTTTCGATGGTATCTAGAAAACATTCTTCAAAACATAGCTTCGAAACAAATAAAATACCCTTTCGAAAGCATTGGGTTTACTATTTAAAAACATTATTTGGGTCGAAATGGTTATATATGAAAGTATCTCTTTCGAAACCAACTAAAATAAATTTGGGGAAAAGTTGATGGTGTAGGAAGCATCTAGTTCGAAAGCAAAGACCTTTAAAATTAAAACTTCGGAGGACAAAGTCGAAACCCCCTTCCGACTCCAATACCTTCGAAACCCTCAACCCTTTTCGAAAGCAATTAGGAAGCGGCTTAACCTAGGTAAAAACAAGGATAACCTTTCGAAGGTATTGATAACTTCAATACTTCGGAAGGAAAATAGCGGCTAGGTTTCGATTAGGTCGAAACCTACCCTTTCGAAAGCATCTTATTTAAAGAAAAAGGGGGGCCATCGAAAGTTATACTTCTTTACATATTACAACCACCTTCTTCGAAAGCCATTTATAAAACCCTTTTCGAAAGCATGTGTTTTTCCTATGTCGAAAGCTTTAAATAAATAAAGGCAATACTTTAACTTTGAAAACAAAGTAGTGTTTCAACTCCATCGAAAGCTCACCTTTCGACACCAAGGCTTCCGCCATCCTTCCAATCCACTGCGCACCACTAGGTGATGCCTTGTGTATTGGTTTCGACTATGACGTTTTTGACTAAGTAGGTTTCGATTAGGATGGGGCGGAATCATTAGAGTCGAAAGGGTTGTTAATTGAGGCGGAACACCTTTTTCTGAATTAAAGGCTGAAATGTTGCTATTTAAAGTAATAACTTTATAACTAACCTGCCAGTTGCAACTCCTTGATTGGTCTCTTTAAAACCTTTCAAATAATTTAGCATTAAAAACCGCCACATTAATTAGATTTAAAACATAGAAAGGTAACGTTTAAGCCCTTCCATATATTAATAGTAATATTTGCAGAAATTCCCCCTTTTAAAATAATTTATTTTCCCTGATAAATCAATTGGGAAAAATCCCCAAAAATCACAAAAATTCAATTTCATCATGTAATCAAACATATTAAAAATTTAGACCCAATTCCTTCTTGAAATATCCAGAATAAATTTTAAACCCAATACCTCACGTTTATCATAAAAAATTCATAATAAAATTTCTATAGCTTGGAAAATTCTGAAAATTAAAACACATCTCCAAAATAATGTTTTACTTAACATAAAAAAATTTCGTGCCATTTTAAAATCAATAACCCACGGTTTTGCCCCTAGAACCGTATGAATTTCATGTACAAATAAATTGTTTAAATCAAACAATTCATAGATTAAGCATATCATCATCCAACATATCATATAAATAAGATTAATACTCTAATCCGAAATCATATGATTATGAAACCAAAAGAGATGGAATGAATATTATTCACCTTAAACTTGATAAGGAATTTGAGATTTGTAGTTGATTAATCCTCCCTAGCTTTTGATCTTTACCTTTAGATTGAAATTCGTCTTTTCCTCCTTGTTAATGGCCGGCTATCTCAAGCTTTTTGGTGTTTTATTTTTGACTTGAGAAAAATGAATGTGAATGGACAATGGTGAGAATGTACAGCCGTGTATAATAGATTGGCTAATTTACTAATATGCCCATGTGTAATTTAATTATCTTATAAACCAGTTTAAAACCCATTAAATTTTTATTATTAAGCACGGCCCATTATGTAATTTATTCAAATCTCAATCCCCTTATCATCATTATTCTATTTAATTTATCTAATTAAATATTCTGAATAATGTTATAAAAAATTAGGGATGTTACAGGCTCCCCCTTAAAAATTTCATCCTAGAAATTCGGTAAGGACTAAATACTAAACATAGCAATCATCTGTAACAACACCTAACAACCATACCAATCTAACTGACTAGCAACTATCTATATAAATCTTATATAGACATACCCTCAAAGCAGATCAGGATAAGTATCTCTAATCCTTTCCTCTATCTTTCAAGTACAGTCCGTCTCGTTGTCGCTCCACTGAACTTTCACCAACCTGACTGTCTTGTTTCTTAATCTTTTCTCATCTCTAGCTACAACCCGAACTGGTTGTCTAACAAAAGGCAAATTAGGCTCTACCACTAAGTCATCTAACCCTGTCGGAGGAATAGTTGTCTCTGGAGCATGCACATACTTGCGATTATGAGACACATGAAATACATTATGGACACCTGCCAAACTGCTAGGCAACTCTATTCTATATGCGAGCTTTCCAATCCTCTCTATAATCTGGAATGGACTTACATATCTTGAGGCTAACTTCCCTATCTTTCCAAATCATATCACACTATTCATAGGTGATACCTTAATGAAAAATTTATCTCCAACTGAGAATTCTTAGTCCTTACGCCTCTTATCTATGGAACTCTTTTGTCTTGACTGAGCTTCCTTCATCCTTCCTCGGATTAACTCAATCTTCTCTGACGGCTCCCTAACCAAATATTCACCTAAGACTAATCTATCTCCAGTCTCCAACCAACATGCTGGTGATTTGCAGGGCCTTCCATACAAAGATTCAAATGGCGCCATCCTTATACTAGTCAGATAACTAGAAAACTCAACCAAATATAGGCGATCCTCCCAAGATCCACCAAAGTCTAATACACAAGCTCTCAATAAATCTTCGAGTACCTTATTGACTCTCTCTGTGTGCCTATTTGTCTGAGGGTGATACGCAGTATTAATATTAAACTTGGCACCCATCACTACCTGTAGACTCTTCTAGAATTGAGAACAAAGCATCTCTATCACTCACTATACTACTAGGAACTCCATGCAGTCTAACTATGTTCTTCAGGAAAAACTTAGCTAAAATAGGTGCCGTTCTGGTTGACTTAACTGGAATGTAATGGGCACTCTTAGTCAATCTGTCCACTATAACCCATAGACTTTCAATAGCTCTATTTGACCTTGGCAATCCGTCTATAAAATCCATAGATATTGAATCCTATTTCCAAACTGAAATCTCTAAAGGCTGAAGTAACCCACTTGGTTTCTGATGTTCATCTTTCACTTGTTGACAGTTTGCACACTGCCTAACCTACAAGCCAACATCCCTCTTCATGCCTTCCCAATAGAAGGTCCTTTTCATATCCTGAAACATCTTGGTCCCTCCAGGATGAATCATAAACTTGGATCGATGACATTCTCCAAGAACTTCTTTCCTCAAGTCCTCCATATTTGGAACACATAACTATCCCTTCTTTCTTAGCTATCCTTTCTGGTCAAGGTTAAAATCCTTTAAATCATCAATCTATGTTCCAACCTCTAGTTTTCTAATCCTTTCAGCTAATATAGGATCCTCCTTTTGCTTAGAAGCAATTTTCTCAATCAATGCTGGTCGAACTTCTAAACAAGACAACCTAGCGGTACTCTGACTAGAATCAGTAGTCGATCTTAACTGCACATCCCAACTGACTAAAGTTTCTAAATCCTTCCACTCCGCCAACATAGTTAACACCACATTCTGATGTTTCCTGCTAAGAGCATCAGCCACTTTATTACCTTTTCCTGATGTATATTCTATAACCAAATCATATGCAGCCAAAAACTTTATCCACCTCTGTTGTCTCATATTCAACACCTTCTGAGAGAATAAATACCGTAAAGACTTATGATTGGTATACAACTCAAATCTCTCCCTTAAGAGATAATGTCTCCAAATCTTCAATGCAAAGATCACAGCTGCCAACTCCAAATCATGAGTAGGATATCTAACTTCATGCGGTCTAAGCTGCCTAAATGCGTAGGCAATGACTTTACCGATCTGCATTAACACCGCTCCTAATCCAGTTCCACATGCAACAGTTTACACCACCAATCCTTGGTTTCCATCTGGAACTACTAACACGAGTGCATTGGTCAACAAATGCTTTAAGTTAAGGAATGCCTCCTCATATTTATCGGACTAAACAAATCTCACTTCCTTCCTGGTTAGCTTAGTTAAGGGTGGTGCTATTCGCAAGAAATCCTTAATGAATCTCCGGTAGTAGCCAGCAAGTCCAAGAAAACTCCTGATCTCATTCACCGTCTCTGGTCTCTTCCAATTATTCATGGCTGCGATCTTATTTTGATTGACTGACAATCCTTTCTCTGAAACCATGTGACCAAGAAATTTTACCTCTTTCTTTCAGAAATGACACTTGGTAAAATCCGCCTTTAGCTGATTCTGTCTCAGCATCTTAAGTACCACTCTAAGATGAACTTCATGCTCTCTCCCATCCCTAGAGTAGACTAGAATGTCATCTATAAACACCAACACAAATCTATCCAAATACTCTCGGAAAACCCGGTTCATTAAATCCACAAAGAAAGCAGGTGCATTCGTTAATCCAAATGGCATCACCAACCACTCATATGAACCATACCAAGTTTGAAATGCTGTCAAAGGAATAATGTCCTCCGCCACTCTTAACTGATGGAAACCAGTCGCCAAATCCAATTGGGAAAACACTCTGGATCCACTCATCTGATCAAACAGATCATCTATTCTTGGTAAAGGATACTTATTCTTAATCGTCCTTTCGTTTCTTACGATAGTCAATGCACATCCTTAACGACTCATCCGGTTTATTCACACACCACGGCCGCTCCTCAAGACGAACTGCTTGGTCTAATAAAATTTCTTCCTTCTAGATGTACTAGCTGCACCTTCAATTCCTTCACCTCGGTTGGTGTCATCTTGCTAGGTGGTCTACTTATAGGTTCAGCTCCTGGCACAAGATCTATTCTAAACTCAATAGCTTTTTCGGGGGTAGTCCAGTGACTGGCTCAAAGACATCTGCAAACTCTCTTGCTACCTGAATCTAACTTAACTCATTTCCTACGTCCATATCATTAAGCATAGCACTAACACTCCGGTCAGTATTCTCTACCGATAATATCACTCGGTTATGACTATCAGGGTGTCTTAGTGATATTTCCTTATCTTGGAAAAATATTCTAGACTCATATCTACTCAACAAATCCATACCCAAATGAATCTGAAATCAATACATACAAATTGCATGCAAATTTATGACCCAACCAATCAAGTTCTAACTGGTTACATCTTAACCTTAGAGTTGCATATCCTCCTATTGGATTCGAAACCCTTAAGGAAGTAACTAGGTAGGTGGGTTCTAAGCATAATCCATCAACCAAACATTGAGATATAATGAATGTGATGCACAAAAATTACTCCAACTGAAATACTCTGAATTAAAAGCATACCTTCCATAACAGTCTTTCCTTTATCAGCCGCAGTAGGCCTAGCTGATCCAATAGCAAAGACCTTTCCTTTGTCCTCCCTAGCTGGCTCTGGACACCAATTCTTGTAATGCCCAACTTGATCATGATTGAAGCATTTCACATTCTTCTTACTTGCAGCTTTCTTCCCATTTCCTGATCGGCATTCATTAACAAAGTGACCCTTCTTGTCACGCTTATAGCAAACTACCTCAGCCTTTGACTTTTTGGCAGTATCGCCCTTCTGGGCTCCCTTCTTTTTAAAGAACTTCCTCTTCTTTCCCTGGGAACCCTAGGTTTCCACTGTCTTCTCTTTAGCAAAATCAGCAAGTAACTCCTCATGGCGAATGGCCATCTCCACCACTATATTACAAGGAACATGGACATGTGTCATGGTCATTCTAGTAAGCTCGGGCCTCGGTCCCTGAATGAAATGTGCATTCCTTTTGATGTCAGTATGTATAATAGCATATCCATATCTAGACAGTTCTTCAAACTTAGTAGCATACTCGACTACGGACATCTCTCCTTGCACTAAATCCATAAACTTCCTTATCAGCTTGGACTAGGCAAACTCAGATACAAACTTTTGCTCAAATCTCGTTTTAAAATCAGCCCAAGTTAACTGCTCTTCCGATACTCCAGCAGTGACACTATTCCTCCAATGTAGTGCCGACCCCTGCAACTATCTAGAGGCCAACCTTCTCTTCTGCCCGTCATTCAGACCCAAATCAGTAAATATACGCTCATAATGCAATAGCTAATTCTAAACTTCTATGGCACTCTCCGTTCCCAAGAATGGCTTCCCATCCAAACTGGTGTAATCTCTACTCAACAAAGTAATATTCCCAACTGGAGCCACAGGATTAGCTCCTCTTGCATTTCCAGCAACACCAGCAGCAGCTCCAGCTTGCTTCAAACCTGCAAAGAACTGATACATCACCCCCATATCTATTGGTGGATTTCCAGCAATCACATTGACATCAGCATTTTGATTACTAGCATTAGCCTGTCGACCTGAATTCCTCATGGTAATGGGTCGAGCATTTCCATTAGTTGTAGTACTTCCTCCACTGAGATTTCCTCTTCCGTCTTCCATTTCCTGCTTCCATATCTCCTTTCTCGCAAATCTGCATACGAGCCTTCATAAGATACAGAAGAACGCTCTAAGAGAGCGGGGAATACATACTTATATATATATGTAGCAAATACAAGTACGTTACTATAACGTTAACCCAAACCCCAATCTTATTATCTGATTCATTGGATTATGATGGGAAAATCTTTTAGGTTTAAGTTTCTTTTAAAGTTTCATAAACCTATGCTCTGATACCAACTGTAACATCCTCCTACCTGGAGGCCCAAAATATTAATCCTCGGCGACCAAATACGATGACATTAGATACATTGATACACAAAAATACAAGAATATGGAAAAAAATTTAAACAACAAACAAATTCCAAATTCCATTTCAAAATATTCCAAATTGATTATATAATCCCAATTCATAGACCACATTCAGATAACATATAATTATTACAAAATACGCCCACAACGACATATGAAGATGCCACTTGGTAGATTAGAGTATATAGATAGGCAAGAAAACAATTTGCCTTTACAAACAAAACACGTAGTGGAAATAAAAGTACTCTAATAACAAGCTTGCCTCCTACACATCCTCGGAATCTTTTTTCATCTAAAAGAACACTTGGAAACCTTAACTCTCAACCTACTCAAAATCAATTGAGTACCCGAGAGTTTAAGGGGAAAACAAAAACTTCGAGTCAGACATAAAGCCTGGTATGAATAATAATTTACCATCTCAAACCACTTAGATATCTAGTGAGACCACGCTGCTTAGCGAAACGGGTTTTCCCCTCACTTGTATCCTAAAACATTTATAAAACCTTATACTATGCTCCTGCATCCACAATGGTTAAAACATAGTATTTCAAAAACTTTATGATGATATGCAAAACAAGTAAATAAAGTCTGGATTACCCATCCCCATTCATTCTGACTATCTGTCTCAATTATAGTTTCTAGGATTACTATTAACCTGTTAAATGTTTATGGACTATCTGTCAATATCATAGTTTTCATGGAATCACTAAGAACCTATTGGTAACTCTAGTATCTTATCTCGTATCCTAGTTTTCATGGGCTAACTAGGAAACTATTGACTGACTATCAATATCTTAATCCGAATATAGTTTTCATGGGCTAACTACAAACCTACTGGCCCATGCTAATATCAAATCATAGTTTTCATGAGCTGACTATGAACCTACTGGCCCCTGCCAATATCATACAATTTTCATGGGCTTACTATAAACCTATTGGCCCCTGCCAATATCTTTAATTAAGATTTTAAAATCTGTTAAGTTATATTCATTACTTGGTTAACCTAGATGGTTATTCTGCCCTTTCCCCAAAATACTGTTATGGGTTAATAACAATGTGAATAACATTTCCAAAAATCTTTATTTATGCCATGGTTTTTCCTTAAACATAAGAATGGGTTATTTGTTTTGAAATCTAAAAACGTCACTTTCGAAACCCCTAGATGACTTCCTTCAAAAGCATAGAAAACCTCTTTTCAAAAACTCTAAGTATATACCTTTTGGAACCAATGAAACCTTTCAATGGTATCAAGAAAACATTCTTTAAAACATAACTTCGAAACAAATAAAATACCCTTTCGAAAGCATTGGGTTTACTCTTTAAAAACATTATTTGGGTCAAAATCGTTATATACGAAAGTATCTGTTTCGAAACCAACTAAAATAAATTTGGGGAAAATTGATGTTGTTGGAACCATCTAGTTCGAAAGCAAAGACCTGTAAAATTAAAACTTCGGAGGACAAAGTCGAAACCCCCTTCCGACTCTAATACCTTCGAAACCCTCAACCCTTTTAGAAAGAAATTAGGAAGCGACTTAACCTAGGTAAAAACAAGGATAACCTTTCGAAGGTATTGATAACTTTAATTCTTTGGAAGGAAAATAGCGGCTAGGTTTCGAATAGGTCGGAACCTACCCTTTCGAAAGCATCTTATTTAAAGAAAAAGGGGCCCCTTCGAAAGCTATACTTCTTTACATATTACAACAACCTTCTTCGAAAGCCATTTATAAAACCCTTTTCGAAAGCATGTGTTCTGACTATGTCGAAAGCTTTAAATAAAAAAAGGCAATACTCTAACTTTGAAAACAAAGCAGCGTTTTGACCCCATCGGAAGCTCACCTTTCGACACCAAGGCTTCTACCATCCTTCCAATCCACTGCACACTACTAGGTGATGCCTTGTGTATTGGTTTCTACTATGATGGTTTTGACTAAGTAGGTTTCAACTAGGACGGGGCAGAATCATTAGAGTCGAAAGGGCTGTTAATTGAGGCGGAACATCTTTTTCTAAATCAAAGGCTGAAATGTTGCTATTTAAAGTAATAATTTTATAACTAACCTACCAGTTGTAACTCCTTGATTGGCCACTTTAAAACTTTTCAAATACTTTACCATTAAAAACTACAGCATTAATTAGATTTAAACCATAGAAAGGTAACGTTTAAGCCCTTCCATATAATAAAAGTAATATTTCTAGAAAAGTCCCCCTTTTAAAATAATTTATTTTCCCTAATAAATCAATTGGGAAAAATCCCCAAAAATCACAGAAATTCGATTTCATCATGTAATCAAACATATTAAAAATTTAGACCCAATTTCTTCCTGAAATATCCTGAATAAATTTTAAACCCAATACCTCACGTTTATCATAAAAAATTCACAATAAAATTTTTATAGCTTGCAAAAATTCTAAAAATTAAAACTCATCTCCAAAATAATATTTTACTTAACATAAAAAATTTCCATAGCATTTTAAAATCAATAACCCATGGTTTTGCCCCTAGAACCGTACGAAATTCATGTACAAATAAATTGTTTAAATTAAACAATTCATAGATTAAGCATATCATCATCCAATAAATCATATAAACAAGATAAATACTCAAATCCAAAATCATATGATTATGAGACCAAAAGAGATGGAATGAATTACTATTCACCTTAAACATATAGGGAATTTGAGATTTGCGATTGTATCCGGATCTTGCGATAATAGATTACCTTGGGCTTTATGATTGCGGGACTAGTTCCTAGCCTTCTGGAGTGGCATAGATTCGAGCACTATTGAAGCCGGGATTTTGATTGAGTCCCTAGTTTGTGATTGTGCCATACGAGTTATCATATATCCAACACACACGACGATGGTGAGGATTGTTTGATGGATGTAATGTTTACCATGGTTTATCACTCTAGGGTGTCACATGATGTAGGAATTTTCAACCGTTTACTTAGACACTGGACATCGTACTTTAATTATTGTACACTTATCTGGCTATGATAGTATATTAGCATATATCGTCTGTTATGTGCTAACTCTTTGGATACAGTGGTAGGTCAAGTATGGTTCTTCATACCCTGTGAGAAGCTTATCAAACTCTGGTGTAGTGGAGACTCAGACTGAGGTAATGGTGAACTTTGATAATATGCTTGTGACTAAAGATTTTTGGCATATAATGGCTGGCAATGTTGTAAATGATGAGTTATAAGAAGGAAAAAGTATATATTCTGGTATTCATGCTTTTAATTTTAGAAGTGGTACTGATGTTTCAAAGGTTGGTAATGTGGCAGAGGATATACCTCAGCGTGCTCTAAGTTTTTCTACAGTAGTTGTGGCTGGCAATGTATTAAATTCTGATATTCCTGAGAATGATGAGAGAAATAGTATTATTGTTGATGTTCATGCTATTATAGGTGGCGTTGATATATCAGAAGGAGGTAATGTGGTAGAGGATGTATCATGATTTTCTACAGTAATTGATGAGTACAAAAAAACAAATATTATAAATGCTAATAATTTTGGAGGTGGCATTGATATATCAAAAAGAGCTATTGCGGCAGAGGATGTATCACATCGTGCACCAGGCATTTCTATAATAATTAGTTATGATTGCAATATTAACAATAAAGCTTCATTTTTATCTTCATCGTCTAAGAGAGGTAGGCATGGAAATCAATTGTTATCAAGGGTGTTGTTCGCCGTAGTGCCAAGATTCGTAGCAATCATTCTTTGTTTATAGGTGAGTCACCTGATTCGAGTGCTATGAGCGGCACTATGAATTCAGGCTCAAGTATGGTTTCTGCTTTAGGAAGTACTTATTCTTCATATGCTTTATGTAGTTTATCCACTAGTGAGTTATGTCAGTTAGCTAGGGATACTGCTTTTGTTTTTTCTAATGATGAACTAGATACGGCTTTCATTAGGAGTAGGGAAATAAAGAGGGTTAGATCATTTGGATTAAGAGGATTATTAGCTGGAATATTAGGGGTTTACATGATTGAAATAAAAGTGATAAAATTAGAGCATTTTTTAAAGATTACATTATTCATATTGCCCTTTTATAGGAAACGAAAATAGATTATCCCGATCTTCGTTTTTATAGATGATAAGGTGGTTATCATTTTCAACATTGGGCATGTTTATCTTCAGTTGGAGCTTCTGGGGGTTTGCTTATAGGGTGGCGTGATAACTTTTTTAAACTTCTTCAAGCTATTTCTAAGTAACACTCTCTTCATATTATTCCCATTAGCCTTAGAGATAACTCTTTATTACATATATCTAACGTTTATAGACCAAACTCGAAAATTGGTCGTCGAGTTCTATGGAGCAAATGTCTAGAATTTAGATCATTCAGTCCTGGACCTTGGATTATGCATGGTGATTTCAATGTTACGCGTTTTTTAGGGGAAAGATCACCCCGGGAAGGGGATTTCTCTTCTATGGAAGAATTTGACCAATTTATAATTAGTACTAATTCGATTGAATTACCACTAACCAATAGAGAATTCACTTGGAGTGATACTTGGGAATCCCCTCCAATGGCTCTTTTAGATAGATTTTTCATCAGTGACGAAATTGAGGATAAATTTCCTATTTGTGGAGTCACTGGTTTGTCATATACATATTCTGACCATTGCCCTATCATTCTTACGTGTGATCATCATAAAATTGTTAATAAAACTTTTAAATTTGAAAAAATGTGGTTATTAGAATCTAACTTCCCCAATCTAATTAAAAATAAATGGATATTTATGAATTTTTATAATATCTGAAATAGGGATAACTCAGCAAAAAAAATTTGTTTTAAAACTTAGAGGTCTTAGGAATTTTCCTAAAAATTGGAATAAGAATGTTTTTGGCAGTATTAAAATAAAAAGGATAATTTACTTTACGAAATGCTTAAGATTAATAAGATAGAAGAAACTAGACAACTAAATCTTGGAGAGCGTAATGTACTCGCTAATTTAAAAGAAGAACTTAATTCAATTTTAGAAAAAGAGGAGGCTATATGGAAACAGAGATCTAGAATTCAATGGATAAATGAAGGTGATAATAATACAATTTTTTTTTCATAATATGGCTAACGGTAGAAAACGTAGCAACACAATCAATTCTATTTTTGTGAATAATGTTGAATTGGTTGATCAAAGGGATCTTAATAAGGCTTTTACTGATTTCTATAGGGATATTTTTGGTCATAAAAATAAGCATAGAATAAACGTTAGATGGAATGAACTATATCCTCCCGAGTCTAGAATTAATCTTAATGACATTGATAATCCTTTTTCTAAAGCAGAGATTTTGAAGGCTATTAATGATATGCCTAGTGACAAAGCCCTCGGTCCTGATGGTTTTCCTATTTTATTTTATAAATTATTTTAGGATACATTAAAATTTGATTTAATTAGCATGTTTAACAAATTTTATAATGGGCAACTACAATTAGGAAGATTTAATTTTGCAAACATCATTCTATTACATAAAAAATCGGTGCTAATAATTTTAAAGATTTTAGACCAATTTCTTTAATTAATTGTTCCATTAAAATTATTTTAAAAGTTTTAGCAAATAGACTTAGTGTAAGAATGAATGATTTAATTGATTGTTCACAAACCGCTATTATCAAGGGTAGAAATATCACAGATGGAGTGGCTGCTGTTCAAGAGTACATTATTCACTGTTGTAAGAATAACATTACATCTGCGCGTCTAAAACTTGATTTTGCGAAAGCTTTTGACTCCGTAGATTGGAATTTTCTAATTGATATGCTACTGGCTAGAGGTTTTAATATTAAATGGGTTGGTTAGATTATGACATTACTTAAAACTGGTAATTCTAGTATAATGGTTAATGGGATATTAGGAAATAAAATACAACCAAAACTTGGCTTTGTGGCAGGGTGATCCTCTATCGCTTCTCTTGTTTAATTTAGCTGCAGATGTTTTCACTATGATCATTAAAAAAGCTGTTGGAAATGGATCTTTAAGGTGCGTTGGTAGCGAAATTTCACGTAACGGGCTCTCTGTTCTTCAATTTGCAGATGATACATTATTATTTACTTCTCATTTGCCTAATCACGTCATTACCCTTAAATTTATTTTATACAGCTTTGAAATTTTCAAGACTTAAAATTAATTTTGATAAAAGTTCAGTTTTGTTTTTAAACGACATTGATATGGTTGAGGGTTTAGTAGCTAATACTCTAAATTGTAAAACCATGAATTTTCCTATTGATTATCTTGGATTTTTGATTAGACCAACCAAACTTAAACATGACGACTGGCTAATTATCGAGAGTGGGTAGATTAGTTCTTATCAATTCTGTTTATCTACACTTCTGATTTATTTGATGTCTATGCATCTTTTTCCAAAATGGGTGATCAATAAAATTGATAAAATAAGAAGAGATTTCTTATGGAGTGGTGATAATCCTAGCAATAGTCTAAAATGTTTAGTTAACTGGGAAACCGTTTGTAAATCGAAAAAGGAGGGTGACTAGGTGTTATTAATTTGCGTAACATGAATTTGTCTTTATTAGGTAAGTGGTTATGGAAATTTAAGGATATAAATGATAATTCTATTTGGAAAGAAATTATATCCAAACATTATTATAATGGTAGTAATAATTTATACCAAATTACACCTTCGGTTAACAATAAATTGTCTAATTTTTGGAAATCAATTTTAAAATTCCATGATTTTATAACCTCGGTACCTATACAATTGTTCATTTAGGAAATAATACAACTTTTTGGCATGATCGTTGGATATTTGTCATTCCTCTTAGGGTCGAATTTAAAGAACTTTTCAAAATTTGTAACTTTAAAAATGCTTTAATTAAAGATGTGTTTTCTCCAGATAATGTTTCCCTTTGGAAATCCAGTTTTAATAGAATCTTAAAAGGTACAACTCTTAGACAGTTTGCTTTATTATGTGCAAGATTGAATTTATATAACATAGATAACGAAAATGATATTATTAACTAGGAATGGGATAAAAGTAAGAAATTCACTTCTAATTCATTGTATAACTTTCTTAATTTTTCGAGAGTTACTAATAACACTTTTAATCTTATATGGAAAGCTAATGCACCATCAAAAGCTAAGATTCATATGTGGTTAGTCATACATGATAAGCTAAATACAATTGAACTGTTAAAAAGACAGAATTTGCCAACTGATAATAAATGTACTTTTTGTAACTTGTATTTTGAAAATATTAATCATATATATAATTATTGTATGGATACTTGCTTTATTCTTAATAATACTCTTAAAATTTTTAACTTTATTCTTACAACTAAAATTATTGATTGTGATTTTTACTGGAATAACTTAAGATTTAAGTTTAAGATGGAAAATAGATTTTTACTATATACTTTGTTCATTATAATATGTTTGTTTATTTGGTTTGATAGAAACCAGAGACTATTTTATTATAACAATAGTTATAATAATAGACTGGTAATAATAGTAGCATCATTTTGTTCCAACTGGATCTCAAATCCAAAATATAGATTGCTAAAAATAATCATTTTAATGAATATCTTAATAAGGTTAGAAAAAACATTGAACTATTTAAACAAAAAATAATATTTTAACATTAATAACTATAGCATTAGCATTTATTCAAATCCGAATGAAGTTTTTACATATTATCATAATGTTCTTTTGATCAAAGGAGAATAATGTTAATATTTTTTAGATTTTTTAAAATTTTGTAAGTATATAAATACATATTTTGTCAATACCAATGTCGTTTGTTTTTGTGATCATTAACATAAAAGTAAGTTATCATGTTGCATAATTAGTTTGATCCTTTTATTACTCTTACGCTTATCTTAGTTTCTTTGCTATTTTATAGTTTTATCTCTGGTTTTATTACTTTGATTTCATTAATGCATATATAAGTATATAAATTTTATTTATATACATATATATGTGTGAGTTATTCTTATATTATTGTATAGTTCCATCTACAGGTACAGGTTTAGGCTAAAAATGGTGCTAGAATGCCATTTGCAGGGTTTCAGAGTTGCTGTTGCCAAGATGCTAGATTGCTATTTATATAATCATTATGAGGAGAGATTTCACATTTCAGATCTGGATCATCCGTGCTAGCTGTGAGGCGTTCCTTCTCTAGTGGAGCAGCTAGTGGATCACATTTGTCTCTTAGATACACCATGGTTTATATTAGGTACTTCTAGCACTTCATTATCGGGTGGTGGCCTTGCCGGAGCTCGATACTGAGGTGTAATGGGTGATAGCCTTGCTGGAGCTCATTCAAGAAGTTACCTAATGTTGTTATCTTTGATTTTTCCGTGTTTTGATTTTTTCGTGTTTTGATTTTTTCGTGTTTTGATTGCTATTCAAAAAGTTACCTAACATATTTCAAGCGTATATATATATATATATATATATATATATATATATGTACATGTGTGCTCTCCTCTACTTAAGCGGATCACACATTTCTCCCAAAAAGGAAATTTGGAAACACATTTTAGGGCTTAGGAAATTCTTTTGGAATTTTCTCAATTAGCATAATATTTTTAATTAAATAATTGATAACATTTCGAAATTAAATTAATTTTAAAAGATATAAAATTAAGTTAAAAAGGTTAGAATCTTTTTTTGAGGGCACCTGACATGATGAATTAATTTAAAAAAATACAAAATTGAATTTTAGAAATATGGATTATTTTATATAAATTTATTGAATCAGATAATCATTAAATATTAATAATAATATAAATAAATGATAAAAAATTATTTTCAACAGTTATAATTCATATTAAACATAAACAAGTATTTGAAAATTTTCAGATTAATATTATACATTAAATATGAAAACATATGTTTTAATTCAAATTGTATATGAATATTAAATCAAATTAATATATATGTATGTATGTATGTGTGTACATGTATAATTTAAACTAAATTTTATTTTTATATTTAATATCATATTACAAACATAAATCATGAACTCGATCTTTAAATTTTAAACACATATCCAATCTCCATTATGACAACAACAATACATACAAAAATCTCACCTAACTAATGAAATAACAATAATCTGATTATACACATAGTTTTACATGATAAACAAATCTAAAAACATAATAATATGATCAACATATAAATAAACATTACTCAAACAGATGCCTTAAAGTCCACGCTGAAATAATGAATTCTCATTCTCTGAAATTCCTTGATCCGTTAGATTGCTAATCAAGAATCAACGACCTTTCACTATCAAATAGCTTCTTGTTTTAACTTGAATTGGATTTGAGATTTTGGGATTAATTTAGAGAAAAACTGCAACCATGAAAGAAGAAGGAGATAACAGCTCAAAAGAATGAATTAGCCCCTGATTAGTGTTTTTATAATGGTAGAATAAGAGAGGCAGCTATGTAAGTTTCTCACTAGATCTTAGCCACACATCTACAATCCCTACTCCTATGTTATAGCTGTATCTAACCTTAGCTAAACCAACTGCATTTTTTTCTAATCATCATGGGTTATGAGCCCATTTAACCCAATTTAAATATATACAATTATATTTAACTTATTTTGTTATCGGTATCTCATATCGATCAATATATTCATAACTATTATGAATATATGCAACAATTTTATTTCTCAAATCATATTCAAATTTAATAATTAATATTTCATAAATATTAATTAATTTAATTAATTTATAACAATTATAAACTAATTAAATCGTTTGGTCTTAAGAGAATTGATCATTTTAGTTGTGTGACTTTTGGGTGTAAATTTGGTCAGCGATTAACATCGAACTATTCGAATGTTAATGGACATATGTCACTTAGCAGGTAGTGTGAAATTATGGCCAAAGTTGTCGCTTACTTAGCTTCGGTAAAATCCAATTTCACTTTATTAAGCGTTACCCAGTTATGACAATGTTGGCGTCAAAATTGGCCACCAACACCCAGTTATGTGAAAGCACCAATATCCGGTCACAGATCTCAGATTGTATCTAAATGTAAAGAATATAATATAAAGAATAAAAAAATTAAAATGAAAGCAAGTAAAAATAGACAAGATTTATAGTGGTTCGGCTAACTCCGGTTTACGTCCACTCCAGAATAATCCTTTTTATTATACTGTAGTTTGTTTACAGTTAGAATTCGAAATCCAAGAATAAAATTGACAGAGTGTAGCCTAGGTTCAAGATAAAGAGAAGCTTAAAGAAGATCCTTTTTCTGACGCCATGCCTGCTGTATTTATAGAGGAAGACGTGCACGGATCGGGCTGAAATTTTGGCAGAAGAACCTTCAGGCCATGACGAGGCCACCAAGAATTTTCAGGCCTATTGGGGCCTACAATAGGGGTCGGTACCGATCCCTATTTTGGTGTCCTAATGAGATGCGATCCCTCTGGAAGGTTTCCCATAATGTTAGCTACTTGCCCTCCAAATTTCATGCCATTTTGTCTTATGGTTTGTGAGATATTGCTTTTTCCATGAAATGGTGTTGCATATATTCTGATATCAACCGATCCCTTTGGAGGGACGAGGTCCGATCCCTCCAAACTCCTCCAAATGACATGCAATCCCGATGAGAGCTTCTCTATGTTATATTATGTATAGCCTCCAAGTTTCATGCCAACTGGATTAGCAGAACTCGAGTTATTGATCGATCTTTGTTGCAATATGCTGCGAAGGCTAATTATAACCGATCTCTATGGAGGGATATGGGCCAATCCCTCCAACTTGCTCCAAATGATGTGAGATCCTTATGGGGTGTTCCATATTTTGTAGTTAGCTTGTGTTCCAAATTTCATGTCAATTGGATGTGTAGATGTTGAGATATTGATCGATCTTTGCAATAAAGTTGGGTTTAGCCGATCCCTAAGAGGGAAGAAGGCCGATCCCTTTGGAGAGATAGGGGCAATCCCCTCAAACTCCTCTAAAGGCCATGTAATCCCTAGTGTAAACTCCTTTGGTTCCACTCTTCCTATTTCCAAAGTTTCACTTCAATCCGCCTTGTGGTTGTTGAGTTATGGAGCGATCATCGTTGAGTTGTGTGCATCCTGTTTAATACGACCCCTTTATTCCGATCCCTCTATTATGATACCTCTTCTAGGGGAAGTATTAGTTCCATACTTAGCTATTTTTTGGGTGCTGTCTACCTAAATCCATTCAACCATAGTGCATAGTTTCAATTACAATCGACCTCCAATCCTGATTACCATCTCCCCTGGCTTTCTACCTTGATGATTATGAAGTCTGTTGGGTAAAAACATGCATGTGTACTACCTTGCTAAAAGGCGGGTTATTGATTAACATAACTTAAACCATCAAACTTTTAATATAACAACTAAAACCACTTATTAAATGTCATGAAAATGAATATGAAACTAAAACAAAAGTCTATTTTAAGCATGATCTATTTACTATTTTTGATTAGTAACATAGATCATCGAATTTTCCTTCTATTTTAATTTCATGATCAAAATCACTTAGTTAGTTAATGATGTAAATTGTGTTTTTATTTGAATAAGAATAGCCTATTTGTGATAAAAAACATAGACTATCAAATTCACTAATAAACTAACATCATATCTAACTTTTCATGAAGCATAAAAAGAGATCATAAATAAGCAAATATGTTGAATCTACATGAATTAGAGAGCTTCATTACCCCTAAATTGAAGGGGTTTAGCTACTCATTTTTTTATCATTTCAACATATGTAGATTGCAACATTAAAAAACATGGAAAGTAAGAGCTAATAAAAAGAAAAGGAGAACTAAACTACTTGCATAAAAATAAAATTAAACTATGTGCATAAAAAGAAAGCTAATTTACTAACATGAAAATGAAGAAAGCATGTAAATAAAAATGAACACAAAATGAATGAGCATGTATAAAAAGAAGAGGCTTAGGAAGCTATTTTATTTCTCATTTGATTTGAGGCTACAACTTGCATAATATGATAAGTAGATAAAAGCTTCATTACATGAACATAAGAGGGTTATTTATACATGCCTAAAACCGTAATCCATATTTTAGGGGACTACCAAAAATACCCCTTAGGAAGTGTGGCCACCAAGTTATAATTTGCATGAATTTATCCTCCATTAAGTGTGCATGTGCTTTTAATCCCCACTAACTTGTGCATTAGCTCCTAATCTTAAATTATGTTAAGTGGCTAGGTTGGGTCCTCCATGATTTCATGAATCCATTTATTTCCATCTTGATTTGCCTTCTTCTCTTGTGCGTTCATATCTTCATGAAGACTTCTTCCATTTTCTATCCAAATTCCTACAAATAAAACTAAAATGTTCAAATAAATATTCTCTAAAATTAATATATGCACAAAATTACTATTTTGCCCCTAAACTGAAGATGAATGAGTAATGATTTGATGACATTTGGATTTTGGTAAAAACATGTAAAAATACCCAAATATGACATTTATTTAAATAAAAGTAGATTAAATATGGAAGTAAAAATATGCACATTTACATGCACATCAAATACCCCCACACTTATTTTTCTATTCGTCCTCGAATAAACTAAAAATAAGGTAAATCCGTTTTTGTGGTTAACACGATTGTATTGAGCATATGCAATAAGCCATTAAACCTCTAGGTGTCCCTAGTTGGACGATTGTTGTCTCGTGAGGGTTTTCAGCGGTTACTACCCACAAAATCAAAAAACGCAACATGAATAATTTCCTAAATGCAAGATTTATTTACAAAGAGATGAATATAAGTTTCTAAAAATATTTATAAATGAAGAATTTATTTTTAAATTAACACGAATAGGTTAAATATAAGTTCTGGTCATTATCAAAAAATTTAAGTCCTTTTACTCATCAAAACTTTCAATATAAATTAAGTTATCATCATAATTAGAGTCGAGTTTGGGTAGTTGTTTCGGTTGATAACATAATACAACTATGAAATGGATCCTTAGTTGATTATCAAAGTTTTCCAAAGTGGTATTTTTATTTCTTTTGAATAAAAAATCGAATCAAATAAGTGAAAATAGTGCTTGGATTTCAATTGCTTGCTCTCTTTTTTTTTGAGTTAACATTATTAATATTTACACACCTAACTGAGATAAATCGAGGCCGGATATACTGATCATGCACTGCCTGTCGGACTTACATGAGAAGAGTACCGAGCGTGGCGAGTGTACACACTTGTGTATGAACGCATGACTCTAGGTGGTTATTTTTATTACATTTATTTACATACACCTAACTTAGATAAACCTAGGCCAGATATACTGATCCTGCACTGCCTTTCGGGCTTACGTGGGAAGGGTACATAGCATGGAGAGTGTGCACACTTGCATGTGAACACATGACTCTATGTGTTTCTTATTTTCAAAAAAAACCATTTTTTTAATGAAGAGAGAGTTTTGCCATAGTTACTCGTAATCTAGCACTCTTTTTAAAATGTTATCGCCTTTACTTTAAATCTAGCACTCTTTTAAACAAAGATTTCAATTAGGATATACTTCATAATTAACACCCATGAACCTTCCTATATACTAGTTAAACCATAGTTACTTGAAATCAAACTTTATATTTTATTTTGTTGAGAAAAATAAATTTTCAAAAATTTCAATCTAATAACCAAAAGGTATACCTATCATATTGTATTTTTTTCAAAAGTAAATCAAAATGCTAAAAAGAAATTTTTTTGGGGTTTTTTTAAGTTTTGAGTTTTGGAAAGAAAATGCAAAAAAAAAAAACCATGACAAATCAAAAAAGAAGATGAGACTCCCCCAACACTTAATTTTGACTGTGTCCTCACAGTCAATGCATGATATAATGAGTGTAACGGGGAAAATATGTACATATTTACAAAAGTAGGTTAACATTTCTTACTAGACGTAGTATGGCTCATGAAGAGTCATGAGCTCCTCCTCTTGATTACTTGGCAATTCCAAGTATGGCTTTAAACGATGACCATTGACTTTGAAAATTGTTCCATCCCTGGGGTTTTGTATTTCTATTGCGCCATGTGGAAAAACAGTTTGAACCATAAATGGTCCCGTCCATCTTGATTTAAATTTCCTAGGGAATAAGTGAAGTCTAGAGTTATACAAAAGAAAATTTTGATTTGGCGAACACATTTTTCTTAGGATTGACTTGTCATAAAAAAAAATTTGTTCTTTCTTTGTAAATTTTCTCGTTTTCATATGCATCGTTCTTAAGTTCTTCTAATTCGTTGATTTGCAATTTTCTGTTTTCGCTAGTTTTTTCAAGATCAAAGTTTAAGTTCTTAATTGCCCACAACGCTTTATGTTCGATTTCAACTGGTAAATGGCACGCTTTCCCGTAAACCAAATGAAATGGGGACATCCCAAGGTTAGTTTTAAATGCGGTACGATAAGCCCAAAGCGCGTCAGTCAATTTTTGAGATGAATCTTTTCCATTTTTATTAACAGTTTTCTCCAAGATTTGGTTGATTTGTTGATTTGAAACTTCAACTTGACCATAAGTTTGAGGATGATACGGAGTGGATAACTTGTGGGTTATTAAGTATTTCTTCATTTGAGTTTCAAATGATCGATTGCAAAAAGGGGTTCTGTTATCGCTTATTATTGTGCGAGGTGTTCCGAACCTCGAAAAGATGTTTTCTTTAAGCAATTTCACAACTTTATGGTCATTTGTTTTACAGGGAATGGCCTCAACCCATTTGGATACATAATCAATAGCAAGAAGAATGTCCGACCGAATTGGGAATGGTCCCATAAAGTCAATACCCCAAACGTCAAAGATTTTGATCGTAAGGATAGGGTTCAAAAGCATCATATTTCATCGAGAGATTCTTCCTATTATTTGGCAGCGATCGCAAGTTTTACAAAACTCAAATGCGTCTTTGAAAAGAGCAGGCCAGTATAAACCACATTGAAGTACTTTTTCAGCAGTTTTTCGAGGACCAAAATGTTCACCACACACTTGATCATGACAAAACAAAGAACACTTTTGATTTCACAATCTGGGATGCAACGTCGAATGATTTGGTCAGAACAGTATTTAAACAAGTATGGATCATCCCAATAGAAGTATTTGACTTGGGGAAGAAATTTATATTTATCTTGTTTCGACCAAAATGAAGGAGTTTCCTTAGTGACTAATAGTTCACTATGTCAACATACCATAGATCGACGGAAACTGAAAGGAGTTGTTCATCGAGAAAGTTCTCATTGACCGGTAAAGAAAGTGGTGCATTCAGAAGACGTGACATATGATCAACAATGACATTGTCGGATCCTTTTTTGTCTTTAATGTAAGGTCGAATTCTTGGAGTAAAAGGATCCAACGAATCAAACGAGACTTAGTATCCTTTTTGGCGAAAAGGTACCTAAGAGCGGAATGATTAGCGTAAACCGTAATGTGTGAGCTAATCAAATAAGGTCAGAATTTTTCGAGCATAAAGACTACCGCTAGAAGCTCTTTTTCAGTGGTCGTGTAATTGAGTTGAGCATCGTTAAGAGTCATACTAGCGTAGTAGATTACGTAAAGGATTTTTTTGATGCGTTGTCCTAAGACAGCACCAACTACGAAGTTAGAAGCGTCACACATTATTTCGAAAGGAAGATCCCAATTAGGAGAGCATATGATGGGAGCAGAAATGAGTTCGTTTTTGAGACGTTCGAAAGTAGAAACACAATCAGAATTGAAATCAAACGGAACATCTTTTCCAAGAAGAGTCATAACCAGTCGAGCAATTTTACCAAAGTCTTTTACAAAGAGCCGATAGAAACCAGCGTGTCCAAGAAATGAACAAATGTCTTTGACAGATTTGGGAATGGGTGATTCATAAATACATCGACTTTTGCTTTATCTACCTCAATTCCTTTGTTTGAAATGACATGCCCAAGGACAGTGCCGTGTTTGACCATGAAATGGCATTTATCCCAATTTAACATTAAGTGTTTGTCCTTGCATCATTTAAGAACCGACTTAAGATGGTGTAAGCACTTGGAAAAAGAGTTTCCAAAGATGGAAAAATCATCCATAAATACTTCCATAAAACGTTCGATCATATCCAAAAAGATGCTGACCATGCATCTTTGAAACGTAGTAGGAGCATTGCAAAGGCCAAATGGCATACGTCGATAAGCTAAATTACCAAAGGGACACGTGAAAGTCGTTTTCTATTAATCTTCGAGAGCGATTGGAATTTGGTTATAGTCGGAATAACCATCAAAAAAACAATACAATTCATAACCGACTAAACGTTCAAGCATTTGGTCGATGAAAGGAAGAGGAAAATGATCCTTATGTATTGCAGCATTTAATTTTCAATAATCAATGCAAACAGGCCAACCGGTTTGAGTACGAGTTGGAATGAGTTCATTACAATCATTCTTGATAACGGTAAGTCCAGACTTTTTAGGCAAGACATGAATTGGGCTAACCCTTGAACTATCAGAGATTGGGTATATGATTCCATTATCGAGAAGTTTAAGAATTTCATCACGAACTGCATCCTTCATTTTTGGGTTAAGCCTTCATTACACGTCACAAATAGGCTTGGCATCGTCAATTAAGTAGATACAATGTTAAACGAGAGCAGGACTAATTCCGTTTATATCAGTGATCGACCGTCCAATTGCTTCTTTGTTTTTCGATAGAATTGAAAGTAATGAAGTTTCTTGCTCAAAAGAGAGAGGGTTGAAAAAATTATGATGGGAAACATTTCGTTGCCACCTAAGTATGCATACTTAAGGTGATCGGGAAGGGGTTTAAGGTCCAACCACGGGGGTTGCTTAATCATAGATTTAGGTGGAAGTTCTGATTCAAGAGTAAGGAGTTTAAATGGAAGTGCAATTTCAATTTCTTTAGGCTCATCATGAAACAGTTGTTCGTATTCAGTCTCGCGTTCATGGTTTAGGTCAACTGTTTCATTATCAAAATTTTCTTGAATGGAGCTAACTTCCAACTTTTGGTCATGGAGTTCGTTCGGTTGATTTTCAAGATTGAAAATGTTAAGATCCAAAGTCATGTTTCCAAAAGAGATTTTCATCGAACCATTTTGGCAGTTGATGAGAGCATTCGAAGTAGCCAAGAAAGGTTGGCCTAACATCGATGGAATTTGACTCATTGGATTATCCACGAGTTGGGTCTCCAAAAAGATGGAATCAGCGGGGAATATGAATTGACCGATTTTGATGAGTACGTCCTCGATTTCTCCCGTGGGTTTGTTTATTAACGATCGGCAAATTGAAGAGTTACTTTTGTCGGTTTTAGTTCACCCAAGCCAGTTGCTGGTAAACTGAATAAGGAATCAAATTGACACTCGCACCCAAATCGAGTAAGCATTTATTAATCGTTTTTCTCCTATCATGCACGAGACCGTCAAACATTCAGGATCTTTGTATTTAACGGGAATTGATTGGGACAAGACTTCGCTAAGTCCGGCGGCTAAGAAAACTTTTTTGGGTACATGAGTGTGTCGTTTCTGAGTACACAAGTCCTTAAGAAATTTAGCATAGGTTGGGACTTGTTGAATGATGTCAAGAAGCGGGATGTTAACTTTCACTTGTTTAAAAATTTTCAGCATCTTTTCCATTTGGTCAGAGTGTTTCTTGGGTCGAAGACGATATGGAAATGGAACACGATACTTAGTAGGTAGGTCTACTTAAGTATAAGAAGAATTTGGATTGGAGTTTGATTCACCCCCGAATTGATGAAAATTTATGATTTCATTTTGGATTTTAGTTGTTTTTTTCCAAAGGGTAGAACTTTTTCAAGAAAACTTTAACGAATTCTTTCCAAGTTTTGATCAAGTTTGAGGTTAAGCTATACAACCATTTTTCAGCATAATCAGTAAGAGCAAATGGAATTAATCGAAGTTGGATTCCGTCATCAAAATGTTATTGAAGTTTAATGGTTGCACAAACATGTTCGAATTTCGTTAAGAAAATGTAAGAGTCATCATGTTCAAAATTGCCAAATTTCGAAAGCGTAGCAATATGGTTTGAATGAATTTCGAAATGGTTACCCGTTAGGATGGGTAACGTGATACAAGAAGGAATAGAAACTCTATCGGAAAAGATCCTATCCATAAGAGTTCGAGGGGCGTTCTCATTCGCATTTTCAGGAAGATCATTTGTTCGAGTTAAACGATTAGTTGTTGTGTCATGAGTCTAACGATTTGGTATCATGTCACGAGTCCAAGTACTCATGCACTAGTGAGAAGATTAAGAGAAAGAAGTTAGAATCGAGATTAAGAGAAAGAAACAAAGTTTAAGAATGAAATCAAGTGAAAAATTGTGTTTTTTTCACTATATTTTTTTGTAAAAGTATTTACCAAAAGAAATTAATTTTACTAAAGAGAGATTTGATTTTTTTTTTGGATTTTAGATTTTCAAATTTTTTATATGCTTTTACTCGTTTTGTTTTTGTTTTTGAAAAGTTTTTTTTTTGGATTTTTTTTCTAAAAAAACTAACTCAATTTTTTTTTAGATTTTTAAAAGTAAAATACTTGTTTTTTTCTTTGTTTCTTTTGTTTTTTTTTTTGGATTTTTTTGTTTTGATTGAAAATTTTCAAAGGAAAAGATTTAAAACAATTTATTTTGGGTTTTTTTAAAAAAACTAAGTTAAGTCAAATTTACAATTTTTTTTGGCTTCGAATTTTGAAATTTTTTCATTTTTTAAAAAATATGCGTGAACTTGGACTTAATTACAAATTTTCTATCTTTAGTAGCTCCTAACCCAAAATTGTATAATCATACTTTGTCTTAGTTCAACAAAATATTTCTCAGCCAGTTAACGGACATGAGTTATCAGTGCACCACGAATCACCATAAAAATGTAGCCGAAGGTTTAAGTACCTTCAAAGAAACAATCACTATAATATTTACGAATCACCATAATATTTATAAATGATTATTGCTCTGTCGTAGCCTAGACACCAAGAAAATAAATTGTTCAAAGAAGACAACTTGTCAACTAAGAAAAATACAATTTGAAGGCCATAGAGGTGATGAAATCCCCCACCTTATGTGGATTTGGGTGTTGCCCTTAAAAAATAAATATAAGATGGTATGAATGCAAAACAGAAATTAAACTTGATTTTAACAATGCAACTACGAATGAAATTTTATTTTTGTTTTTGAAATTTTTTTAAAAGCAAGGAACCAACAATGCGAGCAAATTAAAACAAAATAAAACTTAAAACCAAAATTTGAACTCAATCCAATTATTTAAACCAAACAAAGCCCTTTTTTTATAAGAACCAAAAGAAAAAAAATAAATATAATAAAAACAAATTCTAAACCAAAGCTTAATTCCCAAACAAAAGAAGTACTAAAATAAACGAGCAGAAACCACCTGGCCCAAAACAAGCAAAAGAGAAAATTACTCGTTCAATTCCTAAATCTTAATTCCCAAAATAAAAAATCTCTCGTTCCCAAAAACAGAAATTAGAGTCCACATTCAGTTCCCAAATTATCTTGCCGTTAACGCCATGCTCGGGTTCAATTGCGTAGGTTTGTGGTCAGTTGTGGGTTAGAAGAAGAGGTGGGTCTGCTCGCAATTGCGATTTTGGGTGAAGGCGGATTAGGTCGTGGGTTTCAGTTTTAGGAGAAGCAAATGGATGTGGTGTCGGGTGTGGATGGTGGCAATATAGGAGATGGTTGTGTGGTTGTATGTTGATGGCTGGATGAATGAAGCAGCATTTTCATGTTGTGGTTGAAGTGGTTCGAGAAGGTCTGTGGGGATGTGAAGATATGGTTAGTTTGTAGCGGTTTTGGTATGGCCAATGAGGTTGAAGTAGTGATATGCACAGAGGAGGGTGATGAAGTTATGAATGCAAGATGGCAGTGGATTATGTATGGAGGTTGGAGAACTGATGGTTGGATGGACAGTGATGGACTTTGTAGGTAGAGGTAGATGGATGAATAGGCAGTAAAGAAGTGAAGGCATGGAGGAGCAACTCAGTGGGTAGTAGTGGATTGTTTGGTTAGAGAAGATGTTGTATGTGGAACTGAAGTGGAAGTGGGTAATTAATGTTTTTGTTTATGAATCAGAGGTGATGATTGTTGAAGATGGATGGTATGGTTTGGATTGTGAAGTTGATGATGCCAGAAGTGTTGTTGTGGTGTTTTGGAACTGGGCAGTGTAGTTTGACAGAAAGTGGTTGATTGTATGTAATTGTGTCTGGTATGCACAGTGTGTAATCAGGCAGTGTTGGTTCAGGGGTGAGGAGTATCTGCAGGTAGTAGTAAATTGTGTAGATGGGTGGTGGTGGCAGAGAGCAAGTTGTGGGATGTAGGGGTTGAGTAGTAAGTGAAGTGTTGGTTGTGGTTATTGTTGAAGGAGATGGCGGAAAGGGGATGGTTTAAGTTGTGTGGCTGTAGAGATATGCAGAACAATTTTTGAAGATGTAGATTCTGTAGCAGTTGCTGGCAGCAGGGTCTGGTAGGGGATGGCAGTAATGGATGATGAAGGTGGAAGTAGTATGTGATGTTGCCAGTGGAGGAAAGACAGTTGATTTGCAGGTTGAGATTGTGATGATGTTTATGGAGGATGTAGCACTGCAAGTTGGTTTAGAGGCAGTGGGGTGTTGAACTGACGTACTGATGGGTGGCAATGATGCACTGATGTGTTGAATGGTTGTATATGCGGTGGATTTGGATATAGCGATGATGTGAACAGTTTGGTTGTTGCAGGTGGTAGTTTGGATGGATATTGATGACTGATGTTGAAGTGAACCACTGGTAGCTGCTGTTTTCCTTGTGTTTTGGAGGTTGATAGGTTGGCTTGTGTGGAGTTTGTGAGTGTTGTTATGTGGAAGCAGTGGTATGTGCACAGTTGCTGTGTGGTTCAATTTGCTTGGGTGACAGTTTGGTTAGTATTGCAGAGGATGTTGGTGAAGAGTGCAGATATTGGAAGTTGTAGAGGTGGGTTTGTGGTGAAGATTATAGTGCAAGTATGTAAGTATGATTGGAGGAGTTTTGTGCAGAAGGGAGGAAAGGCAGTGGAGTGGTTGTTTGTAAATGGGGCAGGTAGAAGGTTATGAAGTGGTTGTAGTTGTATGGCAATAGGTGAAGCGTTGACCGATGTTTGTGATGGGTTGACAAGCAATGTGGTTATGGTGACTGTTGTGATGACAGACAAAGGCAAAGGATGTTGTTGAAGGTGTAGTTGCTCGGTGGTGCACTGTGATTGATGAGTTTAAGTGGCTGGTGGTTGGTAGTTGTAGTGCACAGTGCAAGGGGATGGCTGGAGAATGAGTAGTAAAGTTTAATGGTTTGGGAATGGAGGAGGAATGTAGAGCTGTTATGGTAACGGTTACCGTTACTGTTATACAAACACCGTTACCATACCATTTTCTTCGGTAAATAAAAAACGTTTACCGTTACCGTTACCAATACGTCGGTAACCGTTTTATCGGTATACCGATATGTCAGTGACCGTTTTGTCGGTAACGGTAAATTACCGCTCCCTGAAAATAGTAAATATTATACTTCTATAGTTGTACCAAATCATGTATCAAAGGTCCAAACATGTACCAAATCATGCAGAATAAATCAATAAACATGTTAAATAGTAAATACATCACATACATGCTATTAGCTATTTCATTTCAGTTTTATTACCAGTATTAAGTCATAGATATATATATGTTGATTTACTGATACATCTGGTACATATGATATATATATATATCTTCAGGCATGCACAAGGTGTTGAGCTGTATTGTTGAGTTGGGTTGTATTGTTTAAATGTTTGTTTTATGTTTTGTTGGTTTTCTTTGTTTGGCCCATTTACTTGTTAAGCCTTGTTACTGGTAAGGGTTTGCGTCGTCATGTAATTTGTATAAAAGGGTTGATGTGTCTATCTGTGATGAGTAACATGAAACAGTAATACACTTTTGAATTCAATTCTCTATTTTTTATTTCTTCTCTTTCGTAACATGGTATCAGAGCAATTCTCGTTTTAAGATCAATTCTTCGATCTGATCTGTATCTGAGGATTCTTATTCAAATTAATTCCCTATCGAATTAGGGTTATGGCTGAAAGTAAGTCGATCTCTGATGTGTTGCCAGTGATGTCTAAAATCACGGAACATAAGTTGAATGAATCAAATTATTTCGATTGGAGTAAAACGATTCGCATATATCTTCGAAGCATTGATAAAGACAATCATCTTACTGAGGATCCACCCAAAGAAGATGAGGATAAAGGGAAAAGTCAGACATGGCTAAGGGATGATGCCAGACTATTTCTTCAGATCCGAAATACCATTGATAGTACAGTAATTAGTCTGGTTAATCATTGTGAATTCGTGAAAGAATTAATGGAGTATCTAGAATTTTTGTACTCAGGAAAGGGAAATTTAAGTCGGATGTATGATGTGTGTAAATCGTTCTATCGCGCTGAAAAACAAGACCAAACTCTCATGAACTATTTTGTGACATTCAAGAAGACCTATGAAGAGTTCAATACTTTGCTTCCAATCAGCCCTGATGTGAAGATACAGCAGACACAGCGTGAACAAATGGCAATAATGAGTTTTCTTGCAGGAATTCCACCAGAATTTGAATATGCTAAATCACAGGTGTTATCTAGATCTGATGTAACATCTTTGCAAGAAGTATTCAGTAGAATTTTAAGGACAGAAAATTCAAGCATACAAATGACTTCTGCATCAACTAATAGTGCTTTGGTAACTCCAAACAAGTATGTTCCATGGAAACTTAACCAGAGTGGATACAAAAGAGAAATGGTCAACACAGAGGGTCGAGCAACAAATCCAGTATTTTGTGTCTATTGCAAGAAACCAGGACATACTAAATTTGAATGCTGGAAACTGCAGAACAAACAGAAACAAAGCACTGGCTCTAGAGGAAGTGTACCAGTAAACCAGTCTGCACATATTGCTAAAACAAATGGTGAAGATAACAAATCTGTTCTTGTATCTGCTGATGAATTTGCCAAGTTTACCAAGTATCAATAAAGCTTGAAGGATGCACCAACTCATGTCTCTACAGTTGCTAAATCAGGAAGATGGGTTATAGATTCTGGTGCAACAGACCATATGACAGGTAATGCACTTAATTTTTCAAAGTTTCAATCAAACAGTTCAAATCATAATGTTACTTTGGCTAATGGATCTTCATCAAGTGTAAAAGGATCAGGAACAATTAATCTCACCAACACAATGTCATTAGAAAATGTCTTACATCTGCCAGACCTAGCATTCAATTTACTGTCAGTGAGTCAAATAACCAAGGAGTTGGATTGCTGTGTTTCTTTTTATCCTACCCATTGTATATTCCAGGATCGATTGACGAAGCAGATTATTGGTAAAGGTCATGAATCTGGAGGTCTCTATATCTTTGATACCCCTGTTGCATGTTCAAGTATTACTCAAGCTCTCAAATCACACAGTCAGCTAGGCCATCCTTCACTTCAAGTATTCAAGAAATTATGTCCATGGTATAGTTCATTACATTCATTAAATTGTGAACCTTGTCAATTTGCTAAACTCCATCGTAGTAGTTTAACTCCTAGAATAAATAAACGAGCTAGTTGTCCATTTGAACTTGTTCATTCTGATATTTGGGGACCATCAGCTGTTGTATCAAAACAGGGTTACAGATATTTTGTTACTTTTGTGGATGATTACTCTCGTACTACTTGGTTATTTTTGATGAAAAACAGATCAGAATTATATACTATCTTTTGTGCATTTTGTACTAAAATTAATACACAATTTAATACAAAAATTAAGACTTTAAGGAGTGATAATGCAAAAGAATATACTTCTAGTCAATTTCATGAGTTTATGAGTAAAAATGGTATACTTCATGAGACATCTTGTGTAGACATCCCATCACAAAATGGAGTAGCAGAGAGGAAAAATAAGCATTTACTTGAAACTACTAGAGCACTTATGTTTCAGACTAATATGCCTAAGTATTTTTGGAGTGATGCTGTGTCTACTACCTGTTTTCTTATCAATCGAATGCCTTCATCAATTTTAAATGGAGAAATCCCATATACTATACTGTTTCCAAATAAGCAGTTGTATCCTGTCCCACCAAGAGTCTTTGGTAGTACTTGCTTTGTTAGAGATGTGAGACCACAAGTATCAAAACTGGACCCAAAAGCTCTTAAGTGTGTATTTGTTGGCTACTCAAGGTTACAAAAAGGTTATAGGTGTTATTGTCCTACTCTAAATAAGTATCTAGTATCTATTGATGTTACTTTTCATGAAGACATCCCATATTTCCAATCAGCACCAGCAACCTATCCTAGAAATCTAGATAATGAAAGTACCCAACTAGACGATGAAGACTTTCTCATTTATCATAGTCAAGTTGATAATACTGATAGTATTAATCCTATACAAGAAGCAAGTGGTCATCATAATATTACAACTGAAACTTTACAAGAATCAGAGCCCACTCCTATTTTGGACCCTAGCTTAGATCTACCTATTGCATTACGAAAAGGTAAAAGACAGTGTACCTATCCTATCTCTACATATGTGTCATATGAACATCTACCATCTTCTATATGTATGTTTAATCAATCATTGGAGTCTTTCCCTATACCCAAAACTGTGGGGGAAGCATTATCACATGATGGATGGCATGCAGCAATGATTGAAGAAATAAATGCATTAGAGCTTAACAATACATGGGATCTAGTTCAGTTACCTATGAATAAGAAGGCAATAGGATGCAAATGGGTATTTTCTACCAAAGTTAATCCAGATGGGTCAGTGGCAAAGTTAAAAGCCAGATTGGTTGCAAAGGGATATGCTCAAGTGTATGGGGTAGATTATTCAGATACTTTTTCTCCTGTTGCTAAACTTACATCTATTCGATTATTTATTTCTTTAGCAGTAACTTATAACTGGAAACTTCACCAATTGGATATCAAAAATGCTTTCCTTCATGGTGACCTTCATGAGGAGGTTTATATAGTTCAACCACCTGGATTTATTGCTCAGGGGGAGAGTAATCTGGTATGTAAGCTTAACAAATCATTGTATGGTTTAAAGCAGAGTCCTCGGGCTTGGTTTGGAAAATTTAGTCATGCACTTGAGTCTTTTGGTCTGATGAAGAGTAATTGTGATCATTCAGTATTTTTTAAAAGATCTAAAACTGGAATTATTTTACTGGTAGTATATATGGATGATATAGTTATCACTGGGGATGATAAAGCAGGAATTGAGTCTCTCAAGTTATATATTCATACACAATTTAATACAAAGGATTTAGGTGAGTTAAGGTACTTTCTTGGAGTGGAGGTTATAAGAAGTGATGATGGAATTTTCTTATCTCAAAGAAAATATGTACTGGACCTATTGAGTGAAACAGGAAAGTTGGGTATGAAACCAGTTGTAACTCCAATTACACCTAATTGTTGTATTGAAGAAGGTGGTGAACTACTCGAGAATCCAGAAAGGTACAGGAGACTAGTGGGAAAATTAAATTATTTAACTGTAACAAGGCCTGACATTAGCTTTTCAGTGAGTGTTATAAGTCAGTTTATGCAGTCACCTACAGTTCATCACTGGTCATTGTTAGAACAGATATTAGGCTACTTGAAAAAGACAGCTGGTCAAGGGATCATGCACAGAAACCATGGTCATATTAGCATGGAATGCTTTTCTGATGCTGACTGGGCAGGGTCAAAATCAGATAGAAAATCCACTTCTGGCTATTGTGTGTTTTTAGGAGGAAATCTTGTATCATGGAAAAGCAAGAAGCAAAGTGTTGTTTCAAGATCAAGTGCTGAATCAGAGTATAGAGCTATGGCTAAGGCAGTGTGTGAGATAATGTGGATCAGTCACATAATGGATGAAATTGGTTTTAAAATTGAGAAACCTACAATGTTATTTTGTGATAATCAGGCAGCAATGCACATAGCTTCAAACCCAGTCTTTCATGAACGGACTAAACATATTGAGGTGGACTGTCACTTCATTCGAGAGAAGATTCAGAGTGGTCTAGTGGCAACTGGGTATGTGAAAACAGGAGAGCAAATAGCTGATATGTTTACCAAATCCCTAACTGGAGCGAGGCTTGAATACTTATGTTGCAAGTTGGGCATGAAGAACATGTATGCACCAACTTGAGGGGGAGTATTACCAGTATTAAGTCATAGATATATATATGTTGATTTACTGATACATCTGGTACATATGATATATATATATATATATATATATATATCTTCAGGCATGCACAAGGTGTTGAGCTGTATTATTGAGTTGGGCTGTATTGTTTAAATGTTTGTTTTATGTTTTGTTGGTTTTCTTTGTTTGGGCCATTTACTTGTTAAGCCTTGTTACTGGTAAGGGTTTGCGTCGTCATGTAATTTGTATAAAAGGGTTGATGTGTCTATCTGTGATGAGTAACATGAAACAGTAATACACTTTTGAATTCAATTCTCTGTTTTCTATTTCTTCTCTTTCGTAACAAGTTTTAAATCTCACTGGCAGAAAACAACAAAATGAAACATACAATTTGAACAATAATGAACAGTTTAAGTGAAATAAAAACACATGTAAAATGGAAATAAATCTCCACAGGTTGAAAACATCATGTATGTCAAGTACTCAAGTTGTCAACAATTCAAGTGAAATAACAAGCACATATATGGTATATAAATTTAGGATTACACATCATTTCAGTAGCAAAAAAAAACTAGAAAACCAGTTTTAAATAGAGTTAATGAAGCCAATAAGCCACCATGGATGTCCCAGTTTTTTCATCTGCTGTATGATCATATGATGTGTCTCCCAACAGTGTAGTCAACTAGGTGAATTGGAGGAAGATGGTCGATCTGAAGGTGGAGCTTATCATTCAAGCCTGTAAAGGTAAAAATATGAAAAACATTTTATCATGTAAGTAATGTATAGAAGAAGAAAAGAATTTGAAGTCCAACACAACATCTGTATATATTTCTCACTGTTAGTTTATCATTAAATAACTAATAATGCAGGAACAACAATAGCTAATTAACTAATAATGCAGGCATATTATAGCTGCCAGAGAATGAGCAGGAATCACAGACTCTTAATTTTGAGTCAAGATACTCCCTTACTTCTTTCACTACCACCCACCCTACAATACTTCCTCTACACAGTGGGCACTTCAGGTTATCAGTACCAGTACTACTTACATCTTCGGTTTTTGAATGAAGTTGCTTGAATCGGTCGAGGCAGTTCCTTGTCTCACAGATGTAGGGCTTGCAGCCCTTACCGTGAGAGCTGCAGATTATAAGGACTGCATTATGTGGATGATCCATGCATATAGGGCATGATATATCATATCGTCCCAATGTTTGGGACTGCCTTTCATATCTGAACTATCTGTATCTATCATCTTGAATGTACTGGATTTTGTTTTTTCAAATGTTAGTTGAGCTTAAAGGCTAAACAAATGTTCTTGCACATGAAGTTGTAAGAAGAGTTTAAAGCCAATTTTATTTCCATCCATTGTTTAGATCAAAAGATTTGCTTAAAGAACATAAGCCAGCTTTATTTTATTCAGTGGCCAGTGCATAACAAGCCTTTTGTTTTATATGTGAAAGGATGTTGTTTAACAAAATACTCACTTGAGGCAAGTATTCTTATAAATGTCAAAATTTTAATCAGTTAATCATTATTAACAAAATTCACATCAGGATTTCTTCATGTTTAGTCAAATTGTATAGTTAAACATACAAACCCAAGACCGTATTATTATATAACTAGCAGTGCCAGTTCTGACCTTTGAGTTGTCCAAAGCAATAAGCAAATTTGCTGCCTTAAGAAAATGTACAGCTTGCAATATGAACTAAATATGAACTAAATGTACAGTTTTAAGATATCTTTTCAGTTTTAACCACCTTGGTTGTTATAGATAATAGATGTTGTACCATATTTTTTTATATAAAATTTAACAAATGCTTACTTGTTTCAAATTCTTCAAGTTCCTTGTAGAAAGAGACATCATCTTCGCTCGGCTTCTTATAGAAATTGAATTCATCTCCCCTAAGCCAATCATTTGTACAAACCAACGCCTCAACCATCTTTGGAGTTAATGAAGCTCTAAAAGGATCAACAATTCTCCTTCACAAACTAAAAGCATTCTCACTAGCCACAGTTGAACTTGGAATTGAAAATAAATCTTTGGCAACTAACGAAAGAATTGGATACCACGCTTGATTCACCTTCCACCAATTCAAATGATCAAAAGATTCACCATCGAGTTTCTCACAAGGATCCGAAAAGTATTTGTCTACTTCATTGTTAATTTCTCTAATTTCCATTTGTTCTCTCTTTCTCTTGAGTCGCATCTCAACATGATAAAGTCCACTTGATTAAGAACTAATATTTACATGGTCCTTAGAGGTAGTTTCCTTTGTGATAGATATTCGTGCTTGTTCATTAACCCCTTTATATTCATTATATAACTTTAGAACACATTATTTTATTTCATGGACAATGTTTTTGGTTGCATGACTATCTTTTCCCATATCTTCAAAGGAAATTTGTAGCAATTCAAGTTTATATCTTGGATTGAGAACACGAGCTACATAAATCATCTTGTTCACACTCTCAAAATTTCCCCAATATTTATCCCACTTAACTTTCATAGATTTCTCAACATTTTGCAAAATCGGATTACCATCATCATTAATTTTCATTTCAATGTAAATAAGTAGGTTGGACACAACCACAAACATTAAAGGAGATGTGCAAGATTTAGTTGCACTTAATGATAAAGTGGCATCATAATTTTTTTTTTAAAAGTGAACAAAGGCCTTAGACTTCTCTCAATCATTATCGTTTGGTGGTCCAACTCTTTTTAACCCATCTTTATCTTTTTCATTGAAATAACTTACAAAAGGAGCACTTTCGTCAGCCATTCTATCAAACACCTTCTTATATTTTACAGAACATTCAAGCATTTTATAAGTTGAATTCCATCTAGTTGGAACGTCCATGGGTATGTTTGACATTTGATCCATTTTGAACATAATAGCATATACCCTAAACTTGTCCAATCTTGCGGGGGATGAATGAATAAACTTAACACAATTCCTTATACATTCAATTGAGCTATATAGATCTTTCAAACCATCCTTAACAATCAAGTTAATTATGTGACATGCACACCTCATATGTAAGTATTCACCATTGAATAATAAAATATTCATATCACCCAATCTTTTTTTCATGTATCCAATAGCCCCATCATTTGTGGATGCATTATCGACCGTAATACTAAAGATTTTTTCAATTCCCCAACTTCTCAAGCACATCTCCAAACATCTTCCTATATCATCGCCTTTATGACTCGTTATTTTTGTAAAATTAATTATTCTTTTATGCAACTTCCATTCATTATCCATGAAATGAGCGGTAACAACCATATAATTTATGTTTTGAACGAATGTCCAAGTATCGGTAGTGATGCTCACTCTTCTTTCCCCTATCACACTCATTATCATAGCCTTCTCCAAAGTATACATTTCCCATACTAAACTCGCAATTTTTTGTCTTGAAGGTATGAAAAATGAGGACATAACTCCTTTAATAATTCTCTAAATCCCTTACCCTCGACCACCCTAAAAGGCATTTCATCCATGATAATATACCTAATTAACTTCTCTTCACATTTTTTATTATTAAAAGTATGCGGGACTAAAGTCCCCACCGCGCCGCTATCTAATGAAAGAGTAGGTTGACCTTTTGCACTGGCATTACGTCCAAAAGCAGGACATTTTGGGCATTGTTTTGACAAATGATTAGCAAGTCCGGTAGTTCCATATGCCTTACTGTCCGCTTTCACTTCTTTCTTGCATGTTCTACAAACGCCGACATGGTATTCTTTACCATTTGCATATTTTATTATTTCTTTGTCAGCATATTTCCATACCCAGGAAGTTTTTTTCTTGCCTAAGTTAAACAAATAATGAAAACTTTGAAAGTGAGAAAGTGAACATTTCATAATCTATTTTAAAGTGGTGTTTTAATTATTTATGGTTATATGTGTTCAAGTTTGTAAAAAAAAAAAGTAAGCTAAGTAAGTGTGCGTGTGTATATACAATTTTCAAAAAATTAGTTATTACTGACATAGCACATAGGTGCCTAAAAATGACATAGGTGCCGAAATGATGTTTTTATTATTGTTCATGAAGCAATATTACAAACATTATTATTTTGATAAACATATATTACCTGTTGCACAAACGATGGAGCGATATGATTTAGTTTGATTTGTAGGTATGGAATCTGATGTATGTTCCTGCACGCCCTCAACATTATCACCTAGACTTAACTATGTTTATGTCATTTCTTTTACTGCTAAGTGGCTAAGTAAAAAAAAAATGGCCACCCATTCTGTATATCTAAAGCACAATACAGAAAATATGTAAAATATAGACTAAAACATGCAAACTGAAACATCAGATGTGCTACAACTTCATAAGTTACTCCCATAATAAAATGAACAAAAACAAAGAACTAGTTGTATAAACAGGCAAAAAACTTAAAAAGGGGAAGTTTAGAGAATGTTTCATACTCACATTCAGACTAAAACTATCCCAGTCTCATTGAATTTCACATACATACAACCTACAGGTTGGAAATTTTAAGTGATGTATGTACAGTTACTTTCATATTAGTTGATGCTGAAAGCAAGCCTCGCAAATTTTGTTACATAAAGCAGTGAGCATATGAACGTACAACTTTCAAAATAAACCTTAATTCATTTATTTTATTGCAATTTCATAAAATGTCAAAAAAGTTATATCCTTGGAGATTATCAGGCATAATAACTTAGTCTAAAGAATAGCTAATCGGCTAATCCAAAAAACTTCCAAAAGGTGTGTGTTAATGATATTCATAAAATTAAGAATGAAAATTTCTGTATGATCATATAGACCTAACAATCATAAATTTGTATTTATCAAACATCAAAAGGCGTGTATGTTAATTTATCAGGTAATCAATTTAATCTCAAATATCACAGCAAATCAACAACCTACCTTCATGGTTATATTGTTTTGAACCCAGCTGAATCCAATTTTCATGAAAAAAAAATTAAAGTTCAGTTGTTTTTTAAGACAGCGATTAACTGAACTTCACCAACCATATAGTTCAACAGATTCACTTCGCCTGGGTGAACTTTTAATGTAAACGCCGTTTTACGTCTTTTGCTTACAAAATAAAATTCAGGTTCCTATTCTATGTCCCCAAACAGGTAAATAAGTTGTACACTAAATACCCAGGTAGATTATCAGGTCAAAATTTCCAACAACAACGAATGTGGAACTTTGCCATCAATAATACTAGCAGTCTTCATACCTTGCACCAGTGGCCAAACATAGCAAACAAAAACAACTAAGAAACTTAAAAACGTACCAATTCGATTGATCTGGTTCAATCAAAGCACGTCAAAGCTCAAAAACCTCTAGTCGGCAATTGAAACAAGGAGAAAGGAGAGGACTGAGTCGCGACAGCCACGATAAGTCGATAATCGCTGATTCGCCTAATCGGCAGTCGGCAGACGAGAAAATGAGAAATAAAAAGAAGAACGAAGAAGGTAAAAAAGATTAAAAGAGGAGCGACTGTGTTATATTTTATTTCTTAGACAGATAAAACCCTAGCACTTAGCAACGTTAGATATTGAAAGTCCATAATCCAACGGACCAAAATATAAGAAAGTTTGAAACAAATCGATTTGTCGGTAAATTACCGATACCGACGGTTCAATAAATTTTTTACCAATAATTTACCACTTGTAACGGTAAAATTACCGTTACCATACCGAATTTATTGGTATACTATTTTATTTTGTAATCGGTAACGGTATGGTAACGGTAAATTTACCATTACCATAACAGCCCTAGAGGAATGGAATGGTATGGTATGGGATAGTGGCAGAAGTATGGTTTTATGGCAGAGTTGTGTTGTGATTAATGGCACAGTGTACATAAGTGAATACAGTGCACAGAGAAGTAGAGAAGTAAATGTAACAGTGTAGGAATTGAAATGTTGCAATGTATGTTGAGAAAATGTAATGCAAAGAAAATGAAATGGAATATATATATATATTTTTTGAAATGACATTGTGTGTGTGTGTGTGTTGGTTAGAAATGCAAATGAAAATAGAAAAACAACAAGCACTCAAATGAAAGCGCCAATCACACAACAAACACAGCAGCACAAAATATATTTTTTTCCTTTTTTTAAAAATGAAAATTAACACACAAAATGAACACACAATAAAATCAAACAAAAATAATTCGAAGAGTAAAATTAAAATCAAATCTATTCCCCAGCAACGGGGCCAAAAACTTGTTTGACGACGAGTTTTCTATCAAATTAGAAAATTGACGAAAAATATAATAAAATAACCGCAAGCGCATGGCATACAGTTTTAGTACGTGGAGAGTACGGGTCGACCCGTAGGGAATTGAAGTGATTTAAATTCTACTCAATCAAATTAAACCAAACTTTAGATTGTTTTAAGCTAAGAAAAATGTAAAATTAGCTAGAACAAAGTGAATGGAAATATGAGATTAAAAGACAATATAGAGGCAAATCCACTCTCATCTTCTCACATAAATCAACACAAAATTTTATCTATGATCTCACATTTTAATCTAAATAGAATTGATGATGTATTTATCATTAGTATGGTCGATTTATGTTATTGATTAACATAACTTAAACCATCAAACTTTTAATACAACAACTAAAACCACTAATTAAACGTCATGAAAATAAATATGAAACTAAAACAAAAGTCTATTTTAAGCATGATCTATTTACTATTTTTGATTAGTAACATATATCATCAAATTTTGCTTCTATTTTAATTTCATGATCAAAATCACTTAGTTAGTTAATGATGTAAATTGTGTTTATGTTTGAATAGGAATAGCCTATTTGTGATAAACAACATAGACTATCAAATCACTAAAAAAATAACATCATAGTCTAACTTTTCATGAAGCATAAAAAGAGATCATAGATAAGCAAATATGTTGAATCTACATGAATTAGAGAGCTTCATTACCCCTAAATTAAAGGGATTTAACTACTCATTTTTGTTATCCTTTCAACACATGTAGATTGCAACATTAAAAAACAAGGAAAGTAAGAGTTAATAAAAAGAAAAGGAGAACTAAACTACTTGCATAAAAATAAAATTAAACTAATTGCATAAAAAGAAAGCTAATCTACTAACATGAAAATGAAGAAAACATGTAAATAAAAATGAACACAAAATGAAAGAGCATGTAGAAAAAGAAGAGTCTTAGGAAGCCATTTTATTTCTCATTTGATTTGAGGCTACAACTTGCATAATATGATAAGTAGATAAAAGCTTCATTACATGAACATAAGAGGGTTATTTATAGATGCCTAAAACTCTAATCCATATTTTAGGGGTATACCCAAAATACCCCTTAGGATATGTGGCCACCAAGTTATCATTTGCATGAATTAGTTCTCCATTAAGTGTGCATGTGCTTTTAATAGCGACTAACTTGTGAATTAGCTCCTAATTGTAGATTATGGTTAGTGGGTAGGTGGGATCCTCCATGATTTCATGAATCCATTTATTTCCATCTTCATTTGCCTTCTTCTCCCGTGCATGCATATCTTCATGAAGGTTTCTTCCATTTTCCATCCAAATTCCTACAAATAAAACTAAAATGTGCAAATAAATATTCTCCAAAATTATTATATGCACAAAATTACCATATTGGCCCTAAATTGAAAATGAATGAGTGACGATTTGATGACACACCAAAATGTTGGCATCAAAATTGGCCAAACACCAGGCTATGTAAAAGCACCAATATCTAATCACAGATCTCAAATTGTATCTAATGTAGAGCATATAATATGAAGAACAAACAATTTAAAAATGAAAGCAAGTAAAAAGAGACAAGACTTATAGTGTTTTGGCTAACTCCGGCCTATGTCCACTCTAGAATAATCCTTTTTATCATACTATAGTTTATTTACAGTTACAATTTCAAAATCGAAGAATAAAATTGACATAGTGTATCCTAGGTTCAAGGTAAAGAGAAGCTGAAAGAAGATCCTTTTCTGTTGCCATGCTTGCTGTATTTATAGGGGAAGATGTGTACAGATCGAGTTGAAATTTCGACAAAAGAACTTCCAGGCCATGACGAGTCCATCCAAGAATTTTTAGGCCCATTAGGGACGACAATAGGGTCAATATCAATCCCTATTTGGTGTCCAAATGCAGTGCAATCCCTATAGGGCGTTTCCTATGATATTAGCTACTTGCCCTCCAAATTTCATGCCATCTCAACTTATGATTTGTGAGATATTGCGTTTTCCGCGAAGTGGTGTTGCATATATTTTGATTTCAGCCAGTTCCTTTGGAAGGATAGGGGTCGATCCCTCCAAACTCCTCTAAATTACATGTGATCCCTAGGAGAGCTTCTCCATGTTTTATTATGTATAGCCTCCAAGTTTCATGTTCATTGGATTAGTAGAACTCGAGTTTTTGATCGATCTTTGTTGCAATATGCTGCGAAGGCTGATTATAGCTGATCCCAATGGAGGGATATGGGCCAATTCCTCCAACTTGCTCCAAATGATGTGCGATCACTATGGGGTCTTCCACATGTTGTAGTTAGCTTATTTCCAAGTTTCATATCAATTGGATGTGTAGATGTTGAGATATTGATCGATTCTTTGCAATAAAGTGGGGTTTAGCCGATCCCTAAAAGGGAAGAGGGTTGTTCCCTTTGGGGGGATAAGGGCCGATCCCTCCAAACTCCTCCAAAGGCTATGCGATCCCTATGGTAGACTCCTTAAGGTCCCCACTTCCTGTTTTAAAATTTTACTTCAATCCGCCTTGTGGTTGTTGAGTTATGGAGCGATCATCGTTGAGTTGTGTTGTGTGCATCCTATTTAATCTGATCCCTTTATTCTGATCCCTCTACTCTGATCCCTCTTTTATGGGAAGTATTAGTTCCATAATTAGCCATTTTTTGGGTGTTGTCCACCCAAATCCATTCAAGTATAGTCCATAGTTTCAAATATAATCGACCTCCAATCATGGTAAGCATCTCTCCAGGCTTTCTGCATTGAAGATCATGAAGTCTCTTGGGTTAACTCCGCCTGTGTACTTCCTTGCCAAAAGGTGGGTTAACAAACAATTATATACACCAATTTTCTTCTTCAAAACTATATCACTTTGGACTTATTAAATTTGGTAATGGTCAACATTCCAAAATCGTCCACATTCAACTCTATAGTCCAAACCCAATGTCCTTGGTTCAATAATAATAATTATTATTAACCGAACTACTCTAGCCAGAGATTTTGACTTTGAGTTAACTGTGATACCACTACAAGAAAACATGTTATTAATAATGCCATTTAATAACGCATTATTCTAAAGCGTTATTGTTTACCTTTAATTATTTGTCCTTTCGTTTTGTACGGTACATGTGTAACGTTTTGGCCCCAAAATTTGCGTCTCCCTCTAAAAAAGCTTGACTAATTTGGTCTCCCTCCCAAATAACACTTAACAATTTCATCTCCCTCCCAAAACGAAATAACCCTAACCGACGTTCTCTTCCAATCCCCATCCTAGTTACCAAACTTTAGCCGTTCTACTCCATATCCTAAGCTCTGATTCACATTTAATTGCATGTTTTACAATCCCAAATCCCGAATCCCAAATCAACATGTGCTGTTTCTCTACCTTCATCGCGACATGCTTCTCTGCAGTGGCTCAGCACATGTGCCACTTTTTCAACTTCGTCAACATCAAAACCTGGCGGCTAGCACTCTTCTTCTCACTTGTCTTCCCTACGGCGGCTCAACATCATGGCCAATTTAGTGAGGTATTCTCGTGAGTCGCGACTTTCATTACATCAAGTTTCTTCCTCATTTCAGAGCGCACTACTGCCTTGGCCAGTAGAACATTCTCTCCGCCACCGCTGATGCCATGGGCAAGCTCGTTTTGTTTTTTGAATTTTGATTCGCTCGCAACCGTCTCTGATTGATTGTTAAAATTATAAATAGGTGCGTAAATTATAAAAGCATACCGTCTCTGATTGATTGTTAAACCCCCAAAAGGAACAAGTGCAAATTATAAATATTCTTGAATCTTAGTTATAATTGATTATTCGGCAACCAAATTAGTTCAATTTTGTTTGATTATTTGTTTTAATTTATTAGATTCAGTTTGATTTCTTACTCACTGCTTAACCGTTCAAATCGATCAGCCTCCTAGTATCTATTGTGTAGCTTCTTTAGTTGGAAAATAGTAATTGTTAATCATATCAGCTTGTTGTTCTATAACTCTTCTTTTCACATGATAGGACTGCTTGTTCTTGTTTATTATGTCTGAATTAGATCTAAATTAATGCCTTTATAATCTTGTTTTACAACTAAAATCTTCAAATCAAGCAGTTTTCTTGGTTATTTTGGTGAGGTAGCGATAGCTGATCAATCACATATGCCAGAAAAAGCACATAACTTGCAAAATATGATATGGTATTATAACATTTTATAACTTACATTAGCCAATATAGCAACTGCTAAGTAATGTTCCAAAAATTGATCAAATATTAGAAGGTTACAAAATTCGTTAATCAAAATACAATATAATAATCAAGACACAGGTTCTATACAAATGCCATTTTATTGTTAAAGCAAATTCAAGGTAAATCCATCGGAATATAAAATCGTTGCTTTTGCTTACACCATCCAAACTACTATGACATTTGTGTAGGAATTAATTATGAAATGTTTATGTCATTGTCGACAGATGAGAAGTTAATGATTGTAATTTCATTATCTATCTTGACTATCCAAAAAAAGGAAGCAATGATATAATGGGTATAGAACTAGAATATGTCATCTGCTCTCGTTTCTACACTGCTTGGATTCTTCCTTCCTCTTTTAGCTTTGAAAATAATTTTTTTTCCCTTCCTAAAGCGAACCAGCAATCATTTGCATTTCACTAATGAATACGAATTAAAATAGTTTAAATTTTACAGCGAAAGAGATTAGGCAGGAGAAGGGAGCTGAGCAGGTAGACAACTGAACAGGTATTTTATTAAAGTTTAAATATATACTTATGCGGTTGATATATTTTGTTTTATACTTTTCTACTATCCTTCCGTCATTCTTACCGACCGCTAAATTTAGTAGAAAACTAAACTCATGACTTGACATCGATTATGCAGGACCCTCTAGTTGAATTGCCTAAGGAAACTATCATTGCAACACTAAAAGTTTTACTTGGTACCAAAACTGACACAGAAGACAATCAATCTTTCTCTAACTATATACTAATCTAATTTATTCATTCATATGTTAATCTTTATTTCTTTTCCACTTTAGATGTAAGGAATCATCCAGTTCTGATCCACTGCAAAAGAGGGAAGGTAAAGGCCATTATAATTTGTTTCATATTGTCAAATTATCCATGGATTGTTGCTGCATTCAGCAATATGTCAATGGTTTTTGCACTACAGTATAAGAGTTACAATCTCATTCCTTTTGTACTGTGTAATAAGCACAGCATCACACTGGTTGCCTTGTTGGTTGTCTAAGAAGGTTCAGAACTGGTGTCTTTCATCGATATTTGAAGAATACACATGGTTTGCTGCAGAGAAAGTTCGACCTAGAGATCTTCGATTCATTGAAGGTTTCGATATCTCCGGAATGAATGAGTGCACACTTAGTATCATGTACCGATACCAGGCGTACAACGGTTTCATTCCAAGCGCATCCTGTATAAGAGTGATTTATGACAAAATGTTGTGAATTTGTCAGGGGATGAGACTTATAAAGTAAGTACTGTTTGTATCAGAGGTTTTGATCAAGTCAGATTCTAAGGTAGGGTAACATTCATGTAAAAAGTTTTACTAATCTCGTCGCTAAAACTAGGCCAATTTCTCCATGCTTTTGCCTTCAAATACTCTGGGAATTCATTAGGCTATCTGCTGGTTCAGGTGTAATGTTGCGGTAAGGTTTAACTCTATAATTTTAATTTGTATTGCAGTTTAAGTTGTTTTCCTCAAATGTCAATGAAAAGTAGGTATCCTCATCTCTAATTTGAATAAAACTTTGGTACAGAAAGATGTACCTCTTATTTATTTGATATGATGTATCAAAACTTTTCTCTGTCATTTGCAATCTAAGCATTACATGAAATTTTTTTTGATACAAATGTCTCTGTAAAAATTCTGTTTTATTAACTAATATAAAAAGAAATGTGTTTTGTTTTTAGTACACTTTCACAATTTGGAAGGATTGCATCAAAACTTTGATACAAATATTTGTATCAAAGTATTGCTCGCGTTACTTTATGGACTTATCAAATTCACGGCATCAACAAAACATTTGTTTTTATTGGTTTATTGAGTGAGACTGAAAGGAAGAACAATAATTTAATTTTATATCACTCAATAAACATGATACTAAAATTTTGTTTCTCCTCACTAGTCTCCCAAACATAATCCGCCGAGTGGCTGTCATGGCAATAATTAGATGGGTGAATTGAAATTGGATTTGCAAAACTATAGAGATCAATATTTAAGAAATTAAGCTTCTTTTTTTTATTTGCATATGCAGTTTAGAATTTTGGTATTATAGAATATTGATATTATTGACTGTCAATTTGAGAAATGTCGAACTTGCGCTTGTATTTTCAGTTCGAATGTAAAAGAATCATGTAATCATGTTTATTCTATTATAAATATAAATTTTAGATACTAATATTCGCATGAGAACTATATCTAGACTTATATTTTGAATCTGCAGCGTAAATATAGACGGATGGGTGGAGATGGTTCCTTGCTCATTCATTGTAGGAACAGGGTATGTTCATACTAGTATCATTTATTTATCTATTTCTTTCTTGACTTAGACGAATCTATGAAGTATATAAAGCTTAACTAGCTATTTGCATAATGCGATCTAGATATTCTTTTGTATGACATACCTATAACAAGCATAAACAAATATGTTTCAACATTTATTTCTTTTTTGAAGTTTCAATTTTTTTTATGTTTTAATTTTCAGTCATCATTCTCTAACAATAGATATTAATTAAACCATTGATATTATTCCAGGATTAATGAGATGTAGCAAGAGTTGCATGCTGAGATGGAAAAATTATTTAAGACTAGGGATTAGACGCAGAAATTTCACGGATCAAGAAGAATTACTAATTATCCATCTCCAGACATTATTGGGAAACAGGTAAACATTATTGCATTCTGACGATAATAATAGAGAATAGAGAGTCCTTGTTCTAACTATAAACACATATGGTATAACCGAATATTCTTTTACTTTCTTTGGTATTCAATTTTGAAATAAGATGGTTTATATTCATTTCTTGTTCAACATATGATCACAATACTTCATAGCGATGATAGGGAACAATTACGGTATGAATTAGCTACATTTATTTTTCATTGTAGGAAAAATTTATGAATCAACTCAATGTAGAAAATAATGCTTTCAAGTCGAAAAATGACAAAGTATAAGTGGATTCATGTACCTGACATGGGCTCGAAATCCAAAATATTCATTTTGGGTAATCAATAGCAGCATATTAAGAATGAGGTATCATTGACATTTGTCACTGAGTTGAATGGTATAACTTTGTCAAATTACTATGACTTAAATGATTATAGAAATTATGATCAAATGTAAAACTCGTAATAAAATTACAGAAATGGTGTAAATAATCAAAAAATTTATGTGGCTTGTACATACTATTATTAGCTTTAATTTAATTCCTTATCTCGTGTTAACTTATGTATATAATCAAAAAAATTCAATCCAAAAATGATGAACTAAATTCATATTGATAAGAGATAATATGACACGTGAGATCCATGTGTTAGTGAACAATTACTAATTATAATTGTAGGTCTTTAAGTGTAGGGAAGCAATTCCTAAGCTGTACTTGAATCTATTTACCTAAATTTATAATAATGATTATAATAAATAAATAATAATAAATTAACCAAGCTAACTAAGCTTTATAAAAAATAACTAAATTAATGTAATGACAATCAAATTAAATTAACTAAAATTAAAATTAACTTCGTTGATTAAGTTTTATAAAAATTAAACAAGTTGATAAAAATTAACTAATTAACTACGTTTATAATAATAATAATAATAAATTAACCAAGTTAACTAAGATTTATGAAAATTAAATAAATTTATGTAATAATAATAATAATAAATTAACTAAGATTATAAAAACTAATTTTGTTTATTAAGTTATATAAAAATTAAATAAGCTTATAAAAATTAACTAAATTTATAATAGCGATTATAATAAATAAATAATAATAAATTAACCAAGCTAACTAAGTTTTATAAAAAATAACTAAATTAATATTATAATAATCAAATTAAATTAACTAGGATTAAAATTAACTTCGTTGATTAAGTTTTATAAAAATTAAATAAGTTGATAAAAATTAACCGCGTTTATAATAATAATAATAAATTAACCAAGTTAACTAAGTTTTATAAAAATTAAATAAATTTATATAATAATAATAATAAATCAACTAAGATTATAAAAATTAATTTTGTTTATTAAGTTAGATAAAAATTAAATAAGCTTACAAAAATTAACTAAATTTATAATAGTGATTATAATAAATAAATAATAATAAATTAACCAAGCTAACTAAGTTTTATAAAAAATAACTAAATTAATATAATAATAATCAAATTAAATTAACTAGGATTAAAATTAACTTCGTTGATTAAGTTTTATAAAAATTAAATAAGCTGATAAAAATTAACTAAGTTAATAATAATAATAATAATTTAATCAACGTTTATGAAAATTAACTAAGTTTATAATAATAATGCTACTAATAATGCCAACAACAACAATCATAATAGCAATAATAACAATTAATAACTAAGTTTATAAAAATTAACTAATTTTCATAACAATTAATTAAGTTGAGAATAGTACTAATACTAATATTCATAATAATAGTACTTATAAATTATAAAATATTAACCAAGTTAGTTAAATTATAATAATGATAATGATTATAAATTATAAAGTATTAACGAAGTTAACTAAATTTATAATAATAATAAATAATAATAACAACAACAACAACAATAATAAATTAATTTTTATATAAATCAGCGAAGTTTATAATAATAATACTACGAATAATAATGGTAAATTATAAAATATTAACCAAGTTGAATTAGTTTTATAAAAATTAACTAAATTTACACAATAATAATAAATTAACCAAGTTTATAAAAATTAACTTCGTTAATTAAGTTTTATAAAAAAATAATTAAGTATATGATAGTAATAATAAATTAGAAAAGTTTATGATTAACTAAGTTAATAATAATAAAAAAATAATTAATACTTTTACATCTAATTAATTGTATCGATGGTACCTATGATTTACGAGTGGAAATGAAATGTTATATGTTGTTGGTTTCGTAATTCTCAAGTTGTTCTTTTTTTCCTTTGTTATTTGTATCGATGGGAGTTTTACAGAGTTTAGTAAAGCAAGAATGCAAAAAATGGGTGTCCAATGGGGTAAATGTTAAATATGAGATCAGGGACAATAGATATGGATACAAAGCAGGCGCCATGAAAGAAGGTATGAAGCATTCATATGTGGATAAATGTGAATTTATAGCCATTTTCGATGCAGATTTTCAACCTGAACCTGACTATTTGATGCGAACTATTCCATTTCTATTCCACAACCCAAGTATAGCATTAGTTCAAACTAGATGGATTTTCAGTATGCAGTAACAACTTTTATTGAAATCATAGTAATATGTTAATGATTAGTTTGATCATTCTCTCATGCTGAAGTCTGCACTTAATGTTTAACTCTGTAGTCAACAGCAATGAGTGTCTAATGACAAGAATGCAAGAGATGTCAATGGATTATCACTTTAAGGTTGAACAAGAAGCTGGTTCTACATTGTGCAACTTCTTTGGTTTCAATGGTGAGCAAGAAATATACAATTTTTTCATATTGGGTTAAACAATGCAATTGATTAGTTTGACAATATAACAAGAACTGCTGGTGTTTGGAGAATCTGTGCAATGAATGATGCATGAGGCTGGAATGAACGAACAACGGTTGAAGACATGGATTTAGCAGAAAGAAAAAGTCTTAGAGGTTGGAAATTCATTTATGCTGGCAACATTAAGGTTAAAAGCGAATTACCCAGTACATTCAAAGCTTTCAGAAACCAACAGTATAGATGGGCTTGTGGCCCTGCTAACTTATTCAGAAAAACTTTTGGAGAGATCTTAAGAACTAAGGTTAGCCTTCTTTCTAAGGCAAAAATTTATTGTTTGTACATTAAGGTTATGCACTTGCTTTAATGTTTGTACACTGTAATGAAAAATATATCACATTTCTTTCTGAGCATGCTCTTGTGTTATATTTGTGGATTATAATCTTTATTCGTTTATGAAGATTTAGTTTGATTGCTATTATTAAAATGTAATATATAGGCATAGCTCTTGAAAAGTGTATCTACGATTTTTATAGCGGCATATATGAGCTGTAAAAGAATTTATCAATACTATAACATGTTGATTTAATAGCATGAAACTACCGCTAGTGAATAAATATTTTATAGCGGCAAAATGGTGTTATAAAGATTTCTTATTCCATTGAGATTTAGCTGTATTATAGCGGCTATAATGAGCTATTGAATAAATATTTTATAGCGGCAAAATGGTGTTATAAAGATTTCCAGTTCCGTTGAGATTTAGCTGTATTATAGCGGCTATAATGAGCTATTGAATTAACGTACCATAGCGGCGAATTTGCGTTATAAAACTAAGCTCAACCATAGCGGCATATTTTGTGTTATAAATATTCAATAGTTTTTTATAACATGTCGATATACAGCGCTTATCAAACCGCTATGGTTGTGATTAATAGCGGCTATATGCCGCTATAAAAGACAGTTTTTGTTGTAGTGTACTAACCCCATATAACCAAGGAGACGAATCTCCCTTAAATAGTGCTTCAATTCCAATACTTCCACTTGACCTAACTATGGTCACTCGGTGGATACTATGCCATGATTTGACTATAATTAAAGTGGAGCTTTCATATTGATGATTCACAGTATTCTTAAGTCGAAAGAACTATGTAAATTATTCACATCAATATTTTTTTTTGTTTGACCTTACTTATATTAACCAATAAAAAACTATCGAATGAGTCATTCCAAAGTTATCCAATAACTATTAGTACGTAACCCTTTGGTGCCCCCAGCAGTCATGAGCAATACACTATCCAACATTTGGAGAGCGTTACATGCTTTAGCCTCAAAAGATGTAACAATATCCAGTCTCGATACATCTTGACTAGCAATATATAAAATGGTATATTTGTTTTCAATGTGATAAATTACTCACGCTCATAACACTTTGTAACTACTATCACGAAACATATCATTTATGGATTTACTATTAAATATACTTTTAATTAAATTAATATAACACATTATATCAAGTGTATAATAGAAAGAAAACACCTTTTAGTTTGAACAAGATTGGTTATGAAGTTAGATATATGTAACAAATTACATAATTACTCCTTGGGCATACTCCTAACTCTATCACTTTGATTGTTACAAACCCAGTTAGAGGATCAACTAGCCTTTGTATAGTTTGTCAAGACCCAGACTTATCGAGTCATGGATGTTTGTTTACTTGTGATTGCTTTGTTTTGGGTTTTATAGGGTTAGGTATTATTATGGGGATGGACTAGCTATAGAAGTAAGGAGTAGTGGTGGATTGTGAGAGATCGTTGGTGACAATAAGGATGGATGATGGGCGTAGGTTGAAGATAGGCTGTGCAACACACTGTAAAAATTAATACAAAAAGAATTAATTAATAAATTAATAATACGGCTAAAAATGGAAATTTCATAAAATTCATAATTTGATAGAGGAATGTATGCCATTGTGTTTGTGGCGATTTTTTGATAAATTTACAAATATAATGTTTTAAAAACGGAGCCCAAACGAAAAGGTTATGGGTGTTTGAAATTTTCAGATTCAAAATAATTTAAATGGAATTCAAATTCAAATAAATAAATAATTATTAAATTTCAAATTCAAAAATTAACGGTAATTAAACTTGAGGTTTTAGCAAACTTTAAAACTAATGTTAACGTTAAAAGTTAACTAAATAATTAAATGAATACACAACGATAACAAATTTAACGGTTCCAAAATTGGTGAACCGATCGACCGCTCCTTAAGACCGGCCGATCGCTAGTGGTCATCGCTTAGGATAGATCAGTCAATCGGTGGAAGTTAGTGACAACTAGGGTTTTGGCAGTTTGAACGTCCGGATCTTATTATTTTAAGCCAACTTAAATCCGATGATTCTAGTGCTTTCTAACCACTATAAATGAGAGCCTAGCCTCCTAATTTTTATTCACAAATTATTTTGGGAACCAAGCAAAGCTCTGCCAGTTTCTTTCTTCTTCAAGATTCAAAAATTCCCTAGAGTTTCATGTAAGGAATTTAAGATTTTAATATTCAATTTTCCACAAAATTCTGAATCTAATCCCTATACAACCCACTTGTATATTTCTAAAGGAAGAGATCTGGAAAGAGATTCAAGCGCTCGTAAACAAAATCGAAGAGGAAGAGCTAAGGACCTTTTTATGAGTGTAAATCCTAGTCTTTCTTATTTTAGTAGTTGTGTAGTATAATTTGGATTTTATATATGCCTTGGTGAATTTTGGTTTACAAAAACATCACATTAAAACCCCCAAAATTCCCCCAAAAGCGAAATGTCAATTCATATGTTAGAATCTCAAATATTTTATATTAAGATAATGGAATGTGTGTAGATACTGTAGTTTTAATATTTTACATTCTATTCCACTTCCTATCTTTTTATTTGTATCTGATTAAAGGTTTTTAAAAGAATATATTAGAAAATGGTGTGTAAGATATGAATTCTTTTATTCGTAGTTTGCTCTCCCAATTTTTGCAGTTTAAATAGAAATCCCTTTTTTACTAATTTCATGCAAAAAGAAGAATAGAGCATAAAAGTATTTGAATTGCAAGTTTCTATTGATTAATTCTGCTATTTTAGTATAAAATAAATTGGGTATGGATTCTATTTTATACAAGTATGTTGATTGAATTGTGAATATTAGATTTATGGTATATTTGTTGATATGGAATTGGACTTGTATAAATTTGAAGTTTTGACATTTAAACATTAGTTTAAGGCGCAACCTTGGCACACTTAGAAATATTTTAGGCATGTGTATATGCATATATATTAGCGTAAATAACGTATAATTATAGTGTATTAATTACGTAGTTAATAGGTTCATAATATCATTAAATCCCCCTTAGGAAAGAAGTTAAATTGTAAAGGCGAAATAAGAGTTTTCTTTAAGGCCTTAATATGGAATGCGGTGAGATGTGTGATAATATGTTAAGAGAGTGTTATAGATTATGACTAAGTTATAGGAATGTGAAGTCGGTTAAAAGCACACAAAAGTCTGCCCAGCTAATCTGGCTACCAACAGTGTGATTTTGGGGCCAATGTGAGACATTGCCTATAACGTCCTAACTTTTCAACCCCCGAATGTCGACACTAATACATCCACGTATTCACTTGTCGAGCACCCAAGTGCCAAAAAGACTAAAAGCTAGGGTAAAATAGAAAGAAAATGAAATAGAACAATAAAGAAGAGAACACAATTTCAGAATCTCTCAATGGAACGATAATATATAATATCAAAAGAACAGTACAAAGGAGTTAGTCTAATACAGAAATTTTGGAGTTACAAAACCTAGGACCATCATCAACCTGGACAGTTATAACAACCTGTCCTCACAAATGCTGGTATGTATAATAGTAATATAGTGGAAATAAGAATACTACGGTAGGTGAAACATCCAGCTCGTCTTCTTGAGATCCAATGAACATCAACGAAAACCTGCCCTTTTTAGACTACTCTAAAGAGCACGTGAGGAATTTACGGAAAAAAACAAGCGTCAGACATAAGTCTGGTATGAGAAACTCAAGAAATATGGGTAAAGCATATAACAGTACTTTTGAGACATCATGGAATGCCATAATGATTATCCACTCAAAAGAACCACTATCTAATAAATACATAAGGTGATATAATAGATAATGTCCAGGGTATAGAATATAAATATTATAACATAGCTGGAATGGTTACATTCATTACATTCAACAGCATATTAGGAGTACAATCAAATCCGATAACGAACATTTGCATAATGGTTTTTCCATAAAGATCTTTCCGGTGGAGCCTGATCCAATCTCCTACACAAGGGTCAGAAAGTACCTCCAAGCGATGTATATCTCTAGATAGAATATACCTTTACGTAAACATAGCTGGTCCACACCAGAACATGTGATCCCATATATCATTAACTCCCACCGACCAACAATCGATAAGTATCTCTAGATATGGAGTTGATATATCCTGTCGTGGGTTAGCTAAACCCCAGGCTATGAGGCCTACTCTGTTTTTAGCCATTTCTGATGTCAAGGTTACATTTGGCATCTTCTACACGAGTCTTCATCACTCGAGCAAAACACGACTCCCAAATTGGATCCCCACATCTCGAACAGATCACGAAATCACACATGGATTCCCACATCCTAAATAGATCACGAAAAACTACAAGTGTTTGAGCATGTTAAACCAATCTCGAATCTCCACATAGATCCCCACATCTAGAACCAATCCACTTTTAATAGATAGAACATATATCTCATCCTTGAAGTTGTTTTTGGTAAGTAAAACACTTACCGATCCCGGTCTCTCCATGACTGAATTGGTGAAATTGATCATTCATTGATAATGAGAGTGATCACATATGGATACCAAGTCTCGTATACTTACCACGTTTCTAATGTTTTCTTCTCACACTATCCTTTGATCAAGAGTGAAGCCGGTAGATTAGAGCTTTATTGCTCATTTCCCTACACGAACATTAAGCTTAATTTCCACGGATACACAAGCCTACTTCATCGGCTTTTAGTGCAAAGTATACGACTAAATGTTTTCCATAAACGAATAAACATACAAAGCATGATCAAATCATACAAAGCATGATCAAGTCACATAAGCGACTTCTAATCCCTTTTTGTTTCATTAATCTTTTATTTATTAAAACATCTTTTACTAATAAAACTTCTTTTACTTAATAAACATTGTTTATGAATTTCTACTATTCATTTGTACTCTTTCAATACTTCAAAAAGTATTCATATACTTATCTCAAATGGTATAAGTATATTCACAAATCATTGACAAGAGTTCTTACTTAAAACCTTTCCTTTTCTATCTTTGTCAAAAAGATTCCTTTCTTATAATTTCCTTTAAAATATCTGTTTTAAGGATATAAGTACTGTCACAAATCCATTCAAAAGGTTTAAGACTAATGTTTCTTAAACATTTTCACTACAAATCCAAAACCATTTCACTTATTCTTATCTTTAAAACATTCTTTTAAAGATCTATTTACATTCATAAGTATAATAAAAAAAAGTTAAAGACGAATGTTATTAACACATTGTCACAACAAACCCAAAACCATTTCGCTTATGCTTATCTTTAAAACATTCTTTTAAAGATCTATTTACATTCACAAGTAAAATAAACAAGAGTTAAAGACGAATGTTATTAACATATTATGACAACAAACCCAAAAACCATTCTATACTTGTATTATCTTAAGTTTAATAATATGTTAAGTTCGATAGTCGACTAATCGATAATCTATTAAAACAGTTGCTTATACAAATCAACGTTCATATACTTAACTCATTTCCAACATTCCCGAATTAGCTATTCCTCATTCAAGAGGGAAGCCCGGTAGGTTAGAGTTATATTGCTTTGTCCCTACTCAACATCAATCTTTAACTCTAAGAAATAGATAAGCCTACTTCGTCGGCTTTTAGCGTTAAGCAAAGTTAGTTACCTTTTTAGACAAGTAAGTAAACAACAAGATTAACACATTTCTGACATCTCAACTTATATTGTTCCTCGTTCAACTAGGTAAGTTTGAAAACTGGTTGCTCCAAGCCTTGCCTAGACACCTCGTTCTTGAATCTCGCAAACACACAAGTTTACTCGTCGGCTATTAGTGTTAAGCATAGTCAATCACCTTTGTCAAAACTTATATATATAAAACAATACTTTAGAAATACTCATAAATGGTTTTAAATATCTATCTAATTACTTTAAAATAACTAACTTAGAAGTTTGATTAAAAATATGTTTTACATTTTGCAGCACTTTACTTTCGAAATTCATAAATAATCATTAAAACTATATTTAAACTTCTATTCTTTTTTCCATACTCAAATACATTTTATAAGTACTTCCATAAAAGGATTTTATAAATAAAAGAGTTTAGAAACCATTTAAATCATGAATAACTAGGCAAAACATCATATTTTAAACACTTAAAACAATAAGCGACATACTATAGCATTTATAAATGTTGTTAAAGTCCTTGTTAAAACAACATTGAAAAGCACGATCTTTGTGGCTAGTTTTAACCACTTAAACAACCGATTTAAGACCTGAAATTTTTATAGTAAGTACTACCTTTAGGCTACTTAAAACCCATGGAAAGAAATCGCTAAGAATATCTTTTTATTTATTTATAAAAATTCCAAAAAAACAAGGGATTCCGAAGTGCACTTATAACAACTATCCTCGTTTCAAACATTTTCAAACTTATTTCAATTTAACACACATCTTAAACAACCATTTAAATATCAAGTCAAGTCTAGGCCACATGTTTAAGAGGGTAATAGAGATGATGTTATATAATATAAAGTTATCATTTGCTTTCAAAAGCAAGATGGGTCCAAAGTTTATAACTTTACTTAGTTAATGTCACTTTAATTTTATAATTCAAACACAACATGTATATACACAATATATACTTAAGAGATAGTGTCTCACTTATATCCATGAAAAACCCAAGCACAAAGCTATAAGAACCAAAGAACCACCTCCTTCCATCAACACAAGCCTAAAGGTCCAACCTTTAACGTTTCCAAACCAATGCCAACACCTTCCTCCTCCATGCTCACGGCCCATCCAAGCTCCCCCTCTTCCTCTTACCTCCTCCCACTTCTGACTTGCTAATCATTCCTTCCATGAAGTCTTAGTCCCAAAGCCAAAGTTTAGAAGAGATTTGAGAAAATTTGGTTAACTTTTGAAAAAGTTAGAGAGTAATAGGTGGATTAGTGTTTAAGCACTTCCATCATTTTCAACCCTCCTACTTCATCTCAAGCTTTGAGAATTATTTGTGATTATTTCCTAAGAGTGCACCCCTCCTAATATAGGCTTAGGAATGTTATGGGAAAAGACCAAAAACCTCTTAAAACCCTTATGACATTAATTACAAACATCACTTCTTCTTTATCATTTACTTAACTTTAGTGACTTTCCATTTATGCAAATTTCCTAAATATCTTCCCTTACCTCATCCATAAATTTTATTTCCATAAATGGAAAAATATTTTTATTTCATTTTCTTTATTTCTTAAGCAAATAAGTGTATGTAAAAAGAATCTGAATAACTTCTGACGGTTAAAAAGCTGTTTATCGATAAAACGATTTTCAGTCACATTATCGATATTTTTTCAAAGTATTTATTTTTGTAAATTTTTTTTCAAAACAAGTTTACCATCATTACTTATGATTTTAAAAGAGACTAAAATGATTATTAAATCATTTTCATAATATTTAATCCAAGATTCAAATATTTAAATAATTCATATATTTAAATACGAAGTGTCCGAAATTCCAACTCATTACATCGCCCATAATAAGTACCCACGGAGGTCGGGAGGTTAGTCCCAAATTATGTATGGTAAACATGCCCATTTAATTTAGCTACCAGTACCTATGAATAGTCGGACTAATGTGAGATGTCACGGTTGGGTTACAGGTTATAATATGAAGGACCTGCTTCGGGGTTGAAGGTGTTAAGTGGCTCGTTGAGGGCCTGCCTCTTCCTTATAAAAGAAGTATTAAATGGTCAGGGTTGGGTAAATATCTCGGGGAGGGTCCGCTTCAGATTTCAAGTAGTAAGTGGTCTGAATAGATTCTGTGCAATGTCAGCTAGATAGTACTTGGTTTTTAACCAAGCAGAAGGCAATAGGATTTAGAACATCAAGACAACGACGAAATGACTTGAAATCTTGGAAGCAAACTTAGATAAGGAAGAGAAATTTCTTAAAGAAAACTCAACCAAAATGGAGCCAACTACAGAGGTCAGTACTGACCTCTCTTGTTGGTAGAGACTTTTACATGCATCAAGTTATCTACCCAAACTTTGCATGAGTCATTCTTTGACTATTCTATGAGTGCCCAAGAAGTTTCCAAGAGCTTTGAAGAACTGATTACAAGAGTTGAAGGGTTAGTAGTCAGAACAGTAGAACAAATCATGTAATAAGGGAACGATCATTCAAAGTCAACCAATTACCTATGGAAACAACATAGGATGCCTCAAAATGAAGTTAGAAGGGGAGTGCAGAAGAGCACGATGGAATTAGGACTAACCATAGATGTCAGCACCAACATGATCGGTCGGTACCGGCATGACATTTCAATTCGATTGCCTTAGCGATTTTGCACACTCCACATGGCCTTTATATAGATTCTGTGCCAACTCTTTTGGTGGCCCAAAGACTACTACACCTATAAGTACAAACCATAGAGCAACTAAAATAGGATCAGGTTTTCTGCCATCGCTATGTAGAAGCTCTGTCTTTTTTTATATCCTCTACACAATAGTTACCAAGGCAGCTACTTTAGGCATTTATGACTTAGAATTGGTCTAACTCCTGTACTTTTGACTTATTCTTTCTCGAATCCTTTGTAATCTCAATCAAATCAATAAGCAACAAAGCTATAAAGTGGACATAGACCAAAGATTGCTGAACCATTATAAAATATTACGCCTCTCTTTCTTATTGTTGTTTATTTTCCTTTATTGTCACTATTACCTGCTAGATCTATGTCCCACAGGTTTCCTACAACCTATTCTTAGGTGTTGATCCATTTTTGGCTTCAACATTTTGGTGCTTTCATTGAGAACATCTGAATCCAGGCTTAGATCTAGCTTACTATTTTGGATTAGAAGAGATCCAACGGTTAGATCCAAGGAATTTGCTTTGAAGATTTGTAGGCTTGCTGTTGGAGATCAATGACACCTAAAGAATAGAGAACTACTTCTAGAAGATCCACATGAGCAACAATTAGTGGTGATGAAGAAAGCCCCCTACAAATTGAAATTAACAACACTAACACTCATCGAATGAAGGTTAATATTGGAAATCTAGCACCGGGATCCTCTGCTCAACAAGAAGTCATAACCAAAGGGGAGCTCAACCAAATGGTTAAGGAACTTAACCAACAAATGTGTTAACCCGCCTTTTGGCAAGGCCATAAATAGGCGGATTTAACTAAATCGACTACTCGTTTATCGAGGCTGGAATATGACGGGTTTGGTTTGGCTGGATGGGTAGACGATCAATCACGGATGATGATCATGATTATAAAGCTGGGGTTCGGCATAGTCGATGGGAAAAGTCACGGGATACTCGAAATATGGGTTTCGACAAAAGTCGAGTTGTCGCGAGTCACCCGGGGTTTACTTCGAGTTGTTCCTAGGTTTGCTTCGAGTTTTCATGGAGTTTGCATCGGGTCACATTGAGTTGTGCTTTGAGTTGCTCTGGGTTGGTAGGATTTCATGAGTGGATCGATGATTGGAGTGGGTCGGCATTGAAGGTGGTTCGGCATTTGGATGGGTCGGTAGGAAGGTGGTTCAGTCATGATGAAGTGGGTCGGTAGTGGTATGGATCCGTAGTGGTGTGGATCGATGATTGGAGAGGGTTGGTAGGAAGTTGGGTCGGTCATGTTGGAGTGGATCGGTAGGAAACTAGATCGGTCATGTTAGAGTGGATTGGCAGAAGATGGGTCGGCTTCGAGGACTGCTTCAGGTCGACACGTTCGTAGCTTCGAGTCAGCACTCCATTTTACTCGAGTTGGCATTTGGAAATTAGGTCAGCATTCTAGGGGATTAGCATCTTTGATTTGCTTCGGGTCGGTATTCGCGTATCCCCGGGTCGGCATGTATCATTTGATAGTGATAGAAAAGTTAAGGTGGGTCGGCCAGATATGGTTCGGCATTGGTGGTTTGGCACGTGTGGTTTCGCCTTAATACGTCACCAACAAAATTGTGGATCAGCATGTTTAAGGATAGGATCGGCTTCATTTTGCTCTGAGTTCTAACCTAGTTTACTCCGAGTCTCGGATAGGCCTGCTTCGGGTCATGCCCAGGGGATATCGGGTCGGCATATTATAAACTCAGGGTCGGTCGTGGTGTTTGGGTTTGGATCGGCTATGGTCTTGGTGGGCCCGGACCACTCAGGAAGCCCAATGACTCGGATTTTGCCTATAAATACAGTATACGGGGCTTCAGAAAAGGGGAACTTGATTATGTTTCCCTTCTTCTTTATCAAGGTTTCTCTGCCATTATTGTTTTAAAAACTCGAGATTGTAACTGTAATTGATTCTCATATCAACAAAAAGGAAATTTCTGGAATGGACGTAGGCCAGAGTCAACCGAACCACTATAAATCTTCTATTATTACTGCTTTTTTTTAATTTTAACCGTTCTTTATATTTATACTCTCCACATACACTCTATCCGTGGTTTGTGACTATGATTTGATGCTTTCATCTGGATTTGGGTGTTAGTGACCAATTTTGGCGCCGACGAAATGGTCGATATCCAAAAGTCTCATATGGATAAGATTGATGCTTTGCTAATGCTGCAGCCACTAGGAACCCCGAGAGCTAGACAAGAAACTGCAACTGCCATGGAACAAGATATTTCCTCCATTTCGGGATTGAACATGAGGAATTATAAACTAAAGAAGAAGGAAGTTGTTGGTGGAAATGTATGAATCATAATAGAAGGTAACAAAAGTACTCCTCCCATTGGAAAACAGCATGCTACCAACCCAAATCGTAGAGTGAACACTCCTCAAGTGAATGATGCGATGCTTATTTCTAACTTTGAAGACAACATGCAACTTGATGGTGATATATTGGAACTGAACGCTGATGTAAACAGGAAAAATGTCGTAAATAAAGTTCAAACTGCCCCGGTAAGACCGACCATGTGCCAAGAGGACCCTGTGGGAGTGGTTCTCCCAGAGAATGGAGAACCTAGGCTTCAACTGGCAAACCAAGATAGTTTGCAAAGTCAAACACTCGGCGTAGCCCCTGACACCCAACCTGTAGACTACCTTGCTAGCGAGGTGTACATCATTGGCATGGTCAAATGGTTAATGGAGGAGAGCAGGGGCTGAAAAAAATGAAGACTTGGGTTTTGCGCCAAACCAAACTCCATTCACTGAAAACGTTCTAAGAGAAGAATATCCGAACGAGTTCATTATGACGACTATGCCATCATCTAACGGAACGATGGATCCTAAACAATACCTGTACAAATATGATTAGCATATGGACGGAGCTAGGGTAACGGATGCTGTCGGCTATAGATGTTTCCATATCTTCTTGGAAGGAGTTGCTTTTATGTGGTTTACTTGACTTGCACTGAGGTCTATTTCCACATTTGACAAATTAGCAAAAAAGTTTCTATAGTAGTTTAGACTCCATACAGCACGACCAAAAGACATGATGACCTTATCTGGCTTCTCCAAGGACCCAATGAGTCACCGAAATCTTTCATGAACCAGTTTAACATAGCAATTATTGAGGTAAGCAATCCAAAGGAAGATATAATTTTTATGGCTTTGGTCCGAGCCATTCACCTGGATACGGAATTTAGTAGATGGATTAAAATGAAACAACCTACTACAATGGAGGAATTCCACCAAAAGGCAAACCAATTTTGAAGACTGGAAGAGGCAAGTGTAGTCGAAGGAAAAAATGTCGGTGAGCCGCCAAAGGAAATGGTTTAGACCAATGTCGTAGTTGTTTGTACCAAAATTGGGCACAACACTCTTTGGGAGTTATTTGAAGAGATAAAATGAAGATTGTAAATATAAACAGAGGTTATCTAACAAAAACTCCAGCAAACGGAAATGTAAAATGCACAGACAAGCAATTTAGAGTGGTTCGGCGTATTGCCTACGTCCACTATGAAGTTTTGGTGATTTTATTGATTCTCTTCCAATGATTACAAGCGATTACAGTGAACAACAGTAGATTACATAATAGAATTCAAAATTAACAGCAAAGGTCTGATGCAAGTCTTGATCCGGCAGAGTCTGGACGCTTCAGAATCAAAAAGCCCCTTTTTCTGTATGCTCTGGGCTCTATTTATAGGCATAGGAGGCTCAAATCTCGCTCAAACTCCGGGAGACTTGGTCTGGCACGTAAGGGGACCCACTCGACCTTTTCCAGAAAGTTTCGCCTCGATCTGCGATCGATACGAATCCATTTCGTATCGATCAAGATTATGTCCAATTGAGCTGAAATTTGGTAGGCACATCCTTCAGTGCGTATGCAAGCTTCCCTGAAAATATCTTTGAATTTGGATCAGTGGATCACGAGATATGGTCGATACGAAGTGCGATTCCTCGAAGGCTGTTTGGCTCGTCTCCACGGCTTCGAATCCATCCCTTCGTATCGATGACTGCACGTGCTCTCGAGATGATGTGGCGCGCGTGCTTCGCTTCGATCCGGCCTTCACTTTGCATTGACCGTTTCGACTCCATGTATCTCGCCTCGTTTGCTTCGATGGATTACACGTCACCCTAGTTGGTTGACTTGTTAGATACGAATAAGTCACTGGGCATGGATTTTAAGTAGGGTTTTCTGATGGATACGAAGAGTAGTTCCTCGATGGATACAAAGAACAGTGGCCTCGATGGATACGAAGCATGCATTGACTGATGGATACGAGACGCGCCATCTGCTGATGGACTCGAACCTGACTGATGCGAATTCGATGGGTTCGAACATTGCCAACCTGATCGTTACGAAACCATGGGAACTCGCCGATGTGAAGCGGATGATGGACACGGGCTGGATGGATACGAAGCAAGGTAACCTCTATCGATACGAAATGATGTTCCCTGATGGATACGAAATGAACATCCTTGATGGATACGAAAACATACTTTCCCCTCCAACTTGTATCCATCATAACTTGAGCATATGAACTCAGATTGGCTTGAAACTTGGAACGTTGGCTTCCTTTGTTCTACTAGTCATGTCTCATCAATTGTAGTTTGATCCGGACACGGAAAAAATTCATCGATATCCATGACAAGCGATATTTGGAATCCAATCAATTCCTTGGTGTCCTGGCCTTGCCAAAAGGCGGGATAACATTTGCCCCCCAAAGTACGTCTTGTGAAAACATGACGTGCTTTGAAAAGCTGCAGGTCCTCTCTGAACAATTTGAAAGTTGTACTTTGTATTGCTGTAATTGACTGCTGCGTGATAATGATTAGCTGACTTTTGTTAATGTTGCAAGTTCACGAGTCGTTGTCAGTTTGACTCATCATTGAACTTCGTATTGATTCTCTCCTGAATCGACATAGAAGGTTGGAAAGTGGTTTTTTATAGCGATGCGGGTCAAGATGGATACGAAAAGCTTATTCGTATCGATGGTCACAAATTATGGTGGATTCTGATTTGCATCGGTGATATCTGATGAATACGAAGTGACTGGTCGTATCGATGGGTTCTGATGGTTACGAAAACTACGCTCGTATCGATAGATCCGCCCTGTTGTGAGTCGATGGCTCATAAAACGGACACTTCGAATCGATGGAGTCTGCCGCCTTCAGGTGGCTTCTCCGTGCGCCTCGAATCGATGAAGTCCGGGGGATTCGAAACGAGCATTCGTGTCGATGCGTCATTTGACCGGTTGCGACCGGTCAGGTTGACTGGGAGACGAATCGACTCGGTTCTACCCTAGGCTCCATATAAATATCTGGGACTTAACCCACTTTCATGTTTTACTTTTTCATTGTTGCCTTCTGCTTTCGCATCGATCCGCATCCTTCGGGAAAGAAGAAAAATTGCATTTTGCTTTCGAATCGATCAGATTCATACTTCCAATTCTTCGAATTTTAACCTCAAATTAGGTAATGAACCGGTTGCACTTGAATCCAGACGATGAGGCTTGAATCTCAGATCCACTCCATCTTCACCAATTATCAAGCCCGACAACCTTTAAGGTTGGATCTGGGTCAAAGCTTGGTCGTAAATGGCCATAGCGACGTCTCTGTTGATTGGAGAAGAAAGAGTGGACAAAATAAAATTGGATCGATCTGTGCTTCGAGTCGATCCGGGGGCCTGTGTTCGAATCGACGCGGGCAACAACGTTTTTCCTTGGATTTCGCATCGATTTCAGGAATATCCCAATGGAGACGTTTTGGTTCGTGTCGATGGGGATGGAAGTAGATCGTATCGTTCAATAGCGATCGATGCGAGAATTAAGCGAGCAATCGCTTCGAAACCCTAGGTTTCAGATTGATATGAAATTAATTCTTATGATCGATACGACAAGCATCGATTCGAACGTGATCGATGTGAAACCACGGCTTTCCTGACCGATACAAACTCAAACACTGACGATCGATTCGAAGTATGCCCCTGGTGATCGATACGAAATTCAGATCTTGATGGATTCGAATAAACTCCCCACGATCGATTCAAACCCTCCCTTTGATGGATACGAAATTTTCTGATCACTTGATAACATAACTCCGACGGCTTCATTCTTGCATATCTGAACTTGACTGTTAGCTGCATATCTAACTACCTATCGAAGCTCGTCGATGGAACTATAACCTAACACTGTGATAACGAACTTTAACTTGAATCGATTGCCAACATTGGGATTGTTTGAGGATGACGGTCAGCGATGACGGTCATTCCGACTGGGCTCCGATTATCCTTGTCGTCTGCAAATTTTCTTTAACCATGCAGAATTCTTTCAAGTAACGCACAGCACTGCACTGCACAACACACACTTTACACGGGGGAATGCACGGGCTTTTTGTCGTCTAACGATGGTTTCTCGTGAGTTAGCTAGTTATGGAACCATCAAGTTCACAGCAGCAAGAAACTCAAGATCCTAATCGTCCCAGACTTGAGATTCCGAACATCGAGGCCGAAGTCATCGGTCCAGCTCCGGACGAGTTGCCTAATGCGTCCTTCATCAATAGTCCACCCGACTTGGTCCCGTCAAATGTTTCCGAAGATACGTTAGGGAGGATATGCTTACGGCATCATCTATCGATGGATGATGTGTTGTTGCCGGGGCCAGATGATAGACCACATAATCCCCCGGAAGGATATACCGCATTCAATCGTCATGCGTGTGCAGCCGGGACGCTTCCCCCGTTCAACGATTATATAAGGGAAGTGTTGGCTTATTTGGAGATTGCTCCGTCTCAGTTGCATCCGAATGGATATGCTTCACTCAATGGCTTGTTCATCGCATTTATGGAATACCTCTACCGACCTCCCCGTCCGACCGAGATAAGATACCTATTCAACTTCAAAAGTCGAACTGACAGCCCATCTTTTACATTCTTGGAGTCTGTAAGAAACTGCCAAGTTGTCACGGGGTCGTGGACTAGGCTGAGCTACTTCAAGTCGGAGTGGTTCTATGTCCGATGTCCTCCGGGGTTTGCCAGAAGATGGCTGTTCAGACGTGAGTATTGTCTTTTTCCCAAGTAGTTGACAAGGCAATTTTCGAATGAAATTAAACTCATATCTTCTACTCCTTTTCTTTCAGCAATAATCCAGCGACCTGAAGGTGGCTACTATAAAGAGATAGTCCGGGTTCTTCAAGAAATCCCTAGTGAAGAAAGGAACATCGAACTGTTGTTGACGGACCAGAATCTCAGGATCCTTGGGTTGATCGGGCGGAGGCAGAGCATAAGGCTCGATGGTGCATTAAAGACTGTCTCCAGAGAAAAAGTCAAGCGGAAGAAACCCAGGGTCGTAATAATTGAGGAGCCCGATTCCGAAAGAACTCATACCGACGAGGAACCGTTGGTCGGACCTGCTAATGCAACCCCGGATTCCGACGAAAAAAGAAAAGGCAAGGCAGTGGTCTCTAAACAGCCCAAATCCGGGAGGCGGAAGTCTGTGGTTTTACACCGCCCCCTGTCAAGAGTTAGAATTGCGGAGGCACCCTCCCTGCAAGCTGAAGATCAATTCGAAGGGCTCGCTGACCTTCCAATCTCGGACATCGAGCCCGAGCAACATGACGTTGAATTGGGTGGACTGCGACATACCTTCGATGTTAGCGAGTCTCTTCCTGCCAGTGCGATTGACACATCTGGTTGGTCCGGGGGGTTACACATTCACACACTCTTCACGGCACAACACATTTTCCTAACCGTAAACAGCATATTGTAAACGGCTACTGATTTTCCGTGGTTTGCTTTTCAGGTACGATGTCTGGACAAAGTTCTATGCTTGGCAGTTTGCGCAGCAAGCGCCGTTATTATGAGCCACGCAGGAGAGAGGGCGAGAGGGATTATGATTCAGGACACTCTGGTCAGGAGAGGTCCGACAGAGACAGGGGATACGTCCACTGATCCCGATCTCGCTCTCCTCCTCCCAGGACTTCCGTACCTCCTACGGTAGCAGTTGCTCGTCCTCCTGAAATTTCACGGCCTAGGCCGCCTTCTCAAGCTTCGAGGCCCGATCCTCCGCGCAGGACTGAAATAGCCACCTCTTCAGCTACCACACCGGTCACGACTGATGCGACCAGTGAAGGAGCGCTTAAATTGGCACAGATGAGGAAAGAATTTCCCGACATCTGCTTTGATGGTTATGTCTTCCCTCCGCACTTGAGGAGAATTCCGCCAACCGCTGAAAACACTATCCATGATTATGTTGCGGACATCTTCTTCCAGTACAGGGAGTGGGCACGGGCCGCGAGGAAAGCGTCCAAAGTGGCGTTCGATCGGGGTGTCGTCATTGAGAAGCTTGAGAAGGAGTTGAGTCAAAATGACCGAATCATGAAAGCGCTCAACGCGGAGGCTGAGTCTTCCCATAAATCTGAAATGGAGGCCCTGAAAAAGGTTGACGAAGTAAACTCTGCCATGACCAGAATGAAACAAGAGCACTATACCGCCATCGAAGACATGGGTCATAGGAACACCACCATTACCGCCGAGAGGGACGCCGCTCTTAAGGAGCTTAATGAGCTGAAATCAAAATTCTTCGAAATGGCGAAGGAGAAGGATGCAGCCAATGTCTCTACGCAGGAAGCCTGTAATCAGGCGGTGGTGCTTCAGAAGGAGAAAGATGTGGCTATGGAAAAACTCCGCGAAGCTGAAGCTGGAGTTGATGAGAAGGTACGACAGGCGGAGGCCAGGGTTGAGGCCGAGGTAGAAGAGCTACTTGTCACTTACAATGCCAATGTGCTAAGGCACCGAGATCTGACATGGCTCGACGACTATCCAACACATCTCTACAACGCTTGGAATACGCTGGTTGAAGAGGAGAAGTCTGGGCATCCCGATGAAGCCATTGATGAACTCGAGCTGGAGAACCGCATTCTTAATGATAACGAAAAGAAAGTTCTCCATGGCTCCATGATTTCTCACGAGAAGGAGAGGCTTGGCGCCCAATCTCAGAAAATTGGAGAAAGCTCCGGTGCTGAGCATCGTATCACAAGTTCTGAGATTGTCGTGTCATCTCAATCTGAGCCAACTACGACGATCGACTCCCAGCCTATACCGGCATATGATCCAGACCGACCACATTTATCTCCTATTAAGGAGCATTCCTCTGAAGCCGTTCAAACGACCCTGACTCAAACCGAGGAAGGTACTCTGAACTAATCCCTTGTTCATTTGGGGTGAATAATGTGTATGGAAGTGCATACTAACAGACGTTTCCTTTCTTTGATCAGTGATTGGAGTTGCACCAGCGGCGCCTTCCGTAGCCCAGGAATCATGCCAAGTGCCGGAGGCCATCATTTCTGAGGCAACTTCTGTTGTGGCAGTTGCGCCGGTCGAGGCAAATCAGGGGAGCTCACTTTCCTTAGATGAACAAATGATAAATGAGCTCCTCGGTCGATAGAGCGATCCCTTTGCAGATCTACCATTCAGCCTGGGCGGATTCTCGTCTGCTTCTGATATTTCAACTCAGGCTACTACAGCACATAGTGAGGCCAGAGCGCAGCGAGAAGTAAGGATGTTGGCCGAGATAAATGCTGAGATGGCGGCAGCTGCGCATGGTGGCAGCGTGGATGGTGGAGTAGTAGCGCAGTGTCCTACTCCCCTTATGATTGTATCTCCTAGGGGCACGCTCATTGTTACTAGTGCGTCAGTCCCGCCTCCGGCTGCGGATTCTGTTCCTCCAACTCCTCCCGTGGGAAGCATTCCCATAGAGTCCAGCTCGGACGAGGATGTCGACATCATGCCTTCATCCGAGGGGAGCCTGCCTAAGGAGAAAGGTTCTAAACGAAAGATTACTGGTGGCCCCAGTAGCTCCTCGAGGAAGAAGAAGTTGAGGAAGCAGAAAGATTAGACACTCATTTTAGGCGTATTTTTCTTTTTTGGCAGTCAGGGATTTTGTTACTTTTCTTTTTTCCCTTTTGTAGGCCGTGTTTAGATGCGGGTTCGGCCCCTGTTAGTAGGAATATTTTGGAAAGGCTCGTGTATGAACCATTGCTTTTGATTTAGTTGAAATAAAATTTTGTCTTCTAGTTTCAGCTTATGTTCCTTTTATGCTTGAATACTACAGTGTTCGAACTTCGGTCTGGTGTACTTGCATTATTTTGACGTTCAAGAATAGCTTGTTTTGCTTGTCAAGTCTGGAAATCTCGGACTTGAGTTGTGATAGGGGATCGCATCAGAGCTGAACATCATACAGTTTCGGGTAATGATTAACATTTGCATCTGCCCCCAGTTTCGGGGTTAAGTTATGATGATCAGCTTGTGATTGCATCGAGCGAGGACCGAGTGGTCGAACTACACTTGTTTTCTTATGAATCGTTTCATCCACACTCCGAGGATATAAGTCATCCCGCAAGCAGTTGTTCGCACTCCGGGAACTTGAGATTACTGTTGGTACTCCAACCCATATCCCGGGAGTTTAGGAGCTAGTGCTCATACTCCAGCTCGTGCTTCGGGAGCTTGGAGCTGTCATGACATATTCCGTCCCTCACTCCGAGGGCACGGGGTTGGACGTTTATACCCCACTTCGCACTCTGGGAACACGGAGTTGATTGTTTATACTCCGCTTCGCACTCTGGGAATACGGAGTTGATTGATTATACTCCGCTTCGCACTTTGGGAACACGGAGTTGATTGTTTATACTCCGCTTCGCACTCTGGGAATACGGAGTTGGTGCTTATACTCCGTTTCGCACTATGGGAATACGGAGTTGACTGTTTATACTCCGCTTCGCACTCTGGGAATACGGAGTTGATTGTTTATACTCCGCTTCGCACTCTGGGAATACGGAGTTGATTGATTATACTCCGCCTCGCACTCTGGGAATACGGAGTTGGTTTGTTATACTCCGCTTCGCACTCTGGGAATACGGAGTTGATTTGTTATTCTCCGCTTCGCACTCTGGGAATACGGAGTTGGTTGTTTATACTCCGCTTCGCACTCTGGGAATACGGAGTTAGTTCGGGATTGCCGTGTGTCAATCCTATCAATATTGGTGTAATGGCTTGCCCCCGAGCTCGGGTTTTCACTTAGCGAGTGGCCGGTCGTATCACAGCCACTCTCCATTTGAATATGTCCTATTGCGTGATGGGATTTAGCTCTTCGTGCATCGTGATGTCGTATATCATACTTAATGAATCACAGCTCTGGCTCGAAGAGGTGGAATTTTATTGCTGAAATAAGAAAATGCGGCAAAGTCAGTTGCCTTATTACAAAATTCAAATTTCGAAATGCAGAAACAAATTGCTAAATAGAATGAAATAAATAAAGCCTGTCAGAGGTAATAGCGACGGAGACTTTCGCTGTTCCAGGCCCTTGGCAAATCGAGACTGTCAACGGTCGACAGCTTGAATGTGCCATCTCCGAGTCTTCATGTAATTACATACGGTCCTCCCCAGTTCGGCTTCATGTGCGAAGGAACTGGGTAGATTCTTTTGAGCACGAGGTCGCCGAGTTCAAAGGTTAGAGGTCGAACTTTGGTGTTGTACAGTCGGGCGACCCGACTTCGATGTGCGGCTGCTCTCAAATCTGCCTCTTCCCATTTTTCATCCAATAGATCCAAAGATTCGGCCAGTAGTATAGCATTCGTTTTCGGATCATAGTAAGTCACGCGATGAGAATACACTTCCGTCTCGACTGGAATAACAGCCTCTGAGCCATAAGATAGGGAAAACGGAGTGTGTCCGGTCGTGGTTTTGTGAGTCGTTCGATAGGCCCATAACGCCATAGGAAGTTCGTCGACCCATTTGCCCCCGGCCTTTTCCAGTCGTTTCTTCAGGATGGATTTTATATCTTTATTGACAGCTTCAACCTGTCCATTCGCCTGGGGGTGTGCGACAGCCGAGAACTTTTTATGGATATGAAACCATTGACAGAAATTCTTGAATTCCGCACTTTCGAATTGGGCTCCGTTATCAGTGATGATGGTATGCGGGAGTCCAAATCGATAGATGATGTTGCGAACCACGAAATTTATCACTTTCTTTGTCGTAATGGTTGCAAGGGCTTCGGCCTCAGCCCACTTTGTAAAGTAGTCAACGGCAACGATGGCGTATTTTGCACTGCCTTTCGTTAAAGGTAGAGCGCCGATGATATCGATGCCCCACATTGCGAATGGCCAGGGACTGACCATTTGGGTTATCTCAGTAGGCGGGGCTCTTGGAATTCGGGCATGTATCTGGCATTTATCGCACTTCCTGGCATAGTTCACCGCATCTCGGTTCACTGTCGGCCAGTAATACCCATATCGGAGTATCTTCTTAGCGAGAGCTTGCCTCCCGGTATGATCGCCACACTCTCCTTCGTGTACGTCATGTAACACTCGTTTGATTTCCTCGTGGGCGATACATCTGAGGAGAGGAATGGAATAACCTCTCCTGTACATGACTCCGTTCTTGATGACGAATCGCGAAGCTTTCCACAGAATTTGTCTCTTCTCATTTCTAGGCTCAAGCAACGTCCCATTCTCAATGTAATTTCGATACGGAGTCATCCAAGACTCTCTACTGGGAGCGGTTTCAAACACAAAGTTCATTTCTATCCGATCGATGCTCGGGGAGGCCAAAGTTTCAACGGGGACAAGTCCTAAGCAAAATGGAAATAGTTCTGGAGCTACAACAGGAAACACAAGAAAGTATTCAAATCAGAAGAAGAAGAATCAGAATCTAGTAGGCGCGATGAGAACAGGAAACGTCTAAGGGATCTCAGACCTGAGGATTATACGCCATTAAACGATAGCTTGGAAAACATACACTTTTCCACTCAAGAAACGAGCGATACAACAAACCGCCCAAGCGGAAGCATCTGAACAACAAAAGAAATCAGGGAAGTTTTGTCACATTCATGAGACTCGTGAAAATAACACAAATGAATGTTGGCATCTGAAGGACTTAATTAATGAACTAATAAGGAACAACAGGCTCTAACAGTACATGACGAAACCGCAAAATTCTGACCAACCTGCTGGACCCTGGTTCTGAGCAATCAAGGATATCAATCCGGACCCAGCGGAGATGGGCCCAGATGGACTGATTAAAGACTAGTTGTAAGTACCATAACCGGAGGACCTCACCTAGGGTAGAAGAGTTAGGGCAAAATGGAGCGATATGCTAGTTCTTTGAAGCATGCTCCTAAGGAAAATTGTTATGCCATTGAAGACGGAACCCCGGCCAAACAATTGAAAATGATAACCGATGGCATTATATTCTAGAATCAGATAGTGAAGATATAAAAGCACCAACTCTTGACCCAATGGTGGTAACGGTTTGAATAAGTCCGGTAGTATTGCGTAGAGTGTTGGTTGACAATGGAAGTTCGGTTAACATCCTTTTCCAAAAAACCTTCGACCAGATGAAGATTAGTATGAAGGATGTGACCGCTTATAGGATGAAGATTCGGAGATATAGAGGTAAACAAAAATAGCCAGTCAGGACGATTGACTTACCTATGAAACTTGGAGAAGGAGAATGAAGGGTGGTTCTTATCAGAGCTTCATGATAATTGATGAATTCTCAACTTACAACGCTTTCTTGGACTGACCGGCCCTTGCTGATTTTAGAATAGCTTTAGCTCTGTGGTGCCTTACAATGAAGTTCCTAATGGAAAATGAGGTTAGCGTGGTAAGAGGGGACCAAAGCGCGGTAAGATAATGTTACATCGCCAAATTGCACGAAGCCAAACGACGTGAGAAAGGAATGAATATAGGGAAGATTCTCTACTTCGTGACCCGCAAGCGTAGAAATTATAAAACGGCCCTTGGCTCAGGAACCATAGTAGTTATGGACCCTCGGAAGAGGAGTTCAAGGGAGGAGTAGGCAGCACCAGCGGAGTTTATGGTTGTCGTCTCTGTCAACATGGATGTCCTAACCAGGTCTTGAAGATAGGTTCATAGCTTGGAGTCAAGATGTAAAATGAACTGATAAAATTTATTCGTGTCAATCTGGATGTATTCACTTGGACACATTCTGATATGTGTGGGGTATTGTTGGAGATACCGTGTCTTGCACTTAATATCGACCCAAAATTCACACTAGTAAGACATAAGACATGCATTTTAGGTCTAGAGCGACCCGTTGTATTGATGGAAGAAGTGGATAAGCTATTGGCCAACGACTTTATCCATGATGCAAGATATCCTGAATCGGTGTCAAACCCAGCACTGGTCAAGAAATTTAAGGGGAAGTGGTGGACTTATGTCGACTACTCGGAATTGAACAAAGCTTGCCCGAAGGATAGCTTTCCACAACCTAGAATCAAACCAGCTTGTTGATGGAACCGCGGGACATGAGTTGCTCTCTTTCATGGACGCCTACTCAGGATATAATCAGATTATGATGCATGAGCCCAATCGAGAGAACACCAACTTCATTACCAACTTGGGAATGTACTATTATTGCGTAATGCCCTTTGACTTAAAAAATGTTGGTGCAACATATCAAAGATCAGTGAAAGCAATGTTCAAGAATCAGATCAGGCGAACGATGGAGGTATATGTAGATAATATTCTTGTGAAACCATGAGTATCTGGAAACCATATGGATAATCTCTCGGAGGTGTTTGAAATCCTTCGAAAGTATAGGATGAAATTAAACCCCTTGAAGTGCTCGTTTTTTTTTTGTTGGGAAAATTTCCCAAATTCATAGTAAACATGAGGGGCATTGAGGCTAATCCAGAACTGATCGCTGCATTATGGAATTTCAGAGCCCCATCGACAAAAAGGAGTTGTAGAGTCTGAATGGGAAGATTGCAGCATTGAGCCGCTTCATATCTAAAGCAATGGATAAGTGTATGCCATTTTTTGATGCATTAAAGAAGGGTAATAAGAATTTCGAATGGAATCAAGACTGCCAGACATCATTTAAGGAATTACTTCGACACATGCAGACACTACCGGTTCTATCTAAATAGCAGATGGGGAAGATCTATTCATCTACTTGGCAGTGTTAGCCCATGCACAAAGTGTAGCACTTGTTCATGAGGAGGCTAAGGTTCAATGACCCGTTTACTACAGCAGCAAACAGTTCACTGGAGCTGAATGAAACTATCCAAAGTTAGAAAAGTTAGCGTACAAGATAGCATCAAAGAAGCTGAGGCAGTATTTCCAACTTTGTCTCATTAAGGTGTTAACGGATCAACCCTTAAACCAGGTACATTACCAACCCGAGACTTCGGGACGGCTTCTGGAGTGGAATATTGAGTTAAGCCTGTACGATGTGACTTATCATCCCTAAAGAACGATTAACAGACAAGCGTTGGATGACCACATCGTCGAGTTCACAATTAGGGATGACAATGAGGAGGAACAGCGGTTGTAGAATCACAATGGAAATTGTTTGTCGACGATGCATCAAACAAATTCTACTCAGGAGCGGGAGTTATGCCTGAAACTCTTGAAGGATGGTCGATCTGTTATGCTCTAAGGTTACAATTCCCTGCTACTAACAATGAGGCGGAATACGATGCATTAATAGTGGGGTCGAAGATTGTGAAAGAACTGGAAATTAAGGGTCTTCATATATACAATAGTTCTCAGTTAGTCGTCTATCAAGTGAAACAAGAGTATTAACTACGGGTGCAAATCTCACCTCTTACCTGTTAAAAGCATGGAAATTGCTCAACGATATCGAACACTACACAATAACTCATATTCCTAGGGAATAGAACATAAAGGCCGATCATTTGACTAAACTGGCAAGTTCCAAAGATGCACAGTCTCTAGGACTGGTTCTAATGGAAGTATTATCGGCTCCTATCATAGATTAGATTGATGTTGACTGGATTCTGGAAACCACGAAAGAGGAGGAATCATGCATGATGCTGATCAAGGACTACCTAGACAGAGGAATACTTCCGAGGAACCAGAATGATTGAAAGATGCTCCTTCGGAAGGCACCACGATTCATAATGTAGGATGGAGTACTTACCGAACATGATTCTTTGCTTCCTTACTCAAATGTGTGATCAAAAATGAAGCCAAGAAAATTCTCGGGTAGATTCACAAAGGCATTTGCGCTAACCACACTAAACATTAGCGAAAAAGGCTCTCCGCTATGGACACTTTTGGCCAACAATAAGCCAAGACACGGCAAACTATTCCAAATAATGCGATCGATGCCAAAGATTTACAAAGATTCCACGAATCCCATATATTGAACTTATGCAAATGGTCAGTCCATTGTCGTTTACAATCTAGGGGATTTATCTAATCAGTGTGTTACCAATAGCAAAAGGAGGAGCTAAATGCAGAATTGTTGCAGTTGATTACTTTAAAAAATGGGCCGAAGCGAAACTGCTTTCCACGATCACTACTAAAAAGTGATTAACTTTAGTAACTAAAAACATTATTTGCATGTTTAGGGAGCTACATCAAATTACCATAGACAATGGAACTCAGTTTGTGAGTGCCGAGTTCAAGCACTTCTGCAAGCATTACCGGATCGAGAAAAGCTTTTCTTCGGTAGCACATAGGAAAACTGGCATGTGGAGGCAATGAACAGAATCATCAAATCCACCATAAAGAAGAGTTTAACGAAAACTAAAGGAAATTGGGTTGATGAGCTTCCGCTTGAACTATGGGCTTACAGGACAGCACATAAATCTACGACTGGACACTCTCCCTTCGCTTTAGCTTATGGTTCAATAGCTATGATACCAATGGAATTGGAAGTTCCCTCTCATTGCAGATGTCGTTTCAACCAAAGAGAAAACGAGCAACTACTGCTCGAATCACTTGACCAGATCGATAAGAAGAGGGAGGAAGCTGAGCTTAGGACTGCTGCTCAGTAGAAAAGAGTGGCACGACCCTTCAACACCAAGGTTCGAAACTGTACTTTCAAAGTGGGTAGTCTCATCTTGAAATGGATCCACCCGAGTATGGGAGCACTTAGCCCAAATTGGGAAGGACCCTATCTGATTGGCTAAAAACTTGGAGACGGAACATTCAAGCTGACAGCGGTCAATGGAGTTCGGATTCCTTGTGCTTGGAACAACGACTCGTTGCGGAACTACTATATTTAAAACTATCTATGTATTTTCTATTTTCACAAATAAGCAATCTAAGGACACTAGGGGCATTGTAAATAGGCAGGACTTGCTTTTCCTTTTTTTAATAATATATCTCGCTTCTTGAACCAATGGACCGCGTTCTTGTAAGCAAACCGCCAAGTCGATAGGGAAAATCGAATCAAATCACTGGATCAATGGGGAAAATCTTTCCATGCCTTCTGATATTTGGCATTGCTCTGGTAATGTCAGGAAGTCCCGTCTCTTTGTGAACTACCAATATGCTGCACATCGCTTCTTGAACTGATGGAACCACGTTTAAGTACGCAATACTCCTTGTGCACCACCAATAATCTACACGTCCCTGCTTGAACCGATGGAACCGTGTTCAAGTATGCAATACTCCTCGTGTGCCACTAATAAGCCGTACGTTGCTACTTGGAGCAATGGAACCACATCCAATTACGCAATGCTCCTCATGCGCCATCAATAAGCCGCACTTTGCTTCTGGAACCAATGAAACCGCGTTCTTGCAAGCAACACATGTCCCACATGATCGGGAAAATACTTCCTAATCTTCGGATAGGGAGTATAGACCCTCAAACCGCCGGATCGATGGAAAAATTGATTTGATATTTTCTAAGTACCGGTGTTGCCCTAGCAACACTGGGATATTCTTTTATTCTCTACTAATCAATGTTACCTCGATAACACCAAGAGCTCATCCTAACTTTCAAGTACCGATATTGCTCTGGCATCGTCGGGAAAGTTTCCTATCATAGATTGGTGGAAGTTGGCATTGCTCCAACAATATCATGAAAGTCCAAATTGCCGGATCGACGACAACACCGGAGGAAAGTCCAAGTACTTGAGTTGTTCAAATGTTTCCGGAGGCAGGAACCGATATGCGAATAGGATCTCAATAATGAACCTGGAAGAATCTGGTCATAATTATGGAATGAAATGCTCAGAATTGAGCATCAGAACCACGAGTTCCCGAAGATAAGAGCCTATTGAAAGACCCAAACAGTGGGTAACCAAACGAGCTGCCCATAACAACCGGTCTCTAACCAATTGCTTGAACCCTAAATTCCGAGTAACTAACCCTATGGAGTATGGGGTATACATACACCAACACATGATCGATACAGGCTAAACTGAGATACACCACATTTCTGTTACGCCAAACGGAGTATTTTGACAAATCATAACAAAGCTAAGTAATATAATATGTTAAATAATTGCAGGAATAACATTTACATGCACAGAGTTGTAGTAAATAAACATATAGCACAGACGCAGAAGTATATGATATAGGAAATTGCAATACAGGAAATCGTACAATATACATAGGCAGTTATTTATAAACAAGCACAGTGCATAGAATGCAAGGAAAATACAATAGGAGAGATTACAATAGAAATGATAATTTTTCATTCCTAATATCATTTTATGTACAGACTCAACAAATAGTGGGAGCCATTCCTGGACAATACCGGCCAGTTTCATACATTACACAACAAAAAATCAAATAGAATAGAAAGTACAAACTCTATACTTGTACAGACTCGATCGACCCGTAAAACATACAAAAACCATGAATGCTCCACTCCACTGGAACTTGGTCTTATCATCATTTATTTCCACCATGGCCACTTTTACCATCCCTGCTCGGATGAATCTGAATCTTCTTCCTCTTGCTTTCCTTGCTAAGGCAATGACACCCTCCAAGGATACAGACTCTCCTCTCATGGTAGGTCCAAACCCCTTAAAACCTCATATAACATCATTTCCATCCTTTGACCTCCAGAGCTTGATTGTCTTCGAAGTCTTGCGTTTTGCTTCCTCTTTCTCACTTCTTCACCTACAGCCCCTTCTTTTCCTTCTCAAGCCTTCCTGCCATTATCTCCATGTCAATCAGGTTTGACTAACCACTCACTAACACTCCTTCTTCTTGAGACATAGAGACATCCTCTAGGTTCGGCAGTCCCACTATCTACTCAGAGTCGGGCCCAAGACCGGAGATTGTGACAGAATTGTATCCAAAGCCACTGCAGAGAAAGCAGTGGAAGCGGTAAAGATGGCAGTGGCTCCCGAGCCCTGAATAGTTGAAGGAGGAGGCAGGAGAGACGGTTGACCTATAATTTGGGAAATATATTTACATAGTTTAGTAAAGGACTCCAAAGTGAACTGGAGCTTTTGGAGTACTGGAGAAATGAAGGAAATACCTAAACATGGAGTTTGTTCGTGAACTTGAACCTTGAAATCCCCTGCTCTAGTCCCCGTTTCGATGGGCCGCTCAATGGTTGATGGAAAGTATGGCTCACATGGAGCTTCAAAAGATGGATGCATGTGGGCAGCTTTAGGACTGACAGCTGTGGATGTTGGAATGGTTGTTGGTTGCCCTTGAGATTTAGGAGCAGATATTTCACCCTGACGCGAAGAGTTTGGGCTAGCAAGAGCTCTAGTAGCAGCATAAGCGATGTCCTTCCTTCTATCTTCTCGTAGAATCTCCTTACCAGCTGCTAGGAAGTCTATGTCCTCAGGATTGAGATAAGTCGCCATGAACTCTTCTTCAGACTGCATATCCCCGCCTCACTTTGATATAACTAACACTTCTTCCCAAACTAGAGTGAGAGTCTGGCGATAATCGTTTCTGAGCCACTTCAAACTTCCCTTGTTCATAACATTACAAGTACAGACATGTAGCATGGTGGCATCCATTTGGGTCATCACTTCATCATGCTCCTCTTGAAGGTTCAAGAGCTTCGATCGTGTGACCAAATGGTAAATCTCAGCAACCATCTTATCGGATGCGATCTGTTCTTTCACCTTGGCCAGTCTTGCGTTCTCCTCACGAAGTCAAGTGAGTTTGCCAGCCTGCTCAGCAATGGTGGCAAACTATTCATTAATAGTTTGGTCTCGAGCCTTAACAGTCTTTTCTCTTTCAGTGACTTGCTCTTTCAGTTTGTCGAACTCCCTGTGAGCTTCTTTAATCTGATCATTAATCACAAGAAGTGCTCTGTCATGAGCCTAGTTTGCCTCAGTTAGAAGCTTGTCACTGGTAGCTTTTCCCTTTAAGGCCACATCTCTTTCGATCTTGAGCTAAGCTATTTCATTACCGTGATCCTTAATCATTTTGTCATGGTCTTCCCTTTCTGCCTGGAACGAATGAATCTCCTGATAGTTAATACAGTTAATGTCACAAAGGGCTCGCATGAGACTCTACCACTCAAACCCAGCTTCTAAGTCCTCGTGAACCGCCTTAAGATTCCAAAGGGAAGTAGCTTTATTGGAGGGCTTTATGTCCTTATCAAATTAAGCTCCGCACAAGAATAAATGAGGGAAGTAGCTCGAAGCTGGGGCAGACCCAATGGAATTGTGAACCTGTTGCCCCAACTTGAAGAAGCAGGAGCAGTTGCAATAGTTATGGGTTGAGAGGATGGAATTTCCTGTATCGCTGCAGTCCGAGCTTCGATATTAGGAGGAGTAATGGATAGCGAGATCCTACGATGATCATGAGAATCCCTGTGGCACTTGTGGATATCGCCGGGGGCATTACCTTCGTTGCCCCTTTTATCTTCCCTCCCCTCTCATGCTCTCTCTCCAAGTAGCGGGCCTCATCATCTTTTCTCTTCCTCCTCTCCTTGTTAGTTATGCGATGAGAGCGATGGGCTGGATCCGAAGTTTGATACCTGTAGGAACTAAAATTTTAACGTAGTTGATGGTATAGTCCATGATCCATGGAACCTCAAACAAAAAGAAAAATAAAGTTAACATTCGAATTCTAAAACCTAACTCGATGTAGAAATGTGTATCTATTCTTAAAATGAAGTGTATAATGCCGATGACCCCTTATATACTCTATAAACCATATCGGCATGGTTTCAGAGTTGGAGTCTTACCACCTTCGCTTATAAAGGCACTAGAAGATATGTCAATATGTGAGCCAATCTCGTCTATCATTTCACTAATTGAGAAATCCCCAAATTCATTCAAGTGAATGGAGATGTCTCTTAGAAAATCATAACACGACATATCTCCAATAGGGGTTTCAACAGCTTGACCTCGAATTGATTGAGGAATTTTGGTGGTTAATTTTTCTTAAGAAGAAATGGGAAGGTCGTGATTCAACACCTCGGAAATTAGCAGTTCCAAAGAATGTATGATAGGAAGATCAAGACTCATTGTGAGGGATTCACCAAATGACTCCTCCCCTCCTTGCTAGCATGGTAATCGCTATTATCTTCATCCGACTCATACTCCTCTTCACCAACAACGGGCTATTTTCCTGATCTGCTCACAAGTCCCATGTCCTCTTCAGGGACTACGGGCATTCTAGCACCACCGCCCTCGTTATTATGGGCATCATCTCTTATGGGCACATCAGCCCCTATCTCGATAGCCTCTTCCTCGTCACCCCTCGCAGGCTCATTATCTGCTATATTAATAGTCCCTTCTTCATGTTTATCGCCCGATCCACTGTCTTCCTCTTCCCCTTGAGGACCCTCCTCAGAGCTACGACTGGAGGCAGTGGAACGGGTATGTGATCTAGAACTACTTTGTGTTGAGGATTCTATATTGGCTATTCTTTCCAGTTGGAGTAGTCAAAACTCTAACAGGTTCTCCTTCGTTGGAAGGAACTTGACCATACGTTGGTTCGCTCTAATGTCCTTTAAGTCTTCGAGCATTTTCTCATGCTCTGGCTTCTTGACCCTCTTCAGAATACCTGTAGGGGAGATACATTAAGTTAGGAACTTAGAGACTCTAATATGGGAGAGATCAATATAAAGAAGGTTACTTCCTCTTAACCAAAAGCGATTGAATCCTTCTGGACAACATACGAAGAAATATTAATTTTTGAAGTAGGAATGCTTTTTGTGGAGGTTCTCAATAACCTTGTTGAAAGTGACTAAGGATCGTGTAATATGGAACATTACCTAAGTTATTTACTAGTGCGGAATATAAATGTAAAAGTAAATAATAAAGTAAAAGACACTAGAGATTTTTATACTGGTTCGAACTTCCCGTTCTACGTCCAGTCCTAGACTCCTTCTGGAATTCAACTATAAACCCTCACTTGACCCAGAGGAACAGGTAATACACCGCCTGAGCAACCAAACATGAATTCTACCACCTAAGCAACGGAATAGGACTTCAAAGGCCTGAGCAACCGAACAGGACTTTCCAATACAAACAATAGAATTGCTTTTGAATGAGTATGCTCTTGAGTAGAACTGATAAGTCAATAACGTACACCCTTCCCATAATCTTCTCCTTTGTGGTATATAGTGTGATTCATGAAGATAGAAAGTTTATTTAATCACTAATAAGATTTTATTGAATGAACAAGTGATTAGAATCGAAATTATTTGAATGCAAATGGCAAGATTGTTTAAACGATAGGAATGTGAAAATAGAATCAAAATTAAGTGATTAGAAAAATTGATTTGATGGCTATATATAGTGATTTAAGAGTTGTAATTATTCATGAAAAGTAGCGATCAAAAGATACAGAAGCAACTCTTGAATCAAGAGTTGTTTCTTTTCACTGAAGTGAAGTGTCTTTTCAAAATATAGTCATTATGAAGATTCGGCAGACTGAGTGAAAAAATTCAGCCAGCTGAATTAATTGAAAATCGAATCAGAGAAAAATGGTGCAAAAGTCATGCAATTCAGCCAGCTAAAATATATAGTTCAGCCATCTGAATGTTCAATATTTGTTGTGCATATGCATAGTCATTTAGTCGGCAGAACTACAAGCTTCAGCTGGCTGAATGGCTTGTTTTTTGCCATATCAAAGATTTAAAAAAAAAACTTTTGAATATGAACCTCGTTATGAAATCTTTTAGTATATGAACTATTTTTGAAAACAAATTAGATTGTGTGTGTATATACCACTTTGGAGAGATTTTAATATGTATTAACTACTGGTTTCAGACCGTGGACTAAATATATTACTGAAGCTTTTATCTGGAATGTGTCTACACTCTGTTAAATTATTTCTCGAGTAACATAGTATTTTCTCTTGCATATATGGTTAGTTTATATATTATTTACTTATATAGTTGTCACAATCAAAACATCAAAATTCAAGGTTCTAAAATTCTCCCCATTTTTGATGATGACAACTATGTAAGTTTGTAAGTATATAAAAGCATATTTACTCCCCCTGAATGAATAATCCTCTTATCAATCATATTCTCCCCCTTTGTAATCGATAGAAAGGAACAAATAATCGATATGAGAAATATTGACATATAAGCACACAAATAAGTATATAGTTTAGGAGAAGCAAATAAACATGAACATCATAGATAGCTAGCATACAAGAGCATGTAAATATGAAAAATATAAGAAAAATAATACGATGAGTTGTTAATGAGAAAATTAAAAAATATAGAAACCTTCTTTGTTTTGTATCTCTTCTTCCTCTTCTTCCAAAGTAGACCAAGTAAATGGGCCTAGATTTTCAACAACACCGGTTGATGTAGAGCTGGAACAAGAGACTTTTTCCCAAATCTTGTTTAAAAAGCCTTTGATTGAGTTTTGCTTTTTGTTCGTTTTAGACACATTCTTTTCTACGTTAGCTAAACGTCGTCCAAGCTTGCTTTGAGTTTGAGATAAAGTTACAAGAGCTTGTTTCAGAGGCACGTCAACATTAAGCTCTTGATTTTGTTGACATCTTCTTCTTCTTGTTGAGGAGGTTGAGAGGAGGAATAATTGATATTTGTGTCTCTCGGTTGAGGGATTCCTTGTTCACGATTTGCAGCCCATTATTGAAAGCTAATAATTTGTTTATGTTCACGATTCTCTCGAGTTAAGTTCTCCGATTGTCATGAAATCCAAATCGGGTAAAGGAACTCCGAAATTTTGTAAAACGTGCATGATATATGCTCCATAGTGAAGAGTCTTGTAACTTCTCTTGTGATTAACAGTGAGAAATTCATCTAAAGTAATTTTTCCCCAACTTACTCTTTAGGATGAGTAAATAGCAATAGGGCTTGAAATCCCTCTTATAGACCTTTTTGTAGCTACCAGTCCGGGTTTGTAATGATCGAATGAGCACATGGTGGATGATTCGTGCCTTTAGACGTAAGGCGCTAGATTTCAAAATTATCAAATCATCCGATAAAAACCGACGTGAAACTTCATCAGGATTATACATATGCACCTCAACGTCGTCTATATCCACCCCTTCGGATGGACATCATAGAATGTGACCTAGTCGTTGAAGAGGCAAATAAATTTTTACTCCACACACCAAGGTCCATATGCAATCATCCTTATTTAAAGGATCTTGGTGGTTTAGATTCATATTTGAAAAGAAGAGTTTTATTAAGAGAGGATAGATCTTGACATTGTTAGAATCATACCCAATTAGTGAATCTAAGCCGTTAGCTTCGGCTATTTCTTGAATGGCATATCCGTTGAAATCGGGGAACTTCATGAAAGCACCTTCAAACAATTTTGAGTTTCTCATTGTGTTGAATCGACTTACCGCCGTTTCGTTGTGTAGCCAAGCGCAAATTTTTCTCTCGGATGGTCCGGCAGTTGATTCACGACCTCTTTTGGATATTGGTGCCATTTGTTTGATGAAAGTTTTGAAGAAAAAATGTAGTTTTTGAGGAGACTAGGGTTTGTATTTGGGTTTCTTTTGGAATAATGAGTGTTTAGGTAAAGTGAGAATGAAGTAGTAGATGGGAGTTATGTAGGGTTTGAGTGAAAAGGTGTGTTGGGATATATGTAGAGCTATTTTAAAATTTTGAAAACTGGCGGGTCAGTCGGCTGAATAAAGGAAGTTAGTTGGCTGGTATGTAAGAATTTTGAAACCACAAGTTTATAGTGTAAATAGTCATAATTTAGTCGGCTGATGTATGGTGGTCAGTCGGTTGAATGCTGAGTTAAAAACTTGATGGTTTGAATATTCAGTCGGCTGGCTTTGTGGGTCAGCCGGCTGATGTGCAAGAAAATTATTCTCGTATTAAAATAGTGTAATTTTGATACAATTCAGCCAGCTAAGGGATGGCAGTCAGTCGGCTGAGTTTTAGGAAAAATATAAAATTCTTTGAATGTTCAGTCGACTTATTTGAGGCTTCAGCCGGCTGAAACTGTTGTTTGGATGAGGTCAGGCTTTCTTTTAGTTTTATTCTTAAATTAGTTGATTTATAAACTATATAAATATATTTTTTTAAGCTTTATTCTCATGTTAAATAGAAATAGAATTATTATTTCAATGAAAACATTATATTATTCATATTACAACATTAAATATATAAAATTTTAGAGAATAATTTTTTAATTTCCTGAAGTCTTCGAGTCGTCTGAGCTTGGTTCAACTTTGGTGATTTCATGTAATGGATGTATAGGAGACCAAACATTACGCTGAGCACCTTTTCCCCAGAATTCGGAGACACAGGAGGACGTTGTGGAGACGGATGGTGAACACTTTGCTTTAGAGATGATCCACAGAATTTGAGAGCGAATTGTTCAAGGAAATTTAATCGTCTTCCATGGTGTTTTTGTTCATAATACATTTTGCGTTGTAAACCTAAGGTCTCACGTTGATAGTGATGAATTTCATCTATCTTTTCTTTGGTAGATGGTGAACTAAAATCCAAGTTTCTCTTAGCTCGCTTTTCGGTTGGTGTATATCCAGTATGATGATTTGGTGATAGAGTAATCTTTACTGGAGAATATACAAGTGTGGATTTGTTTGAGGAATCCGTAGAGAGGGTGCTGAAGATGATCGAAGAGAGGTTGGAGCTTTCTTAAGACTACATTGTAAAGAAATGTAAAGTTTGTATATATATGAGTTTAGGAGAAATTCGATTCATGTTTATATACTGAGTTTATTATCTCTTTAAGGTTTATTGATTTAAGGTTAATATTGTTTAGAAATCAACAGCCAAGTAAAATGAAAGGTTAATATATAAATGAGATTATGACTGCATATAAAATAAAAGATATGTATGGTCTTAATCAAGTAACATAATAGAACATTGGAAAGTCATGCAAATTCCTCCCATGAGCGTGGAGTTCGAGTGCCAACAGTTCCAATTTTTTTTCTATTAAACTTTTATATTATTTTTTATAATTATAAATCATGTAATGACAAAATTCCTAGTTCACGTCTTAATTTAAGAAAAATATTTTTATTTAAGGGTTTAGTAAATATATCTCCAATTTTATTTTCTGATGGTAAAAATCAAGATAAATATTACCTTTTTCAATATTATCGCGAAGAAAATGATGTCGAATATTGATATGTTTAGTTCTGGAGTGATTTATATGATTTTTTGATAAATTTATGGCACTTGTATTATCACAATAGATTGTTGATTTAGATAGGTTTATTCCAAAATCCTGTAGTGTTTGCTGCATTTATATTACTTGAGCACATGCCAAAGCAGCATAAATATATTATGCTTCACAAAGTGAAACACAATTTTGTTTCTTACTAAACCAAGATACTAAAGATTGTCTAATGAAATGACAAGTACCACTTGTACTATTTCGATCCGTTAGACATCCTCCAAAATCAGCATCACTATATGATACTAATTCAAAAGGACATTCTTTCGAGTAAAAGAGATCGTAGTCTTTAGTCTTGGTTAAGTATCGCAAAATTCGTTTCGCTGCCCGCAAATGTGATCTTTGGGATTTGCTTGAAATCGTGCACACAAGCATACACTCATCATTATATCTGGACGACCTGCAGTTAAAGAAAGTAAGGATCCGATCATACTTCATTATAGTTTTTGGTCAATGCTTTTGCCACTTTCATCTCGATCGAGATGTATCGTAGTGCTCATAAGAGTTGATTTAGCAGAAGTATTTTCCATACCAAAACGTTTATAAGATTATTACGATATTTTCCTTGATCGATAAAAATTTCATTATTTAATTGTTTAATTCGTAAACCAAGAAAATATGAAAGTTCTCCCATATGAGACATTTCAAATTCTCTTGTCATTATATTTAAAAATTCTTGACATAATTTTTAATTTGTTGAAGCAAATATAATATCATCTACATAAACTTGTATGATTAAAATATCATTTTTATCTTATTTTATAAATAAAGTTTGATCTACTTTTCCAATTTTAAAACCAAAATTTATAAGATAACTTTTAAGACAATCATATCAAGCACGAGGTGCCTGTTTTAAACCGTATAAAGCTTTCTTTAGTTTATAAACATGGTCTGGAAATTTTTCATGTGTAAATAAAGGTGGTTGTTCTACATATACATTTTCTTTTATAAAACCATTTAGAAAAGCAATTTTTACGTCCATTTGATATAGTTTAAAGTTATGAAAACATGCAAATGATAATAAAATTCGTATTGCTTCTAGTCGAGCCACAGGAGCAAATGTTTCCTCGTAGTTTATCCCTTCTTCTTGATAGTAGCCTTAAGTGACTAATCTAGCTTGTTTTGAATAATATCCCCTTGCTTATCAGTTTTATTTTTGTAAACCCACTTAGTATCGATGACTGTTTGACCACTAGGTCTAGGGACTAAGTCCCAAACTTCATTTCGTTCAAATTGATTTAATTCTTCTTGCATAACTATAATCCAGTAATCATCAATTAAGGCTTCTTTAGTATTTTTGGGTTCAATGTTTGATAGGAAAGCTACATGACCCATTTGATTTAATTGATTTCGAGTTCTTACGTTAGTATTTACTTCTCTAATGACATTTTCAATTGGGTGTTCTTAGAAGTCTTGGTGGAGTTCGAATTTCATTTTCATTTGGTAAATTATTGTTTTCATTTTCAACATTATTTTCAATATTTTCAATATCATCTACTGTGATATTTGATTTAGGAATTGTTTCTTCATCTTCATTTTTATTATTAAATTTGAAATTTTCATCGAATGATACGTGAAGTGTTTCCTCGACTATTTTTGTTCTATTATTATAAATTCTATATACCTTGCTTCGTTCCAAGTATCTAATGAATATTCCTTCATCGGATTTTAGATCGAATTTACTAAGTTGGTCTTTTGTATTTAATAGAAAACATTTTGAGCCAAAAACTTTATAATATGATATATTCGGTTTCCTTCCATTAAAAAGTTCATATAGGGTATGTTTTGATAATGGTTTGATGGAGACATGATTTAAAACATAACAGCAGTTGCTACAGCTTCTGCCCAAAAATGTTTAGGTAGTGTGCTTCCATTTAATAAAGTTCTAGCACATTCTTGAAGTGTTCTATTTTTCCTTTCTACAACTCTATTTTGTTGTGGAGTTCCAGAAAATGAAAAATTATGAACAATTCCTTTCTTATTAAAATATTTTTCAAAAATATCAATATCAAATTCGCCACCGTGATCGCTTCGAAGGTTCTTAATTTTTATATTCTTAATATTTTGTATTCTCTTAGGAAAAGTTTTAAAATTTTCAAAAGTATCACTCTTGTTTTTCATAAATATTGTCCGGGTGTATCTTGAAAATCATCTGCGATTATGAAAACATATCTATTATGATTTATAGATTGTATTTGAGTTGTTCCAAAAAGATCTAAATGTAATAACTCAAGTGGTTGTAGTGTAGGAATTATTTTCTTTGATTTAAAAGAAGATTTATTTAATTTTCCTAACTAACAAGCACCACAAATACTATTTACCTTAAAATTCATTTATGGTAATCCTTTTACTAAATTATTCTTTGATAGTTTACTTATAGCTTTAAAGTTTAAATAACAAAATCTTTTGTGCCATAACCAAGGATCATTTTCTTTGGCTACACATATTTGTGTTATGATTTACTTTTTTATTTAATATGTATATATTTCGTTCTCTAGTTCCTTCAAAAATTAAAATTTTTTGAACAAATATATTACATTTATTGTCAGAAAATGATATATTAAAACCTTTATCGCATAGTTGACTTATACTAAGTAAATTATGTTTTAAAATTTTAGCTAGTAAAACATTTATAATAAGAGGTAACTTAGATGTATCGTCATTGCTCGCATCGCCTTTACCGATGATATTTCCTTTGGAATTATCTCCAAATGTGACAGATCCTCCTTTTGAGTAGTTAATGTTAGTCAGCATATCTTTGTTTCCTATCATAGATTTTGAGCAACCACTGTCAAATATCCACTTTCCTACTTTCTTAGTCAGTACCTGCAAAAAATATAGAGATGATGTTGGTACCCACCTTTTATTAGGGTCCTAAGAGTTAGATCTTAGGAAACCAAACCTATACGGGTTTAGAATTCCCTTTATAAGTAACATTTTCATTTTTATGTACTGAACTTATAAAAGACATAATATACTTATTTCTGATTAAATTATTATTAGTTTTTGGTACCCAAATTTTTATAGTATTTGTGTTGCCGACAACCTTCTTTTGAGTGAAAATCTTTGATTTTGGTTTTGGTTTTACAAAATTCTTATGTAATTGAAATTTTTATATGATGATTTTTTCCTTTTTGTACTTGATTTTAAGGAATTTGTATATCCTAGCCCTTTCTTATTAAAAGTAGTTTGAGAGTTCTTTATAATCTTAGAAATATTTTCTCTACCTTTATTAAAGTTAGATACATTTTTAGTAATACTTTCTAACTCAGTTTTGAGACTGGTATTGTTTAATTCAAGAATTTTGACATTTGATTTTAAATCATAGATTTCTAAAGCTAATGTCATATTCTTTTCTTTTTGAACTTCAATTTCATTTGATAGCATAGAGAGTTGGGAAGATACATTAGACAAAGAATCTTATGTTTTAACAAGTTCTTCTTCTAGGATTTTCTTTTCATCTCTGAGCATATCAAATTCTATTTCACTTCTGTTTTGTTTTTCTAAAGCATATTTATACTTTCTTTTTAACTTCTTTTAGTTTATCCAATAGCTCTGAATTTATATCTATTAAATTGTCAAAAGTTAGATCACTTACATCGTTAGTTAAAGCCATAAAATAGACATTTGCTTGTTCAGAATCACTGTTTGTGTCACTATCTGATGATGATGACGATTTTGAATCATCCCATGTAATAGAGAATGCTTGCTTCTTTTTATATTTTTCCTTTTATTCTTGTATTTGTCTTTATTTCAATCAGGACAGTCCTTCTTTATGTGACCTTCTTATGACATTCATAACACTCGAGATTTGAAGCTGATGGTTTATTGGTATTGTCTCTTCTGTTGTTACCGAATTTATTGTTTTTTCTAAATTTCAAAAACTTTTTGAAATCCTTTGCTATAAATGCCATGTCATCTTCATCTGAGTCCGAGTCTTCTTGTTCAGCCTAAAAAGCTATATTCTTTCTATCTTGGGCTTGATCTCGTTTTGCCTGCAAATTTACTTCATACGACATGAAATTTCCTATTAGCTCTTCAAGTTTGATGGTAGAAATATCATTAGCTTCTTCAATAGCTAAGACTTTTCATTCCCATTCATTCATTAAAGAGTTTAGGATTTTCGAAACAATATCAAAATTGGTATATTTTTCTCCTAATGCTAATAGTGAATGATATATGTCTTGGAATCTAGAATACATATCATTTATAGTTTCATTCTGAAATTTTGGAACTAATTTTTAAGCATAGAAATCTTGCTTTGTTTCACTTTGTTTGTTCCTTCATGTGTAACTTTAAGAGTTTGCCAGATTTCATAAGCAATTTTACACATACGAACTCTATTAGACTCATTCTTATCTAAAGCACAAAATAACATATTCATGGCTTTTGCATTTGAAGTAGCATCTATTATTTTATGTTTGACCATTGTGCATATGGTGTAGTAGGTACATTGTATTTATTCTGAGTGATATTCCAAGTATCATATCCATTGCTTGCATATAAATACTCATGCGAGTTGACCAACAGTTGTAATTCGAACCGTTAAATAGTGGTGGTCGTGCAGTGGATTGACCTTCAATAAAACTTATGCTAGTGTTATTTTCCATATTAACTAAATATCAAATAACCGTGTATGGTTATATGATGACCAATGCTCTGATACCAAGTGAAAGTGACTAAGGATCGCGTAATATGGAATTTTATCTAAGTTATTTACTAGTGCGGAATATAAATGTAAAAGTAAATAATAAAGTAAAAGACACCAAAGATTTTTATACTGGTTCGAACTTCCCGTTCTACGGCCAGTCCCAAACTCCTTCTGGAATTCAACTATAAAGCCTCACTTGAACCGGAGGAATATGTATTACACCGTCTGAGCAACCGACTAGGACTTCTACCCCCTAAGCAATAGAATAGGACTTCAACCTCCTGAGCAACTGAACAAGATTTTCTAATACAAACAATAGAATTACTTCTTACCGAGTATGCTCTTGAGTAGCACTGATAAGTCAATAATGTACACTCTTTCTATATTTTTTCCTTTGTGGTATATAGTATGATTCATGAAGATAGGAAGTTTGTTTAATCACTAATAGGATTTGCTTGAATGAACAAGTGATTAGAATAGAAAGTATTTAAATGCAAATGGCAAGATTGTTTAGATAATAAGAATGTGAAAATATAATCAGAATTAAGTGATTTGAACAATTGATTTGATGGCTATATATAGTGATTTAAGAGTTGTAACTATTCGTGAAAAGTAGCGATCAAAAGATACGGAAGCAACTTTTGAATCAAGAGTTGTTTTTGTTCGCTGATCTAAAGTGTCATTTCAAAATATAGTCATTATGAAGATTCAGCCGACTAAGTGAAAAAAATTAGCCAGCTGAATCAATTGAAAATCGAATCAAAGAAAAAATAGTGCAAAAGTCTTGTAATGCAGCCGGCTGAAATATATAGTTCATCCATTTGAATGTTCAATATTTGTTGTGTACGTGCACAGTCATTCAGTCGGCTGAACTTCATGCTTCAACCAGCTGAAAAGCTTATTTTTTACCATATCAAAGATTTTTCAAAAACCTTTTGAATATGAACTTCGTTATGAAATCTTTTACTATATGAAATATTTTTGAAAACAAATTAGATTGTGTGTGTGCATATACCACTTCAGAGAGATTTTAACATGTATTAACTACTATACTCAAACCATGGACTAAATGTATTACCGAAGCTTTTGTCTGGAATCTGTCCTGTAATCTGTTATTATTTCTCAAGTAACATAGTATCTTTTCCTGCACATATGGTTAGTTCATATAATATTTACTTATATAGTTGTCATAATCAAAACATCAAAATTCAAGGTTCTAAAACTTGCATCCTATCCAAGCCTCAATAATCACAAAAAATGGGGACTCTTGTCTCCTCTTGAACTTGGGAAGATACACGAGCTCGTTGAATCATGGAGGGCGGCCAAATCTTCGCATAAATAGGATATATAATGAACTCAACAAGTCATGTCCATTCGGGTGAACTTGAAACGGCGCAAGCCCAATTTTTCTGTAACGACCCACCTTTAAATAAGGACATTTGCCTAAATGATAGATAGTTATTTAGGGTAAAATAGAATCAATCACAGAACACAGACACAAAATAAATACAACTCAGAATCTTGCAGCGGAAAATAAATAAGTACATAAATAAGTCATGAAAACTCCAAATAAGTTACATTATTCTCACACTAAATAACTGAAAAGAAATAACTAGAAATGAAATGAGTCTAACTGACATAACTAACTAAACTGATGAAATAACTGAAATAGAACAGAATCTTCAACAATGCCTTCACCTCCACAACAAGCTCTCCAACTGGAAATACTTAGGCTGACCCGAGTATAATGGAAAAACACATTACTCGAGTTAGAACTAATATCCTCATGTAAGTCAATAAATCAATGCAAAGTAACTTAAGAGATGGTCGGGTTCCACAATGCGAGGAGGGGCCGGTCGCTGTCGACGGTCCATGTCTCGCCTTCTTGGTTCTACATCTTCGGGGACATAAGGCTCGGGAGTATGGTTACGCTGATGGTGGGTCAGAATCATTCGGTTCTGAGTGTCAACTCCCAAATTAGTAGCAGTGGTAGTACGGTTGTCAGTAATATGGTATGGGGTAACGCCTCCTCGGGAGGAGGGTCTAATCTGATGGCTGGTTGATGGGCCAACTCTTGGTTGCCCAAGACTCATTGTATGCTGATGTCCAGTGACCTATGTGTAACTTTCATCCAGTCGTCGGTGCGTGGATCTATGACGGTAGTCAGAAGAGGCTGAACTTTCAATGGATGAATATGAAGTCTGATCCCTCCTGGATCTCCTTCGTCGTTGACGGTTCAGTTGGTTGGTCAGTTCCGCATTAGCACGGAGCTGTTGAGTGAGATGTTGGCGGCTCTGAGTCAATTCTTGCATTAACATCTGGAATTCTTCCTTGGTGATAGGGCCTTGCAGATCTGATGGTCCGACAATATTCTGGTCGGCAGGAGGTGGTTGTACGGGGTTTTGTCTGTCCCGTCCTTCTGGTTCTGCGGCAGTTGAGGTAGTCCTTGTGTTAACCATGATGGGTAGTGAAGCTCTTTCCTAGACTTGATGCAAATCTGAATAGGATGGAAGAACTTTTAACTTGAATCTGGATCTTCTTCTTAGATTTATGCAATCTGATATCGATAGTAGATCCAATGAGCAGGAGAAAAATTGGGTTTCTCAGTGAAAGCACCAAAGTTTTTGTACCAAAATTGGGCACAACACTCTTCGGAAGTGTTTAAAGAGATACAATGAAGAAAGTAAATGTAAAAAGAGGATTATCTAACAAACACTCCAGACAATAATCAGAAAAACAGCAAAAGGACACAGAGATTTAGAGTGGTTCGGCGTGTTGCCTACGTCCACTATGAAATGATTGACTTTTATTAACTTTTGCTTACTGGTTACAGCGGATTACAACAGTAAATCTCGAGTACAAAAGTGATTTTTGAGTGCAACAATGGTTTCGACAGAGTCTGTACGTCAAAGAGCCAAAAGATCCCTTTTTTGTAGGTTCTGGGCCGCTATTTATAGGCGTAGGTTGCAAATATCTCGCTCAGATCTCGGGAGACCTCTTCTGGCACGTGGGTGGGCCCACGCAATCGATCTCATGCGGTGTGCGCTCGATCTGTGATCGATACGAAAGAATTTCGTATCGATCGTATTTTGGTCCAATCGAGTCGAAATCGATCATGAACATTCCTGAGGATGTACGCAAGCTCCTGTGAAAATTGGGTGGCATTTGGACTTGTAGATTGTGAGTTATGATCGATGCAAGTTTGGGCTTTCCGATTGCTAATTTCTTCATGTCGATGCTATTCGTATCGATGTTGTTCGCATCGATAAGTCCGCACGTGATGCCAGTTGACATGGTGCTTGCTTTTAGGATCGATTCACATTTCATGCCGAACGATCGAGTCTTTCCTATGGATGCGCTTTGTTCACGTCGACCCGGGCTAGCCTTGTTCGCATTGATCCACTGCTCTGTTCGTATCGATCATTTCGGCCTTGTTTCTATCGATCAGCTCTGCCTTGTTAGTATCGATTGCCATTGTTCTATTCGTATCGATCGCTTAATGGGTTACTTTGTATCATTTGTGTGATGTTTTTATTCGTATCGATCGTTGATTGATCGATACGAGCTATGCAATTGGGATCGATACGAATTGATTCCAATTGATGGATGTGAAGTTGGGTGTACATGATAAATACGAACAACCAACAATTGATGGATACGAACAACAGACAATTGATGGATACGAACAGATGAAGATAGATGGAGGCGAACAGATGGAGACGAACAGATGGAGATGAACGAATTGATTCCCTTGGTTTGCATCGATCATATCTTGAGCATACGACCTCAGATTGATTTGAAATTTGGAACATAGGTTTCCACAGCTTTGCCTGTCACGTCATGTTAATTGTAGCTTGATCCGAATTCGGACAAAATTCGTCAATATTCATAGTGAATCTGTGTATAACCGATCTTCGGGACGAACTGTCCTTGGTCTCCAGTCAAGTTCTTAGTGTCACGGCCTTTCCAAAAGGCGGGATAATATTTTTCCCCCTATAGTACATCTTGTGAGAACATGACGTGCTTTGAAAAGTTGCAATCTTTATTCCGAACATTTCTATTTGACCTGTCCGAATGGTTATCATTTTTTCGTCGAAAGCTGTGACCTTTGATTGATTCTTCAGTAATATAAATAATGAACTGTTGACTGCCAATTGGTGTACCGTGTACAGTTGTAACTGAGTGCTGTTGGATAACGATCTGTTGTTGTAATCGTCATCAAACGAGTATTCAATTCATGCGAATTTTAAAAATTGGACGTTAGTCTGTTATACATGAATGCATGTTGGCCTGACTCCCGTTAAGGTTCGCATGTTCACGAGTCGTTGTTAGTTTTCCAGTTTTTTTTATCGAATTCCGTATTGACCCTCTCCTGAATCAATGTGAAATTCGGTTTGTAACAACGCTTAACGGTTGTTTTGGAATGTCCCTTCGTATCGATCCTCTCCTGGATCGATGCGAAAAGCTAAAAGAGTTTCTCTTTGTATCGATAACAAGCGATGCAAATCAGTTGGTTCTTTGAATCATTTCGTATCGATAGACACGAATCCAGACGATCTTCATAATGATGGACGCGAAGATGCCATTTCGCATCAATAGATGTTTGATGGATACGAACAGATGGATCAATCTTCATAGCAGCGTCCGTGCTTCGTATCGATAGCAGGATGGTCCAGATATTATTTTGCAATGATCTTCGTATCGAGGGACTTATGATGGATACGAATAGTCCAGCTAGTCCTCCAGGTATTATTCATATCGGTGGATACGAGTCTTCACGAGCTATACGTTGATGGATACGAATAAAGCAATTTGTATCGATGCATTTCAGATGGACTCAAATTGGTGGACACGAATAGCCCTCTTCGTATCGATTTGAGGAGATACCTGTTGAAACCGGTCAAAATGACTGGGAGACGAATCGTTTTTTCTTCTTGGTTTCGTATCCATATAAATATGTTTTGTACTTAGCCAATTTTTCATCTGCTTTTACTTTCTTCCTGCCTCGTTTCGTATCAATCAAAAGATTAAGAAAAAAAAGACTCGCTTTCGTCCCAAATCAACATAACTCCTTAATCCCTTGAATCTGCACTATGATTTAGGTAACTAATTAGCGAAATTATGCCAAGAATGATGAGACTCGAACTCGACTGCCAATCCATCTGCGTTCATGGCCGATTCTGATGATGTGGCCGTGGATGGTCAAAATGGGTTTGGAGAAGGAGGAGATGACGCTTGAATGAATTTGGAGGAGTGTGAGGACACGAGGAGAACATTCGTATCGATCTGAGGGTTGGAGTTCGTATCGATTCGAGCAATAGAATTTTATACTGATGGAATGGGAAGCTTCGTATCGATCGATGGTGAGAGTTCGTATCGATCCAAAGCAATCGATACGGAGGCTCGAATCTAGGGATCTATATGAAGATGTTGTAGGCAATCAATATGAAGTTGAGGGATTGTGATCGATACGTATAGAACCTTCGGCGTTTGATACGAAATGTTGTCTTCTCTGGTCGATACAAATGGTACTTATGGTGATCGATCGAACATGCACACCGATGGATACGAAATTTTTGCACACTCGAATACTTGTCTCCGACGAGCTTCTGCCTTGCATAATCGGACTTAACTGTTTCACGGCATATTTGATTGCCATTCGAAGTTCGTCGATGGAACTGTAACTTAACTAAATTTAACGAACTTTAACTTGGATTGATCTCCAAAGTCTGGATGGCACAGTTGTGACGGTCAGCGATGACGGTCACTCTGGTTGAATCTCGAAGTCTTGTGTTTGAAAACTTTCTCAAATTCTGCAAAATTCCTTAAGTATTATGTAGCACTGCACTACACACGCACGTCACACCGGGGAACACATGGGCTTATTATCATCTAATGATGGTTTTTAATAAGTTGATTTGTTATGGAGTCAACAAGCTCACAACATCAGGAGCCTCAGAATTCATCTCCCTTAGTCTTAGAGATATCGGTCATCGCGGTCGAAGTTATAGATCCAGCTCCAGACGAGCTGCCTGGTTCCAGGTTTATCATGAACCCACAAGATTTTGTGCCGTCCAATATCTCCGAAGATATGTTGGGGTGGATATGCCTAAGGCATGGTCTATCGTTGGACGACGTCTTACTACCGGGACCGAATGATAGACCGCATGCTCCCCCGGAAGGGTTTATTGTCTTCAACAGGCATTCATGTACAGCTGGGATGCTTCCTCTATTCAATCAATATATTCGGAAAGTGTTGTCCTTCTTTGGAATTTCCACATCACAGTTACACCCTAATGGAAACGCATTGCTGAACAGTCTATTTATTGTATTCATGGAGCATCTCTTCCGACCCTCGACTCCGATCGAAATCAGATATCTTTTTAATGTCAAGAGTCGAGGAGATAGCCCTTCTTTCACATTTCTAGAGGCGGTCAGGAACTATCAAGTTGTGACTGGTGCTTTGACCAGATTGAGCTACTTCAAAACTGAGTGGTTCTACGTTCGATGCCCCCAGGGTTTGCTAGTCGATGGTTAGCCAGACGTAAGTGTTGCACTTGTTTCAGTAGTTAATGAGATAGCCGTAGTTGATGTTGAAACTAATATCACATTTTCTTTACAGCTGTAATTCCTCGACCTGATGGCGCACACTTCAAAGAAATAGTGTGAATTCTCCAAGAAGTGTCGAGTTAAATGAGAGATTTTAACTCGGTGCTTACAGACAGAAACTTTAGGATCGTTGGGCCGATCAAACGAAAACAAAGCATAATACTCGAAGGAGTTCTTAGGGCAGCCCCGACGAAGTGGGTAAAACGCAAAGCGCCTGGGGTCATAATAGCCGAGGAGGGTGATGAAGGAAGAACGCCCACGAATGATGAACCCGTGGCCGAGCCTTTTGACAGTTTCCAGGGTTCAGAGGGAAGGAGAAAAGGCAAGGCAGTTCCATACAAACGTCATAAATCTTCAAGATGGAAATCTGTAATTGTGTCCCTGCCAGCCTCCGACGTTAGAATTTCGGAGGCTCCTCCCTCGCCAATAGAGAATCCTTTTGAAGGACTTGCTGATATTCCAATTCCGGACTATGTGTCACTTCAACACAACACCGGATTGGAGGGGCTTCAAAGTGGTCTAGATTTAAGCGAGTCTCTACCCATCAGTGCGGCCGACATTACCGGTTGGTCGAGGGATTGCACACACATATACACTTCATGGCACTACACGGTTTCCAGCTTGAAGTTGCACGCTTTGAAAATTCACTAACTCCGTTCTTATTTTACTTTACAGATACGATGAATAGGCAAGAGTCTATGCTCGGCAGCCTCCATTCAGTGTGCCAATCATCGAGTTCGTATTATGAGTTCTGTCAAAGGGAGGATGATAGGAACCGCGATCGCGGTTATTCCAGCCAAGAACGTTACGAGAGGGGTAGAGATAGAGACAAAGAACAAAGATATCGATCCCGATCGCATTCTCCACCTCCCCGGCTCCCTACACAACCTTCTATTCACAGCTCACATCCCCCGGAGCCTCCACGCCAAAAACCCTCTTATCATACTCCAAGGTCTGAGTCTCAGTGTTGTAGGACTGAGGCCGAACCGCCCACTGTTGCTGAACAAGCCATCACTGAGCCTACTGGGGAAGGAGCTATCAGAATTCCAAAGTTAAGAAAAGATTTTCCGAACATATTTTTTGACGGCTTCATCTTCCCTCCTCACTTAAAGAAAATTCCATCGGAAGCAGAAACCACGATGCATGACTATATTCATGATATCTATACCCAATATAAGGAGTGGATGAAAGCCGCAGATAAGGCATCAGCGGTGGCTTTTGAGCGGGCTAAAATAATTGAAAAGTTAGAATCTGATCTCGCCTAGAAAGACCGTATCATCCAAGTGCTTAACGATGAAGCTGAATCCTCTCGGAAATCAGAAATAGAGGCCACCCAAAAGGCCGATGAGGCGAACTTGGCTATGGAGAGGATGAGGCAGACACACTTCGCTTTGGTGGAAGAGATGGGCCACCGAAACCCCACAGTTACAGCTGAGAGGGATGATGCTTTGAAATAACTCGCTGAGCTTAAAGCTAAATTTTCCATAATCATAAAGGAGAAGGATGATGCGAATAGAGCATCTCAGGAAGCATGTGAATAGGTCATAGTGCTTCGGAGCAAACGGGATGCGGCAACAGTTAAGGTCTGGGAAGTACAGGCTAAGGTTGAAGATGAGGTTAAGATGGCGGAGGCCAGGCTAGAGGCTGATATTGAGGATCTACTCATTACTTATAATGCCAACGTCTTGAAGCATAGGAACCTAGCCTGGCTTGATAATTATCCGGCACATCGGTATAACGCCTAGGGCCGATTAGTAGGAGATGAAAAAACTGCGCATCAGGGCGAATCAGTTGATGAATTTGAGCTTGAAAGCCGAATGCTGAATGAAGACGAGCGAAAGATTCTCCACGATTCAACGATCTCATATGAGAAGGAGAAGCTCGGGGCTTAGCCTTTGGAAGTCATAGAAGGCTCTGGTGTCGAGCACCACGATACAAGTCCTGAAACTCTTGTGCCGACTCAGCTTGAACCGACTTCCACGGTTGATTCTCAATCCGTTCCAGCTTACAACCCGGATCAGCTGCAGTTATCTCAAGCTAGCGAACAAATCTCTAAGGCTGTTCAGCCGATCACGAGTCAAACTGAGGAAGGTACTCTGAACATTCTATATGTTTGCCCCAAAACCGGAAGTGTACATGAAGTGATTATTAATAGCTCTTCTTTTGCTTTTATCCAGTGATTGAAGCTACACCAGTTGTGCCTTCTGCAACTCAAGAACAACACCAAGTGCAGGAGGCCATCATAACCAAGGCAACCACAACGACGGTTACCGCCCCTATGGACGGTGCACAAGGGAGCACATTGACTTTTGATAAAGAGATGATGGAGGAACTCCTCGGTCGTCACAGCGACCCCTTTGCTGATTTACCATTTGTCATGGGTGGAGTAGCGCCGGCGACTAGCTCCTTAGTCACATCCACTAATATTCCTGAAGAGGCCCAAACGCTTCACGAGGAGGAAATTATTGCTGAGATTAATGCTGAAATGGAAGTAGTGGCCCGGATTAGCAGCTTTGGAGGTGGAATGGCGGGCCCCGGTCCAGCCCCGTTACGAATGATATCTCCGGGAGGAACGGTCGTTGAGACAAGTGTGCCTCTCCCGCCTCCTACTGTTGACCCTGTTCCTCCGACCCCACCTTCAGGAAGCGTTCCAATACATCTGAGTTCGGAGGAGGAAGTTGATATAATGCCCCTGACTGGAGATCGACCGTCGAAAGGCAAGGGCTCAAAGAGAAAACCAAGTGAGAGCTCAAGTGGGTCTACACCGAAGAAGAAATCGAGAAAGAAAAAAGAATAGATACATCTCTTCGGCTTATTTTTTGAGTAGATAGGAATCTCTTTAGCTTTTGTTGGCCATGTATAGATGCAGGTTCGGCCCCTGCTAGTAGAATTTTTTGGATAAACTTGTACTTAGTTTTCTCCCACAAATAGTTGAAATGAAATTCCATTTTGTCTTTAACTCGATTTCCGTTTATTTGCTTAAGTGTTTCAACGTGTGAATTCCAGTCCAGCACACTTGTTGAACTTCAACCCTTGGATTGGATCTGAGTTTATTTGTTAAGTCCTAAAACCACGACTATGATTTATGACCGAGCGTTAAGTCGGACTCTGATGCTACACTGTCTCCATCAGTGATTGACACTTAAGTTCTGCCCCCAGTTTCAGGGACGAATTGTAAAGATCAGGTGGCAATTGCGCTTCGCCTTCTACACATCGAGCTTAACGACGTTGGACTGATGCTGAAACAAGGAAATTCGAGTGGTCGAATCACACTCGCTCATCTTTTGACGATTGCATCCACACTTTGGGGATTTGAATCTGTATGTCGGCGGTCGGTCACGCCTGCTTAAATTTCTAGGATACGCCCATGCTCTTGGGACTTAAGTCATTTTCACGGGTGGTCAGTCACACCCGATCTGCCTTTATACTCCGACCGCACTTTGGGGACTTAGAGTTGTTTTATGGACAGTCGATTCTAGCTCGGTTTGTGTTGAAACCCCAATCCGCTCTCTGGGGACTTAGAGTTAATTGTCGTCGATACTCTGGTTCGCACTTTGGGAATCCAGAGTTGGTCGACGTTTGTACTCTAGTTCGCACTCTAGGAATGTGGAGTTGGTCGATGTTGATACTCCGATTCACACTCTGAGAATTCGGAGTTAGTCAATGTTTATACTCCAGTTCACACTCCGGGAAATTGGATTTGGCCGAAAGATGGTCAATCACATCTATTCAGGCTTTACGATTTTCGTTCGCACTCCGGGAACGACGAATTTATCGGGATCGTGGATGGTTGGTTCACATCCACCCTGAGTTAACAAGCGAGGTCATTAGATGGACGGATCCATCCTCCTTAAACTTGGTTAAGATACGGGCGAAGTTGTTAGGTGTGCGGATCCACCCTCTTCGAGACCGTATTTGTAAGCTTATACTCCAGTTCACACTCTGGGAATCTGGAGTTAGTTAAAGGATTGTTGTGTATCAATCATTTTTTAACTTTAGTGTGATGACTTGCCCCCGAGCTCGGGTTTCACTTAATGAGTAATCGGTCGTATCACATTCACTCCCTATTTGAATAAATTTCACCATCGGGTGGAATTTAACTCTCCGTGCATAGTGATAGTTGTATGACGCATTCAATAAATCATAGCTCTGGCTCGAAGAGATTGCATTCTATTGCTGAAATAAGAAAATATGGCAAAAATCAGTTGCCTTATTACAAATTCAAATTTCGAAATGCAAAAACAAATTGCAAATGAAAAATAGACTGGATAAATAAATAGAGCCTGTCATGTGTAGTAGCGACGAAGACTTTCGCTGTTCCAGACTCTCGGAAGAGTGAGACCGTCAATGGTCAATAATTTGAATGTACCATCTCTGAGCTTTTGTTCGATAACATATGGCCCTTCCCAAGTTGGCTTCATATGCGAAGGGACCGGATAAATTCTCTTAAGGACGAGATCGCAGAGTTCAAAGGTTTGGGGTCGGACCTTGGCATTGTATAATTGGGCGACTCGACTTCGGTATGCGGCTGCCCTCAAATCAGCCTCTTCACGCTTCTCATCCAATAAATCCAGAGATTCAGCAAGTAATATAGCATTTTTCTTCGGATCATAGTATGTCACACGATGAGAAGGCACTTGTAATTCGACTGGAATAATGGCTTATGAACCATAAGAAAGAGAAAATGGAGTGTGGCTGGTTGCGGACTTGTGGGTTGGTCGGTAAGCCTATAAAGCCATAGGAAGTTCATCGACCCACTTTCCTTCAGCCTTTTCTAGTCGTTTCTTCAGAATAGACTTTATAACTTTATTAACAGCTTCGACTTGTCCATTCGCTTGAGGGTGCGCGACTGCGGAGAATTTCTTCTGGATGTGGAATCATTGATAGAAATCCTTAAATTCAACACTGTCGAATTGGGTCCCGTTATCAGTGATGATAGTATGTGGGAGAGCAAATCGGCAGATGATGTTGCGCACTACAAAGTTGATCAGCTTCTTTGTTGTGATTATAGCAAGGGGTTCAGCTTCCGCCGACTTGGTAAAGTAATCAACTGCTACGATGGCGTACTTCGCACCACCTTTGGCTAGAGGTAGAGAGCCATTAATGTCAATCCCCCATACTGCAAATGGCCATGGACTGACCATTTGAGTTATTTCGGTAGGTGGGGCCCTTGGAATCCGAGCGTGCTTCTGGCATTTGTCACACTTTCTGACGTAATCCGATGCATTGCGATTTACGGTTGGCCAATAGTATCCATATCTGAGCACTTTCTTGGCAAGGGCTTGCCCCCCGGTGTGATCGCCACATTCTCCTTCGTGCACGTCATGCAACACTCGTTTGATTTCATCGTGAGCGATACACCGGAGTAGAGGAACAGAGTACTCTCTTCTATACATAACTCCATTCTGAATAGTGAATCGTAAAGCTTTTCGAAGAACCTGTCTCTTTTCACTCCTGCACTCTGGCAGGATCCCGTGCTCGAGATAATTTCTGAACGGAGTCATCCATGACTCCCTATCGCGAACAACCTCAAATATCCAATCCATCTCCATTCGTTCGATGCTCGGGGAAGCTAATGTCTCCACAAGAATGAGTCCCATTTGTTGTGCCTCACCTATGCTGGCTAACTTTGCTAATGTATCAGCTTTTTGATTGCGTTCTTGGGGTATGAAGTAGATGGCATAATAATCGAACTTATTTAATATTTCCTGAACCCGAGCAAGGTAAGCAGCCAATCTTCGGTCCTTGGCCTGGTATTCCCACCGAACTTGACATACGACCAATTGCGAATCACAATAAGTCTCCACAGCAATGATTTTCAAATCTCTGGCAAGCCTTAATCCGGCAGGTAAGGTTTCATACTCAGCTTCATTGTTGGTCGCGCGAAAATCAAACTTTAAAGCATAGCATATAGATCGACCTTCAGGAGTTTCAAGTACAACCACAACACCTGAGCAACGGTCATTTGATGCACCATCAGTATACAACTTCCAGATATACATGGGATATTCACTGGTTTCGGGCAAGTCCTCTGGGATGTTAAATTCAGCTATGAAATCTGCTAGGACTTGTCTTTGAATGGCTCGCCTTGGAGTATAGGTAATGTCAAACTGACTTAACTCAATATTCTATTTGAGTAACCTACCAGACGTCTCAGGCCGCGTAAGGACCTATCGTAACGGCTGGTTGGTGTACACGATGATAGGATGAGCCTGGAAATACGAAGGAGCTTCCTTGAGGCAATAACAAGACAATAAGCCAACTTCACTAGCTTTGGATAATTTCTCTCTGCTCTGGTTAGTCGTTTGCTAATATAGTAGACCGGCTTTTGTATTCGGTCTTCCTCCCGAATTAGGGCAGCACTGATTGTGTTTTCTGATACCGCCAAATAAATGTACAATTTCTCGTGATCGATAGGCTTTGACAAAATTGGCGGTGTGGAGAGGTGTTGAATTAGTGCTCGGAATGCACCCTCACATTCCGTAGTCCATTCAAAATTTCGTTTTCCTTTTCGGATCAGATCGAAGAAGGGAATGCATTTGTCAGTAGATTTTGAAATGAACCTGCTCAGTGCTGTTACTTTCCCATTGAGGCTTTGGACTTGCTTTATAGTTCTCGGAGTTTCAAGGTTTCTAATCGCTCAGATCTTTTCGGGATCGGCTTTGATTCCTCGAGCGTTGACAATAAACCCAAAAATTTTCCCGATGCGACCCCAAAGTGACATTTTAACGGATTAAGCTTCCTGTATTCTCGGAGAATATTAAACATTGACTCCAGGTCCTTAACGTGGTCAGTGGAGAATCGTGGCTTGACTAGCATGCCGTCCACGTATACCTCCATGGTTTTCCCAATCTGATTGGCGAAAATTCGATTAACTAACCGTTGATAAGTTGCGCCAGCATTCTTGAGTCCAAAGGGCATAACCTTGTAGCAATAAAGTCCCATATTGGTTACGAAGCTGGTATGCTCCTGGTTGGGTAAGTGCATGGGTATTTGATTATAGCCAGAATACGCATCCATGAAGGATAAGAGTTCATGCCCGGCCGTTGAATCTACGAGTTGATCAATTCGAGGAAGTGGAAAACTGTCTTTAGGGCAGGCTTTATTCAGATCAGAGTTATCGATGCACGTTCTCCATTTCCCATTCAGCTTTCGGACAAGTACAGAATTTGACACCCATTTTGGATATAATGCATCTCGAATAAATCCATTCGATTTAAGCTTGGCTACCTCTTCCTTAAGGGCAGCAGATCTCTCTAGATCCATACCACGCCTTTTTTGTTTGACCGGGACGTGCCGCGGGTCAATGATCAATGCATGGCTCGCGATGTCCGGTGAGATCCCACACATGTCAGAATTCGTCCAGGCAAACACGTCAAGGTTTGCCCGGAGAAATTCAACCAATTCCTCTTGCATTTGTTGGCTCAGCTGAGATCCAATCTTTATCATTCTAGAATCATCGCTATCATCGATCGGGACATCGATCGTCAGTTCGGCCGGAGAAGCTTGACTGTCTTTACTTTCATCTTCACTTTCGGTATCTCTCAGGTCAAGATCTCTTTGGAATTGGTTGGGGTGCCAAGGCTTAGGCCCAGGCGTCAATTGTCAATTTTCAACAAAGCGGATGCAGAGAGATTACTCTACGCCCTTTCCTTTTTCTCTTAGCTGCGCATCTCGCAGCTCAGCAACATAGCAAGCCCGTCCAGCAACCTGATCTCCTTGAACGACTCCAACCCCATGATCGGTGGGGAACTTCAGAGTTAGACACCACGGGGCAATAGCAACCCTAAAATCAGCTAGGGCCGGTCGGCCCAAGAAAGCATTATACGGTGAGTCGATATCCAACACCACAAATTGTAACACCCGGACTCTCCAGCGTTCTCCAATTCCTAACTCCACCGGCAATTCCACCACTCCAACGGGTATGGTCGCACTCCCATTGAAACCATGGATATGGTACTGGCAAGGTTTCAAATCTTTAGTCTCCATTTTCATCTGGTCATAGGCTCGCTTGAACAATATATTCACCGAACTTCCACTGTCTACCAAGATCCTCTTCATCCAAGCAAGACCTACTTGAGTTGATATGTCAAGTGGATCGATGGTTGGGGCTTCGATCCTGTCGGCATCTCTGTCTCGGAAGATGAAGTCATCAGTCATCATCTTCTGTTGTTTGGCCGGAGCCCCATCTTCCAAACTACTACAACACTCTAAGCTCACATGCCTAATAGAACTGGCATACGACTCCATTTCCTTCCAGCTTCGGTCTGCTGGATGAGGACCACCACTAACAGTATTTATCACTAACCTCCCGCCAGTACGAGCGGGTTCCTCCTGTCTTGCCTGATTCGGTGTATGGTTCTGATTCGATGGCCCCGCACCTCCAGACTGTGGCGCCCGCACAAACTGTTCCAACTTCTTTTCACGTATCAACTTTTCAATGAGATCCTGCAAATGACGGCACTCATTTGTGTTGTGGCCATAGCTTTCATGGAATCTACAAAACTTCCCTGTTTGGATCCGTTTCTTCGACGATTGCTTCGAAGCAGGCTTCTTGTATTGAATAGTATTGCAAGTTTGTAAATACACATTCTCCAGCGACGTATTCAGAGGAGTATAATTATCAAACATAGGAGCCCTACGTCGCGGACCACGGTTCTGATCCCGTTTTCTGTTCTGATTACCATTACCTTTCTGTTGATTTTGTTTATTCTGAATGTTCAATTGCACTTTCCCGGAGCTCTCTCCGGATTGTTTAACAACAACATTACTCTGAATTCCTTCCACACTAGGCCTTGCGTCATCCTTTTTTCTAGACTGTTTCACATCCTCCCTTCTCAAGAATTGGGCAGCCTTGGAATAGAAACGGTCCAATGACGCAGGAGGTTTCCCAGCCAACCAGTTGCCGAACTCAAAATCGGGATCAATCCCTTTAGTCAATGCCATTAGAATGGAGTTATCATTAGGATTGCTGATTTCAGCTCACGCAACATGAAATCTCTCTAGATAACGTCTGAGTGTCTCTCCAGGGGCTTGAGTGACACTAGATAGAGTATTAACATCTTTCGGTCATGCGGCATGCATGTGAAATTGCATAATAAACTTTGTTGCCAACTGGTAAAAACAAAAGATAGATCGAGGTGGTAAACGGGTAAACCACATAGTCGCTATGCCCTCTAGAGAGATCGGGAAGCTTCGGCACTTAATTGCATCATCAGCTCGCGCAACATTCATCAACCATTCATACTTCAGGATCTGTTGATTAGGATCAGAGCTCCCTTCATAAATAGGTAAAGTCGGCATCCTGAATCGCCGAGGTGGTTCTGCATGGAGTATCTCATCAGTAAAAGGGGTATGACTCCGGGAGATTCCCCAGTCATCATTGTTAAGACCTTGACTTTCACGGATCATTTGACGGATCATCGTTGGAATGTCGGGCATCTGGACATTTTGAGCATGTTAGGCCAAGGTGTGATCGGGTACCACAATGCAAGGAGGGGCTGATCGCTGTCAACAGTCCATGTCTCGCCTCCTTGGTTCTACATCTTCGGGGACATAAGGCTCGAGAGTATGGTTACGTTGATGGTGGGTTGGATCCGTTCGGTTCCGAGCGTCAACTCCCAAATCAGTAGCAGTGGTACTACGGTTGTCGGTAATATGGTATGGGGTAGCGCCTCCTCGGGAGGAAGGTCCAGTCTGATGGCTGGTTGATGGGCAACTCTCGGTTGCCCAAGACTCATTGTATGCTGATGTCCAGTGGCCTGTGTGTAACTTTTGTCCAGTCCCCAGCGCGTGGATCTATGATGGTAGTCAGAAGAGGCTGAACTTTCGGTGGATGGATAGGAAGCCTGATCCCTCCTGGATCTCCTTCATCGTTGACGGTTCAGTTGGTTGGTCAGTTTCGCATTAGCACGGAGCTGTTGAGTGATATGTTGGCGGCTCTGAGTCAGTTATTGCATTAGCATCTGGAATTCTTCCCTGGTGACAGGGCCTTGCGGATCTGATGGTTCGGCAGTATTCTGGTCGGTAGGAGGTGGTTGTATGGGGTTCTGTCTGTCCCGTCCTTCTGGATCTGCGGCAGTTGAGGTAGTCCTTGTGTTAACCATGATGGGTAGTGAAGCTCTTTCCTAGACTTGATGCAAATCTAAATAGGATGGAAGAACTTTTAACTTGAATCTGGATATTCTTCTTAGATTTATGCAATCTGATATCGATAGTAGATCCAATGAGCAGGAGAAAAACTGGGTTTCTCAGTGAAAGCACCAAAGTTTTTGTACCAAAATTGGACACAACACTCTTCAGAAGTGTTTGAAGAGATATAATGAAGAAAGTAAATGTCAAAAAAGGATTATCTAACAAACACTCCAGACAATAATCAGAAAAACAACAAAAAGACACAGAGATTTAGAGTGGTTCAGCGTGTTGCCTACGTCCACTATAAAATGATTGACTTTTATTAACTTTTGCTTGCTGGTTACAACGGATTACAACAGTAAATCTCGAGTACAAAAGTGATTTTTGAGTGCAACAATGGTTTCGGCAGAGTCTGGACGTCAAAGAGCCAAAAGATCCCTTTTTTGTAGGTTCTGGGCCGCTATTTATAGGCGTAGGTTACAAATATCTTGCTCAGATCTCGAGAGACCTCTTCTGGCACGTGGGTGGGCCCACGCAATCGATCACATGCGATGTGCGCTCGATCTGTGATCGATACGAATGAATTTCGTATCGATCGTATTTTGGTCCAATCGAGTTGAAATCGATCATGAACATTCCTTAGGATGTACGCAAGCTCCTGTGAAAATTTGGTGGCATTTGGACTTGTCGATTGGGAGTTATGATCGATGCAAGTTTGGGCTTTCCGATTGCTATTTTCTTCGCGTCGATGCTATTCGTATCGATGTTGTTCGCATCGATAAGTTTGCACATGATGCCAGTTGACATGGCGCTTGCTTTTCGGATCGATCCACATTTCATACCGAACGATCGAGTCTTTCTTATGGATGCGCTTTGTTCGCGTCGACCTGGGCTAGCCTTGTTTGTATCGATCCACTGCCCTATTCGTATCGATCATTTCGACCTTGTTTGTATCGATCAGCTCTGCCTTGTTCGTATCGATTGCCATTGTTATGTTCGTATCGATCGCTTAATGGGTTACTTCGTATCGTTCGTTTGATGTTTTTATTCGTATCGATCGTTGATTGATCGATACGAGCTGTGCAATTGGGATCGATACAAATTGATTCCAATTGATGGATACAAAGTTGGGTGTACATGATGGATACGAACACCAGACAATTGATGGATATGAACAATAGACAATTGATGGATACGAACAGATGAAGTTAGATGGAGGCGAATGAATGGAGACGAACGAATTGATTCCCTTAGTTTGGATCAAACATATCTTGAGCATATTACCTCAGATTGACTTGAAATTTGGAACGTAGGTTTCCACAGCTTTGCATGTTGTGTCATGTTAATTGTAGCTTGATCCGGATTCGGACAAAATTCATCGATATTCATAATGAATCTTTGTATAACCGATCTTCGGAACGAACTGTCCTTGGTCTCCAGTCAAGTTCTTGGTGTCACGGCCTTGCCAACAGGCGGGATAACAATTATGTTGTTTGCTTATACATTTGAATTTTAATAAATGTGCATTGCTTTGGTATTATATTTTATCATTTCGCTATGAAATTCTAAATGTGTAGATAAGTAGCTCCATGTATTTTGTAGATAGATGGCTCTGCGTATTGTTCTTTTAATTTTTATCAACCAACATCCTACTTTGGAATGGGTCTAAGGTTCGATGAGCCTTTACTGAATCGAAAATTAGGCCTGTTTCGTGGTGTTTTGTTACAAGCTGGCTACCTGACGATGAGGTGATGGTTCGCTTTCTGTACTCACTCGAGATCTCACACAATGAGTTGTCATCTATGCCTATAGCAAGGGAGTATCCGTACATTTTCAAGAAGGTGACTGGATTACCACTACATAGGGAAAGAGAGTTCCATATAGATTTGGTGAAGGATGTCAGACTGATAGTTATGTCTTTGAGGCGTATGGCACCCGGAGAGCAAAAGGAGTTGGAGGTGCTAGTGAATGACCTATTCAGGCGATTGTTCATTCGTAGGAGCATATTCAAGTGAGGTGCACCTCTAGTATTGGCCGCTAGGGTGGCTCTCTGAGGTTGTGTGTAGATCACCGTGAGCTTAATAAAAAGAAGAAGAAGTACTAGTATCCACTCCTACGTATTGATGACTTGTCGATCAACTCCATGATGCTAGGATGTTCTCTTAGTTGGACCCTACGATAGGGTTTGGTCAACTGAGAGTAGCGAAGGGAATTGTGCCGAATATAGCATTTCATATGCTATCTGGATTTTATAAGTGGTTGGTTATGTTGTTTGGGCTAACCAACGCACCGGCATACTTTCTTGATTTTATGAACCGTGTTTTCAAGGATCAGCTAAATATATTTGTACTTTTTCGTGGATAATATCCTTATTTACTCAAGGAGGGAGGAAGAATACAAGGAGCATTTGAGGATTGTGCTTAAGGTGTTGAGGAAGCACCGACTGAAGGCGAAGTTTTCAAAGTATCACTTTTAGAGGAAGGAAGTGCGAATTTTGGGTCATGTTGTTTCGGAGCAAGGTATTACTGTAGATTCTATGAAGGTGGCATCAGTACAGCACTGGGATCGACCCAAGTCCACTACACACATGATAAGTTTCCTTGGATTTTCAGGACACTATAGACGTTTTATCCAGGCCTTCTCTAAGGTAGCAGTGCCGTTAACCACCTTGACAAAGAAGAATTAGACTTTTATTGGGATGCAAGTTATGAGCACACATTCGTGAATCTAAAGTAGAGATTGATGAGCACACCGATGTCAGTCATTCCGAGCGGGAGTGAGGGGTTGTCAGTATACACATACACCTGTGAAACTGGACTTAGTGTGTTGTTAATGTAGAGGGGAAAGGTTTTCGCTGATGCTAGTCGACAGCTGAAACTGTATAAGAAGAAGAATCTAGCTCACGATTTGAAGTTGGCGGCGATAGTATTTTCTTTGAAGATATGGAGGCATTATGTGCTTGGGGAGAGGTTCAAGTTGTATACGGACCATAGGTCATTGAAGTATTTATTCTCCTAGAAGGACCTTAACCTTCGTCACCAGTGATGGTTAAGTTCCTAGCCTTCTATGACTTTGACATTTCCTATATGCCCAACAAGGGAAATGCTACCGCCGATGCATTTAGTAAGAGACATGCTAGGTTGAGGGCGATGTTCCTAGAGTGGAAGCAGTTGGAAGTTACTGCAGGCTATGATTTTAAAGCTCGATGTGAGCTAGAGTCGGAAGTGTTGGTTAGCCTGACGATCAGGCCTACCTTGATTGAGTGGATCGGTGCTAGTCAAAAGACGCTAGGCTAGCAGGGATCATGGAAAAGATAGAAATGATAAAGTTATGGGTATGTCCTGGGGGTAGTTCTATATTTTATTATAAATTAATTAACCCTGCAATCAATTCTCGTTTGTAATAAAGGAATTTTTCTTTCTGTTATATAATTTTTATAATGTGTTATAAATAATTAAATGCTTAATTAAAATATATTTAACAGAAAATCTATAAGTGGTGTATTTTTTATAGTAATTACAAATGGTTGTAATCTTGACTATTGTATCATGATATTATAAAACATGTCATTATAAATGTTCCTAGTCAAGATGTATCGAGACTGGATATCGATGTATCCGCTAAGAGTAGATTACATAATGCTCTCAAATTGCTGGACAATGTTTTACTCATGACTGTTGGGGGCACCTAGAGGTTATGTACTAATAGTTATTGGATAACTATAGAATGACTCAATCGACAGTTTTCTGTAGGTTATTATAACTAAGGTCAAACAGAAAATATCGATGTTTACACTGTTCTCTAGACTTGAGAATACTATCTATCTTTAAATGAAAGCTTGCTTTGATTATAGTCAAATCATGGCATGGCGTCCATCGAGTGACTATAGTTGGGTCGGGTGGAACTATTAGAAGTGAAGCATTATTCAAGAGAGGATTCATCTCCTCAATGATAGCCTTGAGGATCGTATACTATCTAACTTATGCATAATATGAAAGTATATAAATCAATGCAATAGTAGATAATAAATAGTCAAATAAAAAGCGTGCAAACCAGAGTTTTTATACTGGTTCGAACCTCCCGTCCTACGTCCAGTCCCAAAGCTCTACTTTGGTATTTCCTTTAAACAAATTACCTTCACTTCGCCCTAAGGAATAGGCTAATACAAAAGTATCTCTGACAGTCTTGTGTTCCAATAACACAGTTTTTGATGGCAGTACAAATCTTCCTATGATCTCCTTTAAATATATGAATATGATGCTTTAAGTTGTAGGAAGTGATTTTACCAAAATTCTCTTTTGCTTATAATGGATTGAGAGTATGTAAAACAGTGTATATGTAGGACAGTGCTTAGAAATCAAGAGAGTAAAGAATAGATTAATTCAAGTTCAGTTATTTTTTACTTCTCAATCAAAGTGATATTTATAGATTCAGAAAGTTGCAAATGAAAAATTGTTACTCTTGGAGAAAGTCACTTTATTTTAATGGTTGCAACTCTTCAGTGAAAGATGATTTCCTTTTGATTAAAAATAGAAGTGTCTGTTCAAATGTGACAGTTTTTCCCATGACAGACGTCTGTGGTAAAATCCTCAGATGTCTGTTCCTTGTTTAATTTTTGATATGAAACTTGTCACAAACGTCTGTTGTTTTATCATAGACGTCTGTGAGGTGTAAAAATTGTTTTTCACCTTATTTTTATGTACATGAAATTGCGTACGCCCGTGTATTCATATATGCTCAAGGAGACCTTAACAATATTATATCTAGGACTCTTTTATAGTAGAATAACAAAAGTATGGTCAATGAATATTCATTTCTCCTTGATTCTCAATATCATTAAGCATGGTCTTCTTGAAGCATATACCTGCAATCTTGATAAGGTTTATACATGTATATGATCGTATACTTATTATCATTGAAACATAAATTGGAGGTTCTAGCAATCTCCCCCTTTTTGATGATGACAACTATACAATCAAATATCAACTATGCAGTGAAACTATATGATCAAAAATATCAACTGTAGAATGGAAGTATTATTATGTGTATGTTTATTTCCCCCTATGCACATACATCTCCCCTTATGTATGTGCATAAATTTCTCACCCTGTCATTATCAAAATGGAGGGAAATTATATATGATACATATATAAACGATATAAGTGGTCATAGTATGTCATCATTTCAGATTATGGAAAGTCAAATTTAAAAATTCAAAGAAAAATTTAAAAGGAATTGTAACAGAGGTTATACATAGGAAAACAAATAAGCATAAGAGTTTCAAAATAAAATAAAGAAAAGTTTAATTGTACTGATTTTGGGAATAAGATAGGCCTCTATAGTTCTCGTAATACTCTCAACAAGTAGATGGATCCTGCTCATATGTACCTGGCCATGTCGTCTGATCTTGGTACTCCTCATCTTCGTTGATTGAAAGACCTTGAAATGCCATGTAAGATGGTTGTTGAAAACGTGGAGTATCAAAGACGTACATTTCATCACTGTCTTCTTCTTCTTTCTCGGCTTGTGCATGCATGGGAGTCTTCCCTTGGTCACCTATGTCGTGTGACGTACCTTCGGGCGAGGCTTGAGAATGATAAACTGGTGAGGTGGAGGTGTTGGTGAAGGCGAAGATGATAATGTGAGGAAGATCGGCCATGGACTTTGCACATTACTTTCCCTAAAGTGGAGACCACTTTGTCTAGAGTCTTCTCCATCTTTTTCATCCTAGTGAAGAAAGAGCATTCAAATACAATCATTTTTCTATTTAAAGCTCATTGATTGGCCGTGATTATTTTTTGGTTTTTGATGGCCAAATCGCGAGGAGATTCATTTGGCGTTAGTTCAACCTGAGCTTCTTGAATTTTGGATTCTGAATAATATTTGGTACCATGACTAGAGGAAGGCGAATGTTGGGAAAGATGAGGGGAGTAGGTTTGTTGAGGAGTGCTAGTTTGAGGAGGACCATGATGTTCTTGTTGTTGTTGTTGTTGAGTCCATTGGCTGAATGGAATGATATGAGGTGGACTCTTCAAAAGATGCATTAGTGAAAGATATCGTGATCCGCTATCTTTGGTTGGATTTCTTCATATTGTGGGATATACGAAGGAACTCCAAGAATTTGCAAGATGCACATTATATATGGAGCATAAAAAATGGAACGACGATGCGTAGACCAAAATCCTTTAATTTAGTCATGAATAAATTTTGCCCAATTAATCGGTAGGCGAGCAAATATGGCATACAAAGCTCTACGATCATTGGGATATATTTGTTCATGACTAGCTAGACGAAGAATGATGGTATTAATTATCATTCGATTTAATAGTCTAGCCCGTGGTCGAAGATAATTGGATTTCCATTGTGGCATTCTATCCTCCCATATTTGATGGGTAACTTTGTCCCTAGGTAGAAGACTGTGATCGGGTATATCGGTTAAATCAATCCCCTCATAAGAACATCCTAAAATATGGCCAATGGTATAAACATCAATTTAACTTATTTCTCGTAAACACTTGACTATAACCAACTCTCATCATTCTCTGGTTTCCAAATCACTGAACTGCATAGATTGGAGTAGAAGAGGTAAATAGCAAGAGGATCAATGAATACCTTATTCACATCATAGCTAATCAAATTACAACAGCCGACATCCGTAGTAATTCCTAAGATTTCATATTCCATAACGTTAGCAAGGTGATAAAAAGGACCCGAGTGGCTCTTCTTTGGGGTGAGCGACTCGAATCTTTTGATTGCATTGGGATTATTGTGGAGCCATTGGTTAATGTGAGCTTGTGTGACTGGTGCTTGAGAGGAGGATGAAGATTGGCCTTGCATTTGCTTCTTGGAGACGGTAACCTTCTTGGGAGCCATTGATTTAAGAATTTGAGTGTTTTGAGATCTAGGGTTTTAGGAATCTGGAGTTGAAATGAAGGTAAAGTGAAGAGAAAGATAAAGTTTTGTAAATACGGCTGTTGGATAATTTTTGCCAGAGCAGCGACAAACATCTGTGAGGAAGTCACAAACGTCTGTGGGTTTAGTCTAATTGTGGCAGAAAGAGTCGACAGACGTCTATGATGGTTTCACAAATGTCTGTAGCTATAGAAGTTTGAAACAATGCGTCTTCACAGACATCTATGAGGTTTCCACAGACGTATGTGGTTACAGGGGAAATTTTCCCGTAACTGACGACAGACCTCTGTGGTATATTCACAGACGTCTTTGATATGTATTTTTTGTTATGTAAAGGAAATTTTTAATATGAATGAAAGTATTTATCAAAATTTAAATATAAAAAATAGTATACATATAAAAAATAAATAAATATTATGTGTAACATAAATTTTAATTTTTGTCGGAGAATTCTAAATTATTGTTTTGTTGTATATCCCACGAATTTGGTTCAACTTTTGTATCGTCAAGTAATGGCTTTAGTGGAGACCAACTTGGATGAGCTGGACTGTCAATCCAAGCTTGGTTTGATGGTCGTGGTTTGCACAAATTTCACGGAGTAATGTTACGCACTCTTGGAGGAGTTTCTTGTAATCGAGGAGACTTTTGATGTATGCAATTTTTTGTTGGTGAATGATAACAAATTGCTAGAATACATTTTTCGAGAAAATTTAGAGGAGATCCTTAACGTTGTTGCTCATAATACATCTCACATTGAACGCCGATCATTTCTTGTTGATGGTGATATATTTCATCGACTTTGTCGGTGGAAGATGTTGATTTCTGATCAATTGATCATTTAGCTTTCTTTCCTTTGGGAGAAAAGCCGGTGTGGTATATTGGTGATGCAACAATGTTTAGAGAGTCTGAATGAGTTGATGTCGGTGTGGATTTAGTTGGAGATATGTAAGTGCTATTTGACGAGGGGGATTTATAGTTGATAGTTGAATAGGTGGAGTCGTGTCGGAAGACATTGTATTAATTGTTGTAGTAATTTAGTTGTGTTTATTTATTATTTTTTTGAAGTAATATAGAACTGAATTTATAAGATAAAATGTAGTTATATTTAGAAAAAGTAGTTGAGAAAAATGAGTTAACCCATAGGAAGTTAATAGATATTAGTTTGATTTAAATGGTTGTTATAAAAAAAAGTGTGGTTGTTGTTAATTCCAAGTTATAAACTTAATTATTTAGTTGAAATTGCATATAACTAGTACAAATTTAAGTGATCAAAACATTATTTCTATAACTTTAGTTAACTAATTCGTTAAATGAACAAATTCCTAGATCCCGTCTTAACCTAATAAAATTTTGTTTACTTAATGGTTTTGTAAAAATATCCACCATTTGATTTTCAGTAGTAACAAATTCTAGAGTTATTATTTCTTTTTCAACATTATCTCTCAAAAAATGGTGATGAATATCGATATGTTTTGTTCGTGAGTGATTAATTGGATTTTTAGATAAATTTATAGCACTAGTATTATCGCAATATATTGGAGATTTGTTTATTATTTTTCCGTAGTCTTTAAGTGTTTGTTGCATATATATTACTTGAGCACAAGCTAAGGCAGCAGAAATATATTTGGCTTCACATGTTGAAAGAGAAACACAATTTTGCTTTTTTACTAAACTATGAAATTAATGATTGACCAATAAAGTGACATGTGCCACTTATACTTTTTCTATCCGAGTTACATCCGCCAAAATCGGCATCACTGTAAGATACAAGTTCAAACATACTACCTTTTGGATAAAATAGACCATTATCTTTAGTGTTAGATAAATATCGTAAAATCCATTTAACTGTTCGATGATGTGGTTCTTTAGGTTGTGCTTGAAAGCGTACACATGACAAACACTCATCATAATATACGGTCAAATAGCGGTTAAGTATAGTAAGGATCCATCATGCTTCAATATAGTTTTTGATCGAACTCTTTTTCATGTTCATCTTTGTCTAGATGAGTAGTAGTACTCATTGGAGTGGTTTACTTGATATATTATCCATTCCAAAACATTTTAGTAATTCTTTACAATATTTTTCTTGATTTATAAAAATTCCATTATTTAATTGTTTTATTTGTAATCGTAAAAAGAAATTAAATTCATCCATTTGAGACATTTCAAATTCATTTGTCACTGTTGTAGAAAATTCATTACATAAATTTTTGTTAGTAGATCCAAATATAATATCATCAACATAAATTTGAACAATTAATATATCCTTTTGTTCTCTTTTAATAAATAATGTTGTATCTATTTTACCAATTTGAAAACCGGAATTAATTAAATGTAATTTTAATCGATCATACCAAGCTCGAAGTGCTTGCTTTAAACCATATAATGTTTTTAAGTTTAAAAACATGATCTGTATATTTTTCATGAACAAATAGTGGCGGTTGTTCTACGTAAACATTTTCTTTTATAATACCGTTTAAGAAAGCACTTTTAACATCCATTTGAAATAGCTTAAAGTTATGATGACATGCAAAAGCAAGTAATATTCTTATGGCTTCAAGACGCGCCACAAGTGCAAAAGTTTCTTCATAATCGATTCCTTCTTCTTGATTGTACCCATGTGCCATTAATCTTGCTTTATTACGTATAATATTTCCATTTTCATCAGCTTTGTTTTTAAAAACCCATTTAGATATAATTACCGACTGATCGTTTGGCATTAGTACTAATTTCCAAACATTATTTCGTTCAAATTGACTAAGTTCTTCTTGCATTGCTAAAATCCATAAATCATCATTTGATGCTTCCTTGTAATTTTTTGGTTCAAAAATTAGATATAAATGCTACATTACTTATGTGATTTATTTGTCTTCTAGTTGAAACTTTGTTATCAAGATTTCCAATTATGTTATCAATAGGATGATCTTTTAAAATTCGGGGTGGTGATTTTAAATTACTGTTATTTTTGTTATTATTATTATTTTCAATTATAGTTTCAATGGCTTTATTTTGATTAGTGTCAAAATTTTCTTTGTCATATTTATTTATATTTTTAAAGTTTTCATCAAACGAGACATGAAGACTTTTCTATATAACATTTGATCGTTTGTTAAAAATCTATAAGCTTTACTTTGATCGGAATATCCAACAAAAATTCCTTCATCTGCTTTTTGAATCGAATTTACCAAGATATCTTTTGTATTTAGAATAAAGCATTTTGATCCAAATATTCAAAAATATGATGCTTTTGGTTTAAGAGTTACACAATTTAATACGTAACATGTAGTAGCAACGGTTTCGGCCCAAAAATTCTTTGGTAAACCACTGCCATTTAGGAGAGTTCGAGCACATTCTTGCAAGGTGCGATTTTTTCTTTCAACTACTTCATTTTGTTGTGGTTTTTGTGGAAATAAAAAATTATGAGTAATTACCTTTTTATTACAAAAGTTTGTAAATAATTCATTTTCAAATTCTCCACCGTGAGCACTTCTTATACTTTTTATTTTTATATCCATTAGAGTTTTAATTCGTTTAGCAAAAAATTTAAACATTTCGAATGTATCACCTTTATGCTTTAAAAATAGCATCCAAGTATATCTTGAAAAATCATCTACAATTACAAAGACATATTTATTGTGATTTATCGAACATACTATAGTTGGACCAAATAAGTCCAAATGAAGTAATTCAAGAGGTTATTTAGTAGAGATTTCCTTTTTAGATTTAAATGAGCTTTTCTTTAATTTTCCAAGTTGACATGCATTGCATAGACTTTTAACTTTGAAATTTATTTTGGGTAATCCTCTTACTAAATTATTTTCAGCCAATTTGTTTATATATTTGAAGTTTATGTGACAAAATCTTTTATGCCATATCCATGGATCACCATGATTTGCGGTTATGCATAAATCATTATTATGATTAATATTCATGTTTAGAATATAAATATTTCAATTTCTTGTTCCTTCAAAAATTAAAGTTTTATTTTGATCAAGATATTGCATTTATCATTTTCAAAATTGATTTTAAATCCCTTATCGCATAATATCTTATACTAAGTAAATTATGTTTTAAATTCTTAACTAATAAAACATTTGAAATAATATGAGAAGTAGATATATTGACATTGATGACGTTTCCAATTCCGATAACATATCCTTTGGAATTATCCCCAAAAGTAACCATGCCACCGTCCATGTAAGTGTTGTTTTATAGCATGTATGCATTTCCCTTCATATGTTTGGAGCATCCACTATCGAGTATCCATTTCTCCTTATTATTGGTTTTGTTTTTGGGTACCTACAAAATAATAAAAAGTTTTAATTGGTACTCAATTTCTTCGTTAGGGTTCTATGTGTTAGTAGGAGAAGGTAGCCATACCCATGAAGGTTCAGAACCTTTAGAGATGTAATTTTCAACATTCTTTTTGGGCTAATCCTAATTCTTCTTCTAAAATAGATTTCTCATCTTTTAACAATCTAATTCCTAATTCAGCTTTGTTTAATTTTCCCATATTTTCCTTACTTAATTTTTTTAATTCTCGATACTTGTAATCTAATTCTATACTAATTTCAAGAATTTCAACATATGTTAATTCAGGACGTACCTCATTTGTGTTAGCCATAAAGTAGACATTTGCTTGTTCCGAGTCACTGTCACCATCGGATGAGGAGGGAGAGTCGGAATCATCCCAACTAACTTGAAACGCTCTTCTCTTTTTCTTGAAATTCATTTTTTTTCTTTTTATCATTTTGAGTAGTGAACAGTCTTTCTTCATATGGTCAAATTTATCACATCCGAAGCACTTTATTGATGTTTGATTTGAGGAATTTATGTTGCTGCTATTTTGAAATTTCTTCATCTTTTTGAACTTCTTGAACTTGTTGTAATTTTTGGCTATGGACACAATCTCATCTTCTTCCAAGTCGGAGTTACCATTACTTTCTTGAAATGCGATGTTTTTCCTTTCTTGATTTTTCTCTTTTCTTGCCTGTAAATTAGCTTCATACGACATCAGATTTCCTATTAACTCTTCGACTTTGAGTTGGGAAAGATCGTTAGCTTCTTCGATGGCTAAAACTTTTCTTTCCTATTTGTTTGTCATAGAGTTCAAAATTTGTGTGACTAAATCAAAATCAGTGAATCTTACTCCTAGTGCTATAAGATCGTGTTGTATAGTTTGAAATCTGGCATGCATGTCAATAATTGACTCATTTGATTTCATTTTAAAAGTTGAAAATTGATTTTGTAGAATATAAATTTTTGTTTTCTTAACTTTGTTTGTGCCATCATGGGTAATTTGTAATGTACGCCATATATAATATACAGTAGTGCAAAGCATGACTCGTGAAAATTCATTTAGAGCAAAATAAAACATTCATAGCATTGGCATTGTTAGATGCCTCTGCTTTTTGTGCATCAGTCCATATGCTAATATCAGTGTAAGGTGCTTAATATTTATTTTGAGTTGCTAGCCATATTTCTAATCCATTTTTTTCCATAAAAATTTGCATGCATGTTGACCAATAAGCATAATTAGAACCAGTAAATAGTGGTGGACGAGCAGTTGATTGACCTTGTTGAAATGTACTTGCCATATTTAACGATTTCAATTACGTGTTACTGTAGATTGAAATAACCTGGCTCTGATACCAATTAAAAGTCTTGAGGATCGTATACTATCTAACTTGTGTATAATAAGCAAGTATATAACTTAATGCAATAGTAGATAATAAATAGTAAAATAAAAAGCATGCAAACCAGAGTTTTTATACTAGTTTGGACCTCCTGTCTTACGTCCAGTCTCGAAGCTCCCCTTTGGTATTTCCATTAAACAAATTACCCTCACTTCGGCCAGAGGAATAGGCTAATACAAAAGTATCTCCGACAATCTTGTGTTCCAATAACACAGTTTTTGACTTATAGTACAAATCTTCCTATGATCTCCTTTGAATATATGAATATGAATGCTTTGAGTTGTAGGAAGTGATTTAACCAAAATTCTACTTTGGTTATAATGGATTGAGAGTATGTAAAATAGTGTATATGCAAGAGAGTGCTTAGAAATCAAGAGAGTAAAGAATAGATTAATTCAAGTTCAGTTATTTTTTACTTCTCAATCAAAGTGGTATTTATAGATTCAGAAAGTTGCAAATGAAAATTGTTAATCTTGGAGAAAGTCTCTTTATTTTAATGGCTGCAACTCTTCGATGAAAGATGATTTATTTTTGATTAAAAACAAAAGTGTATGTTCAAATGTGACAGTTTTTCCCATGACAGACGTCTGTGGTAAAATCCTCAAATGTCTGTGACTTGTTTAATTTTTAATCGAAAACTTGTCACAAACGTCTGTTGTTTTATCATAGACATTTATGAGTTGTAAAAACTGTTTTTCACCTTATTTTGATGTACATGAAATTGTGTATGCTCGTGTATTCATATATACTCAAGAAAACCTTAACAATATTATATCTAGGACTCTTTTGTAATTGAATAACCTCAGTATGGTCAATGAATCTTCGTTTCTCTTTGAGTCTCAATATCTTTGAGCATGGTCTTCTTGAAGCATATACCTGCAATCTTGATAAGGTATATATATGTATATGATTGTATATTTGTTATCATTGAAACATAAACTAGAGGTTCCAACACTCGGTTATATAAGGTTAGTATCATAGTCAACTCATGCCAACTCAAAGTCAAAATCTCTGCTTGGAGTTGAATATTGTAACATTTCTTATTTTGAAACCCGAAGCTAACCCCTATAGATGCTGCAATCGTTTATAGTATTACTTCCAATTACAAAATACGGTAATGTTAGTGGTATCCATAATATCAAAAGCACATGATATGAAATAAAATCATCAAAAATTTCAAAACAGCCTTTCTAATTACATTTCAAATCAATATTTCATATTCAATTACGTAATCCCAAAATGATTCCCAAGTTTATACGCCAAGAGCGACATATGAAGATGCCCGCATGGATGATCCGAGTAATAAATGGACGTATCAGTTAATAAATACATCACATCGGAACAATAATGGATAGACTACTAAATAACTAATCCTTGCCTCTTGCATGTCTTCGGAAGCTTTATTCATCACCTTCTAAAACCTGAAAGACCTTAAATCTCAATCTACTCAAATTAAATTTTGAGCACCTGTAAATTTAAGGGGAAAACAAAACTTCGAGTCAGACATAAAGCCTTGTGTGAATAATTCTATTACATCTCAGTTTACTGATATTAAGTGAGACCACGATGCTTACCGGAACAGGATTCCCCTCACTAATATCCTTTTAAAATCATAAATTTTGCAAATCAAAATCCTGCAATCAAACTGATTATAACAACAATAGCAATACCATATATGCATATAAATCTGGTAAACAATGGACTATCCGTCTGAACATTATAGTTTTATTTGGCTGACTATTAACTACTGGCAGACTCATGCCTACTAGACATAATAAATATTCTAACTTCTGTTAGACACAATACTGGACGGTCTGTCCTTAACATACTTCACCTACGGTCAACCGATCATAATGGTTTTACGGGCTCACCAATAACCTATCTCTACTCTGTGTATTCCTTTCTATGTGTAACATCATTTTAGTCTTACCTGTGGCAAAGCCATACACATTGGAATTTTGGACTTATATTAGCTAGGGGCTACTAGCTAAAGTATAGGGCGGGACCCCATACTAGTCCCATCTGATTTTCTAATATCCGAGTCATATACTTAGGGCTAACCGCCCTATTCAATTTTCCTTCAAAAAATTTCTTTCAAATTGATTTAACCCTTTTAAATCATAATTAATCATGGAAAATATACTCCTTGCATTACTCAAATTACCTACGCCATGATATATGCTTTACACAAATAATGTTGATGAAAACCTAAAATCAATAGGGTTATCTATCTCTTTAAAATAAGTTGAAGTCCTTTTTAACTTAGAAAACATTGGGCTATAAAGCCAAAACAATACCTTTGAAACCATTGTTTAAAACCTTAAACATTCCTATCGAAATAATTGAAAGCATCCTTTTCGAAATCATTGAGTTCAAATTTAAAAAAATATAGGATCTAAAGGAATAGGGACGAAAGCGTCACTTTCGAAAGCATTGGTTTCAAGTAAAAGAATTAGAGAAGAGAGTAGCTTCAAAACTATCCTTTCGAAACTAGTGCCTTCGAAACTATTAGTAAAAGTGGTTAAGTCAATCTTTTCAAAAACATTGGGGAAGGCGGCTTCAATATTAGTGGAAGGCACGAGATAGAAGTCTCCCTTTCGCATGCAATTGTGAAAAGTGGCCTCTAACAAAGGCGAAAGTATTGATGCGGCAGCTAGGGTATCATAGGATTTTAAAGCGGCAACCCTTCGAAACACACTTTTAAACAAAGGCGGGTCTATAGGTTCGAAAGCTTTGAAAGACAACTTCACCCCTTTTGAAAGCCTTTGACACAATCCTACCTTCCGCCTATCTCCAACACACTACATACCAATAAATTGATACCATGTATACTAGTTCTGAATGGGTGCGGAAGGGGCTTTGTGCAGTCATATTGTCGGCAGCTAGGAAGGGTAGTTGCAAAGATGTAATTTTAGTAAAAACTACATTTTTAACCTTTTAAAGAAATTCCTTTTTATCTACCACTAGTATTGTGACGACTCGAATTTTCGGACTAGTCATAATCACCGAAAAATTCGTTCGTTCTAAAAACTACGAATGAAAACTACCAACTTAATACACAATATTTGATAAATATTCAAAAAATGCTAAATGTACAGGATACAACTTTCAATTATACAAGTTTTCAGAGTAATCAATTTAATCTACTTGGTGTGCTTTAATACATACCAAATACAAATACAAATATCTAATGCTACATAACTTTGATGAGAGATACAACAATAGGCATTCCTGCAAACTCAATAAGCAAGTCAAATGCGGATAAAATAATAAGCAGGACAAATACATTAATACACGATATATAGAAAACAATAAACAGAAAAATGTTATGTTATTAATAGAGCTACATCACTACCACTTGTGATTGCCTACGTACCCCTATCTAATTGGGTACCCAATTAGATAACATGATCAAGCCAATGTAGTTCTCCTACCGGAAATAGGACCCATGGAGCCTACGATGCACAAACAATATGAAATTCCCTACCCACTTAGGCTTAATCTTTACATTACGATTTTTCAAATCTAATTACCTTTATGAAAATTATCTCTTTGGACTTTATTCCCGAATTCTTATTTCAAAAGTTTTGAAATATATATTTATGTATATATCTTTTATATTCAAACTAGTCCTTTACTTTGGATCTAAAAACAAATCACATTTTGAAACGATACCAATACAAGCATACAAAACTATATGCTACCTAATCGGGAGGTTTCTAGCCATATCAAGGCAACTAGGTCCCAGCCTTCCAAAAATAAATTTAGATATGTATATCCTTCTACAATGAGAGCGGACTATACTAAGGCTACTAACATCTGTACCTCCCTTGCCCACTTTTTAGTTATGGGTTACCCGAATCATCGGTAACATAACGAATCGCTTTATATCCCAAAGTGGCAAAATCATTTACACTAATAATTACAAATACTTCAAATCTATAAAAAAATTCATTTCCAAATCCTTTCAAAAATCATTTTAAAACCATAGCGTTTAGTCCTCGAAATTCTTTTCGTTTTATAAAACATTTCTATAAAACCATTCTATATAAATCACTTTTATATAATATAACTTCAAAATATTCATTTCCAAATATTTCTATTTATTTAAACATTTCATAAACTTTTATTTATGAAAACTAACTTTGAAAACAATTCCATTGACGTCAAATTATTATAACTAATTATAATAATTTAAATGAAACAATATTACCGCTAAACACCTTTTAGTCAAATCGTGAAATAAATCACAAGGTGTTAGCCAACAATTATTTTCTACCTAGCCCATGCATATGGATAATTAATTGCTCATAAACTGGTCAAGCCTAATTCAAACAATTAATCAATAAAATAAACACAACAATAAATGATAATCAATGCTTCATTCTATCAAATATTTATAACACTTTTTATTTTATCTTGGGTTAAAAAGGTTTGATATTTATTTTGGAGCAATCGGGCTTTTCCCTTCGACATGTTCCATCCCTCGCCCAAGTCTCCTTGGATCTCACAGATGAAACACGTGTACTAGTCGTTTCCGCATACCCCGTTAAGTATTTAACTTCTAAATTTTAAAATACTTAATTAACCAACCAAATAGTCAAACAAGGAAATAGAACCATTATTTTAGCTAACAAAGTAAACAAGCATTCAACAAGGGTTTTCAAACAACACTTAACACTTAAAGTTCCTTCAACTTAGCGATGATTTTAATGAACTTAAAGGAAGAAATAACTCACTTTGGATTCCACTCCGTCAAGCTTTAAGGCAAGGAACTCCTGATCTAAGCCATACTTCCTACCAATTTTGCTAACTTTGTCACCACGGATTTGACTATAGCTTCGCTACTATTTCCCGAAACTTCTTGAAATCCGGCTATAGCTCTGCTATCCTAGAAGTTGATATGAAAAGAGATGGAGGTGGCTTCTAGGTGGGCATTGAAAGGGAGTGCGGATTAAGGATCTTAAGGCTAATTTAACACTACAAGGGGGTAAATAGGTTTAATGGAATCTAAGACTTATATGGACTAATTTAAAAATTATGATATAAAGAAATGCAGAACTCAATCACAAAACAATCACAGAATCAAACACAGATGTAGAAAGTAAATAAAAAGCAGCAAAAGGAAAGAACACACAGGATTTATACTGGTTCGGAGTTACCCTATGTCCAGTCCTGCACCAAGGCAAACAACTCGTACAGATTTTTATTATACCAATGTCGAGATTACAATCCTCAATTTTCTAAAGGCCTTGAGGTACCCTCCTGTCTTCGAGTCTGAGGCAAACTCTCTTGATTTATGGGACACAAGATCACCCAATTGATTTCCAGGCACAACCACACCTTATAGAGAGACTCGATAAACTTTTGATTACAAATTGATCCTATAACTCTGAATAGCACTTTGATCTTCGAGAGAGGGCAGAGAATCAAACAAGAATAAGATTCTAATTTGATTCACTTGAGAATTCGGTGGAATTTAGGCACGATCTTAAAAATATGAAAATTTTAGAATATGGATTTGTGGAGAAGAAGGAGTGAAGAAAATAAGAAAATAGTTAGTTAAAAAATTCGTTTGTGAAGGCTATTTATAGACCAGTAACGGTCATAACCATTTGTGAAGAGATTTAAACGAATAGACGCTTCTTTTGAAAATTGAAACATTTGAATTTACGGCCACCATGTCGACATGGGGTATCCCATGATGTTGACATCCATTAGTTAAAAACAATGTAAAATTTGTTTTGAAAATGGTATTGAAAGGAAAACAAGAAGAAATGATTCTGGAGTAAAATAAACTAATTTTCCTATGTTTTAAAATAAAGAAGAGTAGAAAAATATATTTTTAGAATGTATATATAAATTTGGTTTTAAATCCCAAGTATATATATATTATAAAAGAATATTTAAAAATCAGAAGATAGTTTTAAAAACAAACGAAGTTTAAAACAAGAGTTTATTTAAAAACAAAAACAAAAAATATTTTAAGGCTAAAACAACTTTTTGTGCATCATTTGAAAAGACAATTTTTAAGGCTAAAACATTTTGAAAAGCAGTTTTGAAAAACCATTTTGAAGTAGTTCTGCAAGCTTCTTCCTACAGAATATCTCATCACATCAGGACTCGAGAACTTGTACGAAACCATGATGTTCGTGGGTTTGTAAGCCACTTGTCGTGGGTTTGTAAGCCACTAAGAAGGTAGAAATGGGTTCCATCCCAAATGAAATTTGGAATGAAGATTTCTGTGCTATTACGAAGTTTTAACAAAAACTAGACACTTATCTTGAAAACTTGATCCTGATACTCATGAGTCTTGAAACTTGATTTCTTCATTCTTGATCTTTATACTGTACAGTCTTCAATAATCAGTACCTGTCTTATATATATCATGCATAACACCATTCATATATATCTAGACAATAGTGTTAGTATATAAGTTATAAAGGTTGTTGTCATCAAAACCACTATCTCCAGTTCCTAACAGGCATGGCCTTGGGTGGATGGATGGAACTTACAAGCTTGAACATGACTTAAGTTGTAACGACCCAGAATTTTGAACAAATTAAATTGAGAATATTTAATTTATTTTAAATATTTGAACGGTAATTTAATTTGAATCTCCGATATAAATTCAATTTTGGCGATTTAATTACAGAATTTAATCTATTGAAAGTTGAATAAAAATTTGAATCTTCATTTTTAAGCTGAAGAAAAATATTTCGAAAGCTTGTAAAATTCGTATTGATAATACTGAAGATGATAGAAGCTTCAGAATTTAATTTCGAACTGTTTTGTTCAGTTTTGAAATTAAATCGTTCGAATCGATATTTAAAAATAGCCGTTCGAGGCGCAGTCTCGGAATTCGACGAAACCAGTTCCATTGGGTCCGGAATATTGTATTATTACCGGATTTCAAATTCCGTATTTTTCGGAGTTGATATGTGACCGTATGGTTGCAAAACGCGTAGAAGTTTTAAATCGAATTTGATTTAAATTTAAATTTTTAACATAATCAATTGCAGCACGTTGTCTTCCCTGTGCTTACGCCTTAAAACACGCCGAGAATCACGAAAGTTTATCGTGTAAGCACGTATTCCTCTGCCAAGGCACGATCTCTTGTCCCTTCCCTCTTCTTTTAAAAACAAACAATTAAACGAATCCTCTCCAGTTTTTCAAAATCGAAAGCAAGAAAAAAAAATGGCCGTTCCTTCTATCTAAAATAAATCGCAATCCATTCACCACCGAAAAGAAATCACCGCGCTCAAGTAGTCTTCGTTCGAGCTCGTTCGAATCTCGATGAGGCTCGAGTAGTCGCGCGCGATGGCAGCGACAGGGTAGGAGGCCGGCGTGTTCGCAAGGGCAGGGCCGTGATTTTTGGGAGTCGCTCGCGTTCGAGCGACGTCGAGGCAATGGCAGCGGCGACCTGAGTTTCGCGAAGGATCTAGGTTTCGTGAGTTCGATTCGTGGGCAGCAGGCAATTCGAGGTGGAAGCTATTGGGGAGCGACGCCATGGACTGGAAGCTTGGGCTCATCACGTCGACGACAAGGAAGGGAAAGCGAGGAGGGGTTTCGCATCATCAGTTAGTGGGCTACAAGGCATGTCTCGCGATCGAGAGGAGTTGTTTAGAAATCATCGACGACGTAGAAGGCGCGAGATAGGTTGTGGTGATGATAGACTGATGGAAGTTGGTCGTTCGATTTGGGCATTCGCGAAGTCGAGCCTGGAGTTCGGTCGATTGTAAGGTATCGTTTCTTGAATTAATTTTTAAAATATATTTACAGCTAAGGAAAAATAATTCTGTTTTAATCAAATACATATTTCTAAACATAAATTATTAGATATATAGATGAAGAAAATAGATTTTTCTCGAAGAAAAGAATAAAGTAAATATGCATATATGCCTAATTTCATTCACTAGTTTATTTTAATAATATATGATCAAGATAGATGTTTAATAAAATATATTTAATTGTTTTAGTGCTGAGAGAAATAATTTTTAAAAAAGAAAAAAATATAAATACAGTAAAATATTTCTGTCTATAGGAGACTTATAAATGGTAATATAAATTTTATTTATAAGCGTATATGGTTCCAAAGATAAGATTTTTGAAATATATTGGATTTAAAAATGTGAAAAATTTATATAAAAATTGGATTTTTGGATCAATATAAGCTATTTTATAAGTGTAGGCAGTTCAAAGGAAAAAAAGAAAATTTAAATACATATCTATATATTAAAATGTTACCAGTTAATTTAAAATTAATCTATTTGATTTTTCTGAAGATACTAAAAAGGCAATTTGGTTTTAAATTGGTTAATAAAGGAGAAATTGGTTGAGTGAATAAATAGAATGATAATTTAAGTAGTTCGATTTAATTCGAATATTAATAAATTGTATAATTTATTTATACAAGGTATAAATGGAGAAAAACAAATTGGATTGGAAATTGGATGGCAAATTAAAAAGCTAAGGTGAGATTTTTCTCACTCAAATTGAATGTGGAATTTTTGCAGTTATTTATTGACTGATTGATTGCTATTTGGATGTGGTATTAGATATAGTAGGATATATCTATTATATATATAGCAATATATACATATTGGCATATGTATATATTGGATTGATTGATTTCCCGCCTCGTATAGCGGATGAGACCCTATTGCGCCGTTAGTAAGCGGATTTTTATAAAACCCATATACCGCGATAATTCCGTACTGGAGCGGAATTGGTATTGTGCTAACGTCTGTGGATGCAGGGAAACAGGTTGGAGGGATCCAACTGGATTCCTCACCAGTAGTTATTTATTTACAGATATTGTGATGTATTCTGTTATCATATGTTGAGATATGATATTGACTGTTGTGATTGACTAATTGATGCGTTGCATCATTGGATTCAAAATTTTGAAGTTTAAAAATAACGATCTTTAACTTTAAAAGAGATTTTTAAAAGTGATTATTTGAAAGTATACGTTTTATTTGAATTTTTGAATTGATTTACTTCAAATAAATAAATGTTATAAATTTAAAGTTATGGGAATTATAATGTTTGTAAATTATAACCGAAAGATAAAATTTCTTTTGAAATAAATGGTTAAGTCATAAATAAAAAGATTTGAATTGAGATTTTTGAATTATTAAAACGATGTATATAAAAGATGTATAAAATTTGATTTTTATAAATATAAAATATTGGGATTATAAAACGAGTTTTAATAAGTGTTAAAATGAAGAATAAAGGGATGGTATAAGTGAACGAAATTTTATATTTATAAATTATGAAGTTACAAAATAAATAGATTTTTGTAAAACAAAAGACTTATGAGTGATTTACTTATAAATCGGGTTTCGACATTTTAATTAAGAGTTGTGAATAAGTATGAATGGTTTATAGACGAGATTTATAAAATATATATTTTATAAATCCAAACAATGGAATTTTAAACGTAGTTCGGTTGTTGTTAAAAAATAAGATTTTAAATGAAATCTTATAAGGAATAATATTTAAAATTTGTGAAGCCTTAAAGGAACGAATGATATAAATCCATGAAGTATAAGTACTTAACCTCTAATATGGACTTTTGGTATATAAAGTTGAGTTATAAAATGAATTGAATTATAAAGAAGATTTATAAATCAAAGTAGTTAGAAAATAGAAATAGGATTTATAAATGTTGTTTTATAAATTCGAAATCAATTGGATTTGATAAAGTAAATATAAGAGATTATTAAAGAAGATATATTCGCGATTTTGGATAGCGAATTATCTTTGAAATAAATGTGTAGAAATGATTGAAATTGGGTTAAGTGAATTATATTCACGATTTTGGGACAGTGAATATATTGTTAAGGAAAATGGACTTATTTTCGAAGAAGGGATATTAAAAATAAAGTTAAACATTTTAAAGATGTTTTAAAATGTATTATGAATCGAGAGCATAGATTTCAACGTTCATTGTTGAAATAGACGTTTTCGAGGAAGAAGGAAATGGTGGACTATAACACTGTTGTTATAGTAAATGATTTCCAAAAGGAAATGTTTTATATAGTATTGGGATATATATATCTATCTTAATTCCGAATCCCTATACTAGTGATTTCGAGTCGTCGTAACGATGTTTTACGTAACATTCGTTTTGACTCAAATAAAGGTGTTAAAAGAATATTTTCCTTAAAGAATGAAATTATACTTAATTTGATTTAAGTATATCGAATATTTCCCAAGTGTTGAAAATAAATAGATTTGTGAAATACTTATTATTAAATAAGTATGGAATTGCTTTTCCAAAAATGAAATGAAATGTTTTTGAGAATTTATCTTTGAAAAGATAAATTGAAGTTGAATATTGAAATCGATTTGAAAATCGTATATCAGTAGATATTTTTGAAATATAAATTCACTATGGAATTTATAAAAGAAATGGAAATTCGTTTTAAAGAAAATAAACGTTGGTTTATTTTTGAAGTGTGGAAATTTTATATCCTAGTAAAGATATTTTGGAAGATAAATAATTTGGAAAATTATTTGGAATCTGATGATGTTGCGCATCTTTATTGATAGTTAAATAACCGACTATCAATAATTACCTTAAATTGGTATTTGTTGCGAATTGGATGAATTTGAATGCCACACTTGTTTTTAAATAAACGCTCACTATTCGGGTTAGCCGGGAAAGGACCATGGGGTCGTATAACCCATTCCGAATATGTGATACGTCGTTATGAATTGCATTCGAAGACCGGTGTTGAAGACCGGATATTTTTGAAAACGGAAGGATTACCGTCGAGTTACTCTACATCGGCTGATCTCCGATTTAGAGGTTTTATCACCCTTAGTGACGGGAAGTCCTGACGTGATTGAAAATTATCCGGATATGCAAGGGCTTCGTGAGAAGTGCCTTCGGTTCTGTTCGATCCCGGAACAGACTTGTATGGATTGTGTGTCTGACGTTACAATTTGAGATATAAAGCTGATTTCTTTCAAATACATTTCTGTTGGTGGCGGAGAATTTATTCTCTTAGCTTAACACCCTTCTCTGAGACGTACGAGCTCAGAGGTTATGTAGTTGAAATTTATCAGCGATATATCCCAATTTGGTAACGTGGCATACTGAGTGTTGCTGTGAAATGATCAGTGTTTGATCATTTGTGATATGATCATTTGTTTGATCTTATATCTTTGTGATCATAGGTTGATCATTTTGTTTGACCCGAAGCAGGGCTTTGTAGAAATCGTAGCTTTGTGGACGAGACTTCATCGAGCCTCACACCCCGGAAATGGTCGAAACAGGAAGGATGCGGCAAGGTTCTAGGGAGTAGCGCCCCTTAGTGTATGTCATTCCTTCTGGATAAAGGTGGTATCATGGTATGGAGCCCAGATACTTAACCTCTGTGGTTGCTGCAAAAATTTATTTCTTTGTGGTTGTTGCGAATCGGGGATCCTCGGGAAGATCGGTGACGATCGGGGGATGGCATACGCGTGTCAGTAGTTACCTATTTTTGCAGAGGTAACCCGGCCTTGTGTTGGCAGAGATCCGGTTAGGTTCTCGGGTAGTCTATTCCAGGGACGTACCCATCGTGGAAAGGAAGTTCCTTAGCCTGACCATTTGTTGGAAATCCAAAGAAACAATATGAGCCTTTACGATTTCAATTGTATAACCTGTCTCCTCAGGAGGCAGCTATAGCAGGCATAATATAATGGTACCTATGCTGGCTAAGATTTATATTCTACTTTCGAAATGTTTTCCACTATGCACTAATAATAATATAAAAAAGAATTTGATTTTTGCGTAGTAAGCATCTTTGACTATCATAAGAAGAAATCTCCTCCAAGTCTGCGTTTGCATTGTGTGTGTGGTGGGAGGTCTTATGGTAGTTTCATTTTCCAAAAGCATTGCGAATTGACTTTAAAAAAAATTATTTTTGTTGTTATAAAGAATAACTGTTTTACGATCTCACACCAGTCACCATGACTGACTCGGAGTTTATTGTTCCCTTCTAAACTCTGGGTGCCCACCAATTTCCACACGGGCAGCCTAGAGTTATATTATCAGGATATTCTGGATATTCTGGAGCTTGGAGATAAGCTGGAAGACGAGACGTAGTATTTGTATCTGATAGTATTTATTCCGCTGTGTATTCTGTATGAGGACAAGTTTATATAATTGTCCAGTGTTGTATATTGACTCTGATTGATGTATGTATAAACTGATATAATTCTTTGTTTTAAAAGACTATTGATTATCTATTATATGTTATTCCGCTGCGATATGTGAGATTCTGATATTGTTTTCTGTTCTGATGTTGTTCTGTTGTTCTTCTCTTCTTTCTTCTACCTTCTTCTTCTCCTGCCTTTTTCTTTCTAAAACCCTCACTATTGGAGTTTTCGGCACTCGATTTCTCGGCAGTCGATAAAGTGAGTATCGATGTCGAATTTTCGAAAGTCGAAATTTCGGTATGTGACAACGTGGTATACTCTTTTTATCGATTATTTTTGCCACAACTTTGTTGCGCTTTTGGAATTTTTTTAAAAGAGGCATGGAAGCCATTAAAGAGTGGAAGAAGAGCTTGAAAATGGAGAAGAATGGTGTAAAACAGGTAAGAAAGTGTGTTGGAATTTATAGGAAAAAATTTGGATTAAAATAATATTTTATAAAAAGACCAAAATACCCTTTACTTATGCTTTAAGCAAACTAATTTTTTCAACACTTAATATCACATTTAAAATAATTATATATCATTTTCACTTAAGTATTAAGTAAAGAATATAATAATTATGTTTGTTTGATTTGATGTTTACTTTTTGACTTTTATAACACTTTTTGTCTTTTTATGCTTACCTTTTGTTAATTACATTCTAGAATTTTCTAAGTATGTTTAGTAAAAGTAAACTTGATTAGTGAATTAATGAATACTTTTACTATTTGAATATATGTTCATATATAAGACAATAAAGGTGCAACAGTGTTGCAACAACTTTAAGTCGACAAAACGTTGATTTTCGACAAAATATTTTACGGTCACATTTTAACGTTTTAGTTAAAACTATTTACTTATGTAAACCAAATTTAAAAAAATTTTGTAAAATGTTATATAAAAATATAAACACTCATAAATTAATTAAAATAATTTATTTAACCATTTAAACTTACTTTTCTAAAATCGGGATTTTGTCATTTTTGTCAATATAAGCAATTATTCCTATTTTTGTGTATATTTATCTTTGCAAATCCTAACTAATATTATTTAAATCATAAAATGTTATATATTCTATATTCAAAATCACTTTAAATAGTATATTTTAAAGTGGTCAAATTCTAGGTCGTTACAAATATTTGTCGAAATCTTATTGGTTTAGAAAACTTTATCGATACCTTATTCAGAATTTGCTGCTAAAATCAAATTAGGATTATTTAAAACAGTTTAACACTTAAGCCCTTCTCCTTAATAAAACGTTTAAAACATTTAAGTCCTCTAACTTAAATAGTTTATTAACCATACTAAAACACTTAGGAAAATTTCCCACAAATAACAATAATTCACATTAAATATGTTTTCTAACCTATTTAAATTTCAGACCCAAAAAATTTATTTAATTACCTTAAATAATTTAACCCAAATTAACTATTTTATCTCATGGAAAATTCATAATAAATCCATAATTACTTAGAAAATTATGAAACTGGAAACCCACTTCTAAAATAGTGATTCTCATATCATATCAAAATCTCAATTCAATCGGATATCATATGAATGGTTTTCTAACTCAAACATTACACAATAAATCATAAACCATCAACATAGCATATAATCAATTTTAAACACTAAACATGACATATACTTGCAAAAGAAGACATCTTTACCTTTAAACCGAAATCATTCATCAAAATTAGGGATGTAAACTAATTATTCAGCTTTACTTTGTTTAAGATGGTTGAGATTTGCTCTTAGATTGATTTCTTTTAGCTTTCTACTTGAATCCTAACTTATCTTCCCTTTAAATCTTTCTTAATGGTGGCCGGCCTAAGCTTAGAATTATTTTTGTTTAATTTGTGAATATAGAATGAACGATGAAGTGGAGAGAATGGAAGGGTTTAGGGTATAGCAATAAAGGCTATTCCCATTTTACCCTCAACATATTCCTCTTCTTAATTATGTTTAGTTTCCCTTTTATTAACACATTCATTATGGCACTGCTCCTCCTTAATTTAGAAATCTCAATTCCTTAACTTTCTACATTATTTTATTTAATTTACCCAATTAAATGTTCTAAATAACGTTAGCTAAAATTAGGGTCATTATAGACTCCCCTCCTTAAAGAATTTCGTCCTCGAAATTACGATAAGGTACCCACAATAATCAAACATAAAGGTAAAACATACCATCAATCAAGTCAGGATAAGTGTCCATAATCCTGCTTTCGGTTTCCCAAGTACAGTCTCTCTCGTTGTCAATCCACTAGACTTTGACTAATCTAACTGTCTTGTTCCTTAGTCTCTTCTCATCTCTCGCAACTATACGAACTGATTTTCTAACTATAGTCATATCTGGTTCACTACTAGATCTTCTAAAACAGTAAGTGTAATAGTAGTCTCTGGATCTCGAATATAATTCCTCAGATGAGAAATATGGAAAACATTGTGGACTCCTGCCAAACTATTCGGTAAGTCTACCCTTTACACAAGTTCTCTGATACTTTCTATAATAGGAAATGGTCCAACGAATCTTGGTACCAATTTTCCCGACTTTCCTATTTTGATCACACCTTTCATCGGTGACACTTTTATGAAAACATGATCTCTAACTGAGAACTCTAAGTCTTTCCGTCTCTTATCTGTGTACCTCTTCTGCCTCGATTGAGCCTCCTTCATTCAAGCCCGAATTAACTCAATCTTTTCTACAGCTTCTTTAACCAAATCCGGACCAAGAACTAATCTATCACCGGTCTCTAACCAACAAATTGGAGATTTACATGGCATTCCATAAAAAGCTTCAAACTGTGTCATCTCTATACTAGTCTAATAACTGTAATTATATGAACACTCGACTTATTACACTACTAGGAAATCCATGCAGTCTAACTATATTCCTCATGTATAACTTAGCTAAATCTGGTGTTGTCCTGGTTGACTTAATAGGTATAAAGTATGCACTCTTAGTGTAACGTCTCCAGATTTTTCGACTTCCGAAAGTCGACATTAATACGTCCACTGTATCAACTGCCGAGCAATCGAATGCCAGAAAACCGAATTGTTATGATTAAAAGAAGGGGTAGAAGAAGACAGAAAGAAAGAAAGAAGAAACAACAGAAACAATATCAGAATCTCACATATCGCAGCGGAACAACATATAATAGATCAATGAATAATCTTTAAATCAAAGAACTATATCATTTTATACATTACATCACATCATCAGAGTCAATTTACAACACAATACATCAATGGACAGTTATACAAACTTGTCCTCATACAGAATACACAGCGGAATAAATAATATCATATACAAGTGATACGTCTCGTCATCCGGCTCGCCACTTGAGCTCCACAGCATTTCCTGAATCCAGAATGACCTGATAACCTAACTCTAGACTGCCCGTGTGGAAAATGATGGGCACCCAGAGTTTAGGAAATGAACAATAAACTCCAGGTCAGTTATGGTGACTGGTGTGAGAACTTAAAACAGTTATTATCTTTAAAACAACAACAAAGGAAGTAAAAGACATTCACAATGCTTTTGGAAAATGAAACTACCATAAGACCTCCCGCCACACACACAATGCAAACGCAAAATTGGAGGAGATTTCTTCTTATGATAGTCTAATAGCTCTCTGCAAACACAAGGCCGACGCTACCTCACGCTGTACAGTTGTAACTAGGTAGCTAACACACGAGCTATGCCATCCCCCAGTCGTTACCGACCTTTATCCGAGGATCCTCAACCACAAAGCAACAACCACAAAGTATAATAAATTTGCAGCATCAACATAGGTAAAATATCTGGGCTCCATACCATGATATCACCTTTTATCCAGAAGGAAATGACATACCCTAGGGGCGCGACCCCTAAAAAACCTTGCCGCAACATTCCTGTTTAGACCATTACCGGATTATGAGGCTCGACGAAGTCTCGTCCACAAAGCTACGCTTTTTCACAAAGCCATGCTTTGACCAACAAATGATCAACAGCACTTCGTATGCCACATTACCAAATTGGGAATGTATCACTAGTAACCATCAACTACATAACCTCTGAGCTCGTACGTCTCAGAAAAGGGTGTTAAGCTAAGAGAATAAATTCTCCGCCACCAACAGAAATGTATTTGATAGAAACCAGCTTTACATCTCAAAGTGTAACGTCAGACACACATCCATACAAGTCCGTTCCGGGATTGAACAGAACCGAAGGCACTTCCAAAGAAGCCCTTACAATCCGGGTATTCACTAATCACGTCCGGACTTCCCATCACAAGAAGAGTGATATAAATCTCTATACCGGAGCAACTCGGTGCAGAGACATTCGACAGATTGTCCTTTCATTTTCGAAAATACCCGGTCTTCAACACCGGTCTTCAAATAATGTCCATTCACCACGTATCACTATTCGGAATGGGTTATATGACACAATGGTCTTTTCCTGGCTAACCCGAATAGTGAGCACAATATTTAAAACCTATGGATATAGGGATTTCAATTAAGTCACAACTTATTACCCAAATCCTTTCCTTTAAATGGTTTAAACAAATTACCATTTTAAATCTTTAGACAAAAAGATTTACTTCACAAAGTTTACCTAGTTTCACAAAGATTCATTCACAGATTTCCAAATCAATTTCCATTTCAATTGGATTAACCCATTAAATCTTTAAATCAAGATTTAATTTATAGCTTTCAAAACTATTCACAATTCAAGCCTTTTATAATATAAAAGATACACCTTTTAAAATCTTCTTTGATTTCAAAATAAAGCTTAATCATCGTCACAAAGGTTAATTCATAGTTTTCCAAACTATTTACAATTTCATTTCAACTTGAAATGTTTCGATACAAATTGGAAATCTTTTCACTTTATGAAAGCTATTATTATTTGAAAACGGATAGTTTTCGTTTTGGGAAAAACTGGTTACAATTATACAGTTTAAAGCCATTCAAGTATAAAACTTGAATTTAAATTTAAATTTCCAAAACCATATTTTAAATGGTTAAAAACCCATATAAACACCTTTTATAATTTATACAATCTTTTAGACCGTAATTCCCAATTCATTGAATTCAATTTCAAAATATTGAATTCAAATTTTAAATCAAATGATTTAAATTTCCATTTTATTAAGTTATTTAAAATAACTCTTATTTTTTAAACTCATTTTCAAAAGCTTCCAATTCCAATTCCAAAACTATTTTGGATTCAAAAATTCAATTTTCAAAATTGATAAAAAATCTGTGACTTAACCGATTTCCACGTGAAATCCACATTTTTGTGTGTATTGTGTAGTCCACGGGTTTAACACAATAGTGCAACAACATTCAACCATCACAGATCAAATATAACAATATAATTTGATAAGCGGTATAACTATAACGCTTATCTTTCATTCACAGATCATAGATATATATATATATATCATAGATAAACAAATTACAGATCACAACACAAATCAGGATATATCACAAAGCATCACATATCCTTATAAATTTCCAATGAATTTACAAAGTCATTTCCTTTTTAAAATAAATTTCTTTATCTCTTCAAATCTATTTAAAAATCCAAATTTTAAATAAATTTTCCAACTTATAAATAATATTACCCGAAATCCATTTATTAAGGCTTTTTCCCAAAATTTGGAATTTAATTCAATATAGTCCAAAAATAAACTTTTATCTTTTTAAAACTCCTTTTAAATTTATCCAATTCTCAAAAATAAATTTTCACAACAAATTTTCAAATTGAATTTCAAAAATCCAATTTTATTTATTTCTGGTATCCAATGATACCAAAAATATATTCGGCTAAATTATAGCCTTCAACAATTCCAATTCACAAATATAATCACACAGAGATTATAAATAATCAACACACAACGTATGAAACAAATTCAAATGTTTGAGGAATCCAGTTGGATCCCTCCAACCTGTTTCCCTGCATCCACAGATGTTAGCACAATACCAATTCCACTTCGAAGTGGAATATCGCGGTATATGGGATTTATAAATATTATCCGCTATTATGCGGCGCAATAGGGTCTCATCCACTATATAATGCGGGAAATCAACTCCAAATACATATATAATACCAATTCCACTTCACGGTGGAATTATCGCGGTATATGTTTTTAATAAATAACCTCCGCTTAATATACGGCGTATAGGGTCTATTTCAGCACAATAGATAACAATCATCATTCAATCACACAATCAAGCAATTTTAAATCTAACTATTTAAAATTTAAATCGAAACAAATATTCGATTGAGTGAGGAGTTCTCACCTTTGCTTTCAATAACGGTTGCAGTGTTTTATTTCGAATAAAATTAAACACGCATTTAATTTTACTCAAAATTTTCACTAGCTCCAAACAGTTCCAATCCAGCTTCATTGCGTAGTGCTCGACAAAACAAACCCGACGCAATTCGTTCGTCGAATTCCGACCTCGTATCAAAAAGTTACAGTATTTTAAAGTTTGAACGAATTTATAATATAATAATTTACAATTTTCATTTTAATTTCAGACCCTACACAATCTGGCCGTCCAATTCTCTGCCCCAGATCTGGGCCGTTCCTATTCTTCTTCCTCCATCACGCTATTGCTCTAGGAAATCACGTTCAAACAAAGAAACCCATTGCCGCCTCTAAACCCTAATTGCCCCGGCCTCCTCGTCCACTTCCACGACGATCAGCTAGCGCCGTTTGAAAGCTCGTCTCGTGCTCCACCACCACCATGAACATTGATGAACTCGGCCCTCCCCTTTCATTGAAATGCGTGCGCAAACGCAGCCAAACATGAGCAATTTTCTTCCTCTACGTCCCGTCGATCACGATCATCACCATATAGATTTGAAGCTCTCATCGCCCTCTATAATTTGTTAGTTGAACATTTCGCGTAATTGTTTACGGATTGGAAGCAATTGAGGGAAGAAGTTGGTGATTTTCTGGCCATAGAAATTATTAGGGCCGGCTGGAAACCCTTGTTTGGTTTTGTTTGCAAATGAAGAAAACTAGGTCCTTTTATAGAAAATTTCTCAAAACACTATTCATCGAAAATTTTCCGAACTCCAAACGAAGCGTGCCGGCTGGCGTTTCTAAGGTTTTACCCGCGTTTTGGACACAATGGAATGTGTTTTGGGAGCTAATTCGGTCATATGTATGAGTTACGGAAATAAACGATCAGATTTAAATCAAATCGATTTAAAACGATTTCGATGCGTTTTGGCTTGCCCCGGACAAACGACAACTCCGATTGCTATGAAAATTGAAATCTTACAATAATATAACATTACGGATCCAATGAAATTGGTTTCATTAAAATCCGAGACTGTTTGAAAAATGACTATTTTCACTAGTCAATTAAATATTAAAATATTCAATTTTCCCAATTTAACTTTTAATTCAATTTTAAAAGTTCTATAACATCAATATAACTTCAATATGATTTAATATAACTTTATAAATCAGTTTTAATCATATTAAACACAATTTCCAATTATTTCTGGAATTTCAAATATTAAATTGTCGATTTAATTATCCAATTAAATCTATATATTCGAAATTTTATTTATTCGACTTATAAATCTTACTTGTTAATATTTAAAATCAATTAAATATACGAATTTCAAATGGCGGAAATTCTGGGTCGTTACAGACTTCCCCCCTAAAAGAATTTCGTCCTCGAAATTGCAAAGTAAGAAAAATGCCCAAATTCATTAACTTTTCAAACAATTCTTTCAAATTAGATTTTAAAATCAGTTAGGTGTACAACTTCCCCAAAATCCAATAGTTAAACACTTTCAAAATCTTTACTAATTTTTTTCTCAAATCTATACTTAGTTATACTTTTCAAAACAAACTATATCGTTTAACTTTTAACTCCAAATCCAAAATTTAGTTTTCACAAATTTTCCAAAATTTCCCGAAAATTTTCTAACGCCTTAAATTTTCAGAAAAATTCATCGTAGCCTCCTTTGCACGGTTCGATCGTAGTAAGATCACAATAGACATAAATATATATACATCGGCCCATACGGTCGAAAAAGTAGAAAAACAGTTCATATTTCCTATTTTTTATTGCGTAGGCGTACTTTTTAGCATTTTTAAGCAAAGCAGTATTTATTAAGCATTTTAGTGCAAAGCAACCAGCCAACGGCAGCCACGGCACCTGTACTTACTCAATTTAAACATGTAAGTGACATATATATAAAGTTATTAACAATTTACTCTTTTAAACAACTACGACATATGCATATTAAAAGAAATGCATACTAAACAAGGTTTAAAAGCAACTTAAATAATTTCGACATCACTTGTAATTGTTTACAACCAATTCATATACAACAACATTCAATTATTCATTTTCAATTAGTTTACATTCACTAATTTAAATTCAAGTTGGTTCACTTCCAATTCAAATCAATTTCTATTTAAATTTACTTCACTTTCAATTTAAATCCCATCACAAAGCTTTCAATTTTTTTATCAATTCAATTTCATTAATACTTAATGAATTATATACAATCAACCAACAATCATATAACAACCAATGTATATTCAACACAACCAAATTATTCAATTTACTTTACTTTACATTCAATTTGGTTCAACACATTTAATTCCAATTTGTTTAATATTAAATTGACTTTCATTGAATTTCCAATTTCCAACTTATTAGCTTTAATGAATTAACACTTACATCCATTATTCCATATCAATTCATTCACATTCGATTGATTAACATTCAATCCATTTATTATTTCAATTGCTAATTCATTATACAAATAAAGTTGAATTTCATTTATAAATCTCAAGTTCATATTCTTAATGACTTCATTTCATTAATTCATTTTGATACTAAAATCAATTTCATACAACATTACGTAAGTTATATTCCAATTAAACATCATTTGTTTAACTTAACTTAAATTTCCACTTATAAATCCAATTCAGATTCCAATTCTAAAGTAAATTCTCTTTAACTTTACCAAAGCTGAATTTATTATCTCCTATTATAAGTTCAAAACTCATTTCTACTTATATTCATCAATTACCACTTGAATTTTAATTTCAAATTTGTTTATCACAACAACACTTCAATTTTCAATTTATTATGGTAGCAAATCCATCACACAGAAACTCGAAAATGATACTGTTGATGCTGCAGTCATCACCCTTATTATTTTCCAGCAAACAGTAGTAAATCCAGTGCTTTTTGTTCTTTTAAAATTTCCTTTTATTTATAAATCAGATTTATAAATCTTTTTTCTCATATAATTTCACTATTTAACTTTACTTATACAAGATTATTTCACAATTGCAAATCATATTAATTATAATTCCATACTTAATAATTCATTTGCTTATATACTTCATTCTTTTACAATTGTTGTTTTTATTTAATTTATTCAAACAACTTTTATTAACTCATATATATTCTTACATTTTCAACAACCAAACAATTCAATTTTATATACGCTTTAATAATTCTGAAAAAATTATTTCCTTTATATGTAAAATATAATCAAGGTAAAATTGTTTCATTTACCCAATTTAAAATGATACTGTGTAGGTTCATCTTGTTTAAGAGTTTAGAAACCCCTATCGACTACAGTTAGCTAGACTACACCGACCAGAATCTATAAAAAATCAACCGATAAGTCAACACAATACAAAAAAATTTTCATATTCACTAACAAATACGCGCTCATATCTATTATTACACTCACACTCATTCTTGAGTACTACTGACTCTATCTCTAATGAGTAACACCCAACAGAGCTAAGTTTATCGCTTAACCATATGCTCTGATACTACATGTAACGTCTCCGGATTTTTCGACTTCCGAAAGTCGACATTAATACGTCCACTGTATCAACTGCCGAGCAATCGAATGCCGGAAAACTGAATTGTTATGATTAAAAGAAGGGGTAGAAGAAGACAGAAAGAAAGAAAGAAGAAACAACAGAAACAATATCAGAATCTCACATATCGCAACGGAACAACATATAATAGATCAATGAATAATCTTTAAATCAAAGAACTATATCATTTTATACATTACATCACATCATCATAGTCAATTTACAACACAATACATCAATGGACAGTTATACAAACTTGTCCTCATATAGAATACACAGTGGAATAAATAATATCATATACAAGTGATACGTCTCGTCATCCGGCTCGCCACTTGAGCTCCACAGCATTTCCTGAATCCAGAATGACCTGATAACCTAACTCTAGACTGCCCGTGTGGAAAATGATGGGCACCCAGAGTTTAGGAAATGAACAATAAACTCCAGGTCAGTCATGGTGACTGGTGTGAGAACTTAAACTAGTTATTATCTTTAAAACAACAACAAAGGAAGTAAAAGACATTCGCAATGCTTTTGGAAAATGAAACTACCATAAGACCTCTCGCCACACACACAATGCAAACGCAGAATTGGAGGAGATTTCTTCTTATGATAGCCAAACATGCTTACTACGCAAAATCATTGGATATTATTACTAGTGCATAGTGCAAAAAACATTTCGAAAGTATAATATTAATCTTTAGCCAACATACAACCATTATTGTATGCCTACTATAGCTACCATCTAAATAATGGTAACCACCATAAGTAAATGGCAGGTTCTACAACTAAAACCGTACAAGGTTCGTATTGTTTCTTTGGATTTCCAACAAATGGTCAGGCAAAGGAACTTCCTTACACCGAAATGGAAACGCCTCTGGAAAGACGCCCTGAGAGTCAACCTGCTCTCTGCAAACACAAGGCCGACGCTACCTCATGCTGTATAGCTGTAACTAGGTAGCTAACACACGAGCTATGCCATCCCCCGGTCGTTACCGACCTTTATCCGAGGATCCTCAACCACAAAGCAACAACCACAAAGTATAATAAATTTGTAGCATCAACATAGGTAAAATATCTAGGCTCCATACCATGATATCACCTTTTATCTAGAAGGAAATGACATACCCTAGGGGCGCGACCCCTAAAAAACTTTGCCGCAACATTCCTGTTTCGACCATTACCGGGTTGTGAGGCTCGACGAAGTCTCGTCCACAAAGCCACGCTTTTTCACAAAGCCACGCTTTTTCACAAAGCCACGCTTTTTCACAAAGCCACGCTTTTTCACAAAGCCACGCTTTGATCAACAAATGATCAACAACACTTCGTATGCCACATTACCAAATTGGAAATGTATCACTAGTAACCATCAACTACATAACCTCTAAGCTCGTACGTCTCAGAGAAGGGTGTTAAGCTAAGAGAATAAATTCTCCGCCACCAACAGAAATGTATTTGATAGAAACCGACTTTACATCTCAAAGTGTAATGTCAGACACACATCCATACAAGTCCGTTCTGGGATTGAACAGAACCGAAGGCACTTCCAAAGAAGCCCTTGCAATCCGGGTATTCACTAATCACGTCCGGACTTCCCATCACAAGAAGAGTGATATAAATCTCTATACCGGAGCAACTCGGTGCAGAGACATTCGACAGGTTGTCCTTTCATTTTCAAAAATACCCGGTCTTCAACACCGGTCTTCAAATAATGTCCATTCACGACGTATCACTATTCGGAATTGGTTATATGACACAACGGTCTTTTCCTGGCTAACCCAAATAGTGAGCACAATATTTAAAACCTATGGATATAGGGATTTCAATTAAGTCACAACTAATTACCCAAATCCTTTCCTTTAAATGGTTTAAACAAATTACCATTTTAAATCTTTAGACAAAACGATTTACTTCACAAAGTTTACCCAGTTTCACAAAGATTCATTCACAGATTTCCAAATCAATTTCCATTTCAATTGGATTAACCCATTAAATCTTTAAATCAAGATTTAATTTATAGCTTTCAAAACTATTCACAATTTAAGTCTTTTATAATATAAAAGATACACCTTTTAAAATCTTCTTTGATTTCAAAATAATGCTTAATCATCGTCACAAAGGTTAATTCATAGTTTTCCAAACTATTTACAATTTCATTTCAACTTGAAATGTTTCGATACAAATTGGAAATCTTTTCACTTTATGAAAGCTATTATTATTTGAAAACTGATAGTTTTCGTTCTGGGAAAAACTGGTTACAATTATACAGTTTAAAGCCATCTAAGTATAAAACTTGAATTTAAATTTAAATTTCCAAACCATATTTTAAATGGTTAAAAACCCATATAAACACCTTTTATAATTTATACTATCTTTTAGACCATAATTCCCAATTCATTGAATTCAATTTCAAAATATTGAATTCAAATTTTGAATCAAATGATTTAAATTTCCATTTTATTAAGTTATTTAAAATAACTCTTATTTTTGAAACTCATTTTCAAAAGCTTCCAATTCCAATTCCAAAACTATTTTGGATTCAAAAATTCAATTTTCAAAATTGATAAAAAATCTGTGACTTAACCGATTTCCACGTGAAATCCACATTTGTGTGTGTATTGTGTAGTCCATAGGTTTAACACAATAGTGCAACAACATTCAACCATCACAGATCAAATATAACAATATAATTTGATAAGCGGTATAACTATAACGCTTATCTTTAATTCACAGATCATAGACATATATATATATATATATATATATATATCACAGATAAACAAATTACATATCACAACACAAATCAGGATATATCACAAAGCATTACATATCCTTATAAATTTCCAATGAATTTACAAAATCATTTCCTTTTTAAAATAAATTTCTTTATCTCTTCAAATCTATTTAAAAATCCAAATTTTAAATAAATTTTCCAACTTATAAATAATATTACCCGAAATCCATTTATTAAGGCTTTTTCCCAAAATTTGGAATTTAATTCAATATAGTCCAAAAATAAACTTTTATCTTTTTAAAACTCCTTTTAAATTTATCCAATTCTCAAAAATAAATTTTCACAATAAATTTTCAACTTGAATTTCAAAAATCCAATTTTATTTATTTCTGGTATCCAACGATACCAAAAATATATTCGGCCAAATTATAGCCTTCAACCATTCCAATTCATAAATATAATCACACGGAGATTATAAATAATCAACACTCAATATATGAAACAAATTCAAATGTTTGAGGAATCCAGTTGGATCCCTCCAACCTGTTTCCCCGCATCCACAGATGTTAGCACAATACCAATTCCACTTCGAAGTGGAATATCGCGGTATATGGGATTTATAAATATTATCCGCTATTATGCGGCGCAATAGGATCTCATCCTCTATATAATGCGGGAAATCAACTCCAAATACATATATAATACCAATTCCACTTCACGGTGGAATTATCGCGGTATATGTTTTTAATAAATAACATCCGCTTAATATACGGCGTATAGGGTCTATTTCAGCACAATGGATAACAATCATCATTCAATCACACAATCAAGTAATTTTAAATCTAACTATTTAAAATTTAAATCGAAACAAATATTCGATTGAGTGAGGAGTTCTCACATTTGCTTTCAATAACGGTTGCAGTGTTTTATTTCGAATAAAATTAAACACGCGTTTAATTTTACTCAAAATTTTCACTAGCTCTAAACAATTCCAATCCAGCTTCATTGCGTAGTGCTCGACAAAACGAACCCGACGCAATTTGTTTCATCGAATTCCGACCTCATATCAAAAAGTTACAGTATTTTAAAGTTTGAACGAATTTATAATATAATAATTTACCATTTTCATATTAATTTCAAACCCTACACAATCTGGCCGTCCAATTCTCTACCCCAGATCTGGGCCGTTCCTATTCTTCTTCCTCCATCACGCTATTGCTCCAGGAAATCACGTTCAAACAAAGAAACCCATTGCTGCCTCTAAACCCTAATTGCCCCGACCTCCTCGTCCACTTCCACGACGATCAGCTAGCGCCGTTTGAAAGCTCGTCCCATGCTCCACCACCACCATGAACATTGATGAACTCAGCCCTCCCCTTGCATTGAAATGCGTGCGCAAACGCAGCCAAACATGAACAATTTTCTTCCTCTACATCGCGTCGATCACGATCATCACCATATAGATTTGAAGCTCTCATCGCCCTCTATATTTTGTTAGTTGAACATTTCGCGTAATTGTTTACGGATTGGAAGCAACTGAGGGAAGAAGTTGGTGATTTTCTGGCCATAGAAATTATTAGGGCCGCCTGGAAACCCTTGTTTGGTTTTGTTTGCAAATGAAGAAAACTAGGTCCTTTTATAGAAAATTTCTCGAAACACTATTCATCGAAAATTTTCCGAACTCCAAACGAAGCGTGCCGGCTGGCGTTTCTAAGATTTTACCCATGTTCCGGACACAATGGAACGTGTTTCAAGAGCTAATTCGGTCATATGTACGAGTTACGGAAATAAACGATCAGATTTAAATCAAATCGATTTAAAACGATTTCGATGCGTTTTGGCTTGCCCCGGACAAACGATAACTCTGATTGCTACGAAAATTGAAATCTTACAATAATATAACATTACAGATCCGATGAAACTAGTTTCGTCGAAATCCGAGACTGTTTGAAAAATGACTATTTTCACTAGTCAATTAAATATTAAAATATTCAATTTTCATAATTTAACTTTTAATTAAATTTTAAAAGTTCTATAACATCATTATAACTTCAATATGATTTAATATAACTTTATAAATCATTTTTAATCACATTAAACCCAATTTCCAATTATTTCTGGAATTTCAAATATTAAATTGTCGATTTAATTATCCAATTAAATCTCTATATTCGAAATTTTATTTATTCGATTTACAAATCTTACTTGTTAATATTTAAAATCAATTAAATATACGAATTTCAAATGATGGAAATTCTGGGTCGTTACAGTTAGTCAATCTGTCCACTATAACCCAGATACTCTCATTTCCTCTATTCGTCCTTGGCAATCCGTCTATGAAATCCATTAAGATAGAATCATATTTGCAAACTGGAACATCAAAAGGCTAAAGTAATCCACTCAGTTTCTGATGCTCGACCTTTACCTGTTGACAGTTCAAACGTTGGTTCACCCGTAGGCCTACATCTCCCTTTATACCTTCCCAGATGAAACTCATTTTCATGTCCTGATACATCTTACTTCCTCCCAGATGAATAATGAACTTCGAACGATGGCATTCTCTAAGAATTTTCTTCCTAATGTTTCCCACACTCGAAACACATAGTCCTCCTTTCTTCCTCAACCATCCATTCTGGTCAAGACTCAAATCTTTTAAGTCATTGCTCTCTATTCCACTCCTTAACCTTCTTATTCGCTTGGCTAATAATGGATCATCCCCTTTTTTAGAAGCAATCCTTTCGATCATCATCGGTCGAACTTCTAAACATGATAACATGGCGGTTTCTCGACTAGAACTAGCCTCGGATCTCCATTGTACTGTGCATGTAGTCAACGCTTCTAAATCTTTCTACTTAAATCTCATTTACAATACTACATTCTGATGTTTTCTGCTAAATGCATCTGCAACCTTATTTCTTTTTCTCGGTGTGTACTCAATACCAAAGTCATATGCTGCTATGAACTCTAACCATATCTGCTATCTCATATTCAACTCCTTCTAAGAGAATAAGTATCTTAGTGACTTATAATCCGTAAACAACTTGAATCTTTGCCCCAAAAGGTAATTTCTCCACTCCTTCAATGCAAAAATTATCGCAGCTAATTCCAAATCATGTGTTGGATATCTAACTTCATGCAGTATGAGCTATCGAGAAGCATAGGCAATCACTTTACCCCTCTGCATTAGCATAGTTCCTAATCATGTTCCATATGCATCCATGTATACCACTAAGTCCTGATTCCCCTCTGGAACAACTAACACAGGTGCATTAGTCAATAATTGTTTCAGTTTCTAGAATGCGTCCTCACACTCATCAATCCAAACAAACTTCACATCTTTCTGAGTTAGCTTAGTCATCGGTGCTGCTATCCACGAGAAATCCTTATTGAATCTTCGATAATATCTTACTAATCCAAGAAAACTCTTTATCTCAGTCACAGTCTCGGGTCTCTTCCGATTATTCACTATCTTAGCCGGATCTACTGACAACCTTTTCTCCGAGACTACATGACCAGGAAACTTTACTTCCTTCTTCCAAAAATGACACTTTAAAAATTTTGCTTTCAACTATGTTGCCTCAGTGTCTCAAGCTCTATCCAAAGTTAAACTTCATGATCTCTTTCACCCTTAGAATATACCAATATGTTGTCTATGAATACTAATACAAACTTGCCTAGATGCTCTCGGAAGATTCTTTTCATTAAGTCCACGAAGAATGCTGGGGCATTGGTTAGTCAGAACGGCATCACTAACCATTTGTATGATCCATATCTTGTCCTAAACGCCGTTAAAGGAATACTTTCCTCTACTACTCTAAGTTGATGGAACCCTATAGCCAAATCCAATTGAGAGAATACTTTGGCTCCAATCAACTAATTGAACAAATCGTCAATCCAAGGTAACATATATCGGTTCTTTATCGTCTTCTCATTCAGCTTATGGAAATGATACACAACCTTAACGATCCGTCCGGCTTCCTTGCAAACATTGCGGCTACTTCCCAAGGCGAACTACTTGGTCAGATAAAATTCTTACTTTCTAAATCCACTAACTGCACCTTTAACTCCTTCCTCTCGGTAGGTGTCATTCCACTTGGCGGTCTACTCACATGTTCAGCTCGTGGTACTAAGTCTACCCAAAACTCAATGGCTCATTTCGACGATAGTCCTATCACAAGATCAATGATATCTGTGAATTCTCTAGCAACGAAAACTTGATTCAACTCGTCTTCTTCGTCCAAAATGCCCAACAGAATGCAAGAATCTAAATTCGGGTTTTCTACAGTGTATATAATCCAATCATTACAACTACTATGTCAAAGTGATATCTTCATATCATGGAAAAATATCCTTGCATCGTACTTACTTAACCAATCCATACCCAAAATAATTCTAAAACCTACAGAATCAAACAAATGCAAACTGCAAGCAAATATATGACCTAACAATTCAAGCTCTAAGTGGTCACATATCATCCTAAGAGTCGCAGCCCTTAAAGATGTAACTAGGTATGAGGGTTCTAGGTTAAGCTTATCTACCAAACAATGAGATATAGAAGAATGCTATGCACCGGTATCAAATATAACTCTAACTAACATATTATGAATTAAAAGCTTATCTACCAAACAATGAGATATAGAAGAATGCTATGCACCGGTATCAAATATAACTCTAACTAACATATTATGAATTAAAAGCGTACCTCCCAACACAGCTTTTCTTTTCTCCTCTGCTATTGGTTTTGAGGTAGCTGGTTCCAATGCAAACACTTTGCCCTTTTCACCCTTGGCTGGTTCCTTGTACTGGTTCTTATAATTTCCAATCTGATCACAATTGAAGCATTTGATATTCTTCTTCTTGGTCACTTCCATCTCCTGAATGGCATTCATTAACGTAATGCCCTTTCTTATCACACTTGTAGCAGATAACTTTTGTCTTTCCTTTCTTGGGAGCTCCACTCTTCTAAGCTCCCTTCTTGTGGAAAAACTTTCTCTTTTGGTTCTTCCCACCTTGAGTTTCCACTGGTTTGTTACCATTAAAGAAAGTGAGCATCTCCTCATTCCTCAAAACCATCTCAACAACAACATCGCATAGATCCCTAATATGTAGCAAAGTTGCTTTAGCAAGCTCGAGTCTCAATCCGTGGATGAACTTCTCATTTCTTTTAATAACCATATCAACAGTAGCATATCAGTATCTCGATAATTCCTTAAATCTGGTAACGTACTCAAGCACTGTCACGTCTCTCTGCACCGACTCATCAAACTTCCTGAGCAAAGTTGACTTGGCGATCTTTGACATGAATATTTCCTCAAACCTCCTTCTGAATTCTGTCCAAGTCATGGCCTCTTCAACTACTCCCACAGTAACACTATTCCACTAGTACAATGCTACTCCTTGCAACTGCCTGGATTCAATCTTCTTTTCTGCTCATCATTAAATCCTAAATCAACAAAAATCCTTTTGCAACGAATCAACCAATTTTCCACTTCAATTGCATCCTCAGTCCCGATAAACGGCTTCCCGCCAAGCCTAGCATACTCTCTGCTCAATACTGCATAGTTATGGAGTATAGGAGCTCCTGATTTCCTTCTCCAACATTTCCTCCAACTAATCCTACAACAACTACAGCTTGCATCATGTTGACGAAGAACTGATACATAGCTCCCATATCAACTTGCAATGCTCTAACACTTACATTAGCAGCTTGTGCATGACCTAGATTCCTTCGAGTATTCGGTCTGCCATTTCCATTAGTTGTGGTGCTTCACCAAGGTTAACTCTTCCATTCCTAGCATCCATATTTTACTCCTTTAAATCTACATTCGAACCTTTGTAAGATACGAAAGAATAGCCTAGGGGAGATGGGAAGATGGAGATAAAGCGTATGCTTATATATAACATACATATAAGTAGACAAGCACCATTGTCCAAGTGTTTAAGTGATTCGGGTTTGGTGTGAGAGGTCACGAGTTTGAAACTTGCGTAGCGTGATTCGAACGTTTATTAAAATGTGATATGTTATCCCAGTGACATGTTGTATATAAAGTACCATTTTAAAATATATATATATAAGTATGTTACTATAGCGTTATCCCATACCCCAATCTTTTCTTTAATTCCTTAGGATTATGTTTTTTCAAAATCATTTTGGGTTTAAAATTTCTTTTAAGTTTTCATAAACCTATGCTTTGATACCAAGTTGTAACATCCCCTATTTTAAGGCCCGAAGCTAACTGCTACAGATGCTACAGTCATCTATAGTATTAAATTCTGGTGGCAAAATATGGTAATGTTAATGGTATCCATAATATTAGAAGCACATGAATATGAAATAAAATCAACAAAGATTTCAAACTAGCTTTTCTGATTACATTTCAAATCAATATTTCATATTCAATTACACAATCCCAAAAAGATTCCCAGGTTTAGATAAAATAATTATTACAAAATATGCCAAGAGCAACATATGAAGATGCCCCTTTGGATGATCAGAGTACTAAATAGACATATCAGTCAATAAATACACCACATCGGAACAATAATGGATAGACTCCTAAATAGCTAATCCTTGCCTCCTACACGTCTTCAGAAGCTTTATTCATCACCTACTAAAACCTGAAATACCTTAAATCTCAATCTACTCAAATTAAATTTTGAGCAGCTAAAAATTTAAGGGGAAAACATAAACTTCGAGTCTAATATAAAGCCCAGTGTGAATAATTCTATTACATCTTGGTTTATTGATATTAAGTGAGAGCTCACCGCTTAGCGGAATAGGTTTCCCCTCACTGATATCCTTTTAAAATCATATCTTTTACAAATCAAAATCCTACAATCAAACTAATTATAACAACAATAGCAAAAACATATATGCATATAAATTAGGTAATCAATAGACTATCCATCCGACATTATAGTTTTATCTGCCTGACTATTAACCACAAGCTGACTCGGACCTACCAGACATAATAAATATTCTATATTCTGTTAGACACAATATTGGACGGTCTGTCCTTAACTTACTTCTTCTAGGGCCAACTAATCCTAATGGTTTTGCGGGCTCACCAATAACCTATCTCTACTTTTTGTATTCGTTTCTGTGTGTAAGATCATTTTAGTCTTACCTGTGGCAAAGCCTTACACTTTGGAATTTTAGACTTATATTAGCTTGGGGCTACTAGCTAATGTATAGGGCGCGACCCCACACCAGTCCTATCTAGTTTTTTAACATCCGAGTCAAATACTTAGGGCTAACCACCCTATTCAATTTTCTTTGAAAACATTTCTTTCAAATTGATTTAACCCTTTTAAATCATAATTAAACATGGAAAAAAATATACTCTTTGCTTTAATCAAAATATCTATGTCATGACATATGCTTTACACAAAACAATGTTGATGAAAACCTAAAATCAATAGGGTTATCTATCCCTTTAAAATAAGTTAAATCCCTTTTTAACTTAGAAAACATTAGGCTATGAAGCCAAAACAATACCTTCAAAACCATTGTTTAAAACCTTAAACAGTCCCTTTTGAAATCATTGAAAGCACCCCTTTCGAAATCATTGAGTTCAATATTTAATAAAATATAGGGTCTAAGGGAACAGGGATGAAAGGGTCACTTTCGAAAGTATTGGTTTCAAGTAAAAGAATTAGAGGAGTGGGTAGCTTCAAAACTATCCTTTTGAAACTATTGTCATCGAAACTATTAGTAAAAGCGGCTATGTCAATCATTTCGAAAATACTAGTGGAAGGCGGCTTCAATATTAGTGGAAGGCACAAAGATGAAAGTCTCCCCATTTGCATGCATTTGTAAAATGCGTCCTCTAACTAAGGCGAAAGTATTGATACGGCAGCTAAGTTAACAAAGGGGTTCAAAGCGGCAACCCTTTCGAAACACTCTTTTAAATAAAGGCATGTCTATAGGTTCGCAAGCTTTGAAAGACAACTTCACCCCTTCGAATGCATGCCTTCCGCACCATCCTACCTTCCGCCTATCTCCAACACACTACATACTAATGAATTGATACCATTGGTTCTGAATGGGTACGGAAGGGTTTTTGTGCGGGTGTATGATGTCAGAAGCTAGCAAGGGTAGTGTCGAAGATGTAATTTTAATCAAAACTGCATTTTTAACCTTTTAAAGAAATTCCTTTTTATCTACCACTAATATTTGTTGAAATCTTGTTGGTTTAGAAAACTTTATCAATTCCTTTTTGTAGAATTTACTACTGAAATCAAATTTGGATTATTTAAAACAATTTAACACTTAAGCCCTTCTCAATAATAAAACGTTTAAAACATTTAAGTCCTCTAACTTAAATAATTTATTAACCATAAAAAACTTAAGAAAAATTCCCAAAATCACAATAATTCACATTTAATATGTTTTCTAACATATATAAATTTTAGACCCCAAAACATTATTTAATAATCTTAAATAATTTAACCTGAAAATAACTATTTTCTCTCATAGAAAATTCATAATAAATCCATAATTACATAGAAAATTATGAAACTTGAAACCCACTTCTAAAATAATGATTCTCATATTATATCAAAATCTCAAATCAATCAGATGTTATATGAATGGTTTTCTAATTAAAACATAACACAGTAAAATCATATCTATCTATTACTTAAATAGGAAAAGAGAAACCAGATCATTTATACGATGACATGTGTACTTTTTTAAATTAGGGTATTTTGAAAATTATATCACTATTAGTTGGCAAATGATGTTTTTTCCTCAAACCGTTAATTTGAATCCCAAAACTGTATTCCTTTTTGTACTCCCCACTTCTTTCTCTACGCTCTACAAACCCTACTACCATGGATTTCTTTCTTTTTTTATAATCTAATCATACCCTAAAAACCATCCATATTGGAGATGTTATATGGTTAGTGAAATCACGAAGTCGAATTGCTGATTTACTCAAATTAGGTCAGTAATTTGTTGAGATTTATTGTTCGAATTGGGGATTTTTATATATTTGAACACATAGTTGTTAGGATTTGCAGTAAAACTTGAGTTGATTATTTGTTATTATAACTCGATGCTTCATCCCTTTTATTTATTTCAATAAACTGCTTTTAGGTCACTAATTTGTTAATCGTTTTCACTAGAATTAGGTATTATGCATAATTGACCACACAATCGGTAGGTTGAGTCATAAAACTGATTTGATGATTTGATGCTCCTACTATATGGTACATATAGCCTTTTTTGCTACGTACCCTTTTTTAATAAAATTTGATGAAGGTGGATAAATCTTAAAATTTGGCAGTAACTGTTTGTTTTGCCTGAAATGTATTTAGTATATAATCTGGTAAATGCATGTAGTTCTATTTTTGAAACTGGTTGTTTAGAATCATTAATAATTATCGTTTTACTCATTAACTCTCAAAATGTCTTTGCATATGCTTTTTGAAGGTTTCACTATCATGAAATTCTATGTTCTTTTAAATCACAATCAGAGCTACAACTAATTTTGTTTTTTTTACTTCTGTAACATTTCCCAAGTAAAGCCAACTACACTACATTCACACTAATTGTATTACGCATGTTTGTGGAGTTGGTATCATGTTGGCTTGGCATTATTTGTTAACCGTGTATCAAAAAATTAATTCATCTCTAGCTGATTATAGGTTCCATATAAGTCACACTTTTTTAGAACTTCCAAAATTGAGCACTTGAATTTTAATTAGTTTACGTGTTTCATTGGTAAATATAAAGTGATTATCTGTTGTACCTATTGCCTCCTATATGACATTTTTCCTCAATCTCGCAATTGTCGATAAAAATGAAACTTTACATGTTTGGGTTTGCTTTTCCACGTAGGACAATTGTCTATTGTAGCCTTAAATTATAGCCTTGAAGAAAATTTGATATGGATGTCACGTGTCTCATAACTCTATTCTTGAACATTTATTTTCGTCTGTTATTATAATTTGGGTGTTTCAATTGGTCAACTTTGGTTATTTAAATCCTTTACTTTTGACAACTGTTTACATACTTTATGAATGTTTATATTCGACTCACATGAGGCTTATAGTTAACGTATTGTTCATTAGATTTTGTGTATTCGAATTGTAATTACTTTTGATGTTATCAATTAATGTGAGAGCACTATCTGTTAAAATATACATGTATTTATTACCGCCTTCTTATTGAACCAAATAATTACTACCATATATTATGCTGTAATTAGCTTGATAAAATTAGATACTAAAAATTTCAAGAATTCTTCAAACTTTTTGATTTAGAATGTATATTGTATGCCTTTCATATGTTTATTTAATATATGTGTTGTGAATCTCATGTAGAATATAATTGCGTATCCATTGACATTCCAAAGTCACTTATTAATAGCTATTTGACTACTGGTTCTTATTTTCATCTTAACACATTCCCACATACAATGTATTGTTTGGTTGATTTTTCTCACTTTAATATATTTATTCATTATTATGTCCAATTTATATAATTAAAATATCTACCTAGAACATTCAAAGTAGGCAATTTCGATTAGAATTTTGGAAATGATTTTCCACCTATAATCTCTCAATTACATGAAGTGAATATGATCATGTATATAATATTAAATACAGTTGAAAGAAAACAAAGTGATTTTTCACCAATTTGACTTTTTTTCAATTACCTTAAAAATACAATCAGTTCTACAAATGAAGGGAGCAAGCAAATTTAATAGCGAACTATTTGTTTTGGCTACCAAAATGATTTGTATCTTGGTTCTGTAGATAATAATTGCAACCTTAGTCTTATTAAAATGAAAGTTCATAATTTACTTTTTTACATATGAACTTTGTACATGTTTGATTTCATAATAACGAAGTAGAAACACATCCTATTTAGTTCCATATATACACTAACTATTTTGGGATTCTTATACTTTTGACGTAGCTTTTATTTAGGTTTATAACTGGAAACACTCAAACGTATACAATATAAAAGAAATTATTCATGAACAAATGTTCATAACCATGTTGAGTATGTGGCATTTATACCCATTATATTCAGTTGTTGGAGTTCAAAAATATTTATTTATGGTTATGTACTTTCATAAAAAGTATGCATTATTTGAATTTAGTTCATTATATGAATCTTATCCTTACTTATGTCATCAATCCAAGATTGCTTTGGTGAACACAGCATAACTCATCAACCATTCATCTAAATAGCTATGTTTTTTTTTTTTAGGGTAGCATAATTCTAGAAATTTCACTAATTCCATGTTCTAATTTTACGTACCAAGCAAAAAATGATTCATTTTAGGAAAATAGGCTAATTAATTGTGTCAATAAATATGTAGAAGAGGAAATTATTCCTAATAGGCTAGAGGAATATGTATGTTTCATGGACTAAGTTGTTCCTCTACGCAATTAGCAAGGTACTTCTACTCTTCATTTTTTGAATAATTAAGATGTGTGTTGCTTTGAATAGGTCAAGGTTAGTTAGGCCTTTTTTAGCAGTTGATAGGGATGTTAGTAGATGTATATTGATATCAGAAACCTCTACGACATTATAAATAAATAAGAGAAATAGCTAAATGAGAATTCAAATTTCAAAAACCTAAAATATTTTGTGAAGTTTTAAAAATGTGTCTATGATCGAACATATTTCTAATTAGACTTGATATGTTTCATCTTTTTTCAGTTTTTTCTTAGCTCATATGGATGATATAATTGATCGGTTCTTTAAAATGGAAGACTCTTATCATTGATAGAGCAGAAATGGTATCATTCACCTATTGTATGCTCAGATTAATGTGACTTCCTTTTACTCTTTCGCTAGCTATTTCTCTATCATTTAATGTTATCCAATTTTTTGATTGAAGTAACCCCTATTGCCTACAGTATGAAAAAGTTATCATTAAAAGAATATATGCAAGGGCAATCTATGTTTTGTTACTATAAATTAAAATGTGATTTATATGTCTTAAATTTATATGATATGAATTGAATATTGGATGAAGGCAATGAATACATCATAAAAAAGGTCAAGTGGCTAAATTTTTAATCACATATGTGAATATAAATACAAATCAAAATTTAATGAAATATTAATATCAAGGGTATTTTTGTCAGTGAAGTACTTTCTTTACAAAATAGAAGATTATCAACATTATTTGTATGAAAATGTATACATACATAACATATGCTTAAAATTAAAAAGTCAAGTGCTTTATGAATAACTCATGTCAAATAACCATTTATTTAAGTGCTTGGCTAAAGAACTTGAATCATCAATATTGATACTTAAATATAATTTTGATGAACATTACTATGTATAATTAGTAGTACATAATAATTTCGACCTTTGAAAATAGTTTCACACTTATGGCCAAAATAGTTGGATAGTTTACAGAATATTATATGCTATTGATCAAAAGCCTATGCTAATAGTTTTAGATTCTATATACATAATTAATATGGTCAATAAACCAACAATGAATGATGGGTTTATGATGTACAAAACTAATGTTGGTTATTTATATTTTTAACCATATGGTCAGTATTGATTCCTTCCAAGCATAGTTTGATGTATAGAGGCGTGACTTTGTTGTTGGAAGAGCTGTCTTCTAAAGCAACAGATATAGAGTCGGATTGAGAAATACTAGAGGAAGCTTAGATATCAGGTACTGAGAAAAGTTTGTGCAAGAAAGCTGATGTAGCTGTTGCTTTTCCTATGATAGCAACCATGTTAGGAAAGTTCACAATAGTGAATTGATTATTGGTTAAATAAATATTTTATTTTAGACGTAGAATGTGCAAGTTTATGTCAGGCTCTTCTGTAAGAAGTTGTTGCTTGGATACAACAACAAGTTGCATCCTTTCTCTACTTCAGTGCAATTTTGTTTTCAGATTTAATGGAATACACAATTTAATTAAGATTTTTTTTCACGTATACATCTTGGTTTGAGGATTGTAAATCATTGGCAACTATTTCTAAATTATATTTATTTAATTGAGTTTTGAGTTGTAAGTTATTGTTGGAAAAAATAAAGGAATTTGGAAAATGCTCATTTATTCATTTGTAGGCTGAGCACATACATACCAGGCCGAGAACAATATCTCAGCAGTAGTGCTTTTTATTCAAGTATATGAAAATTTCTGGGTAATCAGTTTAGAATATTTGGTTATTAGATCTGGAGTGTTTAATGAGTTTGTGTTAAGTACTAGGTACTGTTATTTTTGATATAAATATTGTCTATAAATTTAGTGTACCTATGTTACTGCTTCTAACTTAAGTCCTAATACAAATAGCTTTATCCTTTTGTAAGTTAATAAATTTTCGTAGATAGACATACATAAGTTGCACATCTCTTTTATAGAGCAAATTATAGATTCATACATTGGAGCCATATTACATTTCTATAGAGAATTTACAGCAAAATTTTTTTGCAAGTGAATAAATGTAGTAGAAAACGACTAGATTAGCAGAAAAAAAGGGAAGAGATCGAAGCAATGTTTAAAGTTGGCATAAACACAATGTCAGATAAGATGTTACTGTAAATGTTGTTGTAGTTATTGTATTATTATACTAACCCAGCCATCAAAAATTTATTAATTTCTTCTTATAGTTGTAAATTTGAACCACTTTCTTGATATATTTAACTTACAGAAATTGTACTACAAACAATATTTGCAAATGCATAATAAGAGTAGTTTACAGAAATGGCAGGTAATCGTTGTATAATGCCATATACACAAAGAACTATATGAAAATGTATGCTTTTTATAGTCTTAATCATTATTTACATTGAATACAAATATAAATTTGGTACCAATGATCCATGTCCAAGTTATTCTACCTCAAGTTAGTAGAAGAAAGAAAGTGTGCAATCAAAGATCATATATTCATAGAACATCGTGCAATGCTACTTCACACTTTTGAATTATTGTCAGTCACTTGGAGAGGGGTCGAGACTACAAAATTTTCAGCAACCGTAAGAGGATGGAGATAATGAGGAGCAGGCTTAGAGTGCATAGACTGAAGGATTGTAGCTTGCAAATGCTGAGCAATATTAACGGTAGAGTTTGTGCACGCATATGCTGATGCATGAGTACTATGAACATATGAAAACACCTCGGGATGGACAGTTTCAGAAGCAGAAGCTTTTGGTGTAACTGCATGGACAACCTGAGACACATGAGCAAGACCAGCATCAGCAAGTTGCTGCACTTGACCATAGAAATTGACATGCACATCACCTTGAAATTGCATTTGCAAGTGCATGAATTCTGACTGAGAAGTCATGACAGCATCATGTAAGGATAGAGCATGTGTCTTTGAATCTTGCAGATCAGGGATGGAGGTAACAGGCAGTGAAGCATCATCAGGGGGTGACACAACATGTGAATCAGCATGTACAGGAAATTGCACCTATCCCGAACTGTTGAGAGCAGTAGCTTGATGAGTAGGGCTGACTAGAAATGCACAAAACTATGCGTGAACTGTAGGTAATGAAGCTTGGGACAAAGCTTTTCCCAAAGGAACAATAGGAAAAGCTTGCATATGCACATGATGTGCATGAGAATAATTGATACATGTATGATTTGGATAACAATGATATATGAATAATTTCATAATGAGAACAACGATAGTGTACAAAACTTTAGTTCAAAAGTGTATATTCTTGAACAAACAAAGATATTAGTTGAAAATAGTAATAATCAGGATGCAATCCACTCCGTTAGAAAGTACAATATTTGTGGTTATTGGAATTTACAAAGGTAAATAAATGCAAATTTTCTATTTGTTTCCTGACATTCATGAACATTTTACCCAACGGCATTCCACTGCTAACCACACTGATTAGTCCTTTCACCCGTATACTCATATTATGCAATCACCTCAAAATAACATTTCCATAATCTAAAAAAAATTCATCACCGTTACAATTTACAAACACATGCAATAATAAACCAACAAGGCATGTTCACAAATTTGAATGCATCAAACATATATTCATAAGTTATTTCATATTATGATCACATTGGATTTATACCTTATTCCTTATTTGACTTTAATTGCGTACCGACCACATAGGCTTAAGTTCTGTTGTTAATATGTATTCATATAAACCAGTTATATTTTAAAATTTTATGTATTCAAGGTATACAAATATCTGCCTCTCGATGATAATAAATATATTGTGTATAGGGATGACAATAGAGAGGATCTAGGGTCTAAGCCCGGTAAACCCGTCCCTGTTTTGATCCGTCAAGACCCAACCCATTGGGTCACTAGGGCGGGTAGATCCATGATCCGTTCTTGAGAACCCCGGATCTATGGTCGAGTTAACTGACCCACCCCAACCCAACCCACACTACTGAGATCTTATAAAATCGCTTTATATAATAAAATCACTTTATATAATAGTGATGGTTTGTCGATCAGTTTAGACATAGATTATTTGAACATGAATATTATAGTCATTGAATACATTATAGGATTTGTATAGTATTAAGTTGTATTATTGATAATTATACAATAACATATGTGTACATTTTTTACTGTAATTGAACACTCATTTTTATTATCTTCAATTATCATTGCAAGCACATTTTTTAGTGTATCATTTAATGACAATTCATCTTGCAAATAAAATAAATAAATATGTGCACATTAGGGCACAATTTCGAATGAATATATGTGCCTTATCGGGTCTTAGGGTGGGGCGGGTCTACCCTGATCCTTTTGGGTTTTGGGTTCGGGCCGAAAATCCATACCTGCACATGATCTACTAGGCGGGTCTTGGTTGAGGTTTAAAAAAACCCAGGATGGGTCTATGGCACTAAAAACCCGTGCCAACCCACCCTATCCCTATTTATGTATGATTGAAAAAAGGTTAGTTGGATTATGTTAATGTGCAACCTTATAGAAATTGTCCAAATAATTCACTCATTAGTTTGTCAAAAGTATGGAGTCAAGTTCATTTTTACATACATTGGAACTCATTACTCATCAAAACTAATGATAAAATCAAAACTAATTACCCATCAAAACTATATATGACTTTTTTTAGTTGCCATTATTTAGAAGTAGCAAAAGGAAATGATGGTACACATATCATTTAAGCAGTTTTGCTACATAAAGTAATAAATACGAGGAAAAGTGATCAGAGTACTACATTAAAAAAATGACTCATGCAATCATGAACTATACAAATGCCTGTGTGCATAGCACGGGCCACACACTAGTTTAAACCATAAACCATAAACCATCAACATAGCATATAATCACTTTTAAACACTGGACATGGCATATACTTGCAAAATAAAACGTGTTTATTTTAAACCAAAATCATTCATCAAAAATAGAGATGTAAACTAATTATTCACCTATGCTTTGTGTTAAGAAGGTTTTGGTTTTCCCTTAGATTGATTTCTTCAAGCTCTCTACTTTAATCCTAGCTTATTGTCCCTTTATATCTTCTTAATGGTGGCCGGCCTAAGCTTAGTATTGTTTTTGTTTAGTTAGTGAATGTAGAATGAATGAGGAACTAGAAAGAATAGAAGGGTATAAGGTATAGGAATAAAGGCTACTCCCATTTTACCCTCACCTTCTTAGTTATGTTTAATCTCCCTTTTATTAACACATTCATTAAGGCATGGCTCCTCCTTAATTTAAAATTTTCAATCCCTTAACTTTCTACATTATTTAATTTAATTTACCCAATTAAATGTTCTAAATAATGTTAGCTAAAACTAGGGTCATTGCAAATATGGACGATACTAGAATTTTGGCCAATATCAAATTCCATAAGTCCAAATTGATATAGTTTTAACAAAGAGAATTGGTGTGAATAAAAGTCACAACTGGGTAAAATTTAACTAAGTAAAACTGGATTTTACCAGAGCCAGGTATGCAATAAATTTGGCCGTAATGTCACGCTGGCTGCTAAGTGACATGTGAACATTAATATTTGAATAGTTAGATACTAATCGCTGATCAAATTTTCATCTGACAAGTCACACAACCGAAATGATGAATTCTCTTTTGACCAAGCGATTTAATTAGTTTATATTTGTTATAAATAAATTAAATAATTAATATTTATGAAATATTAATTATAAATTTTTATTACGATTTGAGGAATGAATACTATTAAATATATTTATAATAGTTATAAATATATCAATTGATATATGACATCGATAAGCGATTAAATTAGATTTAAATAAATAATATTTTCTATGGCTTCAATGGGATCGTGGCCCATCGTGGTGGGTATGATTTTTGGTTAAAATAAGGAGATAAAGGTTAGCTTAATTAGGGTAAAGTTGTTGGTTTTTGGATGGCTCAGATTAAGGGAGAACTGGTATGAGACGTGTTCCACTATTTTCTCTCTTTAATCCACTATTTAAACGCCTCTAACCCTAATTGCAAAGAAATTTTTGCTGCCATTCCTACCTTCTATTGTTAGCCGACTTCAATCCCTTGAAGCCCCATTGTATCAAGCTCAAATCAATTCAAGGTCAATTACTACTCGATAGTCAAAGGTCAGCGGTTCAATGATTAGCAGTCTGCCGAATCAAAAAGCTGATAGTGGAGAGAGTTCATCATTACAAGGTGTACTATAAGGCATTGGTTCTCAAGTATATTATTCATTGCATTATAGCATATAATTTTTTATTAATGTTTCATAATATATATATATATATATATATCGTTAGTTAGGTGAGATTTTTACATGTATTGTTGTTGTCACAACCTAAATTGGTTATATGTCTGTGTTCACTCAAAAGAACAATTTTTTTATACTTGTTAGATATGTACGGCCAAATTTTTAAATATAATAATAGTATTATTTTATTATTTTATACATGTATATATATATACATATACCTTTTAGTTATATATATGGTTCATATTTAATTATAATACCATTTTATGGTAATAATTAATCATATAATTCTATACATGTATATTAACAATAATAATAATTTTCGACAATTGTAAATATTTTTTATAATTATTTATTATTATTTAAATCAATACACTCTTTAAATAAATCATATAAAATAAAATATGTTCTGAAAATTAGTTTTTAATTTTATAAAATTATCTTATCATAATATGTTCTAGAAATATGTTCTGAAAATTACTTATTTTTTTTAATCAACTCTAAAAAATCAAAGTTGTTACAGACTTCCCCTTAAAGAAATTACGTCTTTGCAATTCCATTACAGAGAAAAGTCTATATTAGACCAAAGGTTGGTATAACACCCATGATGCCAATAGTGATGAATTAATCCTTGGTTTGGACATATATGATGACATGATTAAGCATGACTTATTTAATGATTTAATATTGTTAACAAGGGCTAATTTATCGCTTAAGACTTAGTGCATGATGAAGTCATTAAGGAATGGAGTTATGACGCTAATAGGCCCTTTAAGAAAGAATATGCGAAAGTCCATATGTTTTCTTAGATTATTGCGCTTGAGATCAGTTAAGATCGCATGGAGTTAACATACAAAAGTGTTCATATGGGCTTTTCAAGAAAGATGTTCCAAAAAGAGGCCCATGTCATGTCATATGTTCATAGGAGATATAGAAGACAAGTAATAAATTTGTGCAATAATCTATTAAGCTTGTCAATGGGCCATGTAATCAGGTCTTATATTCAAAATCCCAAGTTCATATAATTATGCGTATTATGCTCATTATAGTCCAAAGCTCCTTTTGAATAATCATGTCGAGTTTTAGGCTTGAAGAGTTCATGTATATGCACATCCATGTCAAAAGCATTCAAAAAAGGCATAGTAAAAAACAGTAGGCATGTCCAAGTCATTGTTCATATAAATCAAGCATTATTACAATCGAATAGATTGTGTCCCTAATTCGATTTAGGGTTTACAGAGTTTGATTTTGAGAATGGAGTAAAGAAGAATCACCCCCATTTGTAAGCCCCTAGGTCCATATTTATATAGGTAGTGCTGCTCCACCCCGCCTCCAACATCTTCGGCAGGCTTGGCTTCTGCAGCGCTTAGTATTTGCTTCGTCCTTGAATGGCATCAACAAAGAGCGACACAAGCATTGATGAGGAGCAACGTCATCACTAGATAGTATTGTGAAAGAATGACATTATAGAGTATAGTGTCGAAGTCGATGACTCTCGGTGTTGACGATCGATGCCTCTCACTGTTTGATGGCGGTATGGAATTAAAGCGGCATCGCCTATCATCCTATCTTTATGGATGTCGATGATACTCATTGTTTACATTGTGAGGATAGATTGCGATGTTACTTTCCAAAGTGGGGTATTGATAGGAAGCGGCACCAATATAAGCAATATGGATGAAGAGCGATAACATCATGACGTAAAATTGGTAGAGCGGCGTTGACATAGAGCAGTGTTGAAGAAGGGTGACAATGCCTTGATTGTAATAATTCTCAACGTCATTGTATAGCGCTATTGATCTCAAGAAACAACAATTTTGCATGGCACCAACAAGAGGTAACATCACTGAGCTGGGTTACTCATTCTATTTCATAAGTGGACGATGACCTTGATGGGGTTGGGATCAGCGAAATGCGACAAAGACGATGTCGATGTTACATTAATGGCTTGCGATGCTGATTTCCTTTGGTGTCATTGCTTCTTTTGAAGAAAGGCGCCGTCGAATCAGAAGATATGGATTAGAAGCGGCACTACATGGGATACGTCATAGATGACACTTTATTGGCTAGTTGCGGGGTTGTGGCTTGGCGGCATTGACTTCTTTATGACATTGCCACTTCTTGTAACTTCTTCAAAATTGAAATTATATGGAGAACATTTAGCCCCCTTGTATAAAAGAAGCTTTTACTCTTTAGGGTAAAACCAAGAATTCGTTTGTATTGCCCAATCTTATGTGAGATTCCCTTGCTGGCTTTGTTTCCTGTAAAACATGAAGTGAATGACATCTTTAGGTAACAATTCCCTTTCTGGTTTTGATTGAGTTATGAATTGGAATTTATTTCCTGTGTTAATTAAGATTATAATCTTATTACAGGAGACCAATAAATAACAATAAGTTTTCAAGCGAAAGGACAGAGGACTATCTGGTAATGTCATGGGAAGGGGCATCAGAAATTTTTTTTATTCTTTGCAATAATAGGAGACCAAAAATCCATTCGATAGAAGACCAGAAATAGTAATAAAAGGCAAGAAATCCTTATCTGGTAATAATGGTAGAAGACTAGAAATCAAAATCTGGCGATGATAATAGGAGACCAAAAATCCAAATTGACAATAATAATAGAAGAATAGAAATCCATATTTGGCAATAATAGTAGAAGATCAGAAATTCAAATCTAGCAATAATAATAGAAGACAAGAAATTCAAATTTGGCAATAACAATAGAAGACCAGAATCCAAATCTAGCAATAATAATAGAAGACCAGAAATTCAAATCTGGCAATAATAATAAAAGACCAGAAATTCATATTTGGCAATAAAAATAGAAGATCATAAATTCAAATCTAGCAATAATAATAGAAAACCAGAAATCCATATCTAGTAATAATTGAAGAAGACCATAAATTAAAATCTGGCAATAATAATAGAAGACCAAAAATCCATATCTGGCAATAATAGAAGACCAGAAATCCATATCTGGCAATAATAAATGACCTAAATCTCTTATCCTGTATTTGAAAATTGCATTTGTTGGGGAGCATAAATTGCTCATATTTGACGGATCTTCCTCTAGAAGATTTGTTTGATTTGAAGCACTACCTGGCTCAAATTTTTGATGGATTTTCCTACAGAAGATTGATCGATTTGGAGCACTACTTGGCTTGGATTTCGATAGATCTTCCTCTAGAAGGTTGATTCATTTGGAGCACTACTTAGCTCGGATTTTGATAGGTTATCTTTTAGAAGATTGATTGATTTGGAAAATTACTTGGCTTGGACCCTTTATCGTCTTAAGTGATGATTTAGGTCTACGGTCCAGTCATTTGGTTAGCTATCTTGAGCAAGATCAAAAACTTACCCGACCTTCCTCTAGGAGGTGCTTTAGTGAGGCTTTTGATGATGGCCTAAAGGTTGCTTCAGAGCTTTGGACAGGCCAAAGACTTACCCATCCTCCCTTTAGGAGGTGCTTTAGTGAGGCCTTTGATAACGTCATCGAAGGCTGGTTTAGTGCTTTAGTGAGGCCTTTGATGACGGCACTAAACGCTTACTCCATCCTCCCTTAAGGAGGTACTTTAGTGAGGCCTTTGATAATGGCATTGAAGGCTTGTTCGATGCTTTAGTGAGGCCTTTATTGACGGCACTAAAGGCTTACTCTGTCCTCCCTCTGGCACTGAAGGCTTTTATAAGGTCTTTGATGACAAAGGGCATTTGATGGTTAGGGGCCTTTGATGGCCAGATCTTATATCTTAGGAGTATCCTACTCCTTTCGATGATTGAGCTAATAAATTCTTCTTCTTCAACTTCTTTATATATTCATCCATTGTTGGGAAATATGGCCGCAAATATTTGCATTCCATGTTCTTGCTATGACATTTCCATTTGGCCGGTAGAACTTATAAGTCCTAGGCAGGATTACTTTGTGTATGATTAGGGGACCATCCAAATTTGGCCCAAGTGGTCCATCTATTGGATTCTTAGTGTTTTCCATTACTCTTCGAAGAACTAAATCTCCTTTTTGGAATAATTTTCCTCTTACTCTTGAGTTGTAATACTTGGATAGTCTTCGCTGATATTTAGCCGTTTGTATAGCCGCTTCATCTCTTAACTCATTGATTAAGTCTAGGGACTCTTTCTTTAATTCTTGATTCGGATTAAAGGCATATGAAATCCGTCGATGAGAAGGTACTTCAACCTTAATTAGGAGCATGGCTTCACATCCATATGTTAGGGAATATGGGGTATGTCCTATTGTGATTTCAGTAAAGGTTCCATGTGTCCATAGAACGAGAGGTAGTTCCTCCATCCAGTATCTTTTTTCGTTGTCTAATCGGTTCTTTAGGATGGTATTTACAGTTTTATTGGCTGCTTCAATAGCTCCATTTTCTTTAGGATGAGCTATAGTGGAAAAACTTTTGATGATTCCATTCTTATTATAGAATCGGGTGAACTCTTCACTTTCAAATTAAGTTCCATTGTAGAATATTATCTTGTATGGAATTTTGAATCTTATAACGATATTCTTTATTATGAACTTGAGAACTTTTCCCCATGTGATATTTCGAAGCGGCTCGGCTTCTACCCATTTTGTGAAGTACTCAATGGCCACTACTACATGCTTAGCTCCTTCTTCGGATATCGTCAATAGCTCTATTAGGTCAATTCCCCACACATCGAAAGGCCATGGACTTGAGATACAAGTCAATTTGCTCGATGGAAGACGTAGGATATTAGAGAATTTTTGACATTTTTCATACCTTCTTACATAATCAATGGCTTGACTAGTCATTTGAGGTCAGTAGAAGCCTTGCCTCATAACTTTATTGGCCAATTCATGCCATTGGAATGGTCTCCATGGAATCCTTCTTGGCTTTCCCTCAACAATTTTGCTCCTGTTTCTGGATCATCACATCTTAGATAAGGAAGTGAATATCTCTTTTTATAAAATATGATGTTTGTTATGAAAAAAGTTGGAACCTGGCATTTTATTCTCCTCGCCTCCTTTTTATATGTTGGCAGCCTTTCTTTTGTTATATATTAGATGATAATAGTCATCATATCGATATAAGTTTAAGTATGAGGATGGTTTTCTTGAAGGGCCTCAGTTTCGTCTTCTTTCTCCTTACGTGTTAAGGCTTAAGATCTGGTCAACACTAAGATCTCATTTTCTAGATTGGGGCTTTTTCCTCTATACTAGGATTCTCTTAGTAACCTAATGGCACGATTCGGGCTTCTATTGCTCCCCGTGAGCTTGTTAACTTTGCCAAAGAATTAGCTTGGGAATTCTTGCCTATTGGCACTTGATTATTGAGAAATCTTCGAATTGGGTTAACATTCTCAATATCTTTTTGACATATAGAGTTAGTTTGGCGTCCTTCATTTGATATTTCTAGTTTAGTTGATTTACCATTAATTATGAATCACTAAAAATATCAATTCTAGGGATTTTCAATTGAAGGGATAGGATAAGTCCTGCTATCATAGATTCATATTCCGCCACATTGTTGGTGGTTGGAAATCCTAATTTGATTGCAAAATGCAAACGATGTCTATCGGGGGTTATAACCACATATCCGACCCCGGTTCTTTGGTCATTTGAGGCGCCGTCCATGTATAGTTGCCACTTAGGTTTTAGATCCTTTTCCTTTTTTGATTGCTCTTTATGAATCCTATAAATTTTCCTTTAATTGATACCCAAGGTAGAAATTCGATATCATATTAGCTAAGCTATATTCCCCCATTTAACTAATCTTCCTGAAGTTTCCAGCTTACTAAAAACTTGATTGAGTGGGAAATTAGTTAGGACTTTGATTAGATGCACTTGAAAATAAGCTTTCAATTTTCACGCAGTGAGCATCAAACAGTATGTCGATTTCTCTATAACTGGATTTCTAGTTTCTACATCTTTGAGTCTTTTGCTGGTATAATATAATGGGAGCTGAATTCCCTTCTCTTCTCTTATTAGCACTAGGATAATGCATGTTCAGAAATGGCCATATAAAGATAAATATTTTCCCCATCCATAAGGCTAAAGAGAATTAGTGGTTTTTCCGAATGATCTTTTAGCTTAAAATCTTTTTGACAATCTTTACAAGTTTTTTTCTTCTTAATCACACTGAAGAATGGGATGCACTTGTCTTAGCCTTGGAAATGAATCTATTCAATGTTGCTGCTCTCCCATTCAGGCTCATTACGTCTTTGCATGTCTTAGGTTCTGCCATATCTCTAATAGCTTGAATTTGGTCAGGGTTAGCTTTGATTCCTCTTGCACTAATAATATATCCCAAGAATTTGTCAGATTGAATTCCAAAAGAACACTTTTGTGGGTTAAGCTTCGTCTGTTATCTTTGCAACACATCAAACATTTCTTCCAAACCTTTTAGATTATCGCCTCTCCCTTAAGACTTGACCAACATATCATTCACATATACTTCCATGTTCTGACCAATTTGTTCTCTGAACATTCTATTCACTAGTCTCTGTATGTTACTCCAGCATTTTTCAATCCAAAGGGCATTACCTTGTAGCAATATGTTCCCTAATCTGTTATGAAACTGGTGTTTTCCTTATCTAGTTAGAACATTGGAATTTGATTATATCTATGATATGTGTCCATAAAAGATAAAAGTTGGTGTCCTCTTGTTGTATTGACTAATTGATCTATTCTCAAGTGCGGAAAGCAATCTTTTGAGGATGCTTTATTCAAATCAGTGTAATCAACACACATTCTCCACTTCCCACTAGATTTCTTGACTAACACTGGATTAGCTAACCATTTTGGATAAAGTACCTCTCCAATAAATCCATTATCGAGCAATATTTTAACTTCTTCTTTCAAAGCATTAGATCGGACTTTGTCAAATTGTCTTTTCTTCTGTCGGACTAGTGTGACATTTGGGTCTATATTAAAAGCATGGCATATGACGGTTGGATCTATTTCAACCATATCTGAGTGGATCTAGGTAAACACATCTTTGCTAGATTGAAGGAACTGAATTAGCTTTCCCCTGAGATGGCTATCTAACTCCTTTCCAATTCTAACTATCTTCACTGTATCACCTGAATCCCAACATATTTCCTCAAGATATTCTATAGGCTTCATTCACTCTTGTTCATTTCTACAGTCTAGTTCAGTGACAGTTTCATTAACACCCCTAATTTTATTGACATTATTCAGGAGATTTAATTAGAATAAATTAAATAGAATAATGTAGATAAATGGATTGAGATTGATTAATTAATTAGGTGGTCGTGCTTATTAAACTAATGAATTTATATAAATGGTTAAGAAGTTAAACATAAGGGTATTAGGGTAAATAGCCGCCCACAGTTCCCACCCTTATACTATTCTCATTAGGTTTTACACGTTCATTTTTATCTCAAAGCAAAAACTACAAACGTAAGAAGCATCATGGCAGGCCATAGGAAGATAGAAGAGAAGAAGAAAATTTAAGGAAAGCTTAGGATTCAAGTAAGAGGAAAATAAATCTCAAACAATCTCTAATCTCCTTATCTCAAGCAAAGTGAATAATAATTTCTACATCTCCATTTTGATTTTCACATCAAATGATTTTGGATTTAAGGATAAAATCTTTTTTATGATGTTTTGAATGATGGTATGCTTGATTATGATTTACGTGTGTTTAAACAAGTTTGTTTAATAAGAGATATACACGGTTTAGGGAAAAGCCAAGATGAAAATTATTTTTAAATGCCATGGGAAAATTTTATGTTAAAGAAAACATGATATTGGAGATGAGTTTCAATTCTTATTATTTTCCGAGTGCATATGGATTTTATACGAATTTTCTAGTGAAGAAAATGATTTATTGGGTTATAAATTATTTACGGCAAAAATAATGATTATTTGGGTTTGAAATTTTTATATGTTGGAAAACATATTGAAATAGATTTTCTAGGATTTTTCTAGATTTTTCCTAAGTGTTATGATGGATATATAAAATTATTTAAAGTATGAGACTTAAATGTTTTATATATTTATTTAAGGAGAATGGGCATTTTATAAAATAAAATTATTATTTAAATCTGAATTTGTGGCAACATTTTTCTGAAAAGTAAATTGTTAACCAATGAGAATTTGATAAGAAGGGGCAGGTTAGTTAAAAAGTTACCTTCTTTAAGTTAGAAACAAGAAAATCATGCTTTTAGCAAGTTTTAGCCTTTTAGGCAAAATACCTTCCGACCCATACCTTTCGTCTAAGTCGATAAGGTCAAACCTTTCGATAAGGTCAAACCAATGCATATGGTATTAAGTACTAGGTACATAATGAATTGGACAGAGTCAAAGGGTTTGTAGTCGGAAGGTTGATGGCCAAAGAGGTTGAGATATGTTTGTTTTATAAACTAAAATTTTTACCTACTTTGCTTTCGAATTAGAGTTTTCGACTTGGTTGCTTCCAATCAGGTCAATTGTTTGAAGAAAGGTTTTAAACCTTCCGACAAAGTCAAAAGGTTACTGCCACTTATTATTGTTCGGTTTTGAACCTTCCGACACAGTCGAAAGGTATGGTTCTTATAAGCTGGTTTATATAAGATCTTCCAACATAGTCGAAAGGTTAGGTTTTGAAATTTTTTAAGAGACCTTTCGACAAGGTCGATAGGTTTGTTTACGAAAGGTTGTTTCAAAAAGATTTTGAAAAGAACTGCCGCCTTTATTTGATTAAAACCCTTCGAAGGGGTCGAAAGCAGGAGCTTTCAGCTTAGTCGAAAGGTTTACTTGTTTTAAAAACCCAGCCGCTTCTCCCATTGCTTTCGAAGTTTTCAAAGCTTTCGACTTAGATGAGTCACGCTTGATTTATAATTGAGGTAAAACCCAAGCTTTCGAAGGAGTTGCTTTAAAAGGCGGAGGTCTATTGTTTTAAATGAAATGATTTAAGCTTTCGAAGTAGACCTTCCGGCAAGGTCAAAAGGTTGCTTCCTTTGTATTCGAAAGGTTTTAAAAGAGGACCTTCCGCATGTTTTAACTTGAACCCAATAAGTTTTCGAAAGGTATATATTATAAGAGTTGAATACTTTCGAGAGGTTTAAATTGCCGAATGGTTTCAATGGTTTCGAAAGGTTGTTTATAGACCTTCGACAAGGTCGAAAGGTTTGGATTCGGATGGTTTGAAAACCCATACTCTAATTTTTAAAGGAAAACCCACGTCTTGTATAAAGGAGTTTTATAATGGCTTTAAGTATGTGATTTTGAATAAGTATTTCCTTGATAAAAATATAAGTTAAAGATGTTAAAGATGTTAAATATGTTATGATATATATTTCAAGAACTTTAAACCCACGAGAGTGGTATTGCTAAATTATTGTTTTGCTTCTTCAAATATGAGTATATTCACATGATAATCCATAACTGTATTTTGGGGAAAAGGGGTAGAAGAACCGGCTAGGTTAACTCAATAGTGAATATATATTACTTAAACTCCTAAATGAGTAGTATTGCATCCATGGAGCCAGGGTGACCAAAAATATAGGATGCCTAAACTTTGTAGTTTTTGGTGCATGCCAAAAGGTTCATTGTACCCATGAAAACTATGATAAGGTAGTTTTTAGTGCATACCAAAAGGTTCATAGTTAACCCATGAAAACTATGTATTAAGAGTAGTTGGCAGGGGCTAATTGGTTTGTAGTGAACCCATGAAAACTATATCCGGATTAAGAATTGACATCAGTCAATAGGTTACTAGTAAACCCATGAAAACTAGGATAAGTAAGTGGTCAATGGATGTATCAGTAGGTTCCTAGTCAACCCATGAAAACTAGGATGTGAAGTGAGTTACTGGATAAATCCATAAGTTCCTAGTAAACCCATGAAAACTAGGTTAAGGTGATTTGTTATTGGAAGGTCCAATAGGTTCAAGGGGACCCATGAATTGATTAAGTTAACTGGAAGGAGCCTATAGGTTCTTAGTGATACCATGAAAACTATGAATAAGATAGAGAGTCTATTAATTATGACATGGTTATTAGTAAACCCATGAAAATTAAAAAGGTTAATAGTGACCCTAGAAATTATAATTATAATTATGACAGGGTGTCAGATTAAACTGGAGATGGGAAATCCTAAATATTTTCAAGTATGCATATCATCGTAATATTTTGAAAATGTATGTTTTAACCATTGTGGATGCAGGAGCACAGTATATGGTTTTATAAAGGTTTTTCAAATACTAGTGAGGGGAAAACTCATTCCGCTAAGCGGCGTGGTCTCACTAGATATCCAAAAGGATTGAGATGTTAGATTAATATTAAAACCAGGCTTTATGTCTGACTCGAAGTTATTATTTTCCCCTTAAACTCTCGGGTACTCAATTGATTTTGAGTAGTTTGAGATTTAAGATTTCCAGGTTCTCTTCTTAAACGAATAAAGCTTCTGGAGACGTGCAGGAGCCATATAGTAATTAATGTTTTCTTGTCCACTTTGTGTTTGTTTGTAAAGATAGATTTATGAGCCTTACTATATACTCTGATCAACCAACGGGACATCTTCATATGTCGCTCTTGGCGTGTTTGTAATAATTATATTTTGCTGAACGTGGTTAACGTAATTAGGGATTATGTAATGAATGTGAAATGTTTTGATTTGAATATGGAAATGTGTTTCTGAATTGTTAAATTTTTTCCATATTTCTGTGATCTATGTATCAATGAGTCTAGCACCGCCGTATTTGGTCGTCGAAGATTAATAACTATGGATGACTGCAGCATCCGTAGCCATTATTTTTGGGCCTCCAAGTAGGGGGATGTTACAAATTGGTATCAGAGCATAAGTTTATGAAACTCTAAAAGAAAAGTTAAACCTAAATAGCTTTTTCAAACTTAATCCAATTAAATTAAAATTTTGATTGGGGTTTGGGTTAACGCTATAGTAACGTATTTGTATTTGATATATTGGTATATATCTAAGTACGTATTCCCCTTTCTCTTAGACTGTTCTTTTGTATCTTACTAAGGCTCATATGCAGATATACAAGAAAGAGGATATGGAGGCAGGAAATGGAAGAGGAAATCTGGGTGGAGGAAGCACCACAACCAATGGAATTGCTCGATCAAATACTCGGAGAAACCAGGGTCGACATGCCAATGCTAATTAAAATACTGAGGCCAATGTAGGTGCTGGAAATCCGTAAATAGATGCGGGGATGGTGTATCGGTTGTTGGCTAATTTGTTGCAAGCAGGAGCTGCTGGGAATATTGGTGGAGCTAATCCTGTAGTTCCAGCTGGTTCTAACTATGCAAAGCTGAGTAGAGACTATGTTAGTTTGGGAGGAAAGCTGTTTACTGGAATGGAAGATGTTGTTGAAGTGGAGAATTGGTTGTTGAACTGTGAAAGGATCTTTACCGATTTAGGCTTAAATGATGGAGAGAAGAGATAGCTAGCCTCTAGACAGTTGAAAGGGTTGGCACTTCACTGGTGGAACAGTGTGACGGCTTGGTACTGGAGGAAGAGTTGACTTGGGCTGTCTTCAGAAGGAGGTTTAAGCAGCGGTTCTTGTCTGAGGTTGCCAAATCAACGTTAATGAGGAAGTTTATGGATCTTGTCCAAGGACAGATGTCTGTGATCGAACATGCTGCTAAGTTTGATGACCTATCTTGATATGGTTATGCTTTGGTTGACACGGATGTCAGGAGGAATGAGTGATTCATTAGAGGATTGAGGTTAGAGCTAGGAAGGATGGCTATGACTCACATTAGAGAACCTTATCGTGTGATGGTGGAGATGACTGTCCGACATAAGGATATGCTTGCTGTTTCAGCTAGGGAAAAGCCAGTTGAGTCCCAGGGTTCTCAGGGAAGAAAAAGAAAATTCTTTAAGAAGAAAGGAGCCCAGAAATGGGAGGCGGCTAAGTAGGAAAAGGCTGAGGTGGTGTGTTCTAACTGTGATAAGAAGAGGCATTATGCCCATGAGTACAGAACTGGAAAAGGAAAGAAACCTATGGAGAAGAAGAATGTGAAATGCTTCAACTGTGACCAGGTTGGCATTATAAGAACCAGTGTCCAGAGGCAGTCAGGGTGGACAGAGGGAAGGTGTTTGCTATTGGACTACCATCTCCTTCAAAACCAACTGCAGCGGAAAAAGGAATGACTGTGATGGAAGGTACGCTTTTGATTCAGAGTATACCTGTTATGGTACTTTTTGATACTGGTGCATCACATTCATTTATATCTCAGTGTTTGGTTGATAGGTTATGTATAAAACTCACATACCTTGTTACGTCCTTAAGGGTTGCAAGTCCAATAGGAAGGTATGCAACTTTTGGGATGAGATGTTACTAGTTAGAACTTGATTTTTTAGGTCATAAGTTTGCATGCGGTTTGTATGTTTATGATTTCGTAGATTTCGGGATCATCTTAGGTATGGATTGGTTGAGTAAGTATGAGGCTAGGATATTTTTCTAGGATTGGGAAATATCATTAAGACACCCAGATAGTCATAACCGAATCATTTTCTCAGTGGAGAATTCCAGTATGAGTGTTTGTGCTTTGTTGAGTGCCATCGAGGTTGAAGAAGAGCTTAGCCAGATTCGCGTAGTTAGAGAGTTTGCAGATGTGTTTGTGCCGGACACTGGATTACCCTGAAATGAGCTATTGAGTTTCGGATAGACCTTATACCGGGAGATGAACCTGTTAGTAGACCACCTAGCAGGATGACACCCACAGAGATGAAGGAATTAAGGTGTAGTTAGTGGATCTTGAGGGAAGAAATTTTATCAGACCATGTAGTTCGTCTTGGGGAGTAGCTGCGGTGTAGTGAAGAAACCAGATGGGTCATTAAGGATGTGCATCGACTATCGTAAGCTGAACGAAAGGACGATCAAGAATAGGTACCCTTTGCTGAGGATAGATGATCTGTTTGATTAGTTGAGTGGAGCAAGAGTATTTTCCCAATTGGATTTGGTGATAGGGTTCCATCGGTTGAGAGTGGCGAAGGATAGTATTCCTTTGACTGCATTCCAAACTAGGTATGGTTCATATGAATGGTTAGTAATGCCATTCGGATGGACGAATGCGCCTAATTTCTTCGTTGATTTAATGAACTGAGTTTTCAGAGAGAACTTGGATAGGTTTGTGTTGGTGTTCACAGATGACATTTTGGTGTACTTTGAAGATGAAAGAGAGCATGAGATTCATCTTAGAGTAGTGTTGGAGACGCTAAAGAAAAATCAGTTGAAGGCGAAGTTTCCCAAGTGTCATTTCTGGAAGAGAGAAGTTAAGTTTCTTGGTCATGTGGTTTAAGAGGAAGGATTGTCAGTTGATCCAGTTAAGATCCAGGCGGTCAATAATTGGAAGAGACCAGAGACGGTAACTGAGATTAGAAGTTTTCTTAGACTTACTGGCTATTATTGGAGATTCATCAAGGATTCTCGCGGATAGCAGCGCCTTTGACTAAGTTGACCAGGAAAGAAGTGAAGTTTGTCCGGTCCGACAAATGTGAGGAAGCATTCCTTAAGTTAAAGCATTTGTTGACCAATGCTCCAATGTTAGTAGTTCCAGATGGTAACCAAGGGTTGGTAGTATACACTGATGCATGTGGCACTGGATTGGGATCAATATTGATGCAGAAGGGCAAAGTTATTGCTTACACATCTAGGCATCTTAGACCGCGTGAGGTAAGGTATCCCACTCATGACTTGGAGTTAGCTGCGGTGATTTTTTCCTTGAAGATTTGGAGGCATTATCTGCTGGGGGAGAGATTTGAGTTGTATATCGATCATAAGTCATTAAAGTATTTATTCTCTCAAAAGGAGTTGAATATAAGGCAGCAGGGATGGCTGGAGTTTTTGGCTGCTTATAATTTCGGTATAGAACATACTCCTGGAAAATGAAATAAAGTGGCTGATGCTCTCAACTAAAAACATCAGAATGTGGTGTTAGCAATGTTGGCAGAATGGAGGGATCTAGAAGCTTTAGCCAGTTGTGGTGTGTAGTTGAGATCTACTACTAGTTATAGTCAGGGTACTGCCATATTATCATGTTTAGAAGTTCGACTATTATTAATCGAAAGGATAGCTTCTAAGCAAAGAGAAGATCCAGTTTTAGCTGAGAGGATTAGAAGACTTGAAGGAGGATCAGAGATTGATAACTTAAAAGATTTTAGTCTTGACCCAAGAGGATGGTTGAGGAAGAAGGAACGGTTATGTGTTCTAGATGTAGAGAACTTAAGGAAAGAAGTTCTAGAAGAATGTCATCGATCCAAGTTTACGATTCATCCTGGAGGAACAAAGATGTATCGAGATATAAAGAGGAGCTTCTATTAGGGAGGCATGAAGAGGGATGTTGGCTTGTGGGTTAGGTAGTGTGTTAACTATCAACAAGTGAAAGTCGAACATCAGAAGCCAAGTGGGTTACTTCAGCCTTTAGATATCCCAGTTTGGAAATGGGATTCGATATCGATGGATTTTATAGATTGATTGCCAACGTCAAATAGAGGAAATGAAAGCATATGGGTTATAGTGGATAAGTTTCCCAAGAGTGCCAATTTCATTCCGGTAAAGTCAACCAGGACAGTGCCTGTTTTAGAAAAGTTGTTCATGAAGAACATAGTTAGACTTCATAGGATTCCTAGTAGCATAGTCAACGACAGAGATGCATTATTCACTAGTGAATTTTGGAGGAGTCTACAAGAGGTATTATGTACCAAGCTCAAGATGAGTACAGCATATCACCCACAGACGGATGGGCAGACAAAAAGAGTCAATAAGGTACTCAAAGGTTTATTGAGAGCTTGTGTGTTGGACTTTGGTGGATCTTGGGAAGATCACCTACATTTGATTGAGTTTTCCTATAATAATAGTTATCAGACTAGTATAGGAATGGTGCCTTTTGAAGCTTTGTATGGAAGTCCATGCAGATCGCCAGTATGTTGGTTAGAGACTGGAGACAGATTGGTCTTAGGTCCGGATTTGGTTAGAGAGGCGTCAGAAAAGATTGAGATAATCCGAGGATGGATGAAGGAAGCTCAATCCAGGCAGAAGAGTTACGCAGATAGAAGGCGTAAAGACCTAGAGTTCTCAGTGGGAGACAGAGTTTTCATTAAAGTGTCACCGATGAAGGGTATGGTATGATTTGGGAAATCGGGATAATTGGCCCCGAGGTATATTGGTCCATTTCAGATTATAGAAAGGATTGGAAGGCTCGCATATAGAGTAGAGTTGCCGAGCAGTTTGGTAGGTGTCCATAATGTATTCCATGTGTCTCATCTTCGTAAGTATGTGCATGATCCAAAGGCTACTATTCCTCAGACAGAGTTGGAGGATTTGGTAGTAGATCCCGATTGGACTTTCGTTAGACAACCAGTTCGGGTTGTAGCAGGAGATGAGAAAAGGTTGAGAACCAAGATAGTCAAGGTTGTAAAGGTTCAGTGGAGCGACAACGAGAAAGACTGTACTTGGGAGACGGAGGACAGGATTCAAGAGGCTTATCCCGATCTGCTTTGATGATATGTCTATGTCAGTTTTATATAGATTGGTTGCTAGTCAGATAGGCTAGTATGGTTGTTAGGAGATGTTACTGATGATTGATAAACTGCTAGTTAGTCCTTACTGAATTTCGAGAACGAAATTCTTTAAGGAGGGAGCTTGTAACAACCCTAATTTTATTGACATTATTCAGGATATTTAATTAGATAAATTAAATAGAATAATGTAGATAAGGGGATTGAGGTTTATTAATTAATTAGATGGCCGTGCTGATTAAACTAATGAATTTATATAAATGGTTAAGAAGTTAAACATAAGGGCGTTAGGGTAAATATCCGCCCACACTTCCCACCCTTATACTATTCTCATTAGGTTTTACACGTTCATTTTTATCTCAAAGCAAAAGCTATAAATGTAAGAAGCATCAAGGCCGGCAATAGGAAGATATAAGAGAAGAAGAAAATTTAAGAAAAGCTTAGGATTCAAGCTAGAGGAAAATCAATCTCAAACAATCTCTAATCTCCTTATCTCAAGCAAGGTGAATAATAATTTCTACATCTCTATTTTGATTTTCACATCGAATGATTTCTGATTTAAGGATAAAATCTGTTTTATGATGTTTTGATTGATGATATGCCTGGTTATGATTTATATGTGTTTAAACAAGTTTTTTTTAATAAGAGATATACACGGTTTAGGGCAAAACCAAGATGAAAATGTTTTTTAAATGCCATGAGAAAATTTTATGTTATAGAAAACAAGATTTGGGAAATGAGTTTCTATTCTTATAATTTTCCGAGTGCATATGGATTTTATACGAATTTTCTAGTGAAGAAAATGATATATTGGGTTATAAATTATTTACGGCAAAAATAATGATTATTTGGGTTTGAAATTTTTATATGTTGGAAAACATATTGAAATAGATTTTCTAGGATTTTTCCTAAGTGTTTTGATGGATATATAAAATTATTTAAGGTATGAGACTTAAATGTTTTATATATTTATTTAAGGAGAAGGGGCATTTTATAAAATAAAATTATTATTTAAATCTGAATTTGCGGCAGCGTTTTTCTGAAAAGTAAATTATTAACAAATGAGAATTTGATAAGAAGGGGCGGATTAGTTAAAAAGTTACCTTCTTTAAGTTAAAAACAAGAAAATCATGCTTTTAGCATGTTTCGGCCTTTAGGCAAAATACCTTCCGACCCATACCTTTCGTCTAAGTCGAAAGGTTAAACCTTTCGATAAGGTCAAACCAATGCATATTGTATCAAGTACTTGCTACATAATGAATTGGACAAAGTCGAAGGGTTTGTAGTCGAAAGGTCGATGGCCAAAGAGGTTGGGATATGTTTGTTTTATAAACTAAAGTTTTTACCTGCTTTGCTTTCGAATTAGAGCTTTCGACTTGGTTGCTTCCAATCAGGTCAAATGTTTAAAGAAAGGTTTAAACCTTTCGACAAAGTCGAAAGGTTACTGCAACTTATTATTGTTCTATTTTGAACCTTCCGACACAGTCGAAAGGTATGGTTCTTATAAGTTGTTTTATATAAGACCTTTCGACATAGTCAAAAGTTTAGGTTTTGAAACGTTTAAGAAACCTTTCGGCAAAGTCGAAAGGTTGTTTCAAAGAGATTTTGAAAAGAACTGTCGCCTTTATTTTGTTAAAACCCTTCGAAGGGGTCGAAAGCAGGAGCTTTCGGCTTAGTCGAAAGGTTTATTTGTTTTAAAATCCAGCTGCTTCTCCCATTGCTCTCGAAAGGTTTCAAAGCTTTCGACTTAGATGAGTTCCCCTTGATTTATAATTGAAGTATAACCCAAGCTTTCGAAGGAGTTGCTTTAAAAGGCGGAGGTCTATTGTTTTAAATGAAATGATTTAAGCTTTCGAAGTAGACCTTCCGGCAAGGTAGAAAGGTTGCTTCCTTTGTATTCGAAGGGTTTTAAAAGAGGACCTTCCGCATGTTTTAACTTTAACCTAGTAAGTTTTCAAAAGGTATATGTTATAAGAGTTGAATACTTTCGAGAGGTTTAAATTGTCGAATGGTTTCGAAAGGTTATTTTGTAGAACTTTCGACAAGGTCGAAAGGTTTGGTTTTGGAAGGTTAGAAAACTCAAACTCTAATTTTTAAAGGAAAACCCACGGCTTGTATATAGGTGTTTTATAATGCCTTTAAGTATGTGATTTTGAAGAAGTATTTCCTTGATAAAAATATAAGCTAAAGATGTGAACTATGTTATGATATATATTTCAAGGACTTTAAACCCACAGGAGTGGTATTGCTAAATTGTTGTTTTGCTTCTTCAAATATGAGTATATTCACGTGATAACCCATAACTGTATTTTGGGGAAAACGGGTAGAAGAACTAGCTAGGTTAACTCAATAGTGAATATAAATTTCTTAAACTCCTGAATGAATAGTATTGCATCCATGGAGTGAGGTGACCAAAAATATAAGATGCCTAAACTTTGTAGTTTTTGGTGCATACCAAAAGGTTCATAGTAAACCCATGAAAACTATAATAAGGTAGTTTTTGGTGCATACCAAAAGGTTCATAGTTAACCCATGAAAACTATTCATTAAGAGTAGTTGGTAGGGGCTAATTTGTTTGTAGTGAACCCATGAAAACTATATCCGGATTAAGAATTGACATCAGTCAATAGGTTACTAGTAAACCCATGAAAACTAGGATAAGTAAGTGGTTAATGGATGTATCAGTAGGTTCTTAGTCAACCCATGAAAACTAGGATGTGAAGTGAGTTACTGGATAAATCCATAGGTTCCTAGTAAACCCATGAAAACTAGGATAAGGTGATTTGTTATTGGAAGGTCCAATAGGTTCAGGGGGACCCATGAATCGATTAAGTTAACTGGCAGGAGCCTATAGGTTCATAGTGATCCCATGAAAACTATAAATAAGACAGAGTGTCTATTATTTATGACAAGGTTATTAGTAAATCCATGAAAACTAAAATGGTTAATAGTGACCCTAGAAAGTATAATTATGACAGGGTGTTAGACTAAACTAGGGATGGGAAATCCTAATTATTTTCAAGTATGCATAACATCATAATATTTTGAAAATGTATGTTTTAACCATTATGGATTTAGGAGCACAGTATATGGTTTATAAAGGTTTTTATGATACTAGTGAGGGGAAAACCCGTTCCGCTAAGCGGCGTGATCTCACTAGATATCCAAAAGGATTGAGATGTTAGATTATTATTCATACCAAGATTTATGTCTGACTCGAAGTTTTTGTTTTCCCTTTAAACTCTCGGGTACTCAATTGATTTTGAGTAGTTTGAGATTTAAGATTTCCATGTTCTCTTCTTAGATGAATAAAGCTTCCGGAGACGTGCGGGAGGTAGATAGTTAATTAAGGTTTTCTTGTCCGCTATGTGTTTGTTTGTAAAGGAAGATTTACGAGCCTTACTATATACTCTGATCAACCAAGGGGACATCTTCATATGTCGCTCTTGGCGTGTTTGTAATAATTATATTTTGCTAAATGCGGTTAATGTAATTTGGGATTATGTAATGAATATGAAATGTTTTGATTTGAATATGGAAATGTGTTTTTGAATTGTTAAAATTTTTCTATATTTCTGTGATTTGTGTATCAATGAATCTAGCACCACCGTATTTGGTCGACGATAATTAATAACTATGGATGACTATAGCATCCGTAGCCATTAGTTTTGGGCCTCCAAGTAGGGGGATGTTACAATTTCCTCATCTTATATTTCATCTTCCACCAAATTTGATTCCTTCCCTTTTCTTTTCTTCTTGGAGAAGTCAAATTTCCTCAATACAGTTTTTTCGCTTTGGGTGAAGAGTTTGAAGAATCACCATCCAAATGCTTTTTAGGATTATTTCGAATTAATTCACTATTCTCCAAATCATAACAAGAATGATTGTCTCTTTCATATAGCTCAATAGTTACAATGTACATGTCACGAGCACTAAATTTTTCACCGTTTATGGTTCCCCACCCGCTTTTGATCAGGAACTTCACCATCAGATACTTTGGCGAAACAAAAGCATTAACTTAGTCCAAAGCTAGTCTTCCAACAAAGGTGTTAAAATATAAAGATTGATTCATGATGACAAAGAGAGTCTCAAAAGTTTGAGAGCATGGTGGAACACCCATTTGCACAAGAAGTCTTATCTTCCCAACAGCAATTGACCCTTTATTATTGAACCCGAAAATAGGTTCAAAACTCGGTTCAAGCTTCTCTTCCGAAATTCCCATTTAGTCAAATGCATGCTTGAAAATTACGTTGATAGCACTTCCAATATCCACCAAAATTTTGGTAACCACAGAAAGTCCAATTTGCACAGTAATCATAAGCGGGTCATTATCCAGGTGGCAAACCCCTCTTAGCTCTTGTGGAGTGATGGTCAATTTATGCATCTGAATTTGGAAACTTGGATTCTTGAGCGGCGGCTCTTCTTGGATGGAGAAAATTTCTTTTCTTGCTTCCCTAACATAGCGACTTCTAGCTCCTTTGCTATTTCCAGCCAGGTGTGGGCCTCCGTGGATAATGTCAATTCTATTGAGAGGTGGAATGAAATCAGACTGAATATCACCTTCTACCAGATTTGCAGCATTGTTTGGTAGTCTTTGATTTCCATTTTCATCTTTCTGATTATCCTTAACATATTCCTTCAGGTATTGTTGAATTATGCCAGCCAGTACTTGGCACTCGTCGGTTTTATGCCCATTCGATTTAGGATAAGCACAGTAATCTCCCCCTTTCCTTGGTTCAAGATCGGTTTTGGCTTTGTAAGAAATCGGGAAGTCACCAATTTACTTCATTGCAACATATATATAGGATATTGGCTTCTTCAGAGCAACATGGTTAGTATTCGAAGCTTCTTCCCATCTTGGCTTCTTATAGTTGTGGTTATGACTGATTTTCCCTATTTCCTTTTTAACTTGGGCATTCTTTTTGGCATGATACATTTCAACCATCCGAATGAATTTAGCAGCTTGAAAATGGAAATCCTGCAAGTCCTTACATCCATGTATATATATTTCTCGCTAAAATAGGGTTGAATGTATCACCACAAGCTTATCCCTATCAATCATATTTTTCGCCTTCAAGGCCTCCGTTTTGAACCTCTTAACATAATCACCCAATAATTCCCTCGGTCTTTGTTTGATATCAGCTATCATGGTGTAGTCGGTAGTAGGATCTTTTCAAATGTAGAATTATACCGAGAATTCGTAAGAAAATTCCTTCCAGGAACTCTCGGTACTACAGGTATCATTTAACTGCTGCTCCTTGAAAAGTAGTTGGAAAAAGCCTACAACACACAGTTCCAGATGCATTGTATAAGTCCATCTGACTTTCAAAAGCCAATAAGTGATCATCTAGATTAGTCATTCCATTATATTTGATAGATGGAATCTTGATACGAGAAGGAATTTTTGTGGACATGTTCTCATCCGTAAAGGGAGCTTCTCGATGATTGTTATTGTCCCTATCATTTAGAGTTCTTTTTCCTATGAGATTAAGCATGTCGTTTGCCATTTCTTATGCCATGTCCCTCAAGTAAGATTCATCATTATGGCAGTTGTTCCTTTTAGGTTTGTACCCTTCTGAAGTTGAGCTTCTAGATTGTTCCCTGGATTTTTCTTTTAACCTTCCCTGGTAGTTTACTTTAACTTGTCGGTCACCTCTTCTCTGTTGTGGAGTTAGGGTAAGTTTTCCATTGCTTTTGTTTCTAAGCAAAGAGGCATTTAAATCCCTCCTTAGAGACTCTTTCTCATCTGCTCTTGTGAGCCTGATGGTTTTGGAGGACTTTTGAGCAAGTATTCCTTGCAAAAGTTCTATCATTTCTAGCACATGTTGTTCCAGGCTTTTAATCTTGGCTTCGCTATTAGTAGATCATGCCTGTTCTAATGGCTATCCAGACTCTGCATTTCCCAAGCTGAATTAGGGAACTACATTCTCTTCTAATGTTATTGTTTGGACAACCTCTTTATTTATTTAGAGCTTAAGTCATCTTGATCTCATTTTCCTAAAATAAAACTCACTCAATTAGTTTGGAGAGAAAGTTAAACAACACAGAGGTTCGGGCCCTCTTTCTAGCACCAAAAATGTTAGACTAAAAATTGGTACAACACCCATGATGCCAATAGAGATAAATAAAACTTTAGTTTGAACATATATGATGACATGATTAAGCATAACTTAATCAGTGTCAATTTAATATTGTTAACAAGGACTAATTTATCACTTGAGACTAAGTGCATGATGATGTTATTAAAGAATGGGTTTATGATGTTAATAGGCCCTATAGGAAAAATATGAGAAAGTCCTTTTGTTTTCTTAGATCATTGTGCTCGAGTTCAGTTAAGGTCGCTTGTAGTTAACATATGGGCTTTTAAGAAAGATGTTCCAAAGAGGGCCCATGTTGTGTCATATGCTCATAGGAGATATAGAAGACAAGTTGTAATGCCCCTGAATTTTAATTAACATTATTCGGGATATTTAATTGGATAAATTAAATGGAATAATGTGAATAATTAGGGAGATGAGATTAATAAATCCAATAGCCGTATCTTAATGAATTAACTAAAATAAGACTTAACTAAATTAAGAAGGAGGAATTTCCAAAGGGGTAAACTTGGAAATGGGGCTACATTTCCTCGTATAAATCTCTTCCTCCACTTTAATAAATTTTCACTCTCTCATTCATAACTCCTTACCAACTTTCGACTAGCCATTAAAAGCTCCAGGAAGAGCATAAATTGAAGAAAAAGCTAAAAAATTAAAGCTAGGAAATTATCTCATTCTCCAATCAACTAATCAAAGTGAATAATCATGTTTATCATCTCATTTTTCTTTGTTTTGGTCGGCTGTGGGTTATACCCGAATCATGTTTGTGATTTGGTTAAAATATAACCATTTAAACCTTTATTTGGATAAGACATAGGTGTTTTAAACATTAACTAATTAACATGTTTTATTCGGTTTTGGTTAAATTCTGAGGTTTTTTTTATCTTCATATACTTTGAAATTTTAATATGTTGAAGACAACATATTAATTGATTTTCTGGAATTTTTCCAAAAATTTTCACGATGTTTTAATAGTTATATAAAATTATTTAAGGAATGGGACTTAAATGTTTTGTATAATTATAAAGGAGAAACGGCTTTTTCAAATTTATTTAAATTTCCAAATAACAAAAGTCACAGCAATTTTGAATATAAAATTCTGGCAACCAATCAGATTTAGACAAACAAGGCAGGTGGGGTACAAAAGAATTGTTTTAAAGTACAATTTTCACTATTTTGACTCTTTCGGTAGGGGCTTCCACCTTCATTCGAAACCTTCCGACAAAGTCGAAAGGTATCAAACCTCTTGACTAGGTTAAAAATCAATGCACATGGTATCAGGTAACTGGTATGTAGTGAATTGAAAGGGGTCGAAAGGTTTAGGGATGAAAGGTTAGAGCTTTCAAAAGAGATTAGGTTTTGTTTTGGTTTTAAAGAAAATACGCCTGCTAGCTTTCGACAAAGGGCTTTCGACATTGTCAAATGGTTTAAAAGAAAAAGGTCTCCATTGGTTTACTTTTTTGTTTTAAATGAAACCTTTCGACAAAGTCGAATGGTATAGCTTTTGACAGGGTCAGAAGCATAGTTGCCACTTCCAAACCTTTCGACCCAAATGGAGTCAAAGGTTATCTTTTGTTTTCTAAAACTTGCCACCTCTATCCACTGTTTTCGAAGGGTTGATTGAAACACTAACACTTCATTGTTTTCGAAAGGTTTTAGGTTTTGAAGGGGTTACCTTCAATGATTTCAAAAGGTTTTGGTTTCGTAAGGTTTCAGTTTCGAAGGGTTTTGACTTCGAAAGTTTTATGTTTTTGAAAGGTTTTATCTTCGAAAGGTTTCATTGCTTTCGAAAAGTTTATAAATGGTTTTATAGGGGGGATCCCCAGGCTTTCGACGAAGTCGAAAGGTAGATCCTTTCGACTAGTTCGGAGAGAAACCTTCCGACAGGGTCGAAAGGTGAGACTTTTCGATAAAGTCGAAAGGTATGGTTTTGTGGTGCTTTCAAAAGGAAGGCTTCCAAAGGGGCTAACTTCATATGTTTATTTGCTTTCGAACGGGACTTCATTTGAAGGGTTTTAAAGGGCTGTTCTTAGCCATTTTTCCTTAAGTAAAATTTTGCTAACTTGAAGGGGTTACTTCGAAGGGTTATAGCATAAAATACTTATTTTGTTTGAATATGTAAGGGGGGGTCCTTATATAAATTTGATGTTATTAAACCTTGGGGACACTGGGGTGGGATTTATGTTTTCGATACATAGTTTGGGATTACAAATAGAAATATGCTTTCGAAAATATACATTGGGGCTATCAATGAGTTTTTATTTAACTTAACCTAATTGGGGTTACTAATGGAAATAGGTTAAACATGTGGTATACCTGGGGAAAATAAGTAATCACGAGGATCATGAATTTTTATAAATAATCATGGGGATCATGATGTTTTAATTGGCCAAGTGATGGTTTCTTGGTTAACATAGGAAAAGCATAGAATGTGCGGTGGATAGCCCACATCAAATTTCTAAAGTAAAGAATGTTTTGCCACAGGTGGTTAGCCTTAGGATTTGGAACCCAAGGGCTCATAGTCATCCTAGGAAAACTATGGAGTGTGCGGTGGATAGCCCACACCATCTTTTATTAAACAATGTATGAGGGATAATCTGCATTTTTTTTAAATGGATTTGGGATGGATAGTCCTTTTAAATTATGACAGATAGTCACTTTAAAGAATTTAGAGGGGAACTCTAATAAATTGATTTTAGATGGAAATCTAATAAATGGGTGGATGGGATATCTAATACATATGACTTATGGCTTTATTTCATATTATGTTAAGACTAATCATTTTGGGTGCAGGAGCATAGTAAATGATTCGCGTATTTTGTTTTGGATACTAGTGAGGGGGAAAACCCGTTCCGCTAAACGGCGTGGTCTCACTAGATACTTATTTATGATAAGAGATGATATGGGATTATTCATACTAGACTTATTGTCTGACTCGACATTTGTGTTTCTCCACAAACTCTCGGGTACTCAAAATTAATTTGAGTAGTCTGAGAGTGGGAGACTTTCAGGTTTATGGACGAATAAGCTTTCGAAGACGTGCAGGAGGCAGTGTTTGCTATATAGGAGCTATTTTGTGTTTTCTGTTGTAATGTACTAAGAACTGTAAAGTTCATATTATTAGTCCTCTGATCATCATAAGAGGACATCTTCATATGTCGCTCTTATCGTATTTTGTACATGTATATATGATCTGAACATGGTTAACATATGGGATTATGTAATTAAATCTGAATATTATTCATAAGAAATGAGAAATTCTGTTTTGTGGAAGTTTAACATTTTCATATTATTGTGTTCATGTGTATCCATATTAACTATGCCGCATTCGGTCGCCAAGAAATAACAACTTCAGATGACTGCAGCATCAGTAGCGGTTAGTTTTGGGCCTTAGAAGGCGGGATGTTACAAGTTTGTATCAGAGCATGGTTTATGTACTTAAAAGGAATTTAAACTTTAAAATATTTTTAAAAGCATAATCTAATTAATCGGGCTTGGGTAAGCGTTATAGTAACGTATGTGTACTTTGCTATAAATACCTAAGTATGTATTCCCCACTCTCTTAGACCATTCTTCTATGTCTTACCAAGATTGGATTTCAGGTAATAGGGAAGTAAGATATGGAGGTAGGAAATGTAAGAGTGAATCAAGGTGGAAGACGCACCGCAACAAGTGGAAACGTTCAACCCAATACTAGGAGCAACCAGGGTCGACAGGCGAATGCAAGCCTAGATGCAAATGCGAATGTAGGTGCTAAGATTCCACTGGTTGATATAGAGATAATGTATCAATTCTTCGTGAATATGATGCAAGCTGGAGCAGCTGCGGGAGTGGCTATAAGGCATGTTGGAGGAGCTAATCCGGTGGCCCTAGTTGGCAATAATTATGCCAAGCTGAGTAGGGATTACGCTAGTCTTGGAGGGAAGCCTTTTCTGGGAACCGAGGATGCAATAAGAGTGGAGAACTGGCTATTGTATTGTGAAAGGATATTTGCATATTTCGGCTTGACGGATATGCAGAAGAGGAGACTTGCTTCAAGGCAATTACAGGGAGCACCATTATTTTGGGGGAACGGAGTTACCATGGGAGAGCTAGAGGAAGACCTGACTTGGGCTAAATTTTGAAGGAGGTTCGAAGAAAGATTTCTATCAGAGGTTGCCAAGTCAGCATTTCTTAGGAAATTTGCAGATTTATTCTAGGGGATAGATCGATGATTGAGTGTGCTACAGAGTTTGACGAGCTGTTCCATTATAGATATGCTACTATAGATACTGTCATTCGGAGAATGATAAGTTTATCATGGGTTGAATCTTGAGATCGCCAAAGTAACCATGCCAAACCTCAAGGATCCTTGTCATATTGTTGTCGAGATGGCTATTTGAAATGAAGAGATGCTTTCTACTTTTGGAAAAGGGAAACAGGCCGAGGTTCAGAATTTTCAAGGTAAGAAGCGGAAGTTCTTCAAGAAGAAAGGTGCCCTGTCGGGGGTAGCAGCCAAGAAGAGCAAGGTTGATATTATCTGTTACAAGTGTGACAAGAAGAAGCACTATGCTAATGAGTGTCGCTTGAGTGATGGAAGAGCAGTTGTAGTGAGGCCGAATGTGAAGTGCTACAACTGTAGCTAGATGGGGCATTACAAGGACAAGTGTCTCAAGGCTGCTAAGGCTGGAAAGGGAAGGGTCTTTGCGTTGGAACCATCATCCTGTAGACCAACGGCTGTTGAGAAAGGAAAAGTTATGATGGAAGGTATGCTTATGATTCATAGTACTCCGGTTAGGATACTATTTGATACCGGTGCATCACACTCATTTATATCTCAATATTTGGTAGATAGCTTATGTCTGGAACCTTTATACCTTATTACTCCTTTAAGGGTTGTGAATCCTATAGGAGGGCATGCAACTTTGGGAACGAGATATGACTAGTTGGAACTTAATTTGTTAGGTCATATATTTGCATGCAGTTTGTATGTTTTTAATTTTGGGTTGTGGGATCATATTAGGTATGGATTGGTTAGATAGATATGATGCAAGGATATTTTTCTGGGAGAGGGAAATATCATTGAGACACCCTAATAGCCGTAACCGAGTTATTTACTCAGTAAAAATTTCGGACGAAAATGCTTATGCGTTATTGGGTGCCATGGGAACGGAAGCAAAATTGAAGCAGGTTTATGTTGCAAGAGAGTTTGCGGATGTGTTTGAACCAGTTTCGGGCTTGCTGCCGAAAAGAGCAATCGAGTTTCGGATAGATCTCGTACTGGGAGCTGAACCTGTAAGTAGACCACCTAGCAAGATGTCACCAACCAAGATGAAGGAATTGAAGGTGCAGCTAGTGGAATTGGAAGGAAAGAATTTCATCCGGTCAAGCAGTTCATCTTGGGGAACGGCCGTGGTATTCGTGAAGAAGACAGATGGGTCGTTAAGGATGTGTATCGACTATCGTATGTTGAACGAGAGGATGATCAAGAATAGGTAACCTTTGCCAAGAATCGACGACTTATTCGATCAGTTGAGTGGAGCCAAAGTGTTTTCCCAGCTAGATTTGGTGACAGGTTTCCATCAGCTAAGAGTGGCAGAGGAAAGTATTTTTTTGACGGCATTTAGGACCAGATATGGGTCTTAGGAATGGTTGGTTATGCCCTTCGGACTTACTAATGTGCCAGCTTTCTTCGTGGATTTGATGAACCGGGTTTTTCGAGAGCACTTGGATAGGTTCGTGTTGGTTTTTATTGATGACATTTTGGTATATTCTAAGAATGAGAAGGATCATGCAAATCATCTTAGAATAGTTTTGGAGACGCTAAGGCAACATCAGCTGAAGACGAAGTTCTCCAAGTGTCATTTCTGGAAGAAGGTAGTGAAGTTCCTTGGTCATGTAGTTTCCAAGGAAGGGTTAGCAGTTGATCCGGATAAGATCGAAGCTGTTAATAATTGGAAGAGACTAGAGACGGTAAGTGAGATTAGAAGTTTTCTTGGTCTTGCAGGATACTACCAAAGGTTCATTAAGGATTTCTCGTGGATAGCGGCATCCTTGACTATGCTAACCAGGAAGGACATGAAGTTTGTTTGGTCCGACAAATATGAGGAGGCATTCCTTAAGTTGAAACATTTGTTAACCAATGCGCCCTTGTTAGTAGTTCCAGATGGGAATCAGGGGTTGATAGTTTACACCGATGCATGTGGTACTGGGTTAGGTGTTGTGCTAATGCGGAATGGAAGGGTTATTGCCTATGCTTCTAGACAGCTTTGACCGCATGAAATGAGATAACCTACTCATGATTTGGAGTTAGCAGCGATAATCTTCGCATTGAAGGTGTGGAGACATTATCTTTTAGGAGAAAAGTTTGAGCTATTTTATGGATCATAAGTCTTTATGGTATTTACTCTCTCAGAAGGAGCTGAACATGAGACAGTAGAGATGGCTGGAGTTTGTTGCAGCTTATAATTTTAGCATCGAGTATACACCGGGAAAAGGAATAAGGTGGCGGATGCACTTAGCAGGAAACATCAAAATGTGGTGTTTGCTATGTTGGCGAATGGAAAGACTTAGAAGCACTGGCCGCTTGTAGTGTGCAGTTGAGATCGACTGCTGGATCTAGTCGGAATATCGCCATGATGTCTTGTTTGGAAGTTCGACCAGTTCTGATCGAACGAATTGCTTCTAAGCAGAATGAGGATCCAGTCTTAGCCGAGAGGATTAGAAGGTTAGAAGCTGAAACCTAAATTGATGATTTAAAGGATTTTATTCTTGACCATAGGGGTTGATTGAGAAAGAAGAACAGTTATGTATTCCGGATGTTGGAAACCTTAGGAAGGAAGTTCTTAGGGAATGTCATTGATCGAAGTTTGGGATTCATCCTGGGGGAACCAAGATGTGTCAGGATATGAAGAGAAGTTTCTTCTGGGAAGGAATGAAGAGGGATGTTAGCTTATGGGTAAAACAGTGTTTGAAATGTCAGCAAGTAAAAGCCGAACATCAGAAGCCAAGTGGTTTGCTTCAGCCTTTGGATGTTCCAGTTTGGAAGTGGGACTCGATATCCATGGATTTTATTAATGGGTTTCCAAGGTCAAACCAGGGTAATGAAAGTATATGGGTCATAGTGGACAGAATGACCAAAAGTGCCCATTTCATTCCGGTAGGGTCAACCAGGACGACACTTGTTTTGGCTAAGTTGTTCATGAAGAACATCATTAGACCGCATGGAATCCCTAGTTGTATCGTCAGTGATAGAGATGCTTTGTTTACTAGAGAGTTCTGGAAGAGCCTGCAGAGTGTGTTAGGCACTAAGCTCAAGATGAGTACCGCATATCATCCTCGTACAAATGGGCAGGCAGAGAGAGTCAACAAGGTACTGGAAGATCTGTTGAGGGCTTGTGTGCTAGATTTTAGTGGTTCTTGGGAAGATCACATGCACTTAGTGGAGTTTTCCTATAATAATAGTTATCAGACTACTATAGAAATGGCGCCTTTTGAAGCTTTGTATGGAAGGCCATGCAAATCAACAGTTTGTTGGTTAGAGATCGGAACAAGTTGGTCCTTGATCTAGATTTGGTGAGAGAGGCGACGGAAAAGATCGAGTTGATATGGGAAAGAATGAAGGAAGTTCAGTCTAGGCAGAAGATTTACGCAGACAGAAGGCATAAGAACCTAGAGTTCTCAATTGGAGATAGAGTTTTCATCAAGGTATTGCCGATGAAAGGTGTGATTCGGTTCGGGAAGACCGCTAAGCTAGCACTGAGATATGTTGGACCATTTCCTATATCAGAGAGGATTAGGAGACTTGCGTACCGAGTAGGTTTACCGAGCAGTTTTGCCGAGGTCCACAATGTGTTTCATGTTTCTCATCTTAGGAAGTATGTTCATGCTCCAGAAACTACTATCGCTCCGACGACACTGGAGGACTTAATGGTGGAACCGGATATGACTTTTGTGAGGCAACTAGTTCGTGTTGTGGCAAAAGATGAGAAGTGGTTAAGGAACAAGACAGTCAGGTTGGTGAAAGTTCAATGGAGCGACAACGTGAAGGACTGTACTTGGGAGATAGAAGACAGGATTAGGGCTACTTTTCCTAGGCTGTTGTTTGGTAAGTTCTATATAGGGTTTATATAGAATTTGGCTGGTAGGTTATACTAGCTTTGATTGCATGGGCTATATGCTTATTGTTATGTCCTTACTGAAATTTCAGGGACGAAATTCTTTAAGGGAAGGAGTCTGTAATGCCCCTGAATTTTTATTAACATTATTCAGGATATTTAATTGGATAAATTAAATAGAATAATGTGAATAATTAGGGAGATGGAATTAATAAATCCAATGGCCGTGTCTTAATGAATTAACTAAAATAAGACTTAACTAAATTAAGAAGGAGGAATTTCCTAAGGGGTAAACTTGGAAATGGGGCTACATTTCATTGTATAAATCTCTTCCTCTACTTTAATAAATTTTCACTCTCTCATTCACAACTCCTCACCAACTTTCGGCGGACCATTAAAAGCTCCAGGAAGAGCAGAAAAAACTAAGGAATTAAAGCTAGGAAATTATCTCATCTCCAATCAACTAATCAAGGTGAATAATCATGTTTATCATCTCATTTTTCTTTTTTTGGATCGGCTATGGGTTATACCTGATTAATGTTTGTGATTTGGTTAAAATATAACCATTTAAACCTTTGTTTGGATACGACATAGGTGTTTTAAACGTTAATGGGCTAATTAACATGTTTTATTCGGTTTTGGTTAAAGTCCAAGTTGTTTTGATCTTCATATGCTTTGAAATTTTAATATGCTGAAGACAACATATTAATTGATTTTCGGGAATTTTTCATGATGTTTTAATAGTTGTATAAAATTATTTAAGGAATGGGACTTAAATGTTTTGTATAATTATAAAGGAGAAAGGGGCCTTTTCAAATTCATTTAAATTTCCAAATAAGGAAAGTCGGCAGCAATTTTGAATATAAAATTCTGGCACCCAATCAGATTTAGACAAACAAGGCAGGTGGGGTACAAAAGAACTGTTTAAAGTACAATTTTCAATATTTCGACTCTTTCGGCAAGGGCTTCCGCCTTCATTCAAAACCTTCCGACAAAGTCGAAAGGTATCAAACCTCTTGACTAGGTCAAAAATCAATGCACATGGTATTAGGCAACTAGTACATAGTGAATTGAAAGGGGTCGAAAGGTTTAGGAACGAAAGGTTAGAGCTTTCGAAAGAGATGAGGTTTTGTTTTGGCTTTAAAGAAAATACGCCTGCTAGCTTTCGAAAAAAAGCTTTCGACATTGTCGAATGGTTTAAAAGAAAAAGGTCTCGAACGGTTTACTTTCTTAATTTAAATGAAACCTTTCGACAAAGTCGAAAGGTATAGCTTTCGACAGGGTCGGAAGCATAGTTGTCGCTTCCAAACCTTTTGACCCAGATGGAGTCAAAGGTTATCTTTTGTTTTCTAAAACTTGCCGCCTCTCTCCATTTTTTTCGAAGGGTTGGTTCAAACACTAACACTTCATTGTTTTCGAAAGGTTTTAGGTTTTGAAGGGGTTACCTTCAATGATTTTGAAAGGTTTTGGTTTCGAAGGGTTTTGACTTCGAAAGGTTTTGTCTTTGAAAGGTTTCACTGCTTTTGAAAGGTATATAAATGGTTTTATAGCGGGGTACCCCAGGCTTTCGAAAAAGTCGAAAAGTAGATCCTTTCGACTAGGTCGAAGAGAAACCTTCCGACAGGGTAGAAAGGTAAGACCTTTCGACAAAGTCAAAAGGTATGGTTTTGTGGTGCTTTCAAAAGGAAGGCTTCCGAAGGGGCTAACTTCGGATGTTTATTTGCTTTCGAATGGGACTTTATTCGAAGAGGTTTAAAGGGTTGTTTTTAGCCATTTTTCCTTAAGTAAAATTTTGCTAACTTGAAGGGGTTACTTCGAAGGGTTATAGCATAAACTACTTATTTTGTTTGAATATGTAAGGGAGATCCTTATATAAATTTGATGTTATTAAACCTTGGGGACACCGGGGTGGGTTTCATGTTTTCGATACATAGTTTAAGACAAACAGAAATATGCTTTCGAAAATATACATTAGGGCTATCAATGTGTTTTTATTTAATTTAATCTAATTGGGGTTACCAATGGAAATAGGTTAAATAGGTGGTACACCTGGGGAAAATAAGTAATCATGGGGATCATGAATTTTTATAAATAATCATAGGGATCATGATGTTTGAATTGGCCAAGTGATGGGTTCTTGGTTAACCTAGGAAAACCATGGAATGTTCGGTGGATAGCCCACATCAAATTTCTAAAGTAAAGAATGTTTTGCCAAAGGTGGTTAGCCTCGGGATTTGGCTTTAAAGGGTTCATAGTCATCCTAGGAAAACTATGGAGTATGTAGTGGATGGCCCATACCATCTTTTATAAAACAATGTACGAGGGATAATATGCATTTATTTTAAATGGAATTGGGATGGATAGTCCTATTAAATTATGACGGATAGTCATTTTAAAGAATTTAGAGGGGAACTCTAATAAATTTATTTTAGATGGGAAATCTAATAAATGGGTGGATGGGATATCCAATACATATGACTTATGGCTTTATTTCATATTATGTTAAGACTAATCATTTTGGGTGCAGGAGCATAGTAAATGTTTTGCATATTTTGTTTTGGATATTAGTGAGGGGTAAAACCCGTTCCGCTAAGTGGTGTGGTCGCACTAGATATCTATTTATGATAGGAGATGATAGAGGATTATTCATACCAGACTTATTGTCTGACTTGAAGTTTGTGTTTCTCCACAAACTCTCGGGTATTCAAAATTAATTTGAGTAGTCTGAGAGTGGGAGACTTTCAGGTTTTTGGACGAATAAGCTTCCGGAGATGTCTAGGAGGCAGTGTTAGCTATATAGGAGCTATTTTGTGTTTTCCGCTGTAATGTACTAAGAACTGTAAAGTTCATATTATTAGTTCTCTGATCATCATAAGGGGACATCTTCATATGTTGCTCTTATCATATTTTGTACATGTATATGTCATCCGAACGTGGTTAACGTCTAGGATTATGTAATTAAATCTGAATATTATTCATAAGAAATGAGAAATTCTGTTTTGTGGAAGTTTAAAATTTTTCAAATTCTTGTGTTCCTGTATATCAATATTAACTATGCCGCATTCGGTCACCAAGATATAACAACTACAGATGACTGCAGCATCAATAGTAGTTAGTTTTGGGACTCAAAAGGAGGGATGTTACACAAGTAACAAATTTGTGAAATAATCAATTAAGCTTGTCAATGGGCTATGTAATCAGTTCTTATATTCAAAGTCCCATGTTCATATAATTATGCATATTATGCTTATCATAGTCGAAAGCTCCTTTTGAACAGTCATGTCGAGTTTTAGGCTTGAAGTGTTCATGTATATGCACATCCATGTCAATAACATAAAAAGGCATAGTAAAAAACATTAGGCATGTCCAAGTCCTTGTTTATATAAATTATGCATGATTACAGTCGAATATATTATTTCCCCCATTTGATTTAGAGTTCACAAAAGTTTGATTTTGAGAATGGAGAAAAGAGTAATCGCCCCTATTTGTGAGCCCCTTGGTCCAGAATTATAGGTGTAGTGCGACTCAATCCCAGCTCAAACGTTTTTGGTAGGCTTGTCTTCAGTGGCATTTGGCATTAGCTTCATCATTGAATGGCATCAACAAAGGGCGGCACCAAGCATTGATGAGAGCAACATTGTCACGAGACAGTGTTGTGAAAGATACACATCATAGAGTATAGTGGCGAAGTCAATGATTCTCGGTGTTGACGATCAGGGCTTCTCACTAGTTGATGGCGGTATGGAATTGAAGCAGCATCGCCTATTATCCTATCTTTATGGACATCGACGATATTCATTATTGGCGTTGCGAGGATAGACTACGGCGTTACTTTCTAAAGCAGGGTATTTATAGGAAGTGGCACCAATATAAACATTATGGATGAAGAGCGACATCATCATGAAGTGAAATTGGTGGAAAGGGGCATTAACATAAATTAGTGTTGAAGAAGGTTGGCAATGCCTTGATTGTAATATTCCAGATGTCATTGTATGGTGCTATTGATCTCAGGAGACAACGATGTCGCACGGCACTAACAAGAGGCAACATCACTGAGCTGGGTTACTCATTCTATTTCATAAGTAGACGATGACCTTGATAGGGCTCGGCACCAATGAAACGCAACAAAGGTGATGTCAATGTTACATTAATGGCTTGCGATGTTGATTGCCTTTGGCTTCATTGCTTTTTTGAAGAAGACGTCATCGAAGAAGAAGATATGGAGGGGAAGTACCAAAGTCAAATCTGATGGTACAGTTTTTTTCTCTTTCTACTCTCTAGTGAAGAAGAAAAGAGGAAGATAGGTAAGGAGCACCTAATTCTCATGAGAAATAAAATATTCATAGTAAAGCAATGGGACCCAACAGTTAGTAATGTTTGTGGCACAATCAAATTAATACCTATTTGGATACACCTATCTAACATACCTCTAATAGCATGGTCCTCTAAAGGAATTAATTGGTTTGCTAGCAGGATAGGAAGGGTGATTTTCTTGGATGAAAGTACTGGATAGGTTGACTTATGCAAAGTGTCCGGGAGAAGTTACCACATTGAATGACATGGTGACTTGCTTTCCATTATTACTTGAAGATGGGACTGAGCAGATAGTATATGTTTAGTATCAATAGAAGCCAGAGGCATGTAGTAACTATAAAGTATTTGGCCATTATATTGAAAATTGTCTATAGGAAAAGGTAGAGGTGGTTGAAAAGGTTGTGATGATGGAAAGTATCAAAGAAGCTAATAAGAAGGCATGTAGTACTACAAACAAATGTTTATGTCAAGAAGACTGCATGTGCTAAATTTTTTTGGAGAAGAGTGGACAAGGTATTTATAAATAATGCCATTAAGGAGAAAGTGATAATTAAAGATAACGTTTTTAGGTCAGCGGTTGAAAAAATCAATATTTGTTATGTCCAGGATAAGGTAGGGGAGGAAAAATTGGAAGAGAATAATTTGGATGATCAGAATATGATGGAGGAGGGTGAGGTTGTTACTCAATCTGAGGATGCTATATTAACCAGTAACAAATTTCATGCATTTCAGGATTTGCATGGGGAAGTTGATAGTGTATGTGAAGTTCATATCATTACCATTGATGTTGTAATAGTGCATGAGGAAGATATGTTTATCCAATCTTCACTTGTTAAGCTTGGAAGTTAATTGAAAGGATCTGAATCAGTGGTTGTTCCAAGCCATGCTGTGGGTGCACTTGTAAGCAGCAAACGACAAGTGTTTGGTGTTCATGTTAGTAGAATTGTCGTATCACCTTTTGTTGATACACTTTAATCTGAAGCCACTACATCATAAGCTAAACTTAGTGATCCTGTTTGTAATAAGAATGAGCTGGACCCACTAGTTAAATCCACATCTATCTTGTTGAGTACTCTAGTCTGCTTGGAGCAACAAATATTACTTAAAGATGAAGCTGAAGATCTCGCAACTCCTAATAACAACAAAGTTCCTGTGCATGTTTCTGTGCATGTACATAAAGATAGTGCATACTCTTTTGATTCTACCACCAAACTTTCCCTACTTGATTCCTCTCTTTATAATCAAGCACCCAATTATTAGTCTATTAATCCCAATTCTCAGATATCAACTTCAAATTCAAACCCTATCGCTACAACTTTTTATCAAGTCTCAAATTCTATTGAAATTACTAACAATTCCCCTGACTCTCACATTCCTCCACTACTTGGGTGGATCTCACCACCTTTAAAACGATGCGATTCATGCACCACAACAGTTAATCACTCAAAACTTAGTTCACCTCGAAGTATCAACGCAAACAAAATTCAGACCAGCAACAAACAAAAAAACAAAAACTTGCCCTATGATCTTAACGAGGGGTCAATGTAGTTAATTCGCCGCTATTACCCCGCTATAACCATGTTATATCTCATAAAAGATTTCTATCGCTATGATTTTTTCATATAGCCCCAAATATACCCTTTCCGCTTTAAGCCCTGCTATTTCCGCTATATTCCACTATTCCCGCTATATTTCGCTATTTCCGCTATATCTTCTTTAAAAGAAATGAATTGAAAAATGATATTTATACATTATAAAATTATGAAATTAATTTATTTAATTGAATTTTTAATATATTTTTAGAAATGAAAATACTCTAATATTCTACTAAATTCAATTATGTTATATAACAGTTTTACGTTTGTTTACAATATATTCGAATATGTTTTTATTTAAAATTATTTATGTATTAATTATAATTCAATTGAATGTTAATTTTTCATTTAATTACCATTTATATATTTGTAAAAACATAAAGTACAAGTTTTATATGCTATTTCAGAGTCATCTGCTATATCCCGCTATATCCTCGTTGTATCCCCGCTATGACTTTTTACACCTCTGCCGCAATGAATCCGCCGAGCGCTTTAACTGCACAGTGAGGGGTTAAACATTGCTAATGATGAGACAGATCCAAAATCCAATTCTACCTCTAGTTCTAATGTCAAAAAAACAAGGTATAACATTATCCTCTCTCTGTATAGTTTAATTCATGTTACAAAATTTTGGAAGTTTGAATATAAGAGGAGCTCACAAGCAGATTAAACTTCTTCAAGCTAGGCAGCTCATCATTGAAAATAAACTTGGTTTTATTTTAGCACTTGTTGAAACAAAATTAAACCAGCATTTAACTCTCAAAGCTATCAACTTCATTAATCCCACTTGGAATTTGCATCATAATTTGGAAAAAGCTCCTTATGGCAGAATTATGGTCCTCTCTGACCCTACCATTTTCACTCTCAATCCTATCATAACCCACAGACAATTCATTAATTTCCATGCCATTCATTGTTAACCTAAAAAATGGATCAACACCCTTATTTAAGTGTGAAAGCACCAGCACTGTTCTCACAGGGCAATAATATGAATAATAGATATAAAAAGAAAGCAGAAATAGAAAGGAGACAAGAAGATTTTTATAGTGGTTTAGTTGTTAACGAATCCTACGTCAACTTTATTGTTTTTTATTATAGACTGATGGCTATTATAAGATGTATTTGATTGCAAAGCTCTTGAATATCCTTAGCTAGATTGAATCTCCAAGGTTGGAATCCACTGGAGAATCACAGTGAACCCCTTTCGAGACTGTTGTGAGGGAGACAAAGAGTGAAGAAAGCTTCCAGTAGAGTTTCAGCCACCTGTCCAGAGGATCCAGTTTATATTGCAGGTGGGAGAGTATTTATAGAGGTTAGAAAGTTACTGGACCAGGCCTATTCGCCAACCACTTGCATATGATTACAGGAAGAAGCACTGGAGTATGCCCTGCGACCCGAGCCAAAACCATAGATCACTAATAATCCATGGTCTATGGATCGCTAGCGATCCATAGTTTATGCTCGAATGCAAGCCAACCCCTTAGTGTTTACTCACTGCTATGCAACTTTAAGAACCACAGTGACCCTATGAGGATGTATGGATCGCTGGCGATCCATAGTGTATGGATTGCTGGCAATCCATACACTTAGACAATTTTTGGACTTTGGTGTCTGGAGTGCCTTCGTTGTCCTGTGTTGATGTTGTTCATATAGTCTTGTTGCATGTCTCCTTGTTTTGATGATGGTTTACTTGCTAGTTATATTCAGCCGCTGATTGGACTAGACGGATGCTTGTTTCTTGATTTAACTAAATCAGAATCTCGTCAAACTCAGTTATTGCTTCTAGAATATGTGTTTGGATCATGAAGCAAGAGAATCGATTGAATCCTAAGCTAATCCCATGGATCGCTAGCGATCCATAGGCCATGGATCGTTAGCAATCAATGTCCTTGGTGGATTTCTTGTTCTTTTTTCCCAGCTTCCTTTGGCTTATTACTCTAGTTCTTTTGGTTGACTTCTGGGCTATTTTGACTCGACCAAGTTGTTCCGAGTACTCTTGGATCGTGTTGGGTTAAAAACCCGAAAAACATTCATATTCCCACCTCATCCTCTATTTATATCACTTTTGTCTATGCTAACAATCACACTGCCCATAGGCAAGACCTCCTTGACTATCTTCCCCACCTCAAGCAGGAACTCATCTGTGATTTGTCATGGGTGATTATAACTGTATGCTCTATGCTTCTACTAGTAGTAGTGGTAATGCTCTCAGTCTAAATGACATTGCCCTACTAAATGAAGCTATCTCATTATCCAATCTGCATGAACCTTCCTTTACTGGTCTCTATTACACTTGGAATAGCAAGAGTAGGATTGGTGTAAGAACTATAAGCCGAATTGACCTCACATTCATCAACTCACCTGCTATTGCTACTTGGCCTAACCTTGTGTGATGCCCCACCTCTATACTCATACTAACCAAGGACACTACGAGGTATTGCCGTCAACTAGCATGAAGAATAAGGCTGTTGAGGAGCGACCATCTGTGTAGTTGCTTTGTGCGAGTACCGATATGTCAGATAATATAACTTACATTTCATTTCAAGAGGAAACCCGACATATCAAATACAAACTCAAAGCTATCACACAGTGGCTATGAGGGCTTCGGAAACAAATATAGAAATAAACATAACACAAATCAGTCACAGATATTGATATCACAAAGGCGAAAACAGATATGAATATAACGCATAAAAGTGTACATCAAAGTAATGGTCATATAAGATCCATTACGTCACAAAAGAATAGATACAAGTGCCAGACAAAAGAATATGTATACATCAAGGAGTCTCTATCTCGAATGTATAAAAGCAAAAACTACAAAGCTAAGTAGTTAGCCAAAAGTCAGATGATAGTCCCAGATGAGGAGTCAAGCAGAAGCACCTGTAACATCTCGGTCTGACCCGAGTATTATTTAAGAAGAAAATAATAAACGGATCAGTCTAACTATAAATATCAGATAAAATGAGATAGGGTAAGAGATATAACAAATACGTATGATAACCATAATGTCATACTGTGACAAGTATACATTTAATAACAACAAAGTCATACAATATCTCAAGAATCTCAAGGCACCAAAAAGAATGTCATATTCTTTATTTTATTCACCAAACCCTAAATATTGACAAACATACCATTGCCAATCACAAAAAGAGGTGAAACATTCTAGAAATCATCAGCTAGAAATACAGAAATCACAAAAAGGGGGAGGCCTATCACAAACGGGAGCATGAAAACTCACCAACACGTGTATCACAAATGGAGCGTTATTCCATAACTTAGGGGCAACGACGCAGTACAATAACGGTACGTCCGATGAACCAAAAAGCCGGGACATCGATGTGTTACAATAACGGTACATCCGATGAACCAAAATGCCGGGCATCGATGTAGTACAATAACGGTACATCCGATGAACCAAAAAGCTGGGACATCGATGTAGTACAATAACGGTACATCCGATGAACCAAAAAGCCGGGACATCGATGTAGTACAATAACGGTACATTCGATGAACCTAAAAGCCGAGACATTGATGTAGTACAATAATGGTACATCCTATGAACCGAACCCCATAAAAGAACATGGGTCGCTAGCCCATAAAAGAAATGAGACGAAGCTCAATAAAACGAGGTACAGTCCCCCACGTGGACAAAGAGACATCGCACATTGCTAGTCTAAACCATAAAATGATCATCATTGATCAATAAGAAGTGTCAATTACACTAAGCTAGTAAATAGATGAGTTTAGCTTCATGTCCCATAACCACTGTCTTAACTTAAATATTTACGAACAGATTGTAGATTTCCACTCGAAAATTGTCACAAGAGTTTTAATCGATCAAGTCTAAGAATTAACCGACAAAGTAAACGCAAGCGTTTCATACCACTTGTTTTGCTAAGCCGTTTAATTGGATTTCTCGAACGAATGAGGTAAAGGTTTGTATATACTAGTAGATTAGAAAACGGTTTTAAAAATGAGTTTGATAGTGAAAGTAAATGTTGAAATCATTTTGATAAAAGGGTTTGAATATTTACTACTAGTATAGAAACCTTTGATTTTCAAAGTGACAAACCATAGAAATGATCGTAGAAACAATCAATCACCAAAATTCACATACGAAGACGTGAATTAAATCCAAAGAAATCGATACCAAATCCATCAAAATGGATATTCCCAAAAATCCAAAGAAAGAAGTCATCAAAGTCGATAATAAGTGATAAAAACTAACCGGATCAACAAATATCGATTAAAAATTGGAAATCCACCCAAAACAGCTCAAAATAGGCAAAGTGAACAGTTCCAAACGTCTAGGGGGGTTGATCCAAACGTCTGGCCCTAGGTTCTGGCCCAAAATAGGCAAAACTGCAAATTTCAGACGTCTGAAATTCCAACCAGACGTCTGGTTGGATTTCCAAACGTTTGGATTTTTCCTCTGCCTTTTTGCGTTTTCCAGGGACCAATTCCAGACGTCTGGATTTTTCAACCAGACATCTGAATTTGAAACCAGACGTCTGGATTTTGTTCCAGACGTCTGAAATTGCCTGCTAGGCAAAAATCAGCCTTGCCCAAAATGGGCGAAAATCCAAACCGGAAGCGATCGGATGAGCAACGGAGACTAGGGATTTATGCCAAGCGACAACCCAGCCTTATTGGCTCTCCGAAACACCACCAAAACATGTCAAAACATCCAAGATAGGATTTTTAAAGATTTTGACTTCAAAACAACAAAATTGGAAAATTCACCAAATCAACTCAAATCAAAAGCAAATGAACATGAACAAGCGTTAGGAATTCATACCTAACAACAATGAAAGTTATAGACATAGATGTGAGTTAAAGAACTCACCTTTAAACCCAAAAACAATGAATGAGAAGCTTTTAAAACAAGGCAAGAACAATTCCTCTTCAACACACCTCTAGAATCTTCAATCTATTATCAAAGGTGAAGTTTTTCCTAAGTTAGAGTTAGGAATTTTTGAGAATTGAAGAGAGATTGAGATGGAGGAGAAGAAGAGGATGCTTACCTTAGCTTCTCTTTGATGTTGGAGCTAGAATTTGTATTTCCTAATTATACTAGGGTTTGGAATTCTAATTTCCTATTCTTTCCCCCATTTTTCTCTTAAGCTTGAGAGTGTTAGGAAATGAAAATGAATGAAGGAAGTTGAGTGGAGTTAGGGAATTCAGTTGGGTTAATGGGCTGAAACCCAAACCCAAAGCCCAAAATAGAAAATAGCAAAATTCTACTCAACTCCAAACATATCGATGCTTATACTTAAAAAAGTTGTAAATGCCATTTTGGACTCAATGGAGGTGGTCTCGAGTCCCAATTCGACTGTTTACAAAAGGTAGCATTTCGGACTTTAATCCGAATAATGATGATATATTTAAATAAATATTTAAATATACAATCTTAAAATATGCGGGTTGTTACAGACTCCCCTCCTTAAAGAAATTGCGTCCTCGCAATTCTTAAGAAGAAAACAAAGAGTAGCAACCATACTAAGGCATAATCAACATAAAATAAGAAATTTTGAAATGAGAAGTTCACCTTTAAAGAGAACGAGAGAGTAAGTCCGGATGTGTTCGCTCGATGAATTCTCTAGATTCCCAAGAGCAATCCTTAGGATTTGAGGACCATTGAACTTTCACAAGAGGAACATCTTTATTTCGAAGGCGTTTAACCTCCGTAGCAATGATACGAATAGGATGTTGTTCATAAGTTAAATTTGGTGAAACTTCAATTTCTTCAATAACACCAGGCTCAAGAACAGAATCAGAATCTCGAAGGCATTTCCGTAATTGAGATACGTGGAATACGTCATGAATAGCAGAAAAATGAGACGGTAATAAAAGGAGATAAGCCACAGAACCAATGAGTTTGGTGATGGGAAATGCACCAATATATCGAGGTGCTAATTTTCCCGATCGACTGAAACGCACGACACCCTTCATAGGTGAAACACGAATAAACACAAAATCTCCCACAGAAAATTCTAATCTCCTTCTTCGGTTATCGGCATAGGATTTTTGCCTACTTTGAACTTCTTTCATCCTATGACGAATAAGGTCAATCTTTTCTGTGGCATCACGAATAAAATCTGGACCTAAAACCAGCTTCTCACCGGCTTCAAGCCAACACGAAGGAGATCGGCATGGTCTTCCGTAAAGTGCCTCGAAAGGTGCCATACCAATACTAGATTGGAAGCTATTATTATAGGAAAATTCAACGAGAGAAATATGATCTTCCCAACTTCCACCAAAATCAAGAACACATGCACGAAGAAGATCTTCAAGAGTTTGATTCACCCGCTCGGTTTGTCCATCGGACTAAGGATGATAAGCGGTGCTAAAATTAAGCTTTGTTCCCAAAGCTTTTTGAAGACCTTTCCAGAATCCACTAGTAAACAATGGATCACGATCGCTAACGATAGAAGTAGGAACTCCATGCAATTTAACAATTTCTTTGACAAAGAGTTTGGCCAAAATAGGTACGGTCCGATTGGACCGAACGAGAATAAAATGGGCGGATTTTGTTAGTCTATCAACTATCACCCATAAGCTATTATGACCCGAACGAGAACGGGGAAGGCCATCAATAAAGTCTATGGAAATTTGGTCCCACTTCCAAATTGGAATGTCCAAAGGTTGCAATAACCCATCGGGCCTTTGATGCTCGGCCTTTACGAGTTGGCAAGTCATGCAACGCTTAATAAAGTTAGCAATATCAGATTTCATTTCATCCCAATAATAAAGTAACTTCATATCCGCGTACATTTTACTACTACCGGGATGAATAGTAAATTTAGATCGATGAGAATCTTCTAAAATGTCTTTACGAAGATCAATAATATTTGGCACAATAAGTCTACCAAATTTTCGAATACCGCCACGAGCATCAATATCAAAGTCTTTCAAACCTTCAATATCAATTTTATCCCTACAACTTTGGCTAAGAAGAACCAATTCGGGATCATGCTTTTGAGCTTCAAGAATGCGGTCTAAAAGAGAAGGATGAGCCTCAAGGCTACATAAAACAAGAGATGAACATAAATCGGATTCACGATCTCGAATCTCACAAGAGGACAAAGTCTCGAGATCATTCCACTCGGATATCATCATGGAAACAACCACTTGTTGCTTACGACTAAGGGCATCGACAACACGATTTTCTGTTCTGGGTGTATAAAGAATATCAAGATCATAAGATGCAAGGAACTCGAGCCAACGTTGTTGACACAAGTTAAGTTCCTTCTGAGAAAATAAATACTTCAAAGATTTATGATCGGTGTAGAGAACAAATTTCTCTCCCAAAAGATAATGACGCCAAATTCTAAAGGTGAAAACAATAGTCGCGAGCTCCAAATCATGAGTGGCATATCTAGTCTCGGTAGGCTTTAATTGCCTAGAAGCATAAGCGATAACACGTTCCCTTTGCATGAGAACGGCTCCCAAACCAACACGACTTGCATCGATGTAAACAATAAAATCTTGGTTCCTATCGGGAATCACAAGAATAGGAGCATCGGAAAGGAGTTATTTTAGTTTCTGAAAAGCAGCTTCACATTTGTCTGACCAAATGTATTTAACTCCCTTCTTTGTCAAATTAGTAAGAGGTACGGAAATTTTAGAAAAGTCTTTTATGAACCGACGGTAATAGCCCGCCAATACGAGAAAACTATGAATTTCCATCACACTCTCCGTTCTCTTCCAATTTTGAATCGCTTCAATCTTCGAAGGATACACGGAAATTCCGGATTCAGAAATAATATGCCCCAAAAATTTCACACGAGATTGCCAAAAGTGGCATTTAGTAAATTTTGCTTTCAATTGGTTACTCCTAAGAGTTTCCAACACAATCCGAAGATGATTCTCATGCTCTTCCTCGGTTTTAGAATAAATAAGAATATCATCGATAAAGATGAGAACAAATCGATCGAGGAAGTCTTTGAAAACTCGATTCATAAGGTCAACGAAATAAGCCGGAGCATTCGTCAAACCAAATGGCATAACAAGCCATTCATAAGATCCATAACGAGTATAGAACGATGTCAAAGGAATGCTATCCTCTGTAATACAGAGTTGATGAAAACCGGTTGCTAAGTCTAACTGTGAAAAGACTTTAGCACCACTAAGTTGATCGAATAAATCATCAATCCGAGGCAAGGGATATTTATTCTTGATGGTGAGATCGTTAAGCTTGCGATAGTCAACGCAAAGCCTAAGTGTACCATCAGATTTTCTCACAAAAATAGCTGAAACTCCCCATGGAGAGGAACTAGATTGAATAAATTGCTTCGCTTCCAATTCAGATAATTGTTTGCGCATCTCCTTATTTTCTTTGTTGGACATACGATAAGGAGGACGAGTAATAGGTAGAGCTCCGGGGATTAGATTAATTCTGAACTCAATTGCTCGCTTAGGTGGTAATCCTAGAACAGGCTCAAATATGTCGGGAAATTCACGAACAATGTGAATGAGAGAAATGGCATCTTCCTCATCATCATTATCGTCATCATGAGGATTTAGAGAATACAAGGATGCTTTCGAATTGGAATCAGAATCTTTCATAACTAGAGAAATCTTCTTAACAAACTGAGGATGTCGAAGATATATAGTCCGCTCAGGACACAGGATATGGGCTTCATAATGGTTAAGCCAATCCATTCCCAAAATCATTCCGAAACCTAGGTAACGCATAACATCAAATCGGCACGGAAAGAGTAACCACATAAAATAATTTTGACATCTTTACAAAGTAACTGAGTGTTGCGGATCCACCAACCGGATTCGCAATTCTCAAAGAAGTCATCAAGCCAATAACGTTCAAAGACAAAGCATCAACAAGTTCTTTTGATATAAAAGAGTGAGATGCACCCATATCAAAAAGAACTCGAATAGGAAAATCACGAAATATAATAATGCCATCAAGGATAGAATGAGAAATACCTTGACCACGAGAAGTGTTAGCAGGGGCTTGAGCAACATTTAGCTTTCCCTCTCTCTTGCTTGGAAGTTTGGGACACAAAGATAAAAGATGACCCGAATTTTTGCAACAACGACAAAAGAGGGGTTTTGGGCATCTATTAGCATAATGGTCCTTAGAACCACAATTATAGCATTGCCCCCGAATAGAGGTAGGAGACTTTGCTACCGAAGTTGCTTGCTTTCCTTTCTTGTTAGGATAAGGACCTTTGAACTTATTAGTTCTCTTCTTGTTGTTATTGAAGTTCTGTTTGGCACTCACAACTTCAACATCACCTTCCTTATCGGCCTCTTCAAGTCGAAGAGCGATATCAATAAGCTGATCAAAGGAAACTTCCAGTTTCAGAAGTAAAGGCTTTTTGAGGTTCTTATTCAATCCATAGACAAATCTCTGGTTTTTCTTCAATGGAGTATTAATATACTCGACTCCATATTTAGATAGAGATTCGAAAGAAGCAACGTAGTCCGTCACAGAAGATTCACCTTGAACAAGGTCTATGAAGCGTCGGGCTAAAGATACTTTTTCAGCTTCCGGCACGAATTTCAACTCGAACCTTTCCCGGAATTGCTCCCAAGTAAGGTCCGCTTCATTAATTTCGGAAATCAAAAGCTCGTACCAGTCTAATGCTCTTTCTTGGAGCATACTAGAAACCACTTGGACTCGATGAAGATTAATAAGATTCATGCGAGAAAAGATGCGATTGCATGTTCGCAGCCAAGCCTGAACTTCTATAATGCTCTCGAAACCTTTGAATGGCTTTCCACCTAAGTTGGTGTAATCACTGCACAAACGTGCAAACCCAGATTTAGGGTGAGTAGGCTCAGGAATAGGTCCGACAGCTTGAGCATTTCTTACAAGATCAAGAAGTTGCTAAGCAGACATGAATACTCCATCCTGGGGAGTAGCACTAGATTGACCGGCGCTGGGACGGCCAGGCCCCACCTCTATACTCACGCTAACCAAGGATACTACGAGGTATTACCGTCAACTACGACGAAGAATAAGGCTGTTGAGGAGCGACCATCTGTGTAGTTGCTTTGTGCGAGTACCGATATGTCAGATAATATAACTTACATTTCATTTCAAGAGGAAACCCGACATATCAAATACAAACTCAAAGCTATCACACAGTGGCTATGAGGGCTTCGGAAACAAATATAGAAATAAACATAACACAAATCAGTCACAGATATTGATATCACAAAGGCGAAAACAGATATGAATATAACGCATAAAAGTGTACATCAAAGTAATGGTCATATAAGATCCATTACGTCACAAAAGAATAGATACAAGTGCCAGACAAAAGAATATGTATACATCAAGGAGTCTCTATCTCGAATGTATAAAAGCAAAAACTACAAAGCTAAGTAGTTAGCCAAAAGTCAGATGATAGTCCCAGATGAGGAGTCAAGCAGAAGCACCTGTAACATCTCGGTCTGACCTGAGTTTTATTTAAGAAGAAAATAATAAACGGATCAGTCTAACTATAAATATCAGATAAAATGAGATAGGGTAAGAGATATAACAAATACGTATGATAACCATAATGCCATACTGTGACAAGTATACATTTAATAACAACAAAGTCATACAATATCTCAAGAATCTCAAGGCACCAAAAAGAATGTCATATTCTTTATTTTATTCACCAAACCCCAAATATTGAAAAACATACCATTGCAAATCACAAAAAAAGGTGAAACTTAAATTCTAGAAATCATCAGCTAGAAATACAGAAATCACAAAAAGGGGGAGGCCTATCACAAATGGGAGCATGAAAACTCACCAACACGTGTATCACAAATGGAGCGCTATTCCATAACTTAGGGGCAACGACGCAGTACAATAACGGTACGTCCGATGAACCAAAAAGCCGGGACATCGATGTAGTACAATAACGGTACATCCGATGAACCAAAAAGCCGGGACATCGATGTAGTACAATAACGGTACATCCGATGAACCAAAAAGCCGGGACATCGATGTAGTACAATAACGGTACATTCGATGAACCTAAAAGCCGAGACATTGATGTAGTACAATAATGGTACATCCGATGAACCGAACCCCATAAAAGAACATGGGTCGCTAGCCCATAAAAGAAATGAGACGAAGCTCAATAAAACGAGGTACAGTCCTCCACGTGGACAAAGAGACATCGCACATTGCTAGTCTAAACCATAAAATGATCATCATTGATCAATAAGAAGTGTCAATTACACTAAGCTAGTAAATAGATGAGTTTAGCTTCATGTCTCATAACCACTGTCTTAACTTAAATATTTACGAACAGATTGTAGATTTCCACTCGAAAATTGTCACAAGAGTTTCAATCGAACAAGTCTAAGAATTAACCGACAAAGTAAACGCAAGCGTTTCATACCACTTGTTTTGCTAAGCCGTTTAATTGGATTTCTCGAACGAATGAGGTAAAGGTTTATATATACTAGTAGATTAGAAAACGGTTTTTAAAATGAGTTTGATAGTGAAAGTAAATGTTGAAATCATTTTGATAAAAGGGTTTGAATATTTACTACTAGTATAGAAACATTTGCATTTCAAAGTGACAAACCATAGAAATGATCGTAGAAACAATCAATCACCAAAATTCACATACGAAGACGTGAATTAAATCCAAAGAAATCGATACCAAATCCATCAAAATGGATATTCCCAAAAATCCAAAGAAAGAAGTCATCAAAGTCGATAATAAGTGATAACAACTAACCGGATCAACAAATATTGATTAAAAATTGGAAATCCACTCAAAACAGCTCAAAATAGGCAAAGTGAACAGTTCCAGACAACTGGGGGGTTGATCCAGACGTCTGGCCCTAGGTTCTGGCCCAAAATAGGCAAAACTGCACATTTCAGACGTTTGAAATTCCAACCAGACGTCTGCCAGACGTCTGGTTGGATTTCCAGACGTCTGGATTTTTCCTCTGCCTTTTTGCGTTTTCCAGAGACCAATTCCAGACGTCTGGATTTTTCAACCAGACGTTTGGATTTTGTTCCAGACGTCTGAAATTGCCTGCTAGGCAAAAATCAACCTTGCCCAAAATGGGCGAAAATCCAAACCGGAAGCGATCGGATGAGCAACGGAGACTAAGAATTTATGCCAAGCGACAACCTAGCCTTCTAGGCTCTCCGAAACACCACCAAAACATGTCAAAACATCCAAGATAGGATTTTTAAAGATTTTGACTTCAAAACACCAAAATTGGAAAATTCACCAAATCAACTCAAATCAAAAGCAAATGAACATGAACAAGCGTTAGGAATTCATACCTAACAACAATGAAAGTTATAGACGTAGATGTGAGTTAAAGAACCCACCTTTAAACCCAAAAACAATGAATGAGAAGCTTTTAAAACAAGGCAAGAACAATTCCTCTTCAACACACCTCTAGAATCTTCAATCTATTATCAAAGGTGAAGTTTTTCCTAAGTTAGGGTTAGGAATTTCTGAGAATTGAAGAGAGATTGAGATGGAGGAGAAGAAGAGGATGTTTACCTTAGCTTCTCTTTGATGTTGGAGCTAGAATTTGTATTTCCTAATTAAACTAGGGTTTGGAATTCTAATTTCCCATTCTTTCCCCCATTTTTCTCTTAAGCTTGAGAGTGTTAGGAAATGAAAATGAATGAAGGAAGTTGAGTGGATTTAGGGCATTCAGTTGGGTTAATGGGCTGAAACTGAAACCCAAAGCCCAAAATACAAAATAGCAAAATTCTACTCAACTCCAAACATATCGATGGTTATACTTAAAAAAGTTGTAAACGCCATTTTGGACTCAATGGAGGTAGTCTCGAGTCCCAATTCGACTGTTTACAAAAGGTAGCTTTTCGGACTTTAATCCGTATAACGATGTTATATTTAAATAAATATTTAAATATACAATCATAAAATATGCGGGTTGTTACACCTTGTTTCTCTTATCCTCCCCCCTTGTTGTCTGACCATTCTTTATTATTCTTGTCCTTTGGGAGCAATGTCATTAAAAATAAAACAAGTTATAAATTTTTTTATTCTTGGATCCTTGATCCAGAGTTTTTATCTATTGTTTACAATGCATGGTCCACTTATTTTTATGGTAACAAAATGTATATATCAGAAGATACTTAGGGTAACTAGAGATGCTCTAAGAAGTTGGGAAAAGCAAAATTTAGGGATGGTGATGGTCTCTTAAAGAATCTAAAAATTCAGCTAGAAAAGGTGCAACTCAACATGCTTGAAACTCCTGATAGTATTCCGTTATCTAAGAGGGAGCATGACCTTTCCTTGCAACTCACCGAGGCCTTGACCATTGAAACGCAAATGAAAAAACAAAAGCTAAGGAAGGAATGGGAAACAAAAGGTGATAAATACACATAATTTTTCATAATCCTCTTAATTAAAGTTGGCTAAAAGCAATATCTACCAAATTGCTGATGAGTTTGGCATGTAGCATAATACTCCTAGTTCCATTGATAGTGCTTTTATAGGCTACTTGGTAACCATGGTGCTCATGTTTTAGCAATGATGACCTCATTTCCACAAAACTACCCATTCTAAGTAATCATAATATAAATGTTCTTGTTGCCAAAGTATCAGATAAGGAGATCAAAACTGTTATTTTTTAGATGAATAAAACATCTTATGGGGGACCAAATGGATTTAATACCACCTTTTATACTCACTGTTGGTCAATAATTAAATCTAACCTTCTCAAAGTCGTTTGCAATGTTTTCAGTTACAGTAAGATGTTAAGTTCTATCAATGCAACAAACCAGGCCCTTATTCCAAAATCAAAACATGCTTCTTTAGTTCTAGCCTTCAAGTTAGAATATCTGTAGAATATGTGGTATTGTATTTACATAGCTTTACAATGTAATATTGTATCTGGGCCTAGCCCATATATCAGCCCGATAGTAATAGCTCCTACACTTATAAAAGCAGTGATACAACTCTTGTAATATCATTCAAGTATCAATAAAATTCTCTACTTTACAATCTTCATCTTTTCTATCTTGGTATCAGAGCATCAGAAAGTCTGTCCAACGACAGCATAGATCTAGTTTATTACTGGAATCTCATCAGAGACTGCCTTCATCATCACAGAGCCATCCAAGAGGAGGTGTCAGAACAAGTTCATCACTCACCATCCCCGGTTGCTCTCAGTTCTTTGTCATCTCATCATCTGAGAATAACTCACCCTATTCTGATCAGTGCAGCAGTGCCACGCCAATATTCCAGTTCAAGAAATCAAGATTGTTGGCTGCACCATAAAGCTCTCTCGATCAGAAGCCTGATTGAAACATTATCATCATGGCAGGAGACGATGATACAGCTTCGTCTGCAACAAGTGGAATTAAAAGTCAGAATGAATCAAGATCAAGAAATCAAGATACTCACACTTCTCAAGCAAAGGTCAGTGAAATCATAAAACCAAAGAGTAATCTGGTTTCTACTGCTCTTGATGAGAATAACTACATATTATGGAAATATCAAGTAGAAACAAGCATCAGAGGATATGGGTTAGAAGATTTCCTGTATGGCACCACAACTGTACCAGCAAGAATGGTTACAGATAGCTCAGGTGAAAGAACTGTCAATAAAGAATTTGTCAACCATCAGAAGCAAGACAGTTTATTAGCTGCCTGGTTGCTTTCATCCATCAGTTCAGGTTTACTATCTCAAATCGTTGGTTGCAAAACATCATTTGAGATATGGTCTACAATTCAACAAATCTTCAATACTCAGTCTGCAGCAAGAATTCTTTATTACAAAAGACAACTGCAGAACCTCAGAAAGGAAAACTTGTCAATGAGAGAGTATTTTACAAAAATAAAGTCATATTATGATATACTTGATGCTGCTGGACATACTGTATCAGAATCTGAGCAGATTCTAACCATTTTAAATGGTTTAGATATTGAATACGAGTCAGTGGTGGCAATCATCTCTTCGCATCAAACACTACCTAGCATACAAAATGTCTACTCCATACTACTGTCTCATGAGGGAAGAATTGAGCAGAGAAAAGAAAGTAATCCAGAACTCTCACTCAATTATGCCTCAAGTTCAAGAAACAGAAATCAAGGAAGAAAGCAAGAAAATCAAACTTCCAGACAAGACAACAATCAAAGAAACAATACAACTCAAAGAGGCATAGGAAGAGGTGGAAGATGGAACAATAATAGAACAAAATGTCAAATTTGTGAAAGACCAGGACATACAGCCAGACAGTGCTACTTTAGACTCAATACTGAGTACTATCCAAATCAACAAAATCAAGAAAATCAAAGAAATCAACATTCCAGTGCAAATGTCGCTCAGATAGATCAGAGACAAGGCAGTCAGTCAGAAAAGACAAGGTCTCAAGTCTTAAATGCGGAAAGACATACCAGATCAGATGAGATAACAGAAGAAGACTGGTATCCAGACTCAGGTGCTACGAATCATCTTACAAGCAACCTGCAGAATCTCAATCTGGGCAATAAAGAATATACAGGTACACACTCTATACATATGGGAAATGGTGAAGCTCTAAAAATCACACATGTTGGAACCAAAAGTATTCAAGGTAAAAGACTTCTTCATCTCAATAACTTGCTGAGAGTCCCACATATTAAAAAGAATCTTCTAAGTGTATCTCAATTTGCCAATGACAACAATGTGTATTTTGAGTTTCACCCCAAATTCTGTTTAGTCAAAGACCTACTAAATCAGAATGTATTGTTACAGGGTAAATTGGACCGAGGACTATACAAGTTCAATTTTGGAAACTTAGGAAAAAGCAAAAGTAGACATAAATGGTGTAATAATACTGAGTCTTATGTTACAAATGATCAAGAAACATTTACTTTGTGGCATTACAAGTTAGGACATCCCAATGTAAACATTGTAAAACAAATTCTTATGAATAATAACATTTCCTGTGATGTATCTCTGCCATATGTATGTACATACTGTCAATTAGGCAAAAGCCACAAGTTACCTTTTGCAGATTCTACTACTGTTATTAACAAACCACTAAAGTTAGTAGCAACAGACTTATGGGGGCATGCTCCAATAAATTCAGACTATGGATTCAGGTATTATATATCATTTGTTGATTGTTATTCTAGATATACATGGATATATTTTCTAAAATCCAAAGCAGATGCTAAACAGACTGTAATAGAGTTCATAACTCTAGCAGAAAAACAATTGAGTCATGAGGTTAAAATTGTACAAACAGATGGTGGTGGTGAATATAAACCACTAAAAGAATATTTTCAAAAAAAGGGTATTGTTCATCGAACAACATGTCCTTATACATCTGAGCAGAATGGAATAGTTGAGAGGAAACATAGACATATAGTGGAAACAGGGTTAACCCTGCTAGCACAGGCATCAATGCCTATGAAATTCTGGCCAGAAGCCTTCAACACTGCTGTGTACTTAATTAATAGACTACCTACCAAAGTTCTTAAGCATCTGAGCCCTATTGAATACCTGTTTGGGGTTAAACCAGACTATAAAAGTCTAAAGACATTTGGGTGTTTATGCTTTCCATGTCTTAGACCATATAATAATCATAAACTAAATCTGAGATCTACCCCATGTACATTTATAGGGTATGGAAACAATCAAAAAGGATATAGATGCTTAAGCAATGATGGTAGAGTCTATGTTTCTAGACATATTGTATTTAATGAGAAAACTTTTCCTTTTGCAGACAAAAACATCAAGACAACCAAAAAGATTCATACTAAAGAAAACTTCTCAATGCCATCCATACCTATTATACCTGAGTGGGATCAGACCAGTGGAAGTGTGCAGAGGACCCAACAGCCACAACACACTCTATCCAATGATGACACTGGATCAAGTCATGACTCCAGCAAATCCTCCAGCTCCTTCAATGACACCAGTCAGATCAATGATAGCAATCCAAATCAAGGAGATACTTCTCAGCCCACATCACATCAATCCGAAGACAATAGTGATATTCAAAACATAACACCTGCAAGGACAGAACATCATATGATCACAAGGTCAAAGAGTGGCATTTTCAAACCTAAAGTATACAGTGCTCAGCTAGATGCAAGAGAGCCAAAAGACTACAATGAAGCTGTCAGTAACAATAACTGGAAACAGGCCATGAATAATGAATACAATGCTCTTATCAGAAACAAGACTTGGAGTCTTGTTCCAATGCCCATGGACAAGAATATAGTTGGCTGCAAGTGGACCTACAAGATCAAAAGGAACACAGATGGAAGCATCTCAAAATACAAAGCAAGACTAGTGGCCAAAGGTTTTAATCAACAATATGGGTTCGACTACAATGAAACATTTTCTCCAGTTGTCAAGCCAACTACCATAAGACTCATACTGACAATTGCACTTCACAAAAAATGGGTGATTAAGCAACTTGATGTGAATAATGCTTTTCTTAATGGGGATCTAAAGGAGGAAGTATTCATGGAACAACCAGAAGGATACAAGAAGAGTACAAATGCTAACATGGTATGCAAACTACATAAGGCAATATATGGTCTGAAGCAGGCACCACGAGTATGGAATGAAAAACTCAAGTCCGCACTGATGGGCCTAGGATTTACACCAACAAAATCAGACAACTCCCTATATATGCAGTATAACCAGGAGAAGATCACCTACATTCTTGTATATGTGGATGACATTATTATTTCAGGAAATGATATTCAAGCTATGAATCAAACTATTAAGCATCTTGATCAAGCTTTTTCAATCAAAGATCTTGGGAATCTACATCATTTTCTAGGTATTGAAGTTATTCAAACATCCAAGTCAGAGATGGTCCTATGCCAGAAAAGGTACATACTAGACTTATTAAAAAGAGCAAACATGGATCAAGCCAAACCCTTACCTACCCCTATGATAAGTAACCTCAAACTGTCTAAAGAATCAGGAGAACCCATTACCAATGAAAGACAGTATAGAAGCATAGTAGGAGCACTTCAGTATATCACTATAACTAGACCAGATCTATGCTATAGCGTAAACAAGGCATGTCAATTCATGCATAAACCTCTCAGCAATCACTAGAAGGCTGTAAAACGTATATTACGTTACCTGAAAGGGATAATAGATCATGGTCTACACTTCAACGATGCAAAGGATTTAAACATACAAGCTTACTGTGATGCCGACTGGGCCTCAGATCCGGATGACAGGAGGTCAACTACAGGCTTCTGTATATTTCTAGGAAGCAATCCAATCTCGTGGTGCTCAAAGAAGCAAGCTGCCACCTCTCGCTCTAGCACGGAGGCGGAATACAGATCTATTGCAACCACAGCTGCAGAAATCATCTGGATTGAGTCGCTTCTCAGTGAAATTAGAATCAATCTCACGAATACACCAATGATCTGGTGTGATAATTTGAGTTCAGTGTTTCTCTCCGCAAATCCAGTGCTACACTCACGAACGAAGCACTTTGAAATCGATCTATACTTCGTTCGTGAGAAGGTAATGGAAGGTAAACTTAAAGTCAACCATGTTCCAGCTCAATTTCAGAGAGCGGATATTCTTACTAAGCCCCTCTCTGCGAAATATTTCACTCAACTGAAGCGAGATCTCAAAATTAGAGATGGCGGCGCTGAGAGGAAGGAGGAAAAGAAAACCCTAGATCGTATTGACGGGGAGAGTTAGAATATCTGTAGAATATGTGGTATTGTATTTACATAGCTTTACAATGTAATATTGTATCTGGGCCTAGCCCATATATCAGCCCGATAGTAATAGCTCCTGCACTTATAAAAGCAGTGATACAACTCTTGTAATATCATTCAAGTATCAATAAAATTCTCTACTTTACAATCTTCATCTTTTCTATCTCTTCAGACCTATAGTCTACTGTAACAATATTTATAAGTGTATATTTGACAACTAGGCGGCTTTTCTTCCTAACAGAAGCATATTAGACAATGTGCTGCTTACCCACAAGTTAATGAATGGATACAACATAAGCTATATATCCCCCAGAGCTATGTTGAAGTTGGACATCAAAAGAGCATATGACACCATCTAATGGGAAGCTATTGTTGTAGTCATAGCTAGAATGGGTTTCCCATGCCATTTTGTAAGTTGGATCTACTCGTGTATTTACACTATTTCATACTCCTTAGGGTATAATGGTAAGAATGTAGGATTTTTCAAATGAACTCAGGGTATAAAGTAGGGTGATCCGATGTCATTTTATTTATTCATAATTGTTATGGAATTGTTTACATAACTATTCAACAGATATGTTGCTAAGAAGGAGTTTGTGCTACACCTCAAGTGTAAGGACCCATGTATATCTTCCCTTCTATTTGCAGATGATGTAGTTTTATTTACCAAACCTACTGAAGCTTCTCTGAACTGTATAACCAAGATTTTAAAATCCTTTCATAGTATCACTGGTCTCAACAAATTATGAAAATTCATATCTCTCCATTACTGGTCTTCCTGAGATCCATAGGAATGTGTTGCATTACATGTTCTCTTTGCCTATGTTGTGCAATGGTATAACACAGTTAGGTATTCCTTTGTCCACCCGAAGAATAGGATACTCTAATTGCCTTCCACTATTTGATAAAATCACGAGAACCATGAATAGCTGGATTAATAAGTTTTTGACACAATCAAGTTGATTATTATAAAATCCATAATTCAAGTTATGACAATATACTGGAGTAGATCTTTTATTCCTCCTAAAAACTCATAAACTTGAAAAAACCTATTAGGCAAGCTATGAATCATTTTCTGTGGGCAGGGAACATGCATTCTAGAAAATCAGCTCCTTTAGCTTTTAATAAACTTGAAAAACCTTTCTGACATGGAAGGTTAGGAATTAAGAGTAATAAATTGGAACTTGGTTGCCTTTTTTAAGCACTTTGATCATTTCATAAACAACAAACCAAACCTATAGGTTAAATGGGCAAGAAAGTATCACCTTGGTAGTAAAAAAATTCAAGTCATGGATATGTCTCCTTTGTGTGGATAGGTGTGGCGAATACGGCTGCGAATGGGGAAGAACTGGTGGCAGATGCACATCTTCTACCTGCTACTTTAGTGGGTGAGTCTGCAGGGAAGGCGATAAAATCATACATATTGAGCACCTCAAAACCAACGGCTACGATCGGTTTTGGAGGAACGAAGGTGAACATCCAGCCGTCGCCGGTGGTTGCAGCGTTTTCGTCGCGTGGGCCGAATGCGGTTACTCCGGAGATACTGAAGCCTGATATAATAGCACCAGGAGTCAATATTTTGGCTGGTTGGACCGGAGCGGTGGGTCCGACCGGGTTAGCAGTTGACAGCAGAAGAGTGGAGTTCAATATAATTTCAGGAACTTCGATGTCGTGCCCACATGTGAGCGGTTTGGCTGCACTTCTGAAAGCGGTGCATCCAGAGTGGTCCCCTGCTGGAATCAAATCTGCATTAATGACAACCGCGTACGCTAGCTATTCAAATGGTAATGGACTAATAGATGTGGCCACAAACGGAGCTGCTACACCGTTTGATTATGGAGCAGGACACGTGGATCCACCAAAGGCGTTGGATCCTGGACTGATCTATGATCTGACTACCACGGACTAATTAGAGTTTCTATGTGCTTTGAACTACACTTCACTGCAAATCATGGCGTTGGCCAAAGGAAGCAAATTTACATGTGATAGCAAGAAGAACTATGCACTGTCTGCTCTCAACTATCCGTCTTTCGCAGTACCATTCGCGACTGCAAGTGGATTGGGAGGCGAGGGGTCTACGGTTACAGTCGCACATACTAGAACTTTAACTAATGTAGGGTCAGCAGGTACTTATAAGGCGAAGGTGACTTCGCAGACTCAGGATGGTGAAGTTAAGATTGTGGTGGATCCAATGGAACTGACTTTCAACGAGCAAGGTGAGAAGAAGAGCTACAAGATCAGTTTTACTTCCAAGTCCATGCCTTCGGGTTCGTCTGGATTTGGAAGGTTGGAGTGGTCTGATGGTACACATATTGTGGCTAGTCCGATTGCTTTTACCTGGACTTGATTTGGTGGTGAAACTGGCAACAAGTGGGGGGAAAATTAGTACAATGACGGGAAGTGAAACTTCTTAGGTCTAGCGACTGCTACTAATTCTCAAGTTGTACATTATTTTATCATGAAAAAATAGATGGGGTTGATGGTCATATGCATTAAAAAAAAAAAAAAAAAAAAGGTGTGGAGCTATATCCTTCAGATAAGAAACACCCTGTTGCCTCATGTGCAACTCATAATTTTCTCCACTAGTTCTGCTAAGTTCTGGTAAGTGCCATGGGCCTGTAAAGGCCTAATTCTTGACAATGAGCTGTCTTATGATGAAAAATGCCAATCTGGCATACCTATGAATCCTAAAACTTGTGATTATTTAGTTAACGGCTTCATTTCTCTTCCATATACAAGTAATGCTAAGGTTCACGCAGTTTGGCAGTTAGTTCAAAACACTATAGTGCCGGAGGGAGATGATGAGTATGTCTGGTCCAGCAAGCAAAAGCCACATGCAGTATATATTATTTATAAGGCTTTATCTGCTTTTGGCCTGTTGCAAACTTCTATGGGCATGGCAGAGTTTGGAACAAGTTCAGCTTAGAGAAATTAATTTTCTTTTTTGGAAGGTGGTAATGAATGGCCTCATGATTATATCTAACCTGCAAAGGGTTTAACGTAGAGAACAAATGTGTATTCTGTTGTACCCATGTGGAGGATAATTAGCACATTTATTTCAACTGCCATGCTACTTACTCCTTATGGTGCAAAGTTCTTAGCAAAGGAAATCTCCAAGCACCATTGAGGGATAGCCCAGCGAAATGGAACATGATCTTCAAAGAAACCAGGTGCAGAGACAATAAATCTTTCATGTTGTTGCTGATTTTGAAAGCTTTTATTGTTGTTGTATGGTGGGTAAGGAATGCTATGGTTTTTGAGCACTTATGTATGACTGAAGTGGTGTTATGTAACATAATATTTAATAACATCAGGAAAGGAGCAAGTGTGCATGGATTTTTAAGTAATGTGGTTGCTGCTGAAGTGTGGGACTAATCTTTTTTTAACCTTTCTTCTCTCTTTTTTATCTCTTCTTCTTAGTTTTTCTCTGTTATTTTTCTTATGGGGCTAAACATGTTTAATCCCATTTTTTATACGTGTTTAATAAATCTGGAAAGGTCAGTCAACCATGTTAGCTTTTGCTAAAACTAATAAGTAATATATATATATATATATATATATATATATATTTGGACAACATACAATACATATCGAATGAGGTTACATGTCTGTTGCAATATAAATCACAACATCTACATACGGGCATGTTATACCATGCATGAGCTTACATGTTATACATGCACACACATACATATATGTATACGATACATATGTGTATATTTATATGTATTAAAATATAAATTAAATATATATACTGTAACATCTCCCATTTGTAGGCCCAAAACTAACGGCTACGGATGCTGCAGTCATTCATAGTTATTAATCCTCGGCGACCAAATATGGTAATGTTAGATAAATTGATATACCAAAAACACATGAATATGTGAAAAAAAAATGTAAAATCAACAAAAACATTCTCATTCCATTTCAAAGCCATTTCAAATTCATTACATAAACCCACAATCCTTAACCACGTTCAGAGAAAATATATTTATTACAACATACGCCAAGAGTGACATATGAAGATGCCCACTTGGATGATCAGAGTATATAACTAGGCAATTAAACCTCTTTGCCTTCATAACAAACACAGTGGAATCAAAATAGAAAAGAACTCTAAAAAGCTATCATGCCTCCTGCACCTCTTCGGAAGCTTATTCGTCTAAAGTGGCACCTGAAAACCAAAACTCTCAAACTACTCAAAATCAATTGAGTATCCGAGAGTTTAAGGGGAAAATATAAACTTCGAGTTAGACATAAACCCTAATATGAATAATAATCTACCATCTCAACCCATTTAGATATCTAGTGAGACCACGCTGCTTAACGGAACGGGTTTTCCCCCTCACTAGAATCCTAAAACCTTTACAAAACCATATACCGTGCTCCTGCATCCACAATGGTTAAAACATAACGGTTCAAAATATTATGATGATATGCAAAACAAGTAAATCAATTTTGGATTACCCATTTCCATTCATTTTGACCTTCTATCTCAATAATAGTTTCTAGAGTTGCTATTAACCTATTAGTTTTCATGGGATGACTAATAACTTGTTAAATGTTTATGGACTCCCTGTCATATTTCATAGTTTCCGTGGGATCACTAGGAACCTATTGGCTCTTGCCAATATCATCATTGTTTCATGGGTTCTCCCTGAAACTATTGGTAACTCCAATAACTTCCTTCTTATCCTAGTTTTCATGGGTTGACTAGGAATCTATTGACTTCTGTCAATATCTTAATCCGGATATAGTTTTCATGGGTTCATTAAAAACCTATTGGCCTCTGCCAATATCTCAATCTAATCATAGTTTTCGTGGACTTACTATGAACCTGTCTTCCCGACATCTTTATTTATACATAGTTTTCATGGGCTTACTATGAACCTATTAGCCCCTGCCAATATCTTCTTTTAATATTTTAGCATCCTATACTCTAGTCTTTCTGACCTCCTACATGCAATTCTACTCATTCAGGAGTTAATTAAATTTAAATTCATTACTGGGTCAACCTAACTGGTAATTCCGCCCTTTCCCAAATTACAGTCATGGGTCCATTACGATGTGAATATATTCAAATACATATATGAAGAAGCAAACATAATAATACCAACCCCTGTGGTTTAATATCCCTGAAATAATTTTATATATAAAACTTGGTTAATCCCTTTAACCCATTAATCAAAGAAAACTTCTTCAAAACTCCATTTCAAAAAACTTTATTTATGCCATGGTTTTCTTTTAAAATGAGACTGGGTTATTTGTTTTGAAAACTAAGGCTTTCGAAACCTTGAAACATCACTTTTGAAACCCCTAGATAACCTCTTTCGAAAGCATTAAAAACTTCTTTTCAAAACACAAAATATGTATCCCTTTCGAAGCTCTTTAAATCCTCTCTTTCAAAACCAAAATATACCTTTCGAAAGTATCAACACGTTACTTAATAATCCTTAGAAACATAGCTTCGAAACCTATGAAAGTAACTCTTTCGAAACCATTGGGTTTACCTTTAAAACATCTTTTGGGTCAAAGTGAATATATATACAAAAGTATCTCTTTCGAAACCTTTAATAAAATTGTTTGGTGAAAATTTGATGGCATCGGAACCATCTATTCGAAAGCTCAAAACCTTTGAGAAAAACTTTGAAGGATAGCATCGAAACCCCCTTTCAAAGCCATTGCCTTCGAAACCCTTGAACCCTTTCGAAAGCATTTAGGAAGTAGCTTAGCATAAGTTTAAAATAAAGGCTACCCTTTGAAAGCATTGATGACTTCAATACACTCGAAAGGCAAAAGAACGGCAGTAGGGCTTCGACTAGGTCGGAACCACCATTTTCAAAAGCATTGTTTTATAAACAAAGAACTCATTCGAAAGCTTATACTTAAAAATGAAAGGTGGGAACTCTCTTCAAAAGCTATTTAGAAAACCCATTTCAATAACATTACTTCGAAAGCTTTAGTAAAATAGTGGCAGGCGCTTAACATTTTTAAAAAAAGCAAAGGTATCATCCCCATCGGACGCAATGCTTTCGACACCATGCCTTCTGCTTTACTCCAATCCACTTCGTACCAATCTCATTGTTACCATGTGTATTGTTTTCGGCTTTGTGGGGTCTTGACTTGATTGAAGTCTGAAGCTATGAGTCGAAAGGTACTTCTAATAGAGGCCGAACCCACTTTTCTGGATAAAAACCGATTAATGCCAATTAAAGCAAATACTTTCTAACTAACCTGCCTACTTGTAAACATGTGATTGGTTGCCTCAACTTTTCAAATTCTTTACAAAAATAACGGCCTCATATTTTCAGATCTAAACCAAGATTAATTTAACAAATAAGCCATTGCATTAAGCAAAACAATTAAATCATTTAGGTCCTCCTTTCAAAATAATTTAATTCTCATAGTAAATCACTTAGGAAAATTCCCCAAAAATTACATGAAATCACTTTTAATATTTTATCTAACATGTCTAAATTTTAAACCCAAATTCTCAATATAATTTCAGAAATAAATTTTTAAACCCAATTAACCATATTTTCCTTTGAAAATTCATAATAATCTTTCCATAACTTGGAAAATTATCAAAATTAAAACCCAACTCCAAAATCATGTTTTACATAACATAAAGTTTTCTTATGGCATTTGAAATCAATTATAATCGGTTTTACCCTTAAAACCGTGTAAAATCATATTTAAACAATCTTGTTTAAATCTAACATGTTATAATCCAAGCATATCATCAACCAAATTATCATTAAAATTGATTAATCTTAAATCCGATAACAAATGATTATATAACAAAATATAGATGATATAGATTATTATTCACCTTGAATATGATAAGGACTTTGAGATTTGTTGTAGATTAATTTCCCCTAGCTTTAATCCTTAGCTTTAGATTGAATTTCTCTTCCTTTTCCTTGTAATGGCCGGCCTTGCTTAGATTTACGTTTGTTATGTTTTTGAGAAATGAAAATGAACGTGCATATGAAAGGATGTATGGGTTATAAGAGACGGCTATTCCTCATAAGCCTCTTATGTAAATTAGTTAACATGTAAAACCATTATAAGCCCATTTAATTGGTTAAGCACGACCTTCTTATCGATTATTCAAATATCAATCTCCTTATCATTCTAATTCTTACATTATTCTATTTAATTTATCTGATTAAATCTCCTGAATAATGTTATTAAAAATTAGGGTTGTTACAGGCTCCCCTCCTTAAAGAATTTCATCGTCGAAATTCAGTAAGGACTAAATACTAAACTTAGCAATCATCTATAACGACTCCTAACAACCATACTAGCCTACACGACTAGCAATTACCTATATAAATCTAATATAGGAATACCCTCGAAGTAGATCGGGATAAGTATCTTTAATCTTGTCTTCTGTCTCCCAAGTACAGTCCTTTTCGTTGTTGCTCCACTGAACTTTCACCAACTTGACTATCTTGTTCCTCAATCTTTTCTCATCTCTCGCTACAACCCGAACTGATTGTCTAACAAAAGTCAAATTAGGCTCTATTACCAAATCTTCCAACCCTGTCGGAGGAATAGTAGTCCCTTGATCATGCACATACCTGCGAAGATGAGACACATGAAATACATTATGTACACCTGCCATACTCCCCCGGCAACTCTACTCTGTATGCGAACTTTCCAATCTACTCTATAATCTGGAATGGACCAACATATCTCGGTGCCGGTTTCCCTGACTTCCCAAATCATACCACACCCTTCATCGGTGATGCTTTAATGAAAACCTCATCTCCAACTGAGAATTCTAGGTCTTTACGCCTATTATCTGTGTAACTTTTCTATCTAGATGGAGCTTCCTTCATCCTTTCTTGGGTCAACTCAATCTTCTCTGATGCCTCTCTAACCAAATCCGGACCTAAGACTAATCTATCTCCAGTCTCCAACCAAAATGCAGGTGATTTGCATGGCCTTCCATACAAAGCTTCAAAAGGCGCCATTTCTATACTAGTCTGATAACTATTATTATAGGAAAACTCAACCAAATGTTGGTGATCTTCCCAAGATCCACCAAAGTCTAATACACAAGCTCTTAACAAATCCTCAAGTACCTTATTGACTCTCTCTGTCTGCCCACCCGTCTGAGGGTGATATGCAGTACTCATCTTGAGCTTAGTGGCTAACACATCTTGTAGACTCTTCCAGAATTCGCTAGTAAACAAAGCATCTCTGTCGCTGACTATACTACTAGGAACTCCATGTAGTCTACTATGTTCTTCATGAACAACTTAGCTAAAACAGGTGCCGTCCTGGTTGACTTAACTGGAATTAAATGGGCACACTTGGTCAACCTGTCCACTATGACCCATATACTTTCATTTCCCCTATTTGACCTTGGCAACCCATCTATAAAATCCATGGATATCGAATCCCATTTCCAAACTGGAATCTCTAAAGGTTGAAGCAACCCACTCGGCTTCTGATGTTATCTAATTTGATTCTCATAGTAAATCACTTAGGAAATATCCCCAAAAATTATAGAAATTCACTTTTAATATGTTATCTAACATATCTAAATTTCAGACCCAAATTCTCGATATAGTTTTTGAAATAAATTTCTAAACCCAATTAACCATATTTTCCTTTGATAATTCATAACAATCTTCCCATAACTTGGAAAATTATCAAAATTAAAACCCAACTCCAAAATCATGTTTTACATAACACAAAATTTTCTCAAGGCATTCAAAATCAATTATAATCAGTTTTACCCTTAAAACCGTGTAGAATCATATTTAAACAATCTTGTTTAAATCTAACATGTTATCATCTAAGCATATCATCAACCAAATTATCATTAAAATGGATTTAATCTTAAATCCGAAAGTAAATGATTATATAACAAAATAGAGACGATATAGGTTATTATTCACCTTGAATATGATAAGGACTTTGAGATTTGTTGTAGATTAATTTCCCCTAGCTTTAATCCTTAGCTTTAGATTGAATTTCTCTTCCTTTCTTCCTTGTAATCGCCGGCCATGCTTAGATTTATGTTTGTTATGTTTTTGAGAAATGAAAAATGAACGTGCATATGAAAGGATGCATGGGTTATAAGACGCGGCTATTTCTAATAAGCCTCTTATGTAAATTAGTTAACATTCAAAACCATTATAAGCCCATTTAATTGGTTAAGCATGGCCTTCTTATCATTTATTCAAATCTCAATATCTTTATCATTCTAATTCCTACATTATTCTATTTAATTTATCTAACTAAATCTCTTGAATAATGTTATTAAAAATTAGGGATGTTACATATACATAAACAGAATTTATAAATTTAAATAAAATAAGAGGTTTTATTTATACAAAATTTAGAAATGTTCTAAATAAATTAGACTTCATAGGCCCAATATAGATCCAATAAAGGATTTTTTTTGAAATTCACCATAACTACTATTGCGGGCTGGCCCATTTCCAATAATGGTATCAAAGCGCAAAAGCCTATGCAGTCTAAATTAGTCTTATTAGGGTTAACTAATAAGGCCATAGCCTAAAGTTTGTCCCTAATCAAAAATGCCCAAATTTGAACTGAGCATTGGGCTAATTTTAAAATTGTTTGAAAACTAAAATATAAGATTTTAAATTTGAAAGTTAAATTTAAAATAAGATATACGTATATAATAAAGGTTATAATATAATAAAAATAATTCAAAATGTTTAAAAATAATTCGAATTAATTTCGAATTTTTTTAAAATTTATTAATAAGATTAATAAAATAAAATTAATTAAATAAGTTAATTAATAAATGAATATGTGTATTATCTATTATAATATAAGTTATGTTACTTTAAATTGTTTAATATACATAAGTATACGTCTATGTAAATGAATTATTTTTCGAAATTAATATAATTTAATTAAAATAGTTTGATTAAATAAATTAATTAAAAGGTTAATTAATTAGATAATATAAATATATATGATATATGTATTATAAAATAAAAGTTATAGTACATAATAATTAATGAATATAAATATTATATTAATATGCAATTAATTAAAATGTTAATTAAATAAATTAACTAAATAAGATTTAATTAATATAATGTTATACATAAGACTATTATATAAATAATATAAAATATTAAAGTTATATAATAACAAAACTTATATAATATGTATGTATACTAAAGGTGGAACATTAAAGAAACTCAAATAGACTTAAGCGATAAATACATACGTAAAGGTACATATATCATGATTTCCGATGCGTCCGATACTTGAATCATGAGAGTAATTCATAAGAGTTACATAATTCCATAAGTCGATAAAAATCAACATTATATATATATATAAAGATTATAAATTAATATAATGTTGTCCTCTATCGTTTATATATTAATAAATTACTTGCATACTCTTTAGTTGTTGAGCTTTCCTTAAACTAAGGATGTTATGTGTAGTACTGTTAATATATTGATCAATAGATGAGGTAAGATAATTGAACATATTTATTGAGCTTTCTTCAAGGTATGTGCACTGTACTTGGGCCGTCGTGAAATGGTAGGTCCAAGTGAATAATCCAACTTTATTTGTTGAGCTTTCGTCAAGGTAAAGGCGGATTAAGATAGGGTACCACGGGTTAGGAGTTGTATATGATGTAACTGATAAGGAGTTATCCATTGTATGTGAAAGTATGATTTGTTGAGCTTTCGTTAAGATTAGAATTTCAAGACGTACGAGTCCTAACATATACTTGTGAAGTCGAAAGACTTCTATGTTTCAGTTTAGGTTTGGAGAAACATAAAAGACTAGTGCGAGCTTATTAGTAAAATGAAACATAAAGTTTAACCTTACTAATATTATAAGAACATCTCTATGATTTGTCCTAATAATCTACCGCTTAAACTTATAGAAAATGACAACTCCAAAACTGTTTTCAGAAACCAATAAGCAGACCCGACCTAACTATATTGACTGGCTAAGAGCAATTAAAATAGCATTGATTTACGAGCGCCTTTGGACTGCTATTACATGCGAACCTAAAGAACTACCTGCTGATGATGCGGACCTCGAACTATGAATTGCTCATGAGAAATGGTTGTCAGAACTAGAGATCGCCTAAGTTTTCATGTTGTCAACGTTAGAAAAGCCGTTGTAGAGGCAGCACGAAAATATGTCCATCCATGAGATATTTGATAGCCTCAACGCGCTGTTTGGTGAAAAGTCACGTTCTGCAAGTTACAAGCTTACGAAGAAGCTATTCAATACCAAAATAACCAAAGGGCAGAAAGTAGATGATTACGTACTGTTGATAAAGGGCTATACTGATAGGCTTTCGCAATTGGACGTACAAATAAGCAACAAATTTAGATTTAATCCTTGGTCCTCTAACTACCCAGTATGAATCGTTCATACTAAATTATAACATGAACCAACTGAATGTGAATCTCGTAGAGCTTCTCAGTATGTTGAGGTCGGCCGAGTCACAATCTAAAGATCAAGGGGTTGTACTTGCTGTTAAGAGTGGTGCATCATCTTCGAAGAGTTTGGAGATGCGAAAAGAGAAGGCAAGAAAAAGAAAAGTAAGAAGACCAATGACAAGGGTGAATTTCACCACTACCATAAGAAAGGTCATTGGAAAATGAATTGTGATGACTACTTGAAGATTGTTAGGGAAAGGAAGCAGAATTGTTCTCGGGCTCCATCAGGTACATTTATGATTCAAATTTTTTTTGTAATCAATAAAATGTCTTGGATGTAAGATACTGAATCTGGTACTCATATATGTAATTCATTACAAGGGCTTAGGAACTGGTATCGCATGGCAAAAGGAGAGATAAGGTTCCAAGTTGCTGATGGATCTATGGTAAAGGCAACGGCAGCAGGAGACTATCATTTAGTTTTTCCTAGTGGATTAGTATTTATTAGTATTAAATAATTGCTATTTTGTTAAAGACTTTATTTTTGGGATTATTTCTGCTTCTAGATTGTTTGGGACTGGATATATATTTCATTGTGCAAATAATGTTATGAACCTTAGTTTGGATGGAAATAAATTTTACGACGGTATTCTTGAAATTGGCATTTGTGTGATTAATACTAATTATGTGAGTTCTTTGAATAATACTTTTAACAATATAAATGATAGTTATCTTTGGCATTGTAGGCTAGGTCATACTAGCATGAAACGACTACAAAAATTGAAATCCAAAGGTCTTCTATCGTCAATTGATTATGAATCATTTGAAACGTGTGAGTCGTGTCTCAAAGGTAAATTGACAAAGCATCCCTTCAGTTGGAGCAATGAAAAAGTCGATGAACTACTAGGATTAGTACATAGTGATGTATATGACCTGATGCCTGTAATTACCGTAGATAAAAGTTCTTATTTTGTTACATTCATCAATGCTTTCTCGAGACTAGGATATGTGTTTCTTATGAAGAACAAATCTGACGTCTATGAGAAATTTGTTGAGTATAAAAATGTAGTAAAAAATAAAATGGGCCGTAAGATTAAAAAAATTCGATCATCAAGGAGATGAGTATGTTGGACAAGATTTCCAACAATACTTAAAAGATAATAGGAATATCTCTAAGGTTACTCCACAATATACTCTGCAACACAATTGTGTCTCGAAGCGAAGAAATCGAACCCTATTAGATATGGTTCATTCCATGATGAGTAAGGCTGAGTTACCTCTGTTCTTTTGGGGATATGCGCTAGAAACGGCAGTGCATATGTCGAACTTGTACCCACTAAATTTGCGCTTAAGATGCCATAAGATATGTGGCATGGAAAGAAACCCCAATTCAATTATTTAAAGGTGTGGGGTTGTCCAGCTATGTTAAGAACATTGGCCCTAATAAGCTTGAGGCGAGATCAGATTTGTGTAAGTGTATAGGATATTCCAAGAATTTTAGGGGATATATTTTCCACAACATAGAGGAACAAAAATTGGTTGTTTCTATACATGTTATCTTTATAAAAAATGAATATCTATCAAAAGAAATTAATAGCAAGGTTGTAGACTTCGATAAGATCCAAGAAACTAATACTGAGACTGAAACAGTAGGAGAACCAAGCTCACATACATACGAAAACATGCAACCAATTAGAAGGTTTAGTAGGGAAGGGAATCTCGCACATTAGAGAGATTATATGGTTTTCTCGTGGATGGCGAGAAGGAGGACCGTGTCTTAGATTATGAAACTCCTTTATCCTTCCAACAAGCACTGTAGAGTAAAGACACTGCACTCTGGCTTGGAGCTAAGAAATCCAAGATGGATTCCATGTATGAAAACAAAGTTTGGAATTTGTCAGACATACCCAAAGGGATAAAACCCATCGGCTGCAAATGGATTTTTAAGAAAAATTAAATGTAGATGGGGAAGTAGAGATTTCTAAGGCATGGCTAGTTGCAAAAGGATTTTTTCAAATTCAAGGTGTTGATTATGACTAGACCTTTTCACCTATAGTAATGTTTAAGTCCATTCGGATTATGCTAGCCATCGTAGTATTCTATGACTATAAAATATGGAAAATGGATGTAAATACTACTTTTCTAAATGGTGATTTACAAGAAACCGTTTATATGTCACAGCCCGAGGGTTTATGGTCAGTAGGAATGAGGGCAAGGCTTGCATGTTGTTAAATTCCATTTATGGACTTAAACAAGCTTCAAGGAGTTGGAAAAATTGTTTTGATAAAGTAATCAAACAATTTGGTTTTTATCAGAACACAGAGGAAGCGTGCGTATACAGAAAGGAACATGGCAACACTATCGAATTCTTAGTACTTTACATCAATGATTTATTATCGATTGGCACTGACATTTCGTTGTTGCAATCAGTGAAAGCTCTGCTTTCTAAAAACTTGTCCATGTAGGATTTAGGAGAAGCATCATGTATACTTGGTATAGAGATATATAGAGATAGATCTAAGAGGCAGTTGGGATTGTCTCAATCCCTATACATTGATACCATACTGAAAAGATTTAGTATCGGAAATTCCAACGCAGTTCAAATCATTTTCTCTAAGAAGAACGCTCCTCATACAGATGAGGAGAAAGAGCGTATGAAGTGGATCCTCTATGCTTTGGCTATAGGATCCATAATGTTTGCTATGCTATGTAATAGGCCGAATGTGACATCACATTAGGATGTGTAGGCCGATACCAGTCTAATCCTAGAGAAAAACATTGGATGGCCATGAAATGTATACTTAAGTATTTGAGAAATACTAAGGAATTATTCCTCATATACGAGAATGGAGACCTCCTTTTGAAGGGTATACAGATTCAAGCTTTTAAAGCAATATAGATGATAGTAAATCGGTGTCCGGCTATGTCTTTATGTTTAATGGCGGAGCCGTTAGGTGGAAAAATTACAAGCAAGAAATAGTTGCTAATTCCACGATGGAGGCTAGTAAACAAGTTTCTTAGTGAGCTCGGAGTGATTCGCGATATTGAGAATCCTATGGCATTGTTCTTTGACAATAATACGGTGATACAGATCGCAAAGGAGCCGAGAGTACACAAGAAGTAGAGGCACATTCTTTGGAAGTTCTACATGATTAAAGAATTCGTTGAGAAGAAAGAAGTCATGATATAAAGGGTAGATACCAAGGACAACATAGCAGATCCATTCACTAAGGGTCTAGCATGGTCGGCTTTTGAGAAGCTGATTGAAATGATGGGATTGAGTTTCCATAATTGGTCCCAAGTGCAAGTGGAAGATTGATAGAGTTAGGGAAATACCCTAGGGGCAATTCTGTAATTTATTTGTAAATTAATTAACTCTGTAATCAATTCTTGTTCGTAATAATGATGTTTTTCTTTATGTTATATATTTGTTATAATGTGTTATAAATAATTAAATGCTGAATAAAAGTATACTTAATAAAAAAATCCATAAATGGTGTTTTTGTGATAGTAACTACAAATAGTTGTAATCATGAGTATAGTATCACAATATTATAAAACACATCATTTTAAAAATTCCCAATTAAGATGCATTGAGACTGGATATCGATGTATCCGTTGAGACTAAACTACGTAACACTCTCCAGGTATTGGATAGTGTATTACTCATGACTGCTGTGGGGATCTAAAGATTAAGTACTAATAATTATTGGATAATCATGGAGCGAATCAATCGATAATTTTCTATTGGTTAATATAACTAAAGTCAAACAGAAAAAATAAACTGATTTACATACTTCCCTCGACTTGAGAATCCTGTCGGTATTCAATATGAAAGCTTAGCTTGTCAAATCATGGCACGGTGTCCATCAAGTGACCATAGTTGGGTTGAGTAGAAGTATTGGAAGTGAAGCGCTATTCAAGAGAGGATTCGTCTCCTCAGTTATATAGGGTTAGTACCACAGTCAACTCAAAGTCAAAATCTCTAGCCATAGTAGTAAGGTTAATAATAATTGTTATTATTGAACCAATGGCTTTGTGTTTTGGACTATAGCATTGAGTATGGACGATATTAGAATTTTGACCAATATCAAATTCCATAACCTAAAGCGATATAGTTTTGACGAAGAGAATTGGTGTAAATAAAAGTCACAACCAGGTAATGCTTAATTAAGTAAAATTGGTTTTAACAGAACCAAGTAAACAATAAATTTGGCCAAAATGTCATACCACCTGCTAAGTGACGTGTGAACATTAATATTCTAATAGTTCGACATTAATAGTTGACCAAATTTACACCTGACGAATCACATAATTGAAATGATGAATTCTCTTTTGACCAAACGATTTATTTAGTTCATAATTGTTATAAATTAATTAAACTAAATTACTTATATGAAATATTAATTATAAAATTTGATTATGATTTGAGGAATATATATTATTAAATATATTTATAATAGTTATAAATATATTAATCTATAAACAATATCGATTAGTGATGTGCACGTAAATGTGCATATATTTACATCCATATTTTATCCATTTTTATTTAAATAAATGTCATATTTGGGTATTTTAACATGTTTAAACCTAAATTCAATCATTTGAAAATCACCATATTTTAATCTTCATACAGGGGCAAAATGGTCATTTTTATGCATGTGCTAATTTGAGAATTTTTACTCGGATATTTTTTATGATTTTTATAGGAATTTGGATGCATATGGAAGAGGGTTTCATGAAGATATATGCATGCACAAGAGATTACAAAGGAATGAAGAAGGAAATAATTCAAACTCATGATCATGGAGGACCCCACCCACTTACCTAAATCTACAATTAGAAGCTAATGGACAACTAAGTGTAGGTTAAAGCTTCATGCATATTTGATGATGGATTAATTAGAGGCTAATGGTTACTTGGTGGCCACACTTCCTAAAGGGCATTTTGGGAAGCGCCCTAAAAAGTGAATTAGAGTTTTATGCATGTATAAATAACCACTTATGTACATGCAGATATCTTCTTACTCTTTCAAATTAGTTAGGAAATTAAGCAAGCAAGTTGTAATGTCAAAGTTTCATGAAATAAAAATGGCTTCCTAGCCTCTTTCTCTTTTCTCTTCTACATGATCTTATTTACTTTTATGTTAATGTTTATTTCTATGCTCTCTTTCATTTCATGTTCATAGCTTATATTTACGTTTATGCAATAGTTTAATGTTATTTCATGCAAGTAGTTAATCTCCTTTCCTTTGTTTAGTTTCTACTTCTCTTTGCTTTTAATGTTGAAATTTACATGTGTTGATATGATAACATGTATGAGTAGCTAAACCCCTTCAATTTAGTGGTAATGAAGCTCTCTAACTTTATGTAAATTCAACATTTCTACGATTTATGGTCTCGTTTATTTGTGCTTCATGAACGAAGATTTTTATGTAAGTTTATACAAGTGGGTTTGATAGCTTATGTTGCATTTGCAAATGAGCTATTCTTATTCAACATAAACACAATTTACATCATCATTTGCGAATTGATTTTTGATTTTGAAATGAAAGTAAAAACAAAATTTGATGATATATATTACTAATTACAATAGTAAATAGATCATACTTAAAATAACTTTTGCTTTGGCTTCATTTTCATGAGAATTGATAAGTGGTATATTTGTTGTATTATAGTTTGATGGTTTAAGTTATGTTAATTAATAACATAAATAAATCATACTTATGATAAATGCAACAACTATTTCACTTAATATCAAAAATAGAGATTATAGATTATTTGTTTGTTGATTTACAAATATATGAGAATGGATTTGCTTCTAAATTGTTTTCTAATCTCATAGTTTTTAATCTCATTTTCATTCTAGTTTTAGCTTCATTTTGTTTGTAGTTAACAATCTTCTCTCATTTTGATCTAATTTGATTGATTGGAAAATTTTAAAATCTTAAAAATTCACTGCGAATCGACCCGTACCTGCCACGTACTAAAATTGTACGTCGTGCACTTGCGGTTATTTTTATTTCAAAATTTGTCGACGGTTTTCTAATTCGATAGAAATTCTATTGTCAAACAAGTTTTTGGCGCCGTTGCAGGGGAACTTGCTTTGATTTTAATTTTCTATTCTTCGAATTATTGTTTGATTTTTGTACGATTTTATTTTGTGTGTTTATTTACACCTAAAAAAAATTTGTGTGTTTGTTGTTCTCCTTTTGTTTTCGATTTGTTGTGCCCGTGTTGTTGTTCTCCTTGCATTTCCGTATTTAAACAAAAATACACAATCAATTTGCATTTCAAATACTGTTATTGTCCATTTCATTTCACTGTTCATTTGTGCACTAACTGTTCTTTTTATTTCACTCCTACTTCATATTTCACTATCTCATCTCCTACTTCATTTTTATACACAGTTTAGTTTCATATTATCTCATCTCCTACTTCATTTCACTCATCCTCCCACACTACACTTCCTCCATGGCCAATCAAACCCACATCGGCCTCCAACGCCTTTAACAACTTCACCTACAACCAAAAGTCACAGCAAGCAACCTTGCCCTCCCCCTTGAAAACAGCAGCTGCATACCTTACCACCCCATGCTTCCTCTTCACCGTTGTGCACCGCCCTCTAAAACACACTATCCACTTCTCCTCACTACATACATCTGACCTCCTTAACAACCCTTTACTGTCATCAATCAACCCTCCACAATCACTGCCTGCAACCAATACAAACTGAACCTTCCAACCAAGCACTGTCAAACAGCCTTCCTCCTTCACCATAATCCCTGCCTGAATACAGCACTGCCAACACCATATCACCACTTATCAACACCATCAATTACCAACCACTTCTAGCCTCTACAGCCCCTCCATCACCACCTGAACTCTCCACTACAACATACAAACTTGCCAACCCCTCCTATCTGCTGCTAGCATTAACATTACAGACAGTGCCTTCAACAAATTCCACCTCTCTCTAATCAACTTCATGCTCCACTGACCATAGTTACTACACAATCCACCAAACCATACACCTTCCTCAATACTCACTGTCATCTCCTCCTCACCAAACCAATGTGTGCAATATACATCCTTGCCTTTAACATCCCTTTCAAAAAAAATAGTGCATCCAACCTTGATCTCTACCCTTTCTTCTGCCACTGTTCCGTTCATCTCTACCATACTACTATCCCATCAAACCACCTTCACAACAACTTCATCTCCATCATCAATCACCAGTGCCACTGTCTCAAACAAAAAAACACCACCCTGTTCCATAGACTCAACCACTCTCTACAAACTTCCCACTTCTAACATAAAAAAAACAGTAGCCACAAATTACACAGCCTCACCTGACAACACTGCATCATCAAAGACCATCACAATCATCTGCATACAAACACTGTCACAGATCCTCCTGTGCATATCACTTTCGAATCAACCGCTACCCACTGACACAGCACTTCAACCATCGATCATCATCAACCTACAATTCCACCATCCCTTTGCCTTCTCAACAAAATCACGACTTCACCTCCTTCTCTCTGCTCATCGCTATCATGTACAAGTTCATCTTCTTGCAAACAACCAAACAAATGCCACACACATCACTCAGCGACCAGAATGCAATTGACCATCAATAGCTACCACGAACCACCTGAACATAACTTTGACCCCTCGCTCAAACCAGCAGCTTATCGCCACCACAAAATCCAAACAATTGCAGCACTCTAGCACTCCAATCGCAGCAACCAAAATCGACCAAACTCCTGAAATCACAACACTGCCAGCAACCGAATCGCCTGAACCAAACAGCAACCACAACCCTAATCCGCCCTCAATTACCTCGAAATGCACCATAAATTGCCTGTAAACAACAGCAAACAAGTTTCCTTTGACCAGAAACCCGCGACCTTCAAACTAATCATACGGCGAATTCGAACAAATTTTTGGATTGGAAATTTTGATTTAGAAATTTGCTATGAATTTTTTTTTGAGATTTTGATTTTTATTTGTTCAGCTAATTCAAGTTGTGTTCGCTTTGATTAAGGCGGGAGCGTTTTTTTAGATAACTTGGTTTGGGCCGGAGCTTTGAAGGCCTTAGTTTCCAAAAAAAATAGTTTGTTTTATTTTCTTAATTTCTTTAAAAAAAGTTTCTTTCCTTCATTTTTTTTCGTTTTGTTTAATTTGATTTTCCAATTGTTTTAGTCTTCCATCTCTTAAAAAAACTGTATATATTTTGTGTTTAATTTCTTTTCAGGTTGTCAAAGCAGATAAAATCAAGAGAAATTGCTTGCTTTGCTAAATAATCGAAGCTAAAAAAATAAAGAAATAAATTGCTAATAATTCTGCACGCTCTGGTATCGTGTCCTTTTCCCTTGTTTTTATTTGAATTGCATTGTTGGTTGGTTGCATTTGCATTTATATATAATAAAAAAACATTCAAAATCCAAAAACAAAAACAAACTTCATTTTAGTTGCATTGTAAATTCACGTTTAATTTTTGTTTTGCATTCATCTCATCTTGTTTATTTTCTAAGAGCAATACCCCAATTCACATATGGTGAGGGATTTCATCACCCTTTCCTTAGCCCATAAATCGCATTCATCGTAGAATTTAACTATTTTAAAGGTTAGACATTTGACTTAAGGGTGTGGCGAGCTCACCTAGGGCTTAATTGTACCTTGACAATTGTCTTCTTTGAACAAGTTTATTTCTTGGTGTCTAGGCTACGGTAGAGTAATAACCATTTATAAATATTACGGTGATTCGTAAATATTATAGTGGTTGTTCCTCTTAAGGTACTTAAACCTTCGGTTGGATTGCTACGGTAATTCGTGGTGCACTGATAACCCCTGTCTGTTACCTGGCTAAGAAATATTTTTGTTGATTTAAGACAAAGTGTGATTATACAATTTTGGGTTAGGAGCTATTAAGGACAGAAAAATTGTAATTAAGTCCTTTGCATTCATTTAGTTGCATTATTTTATGCATATTTAAAAAAATCAAAAAAAAATCTAAAATCCAAAATCTAAAAAATATTTGTACATTTTACTTAACTTAGTTTTTTTATCCAAAAAAAAATCCATTTAAATCCTTTCCTTTGAAAATTTTCAATCAAAAACAAAAATCCAAAAAAAATAATATAAAATCTTTTCAAAAAAAAATTCAAAATTCAAAAAAAAAACAAAAATCAAATTCCCATTATCTAAAAAATTTCCTTTTGGTAGATATTTGAAAATTCAAAAAATAATATAAAAAAATTTTAAAAAGCCAAAAAAATAAAAATCAAACTTCTCTTTTGAAAATAAACACTACGCCATAGATTGCATACTGCAACACCAAAGAAGTGATGCAGGAAGTGCCAAAAAATGATGCTGTAGGCTAAAAAAGGGCAAAGGCAACACTTTCTCGGTGTTGCATTTTGCCGCGTTGCCGCAGACCTCAAAGGCAACATTTTGACTATCTAAGGCAACATAAGAAATATTGTTGCAATAGAACCATATTTGGGTCTATAGCAACATCCATAGGTGTCTGTACTAACATTCCAAAATGTTGCTATAGATATTAACTTTCTGAATTTGTGGGGCCCACAATGTAGAGCATATTTGATTTTTTTAATAGAAATAAATATTTATTTAATAAAATGCTATTGCACAGAATTGGTATTCAAACAGTAATTTATTTAAATAAATATTTTATTTCAACATTTGAAATAGTACAAATTCCTGACTCCACTATTTTACAATTCAATGATATATAACACTGATATTTACATATACAGATAATCCTCACTACATCACTCAGTTCACTCATTACATATGCAGTTTCAATTTATACAGACACCGACACTGACAAATATATGACGAGCTGAGTGCCGAGCCGAAGGCGAGCCGAGAAGCGGGTCCGGGCGCAGCGCCGGCGGGGGTCCGGGGCACCGCAGTCCAGTCTTTGAAACCTGTCTTCAGCTCATGCATTCATACACTCATGCACATTTGATTTGACTCTGTCTTCAAGCTTGTATCCAGCTGTCCAGTCTTCAATACCTGTCACATATAATTCAAAAGCAGTAATCTGGAAAATAATATTTAACTCAAACAGAAAATGAAAATATTTTTGTTATAATATTTGCCTCAGGTATTTGGGTTGTTTCTTTTCATAAGTGCATAAGCCAAACATGAATGCAACACATGGATACAAGGACACGGCACAAGGTCAAACCCGAGTCATCGACTGGATTCAACTCAGGGCCAAGCAACCAACAAAACAAACAAGAACCAGGTTCAGCAAAATGTTGACAAGCCAGTGTAAGAAACACAGCAGTACACATAGGCAGCCCATCAAGCAAAAACAGTGAATGCATCAGGCAGGTACAAGAGAAACATAGGCAGTAATATGATATACAGAGGACCTGGAGCATCAGTTCATGTTAAAGAACAAGGCTAGCATGGTACCAGTTCAGTCCAGACCAAGAAAAACCAACAAAGCTCAACACACATATGTTTGTATATATCGTGGAAATCAAAACTCAATGTTCAGATTAGTCAACAGTTTTAGAAAACCAAAGATCACTTTCAAAGTTCTGATTTTCAAAATGCAGAAGTTTTCAAGTGAAGCAGTTTTCTAGAGGACAGCAGAATACAAATACTTCAAGTTCTGGTTTAACAAATGCAGCAAGGTACAAAGGTATGTGAACAAGTTTAACAAAGGTTCAAGTTCTGGTTTAACAAAGGTTCAAGTTCTGGTTTAACAAATGCAGCAGAAAGGAGCTAACAAGCTCAGATTAGAAATCAAAAACAAGCCAGTGAACCAAAATCCAACATACCAAATAATATCACATCGCAATTCATCATCGGCAAAGCAAAATCAAGCCAGTGAACCAAAATCCAACATACCAATACATCCTCACAATCCAACATACCAGATTTCTCAAAGTCCAACAGAAAGATTAAACTCGAGATTATAGGAAATAAAGCCTATAAATAAATCCCAATTCATCATCGGCAAAAGCGTGCGAGTGTAATCAAAATCGAGAATAATCAAGTAAACCAGAAGGCAGAAAACATACCAAATAATATCACATCGCACCGGACGACGAAGTCAAAGCAATTCGAGCAATCAATCAAGGAGAATGAAGGAGCAAGCTACCAGGAACGTTTCTCACACTAGATTCGATCAATCAGAGCATCAAAGCAACTGGAATCGCGTGCCCTAGTTTTCACAGAATGGAACGAGAAAGAAAAATGCCGTGCCCTAATTTTCACACAAAGAGGAACGAGAAAGAAAAGTAAAGCGGGAAATGAAAATTGCTAAGGTGTGGATTGATGGTGTGGATTGACGGTTGAGATTTTGTTTTAAATGATGGTGTGGATCGCTGAGGTGTAAAATTTTATTAATTTTATTATATTTATAGCTACTGCAACATTTTGCTGATATCTATGCTAACACATTGAAGTGAATGTTGCAATAGACAAAAATCAGCATAGCTATCGTTACATTGTAGCTAGCAACACCTTGTAATTTCGTTGCAATAGGCCATCTATGGCGTAGTGAAATTTCACTTGGTAAATATTTTTCTTCCTTTAAAAAAAACAAATTTACACTTCGTTTTTCAAATCTTCTTTCATTCTCTAAACTCGATTCTAACTTCTTTCTCTTCTCGACTTTCACTTGTGCACGAGTACTTGGACTCATGACACAACAACAAATATTTGGACTCGCGACTCAACAACTAACCGTTTAACTCGAACAGACGATCCTCCCGAAATGGCGAACGAGAATGCCTCTCGAACTCTTATGGATAGAATCTTTCCCGATAGAGTTTCTATTCCATCTTGCATTACGTTACCCGCCCCTACGGGTAACCATTTCGAAATTCACTCGAAATAAATTGCCATGCTTCCAAAATTTGGCAATTTCGAGCGCGATAACCCATAAATCTTCTTGACTAAATTCGAACAAGTTCGCACAACAATGAAACTCCAACAACTTTCTAATGACGGAATCAAACTTCACTTAATTCCATTCGCTCTTACGGATTACGCTGAAAAATGGTTGTACAGCTTACCATCAAACTCGATTAACACTTGGAAAGAATTCGTAAAAGCTTTCTTAAAAAAGTTCCATCCTTTGGAAAAAACAAGTAAAATCTGAAACGAAATCATCAATTTAGGGGAGAACCATTTGGAAAATATTTTGAAAGATTCAAAGAGCTTTTGATAAAATGTCCACACCATAACTTCGAAAAATGGACGATTTTCCAAATCTTATACGATGGACTCGAAAACAGCTCACGAACCATGCTCCAATCAATGTGCCAAGGCAACTTTCTTGCCCAACATCATGATGATGCTTGGCAATTTCTTGAAAACCTCGCTGAAACATCGTCCCAATAGGAACGTTCAAACGAAAAATCAATTTACTCACGATCGAGCACACACTCGATAGAATCATCTTAGGCCTTGGAAGCTAAAATCGACGCAATGATTAACAAATTTGACAACGTTTTCTCATCAAACCAAATGAATCAAGCTTCCCAACCTATGTGTTATAAATGCAACAATCCTAATCTAATAGCTGATCAGTGCCCTAATTCTGCCGAACAAATCAATGCTTTCAATAAAGCCAAAAATGACCTGTTTTCTCCAACGTACAATCCTGGTTGGAGAAATCATCCGAATTTTGCTTGGAACCAAAACAATCCCAACACGAATACAATTCGTCCCAATTTTCAAGCATTTTCGAATAATGCTTCGAATCCTCCCTTTCAGTCCAATTCAACCAAACTTAGCTGGTCTGTCTCATAATCAACCGCAACAATCAAACTTTCAACCAAATTCTACTCATCCTCCCCAAGATGATAAACGTTTAAGTTCACTTGAGAAAACTCTTGAAACATTGGCTAAAGCAACTACTCAAAGCCTTCAATCAAACAATAATTTGCAAAATTTATTGACCTCATATATGCAAAACACAAACCAATCGATTGCAAAACTTGAAATGCAAATGAGTCAATTAGCCATGTCTGTAAGTGAACGCGAACGAGGAACATTCCCAAGCCAGCCCATTCCAAATCCCAGAAATCAAAACGCAAATTCAAATCAAGCCCATGTTGTTCAAGATAGCAACGTCACCCAACTGAATGCTATCACAACTCTACGTTCCGGTAAACAAATCGATAATCAAGTCGTTAATCCAAACGATTTACCGAAAACCTCTCTCGACACTTCTAAAACAATGAACGAATCTGAACATAACGAGGAGCCAATCGTCGAATCGAATGCCAATCAAAATTATTCTTCTTCTACTCAAGTAGACCCACCTACTGAGTATCGTGTCCTATTTCCACATCGTCTTCGACCCAAGAAACACTCAGACCAAATGGAAAAGATGTTGGAAATTTTTAAACAAGTGAAAGTTAACATCCTGCTTCTTGACATCGTTCAGCAAGTCCCCACTTACGTGAAATTTCTTAAGGACTTGTGCACCCATAAGCGACACACTCAAGTGCCCAAAAAAGTCTTCTTAGCCGCAAGTTTGAGTGAAGTCTTGTCCCAATCCATGCCCGTCAAATAAAAAGATCCTGGCTGTCCTACAATTTCGTGTACAATTGGAGACAAGACGATTAACAAATGCTTGATAGACTTAGGTGCGAGTGTCAATTTGATTCCATACTCTGTGTATGAACAATTAGGCTTAGGTGAGCTCAAACCCACAAAAGTCATGCTTTAATTTGCCGATCGCTCCATTAAGAAGCCCGTGGGAGAAATCGAGGACGTGCTTATTAGAGTAGGGCAATTCATATTCCCCGTTGACTTTATCATTCTCGAAACACAACCCATGACGAACCCTGCAAGTCAAATTCCATTGATTTTAGGCCGACCATTCTTAGCCACCTCAAATGCCTTAATCAATTGTCGTAACGGTTCGATGAAAATTACTTTTGGAAATATGACTTTGGATCTTAATATTTTTAATCTTGAAAGCCAATCGAATGAACCTCGTGACCAATCATTGGAAGTTAGTGCCATTCACGAAAACTTCGAAAACGAGATACTTGACCTTAACGATGAACGCGAAGCTAAGTACGAAAAATTGTTTCTTGAAATACACAATGAGATTGAATACACTCTTCCTTTTGAATCGCTTCAGGTTGAGTCTGAATCTCAACCCAATTCTTTGATCAAGAAACTCCCGTAGTTGGACCTTAAACTTCCCGATCACCTTAAGTACACATACTTAGGTGATAACGAAACGTTTCCCATCATAATTTTCGCAACTCTCTCTCTTGACCAAGAAACCTCCTTACTTTATATTCTTTCAAAAAACAGAGAAGCAATTGGGTGGTCCATTACCGATATTAAAGGAATTAGCCATGTTATTGTCCAACATCGCATTCACTTAATTGACGAAGCCAAACCCACTCGTGATGCACAATAGAGGCTTAACCCAAAAATGTAAGATGCGGTTTGTGATGAAATTCTTAAGCCCCTCAATAACGGTAACATATACCCCATCTCCGATAGCCCATGGATTAGCCCACTTCATGTCGTGCCTAAAAAGTCCGAACTTACCGTTATAACAAACGATGCTAACGAACTCATTCCTACTCGGACTCAAACTGGTTGGCGTGTTTGCATTGATTATCGAAAATTAAATGCTACAAAACAAAAAGATCACTTCCCTCTTCCTTTCATTAACCAAATGCTCGAACGTTTAGCCGGCCATGAATTCTACTACTTCCTTGATGGTTATTCCGACTATAACCAAATTCCAATCGCTCCCAAAGATCAAGAGAAAACGACTTTCATATGTCCATTCGGTACCTTTGCTTATCGACGTATGCCATTCAGACTTTGTAACGCTCCTGCTACTTTGCAACGATGCATGGTTGGAATCTTTTCTGACATGATTGAACGCTTTCTAGAAGTTTTTATGGATGATTTCTCTATCTTTGGTGATTCTTTTTCCGATTGTTTATATCATCTCGAGTTGGTTCTAAATCGATGCAGAGAAAAATATTTGACTTTGAATTGGGAATGCCACTTTATGGTCAAACAAGGCATAGTCCTTGGACATATCATCTCAAATAAAGGCATTGAGGTAGATAAAGCGAAAATCGATGTCATTACAAACCTACCCATTCCCAAATCTATTAAGCACATTCGATCATTTCTAGGACACGCTGGCTTTTACCGACGCTTTGTGAAAGACTTTAGCAAAATCGCTCGTCCTTTGACGACTCTTCCCGAAATAGACGTTCCATTCGATTTCAACTCTGATTGTATCTCTTCTTTCGAATGCCTCAAAAACGAACTCATTTCTGCTCCTATAATCTGTTCACCGAATTGAGATCTCCCTTTTGAAATAATGTGTGATGCCTTAAACTTTGCAGTTGGTGCTGTCTTAGGACAACGCATCAACATGATCCTTCACGTTATCTACTACGCTAGCATGACTCTGAACGATTCTCAACTTAACTACACTACCGCTAGAAAAGAGCTTCTAGCGATAGTTTTTGCTCTAAAAAATTCCGACAATACTTGATAGGGTCACACATTACTGTGTACACAGACCATTCTGTGCTTCGATATCTCTTCGCTAAGAAGGATGCTAAGTCTCGCTTAATTCGTTGGATCCTTTTACTATAAGAATTCGAACTTACAAGCAAGGACAAAAAGGGATCAGACAATGTCATAGCTGATCACTTGTCTCGTCTTCCCAACGCACCATCACCTTTGCCCATCAATGAAAACTTTCTCGATGAACAACTTCTTTCAATTTCTATCGATCCATGGTATGCTTATATAGTGAACTACTTAGTCACTAAAGAAACACCGTTATCTTGGTCCAAACAGGACAAATGTAAATTCATGTCTTAAGTGAAATATTTCTATTGGGATGATCCATACTTGTTCAAGTACCGTCCCAACAAAATCATTCGACGTTGCATCCCGGATAATGAGATCAGGAGTGTTCTTTCGTTTTGCCACGATCAAGCGTGCGGTGGACATTTCGGTCCTCGAAAAACTATGGAAAAGGTACTTCGGTGTGGTTTCTATTGGCCTTCTCTTTTCAAAGACTCATTCGAATTTTGCAAAACTTGTGATCGATGTCAAATGCTTGGACGAATTTCTGGACAAAATATAATGCCACTAAACCCCATTCTCACAATCAAATCTTTGATGTTTGGGGTATCGACTTTATGGGACCTTTTCTAAATTCTTTTGGAAATCTGTATATTCTTCTCGTTTTCTATTACGTCTCAAAATAGTTTGAAGCCTTTCCATGCAAAACCAACGACCATAGAATTGTTGTGAAATTTCTCAAAGAAAACATCTTTTCAAGGTTCGGCACACCTCGCACAATAATCAGTGATAATGGAACCAATTTTTGCAATCGTTCTTTTGAAACTTTAATAAAGAAATACTCGATAACCCACAAGTTATCCACTCCAAATCATCCTCAAACTTGTAGGCAAGTTGAAGTTTCAAATCATCAAATAAAACTAATCTTGGAGAAAACTGTCAATAAAAATCGAAAAGATTGGTCTCAGAAATTGACCGACGCGCTTTGGGCTTACCATACCGCTTTTAAAACTAATTTGGGATGTCCCCATTTCGTTTAGTTTACGGGAAAGCTTGCCATTTACCCGTTGAAATCGAACACAAAGCGTTGTGGGCAATAAAGGACTTAAACTTTGATCACGAGAAAGCTGAGGAAAACCGAAAACTACAACTCAATGAACTAGAAGAACTTAGGAACGAGGCATATGAAAACAAGAAAATTTACAAATAAAGAACAAAAGTTTTTCATGAAAAGTCAATCCTAAGAAAAATGTTTTCGCCTAACCAAAAAGTTCTTTTATATGACTCTAGACTTCATTTATTCCCTGGGAAACTTAAACCGAGATGGACCGGACCATTTGTGGTACGAACTATTTTTCCACACGGTGCCATAGAAATACAAAACCCTAGGGATGGATTGATTTTCAAAGTCAACGATCATCGTTTGAAACCTTTCTTGGAATTGCCAAGTAACCAAGAGGAGGAGCTCATGATTCTTCATGAGCCAAGCTACGTCTAGTAAGAATGTTAACCCTTTTTTGTAAATATGTACATATTTTTCCCCGTTACACTCATTATATCATGCACTTACTGTGGGGACACGGTAAAAACTAAGTGTGTGGGGGGGTCTCATTTTCATTTTTTTAAAGTTTCATGGCATTTTTGAATTTTCATTTTCTTTTAACTCAAAAAAAATCTCAAAATTTCTAAATCTCAAAAACATTTTCTTTTTAGCATTTTGATTTATTTTTGAAGAAACAATAGGATAAATATAAGTTTTGGTTAATAAATTGAAATTTTTGAAAATTTATTTGTCTTAACAAAAATAAAAATGAAGTTTGATTACAAATAACAATGGTTTAACTAGTATATAGGAAGGTTCATATGTGTTAATTATGAAGTATATTTTTATTGAAAATCTTTGCTTAAAAAAGTGGTAAATTTAAAGTAAAGGATATAACATTTTTATCTTCTAAGTTAAATGGTGCTAAGATGATTTTGCAAAACTCTCTCTTTCTAAAAAAAATAGATAAAAAAACACACAAAAATATATAAGTAAAAAAAGCATTTGTATATATGTATATATTTTTAACACCTAGAGTCATGTATTCACACTCATGTGTTCACTCGCCATGCTCTGTACCCTTCTCATGTATGCCCGAACGGCAGTGCATGATCGGTATATCTGGCCTCAGTTTATCTAAGTTAGGTGTATGTATATAAAAATTCTTTTTAATAATGCCTACAGTCGATAAGTGTTCACACTTGTGTGTTCACTCGCCATGCTCTGTATTTCCCCCACATCAGTCCACAAGGCAGTGCATGGGTAATATATCTGGCCTCAGTTTACCTGAGTTAGGCATATGTAAATATTGTTAATATCAATAAAATTTTCAAATAAGAGAGAGTAAGCAATTGAAATCTAAGCACTATTTTTACTTGTTTGATTTAACTTGTTATTCAAAAGAAATGAAAATACCACTTTGATAAACTTTGATAATCGACTAAGGATCAATTTTATAGTTACATCGTGTTATCAACCGAAACAACAAGTTAAACTATAGTCTATTTGTTATGATAACTTGATTTTTCGTTGGAAATTTTGACGACTAAATGACTTGAATTTTCAAGATAATAACCAAAACTTTTATTTAACTTATTTGTTTCGATTTAAAAGTAAATCCTTCATTTGTAAATATTTTCAAAAACTTGCATTCATCACATTGTAAACAAATCTTGCACTTTGTAAATATTTTCACTTTGCATTTAGATTTTATGGGTAGTATCCGCTGAAAACCCTCACGAGACAACACTCGTCCTACTGGGAACACCCAGAGGTTTAACGGTTTGTTGCAAATGCTCAATGCAATCATGCTCCCTACGAAAACGGATTTATCTTAGTTTTCCTTTATTCGAGGACGAATAAAAAGATAAGTATGGGGGCATTTGATGTGCACGTAAATGTGCATATATTTACATCCATATTTTATCCATTTTTATTTAAACAAATGTCAAATTTGGGTATTTTAACATGTTTAAACCAAAATTCAATTATTTGCAAATCACCATATTTTCATCTTCATACAGGGGCAAAATGGTCATTTTTGTGCATGTGCTATTTTGTGAATTTTTATTTGGACATTTTTTATAATTTTTATAGGAATTTGGAAGCATATGGAAGAGAGTTTCATGAAGATATATGCATGCACAAGAGAATACAAAGGAATGAAGAAGGAAATATTTCAAACTCATGATCATGGAGGACCCCACCCACTTACCTAAATCTACAATTAGAAGCTAATGGACAACTAAGTGGATGTTAAAGCTTCATGCATATTTGATGATGGATTAATTAAAGGCTAATGGTTACTTGGTGGCCACACTTCCTAAAGGGCATTTTGGGAACCACCCTAAAAAGTGAATTAGGGTTTTATGCATGTATAAATAACCCACTTATGTACATGTAGATATCTTCTTACTCTTTCAAATTAGTTAGGAAATTAAGCAAGCATGTTGTAATGTCAAAGTTTCATGAAATAAAAATGGCTTCCTAGCCTCTTTCTCTTTTCTCTTCTACAAGCTTTTATTTACTTTTATGTTAATGTTTATTTCTATGCTCTCTTCCATTTCATATTCATAGCTTAGATTTACATTTATGCAATTAGTTTAATGTTATTTCATGCAAGTAGTTAATCTCCTTTCCTTTGTTTAGTTTCTACTTCTCTTTGCTTTTAATGTTGAAATTTACATGTGTTGATATGATAACACATATGAATAGCTAAACCCCTTCAATTTAGGGGTAATGAAGCTCTATAACTTTATGTAAATTCAACATTTCTATGATTTATAATCTCTTTTATTTGTGCTTCATGAAGGTAGATTTTGATGTAAGTTTATACAAGTGGGTTTGATAGCTTATATTGCATTGCAAATGAGCTATTCTTATTCAACATAAACACAATTTACAACATCATTTGCTAATTGATTTTTGATTTTGAAATGAAAGTAAAAAAAATTGATGATCTATATTACTAATTACAATAGTAAATAGATCAAACTTAAAACAGATTTTGCTTCGGCTTCATTTTCATAAGAATTGATAAGTGGTTTATTTGTTGTATTATAGTTTGATGGTTTAAGTTATGTTAATTAATAACATAAATAAACCATACTTATGATAAATGCAACAATTATTTTACTTAATATCAAAAATAGAGATCATAGATTATTTGTTTGTTGATTTACAAAAATATGAGAGTGGATTTGCCTCTAAATTGCTTTCTAATCTCATAGTTTTTAATCTCATTTTCATTCTAGTTTTAGCTTCATTTTGTTTGTAGTTAACAATCTTCTCTCATTTTGGTCTAATTTGATTGATTAGAAAATTTTAAAATCTTAAAAATTCCCTGCGGATCGACCCGTACTTACCACGTACTAAAATTGTACGCCGTGCGCTTGCGGTTATTTTTATTTCAAAATTTGTCGACGGTTTTCTAATTCGATAGAAATTCCGTTGTCAAACAATTAGTGATTAAATTGGATTTAATTAAATAATATTTTCTATGGGATTAAATGGGACCTTGGCCCATTATCATTGGTATGATTTTCAGCTAAAATAGGGAGATAAGGGGTGGCTTATTTAGGGTAAAATTGTTGGTTTTTAGATGGTTCAAATTAAGGGAGGACTGGTATGAGATTTAATTTAATACACTATTTTTTTCTTCCATCCACTATTTAAACACCTCTAGCCCTAATTGCAAAGAACCTTTTATTGCCATTCCAACCTTCTATTCTTGGCTGACTTTAATCCCTAGAAGCCCCATTATATCAAGCTCAAATCAATTCAAGATCAATTATTATCCGATAGTCAAAGGTCAACGGTACTAGGATTTGCAGTCTTCAGAATCGAAAAGCTTATAAGAGGAGAGACTTCAATTACAAGGTGTGCTACTAGGCATTGTTTCTTAGGTATATTATTCATTGTATTATACCATATAATTTTGATTAATATTTCTTTTTTTTGGCAAGGCCGACGGGGTTGGATGGTCCCCGACCATTATATTGCAGCACTGATAGGAACAGAACAGGTACAACAAAGAGCATAGCTCAAGAAAAACGAAGGCAAACACAGCGCCACAAGAACAAGAGGAAAAAAAGGCACAGGAACAGATAAAAATAAAAACACAAAAAGACTAAAACCTACAGAAAGATTCTAAAATCCCTGGATCAATGCTGAAGGATTGCATCCTCATGGATTGCTTCAACTCGTGAGTCATCCAATTTTTGAGCTCAACATCAGATTTAACTTTGCTTACATCAAAAACTCTAGAATTTCTCTCTTTCCAAACAATATTAATGAAACTTTTCAACACCACAGTAAACAGTCTCATGCCATTCCTCTTGATCCCTGACCTTGCGTATGCATTCTCCCATTCACCACGATTGTCAGTAGTGGCCGAATAAGAATTTAGCTTTTTCAGAACCACAGACCAGAGCTGGTTTATGTACTTACATTCAAAGAACAGGTGCTCGACTGACTCTGGTTGCTCATTGCAGAAAGAACAGTATATATGAACTACCATTCCCATACAAGCAAGTTTGGTTTTAGTATGTATTGCACGATTAAGGACCTTCCACAGAAGCAGGTTTTCTCTGTAACTACTGTCCAAACACCAAGTTCTCTTCCACCATTTCCACTTAGGCTGCTCTCCATTTTTCATCAAGTATTCATAACCATTTCCAATACTGAACTTTCCCATTTTATTTCCCCACACTATTCCAGCAGCTGAAGAAGGCAGAGGAGTAAACCTTCTTATGATGTTCCATATGTTCTGTATTCTAGGGTTGGAAGACGAGTATCGTATTGTACTATAATTGGTGAGAACGTCCCTGACTATAGCCGCACTATGAATTCCAGTCTGTTGAATTTCATTGTATGTAAGATGACGACTGAGAATGTACCCTTTATCAAGCCACGGTTCGTCCCAGAAACTAACACGATAAGATGGGCAGGAATTCATTTGTATAAGGGGAAGAAATAACTCCTTAATTTTGAACAAACTTTGCCATGTCCAGCTCATATTCTGTGGTTTAGACATCTTCCACAAACTCTTTCCTTTTGTTACATTTTTTTTTGACCAGTTGGCCCAGAGACTGTCAGTATCATTATAAAATGTGTCTAAATGCTTCGCAAAAGCAGCCCTATTCCATTGCTTCATATTGAATATACCAAGTCCCCCCTTAGACATTGGCCTCTCAAGTTTGCTAAATTTTATAGGAGCAATGTATTTACCTATAGTCTTGCCTGCCCATAGGAATTTCATGAAAGCAGATTTGATCATATTAATCAGCTTATATGGTAGAATGAATGTTCTAGCCCAATATACTTGCATTGAAAAAATAACCGACTTTATCAAAGTTAATCTACCCGCTTGGGTTAGAGTTCTAGTGGTCCAACAGTTCAATCTTGCTGTGATCTTCTCAAAAAGAGGAAGACATTGGTTAATTGTTATCTTGGAAGTTGAGAGCGGCAACCCCAAGTATGACACAGTGTTCGGGTTTGTAGACATACCTGTTATATGAGTTATTTGAGCAGACAGGTTGTCACTCACACCTGATGTAATAATATCAGATTTGCGAAGATTGACCTTAAGTCCAGTCATAGTATAAAACTGGTCAAGAGCAGTCATTATATTCGTGATTGTGTTATAGTCTGGGGTACAGAACACGACTAGATCATCAGCGAACATTAAGGCAGTGATTTGAGGATCAATGCAAGCTGGATGAAGTTTGAACTTATTATTGGTAACTAATTTGTCTATCATTCTCGTAAGAATTTCCATCACCATAATGAAGATGTAAGCTGATAACGGATCACCCTGTCTTATTCCTCTCTTACTAGCAAAGAATCCAGCAGAGATGCCATTAACGTTGACTGAATAGGTTGGGGTGGAGATACATTCGTATATCCAAGAAATAAAGTGGGGAGGGAAGTTCATGTAGCCCAAAATACGAACAACACTGTTCCATTGCAGCATATCAAAAGCTTTCATTATATCTAGTTTAAGCATGGCTTTTGGGGGAACTTTCTTGCGTTTGTATCCCTTAAGAAGCTCATGAGAGAGCAGGACATGATCAAGGATATTCCTGCCAGGTAGGAAGGCAGCTTGATTCTTTGAGACAATATTAGGTAGGACTTGCCTTAGCCTCGTCGCTATAACCTTCGAGATACATTTGTACAGGGTATTACAACACGATATTGGGCGGTAATCATTAACACTGTGAGCATTCTTATGTTTGGGAACAAGAGCTATATTGGTATAATTATAGGACCTGAAGATTTTACTCTTTTTGAAGAATAACATTATAGAATTGCACACATCAGTCGAGACAGTCGCCCAACATGAAGTGTAGAAGAGCGCGTTCAGCCCATCAGGTCCACCACACGATTCAGTTTTCAGAGAGAACATAGCTTGTTTTATTTCTTCTGGGGTAACAGCAGCACTAAGGATGTCAATATCATTTGTAGAAATTCTAGGAAGGATATCATCAGGGATTTGATCAATAAAAGGAATGAAGTTATCAGAGTTGCTATACATGTCAGTGAAATGCTTAACAAATGCTTCTTGAACTTCCCCAGGGGTAGAACAAAGAACATCGCTTCTATCGTAAACTGTCGTTATGTTTTCTCTTCTTTGCTTGTTCTTGAGACTAGCATGAAAATAGTCACTATTTCTGTCTCCTTTTTCCTTCCATTTAATTCTCGACTTCTGCCTTATCATCTCACTTTCTTTTGTTAACGCTTCATGGTATTGCTTAGACAAAGTACTTTCAGCCTCTGAGAGAAACGCATCATTAACATTATTCATCATGTCAGCTTGAACTTCAGATAGTTTGTTTTTTATTGTAGTACTCATAGCTTCTCCCTTGCCAAATCTTTTATAGGCCCACCTTTTCAGAACTTCCCTCACTTCCTTTATTTTTTCCTGCAAGATAAAAAGATGATTACCATTAATTTCTTTGTTCCATGCAGTTTTAATAATAGATTGAAAATCCGGTTCAAGAACCCATGAATTAAAAAATTTAAAATTTGATTTTCCTCTCATGTTCGCTCCATGAAGATGGAGTATTTGGGGAGAGTGGTCAGAAAGTAGAGGAGGAGGGAGAAGGCTGTAAATTAAAGGCCATTTAGACAGAGCTGTTTGGTTGGAGAAAGTGTGATCAATTCTAGAAAAGGTCCTGCATCCATGACTTCTTTTATTGTTCCACGAGTATTGCATTCCAACTGATTTGACAGGGACAAGCTCAGCATCAATGAGGGTGTTAGCTAGAGGTTGTATTTCGTTGATGGAGAGGGGATTACCTCCAACTCTATCGGAGAGGGAATAGCAAGAGTTGAAGTCACCAAGAATTAGCCATGGGTGAATGGACTGTCTCAGAGATGATATGACATTAAATAAGGGACTTCTGGAAGCTGCAGTATTATGAGCATATACAAAGGAGATATAAAAAGTTGAGTTATCAGCAAGATCAAGCACATGACAGTGAATTAATTGGGATGTGGATAGGACAGGAGAAAGTGTAACATGTATGGGATTATATAGAATCATTATTCTACCATACACAGCCTCATTCAGGTTGTGATGGTAGTTCCAGTTGGGATTTATATACTGAGCTGCCTTGATCGTCATCTGAAGATTTAACTTAGTTTCTAGCAAAGCTATGATAGATAATTGATGTGTTGTGATAAGCTGTTTACATTCATCAAGTTTGATTGCTTGATGAGCACCTCGAACATTCCATGCACCTATGCGTGTCATCATTGAGTAACACGAGCATTGAGCAGTTCTATTTTCATTCGCCTAGTTACTGCCTGCGACGAGGACAAATAGTTAGGGATAGTAGCTGATAGGGGGGTACTTTCCTTATTGGATGTTTCATCTGACTTAGGAGGGGTTGCGTGATTTGGTTTAGGAGGAGAAGAAATCTGAGGTGGCAAGGGGGGAGGAGGTTTGAATGCCTGAGGCGGGTCAATTCTGGAGTAAATATTAGATGTTGGATGATTGAGAGATTTGACTTTTACTTGGGAAGGAGAGATAGAAGTTTGGGTATTGGGTTGATAGTCTGTGCATGTCGTATCTTCCTTGTGCATGTCAATTTGCTTTGTTGCTTTGCTTCTTTGTCTCATTTTCAAGTTTCTATTTTTTCCATTTTTGCCTCCACTATTATTGGGTTCTACTTGTAATTTTCCTTCACCTTTATTTCCCTCTTCAATATGTTCTGCTTCACTTTCTTCTGGTAGTTGTGTTTTATTAACTTTATCTTGCTTTTGCATTTTTTGGTTTACTTTCCCTTGTGTGTCCACAGAGTTACACTTTTCTTTTTCTTTAATCTGTCTTTCTGCATTCACTTGTACATCCTCTTCTTCATATGATATATTATCTTGAGTTTCTTCTATTTGGTTCTCTTGACACTGAACATTCATGTTTCCATCCTCAGCTAGGCTAAGCAGTGCTTCAAATTGATTAGTGGTTATGAAATTTCCTATCCTGTCATCATCTTCAGCTCTCCCATCACTTTTGTCGTTATTATCCTTGATCACTTCTTCAGCAGCTACCTGTTTTTTATTAGTAGCACTTTCAGTCGCACCTACAGTAGGTACCTCACTGTCAACTATTTCAATTCCCTTATTTCCATTTTCATGGGCTTCTATATTACACTTTTCTTGTTGTATTTCAGTATCAATTCTGATACTAACCTTTTCTTTCTCATGTTCTACATTTCTTCCTATGACTTGTTCCCTTTTTCTATCTTTTGCCATATTTTCTTTTCTCCTATCTTTTACACGTTGCCATTGTCTGATAACACGCTTCTGAAGAGGCTTTACATTCCTATTTTCTTGGTCTTTGTCTGTTGTTTCTCTTTGATTTTCTTTAATATCATCTTCCCTTTTTTCCTTTTCACTTTCTTTATGCCTTTTTTCCATCCTGTCACAACATTCAGTTTTATGCCCAAAATTTTTGCACGTTACACATACATCTGGCCTCCACAAATACTGCACATAAATTTTTTGAATTCCTCCTTCCACCAGCTTGACCAGAAACTCATCCACTAGTTCCTTGTCCGGTTTAACCTCAATCAAGCATTTGGCATAGCTCAACCGCTCCTGCTTTTCCGTCATCTCATCCATGCATAACATTTTTCCCAAATGACTACTCAACCAGTTAATTCCCAGTGGCGACCAAGCATATAACGGAAGGTTATACAAATGTACCCACACTGGAACAGAGGAGACTGTACCAGAGACATTACTAATTGCTGCATCATATGGCTTGACAATGAATAACTTATTATTCATGATAATGGGATCACTCAGTAGAATCTTGTTCCTATCTTCAGAACAAGAGAAGTTAAATAAGAAGATAGTACCATCAGATTTAACAGTGATGGAGCCTCTCAATTTCCAGATGGATTTTAGCTTTTGAATAACAGCTGTGTATGATAACGGCTTGTCAAGGAAGAATCCTACTAATGTTTCATTCCAGATCCGCGCTCCAGCTTCCAGAACTTCATGGGTCGGCACTAGAACCTCTTTTTCATACTCAGGAAAAAAGTCAACGGGGATATACTTACCAGCATTTTTAGGTTTATGCTTAAAAAGAGAAGACCAAGGCCTTTCACCTAGAGAGGAGGAAGATGATGGCACTGAGAATTGAGGAGGGGGAGGGGAAATATCTGAAGGTCGTATGGGAAGCGAGTCTGGAGGGTCATGAGAGGGTGGACGTAAGACTGAAGGATCAGGGAGGGCAGAAGGATCTACCATAGAATGAATGGGTTCAATGATGGTCGTATTAGGAGGTAATGGCGAAGGGATAGCTGGAGAAGAAAGAAGAACAGAGTTGTCATTGGTTGGAAGCGAACATTCATCAGAGTTAGGACGAACGTGAGAGTTGACTTGAGAAGAGAGGGGAGGTACGATAGAGATGACAGAGCCGGTAAGGGGAAGGACATTGGGAAGTATGGAGACGGACATGAGAGGACATGAGAGGAAAAAAGGAGAGTAATCACTAATTGTAAACTTTGGGGCCATGGATACTATGTATTCCATCGCCTTTGGTTAGACCGAGATTTATAGTGCCCGGACACTTATGTCTCATTATTGTGGCCGCTGGGTATCGAACCGGTGCCACTACAACACAATGTAGCAACTCCACTATGTCTTTACCACTGGACCACTAGAACTTGACTGATTAATATTTCATTATATATATATATATATTGTTGGTCAGGTGAGATTCTTATATGTATTGTTGGTTACAATCAAGATTGGTTATATGTATGAATTGATTTAAAAAACATTTTTTTTATATATGTCAGATATATACAGCCAAAATTTTAAATATAATAATAATATTATTTTATTATACGCATACATACACATGTAACTTTTAAATACATATATACCATGGTTCATATTTAATTATGATATCATTCTATGGTAATAATTGATCATATAATTTTATTTATGTATATTTATTGTAATAATAATTTTTGACAGCTACAAAATATTTTTTATAATTATTTATTATTAAAATATACTATCTAAATAAATCATATAAAATAAATATGTTTTGAAAATTACTTTTCAAATTTTATAAAATTATTTCATCATAAGAAATGCTCTTGTCAAAAAAATGAAAATTAAAAAATAAATTTTGCTATTTTTAAAAATTACTACAATTAACGATCGAAAAATAATTAATTAATAAAAAATAGATTTTGATTGAAAAATTATGAATTTTTTTTAAGCTTCAAAATATTATATAAGATTTTCAATAAATACTAAAATTTGAATAAAATATTTCATAAATATTTTTTATTAATATTTTATCTATTTTTGAGTAAAAAACAAGTAATGTATGTTTTAACTAAATAAGAATAAAATTTTATAGTGTTGTACTTACGATATGAAATTATAAAAAAAATTATTAATTGTATACTAGATATTATTAATATATTTATTATATATATATATATGTATGTATGTTTTATAAAATAAAAAATTATTAATTTGTCATTATTGATATACATATATATTTGGTTCATAATTTATAGAAAAAATATATTATGCATGTATAAATATTATTTTAATACATATTATAATAATATGCATATTTATATATATATTAATATTATTATATATATGTATGCATATAGGTAAATATTAATATATATTTTAAATATTTTCATATACATAAAATTATTTAAACAAAATTAACATATACTTATATATATATATATATATAATTTTAATATTTATATAAGTAAGAAGTTTGAACACATACATATATCTGGACAACATACAATATATATCGGATTAGCTAATGTGTTCGTTGCGATGTAATCCCAACATCTATACACATGCATATTATACCTTACACGGGCTTACATATTAGACATGCGCACACATATATGTATATGATACATATGGGTATATTTATATGTACTAAAATGTAAATTAAATAAAAATATATATAAGAGATTTTATTTAAATAAAATAAGACATTTTATTTTAATAAAATAAGAGATTTTATTAAATAAAATTTAGAAATGTTTTAAATAAACTAGACTTCGTAGGCCCAATATAGATCCAATAAGGGAATTTTTTTGAAATATACCAATAACTTCCACTGCGGGCTGGCCCAGTTCCAACAAGAAGAAGGAGTAGAGTTTGAGGAGATGAAGCAGTACAGGCTTGACCGCGATGGTTGGCTCTATAAGGATGGGAGATTGTTTTTTCCTGATGTCGATAGGTTGAGGGATGAGGTGCTACACAAGTGTCATCATTCGAGATTGGCTATACATCTCGGTGGCAAAATGTACAATGATATGAGACATACATTTTATTCGGAAGGGATAAAGAAGGACGTTGGGGGCACGAACTGTTAATTGGTAAAGGCAGAGCAGAAGAAGCCGAATGGTTTGCTATAACTGCACGAGATTCCCTAGTGGAAATAGGAGCAAGTTTCGATGGACTTCATCGATGGATTGCCGAGGACCAAGGGAGGGTACGATAGCATTTGGGTCACAGTCGATAGATTGACGAAGAGTGCTCGATTCATACTCGTCAAGTCTAGTAAGACGACATCCAATTAGCTGAGTTTTATGTGAAGTGGGTTTTGTGATTCCATGGTGTGTCAAAGAGCATTGTGAGCGATCAAGACCCTTTATTTACTAGCGGGTTTTGGAAGAGCTTACAAGAGGCGTTAGGGATGGAGCTGCATCTCTGTACATCTTATCACCCACAAACAAATGGGTAGACTGAGAGGGTGAATCATATTCTGTAGGATCTCTTGCGAGCTTTCGTTCTTGATTTTGATGGTTTGTGGGATGATCGTTTTCATTTAGTAGAATTCACATATAACAGTTATCAGTCCAGCATCGGTATGGCACCATTTGAAGCGTTACATGGCTGACCGTGCAATGCTCCTTCATATTGGTGGAAAGTGGAAGAGAAACTGATACTTATGCTAGATATGATTAGAGAGACCCCGGAGAAGATCGAGATCACTTGGCAATGAATGAAAGCAGCCGAGGACAGGCAGAAGTGCTACGCTGGTAGAAGAAGACATGATTTAGAGTTCTTTGTCGGCGATATGGTGTTTGTCAAGATCTCTCTACTGAAGAATGTTGTTCAATTCGGTGCTAAGGGGAAGTTGGCACCAAAATTCGTTGGTCCTTTTCTGATACTTAAGAGGATTGAGAACATGGCTTACATGGTCGACTTACCTTAGAAGATGGCGGGTGTGCACAACGTGTTCCACATCTCACTTGTGGAAGTTTGTGCACGGCATAAGCGTGATAGTTGAACTGAACCGGCTTGATAATATCGAGATTGATCCAGAATCATCAATACCTTATAGGCTTATTCGTATCGTTAGACATTATATGAAGCAGCTTAGGAGGAAGAGAACAAGGTTCAAATCTCTCGGTCTGTTAGGATGCCTCAGCTGCATTCATCACTGCACTTCCACTTGACACCTATCATAATGATAAACGGCTCGTCTCGCCGTAACCTTATCTTGGATTCTCAATACTTCTGTCGCTCCATCCCCACAGGGGCAGAGAACCCATCGCTGGAGGCTCTGGGGAAGTCGGAATAGGAGAGCACTCATCTAGAGGTGGGCTTACTACTTAGATGCTTTCAACAGTTATCCGCGCCGCACTTGGCTACCCAGCGTTTACCGTGGGCACGATAAGGAGTGAGAACAAAGGCGATTGTATTTGGAAGACCGAGAAGAGCATGAGGACCGCTTATTCGAAGCTCTTTACTTACTGAGACTTCTTATTTATCGCATTTACTTTCACTTTCGATATCATATACGACAGTTTAGTATCCTGCATGCTAGCGTAGGCATAGATATCATTTCTAGCTTCTGTATGCATACTTGATGTTTGATATGGTTGCTCGTGGATGTTAGGCATGTAGGGTAGCTATGATTGATTTTACCTCGGTTGTGTTGGGGATTTTGAAGGCCAAATTCCTAAAGGGTGGGAGAGCGTAACGACTTGTATTTACATATCAAAGAATCTTAAAATATTATTTTTAAATTCATATAATGTCATATGACTCTATAAATTTTGGAAATGCCTAATGGTTACATTTCCTATATTTAGAATTTTTTGGGACGATGGCAAAGACTTTGGAACTTTAACACGATGGCTCTACCACTTGCGATAGGTGTTTAGAAGTGTTCTAAAGATGAAGACTTAACGATGGAAGTCATGACGGTGATCCACAAGGGCAGTTCAACCATGGGGGCTTGCGAGTAGGATTTGCGACTGTGTTCTACTATGGAAATAGTTGTGATGGAATAACGATTGAGTTCCATTATGCAGGCACATGCAAAGGGATAATTGGTAAATTAGAGGCTTCTATTGTATTCGTAAAGAAGTGGTGTATGGGTACGCCCATCTGGATCTTGCGATTGTGTCTGGATCTTGGGATAGTAGCTTACCTGGGCATTGCGATTATGGGCCTAGTTCCTAGCCTTTTGGAGTGGAATGGATACGAGCACCAATAAAGCCGGGATTTCGATTAAGTCCTTGGTTTGGGATTGTGCCATATGAGTTATCATATATCCAATGCACATGAGTGATGATGAGGATTGTTTGATGAATGTTATGTTTTCTATGATTGTTTTTTTACTCTAGGATGTCACATGATATAGGTATTTTCGACCGTATACCTAGACACTGGACTTCGACTTTGATTGTAGTACACTTATATGGCTTTGATAGTAGATTAGCATATATCAATTGTTATGTGCTAACTCTTTAGATGTAGGGACATATCATGTATGGTTCTTCATACCTTATGCCCCTAATTACTATCTATGATTTTTATAGTATTTTTTAGATGATGTATCGCTCACACCAGACTGTTGTCTGACCCAAGGTTTTATGCTTTGCTTCTTATTATCTTGGGTACTCTCAAATGAGTAGATTAGGGATAGTAGGTTTAGATAGCGCATGGAGTGTAGAATATGAGCAGGAGGCTATGCTTTTATATATCTATATTTTGGAGCTTATTATTGCTTATATTCTGGTATGCAGTACTGTGGAGCCATATCTGTACTTGTATTTTGAGAGACAGTTATAGAGTTTATTCTAGAGATTTGGGATGTATAAACCCTTTATGTTGGTTTTTGTATAGTCTGTGAACCTGATGCACTTTGGTGTTCTTATTTGTGGTTCATTTGATTGTATCGCTGTCTCATCTATTTTACATCTATGTTATTAAATTATATCTTGTCTACGCACTATGGGATGTTCTATGGGTTCTATACTTGGATTTTTATTATTTTACACCCTTGGTTACCGTCCTGCATCGACCGAGTACCTCCTCAACACACTATACATGTATATTAGGTACTGGAGGTGTAAAGCGGTCGTCACATGATCGATAAATAGGAATTTTTTGTTGTTGAATTTCTGTAACATTTGCACATTGGCCAAAATTCATCAAAGTAGTTTGTTGCTCTTTTTTTCGCCCTTCCTTATATTGAGGCTACATATATAACATAAATAAAGCACGCAATATATTTATGTTTTAGTCTACAACATTAAAGGCCAAACAATCATAAATAAAAATCGCCTTACTTGACATAATTGAGATTTTTCATCAATTTTACCTTCTTGTTAATAATATAGCGAGATGGTCACATGACAGAGTTGTTAGTTGCTCACAAACATTTCTAAATAATTAATTTCAGGATAAGTCATTCAATATACCGTACGAATTTAGATTTTGGTCCCAATTTTATCGTTGAACTTAACAGTTTCATAGAGTTTCCATAAGCACAGAGGACATAATAAAATAAGAATCCTTATGTTGTATAAGGGGTTTGTTAAAGGTACATTTTAAGGGTATTGTTAAAGATAGTTGGATAAGAAGAGCATAATTATAGAGGACTCCTACTAAAGAACATGGTTATAAGATCACAAAAACTATTCACAATCGACACCCTATTGAAAACTAACAGAAAAATTGATTGATGTTCCTCATGAATCACAAAAACTACCATGATAACCTTAAAAATTCATCGGTGTACTATGATCAATAGAGTTGCATCGAAATAGTTATAATTAAATAGTAGAACCATACTAAAAATTTATCAGAAATTTAAATTCGTTCGGGCTTGGTCATAGATAAAATCATAATACAGTGGTGGTATACCCAAAAAGTTGCATAAAATAAACTCGGTCTTATCATTTTAGTCATAAATCATTAAAACTATGCTAATGGGATGAGGGTAATTATGTGATCATATTTGATTATTTTTAGGGAAGAGCTAAATTTTTTGGTACCCCATATGGGCCATATCAATTTTAAAAATATAAAAAATTTGTTCCATTGTTCAACTTTGGAGTCCTTTTAACAAATCTCTATTTCAGTACCATACAAATCTTACTATGTTAAGCATTTGGCTGAACAATTACCCATCAATAAACCAAGAGCCTACGTAAACATGTGAACTTCCATAAAATTACTTTAGTTAAATTTTATAATAACGTCAACTATTTCAGCATTATGTACTTTTTTTTATTGAAGGTACACCATTAGATATGAAAATTCTAAACATAACATTAGCTAGGTTGACTTTATTACAATATTATTTAATAAAACGTATGTTTGAATTTTGATTCTTGTCGGTAGTTTTTATCGTTAGCGTACGCAAACAGACATAATGTATTTTATTCCTCATCTTATCGCAAATCTATAAAAACAAAAGGTGTAAGCAAATATATGTTCTTCAGTTTTTAACTGGCATCAACCATTTGGACAATATTGTAATTTCTCACAATTGAAATAGAATGCAATTACATTCTTATTTCAAAAGAACTAAAGAACATATTCTTTTTACAATAAGATAAAATTGTGTTTAGCAGACATGCATAAATAGCAAAAAATGTTCTCTTTTGTTATATAATGATTAGTGAACGTGTTTTTTTTTCACATTAAGTAAACTTCTTTGTGGTTGTGATATAGTCTACTTTATATGACATTTAGTTTATAGAAAATTAAATTTGAAAGAAAAAAAATGGTGGAAAAAGAATTTGATGCGACTAACTTGGGAAACACTAGACCCAAATGTTATTCTGTGGTGTCATTATGTGATATTTTATAATCTATAGTATGTAAAATCGTTTTTGACTTAAACCACCTTAGTTGTACATAGTATAGGCATAAAGTTATGCTCATTATTCAGTGATTTGAGAATCTTTTATTTTTTTACCAATTGTGAGAAAAGGCCATTGTAACATACTAAATAGGAGGAAAGTAAACCGAGAAAGAGTGTATTTGGGACATGCTATGTGTTTTGCAGGGCTTGCAAAGATGAACCAAGAAAAGATTTGTATTTTTCTGCAGTGTAGTTATGATAGGATTTCCTAATAGCACTTGGATAAATAGTGGTATTATTGGTGGTTGGTAAATCCTTGCGCAGAAGTCAACAACATTTTTTTATGCGATATGAAATTTTCATATGTATAATAGGAAGCTACAATCAATCTGCATATTGTATGTAAAGATTCATTTTTTACTGTAAAATGAAAGAAATTCCTATAACTTCTTCATGTTTTTTATTTACTTCTTATATAACTAAAAATAAAGACTTTCTTTAGTAAACATACCTGATATCCAAACACAGTGGACAAAAATTTGAGATAATTTGTAGTTTGAATTCAATATACTAATAGCCATACTCACTTATCTCTTGAGTGAAATCGCAAGCTTTGTTTACACTTCTTAAATATATTTTTCTTGTATCTTGTATATTCAAACATTATAAATATTCAAAAATGAATGAAAATGTATGTAATGAATGCTAAACTACATAACATTTACAATCAAAAAGGGAATCTCAATTCCTCAACCACAAAAACAAATTAAACAAATCATGGTTGTTATTATTATGGCTACTAGATCATAAGATGTGTTACTTTTTTTACTTATTATTATTATTTTTTCTATTTTTTACTTTTATTTAGGACACAACTGAAGATAGATTAAATTTACTAGAAAAATCATGTAACATCCCATATTTTTAGTAACATTATTTAGGATATTTAATTAGCTAAATTAAATAAAATAATGTAATGTGATGATTAAGGGATTGAGATTTGTGATTAATAGGGGTAGCCGTGCCACGTTAATGAGTAAATCAAAATGAGATAACATGAAATAAAATATACAAAGGGAATAGGCAAGGGCAAAGTTGAAATAAGGATATCCTTATACCCTAAACCCTTAGGAATTCATTTATACGTTCATTTGCAATATCAAATTAATGTAAAGGCCAGCCACCATTGATTAGGAAGAGGAAGATAAACAAGAAAAGCTAAAGGAAGAAGATTAATCACCTTAATCCATTCAAATCTCAAACTCCTTAATCTCAAAGCTAAGTTGAATAATGACTACATCTCCCTTTTCCTAATTATTTTTGGTTTTAAGTTGAATCCGAAGTGTTTTGCAATGTTATGTCATGATTTTCAAGGATTAAATGTTTATATATGCTTGTTGATGACTTATGCTTGTTCATATAGATTTTATCATATGTTTTGATATAAAATCCTATTAAATGGTATCCAAATGCCTTGTGATTTTAGATTTAGATCGAAAAAGATATTTTAGAGATGTGTTTCAATTTTTATAATTTTATGAATTAGTGTGGATTTTATATTAATTTTCTAGTATAGAAAATGACTATTTGGGTTTTAAATTATTTACATTAAATAATAAATATTTTAGATTTGAAATTGATATATCTTAGAAAACATATTAAATTTGATTTATTGAAATTTTTGTAGAATTTTCCTAAGTGTTTTAATAGATATATAAAATTATTCAAGGTATGGGACTTAAATGTTTTATATATTTATAAAAGGAGAAAGGGTATTTTGTAAATTATTCAAATTTTTTAATTCTGAAATCTTAGCAGCACTTTTAGAAAATAAAATTAGCAACCAATAAGAATTTGACAAACAAAGCAGGTTAGTTGAAAATTATTTCTCTTTTAAGTTAAAAATAAATTTTACATGCTTTTGGCATGTCTCACCTCTTTCGGCATAGGGGTTTCGACCAAGTACTGCCGCCACCAATGCTATCAAAACCAATGCACATAGTATCAATAACTTGGTACATAGTGAATTGGACAAAGGAGGAAGTAACTGGGTCGAGACCATAGGTTCTGATGGGATCGAAACGTGTCTTTGTTTTAAAGAAAAACCGCCTGCTTTGCTTTCGAAGGAAGTGATTTCGACTTGGTTGGCTTTCGACTAGGTCAAATTATTTTAAAGGAATGGTTTCGAATGGGTTGCACCTTTTATTTTAAGTAACCACTTTCGAAGGGGTCAAAACCCCTAGCTGCCGCTTTTCTTACCTTTCGAAGTCAATGGTTTCGGAAGATATACTTTGGTTTTAAAACTTGGCCACTTCTCCAATGCTTTCGGAAGGTTGGTTTCGACACCATCACTTCTTTACTTCAGAATTGCTTTCGAAAGGAATTCTTTCGACTTAAATGGTTTTAATGAACCTTTTGCTCTATTTGAAGGTAGAACACAAATGGTTTTATAAGAGACAGTTTCAAAGGTTTCAAAGGAGTTAATTTTAAATGGTTTCGAAAGGTTTCTACATGTTTTAATTGAACCCAGAGGCTTTCAAAAGTTTTAATGTTTTAATGCTTTCGGAATGTTTTTAAATGAAGGTTTCGAAGGGGTGGTTCTTCTTTTGTTTCGAAAGGTTTAGAAGGAAGGTTTCTAATGTTTCCAAAGGCGGTTTTAGAGTATTTTAAGAGAAAGATGTCTAAGGTTTTAAAGCTTTTGAAGGGAAGGTTTTTCATGGTTTTCGATAGGTTTGTTTGAATGATTTCGAAAGGAATGTATCGGCTTTTCGGCATAGGTTATTAAGGGTTTTACTTGGTTTCGAAAGGGGTACTTTCAATGGATTCGAAAGGGGTACTTCAAAGGTTTAAATGTTTTCATCAACAAAGATTGGGATAAAGCGTGTGTGTGTCTATATATATATATATATATATATATATATATATATATTTATTTATTTATTTATTTATATAGCATGGCAAGGTGATTTTTAGTAAATCATAGAGTAAATGTATTTTACTTATTTAAGTTAGATTTAAAGGTTTTAAATCAGTTTAAGAAGAAAAGGTTTTCAAGGAAAATTTAAGAGAAGATTACCCTAAGTAAAATGACTTAGATATTAGAATACCAGATGGGACTGGTATAGGAACGCACCATATACATTAGTTATTAGCCCCAGCTAATTTAGTCCAAAATTCCAGTGTGTAGGGATTTGTCACAGGTAAGACTAAAATTATGATTTCACACAGAAGGGAATATATATTTCTATACAGATAGGTTATTGGTGAGCCCGCAAAACCACTAGGGTTAGGTGACCCTAGGAGATGTTAAGTTTGGGACAGACCATACAAAAGAGGAGTATTTAACAGATAGTTAAGGACATATCGTCCAGAAGAGGAGTGTCTAATAGATGCTAGATTATTTTGTTATATTGTCTGGTAGGCCCGAGTCAGCCAAAAGTTAGTAGTTAGCCAAACAAAAATATATTGTTCGGACATATAGTTCATTTATAACCTGATATTAAGGCTCTCAATGGGTTGGTTTGGGTCGGGTTCGGGTCGGGTTCGGATCGGGTCAAGTCGGGTTTGGGTTGATTTTAAATGGGTCGGGTCAACCCGTTTATTAAACAGGTCAGAATAGCTCAACCCGAACCTGACTCGATTATAAATAGGTTGACCCGGCCTAACTCATGTAACCCGATTATAACCGGGTCGAGTCGGGTCGTAAATGAGTCGAGTCAACCCGTATAAGGTATAAATGGGTTATAAACGGGTCATAAAAGGGTTAACGGGTCAAATTCGGGTTCACGGGTCATAATCGGGTAGAGTCAACCATATAAGTATAAACTGGTTATAAAAGGGTCAAATTCGGGTTCACAGGTCATAATCGGGTCGGGTCAACCCATATAAGTATAAACGGGATATTAGTGGGTCAAATTCGGGTTCACGGGTCAACCCGAAACCCACCCGTTAATAAACAGGTCAAATTCGAGTTGACCCAAAATTGACCCGCCAACATAACTGGGTCAGGTTAACCTGTTAATTTCCATGTAATCTTTGGGTCGTGTTACGGGTCGTGCTGGAAATTGACAGCCCAACCTGATATGTATGTTTACATGATAATGCTTTACAGTTTTAACCAGTTTTGGTTGTAGGGAAAGGTTTGCAAAAGATATGTTTTAAAAGGATATTAGTGAGGGGAAACCCATTCCGCTAAGCGGCATGGTCTCACTTAATATCAAATAACCGAGATGTATAGTATTATTCACTCCAGGCTTTATGTCTGACTCGAATTTTATGTTTTCCCCTTAAACTCTCGGGTGCTCAAAATTAATTTGAGTAGAATGAGGATTAAGGACTTTCAGGTTTTTAGTAGGCTGATGAATAAAGCTTCCAGAGATGAGCAGGTGGCTGACGAATAGCTATTTAGGAGTTTTTGTTTTATTTTGTTTGATTCCGCTGTGTGTATTAAGTCAGTTATGACTATATAGTACTCTGGTCAACCAAAGGGGCAGCATCTTATGTAACTCTTGGCATCATCTTATGTAACTCTTGGCATATTTTATAATAATTATATTTGATCTTTACTTGGCAAGTGATTATGGAATTATTTAATGGAATATGAAACATGTTTGGTGAAATGTAATTAGAAAAGTTTTTCTGAAATCTGTGATTCTGTTTCATACTCATGTGCTTCTGATATTATGAATACCGTTAACATTAGCGTATTTGGTTACCAGAAATTAATACTATGGATGACTGCAGCATCTGTAGTGCTTAGCTTCGAGCCTCCTGATAGGGGATGTTACAACTTTGTATCAGAGCATAGGGTTATGAATTTTTTTAACTAAAATGATTTTTGAAAACATAATCCTAAGGAATTAGAATAAGATCGGGGTATGGGATAATGCTATAATAACGTACTTATATTTGTTATATATAAGTATATGCTATATCTCTAGTTTCCTATCTCTCTTAGGTTATTCTTCTGTATCTCACGAGGCTTGAATACTGATATGGACGCTATAAGAGGAAGAGTTAACCTAGAAAGGGACAACACCACCACAAATGGAAATGCCTGACCAAATACGCAAAGGAACCAAGGTCAGGCTTATGCTGAAAATGTTGGTGCTGGAGTCCAACATGTGGATATGGGAGCTATGTATCAGTTTTTCGTGAATATGATGCAAGCTTTAATTTTTATAGGAGTGGTTGGAGGAAATGTTGGAGTAGGAGTTCAGGAAGCCCCAGTGGTCAACCATTATGCTAATTTGAGTAGATATTATGCTAGGCTTGGAGGGAAGCCATTTATTGGAATTGAAGATGTTATTGAGGTGGAGAACCGGTTGTTGCATTGCGAAAGGATATTTGCTGACTTGGGGCTCAATAATGAGCAGAAGAGGAGGCTTGCTTTGAGACAGCTTCAGGGAGCAGCTTTATTTTGGTGGAATAGTGTGACGGTTGGTGTGGATGAGGAAACGATGAAATGGGTAGAATTTAAGAGGAGGTTCCATGAGAGGTTTATATTAGAGATGGCGCAGTCTGCTTTTCTCAGAAAGTTTGCTAAGTTGGAGCAGGGAGAGATGTTTATTTTGGAGTATGCTAGGAGGTTTGAAGAGTTGGCTAGGTATGGGTATGCTACTGTGGACACAGTAATGAATAGAAATGAGAAGTTTATAAGGGGGTTGAAGCCTGATTTGGCAAGGGCAACATTGCCTCATATTAGAGATCCTTGTGATGTTGTAGTGGAGATGGCGTTAAGACATGAAGAAATGCTCGCTTGCTTAGAGAAGAATAAGGCTAAGGAGGTCCAAGTGAGGCAGATCCAAAAGAGGAAGTTCTTTCATAAGAAGGGTGCTAAGAAGGGTGGAGCAACGAAGAAAGGAAAGTCTAAGTCTGAGGTTGTTTCCTTTAAGTGCGATAAGAAGGGGCATTTTGCTAATGAGTGTCATACTGGAATGGCGAAGGAAGTAATCGGGAAGAAGAATATCAGGCGCTTCAACTACGATCAGATTGGTCATTATAAGAACCAGGGAAAAGAGCTTGCTAAGGATGGAAGGGGCAAAGTATTTGCATTGGAGCCTGCTTCTTCGAAGCCAAGAGCAGAGGAGAAGGGAAAGGCAATGTTGGGAGGTATGCTTCAGATCCATGGTATGTCTATTAGCGTCCTGTTTGATACTGGTGCATCGCATTCTTTTATATCTCGATGTTTGGTAGATAAGCTTAACTTAGAACCCTCATATTTAGTTATTTCCTTAAGGGTTGCAAATTCGATAGGAGGGTATGCGACTCTTGGGATGAAGTGTGACCACTTAAAGTATGATTTGTTAGGTCATACCTTTATTTGCGGTTTACATGTGTTTGACTTTGTAGGATTCAGAATTAATTTGTGTATGGATTGGTTAAGTTAGTATGATGCTAGGATATTTTGCCTTAATAGGAAAATATCGCTTAGACACCCTGACTGTAGTGATCGGATAGTTTATACCATATAAAACCCTAGCTGTGAGGTGAATGATTTGTTGGGTGTGGTGGAATTAGAAGACGAGTTCAACCGGGATTTCGTGGTTAGATAATTCGCAGATGTTTTCGAGCCGGTAGTAGCATTGCCACCGAAATGAGTCATTGAGTTTGAGATAGATTTGATGCCTGGAGCAGAACTAGTGAGTAGACCGCCAAGTAGGATGACACTAGATGAGGGAGTTAAAGGTGCAGTTCGTGGATTTGGAAGGCAAGAGTTTTATCAGACCAAGTAGTTCACCTTGGGGAGCAGCCACAGTATTTGCTAAGAAGTCGGATGGATCATTGAGGTTATGTATCGATTATCGTAAGTTGAATGAGAAGACGATAAAGAATCGATATCCGTTACCTAGAATTAACGATCTGTTCGATCAGTTGAGTGGAGCCACGATATTTTCTTAGTTGGATTTAGCACAACAGGTTTCCATCATCTTAGAGTAGCAGATGATAGTTTTCCTTTGACTGCGTTTAGAACTAGATATGGATCGTACGAATGGTTAGGTATGTCGTTTGTACTAACAAACGCGCCAACATTCTTTGTGGATTTGATGAACCGAGTTTTCCAAGAGCACTTGGATAGGTTCGTATTGGTTTTCATAGATGACATATTGATATACTCTAAGGATGAGAAAGAGCATGAAGTTCATCTTAGAGTTATGCTTGAGGCGTTGAGGCAGAATCAGCTAAAGGTGAAGTTTTCAAAGTGTCATTTCTGGAAGAAGGAAGTGAAGTTTCTTGGTCATGTAGTCTCAGATAAAGGGTTGTCTATGGGTCCGACTAAGATTGGAGCGATGAATAATTGGAGGAGACCCGAGACAGTGACTGAAATAAAGGGTTCTCCTCGATTGACTGGATATTACAAGAGATTCATTAAGGATTTTAGCGGATAGCAGCGCCGATGACTAAGCTAACGCGAAAGGATCTGAAGTTTGTATGGACCGATAAGTGTGAGGAAACATTCTAGAGCTTGAAACGCATATTGACCCATGCACCTATGCTAGTTGTTGCGGAGGGTAATTAGGATTTGGTAGTATATACAGATGCGTGTGGAACTGGATAAGGAGCTGTGTTTATGCAGAGAGGTAAAGTGATTGTCTATGCCTCTAAACAGCTTAGACCGCATGAGGTTAGATATCGAATGCATGATATAGAATTAGCTATGGTGATTTTTTCATTGAAGATGTGGAGACATTACCTTTTGGGAGAGAGATTTGAGCTATATACAGATCATAAGTCATTGAAGTATTTGTTCCTTGAGAAGGAGATGAACATGAGACAACAAAGATGGTTAGAGTTTATTGCTGCTTATGATTTTGGAATTGAGTACACACCATGGAAAGGAAATAAGGTGGCAGATGCACTTAGCAAAAATCATCAGAATGTAATGTTGGCAATGATAGCAAAGTGGAAAGATTTGGAAGCGTTGTCGACTTGCAGAGTGCAGTGGAGATCTGAAGTTGGGTCTAGTGGAGGATCTGTTGTGTTGTCTTGTTTAGAGGTTCGACTGGTGATGATGGAAAAGATTGCTTCTAAATAGGAGGCGGGTACAGTATTTGTTGAATGGATCAGGAAGTTAAGGGAAGGAACGGAGAGCGATGACTTGAGGGACTTCAGTCTTGACCATAATGGGCGGTTGAGAAAGAAAGGTAGGTTGTGTGCCCCGAGTGTGGGAGACATAAGGAAGGAAGTTTTGGAGGAATGCCATCGTTCGAAGTTCACTATTCATCCAGGAGGAACAAATGTAATGCCCGTGAATTTTAATTATCATTATTCAGGATATTTAATTGGATAAATTAAATAGAATAATGTGGATAGTAGGGAGATGAGATTAATAAATCAAATGGCCGTGTCTAAAATAATAAATTAAAATAAAAGGACTTAAATAAATTAAGAAGGAGGAATTTTTCTTATGGGGTAAACTTGGAAATGGGGCTACATTTCTTAGTATATATCTCTTCCTCCACTTAAATAAATTTCCAAATTCTCATTCTTAAATCCTCATCACTTCGGCCGGCCATTAAAAAGCTCCAGGAAGAGTTTAAATTAAAGAATAAGCTAAGGAATTAAAGCTAGGAAAGTATCTCATTCTCCAATTAACTAATCAAGGTGAATAATCATGTTTGTCATATGGTTTTTCTGTGTTTGGATCAGTTATGGGTTATACCTGATTCATGTTTGTTATTTTGGTTAGGATATAACCATTTAATCCTTTGTTTGGATAAGACATAGGTGTTTTAAAATGTTAATGGGATAATTAACACGTTCTCATTCGGTTATGGTTAAATTCTGAGTTTTTTTTATCTTCATATGCTTTGAAATTTTAATATGATGAAGTATATGACTTATCAGATTTTTGGTGATTTTTGGGAATTTTTCCTTAGTGATTTACTAAGGTAATAAAATTATTTAAGCCCAAGGGCTAAACTGAAAAATGGCTTTCGTGTTTATTTAAAACCGGAGGGAAATTCACTTTTGGAATTATTTGGGGAAGAAGTACAGTGTTTTAAGAAAAAGGTTGACTTTTGTAAAATTTTCACTGTTCGGAAGTACAGGAGAAGGTTCCTCAGCCAATCAAAATTAGACAAACAAGATAAAACATCACTTCAGTGGGCCCAGTTCTGCCTTCGACTCCAAGAAGTTCGCTTTTACCCTTTTGATGAAGTCGAAAGGTATCTTTCGACTAAAGCGGAAGGTAAATAGTTACCTTCCGCCCAAAGTCGAAAGGTAGGCACGGAGCCGAAGGGAAGAAAAGGGCGAAGGGATAGGGAGGCTGCTTCTTTTGCTTTCGGATAGAAATAAAAATTATTTTCGAATAAGTTGAAAGGGATCCTTCGACTCTATCATTTTATAAAAGACTAAAATTTTATATATATTCAAGAAGGGGTTTCGAAGGGGATCTTTGAAAGCTTAAACCTTCAAGAGTACTGTTTTTAAAATGTTTTCTGAAAAGGTGTTTTAATACCTTTCGGCAAGCTGAAGGGTTAACCTTCCGACATGGTCGGAAGTATGATTTCGAAGGGTTGGTTCCAACACCAACACTTTATTGTTTTTGAATGATTTCGAAAGGTTTATTTTGAAGGGTTTTGAAGGGGCTATCTTCAATGATTTCGAAAGTTTTTAATTTCAAAAGGTTTTGATTTCGAAAGGTTTAATTTCGAAAGGTTTTGATTTCGAAAGGTTTTGATTTCAAAAGGTTTAATTTCGAAAGGTTTTGAGTTTGAAAGGTTTGATTTCAAAAGGTTTAATTTCAAAAGGTTTTGAGTTCGAAAGGTTTGATTTCGAAAGGCTTTGATTTCTAAAGGTTTAAATTTGAAAGGTTTGGTTTCGAAAGGTTTTGATTTCGAAAGGTTTTTGAAGGGGTTACCTTCCATGATTTCGAAAGGTTTTTAATTGGTTTTATAAGGAGGGGGTACCCCAGGCTTTCGACAGGGTCGAAAGGTAGATCCTTTTGACTAGGTCGAAAGGAAACCTTCCATCAAGGCCGAAGGGTTGGACCTTTCGGCAAGGTCGAAAGGTATGATTTTGTGATGCTTTCAAAAGAAAGATTTTCAAAGGGGCTAACTTTGGATGTTTATATGCTTTCGAATGGGGATTCATTCGAAGGGTTTTAAAGGGCTGTTTTAGCCACTTTTCCTTATGTAAAATTTTGCTAATTTGAAGGGGCTACTTCAAAGGGTTATATCATAAAATACTTATTTTGTTTGAACATGTAAGGGGGAGCCTTATATAAATTTGATGTTATTAGGCCTTGGGACACCGGGGTGGGATTACTGATTTCAATACATAGTTTGGGGTGACAAACAGAAATATGCTTTCAAAATTATACATTGGGGCTAACAATGTGTTTTTATTTAATTTAACCTAATTGGGCTACCAATGGGAATAGGATAAACATGTGGTATACCTGGGGAAAATAATTAATCATAGGGATCATGAAGTTTTATAAATAATCATGGGGATCATGATATTTTCTGGCCAAGTGATGGGTTCTTGGTTAACCTAGGAAAACCATGGAATGTGCGGTGGATAGCCCGCATCAAATTTCTAAAGTAAAGAATGTTTGGCCAGAGGTGGTTAGCCTCGGGATTTGGCACCCAAGGGTTCATAGTCATCCTAGGAAAACTATGGAGTGTGCGGTGGATAGCCCACACCATCTTTTATAAAACAATGTACGATGGATAATCTACATTTTTTGGAGGGATTTGGGATGGATAGTCCTATTAAATTATGACGGATAGTCATTTTAAAGATTTTAAAGAGGAACTCTAATAAATTGATTTTAGATGGGAAATCTAATAAATTGCTCTTAGATGGGATATCTAATAAATGGGTGGATGGGATATCCAATAAATATGAATTATAGCTTTATTTCACATTATGTTAAGACTAATCATTTTGGGTGCAGGGGCATAGTAAATGATTTGCATGTTTGTTTGGATACTAGTGAGGAGAAAACCCGTTCCGCTAAGCAGTGTGGTCTCACTAGATATATATTTATGATAAGAGGTGATAGGGGATTATCATACCAGACTTATTGTCTGACTCGAAGTTTGTGTTTCTCCACAAACTCTTGGGTACTCAAAATTAATTTGAGTAGTCTGAGAGTAGGAGAATTTCAGGTTTAGGACGAATAAGCTTCCGGAGACGTGCAGGAGGCAGTGTTAGCTATATAGGAGCTATTTTGTGTATTCCGCTGTGATGTACTAAGAACTGTAAAGTTCATATTTATTAGTTCTCTGATCATCATAAGGAGACATCTTCATATATCGCTCTTATCGTATTTTGTACATGTATATGTGATCTGAGCGTGGTTAACATTTGGGATTATGTAATTAAATTGAAATTCATAAGAAATAAGAAATTATGTTTTGTTGAAGTTTAAATTTTTTCATATTCTTGTGTTTCTGTGTTGCCGATAGTTTCAAGATTTCGATTTCGATCACTCAGAATAAACACCTATGGATGACTGCAGCATCCGTAGCAGTTAGTTTTGAGCCTCCGGAAGTGGGATGTTACAACAAAGATGTATCATGACATGAAGATAAGTTTCTTCTTGGAAGGTATAAAGAGGGATGTTGGCTTATGGGTGAAGCAGTGTTTGAACTGCTAATAGGTAAAGGCCGAGCATTAAAAGCCAAGTGGGTTGCTTCAGTCATTGGATATTTCAGTTTGGAAATGGGATTCTATTTCTATGGATTTCATAGACGGGTTGCCAAGATCTAGTAGAGGAAATGAAAGTATATGGGTCGTAGTGGACACATTAACCGAGAGTGCCCATTTATTCCAGTTAAGTCAACTAGGATGGCACCTGTTTTAGCTAAGTCGTTTTTGAAGAATATAGGTAGGCTTTATGGAATTCCTAGTAGTATTGTTAGTGATAGAGATTCCTTGTTCACTAGAGTTTTAGAAGAGTCTATATGAGATTTTAGGAACCAAACTAAAGATGAGTACAACTTACCATCCACAGACCAATGGGAAAACGGAAAGAGTAAACAAAGTCTTGGAGGATTTGTTACGAGCATTGTGTGCTAGATTTTGGAGGATCATGGGAAGACCATCTACACTTAGTCGAGTTTTCATATAACAACAGTTATCAGGCTAGTATAAGGATGGTACTGTTTGAGCTTTGTATGGAAGGCCATGCAAATCACTGGTTTGTTGGTTAGAGACCGAGGATAGGTTGGTTCTTGGTCCAGATTTAATTAGAGAGGCTGTAGAAAAGATTGAGTTGATTCGGGCTAGGATGAAAGAAGCTCAATCCAGGCAGAAGAGTTATGCTGATAGAAGACGGAAAGACTTCAAGTTCTCTATTGGAGATCATGTTTTTATTAAGGTGTCACCAATGAAGGGAGTTATTCGATTTGGAAAATCGAGAAAGTTGACACCGAGATTCGTAGGACCATTTCTTATTATAGAGAGGATCGGGAAACTCGCATATAGAGTAGAGTTACCAGGCAGTTTGGCAGGAGTCCACGATGTTTTCCATGTTTCTCATCTAAGGAAGTGTGTTAGAGACCCGGAAACTATTATAGCACCAACTGTGTTAGAGGATTTAGTAGTAAAGTCGGAGTTGACTATAGTTAGAAAGCCGATTCATATAGTTGTGAGAGATGATATGAGGTTAAGGAACAAGACAATCAGATTAGTGATAGTCCAGTGGAGCAACGATTAGAGAGACTCTACTTGGGAGACTGAGAGCAGGATTAGAGACGCTATCCAGATTTGTTTGATGGTATGTTTTACCTTTATGTTTGATTTGTTGTACCTTATCGTAATTTTCAAGGACGAAATTCCTTAAGAAGGGGAGTCTGTAACACCCTATATTTTTAGTAACATTATTTAGGATATTTGATTAGCTAAATAAAATAAAATAATGTAATGTGATGATAAGGGGATTGAGATTTGCGATTAACAGGGGTAGCTGTGCCATGTTAATGACTAAATCAAAACGAGATAACATGAAATAAAATAGACAAAGGGAATAGGCAAGGACAAAGTTGGAATAAGGATATTCTTATACCCTTAGGAATTCATTTATACATTCATTTGCAATATCAAATTAATGTAGAGGCCGGCCACCATTAGCTAGGAAGAGGAAGATAAACAAGAAAAGCTAAAGGAAGAAGATTAATCACCTTAATCCATTCAAATCTCAAACTCCTTAATCTCAAAACTAAGTTGAATAATGACTACATCTCCCTTTTCTAATTATTTTTGGTTTTAAGTTGAATCTGAAGTGTTTTGCAATGTTATGCCATGATTTTCAAGGATTAAATGTTTATATATGCTTGTTGATGACTTGTGCTTGTTCATATAGATTTTATGATATGTTTTGATGTAAAATCCTATTAAATAACATCCAAATGCCTTGTGATTTTAGATTTAGATTGGAAAAGATATTTTAGAGATGTGTTTCAATTTTTATAATTTTCTGAATTAGCGTGGATTTTATATTAATTTTCTAGTGTAAAAAATGACTATTTGGGTTTTAAATTATTTACATTAAATAATAAATATTTTAGATTTGAAATTAATATATCTTAGAAAACATATTAAATTTGATTTATTGAAATTTTTGTAGAATTTTCCTAAGTGTTTTAATGGATATATTAAATTATTCAAGGTATGGGACTTAAATGTTTTAAGTAACTACTTTCGAAGGGGTCAAAACCCCTAGCTGCCGCTTTTTTTACCTTTCGAAGTCAATGGTTTCAGAAGGTAAACTTTTCTTTTAAAACTTGGCCATTTCTCTAATGCTTTCGAAAGGTTGGTTTCGACACTATCACTTCTTTACTTAGGAATTGCTTTTGAAAGGAATGCTTTCGACTTAAACGGTTTTAATGACCCTTTTGATCTATTTGAATTAGAACCCAAATGGTTTTAAAAGGGACAGTTTTCAAAGGTTTCGAAGGAGTTAATTTGAATGGTTTCAAAAGGTTTCTACATGTTTTAATTGAACCTTAAGACTTTCCAAAGGTTTAATGTTTTAATGATTTCGAAGGGTTTTTAAATGAAGGTTTCGAAGGGGTAGTTCGCTAAAGGTTTCGAAAGGTTTAGAAGGAAGGTTTCCAATGTTTTCGAAAGGCAGTTTTAGAGTGTTTTAAGAGAAAGATGTCTAAGGTTTTAAAGCTTTCGAAGGGAAGGTTTTTCATGGTTTTCGAAAGGTTTGTTTGAATGATTTCGAAAGGAATGTTTTGGCTTTTCGGCCTAGGTTATTAAGGGTTTTACTTGGTTTCGAAAAGGGTACTTTCAATGGATTCAAAAGGGGTACTTTCAAATGTTTAAATGTTTTCATCAACAAAGATTTGGGTAAAGTGTATACATATATATAACATGGCAAGGTAATTTTGAGTAAAGCATAGAGTATATGTATTTTTCCTTGTTTAAGTTTGATTTAAAGGTTTTTAATCAGTTTAAGAAGAAAATGTTTTCAAGGAAAATTTAAGGGAAGATTACCCTAAGTGAAATGACTCAGATATTAGAATACCAGATGGGACTAGTATAGGGTCATGCCTTATACATCAGGTATTAGCCCCAGCTAATTTAGTCCAAAATTCTAGTGTGTAGGGCTTCATCACAGGTAATACTAACATTATGATTACACACAGAAGGGAATAACAAATAGGTTATTGGTGATCCTGCAAAACCATTAGCGTTAGCTGACCCTGGGAGATGTTAAGTTGGGGATAGACCATCCATAAGAAGGGTATTTAACAGATAGTTAAGGACATACCGTCTAGAAGAGGAGTGTCTAACAGATGTTAGATTACTTTTTTATATTCTCCAGTAGGCCCGAGTCAGCCAAAGGTTAGTAGTTTGCCAAACAAAACTATAGTGTTCGGACAGATAGTTCATTTATTACCTGATATGTATGTTTACATGATAATGCTTTACAGTTTTAACCAGTTTTGGTTGCAGGAAAAGGTTTGCAAAAGCTATGTTTTAAAAGGATATTAGTGAGGGAAACCCGTTCCACTAAGCAGCATGGTCTCACTTAATATTAAATAATCGAGATGTATAGTATTATTCACACCAGGCTTTATGTCTGACTCGAAGTTTATCTTTTTCCCCTTAAACTCTCGGGTGCTCAAAATTAATTTGAGTAGATTGAGGGTTAAGGACTTTCAAGTTTTTAGTAGGTTGGCGAATAAAGCTTATGGAGATGAGCAGGTGGTTGACGGATAGCTATTTAGAAGTTGCTGTTTTATTTTGTTTGATTCCGCTGTGTGTATTAAGTCAGTTATGACTATATAGTACTCTGGTCAACCAAGCGGCATCATGTTATGTCACTCTTGGCGTATTTTGTAATAATTATATTTGATCTTTACTTGGGAAGTAATTATGGGATTATGTAATGGAATATGAACCATGTTTGGTGAAATGTAATCAGAAAAGTTGTTTTTGAAATCTGTGATTTTGTTTCATATTCATGTGCTTCTAATATTATGCATAAAATTAACGTTAGCGTATTTGGTCACTGGAAGTTAATACTATGGATGACTGCAGCATCTGGAGCGCTTAGCTTCGGGCCTCCAAATAGGGGATGTTACAAATCAACTCAAAATGTATATGGAAAATGCTTTAACATACTTCTGATCCAATACGGACATACAAATATCTATGAATATATCATAATTAAAATAAAGTACTTAAATTCTATGTATAAATTTATCCTTACATAATTTCATATGGAAGAACTATGTGATCGGTCTTTAATGAGTATTCTCAATTTTATCTAAAATGGAGCATAAATCATGTAATGTGGATCTTTGATAATAAATGTGAATGATATCCACATCCCAAGGCATTTAATTAACATGATTTTAGAGTTTAATGTGTCATGTACTTTAATTAAAAGCCCATGAATGGTTAATGCAGGAATCGCCAAATAATAAAATAATATAATGAGTTAGAATTTAATGTTGTCCCTTGAACTAACCATCAACCTATTACTGTATTTTTATTTTACTTCATCCATTAACATGTTAGTTCTCTCTTATTTTGACTTAATTTATCCAAACACAGTGAAGCCATTAATCATTTAGTGCCATCTCCTAACATAACATATGTAAACTTGCATCACAAAATAAGAACTACTAGTTCAAAGAGAACTTGTAAACTAAAATATAGCAACATTTCTTTTATCAATTATCTAATAAATTAGATCTACATTAGAGATAATGTTTCATCAACTATCAACGCCACACAATATTTGAAAGATAACATTAAGCAGAACAAAAAAGGTATTATCTAACTTGTTAATCAAGTCATAACTAGATGAGTCAGAACATTCGACTAGTTAGATAGTGAAGTGGTGATCCAAAATGATAACTCCAAAATTCAAAATTTCAATTGAAGCTTAAAGATACAACCACAAATTTGTCCAATGCTTAGGAAACTCATTTGCTTTACAAGGGAATGAAGTGGAAAAAGGGAAAAAACAAAATAAAATGACAAGTTCTTAGATTTGTACCAACCTGAAGCTCTTAGATCGGTACAGATCCCTAATCAATCCATAGTGGAATCCACTTCAAGCCACTTGAAGACAAGGATATGTTTAGAAGCAAGGCAACCTAAGGGCTGTGGGTCACCACCGAACCATGGTAGCAACGTCATAGATTAAAGCTAAAAAACATAGCGATCTAACTCTATAGATCTCCACAGATCCAAGGAAATGATTCAGAATCAATCCCCATTCCAAGCTAGTTAAAATCCAAAGGCATACGTGAACCACCATGAAACTTCAAAGGATCAATAAAAGCAAAGCAACCTGACATTATAGATCAACTGTAACACCCCTAATTTTTTGTTCAACATTATTCAGGATATTTAATTAGATAAAATTAAATAGAATAATGTGGTTGATTAAGGAGTTGAGATTTAATTGTCAATTAACTTGGCCACGGCTAAACCAATGAATGTATTAGTGTGGGTTATAATTTATAAGTTAGGAAAATGACAGGAGGGCGATATGGGAATAGCCACACCCATATACCCTTAAAACATCCCTTATTCTCCCCTACCATTTCATAAATCAAAATAACATAAAAGAGAAGATATAGCCAGCCATTAAAACACCTTAGGAGATAAGCAAAGTTATAAGATCCAAGAGATAAAGTTAGAAGATTAAAGCTAAAGCAAATCTCAAACTCCAACAACTAAATCAAGATGAATAATAGTGTAATCATCTCATTTTCACTTTTTTGGTTCGGTTATAGATAGTAACTGAATGCATGTTGCTGTTCTGGTCATGTTTGGATCATATAATCATTGATTAGATAGAATAATGATTTATTGGGATTTTTATGGAATTAAAATGATGGGTTTTAGAGTGAAAACCTTAGTAAACGACCTCCAAACAACTTGATTTTTGGATATGTTATGTAAAACATAATTTTGGAGATGATTTTTTAATTTCATAATTTTTGGAATTAAAAGGAATATTTTATGAATTTCCTAAGGTGATAAAGGCCTTTATTTCGAGCTCTAAATATTAAAAATAATAAAATAATGAATTTTGCCAAGAAATTTTTATATGATGAAGAAAATGTTATTATAGATTTTTGGTCAATTTTTGAGATTTTTCCCAAGTGATTTCTGTTTATTATAAATTTTCTAAGCTAAAAAGGCTTAATAATTATATTAAAATATTAATATAATTAATTATTTTGAAAATAAATTTCTATAATAACAATTCTGATCTGTAGCAAATTTTCTACAAAGATATGTCTTTAACCAATAGAAATTTGACAAAGAATTGATAAAGTACGTTATTAACCAATAGGAATTCGACAAAGATTATGTGTGGCAGTTCTCAAGATATTTACGACTCTGCCACTGGACCTTCCACCTTAGAATCTTTCGCAGCATTTCTGCAGCTTTTCGCAGCCTTTTTAATGAACCTTTCGTTATAGAACCTAAACCTTTCGTCATAGAACCTTCCACTTTGCAGCTTTCTGCAGCGTTTCTAATGAACCTTTCGTCATAGAACCTTCCGCAGCATTTCTACAGCTTTCTGCAACGTTTTTAATGAACCTTTCATCATAGAACCTAAACCTTTTGTCATAGAACCTTCCACAGCATTTCAGCAGCTTTCTGCAGCCTTTTTAACGAACCTTTCGTCATAAAACTTAAACATTTCGTCGTAGAACCTTCCGCAGCATTTCTACAGCTTTCTGATGAAACTTTCATCATAAAAGCTAAACCTTTCATCATAGAACCTTCTGCCGCATTTCTGCACCTTTCTACAGCGTTTTTAGCGAACCCTTCGGCCTTGCCGAAAGAAACCTTTCGGTTGCAGTTGCAAACGTTGCGGAAGCTCTTTTGTAGCAGTTTTCTCCAGCTTTGTTTCAAAAACTTCAAATAGGCATAACCTTTAACCGTAAGCCCTTTTTTCCATTGTGACCACTTTACAATAAGGCAAACCCTTATTTGAACATGATGGAATAGGATAGAGACCTTAATTCTACATCTATAAAAGGTTATGGCTAAAACAAAGTTTTATATCTTCGAAGGAGGTTGTTTTCTTTGCTTTCGAATATGTTTACTTGGTTTTCTTTGCCTTCGAAGGAAATACTTTCGAAGGGGTTGTAAAATTGTTTTCTTTTGATCAAGTTTTATATTTTCGAAAAATTGAATTTAAAGTATTATAAGGCGGGAGCCTAATGTTTTTAAGAGCTTTCGAAGGAGGTTACCCTATGAAGTCGAAAGCTAGGTTTCAAAGTTATCGAAAGGTTTTATGACCGAAACTCTATACTTTTAAAGGAAAAATCATGGCCATATTAAAGGAGTTTTTACTATGGTTAAAGAAGAATCTATCTTTGATAAATTAAACCCACAGGAGTGGTTTTGCTATGTTGTTATATTGCTTCTTCTAATATGAACATATTCACTTTATAAAGGACCCATAACTGTAATTTGGGAAAAAGGGTAGGAGAACCAGTTGGGTTAACCCAATAGTGAATATAAATTGAATAAACTCCTGAATGAGTAAAATATAAAGGAAAGATATTGGCAGGGGCCGATATGTTTCCAGTAAGCCCATGAAAACTGTATGATATTGGCAGGGGCCAATAGGTTAATAGTTAGCCCATGAAAACTATGTGAAAATGAAGATTTCAAATAGATAGGTTCATAGTTAGCCCATGAAAACTATGTGTAAATGAAGATGTCGGGTAGACTGGTTCATAGTTAGCCCATGAATATTATGTGTAAATGAAGATGTCAGATAGACGGGTTCATGGTAAGCCCATGAAAACTATGTAATTGGACTGGGAGTTCTTAAATGTTTAACTGGTTATTAGTTAGCCCATGAAAACTATTAGGTTAATAGTAATCCTAGAAACTATAATTAAGACACATAGTCGGAATGAATGGGGAGCAGATTTGATTTGCTTGTTTTGCATGTCATCATAATGTTTTATTTTTAACCATTGTGGATGCAGGTGCACAACATATGGTTTTATAAATATTTTAGGATACTAGTGAGCGAAAAATCCATTCCGCTAAGCGGCGTGGTCTCACTAGATATCCATTTGGTTTGAGATGATAGACTATTATTCATACCAGGCTTTATGTCTGACTTGAAGTTTTTGTTTTCCCCTTAAACTCTCGGATACTCAATTGATTTTGACTAGTTTGAGGATTAGGGTTTTTAGGTTTTTCTTACGCGAATAAAGATTCCGGAGGCGTGCAGGAGGTAGATATTTATTTAGAGTTTTCTTTTCCTCTATGTATTTGGATGTAAAGGCAGATTTATTAGCCTTACTACATACTCTGGTCAACCAAGGAGGCATCTTCATATGTTGCTCATGGCATATGTGTAATAATTATATTTTGGTGAATGTGGTTAACGTTTTGGGATTATGTAATGAACATGAAATGTTTTGATTTGAATGTGGAAATATGTTTTTGAATTGTTAAATTTTTCCATATTCTTGTGATCTGTTTATCAATGTACCTAGCACCACCGTATTTGGTCGTCGAAGATTAATACCTATGGATAACTGCAGCATCCGTAGTCGTTAGTTTTGGGCCTCCAAGTAGGGGAATGTTACAAGTTGGTATCGGAGCATAGGTTTATGATAAAACATAAAATAAACCAAACGTTTTCAAACATAATCCTAGTAAATCAAAAGAATATGATTGGGGTTTGAGTTAACGTTATAGTAGCGTACTTGTATTTGCTGTATATATATATAAGTACGTGTTCCCCTCTCTCTTAGACCGTTCTTCTGTATCTTACTAAGGCTCGTATGCAAAATTACGAGAAAGAAGATATGGAAGCAGGAAACGAAAGAGGAAATCTAGGTGGAGGAAGCACCATAACAAATGGTAATGTTCGACCTAATACCAGGAGGAACCAAGGTCGACGGGCTAAGGCTAATCCAAATGTAGAGGCCAATGAAGGTGTTGGAACCCCACCAGTAGATATGGGAATGATGTATTATTTCTTTGTCAACTTGATGCAGGCTGGAGCAGCTGTAGGGGTAGCTCGAGGTAATGCTGTGAATGCTGGAGGAGTTAATCATGTGGCCCCAATTGGCAATAACTATGCCAAGCTAAGCAGGGATTATACCAGTTTGGGAGGGAAGCCTTTTCATGGAACAGAGGATGTTGTTGAAGTTGAGAACTAGATTTTGAACTATGGAAGGATCTTTAGAGATTTGGGCTAGGATGATGGAGAGAGAGAAGACTAGCCTCAAGACAATTACAAGGGTAGCACTTCACTGGTAGAACAGTGTGACAGTCGGAGTTCCAGAGGAAGAGCTGACATGGGTTGATTTTAGAAGAAGGTTTGAGCAGAGGTTCTTGTCCGAAGTTGCCAAGTCGGCATTGATGAGGAAGTTCATGGATCTTGTACAAGGAGAGATGTCAGTGATCGAGGATGCTGCTAAGTTTGATTAGCTACTCCGATATGGGTATGCTTTGGTTGACATTGATGTCAGAAGGAATGAAAGATTTATTAGAGGATTGAGGCCAGAGCTTGGCAGAATGGCTATGACACATATTAAGGAGCCTTTTCATGTAGTGGTGGAGATGGTCATTCGCCATGAGGAGATGCTTGTTGTGTCTGTTAAGGAGAAACCAGTTGAGTCCCAAGATCCCCAGGAAAAGAAAAAGAAATTCTTCAAGAGGAAAGGAGCCCAGAAAGGGGATGCTGCTAAGAAAGCGAAGGCTGATTTAGTGTGTTATAAGTGTGATAAGAAGGGCATTATGCCAACGAGTGCAGATCTGGTAAAGGAAAGAAGCATATAGAGAAGAAGAATGTGAAATGCTACAACTATGAGCAAGTTGGGCATTATAAGAACCAGTGTCCAGAGCCAGTTCGAGCGGGCAGGGGGAAAGTATTTTCCATTGGACCATGGTCATCTTCTAGACCTACTTCCGTAGAGAAAAGGAAAGCTGTGATGGAAGGTACGCTTTTGATTCAGAGTATACCAGTTAGAGTACTTTTTAATATCGGTGCATCACTTCCTTAAGGGATGCAAATCCAATAGGCGGACGTGCAACTCTTGGGATGAGATATGACCAATTAAAACTTGATTTATTAGGTCATAAGTTTGCATGCAGCTTGTATGTCTTTGATTTTGGGATCATCTTCGGTATTGATTGGTTGGGTAAGTATGAGGCTAGGATATTTTGCCAAGATCTGGAAATATCATTGAGACAGCCAAATAGTTATGACCGAATTATTCTCTCAGTGGAGAATTCCAGTACGAGTATTTATGGTTTGTTAAGTGCCTTGGAGGTGGGAGATGACCTTAGTCAGGTTCGTGTAGCAAGAGAATTTGCTGATGTATTTGAGCCGGTCACTGGATTACCACCGAAACGTGTTGTAGAGTTTCGGATAGACCTTGTACCGGGAGCTGAACCTGTCAGTAGACCACCTAGCAGATTGTCGCCGAAAGAGATGAAGGAATTGAAGGTGCAGCTAGTGGATCTTGAGAGAAGGAATTTTATTAGACCAAGCAGCTTGCCTTGGGGAACGGCTGCGGTGTTTATTAAGAAACCAGATGGGTCGTTAAGGATGTGTATCGACTACCGTAAGCTAAACGAGAGGACGATTAAGAATAAGTATCCTTTGCCGAGAATTGATGACTTATTTGATCAATTGAGTAGAGCCAGAGTATTTTCCCAATTGGACTTGGCGATAGGTTTCCATCAACTAAGAGTGGTAGAGGACAGTATCCCATTGACGGCGTTTCGTACCAGATATGGATCATATGAATGGTTGGTGATGCCATTTGGATTGACAAATGCACCAACTTTCTTCGTTGATTTGATGAATCGGGTTTTCTGAGAGCACTTCGATAGGTTCATATTGGTATTCATAAATGATATTTTAGTATACTCAAAAGATGAAAGAGAGCATGAGATTCATCTTAGAGTGGTATTGGAGGCGCTGAGGCAGAATCAGCAAAAAGCAAAATTTTCCAAGTGTCATTTTTGGAAGAAAGAAGTTAAGTTTCTTGGTCATGTGGTTTCAGAGAAGGGATTGTCAGTCGATCCAAATAAGATCGAAGCTGTGAACAATTGGAAGAGACCAGAAACGGTGATCGAGATTGGAAGTTTTCTTGGACTTGCTGGATATTACCGGAGATTCATCAAGGATTTTTCACGGATTGCAGTGCCTTTGACTAAGCTTACCAGGAAGGAAGTGAAGTTTGTTTGTTCCGACAAATGTGAGGGAGCATTCCTTAAGTTAAAGCATTTGTTGACCAATGCTCCAATATTAGTAGTTCTAGATGGTAACCAAGGGTTGGTAGTATACACGGATGCATGTGGGACTGGATTGGGAGCAGTATTGATGTAGAAGGGTAAATTTATTGTTGACGCATCTAGGTAGCTTAAACCGCACGAAGTAAGATATCCTACTCATGACTTGGAGTTGGCAACGGTAATTTTTGCCTTGAAGATTTAGAGGCATTATCTCTTGAGGGTGAGATTTGAATTGTATACCGATTATAAGTTTTTGAGATACCTATTCTCTCATAAGGATTTGAATATGTGATAGTAGAGGTGGCTGGAGTTTTTGGCTGCTTATGATTTTGATATAGAATATATCCCGGGAAAAGGCAATAAAGTAGCGGATGCTCTCAGCAGAAGACATCGGAATGTGGTGTTGGCTATGTTGGTGGAGTGGAAAGATTTGGAAGCTTTGACCAATTGTGGTGTGCAGTTAAAATCGACTGCTATTCTAGTCAGAGTACCGCCATGTTGTCCTATTTGGAAGTTCGACTAGTATTGATCGAGAGAATTGCTTCTAAATAGAAGGAGGATCCATTATTAGCTGAGAGGATAAGAAGGCTTGAGGTTGGAACTGAGGTCGATAATTTGAAAGATTTTTGTCTTGACTAGAGAAGATGGTTGAGAAAGAAGGGACGGTTATGTGTTCCAGATGTGGAAAACTTGAGAAGAGAAGTTCTTAAGGAATGTCATCGATCCAAGTTTACGATTCATCCTAAAGGGACCAAGATGTATCAAGATATGAAGAGGAGCTTCTATTGGGAAGGAATGAAGAGGGATGTTGGCTTGTGGGTTAGGCAATGTGTAAACTGTCAACAAGTGAAAGCCAAATATCAGAAGCCGAGTGGATTACTTCAGTCCCTAGATATTACAGTTTGGAAATGGGATTCGATATCCATGGATTTTATAGATGGGTTGCCAAGGTCAAGGAGAGGAAATGAGAGTATATGGGTTATTGTTGATAGGTTGACCAAGAGCGCTCATTTCATTCCAGTAAAGTCGACCAGAATGACACCTATTTTAGCAAAGTTGTTCATAAAGAACATAGTTAGACTTCATGGGATTCCTAGTAGCATAGTCAGTGACAGGGATGCATTATTCACTATCGAATTTTGGAGGAGTCTACAAGAGTTATTAGGTACCAAGCTCAAGATGAGTACAACTTATCACCCAAAGATAGATAGGCAGACAGAGAGAGTTAACAAGTTGCTTGAGGACTACCTAAGAGCTTGTATATTGGACTTTGGTGGATCTTGGGAGGACCGCCTACATTTGATTGAGTTTTCCTATAATAATAGCTATCAGACTAGTATAGGAATGACGCCTTTTGAAGCTTTGTATGGAAGGCCATGCAAATCGCTGGCATGTTAGTTAGAGACTGGAGACAGGTTGGTCTTAGGTCCGGATTTGGTTAGAGAGGCGTCAGAAAATATTGAATTAATCTGAGGACGGATGAAGGAAGCTCAATCCAAGCAGAAGAGTTACGTAGATAAGAGGCGTAAAGACCTAGAGTTCTCGGTGGGAGACATGGTTTTCATTAAAGTATCACCAATGAAGGGTGTGGTACGGTTTGGAAAGTCGGGAAAGTTAGCCTCGAGATATGTTGGACCATTCCAGATTTTAGAAAGGATTGGAAAACTTGCATACAGAATAGAGTTGCCGAGCAGTTTGGCAGGTGTCTATAATGTATTTCATGTGTCTCATCTTCGCAAGTATGTACATGATCCAGAGGCTACTATTCCTCGGACGGAGTTGGAGGACTTGGTGGTAGAGTCTGATTTGACTTTTGTTAGAAAACCAGTTCGGGTTGTAGCGAGAGATGAGAAAAGATTGAGCACCAAGACAGTTAAGTTGGTGAAAGTCCAGTGGAGCGACAACGAGAAGGACTGTACTTGGGAGAAAGAGGATAAAATTCGAGATGTGTATACTGATTTATTTTGAGGGTATGTTCTATATTTGTTTTATATAGACTTATTAGCTAGTAGGACATACTTGCTTTTGTTTGCATGGTTGTTATGCTTGTTTATAGTCCTTACTGAATTTCGAGGACGAAATTCTTTAAGGGGGGACCTGTAACACCCCTAATTTTTGTTTAACATTATTCAGGATATTTAATTAAATAAAATTAAATAGAGTAATATGGTTGATAAAGGAGTTGAGATTTAATTGTTAATTAACTTGGACACGGCTAAACCAATAAATGTATTAGTGTGGGTTATAATTTATAAGTTAGGAAAATGAAAGGATGGCAATATGGGAATAGCCACACCCATATACCCTTAAAACCTCCCTTATTCTCCCCTACCATTTCATAAATCAAAATAACATAGAAGAGAAGATATAGCCAGTCATTAAAACACCTTAGGAGATAAGCAAACTTGGAAGATCCAAGAGAGAAAGTTAGAAGATTAAAGCTAAAGCAAATCTCAAACTCCAACAACTAAATCAAGGTGAATAATAGTGTAATCATCTCATTTTCACTTGTTTTGGTTCGGTTATAGATAGTAACTGAATGCATGTTATTGTTCTGATCATGTTTGGATCAAATAATCATTGATTAGATAGAATGATGATTTATTGGAATTTTTATGGAATTAAAATGATGGGTTTTAGAGTTAAAACCTTGGTAAATGACCTCCAAATGACTTGATTTTCTGATATGTTATGTAAAACGTAATTTTGGAGATGGGTTTTTAATTTCATAATTTTCGAAATTAAAATGAATATTTTATGAATTCCTAAGGTGATAAAGGCGTTTATTTCGGGCTTTAATTATTAAAAATAATAAAATAAAGAATTCTATAATGAAATTTTTATATGACGAAGAAAATGTTATTTTAGATTTTTGGTGAATTTTTGAGATTTTTCCCAAATGATTTAGGTTTATTAATTTTTTCTAAGCTAAAAAAGCTTAATAATTATATTAGAATATTATATTTTGAAAATAAATTTCTATAATAACAATTCTGATCTATAGCGGATTTTCTGCAGAGATATGTTGTTAACCAATAGAAATTTGATAAAGAATCGATAAAGTATGTTATTAACCAATAGGAATTCAACAAAGATTATGTGTGGCGGTTCTCAAGATATTTACGATTCTGCCACTGAACCTTCCACCTTAGAATCTTCCGCAGCATTTCTGCAGTTTTCCGCAGCATTTTTAATGAACCTTTCGTCATAGAACTTAATCCTTTCGTCATAGAACCTTCCGTAGCATTTCTGCAGCTTTCTGTAGTGTTTTTAATGAACCGTTCGTCATAGAACCTAAACTTTTCATCATAGAACCTTCCACGGCATTTTTGCAACTTTCTGCAGTATTTTTGATGAACCTTTCGTCATAGATCCTAAACCTTTCTTCATAGAACCTTCCATAGCATTTCTTTAGCTTTCCGCGGCATTTTTAATAAACCTTTCGTTGTTAAACCTAAACCTTTTATAAAATTAATTATTACAACCAAAACTAATTTTGACAAGCGTCATTATCCCAGTGGTTAAGTGATTCGACTTTGGTGCGAGAGGTCACAAGTTCGAAACTTGTGTTGCGTGGTTCGAACATATATTGACAAGTGATTTGTGATATGATGTCCCGGTAACATGTTGTATCTAAGTACCATTTCAAAAAAAAATCCTAAACCTTTCATCATAGAACCTTCCACAGCATTTCTGCAGCTTTCTTCAGCGTTTTGATGAACCTTTCGTTATAAAACCTAAACCTTTCGTCATAGAATCTTTCGCAGCATTTCTACAGCTTTCTGCAGTGTTTTTGACGAACCTTTCGTTATAGAACCTAAACCTTTCGTCATAGAACCTTCCGCCGCATTTCTGCACCTTTCTGCAGCGATTTTAGTGAACATTCGGCCTTGCCGAAAGCAACCCTTCGATCTTGCCGAAAGCAACCTTTCGGTAGCAGTTGTAAAGGCTGCGGAAGCTCTTTTGCAGCAGTTTTCTCCAGCTTTGTTTTAAAAACTTCAAATAGGCATAACTTTTTAACCGTAATTCCATTTTTCCATTGCGGCCCCCCTATGGAAAGGCAAACCATCATTTGAACACGATGGAATAGGTTAGAGACCTTAATTTAACACCTATAAATAGATATGACTAAAACAAAGTTTTATATCTCCGAAGGAGGTTGTTTTCTTTCCTTTCGAATACGTTTGCTTAGTTTTCTTTGCCTTCGAAGGAGATACTTTCGAAGGGGTTATAAAATTATTTTCTTTTGATCAAAGTTTTATATTTTTGAAAGCTTGAATTTAAAGTATTATAAGGCAAGAGCCTAATGTTTTTAAGAGCTTTCGAAGGAGGTTACCCTATGAAGTCGAAAGCTAGGTTTCGAAGTTATCGAAAGGTTTTATGACCGAAACTCTATATTTTTAAAGGAAAAACGATTGCTATATTAAAGGAGTTTTTACAATGGTTAAAGAAGAATCTATCTTTGATAAATTAAACCCACAGGAGTGGTACTGTTATGTTGTTATATTGCTTCTTCTAATATGAGAATATTCACTTTATAAAGGACCTATAACTATAATTTGGGAAAAAGGGTAGGAGAACCAGTTGGGTTAACCCAGTAGTGAATATAAATTAAATAAACTCCTGAATGAGTAAAATATAAAGAAAAGATATTGGCAGGGGCCGATAGGTTTCCGGTAAGCCCATGAAAACTGTATGATATTGGCAGGGGCCAATAGATTAATAGTTAGCCCATGAAAACTATGTGAAAATGAAGATTTCAAATAGACAGGTTCATAGTTAGCCCATGAAAACTATGTGTAAATGAAGATGTCAGGTAGACATGTTCATAGTTAGCCCATGAAAACTATGTGTATATGAAGATGTCAAATTGACAGGTTCGTAGTAAGCCCTTGAAAACTATTGGACAAGGAGTTCTTAAATGTTTAACTGGTTATTAGTTAGCCCATGAAAACTATTAGGTTAATAGTAATCCTAAAAACTATAATTAAGACAGATAGTCTGAATGAATGGGGAGGAGTAATCCAGATTTTATTTGCTTGTTTTGCTTGTCATCATAATGTTTTGTTTTTAACCATTATGGATGCAGGTGCACAACATATGGTTTTATACAGATTTTAGGATACTAGTAAGGGGAAAACCCATTCTGCTAAGTGGCATGGTCTCACTAGGTATCCATTTGGTTTGAGATGATAGACAATTATTCATATCCGGCTTTATGTCTGACTCGAAGTTTTTGTTTTCCCCTTAAACTCTCGGGTACTCAATTGATTTTGAGTAGTTTTAGGTTTTGGGTCTTCAGGTTTTTCTTGGACGAATAAAGCTTCCGGAGGCGTGCAGGAGGCAGATAGTTATTGAGAGTTTTCTTTTCCGCTGTGTATTTGGATGTAAAGTCAGATTTATTAGCCTTACTACATACTCTGGTCAACCAAGGGGGCATCTTCATATGTCGCTCTTGGCATATGTGTAATAATTTTATTTTGCTGAATGTGGTTAACGTTTTGGGATTATGTAATTAACATGAAATGTTTTGATTTGAATATGGAAATATGTTTTTGAATTGTTAAATTTTTCCATATTCTTGTGATTTGTTTATCAATGTACCTAGCACTGCCATATTTGGTCGCCGAAGATTAATAGCTATGGATGACTGCAGCATCCGTAGTCGTTACTTTTGGGCCTCCATGTTGGGGGATGTTAAATCAGTATCGAACCAAAGCATTCAGCTTGTTAGCGAACCAAGTTGTTGATTTTGCAACAATCTCTTCGGGCAACTTTCTTCTGGACGTGGAGAACGTAGGGAAGACAAGGTGGAGATAAATCCGTTGATCTTCATCAATACATAGGAGATGAGAGGCACTATTTCGAAATCCTTTTTTCTGCATTCAAAATTTCCATAACGTTATAGTAATTTATTGGGTCATCACTGATCCATAGACCATCGATCCATAAGATCCCACTTGTAAAAACTTTGCAGAATCATTAACGGAGCTTAAGTGGGCGTAGGCTAGTGTTTAGCCAAACCACTATAAATTGTTATGTATTGTTCTTATTCATTTTCATTTAATTTTTTTGTTTTATTCTCTTCTATGAATTTATAGGGTGTTAGTGCCTACTTTTGGCATAAACATTTTGGTGCTTTCACTGAGAGAGTTTCAATCTCGCTGTTTAGATCTATTTCCAACCTTTGGATTGCTATAATCCATAAAGTAGATCTATAAATTCCATTTTTAAGGTCCATGACTCTTCAGATTTCACTAAAGTCTATCATAGGATCAACCAACGTTATGGCCTCAAGAAATACTAAAGAAAAATCGACCGCCTCTGGACCTACTAATGACGTTGAGAATGCTGGCTCTCAACACGCTGAAGAAACCACTTAGCCTAACACTATTGAAATTCTGAGCACTTCAGATATAATAACCAAGGTGAGATTAATAAGATGATGAAAGATCTGAATGATAAGTTGTTTGAAAGTCAAAATGCTATGATGAAGTAGATGAAAGGAAACTTTGGATTTGATGACCCAGTTATCTCGGGTCATAAAAGGAACATGAGAGAATTGCCACTTTTCAACTCAAAAGAAGATAATTCCTCCTCATCCGATGAAATCATTGGGAATGAAAGCATAGAATGAAAAGAAATGGCGTTGGAACCTAAAAAAATGGGTTAGGCAGAACTCAGGATGGCTTCACTTAGGTCGGTGCCGAACCACGTTCTCAAGTCACTACCAAACTGAGAAAACTTGGCCCAAACGATGGTGAGTTTGTTGATATGCATGATGGTACTGGTAATGGTGATGACCCTGTAGTTGGTGGACAAATGGTGGAGTTAAGATGATTACTGCTAGCTCTTCCATAGAAATCATAAAAAATCATCTAGACGGATGGTTCTCTCAGTGACAGGAGAACCCAAATATCATAGAATTAACCGAGATTAATTATGGAGCCAAACACTCGGGTAAGCCATGATAATCACTGTTCAGCTAACCTGATAAAACTAAATTTTTTAGCAGATATCGTAAAAATTTTGTGAACAAGAACCAATATAGAAGTAATGATGATTGGAGGTCTTCTCCTAGTAGAAACCCATTCATCGAGGAAATATTGCGAGAGGAGTACCCCAGAAGGTTTACCATGCCCACAATGCCATCTTATAACAGGACTACTAATCCAAGACAATGTTTGTTAAATATAAATGGCGTATGGATAGTTATAGGGCTATTGATGTTGTGCGTTGTAGATGTTTTCCTATATTTCTGGAGGAGTTGCTACGATGTGGTTTACCCGGCTGCCTTCGAGGTCCATATCTTCATTTGAATAGCTAGCTAGAAAGTTTGTGGAGCAGTTCAGGTTGCATGCTACTCGCCCAAAGGATGTGATGTCATTGTCAAACCTTTTCCAAAATTCCATAGAATCTTTGAAAGACTTCTTGAGTAGATTTCACAACTATGATAGAGGTAAGCAATGCCAAGGTGGATGTTTTCTTGATGACCATCCCGGTATGGATTTTTGTAAATGGTTAAAAATTAGACCCCCACTGACCATGGAAGAGTTTTACGGAAAAGTTACTCAGTATTTGTGCTTGGAAGAGGCGAATACGAGTGTTCGTAAAGCTGTTGGTAGTCAATCAGCTGAGGTGGTTCGGAGTAAAGTGATTGTGAAGCTAACCGGCAAGAGTTTCGGGAATGCTGCTATTAATGTGGGAAACGAAAACAACAATCACAAGAGGAACAACCAAGGTAATGGAGGATTGAAACCAGACTATAAAAAATGTCTAAGGTTTCAAAAGCATGAAGATTACACACTGTTGAACAGTACGGTTGTGAACATATACCTTGTGACGCAGGGTACTAAGCACTAGAAGAAGCCGGCTTGGAGGAAGTTGACCGAAAGAGAGAAAATGTTTGGAAAGTACTGTCGTTTCCACAAGATGCATGCCATAATACAAATAAATGTAGACATTTGGGAGACATAATCGAGGATATAATCTGAAAAACCAAACTACAGTGGTACGTGAAAGCCCCGAAGGATAATGGGTAAGGAAATGCTCAACCCCAGGGACAGTTACTCCAATAGGGCCAAGTTGGGCCTAGTGAAGATGAGCCTAGGCAACTTGGGAAATGACTCATCATCAACATGCCTCATCCGGTTGAGAAGAGCTGGAATGAGATGAAAAGATACGGAAGCTTGTTGAAATACGTGGTACAATTGAGTTGCTTTGCCATCTAAGATCGAGCTCCGGCAAAGATTTAAAGACAATGGTTGCTGAAATTATTTTAAGGAACCGCGATGTTGACGGTGTCGAAGCGCCAACACTTGAACCTTTGATGATAATGGTCACGATTGGGCCAACAACAGTGAGAAAAGTTCTTATTGATTATGAGAGTTCTATAAACATTTTTTTAAGAGAGCATATTATCAGATAATGATGGGTGGTCAGGATCGGAAGCTGTGTATGTTTCGAATTTAGGGATTTACAGGAGAGGCCATAAAACTTATTGGGTATGTTGACTTACCGATGGGTTTAGGTGAAGTTAACTGCAAGAGAGTGTGGGTTGTGACCTTCACTATGATGGACACATTTTCTACGTACAACGCCTTTCTAGGCTAACCGGCCCTTATCAACTTCCAAGTGGCCCTAGCCTCATGGTGTCTAACGTGAAATTTCTTATGTGGAATGGGATAGGAGTCATCCAAGGTGACACAAATGTTGGGTGTGAATGCTACGTTGTAGAGCTGAGAGAAGCAAAGCGGCATTAAAAAGGGAAGGATGAGGAGAAGACTCTCAGCGTCAAGTCGATTGATGTATAGCAACCACCACCTAAGCCTTGGCTAGGCCCATATAGAAAACTCCATAAAGCTATGGATCCAAGGAAGGAACCAGAGGATGTGAGGGAGACCCCAGCCGAGCTGACGATCAATGTCCCGATCGATCAGGGTGATCCTACTTGGGTCCTGAAGATCGGATCTCAACTCAATATGAAGATGAAAAAATAGTTCCTAGGGTTCCTCCGGGCAAATTTGGCATGTTTTCCTAGACACATTCCGATATGTGTGGAATATCATCGGAGATAGCGTGCCACACATTGAATGTGAACCCAAGATGTCCTCCTATAAAGTAAAAATGACGCAGCTTGTGTCCTGAGCGATCCGCTGAAGTAATAAGTGGATAAACTAAAAGCCAATGTCTGTATTAGTCATGCTCTATACCGTGAATGGGTATCCAACCCATTACTGGTCAAGAAGCCTAATGGAAAATGGTGGACATGCATTGACTATTAAGGGATGCCCAAAAGACAGCTTTATGCTGCTAAAGATCGACCAGCTAGTGGACTCTACAGCCGGCCACGAACTATTATCATTCATGGAGGCTTATTCCGGCTATAACCAAATTCCAATGCACACCCTAGATCAAGATCTCACCAGCTTCATAACTGACATATGACTATATTACTACCTGGTTATTCCATTCGATCTAAAGAATGCAGGAGCGACATATTAGAGATTGGTGAGTTCGATGTTTAAGAATTAGATAGGGTGTACAATGAAGGTCTATATGGATGATATGCTAGTGAAGTCACAGCGATTTGTGAACCACTTAAAATACCGATTAGAAATGTTTGGCGTGCTCCAAAGATATGGGATGAAGCTCAACCCACTGAAATATTCATTTAGAGTTGCACTAGGAAAGTTCTTATAACAACCCTGCTTTCTAAGCCATAAATTAAATAAAACTAAATAAGAATAAAATTGTTTGAATTCGATATTTAATAATTTTTATTTTTAGAAGTAAATATTTAATTAATTGAAGGCCATAAATAAAAGGTTTTTGTTTAAATACAGTAATAAATTAATAAATTCCTTTCGTATAATAATTCAAAATTTAATAAAAAATTAATTGAATATTAAATATTTTTAAAGTGTAAAAAATTGGTATGTGATTTAAATAGCAAAAAGTAAATAAGTGGGCACCGAATTGAATAAACTTGTCCAATTATTGAAATATATTTGTACAATGAAATGTGACTTAATTTAAACTAGATTGAGATTTATTTGCTAATAAAAATTAAAAGAGTAAACAATTGGGCTAAGTAGAAATATTAGAATCCAGCCTTAACGAAACAAGGCCCAAGCCCATTTTCATTCTCTCATTGCTTCTGGAAAACTACCCTTACTTCCTCGCTTTAACCCTAAACCCTATTCTTTCATCTTCATCTTTACCCAATTCTAATTTTTATCCTAAAATAAAAAATCACAACCAAAGAAAGAGAGAAAACTGTCGCACAAAGCAAATCGAGCTGACAACATCGACGTCAAAGATAGAGGTGGCCGAAGCAGCAGGTCGACATGAATTTTGTAGCAACAGGTAATGAGTGACAACTTCAGGTGATGGATGTGTGAACTTAAGTGATCGAAGTGGAAGCCATGACTTAGTGTCACGATTAGAGTTGGCCTGTACAGTGTCGCGGTTGATGATAGGTAATGTGGATTTAGAGCACTATGTGGAGCAGTTGGTGGTGGTAAATATCTCAGGCATAACAATTTTTGGCAAAAATCAGATGCAATTGCGACGTGGAGCCGAGCAACGATGACGATTAGCGAGCAGATGGCAATAGTTTTGACAACCATGTAGGTATCATTTTAGAATTCAAGCATCGTTTCAGTGTGTTTTTGTAACAGCCAAACTTAAATATCGGGTATGAAAAGTTTTTGGAAATTATAAATATACTAATATAAACTATTTAATGTCTACACCATCTCAATCCGATTCAAATATTTTAGTATATCTGTATAATACACACACACACATGCACAAAAACATTACAAACAAACCAAATGGTATATGAAAATATACATTTATATTCATAAATATGTATAGGTTATATGGCATGAGATGTTGAAGCCAAGTGGCATTAAATGGAACATACATGTGTGATAAGATTAAAGGAAATAATAACACATATACCTATTAGGTGTGCATATCTTAAGACAACTAAGGAGTGATGTGTCAACATCCTAAGACTTGCATAAAGATAAGGTGGACAAGTTTCCAAAGTAAAATGACAAAACTAGCCGTAAGAAATGCTATAAATAGGATGGAAATCTTTATTAGTTTTCCATGCTTTCATAAACTAGAACAAAAGTGAGATAAATAAGAGAAACTTGGAGAAAGCCAAGGAGATAAAATAAAAGTCATAGCTACAAGTTTAAGGTGAGACAAATTATTTAAATCTCTGTATTCATGTTACTCTATGAAGAGATGAGGTAACTATTAAGAATGAATGATAGTGGCTCGGATCTGTCAAAACGATGTTCGGTAAATCGACCACAACTTCCATAATTCTTAATGAAATTTTGATTTCTTTAATGTTCTGGAAACATAACTCATTGACCTACAACTTTCCTGTTTATCACTTTCCCAAATTCTTAAATATATATATTTGAAATCGAGGTGCAAAGTCAGGTTTAATCTTGGCCCAAAATGAACTAGTGTATTTTTAAGAAAATACCTTACTTTGTCGAACTTTTATAATTATATTGATAAATAATTTTAGTGGTTTCCTTTCATGGTAATTAAGTAGACTAAGTAAGTTAATTTTTTAAGAAAAATTAGGGTTAAAATCTACTTTTATCATAGAGAAATCGAATCAAACATTTTGCGGAAAAACTGGTCGAAAACCTGAGTTTCAGAAATTAGTAACACTTCTGAAAATTGCAACACTTTTTAACTGTTACTAAATCCGAAGTTTAATTTAAGGCCAGAATTTGCAACGATTCTGTTCAACAACAATTTTAGCTCTTACAAAACTTTAGATTACCGTTTTCGGAGTGCTACTGCAAACTGTTTAAAGTTTTAAACCCAAAATTAGCAATACTTTTGATTTGCAACGCCTCATAACTATTTCGGATCTAAAGGATAAATTTTAGTGTTTAACTTGACCAGAACTTTACATAGCACACCAGAAACGATGCAGTAGCTGTTTTGAGTCTAAAACCATTATGAACACTATAGAACTTTCCCTAAAGCTTCATAATCTGCTGCAGTTTTTATTTTAACACTTTTTTTGATGTAGAAACTTTTTATAGCAATTTCTGAAATGATGTCTTTTTTGTTTGGGACTTTAAAATAGTTTTAAATGATTATTAACTTAACTATTCACTTCAATAATTTTGAGATCTTTTCTAACATATATCATAATATTCCTAAAGAGGTTTGGGGTTTGTCTTAAACCCATACATATATGAGTTTGGAAAGGTATTTTAAGTTACTTTTGGAAACATTTCCACAATGATAATTACTTCGGGGATGTGGTATAAGACAATAGATCTTGGGTAGTACACTATTACTCTGTGTTGGTATCGAGCCAAGTAGAGTACGTCCCTACTTAGTGACAGGATATCGGCCGCAATAGGATAAGGTATCCTAAGATCTAATCCAAATCGAGGGTGTGGTTTAGATTCATGGTTGAATATTTAGATAAATCTTTGTTTTGGTTGAAAGAAGTTTATTTTAAAATTTCTATTACAAACTTGTTTAATTTAATATTTCGAAGTCTTCCTTGAATATTACTTTGAACTTTGGATTGGTAGAATCTCCAAAGAAGTAATTTATAATGAAACTATAATATGAAAACCTTGTTAATACAACCCATTATGGCATGACTTGAAAACTAGTTTAAATAACTATCTCACTAAGTCTGTGTTGCTCATGATGCTACACTTAAACATTTCAGGTTTAGATGGTTACTGGTTCGACCCTCGAAGTTAGATGGATGCATTAAAGTGAAGACTTGTATTATGTATATTATCTCTTTTATGTACTCATACATATAAGAATGTGATGGTTAGACTCTTGGATCTTATGTAATCATGTTATATGATGATGATGTAAATGTATAATAACTCTTCTACTAAAAATCATATACTCTGAATGATTTTATATTCTGACATACCTTTGTTAATTTGTGATACTATCCTATTAGCACCATCTGTTAGATGTAACATCGTCGCCTCTGGATAAGTTGCCGAGCGGGGCGTTATATTTAGTGGTATTAGAGCTTAGGTTTAAGGGGTGCTTTTAGAAAGCTTTATAGTATCACAATTTAATTTATTGGAATAGGAATTTTATACATTTCATTGACATTTTATACCTATTCACAGCTATAAATTATGGCAACTAACCAAACTTGGTACACGGGAAATTCATGGGGTGGTGTTAAGTGCACCACTATACCAAATGAACGATTAATTACTACAAGTCCCATGATGGAAAAATAAGTACTCAAGAGGAGAGCAAGGAGGATTCTCCTTGATGAGATGTATGAAGTATACAATAGGGCAAACGATTATGAAGAAGTTTTAAAGAGGGACCTTTTTCTCTACCGTTTACATCAAAAAAAGAAGCAATTAGAGATGATGATAAAAATGGTGGAAGGGACTGGCTATGGAGAAGCTTTAGAATTTCTAAGGCAAAAAGGAGCACTTCCACCAAAAGTAGAGAATGTGAAACGTAGAAGGTTCCCAACTAAGATAGTGGAGCGGTATGATTGAGAGGAGACGGAGTCAGTTGGATCCAATGACTACTCTCAAGAAATTACTGAACCTCCTCGTGCAGTGATAATAAAAAGGGTCCTTTTCCATCGAATGGATGGATAATGATAGACTAGAAAAAATGAACTAAGAAGTTAAATATTAGTTAATATATCAAGTAGTGTATACGATAATCCATATTTTTTGGGAAGTTGTGAATTAACACCCGGTTATAAGTAATATAACATGTTTGTGTGTACATGACTTGAGTATGTCATTAAATATCCTTTATAAATGAAGATATATTTGATTTTCATTCATGACCATAACGAGAATTTTTTTAAATTGAAGGTCATGACAAATCAAAATAACTCGACAACTCAAAGTCAAGAGGCTCAATCCTCTACACAAACAAATGCTATGGAGTTGTTCGCATCTTTTATCAAGCAAATGGAGTAGTTTCTTTAACATCAACAGCCTTTCAAGCCATTTTAAAAGTTTGAAACCAGATAAATTTATTGGAGACACTGATCTTGTTAAAGCAGAGCAATGGGTCCAACATTTGGAAGATATATTTGAAGTTTTGGAATATACTAAAGTCGACAAAAGGAAGTTGGCAGTCTTTCAATTATCAGAAGAAGCTCGAAATTGGTGGGAGCTCGTTCGAACAACAAGTAGTCCAGAAGAGATAGGACGAATGACCTGGGAAGAATTTAAGGAAAAATTCTTGTATAAGTATTTCCCAGAAAATGGAAACAAAATTCCAAAATCTAACCTAAGAAGGTATGACGGTAGCTCAATACCAAAATAAGTTTGAAGCATTATCCCAATTCGGAAGCCATTTGATTGATACACCTGAAAACGAGCTAGAAGATTTGCAAAGGGATTAATTCGTCCAATAAGAAAACATGTTATTGGTGATTGCCGTAAGACTCATGAGATGATAGTTACTGAAGCTTTAAATCTGGAAGAAGATTATATTGAGTTTCAGCAAGAAAGAAAGACTTTAAATAAAAGGAAACCAAATAAATTTTCTGGCAATCAAAAGAAACCAGATTGGAAAAGGAAGAAGCAAAATAGAGAAAGTAAAGGATCGGTAGGACAAGAAAAGGAACATTACAAAATTAGGAGATGTTACCGGTGTAGTCGAAACTGTAAGAAGGACAATAGGATGCAACAAGGAAATCAAGGAAGATTATATGCAGTAGTTTCTGAACAAGCTCAAGTGGAAGGTACCATACTTCTTTTTGACATTCAAGCTAAAATTTTATTCAATACTGGTGCTACACATTCTCTTATACCAGAAATGTTCACTACTAAGTTAGGATCACCCATTGAGAAACTACCGAGTCCTTTGGTAGTAGACAATTTAGTAGGAGGAAATACTAAACTTAAGAGTATGTGTAGGAACTGTATCCTTAACTTTAGGGGTAAGGATATGATGGCTAATCTAATTGTCTTCCCAATGGAATATTTTGATATCATCCTTGGGATGGATTGGCTTTCCAAATATCGAGCCATCTTGAATTTCCATGACAAGACCATAATTTTTACAATTCAAAACATGAAACCTTTGTTTACTCATGTGATAAATTTGAAAATGCTTTTATATCTGGATATGTAGCTCATATCAATATTGAGGATAAGGGTCAACTAGTGGACCAAATCCCCATAGTAAAGGAATTTAAAGAAGTTTTTCAAGAAGTACCAGGATTACCACCAAAAAGAGAAATTGATTTTAGTATCGACTTAATCCCTAGTACCACTCTTATTGCTAAAGCAGCTTATCATATGTCTCCTACGGAAAATTAAGAATTAAAGAAACAAATTAAGGAGATGGAGGATCAAGGATTTATTGGACCTAGTAAATCTCCTTGGGGAGCGCCTGTGCTGTTTGTAAAGAAACATGATGGAACGTTTCACTATTGCGTAGATTACCGAGAGCTTAATAAGGTAAAAATTAGAAACAAATACCCATTACCTTGAATCGATGATTTATTTGATTAACTCCAAGGAGCTATAGTATTTCGAAAATTGACTTAAGATCTTGGTATCATCAATTAAGAATAAAAGAGGAAGACACTCCAAACACGATATGGACACTATGAATTTTTGGTGATGCCTTTTGCCCTTACCAATGCTCCAACAGTATTCATGGATTTGATGAATTGTGCGTTTCGCCCATATCTTGATCAGTTTGTCATTGTGTTTATTGATGATATCCTAATCTACTCTAAGACAAAGGAGGAACATGAATACCATTTGTGTTTGTGTCTCCAAACATTAAAAGAATATCAACTATATGCAAAATTAAGTAAATGCGAATTCTGGTTGAAGGAAGTGAAATTTCTTGGACATGTTGTCTCAAAGAATGGGATAGGAGTGGACCCATCAAAAGTTGAGGCGGCGTTGAAATGGAACCCTCTGATAACACCATCAGAAGTTCGAAGTTTTCTAGGATTAGCTAGTTACTATCGGAGAATTATTCAAAAAAATTCAAAGATAGCATCTCCACTAATGAATTTAACTCGCAAGGAAACCAAGTTTATTTGGAATGAAAAATGTGAAACGGCATTTAAAACCCTAAAGAAAAGGTTGACTAAGGCATCAATTCTGTCCTTGCCAAGGAGCGGAGTCCCATATAAAATATATACTGGTGCATATGGACAAGGATTAGGATGCGTACTAATGCAGGAGGACAAAGTTGTTGCTTATGGAACTCGTCGGCTAAAGCCACATGAAGTCAATTATCCAACTCATGTCTTAGAATTGGCTGCAATCATATTTGCCTTAAAACTTTGAAGGCATTATCTTTATGGCGAACAATTCCATGTTTACTCAGACCATAAGAGTTTAAAATATTTGTCTTCCCAAAAAGAATTAAATATGAGACAAAGGAGATGGTTAGAATTTCTGAAAGATTATGAATTCACATTGCATTATCATCCAGGGAAGGCAAATGTAGTTGCAGATGCATTAAGCTGAAAACCCTACGGCATAGTAGCCAATTTAATGATAAGAGAATGGAGAGCTCTAGAGACCCTTGCCAAAATAAATGTTTGCACAAGGATGATTAGTGGAACAAGGGTTAACAAAGTAGCCGTTTTATGTAACCTTATTATTCAGCTAATTCTAGTAAATAGAATATTACAAGCCAAAGAGGAAGATAAGGAGTTCAAGGAATTATTTACGAAGATGAAGGACAAGGAACCTGCGATTGGAACATTGGTATAGATGGAGGTTATAGATTCAGAAATCGACTTTGGGTTCCAAATCAAACTGAATTGAAAAATGAAATTCTAAGTGAAGCACATCGCTCAAGGCTTACAATGCACCCGGGAAGCACAAAAATGTTTATGGATCTTAAGAATCAATTTTGGTGGAATGGAATGAAGAAGGATGTCATTGAATTTGTGATAATGTTTTACATGCCAACAAATTAAAACTTTTGTAGCAACGACCAGCAAGACTTCTACAACCACTTCCTATTACTGAATGGAAATGGGAGCATATAACGATGGATTTTATCGTTGGATTACCAATGAAAAAACATGGTCATGACACAATATGGGTAGTAGTGGATCACTTAACAAAGTCGGCACATTTCATACCTTACAACTTGACCTACTCAATAGAGAAACTGAATAGACTCTATTTGAAAGAAATTGTTCGACTACATGGCATACCAGTCACCATTGTTTCTGATAGAGACTCACGATTCACTTCCAAATTTAGAAAAGTCTTCAAAAAGCATTAGGTACATCACTAAACCTGAGTATAGCCTTTTATCCTCAAACCGACGGACAAACTGAAAGGGTAAACCGAGTCATAGAAGATATGTTAAGATCTTGTATGATGGAATTTGAAACTACGTGGGAAACTCACATACCATTAATAGAATTTTCATATAACAACAGCTATCATACGAGTAATGGTATGGCCCCATATGAAGCTTTGTACGAAAGACCTGTCATTCGCCGGTATGCTGGGTGGAAGTTGGAGATCGTGAACTTCTCGGTCCAGATCTAATAAAAGAAACAACATAAAAGATTTCTATCAAAAGGGAAAGATTGCAAGCAGCACAATGTAGGGAAAAGAGTTATGCAGACCATAAAAGAAAGGATTTGGAATTCGAAGTAGGGGATCAAGTTCTTCTTAAAGTTTCTCCAGTACGAGGGGTAATGCGATTTGGAAAGAAGAAGGCAAAATTATCACCAAGATTTATCAGACCATTTCATATTACCTAGAAAATTTGGTAAAGTTGCATACCAACTAGATTTACATGAGAAATTATCAGATATTCATAATGTATTTCATATATCGATGCTACAAAAATATATTTCTAAACCATCTAATGTGACTGATTTAAGCGGTGTTGAAGTTAAAAAGGGAACCAACTACATTGAAAGACCTGTTCGCATTCTTGAGAGAAGTTAAGAATAAAATAAATTCCCTTAGTAAAAGTACAATTGAATCATCACAATAAGAACGAAGAATCATGGGAGGTTGAATCAGAAATCCATAGAGATTATCCAAAATTGTTTGAAACTTAGATTTCGGGGACGAAATCTTTTTCTAAAGGTGGTGGAATGTAACAGCCTAACTTAAATATTGGGTATGAAAAGTTTTTAGAAATTATAAATATACCAATATAAACTATTTAGTGTCTACACCATCTCAATCTGATTCAAACATTTTAGTATATTTGTATAATTTATGCACACACACACACAAAAATTACAAACAAAACAAATGGTGTATGTAAATATACATTTATATTCATAAATATGTATAGGTTAAATGGCATGAGATGGAGAAGACAAGTGGCATCAAATGGAACTTACATGTGTCATAAGTTTAAAGGAAATAATGACACATATACCTATTAGGTGTGCATATCTTAAGACAACTAAGGAGGCATGTGCCAACATCCTAAGAGTTTCATAAAGATAAGGTGGACAAGTTTCCAAAGTAAAATGACAAAAATAGCCCTAAGAAATGTTATAAATAGGATGGATATCTTCATTAGTTTTCCGTGATTTCATAAACTAAAACAAAAGTGAGATAAATAAGAGAAGCTTGGAGAAAGCTGAGGAAATAAAAAACAATTCAAAGCTACAACTTTAAGGTGATAAAAACTATTTAAATCTATATATTCATGTTATTCTACGAAGAGATGAAGTAACTATTAAGAATTAATGATAGTGGCTCGGATCTGTCAAAATGATGTTCGGTAAATCAACCAAAACTTCCGCATTTCATAATGAAATTATGATTTCTTTAATGCTTTGGAAAACTAACTCATAGACCTACAACTTTCATGTTTATCACTTTTCCAAATTCTTAAAAATATACACCCGAAATCGAGGTGCAAAGTCGGGTTTAATCTCAGCCCAAATGAACTAGTGTATTTTTAAGAAAATACCTTACTTTGTCAAATTTTTATAATTATATTGATAAATAATTTTAGAGGTTCCTTTCATGGTAATTAAGTAGACTAAGTAAGTTACTTTCTGAAGAAAATTTGGAGTTAAAATCAACTTTTATCATAGAGAAATCGAATCAAACATTTTGCGGAAAAACTGCTCAAAACCCGGAGTTTCAGAAATTAGTAACACTTCTGAAAATTGCAACACTTTTTAACTGTTACTAAACCTGAAGTGAAATTTAAGGTCAGAATTTGCATCGATTCAGTCCAGCAACAATTTTAGCTGTTACAAAAATTTTAATGGCATTTACGGAATGCTACTGTAAATTGTTTAAAGTTTTAAACCTAAAATTAGCAACACTTCTGATTTGCAACACCTCATAACTGTTTCAAATCTACAACATAAACTTTAGTGTTTAACTTGATCAGAACTTTCGATAGCACACTAGAAACACTCCATTAGCTGTTTTGAGTCTAAAACCGTAATGAACTACTATAGAACTTTCCATAATGCTTTATAATCTACTGTAGTTCTTATTTTAAAACTCTTATTGATGTAGAAATTTTTTATAGCAATTTCTGAAACACTGTCTTTTCTGTTTAGGACTTTAAAACAGTTTTAAATGACTATTAACTTAACTATTGTAACAACCCACCATTTAGGACAGTTTAAATCGACAATAAACTACACATGTCAGACTCAAACCTCAAAAGGGAGGATTGTTATGGGGTAAATAAGAAAAAGAAGAGAAAAGAAAGAAACAAAACACAGAATCTCACAACGGAATGACAAAATATAATAATCAAATAAACAGTTCATGAAGCTGTTTTACAAATAATATTTGATTACAATTTTACAATACAGGATCAGAGTTACATACAACAGAAATAAATAACAATGCAGCGGAACAATATGGTGCAGTGGAATAAATATAATAAATAATATAATATACAAATCTCCATCTTCGTCCTCCAGAAGAGACGTCTTCGATACACTGAAAAGCTCAGACTAACCCGAGCGAATTGAAAAGACAAAACAATTGAGTCAGAACTAAAAGATCTTATGTAAGTTAAATCAATAGTAAATAAATATGAGTGTAACGGAGTCAGAGATGTTTACGGGATTTGACATCTCCTATCCGGTGTCAAATGTGAGTGCAGTAACTTAAGAGATGTTCAGGATTTCCATCTCCTATGGATCCGTTAAACTATCTACATACATAGTACAATACGCTATTATAATAGTGTCTACAATAAAGTAAAGTATTAAAATAGCGTTAACGTGTTACCCATATCCCTCTTAACACATTTTATATATTACCGTAGTCTATACAGATACTGTAAGCTACTTCGTAAACTAAAGGTTTACTCAGGGAGCACTCCAAAGGTACGGTACAAACCAAACTCGTAAAGGGTGCGATAAGGCTTGTGACAATGCATGCGAGGCAATGCCCAGGGTAGGATACTACCGTTTTGCGGATCTGGACTGGTGGTAACGCATAGCAGCTACTACCGCCCACCTCGAGACACACTCCCATAATCAAAATCGAGGGGTGGCCACCAAATCAATCACAAAGTCATAATATGGTATCGAAGAAATGTATCTGATAGGAGGAGCAACCTCACTTGGCCCAGCATGGCTCCTATTTTAGCCACATCAAGCTGACTCGCGGGAGTCGGGGCTAACTTTATACCTCATACATAATCGTTTGCCAAATCTTCCTACGTCATTCTAGAATCTCCACCATGTACACAGTTGTTAAAGTGGTTTTCGGTATTGGCAGAGAGTATGACAATATCCGATCTCGGTCTCTTTAACAACCAAACGCTTATTTCACAACGGATGGTTCTTTTATATTTCCAAAACCGATTCATATTTGATATCAAAATATCATATTTTCAAGACCATATCACTTTCGGAATCATATTTACTTTCGAAATCAAATTCACTTTTGAAATTATCGATAAGATAGGTTAATTAAATCCTCATTTCAAAATCACCATATTTACTCAAATATGTCATTTCATTAGCAAATATCATTTCAAAACCCAACTTAAGTTATAACATCATTTAACCATATTTGCTTTAAAATCAAGGATTCAAATATAAACACTTCCACTTTACACAGTCTGAAATTTAGACAATAGTTTAGATAGTTATAAATAGTTTAGCATAGTTTAAAATAAATTTTTAAATAGTTAAAATACTCTATAATAGTTTAAATAGATCAAAAAATAGTTTAAATGGATTTAAAATGGTTTAAATAGATTTAAATAGATTAAATAGATTTAAAATAGATTAAATAGATTTAAAATAGATTAAAATGGGTTAATTAGTTTAAAATAGGTTAAAATAGATTAGATTGGATTAAATAGATTAAAATAAACTAAAATAGTTTAAATTGAATAAAATAGTTTAAAGTAATTTAAAATAGATTAACTTGGTTTAATAGTTTGAAAATCTTAATAATTAGGATTTAAAAATAATATAATTTAAAAAATTTATATTAAATAATAAATTTGAAATTTATATCAAATTAAACTATTTCTTTCATTTCAACGCATCTGGACCACATTCAGTTTCCAAATCAACAAACCCAATTTCAAATCTTTCAATTCAGATTCTCAATAAACCATTTAATCAATATCGATTTCAAATCCATATTCGAAATATAAATTCAAACTATTTCAAATTTATTGGATTTCAAAGTTACATTTTCAAACGTTTTCTTTATCTCAATTCCGATAAATTTCATTTATACTACAAATTCAACTTTAAAATTTCTTCAAACAATTCATTTAAACTAATTCTAATTTCAACAATAAGAGCTTGGATTTTCGATAATAATTCAGTTTATATAAATCCAAATTTTATTTCAAAATATCATTTAAATGAATTTAAGTTTTAAGGATTTAAAATCATTAAATTTAACCAATCCGGTGTCCATGTATAATTTTCTACCTATGGTCAAGTGATACGGAAGTGTATCATTTCAATTCGCAATAAACTTGAATTACGGGTATATATCATTTCAACCTGCAATCCCAAATAAATTAAAAATCCATAAATCGCTCGGTTTATCATTTCAACCCATAATGATTTTTCCTAATCTATAGATCGTTCGGGTATGTATCATTTCAACCCATAGTGATTTTCTTAACAATAACTAAGGGAACTTGCACTGTTATAACAATATAAATATAACATCTAGTCATCCAAAATCAACAATCAAACATCCATCAAAATTATCATTTAATTATCAAATAAATAACATCAATTAACTGATTATCATCAACAAGTATTAACAGGAAATTTAAAATTCAATCTTAATTTAAATGGTGATCAAATTCAATAAAAGTCAGATTTAACTGGAATGGCAATTTAAATATATCAAATAGCAACCAATCAACTTCTAATCATACCATAAATTTAATTTAACTAACATAAGATAATTAGTAGTTGTGAGTGGGTTAGAACACTCACATTTGATTTCAAATCGATTTGAAATCCAAATTAAGGCCCAAACATGAACAGTCTCAGAATTCATTTAAACAAATTCTAATTTCAACAATAAAAGCTTGGATTTTCGAAAATAATTCAGTATATATAAATCCATATTTTATTTCAAAATATCATTTAACTGAATTAAAGTTTTAAGTATTTAAAATCATTAAATTTAACCAATCCAGAACCAGTCTTAGAATTCGTACAAACCAGTTCCATAATGTTCGAAATTTCGACATGATCACAGCAGAACAAACCGCGCGTGAATCCGACCTAGTACGCAAAAGTTATTAACATTGGAAAATTATACGATTTAAATTAGAATTAAATAAATAATAAAGCAATACAGTACACGTCACCTATGATTTGAACGAAACCCTAGCAGCACCAAAAATTGCGTTCAAACCACGCACCATCAGGTCGCCGCCCACGCAACCTTGTCTACCGCCGATCGAGACGCCATCGCCCCCCACCAGAGGTCGCCGCGACCTTCACCCATCCCCTCGACCATCATCGGTCGCCACCATCAATGATCGTCGCTGCAAGAAATTTGCAGCTGTCGCCTAAAACACAAACCCTAATCGAATTATCGCTGATGATCCAGCCACTGACAAGCACAATAAACAACTCCGATGAACTCCGCGCGTCACTCTCCACACATCCATACCCTCGGTTCGACGATCCATCGTCGTTGATCAAACCCCAATGAACGACCGAGAATTTTCCATCAAAATCTAGACACACGGAGACCCAAATCGAAATATGAACTGTAGATCTAGATTGCGCTCTTCGAGAGCTTCGAAACAGTATATAATATGATAGGGTTTGGAGAGTTTGAATTTTGAAATTGGTTTTGAAATTGGATTTCGGGTTTGGATCTGCAGCCATTGGAAAGAAGAAGAAGAAGAAGCAGAAAGGTGGAATAGACAGATACGTACAGAGATAAGAAAAAGGCTGCTAGGGTTTCAGAAAAAACTATTTATATGGACATGGTCCGATAAGAAAGAATGAACGCATCTAATTGGTTCGAAGCGACAATAACGACCCGAAAAGCCCGTTCCGTCTCCGGAACGAAAGTAAGTAATCCAATATATCAAAATAGATGTTTTCGATATTTTTAAACTCAATAGAACAGGTTTCAAGTCCTAATTCCATCGTGTGAAGAAGTTAGCTTTTAACATCAGCATTTTTCAATTGAATTTAATTAAACTGATTTCTACGCGTTTCGAGCCCGTACGATCAAACGACAAGTCCGATCGCTACGAAACTTGAAATCCTACAATAATTCACTGATATGGATCCGATGAAACTAGTTTCGTCGAAGTTCAAGACAGTGGCCAAAATGTCTTTATTTTTTTGGCAAAGCCGGCCGGCTTTAGAGTGGGTCGTGCCACTATGAATATAAATAAAGAACAGGTGTTCTGTACATGCACAGAACAACTAAAAGCTGGTTTTATAGTGGCTAGACCACTAAGTACAAGAATAGAGATAAAATACAGGAGCTACTAGACTAAAGACTAGACTACTCGGGAGGGCCCATGCCCCCCCTGTCGTTACCGATATCAACATCAGTACCAGGTCCTACAACATGTTGAACAGTACAAAAATATGTAGCTAGATTCGGGTCAAAAGACCTTGAGAGAGGAGAGTAAAGATAATTCCTGTACCAGGTAGGATCTAAGAATTGCCACCATTTCCTAGCATCAACAATCCTAGTGGTCGTCGGAGAGAGACTATTACCGTCAACATGATACACTAACCTCCAAGTCTCATCAGGACCGTCTAAGAACATGTGATAACTATGCCTCTACGGATCATATCTCATTTTCATCGCTTTGTGAATCAAAGAAAATTCTTCAGGTTCCCAAACCACAACCTCATCATCCGAAACGCTAACTGAACAGTTTCTGTCCCCACAGAGGGAGAGATAGAAACAATAGGATCAGAGGAAGGTGGAGATCTTTCCTTGGGAACCCATTTCATTTCCGTCCTAGGAGGGGAATTATTTCATTAGGAGAAAGAGGAGCATTCCTTTAACAATTCTCTACAGAATGTCCAAATGACTTACAGATAGTACATATGTCAGGCTTCCAGTTGTAATTAACTTTTATTTCTACCTCACAACCTTCCATGATTCTTACTTTCAATATCGATGGTAACGGATTCTCAGGGGTAATTTCAATCAATGCCCTAGCATATAATAGGTTCTTATGCGCAACGGTACTAGCATCAAAGAATTTGAAATCCCTAATAAGACTCGTAAGCCAATTCAGACCTATCAGAGGTTGAAGGACATAAGGAATATTGGAGAAAGCGACCCAAACCTGAATAGGTAGAATTTGATCTCTAGCGCTATCAATACCAACGGTCCAAGGAGTCACAATAAAAGGTTTCCCTTCGATAATGAGAGGGCTAGTATCAAGCACTATAAGTCTGTCTTCCTTATTGCCAAATTTAAAGAAGAAAATTGAATTTAAGAATTGGACATGAAGCGAACCTTTCGGTTTCCACGCACGCCTACAGTGCTCATGAACAACCGAGTATGTAGATGTAGTATCTAAGAAAAAACCAACTAAATGGTCAGACCAATGGCTCTCCGCTACCCGAAGAAAAATTGGTGGAATCAAGTTAATACCATCAATGACTTGTGTGTTGAATAACTGCGGGGAGTATGCACTTGCATTTCATGGCAATTCCTTGAACAAAGACGACCAAATCGGCTTGTCAACAATCTTAGTAGCAGCATTACAACAACCATCAGGGGGCTTGTCAACCATTTTTGCAGTATCATCACATAGGCCGGCAATAGGCACATCATTAACTGGAATATGCAAAGATGTAGAATCAACATTTAGCTTAGTAGCAATATCATTGACATTGACAATTACATTATTTAGATTTGCAGGACCATCACAGCCAAAGGATTCAGGCATATTACAATTCTCAACATTATTCAAATTTCCAGCAAAACCAATGCTGGAAGAAACATACACTACCCCAACAAACATTGAAGCAGAGAGATCGACTTCGTAATTTTGGTTGTAGACAACGTTTTCCCAATTACCAACATAGGTTACCAAATTAGAAATAGACGAAGATGGATTGACGACGGCAATACCTAAAAGAGGTAAAGCACCCTCCAGTGTCGTGTTTAAATTAGCGGTGAGAGACGACATCGTTTTTTGAGCATGAGAACCATCCGAGGACAAAGGAAAATGGAGCAAAAGCGGCTCAGTGATGCTGGCATCAGCACACGACCGCGTTGTGGCAGATGAAGAACAATGCAGATCCGAGATAGAAATAGTACAACCAGATCTAGTTTGAGAAGATTGACCAACAGAAGTAGTAATCTAGGTTTATCCTTTCGATTCTTGGCCATCAGAGCAAAAGAGACGCGATTAAGAGGAAGCGGATGCGAGAGAGGAGGGAGAAGAAGGGGAAAGAGGGAGACCAGAAAATCGTTGAACAATGGGGACTCCATTGATATTTTTATTATTTTGTTTTTGAAAATGTCTATTTTCACATTAATTAAATAAATTATTATTAAATTGATTTTATCACTTTTCAAATTCAAATTTTATAACTAACAAATTTTATCATTTTTGATTACCTATGAACTTATAATCTTTAAAGATAAACTTCCATGTCAAAACCAATGTTGAATATTGCACTAATGATGGTGTTCGATTTCAATTGCAGTAAATCCATTAATTATAATTTAAATTCCAATAAATTGATTTAGTTTGATTTCACTCTTTTTATTCAATCAATCATTACTCTATGGACATAGTTAACGTTGGTTTACATCTTATTACATAAATATTCTACAGTTACCATCTTTTAATTTATATTAATTGCAATAATTAACTACATTAATTTTAGTTGATTTCCAAATCAATTTCAATGGATAAATAAATGAAATGGTAATTAAACAAATTATTATACTTACAATTTCAAACCCACTCCTATGTTTATTGTTAACAACAAACTAATAAATTCACATACTGTGTCCGCGCACATGGCGCAGTTGGCAAGAGCAATGGCCTCCCTCGTATGAGGTGAGGAGTTCGATTCCTGGCAACTGCTTCAAGTATACCGAAAGGTCTGGTCTAAATGGGGGCACGGCTGTGGCGGGCCAGTTGTGTTTCCCCAGGTTTACTGTTCAGGAGTCGCAATGTCGGCGGTGATAGAACAGGTTTCCCTGGTTGACAAAAAAAAATTCACATACTGATTAATTATTCTATATTAACCAATTTCAATTAATTACATATTATTTCACCAATTAATATAACATTTAATTTATTTTCTTATTTATAATTTATAACCAATTATAACTTTTCAATCATTTCAATTAATTGGAATTACATTAAGATAGTTAGCAATCATCTTAAATTAATATTATTATATTTCATTCTAGTAATTCTTCTCCTTAATAAATCTTAAATTTTTTATTTTTCATAACATTAAATTCCAAATTTTATTTAATTGATTAAATTAAATTATCGAAAATTACGGGTCATTACACTCTCCCCCACTCAAAACTTTTCGTCCTCGAAAAGGAAAGAAGGAATTAAGAAATTAATGTATTTTATTCAATGTATTAAATTTATAAACAACTAAATTACATAATTAAATAAGTTAAATAAAAATAACAATTTATAAACAATTAAATCCTTTCATATAGAAGTTTGAAAATATTTTCACTTTCACAAAAAATTTCGAAGTCCCAAATTCACAGAAAATTTCGGTAGAGTCTCCTTTGTACGGAGAGGTCCGGGAGAAATAATAATATCAATAATAACAATATATATTCATATTCCAAAATAAAATATCCCAAACCACGGGAAAATAATATAATATCGCTATAAAACCATAATCCGAGAACATACCTATTTGTCGGGCAACAACGCTTATTTATGGAACCAAAAGCAGTTCCTATTGCTTCCATAAACCTGTATTTCACTTATATAATCCAAAGAATTTAATAAAAGAGAAATATTTAAGTAGTTTCAATTAGTAACAAACAAATCAACACGACATAACAATAGTCACTTGCAAACAAAACCATACAATCATCACATGTAATAATAGTAATCAACCATCCATCCATAGCAACCAAAACAAATGGTTTGTTCGGGTTCAGAAACTTTTAAATCGTATAAAATGATAAATAAACTACTAAGTATACCATACACTCAACAGTCTTAGATAAAACTTAATAGATTATTTATACATCTTGATATAGTTAGAAGTATCCTTTCCCAACCATCACATAAGCCACACAAACAATAATTTCAAGTATCATTTAAGTTATTTCTTATAAATCTCCTTTTAGATTATTTACCATTCTTCAATTTCATTCATTCATACACTGCTTATTTTCATTAATTTACATTCATTACTTACAAAGATTTCATTTCTCATTTATTCATACAATGCCATTTTCATTACTTTACATCCATTTACTTACATAATATTTTAAAATGTAAGTTTCTTTGCAATTCTAATTCACCATTTTCATTTACGTTGATTTCCTTTTATATCAATATTCATTTGTGAATCAACCCATACTTAGAATTTTTAATTCCTTTTCTTTTCACATTTATTTCTTTCATATATAGTATTCAGTTCTACTATTCACTTCAATTATAAATAGCTTCAAACATTAACTTAAGTTTACAGTCATTTACTTACAGTATTCACTTATCTATTAAATTTGATTACTACCAATCTCAAGTTATTAACTTAAGTTCATAACATCAAAATTCTTATTTATAGACATAATTCCATTGAACGCTTTCATTACTTAAATTTTACATGTATAATATTCTATTACATATTCCTATGTAACATTACAACTTTTTAAACATTTTGGTAAGTTTTATATATATATGTGTGTGTGTGTGTGTGTGTGTTTTAAGAATGTAATTGAATGTTACACAAGTTTATCTCATTCACTTTAGTTAACAAAACGTTCAACACTTTACATCTTTTTAAAATTTCATTATCTTTGATTTACAAGTTACAAATTTCCTATTTCTTGTATATTTCATTAATCACTTAACATCTAATTTCTTATATTTCTCTCGTTTCAGTAGTCCAATTATTAATAAAGTCAAGATTTCATTCATTACAATAATTGAAAGCTACTAATTATCAGAAAGTTTTAGAACTAAACTCCGGGTTACATTTCAAATCATTTAAAATAATATATATACACACACTCATAACTTATATATGTCCAATCATATTTAGAAATTAAAATTTAAGAGTCCTTACTAAACAAATGTGTAGTAAAACAACTACAGCGGTCTTCCCACTTTGAGACTTGAAAATGAACGTCGATGATGCGTGCACTCATCCCCGAAATTATTTTCCAACGACAGAGAGAGGAGTAAAGAACTTATTTCCTTCCAAAATTCCTTTAAAACATTTCTTTCAAATCATATTGAAATATTTATATTAGAAAACACTTCCAAATACTACTAATATTATATTCCAAATCTTTTGAAAGAAACTTTCAAAACTCCGGAACTTAAGTTCTCAAATTCTCAGTTCTTATTTACTTTATCTGTAAATCTTATTTTATAATCAATATTTATAAAATTTCACTTCCTAACAAACAATTATATCACATCCAACTATATCTTTTATAAAAATTATTCTTTTATATACAAAATATAATTCTAGGTAAACTATTTCATTTACCCATATTTCAAAACAATATTGTGTCGGTCTGCCTTATTAAGTGTTTAGAAATCCCTATCGATGCCATAGCGTCCTATGTACCGACCAGAATTTATAAATAACAAACAGAACAAATTAACACAATACAAAACATTTTTATAGCACTAATAAGTACGCTCTCTCATATATATACACTCAACAACTCGTTCTAGGGTATTAGTACCATGTTTCTAATGATTCAGACCCCACAAAGCTAAGGTTGTCGCTAAACCAAAGCTCTGATACCAAATGTAACGACTGTTTGCGCCAAAAATGGTCACAAACCCCAAATATCGTGAAACCACCAGTGTGTGAACACAAATCAGCAGTATATGGTCACAGACCATAGATCTAAGTAAGGTAAAGGATAAAAATGAAGAATAATAAACTTAAAACAGAAAGAAATAGACAGAGACGCGAGACTTAGAGTGGTTCGGCGTATTTCCTACGTCCACTATGAAGTAGTTTTCTTTATTGATCTTTCTTTGATGTTTACAATTGATTTCAGCAAGTTACAGTGAACAACAATGATTTGCAGCAGTGAAATTCGTTGGTAGCAGCAACAATGGAGGTTAGATCTGGATCCAGTAGAGTCTAGGCATTGGAGATTTCAAAGAAGAAGAAGAGCCCCTTTTTTGTTGGCTTTGGGGGTCTATTTATAGGTGTAGGAGGCTGGTATTTCGCTCAGATCTCGGGAGACCCTCTTTGGCACGTGACCAGGCCCGCGCGCCCTAGCCCGTGAAGTTTCGGTCCGATCCGTGATCGATACGAACAGATTTCGTATCGATCAAGATTTCATCCAATGGAGTCGAAATTTGGCGTGGACATTCTTTAGTATGCACATAGTCCTCTGTGGAAATTTCATAGCATTTGGACTTGTAGATTAGGAGATATGATCGATACGAATTGGGATTCTCGATTGCTGTTTGGTTCGACTCGCTCTTGTTTCAACTCGCTTTCGTTTGACTCGGTGACGTGGCGCCAGAATCTTTGGATCACTCTGCCTTTGATGCTATTTTGAGTGAGTCGAAGTGTGCACTAATTGAGAGAGTCGAAGTGTGCATTGATAGAGCGAGTCGAAGCAGGCTTCCCAGATGGATTCGAACGGAGCGAGTCGAAGTACGGCTCGAAGCGGAGCGAGTCGAAGTGGGCATCTGATGGAGGCGAAGCAAGTCGAAGTAGTCACTTCTGATGGTTGCAAAGCGAGTCGACGTAGTCACTTCTGATGGTTGCCAAGCGAGTCGAACTGAGCGAGTCGATGTTGGCTTCTGATGGAGGCGAAGCGGAGCGATTCGACCGGTTGTTGGTTTTCATCCAATCTTGTATTGTTCATAACTTGAGCATACGAACTTGGATTGACTTGAGATTTGGAACGTTGACTCGCATAGCTTAGCTTGTCGTGTCTTGTTGATTGCAGCTAGATCTGGACTCGGAAAAAATTCATCGATATCCATAATGAACCTGTGTATAACCGATTTTCTAGACGAACTGTCTTTGGTCTCTAGTCAAGTTCTTGTTGTCACGGCCTTGCCAAAAGGCAGAATAACAATGACCCACCTTTTTGGACGGTTTAAATCGACAATAAACCACACTTATCAGACTCAAACCATTCAAAAGGGAGGATTATTATGGGGTAAATATGAAAAAGAAGAGAAAAGAAAGAAACAAAACACGGAATCTCACAGCGGAATGACAAAATATAATAATCAAATAAACAGTTCATGAAGCTGTTTTACAAATAACATTTGATTACAGTTTTACAATACAGAATCAGAGTTACTTACAACATAAATAAATAACAATGCAGCGGAACAATATGATGTAGTGGAATAAATATAATAAATAATATAATATACAAATCCCCGTCTTCATCCTCCAGAAGAGCAGTCTTCGATACACTGAAATGTTCAAACTAACCTGAGTGAATTGAAAAGACAAAACACTCGAGTCAAAACTAAAAGATCTTATGTAAGTTAAATCAACAGTAAATAAATATGAGTGTAACGGAGTCGAAGATGTTTACGGGATTTGATATCTCCTATCCAGTGTCAAACGTGAGTGCAATAACTTGAGAGATGTTCGGATTTCCATCTCCTAAGGATCTGTTAGACTATATACTACATAGTACAATACGCTATTATAAAAGTGTTTATAGTAAAGTAAAGTATTAAAATAGCGTTAAGGTGTTACCCATATCCCCCTTAACACATTTTATATATTTCCGTAGTCTATACAGATAATGTAAGCTCCTCCGTAAACTGGAGGTTTACTCAGGGAGCACTCCATAGGTATGGTACAAACCAAACTCGTAAAGGGCACGATAAGGCATGTGACAATGCACGCGAGGCAATGCCCAGGGCAGGATACTACCGTTTTGCAGATCTGGACTGGTGGTAACGCATAGTAGCTACTACTGCCCACCTCAAGACACACTCTGATGCAGCCCAGGATGGTGAAGTGTTAGGTCGCGAGCGACCTAACCATTTCTTGAGTCGTGAACGACTTAACGGGTCGCGAGATAAGGAGCTACGACCTAACTTCGAAGAAGTAATGCGAGCTAACAAAGTCCTAGGTCGTGTACGACCTAAGTCTAAGGTCGCCGAAGAGGGGTGCAAATGACCTAACTCATATGCCGCTTCTTTAGGTCGCGAACGACCTACCGTTTCTTTAGGTCGCGAACGACCTAACTTACATGCCGCTCCTTTAGATCGCGAACGACCTAACTCACGTGCAGTTTCGATTGGTCGCTCCAGTGATAGGTCGCAGGAAGATTGTCATGAAGCTCTGTTCTTAGGTCGCAAGACCTTAGGTCGCTCAGGAGTAGGTCGTGAAGCTTTAGGTCGCGTACAAAGCTTAAGTCGCTGAAGTTTATGCCGCCTGGATTTATTGAATCGCTATCTCTTAAGTCGCCTTATTTTTAGGTCGCAGTTGTTGTTAAGTCGCGTGGGTTGTATTGTTAGGTCGTTGCCGACCTATATGCTGTGTTGTATTGTACTTAATGTTCTTTTCGTTAAGTCGTGTACTGTTTGTTTTAGGTCGTCTGTTTTTAGGTCGCGTCTGTTTTAGGTCGCTGGTTTGTTAGGTCGTGAACGACCTATGTGTTGTACAAATTTCATTTGTGTGAGTTGTAAGCCTATAAATAGGCGGGATGGGTCATTTGTAATAGTTTAGTTGATTTGAATAAAAACTTTTGTTTGTTAGCTTTGTGCTTTCATTAAAATTGGTAATTGAGTGTAATCTCCTATCTCCTCTTTCGGCATTCGAGTGCGCTCGAATCAACGATCGTAGAAGCCAATTCACGGTATCAAGTGCGCTTGATCAACGTTTGAAGAATTGCAGATCTTCTTTCATGGTATCGTGCGCGATCAACGTGACGAAGATAGCTAGAATTCGGTATCTTCGGATCAACGAATTTGGGCCATTTAGTATTCTTCATTCCATCGATTGCTACTTTCACAGAATCATCATTTTGTTATTCCGCTGCTGCATCATTTGGTATCAGAGCTAGACTTAGCCAATCATAGCTAAGCCGAGTCTTGGAGCCAATTTATTCGAAGAGTTTGAGGAGTTAATTGAAGCCGTACATCATTTGGAGAAGTTGGTTGTTCATCGCGTTCATCACAAAGTCGCAACAAGAGCGAAGATTTTGATCCATATCATTTTGGATCGAAAGAAGAAAGGTGTTTGAATTTGGCCGTGGGAGTGTGCGCGCCAAAATTTGAAATTTGGAGTTAGAGCCGAGAATTGAAGTGTGTTTGTGGAGTTTCAAATCATGCCGCCGAGAAGAGCTAATCGCCACCAGAATATTGAAGCTTTGTATAGAAGAGAAGAAGCTGATGAGATGGAACAAAGAATAAACGAAAATTTTAGTGAGAAGCTTAATGAAGGGATTGGTCAATTAGAGAAGATGATGTTAGAGATGAATCAAAATCGGAGAAGGGTTTCACCTGAATCTAACCATGGGGGAAGTAGAGTTTCACCACATTCCAATCGGGAGAGAAGTGTTGATAATGATCATAGAAGTGTGAGTCGAGATTGTTATAGAAATGATGATGATCAAAGACGTGATAGGAATGTGAATGATCGTGAACGAAGGAATGTAGATAGAAGGGATGTTGGTGGAAGACGGGATGGTAGTAGAGATGTTGGTGGTCAGGATCGACATCGATATACATCAGATTTCGAGGAGGAGTTTGATGGTGGTAGTGTTCATGGACGAGGACAAGGAAGGAATCAGTCAGAGTATGATCACAAGTGGGAGTCTGGGATGAAGACTGAAATACCGAAATTCAAAGGAGGTATGCAAGCCGAGGAATTTCTTGATTGGTTAGCTTATGTTGAGGAAATATTTGACTTCAAGGAGGTTCCGGAGGATCGTAAATTGAAGTTGGTTGCTACTAGGTTGAGGGGGAGAGCTATGGCATGGTGGCAGCAAACCAAACTTACTAGAGAGCGGATGGGGAAGTCAAGGATTGTTGTTTGGGAAAAGATGAAGAAATTGATGAAGGCTACTTTCTTACCCTGCAACTACCAATCATTAATGTATCAGAGATTACAAAACCCGAGGCAAGGGACGAAGGCAGTTACTGACTATGCATATGAGTTCTACCAGTTGATTGCTCGAAATGATATTATGGAAACAGAAGAACAATTGACCGCGAGGTTTGTGGGTGGACTTAGAACACAGATTTAGGATATGGTGAACATGTTCAACCCTAGATCTGTGGCAGAAGCACATCAAAAGGCGTTGGCTTGGGAGAAGCAAGGAAGATGTGGGGGAGGTGTGTTTCCAAGTTTTACAGGGCAGAACAAAGGAGCGGGTAGTAGTTCTAATGTTCCTAAGGCATCAAATAAGCCTGTTGTTCATGAAGTGGCTAAGCCAAAGGTCAACACCAATTTCAAATGCTATAATTGTCAAGAAGTGGGTCACAAGAGCAACGAATGTCCGAAACCAAAGACGAGAACTATGATTGCTGAGGCAGAGGAAGATGAGGTAGATGTTGAATGTTCTAATTCACTATATGATGAGGAGGAAGAAAATGTGTTGGGAGATGAAGGGTATTCATTGATGATGAAGAGGTCGTGTTTAACACCAAAACAGGAGGAGGAAACTAGCTGGTTGAGGAGTAACATCTTTCAATCAACATGTACTATCTTGGGAAGGGTTTGCAAGTTTGTCATCGATGCGGGAAGCTGTGATAATATTATCTCTGCAGAAGCTGTGAAGAAGTTATCATTGAAGACAGAGAAGCATTTGAAACCTTACAAGTTAGCTTGGTTGAGGAAAGGTGGGGAGGTGAAAGTTGGAAGAAGGGCTTGTGTTAATTTTTCAATTGGGAAGAAATACAAGGATGAAATTTAGTGTGACGTCGTGGACATGGATGTATGCCATCTGTTGTTGGGAAGACCGTGGCAGTATGATAGGGCTGTGCAACATGATGGACGTGCTAACAGTTATAGTTTCATGTTTGAGGGTACAAAGATTACTTTAATTCCTAAGAAGCGACAACAAGAAGAAAGCAAGTTGGAGGAGATTGAAGAACTTAAAACTTTGCTATCTTTGAAGGAGTTTGTTAAGGAGGTAGAAGAGGAGCCTGAAGTATTCTTGTTGATTGGACGTGAGAGTCATGAAGTGGTTGAGATTCCCTAAGAAGTAAAGCCAGTGCTGGGAGAGTTTGACGATGTATTTCCTGAGGAGCTACCAACGGAGTTACCGCCGTTGAGAGACATTCAACATCAAATTGATCTTGTTCCAGGAGCTGTGTTACCTCATAGACCACACTACAGAATGAGTCCAAAAGAACACGAGGAGTTGAGAAGGCAAGTGGAAGAGTTGCTTGAACAGGGGCGTGTACAGGAAAGTTTAAGTCCTAGTGCGATGCCAGCTTTGTTAGTACCAAAGAAGGATAGAACATGGAGGATGTGCACTGATAGTCGAGCACTGAATAAGATTACAGTGAGATACAGATTTCTGATGCCGAGACTTGATGATTTGTTGGATCAGTTGAGCGGGGCTACTATCTTTTCGAAGATTGATTTGAAAAGCGGTTATCATAAAATTTGAATCAGACCAGGGGATGAATGGAAAACAGCGTTCAAGACACGTGAAGGGTTGTACGAATGGCTAGTTATGCCGTTTGGTCTTTCGATTGCACCGAGTACATTTATACGGGTGATGAATCAAATTTTTAGACCATTCATTGGGAAGTTCATAGTGGTGTATTTTGATGATATACTGATATATAGTAGAAGTCTAGAAGAACACTTGCAACATCTGAGAGAAGTGTTGATGGTACTGCAACAAGAACAATTTTATGCTGCAACGAGAAATGCGTGTTCATGACGCATAGTGTTTTATTTTTGGGGTATGTTATATCGGGAGGAGGTATACAGGTGGATCAGAATAAAGTTGAAGCAATAAGAAATTGGCCACAACCCAGGATGATAACAGAAGTTAGAAGCTTTCATGGTTTGGCGTCATTCTACCGAAGGTTCATTCCGCACTTCAGTAGCGTGATGGCACCAGTGACTGATTGTATGAAGGGGAAACAATTTTTATGGTCAGAGGAAGCAGGGGTTGCTTTTGAGCGAATCAAGGAACTGTTGACGTCAGCACCAATTCTAGTATTACCAGATTTTCAGTTGTTGTTTGAGTTACATACTGATGCATCTAAAGTGGGAATTGGAGGGGTGTTGAGTCAGAAAGGACGTCCTATTGCATATTTCAGTGAGAAGCTATCGGGAGCAAAGATGAGATATAATACATATGATGTCGAATTTTATGCTATTGTGCAAGCTGTGAAACATTGGAGGCATTACTTGTTTCATAAAGAATTTGTTTTATATACTGATCATGAGGCGTTGAAGCATATGGAGGGACAGGACAAGATTGCAGCAAGGCATGCTTCGTGGATTGCGTACTTACAACAATTTACATTTGTGGTGAAGCATAAATCAGGAATTACGAATAGAGTGGCGGATGCATTGAGTCGAAGGAATCATTTGTTGACTACAATGAAGGTGGAAGTAACGAGGTTTGATGTGTTGCCAGAAATGTTTGTTGATCATCCTTACTTTGCGAAGTGTGTAGATAAAGTCAAGGAGGGAAAGACGGATGAGTTTGTATTGGTGGATGGTTTTCTTTTTAAGGGAAATCGATTGTGCATAACAGAGTGCAGCTTACGTATGAAGATTGTAAAGGAGTTGCATGAGGAAGGTCATGTGGGCCGAGATCGTACTTTGCAATTGATTTCTCAATCTTATTATTGGCCTTCGTTGAAACGGGAAGTTGGGAGGTTTGTGGAGAGATGTCATATTTGCCAAGTTTCCAAGGAAACAGCGACAAATGCGGGATTGTATATGCCATTACCCATGCCGATTAGACCATGGGTTGATATTAGTATGGATTTTGTTTTGGGATTACCGAGAACTCAAAGGGGGAATGATTCGATATATGTTGTAGTGGACAGGTTTTCGAAGATGGCACATTTCATCGCTTGTAAGAAGACAGCTGATGCCGTCCGTGTTGCCGAGTTATTCTTTAAAGAAGTGTATCGCTTACATGGTTTACCAGAATCCATTGTTTCTGATCGGGATACTAGATTTCTAAGTCATTTTTGGCTGAGTTTGTGGAAGATGGTGGGAACAAAGCTAAATTTCAGTAGTGCTTACCATCCGCAGTCTGTTGGACAGACCGAAGTTGTTAACAGATCTCTGGGAAATTTATTGCTGTGCCTGGTGAAGGATAACCTGAAGAGTAGGGATATGAAGTTATGCCAAGCAGAGTTTGCTCACAATCATGCTATAAACCGTAGTACGAGTTTCAGTCCATTTCAGATAGTGTATTCAAGTTTACCAAAGGGGCATTTGGATTTGACGATAGTACCACAACCGAAGGAAACCGTTAAACGGGTTGTTGATTTTGTTGATGGATTGGCAGAATGTCATAAAATCGTTCAGGAATGATTGGAGAAAGCAAATGAAAAGTATAAACGAGCTGCGGATTTGAAACGAAGAAGCGTTGAATTTAATGAAGGAGATTTAGTATAGGTTGTACTAACGAAGGATCGTTTTCTAGTGGGAACATACAATAAGCTTAAAGCTCGAAAGATTGGTCCTGTAACGATCGTGAAACGGATCAATGAAAACGCTTATAGGTTGAAGCTGCCGGAGGATATATACACTTCTGACGTGTTTAATGTTAAACATCTTATACCATATCATGGAGATGAGCTTGTTGTGGAAAAGGAAGGCGCAAATTCGAGGACGAATTTTTTTCAACCAGGGAGGATGATGCAGCCCAGGATGGTGAAGTGTTAGGTCGCGAGCGACCTAACCATTTCTTGAGTCGTGAACGACTTAACGGGTCGCGAGATAAGGAGCTATGACCTAACTTCGAAGAAGTAATGCGAGCTAACAAAGTCCTAGGTCGTGTACGACCTAAGTCTAAGGTCGCCGAAGAGGGGTGCAAACGACTTAACTCATATGCCGCTTCTTTAGGTCGCGAACGACCTACCGCTTCTTTAGGTCGCGAACGACCTACCGTTTCTTTAGGTCGCGAACGACCTAACTTACATGCCGCTCCTTTAGGTCGCGAACGACCTAACTTACATGCCGCTCCTTTAGGTCGCGAACGACCTAACTCACGTGCAGTTTCGATAGGTCGCTCCAGTGATAGTTCGTAGGAAGATTGTCATGAAGCTCTGTTCTTAGGTCGCAAGACCTTATGTCGCACAGGAGTAGGTCGCGAAGCTTTAGGTCGCGTACAAAGCTTAAGTCGCTGAAGTTTATGCCGCCTGGATTTATTGAATCGCTATCTCTTAAGTCGCCTTATTTTTAGGTCGCAGTTGCTGTTAAGTCGCGTGGGTTGTATTGTTAGGTCACTGCCGACCTATGTGCTGTGTTGTATTGTACTTAATGTTCTTTTCATTAAGTCGTGTACTGTTTGTTTTAGGTCGTCTGTTTTTAGGTCGCGTCTGTTTTAGGTCGTTGGTTTGTTAGGTCGTGAACGACCTATGTGTTGTACAAATTTCATTTGTGTGAGTTGTAAGCCTATAAATAGGCGGGATGGGTCATTTGTAATAGTTTAGTTGATTTGAATAAAAACTTTTGTTTGTTAGCTTTGTGCTTTCATTAAAATTGGTAGTTGAGTGTAATCTCCTATCTCCTCTTTCGGCATTCGAGTGGACTCGAATCAACGATCGTAGAAGCCAATTCACGGTATCAAGTGCGCTTGATCAACGTCTGAAGAATTGCAGATCTTCTTTCATGGTATCGTGCGCGATCAACGTGACGAAGATAGCTAGAATTTGATATCTTCGGATCAACGAATTTGGGCCATTCAGTATTCTTCATTTCATTGATTGCTACTTTCACAGAATCATCATTTTGTTATTCCACTGCTGCATCACACTCCCATAATCAAAATCGAGGGGTGGCCACCAAATCAATCACAAAGTTATAATATGGTATCGAAGAAATGTGCCCGATAGGAAGACCGACCTCACTTGACCCAGCATGGCTCCTATTTTAGCCACATCAAGCTAACTCGCGGGAGTTAGGGCTACGTTAATACCTCATACAGAGTCGTTTGCCAAATCATCATACTTCATTCTGGAATCTCCACCATGTAAATAGTTGTTAAAGTGGTTTTTGGTATTGGCAGAGAGTATGACAATATTTGATCCCGATCTCTTTAACAACCAAATGCTTATTTCACACTGGATGGTTCTTTTATATTTCCAAATCCGATTCATAATTGATATCAAAATATCATATTCTCAAAACCATATCACTTTCGGAATCATATTTACTTTCGAAATCACATTCACTTTTGAAATTATCGATAAGATAGGTTAATTAAATCCTCATTTCAAATCACCATATTTACTCAAATATGTCATTTCATTAGCAAATATCATTTCAAAACCCAACTTAAGTAATAACATCATTTACCATATTCACTTTAAAATCAAGGATTTAAATATAAACACTTCCACTTTACATAGTTTGAAATTTAGAAAATAGTTTAGATAGTTATAAATAGTTTAAATAGTTTAGCATAGTTTAAAATAAATTTTTAAATAGTTAAAATACTCTAAAATAGTTTAAAAAAATTAAAAAAATAGTTTAAATGGATATAAAATAGTTTAAATTGATTTAAAATAGATTAAATAGATTTAAAATAGATTAAAATGGGTTAACTAGTTTAAAATAGGTTAAAATAGATTAGATTAGATTAGATTAAATAGATTAAAATAAATTAAAATAGTTCAAATTGATTAAAATAGTTTAAAGTAGTTTAAAATAGATTAACTTAGTTTAATAGTTTGAAAACCTTAATAATCAGGATTTAAAAATAATATAATTTAAAAAGTTTATATTAAAATAATAAATTTGAAATTAGTATCAAATTAAACTATTTTTTTCATTTCAACACATCTGGACCATATTCAGTTTCCAAATCAACAAACCTAATTTAAATCTTTCAATTTAGATTCTCAATAAACCATTTAATCAATATCGATTTCAAATCCATATTCGAAAAATAAATTCAAACTATTTCAAATTTAGTGGATTTCAAAGTTACATTTTCAAATGTTTTCATTATCTCAATTCCGATAAATTTCATTTATACTACAAATTCAACTTTAATAAATTTCTTTAAACAATTCATTTAAACAAATTCTAATTTCAACAATAAAAGTTTGGATTTTCGAAAATAATTCAGTATATATAAATCCAAATTTTATTTCAAAATATCATTTAACTGAATTTAAGTTTTAAGTATTTAAAATCATTAAATTTAACCAATCCGGAACCAGTCTTAGAATTCGTCCAAACCAGTTCCATAATGTTCGAAATTTCGACATGATCGCAGCGGAACAAACCGCGCGTGAATCCGACCTCGTACGCAAAAGTTATTAACATTAGAACATTAAACGATTTAAATTAGAATTAAATAAATAATAAAGCAATACAGTACACGTCACCTACGATTTGAACGAAACCCTAGCAGCACCCAAAATTGCGTTCGAACCATGCACCATCAGGCCGCCGCCTATGCAACCTCGTCTACCGTCGATAGAGATGCCACCGCCCCCACCAGAGGCCACCGCGACCTTCACCCATCCCCTCGACCATCATCGTTCGCTGCCATCAACGATCGTCGCTTCAAGAAATTTGCAGCCGTCGTCTAAAACACAACCCTAATCGAATTATGGTCGATGATCCAGCCACTGACAAGCACAATAAACTACTCCGATGAACTCCACGCGTCACTCTCCACACATCCATACCCTCGGTTCGACGATCCATCGTCGTTGATCAAACCCCAATGAACGGCCGAGAATTTTACATCAAATTCTAGACACACGGAGACCCAAATAGAAAAACGAACTGCAGATTTAGCTTGCGCTCTTCGAGAGCTTCGAAACAATATAAAATATGATAGGGTTTGGAGAGTTTGAATTTTGAAATTGGTTTTGAAATTGGATTTAAGGTTTGGATCTGCAGCCATTGGAAAGAAGAAGAAGCAAAAAGGTGGAATAGAAAGATATGTACAGAGATAAGAAAAAGGCTGCTAGAGTTTCAAAAAAATCTATTTATATGGACATGGTCCGATAAGAAAGAATGAACGCATCTAATTGGTTCGAAACGACAATAACGACCCGAAAAACCCGTTCCGTCTCCGAAACGAAAGTAGGTCATCCAATATATCAAAATAGATGTTTTCGATATTTTTAAACTCAATGGAGTGGGTTTCAAGTCCTAATTCCATCGTGTGAAGAAGTTAGCTTTTAAAATCAGCCTATTTCAATTGAATTCAATTAAATTGATTTCTGCACGTTTCGAGCCCGTACGATCAAACGACAAGTCTGATCGCTACGAAACTTGAAATCCTGCAATAATTCACCTTTATGGATCCGATGAAACTAGTTCATCAAAATCCGAGACAGTGGCTAAAATGGCTATTTTCACGTTAATTAAATAAATTATTACTAAATTGATTTTTTCACTTTTCAAATTCAAATTTTATAACTAACAAATTTTATCATTTTTGATTACCTATAAACTTATAATCTTTAAAGATAAACTTCCATGTCAAAACCAATGTTGAATATTGCACTAATGACGGTGTTCAATTTCAATTGCAGTAAATCCATTAATTATAATTTAAATTCCAATAAATTGATTTAATTTGATTTCACTCTTTTTATTCAATCAATCATTACTTTAGGGACATAGTTAACATTGGTTTACATCTTATTACATAAATATTCTACAGTTACCATTTTTTAATTTATATTAACTGCAATAATTAACTGCATTAATTTCAGTTGATTTCCAAATCAATTTCAATGGATAAATAACTGAAATGGTAATTAAACAAATTATTATACTTACAATTACAAACCCATTCCTATGTTTATTGTTAACAACAAACTAATAAATTCACATACTGATTAATTATTCTATATTGACCAATTTCAATTAATTACATATTATTTAACCAATTAATATAACGTTTAATTTATTTTCTTATTTACAATTTATAACCAATTATAACTTTTCAATCATTTCAATTAATTGGAATTACATTGATAGTTAGCAATCATCTAAAATTAATATTATTATATTTCATTCTAGTAATTCTTCTCCTTAATAAATCTTAAATTTTCAATTTTTCACAATATTAAATTCCTAAATTTATTTAATTAATTAAAGGGAACATTTGCCATACATCCTTAATAAATTTCATCCTTATTTTTAAACGCAGCCTATTTTTTTCCCAAACTACCCTTAAATATCATCCTAAAACCCTGAACCCACGTTTTTTTTATCGTTCGACATTTATTCCAATTGAAATCACATTTTCTTCAACAAAATATGAGAAATCTACAAAATCGAACAACAAAACAACCAAAATCAAATCAAAATTTGACGTTTTCATAATCAAACAAGGCAAAATGGGAAGATCGGAGGTGATATATCTCAATTTCAATAATAGTCGATTTATATTACACCTTTTTCAATCGATGTATCTTAGGGTTTTTGCAAGTGATTTATATATTTTCGAGTTAGCCGTGCATGTAATCGATCTTTTTTATGGTAATACAGAGAAAATTGAGAATGCAGATGATAAACTGCAAAACTTCCTCTAATTACTGCAATTTTTGTTAAAAATTGTTCAAAAACCTGTTTGCTCTCTTCAAATTTCAAAGCAGATGTTATTAATGTGTTTTTTGCAAATTTTTAAGCAATATATTCGATCAATGTCAGTATTTGCCTGCAATTTTTCATAATAATTACACATCTAATAGTAAATATCATACTAATGTCAATTAGTCACAATTATTGCAGACAAATATGCAACAGTGTTGAAATTTTTTGACTATCTCTGCAACATTTATGTATAAACGAAATTAAGTAACCATTACTGACAATATCACATATGGCTGCAATAATTCACTTTAATTGCTTACTTTTCAGTAATAAAGCAGTTAAACGGAATAAACTTACTTTTATGTGTAATTTTTTGAATAGTTTAATGTTAATTACTCATAGTTATTGCAGACAGATATGCAACTATACTGAGCAATGTTGAAATATTTGCAACATTTATGTATGAACAAAAATAAACATTACTGATAATATCACATATGGTTGCAACAATTCAGTTTAATTGCTTACATTTCAGCAATAATTAAATTAAACAGAGTAATCTCATTTTTATATGCTACTGTTTGAATAGTTTCATTGAAATACCAATCTATTTCGAAAAAAGTGAAGAAAAATCTAATAATATTTATAATTACAAATGCCATATTTTAAAGTTTACAATTATTCAAATTGTTGCTGAAAAATAAGCAATTAATTTTTAAAACTGCTGACATATATGCAACTACAACATATACAAGAAATGTTTTGTATAAGTTAACAGTTTTTTCAATAGTTTCATTGGATTACCAATCTATTTTGAATAAGTGAAGAAAATTCTAGAAATATGCATGATTAGAAAAAATAAAATTTCGATATTGTAGTTATTTAAATAATTGTTGAAAAATAAGCAATTATTTTTTAAAACTGTTAAAATATATGCAACAATTCCACATAAATGAAAATTTGCATATACCTTAAAATTTGCTGAACAGAATGCAATTATTTAAGATAATTGCATACATTTCTGTTTTTTCTGCATATTCATTATAACAGCAAGTATTTAACATCACATATCGTATTATTAGATTGTTCGTATTTACTTAATAATTTTTAATGTACTTTTACAGAAAAACAAAAAAGAAGAAATAAAAGAAGGAAAACAAAGTAATTCTGGAAACACATCACTTATTCCCGTTGAAGAACAATCAGGATCAAATATTCTACAGAAAAAAAGAAAAACAATCAGTGAAGAGAAAATTACTTCAAGGGAAGACAACTACAGAAATAAGTTAAGGCCTTTCATCGATGTCCTTAGCAGGATTAAGAAGGAAGAATTGCCGACAGTATCACATATAAAATATCTTCAAAATTTACGTTTCTACAAATTCATTCATATGATCTATGTTGGAATTATACCAGCAAAAAAACACAAAAAACTCAACAACTATAGACATAATCATCAAAGCCTACAAAAAGAACTTGAACTGCTTTCAATTTGGAGATATGTTACTAACATTCACAGAGAATGATATAAGCCAATTATTATCAATTCCTACAGATGGTCGGCAAATCAAAACTCTTGGCTATATGAAAAAAGAGGGCAAAAGAAATGTTGAGTTTACATCATTCATCAACAGACACTTTGAAGGAGAGACAAGTGTCAATAAAAAACATAGAAAGGGAGTTGTTTACAACAATAAAAGGAACATCAAAAGAAGAAAAAGCAGATACGACAAAGCTTTTGCAACTGCATTTGGTTGCAACATTCTTAATATCAAATCCAAACTCAACTGTATCTTGGAATATGATTCCATATTGTGTTTGTGAAGATAAAATGCAGCAGATATCGTGGCCAAAAACGATTCACAAACATTTGATAAATCAAATTGAAAAATATATTGACACACTAAGGAAAATAAATGCTTGCATTACATTATTACTGGTATTAAATTTTTGATTAATTAGATAAATATCCTATTAATTAATAATTTATTCTAATACTAATTGTTTTTTTTGCAGTGATGGATCTATGAGAAAACACAAATTTTGAAATCTGCTAAATTGCAATACAACAGCTCATATCCCTTGGTTGGCAAATGGGATATATCAAAACTCAAGCCAATAATGTTAATGACCATAGAGTACAACTTAGTAAGTATAATTGCAATATAATTTGCAGAATTGTTAAGTTACAGTACAAAAATAGCCAGTACTCTATTTCTTGCAAACTTATCTGCAACAATTAACAATAGTTGCAGATATATCTGCAGTTATTTGCAGCAGTTGAGCATTTTAGGTGCAATTATTCACTACAGATGCTGACTTATCTACAATTATTATAAACAATTGCATATTTATCTGCAGTTAAAAATAGGAAAACTGAACATAGGGCTACAAATATTTACAATAATTGAAGATATATCTACAATGTTGAATAATACTTGCAAATTTTTCTGCCATTATTAAAAATATTTATGGACATACATGCCAATCATAATTAAAATTATATACATTTTTCCAGTTATTCACAATTCTTACATAATTATATTCAAATATTCTAAAGCTTCAATTTTGATTCAATTCTTTATTTCAGGATTTTTAAGGAGAAGAACTAAAATTTCTGAAAGATGCAGTTGAAAAAGATGAAGAATATGAAGCATTGTACAAGAAAAGAGAAGAAAAATACAAAGAAATAATAAGAAAACTTGAATTGGACAACCGAAAACTTCAAGCCGAAAAACGCTGCTAAGAAAGCAATTGAGACAATATGTGGAAACATCATCATCCATACAATCTGAGAATGTAGAGCTACCAATAAAAGAAATAAGTGGTAGCAAACTAAACTCCACAGATGAAAATGAAACTGAAGAAAGTGAAGATAATGAAACAGAAGAGAATATTTCATTTGGTAATACTTTCAATAGTATATTGTTTTCAACATGAATGAAAAAATTTAAAATATTTAATGATACATTTGCAAATATTCTTACTATATGACAAAAGCATTGTTAAAGAATAAATGTAGATATTATTGCAATAATTATTAAAAAGTGCAGCATATTCTTCATTTTTTACATAATACCTTGTAACATAAAACATAAAATCCATAATTATTTCAAAAATACTAAAGACTTGAATTGCAAACATATATTTCAGCTCAAAGGACAGAAGAAAAGGAAAATCAAACTGATGTTCAAACTGAAGACAAAACTATTGAAGATGAATGTCATCTTCTGGAGAAAGATAAAGATGAAGAAAAAGAAGAACAAAAAAGAAAAGATGTTGACAATAAGGAAAAAAGAAATTTCGAAGAAAAAAAAAGGTCCAGATGATGATGAACAAACAAAAACAGTTGAGGAAGATAAAGCAATTGAACAAAATCCTTCATTTGGTAATGCTTTGAATAATTATAGTTTTTCAACAAGATTGCAAAAATTAAACAAATTTGTTGATATATCCGCAAATATTCTTATTATATCAAAAATATGTAGTTGAAGAATAATTGCAGATATTAATGCAACAACTGTTATAAAGTGCAGCATATTCTACATTCTTTCATAATTATTCACAAAATTACAAATAAAATTCATTATCATTTCAGAAACAGTAAATATTTCAATTGAAAATATATCTTTTAGCTCAAAGCACTGAGGAAATAGAAAATCAAACTAATACTGCATATTAAAACAAAAATATTAAACAACAATGCAGACTTACGAAAGTTGAAAAACCTTAAGACAATCAAATCACAAAAATTGTATTTCGAAAACCAATCATGAAATATTCACCAACATTCAAATTAATTTCAGGTGAATGCATTCAAAATTATCCACAGCTACATGGCAAACAAACATAAGATGAAATATCTAGTTCTGCAGAAAAAAAAAACTGAAGAAAGCAAAGAGAAAACATTGGAAATTGAAAAGCAAAAAAAAGGTATAAATCAGCTGGAGAAGTGGATTTCCAAACTGAAAAGAAATCAAAAAAGGCAAAATAGCAAGTAGAAATCCTACCAATAATAGTTGAAGAATACGAATCTGAACCTAGATCATTTGAATTATCTACCACTACAAAGATAAATGTCAGAAAAAGATCAAATGTGCGAAGTCTATCTGAAGAAAAATTCAAGCTGCTTGAGGACTTCTTTAATAACTCCGACCTTAGGTAAAACGAAGTCCTAACTGTGTATAATTCTTTAAATAGCCAAGTATACCAATAATTGCTCAAATAAAAGTAATTATTTATATTTGCTATTGACATATCGGCAAATATTTAAAAAATGCAAACATTTAGTAATATTGATCATTATATCACAGCAAAAGTGCATACCTGAATGGAGATGATGACATCATTATAACTGGAACAACACTTGGTGAACTAATTATAGGAAGATTTCTTGAAGGCCAGGTAGAACTTTACTCAACAAATCCATTTATTTGCAAATTTATTAGCAACATTTCATTGGACTTGTTGTTTTATCTGCAAAAATCCATTTATCTGCAACAATTCCATTTATCTGCATATTTATCAGCAAAATTTCGTTAAACTTATTGTTTTGTCAGCAATATTCCATTTATCTGAAACAATTACATTTATCTGCAGATTTTTCAGCAACATTTCATCAAACCTGTTATTTTTTATGCAAAATTCAATGAACTTATTATTTTTTTCTGCAAAACATATTATAGCCTTTTATCAACAAATATACTATCACTATTTCCTTATAATAATTTTTGTAGATCATTGACTGGTATTCACATGAATTGCATAAAGTTCATGCAGAAAACTTGCACTTTAAAGTTTACGCTGATGTAAGTCTTATAATCTTTTAGTGAAGAATATGTTTAAATATTCATAAATTCAATTTGCTAATATATTCTCCTACAGACATTTCTACTGAGCAATTCAAAGAATGTAACACAAGCACTAATTGATAATGTAGTAGCTAAAAATTTTGAAAACTGCAATAAAATGTTCTTCCCTATCCACCAAAAATCACATTTTACACTCTTGGAGTTTATTAAAGAAGATAGAATATGGATTCACTATGATTCCATAAAACCACGGCATGAAGGAGAACATCAGAAGGCAGCAAGAAAGCTGGTATGTAAATTAAAAAATGAATAAATCAGAGGAAAATAAACTGTTTCACAAAATCTTTGTTTTTCTTTACAAAGAGTTTATATCACAGCCTTACTAAAGAAATTGGAAAAAGTAGAGCATAAACCATCAAACCAAATCACTTTTGCTAACAGCCCACAATAACGTTCTGATTCGAAAGTACACAACAACAAAAATACAAATATTTCCATATCATAGAACATTTATTCTAACAGTTTCGTAATATTTGTCAATCATTGCAGAGTTGAATGTGGCGTGTTTGTAATGAACATTATGAAAGATAGAAGTGAAGGCAAAGAAATCTATAATGATGACCCTCAATTCACATATGAAGCTATGGATTTACAAAGAGCTGAATTGGCACATTAAATTCTTTCTTGCAAACCTTATAGTTAGAGCTTAGAAGAAAGCTTGACACAAAGTTTTTACTTTCTGAAGCAAACCAAAATATTTGATGTATCAAACTGTAATGTTTTCTCTAAGAATTCTGAAATGTATATACATATTTTTCTAAACTTATGTAGTTGGAAGACAATATTACTGTGTTGACACAATATTAGAGTTCATTATCAAAAAATTTATATATAAATTTCTTACAATTGAAATTAGTTACCAAAATACTAAAGCAAATCACAGCTATTCATAATAATTGCTGAAATGTCAGCAATAAAAGCATATATCTACAGATATCTCCACAAATATTTAGTTATTCCAAATTCTTGCACCAAATAATTGCAGAAATGTCGGCACAAAAAATAAATAATTGCAGATACCTCCACATTTATTAACAAAAATTGCACATACTTATGGATATACCATATTTATTTTGTGCCAAACAATGATACAAATATCATCTTCATATAACAAGCAATATTCACAAAAGAGGTATAAACAGTAAACAAAAATTCAGAAAAACTGCAGAAATATGTGCAATTAATCGTAATAATTGCAGAAAACACTACAATAATGATTAATAGAAGCATACCATGAATAATAGATTACAAACATTAAACATGCAACCTAAGTACAGGGAAAATACCATTAAAATGAATAACAAAAACATAAACTCAACTCCATACATTTTAACTTTCCCAAAGAAAAAAAAACTACATGTGTTTCAATGAACAAGTCCTTTTATTATGACCCAACTTCTTGCATATACTATATCTAATAGTCTTTGAAATTTCACCAGCAGATTTTATCCTCTTAGATGATGATGGTCGACCAGGCATTCTTCTACCTTTAGGAGGTGCTACAACAACATCTTCTTTCACAAAGTTTACAATAGGATTGATTGGATGAGAATACGCCGATCGAAAATAAACAACTTTGAAATGATCTTCAATGTAATCATAAACATTTAACTTTCCACAATTCAAAATACATCTAACAGCATGAGCACAAGGAAAACCATATATTTGCCACAAATTACAAGAACAAATCCGATTATTTAAATCAACAGATTGACGAACAGGAGAATGAACTTCAAACACATGTTCACTTGATTTTATAATAAACCACGAAGCTCCTTCCAAATGAAGACTTTACAACAGATTTTCATTCACTGGACATACAACACTATTCCAACTATTAGCAAGTTCTCGACGATCAGAAATTAGCTTCATTAACTTAACTCTAATGCTATCCAAGCATGCAGTGATTGGTAAATGTCTTTCTTCCAAAATCCATTTATTGAAACTCTCTGAACAATTTGATGACATTTCACCAAAACGACAAGTAGGGAAAAAAACATTAGTAAACTTCTCAAAGGGAATTCCATTCAAAAAGTTTGCCACAGTAGAACCACCAACATCTTTAAAATTCTTCAATGCAACATTGAAATCATCCAAATTAGAAGCATATGCAACACGTCCAAACAAATCTATCAACCATTTCTTTTTTGATTTGAAAATTTCAAATTTTAAAGCAACTTTTAAATTATTGTTTAAATGATAAAAACATGAATGATGAACTGAATTTGGAAACACTTTGGGAATAGCAACAAGAATACTAGGATGACGGTCAGAAATGAAAACAAAATTTCTACTATCATCTTTCAAAAAATCTTTAAGCTGTTCACAATACCAAATCCAATTATTTTCATCTTCACCAGACACAATTGCAACTGCTATAGGAAAAAAAACCTGATAAAACAACAAATATATAAATAACTGAACAAATTGCATAATACTATGCACTTATATTGAAAAAGTGCAGACAAAACTGCAACTATTACAATATATTACTGCAGAACAATTTCTCACTATATCAAAAACATTGCAGACTTTTCAGCAATTTTTTATGTAAAATTGCTTCGGTTTATACAATGTTTTCTGTTAGTAAGATATTTTTTCTTCTTAGTAAATGCTGATATTGCAGCAACAAATAATAACTATTGTAGATATTGATGCAATTATATATTAAACTACAAACAAACAACATACCTTCATTGCCATTTTTACCAGTAGCAGCCATCAAACAACCTTGAGCTCTACCCTTCATAAAAGTAGCATCAACAAATATTAAAGGCCGACAAAATTGAAAACCATGTGCACAAGCTTCAAAACCAATAAAACCCTCTCAAATTGACGAGTATCAGGATTACACTCCAAAACTACTTTACTACTAGGATTAGTTTCGAGTACAGCATCACAAAAAGACTTCAAATGGTGATAAGACATCATATCACTTCCATGTAAATCTTCTAAAGCCAATCTCTTCCCACTATAAGCAAAATAATACTTTAAAATGATATTATACTCAGTTTGAAATAGGTTAATAATGTCCTTTGTCTTCATTAACGGATTAGCTTGAATATGATCATAAACCAACAACTTAATCATATTACTTGAAATAGGAGGATCATTAATATCATGAATTCCAGCACCACAAGTATGTTCAGGATGAAATCTCTTTATAACAAAATAGCCAGGAAGATTAAACTTGACAGAAGCATGAATCCTGAAAGTACATTTTGTTCGGGAACAAACAGCCATAACTCTTTCCTTATCATTCTTAACCAAATCAAGCTTGTACCTAGTCTTAATACTATATATCATCAAATTGAGCCAAAATTTAGTAACACCACCTGGAAATTGTTGACCAACACCCGTAAAAACAGATTGATTGGAATCATTTCTCAATAACTGCCTGAATTGAATATTAAAATCGCCGGTACTAACAAATGAGGAATCACTACTACAAGAAACTGCATCTGACCTAATATTGGTTGCTGAAAAACTAGTAGGAACAACATCAACAAAAATAACAAAGTAATCCTCACAGTTATGAGTAGCCAACAACAAAATAGATTGAAGATCAAAATTAGTTTCAATATTCCTTCTCAATCCATCTCTAACATAGTATAATTCAAATGACAATGAACTCAATTCTATCCATTTACCACAAATAGCACTTCTCAACATAACAACCGAACTATCAAATTGAGGACGTAACGAAAAGCTATCATATCCAAACTTCAACAGCACAAACACTCCAGCATCACCATGAACACTTTAATTTAAAAACAAAACAGAATTACAATTACAAAAAAATAAAAAAATAAAAACAGGATATACATGTTATATGCTGATATGTAAGCAATAATTTAAAAAAATTGCATATAAATCAGCACATAATAATAATATGCTAATATTAAGCAATATTATTTGCTGATATGTAAGCAATAATTGTAAAAAAATTGCAGATAAATCAGCAACTATTAGTAGTTTGCGTACCATTTTCACCATACATTTTCAAATTATTTGCGGACAAGTCTGTAAAATATCTACAATAATTCCAAACAAATTTGAACTTAATCAAAGCTAACAAAATATATCATCGAACAGTACCCTATACACATGCATTAATTTTTCAGCTAAAATAAACAATAGAATACTTGTAATCTCCATTTACTTTAAAAAAAACGAAACAAAAATAACAACATTATCAACCAATATCGCAATATCAATTAAAAACAAACAAAACCGACTACAAATCCAAACAATATTTTACTTGGAAGAAGATAAAGCCATGAATCCGAAATAATATCTTAAAACATTAATCAAACTGAATCAAAATTAAAAAATTGCAACCGAAATCATGACCACCATTAAAATTAGCGCGATGGGTAAACAGGAGTATTTATGGAATAAATTTAGCCGCAAATAAAATAGGGATTGGAAATATAAGTTTTCAAACGGGAGGAGTTTACGTGGACTAAGTTTAATTAAAAGGACGTGGGCCTAATTTTCACTTAATTAAATTTAATTATAAAAAATTACGGGTCGTTACAACTCTTCACTTCAATAATTTTGAGATCTTTTCTAACATATATCAGAATATTCCTAAAGAGGTTTCGGGTGTCTTAAACCCATACATATGAGTTTGGAAAGGTATTTTAAGTTACTTTTGGAAACATTTCCTCAATGATAATTACTTCGGGGATGCGGAATAAGACAATAGATCTTAAGTAGTGCACTTTCTGTGTTGGTATCGAGCAAAGTAGAGTACGTCCTTACTTAGTGATGGGATGCCGGCCGCAATAGGATAAGGTATCCTAGGATCTAATCCAAATCGAGTGTGTGGTTTAGATTCATGATTGAATATTTAGATAAATCTTGGTTTTGGTTGAAAGAAGTTTATTTTACAATTTCTATTACAAACCTGTTTAATTTAATATTTTGAAGTCTTCCTTGAATATTACTTTGATCTTTGGATTGGTATAATCTCCAAATAAGTAATTTATAATGAAAACATAATATGAAAACCCTATTAATACAAACAATTATGGCATGACTTGAAAACTAGCTTAAATAGCTATCTCACTGGGTTTGTGCTGCTCATGATGCTACACTTAAACATTTCAGGTTTAGATGGTTAGTGGTTAGATGGATGCATTGAAGTGAAGACTTATATTATGTATATTATCTCTTTTATGTACTCATAAGTATAAGAATGTAACGGTTAGAATCTTGAATCTTATGTAATCATGTTATATGATGATGTAAATGTATAATTACTCTTCCGCTAAAAATCATACACTCTGAATGATTTTATATTCTGACATACCTTTGTTAATTTGTGATATTATTCTATTAGCACCATCTATTAGATGTAACATCGTCGCCTCTGGATATGTAACGGCCCGGATTTTCCATCGTTTGCTTTTGAATATTTAAATGGTTTTAAATGTTGGATTTGGAATATAACTTGACTTTTGAATATAAAGATTTTGGTTGGAATGATAGTATGAATTTAAATTTCAAATATAGCGAATTATCGTAATACGGAAATGGTGAATAATTGAAATTTGAATTGAATATGAATCGAAACGATTTCTAATGTTGATATAAATTCTATTTAAATTAGAAATGAGTTAGTAAGTTTTTAAAACTGGAATTTCAAGAGATTTCGCCAAATTATGAAATTGTCGATTTAATCGACGCGTTAAAATAGCGATCCAAGGCACAGTCTCGGTATTCGATGAAACCAGTTCCATTGGATCCATAATAGTGTATTATTTTTGGGTTTCAATTTCCGTAGCGTTTGGATTCACCGTTTGGTCGTACGAGATAGAAACGCGTTGAAATAAATATTAGAAATTTAATATTTTAATTGGATTCAAAAAGTTATCTTCCATATACGATCGAATTAGGCCTCGGAACTTGTTCAATCGCATTCGAAATAGGGGTATAACATTAGGAATGCTAGGCGGCACGCCTCGATAGGAGTCCGGGATTTCGAGTTATGTTATACGAGATATTTTGGATATAAAATAAAATATATTTATAATATGTCAAACCCTATGATTGGACGAGCCACCCTACTGTGATGCCCCACCTCTATACCCACGCTAGCGAAGGACACTACGGAGAAATGCCGTCAACTAGCACGGAGAATAAGGCTGTTGAGGAGCGACCATCTGTGTAATTGCTTTGTGCGAGCAGCGATATGTCAGATAGTATAGCATGCATTTCGTTTCAAGAGGAAATCCGACATACAGATACAAACTCAAAGCTACCACACAGTGGCTATAATATCTTCGGAAACAAATATAGAAATAAACATAACACAAATCAGTCGCAGACATCCATATCACAAAGGCGGAAATAGATATGAATATATAACACTTAAAAGTGTTTATCAGAGTAGTGGTCAAATAAGATCCACAATATCACAAAAGAATAGTTACAAGTGCTACACAAAAGAATAAGTATACATCATGGAGTCTATATCACAAATGTATACAACAAAATGAACTACTATTCCAAGTAGTTAGCCAAAAGTCAGAATAATAATCCCAGACGAGGAGTCAAGCAGAAGCACCAGTAACGTCTCGGTCTGACCCGAGTATTATTTAATAAGAAAATAATAAACGGATCAGTCTAACTATAAATATCAGATGAAATGACATAGAATAAGAGATATGACAAAAACGTATCATAACCGTAATGCCATACTGTGATAAGTACGTAATTGAAAATCAACAAGAGATTAATCAATATCACAAGAATCATCTCAAAGATAAAAAGGAATGTCATACTCTTTATTTCATTCACCAAACCATAAATGATGACAATTATATATAAATGCCAATCACAAAAGTTAATGACACACAAATTCACCAATGCACAAATATTGATAAAACTTACCAATGTAAATCACAAAAGTTGGTGAAACACAAATTCTAAAAATCATCAACTAGAAATCCAGAAATCACAAAAGATAAAAGGGGGGAAGGCCTATCACAAAACAAGAGCATGAAAACTCTCAACACGTGTATCACAAGACGGAACGCTATTCCATGGTTGCTAACCATAAATATTGAGCCGAAGCTCCATAAACGATCCGAAGACCACGGGTCGCTACCCCGCCAAATTGAACCGAAGTTCCACAAAAACGGGGTTTAGTCTCCCTCGCAGACAAATAGACATCGCACATCGCTAGTCTAAATCACAAAATGATCATCAATGATTAATAAAATTGTCGATTACACTAAGCTAGTAAATATATGAGTTTAGCATCATGTCCCATAACCACTAGCTTAACTTAAATATTTACGAACAAATTGTAGATTTCCACTCGAAAATTGTCACAAGAGTTTCAATCGAACAAGTCCAAAAATTAACGAATGAAGTAAACGCAAGCGTTTCATACCACTTGTTTTGCTAAGCCGTTTAATTATATTTTCTCATACGAATGAGGTAAAGGTTTGTATATACTAATAGATTAGAAAATGGTTTAAGAAACGAGCTTTGTAATTTAAAATAGTGTCAAAACCGTTTTGATGAAAGAGTTTTGATATTTACTACTAGTATAGAAAATCTTTATATTTTTAAAGTGACAAATTACAGAAATGATTGTAGAAACAATCAATCACCAAAATTCACATTCGAAGACGTGAATAAAATCCAAAGAACTCGATACCGAATCCATCGAAAATGGATATTCCAAAAATCCCAAAGAAAAGGTCATCAAAGTCGATAAATATGATAACAACAAAAAGGAATCAACACGAATCAATTAAATTTGGAAAATCAAGCAAAACAAGTAAATGGGCAAAAGATAGCAGGTTCAGACGTCTGAAAGAAGTGGTTCAGACGTCTGAATCTGGAAAATTAAAAGTTTTCCAGAACACAGATTCAGACGTCTGAACCCTATATTTCAGACGTCTGAAAGTAGGCATTTTCATCCTATTTTCTTTCTGGTTGCAAACGAACCAATTCAGACGTCTGGAGCCTTTGATTCAGATGTCTGAATCTAGGAATAGAAATTTTCCCAGACTGATATTCAGACGTCTGAAATACCAATTCAGACGTCTGAAACTGGAATTTCAGACATTTCCTGAACCTAGACCAATGATGGCCAAACGATATCGATAACGATCGGACGAGCAACAACGATTAAGGAATTATGCCAAGCGATAACCCAGCCTTAATGGCTCTTCGATACGCCTCGAATATCAATGTCCAAATATCCATGATAGGATATTCACAAAAATTCAACCAAAATACCAAAAATTGGAATATACACAAAATCAATCCAAACCAAAATCAAATGCACATGAATAAGTGTTAGGAATTCATACCTAACAACAAAGATAGATATAGACATAGATGTGAGATAAAAATCTCACCTTTAAACCCAAAAACAAGGAAGGAGAAGCTTGAAAACAAAGGTGAATCAACCACTCTTCAATCCCAACTCAAGAAGCTTGAATTTAAGCTTAAAAGAGAAACATTTCCTAAGTTAGGTTTAGGAATTTCTGAAATTGAAAGGAGAACGAGTTGGGAAAGAAGAAGAGAAGGCTTACCAAAGCTTCTTCTTGTATTTGGAGCTAGAACTTGATTTGCAAATAGGAAACTAGGGCTTGGAGTTTTAATTTCCCATTCCTCTCTCCATTGTTGCTAAAGCTTGAGTATTAGGAAATAGAAATGAAGTAATGAAGAGAAGAGGGGTGAAGCTTGGGTGTAATAGGCTGAAACAAAACCAAAGCCCTAAGTGAAAAAGTAGCAAAATTCCACTAACTGCAAACATATCAAAGTTTATACTCAAAAAGATCGCAAACATCATTTTGGACTCAATGGAAGGGGTCTCGAGTCCCAATTCGACTGTTTGAAAAAAGTAGCGACTTTAATCCGATTAACGATTCAATATTTAAATAAAATATTTAAATATTCAATCGTAAAATATGCGGGTTGTTACACCTACCATCTAAAATGTGTCGTCCTCACAGTTTATATCACGTATCTGCTTCCTTCTTTTTCCTTTGAAAACAAAATCGAGTGTACTCATCTTCTTCTTCTTCGAAAGAAATCTGTTCGAATAAATATAAAAAAAGGGAGAGGCAGTCGCGACATGGAGGCAGCGATAGAGAGCAAGTGGAGGACAACTGCTGGTACGGCAAAGGGAGAGGTCGCATTCATGGGTTTCTCGTCAGTTTAGGCAAGGCTAAGGATCTAGGTTTATGAAGATTTAGGCATGGATTCGATTAATGGGGTTGATAGTTGGACTTGTTGGGTTAAATGGCACCTTTGCTTGAAATCTGGTGGAGGGCGATGCAGTCTAAGGATTCACGATTTTAGTCACATCGTTCTCAAGGCTGTCAGGTTGGAAATGGGAGAGGGGTGCGAACGTGAAGTGTTTGGGTTAGGAAGGAAGTACGTTGGAAGATGAGAAGCTTGGCGATGTCGATGGGTGGTCTTATCGAGGGTGGAGGGTGCACGACAGTGCGGTTGTGCATCGTTGTTCATGTCCAGGGAATGGAAAGTCTGGAGCGGGAAGAAGAAGACTTAAAAGAGGGATTAAGGTTAGTTATGTAATTAAGTGAAATAATTATTTTAATTAAATTAGAATTCTTATAAAATCTATAACGTTTTCAAACGAGATCAAAATCGGAGGCGACTGGTTGCATTGTGTTCGTATCTGTGAAATCTTCAATTAGGAATTGGTTTGGAACGATTTGGAGCTAGCAGCAATTTTGGTTAAAATTAAGCGTCTGTTTAATTTTAATTCAAACGAGACACTTAACCGCTAACTGGAATCAAAGTGAGTAAATCTCACTCATTTTGGATTGCTGGATATAATTTATAATAATTAAAATTTATTATTGGATGATTTGTTGAATTGATATATTATTATCAGTTGAATATTATATTATATATAGTAGTAGATATATATATATATATATATTAGTAGTTGGGTATATTCTCGCCTATTGGAGCGGATGAGACACTATGTGCTCTTCATAATAGCGGATGACCCTATATTACCGCGATATCCCACCTCGAAGCGGGATTGGTATTTAATGTTATATAACTTCTGTGGTTGCAGGGAAACAGTTTGGAGGGATCCAACTGGATTCCTCAAAAATGTTGATTTTAGATTGATATATAGTGATATATGATGTGTGTGAATAATCTGTATAGGTTATATTGTGATTGAATTATTGGACGATATAGTAGCACTGGCCTTAATTTTGGTATTGTAAATACTATAGATAATATTTTTGAAATTTAAAAAGAAATACAAAGGAGATTTTGGATATAAAAATATTTATATCAAAATTGGGATTATTTTAAAGGAAACTGATTTGGTTAAAACAATGATTTGATTTTGGATTTATACTTAACCATTCATAAAATGTTTTAAAGAGAGATTTTAAAATAATTAGTATAAAGGGATTTTAAAATGATTTTTTTTTGAAATTATGGATAAGGAGTTGAAATCAATATTTAAAATAGATTGAAAAATAAATGGGGATTTATAAAGCGATAGATTTAAAAACGAAGTTTATAAATGAGAATGTTTTATAAAACAAGTGAAACCCGAATGAGTTTATAAATTTATAAACGATGTTTATAAATAAAGTGAAATGATTCTCTTTTGATAAATTAGAAATATAAATTCACAAGGTGAATTTATATTGAGATATGGAAATCGATTTTTGGAAAAATAGTGGATTCTATTTTTGGAATGTGAGAATGGTTATGAAATTGAAATGTAGTCGATGTGATATGAATCGAGAAGGATTTATAAATTGAAATTGGTAATATTGAATTTTAAAAATAGATTTTTGTCGAGAAATTAAAATTGTTTTAAAATGGGATTTTTTTCATTAAACTATGTAGTTTAAAAACTATTATTTAGATTAAAATATTTTGGAAAAATTAGTTATTCAAATATTTAATATTTATTTAAAATGAATTCGAATTTTTATAATAAGCTTTGTAAATCGATTAGTTTTATTTAAAATGAATTAGAAATGAATTATCGATGTTCATTTAAAGTGTTTTAATATTTTAAATAATTACTTAAACATGTTTTAAAAATAAATTATTATTCTTTAAAAATACTTATCATATGTACAGAGTTTTGAAATGATTGTAATTTATTTATAAATTCTCTCGAGATTGGTAAACGGGGTATATTTAACGGATATAATTTGTATAAAAGAAATCCTGTAAGGGAATTCTGGAAACTTTAGGAAAACTTCCGGAATGTCGAAATTCGAGAACTTCAAAAATGAATTAGAATCCATAAAAGGAAGTTAGAAAAGGGTAGTTGGAATTATAGACAAGTGTAATCGATTTGGAAATTTTAAAGGAAATTAATTAATGAATTCCGGAAACATACAGAATTCGTTATAAGTGAGTTAAGGGATTTTCAAATAAATTGTAAAAGATTTTGAGAAAATAAATGGAATCATTTCCTAAGTATTGGGACTAAAATTATTTTGGAAATATACTTATAAACATTTCCTAAGTATTGGACTGCAAGGATTTGAAATATTTTAACTATGAGATTATTATTATAGAAAATTTTCAAAGTGTTGAATTATAAATGGAATTGGAAGAAAATATTTCTAAGTATTGAGATTGTTCGAAAATATCCTACTATGGATATAAGTATTTGAATTTGTTTTTGAATATTGAAATATTTGAAGAGATTTGGATATATATCTTTGTAAAGATATTTTAAAACAAATGTTTTGGAAAATTTATAATATGGGCCTAGTGATTTCTTATGTGTGTAATTTGATAGTTAAATAACTGACTATCAAAATCTGGCCAAATTCGTTAATCATTTCGAAGTGACCGAGATCAAATTTAATTATCCGAAAACCACTTCGATCTGATTTGAGCGTTGCGAATTGTGATCTCGTAAAATAGTAAAGATGGTGATTTTGGAGATTCAGTTTGTTCGGACCCAGAACAACTTGTATGGATGAATGTTATCATTGCATCGTTGCCTTGGAAGGCAGTTTTAGCATTCCAAGAATGAATGCTATTCTTAAGGTAAAACGTAGCCTCAAGCCACATCAACCAGGAATGACTAAAGGGGAGATGCAGTAGGGCTAAGTGGGTCGTACCCAAGTAGGGTATGTTATCACTTTTCTAGCTACCCTCGGATATATTATAATTATGGAGATGGTTGTGCATTGAAAAGAGAGCGCTCGATTAGGGTGGGAACACCCGGGGTGATAACATATTCGGTACTATCCAGTAAGGGGTAGGCCGGTCCTATGTTGGCAGGGATCGTTAGGTATGATCTCGGTACATTTTTCTAGAGGTGTATTGTAATGGGCAGTACCCCAGTAGTCCAGTCATTGTATGGAATCCAATATCCACTACGGGCCTGTATTGTTTTGATTGTGCCCAGCTATATTGAAACATGAGATGCAAGCATTTCAGCTATTTTCTAGTTTATTTTCTATAGACACTATTATAATATCAGATGATTTTGATATAAAATATTTTGGTTATCGTACGGTAAAAACCCGTTGTATTTATGTGTGGTGTGGTCTTACGAGATACCTTTATTTTCAAAGGATTTTGATAACGGTAATAATTCAAATTAGTGTGGTTTTCTCATGCTGGTTTTCCAGAATGACTCGGGTGTTATTTTATTATAATGCTCAGGTCAAACAGAGTATTACATATTCAGGTTAGGATGCTATGGAGCTCAGGAGACGAGCTGGAGGAGTCTCAGGCATATTCCACGTATTTGATTTTATTCCGCTGTGAGTGTATGCTGTATATTTAGCATGTGTGATGACTAGTTATTTTAATTATCCATAATTGATTTGTTGATTTTTTTACTCTGATGATGGTATGTATAATAACAGTTATAGCTCTTTTTGTAAAACGATATGTTATTATCTATTATATATATTGTTCCACTGCGATTGTGAGATTCTGTGTTATTGTTTCTGATTCTTCTTCTTTCTTTCTTCTCACCCTCTCTCTTATTTTCCATGACCTTCCGTCATTCTGTACTTTTTGGGTCGGACATGTGTAGCTTATTGTCGATTCAAAGGGTACGGATTTGCAGGTCATCACACTTGGTATCAGAGCGCAAGGTTAAGCGAGAACCTTGGCTTTGGTGGGGATTACTCATTAAAGATAGAGTCAGTAGTAATCTAGAATGAGTTTGAGTGTATTAATAGATATGAGCACGTATTTGTTAGTGATATAAAATGTTTTATATTGTGTTGGTTGATTTATTAAGTGGCTTATGAATTCTGGTCGGCACAGTCCATACAACTGCATCGATAAGGGTTTCTAAACACTTGAATAGAGCAATTCGACACAGTATTGTTTTGAAATGGGGTAAATGAAATAATTTTTACCAAATTATATTTTGATATAAAGAAATAATTTTCTAAAAGAAAATTATTATAGTATATTGATGTGTTTGGTTGTTGTTATTATAATCAAAACAAGATTATAAAATTAGAAATGGTTTATATAACCAAATAGAAATTGTAAAAATATGATTTATACAAATGAGTTAAACAAAAAATGGATAAAACCAAAGTTTGGAGATTTAAATCCTGGAAAATTTGGAAAACATTTCTCGAAGTGTTGTGAAAATAAAATAGCATTGTTTTGGAAAAAAAATTGAAGAAAAATTGTTTTAAATTGGATTTAAAAATGGATTTTGAAAGTGATAAAGCACCAAACTCACTACAGTCGCTGGAAAATTATTCTGGTGATGACGGCCGCATCATCAGTCTTCATTTTCGAGTTCCAAAGTGACGGATTACTACCGTGGTTGTTGTTTTTGGATTATTTTGAGAAAAACAAGTTTGTTTAGAAATTCCAAAAAGGAATTTGTTTTGGGTAAAGCCAAGTTGGTTTAAAATTTCGGAGGGAATTGTTTTGGGCAAAATCAAGTTCGGTTTAAGTTTTAAAGTGAGGTTTGATATACAAAGGGAGAGTGTGTGTGTGTGTGTGTGTGTGTGTGTGATTTTAAAGTGAGGTTTGATATACAAAGAGAGTATATATATATATATATGATTTTAAAGTGATTTGAACTAAAACTGGGTATTTGAATTCTGGAATCCTTATTTAAATGTTTTAGAAACATATCAGGAAGTAAGTTTTGAACTTCTAAATTGAGAATGATGTTAATGAGGAAAGGAAGTGTGAAAAATTGAATTTTTGGAATTGAATTTTAAATTAAGATAAGTTAAATAAAATTGGATTTGGGTATGAAATGATATCGAATGGAATTAAATTCAAGCTAGATCAAAGAGGAAAATTTTAATGAAACGTAACTCAAGTTAAGCAAAATGGAATGGTTTATTAAGTGAATTGGCATAAAAATGAAATGTCGTTTGATATAAAAATTGAACGAATAAGATTTTGTGAATAGATTGAATATGAATTAATAGAAATTTGATAAATTGATTTAGAATCGATTTTAAATAGCTATAAACTGGAGTGGTTATTTAATTAAAGGTATATCACCGAGTTTGCATGAAAAAGAATTGTCATTTGACGTAAATGGAACTGAAAAAATATACACAATCAATGAAAAGTGAATAAACTGATTTTGAATCAATTTGAAATAAATATGGGTATAATATGTGTTGATATGAATTGAATGCTAATAATTTGTCTGTGAACCATTCAAATTGAATGAAATGGTATATAAAACGATCGAAAGTAACTAAATTAATGATGGAACCTTGTGATTGCTTATAAATACCTGATATGCCATGTTTTGCATTTTGAAACTATATGTTTAAAATAGTAAAATGCACGTAATGTTATAAGATTTCATAAATTATGAAACTGATGTGTTTTAATTGAGTAAGTACAGGTACATGGAGCTGTTTGGCTTGATTTTGGTTGCGCAAATTGCATATAAATTGAGTGAGCTTGCTTAATAACGCTAAAATAAGGTACGCGTATGATTTAGCGTGCGAAAATATATAAAAATATTGTTATATATTTTGTTTTCCAGCCATGAGAGCCGATGTATATCTTTTTATCATATTTGTCATATTGCAAAAGGCTCTCCGTAAAAGGGAGACTCTGACAAAAAATTTCGAAAATTTAGGGTGTCGGAAAAATTTTGAAAATTTTTGTTAACCAAAATTTAATTTCGAATTGTAATTGAAATAAGGGATTATGGTTTAGAAATGGAAACTAATTATGAATGGAACTAAAGGATTTAGTAAAGTGAAATGTTGAGTTTAACTAAATGTGTTTTGATAAGTTAATGGGTTTGTGGCATTTTTTCTACTTAGTAATTCCGGGGATGAAATTCTTTTAAAGGGGGAGGAATGTAACGACCTAGATTTTCCATCGTTTGCTTTTGAATATTTAAATGGTTTTAAATGTTGGATTTGGAATATAACTTGACTTTTGAATATGAAGATTTTGGTTGGAATGATAGTATGAATTTAAATTTTAAATATTGCGATTTATCGTAATACGAAAATGGTGAATAATTGAAATTTTGAATTGAATATGAATCAAAACGATTTCTAATGTTGATATAAATTCTATTTAAATTAGAATTGAGTTAGTAAGTTTTTAAAACTAGAATTTCAAGAGATTTCGCCAATTTTTCAAATTGTCGATTTAATCGACGCATTAAAATAGCGATCCGGGGCATAGTCTTAGAATTCGATAAAACAAGTTTCATTGGATGCTTAATAGTGTATTATTATCAGATCTCAATTTCTGTCGCGTTTGGATTCACCGTTTGGTCATACGGGATACGCGTTGAATAAATATTAGAAATTTAATATTTTAATTGGGTTCAAAAAGCTATCTTCCACATACTATCGAATTAGGCATCGGAACTTGTTCCATCATGTTCGAAATAGGGGTATAACATTAGGAAAGCTAGGCGGCATACCTTGATAGGAGTCTGGGATTTCGAGTTATGTTATACAAGATATTTTGGATATAAAATAAAATATATTTATAATAAGTCAAACCCTATGATTGGACGAGCCATCCTACCATCTGAAACGCGTCGTCCTCACAGTTTATATCGCGTATGTGCTTTCTTCTTTTGCCTTCGAAAATGAAATCGATTGTACTCATCTTCTTCTTCTTCGAACAAAATCTGTTCGAATAAATACAAAAAAAGGGGAGAGGCAGTCGCGATTTGGAGGCAGCGATAGAGGGCAAGTGGACAACTACAGCTGGTACGGCGAGGGGAGAGGCCGCGTTCGTGGGGTTCTCGTCAGTTTAGGCGAGCCTAAGGATTTGGTTTTATGAAGATTTAGGCATGGATTCGATTAATGGGGTTGATAGTTGGACTTGTCGAGTTGAATGGCACCTTCGCTCGAAATCTGGTGGAGGGCGATGGAGTCTAAGGATTCACGATTTTTGTCACGTCGTTCTCAAGGCCATCAGGTTGGAAATGGGAGAGGGGTGTGAACGTGAAGTGTTTGGGTTAGGAAGGAAGTTCGTCGAAAGACGAGAAGCTTGGCGATGTCGATGGGTGGTCTTATCGAGGGTGGTGGGTGCACGACAATGCAGTTGTGCACCGTTGTTCATGTCAAGGGAATGGAAAATCTGGAGCGGGAAGAAGAAGACTTAAAAGAGGGATTAAGGTTAGTTATGTAATTAAGTGAAATAATTATTTTAATTAAATTCGAATTCTTATAAAATCTATAATGTTTTCAAACGAGGTTGAAATCGGACTCGACTAGTTGCATTGTGTTCATATCTGTTAAATCTTCGATTAGGAGTTGGTTTGGAACGATTTGGAGCTAGCAATAATTTTTGGTTAAAATTAAGCATCTGTTTAATTTTAATTCAAACGGGACACTTAAGCGCTAAATGGAATCAAAGTGTGTAAATCTCACTTATTTTGGAATGCTGGATTTAATTTATAATAATTAAAATTTATTGTTGGATGATTTGTTGAATTGATATATTATTATCAGTTGAATATTATATTATATATAGTAGTGAATATATATATTAGTAGTTGGGTATATTCCCGCATATTGGAGTGAATGAGACACTATGCGCCCCGCATAATAGTGGATGACCATATATTACCGCGATATCCCGCCTTGAAGCGGGATTGGTATTTTATATATAACATCTGTGGTTGCAGGGAAACAGGTTGGAGGGATCCAACTTGATTCCTCAAAAATGTTGATTTTAATCTCATATATAGTGATATATGATGCATGTGAATAATCTGATATAGATTATGTTGTGATTGAATTATTGGATGTTATAGTAGCACTAACCTTAATTTTGGTATTGTAAATACCGTAGATAATATTTTTGAATTTTAAAAAGAAATTCAAAGGAGATTTTGGATATAAAAATATTTATATCAAAATTTGGATTATTTTAAAGGAAATTAATTTACATAAAATAATGATTTGATTTTGGATTTATACTTAACCATTCGTAAAATGTTTTAAAGAGAGATTTTAAAATAATTTATATAATGGGATTTTAAAATGATATTTTCTTGAAATTATGGATAAGGAGTTGAATCAATATTGAAAATAGATTGAAAAATAAATGGGGATTTATAAAGCGATAGATTTAAAAACGAAGTTTATAAATGAGAAAGTTATATAAAACAAGTGAAACCCGAATGAGTGTATAAATTTATAAATGATGTTTATAAATAAAGTGAAATGATTCTCATTTGATAAACTAGAAATATAAATTCACAGGGTGAATTTATATCGCGATATGGAAATCGGTTTTTGGAAAAATAGTGGATTCTATTTTTGGAATGTGAGAATGATTATGAAATTGAAACGTAGTCGATGTGATATGAATCGAGAGGGATTTATAAATTGAAATTGGTAATATTGAATTCTTAAAATAGATTTTTGTCGAGAAATTAAAGTTGTTTTAAAATGGGATTTTTATTCATTAAACTATGTAGTTTAAAAACTATTAATTAGATTAAAATATTTCGAAAAAGTTAGTTATTCAAATATTTAATATTTATTTAAAATAAATTCGAATTTTTATAATAAGCTTTGTAAATCGATTAGTTTTATTTAAAATGAATTAGAAATGAATTATCGATGTTCATTTAAAGTGTTTTAGTATTTTAAATAATTACTTAAACATGTTTTAAAAATAAATTATTATTCTTTAAAAATACTTATTATATATACAGAGTTTTGAAATGATTGTAATTTATTTATAAATCCTCTCAAGATCGGTAAACGGGGTTTATTTAACGGATATAATTTGTATAAAAGAAATCTTGTAAGGGAATTCTGGAAACTTAAGGAAAACTTCTGGAATGTCGAAATTCGAGAACTTCGAAAATGAATTAGAATTCATAAAGGGAAGTTAGAAATAGGTAGGTAGATATACAGACAAGTGTAATCGATTTGGAAATTTTAAATGAAATTAATTAATGAATTCCAAAAACTTATAGAATTCATTATAAGTGAGTTAAGGGATTCTCAAATAAATTGTAAAAGATTTTTAGAAATAGGGAATAAATGGAACCATTTCCTAAGTATTGGGAATAAAATGGTTTTTGGAAATATACTTATAAACATTTCCTAAGTATTGGACTGCAAGGATTTGAAATATTTTAACGAGGAGATTATTATTATATAAATATTTTCAAAGTGTTGAATTATAAATGGACTTGGAAGAAAATATTCCTAAGTATTGAGATAGTTCAAAAATATCCTATAATGGATATAAGTATTTGAATTTGTTTTCGAATATTGAAATATTGAAAGAGATTTGGATATATATCTTTGTAAAGATATTTTAAAACAAATTTTTTGGAAAATTTATAATATGGGCCTAGTGATTGCTTATGTGTGTAATTTGATAGTTAAATAACCGACTATCAAATCTGGCCAAATTCGTTAGTCGTTTTGAAGAAACCGAGATCAGATTTAATTATCCGAAAACCACTTCGATCTGATTTGAGCGTTGCGAATTATGATCTCTTAAAATAGTAAAGGCGATGATTTTGGAGATTCGGTTTGTTCAGACCCAGAACAACTTGTATGGATGAATGCTATCATTGCATCGTTGCCTTGGAAGGCAGTGTTAGCATTCCAAGAATGATTGCTATTCTTAAGGTAAAACGTGCCCTCAAGCCTTATCAACCGGGAATGACTAACACAGGGGAGATGTAGCAGGGCTAAGTGGGTCGCACCCAAGTAGGGCATGTTATCATTTTTCTAGATACCCTCGGATATGTTATAATTATGGAGATGGTTGTGCATGGAAAAGAGAGCGCTCGATTAGAGTGGGAACACCCGGGTTGATAACATATTCGGTACTATCCAGTACACTACAAGAAATCCGACCTTTACCTACCAATATTTTACCTACCAAGATATATGGGTGGGTAATGATAACATTTATCTTCCAATATTTAATGGTAAGATTTATTGGTATGTAAATATTGCCAATATTATAACATTTTGGAAGGATGATTATCTACCAATAAATATGAGTAGGTAAAAAGTGTTACCTATGCATATATTGGAGGGAAAGTTTTTTGCAATTGGCGCCTATATTTTCCTCATATCATTTTAACTTTTCATTAAAAATAACGTTGGGTTGTGTGATGATGTGTCAAAGAAAACCTATCTTAGAAATTTCGTTTTTGGAATGAAGATTCATTTGCATATCCGAGCAATGTTCCATGTAAAATCAGTTATTTATTAATTACTAATAATTATTTTGAAACATGAAATAATTAGCAATTAATAATTGATAAACGGTAATTAAATTTTAAATAATTAATATTCAATAATTCAATAATCATTATTAATAACTTTTCATATATTGCCATTTTTTTAAACAATTGATTATTAAAATGTAAGTGTTGCAATTTTTATAAAAAGTTTCACAATTTTATACCAATATGTCATCATCCAAAATGGCTAAAACATATTCTCCTCAGTTTATTAGAGAAACACAATCCATACCATCCCCTCCAACTACAGATCTAACTATTTATTTTAAACCAAATCTAACGGTACAAGTCACAATCCGCGTATTTCCTTTTGATTGGCTACACTAGAAACTGACAGGAACCACTATCCACCTTTGAATCCCTCACATCTCCATTCTCCAAAGTACTATTCAGATCCTCAATCATCTTGTCTTCCCAAACCCTAATTCCCAAATTAATCAAACAAATTTGTTAATTTCACCATGGCAGGAAGAGACACTACAAGAAAAATTGTATTTGTACAAGAAAAAATGTATCATGCCAGGTAAATTAGTTTGATGCTTCTCGATTTCAATGGATTATAGATTGAATCTATTATTGCAGCCTTCTATCTCTATGTTCATATTTTGCAAAAATTATTCTTTTAAAATTGAAGTTTTCCTCAAATTTAGACGATTTCTTTCTAGATCTCATTACTTGGTCCCTTTCTAATTCAGATCATGTTAGGTAATTTACTTTTAGTACTTATTCCAAAGACAACATCTTAATTAGGTTGTAGGGTATCTAACTGTACATGGTTGCATATATACGCTTCTAATGTGAAAAAAAATTCCTCCTTCCCACCAATTTGTTAATTTCATATTTTTCAGAATTGGATTAGTGAATGAATCACATAGTAGAATTGGATTAACGAGTGAATGAATCGCTCAAGTCGATAAAAGGTAAGTTCTTTATTTATGAATTTTGTTTAGTTGTATAGGCTTGAATCACGAAGTCATTATCAAGCTTGCATTTATTATTTCTCATAATTTTGGTCAGTAATTATGGTCATTGGTTACTAGATCCAATATTTCATACCTCTAATCTATTGTTATAGTTTTTCTTTACAAAGTCCTTTATGATGTCACATTTAGGTTTAATTATCAAATTTACTAGCTCCATGAAGACTTTCAGATTATGCACATAAATGATATATTGGTATTTGTACAACCAATAAATATAACTTTTATACCAATATCTTTTTTTCTCCCTAGCGATATGCAATTTTTGTCTCTATATTTTTCTACAATTATCTATAGTTTCCACAGATTCATCCCAATGCAGTTTCAAATTCTTTCCACTTTTAAAATATGAGATTTTTGAAGAAGTTTTGATGTCCATATGAGATTATTTGGGATTATCTTATGGTTTTTGTCTCATTTTTTTTCTAAATTAGTAATAACCGATTATGGCAAGACATGTAGTAGATTGATTTTGAAATATTTTTATTTACTGCTAAAATTAGAAAATAGAAGCAATTTGATTATGTACATCTCTTACTTCTATAATCATAAGTAATTGATTGTTCATTTTACTAAATTAATTATTTATAATTCACAGGCTTTTCAATTCATCTTTAACTACAAAAAGTTCGTACACAAAATTAAAGAATTAATGTTGTAATTTAGCAAAATAAGGTAACTTTAATTACAACTTAGAATTCCTTTTTCTTTGTCATAGTTTATTGATTAGATTGATTTAAAGTTGTTGTATTGATACGTACATGGACAAATCTAATATATGCTTAGTTGTGGCAATTTTCATATATGTATGTCTCAAATATGTACATTGCCATTTTTTGATTAAATGTCTCTGAAACTAAGAATAGTGCAACATCGAGATTTATGATTTTTTGCTAAATAGACTCAATTTTATGTTATTTCCAAGTCTATGTTATTTTCCAAATAGGTCTGTGCTTTAAACGATATCATTTTTCCTTAAATTTCACCAACCTATTTTTATAAGTGTTATAATACTATATATGGTTTTTTATTCCTAGGAATGTTTGGGAATATTATATGTCTTTTTAAATTTTGATATGTTATGCATTTCAGATCAATTTTCTATGTCTATCCCATTTAACATCTAAATTATTCCCTGGTGGGACTCACATCATAGTTGAGTTTCAAAATGTTTTCATTTACTGCTAAAACCCACTATTGTAGAAGTAAATTAAAAGATTTTCTCACTACTTTATAATTATATCATTTAGTTTGTCTTACATATTAATTTTCTTATAAATATCTCATTGATTATCCATTCTACTAAATCAATTATTTCTAACTCATAGGCTATTTAGCTCATCTTTTGCCCAAAAAGGTCCTCCTATGGAAATTAGTTTATCCAATAATAAGGCTGTAATTTGCATTAAAATGGTAAATTTAACTGCTCTTGCATTATCATTACCACTAATATTTAGTTGTGATTGTTTTTTGATCCAATTAGTTTAGCAATGTTGTAATATAATGGTAGATTCAATATATGTCTAGCTATAATAGTTGCCATCTACCATAAATACCTATAGAAGAATAATTTTTAATTGATTATCATACCTATAATAAATTTATGGGTATAAATTAATCGATAAAGTTATGTAATTTATTTGGTTTCCATTTATTTCCAAATATATATCGGTATCCAAATAGATAAGTATTTTAAATGAGATTTTGTTACAAAAATTTCACCAAACCTATTATTATTGATTTTGTTAGGTGCTTTCCGTTTTCAACTTTTAGTCAACTACTAATTGGTGATTCAAAGTGTTAAAATGGTTTTTTTGTTTGACATACTTTTTACTCAAATATGTGATGTTGCTTCTTAAGTCACTTTCATTTAGGTTAGTCTCTTTCTTTTTTAGTCTTAATATAAATTTGTATAAAAGTATACGTATCTTATATCTACCGTTTGATAACATGCTTATATCATCTAATCGGGGTATAAAATCTTTCACATGTCTCATACTTTTGCCTAAATAAGAAAACAGTATTTTTTCACTAGTATACTGCATATTGCATATTGCTTTTATTTAAGTTTTTGTTGATATTACAGAAATATCCAACCGACGCATAGGATCTGAATCTTAGTGGAGACAAAATTAAAGATGGAAAAATGCATAAGGAACTTTTTAAGACACGTTTTTTTGCTGTTATTTCAGGGAAATCAAAAATGAATCAAGTAAAAACAAGCTATACATTCAATTTTAAGACCTAACACTCTTACAATCGTTGTACAATTGACCATCGATCAATGTCCTTACTAGTTTTTTGAGCAGAAGACTCGTTAGAGAGAAGATAAAACCTACAATACAAAGTCAGGTAACATACAGTCAAATCATTATATTATAGACTGATATTTCATAAAACTTAAATTGATATTTACATCATATATATGTTCGTTATAGACGAACGTAGTAGACTCCCCAGTAATCAAATTCCTCGGTATATTCGATATAGAAGGCACAAAGGGCATGTCATAAAATACAATTGATAAAATTGGAACAATTAAAATATCAATGGAGAATAGTTCTTATGCATCAGAGTCAATATGTTGCTCAGTTTGCCTTCAGGTATGACCTCAATTGCAAAATATTTTCTTGATATGTTAAGCCTAATTATTAATTGACGATTAACAAAGTATTCAATTTTTTTGCATGATTTTGAAACCAAAGAAAGCATGGGGAGTCTACCAATGTAAACATGTTTTTCACATGTAGTGTACCGATAGCTGGCTCATCAGGCATGCTTCATGGCCATTGTGTAGGAGAGACATCTAATTTTCTCAAGTTATTTTCTATAAATTATATATACATGGGCATTAGTTGTTTGTACATATATAAGTGTGAATTTTATTTAAACTACATATACATTTGATTGAATATCACAATGACTAAAATTGCTTTGATTTGGTTATTTAGGTTGTTTAATATATTAGCTTTGTAGATAATAATAGTGTATGATTTTTTCTAGTTTATTTCTAATATAGAACATTTATAAATAACTGTTATTATCTTTTATCTACATATAACCATTAAATTTGACCAAAATATGAATTGTGAAACAGACCAATAAAATGATGCCACATGGGCTAATAAAATAACCCCACATGGTCCAATAATATTGTGCAACATAGACCAATAAAATGATGCCATGTGGAAAATCAGATAATGCTATGTGGACTAATCAAATGATGCCACATGGCCTAAGAAAAATGATGTCATATGTACTAATCAAATGATGACACGTGGACAAATTGTTATTTGACACATGGACCAACTATAAGATGCCAAGTGGCGGTATTGATGTATGCCACGTGTATGCTACTGTGGCAACCATGTCAGCAGCCACGTAGGATGACACATCATCAAACACATCAGCCGATGACTCATCATTTGATTCACAACTTAGTGGGTCCACGGATTCTTTTACCTACCAATATTAATAAGTGTAGGTAAAAATTCTTTCCCCACTAACTTTTACCTACCAGTGTCTACCAATTCAATATTGGTAGCTAAAACATATTACCCACCATTAGGCTAGTTTTACCTACACTTACAATTGGTAGGTAAAGACCCCATTTTCTTGTAGTGTAAGGGGTAGGCCGGTCCTGTGTTGGTAGGGATCGTCAAGTACGATCTCGGTACATGTTTCTAGAGGTGTACTGTGATGGGCAGTACCCTAGTAGCCCAGTCATTGTATGGAATCCAATATTCACTACAAGCCTGTATGGTTTTGATTGTGCCCAACTATGCTAAAACGTGAGATGTAAGCATTTCAGCTATTTTCTAGTTTATTTTCTATATACACTATTATAATATCAGATGATTTTGATATAAATGTTTTGGTTATCATAAGGTAACACCCGTCGTATTTATGTGTGGCATGGTCTTACAAGATACCTTTGTTTTCAAAGGATTTTGATAATAATAGTAATTCAAATTGAGTGTGGTTTTCTCACGTTGGTTTTTCAGACTGACTCGGGTGTTATTTTATTATAATGCTCAGGTCAGACCAAGTATTATAGGTTCAGGTTAGGATGCTATGGAGCTCAGGAGACGAGCTGAAGGAGTCTCAGGCGTATTTCACGTATTTGATTTTATTCCGCTGTGAGTGTATGCTACATATTCAGCATATGTGAGGACTAGTTATTTTAACTGTACAGAATTGATTTTTTGATTGTTGTACTCTAATGGTAGTATGTATAATAGCAGTTATAGTTCTTTTTGTATAAAGATATGTTATGATCTATTATATATATTGTTCTGCTGCGATTGTGAGATTCTGTGTTATTGTTTCTAATTTCTTCCTCTTTCTTTCTTCTCGCCCTCTCTCTTCTTTTCCATGACCTTCCATCATTCTATACTTTTTGGGCCGGACATGTGTGGTTTATTGTCGATTCATACGGTACGGATTTGCGGTCGTCACAGGTTAAGTTGTTGAGCAAGGTGTTACAGTTTTAAACTCATACATCTATATTTATATCGCCTTGCATATACATATATATACACACATATATAATCTAAATTATTTATGGAATTGTTTGTTGGAAATGGTTGTTTGGAAATCTAATTGATTGTGGAGATATTAGATGCGATTTTGGATTAGATTGGTAGATTTTGCGTATGTGGGATTGTCTAAAATGCAAAGGAGATGTTGTCTTGCATTTGGATTTATATATTTTGCATCTCTTAGGGTCATTCAGTTGAGAGATTTCCTCTCATTAGTGAGTTGGTTGAGATGAATTATGAAGTATTATATTGATGAATTGTTGTTGATTTTAGAGAATTTTTCTCCATGAATTTATTTTAGATGATTTATTGATTTTTCTGCTTTTAAAATATTTTTGAAAGCTTCAGGAAATTATTTATGGAGTATTAAAATTTATTTGAAATATACTTACTAATAAATAAAAGTGGTTGAGAAATAAAATAATTTACTGGAATTTATTTTAAATGTAAAAGTTGTTTGAAAAAAGAAAATAGACAATTTTTAAGAATATTGGAATGTAAGGAATTTTATAAGTATATTTGAGGGTTTTTAATAATATTTTAGAAAAGGAATTTCTTTTGTAAAGCGAATATTTAATAAAAAGGATTAAAAGTAAATTCCAAACAAGGATTTTTGATTATGTAAGACTATTCATAAGAGTTTGAAATTTATTCCCTTTTTTATATATTTATTGGTTTGAAATTGTCTTATTTGATGATTTCGTGATTTAATTCTATATATTAAGGTTATTGAATAAATGTATTAATAATACCGATAAGGATGGGGCATTCGGTATTGTTTTCTGGTTATTCTGTTGACATATTACAAAATAACTGTTGTTTGTTGATTGTTGTTTACTAGCTTTTAGTTAACATTCAAGTAATACTTATGGAATGGGATGCAAAAGTAATACTTGTTCGATTACTATTGATGAGTAAATGTCACTCATATTCTGGAGATAGGTTAGGAGTTTGTGATATCGTTTAGAGGTGACTCCGTAAAGCTTGGTAGTCAAGGGTTATATTACTCTCCAAGGGCTACAAGACAAAGATATGTTGAGATTTACAAATTTATCCTCTTAGGACAAACTAGCCGAGTTATATTATTATTTACTCTTAGGGCTAGTAGTCAAAGAATTGTTATGTAGTACGCTCTCATTAGGACGTATAGAGTCGAGAGTACTTATTATTACTCTCATTAGGACCATCGCGTCGAGAGCATTTCGTTGTACTCTCTAAGGACTAACGGTCGGGAGTATTTACTTTCGTCGGGACTGTAAGTCGAGATAGTATCCTTGCATATTGGTTTATGTATTTTATACAGATTATGTTCTATTTGGATTCCACACCTTGTGATTTGTCTTCTATGGCTTAACAGTAGGAAGTTACTACTTCCATTAGGACTATAGTTGAGATTCGATACTCTGAATATCTATTTGGGATTACTCCTATATTCATTTGTATTTTTGGGCTTGATGGTCAAAAATCTACACTTCCTTTAGGACTGCAAGTCAAGATATTTAGATTGTTGACCCTTGGATTTGGCTTGATTTGAGGTTCATTCCTTTATTATGTTTTTATAGACATTACGTGCGCTTATCCATAGTATTTTTAGATTTCGATGGATTTGATTGACATCACTCAATTTATAGATGTCGTGATTCCTACTTGCTTGTATGTATTCCTTGGGTGATATTTGGAATGTATGGTGTGGTATATTATTATTATAATGTTATGATGGATGTTTCGTTTAAGTCATATTTGTACTTGACTTTTTAATACCATGCTTATTCTTATGTGATCACCTTGGATTTAGATATAGTCTCACCCGTTTAATATTTATATAATACTCAGGTCAGTTCAATACTTTTTAGGTACAAGGACCTTAGCCATTTTGGATGTTGGGCTTTATAGGAGACATGGTATATATTATATCATGTTTGAGTTCTCGAAGTATATTTTCCTTTAGATGTCTCCTTGCATTTATATTTTGATGAGATGGCTATGAGTTGTGTATTTTGAACTGACTTGGAATGTATTTCGTAGCGCAAAAGACATTACAGTTGGTATCAATTTGATATGTATTATATTTTTCTACAACGATATGTGACTCTGTGTTCATTTGTGTATGTTATATATTGTTCTATCCTAGTAAACCCATGTGTCTATTATTATGTGCCGATAACGGGTACGAATTATGTTGATATATCTAAGGAGAGATACGTACGAGTGTTAGTCCAAGGGAATATTCGCATGTGGTCGCTCCTAACAAGCCTCATTCTCTGTATTACCAGACAGGATTTCCTAGTAATTCTCTTTTGCAGTATGGGTATAGAGGCAGTGCATTAGAGTTTGGTATTAGAGAGGGTTTAGAATAATATAGGATACATATGACACGAGTCTTGGCCTTAGAGTGACTTTAAAATCTTTTTTCCCTTGGGTGTGTGGTAGTTACTCTTTGTTAAAGGGATAGTAGGAACATATGATGATTACTGGGGTAATTATTTAGGGACGTACTTGTTATTTTTCCTATTTTATATATGTGTGTGTATATATATGTATGTATGTATATGTATGTATGTATGTATGTATGTATGTATATGTATTTGTTTTCATGTAAAATGGAAGTTGTTGATGGAGTTAGTGAAGTAAGAAGTGGTTAGCCTAACGAGTACATTCGGCATTGATGATGGTGAATAAACCTTTGTGTAACTTGATTGTGATGAGGCGAGTTTGAGTAGGAAGATCCAGTAGTGAGTGGGGTTACGCGGTGAAAACTGAATGATAGCTTTCCACCGAAGGCCTTTGGTTTGCTTATTTAAAAATGAGTGTATTGTTGTATAATGCTTGTTTGATTTTATGGATGTTGTGTGATGATATTCATGTTTGTTAATGGTTAATGAATTTGATGTACATGCAAATTTCGAAAATAAATATTCACTTTCAAGCAAGAAATTGATTTGATAAAATATGTGTTTGATTTATATGGTGACTGAAAATATTTCAGTAGTTTATTTGGTGTTAATTTGTTCGTCAAGTGCTTTAAGAATTCTGGTCGATACGGGTGCACACATATTCGATAGGGGTTCCTAAACCCTTAAACAAGGCAAAACAAACATGATATTTTGGAATGATATAAGTAATAGTTTACTCGGAATTATAAACTGTTTGTAGATTAATATATTATTTAGAGAATGAAAATATTATTTTTCTAGATTTGAATATATTTTGAACGTATGCAGCCGTTGAATATTAGTGTGATGTTGAAATCAATGGTAAAGTAATGTTGATATATTATCCTAGACAGTCAACATTGAGCCAATCGGTGGAATGAAGCACTAAAAATTTATGGCGCGGCAATATTGTGCATTTTAATATAAATTAATGTATAGATTATTGTAAGTAAATAAATACTTCTCTGAGATTGAATTAAAAGAATTCCTATAAAAATATATTTATGGATATGAATTAGATTTGTTTTGAGTTGCATATATATTTTCAATTGAGAAAATCAAATATGTGGTTTGAAAAAGAAAAAGAAAAGGAATTGAAAATGTTAATTGACTTTTGGAAATATATATATGAAACAAGAAAAAGACATTTTATATAAGTTTCAATAAAATAAATTTAAAATGGTAAGCATTTCAAATATGAAATAATAGATGTGAAAAAAATTATATGTGTTCGCTAATCAGAGTGATTGCAACGAACACTAAAATGAAACTACGGGTTTTGAGTATAAAAAAAATCAAAGAAAAAAGAAATCAAATTTGAAAAAAAAATTAGTTATGGTAGAAGGTTGTCTTAAATAAGTGAAAGATTTTGAACAAACATAGAAATTTTATACTAAAACAATGGTTTTGTTATGAAGCTTTGCCTTTGTTGAACAAATTTTCTTTTAAGAGCAAAGCAAAATCATGTGGTTTGCAAAGGCTAAAATGTGGATTTAGGAGGAAGTTCATTGATGTCCCGAAATTGGAAACCCTTCGTAACAACATTAAATTCGTTTGGTTATAGCTTCTGATTTTGTTGTCCAATTTTGACTAATCTTTTTTTGTTGAAAAGATATTTCAATATGGAAAAAAAATTTGTTTGTTGCTTTCTGAAATCTGAAATTTAGTAGTGTTAAAAAATGGGTGAAGTTGGATTAAAATTCTAGCCCGTATTTGTTTTCTGTATTCGTCGCTAGCCATAATTTTTGAACAGTTTATTCGATTTTGACGACTTTGCCTATTTCGAAAATCTAAAACATAATCAATAGCTTTTATTTAAGTGTTTCACAAAAAAATGATGTTTTGAAGGCTTAAAATGCAAGATTGTTAAGTGGGCCTACGCTTATGTTGGAAAACCTGGTTTGATCATCTAAAGAAAAACATCCATAACTCAAGTTGTATTCATATTTTTATAATCCAAAAGATGTTTTGGAAAGCTAACACACTATATAACGATTTACTCTTAGAAATCATAACTTGATTTGGTGGTTTTTGACTTTGAAAGTTAGTCGGAAAGTGAGTTAAATATAAATATTATGTTTTATCCATTACATGGTTGCCTACTTATCATACTTCTTTATATATGTGACTAATGTTCAAATTGAGTTAAGTATAGGTATTTTGAAGCTTATTTAGATAATTTAGTGATGTTGGCTCGCTTTTTCTCACATAAAAGCGAAATAGCTTATTTAAACGCTAACGAAAAAGTACATTTTTACGGTATATTGATATATTATGTGATATTATATTGTTTTCCTGTGTTTCGGGATGTCCGTTGATTGGAATATATATTATTTGTGATATATTGTGCTTGGATTTTTCAGAACACTCTCCCTACAAAGAAGACTCTGTCAAAATTTTATGAAAAATCATATACTTAGAAATTTTTTACAAAAGTATATCGTATGAGAAAATGTAAGTTGATGAATAAGCCTGTTTAAATGTTAGCATACGATAAGAGAAGTTAAAGGTCAAGCCATATAGAGGATTGCGTAAGCTTATAAAAGCCTGTAGAATACGAAGAAAGTTAGGTATGGGTTGTGTATGACGTTTCCACATAAGAAATAGAGAGAACGCAATTGTCTTAAGAGGAAAAATTTGTAACAAACCTATTTTCTATGCCATAAAATAAGTAAATCTAAATTCAAATAAAATTATTTAAATTCGGTATTCGATAATTTTTATTTTTGAAAGTAAGTATTTAATTAATTTAAGGTTATTAATAAAAGGTTATTGTTTAAATACGGTAAATTAAATTAATAAATTCTTTTTGGATAATATTTAAAATTTAATAAAATGTTTTAATTGAATTAAACTATTTTTAAAGTATAAATAATTGCTATCTTATTTAAATAGTATAAAATAAATAAGCAGACATCAAAGTGAATAAAATTGTCCAACTATTGAAATATATTATGTATAATGGAATGTAAATTAATTTAAAATAGATTGAGATTTATTTGCAAATAAAATTTAAAAAAGTAAATGATTGGACTAAGTAGAAAAATTAAAATCTAGCCTTAACGAATCAGTTCCCAAGCCCATTTTCATTCTCTCTGTTTGCGCCAAAAATGGTCACAAACCCCGAATGTTGTGAAAGCACTAGTGTATGAATACAAATCAGCAATATTCAAACACAAATCTCAGATCTAAACAAGCAACAAACAGCAATCCAGAAATAATGAACAAAAACACGAGATTTATAGTGGTTCGGCTATCTCCGGCATACGTCCACTCCAAAGTTTTTATCTTTTATTGATCGATGCTTGAAGATTACAATTTCCTATCGCGTAGTACAACGGATTTTATGATTATAATCTGAATCTAAGGCAGCAATGGTGATCTGGAGTAAATCTGGCAGAGTCCGGGTGCTCTTTAGCTCTCAAAATTGTCCGACCCCTTTTCTGAATGACCTGGGGGTCTATTTATAGGTGTAGGAGGCTGATATTTCGCCTAAACTGAAGGGAGACCAGTTCCAGTACGTCAGGGGGCCCACATGCCCGCTTTCTGGAAATCCGGGCCCACTTTGGGATCGATTCGAAGCTATGTTCAAATCGATCAAGAAATCGTCCAATCGAGCTGAAATTTGGTGAGAACATTCTTCAATGTGTATGTAAGCATCTGTGAAAATTTCATTGAATTTGGACGTATAGATCTCAAGATATGATCGATACGAGTTGTAGTATTTCGGCAGGCACTCTGGTTAGAATCGATTGGTTCGAATCGATCTCTTCGAATCGATCAGAGCGCATGCCTGTGCGATGACGTGTTACGAAATTCTTGGGTTGATCCACCTTCCTCGCCGTGTTGAACGCTTCTTTCCTGGATACGCGCTCGCATCCATACCTCGTGCCCAATCCACATCCATCTATAGCCATAGTGTGCTTCGAATCCATTGCCTCGTGTCCATACAATCTGCTTCGTTCGTATCCTTCCCATCGATACGAAGTGTATCGATACGAAGAGCCATTGCACGACTCCATCCAGACCGATGCGAACAACATCGATTCGACCCAATATCGATCGATACGAAACCATTAATCCAAGTCCATGTCGATCGATACGAATGGTATCGATTCGAACAAATCTCCGTATGCTTGTTTTAACTACCTGGGTGTGTTGCCATCGAGTCGAAATTCACCTAGCCTTCCTATCCAATCGATACGAAGTCATCGAGTCAAACCAGAACATGATCGATGCGAACATCATCGATTCGAACCAATATCCATGGATACGAAATGTATCGATTCGAACTTATCCTTATGCATTTCAAACCATTCATATCTTGTGCATACGAACTCCGATTGTTCTGAAAATTGAAACGTAGCCTCTCCTAGTCCTCATCATCATCTCCAATCGATTCCGTCCTGATCGGAGCCCGGTCAAATTTTGACGACATCCATCGCAGCCTTGTTTCCAATCACTTCCAATCCTGATATCCATCCTTTCCTGTCGATTTGTTTGATATTCCGGCTTTGACCAAAAAGCGGGATAACATTTGCCCCCCAAAACATGCCTTGTGATAAGAAGGCGTGTTTTGAATAATTTCGTATCCGATATTCAAAGTCCATAGCCAATTCCATGTCCATCCGTACTCGAAGACTGAGTTATTAATCCATCCTTATCCAACAACCGAATCCAAGACCTCCCCGGGTCGATATCCAAATCCGTAACCTCTCTGGGCTTTTGCCGAGCGCAATCCACACCTGACGACCGTGGTCCAGTGTCCCTGGACGTTGAGCTAACCTCTCCGGGTTCTTGCCAAGCGCAATCCACACCTGACGACCGTGGTCCAGTGTCCCTGGACGTTGAGCTAACCTCTCCGGGTTCTTGCCAAGTGCAATCCACACCTGACGACCGTGGTCCAGTGTCCCTGGACGTTGAGCTAACCTCTCCGGGTTCTTGCCAAGCGCAATCCACACCTGACGACCGTGGTCCAGTGTCCCTGGACGTTAGTAATGTCGTGGCTTAAGTCCTAAGCCGAATCCTGGTCGCTCCGGACCCTTGTTGAGCATAGTCCATACTCAACGACCTGAAACAATAATCGATAATAGGGGGCCTTAGTCCTAGGCCGAATCCTGGTCACTCTGGACCCTTGCCGAGCATAGTCCATACTCGACGACCTGAATGAGCCAATCTACCACGTTCGAGCAAAAAAGACTCACCCCTTGCCAAGCGTAATCCACACCTGACGACCGTTTATCGAAAACCAAAAAGAATCCAATCAAAATCCAATCCAAAATCCAATCCAAAATCCGAATCAAATCGGAAAACCAGAAATTCATACCAAAAATCAAAATCATCATCCAAAACGGAGAACAATCATCCGAATGAATGCCAAAACCAGAGAAACGAGCAAAATCAGGAGTTCAATCCAAACTCCAAAAACCAAACCAGAAAACTAAGTGTCCAATCCAAAAACAAAAGACAGATTTTGCAAACCATGGCTTTGCGGTTTATCATCACTCAGAGCATGCCTAGGGGCTATCTCCGTCCCCATACATGTGTAAATGACTCGGTTGCTCGCCAATGGTTTGTTACTTATTTCATATTATCCTGATCAATTGATGACCAATCGACCATTATTCCTGTGCCTCATATCCTCATGGTTTGAGGTAGGCGGTGGTTGCTCCTACTCCACCGCTGCATTCCGAGCCCCAACATACTGCCTCAACTGTACATTCCTCACATGCTCCTCAATTATGTCCTTTAGGTGCCTGCAGCTGTTGGTATCATGCCCGTCCAAATCGTGGAAGAGACAATGCTTTCCTGATGCCCTCTCCCGCTCGGATGGTTCTCTCCTAGCCGGCCTCCGGTAAGGAAGGTGATTCCGAGTTTCCATGTATATCCGCTCTAGTGTCTCATTTAATTCTGTGTATGTGGAAAACCTTGGATCCTTCCATCGCTTCCTAGCTTTTTCAGAGTTTTCGTCCAGCTTCCTTTTTCCTTTATCTTTATCCGAGCTTCCGTCGGATGGTCCTCCACCCCCGGTAACATTCACCTCCTTTAGCTTTAAATCCATACATGCGTCTTCTTGCCGAAGGAACCTTTCAAGTTCATGGAAGAATTCCCCGAGATCCAGTGGCGGGTCTCGTACTAAAGATACCTTAAAATCTGAATCCTCTCTGACTCCCGATACTGCTGCCATCAAAACCATCGATGGATCCGGCCGATCCACCGAAGCAACTGCCGCATTAAATCGAGTTAAAAATGCTCTAAGCGATTCATCCGTTCTTTGCTTTACCGATGTTAACGTCATCACGTTCTTAGGTCTTTTGATATGAACCCGAAACTGTCCCAAAAACCTATCCACCAGTTCCCTCCAAGTTCTGATAGATCCTTCTTCCAGCTGCCTAAACCACATTGCCGCTAGGTCTGTCAAGTATAAAGGGAAACACCTGGCCATCACTTCATCTGATGCCCCCAGCACTTCCATGTGTCTAGTGTATCTCATCAAGTGATCAGTCGGGTCAGCCTTTCCATTATATACTTCCACGCTAGGTAGCTTGAACTTAGGTGGATTCTGAGCTATCCTGATTTCCCGAGCGAACGGACTCCTGTTCACTCCTTCCAAGTCTCTATTGGTCGAACCTCCACGCATAGTCTTCCTAATGATTTCCATTAATCCAGCGTTGCCTGTTAGGGGCTGCCCCCCATGCTCCCGAGGGAACTCTGGCACATATTCTTCATGTGGCTCATTAGCCGCAACGTTGGCTCTAGCCTGCTGAACTCCTTCCAAAGGTCCTTCTGCGTTGGATCCTGCGGGCCTGCCCCCAAGCCCTTGTTGATTGCCTTCCGGTTCTGTATTCTGTCCTACATTGGGTTCCGCAACCCTAGTTCCTTGTTCCACATTTGCAGTCGCTGTAGTTGGTCCAATGTTCTATGTTCCTGCAGCTCTCATCTGCTCGAAGAAAGTCTGCATCATATCCTGTTGACTCTTCAGCAACCTCTCGTGTAATGAATTCGCCATAGCTTCCATCTCGTCTCTGGTAATGTAAATCGAAGCTTGTCCTTCTCCAGCTCCGGAGGATGCCTCTTGACTTCCTCCTTGTTGGCTTCTCTCAGCTCTTTGTCTTCTACTTGTTTGTCGAGTCATTGTAGAGTCAATCCGAATCCTTCAAACTTTCAAGGCTAAACTTTGAATTGGTGTAGCAGGTGCTAGTTCTTCTCAGTGAAAGCACCAAAGTGTTTGCGCCAAAAATGGTCACAAACCCCAAATGTTGTGAAAGCACCAGTGTATGAATACAAATCAGCAATATTCAAACACAAATCTCAGATCTAAACAAGCAACAAACAGCAATCCAGAAATAATGAACAAAAACACGAGATTTATAGTGGTTCGGCTATCTCCGGCCTACGTCCACTCCAAAGTTTTTATCTTTTATTGATCGATGCTTGAAGATTACAATTTCCTATCGCGTAGTACAACGGATTTTATGATTATAATCTGAATCTAAGGCAGCAATGGTGATCTGGAGTAAATCTGGCAGAGTCCGGGCGCTCTTTAGCTCTCAAAATTGTCCGACCCCTTTTCTGAATGACCTGGGGGTCTATTTATAGGTGTAGGAGGCTGATATTTCGCCTAAACTGAAGGGAGACCAGTTCCAGTATGTCAGGGGGCCCACATGCCCGCTTTTTGGAAATCCGGGCCCACTTTGGGATCGATTCGAAGCTATGTTCGAATCGATCAAGAAATCGTCCAATTGAGCTGAAATTTGGTGAGAACATTCTTCAATGTGTATGTAAGCATCTGTGAAAATTTCATTGAATTTGGACGTATAGATCTCAAGATATGATCGATACGAGTTGTAGTATTTTGGCGGGCACTCTGGTTCGAATCGATTGGTTCGAATCGATCTCTTCGAATTGATCAGAGCGCATGCCTGTGCGATGACGTGTTGCGAAATTCTTGGGTTGATCCACCTTCCTCGCCGTGTTGAACGCTTCTTTCCTGGATACGCGCTCGCATCCATACCTCGTGCCCAATCCACATCCATCTATAGCCATAGTGTGCTTCGAATCCATTGCCTCGTGTCCATACAATCTGCTTCGTTCGTATCCTTCCCATCGATACTAAGTGTATCGATACGAAGAGCCATTGCACGACTCCATCCAGACCGATGCGAACAACATCGATTTGACCCAATATCGATCGATACGAAACCATTAATCCAAGTCCATGTCGATCGATACGAATGGTATCGATTCGAACAAATCTCCGTATGCTTGTTTTAACTACCTGGGTGTGTTGCCATCGAGTCGAAATTCACCTAGCCTTCCTATCCAATCGATACGAAGTCATCGAGTCGAACCAGAACACGATCGATGCGAACATCATCGATTCGAACCAATATCCATGGATACGAAATGTATCGATTCGAACTTATCCTTATGCATTTCAAACCATTCATATCTTGTGCATACGAACTCCGATTGTTCTGAAAATTGAAACGTAGCCTCTCCTAGTCCTCATCATCATCTCCAATCGATTCCGTCCTGATCGGAGCCCGGTCAAATTTTGATGACATCCATCGCAGCCTTGTTTCCAATCGACTTCCAATCCTGATATCCATCCTTTCCTGTCGATTTGTTTGATATTCCGGCTTTGACCAAAAAGCGGGATAACACTCTCGTTGCTTCTGGAAAACTCCCCCTACTCCCTTACTTTAACCCAAAACCCAATCCCTCTGTCTTCATCTTTACCCAATTCCAATTTCTTACCTAAAATCAAAAATCATGACACAAAGAAAGTGAGAAAAACTACCGTGCGAAACTGATCGAGCTGACAATGTTAGCGTCAAGGATGGAGGTGGCCAAATCAGCAGGTCAACATGAATTTTATGGCAGCGGACAATGAGTGACAACTTTAGGTAATGAAGGTTTGAACCTGACATGAGGGAAGTGGAAGTCATGACTTAATGTCGCTATTGGAGGTGGCATGTGCAGTGTCGTGCTTGATGATGGGTAATGCAGATTTGTAGCAGGTGTGTGGAGCTACTAGTGATGGTAAATATCTTAGGTGTGATTATTTTTGGTAGAAGTCAGATGCTATTGCGATGTGGAGCTGGGCAACGATGACGATTAGGGAGCAGATGATGGTAATTTTGACAGCGATGTGGTCGCCGTTTTGGAATTCAAGCATCGTTTCGGTGAGTTTTATACACAGACGTCTATATTTATATCACTGTGTGCATACATATATATATATATAATCCCGATTATTTATGGAATTGTTTGGTTGAAATGGTTATTTGGAAATTTGATTGATTGTGGTGATATTGGATGCGATTTTGATTAGATTGTGATATTTTGTTATGTTGGATTGTCCAAAATGCAAAGGAGATGTTGTCCGATTGCATTTGGATTTATATATTTTGCATCTCTTAGGGTCATTTAGTTGAAAGTATTTCTTCTCATTAGAGTTGTTGGTCGATATAGATCATGAAGTTTTATTTGTTGTGTATGCATTTATAGATGGCCCAAAATCGATGGAATTCAACTCAGTCACAATAACATTTATATTGATGAATTTTTGTTGATGTTGGAGAATTTTACTCCATGAATTTATTTTATACGATTTGTTGATTTTCCCCTTTTTAAAATATTTTTGAAAGCTTCGGGAAATTATTTATGTAGTATTTGAAGTATATTTATAAATAAATAAAAGTGGTTGAGAATATTGGAAATTATTTTAAATATAAAAGTTGTTTGAAAAATGAAAATAGAGAATTTTTAAGAATACTGGAATGTAAGAAAGTTTTATAAGTATATTTGAGGGTTTTTAATAATATTTTCAAAAAAGGATTTCTTTTGTAAAGCGAATATTTAATAAAAAGGATTAAAAGGAAATTTCAAACGGAGATTTTTTATTATATAAATCTATTTATAAGAGTTTGACATTTTTCCCCCTTTCTATATATTTATTGGTTTAAAATTAACTTATTTTATGCTTTCATAATTTAATTTTATATAATGAGGATATTGAAAAAATGGATTAGTAATACAGTCTAGGATAGGGCATTCGGTATTATTTTTTCGGTTATTCTATTGACTCATATTATAGAATAACTGTTGTTTGATAGGTGTAGTTTGCTAGCTTCTAGTAAATGTTCGAGTAATACTGAGTGGAATGGGATGTTCAAGTAATACTTGTTTGATTACTATTGGTGAGTAGATGTCACTTATATTCTGGAGATGGGTTAGGAGTTTGTGATATCATCTAGTGTGACTCCTTAGAGCTTAGTAGTCGAGAGTCATATTACTCTCCAAGGGATACAAGCTAGAGATATGTTGATATTTACATATTTATCCTCTAAGGACTAACTAGCCGAGTTATATTATTATTTACTCTTAGGGCTAGTAGTCGAGGAATTGTTATGTAGTACGCTCTCATTAGGACCTATGGAGTCGAGAGTACTTATTATTATTACTCTTGTTAGGACTCATCTTATCGAGAGCATTTTGTTGTACCCTCTAAAGACTAACTAGTCGAGTATAGATATCTACCCTTAGGGCTGGTAATCGAGCATTTTGTTAAGTTGAGATGCTCTCATCAGACCCGTATAGTCGAGAGTTATTACTTTCATCAAGATTTCTATAGTCGAGAGTATTTGACTTGGCTCTCATGACTCATCGAGTCAAGAGTATCAATTATCACTCTCAATAGGACTTATCGAGTCGAGAGCAGTTGTTGTCACTCTCATCAGGACTCCTAGAGTTGAGTGTACTAGTTATCACTCTCATTAGGACCTATATAGTCAAGAGTATTTATTAGGAATCTACGCCATAGGGTTCATGCCACTATGGTATGGTGAGCGCATGAATTAGACCCACTAGATAGGCTTGTTATCCATCCTAATTATGGGGACGCTCCCTAAAACTGTGATGTCACCATGTTGAGTTGTAGGCTGAGAGTTATTTCTTTTATTAGAGCCATTGCCCTGACGTTAACTAAGGACCAATAGTCTATTACCAAGGGCAAGTAAGAATCGTGGCCAATGCTTAGCATAGCCTAACAATGTGTTTTTGACATGTGATGGATATGAGTATCACGATTCTGGGAGTAACTCAGGGACAATAGGAAATGGGCTGTGGTTATTAGCTTTTCTTGGAGCTTTGCTGCGGTGCGCCAGTCTCCCATCTTGATGACTTAGGTAGATCCAATTTATACGAGCTATTTGATATTACAACCTCAGTAGAGATAATGATTGATTGACATTAGAGACTGGCTGTGTGTCCAATTGTCATTTGAGATACCCTAACCCGAGACAACTGCGTGTTGTCTATCTATGACACTGGAGACTTTCTATGAGTTTATCTTCCATTCTCTCATAAGAGCTGATGGCTGAGAGATCTCCTTTTTCTCTAATTTGTTGTTTCTATCTCCTAAAACCATTTAGTCGAGAATTCGCCTCTCTAAGGACTGGGGGTCGAGATATATGATTTTATACATTGACTATTTGATTGATTTTGATATTTACTGAGTTTGAGTTTCTTTTTATCTCTGAGGGCCTAATAGTCGAAAGTTATCACTTCCATTAGGATTGTAGGTCGAGATAATTATTTGGATTTTGTTTTTCATATTTTGTATTGATTATGTTTTATTTGGGATTTGGATTTCTCGCTATCTCCTAGGACTAACGGTCGGGAGTATTTACTTTCATAGGGACTGTAAGTCATGATAGTATCCTAGGATATTTATTTTTGTTTTTTATACATATTATGTTCTATTTGGAATCCGCACCTTGTATTTTGTCTTTTCTGGCTTAAAAATTAAAAGTTATTACTTCCATTAGGGTTGTAGTTGAGATTTGATATTTGATTATTTATTTGGGATTATGCCTTTATTGATTTGTATTATTTGGCTTAATAGTCATAAGTCTACATGTAACACCCCATAAAATGAACCATAAATAAATGAAGTAAATTAAATTAAATGTGATAAGGTAGAAAATGAAAATTTTATAAAAGTTGACATTTGACCATGAAAGTCATACCGTTGTGTTCGTGGTGAAATTTTGATTAATTTTCATATATAATATGCTTAAAATGGAGCCCGAATGAAGAAGTTATGAATGTTTGAAGTTTTCATATTTAAAATAATTTGAATAGGATTCAAATAAATAATTAGTTCCCTAATTTGAAATTTGAAATTAATTATGATTAGACTTGGGGATTAAGTAACATTAAAAATTAGCAATTAATGTTAAAAGTTAATTAGGATATGAAATCAATAAATAACAAGCAACGGTAAAATAATATAAATACCTTCCCAAAATAAAGGAAGAAGTCGACCCAGCACCTCAAAGGGTCGACCTAGAGGCTGACCATAGGAATCGACCGTAAGGTAGACTACCTGGAGCATGGGTTCGACCACTTCCTTATTGTGGAGCCTATTTTGATGTGTTGTACGTTCTAGGTTTATCCGTTTTTAATATATTCTCATTCAATGGTTCTGGTGCTTTTTAACCACTATAAGTTAGACCCTAGACCTTTCACTTTTATCCATAAATATTTTGGGAACAATAGCAAAAATCTGCTATTGTTATATCTCCAAATTAGATCTAGAAACTCTATAGAGAATTCAGTAAGAGTAAGAATCCAATCTATTTTCTATTTATTTCTTCTTCCTCTAACATATTCCTATTCTATTCTCCGCCAACTATTCTGAATCTAATAAATATATATAACTCTTCCCTATTGTGTGTGTATCAAAAGAGAGAGTTTCTGGAAGAGATTGTGAAGTATGCAAATCGAAGGAAGATAACGCTAAGGCGATTTTGTGAGTGGAAACCTTAGTATTTCATTTTGGATTTGAATCTGTCTTAGGGATTTTGGGATTTAGAAAATATAATAGATCAAATCCTCCAAAATTCCTGTGACGACCCGGAATTTTTGTATATTTGAAATTGAAATATTTAATTAATTTTAAATATTCAGAGATAAATTATCAACTTAAATTTCAAACATCGTTGTTTATTGAGTAATTTAATTTTTAAATTAAATTTATTTGAAGTTGGATAAAATAGTAAATCTGGTATTCTAAGCTAATTAAAAATATTTTGAAAGCTCATAAAATTCATATTAATAATACTGAAGGTGATAGAACTTTTAAAATTGAATTTAAAAGTAGTTTGTTCAGTTTTGAAATTTTATCGTTAAATTGACGTTTAAAAATAGCCTTCCGAGGCATAGTCTCGGAATTCGACGAAACCAGTTTCAATGGGTCCGTAATATTGTATTATTATCGGATTTCAATTTTCGTAAGGTTTGGAGTGATCGTTTGAGCGTACGATATATAGACGCGCTCAAATCTATAACGAAATTCTTTCAATATAAATTTATAAAAATCAAATCTAGGGTCAAATTCACAGCCACCTTTTTGCAAGCTGAAACAGACGTTTCCTTTGTCTTTCCCTACACGCCACCTACCGCGTACGAAGATACACTTTCATCTTTTTAAATCGTGCCTGTCTGCCTCTCGTACACGCAACCATGATCTTGTTCCCCTTCTTCTTTTACAAGCCAAACACTCTTTGGTTTCAGAACAAAAACTTAGAAATTTATAATAGCCGAAAACAAATCCCTCTTCCCTTTAGAAATTAAAATCGTTCGTTTAAGAGAGAAAAAAGAAAAAAAAACCTACGCGTCCATCTTCAAATTCGATCGCCTCTTCCTCTTATCCCAGCCCATCAACGTGGCCGAAGCTCGATAGTTCGAAGTCGGGGTCTCGCGTTGAGATAGGGTTTCGCCCTGGTTTGCGGCAGCGTCGCAGCAAGCATTTTGGGGGATTGGATCTTCGATCGAAGCATCGCGAGCAAGTGAGGATATGGGTTCGTCGTCAAGCAGTGGGATGGCGTAGGGTTTGGGTCGTGAGGCTGGAGGAAGGGGTCGCGGCAGTTCCTGGTGGGGTGCGATGGTGGCAGTCGTAGTCATCATGTTGGAGGGGAGGCTCGCGGCTATGCGGTTGTCGCGCGTTGGAGACTCGAGGGTTCGTCGATCTGTTTGGGTCAAGCGGCTTCGCGGTGGTTGTCAACGTTGTCGTGAGTTGGGTATCGGCGAAATCGGCTACGAGGCAGGGTCGAGGTGAGGTTTTTGATGTTAATAAATTTATTTTGAACACATATATGATTCTCTTATCAATTTAAATACAAGCAGCAAAATTTATAATGAGTTACAGTAAGTGGATGTTAAAGGTACAGTAAATTTCTGGATTTAAAGTTGTTCTTGTTTTAGTTTAAATACCTACATGAAATCAGGAAGATTTTATATATATAAAAAGGGTTTGAAAAAAATATATGAATTTTTTTAAGTGTTTGAAAATTTATAAACGTTGGATTTTTGAAATCTATAATCTGTTTCGAAAGTAAAGGGTTTTAAAGGAAAATTTGTCAATCAAATTTATTAAATAATTAGCTAGTAAATTTATCTAAAGGGAAGTGTTCAATAAGTTCGAGTATTTATAACTTTATAATGTTGTCAAGGTTTGAAATCTTAGGAAAATACATTGTTCGATTAATTCAAATGTTAATAGACTATATAAATATTTTTACAAGGTCTAAAATCGAGAAAATACAAGTCGGAATGGAACTGGAGTGGAATAGACTGCAAACAAAATAGAAGGTGAGTTAATCTCACTCGGTTTAATTTTATTTAAATTTAATTGGTTAAATTTAAATATGGATGAATGATTGAATTGATTGATTTGATTGATATGGTATATAGTAGTATATACCAATATATATATATTGGCATATGTATATATTGGAGTTGATATTCCCGCATTATATAGCGGATGAGACCCTATGCGCCGCATAATAGCGGATGATATTTTATAAACCCATATACCGCGATATTCCACCTCGAAGTGGAATTGGTATTGTGCTAACGTCTGTGGATGCAGGGAAACAGGTTGGAGGGATCCGACTGGATTCCTCAAGATATTTAATTTTGTTTAAATATTCTGTGATATGATTGTTGATATCCTGTGATGATTTATATTGGATAATCTGGTTGGATTGAATTTCCCAGTATAATGAGTTATCAAAAGCAATTGAATTGGATTTTTGGAAAGAAATAAAGAATAAAATTTAAGTTAAGTAATTCTAGTGAATTCGAATAAATTAAATATGGAAAAGAGGAATTTTGAATAAACAGAGAAATATTGAATTTAAAGAAAACTTATGTGATATTATTTAAAAGAATAAATAATTTATTTTAATTCAATGTTTAAATGTAATTAAAAAGAAAGAAGGAATTTGGGAAATCTGAAACTTGTGTTTCAGTTTAAATATTTTAAATCATAATGAGAAATAAAATCTGGAAGTTAATGAATTTGGAAATAAATGGATTAAGTAAGGAAATTTATTTCAAAGTAAATTGGAAAATCAATTGTAAATTGATTTAAATATTTTGGGATTTGAAATTTAAGAGAAATGAGATTTTGGAGATATAAACTGGGTTTATAAAGTGAAATGGAATATCAGAGGATATTTGAAATATAAATTCAAGGTGGGAATTTATAAAGGAATATGAATTGGTTTAAAAATAAATGTTGATTTATTTTTAAAAAGATGGGAATGAGAAGTGTATTTCTCTGGATAGCCAAGTACGTTTTCAAAGCAATTTTTAAAATAAGTTAAAAGTTCTAATTGTGTTTTTAAAAAGCATGTTTTAGAAAATTGATTATTTCTAAATGTTAATTTCCTAAGTAAGTATTTTCAAAAATCTATTATTGTAGTAATTATATAAAAGTGATTTGCTATTATGTTTTAAAAGAAGAAATTTAGTTTATATTTATAAAGTGGTTTATTTTAAAGTATATATTTTTAATAAAGTATTAAGCTAGTTTGATTTCAATGTTATAATATATTTAAAATAAAGTGTTTTTAAATTATTTAAAATTAAAAGTATTTTGTACTTGGTGATTCGGAGAAAATAAATATTTGGGAAATGTATTCCGTAAGCGGAAACTGTTTTGAAACTGTTTTCAAAGGGAGTTGAAAATGGAATTATATCTTGTAAAGGATATTTGAGACAAATAAATAATGTGGAAAATTATTTATTGTGTGATGGTTGCTTGTGGATGTAAATGATAGTTAAATAACCGACTATCAATATTGGCCAAATGCGCTGATCGTTTCGAAGAGACCGGGATCGAGATTTATTTCTCGAAAACCACTTCGATCCGGTTTGTACATTTCGTGTAACGTGTTCGGAGTCGAAGATGGAGCTGCGAAGTGCAAGGGCTAGTCGCTACTAATCCTGAGGATATTTCCAAAATGGATGTAGTAGGAATAGTGCCTTCGGTTCCGTTCGGACCCGGGACAGACTTGTATGGACGAATGCTTTCGTGGCATCGTCAGGTGGACGATGGGCATTCAAAGTGAAATGTTCTGTAAAGGTAACGCTAAGCCTCAAGCCTCATCAACCGGGAATGACTGAAAATCAGGGGTTATGCAGCAAGGCCTCGTGGGTAGCCCCCACTTGAGAGTAAGGTCATCCCTGTCTAGATGTCCCTTTATTTCGGCTTAGTGGTGCGGTTGCTGATCCCAACCGTGGGGTGATTTTATTTGGAATTATCCAGTAAGGGATGATTCCGGCCTTGTGTTGCAGGGGACTTAGGGTGGGTCCTCGGTACGCTGATCTAGACCAGGTACTGTGACAGGTGGTACCCCAGTGCCTAGTCATTCGTTGGAAATCCATTCTCCCTACGTGCCTTGTACGGTATTTGTTTGTATACCTAGTATGCTGGAATTTAATGAATGTAACAATTTCGGCTATTTTAATAAGTATTTGTAAATAGACACTATTATAATATCAGAGGATTTTGATATAAAAGTGTTTTAGCTATCGTAAGGTAAAAACCCGACATGTTTATTTGTGGCGTGGTCTTACGAGATGCTTTTGTTTTCAAAGGATTTTGAAACTTTAATAATCAATTTGAGTGTGATTTTCTCACGCTGGTATTCCAGACTGACTCGGGTATTGTTTTATATGATGCTCGGGTCAGACCGAGATAAACAGGTTTAGGATATGATGCTGTGGAGCTCGGGAGACGAGCTGGATGACGATACGTACTCTCGTACTTGCTATTATTTTTCCGCTGTGTATTCAGTTGTATGTTATGGATGTTGATGTACTCCGATGATGTATTCTGATGATGAATTGTATAAACAGATATAGTTTTTGATTTGTGTAAAGATCTGTTGATATATATTATATTTTATTCCGCTGCGATGGTTAGATTCTGATGTTGTTTTCTATTTTTCTTCTTCTACCTCTTCTTCTTAACTAAAATGGTTCGATTTTCCGGGTCTGGAAAGTCGGGTCGTTACATTTGGTATCAGAGCTTAGGCTGGCGATAACCTTGGCTCTGGTGGGAATTTTGAGAGTATTAATAGATATGAGCGCGTATTTGTTAGTGAATATAAAATGGTTTTATATTGTGTTGGTTGATTTATTGAGTGGCATATGAACCTTCGTCGGCACAGTCTGGACAACTGTATCGAAGGGGTTTCTAAACACTTGAATAGAACAGTTCGACACAGTATTGTTTTAAATAGGGTGAATGAAATAATTTTGCCCAAATTATTTTGTATATAAAAGAAATAATTATTCAAAAATTTTTATGGTTATATATTTGGATGCTTGGTTGTTAGAAAATGACAATAATAAGTTAGTCTCATTATTGAGTAGAAATTGAAAACTTATAACTTAAGTTGAAGAATAAATTTATAAATTGAAGTAAACTTTATATACAAATGTGAATTACAAATGTGATTTATAATCAAATGAGATAAATTCATAAACAAATGAAATTTGTAAATGTAGAATTCCAGAGTAATGTTTGGATATAAAATTGAATGGATTTTGAATTTAAAGTTTTTGGGAAAGGTTTAAATTCCTTTGGATTTTAAAAATAGTTTTTAAAGGTTTTGGGAAAATAATGGTGATATTATTTCATGAATATTTTTGAAATTGAATTGAAATCTGGTGGGATTTGGGATTTAAAAATGTTTGAAATGTTTTAAAGTGATAAAAGCATTAAATTCTCTTTCGGTCGCTGGAAAATAATTTCGGTGATGACTGCAGCATCATCGATGTCTATTTTCGAGTTTCCAAAGAGAAATTGCTACCAAACTGTTTTAAATTGGAAATGATTGTGAACTGGGTTGGTTTTGAAATTCAAAGGGAAAATTGTTTGGTAAAAGCATATTATTTTGGAAATTGGGATTTGATGTGATTTACCAGATGTGTATGAGTTATTTATGGATTCAAAATGGTTTTTGAAATAAAACCGGGCAATTGGATTCTGGGAATTCTATTTAAAATATAAACGTGGAAATTTAAATGAATCAACAATATAAAGTATAGAATGAAGTTGATTGAAATAAGGAGGGAATGAAAGTTTAATTCTGGGATTATAATTATGAGATGAAAATAACTCAATGAGTAATATAAGTTGGTAGATAAAAGAGTTAGAGAACTTGAAGGTGAATGAATTGTAAAACTCGTATAAAATTTGTATCCTGGGATTAAAATTTAATTCGAGTATATGAAGGAGAATAAAATATATTTGAATTTAACTTAAGATAAGTTAATAAAATTGAGAATTGGAATTGAATTAAATGTAAATAAGTTGAAGTCGAATTGAATTGGATATAAAGGTAATGTAAAATGCTCATAATTGTGTAAATAAATTCATATTCTTAAGTTCTTAAGTGTAATAATTTGAGATTTGATTGTAAAGATGAAAATGGACTTAAATGAATAGTCCCAGGTCTTCAGCAAGTAAGTTAAAACTTATGAATAGAAATGAAATTGTAAGTCATAAATGGGAATCCATTACTTTGAACCATTAAGAGTTATAATTTGAAATTGTAATTATCAAATGGAAACGACTAAGATGAGCAATCTTAATTTTAAATAAATCCAAACTTGAATTATAAAATAAATTGAACTTAAGAAAATTAAGTGAAGTGATATTTGGAATTAAAAAGCAAGTATTAAATTTTAACCAGCGGAGGAACTAATTAGATAATAAATTAGTTAATGAAATTGAATTGTGAGTTAATGAAATTGGATTAACATAGTGATGGTTTGAATTGCGAATGAAATCCAAATAAGTGAAAATAAATTGGAAATGACCTGGTTATTAATAAAATAATTCCAGATGAATTGAGTGTGGAAATTAAAATTCATAATGATTGAGTGAATGAACCAATTATATTAATAAATAAATGGATGGAATTTGATTAAATAAGAATCAAATGAAAGATGGAAATAAAACTTTAAGGGGTTGGTTAAATGGAAAATAAACTTAAGTTATTGACTTAAGTAAATGTTGAATGGAAACTGAACTCAAACAGAAGAGTGGTTTAAATAAGTTGAGAAATAGTTATTGAATGAATTAACTTGGATTGTTTTCGAGCTAAATAAAATTCAATTTTTGGAAGTTGGAGATGAATTGAATTTAAGGGAAAAAATTGGAAATGAAGTAGTAAATTGAAGTAAGCTGAAATTCATATGAAATGGGAGTTCAATTTTAATATATACACTTCGTTGTTAATTAGTAAATAAATATAAGAAAATTTATATGAACTTAAGAATTGAAGAATGAAATTCTTAAGAAAATTTGTGTTGGAAATATACTTAGTAATTTTGGGAAAAAATATATACTAAGTGAATAGTTGAATGAAGACTAAAACTGAAGTTGTGAAATGCGATAGTTGTGAATAAGGGGATAACAATAAAAAAAAGAGAATTGATGTAATTGGTAATCAATTGGAATTTATACGTAAGATGTACGTATATTATTTTATTCGCATAGCTATTTGGTCCAGATGTCGAACACAGAATTTCGAGATAGTTTTATCGATCCGAATCAGGATTTTTCACTCGATTTTCAACGGCGAGCCTGGATATGGATTGTTGATTGATTCTGGATATTCTCTATCATAGTTGGTGGCTATGCAAGGAGAATGACGGTTTCTGATCAAGAAACCAGATCTGAGTCCGCACTAGGAAGTCGGGTGGACGATACTAGTTCGGAAGTGAAATTGTGTGATCAATTGAGCGATCGAATGTGATATTGCGTACGGATGATATATGTGCATCGTACGGGCTTAAGTAAAACAAATATTGGAAATTTGTAAAGGAAAGTATAAAATGACTTTGGAATTGTGATTGAATATTATTGCTTAGTAGGTTATACAGGTGTATAAAAGCAATGGATAGATTGGGATTTTGATTTTAGAGGATAAAATTTAATGGCCCGACAAAAGGTATGTATTTGAATTTCTATATGAAATTTGATTGGGTTTTTGATCCAGCCACTTGGCTTTTTGTTTTCTTTTTGAGATTGGGAGGCCGTAGAGCCATTTTGTAGTAGTACCGAGCTAGCCGCGCAAAGGAGACGCTGGCGAAATTTTTCGGAAATTTAGGGAGTTAGGAAAATTTTGGAAAATTTTGATAATTCAAAATTTGAATTCAAATTTAAATTTGAATGGATAAGTAGGTGGTATGGGGTGAACTTATGAATAAGTTTGGAAAGTTAAAAGATGATTAGTGTATCATTAATAAAAGATTGTTTGGGTATTGTTAAAACTGTTTGAATTTGGGAAATAGTTAACGGGGATTGAATCATTCATAACTAGTAATTTTGGGGACGAAATTCTTTTAAGGGGGGAGGAATGTGACGACCCAGAATTTTTGTATATTTGAAATTGAAATATTTAATTAATTTTAAATATTTAGAGATAAATTATCAACTTAAATTTCAAACATCGATGTTTATTGAGTAATTTAATTTTTAAATTAAATTTATTTGAAGTTGGATAAAATAGTAAATCTGGTATTCTAAGCTAATTAAAAATATTTTGAAAGCTCATAAAATTCATATTAATAATACTGAAGGTGATAGAACTTTTAAAATTGAATTTAAAATTAGTTTGTTCAGTTTTGAAATTTTATCGTTAAATTGACGTTTAAAAATAGCCTTCCGAGGCATAGTCTCGGAATTCGACGAAACCAGTTTCAATGGGTCCGTAATATTGTATTATTATCGGATTTCAATTTTCGTAATGTTTGGAGTGATCGTTTGAGCATACGATATATAGACGCGCTCAAATCTATAACGAAATTCTTTCAATATAAATTTATAAAAATCAAATCTAGGGTCAAATTCACAGCCACCTTTTTGCAAGCTGAAACAGACGTTTCCTTTGTCTTTCCCTACACGCCACCTACCGCGTACGAAGATACACTTTCATCTTTTTAAATCGTGCCTGTCTGCCTCTCTACACGCAACCATCAGATCTTGTTCCCCTTCTTCTTTTACAAGCCAAACACTCTTTGGTTTCAGAACAAAAACTTAGAAATTTATAATGGCCGAAAACAAATCCCTCTTCCCTTTAGAAATTAAAATCGTTCGTTTAAGAGAGAAAAAAGAAAAAAAAACCTACGCGTCCATCTTCAAATTCGATCGCCTCTTCCTCTTATCCCAGCCCATCAACGTGGCCGAAGCTCGATAGTTCGAAGTCGGGGTCTCGCGTTGAGATAGGGTTTCGCCCTGGTTTGCGGCAGCGTCGCAGCAAGCATTTTGGGGGATTGGATCTTCGATCGAAGCATCGCGAGCAAGTGAGGATATGGGTTCGTCGTCAAGCAGTGGGATGGCGTAGGGTTTGGGTCGCGAGGCTGGAGGAAGGGGTCGCGGCAGTTCCTGGTGGGGTGCGATGGTGGCAGTCGTAGTCATCGTGTTGGAGGGGAGGCTCGCGGCTATGAGGTTGTCGCGCGTTGGAGACTCGAGGGTTCGTCGATCTGTTTGGGTCAAGCGGCTTCGCGGTGGTTGTCAACGTTGTCGTGAGTTGGGTATCGACGAAATCGGCTACGAGGCAGGGTCGAGGTGAGGTTTTTGATGTTAATAAATTTATTTTGAACACATATATGATTCTCTTATCAATTTAAATACAAGCAGCAAAATTTATAATGAGTTACAGTAAGTGGATGTTAAAGGTACAGTAAATTTCTGGATTTAAAGTTGTTCTTGTTTTAGTTTAAATACCTACATGAAATCAGGAAGATTTTATATATATATAAAGGGTTTGAAAAAAATATATGAATTTTTTTAAGTGTTTGAAAATTTATAAACGTTGGATTTTTGAAATCTATAATCTGTTTCGAAAGTAAAGGGTTTTAAAGGAAAATTTGTCAATCAAATTTATTAAATAATTAGCTAGTAAATTTATCTAAAGGGAAGTGTTCAATAAGTTCGAGTATTTATAACTTTATAATGTTGTCAAGGTCTGAAATCTTAGGAAAATACATTGTTCGATTAATTCAAATGTTAATAGACTATATAAATATTTTTACAAGGTCTAAAATCGAGAAAATACAAGTCGGAATGGAACTGGAGTGGAATAGACTGCAAACAAAATAGAAGGTGAGTTAATCTCACTCGGTTTAATTTTATTTAAATTTAATTGGTTAAATTTAAATATGGATGAATGATTGAATTGATTGATTTGATTGATATGGTATATAGTAGTATATACCAATATATATATATTGGCATATGTATATATTGGAGTTGATATTCCCGCATTATATAGCGGATGAGACCCTATGCGCCGCATAATAGCGGATGATATTTTATAAACCCATATACCGCGATATTCCACCTCGAAGTGGAATTGGTATTGTGCTAACGTCTGTGGATGCAGGGAAACAGGTTGGAGGGATCCGACTGGATTCCTCAAGATATTTAATTTTGTTTAAATATTCTGTGATATGATTTTTGATATCCTGTGATGATTTATATTGGATAATCTGGTTGGATTGAATTTCCCAGTATAATGAGTTATCAAAAGCAATTGAATTGGATTTTTGGAAAGAAATAAAGAATAAAATTTAAGTTAAGTAATTCTAGTGAATTCGAATAAATTAAATATGGAAAAGAGGAATTTTGAATAAACAGAGAAATATTGAATTTAAAGAAAACTTATGTGATATTATTTAAAAGAATAAATAATTTATTTTAATTCAATGTTTAAATGTAATTAAAAAGAAAGAAGGAATTTGGGAAATCTGAAACTTGTGTTTCAGTTTAAAGATTTTAAATCATAATGAGAAATAAAATCTGGAAGTTAATGAATTTGGAAATAAATGGATTAAGTAAGGAAATTTATTTCAAAGTAAATTGGAAAATCAATTGTAAATTGATTTAAATATTTTGGGATTTGAAATTTAAGAGAAATGAGATTTTGGAGATATAAACTGGGTTTATAAAGTGAAATGGAATATCAAAGGATATTTGAAATATAAATTCAAGGTGGGAATTTATAAAGGAATATGAATTGGTTTAAAAATAAATGTTGATTTATTTTTAAAAAGATGGGAATGAGAAGTGTATTTCTCTGGATAGCCAAGTACGTTTTCAAAGCAATTTTTAAAATAAGTTAAAAGTTCTAATTGTGTTTTTAAAAAGCATGTTTTAGAAAATTGATTATTTCTAAATGTTAATTTCCTAAGTAAGTATTTTCAAAAATCTATTATTGTGGTAATTATATAAAAGTGATTTGCTATTATGTTTTAAAAGAAGAAATTTAGTTTATATTTATAAAGTGGTTTATTTTAAAGTATATATTTTTAATAAAGTATTAAGCTAGTTTGATTTCAATGTTATAATATATTTAAAATAAAGTGTTTTTAAATTATTTAAAATTAAAAGTATTTTGTACTTGGTGATTCGGAGAAAATAAATATTTGGGAAATGTATTCCGTAAGCGGAAATTGTTTTGAAACTGTTTTCAAAGGGAGTTGAAAATGGAATTATATCTTGTAAAGGATATTTGAGACAAATAAATAATGTGGAAAATTATTTATTGTGTGATGGTTGCTTGTGGATGTTAAATGATAGTTAAATAACCGACTATCAATATTGGCCAAATGCGCTGATCGTTTCGAAGAGACCGGGATCGAGATTTATTTCTCGAAAACCACTTCGATCCGGTTTGTACGTTTCGTGTAACGTGTTCGGAGTCGAAGATGGAGCTGCGAAGTGCAAGGGCTAGTCGCTACTAATCCTGAGGATATTTCCAAAATGGATGTAGTAGGAATAGTGCCTTCGGTTCCGTTCGGACCCGGGACGGACTTGTATGGACGAATGCTTTCGTGACATCGTCAGGTGGACGATGGGCATTCAAAGTGAAATGTTCTGTAAAGGTAACGCTAAGCCTCAAGCCTCATCAACCGGGAATGACTGAAAATCAGGGGTTATGCAGCAAGGCCTCGTGGGTAGCCCCCACTTGAGAGTAAGGTCATCCCTGTCTAGATGTCCCTTTATTTCGGCTTAGTGGTGCGGTTGCTGATCCCAACCGTAGGGTGATTTTATTTGGAATTATCCAGTAAGGGATGATTCCGGCCTTGTGTTGTAGGGGACTTAGGGTGGGTCCTCGGTACGCTGATCTAGACCAGGTACTGTGACAGGTGGTACCCCAGTGCCTAGTCATTCGTTGGAAATCCATTCTCCCTACGTGCCTTGTACGGTATTTGTTTGTATACCTAGTATGCTGGAATTTAATGAATGTAACAATTTCGGATATTTTAATAAGTATTTGTAAATAGACACTATTATAATATCAGAGGATTTTGATATAAAAGTGTTTTAGCTATCGTAAGGTAAAAACCCGACATGTTATTTGTGGCGTGGTCTTACGAGATGCTTTTGTTTTCAAAGGATTTTGAAACTTTAATAATCAATTTGAGTGTGATTTTCTCACGCTGGTATTCCAGACTGACTCGGGTATTGTTTTATATGATGCTCGGGTCAGACCGAGATAAACAGGTTTAGGATATGATGCTGTGGAGCTCAGGAGACGAGCTGGATAACGATACGTACTCTCGTACTTGCTATTATTTTTCCGCTGTGTATTCAGTTGTATGTTATGGATGTTGATGTACTCTGATGATGTATTCTGATGATGAATTGTATAAACAGATATAGTTTTTGATTTGTGTAAAGATCTGTTGATATATATTATATTTTATTCTGCTGCGATGGTTAGATTCTGATGTTGTTTTCTATTTTTCTTCTTCTACCTCTTCTTCTTAACTAAAATGGTTCGATTTTCCGGGTCTGGAAAGTCGGGTCGTTACAATTCCTTTTTATTTCAACATGTCAATTCTATGTTGAGATTCCCAATTATTTACATTAATTTGATGGAATTTGTTTCGTTTATACAATTTTTGATAATTTAATAGTCTATTCCACTTCTCCTTCTTCTTTGAGTCAAATTGTGATTCTTCAATAAAATAAGGGGTTTAGATTATGAATTCTATTTATAGTTACACCACTTACTCTTATCTATTTCTTTGTAAAAGAGGAGCTGAATAGAATATGCGGTTTAAATTGCAATTCTTATTTTTTAAGATATTCCACTGAATTGGTGTAATAAATTGAGTTTCTATTTTATTTATAATTCACTTATTGCAGTTTTGGTTTTTAATATTTATTCATTGTTCTGGATATTAGAATCCTATCAAATCTTGGAAATTTGAAGAAAAAGGACTTGTAATAATATTTGGTTGGGGAATTGAAATTTAACACTAGTTTAGAGCATAAAATCCGTGTGTTTAGAACTTATTAGGCACAAATATTTATTTATCTTTATTTACGTAATTAATGTATAATTACTGTATATATGGCATAGTTAATTAAGCATTTATTTACATTTATTTCCCTCATTAGGAAGGTAATTGATTGTGAGGAAAAAATAAGAGGAAACTCTTATATAGCCTAACTATTATTTTAAAGCGTAATAAGGAAGATTCCTTGTAAGGCCTTATTTATGAAACGGTGAGATGACAGAGAGAGTGTGTGTGGAGAGAGAGAGAGAGTAATTAATTTGCGGTTAAGTCATAGGGATGCGAGGTCAATAGAGTTACATGACGGAAGCTGCCCTTTACTTTGAGGCTACCAGCAGTTGTGTACACTATTATTGTGAGATATCCTTGTGATAAATATTTGTAATGACGCGAGATTGGTCCCAAATTCTGTAGGGGAAATTTGCCCAGCTAATTTGGCGACTAGTTTCTACGAATAGCGGACTAATGTGAGACATCATTATGGGTATGGGCCATAAGACGAAGGGCCCGCTTCGGGTTTTTGAGGTATTAAGTGGTTGGACCTACCTCGTTTCCTTCGATGAAGTATTAAATGGCCAAGGGGACACGTTAGGTGCTATCTGTACAGGGGTCCGCTTTTGGAAATAAGTCTTAAATGATGGGGTCTACCTTAATTAAGGTATTAAATGACCAATGTCTACCTATTTTCCACTTGGAAGTGTTAAGTGGCCAATGAGATTCACTATGATGTCAGCTTGATAGTACCATTGAGGAGCACGTCTGGAAAAAGGTCTTATATGATAGGGTCTGCCTTAATTAAGGTATTAAATGACCAGAGTTGATTATTTTCCAAGAAAAGGTATTGTGTGGCTTGGGTACCGTCTCTCGCATTATTAGCTATTTGTGATTGGGATATAGGATTTTAGAAACCTGCTTCTAGAATGGAAGTATTAAGGGTTGGACCCGCCTCCTTTCCTTATAAAGAAGTATTAAATTATTTTAATGGTTTTATGTTCATAGACATATTTTTATTTTGAAATATACTGTCCAAGTACTGAAAAGGTAAGACTTAAGGTTTTTAGTCACCAGACCTTGTTGCCATGTTTATGCTTACGTGATAGGGGGTTCTCGCACTGTGAACTGTGGCGAAGCTCTATCTCTTGCCCCTACACGTCCCGACAATGTGGGTTGGTTGACAGTCGAGAGGCTGGCCGTAAAACAAGGAATTCTGGGATTACCATTTGTATCCATGCGCTTTAAGGGATTACCATTTGGGTCGTTACATTTGGTATCAGAGCCTAAGTTACCCGATCAACGAGGAAATTATACTATGCGTATGAGTGGCGTACTTGTTATTTTTGAAAAAAAAATTCAAATGATTTTTCGAGAACTCATACTATATATATACACTTATTTTGGATTTACGCTTAACTCCAAAAATTCCAACTATAGAAATAGCTGCTACCATATTCCTAAAGGGTGGACGAAGCAACTATGAGTTGGAAAATAAATAGAGTTAAATTTATACTTCTTTGTAGGACCTAAACTTCCTATCATCGTAGGCCCTATAAGTATTAAGGTAAGAGAGATATGAATTGTAGATGGAAAGGTTGATAGGAAATAAATGACCTTACAGAAACATCCATTAGGCTAACAATTAATATGGACAAATTAACATTTATGGAGGTAACAAATGAAGGTGTTATGAATTAATAAAATATGAAAGGAAAGAAAGGAGTAAACTTCTATAAGAAGGAATACATTTATCACCGTAAGGAGAAAATTTGATTTTTAAAGGGTAGAGTACAAAGGTTTAAAAGAAAGAATAAATTTTAATCCTACCTTTTGGGACATAATTTGATAAAAGCTTTCTTTGGAAACCTCATGAAAATCTTGAAAGTGCCTTTCAAAAGATTTTGAAATGAAAATCTTATAATTTAGGAATTTTTGATAAAAAGTGATTTTTGATAAAAAGTGATTTTTGATGACTTCTAAAATAAACCACCGTTTATTTTGCAAAAAGTTTGAAAAGTGGTTATAAAATTTGAAATGGATGGTGAAATATTTTTGGTAAGTGATTTTAATTTAAAAATTTGGTGACTTGAGAAGTGGAAACTTTTAACGTCTCAATTTAAAATTTGATTAGATTAGAAAACCTTTCAAATTCCTTGTTTTTGTATTCTTTTATTTTTCTATTTTATATGCAATAAATTTGAAAGTTCCACCCTCTACAACTTCTTAGAGGTTGTATAAGTTGAAATTTTTTGGAAATATAAATATGGTTTTAGAAAGCTTTAGAAACATACCTCCGTTAGTTTTAAAAAAGTTTGGAAGGCTAATGCAATTTTTTTAAAAGCGGTGAATTTCTTTAAGACAAAATGGTGGATGGTTTTAATTGTAAATTAATGACTTAAAAAAAATTCATTTGTTAACCTTTTTAATTTGATTAAAAAGATTTCAATTTTGGTTTTTTGATTATTCTTTTTTTCCTCGTTTATAAACTTAAAATTTCTTTCTTTAAAACTCTTTTTAGCGGTTTATAGATAGAAATAACACCTATTTTGGGATAAATAAATAGAAAATAGAAAGAAAGTAATGTCCGATAGTATAGGAAGGGGAGCATTCATATATAAAGTGATAAAGAGAATAATGGCTGGAATTTAGGTAATAACAGAATTATGAATTCTGGTAGATGAGATATTGAAAGGAGTAATAGAATAAGATAGAAGTTATCTTTGTCTACTTTATCTATTTTTCTACTGTATAAAGATATAAAAGGTATCCTTGACCATTGATTGGATTTAAATAATGATTGATAAATAAGTTATATATTTTTGTATAAGGAGAAGCGTTGTGTAAAGATGAGAATGTTTTTCCTAATTTGAATACAAAAGTTATTTGAATATTAATAATATTGGATTTGAAAAGAAAAGTGTTGCAAGAGATTTTAAGAGTTTTTGAGAAATGTTATGAGATATATTTCGTCACATAACAATATGTTTGAGTGATAAAGCAATAAATATTATTGTATGCTTAGAAGGAAATACATGCTATTCTGAAATAAATTTTTTGGAAGTTTACTATTTTGTAAATGATAATTCTTGTAGCTAGAAAACTCTTTAAAACAAAAATGGTCTAACATGTTATTTTGGAAAGATAATTAAGTTTTGAATCTTTTGTGAAAAAACAAGTCCTATTTTCAAAAAGGAGTAAATCCTTATTTTAGTAAGCTATTGAAAGGAAAGTTTTTCATAAGTTCCTTTTTGAAAAACCAAGAAAATTTTGAATGCCATAAATTAGAAAGTCTAACTTTAAAGGGAAAAAAAGTTTTGATGAGGAAAGTTTTAAAAAGGGAGATTATTTTATTCCTATTTGGGAACAAAGGAATTTTGAATCTTTGGTAAAGGTTTTAATTAAGGTTTAAATTTTCAAAGATGGAGATATTGAATTTGATACTTCATGTTTTAAGTATCGTAAGAAATGAAGTAATAAATGCTTATTTTTATATAAGTTTATTTGTATGAAGATATTTTATTTTATGCGTAAAAGTTATGGTTTTATAAAATTTTATGGAGTAAATACGGATAATGACCTAGGTGGGGTAGATTAAGGTTTTTAGGATATGAATAAAATAGTAATAGAATGTATAACCTGATATGGAAATTTGAAGTCAGTCACAAACCTCTATTTGAAGAAGTTGGTAAAGTATAAAGATATTCCAGATCTATAGTTGGGTTGTGGATTAGGTTACCCATAGGATATGAATTTCTATATTTCAGTTTTGGAGCAATTTCCATGTAATTTGTGGATTAGGGACTCCTCCATCTTTGATTTCTCTTCCCGCTGACCCATCCCATCCCACTTCTTCTCTTCAACCTTGTCCTTCATCCCCTATCCTTGTACCTCTCTCTGCCACTTCCCTTCCTTCTCTGCCAGTCTCTGTTCCTTCTTCCATCCCCTGTCCTGTCAGTGTTCCCTTAGTCTCTGCCTCATTTGCTGAAGCTTCCTCTCTTCTTCCTAAGTCTTTAGCTCTGATTCTCTCATCTCCTTCTTTGCTTCCTCAAACCCATTCGCAACTTGCTTGGAACTCTCTGTTCAAAGCCAAACCCAATAATGCTAGAAAATATGTTCCTCGTGACATCCAACTTGATTTCAATGGTGATGCTATTGTGCCACCTGCAGAAGTTGTTAAGGCTGGAAACTCAATGTGGAAAGAATACCTTGTTGGTTTTTTTCTTGACAACCCACTACCTTACTCTACAGTATTGTATTACCTTAAAAAGGCATGGAAATTAAGGGGCTCTATTTCTGTCAAATCAGATGGGTTCCTATTCTTGTTCAAGCTCTCTAATGAGGAAGATAGGAAGAGATTATCTGAATCTGACCCAGTTGTGATGAGGAATAAACTTTTTATAGTGAAGCCTTGGGATGAAAATATAGGCAATAGTTGTAGTAGCATCAAAGATGTTCCTATTTGGATTAAGCTATCTAATATTCCATTGTATGCATGGTCACCATTGGGTATTAACTGGTTAGCATCAAGGGTTGGAAAACTTCTTTGTATGGATGCATCAACTGAAAAATTTGAACGTATCTCATTTGCTAAATGCTTAGTTGAAGTATATCCAAAGAATGATTTACCTGAATAGTTTACAGTTAAATTGCTTGATGGTTCTGATCAGATTGTGAATGTTGATTATTTGTGGAAACCAGAAATTTGCACTATTTGTAAGGATTTTGGGCATTTGGTTAATAGTTGCAAGAAATTTGAATGTGAAGGAAATGTTAATCTATGTGAGAATAATGTGCAGCAAAAAACTAGTGATGTGGATCAGAACAAGGTGAAGAAGGGGAAAACATAGACAAACAAGCTAAAGTGAAGCAAGTCTGGAAAAAAGTTAATAACAATATGGGAAAAAAAGTTTTATACGAGAAGATTTGGAAGACACTTCATTGAAAAAGCCAGGTGCAAAGGAAAAATCTGCTCATGATGGAAATGAGGAAAATAAAATTGAACTTGATGTAGGGAATAATATTCTCAGTGTCGACCGAGCTTGTACTGTTACCACACATAACATGTACAACTTGCTGCAAACTGATGAGAATGATCAAGGCATATTGGAAATACTTGATGAGGAGGAAGGTGAAATTACTAATGAAGTTAATAGTGAATATCAACACAAGGATTCTTCCTTGAATATCCCAACCTCTGTTGATGGTAATGAATCTGGAAACAAAGTTCTACCTTCAAATACTATGGTGCAGCATATGCCTATAAATGTTACAACTAATTACAGTAGTAGCAAGGAAGTTGGTATTGACACTTCTGATGTGCATGCACATGGTTATACTCTTGTATCAGATTTTGACAGTAGCTGGCGCAAAACTTTTGAGTCTCAAGTTACTCATTTAATTACCTTCATGCACAGTTCTAATGTTGATGTTCTACCACCAGTTACTCCTCATTATAATTTTTCTATTGAGTTACCAGGTTGGCCTTTATGTATCCCCTCCCCTCTTCCTCAATCTGTTCCACCACCTGATCCTTCCATTTCAATACCTTATCTGTCCTCCCCCCAGCTCTGCCTCTTAGGCAAATTGAAACTAGATCTCTTTCTGCTAAGAGAAGAAATAACTCCACCTTACCTCAATAATTATTTAATGAATAAAAAAATTGCTTCTTGGAATCTCAGAGGTGCCCACTGCAATTTGAAACTTGATCTAGTCAAAAGTATTATCTCCTTGTATGATATATGTCTCTTTGGTCTGCTTGAAACAAAGCTCAATCTTTCTTTATCCATTAAGGCTGCTGCATATATTAACCCAGACTGGGCCTTCCACCATAACCTCGAAGCTGCATCATATGGTAGAATTCTAGTTATCTATGATCTTGCTGTGTTGACTCTATCTCCAATTCTAATTTCTAGACAATACATTCACTATCATGTCCTTGATTCTCAAACTCAAACTTCCTTCTACATCACCTTTGTATATGCTGACAACTCTGTCTTATCCAGAAATTCTTTTTTTAACTCCTTGCCTCCTCTTAGACAATCTTCTTATCCCTGGGTTGTTTTGGGAGATTTCAACTCCTGCTATGACTATAATGACAAATTTGGTGGTACTCCTCTTATCCCTAGAGATCTTGCACCTTTCAATCTTGCTGTTTGTGAGTTTGACTTAATCTTGGTTAACAAGTCAGGAGCTAAGTATTCTTGGAATAACAGAAGTCGTAGCGGTGTTCGTACTTTCACAACAATTGATCATGCCTTTAGTAACTTCCAAGCTCTCAATTTATGGCCTTCCCTGTCTGTTTTCCTTCCTCAACCCATTCTGTCCGACAACTCTCCATTGATCTTAACTCTTGGTCACCATTTAAGAAGAGAAAAAAGAAGTTTTAAATTTTTTAATGCTTGGGTTAAGCATGACCACTTTCTTGTATTAGTTTCTCAAGTTAACTCTGAATTTTCTTGCTATGGTAATCCTATGTATAAGTTATGCAGGAAGTTAAAAAGCATCAAACAAGCGATCAAACTGTGGGCTTCTACCACCTTTGGTACTGGCAGCCTTCTGTCTACCACACTGAAGGAACAGTTGAAGAGACAACAAGACATAATGATGGAGCATCCACATGATGTGCATGCCGCTGCTGAAGAAGGAAAATTATACAGGGAGGTTAACAATGCTCTTATCTTGGAAACTAGCATGAAAAGGCAACAATTGCATAAAAGATGGACTGATGAAGGCGACAAGAACACTAAGTTCTTTCATGATTCATTAAAGGTTAAGCATGCTAGAGATAATATTTTTAGCATTTATGATGAACATGGTTCTCTATTTACTACTGTAGATTCTGTTGATAAAGAGTTTATAGATTTCTTCTCTAATCTGCTTGGCAACTCTAATGGATTCATTCTTGATTTAGAACAAATCTCTTCTCTTGCCCCGCCATGCATTTCTCTTCAGGAAGCTGCTTCTCTTATTAGGCATGTCTCTGATGAGGAAATAAAGGCTACCCTATTCTCTATGAATCAGCAATCATCTGGTGGGCCTGATGGTCTTAATGTGACCTTCTTTATTTCTACGTGGAGTGTGCTAGGCCATGAGTTCTGTCAAGCAATTCAAAATTTCATTTTCAAATGCAAGTTGCCAGGGGAAGTCAACTGCACTAATATTGCTCTAATTCCTAAAGTCTCTCCTCCTACCAGTGTCTCCTCCTTCAGGCCTATTTCTTGTTGTAATGTTGTATACAAATGTATCTCTAAAATTCTTGCAGCTTGTCTAGTCAGTGTAATGCCATCAGTTGTCTCTAGCAACCAAGCTGCTTTTATTCCTTCCAGAAATATTCTTGATAATGTCCTTCTTGCTCAAGAATTATTAAAAGGTTAAAGTAGAGGAAATGTGCCCCCTGCTGCTGCTCTTAAAATTGATATATCCAAGGCCTATGACTCTATTCACTGGGCTTCTATTGTTAGGATAATGGCTGTGATGGGATTTCCTAAAAATTTTGTGCCTTGGATATATGTGTGCATTTCCACACCTTCATTCTCTGTTGTAATTAATGGTAGACCTGTGGGTTATTTCAGAAGTAGTAAAGGTATACGACAAGGTGATCCTATATCTTCTAACTTATTTCTGTTGGTCATGGAAGTATTTACTGTTGTCCTAAAGACTAGATATACTCAGAAGATTATTAAGTTCCACCCTAAGTGCTCACATCATCAAATAACTTCTATTATGTTTGTTGATGATGTAATGTTGTTTACCAAACCTGAGTTTCCCTCCTTGAGTGGATTATTAGAGGCTCTGCGGTCTTTCATTGTATGACTGGCCTTTCAATAAACCAAGCCAAATCTTCCATGTTAGTTGCTGGTGTTAGTGACGTTCATGTTGTTGCTTTATATCAACATATTGGTTTCTCCTGTATGGATACTGATATGAGGTATCTTGGTCTTCCCTTAATCTCTAAAAGAATTACAAATGCTAACTGTTTACCCCTTTACAATAAAATTACTTATGTCATGTCCTCGTGGGCTAATAGGCATTTGTCTCAAAGTGGTAGGCTTGTGCTTATTAAATCAGTTGTTTTTTCCTCTCTAGTCTATTGGGCCCGTTCTCTAATCCTTCATGCCAAACTATTGCATCTTGTTAGGTTTGCCATGAATAGATTTTTTTGGACTGGGAGTATTCACAATAAGAAGTTGCTGCCTTGTTCATTTTCAAAATTTGAGACTTCCTTGAAACTGGGTGGGCTTGGAGTTATTAATGCAAGGAAGTGGAATATTGCAGTGATTAGTAAACATTTTGATGACCTTATCAATAAGAGAGGAAGTTTATGGGTTAATTGGACATGGCATTACAATATAAAGAATAAATATTTTTGGTGTATGGATATACCTCAAAATTGCAGCTGGAATTGGAGAAATATGTTGAAGCTAAGAGATGTTTACCTGCCTATGATACAATATCAAGTTAATGCTAATTCTGCTGTTAGTTTCTGGCATGAACCTTGGGTTAGTAAAGGTCAGATCCTATCTAAAGTGTGTGACTATTCTCAGATTATACAATCTGGAATACACTGTGATGCTAAGGCCAATGAATTTTTACATGAAGGAAAAATGCAGATGCCATACAATAGTAATCAGACGATCAGGTAGCTGTGGAGTGATATTCATCATAACTTCTGCTCTACTAATCAACTTGACTCTGTAGCTTGGGACATGAAGCCACACTCTGTTAAAGGTGTCTTCAAACATGTATCTGCTAATGCTCCATTGCCTACGTCCAGGTGGTTCTCTGTTATCTGGACTAGTGACTCTGTTCCTAAAGATAACTTGATGTTGTGGAAAGTTATAAACCATGCTTTACTGACAAGAAGTGTATTGAACAAGTACGGATTGGCTTGTTGTCCTCAGTGTCTGTTTTATGAGTTGCATGAGGAAACAACTGAACATCTTTTTTTTAATTGCCCAGCTCTTAATTTCATGCTGTTTAGAATCAGTTGCATTACTGGGCTTAACCTATCCTCTGTTAATTCTAACATTATCTGGAGTATTATTTATAAAGCTACTAGATGGAGAAATGATGGAGCTAGAGTGTTAGCAGTTTGCTTGAAAATATATTTGAGTGTCATTTGGAGAGAAAGGAATGCAATAGTTTTTGAAAATCAAAGAAAGAATGTTGAAGTGCTTTGGTACGAAGTTAGGTCTAGTACTTTCAGGCAATTGAAGAACGGTAATAGACCTTATCCTGATGAATTGACTCTCGGTTGGGCCTGCTAGTCTGTTGTTTTATCCTTTGTAATTTTCTTTGTCTTTTTTCCAATTTTCCTTTTTGCTTGGTTCAGGCAAGAATGTACCTTTTTATTGTTTGCAATAAAACTGGTAGGGGTCCAGTCAACCTCGCTGGTTTTGCCAAAAAAAAACAAAAAAAATAAAAATAAAAATTTGTATAAATTTGTGTTGTTTGAAGTAACAAGGAATTCACTAAAAAGGAAAGAAATGTATAAGAGATGGATATTTCTTTCCATAGTTTACACTGTCTTTTTCAATAATAACAAAAGAAATAATTCTTTGTAATTTCAAACGAAGCAACAATCTTAATTATGGTTAATTTATGACAGTAATCTTTTTAGAAGGATAGCTTCGATGAATTAAAACATGGAAATTAGTATTCTAGTTGTAAAATTAGTAGTTAGATATAGATATCGTACAGCTACACAGAACAACTAGAATATATATAGATATAATAGATTATGACTATATACGTATTAGTTAGTAATTGACGGATTAGGATTTATGGATGTTAATTACAAATATAACGGGCAATAAATTTGCAATTAATGAGAGGAAGAGTAATCTAATGGGGATTGATTAAGTAAACTTGATATTGCATTTGTGGAAGAAAGAAATTTGTGAAATGAATGGATTTTGGAAACCTGAAGAAGGTTAAAACGATTGAAGAAGGGTTAATTGGAAATGTCCAATTCTGACAGCAATGATCAGTTGTTATGGATACTAATTAAAGCAATAAATGGACCACATTTATTAAAGATCAAAAAAAGGAAATTAAGAAAATGGATAGCAATGGAATGAAATATTAAATATAGCTCATCTTAATTTAGAAAGGAGTGTTAGGACCTCAACACCATTTATATTAACTGATAATAAATGGAAACTTTCAGTAAAATTTTCTTTTGGAGTTCTTGGATTATAGTCGCTAGTTGTCTTTCTTAGTTATTGGAAAAGTGGATAATGTGGTATAAGATATATTCTCATTTTATTCCTATTTAAACTTTATGAATGGGATTTAACCAATTGATATATGTTGGGAAGCAAAGTAAATAAGGAAATTTTATGAGAACACTTAACTAGCGGTAGACCATAGGTAAAACTGGAAGTTAATGAGGAAATTAGGTTAGCAGCCTAAAGTCGGTAAATGTTTTAATCTAAAATTTAGGGGTCGTTTGGTTTATTTTGTATTTTATGTTTTGAGTTTTCAACATTAATTACAAAATATGAGAAGAATGAAGGTAGGTCGGAAGGGATGAACGAAAGATTGGAGGGGACCACGAAGTGGATGGAGGAACGACGAAAGGATGAATTGTTGCTCGTGCTTCCGTTTTTCTCAAAACACGAAAAATGAAAAAAAGTTGTTTTCTATTTTGTGTGTTAAATTCGTTTTCTAAAATGGCCATTTTTCATAATATACATACGTTGTTCATATTTTTGTATGGACGAAAACTCAAAACGTTAAACCAAACATAGCCTTAGATTTTGGGAGACATAAGGAATTTAGCTCATAAAATGCCACCATGCAAGGAAAAGAGAAAATGTATAGGAATGAGAATGGAATTTCCTATTAATCAAGGATTAAGAAGAAGGTGGTAGAAATTTTCTGTTAGAAGCAGTGGAACCGCAGCACTCCACCACAGTTTTATAGATTTGCGCTCTACATCGTTAGTGATAGGGACCTTTAGTTTACTAGCAAATTTGGAGGGGTTTTCTAATAGCTATAAGAACTAGCTTTAGGAATTTCATTGAATCGGAGCATCACTTACCGATTGAAGACCGACGGACAAACCGAAGGAATGGATAAGAGCATGGTGGATTTGCCGAGAGCTTTCATCTTGGACTTTGGAGGACCCTAGGGTAGCACTTACTCTTAGTAGAATTCATGTAGGATTGTAGTTATCAATGGACGACTATTATGGCACCCTTGAAGCAATTTTTTTAAGGAGGCCATGTAAATCGTCAAATTGTGGGTGGGAAACCACCAACAAATTCTACTCGGACCAGATTTGTATTGTGAGACTTTGGAAAGTCAGAATTGTTTAGGCAGCGTGTGAAGATCATATGATTTAGGTAGTTGTAAAGTAGGCACCAGATTTCTTGGGACATTTTCCCAATATAGGAAAGAAACTAAGAAAACTTTTATTTTGACTGGAGTCCATGACGTTTTTGCATTTGAGAAAATACCTTCATAGCATAGCAATTGTTATAGAGCCTAATCAATTGAGGGATTTTAAGATGGAGCCAATAGTGTCCTATGCCACTACGTGCATCATGGAGCACAGAACTCGGAGGCTCTACAATAAAGAATTAGATTGGTTCGAGTACAATGGTGAGAAAATCTGATGGGAAGCATTAGGACTTTTTGTCCTAAACCTTTCTCTGGAAAATTCTCTCCAAAATTAGAGATTTTAGTTGCATTGTGGTTGCTAGAATGGATGGTAAGTGATGTGCACGTAAATGTGCATATTTTTACCACCATATTTAATCTAATTAATTTAAATAAATGATCATATTGGGTATTTTAACTTGTTTTAACCAAAATCCGTATTAATTCCAAATTGTCACAATTCATCTTCATCCAAGGGCAAAAAAGTCATTTTTGTGCATAAATTAACTTGAGAAAATTTAATTAGAATTTTCCATACTATTTTGTAGGAATTTGATTTCAGTTACAAGTGGTTTCATGAAGAAGATATACATGCACAAAAAGAACATAAAGGAATGAAGATGGAAATAATTTAAAGTGAAGATCATGGAGGACCCCACCTACCCACCTACCTTAATGTACAAATTAGAGGCTAATGCACATGCTTATGGAATTAATGGCTTCATGTACACTTAAATGACGATTAGTAGAAGCTAATGATTACTTGGCCACTACACTACCTCAAGGTCAATTTGGGCATTCCCCAAAAATATGAATTAGGGTTTCATACATGTATAAAGACCCCTTATGTTTCATGTAACCCTCTTCTTCTTAGTCTCTCTTAGTTTAGTTTAGGCTCAAAATAAAAACACAAGCTCTCTTTCTCTTTTCATGACTACTTAGCCATTTATTTTATTTTCATGTAATTTCCTTTTTATTGCAATTTAATACATGCTCTTTCCTTTTCATGCTTATTTACTTTAATGTTTGTACTGTAGATTTACATTCATGCAAAGTAGATTAGTTTTAATTCTTATTAATTAGCTTCTCTTTTCCATTAGCTTTCATTTTCCTTTCTTTTTGCTTTCATGTTGCTAGCTACATTTGTTAATCAAATGATAAATATGAGAGGCTAAACCTCTTCAATTTAGGGGTAATGAAGCTCTCTAATTATGTAGCTTCAACTATTTGTTAATTCATGCTCTCCTTTTTGTGCTTAATGATGATTAATGAAGTGTTTTAATTGTTATTTTTGCTTTGAATTTGATAGCCTATATTGTTGACATCAAATAGGCTATGCTTAAACAATCACTAACACTAATTGCCTCTTCATCAAAATATGATTATGGAAAAAGAAAGTGATTTGAAATTAAAATTTGATGGTCTATATTTCTAATCAATAGTTAATAGGCCATACTTAAAATAGATTTCATTTCATTTTCATTGTCAAGTTTCATGAAAGTTAGTAAGTGATTTAAGGGGTGTGTTATAGTTTGATGGCTTATGTTGGCTAATCAATAGCACAAATATGACATACTTATGATAAGCACATCAATTAAAGCACTAATGACCATAAAATAGAGATCATGATTTCATATGTGTTGAACTACATGATCTAGAGAGTGGATTTATTCTCTAAATTGTCATTTAACTCTTGTATTTGCATCTCTTTTCTTTTAGTTAGTTAGTTCATTCTCTAATTCTCTAGCTTAACTTCCACTCGACTTTGGTTTAATTTGATTGAATAGAATTTTAAAATCATCAATTCCCTGCGGATCGACCCGTATTCGCCATGTACTACAAGTGTACGCCGTGCGCTTGCGGTAAATTTAAATTGAAATTTTTTAGCAAATTTCTAATCTGATAGAAATTTTTTCGTTGAACAGTAAGTGATGGTTGCTATATTTTGTCACAACCAATTTACACACATGTTGAAATTTTTATGCATGTTTAGGGTATTTACATACATACTTTCATTACACGAGTACACATGCTATGGGATTGAGCTCATTTTAGTATGTCTGCAGTACAAAATCACATTGCACTATTGTTTGAGCAAATGGTTGTGTAGATAGCTTGGTTGTAGAACATGGATGTTATTGTGCGTTATGTTGTTTGCCCTTAAAAGATTTCAAGACGAAATCCTTTTTAAGGGGGGAAGAATGTAATATCCTATAAAATGAACCATAAATAAATGAAGTAAATTAAATTAAATGCGATAAGGTTGAAAACGAAAACTTTATAAAAGTTGGAATTTGACCATGAAAGTTATACCGTTGCGTTCGTGGTGAAATTCTGATTAATTTCCATATATAATATGCTGAAAAAGGGGCCCGAACGAAGAAGTTATGAGCGGTTGAAGCTTCAAGATTTAAAATAATTTGATTAGGATTCAAATAAATAATTAATTAGACTTGGGGTTTAAGTAACGCTAAAAATTAACAATTAATGTTAAAGTTAATTAGGGTATGAAATCAATAAATAAACAAGTAACGATAAAATAAAATAAAAACCTTCACATAATAAGGGATGAAGTCAACCCAGCACCTTAAGGGGTCGACCGCTTGGAGTCTGGGGGTCGACCTCTTTCTTATTGCGAAGCCTATTTTGATGAGTTGTACGTTCCAGATTTATCTGTTTTTAATCTATTCTCATTCAACGGTTCTGGTGCAGTTCCAACCACTATAAATTAGACCTTGGACCTTTCACTTTTATCCACCAATATTTTGGGAAAAATAGGTAAAAATTTCTCATTATTATCTCTCCAAATTAGATTCAGGAACTTCATGTAGAATTCAGGTAAGAATCCAATCTATTTTCTATTTATTTTTTCTTCCTCTAACCTATCCTTACTCTATTCTCCCCCAACTATTCCAAATATAATAAATATATATACCTCTTCCCAATTATATGTATATATATATCAAAAGAGAGAGATTCTAGAAGAGATTGTGAGGCATGCAAATCCAAGGAAGGCGAAGCTAAGGCTATTCTGTGAGTGGAAATCTTAGTATTTCTTTTCAGTAATTGTTTAATGTATTTCTTTTTGGATTTGAATATGCCTTTGGGATTTTGGGATTTCGAAAATATGATAGATAAAATCCAACAAAATTCTTTTTTATTTCGAAATGTCAATTCTATATTGAGATTTCCAATTATTTACATTAATTTAATGGAATTTGTTTCGTTTATACAATTTTTGATAATTTTATAGTCTATTCTACTTCTCCTTCTTCCTTCGGTCAAATTGTGATTCTTCTATAAAATAAGGGGTATAGATTATGAATTATATTCGTAGTTTATACCACTTATTCTTATCTATTTCTTTATAAAAGAGGAATTGAATAGAATATGTGGTTTGGATTGCAATTCTTATTGTTTAAGATATTCCATTGAATTGGTGTAATAAATTGAGTTTCTATTTTATTTACAAGTCTGTTATTGCAGTTTTGGTTATGAATATTTATTCCCTGTTTTGGATATTAGAATCCCATCAAATCTTGGGAATTTAAAGAAAAAGGACTTGTAATAATATTTGGTTAGGGAATTGACATTTAACGCTATTTTAGAGCATAAAATATGTGCGTTTAGAACTTATTAGGCACGAATATTTGTTTATGTCTATTTATGTAACTAACATATAATTATTGCGTATATGGCGCAGTTAATTGAGCATTTATTTACATTTATTTCTTCCATTAGGAAGGTATTGATTGCGAGGCGAAAATAAGGGGAAACTCTTATATAGCCTAATTATTATTTTAAAGCATAATAAGAAAGATTCCTTATAAGGCCTTATTTATGAAATGGTGAGATGAGTGTGTGTGTGTGGAGAGTAATTGATTTGTGGCTAAGTCATAGGGATGCGAGGTTAATAGAGTTACATGATGGAAGTCCGCCCTTCACTTTGTGGCTACCAGTAGTTGTGTAGACTATTATTGATGTAAGATATCCTTATGATAAATATTTGTAATGACGCGAGGTTGGTCCCAAAGGGTAAATCTGCCCAGCTAATATGGCTACTAGTTCCTACGAATAGCAGACTAATGTGAGATGTCATTATGGGTATGGACCATAAGACGAAGGACCTACTTCGAGGTTTTGAGGTATTAAGTGGTTGGACCTGCCTCTTTTCCATAGATGAAGTATTAAATGGCCAAGGGGACACTTTAAATGGTATCTCTATAGGGTATCGCTTTTGAAAAGAGGTCTTAAATGATGGCATCTGGCTTAATTAAGGTATTACATGACCATAGTATGTCTATTTTCCACTTGGAAGTATTAATTGGACTATGAGATTCCATATGATGTCAGGTGGATAGTACCATTAAGGAGCATACCTTGGAAATAGGTCTTAAATGATGGGGTCTGCCTTGATTAAGATATTAAATGACTAGAATTTGCCTATTTTTCAAAACAAGGTACTAAGTGGCTTAGGTACCGTCTCTCACATTATTAGCTATTTATGACGTATGATTGGGATATGAGATTTTAGAAACCTACATCTAGAATGGAAGGTATTAAGTGGTTGGACTCGGCTCCTTTCTTTATAAAGAAGTATTAAATGATTTTAATGGTTTTATGTTCATAACATATCCTTATTTTGAAATATACTGCCTAAGCACTAAAAAGGTAAGACTCGAGGTTTTTATTCACCAAACACTTGTTGTTCTGATTCCCTCCTCATTATAGCACAGGTTAAGAATGGAGTGATGGTGGTGACGATGCTTAGAGATGAAGAAGCTTGGTTTGTGGTAGTATTAGTTATTATTACTTGCTTTTATCTGTACCCATGTATTTAGACAATTGTTGTAATGGATATTATGTTACGGTTTTTATGGAATTTTATATTATGACATTTTTATGGTTTTGAAATAAATGGTACACTTTGCTATTATATTTTGTTCCATTCGCTATGAGTTTCGAAAGTTTAGTTATGGCTCTATACTGTTATTTTCTTAATACTACAAACAACTTAACTTAGAATGGATCTAAGTTTCGATGGGCCTTTCTGGGTTAAAAATTAGGCATGTTCTGGGTTGTTACACTACACTTTCGTTAGGACTGCAAGTCAAGATACTTAGGTGGTTAACCCTGGGATTTGGCTTAATTTGAGGTTCATTCCTTAATTGTGTTTTATGGATACGTCGTGCCCTTATCCATATTATTTTGAGATTTTGATGGATTTGATTGATATTACCCGATTTATAGATGTCTTGATTCCTACTTACTTATATGTATTCCTTTGACGATATTTGGAATGTGTGGCATGGTATATTATTATTATGATGTTACGATGGACGTTTCGAGTCGTATTCATGCCTAACTTTTTAATACCATGCTTATGGTTATGTACTCAACTTGGATTTAGATATAGTCTAAACCGTTTATTATTTATATAATACTCAGTTTAGTCCAAGATTTTCCAAGTACATGGACATTAGCCATTTTGGATGTTAGGCTTTAGAGAAGGCATGGTATATATTATATCATGTTTGAGTCGTCGATGCATATTTTCCTTTGGATGTCTCCTTGCATTTATATTTTGATGAGATGGCTATGAATTGTGTATTTTGAACTTGACTTGGTATGTATTGTTATAGTGCAAAAGACATTACGGTTGGTATCAATTTGATATGTATTATATTTTTATGATGCGATCTGTGACTTTGTGTTTAATTATATATGTTATATATTGTTCTATCCTAGTACGCCCACATGTTTATTGCTTTGGGTCGATACGGGTATGTATATTGTTGATATATTTGAGGAGAGATACATACTGGTGTTAGCCAAGGGAATATTCACGTGTGGTCGCTCCTGACAAGCCTCGTTCTCCATATTATCAGATAGGATTACCTAGTAATTCTCTTTGGTAGTATGGGTATAGAGGTGGGGCATTACAGTTCTTGGGTTTCATAGTAAACTCAAAGGGCATAGAAGCTAATCCATAGCAGATTAAAGCCCTAAGGTATATTGAAGCCCGAAAGACAATAAAGGAGGTGCAGAGCCTATACGATAAAGTAGCCATGTTTATTTCAAAGGATACACATAAGTGCATTCTATTTTTTGATGCCCTTAAAAAGACAAAAGGAAATTTTTCCTGGATGCAGGTTGTGTAATGATTCTTTAGGCCTTACTTGATCATTTCGAAAAACCACACATCTTACAAAGCCTTTGGAGGGAGATGATCTATTTATTTATTTGGCAGTATCTATTCATGACTTTGGTGTTTGTCTATTACACAAGGAAACCAGGATCCAAAAGCCGGTGTACTACATAAGCAAGTGGTTAACGTGAGCAGAAAAAACTTATCAAAGTTCAAAAAACTAACCTACTATTTAATGATTGCATCAAGGAAACTTTGTCCCTACTGTCAAACTCATCTAATCAAGGTACTGGCTGACCAACCTCTAAGGTAGGTACTGCACCGACCCGAGACATCGGGAAGGTGGTTTAAGTGGAACATCGAATTAAGCCAATACAATATATCATATCATCCTAGGAGAGCGATCTGAGGATAAGCATTGGTCGATTTCATTGCTAAATGTACCACCCAGGATGAGAAAAGGGAAGACGACATGGGGAAAAGTTCTCAATGGAAGTTATTTACAAACAGAGCATCGATTGAACATTACTCGGGGGTAAGAGTGGTTTTAGTAAACCCTAAGGAATGATCATTCTTTTATGCTCAGAAACTTGAGTTCCCCTTAACAAACAATAAAGCGGAATACGAAGCTAATCACGGGGCTCAAGATTTCAAAGGAGTTAGGAGTCTAAACCTTGTATATATAATAATTAATAATTAGTGGTCTACCAGATAAAGAAAGAATGTAATGCTAAGGGATCAAGGCTAGCTCCTTATTTAATGAAGGTTATGCAACTACTTAATGACATTGACTATTACACGATAACACATATCCCAGAGAGGAAAACTCGAAGGCTGATTTGCTAGCTAAGTTGGCATGATCCAAGGATGCATAATCATGGGTTTAGTTCCAATAGAGGTATTGTCAGCTCCGAGCATCGACCATATGGATGTCGATTGGATTTTGGAGGCTGAAGTAGAGAAGGAGTCATGGATGACTTCGATCAAGAAGTACTACCTAAAAGGAACTTAGAAGGAAGAAACGAATGGAGAAAACTGTAACACCCCTATTTTTAAATAACATTATTCAGGAGATTTAATTAGATAAATTTAGTAGAATAATGTATAATGATAAGGAGATCAAGATTGGTGAATAAAGTTGGAGGCCGTGCTTAAGTTACTTGAATGGGCTTATAAATGGATAAATGATAATAGAATTAACATAAGGGCATTAGGGTAATTGCCGCACCCATAGTTCACTACCCTATACTCACGTTACCTTATCATTCACGTTCATTTAATTAAAAAAATTTAAATGTAAGAAAAAAAAAGCAAGCCAGCCATTACTAGCAGAAGAGAAAAGAAAATTCAAGATTTAAAGCATAGATTCAAGCTAGGGGAATCAATCTCAAACAATCTCCAATTTCCTTATCCAAACTAAGATGAATAACAATCCTGATCATCTCTATTTTGTTTTCAATCATATGTTTTCGGATTTATGAATTAATCCATTTAATGATGATTTGAATGATGATATGCTTGGTTTTATAACATGTTTGATTTAATATTAAATTGTTTAAACATGTATATGCATGGTTTTAGGGAAAAACCGATAGCAAATGATTTTAGAATGCCATGGAAAAATTATATGTTATGGGAAACATGATTTTGGAGTTGGGTTTCAATTTTTATAATTTTCCAAGCCGTGGAGAATTTAATATGAATTTCAAAGGAAAATATGTACTATTGGGTTTAGAAATTTATTTCGGTTATTATATGATAAATTTGGGTCTAAAATTTATATATGTTAGATAACATACTAAAAGTGAATTTCTGTGATTTTTTGGGATTTTTTAGAAAGAGGTTTATTATGTAAATTAAATTATTTTAAAAGGAGGACCTAACTGATTTAATTAATGTTAAATGGGAAGTGCTTATTTGTTAAAAGTTAACCTTGTTTAAGATCTGAGAAAATGCGAAAATTATCTATGAAATAATTTGAAAAGTTTAAGGTAACCAATCAAGTGTTTACATGTGGGAAAGTTAGTCGGAAAGAAAATTACTTTATTTTGTAAAAACAACCTTTTACTTAGAAAAGTTAGTTCTGCCTCCTTTGGAAGTAGCTTTCGACCCAGAGCTTCCACCTTCGACCTGGTCGAAATCATAGAAGCCGAAACCAATATACATGGTATCACTTAGTTGGTGCTTAGTGGATTGGAGAAAGGCGGAAGGTAGGGTGCCGAAACGTGGCTTCCGATGGGGTCGATACAATGGTTTTGTTTTCTAAAAGAAAAGCGCTTGCTTGCTTCTTTATATGCTTTCGAAAGGGGTCGAGACCGATGCTTTCGAAAGTGACTTTTAATTGGCTTTTGAAACCGAGTTGCCGCCTTATTAATTAAAGAAGTAGCTTTCAAAGGAGCTATTTAGTTTTCAAAATTTAAGTGTACGGATGGGGTAGTTTCGACCAAGTCGAAACCCTTCTACCGCTTTGCCTTTCGAAGGCATTGAAGATATCATTGCTTTTGGAAGGTAACCCTTGTTATAAAAACATAAGCCACTTCCCATAGCTATCGAAGGGGTTAGGGGTTTCAAAGGCAATGGTCTCGAAAGGGGTTTCGAAGCCAACCTTCAAGTATTTTACCCAAAGGACTTATGCTTTTGAAAGGATGGTGCCGACGCCATCAAGTTTTCGCTAATACTTTTAAAGGATAAAAAATGGTTTCGAAAGAGATACTTTCATTTATATTCACTTGACCCAAATAATATTTTAAGTATAAACCTAATGTTTTCGAAAGGGGTACTTTCAATTGATTTAAAAGCTATGCTTCTAAATGATTAAATGCTAATGCGTTAATACATTTGAAAGGTTCTGAAAGAAAGTTTAATGTGTTCGAAAGGCAGGGGCCTATTTTTTTGGAAATAGATTTTTATGTTTTCGACGGAGGGTATCCAGTGCGGTCGAAATCAAGGTTTCGAAGGAGTTGAAAGGCATTGTTTTTCAAACCAAATAACCCAAACTCAATTTTTAAAGGAAAAACCCATGGTTAGATTAAAGGAGTTTTGTAATGGTTTTAAGAAGAGGATTTCCTCGATAAAATATTAGGATAAAGAGATTAACCATGTTTTTATGAAAATGATTTCAAGGATATAAAACCCACGGGTGTGGTACTGTTATGTTATTATGTTTGCTTCTTCAAATATAAATATATTCACGTTATAACGGACCCATAACTGCATTTTGGGGATAAAGGGAAGAAGAACCAGTTAGTTTGACCTAGCAGTGAACATTAATTGATTAAACTCCTGGATGAGTAGAATTCCATCCAAGTGGTTAGGGAGACCAGAATATAGGATGCCTAAATATGGAGGTTGTCAGGGAGAAAGATTCATAGTGCACCTATGAAAACTATGATTAGGAAGTTATTGGATTTACCAATAGGTTCATAGTGATTCCATGAAAACTATGTTATAAAGAGTGGTTGGCAGGGGCCGATTGGTTTGTAGTGAACCCATGAAAACTATATCTGGATTAAGTTATTGACAGTTGTTAATAGATTCCTAGTCAACCTATGAATTAATTAAGTTAATTGGCAGGGGTCAATAGGTTCATAGTGCACCCATGAAAACAATGAAATAGGACAAGGAGTCCACATATTATATAAAGGTTATTAGTAAGCCCATGAATACTAATAGGTTAATAATGACCCTAGAAACTATAAATATGGCGAGGAGTCAATTAAATAGAGGACAAGAAATCCAAAATGTTTTAACGGGTATGCATATCATCATAATATTTTGAAATGACTATGTTTTAACCATTGTGGATGCAGAAGCACAGTATATGGTTTTATAAAGGTTTTAAGATACTAATGAGGGGAGAACCCGTTCCGCTAAGCAGCATGGTCTCACTAGATATCTAAGTGGTTTGAGATGTTAGATTATTATTCATACTAGGCTTTATGTCTAACTCGAAGTTTATGTTTTCCCTTTAAACTCTCGAGAACTCAATTGATCTTGAGTAGTTTGAGAGTTGAGGTTTTCGAGTACCTCATTAGACGAATGAAGCTTCTAGAGACGTGTAGGAGACATAATAGATATTTAGAGTTCTCTTTTACTTGATTTTGTTGTGTCGTTTGTGATGGCAAAGTTGTTATATTGCCTGTATATACTCTGATCATCCAAGGAGGCATCTTCATTTGTCGCTTTTGGCGTATGTTGTAATAAATATATTTTCTCTGAACGTGGTTTACGATTATGGGGTTATGTAATGAATTAGAAATGATTTGAAATGGAATGTAATCTTGTTTGAAGTTTTTAAATTTTTCCATATTCATGTGCTTCTATGTATCAATGAATCTAACACTGCCATATTTGGTCACCGAGAATTAATAGCTATGGATGATTGTAGCATCCATAGCCATTAGTTTTGAGTCTCCAAGTAGGGGGATGTTACAAGTTGGTATCAAAGCATACGTTTATGAAACTTTAAAAGAAAGTTAAACCTAAAAGCTTTTTTAAACATAATCCAATGAATCAGAAATATGATTAGGGTTTGGGATAACGTTATAGTGACGTACTTGTAATTGGTATATATATAAGTACGTATTCTCCCCTCTCTCTTAGACTGTTCTTCTATCTCTTACTGAGGCTCGTATGCAGATTTATGAGAAAAAAGATATGGAAATAGAAATCTCGGTCGAGGAAGCACCACAAATAATGGAAATGCTCGACCTAATACTCGGAGGAACCAAGGTCGATAGGCTAATGCTAACCAAAATGCTGAAGCCAATGTGGGTGCTGGTAATCCGCCAGTAGATGCGGGGATGATGTATCAATTCTTGGTTAATCATATGCAAGCAGGAGTTGTCGCTGGCGTTGCTGGAAATGTTGGAGGAGCTAATCATGTGGCTCCCGTTGGGAATAACTAATCTAAGTTCAGAAAAGACTGCACCAGTCTGGGTGGAAAGCCGTTTATGGGAACGGAGGATGCAATTAAGGTAGAGAATTGGCTATTGCATTGTGAGAAAATCTTTACTAATCTACGTTTGGATGACGGGGAAAAGAGGAGGCTGGCCTCTAGGCAATTGCAGGGGGCAGCGCTTCACTGGTCGAATAGTGTGACTGTCGGAGTTCCAGAGGAAGAGTTAATGTGGGCTGATTTCAGAAAGAGATTTAAGTAGAAGTTTTTATCTAAGGTTGCTAAGTCGGCGTTGATGAGGAAGTTCATGGATCTAGATTAGGGAGAGATGTCAGTAATCGAGTACGCTGCTAAGTTTGACGAGTTGTTTGGATATGGATATGCCACTATAGACACTGACATCAGAAGGAATGAGAGGTTTATTCTGGGATTAAGGCTCAAGCTTGCTAGAATGACCATGACCCATATCCGTGATCCTTGTAATGTGGTGTTGGAGATGGCCATTCGCCATGAAGAGATGCTTGCTGATTATGCTAGAGAGAAGCCAATTGACTCCCAGGGTCCTCAGGGAAAGAAAAGGAAGTTCTTTAAGAAGAAGGGAGCCCTGAGGAGAGATGCTGCCAAGAAGGAAAAGGCTGATTTAGTGTGCTTCAAGTGTGACAAGAAGGGTCAATATGCTCACGAGTGTCGGTCATGCAAGGGAAAGAAGCCTGTAGAAAAGAAGAATGTGAAATGCATCAACTGCGATCAATTTGGGCATTATAAGAGCCAGTGTCCAGAGCCAGTCAGCGCGGACAGAGGGAAGGTTTTTGTTGTTGGACCACCATCTTCTTCTAGGCCTACTGCCGCAGATAAAGGGAAGACTATAATGGAAGGTACACTTTTGATTCAGAGTACACCAGTTAGGGTACTATTTGATACCGGTGCATCACATTCATTTATATCACAGTATTTGGTTGATAGGTTATGCATAGAACCCACATACCTTGTTACTTCCTTAAGGGTTGTGAATCCAATAGGAGGGTATGCAACATTAGGGCTGAGATGTGACCAGTTAGAACTTGATTTGTTTGGTCATAAGTTTGCATGCAGTCTGTATGTTTTTGATTTCGTAGATTTCAGAATCATTTTGGGTTTAGATTGTTTGCCAGGATGGGGAGATATTGTTGAGACACTCTGATAGTCATAACCAAATTATATTCTCAGTGGAGAATTCTGACTGGAGTAGTTTTACTTTATTAAGTGCAATGGAAATGGGAAAAGATCTAAGTCAGGTTCGTGTAGCAAGAGAGTTTGCAGATATTTTTGAGCCAGACACAGGGCTACCACCGAAACGAGCTGTCGAATTTCGGATAGATCTTATGCCAGGAGATGAACCTGTTAGTAGACCACCTAGCAGGATGACGCCGACTGAGATGAAGGAATTAAAGGTGCAGCTAGTGGATCTAGAAGGAAGAAATTTTACTAGACCAAGCAGTTTGCCTTAGGGAGCGTTCGCGGTTTTCGTGAAGAAGCCAGATGGGTCGTTAAGGATGTGCATCGACTATCATAAGTTGAACAGGAGGATGATCAAGAATAAGTATCCTTTGCCGAGAATAGATGATCTATTTGATCAGTTGAGTGGAGCCAGAGTGTTTTCTGAATTGGATTTTGCGACGGGGTTCCATCAGTTAAGAGTGGCAGAGGACAATATTCCTTTTACAACATTTCGAACTAGGTATGGATCGTATGAGTGGTTAGTAATGTCATTCGGGTTGACGAATGCACCAGCTTTATTCGTGGATTTAATGAATCGAGTCTTCCGAGAGTATTTGGATAGATTTGTGTTGGTGTTTATAGATGTTATTTTGGTATACTCTAAGGATGAAAGAGAGCATGAAGATCATCTTAGGGTTGTGCTTGAGACGCTGAGGCAGAATCAGCTAAGGCAAAGTTTTCCAAGTTTCATTTTTGGAAGAAAGAGGTTAAGTTTCTTGGTCACGTGGTTTCAGAGAAAAGATTGTCAATCGATACAGATAATATTGAAGCTGTTAATAATTGGAAGAGACCAGAGACGGTGACTGAGATTAGAAGTTTTTTTGAACTTGCTGGCTATTACTGGAGATTTATCAAGGATTTCTCGTGGATAGCAGTGCCTTTGACTAAGCTTACCAGAAAGGAGGTGAAGTTTGTTTGGTCCGACAAATGTGAGGAAGCATTCCTTAAGTTAAAGCTTTTGTTGACCAATGCACCAGTGTTAGTAGTTCCAGACGGAAACCAAGGGTTGGTGGTGTATGCTGATGCATGTGGGACTGGATTAGGAGCTGTGTTGATGCAGAAGGGTAAAGTGATTGCCTACGCTTCATGATAGCTTAGACTGCATGAGGTGAGATATCCTACTCGTGATTTGGAGTTGGCTACTGTGATCTTTGCATTGAAGAATTAGAGACATTATCTCTTAGTGGAGAGATTTGAGCTATGTACCGATCATAAGTCTTTAAGGTATTTATTCTCTCAAAACGAGCTGAATGTGAAACAGCAGAGGTGGCTGGAGTATTTGGCTGCTTATGATTTTGGTATAGAGTATACTCCAGGGAAAGGTAATAAAGTAGCAGATGCTCTTAGAAGAAGACACCGGAATGTGGTGTTGGCTATGTTGGTAGAATGGAAGGATCTAGAAGCTTTGGCCAGTTGTGGAGTATAGTTAAGATCGACTGCTAGTTCCAGCCAGAGTACCGCCATGTTGTTTTGCTTAGAAGTCTGAACAGTGTTGATTGAGAGAATTGCTTTTAAGGAGAAAGAGGATCAAGTATTAGCCAAGAAGATCAGAAGGCTTTAGGTTGGAACTGAGATCGATGATTTAGAAGGTTTTTTTCTTGACCAGAGAGGATGGTTGAGAAAGAAGGGGCGATTATGTGTTTCGGATGTTGAGAACTTAAGGAAAGAAGTTCTTGGAGAATGTCATCGATCCAAGTTTATGATTCATCCTGGAGGGACCAAGATGTATCAAGATATGAAGGGAGCTTCTATTGGGAAGGTATGAAGAGGGATGTTAGCTTGTGGGTTAGGCAGTGTGCAAACTGTCAACAAGTGAAAGCGAACATCAGAAGCCGAGTGGGTGGCTTCATCCTTCAGAAATTACAGTTTGGAAATGGGATTCAATGTCCATGGATTTTATATATGGGTTACCAAGGTCAAACGGAGAATATAAAAGTATATGAGTTATAGTGGATAGGTTGACCAAGAGTGCCCATTTCATTCCAGTAAAGTCAACTAGGGCGGCACCTGTTTTAGCTAAGTTGTTCATAAAGAACATGGTTAGACTACATGGGATTCCTAGTAGCATAGTCGGTGACAAAGATGCTTTGTTCACTGGTGAATTCTGGAAGAGTCTTCAGGATATATTAGGCACTAAGCTTAGTACTGCATATCACCCTAAGATAGATGGGCAAACAGAGAGAGTAAATAAGATACTCGAGGATTTATTGAGAGCTTGTGTGTTGGACTTTGGTGGATCTTGGGAGGACTGCCTACACTTTATTGAGCTTTCCCATTATGATAGTTATCAGACTAGTATAGGAATGGCGCCTTTTGAAGCTTTATATGAAATGCCATGCAAATCACTAGCATGTTGGTTAGAGACTGGAGACAGATTAGTCTTAGGTTCAGATTTGGTTAGGGAGGCATCAGAGAAGACTGAGTTAATCCGGGAAAGGATGAAGGAAGCTCAATCCAAGTAGAAGAGTTATGCAGATAAGAGACATACGGACCTAGAGTTCTCAGTTGGAGACAGGGTTTTCATTAAGGTATCACCGATGAAGGGTGTGATACGATTTGGAAAGTCAGGGAAGCTAGCCCTAAGATATGTCGTCCATTCCAGATTATGGAGAGGATTGGTAAGCTTGCTTACAAAGTAGAGTTGCCTAGCAGTATGGCAGGTGTCCATATTTCATGTATTCATCTTCGCAAGTATATGCATGACCCAGAGACTACTATTCCTCCGACAGGGTTGGAAGGTCTAGTAGTAGAGCCTAACTTGACTTTTTTAGACAACCAGTTCGGGTTCTAGCGAGAGATGAGAAAAGATTGAGGAACAAGATAGTCAAGTTGGTGAAAGTTCACTGGAGCGACAACGAGAAGGACTGTACTTGGGAGACAGAGGACAGGGTTCGAGATACTTATCTTGATCTGCTTTGAGGATATGACTATATTAGCTTTATATAGATATTATCCAGTCAGGTAGACTAGTATGGTTGTTGGAAGCTATTACAGATGATTGCTATATTTAGTATTTAGTCCTTACTGAATTTCGAGGCTGAAATTCTTTAAGGAGAGGAGTCTGTAACACCCCTATTTTTAAATAACATTATTCAAGGGATTTAATTAGATAAATTAAATAGAATAATGTAGAGTGATACTGAGATTGAGATTAGTGAATATACTTGGAGGCCATGCTTAAGTTACTTGAATGGGCTTATAAATGAATAAATGATAATTGAATTAACATAAGGGCATTAGGGTAATTGCCGCACCCATAGTTCACTACACTATACTCACGTTACCTTATCATTCACGTTCATTTTATTACAAAAATTTAAACGTAAGAAAAGAAAAGATCTAGCCGGCCATTACTAGGAGAAGAGAAAAGAAAATTCAAGATTTAAAGCTTAGGATTCAACCTAGGGGAATCAATCTCAAACAATCTCCAATTTCCTTATCCAAAATAAGGTGAATAATAATCCTAATCATCTCTATTTTGTTTTCAATCATATGTTTTTGGATTTATGAATTAATCAATTTTATGATGATATGCTTGGTTTTATAACATGTTTGATTTAATATTAAATTGTTTAAACATGTATATGCATGGTTTTAGGGCAAAACGTATAGCAAATGATTTTAGAATACCATGGAAAACTTATATATTATGGGAAACATGATTTTGGAGGTGTGTTTCAATTTTTATAATTTTCCAAGCCATGGAGAATTTAAAATGAATTTTCAAAGGAAAATATGTACTACTGGGTTTAGAAATTTATTTCGGTTATTATATGATGAATTTGGGTCTAAAATTTATATACGTTAGATAACATGCTAAAAGTGAATTTCTGTGATTTTTGGGGATTTTTTACTAAGAGGTTTATTGTGGAAATTAAATTATTTTAAAAGGAGGCCTAAATGATTTAATTGATGTTAAATAGGAAGGGCTTATTTGTTAAAAGTTAACCTTGTTTTAGATCTGAGAAAATGCGGCAATTATCTGTGAAATAATTTGAAAAGTTTAAGGTAACTAATCAAGGGTTTACACGTGGGCAAGTTAGTTGCAATGAGTTCCGCCTCCTTTGGAAGTAGCTTTCGAACCAAAGCTTACGCCTTCGACCAGGTCGAAACCATAGAAGCCGAAACCAATACACATGGTATCACTTAGTTGGTGCATAATGGATTGGAGAAAGGTGGAAGGTAGGGTGTCGATACATGGCTTTCGATGGGGTCGGTACAATGGTTTTGTTTTCTAAAAGAAAAGTGCTTGCCTGCTTCTTTATATTCTTTCGAAGGGGTCGAGACCGATGCTTTTGAAAGTGACGTTTAACTGGCTTTCGAAAGAGAGTTGTCACCTTATTAATTAAAGAAGTAGCTTTTAAAGGAGCTACTTATTTTTCAAAATTTAAGCGTTCGAAAGGGGTAGTTTTGACTAAGTCGAAACCCTTCTACCGCTTTTCCTTTCAAAGGCATTGAAGATATCATTGCTTTCAGAAGGTAACCCTTGTTTTAAAAACGTAAGCCACTTTCCATAGCTTTTGAAGAGGTTTGGGGTTTCGAAGTCAATGGTCTAGAAAGGGGTTTCGAAGCCAACCTTCAAGTATTTTACCCAAAGGACTTATGCTTTCAAAAGGATGGTGCCGACGCCATCAAATTTTCCCTAATACTTTTAAAGGATAAAGAATGGTTTTGAAAGAGATACTTTCGTCTATATTCACTTGACCCAAATAATATTTTAAGTATAAACCCAATGTTTTCGAAAGGGGTACTTTCAATGGTTTCGAAAGGGGTACTTTTAATTGAATTTGAAGCTATGCTTCAAAATGATCAAATATTAATGCTTTAATACATTCGAAAGGTTTCAAAAGAAAGTTTTATAGTGTTCGAAAGGCTGGGGCCTAATGTTTTGGAAATAGATTTTTATGTTTTCAACGAAGGGTATCCAGTGAGGTCGAAAGCAAGGTTTCAAAGGAGTCGAAAGGCATTGTTTTTCAAATCGAATAACCCAGACTCAATTTTTAAAGGAAAAACCCATGGTTAGATTTAAGGAGTCTTGTAATGGTTTTAAGAAGAGGCTTTCCTTGATAAAATATTAGGTTAAAGTGACTAACCATGTTTTTATGAAAATGATTTCATGGATATAAAACCCACAAGAGTGGTATTATTATGTTATTTTGTTTGCTTCTTCAAATATAAATATATTCACATTATAACAGACCCATAACTGCATTTTGGGGATAAAGGGCAGAATAACCAGTTAGGTTGACCCGGTAGTTAATATAAATTGATTAAACTCATGGATGAGTAGAAATGCATCCAAGAGGTCGGGGAGACCAGAATATAGGATGCCTAAATATGGAGGTTGTTAGGGAGACAGGTTCATAGTGCACCCATGAAAACTATGATTAGGAAGTTATTGGAGTTACCAATAGGTTCATAGTGATCCCATGAAAACTATGTTAAAAGAGTGGTTGGCAGGAGCCGATTGGTTTGTAGTGAACCCGTGAAAACTATATCCGGATTAAGTTATTGACAGTTGTCAATAGGTTCCTTGTCAACCCATGAAAACTAGTATAAGAGAGGTGTTATTGGAGTCACAAATTGGTTCAGGGGAACCCATGAATTAATTTAAGTTAATTGCGGGGGCCAATAGGTTCATAGTGCACCCATGAAAACTATGAAATAGGACGGAGAGTCCACATATTATATAAATGTTATTAGTAAGTCCATAAAACTAATAGGTTAATAGTGACCCTAGAAACTATAAATATGACGGGGAGTCAATTAAATAGAGGATGAGAAATCCAGATTGTTTTAACTGGTATGCATATCGTCATAGTATTTTGAAATGACTATGTTTTAACCATTGTGGATGCAAGAGCATGGTATATGGTTTTATAAAGGTTTTAAGATACTAGTGAGGGGGAAACCCGTTCCGCTAAGCAGCGTGGTCTCACTAGATATCTAAATGGTTTGAGATGTTAGATTATTATTCATACCAGGCTTTATATCTAACTCAAAGTTTACGTTTTCCCCTTAAACTCTCGGGTACTCAATTGATTTTGAGTAGTTTGAGAGTTAAGGTTTTCAGGTACCTCGTTAGACTAATAAAGCTTCTGAAGATGTGCAGAAGGCATAATCGATATTTAGAGTTCTCTTTTACTTGATTCCGCTATGTCATTTGTAATGGCAAAGTTGTTATATTGCCTGTATATACTTTGATCATCAAAAGCGGCATCTTCATATGTTGTGTTTGGCGTATGTTTTAATAGATATATTTCTCTGAACGTGGTTTACGATTATAGGATTATGTAATGAATTGGAAATGATTTGAAATGGAATGTAATCTTGATTGAAGTTTTAAATTTTTTCCATATGCATGTGTTTTTATGTATCAATGAATCTAACACCGCCGTATTTGGTCACCGAGGATTAATAACTATGGATGACTGCTGCATCCGCAGCCGTTAGTTTTGGGTCTCCAAGTAGGGGGATGTTAGAAAAACTCCTATGGGAAGCTCCACAATTTATTATTCATGAAGAAGTATTACATAGGAGAGCATTCTCAGCTCCCTTACTATGATGTGTCACCAATGAAGAAGCTAAAAGGATCCTTGCAGATGAACACGAAGGAGCCTGCAGCGATCACACTAGGGGAAGATGTTGGCAAGAAAGATTATTTTTTCTATGGATATTTTTGACGAACCAATAACCAAGATGCAGCTAATTGCACCAGAAAATGCAAAAGATTCAAAAATATTCCAAAAGCCTCATTTATAGAAATTACATAAATGGTTAGTCCACGGCTATTTGCGATTTGTGGGATTGACATTATAGGTGTGCTACCAATGTCGAAAGGCAGATCAAAGTACGTCGTTGTTGTAGCTGACTATTTCATAAAATGGGCTGAAGCAAAACTGCTTGCCACAATCACCATGAAGAAAGTGATCAATTTCGTATCAAAAACATTATATGTTGACTTGGAAGTCCGCAAACAATCATTTTCGATAATGGAAGCTAATTTGATAGTGCTGAATTCAAGAATTTCTGTAGCAAATATCGAATAGAAAAAAGATTTGCAGTAGTAGCGCACCAGCAAATGAATGGATGGTAGAGGCAATGAACAAAATTATCACATCCATCCTTAAAAATGATTGACGATGGCCAGGGGTAAGTGCATCGATAAATTATTTTTAGCGCTTTGGGTTTGCTGAATGAGCCATAAGTCCACGAACGATCATACTTCATTCACTTTCTCCTATGGATCAGAGGCTATGATTCCAATTGAATTAGAAGTTCCTTATCATCAAAAGATCCATTAAGATCGTAAGGCAAATGAGGAACTCTTACTCAAGTCCCTTGATATGGTTGATGAGAAGCGTGATAAAATAATTTTAGGCGTTCTTCTCGATAGAAATGAGTAGCTCGATATTATAATACGAAGGTCAGAAGTCGGACCTTCAAGATCGACGATATAGTTCTTAAATGAATCTTTCCTGGTTCAATGATTATGGGCTCGAGCTGGGAAGGTCTGTATGTTATTGAACATAAGTTTAGAAATGGAACATTCAAGTTAACAACTGTTGACAAAATCTCTCTTCCTAGGGCATGGAATAGCGAACATCTGATGCTATTTCGCTTGAATGTATCTTTGTAAATATTTAACTAGGCTCTGATGTAACAAGACAGAGTCTGCCATTCTCATAAATATAAAAATGAATTGGCTTTGCAGACCAAGGGTCTTATGTTCTCATTAGCCTAAGTATGCGCTGCGAATAATAGTGAAATTTAATATTTTGCCTTAACATGATGTAAGTATACAAGTGCTTGGAGATAGGTATCGATCGAATTTTGCGATGCATGATTGGACTTTAGGAACGTAATCGTTCCAAGTATCTAGAGATAGATACCGGCTAACTCCTTCGACCCATGGTTCGGGTGTTGGAATACAAGCACATAAGGGTTGGTTGAGACAATACACCCTAAGAACTTTCCTAGGAGATAGGCAAGGCATTGAACCATTGCCCAAAGACTGGCAAGGTTGATGTGCGACGCCCAGATATAGGCATCTTGCTTATTTAGCCCTAGAGAAAGAGCATGTACGATCAATGGCCAGAGTTAGGCGAGATCAAATGTAAAGATCCAGATATGGGTGTTCAAGCCGTTACTCTAGGTGTATAATCAAAGTCAATGCCCAATGATAGGCAGAATCGAACATGGATATCCAGAGATAGATATCCAAAACATCACTCCTCGATAACAAGGAGTAATATGAATTTCTACTTTATCACTGGTCAAGCGGCACCTAACTAGCGATAAACTGTTAACGTAACAACCCTGCTTTCTATGTCGTAATTATACATAAATTTAATTAAAAATAAAACTATTTGAATTCGATACTTGATAATTATTTGGAAAGTAAATATTTATCTAACTGAAAGCTATTGATAAAATATTTTTGTTTAATAATTGAATTAAATTAATAAGTTCTTTTCGAATGATATATGGAATCGTACAAAACATTTTAATTAATTGAAATATATTTTCTATAATGAAGAGTGAATCGGTTTAAATTAAATTGAAATAAATTTGTAACTAAATCGAAAGTGTGAGTAAATGAGAAAATTAAATTAATTGAACTAGAATAATATAGAATTTAAAGGTCCAAATAAATATAGATCAAGCCCATCTCCATTTTTGGAACTCTCCGTCCTTCGCTAGTATAAAACCGAAGCCTGTATTCCTAATTTTTGGAATAGAATCCAAGAATTCAAAAACACGATTTTATGTTAAAAAATGAAAATGAATGAAGTCGCGCTCGATGGTGCTTGGACCAAGCAATGTCGTCGATGTCCATACGACTTTGACGACGGAGCTCGAGTGTTGAAGGTCGCAAATATTTCATCAATTGAGAAGGCGACCTGATTAGAGTCATGTGATTGCTTACGTGTGCTGGAGGAAGGGAGGCACGACACTGTCGAGTTGCTGGCAACGCTGTTGGAAGATCGCGACTTTGAGATAAAAGCTGGATGCGACGACATGTGCTCAAAGGCTATAGGTGGCTTGCGTATGAGTGATGGATGGCTGATGATAATTGGAGGTTGACTGCAATGTGGCAGTTGTAGGTGAGGTCGGTCGGAAGTAGCGACGGTGAAGACGAAGCCTAAAACATAAACGTGATTGTTTGCACTTCGCTTGGTAATTTCTGTGAGTTCTCTCAACTCACAACTATATCTATAATTTGATTCTCGTAATATATACGTGTATATACCTTATCCTATTTATCATTTGAATTGCTTAATTAAATTGCTTGGATTGAGTGATTGTGTGTTGATAGTTATTGTTTGGATTGTTTAAATATTGATTTGAAATTAGATGATATTGAGATAATTGTTGGTTAATGTTGTGTTGGTTGGTAGTATAAATTTGCCAATGGAATTCTATCCGTTTGCAAATTAGAAGAAATATTTACTTATGCGTCGATGTGTGTTAATTTTACGTTCAACCGGAGTTCAATGGAACTCGACTCGAGTCTTACGATATTTATATCGTTGTTAGTTGATATGTCTGTGAAGTGATTTTACTCCATAATTTTACTTATATAGAAATTTATTTATTGCTTATTTTAATAAATATTTGGAAGCTTAGAAATAAATTATTTAAGAGTTTTGAAATCTTATCAAAAGTATTTTATGAATATTTTAATTAAATTATAAATAATCTAGATACATTTAAATTTGCAAATATTTTAATTAAAAATATAAATTTCTTTTGGTTCTAATTCCCTTTAAATCAATATTATAATAAGTTACAAGTTTGAATTTGTTATAAAAGAAAAATGTAATATACAGCTATTTTATAAAATGTATTATGAAAATAATAATATTGTTTTAAGTGATTTTTAATATAAAAGATATTTGATTTATAAATTGATTTGTATGTTTTATATGAATATTTGATTAAATGTTTAATGAAAATATTTCACTGAAATTTATTATTATTTCATTTCTGAATTGAAATGAGATTCAAGTATGATTTCTATATTTTTTTTAATTTACCATTTTCCCGTATTGATTTTGATATCATGAACGAATCATCGTTGGTGTAGTTTTGATTCGTTTTATATTTTAAAGATGATACGGTGATGACAACCTTCTATTTGATTTATGAGAGTTTATTTCTATGTGAAAGGAAAATTGAATGAAGGGTTTAGTGATACCGTCTGGTATGGGACTTTCGATAACACTTTTTCGGCTATTTATTTGGGCTTGTTATATAGAGATATGTAGTGTGGATCTAGTGTAGTTTATGAGCCTTGAATAATTATCCGAATAACATGCAGTGGTATGGGACGCTGTTATGTCATTTGTTTGATTATTCATTGCAATTAAATATCACTTAAATGGGGATTACACTGATTTGTATATATTATTCTTGAGTTTACACTCATGCGTATATGTGATACTCAGTAAGGAGTGTCTTATAGCCAAATGTTGGCTTATGTGAGCTATGTGTCGGCCTACTATTAGAGATATGTGTAACTGTAGGGTATAAGTACTATATGACCATCCATATTGTGCCCAACTTCCTTTATTTTCCGAGAGTGAACCAGATTGGCCAGTATCCACCCTGGTGGCCTGATGGTGGAGTCGTGCCCCAGATCCGCGATGCCGTAGTTATTTTTCCCTTTGATGCATATCACAGTATTAGTAGTAGTAGATGGGTTATTGCCCATAGCCCCTTGTGTCGCTTTGGCCAGTAGTCTGTCACCATTAGGAACAAAGTTGGGTTGTGACCGGAGTATGCATAGACGATCCATTGATGGATGAGGTCACGAGTCTGTCGAGGTAACTGAAGACTATATGAATATATAGTACTCTGTGGTAGATGAGTAGAACTTGGTTCCTGGAGCAAGCTAGCGGTAGGCGTTGCCAGTCTCCCAATCTGGTTTGGGTATATGAGTATAATAGATTGACATATATCTTGAAGACTATAGGAATAGATGGTTACTCTACGGTTGGCAAGTAGACCTGTGTTTCTGAGCAGGCTTATGGTAGGCGATTGTACGTCTCCCGTTAAATTGGTATATGTGTGTGTAGTGGATTGGCATATATGTCACTTTCCTATAATGAGTTTACTAGACTAGCGACTGGTTGAGTCTAAAGTGTAGTCAATTCCTATTATATCCATACTATTTAATGACCTGATATTTTGAGATGGCCTTTACTATTGATTACGATTTGAATTGTATTGGATTATCTTTGTGATTTGTATAATATTGGATATCGTATGGATGATTTATTGGGCTATCTCACATTATCCATTAATTATATGGTTTATGATATTTGTAACAACCCTAATTTTGAGAAACACTTAATTTTAGTTTATAATTAAGATTTAATTACTTAAAATGGAAATAATATATTATAAATGCGATGAATTTACTCCATATATCGTACTAGTTGAATATATATATATATATATATATATAATTGGTCGTATATTGATTTCCTATATTGTAGGAAATTAATTACGTAGATTAGCAATCGATTGTGTATTAATTGACATATATATTGATTTTGGAATATGTATATGATTGATTGTATATTGATTTCCTATACTGTGGGAAATTAATTGAATGGACTGACAATTGGTTGAGCACTGATTGACATATATCCTAAATTTTGAATTTATGCATATAATATGATTGTGCATTGATTTCATGTGTTATAGAAAACTAGCAAATATGGTTATAGGCATCAAATTCTATATTTCGAGTTTTCACTTGTGGGCCTAATATGTATATACATATTTAGTGTAAAAATATACACATATATTTATATTTTCTATATCTTAGTTATGGAATTTTATTCAAAATTTGAAATTTGAATATATATTTATTTACTAAATAAACATTGTGGTTAATTAATTGCTTGGGTATCAATTAATTTTACATTAATTAGAATTGGCAGAAGTTATCCGATTTTTTCCCTAGCTATTGGAAATAAAAGGGAAGGAATTGAAAATAAATTAAAAACATATCTCCTTCCTTTCTTCATCCTCTCACCTTCCTCTTTACAATAGTATCATTATAAATATTTTCAAATCCCTAAAATTCCAAAATTAAAACATGTTGCTCTCAACACCAAACAATATCACTAGCTTTGAAGAAGTTTGAATTTTGATCAAGTTTGGAGGGATGAAGAATTGTTAGATTAGAGTTTATTTTCTGATTTATGAACAATGGAAAAAGACTTGTTCAAAGGGTGATTTTGGGTATCAAATCAAATTATTTTGGCTTCAAAATTTTCAGGTGAGTTCCATAGACTTTTGCTTCAGTTTATTATAAATATCTTGTGATTATATGGTTGAAAACATGATTGGTGATGATATTTGTTGATATGGTTGTGTTTTAATGAATTCTGTGAATTTAAACCCTCTTCACTATAAAATTCGTATTTAATTCGTACGAAGTGTAAAAATTCCCAAATTTTGATATGTTGTTCCTAACTTATTCTTTCACCTCTATTCCAAATTTCATGAATTTTCATTTAGTTTTGATATGTTAAATGTTGTGATTTCCACAAGATTTTCCTATGCAATTTGCGCAGAAAACGCCTGTTGGTTTTTAATTCATGTTAAATAGTATAAAAAACTAAAAATTTCGAAATTTAGTTATGTTGTTTCCAACTCAATTTCTAGCTACTGATAAAAATTTCATTTAAAAATACTATGATTTGTTGCCCAAACAGTTGATTTACAGAGGTGGAAATTAGGTTTTATTACTGCAAATTATTTACAAAAGTTCAATGACGATAATTAGTTTCCATGTTAAATGATCCTACTCTTTACCCATGATTAAGTCTATTTAATCTATGAAATGGGTTTTGATTTACTTTAAGACTCTTGTGTTAAAATTTGAAAGATGGATGATTTTGGAAAAATATGTAAATGGAATAATTTTGAATATTTTGTGAATTAAAATTGTTTAGTAAATGACAAGTTTTGAAATTTTATTAAACAAATGAAGTTTGAATATTTATGTTTAATTACCATTGATTATAAAATTTTACAGTGATCTACGAAATCACAGCAAGAAATAGCCTGACTCGGGGTTTGTTTTTATCGAGAATCCTCGGATCAGACCGAGGATTTATTGCAGGTTTAACTAATATACTTTTGGATACGAGGTGATGGATGTACAGAGTCAATGGTTTTATGTATTCTGTTGTAAAAGAAATTGATATAGTTATATTGGCTTGAAATGTATAAAATAAATGTGGATATTGTATGAAGTATCCAAATGTGTAATGTACATTATTTTCATCCGTTAGAGTACAATGTGATCTATTTATATGTGATGATGTTATTTTTGCATTGTTCTATCAAGGAAACACCCACATCGCCTCATTCTCCGTGTTACTCGACGGTATTACATAGCAATATTCTTGTATGATATAGGTATAGAGGCGGGGTGTTACAATATTATATTAGAGCATTGATATGTGTTTTGCCCGATTCACTTGATAATTTCATTTTCTATTATGATGTTTTATTGTATGGATGGTTCACCCATTAGATATAGTGTTCTTGATTTATATTGAATTGTTTATATGGGTGATGACATTTTATACTGGGTTTTGTGATGTTTTACGTTATATAATATTTGAGTTTGTATGATAACATTGTTATGTTATTACCCAGTATATACCGAATACCATGTGTTCATTAACATTGGATTTAGATATAGTCCGGCCTATTTATTATTTATATAATACTAGGGTCGGTACAAGACATTTCAGGTATAGGGACGACATGACTAGCTTGTGTTTTATTGGGCTTGGAGTATAATATTGGGATTGTATATGATATCAGATTCATTGTATGTATATATAATTGATATTGAGTTGTATTGTATCTTATAACATTAATGTATTTTATATATTATATATTATCGCGGCGATTGACTCCGTGTTCCCTATTATTTTACTGTATATTATGTATTGTTCTTTCCTGGAGGCATACATGTCTATTGCTTTGTAATAATATTTTGTACATATAGATTAATTATTTATCAGATGTTTTTAATACGTACAGTGTTAATCCAAGGGAATATTCATGGGTGTAGCCCATATAGCCTCATTCTCCATATTATCTGAAGGTATTACTTTTTAATATTCTTGGGTAGCATGGGTATAGAAGTGGGGTGTTACAGTTGGTACCAAAGCAAGATTCGGCACGTACATTATATGTAAGAGACACAAGTCTTGACCTTAGATGGGACTTAGAGTCCATGTCCCTTTGGGTGTGTTGGATAATCATACTATATTGAAGTGATGGTTGGAGTATACGACTAGGATCCTACTTGTTATTTTTCCTGATACATGTTATTTTATACCTATCTTTTTGGTGTATTTGCCTCAAGTGTGGAATTTAAGTTGTTGATGGAGGCGGTGTAATAAAGAGTTGTTAGTTAGATAAGTAGTGTCGACATTGGTAGAGATGATTAAACTTCTGTGTGGCTTGAATACGAATAGTGTGATCTAGTAGTGATCATGGTGCGTAGCAGATGCTAATAAATAGCCTCCAACTAAAGGCGTTTGTTGTTTGTTTTAGATGTGTATTATTGTACAATGCTTGTTTAATATTATAAATTAATGTTGTATGATAAACTTCATTGTTGATGGTTGATTCTAATATATATACGAATTTTGAAAATAAATAATTTTATTAAAACAAGCATATAATGTAATAAAATATGAATTTAATTTTTCTTAGTGATCAAATATATACATATTTATATATATTAATACTATATATTGGTGTTAATTTTTTCGTTGAGTGCTTTAATAATTATATTCGACGCGTCCGGTCAACGTTATCGATGGAAATTCATAAACGCTAGGACGGGACACTTCAACACAATGGTTTGGAAAGAATAATATGTGTTGATATATATGAAATATACATACATACATATATACACACACACAAAGTTTGGAAACATGGAAAATAACTATTTCGGAAAAAAGGGAATGCCATCATTTATAATAATTTCTTATAATAAATTTGTTCCTGTCTTTTATCGTTTACAAAATAAATTTGTGAACTACAAATTCTAAAATTAGGCAAATGAATGATTGTGGAGAGTAATACTTTCCGGTATGCTCATTTTTATAAATTCATGTTTGATTCAATTTATGCTTTTCACTTTCAAGGTTCCGAACATATAAGCTTATTGTTATAATAAAGTTACATAATATAGTTTGTTGTAGCATAGTATTCATGGATTCAATTGTTCTATCGCTTAAATGTATGAGAGAGTGCACTGGTAAAGACAGTATTTTATTATATATTAAGAAAGTAATATTTGTTTCTACAACAATATAGTACTCGATCTAGTATTGAAAAAAGAAAAAGATTGTCTGAATTGTTTGCTTTGTTAACAGGACAAAGTTTCAACTTATTAGGTTTATATTCTAATTATTGTTTCTATCAGTTCTTGTACTAATTAAGTTCCTAGTTTTTACTATTAGTAAATTTCATGTAATGCAAAGAGGGAACTAGAGAAAAGGACAAACTTTGAAAAATATTTAGGCTAAAGGACACCAAGTTTCATTTTTAGGCTGAAGGACAAATGTTAGTTATAATTAGCATTATATTCAACTTTTACTATACAAAATGCTAGTTATATCTAGCATTATATTCAGTTTTATACTATAAAAAATGCTAGTTATAACTAGCATTGTCCTTCGGTCTAAAAAACAAACTTGTTTTCCTTCAGCCTAAATTATTTTCTAAGTTTGCCTTTGTGCCTATTTTCCTATAATGGAAATTTGTATTATCAGTCAAATACATGTACAATTAGCATTCATATTCATTAAGCTTTTATGCTATTTTCATTTGTATACATGAAAGGTTTAAAGAGATGACCAGTTGCTCTGAAGCCATTTTGCCAAATTTAACACCACTACAACTTGCATCAGAATAAAGTAAATAAATCCACAAAACTGTAAACTTTAAAAGTTCAAATCAATGGATATGTCTAAGCATTAAGTTAAACTATTTTTTTAATGGGTTTTATATATATAATTTGACTCTAGGTCATAAACTTTCGTTTGTTGATCAGTCTAATTAAATTTATTATGTGCAAATGATGAATGGTTTGGTGCATAGTCTCCTGTTTTAATTCTACTTTACTTTACAGTGATCATAATGTTGGTAGTACATTTTTATTCTTCGATATTTTTTATTATTATTATTTTACGAGTGTTACGGGACGCTCTTCGCATGTGACGAAGAAGGCTGAATTGTTTTTTTACAAATTGTATTTATTTAATACATTTAGAAGAAAATGATTTTCACATATATTTAGTCATAATTTTGTGTTGAATCATACGTTGGTAATTTGAAATTTTATTTCTAAGTTGCAATATCTAATTTTTTATGAGTTTAGATTTTTATTTATATTATTAATTAATAAAAAACAAATTTGTAATGTAGTTTATTTGTTAGATTCTATGTTTAAGTGATATTAAGACTTAGTAAATATTTGTAGAGGAAATTTTGAATTTGTAAAAGAAGCTTAATTGTGAGATCAATATATAAAGATATAAAGGGCAATTTTTGGTATTTCATGTTGATACCAAAAAAGTGTGACATCAAATATATGAAGATATAAAGGGAAATTTTGGAAGTTCACGATCGGACCAAAAATTTGCGCATCCAAACCAACTATTAATAAAGATATATATATATATATATATATATATATATATTTAAAAATGAGTTAACATTAACCTAGAAAGTTAACAGTACCTGAAGACAAGATTAGGCATGCATGGACCTTGAAAATTTAGCGGTTTCAGTAGAAAAAATATAGCTTGATGGAATCTTTATTATTGCATCATACACCTTGCATGCTTCTTTCCATGTTCTTGCAAGTGCCTGCTTACACATATTGGCTCATGTTTATGACATCAAGCAATAAAATATACGTTCTATAATACTCGTTGGGGTTAGTGACTTTGAATTGAAAATAAAGACGGAGGCTTTGATTCAAATAACATAAATTAAGAATTAAATGAATCTCATACTTAAAAAAAGGGCATTTCACCAAAAGGACAAACTTTGCAGTCCAATTAGTTTCTAGGACACACATTCAAAGAAATTACTTTCAAGGCCAAAGTCAGCAGAATAATTACTTTCAAGGACAAAGTTAGCAGTCCAATTACTTTCAAGGACATAATTTCATAGGTTTTTAGGCCATAGAAACTAATTATTTTACGTTTTGTCCTTGAAAGTAATTATTTCAGTTGTGTGTCCTAAAAACTAATTCTACTTGCTAAAGAGACCCTTGTGGCTAATTTCCACTAAAAAATCATAGTTACTCTAGTGGATTCGTTTCAAGCGACCTACTACATAAAACACAAATCATAGACCTTTATCATGCAAAATTTGGACAAAATACTCTAGCCATTCTACACGGAAGGAAGAAAAAAAATCAAATATGAACATGAATGCAAACTTGCCCTCTTATAAGGATGTGTACATACAACAAATCTTCCAACCTTCGGTTCATTTTTCTCCTTTTTTTAGATGTTTTTTGATCTGCATCTTCCCTTGCACTGCAAATATAACTAAACGAGCTAGGTTTGAGAAATCTTAACTTCATTTTGTGTTTCTTGGCAAACCATAAATACTACTTCAAATTTGTTACCGTGAATCTTTAATATGACAACCCTACTTTATGAAACTTGCAATCACATATGATAACATGGGTATAATTATGTATTGCAACTTGTAATTAAATGGGATGTACCTCAACTTACAATTAATTGATGTTTGAAAAAGAAAAGTTTTGTGTTTTTGATTTTCTGGGCTGTGCATTTGCATTGAATTCAATTAGCCCTAATTTTCCAACAGCTTATCCAATTTCGTCATTTTTGCCTATTCCGAAAAGCTAAAAGTATAAGCTACAACTTTTATTTTGAGCGTGTCGCAAAATTTCACCATATTCTAGGCTTAAAACGTTGATTTGTTAAGTGGGCTTATGTAATACATACATACATATATACATATATATATATATGTATATACATATATATGTATATGTATATACATACATACATACATATATATATATATATATATATATATGCTATACCATTGTTAGCAAATCCTTGGTAACTTGAGTTGTAATTTACATTTTTGCAATCCGAAAGTTGTATTAGAAAGTTGACTCATTATGTAATGATTCATTCTTTGAAACCATTACATAATTTAGCCATGTTGGCTACTAAAATTTGGATTAGAAATGAGTCAAATAAGAAGGTGATGTTGTATTTACTTCCAATGAATGCATACTTATTATAACTTCATATATGTTACTAATAATTGAATTTGTGAATAAAGATAGGTACACTTGGAGCATACTTGGACTAAATGGTGACGAACTCATTTTGCTCGCATAATAATAAACTAACTTGCTTAAAATGCTAAACAAAGGTACGTTTTATGGTGTATCAATATATTGTGTGATATATATTATCTTATTTCCCCGTGTTTCGGGATGCCTCTTTGGAGATGTATATTTTGTAATTATATTGTGTTTTTATTATTCGAAACGCTCTCCGTACAAAGGAGACTCTACCGAAATTTCCAGAAAATCCAGCATTTAGAAAATTTTCACAAATTTATCGTATGCAAAAAATATAAAGTTGTTGAATGAATCTATAACATACGATAAGAGATGTTCGTAAAAGAGCCACATAGAGGAATGTGCTAGCTTTAGGAAGTTTGTAGAATACGAAGAAAGTCAGGGTATGAGTTGCATATAATGTCTCTCTATAAGAAATTGTGAGGGCGCAATTTTGTTAAGAGGAGAAGTCTGTAATTACCATGCTTTCTATGCCGTAATTATACGTAAATTTAATTAAAAGTAAAACTATTCAAATTCGATATTTGGTAATTATTATTTGGAAAGTAAATATTTATTTAATTGAAAGCTATTAATAAAAGTTTTATCTTTTAATAATTGAATTAAATTAATAAGTTCTTTTCAAATGATATAATGGAATCATACATAACATTTTAATTAATTGAAATATATTTTCTATAATGAGGGGTGAATCAATTTGAATTAAATTGAAAAAAAATTGTAACTAAATCGAAAGTGTGAGTAAATGAGCAAATTAAATTAATTGAACTAGAATGGTATAGAATTTAAAGGTCCAAACAAATATAGCTCAAACCCATCTCCATTTCTGGAACTCTCCCGTCCTTCACTAATACAAACTTGAATCTTTTATCCCAAATTTTTGTAATTGAACCCTAGAATCCAACAACGCGATTTTATATTAATAAAATGAAAATGAATGAAGTCGCACTTGATGGTGCTTGGACCGAGCAACGTCGTCGATGGCCACGCGAGTTCGACGATGGAGCTCGAGTGTTGAAGGTCGCAAAGCTTTCATCGACTGAGAAGGCGACCTGATCAGAGTCGCGTGATTGCTTGCGTGTGCTGGAGGAAGGGAGGCACAACACGTTCGAGTTGCCAGCGACGTTGTTGGAAGGTCGCAACTTTGAGATAACAGCTAGAGGCGACGACATATGCTTAGAGGCTGCATGCGGGATGCATATGAGTAATGGATGGCTAATGATAGTTGGAGGTTGACCATAATATGGCAGTTGTAGGTGAGGTCGGCCGGAAGCAGCGACGATGAAGACGAAGCACGAAACATGAACGTGATTATTTGCACTTCGCTTGGTAATTTCGGTGAGTTCTCTCAACTCACAACTATATCTATAATTTGATTCTCGTTATATATACGTATATACCTTATCATATTTATCATTTTAATTGATTAACTGAATTGCTTGGATTGAGTGATTGTGTGTGATAGTTGTTGTTTGGATTGTTTAAATATTGATGTGAAATTAAATGATATTGAGATAATTGTTGGTTGATGTTGTGTTGGTTGGTAGTATCAATTTTCCAATGGAATTCTATCTGTTTGCAAATTGGAAGAAATATTTACTTGTGTCTCGATGTGTGTTAATTTTACGTCTGACCAGAGTTCGATGGAACTCGACTCGGGTCTTACGATATTTATATTGTTGTTAGTTGATACGTTTGTGGATGATTTTACTCCATAATTATTCTTATATAGATATTTATTCATTGCTTGTTTAATAAATGTTTGGGAAGCATGGAAATAAATTATTTAAGAGTTTAAAATCTCATTAAAAGTATTTTATGAATATTTTAATTAAATTATAAATAATCTAGATACATTTAAATTTGTAAATATTTTAATTAAAAATATAAACATAGATTTCTTTTGGTTATAATTCCTTTAAATCAATATTATAATAAGCTACAAGTTTGAATTTGGTTATAAAAGAAAAATGTAATATATAGCTATTTTATAAAATGTATCATGAAAATAATAATATTGTTTTAAGTGATTTTTATTATAAAAGATATTTGATCTATAAATTGATTTCAATGTTTTATATGAATATTTGATCTAAATATTTAATGAAAATATTTTATTGAAATTTATTATTATTTCATTTCTGAGTTGAAATGAGATTTAAGTACGATATCTATATTTTTTTAAAATTTATTTACCATTTTCCCGTATTGATTTCGATATCATGAATGAATCACTGTTGATGTAGTTTTGATTTGTTTTATATTTAAAGATGATATGGTGATGACAACCATATATTTATTTGTGAGATTTTACTTTTGTGTGACGAGAAAATTAAATAAAAGGTTTAGTGATACCGTCTAGTATGGGACTTTCGATAATACTTTTCCGGTTATTCATTGGACTTGTCATGTAGAGATATATAGTGTGGATCGAGTGTAGTTTATTAGCCTTGAATAATTATCCGAATAACATGCGGTGATATGGGACGTCGTTATGTCATTTGTTTGATTATTCATTGCAAGTAAATGTCACTTAAACGGGGATTACACTCATTTGTATATGTGATTCTCGAGATTACACTCATATGTATACGTGATACTTGGTGAGGAGTGTCTTATAGTCAGGTGTTGGCTTATGAGAGCCATGTGTCGGCCTATTATTAAAGATATGTTTAGCTATAGGGTATGCATACTATATGACCATCCATATTGTGCCCAACTTCCTTTATTTTCTGGGAGTGAAACAGATTGGCCAGTATCCACCATGGCGGCCTGATCATGGGTCGCGCCCCAGATCTGCAACACCTTAGTTATTTGTCCCTTTGATGCGCATCATAGTATTAGTTATATTAGATGGGTTGTTGCCCATAGCCCCTTGTGTCGCTTTGGCCCGCAGTCTGTTACCATTAGGGGCAAAGTAGGGTCATGACTGAGGTACGCATAGACGAGCCATTGGTGGATGAGGTCACAATATCTGTCGAGGTAACTAAAGATTGTAGGAATAGACGGTACTTTATGGTAGACGAGTATACCAGGGTTCCTCGAGCAAGCTAGCAATAGGCGGTTGTCAGTCTCCCTATTTGGTTCAGGGTATGTGAGTATAGTAGATTGACATATACCATGAAGACTATAGGAATAGACGATTACTCTGCGGTTGGCGAGTAGACCTGTGTTCCTTAGCAGGCTGGTAGTAGGCGGTTGTTAGTCTCTCGTTAGATTCATGGTATATGAGTGTGTAGTGGATTAGCATATATTTTTCTTTCCTATAATTAGTTGACTAGACTAGCAACTAGTTAAGTCTAAAGTGTAGTCAGTCCCCGTTATATCCACACTATTTTATGATTTGATGTTTTGAAATATCCTTTAATATAGATTATGATTTGGATTGTATTGGATTATCTTTGTGATTTGTATAATATTGGATATCGTATGGATAATTCAATGGGCTATCTCACATTATCCATTGATTATATTATTTTAAGATATTATATTAGAGCATTGCTATTTGTTTGCCCGATTCAGTTGGTTCATTTTCTATGATGAAGTTTTACTGTATGGATGATTCACCCATTAGATATAGTTTTCTTGATTTATATTGAATTGTTTATATGGGTGATGACATTTTATACTGGGTTTTGTGATGTTTTACATTATATGATATTTGAGTTTGTATGATAACATTATTGTGTTATTACCCACTATATACCGAATACCATATGTTCATTTACATTGGATTTAGATATAGTCTAACCCGTTTATTATTTATTTAATACTCGGGTCAGTCCGAGACATTCAGGTACAGAGACGACATGATCATCTTGTGTATTACTGGGCTTAGAGGAGTACAATATTAAGATTGTATATGATATCAGATTCATTGTACGTATATATAATTGATATTGAGTTGTATTGTATTCTTATAACATTGATGTATTTTATATATTTTATGTTATTGTGGCTATTGACTCCGTGTTCCCTGTTATTTTACTGTATATTATGTATTGTTCTTTCCTGGAGGCACACATGTCTATTGCTTTGTACTGATACTGTGTATATATAGATTAGTTATTTATTAGATGTTTTTAATATGTATCAGTGTTAGTCCAAGGGAATATTCACGTATGTAGCTCATATTGGGTGTATAAAGTTGGGGTGTTACAGTTAATGTTGTAAAAAATCTTATGCCCGCATATAACAATGATGGATGGTTAATGTGCCATGATTTAAACGCAATTGCATTTAACATAAAAGGTTAATAAAATGAAGTACATAGACGAATAAATGAAGTTTAAAAAGAAACTATTTTATTCTTTAATAAAAAATCCTTTCGACAAAAGCAGAGGATGCACTTGCATAACACCAGCCTATGTATACAAATTCAAAGCCAAGCAAAGAGTAACAGAAAAACGAAAGGGGAACCGCAACTTAGCGTTTTTTCCCCTCTTCCCTTTCTTCCCTTCTTCGGAAGAGTATGTAGTATGCCTCTTGCATAATCTCCTGCCTTTACCTCTCTTGGAAAAATAACCTTTGGGGTTAGTTTCTCAGTCATATTCATTCCCTCGAGATTCAGGAGTCTTACTATGAATACTGCCGGAAAAGGGGGAGAAGTGGGAATGACAATTGCCTCCGTAGGTATCGAAAACAAGAGAGGAGGAGGAATGACATCCAATTTCTCCTTCTTGATGTCCTTGACCAATATGGTTTGCAACTTTTGTATTTCCTACACTTATGGCCCTATAGTGACCCCAATAATAATGGTATCTTTATCCCCCTGTATTCTGTGAGAATCTCCTGTGGCAACTTCATCCAAAGCGTGGATCATTTCAGCGTCGGGGCCTGCAGTGATACCCGCTAGAGAGACTGGAGTCGGGATGAGGGAAGACACAATGATTGATTCAGTCAATGTAGCTTGTGTACCCAAAGATAAGCATTCTTCAGGCAAGGGGACAACTAGGTTGACCTCAAACTTGAAAAAAAAAGTATAGATTAAAGACATCAACCGTGTCATGTGAGCCATCTCGAATACAAGTGAGGTTAATGATATACCTCTAGAAGACACGAAAGCGGTATGAATCGGAGTACCGACAGAGCCTTCTTCAAGGATAGGAGATAAGATAGGTAACTTCGAAGACGAGTCGATGCTCACGGAACCAGGCTCTTTGGGGTTTAATAGACATCCGACAAGGATGCCAGGACAACTGAAATACTATAAATTATCTCGGCAGCAGAAATAGTGATAGAGCTAGGAAGAGGAATAACAGTCTCATTAGTTGCTGGACCTGATATAAAAGAGATAGTAATACTAGAAGTCGACATCGAGGTCCCAACCGTGGGTCCTTAGGGAACAGAACTGAAACACTCACCCAAATCCTTTAAACCAAATTTGGATTGGGTCCCGGTAGATATGACAGCTTGAGGAATGACTTCAAGTTGTAAGAGGAGCCTGTCGGTCTTGAGTGTCTTTGTATCTTCCTCTTCCAGAAGATCAAACTTTAACTCCTCTTCGTCAATTTCAATTCCATTGGAGTGCTCTTGTACCTGCTTCAATATTTCCTCCTAAGTTATAGTTAAGGCCTGGGGATACCCCTCAACCAAGCACCTCAAGTTACTGAATTTGATGACATTCACATAGTATTGCATGAGAGTGGGTTCAATTTTAGATTTGATTCGATCCTCAACGGCCTAGACTCGCTCATCAGACATCCTTGCTTGGGCTTCAACCTTATCTCTTAGTTGTCGAGTGTCCAATAGCTCATTGCAGTAATCCTAAGCCTGAGTGAGTGCATAATCTTTCTCCTCCTTCTCGGCCTCTAACAAATCCTGTTATTTCTGAAGCCTGCTCCTTCACAGCCTTTTGGAACTTTTCGTTTTCCAATGGTAAAGTATGACTCTTGTGGTGCACAACCTCAACTTGCCTTTGCTAGCTCTTACGGTCTTTTTCGAAAAACTTAATTTTTTTCTTTTAAATTTCTCTCTACTTCCACCAATAAAGCCCCAAGCTCTTCATTTTCCTTGTCAAGAGTAGCAATGATGCGCGTATTGTCTTGCTTAAGGTGCTCCATCGCTTCAATAGTTACTTTTCCCTTGTAAGATACTTCGGAAATGGCTTCGGTTATCATTTTCCACTTGTGATACTAGTCATATACATTACCCACACAAGGTAGAACGTTGGAAACAACGCTTTAAGTGATATCTTTCAAGTAAGGGACGAATACAACATCACCAAAGCAGGCTTTTGGAAATGCACTTTTCATGGCAGTTAGGCATGCATTCAAAATAACTTCGGTCTCTGCAGTAGTAATGGGGGCATGAAGCTGCTTTTTCCTGATCCTTTGGTTGGAGCTATTAGGAGACACCTACCCAGATAGCTGCTCAGATCGTTGTAGCCCATGGGAAGATACTATTGGTTGCGTCATAGGTGAGGTTGAAATTAGAGCAATTGGAACCTCAGTAGACGGAATGAGGTCAGGTCTAATGCTCGTCGAAAAACCTACCCATATTATGTGCCAGCGAAGAACAAGACCTACGAGTAGAAGGTGAAATTTTACCAGAATCCCCATGATGTTCAACATGGGGCCTATAGTCTTTGTCCCGCGCCCTATAATCCCATCTGTGGCATTAACCCAAATCTGACTCATGGGATGATTACGAGGACGATTGGAAGAACTGAGCTTCTTGTACTTGCTCCCTTGCCTTTTGAGATCATCAATAAACGTTTTTGTTCCATGGAATCTAAAAAGATGAGCTGGTGCTAGTAAGATGAAGAAATATTGCATATGGTGCGAAAGTGTAGTGTTGCATAAGTGTTGATGTGTCCTAGTGCCCTCCCATGGACCGTGGACTTGATGTTTGCTCACATGGGTTTGCATAGACACATTAGTTGGCAGATGAATAGAGGAACTAATATCACAAATACTAATGTTGCCAAGACAAAACAAACCGATTTTTTTCGGTAAACTCCTAAAGATCCATAAATATCCCCAGATGGAGGGATGGGTGTTTACTCAACTGCAGAAGCTGGTGGAGGCTACAAAGATGTCCGAGATGAGATAATTTTTATTTTTGGCCATCGTGAAATAAATGGCACATGAACAATGCCACTCTCATCACTAGAAGACACATGGCTAAAATCTACGTCTTTAACGCCATCCCCATCATTATCTTTCTCCTCAACAAATTTATCTTTCTCTCTACCCTTGTCTTTAGCCTTTTGCCTTATTCTGGGATAGACAATGGGATCTTGTATGGGAGTACTTCCTAACCCTCATTGACATTAACTTTAGCCTCTCCTGTACAGGCTAAACATCCTCATGAACCTTAGGTATGTGCTCTACATTACGGCCTTCCTCCAAAAGATTATAAGCTCATAAGTCCTCATCGATGAGGAGGAGTTTCATATCTCTTTCTTCAAGCAGAATCTATTAAAGAGTTGTAAGGGTAATTGCTAGGCTCGCACTATCGGGTCTTCTCGAATAAAAAGGAATGATGAAATTAATAATTGGAACTATATCATCTTCATTATTAAATAGAGTGAGCACAAAACTTATATCCGAATAACCATTTCTATGCAAAGCCAAACGGACGGCACACGAAGAAGAACTCATCTTTAAAATAACTCAATTTATTCCATCCCAACTACTATATGACAACCTCTGGAAGGTTCTAAGAAGGTCAGGGAAAGGGTCCCCTTTCAACGCTTAAAGCCATATAAATAACGGATCTCTTCAATAGAAGGCACCATATTTAGATGGCAAACAAATATCATGTATATTCGATTCGAAGAGGCATAACTGTTTAGATGTAAGTGGTATGGGGCAAGCTTCATAAATTGGAGAAATGTATGGATAAAGTAATTGAAAGGTGGAACGCATCCAACCATACATAAATATCTTGTGCAGGCTATATACCCCCCGAGCGGATCATGTGCCCATTGAAAGCGTCTGGAGACTAATACGCCATCGAAAGGGATTCCATGTTTTTCATATATTCGCCTAAGAGATGCCTCATCTACTTTTGAAGCCGAGGAATCTTGAGGGTCTGTTAAGACAACAACGTCAGTATTGTCGATATAAAGGGCAACCCCAACTACAACATCTTCAGCCAACATAAAAGGAACCATCTCTAAAGGCTGCTCCGACTAATGGCTGCTTATTGAGGTTGGGAAGGTGTTATTGAAATTCTCGTGGAAGGCAATGTCAAAGAACTGGATTCTTTATCAGATCGACATACTTTGATGTCGATGGATCTACTGCCATCGTGGACAGACATGAAGAACATCTACGATCCATAACTATTAAATAACTTCATACATAAAAGAGGTCATGTAGGATTAAACTCTAACCTTCGTGCTGGAAAGAGAGCCTTATGTAGTCATTGCATAAGACCCAACGGATGTCAACATGTATTGACCAATCAAATCTCATACATCGACGGCAAGCAATAACATACAATTCAAACTGTGTAGTGCATGTGTACGTGTCTGGTGTCCAAGGCACTATAAACGTGAAAGTTTAGTATAGAAAGCTCGCTCGTGCTGACAAATGAATACTGCCATGCTATAGAACCATCCGTTAGATTTTACCTACTATCTTATTTACAATAATAGAACTATTGTCCGAAGCAACACGAGATCTCTCTTCGCAAGGACGCCAAACCAAAGTGTCTGATTTAAAATTATTAATAATAAGCAGTCCATTCAAATGTTGGAGCGCGTTAACCGTGACTGTTATTTGAAACCATCCCAATAAATACCGTTGCTCGACTAAATACACACTAAAACTTCATCCCTTCCTTTTTAACTTAGAAAAGTTTTTAACTTACAGTGTCTTGTGAAAATATGGCTATTTAGAAAACTCGAGCCAAACCTAGGCTCAACTCAAAGTTAACTAGGGGAAAACCACACAAAGCAAAACTTGAGTTTGAAATGCAAGCCATCCCTTGGAAATTCCTGTGCCTAATTCGGGTTCATCCCGAACCAATTGATTATAGGATCATATTCATGTATTATGTTGAAATTAGCAAAAATTTCCTAAGTGTGGGATCGGCTACTATTCCATGGAGAGGGTGGACGAAATTTAACCAGCGACTGGACGTTATTGCTGCTTAACCATCGACAAACTCTATATTGTCATGCCATCTCCTACCTAGATAAGTTCAAAGACAGTTCGGTTCAAAATTCTTCTAGATCTAGAGAATATTTAAAGCCGAGTTGATGGATGTATGGGTTCATGTGCTAGATCCAAAAATGAGCAAAGTTGATGACAAATGAGGTGATAGGTGAACACGATGATGCAAGGCGGTGGTTCGAAGTCAAGGATGAAGTCTTGAGCAAGGTTCAACAATGGTGGACTCATGTTTGGAGGCAAAAGAACGAACGAAATGAATAAAGTGAAAGAGGAGAAGTCTTCAAATTAGCTTGAGTATAAAACGATCTACAAAAATAGGAAAATAAAAAAGTTGCCAATCCAAGACTCTCATACTGGTACCGAACTGAGATTAAAAAATAAATAAATAAAAAGAGAAGGAAAATGGTGATAAAAGGTAATATGAAGTGAAATATAAAATTGAATGAAGTTCCAAGGTAAATAATTAACTGCCTAATATGAAAATAATACCTCAAAATTACCAGAAAAAGTATCTTGTTATCTAGATTATGTGAGCAAAGGAGATAAAGAGTTGCATATTCTCTTTTTTATATAATAAAATAGATGTGCGACATTTGATGTATGTGATGTGTGTTCTGGTGTTACTTTTTTAATTCATGTACGTTTCCATGCTCCAATTATCTATATGTTAATTGAGTTAATAAATTTATATAGATACATGTTAAGTAATAGGAAATTTATAGTCTACTTAGTGATTATGTTGTGTGCTAATTCCATTGTGACCATAACCTACTTAAAAGTAATATGACAACAATGGTCATATATATGATTAATGATCCCGAAGTTTAGAAATATATCACTATATTACTAGATTTTGAGTTTTTTAAGGCATTGTTAAATGACCTCCAAATTTGTATAAGGGGAGCCATTTTTTGGATTTGCGTATCTCGGTTCCAATTGCCCATCATAGTTCGATGCAACAATAATATGAATAAATAGTTCAAAGTTGTTGGAAATTAGTTCGAAGTGCAATCATATCACACTATAAAAATTATATAATACATTTAACCATGGTTGGAGATTAGTTTCGATTGTGAAAATTGAAAAATAAATAAAAAGAAGAAAAAAAATAACAAAAAAACATGCCACTTTTGCGTAGCATGTATTTGCATCATTCGCTGCACCTGTCCATATGCGCCGTGTCGCGCCATAATGCATCTTTCATAACTATAGGTACAATGCAAATTCTAAGTCTTGTGGCATTTTAATCAGTTACGCCTTACAACAATTAGTTATGCCATTATGACATTTAATCAGTTACGCCATACGACACTTTATCAACTAAGCCTTATGAAATTCAATCTATTAAGCCTTGCGGCATTCAGTCTATGTAGGCTTATGACAAACAAAAACTTATCTTTGGCATCAACTACTTTATAATAAAGTTCGATTTCCAAATCGTTACCATACTATGAGGCTAGATTCTCCAATCCTGAGGTTCAACCCTTCAAGTTCTCACAAAAAAGGAAGACAAATTATGAGGTTGAATCTTCAAGTCATCGCTAAAATGATGAGGCAAGTCTCGAGGTTCAAACCTTCAAGTCCTCACTAAAACAATGATGCAAATCCTGAGGTTTAAACATTGCCTTCGGCATGCAACTAATTTTGCCTTTACGACACTCAATTACACATAGGCTTCGACGTACAACTACTTCTTTCTTTACGGCGCTCAGTTATACATATCCTTCACCAAACAACCAATTTCGCCTTTATGGTACTCTATTATACACAGCCTTAGACATCCAACTATTTTCACCTTTATGACACTCTACTATACATAGCCTTGGGCATACAACTACCTTTGCCTTTACGACACTCTATTACACATAACCTTCGACATACAACTACTTTTGATTTATTGGCACTCTATTACACACAACCTTTAACATAAAACTATTTTCGTCTTTATGACCCCTTACTATACATAGCCTTCGACATCCAACTATTTTCGCCTTTACGACACTCTAGCTCTATTACCAAAGCACTCGCCTAGATGCCAAAAAGCTATACATGCCAGCCTAGGGCTTTTTTGCTCCTCTAGGCGCTAGTGATGCATAAAGCCCCCAAAAAGTGCCTCAGGTGCCGAAGCATCAAAAAATCAAAGCACTTGAAAAAGTGTGCCTTACTGTTAAATCATTTTTTATAGAAAATATGGGCTTCAACCCACAATCGAGCCCAATTAAGGCTTATTTGAAAATTTTCGGTCAAAGTAGGGCATAAGGCATATCATTATCAATTATGTAGGACATAAAAAAGTCTCCACTCTCGAAATTACATCTGCCACTACAGCTGCCGACGAACTCGACCTACCACCGCTGTCAAATTTGAGCTACTGCTTGTCGCCTTCACTTGCTCACATCGATGCATCTATCTCTGCTCTTATCGAAAAAGCGATGTGCAAGGCTCCTAAAAAAGCCCTAGGCATAAAAAAGCACTAACTGCCAGCTTGGGGCATTTTCGAACCTTTTTGCCTTGACAGTTATTGACTCTACTATGCATAACATCAAGGATACAACTACTTTTGCCTTTATGGAACTCTATTATACATAACATTCGGCATACATCTACTTTTTCCCTTTACGGTGCTCTATTACACATATCTACATACATTTACATTTGCTTTTGTGGCACTCTATTACACAGCCTTCGATGTACAACCATTTTTTCCTTTACGACGCTCTATTACACAGCTTTTGGTAAACAACTACTTTCGCCTTTATGGCACTCTATTACACATAGCCTTCGGCAAACAACTACTTTCATCTTTACGACACTCTACTAAACATAGCCTTCGGTATCCAACTAATTTTGCATTTACAAGACTCTTTTATACATAACCTTCGACCTCTGAATCCTCACTTCATAATAAGATTCTCAAATTTTGTCAGACATTAACTAAGTTTAATAGTTATGGGACATTAATACAGACAAAGGAAAGAGTGAAATAAATAAGTACAAAAGTATGTTCTTACCCTTCCTACAAAAATTAAGGTCTACTCTATATTCATCATACGAAGTGAACTTTGGGAGGACATGTGGCACAACATAATTTTTACTCAATTATATTCCACTCCTAAACTATGTAAACTTTACCACATACTAAACTTTCCATGAATATTAAATGTCAAGAATATATGGTATATACTTTTGCATAGCACTCCTCGGTACATCAAATCGAAGGATGATCCTATATGCTCAAGTATAGACAATATTCGAGAGGAGTGGTCACCCAGCTGGTTAAAAACTGAAGAATTAGGCCTTTAAAGAAGCACCAACTGAAAGCTAACACCAAGGCAAGGCTTTAGTATCGAAGACTCTCTACAAAACAATCATAATAATGGCTTAGATGGCCTAAAGTATATACAGTGCACGTAATAAGATACCAAGTCAGTAATCCATGTCAATTGGCAAGCAACTAAGATATCAACATGTGTTCCAATATAAGCCCCATAAGAAGGCCAAGTCATCAAACCAAGGAGAAAGCACTCCACCAACACTAACACAACAAGATTCCTATAATAGGCACTAATCCCATGCATTAAGGACTCACATAAAAGTTATGTATCAACTTGTCGAATATGATCGATGTACATTTAAATATGATTTAAATGTAAAATATCTGATCTAGCTTGAAGTAATTTAAGGCCTGATAGGGAAGCAAGTTTGGCCGGCCATGATTAGGGAGTTTGGTTCCAAAAGGTGTATAAATGGCTAAGGAAAAGAAAGATATGTTTCTATCTTTGACCACCTCCTTTCCTATGTTATTTAAACAACTCTTGCTGGGATTTTTTTTGTTTTTTTCTAGGGTTTCTGCCTCCACCTCTCCCATCTTGCCATGGCCGAAATCCCTTCTTCTGCCTCTCTAAAATTTAAGCGAAAAAATCAAAACACAAATTCAATTAAAATAAGAAGAACTATGTGTGACTTTCTCAAAGGGGTTGCACCTTTTAAAAGTATTGAAAAAGTATTCAAACAGAGTAATAAAGATTCAACATTCAAGGTATTCTTTTGGGGTACTATTTTTACAAATTCTCTTGATTTTAGAATTGATTATGATATGCCTTTTGTTTAATGAATTGTTTATTTTTCACGATTCCATATATGTATGTGTTGTTGACATATGATGCTGAATATGAATATGTGTATATGGTTTTAACTTGAACTCTTTTGAACCTTTCTCCCCTTCTCTTATCTTGGTCATGGAATCAAAATTGAAAATTTCTTTTATTTTTATTTTTGACAATATTTAACGATGAATTAAAATGATTTATACCATATCTATGTATATAATGGTATATGTGTATAGATCTATTAATTAAGTAATTTCATTCATATGTGTTATTGTTTTATAACATAAGAAATCACAATTTCATGTCACATATTTATATGTATTAGCAAATACAATTAATTGTTTAGCATGTAATCTTGGGCATGAAATCAAATTGAATTTTTCTTTCAACTTTAAATTTGACACTGTTTGAAGATGAATTTTAATAAATTGATTTATACAAATCTATGTATATAATAACATATGTATATAGATATATCAATTAAGTAAATTCATTCATATGTAAGTTTATTTTATAACAAAGAAAATTCCAGTTTCATGTTTATATGTAGGTGTTAAATCTTACACATATGTTTATATATATGTATTAACAAATACAATTAATTGTGTAATATGTATCTTGAATCAAAATTCATGTTTGTTTGTATGTGTATTTAATGAAAATAAATTATGTATGTATATATTTATGTGTACGTTTTCAATTAAAAATCATTTTATAATTGCATATACATATACATATATGAGCATGTTTGTTTATTGTCAATTGCAATTCAATACATGAATATCTTGATTTTGGAGTTTGGAATTAAAGTTAAATTAGAACCTAAATTTTAACTTTCACATTAGTAATTAGAAACTTTAATGCCTTATAATATGATGCACTTGCATAATTTCATTGGAGTATATTTGGATAAACTCACAATATGTGTAAGTGTAATTTTAGGCATAAATGCTATTTCATATGTCAATTAATATAATTTAAGAGAGAGAAAGTGAAACGTTTCTCATTATCTTTATATCCTCACTTGCCTTAATTAGTTATACACATTAAGAGAAGAAAAAAAATGGTGTCCATCTCTAAAATGTTACATGTTTAGGCACACATATATACATTGATTATATATTGCACTTACACTTCATACATACTAGTGTGAACCCATGCTATGCGCATGGATTGTAAATATACGTTGTTTTTACGACCATCGTAGAATCTTCATTTTTTTCCTTGCAATAATATTATTTTAATCAAACCTAAATTCTTTTTTAATAGAAAGAAAAATATATCTTAAGCACCCTAAATTTGGAAAACTTGGTAAAACATCAGACTGTTGATGCTTTCGAACCATAATTGTGAAGTTGGAAGGCTAACTCATGTATTGTTTGGTAGTAAGCGTAGATTAAACTGTGAGTTGCTATCAATATATTTGACCATTGCAAAAGAAATAGAAGATTTGGCATATTAAGGATGAAAATCTAGTTAACCCAGCGAGCAACACCACTTACTAACAATCTTTGAGCAAGTTGTTCATGTATAAACTTTCGACTGGAATTGGGAAGATAAACATAACTTTGAAATGTATAGTCATGACTCATGACTTTGAACTCTGTATAAAGTATAAACACACATTTATGGCCAAACAGGTCATCCATAGTGGCATAACCTATGCTGCCATCAATTAACATATTGAACAAATTATCCTTTTCATTCCATAACATTAATTTACATGTGCTAACAGGAAAATATTTATAAACTTACACGAAATGAGGAGAAAACATAATGACCAGAAGGAGCTGATGAGGCTGATGAGTGCATTTATGTAAAAACTAACAATTCTTGTATATTCTACCTCATATATACTGAATATGCAAAACGCTCCAAGATCGTTCACATATCTTCAACTTTAAACAAATACACGGTCACATTACATTCATGAAAGTATGCGAAGAGAGAGTAGGAAGTATCATTGTATAATAATTAAACATCAGAAATGCCTACACATGACGTCTTAGCATAAGATAGCCCCAACCACTTAACTGTTTGAAATAGTTGAACTATACGGATCCCCAGTCTTAATGCTACCACTTGACAATGCTTGAGTTCATATTAGCCTTCATTATCCTTTAGATCCTACATAAAGATTCAAACTCTAGTATATGTATAACTCAAAAAAACAAAATAATTAACTTAAAAACAAAAAACTAACATGTGTTGCTAAAATTATATTTGATTACGCAGAAGATTGGTTCACGGTAGCAATATAAAAAAAGAGGAGAGAACATATATTTAACAGTGTACTAAGACTTTCATATGTGTAGTAACAATTGTTAGTTTTACAGTACAATAATAGGCTATACAAAGTTCTAAATACTAAACGTCGAATTTAATTTCTATCGCATTAACCTCTTCAATGTTAACACTTGTTCAAAACAGAAAAATTGATGCCACATAGACATTGTTGGAATACTTAGGTTTACAGTTTTAATAAAAACATAAAACCTGATATTTTCTTTTGCAATGTCAAGAAATAGTTATCTCTACCATCTCCACCTCAACAAATCACCTCACCCAAATCCAATAGTACTCCTACATCATAATCCCACAGAAGGAAACCAAAGTCACCCCTACTGCTTCATTACTCCACCAAACAGCAAACAAACCTCAAACTTCAACAACCATGCATCTTTCTCTCACTACAACCATGCATCAGTAAGCTTCATGTATCCCTCACTACTTCTGCACACACTCCAAAAAAATCATTACTTCTACCGAAAATACTTCATCTCCATCTCACCCAAACTACACCTTCATCCCCCAACGTCCAAATCCGAACAATCACTCTCAACAAAACTTGCCTTCAAATCTTCACCATCCCTCTTCCCTCTCCTACAATCCCAAACTATAACTACAAACAGCCTGCAATTCCTCCTCCTACATCTCTTATACACCCACTGCCAACTGTCAATCACTTCTGTCTGCAACCAAATAACATCATACAACAGTAGAACCACTCAAAACTGCACCATCACAGAACACCACTGTAGCAACAACCTACAACATCACATTTTGTTACACCAAACACAAACTGGATCAAAACACCTGCACCTATCGACCATATTCAAACACTTATCAAACACCTGCATCTGCACCTATCGACCACATCATCAAACTTCAATCACTTGCATCACACAAACTCCCCCTCTACAAACCACTAGCAACCATCTCCATCATTTTTTCAACAATCCCGACTCAAACCAAACAACATCAACCTCAGCAATACAACCTCAGTACAAACCCGCCATCACCTGAAACATCACTGCTACCTCTCCAACACTACAATACACCTACAAACAATAACCCAAACCAATCGCTTATCCTTCAATCGCTTGCATCAAACACCTGCAAACCACTATTTCTTGACATCTCTAAATACTAAACGTCGGATTTAATTTCTATCGCATTAACCTCTTCAATGTTAACACTTGTTCAAAACAGAAAAATTGATGCCACATAGACATTGTTGGAATACTTAGGTTTACAGTTTTAATAAAAACATAAAACCTGATATTTTCTTTTGCAATGTCAAGAAATAGTTATCTCTACCATCTCCACCTCAACAAATCACCTCACCCAAATCCAATAGTACTCCTACATCATAATCCCACAGAAGGAAACCAAAGTCACCCCTACTGCTTCATTACTCCACCAAACAGCAAACAAACCTCAAACTTCAACAACCATGCATCTTTCTCTCACTACAACCATGCATCAGTAAGCTTCCTGTATCCCTCACTACTTCTGCACACACTCCAAAAAAATCATTACTTCTACCGAAAACACTTCATCTCCATCTCACCCAAACTACACCTTCATCCCCCAACATCCAAATCCGAACAATCACTCTCAACAAAACTTGCCTTCAAATCTTCACCATCCCTCTTCCCTCTCCTACAATCCCAAACTATAACTGCAAACAGCCTGCAATTCCTCCTCCTACATCTCTTATACACCCACTGCCAACTGTCAATCACTTCTGTCTGCAACCAAATAACATCATACAACAGTAGAACCACTCAAAACTGCACCATCACAGAACACCACTGTAGCAACAACCTACAACATCACATTTTGTTACACCAAACACAAACTGGATCAAAACACCTGCACCTATCGACCATATTCAAACACTTATCAAACACCTGCATCTGCACCTATCGACCACATCATCAAACTTCAATCACTTGCATCACACAAACTCCCCCTCTGCAAACCACTAGCAACCATCTCCATCATTTTTTCAACAATCCCGACTCAAACCAAACAACATCAACCTCAGCAATACAACCTCAGTACAAACCCGCCATCACCTGAAACATCACTGCTACCTCTCCAACACTACAATACACCTACAAACAATAACCCAAACCAATCGCTTATCCTTCATTATCAACCTCACCAAGCCATCATCAGCAACCTGAACAAAGTCACCTACCCGAGCATCTCGCCGTTCACCGACCTTAACAAAACCACTATTATCAACCGACCTAAACAATCAAATGTACCAAACTACAAAAATCCCCCGCCACGCTCAAACTCAACCTAAATATAGAACATTTACTTTGTTTAGCACCACCAAAACAACCACACCACTTACAAAAATTTAAAAGAAGTGATTCCAACTTTAATTAATAGAAATTAGTGTGTTTGCTCTTGCTAAATCCTAAAAAGAAGCAGCAGTTTTTCATATTAAGCTACATTCTATAAGTAGTTATTGTATATCGCCTTGGAATGATCAAGGAACAACCAAATATCAACAACAAACAAAAATCAATATAAACACTGAAGTTAAGACATTTTAAAAAGAATTGTACCTTAGGACAGAAGAAGTGCTAAAATTTGTGCGGTTTAAAATAGTTGGTGGATCTAATGCAATTCCAGGAAGATTTAAAGAAATGCAATGACTCTATGTTCGTCCCTCTAGGTCTAAAAAAAGCAGAATCTTGCAGCAAGCTCGAGCTGCTACGTTCATCCAATCGCCTTTTGTGGATGCTATGTCTTTGTTCACGCCGCCCCTTTTGATTTGCGAGTAAGAAAAAAAAGATTTTGGGAGAGTATCGTTTTTAGCTTTTACTAATTGGATGAGGGTGAAGAGTCGATTCGGGATTTAAGGTTTGGGAATTTGAAGGAATTGGGGGAGAGACTGTTTTTTAGGTTTTATGAATCGAGACTGGATATGGGAGATGCATACGGAAATGTCGAGGGCATTTTGGGTATTTCCAAAAGACGCGGTTGAAAACAGTGGAACGAATTTACATTATTAGTAGTAAAGATAAAGATGAATGTATTTGATACATCCATTGTAATACATACAAATTTAATTTAAAATTTAAACTTCCTTTTGATCAAATTAAATAAAATATGATTTTATTTAAAACTTCATTAGATTGGATCTAAAATCTCTTTAGACTTCATAGGCCCAATAGATCTAATAATATATATATATAATATTATAATTTGGCCATAATATTTTATTTAAGTTTAGATATGAATTAAATTTATTTAATAAATTTATTTATACACATATATTTGATGTTTGGATTAATTCCATGCTCCATTTTAAATTTATCCTTTGTTTAAACTGATCCAATTTACATATTTATGTGATATTTAAAATTTTAGTGCTAAAAATAGCCTTTAATTATGGATAACAAAGGAATCATATTTTCATTTTCATTTGGAGATTAGCTCTGGATTTATTTAGGAGTTTGTAAAAGAGGAAGGTGGAAGGTCCTTTCCACATCTTTATTAATTATTAAACCTTCCACATACATTTAAAGATATTTAATTTAATTATATACATTTATTTTTCGAAATTATATAAATCCATAAATAAATAAGTAGATGGCAATACATTATATATATATATATATATATTTGTCTAAACTATATATGTGGTATTATTAACATGTGTATACAAACCATATACATATATTATAGCATATTTAAACATATATATATATATATATATATTTAGGCATTTATATTCTTGATGTGTATGTGAATTTATCATATGTATATATAAGTATAATATATATGTATATACAATAAATATAAATCTCAATATCTATGTGTGTGTACACACACAGATATACATACACACACACACACATATATATATATATATAGTTATACACATGCTCACATGTTATTATATTGTCGTTTTAGTGTATGAATATATTAAATATATTATGTTAACGAATTTCTTCGTTAATCCCAGAAAGTGCAAGGAAGTAAACCATTGAAAATAATGGAGATTGAAGAGCCTAAATTTAATCTCAACAAGTGTTGGCACAAGGTGACACTTGGTTGAGTTAAAGCTTAAGAGGAGTGAACGAGCAAGCTCAAGTCCATTGTGAAGTCATATGCAAAGTCATGTAGGATCATATGCTCATGAAGTAAATTCGTATAGTCAATTGTATGCAAAGATTGAAATCAAGAATATAAGTACTTTTGCAGTTCGAAAAAATCCTTGATTAACAAATCATATATGCTTTGGAACTCGAAAGTAAGTCATAATTTGAGATATCTTGTTTTATTCAATATAAAATCGAAGGTACAAAGTCCAATAGTGAAAGTGCTACAATTGGCTATGAATCCTCAAATCAATTTAGGGTTACAAAATTTAAAATGTAAGAAGAGAGACAAGAAATTTCCCCCTCTACAAAGCCCCTAGGTCCGTATTTATAGGGGTGGAAATTCGGCATGCTTAGCTGCTTAACTTCGGCATTCATATCCTTCGGCATCAATAAGGCTGCATGGTGCCAGGCCCTGTTTCATGATGATTTTGATTCCTCGATGCATAGTAAAGCTTCGGCATTGTTTCAATAGTGAAGGCATTTGGCATCAATGATTTTTGACGTTGGTGGCTTACTCTATAATAACTAACCCTCTTAGTTAGTAGATGACAGCATCAGTTTGAAGCTATAATCATATGAGATAACATTGATGTGGACCAGCACCATCATGGAATGGTGTTAGCATTGATAACTCCTATGAATGTTAATGACTTTCGGCATTAACATCGCATGTACAGATGGATGGTATCTCCTAAGTGTTGTTGAAGTGCGGCATGACTTTGATAAATGAAGGCGTTAATAAGCATCGACATTCTTGAGTGGTGATATGGGTAATGACTGGCCTCAATAAAAAACAGCGGTAATAATGAGTGACGTTGATAGAAAGCGGAATCACTATGGAGGTTGACACTGGTAAAATGCGTCATCACTGAGGTGCGACGTCGGTAATATCGACATTCATTGATGGCTTACTATATTGATTGTAGTTGATATCATTACTTTCTTGGAGGGACATGACATTGTATATGTACTTTTATTGATGAAATGTGGCATCGTATTCCTTTAATGATAATCCACCTTTATACTTCCGATGTTGATTATTGATGTGGCATCACAATCATATCGCATGTCGCATGTCTTCGAGAGTAATAATAGTAGTAACATATTCAAAATAATCATTAACCAAATTTAATCAATATGATTGGTTGAATAATATAAAATATTTTAAAATAAAATATGATTTTATTTTATCATATATAGATCTAACGTTCCTTAATGGATTTTATGGGTCCACTAAGAACTAAATAGGAAATTTTTAACCCATTTCACCCACTGTGAAAGTGGGTCGGTTCTAATAGATAGAAACTGCTTTATAATGATTTGATACTTTAGTGATGTACCAACTATAATATGCGACCTGCTAACTTTTTTCAAGTTTCAAGGTGAAAATTCTCCCAAAGTTGATGTAGGTATATTACACACGGTGAGTTTTAAACTTATTATATCATGCCCACTATTCACACCCCTCTAATGCTCAATATTAGGTAGGTCCTGGTCTTTCAAGTTTCACTAAATTTCAACAATTTAGAGAATATTCATGACATGTTATTTATTGATGTGTCCACATACCATATAAGAAACGCCATTGGTTGAAAATTGTCTCAAGCACTCTTTTCCTCAGTAGATGATATGTGATGAACATCTAACCCGAAATGTTTACATGTAATCAATTAATTTTAGTCCAAGATTATAATCAATTATTACCACCTACATCTTTAGTTAGAGCACATGTATGTTACTATTGAAAAATGGTGTCACCATATAATTCTTGCAGCACCGTGATGTTTTAATGCTTCTAATATATACTTAAATATGTTTTTAATTGAATTTACATACCATGTATTTATTTTGGATAAACATTTTGCGACGAGTTACAAGCCTTTTGATCATATACCAGTAGATTGATATATTATTTTTACACTAGTTATGTTCACTACTTTTTTAACATATATATATATCTGTGTGTGTGTGTATTGTGTATATGTGTGCGCCATTTACCAAGAACATGCTTAGATGAATTACCAAATTTTATTTACACAAATTAAGTGTAAGTTATAAAGAATTCACTCTCCGTTCTCGAACATGGAATATCACCTTTCAAAAGTAGGGTGGAACCTTACGTCTAATATAGTTTGGAATGCATATGACGTAAGCTATATGTCAGTGGTTAACTATCAAGACCACAACTCTTCAAATTAAAGAGTTCAACCATATGTCAGTACCTTCACTACTTAAGTCCAACTTTACAAGTCTTAAGTTGGATCAAGAAGTTTGAAATTTGTTGTTTAATTATAAATCTTTCTTGTAACTGTAAGATTTCTAAATTTTAAGTTGGATATTTGCTTTTTAATTGTAAAAGCAATTAACTTCTATTGTATTATATATTCAGATACTTCAAAATGTTTTTAGAAAATTAAATTTTATTTAATAATTTAACAAAATACTACAATAAGTTAAAATGAAATTTATTAATTACCATTTTTAACTAAAATTTATTAATCATTGAGTAAAATTTATAAATCATTATACATTAGTTATTAATTAAAATTTATTAAATATGAATTTTTAACTTAAACTAAAATATATTAGTTATTAATTATTATTGATAAAATAAAATTTAGACTCATTAAATCTATTAATAATAGTTATAATACCTTTAGTGTCATTTTTTTTGGTCTTAGCGTGAACTATCAAAAACGCCCCTCTACAGATATTATTAAATCTTAATATCACTTGAAAGTAGGATCTAACAATTAAACTTTCTTTACAAATTAAAAATGTCCCTCTACAAATATTACTAAATTTTAATATCACTTTAAAATATGATCTAACAAATAAACTTCCTTTACAAATTCATTCTTTATTAATTAATAATATATATATATATAAATTTAAACTAATAAATAATTAGATTGCAACCTATAAAAATTCAAACTAACTACGCATGATTTCAGCGCCAAAATACTACTAAATATTTATGTAAATTATTTTATCTTGAATACGTTAGACACATACAATTATTAGAAAAATAATTCACGCGCGAAGTGCATGCCATCATCACGCGCGAAATGCGTCTTAACACTCATTCATGAATATTCACTTAATGAGTTTGATCAAGTGGCCGTGGTAGAAAATATATACATGTTTCAAAAAGAAGCAAGTTATTTGTAAAACTCATTTATATGTTTTGAATACCAGATCAATCAACCAAGTAACAAATCTCTAATTTCCCAATTGTGAGCAAAACTGATGTCACTATGCACCTACTTTTTTAACCCTAAGTTACTAATCCTACATGATCTAAAAAAATTATGCATCTAAAATTTGGTTGACACAATCCTAGCTAAATATGCAATTTTGACAAAGCTTCAAACAAGAAAAGTTAGAAGTATAACAAACCCAAGATTACAAATAAATAACGTAATGAATCATGTCGAATCAAACATTAATAAATATTGAAATTACAACAGAGAGAAAAGCAAACCAAAGCAAGGTAAGGGGAAAAATGCACTTTTCCTCGACATTGAAGAAGCAGAATCGAGCAACTGAAAAAATGAGATGAGCTAATTTTTCAGAGCCTAATAATGGAGGTGGCCTCATTATATGGGACTCTATCATTTGGTCCTCTATCCTACTCCATTCTAGCAATCAATTCTTGTCATGTATATTACACAATGCTGTAGGGTTAAGTTTAGTTTGCACTGTTGTCTACGGTTACAATTTAGTAGAATGGAGAGAAGAATTATGGAACAACATTGAAGAACAAGCAAAACAGATTAAGCTTCCATGGATTTTACTAGGAGATTTCAATGCTACCCTCTCCTTGCAAGAACGAATTAATAATGGCACTTATCAATCCCTAGGTGACCTTGACTTTATGAATTGTATATCTAACTCTAACCTGATTGAACCCGAATCTATAGGTAACCCTTTATACACTCTTATTTGCAAGCTCAAATCTGTTAAACTTTCTCCCAAAGCATGGAAAAAAATCTAACATCATCGGTCAATTGCTATATGACAAAATTAGTAATGAAGCTAACCTTATCTACAATCAATTAGTTCAAAATCCACTTGACAATGAATTAATTATGCAATATGGACCAAAAACGTGCATTTATCTAATTTAATGGAGAAAATTGATTTAGAAAATACTCGGTGCATGAAGATTAACTAGCTTACCCAATGGGACAGGACTTTCAAATTCTTTCACAATAAAATGAAAATTCCAAACAACAGTAATAAAAGTAGATACTTTTTGGATGAAAATGGGAATCTAAAATTAGCATCAGAACAAATTGTAAATGAGTCCACCTCTTTCTTTTCACACATGTTCTATCCCCCTCATGTTTTTGATCAATTTTCAGACATAGTTTGTAAGAAAATCCTAATAGGGAAAGCAAGAGAAGAACTGGATAGACCTTTTCTACTAGAAGAAGTGAAAACAACTCTTTTTCAAATTGAAAACAATGACACTCCTAGTCCAGATGGTCTTAACTTTAAATTTTTTGAACATCATTAAGAAGTGTTAAAAATGATGTGTGGAATTCCATGCTTAGTATTCAAAATTCAGACTATAGACCCATTGTAACAACTCGGATTTTCGGACGAATCAAAATCACCGAAAAATCCATCCGTTCTAAAACTACGAATGAAAACTACCAACTTAATACACAATATTTGATAAATATTCAACACTATAAAATGTATAGAATACAATTTCAATTGTACAAATTTTCATAGTAATCAATTTAATCTACTAGGTGTGCTTTAATACATACCAAATACCAATACAAATAAATCTACCGCTGTACAACTCTAACGAGAGAGACAGCAATAACCATTCCCGCCGACTCAATAAACATGTTAAACACGGAATAAAATAGTAAGCAGGAAAAGTACATCGATACATGATATATAGCAAACAATAATCAGAAAAAAATTATGTTATTATTGGGGCTGCATCACTACCACTTGTGATTTCCTACATACCCTCATCTAATTGGATACCTAATTAGATATAGGATCAAGCCAACGTAGTTCTTCTACCGGTAATAGGACTCATGGAGCCTACGATGTAACAAACAATATGCAATTCCCAAAACTACCCACTTAGGCTTAATCTTCAAATTTTGATTTTCAAATCAAATTATCTTTACGAAAATAATCTCTTTGGACTTTATTTTCGAATTCATAATTCAAAACTTTTGAAATATATATATATATATAGCCTTTATATTCAAACTAGTCTTTTACTTCGAAATCTGAAAACAAATCACCTTTGAATTGATACCAATATAGAAGCATACAAAACTATATGCTACCAAATCTTGGGAGATTTCTAATCATAACCAGGCCCCTGGGTCTAGCCTTCCGAATAAATAATAGATTTGTTCATCCCTCTATTCCAAGAGCGGACTACACCGAGGTTACAGAACATCTGCACCTCCTTTGCCGGTGTGTTTCATAGATTATAGGTTACCCTAATCTTTGGTAACATATCGAATCACTTTATATCCCGAAGTGGTAAAATCATTTACACTAATAATTACAAATACTTCTAATCTATAATAATTTACATTTCCAAATCCTTTCAAAAAGCATCTGAAAACCATCAGGTTTAGTCCTCAAAATTCTTTCTGTTTTATAAAAATTTTTTATAGAACCATTCTTTATACAAACCACTTTTATATAAAAGCACTTCAAAATATTTATTCTCAAATATCTCTTTTTTTCTCTTTTAAAGGAAAATATTTCATAACATTTCAACTTGAAAACCAATTTTCAAAACAATTCGTTAGATTAAAATGAACCATATATTACCGTTAAACACCTTATAGTCAAATCGTGAAATAATTCATAAGGTGTTAGCCTACAATTATTTTCTACCCAGCCCATGCATATGGATAATTAATTGCTCATAAACTGGTCGAGCAAAGTCAACAAAATAATAATCAGTGCTCATAAACTGGCCAAGCCTAATTCAAACAATCAATCAATGAAATGAACACAACAATAAATGATAATCAATGCTTCAATCTATCAAATTTTTATAACACTTTATTTTATCTTGGGTTAAAATGGTTTGATATTTAAATTAAAATGGCTAAATTTTATACATATATATATGCCTTGCTGTTTAATTCCAGATTCCTATATTTTTCAAAATTATATATTCATATACTTACTGCTTATCCTATGTATATTTAAATAGGGGTGTGTGTGTGTGTGTGTGTGTGTATATATAGGTATAAATCTTTAAATTGAAAATACATACCAAATATACCTTACTGTTAAAATCAAACATAGAGTTAAATATATTTCCCTTTTTTTTTCTATTTATATACATATATTAAATTAAAAAAAACAACAGCAAATACCTACTGCCTCCACGAATCGCCAGCGACCTGCCGAAAGTCAAGCACAAATCACGACCTTGCCGAACCACGCGGCCATCACCATCCACGCAGCAGCCATCGGTAACACCCAAAGTCGACTATCCTCACTAGAACGCACTGCCTCGTTGACGAACGCCACTTGCTATTGCGAGCGCCGCTATCTCCTTGCCCGAGCTACCAATCTCATGACTCCGCCTCCATTCGAAATCGAGTTCGATCGTCGGTTCGATCTCGTCCTCCATTTTTCTCGAACGAATCGAATCGGCTTTAACTGGAGGAAATTTGATTTTTGAAGAAGAACAAACTGGAGAGGGAATCGATTTTTCCTTGGATTTGTTTTTGAGATGCTCAGTAATTTTTTTTTTGTGTAAGTTGTTCGGCCATTTTTTTCTAAGGAGCAGATTCGATTTCGTTGATGAGCGAAAAGGGAATGGAGAGAGAGCCTAGTTTTAAACTGAATGAATTCGATCCCTTAATATATTTTTTCTACGTGACCTCTATTAGGAAAGAAAAGGGAAAGGGACGTGATTTTTAATTTGAGGTGAAGGGTTGCATGCTAGAGGGAAGCTACAGTGCTTCTGAAGTGAAGAGAAAAAGTTTTGAAGTGAAGGGAAATTTGACTGGTCAAATAATATATACATTATATTCAATTTTAAATTTAAATTGCCTTGAATTCGTAGCTTAAAAACTTGACCTTCTATCGTGGCGTGCCGCTAGGCGTTTATAATGTTATACCCCTATTCCGAACGCAATGGAAAAGGTTTCGAGTCCTAATTCGATCGTATGGAGACGATAGCTTTTTGGACCCAGTTATTATATTGAATTTTCGATATAAATTTCAGCGCGTTTATACTTCGTATGATCGCACGATAACTCCAAACACTCCGAAATTTGAAATCCAATAATAATACAATATTATGGATCCAATGGAACTGGTTTCGTCGAAATCCGAGACTGTGCCTCGAAAGGCTATTTTTAAAAGTCAATTTAAACGATATATTTTTAAAACTGAAAAAATCACTTCCGAATCCAATTTTAAAAGTTGCAATGTCTTCAGCATTCTTAATATAAATTTTACAAGCCCTTTAAAATATTTTTAACAAGCTTGAAACTCCGGATTCAATATTTCTACCCAATTTCCAATTATTAAATTCAATAATTTAATTATCCGATAAATAATTATATTTGAAATTCAAGTTAAAAGTTAACATCTGAATATTTAAAATAAATTAAATATTCCAATTTCAAATATCTAAAATTCTGGGTCGTTACAGCAAACTGAAATTAAACCCGAAGACATTAAAGGGAAAGCATTTATCTTGGTGGAATTCGGCATAAGCTTTACACCAAATTCGTAACTTCAGATCCATGTCTCCACTGTGTAATGATCGTCTTCCCTTTTGCATGCATCCTCTTCAGTGATAGTGGCCTCCAGCTCAGTAGCTCATTGCCCCTCCAACTGTATCACCATTTTCTTTCTCGAACCCTGAATCGTCTCGTTGAATTTAGTAAAGTAGATGGAGCAATTATTGATAGCTGTTGGACTTCGTGACTATCCACTTCATTTATGTTTTCTATCGGTTCAACCGGTCACTGCTCTTTTTTTATATTTATTTTTAGTGTTTAGTTTAGGGGATGCATTTTGTATGGGTGGTTTTGAGAGCTTGCCCATTCGTTTCTCCTCTATTTATTTGAAATTGTAATCCCCTTGTATGATGTTTTGTAAACCCTGTTGTAAGTTAATATGCAGAAATAATATGTGCTCTTTTTTCTTGCAAGATGCCCATTTAGGTTATGGAGTTGCAAGGTTTTGACGAGACATATTATGAAAGTATAATAAAGTACATTTTCCAAATAAAAATGGAGGTGCTATCTGATTTGAGTTTTTAGATTTTATTCGTTGTTTAGGCCATAGGGCTTGGTGGGCCAGGTTGAGCTAATAGCCGATTAGTTCTTTAAATTAGATATGGGGCACTTTGAATTTGCGAATTTCAAGTCTGGAACAACGATTAAAGTTTGGTGAACAATAAAAGGCTGATAGGTATGTTTATTTTTATGTTAAGAGAACATTCAACCGAAAAATCGAGATCTTTTATTATGTATTTAATTTTAATCCTTTGTCAAAAATAAAAGAGTTGTCATCATACATCTTTATTTTTAATAATAGTTGTAATTTGTCTGGTGTCACACTTTATTAGTACGAACGCGAAATACCCAAAATGCTCCTAAAAAGAATAACAAATAGCTTAGCAGATTTTAAAAGTAAATCTTTATCCATGATTATTGAGTCAAAGTTTTATCTTTAATTTGAATAGAAGAAAAAAATATTCTTTTTTACTATCATTACCAACAATGAATGGAAAATGAATACAAAATTAGAATTAAGTATGTTTAATGAGAACATATAATTATTTTTTGGTGGTTAAAAGATTGAAAATTTTACTATATATTTCTTTTAAAGAAAAAAAATTACGATTGTAAAACCTTTAATTTTACAGTTGCTTATAAATCATCTTCCCTTCCACCAATTGGAACAATTTTTGAATAAAACTACACTGCAATTAATTTTACTCGTACAAATTTTTTTAAATTTACGAAAGGCTGAATTTTCATGCTAAAATGGTTCCATTTTGCCTCTTCATTCCCAAAGAGTTCGCTACAACCCATTAGAAGTAGAACCCTGCAACCGCCAGAACCTTCTACCTTTCATGTTCGCCTTCCATTCCTAACCATGCGACTTTCTCCGCCAATTAGGTCATCTCCGACGTCACCGTCCAGTCTATATAACCGGCGCCAATCCTCCATCCAGTGAAGTCCACATACACAAAGATTCAAAGATTACAGCAACCAAATCTCAATTAACAATGGCCGCCGAAAAGGGAATCATTCTTCTCGATTTCTGGGTCAGCCCATTCGGCCAAAGATGCCGAATTGCCCTCGCAGAAAAAGGAATCGAGTACGAGTATCGTGAAGAAAATCTGGCTGATAAAAGCCCTCTTCTGCTCAAATCCAATCCTATATACAAAAAGATCCCCGTTCTGATCCACGACGGAAAACCAATTTGCGAATCTCTCTTAATCGTTCAGTACATCGATGAAGTTTGGAGTCAAAATGCAAAATTGTTTCCTGAAGATGCATACGCTCGATCTCAAGCTCGATTTTGGGCTGATTTCATCGACAAGAAGGTATAGTGTTTTGCATTGTTTACTTGATTTCAGCTAACAATGTTGAAATATTGATTGCTGTTTAATTTTTGTTGTTTCTAGATATATGATTGTGGAACCAGACTGTGGAAGCTGAAAGGAGAAGGGCAGGAAGAAGCGAAGAAGGAGTTCATAGACATACTGAAAACCCTAGAAAAGGAGCTCGGAGACAAGAAATTCTTCAACGGTGATACGTTTGGATACGTTGATATTGCCCTTGTGCCATTTACTGCACGGTTTTACACATATGAGATGTCCGCCAACTTCAGTATAGAGAAGGAAGTTCCAAAATTGGTGGAGTGGGGAAAGAGATGCATGGAGAGGGAAAGTGTTGCAAAATCTCTTCACGATCCTAAGAAGGTGTACGAGTTTGTGTGCATGTTGAAGAAGAAATTTGGCATTGAGTGAAGTGTCTGTGAATGTGATCGGAGTCTTTAATTAAGAGTTCAGGTCCTGTTAGGTATGGTTCTTAATTTTGGTCTATTCTCTATGTTTTTGAGCTGTTGTTTGATGGGATAACTATCTATACATGTATCATTATCATGTATGAATAAAATGTTTTGATTGTGTGCCGTTCTGCATTTCTGTTTTATCATACTAGCCCAAACCCGTTGGAACCTTTATTTTTATTTTTATGTGAAACATATTATGCATAGTTGTAGATATTTAGAGCAACATATAAGCTATTACACGTATCTAGCTAAAATCTCGGCAATAGGTGGCTTTTGTGTTTGTAAAACATGAAAACTTGTAAATGCATTCTGGTGCACTGGAAATCAATAAAATATGCAATCGATCACTGCCTAGTAACTAACACAACACTGTTTTTCCTTTTTGTGTTTATCTTCCATTAACAAAGGGTGACAAATTCTCATCTGCTCCAGCTTTTTTGTGTCATAATCTTGTGTATTTGGTTCTTTTTCTACTCTTCGAAACTTAATATAACAATATATCGCACAAAGCTAAAGAAATTGTTATTGAATAATAGATCAAATCATTTTACATAAGCATTTTTTGCTTGAAACCAATTCCCATATATATGAACTTTCTTTTTGTAATGCAACAAAATCAGTTGGTTCTTTGTAAATTTGTCAATTGGGTAGAAGTCCATTGATTTAATTTTAGTTGCGTTCAATTCAAAATACATGCTTGCGATAAAGTTGAAGCTTGTTAAAAGAATGAACCACGCCAAAATTTGGACTCACCGATTTCCTGTGTCAAAAAAAATCCAGCTGACCGTATGTTCTAGTAAATGAATAAGTTCAACTTAAAATATTACATCCAAATTCCATCAATGCTCTCCTTACCAACCTCGTCATCGTTGAGTGCTTTTATAAAGTTTCTTAAGCTTTGACCAAAATGCATTCTAAAGAATCCGAACATAATGATCCATACATGGGAACTTTTTTTGTTGAATTTTTGAAACGTTTGCATGTTGGCCAAAAGTCATCAAAGTAGTTTGTTGCTTTTTTTTCAGCTCTTCCTTATGTTGAGGCTGCATATATTATAACATAAAAAAAGTACATAATATATTTGTGATGGAGTCTACAACTTCAAAGGCCAAGCAATCATAATCGCTTCTTGTTAATAATATATCGAGATGGTCATAAGACAAAATTGTTAGTTGTTTACAAATGTTTCTAAATAATTAATTTCCGTATAGACAAGTCATTCAAGATACCATACAAAGTTGGATTTTGGTCCCAATTTTATCGTTAATCTTAACTGTTGCATTGGGTTTTCTTAAGCTCATAGGTCACAGTAAATAAATAAATAAATAAATATAGGGGGTTGTTAGAGGTATACTGTAAGGGGGTTGTTAAAGGAATTTGGATAAGAAGAGCATAATTATAGGGGACTCCAACTAAAGTAACATTGTTATAAGAAATATGATAAGGCAATTCAAATCAATAAATTTACTATTTTATCCGCATTTTAAAGCAAATCCAGCAACAAATCCAATCAACACCCTATTGAAAACTGAAGAAAAATGATTCATGTTCATCATGAATCACAAAAACTACCATGATAACCTAAAAAAAATCATCACTGTACCATGGTCGATAGAGTTGCATCAAAATAATAATAATTAAATAGTAGAACCATGCTGAAAATTATCAAAAAAATGAATTCGTTCGGGCTTGATCACAACGAAAATCATAAAACGTTAGTGGTATACTCAAAAAGTTGCATAAAATCGACACGGTCTTATTGTTTTAATCATAAATCATTAAAACTATGCCGATTGGATAAGGGTAATTATGTGATTATATTGGAATTTTTTAGGAAAGAGCTAAATTTTTTGGTACCCAATATCAATTTTAAAAATATTAATTTTTTTTCTTGCCCCATTGTCCAAGTTTAGAGTCCTTTTAACAAATTCCTATTTCAGTACCATACAAATCTTACCATGTTAAACATTGGACTGAATAATTACCCATGAGTTAACCAAGAGTCTACATAAAAATGTGAACTTCCATAAAATAACCCATGAGTTAGCCAAGAGTCTACATAAAAATGTGAATTTTCATAAAATTACTTTAATTAAATTTTATAATAACATCCAACTATTCAGCATCATTAACTTTTTTTTGAAGATACACCATCAGATATGAAAATTTTAAACATAACACTAACCGTTTTGAATGGTTGACTTTATTACAATGTTAATTAATATATGTTTGAATTTTGACTCTTGTAGGTAGTTTTTAACGCAAGCGCACGCGGCACAGACAGTGTATTTTATTCCTCATCTCATCATAAATCTACAAAAATAAAAGGGGTAAGCAAAAATATATGTATCATGGTACGTCCTAAAAAAAGATTAAGTTCCTAAAGCCACTTTTTAAACGTTTTAATGGGCGTCAACCGTTTGACGAATGGTACTTTTTCACAATTGAAATAGAATGTAATTACATTCTTATTTCAAAAAAACTGAAAATATTAAGTAGCGTTTTGGTTAATACATTTCAGCTGAAAAACATGTTCTTTTTACAATAGGATAAAATTGAACTGTGTTTAACATACATGCATAAATAGTATATATAAAAAAAATCTTTTCTGTTACACAACTAGTAGTGAATGTGTTTTTTTCTCATAAAATACACTTCTTTGTGGTTGTCATATATTTAAAGTCCACTTGACATTTAATTTATAGTAAATTTGAAAGAAAAAAAATGGTGGAAAAAGAAATTGATGCAACTAACTCGAGAAACACTCGACTCAAATGTAATCGAATGGTATTATCATGTTGTGATATTTTATAGCTTATAGTATGAAAAATCTTTTTCGACTTTAACCACCTTATTTGTACATAGTATAAGCATAAAGTTGAGCTCATTTTTTTAGTGACTTGATAATTACATTTTAACAATTGTAAAGAAAGGCCAATGTAACATACTGAATGGGACTGAGCAGACCGAGAAAGAGTGTATTTGTGACATGCTACGTGTTTTGCAGGGCTTACAAAGATGAACCAAGACAGGATGTGTATTTCTTTGCGGTGTAGTTACGGTAGGTTTTTCCTTATAGCACTTGGGTAAACAGTAGCATTATTGGTGGTTGGTAAACCCTTACGCAGAAGTCTACAACATTTTGTTCGTGCAATGTCAAGTTCTATATGAATCTTTCATCGTATAATAGGAAGCTACAATCTAATATCTGATATTTATTTATTTCTTATATAATCAAACATTCAATCTGCCTATTTTATGTAAAGATTCATTTTTTTTATTGTAAAGTGAAAGAAATTCCTGTATTTATTTACTTCTTATATAATCAAAAAACAAAGGTTTCTTTAGTAGACATACCTGATATCCAAACGCAGCAGGCACATATTTAAGATAATTTGTAATTTGAATTCAATTTACTAATAGCCAAACTGCGCTTATCTCTTGAGTGAAAGCGTAAGCTTTGTTTACACTTCTTATATATATTGTTCTCGTAGCTTGTATATTTAAACATTATAAATATTCAACAATTAATTACAATGTATGTAATGAATGCTAAACTACACAACATTTACAATCAAAAAAAGATGCTCAATTCCTCAACCATAAAAACAAATCATGGCTATTATTACTATGGCTATAAATCATACAATGTATTACTTTTTACTCATTTATTAATTCTTTTTCTATTTTTTACTTTTATTTAGGACATAACATAAGATAGATTAAATTTACTGGAAAAATCAACTCAAATGAATATGGAAAATGCTTTAACATGCTTCTGGTCCAATATAGACACGCAAATATATACGAGTATATCATAATTTACATAAAGTACTTAAATTCTACATAAAAATTTATCCTTACATACATATTACAGAACTTTGTGATCTGCGTTTCACGAGTATTCTCAATTTTATCTAACATGGAGCATAAATTGTGTAATGTTGATCTTCGATAATAATTGTGAATGATATCCATATCCTTAGGCATTTAATTAACACAATTTTAGAGTTTAATGTGTTATGTACTTTAATCCGGAGGCCATGAATGGTTGATACATGAATCACCATTATAATAAAAATAAATCGAACGATTTGAATTTAATGTTGTTCCTTGAATTAAGGTGAAAGGTATTGGACGGTTCCCCGAAATTTCGGTGGCACCGTACCAGTATCATTAGTCATCGAACCGAAATCGGTTTCGGCCAGGGTTTTAGAAAGAAAAAAAACAAAAAACAACCAAATCAAAGCCTGAAACAATGGAAATCAAACTAAATTGAACAAATTACTTAAGAAAATCAAACATCTTTGACCTCGACTCAAAAGAATTGAAGTTCTTTTTTTCTTCAGCTGCAACGTTTTTTTCTTCGTTTTTCCTCTTTGCTAGCATGCGTTGACATTGTCGACATTGATTTTGAAAGCAATAGTACGTATGTTTTATGCAACAAAGCCCTAGTGATATTTTGTTTATTTTGTGTTGGGCTTGAATGTAAAATAGAAGAGTGGAAGCCTTGTGTTCTGCATAGGGTTTAAACACAAATTATTTTTCGGGTGCACTAGCTTTGGAAAAGGAAGGGGGCTGCTGATCTGGTATAGGTTTTGGGTTTGGCTATAAATAATACAAAATAAATGGTGGGCTTGGCTGCATTTGATTTAATTTAATTTAATGTAATTTAGTTTAGTGTAATCTTAAGTAAGTTTTGATTATAATGTTGTATGCTATATTCTATTAATTTATAGAATATATTTATAAAGAAAATTATTACATTTCCATCCACAAATTATTACATTTCCATCCACAAATTATTAAAAACCGAAATAGAAACCAAGAGCGAAAGTTTTGAAATTTCTAAAATGGTCCGAAACAATGAAAATTTCAAATGACTGAAACCGAGTTCTCAAACCCTGGAATTTGCTATCAACATGTAACTGTATTTTTATTTTATTTTCATCCATTAACATGATACTTCACTCTTATTTTGACTTAATTTAATGATGTAAAAATTTAATATCTATAAGAAAATCACGTTAGAACAACTAAAACTATCCATAGTCTATTTTGATGAAAATAAATTTACTCTTTTTATTCTTCTGTTTTTCTATATGCATACATATCTTATGTACATTACCATCTTGGAATGTGCATAATTAGTAACAAATCTTAATCCTTGAACTAAACTTACCAGAAACCACCTAACATGCCTCGTCTTCTAATAGTTTTTTAACTCTTTTATTACCATATGATATGATACTTATTGTTTTTATAAAGTTTCCCAAAATTGTTGTAGTTGGGATTACCATGAGCCATATATTTCATCACACTACATGTGACTGAAATAACATATATAAGCAGAATGAAATATACATTTCATATCATCAAAGAGATCCTCAGTAATGCAACGTGCAGTTTCAGGACCATGATGGTCATCGTATACACCCACGAATGACCTATAAGGACTCAAAATAACGTACATGCAAAATATCACATAAATGTAATTTATTCAGGAGAGAGTAACTTAAACACACCTGTCCATCCACAATTATTCAAAAACTTTACTAAAAAAAGGTACCCCACATCCCATGAATCTAGACCAAATCAATAGAAGTCCTTGTAGCCTTTGAGAAGAACTCTTCCCTTGAGCTTTGAAAATAAGGTATCATTTAGTTTAATGTTGAATGCTGAATACCTAAAATGTTGTTTGTTTATATTATGATTAGAAATTTATTTTGTGAACATAAATGACTACTTTGACAATATTAGCGCTCGTGGTTAAAATTAATTATTTTTTGATGCAACTGCCATATGAAGCACAATTAATTATCTTATCTTATGTCTTATATTTTACAAAAAAAAACAACAAACGCTCACGTGCTACCAAATTTACAAAACATGTCAAAAATTTTAAATTTGATGACGTAAATATATTTTATAAAAATTTAGTCGAAAATAAAATATTTCACTACAATAAAATTGAAGCTTGTGTTGTGTCTAGATTATCAATTAATGTTTTCAGCATTATTAATATATGTTCGACGTGTCGAAGTAAGTTATTATAAAAATATCATATGATTTTGTCCAACTTTTCATAATTAGTTAGTATGTTGATTTTTCACCTATATGTTAAAGAATTTGTTTAAGCTTTCATTTGTCTTATGATAAATCAGTATTGTTCAGCTTGTCGAAATTAGTTATTTATAATTTTTTTTCACGTCTGTGTTACATATTTCAATTTTTTTATTTTTTTATTTCTTATTAACCAATTTCTGAATTATCATATTTTAACTTCAAATTGCATGCAAACGTCTTCCATTGTTTGGAAACTACAGTGTAAAATTAAAATAAATCAAACCAGAACGAAAAAATCACCTCAACGTAGGATATATAGCTGTAAATAAAATTGATGTTATGTTTGAACTTTTCTACTTGTTTCATATAAGTAAAAAAATCTTTCTAAACAATTACATATTATACTGCATATAGGTATAATTAAAAAATATAGTGTAATAAGTGATCAATAACTACAATAAGCACTAAAAATGTATTTAATTCAGAATAAAAGAGCTTAATGAAAGCACTTATCTGAAAATAGACAAGCTAACAACCTTTTATCACTTATTTGATTAAGCATTTACACCTTTTCTCTCGAAACAAACGCGGCCTAAGTATACTTTCAAATTAATTACAACAAAAACATGATTTATATCTTGATAATTAAGCAAAACAACAAAATAATACTTTAAATTCACTTGGACATTTCCGTTATAATAGTTAAAAGGATGTTGGGTGCCACAAAATACGGTTCAAAACCTCCTCATTCGAAATGAAAAGGGTAGTGATAATATACATCATTTAATAAAAGAAGTCCGAAGTTATCTCATAAGCTATGCATATAATATCAAACAGTTTTGTACAAATCCTATACAAATATGTGAACTCATTGACCATTTGATGCAATCCTCCTAATAGAAGATATGTAAATTTGAATCACAAAATAAGAATCACCGTTCAAAGAAAATTTGTAAACTAAAATATAACAACGTTTCTTTTATCAATTACCTAATAAATTAGATCCGTAGACTAACGTGCGGATACACCAGAGATAGTGTTTCATCAAGCATCAGTGCCAAGAATATTTGAAAGATAACATCAATTAGAACAACATAGGCGAAAGAAGATTAAGCCGCCAATAAATATTACAGGAAATTATTGTCAAGGACAAAATTTCTCAGCATTTTAGCTTTAAGGACAGACCTTCAGTATTTTAGCCTGAAGGACAACTTTATTTAGGTATCTGTTTTTAAGTTTTTAGGTATCGGTTTGTAGTTATCGATAGCAGTTTTTAGGTATCAGTTTTTAGTTCAGTAGCAGTTTTGGAAAAATGTTTGTCCTTATGAATAATTTTGAAAGAATGTTTGTTCTTATGAATAATTTTTAGGAGAATGTTTGTCCTTGTGGTTAAAATATTAATGTCGTGTCCTTGAGACTAAAAATATACTGATTTTTGTACTTTAAATTAATTCCCCATAAATATTAAAATGAAGGAAAAATTATGCATGGAAAAGCAGGATAAAAGTAATTACACTGGTCGATGTAAGGTTGTCAAAGACATTGTAGTGTTTCAAATTCCGAAGGAAGCGAGTACCACCTTGCATAAGGAAGTGATATAAATTTAAGAGGGGATCAATTGTAATCCTCATCAAATCGGCAGAATACAAATTTCTGTTCAACTAGAAATAGTAGGGGTTATGGTTGTTGGAAGAAAGGCGTAACCCGGGGAAGAGTAAAGAAAATTCTTGAAAATCTGTAAAATATAAGGAAGGGGATCTGGGTATGAATTGTAAATTCGATGGGGGATGAAGCAGCATGAATGGTTTGATTGTAGCAGGTTAAAGAGATGGTATATGAGAATGGAAAGACATATTTTCATTTTACAATAGCTTAGTAAAAGAAGATGTAAATAATTAACTGGCTGATTTGAAAATAATACCTCAAAATTACCAGAAAAATATATTTTATCATCTAGACTGTGCGTAAATGAGATGAAGAAGTGCAAATTCTCTTTTATATATAATAGAATAGATGTGCGACATTTGAAGTATATGATGTGTGTTCCAGTGTTACTTTTTTGATTCATGTATGTTTCTTGGCTCTAATTACTCCAATTATCTGAGTGTTAACTGAGTTAATAAACTTCTATGGATACATGTTAAGTAATAGAAAATTCATAGCTTGGTTAGTAATTGCGTTATGTACTAATTCCTTTGTGACTATATCCTACCGAAAAGTACTATGACAATAGGAGTCTCACATACACACACATACATATATATGATTTAATATATATATGATTTAATGATCCTAAAATTCAGAAATGTATCACTATATTATTGGATTTTTAAGTTTTTTTAAGGCATTGTTAATGTGATTCCAAATTTGTACAAGGGGAGCCGTTTTTTGGATTTATGTATCTCGGTTCCGATTGCCCATCGTAATTCGATGTGACAATAATATGAATAAATAGTTCAAAATTGTTGGAAATTAGTTCGAAGTGAACAACCATTATTGGAGATTACTTTTGATTGTGAAAAATGAAAAAAAAATAAAAAAAATAGCGAAAGACATGTTACTTTTGCGTTGCGTGCCATTTGCATCATTCGTTGTGCCTTTCTATGTGTATCGTGCCATACAGAAGAAAGATGCAAACGTCGCACCTCGCCTTGCGCTATGACGTGTGTGTAGTACGCCTTTCATATTTATGGGTACACGATTCAATTGCTAAGCCTTACGACATCCAATCAGTTACGCCTTACGACATTTAATCAGTTACGTCTTACGACATTATCAGTTACGTCTTACGATCCATTATCAACTATGCCTTATGAAATTCAATCTATTAAGCCTTGCGGCATTCAATCTAGTTAGGCTTACGGCAAACAAACAACTTAGCCTTCGACACCAAATCTTCACTATACAATAATGTTTGATTTTCGAATCCTTACTATGCCGTAAGGCTAGATACTCCAATCCTAAAGTTCAAACATTCAAGTTCTCGCTAAAACAAGAGACAAATTCTGAGGTTCAAACCTAAGTCTTCACTAAAACGAGAGACAGATTCTGAGGTTCAAACCTAGGTCCTCACTAAAACGATGGGGCAAATCCCAAGGTTTAAACCTTCAAGTCCTCGCTAAAACGATGAGACAAATCTCGAAGTTTAAACATAGCTTTTGACTTACAACTACTTTTTACGACACTCTATCATGCATAACCTTCGACATACAACTACCTTTTCCTTCACGGCACTATTATACGTAGCCTTCGTCAAACAACTATTTTCACCTTTATGACACTATTATACACATGCTTGGACATCCAACTATTTTCTCCTTTACGATACTCTACTATACATAGTTATGGGCATACAACTATTTTTGCCTTTACGGCACCTATTACACATAACCTTCAGCATAGAACTATTTTTGCCTTTATGACACTATTACACACAACTTTCAGCATATAACTATTTTCGTTTTCACAGACCTTACTATATGTTAACCTAAAAAATGGATCAACATCCGGTATGAGTTTGTGAAAGCACCACCTTTGTTCTGACATAACAATAATATAGAAAATAAATGTAAAAAGAGCAGAAATAGTAAAGAGACAAGATTATTTTTATAGTGGTTCGGCTGTTAACGAAGCCTACGTCCACTTTATAAGCTTTATTATCGACTGAATGCTATTTTCCCAGTTGATGAGATTAGAATAAGTCACAAGTGCAAGAGTTCATTGGAGAATCACAGTGAACTCCTAGATGATTGTTGTGTGGGAGAAGAAGAGTGAAGAATAATCTCTGCAGAGTTCCAGTAGATAGTCCAGAAGACCCCTTTTGTGTTGCATGTAGGGTTGTATTTATAGGGGTAGGAGAACAGTTGGGTCAAGACCGACTTGTCAAAGGACTCTACTCAGTGCTAGGAAGAAGTCCAGAAAAGCTCAAGACGACCCGAGCTAACATGATGGATTGCTAGCAATCCATGGGTGATGGATCGCTAGCGATCCATGCCCTTAAATTATTTTTGAGTCTATCCTTTTGGGTTGCATTTCTTTCATCTATTTGAATGTCCTATCCAAAAATTAAATCGTTTGGAGTTTGTTTGATCATCCGTCTTCATGGGTCATCTGCTTCAGAAGAATCATTCATAATTTGCTCAAAACTTAACGAAATCAGACGAAACTTTGCAGGTACATTCCAGAGAGTGTTTGAGACCTATCCTAAAAACTTCAGGTGGTGGGGCCCACTCTATATGGATCGCTAGTAATCCATCTAGTTAGGTCGCTAGCGATCCATCTAGCCTTATCCAATCGAGCTCATTTTTGGTGAGTGCCTTCTTTTATGTCTTTTAAGTGTTCTCTCAAAATTTCAAGTGAATCCGACTCCGTATGAGTTTTCTAGGTCCGTTTTAAGTTAGCTGCTTTGGTCAAAAAGCGGGTAAACACTATACATAGTCTTCGACATCCAACTATTTTCGTCTTTACGACACTCTTCTACGCATAGCCTTAGCATACAACTAATTCTGCCTTTATGACACTCTATTACACAGCCTTCGACATACAACTCCTTTTGCCTTTACGGCGTAGTGGCACTCTATTACACATAGCCGCATACAATTACTTTTGTCGCGTTTTGTGAATATGTTGACCAAACAAATTTTTTTATCAAATTAACTGGGTATAGTCCAGTATTGGAAATATATACACTATTAAGTGGATCTTTATACACACGGGGAGCCAAATTTAATTTGTGGTATAGCCTAGTTCATACATAACTTTCTGTGCTGTGCTCCATTCAATTGATGAAAGCAACAAAACATTAATATTGCCTCAGCACACACCAATGGTAAAGGCGACTTCAATTATTATGTTTTTGAATTGTTTTGGAAAGATTTTGAAAATAAAGATCATCATTTGCGTGCGATGAATATACACAAGAAACTCCATTCCTGCAACAATTTTTTTTCAAAAACGTTCACCATCATGTTCATGTGTCTTTTAGTTGTACATTTATTCATTTTGGTGAAATAAATACCTAGAACCGAAACACAAACAGTCTTCATTGAATTTTGATTTATGATTCTTATATATACTTTACAGCTTAGGCCCTAGAATATTCAAGATGGATAAACTAATTGTACTTCTGAATTAATACCCATTTAGACATATTTTGTATCTCCAGTTTTCTAATGCTGATTTACACTGTACTATAAAAGTGCGACTTAAATATCAAATTTATAGTTGTTTCCTGCATGGTTGAATTTCCTGGGCTTCGGAATTAGATTGTTGCAGACATTTCTCTTGACGTTTTATTTGTCATTGTGCATGGGTAAAATAATGTTTGTACATGCTGATGTATGGCTTACATATCTATTTTAACAGGTATTCTTTAACCATATAATATAATAATTTTGCTATCAGTAACTAGTTTCTACTCTTGAAAAAAGATCATCTCGTACTATTGAAGCTAATTCCAACAGAACTATTTGAGGGAATATTTCTCTCTAGATATTCTTAGCATTGTAGTGCACCCACTTAGCTAAAGTTAGTAAGTGGAATATTCAAATTCTCACATATGAGCTACCGAGCAAATGCTTACAGTCATAACTTCATACATAATATTATCAAAGATCTTCTTGTACTAAATTGGATGTTGTGTAGTGTAATAAAGTGGTGTAGTGTTATTTGAGGAGGTCTAGTCATATATTAGTCAACTTCTGAAATATTGATATACTATGTTAATTGCATCTATTTTCCTGAAGTCAAAATATAATTTAACCACTGTAATGTAAGACTGGACAATTGTTGTCATCGAGCTCTCTATTCAGTTATCATCCATATGATAGAGCTGTCAAATAATCTTTAATCAAGAAGTTCTTGATGGATAATGGGCATTTGGATATTACATATTTATACTTATCTTCTTGTTAGAATGTTTTTATATATTATAAGCTCAGTTTTCGGTCTTTTTTAGTATTAGACTGTGATTGTGTGGGATCAGCCCCTTCTCCAGATGTATATTCTTTTTATATTCACTTATTACAAAGTGATATTGTTTGATGGTCAAGTTACAACATAGGTGGAATCTTCAGAGTTTGTCCAAGTGCTTAGTGCATATTGGTAATCTTTTTACTGTGAGCAAGCAATAGGTAAAGTGTAATCTCAGTACTGTTTACTATAATATAATTAGCTTATTTTATCTACATGTTCATCTTTCATTGTGACCGTGGCAACATAGTGGGGAGCAAAGATGAGTTGCTTAGGCTTAGCTATTGAAAAGATGAGATGAAAACTATTAGTAAACCAGGAAAAGACTGCACAGAGTGCATGCAAAATTTTACACCAATTCTGTTTATATACAATTGACAACTACTGGTTTAAATAATTTGACACAATATGCATATGGTAATTACGTAAGAGAAACGTATTATATCGAAGATAATCTGAATGGTACATATCATCTAAACTAGTGTTTTTTAATACTTTTAGGCTAATAGTGTCTATATGAATATGATAGCTACTTGACTCAAAATGTTAAATCATTGTGTCTTCTCTAGAATTAGTGGAAACCATCAGGAATGATGAAGCTGATGAAGAAGAGGAATCTTTGCAATTTGCACTGTTGATATTGATGATGGCTATGCTGGAAAGTTGAATTCATTGACTCTCCCTAATGGTAAGTGATTTCTGACAACCCACCTTCCATTTTGTTTTTTCACATTTCTCGTGATGTCTTTTATACCAAACAACTACTCTCAACTTGCTTTTACTACCATGTTTTCATATGCTTCCTTTTAAATTTCTCAGTTTTAATTATACCATTGTTTATGTACATGAAAGCTAAACATGTCTCTATTTATTGCTCCTGTCTTTGAACTATGTGCCTTTATCATACCACATGCTTCATTGAATACTTCCTTGTAATCAGAAAAACTTCCTCCTTCTTCATTCTTCTTTGAAAATTATACCAATGAAAATGTGGTGTTTTATAGTATTTTTGCTTACCATATTAGGTTTTGTTTTTGTTCATCCGTTTAATGTGCAAGAAGAAGAGCATGGTATTTTACTGGAGTTCAAGAAAGGACTAATAGATACTAATGGAAATATCAAGAACTGGACTTCTTCAAATTCCATAAACTACTGCAACTGGAATGGCATAGCATGCATAAATTCAAGGGTAACATCGATAAATCTCCATTCTTTTAATCTTTCTGGTATTTTACCAATCAACATTTGCAAACTTACCCACTTAACAATCTTCAATGTATCAAAAAATACGATATCTGGCCCCATTCATTTAGAATTCTCTTCTTGTACCAACTTAGAAGTACTAGACCTTAGTACAAATAATCTACATGGAGAAATCCCGCTGGAACTATGTATGTTGCCTTCACTTAGATTGCTTTTCTTGAGTGAAAACTGCTTGTATGGAGAAATACCATTAGAAATAGGAAACTTGACTTCTTTGAAGGAGCTTGTCATTTATAGTAACAACTTAACCGGCTCGTTTCCTTCCTCTATTCGAAAGCTTAAAAGCCTTAAAATAATTCGGGCAGGTCTTAATGCTCTTTCGGGTTCCATACCCGGTGAAATTGGCGAATGTGAGAGCCTAGAAGTTTTGGGGCTTGCCCAAAATAATCTGATAGGTTCTTTACCTAAAGAACTGCAAAAGTTAAAGAATCTAACTACATTGGTTCTTTGGCAAAATCTATTAACTTTCGAAATCCCTTCTGAGATCGGAAACTGTACTAGTCTGGAATTTATTGCATTGAATGACAATGATTTCATAGGAAATATACCAAAAGAACTGGGGAACTTGTTCATGTTGAAGAAGCTATATCTTTATAGAAACAAACTGAGTGGACCTATTCCTAAAGAGTTGGGAAACTGTAAAAGTTTAGTAGATATCGATCTCTCAGAAAACATGCTGTCTGGAAAAATCCCGAAAGAGCTTGGTAGGATTCAAACTCTTCAACTGCTTCATCTTTTCGAAAATCTTTTAGAAGGTCACATTCCTAAAGAAATAGGCCAATTGAGTCGGTTGATGATAATCGATTTATCAATCAACAACCTAACGGGTACAATTCCATTAACATTTCAAAACGCTACATCTTTAGAATACTTGCAACTTTTCAGCAACTCTCTTGAAGGCGACATTCCTCCATTGTTAGGGAGAAATAGTAACATATCCGTTCTTGATTTATCCGATAACAAGCTCAATGGCACTATTCCTATTCATCTTTGCAAGTTCGAAAAGTTGATTTTTTTGAGTCTAGGATCGAATAACTTGTTTGGAAATATCCCACACCGTGTAAAAACATGCAAGTCTCTAGTGCAACTTATGTTGGGCGGCAATTTTCTTACTGGTAGCCTTCCTATTGAACTATCTCAACTTTCTAACCTCACTGCTTTAGAAATGAACAGAAATCGCTTCAATGGGCCTATAATACCCGAAATCGGTAACCTCAAGAAGCTTACTAGGCTTTTTTTGTCAGATAACCACTTCATAGGAAGGATCCCTTCTGAAATAGGAGCATTAAAAGAACTCGTTTACTTCAACATATCTTCTAATCAGTTTTCAGGAGGCATACCTCGTGAGCTAGCGAACTGTACTAAGCTTCAAAGGCTTGACCTTAGCAGAAACAGATTCGTAGGACACGTTCCTGCAGAGTTCGGAAATCTAGTGAATCTTGAACTGTTAAAGGTATCTGATAACTTTCTTAATGGCACCATTCCTAAAAGTCTAGGGAACCTCTTCAGACTAACTGAACTTCAAATGGGAGCTAATTACTTCTCTGGCAATATACCAGTCGAGCTAGGCAGACTATCATCCATTCAAATTGCACTGAATATTAGTTACAATAACTTATCGGGTAACATACCTAATGAGCTTGGAAGCTTGCAAATGCTTGAATTTCTTTACCTAAACAATAATCATCTTGAAGGTGAAATTCCTTCCTCCTTTAGTGGGCTTTCGGGCCTTTCGGTGTGTAATATGTCTTACAATAACCTTAATGGATCTTTGCCTAGAACATTGGTGTTCGAAAGAATGGACCCGAGTAACTTTATTGGAAATCCCGACCTCTGTGGCATTCACGTTAGACCTTGTGAAACTAACACTAATACCACTAATGTTCGAGAAATATATAGAAGTTCGAAAAGATCGAAAAGAGAGAGGGTTATTAGCATCATCGCTATGCTTATTGGCTTAGTTTCGTTGATTTTGACTGCTGTTGTATGTCGTGCACTTAAGCAAACTCTACCCCTCCTAAATGAAGATCGAAAATGTAAAATTAGAGACGATAATGTGACCTCGGGCTCCTATTATTTTCCAAAAGATGGCTTCACGTATCAAGAACTTTGTAAAGCAACCGATGATTTCTCTGCCAATGCTATAATTGGAAAAGGTGCATGTGGCACTGTATACAAAGCTATAATGTCTGATAATAGAAAAATAGCAGTTAAAAAACTGAACCCTCACGGAGAAGGTTCTACTTCAGACAGTAGTTTCCAGGCTGAAATATCGACACTTGGTAATATAAGACATTCGAATATAGTCAAACTTTACGGGTTTTGCTACCATCATGATGCTAACCTTATACTGTATGAGTACATGGAAAATGGAAGCTTAGGAGAAATGCTTCATGGAAATGGTAATGGGGTGTGCTTGCTTGATTGGAATGCAAGGTATAGAATTGCTCTAGGAGCTGCTGAAGGGTTGAGGTATCTTCATTTTGACTGTAAGCCCAGGATCATTCATCGTGATATCAAGTCGAATAATATTTTGATCGATGAGGAGTTTGAAGCTCGCGTTGGTGATTTCGGGTTGGCAAAGTTGGTTGATATTTCTCATTCTAAGACCATGTCTGGAGTTGCTGGATCATATGGCTATATTGCACCAGGTATGCCTGATCTTTCTTCCAAAATTTATGCATCAATCTCAGATACCTAGTACTGTCTTTGGTGTGCTAGTTCTACGGAGATAAAGAAGATTACAACTTTAACCCCATCAAACCACCTGAATTATAAATTACACCTAATTAAACAAGGGCATTTTCGTCCATAGTAGGCAAAATATAATAATGATATAGATAGCAAGTGCAGATTCATATGTCTGTGCTATTAATATTTTGTTTATTAATTTCAAATTATAAGTAGTTAGAATTATATATAACTAACATATTTGAGTATAGGTGTTGTAGAACTTCCCATAAGAAGCTAAAATGTTGAAAAAGCAACTATACCTTGCTTGTAACTTTTGATTTAATCTCTCTTGTAAATTTAACTAAATGACTAAGACGGCCTTCTTATTTCAAACAATTTACAAATAGAATGTCCTGTTATTGTAATTTGGTATGCATTCGTCATTTACAAGTCATTGTAACCAAACACTGAATCATACTTATTTTAACTTATAATTCAAATTATATAGAAATACCTTTATTCATCACTGCTAAATCAAATTTTAGTACATCCATAACTTGTTTCAAGAAGGTTTATTGAAAAAAAAAAGGTATGAATCAATCTTAGATATAAATAATATTTAACATTTTGTTTACTTTTCTTGATTCAGAGTATGCATTTACAATGAAGGTAACCGAGAAGTGCGACGTGTACAGCTTCGGGGTGGTGATGCTGGAGCTATTGACCGGAAAGTCCCCGATCCAGCCATTGGAGCAAGGGGGCGATTTGGTAAACTGGGTCAGAAAATCTATGCAGAACAAGACATCCAACCACGATATATTCGACTGCCGCCTTGATTTGAGTTCGAGGGAGACGTTGGATGAAATGGGTTTGATTTTGAAGATCGCACTGTTCTGCACGAGTGAGTCGCCTTTGGATAGACCAAATATGAGGGAGGTTATTGCTATGATGGTGGATGCTAGAGAATCTTCAGTGTAGTTATATACACACACGTGTATATGTATATATATGTTGAATTAAGAAGAAACAATGACATGCATTTATCTTTGTTTTTTTTTCTTCTTTTGTTTTTTTGAATAACATTTCAACTGTCCTAAAACTCAAACAGACCTCAGAACACAGTACAAACTAGTAATCTGTCAAAGGTTAAACAAAGATCAGTGTCCCCACCCATAGCAAACGCGAATTCTACTGAATAACTTCTCACAACATACGAATACACTAAGAATCATAATCAAAACATAAAACCTTCATAAGTTTAGTAACGTCCATTATTAGAAATAGTCAGAAGTGGCAAATTAAAATAACCAACGTTCACAGCAAGCCGGTCTACTAGTAAAGGTTGTGTTGCAGGACAGAGTAAATGTTCAAACAGTAGTGGTTGACAGCATTTACGTCGGATGTGAAAGGTTTAGGTTCGATGAATGTCAAAGTTGAATTAAAAGCAGTCAACCTCTCCTTACCCTAGTGGAGAGACACAAATAGTAAGTCCTTTACATTTGATGTAAATGCTATATGTTGTGCCTATCTGTTGCTTCTTCCCAATTTTCTTTTTCATTCAACCTAAAATCACAAATTAAAACTTTTCAGTGACATTTTACTGTATTTCCTTTGCTGTTGAGAAACCAATTTGTCAATGGAGTGTAGAAGATGCATCGAATAAAGGTGGATGACAAAAACTGCCATGGTCCTTGGCGATCCAAATTAATCTTCCATTTGTCAACTACGAACGATGTCACAATCCTAAACTTCACACCCAAATGGGATAAACCAACTGTGCTTATACGAATCGTTATAGACTATAATGGGATTACAAAGGAGCGACTTGAGTTTGGAACAGGAGAAACATCACCGGTGGCGAAGCCTTTTGGAGTGAGGCAAGAAAATTGGTGTTGGATCGGATGCACCGGCAGGGCAGTGGGATTTAAAAAAAAAAAGCTCTTGATACCGGTATGATTGAAAGCGGATGGAATAAGTAGATTTGAAAAAAATATTCTTATTTTGGAAGACCTATGAAGTCTAAAATTTTGTATCGGACCGAATTTAATTAATTTTTATAAAACCATATTTTATTTTATTTTCTGATTTATTTAATAAATGAATATAATTAAAGATGTTTTATATATAGTTTATGAGTACATCATTATGTATTCACTTGTGGACGACATGCACGGGCAACAAAACTACATGGTTAAATATATACATAAGTAGATGTTATGATTTACGTCTACTATGTACATACTTGCCTTTTTTTTGATAAAAGTAGATTATATATATATATTTGAAAAACATGTTCTTTATTGATGACGTATAAAGAACATTGCTGGTTTTGCCTTCTCAAAAAAACCTTACCAGAGTAGTAAGGAAAAAAAGTGCAACAATCAGTCAATAATACAACACACATCACACATATAATAGAACACGCCTTTATAGTACAAATAAAAAATCAAACACCACCCGCTTCACTTATACCAACCCAAACAAGCCTAGAAACAAAAGAGCTAAAACTCTAGCCGCAATAAAAAATCATCCCGCATCTGCAAGCTCCACTCTCAATTGCTTCATGAAAACCTTTTCTTCTTCATTGTATTGAAAGAGATCCTTTCAAATCACCAAAACCAAAACTTCCTTTTCAATAATCTTTGCTTATTGGAACTTTGTACATTCTTTGTCGTTGAAAACCCTTTGATTTCTCTCTGGCTAGATATGATAAATAAGTGTGACAAGTGAAACGAAAGCAAAAATGTATTTCTGCCTAAACGCTGCATTGACTAATCTCATCAAACAAGTCTCCATCTGTTGCTTGCGTAAGTCCTAGCTTTAGCCGAAAGTAGGAGAGCAAATATCTGCTACAAGAACATCGGAAGAGCAAGTGCTAATGCAATTCCTCTTCCTGCCGACATAAAAACACTTGTAACGACCTGTAAAATTTCAACTGTTTTAATAACGTAATTAGTTGAAATTTTGTGAAATTTAAACGATAAAATTTTGAAATAAAAATTTAATATTTGAAATACGTCTAGTTAAACATAGCAACTGGTAAATTTTCGTCCGAAAATATGAAAGTTTATTTCGCGCGTAAATTCACTTCAATTTAATCAGTTAAAAAGAAATGAAAATAAAATGTTTCCGAAACCTAAATATTTTTACATAGAAAAATTCTAAACCATCTTCTGAGCAAGATGTCAGTTTGTCATTTTTTCAAATTTGGACATCTTTGGCTCCGTCGTTCTTATTTTCTGCAAAATAACAGTATTCTGGTACCGATATCGATTTTTATCGGATGATCGTACCACTGATTTCTATATACCGTTTTGATCGTCTCGTCGTGCCGATCTCTACGGTATATTCGATTGTCAAATTCGGAGTTCCGTTGTACGTTGCACTTTGCGTAACGCCTACCGTACCGGTAACCAAATTGAGTCTCTATAATATTCTGTGCGTATTCATCCATCAAACGTTTGAAAATGAATGGCCACTTGTTTTATATTCCCAGAAATTTATTATCTGACCCTTACTATTCTTACTTTTTCCATTTTATTTATTTTGTGTCGTTTCCAAACTGTTGATCTATTTTCAAAATCATAAAGTAAAATAAAGTTGGTTTCTCTCTGAAACTTGCCTTCACTAAGCAAACCAAATTCCCCTTCAAATCTCTAACCCTCTCATTCGAAACCCGCCTCGCCACAACTCCAGTCATCTCCACTTCCACCAACCACCGTCCACTCCACCTCCACGCACCACACGGCCTCTCCGCCCGCTACCTGACTCCGGCCTCTCTCTCCTCCCTCTGCCATGTCGCAAGCACACACCTCCTATTGCCGATCACCAACCCAGGCCACCTCATCAGTGTCGGCCTCACCGTGCACCGAAGTCGACAGCGCCCCTCCCCTCCTCCGCGTTCCGCAGCTTCACGGCCATGGCCACGACCCAAACCCACCTCACCGCAAACAACTCCGACCCTACACCTTTTTCCCCTCCAAGTGGCCGAGCATCACCTACCCAGCAGTGTGCCGCCACCGCGTACGTCCTCTGACTACCGCAAACCTCTGCCACCTACACTTGCTCGTTCTTTCCAGTGGCAGCCTTCTTCCCCGCTTATATATATATAGGTATAAGATTTATAACTTTTGTATATATATATATATATTTATATTTTTTTTATAACATACATATTCTAATGTTGTCTTTATAGTCTAATGTATGTATAAAATTTTTGGGTTGTGTGTTTTCCTGTAGCTAGTATGCTAAATCTCATATATGAGTTATGCTAAGGATTAGGTAAGGATATATTTTAAAAGGGAAGTTTTGTTTGGGTTGTTATATTTTGATTATGTCAGAAGCCATATATATAAATACATATATGCTGTAGGTACCATGTGGTAGTTTTGTGTAATAGGTGAAAAGGGAATGCATATTAGTTATGTATAATATGTCAGATTTTCTTTTAAGTAGCGTGTGTTTTTGGAACAGCTTTTAATAATATTGCTTATAGCTTAGCTTATGAATATAGTTGTTTTATAGGCAAATGTCATTCATATACTATCGATTTCAAAATAATAATATACGTACATGAGCTTATATTTGTTAGTTCCATATATTTTTAAAATCTTTCTGTTACTGTATAAGCTGGTACTATATAAACAATGTTATAGTGCAAATATATGTCTTATATATGTTGGTTATTTATGCTGTGGGTTTAGTTTATATATTTTATAAACGGTTTGTTTTCCATCTGTATATTAACTATATTTGGCACTCTGATGTATATATATACATTATAGATACGACAATATCACTTTGTATACAGGTATATGTTGTTTTCTTTATATATGAATTATGAAAGTTTGGTAGAGAACTGATGGTTTTATATATCTATAAAGTTACCGTATAAAGTTTATGTTAATAAAATAATGATTTTCGAAAGTATCATTTTATACAAAAATATGTATAGATATAGTGAAGGTATATATCCGCTATAAGCTTACAGTATATTATTCTTTAGAAAAGATTATATATGTAGTATAAAGTTGTTTATTTAAATTGGCAATATACTTATATAAATCAGTTTGTCAGTTGATGTTAACCTATATACGTATGGCTTGGTAAGTCTTTATATAATTGTATGTATGTATCTTAGTCTATAAGGATGTTATTTTAAATTTAACATGTGTTACATATTATACAAGTAAGTGATATATATATTTCTATATCTACCTAAGTAATTATTTCAAAATATCATGTATATATATATTGATTTTTTTTATTTTATGTTTTTAATTTAAAACAATAATATTGAAATGTATATTTATTTAAATTAGGTTTGAATTTAGAATATGTTTTATAAAAATAGTATATTTAGTTATATACATAAGTTCGCTTATACCATTTATCTTCATCCATCCAATTCTGATTTGATTTGGTACATTTCTATTCGTCAGCTTTGTTCGTCGATTCGTTCCCATCTACTTTGCTTTGCAACCCATGCTTGGATTCGTAGCCTATTCCGTTGTCAAATCTATCTAGCCTCGAAAGGTGAGCACTCACTCACGATTAACGTTCTTTTATTTATTAGATTTGATTTCAATTGAAACGACAATTGAAATATACTGCTGTTAGTTAATTACACTGTTATATATACTATTACCTGTATCAGTTCACCTGTGACATCTGACACCATTATCTGTTAATTATTTATGCGATGATAATACAGTTTGGCTGATAATTGATTGATTGTTGATGTTTATATTGGACGTTAAATTGTTAATGTTAAAATGATAAACAGTATGAAATTGAACTTGATATAGGATAATTAAATGTTAAATTTGATTAACTGACATTTGTATAATATGACCCCTTTAACTGTTGAATTTATTGACACGTAGGATTGTTTAATTATACTTTGAACCACTGAATGTATGATGTTAAATTAATGATGTATGAAATTGTAAATAGATGACAAGTGAAAACCGTAATGTAATAATCTTTAATCTACATGAAATGATAGTGTAGATTCTAGAAATAATTATATTAATTCGTACAAATAACAATGCGAATTAATACGGTTGTTTCGGGATTATTTGAATTGATTATTGGATTGTTATTGATTGTTGCTATTGCTTGTTTATTTACTTTGACACCATCTCAGTTATCACACTGCAAGTTCCCTTTGCTATGTTTTGATTTTGAATTGAATTGGAATCGGGTTGAAATGATAAATACCCAAAATTGAATTTTTGACTTAGGATAGAAAATTAAATAAAAACCCGATTGGTCAATAATTTGATTTGAAAATAAACGAAGATTTTATTTGAATAAAGAATATGGTTTTGAAATGAAGTTGAAATTTGAATTTTTGATGAAAGGAAAATGGTAATATTTAATAATCTGAAACAAAAGATTGACAATGTAATCAATGAAAGAATGTTGTTTAATTTGAGAAATGATTGAATTAAGTTTGAAATGATTTAATAATTAAGTTTGAAATTATAATTAAGTTTGAAATTATTAAACTTTGAAATTATTTAATAATTAGGTTTTGAACTATTTAATAATGAATTATTAAATGATTAAATTGAATTGGAATTCTTTAATAAGAAAATTGAACTTTTGAATAAGTGAATTTTACTTCGTAAAGAATTGAAATTGAGTTTCTTTATTAATTAAGTTTTGGAAAATTATTTAAGGAAGTAAATAAGTGAAATTGGATTTCTTTAACAAAAATGAAATGTGATATTTTTGGAATTAATGTAAGACTTGTAATTGGAGAATTGATTTGACGAATTTAGTTTAATTCAAAATTGTAAGTTTTGTTTTAATGAAGTTGAACTTAAGAATTGATTAAATGAATTGGAAATTTAATAGAAATTGTTTTGAATGATAATGTAACTTAACGAATATTGAATGAAATCGATAAATGAGTTTAAATTGATTTGAATGTTAAATAGAATTTATTTAAATGATTTCGGAATGAAACTTATATACGAACTTGAATCAATATTTGAATTGTTTTAAATAGAAATAGAAATTGAATTATAAGATTTTGAAACGGAAAATTGGAAGTTTTGAAACGAAAATTTGGAAATTGTTTTAGAAAGACAAATGAAATGTTGATTTACGAATTCTATTTGAAATTGAAATTGATTTGGTTTTTGAAATATATAAACGACCAATCGGTGTAATAATTACGAAAGTTATTAAAGAGACCGGGATCGGTAATGGATATACTCTCTATCTGAACCGAAACCACTTTAATAACTAAACGCGGAGTGTTGATCCAGAACGAAGTGGATGGTTTTGATGAACGCGTTGACTGAAGGAAGAGAACGATTTTGGATGACCCCTGATATGACTAAAACAGGAGCCGCGCCGGGCCATTGAGGATCGCCATCTCTAGCGGACACACTTCTTCGATACCATATCTATTACTTTTGTGATTCGATTTGGGTGCACCCCTCGATTATGGGAGTGTTGTTTCGCGGTGTTGGGGTAGTAGCTGCTATGCCCAACATCAGTCCGGATCACGCAACTACTAGTATCCTAGTTGGTATCGCCTCATGTACCTTGTCATACTGATTATCCTATTCGCGACCACTACGATTTTGATTTGTACCTTGAGTATATGGATTTCCCTCTGGTGACTTCCGGTTTTGGGGAAACTACGGTCTTGTATATGCTTTTGGGAATAAACAGGTTAAGAGGTGTATGGGCCCTGCTTAACCCTACTTTGATATCTTTATATTACAGATAGACATTATCTACTTAGCGTACATTACTACCTAGTAGATAGTTTAACGGATCCTTAAAGGATGGTTATTCCAAACATCCTTTGAGTTACTTGTATTTCAATTGCTATTTCACTTGAGTTGGATTTATTAATATAAGAATGTTAATCCTGACTCGAGTGTTTTGTATTTTGCTTTACGCTCGGGTCAGACTGAGTGGTTCAGCTTTCGAGACTCACCTTTGAAGTTGGAGCTTTGCTTGAAGATCCAGCCATCTATTCTGTTTCCAGTATTCGATGATTCCAGTGATGTATTCTGATTTGTATCTGATGTATCGTATTACTCTTCTGTTGTAAACTCTGATGTATTTTATATATTCATATAGTAGCTTCATGAACTACTATCTCTTTTATTTCCGCTGCATTTATTACTCTGTGTCTGTGATCTGTGATTATATCTATTTACTGTATATGTTCACTTTTGCCAAATTTAAATAACAACGCGGTATTTTGAGCAATTCAATTCCGGCATGAGTGTCTACCTATACACTTATAATGGATGCGAATGGTCCAAAATATCGGGTCGTTACAGTTGGTATCAGAGCTTTGGTAGCTCTAGGCAAAACTTAACATATAGGGTAAATGTATTTACAGAATCACTCTCATTCGAGTTCAATTCCTTCCTTTGACTCAATTTCTTCGAATTTTGAAACGTTCCCCTCGGTTTCGAAATTCATTCGTGTCCTTCACTATTCGTCTTCTTTCAATCATGGAGCACCCCACAACTCCATTCTGAATGTTATCTATAATAGATCGGCGGTCCCGCCAATCTTCGAATGATTCGAAAAGGAGCAAAACTCCTTTATAATTGACATTGATTTACCGGAGATTTCTGTATCATCGGTTTACGATGCTATCTATCTCCTGCTATACCTGAATCCTATCTCTTGAGATTGAGTGTTGATTTACCTCGGAATTCAACATCGATCTTATTCTTGAAGTTACGGACGACCCGGTTAAGGTTGCCCGTGAATTAAATAAACTCATCCATCTCCCGATTGTGGAAATTGAATTATCTTATCTTCCGTTTCAAACTTATTTTTCGAATCAAAATTCTCTTTGATTTGAGTCTATCAAATTTGAATCTCTATCTTTGCTTTGAAATCTATTCTTATATAGTCGAGCGAGGAAGTGTAATTGTAAATTAATATTTAAAATGTTTAAAATATATTGTGTTGTTTGAGTTGTTGATGTTGATTTGGGTTTCCGATCGATTCGTCTGATCAACGCTATTGATAGGATTTCCAAAACACTTAAACAGAGCAAACTGACACAATATTACTTTCAAACTTGGAAAATGAAATAAATTTGTTTGATTATATTGTAAAAATATAAGTAAAATTTTCTGGAATCTAATAAGTTAATTAAATTGGTTATTTGAAATGATAATATTTAATTATCATTTATTGTTCTAAATAAATTTATAAATACGGTTTATAAATTGATTTGGAATTTGAAATGAATTTAATTCAGAAGTTTGAGAAATTAGTTTCCGGTGATTTCGAACTTTGGTTTTAAAATTTTAAAGTATATATATTGAAAGTATTTTCGAATAGAAATCGTTTTCAAAGAACTTTTAAATGTTGAAATCAGTGCTCTTCTCTTTGTCGCTGGAAAATAATTTCGGTGATGGCGACCGCATCATCGACGTTCATTTTCGAGTTTCGAAGTGGAGATACTATTCTGTAGCTTTGCCATGGTTTTGTTTTGAAAAATATTTTGATTTGAATTTCTTCAGTATATTTTGATTTACACATATATAGGTATCTTATTTTAAAATTTAATTTGATTTGATATAAATATATTATATATATCTCTAAATTGTTTAAAGTTAATCGGAAATCTAATGTTTAAATTTTGTTAAAGGATGATTTTAATTATAAATAAAACCAAAATTTGGAATAAATATTTAAACTCGAACAATTGAATTTGGAAAATTTTATTTGTATATTGTTCAACTGCATTCTAATACAACTTACCTAAATCATCCAGAAGTTGAATATGTAATTGGATAATATATAAGATAAATTGAATTATAAATAAAATTTAAGTGTTTATAATAAATGTTATACACTAAATTTTGATTATAAAGATGTTAATAGTGTTAGATAGGATAATAAGTAAACTCGGTTAATAATGAGATAAATTGTTTTGAAAGAATTAATAAATTGAAATTTGATCAACATATGAAATACCTTGAATTTAAAAGAAATTAACATATGTAAACTAATTTAAATCGAAACTTTTATGTTTTAAATTAATTTATATGGGAAATATATGTGATTAGATATATTAAGTAGAATAAATTTAACAGTAATTTGGAATAAAGAAGAATTTAAATTGTTGAAATAAAATATGATTATAATCAAAGATTATTCAAATTTATGGTTTTAGGAATTGTAAATTGAAGATAATTGGATAATAAGATAATGAATTTAGAAATAGTTGAGATTTATTTTAGTGAAATCAAATGGATTAAATCAATTATTGAATATCAATTAATTTAAATTTGAATTTATATGGTTTAAATTAATTGTTATTTTGTATTTCAAATCTGTTTTTCTTTCTGGTTGTTTCTATTCTCCTACCTCGTTCCTTTTCGGGGACGAAAAGTTTTGAGTGGGGGAGAGTGTAACGACCCGTAAAATTTCAACTGTTTTAATAACATAATTGGTTGAAATTTTGTGAAATTTAAACGATAAAATTTTGGAATAAAAATTTAATATTTGGAATACGTCTAGTTAAACATAGCAACTGGTAAATTTTCGTCCGAAAATATGAAAGTTTATTTCGCGCGTAAATTCACTTCAATTTAATCAGTTAAAAAGAAATAAAAATAAAATGTTTCCGAAACCTAAATATTTTTACATAGAAAAATTCTAAACCATCTTCTGAGCAAGATGTCAGTTTGTCATTTTTCCAAATTTGGACATCTTTGGCTCCGTCGTTCTTATTTTCTGCAAAATAACAGTATTCTGGTACCGATATCGATTTTTATCGGATGATCGTACCACTGATTTCTATATACCGTTTTGATCGTCTCGTCGTGCCGATCTCTACGGTATATTCGATTGTCAAATTCGGAGTTCCGTTGTACGTTGCACTTTACGTAACGCCTACCGTACCGGTAACCAAATTGAGTCTCTATAATATTCTGTGCGTATTCATCCATCAAACGTTTGAAAATGAATGGCCACTTGTTTTATATTCCCAGAAATTTATTTATTATCTGACCCTTACTATTCTTACTTTTTCCATTTTATTTATTTTGTGTCGTTTCCAAACTGTTGATCTATTTTCAAAATCATAAAGTAAAATAAAGTTGGTTTCTCTCTGAAACTTGCCTTCACTAAGCAAACCAAATTCCCCTTCAAATCTCTAACCCTCTCATCCGAAACCCGCCTCGCCACAACTCCAGTCATCTCCACTTCCACCAACCACCGTCCACTCCACCTCCACGCACCACACGGCCTCTCCGCCCGCTACCTGACTCCGGCCTCTCTCTCCTCCCTCTGCCATGTCGCAAGCACACACCTCCTATTGCCGATCACCAACCCAGGCCACCTCATCAGTGTCGGCCTCACCGTGCACCGAAGTCGACAGCGCCCTTCCCCTCCTCCGCGTTCCGCAGCTTCACGGCCATGGCCACGACCCAAACCCACCTCACCGCAAACAACTCCGACCCTACACCTTTTTCCCCTCCAAGTGGCCGAGCATCACCTACCCAGCAGTGTGCCGCCACCGCGTACGTCCTCTGACTACCGCAAACCTCTGCCACCTACACTTGCTCGTTCTTTCCAGTGGCAGCCTTCTTCCCCGCTTATATATATATAGGTATAAGATTTATAACTTTTGTATATATATATATATATTTATATTTTTTTTATAATATACATATTCTAATGTTGTCTTTATAGTCTAATGTATGTATAAAATTTTTGGGTTGTGTGTTTTCCTGTAGCTAGTATGCTAAATCTCATATATGAGTTATGCTAAGGATTAGGTAAGGATATATTTTAAAAGGGAAGTTTTGTTTGGGTTGTTATATTTTGATTATGTCAGAAGCCATATATATAAATACATATATGCTGTAGGTACCATGTGGTAGTTTTGTGTAATAGGTGAAAAGGGAATGCATATTAGTTATGTATAATATGTCAGATTTTCTTTTAAGTAGCGTGTGTTTTTGGAACAGCTTTTAATAATATTGCTTATAGCTTAGCTTATGAATATAGTTGTTTTATAGGCAAATGTCATTCATATACTATCGATTTCAAAATAATAATATACGTACATGAGCTTATATTTGTTAGTTCCATATATTTTTAAAATCTTTCTGTTACTGTATAAGCTGGTACTATATAAACAATGTTATAGTGCAAATATATGTCTTATATATGTTGGTTATTTATGCTGTGGGTTTAGTTTATATATTTTATAAACGGTTTGTTTTCCATCTATATATTAACTATATTTGGCACTCTGATGTATATATATACATTATAGATACGACAATATCACTTTGTATACAGGTATATGTTGTTTTCTTTATATATGAATTATGAAAGTTTGGTAGAGAACTGATGGTTTTATATATCTATAAAGTTACCGTATAAAGTTTATGTTAATAAAATAATGATTTTCGAAAGTATCATTTTATACAAAAATATGTATAGATATAGTGAAGGTATATATCCGCTATAAGCTTACAGTATATTATTCTTTAGAAAAGATTATATATGTAGTATAAAGTTGTTTATTTAAATTGGCAATATACTTATATAAATCAGTTTGTCAGTTGATGTTAACCTATATACGTATGGCTTGGTAAGTCTTTATATAATTGTATGTATGTATCTTAGTCTATAAGGATGTTATTTTAAATTTAACATGTGTTACATATTATACAAGTAAGTGATATATATATTTCTATATCTACCTAAGTAATTATTTCAAAATATCATGTATATATATATTGATTTTTTTTATTTTATGTTTTTAATTTAAAACAATAATATTGAAATGTTTATTTATTTAAATGTGGAAATTAGCCATAAGGGCCTCTTTAGCAAGCATAATTAGTTTATAGGACACACAACTAAAATAATTACTTTTAAGGACAAAATGCAAAATAATTAGTTTCTAAGACCTAAAAACCTATGAAACTATGTCCTTAAAAGTAATTGGACCGCTGACTTTGTCTTTAAAAGTAATTATTCCATTGACTTTGGCCTTGAAATTAATTTCTATGGATGTGTGTCCTAGAAACTAATTGGACTGTAAAATTTGTCCTTCTGGTGAAATGCCCCTATTTAAATTAGGTTTGAATTTAGAATATGTTTTATAAAAATAGTATATTTAGTTATATACATAAGTTCGCTTATACCATTTATCTTCATCCATCCAATTCTGATTTGATTTGGTACATTTCTGTTCGTCAGCTTTGTTCGTCGATTCGTTCCCATCTACTTTGCTTTGCAACCCATGCTTGGATTCGTAGCCTATTCCGTTGTCAAATCTATCTAGCCTCGAAAGGTGAGCACTCACTCACGATTAACGTTCTTTTATTTATTAGATTTGATTTCAATTGAAACGACAATTGAAATATACTGCTGTTAGTTAATTACACTGTTATATATACTATTACCTGTATCAGTTCACCTGTGACATCTGACACCATTATCTGTTAATTATTTATGCGATGATAATACAGTTTGGCTGATAATTGATTGATTGTTGATGTTTATATTGGACGTTAAATTGTTAATGTTAAAATGATAAACAGTATGAAATTGAACTTGATATAGGATAATTAAATGTTAAATTTGATTAACTGACATTTGTATAATATGACCCCTTTAACTGTTGAATTTATTGACACGTAGGATTGTTTAATTATACTTTGAACCACTGAATGTATGATGTTAAATTAATGATGTATGAAATTGTAAATAGATGACAAGTGAAAACCGTAATGTAATAATCTTTAATCTACATGAAATGATAGTGTAGATTCTAGAAATAATTATATTAATTCGTACAAATAACAATGCGAATTAATACGGTTGTTTCGGGATTATTTGAATTGATTATTGGATTGTTATTGATTGTTGCTATTGCTTGTTTATTTACTTTGACACCATCTCAGTTATCACACTGCAAGTTCCCTTTGCTATGTTTTGATTTTGAATTGAATTGGAATCGGGTTGAAATGATAAATACCCAAAATTGAATTTTTGACTTAGGATAGAAAATTAAATAAAAACCCGATTGGTCAATAATTTGATTTGAAAATAAACGAAGATTTTATTTGAATAAAGAATATGGTTTTGAAATGAAGTTGAAATTTGAATTTTTGATGAAAGGAAAATGGTAATATTTAATAATCTGAAACAAAAGATTAACAATGTAATCAATGAAAGAATGTTGTTTAATTTGAGAAATAATTGAATTAAGTTTGAAATGATTTAATAATTAAGTTTGAAATTATAATTAAGTTTGAAATTATTAAACTTTGAAATTATTTAATAATTAGGTTTTGGACTATTTAATAATGAATTATTAAATGATTAAATTGAATTGGAATTCTTTAATAAGAAAATTGAACTTTTGAATAAGTGAATTTTACTTCGTAAAGAATTGAAATTGAGTTTCTTTATTAATTAAGTTTTGGAAAATTATTTAAGGAAGTAAATAAGTGAAATTGGATTTCTTTAACAAAAATGAAATGTGATATTTTTGGAATTAATGTAAGACTTGTAATTGGAGAATTGATTTGACGAATTTAGTTTAATTCAAAATTGTAAGTTTTGTTTTAATGAAGTTGAACTTAAGAATTGATTAAATGAATTGGAAATTTAATAGAAATTGTTTTGAATGATAATGTAACTTAACGAATATTGAATGAAATCGATAAATGAGTTTAAATTGATTTGAATGTTAAATAGAATTTATTTAAATGATTTCGGAATGAAACTTATATACGAACTTGAATCAATATTTGAATTGTTTTAAATAGAAATTGAAATTGAATTATAAGATTTTGAAACGGAAAATTGGAAGTTTTGAAACGAAAATTTGGAAATTGTTTTAGAAAGACAAATGAAATGTTGATTTACGAATTCTATTTGAAATTGAAATTGATTTGGTTTTTGAAATATATAAACGACCAATCGGTGTAATAATTACGAAAGTTATTAAAGAGACCGGGATCGGTAATGGATATACTCTCTATCTGAACCGAAACCACTTTAATAACTAAACGCGGAGTGTTGATCCAGAACGAAGTGGATGGTTTTGATGAACGCGTTGACTGAAGGAAGAGAACGATTTTGGATGACCCCTGATATGACTAAAACAGGAGCCGCGCCGGGCCATTGAGGATCGCCATCTCTAGCGGACACACTTCTTCGATACCATATCTATTACTTTTGTGATTCGATTTGGGTGCACCCCTCGATTATGGGAGTGTTGTTTCGCGGTGTTGGGGTAGTAGCTGCTATGCCCAACATCAGTCCGGATCACGCAACTACTAGTATCCTAGTTGGTATCGCCTCATGTACCTTGTCATACTGATTATCCTATTCGCGACCACTACGATTTTGATTTGTACCTTGAGTATATGGATTTCCCTCTGGTGACTTCCGGTTTTGGGGAAACTACGGTCTTGTATATGCTTTTGGGAATAAACAGGTTAAGAGGTGTATGGGCCCTGCTTAACCCTACTTTGATATCTTTATATTACAGATAGACATTATCTACTTAGCGTACATTACTACCTAGTAGATAGTTTAACGGATCCTTAAAGGATGGTTATTCCAAACATCCTTTGAGTTACTTGTATTTCAATTGCTATTTCACTTGAGTTGGATTTATTAATATAAGAATGTTAATCTTGACTCGAGTGTTTTGTATTTTGCTTTACGCTCGGGTCAGACTGAGTGGTTCAGCTTTCGAGACTCACCTTTGAAGTTGGAGCTTTGCTTGAAGATCCAGCCATCTATTCTGTTTCCAGTATTCGATGATTCCAGTGATGTATTCTGATTTGTATCTGATGTATCGTATTACTCTTCTGTTGTAAACTCTGATGTATTTTATATATTCATATAGTAGCTTCATGAACTACTATCTCTTTTATTTCCGCTGCATTTATTACTCTGTGTCTGTGATCTGTGATTATATCTATTTATTGTATATGTTCACTTTTTCCAAATTTAAATAACAACGCGGTATTTTGAGCAATTCAATTCCGGCATGAGTGTCTACCTATACACTTATAATGGATGCGAATGGTCCAAAATATCGGGTCGTTACAACACTGATTGTCTATCTGAATCCCCCAGCTAGATAGACGATCAGTGGTATGTAATCTACTGTTTACTGCTTTATATTCGCACATGGAAATCTTCTTTAAATTAAACTTATGCCAAATTAATTGGTGCCAGTCCACATTAGGAGAAGTACTACGAACTTGATTCCAAACTGATTTAAAATTAAACTTGTCCTGCTCCATAGTAGTCCAGTAGTCAAATTGTCGTTGAGAGTCTATTGTAATCCCCAAAATATGACGTCTAACCTCCTTTCTTTCGGGGAGCAACTCTGGTTTCAATTGATGATGTTAAATGATAGATGCTACTGTATTTTCTGAAGTAAAAACATAGAAATTATGTCTCATCCCAGTTTATCGACCAATTTTTTGTGGTTGATCCAAGGATCAAACCACAAAAAAGTAATTATCCCATCAACTATAACTCCGTACATGAGTTTTTTTTAGCAATATCTCTATTTCTAAGCATGCATTTCAGGGTGACTGCATAATTATTATTAACTTGCATTGTCCAGTAATTCGTATGTTTGAGATACTTACTTTTCATCCATTGACTCCACAAACCCTGCTTAGTGAGTAAAAACCAAATTAATTTGATAACAACAGCAGTTCTTAGGTCAACAATACTCCTTAGTCCAATTCCCCCTTCCTTTTTGGGTCTACACAGCAACTACCAATTGATCTTGTGAGTTCTCCCTTCCTAAAAAAAATTAGCACACAGAGCTTCAATTTTACCGACAATAGAAGATGGTATGTGATAAATTAATAGCCAGTAAAGGATAATAGGTATGATCACACTTTGAATTAATTGAGCCCTTCCTGCACGAGATAATAAATTACTATCCTAGCTTTCCAACTTGGTAGTAAGTTGTCGTAATAGTGGTTGCACTGTGCTGCATTTATGTAATCTAATGATAGTGGTACACCCAAGTATTTAATAGGCAACGTACTTTCAGTCATACTTGGAATTTGTAGAATAAGCTGCTTATTAATACACTATCTGCTGAAATACACTTTTGACTTAACTTGATTAATCAAAAGGCTGATAGTATATTTCAAATCCTCCAAAAAAATTCTACATTCTTCAGCATTTTGCATAGAATCTTTTAAGAAAAACATCACATCATCTGCATAAAGTAAGTGGGATATGCATGGTTGAATGATAGAGATAGGCTTTAAAGTACCTCGTGAGAAACTATCTTCTAATTTAAGAGACATGTACTCCATGGCTATGCAAAATAAATAAGGGGATAGAGGATCCCCTTGTCGTAAGCCTCTATTGGAATGTATAAATCCATGGGGATAGCCTTATACTAAAATAAAAAAAGAAGGAGTGCTTATACATTCAGGGCAATTAGGGAATTTGGGAAACTAATAGCTATAAGCATGTGACAAACAAATTTCCTGTTTATCATATCATATGCCTTTTGTAAATCAATTTTAATGCACATCTTAGAATTGCCTGGTCTCTTAAAATCTCTTAATATTTCATATGCAAGAATATTCTCACCAATGCTCCTACCAGGTATGAATGCAGATTAATTATCATAAGATAAGGCAGGAATAATTTAATTCTGTTACATATGATTTTAGACATAATTTTGTATAGCACATTAGCACATGCAATTGGCCTGTAATTTGCAAGAGTTTGGGGCTTCTCCTTCTTGGGGATAATAGTCATGAATGTGTGATTCAAACCTACTGCCATTTTGCCTTATTGAAAAATTTCAAAGATTGCCAAGAAAAGATCATCATCTAGCAAATCCCAATGCAACTTAAAGAATTTTGAGGAAAATCCATCAAGCCTGGGGCTTTCTGCATCATGTGTGGAATCCAAAGTAGTTCTAATTTCATCAATTTGAACAGGAGCATATAAGTACCTCTTACCCGTGTCATTAATCTTCATTCTTGGTTCAATATGAGGAAAATAGTCCCATAAGTTCCATTACAAAGATTTGCATAGTAGTTTAGAGATTCCCGAACAATTATTTCTTTATTGTAAACATAGTTTCCCTCTGCATCAAGAATTGCTTGAATTGAATTCCTGTGCTTTCTCATTGACATCCTTGCATGAATTTTTTTAGAATTTGTATCCCCTTCCTTTAACCATAAAGTTTTACTTTTCTGTACCAATTGTTCATATTGATCTTCAAGTGGTTCTTTAAATCCATGTTAATATGCAACATTCTTCCATATAATTCGTCACTTTTTGGATATGCATCAGATTGAGAAGGCATTAGAGTACTCCCCCGAAGTATTTTCACCACATTTGAAGCATGCAGATTTGTATTCCATGCTTTCAAGTTATTTTTAGTCTGCTTTAGCTTCATGATTAAATAATGAGTAAAGTCTCCCCATGTGGATACTCTAAATCCCTGCATAACACATTCATCATAACTAGCTAAAGTATGCCATGTATTTACATACTTGAATGGAGCATTCTTGTCTTGTCTTTTCACATCTGTAAAAGAAATAAGAATTATAGTGTGATCACTCAGCAATGTAGGAATGACAATTGTAGATAAATCAGGACATAATTGCATTAATTGATGATTGACTAAAACTTTGTCAATGTTTGTAACCATGCCTCTTTTCCTTCATGTAAACTTAGCCCCTTGCAAAGAACACTGTGCTAATCCACATTGCAATATGCATTTATTAAAATCAAAGAGGTAAGAAAAAGGAATGGACAATCCATCCATCTTGTCTTTAGAGTTTAGAGCATTAATATAAAAATCCTCATATGCTATCCAAGGCATTTGAATAGAAGAAGCATTAAATATAAATTCACCCCACAAAATCTCCCTTTCCATATAAGAGTTGCTAGCATAAACAAATGAACAAGTGAACTGAAATCCTTCATAGTTAGTCAAAACCACAATAATTTGCTGAGTGCTTTTATTTGAGATGTTTACAGTCCATATTGTAGCATCGGTGATGATCAAAATTCTCCCCTGTGATCCCACGTCATTATTATGCAAACAAGTCCAATGCGGGGGAATTTTAGACATGAATTTTTGAATACTATAATCTTTCAACTTAGTCTCATAAAGAGCAATTACTGTAGCCCTATGAGACTTTAGAGTATTGAACTTAGATAAATTTTTTTTCTCTATGTTCAATCCTCTTACATTCCATGATATAATATTCATTCAATCTTGGAGGTAACCCTTGTGGGTCTTTTAGGAGGGGCTTGTGGGGGTGTGAACTACTTTTACATGCTTATTCTTATATTTTTCATTTGCCTTGAGCATATGGGGACATTTTTAGGGATTTTATCTGGTTTTCCAACTTCTTCAATATTGTGACCAACTTCTTCAATAAATTGTTGTTCCTCATCTAATATATCCTGTGTAAGAGTAGATTCTTCAGTTTCTAAGTTAGATTCATGTCTATCCATTCTTGTTTCAACTGGTGCAGGTGCTGTAGATGATTGTTGTTGGTTTTTCCTTGATGCAGAAGTTTAATCATTGTGTGTAGGAGCATTATCAAAGGGAAGGTTCAATTCAGAATTGCTGGAGGAAGGACCCGCTTCCTCTGTATTCAGGCATGAAAAATGATTTGAAGTTGAAACATTGGTGTTGTCTTTCCCTTATTGAAACTGCGTTGGTGAAGTACATTCTGTAGTAAGATCTAAGTTGTATCTTTATCAGTAGAACCATTCTTTTCCGCCTGTTTAAGGAGAGAAGCGAACCTCCCATTACACTGATCAGTAGTTTTGCTCTATGTAGTACTTGAATCAGTGTTCTGGGTCTTATTTTTCCAAGTTGATTGAAAATTAACTTTGCAATTCGCTGTACTGTGCCCATAAACATGACAGTTATTACATGACTTTGATTTGTATTCATATGCAATTTGAATGTCTATTTCTTCTCCATCATAATTTGTACCACGAATACTTGTAGGAAATGTAAACTCAGATGTAACTTCGACCAACACTCTTTCGTAGTTCAATCTGATTTTGTTTGCCGTATTTTTGTCTAATCTCACTGGTTTTCCCAAAGCACTAACTATGCGACTAACTGCATCTTTATTCCACAACTCCAATGGCAAATCTTGTAATCTAATCCAAATTGGAACTGAAGAAAAGTATTCACCTATTAGTTTAAGTCCTGGCTTCCACACCTTTTATATGATAATCCTTGAACTGAATGTGTATGGGCCAGTTCAAATAATCCTTACATAATAATCTTCACGTTTAAACCTTAAAATAATAAAACCGTTTGGCTTGTAGTAAATTTCAACTTTAGCAGTTGCCTGCCAATTCTTGTGCACTAACGAACAAAATAGATTGTAAAGTGGTCTGCCTCTAACAATGTAAGCAACTAGAGAATTACGCCATTTTGATTCTATAGATTCTCTATTTGATTCAGGAATTCAAAACTTACTCACCCCTTCTTCAACTTGGGGAGGAATGAACTGAAAATCTGGCGCCATTTCTTTAATCTCTGGTGAAGTGAAACCACGGACAGTGTCAGCCCATGATCGCGTCCATGATGTAGTAGTTGGTTTCGGTTGGTGGTATGGTGGATCGGGTGGTTTAGGCGGTGGTTCTTCTGATGTAACCGCTCCCTCCATATTTGAAGCCGTTTCTGCCATTTTTTTGAAAACGGGTTAATGATTTTATTAATTGGGTTATGCGGCCCAATAGCTAATATAACATCCGCAATACAATGAATAAAGTAGCAACTCAGCATACAAAGTGACACAAACTAACATAACATATAACCTTCCCAATTTGCAATTTAGGGTTCTACTCTGGAGCTATGGCGGTTTCAAGATCACTTCTAGATTTCCTTACCTCTCAGCCGTCAAGTTCCAGTTCGCCGGTTGTAGTCTTTCTCGTGCCTCTAAGTTGGTAATTTTCTTGATTCTTCCAATATTTATTGCAACATCTCTAGCTATGTTATCTGACATTTCTAACTCTTGTTTTTCTTTGTTGTTGCTGAAAGCCCTTAACGTTCCTTTCATGCCAGAGGTGCCATACGGTTATTGTCAGTGAAATTTTGCTTATTTCCTTCATAAGGTCCGTGATATCTCCCCGATCACTCAGGTAATTGATCTCTTCCTCTAAGTTCATTATTACTTCTGTATGCAAGTTCTTTAATTTTTGTAGAGCCCAAACCCGCTTACTATATTTACAATCGAAGAATAGATGTTTGTGAGTTTCAGTTTCTTTTTTGCATAGATTGCATGTATCATCATCTATAATCCCCCAACTCTTAAGTCTGTCTTTAGCTGTCAGTTTATTTTTAATGGCTTTATAGATGGTGTTAGACATTTTGGGATAGTTAGAATTGCTCCATATTACCTTATGCCATTGTACTGTTGGGTGGTGCTGTCGGCTATCTTCCCATGCATCTTTCATTTTGAATTGACCTCTGTTGTTACTTTTCTAAGCCCATATGTCTTTTCCTCTGTCTATGTATAGTGGCAATCCCTCTATTTCTTGTTTGAAATTCCTGGTAATTATTTATTTTTCTGGTGCCCAATTCTAATTGTGGATTATGGTAGATACTTGAGATTTTGGTGTGTTGTTTGCTGAATAGCTTTCCCATCCCAGTCTATCTAATAGACTTTTATTGTTAATCAAAGGGTCTCTCCATAAGTCAGTGTCTTAACCGTTAGCTACTTGCCTTTCTATTAGATCTTTAAGTAGCTCCCTGTATTTGAGGATGTTTTTCCATGTTGTTGATGCATTATTGTCTGTATTTATTGTCCAGAAATTTTCTTTCAAATATCTAGCCCTCATCCATTTGGCTCATAAATTTTTTGAGTCAAGAATTTTCCATGCTAATTTAAGGCCTTAAGCTTTTTTCAGTTCAAAAAGATTTTTATGTCCCACACCTCCTTCCTTTTTAGGTCTGTATAGTTCTTTGTAGCTTACCTTGTGCACTCCCCCTTTCCATATGAAATTGGCACATACATAATTGATTTTTAGCAATTGAACAATCAGGGATTTGAAATGTTTGTAACCAGAACTTGACTTTAGATGTTATGGCAGTGTGTACTAGTTCCACTCTTCCTGCAAAAGATAAAAGTTTAGATCTCCATCCCTGTAACTTCTCTCTTATCTTGTCTATGAGTTTACCACATTCAGCATCTGTTATTGTGTTGTTTGACAAAGGCACTCTAAGATATTTTACTAGCAATTCTCCTTCTCTCACCCCAAGCTGTGATATAATCTCTGCTTTGTTCTTGCAATATTCATATAGCATTTAGTTTTAAGCTCATTAACTTTAAGAATAGCTAGATTCTCCATCTATTAAAAAAATTCCTTTATTGTTTTCAGAGCCATAGAATTAGCTTTAAATACTACCAACAAGTCATCTGCATATATTAAGTGATTGACTTCAGGTTGTATCTTGTAAATAGGTTTAATTAGAGTCCGATGACTTACTAGCTCCATTTGTAATGAAAACCATTCCATAGCAACATCAAATAGATAGGGGGATAGGGGATCTCCTTGTCTAATTCCTCTGTTGGACTTGATAAATCCTTTAGGTATTCCATGAATTATCACTGAGAATGTAGGTGTGCATATGGAATGAGTGATAAGTTTTAAGAGTTTGGCTGGAACACCCATTTCATGTAACATGTGTAGAATGAATTACCTATTGACTTTATCATATGCTTTGTGGAGATCAATTTTCATACACACTCTATCTGATCCTTTCTTGTTAAAATCTCTCACTAGCTCATGAGCCATTAATGAGTTTTCTGATATAAATCTCCCCTTAATAAATGCACTTTGACATTGAGATATGATCTTTGGCAAAACTTTGTTGAGCCTCATATAGATAAACTTGCTAAGAATTTTGTAAGTGACATTACAACATGTTATAGGTCTATACTCTTCTATTCTTTCTGGCTTATTAACTTTAGGGATGAGGGTGATAAATGTATGGTTAATTTCTTGAATGAACTCACCAGTATTTAAAGCTTCTTGGTAACCTTTTAACATGCTATCTTTTAGGTTTACCCAGTGCACTTTGAAGAAGGTTGCACTCATACCATCGGGTCCGGGACTGGAGTCATTGTGGATAAAGAAAGTTGCACGCTTCAATTCCCGTTCAGTAATGTTAGCTGCCAGTATGCAAGCTCCTTCTCTGGATATTCGTCTTTGGCAATGGATGTGAGGTATTTGTTGTGTATGATCTCCATTATATGTCTCTGTAAAATACGCTATGGCTTTATTCTCCAGCTCCTGTATGCTTTCAGTGATTTCCCCCTGTTCATTTAGACAATTTAATAAATTATTCTGATTTTTCCTTTGAGACATTTTAGTATAAATTTTTTTACTGCATCCATCCCCTTCTGTCATCCATTTTTCTTTTGCTTTCTGCTTCAATTCAATGGCTTGTTTTTCCAGCTGCTTTATTAATATCTTTTGATTGGAATAATATTCTGAATTCAGCTCTTCATTTTGAGGGTCAGCCTCTAGTTGATATTGAAGATTTTCCAGCTTCTCCTGCAATTTAATTACTTCATCTTCTGCTTTAGGCCTTTTTTTATTCCATTCCTTCAGTCTGTTTTTCATTTGTTTGACTATCATGATGTATTGATACATATGATTTCCTTCAGGAGTTTGAATTTTTTTGAAATCTACTACTTCTTCATAACCTTCTATTAAGTGCCAATGGTTTGTATACCTGAAAGGTTTTCCTTTTTGAGATTGTTTTCATCATTAAACTGAATGTATAGGGGCAGGTGATCACTGGTAGAGCTTGGCAAAACTGTAACTTTTATATTTGGTATTTTATTTAGTAGCTCAGCATTGCCTAATGCCCTATCTAATCTTGATTTTATTCTTTTTGTCTCACCGCTTTTTCATGTGTATTTCAGGCCTGTGTGGAGAACTTCTATTAATCATGTTGCCAACACACAATTGTTGAACTCTGAAACTTGGCAAACCCTTAATGTAAGTCCTCCTTGTTTTTCATTGATCTTTAATACAGCATTGAAATCCCCTGGCACTAGCCATGGTTTTTGTATAATTTTCGAATTATCTACCAGTTTCTTTCATAAATTATTCCTTTCTGAAGCCAAATTACTTGCATACACTACAGTTGTAACTATCTCCACTCCTCCAACATTCTTCATGTGTATTGTTGCTTGTTGTTCATCTATATTTATCATTTTACATGTCCATATATTGTTATCCCATAACACCATGATTCTACTCTTGATTATATTAGTGCTATTATGAATAACATCCCAATTATTGCCCATATGATTTTTAAATGATTCCAGGATTTCCTCTGTAAATTTATTTTCTAATATTGCCAATACTGTTGGCTTATACTTATTTCTTAGATTATAGAGGTCTAATTTTCTAGTATCACCATTTAGACCTCTTACATTCCAGCATATAATTGACATTGAGATCTTGTAGCTCTGCTCCTTGTAATCGGAGCTGATACTAACTTAGCCTTTTTCCCAGCTGCATTGTTTTTCTTTTCAGAAAACATTTTCTCATATTCTTCATTGATCTCTGTATATTTACATAAGTTTTCTTCTATCTCCTCCTCTTCAGATGTTTCTATTTGTATATCTAATTTTTTCATTTCATTCAATGTTTCAGGAATATTCTCTTCATCAGGCTCCCTTATTTCCTCCCTACTCTGAATCAGTTGTGGCTGCCTATAGTCCTTTGGATTTGAACAACCCTTCTGTGACTTCAGAGATTGATGACCTGCTTCTTTCTCTTGTTCAGATCCCTTAGCAGTAGTATCTTTAGATGGTTGTAAATAATATTCTGACTCTGGGTCACTTGTTACAGCTTTTTGTGTATAACGTTTTGTAGCTGTATTAATTTTTGGGGTGTTAGCCCATTGTTAGTAGTAATATCATTCACCAGGGGATCTACTTTAGTAACTACCATGTTCGTATTAGTTGTACCACTTGTGGATTTCGGAACCCATACTTGCTTAGGTTTATTTTGATCACTGCATCCTTGTGTTACTGAATGACCGAAGCACTTGCATTCCTCACATCTTAGAGGTATGAATTCATACTCTACTTCCTGTGTATACACATTGCCTTTCTTATCAATTGCTTTTACATTTTTTGGAAATTCTGCATCTGCATTTATTTCAACCAAAACTCTTGCATACTTGATTCTTTTTACCTTGTGTTCTCATCTATATCAAGTGGTTTCCCAATTATGCTTGCTAGCTTACTGATACATCTTATATTTCACAGTGCTAGGTTTAGACTGTTATACTTAATCCATATTGGATAGGTAGTTACAATAGCTTTTTCAAAATTGAAATCTGCTTCCCATCTCTTCATGATTATTAATTTGTTGTCCATGAAACAAGGTCCTCCTTTCAGCACTTGTTCGTAATCTTCCTCCTTTTCAAATTGATTAGATATAATCCATTTTCTCTGGGAAAAATATCCCATGATCCTTTAGGTCTCCATACCCTTTTTATATATGCATTAAAGTATACGAAATATGGTCTTTTCCCTGCCATGTACGCATAGATAGAGTTCTTCCACGTTTGATTGGATTCTTCATAGTCTTGGTCATCAATTACTTGGTATGAATATGTTCCTTCTCTAATCGGTTCGAAATAATCGATTTTGCCTTGAATTTCAATGTTACCATCAACGGCCTCCACCCATGGTTTAGGGTTTTTTTCCTGTCTATGCATCTCCTTTATAGGCTTTTGCTTAATGATATCAACGAACGTCGATTTCCCCTTCCGTTTAACCGTCTTCCATCCTCTGTCGTCATCCTCGTCTTGTTCGCCTAGGGTTTTGGGGTTCTCTGATGTCGCCATTTCTAAAAATTATTTATGATTATTAAAGTTATATATATATTCATTTCCGCCATTTTTTATTATATATATATATAATTGTTTGCGCCAAAATTGGTCACAAACCCCGAATGTTGTGAAAGCACCAGTGTATGAATATAAATCGGCAATATTCTGACACAAATCTCAAATCTAAGTAAACAGAGTATCACAATTCAGAAATAATGAACAGAAACACGAGATTTATAGTGGTTCGGCGATCTTGCCTACGTCCACTCTGAAGTTGATGATTTTATTGATGTTCAATTGAAGATTACAATTTCTTGTAATGTAATACAACTGATTTTCTGAGCTAAGCCTGAATCTAAGGGAGCAGTGGTGATTCTGAGTAAATCTGGCAGAGTCAGGGCGCTCTTTAGCTCTCAAAATTGTCTGACCCCTTTTCTGAATGACCAGGGGCTCTATTTATAGGTGTAGGAGGCAGATATTTTGCCTAAAATTTGGGGAGACCAGTTCTGGTATGTGAGGGGGCCCACATGCCCGAATTCTGGGAATCCGGGCCCACTTTGGGATCGATTCGACCCTTGCTTCGAATCGATCAAGATTTGCTCTGATTGAGGTGAAATTTGGCATGAACATTCCTTAGGTTGCCAGTAAGCTACTGTGAAAATTTTATAACATTTGGACTTGCAGATCTCGAGTTATGATCGATTCAAGATTGTGTTTTCCATTATATCGATTCGTTCGAATCGATATGGTTCGAATCGATAGGTTCGACTCCATGCTCCTGCATGCGAAAAAGATGACGTGGTGCGTGTTCCTCGGGTCGATCCTCCTTTTTCTCCGAGTTTAATGGGTCGAATCCTCGTATTTAGCTGTTGTGACTTGGTGGTTTCGAAGTAGTGGATTCGAAGGTATGCTCCTTCGAATCGTACGTTCCCTTCGTATCGATCAGGGCATTCCATAGTGGATCGATACAAAGACTTTACTGCCGAATCGATTCGAAGATGGGAATGCTTCAATGGATTCGAGGTAATGGATCCGAAGACAATTATAGTTTGGAATCGTAGCTCCTTCGACTTCATGGATTCGAAGGTTTCGTTGGGTTCGAAGCAAGGCAGTTCCGTGGACTCGAAGTACTTCCCCTTGATGGATTCGAAGGTCACCTGCCTGAGGGATACGAAGTGGGGAAACTCGATGGATTCGAACCTGGGCAAACTTGATGGATTCGATCTAAAGCTTGTTTCATGGATTCGAACATAGGGTCTGCTCTGATGGATACGAAGTGGATGGAGTCAATCTTGATGGAGTCGAACTTAGGGCCATTTCCTCCAACTTGTATCAATGATATTTTGAGCGTACGAACTCGGATTGACTCGAGACTTGGAATATTGGTTTGCATGACTCTGCTTGACGTGTCTTACCGATTGCAGCCCGATTCGGACTCGGGTAAAATTCATCGATATCTGGGGACATCCAGTGATTATTCGATGTCGAGGATGCGTAATCCACATTCTCTAGTCAGTTTCTTGATATCTCGGCCTTGCCAAAAGGCGGGATAACAATAATATTTTAATATCTATAAATGAGCATATGTAGATGTAATTTAGAAATTTTCAAATTTTTAAATGAAAATATCTAATTCAACTTAGTAAATAAATATCTAATTCAAATCCAGATCTAAGATATTTATTTAAAATTAAAATATCTTTTATTGAACTAATAAAATTATTATTAAATATTTTTATATATAATAATATATATTATCACTAAAATATAGGTGACCAAAAACAAAATAGCTTTTTTATATTACAAAACACTTTGAATATGTAATGTAATTATAAACTTACATACGCACAAACACAAACATAATGCGTTTATTTTTTCTTTTTGGCAAAGCCAAAATCAATTTTATTATATTTGCAAAACCATGTTTAAAGTAAATATAAAATATATAATATAATTTTAAAATAGTTTTATATTTAATATAGAAGTTAAATATATGTGTGTGTATATATGTGTACATATAAAATATTGTTTGGCTTTTTAGAATTAATTTTTAAAAAAATTGGTGAAACAAATTTAAATATGAATATATAAATTAAATAAAATTAAAATTAAATAGATGTGTGTGTGTGTGTGTATTAAAAATATAATATGTTCCTTTTTAAAAATGGCTTTTTTAATAATAAAATTGCCATGAGCAATTTTTCATAAGATATAAATTTATACTATTATTTTAAAACCTATGAGCAAGTAATTAATATACATGATTTGTAAAGTTGCATCATCTAGGAGCAACCATAAAGGTTAGAACAAGGTAGCTTCTAGTGGCACTTTTAGGAGAAGTGCAAGGTTCATGGGCTCTAGACATCTTTCTACCTCCGTGCTTGTAGACGCTTCCCTTGGCTCAAGTGCTGAAGGAAGCATTACTAGGTCAGACTCAAGTATGGATCCTCTCTTTGTTACCACTTACAGTCCTTGCACGGCCATGCGTCAAGTTCTTTATCTACTTAGGCCTTACGACATTTAACTTCTGGTGTAGGTTTTACCTTTGATTATTTTCATATTGACATTGAGTTCATTAGGAGTAGGGAACTTAAGAGGGCCTAGATCTTATAGGCCATGAGTTACGTCAGTTGAAATGTAATGGGTCGTCATATCTTAGAGAAATGTAATAAAATTAGGTCTTTCTTTAAAGATAACAACACTGACACTGGGTTATTACAAAAAACTAAAATCAAAATTCCTAATTGTCTTTTTATGGAAGTTTAGGAGGTTTTTACTTTAGTCATTGGGTTTGTCTCTTGGCTAGATGCAGCTTGGGGGATATTAACGAGGTGGCGTGATAGTTGCGTTCAGCTTTTACAACAAATTGTTAATGTTCATTCTTTGCATTTTATTTTTTAGAGCTCTCTGGTAATTCGATCCTCTATGTTTCTAATGTTTATGGGTCTCACTTCAAAGTTGAGGGTAGGGCCCTCTAACACGAATGTCTTGCTTTTAGAGTTCTTGCCCCAGGTACATGGATTTTGGGTGGTGACTTCAACGTCACTAGGAGTAGGCTCCTAAAGAGGGAGACTTTCACGCTATGAAAGAGATCAACAGGTTTATTGTTGATGGTAATTTGATCAAATTATCATTAACTAACAGACATTTCACTCGGTCGAATTCTAGAGAAGTCCTCTTGATGGCATTGTTAGATAGGTTTTTTATCAATGATGAGATTACGTTCTCCGTTTGTAAGATTGTGGGTCTTTCGAGTATATACTCAGATCATTGCCCAATGGTGCTTCTTTGTGACAATAGCGGCATTCTAAAAAATTAAGCTTGGGAAAGATGTGGTTGTTATAAAATAGCTAAATATAATTACAAACAAATGACTTTCCTTAAGGTTTTATAATATTAGATTTTCAGGTAATATAGCTAGGATATCTATAAGCAAACTTAGAGTTCTAAGAATCTTTTTTAAAAATGGAGCAAGGATGCTTTCGAGAGCATCAGAGTCAGAAAAGAAAATATACTTAATGAAATTTTAAAGCTAAATAAAATTCAAGAATCTAGAGCCTTAAACTTGTCAAAGAAGAACGTCTTCTCAAACTTAAGGAGGAATTGAATAAAATTTTGACGGAGAAGATTATGTGGAAACGAAGAGATATAATTTAGTGGATGGATGAGGACGATAAGAATACCAATTTTTTTAATAAAGCAGCTAACGGTAGAAAAATAGTAGCACCATCAACTCTATTATTATTAATAAGGTAGAAATTTTTGACCAAAATGAATTAACTAAAGCTTATAAAGGTATTTTTTGGAACTAGGATGAGCCATAGGATTAGAGCAAATTAGGATGATTTATATCTCATTGATACAAGAACTGACTTTGATGGTTTGGACTCCCTCTTTATGGAGAAGGAAATTTTAACGGCTATCAATGATATGCCATTCTACAAGGCACTGGGGCCCAATGGATTTCTAGTTTTATTTTTAAAATGGTTTGTTATAAATCTGATTTAATTAAAATGTTTAATGGATTCTACGATGGTTTTCTACATTTGGGTTGGTTTAATTTTGTTACTATAATTCTACTACACAAGAAAGTTGGTACGAAAGAATTAGAAGATTTTTTACCTATTTCGCTTCTTAATCACTCCTTTAAAATTATCTCCAAAGTTTTAGTGAATATACTTAGTTCTAAAATGAAAGAGCTAATCGATAGTTTAGACTACTTTTATCAAGAATAGAAATATCACAATGGGATTGCGGCTGTTCAAGAATTCATCAATTACTGCTGTAAAAATAATGACACATGCGCACTCTTAAAACTAGACTTGGCCAAAGCTTTTGACTCATTGGATTGGACTTTGTTTAATGACTTATTAATGGCTAGAGGTTTTAGCATATAATGGGTTGGCTAGATTATGACTCTTCATAAGACTGGCAATTCTAGTATTATGGTAAACAATATATAGGTAATACAAATCCAATCAAAACATGGTCTTAGGCAAGGTAACCCTTTGTCACCTCTTTTGTTCAATTTAGCGGCAGACGTTGTTGTGAGGATTACTAAGCTAGCAACTAATAATGGGATTTAGGGAGGGTTGGAAATGAGGTTTCAAGTTGTGGAATATCCGTCCTCCAATACACGGACAACACCATGCTCTTTTCTTAACCTCTACCTCATCATATTATAACTCTTAAATTTATTTTGTACAGTTTCGAGTTACTATCTGGTCTAAATTTTAATTTTGAAAAATGTTTGATCTTAGCTAAATGTCGTAGATAATATAGAGAGTCAATTGCCACCACTTTAAACAATAACACTATGGGATTTCCCATTGATTACTTAGGGTTCCTAATAAGACGAACCAAACTTCATCATGATGACCGGTTAACTATCATAGATTATATTAACAAAAGAGTATGTAGGTGGAATGGTAAATTTTTATCGAGGACAGGTAGGTTTGTTTATTCAACTCTGTTTTATTAGCACCGCTCATCCATTGGATGTCTTTTCATCTCTTTCCTAAATATGTATTTGATAAACTAGATAAGATTTGGAGATACTTTTTGAAGAGCTGGAGGTAAATAGTAGTTTAAAGTGTCTTATTAGTTTAGATTCACTTTGTAAAATGAAAGACGAGGGAGGGTTAGGGATAATTAATCTCCATAACCTTAATGTTTCTTTAGCGGGAAAATGGTTATGGAATTTTAATACTAATAATGACAACTTGATTTGAAAAGAACTAATCTCTAATTAGTTTTATGGTGGCTCTAATAATTTGCACCGATTGGCGCCTAGCAACCACAACAATTTGTCATACTTTTGGAGATCAGTTTTAAAAGGCTTGGATATTTTTAAACTAGGTATTGGTTAATAGAGTTAGGGATATACCTTAGGGCAATTATGTAATTTGTTGCTGTTGATGAACTTTTTTGTCCTTCCACTCCTCGATTAAGTGAGAAGTAATTAGCCTGTTAATTACTTCATTAATTTGAATTAGCAAAATTAAGTAATCTTGATTTTGCCATGAAGTGGTGATTAGGTTGTTGAATGCTTACACAATCAAGTAGTTGCACTTTAATATTTTTTAAAAATCGAATCTAATTAGTATAGATAAAATGAAATCTAGTACTGAAAACAAATGAGAAAAACAATAAAAGCAGAAAATTGTAAAGGATATAGGAAATTTACGTGGTTCAGATTTTAACGAATCCTACGTCCATGGAAAAAGTTTCTCTTTCTTTCTTTTTCATTGATTTGGTATAGAATTTCAAGTTGAAGGTACAGTTAAAACTTAAAGGTTTAGGAAAGAGAAATGCTAGAGAAAATGTCCTTTTCATGCTACAGTGTATTTTCTATTTATAATCTTATGACGTATGTGGATTGTCTGAATAATTTCTCGCCTCATGTATCCGCCTTTGATTCTGCCAAATGTCATTTATCTGTCCTATCTGTTTGATGTGCACGAATAGCTGATGTGTCTTTGGCAGGAAGTTTGAATAAAGGAGGGAATTCCCTAGATTGGAGCGGGAACAGTTGAAATTATAGCGGAAGAATTCAAATTTGATTTGACCTTGCATGTGGGTCCCTTGAGGGACACTAAGTGTCAATTTGTTGGACTTGAAGTATTACAATCGAATATGTATTGACCGGTATACGATTCCTATGTGATATTGCGGTGCTGATTTGTGCTTGTTTGTTTGACATCATATTGGGCTGAAATGGAGTTGCACTACCCTGCCCCGCTTTAAGGGTTGACCTGTTGTATGTTTGAATTGCATTTCAGGCTAGCTATGATCTGAGCTGAATATGGTTTGAGTTGCCTTCTTCGAAAGTATGTATGGATTACTGATGAGAGAGGGGGGGAGGGAGCTTTATGCCTTTGTCATTTACCTATATGGATGGTTTTCGTTGCAGCATATCCTGAGTGGCCTTATGTGCAGCCCTTTGGAACGCTTTTGACCCATGTGGTACTGCCTAGATTGCACTTGGTATGTGCTGGTGCAGACCTATTCTTTTAGGTATTGACAAAGTGTGTGCTTTGGGGATGCGGTCATCTCATCATAGCATGTACTGCTCCTTGGCTTTGGCTCAGTATTCCTATTCTACCTTTAATCTATACATTGTCGTTGTGACTTGCTACTGTTTCCCAATGCACACAACATTTGTCTCTTGCTGTTGTTCCCTTGGTTGTAAGGCTCGGGCCGTGTTAGGTTCTATGACTTCAAATTGGTTTCCTTACTTCTTGTCTTATTTTCCTTTACTGTAGTTCGGTAAGAGCGGGTGTAGCCTCCAAGTCCGTTATGGCCGCAGGTCGTGGTAGACTTGTTGTCTTAATCACCCGGTCCGCATATCTTGTCATCTCTGGCTGATTTTTCTTTCTTTTCGACTACCTAGGATGTGGGCCTACTATGCTCTGACCTACATTTAGTTATTTTCACATTACGTTTAATTTAGCACCACCATTCTCATTTCCGAGATTGCCATTGTCACTCGTATGTTGTGTTGTTAGTACTACCATTGAGAGACGGTGGTGGGCTGTGTGTTTGGAACAACATTCCCCTTTTATCTAAGGGCATAATGTCATACGTATACTTGGAATGACTTGCCCCTTGTTTGGAGACATAATGTCCTTTAGCCGCCGGCTCGATATAACCTGCCCCTTTTGTTTGGGGGCGTAATGTCATTTGTGTACTTAGCCGCATCTCTATTTAGCATCACCGTTCTCATTTGAGATTACCATTGTCGTTCATAGATTATGCTATAACTATTGAATGATGGCGGTGAGCTACGAGGAATTTGTTCATGCATTTAGCACGGTCCCCCCTGTTGTTTGGAGGCGGACTAAAAGAATTGATTGAGAAGTCAGGTCGTGTATATACAACCCATTTCTCATGCACATGGTTATTTTATATTGGTTCTGCCTGTCTAATATACATACGTCAAACGTGCTATGTTGAATTAGCTAACATAGAGGTATTCATACCGAGGCAGGGCAATCTAATATCCCTACGTCCAATGTATTAATTTGTTTAAAGAATCGGATTGCCTTAATGTAAGTCCAAGTGTGTAGGTATAGTTTAACTTTTCGTAGTGTTGAGAGTGCCGTCTTCGTCTACCAACCTCGCATATCGCTAAATCAATGACTATTGTCGGGAAACTATGATTATGCATTTAGTTTTGCCAAAAGATAGTACAGAGATTTTTATACTGGTTTGGGCCGTATAATATCCCTACGTCCAGTTTATAATATTACTACTTCTTTATAATACTATAATGAACAACACATAAGTAATGTAAATTAGACAAAGTACGGTCTGAGATGCTCTGAGTTCTAAGTTCTTGGAACTAGGTTGCCATCAAGTCTAGATAATCTGTATTCCTCGTTTGCTAAAACCTTTGCTATGACTAGCTGTCCTTCGCAGTTTGGTCTTAGTGCCCCTTCCGCTGGATCCTTTGTATTATCCATTACTCTCTGCGATACCAAGTCTCCTTTGCAGAAGTTTCCTTCCTTGAGTCTTGCATTATAAGTCTTTGCCATCCTTTGTCGATATATGGCCGCAACCACTACCGCATTATCCAGTCTCTCCTGGATGAGATCCAAGGCAGCTTCTTTTAATTTCTCATTCTTTTCCGTGGTATATAATATTCTTCTATATGATAGGACTTCTACTTCAACGGGTAACATGACCTCATATCTTCAGGTCAACGAGAAAGGAGTATGGCCCGTAGAAGATCTGGTTGAAGTTCGATAGGCCTATAATACTCAAGAGTTCTTCTTCCTACTTTCCTTTAGCTTTCTACAACCTTTACTTGAGTAGTTTTTTGATGGTTTTATTAGCATTTTCTACTTATTCATTGGCCCATGGGTGAGTGACTAAGGAGAAACTTTTTACTAAGCAATTCTTCTCATAAAGCTCAGTGGATTCCTTGCTTTCGAATTGGGTGCCATTGTCAAAAATAATTTTGTGAGGTATCCCATATATGGTAATTATGTTCCTTACTACAAAAGTGACTATCTTCTTTGTGGTAACTGTGGCCAAAGTTCAGTTCCTACCCATTTTATAAAGTAATCTATGGCTACTATGGCATATTTGGCTTCTCCTTTCGATATTGGGAGCGGTCCTATCAGATCTATTCTCCATATGTCAAATGACCATGGACTTGCTGGTGGTTCATGGAATGGTTGTTTAGGAATACTAGCGAATCATTGGCATCTTTCGCACTTCTTCATGAATTCCTTTGCATCTTGTAGCACGATAGGCCAATAGTAGCCGTATCTTAGCACCTTTTTGCTAATTCATTACCCCCAGAGTGATATTCACATTGATCTTCATGTACTTCCCACATGATCCGTACCCCCTCTTCCTTGGAAACGCACCTAGGATAATGGGTAGAATACCCTCTCCTGTATAATATGCTATCGAAGAAAGAGTATTATGGGGTTTGGTATCTTATTTTTCGAGCCCCATTTCTATTTGGGGGGTAAGATCCCGTTTAGAAGGAATTTCTTGATAGGAGTCATCTAGTTGTCTTCCTCAGCTCATTGAGGTATGAATTCGGTAGCGGGTTGCTTGTGGCTCTCCGTCATCTCCAGATTTTGTGTGCCTTGAATGGCGGCCCATTCGGCTCGGGTCGAGACCAGTATTTGATTTGGTTCTGTTATACTTGATTCTGCTTAATGCCCAATTGGTACTGCCTTCATTTCATTAGCTACTTTGGTGTTGGATAGTTTTGCTAAAGAGTCGATGGATGAGTTTCTCTCATGGGGGATTTGCTCTATTTCAGATTGCTCAAATTGTTCTAGTAATTTCTTAGATAGTTCCGCATATTTGACTAAGATCAGTTCCTTCACTTGGTAATTGCCCTGCACTTAATTCACAATTAACTGAGAATCACTACGAACTTTAATGTGCATTACCTTCATTACCTAGGCCATTCGTAGGCCTACGAGGAGAGCCTCATATTCTACCACAATGTTGGTCGCTTTGAAATCGAGTTGCACTGCTCCATGTAGCTTTTTTCTATTTGGCGTGATAAATACATATCCAATTCCTACTCCTTGTTTATTCGATGCTCCATCTACGAACAAGTGCCAGAAATAAGGGGTTCTTGTCTCTTCCTCCGAATGGGGTTTGGCCGGTAAGGTGCATTCTGCAATAAAATCTGCCAATGCTTGGTTTTTGATTGCCTTCCTAGGGCAGTAAGTAATGTCATATTGGCTAAGCTCCATTTCCCACTTTAGTAAGCGACTCGACATCTCTGGCTTCTATAGTATATGTTTGAGAAGTTATTTTGTGAGGACTTTAATGGGATGCATCTGGAAGTAGGGTCGTAGCTTTCTTGCGGTAAGAAGCAGGCTATTTGCAAGTTTTTCAACAAATGAATAGTTTAGCTCTACTCCCGATAGCCGCTTGCTTGTGAAATAGACGGGCCTTTGTGTCCCTTCATCGTCTCATACAACAGCAACACTGATAGCTTGATTAGTTACAGCTAAGTAAATGTATAAGTTCTCACCTTTTACTGGTTTGAATAACATAGGATTATGGCCAAATGATCTTTTAGATTTTGGAATGTAGTCTCACACTCCTTAGTCCATTCGAAGTTTCGCCTCTTCTTCACTTGGTCAAAGAATGAGATGCACTTGTCTGTAGCTTTGGATATGAATTTGCTTAGGGCTGCTATTTTACCATTTAGGCTCATCAGATTCTTTGACTTCTTTGGAATTCCCATTCCTCTTATGGCATAAATCTTTTCAGGGTTTACTTCGATTCCACGTGCACTCACTATATACCCTAGGAATTTTCCTCACTGGATAACGAAGGTGCATTTCAGGGGATTTAGCTTCATATGGATCCAGGTCTTTGACATAGTCTGATGCTGCCTTTGACTTGACGAGCATGTCTTCCACATACGCCTCCATATTCTTTCTATTCTGTTCATCAAATATTGTGTAGACTAACCTCGGGTAGGTTGCCTCCGCATTCCTGAATCCAAATGGCATGGCCTTATAGCAGTTTTTATCTACACTTTTGACAAGGCCGTATTCAGACAAATTGGACGAGTCAAACTTAGAGTTATCAAGGCAGGAAGCCCAGAAAGATAGCCCAAAAGTCCAGGAACCAAACAAAAACAAAGTCATAAGACCAATGCAAGAACAACCTAAGATCAAAGTAAGATGGGTCCACCAATATTATGGGTCGGTACCGACCGCTACCCAGTGGGTTGGTATCGACCGCTATTTCCTCAACTTGGGGGACCCATCTTCTACTTACATGTCTTACATGATGCCAAGAGCCTATTTTCAATGTTGTTTCATTGACTCAATGCAATTCTCCATCGATTTCCACGAACACTTAAAGGTGCAACTCTGTTCTTCCACAACTCGGTTATTTGGACCTAGACACAAGCTAATATTAGTGTAAACAATTATGGAATCACAAAGCTAACCACTAGACGAGCCAAGATAAAGAGTTGAAGATAGCTATATTGGCCATTCTATGTGTCGGTACCAACCACTAATCTTGCAGTCGTACCGACCCATACAAAATGATGAGTTGGCATCTACTTTCTTGGAAGAATTGGTCTAAATCATGGGTAACGGCTTGGAGATAATTTTGCATGATATTTTAGGCCTTTACCTTTATAAATAGGAAGGTAGGACCCATTTTTAGAATCTTGTGGGTTCTTGTTCTTCCCTACTCCATATTCTTGTAATTTTGAAAATCTAAGTGTCGGAGTTGTACCGACCCCTAAGAACTTCTATCTTCAAGTCAAGTATAAGAAATAAAATCTTAAAGTGGACGTATGCCTTGCTTTTCTGAACCACTATAGATGATTATATCTTGTTTATTTCTCATTTTCATTTACATTTCTTCAAATTTTATTTTCTATATAAACTTCTGGGTGTTTGTGCCATTTTTGATTCAAACATTTTGGTTCTTTCATTAAGAACGATATTCTCAAGCTACTTGGATCTAGCATCTACTATTGGATTTCTTAATTCCAAGAGATAGATCCAATCTTCCTACCTTATTTTCTACTACTCGGATTTTCAAAGATCTACTAAAAGCTTTCTGCCATAGCCCCACCAAGGAAAGAATCATGTACCATAACTACCATAGCTACCTCCAGTGATGTTGAGAATCAGAATCCTTAGCATATGGGTGAAGTTGTGCAACCGAGAAAAATGGAGATCCAGACTCCAACTAATGTTGTGACAAGAATGGAGATGGATAGGATGATGAAACAGACAGAAGATAGATTCCAAGCTGGTTTGAATTAGATGAATCAAACGATGCAGGGAAGCTTGAGGCTGTTAAATAAATTAACTCAAAACAACCATAGAAGGAGTAGAAGGGATTCTAGTTCTTTATTTGAAAGTTCCTCATCATCCCAACAGAGACGAAGGGACAGGAACAGAAGAGGACTCAAAATGCTGCTAAAACATTATATCGGGAAGGAAGATGAGCCCCAAGCTCAAGTTTGGGGATCGGTACCGATCCTAGATTAGGGACCGGTACCGATCCCTCCAATGGCGGGCCTAGAGCCCATCTTCTGGAAGGCGGCATGGACTTCGCTTCAGGATGTGCTGCTGGTGGTCAGAATTTGGAGAATCATGCTGCCGTCGATGATATTTCTCTTGCGAATCAAACAGGGGGACTACTGGATGAATTGATCTCCTAGAGTTTGGAGAACCTAGATATCGAGAACTAAATCGAGAACGTTCATCAGGCTGAACACTCGGGTTGGTGCCCGACTACTGCCATTTAGTCGAACCTGTTGACCCGAACTATCTAGAGGATATGGTTAGGAGACTTGTTTGCGAGAATTGTTTTAGAAACAACGACGAATGGGATACCTCTCCCAATCGGACTCCATTAAGAACATCCTATGTGAGAGATATCCTCATACATTTGCAATGCCAACGATGCCGCTATATGAAGGAACAATGGATCCTAGGCAACACTTGACAAGATATGAGTGGCATACGAATTCAGTTAGAATTTATAATGTCGTGAAATGCCGTAGTTTCCCGATTTTCTTAGAAGAAGTAGCTACGATGTGGTTCACTTGGCTCCCGTCGAGGTCCATATCTACTTTCGCTAAGTTTTCATGAAAGTTTCTGGAGCAAATCCACTTACACACTTCAAGTCCAAAGCATGTGATGTCACTATCTAACCTCTTCCAAGTAGATAGAGAGTCGCTAAAGGAATTCTTGAATCGATTTAACACGGCGGTGATAGAAGATACCAATCCTAAAGAAGACATAGTGTTGATGGCGCTGATTAAGGGAATTCATCCAGACTCAGATTTCGAAGATTGGTTGGAAAGGAAGCCCCTATTAACGATGGATGTTTTCGATAGAAAGGCTAACGAATACTTATGCTGGGAGGAAGTGAAGAAACGTCCACGGAGGACTAGTGCTGGAAATTAAAATGAAGTAATGCAAAGAAACGTTGTCAGAAAGCAATCTAGAGGAAGCTCTAGGAGTGTGGACGTGAATGTTGGCAACAAAAACAATGATCGAAAATGGAGTGATGATAGGGCTAAGAAGAAGAAGCCGGATAATAGGAATCATATTAGGACTCCTAAATACGACAATTATACTGAACTGAATAGCTCGATAGAGAACATTTACCTAGCGACTCAAAATACTGAACCATACAGAAAACTAGCTCCTATGGAGTCAACTGAAAAGGACAGGAAGTCAGGAAAATTCTACAGATTCCATGAAACTCACGGTCACAATAACAACGAGTGCAGACACTTGCAGGACATGATAGAAGATTTGATTCAAAAAACAATGTTACAACATTACATAAAAGCTCCGTAGGATGGCGGACAAAGAATTTCCAACCCCCCATGGGTCATCTTCCTAGCGAGGACAAGCTGAGCCTAGTGCTAGTGTACCCAGGCAACCAGAAATGTGATTGGTGATTAATACTATCATCAGTGGGCCACACCCTGCCGATAAAAGTCTAGCGGAGATGGATATATATGTTGGTGCTATTAAACATGCAAAGAGTGAAAGTTGCTATGTTGTTGAGGACGGAACTCCATCAAAACAATGCAAAACGATGACTGACTATATCTTTTTCCAGAATAGAGATGCTGATGGAGTGGAAGCTCCGATCGATCTACTCATGATCACAACTATTATTGGTCCCGCGTTAGTATGGAAGGTGTTGGTTGACTGTGGAATTTCAATCAACATCTTGTTCGAGAGAGCTTATGATCAAATGATGTTGGAGGAGAATGATTTGAAACTTCGTAAGTCTCGAATACAGGGATTCAATGGTATGTCTACTGAGCCCATAAGATTTTTTGAATTATCGATGGTACTTGACGTGGGCAACCGTAAGCGAGTGTGGGTCATGCTTTTCTGGTGCTGGATATTTACACAATCTACAATGCTTTTCTAGGCCGACCGACCTTAGCCGAGTTCAGAGCAGCCATCACTCCTTAGTGCTTAACTATGTAGTTCCCTACAGAGAATGGAGTGGGAATCATGAAAGGAGACCAACTGGCTGGCTACGAATGCTTCGTTGCTGAGCTAAAGGAAGCCAGAAAAAAGGAGAAAGGAAAAAATATGAAGGGGACCCTTTGCATAAAAGCTTTGGATGCATAACAACTATAGCCTAAGCCCCAGCTCGGGTAACTTAGCTAGTTCCATGATGATATGGATCGACAAAAATAGTTAGAAGGCGAACGAGTAGCTCTAGCTGAGTTGACAATTGCTGTTCCAGTTTGATAAGATGATCCAATCAGGTCCTGAAGATCGGATCTCAGCTCAACGCAAGTGTGGTGAAGGAGTTGGTTAGTTTCCCCTGGGCGAACCTAGATGTGTTTTCCCGGATTCACTCGGACATGTGTGGGATTTCGCCAAGGATAGCGAGTCATCCATTAAACATCAACCCCAAATGCATTCTTATGAAATAGAAATGCCGCAGCCCAGGTTCGGAGAGATCCGTTGCACTCAAAGAAGAGGTGGATAAGCTAAAGGAAAATGGCTGCATCCGTGATGCCTTATACCCGGATTGGGTATCTAATCCTGCCTTGTGAGAAAAGCTAACGGGAAGTGGAGGACATGGATCGACTATGCAGACTTGAATAAGGCATGCCTGAAGGATAGCTTCCCACTTCCGAGGATCGATCAGTTGGTGGATTCAATAGCTGGACATGAGCTACTGCCATTTATGGATGCGTACTCCAAATATAATCAAATCGTAATGCACGTCCCAAATTAGGAACACATGCCAGCTTCATTACTGACCTCGGACTGTACTGCCATCTGGCCATGCCCTTTGCACTAAAGAATGCAGGAGCAACTTACCAGAGGCTTGTAAACCGAATGTTTAAAGGCCAGATTGGACGCTCGATGGAAATCTACATGGATGACATGCTTGTGAAGTCACGACATTCAAGAAACCACGTTGATGATTCGGTGGGGATGTTTTTTCTCCTCCAAAAGTATGGAATGAAGCTCAATCCCTTAAAATGCTCTTTCGATATTGTGTCAGGGAAATTCTTAGGCTTCATTGTGAACTCCTATGGGATTGAAGCCAATCTGGAGAAAATCAAAGCATTAAGAAAGATCGAAGCCTCGAAAACGATTAAGGAGGTCCAAAGCTTGAATGGGACGGTCGCTTCCCTAAGTTGGTTCATCTCTAGAGCCATAGATATATGCATTCCTTTCTTCGAGGTGATTAAAAAGGGAAAATGGAACTTTGATTGGAATAGCGAGTGTAAAGACACATTCCAAGCTCTGGTGAATCACTTGGTGAGACCCCTCACCCTCTCAAAGCAGGTGGATGACGAGGACTTGTTTGTATATTTGGTAGTGCCGGTGCATGCTTTGAGCATCGCACCTGTGCATGAGGAATCCCACATCCAGCGACCGATCTATTATATCAGTAAGCGATTGACAGGAGCCGAAAGAAATTATCCGAGGTTGGAAAAGCTTGCATACTGTTTGTTGATCACTTCGAGAAACCTCCTCCTTTACTTCCAGGCTCATCCGATCAAAGTTCCAATCAACCATCCTTTACAACAAGTCTTGTAGTGACCTGAGACTTCTAGAAGGCTGTCAAAATGGAACATTGAATTGAGCCAATACGACATAACTTATCATCCTCAAAGAGGAATCCAGGATCCGACTTTGGTAGATTTCATAGCTGAATTCACTGCATGAGATGATCCATCGAATAGTAGCGGTAAGAGAGAAACTGGATGGAAAATGTACATAGATGGTGCATCCAATCAATGGTGTTTCGGTGCTAGAGTTGTACTTGTAACTTCCCCAAAGAATACAAGATCTGTTACTCCGTGAAACTGGACTTTCCTACAATAAACAATGAAGCTGAATATGAAGCCTTGATTGTAGGACTCAAAGTCGCTAAGGAATTAGGGATAAAGACTTTGCATATTTTTTGTGACTCCCAATTGGTGGCATGTCAAGTTCGAAAATAGTTTCAAGTAAAACGAGTGAGGCTAGCTCCTTATATGAACCGAGTCTTTGAGCTGCTCGCTAACATTGAAGATTATGCAATCACTCATATTCCCAAAGCAGAGAATGAGAAGGCAGATTCACTGTCTAAACTAGCCAGTTCCGGAGATGCGTAGCTCACGGGCTTAGTTTTGGTGGAAGTACTTTCAGCTTCGAGCATCAACCAGATAGATGTCGATTGGATCTTGGAGTCCAATCCTGAATGGGAGTCACGGATAACTCCGATTCAAGAATATTTGTAAACAAGAATCCTTCCAGAGAGAAGGAATGAACATTGAAAAATCCTTCGACAAGCTTCGAGATATATCAAGCAAGAAGGAGTACTGTACGTGAAGGGTTTCTCAGTCCCCATGCTTCGGTGTGTCGCTCTCGACGAGGCCAAGTGAGTCCTAAGAGAAGTTCACGAATTGGCCTGTGGCGACCACAATAGGGGGCAAACCCTAGTGAAGAAGATCATCCACTATGGATACCACTGGTCAACCATCAATTGAGACACAGCCGATTACACTCGAAGACGTGACAATTGCCGGAGACTTGCTAAAATTCCAAGAACCCTACTGATGGAGATTACTCAAATGGTCAGTCCTTGACCGTTTGTGTAGGATTGATTTCACCCTAGAGGGGGGGGGGTGAATAGGATGATACTAATAATAATAAGAATTAATGCAGAAATTTATAAAATAATTGCAGCACAGATAATAGCAGAATAATAAAAGCAGAAATAGAATAACACAGATTTACCCAGCTTCGGCAAAACCCTGCCTACGTGCTGCCCCAAGGTTTCTACTAGAAATTAATTAGTCAGACGCTTACACACGTAAACTTGCGACACCCGCTATCGACTAACCTAACTCTACGCTCAAAACCCTGCCATAACTCAGCCACTGAGTTGCGAATTCTCGAACTACACCACCGTAGTTCGTCCCTAGTCACACGACTTGAATTTTACAAGAGTTTAAGGAAAAAAATACAAAATAGAATAAAAAACTAAACACAAAACCCTATTTAATAAATTAAGCCCAAAATAAAAGCACCGGCCCACTTAAACAAATATAATTTGTAAATGATATCTCCCTTTACTTTCTTCGGCCCGTATCCCTTACTACGTGAAATTAATGTCCGCCACTTTTTCCTTTGCTCGCGAACAGTCCTTCGTTCATTCCTCTTTCAAAAAATTAGGGCTTTGTGAATTGAAGTCGCCGATTGAAATTTGTACTTCAATTGAAGTATGCATTTGCTTTGGATTCCCTTGTCAATCGAATGCTGCTTCGTTCGCTTATGGCTACTCCAATTTGGTCGAGATTGAACAATACTTTATACTGGTATGTGAATTGCCTTTTTTGAATTTTGATTATTCTCGACTTGATTTGAGTTTTATGATTTATTGCTTTCGGTAATTGCTTGAACTCGAATCATATATTTTGCCGATGATGATTTTTGGGTTTTATAGGGATCAAATTCCTTAGTTTTCGTTCGTATAATATCGGTTTGAATTCTTCACATGAATTTGCTCGGCCATACAATTATTACTTGAATGCTTGTGATTTATTCTCACTCGTTCATCCATACGTGTTGCTCTATGATTTTGAATTTGCTTCGTTTATTTCGGCCTTGACTTGTTCATTGTACTTGCGAAATATTGTTGCTATTACCTTGATCACCACGGCTTTGATTCTTTGGCCTTTTGAATTTTCTAAGATGTTTGACTGCTCCTTGACTTGTTCGATTCGTGTTACTTCTACAAGTTGAATTCTTTTCTGCTCTGACTTGTTCATTTTGAAATTCACTGCAACGTTACTGTGACTAGCAACTATGATTACCGTAACCATATAAGCGTGTATATACATATATATAAGTATGTATGCATGTGTATGATTTTTATGCCTATCCACTTGGTTTCACGTGAGCTTGTTGCTGTGTTGTTTTGTGTTGATGTTGCACTTAGTTTCACTTGAGTCTTGTTGCAGCCCTTGTTGTCACTGCATATATATATGTATACATGTGTGTTTGCGCATGTATATATGTATGCTTGCTTGCACTGTGTCTTGGTTGAAGTGTTGCATTCACCACTTTGTACATTTGAGCATGTTAAACTGTTGGTAAACTTGTTTTTATTTTGAGTCTGGTTGTGTGAACTTGGTGCTCTGACCAGTTTGGGTTCATTCATGTTGAACTGCTTTGTACTTTGGTCCATTGATGATGATGATGTCTGGTTACATGTTGCACTTGAACATTTTGTAGTCTGGTCTTCATATTGCTTTGAGTCTGTTGCATTTCATGTGAGCTTCAAGTGCTCCTTTGTGTAGTCTTGCATTCCACTCTGTTGCATACATGTTGACTTCTTCATCCCTCTGGTTTCATGTGTATGCATACATCTCTGTTGCATTAGTTTGTCACTGTGTATATACATGTATACATGCATGTATATATGTATGTTGAGGCTTTTCTATTTATGTAGAGTTGTATGTATGTGAACTTGCTGTTGCACTTGATCCGGTATCTGATTGAATGCTTGTGTGGTTTGATCTTGTTTTCATGTCCTTGCATATTTCATTTTGAGTTACAGTTCTTTGTGTTCCTTTGTATTTTGTTCCAGTTGACTGGTCATGCTCTGATCTAGTTTAGTTGAGTTGAAATGGTTCGATGTGTGTGTGTGTTCATAGTTTCACTTGATCACCGATTCAATCTTCACCTGGTTGTCACTACACACACACAAATATATATATATATATATATGTGTGTGTGTGTGTGTGTGTGTGTGTTCACACATGCATCCATGTATGCTGTGTACTTCATTTTTGTTGCATGTTCACTTAAGTTGTTGAGCTGCTTGTAGTTTGGTCTGGCAGTTAAGCTCTGGTACTTGTTGTAGATGTGATTTTGCTGTTTTGTTCCTTGTTCAAACTACACCACTCTGAACTGATATAAGTTTGTACTTATATGCATATGTGCATACATATGACACTTTGTTATATCTTCTGTTTCATTGGTTTTCAGAGTTGCAGTCGAATTCTGGTTGTTATGTATTTGCTGTTGTATACAAACTGTCTGGTTTTTTTGGTTGATTTGGTCGAGACTCTATGCACTTTAGTTGAATCCAGCCTCGGCTCGGGTTTGACCTTGTGCTCACCTGTCCCTATAGTTTTATCAAGTGTATATCGGTGTGCACGGCCTTGTGGCATGTACAGTGATACACTGTGCATGTTACAAGTTGTTTGTGTAAGATGAATTCAAAATAAATATGATGACGAACAACCCAAATAACCAAGGCAAATAATATTTTCAAAAACACACATTTTATTTTACACTGCAAAAATATTTATTTTTCAATTTTACCGCGTCAGTGTTTATTTTGCAGATAATTCAGATGTTGGATTTAATCTGGAATAGAGTTGAAGATAAATACGAGTAAATGAGTGATATGTAGTGAGATCAACATTGTAAATTGAAATTTGCGATGTAATCAAAATTGTTATGTAATTGAAATTGTGTATATATAGTGAGAGCTCAAATTTGTACTATTCAAAATTGTAATAAAATATTTGTTTGAATTTAAATTCTGTGTCATTTATTTTATTCAGCAAATATTTATTTAATTATGTGAAAAATAAAATAGTACAATAACAAATACATTTAAATGAATATATATATATATATATATGTTTATTATCATCAAACAAAAATCATATACTAGCATATTCAACAGTTTGCAGTTTAAGGAATTGATTTTATTGGTGTGTTGCTGATATATAAAGGTGGCGTGAAGTACGCCATCATTGTAATCGATTACTTCACCAAACGGGCTGAGGTAGAGACATTAGACATAATCACCACAAAGAAAGTAATCAACTTTGCTGTGTGGAATATCATATTTCGTTTTGAAGTTCCACAGGCAATCGTTACCGATAACCGAACTCGATTTGATAGTACCAAGTTTGAAGATTTCTACCGCTAGCATCGCGTAGCGAAGAGATTTACTGCGGTGGTACATCCTCAAGCGAATGGACAGGTTAAAGCTGTGAATAAGATTATCAAGTCCATTCTTAAGAAGCGGTTGGAAATGGCCAAGGGTAAGTGGGTCAATGAACTTCCATTAGTACTATAGCTTATCAAACAACTCACAAGTCAGTTATTGGCCACTCTCCATTTTCCCAAGAATACGAATCAGAGGCTATGATTCCGATTGAATTGGAAGTACCTTCTCATCGAGTGATTCACTACAATTCACGGACTAATGAGAAACTCCTGCTAGACTCTCTTAATATGATCATTGTGAAGCATAAGGTAGTTGAATTGAGGGCGGCTGCACACCGACACCAAGTCACACGATATTACAACACTAAGGTCAGGAATCGAACCTTCAAAGTTGGCGACCTAGTTTTCAAATGAATCTTCCCTGGCCCTAGAAACTTAGGCCCGACCTAGGAAGGTTCGTATGCAATACCGTAGAAGCTTGAAGATGGAACTTTTAGGCTTATGACGATATACGAGATTCCGCTCCCAAGGTTGAATGGAATAACGAGCACTTACGATGCTATTTGACTTAGAAATAATTTTGTAAATAATTGCTAGAGTCATGTAATAAGATAAATTCTATCAATTTTGGTCTTTTATGGAATAAAATGGATTTTCTAACACAAGACTTTATCTTTCCATTGCTTAAGAGTTGCGACTTGACCGACTTGAATGAATCTGCATGTGATTAGTGCAGGTGTGCAGGTACCCAGAGATAGGTGTTGTCTAAACTTCCTTGGTCCATGATCGGACCTTGAAGTCCTTCTTGGTATCCAGAGATTGATACCAGCCACTCTTGTCCTCGGATTGGAGGTAGGAGTATAAACTAAATGGACGTGATATGACTGTCCATCAACTAACTCTTATCCTCGGATTGAGGGCAGGAGTATAAACTAAACTGGGCATGATATGACACATTGTATCTTAACTCATAACCTAAGATTGGGGGCAGGAGTATAAATAAATGTGGATGCAATAAGACCATCCAAGCCTTAACACATTGCTTGGAGTAGGCAAAATGGAAGATCCGCGCCTTGTGTAAAGTAGGACCTAACTTATAAGCCTTCGGTCCATGGCCGAAGTTAGGCGCGATTGAGTGTAAACATCCTGGATGAGGATATACAAACTACGATCTTAAGTAGTTAACTTAAACTAGCGCCTGAAGTTTGGGACGATCAAAAATTATTATCCTGGAAAAAGATGCTTAAGTCACTAATCGTAAGCGACTAATCTTGACCAATACCTAGTGTTTGGCACTTCAATAATTACCTTACGTTTGCTAGAGCGAAGAAAGGCCGGTAAACTATGGAACATGCTAGGGACTTAGTCCGAGAAAAATCTTTAAAAGAAATAGATCATAAGTACATTGATTGGAAAGCGTATTCTGAAGTACTTAGAGAAATCCAAACAAAGAGTTGACATAACAAAAACCTTTATTATTCACATGAAATCTGAAAAGTTAAGTACAAGTGCTATTGACACTGGAAACAAAAAGAGAAACCTGAGATCGAATCTGCACTACACTGGCCAAACAAAACAAAAGTATGAAACTAGAAAAAAGCCTAAGTACTGCTATATAACCAAAAGGCACAAAGAAGATAAGCAATCAGTTCTTGAGCCTCTCATATCTTTCTTTTCTCTGCAGAAGAAGGCACGGTGGATCCTTCCAGACATTTTCTTGTTCTTCCCCCACTTCCTTTGCCATTTGATGGAGTGCTCTTTGATGTTCCAATATGCATGCTCTTAGTGTTCCCAGGCGGAGGAAGGGAGGCTGGAATACTTTGCAAGGATCCCATGGGTATGCTCTGATCGCCTCCAGGCATAGGAATATAGATTGGAGTATAAATGGTCTGGCCTGGCAAGGCTTCGGATAAAGGAATAGGGAAGGACTCGACCTTCTCCAACTTGATCTCCATATCTAAAAGACGTTTTCGCTCAATATCGCTCAGGGTATGACCCTGCAAGGGCTTAAAGACCCCGGTAATAACAATATCCTCGTCAGACTGAGTCTCATAGGTCCTACCAGTACCTTCATCCAGAAAAGTGGCAACCATTTGCTCATCACGACCGGGAGTCTCTTCAGTCGGAGTGCTGGGAATGGTTGTTGAAGTTGTAATGGTTACTGACTTTATTGCAAGCACTTATTGCTCCGGCAAAGAGTCCATAATAGGAAGCGGGATGATTGGAGGGTGATCTAAAACTTAAGAGATAAAAAAAGAGATTAGCGACGTTGATTGGTGACATGTCAAATCTATAAAGTATAGGAGAAATCAACGAGATACCTTCTCTAGCTTGAGGATCTGTGCGGGGTGGAGTACCACCAAAATTCCCTTCAGGAATAGGAGATAACATAAAATTCCTGTGAATTTGGGGCTTCTTTGGATCATAACCAGGATCAGAAGTGGAATCAGGAGCAGCTTGGGATCAAAATGCTTGGCCAATAGTGGCATCATGTCATGTTGATCCAAAGCCTTTGCCTAGATCCTTTTGCACTGTTGTAGCTAGCTCCAAGTAGAGAATAAGCTAACCATCCTTTAGCACCTTGGATTCATCCCTTATTAAGATATCTTTCTCCAGCTGCCTCAGATCCACTTCACTTCCCTTAAGATGAGCCTTTTCCTCTTTAATAATCCACCCATAAGTGAGGGCGAGAATTCTGGGGTAATCATCTTGAAACCCCTCTAGATTTTGAAATTTGAGAACGTTGGTGTTGTACTGGTTCAGCAGTGGTTCAAAATTTTCCATCAGACACTCTTCCCTCCATTGCTCTATGGCCTCAACTTCTCTTTTGACAAGCGCGTCAATGTCTTTAGCATGTTCAACTGCCTTGTCTCTTTCTTTCCTAGCATCGAGCAACTCATCATAATAATTCTGAGCTTGTTGGAGCACGTCCGCTTTTTCTTTTGTTTCACATTCAAGCTTAGTTTTTAGCTCAGCCGTTTTCCTGTTAGAAGCAACTCTCTCTAACACCAGGTCATGATTTTGATGATGCGCCCTTTTGATTTCATCAAGATGCTTGGTCTTTTCAGCCTCGAGTGCCTTGATGGCTTCCTCGGCTTTCTTTTCAGCCTCAACTAGAGATTTCCTTATATTTTCAACCACAACATCAAGAGTAGCTATGATTCTTTTGTTGTTGGCTTCGATGAGTTTTTGGTTCTCAATCTCTAGCTGCCTATCCTTCAACACTTTGGAAATATTTTCAGCTAACTTCGACCATTCATTATATTATTGTGAATGTCAATCACACAATCGACGGTCATCTTTTGGACGTTAGTCGGGGTTCTTTTCAAGTTTGGCATGAACATAAGACCATTAAAGCAAATGTTTGGAAATTCCTTCTTTAGTTTGGCCATTCGGGCACTGGTTGCAAGTTGTTGCTCTGTTGTGACATCTAAAGCTTTAATAATCTGCTTGTTGACCCTGTAGTGTGAAGTCTCAGAATCATTTTTGTGGTGCCTGCGCTCGGATGATCGACTAGAGTAAGATGGCACCAAATGCTGTATAAGAATCGAAGTTGGAGGAGGGACATGAGAAATCCAACCGAATGGAATGTCATCATGATGATCAAAAGACCAATCTAGACCATCAGAAGGAGGTGATATAGACCTAAGATGATGTTTGAAAGCATAATCATGTGATGAGCGATCTCTGTCGTAGCTGCTTCTATCTCAATCATCCCTATCATGGCCAGAACGGGGGCTTGAATCATAGTCTCGACCACCTCCCTGGTGATACGAACTCAACTGAGGCCTTTGTGCTTGGAATACTTTTTCCTCCAAGGATCGATATATGTATTTCCTTTTCTCCATAGATCCTGCAAATAAGATAAGAAGGAGTTAGATTCGATGAATAAGGACACACGACAAGTGCAATGTGCTGCCGTGAAGTGCATGTGCGTGTGAGTGTCCTAATGTCCCCATGATGGACCGTGAGCTGGAGCTTTACTCATGGGAGTAACCTCTCCCACATTGGTAGGGATGGTGTCCTTCTCGAAGCAAATAGGGGAATCAATGCCCTCAGTGCTGATGTTATCGACATCAAAAGAACCAAACTTGGTAGGAATTGAACCTAAACTAACAAATATGCATATCGAAAAAAGAGATGGAGTTTTCTCTACATCTTTGACTAGTAGGGGCTGGGTAGAAGTCTACACCTTGGAGATTTTTTACGATTGACCTCTTCTTCAGAGCAGGTGGTCGATTGTTCCTAGATTATTTAGGTTGAGACTCATGACCCACATCGATGTCACCTTGGCTAGCCTCACCATTTTCACCAATAATTTCTCCTTCCTCGACATCTTCTAGTACTTGTTCAATATTTTCTTCAACTCCAGCCCTAGGACTTGGGACTGGGGGAAAATCTGGATCAGCCTCGCCTCCTCCGAGCGGGTTGTTATCATCGTCGTCGTCACTAGCAACTGCTTGAACTATGCTAATACTGCGACCCTCTTCCGACAAGCCATAGGCAAGGAGATTTTCATCTGGCAAAAGAATTCTGATATCTCCATCTTCTGCTGGAACTGCCATAAGGGGGTTAATGGCTTCTGAAAGTGCTGAGTTGCTAGGTCTTACCGAAACATTTAGATAGTAAAGTAAGGATATGAGTTAAGTCCGCATACTATAAGGAAAATTCGTATAATATAGATGAGATGGAACTTGAGTTCGGATACCCATCTTGGATAACGAATGTAGAACCACTCACTCTTGAAGTAGCTCAAATTGTTCCATTCCCCAGTAACTACTCTACAACCTCTGACCGGTTCCAAGTAAATCAGAGATGGACTCTCTTTTCGACTCTTGAAGCTATAAATGTACTAGATCTCCTCATCACTGGGTACTCGAATCAAGTGCTCGGAGGAGACCATGTATGTACCGAGGAGGAAAGCATAGCTATTCGGGTGCAGCTGCGTCGGAGCTAAGTGAAAATGTGTACGGATCGTGTATTTATATCTAATATGCAAGTGTAATAAAAAACTAACTTATAACTACTAAAGTAAAGTAAATAAAAGTAAAGAAACAATCACACCAGATTTTTATACTAGTTCAGACCTCCCATCCTACGTCCAGTCCCGAAGCTCCCCTTTGGCCTTAAACTAGAAAACACCTCTCGCTTCGCCCAGAGGAATAGGCTTGATACAAAAAGTCATTTCTTGACAAATATGTGCTCTTAGTAACACTGATTTTGACTGGATAGTACAAATAGTCCTATAATCTCCTTTGAGTAGTATGTGTATGTGAAGCTCTGTTTTTAGGAAGTGATAAGAATGATGTATCAATTACTTTTAGAAATCCAAGTATGCAAAGAGTAAAGGGACGGCTTTCAGAAAATTCAAGTGAGTTCTTTCTCAAAATCTTTACATATTTATAAGTGTTAAAGGGTTTTTTTGAGAAGTAACAACATTTAGTATGTTCTACTTCATTCTAAGGGTTGCAATCTTTGAGGAAGAAGAGATGCATTGAAGAGATATGGATGAAATTATTAGAATGAAGAAAGTGTATATTCATAGTTTTAGCCTGTCAGACGTCTGGGATAAAATTCAAACGTCTGTCTAATTTATATAAACAGACGTCCGATTCCTGTGTACATGTAAAATTAATTTGTTTAAAATAATGAAAACCTTGTAAAACTTTTATCTGCACTTTTGTGTAAAAAATACTCAAGGAGATTTTACAAACCATCTATCTATGACTATAACACACTATAATAACTTTTCTACCGCCAATATTCTTTTCTTCTACTGTTCGTCTTTAAGTTATGATATTATGAATTCTCGAAGCATTTACCTGCAAATAGATGGAATATATTGTATATGTATGATTGTATAGTTTTTGTCATTGAAACCATAGAATAGAGGTTCTAACATTCTCCACCTTTTTGATGATGAAAACTATACAATCATTTATCAAACAAGCATATAATAACTCCCCCTGAGTGTGATTCCTCCCTCTATATACATGTAATATGATAGTTTCCTCCCCCTATATACATGTAATATGATAGTTCTTCCCCTTTGGCATTATCGAAAAGAGATACACAAGATATAAGAAACACAAAGAACACATGGTTTTACATAGTCACAGACAATATCAAACATAGTCATACAAAAAAAAATTCTCAAGAAGTTTTATACACTTTATTGAATGAAAAGAGAAAATACCTTACTGATATTGGAAGTATCCCCAGAGATTAAAGTAATCTTCATCTTATTCACTCATTTTCCACTGTGACTGATCATGGTATTCCACATCTTCTCGAATAGAGAGACCCTGAAATGATGTGTAATGACTATAGTGCGAAGGGTCTTATGGATGCCACGATATATCTTCGCTTTCCTCAGTATCAACGGTTATTGGTGTTTTACTAGGATGAGATTGCGGTGCTAGTTCGCCTGAAGGCCCTGCACCTGAAGAAGGTCCTAGCTGAAACAACAGTGGTGGTGGTGGTGTCGGGGATAGAGAAAATGAAGACCGTGAAGAGGAACGAACCCTTACCTTTATCATGACTTTCCCTAAAGTGGAAACGACCTTTTCTAATGTTTTTTCTACTTTGTTCATTCTAGTAGAAAAAGATCGTTCTAGGTGAGAGATCTTTTTATCTAATGCCTTTTGGTTCAAGGAGAGGAGACGTTGGTTTTGAAGTGCGACATCTTGATAGTTCTCCCCTGGCCCAGCTGCAATTCTGGCTTCTTGAATTTATGAGTCAAAGTAATACTCTGTAGGTACTGAAGGTCCTGCAGATTGGGAAGGTCGAGTTGGAGTTTGTTGTTGTTGTTGTGGGTGTTGATACTGTGAGAAAGGTGCTATTCTTGGCAGAGTTTCAGGAAGATGCATCAAAGATAGAAATCAAATTCCACTATCTTTAACGTCAATTTCTTCATATTGGGAAAGATATGAAGGGATGCCAAATGATCGTAGAATTCTCATGATATATGAAGCATAAATGATGCTTCGACGTTGAGGCGTCCAAAAGCTTTTAATTTGCTCAAAAACATATTGTGCCCAGTTTACTTCAATATGACCAAATATAACATACATAGCTTTATGAACATCTTCATATACTTATTCATGACTACCTAATCTAGGGATAATTGTGTTGATAAGCATACGATTAAGTAGTCGAGCTTTTGGACGAAAACTTGATGTTTTTAATTTGCGCATATCATCTTCCAAAATAAGATGAGTAATAGCATCTCGTGGTGCATGTATTGTATCGGGAACATCTTGTAATCTAATTCCCGTGTAAGAACAACTAAGAATTTGTCCAAGCATTTCAATATTAAATTTTATTACTGTCCCATAAACACTTGTCCAAATCCAATTTTCATCGTCCGAAGGATTCCAAATTTTTAAAGAGCATAAATTGATAAGAAAAGGAAATACCGCTAATTGATCTACCTTTCCAACATTATCATCATAGTTGATTAGATGATAAATATTAGCATCTTCATTCAAATCTTCAATATCATAATGAATAAATCGACGAATTGGACAAAATGAACCAGAATGCAGAGGCTTTTTCTCCAAATCTTGCAATTTTTTCTTTCCATTCTCCTTCTCAACAATCCATTCATCCATGTGATGGTCAGTGACTAAGCCTTGAGTAGAAGGTTGAGATCTTTATCCTAGAGTAGCCTTCTTTAATTTAGCAATGAAAGTTTTGGGTTTTAAAGCCATTGGTTTGAGAATTGGACTGAGGAAATTGATTTGAGGTTTTAGGGTTTTGAAAATGGGAAATGGTGAAAATTGAGAGAAGGTGAAAAGATAATATATAGGTTGGTGAAAAGTTGTGGGCTCAGGCGAATGATATACGTCTAGAATTATGGGTCAGATGTTTGAATGGGGGTAAATTTTAAAACAAAAAGTGCGAACATGCATCTGGGAAGACTTCGAACGTTTGTGTTTAGGGAATAATTTTTCCAGAGAGAACTTACAAACGTTTGGACTTATTTTTCAGACGTTTGTGCTGAAGCATGTAAAATTCCAGAGAGCTTAAACAGACGTCTAGGTTATTTTTCAGACGTCTGTCCTGAAGCACGAATTTTTTCAGAGCCCTCGTTCAGACATATGGTTTTAAATTCAGGCATCTAAGCTAAAACGAAAATTTTCCAGTGACCTTAGACTGATGTCTGCCTCTATACTCAAACGTCTGGTTTTTATTGGTATTCTTTTTCTCCCTATTTCTGTTATATGTAAACAAAATTTATTCTCAAATATGATGAATATGACAAACAATTATTCTTGCATGAATATACATTCTTATTTTGTATAATATTAAACACCCCTTCTTTATGAAAGACTTCTTTAGTTTTCAACAGACGAGTTAGAAGAATGGTAGTTTTATTTTTCCCATGAGTTTGGTTCAATCATAGTTTGTTTGGAAGATGGCTTAAGAGGAGACCAGTATGGACGAACAGGACTATGTTTGGTGTTTGATGTCCCTTCTCCCCATAGGTTCTATGGGGTAACATTTCCATCTTTTCTCAGTGTTTCAATGAAGCGAGGTGACTTCTTATGAAGACAGTTCTTTGTTAGAGAGTGTCTGCATATTGTAAAGAGATATTTTTACAGAAAACGTGGATTCATGCTTTGTCCTTCTTGCTTGTAGTAAATTTCCTTTTGTACTCTGATCATTTCTTATTGGTAGTGACATATCTCATCTAGTTTCTTATGCACGAATGGTGATTCAAAGTTGATATTCTTCTTGGCCTTTTTGCTAAGAGGTGAATATCTTGTGCAATATGGCGTTCGAGCAGCGGGTGAAATGGATTTGTTTGATTGTGGGGTGACTTTTGAAGGGGAAGAAAAGGCACTATTGGATGATGGAGAGCTATATTCTATTGAAGAAAAGTCAGAGTTTCTCTCAGAAGACATGATTTTTGATTTTGAAGAGAGGACCTTTTTAAATAATATAATATATATGTGCGTTTGATCTCCTATATATATAAAGTAGTTGTTTAAAAATAGAAAGTATTTTTAAAGCAAAAAGTTTATAACCTCAAACTTGAAAATTTAGTTTGTGGTCGTATGATATATGACCATAGAAAAACTTTTAATTTATTTTAAAGAATCAAAGAAGTTCAGATAAAGAACATATACCTAGTTCTCTTTTAAGTTTTATGAAAGATGCTTCACATAAAGGTTTTGTAAACATACCTGCGATTTGGTTTCGGTATTAACAAATTCTAAAGAAATGATACCTTGTTCGATGTTATCTCTAAGAAAATGGTGTTGGACATCAATGTGTTTAGTCCGAGAATGATTTATAGGATTTTTAGACAGGTTTATGGCACTTGTATTATCGCAATATATAGGTGATCGAGTTATAGTTTTACCAAAATCTTGAAGGGTTTGCTACATGTATATAACTTATGCACAAGCCAGAGCTGTAGAAATGTATTCTACTTCACAGGTTGGAAGTGTACAAAATTCTGTTTTTTACTGAACCATGAAACTTGACCGATAAAGTGACAGGTGCCACTTGTACTTTTTCTATCGGTTTTGCAACCACCGAAATCTGCATCACTATATGATACAAGTTCGAAAGAGCTTCCTTTTGGATAGAAAAAACAATAATCCTTAGTGTTGTTTAAGTAGCGCAAAATACGTTTAACTGCTCGATAGTGTGAGTATTTTGGTTGTGCTTGAAATCTTGCACATAAAAATACAATCATCATGATATAGGGTTTACTAGCCGTTAAGTATAATAGTGATCCTATTAGACTTCGATATAATTATTGACCAAAATCTTTTCTGTTTTAATCTTTATCTAAATGGCTGCTGGTGCTCATGGGTGTTGGTTTACTAGATGTTTTTTCCATTCCAAAGCGTTTTAATAAGTTGTGAAAGTATTTTTCTTGATTTATAAAAATACCATTTTCTAACTGTTTAATCTGTAATCCTAAGAAAAAATTTAATTCTCCTGTATGGGGCATTTCCAATTCATTTTTCATGATATCTGCAAAATTGTTACATAAATTTTCATTTGTTGATCTAAATATTATGTCGTCCACATATATTTGAACAACCATAATATCATTATTATCTCTTTTTATAAACAAAGTTGTATCTATTTTTCCAATTTGAAATCCAGAAGTTATTAAATGAGTTTTTAGTCTATCATACCAAGCACGAGGTGCTTGTTTTAAACCATATAAAGCTTTCTTTAGTTTATAAACATGTTCAGGAATTTTTCATTTATGAACAACGGAAGCTGCTCGACATAAACCTTCTCTTTTATAAAACTGTAATGACTCGTATTTTTTATAATTAAAAATATTCAATTTAATACGATTTTGGAATATAATATTGTTAGAAATTAAAATTTATGATTTATAAATGAAAGAAAAAATTATTAGATTAAAATTTAATAATGTTGATTGAATGTAATTGACAACTATTTTTAATGAAATTTCAATCAATTGAAATAATTGTAAAGTTAATTGGGTAATAATAAAGGTAAATAAGGATTAAAATCAATGATGTATTTAATAGTGATATTTTATGTTATTTAGTTGGAATATATTTTAATATAGAATATGAAATCAATTTATTAGTACGTAAATTTATTAGCTGTTGTGTAAACAATAAACTTAGAAATGAGTTTGAATTACTAATGTATAACAATTCTTTTGTTTATCACCTTATTATTAATCCGTTTGAAATTAGTTGGAAATCAATGAAATTTAATTTAATTAAATATTACAGTAATATAATAAAAGATGTTAAACGTAGAGTGATGAGAATAATAAGATGGAAACTTATGTTAAATAAAATTCATAAGGTATTTGATGATTTAATAATAAGAATGTAAATCAAAATATAAAAAAATTTGTTGAAATTTAAATTATATTAAACTAGGATTTTATTACAGTTGTAATTAAATGTTAAAATTTATGTAATGTTTAAATATTGGAATTAACATGGAAAATTGTATATTAAAAGATATTTAAATTTCTAATTAATCAAGAATGATGAGAAAAACTTTTAATTTTAAATTTAAAAGCGATTAAATTGATTTTTAAATAGATTGTTTTAATTAACGTGTAAACTTAGTCCTTTTAGGCACTGTCTCAGATTTTGACAAAACCTATTTCATCGGATCTGTAACAGTGAATTGTTATAGGATTTCAAGTTCCGTAGTGATCGGACTTATCGTTTGATCATGCGAGCTCGAAACGCGTAGAAATCAATCAGTGGAATTTAAATTAATATAATTTGATTTTAAACGATAACTTCTGTATACAATGAAATTAGGATTTGAGATTAGTTCCATTGAGTTTAAAAATATTGGAAACCTATATTTCGATATATTGGATGACCTATTTTCGTTTCAGAAACGAAACGGGCTTTTCGAGTCTTTGTTATCGCTTCGACCCAATTCGATATGTTCCATCCATTCTTATCCATCTCTGTCTATATAAATAGATTTTTCCTGAAACCCTAGCAGTATTCTATTTTATTTCTGTATGTACTGTTATTTTCATCTGCTCCTTCTCAATGGCAAACAACCCAAACCTTAATTCCTAAATTCCAAATCAAATCGAAAATTCAAACTACTCAAAACCTATCGAATTATATATCATTGCGTAGCTCTCGACAAACGTAATCTACATCTGCAATTCGTTTTTTGATTGGAGGTTTGGTTTGTCCAGAATTTGATGAAACATTTTCGGCCATCTATTTTGGTGGTTGGTGATCGGAGGTGATGCCTCGTTCCAAGGGTGCTAACTTGTGGAGATTGTCATGGGAAGCTCATATGGGTAGTTCAATCGTCAAATCAACGGTCAGATCATCCACTAAAATTCAATCAGGGTTTTGAAATGGCAGCGGCGGCTGGGTTATTGGCGTCGATTGGTGGCGTTTGGGGGGTCGTGGGTGGTCGAGGAGTGTATAGCAGATGTAGGCGGTTCGTTTGGAGGTGGGTGGCGTGGCCATAACTAGCCGTAGCGGCGACGATGAGAGCTTGAAGGTAGCCACTGTCATGCATTGCGTGAGTTTCTGTTCGAGTTCATGGCTTAGGGTTGAGAAGATTGGCATATTTACTTATTTGCCCTATATTTTATTTTAATTTAAATTTGAAATCCAAGGCTTCTAAGATCGATAACTTTCCCATACGAGCTTGAATTTGTGCACGGTTTCTTCCATTGGGTTCGTATCAAAATTCCGAACAACATGGAACTATTTTAGTTGAATTCTGAGACAGTTCAAATTTGGGCGGTCTTTTGGATTTTAATTCGACTAAAAATCAAAGGTGAGTGTTCAAACCACTCACAAAATACTAAAATATTTTGATGTTCATTAAATTAAAATCATGAAGTGATTTAAATTTATTGATTGTTGTTTGATGGTTTAAAATTGACATTTATATTGAATTACATCGATGGTGTAATTTAATTTGACAGTTAAATTGAAATTGAAATTGACATTTAAATTGAAATTGGAATTTAATTTGCTAGTTAAACACCCAAGAATTTAAATCTAGTAATCTGCTATGATATGTGACTGTTTTGGATATTGATTGTGATGGATGCCTAATGATTGATATGTTAGATGTTTGGATGTTTGTTTATGCTGATCTATTCCTGTTATTCACCTAGATGTTTTATGCTGATTTATTCCTGTTATTCACCCTGGATGTTACGGGCAGCAAATAAATCTGAAATTTAATAAGTAAAGAAATAGGTTGAAATGATATATACCTATGACACCTGATTTAGATTGAAATGATATATATCCATCCTTGAAATTAAAATTAAAATTAACTGATCACTTAGCCATAGAATAGAAAATTATATACGGACACCGTTGGTCGATTTTAAATTATTTTCTAAAATTATAAAGTATGTTTTGATTTAACAAAATTCGATTTTAAAATTTAATTAAAGATTTTATTAAAAAATTAATATTTTAGTAAATATAAGTTTTAAAAATCTTGGTTTTAAGATTTTAACTTATAATTTTATTTAGTTTAAAATATATAATTTAAATAATGTAATATAATAAAAACACTTTAAAAATTTAATTTAATAAAATATTTAGTGTAGTTTTAAAGATTTATTTAAATTTAATTTAAAATAATAAATATAGACTTTTATAATAACTTTAATAGATAAAAGATTTTGTAAAAGATTTTAGAATTTTGTAAAAGGTTTTGTAAGGAATTTATAAAAGTTTTGTAAGGGATTTTATAAAAGATTGTTATAAAGTATTTTTATAAGGGGTTTATAAAGGAGTTTGTAAGGGTTTTAAAGGATTTTATAAAAGGTTTTATAAAAGAACTTGTATAAAGGGATTTGGAAACGTTTTAAAGGAATTTGCGTAGAGGTTTATGAAAAGGAGAAGAGTTGTAAACTGTTTTGTAATTTATAAATAGCTTTATAAATAGTTCTAAAGCATATAAATAGTTTATAAATGGTTTAAGAGAGATTGATAAATTATTTTCGAAATTGATTGAAAGAAATATTCCTCTGCATTTATGAATATATTTATACTTTTGGAATAAATATATGGATATCTTGATATGAAGGTATAAACTGTTTTCTGGATTTATTATTAAAAATGTTTTATAAAATGACCACGGTGTGAAATAAGCGTTTGGTTGTTAAAGAGATCGGGGTCGGATATTGTCATACTCTCTGCCAATTCTGAAACCACTTTAACAACTGTGCACGTGGTGGAGAATCCCGAACGAAGTAGAATGGTTTGGGAAATGCTACTGGTATGAGGTAAGAACGCAGCCCTGACCTTCGGGTCAGCTTGTTATGACTAAAACAGAAGCTATAACGGGCTAAGTGGGGTCGCTCCCCCGATTGAACATGCTTCCTCGATACCATATCTGTTACTTTGTGATTGATTGGTGGCCACCCTCGATTTGATTATGGGAGTCTGTCTCGAGGTGGGCAGTAGTAGCTGCTATGCGTTACCACCAGTCTGGGAGTGCAAAACGGTAGAATCTTACCTTGGGCATTGCCTCGTGTGCCTTGTCATATGCCTTATCGAACCCACTATGATTTTGGTTTGTGTTGTACCTATTGTTACCCGACTGTTTGGCCCGGTTACAAGAGGCTCGTCAAGCAAGCACATCTTTCGGCATATAAACTTCACTCGGCTTGGATGCCATTCGGCATAGACGTGTGGCTCGGCCTGAATGCCGTTCGGCATGGACGAGCGGCTCGGCCTGAATGCGTTAGGCATAGACGTATGGCTCGACCTGAATGCGTTAGACATAGACGTGTGGCTTGCCAGAATACCGTTCGGCATGGATGAGATGTTCGTCAAGAAAGTGCATCGTTCGGCATAGGCATGTGGTTCGGCCTGGATGCCGTTCGGCATAGGCATGTGGTTCGGCCTAGTCATTTTGGAACGGCTTGGATGCCGTTCAGCATTAAAGAGAAGATCAACATTCAACCCGGAGTGAGGGTGTAGTCGCTCGACATACCTCACTCAGTAAGCATCGCCCGGCAAGGTGACGTTCAGCATGTCTCGTTCGGCGCACATCGCTCGGTGCACTTCAGAGAAACTATTAGGCTATCGGGACTACAACAAAGTGAAGCGATCGACATGGTTTCACTTTGAATCAACCCACCATTTGCTTCGAGTACCTTGAGGTTTCACTTCGAGTCACTATTTCAACAACCAGATAATTCTCGACCGGCATTTCTCGCTCGGCATTCCTCGTTCGGCATCCCAGGCTCGGTGTGCAGGAGTCACCCACTATGGGCCGAAGTACTTTGTTTATGGTCTCATGGAGGAAGTCTAGCTTATCTTCGTCTATAAATAGAGGAGCGGGGACACGGTGAAAAGGAACCCTTTTTTGGGAACTCCGGGGAGACTCTGCCATTTTCAAGACTCACTTATTTTCTGTTCAAACTTGTATTCAAGTTGTTGGTGTACGGATTATATCTGTATTCAATTATTTGAAAAAGCAATAAAGATTAAACTCAAAGTGGACGTAGGCAGTTACGCCGAACCATTATAATTCCGGTGTTCTCATTTTTTGCATTTAGTTTTGCATACATTCCTCTATTTTATTTTTCTATCTTCATTAATCTCTCTACACAAATCTTTCTTTGGGTGTTAGTGACCAATTTTGGTGCTAACATTTTGGTGCGTTCACTGAGAACCCATTCTCAGGTTATTAGGATCTACTTTGTAGCCACTGGATTGAAGAAATCCCCCGAAGGAGATCCAAGTCATTCACAGGAAGTCCGTTGATTCTACTTAGAGTTTCTACCAATAACTCTACAATGGGAAGACCACGTACTAGATCAGCCTCCCACAACGCAGATGTCAACGAGACTGCTAGTGTCTAACAAGTAGGACCCAACAATCAACAGGTTAATCTGGGCGCAGGGACTGTCACTACCCAAAACCCAATGGAAGCTATCACTAGGACAGAGTTCAACGTGCTGATGAGAGAACTCATGGAAAGCAGGAGACAACTTAGCAAACAGATCCAAGCCAACGCCAACCTTATGACTCAGCTTGCTCAACAATAGCATCAGAATGCTGGAGGAAGCCTCGCTCCTTACTCCTCATCCGACAGCTCTGCTTCATCTGATGAACCACCCAGGCGTAGGCGCCGTAGAACTGAAACAACGCAAACAGGTGCAGTGCACCAAGAAAATCTTGCCCAAGCTGAAACTGTGAACTTAGGATTTGGAGCACAAGTGGAAGCTGGACAGCCGGCTCATCAAGGTCCTAATCATGCTGATCCTCAGGATACACGCTTGGTAGATCGCCAATAGAGGAGACACCAACCAGAATGGTCTCGCAGGACGGACACCAATCTGCCATCTTCCATACAAACCCCAGACCTATCAGCTATGGTCAGACAGCTGATGAGAGAGAATCAAAGCTTTTCAAATGATGATTGGGGGATATCCAGGAGTCATAGTCCATTCACAGATGCTATCTTACAGGCTGAGTACCCCAGGAAGTTTAACATGCCGGCTATTCCGGCCTATGAAGGAAAGACTGATCCCCGACAGCGTGTGATGAGATATGAATGGATGATGGACTCAGCTAGAGCAAACGATGCAACTTAGTGTAGATGCTTCCCAATAACTTTATCTGGAATCGCTACCATGTGGTTCACCCGACTTCCTCCGCGGACTATCTCCAACTTTGATGAGTTAGCGATAAAATTTATGGAACACTTTAGGATTCATGCCACCCGTCCCAAGGACGTGATGTCCTTATCCAGTGTGATTCAGGCTCCAAGGGAGTTTTTAAAAGAGTATTTACAAAGATTCCACGTTGCCGCAACTGAAGTTAGCAACCCCAACGACCATGCTATTTTAATGGCCGTGATGCGAGGAGTAAATCCAGATTCAGAGTTTGGAGATTGGCTGGGGAGAAAGCCTCCGACTACGCTGGAACGTTTTTATTCAAAGGCACACCAATTTATAAGAAGGGAGGAAGCTAGGTGGACGAGGTGTGACAATGCACCCGTACCTGGCAAGGAGACAGTGCAGAGAAACATTGCTGTAAAACAATCCGGTGACAACTCTAGAAAAGTACAAGTCAATGTCCAAAACAAGCCTAAACAATCTAAAGGATCTGGTGGGGGAAATCTCGGAAAGAAAAGGGAGGCTGGAAAGTGGAAACCAAGGATCCCAACTTACAACGAATACACTCCTCTGAACGCATCTCTGGAGAATATTTACCTGTCGACTTGTAATACTTTCCAATATCGAAAGCCACGACCAAAAGAGTCCACCGAGGAGCAAAATCGGACTGGGAAGTATTGCAGCTTCCATGAAACTTATGGGCACAATACTGAGGAGTGTAGGCACCTCCACGACGCTATAGAGAAGTTGATTCGACAGAAGAAGTTGCAGGAATTTGTCAAGAATCCACCGGAGGGTGGACAAGGAGCATTAGACCCCGGTCGCGGGCAAGCTCCACGCCATCCCGAGGAACCAGCTCGGATTGTAGGAAGACTAATCATAAACACGATAGTCGGAGGGCCTCACCCAACAGACAAGAGTTGGCAAGAGATGGAACGTTATGCTAGTTCCCTAAAGCATGAAGATTTCGAATGTTGTTCAAACACGGAAGATAGTACCCCAGCTAAACAACATCGAATGATGACAGATGATATAGTGTTTGGAAGTAGAGATGATGATCAGGTAGAGGCACCTACTATTGACCGTAGGTCATCTCAGCCACTATCGGGCCAGCGTTTGTGAGAAGAATACGGATTGACTGTGGAAGTTCTGTTAATATCATCTTCAAAAAGGCATATGATCAGATGAAGATGGAGACAAAGGACCTAAAACCATTTAAAGCCTGTATTCATGGCTTTAATGGTGCGGCTACCTATGCGGTGGGCTTTGTTGAATTGCCAGTTGAACTTGGGGAAGGTGAACGTAGGAGAGTGCTGATCCTGCCGTTCGTTGTTTTGGATGTCGATTCTCCGTATAATGTGTTTCTGGGTCGACCGGCCTTGGCAGAGTTTAGGGCAGCTTTGGCCCCGTGGAGCTTAACCTTGAAGTTTCCAACTGATAAAGGAGTTGGTGTTGTGCATGGCGATCATGCAACTGGTCATGCGTGTTATGTGTCTGAGCTGAGGGAGGCCTAGCGAAGAGAGAAAGGAAAGGTTGTGGACGACTCCGTCCGCATCCGAGCCACTGAAGATGGAAAAGTAATGCCCGAGCCTTGGCTTGGGCAACATGATCGGATCTATAGAGACATAGATCCAAGAGATGACGATGAGGAACCCAAGGAGGCAAAAGCAGCACCGGCTGAACTGACAATTGACATTCCAGTCAGCCTTGATGATCCATCGTGAGTACTTACGATTAGATCACAACTTGACCCCTCGATGATCGAGGATCTTACTGATTTCCTCCAAGCAAATCTGTATGTTTTCGCTTGGACACATTCTGATATGTGCGGGATTTCTCCCGCCATTGCGAGTCATATGTTGAACATAGACCCAAAATACGTGCCAATAAAGCAAAAAAGGAGAGGGATGGACCCAGAAAGGTCCGCCGCTCTCAGAGAGGAGGTGGACAAACTCAAAGCCAATGGGTTCGTCCGCGACGCCCTCTACCCTGAATGGGTATCTAACCCCGTGCTAGTGAGAAAAGCGAATGGGAAATGGAGGACCTATGTTGATTACTCAGACTTGAACAAGGCTTGCCCTAAGGATAGTTTCCCTTTACGCAGAATTGACCAGCTGGTCGATTCAACCGTCGGGCATGAGTTATTGTCGTTTATGGACGCGTACTCGGGATACAATCAAATCCCAATGCACATTCTAGATCAGGAGCACACTAGCTTTGTTATGGACGTCGGACTGTATTGTTATGTGGTAATGCCTTTTGGGCTGAAGAACGCAGGAGCAACTTATCAGCGCTTGGTGAATCGGATGTTTAAAGACCAAATCGGTAGAACAATGGAAGTCTATGTGGATGACATGCTTGTGAAATCACGACAGTCAAACGACCACATTCGAGACTTGGCGGAAATGTTTGACATACTCAAATATTATGGAATGAAAATTAACCCACTAAAGCGTTCCTTTGGTGTCACATCGGGAAAGTTTTTGGGTTTTATTGTCAATGCACGAGGAATTGAAGCTAACCCAGAAAAGATTCAGGCTATTCGAGACATTCAAGTGCCCAGAACTGTAAAGCAAGTACAAAGCCTGAACGGAAAAGTGGCCGCGCTGAGTCGATTCATATCCAGAGCGACCAAAAAGTGCATTCCTTTCTTTGATATAATAAAGAAAGGGAAGATAAATTTTGAATGGACGCCCAACTGCGAGGATGCATTCCAAGCTCTGGTAAGACATTTGGAAAGTCCCTCGGTGCTGTCGAAGCCTATAGACCACGAAGTGTTGTATGTATACTTGGTCGTATCTCAACATGCCATCAGTACGGCTTTGGTTCGTGAGGAGGACCGAGTTCAAAAGCCGGTGTACTATGTCAGTAAACGTTTAACGGGGGCAGAAAGAAATTATCCTAAAATCGAAAAGCTGGCCTACTACTTGGTGATTGCATCACGCAAGCTTCGTCCATACTTCCAGGCACACCCGATCAGTGTTTACACCGTTCAACCTCTACGACAGGTGCTCCAGCGACCAAAAACCTCTGGAAGGTTGCTAAAGTAGAACATCGAGTTAAGTCAATTCGATATCACTTACCTGCTGCGGAGGGCTATTCAAGGACAGGCGTTAGCTGACTTTATTGTAGAATTAACAATACCTGTCGAGCAAAGTAATGAAGAAGTTATTCCCCCCATTCGATGGAAGTTATACACTGATGGGGCGTCAAATGACCGTTGTTCCGGAGCCGGTGTTATTCTTGTGACTCCCGAAAACCGATCGATTTGTTATGCTTTGAAGCTTGATTTCCCAGCTACGAATAACAAAGCAGAGTATGAAGCATTGCTCGCTGGCTTAAAACTTGTCAGGGAGCTTGGAATAAAAACGATTGAAATCTTTTGTGACTCTCAATTGGTGGTGTACCAAGTGCGGGGAGATTATCAAGCAAAGGGGCAAAGGCTTGCTCCATACCTCGCTCAGGTTCAAGAACTTTTGGCAGACCTTGAATATTATGATATTTCACATGTCCTGCGTGAACAAAACAGGAAAGCTGATTCATTAGCAAAATTCGCAAGTACTGGCGATGCACAATAGATGGGCTTGGTTCCTGTTGAAGTTTTGCAATTTCCAAGTATAAACGAGATGGAAATAGACTTTCTACTAGAAGCAAAAATTGAAAAGGAATCATGGATAACCCCATTCAAGCAGTACCTGTTACACGGAGCTTTGCCTGAAAAGAAGAACGAAAGACGACAAGTCATTCGCAAAGCCTCAAGATATGTGATGCAGGACGGAATAATGTATCGAAAGGGGTTCTCGGTTCCATTACTTCGTTGCATCGCCCACGACGAGATAAAATGGGTCTTGAAAGAAGTTCATGAGGGCAAATGTAGCGACCATACTGGGGGGCGGACACTGGAAAAAAAGATCCTCCGCTATGGATACTATTGGCCCACTGTAAATCGAGATGCTGCAGACTACGTAAGAAAATGTGACAAATGTCAAAAGTTTGCAAAAATCCCGAGAGATCCACCAGCGGAACTCACACAAATGGTTAGTCCTTGGCCATTTGCGATTTGGGGGATCGATATAATCGGTTCCTTACCAATTTCCAGAGGTGGCGCAAAATATGCAATTGTTGCAGTTGATTACTTTACCAAGTGGGCAGAAGTAGAGCCTCTAGCCACGATCACCACCAAAAAAGTAATTAATTTCATTGTACGAAACATCATATGCCATTTTGGCCTCCTACGAACTATCATCATGGACAACGGAACTCAATTTGAAAGTAGGGAGTTCAAAGAATTTTGCCAAAAATATCACATTGAGAAAAGTTTTTCGGCGGTCGATCACCCTAAAGCGAATGGACAAGTGGAAGCCGTAAATAAAATAATCAAGTCAATATTAAAAAAGCGTTTGGAGAAGGCTAGAGGCAAGTGGGTGGATATGCTTCCGACAGCGCTCTGGGCTTACAGAACCACCACAAGTCCGCGACTGGCCATACTCCATTCACCTTGGCTTACGACACTGAAGCTGTGATACCCGTGGAACTTGAAGTTCCTTCTCATCGGGTAACTTATTACAACCCCAAGACGAATCAAAATCTCCTATTGGAATCACTGGACTTTGTTGACGAAAAACTTAATGAAGCTGATTTAAGAGCGGCTGCACATAGGCATCGAGTTGCTCGATATTATAATGAAAAGGTTCGACCGAGAATTTTCAACGTGGGTGACCTCGTTTTGAAGCGAGTCTTTCCGATCCCATCACATCTGAATCCCACATGGGAAGGCCCGTATGTCATCGAACAGAGGCTTGGAGAAGGAACTTTCAAGCTAGCGACCATAGATGGCGTTACACTTCCTCGCGCATGGAATAGCGAGCATTTGCGTCGTTATTATACCTAGTCTATTTCTTTTTGCTTTTTAGTTGCATTTATTTCCGGTGTATGTTCATTTCGCTGTTTTTAGTTTTTGGCATGTAATAAGACAATTCGGTTTGTTTCCATTTGTTATGATCAATAAAGGCTTGAAGCCGTCTTTTCCATAAACTATTGATGTTTTCGTATGTTACAATTCTGTAACAAAAATTAAATTACATTATTCTGTCTGGCGTATGAACACACACTCAAATTGAAAAATCTCTAAGTCCCCAAAGTGCGGACTAGAGTACTCTGAGTCCCCAGAGTGCAGACTAGAGTATAAACGACTTGGAAAAAATCTCTACGTCCCCAGAGTGTGGACTAGAGTACTCTAAGTCCCCAAAGTGCGGACTAGAGTATAAACGACTTGAAAAAATCTCTAAGTCCCCAAAGTGCGGACTAGAGTACTCTGAGTCCCCAAAGTGCGAACTAGAGTATAAACGACTTGAAAAAATCTCTAAGTCCCTAGAGTGCGGACTAGAGTACTCTAAGTCCCTAAAGTGTGGACTAGAGTATAAACGACTTAAAAAAATCTCTAAGTTCCCAGAGTGCGGACTACAGTACTCTGAGTCCCTAGAATGAGGACTGAAGTATAAACGACTTGAAAAAATCTCTAAGTACCCAGAGTGAGGACTAGAGTACTCTGAGTCCCCAGAGTGCGGACTAAAGTATAAACGACTTGAAAAAATCTCTAAGTCCCCATAGTGCGGACTAAAATTGAAGCAATTCAGAAAACTCCGAGTCACGTGGAAGTGAGCAAGTACTTGCCTGATCCACATAACTTTAGATTTCAAACACAAGATGGATGGTGAAGCTAATCATCGAACATCATCAGAAAAACAAAAAATTTATTCACTAATCCCAAAACAGAGTTCAACTACAATTCCTCCTAAACTCGGAACTAAAAGTCTATTAACATCGACTACGAAAATAAATAGAAATAATTACATGATCCGAGCTTATTCACGTTAAACGAAGCATGATGGTTACTTCTTCGACTTCTTCTCCTTCTTCGGTTTCTCTGAAGACTCCTCCCCCACACGTTTTTTCTTGGACATTTTGCTCACTAGAGAAGGGGTGTCAAAGGAAGGAGGAGGAACTTCTAACAACCTGGTCCCACCTGGAAGAATAACTTTTAAAGGCCTATTCAGTGGGTCATCGAGTTCTACCACCTGAGACTCAGCCTTAATCTTGGTTTTCTTTTTCCCCTCTTCGATGATCTGTTCCTCCATGCTCAACTTTGAAGTATGTTTGGAGGCGCCTGTAATTTCAACTTCATAATGTTCTTCTAAAGGAGAAGGGTTTTCAGACTTGTCTTCATCGAGCGCCTCGATCATTTGAGTGCCAAGTCCACGAGTCTCTTCGGTCTGAATAGCCTCTCCCATTTTCTCCTCTCTCTCCGTAGTGACATCGCTCCTTGGAGTAGGTTCGGGATCAGGATGACCTACACGAATTCATAAGAAACAAATGTTAGAATACATTTATCACTCGCTGAAAACGAGAACCCTTTGAACATTGGAGGAAAAGTTATGTAACAGTCTCTGGTTGACTCTCAACTGTTCGGGGAGTTTCGCCTTCTGGAATAGGAGATAGAACGTGAATATTAAGTCCAGGGTCTTCTGGATTGTAGCCAATTTGTTGCTCGAAAGGGTCAAGTGTTGGACGACATGACGGCTGAGCAGGGGGAGGAATCGGAGACTCGGTTCTGGACGGAGCGGCAATGGCATCTTTTCCTTTTGATAAGGGGAGTCTCTGCTGTAAAGAGCCTTTGCCGCAGACAAGTCCGAAGGTTCATTCCCCGAAGAAATTCTTTCGCTAAAGCTTATTCGTCAATCTCTTCCATTCCCAACTCAACCTTTTTGATTTTGATTAAAGTGTCCTATGCTTCGGCCAAAGATTCGAGATAACCCTCGCCAAGAAATGTTAAGTCGCGATGCATGAGAACTCGAGCATTATATTCGGCTATGAGCGGATCAAACATACACTTGATTTCCTCCCTACTAGCCTCAGTAGCCACCTCAAGGTGAGAATCAATTCCTGAGAGCGCTATTCTTTTACCCTCCTTGCGGGCTTCATCCTTCAGCGCTTCGACTTTGGAGAGTTCTTCATCAAGCTTTGTTTTTAGGAGTCGTGTAGAGACAATTTCGTCGCAATATCGTTGCGACTCCTCCCGAGCAGCAATCTTTTCTTCCTTCTCTTTGAGAAGTAGCTCTTCCAACTCTTTGACTCGTTGAGCGAACGCATCTCTCTCCTTTTGAACGGAGTCTTTCTCTAAAACTAGAGCGCCACAACGTTGGACAGCTTCATCGATCTCCTTTTTGTGTGTGGCCTCCAAGCGACTTACTCCTCAGCAGTATCTTTAGTGTTCTTCTTGGCAGCCTCAAATTTAGATTTATACGTGGAAAGATCTTTATCTTGGGCTCTAATGATGTCTTTGTCATGAATGGCCTCAAGCTTCAGACGATCGATTTCATGTTTACGTTCCATAGAAACTTTAGAAACTTTTTCTACCAAGTGAACGAATGCGTCGTGTTGGACGTAAACATCATTGTTGCAAGCAGTAGCACTCTGTTTGACATGCCCCGTAATAGGATGGATGGCTGGAAGAAATTTTAGTCCGTCAAAGCATATTTTTGGGAATGTGGCTTTAAGCTCGGTTAGTTTCTCCGCTATCGAAGAATCAGGTGCATGAGTAGAGGAAGTTTGTTTAGTCGAAACCACGGACTTCTTGTGAACCTCCCGAGATTGCCTAGTACTTGAGGAACCCAAGTATTGGTCACGAGGAGTTTTTGATTGTGATCCCCTCTGACCTGATTTCTCCCTGCCTTGTTCTGGTAGAGGAGGAGGATCATTGGAGTACGATGAGTGGCTGTGAATTTTCCTTCGAGAAGGTGAATCTTGGGGGCGATAATCTCTATCACTATCATCATCTTTATCTCTGTGTTTTCCATATCCAGAGTCTCGGCTGGAAGGATGGAAAATAAAAGAGCCGCGAATGCGGTCGAATCCATGTGAGCGTCCCATATCACATGCGCAGAAGTTAAGTGATGACAAGTTAGCAAACATGACATGATGGATGAAGTTTAAGTGCAAGGTGAAGTGTGAGTATTCGTGTGTGTCCTAGTGTTTCCCTCCGACGGACCAGTTTCTTTAGCTTTACTTATTGGAGTTTTTTCTCCTTGGCGATGGGCTTGAATGCCTTCACTGCCTCTCGCCGGCGAATGAAGTTTTATGGCTTCCAGGTCGTCGAAACCGTAGTTGAGCAAATCATCAGGAATTGTAAGGTCAGACAAGCCTTTCAATGATCTCTCTAAGTGTTGTGGAGACAACTCTTTCTCCATCGGAGTAATTGTCACTTTCGAAGTTTCGCCCACTACCTTCTTCCGCAACTTGTAAGCTAGTTTCTTTTTTCCTTTTGAAGGGGGAGGTGGTTCATCAGTGCTATGTGCTTCAAGTGCTGGTTCCGGAGCAGGACTTACACCTTCACCCGGAGCTTCAGCCTCCTTTATTTCACCTTCCTCGGATACATCGGGAGTCTCTCTTGTCGAAGGCACCGAAAGCCCAGCTTGCCTTTTGCCTTTATCCAAGGCAGGTCCGGTTGTGGTGGCACTGTGAGGAAGACTTATCCGGTGAACTTCCGCCAACAATCCAAATCTTGAAAGCGATTCATTGGAAATGAGGAATTTGATGTCCCGGTCTCCCGCGGGAACAGCTCGAATAGCTTCGACGGCCTCAGAGTACCCGGAACCTTCGGGACGTGAGCTAATACCTGTAAAAATCGAAAAAAGGTTTAAAAAGAATGCACTTCCTGCCACGTACAACTATTGATCTAGAAAAGGAACTTAATCCCTTCCAACCATCTCCTCGCAAAGCCGGGGGCAGTGCACATAAAACCATTCCTGCTTGTATATGGCAAATTTGCTCCATGCCCCTGTTAAGATTTGGCACTTGGAGTCTGGCTCAAGGAATATTAAGGATGGGCTATCGGACCATCTCTTGAAACGATAGATATATCGGATATCCCTGGGTGTGGGTAGTCTGAACAAAACACTCATGAAAAGAATACACATGCTGTAGAGGAATGCATGACTATTGGGATGTAATTGTGCTGGGGCGATCTCCATATATTGCAGCACATCACGAAGGAAGGAGCTGAAAGGTGGCACACTACCAACCCAACACATGAATTTGTTGCAGGCCGTATACCCAGCTGGGGGCAGGTGGGAACGATCTTGTCCCGATGGAACCAGCACATCATCAAAATGGATTCCGTGGATTGAGCATAGTCGACGAAGAGCGTTTTCGTTGATTCTCAAAGCTTGAGAATCGATCGGATTGTCGAGGATAATGGCTGCATCTATGGCATCAGGAGCTAAGTCAACAGTCGCAGTCATTGGACCCGGGATATTTTGTGCAGAAGTCGTCGATGGATTCGAAGTTTCCACTACTTCCTGTCGAGAACTTGGCCCGAGTTTATCTGAAACTGTGGTGGAGCTTGACTTTCTAGACATCTTCAATGAATGTTGAATTTGATTAAACACCGTTTGAACTATACTTGAAAGACAATTGATATTAGTTATAACGACAAAAGTGCTTCCCCCGTGTGGGGTGTGAACTAGTGTGATGGTTCATATAAAGAATATAAGTAAATTAGGGTTCTGAAAAGTAAAGTGCAGCACGACGAGCTTTAAGTTGCCCTCTTTACAGAATTTTAAGTTCACGTTTATTATAGTTTCAATCGTGAAGTTATCAGTCCAAATCAGTTCGATATGCTTGTTTGCTTAAGTTCTTGTCCTTGTTGATATTCCTATGATTAGGCATAGGATATAAGTGGATTTGACATGTGTTGTGTTCAAGGTGGAATGATTTTGACTGTCATTGCCTACTTCAAGGCTTAATGCCGAGCGACTCTCAAAGTATACAACCGAATGACCCCCTAAACCAGAGAAGCCAACCCACTCACTCTCCCTCACTTCCTATCTCTCTAACAACCGAACGACCCTCTAAACCAGAGAAGCCGACCCACTCACTCTCACTCACTTCCTATCTCTCTAACAACCGAACGACGCTCTGGACCGGACACACCGACCCACTCACTCACCTTTACCTCACTTCCTCAGATCGCATCAACACTATCTTTCCCTAAACCTTATAACATCCCATTCCACTACCTCCTTAGCATTACTCACACGAGGGGATGACCGAGCGACAGACATTCACCCAAAACGCTAATACCGACTCGCTCGTCCTCTCTCCTCTCTCGTTCCCTGATTACCGAGTAGCTTCAATCACACACTTAGCCCTATCTCACAAACCTAGCGACCACTCTCCCTCACTCAGTGGCTTGACAAAAAAACCTATGTCCAATTCTACCTCCACCGTCTACAACATTTTCTGCTGAGAAATACTCGCGAACTCGAGCCTCATGCAGAATCCCTAATTCGGAAAAGTCGGTTGGATGAAGAATTCGTACCTAAGAGAACGAATCGAATCTTGGGGGGCAGTTGGATTTAGGATTGAAGTTCATTTAGATTTGTTATCGAGGGAGTTGAGGAGAAAATTTACTGGTCTCAAGATGAAGGAGGAAGATCGAAGAGGTAGCTGAAGTTTGGAGGAAGATAGGTTGTGAGATCCTGTAGAGCTGAAGCGAAAGTAAAGAGAAAAAAGGGGAGAAGTGTTGGCTTTTATATATGAAGAAGGGTAGGTGAACATGCATTCACCAGTGGCCCGGTCAAGACTCAGTGGGTCGGTAAGCAATTGTGGCGAGTGGTTCAGTATCTATATGCCGAACGACCCCTTGCTTATGTATAAAAGAAAGAAGGGGAGAGAATAGACTTGGGACTGTACAAAGGACTGCCGTGTTTTGACCTTCATTGAACACATTCAACTTTTGATAGTAGGAATTGGATATTGACTCAAAGCGTGTCGTGTTGGCTCACACGGCACACTTTGGGGGGCAAATGTTACCCGGCTGTTTTGCCCGGTTACGAGAGGCTCGTCAAGCAAGCACATCTTTCGGCATTAAACTTCACTCGGCTTGGATGCCGTTCGACATAGACGTGCGGCTCGGCCTGAATGCCGTTCGGCATGGACGAGCGACTCGGCCTGAATGTCATTCGGCATGGACGAGCGGCTCGGCCTGAATGTGTTAGGCATAGACGTGTGGCTCGGCCTGAATGCCGTTCAGCATGGACGAGAGGTTCGTCAAGAAAGTGCATCGTTCGGCATAGGCATGTGGTTCGGCCTGGTCATTTTGGATCGGCTTGGATGTCGTTCGGCTTTAAAGAGAAGATCAACATTCAACCTGGAGTGAGGGTGTAGTCGCTTGGCATACCTCACTCAGTAAGCATCGCCCGGCAAGGTGATGTTCAGCATGTCTCGTTCGGCGCACATCGCTTGGTGCACTCCAGAGAAACTGTTAGGCTATCGGGACTACAGCAAAGTGAAGCGATCGACATGGTTTCACTTCGAATCAACCCACCATTTGCTTCGAGTACCTTGAGGTTTCACTTTGAGTCACTATTTCAACGACTAGATAATTCTCGACCGGCATTCCTCGCTCGGCATTCCTCATTCGGCATCCCAGGCTCGGTGTGTAGGAGTCACCCACTATGGGCCGAAGTACTTTGTTTATGGGCTCATGGAGGAAGTCCAGCCTATCTTCGTCTAGAAATAGAGGAGCGGGGGCACAGTGAAAAGGGACCTTTTTTGGGAACTGCGGGGAGACTCTGCCATTTTCAAGACTTACTTATTTTCTGTTCAAACTTGTATTCAACTCATTGGTGTACGGATTGTATCTATATTCAATTATTTGAAAAAGCAATAAAGATTAAACTCAAAGTGGACGTAGGCAGTTACGCCAAACCACTGTAATTCCGGTGTTCTCGTTTTTTGCATTTAGTTTTGCATACATTCCTCTATTTTAATTTTCTATCTTCATAATCTCTCTACACAAATCTTTCTTTGGATGTTAGTGACCAATTTTTGTGCTAACACCTATGGAGTGCTCCCTGATAGCCCACCAGTTTACGGTGGAGTTTACAGTACTATATAGGCTACGATGCTTATATAAAATGTGTTAAGGTGGATTTGGGTGACACCTTAATGCTATTTTTAATATTATACTTTACTGATAGACACTACATATATAGCGTTTACTACTACATATAGATAGTTTGACAGATCCTTAAGTTATTGTACTCACGTTATACACCGGATAGGAGATGAAAACCCCGTAACATCTTTGATGCCATTATAGTCGTTTTCCACGTGATATTGATTTGACTTACATGAGAATATTTTAGTTCCGACTCGAGTGTTTTGTCTTTTCATTAAGCTCAGGTTAGCCTGAGCATTTCAGTGTTGAAGACTTTATTTGTGGAGGACGAAGATGGATTTTGGTTTATTATATTATTAGTAATTTTCCGCTGCATCATTATTGGTATGTAGTTGTTTGTACTCTGATTGTTGTAAAAAAATTATGTAATCAAATGTATATTATAAACAGCTTCATGAACTGTTATTTGATTATTATATTTTGTCATTCTGCTGCGAGATTTTATGTTTTGTTTTTCCTTCTTTTCTCTTATTTTTCTTATTTACCCCATTGACAATCCTCCCTTTTGAATGGTTTGAGTTATACATGTGTGGTTTATTGTCGATTTAAACCATCCAGAAAGGTGGGTCATCAAAGTTGGTATCAGAGCTTTGGTTTATAGATACCTTAGTCAGTTTGGGGTTAACTCATTAGAGATAGGATCAGTAATACTCTAGAATGAGTCTGAGTGTATATATTTGAGAGAGCGTATTTGTTAGTGCTATAAAAAATGTTTTTATATTGTGTTAATTTGTTCTGTTTAGTATGTATAAATTCTGGTCGGAACATAAGATGCTATGACATCGATAGGGATTTCTAAGCACTTAATAGGGCAGAACGACATAATATTGTTTTTGAAAAATAGGTAAATGAAATAATTTTACCTAGCATTATATTTTGTATAGAAAAGAATAACTTTTATAAATGGATATAGTTGTATGTGATATGATTGTTTATTAGGAAGTGAAATTTTATAAATATTGATTACAAAATAGGATTTACAAATAAAATGAATTTAATTGGGAATTGAGAACTTAAATGCTGGTGTTTGAATTTGGTTTTCAAAAATTTTAGAAAAAAATAATATTAGTACTTTTTGGAAGTATTTTTGGATACAAAAAGATTTGAAAGAAGTGTTTTAAAAGGATATTAAAATGAAATAAGTTCTGTACTCCCCTCTTCTGTCGCTGGAAAATAATTTCGGTGATGATCGCGACATCATCGACGTTCATTTTCGAGTTTCAAAGTGGGGGAGGCCACTTAGTAGCTTTCCTACGCATTTGGGTCGATAAATAGATTTTGGTTTAAAATTTCTAAATATGATTTGATATTATTTCAAAATGATTTGAAATGAACCCGGTATTTGGTTCTTAAGTTCCTGTTAAATTAATGATTTTCAGTTGTAGAAATAAAATGAAATTTTAAATAGTTGGAAACTTCTAAAATGAGAAATAATAAATTAGAAGTTAAGTGTTTAAATGAATATGAGAAGTTAAATTTTAATAGTTGTAAATTATTGAACCTTTTTGTTGACTAAAAAGAATAAGATAAATTTGTATAACATTCAATTCAATTCTAAAAAAAATATAAAACTTACTAGATACATTTAAAAAGTTGTAATGTTAATATGAATATGTAATAGAATTTTATACAAGTAAAACTTAAGTAATGGAGTTATGTCTATAAATAAGAATTATGATGCACAAGAAATGATGCACAAGAAATATTTTAGACATAAGTTAATGTTTGAAATGCTTAATAATTAAATTGAATAGTAAAAAGTGAATACTATTTAAGCAAATGATTATAAACTCAAGAAAATGTTGAAATGATTCATTAATGAATATTAATAAGTAATGGAAATCAAGGTTATAAGTAAATAATAAAGGTGAATTAAACTGTATGAAATGTATGTAATACTTTAATAATGGATTCATTGATGATTTTAATAGTAAATGGAAAAAAATTTGTAAGTAAATGAATGTAAATTAACAGAAGATAATCCTATATGAATGAATGAAAATTAAAATAAATGAACAGTAAATGATGTGAAAGGAAACCAATAGAATAAACTCAAAATAATTTTTAAATCCTTTGTTGTTTTGGCTTATGGGATGCTTGGGAAATGACACTTCAAATTGTTTAAGGTTGTATGAATAATCTATTAAGTAATTATCTAAGGCTGTTGAGCGTAAGGTACACTTGGCAGTTTATTTATCACCCTTGTATGCAAAGTGTCTGAACCTGAACAAAACATTTGTTTTGATTGTTATGGATGTGTGATGGATTCTTTGATTTCATATAACAGTTGTACTGTTTTGTTTGCGTATGACTATTGTTATGTTGTATTGTTTGTATTATTAATCGAAACAACTAATATATTACTCTTTTACATAGTTTTAACTCTTTTGGATTATGTAAGTGAGATAAAGGTTTATGGAAGAATAGCTATTGCTTTTGGTTTCATAAATAAAGCTGTTTGCCCGACAAATAGGTACGATTTCGGATTACAGTTTTTGGAACGATATTTTATTGTTTTTCCCATGGTTTGGGATGTTTTATTATTGAAATATAATATATATATATATATTGTAATTATTGATATTATTATTTTTCGGACCTATCCGCGCAAAGGAGACTCTACCGAAATTTTTCATAAATTTAGGACTTAAAATTATTGTGTGCAAATGTGGTTATTTTCAAAGTTCTACTAAGCTTAATGGTGTAAGTATGATACTTTGGGTTTTTTTACTAAAAAACATTTCATAACAGGTAATTTTGGTTAAAGGACGTAATGTGACACGGTTCAAAACATAACAACAGTAGCTACAGCTTCTGCCCAAAAATTATTTGGTAGACTACTACTGTTAAGCATAGTTCGTGCACATTCTTGAAGTGTACGATTTTTTCTTTCTATAATACCATTTTGTTGTAGTGTTCGGGGAAATGAAAAATTATGTGTAATTCTCTTTTTGTTACAAAATGTTTCAAAAACCTTGTTTTCGAATTCACCTCCGTGATCACTTCTTATACTTTTTATTTTAAGATTCATTAAGTTTTTAATTCTTTTAGAAATTTTTTTAAACATCTCAAACATATCACTCTTATGTTTTAAAACAGTGTCCATGTATATCTTGAAAAATCATCTACAATAACAAATACATACTTGTTATGATTTATTGAACGTACTTGAGTAGGTCCAAATAAATCAAGATGTAATAATTCTAAAGGTTGTTTGGTAGATATTTCCTTTTTAGAATTAAAAGAACTCTTTTTTAATTTTCCATATTGACATGCATCACATAAATTTTTAACTTTATAGTTTATTTTAGTAAGATCTCTAACCAAATCGTGTTTAGCCAATTTGTTTATAAACCTAAAGTTTATGTGACACAACCATTTGTGTCGTATCCATGGATCATTAAAATCTACGGATATGCATAAATCGCTAGAGTTATTAATCTTCATATTTAAGACATAGATGTTTCTTTTTCTTAAACCTTCAAAGACTAGGTTTTTATTTTGATCAAATATGTTGCATTTATTCTTTTCAAAATCAATTTTGAATCCTTTATCACAAAGTTGACTAATGCTTAATAGGTTATGTTTTAGATTTTCAACTAAAAGAACATTAGTAATAACAGGTGAAGTGGACATACCAATATTGATGACATCTTCAATTCCAGTGACAAATCCTTTTGAATTATCTCTGAAAGTTACAGTACCACCATCTATGTATGTTATATTCGATAACATATATGCATTTCCAGTCATATGTTTGGAGCATCCGCTATCAAGTATCCATTTCTCCTTGTTATTAGTTTTTCTTTTGGGTACCTGCAAGATAAAAACAATTTAATTACTACCCATTTCTTTTCTTAGAGTCCTAAGTGTTAGAGAGTGAAGGTAGCCATACCCAGGAGGGTTTGGGACCTTTAAAAGAGTAATTTTCATTATAAACAACACTTTTCAAATAATTATCTATGTGTTTTTGTCTAATTAGTTTGTTACCAAATTTAGGAATCCATATTTTTATTATTTTAGAGTTAGAAGCCTTTTCTCTAGTATGTGGCTTCTTGAACCTTTTCTATAGTGAGCTATAGTTTCTATGTTTTGAAGTTTTCTTGAATCATAATCCATTCCGATTTCCAGATGATTTAGAAATTTTGATCAAATTGTCCAAATTCTGCTTTCCTTTACTGAATTTTGAAACATTGTTTGTAATCTTATCTAACTCAATTTTAAGATAAGAAATTTCGGATTTTGATGCTTCTAGATTATCTTTTAATTCAATGTTTTCTTTTTCTAATATCATCATTTTCTAGTTTAACTTTTCTTATTTCACATAATAAAGAATCATTTTGAATAGATAGATTCTTACATTTTTCTTGTGTAGTTTCTTATTCTTCTTCTAGAATGGATTTCTCATCTTTTAATAATCCTATTTCAAGTTCCATTCAATTAAATTTAGCAACATATTCTTTATTTAACTTTTTAGTTTCTCTATATTTTTCATCTAGTTCCATGCTAAGTTCTAAAATTTCATTATAAGTAAGATTAGGACATAACTCCTCAGTGCTTGCCATGAAGCATATATTGGCATGCTCAGAATCGCTATCACTGTCACTGTCTGATGATGAAGATGAATCTGAGTCATCCCATGTTACTTGAAAAGCACGTTTTCTTTTCTTGAATTTCTCGAACTTGCTTTTCTTTTTGTCACTATTGATTTCTGGGCATTGTTTCTTCATGTGTCTGAACTTGTCACATCCAAAGCATTTGATTGAAGTTTGGCCGGATGAATTTGAATTTCCTCCATTTTGGAATTTTGTTATCTTTTTGAATTTCTTAACTTGTTTTAGTTTCTGGCAATAAATACGGTCTCATCTTCATCTAAGTCTGAATCATTATCGTTGGCTTGAAAAGCTATATTTTTCTTTTCATGATTTTGTTCTTTTCTTGCCTGCAAATTTGCTTCGTACGACATCATATTTCCTATCAATTATTCAACTTTTAGTTGAGATAGGTCATTAGCCTCTTGGATGGCCAACACTTTTCGTTCCCATTCATTAGTTAAGGAATTTAAAATACGTGTAAATAAATCAAAATCTGTGAATTTGACTCCAAGTGCCATGAGATTATGTTGAATAGATTGAAATCTAGCATACATATCACCAATAGATTCATTTGTTTTCATTTTAAATGAAGAAAATTGATTTTGTAAAATGGAAATCTTTGTTTGTTTAACTTTGTTTGTGCTTTCATGAATGTTTTTTAGTGTACGCCATACATCATATGCAGTAGTGAAAAACATGACACGTGAAAATTCATTTTTTTCAAGTGAACAGAATAGAACATTCATGGCTTTAGCATTGTTTGTTGCTGTGTTCTTTTGAGCATCTGTCCACGTTCTTATATTTGTGTCTGGTGCTTCATATCTAACTTGTGTTGTTTGCCAAATTTCTAGACCATTAGCTTCCATAAAAATACGCATACATGTAGACTAGTAAGCATAATTAGATCCAGTGAATTGTGGAGGACGTGCAGTGGATTGACCTTCTTGAAATGTACTTGCCATATTAAATATGTTTCAATTACGTGTTACTGTAACTTGAAATAACCGTGCTCCGATACCAAATGAAAGTGTGTATGGATCGTGTATTTATATCTAATATGCAAGTGTAATAAAAAACTAACTTATAACTACCAGAGTAACGTAAATAGGCTTGATACAAAAAGTCTTTACTTGACAAATATGTGTTCTTAGTAACACTGATTTTGACTAGATAGTACAAATCGTCCTATAATCTCCTTTGAGTAGTATGTGTATGTGAAGCTCTGTTTTTAGGAAGTGATAAGAATGATGTATCAATTACTTTTAGAAATCAAAGTATGCAAAGAGTAAAGGGAAGACTTTCAGAAAATTCAAGCTAGTTGTTTCTCAAAATCTTTACATATTTATAAGTGTTAAAGGGTTTTCTTGAGAAGTAACGACATTTAGTATGTTCTACTTCATTCCAAGGGTTGCAATCTTTGAGGAAGAAGAGATGCATTGAAGAGATATGGATGAAACTATTGAAGTGAATTCTTGAAGCATTTACCGGCCAATAGATGAAATATATTGTGTATATATATGATTGTATAGTTGTTGTCATCGAAACCATAGAATAGAGGTTCTAACACTAAGTGCATGAAATTCAGAAGTCGGTGGACAGACTGCTTGAATGGTGGGACGCAACCCGCCAAACATATGTATCTATTGCAGGCAGTGTACCCTTCCATAGGGTTGTGTGGTCTTTGATAACAGGAAGGAATTAGAACGTCTTCAAACGGAATCCCATGCTTATCACATATTCTGCGAAGCGATCTAGCGTCGATTTTTGAAGCAACATAATCAATAAGGTTATCTAATATTATGGCACCTTAAGGGTGTCGGGTGCTGGATCTATTTCTAGCCTACCTGCCGGCTCTATTAGATTCTCCAAAACTTGTTGTTCGACCTGGGGATTGTCCAGAGTTTACTGTTCAACCTGTGGAATATCTTGTTGTTGTTCCTACTGAATTGGAGTTTGTTGTGCATGAGGAGTCGTAGTTGAACTTGACTTAGTATCGGATTCGACATATCCCGAAGTTGATGTAGCTGTGGCTTGAGTAGTAAGACGTTTGGAACGTATCTGATCCATTTCTATAAAAAAACTCGACAAACATTAGAAGATTAATTACAAGCTGTAACCCTCGTACTAAAGTGGATTCCATGCGGTGTCAAGCAGTTCAGGTTTCTGATATTATTTAACAGTTCATTTTGAATTCTGGAAATCACTCGACGTAACCGTCATTGCTGATCGTCTCGACAAGTTTCACACCATTAGTCATGCTTTGAAATAGGCTTCGAAGAAGATATTGATTCACAAAGTGGGATTCTCATGTGGACCAAATGTTCATAAATTTATCGAAGTGTTGGATTTGTACAACTCCATCACTTAAAGAAATTTCCATCCTTCTTCTTCTTCCATCTTCACCACTTCCCAAACCACAACCGTTAACATCTACCACATCCATGTCCAAGTCCATTTTCATCGCTAAGTCCATCACCTACCTATGCAAATCAAAGTATGGCATGGGATTAGTTCTATGTGAAAGGAAGGCTAGGGCTTGGTTCGGTAAGGAGATGGGTCGTATCTACGAGGATGGACTAAGTTTGATGATATTGGCCATGGTCTCAGATAAGCAGCGGTGATGTTCGTGAGGCTGAATGAAAGAAAGGTAGTTTAGTCATCGAAGTCTCTTTAATGGCGAGGGTTCATGATTTTGGTTCGAAGGCAATAATACAAGTGAGGAGGAAAGAATGAAAGGGAATAGGTTATATACCCTGGACCCATGTGCTTTGGCCACAAGACTTGGGAAATACTCCCAAGTCTCAAGTCGGTACCGACCTATAGATTATGGGTCAGTACCGAGTCCTAAGATTTTTTTTAAAAAAGGAAAAGAAAAAACAAAACATATATATAGACACGCACATATGCTTGTGCAAATGCATGTGATTGACCATGTAAAAGCACTCCTACCCACTTAAGGACGTGCATATGAATGTGTGTATGTATATATTGTTACCCCACCTTTTGGCCAAGGCCGGGATATCAACAAAATTGGCTAAAACTGATGGATATGGGGATTAGAGATCAATAGGAAAACATGGCTATGATCAACACCGTCAAAAGTTGACCGAGATCCAATCAAGACGGGATCGATAGGGAAAGATGAACAAGGCTTGGAGAAGCTACATTTCAAATTTCAGGTCAATCGGAGTTCGCATGCTTGAGATATGGATGGATCAATATTGGTGAGAAATGGTTCTGGATCGATATCTTTGTATCGATCAAGGTGATGGGCTTCAGATCGATGCCTACACATTGATGCTTTCGTATCGATAGATGGATGCAAATATGGATAACACATATGGTGTTGGACCGATGTAGTTCGTATCGATGGGTTTCGTACCGACTTGTGATATTGGATCGATACGAATAGAGGCGTTTAGGATCGATACGAAGGCAATGGACTTGGATCGATGGATACTAACAAAGGCACAGGTGATGGATACGAAAGGCAAGCATTCAGGGATCGATACGAATAGAGGCATGGATACGAAGTGATGGACATGTGGCAATGGAATATGATGGAAACAAACAACATGGTGATGGATACGAATTGATGGAGGCGAAAGCGATGGATACGCACTGTTCGATGGATACGAAGGTTCCATCCTACTCGCAAATGTAAACTTGGATCGATCATAACTCTCATTATACAAGTCCAAATGCTATGAGATTTTCACAAGAGCTTTCTTATTCACTCAAGAACATCATGATCGATCTCAAATCGATTGGAGCCAATTTGGATCGATACGAATTATACTTGGATCGATCTCAGATCACTCTGAATCGATCTGGTGGGCCCACCCGCACATGAGAAAAGGTATTCCAGGTTTTCGGGTGGATATTTTCGGATCTACACCTATAAATAGCAGTCCTATGGCAACTAAAAAGGGGATCCTTCTCTTCTTTTCTAGGCAAAACTCTGCCATTTTTGTTATTGATTCTAAAAGCTTGTAATTGTAGCTACAATATAAAAGGAATAAAAGGATAGATTCAAAGTGGACGTAGGCCGGAGATAGCCGAACCACTATAAACTTTGTGTTCATTACTTTCGTGCTCATTTTAATTTTACTATTTTCTTCATTTTTATTCTCTACTTTATCTGGATCTAAGATCCGTGCTTGGATATTGTGGATCTTTATATATACATTGGTGCTTTCACTAATTTTGGGGTTTGTGACCAATTTTGGCACAAACACTTTGGTGCTTTCACTGAGAAAGACTAGCACCCGGTATACCGGATTTGGAGTTCATATTTGGAAAGCTAAAGGATCAGATCTAAAAGGAACAATGACAAAGCAATCAACTAGGAGACAAAGAATGGAAAGGAGTCAGCACGAAGGTTCCTCAGGAGCAAATCAGGCCTCAGTTTTCATCACCAAAGATGAGATGGAGATAATGATGGGAGCTATGCAGGAAGAATTGTTGAAAAGGTAGGAGGAAATGATGCAACACTTTCTTAGACAGTTTGGACATGCAGGAGCAGCAGGAGCTACTGAATTTCAGATCAACGTAGCTGGAGCAGAAGGACCCAAAAGGCAATCAGATGGAGCAGCTCAACAAGGCGCAACCCCCAATCAGCACACAATTACCAATTTGGATGGATCCAGACTCGGGGGCACACAATCATGCAATGATAGACCAATTCATGGAGGAATTCCGAGTGACACCACATAACAGGATGCCGGCAGGAGCACAAGAGTATGTGATGAAGAGTATGTACCAGAATTCCCTCGGAGACTCGGGGGGCAACCCTTGGTGGACAACACTGGTTTAGTTGAGATTATCAGGCGAACTATGCAGGAGGTTTATCAAACAGAGATATGGAAGGAGTAAACAGGAGTCCGTTTACCCATGATATTAGAATGGCTAAGAATCCACCAGAATTCAAGCTACGTACTCTGGAGGTGTACAATGGTAGAGCTGACCCTACCAATCATTTGATGAGGTACACGAGACACTGGAAGTGCTAGGGGCATCGGAGGAAGTTATGGCCCTTGTTTCCCTCAGTACTTGACGGATATAGCTGCCATGTGGTTCAGGAAGTTGGAAGATGGATCTAATAGGACATAGACAGAATTGGTGGATAGGTTTTTGAAACAGTTTCGGGTTCATATCAAGAGGCCGAAAAATGTGATGACACTGACATCGGTAAAACAAAGGACAGGGAATCACTCAGGGCTTTCTTAACTCGGTTCAATGCAGTGGTTGCTTCGGTGGATTGGTCGGACCCATCGATGGTATTAATGGCGGTAGTGTCAGGAGTCAGGGATAACTTCGATTTCAAAGTATCATTGATACGGGATCCACCAATGGATCTCGGGGAATTCTTTCACGAGCTTGAAAAATTTCTTCGACAGGAGGACGTGAGTCTAGATTTGAAGCTAAAGAAAGTAAATGTGGTTAAGGATGGACGACCATCTGGGGAAAGCTCGAGTAATGGTAAGGATAAAGGAAAGAGGAAGTCGGATGACAACTCTGGCAGGGCAAGGAAACGCGGGGGAGAACCAAAATTCTCCACTTACACAGGATTGAACGAAACGTTAGAGCAGATATACATGGAAACTCGGGATCGCCTTCCCTATTGAAGGCCGGCAAGGAGAGAACCATCAGGACGTGAGAAGGCATCAGGAAGGCATTTTCTCTTTCATGACCTGGACAGGTATGATACCAATAGCTGTAGGCATCTAAAGGATATAGTTGAGGAGCATGTAAGGAATGGTCAGTTGCGGTAGTAGGTCAGGACTCGGAATGCGGCGGTGGAATAGGTGCAACCACCGTCTACCTCAGATAACGACGGCGCAAGGCTCGGGAATGATGGTTGATTGGTTATCGACTAATCAGGATGGTATGAAATAAGTAGCAGACTTTGGGCGGACACCTAAGTCACTTACTCATGTACGGGGATGGAGATAGCCCCTAGGCATGCTCTGGGATGATGACAAACCACGATACCTTATTTTGTGAAATCTGCCTTTTCTTTCTGATTTGAACACTTGCTTTTTTCTAATTTGGTTTGAACTCCTGGTTTTGTTTGTTTTCTAGTTTAGATTTTAGCTTGGACACTTGTCTTTTGGTTTGGACGTTGATGTGGATTTTTGATATGGATTTATGGATTTTCTTGTTTTCGCATTGGATTTTGATTGGACTTTTGTCTGGTTTTTGGTAAAAGGTCGTCGAGTATGGACTATGCTCGGCAAGGGTCCGAAGAGACCAGGATTCGGCCTAAGACTTAGGCCCCATATTATCCATCATTTATTATTCCAGGTCGTCGAGTATGGACTATGCTCGGCAAGGGTTCGAAGCGACCAGGATTTGGCTTAGGACTTAAGCCATGACATCACTCAACGTTCATGGATATTGAACCAAGAACGCCACGGCACTGCTTAACACAGGTCGTTGAGTGCAGATTATGCTTGGCAAGAACCCGGAGAGGTTATGGATTTAGATATTGGCTATGAACAGTTGAGGATTTGGCTAAGGGCCCGGATCGGTCTCGGATTTGGAAATCGATCCGGAGAAGTCTTGGATTTGGTTATTCGTTATTGGATATGGATGGATTAAAACTCGACTGACAGGTTCAGATGGCTATGGAATTGGCTAAGGATTTGGTTACTAGATTTGGAATCAGACATCGACTCAGAGCAGTCGTGGATTTGGATAAGGATATGGCTATGGCACATGGATAAGATGGCTTGGTAATGGATTGGATTATGAATCGGATGATATGGCTATGGATGGAATATGGATTTTGGATGTTGGACTTGAGGCTATTCAAAACACGCCTTCCTATTGAAAGGCATGTTTTGGGGGGCAAATGTTACCCCGCCTTTTGGCCAAGGCCGAGATATAAACAAAATTGGCTAAAACGGATGGATATAGGGATTAGAGATCAATAGGAAAACATGGCTATGATCAATACCGTCAAAAGTTGACCGAGCTCCAATCAAGACGGGATTAATAGGGAACGATGAACAAGGCTTGGAGAAGCTACATTTCAAATTTCAGGTCAATCGGAGTTCGCATGCTCGAGATATGATGGATCAATATTGGTGAGAAATGGTTCTGGATCGATATCTTCGTATCGATCAAGGTGATGGGCTTTGGATCGATGCCTACACATTGATGCTTTCATATCGATAGATGGATGCGAATATGGATAACACACATGGCTTTGGACCGATAGTAGTTCGTATCGACCTGTGATATTGGATAGATACGAATAGAGGCATTTAGGATCGATACGAAGGCAAAGGACTTGGATCGATGGATACGAACAAAGGCACATGTGATGGATACGAAGGCAAGCATTCAAGGATCAATACGAATAGAGGCATGGATACGAAGTGATGGACATGGAGCAAAGGAATATGATTGATACGAATTAATGAAGGCGAAAGCGATGGATACGCACTGTTCAATGAATACGAAGGTTCTAGCCTACTCGCAAATGTAAACTTGGATCGATCATAACCCTCATTCTACAAGTCCAAATGTTATGAAATTTTCACAAGAGCTTTCTTATTAACTCAAGAACATCCATGATCAATCTCAACTCGATTGAAGCCAATTTGGATTGATACGAATTATACTTGGATCGATCCCAGATCACTCTGGATCGATCTGGTAGGCCCACCTGCGCATGAGAAAAGGTATTCTAGGTTTTGGGGCGGATATTTTCGGATCTACACCTATAAATAGCAGTCCTATGGCAACTAAAAAGGGGATCCTTCTCTTCTTTTCTAGGCAAAACTCTACCATTTTTGTTATTGATTCTAAAAGCTTTTAACTGTAACTATAGTATAAAAGGAATAAAAGGATCGATTCAAAGTGGACGTAGGCCGGAGATAGCCGAACCACTATAAACCTTGTGTTCTTTACTTTCTTTCTCATTTTAATTTTACTATTTTCTTCATTTTTATTCTCTACTTTATCTGGATCTAAGATCTGTGCTTGGATATTATGGATATGAATATATACACTAATGCTTTCACTATTTTTGGGGTTTGTGACCAATTTTGACGCAAACATATATATCCAATAGTCGACAACCAGAATCGAAGGAAAGTTAAATTCGAACCTGAATAATTCATGGAAGTAATCAGTTTAAAATTGTCAAGTTTAGAATGACAGATTATGATGACACATTCCAGATTTATAATCTTGGATGCTGGTAGAGCATCATGACCGATGACAATGAACATAACATTTTACAAAAATAATTCGCAGAAAGGATAACGACCATTCGAAACACAAAGTGGAGTCCTTCATAGCAACTTTAACTTATCTCAATTCAAAGCACATCACGTTTGAAACAAGATGTACTTTAGAAGCAAGTGTTATCTAGTCTTTTGACCAGGCCGTTTTCGGATAGATTGGATGAGTCGAACTTGGAGTTATTTGGGAAAAAAGGCTAGAGCGATAGCCCAAAATTCGCACAAACGCAAACAAAATCACAAGGCCAACACAAGAATAACCCAAGATCAAAGCAAGATGGGTCTACCTATATTATGGGTCGGTATCGACCCTTTCCCATGGGTTGGTAACGACCCTTATTTCCTCCACTTGGGGGACCCATCTTCTACCTACATGTCTTATATGATGCCAATTGTGAAGGTTCTTGGATTGGAGTGACAAGTGAATATGTAGGATTCATGGTATGTAGTGTACAGTTTACTGGGTGTGGGAAACAAACGGAGATGGCTCTTCTTCTATCGTCAAAAGAAGTTGATGAACTTTTTCATCCTTTAAATCCTCGATTAAGTGAGAACTAGTTAGCATGTTAATTACTTTGATGATTGGAATTAGCAAAATCAAGTAAACTTAATTTTGCCATAAAGTGGTGATTATGTTGCTGAATGCTTACACAATCAAGTAGTCATACTTTAACTATTTGTTAAAATGTCGAATCTAATTATTGTAGATAAGATGAAATCAAGTACTGAATACTGACGAGAAAAAGAGTAAAAGCAGAAAATTGTAAAGGACATAAGGAATTTACGTGGTTCAGATTTTAAGAAATTTTACGTCCATGGGAAAATTTTCTGTTTCTTTCTTTTTTATTGACTTGGTACAGAATGTCATGATTGAAGGTACAGCTAAACCTTAAAGGTTTAGAAAAAAGAGAAATGCCAGAGAAAAAGTCCTTTTCATGCTACAGTGCCTTTTAAAAACATACGCGGATTGTTAGAACACTTTTCTCGCCTTGTTTGTCCGCCTTTGGATTCTGCCAAATGTCACCTATCTGTGCTATCAGTTTGATGTGCATGAATTGCTGATGTGTCTTTGGCAAGAATTTTGGATGAAGGTGGGAGTTCCTTAGAATTGGAGCGAGAACAGTTGAAATTATGGTAGGAGAATTCAAATTTGATTTTACCTTGCATATGGGTCCCTTAAGGGACATTAGGTGTTAATTCGTTGGCCTTGAAGTATTACCATCATATCTATACTGACCGTATATGATTCCGATGTGATATTGCAGTGCTGCTCTGCGCTTGTTTGTTTGACATCGCATTAGGCAGAAAAGGAGATGCACTGCCCCGCTCTACTTTAAGAGTTAACCTATCGTATGCTTGCATTATATTTGAGGCTAGCTTGATCTGAGCTGATTGCGGTTTGAGTTGCCTTCTTCGCAAGTATACCTAGATTACTAATGAGAGAGGGGGGGGGAGATTTATTCCTTTGTAGTTTACCTATAGGGATGGTTTTGCATTGTAGCATATCCTAAGTGGCCCTGTGCATAGCCTTTTGGAATGCTTTTGACCCCATGCGGTATTGCCTAAGTTACCCTTAGTATGTGTTGGTGCAGGCGCGTTCTTTTAGCCATTGACAAAGTGTGTGCTTTAGGGATGCAGTCATCTCATCACAACATGTATAGCCCCTTGTGTTTCGGCTCAGTATTCTTGTTCTACCTTTGATTTATACATCATCGTTATGACTTGCCCCTGTTTCCCAAACCCGCACAACATTTGTCTCTTGCGCTGTTCCCTTGGTTGTAAGGCTCGGGTCGGGTTAGGTGCTATGGCTTCAAATTTGTTTCCTCACGTCCTGCCTCATTTTGCTTTACTGCAATTCGCGGTAAGAGCAGGTGTAACAATTATGATAATCTAACTCAATAACCAATCTTGTTTAAAATAAAAAGTGTTTTCTTTCTATTACACACTTGTTATAATGTGTTATAAATAATCGATTATTCTATTTAAGTATATTTAATAGAGAATCCATAAATGGTATGTTTAGTGATAGTAGTTGCAATGTGTTGTAACCTCGAGTAATTTATCACGGTATAATAAACATACTATTTTAAATGTTCCTAGTTAAGTCATATCAAGACTAGATATCGACATATCCATTGAGATTAGAGTACATAAGCTCTCCAAATGTTGGATAGTGCATTTCTCGTGGCTACTGGGGGCACTAGAGGCTTACGTACTAATAGTTATTGGATAACTATGGAATGACTCACTCGATAGTTTTTTTGTTAATATAACTAAGGTCAAACAGAGAATATCGATGTTAAAATACTACATAATTCCCTCAACTAGAGAACACTATCGATCTTTAATGTGAAAACTTCGCTTCAATTATAGTTAAATCATGGTATGATGTCCATCGAACGACTATAGTTGGGTCGAATGAAAGCATCGGAAGTGACACACTATTCAGGAGAAAATTCGTATACTTAGTTATATGTGGTTAGTATCACGGTCAACTATAGTCAACTCAAAATCAAAGTCTCTGGCTAAAGTAGTACAGTTACTAATAATTGTTATTATTAAACCAAAGGTTTTGTGTTTAGAATTAAAGAAGTTGAATGTGGATGATGTTGGAGTTTTGACCAAAACCAAATTCCATATGTCTTAATGTAATATAGTTTGGACGAAGAGAATTGATGTAAATTATCGTTACTAAAAGGTACTACTTAAGTGATTATTAAATTTGATTTTACCAAAAAGACCTGTAAGCGATGGATTCAGCCAAACTGTCGCACCACTAACTAAGATGATATATGAATGTTGATATTTTAGTTATTCAATATTAATTGCTAATAGAGTTCACACCTTTGAGTTACACAACCGCATTTATGACTACCTTGAAAACCACACAATTTAACTAATTTGTAAAATGCTATAAATTTATTAAATTAATTAATTCATATTTATGAAATATTAATTATTGTTAATTTATTTGATATTTTGAATATTGTTGGTAATTATTTAAATGCATATGTAAAAGTTATATTTGTGTATATTTATATACAACATCGGTATAATTTTAAAATAGGTCTAAGTAATAAAATAATTATGTAAAAAAAAAATTTCAGAAAATTTACACATTAAGAATGTGCTAGGACTAGTCATGTAATGGTGAGATGAGGGAATCGATTGATTTAATTGATTGAAATTTAAAAGGAACTAAAGAAGGAAATTTTGATAAGGAGAATAAGAAAGGTTCCTTTAATTCTATTAAAACAAAATTTCCTCATTTAATTTCTTAAATAGAAAATTACTTTTCTTTCTCTTCGCTACCATTTATAGCTAAAATTTCTTCTAAAAAATCTCAAAACAAATTTAAACCAACAAACTAAATTAAAGAAAGGTGGTTCATCATTCTCTTGCATGGTGAGAAGCCACAAATCAAGGCATGATAAAGGGCAAGGTGGAATGACCAAAAGCATCTGCATTGATAGTTACTCATGAAGAGGGGTCCCATGGAAAACCAAACAATTTTGGTGCTAGAAGTTGGGAAATGGTAAACGTTGCTGATAATATGCATAATGAAATACCAAGTAAACCATACTATGTTTCTAATTTTTCCTCTATGCCAATGGAATCCCTTCACCTCCACACTAATATCTACTACCAGGTTCAACCATCATTGACAAAGCCAACTAGCACTATTGACACAACATTTGGAATGGACAAGCTTGATTGTTTTATTATGTTGAATAAGTTATATGTTTTAGATACACTAGCTGATAAAGATCACATGCAATATGGCAAGGCAAAGCAGATGGGTTTGGTGGACACGGTCAAAACTTTGCAAGCTACATTGACACATAGGTAGTCTATTAGGTCTGATGCAGGTAGAGGTGAATTTGACACATATATATTATAGGCTTTCCTTTGCATAGTAGGACTAAATTGGGACATGGGGATTCTTTGTTGGGTGGAGACATGTTGACCTTCGATAATTCTGTACATTTGTAAAAGTGGATATGTCAGCGTAGGTGAGTTTCTATTCCAGATGAGGATGGTGTGCTTAATAACAGGTCAGATGAGGCTGGTTGGGATGTAGCCTATTCGTATAAGACTATCTTATCCAGCGAAGAGGGGGGGCATGATGGTTTGTTAATGGGTGTGGAGGACTTACTGATATTTTAATGGAGGCTGGTCAGGATAAGTGGGCTAAAAAGTTATGTGAGGAAGATGTGGATGCTGATGTAGGGGATAATGGAAAGGGGGCTTATGGGTTATATGGGGAAGATGAGGCTAATTTTGTAGGGGGTAGTGAGATGGGGGTTGACGGACTAAGTGGGTAAGAAGTAGGAGTGAAATGTTTGGTTGTAGTCATGGTTAGTCAAGGGGAGTGCAAGACTAAGGAAGTTGGTGTGAATGTTTTGACTGATGGGTCCATTGGTTTGAGTATTTTGGTTGATGTTTCAAATGTGGGTGAGTATATTGATAGTCTATAGCTGGGATGGGAAAATTAAGTTATGGTTGGCTACTTTAAATCAGATCTCTACTCAGAGATTGCGATGTTGGAATCATCCAGTTTGGTTTTAATTTTTGTCGCATCTACACGCTCAAAACATTAGACAAGGAGAAAGTCAAATAAGCAAGTAACTTGGTGCTACATGGGGCTCTCTCTACCATAACCACTAGAGCTTCTGGCTCTAGCTTGGGTTTATTTGAACACTTAGGTAATACTTATTGTCCTATAGTGTTGAACGAATTATCTACTAGTTCTTTGCTTGATTTAGCTAGGAGGACGGGTTTGTGTTTTCATATTGATCACTTTGATATAAAATAATATGTAGGAACTTGAGAGGGCCGTATCGCTTAAATCATGAGATACATTCGTTGGGATGTTAGAGGTTTACACGTCCTAAATATATGCAACAAAATTGTGTATTTTTTAAAGGATAATGACATTGATATAGTTTTGTTGAAAGAAACTAAAAATAGAGTGTTTTTTTATAAAAGTATAGGGGGGTTCTATTTTAGTGACTAGGTCTGTCTGCCCGCTAGAGTTAGCTCTGGTGGTTTGTTGATATGCTGGAAACATAACCGTATTTAACTTATGCAATTTGCTATTAACATTCACTTGATCCATCTTATTTCACTGATTTAAGAGATGATTCACTATTAAATGTATCTAATGATTATGGATCACATAATAAGATTGGTAGAAGTGTCCTTTGAAGCGAACGTCTAGGGGTTTAGATCTCATATCATTGGCCCTTAGGTAGTAGAGGGATTTCAATGTGATTAGGTCTATAGGAGAATGATCGCTTAGAGAAGGTGATATTTCTACTATGGAAGAGTTCAACCAATTTATTTTCAATGGTGCTTTGATTGAATTACCATTAAGTAATAGGCGGTTTACTTAGTCAAACTCAAGTGAAATCCCTTCGATGGCGCTTCTCAACCGTTTTTTCATTCTTGAAAAATGGAAGGTAGGTTATTGGCTATGCATCCAACTGTGTATTTTAATCGCTGTCCCATTATTCTCTCTTGCGAGAGTCATCACTTATCTCATTTTGCATTTAGATTTAAAAATATGTGACTTTTAGAAAGTAATTTTACCAATTTAGTTACTAAAGCCTTCTATGAGCTATAATAACACAATATATACAAGCAATATAGCTAAAGTTTTTGTAAGTAAACTTGGGTATCTAAGATTGTTTCTTAAAATATGGAATAAGAACGTATTTGGCAGCATTAAGAATGAAAAGGAGAAATTTCTTTCTGATATTTTAAAATTAAAGAAATTAGAAGAATCTAGAATCTTAAATGTTTCTAACAAAAAAGTACTTTTTAAATCTTAAAGAAGAACTAGACAAAGCCATTACATAAAAGGAAATAATATGTAAGTAAAGGTTTTGGGTTCAATGGATGGATGAGCGAGACAAATATATCAATTTTTTCATAGAATAGCCAATGGTCGTAAGCATAGTAATACCATAAACTCTTTACTTATTAATAATGTGGATATTTTGATCAAAACCAACTCAATAAGACCTTCACTAACTATTGCAATGATATTTTTAGAACTATTGGAGGTTATAGAATTAAAGCTAGGTGGAGCGTTTATATCCTGAAAATACTAGTATTGTTTTAGATGATTTGAATAGTTCATTCTTGGAAGAGGAGATCTTTAGGGCTATTAAAGATTTGCTTAGTAATAAATCGTCATGGTCGGATGGATTTCCCATGTTATTTTATAAGAAATTTTAGCATGTTTTAAAATATGACTTAACTAAGATGTTTGAAGAGTTTTATAATGATAACTTACAACAGGAAGATAACTTTGCTAACATAATTCTACTTCGTAAGAAAGTTTGTGTGATATAGCTTAAAATTTTTAGGCCTATCTCATTAATAAACTTTTCACTTAAAATTACTTCAAAGATCTTAGCTACTAAGTTAAACATTAAAATGAATAATCTTATCGATATATGCAATCCAATTTTACTAAGGGTTGAAATATCAAGGCTAAGGTCGTTATAGTCTAAGAATTTATTAACTATTGTTATAAAAGTAACATCTCCTATGCCAAACTTGATTTTGCTAAAGAATTTGATTCAATTGATTAGTTTTTCCTTAAGGACTAACTATTGGCTAGGGGTTTCAGTTATAGATAGATAAGTTGGATTATGGGTTTGCTCAAAACTGTAAACTTGAGTATAATGGTTAACAGTATTTTAGGAAATAAAATTTAATCTAAATGCGGAGTTAGACAAAATAATCCTTTGTCGCCCTTACCGTTCAACTTAACGACTTTGTAAATAAATCTTCATAATCTTAATGTATCTTTACGAGAAAAATGACTTTGGAAATTTAATGATAATAATGAAAGCCTTATATGAAAAAGTACATTTTGTTTGCGCCAACAATGGTCACAAACCCCGAATGTTGTGAAAGCACCAGTGTATGAATACAAATCAGCAATATTCAAACACAAATCTTAGATCCAAACAAACAACAAACAGCAATCCAGAAATAATGAACAAAAACACGAGATTTATAGTGGTTCGGCTATCTCCGGCCTACGTCCACTCCAAAGTTTTTATCTTTTATTGATCGATGCTTGAAGATTACAATTTCCTATCGCGTAGTACAACGAATTTTATGATTATAATCTGAATCTAAGACAGCAATGGTGATCTGGAGTAAATCTGGCAGAGTCCGAGCGCTCTTTAGCTCTCAAAATTGTCCGACCCCTTTTCTGAATGACCTGGGGCTCTATTTATAGGTGTAGAAGGCTGATATTTCGCCTAAATTGAAGGGAGACCAGTTCTGGCACGTGAGGGGGCCAACATGCCCGCTTTCTGGAAATCCGGGCCCACTTTGGGATCGATTCGAAGCTATGTTCGAATCGATCAAGAAATTGTCCAATCAAGCTGAAATTTGGTGTGAACATTCTTCGACATGTGCTCTAGCTACTGTGAAAATTTCATAGCATTTGGACTTGTAGATCTCGAGTTATGATCGATTCGAGATCATGTTTCTGGTTGATAAGCTCCCTTTGAATCGATCTTCCTTCGAATCGATTAGGTCGAATCGATCATGGCACGCGCGCTTGTGGTGATGTGGCGCGCAATCTTCGAGTCGATCCTCCTTTTTCTCCGAATTGAATGGGTCGACTCCATCTTTGTCGCCGCGTTGAACGTTTCTTCCCATGAGTTGCGCATACTTCACACTCTTAATCATGCTTCGTACCTCAGCTCGTATCCATTCTTCGTGTTCAGTTCGTATCCATTTGTTCATTTCCTTCGTATCGATCGATTCGAGGACGATCGATACGAACATTGTCCCTGAATCCTTCGAATCCATGCGATCACCCATCCTTCGTGTCCATGACTTCGTATCTACGAAGCCGGCTCCCAAGGTATCCTTCTCGTATGCCTTTGATTTTCTTCGAATCGATCCGTATGTGCGTGTTTCCCTGACTAGTGCATATCTCCAATTCGTACCCATCGATCCTAGGGGCATGCTTCGAATCGATCTCGTCGAATCGATCGATTCGAACATACCCTAACCCGATGGATTCGAACTCACCTTGACCTCATCGATTCGAAGCATTATACTTCGTTTCGATCGATTCGAACATGTTGTCCCATAGCAAATGTCTGACTTCGTCTTCATCGATACGAACCATGTCGACATGAAGTGCAGTAAACTTCAACTGGTTCGAACCTTCATCGATTCGAACCAACATCCATCGATGCGAAGTACATCGATTCGAACCGTGCTCTATGCATCTTAATTCATTCATATCTTGTGTGTACGAACTCCGATTGTTCTGAAAATTGAAACGTAGCCTCTCCTAGTCCTCATCATCATCTCCAATCGATTCCGTCCTGATCGGAGCTCGATCAAATTTTGACGACATCCATCGCAGCCTTGTTTCCAATCGACTTCCAATCCTGATATCCATCCTTTCCTGTTGATTTGTTTGATATTCCGGCTTTGACCAAAAAGCGGGATAACACATTTCAAATCACTAATAAGGTAGAACTCATAACCTTCACCATATTACCTCTAATCACAACATGTCTCAATTTTCAAAATCCATTTTTAATTTTTTAAATATTTAAACCTTAGTATTAATAATATATTTCATCCGACCGATAATACATCAATTTGGCATGATAGCTAGATTTATGTTATACCCCTTGGAGTTGATACAAAGAACTTTTTGATATTTGTTGTTACACCTAAATTTCCAAGGACAAATAAAGTGTGATGCCATCAAAAGTTGAAAATGACAGGGCCATCGCAAGTTGAATTCTTCATGTTAACAATGACAGGCCATCACAAGTTGACACCATGATTTACATGTTGAATTATAAGAGCTATTGCATGTTGAAATCTACGTAGCCATTGCATGATGAAAATCATAGAGCCATCACATGTTGAAAAATTGCAAGCCATCATATGTTGATAATATTGATGCTATCGCAAGACAAGAGTGAAGAAGCTATCACACGTTGAGCCATCAAGACATCGCATATTGAGTTTGGGGAGCTATCTCATGTTGAGCCATCAACCCCTCCCTAGTGCTCTTTATTGTCATGTTTTATTGTGTCCCAATACTTATGCAATAACATCTTCTTTGACATTGTTTGACGAGCTGGATTGTGATCAGCTATCAATTTTTTTAATCTCCTCCTACATGAATTTTTTTATACATATAGATTATGTATGATGCAAAATTATCACATTCTCAAACGATGTTTAATCTACCGATAAAATCAAGAATTCTTACAATAGTATTTGCAACATCTCTCTGGTTCACCATTTTTTAGTGCGAGATTTAATCCAAACTTGAACTCTAGTTACGAACGATAGATCTTAAATCTATTTTTTCTACATTTATAAAAAAGGTAAATAAATCAACCGATAGGTATTAACTAGCTTGGTGAATAATGTTATAGGTAATTAACCAACCATGTCCTTGACCAATCCTGCCATTCCATAACAAGTAGATGTGTGTAGCAAACTATTTTTTCCTAAGGGATCTCTATTTCTCACTTTGTGCAAATACATATTATAACACATAGACTTAAATAGTAAATTTTGAAAAACATAATTGCACCTAAGATTAAATACCATGCTGCATCAAGCATTTAAGAGCATGTTACCTTAAACTCCAAACTTGTTTTTGCCTTCATAAACTTTATCCACTCCTTCATGCTTTTAATGTTGTAAGTTTTCAAATTATGTCTTTCCTCTTTGATCATTGCATTTGTTAATTTATGAACCAATTTGCTTTTTGAGGATCTCTAAATAGTTTTGATTTGTTGAAATATTGGCATCTTTTGCCATTCCTCGTCCAAGTTTAATCTAGCTGACAACAATTAGTAAAACAAACCAATTTTATTAGGAAAAAATATGTTAGGTTACAGCTTGTGTTACTATAAATATGTATATCGAGCATCTAAAGAGAACATGTCGAGTTTCAGGTTGATAAGGGATGTTGAGCCTAAAGAAATTTAAGGTATCAAGCATTCAACATTTACATTTAACAAAAGATAGCAAGCTTCAAGCAATCACAAGAAGGTGTTGAATATCTAGTAGCAAGCAGTGTTGAGCCTCTATATAAAAGTAGACGTCAAATGAGCAAGTAGTTAACAGGCATGGAAGAGGTGTCGAATCTGTAAGGATGTCGAACCCCATGAAGTCAGCAAACAGTGAAGAGGTGTTGAGTCTTTAAAGGGTAACGAGCTTTTACAACAAAAAGTGTTGTTGATGATTGAACAAGCAGAATAGATATCGAACATTAGCAATGAAGAAGGGTATCGAGCTTGTAAGAGGATGAAGATGCCGAAATAGCAAATGCTTAGAGATACCGAGTTACAACAAACTTAGAAGGACAAGAGATGTCGAACTTCAACAACACAAAGTGTTATAGAATATGTAACAAAGGAAAGATGCCGCACCACTGTAGGATGTCGAGCATTTAGTCACAAGTGGAGGATGTTGAGTATCCATGAATAACAAGCCTATGATGCATAAACTATTATCAATCCTCTACAACAGTAACTATAATAGAGCATCTACTAATAAATAATATCGAGCATCGACACTAGCAAAGAGTTTCGAGCTTTTACAAGCGGCAAGTGATATCAAACATTTAAACATGTGAAAGATGTCAAGTTTCTACAAGGAAGGTTATGATATCGAACTTATGTAAGTAAGTGATGTCAAATCTCAACAATGAGATGCCAAGATCTCATCATGATGGTGCAATCAGAACCCTTTGATTCAAATTCGTGCCATGTGTCAATCATCCCGCATGATTGATATCCTTATAAATAGGCCCCCATCGACACCAAGTGGGGGGAAGATGATTCTTACTTTATTTCTCAAGTTTGAAAGTTGTAAACCCTAAATCGAATTGGGGATTTTTAAAGACGATTATACTCTTGTGACTTTTTGCAAATAAGGATTTGAACATTCAACTTTACATAGCATACTTCTCTTGTATATGCATAATTTGTTTTTTGGGACACTAGACATGCATACAATTATTTTTGAACTTGAACTTGGACAATGAACATGTATATGACTTATCTTTGGATGTGAACTCAAACTTGAACTTGCATATACTCCAAAACATTCATATGGCCACTTCAGCCCTTATTCAAACCAGTTTTTACTTGCCTTGCATATTAGGTTAACGAAGAAATTTGTTAAAAATTTTGGTGCTAGAAGGAGGGCACAAACCTCCATCTTCCTACATATCCCTACAAAGTACTTTCTGTATCCGATATATCCTATAAAGGACCTTCCAAATCTAGCATATTGCTATAGAGGACTTTCCGTACTTTGCGCAACCTACTAAACTGCATAATGACTGTTGTGGGCATTTTCACCCACCGCATATTGGATATGAAAAGTCAGAATTGTCAGAGTTTTGGAATAGACTCGGAGCTGCTTAGAAATGTTCGCGAGGTCAAGATATAAGCACAGGTTCAAACCGCGTCTCAATCCGAACAACGGTTTGAAAAATATGATCATTTTAAGGTTTGCCTAATACGGTACGACAATAAAGCCTCGAAGACCGCTTTCTGCAAAAGTCCGGCCCCGTTTAGAAAAGCGAAGAAGCTGCCCAGCAAGGTTAGATCCAGCCCAACAAAGACTGGATCCGCATAGGTACGCCGCAGCTAAGCCCAGCCCAGCAGGGCCGGACCCGCCAAATCAAGCCCGCCAGGGTCGGACCCGCACAGTCCAGCCCCACAAGACTTGACAGCCCAGGCCAGACCTACACAGGTCCGGTCCGGCTAAGTCCGGCCCAGCAGGGCCGGACCTACTAAGTTCGGTCCAGCGGAGCCGAACCCGTACAGGTCCGGCCCCACAGGGCCGGACAGCCTGGTCCGGCCTTTGAAAGCTGGACCCACACAAGTCCAACCCTCTGGGATCAGACACCTGATCCGACAGCCTGCCGGACCCCACCAGGTCCAGCTCTCTGCCGAACCCACCTGGTCACCTGGTCCGGCAGGCCGTACCCACCTGGTTCGGCAGGCCGGACCCCACCTAGTCCTGCTCTCTGCCGGACCCACCTGGTCCGGTAGTCTGCAGGACCAGGAACCTGGTCCGGCAGCCTGCCGGACCCCACCTGGTCCAGCAATTTGTCGATCTCCACCTTATCCGAACCCACTTGGTCCGGGCCACCTTACCCGGACACACCTGGTCCGGAGCTGCACCCACTTGGTCCAGCCCTTCTGGGTCTGGACCCATCTGACATATTCGGTCCAGCCCTTCTGGGGCTAGATCCACTCTTTTTTATACTTTTAGGATGAACCTACCTTTTCCGACATTCAAGACTCTAAGGTCTGGATGGGCGACTGAAGTGAAGTAACAGGATAGTATTCGGTTGGCATCCAAGAACTGTGGAACAACAGAAAGGTTGAACCAAAGCCTAGAGGAAGAAAGATTGAACCAAAGCCTAGAGGAAGAAAGGTTGAACCAAAGCCTAGAGGAAGAAAGGTTGAACCAAAGCCTAGAAGCCTTGTACTCAACTGCCTCTCCCCACAACCTCACTCTATAAATACTAGGCATATGGCATCGTAAAGAGGGGAGGAGGGAAAATAGTGAAGCTTCCATCAACAATGGCAAACAACTAAGAGAGAAAAAATCCTTAGTCCTAACAAAAAGTTTATTCAAATTCAAAGCTTGTACTTATAATCAGATATGAAAGGGATAATAAAAGAGGAACAGTGGATGTAGGCACATTTAGGCCGAACCACTATAAATTCTGTGTCTTTTTACATTTCAGTCCTTTATTTATTCTTTATTGCAAACTATTGATTTCTACCACATACATTCGCAACAAAAATTCATCAAACGGTAGTTGTATACTGCAAACAGTATTTATAGCCCTACTGCAACGTCTTGGAGGTGTTTGCCCATTTTTCGTGCAAACAATGACTATCTTTGAACAAGGGTATTCCAAACCTCTTATTACTAAGCGAACTTATCAAGTCACTCATAATCTTCAATTCCATGAAGAATAAGTACTAAGAAACTTAGCGCTGATAACTCTTGCGAAAAAGAGGCAGGTAAATCCCTACGACCTGGATAACTGAAGCATAAATCCATTCCATATGGGTTCTACCTCGATTTTCATTTCTTATCATACTTTGGGAAAAGAGAGCAAGAGAAGGAAGACCCGTTCTCGGAAATGAGAAAATCTATTTAGCTTCATGCTAAAGAAACTGTCTTTGAAGATGAAATAACAAAGGACTTTAATAAATTTACTCAAAAGTGGCAAAGGGTAATTGATCACTACTCCGGTCCAAACTGGACTCAAGAATCTTCAAAGAGAAAGCTTGTCGTTAGAGCTAATGAACTAATCCAATGTTACAAAAAAGCCAAATGAGGGCCGAAAACACAATTTCCTATAAACTTTCGGTCTGTTAGAGCCCATTCCCTTACCACCTCTTATTAAAGCATTTATCTCTTAACTAAGGAAAGGTTGGACTATTAGCCTTAAAAGAAAAAGAAACCGGGAAAGGAAAGAAATCTCAAAGACGCTTATTGCCAATACCATCAAACAAATGAACATGATACTAATCAATGTCGAGCATTTAAGGGGATGATTGAGAATTTTATGGAATGAGGGAGAACTCCAAGTTTATCAATGAAACTTGAGTGGAAAACCAATGTATCTACAAAGATCAAGTGCTTAATAAAGGTATATACTTTATGAAAAGGATTCACCAAAATAAAGGAAAAACCTTTCATCCCGCCACAAGGGCTTGGTCGAAGCATATAAGCCTTCGGTTCTGCCTATAAGACCCGACCACAGCACCTCCTAGAGGGAGGTTGGAGCAAGCCTCTGGTCCACCTATAAGGTCTGGCCAGAGCACTACAAGCCTTCAGTCCCACCTATGTGGCCTGGCCGGAGCACCTCCTAGAGGGAGGATGGAGTAAGTCTTTGGTCTCACCTAAGATGGCATGGCTAAAGCACCGGCCAGCCTTCGATTCTGCCTACAAGGCCTGACCGAGCGCCTCTTAGAGGAAGGATAGGTAAGACTTTGATTCTGCTTAAGATGGCAAACTAAATGCACCGACCAGTCTAAATCCTTTCCTAAAAGGTAAGAAGGGGCGAAAGAAATCAATCAGAGCTTAAATCCTTACGTAAAATGTAAGAAGGGGCAAAATAAATCAATTAAACAAGTCTAATTCCATCTTAGAGATGGGCCAAAACAACCTTCCAAAAGAAGAGCAATCAAACATGGTCAATCTTATGCAATCTTCAGAGGAAAGTTTAGATCACTACTACGGTGGAATATTCACATAGGAAATTCTGAATCATTATTGTCAAAGGCATAAATTATTATCGAAGCCTGGGTTATTATTCTCTGATGTGCTAAGTTAAATTAGCTCTTAATCTTTTGTTTCTAGATTGGAATCCAAATTTTCTATCAAATAATGGGAATCTTCATTATTGGTCACATTTTTGAAAAGGCTCATTCTGCTAATTCAGTCATCGCTTTCTTTCAAAAAAGAAAAAGGAATTTAAAGAGAAGTAAGAGCTAGAAAGCATTCTACGAAGAAGTAAGGAACAAATGAATCTATGCTTAATCAAAGACCATGAATCATATTAAATCAGATTGAGGCTCTAAAGAGAGTCACAAACCTCAAATAGTTCAACAAGTTAAAATAAGAATGAGAAAGAAAATACCAGGTTTATTCAAAATATCAACTATTCAAGTATAAAGTTATTTACTAAATTTACAAATAAAATGTTACAAATATTAAGAAAAGTTATTTAAGTCTTCCCGAGGAGGAGGTTGAGGGAGGGGATAATGTTGGTATACTTTTTCTTTCCCCTTCCCCTCAACCTCAAGAAGACATAGATGACTTTCCCTTGAACCAGGGACATCTCTAAGCAAAAGAGGAGGGCATTCGATATTCTTGAGATGATTAGCATACCTATATAAAAGAAATGTTGATAGCGTTTGTATCCTGCTTTTGCTGCTCTCTTTAGCCTTTAATTAATTTCTGGACCTAAGAAGGAATAGTCGATTCTTAAGCCAAAAGAAACTATTATTTCAAGCAAATAATTAATTAGAGAATCCAATCGGGAATTTTCAAGTGACATTACCTCAGTTATTTTCAATTGAAACTCAATATCTTTCACTTTTTCCTTTAAGACTTCGATGGCCAAAGAAGGTTCAATAATATAATGAATCGCCACATCCAGTAGTTCTTTGAGTTTCTTCTCCTTCTTTCGGTTGATATTCGAATCGTCAATAGAGCCAATTTGAATCTTTAATGCATGATCAAGCGTTTTATTAGCCCCTTTAAGAGTTTTAACCTTGCTCTCTAATTTTTTAGCTCACTGCTCAAAAGAGTATTTCTCTCGTCCCAACTCCTCAACCCGACTTTGATAATTAATTAGATATTTCGAAATTTGTTCGTCCCACTTCCCTTTCAAAAATTGAGTACATTAATATTTGTATGCCTGGCACCGTTTGGCAATTTCTCCATTATCCAAAACAAGATGTTTTTCCAAGGAAGAAAATTCTTTTTACCAGCTAAAGATTAGGACTTAGTTGCCCTTGTGGGGGTGGAAGGAGGAAGGCTGGATTGGTCTCCAATTGTAATAAGCTCTAGAAATTGACACAATACCTGACTTTTTAGCAGCTTAACTTCAAGATTCCTAATTTTGATACAACCGAGCAATTTCTGCATCAACCCCAATCCTTTGGTCTTAAAGTCTGGATTGACTACCTGTAGCTATCCACTCTTTTATCTCTTTAATTTCTTTATCTTTTTCTTTGACCTTACCTTCTAAAATTGGGGTCATTTCATTCATACTACTTAATATTGACCTCAACTTATAGCATTTGTTATACCATTTTCGAGCTTCTGCATCGTTAAGAAATGGTATAATCGAAGCATCTTGAGAAGAGCACTCCCCAATGTCTAATATCATTTTGGCCTTAAGGTTATCCAACTGAGAAGCGAGTTCAAGACCACTAGATGTAAGTGTTAATTGACTTTCCTATTAAAAATAGATAAAAGAAGATGAGAAATGTGCTCTTTTATTAAAAACAACCGGTTTACAAGCATGAAGAAATTCAAATTATATTAACAGTTCAAGTTTTTACATTGAATTCTGAAGTTTAGAAGCAACGGTTTGAGATATTTTGAGTGAACCCGCGGACATAGAGAAAGTGGAGGCAAAAGAGGCATTAAACCCATAAGGAGTAAGAACTAGGGGAAACTGATGATAATCCCATCTCTCGGTAGGAGGACCAGAATCTCTGCATAACAGTTTATTGTAATTAGATCAAATTTCTTTAAGTAAAGTGTCTTTTTCGTTATCTAAGAAATCAAAATATATGTCGGAGAGTTGTGTGTAGACTTCTTGAAGGTCCCTAAGAAAGGAGTATTTTGCTAGTCGAGAGATTTTAAGGGATAATGTTTTCTCCTTAAAATTCCTTTTTAGCTTGACAAATTTACTTAAGAGTTCTTTTGAAATGCGAATGCCCAACGGCCCCTTAACTTGTGTATTTCAAGAAATATAGACTTAGCTGCAAAAATAGAAATGCTAAAGTTTATAAAGATTAAATGAACTACATAACGCAACAACAAAGTAACTTAGGTTCATACTATATGGACCCTTCGTAAAATTCAAAAATAAATTTCTCTTTGTTAAACTTGATCTTCTAAGGAGGAAGGGTGCTGGGGGAAATTGGAACGGTCGTGATTCTGGGAAAATTCCAACATTCTCTAAGGTGAGGATCGATCCCGTGATTATTTAAATACTTATTGTTAAGACACCTAAGTAAACCCCCACTCTCCTTCCCTAGGAAGGAAAAGTTAGTAAAAAGATTCCTAGTATAAATTTTATAGAGGAATTCCACTAAAGTGTCCCTATCTTCAATAAGCATCCAAAAAAGTATTGTCAACTCCACGTTCTCCTTTAAAACTCTTTCTCGATGAAGGCGAGATCTCTTTAAAAGCAAGGGTACTCATTTTTCTTTAAAATCTTTCAATCGTTTGGCATAAATGAGAAGGCTCTACACTTTTTGGATAAACTGTTGTGGTCTTCAATAAATTTCTCAATTTCCCTATTTAATTGCAGCACATCCTACTCGCTCTTCTCGTGTAAAATCTCAAAGTGATTTTTGTTTATTTTATTTAGCTAAAATATTAAACTTATTAACTAAAGCTAATGAGTGAGTATAAGCATTCAAAAATAATAAACTTTATACCTGTACCGTGGGAGCTTGTGAGCTAGAAGCCCAGTTTTCTCCTTGCCAGATTCTTTGGTATAATGGCTAGCAGCCAGAACATCCTTTATTGAGGTGTCTACTTAAGAAGCATTCTAGAACTCGAAGAGATTAGGAAAGTCTACATCATGAGCAGATGGGCCCAAGTCATGGCCACCTAATCCATTACCACCGTTTGCCTATTCACCGACATCTTTGCTGCTATTTCCCATATCCTTCCCGATATCATTATCATCATCTTCATCTTCATCACAATTGTTAACATCCTCGTCACTATCCCCTTAATCATCCTCATCCCTGTCTTCATTATGCAGAGGATCATCAAAAGATAGTAATTCCTAAGGATTGATGGTTTCCTCTTTTGGGAATTCATTTTGCAATAACCCAGGAACTCACCCCAATTTAAGGTCGAACTTTCTCTTAACTTATCTCTTAGTATTGGTAGCGAAGGGAAATCCATCTCTAGATAATTTTCTATATTTTATCATAATACAATGAAGAGGGCCTCCACATAACATTGCTCCTTTATTTAAGGGGGGGTTGTTCTATGAAAGAAGAGACTTTCTTTTTGACATCCTTAATAATGTTATTTTATAGACTAGAGCAGCCTCCTTACTTTCCAAACCATCCAGCAAAGTTCTAACCTGTGCAACAATTTGAGTATTTTTAGTTTTGTCATGCCTAAGATCTTTTTCCAGCAATTCACCCTCTCCTCGGCCACTAGTTTAGCTTTTCTCTCTTCATCCAAGTCGAAGACAAGTTTATTATTTTCAGCAATGACTTTATCTCTCTTTGTGGTGACTTCAAGAATTTAGCCTTTAAGGGACCTAACTTTATCAGTCAATAAAGAAATCTTCTCTTTAAATTTGGAATTTGATCGAAAGATTCATGAAAAGCTGGTTGCAAAAAGAAACATGTGCTTAGCCACCTAAAATATACCAAAATATATAATATGTAAAGATATATGAAGCTAAAATTTGTATTAATCAAATATGTAAAGATACATACCATAAGAAGTTGTTGAAAAAGAACGTGGAGATGATCTTTTGAAAAAGCAGAAGGCTACAATGGTATCATAGAAGCTACCGCTGGGGAATGGATGACTAAAAGAACGAAGTCATCAAAATATGAAGTGATCGATTGGGTCAAAGCTTCATAAGGCAAAGATTCAGGAGGAGAAGTTAGGCCCAACTCCTGGTACAAATGTTAAAAAACAATTGCGGATAAGGGATTCACGATGTCTATAACATGACTTGGGATATGAGTGACTTTTATTTAGTCCATAGGATTCTGGTCTAGCATGCTTGAATCAATAAAACTGGAGTCTTGGTTAATTGCGACCATGGCTGTATTTGATTCCTTAATAATATTAAGAAGTGATCGATCTTGTCCAAGTTTGGCTTTTTTACTTAGAGGAGGAATCGAATCACTAGACAGATCGCTAAAATCCTTCTTTCTCTTAGGACTCTTAATAGCCTTAAGAGCATCATCGATAGAGTCAACAACAGGAGCAACTTTGGTAGTCATAGCCGAGGAGGAGGCAGAAGTTTTAGGTTTCTAGGACTTAGCAACTGGGGCGACAAGAGTTAAACCTAAGTCAAAGAAAGAACTGTAAGATGACAATATAGAAAATTCTATCAAACCATGGTAAAAATTACTGAAAGAATCATGCTAAATGAGAGAATATGGAGAAAAGGCACTTTAATTGCCAACAACCAAAGCTTGGTTCCTATGAGCATCTTTCTTGATTATTGGAGGCTTCCTGAGTATTTTATGATTCTCCAGAATCAAGGAATACTTTCGAAGGTTAGCTTCAGTCAGGAGTTTAAACCTATCCCCAATAGTTTGAGAAGTCAGGCCCAAGGTACCAATTGTACCCGTGACAGAAGTATTTGTCCTATTAAAAGAAGGTTCTGAAAAAGCATAGCTATTATAAGAGAATAGTAAAATGTATTATAAATAAGAGAGAGAAAGCATCAGAACTTACTAGGGAAAGAGAAGGACCTCTTGATTCTAAGAGTATGGCTCTTAATATAGAAGAACTGGTTTTCCCAGTTGTTACTCCAAAAATAAACCTTTCGACTTAGTCGAAGCCATTCAAAACAGAGAACAAAAGAGAGTAAGAGAGGAGAATTCCAGTTGGACCTTTCGAAGGAGTCAAAGAGATGCTATCGTCAAAGTATGAAAGTTTCAAAACCTTTCGAAGGTGTCGAAAGGTCTCTACAACAAAGATCCAGTGAGTTCATACCTTTCGAAGGAGGCAAAGGAGTCGAAAGCACCCTTCCGCCTTCAGTAGCCACCTTTCAATTGGGTCAATTCATATGCATGATGATCTTTCGATTGAGTCAAAACAACACCTTTCGAAGACAATGAAAACAACTATTTACATATGCGCCAAACCTTTCGACACCAAATGTTTCACCTTCATTTAAACCATGCAAAAAAGAAAGCATTGTCCTAAACAACCCCTTTGAAAGCTATGGTAAGCCTTTTGAACCGGTCGAAGCCAATTTGATCCAGGAGGGTTCCACATCAAATCAGAAACAAAAGCTCAGATTTAACCAACATTGTCAAAATCATTAAGCAATGCCTATCGACAAAGTCGGAAGCACTTACAAGGCAACACAAAGAAGAAAGACGTAGCCCTTCCTTTTGATAAAGACAGAGCATACTTAAGTCATTCGGCAGCCACCTTTCGACCAAGTCGGAAGCATCAAGGTTGAAAGGTGCTGACCCGCATCTTTAAATAAGACCCAAGGGGTCACGTTTTGGGGATCTGATTCCTTCCACTCTAAACTTGTACTTTTCTTAATGAAAAGTGTTGTAACCCTAATTACAAAATTAGTTTGAGGATTTGAAGTAATAAAATCATCTTTTGGCTTACGAAAGGGAAGTCTCCAATATTTCACATTACTTTACTGATTTGTAGGTTATTGTCCGGTTTTCTCTTGTATTTCAAGTTACATCTACATCGAAAGTTTCCTGTCGACATGGTCAGAACCTCCTACATTCAAATAACTTCATTTTATATATGTCAAACAACCTCCTCCCGAGCCACTGCTTTCGACAAGGTCGAAACCAAGTCACAACTTACTTAAACCTTTAACTAACACAAGGAGTTCAAGGACCCGGCTTTCGACATGGTCAAAACCCCTACTTCCGATCCTTAACCTAAGTCCAAGCCATTCATACCTCCGACCAGGTTGAAACCAGCCAAGGCAAACCTTATTCAGTGTATCTCAACTGAATCAAAAGGGAAAGCTTTCGAAGGAGAATCCATACTGACTCAACTGGGTCGAAAGGTCATTTAGCACAAAAACCAACGCTTTCGACTGAGTCGAAAGGTTTATCTAGGTAACTTCTGTCTACTAAAGCCTATTCAAAAGGAAATTCAAGAAGGATTCATACCATCCTTCCTACTTTATTGGCCTAAAGGATAATCTTCATTCCTTAGCACATCCTTGGGGTATCGACAAGATTTCTTGTTAACATTTTTGGCGCTAGAAGAAGGGCTCGAAACTCCGACTTGGTTAAACACCCACTCTACTATTCTCTAACCCCACTCAACCCTATCTCAAGTTCAACTACTTTGGTTTAATCATGGCCAGAAGAATTAAGAGACCGAGCAAGGATCATCTGAACCACACTTGGCAGGATTCTCCAAAATAATCATCACAGATTCCAATTAGAATGAAGAGCAAATACTAAGGCTAGAAGCCCTAAGAATTATAAACCAAAAAAAGCAGAATCTTATGATCTTGAGAAATGGAACATAAACACCTTTCATGTTGGCCCCACCCCCATCTTTGCATTAGAAAAAAGAACAAATGGAAGTGACAATATATTTAATCAAATGAGAAGAACCATCCAACTCTATTCCAAAGGCACAATCTTTGAAGAAGAAATAATGGCTGATTACAATGCCTTTGCACATAAGTGGCAATAACTAATTCAACAAGAACTCTTCCGACTCAAGAACAACAAAGGGTGGCAAAAAGAAAAGCAATTGAAGAGCATGAAAACATAAGGCTAAGAAACAAAAGATCAAAGAGCCGTCCCCAAGAATCAAGCTTCAAGCCTAGACTTATAAAAGAGTGCAACTTAATAACATCTATAGGGAACGTCTACTTGCTTACAAAGGATGAGCTCAACTACTGGCCATCACTAAAAAAGAAACCGAAACATGAAAGAAATCTGGGAGGGTCCTAGTGTTACTAGCATATGATGAATGGCCATGAAACCAGTCATTGTAGAGCCCTGGAGGGGATGATCATAAATTTCTTCCGACAAGGAAAGATCCGTGAATTTGTAAAGGGAACTTAAGAAAAATCAATAAAGAGATACTTTTCTAAGAGAAATCTACACGGTTGGGAGTGAAATGCTCCTTATATTTGGATACTACCTAAGATGGTAGAAAAGCCTCTGTCCGCGCTGAGTTGGCCATGGCAGAGCACCTCCTGGAGGGAGGGCGTGTAAGCCTTTAGCCACGACTTAAAATGACCATGTTAAAGCACCGAACAAGCCCTTGGTCGTGCCTCTGGTCAGGTCAAGGCACCTCCTGAAGGGAGGACGGAGTTAGCCTTTAGCCGCAACATAAGATGGCCAGGTTAAAGCACCGAACAAGCCCTTATCCACGCCAAGCTATGGCCAGGGTAAGGCACCTCCTAGAGGGAGAATGGAGTAAGCCTTTATCCATGCCATAAGATGTCCAAGGTAGAGCACCAAACAAGCCTTTGTCCACTTTGCAAAAGGGCTAGGGCCGAGTGCCTCCTAGAGGGAGGTCGGGTAAGTCCTTGGTTCCAGCCTCTAAGATGAGCTAACCAGGAGCACCGGACAATGATGGACTAAGATGTCCAGGCCCAAGAAGAGGCCCATCAATCAATGGACTAAGATGTCCAGGCCCAAGAAGAGGCCCATCAATAATGGATTAAGACATCCAAGCCCAAGAGGAGGCACATTCAGCAATGGACTAAGATGTCCAAGCTCGAGAAATGGCGTATCCAATTGTGGACTAAGACGTTCGAACTTAAAAAGAAACTAATCAAATTACTTCCTACAAAATCTGAAGGGTTCACACATCAAAGAAGTAGAACAGAGCTTCACTTATAAATACCCGAATCTGGGTTTCGGGACTTTTATTTTTAAACATCATCTATTAATACCCGAATCTGGGTCTCGATTCTCTCGTATCTGAATTTCGTCTATTAATACCTGAATCTGGTTTTCGGGTCTCTTAGATCTGAATTTCATCAATTAATACCTAAATCTGGGTTTCGGGATATTCTTTTTAGAACTTCATTTGTTAATACCTTAATCTAGGTTTCAGGTTTCTATCAATCACTAGAACATCTTTATCAACCTGAATCTGGGTTGCGAGGCTACTACTTATAAATGCCCTAATATGGACTTGGAATTTCTATTACGATTTACTATACTGGATTCCTATCACAAATGCCTGAATCTAGATCAAGGAATACTTTCAAGGAGATCATTACTATATGTTTCCGCTAATGCCTGAATCTAGGTCTCGGATTTCTATGCTTTCAAATCTCATTAATACCCGAGAATGGGTTAACGGGTTTCAACTACAGATATTCAGAAAATGATTTCTGGATTTAGTTCTTTAGTAAATATTTCTTGAAGATTGCATTCCAACATTTATACCCCTGTTTGAGGGTAGGATTTCCAATCAACATGACTTGGACATTCTGGCCAAATGGTTGGAGTTGAATTCATAGTTATTTCTCATCAACGTTGAATATGGGATTTGGACATTTAATATAAACTGCTTTTTCATGCAATTAACAAGATGATTTGTTAATCTAAGCAAATGATATACATAGACTAGTATGACAATTTCAAGCTAACAATTAGAGAAATTGTTTGCTTCATACTTTACAGGGTAATCAGCAAAGCAAAGAGAAATAAAAGATTCAGCAAATACAGAAATACTAAATGAGCTATCAAAAAGCATCTCAGAAGTGACATTACAGAAAAGAATTACAAATCGGGTGATATTTACAAAATTTAGATGATTGACATAAGTCATGAAGTTGTTTACAAAACTTTGAAGTTATTCACATTATACAATGTAACAACCCGGTAATTTTGGCATTTAAAAAAAATGAAGGGAAGTTAAATTAAATAAGATAATTATACTTGGATTTAAAATTTAATGTATTTGAACTTGGGTTGAATAATATTTTTCTAGTATAAATCAAACTTTGGTATTCAAATTAAGAATGGTTTAAATTGTAAATTAATTATTTTTTTCATAACACAATTTGAATTCTATTTAAGAATATAAAATAATAATTTGTTTTAATTATAGAAAAAGGGATAAAAGAAAAAGTTTATAAAATGGTTTAAAAAAAAGAGTGGAAAATGAATTCAAAAAGAAAAAGGTAAAATAAAAGAAACCCCTTTATTGGAAAAGAAAAATGTACACTTGTTGAAATGGAAGCTTTAATGGGGACAGTTGGTAAGAATTGTAACACACGTGCATTCACAAGAGTATCACTCGTTGGATATTAAAACCTCATTTACCCCTTTTCCTTTTCATTTTTTTGTTCCACCCGAAAAGAAAAAAAAACCTAACCCTAAATCGATTCGCCTCTTCTATAAATCGATGGTTGCTCCTCAAATAAATTTTCGATGCTTTTACCACCCACGCTAACGCTATTAGCGCTGTCCATCGTGTTAGCCTTGGAGTACCGCCATTCGAATCACTCAAGCACTTTCGAAATCGCCGCGAGAAACACCATTGCTGCTAGCTGCATCGTCTTCTACCCCAGCTAGCAACAGTGAGTTTTTTTCCTCACGATTAATCTTATTCAAGTTTTTAAATTTGGTTGAGTTGGGTGTTTGGTTGCATGCTGTGATTTGTGTTGCTATGGTCTGATGTTTTGCGAGTGATTCACCTACATATGGCTATTTTGGTTGCATCAGTTCTTATGCATGGCTGTGTTGAATAAAAAAAACGAAAAAATCTGATGAGGACAGACACTACATGTATGATTTTTGCATAGACCCATGTGTTCATGTGTGTATAAATGGTTATTGGGTGTTTTTTGCTTCCATTTGCTCTGTTAAATGAATTTAAATTGATAAGAACAGATGTTATCACTGGGTCATAAGGAGGAAAATAAAAACCGATGCTTCACTTAATCTTGGCACACTTCCCTGTTAAATAAATTTAACTGATATGAACAGACTACCCACTTGATTTGAGCTGCTGTTGTGATGTTATGGGATTTCTTGTAAACTGCACTTGTATATATGTCCATACATATACATATACATTTCTGTGTATATGTGTATGTGTGTGGCTGTGCACTTTCATGTTGGACTGTTTTGTTGCACTCCATATTAGTCTGTTTATTTGCATCCCTTTAACTCAAACCCTGATGCTATATTTTTATAAGACATGGGAAAAAAAAGGGGAAAAGATGCTGCACTTGCTATTAGTACACTGTCCCTTGGCACATTTGAGCCATTTCATCTGATCATCTGGTTAATAATCTCCATTGGTTCTTTCAGTGACATGAAATTTCAGCTATCCCAATTATATATATATATATATATATATATATTTGCCATTGTATTTTCATTTTAGAAAATCTAGCCATAGCATTGGACTTGCTAATCCTAGCTACTGAATTTGTCCACTTGTATATGCCATATATACACATATGTGTATGTGTTTGTCTATGTGTGTATTGCATCCATGCACACCCACTGGTGCATGTCCCTTGTTGTGCATATGAGCTACCCTGGCCTGTGCCATCATGACCTGCTCCTTTGCTTTAATTGTTGACCTTGTTTGCCACATTTACTTATTGCCATGACTTTTGTAAACTATATGGTTGTTTGAAAATGTGTTCACTCGAGTTGCTCATGTGTTTTGCTGCCTTACACCTGAAATTGAATATGATCATCTCTGGGTTGCTTTGTAACACTGATTTCCCAGTTCTTTTGTGGCTGCCTCACACTTATGTTCTCAACCTGTCTTGGGCACATTTGCTTCACTTGATTTGTGTTATGTTGCTATGTTTCTTTTTTTATTGAAGTCACTGCCATGCTAGCTTATGAGTTGCTGCCCATGTTTGGCTTGCCCTTTTTTGTGCTCGCTGGGTTGATATATGTGTACTCTTGTACACTTCATATGCTCATTCATGGGCATTTATATTATTTACACTTTCTTTTTTGTGGACCGATTCAGTTTACTTGTTATCTTTGCTACCTATATTGCACTATTAACCTTGTTGGGCTATTACCATTATATTTCAGTTCATTGCAAATTTATTTACTTGAATTAAGATTAATCCTGACTCGAGTGTTTTGTGTTTTGCATAAAACGCTTGGGTCAGACTGAGTGTTTTGCAGCTTGAAGGTTATCAGGCAGCGAAGTTAGAGAGAGGGGGAAAAACGCTCACCTTAGTTCGGGGATTTTTCTGAAGACTTTATATGCAGTAAAAAAAAATTTGTACTTAAAAAATATTCCGTTGTATAAATTTAATATATTGTATAAACTCTGATATTTGTAAAAAAATTCATTTTTGCAAAATATTATTATTCTGTGATTCTGTGGCTGATTCTGTTTAAACTCTATAAACTAAATAACAATCCATCATTTTGAACGTTTCAAGTTGGTTTAATTACCGACTAGGGGCGGTCAAAAGGGCGGGTTATTACATACAAGATAAGTTAATACATTTCAAAGATACAAATATATTATAAGTCTTGAGAAACTTTGTTAAGGTTCTCTACGACTGAAGGATCAACTACGTGATGAATTACGACATAGAGAACTTCTTTCAGTTTCTTTTCCTTCTTCCTTATGCTATTTGCATCGTTGATTGTGTCAATATTTGTCTTCAGAGCATGGTTGAATGCTCTGTTTGCGCCCTTAAGGGTCTTGTTATCTCTTTCTAACTCTGTGATGCGCTTCTGGAGGAAGAATTTGTCACGTTCGAGTTTCTGAACTTTGGCAGCATACTCATTTATATTCTGAGAATACTTCACTCTTTGTTGCTCATCAAAATACTTAGCTATTTCAAACTTAACTCTCCTGCACCAGTTACCCACAGTGTTCTCATCCAAGCCTGGGGGAGGGTTAATTAATGAAGGAAATTTTTTAACAGCAAGAGTATTTGACCTCGTGGGTCTGGAAACCGAGGGAGTAGTACAAGGAGTCGGTAAGGCAATACTCGATATGTTGTCTCCCATGACGAATTCCAACGATTCACATTGCAACTGACTGTCCTTCAATTTCAACTCCAAATCACTGATTTATTGAATAAGCTCTGACATCTTATGATCGAAGTCGATAGAAGGGTTAGACTTTATCTGTCGCTTCAGCGATAGAATCATTTCATTTTTGCTTTTTATTTCGATCTCAAGATAGGCAATTTGATCCTTCTGATTGCCAGCTATGGTTTTTTGAACAAAGTATCTTTTGTTCCATTTCAAGGCTTCAGCATTGCCTCTAAAGCGTTCCAGTAAAATGTCATCGATGAGTTCACTCATTCCACTTGACTTTAACGGTTTCTCCCTAAGGTTAGCGATGTGTGACGATAAATCAAGAGGGAGAGAAATTGTAGATAGTTGTAGCTCCTACTTAAGCAAAAAGAAACAAAATACAGTCAAAACCAGAATGAAAAAACTCTTTATTATTATGATAACAGATTACAACTTAAACAACAACGAAATTGAAAATAAAAAACAATAAACTATTAGTTTACATCTAAAGCTGAGAAACTACTTTTCTAACTTTATCTAATGAGTTAGCAGAAAGGGTAACTGTTGAATCAAAAGGGATATTGACTCCTTCTGGAGTGATACCTGGAGGACATTTGCTATAGTCCCATTTTCCGGCTGGAGAACTATCAAAGCCACAAATTAACTTAGAGTGAAATGTTATGATCTCCTTAAGAAGTGTTTCCTTCTCATCACCAAGGAAGTCAAAGCAAAGATGGGGATATTCCAAGTTGAGTTTTTGTAAATCTCTAAGAAAACAATATCTTGCCAATTTCAAAGATTTTCAAATTGATGCCTTTTCAAGATAAAACCTTCTCAGTTTAACATATTGGCTTAAGTGGTCTCTAGAAACAAGTCGGTCTAGTGAACAGTCACTCTGTGATAGTATAATAAAACAAAGCTAAGCATAAAAAGCAAAACTAAAACAAATATTTATAAATCAATACACCGTTACATATTTACAACTACTCATCTGGTTCATAAAAAACAGACTTAGAAATCAACTCAGATACAAATTTGTTCTTATAATACTTAAGCTTTTAAGGGGGAGATCGTGAGGAATCGGCCTGACACGTGGCAAGTTCCAACAAGCTCCAGGGTGAGGATCAGATCTGAATTCATCCAAGTATCTCTTATGAAAACATCTATAAGTAGACCCCTACAAAATTCACCTAAGTATGAAAAATCGATAATTGAATGTCTACGATAAGCATTATATAAAAAAGTTGATTAGAATGTCCCTTTCTTCAATCAGCATCCAAAATAAGGTGACTAACTCCCAGTTTTCCTTCAAGAGAGCGTCGTATCGGAGGCGCGCTCTCTTTAGTAAGGGGGCAGCCTTCTGATGTTTAAAAGACGCTAGCACCGAGGCACTTCTATCGAGTCTATGATACTAATCAAAAAGTACATTATGTTATCGTATTTACTTGTCTAACTCCCCTATATAACTTGTTTACTTCAGCTTGATTTCTCTTAAGTTTTGTTTTATAGGGGAGGGTGGAATTCTTCCTTACCTAAAATGAATGATTTACACTATTATAACCTTCCAAGTGAAAGATATTTAAACAGAGAATCCCATACTTGTGATATCAGGACGGAGGTCTAGGAATCCCGCTCTTTCCCTTTAGGCTCTTTGACATTAACGGGAGCAGCCTCATCCTCTTGAGGAGCAGATGGCCCAACAGATTCAGGCGGGGTAGCTGCAGGAGGAGATGGCTCTTTCTCTGAAGATTTTGAGTTGTCATCCCCATCCTTATCGGAGGCTTCGTCATGACCTCTGCCATCTCCACTTAAGCCACGACCACCATCGATGTGGTTATCATTGTCATCATCATTATCATCGTTGTGGTCATCGCCATCATTATCGTCGCCTTCTTCCCGGTAGCATCATTTTTGTCACCCTCATCTTCAGAACCAAATTCAATTTCAAAAGAGGGGATGTAAAAGGAAAGAATCTTAGTGGCATCAATTTCCTCCTCTTCTACAGGCTTAATCTCCTACTTCATTTGATTGATCTTGTCCATTACTCTATCAACCAGGGCAGAGTCAAGCAAGGGGAAACTCAAGTTAGGGCACTTTTAAAATTATGAGCATAAGTAAGCATGAGGGCTTCTTCATAGGAATTCAGCATTATTTGCTCGAGATTAGTACTGATAAATTGAGAAACTCGCTGCTTAGCATCAGAGATAGTATCAACAGCAAGTTTTAGCGAGACCCTATTTTTCTTGAACGTCTCCTTCAAAGAAATGTTCTTCGCTGTTATGTGGGCTTTCTCGTTGTTAGAATCATTTAAAGTTAACTTCATAGCGAATTTTTCATCGGCGAGAAGTTGACGAGCCCTTCTTTATGTCGGGAGATTAGTTTCTGCTCGAGCAAGAGAAGCTCTTAATCGTTCCAATTTTGAAGTCGCTTCATCTTTGGCCGAAGAAAGTGTAGACACTTGATTTTTAAGGGTCGAGATTTCCTCCAAGGACTTAGATGATTCGAGGGAAGATTTGGATGCATGTTCATGAAGAGTTAACCAACTCTTAGAATTTTGAAAGAAGAAATGTAACACAAGTTAGTGATTTAGAGAAACCAGTGATGATAAGGTCAATTGAAATGAAACTTACCAGAAATTGTTGCCCTATTAGAGAGCGATAATAACTCGCCAAATCTAGAATGGAAGAAGGCGAGTGAATGGAAGTGAAAGACTTCGAGTTTAAGATAGACTGGGCTATCTCTTCAAAATTGACAGAAGGGGAAGAAGATGTTGGCTGAGAAGGAGTGCTCTTTTGAGTAGGGGGCATATTCAAAGCTAGCTGCATTTGTGCGAGAGCAGGCGGAGAGTCTGAAACGGAGATGCCAGAGAGGGGATCAATCACGGTAGGAGTTTGTACTAGTTTGTCTTTAGAAGCTTCTATGATTAAGCTCTTTGGAGCTTTATCAAGAGATAATCCTCCTCCTCCTCCTCTATATCAACGACTTTAGCAACCTTCTTGGGTGGCTCTATTTCAGATGATGGCGCCAATTTCCATTTGAAGGCCTCCTAGTTTTAGTAAGAGATTCAATAATAAATGATGCTCCAGAAGTTGTAGGAAGAGGAGCGGCACCACTAACCGGCATTGTAACTTGAGGAGCAACTAAAAAGAATCCTAGTAGATTGTATGTTAACAAAATAAATTGAAAAAGCGACACGACAATTCATGACAAGTGCAGTGTTCTTCACATACCAGAGTGGTCAGCACAAATGGGTGACATGGGAGTGAAAGTTGATGGATCTCCTAGAGAGAGGAAGTGTTTTCCATGGGAAGTATGTTGAACAGATAGAGGAGTACCTAGGATCCGTTGGCCTGTCGGCAGAATAAAGTGCTTTCATAAATTTGTAGGAATCAACAGCGTCAATCTTCTCCCAACTTGCCTTAAGGCTGCAATCAAAGATTCGACTGTTCTCTTATCATCATCATTAAGCTCTTTAGCAGGGACACCTAATAAAAGCAGAGATTAGGTAAAAGAAAACATTGAATGAGGGAAGATAGCAAAAATCTAGACTTACGAGGGGAAGTGAAAGTCCCACTGATGTTTAGAAAGCACTTAACAAAGAAAAACTTGTTTTCCCGGTCTCTGAATTTATTAACCCCATCCGATATTAGCTTTTTCTAGGGATTAGCTCTGTATATCTGACTGTTAAGGTTGCTAAGCTTGACCAGCCGAGTCAAGCAGTTCAACACTTTAGCGTTAAGGGAGGGAAGTCCAGATTCCAATGCCATCATTTCCAAGGATAAGAGATATGTATAAACATTTGGCGACAATTGGATTGGAGCAACCCCTAGATGAGAAAGGAATATGGATAAGAACTCTGGAAAAGGCAAGAATCCTCCTTGCCATATATGGATGGCAGTGTAGGCAAAGAACCCTTTGGAAGGGTTGTTGATAGTATCAGTCTCCTTGGGAGGAATGGCTTCAACTCTAATTATGCCAAAGTCATTGAGGATAACATCGCCTTCGACTTGAGTTGATATGAGAGAATGCTTGGAAGTAGCTTCGGCCTTCTTCGGAGGACTCATGGTTCTACTAGGTGAAAATGTTTTAGTTAAAATTCTTAGTTAATTATGAATTTAGCATACTGTCAAGAATTGGTATAAAACCTACTTAAACATAAAGCCAAACAGAAAACTTCAATTTTCCTGAAAAATGTTTAAGTTTAAAAGTTAAAGAGTTGAGCTTTCAACAGATTCGAAAGGAAAAGGGAAATCAACATTTAGCAAATATCTCATAACAACGTCGAAGGCCTAAATAAAAGTATTCATAGAGCTTTCGACAAGGTGGACAGGGAAAGAAAGTTAAACATTTAGTCACAACCTTTTGACAGTGTCAGAAGCATAAATATGTGCCATCATTGAGCATTCGACAAGGTTGAAAGGAGAGATGGGATATAAAGTAGTACTTTCCAACAATGTCGATGGCTTCATAGGAACCAAGTTGCTAAGAACAAACAATTAAAGTTAACTTAAAAAAATTTGAACAAAATTTACACTACAAAGATTTCACAAACCAAATAACAAGACCCTTCAACACCATCGAAAACTCTGACGTATGTTTCCTAAGAGAAATACGAATGCTGTCGAAACCTTATACACTCATTGAGTCGAAAGGTCTAAGTTAAACTCATATGCACTTTGAACGTTTCGACAAAGCTGAACAAAAACAACTCTAAGAGGTTTCGACTCATTAGATACAAAGGTATTCGAAAGGGTCGAGGGAGAATTATGATTCCAAAAGTTAACAAAGGAAAATGGATTACAATCGACACAAAAGGTTTTGACTAAGTCGAAACATCTTGCTTTTGAGAGGGGCGAAAACACTCTACTAAGCCTTTCGACAAGGTTGATAAAATTTACGCTACCACACCTTTCAACCCCATCGATAGGGGCTAAGGAAACAAAACCAATGTTGTTGCCTCAATCCCTTTCGAAGGGGTAGAAATGTCAATTTGTGGCGCTAATTTTTCGTTCATACACTTGAAACTTCCGAGGGAAGAAAACAGATACATCTGCCTTACCCAAACCCGATTGCAAATCCAGGTTTTTAAAAATTTCTTAGAAACAAATAAATCGAACCCGTTAAGAAAATGGATTTCAACATGATTTAAGCACTTCAATTTCAAAAAAATTTAAGACGAAAATCCCTATCTCCTAAAGAATAACAGAAATCCTAAAACATAGAAATTAAATTCAAAGCGAGGAGCAAGTCCCATCGATTCATGGAATTGAATCAGGGAAAATCCCTTGTATAAATCAAGTTTTTAAAATCAAATTAAACACGCTTTTTAATAAAATCGAAATTCAAACAGTTTTTAAAATTGGAATCCCGATTGAAAGATCAAAAAAGGGAGAAATTCACCGAAAAACATAAAAAATAGAAATAAAGAGAGATTGAAAAAGCAGAAAAAAATCTCAAACTTACGATTAGATTTGGTTTTTACTTTGATTTCTAGAAGCAGGAAGAAAGTTTGAGAATTATTTTACTTTTTCTCAATTTTTTTGGTCGTATGTAAATAAGGAAGAAGGAGAAAGAACGTACTTACAAGAAAAGTCTCCCAAGGGTTACTAATAATTAGATCATATTTAAATAAGCAGCCCAGATTCATGCGGGAAGACCAAGAGGTGGGAAACTTGGAGGTTTCAACATAGATGACATGGAAAGTCAAGAGCATCCCTTCGCAAGGGAGGGCAAATGTTTTTCCAAAAATCCACCTTTCGACTTAGTCGAAGCCGTTCAAAGTAGAGAACAAAAGAGAGCAAGAGAGAAGAATTCCAACTGGACCTTTCTAAGGAGTCAAAGGGATGCTATCATCAAAGTTTGAAAGTTTCGAAACCTTTCGAAGGTGTCAGAAGGTCTCTACAACAAAGATCCAGTGAGTTCATACCTTTCGAAAGAGACAAAGGAGTCGAAAGCACCCTTCCAGCTTCAGTAGCCACTTTTCGACTGGGTCATTTCATATGCATGATGACCTTTCGATTGAGTCAAAGCAGCACCTTTCGAAGACAATGAGAATAGCTATTTGCATATGTGCCAAACCTTTCGACACCAAAGGTTTCACCTTCATTTAAACCATGCAAAAGCAAGCATTGTCCTAAACAACCCCTTCGAAATCTATGGTAAGCCTTTCGAACTGGTCGAAGCTAATGTGATCCAGGAGGGTTCCGCATCAAATCAGAAACAAGAGCTCAGACGTAACCAACATCATCAAAACCATTCAGCAATGCCTATCGACAGAGTCGGAAGCATTTACAAGGCAACAAAAAGAAGAAAGACGCAGCCCTTCCTTTCTACAAAGATGGAGCATACTTGAGTCATTTGGTAGCCACCTTCGACCAAGTTGGAAGCATCAAGGTCGAAAGGTGCTAACTCGCATCTATAAATAAGACCCAAGGGTTCACGTTTTGGGATCCGATTCCTTCCACTCTAAACTTGTATTTTCTTAATGAAATTTTTTGTAACCCTAATTACAAAATTGATTTGGGGATTTAAAGTAATAAAATCATCTTTTGGCTTATGAAAGGGAAGTCTCCAAATTTTCACATTACTTTACTAATTTGTAGGTTATTGTCTGGTTTTCTCTTGTATTTCAGGTTACGTCTACTTTGAAGGTTCCTGTCGACACGGTCGGAACCTCCTACATCCAAATAGATTCAGTTTATGTACTTTAAACAACCTTCCCCCGAGCCACTACTTTCGACAAGGTCAAAACGAAGTCACAACTTACTTAAATCTTTAACTAAGACAAGGAGTTCAAGGACCTGGCTTTCGACAAGGTCGAAACCCCTACTTCCGATCCTTAACCTAAGTCCATGCCATTCAACCGTTTAAGACCTCCAACCAGGTTGAAACCAGCCAAGGCAAACCTTATTCAGGGTATCTCAACTGAATCAAAAGGGAAAGCTTTCGAAGAAGAATCCATACTGACTCTACTGGGTCGAAAGGTCATTTAGCACTAAAACCAACGCTTTCGACTGAGTCGAAAGGTTTATCTAGGTAACTTCTGTCTACTAAAGCCTATTCAAAAGGAAATTCAAGAAGGATTCATACCATCCTTCCTACTTTATTGGCCTAAAGGATAATCTTCATTCCTTAGCACATCCTTAGGGTATCGACAAGATTTCTTATTAACGCCAGTCCTTAGTTATGTTGATCAAATTAGTGATCAAGCTCTTCGGATGAGGGAGAAGGCAATATATGGTACCTGCTAGTTGTTTTCCTTCCTTGACAAGATTTATTAATGAATAAAGAGTTTTCGCATAGAGAGAAGGGAGGTCAACTTCCCTAGCCAATAAATCAAGACAACATAGATATGTATAAGAGTTGGGCACCGTATGTATTAGAGCAATCCCTAAACGAAACAAGAATCGAGTGAAGAATTCTAAGAGGGGGAAGTATCCTGAATGCCAGATATGAATTAGAGTGAAAACAAAAAGAACCTTCCGAAGGATTATCTATCCTTCCGAATGGGCCTTCCACCTTAGCTTCTACTTTGGTAATCCTGAATTGCTGAAGAATAACATCAACTTCATCTTGAGTGGTTATAGAAGTTTGGATGAGTCTATAGTCTCCTCTCTAAAGCAGGAGAGGATTTAGAACCTTTTTTGCCAGCCATTTTCCTGTCAAGCAATATCATATAGAAATTAAGTAAGTATTAAATATTTTATAAAATCTAATGTATTTAAGAAGATGTCAAAGAAATTTAATTCTTTAAATATAAACCTAAATAAATAGGTAACCAGATGATGAACTCAAAAATAATTGATGATTTCATAGCTAGTTGAAGAATCTTTAATTAGTAAGTTCATAACAAGATATCGAGCTCATAACTATCGGGCTCATGATAAGGTGTCGAACTCATAAATAGTTTGTGAGTTTGTAACTAATTAAAGATCCTTTAACCAGTCATCGAGTTTATAATGAGATGTCGAACTTGTAAGTGGTTAACAAGTTCATAACTAGATAGAGACTCCTTAACTAGTTATCAAGTTTATAACAAAATGTCGAATTATAACTAGTTATCGAGTTCATGACAATGTGTCAAACTCATAAATAGTTAGTAAGTTCATAATTGGTTGAAGATTCTTTAATTAGGTATCGAGTTCATAACAAGATACTGAACTTGTAACTAGTTATTGAGTTTATAATAGGATGTCGAACTCATAAATAGGTAATGATTTCATAACCAGTTAATTAAAGAATCTTTTTTATGACTAGATATCAAACTTATAAAAGATATTGAAATTGTATCTAACTAACTACCCTATAATTAGTTGTTGAGTTTGTAACTAGTTAATGATTCGTCAAGTAATTGTTGGAATCATAGCTAATTATCGAGTTACTGGCTAGTTGCCGAACTTACAACTAATTGGCGAGTTCATAACTAGTTATCGAATCTTAAATAAGTTGTCAAGTCTCTAACTAATTGTTCAATTTATAATTAGTCGGTGAACCTATAAATTCTAGAAGGATATTTTTTCTCTAGGTAGATATCGAGTCCTTAACAATTGCCAATACCTAATTAATTGTCGAATTTCTAGAAATTTTTGAGTCTATCCTAATTAACAGAACTCTATTTATCATTAAAATTCTGTTGGTCATTAGGGATACAAAATTCTAAACAACCTTTGGATTCAAGCACTAAAATGCCCAAATCACAATAGTATTTGGATTAAAACTGCCAATCAAACCCAAGCAATTCATGAAAACCGATCCATAATACCCTAGTTTTCAAATCAAAAACCCCTCTTTTTCTATATTTAAAATGATTGAAATAGAAATCAAATCTTAAATCGAGTTTGAATACGGTGGAAATAGAATTTTTCTTTTTGAAATTGTGAAATTGGAAAGAAAGAATTACAATTGCAATTTGAGTTTCAAGCTTGTAGGTAAGGCTTTGGGTGAAAGAGAGATAGGTATTTATAAAAGAAGAGAGAAATGACAAGACCTATTGGTTCCTATTTAAATGAACAAGCAAGATTGAAAGCATCAGAATACCAATAGGCGGCAATTTGAAAAGTTAAAATTATACTAAATTATAATAGCTTCTTCCACACAAAGGGGGTAAATGTTACTACAAATATGTATATCGAGCATCTAAGGAGAACACGTCGAGTTTGGAGTTGACAAGGGATGCCGAGCCTAATTAAGAAAGTAAAGTCATCAAGCATTCAACATTTAACAAAGGATAGCGAGCTTCAAGCAATCATAAGAAGGTGTCGAATATCTAGTAGCAAGGAATGTTGAGCTCTGTATAAAAGTGGATGTCGAATGATCAAGTAGTTAACGGGCATAGAAGAGGTGTCGAATCTCTAAGGATGTCGAACCCAAAGAAGTCGGCAAACCGTGAAGAGGTGCAGAGTCTTTAAAGGGTAACGAGCCTTTACAATAACAAGTGTTGTCGAGGATTTAACAAGCAGAACGTATATTGAACATTAGCAATGAAGAAGAGTATCGAGCTTGTAAGAGGATGAAGATATCAAACTAATAAATGCTTAAAGATATCGAGTTACAACAAACTTGGAAGGACAAGAGATGTCAAATCTCTACTACACAAAGTGTTATAGAGTATGTAACAAAGGAAGGATGCCGCACCACTATAGGATGTCGAGCGTCTAATCACAATTGGGGGATATCGAGTTTCTATGAATAACAAGCCTATGATGCATAAACTATTATTGATCCTTTACAACTGTAACTATAATAGAGCATCTACTAATAAATGATATCGAGCTTCGACACTAGCAAAGAGTTTCGAGCTTTTATAAGCGGCAAGTGATATCGAAGTTTTAAAGATGTAAAAGATGTCGAGTTTCTGCAATGAAGGTTATGATATCGAACTTATGTAAGTAAATGATGTCGAATCTCAACAATGAGATGCCGAGATCTCATCATGATGATGCTATCCGAACCTTTGGATTCAAATTCGTGCCACATGTCAATCATCTCGCATGATCGACATCCCTATAAATAGGCCTCCATCGACACCAAGTGGAGGGTGGTTGATTCTTACTCTATTTCTCAAGTTTGAAAATTGTAAACCCTAAATCGAATTGGGATTTTTAGAGCCGATTGTGCTCTTTTGACTTTTTGCAAATAAGGACTTGAACATTCAACTTTGCATAACATACTTCTTTTTCCTAATTAGTTACTTGGGACAATAGACATGCATACGATTTATTTTTGAACTTAGACTTGGATAATGGACACGTATATGACTGACCTTTGGACTTGAACTCTAACTTGAGCTTGCATATACTCCTAAACTTATATAAGACCACTTAAGTTCTTAACCAAATCAGCTTTGACTTACCTTACATATTTGGTTAGCGAAGAAATTTGTTAACAACATGATTGGGGAAAAAATATGTCAGGTTATTGGAAAAAATTATGCCAGGTCCTACAGTGTGCTAGTTGGGCTTATCTAATCTTTCTCGGTAACACGTCAGGTAGTATTTGGTGTATTGTTCAAGGTTTGTTTGTTAATATTGACATTTATATTAATATGGTTTGCAAATTGTGTATTGATCCACACGATCTATCTCCAAAGTCATCAGTGGAAATCAATTCCAAAAATCCTTTTTTGTCAATTTACTATTTATGTAAAGCATTTAGATGGATAGTGGATACCGCATCGACTAAAGATAGAATTGTATTGTAGAGTGAGAGTTTTAGAAAGTGTCATTGGAAATCATTATGGAGACCTGATACTGTCTAGGCCATGATAGCATGATAATGCATGCAAAGCATAACTAACCATTATAGCATGATGCAATGCATATGTGAGAAACTAGCTAGCAAATAATTTTATCCCAAGATGATACACCCAATGAAAAAAATTTATTAAAAAGCAAATAATACATCCAGTAAAATAAAATTAGTAAAAAGCAAGTTATTGTTTTCATGCTGTAAAATAAGACATTAGGTCAATACCTGAATGGATTCCCACAAAACAATTTTTAATTCATCGCTTAGAAGCCTCCAATCATCAAGCGTACATGGACCATGCAATTGTACAAGCGACATAAGAAATGAAGGTAAATGTACCGACTCTTTTCATATTGGTACGGCTACCTCATTAAATTCAACTTCAATTCGACTATGAGGGTTTACTAGGCGTTTTTTTGCTTTTGTTGGATCGCTAGCACCTTTTTTCCTTTTGTATTTGCAGATTCAGCTTCACGATATCCGTATCGGTATCATCGTATTCTTCTTAAGGTATTTCATTTTCTTCCCCAATAGCTTCATCACAAGGCAGCATTTCTTCACAAGGCATTTCATTTTCTTCACCAATAACCTCTTCACAAGGTAGCATTTCTTCACAAGGCAGCATTTTTTCACAGGTCATTTCATTCTCAACATTATAAGCATCCCCGGCTAGCTTTTTATATTTGACCTTTGAGGTACACTTCCAGGATTCCTCCATCATTTTTTGGTTGCAAGTGTGTACAAGCTAGTATTCATATTCTTTTTCTACGAATAAAATACAAAATTTATTGGGTATGTTGCCTGACTATCATGATAAATGCATTTAAAAGCTTGTACACATATTCGAACGAAGTAAAGTTCATTTATATACTTTTATACCTTTAACATATACGAATTTATCATTGCATGAAATTCCAAACCATGCCAAAAATTAAAAACCATGACTGAAACTAAAAGTTTTGAAATTTCTAACAGAAACTATGAGATTTCAAAAGAACATGGAAATCGAGAATAGATGGTAGCATCTACAAACTATAACAGGTGGTGCATGGCTTATCTTTTAAGAGATTGTTTAAGGTTGACAGGAGCAACACAACATATATGAAACATTTCTTTTAGATGCAAAATTTTGAGTGCTTGAAAATAAAGTATGTGAATTAGAGAGATCAATATAATGTACATGCATGGTGCAGGGGAGGTAGAATATGTGCACTAGGAAGAGCTATTAAAGAGCAAAATTTCTTTAAATGCACATGATGTTATCATATTTGATATCAGAACACCCCAATCGGCTAGATTAGGATTCGAGCACATAAAAAAATGATTGATAAGCATTTTAAAATGAGATTATTTCTTTATCGCTTTTGATATATCATTATAACGCATCAAGGAATCACTATTCAAGTAAATAACTTACCAAAAAGGTTAGAATCTAACAAGGCAGAATAGAAACAATGTATGCTAAAATAGTGCAACTGAATAGATTTATGTCTAACTATAGGTTGGGTCCTCAGGAATTGCACAGAATATGACAATATAATTTAGTTAGTAAATTCTATAAGACCATAACCAACAAGCTGTTATGTTCACTCTATTCTCTCTCATCCGCGGCAACCGAGCGTACGGGCGGCGCAACCAGGAGGGGGAACCAGCCACGGGTTGGTTTGGAAAACAATTTATAACGCGAAGACTTTGCTGTTATAAGTTTATAATGGAAAACTCTTTGCCGTTATAAACCAAAAACCTAATTTACTAGCCGCCACACTTTCTCCTTCTGTAAATCTCTCCTCTACCATTTTGCAGCCAAGAAGAACAAAAGCCATCATTCCCAGCCCAAGTTTCCACCACCAAACGTTCAAATCCGATCGTTTTTAGCCAAAGTAAAGGCCATTTTTGAGATACACGCTCGAAAAGATGTCCAGATTGCTTAAAAATTTTGTCAAAAAGTTCATGCACGGAGAAGGCGGTAGCAGCGGCACAGGTAGGAGCAGCGAGGAGTAGAATGTCGTCTTGTACGGGCATGATCAGCCAACATAGAAGATTTTCTGTTAGCCATCGAAATCTCGAGTATCAAGGCAGAGGCGTAGAGGAAGGCGGTCGCAGCAGTCGCGGCGGCCGTAGCGGTGGTCGAGCAAGTAGGACGCACAGGGGTGTGGGGCAGATTTGCACTAGACTCGCCGACCTTGATGAATTTCAGAATCCGAACCTTAGCATGGCGAAATTACCTATGCTTTCCAACTTTTGCCCACTTCCAGATGGTGAAGTACATGTCAGCACGCAGACGAGTTTGGCTGTAAGTATTTCTTTATATGATTTAAATAACTGCAATATGTTGTTAGTTTAAATATATAAAATGACTTTATTTAAATTTAATAGTTGCGAAATATCCATTCACGGGGTTCGTTAGCGAACACACTTAATTATTTACATGAACATTTGGCAAATAAAGATAGAGTCATAGCACTACTACATGGGCTTGGATTCCACCATTTCTTAGGTAATCAAACGAACCATTTATTTGAAAAACTAGTTAATTTATCACTCCGTAATTTACTTGATATATACTCTACAATTCTAGGAATCAATAATGTTATAAAAGGCGATGTTCAATTGTGCACGGCTATTGCTTTACGGTGGTATAAAACCACCCATACATTCCACTTTCCTTACGGGGAGTTGGGAATTACACCGCTTGATTTCTCCATGCTCACCGGCATTAGCATTGGAGTAGCTGCTTTTCCACCACTTCCTTTCGATGATGCTCAATGGCGTGATCCCGAGCGCGTTCACGATCTTCTACCTCATTTTGATGCCTCCGATGCATCATATCAGGCTGGAGGCGCTCTTAGAGTCAGTGCTATTCGTGCTGCCATGGACATCATTTTCGCTCATTACTCACCTGATGATGATCTATAGCTCGCTTGATTATTTTTCCTATACCTCATGGGTAACCTGCTTTTCTGCACATCGAGCAGTAGTCTGGCTGTTGGGTTTATTGAGGTCGCATCCGAGTTGGATTACAACGGTGCTATTTTATATGACTGGGGTACGCCTATTCTTATGTACCTCTACAGATGCCTCGACATACAGTGCACCATTTCCGACGCATAGGATTCATTATTTGGTTTCTGGGAGTTATTACAGTATTGGTATTTTGAGTACTCCAGGAATTTCCATTTTGTCACTCTTACTTCTAATACGTCTACTTTTTTCCTCTATCTGTCATTTTGGTGCGCGGACAACTAGGGGCCCAAGGATAATGAATCCTGCTATGTGTATTCGGTTGCCTACAACCAGATTGATTTGAGGATGTATAGACACCAAATTATATGGCATCCATTTCATGATAGGGTATCCTTTGGCACTGATTTTATAGAGATCGCTAAGATGCTAGCCGGGAGGAGATTTCCACTCATATCTTATCCCTCAGCGTTTGGTGCATATTGGTTTATGGGTGAGAGGTGTTGGAGGCAGTTGTACGACTTTGATGCTATTTTCGATGATCCACACCCTCATACCTATCAATGTATGATTTACCCTTCAGAGCAGCTAGACCTGGCGAGGGCAGGTGGTTGGTGGTCAGCCGAGGGCTTTGTTATTACCGGTCAGTCATACGTTGACTTCTAGCGCAGATTTTACATTGGTTCCACTAATACCATTACACATGCAGCGACGATAGATTTGGTTGGTCCGTCCGCTATACGGCACGACATACATCTCCTACTTGTCGAGGATCTCACTCATCCCAGCCAGGGTTACCATGCACCCGATCACGCGGCGGCTTCTTCTCTCTTAGGATGGACCATGGCAGTTCCTACCATTGGACTAGACCATTATGTTGACATATATCATCCTCCAGCGCACGATCATTACCCCGATCTAAGCCAGATATCCTACCATAATCTGTATGACATGCAGATGGGGATCAAACATACAAGATACGTAGATCATAGGCATAGCCTGGACTACTTTGACGGTGAGCTACTTTGGCAGGCAGAGCACGTCTATAGGCACAGTTGGAGGAAGAGCGCAAGAGATTTGCAGACATGCAGATGTACTATGAGCATTTAGCTGGTCCGAGCGGTGGTGGAGATGATGAGGAGGAGAGGCGCCGAGGACGACATAGACGTCCACGTACAGATGGATGATCTTTTGTATTGTAGTTCATTTCTGTTTCTATGCACTTTATGTATTTATTCTTTTGGTCTGATGTATTATATACCTACGGTATTTGGTCTGTGTATCGATGTTATTATTATTCATGTTTCTGGGTAGTTGTTGTTATTGTTCATGTGTTGTGCTGTATGATATATCTGTTGTATTCAGTTTATGCATTGACGTTATTGTTTTTTATGAATATGTATTGTTGACAAATGTGAATTACTGGAACTGTATTCAAATGAACTAACATGTTTTTCTATGCTAAATTTAGGGTATTTCCTCTGCTCTCTTCTTATCATAATTACCAGTTTGTCATTTCCCTCTTCCCTTCTATATATACACATACCGGTTCACATATGCTTCTTCACAATCATCTACTCCTTCTTCACTGCTATCTGCATCTTTCTCACATTCATTTGCATCTCACAACAATGCCATCCTAGCCTTCTTCTATTGAGTCTGATATTGGAGGCTACGGGCCTTCGGAAAGCCCAAGAACCGATGAGGATTGGCTTATCGAGTATCAAGAACAGTACTACGAGGACATTCGAACCGAATTCCCAGATCTTAGCCAACTAAGACTCCAGGAGGACGTTCAACCTACATATGAACAATAGGTAGGGCTCCAACCATATGAAGCAGAGATCGGAGTTCCTACGAACAATCAGGAATGCCGGGAAGTTTGAAATGAACGCTTTCAGATGAAGCAGGAAGTTAACTCTCCTCCATTACTATATTGTGTTTATGGGGTGTCGGTTACATATTGCATCATCCGAAGCAGAAACGACATTGGCTGGCGCCATTACAAATGCCATAACTTTCCAATTGGTTGTGGTTTATGGGAATGGATTGATGATCCATTCCCTCGTCGAGCGGTGGAATATGCAAATGAACTGGAACAAGAAGTAGCCATGCTACGTGACATGCTAGGTGCATTGGAAGTTCGAAACTAACATGATGAAGAATGTACTTTGTTTTCGTTGTATCTTTAAGTATGTTGTTCGATTAAGTTAGTCTTTGTTGTATGTTCAAGTAAGTTGCGGTATGTTCAAGTATGTTTAAGTATGTTGTATGTTGTTGTGCATTTAAGTACATAATTCAGTCTCCAAATTACATCGAACATACACAACTCATATTACTACTGATGGACATGCATTAAACTAATACAAATCATAGAATTCAATTTCCATTAAACTAATACTTCAACATAAGCAGACCTAAGACAATTGGACAACCATATAGACATACAGCGTTCGTGGACACAACACTCACTCAAACTGTCTAACATAATTTACCCACAACTCGTAAGCAGCATGACCAATAAAGTGTGTTTGATGATCCATAAAATACAGAGAGTCAAAGGTTGATCGGGTCATTTGAAAAACATTCCCACGTTCTACCTCAGCTATAATTCTTCGATACCTCCTGCAAGCTCTAGTGAATGTAACGAATGTACTTCTAGTATCTAAATTTCGTTTTCTTAGCCTACACTCTGGATGGTTGTTTTATTCATCGTTGATGGTGATCCAAAAATATTCATTGACCTCCTCTTCCATGTGTCTTGTATCGGCCAGAATATAAGCTTTGATTAACACCAAATAATCATTGGGAGTCCATGTCTGATTTGCCATTTGCACTCTTACGAACTTCCCATGACAAAATTTAGGGTATAAATAGTATGGGGATATGTATTGTAGCCGTTATTGTCATGTCATTTCGAACAGTGCACTCATAAGTAGCCATTGAACATACACAACTGTCATGTCATTTCGAACAGTGCATCATAAGTAGTCGTTGAACATACACAACTATCATGTCATTTCGAACAGTGCACTCATAAGTAGCCTCCTGCTACTCTTATCACTGCCAAGCCATTAAAGCCTTTACACACCCTTTATTTTTTGTATTGTAGCTTTCCATAATGTGGTACAGTGTCATATAGCTTTCCATAATGCAGTATAGTGTCTTGTAGCTTTCCATACTGCATTATTTCTTTCCATAGTTCTACACTTGCATTACAGGTATGAAAAATGGACTAACTATAATTTTTTCCCTTTAGTAGTGCACTTCCTTGATAGTCTATACTTTGCAGGTTCATAGTAGGCTCCCTTGCATTATTTCACACTTATTCACATGCTTTCATTTATGCATTCCTGCACCTATAAATACATGCATTCTGAATTGACTCAAACACAACATTGCAGAAATCTTAACAACCTAATAACTCAAAATACATACTCCTTGACAATCATGGATCCCAACATGTACTACCAGCACTACCCAAACATGAACCACAGTTACGACAATGCACAAGAAATAGATGATGAGTCGGTAGAGTTACAAAATCAACAAGCAGCAGCCGGGTATTCTTACTTTTTTGGTGAAGGATCTACGAGCAACCATCGTGGTAGTATACCTGGAAGGATTGAACGAAGATACAAGAGGGACTATAAGGATGGACATGAAAGCCTAATGAGGGACTACTTTATTGACAATCCAACCTACGATATTACTTTGTTCCGTCGTCGATTTCGAATGAGCCCAAATGTATTCTCTAAAATTTCTCTTAAACTTCATGAAAAAAACCAATATTTCACCTATAGGCTAAATGGAGCACAAGAACATGGACATTTTCCCCACATCAAAATCTCGGCTGCTTTACGTATGTTAAGCTGTGGAACCTCTGGTGATCATATGGATGAATATTTCAGAGTCGCAGCATCAACTACAATTGAGTGCATGAAGGAATTTCGTAAAACAGTTATTCAACAATTCAGCGAGGAAAACCTACGAATGCCGAGACCGAATGATGTAAGCAGGATACTAGCCAGAAGAGAAGCTAGAGGTTTTCCAGGTATGCTTGGAAGTTTGGATTGCATGCATTGGGCGTGGAAAAACTATCCAACAGGTTGGAAAGGAATGTTCACAGGACACAAAAAGGTGCCCACAACGATCCTTGAAGTAGTTGCCACCGATGATTTATGGGTTTGGCATGCTTTCTTTGGCGTACCAAGTTTGTTGAACGATATAAATGTTTTGAAACAGTCATACCTATTTTCTGAACTGTCTGACGGAATTTCAACGGATGTTACATATAAAGTTGGTAATGTCGAGCATCATACTGGGTATTACCTGGTAGATGGCATTTACCCAAGGTGGAGAACTTTAATACAAGCTTTAAAGTACCAACAAAAAACAAAGAGAGCTATTTCACCGAAAAGGTGGCAAGCTACAGAAAGGACATCGAACGAACGTTTGGTGTCTTGCAAGCAAGGTTTCAGATATTACGAAATCCTACGCGATTTCATGACGCAAGAGTTCTATCTGAAATTATGTAGCGCGTATAATAATTCATAATATGATTGTAGATTCTGAAAGAGGTGGGTATAAAATCAAAAGACAAATTACCCTAACTTGTTGAAGGGTTGTAACAAAAAACCCGATAGAAACATAAACTCGATGGAGGAATATGTTGCCATGGTACATAATATTGAAGACCAACCTGCACACTTCCAATTGCGTGACCAGTTGGTGGACCATTTGTGGGCACACAGAGGATGGAATAGTAGGAATTCTTAAGCATTGATTATAGCAGTTTTTTCTACACTATTAATGGTTTGTTTTTGTTTGCTACTTCGTTTACTGTATTGTGTTGTAAAGGTTTTATGTTTGCTCTTTTGTTTATTGTATTATGTTTTACAATTTGAATGTTGACCATTATGTAATATTATTATGGAACTTAATTAATAAAGTGATGTCCGACCTTAATTCAAAATAAATAACATTGAAATTATATCAAGTACATAAACTCGTAAACCAAAAGATAATTAGACATACTACAGAGATTCAATACAAGTAAAAAGCAACCATTACAATGCAACAAAACATCTAAAACTCATCCCTAAACGAGCCACTACCACTTTCGCTTCCGCTCCAACTGCCTCTGACTTTCTTATATGTTTCCAGCTGCTCAGTTACTAGTTCCTGTTGTAAAGGAGAAAGTTTACTGAAGTCACAAGTCATCGGTTTGATGTAATTCTTCTCTCGCATCAAAGCTTTCTTCTCTTCATGCGCACGTCCCCTGAACTTTCGATCGTCCATGATAGCCTTCTGAAATTCAGCTTCACTGTGGGTTCTTTGAGCTAAAATGTTGGCTCTGTACTCTTGTGTTTCTCTGGCAGAGGTCTCTAAAGTTCCTACAAATCTAGAGAACTTTGCATGACACTGCTCCATCTGAATTTACATGTTTCTACCAAGAGGTCGTCCATCACTGCTTCCGTATAGTGGAGATCTTTCCTGCGAACTTGGATCGCTACCAGGACTTGAATCGGAGTAGTTCATTCTTCTGGCTTTGTTTTGTTGCTCGAACATGAAGTTGTTTGGATTCTTCCATTTTGGTAAACTGGATTGAAGATCAAAGCACTCTTGAAATTTAAACGGTTGGTCGTACTGCAGCTGATAGGCCTTACGCGATTCTTCAATCTGTAAGACAGATCCAAAAGTGTATGTATTTAAAAAACTACTCATACACATTACATTATCAAAGAAATTTAAAACAATACTATACTTACAATGTCGTAGGGAGTGGCACCGCTTTGCTGTCTATTCTGCAATCTGGTGAGTATTGCCAAATAGTTTTGGCATGCGACATTCATAACCCATTAACCTCCTCTTAGCGATCCCCATGTTCTCTTCTTCGGTTCCAAGGAGTTGTAAAACTCCGCAACTCTTTCCCAAAATTTCCGGCCATTCATATTATTTCCAGAGATGCTATCTTGCGAAATGCATGTCCATGATTTAGCATATGAAACATACTGCTCGGTAGTAAACTTACATTGCTTTTTTTTGCTGTCAGCTGTCGTTCCTTCCTCTTCAACATTTTCGTCCTCAATGTCTTCTATGCCATGATCTATTTCCATTGCAACTGAATCTCTACGCCGTCCGTCGAAAATGCCACTCAAGGATTTCCACTTCTTCTTCTTCTTGTTATATTCTGGGCTAGGTGGCAAAACAAACCCTGCAGCTATTTCTTCTTAGAATTCTTCGACAGTTTTTGCATCCACTTCTTGGTTTTCTTCCTCTTCCTCGTCCTTCTCCTCCACCTCCGAACTGTCAACAGTTTCTTCGTGGGTTGGAGCATTGCGTGCATAAGAAAATTGCCTTTGTAGGTTCTACATTACTTCACGGTCACGACTATCTGACTGTTGCGCATTAAGATGTTGAGGTTGCATTTGATCGTTCTGCATCATCAGAGACATATACGACGAATGATCATCGTATGCGCCATATGGAGGACGTTGTTGGTAATATTGTTGTGGGGCAGTAGAATGCATGGGAGGAAAGTTAGGAGGAGCGAGCGGTTGGTAAGGTTGGCTGTAGGAAAAGCTTGAGTACGACAAATATCCGTACTCATGTGAAGGACGAAGCGTTTGCTGCTGGTATGCTGGATGTTGGTTGGAAAATCCGGAGGTATGCAGATTGGACGTGGGTTTCTTACCGATAACTTTCTTGCCAGTTCGTTTGGAAGATGAAGACATTTTCAAAAGTAGAGAATGAAGAAGTAGAGAATATGTTTGTGTGTAAGGAGGGGATGGTGGAATGGAGGAGGATATAGGGTGGATTTTGACCTTTGGAAGGAGCCGTTGCACTAGCCGTTGGGGAGCAAGGGGTGGGGTTTTATAATGGTAAAGTCTTTGCCATTATAAGTTTATAATGGCAAATACTTTGCCGTTATAAAACCCAACATCTGTTCACTCAACCAGCCACGAGAACAGCTCCAACCAGCCACGAACTAGCCACATCGAAGCGAACAAGCCACACCTGGTTACTCCATGGCTTGTTTAGCAACTGAACAAGCCATGTTGTTTGTGCCCTTAGGTCGTGGTTTGGCGTTATAAATAATGAAAATAAACAACATGCATTATTGGTTACAGCTTAATCCCCAAGCTATACATCATTTAAAAATATATGTATGATTCACTGTTCGAGTAATTATTACCAAAAGGGTCAGAATATAGAAGGTAGAATAGAAATAATGGAGGCTTAAATAGTGCAACCGAATAGGATTATCTCTAACTATAAGTTAGGTCCTTAGGAAATACACAAAATTTGACGATGCAATTTAGTTAGTAAATTCTATAAGGTCATGATCTGGCACCAAATATAATGAAAAGAAACAACATGCATTATCAGTTACAGCTTAATCCCCACAGTGTACATCATTTAAGAAAACATAGTTGCACATCAACATAGTGTACATCTTCTCTGTTCATTATTGTAACATTCTAAACAGTTTATTTGTATGTTTTCATAAGTTATAAGAACAGTGACAGACTTCTTATATTAAAATGCTTACTTTTTGGTGTATACAAGAAGCATACAATACTTACCATGTCCACCAAAGATACGTACTATTACACATAAAACACTACCGCACATCATAACATATCCCATTCCAACATATAACATAGCCTATTCTAGTAAAAGAAAACATAGTTGCACATCATTACATGACATTAATCCACTTCACATATATAACTGCATATAATAGTCAAATTGACTACTATTTTGAAACTGAATTGATTTACAAAATCAAACAAACCATCTATTAAAATATCTGCATGATGAAGATTTGGTTTATTGACTTCAAGTATGTAGGCCTTTGTAGTAACAACCCATACTTTAATGGGCCCGAATTTCGACTAAATCCAAACCCAAGTCCACCGGGGTATGGATATTTGGTGTTGGTAATATGTAATAAATATAACTATATCGGAGAGCGAACTCACAATGGAATAGTAAAATATAATAGAACATATATACCGACAAAGGCCACCCGCTCATATCTTGCACCAATAGCCTATCCCTCTAAATCTATCATGTGGGTTGTAACGAGGAGGGCGTCAAAACAACATTCTAGTGACTAGTGAATAACATACTTTATCTATAACACTAGTTTATGCTAATTGATTTCTATTTAAGTGTTATGTCTATTATTCACGATTTATCCGTTCAATTCCACTTGCGCGTAAGATATGTCCTACCCTTTCCAAGGTGTTATGTGTGTGTGTGTGTGTGTATAAGTGTTGGACTACCCAAAGGAAACCATGGTCACTTAATATTTCTTAAATAGGGAGGAGGATGACCCAACGTCCATTTAATACTTCGACCCCAAAGCATGCCCACTGTAACGTATCAATAGTCAACCGGCCCTAGCTACGAAGGCCGATGACCCCTCATACTGCTTTATAATTTAATTAGTTATATTACTAACACATCTCAAAGACTTATCTAAGGGTTAACTGGCCCACCTTCGACAAACAAATAGTTAATTAAATTTTGAGGTCCTTGCGTATCTTATATGGATTCTATGCTAGTAGGAAGCGAAATTCGTTAGGGCGTAGCCCAAGTCTTTGTTAACGGCTGCTCAGGACCACTGATAGTCAAGGCCTATATGCTATCCCTACTTCTAAATATCGGTTTATCAGCTATATAGACATAGCATTCCATACCCCACAGCCAGAATCCCGTTTAGATTTATTTAATGTAAGTCAAGGAAAATGCTCATTCCAGTTACTTAATACATCTTATTTAGAAGTAAAGCAGACCCATTTTCCAATTTGGTAGTGTCGTAAGTTATTTAGGACTTCGTAAATAGGGTGGAGCTGACCTAACGACTATTTAATGCCTCAATCCTCGAAGTAAGCCCATTGACATCCTAAAGGCACTGAGCCATTAAATACTTCAAAATAAAGGCGAGCCTTTGGTATAATTTTCCACACTTATACGTAAACGTATATTTCCATACCTCATAGGTTCTTTATTTGGAGATGTCCCTCATAAGTAGCACATACACACAACTACTGGTAGCCTCTTTGTGAATGGAAAACTTCTATTGTGCAACTCTACCAACCTCGCATCACAACTCATACTAAACCAAGCCATTTATCCTTAACCTAAATATTAGGATAGGCCCATTAATTCACGCCCGTCATAAAATTATTAATGAGGCAATATAATTCTCACTATGAAAATTATTTTGCCTCTTATGCATATGATCATTGCTGATTTATTAGTATTTATTTATTTACTGGCTATGAATTTATCCTTATCCTATACGTTTATCTCCTTTATTCTTTATTTCCTAAATGTCATTTATTTCTCCATTTCCAATTAATTGTCCTTTAAAAATGGTCATCATTATTAAAATTGGACAATCACTAATGACATTTATTTGTTCGTTTCAAATCTAACCTATTATGCATATTCAGTTTTCTCCATAAATGTCATGTTTAATCATGTGATTGTTCTCATTAAACACATTATGTTCCCATTTGATATCTGTAACTCTCTTTTAATTGCGCATTTACTGCCATTAATATTGCAATCATTATTCATAAATGTTGGAGTTATTACCCTTTTTTCATTGAAACCTCCTAACCCTATGCTTTACTACATTATTAATATTTAAACGTTCTAATTGTAATTAATACGAATACCGATGTGTATTTATTTATTACGCTTTATCCGTTACCTTATATATATAGTTTAGTAAGCGTGGTTATACGTGTATAAATATCGTGTGTGTATCAACGCTTTAATTTCTACGTTACAGAATCTCATAATATACACTCATGCCTATATTCTACAAAGAGTGTTTATCTCTACATTTTAATATATTGGAGCTATCCTTACTACTAAAAGAGATTATTACCGTTATAACTTTCCATAAACTACCTAAAAGTGAGACTTTTGTTCCATTTGAAATTATAAGGAATTATCTCTTCTCATTTCTATTGAAATAGACAGTGTAAACTATGGAGATGGACATCCGTACGCTACATATCTTTTTCATTTAGGCATTTTCTTAATTATTCCAAACGATGCACTTTTTATACATAGTTATGAAGTTAGATAGTTTATGGAAATTTACATGGAAATGATACACTTAAATTGTAAATTTAACGTTCTTAATAAATTAAATCATAGAAATTTACATTCCAAGTCAAATTATGGCATTCCTAATGAATGTTAAAAACAGTTCACAACTCAATTAACATAAATTTTGAATAAACTTCACAAACTTTTCAACATCACACCCTACCATTTTTTAGGACTAATTTTCCAAAATTCCTGATTAGGGTGTATATTTCATTTTAGCATAATTACATAACTTACAGAATGTGTAGGCGAGCTTTTAATTAAAAATATTCACTTTAAACCTACAATTCAATGGATCTTCCATAGACATAATAATCAAATAAAATTCAATGGTATCAATTTCTTGGTTATATATAAATCATATAATTTTCCACACACCTTTCTAGTTTTCAAAATTGTCAAATCTAAATTTATTCATTTAATTGACTCCTTTTTCCATCCCAATCCAAAAATATGTATAAAAATGTATATACATACCCATTAGAGTTACAAATCTGAGAAGAGATTTGACTTAAGTGGAAATTTAGATTTATAGTTGTTATCCGGCCTTTTGGCCCGACTATATTCAGACTGACTGGACAAGTTAGACTAGATGATCATCAAGATAGAAAGCCCAGAGAGATAGTTACCAGGATTGAAGATCGATTCTGGACAAGACTATGGATGATAACCATACGAATTCATGCAAATAGCATTCTGGAATTGGCTAAGTATGAATTTCATACTTCAACTGAAATTACGATCGGGTACGATCGTTTTTCACAATGGATCAGCTATGATCCTTCTCCAATATGGATCAAAATTGTTCCATCCCCATTATGGATCGGCTATGCTCCATCTTCATTATGGTCGGTTATGATCCATCTCCAAAATGGATCGGCTATGATCGTTCTCCAATATAAATCAGCAATGATCCATCTCCATTATAGATCAGCTATGATCCATCTCCATTATGGACCGGCTATGATCCATCCCAATATGGATCAGATATGGAACATATTCATTATGGATCGGCGTGAATCGATATGGATACAGACCGCTTGGATTGACAGTAAAAATCAACGATGATCAATCATTAACTCAAAATCTAGAAGTCAACCATGCATGAAACTTTGGGAATAGCAAGATACTACATGGTTGGACCCTCCATATCGATCACACGTAAAAAGGAGCAAGAAAAACAATCAGTACCGATCGTTATTTTGGTAGAAGTGGGCCCCACAATCGATAGGGCAACCTTGTCTGGATCTGGAGACTCCACAGCCGAAATTTCAGGAAGAAATTTTGCCGTCCCCCCTATAAATACAGATTTGATTGTTCATTTTTGGGATCTTTGCGCTGTTGTTTCCTTTGTACTTCATTGTAACTACGGATCATGCCCAATCCATCCCTTTGTATTCAGCAATTCAAGTGATTAATAAAGCTATCTCTTCAAGGTAGACATGGGCAAACAATGCTGAACCACTATAAATTACTATGTCTATGTTATTAGCTAGTTTCTAATTACTTTACTGCTATATTATCTCTATTTACATTTATTATTCTTCATTTATTCCTTTACAAAATCTCTATTGGGTGTTTTTGCCAACTTTTGGTGCTTTCATTGAGAACTGAATCCTCAGCTTGATTGGATCTCATCATCTACTTGTGGATTCCCATATTCGCGAGATAAATCCAGCTTTCTACCAAAAGTTTACTATTCAACTCAAATTTGAAGAAGAGATCTATAAGGAAACTACCTACAATGCCTCCTAGGAAGGAAGCAGTAGAGAACATGGAGATCAGTTATAAATAATGGATCGGATCGGGTTAATATGGTTAAGGATCGCTCGGACTGGCAGTACAAACCAACGATGATCACTCAATAACTCGACAAATAGAAAGGCGATCGATGAAACGACTTCGGAAACACAAGGTAGAGGCATAGAGGGACCCACCCAATGGATCGCACATGCCACGTGGAACTTTCAATGGATCAGAGACGATCCATATAGAAGTGAACGATCGATCGCTACTCTAAGATCTTCAACGATCGATCGTTGAAACAACTGCAACCGATCGTTTCAACTACAAATGATCGATCCCTCAACCATACTCCACACCATCGACCATTCTATCCACTATCTATCCATTTAAGCTTGAAATTTGGTTAAATATCCACGTGAATATGGATCGGGTACGATCCATTCTTAATGGAATCATATCGATCCATCATAAAAACTTAACGACGATGCATTCTTAATGGTACGTGCCACAGCACAATGCCCATGCATTCAGGATTCGGAACTTAACTTAAAGTTGGTGCATTGTATCCACTTTCCATAAGTCCTATAATTGACGGGGGCATAAGGGATCAAGCGGCAGCTGCTGAATTACAGCCAAGTAATGGACAAGGAACTACTACTCAAATGATACTCCCAAAGGCTGGAGAACCAAGGTGATATGACATGAACTAAGGTGATATGACTCGAAGCAGACTCTATATGTTCTGACCTGAAGTCGAACTCGGGTAATCACCCATTCGACCCAAAGTAAACCCAAGAAATTCTAGCCCAAGGTCAAGCTCAGGTAAAAACAAAGATTTTCTCCAAGCAAACACCAATATGACTCCAAGCACAATTCGTCACCAACCTAGCGCTTCAAATTCAGTAACTCCAAGCATACTAGGGGCTAGCTCCAAGCAAATAGAAAATTTTCTCGGGTCGAACTCCAAGTAAATTATGACTAATATGCAATACCGATCCATCTTGTTTTGGTCATAACTCGGGAATAAAGACTCCAAATGACTTGAAACTTGGTGTGCAACCTCAAGAGGCCTTCCTTATTGCCTTATATGGATTGCACCCCATTTGGGTGAAATTTTGGGGACCATCACCAATCAGTGACCCTATCCTAATAGATTCGCCATTCGATCGGCACTCTCAGCCGTTCAAATATTGAACATTCATGCATACATCATTCACAAGCATTAGAAGCAGCCGTAACTAGAAAACTGACCAAACTGACGACGATTAGAGCATTTCCCCAGTCGAAACCTATTCATTGAAGTTGTTCAGCATGTAAAATATACGAGGAGATTCAATGTGCCGACTATGCCAGCATATTCTGTGAATATAGAACCTTGACAAGATCTCTTAAAGTACAAGTGGCACATGGATACCGCCAGAGCTATGGATGCCATCGAATGCAAATGTTTTCCCATATTCCTTGAAGAAATAATGATCATGCGGTTTATGCAGTTACCACTGAGGTCCATCTCCTGATCCGATCAACCAGATCAGAAGTTTGTCGAGCAATTCAGGATGTATGCGACTTACACAAGGATGTGATGTCATTATCCAATTTATTCTAAACACTAGGTGATCCGCTTAAAGACTTCCAATAGAGATTCAATGTTGTTGTTTCTAAAGTGAGCAAACCCAGCAAGAATATCATACTGATGGCGTTGATAAGGGGAATCGACCCTAAGACAACTTTGGCGACTGGTAAGTTGGAGAGCCTCCTACAAACTTGGATTGTTTCTGTTACAAAGTGAACCAGAACCGACAAGGAGGAGGTAGAGCAGACTAGGACAAAGAACGATGCATGCCCGTTGGCTGAAGGAAATTAAAGCGAGGGCAACATTGAGGCCTTAGATGAGGACTCAGATTCTAGGAGATGACGCAGAATCCAAAGATTCGACACATACACTCCATTAAACGATTCAATTGAAAGCATCTACTTGGCGACTCACGACTCGAAGAAGTGTAGGAAACCAGCCCGAGAGAGTCCATCGAGACCCAGACGAAGTCTGGGAAATGTTGTATATTTCAAGATACACACGATTATAACACCAGCGATTATAGACACCTCCTAGATGTGATCGAAAAGCTAATCTGGAAAAGAAAGATTCAACAATATGTGCCAGCCCCGCAAAATGATGGGTAGGGAACATTCGACCCCTATCAATAAAAAACTTTGATTGTCAATTGGACTACCTACGATCGACTTCCAACTGAGAAGGGTTGGGGCGAAGTGGAATAGCGAGCATTCAATGTTGCTTCACTTATCAGTAAAATTTAGTTCAATTTCAATTATGTTGTGAACTACGACCAACTTGAACTAAACTACTTCCAAATGATGCAGGTGACCAAGTACTTAGAGTTGGGCGCCAACCAACCTCCACGGACCATGATTGGACCTTTGAAGTCTCACCAAGATGAGCATGATTCAACCGCTCATCAGCTACCATATGCCCTTGACTTGGGGGGGGCAAGGACTCGAAATGGAAACTGGGTGTGACTCGACCATCCACTTTCTACTCTGTGCTTCAATTCGGAAAGAACATCTATACCTTACTCAGGGCCCGACAAGGTCAGAATCCAATATAAAGTGGACCCAACTGACCATTCACTCATCAACCTCCATTTAACTTGAAGACCGGAGAAACACTTAGAGTGGATGTAACTCGACCATCCACTCCCTAGCTCATACTTGAAATTCACCAAAATACTTATGCCTCTCCCGAAGCTCAGCATGACCGAGGTCCAACTAAAGTGGATGTGATTTGACCGTCCACACATTAACTCCTACCTTCGACACAGGAGGCAGTCTGGGAGTTCGACTTAAAGTAGGCATGATTGACTATCTACTCATCAACTGTTGCCCTCAACACGAGGACACGACTTCAATGTGAGGTGGATGTGACTTGACCATCCACCCAACAACTCTCTCCTTTGACTTGCCAGGAGGAGTATGATGCAAATTGGACGAGACCTGATTGTCCAACCTAAGCAGGACCATGGATATGGTTTGACCATCCATCACTTAATCATTAGTGGACGTGAATCAATCGTCCACTCGATAACTTTTATCCTCGACACTAGGCGTAGAATTCCTTCCAATGAATGAACTAACTCGATTGTTCATTTGACAACTCTTACCTTGACCTGACTAGTGGAGTACAAATCAAAAATAGGTGTGACTGACCACCCATTATAAAACTCTAATCCCTGGAGCATGGACCAGAGTATATACACAAAAATATTGACCCGGTTCGACCGTCCATCGACCAACTCTAGTCCCTAGAGCACGGACTGGAGTATAAACATCAAATGGGTGTGATTGACCAACCATCAAATAACTATGGTCCCCCAACATGGACCGAAGTATAAACATAAAAAAATTGGATGCTGTTTGATTATCTTCTCTTCAACTCTTTCCTCTGACTTGCGGGCAAAGACACGACTCAAAGTGGTTGCAGTCTGACCATCAGCTCCCTTGCTCGAGCTTGAAGTTCTCCAGAACGCTCATCTTACTCACAAGGCTCAGCAAAAATAGGATCCAAATAGAAGTGGACGTGGTACGACCGTCCACACATCGACTCTTGCCCCGGATGCATGGGGTAGTTTGAGAGCCCAAGCCTAAATTGGACGTGGTTTGACCATTCAATCCAAAAAGAATGCGATATGTCCATCCACAACCTTGCTCACGCCTGAAGTATGGGGCACTATACAAGCCTTACTCAGACATCCGCAAGCCTAAAATCCAAACTAAGACATAGACGCGGTTTGACCTCCTAGCAAATAACTCTGCTCCTCTAGTGCGGATTGGAATATAAACACCAAATGGGTGTGACTAACCACCGATCAACAAACTCTGGTCCCTGAAGCGCGGATAAGAGTATAGGTACAAAATGTATGTGGTTCGATCATTCATCTGTTAAATCTCCCTATAAACCGATAGGCTGAGTATAAAAACATAGAACGAATATGTCTCGACCATCCGCTAATCAACTCCTTCCCATGATTCAACATGAAGAACTCCAAGTAAGAGTGAACATGACACGACCGACCACTCTTCGACTTCCACCTCGGACTTAGGTGTAGAATAAATGACTAAGGAAAATGTGGTTCAACCATTTTCCGGAATAACTCTAAGTCCCTAGAGCGTGGACTGGAGTATAAATACAAATTGGGTGTGATTCAACCACCCACCAACAAACTCTTATCCCCAGAATGTGGATATGAGTATAAACAAATAGATGAGTGCAGTTCAACCACTCACTATTCTATAAACTCTAAGCTGAACTCGAAAAAAGGAGTATAAACTCACTACGGATGGAATTCGACCATCCACGAACTGACTCCACGAACCTAAGACTAGGGGTAGGAGTACAAACTACTAAAAGCTGACTACGACAACTCATCATAGCTCCGGCTTGGCATTCTTTACAACTCAAGGCAACAATCTTAGGGAGGCCTTAATACAAAACCAAACAAAACGACATCCGAAGTTATAGGTGGTCAACTATATCGTACCATCGAATCGACGGTCAATATCGATCCGCACCAACCACAAATGGATGTGACCTGAACATCCATCATATAACTCCGGTCACTTGAGCATGGATAGAAGAATAAAGCATGAATGAGTATGACTTGACCATTCATTCTCCATCATCCTCCTTTGATCCATAAGGAGAGGTATGAAATCAGATGAGCATGACTCGATCGCTCATGAGCTAATTACATCCCTTGATCTAATAGGAGAACATAAATCAAGATAGATGTGACTGACCGTCTAGCTCCAAATGAATGCGACACGCCCGTTCATTTGCTAGCTCTGATCATGATTCGACTAAAAGAGAAATTCGAAATGGACATGACTTGACCGTCCGCACACAAGTCCTTGCCCTTTTTTGACAGAGGGAACAACAGTCACAAATTAGATGTGACTTAACCATCCATTGTTTGGTCCTTTCCTAGAGTATGGCGACTTCTGCATCAAAAGTGGACGTGATTGACTGTCCGGTACCCAGCTCATGCCAGAAATCCAACGGGGCATTGGAGTCTTCCCCCTGGAAGGAAAAGCAAAAATACAATAAAGAATAGCCACGACTCATCCTTCCATCTACTAATTCGATCCCAGGATTCGACGGAAAAGACTGTAAAACCAAAACTGATGTGACATGCCCATCCACTAATCGACATTTACCCCTGACTTAGGGGGCAAGAATGAGGATCAAGATGAATGTGAACTAACCATTCATGGATCAACTCTAAGTCTTCGAAGCTTAAGTGGGAGTGTAAACACGACTAGGATGAGACTCGACCATCCATGCAGTACATTTATCGACCCAAGATTGAGGGCAGAAGTGTGATCAACCAAACACCGACTATGATAGCTCAATACTGCGACTCATACCTAGTGTTTACAATGACTCAAGGCTACGACCGAAAGGATGCTTAGAGATAAAATCATCGGATCAACGCCTAGGTTCATGGGTGACTAACTATCATTCCAGCCTAAACAATGAGCAACAGATCGCGAGTACATTAAATAAAAAGCATGTCACTCGAATACAAAAGCCGATTCAAACTCAAAGCAAGAGCTAACTATGCAGCTGCATGCAACGCGAGGCTGGACCCTACTCGATATTTGATTCAACGTGCTTATAAGCCTAATCTTCAGCATTACAGATAATCGCGCTCAAAACACCTAGAACCCATCACCATCAGACTCATCAACTTATGACGAGATCCGGAAGTTCAACTGGAGCGACCGTCATCACATGCCATCTTGACTGGCTCTCATGCCATTGACTATGCATTAGAGAAATGCTCGAACATGGGGGTCGACATCAAATCCAACTGCCGTTCTCTATTCCTACATACACCGCCAAAGTGTTGAAGTTACAAGACTCGCTTAGGTAAGGGGCCGACACTGATCCCATTTCCTATGCGAGTTTGCAAACTCAATTCAAACGTCCCACTTGCTAAGCACAGTTTAGTGCGGTGCTGTGCAGTTCCGTACAAGTACGAATAAGCTAATCTATTTAAGTATGAAGTGGTAAACATCTTATTCAAGGCCATATGCTTGTTCAAGTATGCAAGTCATATATGGCATGTCCCATTGTTCGATTTTAGGCTCACATGGTCAGGTATGTTCATGTTAAACCAAGAACTGCTTAAGTCCCACTAAGACAAGGGATCAGAGCCGATCCTATTTCTTAGGAAAATCCACTTAAGCATTTTTCAGCTCATAACTTAAGGCCAATATCAAGAAAAAAAACCATAGTCAGTTCTATAAAGATATAGACCTGAAAGATGAAGAAGAGGAGCCCAAAGAATCCAAGGCTGCACCTGTTGAGCCAACGATCGACATTGCGGTCAGTCGCGATTACCTATCATGGGTCCTAAAGATTGGATCACTGCCCAATGCACTAATGATAAAGGAATTAGTTGGATTTCTCCAAGTGAAACTTGATGTGTTCGCTTGGACGCATTCTGACATGTGTGGGATCTCACTGACTATCGTGAGCCATGCATTAAATATCGACTCGGGGCATGTCCTAGTGAAAAAGAAAAGGCGTGGCATGGATCTGGAGAGATCTGCCGCTCTTAAAGAGGAGGTGGACATGCTCAAATGCAATGGGTTTATTCATGACACCCTCTCTTCGAAATGAATATCAAATCCTATACTTGTGAGAAAGGAAAATGGAAAGTAGCGAACGTGTGTTGACTATTCGGACTTAAACAAGGTGTGTCCGAAACATAGTTTTCCCTTTCCAAGGATCGACCGGCTGGTGGACTCAACTGCAGGACACGAGTTGCTATCTTTCATGGATGCGTACTACAAATATAATCAAATCCCGATGCACATCCCCGACCAGGAGCACACCAGCTTTATTACCAACGTGGGATTGTATGTGGTAATGCCATTCGGATTGAAGAATGCTAGAGCAACCTATCAATGCCTAGTTAATCGAACGTTTAAAGATTGGACTAAAAAGACGATGGAGATATATGTGGATGATATGCTAGTGAAGTCACGATGATCAAGCAACCACATTAGAGACTTAGCAGAAATGTTCGACATCCTTTAATATTACAAAATGAAGAACAATCCACTGAAATGTTCTTTTGGCATGGCATCGGGAAATTTCTTAGGTTTCAATGTCAATGCGTGCAAAATCAAAGCTAATCCTGGGAAGATTCAAGCAATTGCAACATCTAAGCGTTAAAGACTATCGAACAAGTACAGAGCTTAAATAAGAAGGTTGCCGCCCTAGGCCAGTTTATTTCTAGAGCCACTGATAAATGTATTCCTTTCTTCAACTTGATTAGAAGAGGGAGGAGGAACTTTGAATGGACACAAGAGTGTGAAGACAATTCCAAGCTTTAGTGAACCACTTAGAGAGACCTCCCATCTTGTCAAAGCTGGTAGATCATGAAGACTTGTATATCTGCATGGCCGTGTCGGTACACGCTATATGTACCGCACTGCTTCGCGAGGAGAATCGAATTGAGAGACCGGTCTATTATGTTATCAAGTGATTAGCTGGAGCTAAAAGGAACTATCTGAAGATAGATAAATTGGCGTACTTCCTATTGATTGCTTCACGAAAGCTCCGCCACTATTTTCAGGCTTATCTCATCAACATTTACACTAATCAACCATTACGACAGGTCCTACAGTGACCTGAAATGCCAAGAAGGTTACTGAAGTAGAATATCTAATCGAACCAATTTAACATTACTTATATCCCTCAGAGAGCAACCCAGGGATAGGCACTGATGGACTTTATAGCAAAATTCACTGCACAGGATGATCTCCCAATGAGCGGTGGAGACCCTACCATTCGATGGAAAATGTATACGGATAGAGCATCCAATGATCGTTGTTTTGGAGCCAAAGTCGTACTAGTAACTCTAGAGGATCAATCAATTTGCTACAGTTTGAAGCTTAACTTCCTTGCAATGAACAAGGAAGCTGAGTATGAAGCTCTGATTGTTGTACTCAAACTTGCTAGAAAATTGGGAATAAAATCTCTTGAAATCTTTTGCAATTCCCAATTGGTGGTATACCAAGTCAGGGGAGATTACTAGGCTAAAGGATGACGACTCACTTCGTACCTTACCCAAGTCCAAGAGCTATTGACTGACTTTGAGTATTATGACATCACACACATTCCCTAGGACTAAATCAAAGAGGCTGACTCATTGGCAAAGTTTGCTAACACCAGTGATGCACAACAAATAGGTTTGTTCCAATCGAGGTACTGGACACTCCGAGCATAAACCAGATGGAAATCGACTGAGTACTAGAGATAGAGCTTGAGAAGGAGTCATAGATGACTCCGATTAAAGATTATTTGCTACAGGGGGGTCCTTTCCGAGTGGAGGAATGAAAGACGGTAGATCCTCCACAAAGCTTCATGCTGCATCATCCAAGAAGGAGTCATTTATAGAAATGGTTTCTCCGTTCCCCTACTTCGATGTATCACGCATGATGAAATTACATTAGTCTCGAGTGAAGTCCATGAAGGAGAATGTGGTGATCACACAGGGGCAAACCCTGACAAATAAAATACTTAGTTATGGGTATTACTGGCAAAATGTCAATCGAGATGCTACTAATTATGCTAAGCGATGCGGCAAGTGCTAGATGTACATAGAAGTTCTGAGAGCTCCACCGACGAAAATTACACAAATGATCGATCCATAGTCATTTGCCACATAAGGTTTAGATATTATCGGTTCCTTACCGATCTCTAAGGGCGGTGCGAAGTATGCCATCGTAGCAGTTGATTACTTCACCAAATCGGCCGAAATAAAACCTTTAGCCACAATCACGATGAGGAAAGTAATCAATTTCTTTGTTTGGAATATCATCTGTCATTTTGATCTTCCTCGATTGTAACTGCTAATGGAACCCAATTAGATAACGCTGAATTCAAAGACTTCTGCCACCGACATCATATTGAAAAGAGATTTGCGGCAGTCGCTCATCCTCAAGAAAATGGACAAGTTGAAGCTGTGAACAAAATCATAAAATCCATTCTGAAGAAACTTTGGGAAAATGCCAGAGGCGAGTGGATGAATGAACTCCCAATAACATTATGGGCTTACAGAACCACCCATAAGTCCGCGATTGGCCATACTTCATTCACCCTTGCTTACGGCTCCGAGGCCACCATCCCTGTAGAATGTGAAGTCCCTTCCCATCGAGTAACTTATTACGCCCCTATTTCACTATAGAAAAAAATATAAACAAGGAATTGCAATCCAATTGCAATTAAACTATAAGGAATTGGTAATGACCCGTAAGCATTCAAATGCATCCGGGAGCCAATGACAAGAACGTGTACTTGAATGTGCATGTGTATATTCTAAAAATTCAATTTCTTGGAACCAACAGAAATTGAATTTTTACCTAGAGTTATTAGATAAAAGACTGGATCAGATAGCCAAAGCTTACTAGCCCCGTAAAACCGGATACAGATAGCAACTGATGGAATATAATCCTGAATATATACTATTGAAAATCGACCAAGTGTCATGACGATCAAAGAAAGATACAGCACTTTGGGAAGACAATTCAATGGAAGGATATAGACTATTCAAAAAACTAGATGGATTTCTTTTCGGTGACTCTAACTTTCTTCGATTCAAAGCATGTCATGTACGCAACAAAACGTACTATGGGGGCAAATGTTATACGGCCTTTTGCCCCAGCTATATTCAGACTGACTGGACAAGTTAGACTAGAAGATCATCAAGGCATAAAGCCCGGAGAGATGGTTACCAAGATTAGAGATTGATTATGGACAATACTATGGACGATAGTCATACAGATTCATGCGAATAACATTCTGTAATTAGCTAAGTATGAATTTCACACTTCAACTGAAATTACGATCGGGTACGATCGTTTTTCACAATGGATCTGCTATGATCCTTCTCTAATATGGATCAACAATGATCCATCTCCATTATGGATCGGCTATGATCCATCTCCAGAATGGATCTGCTATGATCCATCTCCATTATGGATCGGCTATGATCCATCTCCAATATAGATCCGCAATGATCCATCTCCATTAAGGAACGGCTATGACCCATCTCCAAAATGGATCGGCTATAATCCATCTCCAATATGGATCAGATATGGAACATCTTTATTATGGATCGACGTGAATCGATATGGACCGCTTGGATTGACAATAAAAATCAACGATGATCGGTTAATAACTCAAAATCTAGACGTCAACTATGCATGAAACTTTGAGAATAGCAAGATATTACATGGTAGGATCCACCATATCGATCGCACGTGAAAAAGAGCAAGAAAAATGATCGGTGCCGATCATTATTTTGATGGAAGTGAGGCCACGATCAATAAGGTGACTTCTTCTGGATCTGGAGACTTCACAGCTAAAATTTCAGTAAGATATTTCACCGTCTCCCCTATAAATACAGACTTAATTGTTCATTACGGTGCTCTTTCCTTTGTACTCCATTGTGACTATAGATCATACCCAATCCATCCCTTTGTACTCAGCAATTCAAGTGATTAGTAAAGCTATCTCTTCAAAGTGGACGTAGGCAAACAACGCCGAATCACTATAAATTGTTGTGTCTTTGTTATTAGCTGGTTTCTGATTACTTTACTGCTATATTCTCTATATTTACATGTACTATTCTTCATTTATTCCTCTATAAAATATCTATTGGGTGTTTGTGCCAACTTTTGGTGCAAACAATAATTATATAGTTTACCCTTTTTGCAGAATTAATTCACTATGCCACTCTGTTCAAAAAACATGGAGGAAAAGTGCAGGGCTAAACCTGTATTTATAGGCATTCAAATCAACTCTATCCGTTAGAAAAATATTTATTAAATCCGGACCGTTAGGCCGAGGTTTGACCCTAGTAGCCTCAAATTGAATTCGTCGACAGCTCCCCCTAGGCGGTCGACCGGTGGTGGTCTCGCATTTAATCTTGTTTATTTCCTTAATTCTATTTTAATTATTTTTGATTCGAAAACTTCAGACATTGGTAACTTCTTCATTTGAACTCAGATCATGAAACTTTTTATATAAAATTGCTTAGAAAATCACCATGAACACAATGGTGCAAGTTTCATGGCAAATTCTGTAGTTTTCTCAGATTCTATTTTTGAACCTTATTTAATTATTTGTTAATTTCTTTTAATTTATTTACTGTCTAATTTACAAGGTGTTACATTCTCCTTCCCCTAAAAGAATTTTGTCCTTGAAATTCCTCAAGGATTCATGCAACATAGTATGCAACCATTCTAAACTATCCAACCAATTAATATACAACCAATTTAATATGCAACATAAGTGCATAGTGTATCAGAACACAAAGGATATTTATGCTAAATAATACCAAATCGGCACCTCTTATATAAATGCATTCTTTTAAAATAAGTTTTGAACATATGATGAAAACAACCTATATATACTCGCAGTTCTATATGTATGCAAGTTTTCAAAAACCAAAATCTTTGCTTTCACACATCAAATTCCACACTCCTACGAATAGGAGTACGGTTCAACCAACTTTGCGTCCAATCCCTATCATCCAATACCTAACATACAATTTTTAACATCTAAAATTTAGAAAATCCAGTTTTATTAAATCTATACTCTTATGTAGGAAGAGAAATTTAGATGGAGAATTTTATATTTTCATCCTTCTTTTGTATACCAATTCCGTTATACCATGGAACTTTCTCTTTGCCCTCAAATCTTGTCCAACTTTTCCAACTATGATTCATATAAGGAGGTTTATTTTTAAAATTAAAAAATATATATTTTAACAGCAAGTTTTGATTACTATCAATAAGGTATGGATGTAGAAATTCCAAAGCTAAAACAGCTTATAACTTATTATTATCTATGTTTTGTATACTATATCCCTTACTGAACAATAAAATTCATATCCACTAATACATCGACTCTCGCTATGCTAATCATGTGGCATTTGAAAATCAGAAAATTTTTCATTTCCATATCCTCTTCCGCTTTCAATCAAATTTGTAATAGTTTGAAAATTAAAATTTTCAAAAGCATTTAAACACAACTTTTCAAAAGAACTTGAACACAATCTTTCAAAAGCATTTGCCTTTATGTATTTTAAACCAAATCAAGCTACATCTTAGCATAATCAGGATTCAGTCAATGAGTTAATGCATATGATTGACCCTAGCATTGCACAGTTAATATTAGATTTTGAAAATATTTTCTTTTATTTCAGAATAATAAACAACACACAAGCATATTTATAAATTTTAGCTTTTAAGATATAGGGATAGCGACATGTGATTTCGCAAAAACCCTTACATGTCCTTCGCTTGCTAAAAATTTATTTTTTTCCCAAATCCTAAAGTTTTTGGGATTTAAGCATTCTTTATTTTTAGTAGCTAATTTAATTAATTTCCTAACTAAATTAATAAACTTCCAGCCTTACCTAACATTTCACCACTAGTTAAGTGTCCTTATGGGATTTTTTACTTATACCTTTTTCCAGTAATATAGCGGTCAAAGCTCATCCAAAAAATCAACACAGTAATAGAATAGGAACATATCTTATACCACATCGTACGCGTTTTCAATACTCGAAATGAGACAACTAGCGATTACAACCCAAATAATCTAAAATAAACAATTACTGGAAGCTGCCCTTTAACATTAAGTGGTATTAATGATATTATAGTCATATCACTTCTTACTTAACTAAGGTGGACATTATAGTATGTCATTCTACTATAAACCACATGTCTAAATTCATCTTTTTGGCTGCTAATAAATAAGATTCATCCAGTTATTTAAATTATTACAACTGATTATGTGATAAACTATGAATTCCCACACTAAAATAGGTAGAAGATATAAACTATGCACATTTAAAATAACTTATCAAAAATTGACTTGGCGGGATAACTATCGTACCACCTATCTTGCCTTCTTTAACATTTAGTCAACCAACGTCCTCTATATGCATTTGTCATCTTATTACCCTCTTCTCCAATTATATTGCTATCTTCTTTTAATCCAAATATCTTGATAGCATTTAAATTTTGATATTTATAATATTTTATTTTTGATCTTTCATATAAGTATACTCTAGGACTCGCAAGTATGTACTTTGATACCATTCCACATTCTTTTTGGGGTTAATCTTATGGATTTCACATATGTCAAACAAAATATTTCTAGGGTAATACCAATGTTATTTATATTCAACGGGGACTCCTTGTTTTCACCCTACGAGAATTCATAGCTATTTTTATTCATAGCCTTAACTTTTACTCTGTCTTACCTAAGTCGTCATTTATATTCACTTCAAGCCAAAGTTTTATTCATTTTTATCACTCTTTAATAAATTATTATTCATAGTCCTAGAGTACTCAAACCTAAATTTTTATCTTTGAAAATAAAAACTTAATGAAACTTTTTATTAAATTCAAAAATTGCTTAGTTTCCAAAAGGAGCCATGAATTTTTTTTCCCATTTTAACCAACTTTAACTGTAGGTGTCATAATTTTTAATACTATAATTTAGGACATAAGAAGTAAGTTTATTTGTTAAGTTCAAAATCGAATATTAGCAATTTAAAAAGATCTTTTCCCTAAAATAATGCATTACTTCATTCTTTTCAAATAGTAAGAATCAAGCTTTTATTACATGAATAATCATTAAATCAATTTTTCCTTTTTAAGGACTTTCTATAATAGAGATTTACTTCTTTAAAAGTAGAGTTTTTAACTCAAAACATTTATTATGTTTGGATTCAAAAACCCAATTGTCGTACCAAACCATTTTTAAAAAACATCCTCTATAACTTTATACAATGAAAACTGGAGTAGACAAGAATAAATTTCATCCTATTATTTCCCTATTACACATGTTACTTCCACTTTCAAACTTAGCAAAGATTCTAATAGTATATAAGGGGGACTTTAAAAGGATATGTGCAATTACTACACATATTTATGGAAACTATCCATTTTCTATTTGTTTTTCCTTTAATTTCTTACATTGTTTCTAATTAGATTGCTAACATTATTTTAATATAAATTCCTAACGTTGTTTTTATTTAAATTTCCTAACATTGCTACTATTTATATTTCTTCTACCTAAAGAGCTAACAACATAGCTTATACTTATATAGCTCTTTTCCACTTTTATTATTTATCTCATTGACTCTTTGCAGTGCGTCTAAGTATTGCTTTATCCATTGGACTTTTCTTCATTAACATGAAAATAGATATGTATAAATCTATTTCAGTTATTTTTCTCCAAATTTTACCTTGTATGGGAATATTTTTGCTATCTTCATTATCAGGCATTCTTACCCTTCCATTTTCTTTACCCTATATAAATCAAATACTATTTCCATTTACCTAACCCTTAGAATGAGTTTTAAAAACTTTTAAATTTAAAAAAATAGGAAAAATCTTCGACCCAAACACATGCTCTCTTTTCCATTCATTTCAAAACGAAAAAAATCCCCTTATTAAAAACCTTGTAATTGTAAATTTATAATCCAACTAGTTTTAAATTTTAACCAGGAGTCTCTAAATTACTCTTTTAACTAATATTTCAAAATGTCCTTTTGTACATATTTCTCAAAAAATATTTCTAAAGAATATCTTACATGATGAAAAGTTTAGTATTACTTGCCTTTTAAAAATAACAACTTTTCAACGATTGGGTTCTTTTACTTCATAATAAATTCTTTTAAAACTGCTTCAAATATTTTCAAGAAATTTAAAATCTTTTATTAAATTATTTCTCATGGGATCGGACTTGAAAATGGATTTTAATTGTTATTTCTTTTGAACTTTTCTTCTTTTCCCTTTATCCTTAACATATTCTTATTAAGAATATATTTCAAAAATCCGGCTATCATCTTGTGGTGATCAATGCATACCTTCTTGCAGGAACTAGCTCATCCCTACTTATACCTTACATCTGGATATCTGCAACATATAGGTAAGACCTATTTTTTTATATGGAATATATGTCATTAATCGGCAACCCAGTAAAATCCACATCCTAGGGCAACTTAGACCCAGAAAAGGAGTCAAGTACCATCTAGCTTCAGTGATCCTTCTATATGTCATGCACATTCTCTTCTTAAGTCAACGCCTTATGATACATCCTACATCCCTTGGAGTAATCAGGGTTGATGTATAAATTTCACTCTATTTATTGTTCCAACTCATATTTGCCTTATCCATCTTTTCAGAATATTATCGCAACTACTTCTATAGTCGGAATTTGTAAAGTTTGCCATATAATATATATGTAATTATAGGTAAAAAATTATGTTCACTCAACATATCCTAATTCCTATGACCGACTAACCTAGGCTTTGATACAAAATGTAACAACCCACACCTTAATGAGCCCGAATTTCGACTAAATCAAAACCTAAGTCCTTTAGCGTATGGATCGTTGGTGTTAGTAACATGTAATAAACAAAAGTATATCAGAGAGTGAACTCACAGCGGAACAGTAAAATATAATAAAACATATATACCGACTAAGGCTACTACCTTGGATTCAATATTATTCCATGGATATTTAGTTGTCTTGTCAGTGCCGATCATCAATGAGAAGATCTCTCCATCAACCGCTCTCATTTTGTAGTAGTAGCCTGTCCCTCTAAAACTATCATGTGTGTTGTGATGAAAAGGGGGTCAGAACAACATTCTGGTGACTGGTAAATTACATACTTTACCCATAACACAATTTTATGCTAATTGATTTCTATTTAAGTGTTATGTCTATTAGTCATGGTTTATTCTTTTAATTCCACTTGCACGTATGATATACCCAACCTCTCCAAGGTATAACTATGAATAGCATGTGTATATATATAAGCGTTGTTTTATCCAAATGAAATCCCAGCCATTTAATACTTCTTAAATAGGGAGGAGACAGAACCAACAGTCATTTAATACCCTAACCCCAAAGCAGGCCCTCCGTAATGTAATCCATAGTCAACCGGCCCTAGCTACGAAGGTCGATGACCCATAGATACAACATTATAATTTAATTAGCCGTATTACTAGTTTATCAATAACACTGATATAGCCCGCCGACCCCCAAAGCCAAAATCCCATTTAGACTTACCTAATATAAGTCAAGGAAAATATCTACACCGGTTACTTAACAACTCTTGTTTATAGGTGAAGCACACCTCATTTTCTAATTAGGTACATCATAGGTTATTTAGGACTTGTTAAATAGGGAGGAGATATACCTGATGACTATCTATTACTGCAATCTCTAAGTAAACTCCTTTTCATACCTATATGCGAACATATATTTCGCCACCCCACGGGTCCTATAGTTGGAGATGTCCTACATCAGTAGTACTTATACACAACTGCTGGTAGCCTCTAGGTGAAGGGCTGACTTTTATTGTGCAACCCTACCAACCTTGCATCCTGTTTGCGCCAAAATTGGTCACAAACCCCAAATGTTGTGAAAGCACCAGTGTATGAACACAAATCAGCAATATATAATCATAGATCTCAGATCCAAGTATTGTAGAGGATAAAAATGAAGAACAATAAACTTAAAACAGAAAGAAGTAGACAGAGACACAAGATTTATAGTGGTTCGGTGATCTGGCCTACGTCCACTCTGAAGTAATTTGCTTTATTGATCTTTCTTTGATGTTTACAAGTGAATTAAATGAATTACAGCAAATAATTATGATTTGCAGCAGTGAAATTCGTTGGTAGCAGCAGCAATGGAGTTTGGATCTGGATCCGGCAGAGTCTGGGCGTTGGAGATCTCAAAGAAGAAGAAGAACCCCTTTTCTGTTGGCTTTGGGGGTCTATTTATAGGTGTAGGAGGCTGATATTTCACTTAGATCTCGGGAGACCCTCTTTGGCACGTGACCAGGCCCGCACGTCCAAGCCCGTGAAGTTTCGGTCCGATCCATGATCGACACGAACAGATTTCGACTCGGTCAAGATTTCATTCAATGGAGTCGAAATTTGGCGTGGACATTCTTTAGCATGCACGTAGTCTTCTGTGAAAATTTCATAGCATTTGGACTTGTAGATTGGGAGATATGATCGATACAAAATGGGGTTTTCGGTAGGTTGTTTGTTATCCCAACTTTTAGCAAAGCCGAGATACCCAAAGATTAACTGAAAATCAATGATTATTAGTCATGAACATCGATTGTGCATCGCAGGTTCACCATGGATATCGATGAATTTTGTCCGAGTCCGGATCGGGCTGCAATTGATAAGACATGTCAAGCAAGGCCAGATGAAACAACGTTCCAAGTTTCGAGTCAATCCGAGTTCGTATGCTCAAGATATCGCCAAAAGGAGATGGATGGTATAGCATAAGTTCGAATCGATAGACCACATGTGGGTTCGAATCCATCCACGAGGACACGGTTCGAATCCATCGAGGTACTCTTGCCTTCGAATCCATCGAGGTACTCTTGCCTTCGAATCCATCAAGAAGAGATCCTCCGGATCCATGAAAAGGACTATAGCTTCGACTCCATCGAACAAGCCTTAGTTCGAATCCAATAGCTCGAATCCATTGGAACGTTCCCACCTTCGAATCCCTTCAAACAGTGGAGTCTTCGTATCAATCGACTGAAGGTTACCCAGATCGATTCGAAGGAAGCACGTCTTCGAATCGATCACCTCGAATCCACCACGTCTACATAGCTAAAACCCCGGCCACGACTCAGTAAAACTCGAAGATAAAGGAGGGTTGACCCGAGGCATGCGCACCACGCCATAGTCTTCGCGTGTAGGAAAATCGATTCGAGCATATCGATTCGAACGACTCCAGGAAGCGAAAAACGTCAACTTGAATCGATCATAACTTGAGATCTACAAGTCTAAATGCTATGAAATTTTCACAGAAGCTTGAGCACATATTGAAGAATGTTCACACCAAATTTCAGCTCGATTGGATGATTTCTTGATCGATTCGAATATAGCTTCGAATCGATCCCAAAGTGGGCCCGGATTTCCAGAAAGCGGGCATGTGGGCCCCCTCACGTGCCAGAACTGGTCTCCCTTCAATTTAGGCGAAATATCAGCCTCCTACACCTATAAATAGAGCCCCTGGTCATTCAGAAAAGGGGTCGGACAATTTTGAGAAATAAAGAGCACCCAGACTCTACCAGATTTACTCCAGATCACCATTGCTGCCTTAGATTCAGACTTAGCTCAGCAAATTAGTTGGAATACAACACACGAAATTGTAATCTTCAAGCATTGAGCAATAAAAAGATAAAAACTTTAAAGTGGACGTAGGCCGGAGATAGCCGAACCACTATAAATTGCGTGTCACTGTTCATTATTTCTGGATTGTTGCTTGTTATTTGCTTAGATCTGTGATTTGTGTGTGAATACTGTTGATTTGTATTCATACGCTGGTGCTTTCACTACACTTGGGGTTTGTGACCATTTTTGGCGCAAACATTGTTTCCTTCGACTCGCTTGTTTTGACTCGGTTACGAATTAGCACAGTTCGCATCGATGCGAGTCCCCCTGTTCGTGTTGATGACCATGCTCTCATTCACATCGATTGCCATGCCCTGTTATGTGGATGTGAAGTAGATCGAGTCGGAGCGTGGCTCTCTGATGGAGTCGAAGAGGAGCGAGTCGAACAGTGATTCTGTGTTGGAGTCGAAGTGGATCGAGTTGAAGCGTGGCTCGAGGTGGAGCGAGTCGAAGTGTGGCTTGAAGCAGAGCGAGTCGAAGTGGGCTCGAGGCAGAGCGAGTCGAAGTGGGCTCGAGGCAGAGCGAGTCGAAGAAGGTATCTGATGGCTGCGAAGCGAGTCGAAGTTGTCACCTCTATTTGTTGCGAAGCGAGTCGAAGCTATCACCTCTGTCTGTTGCGAAGCGAGTCAAAGCTGTCACTCCCTATGGATTTGAACTGGAGCGAGTCAAAGGAGGCTGTTCTTAACTAATTTTGTATCGTTCACAACTTGAGCATACGAACTTGGATTGACTTGAGATTTGGAACGTTGACTCTCATAGCTTAGGTTGTCATGTCATATCAATTTTGGCTCGATCCGGACTCAGACAAAATTCGTCGATATCCATAGTGAGCCTGCGCATAACCGATTTTCTGGACAAACTGTCTTTGATCTCTAGTCAAGTTCCTGGTGTCACGGCCTTGCCAAAGGGCGGGATAACACATCCTAACCCATACTAAATCAATCCATTTATCCTTAACCTGAATATTGAGCTAGGCTCACTAATTCAGGCCCGACACAAACGTATTATTGAGGCCATATAATTGCTACTATGGAAATTATTGCACCTCTTAAGTTCATTTATTAGTATTCATTTATTTAGTGGCTATGAACTTATTCTTATCCTATACGCTTATTTCCATTATTCTTTATTTCCTAAATCTTATTTATTTCTTCACTCCAATTAACCGTCCTTTATAAATGGTCATTATTATTCAAGTAGGAAAATCAGTAATGTCAATTATTTATTCGTTTCAAATCTAACTTATTATGCCTATTCAGTTTTCTCCATAAATGTCATGTTTAATCTTGTGATTAATCCTATTAACACATTTACGTTCCCTTTTGATTTATGTAACTCTCTATTAATTCTGCATTTATTGCTTATTAATATTGCAATCATTATTCATTAATGTTGGAGTCATTACCTTTTTATATTGCAACCTCCTAACCTTATGATTCACTATGTTATTAATATTTAAACGTTCTAATTGTAATTAATATGAGTATCGATATGTATATATCTATTACGTTTTATCATTTATCTTATATATATGTGTGTATGTATATATGTATTTATTTTTGTAAACATGGTTGTACACATATTTTAATTTTTTAATGCTTTAATTTCTACATTAATGAAACTTGGAATATACACTTATGTTTATCCTACAAAGAATGTTTGTCTCTACATGTTAATATATTGGATCTTTCCTTCCTAAAAAGGACATTGTTACCATTATAACTTTCCATAAACTACCTAAAAATGTGAGATCTGCTCCATTTGAAATTAGAAGGAATTATCTCTTTTCATTTCAATTAAAATAGACAGTGCAAACTACGAAGAATTTATCTGTACTTTACACATCTCTTTCATTTAGGTATATTCTAATTATTCCAAACGATGCACCTTTTATACATAGTTATGAATTTTTTAATTTATTATCATTGCTTAATTAACATAATTCTGCTCTTCTTTATTATTTATATATGTTATTAGACACAACTAAAGATCATTAAGCATCAAGCGTAAGATAAGGTTTTGAAGAACTTCACTAATACAGAGATGTAGCTTAAATAGTTAATTAATTATTCTAGCAAGAACTATCCGGTGTTCTAACCAACGCCAGTGCCTATAGCTTATAAAAGAAACAATGAAAAAGCAAACATCAAGAGGTTGAATAACATTATAGCATTACTTCAGTGTAAGATCATTCTAATGCTCCTGAACTAGTATATTTTTCAAATGGGTCAATTGTTTCTCATTCATCTCCTATTATGACTAGAGATAAATGGGGGTAAATTTTTCATTTTTCCGTAACTCATCCACATGGTATGATTATAGATTTTAAGTTTTATAATCATAGTAAAAGCATTAAGTTTGACTAAATTATAATGCAGTTAATTAAAAATGTAATACATGAAATACCACTTTAAAAAACAAGTTTTAAATTGCAACTCTAAAATAAATTTTCAATATTTTTTTTTGATTTGTTTGAAATTTAATCCATTGATCGCATGTTATAAAAAGACCAAATTATAACACCGTAAGTGGAAAAAGGTAAGATAACCATGTTCTAAAAATTACCCCCAAACAAAATATTTGTTAAACTAAATAAGTAGACAAGACACTATTTTACATAAACAAATAGGGTGAAAAGCAATTGATACAGTTTTAAAACAATGAGAATTAATCCTCCAATATAAAAAAAGAAACCTATGATAGATGTACTAAGAAAGTAAAAGGGTTACATAATGGTCTTTAGCAGGTTTGCAAGTTACATATATTTTGAAGAAGCTAAGAAACTTAATGTAAAGATAAAATAATTATAGTACTACAACCAAAAATAAATCTAATGTTACATATATTTCTTGTTAATCAAATATAATACGCATAGAAAGCAAAGTAAAAATTCTAAAAAATAGAAAAACATACTAGATAAACTTATAAAATAGTTTCTTGCAAAATTACAAAAACTCATTTATAGTGTGCCGATATGAGCATCAGTAGTGAAAGAAAGTTGGATAAAACCAATTTAAACTTAATCATACTTATAAACTAGGAGTAACACTAAAACTTACATTGCAACTTAATATCACCAGGAAAACAATTCAATATATAATATATATCTGCCTACCAAAGAAAACCAGGATAGCATAATGTTAAGAAGATGTGCAATATTTTAGAAATTAAGTGCATATGCAACTACGCCATATTGCATGTTTTGTTTATTTAAACATATTCTGCTATTATAGTAGCAATGGCAGCACCACTTATGCCTAGATGAAGAAGATGGATTAAAATAGGATCCAAAGCTAGATTTCCCACAACTGCAATCAAAGTATATGGTAGGGAAACCTTCAAAATGTAGTAATGCAGACACAAAATTGACTCTTAATTCATTTAAAGGTTAATAAAATATCACTAATTCAGACAGCAATGGAAATCAAAGTATATGTATCTTATTATCATGAAATCAATGATGTAATATAGAGATGGTAACAAATACATATGGATAATGCTAACCATGACAAGCGAAAATGTCAGACATATTATAATGAAACAACTTAGTATATTATGAAATAAATTACAAATGACATAAACGTATGGGTATCATTTCCATAAATTCTACATGTACTCTAAGATGATGATTTAAGTTTTGTGACTAAGAAGGAGATGACGCTTGTCGATGCTAGTGAGTCCGTCTATTATGGCCAGGTAGATCAATGATGATTGATTACCATGAAGTTTTTAGGGTACCTTAGTAGATCGACGATTTAGGGTTTCTAGTGCTTTAGTAGATTGATGACAATTGGTGGTGATGAAATAGTTTTTGGAGGTTATCAAGGAGATGGTGACTTAGGATTTCTAAGAGCGTTGTGAAGTGGAGGTAAAAGGAATGCAAAATGGCTATGTACTTAGAAAAAATTTAGGTGGGGTAAGCAAAACTTAACCTTAGCATTTCCCCTAGAGCCTATGATTGCACTAATCTTACAAACGCTACCAATATTTGCAACTAAAAGTAGGTTTTCATGTACTATAAGATGCTACTAAATGACTAGTCAAGCTGTCGAGAGAAGAAATTTTCCAAGGCTATTGTATGTTGAGGAATCAAGCTATCGAGGGATGATATTTTCCAAGGGTATCGCATGTTGAGGAATCAAGCTATCGAGAGATGATATTTTCAAAGGCTATCTCATGTTGCGGAATCAAGCTATCGAGGGATGATATTTTTAGGTAGTATGTTAATATGAAGGAAATTCTATGTAACAAAGCTTCAAAGCACTCCTATACAATCATGCCACCTTTGTTGATATCATGGCTAAGATAGCGATCCATGTGAACTATTGTAGTTTCGAGATAATGAAAAATGGCATCATCAAAACCATCCATCTTGTCAAGTCACCAATCCATGTCAACTTCAGTTGACCAATCCGAGCAAGTCATGTCAATAGAGATCCACCTCACATGACAAGGGGCTCCACTCTTCTTTCTCTTCCTTAACACAAATCATTATCAGTATGTGAGATCAGGTCATAAATAAAGTATTTAGAATTCATTTCTGATATGAAAAATTATATTATTGGATTTCTAAACTATAAACTCTTAGAAGATAAATATTTTGGTAGCCTTAGTTCTATAATATGGGGAGTGCTAATAATCGACTTTATTTCACCGATTAGTTTAAATGCTCTCGAGTAACACTTCATTGAATATTGTACAACTCATTAATAAAATGTTTGGGAAATACTTACAAGCCTATTAGCGAATACTTGAACTTCACCAGGTAGTATGGGATACCTTGGTTAAATTCTTATGGCCGCCTTTAGGTAAGTATTTAACACTTAAGGGTTGTATTCTCTTTTGGTGTTCAGCCTGGGGACGATAGATCCTTAAGAGAATAAAGTTCAGGTTTTCCAGTGTTATCCATAATGAGTGAGATTTATTAACTTCTACTAAATACTTGAATTTCACTAAGCGATATGGGACGTTTTGGTCAAGTTCTAGTGATTACTGAAGGTGATAGTACTTGGCACTTTAGAATATATTTCCTTTTGGCGTTCAACCAGGGGATGATTCTTGATCGGTATGAATTATATATATAGGTAAAAATATATAATAATGAATAATCTAGAATCTTCGATTCATGGTTGCTACGATCACCTAGATTGGTATGGATGATTCTTGAGATCAATTGTGATTCTGTTCCTTTGGTATGGAAGATCCTTGGTATCAAATCGGTATAGAAGATACCAATTCATTTTGTTGTTTGCCACTGTATGGACAATCGTTATGATTGGTATGGTGATCGGGATGATTGGTATGGATTTAGTTTCTATGTATTAGAAATATTGTTCTCTGTTCTGGAATTTTGTGTTTAGTGACTATCCTATGTTTCTTAATCTATACATATATTCCCTTGCCTTGAGACAAATTCCGAGTTAAAACATTTCAATGACTAGTGTATTTTTATCATGTCATATACCTTTATGTTATATCTTGTTCTTACCTTTTTGGATATTTAGAGATAGTCTGACCCATTTATTATTTTATAATACTTTGGTCAGGCCGAGACTTTTCAGGTTTTAAGGCGCTTGGTTTTGGGTAGGTGTGCTAGCAGATGATAAATATTTTGACATTTTAGTTTATCTTCTATAGGATATTTACATGTTTATTATAGGATGTCTTATTTGAGATAGCGACTTATTTTGGATGTGTATTAGATAAGGCTAGTTGTACACTTTGTAGACTCACAGTATATATTGTTTATGATGTATATTATTCTGCTGTAATTTAGGATTATTATTTCATATGATATATTATTTTGATTTTGAGAAACCGATGTGTTTATTACTTTGGAATGAGACTGTACACATCAAAAATAATAATAATCCTAGATATTCAATAAAAATAGTAAGTTTGACATGTTAGTATTAATTTAAAGATATATTCACATTTGGCTACCCTTAACAAGCCACATTCTCCGTATTATTAGACAACATTAGTTATAATTTTCTTTAATAATATGTGTATAATGGTAGGGTCATTACAGAATAGAGGCCAAATTCACGTCATCATGGCCTTAGAAATTCAAAAACCGATAACAACTTGAAGCTATGCTTCTCCTCTACTCCACGACAGCAACGTGGTGATTTCTAGTATGGAGGTGGCATCGGAAAAATCTAAACACAGTCCTCCATAACAAAATTCTGGTTAACTGACAATGAATTTAAAAAATTAGCCACCTTAAACATGGTGTAATCATCAAGATTTAAAAACCCATATAATCAATTTGACAAATGGGTTGATGGATTGAAAGTAGCAAGTCAACAACCAAGGTTGGCCATATCTATTCGCGAAAATCCAAGTAGGGGTATCTTTTGACGAAACTAGTATCATTGTAAATATCTTTAAAAAATATGAACTACGGTGAAGACCGTTCGCTCATGCCTATCCTTATCTGAGAGAAATTATTAATTGAAGTTTGTAAAATCAAAGAACGGTCAATTTTGAAATTCAAAATTTTAATGTTTAAAAGGAAGAATTTAATATAATCAAATGTAAATTGAAATATAATAAAATGAGGAACACAAGTGAGTTTCAAAAAATAATGTATATGAAAGCTAATTTATAACTTCAAGTAACACAAAAGATATTATAATAAAACAAGTTCGATAAAAGGCGACTTTAAAAGAAATACAAATAAAAATAAAAATAATGATAATGAACTTATAAAACCTACAAAAATTATGAATTATTAACTGCTTTCATCTGTCACAAGTATACAAAGTAGGTATTTGTTATAGAATTACAATTTCACATAATAGAGGTACAAGTTCCTTTGCATAACAGAATTACAATTTATGATAATGGGCGAAGAAGGTACATTAGTTATACGTTTTAAAATTGTCTTTAACATACTAATGAGAGGTACAAGTTCCTTTGTAGGTAAAATCTAGAATTATCCAATTCAAAACAATGTATCTCATGCACGGTTATGAAGTTCTAGATTTCACTATCAAGGGAGGATTATTTTCTCATTATGAAGCTTAGAATATCATTTTCTAAATTGTTAAATTAAATAATGAAGCTACAATGTCTCCATCAAAGTCTTTATCATTACCGAATATTCCTTTTATTTTCGAAGATAATTCATGGTAGGAGAAAAGGTAAAAGCTATGTATTATTTTGAGCTATAGATCTTGTCATCAAAACAAATATCACGATATTGTTGTTCCGGTTACCAAATCTGGGTCACTACTTAATTACAGAGGTCAAAACATTCTTTTTATTGAATTAATTTTTCAAAAAAAGTTTAAAATTAGGGATTATGTATGATCACAACAAAGAATGAGTTCTCATCTAAAAAAAATTATGGTCTTTTATCTCAAAAAGTGGATTCAAGCTCTCTTTCGCACGATGATGGATTTCTTATGTATTTTTGGTTTTCTTATTAGTATTGGGATAATAAAACTCATACTATTGGGGTATGTTCTTTTCATCGTGACTAATAGGATTTTCGAGATAAGATGTTATTATAGTCTACCATTTTAGACAAATTCCTTGAAAAATCTTCTATTCTCGAGTGTAAGTTCGGTTTCCATATTAAGCAACGTTGGATTTCAATATGGACTTTTGGTTTCTCTATTCTAGTTATTTAGATTAGTGAAACACCTACTATTGAAATTTCCAAAAAAGTGGAAGTAAGGACTACCTATTATCCACGGCCATATACCTTATCATAAAAATGGTGAATCTATGAAGTTCTAGATTATCTTATCAAGCGTTAATTGTTGTTTAATAATGAAGCTCGGAATATCTTTCTCCTAGCCGTTGGGTTGAATAAGGTCTCGGATTACAATTTTTGAACAAGTGCTTGAATCTCCTACTAAGTAGCGGTGAATCCCTTTAATGAATGGGTTTCTGGTCTTATTTATTATTCCTTAGATGACAAAACTCCTGCTATCAGGATGCATGCGACCAAGGGTTTAGATTAATGGAATTTCTTGAATATCGATATGACCTATTGTTTTAGGCAAACTCCTAGAATGCGAAGGGGCATGGATTTCTTTTTATCTGAACTTACAAATCTCATCGTTATAATACAAGTTCTCATTTCTTATAAATATGTATTAATATTTTTGGGTTAAGCTAGCACTATTGGAATTATCCACTAGGATTGCATATTTTAGTAAAAAAACTCCATAAATTCCAGGATTCCTTTATTGGAAATAAATTATTGCTCAATGATAAAATTTCAAGCATTGATCCCTTAGATTATGATGGTACTCATCCGAAAAGGAAATAATCCATATCTGCATAATCAATATGATAATAAGGTTTTCTTACCAAACATAGGTCCTTGTCTAATAATAAGCTTCAAAGGTATCTTTTTTGGTTTAGTCCGATAAGCGATCCAATCTTTTATTTCGAAACCAGGAATCGAATCAACCATTGTAATGGATTTTTGAATGGAAAACATATTTTGTGAAGGTATACCACTCCCAACAAAATGATCAACATGGTTTGTTAGGAAATGTGTTGCCTTAGTTCTCACCAACAAACAAGTTCCCAAGTAAGTAAAGGTCACGTTTTATTTGATACCCTAGATTTCATCAGTTTAAGGCATAAATCTATTGGAGTCTGGATTTTTTTATCAAATATGGATATTTTTCTAACTATAAAGTCCTAATCCCCAATCTCAAAACATGGATTACTAGTCTTTTTTGTAATAGAATCCTGCCACCAACTCGAATATGAAGTTGAAATAGAACTTTGATTCCCTACTTCATATACACCTTCAGGAATAAGTGGCCTCCAATATCAACATATGAATAGTTGTATAAACATTAATGGGAATGGATTAAATAAGTTAAAGACGCTAAGCATCTTTTAACACTATAAATTAGCAAAGAATTATAGAAAAGAATTGGTCAATCCCATATCTAAAAGGAGTAAGTTTGAAAGAAATAGATATGACTCTCAGTTAGGACTTAACAAAGGATTTCATAGAAGAGTATTCCTATAACATGATGATAACAAAAAGACAACGAGATGAAGATATTAGCTACCCCAATCTATTTAACTTCCATCACTAATGCTTGGCCTTTTCAACTGATGAGTAATCGGTTTAATAAAAACTTTTTCTACCCTAACATAGATGTCAGGCTTGCAAACAGAAGCAATTAACTATTTTACCAAACAAGAAGAAGCCGAGACATTACCTAAACATAATTTTTTTGGAGTTCATAGGCTACAAAATCTACAAATAGGATGGTTAAGAGTACCCCAAAAGATCAGTTTGGTCGGTAGATTGAGAAAAGGAACTATCCCTAATCTTGTGGTCATGTAGAACTCGAACAAAAGAAGCTATTAGACATAACATTTCTCATCAACAGAAGAATTTAAAGTGATGTTAATAAACAAAGTAAAGGTTCCATAGCACCAAGAAATCACATATTCCTATGAACCAAACTAAGAGCCGACAAAAAATCCTTCGGGTTAGCCAAAATGATATTGTGAGCTATGGAAAATCAATAGAAAACCCAAGTATCCAAGTTCAAGAAATCTTACAAGGAAAATGGTTTAGCATTCAAAAGGTAATGACAATAATCAAAACAAGGCAAGTAACCTCCAAAGACCACGTTGCAAAGAATCTTTGCTTCTAGACTCCTATTGTCAAGCAAACCTAATAGAAATGCAATATCAAGGATACAGAATTCCAATAATTTTAAAAATGAAATAAAGGATTTCGAAAGATTCATACTAACAAATTGCCCCTGGATTGAGATACAATATGTTTTGACTTAGCTCCTAGCCCGATAACGTTAGTGGCATTTGTTTAGCAGAAGCACACTTCATACCCGAAAGAGGTCAATTAAGTCTTTGGTCCTACAGCCAGGCCTGGCCAAAGCGCCCATCCAAGGGAGATGGACGAGAAGCCTTCGATCCTATCACAAGGCCTGGCCGAAGCAACCATACAAAGAGTGATGGTCAAATAAGCCTTTGGCACTGCCACCGGGCTTGACCAAAGCACCTATCTAAGGGAGATGGATAAGAAGTCTTCGGGTCCCTTTGCAAGGCCTAGCCAAAGCAACCATCCAAAAAGCGATGGTCAAATAAGTTTTTGGTCCCAACGCTAGGCCTGGCCAAAGCACTATCCAAGGGAGATGGATGTGAAACCTCTAATCCTGCCGCAAGACCTAGCCAAAGCAATCATTGAAAGAGTGATGGTCAAATAAGCCTTTGGTCTTACCATTGAGCCTTGCCAAAACAAACACCCAAATAAGATGGATGATGTAATAACCCACACTTCCCGACACGATCATGCCGAGAAATACGAGCTGTTGGGATTTTAAAATATTACAGAGCATAATTATAGGGATAGAGTTCTAAGATATTCTACACTTTCAGATCTTGTAGCAAAAGGAATTAAAATATAAATATAGAAAATAAACATTTCAGAAAAACAACTTCCAAAAATACATGATTTACATATACATTATTTCAAGTTACAATACAAGTTTAACAACATTTGTATACAATATAAAACTACAAGAAGAACAATAAATGATATGGGAAATTCTAACGTGAAGCTCCTTCCTCCATGTACTATGCCAAATTCAAATGCTAAGTTGTCATCCTGTGGTGGGGGAAAATGAAAAGAAGAGGTTGGGTCAGACATAAAGTCTACTGAATGAGAACAAGTTTAACAAGATGATTAAGTGTAATTGCCCTTAAATCTACTCTAAGTGATATAGAATGCAAATCCAGTGTCTGTGAACCCCTAAGATTCAATACCTAAGAATTCTTATCAACTCAATGGGTCGAACCTACTGATCGAACCGCACAAACAAAATGGGTCGAACCTACTAATCGAACCTCACACTAACGATAGGCCAAAACGAGAACTACTCTCCTATCAAAACTATATCAACACTATGCCAAAGAGGGAGAAAAACGAAAATGCAAACTCGCATAATGACTCGTCATATGCACCCATGTTTCTTTCTCGTCGTAGTGCCAAAATGCCTCTTATCATACTACACCGGGGTCCACCTTGCATGAACAGCCATCAACATCAGACTCAAATTTAATACCTATGGCCACTTACTATACTGCATCGGCGTCCATCCATGCCATGTTGCGCTAGAAAATGTATGTACCTGGATGTCTCCTTAGTACCAGACTCTCTCAGAAGCATCTTTGATAATGTTGCACTCACCCGTACGGAACACCCCTAAGCTTATGCAAAATAAATAGCCCAATTCAACTCCGTGCATGCGATATACATCGCCACTGCCAAATCAACCATTGCAAAATATATTCACTTATACCAATATCAAACATTGTGAAATACATCGCCTTAACCACTCTGATAAGGAATCAATTTCTCTGTTCTCCCCCGCATGTAACTTAGCCCAAATTAGTCCAACAAACCAATTCACTAATTACATAATTTCTAATTAAATTACATAATTTTATCCATTTAATTTTGGGCCTTAGGACAAGGTTCATTATGCACATTTTTAACTTGAAAGGTCAACCCTGGCATTGCCTAGGTTGACCCAGAAAGTGTCAGGTCGACCGTAGATATTGATTTTTGTAGGGTTTGTTCGATTTTTAGTTATCGATTAATTTTTAATTAACGTCGTTCACACAGGTCGATTAATGACTACAATTAACCGTAATTTTTAGTTAATTTTACAATATTAATCAATTCTAGGGTTCATGGACTAAGGATTAAAAGTTTGCATTAACTAGTGTCAAATTACTCGATTTCATAATTCAATTTCAAATTAAATTCTAGGGTTTAGGGAGTAGCAAATTCAATTTTGATCTAAAAAATTAATTATAGGGTTTCTACAATTATAATCATTGAAAATAATAGAAAATCAACTACACTAATCAAATTATTAATCTGTGCCCACTCACCTTAGATCCAAGCTCTAACTTTGTTCCTTACCCGTGAATCGACATTTGTTAGCTCGTCTCCTACTAGATCTTGATTACTAATCTGTTCTGGCTTTAATTTGATCTTCTCTTCTTTTCTTTTGATTTTTATTTGATTTGTTTTGAAGAATTTTAGGGTTAGAGAAGTGGAAAAATTGATCAGAGTTTCATTATAGTAACTGTAATTTGTTTTGTTGATTTAAAGTTTAGGTTAGGCTAGAATTTATAGGAGTTAGAATGAATTTGAGACGTTGATTTGGGCTTGAGAATCTTTTTCTAACATCACGTATGCAAATTAATTACTTCATTCTCAAGTAAAGATATTGATTAAATTTAGGCTATTAGATTAAATACATTGAACTTGGATGCCTTCTTAGACAATAAGTTTTATATAGATTTAAATATTTCTTTAAGTCAATAACATATGTACATTCCTATAACATCAATCAATCAATCAATTTATATTTACTTCCTTTTACTACACTAAATAAAATCTTCTCATTATCCTCATTTATGTCACTCTAATCAATTCATACATATACATACACGTATTGTTAACCATTTAAGCATAAATACACACACACGTCTTGACAATGATTAATAATTTTTTAATAAATTTACCTTTTTTCTAATAATTAACTTGTATCTAACTTTCTGTATCTAGGTTATTACATTTTTCTTTTTAATGTAACGATCACATTCTCTTAATAGTGCTAGTAACTATAATTTAAGTCAGCCAATTGAAGATTACAATCTAAATTAATATACTTAATTGTCATTCTACACATATATACACCCTATAAACTTTTGTAGGGAATCCTGGATTTCTATTTAAACGTGTATATATATGTATTAATTAAAGAACTCCTTCTTTACAATTAAAGAAATGACATATTCTTTCTTTTTTTTAATAAAGATTTGTTTCCCTATTTGTTATCTTTATTTCGATAACATTGCATGTATTCTTATTTTTATTAAAGATATTGTTGCATCTCCCTTTTTAATCTATGCTACCTATGTTTAGCAATAAATCTCATAATTAATTAGTGTCTTTATCTATACACTTCTCTTAAGATAACCTTTCACTTTCATATATATATATATATATATATATATATATATATCTCTCTTTCAAACATAAAATTTAAGATGTATCCTTTTCTTTTCAAAATATGTAACTTTTATTAAATTCATTCCTTTATATACATATTTTGTTATGTTGTCTTTCTTTTCAAATAACCCTTTACTTTTGTGCATATGTTGTTATTTTTATTTTTCCAACCTATATGAAAGTAGATGTATACTTTTTCTTTTTAAAGTATTTTGTTACACTCTCCTTTTTAATACATTCAACATGTATTAATCGAAGCAATACATTCCATAAAAGGGTAACTAATGCCTTCTTTCTTTACGCTAAATATGTTCCTCCTATTTATTAATGTTCATTGGTAAAATTGTACCATTTTTAAATATATTGATATACTCTTCCTCTTTTTCATTTCTTTAGTATATCCAGCCAATTAACTACAGAAGTAATTAATACTTTGCCTAGAAGCATTTTTACATTTCTGTCCATAATTTTCATTCTTTTCATATTAAATGCATACACATCATCATACCATTTTTCTTTTCATTTCTTTTTCCTTGGGGTGACTTACATATATTCAAGTTATTTCTTAACAAATAAGTTTTCTTTATTCTTTCTTTAATCTTCAAACTTATTTTCAAAATAGGGGTAAAATACAAAATGCAAGCTATGGTAAACATTCCGTATTTTTTCATATGGTACACGTTTTTAAGAACTTATATATGAATTTAGGCTAGAAAAATATGCTTGACCCAATGGAAAAGTCGGATTTTTCAAATTTCTTCATTTATATAAATTTACTATTTTTTCCTTTAATGTAAAATTACATTTTTACACTTATTAATATTTTAATTTATTATTAAACCTTCTGGAGTATTATATTCTCCGCCCTTAAAAAGATTTCGTTCCCGAAATATGTAAGGATGGAAAAATGTAACTTACACACAAAACAATCAATAACTACAATCATCTACTCATCCATCATTCATAGGTAATCATGTCCTTAAAAATTTTCTAATGCAATTTTGTATGCATATATATGCAACGTGAAATGCACGTGAACCTATACTAATGCAAAAAGGTAGGCGGTCTCTTGATCTAGTCGACCTTCTGTCATGCAAGTGCTCTTGCCATGCATCCAAATGTATGTAATATTCTAAATAAACATACTTGCAAGTCTACATGCATGCACAACCATTTCTTTTATATTCAACATCCATATGCATAATGCTCAATTAAGATAAACAACCACCAAACGTCCATATATATAACATCTAACAAATCAAACAACTAATAGAAAATACTGTGAATGTGTGCGCTACCTAGAGGATACTTTATCCTAAATGTGCAAAAGAGAACAATTCAAACAATACATCCACTGGCATCCTTCATCCATAACATGTCCCGCTGACATGTTTTCAATCATTCCTACCATCCAATGGTCTCTACCTAAAGAGTGACCGAAAGGAATCCTATCATTTCCTTCTCAAATTTTATGAGAATCTTTCAGATCCCATTTTTCATAAAAGTTACATCTGCGTCTTAATGCGTGCCTTGCCATATTAATCCAATAGACATAATGACCAATACTTTGGTTTATACTTAGGGATTTCTACATTATAGTGTGTTGGAATTACATCTTTTCCAAAAGAAAATGTGAACTTTGTAACTTCCCATCAATCATCTAAAAGACGATTTGTGTTATGTTTGGAATCACAAGGAATTATCTTTTTTGTTATTATTGAAATAGGCGGTACAAAATACGGTAAACATCCCTATTTTGTACATCTCTTTCTTTTGGATATATTCCTTATTATTTCAAACGATACACTTTTGTACTAAAACTAGATATTTAGAAATTTGCATTGCTACACACTTCATTCCAACGAATTAAAATACTAGATAAATCTTATTCCATTTTATGACAACTTTCAAATATGTTCACTAACCTATTTCAATTAACCAACAACTTGGAGTTTCCTTATAATTTCTTTGATGAAACTTCTCATGAATTGAGGGACACTTCCCCCTTATTTTCCATATTCAAATAAGTGCAATACTTAACTCTACTATTCCAAGACTTACATTAAGGCATACATGGAACTCAACTACTATGATACAAATCCAATAACATATATAATACACATACTTTCCCATTCTTGTCCACTTGGTTTGCCTATAGCCTTCATATGAATAACACAATACCTGGCCTGCCCATGGCCTATAGGTATTCTATCCATACCTACATGGTACCGACCTTGTTGCTATAATGCCCAGCCTACACTTACCTTTCCGTTTATATTGCCTAATGTAATCAAGGAAATGCTCATTTTTCACTTAACGCCTAAGTATTAAAGTAGGACTTCCTTGACCCTTTTTACACTACAAACTAAAAAACTTCTCATTTTACCTTTTATTTCAATTCCAACACTTCAATGCTTCCGAACTCCATTATCAACTTAATCCTTGAAGGTTGTGTAATCCTATTCATCTAACTCCAATTTAACTCTTTTCTTTTAAGTTTGAGTGATAATCAAAATACTTTTACTTACCTTTTTAGTCAAAATCTTTTTATTTTAACATCGTTTACACAAAACTAATAGATCTTTAAAACTATAAAGCCATGTTTTCATTTTTTTACTATTTTAAATCAAAACCTTTGATTTTACCATGTCTACAAATCTAGTAAGTTGTCTACAACTTTAAAATCTTTTATTCGCTTTTAACAAACATTTCCTTTTACTAGGGTCATGACATTCTCCTAAATTATCAAAAATGATTAAACTTAACTTAACAAAAATGTACATAAAAATACACCTTTCTAAAATCTTCTTTTATAAATAAAAGGTTTTCACAAAAGCATATTTTTAAAAATAATGCAGTAATTTTAACTTATTATTATTATTTTAGAGTAACAGAAACAAGGATATCTATAAAATGTTCTCAACTACATAACCATTTCTTAATAATAAAAGGAGTTCAAAAGTTGACTAACAAACTGCTCAAAATTTTCTTCAACTTCTATTATTAGAAGCAAAATACATATTAGGGGTTAGTGCGACAATGAACATAAAAGACAAAACAAAAGTTCTAAAACAGTTATTGGAAAATTTTACTTTTCTCAAATTCTAGTAATCTCACTTTTCAAACAAATTTTATGTAGTTTATCTAATTATTTTATAGAAAAACATACACCAACTTATTTTTCTTTTTAAAATATACTATTTCTTTTTCAGAAAACATTTCTACTATTTTATCGCTTAAATCGGAGTAGACAACAAAAACTAATTACAACAGTCCACATATATCCAACAATGCTTTAAGCGCATAAGGTTTTTTTAATTTCAAAATTGCTAACTCAAGTTCATTTTCCAATTTAGTATATCTAACTTCAATATGAAAATGCTTCACCCATATCTTTAAGTGAATATAAGTTCTTGCAACTATTACCAATATGAATATAAGATTTCCACTTTATTTGGAATTTTTTTTCTTAAGTTTCTATAGTCCTCCTCATGTCCCCCTTATAATATCAACATCATATTCCTAGATATAGGTCTTAGGTTACTAATCTTCTTTATTCACTCTTAATCTCATAATGTATTTGCAACTGCTAGTTGGTATAGAAAACCATTACTCGCTTTTCTAGAGCCATCCTTTTAAAACTTGCACTCATTCTTACTATATGTGATTGAAAATTATTTTCAATTTTCCCAAAGATAGTATATATAGACATGAATAATGAGAATTTCGATATATATAGATGGAATCTTTGGAAATCATCCTGAAAACTTTTATCTTTATATGCATGTATATTTTCAAAATCCTTTTGTTGAAAACATTTTTGGAAAACATTTTGGAAAACCATTTTAAAACCCACTTTTCTCAAAAATATTTCAAGCATGTTCTTTCACTATGTGCTTAATCCCTAAGGAATCCTAAATCTAAGCTCTAATATCAAATGTAACAGCCCGCACTTCGCAACATGAATCATGCTGAGAAATATGAGCTATTGGGTTTCAAAATATTACGGAGCATAATTATAGGAATTAGGTTTTAAGAAATTCTACACTTTCAGATCTCACAGTAGAAGGAATTAAAATATAAATACATAAAATAGACATTTCAAAAAAAACCACTTTCAAAAATACTTGATTTACATATAAACTGTTTTCAAGTTGCAATACAACTTTGACATCATTATATATAATAGAAAACTACAAGAAGAACAATAAATGATATGGAAACATTAACATGAAGCTTCTCCTCCATGTACTATGCCCAATTCAACTACTAATCTATCATCCTGTGGTGGGCAAAAATGAAAAGAAGGGGGTGGGTCAGATATAAAGTCTGGTGAATGAGAACAAGTTTAACAAGATGATTAAGTGTAATTGCCCTTAAATCTACTCTAAGTGATATAAAATGTAAATCCAGTGTCCGTGAACTCCTAAGGTCCAATACCTAAGGATTCTTATCTAACTTAATGGGTCGAACCTACTAATCGAACCTTACAAAATGGGTCGAACCTACTGATCGAACCTTACACTAAAGATCGGCCAAAACGTGAACTACTCTCCCATCAAAACTATAGAAGTCTATGCCAAAGAGGGAGAATGGCGAAAATGCAAACTCGTATAATGACTCATCGTATGCACCCATATTCATCTCCCCGTCGTACTCGTAAAATGCCTTTTATTGTACTGCACCGGGGTCCATCTTGGATGAACACTCGTTAGCAGCGGGCTCAAATTTAGTACCTATAGCCACTTATTGTACTACACCGACATCCATCCATACCACGTTGCACTTAAAAACATGCATGCCTAGATCCCCCGTTATTACCGAACTCTTTAAAAAAGCATCTCCGATAGTGCTATGCCACCCGTACGGAACATCCCTAAGCCTATGCAAAATAATCGCCCTAATCAACTCCATGTATGCGATATACATCGCCCCTGCCAAATCAACCATTGTAAATTATATTCGCATATACCAATATCAAACATTGCGAAATACAACGCCGTAACCACTTTGATAGGGAACCAATTTCCCTATTCTCTCCCACATTTAACTTAGCCCAAATTAGTCTAACAAATCAGTTCACTAATTACATAATTTCTAATTAAATTACATAATTTTTATCCATTTAATTTTGGCATTAGGATAAGGTTCATTATGCACATTTTTAACTCGAACGGTCGACCCTGGCATTGCCCAGGTCGACCATACGGTCGACCCAAAAAGTGTCAGGTCGACCATCGACATTGATTTATGTAGGGTTTGTTCGATTTTTAATTGCCGACTAATTTTTAATTAACATCGTTCACCCAGGTCAATTAATGACTACAGTTAACCTTAATTTCTTGTTAATTAATTTTCCAATTTTAATCAAATCTAGGGTTTATGAATTATAGATTACAAGTTTTCATTAACTAGTGTCGAATTTCCAATTTCATAATTCAATTTCAAATTAAATTCAATGATTTAGGGATTAGCGAATTCAATTTTGGTCCAACAAGTTAATTGCAGGGTTTCTACAATTCAAATCATTTAAAATAATTGAAAATCAACTACATTAATTAAATTATTAATCTATGCCCAGTTACCTTAGATGTACGCTCTAACTTTATTCCTTGCATGTGAATCGACATTCATTACTTGCCTCCTCCTAGATCTTGATTACTAACATGCTCTTGCTCTAATTTGATTTTCTCTTCTTTTCTTTTGATTTTTATTTGATTTGTTTTGACAAATCTTAGGGTTAGAGAAGAGGGAAAATTGATCGGAGTTTCATTAGAGCAAACTGTAATCTGTTATGTTGATTTTAGGATTTAGGTTAGGGTAGAATTTGTAGGGGTTAGGAATGAATTTGTGACATTGGATTGGGCTAGAGAATCTTTTGCGAACATCACTTATGCTAGTTAATTACTTCATTCTCAAGTAATGATGCTTGATTAGATTTAGGTTATTAGATTACATACATTGATCCTAGACACATTCTTAAACAATAAATTTTATATATATTTGAATCTTCCTTTAATAATATATATACATTTCTATAACTTCAATCAATTGGTCAATCAATCAATTTATATTTACTTACGCTAAATAAAATTTTCACATTATCCCCGTTTATGTCACTCCAATCAATTCATTAATTTATACATATATATATATATATATCATTAACCATTTAATCATATATATATATATATATATATATATGTATGTATATGTATATGCATCATGACAATGATTAATAAATATAATTTTTATTTTCAATACTTAACCAGTATCTAACTTTCCATATCCAGGTTATTACATTTTCCCTTTTTAATGTAACAGTCACATTCTCTTAACTAGTGCTACTAACTATAATTTAAGTCGGCCAATTAAGGATTACAGTCTAAATTAATGTACTTAATTGTCATTCTATACATATTTACACACTATTAACTTTTGTAAGTATGATTTCTATTTAAATGTGTAGATATGTTCATTACTTAAAGGAGTTATCCTTTACAATTAAAGAAATAATGTATTCTTTCTATCTTTTTTTAAATAAAGATTTTTTTCCCTATTTGTTATCTTTATCTATACTATTATATTATTACTAAGTTGCATTTCAAGGGCACACAAGTCTCCTTGATTTTTTGTCAACTGAACGGTCGCCTTTTATACGTTTTTCTTCTCCTACCAGCTCTCTGCTTCGTCCTTTACCCGTCAGCTACTAATAAAAAAACTAGGGTTTTACTGTCTTCTCTCTGCTTCATCGTTATTCCATCAGCTAAAAATTTATTCCACTAGCTAAAAATTGAAAAGCTGCGGAATCAAATTCCCGTGTTCTAATTCCTTCCCACTCCATCTTACTTAACCCTAATTTTAACTCAAGGCACTTTCTTATTTTTCTTCTTAGAGGCAAACGTTGTACCATGATCGTCGTTGTTGGGTTTCTCCAAGGTCGTCCCAAAGTCGATGGTTTTTGTTCTTCCCCTTCCCTCTTTTCCAGCATCTCTCTTGACCTAGCCCAGAGCGATTGCATTGGGCAGCCTTATTAGTTCGGATATCTACCCCGTTTGAGGTAAAATTCTTCTTTCAGTTCGTCCAGTAAAATGATTTCTTCAATTGGTACTAGCCGATTTCCTCAATTTCAATTGCTTCTCCACACTTTGACAATATTCCTTGAATTCCAATACTGATTTTTCCCATTGCATGGTTAGAAATTCCCACTCATCGGTTAGAGATAATTGTTAATTCTAGAACAATATGTTTGGATCTATCTTTTTAGTCGTCATTTTGGTCTGAACGCTCTACAAAACTAAAGGTATAACAACTCTACTTTTTAAGAAGCAAACACGTAACCTAACATTGTTCATTTTTCTTTTACGCAATACACTCCATTTAAATTTGATTCAAAAGCTGAATTTTATTATCACAATCATAATATTTTTCTATATGCTGCACTTTTTTAAAGTTGCGAAAGAGTAAAATCTTCAAGGATTTTGTCACAAAACCAAGTAGATTTTATTTTCAGTTTGTTTGATTTAGATGAATAATAAGAGTTATTTTCACTGCTATGTCCATATTACATTATGTGCACATAGATTATGACACTGATTGTTCTTTGCATATATACGGTAGTTTTATATTTCATATTTGAGCATTCAATTCCTATCGTTCTCAAATTTTATTTTATGAAGACAAAAAAAACTAATGTATAGTCCTCTAAATTACAAGCAAAAATTTAGGGAAAGTTAGACCAACAAATGATCATAAGAGTAAGAGTGGAGAGTGCAAAAATTCCTCTGGGGTCTCTTGCTTCTATTCAATGTTTGGTTTAAATTTTAGTTTCTATATTATGTTTGATCGGATGCTTTTTTGTGGTTCGATTATAAGAATATATGAGCTACTGAATGGATACATAACAATCTTAAAAGTTAAAAATGGGAATTTGTTAAGAAAATATTTGCCTAAAATATTTTCATCGAATTTAGTAATTAACATGAATTCTACATATTTTGATCTTTATATCTATGGATACTTCAACTTTCAAAACTAGGAAAGTCTCAAATATTCGTAAATAACAGCTTAATTTTAAGCATAAATGGAAGAAAACCCGGCCAAGTAAGGATCTACTTTTGTTCTAATATGATTTATTTTTCAAAAAGAGTTTTATACATTTTTATTTTGATTTTTTGGTCCCTTCACCTAATATAATCATTGAAATAGATCGATAATACAGTAATTTAATGGAATATGTGGTGTATCGCCATACCTAATGGCTTATGTGATGTACTTCAGGAATTAGATTATTTGACAAATATATTATATGATATATCAAGCTTCTAAATATTTAATCAACATGCAAAAAAATAACTAAAATAGCATTTCTCCTACTAATAGCACAGTTTATCATGGAGGATTTATGTACACTTCGGCTTCTTACCTAATAATTTTCTTAACACAATATATCCTATTGTAGGACAAAGAAAACATATTGACAATTAGAATGATTAAATTGATAATTATTCTTTACAAAATATGGTTGTTTCCCTCGCATTAAAACTGGAGTTTATAGGCTACAAAGTAGCTTTGTTAGACAAATTTTGTTAACTAATTAATTTCTTTCGAGTTTCCCATACATTTGCATGATAATGTTCACAAATCCTGTTCAGATTCGCTCTTTGTACCTAGACAGGTATGATGTGATATGATGCAAGAAACAAAAGTAGAACATAGAAAAGAAATTAAATACATTACAAAGTACCAAGATGAATACCATCATCTTCCAAATTATAACCACAAGAACTTTCTTTTATTTTTCTATTTTGAAAAAAATAGATGAAGTAACTTTTCACAGCTTTGATTATGATTATTTAAAGAATTGTTTTGATATATGAGCTGCCTAGAAGTACCAACTTCAGATCATTACTTTAGGTTTGTTCCTCAAATATACATGTGTACAAAAATGGTATTATAAAATAAAATTATATATGCTATAGTCCTACCTCTAACTCTATATCTTTTATTACCTCTTCCATAAATCATATTTAAAAAGGTTATTGGATCAAATGTTAGAATAGTAATAGATTGACCATTAATGAGTGAATTTTATATGTGTGTCTATAGGCATGTATACACACATGCACGCGCCATACATTTAGCTCTATCAAAGAGTTAGTAAGTACAATTTTCAATACCATTTTAGTGTCAGATTGAGAAGTAAGCTTCATTTAAAAATTTTGTAACATACAATTACGCAGAGTTTTTATTAAGTTAAATGGAAAGTTGTAAATTTATACATGAAATTGTTGTAATTTTGTTTCAAATTGAATGGTAGGAGTGTAATGATATATTTGACTATTGTAACAATAATTCAGCTATCTTTGCGAAGTTTTTTTCGCACTTCCCTATTATTATTTAGTAATACTTATTATGTGTCTGTAGGAGAGTAATGCTTACCATGGCTTAAATTACTTGATGTAGGGACTATAGTTATCATGCCTATTCTTTTCATGCTGTGAAGAATCATATGGTGGTTCGATCGCAACTTGATTAAACGGTTGAACCTCAGTTTGACGATTGAATTTTCGGTTTGAAAACGTATGCAGTCTAGAGATACTTTTGATCGCTAGACTGATGGTTGACAGTTAACCACGGTTAAACCATGGTCGGGTCCTGCCTTGATAACTTTAGTTGGGACCAACAACATGTAGGATCAGAAACAAACTTCTTCCTTCAATATCTTGAAGGTCAAGGAAACTAATCTCCATAATTATTTTTAGCATACTCGATTTTTTTAATTTACAAAAATAAACTAGTATTATTTCTTGATTAGGTCAGCATTATTAAAATAAACCATGTTTTTATATAATACAATTCACGTTAAGGAGTTGTAAATTATATTCCTTAAAAAATATTACATGTTTCGATGCAAAGCTCGATTTTTCTTTATTAGTTATTTTCTATTTTTAGAATACAAGTGTTGTGAGTTCTAAAAAACTAAAATAAGGAATATGGATGTTGTGTATGATTCAATTTTACATAAAATGCATGCAACTTCCTATGGTAATAGAAACCAATTTAGTGATGCACAATGTTTTCTATTTGCAACTATTTGCAATTATGTCACTCCTATGTATCTTGCTGGTTTTATAGGTTAAGCGGTGTGTAGACATGGGCATAGAATTTATAAACTGGAGCACTTAAGCTAGAACGACTTATATTTTGCAATCATGTTGTATCTCATCAATGTTTTTGACTATTTTTGTGTTCAGCCTTTACGGTATGATTATTTGCTACTTAAGGAGAATAATTGTATGGTAGCAATAAATTTATTTAGTAATTCCCATGTTGTTTATAATAACCGTTATTGCATTCTAACATTTGTACTACTTTCTGAATCAAGTTAATGTTATTATCATACAGTATTACGATCTGGATCTATTTAGCTACATAAATTTTAAACACTGCATACAGGAAGTGCACCTTTAAAAATTGGTATAATAGTTGTATGCAACATATGCTTATTGATTAGTTGGAGGTTATTCTTATACATGGATGAACCTTAGGTTGGTTAATAAGTTACATTTTTGTTCACCCTTCTAATTAGGTTAATTAACTAAAACATACATATGTGTGTGTGTCTATATATACACATATATGTGTGAGTGTGTGTGTCAATACACACACACATACATACACACACACATATACACACACATACACACACACATACATGCACATATATATAGACACGCGCGCGCGCACGCACGCACACACACACACACACACATATATATATATATATATGTATGTATGTATGTATTGGTATATGTATATGGGGAAGGGGAAATAATATTTATACTTGGATTTTTTTACTCAAAATCCTACTTAGACTAAATCTAACAATTAGCTTAACTTATGACTTTGGCCTCTTGAATTCCTACCTTAATTTTCTCCCTATATATTGGTTTACACCATGTAGTCATGGTGATCTAACGGATAATAATTTGAGTATGAATTTAACTGTTCATTTTGAGTATTAAAATCCATTATATATGTATGTACGTACGTGTGTGCTTATATATGTATATATGCATGTATATGTATGTGCATACGTATGTATGTATTTTACGTAAAGGTTGCAGAACACATCAATTGACAATTCTTTTTATTTCTGTTGATGCAACCTTTATTTGGTTTGGTGAAAGTAATATTATGATAACATGTGATCTAATCCAAACATTTGTGAATATTTTGTACAAGGTGTAGTGAAAAACATATGCAGATGTAGTGAATAGTTTATACAAGTTGGGTCTAATTCCATCCACCATGTTTTCAGTTATTATATAACTTGCATGACATAAAAAGTATTGGTGGTTGTTTACTGTCATTTACTGTACAGTTGTGTCATTTAGGAATAGATTCCCATGTCTTTTGTTTATCTAATTGTTTACTTCTTATATTCAAAAATTCTTGATTCTTAAGTATGCATCAATTCTCAAAAGAGCAACAATCAGAGCATCATAATATGATTATCAGGACAGCAAATAGAGATCCCGACCTAGATTATCCACATCAATCTTAAATTTCCAAGACAGGCTATGAAAGTGACCTTTGTTTTGTCGTTCGTTTTTGTAAGAATCATTTTTGTACTAGAAACTTTTTAGTCTACTGGATTAGTAGTCCTTTGCATTAAAATATACTATAATATACTAATATATTTTGACATGTATTCCTGATGTGTGTAAAATTATGTGCTTTTGCTATTGTTTACATGTATGTTATGTATTCAAACTTATTTCCACAGCATTATTTAATGTTTTAATTTTACAACAGAGCTAAAGTGTTTAATATTAGATAATAATCCCTCAATCATCCCTATTTAAAAATTGCTAATTAAAAAGAGAACTAAATAATTTTGTTTTGTCACCCAACTTCATATTTTAACATGGTGATGTGTAAATCGACTAATATAATAATCGGTGTCCTATTCAAACTTATATACACAAGTTTGATGACATGTTATACTTTAGGCTCTAACCAGGGAGGAAATTTTGAAGAATACAAAAGGTATGTTTACTTAATTGTTTGTATTTTCTGTTCTCTTTTTAATTATCATGTTTTCATTCATTCCGGTTTTAGCAATTATTTCCTTCTTTAGCTTTAAAGCAGTTTAGAGTTCGAAGGAATTACATGTGTTATAGGACAAAGTCTATCTGAAACTAAAATAAGAGGACTAAGAGTAAATATATTCTTTTTTTTTGTTTTTCCCCTCTTAATTATATCAACAATATATAGATCGTTTGATTACACACATTAGATATGATAAGTACCATAGGCTTTACACTACCTCGACTTTCATTTGTAAAATGAAAATGGATTTTCATTTGTATACCGGGACATTTTTATGAAGCATACGATATTTGAATCCAGGCCATGTATACACTGCTTTATAAACAAGCATTTTCGTTATAAGTATACATTGCTTTATGAGTTACTACTGCTTCGTATGTAAGTTTTTGTATGAACTACGCATATATATGTGTGTGTGAATGTTTGTGTGTGTGTTTGTGTGTGCGCGCGCGGTGAAGATATATAGACAAATATGTATATATGTATGTATAAATATTTGTATATATACATAACAAATTACCAATATAACTACTGTTCACTGATAAACAAGATTGATGATAGCCCTATTTGAATAATTTGTTACCAATTTTGAAGCTTTTGCATTTTTCTTTCATGATGTATAAACAAGGCCACAAGACAAGCACCATTGTCCAAGTGGTTAAGTGATTCGGCTTTGGTGCGAGAGGTCACAAGTTCGAAACTTGCGTAGCGTGATTCGAACATTTATTGACATGTGATATGTTATCCTAGTGACATGTTGTATATAATGTACCATTTAAAAAAACCAAGGCCACAAACACCCCTTTTTACACGTGTGTCAATCTATATGCACATAAATTTGTTGGATTTTAGGAGTGTTAAATTGGTTTGTGCAGATCACCATGATTGCAATCGTACACACGACCCAGATGTTTTATAGGTGTCATTCACAAAGGAAGCCTGGAAATTAAGTAAGTGAATTTTTTCTTTGTTTCTCTCAGTTGCTAAAATGCATTCAATTTCTATTTATTGACTATCCCATTGAAAGATTTATATCTTACTCCTATCTTATTTCAACATAATACTATTAAAATTTATACTACAAGATAGTAAAAGGTTATGTACATTGATGGGTCATAATGATAATGATACTATGTTCTTTTAATCACTATATTACTCATGATGCTTCTGTAAATCACATTATTTATTACAAGCTTCTTCTATTTAGATAAGCAACCATTATATAGTGAATTCTCTAAGATGGTCTATGTTCCTACATGTGTAGCTAATTACATGTTTTATAGATCAACAACAAATTTATAACTCATGGTGGTTCTTGGTGTATTTTTTTGTTAGTATTTTCAAAAGTTGAGGAGATCTGGAGATATGGTTCTTTTCTGCTACACAGTTAAATATATTTTTCATTAATATCGACATGTGTACTTATTTTTCCTTTATGTTAATCCATTGTTTACCATCTTTATTGATTTAAGTTATTTGATTATTTTACCATATAACCTATAATCTCACATTAATTTTATTTTTGGATGTTATTCAGTTAGCTAAACTAAAAGCTGATGTACTTTATCTATTGGTTAATTAGCTATCAACTCTTATAGTCTTATTCCAATGTATTATATTGTAACCATTCATGAATTTTCTATTTGGTTGTTTAAGAAGTTACTGTTATTTAAGTCTAGGATTATTTATTATCCTACATCTTTTTTGTGTATGAATTCTCATCCTAAACTAGAATTGAAGATAAGGTGTGATATGAAGTCTTAGTATCAGATGCTTCAATAAATGGAAGCTTCCTACGGATGAAAGGAAATCCCACTTGGGCTGAGTGTTTTGGGGTTCAATATTCATTTCATATATCTTGATACACCAATCATTATTTTTAATGTTCTAATATAGAAGTTATAACGACTGTTAATTACATATGATACAAAAAATAGTGCCTACTGTGTTACATATAGGTATGCTAGATAATGTACAAAATTGCCTATTTACATGTAGTTATGTAAGCATGCTAGATACAAAACTATTAGGAATAAAAATATGTTTGCATACAGGTATCCAATATGTTTTCAATGCTACTAATTTTTACCTATGTTATATTTCATATTTTACTACAACTCTGCTTTTTGTATTACTTCTGTGGTGTTTTCTGATTTTCACAATTGCATACTGTTTACTTTGTTTCATAAAAAATTATACAGATAATAATCTACTTTCCATTGGTAAAAGTATTTGTAGTCACTCATATGGTTATTATCCAACTAGAAGTCCATTTCCATTGGTAAAAATATTTGTAGTCACTCACATGGTTATTATCCAAGTAGAAGTCCAATTCTAGAGTTGTTGTTATATTACAATGCTAAACTATTAATCAGATAAACACTGGAAGGCCCAGGTTGATCTGAATTCTTGGCCATGGTGTTTGTAAGGAATTTCTGAAATGGAGATGATAAGATTTGGGAAGAAGATGATGAATTGGGTGTGTGCACGTGCACAGATTGCTTCTGTACACAGTTTTCTCAATGAAGAATAACAGAGGTTGGTAAAATCAAGAACTCGCAGCAATCTTTTGGATGACTCGAAGGAAGAATAGGGAGATTCAGGGTTTTACTCGAAGGAAAGACGAAGTTATGGGAAGAAGATACCAGAATTGTGGTAACAGTTTGCAATGTACAAAAATGAACTTGTATTGCAAGAAAGGAAATGAGTATTATCTGAAAGATGAATGCAGATTCAAGAACACAATTGCAAACATACAAGACTTTTAAAACTGAATCAAGAACAATGAACAAAAATGATAAATGCATACAAATTGAATAATGAGAACAGAATTAGCCTGAAGGTGAAGCTATCAAAGATTAAACTAAGTACCAGAATACAAGGAAAGGAAAAAGAATTAAAGAAAGTACAAACTGGAAAATGAAGGATAGAGATCTACAACACAGTAACAAAATGAAAGCAATGGAATTTTTATTTCTTCAAATTTTTCCTGTCCATTACAACACTTATCAACAGTATTTATAGATGTTAAGCCACACATACTCGGCCCAATTACAAATCAAACACTTAGGATACAAACACAAGTAATAAGCCCAGCACTACTGATATTACACAACACATTGACACATGCACACTGATATGCCTCCCAAGTTCCCATGCCTATTTCTGATGTGCCCTCTCTATTCTTCGATCACTGTGGCCTCCTCTCGTGAACACAATTCAGTTGCAATCCCTTCTCTTTTCTCAGTCTTCTCACCGCAGGCCCTGTTCATCATAGCCCTTAGGTTAGGGTCATTACAACTCCCCTGCACTTTTAGAACAGACCTTGCCTCAAGGTCTAGAGTAGGAAATCTCTTGACCATTGGCCAATAATCCTCCCACGTAGCCTCTTCTTCAGATCTATCTTTCCACTTAACCAAAATCTGTACCACCACATCATTATTTCTAGGAACCATCCTCCGATCAAGTATTCTCTCTGGTTGTTCAACTATCTCTTCTGTAAAACTGGGAAGGCCATCTTGGATGACTATAGTAGCGCCTACCTTCTTTTTCAACTGCGAAACATGAAATACGTTATGGATTCGAGTATTCTCAGGAAGTTGAAGCCTATAAGCTACAAATCCTATCTTTTCTATGATTTGATAAGGGCCAAAGAACTTGGGAAAAAGCTTGTGTGTCTTATACTCTCTAGCAGTGATCTGTTTATAAGGTTGCAATTTAAGAAATACCCAATCCCCTACTTCAAACTGTCGTTCAGTCCTTCTAAGATCTGCATATCTCTTCATTCTGTCTTGAGATGCCTTCAAACTGTCTTTAAGAAATTGAATCATAATGTCTCTAGTGAATAACTCTTCTTCAACTTGCTCAACCTTGGCAGTGGCAGGCACATAAGAAAGCAAGGTGGGTGGGTCAATACCATACACAATTTTATAAGGAGTAGTTTTTGTAGAGGTCTTCCAAGTAGTGTTATACCAGTATTCAGCTAAAGGTAGCCATTTAAACCATTCACTAGGCTTGTGACATACATAACATCTCAAATAACATTCAAGAATTTTATTTACTACTTCGGTTTGGCCATCACTTTGGGGATGATAGGCCAAACTGAGTTTAAGTGAGCTTCCTTGAAGTTTAAAGAGTTCTTGCCAAAAAAGACTTGTGAAGATAGGGTCTCTGTCACTTACAATAGACTTTGGTAGGCCATGCAATTTAAAGACTCCCTGAAAAAATATCATGGCCACATCCTTTGCAGTATATGGGTGTTGAAGTGGAAAGAAGTGAGCATATTTACTTAACCTATCTACTACCACAAATATGACAGTATATTTGTGACTCTTGGGAAGGCATGTAATAAAATCCATCGAAATGTCAGTCCAAACATTGTCAGGTATGGGAAGAGGCTGCAGTAACCCTGGCACTAGAATGTTCTCGTGCTTGTTTCTTTGACATTCCTCACAAGCTTTGAAAAATTCTTCAACACTAGCTTTTAAATTTTTCCAGTGAAAAACCTGCCTTAACCTATGCAAAGTTGCTTTAATGCCAGAGTGTCCTCCTAAAGGAGATGAATGATATTCTTTAACAAGAAACTGCGTCAGAGAGTTTAAGTGATGATCCACCAAAATCTTTCCTCTTCTGAAAATCAAGTCTTCAACCCCCCTGTATTTACTTTCTGGTAATTCCTTTGCTTGTACTTTTGCCAACAGCTGTTGATACCATGAAGATTGGTGCAGAGCCTCTTTGAGTTTTGGTAACCAAGGAGTTTGTACAGAAGATATTGCTTGGATAGTCACTTGAGTTGCTTCACTCTCATCCCTCCTGGATAATGCATCAGCCACTTTATTTTCCTCTCCACTTTTATACTCCACTTTATAGTCAAAGGCATGAAGCTTAGCCAACCATTTCCCTTGTACACCAGTGTGTAATTGCTGTGTTAACAAGTATTTCAAACTTTGATGATCAGTTCTTATTACAAATTGTCTACCCATCAAGTATTGTGACCATTTTCTGGTAGCAATGATAATAGCAAGAAGTTCTTTCTCATAAGTTGACAATGCCAGATTCCTCCCATGGAGAGCTTTGCTTAAGTAAGCTATAGGTCTTTTGTTTTGAAGGAGAACTGCACCTACCCCTTTACCACTGGCATCACACTCCAAAATGAAAGGTTGAGTGAAATCTAGCATGGCTAATAGTGGTGGTGAGACCAAGCATTGTTTCAACTGTTCAAAGGCCTCCTTTGCTTCAACACTCCATTTAAAGGCATCTTTCTTCAACATTGAAGTTAAAGGTTTAGCAATTACACCATAGCCCTTGATGAATTTACGGTAATATCCAGTAAGACCTAAAAAACCTCTCAAAGTCTTCAAACTTTGAGGTAGTGGCCAGGTAAGAACTGCATGTATTTTGCTGGAATCAACAGAGAGACCCTCAACAGATATAACATGACCCAGATAATCAATAGCTTGCTTGGCAAACCTGCATTTAGAAAGTTTGATTACCAGAGCATTTTTTTGTAAAAGTTGAAAGACCACTTTAAGATGCCTAATATGGTCATCCCAAGTTCTACTATATATGAGTATATCATCAAAAAATACTAAAATAAATTTTCTCAAATGAGCTCGAAAGATATCATTCATAAGGGATTGAAAAGTGGAGGGAGCATTTGATAATCCAAAGGGCATCACCACAAACTCATAGTGGCCATCATGGGTTCTAAAGGCGGTTTTGTGGATGTCCTCTTCAATCATTCTGATCTGATGATATCCAGATCTTAAGTCTAACTTGGAATAATATTGAGAACCATGCAACTCATCAAAAAGCTCTTCAATAAGTGGAATAGGAAACTTGTCTTTAATAGTTTGTGCATTCAATCTTTGGTAATCAACGCATAATCTCCATGATCCATCCTTCTTTCTCACCATAACAACCGGAGATGAGTAGGAACTGTGACTAGGCCTAATGATGCCAGACTTTAACATGTCTTGAATTATTTTTTCCAATTCATTTTTTACTTGATGGGAGTGCCGGTAAGGTTTGAGGCAAACAGGTTTAGTATTCGGTAAGAGGGGTATTCGGTGGTCATGGGATCTGGTGGGTGGTAAACTGGAAGAAGGGTTAGTGATCAGAGGAAATTGTTGTAGCATGGTATCAATCTCAGGTGGAATAGGGTTCGAATCATTTTCTAATTGCATAGATTGGCAACAAACCATCATGGCTATCTGGCCATGTACATATTCTTTATTTAACTTTTTCTTGTCAACAATCTTCAACTCATCTTGCTTCAGCCCTTGCCATACATATGGCTTATCATTATAAACAAATTTCACTTGCAACTGATCTAAGTTGAGAGTTATTTCACCCAAACTTTTCATCCACTGTGCTCTGAGCACGACTTGACAGCCATCTAATGGAAACAAAAGTAAATCTACTGTCATGATACAGCCTTGGCATTTCAACACTACATCATTACAAACTCCAGAACCAGTTAACCTATCTCCATTAGCTACCATTACTTCAAACAATTTAGTTCCATCAATTTTTAAGTTCAGCTTTCTAGCAAGTTTGTCATTGATGAAACTATGAGTAGAGCCCGAGTCAATTAAGATGTGTACTGGTTTGCCTTGAATACTGCCCTTTACCTTGATGGTGGATAATGCAGGAATTCCACATAAAGCTTGCAATGTGATTGCTAAAGTCTCTTCTACTTGTACCTCAGATTCAGTTGTGGATATCTCACTTTCATCAGAGTCTGTCCAGTTGTGTAGTGGCATCATGCCTTCCAAAACATAGATTTGAGAATTTTTACATTTGTGGTCTCTTGACCATTTTTCTTTACAACCGTAACACAAATTTTGCCTTCTCATCTCAATGATTTGATTAGGGGTAAGTCCCTTACTTTTTGCCAGTGATTCAAGTTGGGTGTCCTTAGAGTTAGTGGTATGATTATTTGGGGAAGAAGTAGTTGATTCTTGGCTTGACTTTGACAGTGGTATCTGATTTGTTTTGGAACTGGTAGTTGAAATATTGGATGATGGATACTTAAGCTTCTTGGTCTGAAGACATTTACTCTCAAACATTTTGGCAAGAGAAACTGCTTCTCTGAGATCAACCGGTCGTGAAGTAAGAACATCATATCTAATCTCTTCCTTTAAACCCCCAATAAATCTATCAAGTAAATATCATGGAGGTAAAGTTTCCACTACAGCTTGCAATTGCTCAAACTTACTCAGGTAAGCCCTTACTGTTGTAGGTTGCCTGAGTTTGGACAAGGTCTCAAAGGGCCTTTCTATTTCCTCCGAATTAAACCTAACCATTATCTCGTCTTTAAAAACTCCCCATGATCCATTATTATTTACTGTGTTAACATACCAATGATACCATTGCAAGGCTTCTTTCTTCAAGGCAAAAGAACAAATTCCGACCCATTGGTACTCTTCAGTGTGATGAAATTTGAAATATTGCTCGACTTGCCTCAGCCAGTCTGCTACTGATTCTTCACCTGAATAGGTAGGGAAATCAAGTTTGATGGTAGGATATGATGAATGGTTATGATGGTCAGGAATTGGATTTCTGTGTTGATGAGGAAACAAGGGTTCTTGGGGATATCTTGGTGGAGCATTGAAGAAAGGAACATTCCTGGGTGGTGGCATAGGTGTTTGGTGGTGTTGTGGTGGAATTCTGGGAGGTGGTGGCCGTGTTGGATGTACAGTTGGTACGGGAGGAGGAGGGTAAGGTGGGAAAGTTGTCTGAGGTGGATAAGCTGTGGGAGGTGGTTGGAAAGAGCTCCGGTCAGTGCGACTTTCATTAACAAGGGTGGTTAGCATGTTATGTACTCCTTCAAACTTCGTATTCAGATCTTTGGCAGATTGATCGAATTTTTTATCCAATTTTTGAACTGCAAATTCAAGATTTCGGGTGGTAACTTCCAAATTCCTTAGAGCAAAGGTAGTGCGATCGTTGATTTCTTCTTGCCTCAGTCATGGATCATCAGAAGTTGAATTTAGGGTTGGGTTTAGGTTTTGGCCAAGATCAGGATCGAGTGAGGGATCGTTGTTAAATTCCGTCGACTGCTCTGATACCAAATTGGAAGGCCCAGGTTGATCTGAATTCTTGGCCATGGTGTTTGTAAGGAATTTCTGAAATGGAGATGATAAGTTTTGGGAAGAAGATGATGAATTGGGTGTGTGCACGTGCACAGATTGCTTCTGTACACATTTTTCTCAATGAAGAATAACAGAGGTTGGTAAAATCAAGAACTCGCAGCAATCTTTTGGATGACTCGAAGGAAGAATAGGGAGATTCAGGGTTTTACTCGAAGGAAAGACGAAGTTATGGGAAGAAGATACCAGAATTGTGGTAACAGTTTGCAATGTACAAAAATGAACTTGTATTGCAAGAAAGGAAATGAGTATTATCTGAAAGATGAATGCAGATTCAAGAACACAATTGCAAACATACAAGACTTTTAAAACTGAATCAAGAACAATGAACAAAAATGATAAATGCATACAAACTGAATAATGAGAACAGAATTAGCCTGAAGGTGAAGCTATCAAAGATTAAACTAAGTACCAGAATACAAGGAAAGGAAAAAGAATTAAAGAAAGTACAAACTGGAAAATGAAGGATAGAGATCTACAACACAGTAACAAAATGAAAGCAATGGAATTTTTATTTCTTCAAATTTTTCCTGTCCATTACAACACTTATCAACAGTATTTATAGATGTTAAGCCACACATACTCGGCCCAATTACAAATCAAACACTTAGGATACAAACACAAGTAATAAGCCCAGCACTACTGATATTACACAACACATTGACACATGCACACTGATATGCCTCCCAAGTTCCCATGCCTATTTCTGATGTGCCCTCTCTATTCTTCGATCACTGTGGCCTCCTCTCGTGAACACAATTCAGTTGCAATCCCTTCTCTTTTCTCAGTCTTCTCACCGCAGGCCCTGTTCATCATAGCCCTTAGGTTAGGGTCATTACAAACACTATATTTGTTGCTTCAGTCAATTACATTCAATCTAGAACCAATATGTCTTCTTTTAAGTGCTTATGTAACTTATCATTTCTCTTATATATTAAATGTATCACCAGACTTAAAGAATTTATGTAATTGTTGATACTTAGTATACACATTATTAGCGTTCCTGTTACGGCCATTAGAAATAGCCCGTGTACGAAGCACGGGTTCACACTAGTTTCTATAGTAATGCATATATTCTTATTTTTCTTAAACATATCATTGCACCTCCCTTTTTAACCGATGCTACCTATGTTTATAAATAAATCCCATTATTGATTAGTGCCTTTGTCTATACACTTCTGTTAAGATAAACTTTTACTTTCACACACACACACACAATATATATATATATATATATCTTTCAAACATACAATTTTAGACATATTTTGTTACGCTGTTTTCCTTTCCAAAATAACCCTTTACTTTTGTGTGTACATTGTTATTTTTATTTTTCCAACATATATGGAAGTAGATGTATGCTTTTTCTTTTTAAGTATTTTGTTACACCCTTCTTCCTAATACATGCAAAATGTATTAATTGCAGTAATACATTCCATAAAAGGGTAATTAATGAACTCTTTATTTACATTAAATGTCTTCTTCTTATTTATTAATGTTCATTGAAAATGTTGTACTCTTTTTAAATATATTGATATGCTCTTACTCCTTTTCATTTCTTTAGTATATTCAGCCTATTAACTACATAGTAATTAATGTTTTCCCTTATAAGCATTTTTATAAATATTTTCATTCTTTTCTTTTTAAATGCATACTCATCGTTATACCGTCTTTCTTTTCTTTTATTTTTCCTTGGGGGTAACTTATACTTATTCAACTAATTTCTTAACAAATAAGTTTTCTTTATTCTTTCTTTAATCTTTAAACTTATTTCCAAAATAGGTGTAAAACATAAAATGCAGACTATGTTTATACGATATCTATTTCTAACACAACTTATATATGAATTTTGGCTAGGAAAATCTATTTGACCTAATGGAAAAGTCATATTTCCTTCATTTATAAAAATTTATTATTTTGCCTTTTAATATAAAATTACATTTTTACCCTTATTAATATTTTAATTTATTACTAAAATTTCCGAGATGTTACAGACGAAAAGTCTTTGGTCCTACCGCAAGTCCTGGCTGGAGCACCCATCCAAATAGTGGTGGCCAATTAAGCCTTTGGTCCCGTCGCCAGGCCTGACCAAAGCACCCGTCCAAGGAAGGTGGTAAATAAAAATTCTAATGATCAAATCAGATCTTTGAAAGCAAATATCCAAACTTAAAACAGGAAAGAACATAGTGTATTCCCTTGAGACTACCAGAAATTTCAACCTTGCGGTAATGTCAATTAGTTCTTGTAAAAACTATCTAAAGGTTTCAAGAGGATTTCCTTTCAAAAATCTATTTTCAGGAATCACACTTTAATAAATATATATTCGGTCTCTATATCAATTGATTTCCAAATAAAGTTATGAAATCTTTTATATGTCTAAGGATATTTCTAGATAAGTTCATGGGAAATTTTTATAAAGAAGAACATTTTCAATGAAAATGGTCTTGCATAGGAAAATATTTTTGAAAGATTGAAAAAAAACTATATGTTTTGGAATACATTTTTAGTAAAAGTCTATAGTAAAGTCATGGTTTTTAAGACCAGAAGTTATCGTAAGTCAAGAAGCACAATGATCAATGATGAGAAATACGGAAACAAAGAATGACAACTTGAGAAGAGAAGAAGCAAAAGCAAGAGCAGAAGTTTACTTAAGCTAAACCATAAGAAAACTTCTTATAACGGGGGCAAGTGTTACACCTAAATTTCCAAGGATAATAAAGTGGGATGCTATAGAAAGTTGACAATGATAGGGACATCACAAGTTGGCACCATAATGTTGTTGAAAGTCGATATACACAAAGCCATTGAATTATAATAACTATCGCATGTTGAAGTCTATGCAGCCACCGTATGATGAACATCATAGAGCCATCATATGTTAAGGAATTGCAAGCCATCGTATGTTTATAATATTAATGCTATCACAAGTCAAGAGTGAAGAAGTTATCGCATGTTGAGTCATCAAGTCATTGCATACTAAGTTTGTGGAGCTATCGCATAATGAAGATAAAAGGTTATTATGTAATGACTAATCAAGCTATCGAGGGATGATATTTTCCAAGGCTATCACATGTTGAGGAATCAAGCTATCCAGGGTAATATTTCCTAAGGCTACCGCATGTTGAGGAATCAAGCTATCAAGGGATGATATTTTCCAAGGCTACCTCATGTTGAGGGATCAAGCTATCAAGGGTTGATATATTCCAAGGCTACCACATGTTGAGGAATCAAGCTATCGAGGGATGATATTTTCCAAGACTATCACATGTTGAGAAATCATGCTATCGAGGAATGATATTTTCTTAGGCTATCGCTTGTTGAGGAATCAATCTATCAAGGAATAATATTTTCCAAGGTTATTGCATATTAAGAATCGAGCTATCGATAGATGATATTTTTCCAAGGCTATCGCATGTTGAGGAATCAAGATATCAGGAGATGATATTTTCCAAGGCTATCGCATGTCGAGGAATCATGCTATCAGGAGATAATAATGAGTCATGTGGAGAGGTCGAATATTAATTCGAAGGAAATTATATGTAATAAAGCTTCAAAGCACTCCTATATATCCATGCCACCTTTGTTGATACTATGGATAAGAAAGTGATCCACGTGAACTATTGTAGTCCTTAGATGATAACAAATGGACCATCAAAACCATCCATCTTGCCAAGCCATCGATCCATGTTAACTTAAATCGACCAATCCAAGCAAGTCATGCGACTCTCCAATCACTTATAAGTATAGACCACCCCTACATGAGAAGGAGCACCTCTTCTTTGTCTTTTTTAGCACAAATTATTATTTGTGACTTGATATTTCTAACCTCCCATAAGAGCTTAAGACCTCCTCTAATGGCCGACGAAGAAGAAGATGACTTGAACTTTTGAACATAAGGACCTTTAAAAATAGGATTTGCATATTGACTTCATCCTTGGTTTTTGGACTAAAACAAGGGAGATGACTTGTATTCTTTGTGTATTGACCATTAAGCAATGAATATTGCATATGTATTCGAATTTCATATACTTTGCATATTAGAGACGGATGACTTGATCCTTGGACATTTTGGATTTATATTATTTAGACTATGGGCATATTTAAATTGTTATTTGAATTATTTCTCGTTTAAGATATTTTGATGTTAGACCAAAAATTGGTTTTGACATTTGTAATTTGAAAAATCCTTAGTTTTCGAGGTTTTTGGATCTCGTAACGTTTCCATGAAACTTTAATTTCAACCGCACCTTTGAAGGTATTACCTTTACCTAATTTGTAACTTTTGTACTAAGCTTGAATACAATAACTTAGATAATCAGAGCGATACTCAAATATGGTGTTGGAAAAATAATAATTTATACTCCTCAAACTTAGTTTACAAGTCTTCAAATTTCTCAAGGATCTAGTAAAACATTTTCAAATTTACTTGGAAAGTTAATGTTCCTCCTAATGCAAAACTACACATGTGATTAATCATACATAAGAAATTACAACTAAATTTTTAAATAAAAATAGTTTGATTGTAGAATTAATTTTTTTTATATAATTTAGAGTTAGAAAACGTAACACACCTATATTGCAGTTGTCACTTAGCTAATTCGACTGTTGTAAGCACTCTCAACATTCTTAACTTTATTATGACCACAACTATTTGAACTATGACTACTACTAGAATGGTTTTAGATTTCAATATGCTAAATGTTATAGAATTTTACATGATATTATCTTCAAAATTACTTGTTGGTATTTATGCTTTGAAAGGAACCAAAGGATGTTCAATAATGTCAACTCGCCTTTTGATAACCTTATTTATGCTATTCCGCTTTCAATTACAATTCGATACAAATCCTATTTACAAATTGGTTAAAAATGTTCGCTTTAAGGAATTTATTAAAAAGGTAAAAATTCACATTGACATCTTAAAGAAGAAAAATGCTTACAATAATAGGAGACATAATATGGCATTAAACACTGACCTAGTTGATTCTGTAAACGAAGATAACCATTCGAGTGTTTTACCTGTTTGTACCAAAATTGGGCACAACACTCTTCGGATGTGTTTGAAGAGATAAAATGTAAAATGAGGTGGATCTAACAAACACACCAATCAGCAGATAAGAAAATGCACAGAAACACATGGATTTAGAGTGGTTCGGTGTATTGCCTACATCCACTATGAAATGACTGATGTTTATTAAATTTCACTAGCTGTTTACAAGAGATTACAGCGGTACAACTGAAGTATAGTAATGATTTCGGTAGAATATCAGCATAGAGAGACCAAAAAGGTCCATTTTCTGTAGGTCTAGAGTCGCCATTTATAGGCGTAGGCAGCAAATATCTCGCCCAGATCTCGGAGGACTTCTTCTCTCACGTGGGTGGGCCCACGGGATCGAGTTTAGGTGGTTTCGACTCGATCTGGGAGCGATACGAATGGAATTCGTATCGATCAAGAATTGATCCTTTTTGGCTGAAATTTATCTGGTACATTCTTGACGTTGTAGGCAAGCTCCTGTGATAATTTGGTGGCATTTGGACTGGTAGATCTCGAGTTATGATCGATGCAAGTTTGGATTTGTATGACATTATCGTCTTCGTATCGATACTATTTCGCATCGGTCATGCGTGGCTCTATTCGTATCAATGCTTGCATGCTACTTTATATAGATGGTTGGAGGCCGCCTTCGTATCGATGCTTCATGTTGCTTTCTTCATATCGATCGGTGGTTGTTGCTGTTTGTATCGATGGTGGGAGATCGATACGAGATGGATGGAGGGAGACCGATATGAAATGGACATTTGTTAATGGATACGAAATGTTGTTAACATGATGGATACGAAGTAGCTTCATTTTGATGGATATGAAGGAAGTTAGCAGGCGATGGATACGAACTAAATCTCTCTTGGGGAATGGATATGAAATTGGATGGATACGAATAGAGTTGGATTTCTCAACCTTGATCGATCAATATCTTGAGCATACGAACTCCGATTGACTTGAAATTTGGAACGTTGGCTTTCATAGCATTGCTTGTCGTGTCATATCAATTGTAGCTTGATCCGGACTCGGACAAAATTTATCAGTATCCATAGTGAACTTATGTATAACCGATCTCCAGGACGAACTGTCATTGGTTTCTAGTCAAGTTCTTAGTGTCACGGCCTTGCCAAAAGGCAGGATAACATTTGCCCTCCAAAGTACGTCTTGTGTGAACATGACGTGCTTTGAAAAGCTGCATCCTTTATTCTGAGAAAGTTCTATCTGATTCGCTGAGTAGTTGCTATCTTTTCGTCAAAAGATAACCTTTGATTGATCTTCAGTGATGTAGATGTCGAACTGTTGATTGTCAATGATCATGCAGTGTTTTTTTGTAACTGGGTGTTGAGTGCTAGCGATTTGTTGTTCATCGTTCTGATCGTCACCAGGTAAGCATTCAATTCCTGTTAACTTCGAAAATTGAATGTTAGTTTGGCACACATGCACATATGTTAACCTAACTCCTGTTCATGTTTGCACATTTGTGGGTCGTTATCAAGTTCTTTTGATCGAGTTTCGTATCCATCCTCTCCTGGATCGATGTGAAATTCGAGTTGCAACAACGGTCGATGGTTGTTTTTGATCCATTTCTTTGTATCGATCCTCTCCGGGATCGATCTGGGATGCATTAAGGTAGACTTCGTATCGATGGTTATCGATACGAGATGGACTTACATAAGGTGTGCTTCGTATTGATGGATACGTAATATTGGGTCTCGGATCGATGGATACAAAAGTAATGCTTTGTATCGATGGAGTTGAACGATCCGGTCATAATCATGCAGTGATGCTACGCGGAGGATATGCCATCTCTCATTCCTCTATTCAAGAAGAATTCCCAACAGTAGATAGTCTTTGATAGGAGTCGTCCATGACCCCTTTCCTGGCTCCATCTCTAAGATCCAATCGATCTTCATCTGTCAATGCTTGGAATAATAAGTATTTCAACTGGGACAAAGTCTATTTGTCGCGCATCCCCAGAATTGGCTAGCTTGGCCAGTGACTCGGCTTTTTCATTTTGTTCTCCGAGGATGTGTGTAATGGTGTAATACTCAAAGTCGGCTAGTAGCTCATGGACCCAGCTGAGATAAGGAGCAAGACGTGGCCCCCTAGTCAAATAATCTTCCTTGACTTGGCATACCACTAAACAGAAATCGCATAAGATATGTAAAGTTTCCACTCCTAGTTTTCTTGCAATTTTGTGCATGGTGACCAAGGCTTCATACTTAGCTTCGTTATTTGTTGCAGTGAAGTTGAGTTTCAGGGTGTAGCAGATCGATCATTCCTCAGGAGCCATTAACGCAACCTCGATGTTAAAAAGCCGATTATCGGGAGTTCCATCTATGTATGTTCTCCATCGGTTGGACGGTTCTCCACTGTTCTTCGGATAATCATCTGATGCAGTGAATTCAGATATGAAGTATGCCAATGTTTGACCATGGATAGCTCTCTCAGGGAGACAAGTGATATCAAATTGGCTTAGCTCGATATTCCATTTGAGTAACCTTCCGGACATCTAAGGTTGCCATAGGACCTATCATAACGGCTGGTCGATAAAGACGTTAACGGGGTGAGCTTGTCAATAGCTAGTTTTCATCATATACTGGTCTTTGGATTCGTTTCTCTTCACATAGCAATCCAATGCTTATGGCGTGTGTTTACACGACCTAATTGATGTATAAATCTTCACGACCCAAAGGCTTAGGTAAAATGGGAGGTCTCTTTAAGTGATCTATCAGAGCTGGAATCGCATCAACGCAGTTGTTAGTTCATTCAAAAGTTCCCTTCCCTCTCTTGGTCGGGTGGAAGAAGAGAATACACTTGTAGATGGCCCTAGAGTTGAATCAGCTTAGGACGGTAATCTTTCGACTTAGCTCGGTACCTGCTTGGTTTCCTCGGTACATGGATGACTCTAATCTTCGGAATTTTCTGACATTAGCGTCAATCCCACAAAAATTGATGATGGAACCCAAGAATTCTTCTTACGCAATGCTGAAAGAGCATTTCAAAGGATCAAGTTTCATTCTGCAGTCGTTGGAGAGCACTGAATATCTTTGCCAAGTCATCGATGTGGTCGTTTGATGGTCATGATCTCACGAGCATATTAACCACATATACTTTTATCGATCGGCCGATCTGATTTTTGAATGATCTGTTAATCATCCTTTGGTAAGTAGCATAAGCGTTCTGAAGGTTGAATCCAGGGATTGCAGCATAGCACTATAGGCCCAGGTCAGTAATGAAACAGTTGTATTCCTAGTCTGGGGCATGCTTCAGTATCCGATTGTATCTGGAGTTTGCGTCCATGGATGTGAGTAATTCATGTTTGATGGTCGAGTCCATCAGTTGGTTGACCATTGGAAGTGGAAAGCTATGCTTTGTCATACCCCGTGCAAATCTGAGTAGTTGATGTATGTCCGCCACTCTCTATTCGGTTTTCTTATAAGTAAAGGATTGAATACTCATTTTGGTTAGAGGGCATCGTGGATATACCCACTGGTTTTGAGCAGATTTGCCTCCTCTTTAAGTGCAACAGATCTCTCCAGATCCACGTCGCATCGTTTGTGTTCATCGAGATATGCCTTGGGTCGACATTTAATGCAGGGTTCTTCATAGCTGGTGATAGCCAACATATATACATGAGGTTGAGTCCATGCGAACATATCAAATTCACCTGGAGCAAAGCAGTTAACTCTTTCATCATCATTGCGCTGAGTTGTGATCTGATCTACAAAACTCGCGATGGGCTATAGGCACTTCATGTGCTTATTTGCAATGGTAAATGATCAAGCTTGTAGGGACGTTAAATCAAAGGATTAGTAGAACTTAGCCTAGTACTGCATGCTGCTACATAGCTGGCTCCAGCATTGAGATTGAATTTACTTGTGTTTTTGAATGATGCGCTTTTCATTCAATGTACTTGCAATCCATTGCTCGTTGTAAGGGTCGGAATAATGATCAGCTGCCATAAGTCTGGGCATTGATCCGATGATTCTATCCCTAGGCATCCTTTCGGCCGTAGCCTTGAGTTGTTATGAATATAAGGCACGGGTCATAGGATCGAGTTGTCATAGTCAACTCTTGGATAATCACTCTTTTGCCCCCAGTCTTGGGTTGATGGACGTATTGTGTGAATGGTCGAGCCTAGCCCCTGCTTTGTTTATATTATAGTCCAAGTCGTAAGAGCCAGAGTTGTTTGATGAATGATCAAACCATATTCATCTTATCTTTCGCATGTGCCCTCAAGTCTAACCTATATGTGGCAAGGTTGATCATGTCCACTTCAATTTTGTATTCTATCCCGTTGAACCATGGGATCGAGTTAACTGATGGAAGGCTGAGTCGTGCCTATCCTGCATTATGTTCTAGTTCTTTCCTCTAGGCGAAATACATTGTTGCTTTGCGTACATTCGGATATTGGCTAGGTTTTGGATGGTCAATGACATTCACTTTCCTGCTTATGTCACCATACTCTGGGCAAAAACTGAAGAGTGAATCATTCAGTCGGATCCAATGCAGGATTGATGCTTCCCTTGTCGAATCCAGGGTAAGAATCGGTGCACGGACATTTAGGTTGCACTTGTTGTGAATTGCTCGTTTAGTCAAATTATGGTAAGAGTCAAAGAATGAATGGTCGCATTGCATTCTTTTGGAGTTGGGCGATCAACCACGTCCATTTCGATTTATGTTCTCTCATTAGATCTAGGGATAAAGTCAGCTCAAATGCAGTCAGGTCATGCTCATCCGGTCTCATGCTCTTCCCGACGGACCAAAGGAAGGTGATGGAGGATGAATGGTCAAGTCACACTAATTCGTGGTTCATTTTTCTATTCATGCTCTGTTGGTCAAAGGTATTCGATGGACGCTCGGGTCACATCGATTTGTAGTCGAAGAGGATCAATATTCACCATCGATTCAGAGACATGATGTAGAATGCTCGGACCTCATTGCCTATCGATCCACTGGTATGATATGAAAGGTGCAGATCGATATTGTCCATCGATCCGGCGGTACGATATAATTGGTTGCCCGTGACTTCAGGCGTCATTCTGATTGGTTGGCATTAAGGCCTCCTTGTAGTCGTTGCCTTAAGTTGTAAAGGACTCTAAGTTGGAGATGTAGCGAGTCACCTTTCTCTTCTTTCGGTGATTTGTACTTCTGCCCCCAATCTTGGGTTAGTAGAGTGAGTTTGTGGATGGTTTAATTGCATCTGTAGTGAGTTTATACTCCTCCTATCAAGTTTAGGTCAGAGTTGGTGAATGAATGGTCAAATCGCATTCATTCGTCTGTCTATGCTCGTAGTCGCACTCTAGGGATCAGAGTCAGTTGAAAGGCCATTCATCACACCTATTTGATGTTTATACCCTTGTCCACACTCTAGGGACTAATATATTTTTTGTAGAAAATGGTCGAAACGCATTTTCCTCGGTCAATTCCACTGCCCCCAGTCAAGGGCAAAAGTCGAAGTGTGGTCGGTCAAATTACAACAACTTTAATTTGATGCTTCTCCCACTAAACTATAGGAAGGAATTGATTGGCGGATGGTTAGGTCACATTCGTCCATGTTGCACGCACAGCCCATCGGATCATAGGCGAGAGTTAGCAGATGAACGGTCGTGTCACGTTCATTTGCAATAGGATGGATAGTCATATCCATTTAGAATAGGACATTCAGCTAGGTCCGTTTTGCGAATCTGCGTCTCCCCATCGAATCAAGGAAGGAATTTTGTCTTGTAGGATTGGAGTGCATCCCTATAAAATTATGTTGCTGGTCCCGTGCCAAGGACAAGAGTTGATGCATGGACGGTCGTGTCATGCCCGCTTAGTGCTAGATGGTCGGATCACATCTGATTTTCTGTGATAAGTGTGCCCCCATACTAGGGGAAGAGTTGGAAAGCAGACGGTCGAACCACATCCGCTTTTTGTACTATAGAACTTGCTGAGGAATCAGTGTTGATAGATGGACAGTCGAATTGCATCCCTTCTGGTATTTATATTCCAATCCTAGCTTTCAGTACTAGATTTGCTTGATGGGTGGTCTGTCACACCCATTTGGTCTTTATACTCCAGTCTGCACTCTCGGGACCAGAGTTAGTTGATGGGTGGTCAGTCATACCCAGTTGGTATTTATACTCTAGTTCGCACTCTGGGGACTTAGAGTTAGTTGATGTTTATAATCTAGTTCACACTCTGGAAATCTGGAGTTAGTTGATGTTTATACTCCAGTTTACAATCTGGAGTTAGTTGATGTTTATACTCCAGTTCACACTTTGGGAATCTGGAGTTAGTTGATGTTTAAACTCCAGTTCATACTCTGGGAATCTGGACTTTATTGATGTTTATACTCGATTTCACACTCTGGGAATCTAGAGTTAGTTGATGGGTGGTCAGTCACACCAATTTGGCCTTTGTGCTCTAGTCCGCGCTCTCGGGACCAGAGTGAGTCGGTGTTTTATACTCCAGTTCGCGCTCTGGGAATCTAGAGTTAGTTGATGGGTGGTCGGTCATACCCATTTGGTATTTTAGGATTATGTCTGCACTCCAGGGACTTAAGTTGTTTTACGGGTGGTCGGTCATACCCGTTTTGATGTTTATACTCCAGTTCACACTCTAGGAATCTGGAGTTGGTTGATGGGTGGTCAGTCACACCCATTTGGCATTTACACTCCGGCTCGCGCTCTCGGGACCAGAGTTAGTTGATGGGCGGTCAATCACACCCGTTTAGGTTTATGTTTATACTCCAGTTCGCACTTCGGGAATCTGGAGTTGGCCGACAGTCGGTCAGTCACATCTGTTTAGGATTTAGGATTTCGTTCACACTCTGGGAACAAGAAGTTGATCAAGTACATGGACGGTCGTAACACATCCACCCTGAGTAGACAAGCGAAGTCGTTAGATGGATGGATCCACCCTCCTTGAGCTTGTAAATATGAAAGGCGAGGTCGTTAGATGGACGGATCCATCCTCCTCGGGCTTAGGTTGAACATGGGCGAAGTCGTTAGGTGGACGGATCCACCCTCCTTGAGCCTACGTTCGTAAGTTTATGCTCCAACTCGCACTCTGGGAGCCGGAGTTAGTTAGAGGATTGTCATGTATCAATCCCTTTTGGCTTCCGTGTGATAACTTGTCCCTGAACTCGGGGTTTTACTTAGCGAGTGACCAGTGGGATGTCGATTAATTTCCACTTATCTTCCATCAACGAAGGAAGAGATTTAGTTTATGGACGGTTGGATCGCGTCCATGTTCATTTGGATTCCGCTTCTGCCAAGCCTAAGGAGTAAGATTAGTGTTCTGGCAAGCTTTAAGCTCGAACAGAGGAGAGAATGGTCGAACTACATCCACCTTGAGTTGTGTATTTTCCTTTAAGTCAGGTGCAAGAATTGGAGACAGACGGTCGAGTCACATCCACTATATACTTTGCGTTTTTCCGATCGAGCTCAGGAAGAGAGTTGAAATGATGGCTCGTGATGGTTAGCGAGTAGGCAGTCAGTTGTTGATGACTATAAATTGAGGGTTGGCCCCTGATGAAGTCAGTTTAAGGCATGATTGTTTTGCCGAATCACAGACACAAACTGGAGAGTGAATGGTCAAATCATATCCACTTTAAACATGTGTTCTCAAATAACCCCAAGTGATTAATGTAGGATTGGATGCATGGTCGGTCACGTCACCTCCACCCTTAGTGTGATTCCGATTTTACTGGGCGTTAGAAGAAGCATAAGTGTTTTGGCGAGCTTCAAGTAAGAGACAGAGAGTTCATTGTTGGGACATATAACTCCAAGTCTTTCTCAGATCTCTTAATTAAATTGCATAGGCGGATGAGTGGATGGTCGGTTGCATCCACTTTGTACTGGAGTCCTGATTTTATCGATCTCTTCTGCTTTGATGCCCTGCCCCCAAGTCAGGGGCATATAGTAGCCGATTAGTGGTTGAATCATGCTCATCATAATGATACCTCAATGACTTGATCATAGTCCGCGGTGGTTGTTTGGCACTGAACCTTGAGTACTCGGTTACCTGCACCATTTGCAAGTAGTTTAATTCAAGTCGGTCATACTTCAAAACATAAATGAAATTGAAATAGAAATAATTCAAAAGAGATCAGATCAAATCTCATTGATAAGTGAAGCAGCGTCGTATGCTCGCTATTGCACTTTAGTCTAGCCCTTCTTAGTTGGAAGTCTAACGCAAGTGGTTCAGTTTAATCAAAGTTCTTGATCGATAGGGGTCGGGGGTTCCCTGCCCATCATTTTATGGGGCTTGCACATATTGTCCAAGCTTTCCTTTCCGAAGCAGCCTTATGGCGCTGGGGTCCACGGTAGCCATCTAAGGAAGTGGAGCTTCTTGATTTAGAGTGTGGAGTAGGTTTCCTCCTTATCTTGCCACATTGATCCTTCATCTGGTTCATCAACTCAATATTGTATACGATATGTTGGTGTAGTTGTTGGTGGTTATCCGCCAGTTTTCTTATCAAATTCTGGAAATAAGCTCTTGTGATAAATTCATTTATGTGTGTTGGCAACAATTGGCTATGGATTTTGATCAATTCTTTGGCTGCCAGCTTCTTTATTCCCTTCAGCAATATGAGAAGTAGAACTGGTATGTCTAACCACGATTGACAGTCTCCATTGAGGAATGGGGGAAGACATCTGCATTTGATGGCATTCATAACTCTTGGTGGAATCCATGCGCCATTCTCACTTCATGAGGTAGTGTCGGGGGTTGTATTTCCATAGTACACTGACATAGTCAACATGTTGAATTTTCACTGGAATTTCTGCATGTAGAACAGTTTCAATGAATGGGTCTCAACTGGGAACGATACTCCAATCGTCGTTGTCAAGTCCATTTTCTAGCTATGTGATCTTGTAACACTAGTGATGATGTATGCATGATTGCCCAACGTTCGAACCCAAAACTTTTCTTCAAATGGTTTAAACACATTACCATTTTAATCTTTTACACAACATTTCACAAAGTTCACCTAGTTTCACAAAGATCTATTCATAGGTTTTCAAATTGATTTCCACTTCAATTCGGATTAACTCGTCCAATCTTTAAACAAAGATTTAATTTATAGCTTTCAAAACAATTCTATTTTCAATTCAATTCTTTTATACAAAGATATATCATTCATAGTTTTCCAAACTATTTTCATTTCAAATTTGAAATCCTTTTAACACAATTTGAAAGTCGTTTCCTTATATGAAAGCTATTATTGTTTGAAAACAAATACTTTTCGTTTCGGAAAAATCCGATCAAATTACACAAGTTATAGCCTTTTAAATTCAAACTAAATTATTTAAATTGAAAAACTTTACTCAATTATTCAAAATAACTTTTATCTTTAAAATTTTCTTTTTCAAAAGCTTTTAACATTTAACCCAAATTCATTTCCAAAATCATTTAGATCAAAAATTCATCTTTTGAAGCCATTTCAAAATATTCGTGATTTAACCGATTTCCTCGTGAAATCCACATTTGTGTGTGTAAAGTGTGGTCCAGGGGTTTTACACAGTATAGTGCAACATTACAAATCATCACAGATTCAAATACAGTAATATATTTGATAAGCGATATAAACTATAACGCTTATCCCCATTTACAGATTCACAGATAAAATCAATTTATCAATCACAAGGATTCATCATTACGATTCGATGTGGGTTTCGGATAACAAACTAGAATCCGACTCCCTGTCGCATCGAAATTCAAGTGCCGTTTACGGCCAAAGGGTTTTCATATTCACATAGTAATATATATCACAGAAACAGAAATCACAGCTCAGCACAAAGTAATTTATATCACAATCACAAACAGGGATATCAAACTACTCAAAGCATTTCAATAACAATCAATCATCTAACAATTATATATATATATATATATATATATTCTTTAATTAATGATTAATTATCCTTAATTCCAAATTAATTAATCCTTAATTATTAATTAATTAAATCTTAATCACCTTCATAGATTAATTATTTCTTAATTAATTACCTTAATTAATTTATCTTAAATTATAAATTAATTAACTTAAATTAATAATTAATTACTCTTAAATTAATTATTCTATAACTATTAAGTAATTATAATTCATCGATTATTTAGTTAACATTAACAATACATTAATTGAATTACTTTTAAGTTAAGTTAAAAATGTAAAATATTTAATCATCTCCTTAATTACTTTGTTAAATTTTGTTTAAAATAAACTTCTGAAAATATACGTTTAAAATATTCTCAACTTAAATAATTTAAATTATTTAAAAACCTTTGATTACCATTTTCAACTTATCAACAATCATTCATTTGGAAAGAATAATTTTAAAAATCAATTTCGACTTAGATTTCAAAGTTAAAACTGGAAAATGTCATCACTCGAGAGCTGCTTCGAGTAACACCCGAGAACTTTCCTCACTTGCTTCGAGTTTTCCGCTAAATTACCCGATAGCTTCAGTTTTTTAAAAAAAATTGTTTTAAAAAAAAACAACCCGGTAACACTCGAAATGACACGAGTCTACACTCGAGCCAGAACCCAGTTTTCCCGAGATCGACTTCGAGTTGAACACCTTCCTCCCCAAACAAACATCTGACACCAGCTTTGGTGTCGTGCACGTGCACAGTCGCGCTGGCCACCTCCGACCAAGTCGTCGAACACCACCAAGTCGCCACTGATCTCCTCACCTCAGGCGAACACCCAGATCGACGAACTTCTCTGAAAATTAAAATCGAGCTATTCGATCACCTGGAACCCAATTCGATCACCAGAAAAAACATCTCGCTACCCCACCTCTGACCATCAGAGACGTCGAAACTCCGGCCTCACCACGTCAACCCCTTGTTCTTCCACCACCTTCAGTTTCGTTCAACTCGGTCTAACAGAGGTGACGAAAATCACCTCGTTCCAGATCACGACAGAACCCAATCATTAAACCCTAGTCTTGCCTCGTTCTTACATCTCATGCAATAGAAAAATTATATTACAATTTTCTCGACTTCATTGATGGCCAAGCCAGCTTCGATCAAAATTTCAACACTCAACATTCGTTCGATCACCAGTAATCGATTCAAAAGCATATTTTGTCCAAATATGAACTGCCTCTGAGATACTTAATTCAAAATCATCGTATTAAGTTTAAAAATCCTATCTTTGTATGCTTATACAAGTTATATAATCAAATCTATATTTTAAACTACTTGAATAAATCATATGATTTCTTCTTTGACTGTAAAATGAGTTTACACTGTCGAGTTCCTTCATTTTCAAGCTAACAAAATTATGGACCATGGTTTAAGTTTAAACAAACATAATTTTTTTAAAATCCTAAGTTTAAAATGTTCTATATGAAGACGTATTAAATTTTCTACTTTCCTTTGCTCAGAAACTAGAATTACTGAAGAACAAACCATATACAATTTCTCAGAACAACAGAACCTACACAGGACTATCTATTCAGCACATACTGATTATAAATCAAACACACAGATTCAAATTTTAAAGTTGAATGTGTACTTACTGGTAAGAACAAGAAGTCTAGTTTTAAAAAAAAATTGCTCACCCAACTTTGAAGAAAACTGAGAACTGGAATTTTTTTAAACATGTTTTTAAGCTCTACTATTTTTCTTCTTCCCAGTATAAATTATCCTCAAATTTATCTTAAAACTACTTTTAAAACTTGGATCTGGATTTGTATAAACAAATTTTATTTGGATTCTAAGGTCTAAAATGAATTTTAGAAGGGGATTTTGATTTATGAACAGGGTTTGGAAGCCTGTAATCAAACAAAGGCCAGCATAGCCTATAAATCAAACATGCACATACAACACACTCACATTCATACCAGAAATTCTCACAGCACACTTGCAAGATCAAATCAGATTTTAAGCTTTAACAAGGTAGTTTGCTCACCCTGATTCCAGAAAACAGAGCCTCTTTGAAACAGACGTGAATTTTTTCTTTCTTTCTTTGATTTCTGGTTTGTCTTAATTGTGTTGTTTATATTGAAGCTTTGTTTAAGTTTTGAATGATATTGTTTGCTTCAGATTTTTGTTTCCAGTTTGGAATGGACGAAGCAAAATGAATTGAGGCTGATAAAAGAATGAGTTTACAGGTGATAAATCTTTGTACTGGGTGATGATAAAATTTGTACAAGGTGATATTAATGCGTGTACCCTATATCAGAGATTTTTTGTTCCCTCTTTTGGGGCTGACGTGATTCTTTTTTTTGTGATGGCTTGTACAAATTATACTTTATTTGCTCGTTCTCTTGCAAGCTTCCTTCATGTGTACATTATTATTTTCTTCAAGTGTTCATAATTATGTGTATATACTTCTTCCATATTATTATTCACATCAAGTTTAATTTGTTTACATACTTATCCATATTTGTACATAGATATTTATATTTTCTTTTCTTTTTTATAAGTGTATATTTTTATACTTCATTTGTTTCATATATATTTGTTATTTGAATGTATTTCTTCTTATACTTATTAATTTATAATATAAGTGAATTTTCTATATTTAATATATTGTTAAAATTTGGCGAATGTCTACTTTATATTTTATAATTTATCTTTAAACCATTTAGTTAAAATTTTATTCAAACTCAATATATATATATACACATATCCAAATTATTATTAACTGTTTTCTTGAAATTCAAATCCAAATCACATATATACAATATGTAAATTCATATGATTTAATATATATTCTGTTTGAATTAGGGAAACTCGCTTCAATTTACAATTAATTTACAATTTTAATTCAAAAATTACTTTAATTATCAATTTAAATATATATAAAATCCGGGGTCGTTACATGATAATCCGTGAAGGGTATAATGTGCCCGTATGTAGATGCTGAGATTTACATTGGAACAGACACTTTAGCTCATTTTATATATACTATATTTTATTCAAATATATGCTTGTACAATATGGCAAAACAAGATATTAATATATGCAAATGAATATATATATATATATATATATATATATGTATATATGCATGTATATATATTATTGAATAAAACAATTTCTACCATAATAAACTAATGTATAATAATTATATGAAAAATTACAAGTTTTATAATTTTAGAAAATATGGAAACACATTTTGGGCTAAAAAATAATTTATGGAAATTTCTCAATTAAGATAACATTTATCATTAAATGATTGATAACTGCCCGAAATAAAATTAATTATTACAAATATGAAATTAATTTAAAAAATTATAAAACTTTTTCTAAAGTACCTGAGACATATTTTAGGCTTAGGAAACATTTCTGGAATTTTCTCAATTGAAATTTTATTTTTAATTAAATAATTGATTGCAGGTCGAAAAAAATTAATTATAAAAATTAATAAATTAAGTTATAAAAATATGAAATTTTTTGTAAAGGTACCTTAGACACATTTAAGGCTTAAAAATTTTTCTAGAATTTTCTCAATTGAATTATATATTTAGTTAAATTATTAATTGCAAATTATAAAATCATTTTAAATATACTGTATGTTTAATAATGGCGACAGCTGCTTTCAATTTCTCACCTTCATCTTTCAATTTCTCGCCTCCTTCTTTCTCATTCGCGCACCCTCGCTTCTCTGTTCTTTCGAATTCTGATTCTTTTGTCGATTACGATTCTTCTTCCTATCGTACCTATGCCCAAGTGGTTAAGGAATCGAAGTTTTCTTCTCCTCAATTTCTCAACCAAAAGGCTAAATTTAAGAATTGGGTAGATTCAAGAAAGGGGAAAAGAATATTTTTTTGATGTGAGGACTATCACCATTTGGCTAAGGACTGTCGTGAACCTGTTAGATGTTTCGGGTGTGATTTCTTTGGTCATAGAAAGGTCGATTGTTCACTGAAATTAAATCCTAATTCTAGCGATCGCATAAGCCTTTCTATCACTGATCATGGATTTCTATTTGTTTTAAAATGTATGAAGTTAAAGAGATTCTTGTTAGATTATCTCTGGATATAGAGGAATGAAGGTATCAAATTCTTGGAGGACTTGTTCAAGCATTTTGATGTAATCAATGCAGTTAATATTGGTAGAAATTACAAAAAGAAGTTTGGAGATCCTGAAGATTATTTTGGAGATTCTGTTTCTTCTTCGGATAGTGATGAATCGTCTATAGACGTGGTACTTGTATCTAATGGATGCAATGGGGTTTCTGGTGATTTTGTTGGTGTCAATGAAACTTCAGATGTCTCTGTTGCTGATTTGAGAGAGGAGTTGAAATATTTTAATCCATTGCTTTTTGACCCTGCTGTTTTACAATGTAGATTGGTACCTCATTCTCTGGAAACCAAGGATATAATGCTTGATAATGGGTGTGCAGTTTGTGATGTTGGTTCTGCAATTCATTTGTGCGAGCTGGGTAAAGATTTTTTTCATGTTCATAATAGTAAACTGAGAGCTAAATCTTGTAATATGGGGAGTAGAGTTAGTCACACTACCAACAGTTTTGATTGTATAAGTTCACTGGAGGATTCAGGAGAGGAATTTGATCTGTCTAAAGGTTTTGTAATTGATAGAGGGTCTTCGGATGGTTTTTTAGTGGACAATAAGTCTGAGGTGGGTGGGTTTAGAGAGGTTTTTTCTCTGCTAGATGCAGATGTGAATATATAGTGTAATGATGTTATCGCTATTGCTCCTTTCTCATCTGAATCTTTGGTGCTTGATAATAGTTCAAGGAATCATGTCTATGATTGTAATGCTTATACTGACAGTTTATTTGAGGTTTTTGATGGTAGAGTTGTTGACAAGGAGGTTGACGGGGTTGGTTCATTTGGTAGTTTGGATGTAGATATAGTACAGTATGACTCTAGTGATATATATGTTCATAACAAAAATGGTGACAACCCGTATATTTTAACGATTTTAAATAACGTAATTAACTAAATTTTTGTGAAATTTTAAATAATAAAATTTGGAAATGAAAATTTAATATTTGGAATACGTCTATTTTAACATAGCAAATGGTAAATTTTCATCAGATAATATGGAAGTTTAGTTTTATTGTGTAATCTTATTTTCAATTTAAATCAGTTCAAATCTGATGTAAATAAAACTTTATTGGAATCTAAATATTTTTATATAATAAATTTGTAAATCATCTCCTGAGTGAGACGTCATATTTGTTTCTCCAAATTTGGACTGCTATTGCTCCGGTTATCTTATTTTCAGCAAATTAGCAGCATTTTCAGTACCGAATATCGACTTTTGATCGGATGATCCTATCACTGATATCTGTGTACCGTTTTGATCGTCTCATCATGCCGATCTCCATAATATATTCATTTGTGTGCTTCGGTGTTCGGTACGTGGTGGAAACCGTGAAACGGCTAGCCGTATCGGTATCCGTTTGGAACCTTTGGTTCCTCTTTCTATTCAAATTGCCCAACGGTCGAAATTCAAACGGTTAGCATTTTTCTTCTCTCATAAATTTCCATGCCCTGACATTCCTATTCCCATCTATTGAAATTTCATTGGTGCGCTTCCACGTCTCTTGCTATTTCCAATTGCTGTTACTCGAAACCAACGTATAATATGAATCATAAAGGTTATTATTATATATTACTCTGAGAGGATTTCTATTCCTCTTCTTCCTTGCCTTTTGCTCATCTTTCCCCTTGCTAATTTCACTTTCCATAAAAAAAATGGACGTTGCATTCCTATTCGAAGCCGCCCACCTCCTTGCCTAGCCGATCAGCCACCACCTCCTCACTTCGAATAGTACCCCGCTACCACGCCATGCTACCCCAAGCACGCAGCTCCACCGTGACCAAATCCACCTCCGCCCCTACCCTTTCGCCACCATACGCGTGGATCTCCTCCTCCACCTCGACCTGTGCCTTGCGAACCCACAGCCTGTCCCACCGCCTTTCCTTTCCCCTTGCTTAGCCCCCGGCCTCTGCCATCTCCGTCGTATGCCACTCCGCCTTGCGACAGCCTAACATCCACTCACGCAACTCCTTCCCCTCACGCCTACTTGAACCCGAGATCTACCTCCTCCACGGCAGCAGCACGCAAACCCCAGCAGCCACAATTTGTTTTCCTCCTCCTTCTTTTGGCTAGTGGTATACATTTTACAGTATTATATATGTTACAATGGGACAAATGTTGCAATAGTATATATGTTATAGCAGCTTCTCATATTGTTATATATATATATAGGTGAGCAACAGCCGTATATTTCGTTTGTTAGAAAAAAAATTATTTTGTTTTATATGCATTACATATATGCTATATATATGTGTATTATAATCCATAATTGATATTTTTAAATATGATTGATTGCATTTTTTTGTAATAGATATATGTATTGATATGTATGTTATTAATGATTTTGTACATAAGCTCGTTTATATAATAAGATTTGGTTATAGTGTATATGTTATTTATATATGGTTTGTATATATATATATATATATATATATATATATATATATATAGGTTTATATGCGATATATATATGATCTGTTAGTATATGTGTTATAAATTATAAGAGGTATGTACTGTATATGTTATTTATACACTGTTAGTATACGATATCCACTGTTTGTATAATTTCTGTTACGTTTAGTGTTTATATATATATTATAATCGTTGTTATATTTGTACAAACTTTAAGTTATATATATAGACTGTATTTTTATATGTGTTTAAAAATATTTATATGTTTATACAATGGAAGGCTTATCATCCTTTTGCCGTAAAAATGCTTATTTTCCTATGTTTACAGTCTACATCAGTTTATATTTATATCTAATATATATTAGTAATATATTATATGTTAGTTATAAATATAAAGTTCACTTAAGATTTTTAACAGGTTAGTTTGTATATCGGTTTAGACATATATATATATAGGTATAATGTATATGTATGTCGAGTCGTATAATGTAAAAGTCATATCAGCATATATATACATAAGTATGCATGTATTTGAATGTTTTGTTATAGATATACTATGATTAGATATACTATGATTTAATATATTATATATATGTTTATTTTATTTTAATATCTATCTTAACTTAAAATATTGATTTCAAGGAAATATTAATAAATATATATATATATATATATATATATATATATATATTTCTGTCTCTATCAAGCTCATTCTAATTATCTCACTGATTCCTTATCTATCAGCTTTGTTCATCCAATTCGCGTTCAATCTTGCTTTGCTTTGGAATCTGTGCTTGGATTTGTAACTCATCTCATTCTCATTCATCTCTAGCCTCGAAAGGTGAGAAATCACTCACGATTAACGTTCTTATATTTATTAAATTTTATTTCAATTGAAATGACAATTGAAATATGCTGCTAATTTGAAATGTTAATTATTTAAATTGTTATATATGATATGCTATTATCTGTAATTGTTCACCTGTGGGATATGACACCATATCCTGTTGTCTATATTATATGTGATTGTTATTGATATTATATGCCTATTGTTGATATATTAAATTATTATCATATATGTTCTCACTCTGCAAGTTCCCTGTTCCTTATGGGTTGAAATGATACATACCTGAACGATTTTGTAGAATAGGAGAAAATCGTTATGGGTTGAAATGATAAACCCAAGCGATCTTCATTGGATTGAAATTGGGATTGTGGGTTGAAAAGATATATACCCGTAGGTATTTAAATTGCGGATTGAAATGATAAATATCCGTATCACTTGACCATAGGATACAAAATTATATACAGGCACCATTGGTCTATATATATATATATATATATATATATATATATATATATATATTAAAACGATTTCCAAGGTTTTGAAAAGAAATATGTGTGGTTTTAATAAATATTGATTTTTAGATATTATATCTTTGATATAGATTTATAATAATTTTAATAAATTAAGTTGGAAATAGAAATAGAAATTAAATGGAAATTTATTTGAATTTTCTTATATAAAACCGATTTGAAACTTATGAAATTTGTGATTTTAAAGATATGATTTATAACTTGATTTTTGATTTAAAGTGATTAAATAAATATTTCAAGTAAATAAATTGAAGGGAATATTTTGTTTATATAAATTGTAATTTAAGGTTTTATTTAAATGATATTGGATTGACTAAGTGAATTTTTTAATATTAAATAATGGTCAGGTTGAATTTGAAATATAAATGAATTTAAGCTTTGAAATCTATTGAAATTGAAATGCTTTAAATTGTAATCGATATAAATTTTAAATGGTTTGAACTGAATTGAAATTGCTGAATTGAGATTAAATTAAATCGAATTTTTAAAATTCGAGCTGATCTGAATCGATTTGTGAAATTTGAGGAAACTATTTTATTATATAAATTATTTTAAAATATATTTAAAACTATTTTTATATTTTACTTTATAAAATAAAAAAATAAACTATTTTAATTTTTTAACTATTTTCAATATACTAATTATTTATTTCATAAACTATTTTATTATATATACTATTTTAATCTCTAAACTGGTTGAGGGGAGTAATAAGATTTCAAAGTGCTATGAATTTTCAAAGTGTTATGATTTTCAAGTGTTATGGTTTTAAAAATGTTATAATTTTAGAAGTGTTAGAATTGTGGAAAGTATTATGATTTTGGAAATGGGTAATGATATCGTATTGATATAGTTTTGAAATAGATATGATATTTTGGTTTTGAAATATGAATTGAAATGAAATGACCACGGTGTTATAATAACGTTTGGTTGTTAAAGAGACCGGGATCAGATATTGTCATACTCTCTGCCAATACCGAAAACCACTTTAACAACTGTATACGTGGTGGAGATTCCAGAATGAAGTAGGATGGTTTGGTGAAGATTCTATATGGTATTTACGTAGCCCTGACTGCCGTGAGTCAGCTTGATGCGGCTAAAACAGGAGCCACGCGGGGCCAAGTGAGGTCATTCCTCTAATCGGGCACATTCCTTCGATACCATTCTATTGCTTTTGTGATTTGATTGGGTGCACCCTTTGATTTGGGAGTGTGTCATGAGGTGGGCGGTAGTAGCTGCTATGCGTTACCACCAGTCCGGATACGCGAACGGTATATCTACCCTGGCATTGCCTCGAGTGCCTTGTCGCATGCCCAATCGCGCCCTCTACGAGTTTGTTTTGTGTCATACCTATGGAGTGCTCCCTGATAGCCCACTTGCGAGTGGAGTTTACAGTATCTGTATAGACTACGACATTATAAAAATGTGTTAAGGGGGATATGGGTAATGCCTTAACGCTATTTTAATAGTTTACTTTACTATAGACATATTATAATAGCGTATATTACTACATAGTAGATAGTTCCACGGATCCTTAGAGGATGGGTATCCCAAACATCCTTTAAGTTACTTGTATTTCTGTTGATATTTCACTTGAGTTGGATTTATTAATATAAGAATGTTAATCCTGACTCGAGTATTTTTTGTTTTGCTTTACGCTCGGGTCAGACTGAGTGTCACGGTATTTGAGACTCACCTCTGGAGTTTGGAGCTTCGCTTGGAGATCCATCTATATCTATTCAGCTTTTAGCTATCCAGTGGTTTGCAATTGCTTGTATTCGAGACTACACTATATTTGAGACATTCTGTTGTATTTTATTTCAAACTATGTTGTTTATATAGTAGCTTCATGAACTGCTATTTATCTATTTCCGCTGCTTATTGTTATATTACTCCGTGTCTATGATTCTGTGATTGATTTATTTACCGTATATGCTGAGTTTTGCCAAATATAAATTAACAATCTGATATTTTGAGCAATTCAAGTCCGACATGTGTGGATGCGAATGGCACGAAATAGCGGGTCGTTACAAAAATTCTTACAGTTTGGTTGTTAATGGTGATCGGTTTTGTATTCTGGAAGGAGATTTAAATGGAATGGTGGATTGTAGGTTGGTTAATACGAGTGTTTTGATGGTTGGTGACTTATGTACGATTACTCATTCTTTGATACTAGTGTGCACATGAGCAAGTTGCTGAATGATGCAATGGTTATTTTGATGGTTTCTGAATTTAGGAATAGGGTTAAGGTGGGTTTGGATGTTGTTGGAGATAACTTGGGTTCTATTGGTTTAAGAAAAAGGGAGATTTGGTGGGTTTGGATGGTGCAAAGATTTTTGTGGTTCCAATTGAGCGTCATGCTATTGATGGTGCATATTTCAATGTGTGCATGTCTGATACAGATTTAGTTGATGTGAGTGTTACTTCAACTGATTGCACATTGAGTGATGTTATAAGTTCAACTGGAACATGTTCTATAGTGGCTGTTTCGACAACACTTACTGACGTTTCAAAAAGCTTGGTCTATAATGGTGATAGATTATATGGCATGGTTGGAGAAATTGATGAAGTGGCTGCAAGTAGATCTGGTGCTCTATTGGATGGGGATGTGGTTGGCAATGTTGTAAACCCTGATGCTACAGTGAATGATGTTTATAAAGAAAAGAATGTCTTACAGGGCGCATCAAGCTCGTTTGCAGTAATTGATATTGAGTGTAATATTGATAACAAAGCTTCATTTTTATCTTCATTAACAAAGAGTGGCAGGCGTAAAGATCGGTTGCTGTCAGTAGTGTTGTTCATCGTAGTGCTAGGGTCTGTATATGCCATTCTTCGTTTATTGGTAAGTCACCTGATTCGAGTGCCATGAGTGGCACTACGAATTCAGGCTCAGGTATGACTTCTGTTTTAGGCAGTACCTATTCTTCCTATAATCTAGGTAGTTTATCCACCAGTGAGCTATGTCAGTAAGCTAGGGACACCGCTTTTATTTTTACTGATGATGAATTAGATACTGCTTTCATTAGGAGTAGGGAAATAGAGAGGGGTAGATCATCTGGATTATGAGAATTATTAGCTGGAATATTAGAGATCTTCATGATTTAAATAAATGTGATAAAATTAGAGCATTTTTTTAAAGATTACTTTATTGATATCGCCCTTTTACAGGAAACGAAAATAGATTGTCCTAATCTTCGTTTTTATAGAAGATTAGGTGGTTATCATTTTGGACATTGGGCATGTTTACCTTCAATTGGAGCTTCTGGGGGTTTACTTATAGGGTGGCGTGATAATTCTTTTAAACTTCTTCAAACTATTACTAAGCAACACTCTTTACATATTATTCTCATTAACCTTAGAGATAGCCCTTTATTAAATATATTTAACGTTTATGGTCCAAACTCGAAAATTGGTAGTTGAGTTTTATGGAGCGAAGTCTAGAATTTAGATTATTTGCTCCTAGATCTTGGATTTTGGGCGGTGACTTCAATGTTACACGCTTTTTAGGGAAACGAACACCCCGGGAAAGAGATTTCTCTTTCATAGAAGAATTTGATCAATTTATTATAGTAGTAATTTGATAGAAATGCCTTTATTTAATAGAGAATTCACTTGGTGTAATACTAGGGCCCCTTCAATGGCTCTTTTAGATAGATTTTTCATCAGTGACGAAATCGAAGATAAATTTCCTATTTGTAGAGTCACTGGTTTGCCTTATATGTATTCTGACCATTGCCCTATCATTTTTACGTGTGATTATCATAGAATTGTTAATAAAACTTTTTAATTCGAAAAAATGTGGTTATTAGAATATAACTTTCCTAATCTAATTAAAAATAAATTTGTTTTAAAACTTAGAGGTCTCAGGAATTTTCTTAAAATTTGGAATAAGAATGTATTTGGTAGTATTAAAATTAAAAAAGAAAATTTACTTTCTGAAATGCTTAAAATTAATAAGATGGAAGAAACTAGATAATTAAACCTTAGAGAGCATAATGTACTCACTAATTTAAAAGAACCTAATTCAATTTTAGAAAAAGAAGAGATTATGTGGAAATAGAGATCTAGAATTCAGTGAATTAATGAAGATGATAATAATACAAATGTTTTTCATAACATAGCTAACGGTAGAAAACATAGCAACATAATAAATTCTATTTTTGTGAATAATGTTGAATTAGTTGATCAAAGGGATCTTAATAAAGCCTTTACTGATTACTATAGGGATATTTTTGGCAATAAAAAGAACCATAGAATAAACATTAGATGGAATGGTCTATTATCCTATTGAGTCTAGAGTTAATCTTAATGACATTGATAATCCTTTTTATGAAGAGAAGATTTTGAAGGCTATTAACGATATGCCGAGTGATAAAGCTGTTAGTCCCTGAGGAGTTGGTTTTGATGACAACAACCTTAGAATAGATTATAAAATATAAATACTAACATTACAAGTTTAGATATATATGTATATGCAGGATCTAACCATGCAGGTATCAAGAATGAAGACTGTACAGTATAGAGATGCAAGATATCGAGATAGAAGACTCATGAGTATCAAGATTATCAAGAGTATAAGATTTCAAGGTTAAGTTTGTTTTACTAGGAATATTTGTTAAAACTCGTAGAAAAGCACTGACATCTTAATATCCAATTTATTCGTGGAATGGAATCCACTTCGAGCCCGTTAAAGGGATGGAACCCTAAGTAGGATGGAACCTACGAAAATCTAGTGGGACATTGTTTTGTATCCATTAATTTTAATTAAAATGATTTTACAAAATTATCTTGTTTTCAAAACTTTCCTTTTAAAAGATTCAAAATCCTCGATTCCGATTTTAAATAATTTTAGCCTCAAAACATCTTTATTTTCAAAGTCAAAATTATTCCTGATTTTAAACTGTCTTTTCAAATAATATATTTAACTTTTAAATTATTTAATTTGATTTAAATTATAGTTAAAATAATATATATATATATTGTTCTTTATATTTACTTATGAATTTCAAATATATTTAAATATATTTATAAAAGTTTAAAATAGTTTTAATATAAAATAGAAGTTATTTTCAAAGAAAAACAAATCACCAAAATTTCCTTTGGGATGTTGACATGCCCAACTTACCCATGTCAACATAGTATAACAAATCACCAAAAATCCCTTTGGGATGTCGACATGCCCAAGTACCCCATGTCGACATGGTGTCAGTTAGTTTCAAAATTCAAATTTCAAAAGAAGTGTCTATTCGCCATAACTCTTCATGAATGGTCATGGCTGTTGCTCTTCTATAAATAGGGGTCAGTTTCAACGAATTTTTAATCACTTTTTTTTGTTTTCACTCCTCTTCTTCTTCCACATTTCTTAATACAAATTTATACCATTACTCTACCGAAATCAACATCGAATCATACTCGATTACTTCTAGTTTGATTCTCCATCACTATCTCTACAAGATCCAAGTGCTAATCTGAGTTATAGACTTCTTTGTAATCTATTAGCGAGAAAAGGTGTGATTGTAGCCTTGGAAATCAATCAAAAGGGAAAAGGTGTGATTGTAGCCCTGGAAATCAATTGGGTGAACTTGTTGCCCCGGAAATCAAGTATCTCTACCCAGAGGATTGTTATTCTGGAGGGTGTACCTCGTAGCCTTGAAACCGAGGGTTGTAATTGTTGAATTGCTTTTGAAAGGAAATCCGTACTTAGTTGTGCGGGACTGGATGTAGGGTAACTCCGAACCAGTATAAAATCCGGTGTGTTCTTTCCTTTACTTCTTTTACTTTATATTTGCATCTGTGTTTGATTCTGTCTTCATATCTGTGTCTGATTAGTGCATACATTGTTAACAAATTAAGATAAACTCAAAAAGATTAACAAATTTCTTAAAACACTATTCACCCCCCTCTAGTGTTAATTCTAGCCTTAAGATCCTTAATCCGCATTTCTCACATTTGGTATCAGAGCTTTGTTTTCAAAAGTTTCATAATTTGAATTTTGAAAATTTTTAAAATGGCAATTTTTTATAAAATTATTAACACTGTTTTCATATGAATATGTCATAGAATCATCGTGATATTGTTGTTTAAAATTATATTTAGTTATTTTGAAAAGTCACTTGATTCTTTAAAAAGTTATCTTGTTTTGCAGGAGAAGAGTTATGTCTAATGACTGTTGGTTAAAAGGTACCAGATAATCATTCATCGATCAAGAAGAACAAATGGATATATAATGGAAATCGACAAAGAAATGGGTACCGGATCAATACAAAACTTTTGGTTCTCATCAACAACTTGATTTGATACTGTACTTCTCTCCATCTGCTTCGCAATGCCACTGGTTTCGTGTGAATCCGTCAAGAAATGACCAAGTTATGGTCAAATGAAGTTTTGGTGAACAAAGAGAAAAAGAAGACAAAACTATCAAAGGTATTCTTCAAAATGCATCCAGAGATTTGAGTATTTTATTCCCACTCCTTTTCAAATTATAGTTATTGTTCTCGCGGTCGTTTTGATGGGTGGATCATCAAATTTCGATCAAAATTGAGTGAGATATGACAGTTTGAAGTTGGCTATCCAAAATTGAAAAACTGTGTACGAGATCTTCTACATTTCTTCTACTGTTCGGCCTGTTGCATCACAATATCATCCAAATTCGACACCAAACTATTACTAGATCGTAGCCCTTGCCTTCCTCTTCGACTTGCCGCTGGTTTCATCCAATTCCGTTAAGAAACGAAGGAGATATGCCTTCTAGAAGTTTGATAGTACTCTCATTTTGCCTTGGCCTTGCTACCATTCTATCGGATCACTGTCCCCTCTGTCTGGACTCTGGCACCCCCTCGACCTCCAAGCGACCATTCATATTTGAGAGACTCTGGCTTCTTGAACCTTCTTTCGAGGATTTTATCAAACTGGCATGGAGCCAACTTACCAGATCCTCCTCAGCCACCTCAAGTGTAGTAGGTAAGCTCAGATCTCTTAGAAAACTCCTCAGGCCTTGGGCTAAGTCTATTTGGGGCACCCTCCGTACTCGCATTGCCGTCATCCAAAATGAAATCCTTGTTCTAAATATCCAAGAGGAGTCTCACCCCTTAAACAATAGTGACTCAACCGCCCTCGCGAATCTAGAAGCTGAGCTTGATAGACTAATGAAGCAAGAAGAGATTGGTTGGAAACAGCGGTCAAAATCCAAGTGGCTTAAAGATGGCGACAAAAACACTTCTTATTTTCACAAATTAGCCAATGGCTGGCGCGGATCCTTATCCATCCCTGAAATAGTGCACAACAACAACACTATATCTGATCCTACCATTATCTTGAACCTCTTCTCCGATTTCTACCGCTCTATCCTAGGTAAACCTTCTCCTCCCCTACCCCCCATAGATTGGAACTTACTCTATCCTAATCCATTGCCCATCCCTATAGATTCCTCCTTCACGGAGGAGGAAATCCTGGCTGCCCTCAAAGATATGGACGACAACAAATCCCCGGGGCCGGATGGCTTTGGCCCATTCTTCTTTAAACGTTTCTGGGGGGTTGTCAGAGAAGATATCCTAAACATGTGTGCTGAATTCTGCTCCAACCCCATGGCCATAGCCCGCCTTAACTATGCCAACATCATTCTCCTTCCTAAATCCGATGGCGCCAACTCCCTTTCAGCCTTTAGACCAATTAGCTTGCTTAACACCACTTTTAAACTGATAACTAAGGTACTCGCCAATCGTCTACAAAACCATATGGAATTACTAGTGGGAGCGGAACAATCGGCCTTCATCAAAGGAAGGAATATACTGGACTGTGTCGCAGCAACACAAGAAGTCATCTCCTACTGTCATTCCAATAACATTCCAGGGGTCCTTCTAAAATTGGACTTTTCCAAAGCCTTTGACTCAGTCAATTGGAACTTCATCCTTGAGCTCCTAATGCACAGAGGATTCCCACCTAAGTGGTGCAACTGGATCAAATGTATACTGAATTCGAACCTTTCCTCGATCCAGATAGGTGGCACCTCTGGTGGTCTTATAAAATCGGCTAGGGGTCTCAGACAGGGAGACCCTCTCTCTCCGCTCATTTTCGTACTCGTTGCGGATGTCTTTAACCGTATGATCAAACTGGCGACAGCAGATAATCACTTGGCTAGCATCAGTTTCTAACCTTCAGTTTGCAGATGACACGATCCTTTTTGTCTCCCCCACCCCTGAGGACATCCACTGTCTTAAGGTCCTTCTTTACACCTTTGAACTCATCTCTGGCCTTTCAATTAATTTTAGCAAAAGCTCTGTCATTATGCTTGGAAATGCTGACTATCTCGGTCCCCCCATTGCCTCCGCTCTCAACTGTTAACATTGACACTTTTCCAATATCCTATCTTGGCATCCCCCTGCGCCCCACTAAGCTACATCGTTCGGACTGGATTCCCCTTGTATCCAGAATTGAATCTAGACTCGTAGGTTGGAAAGCGAACTCTCTATCGACATTTGGTAGGCTCGTCCTGGTCAAAGCAGTACTCTCTGCCATCCCTCTCTATTGCTCTCTTTCCACAAAATTCCTAGCTGGTATCCAAAAAAATCGACTCTATTAGACGCTCTTTCCTCTGGAATGGGGGGAGAGCCAAATGCCTAATCAACTGGAAAATCATCTGCTTGCACGAGGATCATGGCGGATTAGGCATCTCAAATTTGATTACCCTCAATCAGGCGCTTCTCGCTAAATGGCTCTGGCGTCTCCTCTCTCCGGACCAGTTCATCTGGAAGGACTGGATCCTGGCTTATCATTACAATGCGGACCCTTTTCATGCCCTCCACTTCGCTCCACTCTCCAAGCCCTCACCCTTTTGGTCAGGAGTTCTTGCATCAGTTGATCGCATTAAACCTCTTCTTCAAGTGAATCTTGGCGATGGTGCCAAGTGTCTCTTCTGGTTCGACTATTGGCACAGCCTCTCCCCACTCCATCGCTCCTTCCCAACCCTCTTCTCCTCCTCCAATCACCCCCTCTTATCAGTGGCGGAAGCCGTCAATCATGGCCTACCCAACCTCTGCCCCCATCCCTTTTCGATGTCGATACCCTCACTGAGCTCCTCTCCGCCCTCGACCTCTTACAATCGATTGTCCTTAACCCTACTCTACCGGATCACCATTCATGGGCCCTTGCTCCCTCCAGTGGCTTTTCCATCTCCCAATGTTACTCCTTCCTAAGCCATCCCGGTAGACTGTTCGCCTTTTCTCGTGTCTGGAAATGCCGTATCCCTCCCCGAATCAAATTCTTCCAGTGGTGTCTCATCCATGGCCGGGTTAATACCAAGGATCGCCTCACCCGCCTTAATATCGCTTCGGACCAGATTTGCGTCTTCTATAACTCTGAAACCGAATCTATCAGACATCTTTTCTTCGACTGCGATTTATCTCTCTACATTTGGGTGTCGGTTTGCGTCCACAATCTTGGGAAAATCTACTCAATCGCCGATTTCTTTGATCATTGGCAGTACATTTCACCTAACCTCCATCTTGACATTCTTCTGGCCATCTTCTGCTTGGTCATCTGGAAAGAGAAAAACGCCCTCATCTTCAAAAACCCCACCAACTCGCGACTTGGCTTATGCAGTAAAATTTCTAATTTATTCGCTTATTTGGCAGGCTCTTCATCCTCGGCGCCTTTCAGATTTCGCCTTCCCTCGGCAAGGTCTCCCTCGGAGGAATCGGTGGGTAGTGCATCCTTAGCTGCACCGACTGGCCAGCATGGTGTCGACTAAGGGATAGACTGTCTTTTCTTCCTTTCAATGAATTGCAATTACTCTACGCTGCAGTTTTTTCTGATTACCTTTGGCTTAGTATGTATATTAAACTCCTTTTATAATCTGACACTATGTTTGTAACCTAAACACTTTTTGATGTTCTGATTTAGCTATCGATCAGGCATGTTGATCGAACTGGTACTATTTATATATATTTATCTCTAATCGGCTGTGTAGTTTCCTGCTACACAACCGTTCTCCTCAAAAAAAAAAGATAGTATATAGAAAAACAGGAAGAAGATGAAGAGGAGGAATTTTTATGAAAAGTGGTGACCGTTGGGCTTATTTATAGTGGTTGAAGTGTCCATTCATTCAAAATTCGAATTCAAAGTTTAGGCGCCAAGTTGGTCAATCTACTAAATCATCCGTATCTTTCTCATACGGTCTTCAAATTCAGCAAATGAATATAATACGCTGATCAGAAAAACGAGCCCGTCGCAATAGAACATATCTCGTCGTCAAATTCGGAAAGATATAAATGTATGGTTCATGACAATGAAGGAACAACAAAGTTAGAAAGATGGAGTGCAAAAATTGGTACGCTTTACTATTATTTCATCTTTATTGTTGCATTTAGGAATATATATATCTATGCATTTAGTTAGGTATAGAAATTTATCTCTTTTATAAGTTTTGATATTTTGGTCCATATATCGACACACCATAGTATAAATATCATTATACAAGTCTAATTGTTTTTTAAAAGTCTTTTAAAATGTGTTTTCTTTCAAATAAAATCTACAACTAATTTATTACAACTATACTAAGTAGAAAAGCATACATTCATTCATGATTTCAACTTTTCTTATTTTATTTTTACTTCTCATACTCTATTTCTTTTAAGATATTAATTTTATATCTTTAAGAAATTAGTAGAATGAACTTAGAATGTTAGAATAAGGCTCTATTTATATATTTCTTCAATTAATAAGATTGCACCACATCACATGACCAGAATTTTAGATAGCATTTCTAAAATGCTTCTTTTCTTCTGTAATGTTTTGTAAGTATTACAAATTCGTTTTTACAGCATTTCTGTGCTTTGAAACGCTGTAGAGTTTCAGAAACTTTACACAGCATATGGTAAAAGCTACAGTTTCTATTTTATATTGTTTTGAATATATTTTATTGCAAAAACTTTTTATAGCATTCTGTAAATGTTGTCTTTTCTGTTTGAAATTTTAAATTATAAAAAAATGATATTTAAACTAAGTATTTTTCTATTCTTTTTAGAGTTATTTTCTAACTTATATTAGAATATTTTAAAAATAATTTCATTTTTAAAATATTTTTTTAATAATTAATTAAATTTTTTAATGTAAGAAGCCTTAATGTAACACATGTTTATTTTAGTTTTTCAATCTTTATTATTTTATTTAATATTTCATTATGATATTTTTTTAAATTTAAAAGATATTTAAACATGTTTCTAAAATATTTAAACCAATAATAATTTAATATAAAGGTTTTAATTAGTAAGATAATTATTTTATAAACATGGAAGTTTGGATTATAGTAATTAAATTAAAATAATTTTTTTAAATAAATTAAATAAGTAGGCTATTAATCTTTATAAAAACCATATTTGATCATATATAGTATAAGTCCTTATTCCTTAGCATTTAATTTTGATATTAAGTTTGATTACTACCTTTCACGATTATGTTATAGTTTTAATACCATTTATTACCTTTAAACTATTGTCTTTACAACTATTTCAGTCCCATTAATTAGTTTTCTTAACTTAAGTCTAGTAATTGGTGTGTTTTACCTTTGTTTGGTTGAAGTGATTTATAATAAATAGTTTGATATATGTATACATACATACATACATATATAGACACACACATACACACACACATACACATATATATATATATATATATATATATATGCTTGTCAACTAGATATTACTTATCACTCATGTTTATCTTATAGTCTGAACATATCTTACCATAGTATATATATCATCATATCATTTTGCAAATTATTTTACTTCATTGTCATTTTATTACATATCATTATGCATTTTATTTCATATCACATTTCATTGCATATTACATCATAAATTACAATGCATATCATAATCATCTGCATCACAAGTCGCACTTCATTTCGCATATTATCTCATGCTACATTGCATATGTTATACACTTCATACTGCTTTACAAACTACATATTACATGCATGTATATATAACGAGTGTATTTTATTTAGGAGGAGGTTGTAGTAATGTCTTATAATATAGGATTATTAGTTTTTTGGTTGATTTGATTGACTTGATTGACTTGTTTGAATTGTTTGACTTGATTGACTTGTTTGAATTGTTTAACTTGATTGACTTGTTTGATTTGATTGACTTGATTGACTTGTTTGAATTGATTGATTTGTTTGACTTGTCTGACATGATTGGTTTTGATGTGTGTGTTGATTGTATTGTCTGAAATATATTTATACATATTTATTGAATAATTATAGTATAATTAAGTTAATATCTTTCACAATTCATTTACTATACTTTGTTCTAGTATTAGTTTAAGGGGGAGTTTTATAGTTAGTGGTTTAGGACTAACTTTTAGTTTTAGATCTAAGTGTTGATTTTTTATGATAACACTATCATTATAATCACATGACATAGAGTATTACATTAAGGAGGAGTTATATAGTTTAGAGATAGTTTTTGTTGATGACAAAGGGGGGGAATATAAAATAGGATAGTTAGGCATAGATTAAGGGGGAGTTATTAGAAGTATTAGGATAGAAGTGATATTTTATAAACAAAGGTTGTCATCATCAAAAAGGGGGAGATTGTTAGTCCCTGAGGAGTTGGTTTTGATGACAACAACCTTAGAATAGATTATAAAATATAAATACTAACATTACAAGTTTAGATATATATATGTATATGCAGGATCTAACCATGCAGGTATCAAGAATGAAGACTGTACAGTATAGAGTTTCAAGATATCGAGATAGAAGACTCATGAGTATCAAGATTATCAAGAGTTCAAGATTTCAAGGTTAAGTTTGTTTTATTAGGAATATTTGTTAAAACTCGTAGAAAAGCACTAACATCTTAATATCCAATTTATTCGTGGAATGGAATCCACTTCGAGCCCGTTAAAGGGATGGAACCCTAAGTAGGATGGAACCTACGAAAATCTAGTGGGACATTGTTTTGTATCCACTAATTTTAATTCAAATGATATTACAAAATTATCTTGTTTTCGAAATGATTTCAAAACTTTCCTTTTAAAAGATTCAAAATCCTCGATTCCGATTTTAAATAATTTTAGCCTCAAAACATCTTTATTTTCAGAGTCAAAATTACTCCTGATTTTAAACCGTCTTTTCAAATAATATATTTAACTTTTAAATTATTTACTTTGATTTAAATTATAGTTAAAATAATATATATATATATATTGTTCTTTATATTTACTTATGAATTTCAAATATATTTAAATATATTTATAAAAGTTTAAAATAGTTTTAATATAAAATAGAAGTTATTTTCAAAGAAAAACAAATCACCAAAATTTCCTTTGGGATGTTGACATGCCCAACTTACCCATGTCAACATAGTATAACAAATCACCAAAAATCCCTTTGGGATGTCGACATGCCCAAGTACCCCATGTCGACATGGTGTCAGTTAGTTTCAAAATTCAAATTTCAAAAGAAGTGTCTATTCGTCATAACTCTTCATGAATGGTCATGGTTGTTGCTCTTCTTTAAATAGGGGTCAGTTTCAATGAATTTTTAATCACTTTTTTCTGGTTTTCACTCCTCTTCTTCTTCCACATTTCTTAATACAAATTTATACAATTACTCTGCCGAAATCAACATCGAATCATACTCGATTACTTCTAGTTTGATTCTCCATCACTATCTCTACAAGATCCAAGTGCTAATCTGAGTTATAGACTTCTTTGTAATCTATTAGCAAGAAAAGGTGTGATTGTAGCCTTGGAAATCAATCAAAAGGGAAAAGGTGTGATTGTAGCCCTGGAAATCAATTGGGTGAACTTGTTGCCCCAGAACTCAAGTATCTCTACCCAGAGGATTGTTATTCTGGAGGGTGTACCTTGTAGCCTTGAAACCGAGGGTTGTAATTGTTGAATTGCTTTTGAAAGGAAATCCGTACTTAGTTGTGCGGAACTGGATGTAGGGTAACTCCGAACCAGTATAAAATCCGGTGTGTTCTTTCCTTTACTGCTTTTACTTTATATTTGCATATGTGTTTGATTCTGTGTTCATATCTGTGTCTGATTAGTGCATACATTGTTAACAAATTAAGATAAACTCAAAAAGATTAACAAATTTCTTAAAACACTATTCACCCCCCCCCCCTCTAGTGTTAATTCTAGCCTTAAGATCCTTAATCCGCATTTCTCACAAAAGCCCGGGGTCCCGACGGTTTTCCTATTTTATTTTACAAACTATTTTGGAATGTATTAAAATTTGATTTAATAACATGTTTAACGAATTTTATAATGGGAAACTACAATTAGGAAGATTTAATTTTGCAAATGTCATTCTATTACATAAAAAACCAGTGCTAATAATTTGAAAGAATTTAAACCAATTTCTTTAATTAATTATTCCACTAAAATTATTTTAAAAGTTTTAGCAAATAGACTTGGTACGACAATGAATGCTTTAATCGATTGTTCACAGACTGTTTTCATTAAGGGTAGAAATATCACAGATGGAGTGACTGTTGTTCAAGAGTATAGTAATCACTATTGTAAGAATAACATTACATGTGCGCTTCTAAAACTTGACTTTGCAAAAACTTTTGATTCGATTGATTGGGATTTTTTTTAATTGATATGTTACAGGCTAGAGGTTTTAGTCATAAACAGATTGGCTGAATTATGGCATTACTCAATAGTATAATGGTTAGCGGGATGTTAGGGAATAAAATTCAGTCAAAACATGGCTTATGACAGGGTGATCCTTTATCGCCTCTCTTATTTAATTTAGCTGTCGATGTTTTCGCTATGATTATTAGAAATGCTATTGAAAATGGATCTTTAGGGTGCATTAGTAGCGAAATTTCACAAAATGAACTCTCTGTTCTTCAATTTGCGGATGATACCTTATTATTTACTTGCCATTTGCCTAATCACGTCATTACCCTTAAATTTAATATATATATTTTGAACTACTTTCAGGACTAAAAATTAATTTTGATAAAAGTTCGGTTTTAGTTTTAAATGATGATGATAAGGTTGAGGGTTTGGTAGCTAATACATTAAATTGTAAAACCATGAATTTCCTTATTGATTATCTTGGATTTTTGATTAGACCAACTAAACTTAAACATGATGACTAGCTAATTATAATAGATAAAATTAAAAATAAAATTTCCAATTGGAATGGGAGGTTTTTATCGAGAGCGGGTAGATTAGTTCTCATCAATTCTGTTTTATCTACACTTCTGATTTATTGAATCTTTTTCCAGAATGAGTGATCAATAAAATTGATAAAACAAGAAGGGATTTCTTATGGAGTGGTGAAAATCCTAACCGTAGTCTAAAATGTTTAGTTTACTGGGTAACTGTTTGTAAATCGAAAAGGGAGGGAGGACTAGGTGTTATTAATTTACGTAACATGAATTTGTCTTTATTAGGGAAGGGTTTATGGAAATTTAAGGATATAAATGATAATTCTATTTGGAAAGAAATTGTATCTAAACATTATTATAATGGTATTATTAATTTATACCAAATTACACCTTCGGTTAACAATAAATTGTCTAATATTTGGAAATCAATTTTAAAATATCATAACATTAATAACCTTTGTACTAAAACAATTGTTCATTCGGGAAATATTACAAATTTTTGGCATGATCGTTGGTTATCAGCCATTCCTCTTAGGGTCGAACTTAAAGAGCTTTTCGAAATTTGTAACCTTAAAAATGCTTTAATTAAAGATGTTTTTTCTCCAGATAATGATTCCCCTTGGAACTTTAGTTTTAATAGTATCTTAGAAGGTAATACTCTTAGAAAATTTTCTTTATTATGTGCAAGATTGAATTTATATAATATTGATAACGAAAATGATATTATTAACCGGGAATGGGATAAAAGTAAGAAATTCACTTCTAATTCATTGTATAAATTTCTTAATTTCTCGAGTGTTTCTAGCAACACTTTTAATCTTACTTAGAAAGCAAATGCACAACCAAAAGCTAAGATTCATATGTGGTTAATCATGCATGGGAAGCTAAATACCATTGAACTTTAAAAAAAATGAATTTGCCATTTGATAAAAAATGTACTTTCTGTAACTTGTATTTTGAAAATATTAATCATATATATTACGACTGTATGGATACTTGCTACATTCTTATTAATACTCTTAAAATCTTTAACTTTATTCTTACACCTAAAGTTACTAATTGTGATTTTTACTGAAATAACTTAAGCTTTAAGTTTAAAAAGGGAAATAGATTTTTACTAGATACTTTATTCATTATAATATGTTGGTGGATTTGGTTTGAGAGAAACCAGAGATTAATTAATAATAACAACAACTATATTAATAGATTGGTAATAATAGTAGCATCATTTTGTTTCAATTGGATCTCAAATCCAAAATATAGAGTGGCTAAAAATAATCATTTTAATGAATATCTTAATAAGGTTAGGAAAAGCACTGAATTATTTATCCAGAAAAACAACAACTTTAACATTAATAATTACAGCGTTAGCATTTATTCAAATCCGAATGATGATTTTACTGATTTTCATAATGTCCTTTTGATGAAGGAGCATAATGTTAATATTTTGTAGTTTTTTCAAAATTTTATAAGTGTCTATACACACACACACACTCTTTTCTGTTAGTACCTATGCCCTTTGATTTTGTGATCATTATCTCATAACATATAAGTAAATTAAGGTGTTGCATAATGAGTTTGACCCTTTTTTTAGTTTATCGATTATTACAGTTTTTTTTGCTGTCTTATAGTTTCAATTCTAGTTTTATTTCTTTTATTTGATTATTGCATAAATATATATAAATTTATTTATATACATATATATGTATATTATTCTTATATTTTTGTATAGTTCCATCTACAGGTACAGATTTAGGCTAAAAATGATGCTAGAATGCTATTTGTAGGGTTTAAGGGTTGATGTTGCCAGGATGCTGGATTGTTGTTCGTACGACCGTTGTTAGGAGAGATTTCATATTTTAGATCTGGATCATCCACGCTAGCTATGAGGCGTTCCTTCTCTAGTGGAGTTTCTTGTGGATCTCATTTGTTCTCTTGGATGCACCATGGTTTATATTGGGTACTTCTAACACTTCAGTATTGGACGGTAGCCTTGCCGGAGTTCGATACTGAGGTGTAATGGGCGGTGGCCTTGCCGGAGCTCATTCAAAAAGTTACCTATTGTAGTTCTCTAGATTTTTTTGTGCTATGATTTGTCACCTGCCAGACATGTTGGCAGCTCCTTTACTATCGGTGATATATGTATATATATGTGTGTGTGTGCGCGCGCGCGTGTGTGTGCGCTCTCCTCTACTTTAGAGGATTACACATTTCTCTCAAAAAAATTTAATTATTAATTGCAGATCAAAAGTACATTGATTTTAAAAAATATTAAATTAAGTTTTAAAAATATGAAAATTTTATAGTAAGCTTCTTGTATGGTGCAACACATATAAAAAAATATATAACTGAAACTTTGAACCATTAATAATTTTATACATAATAAAAAACACATAAAATCATTAAATAATAATAAAATATGTACATGCATATTTTATAAAATATTTTTATATTTTATGATTCGTAATAAGTCTAAATCATCATAATAAAATTTTAAAATCATATATATATGATACATATATACAATTATACATATTGACAATATGTAGATCTCTATACATTTAGTCTCTATATACACACACATATATTAATATAAATCAAAATTAATTTTTTTAAGAAAGTTAATTCAATAATAAATCAATAAACAAAATATTATAACAAGCACATGACCAATCCAATTGTAATAAACACATATACCTATAAAAATATCTAAATACAAATAGATAATTTGGATGTAAATCGACTTTTATTGATAAACTTGATAGCCAAACAATATAATAAATGAAAGTTTACTCTAAATGAAGTCTTTAAGTCCATGTTGAACAACGATTTCTCTTCTTAGAATATTTCCCAATCAGTCAGGTTGTTAATCCGGGATTTAAGACCTTCTACAACAAATTAGTATTTTTTTAATTTGAACTGGATTTGAGAATTTTTGAAATTTTTTTAGAAGATAGCTGCTTCAATTAAAATAAGGAAGAAGAAGAAGAAGAAAGTGGTGAATAAAAAAAATGAAAATTAACCTTAGATTAATGTTTTGAGATTAGTATTTATATGCATAGGATAAGAGAGCAAACTATGTAAGTTTCTCACTAGATCTTAGCCGCACACCTCCGAACCATAATCCTATGTTGCAGCCGCCTCCAACCTCTCTTAAACCAACTGTGATAACCCACCACTTGGAATCTTAGAGAATGACACTAATACATTCTCGGTATTCACGTGCCGTAAATCTGAGTGCCGAAGAAGCAGATTATCATGGAGTAAAAGAAAATAAAGATAAAAGACAAGATAATAATAGAATCTCACATCGTATTTAACAACTTTTAATTATACATATAGATAGTACATGCCATCACTATCAAAATGAGATATCAGAGTCATAGCAAGTACTAACCCAACTAGGATAGTTATAGCAGCTTACCTACAGGTGTTGTAGATACTAATACATAATACAGACACAACAGAAAGTGATAGATAACGTCATAAAAAGACCCAAAATTGCTCTACCAAAAATGCTCCATATAATCTAACTACTTGGCTACTAGGAAAAATAGGGCACCCAGAGTTTAAGGAAAAAGAAAATAAACTCCGGGTGTTATGAGACTGGTATGACAAACTCAAAATATGTGTTTTGAAAACAAATTTATCTCATAAGACTACGCCACACATAATTATGGAACGAGTTTTTACCTTATGACCAAAACATTTGCTATACAAAATATGAAAATATTATTTTTAATGACATTCTTTGAAAATATTTTTCAAATGAACTTATGAATCTTAGCTGAAATTGTTACATTGATTAAATTCCAGCGTACTAGCTACAAAGTAGGTTTGACAATCAAATCTGAAGGCACTTATTGGAGAATGGATTTCCATACAATGGTAGGTAAGGAGCTACCTTCCATACAGTAATGCTCTAAAGGGATGTACTGAGGATCAACAACTTTTGAAACCTCTGCACCTACAGACCTAACTTGGTGGCAGATAGAACCGAATATGACATCACCTCGATCGTAACCGATCTATCTGGGATCCTATAGCATACATAACATACTCGACATATATAGAGTAATCTAGAAGGGTGATGACCATATCCTTATGGGTGTGACCCACATAACCTCACAGTATGCCTTGTTTAAGCCATTTCCGGGTGATGAGGCCCGAGGTAACGATTACCTTTCACATAGCACATTCTACTTTGAATGTCGCACTGCCATTCCATGATCACACAGTTGATTTCTACAAACATATAACTCCTGAGCTCGTATGCCTCAGGAAATGGTGTTAAGCTAAGAGAAGTTACCTTCTCCGCCACCAAACAGATGACATGGTTATAGAGATCAATCAATATGATTAGAAATGCAACATTAGACATTTTTCCATACACGTTGTCTAGAAACACGACAAACCGAAGGAAATCTCTTACCACATCTGTAACGGTCCGTTTCTTCGACTCCCAGAAATCTACACTAATACATCCTGTATTCACGTGCCGATTTCTAGGGGTTGAAGAAATGGGTCCTTACAACATCCTGTCGGGGATCATCCTTAGGATTAGTAGCAACCAGCCCTTGCATCGAAGATCAAATGAAGATACTACTGCCATACATATATATATGGGAAATTTTCCCCGAGGGTCAGTGACAAGTAGCCCTTTATTCATTTATACCATCCATGTCTTCACTTTGAATAGGTAAATTGGTTCGAAGTGGTTTCCAGATAAGAATTTATAAATTTTGAACCTTTTATACTTGTCTCGTTTCCAACATTTTGACCTTATCTACCCCTCGCCTAGGAAAGAGGCCAGGTGAGCCAGGGAATCGGTTGCTTCTAAACATCTCCTTAGTTTAAGCATCTTACATCCAGATCTTACGAATAGAAAATTCCATTCCACCCATCGGCTTTTAGAGCTAAGATTAAATCACTAGATTTTAACAGCTTTTCTTTAAGTCATTTATTTTAACTCTTTTAAGTAAACTATAAAACCTCTAAATTATTATTAAAATACTTAATTATTCATTTGAAAACATTTACAAAAGATTTGGAAAAGAATTGTTAAGTTTAAATCCATATTTCAAAAGTAATAAAAAGTGCTGCAAAAAATGCCGCGAATAGTGCTTTTAATGCTTATTTGGTCAAAAAACTTTTATTATTTAGAACTCCATTTTTATAGCTCAACTCTCTATTAAAATATTTTAATAGATTTATCGAATTTATTTCGTAATTTTAAAGAATTAAAAATATCATTTATAAAGAATTTGTCGCTTCGGTTTCTGAACTACCAAACCACGACTATTTTGAAAACTTGTTTTGCTCATATTTCAAAATCTATTGAATGAAATATCAATTTTCTTTCTTCTTTGAAAACTATAATTATAAGAGCTCGGAAAATTCTAATTACAAAGAATTCCGACTCAGAATCCATCGTTTAAATAGAATTAACTTTCTACAGCGCGAAATCGTGAACTGCCGATACGCGATGCGCCTTTTTAACTCATTTTCTATTTCTTTTCAAACTTCATCAAAACACTTTTAAATGTTTATAAAAAGTTTCTAAATCCTTTTAAACCATTTTAAAGAGGTTTAACAATCTCATATATACCATTTCATTTATTAAAGGAAAGTGATTTCCTTTGTGATTTTCGGAGTGTATTAAACGTGACTTATTAATACAATAAACAACATATAATCAACATCCAAACTTGATGATCAAGCATAGTAGACAACCATAACAATCATATCACATCATCATATTATATATAAATATAAATATAGAGCTTCGTACCTTGGATTAAACGATTAATTTTATAAAATACTACAGCTTCGCTAGTTCGGATTTTTAGCTCACGATCACTTGCACTCTAGCTCCTAGGTGGATTGACCTTGCCTTGGAATGGGTGAAGGAGCTCACACCCTAGGCTTTGGAGGGTGAAATGTTTGGCTTTAATGGGAAATAGTGATGGTCGTGGGTAATTGGAAGGAAAAGGAGGAGTTTTAATTGAGTTTTGAGGTGTTTCACACTATACTTATATAATTTAATTTTCTATTGAAAAATATTTTGCCATAGTTTCTTTTAGACTTGAGGCCATTAAAGAGGATGATAAAAGCTTAGAAAATGAAGAGGAAAGCATATGAAAATGAAGAGGAGAAGCGGTGGTATTTATATGGAAAGAAGAGAAGAAAATATCTAAGATATTATATGTAATACATCACCACCTTCATCACCTCCATGCGCATCTCCCATCACCATGTTCGTCCGAACCAAGCCCCCTTCATGTGCTTGGCCATGTGTACTTATGAGTGTAAGTGTTGAATTTGGGATGCTTAAGGGTTAAGGAAAAGAGACATCTTAATATTTTTGGTTATTTTATATAAAAATGTATATGTATATATGTGTATATCCATGTGCATGTGAATGTTTTCATGTATATGTACATGTATATGCATATGTATGTCACATATAATCCACAATGTTGCACAGCTTCTACATGTTAAATCATTACGAATTCTGGTTTCTATTTTTGGTCATATTTTCCCCTCTTAGTTAATATACATATATTTGTAAACAAAATTTGATAATAATATTTCTATTATTATATGATAATTAAAAGGGCTCATTTAATAATTAAAATAATTATTAAATCATTTAAACTTAATTTAAATTCAAAAATCAATTATTCAAAAATCGCGACATTATTAACGATGTCATATATAGTTTTAAATTTCCAAAATAAAATAAATTATTTTATTACATATTCTCACTCATTTATCTATATATTTCCGTAGATGAGATACGTGAAAGACATTATGCACACCAGACAACTTTTTGGGAAATTCCATACGATAAGTGTTCAACGATGAATTTTCTATGAGTTAGAAAATCGCCGAAAAATTTAAATTAAAAATTTACCGCAAGTGCACGGCGTACAATTCTAGTACGTGGCGAGTACCGATCGATCCACAGGGAATTGTTGATTTTAAATCTCTATTCAATCAAATTAACCAAGATTTGAGATGTTTAAGCTAACTACTAAAAATTGCAAAAATTAACAACTACAAAGGTGAATGCAAAATATGAGAATAAATGACAATTTAAAGATAATTCCACTCTCTAGATCATATAGTTCAACAAAACATGAAATTATGATCTCTCTTTTTTGGTCATAAGTGAATTTAAATGATGTGTTTATTATAAGTAGGCATATTTGTGCTATTAGTTAGCTCAACATAAGCCATCAAACTATAACACAACCTTTAAACCACTTTAATTCTCATAAAATATGACAATAAAGCTGAAAGCAAAATCTATTTTAAGTATGGTCTATTAACTATTAATTAGAAATATAGACCATCAAATTTTAATTTCAACATTCACTTCATTACCCTCATCATATGTAAATAAAGAGGTAATTATTATTTGTGATTGTTTAAGCATAGCCTATTTGTTATGAACAATATAGACTATCAAATTCAACATGAAACAATAAATCATATCAACATTCATTTAAGCACAAAAGAGAGCAATAAGTATCAAAATGTTGAAGTTATATGATTAGAGGCTTCATTACCCCTAAATTGAAGGGATTAGCCTCTAATTTGTGTTATCATATCAACATAAGTAGCATGCAACATGAAACAAAAAGAAGAGGAAAAAGAGCTAAATGAACAAGAAATAAAACTAATCTACTTGCATTAAAATCAAACTACACTACTTGCATGAAAGGAAGTAAATAAGAAAAGAAAAGAGCAATGTATTAAAGTGGCATAAAAAATAAATTACATGAAAGAAATGGCTAAACAGTCATGAAAAGAAAAGAGAAGCTTTCTTTTATTTCTAAGTGTGGTGGCTAAGTAATCATTAGCATAATATAATCATCCATTAAGTGTGCAGGAAGATTTAATGGCCTTTTAGCATGTGCATTAGCTCCTAAGTGTACATTAAGGTAGGTGGGTAAGTGGGGTCCTCCATGATCATCACTTTGAATTATTTCCATCTCCATTCCTTTGTATCTTTTTTGTGCATGCATATATCTTCATGAAACCACTTTTATATGAAGCCAAATTCCTATAAAATAATATAGAAATTTCCAATTAAATTTTCTCAAAATAATATATGCACAAAAAATGACCATTTTGTCCTTGGATGAAGATGAAAATGTGATGATTTGAAATAATTTGAATTTTTGTTTAAACAAGTTAAAATACCCAATATGATCATTTATTTAATTTAAATAGATTAAATATGGTGGTAAAAATATGCACATTTACGTGCACATCAAATACCCCTACACTTATCTTTTTATTCGTCCTCGAATAAACTAAAAAATAAGATAAATCCATTTTCGTAGGGAGCACGATTGCATTGAGCGTATGCAACAAGCCGTTAAACCTCTGGGTGTCCCCAGTAGGACGAGTGTTGTCTCGTGAGAGTTTTTGGCGGATACTACCCATAAAATCCGAATGCAGGATGAAAATATTTACAAAATGAAAGATTTATTTACAAAGAGATGAATGTGAGTTTTTGAAAATATTCACAAATGAAAGATTTGCTTTTAAATAGACACAAATAAGTTAAATATAAGTTTTGATTATTATCGAGAAATTTAATACCTTTTACTTGTCAAAATTTCCAATAAAAACGATGTTACCGTAACAAATGGGCTATAGTTTAACTCGTTGTTTCGATCGATAATACAGTTTAACTATGAAATAGATCCTTAGTCGATTATTAAAGTTTATCAAAGTGGTATTTTCGTTTCTTTTCAATAACAAGTCAAATCAAATAAGTTAAAATAGTGCTTGGATTACATTTGCTTACTCTCTGCATTTTTTCTTTTGAAAATTTTATTGATATTAACAATATTTACATATGCCTAACTCAGATAAACTGAGGCCGGATATATTACCCATGCGCTACCTTGCGGACTTATGTTTGGGGAATACAGAGCGTGGCCAGTGAACACACAAGTGTGAACACTTATCGACTGTAGGCATTATTAATAAAAGAATTTTTTATATACATACACCTAACTCAGATAAACTGAGGCCAGATATACCGATCATGCACTGCCTTCCGGGCTTACGTGAGAAGGGTACAGAGCATGGTGAGTGAACACACGAGTGTAAACACATGACTCTAGGTGTTTATTAAAAACTATACATATATATAGGAAATATTTTTTTGTTTTTTTTGTATTTTAGAAGAGAGAGTTTTGCAAAATCATCTTAGCACCATTTAACTTAGAAGACACAAAAATGTTATATCCTTTAGTTTAAATCCACCACTTTTTAAAACAAAGATTTTCAGTTAGGTTATATTTCATAATTAACACATATGAACCTTCCTATATACTAGTTAAACCATCGTTATTTGTAATCAAACTTCATTTTTATTTTTGTTGAGACAAATAAATTTTCCAAAAATTTCAATTTAATTAACCAAAACAATATATTTATCCTATAGTGTTTCTTTAAAAATAGATCAAAAATGCTTAATTAATTTTTTTATGAGATTTTTTAAATTTTGGAAAGAAAATGTAAAAATAAACAAGAAAAATTAAAAATGAAGATGAGACTAACCTCCACACTTGATTTTGACTGTGTCCCCGCAGTAAACCTAAGTGAAAGGAGAAAAATAAAAAGATGACGTATATTTACATGAAAACGAAAAGATTATTATTTACAAGAGTTCAGAAAGTATATCATCAAAAAGTAAATGAAACGGTGTTCCAAAGACCGATTCATTTGTCTCGTCAAGTATGCAAGACACAGCTTAAGCTCAGAAAACCAAATCGTAAAAGATTTCGAAGTTGAATGTGGATTTGGAAAAATGAATGTCGTTTTATTATAAATCATACGAGTTGTTTCCTTTTCGATGATTTTCGAGGTTGATAAAACGATTGATTTAAGTTCAAGTTTATTTTTACCAAATTGAAAGTTAAGCTCATCATCAACAAATTTTTCAAAATTATTGATTTCAAAATTGAAATGGTGATTCAAATCTTTCCCTTCAGAATTTAACAACTCATTTTCGAAAAGTCCAAAGAAATCATGTTCGTTGAATTCGTCTTCCTTTATAGAATTATCAACAACTTTATTACTTGTGTCAAGTTCAAAATCCAAAATTGTTGTGTTCACAATTTCAAAATCGGGAAAAGGAAGATTGAATCTTAAATCGAGTTTCTCACCCTCAAAAGAATTGAAATCTAACTCAATTACCATGTTTTCAACAACTTCATTAAGATCATCATTTTCAGTTTCAAAAGTTGTTGTTTGAAAATCGTCTATTTGGGTAAAAGATGGATTATCATTTGACTCGTCACATGTTGGGATTTGATTTTGTTTATCACCTTGTTTCATATATGTTTCGAACAACAAATCCGTATGTTCATCGTAAATTCTGTCCATTTGCTCAACAAAATCCAATTTATAGTTATTAACATGAGGACTTTCACTTTGAAATTGTTGAGAACAAAGATTTTCAATCGTAACGTGGTTAAGATTATTCTCATTGCCAAATTCGTTTGAAAAGTTTTTTCCATTTTCATTTTGAGTTTGAAATTCATTTTGGAGTTCGAAATTGAATTGGCATGGGTTATCATCGAAATCGTTTGAATTTTGAATTGAATTCAAATTTTTAAATCCTTGACTCGAGTTATTACACAAATATGAATTACACAAATCATTTATAGTTTGATTTTGTTGTGTAGAGAGTTCAAGTAAAGATGAAATGCTATTTTCAAGAGTCGAGGGTTGGTCATCGTTTTGAAAACTTTGTTGTTCAAAATTCAAATTGTTTATATAATGGTTGTCGTTAAAATATCCATACGAATTTGGAGTGAAATCATATGGATTATATTAATTTTCAAAACTATTTAAAATTCAAGTGAGTAAGGAAAAGGAAACTTGGACATTTTCAAGAATATTTTTTTTGGTTTTTTTTATAAAGGAAAAATATTTACAAATGAAAATTATTTTTCAAAATGGAAAATTAATTTTTTTTTTGTATTTTGGTTTTCCAATTTTTTTGTTTTTGAAAAGATTTTATAAATATATTTTTTTGGATTTTTTGTTTTTCTAAATTTGTTTTTGGATTTTTGAAATTTCAAAGGAAAAGGATTTAAAAATTTCAAAGAAAAAGAAAAGGAATATTTACAATTTCTTTAGTTCTGGATTTTTGAAGTTTTTTTTTAAATATGCATGAACTAATGCAACTAAATGAATGCAAGGGTCTAATTAAAAATTATTTATCCTAAGTTAACCCAAAATTGTATAATCACACTTATTGTCCTAAATCAATAAGATACTTCTCAGCCAGGTAACAGACAGGATTTATCGGTGCACCACGAATCACCGTAGCAATGCAGCCGAAGGTTTAAGTACCTTTAGAGAAACAATTTAGTATAATATTTAAAAATCATCGTAATAGTTATAACTGATTATTGCTCTGCCGTAGCCTAGACACCGAGAAATTAAATTGTTGAAAGAGGATAACTTGTCAATATACAATTAAGCGTTATCGATGTCTAACCGTTATTAAAAAAAATGAAATGCAATACTGAAATTAAACGTGTATTAACAATGCAACTACAAATGAAAATTTTTGTATTTGAATTTTTTTTAAATGCAAGCAAACAACAATGCAACACAAATAAAAACAAGAGATAGAGGCACGATACCAGAGATGCAGAATTATTAGCATTTTTTTTAATAAGCAAGCAAGTGATTTTTTTTGCAAGCAAAGCTAAGTAAGCATTTTTTTCTTGATTTCTTGCAATTTGCAATCTAAAAACAAAAATATTTTAACAAGAATTATATATATATATAAATAAGCAACATCAAGGAAGAACTAAAACAAAACAAAATAAAACAAATAAAATAAAAAGATACTTGTTATTTGAAAACAAAAGAAAACATGTTATTATTATTTTTCTTTTTTTTTTAAATTTTGAAGAAAAAGATAGAGATCACTTTAACACATAAAAAAAATCATTTTTTTAATCACACGGCCCGACCCAACTCTCCGAAAACTTAACTAAACTACGTTATTCCTTTTTTTTAAACAACAAGAACGTTATGCTGCAACCCAATTCTCCATATAAAATACCCACCCAAATTATCGTTTCACAAAATTGACTAAATCGAATTCGACTTTCTTTCAAAGGTCGACGTTTTTGAATTTGTGGTTGATGGCGATAGGGGATTCTGGTGCTTGCGATGCTGTTTCGGTGGTGGTTTTGGGTTGGCGATTTAGGGATTGGGAAGTTCGAGTTGCAAAGAGGTTGGCGATGATCGTGATTGGCTGAAGTCAGTTTGCAGTAGTGGGAGGAAGTGGCGATTGCAGCAACGGTTTCAAGCAAATTGGGGTTGCTCGATTGTTGAATTTGGGTTGCGGTTGTTTGACGACTCTGAGTGTGGCACCGTGGTGATATAGCAATTTTGAGTTGCAGTAGCCTTTCAGGAGGAGGTGGTTCGGCGATGGGTAATTGTGGGAAGCGAATGGTAATGCTGAAGGAAGGTCAGTGGTAGTGTGGTTTTTTTTGATATGGTGGCTGTTGAGGTGGTTCAGTGGTAGGAAGAGGAAGGCAAGTTAGGTCAGTGCACTATAGAGGAGGAAGTGGGTGAAGTTGCTTGTTTGGATGGAAAGAGCACAGCGGAGGTAGCAGTAGGGAGTGCGTTTCGGTTCATGGTTGTGATGTAGGCTTCGGGTGAAGTGGCGGTGGCTTCTTTACTGGTTGCTAAAGGATTGGAGCAGTGCACTGGTGTGTAGGTGCATCAGTAGTGGATGTTAATGAAGTTGATAAGCAGGTCCGTCGAAGAGGTTGAATTGGAGGAGTTGTAGCATGACAGTTGTATGGTACAAGGCAGGCTACCACTGTTTGGTGTGTATGCAGTGCAACAGTGGAATGGGTTGGTTATTGCAATTGAGGGAGTAGATGTATTTGATGTCAGTGGAAGGAATATGTAGATAGTGATAGGGTAGTGAAGAAGTGTTGAAATTGCAACAGTGTGCAGGGGTTTAAGTGATTGTGTGCACTGATGGTTGATATGTGAAATGAAGTGGTCGGGTGGCAAAGTGGTGATGAGGTGACTGGGTTAGTGGTGTTTGAGATGTATTGTGGTATGTACTGCAGTGGAGGTTTGTTTTGCATGCAGAGGGATTGTGATGTTGAATATGGAAGTGGCAAGTAATGGTTGAAGAAGTGTCTGATCAGAGGGATAGTGTTCTGTTGTTTGTATGGTGTCGTTTGTTGAAGTAATGTGTTTGATCAAAAGGGTAGTGTCTGTTTGTCCGATCAGTGGCAAGTAATGTAGTGTATGATTGTCTGATCAGAGGGGTAGTGTCTGATCAGAGGGGTTTGTGAGGCTGTTGTTTGTTGAAGTAATGTGGAAATCCAAACTTGTGGCAGTTGTTCGGTGGAATGATCAGCAGCAGTTGTCATGGTATGAGAAAGTGGTATATGAAGTGGTGAATTAGTAGGTGTATTTGTGAAGTGGATGTAGGGGAGTTGTTTAGTTGAGTGATGGCTATTGTCGTATGTATGGCACTGGGTGGTTGTCAGAGGATAAGAAATTGGTGTGGACGAGATGTCAGTGGTAGGAGATGGAAACGGTGATGTAGGTGGCTAGACTTAGCCTCTGGATTCCATCAGATGAAGGTTGAGGAGGAGAGTATTAAATACACTGCATTCAATACAAGGTATGGGCTATATGAATTTTTAGTAATGCCTTTTGGATTGACAAATGCACCATCCTATTTTGTAGATTTAATGAATAGGACATTTAGAGATTTTCTAGATAAATTTGTAGTTGTCTTTATTGATGATATACTGGTATATTCAAAATCAGAAGAGGAACATGCAAATCACTTGCATTTGGTTTTGTCAAGACTAAGAGCACACAATTTAAAGGCAAAATTTACTAAGTGCACATTTTGGCAAAATGAAGTTAAATTTTTGGGACACATTATATCTCAACAAGGGATTAGTGTAGACCAAAACAAGGTCATGGCAGTGCAATCATGGAGCAGGCCCAAATCAGTGACTGAGGTGAGGTCATTTTTAGGAATGGCAGGTTACTATAAAAGGTTCATAAAAGACTTTGCAAGGATAGCCATTCCACTGACCAAGTTAACCAGAAAAGAGCAACCATATGTGTGGACAGAAAAGTGTGAACAAGCTTTTGAATCATTAAAGAAAGCATTGATGGAAGCTCCAGTCTTTCAAGTCCTAGAGGGAAATGAAGGATTAGTGGTTTACACAGATGCTAGTGGGTCTGGGTTAGGGGCAGTACTCATGCAACATGGTAGAGTCATAGCATATGCATCAAGGCAACTCAAGCCAAATGAAACCAGGTATGCCACACATGACTTGGAGCTTGCTGCTGTAGTGTATGCATTAAAGCTATGGAGACATTACTTATTAGGTACTAAATTTGAATTGTTTACAGACCATAAATCACTTAAGTATTTGTTTTCCCAAAAAGACTTGAACATGAGGCAACATAGGTGGGTAGAATTTCTAGCTGCCTATGATCTTGATATATTATATACTCCTGGAAAAGCTAACAAAGTAGCAGATGCATTGAGTAGGCATCAAGCAAGATTGGCAAGCCTAATGATGATTGAATTCAAGGATTTAACAATCCTCAGTGAAGTAGACATAAGAGAAGAGATTGGTGCATCAGACAATGCACACGGTGACATGATTGAATGTGGAAGATTAAGTCTTATCTCCTTGAGATCAACTCTGGTTGATAAAATAGGAAGAATGCAGAGTCAAGATGCTAATTTGAAAGAAAAGAAGAACATGATATCACAAGGTATATTAGTGGAAAATTATGAAGTTGATGATAAAGGCTACTTAAGGAAGAAAGGGAAGCTCCGTATACCCAATGTGGAAGAACTGAAGCAAGAGGTTATGGATGAGCATCATAAAACAAAATACACTATACATCCAGGTGGTACCAAAATGTACCATGATCTTAAAAGAAATTATTGGTGGCCAGGTATGAAAGGGGCAGTGGCAAGATATGTGACAAAGTGCTTAACATGTCAACAAGTCAAGGCAGATTATCAAAGACCCTCAGGCCTACTGCAACCACTAGAAGTACCTACCTGGAAATGGGAAAGTATTTCAATGGATTTTGTGGATGGTTTGCCAAGAACAAGAAGAGGTAATGATAGTATATGGGTTGTGGTTGATAGGCTCACAAAAACAGCACACTTTATCCCAGTGAACTCAAATAGAAATGCTCATAAATTAGCTCAATTATTTGTGAAGGAGATAGTGAGATTACATGGCATCCCCAAGACTATCATTAGACACCTTGTTTACCTCAAGGTTCTGGGGTAGCTTTCAAGAAGCCATGGGGACAGAATTAAGCTTAAGCACAGCCTACCACCCACAAAAAGATGGGCAAACTGAGATTGTTAACAAGATTTTAGAGGATTTACTTAGAGCATGTATAATTGACTTTGGAGGCAGCTGGGAAGATCATCTCTACTTAGCTGAATTTGCTTATAACAATAGTTACCAGTCCACTATAGGTATGGCTCCATTTGAGGCCTTATATGGGAAGCCTTGTCTATCTCCTGCATGTTGGATGGAGGCAGGTGAAAGAGTATTGCTTGGACCAGAACATGTGAAGGAAACTTCTACAAGAATTGAATTAGTGAGGCAGAGAATGAGAGCAGCACAAGAAAGACAAAAAGCATATGCAGATAAAGGGAGAAGGCCAGTGGAGTTTGAGGTAGGAAATTATGTATTTCTCAAGGTTTCACCAATGAGAAAAATACTGAGATTTGGCAAGGCAGGAAAATTATCACCAAGGTATATAGGACCATATGAAATTATTCAAAGAATAGGGACTTTGGCTTATAAGCTAAAATTGCCAGAGGAATTAAGTAGTATACATGATGTATTTCATGTATCTCAATTGAGAAAATGGGTGCATGATAAGGAGACTATTCTTGAATCTCCTACACATGTTGAAATTCAAGAAAATTTGATTTATAAGAAAGAACCAGTGGGCATTGTGGCTAGAGAAGAAAAGAAATTGAGAAATAAAATAATTAAGTTAGTTAAAATCCAGTGGAGCTTAGATGAGAATGATTGTACATGGGAGGCTGAAGATAGCATGAAGGACAAATATCCTAATCTATTTTCTGCTTAAAGGTATGCCTAAAAATTATGATAAATTTAAATAGCATTTATGTGTATTATAATGGTTTTGAATGCATAAGTTTCTGAAATCTCCGAGATGAAGTCATACTATAAAAACAATTGTGGGACACAATTCCTTTTAGGAGGAGAGTATGTGAAGACCCAAATTATTGAGATAAAAATAATTTTGAAAAAAAATGGATATCAGTTAATAGAAATATTTAAAGGATAAACAGTTTGAAAATAAATATCAAGGATGAGTGAAAATAAATAAGTAAGTGGATAATTGTTTTCCAATAAATAAACATGAAAAGGAGATAACTAAGTATGAATGAATTTTAAAATTCACATATCTTATATATACTGTATATAAGTAGTCAGGGGTTTAAAGTGATAAAATAAATTCTATGATAATTAAAATATAAGAAACCAGTTTAGTATTGATTGTGCATAAATACATTTTTTATAAATCAAGATAAAATAAATGGGCCGAAATATTAGCAAGGAATCAATATATGTGTGAACATTATAGGTTTAAGAAAATATATAACGAAGAGAAGCCACATGAAAATAGTGTGAATCATGCAAATAGCATGTACACAGAAAAACAGTAAAGCAACTGCTTTTACCTGAAATGGAAATCAAAAAGAAAATGGCATAATTAGCCATAAACATGCATACAAACTTCTCTTATTTTTGTGAGGATAAAATGGGTTTTTCCTCCATTAAAAACCCTAGTTAAATGATTTAAATCAAGGGGGAAGCAGTAGTTTTCTATGAGGGAAAAATAGAAACATATTTTCAAAAAAAATAGAAGGGAAGAACTCACACTGTCTTCAAGCTTAAGCATTCTCGGGGAAGAGAAGAGGAAGGTGAGTGATTAATCACCCATGAGATTTAAGGCATTAAGACCCAAGTTAAGGGCAACCAAATTATTTTATATAAAATCATATTATGTTTTTCTGTTTGATTTCTATTCTCTGAATGAATATATGTTGATCATGGAGGGTATTTTGGTTGAACCTTTGATTGAGATTTTAATCTGTTTTGATTTGTTATGGTTGTTTTAATTTTTGCTTTGAAATATAAATAATCTAACATATACCCTAATCACAGAAATGGATTTTATAATCCAGGTTTTATAAGAAAATGAGCTAATTATTTACTGAGAAATAGGGTATCAAAGAAAAATGAAGTAGGCAGTGTGAACAATGAGGTTCATGCTTATGTCTAGTTCATTTAAAAATTGATATGAACAAAGCAATATTATATATATGAGCTGTTTTGTTCAGATCACAAGCCAATATGTTTTTATGGGTTTTTCTCAAAAACCATATCCTATGTTCACAGTAAAATAAACATAGTATTTCATATGATCTCATCATATTTATGCAGGCAATAGGAAAATTTCTAGAAATAAATATATAAGAAGGCTTTAGAGAAATATGTTTAAGCAAAAATAATTTTGAAATGAGATGTGCAATTTTGCATGAATGTTTGGTATGTCTGGATGTAATCTTTGAGTGAGTTTAATAATCTTTGACTTATGTAATAAAGGAAAGAACATAAGCATTCCTGAAAATTAAAAAGAGAAATTCCTCAGAAAATAAATAAGCATGGTCTCTAAATTATAAAATAATTTAGGAGTAGTGCCTTGATCTACTCATTATCAGGTGGGTGATGGGTATGTGCATGACTTGCTTAAGTCCTGTAGGCCTCTATGTAAAGGGTTAACAGAATTGAGCCCCTTTGCAATGCACACTTTGTGTTTAATGGCAAGAGTTCAGACCAAATAAAATATAAATGAGATTGAGAAATTGAGCTATGGAACTTAGGGAGTTAATCCATAGGAGCATGTGCATGTATGACTGAATGAAGTGAATGGATGAATGCTTGGGTGCATGTTTGTTAGATAAGCTTACATATATACATATACTCAGATTTTAATATGAATTTCAATAGCATCACACATATCAGCTCTCTGCACAGTCATAGGAATTTACAAGTTATTTTAATCCTTGATTTCACTCACACTAGAATTTATTTCTGACCCTATTTGTTGCCTTTGCAATATTTGGGGTGTCTCATTTTTATTGAGGCAGCTCAAAACATTGCTGTAGGGAAAGATGCATGAGTAGCTTGCTTGCATGGATATTTGAAGAGCTGGTTGAACTTAAAATGTTTAAGAAAAGTAGCAGTATTATTGTAATAAATAAGTTAGGCAAACTCTTTTAGATCTTATGTATTTCTAAGAATTGATGCTTGCTTTGTTCACTTGAAAAGGATATGTAAAAACTTAAGTATTATATGTGTGTTTATGAGTTACTGATTTAAGCAACTGATTTTGATGTCCTCTGGTGGATTATGAAGAAGGAAATTATGCCATGTAATCTGATATGTGGACATACTTTCTTTGGCAATGTTTGATTAATTTCAATTATAAAGTTGAAGATGTTTTTGAAAAATCATGTAATAGAATTGTTGGGTGTATGGGCTGAACCTGGTCTTGGATAACCAGTAAAGCTTGACCATGTTTATAATTAATATAAGACCATGAAAAAGCTTGAAGTCTTAGCCTGCAAATCTTACTTGAACACCTGATTTCCAATGGAAATTAATATTGCATTGTGTAGTAAAATGAGGTGCATGCTAAATACTTGTAATCTTCACTGCCACCATATTGAACTGAGCCCTGTTGTCTACCTATTTGATTCAAGTCTGGTTGCATTTTGGTCTTAGACAAGTCAATTGTAGTATGCATTGTCATGTAGGTATTAAGCATGTCCATTATTCCACTGTTTATTGATCACAGTCATTTGTTCTACTACTTGGAGATTCATCAATTGTCTTCACCATATGTTCATCTGAAAGTTTTGCATTGATCTGATTTTTGACATTGCCTTGATCATATTGTCTCCATGTATATGCTAAGCCTTCATTTAGTATGTGTGTTTGTGTTTGCACTTTGCTCAAATGTATTGTTTTCCTCTGCTTGGCCTTCAATCTAGTTTATCACCTTATTATACATATGATCATTATATACTTAATAAACAAGAATAGGAGTATTTTACCTGACATAAAATTGTTTGTGTTTGAAATAAGAATCCCGGGCTAAACTAATATGCATGAGTTGTTTTAACACCTTTTATTATTTAAAAAAAACCACAAGTATTAAATGCCTAAATCCCAAAGATTAAATGCATGGGTTGTAAATCCAGAAATAAATTAATCTGGGCTATAGAACAAGCTGGGAAATAAAACAAGAAAATAATAAGGGGAAATATTTGAATTAAATATTAAACAAGTTCGAGTTAAAAAAAAGAAGATTAAAAAAAAGTAGAAATGGCTATGTGACATACAATCTCTCAAATGTGAGAAATATTGTGTGATTGAATTTCTTTGCTATTTTAATTACTCTGATATGCAAAGAAACATTTATATATCTTCATATATATAAATGACATGATTTGATTTATATACTAATATTTTTATATTGGTAAAATTCTGGATTTTGAGAGAATTAATTAGAAGAAGTGGTCCTTTGTTTTATAAAAAAAACTCAACTAAAAATTACTAAAATAGTGGTTAAGAGAAGTGGGTCACTTCAAAATGCGATGCCCCCAAATTAAATAGGGTACAAATAGTAACCCTAAAAATAAGAATTATATATACCTTGTAGAGCTGCTTTTCCTTGGTCCCTTGGTGGGTTACTGGTAATAAGGACAGCTTCAATAGCATAAGCATGTCTGCTTGGTCCTTCCTTTGCCATCTTGGGACACTGATTCTTGTGATGCCCTTCCTCATGGCAGTTAAAGCACTTTCCTTTAAAAGCTTCCTTCATCAAACTCACCCTACAATATTTACCTTCATGACCCCTCCTTTGGCATCTCTTACACACCTTTATTTCCTTCTTAAACTTCCCCTTCGACTTTTTGTTGGCCCAAAAACTCCATTTCTTAGACCCTCCTTACTTTAGGGTCTGTGCAGACTTCTCTTTCTCTCTCTTATCTTCCTCATTGGCCACGTGCATCATTGTCGTTTCTACCAACGTCTCATACGTATCCCCAATAGGTACTTGGGTCAACAACATTTCTCTTAGTGGGGAATTTAAGCCCTTCGCAAACTTCATGGCCCTTTTTCATAGGTGTGTATACCAGGCTCATCCCGAATTTAGGCAATTCTGTAAACTTAGCTATGTACTCCTTAAGGGTAGAATCTCCTTGTCTTAGCTAAATGAACTTTTCCAATTACAAGCTAACCTCTACTCTAAACATGAATCTCATCTCGAATCGGTCCTTGAATTCATCCCAAGAGAATATCATGCCCGGATGTTCATCCGTCATAAAGTTCCACCAATTTAAAGCTTCTTCCTTGAGGTGCCAAGCCGCTATTCTTCTTCTTAACTGATCATTGCAACAAATCTCTCTAAATATCTTCTCACAGTTACCAATCCATGCTTTAGCTTTCGAATATCCTTCAGTTCCAGAGTATGTCTTCCCTTCCATATTGGGAAAGTCCTTACATAGCTTAGGAAAGTCAGGACGTGGTGCCGCATCAATGGCCGAGGCATTGGGTGCTACTGGTGCAGCTGGGGGAATAGGAATCTGCCCGACAGTCCTAAGATATTGTTTAAACTATTTGGAAATTTCACGAATGGGTGGTCTTCTATGGGTAAGGTTCCCTTGTTCGGAATAAGATTGATTATCGACCATATCAACTTTCTGTAGGTTAAACCTTTAGTGACGATTTCTAAAGATAGCATTTACGTGCTGAAAGAAAAAGAAAAGTTTGCCTAGTGTGTGCACGTATGTTCAAGAAGAGGGGGTATAGGTATATATATAGTAAGAATTCTTTTAAAAACTCTTTTGAAAAACCTTTTTCAAAATAACAAATACATCTCTCATACGTATAGTTTTTCCCCGTTGATCGGGTAGCCTAGAGCTCTGATACTAAATGTAACAATCTACCCCAGAACGGGCCTAAATTTCGACCTAGAAAAGGCCCTTCGAAATTTAGATCCCTTCTAAGGTAAGTTGTTGGGGGTAAAAAGAAATAACATTGTAGAGCCATATTTAAACTTTCAGATTGACAGTGGATGGAACAAAATATAATAGTAAAGTGTAACAATTTATTTCAAAACCATAAAAATGTCATAAAACCAAATCCCTAAAAAACCGTAATATAATATCCATAGGTACACATAAAAGCAAATAATAATAAATACTGCTGCCTGCCAAGCTTCTTCACCTTTAAGCATCGTCACCACCATCACTCCATCCTTAATTTGTGTTATAATTTGGAGGGATTCGGAACAACAAGTGTGGTGAATAAAAACCTTGAGTCTTACCTTTTCAGTACTTGGGCAGTATATTTCAAAATAAGAATATGTCTAAGAACATAAAATCATTAAATTCTTGTAATACTTCTTTATAAGGAAAGAAGGTGGGTCCAACCACTTAATACCTTCCATTCTAGAATTATATCCCATATCCCAATCATATGTCATAAATAGCTAATAATATAAGAGACAGTACCCAAGTCACTTAATACTTCCTAGTGGAAAATAGGCAGACCCTGTCATTTAAGGCCTAATTCCAAAAGCATGCTCCTCAATGGTACTATCTAACTGACATCATATGGAATCTCACAGGCCACTTAATACTTCCAAGTGAAAAATAGGCAGACCCCGTCATTTAAGACCTAATTCCAAAAGTGGACCCCTATAGAGATACCACCTAGCGCAACCCCTTGGCCATTTAATAGTTCATCTGGGGAAAAGGCGGGTCCAACCACTTAATACCTCAAACCTCAAAGCAGGCCCTTCGTCTTATGGCCCACACCCATAATGAGGTCTCACGTTAGTCCACTATTCGTAGGAACTGGTAGCCAGATTAGTTGGGCAGCTTTCCCCTATAGAATTTGGAACTAACCTCGCATCCTTATAGATATTTACCATAAGGATATATCACTTCAAAAAAAGTGTACACAACTGTTGGTAGCCTCAAAGTGAAGGGTAGACTTTCGTCATGTAACTCTATTGACCTCGCATCTATATGACTTGGCCACGAATCAATTACTCTGCGCGCGCACACACACACACACTCATCGTTTCATAAATAAGGCCTTATAAGTAATCTTCGTTATTACGCCTTAAAATAATAAATTGGCTATATAAGAGTTTACTCTATTTTCACCCCAAAATTATTTACCTTCTTAATAGGGGAAAATAAATGTAAATAAGTGCCTAATTATCTATGCCATGTACGCAATAGTTATATGTTAATTACGTAAATAGAAATAAATAAATATTCACGCTTAATAAGTTCTATACGCATGGATTTTACGCCCTAAACTAGCGCTAAATGTCAATTCTCTAAACAATTATTATTACAAGTCCTTTTCCTTCAATTTCCCAAGGTTTTATGGAATTCAAATATCCAAAACAGGGAATAAATATTCATAATCAAAACCCTAATAACAAATTTGTAAATAAAATAAAATTCAATTTATTTCACCAATTCAATGGAATATCTTAAGTAATAAGAATTGCAATCTAAACCTCATATTCTATTCAGCTTCTCTTTTATTAAAAAAAGATAAGAATAAGTGGTGTAAACTACGAATAGAATTCATAATCTAAACCTATATTTTATTGAAGGATCACAATATAAACCAAAGAAGAAGGAGAAGTGGAATAGATTATGAAATTATCATAAATTGCATAACAAAACAAATTCCATCAAATTAATGTAATTAATTGGGAATCTCGGCATACGATTGACATATCGAATTGAAAAGGAAACTTGGGGGATTTTATCTATCATATTTTCGAAGTCCCAAAATCTCTAAAGTATATTCGAATCCAAAAGAAATACACTAAACAATTGCCAAAAAGAAATACTAAGGTTTCCATTCACAGATTAGCCATAGCTTTACTCAAATGGATATGCAGCCTCTCTTCCAGAATCTCTCTTTTTTGATATACATACACACACAATAGCGAAGGGATGTATATATTCATTAAATTCAGAATAATTAGAGAAGAATACGATAAGAATAGATTAGAGGAAGAAGAAAAATATAGGATAGGTTGAATTCTTACTTGAATTCTCTATGGAGTTTCTGAATCTTATTAGAAAGATAGTAATGGCAGAGTTTCGTCGTATTCCCCAAAACAATATGACTAAAAGTGGAGAGGATAGGGTCCTATTTATAGAAGTTGAAATGCACCAGAATCGTAGGATGGAAGTAGGTAGGAAATGAGTAAATTAGAAGCACACAACTGAATAGAACAAAGCATAAAACCCTAGCCGCCATTGACAACTTTCGTTGCCAAGCGGTCGACTGCCCTTGGGCGACCGGTCGATCGCTACGGTCAATCGGTTGACCTATTTTGGTCGACCGATATATTATTTAAGGGCGTTTATTTTTCTTTCTGGTGTCGAGTTATTTTATTTCCTAATTAACGTTAAGCCTTACTTAGCCCCCATGCCAAATTTTGAAATGTAAATCCTAAATTTGATTTCTCATTTGAATTTGAATTTAAACTAAATTAATTTAAATCTGAAAACTTCAAATGCTCATACATCTTTGTTTGAGCTCCGTTTTTAGCTTATTGTATGTGGAAACAGATCTGAATTTCACCACGAATGCAACGGAATAACTTTAGTGGTCAAATTCCAACTTTTATAAAATTCCCATATCCGACCCATATCATATTTAATTTAATTTACTTTATTTATTTATAGTTCATTTTACGGGGTGTTATATTGGATGACTTTGATTTGAATTTTAAGTTATATAATATTATCACTATATCATTATTATTGTGATTTGCAACATCTATATTTGTTCAAAATGTTTAATAAGATAAATCATTATAAAATTAAATAACATTTACTTAAAGGAAATTTAATAATAAAATAATTATGTATGTATAGTGATATATTTTTTATAACTAATATATGAATGATAACAACTAACTAATTTTAATATAAATTTGAATAGTAAATTTAAATTCAATATTTTTTTTGGCATAACCAGCGGGGTTGAATGGGCTCCTACCATTTTATTAAAAAATAAATAGCTTACAAGGAAAGATGGCATACCATCAGTAGATACAAGAACATAACAAAATAGACATAAGAGAAGAAACTAAGGTCTAAAGATATTGGAAATAGAAAGGAACATTATATGTTTAGTAGTGAAACAACCACCAAACACTCTATTGTTCCTCTCCATCAAAATAAGGTAATTGCCTTCTTAAGAACTCTTAACAAGAGAGTTCCTTTAATTGATTTCCATCTCGACGCTTTAAAAATGCTATGCCATTCCAAAGAAGCATTTCGAATAGGCTTATGCAAGTGCAGTAAATTCAAGGACCTAACCCATATGAAATATGAAAAATCACACTCAAAAAACAGACGGTGAACAGTCTCTTCCTTCTTGTGACAGAGCAAGCAAACAGAACTCTGAACAATACCTAGCTTTAAGCTTTTGTAGAGAATGAAGCCCATTTCTTAAAACCTTCCAGAGTAAATAATCTCTATAGGACTGGAAACAGTGGTCCAAATCCTAGAATTCCATGGAAACGTGATAAGAGGAGGGGAATTGACAAGGAATTTATATACTGTATTAATAGCTTGAGGCTTGCTATTCCACAGAGAATGAATATTAGCACTGTTATAAGAGTTGCCATGAATGATGCTCCAACAAGACCGAACAGAGAATGAACTTGAGTAAGGAAGGTTTATCAAACCATTAGACCAATAAGAAGCAACAGTAGCCTTCTCATTGATGCCAGTTAGAATTCTCAAATGATAGCTAATAACATAAGCAAGAATAACCCCTTGGGGCGACCAAGGATCAAACCAAAAAGAAAGATGATCCATATTTTTCATACAACTTTGAAATATGGGGATAAAGGCAGCTATGTTTCGAAGAATATTTCTCCAAGACCAGCTGTAGTCAGCAGGAGGGATCAAAGTCCAGAAGTTATTACTCTTAATCAAATTTTCTCTAACCCATGTAGCCCATAGATTGTTGTCATACTTCAGAAGCTTGTCTATACGAGAAGAAAGAGCAGCCTGATTCCACTTCTTGATGTTCATAACTCCAAGCCTACCATACTTATAAGGGCAACATATAGTTTTAAAAGCAACAGGGATCGGCTTCTTAGAAAATGGGTTGCCATGCCAGAGAAAGTTATTCAAAGCAGAGTTGATCATAGAAACGAGCTTGGAAGGCAAGATGAAAATTCTAGCATAGTAAAGACATACGGAAGTAGCTATGGATTTAACAATGATCGGTCTACCTACCATTGAACATTGAGAAATTGGCCAAGAGGAGATTCTAGAAGTAATCTTTTCAAAAATCTTTAGGCATTGACTAGTCCTGACTTTGAAGGAGCACACGGGAGCACCAAGATAATCTTCATTATCATCAAAAGGAGATAAGCCAGATAAAAAGTATATAGTAGCCTTTTCAAGTTGTGACATCCCTGCCATCCTAATTTTGGATTTGTTTCTGTTGATAGATAGGCCAGTCTGTGTTTTAAAAGCATTCAAGATATCCAAAACTTCATTTATAGATTTAACATTAGGCTAAGTGTATATCATGAGGTCATCAGCAAATAACAAAGCAGATATACCAGTATTTTTGCATAAAGGATGGAAATCCAGGAAGTTAAGTGACATAGCATTAGCAGTGATGTAGGTGAATAATTTTGTCACACAGACAAACAAATAAGGTGACATAGGATCGCCTTGTCTTATACCTTGAGTAGCATCAAAGTAACCAAATGAATTACCATCTAAGCTTAGAGAGTATTTGATAGTTGATAGACAAGTTTAGATCCATGCTAGAAAAGGAATGGGAAAATTCATTTTATAAAGAATGTATATGATGGATTTCCATTGAATGGAATCATAAGCTTTTTGAATGTCTAATTTCAAGGCACATATTGGAGAAATATTTTTCCTGTTATATCCTCTCAAGAGCTCATTAGAAAGAAGGATATTATCAATGATGTCTCTCAAATGAAGGAAAGCACTCTAATTAGGAGATAACACTTCAGAAAGCACAGTCTTCATCCTAGCAGCCATGATCCTTGAAATACACTTGTAAATTATATTGCAGCAAGCAATGGGCCTGAAATGATTAATAGAAGAAAGCTGCTGTATCTTGGGGATTAAAGCAAGTTTGGTGGCATTTATACCAGAGATCATTCTATTGTGTTTGAAAAAAATATTGACAGCTCTGATCACATCCGGACCAATGATAGTCCATGTAACCTTAAAGAAATGTGCATTAAATCCATCTGGTCCAGGAGAGCTAGATGACTTCATAATAAAGATAGAGCACTTGATTTCATCATCAGTAATCTCCTTAATTAAATTGACCTTTTTAACATCTGAAATAGCTGGGAGAGGATGATGGGCAAACTGATGCAAGTAGATACTAGAGAACAGGGAATGTCATCTTTGTCAAGAATATTGGAGATGTTTGCATTAGATTGTAGAATTCTAAGGGATTCATGAAAAACAACAGAATTCTTGTCTCCATGAAGATGCCATTTGAGCTTTGTCTTTTGTTTAGCCATCTTGTTTTCCTCCACCAGAGCTTTAGCAAGCTTATTGTGAAGAAAAGCTTCTTGTTCTATTAGATTTGCAAGTAAAGAATTATCTAAGCAAGTTTGAATGTCTCTTTGAACTTGGAGAAGTTTTTTTCTAATAGTAGAAGATAGACTGCTCCCATTCCCAAAAGTAGCATGAGCCCATAGCCTAAGATTATTTTTGAGATGTCTAAGTTTTGCCTGTAAAATATACATAGGATTACCAAAAACATACAAACTCCAACAATGAGAAACAATTTTTAAGAAATCTAGGTGATCAGACCAAGAATTAAAAAATGAAAATGAGGTGCGTCCTCTCACAATGTCCTTGCCCCAATAAAAAACCAAGAGGGAATGATTAGATAAAGAAGGAGAGGGGATGATGGTGTTAAGAGAAGGCCATGAAATGGCAGAAATGAAATTCTGGTAGGCCCTATTAAGTTTGCAGAAAGTCATATTACCTGATTTGCTAGAATTATTCCAAGTAAAGAAACAACCACTAGAAGATGTTGGTAGGAGGTTTGAGTCAAAAATAGCATTATTAAGAGGTCTAGTTTGTTGATAAGAATGCAGGACACCACCACTTTTATCAAAAGAAAATTACATACAATTCTAGTCTCCAATGCATATTCATGAAGAAGTGGAGGGTTGCAAAGAAGGGAGATTGTTAAGGAGAATTTGCCTATGCATAACACTATTTTCAGCATAAACAAAAGTCAGGAAAAAAGATGAAGAGGAAGGGATGTGGGTGATTTCTGAATGAATGTATTGTCTATGAACACAAATAGGAGAGATAGAAAAGATTGATGGGTTCTACATAATGAGAAGTCTACCAAAAGCAGCTTGAGAAAGGTTATGTAAGTATTTCCACTGATGATTTATAGTAGAGGCAGTTCTGATAGTGTTAACATGATTAAGTTTTGTTTCTGCAATAGCAATGAGTTGAATTTTGTAAGTAGAGATAAGGTTAATGATTTCAAGTTGCTTTGCTATAGAGTTTGCTCCCCGAATATTCCAATAACCAATTCTGTCAATCATTATAAATTTGGTGTTGCAGCTTTGGTTTTTACCCTAGAGGAGGAAACAGGAGGATCAACAAATGATGGCATTGTGAAAGAAGTTTGATCCAAGGAGAAGTTAACTCCTTTGTCTAAATCAGAAGATGATGCTTGAAGATTGATAGACTTCTTTGGTCTTCCCTTTTTTTTCTTCAATGAAGTATCAGGGAAGGCAAGTAAGGAGGGGGATTGTTGAATGGAAGATTCAACAAGAGGAAGAATTTTTGATGGAACGGTTTGAATATCATTGAAAATTTGATTGGGAAGAGTTAATGAATTATAGGAGAAGAGGATTTATCTGAAGGAAGAGAGTTCAATTGCAAGGTGGAATAATTAGGAGAAGTGGGATTTTGAGAATTAAGAAATTGATGCACAGCACCGTACATGTCAATGTGCAAGTCCAAACACTTGCCACTGATAATGCTTGCTGACAATCCAATATTTATTGTACGGATGTTGTATAATTTGTCTTAATTCAAATGTCAAATATTTGAATCAACCAAACAATGCCTTAATATAGTAATTTTGATTCTTGGTGTTAATTATATATATACAAGAAAATAGCAAGAAAGACAAAATTTCGATAATTTTTAGGTGAGAAGACATGTGCTTCATTTTTGTGCATTAAGGACAATGTTTGTTTAGCAATAGAGCCAAAGGACAAAGGTTTTAGGTACAAGGACATGTTAATTTAGGGTTATGTTTTCACATGGTGGAGTCTGGAGGAGGGAAAGGGTGCGGTAGCTCTCAACGATGGTGCAACAGTTCTCAACGGTGGCGAGCTTGAGCTTGAGGATAGAGAGAGGCGCGATAAGTTTGATTACGATGAAAGATTGAGATTGTGATGTAAATCAACATGAAGATGGTTAGAGAATTAATGTGTTATAGCGGTAATGGGGGAGTGATGTTTTATGTGATTAGAGCTAGAGGTGAAGGAGAAGCAACATTGAATTAAGGAAGAAGAACATAATAGCGAATAATGATACCGAGTAGTATTGTTTTTTGGAAATAAAATAGTTATTTATATTTATGCTCATAATATTATTTTGCAGTATCATTTGTAGATAAAAATGTACAATTGATATTACCATTTCATCATTTTGTAATATCATTATGTAACATCTTTTAAATATGCATAGTAATTGTAATGACCCGCCACTCCTTCCATAGAATGACGCATCATTAATAAGAAAGAAAGGGATAGAAAAGAGAAAAGAAGAGAAGAAAGAAAGAACAACAACAGAATCTCAACAGCAGAACGAATAAATTATATTAATAACATAAGTATTACATAATATACAACGACTATCAGAGTTACACAGATTATACATCACATATTAGACAGTTATAAACATCTGTCTATACATTACAACTCAATACAATACAGAGATCAACACAGCGGAACTACTATATATATCTATAACGCTGAAGCCTCCTGCTCCATTGCTCCTCCACAATTCGTCAAAGCTAACCTGAATCCCTTGGCTACTCGTAAAAATTTGAGTACCCAAGAGTTTATAAAACAGAAAATAAACACTTGGGTCAGACATGGGTCTGGTGTGAGTAACAGGTTAAAGTTGCTTAACTTCGAAAACCTTTTGAAAACAAAAAGTATCACGTAAGACTTCCCACACATAAATATGGAAAAGTTTTTACCTTACACTAACCAAAACATTTGATAGGAAATCCAGTTATATTATAATAGGGTCTAGGGTTTTTCAAATAAAATACAGAAATAGCTGCAATGCTTACATCTCACGTTCTAACATAGTTGGGCACAACTAATACGTACGGCACTTATTGGAGATTGGATTCCATACAATGGCAGAGCTATCGGGGTACCGCCCGTCACAGTACGTGGCCTAGATCACCGTTCCGAGGATCACTCCCAATCCCCTGCAACACAAAGTCGGAACCATCCCTTATTGGATAATTCGCGCACAAGACTCCCCAGCAGTTGTTGCAATCAACTGCCCACACAACCAAATAATAAGAAGGGACCTCTAGACAGGAGAAATCTTGTCCTACTTGGGTGCTACCCACTAACCTTGCTGCACCTCCCTTGTTTTAGCCATTCCCGGTTGATGAGGCTTGAGGCTACGATTACCTTTAATCAGAACACATCACTTAGAATGCTCATCGTCCACCTGACAATGTTCTGAAAGCATTCAATCCATACAAGTTCGTTCCGGGTTCGAACGAAACCGAAGGCATTATCTCGTTACACTCATTTTGGAATCACCCTCAGAGTTAACGACAATAACCCTTGCACTCTGAATCTTTATCTTCACTTGAGATTCACGATCTATCGTTAATTTGGATCGATGTGGTTTTCGGATATCCAAATCTGGAAACCCGATCCCGGTCTCATCGAACTCCAAAACGTATCTTTTAAGGCCAAGTTGTTTTAAAGTTAAAACAATTCAATTCTATTATCTATATACACATAGATAGATAATTCACAGATTCATAATAGATAATCAATATTATCATTATAAGCAGATAATCCATATTATCATCATAAACAGATAATCCATACTATCATCAAAATAGATAATTCATATTATCATAAAATGCAACCAAAGCATCCATATCACATAACATTTCTTATCTCATTTTTGAGATCTTAAACCATTCAAGGTAAACAATATCATCCATACATAAGAAATGATTTATTCATTTTAATTAATCATCCTTGATTAATTAACATTTAATTACATTCAAGTAATTAGCATTAAATTAATTCCACTAATTAATTATTCTTAACCACTTATAGTAATTAACCTTTAATTACTTCATTTATTAATTAACTATAATTAATTACATTGCTCCTTAATTAATTACATTAATTAATCACTTCATTTATTAATTATTTCTTAATTAATCAATTCTTAATTACATCATTAATTATATTAATTAATGATCCCTAATTACATTTATTATTAATTGCTTTAATTAAATTAATTACATTAAGTAATTATCTTTAATTAAATCATAATTATTAAATCTCTCTTGATTAATCATATTCAGTAATTAACTACCCTTAATTACTTCTTTAAATAAATAAATTATTCCTTAATTAATTTCTTAATTAATCCCTTGATTAATTCCATTAAGTAATTAACTACCCTTAATTACTTCTTTAAATAAATAAATTATTCCTTAATTAATTTCTTAATTAATCCCTTGATTAATTCCATTAAGTAATTAACTACCCTTAATTACTTCTTTAATTACATTCAGTAATTTATCCATTAATTACTTTCTTAAGTAATTATACTTCACAAATCATTAAGTGATTATCTTAAATTAATTAAACTTAATTAATTAACTTAACTAATCAAATTAAACTCAATTGATTACAATGAGTAATTAATTTCTTAATTTCTTCCATTAAGTATTTATACTTAATTAAACAATTCCACAAATGATTAACCTTAATCAATTAATCTATTTAATTATCAAAATTAATTACATTAATTAATTACTTATTAAACCCAAGTTAATGATCTACATTAAACTATTAACTATTCTTTAATTATTTTTCTTAAATAATTAAACTTTAATTAACCATTATTAATTACAAATTAATTAATTCTAATTACAAATAAATAAATCTCTAATTACTTAATTAATTTAGTACCTAATAATAACTTAATTAATTCTAAATTACTTGATTAATTTGGCAAGGTCAGCCTGTTTTTTGAGTGGACAGTCCACTTTTATTAGTAATAAAAGAAAATAGGTACAAAGCTTAGAGAAGCTTAAACAAAAGGACTAAGGGATGATACATAGGCATTAACGCAAGCTTATTGCGTAAATAAATATGTAGCAAATTAGCTTATAATTTTGCACAAAACAGCAGATAGCAGATACTTGATTAATTTATTTCTAACCATTAATTAATAATCTTAACTTATCAAATCTTATATAATTAATGATCCTTGATTTCAATTTAATTAATCTTTAAATTAATCAACTTACAACCCTTAATTACCTTTTAAATCTCTTATTAATTTAATGAATTACAAATCATTAATCTTAATTTACTTAAGATAAAAACGTCAAACTTATTAATGGCTTAATTATCATTTACAAGCCATTTGAAACCTTTTTTGCTTTTAAATTTATCTTAAATTCCATTTCAAAATAAAAGATTTCAAATAATTACAATTTTAACTTTAACAAACTTTAAACATTCAAGTGGTTTTAAAACATTTTTATTCAAAACTTTATTTTATTCCGAAACTAGAATTCAAACCAAACTTGCATCCTGATTTTAATTTAGATTTAAACTTTTGTTTAAATCTTTGCTTTACAATTTAAATTTCAGATTTAAATTTTTAAAACAGGTTGCTTTTAAACCCTGTAACAAAATTTCAACCCGAGCCTAACTTCATTTACTTCGAGTCTTCCATCAAAAAATCACGAGAACAACTCGAGTTGCTCCCTTCTTCCCCAAAAACACAACCACCCTACCCAGACGTGCACGTGCACGTGCACCAACCCACGGCGGCGTTCCGACCATCTCTCCGGCATTCACCAAGCTGCAAACGATCTCAACGAACAACTCGACCAAACGGAACTACAAAATTTATGGTCAAACGAAAACGAACAATCTCAAACAAAACAGGAACCCATATCTGATCGGAAATCGATCGCTGATCGTCACCTCCGACCTCCAGGCCTCATGTCGTTCAACCCAAAGCCACACCATGATATCCAGCTCCGATTCCCCCCCATGCGATCCATCCCAGTTATCCATCGACGCCGTACGAAGCTCATCAATCAACACGCCCCATTTGACACGCCGAACCCTAGTTCATCGTCGTTCGGCCACCATGGTCATCTAGAATTTAAGTGAGTATTTTTCTGATGATCACCTAACCCCCCCAGCCTTCTTCCACCTCGATCACGACATCCAAAGTTTCCCCGATCATCAGAAATTGATGAAAATATAACTTCCGATCAACTCTCAAATTCTTCCCAAACTTTAACTTAAAAATCTTGAAATTGTTATCTAAATTCCTCATTTTACAATATGATTCTATTTATGAAATCCAAACTCGAATTTATTAACTTTGATTTTTGACTTATACTTTGATTTCTACTGTTATCTCTTATTTCCAGTAATTCTATTTATCAATATACTTATTAATATTTTTACAATCTTTATCTTGTTATTTCTAACAGATTTTATTTAAGACTTAAATCCTAATAAAGATTAGATCATGAGATAATAATTTTTGAATCAAAACTTGGTCTTGAAACTGGAACAGAGATGTTACAGGTATTTCACAAGCATGCACACATCTATTATCCAATATTCACAGAAATTTCATATATATATATACAAACATTCTTGCTTCAGAGATTCACATTCAACCACATTTATACTTAAGCATTTTAGAAAAGATGTTACTCCCCTAAAAACAAATGATGAACAGAGCACTTATAAACAGCATGCACACAAATAAAAAATTCACATCAGACATTCACTTATATATACATGCAATACACATTTATATTCAACCATACTAGCATGCAACACAATTATATTTTAAATTTTAAAAAGTTACTCACCTGTTCAAATGAAACAGAGGGCAGTTTTAGCTTTTGAAAACTTGAATTGTTTTAAAACTGGAAATTTGCATTGCCATTGCTTTTGAAAACTTTAAACTTGACTTGAGTTGCTTGCTTATCTCAGGTTTGAAGAATGTAGGCTTTGATTCAGGTTGAAGAGAAACTTGCAGGCTTTTGATTTGAATATTTCTGGTTTTGAGGAAGTATTGATTTTCAGATTGAAGAAAAAGTGTTCAGGCTTTTGATTTACAGGTTTTGATTTGAAAATGAATTACAGGTTTTAGATTTGATAAATATCTTGTTTGAAGGATTTGATGATTATTGTTTTAGAGAATTGGTTATAGGATTTGGCTTTTGATTTTGGAAGATGTTTACAGTGTATTTATTTTTGTTTTGAGGAATTGTTTTCAGCTGAAGTTTTGTTAACTTTGAATTGAAGAGAATAGAAAAAAAATGAAGAGAATGAAGTATATGTTTATATAAGCTGAAATTAGTTAAAAATAAAAATAAAAGAAAAACAAAATTAAATGACACTTGTTTTAAAAAACTTACATTTGTCAACTATGCCATTTAATTATACTACACATGTTACTAACATGTCTTAAGGTATTAACACATGTCCTTAAGTATTTTATTTATCTTAAATGTTAATATAAAGCTTTTCATACTTAACTTATTAAATAAATAAACACTTATCTTAATATATGTATACATATAATTACTTTAGAGAAAATATTATAAAACCAATTATATACAAATAAAATCTTATACACATATTTTTAAAATCCAAAATAATTGTCTTTTATTGTTTAATAAATATAAATTAAGATTCCAAATACCCTTTTAAAAATATTATATTAAATTATACTTCCAAATTACAATTTATATATATTAAAATTCGATAGCACTTTTATTAACCTCAAACCAAAACTTTTCCCATTTTCAATATATACAAATATATATATATATACATTTCAATAGAAAATAATTTTAACATTAGTTTTGAGAATTATTATATTGAATTTTAAAACAACCTTCAAATCATAATATATACATACATATATATTGCAATTTGAAAATACATCTTTTATTAAACAAAAGACTTCTTATTCACAATATATATATACTAATACATACATTATAAATAGAATAAAATTTTATTAACTTTGGAAGATAATCTTACCAATTTTAAATTGTTAGAAAAGATATAAGCCAGATTAAATATTTATTAGCCTTTAAATGATTAAATTTACCAATTTAAATTAAAATTATATAAGAAAATTATGAATCCAATTTAATTATTAATAAAGATTATTAAATTGATATTGCCCAAAATTCCGGGATATCACAGTAATGCTATTGTGTTTTATCGTTATTTGTTTTTTAAATAAATTAAATTATGTATTTTCTTTTCGTAATGCTATTTAACAGTAGCATTTTATGAATTGCAGTTTCTAAATTATGGTAGCTTTTTTAAATTGTAGTAGAAGTTTATATTGTATTTTCTTTTTTTAGAAAAGCTAACCGTCTTTATGTGTGCCATCCACATACATAAATGAATAAGAAACAAGTGTTCGACACATGCACCAAAATAGCTTGAATATAAAGTACAGAAGCTTGGCTACATTATCAAACTACTACAAGCTAGAGTGTACAAACAAACTAGTCCCCCTATGAAGTGGAAAAATCACCTCCCTCGTCTAAAAATTCAGGTCAAATAACATGATAATATCCTAAAAAAGATTCACTAAGGAAGGGACAAAATCTACCGAATCTGAGTTGTAGAGGAATTTCATATTTCATGTATCATCCGATAAAAAAGACCGATTTATATCACCAAACTGACCAAGCACTGAGAGAGAAAGACCTTCATTCTCTATATGATAAAATAAACACCTTTCTTCTCCATCTTACATACTTATAAAAACTTGCATCTTTAGGATCATACCTCATATCGGAAGGCTCATGAATCCAAGCATGCTCAAACGAACTCGAAAAATAATCATCAAAGGAAGGAAGGACAACATCCATTTTTTCCTTAGATCTACCATCAACAACTATGATGGGGAAATCAGAGGTTACCACAAGCACGATCTTGGAAGTAGAAACAACAATAGTTGTGCAACCCTTTGGAACACACTTCATAACAAGTGGTCGAGGAAGTAGAATCCTATCAGAAAATGAAACTGGGGTATCAATGGTCTTCGGTTTATAGGCTTCCAAAAGATGGCCAATTGAGTGGCAATTTATGCAAATATCTGGCTTCCAACTGTAATGGACATCAATAATAGATTCGTTCCCTTCAGCAATATGAACCATTATCTTAGAAGGTAAAGGCTTTTAAGGAGATACTTCAATAAGGGCCTTGGCACTAGTTTATTTCGAGCTATAGTATTAGCATCAAAACATTTAAGTTTTCCAACAACACTTGCTAACCACTTTAGCCAAATCATGGGTTGCAACACAGATGAGACATGAGTGAAATGAGACCAAATAGAAATAGAAAGAATTTGTTCCTTAGCTTTGTCCATCGTCGGACTCCATAGGGTAATGATGAAAGGTTAACTGGCAATAATTGATGGATCCACCTCAAGAACACGAAGCCTTTCATCTTTTCTAGAGAACTTGAAAAAGAACGTAGAATTTATCATAGTGAACTTTGAGTCAATCCCTTATATTCCAAAGCTGTCAGCAGTGATCATGAACAACTTGATTGGGGGGTTGAATCAAGTAAAAACCCACTAAAAACTCAAATCAAAATTCAGTGCCCGCTAGCCTAATCATGGGTTGCAACACAAATGAGACATGAGTGAAATGAGACCAAATAGAAATAGAAAGAATTTGTTCCTTGGCTTTGTCCATTGTCGGACTCCATAGGGTAATGATGAAAGGTTAACTGGAAATAATTGATGGATCCACCTCTAGAACATGAAGCCAAATCTTTTCTAGAGAACTTGAAAAGAACATAGAATTTATCATAGTGAACTTTGAGTCAACCCCTTATATTCCAAAGTTGTCTGCAGTGATCATGAACAACTTGATTGGGGGGTTGAATCAGGGAAAAAACCCACTAAAAACTCAAATCAAAATTCAGTGCCTGCTTCCAACACTTCAACTAGAGGTACCATAGCTCCATCTACCTCCACAATATCAAATGAATGGGGAACATAATCACCTGCATTTCTCGGCAGTGCATTGAAAAGAGATGACTACTTACTTCCAAGCTTAACGGGTGCAACAGAAGGTAGAGTAGAAGAAATAGGGAACACAACAGTTGCGATGCATTTAAAATATCCTGGCCATTTACACAAACAACTTATGTGTTATCAGCACAACGCCCAATTGCTTGCCCATCCTCTATACAAATGCCATTCATCACATCCTCCTTGCCCAAATTAACCTCAACATAATAGTTTTCATTAGATTACCACTGACTTACACTCTACCAGAAAGCAATAAAAGCAAAAGGGGGGTGATAAAACCTACGATGTTAGCAGTAGTAGGCACACACGAAAATGTAGTGCAATAGGGATCAATGCTTTTTAGGGAGGTTTCAAGATAGTAAATTGATTTACGATTATCAATAGAGGGTCAGAACTAACTAACATAAGCGAAGAACTCAGACGTGCTACATTCGAGGTTAGCTGTCACGACCCGCAAATCCGTACTCCTTGATTAAACACTAATCTCCATTGATTAACTCAAGATGCACGGAAATACGAAGCATGAGGGTTTTTAAAAAGAAGAAAAAAAAGTAGAAGAAGAAGAAAGCAGAAAAGGAGAAGAAGAACAACAGAACAACATCAGAAACAGAAACAATATCAGAATCTCACATATCGCAGCGGAACAATATATAATAGATAATCACTAGTCTTTTAAAACAAAGAACTATATCAGTTTATACATACATCAATCAGAGTTAATATACAACTCAATACAACAATGGACAGTTATATAACTTGTCCTCATATAGAATACACAGCGGAATAAATAAACAAAGTATATGTGATACGTTACGCCATCCAGCTTGCTTCCACAGCTCCAGAATATCCAGAATATCCTGATAATATAACTCTAGGCTGCCCGTGTGGAAAATTAGTGGGCACCCAGAGTTTATAAGGGAAACAATAAACTTCGAGTCAGTCATGGTGACTGGTGTGAGATCGTAAAACAGTTATTTTTCACAAATAAAATAAAATTTATTCGCAATGCTTTTGGAAAATGAAACTACCATAAGACATCCCGCCACACACACAATGCAAACGCAGAATTGGAGGAGATTTCTTCTTATGATAGTCAAAGATGCTTACTACGCAAAAAATCAAATCCTTTTTGATATTATTATTAGTGCATAGTGTAGGAAACATTTCGAAAATATAATATAAATCTTAGCCAGCATAGGCATTTCGCACTTATGCCTACTATAGCTACCATCCAAACAGTGGGGCGCCACCATAAGTGAATGATAGGTTCTACAACTAAAACCGTACAAGTCACGTATTGTTTCTTTGGATTTCCAACAAATAGTCAGGCCAAGGAACTTCCCATTGCCACGAAGGAACGCCTCTGGAATGACGTCCCGAGAACCTAACCGGATCTCTGCCAACACAAGGTCGGGTTACCTCTGAAAAAATAGGTAACTACTGACACGCGTATGCCATCCCCCGATCGTAACCGATCTTCCCGAGGATCCTCGATTTCCAACAAACCACATAATAAGCAGTATCAACATAGGTTAAGTATCTGGGCTCCATACCATGATACCACCTCTATCCAGAAGGAATGACATACACTAAGGGGCGCTACTCCCTAGAACCTTGCCGCATCCTTCCTGTTTTGACCATTTCCGGGGTGTGAGGCTCGACGAAGTCTCGTCCACAAAGCTACGCTTTGTCACAAAGCCATGCTTCGGGTCAAACAAAATGATCACAGAATTGATCACAAAGATAAATGATCAAACAAACGATCATATCATAAATGATCAAACAATGATCATTTCACAGCAACACTCAGTATGCCACGTTACCAAATTGGGAGTATATCGCTGATAAATTTCAACTACATAACCTCTGAGCTCGTACGTCTCAGAGAAGGGTGTTAAGCTAAGAGAATAAATTCTCTGCCACTAACAGAAATGTATTTGAAAGAAATCAGCTTTATATCTCAATTTGTAACGTCAGACACACAACCATACAAGTCTGTTCCGGGATCGAACAGAACCGAAGGCACTTCTCACGAAGCCCTTGCATATCCGGATAATTTTCTAATCACGTCCGGACTTCCCATCACTAAGGGTGATAAAACCTCTAAATCGGAGATCAGTCGATGTAGAGTAACTCGACGGTAATCCTTCCGTTTTCAAAAATATCCGGTCTTCAACACCGGTCATCAAATGCAGTTCATAACGACGTATCACATATTCGGAATGGGTTATACGACCCCATGGTCCTTTCCCGGCTAACCCGAATAGTGAGCACTTATTCAAAAATAAGTGTGGCATTCAAATTCATCCAATTCACAACAAATACCCATTCAAGGTAATTATTGATAGTCGGTTATTTAACTATCAATAAAGATGCGCAACATCATCAGATTCCAAATAATTTTCCAAATTATTTACTTTCCAAAATATCTTTACTTAGATATATAATTTCCACACTTCAAAAATAAATCAACGTTTATTTTTAAAACGAATTCCCATTTCTCTTATAAATTCTATAATGAATTTATATTTTCAAATATCTACTGATATACGATTTTCAAATCGTTTCCAATATTCACTTTCGATTTATCTTTACAAAGATAACTTCTAAAACGTTTCATTTCATTTTGGAAAACATTTCCATAATTATTTAATAATAAGTATTCCACAAATCTATTTATTTTCAACATTTGAAAATATTCGATATACTTAAATAAATGTTAAGTATACATTTCATTCTTTAAGGAAATCTATTTGAGTCAAAACGAATGTTACGTAAAACATCGTTACGACGACTCAAAATCACTAGTATAGGGATTCAGAATTAAGATAGATATGTAAATCCCAATACTACATAAAACATTTTCTTTCGAAAATCATTTACTATAACAACAGTGTTATAGTCCACCATTTCCTTATTTCCTCGAAAACGTCTATTTCAACAATGAATGTTGAAATCTATGATTTCGATATTCAATATATTTTAAAACATCGTTAAAACAATTAACTTCATTTTTAATGTCACTTTCCCAAAACAGTATCCATTTTACTTAACAATATATTCACTGTCCAAAATCGTGAATATACTTCACTAATCACATTTCACTATTTTCTACACATTTATTTCCAGAATTATCCACTATCCAAAATCGTGGATAAAATTCCCTTAATAACCTTCTATATTAAATTCATCAAATTTGATTGATTTTCGAATTTATAAAACAACGTTTATAAATTCTACTTCTATTTTATAACAACTTTGATTTAATAAATCTCCTTTATTAACAAATTTGATCAATATTCCATTTAAAGGCAAAAATCCAATTTATAAGTTAATTTCTTATAAATCTCCTATTCGACAGTTTCATCCATTTTATAACTTCACAATTTATAAATCTATAAATTTCATTTTCTTACGAATTCCATACATATTTCATTTTTAACACTTATAAAAACTCGTTTTATAATCCCAATATCTTTAATTTTATAAATATCAACTTTTTAAATCTTTTAAATAAACCGTTTACAAAAATTCAAAAATCTCAATTCAAACCATTTTATAAATAAATCAACTTTTATTTCAAAAATCACACTTTGGTTATATTTCACAAAAATTATAACTTTTATAACTTTAAAATTTTAACGTTTATTTATTTGAAATGAATCGATTCAAAAATTCAATAAAACGTATATTTTCAAAGATCACTTTAAAAATCCTTTTAAAGTAAAAGTCGTTATTTTTAAACTTCAAAACTGAATCCGATGATGCAACAGCACCAATTAGTCAATCACAACAACAAACATCATATATCAATATGATAACTGAATATACATCAATATCTGTAAATAAATAAATGCTGGTGAGGAATCCAGTTGGATCCCTCCAACCTGTTTCCCTACATCCACAGACATTAGCACAATACCCATTCCACTTCGAGGTGGAATATCGCGGTATATGGGTTTTATAAAAATCATCCGCTTACTAACGGCGCAATAGGGTCTCATTCGCTATACAATGCGGGAAATCAATCAATCCAATATATACATATGCCAATATGTATATATTGCTATATATATAGATATATATCCTACTATATCTAATATCACATCCAATAGCAATCAAATCAATAACTGCAATATCAAATTTCATTTGAGTGAGGAAAATCTCACCTTAGCTTTTTATTTTGCAATCCCATTTTCCATCTCCAGTTTGTTTTCTCGACTTTATTTGACCTTGTATAATTATTTACACAATTCATTAATATTCGAAAAAATCGAATGATCAACTTTCATTTGATAAATTTAATTAGCCAATGATTTATTTTTATTTTTACTAGAAATTTTCCTTTAAAAATTTTACTAAATCAAAATTTAATTTTAAGCTAAATTTTTTTCTTTACTGTATATAAAGTGATAACAGCAGTTTTACCTTACCGTACTCTTTTAAATCTATATTTATATAATTTCCAAGGATAGGATGAATATTCATATATATAAATACATATATCTTTAAATTAAATTAAGGTTAACTTAAAATCTAAAACTGCTTATAGATAAGATTTTCATGTCGTAAAATTTTCTTCTTCAATATATACACATATTTGTAAATAAATAAATACTTTCCTCTGTAAAAATCTAGTGTATATATATATTTTAAATTTGAAAGAAAATTAAATACAATCACTATATTATTTAACCTTTTCAGTGAACTAAAGAAAAATAATTTAAACCTGTACGTATAAATTTTGTAAAGTGTAATTTTTCAATACCTCGATCCTTTAGTCGAAACGAGCCACTGTCACTCGCGAGAAACCCCATCGCCGAGCATCGCTGCCCAAGCTACGCGAGCTCGCCCTTAAGATCGAACGCCATGCTTCCTACATCGGCATCGCACCCATCGTTCGCCGCTGATTGCTCAATCAACTCGCGACCACGTCGACTTCCAACAAGCCCTAACCAGTCGCCTCGTCATTCGCCTTCAATTGCTCGTACCCAGAAATCGATTGCCGCTCCTCAAACCTAGTCGAGAACATCGCCTCCCCTCGCCTATTCGAACGCGCGAACGCGACTTGGAATCGAGTAGAACTCAGATTCGAATCTGATTTCGAACATATACGTGCGTTTGAACACCCTTATTGTCGAAGTCGAACTCGACTTCGTTCTCATTTTTTTCTTTTTTTTTCTTTTTTTTGTTTGAAGAAAGAAACTCGGCTTTGGTTTACTGAGAGTTGAAGGTGGAGAGGGAACAAATTGATTTTGTATATTTTTTTCATCTGAATCTGAAGAGGGGGCTTTCGTTTTGAAAATGAAGGAGGAAGGGGAATGAATATAAAAAGTATCGGCTATTGTTTTAATTCGAACGAAAGATAAAATTTTCTTTGTTTCTGCTTGCGTGATAAAAGGAAAAGAAGGGGAGACAAGAGTACGCGATGTTTCAGGGGATAGGTCTGCTAAAAGAAAAAAAAGAATCTAGGGTGGCTGATGTTGACCAAATTTGAATTTTTTAAATTCAATTTGAATTCGGTTAAATCTCAACGCGTTTACTTACCGTGTGCTCACACAACAACTCTGATCAATATGAAATTTGAAATCCGATAATAATTCAATATTACGGACCCAATGGAACTGGTTTCGTCGAATTCTAAGACTGCGCCTCAGAAGGCTATTTTTAAATATCGATTCAAACGATATGAATTTAAAACTGAACAGAACAGTTTCAAATTCCACTCTGAAGCTTCTATTATCTTCATTATTGTCAATACGAATTTTCTAAGCCTTTAAAATATTTTTAATCAACTTAAAATTGAAGATTCAAATTTTTATTCAACTTTCAATAGATTAAATTTTATAATTTAATCGCCAATTTATTCAGATAATTTGAAATTCAAGTCAAACCATCATTCAAATATTTAAAATTAATTAAATATTTTCAATTTAAATTGTTCAAAATTCTGGGTCGTTACATTATCAGTAGTGGAAACTCACTTTCTATAGCTATAAATGTAGGTAGATACAAGAATAGATTGGTTGTAATCAAAGCGACGTTGAAAGTGCGACCAAATCTGGTTAAGGGCGCATTTCAAAACAATGGGTGAGGTGGAGAAATCTTACTAGATGAGCTAACCATGAAGAGAATTAGGCTGAAGGAGGAGGGGATCATGGGAAATTAGGCGTACAAGAGATGGGAAGAAGGAAGGAGGGGTCAAACAATAGAGAATGTTACAGCCATGAATAAGTTTGTGTGTATATGGGCTTGGAGATGAATTCGATTGTATTTTCGTTTTAGAAGTGTGTAGAAATCATACTATATAGTATTAATTCTTATCTCTTCAAACAAATATAATTATGTATATTTTTGTTCGTAGTACTATTTTATAGTTGCATTTTATGAATTGTAGTAGCAGATTCTGAATTGTAGTAGCGTTTTTAAAGTTGTAGTAGCAATTTATAAACAATCGTTTCTTCTTTTTAGATGTATGTAATAATCATACTGTGTAGTATCATTTTTTGTTTTCTTGTATATATATATATATATATGTTCATAATGCTACTTTAGAGTTGCATTTTATGAACCGTAGTAGCTGTTTTTGAATTGTGTTGGTTTTTTCAAAATTGTAGTAGTCGTCTATAAACAATTATAATTTCTTTTTAGATAATGTATATGTTGTATCCCACAACATTATTTTATAATAGTATTACGAATTATAGTAGCAATTAGTATATTAACATTTTCTTGATTTGCAGTATGATTTATGAATTGTAGTATCATTTTTGAATTAATATTTTTAAATTCCACTTTCTAGTATCACTTTATGATTTTTGTAAAGGTAATATCATTTTTATTTTATTGTTTGAAAGTTTATAATACCATTTTCATAAATTAATCTATAATGTTACTATATAGCTTTGCTAAGGTGGTATAATTTATATTTAATTTTTTAAATATTTATTGCGCTATTTTTTATAAATTATTGTACAATGCTATTGTGTAATATCAATTTTGTATTTACTGAACTAAAAGAAAGAATTCAGCAATTATATTTCTATTTTATCATGTAACAGTAAACCTTACCTTGTGTTATCATTTTTTAATTAAATTGTAACGATCTGCATTTCTTACACCTAAAGATGACACTTAATACATTCTTGGTATTCGTATGTCAATCATTAAAGTGTTCGAAAGATAGGCCATTTGGGGTGAAGGAAGAAAAGACAGAACAAAATCTCACAACTTGACGAGCAATCTATAATATAATAATGATCTTTACAAAAGAAAAACTGACTTTATTATACATATATCAATCAAAGTCAACTAATCAATCAACAGCCTGGACTGTTATAACAACTTGTCCTCATAATTGTTGATAAATATAAACGGCCAATGTAGTGGAAAATAGAATATACGAGAATACGACTTGGAGGCATCCAGCTCGTCCCTTGAAGCTCCAAGTATCTATACTGAATTTGTAAATATGCTTGGTCTGACCCAAGCATTATAATAAAATGACATCCGATCAGTTTGGTTAACCGGCGTGAGAAGCACACCTCAATTAAATTTTAATGTTACAAAAACCTTTTGAAAATTAAAGGTATCTCGTAAGTTACGACCACGTCGCACATAAACACAGATGGGTTTTTACCTTACGACAACAAAAACATTTCTGTAGGAAATCCTCTAATATTATAATAATATGTAGGGTTTAAAATAAATATTGAATCATAACCAAAATTGTTACATTAATTAAATTCCAGCATAATAGGTATACAATCAAGTTTGAAGGCTCATATTGGAAAATGGATTCCAACCATGAAAGGGTAAGGGCCTACCCATCGAATTAGTATACCTCCAAATAAAATGTACTGGAGGCTACAACACGTTGCACCTCTGCTACTTAGGACCGGCCCTACCCCTTACTGGATAGCGCTAAATATGATCTCAACTAGGTCGATAAACAACCATAATGGGCCCCGAAGCATACATAGATATAGACCCTAGATAAGGCGATAATCATACCCTAATGGGAGCGACCCACTTTGCCCTGTCGCATGTCCCTGCTTTAGTCATTTTACTGACTGATAAGGCAAGAGGCTACACTTTACCTTTTAGATAGAAATTCCACTTGGAATGCAAACATTGTCCTCCAGGTAGAAATATAATGCCAGCGTTCATCCATACAAGTTTGTTCTGGGTCTGAACGAAACCGAAGGCACTACCTCTACTATATCCATTTTGGAATCACCTTCAGGATTAGTAGTAAGTAGCCCTTGCACTTTAAAGAGCTTCCTCTTAGAAACCATCATCAAGAAGTCTTCCATTTGAACACTTATACCGGTTCAAAGTGGTTTACGGATAAAATATCTGATTCTGGTCTCTCCGAACCGACAACGGTAGTTTAAAACAGGCCAATATTTGATAGTATGTTATTTAACTATCAAATAACAAACAATTCAACTGGAGATTTAATTTCCAAAGTAAAATAACGCTGGTTAAGCACAAAGCACCTATTAGCCTTCTTAATTAATCCTTTCATTAATTAAAATCACTTTGTAAATACTTATATCAAAATACCTTTACAAAGATATATTAACAAAACCCTTTATACTCCTTTAAATATTTGGAAAAATATCCATATACTTATTTCAACAGTATAAGTATATCCACAAAAACACTACACTTTGCCTACTTATAAAATGTATTCATATACTTAGCTCAATGGTATAAGTATATTCACAAAACATTATGAAAGATTTCTTATTTCATAATCATATCAAAAGGATTAAAACAAATATTGTTTTAAAGAAACGGAGATAAGGACAAACCCAAACACTATTCCTTTGATGTTAAGCATGGAACAAATGTCTACACCACCAAATTAAGAAGGTTAATTTGGGAAATCCAATCCCTTTCCATTCTTATAAAATTACATTGATAAATCCCTTTTTAAATAAATATCTAAAAGTCTCTTTTCTAAATTCCCAAACCTATTTATAAAATTTATTTAGAAATCTCCATGTCTAATTATAAATTCTTTTATAAATATCTAAAATCATTTATAAACTTCTTTCCAAATTTTCAAGATCTCTTCCTAATTTATAAAATTGCTTTTATAAACAATTTATTTAAAAAAAAATATACAACTCAAAAATCATTTATAAAACTCTTTTATAAATCTCTAAAACCATTTATAAACTCTTTTTATAAATCTCTAAATCCATTCATAAAACCCTTTTATGAATTTCTAAAACAATTGATAAAACTCTTTTTATAAATTTCTAAACCATTTATAAAGCCGTTTTATAAATCCATCAAATTATTTATAAGTTTCCTTTTATAAATCTATAAACCCATTTATAAAACATTATTCTTTTATAGAACTCCTTTATAAAGATCCTTTATAAAAATCCCTTGTAAAATTACTTTATAACAGTCTTTTCTAAAATCCCTTTATAAAAATTCTTTATAAAATTCCTTTATAAATACAAAACTCAATTTTCATTTATAAATTCATTACTAAATGAACTTTCTTTATAAACCAATTTATTACTTATAAATATAATTTATTAGATAAATTAATTAACTTTAAACATCATAAATAAACAATAGATCAACTTTTTAACAACATTAATAACACGGTCAATTTCGTTTAGAACATCATTAATGAAATAATTAATTTACTTCAAAATATTATTAGTATAATAATAAATAACTTCAAAACATTATTAATATAATAAATAAATAATTTCAAACATTATTAAATAAACAATAATAATTAATCTTCAATCATTATTGTAATAAATAGTAATTAACTTCCCAAACATTATTAATAAATAATTATTATTAATTCCAAAATATTAATATATATATATATAATTATTATTAATTCAAAAACATTATTATTTATTTAAATAAACAACTTTTCACAATATTAAACTATTGATAAATAACCTTTGAACAATATTAAATATAAATAAACAACTTTTAAAACATTATCAAACAATATTTAAACAACTTCTTAAACATTTCTAAATGATTATAAAAGACAAATAAAAGGGGTTGGAATAAAATAGAAGTTAAAAATACATTTAAATAAAATATTTCAAGAAACCTAAAAATTAGATTTAAAATCATTCTCTAAATCAAAACCATTTTTAAGCCCAACGGCAATTAATAGTATTTTCAAAATACTAAATTGAGGACAATAGCCATCAAGCACTTAATCAATGTTGTTATTGATTTTTATCACTACAGGGTTTAATTTTTCAACATATAACAATATCATATCTCATAGGGCCAAACAATCAAGTTTGATATTTAATAATTCATATAATAAGGGTATTATTGAAAATGATGCAACAAGGGCGAGGAAACCCGTTAGATCCCTCTACTAATTTCCTGTACATCTGATAAGTCCCTGCAATTGATTTCATATATTGATCGCTTTTAAAAGCAACAATTCATTAAAACCAAACAATCAACCAAATAAAGCATCCAAGCAAACAATCAACAATTCTTATCTGCTATAAAACATTATTGATTAACCAAAAAGGTGAGTTAAACTTACTGAAATTCCAGTTGGCCCTGTAGCGTTCCGGTTTGAACTAAAAGTGAACGACGTTCGATTTTAGCCCAAATTTCCACTTGTTCTAGATTCAACCAAACCAATTTCTAAGCGAAAATAATGATTCCACGATTACAACGCGACTGACCGAATTTGATTTGGACCTTGTATGAACAAGATATTGCATTTATAAGATTTGTAATTAAATATTAAAATAAATTCCTTAATTATGAATCATTAATCAGTAATTACCGTTGGTTAATCACGTTTACCCCAATCGCTCTCATTACAAACCCAAGCCACCTAAAATGATACCTAACATTGCGACTTCATCCTCTCGCCACAACTATCGTGCTCCATCTTCGACCGCTGCACTCCGGCTCTAGCTTGCCCCGACGATGACCTACCCAGTGCGACCAACCTCAACCTTCCTTGTCACCGCCAGCCCTCAAACAAACCTAAAAACATCCTTTCGTTCATCGCCAGATTTCGGCCACTAACAGTCGACTCCGCCCAATCCCACTGACCTACCTCCACGTCTTACCCCAGCAAGCAACTTCCATTTTGACACCTCTGCCTATCTTGGCCTTTAGTGGCTTCGATTAACCATGGCCATTAGATTTCTAGGGTTAGGCTTAAAAAATGGCGGCTAGGGTTTAGATTCTTTTTTGGGCAAAAAGAGAGGGGTAGAGGTCCTACATATAGGCAAATATCTAGCATTATTCACGCCCCTAAACACGCGAACTCTAATCGAGGCATGCTCATTGGCATTCCTAGCTAAATACCCATATTCCGAACTCAATGGAAGTATTTTCAAGACCTAATTCCAAAGTATACAAAAGTTATCTTTTAAAATCAAATTATATTATTTTAATTCTCTAAAATTAACCGTTATGCATTTCGAGCTTGCATGATCACACAATTTGTCCAATCGCCATGAAACTCATTGGCATATAGTAATTCATATTTTCAAATCTAATGGCACTCATCAAAATTCGAGACTATTCTTCAGAATATTTCACACGTTGATTAAAACAAATTATCTTCAAAACAAATTCAATCACTTTTTAATTCTAAATTAAAAGTTTACTATTATCATTCTTATTTAAACAGAATTTAAATAAGCTTTTGAAATCAATTCAAATTAATTCAAGATTCAAGTATTAAATAATTCTGTTATTTAAATCACTATTCCAATATTAAGATCACAATTCACATATTCATATAAATCATATATTTGAATTTTAAGTTATTTGACTTATAAAACAAAGATTTCAATATTTAAAATTAATTAAACATTTCAAAATCAAATGACTAAAATTCGGGTCGGTACATAAATGATACAAGCTAGTAGCATTTTGTAGTTGTATTTCTTTTTACATCATCTTCTTATATAATGATATTGTACAGTATCATTTTTTATATATTGCTATTTTTGCATTAATTGATGATTAGTGAATAAGATAACGTAAGCAACAATGTTGTTATGAGATGGAAGATGTAGGCGGTATGATAGACGAGAAGTAGAGGCATGATTTTGTTTTTCAAGGTTAGGTTTGGAGGATGTGGCGGTTAGGAAGGCGAGGGCCACGAAATGCGGTAATTATCTACAATGGTGGAGAGCAGGTATAGGACATCATGAGGGGTGCGGTGGCGTGAGAAGCAATATTTTGGCCTACACGTGAAGAAGGTGTCCTAATGGCTAGTTTTTGTGTGTGTTGTCCAAGAAGCTAATTTTTTTGCAAATTTTTCCTTTAAACTAAATTACCTATATATATATATGTATGTATGTATGTATGCATGCATGCATGTATGCATGTGTCAAAATACAAATAACAATATCATGTATAAGGTATGGTATACAATTAAATAATATTAGTGTGTCTAGAATTTCAATACGAACCCAATGTCACAAGCTGTACACAAAATGGAGTTCGTATGTGAATGTTATGAAGGTTACTAGTCCTAGGGGTTTTCGTATAAATTAACAACTATATAACAAAAAAGGATTATATGCAACTATTATAAAATTAGGGACTTTATAATAAAATATATCTATACTGTATCTTCTTTCCAAGCGATCCTACTAGATATTCATCTCTTTAATTTTGCCGTACCGACTGACCAATTGATGCCACACTATCGCAATTTCAATAGCCCTAGACGCAGATGAATCAAAATGTCACCACCTCGTCGCCTCTTGTTCGGGTAGCCACCGCTTAGGGTTTCAGATCGAAAACCTAATGGATTTCCTACCACCACCTCTATCGAAATTGCTATGCCACGACACCTTTGGCTAAAAATTCTTACAATGATGATCTCAGCAGTTACTTTAGATGATATCATAGCTGCCTCAATGACCATCGGTTATGGAAAGTCAAGTTGGTGATGTGCGTGGTACATGCGCACGAACAACATATGAGGAAGTTTCTTAAACAAAATTAATATAAATTGATTTTAAAATAATTTTAAATATGGATTTTAGTGAAAATAAATTGAAATTTTTTCCCGATGATCCTGCCAGTTGAACATACTTTGAACCGTCAACTTTGCCTTTGAGAAAACTATTCTCTTACTCGACGATGAGTTGCAAAATCCACTATTGAGAAGTAATTTATTTCAATGGAGAGAGAATGAATTTTTCTATATGTAGAATGATGCATCTAGGTATATTTATAGTAGCATTGATGGGTGTTGTACAATATTATAACCTGATCCACTATTTAAGGAATGACCAATTATATGTAAGATCTTATCTCATTTAATTAGTTAAACTCATTTATTTAATTCATACCCATATATATTTTGTCCCACGTCATTTTAACACAGTTTTAAACATTTTTTCTACAAAAATAATATATATATATATATTATTTATTATATTTAAATAGTTATATCAGTCAATAAATAAATAAACATATAACAATTATATATTTTATTTATCAGTCTTAAACTTTCAAATAATTAACAGTAATAAAATAATAATAATTAGTTGGTTAATACAACAATTATATTAGTTTCTCGATATAAAAATTTAAAACATTTATTTCGTCAAAAAAATTAATTTTTTTTATAAATTATTTCAATAAGTTGTTTTCGTAAAAAACCGAGAGTTGTGGTTGTGTGACTCTTAGATGTTAACTCTCAATAATATTTAAACAATTTAAACAATAAAGTCGGTATGAACTTTGTTGAAGCACAGCAGTGGGCACTAGTTTACTTCCATATAGATTATCTAGGTGAAATGTAGTTTCTTCTCTTTTAAAGCGGTACCCTTAAGCAAAGATATATAATACGCATTTTGTCTTCGTCATCACAATATCATTAATGTCGAGAGTTCGGTAAATAGTCAAAACTTTATTAAAATCTACAGTTTACTATGAAGCCCAAAATTAAAGTCCAAAGTTCAATCCGGTAGCAATTGTTAATTGACCGAGATGCTTTGGTCCAAGACTTTGCCTTTACATTAACTACAAATTACGATGATATAAATCTTCTACTTGAAGGGGAAGAGTCCTCCCTTGAATAGTGTTTCACTTTAAGTGGTTCAACTTATATCCAACTACATCCTTAACACAATCATATTGTCATGTGATTGACTATAATCAATGTTTATAGATAGAGACTTAAGCTTCACATTATTCTCAAGTCAAAGGACTAGTGCACATCATCTATTTGAGTTTTAACATATAAAAAACTCTCGGTGATTCGTTCTGTAACCTTTCAAACAACTATATGAACGTAATCCCTTGGTGCACTCGACAGTCATGCGTAATTCATCACCCACTATATGAAGAGCATTACAAACATTACTATCTACATATATATCAATACCCCATTCTCGATACATCTTGACATGGACATTTAAGGAAAATTATTTATCTTATTTGATTTAATACTCATGTATACGAACATATTCATAAGTGTAAGTCGATTGAATACTTTTCCTTGGGATTTTCTACTTGTATATGTTCAATACAATTAAAACATTAATTATATCCTTATATAACAATGTATACAATATAAAATAAAACTCAAAGCTTACTTTATTTCAAAAAAGGTTTGGTGTAAAATTTAAATTATATGACCAAATTACAGAATTGTCCTTTGGGCGCGCCCTTAACTCTACCAATAATGAATATTCATACTATTTATAATAAAAAAAGGCTACATCAATTATCGATCAAAATCAAAAACATATATTATTTCATAACTAATATTTAATATAAATGAAAAAAAATTCAAAACTTGGTGTGTCCATTTGCAATTGTTATATGGTATGCTCCTACTATTTCTACTATTACAATAACAACATTCGAAATTTGGAACTCCACTTTAATCACTTACTATGAGTTATTTATTTCTTCTATTGTAACTAATTTACAATCAAGAGTTTCAGATCCAGTATCTCAAACTCAATAAGTTTATCTTATAGAGGACAATTATATATAAGAAAAACACATTTGGAATATCAATCATATTTCATATGCCTCTTCATGAAGCAGAGGTGACCATTCACTCTCTTTTTGTCCCAACTATGTCTATGTTACATCCACTCTTACACTTTCACTTTTCTTTTAAATGGTCAAATATTTCAAGAAAGAAACCATATACTACAGTACTACACCGGATTTCTTTACAAAAATAATTCAAGTCATACTCAGCACGTTTAGAAGATCAAATAATTTGCATTTAATTATACATATCAACACTGACATTTTAGTGATTGAATTCTTGGAATCTGTCGATTGTCCTTAGTCTAGTGTTGTTTCCAACATAAAAAGATCCTCATTGTACTTAATATTATTGAACACATGATCTCGTACCATGGTTTATTTGCTCATTTCGAATGAAAAGTTTCATTGAGATTCCGTTTAATGTGACTATTCGCCATACAGATATTTTATGTTATCAAATATGGATCATATAACCCAACTCTTGTATGTTTTAGAATTCAAAAATCATAAAAAAAACAATGCACAATCTGGGTAAACTTCACATTTATGTGTCCAAGACATGAAAGTTTTAATGGGTGTATGTTTTGGTATTTGTATGGGTCTTGAAGCGACCATATGCCAATAGATTGATTTATTGGTAAACAAATTTCTACATTTCTTTGTCAAATGTAATTCCGTTCGTTTAGTATATTTTTACAAATAAACAATTGTATCAATTATATTACCTATTTAAATTTATTAAAGTACGTTATGTAACGACCTATATTTACGTACCATATGATCGTAAAATATTAATACTATTTTTATATAGGGTCGTACAAATTCATAACTTTGGAAAATGACTACTGGAGGCATTTTCCATCCTTAGAATTATTATTGGATGATTTAGAGCCTAAAAATCTTGTAAGACCTATAAATTTTGACAGAAGCTGAATTGGGGTCTAAAACCTCTTCCATTAGATCAGGATAATGGTTTCCCTATCCCTAGAGTGGTCATAATAGGAAAACAGACTTATCATTTGGGATATATGGTTGTTTGAAGTTCTACTTGATTTTGAACAGCTTAGTGGGTAATTATGGGGATTAGTGACAAAGCCCAAAGTTTATTTCGAGATTAGCACCCATAGGGGCTGATGGGACTTCTCTTTATCATTTCGCACTTTCCAAAATAGTTAGAGGAGTCACCATTAATTTTCTCTAAGCTTAAAACCACTTTAAACCTTAGTTTAATTAGCCAAATCTTGTCATTAAGAGGAAATAAATGAAATTAGCACTTGGATTTGGGGATTTTCTATTAGAGACAACTTGGATCTACTATTCATCTTTGGATTCATGCTCTTTTGGATTGCTTTGGATTTAGGTGAGTGGTTGGAATCTCTCACTTACTAATTATCACCGTACGCTTATAAATAACGTTTTAAATTAATTTTTGGGCCCTTAAATGTGTTTTAAATCATATTAATCACATATGTTAATTTCAAATGATTTGGTAAAGATTTATGAAAATAAGTTCTTATGGATCCCCTTTATTCTTATGAATCTTCTCTATTTTTATCGTTAGATCTAGGCAATAATTTGATGTATGTGAAGGCTTGCTTGTTTGGATATAGTGTATATGTTGGATGCTTGAATATATGTTGTTTATTTGGTTGAAAATGTCGATTGAGTGGTGACTTAGAAATAGGAATGGTGTCATAACTCGTCGTCGATCCATGAAAATGATAGTGGCATAATTTGATGCAAGTTGTGCGGGGCGACAAGGAAGACCTCACGAAGATACGGTTCAAATTTCAAGTCATTTGGAATTCATTTGCTGAAGTTATAGGTAAAAAAGTATGGATCGACAATAACATTTAAGTGTGGAATCGGTAGTATTTAAGTGTAGGATCGATGGTGGCACCAAGGAGTGGGAACATCATGCTTTTGTTTCAGGTCGCATGAAGGTCTATTCTTGTTCATATAAGGGCTTACTTTGAGTCCACTTCAGGTTGCATAGGCATTTGGGCTACTTGGAGTTACACTTTGGGAAGCAAAATGGTTTAAGTGTTGTAACGGTGGGCGTAGGTCGGGTGGAGCATGAATCGATGGGGTCAATTCGGCGTGCATGGACCGGTGGTCACAGGTCAGGGTTCCATGGTTTGGTAATGGTAAGAAACCAAGATCGCTTCAAGTCTTGGGCATGCTTACTTTGAGTCCTGGATGTGTTCGCTTCGGGTCCTTGCCACATTTATTTCTGGCTCACACTAACTTTAGTGCTTGGCTAAATTTGGGCTAAGGCATAGTTTGGCATGGTGGCAAACCATGGACTTTGATGACGCATGGCTTAATGATAGGAAGTGACATCTTCAATGATGGGATAACTATACTTTGGGATGCAGAGTTTAGGGTTGTGCGTTGGATTTAAGGAACTGTTAAAGGATGAATATGAAACAAATGATGATATTCTATGACTAATGATGATTGTCGAGAATCATCCCAATCTTGATGACTTCAGACAGGAGTTGTTTGATGATTTAGAGACAGTTCAGGATGCGCTTGCTGAGGATGACATGTGCAAAGGGATCGTAGACTCGAAGGCTTCCAGTGTACTCGTTAAGTAGGGGTAACTTGGATCGTGATGAGTCCTTATCTTCAGATGAGAGATTTGTTTGCTTCAGACTACCGTGATGGGTAGTCTATTTGTTGGACTACTAAATGGCATGAATTCAAGTATTGATAAACTAGGACATTGACTATCAGATGGGTATTCTAGTCCCTGAGCACGATGGCTCTAGCGAGTTATCATATATCCAATGCACTGAGTGAGTGAATGTGATGATGGATGATGGATGTTATGTTTTCTTTGGTTACTTATCACCCAAGGGATACTATACGACATAGATATTATTGATGTAGATATTTAGACACCCATTGGTACTTTGACATATAGTGCACCAATGATGACTATGATATAGAGTAGCATATATTCTATGTTATGTGCTAACACTTTGGATGTAAGGACATGTCAGGTATGATTCTACATACCCTATGTCCTAGTATGTTGACTTTATATTATTTTAGCTTTTCTACCGCTCACACCAAACTATTGTCTGACTCGAGATTTTATGTTTTGCTTCCTATTATTTTGGATGCTCTTAAATGAGTAAATTAGGGATATCAGGCCCGATTAGCACGTGGAGCTGAACAGGTGACGAGCATGAGGCTAAACTCTTACTTATTACTATATTTAGTTATGCAGCACTATTGTAACAACTTAATTTTTAGTGTAGTATTTTTAATTTAATTTATAGGATTTTTTCAGTTCCATATAATACTATATTCAAACTTATAAGAAGAAAAGTTAAATCTTTTTACTCTTTGATTGGACCATACTTTTATACTTATCCATATAATATTACATTTAAACTTATAAGAAGAAAAGTTGAATCTTTCTACTCGCTAATTGGACCACACTTTTATACTTGCCCATAAAATAATTATATTTTTAACTTATAAGAAAAAAAGTTGAATTTTTCCACTCTCCGATTGGACCCCACTTTTATACTTATCCATATAATAATTATATTTTAACTTATAAGAAGAAAAGTTGAATTTTTTCTACTCTCTAACTGGACCACACTTTTCATGCTTATCCATATAATTATTATATTTTAACTTATTCCTAAGCTTACACTCTAAGCTTTCTTTCTATTGGACCAAAATCTAGTCGAATCAGGTTAGGCTATAGGAGGTTAGGTAATTACTAAATTACCATTCTCTTTACCTATAGATACCCAAGTCCATATCTCATTTTAATCCATTCAAAAACTAAAGAAAAAAAACAAATTTCATCTTCATTACCAAAGGCTAGGTATTCCAAGTCTCTAGCAAAGCAAATTGGAAGTGAGTGTAATCTTAATCTCTTTTCTTTGATTTGTTTACATTTTAATAAATGTTGTGTTAGCTATTGATTCTAAATTGTTAATAATAATGGGTTTATTATTATTCTTGTTTAGTTGTTTGAATTGTACTCGGCCAATTTATGAGCAATAACCTTGACGTTCAGTTAATGGGAACTTACACCGCCTTTTATCTTAGGATTATATTTAGTGATTTTTTGGTTAAAAGGAAATAAAACCCATTTTAGCTCTCTCATTTGATTAAGAGGGAGCTTCATCCCTCTAGTTTCTCTTGGGGTTAAAAGGGTATCACACTCCTGTTTAACCATATTTCTTCGTCTTCTTGTTTTGTCAATCTAAGACGAGTTGTTGCTCATTTGAGAGTTGATATCCTTTATCAGAAAAGGCTAAATAAAGAGCGAGTAAGGCCAAGCTATATGGGGTCTCTTCCATTAGGGCATTGTCACATCTAATCTAGATTGGTTTCGGTTGTATGTGCACGGAGATGTGAAATACTCGGATACTCAGTAGGGTTGGCGGGGTCTGGCTTGGAGGTTTTCGAGAGCCATCGTAGTTCTCAAGTATATTTTCTAGAGGTATACTTTTGGTAAGGGGCGTACCCTCCTAGTCATTGTTGGAAATTCTTTCTCTTTGTTTGATTCGACCATATGAGTTGATTCATTTTCCACTGCATCTTGAAGTGTCTTAGGTTCTCCTTGGTGTTAATATTTCCTTGTATTTTCATAACCTTGGTTTTATAGGTTATGAGTTTTTTTGTCGATATCTTTGTATATCTTTACCTACATTTTCATATTATGTTGTGCTTGTTCTGCTTGTTTATTTATGTTTGTTCTTCTCGCCAATTTACATATGTCTGTAATGCTGTTTGTTTATCACTTGAATGTATCGTAAACTCCCTTGGAGTTTATTAGCGCGATTTTTTGGCTTGAAGAACTACGTTTGGATTTGACCCAGTTCCAAACTAGGTGCACCTAAGTTGGAGAGGTACATAAACAGTCGTTACACTAGTGACCCAATTCAATAAATAGATTAATTTTTCCTTGTCTTATATTAACATTTTCCATGTTCAGTATTTGCTATCTATCGCGTGTTAAAGTATCTTTCCTGCTTACTATTTTATTCTGCATTAACATGTTTATGGAGTTTGCAGGAAAGTTTGTTGTTGTCTCACTCTCATTAGAGTTATGCAACGGAAGATTTATAGTATTTGAGGTTGGTATGTATTAAAGCACACCCAGTAGAATAAATGATTACTTTGATAAGCTGTATTATTGAAATTCTTTGCAATACATTTAGTGTGTTGTATATTTATCAGATTATAATATGTTAAAATGGTAGTTTTCATTCGTAGTTTTAGAATGGACGGTTTCTCGGCAATTTTGACTGGTCCAAAAAGCTGGTTCATCAAAACTATGGAGCTTACTAGTGCTTTTTATCTATTTAGAGATGGTAATCTATTGAGTATTATCAGTTTTATAAACTAATACACTATGACTTATGTTGTATAGCTGAATTATCTGTGCACTCTGACTTTTATGGTTCGTTCAGTCATGTTAGCGCCAAAATTGGTCATAAACACCCAATTGTCGATAAAAGCACCAATCCACAATCTCAGATCACAGATAACAAGTATGTAGAAAATTAAAAATGAAGAACACTTAGAAAATTCAACAGATAACAGTAAACAACACATAATTTATAGTGGTTCGGCGATCTTGCCTACGTCCACTCTGAAGTTGATGACTTTATTGATGTTCACTTGATGATTTCAATCAATTACAGCAGATTACAGTGGATTATAGCTTTGAAACTCGAATACAGCAGTAGTGGTGAAGTGCAAGGTAGAATCTGGCAGAGTCTGGATGCTTCAGCGTCGAAAGATCCCCCTTCTGTAAGCTTTGGGGATCTATTTATAGGCGTAGGAGGCTGATATCGCGCTCAAACTTCGGGAGACTCGTTCCGGCACGTGAGCGGGCTCACGCGACCAAGCCCATGAAGTTTCGGCTCGATCCGTGATCGATACGAACGGATTTCGTATCGATCAAGATTCCGTCCGATGGAGTCGAAATTTGGTGTGGACATTCTTTAGCATGTACGTAAGCTTCTGTGAAAATTTCATGGCATTTGGACTGGTGGATCAGGAGATATGATCGATACAAGATGGAGTTTTTAGTGGGCTGCGCTGTTCGAATCGATCTATTCGTATCGTTCTGTTCGACTCGATCCTGAGCACGTATGCATGTGGTGATGTGGCGCGAGATTCTTGGATCGCTCCATCTTTTGTGCCGAACGATCGAGTCGTCCTTGTGCATAGGCCTTGTTCGCATCGATCGGTAGTGACGTATTCGTGTTGAATGACACACTGTTTGCATCGATCCAACAGTTGTTCTCTTTGAATCGATGATTCAAAGGCGCTTCGTATCGATCGCTATCGTTTGTATCGATCGATCGTGGTGTTCGTATCCATTGATTATTTGTAAATCGATCGATACGAATGAGTGTTTGTTATGGAACGATACGAACAGTCGATGCTCGATGGATACGAATAAGACTTCACTGGAGCCAGACGAACACGATGGATACGAAGCGAAGTCACTCTGATCAAGTCGAACTCGATGGATTCGAATAGCGCGACCATGGATCGATTTGAACAGGATCGATTCGAAATCAGACTTTACTTGATCGATTCGAACAAGGCACCGAGATCGATACGAACAGTGTGTTTCCCTCATCTTGTATCGATCATACCTTGAGCTTACGAACTCGGATTGACTTGAAACTTGAAACGTTGGCTTCTACGGCTTTGCTCGTTGTGTCTTGTCAACTGTAGCTTGATCCGGACCCGGACAAAATCCATCGATATCCATGGTGAACCTGCGACGCATAACTGATGTTCGGAATGGCTAATCATTGTTTTTCAGTCAATTTCTTGATATCTCAACTTTGTTAAAAAGTGGAATAACACTTTGCCCCCCAAAATACGCCTTGCGGTAGGAAGGTGTGTTTTGTAATGCCATAAGCTGGGTGTTCATATCCTGTTGATGACCTGCAAAGAAATTGATGGTCTTATCTGACCGCAAATGACGATCGTTCGGGATCGTATGTCATTCAAGGTAGTAAGTGACCGTTCGGGGTCGAATGCCGTTCGCGGCGAATGGTGACTGTTCGCGGTCGGGGTGCCGTTCGAGGCGATTTGTGATCGTTCGTGATCGGGTGCCGTTCGAGGCGAATTGTGATCGTTCGCGGTCGGGTGCCGTTCACGGCGAACGGTGACCGTTCGTGGTCGGGTGCCGTTCGAGGCGATTTGTGTGTGCCCGAGGGGGTGACTTAGTATCATTAGCGCCAGATTTCACGTTCGAGTGATTTTCTAAACTGTTTGTTATGACGATTTATCGCCATCTCAGAGCATGCCTAAGGACCGTTCGCGACCCCGTGCATGTGTAAGTGGCTTAGCCATTATGGAATCACAAATGGCATACTTTTATCCAAAATAAGTCTTCCAACAGAAATCTCAAACAAAATCGAGTCTAAATATGAGAAACAGAAAACAAAAGCAAAACAGGGACGTCAAAGTGCAAACACCTACATCGATGCAGTTTATAGTCATATCAGAGCATGCCTAAGGATCGTTCGCGGTCCTGTACATGTGTAAAAGGACTAAATCGCGTTGGTGTGGAGTTTGCCACTTATTCGTCATTATCTCAATCAATTGATGACAAGCTGACGCCTCGATCCTGAGCCGTCCTCAGTAGGTGCAGGTGGTGGTCGCTCCCATTCCACCGTTGTTGTTCCCCTTCTTACATACCGCGATAGCAGACCATTCCGGATATGTCCCTCAACCTCATCCTTCAAGTGTCGGCAATCATTCGTGCTATGACCATTCAGCTCGTGGAATAAGCAGTACTTGTCTGACCTTCTTTCATTGTTGGTCGGATCCCTTCTCATTGGCTTCCGATAAGGAATCTGCCCCCTGGTGTCCTGGTAGATTCGCTCCAAAGTCTCATTCAACTCCGTATAAGAGGTGAATCTCGGTTCCTTTCATAGTCGCGCTGGTCCATCATCATTATCCTTGGCCTTTCGTTTCCCTCGGTCAGTTCCCGAATCCGCTTTAGGAAGATTTTTGCCCTTGATGGCATAAACATCAACTCCTTCTCCTTCTTCTCTTTCAGCATTTGCGTCCTCTAATCGTAGAAATCCTTCAGCCTCATGATAAAATTCTCCTAGATCCATTGGGGGATCCCTTGTTAACGAATTCTTGAATTCTGTGCCATCAGCTATGCCAAATACAGCTACCATCAAAACCATGGATGGATCGGGTCGATCCACCGATGCTGCCGCTGCATTGAATCGTGTCAGAAAGTTCCTCAAAGACTCCCCGGTTCTCTGTTTTAGCGCCGCCAAACTCATCACATTCTTGGGTCTTGAAATGTGAATCCTGAACTGCCTCATGAACCTTTCGGTCAAATCGGTCCTGTTCCAATGGAAACGCTCACCAGTTGTCTGAACCATAATGCTGTTATGTCTGCCAGGTACAACGGGAAGCACCGGGCCATGACCTCCTCTGATGCTCCCAGCACTTCCATGTGCCTCATGTACTTCGTTAGATGAACCGTATGATCCGTCCTCCCATTATACATGTCCAATGTTGGTAACTTGAATTCTGGTGGATTCCTGGCTTGCCTGATTGTAGGAGCAAAGGGACTCCTATTCACATCCTCCAGATCTCTGTTCACTAGTCCACCTCTCATGGCTCGTCTGACCATCTCCGCCAATTTGTCACTATCTCTAAGTTGTAGTCCTTGTCTATTGCTTATGATTTGCCCCCTGAGTTCACGAGGGATTCCTGGAATTTGCTCTCCTGGCGGAGCATTCATTTCTCTGTCAATGTCGCATTGCGCAGTTCCACCTGGTACTCCGCCCGGGATTGGGCCAGCATGCTCTAGATTATTGCCCCCTAGTTCTGGTGCTGCGCCAGATGGTCCTGCTCCGTTCTGAACTCTGGTTGCTCCTTGATCTTGCGCTCCAAGCTGCCCAATTTGAAGAAACAAACTCTGGATCATTTCCTCTTGTCTTTTCATCATTGTCTCCATCTCATCCCTGGTGATGAAGATCGATGTCTGATTTGCACCTGAAGAGGCCTCTTGACTCCCTTCATGCTGACTTCTCTCTGGCCTTTGTCTTCTACTTGATTGCCTTGTCATAACTTTTCAGATCTGAATCTCTAAGCCTTCAAACTCAACTTCCAAATGATGGGATTCCTGAATTAGCCTTCTCAGTGAAAGCTCCAAAATGTTAGCGCCAAAATTGGTCACAAACACCCAATTGTCGATGAAAGCACTAATCCACAATCTCAGATCATAGATAACAAGTATGTAGAAAATTAAAAATGAAGAACACTCAGAAAATTCAACAGATAATAGTAAACAACACATAATTTATAGTGGTTCGGTGATCTTGCCTACGTCCACTCTGAAGTTGATGACTTTATTGATGTTCACTTGATGATTTCAATCAATTACAGCAGATTAAGTGGATTATAGCTTTGAAACTCAAATACAGCAGTAGTGGTGAAGTGCAAGGTAGAATCTGGCAGAGTCTGGATGCTTCAGCGTCGAAAGATCCCCCTTCTGTAAGCTTTGGGGCTCTATTTATAAGCGTAGGAGGCTGATATCACGCTCAAACTTCGGGAGACTCGTTCTGGCACGTGAGCGGGCTCACGCGACCAAGCCCGTGAAGTTTCGGCTCGATCCGTGATCGATACGAACGGATTTCATATCGATCAAGATTGCGTCCGATGGAGTCGAAATATGGTTTGGACATTCTTTAGCATGTACGTAAGCTTCTGTGAAAATTTCATGGCATTTGGACTGGTGGATCAGGAGATATGATCGATACGAGATGGAGTTTTCGATGGGCTGCGCTATTTGAATCGATCTATTCGTATCGTTCTGTTCAACTCGATCCTGAGCACGTATGCATGTGCTGATGTGGCGCGAGATTCTTGGATCGCTCCATCTTTTGTGTCGAACGATCGAGTGGTCCTAGTGCATAGGCCTTGTTCACATCGATCGGTAGCGACGTATTTCGTGTTGAATGACACACTATTTGCATCGATCCAACAGTTGTTCTCTTTGAATTGATGATTCAAAGGCGCTTCATATCGATCGCTATTGTTCGTATCGATCGATCGTGGTGTTCGTATCCATTGATTATCTGTAAATCGATCGATATGAATGAGTGTTTGTTATGGATCGATACGAACTGTCGATGCTCGATGGATACGAATAAGACTTCACTGGAGCCAGACGAACACGATGGATACGAAGCGAAGTCACTATGATCTAGTCGAACTCGATGGATTCGAACAGCGCCACCATGGATCGATTCAAACAGGATCGATTCGAAATCAGACTTTACTTGATCGATTCGAACAAGGCACCGAGATCGATACGAATAGTGTGTTTCCCTCATCTTGTATCGATCATATCTTGAGCTTACGAACTCGGATTGACTTGAAACTTGAAACGTTGGCTTCTACGGCTTTGCTCGTTGTGTCTTGCCGACTGTAGCTTGATCCGGACCCGGACAAAATCCATCGATATCCATGGTGAACCTGCGATGCATAACCGATGTTCGGGATGGCTAATCATTGTTTTTCAGTCAATTTCTTGATATCTCAACTTTGTTAAAAAGTGGGATAACAAGTCATTACTATCTCGCATGTTTTTATTTCTATGATGACTATTATATTTTATTAGATGCGTTATGAGATATACGATTGTAACCGTGATTGTATGATTTTCTATTTACTTTACAACCCCTGACAATCGTCCCGCATTGGTCGGGCACCATTGCAGCGAACTATACATGTTATATTTAGGTGCTAGAGGTGTATAACAATCGTCATAGATTATTACAATATTACATATGTTCTTATACTTATTAAAATGATTTTCTATATTTTGCTAATCTGGCTCCCATTAGATTTTACATTACTTGAAACACCCAAAATGACATGTAGAATTTTGCAAATTTCTCTAACAATTGTTAGGATCTATTTATCATGTTACTACAACCTTGAGGGTACTTGAAAAATTAAAGCCTCCATATATGGTAAATAATAAGTGCTTAGTAATATCTAATATATGACTCCTACCTGTGCATTCTTTGCTCCTAATTATCTTTATGGCCTCGAGGGTGCTAAACAAATCATAAAGTATATTTTGTACTTATAGAAAATCATTTCGTGCCTAAAGAAAATTTAGTAACCCTTGGGAGTACAAGGCAAGGTTACAAAATGTTCATACTAATCTAGGGACAATACTGGCATCACAATAAATATTTTATGGCTTGAGGTACTTTTTTGCACCAAAAATGGGCAAACACTCCAAATTCAGCCAAGTTATAACTAATTTCAATTCTAGAACTGGTTGAGTTTCGAAAATAGCGGAGCTCCCTTGTGAAAAATAAAAATAGAATAAAGGTTATATCTCTGTTTTCCATAGTCATCTATTTATACGCACGCTTCTCCCCTAATGTTGGCTGAACGTTTTTGAATGAGTAATCATCCAGATCTAAGTTTTTAGCTAGGAAGAGGAAGTCAAAATCAATAAATTTAGTATGTCAAAACCGCTCGATACATACTATTTTCAATTGAAAATAAGTGGTTTTGCATGTATAAATCTTTAACCTTCCTTCATATTTGCTTAAGTCTTCAAGCTTTGGATCTTTTTTTAATGAACTTGCCCATCAAAAGTGGTCAGTACTGACCAGTTTTACCCATCAAAACATGTTTTTCCTAGAACTTGTAAATAGTATCGACAGTAGCTCAGAGTGGTTCCCTTATATTTTTGCACCTCTTGACTGACAACTCCAACCACTTTATAGTGGTCAGCACCAACTGGTTTTGCGATATGTAAAACTTAGCCAAACTTCTTGTGTCTTGTCTATTCATTAATCTTGGCATCTCCTAAGATTATTGATCCATTTCTTCATTATCTTGAAGTCCAGATCCATTATAATGTCACTTGGTTCAAATGCCATATAACACTTACCCCTCCATAGTTTGATTTTGTGGCAACAAAGCATACTTTGGATCGAGATGAGCGACGATACTCTATCCGCATAGATGCCTTCGTCCTATGAACTATTATCTTAAAGCATTACATCTACTCCAGGAAATATCAATATGCTACTTCATACAATTGGAAAGTCACATCCTTCTTGCAGATTTAAAAATTGAAAACTTTTATTCGTAGCCTTCAACCACTATTAAAAAATTTCTGAAAGCTACTCCATTCTTCGGCCAAATAGATTTCTTCTCTCTTTTCATTTTGCATCATATATTTAAATGAAAACCAAAAATTTCGGTGCTGACCATTCAGTATCGACTTTTTTTTATATGTTGAATATATAAACAACACTTGGAATTCTTTTACACTGTCATCCCCATTTCCACTATGCTTCCTTCCCGGAATTTACGCTTTCATTCTTCTACGGTCTAAGATCCCTACCTGCCTCCAAATTCCTTAGTGCTAGTGTTGTTCTTTGACCAACTCAACCAAATTGGTTATCGTCGACCACTTTTGCAACAACACTGTTCAAACTTGATAATCTCTTACCATTGTCATCTCTAGGTCCTAATTTGAAGTTGGGTCACCGCCTTAACCTTTATGCCAATGACGCCATATGGTCACGGCCATCGACTCCTTTTTCGTTGTTGCAACCATTCAGCCAACCACCACCATTGTTGACTTGCACCACCATGTCCATCCCTCCAAACCCAGCCAATTTGACCTAGGGCTTTGAAAATGACAACTGCAGAGCTAAAACAGGTCAATGCAAAACATGGGATCCCCAAAGACAAAGTTCTTCTTCCCTACCTCAATTAAAGAGCTCTGACTCTCCAATTGGTTACACCTCTTGTAACTGGAACATATGCCTCTTTGAAGCTATGCCTCCTTTTAACAGCTTTTTGAAATACGTTCTCTAGATGCTAGGCTAGCCCTATTTTAAATATACCCAAATGGATATACTACCTTAAATTTTGTGTACCTCATCTTTAGGTTGCACCTAAGCAGGTCGTCGGCATTTAAGGAGCTCGCCTTCCTATATTATTTCAAGAGGAGAGCTGACCATCCTTCATTATTGATCAATGATTCCTACAATCGACGTAGGATCATCGAGGAACTTCATAATAAAAGGAGCCACTTCAAGGATGAATACTTCTTCATAAGATGCTCTGAAGGATTCAACCATTTCTAGCTCTTTGGACGTAAGTTTTCTTATCTAACAACTTCATCACACTCAAGCATTCTTCGCTTAAGTGACTTACATTTCTTCTACTTTCATAACAGATATTCCTCGTCGGACCATGATTCCTACTCTTAAGGACACCCTAGAATTTTGAAAGAGGATTGACCCAACACTAAGGCAGACCTCTTATCTCTGTAACAATGATCGAATTCGCTAATGTAAGCTTCTTGTTAAAACCATAGGTATAGGTTTCTATGATAACTACTAGATAGATATTAACACCGATAATTTTCCAAGTTTTTCTACGATATAGTATAGAAAATACAGGAATCAATAAAGAAATATTTCAAGACAATCAAGTAGAGATGTAGTATACTAAAAAAAGGCAAATCAATACAAGAACTCTAGTATAAGACCAGGTAGATTAAGAGGAATCATGCAGATCGAGGAAGAACAAAAAGGAATCACTGATATCAAGATGAATCAAGCAGATCAGGGAGATCAAGAAGATCAAAAGGAATAAAGGAGATTCAAAAGAAAGGCTGGGAGAACAAAGAAAACTCAAGGAATAAAGGCTAGAAGAGTACAAGATAAACAATCAGTCAATTTTATGGTATATCGAGTCATAGAATTAATTTTTAAAGATCTCATAGGAATTCTTTGGATTCTCTCTTTTAAAACTCTTTATCTTATTCCCTATAATCATTATATAAAAGTTCTATTTGGTTTTACAAGTTAGAAGAGATAAAACAATTTTTATAAAGAAATTGTAATTTTGAATGAGGATATGTTAACATATCCTTGTAAGTATGTCGACATACTAGCCATTAGATGCCACTTTTCATTTTAAACGAATGGATGATTTCTTTCACCATTCGTGAAAAGTCATTTCTCTTTACATTCCATATAAAGGCTATGGAAGAATTTTTAATAGAATTCTCCATTATTTCTCTCACTCGCTTCTCTCTCACATTTTGTAGGAAAGTTATATTGCTTACATATACATGTACGTTGCGAATCCACCTTTTTCTCTCTATTTCTTCATGGATTTGCAATCTACTAAAAAATCAGAGAGTCTGCATTCAATTCTTTATCAATTACTCTCTGTTCTTATCCTATTCCCCAAAAAAGTCAAAGATATATTGCTATTGGAGGTCTATAGGAAGTTGTATTGAAGACTACTTATAACTGTGATTGTAAAATTTGATTTCCTGTTGATATTATTATACTATTTATTTAAAAAGGTGCATCTTGTCACCTATAGAGAGTTAGGATTGTAAAGATGTGTTTTGCCACCAATGGAAAGTCAAGATAAGTGTTCTTGCCACCTAGTTTAAAGTCAAGAAGGTCAATATAAGTCCTGCCATCCGTGAAAAGTCAGGATAGATGTACTTGCCACTTGATTCAAAGTAAAGTTGTAAAGGTTTACTTGCCACCTGTGGAAGTGTAAGTTGGTTATAATGAAATTTTGTATAGGGTACAGGACTGGATATATAATTGGGAATCCGAACCAGTATAAATTTCTTAGCATCTTCTCTTTACTTTCACTGCTTATAATTTCTATATTTATTATATTACTGCCTGTGATTCTCGTTTTGCATTGTTAAATTTGATAATCACAAATTAAATTGATAATAAGTCTAGAAAAATTATTCACCCCCTAAGTGTTACATTAGCCTTAATTCCATTCTGCACATTATCAGGGTAACGCATCATGTACCCCATATTTGGTATCAAAGCATTTTGGTTTTCAAAATTTCCTACTATGAGTTCTGAAAAGTTTAAGTGGCTAGTAACATAATTACTCTATTTAACACTTTTGTAGAAACCTTAATAGATAATTTAATTTCATATGAAGCTTAGTTGCGGGGAAGAATGGAAAGATGGGCAAATGAAAAGAAGCACAACACTTTGATGCTTCAACCAATTCAAAGAATGAAGATAATAAGATATATTTTTTGGCTAACAATGAATAGGTACCTAAAGTCAAGAAGGATAAATGGATACTGGATAGTGGATGATCAAGAAACATGTCTGAGAACTCAGAATTATTAATGGACATCATTTACAAGGATGGCGGAGAAGTAAACTTTGGTAACAACTCGAAAGGATATGTAATCAACATCAGCAACGTTGGTAACTCTGAACCCCTACCATTTTAAATATTTTATTAGTAAATAATTTAAAATATAGTCTCCTTAGTGTAAGTCGATTATGTGATAAAGGCTTTAAGATAAATTTTGAAAAGGACACTTATTATATCTTAAATCAAGAATCTAGAACTATATTGAAGGAATTAGAAAATGAAATATTTATGTTCTACGTAAGAAAGTATCAATAATAACTTATGATGAATTAAATGACCCTTGGATTTGCCATAATTGTCTTGGTCACTTAAACTTCAAACACTTGATAAAAATGTCAAAATATGAACTAGTAAGAGGATCAACCAAGATGAATCTAAAAGTAGATAACGTTTGTGATGCTTGCAAAATGGTTAAACTTTAGAAGAAATCTTTTAAACCAAAAGATATGAAATCTACTTTTCAACTACTAGAACTTCTCCATCTAGATTTCTTTGGACCATCTCGAATACAATCAATTAATTATAATAAATATGTTTTGTAATTATGGATGATTATTCAAGATATTCATGGACAATTATCCTAAAACATTAAAGTGACACCTTTGAAATTTTTAAAACCTTTGTTAAATGAATTCAAAATCAACAATCACTTAAATTTAAAATATAATAAGTGGTCACGAAGAAGAATTCGAAATTAAAATTTTGAAAATTTTTGTATTAAGAAATGGATAATTCATAATTCATTGTTTCCACGAACACCATAAAAAAATGGAACAGTAGAATGTAAAAACAGAACAATTCAAGAATGTGCTAGAATAATGTTAAATGATAATAATATCCCTAAAAACTTTTGGATTGAAGCAGTAGCAATAACTTGTTATATTATAAATAGAATTTTGATTAGACAACTAAAAGAGAAAACATCGTATGAGTTATTTTTTGATAAAAACCCAAAATCATCACACTTTAAAGTTTTTGGAAGTATATGTTTTATACTAAACATAAATGGTAATTTAGGTTAATTCGACGCTAAAGCAGATAAAGGAATATTTATTGGGTATTCCAATAGAAGTAAGGCATACAAAATTTATAATACTAGAACCAACACTATTGAAGAAATTTTACATGTTTCTTTCGATGAAAATTTTATAGAAACAAAACAAGAAAAAGGCAAAGATGAAATTTCAAAACAAACTAAAAGCAATGGAAACACTAAAAATGAAAATAATAACGATAATGATATAAATGAAAATAGGATACCTTGAACTCGTATCTTAAAAGACCACTTAATGAAAATATCATGGGGAAGGTAGAATCATTTGTAAGAACAAGGAAGCAACTAAATAAAATGATTAATGTAGCATTTATATCAACAAATGAACCCAAATTCCTAATGAAGCATTTGCTAATGATTCATGCATTCTTGCTATATAAGAAGAATTAAACAAGTTTGTAAGAAATGATGTTTGGGAACTTGTACCTCGAATTAAAATAGTTTATAAGAAATGATGTTTGGGAACTTATACCTCTACCCAAAGATTAGTCATTTAATGGAACTAAATGGGTTTATAAGAATAAATTAAAAGAACTCAAAATGGTAGTAAGAAATAAATCATGATTAGTAGCCCAAGGATATAAGTAAGAAGAAGGAATATATTATAATGAAACTTTTTCCTCCATCGCATGTTTAGAAGCCATATGTATATTATTAGCTTTTAGAAATCATAATAAATTTAAATTATATCAAATGGATGTTAAAAGTGCATTTTTGAATGGTACAGTAAAAGAAAATGTATACATTGTGCAACAACCCCTATTGACCGAGGATGAAAAATTTCATAATCATGTTTATAAATTAAAAGAGCATTATATGGTTTAAAACAATTACTATGAAAAACTAAAATAATTCAACCAGGCTTTGAAATAAGTAACGTGGATATAACACTTTTTATAATAAAAAATATTAATGATATTCAATTAATACAAATTTATATTGATGATATTATTTTTGGTTCAATTAATAAAAAAATAAAATTAGAATATTCAAAAATAATGACCAAAGAATTTGAAATGAGTCATATGTGTTATCGATAAATTTCCACGATCTCCAAACAGACTCAAATAATCGAGCTAGATTAGAAATGATTAAACTAAACCAAAGAACGATGGAGAGATGAATTCAGAGACTTAGAAAAAACATAAGATGGAAAAATAAGAAGAACAACAGGATAGCAAAAAATTGATGAAGGATTACAACTTGGCCCGCTCAACTCGGTGTCGAGTTGTAATGAAGGTCAATGATGAAGTTTGTGTGATCACTTAAAGACTGAAATGCTAAATGGAAGTGGGAATAGAAATATAATGCATTTTCGAATCGAACCCGAGTCATACCTAAAGTAGAATGTAACAACCTACCTCGAAATGAGCCTAATTTTCGACCCAAAAAAGGCCTACTGAACCTTAGACCCATTCCAAATCTGATTGTTGGTTGGTAAAATTGATTAAAAGAACAATAGACATAGCTCTCTATCTACATGTTCAGAATCTCATAATGAAAGGATAAAATATAATATCCAAATGGTACCTATTCATTAAAAATTCAAATGTCAAAAACAACAACATAATCTCACATAACAATGTCGAGCATTCATGGTGCAATGTCTTAAAATACATCATGTTATAATGGGTACATCAGAAATAGAAAAATAACATAGATAGCTAATCATCTGCCACAAGTCTACATCTCCACCACCATCTGCGAAAATCTGCATCATCATCTATATCTTGTGTTGTAATGAGAATGGAGTCGGAAAAACAATGTCTGATGAATAAAATATCAAGCCTTTTATAATAGTATTTGGGCAGTATAATTTAAATAAGAACATGTCTTACATATCTTAACCATATTATAAGTTTTCTAACTACAAGCCATGAGGCTTTCCAAGTCCAACCATAACCATTATTCTATCAATCCAATAATCCATATCTATCGTTAATAATGTCCTAAGAATATAAGAGATAACATCCAAGCCACTCAATACCTTTTTAATTGAAACTAGGTAGACTCTGACCATTTGATACCTCATTCAAGGTAGGTCCCTGTCATTTAATAAATATCCCAAGGTGGACTCCTCTCCGTACTATCTAGCTAATATTGCATTGAATATTTTCAAGCCACTTAAGACTTCAAATCTGAAGCGGACCATCCCTAAGATATCCTCTACCATACAAAACTATTAACCCTGACCATTTATTACTTCCTATATAGGAAGGAGAAGGTCCCTCAACTAGCCACTTAATACCTTCAACCTCGAAGCATGTCCTTCGTATTCTGACCTGTAACCCAAATGTGACATCTCATATTAGTCCGACTATACGTAGGTACTGGTAGCCAGATTAATTGGGCAGATTACCCTAAAGAATTTGGGAATAACCTCGCGTCCTTTATGGTTACTTATTATAGGCGATGTCTCATATCAACCCCAAAGTCACACGACTGGTAGTTAGATTAGGTGGATATACTTCTGTGTGTTTTTGACTGACCTCTTATCCCTATAACTTAGTCACAATCTAAAACACTCTCTTAACATATTATCCCACATCTCACCACATTTCATATCAAGGCCTTATAAGAAACTCCTTATTTCGCTTTTACAATTAATTAATTTTCTAAGGAGGATTTAATATTAATTAATAACTTATTAACAATGCAATTAATATGTTATATTTATACGTGATTTATGCAAATATATATACATACATATATGTATATGTATATGTATGTATGTAAGTATATAAATATGAGCCCTATATATTTTTATGCATGCGAAAATTGTGCCCTAAACTGTCAAATAAATGTCAAAACTTCAAAGTTATACAAGTCCAATTCCATATCAACAAATATACCATATATCCAATATCCAATATCAAATAGAATCCATGCCATACTTATTTTATACTGAAATAGCGGAATCAACACAAATAGAAACTTACAACTCAAATACTTTTACATTCTATACAACTTTTTATAAAATTGAAAATAGGAATTTATATTTAAATTACAAAAATAGGTAGTGCAAACTATGAATATAAGAATCCTTAACTTACTCACCATTTCCTAATTTATTCTTTTCAAAACCCTTAATCAGATCCGAAGAAAATGATAAGTAGTGAAATGGAATGTAAAACATTAAATTGCAATACCTACACGGTTCCATTATTTTTATATAAAATAATTGAGATTCTAGCTTAAGAATTGACAATTTGCTTTATGGGAATTTTGGTGTTTTTAATGTGATGTTTACGTAAATATATTCCCTAAGGCATATATCAAATCCAAGTTGTACTATAAAATTATTAAAATAAGAAAGACTAAGATTTCCACTCACAATCAATCCTTAGCTCTTTCCTTTTTGGATTTGATACACATTCTTTAATCTCTTATAGATCTCTCCTTTTAGAAATATACAACAAGGGAATTGTATACAAATTAGATTCATAAATTAAGGGATTGAAGAAGAAAAGGATTAGAAATTAAATAATAAACACCTGAAATTTCTTACTTGAAACCCTAGAGTATTTTCTAAATCTTTAAGGAGAGAGACTAACAGAGCTTCTCTTGGTTTCCAAATAATTTATGAATAAAAGTGAGGGGGCTAGGTGTAACATCCTCCATTTTGAGGCCCGAAACTAAGTGTTACGGATGCTGCAGTCAGCCATAGTTATTAATTTCAATGACAAAATGCGGCTATGTTAATCATCTTGATAATATCAGAAACACATGAATATTGTTCATTTCTTATACTTTTTTGCACTTTTGTTTATTTTCACCAAGATTTTAGTGTTAGATTTTGTTCATTTCTTACTTGAATCAAAAACCAGTTTGATTTGACATTTTAATAAATAGTTAAAGTGCAACTTCATAATTGTGTAAGCTTACAGCATTACAAGTACCACTTAAAGGCAAATTTAATATCACTTAAATTTGTTTATTTTAAATCACCGAAGTAGTTAACACTAAAGTTACTTCATGTTCAGTTTGAGTGTTGTGAGATGAAAAATCTCACCAACAACACTCACTTGTATTCACAGTTTAGTAATATGTAAAATTCTGTATCTTTTCCTATAACAGAAGCAGAATATGTATTTGTTGCATTAGCGAGTGCATAAATATTATATATGCAACAAACATTAAAAGATTTTAGACTAAAAAATAATCAATAAACTATATTCTATGATAATACAAGTGCAATAAATTTATGCAAAAATCCACATAATCATTCTAGGACAAAACAAAGACATTAGACATCATTTTCCAATAAACTATATAAATAAAGAAGATATAACTCTAGCATTTATAAATACTGAAAATCAAATAGCAGATATTTTAATAAAACCTTATACTCAAAATACTTTTATTAAATTAAGAAGAGAATTAGGCATATGTTCATTTTCAAAAATATAAAGAATAACATATATATATAGTAAAAATGTTGAATAACAAAAATAAAATACATATGTCGACATACTCAAATATATATGTCAACTTGAGTTATAACTCTAACAGTTGAACATACTTTGAACTGCCAACTATGCCTTTGAGAGAACTATTCTATTACTCAATGATGAGTTGCAAAATCTACCATTAAAACGTAACTTATTTCAGTGGAGGGAGAATGAATTTCTTTGCATGTAGAATGATGCATCTAGATATATTTAGAGCAGCATTGATGGGTTATGTAGGATATCTTACTCCGACCCACAATTCAAAGAATGATCCATTACAAGTGAGATTTTATCTCATTTAATTAGTTAAACTCATTTATTTAATTCATACCCACATATATTTTGTCTTACTTCATTTATATTAAACATTTTGTCTACCATTATAATATATATGTACATATTATTTATTGTATTAGCCAATAAATATATAACAATTATATATTTTATTTATCTATCTAAAACTTTATAATAATTAACAATAATAAAAGTAATAATAATAAATTTATTAATATGACCATTATGTTAGTTTTTCCATAATAAAAAATTAAAATTTTTTATTTCATTAAAAAATAATTTAATTTTTTATAAATTACTTTAATAAGTTGTTTTCATACAAAAACTGAGAGTTGCGGTTCTATGACTCCTGGGTGTGAACTCTTAATAATACTTAAGCATTTAAATATTACAACTGGAACAAATTTTGTTGAAGCACAACAGCATACTAGTTTAGTTGCTTACAGATTATCTAGGTAAAATTTAGTTTCTTCTCTTGTAAAACAACACCCTTGAGCAATGATATATAGTACGCACTTTCTCTTCATCATCACAGTATCACTTGATGTCTAAAGCTCGGTTAATGGTTGAAACTCTATTAATATCTATAGTTAATTGTGAAGCCTACATTAAAGTCCATGGTTCAACCTGATAACAATTGTCAATTAATTGATTTTCTTTAGCCCAAGACTTTGACTTTACATTGACTACCTATTATAATGATACAAACCTTCTACTTGAAGGGACCGGGTCCTCTCATGAATAGTGTTTCACTTCAAGTGGTTCAACTTATACCCAACTACATCCTTAACATAACCACATTATTGTGTGATTGACTATGATGAAAGTATATAGACACTTAAGGTTCACAGTATTCTCAAGTTAAAGGACTAGTGCACATCGTCATTTGAGATCTTCTATTTGATTTTTAACATATAGAAGACTCTCGACTATTCATTCTGTAGTCTTCCAAATAGCTATATATACGTAGTCCCTTGCCCTCAATAGTCATTAGTAGTTCATCGTCCACCATATGGAGAGCATTACAAACATTAGTATCATCGGATATATCGATATCCCTTTCTCCATGCTTCTTTACTTGGAACATTTAAGGAAAGGTATTTATTTGATTTGATTTAATACTCATAGTTATGAACACATTCATAAGTGCAATTGATCGAATACTTTTTCTAAAGATTTTCTACTTGTATATGCTTAATGTATTTAAAGCATTAATTATATCCTCATATAACAATGTATACAATAGAAATTAAACTCAATGCTTACATTATATCAAACACGATCTGGTACAAGAGTTAAATTATATAATCAAATTACAAAATTGTCCTTGGGGCACTCCTTTAACTCTAACAATAATGAATATTCATACTATTTATATTAAAACAAGGCTACATCAATTATCGATCAAAATTGAAAACGATTATTATTTCATAATCAATATTTAGTATACATGAAAGTATTTTTCAAAACTTGATGTGTCCACTAGCAATTGTTATAATGCTCCCACTATTTCTGCCATTATAGTAATGACATTCGAAATACGAAGCTCCAACTAATAACATACCATGGGCTATTCATTTCTTCTATTGTAACTTACATTCGATGGTTTCAAATAAAGTATTTCTAACTCAATACGTTTATCTTATAGAGAACAGTTATATATAAGAAAAACACATTTGGAATAGAAATTATATTTCTTATTCCTTACTAAGCATCTACAAATACTTTATACAATTCTATTTCTTATGTTTTTTCAGGAAGTAGAGATGACCATTCACTCTCTCTTCGTCCAAACTGTGTCTAAGTTACATCCACTCCCACACTTTTTCTTTTTCATTTAAATGTCAAACTTTTCAAAAAAGAAAACCGCATAATACAAGACTACATAGGATTTCTTTACAAAAATGCTTTTAGTCTTCCTTGGAGATCAAATAAGTTGTACTTAAGGAAACATATCAATACCGACGTTTCAGTGATCATGACATTTTAGTGATCGAAATCTTGGGATCTATCAATAGTCCTTGGTCTACTATTTTTTCCAACATGACAATATCTTTATTGTATTTAATAACATTGAGCACATGATTCTGCGATATGGATTACTTGCTCATTTCAAATAAAACAAAATTCATCTAGTTATTGAATTAATTGTTAAGGATCACATATCAATTCTTTGTGTTCTCTCTTGTAAAATTCTTTATTTTATTCTCCATAATCATGTTATAAAAGTTTTAATTTTTGTTTTACAATTTAAAATAATTAAAAAAATTATAAAAAAATTGTAATTTTGAACTAGGATATATCAATATATCCTTGTACGTATGTCAACATACCAGCCGTTGGATTCAACTTTCATTAGACGAACAAATACTTCCTTTCACCTTTTGCGAAAAGTCGCTTCTCTTCATCTTCTATGTAAAGGCTTTGGATAACAAATTTTAATAGGATTCTCCATCATTTCTCTCACTATCTTCTCTCTCATGTTTTGTAGAAAAGTCTTATTGGTTAGATACACTTATACTTTATGAATCAAATTTCTTTCTCTCTATTCCTGTATGGATTTGCAATCTACTAAAATGTCAAAGAGTCCAAATTCAGTTTTCTATCATTACTCTCTGTTCTTATCATATTTCTCAAAGAATTCAAAGATATATTGCTACTGGAGGTCTACAAGAAATTGCATTGAAGACTGCTTGAAATTGTGATTAAAAATACGATTTCTTGTAGATGTTGCTCTGCTATTTGTTTATAAAGGTGCATCCTGCCACCCGTAGAAAGTAAGGATTTTGTAGGTGTGTCTTGCCACCATTGGAAAGTCGAGATAGGTGTTCTGGCTGATAAAATTAGGCATACGCCCTAGGAGTAATTATGTAATTCGTTGCATATAACTAACTTGATAACCAATATTGTTCAAAATAAAATGTGTTTGCTTTCTATTATATACTTGGTATAATGTATTATATTAATTAATTAATTTAATTAAAAGTATATCTAATAGAAAATTCAAAAATGGTGTGTTTGTGATAGTAATTACAAATAGTTGTAATCATGAGTATTGTATCAGAATATTATAAAACACATCATTTTAAATAATTCTATTCAAGATGCATTGAGACCGAATATCTGTGTATCCGTTGAGACTAGAATACGTAACGCTCTCTAAATGTTGGGAAGTGCATTACTCATGACTACTGGGGCAACCTAAAGGTTACATATTGATAATTATTAGATAACTATGGAATGACTCACTCGATAGTTTTTTGTTGGTTAATATAACTGAGGTCAAACAGAAAATATCAATGTGACTGATTTACACAGTTCTCTGAACTTGAGAATACTATCGATTTTCAATATGAAAGTTCCGCTTGATAATGATCAAATCATGGCACAACACCCATTGAGTGACTATAGTTGGGTTGAGTGGAAGTATTGGAAGTGAAGCACTATTCAATTGAGGATTTGTCTCCTTAGTTGTATGAGGTTAGTATCATATTCAACAGAAGTAAACTCAAAGTAAACTGGCTAGAGCATTTCGGTTAATAATAATTGTTATTATTGAACCCAATTCTTTGTATTTGGACTATAAAGTTAAATATGGACGATATTGGAATTTTGACCATTACAAAGTTCCATAAGTCCAAAGTGATATAGTTTTAATAAAGAGAATTGGTGTAAATAAAAGTGACAACCGGGTAATGCTTAACAAAGTAAAACTAGATTTTACCAAAACCAAGTAAGCAATAAATTTGGCTAAAATGTCACACCACATGCTAAGTGATGTGTGAATGTTAATATTTGAATAGTTTGATATTAACCTTTGACCAAATTTACACCTAACGAGTCAGACAACCGAAAACGATGAATTCTCCTTTGGCCAAATGATTTAATTAATTTATAATTGTTGTAAATTAATTAAATTAACAATATTTATGAAATTTTATTTATAAATTTGATTTTGATTTGATAAATGAATATTAATTGTATATCTAAAAGTTACAAACACATTAATCGATATACGATATCGATTAACATTTTAAATTAGATTTAAAATGCAAAATATTCATTCGGGCTCAAATAGGTTTAAGGCCCACCATGGGGCTGATAGGATCGGCTGAAACAAAGGGCTAAGGGTGGCTAGGATATAGGTTAGAGGGCTTGAAAATGGATGGCCAAGATTAAAGCAGATAAAATAAAAAATAAGATTTTAAATTCTCTAATTTCCATCCTCTACTTAAGCATCTCTTTCTCCATTTTATTAAGAACTTTTGGAGCCTCCACCTATTCTAATTGCTAGCCAAAAATTCCCTCTAGTCTTTCCATTTAATCAAGCCCAAATAAAATCAATTCAATTACTATTCGATAGCCGATGGTCGACGGTTCAAGGACTGGCACTCTTTTAGATCGAAAATCATTTCTAGGAGCATACTTCATCTTTTCAAGGTATGCTTAAGGGCTTTGGCTGTAAGGTACATTTCTAATTTATTTACAAACATTAATTCAAAATTTTAATGTTCATTTATATGTATATAATATCGTTAGTTAGGTGATGATTCAAATATGTTGATATATTGTCATAGATTTAATTGGTTGAATGTATTTTTTTTGAAGAAAATGTTCTATTATTAATAACGTTGAGAACCGTACAATAGCAGGTATCGCCTCCTTAAAAAACCTTACCATTATGGTAAGGAAAAAGAGCATGACGTCCTCTATAAAACATCTCTAATACAGGAAAGAAAACCAAAATTAAAACAAAGAAAAACACAAAATAACAAAACAAAGATATAAAGCCGACCCAATTGGATACAAGACACCACCGCTACCTAAAAAACTACCCGACCCGGCCCAAATTCACATGCAAAACCCTAGCCAAATAATTATCTTCGTAGCCGCCGCATTAACCTGTGTCTCCCAGCTCAATCCCTCATTTCATGAGTTTGTGTCTCTTCCCCGATGAGATATTTCGACCGTTTAATCCTCTCTGGAGCTGCAATCGCATGTCTATTTTAATTAATTTGCCTCTCTATTCCATCGAGCAGCTTTTCCCGTAAATTGGCGTCTAACTTGTTCCATCAATATATGATGAGTATTAGTCGTCGCCACGACATAAACCAGCTGCTGCATGAAAATGGGTTTGCAAATCTACACCTTAGAGACGATAGCTGATGTACGAGTGAGCGGTCAACATCTGGATGGAGCTCAAGCTTTGCCAGCAGTAATTTCCACAGATAAGTACTATAAACGCAATCTGTAAACAAATGTTGATGTATCTTGTAGTGCTTGCTACACAAGTTACAGTGTGGAACAACGTTCATTCCCCACTCACGTAGTCTATCGGCCGTAGGCAGATGACGCACGTATGCCATATATGTGGTATAGCAAAACCTCCTTGTAGTTCTATTATACCATATAAGCTTGTATGTGTCATCTTTCTGCACACGAATTCTGATTTCATCCCAAACCGTAGGGAATATAAAAGTTTTTTGGTTACCTATAGTCCAGAAATCTATTGGCTGCTTAGTAGATAACTTAACTTGCATAATTTGAGAAGTTACTTCCCTGGTCTCAGCTATTAATTATGGTCGCAATTGACCATTAGTGAGAATACAACTGACCTTACTATTTGCAGTGCGACTTAATGAAATTCTGCTCCACCCTATTAAGTCCACTAATGATTTATGGTTAATCCATGGATCATACCATAAATCTATCTGCTGCCCATTAACTATGGATCGAAACATGATGTTAGACGCCAAATCACGCTGATGTAAAATAGATTTCATAGTTCCTAATAAGTTATTGTTCATAGGGATGATCCAGAAATTTGTCTTTAAATATTTAGCTCGCATCCAATTAGACCATAAGCAGTTAGAAGTTAATAACTTCCAAAGCTGTTTCATTCTAGCTGTTGCGTTAAGATCGGTGAACTTTTCGAAGCCCTATACCACCTTCCAGTTTTGGCTTACATTAAGTATCCCAGGATATTTTATGTAATTTACCCTTCCAAAAAAATCTGCACAAATACGATCAATTTTCCATAAGACTGATGATGGAAAATGGTATATAAGTAACCAGTACAGTACTATGGGGGTTATAACCCCTTGTATTAGTTCTTCCCTGCCTGCTGTTGACAGTAAATTACAGTCCCATCCTTCTAATTTTGAATTTATATTCTGTAACAGTGGTGTACAGTAAGCAGCATGTAAGTAATCTGAAGACAATGGGACCTCGAGATATTTGATAGGTGATTCCTTCTCTACCATGTGTAAAATATTAGCAATTCCAGATTTCATAAGAGCTCCTCTACTGAAAAAAATCTGTGATTTTGTTTGGTTAATACGAAGGCCTATAGTTTCCTCCATTGTTGAAAACATATGAGTCATATAATAAGCATTCTGTGTAGTAGCTGCTAGGAAAATCATAACATCGTCAGCGTATAGTAGGTGTGATATGACGGGCTTAACTCTGTTAGTAGACTCCAAAAGTTTGTTATCTATGCCCTCCTCTATAAGTAGTGTGAAAAATTCCATAGCAACACAGAATAAATATGGGGATAAAGGGTCTCCCTGCCGTAAACCCCTGTTAGATGTGATGAACCCCTCAGGCCTTCCATCAACAATAATAGAAAATGTAGGAGTTGAAATACACTCATAAATTAATTGGATGAGAGATAGAGGAAACCCGAAGCACTTTAACATATGATAGACAAATTCGCAGTTAACCATATCATAAGCCTTTTGTAAATCAATTTTTATGCTCATTTTTGATTTACCACGTTTTGCACAGTCGCGAACTTGTTCATGTGCCAACAGAACATTGTCCCTAATGTTTCTCCCCGGTATAAATGCAGATTGATTTTCTGCAATTAGTAGCGGAAGAAACCATTTAATTCTGTTACATATAATTTTGGATATAATCTTATAAAGAACGTTAGCACAAGAAATAGGTCTATAATCTGAAATAATTTGTGGCTTATCTTTCTTAGGAATCAATGTTATGAAATTGTGATTAATCCCCGGAGGCAGCTTTTTCGAAGTAAAAACTTCTGATACAGCATTATATATAATCTTGCTACAAGTTCTCCCAGTGGAGCTTGAAAATTTTGGCCGAGAAGCCGTCTGATCCAGGACTCTTGGAATCATTTATCGAGTGTAAAGCCGATTTGATTTCCTCCATAGTTACTAGAGCAGATAAGTATTCCCTTCCCACAGAATTAATGTGCATTCTAGTGTCTACATGTGGAAAATCTTCATTTATGTCCCCGTTAAAAAATTGTTGGTAGTATTCTATGGCTGCAACTTTAATACCGTTGCAATCATAGATATATTGGCCTTGAGAATCAAGCAGAGCATGAATTTTATTCCTGTGTCGTCGCATGGACATCTTAGCATAAAAGAACTTAGTGTTGCTATCTCCCTGTTGTAACCATAGCACCTTACTTTGTTGCCTCAGAAACATAAGATGTTTTTGGATCTGCTCATTTAAAATCTACCCCATCTGAAACATAGTATCGTATAAAGTAGAATTCTCGGGGTCTTGATCAGTTTGGTAGAAAGCTGTATCAAAGTCTGACTGCAATTTGTTGATATAATTATCACAAGCTCTCAACTTATTCCAAGTTTTCAATTCAACCTTGACTGCCTTTAATTTGTAAATCCGTTTTTCAAAACATGATCCCCATGTGTAGGTAGTCAGGCCCTTTTGAATGTAGTGGTCATATCCCTATGCGTAACACCAGTTATTAACATATCCGAAAGGAGCTCTTTTCTGCCGTTGGTTTGAAGAACTAAAACTAGTCAGACTAGGGGTATGGTCACTGATGCAAGTAGGAAACACGATAGTAGTTAATTGTAGGAACATAGACATAAATTCATAATTGATTAAAATATTGTCTATGTTTGTCACAATTCCTCTACGGCGCCAAGTATACATACAGCCCCGCATGTGGGATTCAACCAAACCGCAAGTAAATAAACAATTTTTAAATGAATTCAGGTAGGAGAAAGGAATGGGCAAGCCTCCCTTTTTATCCTTTATGTTAAGAGCATTATTAAAATCCCCTATGGCCAACCATGGAGATCTTATTGTTGATACGTCGAGATGGAGCCAATCCCATAAAATTTGTTGCTCAGAGAAGGAATTAATTGCATACACACATGTGCAGTAAATTTGCAGTCCCACTTTGTTTGTTAACAGTAATGCTATGTGTTGTTGTGAAGAGCTCATAACAACATATAACCAAACTGATTTGTCAAGCAAAACAACAATTCGACCCTTGCTGCCAATGTTATTATTATGTATAATATTCCATGTAGGCAGCTTCATTTGTAGATTGTCAATAGAACATGTGGCTAATTTTGTCTCAACTAAGCTCAGAAGACTAAGCTTGTGAGCACTTAGAAGCTTGAATACATGACTAAGTTTGTCATCTGTATTCAGGCCTCTAGTATTCCAAGTCATAACATTCATTTACCTATCGAGAGCTCCTTGTTGATCTTTTAGGAGGAGTAGTTTTTTGAGTTTTGGGTTTTGCCAAAGTCTCACGCTTCTTCATATATGTGGGGTTTTCCGAAACCATGGGGGAAACATTGATTTCTGAAATATTTTTATCTCTAATTCTTGGATATGTGAAGCAACATCTTGTATGAAAGTTTCTGCATTTTCAAAACTGTCTTCAATGTCATTTTTATACTGTGAAGTAGCAACAGAGCTTTCTACTCTCTGTCGAATAAATTCATTTGCTATCTTAGAATTATCACCAGTATCATCCTTAGTCGATGTAATAGTATATTTACTACCTGCCATGTCATTGACAGGCGCTGCAGATGGTGGAATATTGGATGATGAGGATGAATGCAGAGCATTAGCACAAGGTAGGAAAGCTAGAGCAATATCAGAATGAAGGCTGTTGATCTGGACAGGATTTTCATCGGGCCCGGCAAGAACAGCATATGAATTGTGCAGATATACTGCTTCAGGAAGAACAGTGGATGTATGTCCCACTGTTAGGTTACTATTAAGCTCTGGTGTAACATTTGTATAATCGTTAACTTCTGATGTATCATAAACTTTGGACTGTGCTGTGCTTTTGGATGATACATTATGTTTTGGTCGCCATTCCTTTTTAGTTTGGTTGCCGCAATTATAATCTGAATGACAGAACGAATTATAGTGTGAACAAGGAATAATCTTGTGCTCGTATTCAACTGCAACATCTATTTCACCATTATATAATTGTAGTTGAATAGTCGATGGGTAGGAAAATTTTACGTCACCTTCTATTAATATGCGAGCATAATTCAATCTATTTTCCATAGCCCTATTGGAATCCATTCGAATTGGATGTTCGACAACACAGGCAATACGACTAATGCCTTCATTACTCTAGTACTCTAATTTCAAATCAGTCGATCGTGCCCAAATTAGTATTGTAGAAAATGATTCTTTATTTAAGTCTATACCTGGTTTCCACTTCTTGATAATCAAAATTCGAGATCCAATAGTGTATGGCCCGGATTGTATAATTTTAGCAGTCATTCAAATTGTAGAATTTAATGAATATAAAACCATTCTTCTTATAGTATAATTCATACGTACCATTGGGCTTCCACGTTGTATCAATAAAAGTTTTAAAATTCGCATACACCGGTCTTCTTCCCAAGATATAAACGACTAGCGTGTGATTCCATTTGTGAGTAGCCACAGCAAAAACCGATTCTGGCATGATTTCTGTGGTTGTCTCACCTTCTTTGATTGGGTATAGAACGTCATATCTGTAATCTCTTCTTTTCTATGTATGGCGAAATCTTTAACTATTGCAGCCTAGGATTTTTGCTAAGGAAAAGCACTAGTCTGTACGGAAGTTACTGTAGAAGATTTCCATGATGCATTAACAGTGCCAGATGTGTTTTTGATGTGAGAAGGTTGAAAACAGTTGGAATCCTAAATCGCCAACACTGGAGTAGTAGTTGTAGTGGGCTACTGTGTCGGAACTGCTGTCGAGGTGGAGGTGTCAGGCGGTTTAGGGGGGGGGTACTCCGTAACCGTTCCCGCTTCTAAGTCTCCATTCACCATGGCTGTTTTTGAAAAAAAAAATTTGGTATGATGTATATGTTGGTTGAATGTATATATGCTTATAGAAAATAAAATTGTGATAATTCATCTATGTATAACACAGTTCGGAATTAAAAATATATATTATTTTATTTAATTAATTTAATATATAATATATATAATTTATAATTTAAATATTTTATTATACATGTGTAAAATATGAAAATAAATTTCACATATGATCTTTAATAAATGTAATATTTTCGATAGATACAAAAATAATTTTTTATTTATATATTATTTTTACTTAATATTTAAATCAGTATATCATATAAATAATTAAATGAATTCTTATATCTATTATAAAATATATTTTATATTTTATGAAATTTTATGGATGCATATTAAGCTCACGGTAGAAAGTAAAAAAAGACATTTTTTATTTTTAAATATTTAAATTAAAAACCGATAATTTAAAATTGTTTTAAATTATTAAATTATAAATTAAATTTGCAAATAATAAAACTTTGCTTAATAATTTGATAGCAATTTTAAACTTATATTTAGTTTCAAAATATAATATTTTTTTATTTTAAATAATTTTGTATGGTTTTATTAACATAAGTATATTTAAAACTTAAAAGAAATATAAAAAATCTTGAGCCATGCACAAGACTAGTTCAATATATATATATATATATATATATATATATATGTACGTATGTATGTATTTAAATCAAAAATTATTTTATAATTTTGTTTATATCAATATATATACTTTATTATACAAACATATATATATATATATAAGCATTTAACTTATTCATTTATATATACACACACACACATATATATATATATATATATATATATATATATATATATTTGTAAAAGTACCATTTTCGACATTAGAAAAAAATTATTTATTATATTTAAATGATATAAACATTTTTTTAAGGAAAACGGTTGTGTAGTGCGAGACTACACAGTCGATTAGATACTAATGAAGATATAATATAGATCCAGTCAACAAGCTTGATCGGTAGCCAACATGGAGAGTTAAACTAGGAAATGTAAAGATATATACAATGCAACATTGATAGACTTAAAAATAGAAAGTTGGGAAACATAGCATAATAATACATCACAAGCACAACCCCATGCACGCAACGACTCCAACCATAAAAACCAAAAGAACTGCACAGGCAAGATGCCGAAAACCGAAACAAGGGCATTACCATGGACGAGTAAAAGCACGACGGGCTGAGGGGCCAGCCCTACCACTATTTGGAACCTCTGAACTTCGTACTGATTCAATGTCAGAATTCACAGGGACAATGCTCAGCCACATAGGAGACAAAGCTATCTTACCTGTCCACAAGTAGAACAGATAAGCAATTTTATAGCAAATTCGTAGTTTGGAACACAAAGCGTTCATGAAACAGCGTGAATTTCTCTCCTGCCAAATAGCCCGGCTGAAGGCAGCAATGAAGCAATCTAAGTCCGGGTCGGGAATAGAATATTGCCAGTGGTCATAATAGAAGGAGATAGCTGGGATATACCCAAGCAGGAGCACGCTAGAAGTCACCCAAACATAGTAGGAGAAGTCACAGTCGAAGAATAGGTGCTGGATGGACTCATCATTAGCGGAGCAAAAGACACACAAAGGATCAATCAGGCTGCCCTTACGAATGACCCTGTCTTTAGTGTTAACTTTGTCCATAGTAAGGATCCACATGAAGAAACGAGCACGAGGAGGGATTTTGCATTTTCGAAGTCTAGGGAAAGAGAACAATCTACCCGAATTGGTAAGGGCAAGGTAGCACGAAGAAACCGAGAAAGAATTACCTAAGGTCGGACCCTAGAAGAAGCTATCAGGGGATGAGGATAAATGGATGGACTGAAGGATGCATAGAATTTGTAGGAGTTGGGTGAGGGGAGAGCTAGAGATTGTGAGGTCGTAAGAGAAGCAAGGATACCAATGGAGATGGCTTCGAAACAGATGTGGATTTGTTGGAGACTACCGAGAATAGATCCGGGAATGAATTGGACAAAGGGGTTATTAAACCAAGAGTTAGGCCAGAGAGAGCAGAAATGCTCTTTCCTAATTTGGACTTGAAAAAAAGCAGAAAAACCATGGGATGGAATAAAGGACACCTGTCCAGAAAGGAAAAGGGTGGTTGGTGGGAGCGGAGAGGAGGATACAAAAGGGATTGGAGTCATAGTACTTAGCCAGGATCCAGGACTTCCAGAGAGGAGTATTAGAGGATAGACAGTGCCAAATCCATTTGGAAAGAAGCGCCAGATTGAAGAAGAAAAAGTCAGGAATACCCAGGCCACCTTGAGACACAGAATTGCAAACAATAGACCAACTAACTAAATTCTTAGCACACGTGCCATGCCATAGGAAAGACTGGCGAAGTTTGTCAATAACTGAAATAACCCATCTAGGAATTCAGTGAAACGAAATCTAATAGGTAGGAATAGCAGAAAGGACGAACTTAATAAAAATTAAATGTCCTGCCATGATGAGGGAAGAGGCTTTCCAGGTAGCTAAATGCGAGGAAACTTTGGATATGAGCGGGAGCCAGTCAGAGCGAATCAATTTCATAGGATGGATAGGGAATCCTAAGGTAAGAGATGGGGAACTGCTCAATACCGCATTTTAGAGTATTGGCCACATGTGGCCCAAGATGGTCAGCTCCACCAAGCGTAGTGATTCCGCTCTTGGAGAAGTTAACGGAGGCCCGAAATAATTTCAAAAACATACAACAGAACCTTAAGGCAGTGGATATAACCCAGGGTAGGCAAGGAGAACAGAATCGTGTCATCGGCGAGTTGAATATTGGAAAAGGAAACACTCGAGTTTGAAATACTATTTCCAACAAGCAGGTTATGAGAGATAACCAATTTTTTCATACGATTAAAGACATCGGCAATAAGAACGAAAAGTAGAGGGGAGAGGGGGTCTCCTTATCACAAGCCACAGGCAGATTTGAGAGACCTCCACACACCCCATTGAAATAGATGGTGGACATACTAGAGGTAAGAATATGGCGAATCCAATCGATCCAGCGAGCTAAAAACCCACGGTGGGACATTAGGTCAAGGATGAAATGCCAACTGACAGAGTCAAAAGCCTTTGAAAAATCAAGTTTCAAGAGCACTCCAGGGGTAGAGGTCAAGTGGCAATGAGAGACTACCTCACGGGTTGCAGCCACACAGTCGAGGAAAAGGGACTGAAGCCATCAGGTCTAGGGGGTTTGTCATCTTCCATCACATGGAGAGCGGCCAGGATTTCGACCTCGAAGAAGGGGTTATCGAGATGGATGGGGGATGGATTCGGGTAAAGCACATTCCAAGCGATAGGAGGCGGAGGCGAAGGGGTATAACCAAGGAGCTGCCGAAAGTGTGAGGTGAAGAGCCTGTTAAGGTCAGACTGATCCTAGAAGGAATGCCCATCATGTTGGATTTCAAAAATAAGGTTTGCTCTCTTTCTGTTATTGGCAAATTGGTGAAAATAAGCTATATTTCTATCACCGTCAGTCAAGCACTTAGAATTTGATCTTTTCTTCCACCTAATTTCTTCTCACTTAAGCAGTTTGTCCAACTCATATTCAAGGGAAAGGAATAGGGTGGTATCCGAAGTAGAGAGGTAAGTGGATTCCTCTTTGACGTTGAGGTCAAGGATGGCATTTTGGGTAGAGGCGATTTTGGATCTGAGAGATCCCCAAATAGATCTTGACCAAGGTCGGAGAAGCTTGCGCAGAGATCTGAGTTTGCAACCACCGTGAGCGGTTTGAATGAAGTCTTTAAAACTAGGCTCCAAAAGCCAAAGCCTCTCAAATCTGAAGAAAGATCTGGGGGGACGACAAGCACCAGAGTCAAGGAGGATAGGGCAATGATCGGAAAGGATAGTAGGAAGGCCATGGACAGATGAGAGGGGTTGAGCATCATCCAAAGCTGAATTGAAAAGGAAGCGATCGAGTTTGATGAGGGTGGGTGTAGAACGACAATTGCTCCAAGTGAAGAAACGGTTGGATATAGGAAGGTCGAGCAGGGCACAAGGATTGATGTAGTCATTAAAGTCTAATGAATCAGGGCCATGGGACCTATACGAATTACGCTAGAATTATCTTGGGTGATATGAAAGTCTCCTCCAAGGATCAAAAGAGAACCATGTAACTTCAGAGCAATTAGACCATACAGCGTGCCTATCATGACTATTATGAGGCCCATAAATATTTGAAAAGAAATAGGTAACTCCCGAAGGGATGAATTTCAAAGCAACATGAAGGATCGATGGATGTTTAATGATTTGGGAGAGAGACCACAAAGATTCATTTCAGGCAGTCAAAATACCACCTCTGGAACCACATGCATTAATGAAGGCCCAACCCGAGAGGTTAAGGCCCCCAAGGTGACAAAGCAAAGACGGAGGGGGGTCAACTAATTTGGATTCTTGGATGAAAAGGAAATCAAGGTGTAAAGGGGATAAAATATGATGGATAAAGCCATGTTTATCGAGGTCCCCCAAGCCTCTAACATTCCAAGAAAGAATCTTCATGAGGAAAAGGACAAGCGCTCCTTTTCCAATTCTTGCATGGCCGAATAATGATCAGGTAATAAACCAATTTCCATGCAATGTGAAATCTTTTTGTTTAAAGCAGAGTTAGCAGAAGTAAAAATAGCAAGTTGAAAAACACTACTAGAGGCGGGGGGCATGGATCTAGCATTGCAAGGCAGCAATCGAGAACTATGTACGACTGAAGTGGTAGAGAAAGCAGGGAGAGGTTGCTGCTAGAGGGCTTAAGGGCAATCTGAACAGGAGAAGAAGCTTCCTGGTTGAAATCCTCTAGGAGATCTTGCAAGGGGAGGTCTGGCAGCGGAGTGGTGGGTAAAATAGGGAGGTGAGGGGCGGACAGAACAACATCATCCAACAGGTCCTATCTAGGTTCAAGGGAAGCTAGCCAATGGTCCCAGCCCCTTAGGCCAAGCACTTCGAAAGATAAATCATTCAAAGGAGGTGGGTTCTGAGTCACAGGAGGAGCACCAGTAGCGACATCTTGCAGTTCAGCTTCAACGAACATAACATCAAATCTTGAATCTGAATGAGGGGAATTAAGAGATGAAGGAGGGAGATAAAGAGGCTCGTAGAGATTCTGCCAAGAGCCATTGAAATCTTCCCCGAGCATAAGGTTGGTAGGGTCTAGGACCATATGAACATGAGCCCAATGCTCCACTAAAATTCTACAATCGAAATTATTCACCTCAGCAATGAACGAACATGGGAGAGCTATGGCTTTATCAAGGCTCATCTGAGCGAACACGAAACGGTGGTCCACTAAGGCCCACTCACAAGTGTCAAAAGCCAACAAAGGGCCAAGGGGGCGGAGCAATGCAGAAAGGGTGATGTTTAAGGAGCAAACATTCTCCCGCACCCTCTTTATACAGACCCAGAAAAGGGGCCAGTACTCGCTGACGTAGGCATCCAACGCCGGTCCACTGAGCAATGTAGAGTGACCCACCTAGCTTAACAATGAAACGATGGTTAGTAGCCTGGGTCAGGAGGTCGGCGGAAGGAAAGCAGATAAGGAAACTACGGTCAGAACGAAGGGAAATATCCTAGTCATCAGTGTGAAAGGTGGCGGCAAGAGAATTTCGAACCGATTCCATGTTCTAATAACCTGCAATGATGGAGGTAGTGGCTAAATTGGAGAGAGGAGATGGTATGGCCATGGTCTTAGGAGAAGAGGAAATGATAGGACAAGGAAATGATGGAGGAGGTTTGCGAGGAGCGGGATGATTAGAAAGAGGGGCAGAAGAAAGAGAGGGTGGGGCTGGAGGAATGACAGAAATCTTGGACTGGTATTTGGAAGAAGAAGATTCTGTCTTAGGGAGTGGGAAATAATGTAAAGGAACTTTTTATCCCACCTTTTGATATTTGCAGACTGAGGCCGAATGACCAAAGAATCCACAACTGAAGCACATGCGTCCGTTCATGCATGACTTGGCTACATGGCCCAATGCTGCACATTTCAAACAACGATTCTTCTTTTTCAAAAAATTTACTGACAGATATATAGATTTGAAGGTGGGAAGAGGCCCATGCTCCATCACAGGAGAGGGTTTGACGGAAGAGGGGCGAGAAGGCTGAGGTCATAACCACTTCCGCAAAGATCTGCCGCGCAAATAAGGTTGGGTTGGCGTAGGCAGAAGGGACAAAAGATAAAAAATACTATTCAAGGGCTTCGACAGGAGTCCTCATCCAACATAGGATCAAGAACCAGGGACAAAGGTTGGGGCAGGGAAGGAAGAAGAGAGCAAAGAGGGGACGGGATGGAGAAAGGAGGGGCGGAAGGATCCAGAGAGGAAGAAAAGGAAGACATGGATTTCCGTTCTTTCTCACGAGTTGTTGAAATCATATATGTATACATTTTTTAATATTATATATATGTATATGTATATTTATATTTATATATAAATATTTATATGTTCATACAAAATTATATATAAATAAAAATTTAATTTACATCTACACACACACACACATATATATTGAAATACTTATTATAAAAGCAAAAGTGTGTGTGTATATACATATATTTGGACAATACATTTACATATTGGATTAGCTAACATGTCCATTGTGATGTAAATCCCAACATCTATATATGGGCATGCTATGCCTTGCACGGATTGATATGCACACATGCACATACTTATATATTTGTATATGATACACATATATTTTTAACATAACATAACATAAAATTTAATAAAATAATATCATTTTATAAATTTAAATAAAATAAAATATTTTATCTAAATAAAATTTAGAAATGTTCTAAATAAATTAGACTTTATCGACCAAAAAAGGTTCCAATAAGCGAATTTTTTGAGAAACACTCATAACTTCCGCTGTGGGCTAGCCTAGTTCCAACACTTACCTCCTGATTCAGAGTCAGAAGGAGTATGTGCACCTCGCTACCAATGGAAAGTTAGGATATGTGTTATTTACTACTTGATTCAAAGTCAAGTTATAAAGATTTGTTTGCTACGCACAAAAGTGCAAGTTTGTTATAGTGAAATTCTATATGGGGGACAAGACTGGATGTAGATGGGTGTCCGACCCAGTATAAAATTCTTGGTGTCTTCTCTTAATTTTATTGCTTTTACTTTCTGCATTTATTATATCCTTGCCTATGATTCTGATTTGCATTGTTAAACTTATTAATCATAAAATAAATTGATAATAAGTTTGAAAACACTATTAGCCACCCTCTTGTGTTACATTAGACTTAAGCTCTATTCCTCATAGTATTAGGTTAGCGCATCATGCACCCTACACTTCTCTTCAATAACAGGAAAGTCAAGACTGATTTGATCCTTCGTGGGGCTGCCCAAGCTTCTCGCGATCGTCAAATCGCTCAAGGGGTCTTTATGGAAGTGGAGGAGCTACCAAGCTCTAATCAGGAAACCCAATAGGGGAAAGGGTAGAAGTAGGAGAAGGGAATATTCATGAAGAATATGAAGAAAAGAATGAATAAGAGGAGGTATAAGATGATGAGGAGGATGATGAAGATGAAAAGGAGGATGATGCAAACGAGGACGAGTCTACCGGGGTGATGTCTCCTAATGCACTTTTGTTACACTAAGTCCCAAACCTCATTGTCTCATCATCTAAACTTTAGTTCAAGATACCAAGGAATCAACCCTAAAAGATATTAGGATATTTCCAAATTTTACCCCTATAGACCATAATTTCAATGCCTTTCTAGCTGTGTATCCATCTGACTTCGATTTCACTCTGGCTGGTCTGTCCATGTACTCTTAAAAGGAAGAAACTCCATCACTGCAACCCCACAAGCATAGTTCGTATACTACTTAAGCCACACTAACAATTCATTCACTTCTAGGATCACAAGCACAATCACTTCGCACTTGTTCTCAAACAATTTCACTGATTTTAAACCAAACATTTCTTTTTTTTTCAAGTACTATAAGGAGACAGAGCCGACTTGATAGGGTTTACGAAGGCATTGGCTACAGCAATCGCTCCAAGCCTTTGGGAGCTCTTATTCCTTACATGGCACATATTGTGAATTAGATAGTGAAATGGCAAGGAAAAAAGAGAAAGAATGACTCCAAACCAAAACGAGACACTAACGTTCTAATGAGTTTAGTGAATCAAGTGACAGTACTAGGTGCGACTCGATTCCCTACATCATCGGTGTTCACTTTGTAATCTTCTCGACCCTTACGACCTTTGCAATCCGACATCCTCCTTTTTCTCAACGCCTAACAAATGATAAATCTGAACAACCAAGGGCTCCTATTGCTTCCCCTCATTAATTCAAAACTGACGGCTCTTTAGCTTCCTATCAATCATAAAGAGCTAGGAAAGACAAATCCACCAATAAGACTACTCCATCTTCCCTCTCAGGGCTCATCTCTAGTGCCTATTATGAAAATGCAGGCTTCTCTTCTTGATTTCTTCTTAGAAAGGGTTAAATTTGACAGTGACGCCAAGGACCATCCAAGAAGTTATGTAATTGAGGGTGTCTCCAGAACCGGTGAGGTTGTGGAGCAGTACTTTCAATTGAAAAGGCTTGCAAACGGGTCCTCTAATGTCAATCGAGCTAATCAACCAATCATCAAAAGCTTTAATTTTGAAAGAGCTAACCATACTAGGATATGTGAGATAAGAAAAAGGAATTAGACAAGCTCCAAAAATATATAAAACTCAGAGGTAAGGCTACCAAAGAAGTTGGAAAAATTAGCCAACGAGACTGTCGCTTACAAGGTGAAGTGCACCGTTCTCAATGAACAATCGAAAACTTCACACATCTACAGTGGCAGTCTTAAAAATAAGTTAAGGTATAAGAAGCCGAGAAAGCTACCCTTAGGGTCGAGATCGATAACCTTAAAGTAGAGCTCGCGGTAGAGGGAGAGCTAAGATGCCAGGCTCATGACATTGCACAATCTTGCACATAAACAGTTGTGGACTTACGGACTCAGCTGTCCGAGTCTCAAAATAAAATGAATGAACTATAGGCCACACTTACCCAGACTGAAGAGAAAATCAAAGTCACCCTCCTGGTGAAAATCTTGTGGATCGTATACTATCTAACTTGTGTATACTATGCAAGTGTACAAGTTAATGCAATAGTAGGCAAAAAATAGTAAAGTATAAAAAGCGTACAAACTAGAGTTTTTATACTGGTTCGGACCTCCAGTCCTACGTCTAGTTCTGAAGCTCCCCTTCGGTATTTCCTTTAAACAAATCACCCTCACTTCGCCTGGAAGAATAGGCTAATACAAACGTATCTCTGACAATCTTGTGTTCCAAATAATAAGTTTTTGACTTATAATACAAATCTTCCTATGAACTCCTTTTGAGTATATGAATATGAATGCTTTTTGTTGTAGGAAGTGATTTAACCAAAATTCTATTTTGGTTATAATAGATTGAGAGTATGTGAACTATGTATATGCAAGAGAGTGTTTAAAATCAAGAGAGAAAAAAAATTAATTCAAGTTAGATAATCTCTACTTCTCAATCAAAGTGGTATTTATAGATTCAAAAAGGCGTAGATAAGGAGTTATTGCTATTCGAGAAAGTCTATTCATTTTAATGGCTGCAACCTTTCGTTGAAACATGATTTCCTTTTGTTTCAAAACAGAATTTTCTATCCGTAATTAACAGTTTTAGCCAATGACAGACGTACGTGTTAAAATCCTCAGACGTCTGTGACTTGTTTTAATTTTTAAGCCGAGACTTGTCATAGACGTCTGTTGTTTTATCACAGACGTATGTGAGGTGTAAAAATAGTTTTTCACCTTAATTTTGATGTACATGAAATTGTGTGTGCTCGTGTATGCATATATACTCAAGGAGACCTTAACAATATTATATCTAGGACTCTTTTATAGTAGAATAACCTTAATATGGTCAATGAATCTTCAATTCTCTTTGAGTCTCAATATCTTTGAGCATGGTGTCTTCTTTTAGCATATACATGCAATCTTGATAAGGTCTATATATGTATATGTTTGTGTAGTTGTTATCATTGAAACATAAATTGGACGTTCTAACAATCTCCCTTTTTTTGATGATGACAACTATATAGTGAAATATTAACTATATGATCAAAATATCAACTATATAATGGAAGTATTATTATGTTTGTTTATGTTTGTATCCCCTTATGTATATGCGTCTCCCCTTATGTATATGCCTAAATTTCCCCCCTGTGTCATTATCAAAATGGAGGGAAACACTATAAGATAAACGATATAAATAGTCATAGCAAGTCATCACTTCAGAGTATGGAAAATAAAATATGAAAGTTCAAAGCAAAATTAGAAGCAATTGTAACAAAAGTTATACAATAGGGAAACAAACAAGCATAAGAGTTGCAAAATAAAAGAAAACTAATTCTAATTGTACTGATTTTGAGAATAAGATAGTCCTCCGTAGTTCTCGTAATACTCCTAGTAAGCGGATGGATCCTGCTCATATGTACCTGACCATTGCGTTTGATCATTGTACTCCTCATCTTCGTTAATGGTCAGGCATTGAAATGCCATGTATGATTGTTGTTGAAAATGTGGAGTATCAGATACATACATTTCATCAGTGTCTTCCTCCTCTTCCTCATGTTGTGCATGAATAGGAGCTTTCCCTCGGTGACCTCTATCGTGTGACGTACCTTCGAGTGAAGCTTTGGAGCGATGAAATGGTGTTTGAACCTAAGGTGGAGGTGTTGGGGAAGGTGAAGATGAAGAGCGTAAGGAAGATCGGCCACGTACTTTACGCATCACTTTGCCTAAAATTGAGATGGCTTTGTCCAAAGTCTTCTCCATCTTTGTCATCCTAGTGGAGAAAAAGCGTTCCAGTCCAGTCATTTTTATGTTTAAAACTCGTTGAATGGCCATGATTAGTTTTTGGTTTTTGATTTCCAAATCATGAAGAGATTCATTTGGCGTTAGTTCAATGTGAGCTTCTTGTATTTTGGAGTCCGAATAATATTCGGTACCATGACTAGAGGAAGGTGGATGTTGGGAAGGATGAGAGAGTAGGTTTGTTGAGGAGCGCTAGTTGGAGGAGGACCATGATGTTCTTGTTGTTAAGTCCATTGGTTGAAGGGAATGATACGAGGTGGACTTTTGGGAAGATGCATCAGTGAAAGATATCGTGGTCCACTATCTTTGGTTGGAATTTCTTCGTATTGTGATATGTACAAAGGAAATCCAAGATTTTGCAAGATGCCCATTATATACGGAGCATAAACAATGGAACGACGATGCATAGACCAAAATCCTTTAATTTGGTCATGAATAAATTTTACCCAATTAACCGGTAGACGACCAAATATTACATACAAAGCTCCATGGTCATTGGGATAAATTTGTTTGTGACTACCTAAATGAGGAATGATGGTATTAATTATCATTTGATTTAATAGTCTAACTCGTGGTCGAAGGTGAATGGATTTCCATTGTGGCATTCTATCTTCCTATATTTGATGGGTAACTTCATCCCTAGGTAGAAGACCGTGATCTGGTATATCGATTAAATCAATCCCCTCATAAGAACATCCTAAAATACGACCAATGGTATACACATCAATTTCTTCTCTCCCGTAAACACTTGACCATAACCAACCATCATCGTTCTCCGGATTCTAAATCTCCAAACTACATAGATTGGAGTAGAAGAGGTAAATAGCTAGAGGATCAATGATTACCTTATTTGCATCATAGCTAATCAAATTGCAACAACTGACATCCGTAGTAATTCCTAGGATTTCATATTCCATTACATTGCCAAGGCGATAAAAAGGGCTAGTTTGGATCTTATTTTGGGTAAGTGCCTCGAATCATTTGATTGCTTGGGATTATTGCGGAGCCATTGGTTAAGTGATCTTGATTAACCGATGCTGGAGAGAAGGAGGAAGATTGGCCTTGCTTTTGCTTTTTGCAGACGGTAACCTTCTTGGGAGTCATTGATTGAAGAATTTGAATGATTTGAAAGTTAGGGTTTTAGAGATTAGGGGTTGAAATGAAGGTAAAGTGAAGAGAGGGTAAAGTTCTTTATATACAGCTGTTGGAAAATTGTTGCCAGAGCAGCGACAGACATCTGTGAGGAAGTCACAGACATTTATGGCTTCAGTAAAAATGAGGCAGAGAGCTTGGGCAGACGTTTGTGATAGTTCCACAGACATTTGTGGCTATAGAAGATTTAAACAAAGAGTCTTCACAGATGACAGACGTCTGTGGTATATTCACAGACGTCTGTGCTATGTAATTTCTGTCATCTAGAGGAAAATTTTAGTATGAATGAAAATTTTATTAAAATATTAATATAATAAACAGTATACATACCAAAATTAAATAAATATGATGTGTAACATAAGTTTTAGTTTTTGTCAGGAAATAGTGAATTATTGATTTGTTTTATATCCCACGAATTTGGTTCAACTTTTGTATCATCAAGTGTTATCCCGCCTTTTGGCAAGGCCGTGACACCAAGGAAGTGACTAGAAACCAAGGACAGTTCATCCCGAAGATCGATTATACACAGGTTCACTATGGAAGTCGATTAGTTTTATCCGAGTCCGGATCAGGCTACAATTGATATGACGAGACAAGCAAAGCTATGAAAGCCAACGTTCCAAATTTCAAGCCAAACCGAGTTCGTATGCTCAAGATATGATCGATGCGAGTTTCGTGAAAAGCATGCTCATTTCGTATCCATTAATGAGCATCACTTTGTATCCATCAGGCAACCATTGTTCGTATCCATCAAACAAACAGGAAAGGACCTCCTTCGCATATCCTGTTCGTATCCATCAACTGCGCACGGTTTCCTATCGATCAGTAGCAAGTAAGTCCACTTCGTATCCATCCAGATTCACATACTTCATATCCATAGGAAGCGGCTTTCTTCACATTCGTAATCTTCAACCTGTTCACATCGATCAACCAACTTCACTCCGTATCCATCAAAACTAAACAAAGCCACTACTTTGTATCGATCGGCTAGTGATCGATACGAACAGAGTGGTTGCCATCGATACGAACAAGGCAGAGTAGTTTCCATCGATACGAACAAAGAAAAATAGTTACGATCGATATGAGCGGAGACGAACTGGGTCGATACGAAATGGGGCTCAACCAGGTCGATACGAACAAGGCGTATATATAGGGAAGACTCGATCGTTCGGCATAAAAAGTGGATCGATCCGAGGAGATAGCGTCACGTCAACTTGCAGGCACGTGCCTGGATCGATACGAACAGATCGATATGAAAGGATCGATACAAATCCCATAGCCTACCGAAAACTCGAATTTGCATCGATCATAACTCATAATCTACAAGTCCAAATGCCACCAAATTTTCACAGGAGCTTACGTACGACCTAAAGAATGTTCATGCCCAATTTCGACTCGATTGGGTCAAATCTTGATCGATACGAAATTTGTTCGTATCGATCACGGACCAAGTGCAAACCACATGGGATCGATCGCGTGGGCCCACCCACATGCCAGAAGAGGTCTCCCGAGACCTGAGTGGGATATTTGTACCCTACGCCTATAAATAGCATCCCAGAGCTAACAGAAAAAGGATATTTTGGCTCTTTGACGTCCAGACTCCGTCGAAACCATTGTTGCACTCAAAAATCACTGTTGTACTCGAAATTTACTATTGTAATCCGCAGTAACCAACAAACAAAAGTTAATAAAAGTCGACCATTTCATAGTGGACGTAGGCAACACGCTGAACCACTCTAAATCTCTGTGTTCTTTTGTTGTTTTTCTGATTATTGTCTGGAGTGTTTGTTAGATAATCCTCTTTTTACATTTACTTTCTTCATTTTATATCTTCAAACACTTCCGAAGAGTGTTGTGCCCAATTTTCGTACAAACACTTTGGTGCTTTCATTGAGAAAACACAGTTTCTCTCCTGCTGTTGGATCTACTATCTATATCGGACTGCACAAATCTAAGAAGAAGATCCAGATTCCAAGTTTAAATTTCTTCCATCCTATTTAGATTTGCATCAAATCTAGGAAAGAGCTTCACTATTCATCATGGTTAACACAAGGACTACCTTAACTGCCGCATATCCAGAAGGACGGGACAGACAGAACCCCGTACAACCACCTCCTGCCGACCAGAATGCTGTCGGACCATCAGATCCGCAAGGCCCTGTCACCAAGGAAGAATTCCAGATGCTAATGCAAGAACTGACTCAGAGCCGTCAACAAACCACTCAACAACTTCGTGCTAATGCGGAATTGACTAACCAACTGAATTGTCAAAGACGAAGGAGATCCAGAAGGGATCAAGCTTCCTATTCGTCCACCAAAAGTTCTGCCTCTTCTGACTAACATCATAGATCCACACGCCCGCGACTGGACGGAAGTTACACACAGGCCACTGGGCATCAGCATACATTGAGTGTTGGGCAACTGAGAGTTGGCCCATCAACCAGCCATCAGATTGGACCCTCCACCCAAGGAGGCGCTACCCCATACCATGTTACTGATAACCGTACTACCACAGCTACTGATTTGGGAGTTGATGCTCAAAACCGAACGGATCCGACCCACCACCAACGCAACCATACTCCTAAGCCTTATGTCCTTGAAGACGTAGAACCAAGGAGGTGAGACATGGACCGTCGACAGCGACCGACCCCTCCTTGCATTGTGGAACCCGACCACACCTTGGTCCAACATGCTCAAAATTTCCATATGCCCGACCTACCGATGATGATCCGTTAAATGATCCGTGAAAGTCAGGGTCTAAGCAATGACGACTGGGGAATCTCCCGGAGTCATACCCCTTTTACTGATGAGATACTCTATGCTAAACCGCCTCAGCGATTCAGGATGCCGACTTTACCTGTTTATGAATGGATCTCTGATCCCAATCAACACATCTTAAAGCATGAGTGGCTGATGAATGCTGCACGAGCTGACGATGCAGTTAAGTGCTGAAGCTTCCCGATATCTCTAAGGGGCATAGCGACTATGCGGTTTACTCGTTTACCACCTCGATCTATCTCTTGTTTTGACCAGTTGGCAACAAAGTTTATTGAGCAATTTCGCATGCATGTCGCAAGACCGAAAGATGTTAATACTTTGTCTAGTGTCACTCAAGCTCCTGGAGAGATACTCAGACATTATTTAGAGAGATTTCATGCTGCATGCGCTGAGATAGCAACCCTAATGATAACCCCATTCTAATGGCATTGACTAAAGGGATTGATCCTGATTCTGAGTTCGGCAATTGGTTGGCCAAAAAACCTCCTGCGCCATTGGACCGTTTCTATTCCAAGGAAGCCCAATTCTTGAGAAGGGAGGATGCGAAACAGTCTAGGAAAAAGGATGGCGCAAGGCCTAGTATGGAAGGAATTCAGAGTAATGTTGTTGTTAAACAATCCGGGGAGAGCTCCAAAAAGGTACAGTTGAACATTTAGAATAAACAAAATCAGCAGAAAAGCAATGGTAATCAAAAGAGGAAACGGGATCAGAATCGTGGTCCACGACGTAGGGCTCCTATGTTTGATAACTACACTCCTTTGAATACATCGCTGGAGAATGTGTATTTATAGACCTGCATTACTATTCAGTACAAGAAACCTGCTCCGAAACAATTGTCGGAGAAACAGATTCAGACAGGGAAGTTTTGCAGATTCCGTGAAAGCTACGGCCATAACACAAATGAGTGCCGTCATTTGCAGGATCTCATTGAAAAGTTGATACGTTAAAGGAAGTTGGAACAGTTTGTGCGGGCACCGCAGTCTGGAGGTGCGGGCGCCGCAGTCTGGAGGTGCGGGCCCATCGAATCAGAACCATACACCGAATCAGGCAAGACAGGAGGAACCCGCTCGTACTGGCGGGAGGTTGGTGATAAATACCATTAGTGGTGGTCCTCATCCAGCAAACCGAAGCTGGAAGGAAATGGAGTCGTATGCCAGTTCTATTAGGCATGCGATCTTCGAGTGTTGTAGTAGTTTGGAAGATGGGGCTCCGGCCAAGCAACAAAAGATGATGACTGACAACATCGTCTTCCGAGACATAGATTTCGATAGGATCGAAGCCCCAGCCATCGATCCACTTGTCATATCAGCTCAAGTAGGTCCTGCTTGGATGAAGAGGATCTTGGTAGACAGTGGAAATTCTGTGAATATATTGTTCAAACGAGCCTATGACCAGATGAAAATGGAGACTAAAGATTTGAAACCTTGTCAGTACCGTATCCATGGTTTCAATGGGAGTGCAACTATACCCACTGGAGTGGTGGAATTGCTAGTGGAGTTAGGAATTGGAGAACGCCGGAGAGTCCGGATACTGCAGTTTGTTGTTTTGGATATAGACTCGCCATATAATGCTTTCTTGGGCCGACCGGCCTTAGCTGAGTTCAAGGCTGCTATTGCCCCATGGTGTTTGACTCTAAAGTTCCCCACCGATCGTGGAGTTGGAGTCGTTCAAGGAGATCAGGCTGCTGGACGAGCCTGTTATGTTGCTGAACTGCACAAGGCGCAACGAAAGGAGAAAGGAAAGGGCGTAGAGGAATCTCACTGCGTCCGTTTTGTTGATAATTGACAATTGACACCTGGGCCCAGGCCCGTGCACCACAACCAATTCCCAAGAGATCTCGACCCGTGAGATACCGAAAGTGAAGACGAAAGTAAAAACAGTCAAGCTTCTTCGGCCGAACTGACGATCGATGATAGCGACGATTCCAAAATGATAAAGATTGGATCTCAGCTAAGCCAACAAATGCAGGAGGAATTGGTTGAATTTCTCCGGGTAAACCTTGACGTGTTTTCCTGGACGCAATCTGACATGTGTGAGATCTCACAGGATATCGCGAGCCATGCATTGAATATTGACCCGCGGCACGTCCCGGTCAAACAAAAAAGGCATGGTATGGATCCAGAGAGATCTGCCGCCCTTAAGAAAGAGGTAGACAAGCTTAAATCGAATGGATTTATTCGAGATGCATTATATCCGGAATGGGTGTCAAATCTTGTACTTGTTCGAAAGCCAAATGGGAAATGGAGAACGTTCACTGATTACTCTTATCTGAATAAAGCCTGCCCTAAAGACAGTTTTCCACTTCCTTTAATTGATCAACTCGTAGATTCAACAGTCGGGCATGAACTCTTATCCTCCATGGATGCATATTCCGGCTACAATCAAATACCAATGCACTTACCTGACCAGAGACATACCAGCTTCGTAACCAATATGGGACTTTATTGCTACAAGGTTATGCCTTTTGGACTTAAGAATGCTGGCACAACTTATCAACGATTAGTTAATCGAATGTTCGCCAATCAGATTGGGAAAACCATGGAGGTATACGTGGACGACATGCTAGTCAAGTCACGATCCTCCACTGACCACGTCAAGGACCTAGAGTCAATGTTTAATATTCTTCGAGAATACAGAATGAAGCTTAATCCATTGAAATGTCACTTTGGGGTCGCATCAGGAAAATTCCTTGGGTTTATCGTCAACGCTCGAGGATCGAAGCCAATCCCGAAAAGATCTGGGCGATTAAAAACCTTGAAACTCCGAAAACCATAAAGCAAGTCCAGAGTCTCAACGGGAAAGTAGCAGCACTGAGCAGGTTCATTTCAAAATCTACTGACAAATGCATTCCCTTCTTCAACCTGATCCGAAAAGGAAAATGAAACTAATGGACTACGGAATGTGAGGGCGCATTCCGAGCACTAATTCAACACCTTTCCATATTGCCCATTTTGTCAAAGCCTATCGATCACGAGAAATTGTACATTTATTTGGAAGTATCAGAAAACGCAATAAGTGCTGCCCTAATTCGGGAGGAAGACCGAATACAAAAGCCGGTCTACTATATTAGCAAACGACTAACCAGAGCTGAGAGAAATTATCCGAAGCTAGAAAAGTTGGCATATTGTCTTGTTATTGCCTCGAGGAAGCTCTGTTTGTATTTCCAGGCTCACCAATCACCATCTATACCGAACAGCCGTTACGACAGGTCCTTACGCGTCCTGAGACGTCTGGTAGGTTACTCAAATGGAATATCGAGTTAAGTCAGTTTGACCTTACTTACACTCTAAGGCGAGCCATTCAAGGACAATTCCTAGCAGATTTCATAGCCGAATTTACTATCCCAAAGGACCTGCCCGAAACAAATGAATATCCCGAGTACATCTGGAAGCTGCATATTGTTGGTGCATCAAACAACCGGTGCTTGGGTGCTGGAGTTGTACTTGAAACCCCCGAAGGTCAATCTATATGTTATGCTTTGAAGTTTGATTTTCATGCGACCAACAACGAAGCTGAATATGAGGCCCTGCTTGCCGGATTGAGACTCGCCCGAGATTTGAGAATCATTGCTGTGGAGATTTATTGTGATTCGCAATTAGTTGTGTGTCAAGTTCAGAGGGAATACCAGGCGAAAGATTGAAGACTGGCTACTTACCTAGCTCGGGTCCAGGAGATACTTAATCAGTTCGATTATTATGCTATCTATTGCATCCCCCGAGAGCGAAATCAGAAAGCCGATTCATTAGCAAAGTTAGCTAGTACAGGTGAGGCACAACAAATGGGACTTGTTCCCATGGAGACGTTATCTTCCCCGAGCATCGATCGAATGGAGACATATTGGGTATTAGAGGTTGTTCGCGATAGGGAGTCATGGATGACTCCATTCAGAAATTATCTTGAGCACGGGATCCTGCCAGAGCGCAGGAGTGAAAAGAGATAGATTCTTCAAAAAGCTTCACGGTTCACTATCTAGAATGGAGTTATGTATAGAAGAGGGTACTCTGTTTCTTTACTCTGGTGTATTGCTCAATCAAACGAGTGTTGCATGACGTGCATGAAGGAGAATGTGGCGATCACAACGGGGGGCAAGCCCTTGCCAAGAAAGTGCTCAGACATGGATACTATTGGCCAACTGTAAATCGCGATGCGTCGGACTATGCTAGAAAGTGTGACAAATGCCAGAAGCACGCTCGGATTCCGAGGGCACCACCTACTGAGATAACTTAAATGGTCAGTCCATGGTCGTTTGCAGTATGGGGCATTGACATTATTGGCTCTCTACCTCTAGCCAAAGGTGGTACGAAGTACGTCATCGTAGCAGTTGATTACTTTACTAAGTGGACGGAAGCTGAACACCTTGCTATAATCACAACAAAGAAGGTGATTAACTTTGTAGTGTGCAACATCATCTGCCGATTTGGTCTCCCACATACAATCATCATGATAACGGGACCCAATTCGACAGTGTTTAATTTAAGGAATCTGTCAATGATTCCACATTCAGAAGAAATTCTCCACAGTCGCACATCCTCAAGCGAATGGACAAGTCGAAGCTGTTAATAAAGTTATAAAGTCTATTCTGAAGAAACGACTGGAAAAGGCCGGGGGCAAATGGGTCGATGAACTTCCTATGGCTTTATGGGCTTACCGAACAACCCACAAGTCTGCAACCGGCCACACTCTGTTTTCTCTTTCTTATGGCTTGGAAGCTGTTATTCCAGTCGAATTAGAAGTGCCTTCTCATCGTTTGACATATTATGACCCGAAGACAAATGCTATATTACTTGCCGAATCTCTGGATTTATTGGATGAGAAGCGTGAAGAGGCTGATTTGAAGGCAGCCGCATACCATAGTCGAGTCGCCCGATTATACAATGCCAAGGTCCGACCCCAAACCTTTGAACTCGGCGATCTCGTCCTTAACAGAATTTACTCGGTCCCTTCGCATATGAAACCAACGTGATAAGGGACGTATGTGATAAAACGAAAGCTCGGAGATGGCACATTCAAATTATCGACCGTTGACGGTCTCACTCTTCCGAGAGCCTGGAACAGCGAAAGTCTTCGTCGCTACTACACATGACAGGCTCTGTTTATTTATTCAGTCTATTTTTCATTTGCAATTTGTTTCTGCATTTCGAAATTTGAATTTGTAATAAGGCAACTAATTTTGCCATATTTTCTTATTTCAGCAATAAAATGCAATCTCTTCGAGCCAGAGCTGTGATTTATTGAATGCGTCATACAACTATCACTATGCATGGAGAGCTAAATTCCACCCGACGGTGGAATTTAATCAAATAGGGAGTGACCGTGATATGACCAGTTACTCGCTAGATGATACCCGAGCTCGGGGGCAAGTCATCACACTGAAGTCAAAAAAGGATCGATACATGACAATCCTTTAACCAACTCCAGATTCCCAGAGTGTGAACTGGAGTATAAACTTACAAATACGATTTCGAAGAGGGTGGATCCGTAAACCTAACGACTTCGCCCGTACCTTGACCAAGTTTGAGGAAAATGGATCCATCCATCTAACGACCTCGCTTGTTAACTCGGGGTAGATGTGAATCGACCATCCATGATCTTGATAGATTCGTCGTTCCCGGAGTGCGAACAAAATCCTAAAGCCTGAACAGATGTGACTGACCATTTGTCGGCCAACTCCAAATTCCCAGAGTGCGAACTGGAGTATAAGCATTAACCGACTCCGGATTCCCAGAGTGTGAACCGGAGTGTCAACATAAACACCAACTCCAAATTCCCAGAGTGCGAATTGGAGTATAAACGTTGACTCAAAATCCCCGGAGAGTGGATTGGAGTTTGAACACAAACCGGACTGGGATTGACCGTCCGTAAAACAACTCTAAGTCCCTGGAGCATGGTTATAGTGTAAATGCAAATCGGGTGTGACTGACCACCCACGAATCCATCTAAAGTCCCCAGAGTGTGGAAATCGTTACAAACATTAAGCGGGTGTGACTGACCACCCATGAAAATGACTTAAGTCCCCGTAGTGTGGACGTATCCTTGAAACTCAAGCAGGCGAGCCCGACCGCTGACGTACGAATGCAAATCCCCGGAGTGTGGATGCAATCGTCAATGGATGAGCGAGTGCGATTCTACCACTCGAAATTCTTTATTTCAGCATCAATTCGACGACGTTAAGCTCGATGAGTTGAAAGCGGAGTGCATTGCCACTTGATCTTACAATTCGTCCCTGAAACTGGGGGCAGAACTTAAGCGTCAATCACTGATTGAGACAGTGTAGCATCGGAGTCCAGCTTGACGTTCAGTCATCACTCATAGTCGTGATTTCAGGACTTAACAACTAAACTTGGGTCCAATCCAAAGGTTGAAACTATACAAATATACTAGACTGGAGTTCAAATGCTGAAAAACTTAAGCAAATGAACGAAAATTGAGTTAAAGACAAAATGGAATTTCATTTCAACTATTTGTGGAAGAAAGCTAAGTACAAGTTTATCACAAAAATCCTCCTAGCAGGGGCCGAACCTGCATCTATACATGGCCGACAAAAGCTAAAAAAATTCCTACCTACTCAAAAATGAACCGAAGAGATGTATCTATTCTTTCTTCTTTCTCGGTTTCTTCTTCGGTGTGGACCCGCTGGAGCTGTCGCTTGGTTTTCTCTTTGAACCTTACCCTTTTGGAGGCCGATCTCCAGTCAGGGGCATTATATCAACATCCACCTCCGAACTCAAGTGTATTGGAACGCTTCCTACAGGCGGAGTCGGAGGGACAGGATCAATAGAAGGAGGTGGGGCAGGCATGCTCGTCTCAATGACCGTTCCTCCCGGAGATATCATCCGCAAAGGGGCTGGACCAGGTCCAGCCATTCCACCGCCCAAACCACTGCACCGCACGGCTTACTCCATTTCATCATTGATTTCAGCTATAATTTCCTCCTCATGAAGTGTTTGCGCATCGCTGGAGACTCCCGCAATTGGGGCCGAGGAACTTGTCATTGGAAAGCTTCCACCCATAACGAACGGCAAGTCTGCAAAAGGGTCGCTGTGATGACTGAGGAGTTCCTCCATCATCTGCTCATCAAAAATAAGTGTGCTCCCCTGCACCCCATCAGTCGATGCCGTGGTCGTTGTGGTGGTCACTTCAGTTATAATGGCCTCCTGCATATGATGTGGTTCTTGAGTTGCAGGAGGCACAACCGGTGTAGCTTCAATCACTGGATAAAAGAAAAAGAAGAACTGTTAATAATTACTTCAAGTGACGCTTCCGATTTCAGATAAGCATAGAGAATGTTCAGAGTACCTTCCTCGGTTTGGCTCGCGGGTGGCGGAACTGCCTCAGAGACTTGCTCGCGAACTGGAGACATCTACGGTTGATCCGGGTTATAAGTAGGAACGGGCTGAGGATCAACCGTAGGTGTGGATTCGGGCTGAGTCGGCACGGGAGTTTCAGAACTTGTATCATGATGCTCGACGCCAAAACCTTCTCCAACTTCCAAATGCTGGGCGTTGAGCTTCTCCTTCTCATATGAGATCATTGTATCATGGAGAATTTTTCGCTTGTCTTCATTCAGCATTCGGTTTTCAAGCTCAAACTCATCAACTGATTCGCCCTGATGCGCAGCCTTTTCATCTCCTACTAATCGACCCCAGGCGTTATACATATGTGTCGAATAATTATCAAGCCAGGCTAGGTTTCTATGCTTCAAGACGTTGGCATTATATGTAATGAGTAGATCCTCGATGTCAGCCTCTAGCCTGGCATCCGCCATCTTAACCTCATCTTCAACCTTAGCCTCCACTTCCCGAACCTTAGCCGTTGCCGCATCTCGTTCGCCCCGAAGCACTATGGCCTGTTCACATGCCTCCTGAGCTGCTCTATTTGCATCATCCTTCTCCTTGGTGATTTCGAAAAATTTAGTTTTGAGATCGTTAAGTTCTTTCAGAGCAGCATCCCGTTCAGCTGTGACAGTGGTGTTTTGGTCGCCCATCTCTTCCACCAAAGCGAAGTGTGTCTGCCTCATCCTCTCCATAGCAAAGTTCACATCGTCGGCCTTTTGGGTGGCCTCTATTTTTGATTTTCGAGAAGATTCGGCTTCATCATTGAGCACTTGGATAATGCGGTCCTTCTGAGCGAGTTCAGTTTCTAGTTTCTCAATTGCCTTTGCCCGCTCGAAGGCCACTGCCGATGCTTTGTCTACGGCTTTCATCCACTCCTTATACTGTGTATAAATGTCATGAATGTAGTCATGCATCGTGGTTTCTGCTTCCGATGGAATTTTCTTTAAATGAGGGGGGAAGATGAAGCCATCAAAACATATGTTCGGGAAATCTTTTCTTAACTGGGCAATTCTGATAGCCCCTTCCCCAATGGGCTCAGTGATGGCTTGTTTAGCAACAGTGGGAGGTTCGACCTCAGTCCTACGACGCTGAGACTCAGACCTTGGAGCATGAGAACATGGTTTTTGGTGTGGAGGCTCCGGGGGATGTGAGCTGTGAATAGAAGGTTGTGTAGGGAGTCGGGGAGGTGGAGAACGCGATCGGGATCGATATCTCTGTTCTCTGTAATCTCTATCTCTATCCCTCTCGTAACGTTCCTGACTAGAATAACCGCGATCACGGTTTCTATCATCCTCCCTGCGATGGGACTCATAATATGAGCTCGATGATTGGCGTGCTGAACGGAGACTGCTGAGCATAGACTCTCGCCTATTCATCGTATCTGTAGAGTAATAGAAGAATGGAGTTAGTGAATTCTCGAAGCAGGCAACTTAAGGCTGGAAACCGTGCAGTGCCGTGAAGTGTATATGTGTGTGCAACCCCCCGACCAACCGATAATGTCGGCCGCACTGATGGGTAGAGACTCGCTTAAATCTAGAGCACTTTGAAGCCCTTCCAATCCGGTGTCGTGTTGAAGTGACACATAGTCCGGATTCGGAATATCAGCAAGTCCTTCAAAAGGATTCTCTACTGGTGAGGGAGGAGCCTTCGAAATTCTAACACCGGAGGCTGGCAGGGACACTATTACAGATTTCCATCTTAAGGATTTGTGACGTTTGTGTGCAACTACCTTGCCTTTTCTCCTTCCCTCTGAACCCTGAAAATTGTCAAAAGGCCCGGCCACGGGTTCGTCGTTCGTAGGCATGTGTTCTTCATCACCTTCCTCAGCAATTATGACCCCGGGCGCTTTTCGCTTTACCCGCTTCATCGGGACCTCCCTAAGCACTCCTTCAAGCCTGATGCTTTGTTTTCGCTCGATTAGCCCCAGAATTCTTAAGTTCCTATCGATGAGCACCGACTCGATTTCTCTCATCTCGCCTGGAACTTCTTAGAGGATCCGTACTATTTCTTTAAAATGTGTGCCATCAGGTCGAGGAATTGCGGCTGTAATGGAAAGAGAGTATTAGTCCCAATACCAGTTGCAACTATATTGTTAACTACCAGAAAAGTCGAAGCACTTACGTCTAGCCAACCATCGACTAGCAAACCCTGGTGGGCATCGAACGTAGAACCACTCAGTTTTTAAGTAGCTCAATCTGGTCAAAGCACCAGTCACAACTTAACAGTTCCTGACCGCCTCCAGAAATGAGAAAGAAGGACTATCTCCTCGACTCTTGACATTAAAAAGATATCTGATTTCGATCGAAGTCGGGGGTCGGAAAAGATGCTCCATGAATACAATAAATAGACTGTTCAGCAACGCGTATCCATTGGGATGTAACTTTGAGAGGGCAAATCAAAAGAAAGGCAACACTTCCCGAATATATTGATTGAATGGAGGAAGCATCTCGGCTGTACATGAGTGCCTGTTGAAGGCAGTAAACCCTTCTGGGGGAGCATGTGGTCTATCATTCAGCCCTGGTAGTAAGACGTCGTCCAACGATAGACCATGCCTTAGGCATATCCGCCCCAACATATCTTCGGAGATGTTGGATGGCGCAGAATCTTGTGGGTTCATGATAAACCTGGCACCAGGCAGCTCGTTTGGAGCTGGATCTATAACTTCGACCGCGAGGACCGGTATCTCTATGACTAAAGGAGATGAACTCTGAAGCTCCTACTGTTGTGAGCTTGTGGATTCCATAGCTAATCAACTTATCAAAAACCATCATTAGATGATAATAAGCTCATGCGTTCCCTAGTGTGAAGTGTGTGAATGTGCAGTGTAGTTCTATGTGATGCATAAAAAACTTCACAGAAGTAAAAAGTGTTCAAATGACAAGACTCCGAGATTCAACTGGAGTGACCGTCATCGTTGACCGTCACAACCGTGCCATCCAGACTTTAGAGACCGATCCGAGTTAAAGTTCGCTAAAATTTTGTTAAGTTACAGTTCCATCGACGAGCTTCGAAGGGTAGTCAAATATGCAGTGAAATGGTCAAGTCCAATTATGCAAGATTGAATCTCGTCGGAGTCAGGTGCTCAAATGTGCAAGAAGTATTAAGTTCATCAAGGTTCAACTTGCATCGGCCCAAAAATATACAGTTCGTATCGATCAAAGGCCTTAGTTTCGTATCAACCGGGGCCAGCAACTTCGAATCGATCCATAATGGCCATTTCGTATCGATCATTTAGCATCCATTTCGTATCGATCTTGAGTTGTCAACTTCGCATCGATCAAATGACTCTGCCTCGTATCGAGGCACCAACTTCGTATCGATCAGGATTTGTCGGCTTCATATCAATATCGATTCGAAGTGATCAGTACTAAGTTGATATCCCTCAATCGATACGAAATTAGAGCAGGCAATCGAAGTGAAGGTGGTCGATACAAAATCCAAGAATGAAAGATCGATACGAAATCTAAGGCAAAAGATCGGTACGAAATTTCCAATTAAGACCGATACGAAACAAAACGCCTTCTTCCTCAATCCATCGATGTGAAATCAAGTTTGATTAACCCTTCATCAATACAAAGTTAAGGCCGAGCAACCTTCTACCGATTCCTTCGTATCCCTCCTCACATCTTCTTCTCCAATCAACACAAATGTCATTAACCCTTCCTCAACCTCGCTTCGACTTAACTCTGGCAACAATATCATCGAAATCGGTCAGGAATACAAGGGAAATGGCACAAGAATTCAGTTCTTGTCATTTGGAGTTGATTCTAGTTGATTAATTACCTAATTAGAATAGTTGATTTAATGGATTAACGAGTTAAGTGACTCGAAGATGAAGGAAGGTTTCTTTCTCTTTTGCTCTGATCGATTCGAAGGCGGTGTGTAGCAATGAATGCAAGTGGAATTTTTTCTAAGTCCAAAATGTATTTATAGGGACTCGAACGCAAGGGAACAAAGGCAATTCGCCACCCAGTCACTGTGACCGGTTGAAAAAGTTTCCCCTTTCAGCGATACGAAGAGAGTTATACGTATCCCTGAAACATACATTTGAGGCAACACTTATTCGTAACCATCAAACTATCAGTACGAAACACAAACGTTGCTGTAAAAATAGATTGAACTGTTCGCATCCATCAAACATCTATCGATGCGGAATGACAAGTTCGTGTCCATCACTTTGAAAACCATAGGGATTCGAATCTATCGATACGAAGAAGCTTTGTGAAATCTGATAATTTCAAATCGATAACCATCGATACGACAATCACTGCAAAATTATATCTAGACAAATCAACTCTATCGATACGAAACACCAATCTCGTATCCACCAACTTCGAGACCCAAGACCTCGTATCCATCGATACGAAACATCTCCGAAGACTGTCCATTTCATATCGATAGCCATCGATACGAAGCATGCATTCCAACTTCTCGAATCGATCCAGAAGAGGATCGATGTGAGAGAAATTACTTAAAACGACTATCAATCGTTGCTACAACTCGAATTTCACACCGATTCAGGAGAGGATCGATACGGAATTCGATGCAAGAAAACTGACAACGACTCGCCAACGTGCGAACGTTAGCGAGAGTCAAACTAGCATACATTCATATATAGTGGACTAACATCCAATTTTTAAAATTCACAAGAATTGAATACTCGTCTGCTGATAGTTACATCAGCCAATCGCTGTCATACAACACTCAGTCACAACAGTACACGGTACAACAATTGGTAGTCAAAAATTCATGTTACTGAAGATCAGTCAAAGGTTACATTTTTCGGTAAATAATAAACAAACGTTCGACAAGACAGATAGAATTATTCAGGATGAAGACTGCAACTTTTCAAAGCATGTCATGTTCCCACAAGACGTACTTTAGGGGGCAAATGTTATCCCTCCTTTTGACAAGGCCGTGACACCAAGGAAGTGACTAGAAACCAAGGACAGTTCATCCCGAAGATCGATTATACACAGGTTCACTATGGATGTCGATAAGTTTTATCCGAGTCCGGATCAGGCTACAATTGATATGACGAGACAAGTAAAGCTATGAAAGCCAACGTTTCAAATTTCAAGCCAAACCGAGTTCGTAAGCTCAAGATATGATCGATGCGAGTTTCGTGAAAAGCATGCTCATTTCGTATCCATCAATGAGCATCACTTCGTATCCATCAGGCAACCATTGTTCGTATCCATCAAACAAACAGGAAAGGACCTCCTTCACATCGATCCTGTTCGAATCCATTAATTGTGCACGGTTTTGTATCGATCAGTAGCAAGTAAGTCCACTTCGTATCCATCCAGATTCACATACTTTGTATCCATAGGAAGCAGATTTCTTCATATCCGTAATCTTCAACCTGTTCGCATCGATCAACCAACTTCACTCCATATCCACTAAAACCAAACAAAGCCACTACTTTGTATCGATCGGCTAGTGATCGATACGAACGGAGTAGTTGCCATCGATACAAACAGGGCAGAGTAGTTGCCATCGATACGAACAAAGCAAAATAGTTACGATCGATATGAGCAGAGGCGAACTAGGTCGATACGAAATGGGACTCAACCAGGTCGATACGAACAAGGCATATACATAGGGAAGACTCAATCATTCAGCATAAAAAGTGGATCGATCCGAGGAGATAGCACTACGTCAACTTGCATGCACGTTCCCGGATTGATACGAACAGATCGATACGAAAGGATCGATACGAATCTCACAGCCTACTGAAAACTCGAATTTGCATCGATCATAACTCATAATCTACAAGTCCAAATGCCACCAAATTTTCACAGGAGCTTACGTACGACCTAAAGAATGTTCATGCCCAATTTCGACTCGATTGGGTCAAATCTTGATCGATACGAAATTCGTTCGTATCATCACGGACCAAGTGCAAACCACATGGGATCGATCGTGTGGGCCCACCCACGTGCCAAAAGAGGTCTCCCGAGATCTGAGCGAGATATTTGCACCTTACGCCTATAAATAGCATCCCAGAGCCAACAGAAAAAGGATCTTTTGGCTCTTTGACGTCCAGACTCTGCCGAAACCATTGTTGCACTCAAAAATCACTGTTGTACTCGAAATTTACTGTTGTAATCCGCTGTAACCTGCAAGCAAAAGTTAATAAAAGTCGACCATTTCATAGTGGACGTAGGCAACATGCCGAACCATCTAAATCTCTGTGTTCTTTTGTTGTTTTTCTGATTATTGTTTGGAGTGTTTGTTAGATAATCCTCTTTTTACATTTACTTTCTTCATTTTATACCTTCAAACACTTCCGAAGAGTGTTGTGCCCAATTTTGGTACAAACATCAAGTAATGGCTTTAGTGGAGACCAACTTGGATGAGCTGGAGTGTCAATCCAAGCTTGGTTTGATGGTCCCGATTTGCACAAATTACTTGGAGTAATGTTTGCACTTTTGTAGGAGTTTCTTGTAGTCGAGGAGACTTTTGATGCATGCAATTTTTTGTTGGTGAATGACCACAAATTGCTAGAATACACTTTTCAAGAAAATTTAGATGAGAACCTTAACATCGTTGCTCGTAATACATTTCACGTTGAATGGCGATCATTTTTTGTTGATAGTGATATATCTCATCGACTTTGTCGGTGAGATATGTTGATTTCAGATCAATTGATCGTTTAGCTTTCTTTCCTTTAGGAGAAAAGCCGGTGTGGTATGTTTTCAATGCAGCAATATTTAGAGAGTCTGAATGAGTTGATGTCAATGTGGATTTAGTTGGCGATACGTAAGTCCTTTTTGATGAGGGGGATTTATAGTTGATAGTTGAATAGTTTGAGTCATGATCAGAAGACATTGTATTATTTGCTGTAATAATTTAGTTACGTTTATTTGTTTTTAGATAGTATACAACTGAATTTGTAAGATAAAATTTAGCTATATTAGAAACTTAGTTGAGAAAAATGAGTTAAGTCATAGGAATTTAACAGGTGTTAGTTTGTTTTTAAATGGTGTTATTTAAAAAAAAATGTGGTTGTTGTTAATTAATTGTTCAGTTGAAATTTCATATAAGCTATTACAACTTTAAGTAAACAAAACATTATTTCTATAACTTTAGTTAACCAATTCATTGAACGAACAAATTCCTAGATACCGTCTTAACTTAATAAAAGTTAGTTCACTTAATGGTTTTGTAAAAATATCAGCTATTTAATTTTCGATATTAACAAATTCTAGTGTTAGTATTTCTTTTTCAATATTATCTCTCAGAAAATGGTGACGAATATCTATACGTTTTGTTCGTGAATGATTAATTGGATTTTTAGATAAATTTATAGCACTAGTATTATAGCAATATATTGGAAATTTGTTTATTATTTTTCCATAGTCTTTAAGTGTTTGTTGCATATTGTTATCCCACCTTTTGGTCAAAGCTGGAATATCAACAAAATTGGCAAGGAAGGATGGATATCAGGATTGGAGTTCAATTGGAAACAAGGCTGCAATGGATGTTGTCAAAATTTGGCCAACTCTGATCAAGACGGAATCAATTGGGAATGATGATCAAGGTTAGGAGGAACTACGTTTTGATTTTCAGGTCGATTGGAGGTCGTATTCATAAGATATGGATGGATTGAAATGCATAGGGAACGGTTCGTATCGATGCATTTCACATCGATCGTCATATGGTGGTTCGAATCGATACTGTTCGTATCGATCGGAAAGCAAGGACTTCGAATCGATACCGTTCGTATCGATCAGAAAGTAAGGACTTCGAATCGATACCGTTCGTATCGATCGGCATGGGTTCGGTTCAGTGAAGTTCGCATCGATCAGATTCTGGTTCGACTCGATGACTTCGTATCGATTGGATAGGAAGGCTAGGTGGATTTCGACTCGATGGTGACACACCCAGATTGGTAGACAAGCATGCGGAGGTTTGTTCGAATCGATATGTTTCATATCGATCAGGATGTATTCAGGCTACAGGCTTCGTATCGATATAGTTCGTATCGATAGGAAGGCGAGGAATGGCGATGCAGTTCGTATCGATCGTTGCTAGAATCGATACGAAGGACTCACATACAGATCGATTCGAAGAAGATCGAAGGCATACGAGAAGGATACATTGGGAGATGGCTTCGTGGATACGAAGTCATGGATATGAAGTTGTGGATACGAACGAGCACACGTTCGATGAGCAAATAGAGGTCTTCGAATCCATTGGATCAAGGCGGCTAGAATCACGGAGTCGACCTAGTCAACTCGGAGTAAAAGGCGGATCGATACGAAAGACACGCGCCACATCAATACCATCACGCACAAAGCCATCGATTCGACCCTATCGATTCGAAGGGGATCGATTCGAACCAGGCTGGTACACCGGAAATGCAACCTTGAATCGATCATAACTCGAGATCTACAGTTCCAAATGCTATGAAATTTTCACAGAAGCTTGGACACATGTTGAAGAATGTCCACACCAAATTTCAGTTCGATTTGATGATTTCTTGATCGATTCGAATGGACTTCGAATCGATCCCAAAGTGGGCCCGGATTTCCTGAAAGCGGGCGTGTGGGCCCCCTCACGTGCCAGAAGTAGTCTCCCTGAATTTTAGGCGAAATATCAGCCTCCTACACCTATAAATAGAGCCCCAGGTCATTTAGGAAAGGGGATTTGGATTTTGAAGCGCCTAGACTCTACCGGATTCAATTCTACACTTCAATACAACCATTGTAATCAAAATTCTTCATTGCAACTGCTGTAATCAATCGTAATCAGCAAGGATAATCAATAAAAGATAAACCTTTGAAGTGGACGTAGGCCAGATATAGCCGAACCACTATAAATCTCGCGTTTCTGTTCATTATTTCTGAATTGTGATACTCGGTTTGCCTAGATTTGAGATTTGTGTGTGAATATTATTGATTTATGTTCATACACTGGTGCTTTCACAACATTCGGGGTTTGTGACCAATTTTGGCGCAAACACTTTGGTGCTTTCACTGAGAAGGACTAGCACCCGCTACATCGGATTGAAGTTCAGATTTGGAAAGCGTGAAGAGTTTAGATTTGAAAGACAATGACTCGACAAACAAGTAGAAGGCAAAGAGCTGAGCAAAGTCAACAGGAGGAAGTCAAGAGGCATCCTCCGGAGCTGGAGAAGGACAAGCTTCGGTTTACATTACCAGAGACGAAACGGAAGCTATGGCAAATTCATTGCAAGAGAGATTGTTGAAAAGCCAACAGGAGATGATGCAAACTTTCTTCGAACAGATGAGAGCTGCAGGAATGCAGAACTTAGAGCCAGCCACAATGGCTGTTAATGTGGAACAAGGAGCTAGGGTTATGGAACCCAATGGAGGACAGAATACAGAACCAGAAGGCAATCAACAAGGGCTTGGGGGCAGGCCCGCAGGATCCAATACAGGAGGACCTTTGGAAGGGGTTCAACAGGCTAGAGCCAATGTTGCTGTTAATGAACCACATGAAGAATATGTACCGGAATTCCCTCAAGGACATGGGAGGCAACCTTTGACCGACAACGTTGGATTAGTGGAAATCATTAGGAAGACTATGCGTGGAGGTTTGACCAATAGAGATTTGGACGGAGTGAATAGGAGTCCGTTCGCTCGGGAAATCAGGATAGCTCAGAATCCACCTAAGTTCAAGTTACCTAGCGTGGAAGCATATAATGGCAAGGCTGACCCGACTGATCACTTGATGAGATACACTAGACACATGGAAGTGCTGGGGGCATCGGAGGAAGTGATGGCCAGATGTTTCCCGTTGTATTTGACAGATCTGGCTGCAATGTGGTTTAGGCAGCTGGAAGAAGGATCTATCAGGACTTGGAGGGAAGTGGTGGATAGGTTTTTGGGACAGTTTCGGGTTCATATCAAAAGACCTAAGAACTTGATGACGTTAACATCGGTAAAGCAAAGGATGGATGAATCGCTTAGAGCATTTCTAACTCGGTTCAACGCGGCGGTAGCTTCGGTGGATCGGCTGGATCCATCGATGGTTTTGATGGCGGCAGTGTCGAGAGTCAAAGAGAATTCGGATTTTAAGGTATCCTTAGTACGAGACCCGCCACTGGATCTCGGGGAATTCTTCCATGAAGCTGAAAGGTTCCTTCGGCAAGAAGATGCATGTATGGATTTAAAGTTAAAGGAGGTGAATGCGACCGAGGGTGGAGGACCATCCAACGGAAACCCGGATAAAGACAAAGGAAAGAGGAAGCTGGATGACGATTCAGGAAAAGCCAGGAAGCGATGGAAGGATCCAAAGTTTTCCACATACACAGGATTAAACGAGACGCTGGAGTGGATATACATGGAAACCCGGAATCGCCTTCCTTACCGGAGGCCGGCTAGGAGAGAACCATCTGAATGGGAGAGGGCATCAGGAAGGCACTGTCTCTTCCACGATTTGGACGGACATGATACCAACAGGTGCAGGCATTTAAAGGACATAATTGAGGAGCATGTGAGGAATGGACAACTGAGGCAGTATGTTGGGGTACGGAATGCAGCGGTGGAGCAGGAGCAACCACCGCCTACCTCAAACCATGATGATGTGAGGCCCAGGAATGACGGTCGACTGGTTATCCATTGACCAGGATAATATGAAATAAGTAACAAACCATTGGCGAGCAACCAAGTCATTTACACATGTACGGGGACGGAGATAGCCCTTAGGCATGCTCTGAATGATGATAAACCGCGAAGCTATGGTTTGCGAAATCTGTATTTTGTTTTGGATTGGACACTTGGTTTTCTGGTTTGGTTTTGGAGTTTGGATTGAACTCCTGGTTTTGTTTGCTTTCTGTTTTGGATTTTCGTTTGGATGACTGGTTTCTGTTTTGGGTTTTCTGTTTTGAATGTTGGTTTGGATTTCTGATTTTTGGATTTTATTTGGATTTTGGATTGGATTTTGATTGGATTCTTTTTGGTTTTTGATAAACGGTCGTCGGGTATGGATTATGCCTGGCAAGAGGTGAGTCATTTTGCCCGAACGCGGTAAAGTGACTCATTCAGGTCATCGAGCAGGGACTGTGCTCGATAAGGGTCCGAAGAGACCAGGATTCGGCCTAGGACCTAGGCCCCTTATTATCGATTATCATTTCAGGTCGTTGAGTATGGACTATGCTCAACAAGGGTCCGGAGCGACCAGGACTCAGCTTAGGACTTAAGCCATGGCATTATATAACGTCCAGGGACACTGGACCAAGGCCGTCAGGTGTGGATTGCGCTTGGCAAGAACCCGGAGAGGTTAGCTTAACGTCCAGGGACACTGGACCAAGGCCGTCAGGTGTGGATTGCGCTTGGCAAGAACCCGGAGAGGTTAGCTCAATGTCCAGGGACACTGGACCACAGTCGTCAGGTGTGGATTGCGCTTGGCAAGAACCCGGAGAGGTTAGCTCAACGTCCAGGGACACTGGACCACGGTCGTCAGGTGTGGATTGCGCTTGGCAAGAGCCCGGGGAGGTTATGGATTTGGATACCAACCCAGAGAGGTCCTGGATTCGGCTATTGGCTATTGGATAAGAATGGATCAAAGGCTCGGTCTTAAAGTTCGGATGGACATGGAATTGGCTATGGACTTTGGATATCGGATACGAAATTATTCAAAACACGCCTTATTATCATAAGGCATGTTTTGGGGGGCAAATGTTATCCCATCTTTTGGTCAAAGCTGGAATATCAACAAAATTGGCAAGGAAGGATGGATATCAGGATTGGAGTTCAATTGGAAACAAGGCTGCAATGGATGTTGTCAAAATTTGGCTAAGCTCTGATCAAGACAGAATCAAATGGGAATGATGATCAAGGCTAGGAGGAACTACGTTTCGATTTTCAGGTCGATTGGAGGTCGTATGCATAAGATATGGATGGATTGAAATGCACAGGGAACGGTTCATATCGATGCATTTCGCATCGATTGTCATATGGTGGTTCGAATCGATACCGTTCATATCGATCGGAAAGCAAGGACTTCGAATCGATACCGTTCGTATCGATCGGAAAGTAAGGACTTCGAATCGATACCGTTCGTATCGATTGGCATGGGTTCGGTTCAGTGAAGTTCGCATCAATCAGGTTCTGGTTCGACTCGATGACTTCGTATCGATTGGATAGGAAGGCTAGGTGGATTTCGACTCGATGGTGACACACCCAGATTGGTAGGCAAGCATGCGGAGGTTTGTTCGAATCGATACGTTTCGTATCGATCAGGATGGATTCAGGCTACAGGCTTCGTATCGATATAGTTCGTATCGATAGGAAGGCGAGGAATGGCGATGTAGTTCGTATCGATCGTTGCTAGAATCGATATGAAAGACTCACATACAGATCTATTCGAAGAAGATCGAAGGCATACGAGAAGGATACATTGGGAGACGGCTTCGTGGATACGAAGTCATGGATATGAAGTTGTGGATACGAACGAGCACACGTTCGATGAGCAAATAAAGGTCTTCGAATCCATTGGATCAAGGCGGCTAGAATCACGGAGTCGACCCAGTCAACTCGGAGTAAAAGGCGGATCGATACGAAAGACGCACGCCACGTCAATACCCTCACGCACAAAGCCATCGATTCGACCCTATCGATTCGAATGGGATCGATTCGAACCAGGCTGGTACACCGGAAATGCAACCTTGAATCGATCATAACTCGAGATCTACAGTTCCAAATGCTATGAAATTTTCACAGAAGCTTGCACACATGTTGAAGAATGTCCACACCAAATTTCAGCTCGATTTGATGATTTCTTGATCGATTCGAATGGACTTCGAATCGATCCCAAAGTGGGCCCGGATTTCCTGAAAGCGGGCGTGTGGGCCCCCTCACATGCCAGAAGCGGTCTCCCTGAATTTTAGGCGAAATATCAGCCTCCTACACCTACAAATAGAGCCCCAGGTCATTTAGAAAAGGGGATTTGGATTTTGAAGCGCCTAGACTCTACCGGATTCAATTCTACACTTCAATACAACCATTGTAATCAAAATTCTTCATTGCAACTGCTGTAATCAATCGTAATCAGCAAGGATAATCAATAAAAGATAAACCTTTGAAGTGGACGTAGGCCAGATATAGCCGAACCACTATAAATCTCGTGTTTCTGTTCATTATTTCTGAATTGTGATACTCTGTTTGCCTAGATTTGAGATTTGTGTGTGAATATTGTTGATTTATGTTCATATACTGGTGCTTTCACAACATTCGGGGTTTGTGACCAATTTTGGCGCAAACACATATATATTACTTGAGCGCAAGCTAAGACAGCAGAAATATATTCGGCTTCACATGTTGAAAGAGAAACATAAATTTGCTTTTTACTAAACCATGAAACTAACGATTGACCAATAGAGTAACAATTGCAACTTGTACTTTTTCTATCCAATTTACATCCACCAAAATCCACATCACTGTAAGATAAAAATTCAAATGTACTGCCTTTTGGATAAAATAGACCATAATCTTTAGTGTTGGTTAAATATCGTAAAATCCGTTTAACTGCCTAATGATGTGATTCTTTAGGTTGTGATTGAAATCTTGCACATAAATAAACGCTCATCATAATATATGGTCTACTAGCGGTTAAGTATAGTAAGGATCCTATCATGCTTCGATATAGTTTTTGATCGAACTCTTTTCCATGTTCATCTTTGTCTAGATGAGTAGTAGTACTCATTGGAGTGGTTTTACTTGATGTATTATCCATTCCAAAACATTTTAGTAATTCTTTACAATATTTTTCTCGATTTATAAAAATTCCATTATTTAATTGTTTTATTTATAATCCTAAAAGAAATTCAGTTCAACCATATGAAACATTTCAAATTCGTTTGTCATTATTGCAGAAAATTCATCACATAAATTTTCATTAGTAGATCCAAATATAATGTCATCAACATAAATTTGAACAATTAATATATTCTTCTGTTCTCTTTTAATAAATAAAGTTGTATCTATTTTACCAGTTTGAAAACCGAAATGAATTAAATGTGATTTTAATTGATCATACCAAGCTCGAGGTGCTTGTTTTAAACCATATAATGCTTTTTTATGTTTAAAAACATGATTTGGATATTTTTCATGAACAAATAGTGGTGGTTGTTCTACATAAACATTTCCTTTTATAAAACCGTTTAAGAAAGCACTTTTAACATCTATTTGAAATAGCTTAAAGTTATGATGACATGCAAAAGCAGGTAATATTCCTATGGCTTCAAGACGTGCCACAGGTGCAAAAGTCTCTTCATAATCAATTCCTTCCTCTTGATTGTATCCCTATGCCACTAATCTTGCTTTATTACATATAATATTTCCATTTTCATCAGCTTGTTTTAAAACCCCAATTTGTTCCAATTACTGACTGATCGTTTGGCCTTAGTACTAGTTCCCAGACATTATTTCGTTAAAATTGATTAATTTCTTCTTGCATTGCCAAAATTCAGAAATCATCATTTGATGCTTCCTTGTAATTTTTTGATTCAAAATTAGATATAAATGCTACATTACTCATTTGATTTATTTGTCTTCTAGTCGAAACTTTGTTATCTAGGTTTCTAATTATGTTATCAATAGGATGATCTTTTAAAATAAGGGGTGGTGATTTCAAATTACTGTTATTTTGATTATCATTATTATTTTCAATCATAGTTTTGATGGCTTTATTTTGATTAGTGTCAAAAATTTCTTTGTCATCTTTTTTTATATTATTAAAGTTTTCATCAAACGAGACATGAAGACTTTCCTCTATAAAATTTGTTCATTTGTTAAAAATTCTGTAAGCTTTACTTTGAGCGGAATATCCAACAAAAATTCCTTCATCTGCTTTTGAATCGAATTTACCATGATTATCTTTTGTATTTAGAATAAAGCATTTTGATCCAAATATTCGAAAATATGATAATTTTGGTTTCTTTTCGTAGAACATTACATAACATGTAATTTTTAGTCATAGGTCTAAGAGTTACATGATTTAATACGTAATATGCAGTAAAAACTGCTTCGGCCCAAAAATTCTTTGGTAAGCCACTATCATTTAGTAGAGTTCAAGCACATTCTTGCAAGGTGCGATTTTTTTCTTTCAACTACTCTGTTTTTTTGTGGTGTTCGTGGAAATGAAAAATTATGAGTAATTCCCTTTTTATTACAAAAGTTTGTAAATAATTCATTTTCAAATTCTCCACTGTGATCACTACTTATACTTTTTATTTTTAGATCCATTAGAGTCTTAATTCATTTAGCAAAAATTTTAAACATTTCGAATGTATCACTTTACGCTTTAAATAGCATCCAAGTATATCTTAAAAAATCATCTATAATTACAATGACATATTTATTGTGATTTATCGAATGTACTTGAGTTACCAAATAAGTCCAAATGAAGTAATTCAAGAGGTTGTTTAGAAGAAAATTCCTTTTTAGATTTAAACGAGCTTTTCATTAATTTTCCAAATTGACATGCATCGCAGGGATTTTTTTTCTTTGAAATTTATTTTGGGTAATCCTCTTACCAAACTGTTTTTGGCTAATTTGTTTATTTTTTTTGAGAAAAATGTGTGATCCTTTAGAAATAGAGGAGAGCACACATGCAACTATGTATATAACATAAAGCAAGGCGCTGCCAACAAGCCTGGTAGGCAACTGATCTAAATACAGGTATCAAAGGATAAAAACTCAGGTACCCCTATAATGAGCTCCGGCAAGGCCACCGCCCATTACACCCCAATATCGAGCTCTGGCATGGCCACCGCCCGATATTAAGGTGTTAGGAATACCTGAAAAACTAAAGTATCAACAAGCCTATGATACGGGAAGCCAACACCATCTGGTAAGGAAGCTCCATGATACTGACTCAGAAGGAATGAGGATGTGACTAAAATAAAGTGAAACTGCTAATGATCCTGAAAGGAAAGCTTCGCTCTAAAGACTTAGCAAAAATGGAAGAAGCGCCTAACTAAGGAGTGAAACCTCCTGAAAATATGCCGCCATAATGAAGCTGAAGATGTACAGAGAAGAGTCCCTCGCTGCAATCAGCAATCCTGCAATCAGCAATCCTGTGTACCTGCAAAGAGAAACTGACACTCTATCTAGCCCAAACATGTATCTGAAGAACGACTAAGTAAATAGTTAGAATAATACACATATATGTATATAAATGAAATTTATATACATATATATGTATAAATGAGATAGGAATAAAGATACAAAAGTAAGGCTAACAGGACAAAATAAAGTAAAGAGAGAAGAAAAACTAAAAAACAAATAAAAGAACTAAAAAGAAAAGCCAATAGATCCAAATCTAAAGAACTAAAGATCTATAAACTAATATAGACAATGACTAAAACAGTAACCGAAACAAATCTAAGATTATCCCTATGAATCTTTGATCAAAAGTAAATTATGATACACAGTGAAATCATCATTTAAGTTTGAGAAAATATTAATACTATAATTATTAGTGTTAAAAATATTATTATTATGTTTAAATAGATTATTTTTATTACTAACCTTATTGAGATAATCTTTAAATAGGTTATATTTAGCTAATTTATATTTGGGATTAGAGATCCAATTAAAACAAAATGAAGAAATTATAAAAATCAATTTATTAAAGTGACTATTATTATTGTTGAAAATTCTATGATTTCTTTCAAACCAAATATACCAACAAGTTATAATGAATAAAGTTTCAAGTAAGAATCTGTTATCCTTTTTGTACTTAAATCTAAAAGTATTCCAATAGAATTCACAATCTGAAATTTTAGTTATTATATTAAAGTTAATAATTTTAAGGGTATTTTTTAGAATGAAATAAGTATCCATACAATCATAGTATATATGTTTAATATCTTCAAAATGTAGATTACAAAAATAACATTTATTATCATTTTGTATATTTTTTCTCTTTAAAAATTCTATAGTGTTAAGTTTTCCATGCATAATTAACCACGGGTGAATTTTAGATTTAGGAGGAGCATTAGATTTCCAAATAAATTTAAAAGAGTTATTGGTTGCACCCGAAAAGTTAATAAATCTATAAAAAGAATTAGAAGTATATTTCTTACTCTTATCCCATTCCCAACTAATATTATCATTATCGTTATCAATATTATAAAGATTTAATCTAGCATAAAGCAAAGAATGCTGCCTAAGGGTAGAACCTACTAAAATTCTGTTAAAACCAAAATTCCAAGGAGGGTCATTTTCGGAAGAAAAAACTTCTATAATTAAAGCATACTTAAAATTATAGATTTCATAAAGCTCTCTAAACTCAATCCTAAGAGGTAAGGTCATGCAAAAAAGAAGTACAATTACTAGAATGAACTATTGTATTAGTATAAAAATCTCATGACATTTTAAAATGGATTTCCAAAAATTGGATAGTTCACGAATGACTGAAGGAGTAATTTGATATGAATTGTTTCTACCATTATAGTAATATTGAAAAATGATCTCTTTCCAAGTAGCATTATCATTTATATCCTTAAACTTCCATAACCATTTACCTAATAAGGACAAATTCATATTACGCAAATTAATGACTCCTAAACCACCATCCTTTTTAGATTTACAAACGGTTTCCCAATTTACTAAACATTTAATGCAGCTATTAGAGTTTTCCCCACTCCATAAGAAATCCCTTCTAATTTTGTCTATTTTATCAATCACCCAATCTGGAAAAAGATACATAGTCATCCAATAGATTGGGAGAGCTGATAAAACAGAATTAATTAGAACTAATCTACCTGCTCTTGAGAAAAATCTCCCATTCCAATTAGAAATCCTATTTTTGATTTTATCTACGATTATAAACCAGTCATCATGATTGAGTTTAGTAGGTCTAATCACAAAACCAAGATAGTCAAATGGAAAGCTCATAGTTTAACAATTAAGCCTATTAGCAACCAAAATTTTCAACTTTTTCAAAATCGTTTAAAACTAAAATAGAACTTTTATCAAAGTTTATTTTTAAACCTGATAGAAGTTCAAAACTATATAGAATAATCTTAAGAGAAATAACGTGTCTAGGTAAATGTGAAGAAAAAAGCAAGGTATCATCAGCAAATTAAAGGATAGATATACCGTTACGCGATATATCATTACATACATGTCCCAGAGATCCATTATCAACTGGTTTTTTAATTATCTTAGCAAAAACATCTGCAGCTAAGTTAAACAATAGAGGCGATAAAGGATCCCCTTGCCTTAAACCTCACTTAGATTGCATTTTATTACCTAAAATGCCATTAACCATAATACTAGAGTTACCAGTTCTAAGCAAATTCATAATCCAGCTAATCCATCTTATAACTAAAACCTCTAGCATGGAAAATATCTACAAGAAAATCTCAATCTATCGAATCAAAAGCTTTTGCAAAGTCCAATTTTAAATCGCACAAGTTATATTATTCTTGCAACAGTGATTAATGTATTCTTGAACAACAGCCACACCATCGGTGATATTTCTCCCTTTAATAAAAGCAGATTGTGAACAGTCAATTAAATTGTTCATTCTTAAACCTAGCCTATTTGCTAAAACTTTGGAAATAATTTTAATGGAACAATTAATCAAAGAAATATGTCTAAAATCTTTTAAATTATTAGCATCTACTTTTTTTGCAATAAAATAACATTTGCAAAATTAAATCTTCCAAGTTGCAAATTTCCATTGTAGAAATCATTAAAAATACTAATTAAATCTAATTTTAAAACATCCCAAAATGTTTTATAAAAGAAAATTGGGAACCCATCCGGCCCCGGGGATTTATGCCCTGGCAAGTCATTGATTGCTTTCCTAATTTCCTCTTCAGTGAAAGGATTATCTAGCTCAGAAAGATCAACATTAGAATCAGGCGGATAAAGATCGTTCCATCTAGCATTAATTCTATGATTGTTTTTATTACCAAAAATATCTCTATGATAGTCTGTAAAAGCCTTATTAAGGTCTCTTTGGTCAACTAACTCTACATTATTTACAATAATGGAATTAATAGTATTACAACGTTTTCTACCATTAGCCATATTATTAAAAAATTGGTATTATTGTCCCCTACATTAATCCATTGGACTCTGGATCTCTGTTTCCACATTACCTCCTCCTTTTCTAAAATAGAATTAAGTTCCTCTTTTAGGTTAGCTAGAACATTACGCTCACCTAAATTTAGTTGTCTAGTTTCTTCTATCTTATTTAATTTAAGCATCTTAGAAAGAATATTTTCTTTTTTAATTTTTATACTACCAAAAACATTTTTATTCTAGTTTTTAAGAAAAATCCTAAGATCCCTAAGTTTTAAAACAAAATTTTTGTAGAATTATTCCTATTTCCTATATTATAATAACTCATAGAAATCCACTTATTATTAATTAAATTCAAAAAGTTAGATTCTAATAACCACATTTTCTCAAATTTGAAAGATCTATTAATTACCCTATACTATTCACATGTGAGAATAATGGGACAATTATAAGAATAAGTGTAAGGCAAACCAGAAACTCTACAGATAGAGAATTTATCCTCAATTTCATCACTAACAAAAAACCTATCAAGAAGAGCCATAGATGAGGTTTCCCTAGTATTACTCCAAGTAAATTCTCTATTAGAAAGAGGGATTTCAATCAAATTAGAATTAACAATAAATTGGTCAAATTCCTCTATAGCGGAGAAATCTCCTTCACGAGGTGAACGCTCTCCTATAAAATGCGTAACATTGAAATCCCCCCCATAATCCAAGAACCTAGAGCTAAGGACCTAAACTCTAGACATTCATTCCATAAAATCCGACGAACTATTTTTGAGTTAGGCCCATAAACATTAGAAATATTTACAAAAGAATTATCAGCAAGATTAATGAGAATAATATGCAAAGAGTGTTGTTTAGAAATACACTGGAGCAATTTAAAATAGTTATCCCGCCACCCAATCATTAAACCCCTAGAAGCGCCTATAGAAGGTAAATAAGCCCATTTCTTAAAATGATAACCACCTAATCTTCAATAAAACCGAATATCGAGACATATAATTTTAGTTTCCTGAAGGATAGCAATGTCAATAGAATAGTCTTTAAAAAAAGCTCTAACCTTGTCACACTTATTTAAATCGTGTAAACCTCTAATGTTCCAACTAATGATCCTCATAAACCAACAGGTCTAGCCCTATTAAATTCCCTACTCCTAATATACTCACGATCAACCTCAACCTCAGAATTAATTTGTTTATATATTTGAAATTTATGTGACAAAATCTTTTAAGCCATTTCCATGGATCATCATGATTTGCGGTTAAGCATAAATCATTATTATGATTAATATTCATGTTTAGAATATAACTATTTCGATTTCTTGTTCCTTCAAAAATTAAAGTTTTATTTTGATAAAAGATATTGCATTTATCTTTTTCAAAATCGATTTTAAATCCTTATCGCATAATTGGCTTATACTAAGTAAATTATGTTTTAAGTTTCTAATTAATAAAACATTTGAAATAATAGGAGAAGTAGATATACCTACATTGATGACGTTTCCAATTCCGATAACATATCCTTTAGAATTATCCCCAAAAGTGACCGTGCCACTGTCCATGTAAGTGATGTTTGATAGCATGTGTGCATTTCCCGTCATATGTTTGGAGCATCCACTATCGAGTATCCATTTCTACGTTAGGGTCCTATGTGTTAGTAGGAGAAGGTAGCCATACCCATGAGGGTTTGGAACCTTTAGAGATGTAATTTTCATTATGAACTATATCTTTTAGATATACAACTATGTGTTTTTGTCTAATCAATTTGTTATTTGTTTTAGGAATCCATATTTTAATCATTTTTGTTTCCTTATTTTCATGTTTAGATTTTTGTTTTCTAAAATTTGTATATAATGTACTATACTTCTTGAATCTTTGATTATTATTAGAAATCAGATTATTTCTAGAATGTTTATGAATATTTTCATTAAATCCTAATTCCTTCCTATTTCTTGATGGTTTTGAAATCTTTATCAAATTATCTGGATTTTGTTTTCCTTTATTAAATTTAGAAACATTATTAGTAATTTTATCTAATTTACTTTTAAGATTGGAAATTTCTAAATTAGCTAATTCTAAATTTTGTTTTAATTCATTCTTTTCTTTTTCAAGTTTATAATTATTTATTTTGTTATTCTCTATATCATGTGTTAAAGTAGCATTTTGAGATGATAATTTTCTACATTCCTTTTGTTCTAATTCTAGTTCTTCTTCTAAAATAGTTTTCTTGTCTTTTAACAATCCATTTTCTAATTCAGCTCTATTTAATTTTCCTATATTTTCTTTGCTTACTTTTTTTAATTCTCTGTACTTGTCATCTAATTCTATACTAATTTCAAGAATTTCATCATATGTTAATTCAAGACGTACCTCATTTGTGTTAGCCATAAAGCAAACATTTTCTTGTTCTAAGTCACTATCGCTATCGGATGATGAGGAAGAATCAGAGTCATCCCAAGTTACTTGAAATGCTCTTCTATTTTTCTTGAAATTTTCGAATTTTTTTTCTTTTTATCATTATTGAGTAGTGGACAGTCTTTCTTCATATGACCAAATTTATCACATTCGAAGCACTTCATTGATGTTTAATTTGAGGTATTTGTGTTGCTGTTGTTTTGAAATTTCGTCATATTTTTGAACTTCTTGAACTTGTTGTAATATTTGGCTATGAAAACAATCTCATCTTCTTCCAAGTCGGAGTTGTCATTACTTGCCTGAAATGCGATGTTTTTCCATTCTTGATTTTGTTCTTTTCTTACCTGTAAATTAGCTTCATACGACATCAGATTTTCTATTAACTCTTCGACTTTGAGTTTGGAAAGATCGTTAACTTCTTCGATGGCTAAAACTTTTATTTCCCATTCATTTGTCAAAGAGTTCAAAATTTGTGTGACTAAATAAAAATAAGTGAATTTAACTCATAGGGCTATAAGATCGTGTTGTATAGTTTGAAATCTAGCATACATGTCAATAATTGATTCATTTGATTTCATTTAAAAGATGAAAATTGATTTGTAGAATAGAAATTTTTGTTTGCTTAACTTTTTTTATGCCTTCATGGGTAATTTGTAATGTACGACATATATCAAAAGCAGTAGTGCAAAGCATGACTCGTGAAAATTCATTTTTATTGAGTGAGCAAAATAAAACATTTATAACTTTGGCATTGTTAGATGCCTCTGCTTTTTGTGCATCAGTCCATGTGCCAATATCAGTGTCAGGTGCTTCATGTTTATTTCAAGTTGCTAGCCATATTTATAATCCATTTGCTTCCATAAAAATTTGCATGCGTGTTGATTAATAAGCATAATTAGAACCACTAAATAGTGGTGGACAAGCAGTTATTGACCTTCCTGGAATGTACTTGCCATTTAATGATTTCAATTACATGTTACTGTAGATTGAAATAAACGAGCTCTGATACCAATTGAAAATCTGTGGATCATATACTATCTAACTTGTGTATAATATGCAAGTGTATAAGTTAATGCAATGGTAGGCAATAAATAGTAAAGTATAAAAAGCGTGCAAACCAGAGTTTTTATACTAGTTCGGACCTCCCGTCCTACGTCCAGTCTCGAAGCTCCCCTTTGGTATTTCCTTTAAATAAATTACCCTCACTTCGCTCGGAGGAATAGGCTAATACAAAGGTATCTCTGACAATCTTGTGTTCCAAATAATACAGTTTTTGACTTATAGTACAAATCGTCCTATAATCTCCTTTTGAGTATATGAATATGAATGTTTTTTGTTATAGGAAGTGATTTAACCAAAATTCTATTTTGGTTGTAGTAGATTGAGAGTATGTGAACAATGTATATGCAAGAGAGTGTTTAGAAATCAAGAGAGTAAAGAATAGATTAATTCAAGTTAGATAATCTCTACTTCTTAATCAAAGTGGTATTTATAGATTCAAAAAGGAGCAAATAAAGAGCTTTTACTATTCGAGAAAGTTTATTCATTTTAATGGCTGCAAACTTTTGTTGAAAGGTGATTTCCTTTTGTTTCAAAACAGAAGTGTCTATTAGTAATTGATAGTTTTAGCCCATGAGAGACGTCTATGGTAAAATCCTCAAACGTTTGTGACTTGTTTTAATTTTTAACCTGAGACTTGTCACAGACGTCTATGGTTTTATCACAGATGGCTATGGTTTTATCACAGACGTATGTGAGGTGTAAAAATAGTTTTTCACCTTAATTTTGATGTACATGAAATTATGTGTGCTCGTGTATGCATATATACTCAAGGAGACCTTAATAATATTATATCTATGACTCTTTTATAGTATAACAACCTTAGTATGGTCAATGAATCTTCATTTCTCTTTGAGTCTCAATATCTTCGAGTATGGTGTCTTCTTATAGCATATACCTGCAATCTTGATAAGGTCTATATATGTATATGTTTGTATAGTTGTTATCATTGAAACATAAATTGGAAGTTCTAACACTTGAGATTCTTTGTAAACGTCATTGAGACGAAGAACCTTAAATGGCTGCAAGATGGCTATCCCCTTACACTAGTTGAGGCCTAGGAAGAGATCATGAGAAATGCCAAAGAGTCCGGCCATGAAGTTGATAAAGGAAAGTTCAAGAGTGAGTTGCTTGACAAGAATGACATGGAAGCTTGAGGAAAAGGAATGGCAATCAAAGAAATAGAAGCTGCACCCTCTGAATGGATGTCTGTTGAGACTCCCATCAGTCCTAGCTCTTTGGATCATACAGATGATGTTGCTACTATTCAGAAGGAGTCTCAAATAGAGTTATCACATCTTCGGTGACCACTTATGAGGTCATCATAACTAGTACACCCGTACCTACTACGCCCGACACTTCTACTACCACCACTACTACAACTGCCCCAAAAAGCTATAATCTTGAGACTCTAGCCTTTGTTCCATCGGCGATCCCTACACTCTACCTCCACTTCTAAATGTTCTTGAGGAAGAGGAAATCAAAAAATTTAAATTTTATTCACAACCATTAAAAAAATTAACTTCAGTTTAAAATAATTAAAACTAATTTGTTTATAACATTTATGAATTCAAATTTGAAACAATTTAAAATTTATTCGTAACTTTTATGAATTTAAATTTAAAACAATTTTAGTTATAAATTTTATATATTGTTCATAACAACATAATGCAGGTTCTAATACTTATTGGATTAGGTGCATTGAGAATGAGGTTAAAAGGGAAATTTTCAAAAAAATATTTTAATTAATTATGCACTAGAGATTTTATATTGTTAACATGATTAATGTGATTGATGTTAGATATTATCTAATGTTTGATTGGATGAATTTAATTTGAATTTTAAGTTGCATTGTATTATGATTATAGTAACAATATTTATTTGATTTAGAATGTCATTATTTGTTTAATGTATTTAACGAGATAATTCATTATCAAATTAGATAATATGTACTCAAAGGTAAATTTAATAATAAAATAATTTTAATGTAAATTCAAATAGCTCATTTTCAAATTTAATGTTTATTAATTAATGTTATAAATTAAATGATTATAATTCGTATGAATTCAAATATCATATATTTGAATCATACGAATAGTACCTTAATATTTTAGTTTGGTTAAAACGTTGATTTATAAATAATCTAATAATAAATTAATATACATATTAATATCTAAAAAACAATGTCATATATAATTGTTGTTATATTATTAAATAATATCAATGTATCCAGAATTTTAATACAAACCCAATAATGTAAGTTGCGTGTAAGACAGAGTTCATATGTAAAAGTTATGAGGGTTGCAAATTACAGTGGTGAAATAATAAATATAAAAATATAACAGACTAACCTAAAATTCACCTTTCACCCACCATCTTCCTCAAATTAGTTAAGCCCTAAACTAGAATTTTCTGAAGCAAAGATCAAGTCTCTAGAACATCTGAAGCCATACTCCTACCACAGCTCGCCACGCCGCCTTAAGCCAAGTTAAATGGATGTAACACCTCGTAAAAATTAATAAGAAATTAACTAATAAGAAAAGAATTAAGTACTCAATTGATAATAAGGCTAAAAACAAAATTTTTGCAAATGTCGGCATATGGCCATGAAAGTTTGTGCCGTTGTGTTCGTAGCTATTTTCTGGTCAATTTTCATATATAAAGTTTCAAAAACGGAGTTCAAACGAAAAAGTAATTAATGTTTGAAGATTTTAATTCAAATTAATTTAAAAAGATTTCAAATTTAAATAAGTAACTAAAGTTAAATTTTGAAATTTAAAAATCAACGGTAATTAGACTTAGGGGTTAAGTAAACGCTAAATATTAATAAAGGAATTAAATAAATAAATCAACGACAATTAATATTCTTCCCAAAATACGGAAACTAGTCAACCGCTAACAATCGACCGGTAATCGCAGTGGAAGCTAGGCTTTTTCACACCACGAATGGTCCAAATTTTATTATTTTGAAACTGACTCAAATTTGTTGGTTTTGGTGCTTTCTAACCATTATAAATAAGAGCATAGCCTCTTCACTTTTTAATTTGGCGGTTTAGGTGCTTTCTATTGAATGTGCACAAACACATATTAGCGTATAAATAATGTATAATTAATAGCGTATTAGTTGCATAGTAAATAGGTTACTAATTAGTATTAAATCCCCCTTAGGAAAGGAATTGTAGTTAAGGCGAAATAAGGGATTTTCCTCACAAGGCCCTAATAAGGAATGGGGTAAGGTGTATGATAATATGTTAAGTGAGAGTAGATTATAACTAAGTTATAGGGAAGCAAGATCGATCTAAATCTCATGGAAGTCTATCCAGCTAATTTGGCTACTAGCAATGTGACTTTGGGGCTGATGTGAGACATCACCAATAATAAGTACCCATGGAGGACGTGAGGCTATTCCCAAATTCTATAGGGTAAACCTACATAGCTAATCTGGCTACCAGTACCTACGAATAGTCGGATTAATATGAGATATCACGGTTTGGGTTACGGGTCATAATACGTAGGACCTACTTCGGGGCATAAGGTGGTAAGTGGTTGATTGAGGGCCCTCGTCCTTCCTATTTATAAAGTTTTGAATGGCCAGGGTTAGCGATTAGACACGGTAGAGATATCTCGGGAAGGGTACCCTTCGGATTTGAGGTATTAAGTGGCAATTATACGGTCCACCTCTTCCATAAATAAGTACTATATGGCCCAATGAGATTCCCTGCAATGTCAGCTAGATAGTATCAGAGAGGAGTCCTCCTTAGGATATGTATTAAATGATGGGGACCTGCTTAACATGAGGTATTAAACGGTCAGACTCTGCCTAGTACCCATTAAAGAGGTATTAAGTGACTTGCGTACTATCCCTTACAATGTTAGGACATTATTGACGATAGATGTGTGGGACAGGGAAGGCCTTTGGCCTATAAATTAAAATGGGTTTTTGGATTAAAAGGGGAACGGTTATAGAATCAGACTAGAAAAGTGTAACAACATGCAAATTTATCACTTTGATAAATTATATATATTTTTAAAATATTCAAATATAAGCTTTTTTAACATAAACTATGATGTTTTTAACAGTAAATAATAATGGTAATTTTATTTTGAATAAGTATTTACGTAAATATATACTTTTGAAGAATACCGATAGAATGTCTGAAAATCACTTTATCGATAAACCACTATATAATCGCCAAAAGTCGCGCATGCAGCTGGATACATACACTTCATCTAAACAAGAATAAGAAATAAAATTATTTATTTTATTTTTGAAAATAAAATGTATCTATGACATCATCAATAATGTCATCATATTTAATATTTAATTAACTAATTTAAATTGAGATTTTAATGATTTAATAATTATTTACTTATTCATATAATTATTTTAAATAATAATAATTCATTTTAATTAGTTATATAGTAATGGTAAATCATTTATAATAGTTTTACAAAGATATATACTTGATTTTAAAATATAATAAAATTCGTGTAACGACCCGATATTTTCAACTATTCGCATCCGCACATGCCGGACTTGAATTTAGTAATGGAGCCCAAACCGCTTCCGCACCGCATCAAACGGTTAATCAAAAATAACCATGATACTAATCTTTTAAACGGTTCAATTTTAGTCCGGTTTGAATGTAATACGGTTCGGTTTCGGTCTGGTCCGGTTTGAACCCTTATTAAATATGAAATAAGAGAATTACTTCCATTAACAATCAATTTACGAACACAACTAATTTTACGCTTAAAGGTTAAAACACACAATGTTATACTGAATGAAAAATTAGTTCTTAATTATATGAATATTTCAATTTGACAATTACCTACAAGTGAGATTTTTTTTGGTAGATTAACCAAACATCAATATTAATCAGTGCATAATATTAAGGAAAATGACTAGAATAAGATTCTAATTAGCATTTATCCAAAAAAATGAGATGAAAAATATTATACCAAAACTATAACTTCTTCCTTTATGACAGCGATTATTATTAATATAACATCAACATGCGCTAAAAATAGAATGTACATCGTTAGAATCTAAAATAAGATAGGAGGTACTTATATTTTTATCATAAGATTACTATCGTAAATTTTCGGTTCGATCCGGTTTAATATGGTTGGTTCAATCGTCCAAACTGCAACCGAACCGTATCGATGTGGGTCGATCCGGTTTGGGGTATCTGCTTTGGTTAGAAGATTCGGTGCGGGTTTCCGCACCGTTTTTATGGTCTGGTACGGGCGGTCTCCGTATAGTGGTGCAGTTTATGCCCACCCCTAATTTCGGGTGAGATCTCGGATTGAGATTTTGATCCATATATCGGGTGAGATTTGAATATCTCAGACGAGATGAGTGTCGAGGGAGATATGGAGGAGATTTGATGTCTCGTCTCGTTTAAGTGTGAAAAGGAGATCTCGGAGGAGATCTCGGGCGAAATATAGGAGATTTAAAACCATGATGGTGGCAGTAGTGCTTTGTTATGAAAATCTTCAATGCAAGGACTACTCGCTACTAATCCTAGGGGTGATTCTCGATAGGATGTAATAGGAGAGTACCTTCGGTTTGTCCTGTTCCTGGACAACTTGTATGGATGAGTGTCTGACATTGCATTTCTAAAACCACATACATTGATCTCTACGAACATACATCTGTTTGGTGGTATACGAGGTAACTCTCTTATACTTAACATCCTTCTCTGAGACATATGAGCTCAAAGGTAATACATTTGTGGAAATCAATATTGTGTTGTTAGAAATGGCAATGTGGCATTCAAAGTGGAACTTGTTATGAGAAAAGCAAAGCGTGGCTTTGTAGGAATTGATCGTAGCCTCACTAGCCTCACATCTCCGTAATGGTATAGGTAATTATATGGTCTACAGAACATATATTTCGGTTATCAGTTTTATGAATATGAAGGAGTACAATGAAATTTGGATCCTCAAGGCATCTATTGCCTTATGAATAGATATAGCGGCGTCTGAATCCTTAGATGAGTAGCCGTTAGGTATACCGATCCATCGGAGTGGACAACATAGTATAATGGCATCTAAGTCCTTAGATGAGTGGCCATTGAATACTATAGTTGTTGCACTAAAAGTTTCACATCGGAAGAAAAGGCTACTAATTCCCTATAATGTTGGAAATCCAATTCCAATACAAACCTTTACGGTTTTGGTTGTAGAACCTAGTATGCCGTCAAATTTAACAAATATAACAATTTCAACTATTTTGATATGTTATTTGAAAAGTGTTTTTCAAAGGAATGTCATTAAAGATAATATCAAATTATTTTTGTATAAAAGTGTTTTGGTTATTGTAAGGTAAAAATCTGTCTGTGATTATGAGCGGTGTGGTCTTACAAGATACCCTTCTTTTCTAAGGTTTTGATTTGCATCAATCTGATCTATGTATTTAAAAGTCGAGTTTTCTCATGCTGGCTTATCAAACATGATCCTGGTAATTTTTAATACTCGAATCAGATTCGAGTGGTTTCAGGTTTAGCTGAAGATGCTTGGAGTTTCCAGAGGAGAGCTGGAGATCTTCATCAACGTATGGACGTATTCTATTTTCTACTGCATTTGTTTTGTTGTTTTTCAGCAATTGTAAGGATGGAGATTTATAACTGTCCAAGCTGAATATAGGTTAGACTCTGATATATGTATGTAAGATTTTCGCTGTAAAATATTTTTGATTAATAATATATGCTATTTTATTCGTGTGAGATTTTGTTCTCTACTCTGTTTCTATCTTTATTTTATTTTCCTCTAACTATCAGCATTTTCGTTCAAATTGGGTTAGACATGTGTGCTTTATTGTCAACTTAAAATGTATGGAATTATGGGTCGTTACAAAAGCCTTTGGGCTTGTAGTTGGAAACTTATAATATAGTTAGGATGCATAAGAATATTCTTATTCAAATTGTATTACCCATGTACTATTATAGAAAGGCTTGAGATATATTCATCAGACATTATTGTTCTAACACCCTCCTCATTACAACACAGGTTAGGGAAGAAGATGCAGATTTTGGTGATAGTGGCGCTGATGGAACTTATGGCAGTTATTTATCTATCTACTTATGTTGTTTTTATTTCTAATGTAACCATTTTGACATGATGATGTATTATGTAATATCGTACTATAGATATTTGGCATTATTATGTAGCATTGTGTTGTATGTTTCTGACATTTGAATTTTTAATAAGATGGAAATGTTTTTTATATTATATATTTTATCCATCCATAGTGAGATTCACAATGTGTAGATAAATAGATCTATGCATTATTCTTTGTATAAATTTTACGAACCAACAGTCAGCTTTGGAATGAGTCTAAGGTTCGATGGGCCTTTTCTGGATCGAAAATTAGGTATGTTTCAGGGTGGGTTATTACATTTGGTATCATAGCTTATTACCCGATCAATGGGGATATGTATGCATATGAGTGACGTACTTGTTATTTTTGAAATTGTTTTTCAGAAAACCTTACTATATATAAATATATATATGTACACACACACTTAATTTGAACATACGCTTAACTTTATAAAGTCCGACTATAGAAGTAGTTACGACCATTATCTAAAAAGATGGACGAGACAACTATGAGTTGGCCTAATAAATATAGTTAAATTTATACTCCTACCCTAATTACTTTATGGGACGGAGGTCATATCATAATGAGTGAACCAAGAAGAGCATGATTACAACATATAGAAGCACCCCAGAAGCTGAATGGTATTTGACTCCTTTATTGGGCCTAAACTTCCTTATGATTTTGGATTTCAAGGGAGTGCTGATTGAAGACATACATTTTATCCAGATAGATGGGAGATGAGAACCTATATGTTATATGCATCCAAAGGTAAGAAATGATAGGAGTGAAGCAAGATGTAAAGAAGGAATGGAGCAAGTTCCCACAAGAAGGTGTACATTAATCACAATAAGGAGATAATCAGATTTTTATGAAGATTCGGTAGGGAAGATGGAAAGTTCAATATAAAGGAAAATTAAAGTCAATTTCTAAATCCAACCCTATGAGAACTAATTTGATAAAAAGTTTTTGGAAAATTTCTTGAAACGTTTTGAATGGGCTTTTCAAAGGATTTATTGGAAAGTTGTTGTTTTGAAGAAGTAAGGAAATTTAAAAACTCAAGAAAAAATTGTCGAGTCGAAAGCTTTTGATCAAAAGGTTTTTGGTAAAAAAGGGTTTTGGTAACCCTTAGTTTTAAATTGGTTGAGTCAAAAATTTTTGGTTTAAATATTTTTGATAAAGGGATTTTTCGTTCTTGAAATAAATGGAAAATATAGCATGGTTATTAACTCGATGATCATTCCTATTTTTTTCTTAATTTGAAAGTTTCATTAAAAAAATTATTTTTAAGGGGTGGATAACTGGAAATGATACTTGATTAAATTAAGGTATAGAGAATAGAAGGATAAGAATGCTCGATAACCGTGATAGGAGGAACATTCCCATATAAGGAAAATACGGAGAATAACAGCTAAAGTAGAAATTATTTAGGTAGGAGAAATATAAATAGAGGCGATGTTAGGAGATTTGGATAGAAATTGCATTAGGAACTTATATAAAATAGGATTAATAATCTAGTTAGAAATAATATAGGAGAGAAGTAATAGGAATATGATAGGAAAATGATAGGATGGAAGTTATCCCTGTCTGCTACATTTTTTATTGCTTAAAGTTATAGAAGATATTAATTGGTATAATAATTGAATTTTTGAATGTTTTGGGTTAAAAATCTACTTTTAAAGAAGTAAGACTTTGAGAAGGGAAATTATTGCTAAGCAATTTTTGAAATCTTTGAAAAAAATAGGGTTTTCTAAATCTTATAATTTCAAAGATAAAGGTTTCGAACTAGGTTCATCGTGATTGTGAAATTTTAGTTTTATAAAGAATGGTGAGGACTAAACCAAATTATTTTTATGGAGTAGATAGGGATCACTACCTTGGTAATATAGGGTAAAGGTTTTAGAGTATGAATAAAATAGGAATAGCATGTACAACTGGTCTGGAAGTTTAAAATCAGTCCCAAATATTTAATTGTAGAATGTTCATAAAGTTGTAAAGATATCCTAGATCTATTATTGAGTTGTAAATTAGGTTGCCTTAGTTGACTTGGAATGTGAATTTCTATGTTTTGATTTATTTGGAGAGGGTTCCATGTAATTTCCACAGATTATCTAATTCCAAAATATGTATAAAAGCATATTGTTTGAATTAATAAAGAATATACCAAAAAAGGAAAGAGATGTGTAAAATATGAATATATTTTTTCGTAGTTTACACTGTTGTTTTAATAAAATAAAATAAATAATTCCTTATAATTTCAAACGAAGCAAAGATCATAATTTTGGTTAATTTATGGAAAGTTATAATGGTAACCCTTTTTAAAAATGCAGCTCTGATAAATTAAAACATGGAAAGAAATGTTCTAGTTCAGAAACTAATAGTTGAAATTATAAATAAATTAAAAAAAACATGTATAATGGTGCTTAACGTTCAAAAATAAATATATATAAACAACATAATTTACGACGATATTCATATTAGTTATTAACAACGTAGTAATTATAGGACTAGGATTTATAGACATTAATTACAAATTTAATGGGCAATAAATTTATAAGTAATAGAGAGTTAAAAGGAATTAAATAGGGACTTATTAGGGAATTTAATACGGCACTTATGGGGATGCACAATTATCCCACAATCGGGTATATTAACTGAAGTAATAGATGGATCGCATTTATTAAAAACCAAGAAGGAGAATCAAGGAAGGTAGGTGATGGTGGAACAACATACTATGCCCATCTTAATTTAGTAAGGAGTGTTAGGACTACAACATCATTAACACCGATTACTGATAAATTGCAGCTTCCGGCAAAATTTTCTTTTAGAGTTTTTGGGTTGTAACCGCTAGCTATATCCCTTAGGTTATTGGAAAAGCATACGTCATAGTATAAGATATGTTCATGTTTTATCATTGGGTTGATTTTAAGGATGGGATTAGACTGCTATATATATAGAAACAACATAAGTAAGAAAAAATTATAAAGAAACTTATCCAGCGATAAAGTGCAGGTAAGCCTAGAAGTTAATAAGGAAATTAGGTTAGTAATAATAAAGAATGCTTCAACCCTAAAAACTTTAGGATATTGGGAAAAATAAATTTTAGCTTGCGGAATGTCACCATTAAGAAAGACCATTCACTCCCGAGGAGATAAGATGTACGGGGATATCTAGAGAATTTTCTATTGGCCATGGATAAGGAATAGGGTAGCTAAGTTTGTTTCAAAATATTTGACATGCCAAAGGATAAAGGTCGAGCAAAGGAAGCCTAGAGGATTGTTATTACCATTGGAGATTCCAACATGGAAATGAGAGCATATATCAATGGACTGCATAGATGGGTTGCCTAGGAGCAAGCAATTTGGGTCATAATGGATGGACTCACTGAAAGCACTCATTTTATTAATGTTAGAAGCACTGGGACCGCAGCATCTTTAGCACAAATTTACATTTAGGAGGTGGTTTGATTTCATGGAATTTCGATTAGCATTGTTAGTGATAGGGGCCCCTTATTTACTACCGAATTTTGGAGGAGTTTGCAGACAACTTTAGGAACTTCGTTGAATCTTAGCACTACTTACCACCCACAAACCGATGATCAAACTGGGTGAATAGGATTTTGGTGGACTTGTTAAGAGATTGCATCATGGACTTTGGAGGACTTCTGAGGACATTGGTAGCGGCACTTACCTTTAGTAGAATTCATGTATAATAATAGTCACCAAATGACGATTGGTATTGCAACCTTTGAAGCATTTGTACGGGAAGCCATGCGAATTGCCAAACTATCAGTAGGAAACCACCGTTAAACTTTTACTTAGACCAGATTTAATTTGCGAGACTTCGAAAAAGGAAAAATTAATTAGGCATCGAATAAAGGCCACGCAAGACCGTCAGAAGTTATATGCGGATGGGAGAAGGAAGGGATTTGAGCTTGAGGCAGGAGTCATGGTGTTTGTTAAAGTTTCCCACTTAGGAAGACTTACTTATCATATGGAGCTACTAGATAAGTTGACAGGAGTCCATGGTGTTTTTCACATTTCGCACTTGAGGAGATGCCTTCATAGCACAGCCACTGTGGTAGAGCTTGATCAGTTAGTAGACGTTGAGATGGAACCGATAGCATCCCGTGCCACCACAAGCATTGTGGAGCACAGAACTAGGAAGCTTCACAACAAAGTAATTAAGCTGATTGTGTACAATAGGGAGATAATCTAGCTGAAAGCTCATGGGAAACTAAAGAGAAAATGATGACTTATCATCTTGAGCTTTTATCTAGTAAACTTTTCTCCCTAAAATTAGGTTCTAGTTGCATCGTGGTTGATTGGACGGTAGGGGATGGTCGCCACACTTTTTACTGTCACTTATGCACTCATATAGAACTTTTTTTGCATGTTTAGGATGTTTGCAAACATGCCTATATGTCATGATACTTACATTCATGCTAGGATTGAGCTTACCTATAGTATGTCTGCATACATGATCATATTGCACTTTTGGTTGAGTTTAAGGTTGTATATATAACCTGGTTGCATAACATGAATGCATAGTGCATGTTACGCCATCCATCCCTTGGGGATTTATGGACGAAATCTTTTTTAAGGGGAAGAATGTAACACCTCATAAAAATTAATAAGGAATTAATTAATAAGAAAAGAATTCAGTAATATATTGATAATAAATCTAAAAATGGAAATTTTGTAAATGTCGAAATTTGACCATGAAAGTTATGCCGTTGTCTTCGCGGCGATTTTCTGATCAATTTCCATATATAAAGTTTTGAAAATGGAGCTCAAATGAAAAAGTAATTGACGTTTGAAGTTTTTGGGTTCAAATTAATTTAAATGGAATTCAAATTTAAATAAATAATTAAGGATAAAATTTGAAATTTAAAAATTAATGGTAATTAGACTTGGGGTTAAGTAAACCTTAAAATAAAGTTAACGTTAAATATTAATAAAATAATTAAGTAAATAAATCAACAGCAATTAATATTCCTCCTAAAATACGGCAACTAGTCGACCGCTGCCTAGGACCGTTCAATCGCTAGCGGTCGACCGGTGATCGTAGTGGCGGCTAGGGTTTTTCACACCATGTATGGTCTGGATTTTATTATTTTAAACCGACTTAAATCCAACAGTTATGGTACTTTCTAACCACTATAAAAAAGAGCCTAGTCCTCTCACTTTTATTCACAATTATTTTGGAACTAAGTAAAGCTCTGTCGGTCTCTCTCTTCAAAGATTCAAAAAATTCTATAGAGTTTGAGATAAGAAATTTTAGGTATTTATTATTTAATTTCTAATCCTATTCTCTTCCAATCACTAAATTTGTGGATCTAATTCATATACCATTCTCTTGTTATATATTTAAAAAAGGAGAGGTTGGTAAGAGATTGAAGTAGACGTAAACAAATCCAAAAGGAGAAGAGCTAAGGACATTTTGTGAGTGGAAATCTTAGTTTTTCTTATTTAAGTAATTGTATAGTATAATTTGGATTTGATACATGCCTTGGAGAATTTTTTCTATGAAAACATCAAACTAAAACCCTAAAATTCCCCTAAGCAAAATGTCAATTCTTATGTTATGATCTCAATTATTTTATATTAAAACAGTGGATTGTATAATTATAGAAAATTTAATGTTTTACATTCTATTCCACTTCTTATCTTTTTCTTTGGTTCTGATTAAGGGTTTTTGAAAGGAAATAACTTAGGAAATGGTCTGTAAGATACAGATTCACTTTATTCGTACTTTGCGCTGCCTATTTCCGTAATTTAAATGAGAATCCCTTTTTCATTTTTATAGGTAGAAGTTGAATAGAGCATAAAAGGATTTGATTTGTAAATTCTATTAATGTTGATTCTACTAATTTAGTATAAAATAACCTTTTGGTATGGATTTTATTTTTATACAAGTCTGTTCTTGAATTGAGAATATTGGATATATGGTATGTTTGTTGATATGGAATTGAACTTGTATAAATTTAAACAATTAGTTTAGGGTGTAATCTTCGCACGCTTAGAAATTTTTTAGGCACATGTGTGTGTGTGTTAGCGTATAAATAACGTATAATTAATCATGTAGTAAATAGGTTATTAATTAGTATTAAATCCCCCTTAGGAAAGGAATTGTTAGTTAAGGCGAAATAAGGGTTTTTCCTTATAAGGCCTTAATAGGAAATGCAGTGAGGTGTATGATAGTATGTTATGTAAGAGAAGATTTTGACTAAGTTATAGGGATGCGAGGTCGGTCAAAAGCGCACTGAAGTTTGGCCAGCTAATCTGGCTACTAGTAGTGTGCCTTTGGGGCTGATGTGAGACAACCTACAATAAGTACCCATGGAGGACGCAAGGTTAGTTTCAAATTCTATAGGGTAAACATGTCCAGCTAATCTAGCTACCAGTACTTATGAATAGTCGGACTAATGTGAGACGTCACAGTTTGGGTTATGAGTCATAATACGTAGGATCTGCTTCGGGGTTGAAGGTAGTAAGTGGCTGATTAAGGGCCCACCTCCTCCCTATTTAAGAATTATTGATTGGTCAGGGTTAGCGGTTAGGCACAGTAGTTGATATCTCGGGAAGGGTTCGCTTCGGGTTTGAGGAATTAACTAGCTATTATAGGGTCTGCCTCTTCCATGAAGAAGTATTAAGTGGCCTGATAAGATTCTGTGCAACGTCAGTTATATAGTATTAGAGAAGAATCCGCCTTGGGATAGATATTAAATAATGGGGACCTTCCTAGAATGAGGTACTAAAGGTCAGAGTCTGCCTAGTTCCCATTATTGACGATAGATGCATGGACTGAGAATGGCCTTTAGCCTATAGTTGAAGATAGGTTATTGGGTTAAAGGAGCAATGGTTATAGAATTGGATTGGAAAAGCCTTAGGGCTTATAGTTGGAAAACTTATAATATAGTTAGGATGCGTAAGATATATTCTTATTTAAATTATATTGCCTAAGTACTTTTATAGAAAAGCTCGAGATTTTATACACCAGACATTGTTCTTTTGACTTCCTCCTCAAAATAGGTTAGAGAAGAAGATGCAGATTTTGAAGATGGTGGCGGAAATGGAACTTGTGGCGATTATATATCTATCTACTTATGTTGTTTTTATTTCTGATGTACCCATTTAGACATGATGATGTATTTTGTAATATTTACTATGGATATTTGGCGTTATTGTGTGGCATTGTGTTATACGTTTCTGACTTTTGAATTTTTTAATAAGATGGGTATTATTTCTGATATTATATTTTATCCTTCCACTGTGAGAATTTGAATGTGTAGATAGATAGTTCAGTGTATTGTTCTTTGTATCAATTTCACCAACCAACAACCAGCTTTGAAATGGGCCTAAGATTCGATGGGCCTTTTTTGGATCGAAAATTAAGTCTGTTTTAGGGTGGTTTGTCACAATGACCCCTTCTCCTTACTTTTGGTTGCTTCAAATGTTGGTTAGGGTTTTGAGGCAAAACCCTAATTTTCAGATTCTCGACTATCATTAACATGCCACTCTGTTGCTATCATGACGCTCCTATAAAGACGAGTTCAACAACAGTATTGGTAAGACCTCTTGTTGTAATGACTCATAAATTTATCGCTTTGATAAATTATATTTATTTTTAAATTTATTCAAATAAAAGGTTGATAAGACACATAATATTGTTTTGAGTGATAATAAGTAATAGTAATCTTATTTTGAATAGATATTTACTAAAATATTTTCCTCCAAATTTAAATCGATAAAATAGTCGAAAATTATTTTATCAATAACCAGCTCTGCAATCGTAAAACGTCGCACATGGAGCTGGATATATACACTTATTTTTATTATTGAACAAGAATACGTAATAAAGTAATTTATTGTATTTTGTGAAAATTAAATGTATTTATGACATTTTTAATGCCCTTAAATATAATAATTGATTTATTAAGGTTTAATGATTTAATAATTATTTTAATTATTCAAATAATTATTTTAAATAATGATAATTCATTTTGAATAGTATCAAGGTGATAATAAAACATTTATAATAGTTTTATAAAGATATATATTTGATTTGAAAATATATGGAAAATCGATATTGCTTTATCGATATAATAACAATTATTGTAAATAATTTTCAATATTAATATATATGGTTTTATAATTCAATTATGATCACTTTAATTCATCTAAAATGATAAGAAAATAGTTTTCAAATTTTGTTTACAAATATATGTACATTTACTAAGAAGTGAAAATGTGACCGGTAATCGGTTTCTCGGTTTTCGACGATTTAACAAACAAAAGTTGCTCGAAGACGTTTGAAGTGTTATGCACATACATGTACGTATATGTATATATAGGTCACATGCACATGATAACATATACATATATACATAAACACTTAAATATATATATATATATTACAAAATGATTAAATAATTCCTAAAACTTAATACTTAAGTAACAAAAAAGAAAACATAAACTCATAGTACCACACCATCATCACAGCATCACCTCACATCACCATCACATGGCCTAAAGGGGGGGAGTCATGCGTGTAGGGGGTGTAGGAGGAGTGTAGGCTAGGGGCAGTTTGGTACTTTTTCCTTTAGATATTTTATTCCAAGTTTTCTCCTATAAATACCCACCCACTTTCTCACAATTTTCACCATATTCTTAACATCTTCTTCTCCGCTTCAAGCATCTTTTCATAGCTTATAAGCTTGTCATAGTTATGGCAAAATATTTAGCAAAAGAAATTTAAAATCATAGAAAATATATATATAAGTTATCAATTCCATTTCAAACAGAAACGAACTCCTTCTCTACCTTTTCAAAATCCACGACCACCAATTCCCAAAGCTAGGCCGAGCCCTTCCTCCTTTCCCATCAAGGCCGTGAGCTCCAAAGCAAGGCTGAGCCATTTTAAGTCGATTTTGCTAAGTGATCGTGAGCTTAGATTCCAAGATAGCGGAGTTATAGCCGATTTTATACTAGCTCAAAGGGAAAATGAAGGTGAAAAACTCTTACTTATATTTTTGGATGATGATACGATGTTTGCAATGGATGTTTAATATGCTTTGATCATCAAGTTTGGCTGTTTCATATAAATGTTGTGTGTGTGTGTCTATATATATATATATATGTATGTATATATATATATATATGCAAGTCAGAGAAATACACGTCAATAAGCACAAAGGAAATCATTTTCCTCTATTTTAATGAATTGATGTATATGGAATGTTAAACCTCTTTAAAATGGTTTAAAAATGAGTTTGAATTTTTTATAAACATATGAAAAAGTTTTGGTGAAATTTGAAAGGTAATTGAAAGTTGTCAAAAATAAGCGCGTCGCATAACGGCAGTTCGCGATTTCACATCATAAAAGCCAAACGAGTGTATAGAATGTAATATAGCTCGGTATTCTTCGAGATAAGAATTTTCCAAACCACTATATTCATAATTTTCAAACAAAGAAAATCGAGATTTCGATAAGTAGATTTCGAAATATGAGTAAAACAAGCTTTTTGAAAAATCATGGTTTTGCAGTTCGGAACCCATAACAGGATTTCTTTGAAAATGATATTTTAAATTTGTTTAAAAATATAAAATAAATCTTATAAATTTTTTAATATGTTTAAAAAGTGATTTGAGTTATAAAAATGAATTTCCAAATGATAAAAAGGCGTTTTGATCAATATAGCTTTAAAAACACTTTTTGCATCACTTTCCGCAGCTCTTTTCTAAACCTTTGAAATATAGCTTTAAACTTAACAATTCTTTTCCAAATCTTTTATAAATGTTTTCAAATGAATAATTAAGTGTTTTAATGATGATTTGGAAGCTTTATAGTTTATTTAAAAAGAATTTAAATAAATGATTTAAAGAAAAGCTATTACAAATTAAGTGGTTTAATCTTGGCTCTAAAAGCCGATGAGTAGACCGGATTTTTCTATTCGTAAGATCCGGATGTGAGGTGCTTAAACTAAGGAGCAACCAGTGCCCTCGCTTACCTGACCTCTTCCCTGGGCGAGGGATAGATAAGGTCGAAATGTCGGAAACGAGTTAAGTATAAAAAATTAAAATTTTCAAATTTAAATTAAGTACAACTTTGATTTTATAGAGATGGTCTTCTTATACTCGGTGTTAAAGCCCGAAGTGGGAACTCGTACTATCCATGGAATTTAAAAGGTGATTTCACCGTTATTCTGCCCATAGTATTTGTTGAATACGGGAATTGATATTGAGTAGAATTAGATGATTTCTATAGATTCTGCTCACTTAATATTTACTGGTTTTGGATTAACATCCTAGATAACATGGTTTTAACTAAATCAAAATTATGAGTTTAAATTCAGAAATCTTTGTCAAGATTTAAATGAAATAATTTGGAATTAGTTTAATTCCTATACTTAAAATTAATTGGTTTGGATTTATAGTAAACGATGTCTTGAATAACATTATTTTTTATCCATTTTAAAAGTTATGATTTGGAAATCTTTTTTAAGATTTAAATAAATGATTTGGAAATATTATCCTAAGAAAAAATGAAATGATTTGGAATTTAAAAAGGGTTTTAAGTAATCAAATAATTTGATAAGAGAGGTTTAATGTTTCTGTATATACCAGAAAGAAGTGTTTTGAAGTTATATATCTCTAAAAGATATCTTTGATAAAAAGAATGAATAAATCAAATATTATTCACCTATCTACTTGACCTCTTTTATCGGTGATTGGTTCGAAGGAACCGGGGTCGATTTGGGTAATTCGTATCCAGAAACCACTTCAAACAAATATACGAGTTCGAAAAATGAATACTTGATAAAGAAAATGAGGGATAACGACCAAAGATTTAAAGGGGTGAAAGGACTGCTTGTTGATAATTTCGGTTAGCTCCCAAATACTTAAGTAGCGATGGTCTCTGAAACTCTTCGGGTTGCAAGGACTTCTCGCTACTAATCCTAGGGTTAACTCCCGACAGGATGTGGTAGGAGAGTGCCTTCGGTTTGTCATATTCCTGGACACTTGTATGGACGAATGTCTAACATTGCATTTCTAGTTACATAAGTGATCTCTATGAACGTATCATTCGTTTGGAGGCGGAGAAGGCAACTTCGCTTAGCTTAACACCCTTTCCTAAGACATACGAGCTCAGGAGTTACACGTTTGTAGAAATCAGTTGTGTGATTATGGAATGGCAATGTGGCATTCAAAGTGAAATGTGCAATGTGGAAGGTAATCGTTACCTCAAGCCTCACACCTAGAAATGACCGAAACAAGGTAGATGCAGCAAGGCTATGTAGTTCGCAAACAATAGATATGATCATCCCCTTCTAGATATATTTATTCCTGCTGACGTTCGGGACTTAAATTATTGTGGATCTATGCTGTGAGGGCCCTCAGATAGGTCGGTAACGACCGGGGTGATGACATATTCAGTACTATCTAGTGAGAAAGGTAGGCTGATCTTGTGTTGGTAGAGGGAAGATGTTCTGTAGCCTCGGTACATTCTTTTAGAGCTATACTTCCGGAAGGTAGTCCCTTCACCTGGTCATTTGTATGGAAACCCATTCTCCAATAAGAGACTGTACGATTTTAGATGTAGAAAGCCTTGTATTACAAGGTGGTATGCTGGAATTTAATAATGTAACAATTTCGGCTAAGATCAATAAGTTTACTTGCAAATGTTTTTAAAGAAATGTCATTAAAAATAATATCAAATGATTTTACGTAGCAAATGATTTGGTTATCATAAGGTAAAAACATGTTCCGTGTTTATGTGCGGCGTGGTCTTATGAGATACTTTTTGTTTTCAAATGCGTATTTTTGAGTTCTCATACCAGTCTCATGACTGACTCGGAGTTTATTTTCCTTTCCCTTAAACTCTGGGTGCCCTAATTTTCCCAGGCAGCCTAGCAGTCAGGTTTAGTTTCGAAGAAATCTAGATGGAGCGCGAAGCACGAAGCACGAAGTTAGAAGAACTTTCTGAAGATTTTTATCTATTTCCACCACACTCTTGTGCTATAGTATTCTGCATTTTTAAGGATAGAAATTTATAACTGTCCATGTTTAACTCTGACAAATGTATATTCCGCTGTAAAGATTTTGTTGAAATAATATTGTGAGATTCGGTTCTGCTTTATTTTCTTTCTTACCCTCGAGTCCGATTCTTCGACACTTGGATTTGTGGCATGTGAATACCAAGGATGTATTAGTGTCGATTTCCGAGAGTCGCAAAAATGGGTCCTCACACTTGTCATAATGGATTAGCTCAAGACAAATGTTGTCGAGATGATTCGTGTACATGCACATGAGGTGCACAAATGAACAATAAGAGGAAAAAATACATATCTTTAAACAAACTAATTTTAAACAAATTTATTCATAATAATACTAAAATTGATTTTGAACAAAATAATTTGAATTTTTTTCTCGATAATCCAACCAATCGAATACACCTTCAACTATAAAATTTACCATAAAGAGAGCATTTCTCTAACTCAATGGCGGAGATTCAAAGTCCATCATTGTGATATACTTTGTTTTTTGGAGAGAGAATATAATTCTGCATATATAAATGGAGGCTCTTTAGACCAATCTATAGCACCAGATGTTAACACATCCTTTATATACATTGACCATACTTTATTTGTTAATTAGGTTCAATAACCCAATTTAATAATAAACCATTTAGTTATCATCAATATGGCTAGCCATCAAATTATTAATCGATATCAATAATTTCAACTACCATAAAATACTTAATAATTATTATTTTTTGCCCATATAAATAATTAAATAAATATATAACAGTTATATATTTTATTTACTAGTTTTTCGTTCCTCTAACAATATTAAAAATAATAATATAACAATCATATTAATTTCTTTGTAATAATAATATCCGAGTTTTACTAATTATTTATATTTTCAATCAAAAATTAAGAGTTGCAGTTGTGTGACTCTCATATGTGAATTCAACCCTTAGTAATATTTAAACAATTTAAACATTAAAGCCGGTAGGGACTTTGCTGAAACATAATAGTCAACACGAGTTCAATTATTTATGGATTATTAAGCAAATTCCAATTTTTATCTTTTAAAATAACACCCTCAAGAAACGATATATTATGCAAGTTTTCTCTTCATCATAACTATATCATAGGTATCTAAAGTTCGGTGAATAGTCAAAACTCTACTAATATTTATATTTAATTACGATGTCCAAAATTAAAATCCATGGTACTACCCGATGACATTTATCGATTAATTGGTTTGTTTTGGTCAAAGAATTTGACTTTATGTTGACTACCAATTATGGTCATACTAACCTTCTATTCAAAGAGATGAGTCCTCTCTTGAATATTATTTTATTTCAAGTGGTTCAATAATAACCAATTATGGCCTTAAGAAGGTCAACATTGTTGTGTGATTGGCCATATTCAAAGAATAGTTTATATGAGTAAGGTTCATATTATTCTTAAGTCAAAAGACTACTGCACATTATCATGTGAGATCTTCTATTTGACTTTTAATTTATAATATATTCTTAGTGAATCATACTGTAATTGTTTCAAATAATTATGTACGTATCCCCTTGGCGTCCTCAATGGTCATGAGTAAAATACCATCCATCATATGGAGATCATTATGTACACTAATCTCTCTCTCTCTATATATATATATATATCTTGTTCTCAATACATCTTGACTAGGAGCATTTAAGGACAAGTATTTATTTTATACGATTTAATACCCATGGCTACAAACACATTTATAACTACAATTGATTAAATATTTTTCCTAAGGATTTTCTACTTGTATATATTTAATGTATTTAAAACATTAATTATATTTCAATATAACAATGTATATAAAAGAAAATAAAATCAAAAGCACTTTATTTCAAATAAAATTCACTGCAAGGGTTATTTATATAATCAAATTACACAATTTTCCCCAAGGAAGATCCTTAACTTTATCAATTGGAGGGTTGGCAATATCTAAGAAATGAAGCTCCGATCTTATAGGAGACAATGAGTTACTATTTCCAAGGACACTTGGCCAGTGGGACTTTCCCATTTGGTGACCAAATCGATGTCCAACTCCTACCTTTAATGCTCTTTGAGTGAGTGATTGAGTTGGTCGGGTTGGAAATCCCACCAAGGAATGAAGGAAGTAAGACAGGTGGAGAGCATAGAAGAGTCTCTAACATAGCTAGGCGAGATAGTTTTTAGCAAGTTCATTGACATCTATCTCTCCCCCACTTCTGACATGATTTATGACAACCGAACATTTCGCCTAAAATATATTATATATGTTGCCCGTAGAAAAACACAACGCATCACATGGAAAACATATAATACTTCAAAATATCACTTTATAAAAACAATTTAAAATCAATAACACAGTTCAAACTCACATGTCGAGAACTTAGCATTAACACAAGCTTTATGGATTATTACATCTATACAGCTTACATAAGCTGATAACAACAAAAGTAGAATGTCGAAAATTGCATATTGCGCTCCTTCTACCTGCATAGCACCAGCCCACATCATCAAACATATCTTCCATGATCTACCACCAAACAAGAGTATCTCGAGAAGTCACAAAGAAAATACATAGGTTAGATATATGTCTGGTGTGACTAACTCTTAAACACCACTCAATATAACATCAATATCATATACATGTCGCTTATGTTATATCATAAACCATATCACATATATCATTTATTTTAGGCAAAATACCTTAATGTTAGGTTGTATTACAATCCATATCTCATAACATCTACATTAATAATCTAGTTTTTTATTCGTGTTTAGCACATAGCAGTGTTCCACTTGCCCACGATTTACCCCATACTGCACACCCTATTAACTCTTACTACTCCTGACACATTGCCTGTTAATTTCCACAGTTGGATTACAAGTTGCTACATAACTTTTTAAATAAGAAATGAGAACAAATAAAAAGTACATTTTATGGAAATTAGCCACGCATCTTTATTCATACGAAAATTACTTTCCGCATGCTCTTATTTTATATCTCCGATTAAAGTTACTGCAACTTTCAAAAATGAAGCATCAACAAATGATGACTGGAACCATTCATGGTACAAGGAGTTGATTGGTGCATGCGCTTGGTCGATAGCTCATCTTTGGTGGTTAATCAACGATGCGTAAGTTATGGTTTTGATAAAATGCGATCGGAGGAGACAAGACTGATACTATTAGGTGCTATTTTTAGTATTAACCCAAATAGTGGTAGACAGAGGCAGTTGTTGTGGTTGTAGTGATAATGAATCCAATCAAAACGGGAGCTAGGACGATGGTCAAGTTATTTGTAATGCAAGTAATAGAAATGCAAAATAAATAGAGCACAATTAGTTGAAGTGGAACATGCTTTGTGAAGATTTATTGATTGTGACAATCCACACCCCAATGAACCTGAATTTTTGCTAAATCAAAGACCCAAGTCCACCAAAGGACCGATTGTTGGTTTGGTATCCTGCAAATAAATAAATAAATGCATATTAGAGCACTATCAATATAATTCATAGCGGAATAGTAAAGTATAATAAATCATATAGTTACCGACCAAGATTGACATTCCAATATCTAGTGTCCTTGTCATTGCTGAGCATGCATAAGGATATGTTCTTCCACTATTTCCGCCTTGCACTGGTACCTATCCCTCTAAAGTTGTCCTTTGGGTTGTAATGAGGAGGGGGTTAGAATAATGTTCTGGTGATGGGTAAATTATACATTTTACACATACACTATTTTATGTCGATTGCCTTCTATCACATATTATTTCCTTTTATTTTACTTAGTCATCTCGACTTCATATACGCGTACGATATGCCCTATCTACCCGAAGTAGATAATAACTACATACGTATACATATAAATATATAAGTACCACATTTCCCTTTGCATCCACATACTATCCTTGCTAGTATCTCTAACCCAGCACCCCGTTAGGATCCACCAACAACGTAGTATCACGTCCTCCTTGTCGTACATACCAAGGAACTTTTGTAGTGCCTACTAACGGGGTCACGATAGTTTAGATGTATTCTATATCACCTTATGTATTCACTACTGTCTGGTTTCTATTGTGGACTCAGCCCTACGGACTATAAATGACTAAACTTCTCGGGCTATTATGGACTCAACTCCACGGACTATTATGGACTCGGCTCCACGGACTATAGAGGATTCAGCTCGTCGGACTACCGTGGACTCAGCTCCACGGACTACCCTATTCGTTTTGAAAGACCTTTCTTAAGGGTTATCTAGTCTTGCCCCTAACAAACAAACTAGAAAACAATTATGGTGATGCATGACCCAAACGTGACATATATTAGTAGGAGTTGTAGCTTGTTTAGGTGCAACCCTCGTCTTTCCCGTTAACCGCTCAGGATCAATTACATTCTTGACCTATGTACAACTCCTACTTTTTAATATGGTACCAACACACTGACATAGCATTGATTATCGCTCACCATCCCATTTAGATTGCTTAATGCAATCAAGACAACACTCTTCCTAAAAGATTGAAGTAGACCCTACTGGGGTATTCCTTCATCTATATACAAATGTGTATAATTTCACAAGTCCTACAGTTGGATATGTCCCACATCAGTATAATATATACACAACTGTCGGTAGCATCATGCGGTGGGGATACTTCTATTGTGTAACACTACTGACCTCGCATTCCAACCCATTTTAATGACTGTGTCATTCTTATCCATCTAAGTTACTTACTACCTTTAATAATTCACACCCATCATAAAGGCATACTTGAGGCTACATGTGTGTGTGTATATGTATGTATGTATATTCATACTTACTTTATCATTATGCCTCCAATGTTCAACTGTCACTAATATTTCTTTACTTCTACACGCGTTTACTTTTTATTCAATTTAAGGCCATTTACTACTTTCTTTTAAAAGATCTAAATATCTTTTACCATTTACTTCCATTTCTTTTTTATTGAATTTTTCTTTCTATTCCTTTTTAACATTTACTGCCATCCCCTTTTTAATGAAGTTTCCATATTCTTTTTATTTTAAATTATCACTTACCTACCTTTTCATTGTTATTATTTGATTTCTATCTTACTTATATTGCATGCATACATACATACATACATACATACATACATACATACATACATACATATATATATATATATTAACTCTTCTCTTAGGCCATTATTATTATCACATGTTCAATTCTTTTATTTATCCTTAGGGATTTTTGCATTTTAATGCATTGAAATTACATGTCTTCCAAAAGGAAAGGCTAACACTATAAATTTCTATATCTTATCCAAAAGGATAATTTGTGTTACATTTAGAATTATAAGGAATTATCTTTTTCATAGTTATTGAAGTAAATAGTACAAAGTACGGTAAATATCCCTATTGTATACATTTCTTTCTTTTAGGCGTATTCCTTGTTATTTCAAATAATACAATTTTATTTATAAAACTGAACTTGATAATCTATATAAATTCACGTTGCAACACTCTATATTCCAATGAATTAAAATATTACTTAGATCATCATAATTTATTGTGATAACTTAATTTACATTTTTACTTGCAAAAGCTATTCAAACCTACAATTCTAGAATTATCACATAATTTTTAAATTTGAGGGACTAATACTACCCAAGACTAAATTCAGGGACTATTAACATCCAACCTTTTCCAGATTCACATACATACAATATATAATTCAAGTTATCAATCACAGAATATGTAGGCAGAGTTTATAATTTTATTACACATATATAAATTTTAGCCTACAACTCTAATTTACATTTCAAACATATAGGAATAGATTTACAACGATATAAATCCAATATTATATAAAAATATATAATTTCACACTCGCCTTTTTAGCTTTCCAAACCTCCAAATATAATCCATGTTATTCCAGTTTGACTCACTTTTCTCCCTATTTGGATACATACATCGCAAGCGTATAGACATATATTAGAAATCTAGATTAGAAAAGAGATTTAGATTTGATTTATATTTTAGATCCGGACTTATGATTTACCTTGGCTTTGACGATTTGATTCAACGCTATTCTTCTTCTCAATCATCATCTACTATTCCTCGCTTGTATAAACATATAAAATCTACTTTTTTTAAGAATTAAGAGTTTTATGGAGAAGAAAAAACTATAGAGCTCCGACGTCGCTTTAGAAAATATATGAAGAAAGCGAGGGGTTATGTTCATGTTTATAGGGGTTCGAATCAATATCAGCCGTTCGATTATTTTAAACCGGATCATTCGACGACATCAAAAATCTCAAATTAACAGCTTAATCGGTCGATTGTCGCCCCTCATCGGTCAATCGTTGGCGGTCGATCGGCCTAAGTTTGGGGTCAACCCGTCATACCTAATTACGGTAATTAATTTGCATGCTTAATTTTGTTAATTTTTTCTTGTTTTTACCCACTTGAGATAATTTATTTTCATGTTAACTTTCTTAAACCCTAAGCAACTGTTAATTAACTTCTGTTAATTACTTTCCTTAATTACATATATATTTATTTCCGACTCGAATTATTCAAACGTTAATAACGTTTTCTTCTTAACTCCAATCGGAAAACTTTATACATATAAATTGATCAGAAAATTACCGCGGACCCAATGGTGCAGGTTTTCTAGCCAAATTCTGACGTTTGTGAAAATTTATTTTTCAATGTTATTATTTTTTAATATATTCTTTTTAATTAATGTTCGTAAAAATTATGGTATGTAACGTTGATGTTGCCAACAACACTCGAATATTTTTGTGATGCATGTGTTATACATACCGTTCTACTTATTGAGTGTTATTACAAACTATTAGTGGTGTAAACAATTGCTCTAGGAGCGGGAGCGCAAATAATTGCACTATGATTGAAAATTTTATTTTTTTAGATAATAAAATAATAAAGCTTTTGACTTGTAAACTTTGAAAGAGGATGCATTTATTCCCGACACATACTCTGGTTAAATCGTGAAGTGAGCAGTAGTTTACTACACTGCAATCATTTATGATGTAATTAACAATAAAAACAATATCCTTTAGACATATCCATAACAGATTTTGAGTTCATCCAGTTCGAATTACTATTCAAAATACATTCATAAATACCAAAATCGATAATGGCTTAGAAATGTTCAAAAGCTTAAATTTGACATCACTTTAAACAATAGTTTTATAAAATAAAAAATTGACTTGATTACTATGATTATAATGAAATAAATACAAAATAAGGTTTTTAGTAGTGGTGGTTTTATTTCCTTAATTGCCTAAAGACACTACCCACTCACTTACGCCATGATTGAAGGAATGGATGCCGAAGGGGACCTACGTATATAAAGAGGAACAAATATCAAACCAATCATGACTATTCTACAGTGAAACAAATAATAATTTCAAGAGAAAGGCTAAGCACCTGGTAAGCGAAGTTTATGGTGATTACCTAGCATCATATGCTATAAGAGATTATTAAGATAATATTCGCATCAAAAAAAGGCTAATTCTATCAATACACCATTTTTCTCATATCCCACCCCACTAATTTTTTTAAAATAATGATTAATTTACCATTATAATTGTTTAGACTGCTACGACTTTTGTCCTTCTTTATTCTCTATATTTTCTTCTTCTTTATTGTTACTATAAACATGTTAGACCTTAATGAAGATGGAATAGGTTAATAAGACTATTTTTTGGTAGAAGACAGTGATTTTGAAGAAGATAATGAAAATGAATCTCAGGTATTTCAAAAATTAGTGTACTTTCCTGAAGTTGAACGTAAAATTTTCTAGGGTTTTCTTCAAAGGAACTAGAATTTAGTAGAAACCAAGTCTATACCTAACTTAGATTGTTGGTAAACTTAGTGCCTAGCGCACTTGGATTGCTATTGAACCTAGAGTAGTGTGGTACATTGCATAATTGAGAAGTTTTTTTTGAAGAACCACACTGATTTTTTCTAATTGGAGTAGGATGGAACAGAAAAAATATGAAGATAAAGTAAGCAAGGGTATTTTTGGAAGAAATCGGGATGAGAAAAGAACAAAAATGGGGTGTGTGTATTTTTTTATGTTGGGTGTGAAAGAAGGAAAATGGTGTGTTATAGAATTAGCCTAAAGGAATAGCTATTCTCTACAACACATAACTAACAAACCAACTAAGAATGTAGTCCTCTTGTGACACGTAAAATAAACACGTATTTTCATTCATCAAAGTTAATTGGAGAGATTTTTTCAATCCATCATCGATAGTTGAGAAATATCCATCTTAGCGGAAAAAGTTCATTTGTTCTCTTTGTGCAATTGGTGCACAATGTCAACTATAACAAATGACTCGATCAAGCAAATCACATGGAGTGAGTGGCCAAATTCTTAGGGTGCGTTCTTAACGAATGAAACGAGTAATTTGAGCAGGAAAGTTGAGTGAACGGCCAATGTGTTTGGCACTACGAACGGGATATTTTAGTGGGGTATTTAAGTTGTGTTTTTAATTTAATTGATTTACAGTTTATTAATTATTATTTTTATTGTGTAACATTAGTTTAATAATTGCAAATAATAAAAATTGAATTGCTCGATTTTTAATTAAAACAAACTAATACATTTTAAATTCAAATACATGAAAAAAAAACTAAAACTACATATGACAACTATGGAATACAATCAACTGGTACATCATTAATCCTTATACCTCTTCATCAGGCACTGTTTCCACCATATCCAAGTTTGTGGAATTTTCGTAAAAAATCATCATAATCTCCCACCGTTGAACAAACACAACAACATACAATATAACATAACAACGCTGTACGGCGTTGGTGAAATGGTCCGTCTAAACGAACGATCATCCAACGACATGCATACTCGAGCTGCCGACTCGGTATGTTTACTGTGCCTGAGCTGAACGAGTGCAGTGTCACGGGTCACCCAATTGGAGTACAAATCTGTATCGACGACAGTGAAAGGCCGAGCTAGTGGAGTAGGAGGTATCAAATATTTGTAAGTGCTCTTTCTTATGCAGCCAACAAAAAGCTGATTCAACTTTTTGAATTTGAGAAGAGAATTTTTTTCTTAATTTCTTATATCTTGATCATGTTGTGATGTGCCACCACTCCTCAGAACCGTCCAACTGATCGTTCTCTTCATCCCACATCCCTCCTTCTATCTGTAGAAGTTTGTCCCAGTCAGTCCAAGAACAGTTCATGTTGTCCTATTTGTTCTTCATCTGTGTGTGGGACCAGCCAATGTTCAAATTGTAGTTAAATGCAGCTATCACCGACGCATAAAATCCGCTGACTGAACTCCTTCTATCCGATAGAAAATCAACGTACAGATTTATGAAAAGTTCCTCCATTTTAGGTATCCATAAATCAATGGGCCGACAGGAAGCAGAAACAACAGCAGAACCAGAAGACGGTTGTACCATACTGAAAAATAAAAACTACAAAATATAGGAAAAAATTCGAAAAAAATATATGTTACAGATAGGAAAAAATAAATATAATAGCGGAAAAAAAATCTAAAAATATGCTCGATCGGTTCGGTGGAAATTGAAAAATGAAAGGGCTGTGTGCTGTTTACTACTGGTGTGAGAAGATGGCAGGTGAAGGGTGAATATGTAGAGGAAGAGGGAGATAAAAAGAATGTAGTCGGATAGAAACGACATGATGCATCGGACGTGAACGTATCCTCTCCCTCCAATTGACTAAACGTTCCATTTTTTGTATTTCAATCGTTAGAGCGTCCGAGCTAACCGTTGGTACTACGAAGAAAGCAACCTACTCACGTCTTAATTTAGAAGCTTTTAGCTGCACACTGGATATAAAAACTCAAAATTCTAGGCACGGCGAACGGCGGAAGAAAGCAACCTTCTCACGTCATAATTTAGATGCATAGTTCTTCCATCGTCATCCAATCCAATCATCATCAGTATCCATTTTATCTTTGTTTCCGAATATAAACAAAAGTAGCTTGCGTATGTTACAAAATCTCTCTTCCTTTTTCATTTCACCCTTCTATGATTCCTTCCTCCCCTCATTTTCTTGTATAACTCAAAAATAGCAGAACTCCGTTTAGTCTAACAAAGTCGAAATGGGTTTTGCCAAACACTCGATTCAGACTGTGCTGAAGAAGAGATCGTATCTTAACAGAATTAATGGGATCAAAACCTTCTGTGCCGCGCCTCAGAGTTCTGCTGCTACTGCTTCTTCCAGTGATGAATTGATAGAGAAGGAACAGAAATATAGTGCTCACAAGTAACTTTGTTGCTTTTGTTTCTTTATTTCGTTGATTTACACTTGTATTGCTCCCCGATGTTTTGGTTCTCTTAATTAATTATTAATTAACATTATTTTATATATGTACCTATTTGATGAACTCAGTTACCATCCGATTCCAATGGTGTTTTCTCGAGCTCAAGGGACAACTATTTGGGATCCTGAAGGCAACAAATACATTGATTTTTTATCAGCCTATTCTGCAGTCAATCAGGTTTGTTTCCGTGTATACGCTAAATTTTCTTTCCATACTTGAAAATTTACAAGTTTAAGGAGGAGTATATATACTTAGAATTGATGCTCTTTTTAGGGGCACTGCCACCCGAAAGTTATGAAAGCATTGGTTGAACAAGCAGGAAGGCTGACTCTTAGCTCAAGAGCTTTTTTCAATGATAAATTGCCAGTTTTTGCTGAATATTTAACCAGTACTTTTGGATATGATATGGTTTTGCCTATGAACACTGGAGCTGAAGGAGTGGAAACTGCTTTGAAATTAGCGAGAAAATGGGGATATGAAAAGAAAAATATACCCAAGGACGAGGTAAAATTTTCTATCATGGTTGTTTGATCTTTTAACTGTTAATTCTACTGCAAACTTTGTATTTTCCCATTGAATATGCTTGTGACTGTGTGACCATATACTTGGTATTAGCCAACTTATAGCCTTAAAGGATAGTGTATAACAAGGATCGAATACGATGTGTACGTGGTTGTGTATGTAAGTGTATAGATATTCCATTATCTTATTTGACTGTATATACATGTGCAGATCATATACCCCCTATTTATTGAAATTGAGTATAAGGTATATTTGTGCAAAAGCTGTTAGTTGCATTACCTAAAATTGTTGTTTTCTGTTAGATACAATAGAATACTTACACTTGTCGATGGACTAGAACTTGAATGCACTCGGTGACAGCTGAATGTGTAAACATAGGAAATAAGCATTCATAAGATTTTGTAGCTCATATAATTCGATAATAATAGATTAAGGTCTTCTTGTAGTTTTTTCACATCAAGATAGGTTCGAAGTAAAAGAACCTATAATTGACGTTGGTTATGCTTATTATGATGCAGGCTATCATTGTATCTTGTTGTGGATGTTTTCATGGTCGTACTCTTGGAGCAATATCTATGAGCTGTGATAATGATGCCACTCGAGGTTTTGGCCCGTTGTTACCTGGGCATTTAAAAGTTGACTTTGGAGATTCCGATGGACTAGAGAAAATATTCAAAGGTCTGTGATGGAGATGTACATTATATTATTTAGCATCATAAGAATTACTCTCTAGTCTCTACTTCACATTGAAACGTTAACAAATTCTTCGATGCATGTTTACTTGAATTTCAGATCATGGGAAAAATATTTGTGGGTTTATATTTGAACCAATTCAAGGCGAAGCAGGGGTATGAAACAATTTGCTTGTGCAAGTATAATGTTTTGAATATGGTTAGCTTCTAAAGCTACTTAGGTATTTTACAGGTTGTATTACCACCTGAAGGCTATTTAAAAAAGGTTAGGGACCTCTGTACAAAACACAACATACTGATGATAGCTGATGAGATTCAAACGGGTATAGCTCGTACTGGAAAAATGTTAGCTTGTGACTGGGAAGACATCAGGCCTGATGTTGTGGTAAATAGTGCCATTACTCTGTAGTTTACTCAAGCAACAATGAAAGATGAATTTATTGTATTAAAGTACATATTATTTAATGGTTTCCCAATATAAACTCATTATTGTAGCTATTATAACAATAACCAGATACTTGGAAAAGCATTGGGTGCAGGAGTGATACCTGTTAGTGCTGTGCTTGCTGATAAGGAAATTATGCTGTGTATCAGACCCGGTGAACATGGAAGGTATATCGTTGAATTAATTCTGTATATTATTGGAATTAAATTTCATGAGAAAATAATGTTTAGTTCATTCAAACTATTTTTTATATAGAACAAATAAATTGAAACATTAAGATCCTTTCTACTATATAAGGTTGCATATTTCTCTACATATGCTAATGAACTGCAATTTTAGAAGCCCAGCTATGGCAATAGCTTACTGTGTCTTTTATACTTGTACCATTTACAGTACTTTTGGTGGGAATCCTTTAGCTAGTGCAGTTGCAATCTCTGCTTTGAACGTAATCAAAGATGAAGGCTTGGTTGAGAGGTTTTATCCATGTCTTAACATTCGTTGCTGCCATTATTTGTTTCCTTTTCCATTCAGAATTTTCATTATCATGGCTGATTCTCACAGACAAACATAATGTTTTTACACAGAGCTGCTACATTGGGCCAAGAATTCAGGGATCAACTGACGAAAATTAAGGAGCATTTTCCTAACATTATAAGAGAAGTGAGAGGAAGGGGTTTGCTTAATGCAATAGATTTGGATAGCAAAGCTCTATTTCCTGTCTCTGCTTATGATATTTGTATTAAGTTGAAGGAGAGAGGAATTCTTGCAAAACCAACTCATGACACTATAATCCGACTCGCACCTCCTCTCACTATTAGGTAAGATTTCTGATGTGGTTTATTTATTTATTTGCGATATTGAATGGTTGAACATTTTTGAAAACTTAATCAACTGTTGGGTGAATCAATGTAAGTTCCATATGTTAAGATTTCCCAAGGATTTCTACTCAATTAAATTAAAAAGATAATAGAAAGTGATGAAGACAATATCTCCATCCACTTTTCCTTTATTAAATTCAGTGGAAACCAGATACAAAATAATTCAATTAGTGCATCAATCTCTAACTCTCATTTCTGCTAATGGTGGCTAACTATATACATGTTTGTTTATATCTGTCACCAATTAATAATAACCTTTATATATATATATATATATATATATTGTGTGTGTGTATATGGTAATATTTATATTTTAAGAAAATAAACGTATCAAAAGATATAGATATTGTTCCTCAGACATTTCTTTTCAAAAATAAAAAACCCATAATATTTTTTATAACATCCCTCTTTGCGAAACCCAAAGATGAAACTCTAATGTGCTACAGTTACCTTGGAATTATCCTTCGACGACAAAAATAAAATCGGTTATATTATACAGTCCTAAGTAAACAGAGAGATATAAATGAAGCATAATATTACAGATATAGTTTAACAATTTTACATCCTAGTATCATGCCCACGCGGGGTCAAAAATATAGTACAACATACATGTTAGCGTCATGCACCACATATGAAGATGTTGTTACGAGCATTTTATCCAGTTGAATTAAAACAATAAAAATAACACCCAAGCCTCCTGCTTCATCTCCAACCGCCTTATTCGTCCATCCCAAAAGCAACCTGTCTATGCCCATAAACTCGGCATACTCGAATGAGTACCCTTGAGTTTAATGGGAAAATAAATATAAAAACATGAGTCAAACATAAAATCTGGAATGTGTAACATCTTTATTAATAGTTGGTTTGAAAGCGTAATCTTTTGGTTCGACCGCGAAGTTCCAAAATTGCCTTTTATATATAATTCCTTAAAAATTTGTTTTATTAATTGATCCTGCAAAATAGCATCTGCATATATGTTTCTAAACTCAATGCATCTATTAATTGGTCCTAAAAAATAGCATCTGCATACCTGATTCTAAACTCGATGCATATAGCACCACTTATATTTCATGTAATATTATTGTCAATTGCATACTATGTTGAGTAGCATTAAGAAGCTCAACCTTTTATTATACGTTAGATTCAAAACATGTTGAAATAGAGAGTAAATAAACTATTATTATAATCTTTTGTTCCTGAGTTTAAGTGAAAGCATGATATTTGTCGTGGTACTGGTGCATTTATTCAATCACTGCTCATAGCTGCTGGCCACCATTGCTTTCACACATCATAACTTTCAAGTTAGCTTTTATTCAGTTATCTATTATTGTTTCAACTTACTATAGAAGTATTCAGTCAGTGTTTATATTCCATTTTTTTGTTTATTTTTTTCTTTTTTCTTTTCTCTCTATTTTTTTGATTAAATCGATATGACAACTTTAGCACGGTAGAGTGCACACTGAGATATCTACACAACTCGATTGTTTTATGTATTGTTTCATAACTCTGAATCATGCTATGTACACAGTTTGTTTTGAATTATATGTACTGAATATAAATTATATACTAGAGATAGTTATGATGATTATATTAAGTTTTGGTTGATATTACAATTCTGTAAGTAGCTCTTTAGAAATGTAATGAAGTAGAAGTCCTCAATTGAAAGTATTATTTTGGAAAATAAAGTTAAAGGATCAAGTAACGAATCTATTATTGCGAATAATGTAAAAACCATATATTTGGAGAGAAGATATGGAATATCAAAATGCAAATAATAACAATAATAATCATAATAATAATCATACTTGAATAAATTGTCACAACTAAAGTGATGAAATTCAGTCAAAAAGTAATTTAAACACAGAAATCGGTACCGACGACAACTAGAAGCATAGTTTATCATCTATGTGTCTTCGTCATATAATGAGATAACTTTATATCTAAATAAAAACGTATACTACTAGGAATTACTTCACATCTTGATGTTTTGAAGCTTTAAAAGAGATAAAATATAAATTTAAATTATAGATGAAATCATACTAAAAATGAATCTGACAAGTGATTTATAGACCTCGATAGGTATTTTATAAAGAAAGAACAAAATTTATAGAAAGCAATTTTTTTAATGTTCTTGCATTATGCCACCTCTTTCGGGGATCTACTATTTTTGGTTGGATACATAACGTTAAATAAATCGAGTTTACACACGTTGAATCATATTCATGTGATTATATTACATACTTGAATCTGAAAATTGCAGCTAACCACTTTTATTAGTTTATCAGTATATTACATAATTATAGTTTTCATACTGTCTTGTAGATATTATACCATTTGTTTATAAAAACAATTGTATATTATAATATATAATATAATTAAATTTGCTCTCAAATTAAAACGTCTGTGTCATTTGTATTATTTAAATGCACGCGCACATCGCTTGCCGTTAGAACTTAAATATAATGGCTTTGGTATAATACTTTTCTGGTATCAACGTCAACTTGCAAAAATGCATCTCTATAAATATTAACAAATGTTAATGTCACTTAAAAATAGGATCTAACAAATTTTTTTTTTTGCAAATTCATAACGCTTTTTACATATATCACCAAAACTTAATATCACTTAAAAATATGATCTAACAAATAAACTTCCTATACATTTTCACTCTTTATTAATTGATAATGGAAACAAAAATTCACACTGACAAAAAAATTAAACGATGCAACCTAGAAATAAAATTCAAACTGACTACACATGATTTCAATGGAAAAACATAGCTAAATATTTATGAAAATTATTTCCCTTGGATATGTTAAGCACATACAATTTGTAAAAAAATCAATTTGTCTGCGAAGGGTGTGCTATTGTCACCCGCGAAGCGCGTGCCATAACACTCGTCTTACCATAAACAAGAAAACTGCAAGACCGCACCGCTAATATGTTGGATGAGTTTTCTCCTTACTATACCAAAACAATAAATTTCATATTCACCAATGAGCCTCTCAGTTTATTTCGCAGAAATATTACAGTCTTTCGATATAATAGAAACGCTGTCATTGACTATCCCTAAGGCCTTACGTACTTTTGCGGTAGATATATGTCGTTAAAATCCTACAATTCGGCTGCCACTAAGGCCTTATGCATTTATGCTATACTAAAATTCATATTAAGCTTTTAGCTGTCATTATGGCCTTATGCCTCGCCGTTCTCGGTTGCCCCTCAAGGCCTTACACCCACGTTTTCGTATTTTGGTTGTCATCCTAGATCTTAAATCTACTTCGCGTTTCTAGACCGCTGCTCACGACCTTACGTTTTCCACCGTTCCCTTGGTCGTCGCTCTAGGCCTTACACCAACTACCATTGTCCATGCGGTTGCCCCTTCAGGCCTTAAACCGGTGTTTCCAGGTTCGGTTGCAACACTAGGTCTTACACCTACGCTTTCATATTTCGGTTATCACACAAGGCCTTACACAATCACTATCAATTGATTGACTACCACCTCAGCCTTACCGAACATTCTACTTAACCATTCACTTTTAGATTTTTTATTTAGTATTTACTAAATTGACATTTTAACTAACCATCTTTCGGTTATTAATACTACTTATCACATTATCATCAATGTTTCTAATTCTAATCTTAGCCATCTTAAGCCCTAGTATCCGTCATTGTCTTCGGAAGTCACTAGTTCCAGTTTATACTCTCTACCTAGTGTTACGTTACTTGCGACAATCACTATTCTCAGTTTAGTCTAAGAAAGCCTGTTATAGTTTAGTTTCAGTGATTTATGAGATTAACCTTTAATTTATCTGAAATCATCTCATCTATCATTAAATCCTCCTTAACCTTCAACCGCCTTCGATCCTCGGCTAAGACCTTCGGTTTACTAACCTTAGCCCTAAACTTTACTTCTCCTGACATTTCTGCTTAAGATTTTTGTTTATTCTCGTTTCAGTTCGGCTCTACCTCTTTCGACGTCCTTTCGGTATATGTTGAAAACCATTCTTGCATATCTTCTATTAACTTTTCACGTGTCGACTTCTGATTCGTTTGACTTAGTCCTTTATAACTGTTATTTCGTGCTTTGTTGACATATTTAGCATAAAAAATGGACTATTAAGCCAATATAAAATGCTTGTTATTTGCTTTTAGGCTTATTATTATAAGCCTGTCGGCTATGCTTATTTTCTTTCGAAAACCACTCAACTTGTCTCTAATGATTTGTAGTAAAATTAATCATGATTTATTTATTCATGTTTCCTCAGTCCTAGTTTCTATCCATTTTCTATACTACACGGCCTTCTAATAATTCATAACAATTTATTTTCTTAGACAAAAATTGTATGAATCAAAACCCATTTCTACTAGTTTGTTTTCATCATCATGATAAATTCTCAGCACTTAAAGATCACAAGAAGTTCGGAAGTTATTCAATAAAATTTTGGTCATGAGAAATTCAAAGAAAAAGGATTATGAAATATATATTACTCATATAGATTTCTTAATTAATCAAGTCTCTAGTTTCCTTAGCTTCAAATTGTCTTTGACTTCTTCTTGTTTAGTGGCAAACGACATTAAAGAACTCAAGCTTTGTTTTATTTTTGAGTATAGAGTAAAATGGAAAGAGAGAATTATTATCCTTATTCAAAATAAATAATCGGACCGCTGACCCACTATTTCCTTTTCTTATAAATTAGTTTGCTCTACCGAGTGCATTTAGTTTCTCATTAATCTTAGATTTTCAACTTGGATTTTCCTAGTGTCAACCCAAACGTAACGAGTAAATAAGTCCCTGAATATTTACTCTTTTCCACTATTTTAATTTTTTCTTTATTCTTACAATTGATTACTTAATTAATTATCAATTTATAAGGTGTTATAGGCTTCTTCCCTTGTAGGAATTTCATCCTCAAAATTCAAACAAAGTACGATAAGAAGTTCTAGGTTTTGTTATGCATATTTTAACATGCATACACATGAGTTCTTCGCCAATGTCTCGATCAAAATGTATTAGTGCTTCTACCAATACATTATAGAATCAATCATAATGTGTGTGCGTGTACATGACATACAACCAAACATAGCAACATACCTGTTATGCTAGACAAACAACTTGGAATAGGCCATCTTGATTTTGTCATCCGTTTCTCAAGTACAATCATCCCGATCTCCACTCCAGTCGGCCCGAACAGGTTTACCTCTTTGTTACGAAGCTTCTTGACATCTTAATCGGTTATCCAAATATGTTTCCTTATATAGGTCATGTCTGGTTCAATAACCAAGTCTTCCATGGCTCTCGAAATAACATCCTTGGGGTGTCAGATTCACTTCTGTACATGTGATATATAAAACACACTATGGACTCGGCATAAGCACTTGGCAGACTGACTCTGTAAGCTATTTTACCGGTACTATCAAGTAATTAGAAACATGCCAACATATCTCAACCCTTACTTTTCGGTTTTTCTGAACCTCATAGTGTCTCTCATGGGTGATACTTTCACAAACATATGGTACCCCAGATTAAACTCCAAGTCTCTCCTTTTATCGGCATAGGTCTTTTGCCTAAATTGAGCATTTTTCTTCTTTTGTCGAATTAATTCGATTTTCTCTAAAGCTTCTCTTACAAGATCCGGATCTAACACGAGTCTTTCTCCTGTCGCACACCAACTTACTAGCGATTTACAAGACCTTCCATACAACACCTCAAAAGGTATCATTTCAATACTGGATTGGTAGCCATCGTTTGAAAATTTTATTATTATGTGTGATCTTCTCAGGGTCGACTAAAGTCTAGCACACAAGCTCTTAGTAAATCTTTAGTACTCGGTTGACCCTTTGGTCTGACCATCTGTCTACGAATGGTAAGCAGTACTCATACACAATTTCGAACCAAAGCGCTCCGTAGGCTTCACCAAAACTCACTGACAAACAAAGGGTTTTGGTCATTCACTATAGAACTTGGAATTTCATGAGGTCTCACTATAGTCTTCACATATAATTCAGCCAACCTAGTTGCTGTTTGCTGGACTTTACTGGGATAAAATGGACATTCTTGGTTAATCTGTCAACTATCATATACTTTTATTCCTCGCTCTCACCTTCGGCAAACCATCAACAAAGTTCATCGAAACCAAATTCTATTTGCAAGCTGGAATTTCGAAAGCATGCAAAAGACCACTTGTTTTTGGTGTTCTGCTTTAACTCGTTAGCATGTGAAACGTCTCTTCACACATTTTCCAACATCTCTTTTCATTCTTTCCCAGTAGAAGATCCACGTCATATCTAGGCACGTCTTTGTGCCTCCTGCGTGAACAACAAATTTGGAACGCTGACAATCGTCAAGTCTCCATTACTCAAATGTACATCCTCCCTCCCCTTCTTTCAAAGGCAACTTTTTCATTAATAACAAAGTCTTTCGGGTTTTCAATCTTGGCACCACTCTTCAAGCCATTGATCCTCTCGGCACAAAGCAAAATTTTCTTCTGCCCTTCGACAATCCTTTCCATGAGCATTGGATGGACTTCTAAGCAAGACAAAATCCCTTGGGTTTCGGTTTAGACCAGCTTCCGGTCAAATCTGCACATCACAAGAAGCTAGCGTCTCTAAGACGTTCCACTCCTCGATCATAATCGAGACACAATTCTGCTGCTTTCGGCTCAAGTTATCATCAACTTTATTTCCTTTCCTTGGGGTATGCTCTATCCAAAATCATAGGACGTCAAAAACTACAACTATCTTTGTTGCTTCATGTTCAGCTCATTCTGAGATAACAAATTTCTCAAGGATTTATGATATACAATTCAAACCCTTTCCCTAAAAGGTAATGCTTTCAAATCTTTAACGTAAAACTTCAAATCTTCGAAATTTGATTTTAACGATTCTTCCATTTTCTTTCTTATTCTATTTATTTTAAATTCTATTTTAAATAATATTGAAATATAACCGAAAGTGATGTACTGCAAATAAGTAAAAAAACTAAATTGTTCACAATTATTGTGTTTTTTTATTAAGTCATGATTACTAAGTACACAAATATCTAGTTATAGCCATGACATAAATTTCATTATGTATAAACTTTATTATCTATGAATTTAATTACTATTATAAACTATAATTGTATTTTGTTTTTGAAATATCTACAATAAACTTTAGTCATGCGTACGTGTGTGTATGTCACTCATATTACAATTACAATAATAAATAGTGACATTGGAATGCAAATTGAATTTCTCATTATATGTGGTCACTATTTTTATAGTTATTTAACACAATAATTATTTGTATCAAATTATGTGGTAAGCGTTCATTTTCAAACTTTGCTTGGACTCTAAGGATAGTCTTAGCGCCTAGCACTCCGCTCACCTTAAAGAGCATAGTAAGTAAGCTTTAGGAAACATGAAAACTGTGCGATTTTTAGTTATTAAAAAATAAAATATTTATTGACTGATTTTTTACATATTTCAAAAATAAATATATAAAGTGTAAATAAAATTTGAAATTGTATTAGATGATGAAGAACTACAGTAAATAAATAAAATAATCGAGTTTTTTTAGTGGAAGTATATTTAATTTTAGTCAAAGGAAAACAAAATTATACAAAAAACGCCTATTTTCTTAGCGTCTCGAGAAAACCTTACGTTCAAATGACGCTTTAAACAATGGCTTAATAATGTACCAAAGAAAAAAAGCGGAGCGTTAAAATTGCAAAACAATGGGCCGTGGCACTGCGGCAGCACCCTTGACAACATAGCCGAGCGATATACAAACTCAAGAAAAACACACAAGTTTTTGGCACCACGTTACTCCACCAAAAACACATAAAGACTTCCTTAGATCATTGGTTGAATAACCTATTCAAGTCTTCCCCAATCACAACCCTAGTTCCAAACAGCGAGCGGACTTGCATTTACTTTACTAAGCTTTATACAAATCTCCAACACTTGTGAATTTCCATGCTAACTCTTCTCTCGATTAGCCTGGTCGGTTGCACACTGACAACAATTCCAAGCATGTTCTAATCATACATCAATCATTGAGCACCTCTTCAGTGAACACCCACCAAATTTTCGTACTCCTGCACCTTTACCAATTTCTTTTCCGAGCACACCATCATTGAGATCATCTCCCTTGCACCTATTAACAACACTCTGACATCGTCTTGAAACTCATTGTTTGACTTGTCATTTTAGTTTATCAATACCAAGTGCTCCCATGATAGGTTGCTCACTTCTTTCACTTGGTGTGTTCACTCATTGACACATGTGCCGCATCACCTGGTGATATCATTGTTGTCATGCGTCATTTACATGTAGCTCCTCATCAAAACTTTGGTGTGTAACACCTCCAACCTCCATCTTCAACATTCAAGGCACCAAACTGGTCTCCTTGCTGTCTTCAACCTCAGTTACCTCTGTTGGACATTTTCGACCACCTTGACTTTCCCATATTCAAACTTCATTTCAAAATTTGTCAAATTTCCCCCACATCACTAATATCAATGCTAAATCGACGCCAAATCATACTAAATCGACACCAAATCATACTAATTCAGGTCAACTCCATGATAACTTAGCGGTTTAGGGATTTCACAAGTTAAAATCTCTCAGAGTGAACTCAATCAAAAACCATTTATTTTAAATCCACTTAACCACTAACAAATCAGATGTAAATCCGGATCATCATATAATTTCAAATGAACTAAATCATCAACAAATATATCATAATTCAAAAATAATATGATAAAAATCACCCTAAAACATTGATGATAGGACCTGATTGAGAATATACTTGTGGATTTCCTCCAATTGAATGCTAGATCCATGCTTGCTATGCTCCACCTTGGTCTGGATCACCTTAGTCATTACTTACCGCTTCTGATCACCTCCGCTGAACTTCATTATGATCTCTCCTGTTTACCAACACATAACTATATGGATTACGTCAAACATGTTGTGCTGCATAATCACAATACCGTAAAATAGTTCCCCAAAGTCCTAAAAAATGAAAAACGAGGGAAAAATATTGCACACTACCAATATTGAATCATTAATCCCTGCTCGTTAAGGGCAAATGCAAGAACTCTATCCACCGGTCATTTTGTTAGTTTTTTCTAATAACTTAGCCATATGAAAACAGAGTGTTCTGTTTAAACAAAGAGGGTGAGACTATGTACACACCCTAAAAATACTATTAATATATCAGTTATAACCACAATGATAATTTATTTCAATACAAAAAAGGGCGTCTTAATAGCTTTTTAGAGTGTGTAAATAGTTCCACCTAATATGTAACGTGTGTGTGTTTTACTACAACCAAATCTTTTCTTTCTTTACCATAGAATTTGATTAAAGCATCTCCACAAAAATGACATTACTTTTCAAATATATAATAATGGGATGTGGTCAAACTCTTGAGTTCAAATTCCTCTATAATGCATACACAGAGCTCTCTTGCTTGACTGTATTCACTTTGTCCATTGTGGACTAGCCCTGATTGGATTGTCCAAGGACAAAAAGAAAACACCACATCTTTCATTCAATGCCACACAATTTTGCATTGGTTTACTACAACATGTGTAAGGTAAAGCCATATTGTAGCATTATAGGAACATTATACACTGCATTATGGCCAGCTTTGTCCTCATATCTCAGAGGAAAATGTTCCTTTTGTGTGTGCAGTCTCCTACCCTACTTTATCTTCAAGTAATATATTTTGCTTGCTTTTCATTCCCACCACACAATTTTCACATTCTCATGCCTAGTGTAAAACTTGCAAGGGTCTATATATAAAAAAATGTTCACATGGAGATTTCCTTATATTTTCACATGTATTTTACTCTTTTTATCTACTATATAATTCAAATACTCCACCTTGATGAAGTTTTTCTGAAATGAAAAAATATCCTTACATAAATTATTTGTTTAAAAAAAAACTAAATGTTTATTTCATATCCACTAAAAGTAAATGGTGACTATTTGACATGGAATTCATATCCACTAAAAACTAATATATTTAATTTTTTTTATTTTCATCAATCATTTATTTATTTACTCGATGGTATCAATATTCAATTTTATTTGCGCATGCCAAAATATAAATTTATTTACCTGTAAGACTTTTCTATACCGACCCCAACTTGTTTGGAAATAATGGCTTTGTTGTTGTTGTTGTAAGACTTTTCTATCTTTATTATACGATGCAAACACTTCACCTTGTTGAAGTTTATTTGCAATGCCAAAAATATAAAAGGTGGAACTCAGTGCACGGGGCTTCCACACGATAGCAGGTTCTGCGGAGGTCGATAATGTACGCAGTTTTTTCCTCGCATTGCAATGCCAAAAATATCCTTACATAAAATTTTTATAAAGTGCAAATGTTTCTTTCTAGTTTCAAAAGAAAATATTAAGATCCTATTTTAACTCGATTTTCTTTCAGTTCCCAATTCTATATTCTTTTATTCTCATTTTGACACATAATTTATATCCACTAAAAACTACAATGTTTAAATCCTTCTTTGATTTCCGTCGAAAAGAATTTTATTTTATTTAAAGATATTAATATTCAATTTTCATCAGAAACAACTTTAATATATTTTTAATGCATATTTCTGCAGTTTGGAAGAGCTAAGCGAAGCATCGAAAGCTCTAAAAGACGTATTAGCTATCGACTTGCCAAAAATGCAGAAACAAATGGCATCAAAAGAAACCTCAAAAGCAACACATTCATGTGACAGATGTGGAAGGCAATTATATTAAACTTAAAAATATTAAGGTCTGCTAGTTAGTAGTAATCTTATCTTTCATAGCAGTACATAAATAAAATAAAGTTGAAATATTATAACAGTTGCTGATTTTGTATTAGAATCAGATGTTCTTCTTTATCCAGTTATCCTTTGTAGAATCATATGCTAATGCTATGAAAGCATATTACAGAAAGGAAACTAACTACTTTCTTTGGATTGCATTATTACCTTTATTTTATTTTTGATTTGGTATGAGAAGCTACTCTCTTAATGCTGTTTACCAAAACTGCTATCGTCTCTTTGTGCTTTTCAATGATTCATTTTGGTTATAGTGGGCCTTTATTAGGTGGATTTTATATTTTTATTTTTTTGTTAAAACTTGCAATATTTTGCAACTTGCATTATACATGATATCTTGGATATAGAGTTCATTAATTTTAACTTCATGTGTTGTAGAAAAGAAGTAGTGGATTGCTATAGAATGGACATTATTTGTTTTATTTTAAAATTACTAATGAATTAGAGAATTTGCTTTGCTTTTTTAGATAACTTTTGTTAATCCATAATACATGAAGGGACAGAATAGACAAGCTATAATGATGTATAATTATGTACGTTTGATGTGCACATCGCATCAGCTTTCGTTTTAGCTTTTCTTAAAGATGGAAACAGACAAAATAGTTAACAAAAGCTTAAAACCAAGCTTTCTTATCATCAAAATAAGTCGGCCAAATGACACTATCTATCTATAGAGAATGTATATGTATATGGTCAAATTATACGACGAAATTGTTATGTAATAAATAAATTCTTCAACCGTGTTGAACTTAAATACAAATTTGGGCTTTGGACTGGCCATCCCAATTACTATATAAAATTGTCTTTCCTTGTCAGCGTTTCTCTATCCATCACTGTGTGAAAGCTTAGCTATTGTAAACTTATAGCTTAATCATGCTTAAAATAGAAAATTAATTTGTAATTAAATACAACCGCATAACTAGTACAACCATGCAATGACCGTTCAATTATATAATTTCAAAAACAATATATTTGATTTATATATTATTAATTTTAGTTAAAAATCAAATTATGACATGTTAGAAAAAATTAAGGAGGTATTTGTAAAGATAACAAAGTAAATAATATTGAAGCGATTTAAAAAGAAATGTTAAAAACACATTTCTAATTTTATTTGATTTCACACCCTTCAGTTTTACAGACCTGCAGCAGAAAAAAAAATCTTTAATGGTCGGTTTGACTAGGCGTAAATCCACATAGTTATATCTAATTTAAATTTCATTAAAATTGATACATTTTTCTTTCAATGGAGTTCTCTGGTAAAATGAAACTACTTTTTAACCTTCACATCATTACACAAATTCGATGGATCTTAAAAGAATTTTATTTTAGTTTCGATATGTAATTACGCATCAAAACTATCAGTGATGTCACTTAAAAAACATATTAATTCATAAAATCTACTATAAAACCCCACTTTTTATAGTTTTGGAATAGACAATATTTTGTTTTCTTCTAGCTAATCAAATCCAAGTGGTAAACATAATACTTTTATTTTGACATTCTCTTTCACAAACCACTTGTTTTCCCTTTGAACTATTATATCGGGAAGTCTAGCCGTAGATTGAATTCCTTTTCATTATACAAAGATTATGATTAATTTAAGTACAAAGAACTATGAAAAATCTCACCTTTCTCACCAAATATTATGTCGAAACTCAAATAACGATTATATCCAGCAAACTAACAGCTGTTTGCGAAAATTTTAGATGAATTTCAATTCAAGATTAAGTTTTATGAGAAAAAAAAGAATTATTTTTAAGAAGAGTGATTTGATTAGAAGAGAAATTGATTTGAAGACTTTTTTTTGAAAGAAACGACGCTTCGTTTGACGCACAAAAAAAATGAAAAGTATAAAAAAGTGTGAATGAATATTAAGTAATTGAATGGATGAGATTAGAAGTGGATGAGGAGAAGGGTCTTGAGTGTGTGCAAACAACAGTGCCCTTTAATAATCATTTTTTGGGTTAATCCCTATCATTTCTATCTCGATAACTAAAATAGTTTGTCTAAAATATACGACAGCATCCTTCTTGACTATTTCAGTTTGAGTGGAGTTCTCTTAAAAGTTATTTTTCTTATTTCGAAAATAGTTTTTTTAACCGTCTCACAAATTGCATTGATTTGAATAATTAAAAGTGTTTTAATTATGCAACTAATTTTTTCATCAAGAATTAACACATAATGTAGCGTGTACAATATAAATGACCTATAACGACTTTATGTATTAATATATGAGATTTTCACTTAAAAAGCTTCTCAACCTAGATTAACAAGTTTTTAGTATAACACTTTAAAATAATTAGTTTTAACGATAAAAGATATACATATTTAATGTTACTCGAAACTTTATACTATTTCATTCCTATTCAGGATGTCACCGTCAAATTTTACATATATAATGTTTTATTAATCCTTATCATTTCATATTTTGAGATATTTACGAGTAATTATTGTATCTATTTTAATAATTTCAGTTTGAGTGAAGTTTTCTTAAGATTATTGTTTTTATTTGTTTTTTTAACCGTCCATAGATTGCAGCGTTCCGAATGATAAAAAGTTACATAGATTGTGTTTCTAAAATAAAAAGTGAGAAAGCAAAAAATGATTATGCATGTCGATTTATATTTGCAAAAAGTTAATAACATGAATTAATAGCACATAATGTATCGTACAGAACTAAACCTATAACGGCTTTATATATTAAATGTGTGTAAAACTAGAGCGTGTGTGTGTACACACACCTTCCATACATGCTCAAACTAAAAATCCAATTTTCCTTCTAAATCAAAATTAACACCTTATGCTGACTCCTCCTTTCTCCATTGTCATTTTCGCCGAAGAGCCAACTATTTTCCACAATTGCAAAACATAAAATGTGAAATTGCAAAATTTATAAAGCAACCAACCTTTCTCACTTAAATATTCAATCCATAAAATAATCTATACTCCATTGAATAAATATCCGTCTTCTTTCTCCATTCTCTCCGCTTGCTCGCCCCCTAAAAGGAAATTTAGGGTTTCGTTTCGAAATATGATTTCAGATCCAGCTGTAGAAACCACAAATTTCTCGACTTCAGATGCGATAGACTACTTCGATCGCATCCCAGATTCAATCCTACTGGTAATCTTCAACAAAGTTTGCGATGTCAAAGCTCTCGGTCGCTGTTGCGTAGTTTCTAGAAGGTTTCAGAACTTGGTGCCTCTCGTCGACAACGTCATCGTCCGCGTCGATTGCGTAATCTCCGACGATCCTCAGTCCGCTTCTTCGGAGTCCGACTCCGACAGCGGTGGAAGAACGCGTGGCGTGTTCCTCAACGTGGCGCGTCTCGTGATCGGAAGTATTGTCAAGCCTCTTCAAGCTTTGGGTCAGATTATCAGATCTCCTAGCTGCGCTTCTTCTTCGTCCAAATCGAGTTTGGCCGATTTGGGTTCGGAAGTTTCTCATCATTCCCCAACCGAAGTTTTGAAGAGTTTCAAAGAGATTAAGAAATTGAAAATCGAGCTGCCAGCTGGCGAGCTTGGAGTGGATGATGGGGTTTTGCTCAAATGGAAGGCTAATTTTGGATCTACGCTTGATAGATGTGTGATTCTCGGTGCATCCTCATGCTCAACCATGATAGATAAATCAGAGAATTGTTCTAATCTAAATGATTCAAATTCAATGGAGTTATGCGGAGTCGATGATAGTGGAAACATTCCAGAATCGTTTTATATGAATGGAAGTCTAAAATTGAGAGTTGTATGGACCATAAGTTCGCTGATTGCTGCTTCTGCTAGGCATTTTCTGCTTCGACCAATCATCAAAGATCATGAAATGCTGGAAACTTTAGATTTGACAGATTCAAACGGGCAAGGAATGCTGAGTATGAACAAATTACAACTAAAGGAAGTGAGAGAAAAACCAGTGTCTGCTTCTGGTTCTTCACAAAGAACTTTAGTTCCAGCACTCAGCATGAAGTTGTGGTATGCATCACATTTAGAAATTCCAGGTGGAATGGTGTTGAAAGGAGCAACTTTGGTTGCCATTAGGCCAAGTGATGAGATTTCGAGTGAGAACTGGGACAACAGCGATGAATTTTGTGCTGAAGGGAGTTGGGTTTCGAGTGCTTTTGAGGAGCCTTATAGAACAGCGGCTAGGATGCTTGTGAAAAGGAGGACTTATAGTCTTGAGATGAATTCATTCTGATAATCTGAGATATCGTGAGTTTGCTTGATCATTTGAGAGGTATTTTGATCTTTTGTCCTACTTTTTGTTCTATCTTGGATAGTGTTGCATGTTGTTGAATGGAAAGAGTTAGGTTTATAAGATTGTTCCTCATTACTGGGATAGGATTATTAGTATGCATGTTTGTTTAGAAATCAATAAAATTTTTCCCCTTGGTATTTTTTATTTTTAAAAAGTGATTTTAAAGGCATCTGCAGACAGTCTTTCATTGACGTGGGACATTTTATACAAACCTAATTTTTATACAAACCTAATTGCATATTTAGATGATAGACTCAAGAACTTCCTATCATGAAGTGACTTAAGAGTGGTCCAAGTTAACCATAAAAGAGTTTAAGATGAATGCCAATGTAGTTGAATATGTTGAAGAAAAGAACAAGATTATCTTCTACCACCTTAAGCTTTTGGGATAGTTTAGTGCTAAAAGCACTCATCACCCCGTTTTACACTTTCTAATACCACCATATGATATTAGAAAAGTGGAAAACATGGTACCCTTAGCACCACATAACCTATAATGCTAAGGGTACCATGGTGCCTTCAACACCACACTTTAGGATATGATTGATCGTTTGCTTTGTGTGTGTGAATGTGATGTTAGAATGACATGAGATATGTTTGATAATGAAGTTTTAATGTATGACAATTCTAGGCTGTGCATAGGTAAGTCTAGGAAAAACCTACATAAAGTTCAATGGCATTTGTGGTTCCCATATACCATGTTCCATACCTACCTAGCAGTATGTAGATTCTGGAAAATTATAGACTTGTAGCAAAACATGGATGCTGTTTATATTTTCTTAGGATTGCTACCAAGAACATAATTCAATTATTGATACAATTTGTGAGTTGGAGAGCTTTTTTGAGAGTTATTGCTTGGAGACAAAGGGTGGTGCCCTCCTTTATGTTATGCAAGATAATGTGCTCACTCATTACCTAATAATTTCTTCAATTAGGGGAAATATTTACTTAATTATACTTATTTGGTACCAATACCAATTTATTTCATGTAATTTTCAGGATTTCTGAACTTGAGACAAAGTTGAACTTCAACATCCCATAATGAAGCGTCAAATTATGGTACGGTTAAAGCATCAAAGGCCTTCAAATATGGAATGGAGGTATGAATGCACGACTATTATCTTCCTTTTTTCATGGCCCACTTTTGTATATTGTTTGTGTTTGAATCAGTAGTTGTTCTGATGCTAATTTATATCATGCTTTTAAGAAAAGAAGAAGTTGGGGGTTCTTGTTGAAAACATGAATCTATGTAGTAGATCTGTATAATTAAAATGCTTTAATTTTCTAGACGGAGATCTTATTCTGCCATTGTGTCTTTCCCTAGCTTAGTATCATATCTGTGAAATCTGTGCGTATTGATTGGTATTATTTGCTAAATATAAACGTGTGGTGCTAGAGACGTATTGCAAATCATGCTTTGTTTCTCATGCATTGCTAAACAGAAAAGTTCTACGCTACTAATCAGAAAAGTTACCGTGTTAAAATGCTTAATCAATGTAAATAGAACAAGCTTTATACATCAAATTAAATACACACAAAACAAACATTACTTTCTTTATCCAACACAGAAGCTCTACACAAATACAATATGACCCATGTTATGAAGTTCGATTATACTCGAAACTCAATGGGCTTCAAGTTGAGTCCGAATGATGAAAATACAACGAGGAATCGAACTCAATTCGAAAGACTCAGAACAAAAAGCTTGTAAATTTACATTTCGATGTTGCCACTCAACCTGACAAAAACTGTAAAAGTAATTTGTAAGATTTTTTTTTTATACATTTAACATTCCTTTTAATAAAATGGAATTTACTATATTGGCTTAATTTTTTTTTTTTACTCAAATTTTCTGATTCGTTTAGATTTGTCTCCTTGTTTGACTTTTGGTTATAAACTTAGTTCGAATTTGTAGGGTGTTAGTATTTTCAAATTTGATGTTTCGTATGTTTATTTGAATTTATAACGTAAATGTTTTAGGTTTTGAATGCTTTCATATTTTAAGTTAGGTTTTGAATGCTTTCATATTTTGAGTTCTATTCATGTGTTTTTTTTTTCTGTGAAAGGTAAGTGCGAAATGATTCAAGATTAAATTTTTTTGTTTTTCACAATGTAACATGATTATAACTGTATATGTACTTAAAGATACCCTCTTTCAGGACGTAAAATATGTATTATTTTGATGAGTAATAAGTAATAACATAAATTTGCAGGACGATTTTAATTAAAAATTAAGGGAATTGCTGTTTTTTTTCCTCCCGTCGATTTGAGCGTGGGAAAAAAAGTGGGGCCTTAACATTCAATTCAATATCCAAATATTTGAATAATTCAGATATTTAAATACAAAGCGTTCGAAATTTCGGATCGTTGCAGGTAGGGTCGTGCCTTATCCTTCAATTGCTTAGCCCACGGTTGATCTGATCCGCGATTCCATTGCGTAGGGCCTAGTCGATGGACATGCGAAATTGAGATTACGCAAAGAAAGAAATTATTTTATGTAATAAAATACATACAAAAAGAAAAAACAATGAAAACGCTTTTAGCATCAGCGTTACTCTTTGCTAATTGCATTATAGTAATCTCGTGGAGTTGTTATATCCATTATCTTTCATGTTTTCAACTGCCAGTAACATTTCATTTATTGAATATAAAATATCTAATTAGTTATGAATTTTGGTAAATATTCATTAAGGAAGTGTTTACTGTATCTGTAAACAAAACTTTGTACATGCTTTGAAAATGCTACAAAGTGCATTGTTGAATTAATACATGCACATTGTGATTAGATGCTGGTCCACCTAGACGTGCTTATATACTCGTAGATATAAACGGGTTTTAAAAAATCATTTATGTAATTAGTCGGATTTTCGAAAACCATTTTGGTTTAAATAGCGTGGGTTTGTAATTAAATTGAAAGACATCCTTAGAGGTTTCTTTGCATTTTTAGTAAGTATTATATGTGTATATTACTGGAAAAAAATTGGAGTTTAAAAGGTTTCGGAATTGGTCGAACCAAATGGCTAGAGTTAGAGTTAAAATGTGGTTATATATTGGCACTTGAAATACCTTGCTTTTTGGAATGTTTCTATATAAATTGGAAGATATCCTTAGGGACTCTTTTCATGGTTTTTAAGTGCCCTAAAGGTAATACTTACTGTAAAATTTTCAAGTCTTAAGTCATTTGTTTAAGTTGGTTTGAAGTTTAAATATATTTTTAATATTTATTTATGAATTTTAGAAGTAAAGTGGTTTTAAATTATTTTCGTCAAATTATAAATTAGTTATTTTCAAGGTAATTTTTTATATAGTATTTTAAAGTAATTTTCAAGTGTGTGTGTGTATATATATATACACGCACATACATATACATACACACACACACACACACACACATATATATATATATAAGTTTTGAAAAAGGAAATTAACTATGCTTAACGCTAAAAACCGACGAAGTAGGCTTATCTATTGTGAGTGTTAAGGTTGATGTTCGAGTAGGGATAGAAGAAATAGTGCTCTAACCTACCCGCTTCTCTGTTGATCAATGAATAGTTAAGTCGAGAATGTCGAAAACGTGTTAATCGTGTACTTGTTTATGAAAGTTATTGATACTATACTTAACACTAAAAACCGATGACGTAAACTTATCTATCTGTGAGATTCAAGAATGAAGTGTCTAGGCAAGGCTTTGATATGCAGCCAATACTCCAACATATCTGACTTCACTTTTGAACGGGGGATGGTGTGGTGTAACCGATGATAGAGTTAGGGATATGCCCTATGTGTAATTATGTAATTTATTACATATATCCAACTCGTTGACCAATCTTATTCACAATAAAGGTGTTTCTTTCTGTTATATACTTGATATAATATGGTTATATTAATTAATTAATTTAATTAAAAGTATATTTAATTGAAAATTCATAAATGGTATATTTTGTGATAGTAGTTATAAAGTGTTGTGGCCGTGAGCAATTTATCACAATAAAACAAATATACCATTTTAAATGTTCCTAGCCATGATGCATCGAGACTGGATATCAATGTATCCGTTGAGACTAGAGTATGTAACGCTCTCCAAATGTTGGGCAGTGTATTACTCATGACTGCTGGAGGCATCTAGGGGTTACGTACTTATAGTTATTGAATAACCATGGAATGATTCACTCGATAGTTTTCTGTTGGTTAATATAACTAAGGTCAAACAGGAAATATCGATGTGACTTATTTACACAGTTCCCTCGACTTGAGAATACTGTGGATCTTCAATATGAAAGCTCCGCTTTGATTATAGTCAAATCATGGTATGACGTTCCATCAAGTGACCATAGCTGGGTCTAGTGGAAGTATTGGAAGTGAAACACTATTCAAGAGAGGATTCGTCTCCTCAGTTATATGGGGTTAGTATCATGGTCAACTCAAGTCAATTCAAAGTTAAAGTCTCTGGCCAGAGCATTTCAGTTAATAATAATTGTTATTATTGAACCAAGGACGTTGTGTTTGGACTATAAAGAATGAGCATGATATTGGAATTTTGATCATTACCAAATTTCAAAGTCTTAATGTGTTATAGTTTAGACGAAGAGAATTGGTGTAAATAATTATCATTATCAGGTACCGCTTATAATAATTAAAATTTGATTTTATCGAAAAGACCTGTAAGCGATGAATTCAGCCAAACCGTCATACCACTTGCTAAGTGACGTGTGAACATTAATATTTGAATTGTTCGATATTAATCACTGACTGAATTCACACCTCTGAGTCGCACAACCGCATTTGTGATTTCTCAGAAAACCACACAATTTAATTAGTTTGTAAACTGTTGCAAACTGTTTAAATTAATTGATATTTATGAAATATCAATTATTGTTAATTTATTTGATGTTTTGAATGTTGTTGATAATTATTTTAATGCATATATAAAACTTATATTTGCATATATAAGTATGCGATATCGGCATAATTTTAAACATGTTTTAAACAATAAAATAATTACATAAAAGTTGTTTTCTTTTATTTGGAAAAGTTGCTTATTTGGAATGTGCTTGGATCAACCATATAATGGTAAGAGGAGGAAACCAATTAATGTGATTAATTGAAATTTTAAAAAAAGAAATAAACGAGAAAGTTTTAATAGGAGAATAGGAAAATGTTCCTTTAATTCTATTAAATCAAAACCTCCTCATTTTTGGAAGTACAGAGAACAGAACATGAATTTTTTTGTTCTCTTTTCTTCCTCTTCTCTATCATTCATTCATGGTTGAAACTTTATCCAAATAAAACATCAAAAACAAATTCAAATCAACATCAAACTAAATTAAAAAGGTGGTTCATTCTTCTCTTGCAAAGTGGAATGGTGATTTGTTTGAAATCGAAGGAGAAGCCACAAATCAAAGTGTGATGAAGGGCAAGGTTTATCGGATCTAGAGAGTGTTCAATCAGATCTTGTTATTGTTCTATCATTCAATGCATTTCTACATATGCTTCATCCTAAGGTAATTATATGTGTGTATGATTCTATTTGCATATCTTATAATTTGCTCTTATCCCCTTAATCTCTATCTTTCCTTTCTGTTCATACTTGTGAATTTGAATCTTGATTTTAATATCTCCATTCCCTTGCTTGAATCAATTGTTCTATCATGTTAAAACATAGAATGTTTTCTTTTATTCAATGCTATTTTGTTATGAATTATAACGTCTCATTTTCTGTCTCATGTATGATTGTTTAATTAACTAATTTAACCTAGATCTAGATCTTCTTAATTTTATTTTCTGCACTCTATGTGATTGTTTACAAAGTTTGTTTAATCTAGATCTAGATATTCTTATCTCAAATCTATATATGTCTACGTCGTTTGATTTTGTTGTTTTAAAAAAAACAGAACATAATTGAACTTTGGATTTTTTATTATTCATAATTCAATTTTTCATATCAAAAGATTTACAATTGAATATTTAGACATGGCTTGCTATGTAATTAAAATTTGGTAATAATCACATTAATTAATCTTTGTCGTCCAATTAATATGATGCTTTAATTGTCATGTTTCAAATCATTCTAAGATAAACTCTTTCTTTTCAAAAATTAAGGAAACATTAAATCAATGATATATTCCATGATTTGCAATTCCATCTAATTAAAAATTATATCTTTGCTTAAAAATAAAGGAATCTTTTCACAACTGTTTACCATTTCTTTAATCTTAATATTCTTTGATTTACTGCTTGTAATTGTAATGAAATCAAATATTAAATCAATGATATATTCCATGATTTGCAATTCCATTTAATTAAAAATTATATCTCTGCTTAAAAGGGAAGCAAATCATTTTCATTAATCTTAATATTTTTTAATTTACTGCTTGTAATTGAAATGAAATCTATTTTATTTGAACTGTTATGCTAAATATTAATTGTATATGTGTGTGTATATATTTACAGTATATATATATGTATGTATGTATGTATGTATGTATGTATGTATTTATATATTAATAAATAAATAAAATTGTTCATGTTTAGGACGACAAAGACATATATAGGTGGAAAATGTGTCCATTGTGTTGTAAATTCCAACATCTATGCAATGTTTACATTAGTTTTGTACATTTTTATATGTTGCACTTACACTATACACGTGGGCGCATGTGATGTGCTCAGAATCATTTGCAATTAATTAAATCAAATTGGGCTAATGCATTCCTAATAAAACATTCATTTGAAATGTTAACATGTTTATTTAACATATTATCAATCTAAACAGAGACGAAAATGAGAGGTTTCTCTCTCTTCAGTTAATGTTGTTTACTCCCTTAATTAATTGCATAACTATTAGCATATTTATTTTAATAAGTAACTGCATATAGGTGTATTTGATACACTCATTCATTTAAATTTATATAATATTCAAACCCTTTTGATATTATATTTTTCACCAAATTAAATAAAATATTGATTTTATTTCAAAGAAGATTTAGTTAAGATCTAAGTGTATTTAGACTTCATTGACCTATTAAAGATTCAAAATGGTAAAATTTTTAAAATTCACCCATTTCTTCCGTTGTGGGCTGGTCCAGTTCCAACAATAGTACTAAAGCCAAATAGCATATGCGGTCTAAATTAGTCATGTTATGGCTAACTAATTAAGCATGTGCACTTAGTACGGTGTCTAGAAAAGTGATATCTAGGATTGGAATTGGGTAATCAAGTACCCTGTCCTACTTGGTTACCTGCCTGGCTTGAAAGGTGATGTGAGCCCAACTGTTGCCCCTAATAGAAAAAGGCCCAATTTGAATTGGTCCTTGGGCTAATTTTCAAAACAGTTTTGAAAATTAAGACTGTATTTTAAATTTAAAAGTTAAATTTAAATAAAACATGTTTATTATAAAAGGTTGTAATATAACATAAATTTTCAAAATGTTTGAAAAGGTAATGAAAATTTTAAAATGTTTGAAAGTATTTAAATATTAATTTCAAATTTTAAAATTTATTATAAGATTAATAAAATAAATTAATTAAATGAGTTAATTAATTAATATTTATATGCATGTATTATATATGTTGATATATGTTATGTTATTTAAAAATGTTTAAGATAAAATAAGTATACATGTATGTATGTAAGATAAATTTTGAAATTGATATAATTTAATTAAAATTGTTTAATTAAATAGATTAATTAAATGTTAATTAATTAAATAAAATACACATATATAAGATATATTTGTTATAACATAAAGGTTATAGTATACACTATAAATGTTATAATAGATATGTCCAATATAAAAGTTGTATTGGAATACTAATATAAAATTAATTAAAAAGTTAATTAATTAAAATTAATTAAATAAGGTTTAATTAATGAAATATTATACATAAGACTATCATATAAGTAATATGAAAGTTATATAACAAAAAAACTTATATGATATGAATGTATAAACTAAAGTGGAACTTTAAAGAAGCCCAAATAGACTTAAGGAAATAAATACATACGTAAATGTACGTATACCATGATTTCTGATGTGTTTGACACTTGAATCACAAGGGTATTTCATAAGAAATACATTATTCCATAAGTCGATATCACTCAATATAATATATTGAAGATTATGAATCTTTAATATAATGTTGTCCTCTACCACATATATATTAATAAATTACTTGCATACTCCCAAGTTGTTGAGCAAACTCAAGCTAGTGATGTAATGTGTAGTATTATTAATATATTAAATAGACGAGATAAGATAACTATATGTATTTGTTAAGCAAACTCAAAGTACATATACTATACTTAGGCCATCACGATATGGTACGTATGAGTGAATAATCTCTTTCGATTTGTTGAGCAAACTCAAGGTCGAAATGAGATTAGGACAAGGAAAACGAGTCAGGAGTTGTATGTGATACAACCGATAAGGAGTTATCCATCGTTTGTGGGACTGCGATTTGTTAAGCAAACTCAAGGTTAGAATATCAAGGCAGACGAGTCCTAACACCCACTACTGAAGTCGAAGACTTCTATATTTCATCTTAGGGTTTGGAGAAACATAAAAGACCAGTGGGGGCCTTATTAGAAAAATGAAATGGTAACATTTAACATTTCTAATATTGTAAGAACATATGCTAAATAATGTTATAATTATCTACAATGATAAATTTATGCACTTAATATGATTGATAAAATGTTTGTCAATTAACATATACATACGAACTGAATTGAAAGTTGACAAATGGAAATATAATACCCACTGTTAAAATCCTATTGCATGTTAACATTTCAACACCCATGCAAGTGCCTGATTTTACAACTACTGAATACATTCGTGGTTTGGTCACTTACGCATTTATTTGGTCAAGACCATATATTGCATTCTATAAGTTTCGAACTCTAAAAGCAACACAAGACTAATATTTGATCCATATACAATTGCATATAAATGTTATGTGGTGAACGGTCAAAGTTTGTAATGGACAATATTTCGATGAAATTTGTTCATCCAAAAAACCAAATAAACCTTAGTGTGAGATCGAGTATTCAATCTGATTGATTACAAAAGGGATCATATTGTGCTAATAGACCAAAAATTACGAGACAGATCTAAGAACTCGATCGTTGAAATGTCATTTTGATCAGTTTACGTAAAGTGCAACATATTTGATGTTTTTAAATGTTAAGGATAATCGAATGCGCTTTTGTAAAGAGTTTGTTATGATATTGTAGTATGGTTTTCTTTTGAATAGTTTGACCATTTGAAATGAAAACGAATGTATAAGAATAGATGTAATTTAAAGTACAATTGGGATAAGAGAATGAATAGCCACTTCTGCTTCGTAGAGAAACATTTGAAATGGGAATTGTAATAATAATTGATACTTAATATTGGAATAAGAAATATAATTTCTATTCCGAAATGTATTTTCATATAGAAAATTGTTTTCTATGAGATTTATTTCTTTGAGCTCAAGATATTTGATCAACGAACTCTCCACTGTAAATGGTTGCAGTGTATGAAATAAACTAATTATATTAAGTGAATGACAGACCTCTGAATTTAGTACACTATTATAGTAATGGTGGAAATAGTGGGAGCATGCCATACAACACTTATTAATTGCATCATAGTACAAAAATTGTTTTCGTAAAACATACCATACATTATTTATGAAATAATGATTATTTTTCGGTATGGACTGGAAAAAAATAGACATAGCTATATTTCAATACGAATATTATGAATATTCTTTGTAAAATAAAACTATAATGTGGTAGTTTTTTTTAACAAAAGTGAAGCATCGGAAAATACAGAAGTATCTAATATTTACAGTTGTTTTGGAATTATAGACTAAACCGTAGTTTTGAATTTATTGTACGATTTTAAATCATATGATACTTATTAATTATATCGAAAACAATAAAGGGCTATGCACCCATTTATTGGGAGTATCATAAGAGTTGATGAACTCTTCGGATTGATACATATAAATGTATGCAATCATAATTCTATAAATACCAAAACGGTTCCACGTACTTCGTCATATTCACCGATGAGTTATCGCCGACATGGACACGTGTATTTGATACACATGCAGCATGTCTATGGTAAACTTATAGGATATAAAACAGAAGTAAATAAAATAACATGCGATAGAAATGATTTGATTTGATCGAATGAGTGAGTATATTGGAAAATGTTTCGAGCGTACCTAAAATGAATAAAGATTCAATCTCAAAATTACTCCTCCATGTGATACATAATGATGTATCGATATGGAATAATCGAACTTTGTTGGACAATGTACGACCAATTATGAGTGAAGTTGAGTTAGTTTCTTTCTATAAGGTAATGTACTTAAGGGTAGTACACAAGGTCGATATTATTTCATATGATATCCTAGGCCAAGGAGTTGGCAGGTTGTACGAGTCGAAAGATTGTACGTAATAATTGTCCATGAGGGATCTTGTATGAATCTTCCCAAAACGATTTTTAAAAGACTGTTATTGGATGACATGTTTATGTTTCAAACATAATTTTTGTAAACTAAAACCAAATCAGTTTTATAAATAAAGAAATTCATAAAAAAATTATGAATACATATTCTATTGCACCGAGAAACAATTGTTCTTTCAAGATATATCAACTTCATTGTGAAGAAATTTCTTTTAGGAATTATTGGTAGTAAAACGGAATTGGATACGATCCATAGATAGAACTGATTATATGATATGAAATGAAATTAACTAACCTAAACGAGCATATAGCATTAGAATGTCAAATAAGTATTCTCGCACATCGAAGAGAAACTATGGATATTGTTGTTTAATCTAGATCTAGATATTCTTATCTCAAATCTATATATGCTTATGTCATTTGATTTTGTTGTTTAAAAAAACAGAACATAATTGAACTTTGGATTTTTTGTTATTTTCAGTTTTTCATATCAAAAGGTTTACACTTGATAGACATGGGTTGCTATGTAATTAAAATTTGGTAATAATCGCATTACTTAATCTTTGTCATCCAATTAATATGATGTTTTAATTGTCATGTTTCAAATCATTCTAAGATAAACTCTTTTATTTAAAAGATACATGGAAAAGGAATCTTTTCACAACTGTTTACCATTTCATTAATCTTAATATTCTTTGATTTACCGCTTGTAATTGAAATTAAATCAAATATTTAATCAATGATATATTCCATGATTTGCAATTCCATTTAATTAAAAATTATATCTCTGCTTAACAGGAAAGAATCTTTTCACAACTGTTTCAAATCATTTTCATTAATCTTAATATTTTTTAATTTACTACTTGTAATTGAAATGAAATCTATTTTATTTGAACTGTTATGCTAAATATTAATTGTATATATATGTGTGTGTATATATATTTACAGTATATATACGTATGTATGTATTTATATATTAATAAATAAATAAAATTGTTCATGTTTAGGATGACAAAGGCATATATAGATGGAAAAAAATGTTCATTGTGGTGTAAATCCCATGACCTATGCAATGTTTACATTAGTTTTGTACACTTTTATATGTTGCACTTACCTATACACGTGGGCGCATGTTTTGTGCTCAGAATCATTTGCAATTAATTAAATCAAATTGGATTAGTGCATTCCTAATAAAACATTCATTTGAAATGTTAACATGTTTATTTAACATATTATCAATCTAATCCGAGACAAAAATGAGAGGTCTCTCTCTCTTCAATTAATGTTGTTTACTCCCTTAATTAATTGCATAACTATTAGCATATTTATTTTAATAAGTAACCGCATATAGGTGTATTTGATACACTCATTCATTTAAATTTATATAATATTCAAACCCTTTTGATATTTGTTTTCACCAAATTAAATAAAATATTGACTTTATTTAAATGAATATTTAGTTAAGATCTAAGTGTATTTAGACTTCATAGGCCCATTAAAGATCCAAAATGGTATAATTTTTGAAATTCACCCATTTCTTCATCTGCGGGCTGGTCCAGTTCGAACAACGGACGCCTTTTCGATCCCCTAATGTCGACACTAATACATCCATGGTATTCACATGCCGAGCACCCAAGTGCCGGAAAGACATAACGTTAGGGTAAATTAAAATAAGAAAAGGAAAAGAACAAGAAATAAGGGAACACAATATCAGAATCTCACCATGGACGATGACATATAATATCAAAATTATACTTTTACAAAGGAAAACCGTATAGATACAATAATAAGAGTAAACTAAAATATCCTCAGCTTGGACAGTTATAACAACATGTCCTCACAATTGCTGATATAAAAATAAACAAAGCAATGCAGCGGAAATAAAATCTACAGTAGGTAATCATCCAGCTCCTCTACTAGAGCTTCAATGAATCATCAACAATATATGGAAATATACACAGGTCGACCCAAGCATTATAAGAAGAATAACACGAGGATCAGTCTGGTAAACCAGCGTGAGAAAACTCAAGTAATTTGAATTACTATATTTGTAAAACCCTTTAAAGAATAGAGGTATCTCGTAAGACCACACCGCGAATAAACATGGACGGATTTTCACCTTACGATAACCAATCCATTTTATAGAAAAATTTAGTGATATTATAATATGTCTGGGGTGTTCAATTTAAATATAAATCATAGCTGAAATGGTTACATTGATTACATTTGATAGCATATTTAGGTACACAAACAAAAACCGCTAAGGGACATTCGTATAGATTTTTCCGTTGGAGGGTCCTCGGTACCTCGAGGCAAGTCTCCTGGCAAGGGTTAGAAAGTACCTTTCGAGCGCCGTATAGCTCTAGGTAAAATATACCAAATAAAGAAGTCATAGCTGATTCACGTAGAGAACGTGTCCCGAATACAATCAACTCCCACTAGGAAAATTGATGAGCATACTCTAGATAATAGAGGTTATCAATACCCTCTAAGGTTAGCTAAACCCCATTGACTATGGGCCTACTCAGTTTTTAGCCATTTTCGATGTCGAGGTCATGTTTGGCACCTTCACACGAGTTTTCAACAAAACTCAATCATATAATGAATCCCACATGGATTCCATCATCTCAACAGATTTCGAAACCACACATGGATTCCATCATTCCACTTTCAAAAGATAGAATTCGTATCTCAGCCTTGAAGTGGTTTTCAATAAGTGGAACACTTACCGATCCCGGTCTCTCCAAGACAGAGTCGATGAATTTGGTCTTATTCAACATTAGTGAGAATGATCGCATAAGGGAACTAAGTACCTAATACTTTCTCATAAGCAAGTAAACATACCTACACTATCATTTCATGCAAGGCATGGTCGAGTCACATAAATGACTTTTAATCCCTTTTTAATTAATTTATCTTTTATTAATTAAAACCATTCTTATTAGAAAAATATCTTTTTATCTAATAAAACTTCTTTTATAAATAAATACTTCAGTAATTAATACTCCTTTATTAATTCAAACTTTCTTATATACTTGTATAAATATATTGGATTTCTCTTTCTAAAAGATATATACTTGTCTTTTACTATTCATTTATTCTTTTAATACTTCGAAAGTTTTCAAATACTTATTCCAATGGTATAAGTGTATTCACAAATCTTTTAACAAGTTTTGCTTACTTGAAATATAATCAAAGAGATTAAAATAATTACTACCAAAACATTGTTATAATAAATTCCTTTTCTTTTATAAATTAAACATATAACATTTCCTATCTCTTTATAAAAGATTTCAATACTTGTTATTATCTTTAGAATTCCGTTGTTAAAGATTTATAACATTTCTTTCAAAATATAATTCAAGGGTTTAAAAACAAATGTTGTCAAAACGTTGTTTACTCCAAACCAAAAACCATTCCATTTAATCATTTTCTTTAAAACTCTTCTTTTAAAGGTTCAATTATATTTAAAGGTTAAAGAAAAGTGTTGTTAAAAAAATTGTCACAACAAACCCAAACATTTCAGACTTCAAAAACATTCATCTTTAAAACTCCCTTCTTAAAGATTTATTTATATTTACGGGTTAAAGACAAGTGCTGCTCAAAACACTTGTCATAACAAACCCAAACATTTCACACTTTGAAATCAATCCTCTTTATAACTCCCTTCTTAAAGATTTATATATATTTATGGGTTAAAGACAAGTGTTGCTCAAAACATTTGTCATAACAAACCTAAAATCATTTACTTGTATTTTTTTCAAATAAATCTCCATTAGTAAATATCTAATTATATTTCCAAGTATAATTAATAACAAGGTTAAAAACAAGTGTTACTAAAAACACTGTTTGCAACAACCCAAAACTATTTACTTATCCATTAATAACTTTAAACATTTATTTAAAGATCAAAACATATCCACACTTATTAGTTAAGGCAATACACTTTTAAGTAATTCCTCAAAACCGTTTATTTTAACTTAAGTGTTAAATACAAACTCCCTTTATTATATTTATTAATTTTTAAAACTTATATATATAGAAATATCTTTAAAATACTTATTAATATGTTAAAATGATTTCTAAAACTACTTAAAATATATGATAATTATTTATATAGAACATTATGTAAAAATAAGGAATTTTGAAATAAATAGAAAAACAAAAACAAACAAGTTTTATTTTTAAAAGCCACTTAGTTTAGAAATTCATAATTAATTGTTAAAAATTATTTAAACTTAAAACCAATTTTAAAACGGTCTTTAATAAGTTAGAAAACAACCCTAAAAAGATTAGATAAAAATATAAAATTTAAATATCGTTTTAAAACAATTTATAGTTTCAAACAGAAAATATAGCATTTCTGCAAATGCTACCAAATAATTCGCAACAGCTCATAAGTGTTTCAGAAGAAAAGACAGCACTACAGAAGTGCTACCAAAAGTCCTGGGTTGTCGTTTAAGGTGAATTTGCTACAACTTTGCGCCTAGATTTCGACGTCTTAACAAACGAATTTAATCCATTCATTTTACATTAGTTAGTATTCTTTGAGTACTTGAAAAGCATGAAGAAAAATCCCAAAGAATAACTTCCAGTTATTTTAGAGACTTTCTAAAAACAGGGTATTTTACCGAAGTGTAGTTATAGCGACTATTTCGCTATAACATTTTGCATTTCGTTAAACTAGCTATCAAATGAATTAGGCTTCAAAAATTTTCCAATAAGAATAATATATTTTTACTCCTTAAATATATACAGAAACCTCCAAAGAAGTTTGTAGAAAAATATCGTTGTTTCGCTAAATAAAAAGAATCGTTATAGCGACCTTTTTACTTCAATATTTTGTTACTTTGATTTACTTTTTTTATAAATTTCCAAAACATATTCTTTGCTTTTCTAAACACTTATAGAAGTGCAAATAATAACCAAATAAGTTATTATTAAGATATGTCATTAAATTTCTATTTTTATAAGTTATAGTTCTAAGGATTCAAAGTGCGCTTATTGCGACTATCGCTATACGGACAACCCCATATTCAATTCAATATCTTGTGTCATTCTCTTTTATACACATATATGATTCCCAATTCAAACTATATCACTATTAAACATGTATTAACCTATATACAAGTTAACATATCCATTTTAAGCATTTGAATGCACTTATTTTAAACTATACTTCTCAATGGTTTAGAGGCAAATCTTTAGCAATTTTATATACTTGAATAAGCATATAATCAAGGGTTCTAACTTTAAGTAGTTAATGTCTACTATTATTATAATAGCAAGCAATTCAACAAGCAACTTTAACTAGCAATTAGCAAGTTTATTAACTTCGAACTAAGTGAGATTAACTCACTTTTCTCAACAAAATCTCTTCCTTCCAACATTCAAACAAACAACCACTCCTCCACTCTCTTTCACTTGCCGACATATTCACCGATGAGTTATCGCCGACATGGACACGTGTATTTGATACACATGCAGCATGTCTATGGTAAACTTATAGGATATAAAACAGAAGTAAATAAAATAACATGCGATAGAAATGATTTGATTTGATCGAATGAGTGAGTATATTGGAAAATGTTTCGAGCGTACCTAAAATGAATAAAGATTCAATCTCAAAATTACTCCTCCATGTGATACATAATGATGTATCGATATGGAATAATCGAACTTTGTTGGACAATGTACGACCAATTATGAGTGAAGTTGAGTTAGTTTCTTTCTATAAGGTAATGTACTTAAGGGTAGTACACAAGGTCGATATTATTTCATATGATATCCTAGGCCAAGGAGTTGGCAGGTTGTGCGAGTCGAAAGATTGTACGTAATAATTGTCCATGAGGGATCTTGTATGAATCTTCCCAAAACGATTTTTAAAAGACTGTTATTGGATGACATGTTTATGTTTCAAACATAATTTTTGTAAACTAAAACCAAATCAGTTTTATAAATAAAGAAATTCATAAAAAAATTATGAATACATATTCTATTGCACCGAGAAACAATTGTTCTTTCAAGATATATCAACTTCATTGTGAAGAAATTTCTTTTAGGAATTATTGGTAGTAAAACGGAATTGGATACGATCCATAGATAGAACTGATTATATGATATGAAATGAAATTAACTAACCTAAACGAGCATATAGCATTAGAATGTCAAATAAGTATTCTCGCACATCGAAGAGAAACTATGGATATTGTTGTTTAATCTAGATCTAGATATTCTTATCTCAAATCTATATATGCTTATGTCATTTGATTTTGTTGTTTAAAAAAACAGAACATAATTGAACTTTGGATTTTTTGTTATTTTCAGCTTTTCATATCAAAAGGTTTACACTTGATAGACATGGGTTGCTATGTAATTAAAATTTGGTAATAATCGCATTACTTAATCTTTGTCATCCAATTAATATGATGTTTTAATTGTCATGTTTCAAATCATTCTAAGATAAACTCTTTTATTTAAAAGATACATGGAAAAGGAATCTTTTCACAACTGTTTACCATTTCATTAATCTTAATATTCTTTGATTTACCGCTTGTAATTGAAATTAAATCAAATATTTAATCAATGATATATTCCATGATTTGCAATTCCATTTAATTAAAAATTATATCTCTGCTTAACAGGAAAGAATCTTTTCACAACTGTTTCAAATCATTTTCATTAATCTTAATATTTTTTAATTTACTACTTGTAATTGAAATGAAATCTATTTTATTTGAACTGTTATGCTAAATATTAATTGTATATATATGTGTGTGTGTATATATTTACAGTATATATACGTATGTATGTATTTATATATTAATAAATAAATAAAATTGTTCATGTTTAGGATGACAAAGGCATATATAGATGGAAAAAAATGTTCATTGTGGTGTAAATCCCATGACCTATGCAATGTTTACATTAGTTTTGTACACTTTTATATGTTGCACTTACCTATACACGTGGGCGCATGTTTTGTGCTCAGAATCATTTGCAATTAATTAAATCAAATTGGATTAGTGCATTCCTAATAAAACATTCATTTGAAATGTTAACATGTTTATTTAACATATTATCAATCTAATCCGAGACAAAAATGAGAGGTCTCTCTCTCTTCAATTAATGTTGTTTACTCCCTTAATTAATTGCATAACTATTAGCATATTTATTTTAATAAGTAACCGCATATAGGTGTATTTGATACACTCATTCATTTAAATTTATATAATATTCAAACCCTTTTGATATTTGTTTTCACCAAATTAAATAAAATATTGACTTTATTTAAATGAATATTTAGTTAAGATCTAAGTGTATTTAGACTTCATAGGCCCATTAAAGATCCAAAATGGTATAATTTTTGAAATTCACCCATTTCTTCATCTGCGGGCTGGTCCAGTTCGAACAACGGACGCCTTTTCGATCCCCTAATGTCGACACTAATACATCCATGGTATTCACATGCCGAGCACCCAAGTGCCGGAAAGACATAACGTTAGGGTAAATTAAAATAAGAAAAGGAAAAGAACAAGAAATAAGGGAACACAATATCAGAATCTCACCATGGACGATGACATATAATATCAAAATTATACTTTTACAAAGGAAAACCGTATAGATACAATAATAAGAGTAAACTAAAATATCCTCAGCTTGGACAGTTATAACAACATGTCCTCACAATTGCTGATATAAAAATAAACAAAGCAATGCAGCGGAAATAAAATCTACAGTAGGTAATCATCCAGCTCCTCTACTAGAGCTTCAATGAATCATCAACAATATATGGAAATATACACAGGTCGACCCAAGCATTATAAGAAGAATAACACGAGGATCAGTCTGGTAAACCAGCGTGAGAAAACTCAAGTAATTTGAATTACTATATTTGTAAAACCCTTTAAAGAATAGAGGTATCTCGTAAGACCACACCGCGAATAAACATGGACGGATTTTCACCTTACGATAACCAATCCATTTTATAGAAAAATTTAGTGATATTATAATATGTCTGGGGTGTTCAATTTAAATATAAATCATAGCTGAAATGGTTACATTGATTACATTTGATAGCATATTTAGGTACACAAACAAAAACCGCTAAGGGACATTCGTATAGATTTTTCCGTTGGAGGGTCCTCGGTACCTCGAGGCAAGTCTCCTGGCAAGGGTTAGAAAGTACCTTTCGAGCGCCGTATAGCTCTAGGTAAAATATACCAAATAAAGAAGTCATAGCTGATTCACGTAGAGAACGTGTCCCGAATACAATCAACTCCCACTAGGAAAATTGATGAGCATACTCTAGATAATAGAGGTTATCAATACCCTCTAAGGTTAGCTAAACCCCATTGACTATGGGCCTACTCAGTTTTTAGCCATTTTCGATGTTGAGGTCATGTTTGGCACCTTCACACGAGTTTTCAACAAAACTCAATCATATAATGAATCCCACATGGATTCCATCATCTCAACAGATTTCGAAACCACACATGGATTCCATCATTCCACTTTCAAAAGATAGAATTCGTATCTCAGCCTTGAAGTGGTTTTCAATAAGTGGAACACTTACCGATCCCGGTCTCTCCAAGACAGAGTCGATGAATTTGGTCTTATTCAACATTAGTGAGAATGATCGCATAAGGGAACTAAGTACCTAATACTTTCTCATAAGCAAGTAAACATACCTACACTATCATTTCATGCAAGGCATGGTCGAGTCACATAAATGACTTTTAATCCCTTTTTAATTAATTTATCTTTTATTAATTAAAACCATTCTTATTAGAAAAATATCTTTTTATCTAATAAAACTTCTTTTATAAATAAATACTTCAGTAATTAATACTCCTTTATTAATTCAAACTTTCTTATATACTTGTATAAATATATTGGATTTCTCTTTCTAAAAGATATATACTTGTCTTTTACTATTCATTTATTCTTTTAATACTTCGAAAGTTTTCAAATACTTATTCCAATGGTATAAGTGTATTCACAAATCTTTTAACAAGTTTTGCTTACTTGAAATATAATCAAAGAGATTAAAATAATTACTACCAAAACATTGTTATAATAAATTCCTTTTCTTTTATAAATTAAACATATAACATTTCCTATCTCTTTATAAAAGATTTCAATACTTGTTATTATCTTTAGAATTCCGTTGTTAAAGATTTATAACATTTCTTTCAAAATATAATTCAAGGGTTTAAAAACAAATGTTGTCAAAACGTTGTTTACTCCAAACCAAAAACCATTCCATTTAATCATTTTCTTTAAAACTCTTCTTTTAAAGGTTCAATTATATTTAAAGGTTAAAGAAAAGTGTTGTTAAAAAAATTGTCACAACAAACCCAAACATTTCAGACTTCAAAAACATTCATCTTTAAAACTCCCTTCTTAAAGATTTATTTATATTTACGGGTTAAAGACAAGTGCTGCTCAAAACACTTGTCATAACAAACCCAAACATTTCACACTTTGAAATCAATCCTCTTTATAACTCCCTTCTTAAAGATTTATATATATTTATGGGTTAAAGACAAGTGTTGCTCAAAACATTTGTCATAACAAACCTAAAATCATTTACTTGTATTTTTTTCAAATAAATCTCCATTAGTAAATATCTAATTATATTTCCAAGTATAATTAATAACAAGGTTAAAAACAAGTGTTACTAAAAACACTGTTTGCAACAACCCAAAACTATTTACTTATCCATTAATAACTTTAAACATTTATTTAAAGATCAAAACATATCCACACTTATTAGTTAAGGCAATACACTTTTAAGTAATTCCTCAAAACCGTTTATTTTAACTTAAGTGTTAAATACAAACTCCCTTTATTATATTTATTAATATTTAAAACTTATATATATAGAAATATCTTTAAAATACTTATTAATATGTTAAAATGATTTCTAAAACTACTTAAAATATATGATAATTATTTATATAGAACATTATGTAAAAATAAGGAATTTTGAAATAAATAGAAAAACAAAAACAAACAAGTTTTATTTTTAAAAGCCACTTAGTTTAGAAATTCATAATTAATTGTTAAAAATTATTTAAACTTAAAACCAATTTTAAAACGGTCTTTAATAAGTTAGAAAACAACCCTAAAAAGATTAGATAAAAATATAAAATTTAAATATCGTTTTAAAACAATTTATAGTTTCAAACAGAAAATATAGCATTTCTGCAAATGCTACCAAATAATTCGCAACAGCTCATAAGTGTTTCAGAAGAAAAGACAGCACTACAGAAGTGCTACCAAAAGTCCTGGGTTGTCGTTTAAGGTGAATTTGCTACAACTTTGCGCCTAGAATTCGACGTCTTAACAAACGAATTTAATCCATTCATTTTACATTAGTTAGTATTCTTTGAGTACTTGAAAAGCATGAAGAAAAATCCCAAAGAATAACTTCCAGTTATTTTAGAGACTTTCTAAAAACAGGGTATTTTACCGAAGTGTAGTTATAGCGACTATTTCGCTATAACATTTTGCATTTCGTTAAACTAGCTATCAAATGAATTAGGCTTCAAAAATTTTCCAATAAGAATAATATATTTTTACTCCTTAAATATATACAGAAACCTCCAAAGAAGTTTGTAGAAAAATATCGTTGTTTCGCTAAATAAAAAGAATCGTTATAGCGACCTTTTTACTTCAATATTTTGTTACTTTGATTTACTTTTTTTATAAATTTCCAAAACATATTCTTTGCTTTTCTAAACACTTATAGAAGTGCAAATAATAACCAAATAAGTTATTATTAAGATATGTCATTAAATTTCTATTTTTATAAGTTATAGTTCTAAGGATTCAAAGTGCGCTTATTGCGACTATCGCTATACGGACAACCCCATATTCAATTCAATATCTTGTGTCATTCTCTTTTATACACATATATGATTCCCAATTCAAACTATATCACTATTAAACATGTATTAACCTATATACAAGTTAACATATCCATTTTAAGCATTTGAATGCACTTATTTTAAACTATACTTCTCAATGGTTTAGAGGCAAATCTTTAGCAATTTTATATACTTGAATAAGCATATAATCAAGGGTTCTAACTTTAAGTAGTTAATGTCTACTATTATTATAATAGCAAGCAATTCAACAAGCAACTTTAACTAGCAATTAGCAAGTTTATTAACTTCGAACTAAGTGAGATTAACTCACTTTTCTCAACAAAATCTCTTCCTTCCAACATTCAAACAAACAACCACTCCTCCACTCACTTTCACTTGCTCCTATCTCACGACCAAGCCGTCCCCCTCCTCTCTTTTGCTCACGTCTATGCCTAGAGAGGCATTATTGTTCACGGCCTTAAGGGAGGATCTCCCAAAACTCCATCATTTCCTTATTTTTTGAACCTAATGCACGTTCTAGTGATGGTCTAAGACCTTTGTGAAAGTTTAGAAGGGAAAGAAGTTGATTTGCATAGACTTGTAGAAAGTTAGAGAGGAGAATACATGAAAGGAATGTAAAGTTTGGAACTTTTGGTTTGTGAATAAATGAGTGTGTATGCATGTGTATTTATAGTGTTAGCAAATAGATGGATAAGTGTGAATAAACCCCTCCTTAGCCATTAAGTTAAGAATGTTATACCATGTTCTTACACAAGCATGATTTTCATGTTTGGTGCCTTGATTTAAGGGTCCTTTTAGTCCTTATGTTTCCACTTACTTTTGCTAATTTATACTTTAGTTTAGTTAATCTTTAGCTTAGGAAAAGATGTGTTAATTCTTACCATATGTTTACACGATAACTATTCAAGTTGCAATATGTTTACACAATTTGTATTGAATAAAAATTTGATTTTTTAACAAAACGTTTTCAGGTCACATTTTCAGTATTTACTCAAAGTGTATATTTTTGTAAACACATTTCAAAAATAATTTTTCTAACATTAGTTATTAATTAAAAGGTGTTTAATAAGGTTATAAAATCATATTTAATCACATTAAATCTTGGATTTAAATATTTAAATAATTCATATATTTAAATACGAAGTGTTTGAAATTCTAGGTCGTTACATTCTCCCCCCTTATAATATTTCATCCTCGAAATTCCGACACAAGCAATCAAAGAAACAACCATGCATTAATACTAACCAGTATTATAATCAATAGCAACATAGCTTATTGTTTGCCTAGGTCAAAATCTTCTCATCGCATGAGGATGATAAATAATCTACTAAGTGTACCTTTTGCTCAATAGCCTCAAGTTAATACTTAGTCGATTATTCATATTACCTTAAACAATCCGAAGAGTCTTTTCTCGAACTTGCCATAAGCCAAACAACATAGTATGTAATTATAGTTAAGCTCATATGATGTATATATATCATCTCTACGCAATATTGATTTGACTACTAGCTTGATCACATAAATTTCACTTCCGAACTAGTATATCACACTTGACTTCTTTAGTGCGGTCTCTGATCTGGTTCATTGATTGACACCTCTGTTCTCCTTTCATAGTGATAAAGTATGATAGAAAACTTAGGGATCATATCAAGAATCCATATCAAGTGTTCGCCGTTAAGAATCTATTGAAATATCGTTGTTCCGATCGATGTATACCACCTTGAAATCATGTACTTGAATCCTAGATCAAGGAATGTCATGCGAATAAAATAATCCATGTACAACTTACGTACTTAATTCAATGGGTTACTTAACCACAGCAATTTCTTTATAATTCTCATTTATTTACACAAAATCATTTCTTATGTAATATTAAAATCATTTATGCAACATTTCTTAAAATAATACTTAAGTTTATAAACATTTCATGAAGACTTATCTTTATAAAATATTACTTAATTACATAATCATTCCCAAAAACCATAGCCTTATTAAATAATATTCATAAAATGTCAACTAATTTTTTTATAGACATTTTTATAGAAACTTAACTTTATTAAAAATATTTATTAAAACATAATTTTATTTTAAAACATTTCAAAACTTCTATTCATTATTTCTTTAATACTCAACTATACCCTATGAGTATATACAAAACATTCTTTTACATTTTTCTTCCAAAAATTTTGATGAAGACCAAAAATAAATTTAAATCTTGTAATTATGTCAACCATCTAAACTTCTTTATCCATCCGGTTAGGCAAGTAGCTAGGTAGAGTAGGACTCTGGTATCCAAACTCAAAACTAGAGTCTATTTTCCTTAGATAACCCTAAAGTAAAGACGTTTATTAGTTGGTCCAATAACATCGAGTGTTCTTAACAAAGATGCCAAATAACTTTTAAACTTGTTTTAATTTACTATCTTTTCAAATTAAGAGTTATAAAATTTTTACTTTTATATCTTCATAAAAATACTTAGCTTCAATTACATTAATTTGGAAGTTTCCAATTATCCAGAATTGTCGAATTTTTTTATTTTATTTCAATAATTGAAAACTAATAACATACCATAACAAGATGCACAACCAAATTACCTTAATGCAAAGGATACATGCAACCATATATATCTTTATTGAAAACTTAAGAATTTAAACTCCGGGTTTTATTTCAAGTTATTTGAAACAATAATATATACACATATCTTTTAGATATCAAATATTACCTTTCAGAATTAAACCAAAATCATTTTCAAAACCAATTTCCAAAATAATTTCTTTTAAAATCCATGGAAAATATTTATATAGATTGAGTAACAACAAAATGATACAAGGAACTGGGTTATACCAAATTGTATCATATATCCCCTTTTTATAAGAAGGGTAATACTTAAGAGAAGTGCTTTCCAATCGAACACATCTCCTGCCCAATTTTTAGTCACTTTCGGGCCACTCAAACTAGCTAACATAAAAATACTTTGTTTATCGAATTGATTTGTTGTTTCCGTGATTAATCTCGAAATCAAACAAACCTTAAAGCTCTTTTAATAACATTAGTCCTTTAGAATAGTTTCAAATCATACTATTATTATTTTCTCAAAAACCCTTAGAAACCATTTCCAAAAACAACATAATTTAAGTTCACAAATTCTTAATTCAAGTCCTTTATAATTCATATTTATACTAACCATATTTATATAAGCCAAATTTATATAAACCATATTTATATAAATCATATTTATATAAATCATATCTATATAAATCATGTAAGTCATATCTATATAAATTTACTTTCTTATATAAACCATTTCATAAGCATTTTTTTAATATCTTACCTTCTTTTGGATTATGCTAAGAACCTTTTATTAAAGTTAACCTTTTTAACCCAACATTATCATCGAATGCCTTATAGTCAGATTGTGAAACTTAATTCACAAGGAGTTCGTTTCAATGTTTCCATAAATTACTGCCACCTAACCCATGTTGTGAAAAAAGGCAAATTCAATAAACATTAGTCAATGCCCATAAACTGGCCGAGCACAACTAATCAAGCAATAAATTATATAATTTAATATTATCATTTCCTTACAAATAAATACATTAAAAATAACTATGTTAATTATTTCAAAAATTATTCTTTTATATAAAAAATAATCCAAGGTAAAATTATTTCATTTACCAATTTTGAAAGTAATACCATATCAGTTTGTTCTGTTTATTAGGAATCCCTGTTGATAACGCTGATCAGACGCATTGACCAGAATCCATAAGCACTCGGCAGACCAATCAACACAATACAAAATATTATTATAACACTAACAAATACGCTCTCATATTTATAATACACTCAAACTCATAATAAGACATTCTATTACCTTATCTCTTAATGAGTTATACCCAAAAAAAGCCAAGGTTCTCGCTTAACCTTCCGCTCTGATACCAAAATGTGACGTTTCTCCCTTTTGGAGGTGACTACAAATGGTATCTCATTCCTGATTTTACGGCCAGCCTCTTGACTGTCTCAACCAACCCGTAAAAGGACATGTAGGGGTAAGAGATAAAGCTTCGTCACACGTTCACCTACGTGAGAACCCCCTATAACGCGTGCGCTCGCACTCACCAGGAATGATGACATATAATATCAAATTGATACTTTTACAAAGGAAAACTGTATAGATACAATAATAAGAGTAACCTAACCTATCATCAGCCTAGACAGTTATAACAACCTATCCTCACAATCGCTGATATAAAAATAAACAAAGCAATGCAGCTGGAATACAATCTATGGTAGGTAATCATCTAGCTCCTCTCCTAGAGCTCCAATGAATCATCAACGATATCTGGAAATATATACGGACTGACCCGAGCATTATAAGAAGAATAACACCCGGATCAGTCTGGTAAACTAGCATGAGAAAACTCAAGTAATTTGAATTAATATATTTGTAAAACCATTTAAAGAATAAAGGTATCTCGTAAGACCACGCCGCAAATAAACACGGACGGATTTTCACCTTACGATAACCAAACCATTTTATAGGAAAATTTAGTGATATTATAATAATGTCTAGGGTGTTCAATTTAAATGTAAATCATAGCTGAAATGGTTACATTAGTAACATTTGACAACATATTTTGGTATACAAACAAAAACCGCTAAGGGACGTTCGTATAGATTTTTCCGTTGGAGGGTCCTCGGTACCTCGAGGCAAGTCTCCTGGTAAGGGTTAGAAAGTACCTTCTAAGTGCCGTATATCTCTAGATACCAAATAAGGAAGTCATAGTTAGTTCACGCAGAGAACGTGTCCCAAATACGATCAACTCCCGCTAACAAAATCGATGAGCATACTCTAGATAATAGAGTTGATCAATACCCTCTGAGGTTAGCTAAACCCCATCGGCTATGGGCCTACTTTGTTTTTAGCCATTTCCGATGTTGAGGTCACGTTCGGCAACTTCGCATGAGTTTTCAACAAAACTCAATCACATAATGAATCTCACATGGATTCCATCATCTCAACAGATTTCGTAACCACACATGGATTCCATCATTCCACTTCCAAAAGATAGAACCCGTATCTCAGCCTTGAAATGGTTTTCGATAAGTAGAACACTAACCGATGCTAGTCTCTTCAAGACCGAGTCGATGAATTTGGTCTTATTCAATAGTAATGAGAATGATTACATAAGGGAACTAAGTCCCGAAAACTTTCTCATAAGCAAGTTAACATATCTGCACTATCATTTCATGCAAGGCATGGTTAAGTCACATAAATGAATTTTAATCCCTTTTTAATTAATTTATCTTTTATTAATTAAAACCATTCTTATTAGAAAAACATCTTTTTATCTAATAAAACTTCTTTTATAAATCAACACTTCATTAATTAATACTCCTTTATTAATTGAAACTTCCTTATATACTTGTATAAATATATTGGATTTCTCTTTCTAAAAGATATATACTTGTATTTTACTATTCATTTATTCTTTTAATACCTCAAAAGTTTTTATGTACTTATTCCAATGGTATAAGTGTATTCACAAATTTTTTAACAAGTTTTACATACTTGAAATATAATCAAAGAGATTAAAACAATTACTACCAAAACATTATTATAATAAATTCCTTTTCTTTTATAAATTAAACATACAACATTTCCTATCTCTTTATAAAAGTTTTCAATACTTGTTATTATCTTTAAAATTCCATTGTTAAAGATTTATAATATTTCTTCCAAAATATAATTCAAGGGTTTAAAAACAAATGTTGCTAAAACATTGTTTACTACAAACCCAAAACCATTTCATTTAATCATTTTCTTTAAAACTCTCCTCTTAAAGGTTTAATTACATTTAAGGGTTAAAGACAAGTGTTGCTAAAAACAATTATCACAACAAACCTAAACATTTCATACTTTGAAAACATTCCTTTTTAAAACCTCCTTCTTAAAGATTTATTTATTTTTAAGGGTTAAAGACAAGTGTTGCTCAAAACATTTGTCATAACAAACCCAAAACCATTTACTTGTATTTTGTTTTCTACTAAATCTCCATTAGTAAATATCTAATTATATTCCCAAGTATAATTAGTATTAAGGGTTAAAAACAAATGTTGCTAAAAAGACTGTTTACAACAACCCAAAACTATTTACTTATCCGTTAATAACTTTAAACATTTATTTAAAGATCAAAGAATATCCACAATTATTAATTAAGGCAATACGGTTTTAAGTAATTCCTTAAAACCGTTTATTTTAACTTAAGTGTTAAAATACAAACTCCCTTTATTATATTTATAAAATACTTAATATTTATAACTTATATATATATATATATCTTTAGAATACTTATTAATATGTTAAAATACTTTTTAGCACTGCTTAAAATATATGATAATTATTTATAGAATATTATGTAAAAATAAGGAATTTCGAAATAAATAGAAGAACAAAAATAAACAATTTTTATATTTAAAAGCCACTTAGTTCATAAATTCATAATTAATTGTTGAAAATACATTTAAAGTTGAACCAATTTTAAAACAGCCTTTAATAAGTTAGAAAACAACCCTAAAAAGATTAGAGAAAATATAAAATTTAAATATCGTTTTAAAATAATTTATAGTTTCAAACAGCAAATATAGCATTTCTGCAAATGCTACAAAATAATTCGCAACAATTCAAAAGTGTTTCAGAATCAAAGACAGCACTACAGAAGTGCTACCAAAAGTCCTGGGTTGTCGTTTAAGGTGAATTTGCTACAACTTTGCGCCTTAATTTTGACGTCTTAACAAATGATTTTTAATCCATTCATTGTACATTAGTTAGTATTCTTTGTGTGAAAACCATGAAGAAAAATCCTAAGGTATAATTTTTAATTATTTTAGAGAATTTCCCAAAAATAGGGTATTTTACCGAACTTCACTTATAGCGACTATTTCGCTATAACCTTTTGCATTTCGTTCAACTAGCTATCAAATGAAGTAGGCTTCAAAAAATTCTCCAATAAGAATAATGTATTATTTAATCATTAAATATAAAAAGAAACCTTCAAAGAAGTTTGCAGAAAAATATCGTTATTTTGCTAAATAAAAAGAATCGTTATAGTGACCTTTTTACTTCAATATTTTGTCACTTTAATTTACTTCTTCTATAACTTTTCAAAAATATTCTTTGTTTTCTAAACACTTATAGAAGTGTAAATAATAACCAAATAAGTTATTATATAGACATGTCATTAAATTTCCATTTTTATAAGTTATAGTTCAAGGGATTCAAAGTGCGCTTATAGAGATTATAGCTATACGGACAATTCCGTATTCAATTCAATATCTTGTGTAGTTCTCTTTTATACACATATATGACCCCAAATTCAAACCACATCACTATTAAACATGTATTAGCCTATATACAAGTTGACATATCCATTTTAAGCATTCGAATGCACTTATTTTAAACTATACTTCTCAATGGTTTAAAGGCAAATACTTTAGCAATTTTATATACTTTAATAAGCATATATTCAAGGGTTTTAACTTTAAGTAGTTAATATCTATTATTATTATAATAACAAGCAATTCAATAAGCAACTTTAACTAGCAATTAGCAAGTTTATTAACTTCGAACGGAGTGAGATTAACTCACTTTTCTCAAATCAAATCTCTTTCTACCAATATTCAAACAAACAACTACTCCTCCACTCACTTCCACTTGCTCCTATCTCACGGCCAAGCCTTCCTCCTCTTCTCTTTTGCTCACGCTTATGCCTAGAGAGGCATTATTGCTCACGGTCTTAAGGGAGGATCTCCCAAAACTCCATCATTTCCTCACTTTTAGAAGCTAAAGCATGTTCTAACGATGGTCTAAGACCTTTGTGAAAGTTTGGAAGGGAAAGAAGTTGATTTGCATAGACTTGTAGAAAGTTAAAGAGGAGAATACATGAAAAGAATGTAAAGTTTGGAACTTTGGTTTGTGAATAAATGAACGTGTATGCATGTGTATTTATAGTGTTAGAAAATGGATGGATAAGTGTGAATAAATCCCTCCTTACCCATTAAGTTAAGCATGTTATACCATGCTCTTACACAAGCATGCTTTCCACGTTTGGTGCCTTGATTCAAGGCTCCTTTTAGCCTTTATGTTTCCACTTACTTTTGCTAATCTACACTTTAGTTTAGTTAATCTTTAGCTTAGGAAAAGATGTATTAATTTTTATCATATGTTTACACATGATAACTATTCAAGTTGCAATATGTTTACACAACTTGTATGGAATAAAAGTTAATTTTTCAACAAAACGTTTTCCGATCACATTTTCAGTATTTACTCAAAGTGTATGTTTTTGTATACACATTTCAAAAATAATTTTTCTAATAATTATTAATTAAAAAGTGTTTAATAGGGTTATAAAATCATATTTAATCACATTAAATCTTGGATTCAAATATTTAAATAATTTAGATATTTAAATATGAAGTGTTTGAAATTTCAGGTCGTTACAGATGGTATAAGTTGGAATGTTGGAAATGAGTTAAGTATACGAACCATGATTTATATAAGCGATCATTTTTAACTAGATAGTTATTTAGTCGACTATCGAACTTAACCTAATATTAACTTAGATTTTTAAAATTACATTTCTAAAGATAATATAAGTATGAGATAGTTTTGGGTTCGTTTTGATAATGTGTTAATAACATTCGTCTTTAACCCTTGTTGATTATATTTATGAATGTAAATAGATGTTTAAAAGAAGGGGAAACTTTGCAGCCCAATTAGTTTCTAGGACACATATCCATAGAAATTAATTTCAAGGCCAAAGTCAGCAGAATAATTACTTTTAAGGACAAAGTCAGCAGAATAATTACTTTCAAGGACATAATTTCATAGGTTTTTAGGCCTTAGAAACTAATTATTTTGCATTTTATCCTTAAAGTAATTATTTCAGTTGTGCGTCCTAGAAACTAATTGCACTAGATAAAGAGGCCCTTGTGGCTAATTTCCACTTAAAAGAATGTTTTAAAGATAAGCATAAGTGAAATAGATTTGGGTTTGTAGTGGCAATGTTTAAGTAACATTAGTCTTAAACATTTTTGAATGGATTGTGAAAATACTTAGACCTTTAAAATGGATATTTTGAAGGAAATTATAAATATGGAATCTTTTGGAAAAAGATAGAAAAATAAGGGTTTAAAGTAAGAAATCTTGTTAATAATTTATGAATATACTTATACCATTTGTGATTAGTATATAAATACCTTTTGAAGTATAGAAAGAGTACAAATGAATAGTATGGATTGATAAATGAAGTTCTATTAGATAAAAGAATTTTACTAATAAAAGAGGTTTTAATTAATAAAAGATTAATTAAACAAAAAAAATAGAAGTCGCTTATATGACTTAATCGTGCTTTACATGACTTGATCGTGTTTTGTGTGTTTACTCGTTTAAGAAAAATATTTAGTCGTGTACTTAGCAGAAAAAGTTTGGAAACATGATAAGTATACGAGACTTAATTTTCATATGTGATTGTTCTCGTTATTGTTTAATATAACCAAATTTTTTAACTTAGTTTTGAAGAGATTGGGATTGGTAAGTGTTTTACTTATCAAAAACCACTTCAAGGCTGAGATACGTGTTTTATCTCTTGAAAGTGGATCTATTCGAGATGCTGGAATCCATTTGTGGTTTCAATATTTTTTCAAGATGTGGGAATCTATTTGGGGATTTGTGTTCTGTTCGAGTGATGAAGACTCGTATGAGAGATGTCGAACATAACCTCGACATCGGAAATGACAAGATAGAGTAGGCTGCACAACCTGGGTTTAGATAACCCATGACATGGAATGTCAACTCCACATCTAGAGTATGCTTATTGATGTTGCGGGCGGGAGTTGATGGTACTTGGTTCTACATGTTCTTAAGTGGGCTAGTTGTGTTTTTCTTATGGTATATTTTACCTAGAGATATACGTCGCTTGGAAGGCAGCTTCTGATCATTATGCATAGAGTTCGAATCCGACTTTGTCAGAGATATATCCATGGAAAATCCATTATGTGAACGTACCGTATCGATTTTGATTGTACCCTCTAATATGCTATTGAATGTAATTAATATAATAATTTCGGCTATGTTATATGATGTTACATACCTTATCTCTTGATTTTATCCAAAAATAATATGCTTTAGGATTGATTTTCGCAAAGAAATCATTAATGACGGTTGAGGACAATTTTAGATTTGAAAATGGAATGATGGAATGTTTTCTCTATCCTGTAACTACCTTAATTCTCAAAATTAACACCTCAACCCAAAAGATGGGCCTTCGGGCCATACACAAAATCTGTCTAAACATAAAACAGTTATGCCGCTCAAAAGTCTAGGCCAAACTAATATTATGACCCATGAAAAGGAAGACTATCAAATGTTTCACTTGAAATGAGAATTAGGTCCAAATTTTAGTCCTATTGAAGTTATTGCTATTACAAATTTTATGGAGCCAAAATGTCTAAATGTTATTCTTAATTCAAAAAATGTCTAACTACTATATTACTTTAAGCTCATTTGGTTATGTAAACCATACATTAACTACATACTAATATGTAAAAGAGTGGGCGCCACATTCTCCTCTTTTAAGAATTTTGCCCTAGAATTCCAACACAAAACAAAACATAATCAAAGTAAACAAGCAACCAAGCATGAATAACATAAAAGCATAGCGATCAGTATGTTCTAACATCATATCATGCATAATATACTAGGAAGAAAATAAGATATCAGATGTGATAGCAAATGTGATAAATATAATCTTACCAAGTAAAGAGCTCTATATAACAGTTCTCATGCACTCAAATCTTCTTAAGCTCAAAATAGTCATATCTCTTAAATGGATGGAGCAAACTACCATAATGACTACCTTACAAAAAGGGAAACTATCAAATCTTTCATACGGTACAAGAATTAGGTCCAAATTCGAGACTTATCAAATTTTATTTCCACTAAAAGTTTTCTGGGATGAAAATGTCTACATGTTATTCTAAAGACAAAAATGTCAAACTGTTATGTTTCCAAAAGTTGTAGCTCATTTTGAGTTTATTTTTGTTTATAAACCATATTTTAACTATCTACCAATATGTATAAATGTGGGCCATCATAGAAGATATGGGTTTGCCTTTTGAGCTCGCATGTCTTGTATCGCATCGGTTTGTTCTTGCTTTATTTCTCCAAGAAGATATGTTTTTGCTTATCGGTTTGTGCTTGCTTTATTTCTGCAAAAAGGTATGTTTATGCTCATAAAATAAGCATTCATATGATATATGACCATAAGACAACGTTTATTTTATATTTATGTTTTTGATCATGTTTTTATCGATGTCGATCGCTTTCTATCGATGTGTATGTTTATTTTTCATGATTTATATTATTGGAAGGCTCCCTATGCAATGGAGACTTCGACAATTTTTTTCCAAAATTTTGATACTTAATATTTTGGGATTTCCTATTATTTTAATATGAATGAAAGATTTTAGTAAAATTATTTCAGGAATGATATATTATAAATGTATAATATGCCTTGTAATGTGTAGACGAATGTTGTTAAATGTTGCTGGTGAGGTAATTGCTTATGTTTTTGTGTTATGTATGCATGTATGCTTGTTTTGTGTTTTTCTATATCATTCGTGCAGGTGGGAATATGTATATGAGTGTATGCATTTGTGCGGGTATATATGTGTAAGTATATGCATGTTTGGATGTTTTTAGTGGGTTGGATGTAGTTATTATGGATTTATTAAGTAAAAATTGTAAGGACGTAAATTCTTAAGGTGGTTTTGTATCAACCCTTGGTAGAGAGGCAAGAATTTGGGATTTTTAAGGAAATATTTTTGTGAAGAGCGTAAATGGGAAAATTTTAATAATGGTTTCTTTATTTGAAAAATGCATTGGGAGGAGGAAAATTTACAATCATGACTTAAGGGAAATTTTACGAGTTTATAGCCATTTTTATTTTGAGAAAAATGATATGTATATATATTGTTGAATGAAATAAAATGAAGGAAAGAAATACACACACATATTAATAAATTGGTTTTTATAAAAGTAAAAGAAGAAATAAATATTATAAAGGTTTTACGGTGTTAAAAGTTTAACTTATAGGTTAAGGCATTTTTAAAATAACCAAACAAATAACATTTTGAAATTTTAAGAATATATGGATATAAAAATATATTATATAAAATGAATTTCTTTGTATATGTATTAAGAAATAAAATAATAAAACAATTTCATTTTCTTTGAAAAAGAAAATATGATTTATGTAGTATGGAACTTTTGTGATAAACGAGGTAAATAGGCAAAAACTATTCTTGAATAAAAATATACTTGATTTTATAGAGGTTAAAGGAAATTGAAAATAAAAAGAGAATGGACATAGTTGTTTTGCCCAAACCCATTTTAGCTCACTTATCTCTATTATCCTTCCTCCTCTCCTTCTTTTCTTTATATTTTATGTTCATTTAAAACTGAAAGAAAAGAGAGAAACTATCTTCTCCCGCTTCTTATACACTAACCATGTTATCCGGCCTTTTGACCCGGCTATATCCAAACTATTGGACAAGTTAGACTCGATGGTAGACAAGGCAAGCAACCCAGAAAGGTGATCATGGAGTCCAAAGATCATGCACAGACAACAATATGAAGCAATGATCAAGCGAGAATAAGAGATAGACTCTCCGGAATATTCTAAGTATGGACTGGTGCCTCCCTTAGGCAGGGGATCGACACCTAACCCTTCCACTAGGCAGGGGATCAGATCGTATCACTATGGCAGTGAACAACACTAACCATCAATTCAACTCTACAGGAATCAATCAATATCTCTAAAAGCACGAAGGCAACTATGCAAAAAAATTTGGAAACAAGAATCTAGCATAGAGAGGGACCCACCAGAGTGATCACGTAATGCCATGTGTCCATTTGGACCGATCGGGGCCGATCCTCTATACTTGAGAATTGGGCCGTGAAATTTTTTGGGTGACCTTGTATACATCATGAGATTCTGGCAGTGAATTTTTAGGAAGATATTCGATCGTCTACCCCTATAAATACAGAGTTCATTATTCATTTGAAGAATCTTTATGCTGCTATTTTACTTGTACTCCATTGTAATAAAGGATTGATCAGATTCAGATCCCCTTGTACCCAAAAAAAACAAGTGATCAATAAAGCAATTTCATCAATGTAGACGTAAGCAATCAACGCCGAACCACTATAAATCTACATGTTCTTGTTTTCTGCTTGTTTCCTCTGTTTTAATTTTATTTCATCACTTTATTTCTCTACATAAAATCTATTGGGTCTTTGTTCCAACTTTTGGTGCAAACATTTTGGTTCTTTCATTGAGAACTGAATTCTCAACTTGACTAGATCTCATCATCTACTTGTGGATTCCCATATTCGCGAGATAAATCCAAATTACTACCGATAAGTTTCCGTTTCTATTCAGATTTGAATACGATCTATAAGAAAGATATTAGCCATGACTAGAGGAAAGTATTCTACTTCTCATGCTAGTGAAGGCAATGAAGAAACCAACATTTAACAGGGTGACCAGAACATACAACCGGCGGCTGCTGATGCCCTAAATTCAACTGATTACATCACCAAAGCCGACTTTGAAGTCCCGATGAAGGAACTGTTAGAAAGCCGTCAGCCGCTCAATCAGCAAATCCAGGCCAATATTGACTTGATGAACCAGTTGAAAGACCAACATGGAAAGACAAAAAGGGAGCCCTCTCCATACTCTGGATTAGAGAACTCCTCTTTGTTTGACGACGATCACAGAAGCTAGCAGTGCAAGACGGATGCATATGATGCTGGAATGTCATGGGAGAATTATGCGATCGACTACCGTTAAACGACGCAGATCAGTATGAGGGTAGTCTTCAGGTAGGTGGAGGAGCTAACTCCGAACGCGCATCGATCGACCAAGGCGCTAGAGCTCAGGCTAATGTGGTTGAACCATAGCTGAGAGACGATGATAAAGCTATTGGTTAGGAGGCAAATGAAGATCACGCCGAGCCAAGGAGACGTGGTGCTTCTCGAAGGCATGGATCGGGTCATTCATGTGAGGTGGAACACGACCACTGCCTAGCACCAGTTCTCTAGACACCGGACTAACGACTATGGTGAGACAACTTGTGAAAGAAAGTCAAGACCTGACTAATGATGATTGAGGATTCTCTGGAAGTCATACTTCCTTCACTGACAACATCTTACACGTAGAGTATCCGCGGAGGTTTAATATGCCTACGATGCCTGCCTATGCAGGAAAAATCATCCTCAGGCAGCATCTTTTGAAGTATGAGTGACATATGGATTTCACATGAGCCATTGATGCATTCAAGTGTAGATGTTTTCCCATTTTTCAAGAAGAGGTTGCTGTTAGTCCTTGAGAAGGATGGTTTTGATGACAACAACCTTAGGACTTGTTATAAAATATAAATACTAACATTATAGTTTAGATATATATATGTATATGCAGAATATATATACAGGTACCAAAGAATGAAGACTGTACAGTATAGAGATTCAAGAACTGATGAGCTCAAGATCGAAGATATTAAGGTTCAAGACTCATGAGTATCAAGATTATCAAGAGTTCAAGCTTTCAAGATTAGTAATTTAGTTAGGAATTTTGTTAAAACTCCTAGAAAAGCACTAACATCTTAAAATCCATTTTATTCGTGGAATGGAATTCACTTCGAGCCCGTTAAAGGGATGGAACCCTAAGTAGGAACCTACGAGAAATCTAGTGGAACATTGTTTTGTATCCACTAACTTTTATTCAAATGTTTTACAAAATTATATCTTGTTTTCAAAATGATTTCAAAATCTTCCTTTGTAAATCAAAAACATCTATCCTGGTTTTTAAATACTTTTAGCCTCAAAATAATCTTTATCAAATTATCCTTGGTTTTAAACTATATTTTAATTATAATATATTTAACTTTTAATATTTATACTTAGATTTAAATATAAAATTATAGTAAAAATTTATATATACCAAAGTATTATTCTCTATACTTATTTATGTATTTTAACTATAGTTAAGTATATTTATAAAGTTTAAAATAGTTTTAATACAAGATAGAAGTTATTTTCAAAGAAAAACAAATTACCAAAAATAACTTAGGCCTGTCGACAACCCCAAGGATCCCTTGTCGACAAGGTGACAGTTTATTTCAAAAGTTTGAATTTCAAAAGAAGTGTCTATTCGTCATATCCTTTCACGAATGGACATGGCTGTTGTTCTATTATAAACAAGGGATGTTTTAAACGAATTTATAGTCATATTTTCTCTGATTTCACTTCTCTTCTTCTTCCACATTTCTTTGTATACATTTTTACCATTACTCTGCCGAAATCACCATTGAATCTAACTAGATCATCTTTGGTTTGATTCCAGTGCTATTCAGAGTTATAGACTTCTTTGTAATCAATCGAGCGAGAAAAGGTGTGATTGTAGCCTTGAAAATCAATCGGGTGAACTTGTTGCCCGTAAAATCAAGTATCTTTACCCAGAGGATTGTGAATCTGTAGAGGTGTACCTCGTGGCCTTGAAATCGAGGGTGTAATTGTAAGAATTGATTTTGAAAGGAAATCCATACTTGTGTTGCGGGACTGGATGTAGGGTAACTCCGAACCAGTATAAAATCCGGTGTGTTCTTCCCTTTATTGCTTTTACTTTATATCTTCATCTGTGTTTGATTCTATGATCATATATGTGTCTGAATATTGCATACATTTGTGTTCAAATTAATATAAACTCAAAAAGAATTAGTAATTCCTTAAAACACTATTCACCCCCCCTCTAGTGTTAATTCTAGCCTTAAGATCTGTAATCCACATTTCTCATATTTGGTATCAGAGCATTGGTTTTCAAAGTTTTCATAATCTGAATTTTGAAAAGTTTTAAAAATGGCAATTTTGATAAAATTATTAACACTATTTTCATATTAATATGTCATAGAATCATCATGATATTGTTAAAACTATATTTAGTTATTTTAAAAAGTCATTTGATTCTTTAAAAGGTTATGTTGTTTTACAGGAGAAGAGTTATGTCTAATGGCTGTTGGTTAAAAGATACCACATAATCATTCATCGATCAAGAAGAACAAATGGATATATAATCGCAATCGACAATGAAATGGGTACCAGATCAATACAAAACTTTTGGATTCTCATCTACAACCTGATTTGATACCATACTTCTCTCCATCTGCTTCACAATGTCACTGGTTTCGTGCGAATCCGTCAAGAAATGACCAAGTTATGGTCAAATGAAGTTTTGGTGAACAAAGAGAAAAAGAAAGCAAAACTGTCAATGGTATTCTTCAAATTGCATCCAGAGTTTTGACTATTATGTCCCAACCCCTTTTCCAGATTGTAGTTCTTGTTCTCACGGTCGTTTGGATGGGTGGATCATCAAATTCCGATCAAAATTGAGTGAGATATGACAGTTTGAAGTTGGCTATCCAAAACTGAAAACTGTGTACGGGATTTTCCTGCATTTCTCTTACTGTTAGGCCTGTTGCATCACAATACCGTCCAAATTCATCACCAAACTATTACTAGATCATAGCCCTTGCCTTCCTCTTCGATTTGCCGCTGGTTTCATCTAATTCCGTTAAGAAACGAAGGAGATATGCCTTCTAGAAGTTTGATAGTAAATAGAAAAACGGGAAGAAGAAGAGGAAGTTTTATGAAAAGTGGTGACTGTTGGGCCTATTTATAGTGGTTGAAGTGTCCATTCATTCAAAATTCAAATTCAAAGTTTTGGCGCCAAGTTGGTCAATCTACTAAATCATCTGTATCTTTCTCATACGGTCTTCAAATTCAGCAAATGAATATACTACAATGATCAGAAAAACAAGCTCGTCGCAATAGAACAGTTCTCGTTATCAAATTCTGAAAGATATAAATGTGTGGTTCAAGACAATGGAAGAACAACAAAGTTAGAAAGATAGAGGAGTGCAAAAAGTGGTACGCTTTACTATTATTTCATCTTTATTGTTGCATTTAGAAACATATATTTATGCATTTAGTTAGGTATAGAAATTTATCTCTTTTATAAGTTTTGATATTTTGGTCCATATATCGACATATCAAGGTATACATATCGATATACCAGTCTAATTTTTTTTTAAAGTCTTTTAAAATGTGTTTCCTTTCAAATAAAATCTTACTACTGATTTATTACAACTATACTAAGTAGAAAAGCATATCTTCATTCGTGATTTCAACTTTTCTAATGTTGTTTTTACTTCTTGTACTCTATTTTTTTTAAGATACTAATTTTATGTCTTTAAGAAATTAATAGAATGAATTTAGAATGTTAGAATAAGGCTCTGTTTATAGATTTCTTCATTTAATAAGATTGCGCCTCATCACATGACACTTGTCATATAAATAGATAGTGACATATATGCAAAACGACACGTGTCGTTACACTTGTTCTTTAATAAAAGCAGTTTTACATGCATAATGCCAAGTGTCATTACACATGTTTTTTCATTATTTTTCTTTATGTTTTTTATTTACTTTAATTATATTAACTACTATAAAAAATTGGGTCAAAAATCAATTATTTACATGTCAAAATCTAGTCATAAAATTAGTGCAAAATCATATTAAAAATAGGCCCAGAACTTTAGATAGCATTTCTAAAATGCTGTCTTTGATTCTGTTAACGTTTTTTAAGCACTGCAAATTCGTTTTTATAGCATTACTGTGCTATGAAACGCTGTAGTGTTTCAGAAACTTTTCACGGCATTTGTTAAATGCTGCAGTTTCTATTTTATAATGTTTTGAATATATTTTACTGCAAAAACTTTTTATAGCATTGTGTAAGTGCTGTCTTTTCTATTTGAAACTTTAAACTATGTAGAAATGATATTTAAATTAAGTAATTTTCTCTATTCTTTTTAGAGTTATTTTCTAACTTATATTAGAATATTTTAAATTTAATTTCATGTTTAAATATTTTTTAATAATTAACTAAAATTTTTAATGTAAGAGGCCTTAATATAACACATGTTTATTTTAGTTTTTCAATCTTTGTTATTTTATTTAATATTTCATTATGATATTTTTTTTTTAATTTAAAAGGTGTTTAAACATGTTTCTAAATATTTTAATCAGTAATAATTTAATATATAGGTTTTAATTAGTAAGTTAAGTATTTTATAAACATGTAAGTTTGGATTCTTAAAAAAATTATTTTAAAGAAATTAAATAAGGAGGATATTAATTTTTAAAAACCATATGGATCATATATATAGTTTAAATCCATATTTCTTAGCAATTTGATTTTGATATTGAGTTTGATTACTACCTTTCATGAATATGTTATAGTTTTAATATCATTTGTTACCTTTAAACTCTTGTCTTTACTACTCTTTCAGTCCCATTCATTAGTTTCCTTAACCTAAGTCTAGTAATTAGTGTGTATTACCTTTGTTTGGTTGAAGTGATTTATAATAAATAGTTTGATATATGTATACATACATACATACATACATACATACATACATACGTACATACATACATACATACATACATACATATATATATATATATATATATATATATATATATGCTTGTCATTTAGATATTACTCATCACTCATGTTTATCTTATAATCTGAATATCTCTTACCATAATATATATATATATCATCATATCATTCTGCATATTATTATTTTTACTTCGTTATCATTTTATTTCATATTACATATCATTATGCATCCTATTTCATATCATATTTCACTGCATGTTACATCATAAATTACAATGCATTAAATATCATAATCATTAGCATCATAAGTTGCACTTCATTTTGCATATCATCTCATGCTACATTACATATGTCATACATTTCATACTACATTACAAACTACATATTACATACATGTACACATAACAAGTGTATTTTATTTAGGGGGAGTTTATATTATTTTCTTATAGTATAGGGTTATTAGTTTTTGATTTGTTTGATATGTATTGATTGACTTGTTTGATTGGATTGACTTGTTTGACTTGATTGACTTGATTGACTTGATTGACTTGTTTGACTTGATTGACTTGTTTGACTTGATTGATTTGTTTGACTTGTTTGACATGATTGGATTTGATGTGTGTGTTGATTGGATTGTCTAAAATATACTTATACATATTTGTGTATTGAATAATTATAATATAATTATGTTAATGTCTTTCACATTCCATTTACTATACTTTGTTTTAGTATTAGTTTAAGAGGGAGTTTTATAGTTTTATGTTTTTAGGATGGTTTTGTTGATGACAAAGTGGGAGAATTATAAAATAGAGTAGTTAGGCTTAGATTAAGGGGGAGTTATTAGTTTTAGGGGGAGTTATTATGAAGGAGAAGTTATTTTATAAACATAGGTTGTCATCATCAAAAAGGGGGAGATTGTTAGTCCTTGAGAAGGATGGTTTTGATGACAACAACCTTAGGACTTGTTATAAAATATAAATACTGACATTATAGTTTAGATATATATATATGTATATATATGTATATGCAAAATATATATACAGGTACCAAAGAATGAAGACTGTACAGTATAGAGATTCAAGAACTGATGAACTCAAGATCGAAGATATCAAGATTCAGGACTCATGAGTATCACGATTATCAAGAGTTCAAGATTAGTAATTTAGTTAGGAATTTTGTTAAAACTCCTAGAAAAGCACTAACATCTTAAAATCCATTTTATTCGTGGAATGGAATCCACTTCGAGCCCGTTAAAGGGATGGAACCCTAAGTAGGATGGAACCTACGAAAAATCTAGTGGAACATTGTTTTGTATCCACTAACTTTTATTCAAATGTTTTACAAAATTATATCTTGTTTTCAAAATGATTTCAAAATCTTCCTTTGTAAATCAAAAACATCTATCCTGGTTTTAAAATACTTTTAGCCTCAAAATAATCTTTATCAAATTATCCTTGGTTTTAAACTATATTTTAATTATAATATATTTAACTTTTAATATTTATACTTAGATTTAAATATAAAATTATAGTAAAATTTTATATATACCAAAGTATTATTCCCTATACTTATTTATGTATTTTAACTATAGTTAAGTATATTTATAAAGTTTAAAATAGTTTTAATACAAGATAGAAGTTATTTTCAAAGAAAAACAAATTACCAAAAATAACTTAGGCCTGTCGACAACCCCAAGGACCCCTTGTCGACAAGGTTACAGTTTATTTCAAAAGTTTGAATTTCAAAAGAAGTGTCTATTCATCATATCCTTTCACGAATGGACATGGCTGTTGTTCTATTATAAATAAGGGCTGTTTTAAACGAATTTATAATCATATTTTCTCTGATTTCACTTCTCTTCTTCTTCCACATTTCTTTATATACATTTTTACCATTACTCTACCGAAATCACCATTGAATCTAACTTGATCATCTCTGGTTTGATTCTCTATCACTATCTCAACAAGATCCCAGTGCTATTCAGAGTTATAGACTTCTTTGTAATAAATCGAGCGAGAAAAGGTGTGATTATAGCCTGGAAAATCAATCGGGTGAACTTGTTGCCCGTAAAATCAAGTATCTCTACCTAGAGGATTGTGAATCTGGAGTGGTGTACCTCATGGCCTTGAAATCGAGGGTGTAATTGTAAGAATTGATTTTGAAAGGAAATCTGTACTTGTGTTGCGGGATTGGATGTAGGGTAACTCCGAACCAGTATAAAATCCGATGTGTTCTTTCCTTTATTGCTTTTACTTTATATCAGCATCTGTGTTTGATTCTGCGATCATATCTGTGTTTGAATATTGCATACATTTGTGTTCAAATTAATATAAACTCAAAAAGAATTAGTAATTCCTTAAAACACTATTCACCCCCCATCTAGTGTTAATTCTAGCCTTAAGATCCGTAATCCGCATTTCTCACAGTTGCGACCTTGTGGTTCACCAAATTACTGCCATGGTCAATTTCTTCGTTGAATGAGCTATCGAGGAATTTCATGGAGCTTTTCCCATGCACACAACTCACCCAAAAGATGTTATGTCCTTCTCCAACTTGATCCAGACATTGGGGGAGTCAACCCTGATTCTGAGTTTGGTGATTGGTTGGCAGGAAAGCCTCCTTCTACGTTAGACCATTTCTTCACAAAAGCAACTCCGTACCTGAGGAAGGAGGAGGAAAAATGGTCTAGGAAGAGATATATTGCAGGCCCAAGCACCAAGGGAGTACAAGGCAATGTGGCAGTGAAACAGTCCGAAGAGAGTTCCGAGAAAGTTGAAATTAATGTTCAAAACAAACCAAATGAGCAGAAGAGAGGCGGTGATAGAAACCGCGACTGAAGACAGGATTCCGGGAGAGGGAAGCCGAGGATCCCATCGCTTGATACCTACACGCCTTTGAATACGTCATTGGAGAACATCTATTTATCAACTTGTAACACTATGCAATACAGTAAACCACCTCCGAAGGAGCCGATGGAGGAGTAAAGACAGATAGGGAAGTACTGTAGATTCCATGAAAGTTATGGTCATACCACAGACGAGTGTCACCACCTCCGTGAAGTCTTTGAAATGTTGTTTCGTGAAAGAAAGTTGCAACAGTTTGTTAAAGCCCCATAGGATGGCGGGTAGGAGACATCCAACCCCAATAGAGGACAAGCTCCGCCTAGTACTAAGGAACCTAGATCGATAGGAGGAAGGTTAGTCATTAACACCATTGTTGGAGGATCACATTCGGTCGACAAAAGCTGGAATGAAATAGAGCGTTACATGAACACTATAAGGCATGTTGATATTGAATGCTGCTCGAACGCGGAGGATGGTGCTTTGGCAAAGCAACAGAGGACTATGACTGACATCATTGTGTTTTAGAGTAGAGATGCAGACAAGGTGGAGGCCCCTACGATAGATCTAATGGTGAACTTGGCCATGATCGATCCCGCCATGGTGAGAAAGATTCTGATTGATTGCGGAAGTTCTGTTAATATCATTTTCAAGAAGGCATTCAACCAGATGATACTGGAAGCCAAAGATTTGAAACTGTGTAAAGCCAATATTCATGGCTTTAACGGTATTGCTATTGAAGTTGTAGGCTATGTCGAGCTATTGGTGGAATTGGGAGACGACGACTATAGGAGAGTGGGGTGCTACCGTTTGTTGTGATGGATGTGAACTCTCCGTATAATGCTTTTTTGGATTGGCTGGCTCTTGCTGAATTCAAGATAGCTATCGCCCCTTGGTGTTTAACACTCAAATTCCCGACAAAGAATGGGTGGGAATTATTCATGGAGATCAAGTGACTGGCCGTGCCCGCTATCTTGTTGAGTTGAGGGATGATCAGCGAAAGGAAAAAGGAAAGGATGTAGAGACGTCTCTATGCATCAAAACTAACGAAGCTTAGCAATCAGTGTCCGAGCCTTGGCTCGCGCACCATAGTTGGTTCTATAAAGATATAGACTCAAGAGATGAGGAAAAGGGGCCTAAAGAACCTAAGGTTGCACCCACTGAGCCAATGATCGATATCACGGTCAGCCACGAAGACTAATCACGAGTCCTGAAGATCAGATCATAGCTTATCTCAAAGAATTAGTTACCTTTCTTTGGGAAAATCTTGATATGTTCCTTGGACCCATCATGACAGGTGTGGGATCTTGCCAAGCATTGCGAGCCATACATTGAATATCGACCCGAGGCATGTCCCAGTGAGACAAAAACGATGTAGCATGGATCCAAGGAGATCTGTTGCACTTAAGGAGGAGGTAGATAAACTCAAAAATAATGGATTTATCTGCGATGCCGTCTACCCAAAATGGGTATCTAGCCCTGTTCATATGAGAAAAGCTAATGGAAAGTGGATGATATGCGTTGACTACTCAGACCTGAAAAAAACGTGCCTGAAGTACAACTTTCCATTTCTAAGGATCGACCAGCTGGTAGACTCAACCGTGGGACATGAATTGCTTTCGTTTATGGATGTGTATTTCGGTTACAATCAGATTCCGATGCACGTCCCAGACCAGGAACACGCCAGCTTCATTTCTGACCTGGGATTATACTGCTACATTGTGATGCCTTTTGAACTGAAAAACGTTGGAGCTACTTATCAGAGATCGATCAACTGGATGTTCAAAGACCAGATCAGATGATCAATGGAAGTCTATGTGGATGATATGCTTGTGAAGTCACGACGATCAAACGACCACATCGATGATTTGGTAGAAGCATTCTTTGAAAAATGCAATGAAACCAACCCTTTGAAATGCTCTTTTGGCGTTATGTCAGGGAAATTCTTTGGTTTCATCGTTAACTCTCATGGAATTGAATCCAATCCTAAGAAGATTCGAGCGATAAGAGATATGCAAGCACCAAAGATGATTAAGAAGGTACAAAGCCTAAATGGGAAGGTCGCCACCCTGAGTCGGTTCGTCTTCAAAGCCACCAATAAGTGCATTCCCTTCTTCGACTTGATCGGAAAAGGGAAGAGGAACTTTGCAAGGATATAGGCTTGTGTTGAAGCATTTCAAGCTCTAGTACACCACTTAGAGAGACCCTCCATCTTATCCAAACCATTGGATCATGAAAGGCTAATATACTATGTTAGCAAGCAGTTGATATATGCTAAAAGAAATTATCCGAAATTGGGGAAGCTTGCATACTGCCTGCTGATTGCATCAAGGAAGCTCCGCCTTTATTTTTAGGTTCACCCTATCAATGTATTCACCGACCAGCCATTACGATAAGTCCTACAACGACTTGAGACGTTTGGAAGGTTACTGAAATGGAACATCGAATTGAGGTAGTTCGATATCACTTATCTCCCTCAGAGAGCCATCCAGGGACAAGTGTTGGTGGACTTCATAGCTGAATTCATTGCACAAGATGAATCTCCAATTAGCAGTGGAGAACCTACCATCCAATGGAAGATGTACACAGATGGAGCATCCAACGATTGGTGTTCTTGCACCGGAGTAGTGACAGTGACCCCTGAGGAACGCTCGATCTGCTATGCCTTAACACTCGACTTCTTTGCAAAAAATAACAAAGCTGAATATATGCCCTAATCGTTAGGCTCAAACTTGCTAAAGAACTGGGAGTAAAAGCTTTATGAATTTTCTATGATTCCCAGTTAGCAGTGTGCCATGTCAAGAGAGAGTATCAAGCCAAAGGAGCATGACTTTCTCCTTACCTCAACCGAGTCCAAGAACTACTAACCGACCATAAGCATTACACAATTACACATATCCCCAAAGAATAGAATGGGAAAGCCAACCCACTAGCCAAGCTAGCCAGTTCTGGGGAAGCACAGTAAATGGGCTTGGTCCTAGTTGAAATACTTAACACTTAGAGTATTACTAGATGGAGACCGATTGGGTCTTAGAGATGGAGTCCGAGAAGGAGTCATGAATGACTCCAATCAAAGATTATTCGCAAAGGGGAATCCTTCCCGAACGGAGGAATGAGAAATGACAGATCCTTCGTAAAGCTTCACGATACATCCTTTAAGAAGGAGTCATGTACATAAAGGGTTTTTCCGTTCGTCTACTTCGGTGTATTGCCAACGATGAAATCAAGCAAGTATTAAGAGAAGTCCATGAAGGAGAATGTGGCGATCACATCGGGCGGTAAACCTTGGTTAAGAAGATACTTCGCTATGGTTATTACTAGCCAACTGTCCATCAACACCTAGCTAATTATGTTAGATGATGCGACAAGTGCCAGATATTCGCAAAGATTCCGAGAGCCCCACCGACGGGGATTACTCAAATGGTCGGTCCATGGCTGTTGGCTACTTGGGGTATTGACATCATCGACTCCTTATAGATTTTCAAAGGTGGCGCAAAGTACGCCATTGTAACTGTCGATTACTTTACTAAATGGGCCAAAGTTGAGCCGTTAGCCATGATCACCACAAAGAAAGTAATCAAATTTGTTGTTCGAAACATCATATGTCGTTTTGGTCTCCGTAGAACAATCATAACTGACAACGGACCCAATTCGATAGTGCTAAATTCAAAGATTTCTACCGCTGGCATCGTATTAAGATAAGATTTGCGGTAGTTGCTCACCTTCAAGCTAATGGATAGGTCGAATTTGTTAATAAAATCATAAAGTGCATTCTAAAGAAGCGTTTGGAAAAGGCTAGAGGCAAGTGGGTTGATGAACTCTCGTTAGCTCTAGGGGCATACAAAACCACCCACAAGTTCACGACTGGCCACACTCCATTCGCTCGTGATTTCGTAGAACTTGAAGTCCCTTCTCATCAAGTAACTTACTATGACCCCAGAACAAACAAAGATATCCTTTTGGAATCTCTAGACATGGTCAATGAGAAGTGCGAAGAAGATGACTTGAGGGCAACTGCAAACCACACGGAGTCATCCAGTATTACAACATTAAAGTCTGAGCTAGAACCTTTGAAATTTGTGATATTGTCCTACAACCGATCTTTCCTAACCCCATCAACATGGGTCTGAGATGAGAAGGACCATATGTCATCAATCAGAAGCTTGGAGATAGAGCTTTCAAGCTAATGACTATCAATGGCATTGTATTCCCTAAAGCATGAATAGTGAGCATCCACGATGCTATTTCACTTAATTTTGTTTCATTCATTTGTATTTCATTTAGAATTTTCTTTTGCATTTTAGAGCCATTTAATAAGATAGACTCTGTCGCTTTCTCTTTCAGTTGGCAATGAAACTTGAAGTTTCTTCTATATCTGTGAACTGTTTGTGCGTAATATAGTATTTGTGATATGCAACCGACTTACATCTACGTACGCCTAATATAGACCAGCGAGTACTCTAAGTCTGGTGCCAACCAAGTTCTCATGTCTATGATCGAATTGATCGGAATGAATGCGACTCAACCATTCATCCATTAAATCTTGCCTACGATCCGACGGGCTGAGTATAAAACGTAAAACGGATGCGACTCGACCATCCGTTATCTAGCTTCGTCCCCTAATTCGACAAGAGGGATGTAAAGTAAAAGTGATGTGATACGACAGATGTAAAGTAAAAGTGGATGTGATACGACTGACCACTCTTCAACTTTTGCTTCTGACTTGGGGGAAAAGAAATTAATCAAGGAAAATATGGTTCGACCCTTTACAAGAACAACTCCAGTCTCCAGAGTGTGGGCTGGAGTACTAACATCCAACTGGTGCGATGAACCGCCCATCAGCTTACTCTGGTCCCCCAGAGTGTAGATAGAGTATAAACAAAAGAATGAGTGTTCGACCATTCATTCGCCAACTCTAACCTAAGCCCGATAGGAGTACAAACTCATAATGGATGGGATCCACTGTCCACGAGCTAACTCTGCCAACCCGAGACCGGGGGTAGGAATAAAATTACTTAATTGCTGAATACAACAGCATAACACTGTGGCTCATGCCTTATGTTTGATATGACTTAAGGCCATAAATGAAAGAAGACCTTGAGATGAACTTATTGGATTGACGTTCGTAGAAACGGGTGATCGAATGACATTACAACTGAAACGACGAGTGACAAATTACAAGTACATTGATGGAAAATGTAACAGCTCGAACACTTAAACAAATTCACACAAAAAGTTATGCTAAAATGAAAGAAGCTTTTATTCATAAGAAAAAACTTGCAAAACTAAGTACAAGTTTATTCCTAGAACTAGAAACTAAAAGCGGGGTTCATACCTGCACAATCCCGGCCAATAAAAAAAAACTAGCTGCCTAGCTATACATAACCCAAGCCGATTCAATGACTATTTCTTGTCTGACTTGGGCTTCTTTATGGTAGACTCACTAGAGCTCTCACCTTTGCCTCTCCTCTTCGACCTTCCTCCACCCTTGCTACTCTTAAGTGAAATGCTTTTAGAGACAGATACGGAAGCAGTCTCACTTTGGGATATGGAAGAATCAACCTCTTCAAGGACGATACCACTAGGTAGTATGATTTGGAGTGGAGTGACATCTACCTCGGAATGCTCCCTCTTGACTTGGTTATCCAACTCTTCCTTTTCAATGTGCTCTTTCAAGTTGTGTTCGTTTGTATTCTTAGAGGCATGGGTCACCATGATGTTATCTGTCTCATCGTAGGCCTGTTGATCATCAATAGTTTCATCATTCAAAGCCCCTATAACTTCAGCATCTTAGTCGGGAGTCTCAGTGGATTGAACGGCTAGAACCATCTGTGCAGTGGTGACCGCTATAGGTTCTATGGTCAGTGCCTACTGTCCCAAGATGACATTAGGACCTGGAATATAAACGGATGCAAGTAAACCTGCAATTTCACAAGGTTCAATAGGTAAGCCCATGACTTTCATGCCCTAGATGTAAACCTTCTCAAACATTGGGGAGGTGAGAGATATACCTTCGCCAGATTGGCCTTCGATCAAAGCTAGACTGCTGCCTTCAAGAATTAGAGATAGTCCAAAAGACTTGTGGATTTAGGTTGATCTAGATCGTAGCTTATCTCCTTTTTAGAGTCATGAAAAGCTGAAGCACTAGTTACCTGACTTGTGAGAGTGTCTTAAAAGCCAGACCCGGAGGCTTTGTTGCCATCCTTCCCCTTCTCGATGATCATTGGGTCATAGAGTAAACTAAGTTGAGCAACCTTGAGTTTGTCAGTCTCTTCATTACATAAGATTTCGTGCATAAGATGCTCTTCATCAACCTCAACGCCACCAAGGGATTTCTTCTGTAGCTCAACAATATAGTCCCAGACTTCGATTGGCGACTCAGGGTACCCCTCTCCAAGGAAGCGAAGGTTGTGGTTTATGAGGACACTTGCATTATAATATTTCAGCAGGGGATCAAAATCATCCTTTATCTCTATTCGACCGGCCTCCTTAGCTTCCTCTTTGAGGGTCTCTATTTGCGCAAGTAGTTTATCAGCTTCAATCTTGATCAGGCGAGCCTCAACGGTTTCCTCGCAATATCGTTGAGACTCCAGTTGAGCCTCAAGTTTCTCTTGTTTTTCCTTCTCAAGCTCCTCCTCAAGGTGTCGAATACGGAGGGCTAGGGAGTTATTATCTTTTTTCATCGCGTCGTCTTCCTTTTGCAAAAGGTCCTTCTCAAGGGCTAAAGTTCCACTACGGCGAACATCGATGTCCAGTTCGACTTGATGCACTTTCATCAAACGTTCCACTGCTTCAAAAGGTTCGTTGGCTCTTTTTTCAGCATCGGGCAGCTTTATATTCAACCTCTTAACTTCTTCATCCAAGTGTTTGATGATGTCCTTATCATGAATTGCTTTAAGAGTTAAGTGAACGATCTTATGCTTCCTTTCAATTGACACATCAGAAATCCTTCGGCCAAATGAAGAGTTGTGCCATGCTGGACATAGACATCAATTACATAAGAGAGCATTGTGTCCTTGGCCTCTGAAGGAATTAGATGCATAACAGGAACAAATTTGAACCTATCAAAGTGTAACTTAGGAGATATGGCCTTAATCTGGGCCATCTTTTCCATAGTAGTGGCATCAGGAGCAGTTAGAGCTGAGAGGGGCCATTTGCCGTGCCTATGAGATAATGTATCAAGATTTCCTACACCAGACTGGTGTTTAGAAGATCATCAGATGTGGAAGAACATGAATGTTACTCGAGTATTGTAATCGAAGTAAGTATGTGAGGTAGTGACTTGCTACTACTATGTACAGTTGGGTATGGATCGGTACCCTTGTGATGAGAAGACTAAGACTTTGACTTATGTCTGGACGATGAATCCTTGGATTAATGGCTTCTGTCCTAGTCCACTCTTTCGTCATGGCCTTCCCTTTCATGGACAGGCCATCGACAAGAGTCCGAACCTCGATTGGGCCAAAATATGGCTAAGAGTATGATGATTTCTTCAAGCAATCATAGTTGTAGGAGCGCCCCATGGAATCTGCGAATAAAACAAAGATGTATAAGAATCATCAAAATTAAAGATGGAATAGGTGTTGTGTGGTGTAGTGCACATGATCTTGAGTGTCTTAGTGTCCCTCCGACGGACCAGGTACTGGATCTTTGCTAGCCGGAGTAATCTCTCCCATGCTAGTCGGAAGAATGTCATCACAAATTTGGATAAGGGAGTCGGACCTCCCAGGGCTCATATTAGCAAAATCATAACTCCCGACATCTTCTGGTATCGAGATGTTTGACAACCCCTCAAATAAATTTTCTGGAGGCAAAGAAGTAAATTGATCTATGGCAGCAGTGGTTGCCTTGGGCTGCTTGGCGACTTGCCCTCTGCGAAGCTTATAAATGAGCCTCTTTCCTTTTCTCTTCTCTGATGCGGGAAGCTATGTGTCTTGGGAGGATCTGACTGTAGGCTCATGGCTTAAACCCATATCGTCACGACTAGGCTCATTGGCATCATCCTTCGATGGCATCTTGAGCCTCCTCGACTGGGGACACAACAAGATTAACATCGCCACCTCCCTACTGAGCATCACGTCTTCTTCCTCTCACATCCTCATCTATATTCCCTGTTAACTCGGTGCTCGCCCTTCTTCTAACACGACAAAAGCAAAACGTTCATCGATGATAAGGGACCTAATGTCTTTATCTTCTGGGGGTATATTCCTAAGCTCAACAACCACTTTTGAATACCTATCACCAATAGGATGTGGATAGCTACCTGCAAGATTCAAAAAACCATTTAGTTCAAGGTATAACTTGGATAAAAACACACACGATTAAATTCAAGATGACACTTACGTCCTTCTAGCCATCATCCTGCGAAACCAGGTGAGCAACGCATATAAAACCACTCGTTCTTAAAAGCACTTAGCTTATTCCAAGTATTAGTCATGACCTGGTAATTATTGATAGATTCAAGAAATGTATACGAGCGGCTCCCCTTTCGTCGCTTGAAATTGAAGATGAATCTAATATCCTCCGGGGTTGGTTCATGATATAAGAATTCAAGAAATATCGTAAATGTGCAATGTAGAAATGCATAACTGTTTGGACGCAGCTGGGCCGAAGCCAATCTCAAATGATGTAACATCTTTTAGATGAATGGATTGAAGGGTGGAACGCATCTTGCCCAGCACATATACCTGTTGCAGGCAGTAAATCCTTCCGAAGGTGAGTGAGCCTTGTCACGAGATGAGACTCGTACTTCCTCATATGGGATTCCATGCTTAATGCAAAGTCTATAGAGAGAAGCCTCATCGACTCTTGAAGCCGTAGAATCTTCCAGATCTTCTAAAATTATAACATCTTCTAAAGTGTTAGGAGCCGATTCATACTTTTCTTCTAGGTTCATAGGAATTTCAAGCACTTGTTGAGAACTTTTGGGCTATTCTGATTGATGGCCCGAAGTGTGTTGAGTAGATATTATCGCGGAGCTTGATTCAGCGTCGGACTATTGTGTAAAGTAGTCTCTTCGGTAACCATAGTAGCTAAACGCTCTAAGCGTTTGGAACCTATAGCTATCAAACTTAGTAGATAGTCATTGTTAGAAAAATTAACCCATCCCTCCGTGCTAAGAGTAAACTAGTGCATTGTGTGTAGTGTTGTGTGATATAGTGATAAGCAATTCAGAATAAAACGATAGCTATGATGAGACTTTGAGATTCGATCGGAGTAACCGTCATCACTGACCGTCCCAACCAGCTTTCATGTCGATGGTTGTGGATTTCATATAAGCTTCAAGATCAATTATCGGCATATTGGAGTACGATATTTGCATTCAAGTTCAAGAAAGCAGGCAAATCTACACACACACATGTATACATATTCGAGTTTAGGTTCTAGTGCACTATTCTAAGCATTCTAGTGCATTTCATATGTGCTTGTTCAAATGTCCAAATACTCAAATCATGTTCAAGTCCCATTCCGAAGTTCAAGTGTTTCATGTTCAAGTTCGAAATCACGTGCATTCATCCCAAAGTCCAAATATGCAATCATGTGTACGTGTTCAAATTCAAGTTCAATAGCTAAAAACAGATAAGTCCCCCCTAGGCAAAGGGATTGTACCCGATCCCTCGCCTAGGCAGCATTCCCTTATGCCATTTTGTACTCCAAATTCCCATAACCGATCGATCCCTTCATCGCAACCAACATTCGAACCCATGCCCACCTCCGTCTTTAACATGTGTGCAACCGATCCCTCTATAAATCTGATCCCTTCACTCCACTTCATCTTCCTCATGTCCACACAGATCCATTGCTTAGCCACTATTCCCCTTCGTTTCTCTCCAGTCCAATACCAAACCCTAGGTTTATAGCCACCAACATGTTCAACTCCCTCGTCTCGTCATAAAACCCACATATATAAGGAGACTCGACTCGATTAAAGGAAAGAAGCTCAAAATTGCTTGGAATGAATTGAGGGTTTGGGTATGGACAATTTGGGATCAAATTGGTAAAGGGTGGATGTTAGAATTTAATCAGAGACAATGGCGAGCTTGTGAAGGATGAAGAAGCGTCGAATCAAAGAAGAACTTGAGAGGATTGTTAAATTTCTCGGGCTCGGGTTCGTCAATAGCAGAAGCAAGGAGAGAAGGGGAATCGGGTCATTTCGTTTGGGTAAATGAGCAAGGGAAGAGAAGGAAAGCTAAGTGATTAGCTTATATACTGGTGCAGCCTACTCCTCTTTGGACCTAAAGTTTGATTAAGTCCGTATAGGTAGAGGGATTGGATTCGATCCTCCACCTAGGGGATTAATAACAATCCCTTAATGATGGTATAAAATTATTTTGCAATGCAATGGCATCTGAACTACAAAGAATTGGAAATGACCCACAAGCGTGTAAACGTATTCGGGAGCCATTAACAAAATGTGTACATGAACGTGCACGTGTGCATACCCAACATTTGATTTCTTGAACCGACATAAATTGAATTCTAACATGGATTTCCCAGAAAAGTAGTCACTACGGATAGGCGAGACCTACTAACTCAGTCAACAAGCTCAACGGAACCGAGCATTGATAAAGACTAGGGATGACATTTTGGATTTATACTGACTAATATCGACCAAGCGTTGCAACAAACAGAGAGAGATACGACTCTTTGGAAAGACAACTCGATAGAAGGATAATGACAGTTCAAGAAGCTGAATGGAATCCTTTTTAGCGACTCTAACTTGCTTCGATTCAAAGCACGTCATGTTTGAAACAAGACGACCTTTGGGGGGAAAGTGTTATTCGGCCTTTGATCCGGCTATATCCAAACTATTGGAAAAGTTAGACTCGACGGTAGATAAGGCAAGCAGCCCAGAAAGGTGACCATGGAGTCTAGAGATCAAGCACAGACAATAATATGAAGCAACGATTAAGCAAGACCAAGAGATAGACTCTCCGATATATTCTAAGTACGAATTAGTGCCTCCCCTAGGTAGAGAATCAGTACCTAACCCTTCCCCTTGGCAAGGGATCAGATAATATCACTATGGCAATGAACAACAAAAACCAGTAGTTCAACTTAACAGGAATTGATCAATATCTCTAAAAGCATGAAGGCAACTATGCAAACAATTTTGGAAATAAGAAGCTAGCATGGAAAGGGACCCACCAGAGCGATCGCGTGATGCCATGTGTCCATTTGGACCGATCAGGGACGATCCCCTATACTTAGGAATTGGGCTGTGAAATTTTTGGGTAACCTCGTCAATATCGTGAGATTCTATCGACGAATTTTCAGGAAGATATTCAGTCATCTACCCCTATAAATATAGAGTTCATTGTTCATTTGAAAGATCTTTACGTTGTTGTTTTATTTGTACTCCATTGTAATCAAGGATCAATTCCATTCGATCCCCTCTGCACTCAGAAAAACAAGTGATTAATAAAGCAATTTCATTAAAGTGGACGTACGCAATCAACGCCGGACCACTACAAAATCTACGTGTTCTTATACGCTAACCCAAAGGAAATTAAATCAAATAAAATCATAGAAAATACAAAGAAATCCCAAATTAAATATAGGTCATAAGCACCAATATCTACATCTACGTATTCAATATTACTTGATTTGCATGGAATTTGGCTAGCTACAATTTTTGGATAGCAAGGAAAAAAGAGGGTTTGGGGATGAAAATGAAAGGTATGGTGATAGGAAAGTTAAATGCTAGGCTATTGAGATTAGTGGAGATATTATACTCATAAATATGTGTTAAATCGAGGATGATTTGTGCTGAAATGAATTTGATTTTTGATTGTTGTAGTTGAAAATCATAATATTGTATGTGCTTGTTCTTTATAACATTTAAAAACCTGAATTTCAAATTAAACTTTGGCATATTTTATAGTGATCATTTGTACATTGCTATAGTTTGAATGCATGCTGGAAACTAAGATGAATCATGCATGAATTTTGTTGTTAGAAGTTGACTGTTATGAGTGATCGATAAGGGTTATGTTTTCCTAAAGCAAACTACTCTAGGAAATTCAGAACCGATCGACCGCTTGTAGTACAATTGGTTGACGACTTGTATGAAACTTGGAGCAATTTGCTCCAGGCTGAGTTTTATTGTTATGAATGAAGAAAAAATGTATATTTTTGGTAAAACCAAATCTTATTATTTTATTTAAATATACTTTGAAATTTTTACAAAGGGGAATATACATACATACATACATATATATTCTTAAATGTAAAGTATTTTTAAATATTCAACTATTTATAGAGAATGAAAATGTAATAAAATTATGTTATGATATGGATGGGCTTATATTGATATGTTGTGCTTATTATGGTTGTGTTCATGGTTGAATAATACATTGTGCATAGCTTATTATCTAAGTCCATGTTTTGCTTATGTTATGTTGATTATCATTTTGACATTGCTTAATTGTTAATAAATCATATATGATCTTGAAGCTATGTGCACCTTATGTGAATGTTGTATCATGTTAATAGACCTTAGTGACACCGGCTGAAACAACAGTTAGTTGGGGTTTACTATTGTAAACGAGAACATGGAAAATATAATGAATTGATTGATATGAGGTGAGGCACCAGATGGGCTAACATCCATTCTAGTCAGATTGACTATTCGATCACATATACAACTCGCCATTTATCGACCTTCTGATTTAACACAACTTACGCCATGTAAACCCTAAAAATCAAAAACGACATGTCGCTGGTAATTGATAAAAAGAGATAAACAACAAATATATTCTATATATCTCTTTTTGAACTCACAACAGAAGGTAACAATATATAATATAATTAAACATGCCATTATTTCAGACCAATGTTCATAGTGTAACATAGGTTATGTACAAATCCAATTCCATACTAAATCCAGATAAACATATATACACTCAGGATCAATGTCAAATGATTATTTATATACAAGTCTGTATACATAAGTAACACCTTCATCATCTGCACCATCAAGCGTCACTTGATACAACACATCAATTTTCCTCAACCTAGTGATGAAACAAAAAGGGAAAAAAATAGAGAGGGTTAGACTACTGTTTGGTGAGTGATGTATGTCTATTTTACTACATACCATAATCATTTCTAAATAATACTAAGACAAATATGGTAAACAATCATACCTTAGTCATGTTTCACCTGCATTTAAAAAGTTGGTCAAACAACAATAAACATGGCTAACTCGTGAAACAAAGTGTTACTCCGGTATAATTACATGGTCGATGATATGGTCTAACCCATACACAAAGCCAATCCCGCCCTATTGCATTGGCACATGGTTGAATCATCGAATGATGTAGTTCCATATACAGCTTAGAGATCCATTTCCATACAACAACATGCACCTTAGAACTTCTATCTATTGAGTTTGAACTCTGGGCTGCCCATGGTGGTGTACAATAGTATCTCAAACACTGGTTTTACGTCCGGCCTCTCGACCCGACCAACCAATCAAAGGACTTGCGGGGGCAAGAGTCAATGCTTTGCCACACTCACCATAGATCACAAGGCGAAAATCCCCCATCATGCATCAACCAGCTTTGATAAGACTTGTAGGATCGAGTAATATACCACAGAGGGGGTAAATATGGTATTTAAAAATATTCCGCACAATTCTTGATAAAATAAAAAATAAAATACGAAAATGAAAATGCAGAAAATAAAAGGTACAAAGATATACCCAGCTTCGACTTAATGCCTACTGTTATCCCCAAAGTTATTACTACAGTTAAACATTCAGACGTTTATAACTGATGAACTCGCAAACACTGCTAATAAATATTCTAACTCTATACCTGAAAACTCCACCTAAACTCAATGGCCTGAGATCAGAATTCCTGAACCACAAACACGAAGCTCAGGAAAAGGTTACAGAGTTAAAAAATGCCAAGACGGACAAAACAAAACAAACAAAGCAAGATTTGAAATTAAAAACTCCCCATGTGTCTATCACGTGAACGCCTTACTTCAGCCACCTACTCTCCTCTTTTTGGTTTTTCTACTTTCTTTTCACTTGAAATTCAATTCTCAGAAAAAACAAATTTTGGGCCTCAAACTTTACTTCACCCGCAGCCAACCTCGACGCTGCTTCTTTCCTCCACTATTTCAACTAAATCACCGGCGCACCAGATTGAACTCGCTATCAAGATCGCCTTCCTCGCAAGCACTCCAACACTGTTGCCTGACAAAGACCGTCGCCAGAGATTTGCTCCGCCTCCTCGAGCTTGTAAACCATAGTGCCTAAAATCTATGCTGCACCAATGAGCCACCAGATAAAAGTAGTTAATCAGCGTAGTTGGAGTAGCCCAGTAATGAAGTCGAGTTCGCCTGAGCGTTGCATGAAATTTAGATTGAAATCTGAACCCTAGGATGCCTGTTTGCCTTAAAACTGGAAGTGGGTGATTGCGTTGTGTTTGAGTGGTTGCGTTGCTGATGAAGGGACTTCCTTGCCTCTCGTCAGTAGTTGATCAAATCCAGTTGTCTTAGAGTTCTGAAATTGAGAACGATGTCGTGTTCAGATGGTATGACTTATGATGCCATAGGTGAAAGTTGAAGCTAGGTAGTTGCGATGGACATGGTTGCAACTCTATGTGCTACTTGGTTGTTGTAGTGATAACTCGAGATGAAGAAACTTGGCTGTTATAATGGTTGCATTTCTTATCATGTTTAATACTTCCACAAGGATATATAATTTATATGGGCTGAGTTCTTATATATGGGCTGAATACTAATTGGGTAGATAATTTAGTATTAAATTTAATGTGTATTGCATATTTTTTCTTAAAATTTATATTTTGTTTGTAACTCTAAAGATAATATTAGTATTAACTTAGTTGCTTAGAGAATAGTATCGGAATTACCTCAGAATCTTCAAATTTTTTGAAACGGAACAAAATATTTGAAAGTTATCATGGACCGGAACGGAAAACGAAATTTTGAACCTTGTTTGAATACAGGAAATTATTGTCAAGGACTAAATTTCTCAGCATTTTAGCCTCAAGGACAGACCTTCAGCATTTTAGCCTGAATGACAACTTTATTTAGGTATCAGTTTTTAAGTTTTTAGATATCAGTTTGTAGTGATCGGTAGCAGTTTTTAGGTATCAGTTTTTAGTTCGGTAGCAGTTTTGGAAAAATGTTTGTCCTTATGAATAATTTTGAAAGAATTTTTGTCCTTATGAATAATTTTTAGGAGAATGTTTGTCCTTGTGCTTAAAATATTGAGGTCGTGTCCTTGAGGCTAAAACTATACAAATTTTTGTCATTTAAATTAATTTCCCCGTTTGAATAAGAGGAGTGATCAGATTAATTTTTTGGAAGATTTTGATGTGCAGTGAATCTGATGACCTTTTCTTTTGATGTAATATGAGTTTATGTAGGCTAATGGAGGAAATGTGCATGTATGGAAAAATATATGAGAGAGAGTATATAGAGGAAGATATGGATTGTGAAATAATTTGTTTTCCTGTGTAGAAAATAAAATTCATATAATGGTAAATAAATTTTGTTGTATATTCTAGAACATATTGTTTGAATGTGTGTGTATTTCTTTCCTTTGATCTGTATTTGTTTCCCTTTCTTTATATATATAGCCTTTGGTTGTGTATAGATATATTTTCTTTTGCTTCAGATCTTTATTTATTTCATTTTCTCTGTATATGTAGCCTTTTATTATACTGAAAGGAATATTTTTTCACAACTAGTATTTGATAAAAAACCAGTAAATATACAACACTAGAAAAACACGTTGAATAAAATAAATGTTTATTATCATCAAATAGAAATCATCGATTGCACCATTCCACAATCTACCCCTTTTGATGGCAACAAGCATATGTTAAGATTTACAGATAAAATACATATATGTTTATCGTGTGTGAAAGTGATGTGTGAAACTTAATAAGTTCTAGTTAAGCTCCTCCAATGTAGATGCTCCTCCTATGTAGATGCTCCCGTATATAGATGCTCTCAAAATTTCCTTTCCTAGCATGCTCCAAACACGTGAAATGATAAGAGGTTAAATCAGAAAAGAGGAAATAAAAAAATGGTTAAAAGTTACGTTAGAGAGAAGAAAGAGAAAATACATCGTAGATATTGTCAAATCAATTGCTACCACCAAATCTCAACCTCCATCCCCTTTTTGTTTTCATCAAAAATATGAGTGAACAGCTAACAAAGTTAAAGAGGAAACAAATAGCTATAATTCATGATAAGAATAAACAAAAACTATATATTTCTAGTTTTGCATCAGACATGAATTATAGCACTCTTTATTAATAAAAAAAATACCCCAAATAGAAAATGGATGACAATTTGAAAATTTTGTTAATTATATGACATGTGGTTCAATCAACAATAAACTTAGTATATGTTTGTTTTATTTTTTAAGTAAATTATTTATGTGAGGATAATTTTATCTCCAACTTATTATAAATGAGATCAAGGTACTTATATCCATGCATTGCGATAAGGTTTCCTAGATGAGGGAAAATAAGCTTTGCCTGATCGGTTAATATACACCTATGCTAAAAAAAATTCAGTACAGGCCCGATACTATTAAGTAATGCAACTCTATGTCCATACCGCATCCATTTTTCATGCGTAGGCCTTTGACCTAAAAGTTTCAAATTTTTACATTTTCATCAAAAATATGAGCGAACAGTTAACAAAGTTAAAAAGGAAACAAATAGCTATAATTTAGGATAAGAATAAACAAAAACTATATATTTCTAGTTTGGCATCAGACATGAATTATAGCACTCCTCATTAATCAAGAAAAATACCCCAAATAGAAAATGGATGGCAATTTGAAAATTTTGTTAATTATATGACATGCGGTTCAATCAACAATAAACTTAGCATACAGTAATTTTGTTTTGTTTTTTTAAGTAAAATATTTATGTGAGAACAATTTTGTCTCTAACTCATTATAAATGAGATCAAGATACTTACACCCATACATTGTCGCAAGGTTTCTTAGATGAGGGAAAATAAGCTATGCTTGATGGGTTAATATACACCGATGCTAAAGAATTTTCAGTACAGGTCTGACACTATTAAGTAATGCAACTCTACGTCCATACCGCATCCATTTTCATGCGTAGGCCTTTAACCTAAAATTTTTAAATTTTTACAAATTATTTGATACATGTTTTACTTTTCATATGGAGCGTGCACATGACTTTTCCTTGATACTCATTATTTTTCAAATCAAATTTTACTACATTTTGTTTTATGTTAGTCTTAACCACACATACATAGAATAAAAAACTTGGATCGATAGAATGTGATAGATAAGAAAATATTGTGTGATATGTAATAATAAAAAATAGAATGCTAGTAACTCAAGCTTAACTTAGACTATAATATGTAATACTAGTATTCTTCTCAAGAGCATAACAGTTCATTTCCTTATAACTATGTAATAATTACTCAAAGATTTGATATGCACAAATAGGTTAACTCAGTCATAGCCACATTTTCCAGAAGAAATTTTTTATTGAGGCAATTTAAGAGTATTTTTCTCTCTTCTTTGATGTTTAAAAAAAAGAAAAAATTAGAGAAAAAGTTTGAAAGGTTAAAAAAAACCTAATCCTTTTTTTTGTTTTTTTACGAAAAACAAATTTTAAAACTAAAAGAAAAAAAATTAAGAGAGGAAAAAAACTGAAAATGTGCATAAATAAAAAAGCTAAAACAAACTCTCAAATAGAAATCGTACCAATCCATATCCATGATCCCCAAATCTAGATGTAGTCATGAAAATCTACATTTCAAAGGAGGTTTTGTAAAGATGTCAACAAATTGTAAATTAGTAAGGCTGAATTCAATGCAGATGTCCTCTTTTGAAATCTGATCTCAAATGAAGTGATGTCTTGCATCTATATGTTTAGTACGTGAGTGGTGAACAAGGTTGTTTGATAGGTCACTTGCACTTTTGTTTGTACCAAAAATGGGCACAACACTCTTCGGGAGTTGTTTGAAGAGATAAAATGAAGATTATAAATGTAAAACAGAGATTATCTAACAAAAACTCCAACAAACAGAAGTGTAAAATGCACAGACAAGCAATTTAGAGTGGTTCGGCGTATAGCCTACGTCCACTATGAAGTTTTGATGATTTTATTGATTCTCTTTCAATGATTACAAGCAGTTACAGCAATGAACAGCGGATTACAGATTAGAATTCGAAATTGACAGCAAAAGTATGATGCAAATCTCAATCCGGCAGAGTCTGGACGCTTCAGAGAAAAAAGATCCTTTTTCTGTTGATTCTGGGGCTCTATTTATAGGCGTAGGAGGCTCAGAATTCGCTCAAACTCTGGGAGACTTGGTCTGGCACGTGAGGGGGCCCACGCGACCGTTTCCAGAAAGTTTGGAGTCAATCTGCGATCGACACGAAGTCATTTCGTATCGATCAAGATTACCTCCAATTGAGCTCAAATTTGGTGGAGATGTTCCTCGGTATGCGTGCAACCTTTGGTTAAAATTTCATGGTATTTGGATCAGTGGATTGAGAGATATTGTCGATACGAGATGATGTTCTTCGCTAGGCTGTCTGGTTCGAATCCATCTCTCCGAGCTGTGGGCTTCGAATCGATGGTGTTACGCGCCTCTGTGAAGACGTGGAACGCGCGCTTCGCCTCGATCCGGTCTTTACTCCGAGTCGACCGTGTCGACTCCATATATCTCGGCGCATTCGCATCGAGGGATGACGTGGTGCGCGCGCTCCGCCTCGATCCGGTCTCAGCGCCGCATTGACTGCTTCGATTCCATGTATCTCGCCTCGTTTTCTTCGAGAGATGACACGTTGTCCAAGCTAGTTGACCCGATGGATACGAGTAAGTCATTTCGCATGGATTCGAAGCAAGGTTCTCAGATGGATACGAAGTAGACACTGAATGATGGATACGAAGCAAGCACTGGCCGATGGATACGAAGTAGACATTAAGTGATCGTTACGAACCAGGTGACTTATTGATGGATACGAGCAAGTCTTTCCGGCTGAAGGTTCTATCGATACGAGGCTTATAACTGTGTGGACTTAATCATCCTGATTGACATGCGATCGATGGATGCGAAACGAATGATGGACACAGACTGGTTGGATACGAAGCAAGATCCACTCACGGACACGAAATCACCGCTGATCTGATGGATGCGAAATCACCCATAGCGATGGATACGAAATCTGGGCCGGGCTGATTGATACGAAATCCATCGAGACAAATTCGATGGATTCGAAGCATGCTTAACTTCGATCGATACGAACTGCTGCTTCCCGATGGATACGAAAAGATGCTTTCCCCTTTGACTTGCATCCATCATAACTCGAGCATATGAACTCGGATCGATCTGAAACTTGGAGCGTTGGTTCGCTTTACTTTCCCGATCATGTCTCATCGATTGGGGCTTGATCCGGACTTGGTCAAAATTCAACGATATCCATGACAAACGACATTTGGAATCCAACTCCTTGGTGCCCTGGCCTTGCCAAAAGGCGGGATAACATTTGCCCCCCAAAGTACGTCTTGTGAAAACATGACGTGCTTTGAAAAGCTGCAGGTCTTCTTTGAATAATTTGAAAGTCGTACCCTTTGGCCATTCTCTTATATCGGTCCTCTCATGAATCGATGCTAACAGTTGGAAAGCCTTTCTTCGTATCGATGTGGGTTGACTTGATGGATACGTAAATGGTCATCAGTATCGATGGTCACAAATCGCGGTGGATTTTGATTTGAATTGGTGGATACGAAATGGATGTTCGTATCGATAGGTTCTGATGGATACGAAAGTGACGCTCGTATTAATAGGTCTGCTCTGTTTTGAATCGATGGCTCATAATTTGGATGTTTCGAAACGATGGTGTCTGGTGAACATTCCGCCTCGATGAATGCACAGCTTGATGGATTCGAAGAGAGCGTTTGCACTGATCCATCGTACTCAAGTGGCCTTCCTGTGCGCTTCGAACCGATAAAGTTTGGTGGGTTCGAAACGAGCCTTCGTTTCGATGCGCCGTCTGACTGGTTGCGACCGGTCAGGTTGACTGGGAGTCGAATCGACTCGGTTCCATCCTAGGCTTCATATAAATACCTGGGACTTCGTCACTCCTCACTTTTTTACCTTCTATTTTTTACTGCTATTCTCTGTTCCTCTTTTATCTCCGTATCGATAGACCGAGAGGAAATATTGTTCATTTTCGAATCGACCCAAACCTTCGATCCTTCGAGTTTAACTTCTAAAATCAGGTGATTAGCAGATAAGATTATGTTAATAATGGTAAAACTCAAGACTCCAATCATCCTCCTTGCTTCTACGGCCGAGTTCGATAAATTCGAGATCTGGACGAGAGAAAACGAGATCTGGGGATGGAGCGTGGCCATGGAGTTAAAACCCTTTGGGGAAGAAGGAGACAAGGAGGAAAACATTTCAAATCCACTTCGTACCGTCCTGGACTGGGAGTATTCGTATCGATCCGGACTGTATATGCTCGCATCGATATGGAGACGAGGGCGGCGGTCGATATGAAGCCACTGCCTTCAGATCGATGCGAAATCGGTGTTCTCGATCGACACGATATGTGTCGAGTCGAACCTGATCGACACGAAGCATTTCCACTTCAGCCTGATCGACACGAAGCACTCCTTCGCCAGGGCGATCGATACGAAAGTATCGATTCGAACGTTGCCATGTCGAAATACGTGATCCCCCTGTCTCGATATGGGAGTGAGGTGCGGTGATCGATTCAAAATTAAGTCTTTGAAAAACATATCGAGTTTCTGAAAACCCGACCACTTGACTCCGACGAGGTTCTGCCTTGCATAATTGAACTCGATCATAGCATTGCATACTTGACTGCCTCTTGAAGCTCGTTGATGGAACTGCTATTTAACAAAAACAAGAGTATAAGCAAACTTTAACTTGAATCGATCGCCGTCATCTGGATGGCGCGGTCGTGACGGTCAGCGATGACGGTCATGCCTGTCTGATTTCTAGAATTTCGTCGCTTGCATGTTTTCTTTAACTCTGTAAAATTTGCTCAAGTCACGCACAACATTTGCACCACACAACACATTCATGCACTTTACACTAGGGAATGCACGGGCTTTTTATCATCTAATGATGGTTTCTCGTGAGTTAGCTAGTGATGGAACCGTCAAGTTCGCAGCAGCAAGAAACTCAGAACCCTATCCCTCCCAGACTTGAGACTCCGGTCATCGAGACCGAAGCTATTGGTCCAGCTCCGGATGAGTTGCCCGATGCGTCCTTCATTAATAGTCCACCTGATTCTGTCCTGTCCAATATCTCTGAAGACATGCTAGGGAGAATATGCTTAAGGCATGGCTTATCTTTGGATGAAGTACTGTTGCCTGGACCGGACGACAGGCCACATAATCCCCCGGAGGGGTATACTGCTTTTAATCGACATGCGTGCGCAGCCGGCACACTTCCTTCGTTCAATGACTACATACGAGAAGTGTTGGCTTATCTGGACATCGCTCCGTCTCAATTGCATCCAAACGGATATGCCTCACTCAACAGCTTGTTCATTGTATTCATGGAATACCTCCATCGTCCTCCCCGTATGACCGACATAAGATACTTGTTTAATTTCAAGAGTCGGACTGACAGCCCATCTTATACATTCTTGGAGTCTGTAAGGAACTGTCAAGTTGTCACGGGGTCGTGGACTAGGCTAAGCTACTTTAAGTCAGAGTGGTTCTATGTCCGATGTCCTCCGGGGTTTGCCAGAAGATGGCTGTTCAGATGTGAGTATTGTCTTTTTTCCCAAGTAATTGACAGGGCAATTTTCGGAGTGAAATTAAACTTACGTCTTCTTCTCTTTTTCTTTCAGCAATCATCCAGCATCCTGAGGGTGGCTACTATAAAGAGATAGTTCGGGTCCTCCAAGAGATTCCTAGCGAAGAAAGGAATATTGAACTGTTACTGACAGATCGGAATCTCAGAGTTCTTGGGTTGATCGGCCGGAGGCAGAGCATAAGGCTCGATGGTGCATTAAAGACCGTCTCCAGAAAGAAGGTCAAGCGGATGAAACCTAGGGTTGTGATAATTGAGGAACCCGATTCCGAGAAAACTCATACCGACGAAGAACCGTTAGTCGGACCTGCTAATGCAACCCCGGAGTCCGACGCAAAGAGGAAGGGCAAAGCAGTGGCCTCAAAACAGCCTAAGTCTGGGAGGCGGAAGTCTGTGGTTTTGCACCGTCCTTTGCCAGGAGTTAAGATTACGGAAGCATCCTCCCTGCAAGCTGAAGATCAATTCGAAGGGCCTGCTGACCCTCCAATCCCGGACATCGAGCCGGAGCAACACGACGTTGAATCGGGCGGACCGCGACATATCGTCGATGTTAGCGAGTCTAATCCTACCAGTGTGATTGACACTTCTGGTTGGTCTGGGGGGTTACACATTCACACACTCTTCACGGCACAACACATTTTCCTAACCGTAAACAACACATCGCAAACAGTTACTGATTCTTCATGGTTTTCTTTTCAGGTACGATGTCTGGGCAAGGTTCTGTGCTTGGTAGTTTGCGCAATAAGCGCCGTTATCATGAGCCACGCAGGAGAGAGGGCGAGAGGGATTACGACTCAGGACATTCTGGTCAGGAGAAGTCTGACAGAGATAGGGGATACGTTCGCCGATCCCGATCTCGCTCTCCTCCCCCCAGGACCTCTGCACCTCCTACGGTCGCAGTTACTCATCCTCCTGAAACTTCACGGCCTAGGCCGCCTTCTCAAGCTTCGAGGTCCGATCCTCCGCGCAGGACTGAAATAGCCACCTCCTCGGCTACTGTACCGGTCCCGACCGAAGCGTCTAGTGAAGGAGCGCTTAAACTGGCACAGATGAGGAAGGAATTCCCCGATATCTGTTTTGACGGTTATGTCTTCCCTCCGCACTTGAAGAGAATTCCGCCAACCGCTGAAACCACTATCCATGATTATGTTGCGGACATCTTTTTTCAGTACAGGGAATGGGGACGGGCCGCAAGGAAGGCGTCTAAAGTGGCATTTGATCGGGGCGTCACCATTGAGAAGCTCGAGAAGGAATTGGGTCACAACGACCAAATCATAAAAGCGCTCAACTCGGAGGCTGAGTCTTCCCGTAAATCTGAAATGGAGGCTCTAAAGAAAGTTGATGAAGTGAATGCTGTCATGACCAGGATGAAGCAAGAGCACTATACCGCCATCGAGGACATGGGTCATAGGAACACTTCCATTACCGCTGAGAGGGATGCCGCTCTGAAGGAGCTTAATGAGCTGAAATCAAAGTTTTCAGAGATGGCGAAGGAAAAAGACGCAGCTAATGTCTCTGCGCAGGAGGCCTGTGATCAGGCAGTGACGTTTCGAAAGGAGAAGGAAGCGGCTATACAACAAGCCCATGAAGCTGAGGCTGGGTTTGACGAGAAGGTACGGCAGGCGGAGGCCAGGATTGAGGCCGAGGTGGAAGAGCTACTCGTCACTTTTACTATCGCATATTAAGGAAACACGTGGAAGTATTAAGCCAAAGTCTAATAAGGTTTGTCTCATCCATAGAATTTGAGCATAGCAGCCGCCTTAGCAATATATTCTATTTCAGTAGTAGACAATGCAACACATTTTAGTTTTCGACTTGAACATGAAACTAAGGCGTGACCTAACATGAAATATGTTCCACTAGTGCTTTTTATTTCCATAAGACAACCGATATAATCATCATCAGAATAACCAATTAAATCAAAATTATCATAGGAAAGATACCATAATCCAAATTTCTGTTTGTGCAAAAAATATCTCAAAATTTGTTTTGTGGCTTTTAAATGAGATTCTTTTGGATTTGTTTGAAAATGTGTACAAAAACAATCAGAAAACATAATATCGGATCTAGAAGCAGTAAGATAGAAAAAAGATCAAATTACACCTTGATATTTTGTTCTAATCGACTGTGATTCCCTTTGCGTCTTTGTCAAGCTTGGTTGAAGGGCACATAAGCATTCTTAACGACTTTGTATTCTTAATACCACCAATTTCGATGAATGATTTTCTTTGAGCTTCTAATTTCTTAATTTTCAAACTGGACTTTGATGGTTTGGTAGTTCATTGATCACCTCTTTTGTTGTGTTCATCACATCGCTTTTGTCCTTCTTTATAGTTGTATCGACACCTAACTCATCAGATTTCACAATGATTGATTCCACAATTGTTTCAACCTCTTGTTGAAAATTCTACAATATTTGTTCCTTGATGAGTATCCAATAAAAATCCCTTCATTTGTGTTGAAATAAAATTTCACTTTTGTACAAGCTTTGCACACTTTATTGTTCTTGAATATCTAATATGGAAGCCCTTTGACTGACTCCATTCTCTCAAGCTTCTCATGCTAGAATATCCTACAATTTTATGCCACAAGGTATCTCATCTTTAGCTACTAAGCATCTTTTCCAACAATTTGACATTTACCATTGTTGCCTATAGTATCATTCCTACCTTTACAGTCTTCTAGGCTAAGGAACTTTATTTCATTGTCTATCATATGTCTGGAACAGTCTAAGTCCAAATACCAGTGTTGTTCCTTAGCCTGCCAACATATCTACACATATAAAGAAAAGGAAGACCTAGAAAACTTCATAGGTCTATTAGCGTTTGCGACAGGAGATTTTAATGTTCCAGACTTTTCAAGAGAACCTTTAGGAACTGGAATAACATTTTCGTATTTGTTCCTGTCAAATAAATTTATAAAGAGAGACTTTAGGAATCTAAATTTGTCTAACATTTTTGCATTTATTCCTATACCAACATCTACCGAAGCTATGTTCAATATTACCACAACATAGGCATTTTGGAAATACACTTCTACTTCGGGCATTGTCAGTCATGTTTTCCCTACTGCTTTGTGATTTACCAAAACTAAGCCTTTTTCTATTGTTTGTGTATAATTGATTTCCCAAAAGCATATTCAACGACCTGTAAATTAATCGCTTTGTATTTAATATTTCAATCATTTTTAAATATTTAAATAATGGATTTTAATGACAAGTAAACATATTTTAAATATTAATTGATGATACAAAAATCATTTTCAAATTTTGTTTACCAAAATAATTAGTTCACATAAAAATAGAAAATGTGACCGAAAAAAGTTTTCCGAAATTTTGACTTTTCGACATAAGAAAGTCTCAGGAACATTGTGCACATTTTGTATAACTCATATACACATGCACACACATGCACATATACAATGTGATAAGCTAATCAATGTGTTAAAGTTAATAATCAAGCTTATTTTAAAATATAAAACTTGATTTGACATTCAATGCACAAAACATATTAAATAACCTTAGGAAATTAATTAAGTACCCTAACCATAACCTAAACAAGTACCTAAGACATGGTGGAGGATGGACCTAGAAGGGGTGCATGTGCATCTAGGGTGAGGGTGGAAGCATGGAAGCATGCTACACGAAGACATTTTGCTATTTTATATTAATAAGTTACTTTAATCACCACTTCATTTCCTTCATCTATAAATACCCACCATCTCTACACATTCTCACTTTATATCTTCATTTTCATATTCACTTCTCTTCTCATCATGTTCAAGAATATCCATGGCTACCAAATTCATGTCTAAAGTTGGCAAAATATAGCTTCTTCACTTTAAAACTCCATATATTCATCTACAAACACCCCTCCATCAAAACAAAAGCCATTCTCACCTCAAAACTCTTAGGCCGAGCCCATTTATGCCTAGACCGAGTGCATATATTCCCTTGGTCGAGCCATGTTTCACCCTAAAATCCCACACTAGATCCTATTTTGAAGTTGGGGCAAGTTGCTAAGAGTTTAGGCAAGTTCGATAAAGTTTAGCTTAGTTTGGAACAAGTTTGGTGAGTAAAGCTCCACCTTCAAAGCAAATATTTTCAAACTATATTTATGTTCATGCCGTAGCTATTGAATGCTTGTTGTATTGGTGAAATAATGGTTTGGTTGTTGGATTGGGTCGACTCATTAGTAATATGAAAATCCAGTAGTTAAACTAATTCTGTTGTTAATAAATGCTTGATGTATGTTGTATTATTGTAAGCCACCATGTATATATGCTCATCCCTTTGTTATGCGATGTATTGTTGTATTGCAAATGTCATAAATTTGAATCCTGAACTACCCGTATAACGATAGTCGCTATATCGGCGCTTTCGGAAAATCTCCTTTTATCGAAACCGTTTGGTTTCATTATCGTGCTTGGAATTATTTTACAAGTTAAGAAAGTTTTTGATTAATGATGTTTTCATTAATAATTAATTATTTTAACAATGATTAATTAATTAATTAATAAGGATTAAGGTTAATTAATTAACTTATTAATGATGTGTTTTAAATTTAACTAATTTCCTAGTTAATGATGTTTTAAATTTAATTAATCATTTTAGTTAATGATGTTTAAGGCTAGTTAATCTTTTGATAATGATGGATTAAGATTAACTAATTTATTAATTAATGATGTTTTTAAAATTTATTAATCCTTTTAATTAATGACTTTTAAAATTTACTAAATATGTTTAACCTTAATTAATCTTTCCTTAAACAAAGCTTTAAATTAATTAATCACTTTTAAATAATGATATTTAATTATTATTTAATTTATTTAATTAATTATATTATTAATTAATTGAATTGATGATGTTTTAAATGAGATTTACTCTTTTTAATTAAAGGTTAGTGAAGTAAATTAATCAGCTTAGTTAACAAAGTTTTAAAGTTGATTAATCAATATAATAAGAATATTTTTAATTATTAAATCCTTTTTAATGATGGTTTTAAGTTAGTGAACTCTTTTAACAAAGTGTTTTAAAGCTAATACTTGACATGTGAAGCCAAGTACGAATTCGGGTTTTTTTAAAAACAGTTTGATTCATTTATGGAAATGAATTAATTTCCGTAAAGCGATTCACTTATATGGAAATGATTTATTTGTATAATTAGCAATAAACATTGAAGAAGTAGACTTGTCGCTATTTCGAAAGTTAAGAATAATCATGAGACATGACTTTGAGGTAACGCTACCTTGACTTGTCCGGTATTATTGTTAACCAAGAAATAGTGCAAGTTTGAATTCGATGAGTGGTGGTAAGTATAAAAGACTTAATTTTCATATACGATAGTTTTATATCCTCAATAGTTGGTTTCTCAATTATCAGTTACTTCAGCTTCTTTATTATCGTCATTCTAAAACGATGTTTTGCTCCATTGGGAATTGATTCCTTTGTCGAAAATAACTAAATACAAAGCGCGAGAGGAAGCCAAGCTATGTGGGGTTGCTCCCATTAGTAATTTCACATCTCATATAGATTCAGATTCGGTAGCGCTATTAGATGCGAAATATTCGGATACTCGGTAAGGTTTGGCGGGGTCCGGCTTGGTATTGTCCGAGTAGTGTCAGGAAGTATATGAGCTTCTCAGAAGTATATTACTAGAGGTATACTTCAAGGGTGGTGCACCTTCTTAGTCATTTATTGGAGATTTTCCTTTTCTGATTTAATTCGAACCTTCAAATTTATTTCCTTATTTGCATCGGGAAGAGTCAAACACTCTCCGCGAAGTTTAATTATTTATCCATGCTTTATGTTGGATGTTGATTTATGTGAGAATAAACCGGTACTGTGTTTAGCGGCGTAGTCTCACATGTTTGTGTTTAATTACACCCCTATTGCTTTAAGTTTTACTCATACCAGAAACATCGTCTGACCAGAGTGGTTTGTTTTCCCTAAACTCTCAGGCACTCAATTTATTTGAGTAGTTTTAAAGTAGTAGGTTTCTTGTTGGGCTCTTTTGAAGACGGCGTTCGAGCAGGCGGCTTTCATCTTCTTAGTTATCTATTCCATTGTATTATCTAGTTTATGCAAGTGTATTTTGTTTTAGCATATATATAAAGGCTGGTTGTTAAAACTGCCTAAGCTGAATTGTAGTACTTTTGTGTAACTCTGATAACTCCCTGTTAAGGAGCAACCTGATGTACTATTGACTGTTATGTTTTATTTAGCAGTTGCGTTGTTAGGTTTTCTACTATGTTCTTTGTTTTACTCCATGACGATCCATTTTTTCGAAGCTTAGGCAATAATACACGAACATCATTGATGTGTTAACTGTCGTTCCTAGGAGTCAGAAAGATGGATCATCACAGTTAATATCAGAGCATTAGTTGAGCGAACACCATAGCCTAATTTAGGGTACAACTCATTAGAGATAGGGTGAGTAGAGCCCTAGAATGAGTTAATCTTGAGAGGGCATTTTCTTTTCTCCCCTGAAAAGTCTAGTTTTATATCCTTTATTGCAATTTCCCTTTTTCATCTTTGACCCTATCTTTGTATTCTAATAATACCTGTCACTTGTCTAGGTTATTGAAAATAAGTACAGGAGGAAGAAGAGGGAGGGGATTTGGAACCAGCATGGCTATAAATGGCAGAGCTCCTAGAAATGAGCCAGTTGTAGAGCCAATAGATGAAGCAGTGATGCAAGATCAACCACCTCAGAACTTTGCGACCTTATGCAAGAATTACACTGTGTTAGGTAGTAAGCCTTTTTATGGAACTGAAGACATTGTGGGAGTTTAGATATGGCTCCGCTCTTGTGAAATGATACCCGGGGATCTTCAGTTGGGAGATGCTAGAAAGAGATTGTTGGCATCGCGTCAGCTTCAGAAAGCAGTAATGGATTGGTGGGATTCAGTCACCATGAATACCCTAGAAGAGGATTTCTCTAGGGTGCAGTTTAAAGTGGTTTTTAAAGCTCAGTTTATCCTAGAGGCAGGAAGGACTCAACTGTTCAGAATTTTTATGGATTTAAAATAGGGTGAGATGATAGTGGCACAGTGTGAGCATAGGTTTAATGCATTGTTCCACTTTGGACCAGGATTGATTGATACACCACTCAAAAAGAATAAAATGTTCGTGAAAGGAATGCGACCAGAGTTCCATCGGGAAATGACCAATCATCTCAACGGTACCTTTACCAATCTGATTAGTATGTCTTTGAGGTTTGAAGCTCTTGATATTGAGTAAGGAAATTAGAAAGGAGTAGTTCCAACAGTCAATGTCCAACCTTTGTCAGTGATACTAGTTGCTAGTAGGCCATTTTTCAAGGGTAAAGGGAAGAAGAAATGGTTAGGAAAGAAGCCTGGAGGTGGAGCTCCAGCTTAGAATAAGAAATTAGACTTGACCAAGATCCTTTTTTATAAGTGCAACCAAATGGGCCACTTTGCAAATCAGTGCCCGAACCCAACTAGTGGACCACTCTGCTACAATTGCAACAAACATGGACATATGAAGAATGAGTATCCATTTTCGAAGAAAAGGGCTTAAGGGAAAGCTTTTACTATTAAGGAAATACCATTTACTTCTACGGGCGCAAAAGGAAAGCAGGTGTTTCAAGGTACATTATCCATTTCTGATATTCCTGTTAGAGTGTTATTTGATACCGTTGCATCCCACAGTTTTATCTCATATGACCTAATGAACCAGTTGAATCTTAAATATGTTATTCTCCATAATTCTCTTTGTGTGTCGAACCAATTGGGGTCCGGCCAATCTTGATACCATATTTTTGAATATGCCTATCTCTTATCGAGATCGGCCTTTTTTTCTGACTTGTTTTTTCTCGGGTTCATGGGTTTTGGATTATTATTGGGGATGGACTAGTTATCTAAGTTTAAAGCTATCTTGGACTGTTTTAGAAGGGTGATCGTAGTAAAAGTTGTAATAGGTAGAAGCGTTGACATATGTTATGGAGAGCCTAGGGGGTTGATGAGCAGTTTTCTGTATTCCCTCGAAGTACCCAAAGAGGAGATAAGGAATATAACAATTGTCTAGGACTTCAAGGATATTTTTAAAGAAGTGCAAGGTATACCTCCTCACTGCGAAGTGGAATTCCGCATTGACTTGATTCGAGGAACCACACCGGTTGTACAACCTCCTCAAAGGTTGGATCCAAAGGAAAGAAGAGAATTAGAGAAGTGGACGTTTGATTTATTATAGATGGGTTTGATCAGACGTAGCACGTTGAGTTAGGGATCGCCGGTAGTGTTCTTTACCAAGGACGATGGTTCTCTTAGATTATGTGGATTAGCAAGAATTAAATAAGAGGACTATCACGAATAAATTTCCTTTACCTAGGATTGATGACATGTTTGACCAACTCACGAAGCTTGGATATTTTTACAGTTGGATCTTGCTATTGGTTTTCACCAATTAAGGGTAGCAGAGGAGAGTGTACCCTTAACAGCTTTTCAAACCCCTGATAGTTTTTACCAGTGGTTAGTCATCATTCGGATTGACTAATGCACCCACTTATTTCATGGATTTGATGAATAGAGTGTTTCGAGATTTTCTTAACAAGTTTGTTCTTGTCTTCATTGATGACATTCTTGTTTATTCTAAGTCGGAGGAAAAGCACAAGTACCATCTTCATGTTGTTCTAAGTACTTTAAGAAGTCATGTTTTGAGGCAAAGTTTTCTAAGTACCATTTCTGAAAATCCAAAGTAAGATTTCTAGGGCATGTAGTTTCGAGAGAAGGCATATTAGTGGACCCAGCTAAAGTAGTTGCGGTTCAAGATTGGAAGAAACCTGAAAATGCAATGGAGGTCAGGAGTTTCTTGGGATTGGTAGGTTTCTATAGAAGGTTCATTAAAGATTTCTTGAAGATTGCTTTTCATTTAATAAAATTGATGAAGAAAGATGCTAAGTTTGTGTGGATACCTAAGTGCGGTCAAGCATTTAATGAGTTAAAAGGAGAAATTGACAAGTGCTCCCGCTTTAACTATTTCAGATAGACTCACGAGGCATTTCAAGAATGAATGGACAGATTTATATGTCAGATATTAATGGAATTAGACAGGACATGCTGAGAGAATGCCATCGGTAAAAGTTATCTATCCACCCAGGGGTAACCAAAATATTTCAGAATATGAAGAAACCTTTTGATGGAAAGGGATGAAGGGAGATATTTCGATCTTCGTGAGCCGGTGTGCAAATTGTCAATGGGTCAAAAGTGACCAGCAGAAGACTGCTGGGTTACTCCAACCATTGGAGATAACAAATAGAAAGTGGGAGTAGGTATCCATGGACTTTATCGATGGTTTGCCCAGAACAAGAAGAGATAATGAAGGCACTTGGGTAATTGTAGATCGATCAACGAAGAGCGCCCACTTTATTATGTTGAAGTCAACAAGAACCGCAGCTTCTTTGGCACACAATTAAACATATTTAAATATTAATTAATGATATTAAAATCATTTTAAAATTTCATTTAACAAAATAATTAGTTCATACAAAAATAGAAAATGTGACCGAAAAACGTTTTCCGAAATTTCGATTTTTTGGCGTAAGAAAGTCATCAGAAACGTTGTGCACATTTTGTATAACTCATACACACATGCACACACATGCACAAATATCATGTGATAAGCTAATCAATGTGTTAAAGCTAAAAATCAAACTTATTTTAAAATATAAAACTTGATTTGACATTAAATGCACAAAATATATTAAATAACCTTAGGAAATCAATTAAGTACCCTAACCATAACCTAAACAAGTAACTAAGACATGGTTGAGGGTGGACCTGGGGAGGGGGTACTTGTGCATCTAGGGTGAGGGGGGAGGCATGGAAGCATGCTACATGAAGACATTTTGCTATTTTATATTAATAAGTTATTTTAATCACCACTTCATTTCCTTAATCTATAAATACCCACCATCTCCACACATTCTCACTTTACATCTTGATTTTCATATTGACTTCTCTTCTCTTCATGTTCAACAATATCCGTAGCTACCAAATTCATGTCTAAAGTTGGCAAAATATAGCTTCTTCACTTTAAAAATCCATATATTCATCCACAAACACCCCTCCACCATAACAAAAGCCATTCTCACCTCAAACTTCTAGGTCGAGCCCATATATGCCCTTGGCGGAGCCATGTTGCACCCTATAAGCCCACATTAGGTCCTATTTTGGAGTTAAGGCAAGCTGCTAAGAGTTTAGGCAAGTTAGGTAAAAGTTTAGCTTAGTTTGGAACAAGTTTGCTGAGTAAAACTTCCACCTTCAAACAAATGTTTTCAAACTATATTTGTGTTCATGCCATAACTATTGAATGCTTGTTGTATTGGTGAAATAATGGTTTGGTTATTGGATTGGGTTGTTGCCAGAAAGTTAGTTGCTTTGGAAAGTTAGTAAGCGACTCATTAGTTATATGAAAATCTAGTAGTTAAACTAATTCCGCTGTTAATAAATGCTTGATATATGTTGTATTACTGTAAATCACCACGTATATATGCTCGTAACTTTTTTATGTGATGTGTGGTTGTATTTCAAATGTCATAAATTTGAATCCTGAACTGCCCGTATAGCGATAGTCGCTATATCGACGCTTTTGGAAAATCACCTTTTATCGAAACCGTTTGGTTTCATTATCGTGCTTGGAATTATTTTACAAGTTAATAATTTTTTTGATTAATGATGTTTTCAGTAATGATTAATTATTTTAATAATGATTATTTAATTTATTTAATTAATTAATAAGGATTAAGGTTAATTAATTCACTTATTAATGATGTGGTTTAAATTTAACTAATTTCTTAGTTAATGATGTTTTAAATTTAATTAATCATTTTATTCAATGATGTCTAAGGCTAATTAATATTTTGATAATAATTGATTAAGATTAACTAATTTATTAATTAATGATGTTTTCAAAATTAATTAATCCTTTTAATTAATGACTTTCAAAAGTTATTAAATATTTTTAACCTTAATTAATCTTTCCTTAAATAAAATTTTAAATTAATTAATCACTTTAAATAATGATATTTAATTATTATTTAAGTTATTTAAGTAGTTATATTGTTAATTAATTGGATTAATGATATTTTAAAGGAGATTTACCATTTTAAATTAAAGGTTATTGAAGTAAATTAATCAACTTAGTTAACAAAGTTTTAAAGTTGATTAACCAATGTAATAAGAATATTTTAAGTTATTAAATCCTTTTGAATGATGTTTTGAAGTTAGTGAACTCTTTTAACAAAACGTTTTAAAGCTAATTCTTGTAATTTGAAGCTAAGTATGAATTTGAGTTTTTTTAAAGTTTGATTCGTTTATGGAAATGAATTAATTTCCATAAAGCGATTCACTTATTTGGAAATGATTTATTTGTATTATTAGCACTAAACTCGAAGAAGTAGACTCGTCGCTATTTCAAAAGTTAAGAATACATGACTTTGAGGTAACACTACCTTGACTTATCTAGTATTATTGTTAACCAATAGGAAAATTTGAATTCGATGAGTGGCGGTAAGTATACAAGACTTAATTTCCATATACGATAGTTTTATATCCTCGATAGTTGGTTTTTAACTATCGGTTACTTCAGCTTCTTTATTATCATCATTCTAAGACAATGTGTTGCTCCATTGGCATTGATATCCTTTGTCGGAAATGACTAAATCCAAAGCACGAGTGGAAGCCAAGCTATGTGAGGTTGCTCCCATTAGGGTACTTTCACATCTCATATAGATTAAGATTCGGTAGCGCTATTAGATGCGAAATATTTGGATACTCGGTAAGGTTTGGCGGGGTCTGGCTTGGTATTGTCTTAGTAGTGTCATGGAGTATATGAACTTCTCAGAAGTATATTACTAGAGGTATACTTCAAGGGTGGTGCACCTTCTTAGTCATTTTTTTGGAGATTTTTCTTTTCTGATTTGATTCGAACCTTCAAATTTATTTCCTTATTTGCATCGGGAAGAGTCAACCACTCTCTGCGAAGTTTAATTATTTATCCATGATTTATGTTGGATGTTGATTTATGTGAGAGTAAACTGGTACTGTGTTCAGCGGCGTAGTCTCACATGTTTGTGTTTAATTACACCCCTATTGCTTTAAGTTTTACTCATACCAGAAATATCGTCTGACCCGGGTTGTTTGTTTTCCCTAAACTCTCAAGCACTCATTTTATTTGAGTAGTTTGAGAGTAGCAGGTTTCCTGTTGGGCTCTTTTGAAGACGGTGTCCGAGCAGGAGGCTTTCATCTTCTTAGTTATCTATTCCACTATATTATCTAGTTTATGCAAGTGTATTTTGTTTAAGCATATGTAAAGGTAGGTTGTTACAACTACCGAAGCTGATTTTGTAGTACTTCTGTGTAACTTTGATAACTCCTTGTTAAGGAGTAACCTAATGTTCTATTGACTATTATGTTTTATTTAGCAGTTGCATTGTGAGGTTTTCTATTCTGTTCTTTATTTTACCCCACGACGATTCATTTTTTCGATGCTTATGCAATGACACCTGAACACCAAGGATATGTTAAGTGTCATTCCTAGGGGTTAGAAATGTGGGTCATCGCATTTTCCTTCAATTTTTTATGATTTATGAGGATTTAGGTTGATGACTCTTCAATTTGTCATAAGGTATTGTGAATAATCGATTGAGTAATTACCTATGGCTGTTGAGCATGAGGTATGCTCAGTAGACTGTTTATCATCCTTATGTGATGAGAATGTTGTAAACCCGAATAAACTTAAGTTTGTTTGTTATTCATTAACATTTTGAGCAATGTTAAGTATTAGTATGGCTTGTTTCTTGGTTGTTTGTCTGTGATGAAATTTTGAGGACGCAATTAAGGGGGGAGAATGTAACGATCGAGAATTTTATCATTTTGATTTGTGAATATTTAATTAATGGGTTTTAACGATCAAATAACCCTATTTTAATTAATAAATAATGATAGTAAACTTGGTTTGAAAGTTTGTTTACAAAAATACATAGTTTGATGAAAAATTGAAAATGTGACTGAAAATCGTTTTTCTGAATTTCGAATTTTCATCAACCAAAAGTTGTTGGGACATGTTGTGTACAGTAGTATACACGTATATACAAATAAGAAAATCAAGTTCGCTAATTAAAAAGGTTTGATTTAAAAGCTAATGAAAATTGTACTTAAGTAATTAAGTTAGAAATGGACTTTTCTATTTCTTTTAGAAACTAACCAAATACAGAAAATAAGACAAAGGTACATTAGAAAAGAAGATGAATTGGCTAAGTGACATTAAGGGGTGAGTTGTAAATTTTTTGTAGGAGGTATTAGCTCAGGATAGTTTGGTAATTAGTTACTTTCCATTTTCTATAAAAAGAACACATCTTTTCCATTTTCTACTTTACTTTATTTTGTTTCATTTTCCATCTTCTTACTCTCTTCTGTTCCACTTTCTTCAGTATTTTTTCATCTTTTTTCCTAAAATAAAATCACTTCAAAGTTGCTTCTTTTCTTCTCTGAAATAAGTATACAAGTCACTAAAATATAAGCAAACCTCTCTACATCTTAAAGATCCAAAATTTAGTGCACAAATCCCAAAAATGGCCTATGGCTATGACCACGAGGGAGGTTATGGAGCCTTTGGCCATGAGCTAGGGGAGGGAATTTGGTAGTTTTGAGATGTTTTGGTTGATTGTAGCTTGTTTCTAGAGTTTGGTCGAGATTAAAATGAGAAATCTCACTTTGATTTAGTTTAAAAATTAATAAAATATTGTAATAATTTAGTGCTAGCCTATAGTGTTGTATGTATGTATTTGTGATGTGAATATAATATTTGGTATCGTTTGATTCCTGCTTGAAAGCGGATGATATAAATAACCATTTTGTTTCTGGGGACAAAAGCAAAGTGAATGGAAGTCGAAGTGTCTTTGTAGCGAATAGGTCTCTATAGAAGCAATTCGAAGAATAAAAATATTATAGAGGGATCCTAAAGAATTCACCGCCTTATTATTTTTATTTACATATATTATTGGTTATTTAAATGGTTATGTTTGTGGAAGTTGAATGTTGATTAGTTAGTTAACTTACTTGTAGTTGGTTTATTTGCGATGTTGAAATCCCATGCTCGCTTTTTAGCGATATTACTTGCTTTCTAAAATGTTTTGAAATGGTTTTCGAACTTTTCTTTTGTTTTTAAATATTTTTTTAAATTTATTAAAGTTTTAAAATATAGAAATAAATATGGATTAAAAGTCATTTGATTTACAAAAAACAAGTTTTAAAAGTTACGGTTCTTATGACGATAGTCGCTATGGATGTAGTTTTGAAAATTTTTGATTTTTGTAAAATAAAAAGAGTTATCTATTTAAGATATTTTGAAAAGTCTTTTCAAATGTGTTTATAAGTATTTAAAATTAAGTTTGAATGTTTGAATATATTTTTACGAATTTATTTAGTTATTTAAACGAAGAGGTTTAAACTTTACTCTTTTGTTTCAAAGTCAAGTTTTGTTAAAAGCGACAATCTTTAAAAAGATGTATTAAATACAAGTTTCAACTTGTTTTAAATAATTTTAAATTAATTTTAAAATGATGAAGGAAGTATGGATTTCAACACTATTGTTGTAATAAATGTTTTTGAGAAAAGGAAAGAGATTATGGATTATAACATTTTTGTTATAATAAATGGTTTTGGGAAATTAAAAAGGAAATTGATTTATAACACGTTGTTATTATTGAATAAGTTGTTTACTAGTGTAAAGGGATGTTGTTATAGAATGGTTTGAAGTTTATCAACTAAAAAGTATTTACTTTTATAAAGGAAAAGGTGTTGCCTTTTAAATTAAACTTTGGTTTGTATAAGTGATTTTGAAAATTGTTTAAAAACAAGTATAATGGAACTCCAGGATTCTATTTTCTAGATTTTAAGGTATGGAAACTTGTTTCTATTTTGAAACTAGAAGTGTCATCGAGTTAAGGTTTGAGAGGTAATGATACCCTAACTCGAACAGTTTTATTTCAAAACGATGAATAGTATTAGTTGAAATCGAAGACTATGAATAAGTTATGGAGTTGGTTTTTTTGATTTTTTTTAAAATCTTTTTTTTATGCAAGAGATTTCTTCATCGGTGCATTTAAGTAACATAAAACAAAAAAGATAAAGTAGTGCTAAAATATTGACATGTTCATGGAAATCAAGTCTTTTTGTATTTAGCACTAAAAGTCGATGAGTAAATTTTCCTCTATTTGTGAGATCTAGAATCGTAGAATTTTAATTATGACAAGGTGGGGTGCAACCAGTACTATAACTTTCTTGACTTCGATTCTGAGCGTGGGATAGAGAAATCAAAATGTCAGAAAGTGGTAAGTATGAGAGGGTTAATTTCGATAAATGGGCCTTGATTAATTAAGCATATGGAAGGTACTTCATCTTATACTTGCCACCAAATTCAAAGGTATGGAAACTTGTCTCTATCTATCTTGAGAATTAAAATTGTATGTCAAGGCAATGATAGTTTTTCTAACTTTTTTTTGAGCGACACGGTTGTGTAGCGTGGAACTACACAGCCGATTAAATATCATATAAATAGGTAAGTAGTGCGATCAACAAGCCTGATCATTGGCCAAAATGTAGTAAGGAACCGCAAGGTAGTTGATGAGAGACAGAGTTTTATATACAAAATACATATTGTGAACAACAAAATAGAAAAAAGACTAGAGCTATATAGCAGTTGGTGATGCCCTCAATGCCTGCCAGGAGGAATTGCTGAAGTGCTGCCCGAGGATTCGGCTGGTGGAGAGCTGGGGTATGGTAATCTCAGTCTGAATGGTGCGGAGAAGCTTCGACCTGAAATAGATGAGAAATAGTGAATAATACGTCTACAAGTTCCTTCGAAGTTGGATGTGGGCTTGCAGAATACACGTGCATTACACTCGACCCAGATGCACCAACTGAAAATAGCTATAATTAGATCAAAGTGATAGTTGGGGGGGTTGTTCTGCCAGTGGTCGAAAAACGAGTTGAACGTAGGGATATGTCCAAGAATGTGAACCGTCGAAGCCGCCCAGACCCTGACAGCAAAATCACATTCAAAGAATAGATGTTGTAAACTTTCTGGTGAGGTAGAGCATAAGGCACAGCTGGGGTCGACGTCGATGTTATGGCGAAGGAGCCTGTCTCTTGTGTTGATTCGCTCGTGAATAAGGCACCATTGCAGGAAAGCGAAGCGGGGCTGGATCTTGCACTTCCAAAGTCTGGGGAAGGTGAAGAGACGTCCGTGGTTGTTTAGGTGAGCATAGCAGGAGGAAACAGAGAAGCTGGTTGATGGGTTGGGGGCCCAGGTGAAGGAGTCTGGCTGGGGGTTTAGGTGGATGATACGGAGAATAGAGGTGACAAGGTGAAGCTCGGAGAGGGTGGCGAGGTCAAAGTAGGAGGTAGGAAGAAGCTGATCGGGGCCCGAAATAGAAATGTCAAGGGTGGAGGCGAAGAAGTTGGTTGTATGAGCGAAGAGGTTGGGGAGGGTGGAGGAGAGGGGAAGCTGATTATGCCATGTATCCAACCAGAAGAGGCAATTAGCCCCATTGCCCAGGTTGACGTGGAAGAGCCGTTTAACACGTGATAGGGTTGATACGACCCCAGACCAAAAAGGGGATGGTTTGATTCCGGTGGAGGCATGGAGGACAAGGTGAGGGTTTGAGTGATAGTGGAGAGAGGCAATCCAAGATTTCCAAAGGAAGGAGCCAGGGTTAAGGAACCGCCAGAGCCATTTGGCGAGGAGCACGATGTTGAAGTCATGAAGATTAACGATTCCAAGGCCGCCGTTTATCGGGGGGAGGCAGGCGGTCTGCCAGTTTACGAGTCTCTTTATATTACTACCATTCCAAAGAAAGGAGCTTCTGATCGCATCAATTTTTTTGATTACCCAGGACGGGAGTTTGTACAGTGACATCCAATAAGTGGGTATTGCTGATAGAACGGATTTAACGAGGACAAGACGCCCTGCTGAGGACAAGGAGTGAGTTTTCCATGAAAGGAGTCTGTTTTCGATTTTGGCGATGAGAGGGAACCAATCTGATCTATGTAGTTTGGTTGGACGGATTGGGACTCCGAGGTAGGAGATGGGGAAGTGAGCGATCTTGCAGTTGAGCAGGCTGGAACAGATTTTCCCGAGATGGTCAGCGCCTTCGAGCATGATGATGGAGCTTTTGCTGAAGTTGATGGACAGGCCGGATATGAGTTCGAATGAATATAGAGCTACTTTGAGGCAATGGATGTGGTTGAGCATGGGTGAAGCGAATAGAATGGCGTCGTCAGCGAATTGAAGGTTGGAAATGACTAGGCTAGAATTGGGGAGATTGATGCCCTGAAAGATGTTATTCGAAATTGCTAACTTGATCATGCGGTTGAACACATCGGCTACCAGAACGAAAAGTAAGGGAGAAAGTGGGTCTCCTTGTCGCAGTCCACGGGTTGATTTGATTAGACCCCCCGAGACCCCATTAATGACTATCGAGGACATGCTTGAGTTGAGAATAGAGTATATCCAGTTGCACCATTTTGTGGGGAAGCCTCTGTGTTCCATTAGCTCCAAGATGAATTGCCAGTTAACTGAATCAAAAGCTTTTGAGTAGTCTAGTTTGAGAAGCATTCCTGGAGTTGAAGTAGAGTGGCAGAAGGATATGACCTCCTGGGTCATTGCTACGCAGTCCATGATGTTACGGTCCAAGATGAATGTGGATTGCTCAATTCCAATTAGAGGGGCTATGAAGGCTTGAAGGCGGTTGGCCAGGACCTTGGTTATGATCTTAGAGGTTGTGTTAAGGAGACTAATGGGACGAAAGGACGGAAGGGAGGTGGCGCCGGGGGATTTTGGAAGTAGGATGATATTTGCGTAGTTGATGCGGGCCACGGATGATGGGTTGGCGTGAAATTCGGAGCACATTTCGATGATGTCGAATTTTACTGTATCCCAGTAGTGTTTGAAGAATAGGGGCCCGAAGCCATCTGGGCCAGGAGCCTTGTCATCGGACATGCTTTTAAGCGCTGCCCAAATTTCTGTTTCAGAGAAGGGATGGTCAATGGGGATGGGGTGATTCTCCGGGTAGAGCAGGTTCCAATCAATTGGGGGAAGAAGGGGGTGATGGTTGCCTAGAATATTTCGGTAATAGTCAGTGAAGAGTTTAAGGATGACTGACTGATCAGAGGTGGTGTTGTTGTCTTGGGTGATTTCAGGAATAAAAGTTGATCTTCGTCTGCCATTGGCGAGACGGTGGAAGTAAGCAGTGTTCTTATCGCCATCTTCAATCCATTTTGCTTTGGAGCGTTGTTTCCAACCTATTTCTTCTTGAAGTGACAATATGTCTAGGTCAGCTTCCAGTTCTCTCAGACGAGATCTGTCTAATTCGGAGAGAGGAGAGGATTCTTCCAGGATATTTAGGTCCAGAATCTCATCTTGGATGGCGGAGATGCGCGAGCGAATGGAGCCCCAAACTGATTTGGCCCAAGGTTTGATGATTTTTCGAAGGGAACGGAGCTTGGAGACGACCCTGACAGTGGCTGATTGGATGGGGGAAGGCTGAGACCAGATTTCTTTGATGAAATTATCAAATGATGGCTCGAGGAGCCAGAGGCGTTCGAACCGGAAGGGTCTGCTGTGACAAGTGGGGGATCCCGTGTCTAGGAGGAGCGGGCAGTGGTCGGAGATAACTGTGGCTAGACCCGAGACAATGGAGAGGGGGTGCAAATCCTCCCAGGCCGGGTTGAAGAGGTAGCGGTCTAATTTAGCTAGTGAGGGATCTGATCTACGATTGGACCAGGTGTAAAGTCGGTTGCTGATGGGTGGGTCAATTAGGGAGCAAAGATTGATAAACTGGTTGAAGGCTTCAGAGTCTTGGGATAGATTGCCAAAGTTCCTTTCTATTGGGGATTTGGTGGTATTGAAATCTCCTCCGACAATCCAAGGGCCGTTGATATGAGCGGAGAAGGTGAGACAGTTCGTCCAGAGTTCGTTTCGATCTCGAGGGTTTTGTGGGCCATAGATATTGGAGAAGAAGAAGATTGTTCCAGTTTGTAAGTGGCGAAGGGCTACATGTAAGGCTGAAGTGTGATAGAAGGTTTGGCAGTGGGACCACACGGATTCATTCCAGGCTGTCATTATACCGCCGCTCGAGCCGACAGCATTTATGTGGGCCCACCCAGTTAGGAATGGCCCACCGATTTGTCTGAGCATGTTGGGGTTTGGGTCTGACAGTTTGGTTTCTTACAAGAAAAGGATGTCTACTTTGTGTGGGGTTATAACAAGGCTAACAGAATGTCTTTTGCTGGGGTCCCCCAACCCCCGTGTGTTCCAGGATATTAGCTTCATTGGGAGAATAATAAGCGCTCTGATTCTAGTGCCTGCATGGAAGAGTAATGCTCTCCATGCAAGTTTACTCCCATGCAACGTGCCATTTTCTTATTTAAGCTTTTATTATGAGAAGAAAAGACAACATGTTTAAAAAAACTACCAGGATGAGATGCTGCTCTGGCCAGTCTGGAGCTACGGCGCACAGCTGTTGGGGTGATTGGCTGGGACCACTGAGTAGCCGCTGGAGTGGTTGGATGAGGCTCTTGAACAGTCCTCGGGAGGGCCGCTTGGCTGAACTCTTCTGGGCTGGGGACGGGGAATTGATGAGCGGGAGAGGGAGGGTCAGCTTGGGGGGTGGACTTATGGATCTGCACCGGGAGAGATTGGGTATCAGTTTGAGGGATAGGAATATGGAGAGGATTGGGAGGGGCAGCGGAGGCTGGGGGGGTTGGGATCTGCTGGAAGAGCGGGGATGAGAGGTCTAGGTTGGAGAAAGGGTCCCACCTGTGTTCTTGGGTTGGCCATGGGTCCCAGCCCCTTGGACCCACCACTTCGAATGATTGATCATAAGGTTGGCCAGGCGCCGGTGGGGAGCCAGAGTAGATTAGGGAGTAGTTCATGACGTCGAATCTGTCCTCTGATTCTAAATTTTCGATCATGATGTGTTGCTCAAAAAGGGGGAAGTGTCTTTCGTAGTCAACTCCCAGTTGATGATTTTTCGGGCGCCTGTTAGGGTGTTCGTGCTCCCATCTTTCAATGCGCAGGAGGTATTCTGTGTTGTTGAGGACGGAGACAAAGGATGATGGGGAAGTGATGCCACTGTAGAACTGAATTTGAATGTATAAAAAACGGTGATCCAGTTCAGCCCATTCGCAGTCGTCCTGGGCCAGGAACCTACCCACTGGTTTAACTGCTTCGGTGATGGCTTCTGTGTTGAAGCGAAGGAGCTCTGGGAAGCCTGAGATTCGCGCCCATGAAGGTGGGTCTAGAGATGGCGCCGGGCGGTCGAGCTCAGACCAGGGTTGGAATTGCACGGTTCCTCCGACCGTGGAGATGGTCGATCTCTGGAGAATTTGGTCTCTGATTGAGAGAGTGGGGCAGTAAAAGATGAAGCTGTCTTCAGACTGAAGCCAAAGTGGCCATTCTCTGTGTTGGAATGTGGAGGATAGGGCATGGTGTAGAGAGTCAATGGACCATGTGCCGGAGATAATGTTTGCGATGAGGAGCAGAGATGTGTCCGCCATTGAGAAAGTTTTAGGGATCAGGGGTGTGTTATGATGATGCTTTGGGGATTGGAGTGGATTATGTGGAGCAACAGGGGATATGACTTGCATTGGGGAGCTGAAAGGTTTCGTATGAGCTGGGTGGGGATGCGACGTTGGGACCCATCGGGCAGAGGGGAGTTTGTCTTTAGTGGAAGAGGAGGGGACTTTACTCGTTTTACGAGCCAGAGACTGATTAGGGGTTTTATCGGGACAGTGCGATTGAGGATGCCCAAAAAATCCGCACTTATAGCAAATCTTTGCATCCCTACAAGCTTGCGCCACGTGTCTAAGGCCAGCACAACGCAGGCAACGGTTTTCCTTCTTTAGAAATTCCACCGTTTGGCGAACGTTTCTAAAAAGAGGCAGGGGGTGGCGCCGCTTGGCCGGAGGATTGGGCAGGAGGGGGGAACGAGGTGCAGCTCCCACTACCTGGGCATAAGTCATGGGGGCGGGAATCTCAATACAGAGGGGCTGGTTGGGTCCGGATGGGAGAAGTGGGGCTCAGGATGTGGTCGCATGCTGGTCAGGGGCGGCCGAGGAGGAGGGAGTGGGGGATGGGTTGGTCAGGACGGAGTTGTATTTGCTGGGGATGAAGGAGATCGGGGGTACTGCTTGGTGGTCGGAGGGAGCCATTAGTGGAGTTGTATTAAACTATGCTCTTTAGTTTAAATTCTTGGATAATACCGAGGATAGTATCGTCTGAAATCAAAAAGTGGTGATGAGTATTAGATGTTCAATTTTTCATATGCAAATTATATTTACCCCAAAATAGTGGTTTGTCCACTATCAACAACTTGGCTAGTTTTTAACTTGGGAAGTGTATGAAAGCTTTGTGATTTCATATGGTTTAAGATTCTCTTGGAAGAACTTATTTCGGTAAAACGTCTCTCGCTTTACGGGGTATATTAGAGATCCCTTTGGGACTTTTACATAGCCTGCTTACTTCTAAAGAAACCAGGTCTAAGTCAATCGGAAATCTATCGATTGTTGGTTCGAAGAGACGGGATCAGATAAGCATGAGTTATTCGAAAATCATTTTGATCTAGCATAAGCGTACGAATTGAAGACACTATGAAGATAATGAATATCAAAGACGGAGATCTTTGAAGTGTAAGGGCTACTCGCTACTAATCCTAAGGATGTTGTAGAAGTAGTGCCTTCGGATTGTTTATATCCTGAACAACTTGTATGGATGAATGCTGGCATTGCATTGCTGCCTGGAGGGCAGTGTAAGCATTCCAAGTGGGATTTGCTAAATAGGTCAAAATTAGTCTCGAGCCTCACACCCGGTAATGACTAAAATGGAGGATATGCATTAGGGCTATGTGGTTTGCTACCATTAGAGTATAGCTGTCGCCCGTTTGGATCACTATTTACGAATTTAGTATATGCATGAGAGCTCTTAAGGGAAAGGTTGCAAAGCAACTAGAGTGATGACATATTCGGCACTATCCCGGAAGGGGTAGGCCGGTTTTGTGTTGGCAGGGGTTGCAAGTATTTGATGTCATTACATTTTCTAGAGGTGTAGTATGAAAGGTGGTGCCTCGGTGCCTTATCATTATATGGAATCCATTTTCCAATACATGCCTTTATGGGCTTAGTTGTATACCAAATATGCTGGAATGTGAAAGCAAGCATTTCAGCTATGTTATATATTTATTTTAACCCTAGACATTATTATAGTATCACTTGATTTTCTATATAAAACATTTTAGTTATCATAAGGTAAAAACCCATCCGTGTTTATGTGTGCAAGATCTTACAAGATACCTTTGTTTTTGAAAGGGTTTTACAGATATAATAATCTATTTGATTTGAGTTTTTCACGTTGGTTTACCAGACTGATCTAGGTTTTTTTTACAATACTCCGATCAGATCCGAGTTAGCTTTTGACGTTGTTGAGCTTTAGAAGACGAGCCATATGCTTCTAAGACTTGAGGTATTTTATTATCGACTACATTTCTTGTTTTTTTATTCATCGGTATTTATAAGGACAGGCTATTATAACTGTCCATGTTGATGATAGGTTAGACTCTGATTGTTGTATGAATATTAAAGTTTACCTTTTATAAAGATCATTTAGAAATTATATATTATTCGTCACGATGTGAGATTCTGTTATGTCTTTTCTTTTCTTTCACCCAAACAATCTATATTTCCAGCACTTGGATTCTTGGCACGTGAATACCATGGAAGTATCAATGTCAACTTTTAAGGGCCAAAAAGGCGGGTCGTCACAGCTTAGTATTAGAGCTGAAGGTTAAGTGAGAACCTAGGACCTAGTGGGGAAAACTCGTTAAAGATAGGGTTAGTAACACCTTAGAATGAGTTTGAGTGTATTATATATGAGAGCAAATATTTGTTAGTGCTATAAAAATGTTTTATATTGTGTCGAAATTATTAAATGATATACTTTTATCTAGATTTTATATTTTATATGTATAAAAAAATTATATAGTTATTTTTGTTATTATTTGTTAGGAAAGGATTATATTTATTCATCATGTATCAATTGATTATTTATGCTCGGTTAGTTTATGAGCATTTATTTTTTTGAGTTGAATTAAATATGAACACCTTGTGAATTAAGGTTCGCGATTTGAGCATAAGCATTCGTTAATAATGTAGGTTTAACAAGTTCACTTTGTTAAAAAGGGTTACTATAAAGAAGAATGAATTTATATAAAGAGGATTTTATAAATTGAGTTTATAAAATGTGATTTGTAAATAAAGAAGATTTTTGAGAATTTAAATCCTGGTATCTTTTGAAAAGATTTTAAATGATTTTTGGGAGAAGTAATAATAGGATAACTTGAAAGTATTTATAAGTATAAGTATTTTAAAGAGAATTTATGGGTATATTTTCATTGATAGTTTGGGAAATGAGCATCGATTAGTTTTGTAGTGATCTGAATAATCTTCTTAGTAACGATCAGATGTCCGCTTAGGCGAACGTTGTAGTACACTTAGTACATTATTCCCTTTGTCATTATATGATTGAAATAGTTCGAATCCGAATGAACCTAAAACAAGTTTTAGTAAATATAGTGCTAAAGCTATTTTTATATATGTGAAAATAATGTAACGACCCACTTTTTTGGATGCTTTAAATTGACAATAAACCAGACATGTCGAACTCAAACCATTCAAAAGGGAGGATTGTTATGGGGTAAATAAGAAAAAGAAGAGAAAAGAATGAAAAACAAAACACAGAATCTCACAGCAGAATGACAAAATATAATAATCAAATAACCAGTTCATGAAGTTTTTTACAAATAACATTTGATTACACTTTTACAATATATCAGAGTATACATACAATTGGAATAAATAAATAATGTAGCGGAACAACATGATGTAGTAGAATAAATATAATAAATAGATAATATACTAAGTCTTCGTCTTTATCCTCCAGAAATAGTCTTCAATACACTGAAAAGCTCAGACTGACCCGAGCGTAATGAAAAAACAAAACACTCGAGTCAGAACTAAAAGATCTTATGTAAGTTAAATCAACAGTAAATAAATATGTTTAATGTCTTTAGAGATGTTTATGGGATTTTACATCTCATATCTAGTGTATAACGTCCGTGCAATAACTTAAGAGATGTTCGGGATTACCATCTCCTAAGGATCCGTTAAACTATTTATTATATAGTAATATATGCTATTATAATATGTTTACAGTAAAGTATTAAAATAGCGTTAAGACGTTACCCATATCCCCCTTAACACATTTTTATATAAATGCCATAGTCTATACAGCACCGTAAACTCCACCGTAAACTGGTGGGCTATTAGGGAGCACTCCATAGGTACAACAAAAACCAAACTCGTAGTGGGCTTGATATGGCATATGACAAGGCACGCGAGGCAATGCTAGGGTAGGATTCTACCGTTTGCAGAACCGGGCTGGTGGTATTGCATAGTAGCTACTACCACCCACCTTGGGACACACACCTATAATCAAATCGAGGGGTGCCATCAAATCAATCACAAAGTAATAAATATGGTATTGAAGAAGCATGTCCGATTGGAGGCGCGATCTCACTTGGCCTAGGTATAGCTCCTGTTTTAGTCATATCAAGCTGGCCCGAGGGGGTCAGGGCTACATTCACACCTCATATAATAGCGTTCATCAAACCATCCTACTTCATTCTAGATTCTCCACTACGTACACAGTTGTTAAAGTGGTTTTCAGTATTGGCAGAGAATACGACAATATCTGATCCCGGTCTCTTTAACAACCAAACACTTATTTCACGCTGGATGTTTCTTTTACATTTCCAAAACCGATTCATAATTGATATCAAAATATCATATTTACTTCATAATCATATTACTTCTGAAATCATATTCACTTTCGAAATCATATCACTTTCAAAATCATGTCCACAAAATAGGTTAAGCCCTCATTTCAAAATCATCATATGTCATTTCACTAGAAAATATCATTTCAAATTCCAACGTAGGTTATAACATCATTTAACCATATTCGCTTTTAAATCAAAGATTTAAATATAAACAACTCAACCTTGCACCGTTTGAATTTTGAAAAATAGTTTAGATAGTCATTAACAGTTTAAATAGTTTAAAATAGAAAAAAATAGTTTAACAGTTTAAAATAGTTTTAATAGTTAAAATAGTTTAAAAATAGTGTAAAATAGTTTTAATAGTTTAAAATAGCTTTTAAAATAGTTTTAAAATAGTTCTAATAGTTTAAAATAGATTTAAAATAGTTTTAATAGTTTAAAATAGATTTAAAATAGTTGTAATTGTCAAATTAGTTTTTAATAGTTAAATTAGTTTTAATAGTTTAAATAGTTTAAGGATTTTAAAACAATTCAAAAAAGTTTAATATAAAATGGTTTGATTATAGGAAACGGTTTATACAGTAAATAGTTTTGAAATTCTAAATAATCTAAATTTTAAAATAAAAGATTTTTAAACTGTTTATATTAAATAATTAATTTTGAAATAGTATCAAATCAAACCGTTTCTTTCATTTCAATAAAACCTGGACCATATCTAGATTTCAAATCAACAAAACTCAATTTTAAACTTTCAATTCAAATTCTCATTAATACCATTTCAATTTATATCAATTTCAAATCCATGTTTGAACTACAAATTTAAACCACTTCAAATCCGATAGATTTCAAAGTTTAAATATTCAATGTTTACAATAACTCAATTTTGATAAATTTCATTTATATTTCAAACTCAACTTTTAAGATTTCAATTAAAATTCTTTAAACAATTCATTTAAACCAATTCCAATTTCAACATTTTAAAACTTGGATTTTTAAAATGATTTTGTTCATATAAATCTAATGTATTTCAAAATATAATTTACTAGATTCAAAAATTAAGGGCTTATAATCATTTAATTTAACCAATTTGGTGTTTGTATATAATTTTCTACCCTATGGTCAAGTGATATAGATATATATCATTTCAATCCGCAATAAATTTAAATTTACGGGTATATATCATTTCAACCCACAATCCCGAGTTAAAATTCAAAATCCATAAAATCGCTTGAGTTTATGATTTCAACCCATAACAATTTTTTCCTAATCTAAAAGACCATTCGGGTATGTATCATTTCAACCCATCGTGATTTCCTATCAATAACTAAGTGAACTTGCAGTGTGATACCAATATATAAAATAAATATAATATCCAATCATTCAAATATCACCAATTAAACATTCATTACAATCATCATTCAAATCCGCCAATAAATCACATCCATTAACTGTTATCATCATCAGGTATTTAATTAACAAATTTAAATCCCAATATTAATTTTAAATGGCAACTAATTCAATGTAAATTCAAATTAAATTTAAATGACAATTTAAAATACCAAACAACAACCAATAAATTTCTAATCACATCATAAATTTAATATAACTAACATAGGATGATTTAGTATTCGTGAGTGGGTTAAAACACTCACCTTTGATTTATCGACGAATTAAAATCCAAATAAAGGCCTAAATTCTAACAGTCTCAGAATGTAGCCAAACTAGTACCCTAATGTCCAGAATTTCAATACGATCGCAACAGAGAAAACCGCGTATGAATCCGAGCTCGTATGAAGAAGTTATTGATGTTAATACATTAGAAAATTTAAATTTAAATTATAATTAATAAAGGGCATTTATGTAATTTTACTTTACCTTCCATAACCCTAGCCTTAACAAAAAAGTCGAGCACGAACATCACCAGCCGCCGTTCAACATCCATTAACGCACGCGCCTTGGGACCTCCGCCACCAGATCCGACCACGCCGCCCCCTCAACCACCTTTGGCCGCCCCAAAACCCCACGCGCGACCACCCCTGATAACCCCGTAGTGCTCCGCCGCCGTACATCATCATGGCCAAATTTCAGAAAATACAGGCACATATAGACCAAATGAACCGTGCCGATGCACACTCCTCGATGACCTCTACAATCCCATACCCTCTGATTGTCGTAAAATCGACAATCCACCGTTGAAATTGAAAACCTAATTTCGACAACCGAGAATAAATCGATGATTTCTGGCCAAACGATGATTCGAATCAAAATATGAATTGCTGCTGTAGATTGTGCTCGTCAAGAGCTTTGCAACGATATATGATATGACATAGTTTGGAGAATTTAAATTTTGAAATTGATTTTTGAAATTAGATTTGGGAATTTGGGAACTAGGTTTGATGTTCTGTCGTTTGAGAAGGAAGAAGTAGATGTACGTACAAAAATAATGAAATGAGAAACAGCTAGGGTTTATAGCAGCCTATATATAGGCAGGGCTGAAATAGAAAAGGATGGACAAAATCGATTTGGATCGGAACGATAACAATGACCCGAAAACCTTTTCCGCTTCGGAAACGAAAGTGGGTCATCCAATATATCGAAATATAGGTTTTTGATATTTTCAAACTCAATGGAACTAGTTCCAAATCAAAATTCCATTGTATGCAGAAGTCAAGTTTTAAAATCAACTTATTTTAATTGAATTCATTAAGTTGATTTCTACGCGTTTCAAGCCCGCACGATCAAACGACTACTCCGATCGCTACGAAACTTGAAATCATGCAATAATTCACTGTTACTGATCCGATGAAACTAATTTCGTCGAAATATGAGACAGTGGCCGAAATGGCTATTTTCACGTTAATTAAATAAATTATTATTAAATTTGTTTAATCACTTTTCAAATTCCAATTTAATAGTTAACAATTTTCATCATTTTTGATTACCTAGAAATTTATAATCTTTTAAAACAAATTTCCCATGTCAAATTCAATATCAAATATTGCACTAATTCCCGCGTTCAGTTTCAAATGCAATAAATTCATTAATTATAATTTAAATTCCAATAAATTCATTTATTTTGATTTACATCGTATTATTCAATCATCCAATATCAATATGAATTCATTTGACACTAGTTCACTTTTTGTTACATTCTTATTCTATAGTTATTATCTTAACTCATATTAGCGCAATATCTAATAACATTTAATTTTTGTTAATTTCCAAATTAATTTCAACGGATTAAATAATAAGACGATAAATAAGCAATGGTTACTTTTATGTAATTTAATCACATTTACAAGTTTATTGTTTACAACAAGATTATAAATTTACGTATAAATAATTTGATTTAATATTATATACTAAAAAAAAAAAAAATAACATACAAATTTCATTATTAATACAACGTTGAATTTATTCCTTGTTTATAATTTCTAACCAAATTAACTTTACAATTATTTCAATTGATTGAAATTATATTAAAATTGTTATCAAAACATTCAAACTATTATTATTAAATCATATTCAAATTATTTTCTCATTAATAAATCAATTTTTTTTATTTCTTCCAATATTTAATTTCAAAATCTTATTTAATTTAATATCTTTAATTATCATAATTTACGGGTCGTTACACTCTCCCCCACTCAAAACTTTTCGTTCTCGAAAAGGGAAAAGAAGGAATTAAGAAACTAACTTATTTTTATTCAACAATCAATTTATAAACATTTTAAACTTACATAATTAAGTATTTAAATATATCAATTTATAAACAATTAAGTCTTTCATATTCAAGTTAAATAAAAGTTTGAAAATATTTTCAATTCTACAAAAAAATTCTAAGTCTTAATTTCACGAATTTTTTTGGCAGAGTCTCCTTTGTACGGATAGGTCCGAAAAAATAATAATATCAATAATTACAATATATATCATATTTCAGTAATAAAATATCCCAACCATGGAAAATAAAATAAAATATCATTACAAAACCGTAATCGGAAAATGTACCTATTTGTCGGGCAAACAACTTTATTTATGAAACCAAAAGCAGTAGCTAGTGCTTCCATAAACCTGTACTCCACTTATATAATCCAAAGAAGTTAATAATTATGTAAATAGAGTAATATTTATGTTGTTTCAATTAATAGAACAATAAAACAACAATACGAAATAATCATATGCAAACAAAATAATACAAACAATCCATCATACATCCATAGCAACCAACACAAATGGTTTGTCTAGTTCAGAAACCTTTCATTGTACAAGGGTGATAAATATACTATCGAGTGTATCCTACGCTCAACAACCTTAGATAATTACTTAATAGATTATTTATATATCCTTAAACAATTCGAAGTATCATTCCCCAAACTTCCCATCAGCCAAACAATATTTTTTCTCATTATTAACCTTTCATTTATTTTCCTTCATTCATACAATATTATCCTTTGTAAATTTACATTCATTACTTACATAAATTATTTTCCATTCAATTATTTAGATCATTCATCAATCAATTCTTAAAATATTATATAAGTTTCTTTGCAAATTTAATTCACAAGTATTATTTATTTTGATTTTCATTTAATATCAATATTCATTTGTGAATCAACTCATACTTAAATTGTTAACTCTTTTTCTTTTTCACATTTATTTCTTTTATATATAGTATTATTGAATATTAAATCTATTTTCTGAATCATTTCAACATTTTCTAAAGTTATAATCATTTACTTAATATAGTATTCGCTTTTACTATTCACTTTAATTATAAATAACTTCAAACATTAACTTAAGTTTATAATCTTTTACTTACAGTATTCATTTTTTCTATTAAATTTAATTACTGCATTTCCAATTATTAACTTAAGTAACATTTTTGTAATCATCAAAATTATTATTTATAGAAATAATTCCGTTTGAACACTTTCATTACTTAAGTTTTACTTGTATAATATTCTATTACATATTCCTATTTAACATTACAACTTTTTAAACATTTTTGGTAAGTTATATATATATTTTAAGAATGTAATTGAATGTTACACAAGTTTATCTTATTCATTTTAGTTAACAAAATGTTCAATAATTACATCTTCTAAATTTTCATTATCTTTAGATTTACAAGTTACAAATTTCCAATTTCTTATATATTTCATTAATCACTTAGCATCTAATTTCTTATTTTCCATTTTAGAAGTTTCCAACTATTAATATAGTCAAGATTTCATTCATTATAATAATTAAAATTCCTAATTTATGAAAAACTTAAGAACTAAATTCCGGATTTCATTTCAAATCATTTTTGAAATAATATATATACTCATATCTCTACTAATAATGCAAATACTTTGGTGTGGTGAAGCTTGAAAGTGACTATGTGATCGTGTAATATGAAAGTTAACTAAATTACTTGCTAGAGCGGAATATGAATATAAAAATATAAGCAATAATAAAAGACACCATAGATTTTTATACTGGTTTGAACTTCCCGTTCTACGTCCAGTCCCAGACTCCTTCTGGAATTCAATCGATACCCTTGCTTCACTCGGAGGAACAGGTATTACACCGCCTGAACAACCGAACAGGACTTCCCCGCCTAGACAACCGCGTAGGACTTCTACTGCCTGAGGATACTACAGCAGGACTTCAAATACAAGTGGAAATGTTTCTGACTAAATATGCTCTATAATAGCACTGATGAGTCAATATGAGTACACCCTTCCTATAATCTTCTCCTTTATGGTATATAGTGAAATTCATGAAGAAAGGAAGAATAATTGATCACACAAGAATATGCTTGAGTGTTAGTGATCAAATAGTTTGAATTGAGAATCTTTAAAGTAAATAGCAAGTGTATAGAATTTAGAAATCAAAAATAAGAATAGGTTAAGCATGAGTGTTGAAATTGCTTGCTATTTATAGTTGTTAACAGTCACAATTATTAGTGAAGAGTTGCCATGAATCAGAATAGAAGCAACCGTTGAAATGAACGTTGTTTCTTTTCAGGGAAGAGAAACAACCTTTCAAAAACTAGCCGTTATTTTTTAACTCAGACTTCTGAATTAAAATTCAGCCTTCTGAGTGTAATGAAATAACAAGGCAGCGCCGAAACAATGCATTTTTGACCTTATTCAGACGTCTGAATATTGTGTTCAGACGTTTGAATTTTCTATTTAAAAATTGATTTGCTTCAACAGTCAAACGTCTGAATTTATGATTCAGACCTTTGAATTCTGCTAATTCAGATATCTTTAAAACTTCTTTTGAAAACAAATGTGTATATTCAATAGCTTGTGCATCTATACCAATTAGGAGAGATTTGAACATATATTACTAACTAGACACAGACTCTATAACCTGTAAACGATTACGTCCATCAATCTGGAATCTGGTCATCAATATTTTCCTGTAAAACTTGGTTAGATAAACACATATAATTGTTATTATCAAAATATCAGGAACCGAGGTTCTAACATTCTCCCCCTTTTTGATAATGACAACAATGAAAATATTGGTTAGTAAATGATAACTTCTCCTGTTATTAAAAACTTGGTTAATATGAAGATATAAAATTTCTCCCCCTGAATAAAAGAATAATATTTTTACCGTTTTCTCCCCCTTTGTCATTACTAAAAGGAATTAGTGACTAAAGTAGCAATGAAATATACAGAATACGATAATATCACAGAGAATGAATGGAGAGAAACATACAGCTAATTTAAAATAGAACACAACGTTTCAAATGACAACATCACAGAACAGAACATAATACTGAAGACACGGAAACTAGAATTGTAGTAATAAGATAACACAACATAAAAAAATAGAAAATCATCTATACCACTTCAGAATTACTCACTATCCTCAGCTTCTTCATCATCTTCTTCTTCCTCTTCTTGGTCGGAAGACCAAGTGAATGGTGCTGAAGAATGTTGCACGTCGGTAGATGAAGAAGATGCACACGAAAGCTTATCCCAATTTTTTTTTAAGAAACCCTTGATGGAGTTGAATTTCCTGTTTGTGTTTCTTTCCAAGCAAACTATTTGCTTTTGAAGCTCCTTTTGGTTTCGAGAGATTGTAATTAAAGCTTGCTTTGGAGCGACATCTCCTCGGATCTCTTGAATGTCATTATAGTCTTCTTCTTCTTCTTGTTGATGTGGTTAAGATGAAGACGACGAAGCTAGTTTGGATAAGACGGTTGACGAATACCACGATTTCGGTTTTCAATCCATTGTTGAAAGGAAATGATATCATGAGATGGCGAACACTTTGGTAATTGCATTAGCCCTAAAGTTTTAGAGCCAAGTACGCTTATAGTCGAACATTCCGAATCGGGTATTGGTATGCCACATTGCATTAAGATTCTCATGATATAGGCGCCATAGTGTAAAGTCTTGTATTTCCGACGAATTGTTGCATCTTGAAATTCGTCCAATATAATTTTTCCCCAATTGACTTGTTGGTTAGAATAAATATCATAGAGTGCTTGGAAATCCCTTTTGTAAATCTTCTCATAACTACCGGCTCTTGGTTGAAGAGATCGGATGAGTGTTCAGTGGATTATCCTAGCTTGAGGACGCAGCTTAGATGATATCATATTTGTCATATCATCGGAAAGAAATCTATGAGATACTTCATCTCGTTCATATATATCCGCATCAACATGGTCAATGTCTTTTCCTTCATAAGGACATCTTAAAATATAGCCTAATCTTTGCAACGGGAGAAAGATTTTGACGCCATATACCATCGTCCAAACACAATCTTCTCTATTTTGGGGGTTGTGATGATCTAAATTCATATTGGCATAAAATAACTTGATAAGTAGATGATTGATTTTCAAGTTATTGAAATCAAACCCAATTAATGAATTGAAGTGATTTGATTCCGCTATTTCTCGAATCCTATAACCGTTGAATTTCAGAAATTGCATAAAAGCTCCTTAAACGATTTTGGAGTTCTTTATGGTGTTGAATCTTGCAATAGCCGTCTCATTGTGAGGCCAAGATCTAATTTGTGTTTCGGATGGTCCGGTTGATGATTGTCTTAATCTCTTGGTCTTAGGAGGCATTTGTTTTGATTTTGTGGAGGAAGATTTTGGAAATTTAATGGTATTTTAGGGTTTGGAGAATGAGTTGGTGAAGTAAATAATGAAGAGATGCGGTGAAAAATGGGAGATAAGAGAGTAAAATTGAAAAGGTATGTGGATTCAAAGATATAGGCCCTGCTCCAGTTTGAAAAAAAATTGCCTGGTTTGAAACAGACGTCTGTTTTTAAATCAGACTTCTGATTTGATCAATTTTGACAAGTAGCATGAAAATATTGTATTTCGGGCTTGATTCAGACGTCTTAAATATAGAAACAGACGTTTGAATCTAGGTAGAATTTTGTTCCAGATTGACAAATCATACATCTGAATTAGCACAGGATGCTAATATCGTTTGTAAAAAAAAACTTTATTCAACTTTTTATAAAACATGATCATTAAAATAAACAACAAACAAGATTTTATGTAAAATTCAACATGCAAATAAAGAGAACAGAAACTAATAGTTGGAAGGAGAGTCATCAAAATTCCTTGGTTCGACTTTAGTGTTTTCTTTGAGTGGTTTGAGAGGAGACCGGTAGTTCTGACGAGCCGGTGATCCAGCCGGTTGTCCATGTTCCCATGAGTTTGGTGACACATGAGGACGTTGAGGTGAATGGACGATTGTGTGATTTTGAACCGGAGTGGAGCCACAGAATTTGACGGCCATTTTCTCCAACCAATTTAGTTTTTGTCCTTGAATTTTTTATTCATAGTAAAGTTCTCTCTGAATATTCAAAGTTTCCTGTTGATAATGATGGATATCATTAATCTTTTCTTTGGTTGATGGAGAACTAAAGTGAAGTTTCCTTGGTCGTTTTGGTTCCGGAGTGTAACCACTATGGTTTATCGGAGCCTTTTCATGATTTGGAGTAGGATTAGGTAATGACAATGATCCCGAACTAGGAGATTCAAAGTTGATTGATGAATAGCCAGAAGAATATTTAGAGTCTTCATGAGAAGACATATTTGAGAATAAAACAAATTTTGGTTTGAAAATTAAAAGAATTGAATATGAAATAATTTTTGAAGCCAAATATATAGTGAATATATATAGCTTAAAATAAAAAGATGTTTCCGGTGGAAATGATTATAACCAATTAAACTCACAACCATTGAAATTTCTGGTTGAAAGACAATTTTGTATAACAATCACCTTGCTAAAAATAGATAATAATAAAATCTATAAACAAAAGATACAAAGAGCTAAATGGTAATTACAAGGAACTTTCAGCCAATAGTGTAGAGATCGAATCCTGGCAGTCCACCCCCCCTCCGTTTTTTTTAAATTACAAATCTTTTTGAGAAATAATACCTAATTCTCTTCTTAATTTTATAAAAATATTTTCATTCAAAGGTTTTGAATTCGTTTAACAAATATTTTAAAATTTTCAAAAGTATCACTTTTATTTTTCATAAAGATAGTCCAAGTATATCTTGAAAAATCATCTACTATTACAAATACATATTTGTTATGATTAATAGATTGAATTTTCGTTGGTCCAAAAAGATCCAAATGCAATAATTCAAGTGGTTGTAATGTAGAAATGTTTTTCTTTGATTTAAAAGATGATTTTGATAATTTTCCTAATTGGCAAGTATCACAAAAACGTTTTACTTTAAAATTCATTTTAGGTAAACCTTTTACCAAATCATTTTGAGAAAGTTTACTAATTGCTTTGAAATTTATGTGACAAAATCTTTTGTGCCATAACCAAGGATCATTTTCTTTGGCTATTAAGCATATATTTGAGTCATGAATAATTTTCATATTTAAAACATATATATTTCTATCTCTATTACCTTCAAAAATAAGATTTTTATTTTTATCAAAAATGCTACATTTATCTTCAGAAAAAGAGATATTAAACCCTTTGTCACAAAGTTGGCTGATACTAAGTAAATTATGTTTCAAATTTTTAACTAATAAAACATTTGTAATAAGAGGTAAATTAGATGTACCGTTATTGCTCACATCACCTTTGCCAATGATGTATCCTTTGGAATTATCTCCAAAAGTGACAGACCCTCCATCTGAGTAGATAATGTTAGTCAACATGTCTTTATTTCTTGTCATATGTTTTGAGCAACCACTGTCGAATATCCATTTTCCTCTTTTCTTAAGTGGTACCTGCAAGAAATATGAAAATGATATTGGTACCCACTTTTTGTTAGGGTCCTAAGAGTTAGGTCTTAAGAAACCAAACCCAAGCGGGTTCAGCATTCCCTTTGTAAATAAAATCTTTATTATTGTGAACATTTTCCATAAAAGATTTTATGTACTTGTTCCTAATTAAATAATTGTTGGTTTTAGGAACCCAAATTTTAATGTTATTAGAATGTTTTGGGATATTTGGAACATTATTGATTACAATAGGATTACTTTTCTGAGAATGATTTTCAAAAGATTTCCTTTTCTTAGGTAGACTATTTGAAACTTTCTTATAACCTAAGCCCTTTTTATCTGACACAGTTTGAGAATTTTCCAAAATTTTAGAAAGATTTTCTCTTCCTTTATTAAAATTTGAAACATTTTTGGTAAAACCTTCTAACTGTGTTTTGAGACTAGAGATATCTAATTCTAATATTTTAACGTTTGCTTTCAAATCATGATTTTCAACTTGGAGAGAGTCATTCTTTTCTTTTTGAGTTTCGATTTCTTGACTCAACATAGAAATTTGAGAAGTTGTATTAGAATAAGATTCTTGAGAAGCTTGAAGTTCTTCTTCTAAAATTTTCTTTTCATCTCTTAGCATTTCAACTTCAAGTTCGGTTCTATTTAACTTTTCACTAGCCTCTTTATATTTTCTTTTGACATTCTTCATATTATCTAATAGAATAGAATTTATTTCCACTAAATCATCAAAGGTTAAATCACTTACCTCATCATTCGTGGCCATAAAACACACGTTTGCTTGTTCAGTGTCGCTGTCGCTGTCTGATGAAGAGGATTCTGAATCATCCCATGTTACCGAGAATGCCTGTTTCTTTTTGAATTTCCCTCTTCTGTTTTTGAATTTGTCTTTCTTTTGATCAGGACAATCTTTCTTCATATGACCTTTCTTGTGACATTCATATCACTCGATAGTTGAAGTCGATGGCTTGTTATTACTGTTGTTGAAGCTGCTTTTATTATTTCCAAATTTATTGTTCCTTTTGAACTTCAAAAACTTCTTGAAATTTTTTGCGATAAGAGCCATATCTTCTCCATCGAAATCGGATTCTTCCTTTACAGCCTTGAATGCTATTGTCTTTTCATCTTGTGCATGTACTCGTTTAGCCTGGAGATTAACTTCATAAGACATTAGATTTCCTATCAACTCTTCCGGTTTTATGGTTGAAATGTCATTAGCTTCTTTAATTGCTAAGACTTTTCGTTCCCATTCATCCGTTAGAGAATTTAGGATTTTTGAGACGATATCAAAATCAGTGAATTTTTCTCCTAATGCCAAAAGTGAATGATATATGTCTTGAAATCTAGAATATATATCATTTATAGATTCATCTTGCTTCATTCTAAAGTTTTGGAACTGATTCTTAAGCATAGAGATCTTGCTTTGTTTAACTTTGTTAGTGCCTTCATGTGTAAGTTTCAATGTGCGCCATATTTCATAAGCAGTAGTACACATGCTAACTCTATTAAACTCATTTTTATCTAGTGCACAAAATAACATATTCATAGCTTTAGCATTTGCAGTAGCATCTAGTTTTTGTGTGTTAGACCATTGTGAATATTCAGTAGTAGGTATGTGATGTTCAGTTTGACAGATATTCCATGTGTCATAACCATTAGCTTGCATATAGATTCTTATCCTAGTAGCCCAATAGTTATAGTTCAAACCATTGAAAAGTGGTGGTCGTGCAATGGACCGACCTTTAGTAAAACTGGTGTTGGTGTTATTTTCCATATTAAAAATATCAAATAACCGTGTTACGGTTATAAGATAACAAGGCTCTGATACCAAATGAAAGTGACTATGTGACCGTGTAATATGAAAGTTAACTAAATTACTTGCTTGAACGGAATATGAATATATAAATATAAGCAATAATAAAAGACACCAGAGATTTTTATACTGGTTCGAACTTCCCGTTCTACGTCCAGTCCCAGACTCCTTCTGGAATTCAATTGATACCCTCGCTTCACCCGGAGGAACAGGTATTACACCGCCTGAACAACCAAACAGGACTTTCTCGCCTAGACAACCGAATAGGACTTCTACTGCCTGTGGATACTACAGCAGGACTTCAAATACAAGTGGAAATGTTTCTGACTAAATATGCTCTGTAATAGCACTGATGAGTCAATATGAGTACACCTTTCCTATAATCTTCTCCTTATGGTATATAGTGAAATTCGTGAAGAAAGGAAGAATAATTGATCACTCAAGAATATGCTTGAGTGTTAGTGATCAAATAGTTTGATTTGAGAATCTTTAAAGTAAATAGCAAGTTTATAGAATTTAGAAATCAAAAATAAGAATTGGTTAAGCAATAGTGTTGAAATTGCTTGCTATTTATAGTTGTCAACGGTTGCAATGATTAGTGAAGAGTTGCCATGAATCAGAATAGAAGCAACTGTTGAAATGAGCGATGTTTCTTTTTAGGAAAGAGAAACAACCTTTCAAAAACTAGCCGTTATTTTTTAACTTAGACTTCTGAATTAAAATTCAGCCTTCTGAGTGTAATGAAATAACAAGGCAGCGCTGAAATAGTGCATTTTTGATCTTATTCAGACGTCTGAATATTATGTTCAGACGTCTGAATTTTCTATTTAAAAATTGATTTGCTTCAGCAGTCAGACGTCTGAATTTATGATTCAGACGTTTGAATTCTGCTAATTCAGATATCTTTAAAACTTCTTTTGAAAACAAATGTGTATATTCAATAGCTTGTGCATCTATACCAATTAGGAGAGATTTTAACATATATTACTAACTAGACACAGACTTGTAACCTGTAAACGATTACGTCCATCAATCTAGAATCTGGTCATCAATATTTTCCTATAAAACTTGGTTAGATAAACACATATAATTGTTATTATCAAAATATCAGGAACTGAGGTTCTAACAAAGCTTTTTTGGACTTCCCAACCAACCCATCTACCCACGGCTACATACACGTACAGGGAAGGGGGTATACCTGTCCTTTCTCATATCCATGCTCTAATCGCACTAAAATTCCACTCGTTTCTCTCCACTTTCTCCTCCCTCTTTTTTTTCCCCTAAAATGTTAACCGCCTTTCCTAAACCACCCTCCACCTCAACCGCAAACCGCAGCCTTCACCTTCTTCCGTTTCCTACACAAAGTACATTGATTTGCTCTTATTTTCTCCCTCCACTTTCATTTCCCGTTGTTCTCTCCGCCTACATGTCAACCGACTTCCCCAAACCCTCCTCCAGCTCAACTGTATTTTCTGCATCCTTACCCTTCTTCCTTTTCCTTTGCAAGTTTTCTGCAACCTTACCCTTCTTCCCCCATCCTGATTTGGTTCCCAATTTAACGGTTTGAAATGTAAATCGACGACCTACCAAGCTGTGTTTTGTCTCCCAGTTCTCTGTGATTTTTAGGTTAGGCGAGGTAGGGACTCGGCTATCCTTTCGTTCCTGCTCTGCTGTGCCGAAGTCCGAATCTGCTGCTTGGTGAAGTTACTTGCAGGGTCAGGGTAAAGGAGGCTTGACGAAGACCATCGTTTACTACCAAAATCATCTATGTTTATTTAAGCTCACCAAACAACGGCAAAGTCCTCCAGTCATTGACTTCCAGATCCGTCGACAAAGTCGGAGTCATAGACGATGCCGCAATTGGTACTGATGGTCTCCCTCAAGGTACGGGATTTTTAATTGACATTATTAGTTTCAGTGTGACGGTTTATAAATGTAAAAAGATGAATTTTTAACCACATACTCCTGCTATTTCCGTGTTAATTTCGACCATTGCAATTTCCAAAATCCAAGCTTATCTACTTAGATAAGCCGATCTATTATTTTTTCAAAAATGACAACTTCTAAATAAATTTGATTCCATAACCCAGTTAAGTTTCTCATGTATTTTGATTTGAGGATCATGAATGTCTCAATTTTCAACCCTACTAATATCATCTTTTTATCTTCAAGTTTCATATGTAATTTACAAATCTAAAAAGATGAATTTGAAACCAAATACTCTTGCTATTTCACATTTAATTTCAACCATTGCAATTTTCAAACTCCAAGCTTATCTGCTTATATATGCTGATCAGTTAATTTTTCAAAACTAAGAAATTGTAAATAAATTTGATTCCATCATCCAGTTAAGTTTGTCATGTATTTTGATTTGAGGATCATGACTGTTTGAATTTTCAAGCTTACCAATATCATCTATTTGTATGAAAGTTTCATTTGTGATTTACATATCTAAAAAGATGAATTTTTAACCAAATAATGTTACTATTTTAGATTTAATTTTGACCATTGCAATTTTCAAAATCCAAGGTTATCTGCTTATATAAGTTAATCTGTTATTTTTTCAAAAATGAGAAATTGTAAATAAATTTGATTCCATAAGCCAGTTAAGTTTGTCATGTATTTTGATTTGAGGATCATGAATATATGAACTTTCAACCCTACCAATATCATCTATTTGTCTACAAGTTTCATATGTATCTGCTTATATGTTTTCGTACATACTTGCAACTGTTAAATGGGAAAGGATTCATACATGTACTTTGGTTTCAAAGTGACTAACGCCGTAAACCATAAACTGCATATATGTACTTTTGTGTGGACTGAATATTGCTTCATTTATATTATTGGGTTAAAATGTGCTTTTGAGTGCGTGTACTTTTATGTGCATATATAAGTTTGAAAGTGTGTTATGGATCGTATAATATGGATATATGATAATAGAGTGTAGTGATGATAGCTATATGGTAAATAGTGCGGAATATAAAATAGTATAGTAAAAATGACACCAGAGATTTTTATACTGGTTCGGAGCACCGTCCTACGTCCAATCCCAGACTCCTTCTGGAATTTCACTAATAACCCTCACTTAACCCGGAGGAACAGGTATACACAACCCTTGAGCAGCCGAACAAGGACCTGAGCAGCAGAACATGATTTCGCCTCAGCAACCGAAGAGGACTTCACATGCCTGAGCAGCAGAACAGGACTTCAACAAATACAGAAATACTTTTGACTTTGTGTGTTCTCAATAACACGAATTTGTCACTTGTAGTGCACCCTTCCTATAATCTTCTCCTCGAGTATAAATATATGTATTTGAAGTATATGAAGAATAGAAAGGTATAGTATTGCTTTAATGCAGAATAATTGAAAGTATGATAGCAAATAGATTCCAGAGAATTAGATCAGAGAGATAAGAAAATTAGATTGTAATTCGGTGATCTGGAATCAAGTTGGAGTATGTATTTATAAAGGTTAGAAAGCAGCGACTGTTGGTGAAGAGTTTCGATTGAAGTGTTGCGTCCAATCTTTTCGTAGAGGTTCGTATCTCTTCACAAAAAGTTGTGTCTTTTTGAAAAGTGGCTGTTATAGAAATTCAGTCAACTAAGCCTCTGGGTCAGTCGACTGAATATTCAAAATAATTTTTAAATATAAATTCGTATATCTGTGCACCTATGCATGTTGCACAGAATTTTCTGGGTCAGTCGACTGACCTGGTAAAATCTGTGTAATATGCACAGTTTATAGAAGTTTAGTAGGCTGTTTATAGATATTCAGTCGACTGAATGACTTGTTCAGTCGACTGAATCCTGTTGATAATCAAAAATCACCATAGCTCATTTGGTTAGAGCACTTGCCTTCTAAACTAGTGACCCGGGTTTGAGCCCCGCTCCATGCATTTTTTGAAAACTTGATTTTGATTAAAATATGCATGCAAGTTTATTTGAATGTGAATGATGATTCTTGAGGAGAGATTTTAACAAAGCACTAAACTAGACTCTATATACATATTTGATGACTCTTGTTAAAAGAATATAAAACTATATGAACCATACTTTGAGTCGTTGAGTCCGGATGTTGTCGTACTCGTAGTCGTAGATTCATGAATTGTTGTTTCATGTCAGCAATCAAAACCTATGATCCAACATTCTCCCCCTTTTTGATGATGACAACTCCATTTGTTACGGACGAATCTTCGACAAGCTTTTTTGACTTATTTCTCCCCCGGAATATATTCTTGTAATTGTGCTATAGATTTCTCCCCCTGAAGCTATGCTATATATTCCTGTAAATAATTAATCTTTTCTCCCCCTTAATCTGTGCTTGCATCGTTTATTCCTGCAAATAGCGTTAGAGCAATATCTTTCTCCCCCTTTGTCATCGACAAAAAGGAGAGTTTATATGATGACATAAATTATATTCTACATAAGTGTTTAACATAGAACAATATAAAACAAAATAACTACTACTTATAATGTAAGGTAAAAAAAAATTAACATTTAAAGCATGCGATACCCAAGGTTCTTATAATTTCCTAATTTTTAGGAAACCATACCCATTTGGGTGTGGTTGAACCTTTATAAATATAATTTTCATTATTAACTACCATATCAAAATAGCCATCAATGTATTTTTCTCTATTTTTCTAATTAATAGGGACCCAAATACTTAGATAATTTTTATTCATATTTCCCGCCAATGATTTTGTACTTCTAGAGAAATTATAAACATTATTGGTCATAACAGTGTTTGAATTTCTATGAAAATTTGATTTCGACTTTACTCGAAATTTAGTAGTAGCACTAACATTTTTATTATACATAAAAACGTATCTAGTGCTATTTCTACGATTAGTTTTATTATATCCTAAACCAATTTTATTGTTAACAGGTTGTGAATTCTCAATAAGTCTAGATAAATTTTCTCTTCCTTTATTAAAATTTGAAACGTTTTTAGTGATTCCTTCTAGTTTGGTCTTTAGACTTGAATTTTCTAGTTCAACCATTTTAATATTAGTTTTTAAAACATGATTTTCAGAAACAAGACCATCATTCTTTTCTTTTTGAGTTTCAATTTCTTGATTCAATAATATAAGTTGAGAATTAACATTTGAAAGTGATTCTTGAGTTTTCTTAAGTTCTTCTTCCAATATTTTCTTCTCGTCTTTAAGCATATCTCTTTCGAATTCTGCCTTGTTCTGATTTTCTACAGCCTCTTTATATTTTCTTTTGAGACTTTTTAAAGTATCTAATAATTCAGAATTTATTTCTATCATATCATCGAAAGTTAAATCACTAACCTCATTATCTTTGGCCATAAATCATACATTGGCTTGTTTATTATCGTTGTTACTCTCGCTTTCCGATGAGGAAGAGGAGTCTGAATCATCCCATGTAACCGAGAAAGCTTTCCTTCTGAATTTATCCTTTCTTTTATTGTGATATTCTTTCTTTTGATCTGGACAATCCTTTTGTATATGCCCCTTTTTGTGACAGTTAAAACACTCCATTATTGATGAAGACGGTGGTTTATGGTTGTTTGAGCTTCTTTTGCCATTATTTCTGTTTCCTTTTCTATATTTCAAGAATTTCTTGAAATTTTTGGCAATAAAGGCTAGGTCGTCTTTGTCTGAATCTGTTTCTTCTTGTTCTGCATGGAATGCTATATTCTTTTTATCTTGAGCTTGAATTCGTTTAGCCTGCAAATTCACTTCATAGGACATTAGATTTCCTATTAACTCTTCCGGAGTTATTTGGGAAATATCGTTTGCTTCTTCAATTGCGAGAACTTTTCTTTCCCATTCATCCGTTAAAGAGTTAAGAATATATGAATTTATACTCCAGGAGAAGATTATAGGAAGGGTGTAATACAAGTGACAAATTCGTGTTATTAAGAACACACAAAGTCAAAAGTATTTTTGTATTTGTTGAAGTCCTGTTCTGTTGCTCAGGCGTGCGAAGTCCTCTTCGGCTGCTGAGGCGAAATCCTGTTCTGCTGCTCAGGTCCTTGTTCGGCTGCTCAAGGGTTGTATAGACCTGTTCCTCCGGGTTAAGTGAGGGTTGTTGTTTTAGTGAAATTCCAGAAGGAGTCTGGGACTGGACGTAGGACGGTGCTCCGAACCAGTATAAAAATCTCTGGTGTCATTTTTACTATACTGCTTTTATATTCCGCACTATTTACCGTATAGCTATCATCACTACACTCTATTAGCATATATCCATATTATATGATCCATATCACACTTTCATTTGGTATCAGAGCAAGGTCATCATATAACCGTAACACAGTTATCTGATAATCTAATAATATGGACACTAGCACTAGCACTAGCTTCATTGAAGGACAATCCACTGCACGTCCACCACTATTTAATGGCACGAATTATAACTATTGGGCAACACGAATGAGAATATATATGCAAGCAAGTGGTTTTGATTCATGGAATATAACTCAGTCAGAATATACTATTCCTACTACAGAGTATTCTACTTGGTCAAATACACAAAAACTAGATGACACAGCAAATGTAAAAGCCATGAATATGTTGTTTTGTGCCTTAGATAAAAATGAGTTTAACCGTGTTTTCATGTGCAATACTGCATATGAAATATGGCGTACACTCAAAGTTACTCACGAAGGAAATAACAAGGTCAAACAAAGCAAGACATCCATGCTCAAAAGTCAGTTTCAAAACTTTAGGATGAAAGAAAATGAATCTATAAATGATATGTATTCAAGATTTTAGGATATCTACCATTCATTAGTAGGACTAGGAGAAAAATATTCAGACTTTGATATTGTTTCCAAAATCCTTAACTCTTTAACAAAAGAATGGGAAAGAAAAGTTCTTGCTATTGAAGAAGCGAACGATATTTCCAAAATAACTCCAGAAGAGTTAATAGGAAATCTAATATCCTATGAAGTAAATTTGCAGGCTAAAAGAATTCAAGCTCAAGATAAAAAGAATATAGTATTCCATGCAGAACAAGAAGAATCAGATTCAGACAAAAACGACCTAGCTTTTATTGCCAAAAACTTCAAGAAATTCTTGAAATATAGAAAAGGAAACAGAAATAATGGCAAGAGAAACTCAAACAGCAATAAACCACCGTCTTTATCAGTTATGGAGTGTTTTAACTATCACAAAAAGGGGCATATGCAGAAAGATTATCCAGATCAGAAGAAAGAATATCGAAATAAAAAGAAGGACAAGATCAAAAGAAAATCCTTTTCAGTCACATGGGATGATTCAGATTCCTCATCTTCTTCTTCGGGAAGTGAAAGTGACAGCGATAATGAACAAGCTAACGTATGTTTTATGGCTAAAGCTAATGAGGTTAGTAATTTTACTTTTGATGATACGATAGAAATAAATTCTGAATTATTAGATACTTTAAAAAGTCTCAAAAGAAAATATAAAGAGGCCGTAGAAAATAAGAACAAGGCAGAATTCGAAAGAGGCATGCTTAAAGACGAGAAGAAAATATTGGAAGAAGAACTTGAGAAAACTCAAGAACTCCTTTCAAATGTTAATTCTCAACTAATATTATTGAGTTAAGAAATTGAAACTCAAAAAGGAAAGAATGATAGTCTTGTTTTTTAGAATCATGTTTTAAAAGCTAATATTAAAATGATAGAACTAGAAAATTCAAGCCTAAAAACCAAACTAGATGGAATTACTAAAAATGTTTCAAATTTTAATAAAGGAAGAGAAAATTTATCTAGACTTATTGAGAATTCACAACCTGTTAACAATAAAAATGGTTTAGGATATAATAAAACTAATGGTAGAAATAGCACTAGATACGCTTTTATGTATATAAAAATGTTAGTACTACTACTAAATTTCGAGTAAAGTCGAAATCAAATTTTCATACAAATTCAAACACTGTTATGACCAATAATGTTTATAATTTCTCTAGAAGTACAAAATCATTGACGGGAAATATGAATAAAAATTATCTAAGTATTTGGGTTCTTATTAATTGGAAAAATAGAGAAAAATGCATTAATGATTATTTTGATATGGTAGTTAATAATGAAAATTATATTTATAAAGATTCAACCACACCCAAATGGGTATGGTTTCCTAAAAATTAGGAAATTACAAGAACCTTGGGTATCGCATGCTTTAAATGTTCATTGTTTTCTGATACCTTACATTATAAGTAGTAGTTATTTTATATTGTTCTATGTTAACACTCATACAATTTATGTCATCATATAAACTCTCCTTTTTGTCGATGACAAAGAGTGAGAAAGATATTGCTCTAACATAATTTTCAGAAATAAACAATGCAAGCACAGATTAAGGGGGAGAAAAGTAAGTGTTACCTTAAAACTCTTATTTGTGATGTTGCAATGTATGAATGCTTGTTGCTATGTTTTGAATATCTATACATGCATCATACGATTATTTATATTACTTATTCCTTTTTGTCGATGACGAAGGGGGAGAAATATTATTGCTACTAATAACAATGCAGGATATAGAGCGTCATAGATTCAGGGGGTGTATGTATTTATGTTCTTTTATATACAGTAGAAATCTATATCTATTTATAGGTTGTCATCAATCAAAAAGGGGGAGAATGTTGAGACTTGGTTTTGATTCATGACACAAAGCTTTCATCTACAACATACAGATTTGATGATTGCTACGACAAAAAGAGAATATATACTACAAGGAGACAAGACTTCAAAAACCGGTGCATCAATTCTATATTTTTATCGTTTTGAGTCTTAGGTCAATATTGTTAAAATCTCTCCTCAGTTACGTATATCTATAAGCTTATATATTCTTATCACTCTTTTATACACATATATAAGCATATTATAAATTTATAAAAGTTTGAAAGAATATATATGTGCAAACTGTGCATATTGCACATAATACACCAGCTCAGTCGACTGACTCAGGCTACCAGTCCACTGACACTGGGTAAACTATGCAACATGCATAGTGCACGTATATATGAATTTGAATATTTAAATTTGTTTGAACATTCAGTCGACTGACCCTGTAGTCCAGTCGACTGAATTTCTACAACAACAATATTTTTTGAAAGGACACGACTTTTGTGAAGAGTTGCGAACATTCAATGAAAAGATTCGGATGCAACACTTTGATCGAAACTCTTCACCAACAGTCGTAGCTTTCTAACTATTATAAATACAAACTCTAACTTCATTTCAATTCACCGAATTACCGAATCATAATCTAATTTTCTGATCTTTGCTCTTCTATCTATTTGCAATACACTTTCAAATATTCTGCATTAAAGCAATACTAGAACTTTCTATTCTTCATATACTTCAAATATATGAATTTATACTCGAGGAGAAGATTATAGGAAGGGTGTACTACAAGTGACAAATTCGTGTTATTAAGAACACACAAAGTCAAAAGTATTTTTGTATTTGTTGAAGTCCTGTTCTGCTGCTCAGGCGTCTGAAGTCCTCTTCGGCTGCTGTGTCGAAATCCTGTTCTGCTGCTCAGGTCCTTGTTCAGCTGCGCAAGGGTTGTATAGACCTGTTCCTCTGGGTTAAGTGAGGGTTGTTGTTTTAGTGAAATTCTAGAAGGAGTCTGGGACTGGACATAGGATGGTGCTCCGAACCAGTATAAAAATCTCTGGTGTCATTTTTACTATATTGCTTTTATATTCCGCACTATTTACCGTATAACTATCATCACTACACTCTATTAGCATATACGATCCATAGCACACTTTCAAAGTTCAGTTTCATATATTTGGGTTTATGAATTTACACTATCAAATTTACACGGTTTACTTACAGGCTCAGGGTGAAGGAGGGTCGACGAAGTTTAGTGATTAGTAACGAAATCGTCATGTTTACTGAACCTTACGAAACAACAACGAAGTCAGCAACTCATTCACTTCCAAATCTGTCGACGAAGTCTACGCGAAATTCAACTTCATCAACAAAGATGTCCAATCTCCTTGACAAAGTCATCAGTACTGCCGGTCTTGCTCACGATATGTTTACTCAACCTTGCGGAACAAGAACGAAGTCATCAACTCGTTCACTTCCAAATCCCACGATGAATTCTATGTGAAATTCAGCTTCATCAACAAAGATGTCTACTCTACTCGACAAACTCATCCGTACTACCGGTCTCGCTCACGGTATGGGATTTTTAATCTACATTAACAGTTTCTTATTCACGGTTTACACATCTGAAAAAGATGAATTTTTAAATGATTAAAATTTCAAATGGTTTACATTTTTCAGATTTCATTTCGAACATACGATTTACAAATCTAAAAAGATGAATTTTTAGCCAAATACTCTTGCTATTTTAGATTTATTTTCGACCATTGCAATTTTCAAATTCCAACCTTATCTGCTTATATAAGCCGCTTTGTTATTTTTTCAAAATGAGAAATTGTAAATAATTTTGATTCCTTTACCCAATTAAGTTTGTCATATATTTTGATTTGAGGATAATGAACGTCTGAATTTTCAAGCCTACCAATATCATCTATTTGTATGCAAGTTTCATATGTATATGCATATATGTTTCCATACATACTTGCAACTGTTAAATGGGAAAGGATTCATACATGTACTTTGGTTTAAAAATGACAAAAGCCATAATCCTTAAACACAAAAACTACATATATGTACTTTTCTGTGGACTGAATATTGCTTCATTTATATTGCTGGGTTAAAATGTGCTTCTGAGTGGGTGTACTTTTATGTGCATATATAAGTGACAGTTTACTTGCAGGCTTAGTGTGAATGAGGGTCGACGAAGTTCAGCGTGTAGTAACAAAATCGTCCACGGTAATTGAACCTTACGGAATAACAACGAAGTCATCAAGTCATTCACTTCAAAATCCCCCGACGAAGTGTACGCAAAATTCAGCTTCATCATCAAAGATGTCTACTCCCCTCGAAAAAGTCGTCATTACTGCCAGTCTCGCTCATGGTATGGGATTTTTAATCTACATTACCAGTTTATTTTTCATGGTTTACAAATCTAAAAAGATGAATTTTTAAATGATTCAAATTTCAAAAGGTCTACATATTTCACATTTAATTTCGAACATTACAATTTCAAAATTTTAATAACCAAGAAATCCCAAGCTTATATACTTATATAACCTTATATATTATTTTAAAAAATTAGGAATTCTAAATAAATTTGATTTCATAATCCACTTCAGTTTGTCATGAATTTTGATTTGAGTATCATGATTGTCTGAATTTTCAATCCTAACTATGTTTAATGAGTTATAATTTAATTTACTATTATTTGTACTTACCAAATTTTTTGTTTGTTTCCACAAAAAATTCTTTGATAATTAATACCAAAAACACCTCTAACAACTACTAATTCGTTTACATACGCTGATTATGAAAAGGAATTATTTCTTAACGTTATGCTTCGCCTTACAATTATATGGTAATAAATTTTTCTAATTTTATGGACATTTCTTTTACCTTTACCTTTTTGTATGAGACACATATGCTACGCTGACCATTTCAACTTCTCAAATTCCTTCTCCCCACATTTTAATACATTAACGGTTTTAAATTCCTTACTTCATACTTGTCGTAACATGTATTCCTTTTTTCCCCATTACAACTACTATACAATGGTATATTACGTATTTTTTTCCAAACCTTAACTTCATCCTCATTGAATACATCATTAATCCCTCATTTGACATGAAACTATGTAGCTATAAAGTTTAATTGAACATTTCTATCTCAAATCGTACGTACGTACTCTATAGGCTTAGGTCGTTAAATTGGGATTTTGACTGCAGCTCGGTAAATATGCGCTGCAGTTAATATTTACTATAGTCGATATGGAAAAAAAGTTATACCTGATGCATAAGAGTAGACAGCGGTGGGACACCGTTAAATGGTATACATAACTGCTGAACCGCAATTTCTTTCCCAGTGTTCTGAAAGTGACAACTGGGATGCTTTTTTTTACTCTTGAAGTGGTATGCTACAAAATATGTGCTTCTGCAATCATTCCTACGCATATCTTATACACACACACACATGCGTGTGTGTATATATCTTCGTTTATTTACCTATATATATATACAATACTATGTCTACATACATGCATGTGCCTTATTGTGCTTATCCCTATTACACCTAACATAATTTTTATTCCTTCTGCAGATTGAATAGTGTGATAAAATTGTTGATCGTTTTCTTGCGGAACGTTTGCTCTAAGGCTACTACTGCATGCACCTTTTTTACGTTCTTTCTCCCTATTTTTTCTGCTTACATAAGTTTGTTCACCATGAAACGTTGTGTCTTTTTTTTCCACATAACCATTGTAATTTTGCATGTTCGCTGTTGAAATGTTGATCTGCATGTATGAACTACGACATCTGTGCAAATTTTGCATGTTCATGTTATCCCTGCAAAGCAATTTTTCTATCGAAAACAGTTCAGACTATTTACGTTTTTACCTGTACACTATTGATGCCTACGTTTTTTTCATCACTTAACTTGGCATGTGCAGCCTACGAATACATACATAGTTATACAGCTTTCATACTACATGCACTTTCAAACAAACAGTCCAACATCCATCTGAATTCCGTCCTCGTACACTCTTTTAACAGATAACTCTGCTTCTCAAACAAACAAGCTTCATGTCACCATTATCCCCCATTATTGCCCTCTGCTTTTTACATAACTGACGTAAACATCACCGCCTTCCACCTGTTTACACCTACGACATAGTTGAGTTTTTAATTGTCAAACTTTGACTGGAGTACGCGTTCCAAAGTCATCTTCCCTCAACCATACTCCTTTCATATATACAAGATACGCGATTGGTTGAATTTCTTAACATGGCACTATAATATAGTTTGGCCTTTTTACCACACAACATTCATGCATACGTACGACTTCACATGCCTTCTCTGTCATAAGGACTGTCACCATATAGTTACCACCACATATGAAATCCTACCATCTATGTACTACATACTCAAACCAAGATTTTCACCTCAACCTATGGTAGGTCCCAACTGCAACACGCATAGGGCATTCATCGTGTACAGGCAGAGCATATGCATACGCAACACATGTAAATAATAATTTTTCCAACACTATTGCGTAGTGCATGTATTATACTTCCATGCATACAAGCGTACCAATTTTATTTCTACAGCTTACCCAAGTTTGACATACAACATCTTTATATTTGAGTACACATCGCACTTACGGGAATTCAACAGCTACACATATTTAGTTTCTACCTACAAAAAAAATTAAACAACTGATATGTGCTACAACCGCAAAATGTTTGGTCATCACACCAGTTTTATTCCCATTTGTTGCCGATGCTATTACTTCCAAACTTATAGCAAGATCCGTCGATGGATGGTCGGGCAGAGATTGGTAGTTCCCATAGTAAACCAACTGTGAAATTGAAGAAGGTATTTTACGAATTCCAAACAGACATCGCCCAACCTCTACTCAATGATTTTTGTTTTTTACAAGTATAGATGGGTAAAATAATGACCATCAGCTCGTTGGACAACCATACCAGCTAATTGTACTTAGGTAGTTGCCTTACTCCATTCCCCACATCAACTTCCGATATAAAATTGATAAAATATGCACACTGGACAAAAGAATGAATTCACACTGTAATATTTTTTCCACAGTGGGTTTTTGTCATAGTTCTCTACGCACCCAATCATTTTTACACCTGTTCGCCATACTCACGTCCATCGGACGTGCCTCCGTACTTGTATCTTATATATCAAACCATATTTAGAAATTTAAAATTAAGATTTATTTATCAAAACAAATGTGTAGTAAAGCTAATATAATGGCCTTTCCACTTTGAAACTCAAAAATGAATGTCGATGATGCGGCCATCATCACGAAAATTATTTTTCAGCAATAAGAGAGGGGGTACATAACTTATTTCCTTTTAAAATTCCTTTTAGAACATTTCTTTCAAATCACATATAGAATATTTATCCGAAAATACTTCCAAATAATACCAATATTTCTTTCCAAAATCTTTTGAAAACTAATTTCATAACTCCGGAACTTAAGTTCTCAAATTTCCAATTTATTTTCACTTATTTGTAAATTCTATTTTACAATCAATATTTATAAAATTCCACTTCCTAACAAACAAACATATCACATACACCCATATCCATTTATAAAATTATTCTTTTATACACAAAATATAATACTAGGTAAAATTATTTCATTTACCTATATTTCGAAACAATATTGTGTCGGTTTGCCCTATTAAGTGTTTAGAAATCCCTATCGATGCCATAACGTCATATGTACTGACCAAAATTTATAAATACTCTACAGAACAAATTAACACAATATAAAACATTTTATAACATTAACAAGTACACTCTCTCATATATATACGCTCAAACAACTCATTCTAGGGTATTACTACCCTATCTCTAATGAATTAAACCCCATAAAACTAAGGTTATCGCTAAACCAAAGCTTAGATACCAAATGCAACGGGACACCAGCCAGTGGGGTAACACCTACCGTAGCATACATCGGTACCTGTGTTCTGCTTTTATGGCCAGCCTCTCGACTGCACCAACCCCGTGGGACATGTAGGAGTAAGAGTCATCCGTTCGCTACCTATCTCAAAAGCGAGAACCCCCTATCATGCTGCACCCTCCGAGTGCCAAAGCGGACACACATGTCGAACTCAAACCAATCAAAAGGGAGGATTATTATGGGGTAAATAAAAAAAGAAGAGAAAAGAATGAAAAACAAAACACAGAATCTCACAGTGGAATGACAAAATATAATAATCAAATAAACAGTTCATGAAGCTGTTTTACAAATAACATTTGATTACACTTTTACAATATATCAGAGTATACATACAACAGGAATAAATAAATAATGCAGCATAACAACATGATGTAGTGGAATAAATATAATAAATAGATAATATACTAAGCCTTCGTCTTCGTCCTCTAGAAAAATAGTCTTCAATACACTAAAAAGCTCGGAATGACCCGAGCGTAATGAAAAGACAAAACACTCGAGTCAGAACTAAACGATCTTATGTAAGTTAAATCAACGGTAAATAAATACGAGTGTAACGGCTTTAGAGATGTTTACGGGATTTTACATCTCCTATCTAGTGTATAATGTGCATGCAATAACTTAAGAGATGTTTGGGATTACCATGTCGTAAGGATCCGTTAAACTATTTATACGCTATTATAATATGTCTACAATAAAGTAAAGTATTAAAATAGCGTTAAGACGTTACCCATATCCCCCTTAACACATTTTTATATAAATGTCGTAGTCTATACAGTACTGTAAACTCCACCGTAAACTGATGGGCTATCAGGGAGCACTCCATAGGTATGACACAAACCAAACTTGTAGTTGGCTTGATAGGGCATATGCCAAGGCACACGAGGCAATGCCAGGGTAGGATTCTACCATTTGTAGAACCGAGCTGGTGGTAACACATAGCAGCTACTACCGCCCACCTCGGAACACACTCCCATAATCAAATCGAGGGGTGGCCACCAAATCAATCACAAAGTAATAAACATGTTATCGAAGAAGCATGTTCGATCAGAGGTGCGACCTCACTTGGCCCAGGTATAGCTCCTGTTTTAGTCATATCAAACTGACTTGAGGGGGTCAGGGTTGCGTTCATACCTCATACAGTAGCTTTCGCCAAACCATCATACTTCATCTGGATTCTCCACCATGTACACAGCTGTTAAAGTGGTTTTCCGTATTGGCAGAGAGTATGACAATATCCGATCCATGTCTCTTTAACAACCAAACGCTTATTTCACACCAGATGGTTCTTTTACATTTCCAAAACTGATTCATAATTGATATCAAAATATCATATTTACTTCAAAGTCATATCACTTTCGAAATCATATTCACTTTCAAAATGATATCACTTTCAAAATCATATCCACAAAATAGGTTAGCCCCTCATTTCAAAATCATCATATTTACTCAAAATATGTCATTTCACTAGAAAATGTCATTTCAAATTCCAACGTAGGTTATAACATCATTTAACCATGTTTGATTTTAAATCAAGGATTTAAATATAAACAACTCAACCTTATAATGGCGAATGATTGGAAGAATTTTCGTTTTCAAGAAAATGGCGAGCGACTTAATTCATATCCTTTCGCTTCTCATCCAGATTACAGATTTCCATCTTCATCTCATTGTCATGTGAATCCTGTTCGCAACCCTTATTCATTTAATGGAGAAGATAGGTTTTCTCATCCACAAACTCAATTTCAAAAATCTTGCAATTCAAATTGGAAAAGGGGTTTTCACTGTTATCGGTATGGAGATAAAAATCACAAGATTAAAGACTGTTCTAATTCATTTTGATGTTTTAATTGTGGAGTGGTTGGTCGTAAGAGATCATCGTGCCCCTCGATTTTCAATCCTTTCCTTAATTCTGAGCCTATCTTTTCTTATTTCGATCCTATTCACTTGAAGCCATTGAGTCTTAAAGATCACCATTATTATTTTGTTCTTGATTTCTTGAGATTAAGGGGCCTGTTCTTGGATTGTTGTGTTGGAAATATTGAGGAAGGTAGCTATTTGTTCAACAAAGTATTTTGCACTTCGATTGCTTGACTGTTGAAAACATAGGTAAGTATTCGAGCCATGATAATTGGAATGGGTCTCAAGTTAAAGATTTTTCGAAAAGTAATAATGTTGTTCATGATTTTGAGGATTTGCATTTGATTGATATTTAGAATTTTTATGAAATTGACTCGAATAAAGATTTTCATACTGACATTTTTTATTAGATCCTGGTGTTAGAGTTTGTTGTTCTCATTATCCTGAATTGGTGGATAGTTCTTTTGGCGAATTTTATGATTCAGTTTTTTCGAGTTCACCAGTTATGGATGTCAATGAGGTTACAGTCAGCTCCGTTTCAATTGAAAGTTGTCGTGTTGTAGGTTGTGATTATTTTGATGTTTTTGTTCCTACTTTCCGTCTTTGTGATGAGGCTGGGGAGGATCATTATAAGGTTTCCGTTGATCATGTCAATGTGGTAGATGTGAATTTTCATCAATGTTTTCTTGTAATCGATGGAGAGATACAATTTTTCAGATTGTGTTGAGGTAGTGAATGAGGTCAATGGTTATGGTTCAGAGGATTTTCTTTGTGTTCAATCTTGTATAGAGGGTTTATGTTCATCTGAGTTGATTGATTTTTCTGGGATTGAAGAAGAAGGTGGATCCACCATCGATGATGATGAGTTGTTTGATTCTTCGCGCAAGTCATCCAGGGATAATGTGGAGTTGAAGTTGGTTAGCTCCGTTGATTTTAAAATTTTTGCTAGATCTAAATGTGTACACAAGTTTGGTGTGACACATTGTACACTCTGTTCTCAAAAGATGCAGATATACAGTGGTAATGTATTGAATGTAGGCTCGCAAGTTGTTGTGTCTGTTCAAAATCTAGAGGGGTTATTGTTTTCTCAATTGTCGTTTCTACTACAACTGAAATGAGGATAAGGGATTATATTTTGTGCAAGGATGGTCTCTTCAATTTTGATTTTTCTTGTATGTTGGTGCCTCAAATCTTTATTCCTTGGGATGTTTTTGGATCTAAGTTTGGTATTCCATTGTTTGCCGGTGGAATGGAATCCACGTTGGAATTAAATGATCTTTTGAATAATGTTTTTGAAGAAGGGATTGAATCTGCTATTATTAGAGAAGTGAACGGTTCAGAGGGTGAATTTTCAGTAAATCAAGTTGCAAGTGGTTTAGAGTGCAATATTATTGTTAGCAATGTGAGGGAAGATTTGGAGAATTCCAAATTACAACAATTTGATCGAGTTGTCAATTATTGGACCGGGGCGTTCAGATTTGTTATGTATTGTTTTCTTGCGGCTTTAGGTAAATTTCCTCGTTCTCCTGTCCATGCTAAAGAATTACATCGTGAAGCCAAATTAATTCGTGAAGCCAAATTAAGGAGAATAAATTGTAAGAGTTATTCAGCTAGTAATTGTTATCCTGCCTTTTGGCAAGGCCGTAACACCAAGGAATTGACTAGTAACCGATGACGGCCCATCCTAGAGATCAGTTATACACGGGCTCACTACGGATATCGATGAATTTTGTCCAAGTCTGGATCGAGCCAAAATTGGTAGGACATGACAAGCTAAGCCAGGGGAGCCAACGTTCAAAATCTCAAGTCAATCCGAGTTCGTATGCTCAAGTTATGAAGGATACAAAATTGGACGAAAATCAGTTATCGTTCGACTCGCTCATTCGACTCGCTCTCTTCGACTCACTCCGGTTCCCTCAGATACCAACTTCGACTCGTTCCTGTTCGACTCGCTTCATTGCCATATGAAGTACCTATTTCGACTCGCTTCACTCAAATGCCTTCTTCGACTCGCTCCCTTCAAACCACTGATCAACTCCATCAACTTCGACTCCATTGCTCAAACCTCCCAGAACTGCCCTCTTCGACTCGCTCAACCAAGTGTTACTTCGACTCGCTCGACCTGGGCACACTTCGACTCGCTCAATCAGTGAACAATTCAACTCGCTCGAAGCAGCGTCCAGGACAGAGTAAGAATAAAGTGCCACGTCATCGAGTCGAAGGGAAGTGAGTCGAAACAGGAGCGAGTCGAAGGAAACAGCCTACCAAAAACTCCATTTCGTATCGATCATATCTCCCAATCCACAAGTCCAAATGCTATGAAATTTTCACAGAAGACTACGTGCATGCTAAAGAATGTCCACGCCAAATTTCGACTCCATTGGATGAAATCTTGATCGAGTCGAAATCTGTTCGTGTCGATCACGGATCGGACCGAAACTTCACGGGCTTGGGCGTGCGGGCCTGGTCACGTGCCAGAGAGGGTCTCCCGAGATCTGAGCAAAATATCAGCCTTCTACACCTATAAATAGACCCCCAAAGCCAACAAAAAAGGGGTTCTTCTTCCTCTTTTAGATCTCCAATGCCCGGACTCCGCCAAATCCAGATCTGAACTCAATTGCTGCCGCCACAAACGAAATTCACTGCTGCAAATCACAATTGACTGCTGTAAATCATTGAATTCACTTGTAAATGCAAAAGAAAGATCAATAAAGCAAACTACTTCATAGTGGACGTAGGCTATACGCCGAACCACTCTAAATTCTTGTGTCTCCTTACACTTTAATTATTCTTATTTCTGAAATTTGGAGTTTTTGTTAGATAATTCCTCTTTTTTTTCATTTAATTTCTTCACTTTATCTCTTTAAAGACTTCCGAAGAGTGTTGTGCCCAATTTTTGTACAAACCCTTTGGTGCTTTCACTGAGAAAAACCCAATTTTTCTCCTACTCTTTGGATCTCCTATCTATATTGGATTGCATAAATCTAAGAAGAAGATCCAAATCTAGAACTTTGAAGCCCTTCCATTCTATTCAGATTTGCAATCAGATCTAGGAAAGGACTTCATTAATTCATTATGGTGAGCACACGTACCACCTCTACAGCTGCTGATCAAGGAGCACGGGACCGACAAAATCTCGTGCAATCACCTCCATCCAACCAAAATGCTGCAGGTACTTCAGATCCGTCAGGTCCAATCACTTGACAAGAATGCCAGACATTACTTCAAGAGTTGACCCAAAGTCGACAACAGCTAGCGGAACAACTACGCGCCAACGCGGAGTTGACTAACCAGCTAAATCGCCAAAGGCGAAGAAGATCCAGAAGAGACCAAGGTTCTCACTCTTCCACAGAAAGTCCAGCCTCCTCTGATGGCCAAACTAGATCCACACGTCCACGGTTAGGTGGAAGCTACACCCAGGCCACGGGACACCAACCTGCTTCAAACCTTGGGCAACCTAGAGCAGGACCATCCATTAACCTCCGCACAGAACCTTCAACTCGGGGAGGATCTGCTCCTTATCAGGTTACCGGCAACATTGCTACCACCACCACTGCCGGACGGGGAGGTGATGCTAGAAACCAAGCTGATCCTCAACATAGCCAACGAGAGCAGACTCCTGAACCTTATGTCCCTGAGGATGTTGAACCAAGGAGGCGAGGCGCGGACCGTCGACCACGTCCGGTCCAGACTCGCGCTGTGGAACCCGACCACACCTTGGCACAACATGCTCCAAGTGTCCGAACAACAGATATACCAGCGATGATATGCCAAATGATCCGTGAAAGTCAGGGTCTCTCTAATGACGACTGGGGAATCTCCCGAAGTCATACCCCTTTCACCGATGATGTTTTATATGCCGAACCACCTCGACACTTCAGGATGCCAGCTTTGCCAGTTTATGAAGGGAGTTCTGATCCCAATCAACACGTCCTGAAATACGAATGGCTGATGAATGATGCTAGAGCGGATGACGTAGTAAAGTGCCGTAGTTTCCCCATTTCCCTAGGGGGCATCGCTACCATGTGGTTCACCCGTCTGCCATCGCGATCCATCTCTAACTTTGACCAGATGGCCACCAAGTTTGTCAAACAATTCCGTATGCATGTGGCAAGGCCAAAGGACGTTAACACTCTGTCTAGTGTTACGCAAGCTCCCGGAGAAACGCTTAGACGTTACTTGGAGCGATTCCATGCTGCGTGTGCAGAAATAAGCAATCCCAACGATAACTCTATGCTGATGGCTCTGACTAAGGGGATTGATGCTGATTCCGAGTTCAGAAGTTGGTTAGCTGGGAAACCACCCGCGTCATTGGACCATTTCTATTCCAAGGCAGCCCAATTCCTGACAAGGGAGGATGCGAAATAGTCTAGGAAGCAGGATGATGCAGGGCCCAACATCGAAGGTATCCAGAGTAACGTCGCGGTTAAACAGTCCGGGGATAGTTCTGGAAAAATTCAGTTAAACGTCCAAAATAAACAGAATCAGCAGAGGGACTATAGAAACCAGAACAAAAAACGCGATCAGGATCGTGGACCACGGCGTAGAGCTTCCATGTACGATAATTACAATCCATTGAACACGTCATTGGAAAATGTGTATTTGCAAACCTGCAACACCATGCAGTATAAGAAGCCTGCCCCAAAAACACCAACTGAATGGCAAATCCAAACAGGAAAGTTCTATAGATTCCATGAGAGTTATGGCCACAACACCAATGAGTGTCGTCACTTACAAGACCTCATCGAAAAACTGATACGAGAGCGAAAGTTGGATCAGTATGTACGGGCACTGCAATCCGGTGGTGCGGGCCCATCAAATCAGAATCGTGAACCGAACCAGGAAAGACAGGAAGAACCCGCTCATGCGGACGGAAGGTTGGTCATCAATATAATAAGTGGTGGTCCTCACCCAGCAGTCTAAAGCTGGAAGGAAATGGAGTCGTATGCCAGTTCTATCAGGCATGCGGACTTCAAGTGTTGCAGTAGTTTTGATGAGGGGGCTCCGGCCAAGCAATAGAAAACGATGACGGATGACATCGTGTTCAGGAGCAGAGACGCAGATAAAGTCGAAGCTCCCACTATTGATCCACTGGTCATCTCAGCACAATAGGTCCCGCTTGGATAAAAAGGATCTTAGTTGACAGTGGAAGCTCTATGAATATTTTGTTCAAGCGAGCTTATGATCAAATGAAGATGGAAGCCGCAGAGTTGAAACCTTGTCAATCTCGAGTCCATGGTTTCAACGGAAATACCACAATTCCCACTGCGATGGTGGAACTGCCAGTAGAGTTGGGAGTTGGAGAATGTCGAAGAGTACGGATGTTACAGTTCATCGTTTTGGACATAGACTCCCCTTACAATGCTTTCTTGGGCCGACCGACCCTCGCTGAATTCAGAATAGCCATTGCCCCATGGTGTTTGACCTTAAAATTTCCCACTGATCATGGAATAGGAATCGTTCAGGGAGATCAGGCCACTGCCAGAGCCTGTTATGTTGCTGAGCTGCGGGAGGCGTAGCGAAAGGAGAAGGGAAAGGGCATAGAGGAATCTCTCTACGTCCGTTTCGCCGATAATTGACAATTAACGCCCGGGCCCAGGCCCGGGCACCCCAGCCAATTCCTCAAGGACCTTGACCCGAGAGAAACTGAAGACGAAGGAGAATCTAAAGAAAGTCAAGCATCCCCGGCCGAACTGACGATTGATGTCCCAATTGACAATAACAATGATTCAAAAATAATAAAGATTGGATCTCAGCTAAGCCAGCAAACTCAGGAGGAATTGGTCGAATTTCTACGGGAAAATCTTGACGTATTTTCTTGGACACATTCTGATATGTGTGGGATCTCGTCGGACATCGCGAGCCACACTCTGAACATTGACCCGCGGCATGTCCCGGTCAAACAAAAAAGGCGCGGTATGGATCCAGAGAGATCTGCCGCCCTCAAAGAGGAAGTAGAAAAGCTTGAAGCGAACGGATTTATTCGAGATGCGCTATATCCCGAATGGGTGTCAAATCCCGTGCTCGTTCGAAAGCCAAACGGGAAGTGGAGAACATGTGTCGACTATTCTGATCTGAATAAAGCGTGCCCCAAAGACAGTTTCCCGCTTCCTAGAATTGATCAGCTAGTGGATTCGACGGCTGGACATGAACTCTTATCCTTCATGGATGCGTATTTAGGCTACAATCAGATACCAATGCATTTACCCGATCAAGAACACACCAGCTTCGTAACCAATCTGGGACTTTACTGTTACAAGGTTATGCCGTTCGGACTCAAGAATGCCGGAGCTACTTACCAATGGTTGGTCAATCGGATGTTCGCTAATCAAATCGGGAAGACAATGGAAGTATATGTAGACGACATGCTTGTGAAGTCATGACTCTCCATCGACCATGTAAAAGACCTGGAAACTATGTTCAAGATACTTCGGGAGTACAAGATGAAGCTCAACCCACTGAAATGCCACTTTGGAGTTGCATCCGGAAAGTTCCTTAGGTTCATCGTTAACGCCCGGGGAATCGAAGCCAATCCCGAAAAGATTTGGGCAATCAGAAATCTTGAAACTCCCAAAACTATAAAGCAAGTCCAGAGTCTCAATGGAAAGGTAGCAGCATTAAGCAGGTTCATTTCAAAGTCCACTGACAAATGCATTCCCTTCTTCGATCTGATTCGAAAAGGGAAACGAAACTTTGAATGGACCACATAGTGCGAGGGCGCTTTCCAAGCACTAGTCCAACATCTGTCCACACCGCCGATACTGTCAAAGCCTATTGATCATGAGAAGTTGTTCGAATGTTTGGCGATATCAACGCTATCAGCGCTGCATTAATCCGAGAAGAAGACAAGATACAGAGGCCAGTATACTATGTCAGCAAACGGTTGACTGGGGCTAAAAGAAATTATCCGAAGCTGGAAAAGTTGGCTTACTGCCTTGTCATTGCATCAAGAAAACTCCGACCATACTTCCAGGCACATTCCATTATTGTTTACACCGACCAGCCGTTACGACAGGTCCTTTCGCGGCCTGAGACATCTGGTAGGTTACTCAAGTGGAACATCGAACTGAGCCAGTTTGACCTCACTTACGCTCCGAGACGGGCCATACAAGGACAAGTCCTAGCCGATTTCATAGCTGAATTTACCATCCCAAAGGACTTGCCCGAAGCCAGTGAATCCCCCGAATACGTTTGGAAACTTTATACCGACGGGGCATCAAACGACCGGTGTTCAGGTGCTGGTATTGTGCTTGAAACTCCCGAAGGCCGATCCATATGTTATGCTTTAAAGTTCGATTTCCATGCAACTAATAATGAAGCTGAATATGAAGCCCTCCTAGCTGGCTTGAAACTTGCTAGAGATTTGAGAATTATCGCAGTGGAAATTTATTGTGATTCACAATTAGTTGTGTGTCAGGTACGAGGAGAGTATCAAGCAAGAGATCGAAGGTTAACTGCTTATTTAACTCGAGTTAAGGAAGTACTAGACCATTTCGATTACTACTCCATATACAGTATACCTCGAGAATGCAACCAAAAGGCCGATTCGTTGGTGAAGCTAGCCAGCACAGGCGAAGCTCAACAAATGGGGCTCGTTCCCGTAGAAACGCTATCTTCCCCAAGTATCGACCGGGCGGAAATAAACCGGGTATGCGAAACCATCCCCGAAAAGGATTCTTGGATGACTCCACTCAGAAATTACATTGAGCACGGAACCCTGCCGGAGCGCAGGAGTGAAAAAAGACAGGTCCTTCGAAAGGCCTCAAGATTTACCATCCAGAATGGACTCATGTACAGAAGGGGATACTCAGTTCCCCTACTCCGATGTATCGCTCATGATGAAATTAAACAAGTGTTACGCGATGTGCATGAGGGAGAATGTGGTGATCACACCGGGGGGCAAGCACTTACCAAGAAAATACTTCGCTACGGATATTACTGGCCTACCGTGAATCGCGATGCGTTAGACTATGCAAAGAAATGTGATAGGTGCCAGAAATACGCCCGAATCCCTAGGGCTCCTCCTACTGAGATAACGCAAATGGTCAGCCCATGGCCGTTCGCAATGTGGGGCATCGACATCATCGGTGCTCTACCTCTGGCAAAGGGTGGTGCGAAGTACGCCATTGTTGCGGTTGATTACTTTACGAAGTGGGCTGAAGCCGAAGCTCTCGCTACCATTACAACGAAGAAAGTAATCAACTTTATGGTTCGTAACATCATCTGTCAATTCGGTCTCCCACACACCATAATTACGGACAACGGAACCCAATTCGACAGTGCTGAATTCAAAGATTTCTGCAAACGATTTCACATCCAAAAGAAATTCTCCGCAGTTGCGCACCCTCAAGCGAACGGACAGGTTGACGCAGTTAATAAAGTCATAAAGTCCATCTTGAAGAAACGACTAGAAAAGGTCGGGGGCAAGTGGGTCGATGAACTTCCTATGGCTCTATGGGCTTATCGAACAACCCACAAGACCGCGACCGGCCACACTCCGTTCTCTCTCTTACGGTTCAGAGGCCGTCATTCCAGTCGAGCTAGAAGTACCTTCTCATCGTGTGACATACTATGATCCAAAGACAAATGCTATATTACTTGCTGAATCTCTTGATCTACTGGATGAGAAGCACGAAGAGGCTGATTTGAGGGCAGCTGCGTATCGAAGTCGAGTCGCCCGATTGTACAACGCCAAGGTCCGTCCGCGAACCTTCGAACTAGGCGATCTCATCTTAAAAAGAATCTATCCGGTTCCTTCACATATGAAGCCGACATGGAAAGGACCGTATGTTATTGAACGAAGGCTCGGAGATGGCACATTCAAGTTATCGACCGTCGACGGTCTTACCCTGCCAAGAGCTTGGAATAGCGAGAGCCTTCGCCGCTATTACACCTGACATTCTATCTTTATCCATTTACAATAAAATGCAACCCCTTCGAGCCAGAGCTGTGATTTACTTGAAATACTTCATATGACCATCACTATGCACAGAGAGCTGAGTCTCATCATATGGTGGGATTTATTCAAATAGAGAGTGGCTGCGATGCAACCAATCACTCCCTAAGTGAAACCCGAGCTCGGGGACAAGCCATCACATCAAAGTCAGAAAAGGATTGATACACAACAATCCTTCACCAACTCCATATTCCCAAAGTGCGAAGCGGAGTATAAACATTCAACTCCGTATACCCAGAGTGCGAAGCGGAGTATAAACATCAACTCCATATTCCCAGAGTGCGAAGCGGAGTATAAACATCAACTCCGTATTCCCAGAGTACGAAGCGGAGTATAAACATTCAACTCCGAACTCCCAGAGCGCGAGTCAGAGTATAAACATTCAACTCCGCATTCTCATAGTGCGAAGCGGAGTATAAACATTCAACTCCGTATACCCAGAGTGCGAAGCGGAGTATAAACATCAACTCTGTATTCCTAGAGTGCGAAGCAGAATATAAACATTCAACTCCGAACTCCCAGAGCGTGAGTCGGAGTATAAACATTCAACTCCGCATTCTCAGAGTGCGAAGCGGAGTATAAACATTCAACTCCATGTACCCAGAGTGCGAGCCGGAGTATAAACATCAGTTCTGAATTTCCAGAGTGCAGGTCAGAGCATAGACATCGACCCCAGATTCCCAGAATGTAGAACGGAGCCTAAACACCAACTTCAAGTTCCCAAAGCATGGATCGAAATATAATTATCAACTCCAAACTCCTGGAGCGCGAGTCGGAGTACAAAAGTCAATTCCAAGTCCCCAGACAGCTGGCATATGATTGAAACTCAAGCCAGCGTGACCAATCGCCAGTAAACAAATGAGGATCCCCGAAGTGCGGATATGATCATCAATGATCGGACAAGCGCGAATAAACCGCTCAATCCCCGTTTGCCTTAAACGCCCATCCAACGGCACTAGATTGGGGGGCAAGACCTAAGCATCAACCATCGACTAAAGCAATGCAACACCAAAATTCGACTCACTTCCCGGTCGCAAACCATGTCCACAATACCCGAACTTGGCGAACAGAAACAAACTTCATTCGGGAAACTGAAACTTCACAAGTGCAGTCCACACACTGAAACACTTAGAAAAATACACAATGACAAAAAAAGAAGTCAAAAAAGAAAAGTTTCATTTCTATTGATTATAGAAGAAGTTCGTGTACAAGTTTCCAAAAAATTCCTACTAGCAGGGGCCGAACCCGCATCTATACACGGTTAACAAAATGCAAATCAAAATACACCGGGAGGGCATGCCTAATCTTTCTTGTTCCTTAGCTTCCTCCTCAGTGTGGACCCACTGGAGCCATCGCCAGTCTTCCTCTTCGAGCCTTTGCTTTTCGGTGGTTGGTCTTCAGGCGAGGGCATTATGTCGACATCCTCCTCCGAAATCGTGTGAACAAGAATGCTCCCTACGGGCGGAGTCGGAGGAACGGGATCAATTGCCGAAGGTGGAATGGGTAGGCTGGTGAGGAAGACAGTATCACTAGGAGACATCATTCCGAGCGGGGCAGGTCCCGATGCTGCCATCCCACCTCCAAAGCTGCCACCATAACCCGCTGCTGCCAGTTCATCGTCAATCTGAGCAAACATCTCCTCTTCGGTTACTGCTTGAGCCCCGCTGGGGGCATCAGCAGTCGGCATTGAAGAGCTTGCAACAGGATCAGTTCCGCTCATAACAGATGGCAAGTCAGCACGAGGATCGCCGTGGCGGTGGAAGAGTTCCTCCATCGGCTGCTCGTCGAACGCGAGCGTACCTCCCTGCAGATCGTCGAGCGGGGCAGCTGTACTCATGGTGGTTGCCTCATTCACAATAGCCTCCTGCATTTAATATGGTTCTTGAGTGGCAGGAGGCATGGCCGGTGCGGCATCGATCACTGGACAAAGAATAAAAGAACTGTTAGGACTTAACTCGATCGAAGATTCCGATTTAAGAGAAGCGGAATGTTCAGAATACCTTCCTTAGTTCGACTTGTAGGCGGCAGGGCGGCATCAGTAACTTGCGCACCAGCCGGAGACATCTGCGGCTGATCCGGATTGTAAGCAGGAACAGCCTGGGGATCGACCGCAGACAAAGATTCGGGCTGGGTTGACATGGGAACTTCGAGACTTGCTTCATGATGGTCAACTCCAGAACCCTCTCCCACTTCAAAATGCTGGGCTCCAAGCTTTTCCTTCTCCCGCAGAATCATCGACTCGTGGAGAACCTTCTTTTCATCATCAGTCAGAATGCGGTTCTCGAGTTCGAATTCATCTACGGACTCGCCCTGATGCGCCTCTTTCTCCTCCTCAACCAGTCGGCCCCAAGCACTATGGAGATGCGTTGAAAAGTCATCGAGCCAGGCTAGGCCCCTGTGCCTCAGCACATTAGCATTATAAACAACAAGGAGGTCTTCGATGTCGGCCTCTAGCCTGGACTCGGCCAGCTTCACCCTTTCCTCGACCTCAGTCTCCACCTTCTAGACTTTAGCCACCGCCGCATCCCGTTCATCCTTGAGCAGAACAGCTTGTTCGCACGCCTCTTGGGCTGCGTTGTTTGCGTTGTCTTTCTCCTTAGCCAATTCACCAAATTTGGCCTTGAGTTCATTAAGCTCCTTGACCGCCCCGTCCCGCTCAGCAATGACTTTAGTGTTCCGGTGGCCCATCTCCTCCACTAGGGTAACGTGAGTCTGTCCCAACCTCTCCATCTCCGCCTTCACTTCGTCAGCCCTTTTGACGGCCTCAATCTCAGATTTCCGAGAAGACTCGGACTCAGCAGAAAGTACTTGAATAATCCGATCCCTTTTTGCGAGCTCGGCCTCCATCTTCTCGAGCGCTTTGGCTCGCTCAGCAGCCACCTTAGAAGCCTTCTCCGTAGCCTTTACCCACTCTTTGTACTGGGTGTAGATGTCATGAATGTACTCATGCATCGTGTTTTCCCCTCCAGACGGAATTCATTTCTAGTGTGGTGGGAAGACATAGCCATCGAAGCAGATGTTCGGAAATTCCTTCCGCATCTAAGCCAGTTTAAGGGCCCCTTCTCCTGTGGGCTCGGTGGGGACCTGCTTTGTAATTATAGAGGCCGTAGTCTCGACTCTTTGGAGATGAGTCTCAGATCTAGAAGTATAGGAAGTTGGCTTGTGATGAGGCGGCTCTGGCGGGTGTGGAACGAAAGCAGGGGGTGGAGATGGAAGTCTAGGAGGAGAAGAGCGCGATCTAGACCGATGTCTATACTCCTTATCCCTATCGCGCCCATACCTATCCAGGTGGGAATACTCGCGGTCGCGATCCCTATCCGAGTCCCTCCTGCGGGAGTCATAATAAGAAGAAGATTTACGGGCTGAGCGGAGACTGCCGAGCATAGATCCCCTACCAGACATAGTACCTGAAAATGAGAAACAAGGAAAGAGTTAGTGACTTCTTAAGTTGATCAATTTACAGTTGTGAAGCATGTAGTGTAGTGAAGTGTATGCATGTGCAACCCCCCGACCAACCGGAAATGTCGGCCGCACTAGTAGCAAGCGACCCGCTCGGTTCAAAAGCACTATCAAGCCCCTCCGTCCCGGTGTCGTATGGAGACGACACAAAATCCGGGATCAGAACATCATCAAGCCCTGCGAAAGGACTCTCCACTTGCGGGGGATGAGCCTCTGAAATCCTAATCCCCTGGAAAGGTAAAGACACGACCACGGATTTAAATCTCTTAGATTTAGGGCGTTTGTGAGCAGCGGCCTTGCCTTTTCTTCTTCCACCCGAGTCCAGGACATCGGCAGAAGGCCCAGCTGGGAGCTCTGTATCGGTGGGCGTCCTTTCTGGATCAACTTCTTTGGCGTTTACAACTGCAGGCGCTTTGCGCTTCACGCGTTTCTTCGGGGTCACTCTATGTATCACTTCCAGATGTATGCTCTGTCTCCGCTCTATCAGCCCGACAGCCCTCAAATTCCTGTCAGTCAGGACTAAGTCTATGTGTCTCTCTTCGCCCGGAAACGCTTGAAGAATCCGAACAAGATCTCTGAAATATGCACCATCGGGACGAGAGATTGCAGCTGTAAGGAAGGAAAAGTGTGTCAGTTTTGAAGTCAGTTACCAGTGTCTCCCAGATTCAAGAGAGAAATGACAGCATTTATGTCTATCCAACCACTGCCCAGCAAATCCAGGGGGGCACTGAACGTAGAACCATTCGGTTTTATAATAACTTAGCCTTCCCCAGGAGCCCTTTACAATGTGGCAGCTCCTTACCGCTTCCAGGAAGGTGAAAGAGGGGCTGTCTCCATGGCTCTTGACATTGAATAAATATCGGATCTCGATCGGCTTCGGCGGTCGTAAAAGAATCTCCATAAAGAGAACAAAGATGCTGTTCAATAAGGCATACCCGTTGGGATGTTGCTGAGATGGAGCTATGCTGAGAAACGATAACGTCTCCCTTATATATTCATTGAAGGGAGGAAGTGTCCCCGCTGTGCAAGAGTGACGGTTGAAAGCAGTAAACCCCTCCGAGGGAGTGTGTGGCCTGTCAGTTGGCCCAGGAAGTAGCACGTCGTCAAGCGACAAACCATGCCTTAAGAAAATCCATCCAAGCATGTCTTCGGAGATACCCGACGGCATGGAATCTATTGGATTGAGAATAAATCGAGCACCCGGACGATGGTCCGGAGCTGGCTCTATAACTTCGGCTTCGATAACAGGTATCTCTATGGATGGAGGAATAGAACTTGGGAGTTCCGGCTGCTGAGAACTTGAAGGGTCCATGAATAGCTAGCTTATAAAAAATCATTGTTAAACTGACAAATAACACTCGTGCATCCCCCAGTGTAAAGTGTGTGAGTGTGTGCTATGCGGTGTAGTACTGTATATCATTTGGAGAAGATCTACAGGATAAAGGGAAGCGTGTAAACGACGAGACTTTGGAATTCAGTCGGAAGGACCGTCATCGCCGACCGTCACAACCGTGCCATTAACCATCAGTCTGGGTTAAAATGTGTTATTATTTTAGTATGATCCAGTTTCATCGATGAACTTCAATAGGCAACAAGGTGTGCGGTGAAACAATTAAGTCCGATTAAGCAAGTCTGAAGCTCGTCGGAGTTAAGTGGTCAAAGGCACTAGAATTTTCGCTATCATCAAAATCAAACCAATGGCCAATCATCAAAAGGTCAAGTTCAAGACAATCACTCAGGTTCAAGTTCGAATCAGGCTCGAGTTTGAATCGATTGTTCAGGGTTATGCAGTTCGACTCAGTCCAAGACCACGTCCTTCGACTCGGTCCAAGACCACGTCCTTCAACTCGGTCCGAAGCCACGTGCTTCGACTCGCTTCGAAGCCTCGACTTCGACTCGCTCCCAAGTCCACGCGTTTCGACTCGATCCGAAGCAACTATTTCGACTCGATCTGAAGCAACCACTTCGACTCGATCCGAAGCAACCACTTCGACTCGATCCGAAGTCACGCGTTTCGACTCAATCCAAAGCAGCCACTTCGACTCGATCCAGAGCCACGTGCTTCGACTCGATCCAAGACAGCTGCTTCGACTCAACCCCAAGGCCATCCACTTCGACTCGATCGAAAGCCACCATTTTGAATCGATCAGACACGGCCCCTTCGTATCGATCAACAGAATCAAAGCGTTCGACTCGATGGGAAGCTCCACCATTGATCGATACGAAGGCCTCCAACTCATCATCTCGAAACCCCTACTCCAGGTCGACACGAAGCTATGACCAAGGGATTTTCGATCGACCACGACTCTGTTTGACTTGGTGTTAAGAATCGAGTCTCCTCGGTTACGCGATGTTTTCTCTTAAGGGATTACCTAAATTTGTCAACTGGTTCGAATAATCGAAGGTATGAATCGATTCGAAGGCAAGAATGTTTGTTCTTTCTTCTCGAGTTTCTGAGCGTTACGAAGGCAGATAGAGATGAAAGGTAAAAAGTGAAAAAACGGATAAGTACAAAGTATTTATATGGATTTGGAAACGAAGGGAATAAACGCTTCGTATCCCTATGGATTCGAACGTACGTTTCGACTCCCTCTCCAATGCGTCAAAATAAGGCTCTCCTTCGTATCGCTTCCTTCGACTCCCTCTCCGGTGCAGCGAAACAAGCAGTTCGAATCCATCAGGGAAGCGCATTTCGACTCGCTCCATTTCGACTCGCTCAGTTCTCGTCCATCATCGAGTCGAACAAGCGCTTCGTATCCATAGTTTCCAGCTCCATCAACTCGACATACTTCGCATCCATAAATCCAATGAACATTATCCTTGATATTTCAATCCTTCACATCGATTCAGGAGAGGATCGTTACGAAGGAACATTCAAAAACAACCGGCAAGTGTTGTCGCAACGAATTCCACATCGGTTCAGGAGAGGATCGATATAGAATTCAAAAACAATAAACTGACAACGACTCAAGAACGTACAAACGTCAGCGGGAGTCAGATTAACATATGTGCATGAATGTCAGACTAATATTCAATATTCCAGATTTTCAGAAATCAGAAATTCATCTAATAACGATTACAACAGCAAATGGGTAACCACTAGCATACAACAATCAGTTGCAACAATACATGGTACAACAGTCGACAGTCAACAGTTTACATTATCAAGAAGAACGGTCAAAGATTACAGCTTTCATCGACGAGACAATAACTATTCGGAGTAGAGATGGCAGTATATCAAAGCACGTCATGTTCCCACAAGACGTACTTTGGGGGGAAAATGTTATCTTGCCTTTTGGCAAGGCCGTAACACCAAGGAATTGACTAATAACTGCTGACGACCCATCCTAGAGATCAGTTATACATGGGCTCACTACGGATATCGATGAATTTTATCTGAGTCCGGATCGAGCCAAAATTGGTAGGATATGACAAGCTAATCCAGGGGAGCCAACGTTCAAAATCTAAAGTCAATCCGAGTTCGTATGCTCAAGTTATGAAGGATACAAAATTGGACGAAAATCAGTTATCGTTCGACTCGCTCCTTCGACTCGCTCTCTTCGACTCGCTCCAGTTCCCTCAGATACCAACTTCGACTCGTTCCTGTTCGACTCGCTTCACTGCCATCTGAAGTACCTATTTCGACTCACTTCGCTCAGATGCCTTCTTCGACTCGCTCCCTTCAAACCACTGATCAACTCCATCAACTTCGACTCCATTGCTCAAACCTCCCAAAACTGCCCTCTTTGACTCGCTCAACCAAGTGTTTACTTCGACTTGCTCGACCTGGGCACACTTTGACTCTCTCAATCAGTGAACAATTCGACTCGCTCGAAGCAGCGTCCAGGACAGAGTAAGAATCAAGTGCCACGTCATCGAGTCGAAGGGAAGCGAGTCGAAACAGGAGCGAGTCGAAGAAAACAGCCTACCGAAAACTCCATTTCGTATCGATCATATCTCCCAATCCACAAGTCCAAATGCTATGAAATTTTCATAGAAGACTACGTGCATGCTAAAGAATGTCCACACCAAATTTCGACTCCATTGGATGAAATCTTGATCGAGTCGAAATCTGTTTGTGTCGATCACGGATCGGACCGAAACTTCACGGGCTTGGGCGTGCGGGCCTGGTCACGTGCTAGAGACGGTCTCCCAAGATCTGAGTGAAATATCAGCCTCCTACACCTATAAATAGACCCCCAAAGCCTACAAAAAAGGGGTTCTTCTTCCTCTTTGAGATCTCCAACGCCCGGACTCTGCCAAATCCAGATCTGAACTCAATTGCTGCCGCCACAAACGAAATTCACTGCTGCAAATCACAATTGACTACTGTAAATCATTGAATTCACTTGTAAATGCAAAAGAAAGATCAATAAAGCAAACTACTTCATAGTGGACGTAGGCTATACGCCGAACCACTCTAAATTCTTGTGTCTCCTTACACTTTAATTATTCTTATTTCTAAAATTTGGAGTTTTTGTTAGATAATTCCTCTTTTTTCATTTAATTTCTTCACTTTATCTCTTCAAAGACTTCCAAAGAGTGTTGTGCCCAATTTTGGTACAAACTGTAATATTAGGAGAAGTCCTCGTTTAAATCGTAAAGCTTTTCAGTCTTTTGATTGTGGGTTGTCGATTTATTGGAGGTTTTATTATGTTTTTTTTATTGATTTGGAGTTTGTGTAGAAATTATATATTATGAGATGTTTCAGCTTGGTTGTTGAGGTTGCGGTTGTGGAAGTTTTTCAGTTGGCTGATGCTCTTTTGGTGTCGCTCTTGACCGGAGTTTTTGGTTGGTGTTGTCTCTTTTGGGTTGGTTTTTAGTTTCTTAAGAGTTCGGGTGGGTTTGTTTTTCTTTTGTACGGAGGTTTCTTTTGCTACCAGCCAGGCTTGTTGGCAGCTCCTTTACTTCTGTTGATATATATATATATATATATATATGTGTGTGTGTGTGTGTGTGTGCATGAGTACTCTCCTCTCCTGTAGAGGACCACAAATTTTTCTCAAAAATAAACAACGCAACCTTGCACCATTTGAATTTTGGAAATTTTTTTGGATAGTCATAAATAGTTTAAAATAGTAAAAAAAAACAGTTTACTAGTTTAAAATAGGTTTAATAGTTAAAATAGTTTAAAATAGTTTTAATAGTTTAAAATAGCTTTTAAAATAGTTTTAATAGTTTAAAATAGATTTAAAATAGTTTTAATAGTTTAAAATAGATTTAAAATAGTTTTAATAGTTAAATTAGTTTTTAATAGTTAAATTAGTTTTTAATAGTTAAATTAGTTTTAATAGTTTAGATAGTTTAAGGATTTTAAAACAGTTGAAAAAAGTTTAATATAAAATGGTTTGATTATTGGAAACGGTTATACAGTAAATAGATTTGAAATTCTAAATAATCTAAATTTTAAAATAATAGATTTTTAAACAGTTTATATTAAATAATTTATTTTGAAATGGTATCAAATCAAACTGTTTCTTTCATTTCAACAAATCTGGACCATATCCAGATTTCAAATCAACAAAACTCAATTTTAAACTTTCAATTCAAATTCTCATTAATACCATTTTAATTTTTATCGATTTCAAATCCATGTTTGGACTCCAAATTTAAACCACTTCAAATTTGATAGATTTCAAAATTTAAATATTCAACGTTTACAATAACTCAAATTTGATCAATTTCATTTATATTTCGAAACTCAACTTTTAAGATTTCAATTTAAATTCTTTAAACAATTCATTTAAACCAATTCCAATTACAACATTTTGAAACTTGGATTTTTAAAATGATTCTGTTCATATAACCCTAATTTATTTCAAAATATCATTTACTAGATTAAAAAATTAAGGACTTAAAATCATTTAATTTAACCAATCCAGTGTACGTATATAATTTTCTATCCTATGGTCAAGTGATACAGATATATATCATTTCAATCTGCAATAAATTTAAATTTACAGGTATATATCATTTCAACCCACAATCCTGAGTTAAAATTCAAAATCCATAAAATCGCTTGAGTTTATCATCTCAACCCATAACGATTTTTCCCTAATCTAAAAGACCATTCGGGTAGTATCATTTCAACCCATCGTGATTTCCTATCGATAACTAAGGGAACTTGCAGTGTGATAACAATATATAAAATAAATATAATATACAATCATCCAAATATCAACAATTAAACATCCATTATAATCATCATTCAAATTAGCCAATAAATCACATCCATTAACTGTTATCATCATCAGGTATTTAATTAACAAATTTAAATCACAATATTAATTTTAAATGGCAACTAATTCAATATAAATTCAAATTAAATTTAAATGACAATTTAAAATACCGAACAACAATCAGTAAATTTCTAATCGCATCATAATTTTAATTTAACTAACATATGATGATTTATTATGAGTGGGTTAAAACACTCAACTTTGATTTATCGACGAATTAAAATCCAAATAAAGGCCCAAATTCTAACAGTCTTAGAATGCGGCCAAACTAGTTCCATAATGTCTGGAATTTTGATACGATCGCAAAAGAGAAAACCGCGCGTGAATCCGAGTTTGTATGAAGAAGTTATTGATGTTAGAACATTGGAAAATTAAAATTAATAAAGGGCATTTATGTAAATTTACTTTACCTTCCACAACACTAGCCTTAAGGAAAAAGTCAAGCATGAACATCACCGACAGCCATTCAAAATCCATTAATGCACGTTCCTGGGGACCTCCGCCACCAGATCTGACCACGCCGCCCCCTCAACCACCTCTAGCCGCACCAAAACCCCACGCGCGACCGCCCCTAATGGCCCCATAGAGCTCCGCTGCAGTACATCATCAGGGCCAAATTTAGGCAAATACGCGCACCGACAGACCAAACAAACCATGTCGATGCACACTCCTTGACGACCTCTACAAGCCCATACCCTCTGATCGTCGTAAAATCGACGATCCATCGTTGAAATCGAAAACCTAATTTCGATGGTCGAGAATAAATCAACGATTTATGGACAAACAATGATTCAAATTGAAAAACGAATTACTGTAGTAGATTGCGCTTGTCAAGAGCTTTCCAACGATATATAATATGACATAGTTTGGAGAGTTTGAATTTTGAAATTGATTTTTGAAATTGAAATTAGATTTTGGAATTTGGGAACTAGGTTTGATGTTCTATCGTTTGAGAAGGAAGAAGTAGATGTACGCACATAAATAATGAAATAAGTAACAGCTAGGGTTTATAGCAGCCATATATAGGCAGGGTTGAAATAGAAAAGGATGGACAAAATCGATTTGGATCGGAACGATAACAACGACCCGAAAACCTTTTCCGCTTCGGAAACGAAAGTGGGTCATCCAATATATAGAAATATAGGTTTTCGATATTTTCAAACTCAATGGAACTAGTTCCAAATCCAAATTCCATTGTATGCAGAAGTCAACTTTTAAAATCAGCTTATTTTAATTGAATTCATTAAATTGATTTCTACGCGTTTCAAGCCCGCACGATCAAACGACAAGTCCGATCGCTACGAAACTTGAAATCCTGCAATAATTCTCTGTTACTGATCCGATGAAACTGATTTCGTCGAAATATGAGACAGTGGCCAAAATGGCTATTTTCACGTTAATTAAATAAATTATTATTAAATTGGTTTAATCACTTTTCAAATTCCAATTTAATAGTTAACAATTTTCATCATTTTTGATTACCTAGAAATTTATAATCTTTTAAAACAAATTTTCCATGTCAAATTCAATATCAAATATTGCACTAATTCCCGCGTTCAGTTTCAAATGCAATAAATTCATTTATTATAATTTAAATTCCAATAAATTCATTTATTTTGATTTACATCTTATTATTCAATCATCCAATACTAATATGAATTCATTTGACACTAGTTCACTTTTTATTACATTCTTATTCTATAGTTATTATCTTAACTCATATTAGCGCAATATCTAATAACATTTAATTTTTGTTAATTTCTAAATTAATTTCAACTGATTAAATAATAAGACGATAAATAAGCAACGGTTGCTTTTACATAATTTAATTACATTTACTAGTTTATCGTATACAACAAGATTATAAATTTACATACAAATAATTGATTTCATATTATATACTAAAACCAATTAAATAAAATAACATACAAATTTCATTATTAATAAAACGTTGAATTTATTCCTTATTTACAATTCCTAACCAAATTAACTTTATAATTATTTCAGTTGATTGAAATTACATTAAAATAGTTATCAAAACATTCAAACAACCGTTATTAAATCATATTCAAATTATTTTCTCATTAATAAATCATAAATTTTAATTTCTTCCAATATTTAGTTTCAAAATCTTATTTAATTTAATATTTTTAATTATCAAAATTTACGGGTCGTTACAAATAATATGCAATATTGTTTCTAAACGGGATTCAAATAAGAAGAAGTATTTTTATGTTAACTAGTTCGAGTGGCTTGGAAATGACTAAAAATGTTCAAGAGATATGTTCAGATAGTAAGCACTTCTCTTATGTATCACCCTTCTTGGTAAGTGGATGTATGATACTATTTCGTAGGACCCAGTTGCTCGGTTTCATTTTAGTGTTACATGGTCTATATGTATATTTTTTATGAATTGAAATATATTATATCATTTCAAAAATGTTTTGAAATAAAAACCAGGTATTTAGTTCTTATGTTTCCTTAAAGATAATGGATTCAAAATAAAGGGTATTTTGATAATGGACGTGTTGATAGATGAAAATTTTAATATGGGTTTATATTACTCTTGGTTAGAGACGTAATGATTTAACACAAGTTTTTAATGGGTTAAATTTAATAAAAAGGTTTTAATAAACTTTGTTTTATTAAACAGTGTCTTTTGTTTTAACATCTAAGTTGTATAAACTATTTGATGTTATTAGACCCACTAATAAACATCTTTACTTTAGAGATGTCTAAGGAAAAGTAGACTCTAGGACCTAGTTTGGATACCAGCATCCTACTCTTCTTAGCTACTTACTGAACCAGAAGGGTAAAGAGGTCGACTCAGTTTTAAGACCTAGATTTATTTTGGGCATGCATCTGAGTATAAGAAAATATAAGATTAAGGATTAAATTAGATAGTTTCCTTAAGGAAAATGAATTGAAAATATAAAAAGTATTTTGACAAAAGAATGTATTGATTAATGAAATATTTTATATGGATTTATATCACTATTGGTTAGAGAAGAAATAATTTAACACAAGTCTTTTTAATGGGTTAAATTTAATAAGAAAGTTTTAAGTAAACTTTGTTTTATTAAAACCATGTCTTTTGTTTTAACCTCCAAGTTGTAAAAATTATTTGATGTTATTGTGCTGGCTAATAAACATCTTTACCTTAGAGCTGTTCTAAGGAAAAGTAGAATCTAGGACTTAGTTTGGATACTGGTATCCTACTCTTCTTAGCTACTTACCAGACCAGATGGGTAAAGAGGTTGAAAAGGTCGACTCAGTTTTAAGACCTAGATTTATCTTGGGCCTGCATCTAAATTTCAAAAGGATAAGATTGAATCAGCTTGTTGTATATACGCTTAGAATGTAGTAGGGTATTATACAAGTGTAAAACTTAAGTATGATTTTATGAAATGTTTTCATAAATAATTTTAGAAGTAAAAAAATAGTATAAGTAAGAACCAATAAGAATAAGTATGTAAGTTTTCGTAGACCATTTCTTCGCACGGTTCTTGATCAAAGATTCGGGCACACGATTTTGAGGTGAATCACACCGGTTTGAATAGGGATTTATCACTCTATTCTTGACGGTGAACACTTGGTGAGGGATTTTTATATGGTACCGAGGTTTTCTATCATAGTTTATAGCTATGCAAGGAGAACGTAGGTTCCTAATCAAGGAGCCTGATAGGAGTCTGTATTAGGAAAGTCGGGTGAGTGATACTAATTTGAAAGATAAGTTATGTAATCGAGTAAATAATTGAATCGAATATTGCGAACGGATGATCTATATACATTGTACGGGCTTACATATATTTGCCTTTAATGTTTTTATGGTTTATGAGGATTTGGGTAGATGACTCTTCAATTTTTCATAAGCTATTGTGAATAATTGATTGAGTAACAACTTATGGCGATTGAGCATGAGATATGCTCAATAGATTGTTTATCATCCATATGTGATAAGAAGGTCGTAAACCTGAACAAATTCTAAGCTTGTTTGTTATTCATTTAACATTTTGAGGAATATTAAATATTGGTATGGCTTGTTTCTTGTATGTTTGTTTGTGATGAATTTTCGGGGACGAAATTCTTTTAAAGGGGGAATGTAACGACTTGAAATTTTGTCACTTTGATTTGTCAATTTTTAATTATTTTTAAATATTCAATTAATGGTTTTTAATGGTCAAATAACCCTATTTTAATTAATAACTAATAATAGTAAACTTGTTTTAAAAGTTTGTTTACAAAATTAGATAGTTCGATGAAAAATTGAAAACGTTATAGAAAATCTTTTTACGAAATTTCGAGTTTTCATCGACCAAAAGTTGTCGGGACATGTTGTATACACTATTATACACATATACATAAATAGGAAAAACAAGTTCACTAACTAGAATGGTTTGATTTAAAAGCTAATTAAAATGCACTTAGTAATTAAGTAAGAAGTGGACTTTTACTTTTCTTTTAGAACTTAACAAAACACAAAAAATAGGACAATGGTACATTAGAAAAAAGATGTGACGGCTAAGTGACATTAAAGGGTGAGTTGTAAATTTTTTGTGGAGGGTATTAGCTTATAAAAGTTTGGTAAGTAGCCACTTTCCATTTTCTATAAAAAGAACACCTCTTTTCCATTTTCTACTTTACGTCATTTTGTTTCATTGACCATCTTCTTACTCTCTTCTTTTCCACTTTCTTCACTACTTTTTCATCTTTGTTCCTAAAAGAAAATCACTTGAAAGTTGCTTCTATTCTTCTCTCAAACATGTACACAAGCCTCTAAAATATAAACAACCCTTTGTACATCTTAAAGATCCAAATTTTAGTGCACAAATCCCAAAAATGGCCTATGGCCATGAGCATGAGGGAGGCTATGGTGCCTTTGACCGTGAGCTAGGGGAGGGAAGAGGGTAGTTTTGGTTGATGGTAGCTTGTTTCTAGAGTTTGGTCGAGATTAAAGTGAGAAACCTCACTTTGATTATGTTTAAAAATTGACATATATTATAATAGTTTAGTGCTAGACTATAGTGTTGTATGTATGTATTTGTGATGTGCATATAATATTTGGTACTGTTTGATTCTTGCTTGAAAGCGGATGACATAAATAACCATTTTGTTGCAGGGACAAAAGCAAAGTGAATGGAAGTCGAAATTTCTTCGTAGTGAATAGGTCGCTATGGAAGCAGTTTGAAGAATAAATATATTTTAGAGGGATCCTAAAGGATTCCTCGCCTTATTAATTTTTATTTACATATATAATTGGTTATGTAAATGGTTGTGTTTGTGAAAAGTGAATGTTGCTTAGTTTGTTAACTTACTTGCTGTTGATTTTATTTGCGATGTTGAAATTCTATGCTTGCTTTTCAGCGATTTACTACTTGTTTTCTAATATTTTCGGAATGGTTTCTGTTATCTTGCCTTTTGGCAAAGCCGTGACACCAAAAACTTGACTAGAAACCAATGACAGTTCATTCTGGAGATCGGTTATACATAGGTTCATTATGGATACTGGTAAATTTTTCTCGAGTCTGGATCGAGCTAAAATTGATATGACACGACAAGCAAAGCTATGAAAGCCAACGTTCCAAATTTCAAGTCAATCGGAGTTCGTATGCTCAAGATATGATCAATGCAAGTTTGAATTTGTTGAAGGCTGTCAAATTCGCATCGATCCTGTTCGCATCGCTTCTGTTCGCATCACTTCACTATTCACATTGATGGATACGAATTGTAGCTGTTTTCCCAAACTTGCATTGATCATAACTCAAAATCTACAAGTCCAAACGCCACCAAATTTTCACAGGAGCTTGCGTACCACCTTGGGAATGTTCATGATCGATCTCGACTCGATCGGACAAAATCTCGATCGATGCGAATTTGGTTCGTATCGATCATGAATCGAGTGCAAACAGCATGGGATCGATCGCGTGGGCCCACCCATGTGGGAGAAGAGGTCTTTCGAGATCTGGGCGAGATATTTGCTGCCTACGCCTATAAATAGCATCCCAGGACCTACTGAAAAAGGACTTTTGGCCTCTTTACGCCGATATTCTGCCGAAATCACCATTAAACTTCGGTTATACCGTTGTAATCTCTTGTAAACAGCAAGTGAAATTCAATAAACATCAGTCATTTCATAGTGAACGTAGGCAATTCGCCGAACCACTCTAAATCTGTGTGTTTCTGTGCATTTTCTTATCTGTTTATTGGTGTGTTTATCAGATCTGCTTCATTTACCATTTATTTTCTTCACTTTATCTCTTTAAACACATCCGAAGAGTGTTGTGCCCAATTTTGGTACAAACACTTTGGTGCTTTCACTAAGAAAACCCAGCTTTTCTCCTACTCTGTGGATCTACTACCGTCATTGGATTGCAAAAATCTAAGGAGAAGATCCAGATCTGTCGTCCAGTGGTTCCTTCTATTCTATTCAGATTTCTCTAGATCTAAGAGGAACTACATTCGTCAAGATTTTCGTATCCATATTTTCGTCTTCAGAAAATATGGTGATTTTCGTATCTATGTTTTCGTATCCAGAAAATATGGTGATTTTCGTATCCATGTTTTCGTATCCATGACAATATGAAGATTTTCGTATCCATGTTTTCACATCCAGAAAATATGACAACATTTGTATTGATCGAACTTCGTATCGATCAGTTTTCGTATCGATCGAATTTAATTGATCAACTTTCATATCGATCAATTTTCGTATCGATCGGTTTTCGTATCGATTGAACTTCATATTGATCAGTTTTCATATCGATCAACTTTCGTATCGATCACTTTTTGTGTCGATCGGTTTTCGTATTGATCAACTTCCGTATCGATCGCATTTCGTATCGATCAACTTTCGTATCGATTGAATTTCGTATCGATCAGTTTTCGTATCGATCGAATTTCGTATCAATCAGTTTTTGTATCGATCGAATTTCATATCGATCAGCTTTCGTATCGATCAACATTCGTATCGATCGACTTTCGTATCGATCGCTATTCGTATCGATCACTTTTCGTATCAATCACTTTTCGTATCGATACTCACATCCAGTTCGTATCGATCCATCTGCGTCCAATTCGTATCGATACTCACACGCAGTTCGTATCGATCCATCTGCGTCCAATTCGTAACGATACTCACACACAGCTCGTATCGATCCATCTGCGTCCAATTCGTATCGATACTTACATCCAGTTCGTATCGATCCAGCTGCATCCAATTCGTATCGATCCTCAGATACCACTTCGTATCGATCCAGCCGCGTGCATTTCGTATCGATCCTCAGATACTTCGTATCGGTCCAGCTGTGCACCTTTCGTATTGATCCTCAGATACTTCGTATCGGTCCAGTTGTGTGCCTTTCGTATCGATCCAATTGTCCACTTTTTGGATCGTTCAATTTCACCTACATTTGTATCGTTCAAATGTTGCTGAGAACCCTAGCCGCAGTGCAGAGCACCCGCATAGTGAATTCAATCGCCTATTTAATGAAGGAACATTCCATCCATGCTTCTGATTGTTCCATGACTGAACAAGACATAGGGTATCACAACAACAAATGCTGAATTGCAATCAAGGAATGGGTAAAGGAGTACTACTCAACCGGTGCTCCCAGAGGCTGGAGAACCTAGCTAATACGCCAAGAACTAGAGTTGGTTAATATATCATGCTTCTAAGGTGGACTGCAACTTCCCCCAATTGACCAGCTTTTAAACTCCTGAATTGACAACTATGGTATGATGGCTAAAATGATGAATGCCCTACACTGTCTACTCCGCCAACTCAAAACATAGCTGGTCGCCGCTGAACCATCTTCAGATGCCCGCATCTTAATCATACTGTGTTTGTATGACTAGAAGCACGGCATACAACCTCAAGAGGACTTCCTTACTACCCTATATGGATCTCCTACCTAGATGAAAGTTTGGTACAATCACCAATCTATGAGCCCATCTTAACCAACTCCCCATCCAATCAGCATTACCAACCACTCAAACGTTGGGCAATCGTGCATACATCATTCACCAGTATTACAAGACCCCATAGCCATAAAATGGACCTCATAAAGTTGATAGAAGTATCTTTCCCAATCGAGACCTATTTATTGAAACCATCCTACATGTAGATTTTCCAACGAAAATTCAACATGTTGACCATGTCGATGTACTATGGAAATGCAACCCCCGACACTATCTTGTGAAGTGGGAATGGCGCATGGATTTCGCCAAGAGTGATGAATGCCATCAAATGCAGATGTCTTCCCCCATTCCTCAAAGAACACTGTCAATCGTGGTTAGACATACCAGTTCTTCTTCTCATATTGTTGAAGGGAATACAGAAGCTGGCAGCCAATGAATTTATCCAAAGCTCATAGCCAGTTGCTGCCAATACCCATAAATGAATTCATCACCGGAGCTTATTTCCAAACTTTGCTAAGAGAACTGGTGGGTAGCCACCGCCGACGACTACACCAACATGTCTAGGCCAATATTGAGTTGATGAATCAGATGAAGGATCAACATGGCGAGATAAGGAGGGAACCTACTCCATACCCTAGGTCGAAAACTCCTCTTCTTTAGATGGCTATCGTGGACGCCAACGTCATAAGGCTGCTTCGGAAAGGATAACTCCAACAATATGTGCAAGCCCCACAAAATGAAGGACCGGGAACACCCGACCCCTATCGATCAAGAACTTTGATCAAACTGAACCACTTGCATTCGACTTCCAATTGAGAAGGGCTGGAATGAAGTGCAATAGCGAGCATACGATGCTGCCTCACTTATCAATGAGATTTGCTCTGATCTCTTTTGAATCATTTCTAATTCAATTTCATTTACGTTGCGAAGTATGACCGACTTGAATTAAACTACTTGCAAATGGTGCAGGTAATTGAGTACTCAAGGTTCGGTGCCAAACAACCTCCGCGGACTATGATCACGTCATTGAGGTATCATTATGACGAGCCTGATTCAACCACTGATAGGCTACTGTATGCCCCCGGTTTGGGGGCAGAGCATCAAGGCAGAAGAGACCGACAAGGTCAGGACTCCAGTACAAAGTGGATGCAACCGACCATCCACTCATCCACGTATGCAATTTAATTAGGAGATTTAAGAAAGACTTGGAGTTATATGTCCCAACAATGCACTCTCCATCTCGTACTTGAAGCTCGTCAAAATACTTATGCTTCTTTTGATGCCCGATAAAATCAGGATCACACCAAGGGTGCACGTGACGTCCCCATCCATGCATCCAATCCTATATTAGACACTTGGGATTATTTGAGAACACATGTTTAAAGTGGATATGATTTGACCGTTCAATCACCAGTTTGCTTCTGTAATTCGGCAAAATAATCTTGCCTTAAACCGACTTCATCAGGGTCCAACCCTCAATTTAAAGTCATCAACGATTGAATGCCTACTCGCTAACCATCACGAGCTATAATTTCAACTCTCTTCCTTAGCTTGATCGGAAGAATGCAAAGTGTAAATTGGAAGTGACTCGACTGCCTGCTCTCCAATTCTTGCACCTGACTTAAGGGAAAATACACAACTCAAAGTGGATGTAGTTCGACCATCCTCTCCTCTGCTCGAGCTCAAAGCTCGCCAGAACACTAATCTTACTCCTTAGGCTTAGCAAAACTGGAATCCAAACAAACATGGACATGATTCGACCGTCCATCAACTAAATCTTATCCTTCGTTGAGGGCGGATAAGTGGAAAGTGATCGAGATCCGACTAATCACTTATTAAGTGAAACCCGAGCTCAGGGGCCGACACACTTAAATCAAAAGGGATTGAAACACGACAATCCTCGAACAAACTCCAGTTCCCAGAGTGCAAGATGGAGTACAAAATTCCAAATCCAAACTCGAGGGGGATGGACCCATCCATCTAGGACTTCGCTTGCCAAATCAAGGTGGATGTGATCCGACCATCCATAACCTTAATCGACCTCCTATTCCCAGAGTGTAAATGGGATCCAAGTGCCTAAATAGATGTGACTGACCATCTGTCGGCCAACTCTGGATTCCCAGAGTGCGAACTGGAGTATAAACATCAAATAACTCTAAGTCCCCAGAGCGCGGACTGGAGTATAAACATAAATGGGTGTGACTGACCACCCATCAACTAACTCCAGATTCCCAAAGTGCGAGCTGGAGTATAAACATCCAAATGGGTATGACTGACCACCCATCAACTAACTTCAGATTCCCAGAGTGCGAACTAGAGTATAAACATCAACTAACTCCAGATTCTCAGAGTGCGAACTAGAGTATAAACATCAACTAAGTCTAAGTCCCCAGAGTGCGGACTGGAGTATAAACACTAACTGGGTGCAACTGACCACCCATCAACTAACTCTGGTCCCGAGAGCGCAGACTGGAGTATAAAGACCAAATAGGTGTGATAGACCACCTATCAACCAACTCCAGTCCTCAAAGCTAGAATTGGAATATAAATACTAGAAGGGATGCGATTCGACTCTCCATCTATCAACTCTGATTCCTCAGCAAGTTCTGTAGTACAAAAAGTGGATGTGGTTCGACCGTTTGCTTTCCAATCTTCCCCTGACATGGGGGCACACTTAACACACAAAATCGGATGCGATCCGACCATCCAGCACTAAGCGGGCATGACACGACCGTCCATGCATCAACTCTTGTCCTCAACATGGGACCCATAACATAAATTTATAGGGATGCACTCCAACCCTACAAGACAAAAAAATTTCCTTGATTCGACAGGGAGATGCCGATTCGCAAAATGGACCTAGCTGAACGTCCTATTATAAATGGATATGACTACCCATCCTACTACAAATGAACGTGACACGACCGTTCATCCGCTAACTCTCGCCTATGATCCAACGGGTTGTGCCTGTAACATGGACGGATGTGACGTAACCATCCTCCAATCAATTCCTTCCTAAAATTTAGTAGGAGAAACATCAAATTAAAGTTGTCGTAGTGTGACCAACCACACTTCGACTTTCGCCATTGACTAGTGCCAGAGGAATTAATCAAGGAAAATGCAATCTGACCATTATCTGCTAAATTCTTAGTCCTTAGAGTGCAGACAGGGGTATAAACATCAAATAGGTATGATTAATGGCCTTTCAACCCACTATGATCCCCAAGGTGCGACTACAAGCATAGATAAACGAATGAATGTGACTCGACCATTCATTCACCAACTCTGACCTAAACTCGACATGAGGAGTATAAACTCACTGCATGTGCAATTAGACCATCCACGAACTAACTCTGCTAACCCAAGACTGGGGGCAGAAGTACAAATCACCGAAAGAAGAGAAAGGTGACTCGCTACATCTCCAGCTTAGCGTCCTTAACAACTTAAGGCAATGACTATAAGGAGACCCTAATGCTAACCAATCAGAATGATGCCTGAAGTTATGGGCAACCAATTATATCGTACCGCCAGATCGACGGGCAATATCGATCTGCACCTTTCATATCTTACCATTGGATCGACAGGAAATGAGGTCCGAGCATTCTATAATGTGTTGTTGAATCGACGGTCAATATCGATCCCCTTCGACTACAAATCAATGTGACCCGAACGTCTATCGAATACCTTTGACCAACAGAGCATGGATAGAAGAATAAACCACGAATGAGTGTGGCTTGACCATTCGTCCTCCGTTGCCTTCCTTTAATCTGTCAGGAAGAGCATGAGACCAGATGAGCATGACATGACTGCATTTGAGCTGACTTTATCCCTAGATCTAACGGGAGAACGTAAATTGAAATGGACGTGGTTGATCGCCCAACTCCAAAAGAATGCAATGCGACCATTCATCCTTTGACTCATAACACGATCCGACTAAATGAGCAATTCATAACAAGTGCAACCTAAATGTCCACGCACCAATTCTTACCCTAGATTCGACAAGGGAAGCATCAATCCTGCATTGGATCCGACTGGACGATTCGCTCTTCATTTTTTTCCCAGAGTATGGCGACATAAGCAGCAAAGTGAATGTCATTGACCGTCCAGAATTTATCTCATGTTTGAATGACGACGAGGCAATGAAGTATTATGCCTAGAGGAAAGAACTAAGACACAATGTAGGATAGGCACGACTCAGCCTTCGATCGGTTAACTCGATCCTATGGTTCAACAGGATAGAATACAACATTGAAACAGACATGATCTACCTTGCCACTTATTGAGATACTCCCCAGACTGGGAACACACACGAGAAATAAGATGAATGTGATTTGATCTTTTAGCAAACAACTCTAGCTCTTACAGCTTGGACTACAGTATAAACACAACAGAAGCTAGGCTCGATCATTTGCACAATACGTCCATCAATCCAAGATTGGGGGCAAAAGAGTGATTATCCAAGAGTTGACCGTGACAAATCGATCCTATGACCCATGCCTAGTATTCATAATGTGACAGACCGATTTTTCATACCCGAAAAATCGAACCATCAGGATTAAAGAAGAAGGGGGTAGAAGAAGAAAATAGAAAATCAACATCAGAATCTCACAATCGCAGCGGAACAATATATAATAGATAACAAATGATTTTAATACAAAAGGAAACCATACTGTTTTATACATCTTATCATCAGAGTACAACACAATCAATAACACAATACTGGACAGTTATATTAACTTGTCCCATATACAGAATACACAACATACACAACACAACGGTATATACATCATGTACGAGTGATACGTCTCGTCATCCAGCTCGTCTCCTGAGCTCCACAACATCATATCCTGTATCTGTAATACTCGGTCTGACCCGAGCATTATAACAAAATAACACCCGAGTCAGTCTGGAAAACTAGCGTGAGAAAAAACACTCAATTGGATCATTAAAGTTTTCCAAACCCTTTGAAATTAAAAGCATCTCGTAAGACCACGCCCCAAATAAACATGTCGGGTTTTTACCTTATGATAGCCAAAAACACTTTCTTATCAAAATCCTCTGATATTATAGTAGTGTCTATATACAAATACTTATTCAAATAGCTGAAATTGTTACATGATTAAATTCCAGCATACTAGCCACAAAGTGGGTTCTACAAACAAAAACCGTAAAGGCACGTAGGGTGAATGGATTGCCAACTAATGACTAAGCACTGGGGTACCACCTGTCATAGTACGTGGCCTAGATCAACGTACCGAGGATCACTCCCAATCCCCTGCAACACAAGACCGGGACTACCCCTTACTGGATAATCCCGAGTAAGATCACCCCACGGTTGGGATCAGCAACCGCACCACTAAGCCGAAATAAAAAGGGACATCTAGACAGGGATGACCTCACCCTAATGGGCGCTACCCACATAGCCTTGCTACATAACCCCTGATTTTCAGTCATTCCCGGTTGATGAGGCTCGAGGCAAAGCGTTACCTTTATAGAACATTTCACTTAGAATGCCCACCGTCCACCTGACGATATTCCGAAAGCATTCATCCATACAAGTCTGTTCCGGGTTCGAACGGAACCGAAGGCACTATTCCTACTACATCCATTTTGGAATCACCCTTAGGATTAGTAGCGACTAGCCCTTGCACTTCACTTCTCCATCTTCGATTCCAAACTCGTTTTCCCCACGAAAACGTACAAACCGGATCGAAGTGGTTTTCGGAAAATAAATCCCGATCCCGGTCTCTTCGAAACGATCAGCGTATTGGCCAATATTGATAGTCGGTTATTTAACTATCAATTACATTCACAACCAATCATCAAGCCACAATAATTTCTTCCAAATTATTTATTTATCTCAAATATCTTCGCAAGATATATTTCCACCTTTTAACCCTTTGAAAACAGTTTCAAACCGTCTTTCTCTCATGGAATAAATTCCCCAAATAATTTCTATTTCCACTGAAATCACCAGGTACAAATACTTAAGATTATAAAAATAACTTAAAAAAACTTTATTATAAGATATACTTTAAACATTTAAATTAAAAACTACTTTAATACTTTATTCAAAAATATATACTTTAAGAATATTTAAAATAAAACTACTTTATAAAATATAAAACTAACTTTTTATCTTTTAAAACATAATACCCAGTCACCTTTAAATAATTACTACAAAATAAATTTGGAAAATACTTACTTTAAAAACTCAAACGTTTAAAAATAACAAATTTTCTAAAACATGCTTTTAAAACAATCCTTAAAACTTTTAACTTATACTTAAAATTTTGCTTTGAAAACGTACTTGGCTATTCTGGGAAATACACTTCTCTTTCACATCTTTTAAAAACAAATCACTATTTATTTTTAACCAAATTTACCCATTCCTTTAATAAATTCCCACCGTGAATTTATTCTTCCAAATATCCACCGATATATTACTTCTTTTTTATAAACCCAGTTTATAAATTTCATAGTCTCATCTTCCTTCTAAAATCCTAGTTCCAAACATTTAATCAATTTTCAAATTGATTTCCAAAATTTACTCCATTTTAAAATAATTCCTTTACTTCTCAATTTTATTTCAAAATCCATTAATTTCATAAATTCCGGATTTAACTTCTTTATTATGATTTTAAACTGGAAATACCAATTTCATAAAAATTCCATTTATTGCATCCTAAACCATTTAAATTCTGAATTTAAAAAATAAATCCTTTATTCCTTTAATTAATACCTCCTAAGTTTTAAATTTCATTTATTCCCATTTATTCAAAAATCACCTTTCCCATATTTGGAATTTATTTATTAACAAATTTAAAATCCACTTTTATCCTTTTCCCATTCATTCTTTAATTTATCCCAAATTCTCTATAATCATTTTACTTACAAATTCTCTCCTTTTATTTTCTTTTAAAATCCAAATCTATACATTTTTTATAACTCAATGTCCAAATATATCCAATCAAACCATAGCATCCAACATTCCAATTATCAATATAATTAATCACAGAATGTCTAATAATCATAACACAGAATATTAAACAATCTAAATGATTTTGAGGAATCCAGTTGGATCCCTCCAACCTGTTTCCCTGTATCCACAGATGTTAGAACAATATAAAATATCAATTCCACTTCGAGGTGGAATATCGCAGTATATGGGTTTATAAAATATCATCCGCTATTATGCGGCGCATAGGGTCTCATCCGCTATATAATGCGGGAAATCAATCACTCCAATATGTACTATATACTACTATATAATATATTTCACATCCAATCAATTCAATCATTCAACCAAATATTTAAATTTAACTATTAAATTTAAATAAAACCCAGATGAGTGAGATTAACTCACCTTTAATTTTATTTGCAATCTGATCCAAACCAGCTATTTTCTTCACATTTTGGACCTTGTACAAACATTGTACGATTTATTAATTTTGAATTAATCAAACAATTAATCACCATTTACTTATTTAATTTTAAAACTAATAATTTGATTTTAACTAATAATTTAATTTAACAAATTAATCACCTTAATAAATTATTTGAAATAAACTAGTAAATTGTATTTTATTATTATTATTATTATTTTTTCATTTCCAATATGCATATAAAAATAATCTATATGGGTTTTAAAAATCTTATTTTTATATAAACTCTTATATTTTCCAAAATCTTATATATGTATATTTACTGTTTTATCCATATATATATATAAGTATGTATGTGTACTCTTATTAAATTAAAACAGAATTGTTTTACTATAAAATATCCTTTTCTATTTTCTGTAAATAACACAGTAATTTGCTTTACTGTATAAATATATCTATACATATGTAAATCTATAAATCAAAGAAAATAAATTATTTTATAAAGCTTTCAGTTATTCTCTCTGTTTTCTGCATATATTAAAAAACTGCATATATATATATCTCACTGAATATTTCCTTTTATAAATATACGCATATATTTGAATTGAATAAAATTAATAATACCTCACTGCTCTAAACTCTCGTGCTCGAGTACGAGCCTCCGACCATCTCAAATGCCGAATTCGATGATGACAACTAACCAGGCTCGCCCCATCGCAACTCGATGCCTCATGACCAGATATCCCATTCCCCCACGCACGCGGTTACCCTCCCCATGCCTTCGTCCTAAAGCCATCACCTTCACCCTCTCGCGCATACAAGATCGCGAATACGTCGCGCTCGATTTGAGGAGAGGTCGTTTTTTTCTTTCTCTTTTCGAACTTGATTTTTATGGGATTGAATAAAAGAGGAGGAAGCATCGTTCGATTCGAACTGGGAAATAGAAAAGGAAGAAAACGAGAATTTGTTGAAGAGAGGAAAAAGGGGCTGCAAGCCTTAGTTTGATTTAGGAACGAGATTCTTTTCTCTGAGCTCGGCCATGATTTTATATATGTATTTTTTCTCTGAAATGTTTGTTAGTCCATGAGATGATAGTTTTGATGACAACAACCTTAGAATAGATTATAAAATATAAATACTAACATTACAAGTTTAGATATATATATGCAGGATCTAACCATGCAGGTATCAAGAATGAAGACTGTACAGTATAGAGATTCAAGATATAGAGATAGAAGACTCATGAGTATCAAGATTATCAAGAGTTCAAGATTTCAAGGTTAAGTTTGTTTTATTAGGAATATTTGTTAAAACTCGTAGAAAAGCACTGACGTCTTAATATCCAATTTATTCGTGGAATGGAATCCACTTCGAGCCCGTTAAAGGGATGGAACCCTAAGTAGGATGGAACCTACGAAAATCTAGTGGGACATTGTTTTGTATCCACTAAGCTTAATTCAAATGATTTTTCAAAATTATCTTGTTTTCGAAATGATTTCAAAACTTTCCTTTTAAAAAGATTCAAAACACTCGATTATGTTTTTAAACTAATTTTAGCCTCAAAACATCTTTATTTTCAGAGTCAAAATTTCTCCTGATTTTAAACTATCTTTTCAAATAATATATTTAACTTTTAAATTATTTATACTTTGATTTAAATTATAGTTACATAATATATATATTGTTCTTTATATTTACTTATGAATTTCAACTATATTCAAGTATATTTATAAAGTTTTGATATAAGATAAATATTATTTTTAAAGAAATTCAAAACATCAAATTTGGCTGAGGGATGTCGACATGCCCATAGGCACCATGTCGACATGGTGACAGTTTAATTCAAAATTCAAATTTCAAAAGAAGTGTCTATTCGCCATAACTTTTCATGAATGGTCATGGCTGTTGTTCTTCTATAAATAAGGGTCAGTTTCAACGAATTTTTAATCACTTTTTTCTGATTTAACTTCTCTTCTTCTTCTCCACTTTCTTATTTACAAATTACACCATTACTCTGCCGAAATCAATATCAAATCTAACTAGATAATTTCTGGTTTTGATTCTCTCCACTATCTCTACAAGATCCAAGTGCTAATCTGAGTTATAGACTTTTTGTAATCAATTGAGCCAGAGAAGGTGTGATTGCAGCCCTGGAAATCAATTGGGTGAACTTGTTGCCCCGAAAATCAAGTATCTCTACCCAAAGGATTGTTATTCTAGAGGGTGTACCTCGTAGCCTTGAAATCGAGGGTTGTAATTGTTGAATTGGTTTTGAAAGGAAATCCGTACTTAGTTGTGCGGGACCAGATGTAGGGTAACTCCGAACCAGTATAAAATCCGGTGTGTTATTTCCTTTACTGCTTGAAATGACCCACTTAAATTTTTTTTTTTTAAAAACATTCAGTGGCCATTTAATCAAGAAAATATTTAATTCAAACTTTTCTTCTATCCAGGACCTTTCTGCCAATAAATATTGGTTTAATCATTTTATCTTGAACTTATATAGATGAAGATATATAAGTCATCTTCTACCTAAATCAGAGTATAGAAATTTTGAAGGTAGAAACCTGTTTGAGTATTGCTTAAAGAAATACTCTCTACATAGCAATAGTGTTTCTTTTTCAAAACTAGGTTTTTCCCAATTTTTAGATTAATGCATTACTATTGATTCTATGTCTCAAGGCTCCTTATTTTACATATATGCTTCTGATTTTCTTACTGGGTAACTTTGCTTTTACTTGTGCAAGTGTGTGTGCATGTTTCTGTGCATGGGTGTTCAAACTCAGGCTATAATAAAGTGGATCCTAAGTGAACACAAGCAACATCTAGGCGTAATGGAAACGCGCCTAACTTATACATGAGAGGTCACTAGTTCGAGTGCTATGCTGGTCGGTTCAACCCAATTTTTGTTTTTTTTTTCTCTTTTTATTTTTTTTTCTCCTGAGAGCAAAACTGTCTGAACCTACTCTATACTTGGCTATGAAACAGATCTAAAAGCTTAATTAAACACACTTGGGTGCTGACTTAAGCCAGGCTCAAGAAAATGGCTATGTTAGCCTTATTCTGGTTTGCACTACTCTGATACTAAGTATCTGCTATATCATTTTCTTTTCAAAGCAACTCAAACCCTTTTATCAGATTTTTTTATTTTTGACTTGAACAAGGATTCTCTTATGCCAGATCTTTTGATATATATATAAACCACAAATTCTTTCAAATCTCAGATTTTCTACCATTTTTGCCTAACTGTTCTTGCAACTTGAAATTCATTTTCTTAACAAAGCATTTTGCAAAACAAAATACATAAGTTCCAACTGATACCTATAAATTCAACACTTACAAAACAGCAAATAACAATACATTGGTTTTTCTAAGCAACTTAAACAAATAACTTAACATAGTTCAACATGAATATCTAATTTAGCTTCAGCAAAGACTTTTTAAAAACATAGCATCCAATTCTTAAGCAGTTTAACATCCAAAGCCTGATCAAAGCAATCCTTATTTCCCTGCAAAATCACCATGAACTGCCCCATATAAATATGAGACACCCAATGGTGCATAAACACAAAAGGGTCAGACTATTTGTCTGGTGTGAATAATCTAACTGAAAACATGATTTATTTCAATTCCATTTATATTCCTGTACTTTGCAAGAATAAGAAACTCAATATCTTCTGTGTGCATGTTTTTGTGAAGCATGTGCATTCATATTAGTGCCTAACAGATTATATATGATCACAATGTTTTATTTCATAGAAAACAACCACAAGATTCACCAATAAAGCATCAAAACAACCAAATACAAACTTCAATCCAGTTATCATCTCCTTTTCAACTTTACTGGCCATCAGGGATTTTGCCCAGACCTCTACTGAATCTATTCCTAGAATTCATTATCAAATTTATCAGGGTCTTTAGCTACTTTCTTCTTTTTAAACACACACTGCCTGGGACCTTTCTCTGTTAACCCAGCACACTCAGGCCCCTGGGTATAAATATACCATGTGTGAACTTGCAATATTCCCATTGCCAAGCTATACTTTGGTAGCCCTAAGATCCCAAGTCCTTAGTTAAATTACTAAGTGTTTTAACATTTTTCATAGCAGTGCTAATCCCTTCTGCATCTCACTTCTTAATCAGAGAAACATAAATGATGCAAGCAACATATATTCATCCAGAGTTTGGTAAGTTAAATTCTCAGAAGCAAACATTTTATCATAAAAGAGTGAGGTGACCTCTTAGCACATTATTTTGCCTATGGGTTTCACTGGATCAAGATGTAAGCATATGGTCCTGAGTAATTTGCCAGATATATATATATATGTTCTTCCTTACCTCTGGTTCAATCAGATTCATGATCTGGCTAAACCACAAGTATATTTGATTTGGGTATTTCATAAAACATAGAAGCTCAGCACATGTACAACATTGCACTTCTACATTTTTCTTTTGTTTTAATTAATATGAGACATAAGCAACAACACAATGTCACAGCCCATATTTCTTTCTACCTTCAGACCATATACCCACTATTTGAATCCGGGGATTTTACAAACAACTTACAAAGAAAACTTATAAAAGAAAACACCCAATCTCAAAGTTAACCCATATCTCAGACAAACATTTTAGTTCATGAATCCATGACTCTTATTTTTCCTGGGTAAATCAGATAGAGGTTTTACCCTTAAACAAATCATTAACAAGCCAAAGTCATCCAATCATAAAACATAACTTGTAAAAGAAAATTAGTTCAAACTGGCTGCCTCAATATTCAGGTCTTAATGCCAAAGTTTTCAGTGAGATTACTCACATTAATCCTTCTTCTTCCTATGCCTTGTGAATCCCTTTTTAGTCTTCTGCCTTCTCCTATTTTCTCTGGTTTATACCTTGTATATTTTTCTTTTTAAGAGGTAGAGCAAACATAAAACCTTACCACACCAGGTCTTCTTATATGAACTCTGGCTGTTACTAGGGTTTTAGGAAATTACCAAATGCCAATTTTACCCTACCAACTATGATCTGCCTCTTATTCTAACATTTTAGAGAAAATGGGTAAATAGTCATGGTATATTTTCCAGAAAATATACCTCATTGCCCCGGTCATGTTATTTGCATGATTTCTTCTCTTTTTTTTTTCTAAAGTAAAAAGGAATTGCTAAAAATGGATAAAGTGCTTGTCCAAGAGCTCATACCATTTTCATGCAAATGTTAATTTTTCTTTTTATTTCTGCAAGTATTATTTAGTGCACATGTATAATACATGTATGCCTACCCTGGCCTAAGTCTTTTTTTTTCCAAGGCTTGATGATTTCTGCCTACATGTATATATACTTGTAATTCATATATCCTATTATTCTATTGATTGTTGCTTATTTTATCACACAGAAAACTGTGTACATGTTTGTGCACTGCCTTGTGCACATGTGCATGTTTTATACTTGGTATCTGCAAATCAATTTCCTATATATATTTTTTTTCAATGCAATTTCAAACAAATACAAACTAAATTAAATCATGAAATTACTCACAAAAATCAGGGTTATCACATATACCCCTCCTTTTAGGAATTGTGTCCCACAATTCTTTTATACTTAACTTAAGTATCATTTCTTCAGAAAAGTGAATTTTTTTTTCTTTTCAAAACCATTTTCAAACCAATCACCTATTAAGCACTATGCATATCAACACAAGATAAAAATCACAATGCATATTCAACCAACACATTCATTAGTATGTACATTTATATATAGATTTACCTTTTCTTCAATCAAACAGCTGAGGATAATCATTTCTGATTTTATCCTCCACTTCCCACGTGCAATCATTTGGGTCTAGACTCCATTGTACTTTTACTAATTTAATTTCTTTGTTTCTCAATTTCTTAGTTTCTCTAGAAACTATGCCCACTGGTTCCTTTTCATAGATCATTCTAGGATCAATCTGCACATCTTTAGAGGATTCTAATATTGCTTCCTTATCATGAACCCATCTCCTTAGTTGAGACACATGAAAGACATCATGCATTGCTCTCATTTCTTCTGGCAATTCTAATTTATAGGCTACTGTCCCTATTCTTTCTAGAATTTTATATGGTCCTATATATCTAGGAATCAACTTTCCTTGTTTCCCAAACCTTAGAACCTTTTTCATGGGTGATATCTTGATGAACACATAATCCCCAACATCATATTGTACTGCTTTCCTCCTTTGATCTGCATATTTCTTTTGCCTCTCTTGGGCAGAGGAAATTCTTTTTCTGATCAAGGCTACCTTTTCAGAAGTCTCCTTCACATTTTCTGGTCCTAAGACCACTTTTTCTCCAGACTCATGCCAACTTGAAGGTGATAAACATGGCCTTCCATAGAGAGCTTCAAAGGGGGCCATGCCTATACTACTGTGATGGGTGTTATTGTATGCAAACTCAGCTAGATATATGTAATCTTCCCAGCTTCCTCCCCAATCCAATACACATGCTCTCAACATGTCTTCAAGCAATTTGTTCACAATTTCTGTTTGGCCATCAGATTGAGGATGGTATGCTGTACTCAAGCATAAATCAGTCCCCATTGCCTTGTGAAAACTCTGCCAAAACTTTGAAGTGAAGATGGTATCTCTATCACTCACTATAGTCTTTGGTATACCATGCAGTCTGACTACTTCTTTAACAAACAACTGGGCTAGGGTATTAGCATTTCTTTCTGATTTCACTGGTATAAAGTGGGCTGACTTGGTTAACCTATCAACCACTACCCAAATACTATCATTTCCCCTCCTAGTTCTAGGCAAACCATCAATAAAATCCATTGATATGTCTTCCCATTTCCACTGTGGTATTTGTAAAGGTTGAAGCATTCCTGAGGGTTTTTGATACTCAGCCTTCACCTGCTGGCAAACCATACATTTTGATACATAGGTTGCCACTGCACTCTTCATACCACTCCACCAATAATCTCTCTTGAGGTTGTGATACGTTCTTGTGCTTCCTGGGTGTATAGTATATTTACTTTTGTGGTAAGCATCCAAAATTTCTTGCTTCAACTCATCCATTGCTGGAACACATATCCTTTCTCCTTTCCTCAGATGGCCCTGATCATCCAACTGAAAACCTTCCACTGTATCACCATTTAATATTTGTGTCTTCTTTCCAAATAAAAATGGATCTTGGTTTTGTAGCATTGCAACTTTATTTTTCAATTCTGATCCCAGAGTAATAAAACTTAATTTTCCCATCTCTACCTTCCCACTGCATAAGCTCATGTTTTCTAGGTTATCACTTTTTATCTCTGAATCAATTAATAATGATAAAGTGTTAAACTCTTCTATCATTAATCTAGCCACTTTAGCATGTTGTCTACTTAGGGCATCTGCTACCTTATTAGCCTTACCTGGTGTGTATAATATTTCAAAATCATATGAGGCTAAGAGTTCAATCCATCTTTGCTGCCTCATGTTTAATTCTTTTTGTGAAAACAAATATTTGAGGGATTTATGGTCTGTATATACTTCAAATTTTGCTCCTAACAAGTAGTGTCTCCATAGCTTAAGGGCATACACTATAGCAGCCAATTCAAGGTCATGAGTAGCATACCTTATTTCACTTGATTTCAACTGCCTAGAAGCATAAGCTATTACCTGATGTTGTTGCATCAATACTGCTCCAAGCCCTTGTCCACTTGCATCAGTATATACCACCAAGTTTTCATTTCCCTCAGGTACTTTAAGAATTGGAGCTTGTACCAGTGCCTCTTTTAATTTCCCAAAGGCATTTTCACATTCCTCAGTCCAATTGAACACTTGATTCTTCCTAGTCAATCTGGTTAATGGAATTGAGATTTTTGCAAAATCTTTTATAAATCTTCTATAGTAACCAGCCATTCCCATGAATGATCTGACTTCAGTGACATTAGTAGGCCTTTTCCAAGCTTGCACTGCAATGACTTTATTGGAGTCCACAGCTATTCCTTTTTCTGATATAATATGGCCTAGAAAGTTCACTTCATTCTGCCAAAAAGTGCATTTTGAAAACTTTGCTTTCAAGTCTTCCTGTCTCAATTTCTCAAATACCAAATGCAAATGGTTTTCATGCTCTCTAACTGACTTAGAATAAATTAATATATCATCAATAAATATTAATACAAACTTATCCAAGTATTCTCTAAAAATCCTATTCATCAAATCAACAAAATAGGAAGGAGCATTTGTTAAGCCAAATGGCATTACCAAAAATTCATAAAGTCCATATCTGGTGTTAAAAGCTGTATACTTAATGCTTTCCTCTTCTACTTTCATCTGATGAAAGCCTGAAGCTAAATCAAGTCTAGAAAATATTTTTGCACCACTCAATTGATCAAAGAGATCATCAATTCTTGGAAGGGGTATTTATTTTTAACTGTGACCTTATTTAATTCCCTATAATCAATACATAATCTCAGAGATCCATCATGCTTCTTAACAAAGACTACTGGTGCTCCCCATGATGAGCTACTGGGTCTAATAAAACCTTTTTCTTCTAGTTCAACTAATTGCTTTTTCAACTCCATCAATTCCTTAGGCCCCATTCTGGTTGGTCTTTTAACCACTGGGCTAGCTCCTGGAATTATTCTAATTGAAAAGTCAACTGGCCTATGATTAGGAACTCCTCTTACTTCCCCAAACACATCATCATATTGATTAACTATGGGGATCTCTTCTAATGCAGGCATGGGTTTTTCATTTGACAATGCAGAAAGGTTGGCTATACTTCTGTTTTTGTTTGCCTCACATAGAACAGTTATTCTTTGTCCATCAGAAACCTTCAATGATATGGTGGATGTCTCCATATTTATGATAGCTTTATATCTACTCAACCAATCAACTCCTAAAATAATTCCTATGTCTGGATATTGCAACACATATAGGTTTGACTCAAACACATGTCCTCCTATATTTAATCCCAGTTGCATGCACATCATACCCATAACACATGAACTACCTATAGGGCTTCTAATTAGCAGTGGTTTATCAACAATCATACAATTCAATTTTAATTGTTGTGCAATATCATGAGAGATCAATGAGTGTGTAGCCCCAGTATCATATACTACTGTTAAAGGTATTGAATGGATAAGCAAAGTACCTTCAACTTGACCATGCCTTTCAACATTTGATCCCTCAGCTGCCTTGCCTTTCCCTTCCAAAGCCCCTAATTTTCCTTGCTTAAAATCTGGGCAGTTCCTTTTTATGTGACCTTCCTTCCCACAATGGTGACAATTGAAGGATGCTGGTCTAGGATTGGTGCATCTATTTTTCATGTGCCCCTCTTGTCCACAATTGTAACAAGTGATCCTCTTCTTAACTTCAGCAGTTCTAGCTTCTTCTGGTTTCTTGGTGGAAGTTATGTCTGTTTTCTTTTTATCATAAGGGTGAAATTTACCCTTTCCCTTCTTGTTCTGATTATTTTTGAATGCCCTGAAATTCTCTCTAGCTTTATCATGTTGTTCAATGCTCAGAGTCAAATCCAAAATTTGATCAAAAGTTTTATCCTTATATGGTAGCATGGCTCTACTAAGGCTAGAGTTCAACCCTTGGATATATCTGCCATTCTTAGCTTCCTCAGTAGTGATGAGCACTGCACCATACTTTGCCAATGATTCAAACTTCTGAGTGTACTCAGTGACACTCATAGTCCCTTGCCTCAATTTGATGAATTCCTCCAGTAAAGATTCCTTAGCTGATGCAGGGATAAATCTGCCTTCCAACATTGCTTTAAACTGATCCCATGTCACTTCTCCTTCAGGTCTTCCAGCTATGATAACTTCCCACCAATCCAAAGCTGCTCCTCTCAATTGCCTGGATGCAATTTGCCTCTTCCTTTGGTCTTCAACTTGCATGTCTGCAAAGATTCTTTCCAGAATTCTAAGCCAATTTTGAACCCCCATAACTCCTTCTGTGCCATCAAAGGTTTTGCCTCCAAGATTAGTAAAAGTCTTGAGTAGTTTGGAAAGTTCCTCATGTGGATTTTCCTGCCTGTTGCCTACTCCATCTCTTATGGCCCTCATGAATTCTTGCACATTCACCATGGGTGGTTCACTTGTTCCTACATTTTGATGTCTGGGTCCTACCATAGCTCTATGGATATAACACTTAGGTTAGTCTGTTTTGCCTAATGCTCTATAGATTAATTCATTTTAATTTATCACTTATTCTGTCATAATAGATATCAATAGTGTAAATATATATAAAAACAAACATCCAAAGAAGTAAATACTTCTATACATCCAATGCAAACAAATTAATACAAAATTTTTGCTATGTTATTTAACAACATAGCTCTGATACCAAATGAAATGACCCACTTAAATTTTTTTTTTTAAAACATTCAGTGGCCATTTAATCAAGAAAATATTTAATTCAAACTTTTCTTCTATCCAGGACCTTTCTGCCAATAAATATTGGTTTAATCATTTTATCTTGAACTTATATATATGAAGATATATAAGTCATCTTCTACCTAAATCAGAGTATAGAAATTTTGAAGGTAGAAACCTGTTTGAGTATTGCTTAAAGAAATACTCTCTACATAGCAATAGTGTTTCTTTTTCAAAACTAGGTTTTTCCCAATTTTTAGATTAATGCATTACTATTGATTCTATGTCTCAAGGCTCCTTATTTTACATATATGCTTCTGATTTTCTTACTGGGTAACTTTGCTTTTACTTGTGCAAGTGTGTGTGCATGTTTCTGTGCATGGGTGTTCAAACTCAGGCTATAATAAAGTGGATCCTAAGTGAACACAAGCAACATCTAGGCGTAATGGAAACGCGCCTAACTTATACATGAGAGGTCATAAGTTCGAGTGCTATGCTGGTCGGTTCAACCCAATTTTTGTTTTTTTTTCTCTTTTTATTTTTTTTTCTCCTGAGAGCAAAACTGTCTGAACCTACTCTATACTTGGCTATGAAACAGATCTAAAAGCTTAATTAAACACACTTGGGTGCTGACTTAAGCCAGGCTCAAGAAAATGGCTATGTTAGCCTTATTCTGGTTTGCACTACTCTGATACTAAGTATCTGCTATATCATTTTCTTTTCAAAGCAACTCAAACCCTTTTATCAGATTTTTTTATTTTTGACTTGAACAAGGATTCTCTTATGCCAGATCTTTTGATATATATATAAACCACAAATTCTTTCAAATCTCAGATTTTCTACCATTTTTGCCTAACTGTTCTTGCAACTTGAAATTCATTTTCTTAACAAAGCATTTTGCAAAACAAAATACATAAGTTCCAACTGATACCTATAAATTCAACACTTACAAAACAGCAAATAACAATACATTGGTTTTTCTAAGCAACTTAAACAAATAACTTAACATAGTTCAACATGAATATCTAATTTAGCTTCAGCAAAGACTTTTTAAAAACATAGCATCCAATTCTTAAGCAGTTTAACATCCAAAGCCTGATCAAAGCAATCCTTATTTCCCTGCAAAATCACCATGAACTGCCCCATATAAATATGAGACACCCAATGGTGCATAAACACAAAAGGGTCAGACTATTTGTCTGGTGTGAATAATCTAACTGAAAACATGATTTATTTCAATTCCATTTATATTCCTGTACTTTGCAAGAATAAGAAACTCAATATCTTCTGTGTGCATGTTTTTGTGAAGCATGTGCATTCATATTAGTGCCTAACAGATTATATATGATCACAATGTTTTATTTCATAGAAAACAACCACAAGATTCACCAATAAAGCATCAAAACAACCAAATACAAACTTCAATCCAGTTATCATCTCCTTTTCAACTTTACTGGCCATCAGGGATTTTGCCCAGACCTCTACTGAATCTATTCCTAGAATTCATTATCAAATTTATCAGGGTCTTTAGCTACTTTCTTCTTTTTAAACACACACTGCCTGGGACCTTTCTCTGTTAACCCAGCACACTCAGGCCCCTGGGTATAAATATACCATGTGTGAACTTGCAATATTCCCATTGCCAAGCTATACTTTGGTAGCCCTAAGATCCCAAGTCCTTAGTTAAATTACTAAGTGTTTTAACATTTTTCATAGCAGTGCTAATCCCTTCTGCATCTCACTTCTTAATCAGAGAAACATAAATGATGCAAGCAACATATATTCATCCAGAGTTTGGTAAGTTAAATTCTCAGAAGCAAACATTTTATCATAAAAGAGTGAGGTGACCTCTTAGCACATTATTTTGCCTATGGGTTTCACTGGATCAAGATGTAAGCATATGGTCCTGAGTAATTTGCCAGATATATATATATATGTTCTTCCTTACCTCTGGTTCAATCAGATTCATGATCTGGCTAAACCACAAGTATATTTGATTTGGGTATTTCATAAAACATAGAAGCTCAGCACATGTACAACATTGCACTTCTACATTTTTCTTTTGTTTTAATTAATATGAGACATAAGCAACAACACAATGTCACAGCCCATATTTCTTTCTACCTTCAGACCATATACCCACTATTTGAATCCGGGGATTTTACAAACAACTTACAAAGAAAACTTATAAAAGAAAACACCCAATCTCAAAGTTAACCCATATCTCAGACAAACATTTTAGTTCATGAATCCATGACTCTTATTTTTCCTGGGTAAATCAGATAGAGGTTTTACCCTTAAACAAATCATTAACAAGCCAAAGTCATCCAATCATAAAACATAACTTGTAAAAGAAAATTAGTTCAAACTGGCTGCCTCAATATTCAGGTCTTAATGCCAAAGTTTTCAGTGAGATTACTCACATTAATCCTTCTTCTTCCTATGCCTTGTGAATCCCTTTTTAGTCTTCTGCCTTCTCCTATTTTCTCTGGTTTATACCTTGTATATTTTTCTTTTTAAGAGGTAGAGCAAACATAAAACCTTACCACACCAGGTCTTCTTATATGAACTCTGGCTGCTACTAGGGTTTTAGGAAATTACCAAATGCCAATTTTACCCTACCAACTATGATCTGCCTCTTATTCTAACATTTTAGAGAAAATGGGTAAATAGTCATGGTATATTTTCCAGAAAATATACCTCATTGCCCCGGTCATGTTATTTGCATGATTTCTTCTCTTTTTTTTTTCTAAAGTAAAAAGGAATTGCTAAAAATGGATAAAGTGCTTGTCCAAGAGCTCATACCATTTTCATGCAAATGCTAATTTTTCTTTTTATTTCTGCAAGTATTATTTAGTGCACATGTATAATACATGTATGCCTACCCTGGCCTAAGTCTTTTTTTTTTCCAAGGCTTGATGATTTCTGCCTACATGTATATATACTTGTAATTCATATATCCTATTATTTCTATTGATTGTTGCTTATTTTATCACACAGAAAACTGTGTACATGTTTGTGCACTGCCTTGTGCACATGTGCATGTTTTATACTTGGTATCTGCAAATCAATTTCCTATATATATTTTTTTTCAATGCAATTTCAAACAAATACAAACTAAATTAAATCATGAAATTACTCACAAAAATCAGGGTTATCACACTGCTTTTACTTTATATTTGCGTCTGTGTTTGATTCTGTGTTCATATCTGTGTCTGATTAGTGTATATATTGTTAACAAAGTAAGATAAACTCAAAAAGATTAACAAATTTCTTAAAACACTATTCACCCCCCCTCTAGTGTTAATTCTAGCCTTAAGATCCTTAATCCGCATTTCTCACATTTGGTATCAGAGCCTTGTTTTCAAAAGTTTCATTATCTGAATTTTGAAAAAATTCAAAATGGCTACTAACACTAGTACCGCTATTACCACCAACACTAGTTCATTTGTAGAAGGTCAGTCTACTGCCAGACCACCACTTTTTAATGGCAGTAACTATGCATATTGGGCATGTAGGATGAAAATATATTTACAATCTGTAGGATTAGATACTTGGAATATCACATAAACTGAAAATTCGAACCCACAACTAATTTTGCATAGTGGACCACTGAGCAAAAGACTGTTGCACAAAATAATTCTAAAGCAATGAATATTCTGTTTTGTTCACTTGAAAGAAATGAATTTAATAGAGTGTCAGTTTCTAAGTCTGCATATGAAATTTGGAAAACTTTGCAAGTAACTCATGAAGGAACAAGCAAAGTTAAACAGACCAAAATTTCCATGCTCACAAATCAGTTTCAGTTATTTAAAATGAATACTAATGAGTCTATTTCAGATATGTATAGTCGACTTCAAGATATTGTGCATTCTTTAATATCTTTGGGAAAGGAATTTTTGGAAGAAGATCAAGTCGGAAATTTTTTAAATTCTCTCACTCCAGAATGGGATCAAAAGACACTTGCAATTGAAGAGGCAAATGACATCAGTACTTTAAAGATAGAAGAATTGATTGGAAATCTAATGTCATTTGAAGTTCAAATGATCAGGAGAAGAGAAAGCAAAGCATCTGAAAAGAAATCAATGGCATTCAATGCATTAATCGACGGATCAGACTCAAACAGTGATAATGATGAAGAGATAGCATTTATGACCAGGAATTTTTGGAAATTCCTGAAGTACAGAAAATTGAATAGTTCCAAGAGAAATAACTTTAAGAATTCCGGTAATCAGACTACAATACCAAACTTTATCAAATGCTTCAATTGTGACAAACCAGGTCATATCAAAAGAGACTGTCCGCATCCAGATAAGCAAAACTCTCCTACAAACAATGATTCTGCAAAGAAACAGAAACGTGCATTCACTGCTACTCTAGATGACTCTGACTCATCCTCCAGCGACGATGAACAGAAGAAAGATAATTCAAATCTGTGTTTCACAGTAATTCTCGATTTAGTCGATACCAAAGACACGGACTCTGAAAAAGGTACACGTTTATAATACATTGGCTGAAATTGCATGCTTGAATTGATTGATTGATTGGTTGTTTTTGAATTGATTGATTGATTGATTTTGAATTGATATGTTGTTTGAATTTTAAAATATTTATTTTCTATTTTTTACTATTATTTTATTATTATTTTTATTATTTTTAACACATTCTGAAATATATTATAAGTACAATAATATTTCAGAAATATAGACATTAATAATAATATTTATATATATGTATATTAGATAACTTAGGAAAAATCATGTCATGAAAATTCAAAGCCACATGTCGACATGGCCCCTACCATGATGTCGACATGCCTACCTGAATTTGAATTTCAAATTTTGAATTCAAATGTTTGAATTTCCCTCCACCTTTTCACTTCATTTATTTCTCTGAAAAGGTACCTTTTGACCAGAGAATATGTCCTCTGAAAGTCTACATATTCACTATCTTTTATCATATCTTTTCACTTTCATTTTCAAATTCAAACTCTCTCTTCATATCTTCAAGCTCTCTACTCTCTACTCTAATGGCTTCTTCAAGCAACCCCTCAACCATGAGAATTTCCAAAAAAATCAAAGAGCAATTATTCAATGATCCAAAGGCAATTAAAGCATACATCAATTATGCTAATTATGCCAAAGTCCATTCCGGAAAATTTGCTATTTTTCAAGATTTTTCTTCTTATGAAATTGATTCTCTTTTTGCAAACAATGGTGTTTTAAGTCCTATTGACTCTTCTCAAAATGATTTTGTTTGCTATCCTAATCTTGTCAAAATCTTCTGTGCTAATTTAAACCGTGGTTTTTATATTGGAAATGAGAATGAAATTTGGAGTAGTGTCAAAGGCACTCAAATTGTTTTGAATTGTGATCTTTTGGGTACCATTCTCAATTGCAAAAGCACGGGAATGGATCTTTCTAGTTTTCAAATCAATGAACATGATCATGAGAATTTCATCATATTTTTGAAGGAGATGAAAACTTTGAATTCAAAAACCGAAACTTTCGTCCTAAAGCAAGAATTGTCAATCTTCTCTTACAACATACTTTGACCCCAAGATCGGGAAATTTTAACAATCCTACTTCAAAAGTGTGCAAAGCACTTTTTGCTATTTTCGGAAATTATGATATCAATTGGGCGCAAGTTATTTTGGATGAACTTCGTCCTAAAAATTTTAAAATGGGAGAAAACACTTTATATCATGGAATTTACCTTACTCGGATTTTCAACTATTTTGGAGTAAATTTCAAAGGAGAAGAATTTATTTCAAGAAAAGTTTTTAATATCTCAAACATTTCTCTCATGAAAATCCCATATGTTTTTCAACCTTATGAGGCTCTTGCCGAAAAGGAAGAGCGTTTGGCTCATGAAGATATGGAAGAGGAAGAAGAAGAAGAAAGGGATGAAATGGAAATAGAAGAAGAAGAAGAAGGTGATACATCCCTAGAAAGTATTGAATATCCCTCCAATCCTTCCAACAAAACCCTTCTCAAAAACCAAAAGGTTATTGTTGAGAATCAACGGGTTCTTAAAAGAACCGTTAGTAAGAAATTGGAAAAAATGTCATCCAAGATGAACAAGTTTTTCTATAAAGTCAGCAAGAAACTTGGATTATCTTCATCTTCATCATCCTCTAACTAGTTCTATATCTTTATATCATATCGAATTAGTTTAAGTTTGTTTTAATTTGAGTGTTTTATAGTTCTTTATGTTTAATCATTGTATTATCCTATTATGCAATGAAATTGAACTTCCTTTCTACTATCTAGCTTATCTTATCTCCTAAATAAATGTTAGTATATTATATAAATTTATATATATACACAATTATTCACAAAATCAAAGTTGTCATAAAGTTTCACTAACCCATGTCGACATCCCCTAGAAGACCATGTCGACATGTACTGGTCAGAAGTGATTATTGATTTTGAATTTGAAATTTGAATAACTACCAAATGTCTATTCATTTCAAACGAATTTCTACACCTATATATACCTTTTCCTTTCAGAAATCTTCACTGAAATTTATTTCTCATTATCTATATCCTTCATTTCTTTCTCTAATTCAATTATGGCTAATCCTATTCATAATCTATCTGAAAATCTTGAAGAAACACTCAATTCATTCAAGAATATTCTCTCTTTTATTCTACAAAACCAACGTCACTTAGAATTGAGTCAAATACAGATGATCAAGGAACAGGAGAGACACTTCGATGCAATACGATGGATGATCTCCTCTCTACACAAGGATGATAATGAAGCACATCCTCCTGTCTCTCTCACCAATGACAATGAGAATTGGGATGCAATTAAAGCAGACCCTATATTTGGAGAAGATGGATGGGTAGATGTTCCTCAAAACGTTTAATTTTCTTTCTTTGTTTGATTTAATTTGGTTTGAATTGATACTTTGTGTGGATTGATTTTATTTGGTTTGAAGTTTGGTGTGTGAAACATATACATACACTGAAATGAATATAGTCTTAATTAAGTTATTATGCTCATAAGTATCATTATTTCTTAAGCTATATATTATATATTCCGTTGTATAGTTTATCAATGTAGGTACTGAAGTCCAAGAATAAGGGGGAGTAAGTTTTTTTTATTGATGGCAAAGGGGGAGAAATATAAAATAGGGTAGTTAGGCATAGATTAAGGAGGAGTTGTTAGTTTTAGGGGGAGTTATTAGGATAGAAGGAATATTTTATAAACAAAGGTTGTCATCATCAAAAAGAGGGAGATTGTTAGTCCATGAGATGATGGTTTTGATGACAACAACCTTAGAATAGATTATAAAATATAAATACTAACATTACAAGTTTTGATATATATATGCAGGATCTAACCATGCAGGTATCAAGAATGAAGACTGTACAGTATAGAGATTCAAGATATAGAGATAGAAGACTCATGAGTATCAAGATTATCAAGAGTTCAAGATTTCAAGGTTAAGTTTTTTTTATTAGGAATATTTGTTAAAACTCGTAGAGAAGCACTGGCATCTTAATATCCAATTTATTCGTGGAATGGAATCCACTTCGAGCCCGTTAGAGGGATGGAACCCTAAGTAGGATGGAACCTACGAAAATCTAGTGGGACATTGTTTTGTATCCACTAAGCTTAATTCAAATGATTTTTCAAAATTATCTTGTTTTCGAAATGATTTCAAAACTTTCCTTTTAAAAAGATTCAAAACACTCGATTCTGTTTTTAAAATAATTTTAGCCTCAAAACATCTTTATTTTTAGAGTCAAAATTTCTCTTGATTTTAAACTATCTTTTCAAATAATATATTTAACTTTTAATTTATTTATACTTTGATTTAAATTATAGTTAAATAATATATATATTGTCCTTTATATTTACTTATGAATTTCAACTATATTCAAGTATATTTATAAAGTTTTAATATAAGATAAATATTATTTTTATAGAAATTCAAAACATCAAATTTGGCTGAGGGATGTCGACATGCCCATAGGCACCATGTCGACATGGTGACAGTTTAATTCAAAATTCAAAATTCAAAAGAAGTGTCAATTCGCCATAACTTTTCATGAATGGTCATGGCTGTTGTTCTTCTATAAATAGGGGTCAGTTTCAACAAATTTTTAATCACTTTTTTCTGATTTAGCTTCTCTTCTTCTTCTCCACTTTCTTATTTACAAATTACACCATTACTCTGCCGAAATCAATATCAAATCTAACTAGATAATTTCTGGTTTTGATTCTCTCCACTATCTATACAAGATCCAAGTGCTAATCTGAGTTATAGACTTTTTGTAATCAATTGAGCAAGAGAAGGTGTGATTGTAGCCCTGGAAATCAATTGGGTGAACTTGTTGCCCAGGAAATCAAGTATCTCTACCCAGAGGATTGTTATTCTGGAGGGTGTACCTCGTAGCCTTGAAACCGAGGGTTGTAATTGTTGAATTGGTTTTGAAAGGAAATCCGTACTTAGTTGTGCGGGACCAGATGTAGGGTAACTCCGAACCAGTATAAAATCCGGTGCGTTCTTTCCTTTACTGCTTTTACTTTATATTTGCATCTGTGTTTGATTCTGTGTTCATATCTGTGTCTGATTAGTGTATATATTGTTTACAAAGTAAGATAAACTCAAAAAGATTAACAAATTTCTTAAAACACTATTCACCCCCCCTCTAGTGTTAATTTTAGCCTTAAGATCCTTAATCCGCATTTCTCACAATGTTGATTTCGTTCACTGTTGATAATATAAAAGGAGGAAGATACCTTGTGTGAAAATTTTGCCTAGCTACAGTGGGTTTGAAATGAAAGGAAAAAGTTACGACGTGAAATAATTTCAGCTAAAGGTGACTAGGATATAAATATATATTTTTAAATTAAATTCAAATCGTCTCGATAAATGCAACTCAAAATCTTGATCTCCTATCGAGGCGTGCCGCTAGGTGTTTATAATGTTATGCCCCTATTCCGAATGTAATGGAAAAGATTTCGAGTCCTAATTCGATCGTGTGGAGAAGATAGCTTTTGGACTCGGTTATAATATTAAATTTTCGATTCAAATTTCAGCGCGTTTATATCTCGTACGCTCGCACAACAACTCCAATCACAACGAAAATTGAAATCCGATAATATTACACTATTACGTATCCAATGGAACTGGTTTCGTCTAATTTCGAGACTTTGCCCCGGAGGGCTATTTTTAAATTCAATTTAAACAATATATTTATAAAACTGAAAAAATCACTTTTAAATTCGATTTTAAAAGTTCTATTATCTTCAGCATTGTTAATACAAATTTTATAAGCCTTTGAAATATTTTTAACAAGCTTAAAACCGAAGATTCAATATTTTATCCGACTTCCAATTATTAAATTCAATAAATTTAATTATCCAATAATTGGTTATATTTGAAAGTCAAGTCAAATTACCCCTTTGAATATTTAAAATCAATTAAATATTCCCATTTCAAATATCCCAAAATTTCGGGTCGTCACACATAACAACTCAAGGTTACGGCTAAAAGGATGCCTAGGGATTGAATCATTGGATCGATGCTCGGACTTATGGTAGCTGATCATTATTTTGACCGTTACAACGAGCAATGGATCGTGAGTACATTGAATGAAAAGCGCATCATTCAAAAACACAAGTAGATTCAATCTCAAAGCTGGAGCCAGCTATGTAGCAGCATGTAGTACAAGGCTAAGTTCTACTAATCCTTTGATTCAACATCCCTACAAGCCTGATCATTTACCATTGCAAATAAGCATATGAAGTGCCTACAGTCCATCACGAGTACTAAAGATCAGATCACAACTCAGCGCAATGATCATAAAAGAGTTAACTGTTTTGCTTCAGGTGAATCTTGATGTGTTCGCTTGGACTCGATCACATGTGTATATGGACTCTCACCAACCATTGAGAACCCTGTATTAAATGTCGACCCGAGGCATGTCTCGATGAACAAATATGATACGACGAGGATCCGGAGAGATCTGCTGCACTTAAAGAGGAGGTGAATTTACTCAAAACCGATGGGTTCCTCTACCCCAAAATGAGTATCCAATTCTTTACTTATAAGAAAAACAAACAGAGAGTGGCGGACGTACGCCGACTACTCAGATGTGCACAAGGTATGACAAAGCACAGCTTTCCACTTCCAAGGATCAACCAACCAGTGGACTCGACCATCGAACATGAATTACTCACTTCCATGGACACAAACACCAGATAAAATCAGATACTAAAGCATGTCCCAGACCAGAAATGCAACGGTTTTGTTATTGACCTGGGCCTATAGTGCTATGCTGAAATCCCTGGACTCAAACTTGAGAATCCTATCCTACTTACCAAAGGACGTTTAACAGATCATTCAAAAATCATATCGGCCGGATGAAAGTATATGTGGTTAGTATGCTCGTGAGATCATGACCACTAAATGACCACATCGATGACTTGGCAAAGATATTCAATGCTCTCCAACAAATGCAGGATGAAACTCGATCCTTTGAAATGCTCTTTCACCATTACATCAGAAAGATTCTTTGTTTTCATCATCAATTCTCGTGGAATCAAGGCTAATTTCTAGAAAATTCCGACAATTAGAGACACCCATGTATCGAAGACAACCAAGCAGGTATGGAGCCCAAGTCGGAAGATTACCGTCCTAAGTTGATTCAACTCTAGGACCATCTACAAGTGAATTCTTTTCTTCAACCTGACCAAGAGAGGGAAGAGAACTTTTGAATGAACTAACAACTGCGTTGATGCAATTCCAGCTCTGATAGATCGCTTAAAGGGACCTCCCATTTTACCCAAACCTTTGGATCACGAAGATTTATACATCAATTGGGCCATGTCAACACACGCCATAAGCATCGCAATGCTATGTGAAGGTAAACGAATTCAAAGACCAGTATATGATGGAAGCGAGCTATTGACAAGCTCACCCCGTTAACGTCTATATCGACCAGCCGTTACGATAGGTCCAATAGTAACCTTAGATGTCTGGAAGGTTACTCAAATGAAATATCGAGCTAAGCCAATTTGATATCACTTATCTCCCTCATAGAGCTATCCATGATCAAACATTAGCATACTTCATATCTAAATTCACTACATCAGACGATTATCTGAAGAACAGTGGAGAACCGTCCAACCAATGAAGAACATACATAGATGGAATTTCCGATAATCGGCTTTTTAACCTCGAAGTTGCGTTAATGACTACCGAGGAACGATCGATCTGCTACGCCCTCAAACTCAACTTCCCTGCAACAAATAACGAAGCTAAGTATGAAGCCTTGGCGCTCAAACTTGCAAGAAAACTAGGAGTGGAAACTTTGCATGTCTTATGTGATTACTGGTTAGTAGTATGCCAATTCAGGGAAGATTATCTGACTAGAGGGCAACGTCTTGCTCCTTATCTTAGCTGGGTCCAAGAGCTATTAGTCGACTTCGAGTATTACACCATTACACACATCCTTGGATAACAAAATGAAAAAGACGAGTCATTGGCCAAGCTAGCCAGTTCCGGGGATGCACGACATATAGACTTTGTCCCAGTTTAAATACTTATTATTCCAAGTATTGAAAGGTGAATATCGACTAGATCCTAGAGATGGAGCTAAAATGGGAGTCACGGATGACTCCTATAACAGATTATCTACAATAAGGCATCCCTCTTGAATAGAGGAATGAGAAATGGCATATCCTTCGCGAAGCTGTCCCATGAGTTAACACTTGTACATTTTGTGTCCATCAGTGACCAGCCATCAACTTCGTATCCATCGATGTGAAGCCCATAGATACGAAAGTCACTACATGATCAAATTTAAGCCACTCAACTCCATCGATACGAAGCATTCCTAGGGACTATCCATTTCATGGTCGATAGCCATCGATATGAAGCATACATTCTAATATCTCAGATCGATCTAGGAGAGGATCGATACGAAGGAAGGAACTAAAACAACCATCGAACATTGTTACAACTCGAATTATCACATCGATCCAGGAGAGGATCGATACGAAACTCAATACAAAAAAAACTTGACAATGATCCGTGAACGTCCAAACATTGACGGGAGTCAGGCTAACATACATGCATGTATGATGGACTAACATTCAATTTTCAAAATTCACAGGAGTTGAATACTCACCTGATGACATTTACAATAGTGAACAACAAATCGCTAGCACTCGACACTCAGTTACAACAATGCACTACATAATCATTGGCAGTCAACAAATCAGCATTTATATTATTGGAAATCAATCGAAGGTTACATCTTTTGACAAAAAGATAGCAACTACTCAGCGAATCGAAAAGAACTTATTCAGAATGAAGGATGCAGCTTTTCAAAGCATGTCATGTTTACATAAGATGTACTTTGGGGGGCAAATGTTATCCCGCCTTTTGGCAAGGCCGTGACACCAAGAAGTTGACTAGAAACCAAGGGCAATTCATCTTGGAGATTGGTTATACATAGGTTCACTATGGATACCGGTAAATTTTGCCCGAGTCTGGATCGAGCTAAAATTGATATGACACGACAAGCAAAGCTATGAAAGCCAACATTCCAAATTTCAAGTCAATCGGAGTTCGTATGCTCAAGATATGATCGATGCAAGTTTGAATTTGTCGAAGGTTGTCAAATTCGCATCGATCCTGTTCGCATCACTTCTGTTTGCATCGCTTCTGTTTGCATCGCTTTTGTTCGCATCGCTTATGTTCGCATCGATCCTGTTCTCATTGATCATGTTCGCATCGATCCTGTTCGCATCGATCCTGTTCGCATCGCTTCTGTTCGCATCACTTCACTATTCACATTGACGGATACGAATTATAGCTGTTTTCCCTAACTTGCATCGATCATAACTCAAAATCTACAAGTCCAAATGCCACCAAATTTTCACAGGAGCTTGCATACCACCTTGGGAGTGTTCATGATCAATCTCGACTCGATCGAACAAAATCTCGATCGATGCGAATTTGGTTCGTATCGATCACGGATCGAGTGCAAACAGCATGGATCGATCATGTGGGCCCACCTACGTGGGAGAAGAGGTTTTCCGAGATCTGGGCGAGATATTTGCTGCCTACGCCTATAAATAACAGCCCAGGACCTAATGAAAAAGGACTTTTTGCCTCTCTATGCTGATATTCTGCCGAAATCACCATTAAACTTCAACTATACCGTTGTAATCTCTTGTAAACAGCAAGTGAAATTCAATAAACATCAGTCATTCATAGTGGACGTAGGAAATTCACCGAACCACTCTAAATCTGTGTGTTTCTATGCATTTTCTTATCTGTTTATTGGTGTGTTTGTCAGATCTGCTTCATTTACCATTTGTTTTCTTCATTTTATCTCTTCAAACACATCCGAAGAGTGTTGTGCCCAATTTTGGTACAAACAGTTTTCGAAATTAACTTTCGTTTTTAAATATTTTTGCAAAGTTATTAAAGTGATTTAAAATAAAGAAAGAAATGTGGTTAAAAAGTTATTTGATTTACAAAAACACAAGTTTTAAAAGTTACAGCCCATATAGCTATAGTCACCATGGATGCAGTTTTTGAAAATTTTGATTTTTGTAAAATAAAATGAGTTATCCATTTGAGATATTTTAAAAAGTTTTTTCAAACGTGTTTAGATGTATTTAAAAGGAAGTTTGAAATTTTTTATATATATTTTAAAGAATTTATTTAGTTATTTAAACGAGAGGTTTAAACTTTACTCCTTTGTTTTAAAGTCAAGTTTTGTTAAAATCGACCATTTTCAAAGGGATGTTATTAAAGTGGTCTAAAAAATGAAAAGAAATGTGGTTTAAAAGTAATTTGATTTATAAAAATACAAGTTTTAAAAGTTACCGTCCATATAGTGATAGTCGCTATGGATGCAGTTTTGGAGATCTTTAATTTTTGTAAAATAAAATGAATTATCTATTTGAGATATTTTGAAATGTCTTTTCAACATTTTTAAGTAAATAAAAGGAATTTTGAAGTTTTAAATATATATTTAAGAATTTATTTAGTTATTTAAACGAGAGGTTTAAACTTTACTCCTTTGTTTCAAAGTCAAGTTTTGTTAAAAGCGACCATCTTTAAAGGAGTGTTTTAAATATAAGTTTCAACTTGTTTTTAAAGAGTTTTAAAAGTAATTTTAAAATGATGAAGGAAGCATGGTTTTCGGCACTATTGTTGTAATAAATGTTTCTGAGAAAAGGAAGGAGATTATAGACTATAACATTTTTGTTATAGTACATGGTATCGAGAAATTGGAAAGGAACTTGATTTATAACACTTTGTTATTATTGAATAAATTGTTTACTTGTGTAAATGGAAGATGTTTTGAAGTGGTTTGGAATTTATCAATTAAATAGTGTTTAGTTTCATAAAGGAAAAGATGTTGCCTTTTTAATCAAACTTTGTTTTGAATAAGTGATTTTGGAAATTGTTTTAATAACAAGTATATTGGAACTCTTGGATTATATTTTCTAGATTTCGAGGTATGAAAACTTATTTCTATTTTGAAGTTATAAGTGTTGTCGTGTCAAGATTTGAGAGGTATTGATACCCCAACTTGAACAGTTTCATTTCTAACCGATGAATAGTACTAGTATGAAATCAAAGACTAGAAATAAGTTTATGGAGTTGGTTTTTCGATTGTTTTAAAAAGACTTTGTTTTATTCAACATATTTCTTTGTTGGTGCCATTAAGCTACATAAAATAAATAAGATAAAGTGTGCTAAAATGTTGGCACATTTATGGAAAGTAAGTCATCTTTTATTCAGCACTAAAAACCGATAAGTAAATTTTCCTCCATCCATGAGATCTAGAATCATAGTGTTTTAACTAAGATAAGGCAGAGTGCAACCAATACCCTAACTTACCCGACTTCGATTCTAGGTGAGGGGTAGAGAAGTCGAAATGTCGGAAACGTGGTAAGTACGAAAGGGTTAATTTTGATAAATATGCCATGATTAATTAAGCATATGGAAAGTACTTTATCTTATACTTAACACCAAATTTAGAGGGATGAAAACCCATCTCTATCTTGAGAATTAAAAATGTATGTCGAGGCAAGGGTAGTTTTTCAAACTTTTCCAATTACATTGTTAACCAATGGATAGTACCGTTTGAAATCAAAATGTTGTGATGAGTATAAGATGTATGATATTTCATATACAGACTATACTTACACCCAAATAGTGGTTTGTCCACTATCGACAACTTGGCCAGTTTTTGACTTGGGAAGTATATGAAAGCTTCGCGATTTCATATGGTTTAAGATTCCCTTAAAAGAACTCATTCCGGTTAAATGTATCTCACTTTAAAGGGTATATTAGAGATCCCTTTAGGACTCTTATATAGTCCGCTTACTTCTAAAGGGACCAGGATTAAGACAACCAGAAATCTGTTGATTGTAGGTTCGTAGAAACTAGGATCGAACAAGTATGAGTTATTCGAACAATACTTCTATCCAACATAAGTGTTCGAATTGAAGACATCTTGAAGATAATGGAAATCAAAGATGGAGATTTTTGAAGTGCTAGGGGTACTCGCTATTAATCCTAAGGATGTAGTAGAAGGATTGCCTTTAGTTTGTTTATATCCTAAATAACTTGTATGGATGAATGCTCACATTGCATTATTGCCTGAAGGGTAGAGTTAGCATTCCAAGTGGGATTTCTAAAAAGGTATAATGTAGCCTTGATCCTCTCACCCAGTAATGACTAAAACATGGTATATGCGGTTACGTATGTGGTTCCCTACCATTAGGGTATGGCCGTTACCCTTTTAGATCACTATTTATGGATTTGGTATGTGCACGAGAGCTCTCAAAGAAAATATTACAAAGCAACTAGGGTGATGACATATTCGATACTATCTAGGAAACAGTAGGTTGTTTCTATATAGGCAGGAGGTGCAATGTTTGTGACCTTGGTACATTTTCTAGAGGTGTACCGTGATAGGTGTACCTTAGTGCCTTGTCATTGCATGGAATCCATTTTCCAATACGTGCCTTTATGGATTTAGTTGTATACCAAATATGCTAGAACATAAGATGCAAGCATTTCAGCTATGTTATATATTTATTTTAACCCTAGACATTATTCTAATATCATTGGATTTTCTATATAAATACCATTCAGTTATCATAAGGTAAAAACCCGTTCGTGTTTATGTGTGGTGTGGTCTTACGAAATACCTTTATTTTTGAAAGAGTTTTATACATGTAACAATCCATTTGATTTTCTCATGTTCCTTTACCAGACCGATCCATGTGTTATTTTCTTATAATACTCAGGTTGGGCTTGAGTATTTTTCCAGAGTTAGCTTTGGACGCTTTGGACTTCAAGAGACGAGCTGGATGCTTTCAAGGCTTAAAGTATTTTATTTTCCATTGCATTTCTTATTTTATATTCATCAGCATTTGTAAGGACAGGCTGTTATAACTATCCAGGCAGATGATAGGTTAGATTTTGATCATTGTATTAATATTAAAGTTTTCCTTTTGTAAAGATCATTTGGATATTGTATATTAGTCTCCCTGATGTGATATTCTGTTCTGTCTTTCCTTTTCTTTCACCCCAATAATCTATCTTTCCAGCACTTAGATGCTCCACAGGTAAATACTGTGCATGTATTAGTGTCAAATTTTGAGGGTCGAAAATGTGGGTAGTCACGGCTTGGTGTTAGAGTTGAAGGTTAAGTGAGAACCTTGGACGTGAGCTAGGGGAGGGTAGAGGGTAGTTTTGAGATGTTTTGGTTGATAGTAGCTTGTTTTTAGAATTTGGTCGAGATTAAAGTGAGAAATCTCACTTTGATTTAGTTTGAAAATTGATAAAATGTTGTAAAAATTTAGTGCTAGCCTATAGTGTTGTATATTTGTGATGTGCATATAACGTTTAGTACCATTTGGTTCCTTCTTGAAAGCGGATAACATAAATAACTATTTTGTTGCAGGCGAAAAAAGCAAAGTGAATGGAAATCAATGTGTCTTCGTAGCGAACAGGTCACTACGGAAGCACTTCGAAGAATAAAACTATTATAGAGTGATCCTAGAAGATTAATCGTCTTGTTAATTTTTATTTACTTATATTATTGGTTATGTAAATTGTTGTGTTTGGGGAAAGTGAATGTTGCTTAGTTAGTTAACTTATTTGTTGTTGGTTTTATTTACGACATTGAAATCCCGTGCTCACTTTTTGGCGATTTATTACTTATTTTTCTAATATATTTTGCAATGGTTTCTGAACTTGACTTTTGTTTTTAAATCTTTTTGCAAAGTTATTAAAGTGGTTTAAAATATAGAAACAAATGTGGTTTAAAATTTAGTTGATTTACTAAAAGACAAAGATTATAAAAGTTATGGTCCATATAGCGATAGTCATTATGGATGAAGTTTTGGAAATCTTTGATTTTTGTAAAATAAAAAGAGTTATCTATTTGAGATATTTTGAAAAGTCTTTTCAAATGTGTTTATAAGTATTTAAAAGGAAGTTTGAAGTTTTAAATATATTTTTAAGAATTTATTTAGTTATTTAAACGAGAGGTTTAAACTTTACTCCTTTGTTTCAAAGTCAAGTTTTGTTAAAAGAGACCATCTTTAAAGGGATGTTTTAAATAAAAGTTTTAGCTTGTTTAAAGAGTTTTAAAAATAATTTTAAAAAGAGAAAGGAAGTATACATTTCAAAGCTATTGTTGTAATAAATGTTCCTGAGAAAAGTAAAGAAATTATGCACAATAACATTTTTGTTATAGTAAATGGTTTTGGGAAATTGGAAAGGAAGTTGATTTATAATACTGTGTTATTATTGAATAAGTTGTTTATTTGTGTAAAGGGAAGATGTTTTAGAAGTTTGGAATTTATCAATTAAAAAGCGTTTACTTTTATAAAGGAAAATATATTGCCTTTTTAATCAAACTTTGGTTTGAATAAGTGATTTTGGAAAAAAATTTAATAACAAGTATATTGAAACTCTTGGATTCTATTTTCTAGATTTCGAGGTAAGGAAACTTGTTTCTATTTTGAAGTTAAAAGTGTTTTTGAGTCAAGGTGTGAGAGGTAATGATACCCCAATTTGAACGGTTTTATTTCTAACCGATGAACAGTATTAATTTGAAATCGAAGACTAGAAATAAGTTTATGGAGTTGGTTTTTCGATTGTTTTAAAAAGACTTTGTTTTATGCAACGGTTTTCTTTATCGATGCCATTAGCATAAAAAAATCAGATAAAGTAGTGCTAAAATGTTTGCACGTTTATGAAAGGTAAGTCATATTTAGCATTAAAAGCCGATGAGTAAATTTTCCTCCATCTGTGAGATCTAGAATCGTAGTATTTAACTAAGACAAGGCAGGATACAACTAATACCCTAACTTACCTAACTTTGATTCCGGGCAAGGGATAAAGAATTCAAATGTCAGAAACATGGTAAGTACGAGAGGGTTAATTTCGATAAGTAGGTCATGATTATTTAAGCATATGGAAGGTACTTCATCTTATACTTCACACCAAATTCTTAGGTATGGATAATCATATCTATCTTGAGAATTAAAAATGTATGTCGAGGCAATAATAGTTTTTCTAACTTGTCTGATTACATTGTTAATCGAGGGATAGTCCGGTTTGAAATTGAAAAGTGGTGATGAGTATAAGATGTCCAATTTTTCATGTCCAAACTATTCTTACACCCAAATAGTGGTTTGTCTACTATCGACAACTTGGCCAGTTTTGACTAAGGAAGTATATGAAAGCTTCGCGATTTCATACGGTTTGAGATTCCCTTGGAAGAACTCATTTTGGTAATATGTCTCTCACTTTAATGGTTATGTTAGAGATTCCCTTGGGATTCTTATATAGTCCGCTTACTTTTGAAAGAACCAGGATTAAGTCAACCAAAAATCTATCAATTTTTGGTTCAAAGAGACTGGAATCGGATAAGCACGAGTTATTCGAAAACCACTTCGAACCAGCATAAGTTGAAGACATCTTGAATATAATGGAAATCAAAGTTGGAGATCTATGAAGTGCAAGGGCTACTTGTTACTAATCCTAAGGATATAGTAAAAGTAGTGCCTTCGGTTTGTTCATATTCTTAATAATTTTTATGGACGAATGTTGGCATTGCATTGTTGCCTGGAGGGCAGTGTTAGCATTCCAAGTGGGATTTACTAAAAAGGTAGAATGTATTCTCGAGCCTCACACCCAGTAATGACAAAGATTAGGATATGCAGAAGGGCTATCTACCATTAGGGTATGGCCTTTACCCTTCTAGGTCACAAGTTATGGATTTGGTATGTGCATGAGAGCTCTCAAGGAAAATGTTGTAAAGCAATTGGGATGATAACGTATTCGGTTCTATCTAAGAAGGGGTAGGCCTATTCTTTGTTGGCAAAGGTTGCATAGTTTGTGGCCTTGGTACATTTTCTAGAGGTGTACTATGACAGGTGGTACGTCGATGCCTTGTCATCGTATGAAATTTATTTTCCAATACGCACCTTTATGGACTTAGTTGTATACCAAATATGCTGGAATGTGAGATGCAAGCATTTTAGCTACGTTATATATTTATTTTAAACCCCAGACATTATTATAATATCACTGGATTTTCTATATAAAAATAGTTTGGTTATCGTAAGGTAAAAACTCATCCATGTTTATGTGCGGCATAGTCTTACGAGATACCCTTGTAAGGTTTTTATAGATATAACAACCCATTTGATTTGAGTTCCTCAAGCTGGTTTACCAAAGTGATCTGGGTGTTATTTTATTATAATACTTGGGTCTGAACCGAATATTTTTCCAAAGTTAGCTTTGGGCGCTTTAGAGCTTCAGGGGATGAGCCGTATGTTTCCAAGACTTGACGTATTTTATTTTTAGCTTCATTTCTTATTTTATATTCATCCACAATTATATTGACATGCTGTTATAACTGTCCAAGTTGATGATAGGTTAGACTCTAATTATTATATGAATATTAAAGTTTTTCTTTTGTAAAGATCATTTGGATATTATATATTACCCATCACGATGTGAGATTCTATTATATCTCTTCATTTCTTTCACTCCAATAATCTGTCTTTCCAACACTTGGATGCTCGGCACGTGAATACCGTGGATGTATTACTATCAATTTTTGAGGGTCAAAATGGTGGGTCATCAAACATGTACGTCTGTTAATGAAATTTTCTCTCTTTGCATCATCATTTTTCTTCAAAATCAATACCTCATTTGAGAGTTTCAAGGTTTGTCCTACATTCATCCAACTCCCTTTTAAAAGACTGACAACTTTCACATTTTAGGTTTTGAGCTTCTTTAATTTTTTCAAGTTTGATTTCTAAAATATCAGTTATGCGAAGTAGCTTAGCTTTATAAGATTTCAAATTTTTAGTTCTTAAGATTAAGACTATCAATTGTTCCAGTAAGTTTCTGACACATTAAGACCAAATCTTGATAAGTATAATTTGACACCTCACTGGAGCCATCGTCACTATCATCATCAGTTGAATGTCCCATCAAACATAGATTTGCTTCTGCTTCATCAATATTAGTGCACTCTTTTATTTCTTTATTGTCCCAAGTTGCAACAATGACCCTCCTTTTCTTTTTCATTGCTTTCTCACCTTAAATTAATGGATAATTGGTTTTGATACGACTTGTCTTTCTACACTTGTAACAAATGATTTCTTCATCCGAACTTTCTGAATTTTTGGACTGCTTTGACTTGAGACCTATCCACTTTGCTGTAAACTTGGAATTTCTTCTGGACCAATTTTTAAGCTTGATTATCAACATTCCCAGCTCAGTAATAGGATTATTCTCAACATCGTTGTGAAGAGTGTTATTGAGTGCAATTGATTTCTTCTTGGAGTCTGAATTGTCATGGTCTTCCCGAGCTTTTAGTTCCATTTCATAGGCCATAAGATTTCCAATCAGTTCCTCCTTGCTTTGTTTGTTCAGATCTTTGGATTTTTGTTTAGTTAACACCCTTGTCTCAAAATTATTTGGAAGAATGCTCAGTGTTTTCAAAACTAACCCAACTTTAGTGTCCCCTTGCCCTAGCTCTGGAGTTGTATACAAATACTAAAAAACATATGTACATCTATTTTATGCTCTCATCCTTTAACATCACAAAATTTTCATATTCATTGCTGAGCAGGGCAAGACGTGATTCCTTGACTTGAGGTGTACCTTCATGCATAACCTCCAAAGTGTGCATAGATTTCCTATGTAGTCAAACAATGAGAAATTCGATTAAATTCAGTTTAATCAAGAACACAAATAGGGTTTTTCGTAGCTTTAGCATTTAATGAAAGTAATTTCTTATCATCTACATTCCATTTGTTTTTAGGCTTAGGGAAATCAACATAATTGATTGTTATTATAGGTGGAATGAACCACATTTTTAATATATCCCAAACATCATAGTCAACAAAGGTCAAATATATTTTTATTCTAGCCTTCTAATAAGCATAGTTAGTACAATGGAACATAGGTAGCCCAACTATTGACTGATACTTAAGAAAAACATTATTTGAACTAGACATGTCTCAAGAGTAAACCTAGCACCTAGGCTCTGATACTACTTGTACTCTGGGCTATCCATGGTGGTATATAATGGTATCTCAAACACTGATTTTACGTCCGTCCTCTCAACCTAGACAAACTAATCACAGGATATGTTGGCACAAGAGTCAATGCTTCACCACACTCACCATAGATCATAAGGTGAGAACCCCCCATCACTAATCAACCAGCTCTGATACCACTTGTAGGATCGAGTAATATACCCTAGAGGAGGCATGAATAGGATATTTGAAAATATTATGCATAATTACTGATAAAATATAAAACAAAACACAGAAATGAAAATGCAGAAAATAAAAGACACAAAGATATATGCAATGACCCTAATTTTAGTTAACATTATTTAGACATTTAATTAGATAAATTAAATTAAATAATGTAGAGGGTTAAGAGGTTGAGATTTGATAATTAAACTTGAGCTGTGCCTTATGGATGAACTAAAATAAGTAATTAAAATTTAAGATAAGGAGGAGGAAAATTAGAAGGGCAAAATAGGAAGAGCCTTATTTTATATCCTAAAACCCTCTCTTTCTCTGCTTCATTCATTCGTTTGCATCTACAAACTAAATTTAAACCTAAGGGATGTGGCCGGCTATTAAAGAGGGAAATCAAAAATTAAAGCCAGGAGATTCAAGACCAAGAGCTTAGAAAATCAACCTGGATCCAAATCTCAACAATCTTAATCAAACCAAGGTGAATAATTATTTTACATCTCACTTTTGATAATGATTTCGGTTTCAGGTTACATCCGAATTATTTTTGCAAATATTATGCTATGTTTAGATATATTAAATGGATATATATGCTTGTTGATGATTTACTGGTTTAATATAGATTTCAGGATATACTTGGATTAGAAAACCTATCAAATGATATCCAAATGAGTTGCATTTTTGATATATGGTCAAAAACATCATTTTAGAAGTGGGTTTCATGTTTCATAATTTTCTAAGTGATTGTGGACTTATTATGAATTTTCTATGAGAGAAAATAGTTAATTTTGTATTTAAATTATTTAAGGAAATTAAATAATGTTTTTGGTTTGAAATTTATAAATGTTAGAAAACATATCTAAAGCGAATTATTGTGATTTTTGGGGATTTTTTCTAAGTGTTTTACTAAGGTAAATAAATAAATTAAGCTAAAGGGGCTTAATTGATATTTAAGATCTTAGGCTATTTTGTTAAGTATAAAATATATCAAATATTTTAAATTAATGTGGCAGCTGTTTTTCAGAAGAGTATATGATAAAGATTTCATAGCCAATGAAATTTTGACAAATATTGATGTTTTGGTGAAAAGGAATTACTTTAAAAAGCATAAAATCAGTTTTATTTCGAATTACAACTTCGCCACTTCCATTACTTGCTTCCATCACAATACCCAGTAACCCTTTCGCACCCATTCGAAACTAATGCACATGGTATCAAGTAATTGGTACATAGTGTATTGGATAAAGGTGGAAGGAAGGGATGGTGTCGAAAGCATGCTTTTGAAAGCGTTGAAACCACTTTTATTCGCTTTCGAATCCATTAACTTGTCTTTATTTTTAAAAAGAAGCTTTTGAAAGGGTTGCCGCTTTTGAACCCCTTCGATACCCTAGCTGTCGCATTTATACCTTTCGCATTAGTTAGAGGCCGCTTTTCTTTATAACCTTAAAATAATGTATTCGGAAGGAAGGCTTTCGCCCTCTTAATATTGAAGCCGCCTTCCTAATGCTTTTGAAAGGGGTGTCTTAGCCGCTTTTACTAATAGTTTCGGAGGCAATGGTTTTGAAAGGGTAGTTTTAATATGCTCTTTCCCCAATTCTTTTACTTGAGACCAATGCTTTCAAAAGTGATGCTTTCGCTTATGTTCTCTTTGACCTTATAGTTATATTAAATGTTGAACCCAATGATTCGGGAAGAAATACTTTTAAATGGCTTCGAAGTTATGTTTCCACAAATTCTTACTTGAACCCAATGCTTCGAAAGGTATGTTTTATGTGTTTCTGAAGATATGTTTTAAGTGTTTCGAAAGGTATGTTTTAAGTGTTTTGAAAGGAATGTTTCCATGTATTCTGAAAGATACGTTTGATGGTTTTCGAAAGAGGATGTTTAAGGTTTTAAGCAATGGTTTTGAAAGGGGTGCTTTCAATGATTTTGAAAGGAATGCTTTCAATGATTTCGAAAGGGATTGTTTTAGGTTTTAAATAATGGTTTCGAAGGTGTTGTTTTGGCTATATAGCCTAAAGTATTCTAATCTACAAGGGGGCATTAACTTATTTTAAAGGGATAGATAATCCCATTGATTTAGATTTCATCAACATTGTTTTGTGTAAAGCATATACCATGGCATATATATTATGAGTAAAGCAATAAGCATAATTTCCTTGTTAAAGTATGATTTAAAAGGGTTAAATCAATTTGAAAGAATTGTTTTCAAGGAAAATTGAATAGGGTAGTTAACCTTAAGTATATGACTCAGATATTGAAGACTAGATGGGACTAGTGTGGGGTCATGCCCAATACTTTAGCTAGTATCCCCTAGCTAATGTAAGCCCAAAATTCCAGTGTGTAGGGCTTTGTCATAGGTAAGACTGAACTGATGTTACATAAAGAAAGGAATATATAGAGTAGAGGTAGGTTATTGGTGAGCCCGCAAATCCATTAGGATCAGTTGACCCTTGAAGAAGTAAGTTAAGGACAGATCGTCCAGTATTGTATCTAATAGAAGTTAGAACATTTATTATCTCTCTTAGGCTACTCTTCTGTATCTTACAAAGACTCGAATGAAAATTTAAAGGAAGTAAGATATGGATGCTAGGAATGGAAGAGTTAACCTTGGTGGAGGAAGCACCACAACCAAGGGAAATTCTAGACCAAACACTAGAAGGAATCTTGGTCAAGCATGAGCTGCTAATGTGGGTGCTGGAGTGTCGCAAGTTGATATGGGAGTTATGTATCAGTTTTTCGTCAATATGATGCAAGCTAGAGCTTGTGTGAGATTAGTTGGAGGAAATGTTGAAGAAGGGAATCAGGGAGCTCTAAGTGGTCTATAACTATGCAGTACTAAGTAGAGACTATGCTAGGCTTGGAGGGAAGCCGTTTATCGGCATTGAGGATGCAATTGAAGTGGAGAATTAGTTGCTTCATTTCGAGAGGTTTTTTTTCTCATTAAGGATTTAACGGTGAGCAGAAAAGGAGATTGGCATCTAGATAGTAGCAAGGAGCAGCACTGTATTGGTGGAATAGTGTTACTGTAGGAGTAGCTGAAGAGGCTATGACTTAGGCGGAATTCAGAAGGAGGTTTGAGGAGAGATTCATGTAGGAGATCGCCAAGTCAACTCTGCTCAGGAATTTTGCTAAGTTGGTGCAGGGAGACATGATAGTGCTTGAGTATGCCACAAGATTTGAGGAATTATTGGGATACGGGTATGCTACGGTTGATACGATTATCAAAAGTAATGAGAAGTTAATTCGCAGATTGAGACCCGAGCTTGTTATAGCAACTTTACCACATATTAAGGATCCATGCGATGTAGTTGTTGAGATGGCTTTGAGGAATGAGGAGATGCTCGCTTTCTTTAATGGTAACAATGCAGTGGAAACTCAAGGTGGGCAGAGCCAGGAGAGAAAGTTTTACCATAAGAAAGGAGCTCAGAAAAAAGGAGCAGCCAAGAAAGGGAAGGTCAATGTAGTTTGCTACAAGTGCGACAAGAAGGGACATTTTTCTCACGAGTGTCGAACAGGCAAAGCAAAGAAGGCTACTGTTATCCCACTTGTTGGCAAAACAGAGATATCCAAAATTCAACTGAAAATCGATGATCACTAGTCATAAATATTGATTATGCATTGCAGGTTTATTATGGATATCGATGAATTTTGTCCGAGTCTGGATCGGGCCGTAATTGACAAGACATGGCAGGTAGAGGCATGAAAGCCAATGTTCCAATTTTCAGGTTAATCGGAGTTCATATGAACGAAATATGATCGATACAAGATAGGGAAAATATGTTGTACGTATCCATCAGAGAGTCGAAGTGATGGTCTATTCGAATCCATCAGATTCGTATCCATCAAAATGATGTCACCTCACTCTATTTGAATCCATCAGATTCGTATCCATCAGGACGACACCGCCTCAATTTGTTCGAATCCACCAGGAGCTAGTGATTCCAAAACGATTGTCTTCAAATCGATCGTCTTCGAATCGATCCCGAACTGTGTTATTCGTGTCCATCGAGTTCGTATCGACTAGAGAACCCCTGATCGTGTCCATCGCATGCCGCGTTCGTTTAAATTACCGGTGCAGATGGAGTTGCATGCAATGGATGAGAAATGGTCTTCATCAGCGTGAAATAACGATGCGAACAAGGCACACGGATAACTCGGTCAATACGCCGCAAGAATTGGATCGATCCAGGGAACTCGCACCACGTCATTTCCTGCGCATGTGCCTCGATCGAGTCGAACAGATGGATACGAAAGCGTGGATTCGAAAGCAGCAGGCTACGAAAAACATGACCTTGAATCGATCATATCTCACAAACCACTGATCCAAATACAACGAAATTTTCACAGTAGCGTGCATACATGGTAAAGAACAATCCTGCCAAGTTTTAGCTCAATTGGATCATTTCTTGATGGATACAAAATTGCTTCGTATCGATCGCGGATCGAGTCGAAACTTGGTGGGGTCGGTCGCGTGGTCCCCCTCACATGCCAGAAGAAGTCTCCCGAAGTTTGAGCGTGATCTCAGCCTCTTACGCCTATAAATAAGCCCCCTGAAGCCTACAGAAAGGGTTTCTTTTGGCCATTCAACGTCCATACTCTGCCGGATTCAATTCAACTTCTTCCCATGGTGGTTATACTCGAATTCATTCATTGTATCTGCTGTAATCATTTGTAATCAGCAAAGAACATCAATAAAAGATAAAAACCTTGAAGTGGACGTAGGCCGGAGATAGCCGAACCACTATAAATTGTGTGACATTGTTCATTATTTCTGGATTGCTGATTGTTGCTAGCTTAGATCTGAGATTTGTGTTTGAATACTGCTGATTTGTATTCATACACTAGTGTTTTCACAATACTTGGGGTTTGTGACCATTTTTGGCGCGAACACTTTGGTGCTTTCACTGAGAACAACTAGCACCTGCTACACCAGATTCAAAGTTTAGATTTGAAAGTTTGAAGGATTCGGATTGACTCGACAATGACTCGACAAACAAGACAAAGAGCTGAGAGAAGCCAACGGGGAGGAAGTCAAGAGGAATCCTCTGGTGCTGGAGAAGGACAAGCTTTGATTTACATCACCAGAGATGAAATGGAAGCTATAGCAAATTCATTGCAAGAGAGGATGATGAAGACTCAGCAAGAGATGCTGCAGAATTTCTTTGAGCAGATGAGAGCAGCAAATATGCAGAACCTTGGACCAACTACGACAACTCCAAATGCTGAACAGGGAGTTGGGATTGCAGAAACTAACAGAGATCAAGCTCAAGGTCAGAATGCGGGACCATAAGGCGATCAACAAGGACTTGGGGGCAGACCCTCTGGGTCCGATGCTGGAAGACCGATGGTGGGGCCTCAACAGGCTAGAGCCAATGCTAATGACAATGAGCCACCCGAAGAGTACGTACCGGAGTTCCTTTCAAGACTCGGGGGGAAGGATAGAAACTTGACAGGGGGCCAACCCTTGGATAGAGACGAAAGAATGGTTGGTCTAGTGCGACGAATCATGAGAGGAGGATTGTCTAGCGGAGGGTTGGAAGAAGTCAGTCGAAGCCCGTTCACTCCGAATATCAAGAATGCAAGGAACCCTCCAAAGTTCAAACTTCCTATGCTGGATCCTTATGACGGGAAGTTAGACCAAACGATGCATATTACTCGGTACATCAGGCACATGGAAGTGTTGGGGGCATCCGAGGAAGTGATGGCTCGATGCTTCCCTCTATACTTGTCAGATTTGGCTGCACTTTGGTTCAGGCAATTAGAAACTGGATAGATCAGAACATGGGGCAAGCTTGTAGATTACTTCATGAGATAGTTTAGGGTCCACGTGACGCGACCCAAGAGTGTGATGACTCTGACATCGATAAAACAAAGGACCGGAGAGTCCATAAAAGATTTTCTGCTACGATTTAATGCAACGGTGGCTTCTGTACAATGCCCAGATCCATTGATGACTTTGATGGCGGCAGTGGCAGGAGTTGGAGAAGGCACCGAATTCAAAGATTCTTTAACGAGAGACCCACCGCGGGATCTTGGAGAGTTTTACCATGAAGGTGAAAGATTCATTCGATTAGAAGAATCACGAGCCGAGAGGCAAGAAATAAACGCTGTACAAGGCGAAGGAACCGCCAGGGAACAGCCCAGGGCGGACAAAGGAAAGAGAAAGCAGGATGATGCACATGATGGTCCTGATAAACGGAAGAAATTCCAAGAGCCCAGATTCAGGCAATACATAGATTTGGCAGCAAGCCTGGAACGAATTTACACTGAAACTCGGGGGCAACTCCCCTATCGAAAACCACCCAGGAGAGATCCCACAGAGCGAGAGCATAGAACTGGAAAATATTGCCTATTCCATGAACTGGACGGGCACACAACCGACGAATGCCGCCACCTAAAGGATGAGGTGGAACACCATGCCAGGAGTGGTAGATTGCCACAGTATGTCAGAGAACGGGCAGCGGCGGTAAGGCCTGAACAACTACCGCCTCCACCTAATAGAAACGATCCTGGATCGGGATCACGACTCGTCATCAACTGATTAAGATGGCAAGGGACAAGTTCAGGATTTGAACTACGGTCAAATAATTTCATTAGATTTGTTTCCAGAATAAACGGCTACTCCACTTACTCATGTACGGGAACCAGAGAGATCCCTAGGCATGCTCTGAGATGGAGATAGACCGATCTGCCCGGAGAGGCAATGTTTAGTTTTTCCTGATGTTTGAAATTGAACATCTAGGACTTGAATTTAATAAATAAACTTGAATTTCTTGAAATAAACCTTTGACCGGGGAGTTAAAGGATGAGTATTAAATACCAATATAAAAATGATCGCTTTATGACCCTACCCGGAGAGACAGGGTTCGGAGTGCAAGAAGTGGGTTGCTTCGCCGGAGAGCGATAGGATCGACTCACTTAACGTTGTTTCCCCTTCACTGGAGAGTGACAGGATGGGATCCAGCAGAAGCCCAGAGAGGCTACGATCGGTCCAGAACGACCAAGACATCGCTTTACGCCCTAACTGGGGCCAGAGTGCAAGGGGTAGAAAGCAACGCCGGAGTGCAATAGGATCTTTCTATTCAATCGCCAAGTCTGGGATGGGCTTAGCACGGGTCCGGAGTAACCATTGATTGTCCCGAGAGACTACGGAGTTTCATTCTTAACTTCCATGGGAAGAAGTGGATAATGATTTGGCTTCGAACAGCCATGAACTCGATTGAAAATACCATAAGATTTGAATAAAACATTAACTCACTACATTCGATTTGAGACTGATTAAAACACACCTTTTACCAAAAGGCATGTTTTGGGGGGCAAAGTGTTATCCCACTTATTGGCAAAATTGAGATATCCAAAATTCGATTGAAAATCGATGATCACTAGTCATAAATATCGATTATGCATTGCAGGTTCATTATGGATATCGATGAATTTTGTCTGAGTCCGGATCGAGCCGTAATTGACAAGACATGGCAGGCAGAGGCATGAAAGCCAACGTTCTAATTTTCAGGTTAATCGGAGTTCATATGAACGAAATATGATCGATACAAGATAGGGAAAATATGATGTTCGTATCCATCAGAGAGTCGAGGTGATGGTCTATTCGAATCCATCAGATTTGTATCGATCAGAATGACGTCACCTCGCTCTATTCGAATCCATCAGATTCGTATCCATCAGGACGACACCGCCTCAATTTGTTCGAATCCACCAGGAGCTAGCGATTCCGAAACAATCGTCTTCAAATCGATCGTCTTCGAATCGATCCCGAACTGTGTTATTTGTGTCCATCGAGTTCGTATCGACTAGAGAACCCCTGATCGTGTCCATCACATGCCGCGTTCGTTTAAATTACCGGTGCAGATGGAGTTGCATGTAATGGATGAGAAATGGTCTTCATCAGCGTGAAATAACGATGCAAACAAGACACACGGATAACTCGGTCAATACGCCGCAAGAATTGGATCGATCCAGGGAACTTGCACCACGTCATCTCCTGCGCATGTGCCTTGATCGAGTCGAACAGATGGATACGAAAGCGTGGATTCGAAAGCAGCAGGCTACGAAAAACATGACCTTGAATCGATCATATCTCACAAACCACTGATCCAAATACAACAAAATTTTCACAGTAGTGTGCATACAAGGTAAATGACAATCCTGCCAAGTTTCAGCTCAATTGGATCATTTCTTGATGGATACAAAATTGCTTCGTATCGATCGCGGATCGAGTCGAAACTTTATGGGGTCGGTCGCATGGGCCCCCTCACGTGCCAGAAGAAGTCCCCTGAAGTTTGAGCGCGATCTCAGCCACCTACGCCTATAAATAAGCCCCCTGAAGCCTACAGAAAGGGGATCTTTTGGCCATTCAACATCCATACTCTGCCGGATTCAATTCTACTTCTTCCCATGGTGGTTATACTCGAATTCATTCATTGTATCTGTTGTAATCATTTGTAATCAGCAAAGAACATCAATAAAAGATAAAAACCTTGAAGTGGACGTAGGCCGGAGATAGCCGAACCGCTATAAATTGTGTGACACTGTTCATTATTTCTGGATTGCTGATTGTTGCTAGCTTAGATCTGAGATTTGTGTTTGAATACTGCTGATTTGTATTCATACACTAGTGTTTTCACAATACTTGCGGTTTGTGACCATTTTTGGCGTGAACAGCTACTGATAAAAAAGGAGTGAAATGCTTCAATTGTAATCAGATTGGACATTATTAAACCTGTGCAAAGAACCGACCAGGGATGGAAAGGGCAAAGTGTTTGCATCGAAACCAACTACCTCAAGTCAAATGGTAAAGGAGAGAGGAAAAGCTGTGTTGGGAGGTACGCTTTTGATTCATGGTGTGTTAGTTAGAGTTCTACTTGATACTGGTGCATCACATTCTTTTATATCTCATTATTGGTAGATAATAGGGCTGTTAATTTTGTACGAGTGTCTGATGTCCGTTCATGTCTGTAACCGAAATACGTCCGTCTGAGTCCGTTCGATTTTCATTTAGGACACGAGCTAGGATAACAAAATTTGTATGAGCAAAAATATTGTCTGGTCCGAGTTCATTCGAATTCGTCCAAATTTCTTATAATTTAGTATATCTGATGGAAATTCTATTAAACAACATAAAATTTGATGTAAATAGCAATTTTCGTCCGTGTCCATTCGAGTCCGTGTCCGAAAAATTTATGTACGAGTCCGTTCGATTTCATTTAGGGCATGAGCTAGGACAACAAAATTTGTACGAACATAAGTCTCATCTGGTCCATGTCCGGTCCGATTTTATTTAGGACATAAACTGAACACATCTCCGTTCGGTCCGGTCCGATCGATTTACACACCTAGTAGATAAGTTTGACCTAGAACTTTCATACCTAGTTACATCCTTAAGGCTTGGGAAGCCGATAGTAGGGTACGCGACGCTTGGGATGAGAAGTGACCAGTTGGAGTTTGAATTGTTAGGTCATATATTTGCTTGCAGTTTGTATGTATTTGATTTTGTTGGGTTTGAAATTATTCTGGATATGGATTGGTTAAGAAGTACAATGCTAGGATATTTTGCCATGATAGGAAAATATCACTTAGACACCTTAGTTATAGTGATGGGATTCTATACTCCGTAGGAAACCCTAGTTTTGAGGTTAATGCTTTGTTGCATGTTATGGATGAAGAAGACGAGTTGAATCGAGTTTTCATTGTTAGAGAATTCGTAGATGTCTTTGAGCCCATGATAGGACTACCGGCGAAACGAGCCATTGAGTTTTGGATGGATTTAGTACCAGGGGTTGAACCTATGAGTAGATCGCCAAGTAGAATGACACCTATCGAGATAAAGGAGCTAAAGGTGCAATTGGTGGATTTAGAAGGTAAGAATTTTATCAGACTAAGCAGTTCAACTTGGGGAGCAGTCGTGGTATTTGTTAAGAAACCGGATGGATCGTTGAGGTAGTGTGTCGATTATAATAAGCTGAATGAGAAGACGATAAAGAACCGATATTTGCTACTTAGGTTTGATGATTTATTCGACCAGTTGAGTGGAGAAAAAGTATTTTCTCAGTTGGATTTGGAAATAGGGTTCCATTAACTTAGAGTAATAAAGGATAGTATTCCTTTGACGGCGTTTAGGAGCAGATATGGCTCATACGAATGGTTAGTAATGCTGCTTGGTCTAACTAATGCGCCGGCATTATTTATGGACTTGATGTACAGAATCTTCTAGGAGCATCTAGACAGATTTTTATTAGTATTCTTAGATGACATATTGATATATTCCAAGGATGAAAGAGATCATGAATTTCATCTTAGGATAGTGCTTGAGACAATGAGACAGCATCAGTTGAAGGCAAAGTTTTCGAAGTGTCACTTTTGGAAGAAGGAAGTGAAGTTTCTTGGTCATGTAGTCTTAGAGAAAGGATTGTCAGTAGATCCGGCTAAGATCGAGGCAATGAATAACTGGAAAAGACCCGAGACAATGACTAAGATAAAGAGTTTTTTTGGGTTAGCCGACTACTACTGGAGATTCATTAAGGATTTCTCGTCGATAGCCGCACCGATGACTAAGCTAACTCGGAAAGATGTGAAGTTTGTTTTGACGGATAAGTGTGAGGAGGCATTCCAGAAACTAAAATATTTATTGACTAACGCACCCATGTTAGTTATTCCAGAGGGGAATCATGACTTAGTGGTATACACGGACGCATGTGGAACATGATTATGAGCTGTGTCAATGCAGAGAGGTAAAGCGATTGCCTATGCTTCTCGATAGCTCAGACCACATGAAGTTAGATATCCAACTCATGATTTGGAATTAGCAGTGGTAATTTTCGCATTGAAGGTGTGGAGACATTACCTTTTGGGAGAAATATTCGAGTTGTTTACGGATCGTAATTCACTAAAATATTTATTCTCTTAGAAGGAGTTGAATATGAGACAACAGAGATGGTTAGAGTTCATAGCCGCATACGACTTTGACATTAAGTACACATCAAGAAAAGGAAATAAGTTTGCAGATGCACTTAGCAGAAAACATCAAAATGCATTATTGGAAATGATAGCTGAGTTGAAAGATTTAGAAGCATTGACTACATGCGGAGTACAATGGAGATCTGAGGCTAGTTCTAGTCGAGAAACCGCCATGTTATCATGTTTAGGGGTTCGACCAATGACGATCGAAAGGATTGCATTTAAGTAGAGAGATAACCCAGTGTTAGTTGAGAAGATTAGAAGGCTATAGGCTGGAATCGAGATTGATGATTTGAAGGATTTTAATCTTGACCAGAGAGGGTGGTTTAGAAAGAAGGGACGTTATGAGTCCCGAATGTTAAAAACCTAATGAAGGAGGTCCTTAGAGAATGTCATCGATCAAAATTTATGATTCATCCGGAAGGAACTAAGATGTATGAGGATATGAAAAGGAGTTTCTTCTGAGAAGGTATGAAGAGAGATGTAGGCTTATGGGTGAGGCAGTGTTTGAACTGTCAACAGGGAAAAGCCAAACATGGAAATCGAGTGGGTTACTTCAGCCTTTGAATGTTCCAGTCTGGAAATGGGATTCTATTTCAATGGATTTCATATATGGGTTGCCAAGGTCGAATAGAGGAAATGAGAGTATCTGGGTAATAGTGGACAGGTTGACTAAGAGTGCACACTTTTTACCCGTTAAGTCGACCAGGACAACATCGGATTTAGCTAAGTTATGCATGTAGTATATAGTTAGACCGCATGGAATTCCTAGTAGTATATTAAGTGATAGAGATTCCTTATTCAATAGTGAGTTCTGGAAGAGTCTACAGGATACCTTTGGTACCAAGCTCAATATGAGTACCACTTAGCATCCGCAAGAAGATGGGAAAACAGAGAGAGTTAACAAAGTCTTAGAGGATTTGTTAAGAGCTTGTGTGGTAGATTTCGGAGGATCATGGGAAGACCATCTTCACTTAGTCAATTTTTCATATAAAAACAGTTATCAGACTAGTATAGGGATGGCAACACTTGAAGCTTTATATGGAAGACCATGCAAATCTCCCATTTATTAGTTAGAGACCGGGGATAGATTAATTCTTGGTGCAGATTTGGTTAAAGAAGCTGTGGAAAAGATTAAGTTAATTCGGGCTAGAATAAAGGAAGCTCAGTATAGACAGAAGAGTTATGCTGATAAGAGACGGAAAGACTTAGAATTCTCAGCTGGAAATCACGTTTTCATCATAGTATCACCAATGAAAGGAGTGATCAGATTTGGAAAATCAGGAAAGTTGGAACCAAGATTTGTTGGACCATTTCCTATTATAGAAGGAAAAATCCCATATAGAGTAGAGTTACCGAATAGTTTGGCAGGAGTCCACAATGTTTTCCATATTTCTCATCTAAAGAAGTGTATTCGAGATCCAAAAACTACTATTACACTGACTATGTTAAAGGATCAAGTAGTGGAACCAGATATGAATATAGTTAGTAAACCAATTCATATAGTTGCGGGGGATGAGAAGAGACTAAAGAACAAGACAGTTAGATTAGTCAAAGTCTAGTGGAGTGACGATGAGAGAGACTGTACTTGGGAAACTGAGAGCAGGATCAGCGACACTTATCTCGACATGTTTAATGGTATGTTTTACCTTTATGTGTGATTGTTGTGGGTACCTTATCGTAATTTCGAGGACGAAATTCTTTAAGGAGGGGAGTCTGTAACAGCCCTAATTTTAGTTAACATTATTTAGACATTTAATTAGATAGATTAAATAAAATAATGTAGAGGGTTAAATGGTTGAGATTTGATAATTAAGTAAGAGCCATATTTAAGATAAGTATAAAAGGGAAAAATTAGAAGGGCAAAATAGGAAGAGCCTTATTTTATATCCTAAAACCCTCTCTTTCTCCACTTCATTCATTCATTTGCATCTTCAAACTAAATAAAAACCTAAGGGGTGTGGCTGGCTATTAAAGAAAAGGGAAATCAAAGATTAAAGCTAGGAGATTTAAGGTCAAGAGCTTAGGAAATCAACTTTGATACAAATCTCAACATTCTTAATCAAACCAAGGTGAATAATTAGTTTACATCTCGCTTTTGATAATGATTTCGGTTTCAAGTTAGATCCAAATTGTTTTTTCAAGTATTATTCCATGTTTAGATATATTAAATGGATATATATGATTATTGATGATTTATATGGTTTAATATAGATTTTATGATATATTTGGATTAGAAAACTTATCAAATGACATCCAAATGAGTTGCATTTTTGATATAGGGTCAAAAACATTATTTTAGAAGTTGTTTTCAAGTTTCATAATTTTCTAAGTGATTGTGGATTTAATATAAATTTTCTATGAGAGAAAACCGTTGATTTTGGTTTTAAATTATTTAAGGAAATTAATTAATGTTTTTGGGTCTAAAATTTATATATGTTAGAAAACATATTTAAATCAAATTATTGTGAATTTTGAGGATTTTTCCTAAGTGTTTTACTAAAGTAAATAAAAAAATTAAGCTAGTGGGGCTTAATTGGTATTTAAGATTTTAGGCTATTTTGTTAAGTATAAAATGTTTCAAATATTTTTAATTAATGTGGCTACTGTTTTTCAGAAGAGCATATGATAAAGATTTCATAGCCAATGAAATTTTGACAAATATTGATGTTTAGGTGAAAAGGAATTACTTTAAAAAGCATAATATTAGATTTGTTTCGAATTACAACTTCGCCACTTCCATTGCTTGCTTCCGTCTCCATGCCCATTGACCCTTATGCACCCATTCGAAACCAATGCACATGGTATCAAGCAATTGGTATGTAGTGTATTGGAGAAAGGCAGAAGGAAAGGACGATGTTGAAAGCATACTTTCAAAAGGGTTGAAGCCGCTTTTATTAGCTTTCGAATCCATTAACTTGCCTTTGTTTTTAAAAAGAAGCTTTCGAATGGGTTGTCGCTTTTGAACCCCTTCGATACCCTAGCTACCACATTTATACCTTTCGCATTAGTTAGAAGCTGCTTTTCTTTATAACTTTAAAATAATGTATTTGAAAGGAAGGCTTTCGTCTTCTTAATATTGAAGCCACCTTCCCAATGTTTTCGAAAGGGGTGTCTTAGCCGCTTATACAAATTGTTTCCAAGGCAATGGTTTCGATAGGGTAGTTTCGGAGTGCTCTCTTCCCCAATTCTTTTACTTGAGATAAATGCTTTTGAAAGTGATGCTTTTGCTTCTGTTCTCTTTGACCATATAGTTTATTAAATGTTGAACCCAATTATTTCAAAAGAAATACTTTTAAATGGTTTCAAAGCTATGTTTCCACAAATTGTTACTTGAACCCAATGATTTTGAAAGGTGTGTTTTATGTGTTTTGAAAGGTATGTTTTAAGTGTTTCTAAAGGTATGTTTTAAATGTTTTGAAAGGTATGTTTTAAGTGTTTCGAAAGGAATGTTTCCAAGTATTTTGGAAGATATGTTTAATGGTTTCGAAAGAGGATGTCTAAGGTTTTAAGCAATGATTTCGAAAGAGATGCTTTCAATGATTTCGAAAGGAATGCTTTCTATGATTTCAAAAGGGATTGTTTTAGGTTTTAAACAATGGTTTCGAAGCTGTTGTTTTGCCTTTATAGCCTAAAGTTATCGGTTAAAAATGGGCTTTAACTTGTTTTAAAGGGATAGATAATCCCATTGATTTAAATTTCATCAACATTGTTTTGGGTAAAGCATATACCATGGCATAGATATTATTATTGAATGTGCGAGTATATGATTTTTGTTTGATGATAATAAACATATATATATATATATATATATATTCATTTAAATGTATTAGTTAATGTACTATTTTATTAAATTAAATAAATATTTGCTGAATAAAATAAATAAAATTTGAATTCAAATGAATATTTTATTCAAACAAATATTTATTACAATTTTTAATAGTACAAATTTGAGCTCTCACTATATATATACAATTTTTGATTACAATACAATTTCGATTACATCGCGATTTCTAATTTACATTTGCTCCTCACTACATATCGCGTATTCACTCGTATTTATTCTCAACTCTGGTCCAGATTGAATCCAGCATCTGAGCTATCTGAAAACAAAACACCGACGCAGCAAAATTGAAAAAGAAATATTTTTGCAGTGTAAATAAAATGTTTATTTTGAAAATATTATTTGCCTCAGTTATTTGGGTTGTTCGTCATCATTTAAATTTGAATTCAACCTACACGAACAGCTTGTGACATGCACAGTGTATCATTGTACATGCCACAAGGCCGTGCACACCGATATACACTTGACAAAACTGCAGGGACATGTGAGCACAATGTTAAACCCAATCAAAAGCCAGGTTCAACTCAAGTGCAATACAAATAAAGTCATGACACGAGCACAAGGTCAAACCTGAGCTATAAGCTGGATTCAACACAGGTGCAATCCAAATGTACAAGTTTAATAAAACAGTCAAACATTTCGACCAGTCCAAAATCAAAAATGAACAGTACAAAAAGTGGTGAACAGCAATAAAGGAGGCAAAAAAATAAATAGTACACATGACTCAAACCAGAACCAAGGGCAATGAACCAACTCAATCAATCAAGCTTCAAAAACTACAATAACAAGTAAGCAGTAACATGCTACAGCAATGAGCAGTTGAGAGAGACCATGTCAACCAAAACATCAACTCAATTCACAACCAAAGGTAAGTCCAGACACTACAAGTTTACACTGACTCGAAGCAATGAAATCAGGCCAAAGGATCAAGTGCAGTCACAACTGTACAAAACCAAGTGCAAGTCCAATATCTAAATAAAGACTGCATGATGATATCCAACAGTGAAACAAATGTATATGAACCACAAACCAAAGCTTCACAAATATCATGAACCAGACTCAAGTGGATATACAAATGGAGCATATACATGAACCAGATCAAAACAAAAATAAAAGCCAAACCGAATACAAGTGCAGATGGCACAGTCGAGTTCCAATGCAAGCATAATGAATACAAATTCTATCAACAAGCACCAAGCAGACTCAAATATCAAATGTACAAGATGATCTGCCTTGAAGTACATGACTTAAATGCACCAGACCAAACTAATGATCAAACAAAATTCAGTGAATATGCTACAGAGATAAATCCAGGCATCAAGCAATATGCATATGGTCAAGCACAAGACTTGATAGTGGAGTTGAAACAGTGTCATCCAGAATAATGAACCAACAGACACACATTACAACACACATATACACACATACATATGTATGTATGTACATATATGGTAATGAACAAGTTTAATACATGAGACAGCAAGCACATGAATGCACATTACAGACTTAATGAAACAACACTACAAACAAGTCACTTGTTCCAAACAACTAATAACACACACACAACTTCATGCATACAACCAAATACAAGTCGATGAAGCAGACTATCAACCAGACTATATGTAATCAAGAGCAAACACTACATGAACTGGCTCGAAGACCAGTGAACAGCAAGTGGAACAAAGTCACATGAGCAACATGATCTGGGTTGAATCAGTAAACAACATGTATACATGTGCAGTAACAAAATCAAGTGATTCGAGCTCAATAAATTATCAGAAGCTCAAAGACATAATGGTACAGAGCAGTACAATTTCAAATGCAACAAAAAATTGATACAAATAAAGTCAAGTAGCAGTTTCGAACAAAGACGGAGGGGATTTCAAACTAGAAGTGACAGTGGCGAAGTCACAGAGGCCAAAATCAAAACTGTGATACAGTTCGAACAAAATTATCATGAAACAGCAGTTACAGAAAAAATGTAACAAATTCGAATGATGATAGAAGAAGCCGTGGGTCAAAAATCCAAGCAGTAATTTATCACAAATGAAAACAAGTTCAAAAGCAAATCAAAACCGTGGTGGCCAAGGAAGTCAAGCAAGTTCAAAATCGAAGCCGTGGGAAACAAGCAATGAAATTACATGAATTGAAGAAGTCAGAGAAATCACCATCATTCAAGAATAATCAAACGGCCGAGCAAAATATCAGATGAACGAAATTATAGGGAATCAAACCCCATATAAACCCTAATATATCATCGGCAATAATCATTCGAGTTTAAGCAACAACAGAGATAAATAAATCATTCAACTCGAATCAAAGTCGAGAATAATCAATTATCAGTAAAAGAAAATCATGTACCAAATTACAACATCAATCTCGACTTAGATTGAAGCAGCCGCAAGCACTGACCAGCAAAGGGATAAATTGACAAGCCAAATCAGAAAGTATTCGAAGCATCAAAAATCAATTCAACTAGGCGGCAACCTTATCACAGAACCCTAATTTCAGATCTAAGAGGAGACGAGGCATCCATTATTTTCAACAAGGATACGAGCCAATAGTAAGGAAAAGAAGAGGAATACCGGCCGAAATATAAAAATCAAAAGGAGAATTCCTTTTTATTTTGGGCCAGTCTTGTTTACCATTTTGGGCTGTTATTTTTAAATTAGGGTTTTGTTATTTTAATTTGTTTTTAAATTTGTATTTTCTCTTTTAAACTTTTGTAATTTCTAGTCGTGTGACTAGAGGACGAACTACGGTGGTGTAGTTCGAGAATTCGCAACTCAGTGGCTGAGTTGTGGCAGGGTTTTGAGCGTAGAGTTAGGTTAGTCGATAACGGGTGTCGCGAGTTTACGTGTGTAAGCGTCTGACTATTTAATTTCTAGTAGAAACCTTGGGGGCAGAACGTAGGCAGGGTTTTGCCGAAGCTGGGTAAATCTGTGTGTTCTATTTTTTGCTTTTTATATTCTGCTATTATATGTGCTGCTATTATTCTGCTGTGATCTGTGTTGAAATTAGTTTACACTTCCGCATTAAATTTTTATAATTATTAGTATCACCCTATTTACCCCCCTCCCTCTAGGGTGAAATCGATCCTACAAGTGGTATAAGAGCTAGGAACAGAAGTCAATTTTTGTTTTAAAAATCTGATTTTTCAAGAACCAATTTTTATTTAAAATTTTAAAATGGCTTCTTTTAATGCTTTTGCTGAGGGTCAGTCCAATATTATTCCTTCTTTTTTTAATGGAATAGATTTTTTAAATTGGAAATTAAAAATGGAATTTTATTTAAAATCTGTTAATGTTAAATGTTGGGATTTTATTGAAAATGGGTGTGATATAACAGATGAGAAAATTACTTCGATTAATGCTATTGCTATGCATATACTATATTCTCATATTAATCAAGATAGTTTTAACTTTATTTCTCATTGTGAAAGTGCACAGGAAATCTGGAATACTTTTGGTGCAATATTTGGTGCAAAAGTCAACAATGATGAGAAATCCTCAAAAATCGACTCAGTTAAAGAAACTTGTTTAACAGGATTGGTAAAAGTCAGTGGTGATGATGATGATGATGGAGCAGCTGAGCTGACGTTACTAATGAAGAGATTCAGAAAGTGGAACCACAAATACAGAAATCCAGTTCTAAATCAAAAACTGAAAAGCAGAATTGTCAAAGCACTAGACAACCCAGAAGAACGGGAGATCATCTATCACAAGTGCAACAAACCCGGTCACATCAAGCCAAATTGTCCTCGAAATCGACTCGGCCAAGAAAAGAAAGGAGAATTTTTGCAGCCATATGGAATAAAAGTGATGGTGATTATAAAAGCACTAGCAGTGAGAGTGAAAGAGCAGATCTGTGCCTTCGAGGTAATATAACTGATAGCGACGATGACGAGCCAAGCGAGGTATTAAAACTTTCTCACTCAGAACTACTTATATATTTCCACGAAGTAAATGGCTGTTTTGAAAGACTTAGGGAAAAATATGCCAAAATAGAATCACAAAGAGATAGTTTGATAGAATCAAATAAACATCTTAATCAATTGGTTAAAAACTATCAAACTAAGAGCCCTAAGTGTGATAAGTGTTCAACATTCGAAGAACAGATTAAAAAATCAGAAATTAAAATAAAATCACTTGAAAATGAAATTCTGATTTTGAAAGAGAGTGAAGACACTAGAAGAGAAAATTCTATTAAAAAGTGCACTCAATTATTAAATGAAAACGAATCACTCAAAACACAAGTCCAACAACTGTCTACAACTTTAGGAAAATTTTCCAAAAGTGAAAGATCACTAAATATGCTAATAGGAAAACAAACTGCTAATACAGATAGACAAGGACTTGGGTATAATCAATCTGAACTTGTTAATAGCAAAATTAATCAAGTCAAATCCGAGTGTACAATTTGTAGAAAAATTGGACACAATCAAAATATTTGTTGGTATAGACCCAAACACGTGAAAACCGTTCCAATTTGGGTTTCTAAAAGGCACGAATATAGAATCCCTCAAAGTCAAACAAATTTTGGTGCCAAAAGGAACATACATAAATAGTTTCGGGTCTACTCAAACATATTTTTAAAAATCATTTGCCACTAACAACCATGGACCTATAAAACAAATAGGTCACAAAAATCTTTCATCGTGTAAGTGTGGTGGCAGGCTAAGGAACAACAACAATGTTATTTGGATACTGGCTGTTCCAAACACACAACGGGCGACAAATCAAAATTCCTTAGCCTAGAATAAAGGTGGAAGAATCACAATGGGCTACAATGAAAAATTATTGGAAAGGTAAAATAGGTAACGATATATTTATCTTGAACAATTTATTTAAAGTGATAATCTGCACCATAATCTGATTTAATTCAGCCAGTTATAATGAATGTTGATTATGATTTTGACTTATGAAAATTGATGGCCAATTACATTTTTATGCCGAGAATACAATAAGTATTTCTAGAGACTTTGAATTCGTTCATATAGAATTGTTTGGAATGATAATAGTGTTTTATTGATTGATGATAATACATTTGGTTATTTTACTGCTGACTCTATATTCACGGTTTTGTTTATAGGCACGACTTCAATTAAAATTCAAAAGAATTTCATTTAAAAGTTGTAAAAAGGATTTCAAGGAATTGTTGCAACTCCACGGTCTGGTCTATAACATTCAACTAATGATAATCTTGAGTCAAAGAAAAAATTCAGATGTAGATTACACTGGTAATCTAGTTGATAGAAAAATTACTAGTGGAACATGATTTATGTTGAGACATTCAGTAGCTGCATCGTTTTTCAAAGAAAATATCTGCATATTTTTTATTTCAAATAATTTTCAAATAGCAGACATTTTTCTTATAAAACCCCCTTCTAGAAAATCATTTTTGTTGACCTTGTTTCAGATTAGTCATTTTGGAAAATTTGATTTTATAATTATTTTTGAATTTGATTTTAAATGACTACATTAACTAATCTGAGTCCTTACTGATTATCAAAAAGATAAATAGTGATTGAAAAAAGTGATGAGTGTTGATATTAATCATATATTATAACTTGAGATAGTATAATTAGTAAATTTCTTTAGAAATTTAAACAAGAGTTATAAAACTTTTTGTTGGTAAAAATTCCAGGATCATTTTTATTTCTATCATATTTCTATCGACCATCACTCATCAAAATCCAATATAGTATGTCAATATGTGGTATTTTAAACGGGAAATTATTCGTTATTCATTTTATTATATTTTTAAGAAATAAAAGCATCCAAAGTATTCACTCTCATTTAAAAGTCCCCACGGTTATGCATGGGTGAATTACTTGGAATTTTTGATTATGTGCCTCCATGCTCATTTAAAAGTCCTCACGGTTATGCATGTATGGAACGCATATCAAAATTGATTGATTAAATAGACAAGTTGATTCTGATCCCATTTAAAAGTCCTCACGGTTATGCGTGGTTAGAAGATACTTGAATTCATTTTTCTTTTAAAAATTTGGAATACTACTAATCTCATTTAAAAGTCCTAACGGTTATGCATGGTTAGTAGATATTCAAATTCCTGATATAAATATACCACAAATAGACACAACTATATCGTTTTATATGATGACATCATCCCTATCATTCTAAAGTGGAATATGCATCAAAAAGAGTATTTATGATTTTTGTTTGATTTTTTATTGAAATTTAATATTTATACCTGATTGAGTATTAATGTTGTATTAATGTCTATCACTTTATCTCTACTTTTCTAACACTATTACTCTTTTGCTGATAACAAAAGGGGGAGAGAAAAGTTAAGATTTTGTCAACTAAAAGCAAATAAAAGTCAAATATTTTATTTTGTACTTTCTATATGCATCTAGGTTCATTTATTCATTTTTATTTATTTACATGCATATATGAAGGAGGAGCTTGGTGTAGAGAGGGATCATTCAAATAGAGGGAACAAATTGAATAATCAAATACATTTAATAAATTCAAAATCTTAAATATATGTTTGTTATCATCAAAAGGGGGAGATTGTTGAATATGCGAGTATATGATTTTTGTTTGATGATAATAAACATATATATATATATATTCATTTAAATGTATTTGTTAATGTACTATTTTATTAAATTAAATAAATATTTGCTGAATAAAATAAATAACACGGAATTTAAATTCAAACGGATATTTTATTCAAACAAATATTTATTACAATTTTGAATAGTACAAATTTGAACTCTCACTATATGTATACAATTTTTGATTACAATACAATTTCGATTACATCACAATTTCTAATTTACATTTGCTCCTCACTACATATCGCTCATTCACTCATATTTATCTTCAACTCTGGTCCATATTGAATCCAACATCTGAGCTATCTGAAAAGAAAACATTGACGTAGTAAAATTGAAAAAGAAATTTTTGCAGTGTAAAATAAAATGTGTATTTTGAAAAAATTATTTGCCTCAGTTATTTGGGTTGTTCGTCATCATTTAAATTTGAATTCAACATACACGAACAACTTGTGACATGCACAGTGTATCATTGTACATGCCACAAGGCCGTGCACACCGATATACACTTGACAAAACTGCAGCGACCGGTGACCACAAGGTTAAACCCAATCAAAAGCCGGGTTCAACTCAAGTGCGATACAAATAAAGTCACGACACGAGCACAAGGTCACACCCGAGCTATAAGATGGATTCAACACAGGTGCAATCCAAATGTACAAGTTCAATAAAACAGTCAAAACAACTCGACCAATCCAAAATAAAAAATGAACAGTACAAAAGGTGGTGAATAGCAATAAAGGAGGCAAACAAATAAATAGTACACATGACTCAAACCAGAACCAAGGGCGATAAACCAACTCAATCAATCAAGCTTCAAAAACTACAATGACAAGTAAGCAGCAACATGCTACAGCAATGAGAAGTCGAGAGAGACCAAGTCAACCAAAACATAAACTCAATTCACAACCAAAGGTAAGTCCAGACACTGCAAGTTTACACTGACTTGAAGCAATGAAATCAGGCCAGAGGATCAAGTGCAGTCCCAACTGTACAAAACCAAGTGCAAGTCCAATATCTAAATGAAGACTGCATGATGATATCCAACAGTGAAACAAATTTATATGAACCACAAACCAAAGCTTCACAAATATCATAAACCAAACTCAAGTGGATATACAAATGGAGCATATACATGAATCAGATCAAAACAAAAATTAAAGCCAAACCGAATACAAGTGCAGATGGCATAGTCGAGTTCCAATGCAAGCATAATGAATACAAAATCTGTCAACAAGCTCCAAGCAGACTCAACTATCAAATGTACATGATGATCTGCCTCGAAGTACATGACTTAAATGCACCATACCAAACTAATGATCAAACAAAATTTAGTTAATATGCTACAGAAATAAATCCAGGCATCAAGCAATATGCATATGGTCAAGCACAAGACTCGACAGTGGAGTTAAAACAATGTCAACCAGAATAATGAACCAACAGACCCACATTACAACACACATATACACACATACATATGTATGTATGTACATATATGGCAATGAAATAGTTTAATATATGAGACAGCAAGCACATGAATGCACAGTACATACTCAATGAAACAACACTACAAACAAGTCACTTGTTCCAAACAACTAATAACACACACAACTTCATGCATACAACTAAATACAAGTCGATGAAGCAGACCATCAACCAGACTATATGTAATCAAGAGCAGACACTACATGAACTGGCTCGAAGACCAGTGAACAGCAAGTGGAACAAGATCACATGAACAACATGATCTGGGTCGAATCAGTAAACAACATGTATACAGGTGCAGTAACAAAATCAAGTGATTCGAGCTCAAGCAATTATCATAAGCTCAAAGACATAATGGTACAAAGCAGTACAGTTTCAAATGCAACAAACAATTGATACAAAAAAAAGTCAAGTAGTAGTTTCGAACAAAGACAGAGGGGATTTCAAACTAGCAGTGACAGTGCCGAAGTCACAGAGGCCAAAATCAAAACCGTGATATAGTTCGAACAAAATTATCATGAATCAGCAGTTACAAAAGAAAATGTAACAAATTCGAATGATGACAGAAGAAGCCGTGGGTCAAAAATCCAAGGAGTAATTTATCACAAACGAAAACAAGTTCAAAAGCAAATCAAAACCGTGGTGGCCAAGGAAGGCAAGCAAGTTCAAAATCGAAGCTGTGGGAAACAAGCAACGAAATTACACTAATTGAAGAAGTCAAAGAAGTCACCATCATTCAAGAATAATCAAACGGCCAAGCAAAATATCAGACAAACAAAATTATAGGGAATCAAACCCTATATAAACCTTAATACATCATCGGCAATAATCATTTGAGTTTAAGCAACAACAGAGATAAATAAATCATTCAACTCGAATCAATGTCGAGAATAATCAATTATCGGTAAAAGAAAATAACGTACCAAATTACAACATCGATCTCGACTTAGATTGAAGCAGCCGCAAGCACTGACCAGCAGAGGGATAAATTGACAAGCCAAATCAGAAAGTATTCGAAGCATCAAAAATCAATCCAACTAAGCGGCAACCTTATCACGGAACCCTAATTTCAGATCGAAGAGGAGACGAGGCATCCATTATTTTTCAGCAAGGATACGAGCCAATAGTAAAGAAAAGAAGAGGAATATGGGCCGAAATATAAAAATCAAAAGGAGAATTCCTTTTTATTTTGGGCCGGTCTTGTTTACCATTTTGGGCCATTATTTTTAAATTTGTATTTTCTCTTTTAAACTTTTGTAATTTCTAGTCGTGTAATTAGGGGACGAACTACGGTGGTGTATTTCGAGAATTCGCAACTCAGTGGCTGAGTTGTGGCAGGGTTTTGAGTGTAGAGTTAGGTTAGTCGATAGCGGGTGTCGCGAGTTTACATGTGTAAGCGTCTGATTACTTAATTTCTAGTAGAAACCTTGGGGGCAGCACGTAAGTAGGGTTTTGCCGAAGTTAAGTAAATCTATGTGTTCTATTTTCTGCTTTTTATATTCTGCTTTTATCTGTGCTGCTATTATTCTGCTATGATCTGTGTTGAAATTAGTTTATACTTCCGCATTAAATTTTTATAATTATTAGTATCACCCTATTCACCCCCCCCCCCCTCTAGGGTGAAATCGATCCTATAATTATGAGTAAAGCAATGAGCATATTTTCCTTGTTAAAGTATGATTTAAAAGGATTAAATCAATTAGAAAGAAATGCTTTCAAGGAAAATTGAATAGGGTAATTAACCCTTAGTATATGACTCAGATATTGAGGACCAAATGAGACTGGTGTGGGGTCGCCCCTATACTTTAGCTAGTTTCCCCTAGCTAATATAAGTTCAAAATTCCAGCGTGTAGGGCTTTGTCACAAGTAAGAATGAGTTGATGTTACACACAAAAAGGAATACACAAAGTAGAGGTAGGTTATTGGTGGCCCGCAAAACCATTAGGATCAATTGACCCTTGGAGAATTAAGTTACGGACATATCATATGGTATTGTATCTAACAGAAGTTATAATATTTATTATGTCTGGTAGGCCCGAGTCAGTCAGTGGTTAATAGTCAGCCTGATAAAACTATATTGTTCAGACAGATAGCCCATTGATTACCTGATTTATATGCATATATGTTATTGTTATTGTTGTTATAATCAGTTTGATTGCAGGATTTTGATTTGTAAAAGATATGATTTTAAAAGGCTATTAGTGAGGGGAAACCCTTCCGCTAAGCGACATGGTCTCACTTAATATCAGTAAACCGAGATGGGATGGAATTATTCACACCAGGCTTTATGTCTGACTCATAGTTTATGTTTTCCCCTTAAACTCTCGGGTGCTTAAAATTAAATTTGAGTAGATTGAGAGTTAAGGACTTTCCAGGTTTAGTAGGTTGGAGAATAAGCTTCCAAAGACATGCAGGAGCAAAGCTAGCTATATAGGAGTTATTTAGTAGTATTTCCGCTGTGATGTATTTATGACCGATATGTCTATCTATTTAGTACTCCGATCATTCAAAAGGGCATCTTCATATGTCGCTATTGGCATATTTTGTAATAATTATATTATATCAAACCTGGGAATCGTTTTGGGATTATGTAATTGAATATGAAATATTGATTTGAAATGTAAATAGAAAAGCTTTTTTTTGCTGTGTTGATTTTATTTCATATTTATGTGCTTCTGATATTATGGATACCATTAATATTACCGTATTCTGTCACCGGAAGTTAATGCTATAGATGACTGCAGCATCTGTAGTGCTTAGCTTCGGTCCTAAAAGTAGGGAATGTTATAATATACCTAGCTTCAGCCTAATACCTACTGCTGCCCCCAAAGTTATTACTAGAGTTAAATATTTAGACGTTTACAACTGGTAAACTCACAGATACTGTTAACAAATATTTTAACCCTATACCTAATATTTTTGCCTGAACTTAGTGGCTTGAGATCAAATTCCCTAAACTACAAACACGTAGCTCATAAGAAAAAATTTAAAGTTAAAAAAATAAGATAGACTAAACAAGACAAACAAAAACAATATAATATTTGAAATTAAAATCTCCCTTTGTGTCAAGCACATGTCCCCCTTACTTTAGCTATGTAATAACCTGGAATATCGAACACTTCGTATTTAAATATATGAATTATCTAAATATTTGGATCTAGGATTTAATGTGATAAAAATGATTTTATAATCTTGTTAACTCCTTATAGTTAATAACTAATAATGGTAAACTTGTTTTTTTAAATGCTTAAAAAGTAAATACTTCGAAGAAATATCGATAATGTGGTCGAAAATCGTTTTATCAAAAAACGACTATTTCTCGATAAAAATTATTCGAAATTTTTGGGGTTCTCTAATTTATTAATGTGTAATTAATTAGCATCTAAATTTTTTTAGTGTTTGTGGATAACTAAATGTGAATAGTGAAAGATTAAAAAAAGGATAAAAAAGAAGATATTTTTGTAAATAGTGTAAAGATATTTATTTTAGGAAATGGGTGTAAATCTGGCATGTGAGAAGAAGCATGCATGGTGACCTTCCATAAAGGGTAAGAGGTAAATGGTTACCTCTTGGACACTTATACATAGGACTCTTCATATGTGCATTAGCTCATTTTTTAATTTTAAATTGTAGAAACAACTTAGTGCTAATCTATTTCTATATCCACTAATTAATCACTAATCAATCCAAATCTCATTCAAACTTCACCAAACTTGGACAAGGGTCCTGGGACATCATGGCAACATGTAACAACCCGTATTTTACATATCAAAGGATCGTAAAATATTTTTGTTTTATTTTTATGAGGTCGTATAATTCTATAATTTTGGAATAGGACTCTTAGGGACATTTTACACACTTATGATTTTTCCCGAGTTTCTATGTTACCATTTTGACCCCGAAAATCTTGTTTGAGCTATAACTTTTGATAGAAGTTGAATTAGGGTCTCAAACCAATTCCATTGCTTCAGAATGATTGTTTCCCATTCCGTAAAGTTGCCATAAAAGAAAAAAGGACATAGAGTTAGAAAGTTATGTCTGTTTTAAGTTTTAAAAGCTGGTGCCAGAATTAGTAGGTATTAGTTATGCCCATTATGAGCCCATTAGTCTAGCTAGAGAATACTATAAATAGAGGAATGAAGAGTCAAATTAAAACTTTTACCTCTCATTCTAAATTAGTTACAAACCTTAATTAGCCCTAGATCCATCCTAATTTCATCTAAAATTACCCAAATTGCTCTCTAAATCAAACTAGATTGTGGATTAGAGATTGGATCCCCAATTAGAAGCTAGGGATCATCAAATTGCTTGATTTGTAGTGCTTTTCTTCATTGTTCAGATTAGATCTACATACAAATTGGTTAAATTTGGTAATTGGTGAGTGGCTTATGCCTTCTCACTATATTACATATGTTTATATGGTAGAATTATAGGACTTAACTTGTTTTAAATTAATTTGGCCATAAGAACCTTTTATAACTTCAATGACATGTTAATCCATGCATATGATATTGATTGATTAGAAATCACCTTGATTTATGTTCATATATTCATGTTATATGTAGATAAACGTTAGAAATTGCCTTGTTTATCTTATTTTGATGGATTGCAAGTCTGATTGGATGAAATTGCTTGCTATTTTATATTCGGATGATATGATTTGATATTCTTTGCTAGTGTTGTGATTGCATAGAAAGTTAGGTCAGAGAATTGAGTAAATCAGAGGCATAGTCGGAATTGGACCAAACTTGGCGAATCGGCTATGGAGCATGGCAGGATGCTATAGGATAACTCGCACTTTGATTGGATGCAAAGTGATAGGTCGGTACCAAGTTAAGGAGATAGGTCGAACCCGAGTTATAGTGGTAGCTCGTGAGTGATGGTCGACTTGATGGCTTGGAAGGCTATGGATAATAGAGGTTATCCATGGCAAGGTTCTGGAGGATTGGCTAAGCGCTTGAGTTTACAATGAGTTATCAAGTTAGGTTGGCAATGAGTTATGCCTATAACTTGGCACCAAGTTAAGGGGAAAGAGGCTATGACTCAGTGGTTGACATGGACGGATAGAGCTTGGCTAGAGGATATGTTCCATAGCATGGTGCATGGAATTTGGCTAAGGGTTGGATGCTAGACTGAGTTATCTCTAGAACTTTGAAGTGGAGCTTTGGATTGGAGGCCGAGTTATCAAAGGTAGATGATTTGGGGTCCAAGGTACTGGAAGGGGAGTACTAGAGACATAGAAGAGGAATTAGCCATTAGTTAGTTCAGTGTATAACTCGGCACCGATATATATCTATAACTCGGCACCGAGTTATCAAGGTGCGTAATTTGGGTTTGGAACTTCTAGGAACTATTGTTGAGGTTCTGCAGATTATACCAGAGGTGTTGACTCGTTCGTATCAGGTTGGATGACGATATAATAGCATGATGATAAGCTATAGTCTTTGGATGTTAGCTTGTGTTGGGAGTAGGTTCCGAAGATGGCGGCTCATAAAGGAGGGAGCCGTATGATCAGGGAATGTGGATGGGTTCCTCGTGAATAATGAAAACTGGATCGAGTAAGAAGGGATTGGTTTCCAAATGGAGCTTACATGTATGTGCTAAAGAATCGTTGATGCTCAAGGAATTTTCAGTTGTACTCGAGTTAAGGGTATTGTAAGTGGGGTCGTCTATATGTTAGTTGAGGGACCTATATACCCTAAAACTATGGCTTTGGGTCTAGTATCCGGCTTTGGGCTTTGAGACACGTATCTAGCTTTGGGCTGCGAGATACAAGAGTACAACAAAGAACCAAAATCGCGAGATTGGGGTTTCAAAAAACCCATTTTTCATTGGTACAAAACAATCGTGAGAGGTGAACAAGAAGAGTGACGGATGGTTGAGAGGCACAAGGGATGTTAGAGGTGGAATAGTCGAAAGATGCAAAAGGAATAGAGCTGGAGAGATGAAATCGGTGGCTGTTCAAACCCTAGCTAGAGGTGTAATGTTATTTTTAACACTTCTTGTGATTTAAAATGAATTTAAATGTTATTTAAATAAATTATTTTTTGAAAATCTTTTTAAAGGTGTTTAATAACATCTTTTAAAGTACTTTAAAAGTGATTTCATGTTTAAATATGTTTTTAATATTATTTATGAAATTTTGAAGTAAAGAGTTTTAAAATATAAAACACTCTCTTTTGATGACTTTTCAAAATGTGTTATTTTTAAGTAATATTTTATATAGATATTTCAAAAGTATTTATAAGTATTTTTAAAGTATATATAAGTTTGGAAAAGTAAGTGAAGTATTTTATAAAAGGATAAGTGGTTTTGGTTATAACATTTAGTTATAATGATTGATTTTTAGAAGGTAATTAAAAGTATATTATCTTGTTAATAAGTATACTTTGTTCTTTAAAAAGAATGTTTTAAATATAATGTTAAGTCTAAATTATTTATGGTTTATAGTAAACAATGTTTAAACAACATTTGTTTTTAACCCTTTTGATTATACTTAGGAATATAATTAGATCTTTAAAACGAAAATTTTAAAGATAATTATAAGTGAAATGGTTTTGGATTTGTTGTGACAATATTTAAGTAACATTTGTCTTAAACCTTTTTAAATGGACTTATGAATGTACTTAGATATTTAAAAAGGAGATTATGAAGATAATGACTAGTATGGATATTTTGGAAAAGGGATATATAAAGTAGAAGTTTAACATATAAAAGAGAAGGTGTTTATAGTAACAATGTTTATGTAACATTTGTTTTTAACCTCTTGATTATATTTTAAAGTAAGATATCTTATTAAAGATTTGTGAATATTTTTATACCATTTGAGTTAAGCATATGAATACATTTTGAGGTATTAAAAAGTGTATAAATGAATTGCGAAATAGTAGATACATGCATATATCTTTTATAAAGGTATTTTAAATATATATACAAGTTGAAAATGGAAGTGAATAAATGCATCATGTATTAATATACTATGAGATCCCCCGAGGAGGACTCATTCGTTTGGATCACCTCTATCTTTTAGAACATATGTATTCGAGATCCCCAATGAGAACTCTTATATATAGTTCGCTTACTTCCAAAGGAAGTAATTATTTTTTAAAAGAAGTTTTAATTAATAAAAGAATTAATTAAATAAAGAGGTGATTGGACGTTGCTTATGTGACTTAATCATGCTTTGTGTAACTTAATCGTGCTTTGTGTGTTAACTTATCTATGGAAAGTATTTACTCATGTACTTAGCACTAATGGCCGATAAAGTAGGCTTATTCTATATGTGAGAGTTAAAATGATGTTCGAGTAGGGCTTAGAAGCAAATAGTGCTCTAACCTACTGGACTTCACTCTTGACCGAGGGATAGTGTAAGTTGAGATGGTCAGAAACATAAGTATATGAGACTTGGTTTCCATATGCTATCATTCTCATTGTTATTAAAATAGACAGAAATTAACTTAGGAAATGTCTATAAGAAACACGGGAATTATATGGTACGGTTATCTTTGATGATGCTACACCCTATGCATAATCTCGTCTTGCTCTTCTACGTCAAATATAAGGAAATTTTTTCGGATAGGAGTGATCTCCACCATTATGCATTGTCTTTTTTATGAAAGAACCGAAATTAAGTTAATTGGAAATCTATTAATTAGTTTTGAAGCATCCAATAAGCGGAAGAGTGTTCTTATATGAGATGACTTGAAATCGTAACCACTTCAAAACTGATATACATGCTCTATGATTTGGAAGAAGTTGTGAAGAGAAATTTTATAGAGTTGCACTGTCTATCCTAAGGTTAAGTCCAAATGAGAGGTTAGCATTAACATTTCGAATGATGCTATCATGTAGTATTTCTATGTTGTGGGTGATCCCAAGAGAGAGGATATCGGTAGCATTCATCCGAGGACTTATGATGGAATCCATGGAGGCATTCGTAAACTATTCGAGATGATTGAATCTTCATAGAGAGTCAAGATCAATTCGAGATGATAGAATCCAGAAAGAGATTCAAGATCTATTCGAGTGATGAAGACTCATGTGTTTAGGTGCTGAACGTGACTTCACTATCAAAAATGACAGGAACCAGAGTAGGATGCATAGCCAAAGGATATACCAGCTCTATTGTAGAGATGCATTCGAATTGTTAGCGAGTGCAATGATACTTGATGTCACGTGTTAGGGCGTGGACTAACTATGTTTATTATATGGTATATTTTATCTAGAGGTATACGCTGCTTGAGAAGGATTTCTCCAACCCTTGTTTGGAGGCCCATTCTCGACATATCGAGGACACCTTTAATGAAAAATTCATTAGTGAATGAACCTTAGCAGTTTCGATTATATACCAAATATCGTTGTGATGTGATCAATGCAAGCATCACGGCTATTTTTTTATTTATATTCTACATGCTAGGCATTATTTATTATATCACAATATGTACTTATCAGATAGTTTGGATCTTTTATGGGGAAAACCATTCCAGTGATTCGGTTGGTCTCAAAAGACACTGTTATATAATGCACATATTCCTCGAGTTTCTCATGTTCGACTTTTCTTTGACTCATGGTTTTATTTTTTCCTTAATTCCTTAAGTGCTCTTTCGAGCAGTTTGAGAAAGGCAGGTTTTAATTGGATATTCTTTGGAGCTTAAGGAGATGAGCTAGATGTTTTACCTACCATTGAACTTTTATTTCTGGTGCACTACTAGTATGTATATATCAGTAGTTATGAGGAGATGCAGTTATAACTGTCCAAGCTAATGATTGTACTTAGAATTGTAACTCTAAACTGCTTGTACCTTTAGCACTTTTGTCTTTTTGATAATATATGTTATCATTCCATTATGAGATTCTAATATTATGTTCTTTCTTTCTTGTTCTATTTCCTTTCCTTTTTATTTTACCCTAACAATATGTCTTTCCGGCACTTAAGTGCTCAAAACATGAATATAGTGGTTTTATTGATGTCAACATTTGGGGCTCGGAAAGGTGGTTTGTTATAGTTTGTACCAGAGCATGGTTAAATGAGAACCCTGGCTTTAGTTGGGTATAACTCATTAGAGATAGGGCAACTGAAGCCTTAGAAAGAGTTGAGTAAATTATACCAATGAGAACATATTTGTATTTGTTATAAATCCATGCCTAAATGACATTTCAATTATGAAAATTAAAAGATCTTATATAAGGTAACTAGTATAAGTATGGATTATAAAAATGAAGTTTAATTACTGTAGGGATTAATGATGTTCATTTATTATCTCTCATTGATTAGCTTAGTCTTGTTCAGCCAGTTTTCGAGCATTGTTATCAATTTTTGATTGATTAGTCATGTCGAGCAGTTTAGCTTTTTACTACGTGGGTTGGGTAGATAGTAATTGTGGGTGCATTAAAACGAACACCTTGTAAATTGAGTTTCACAATTTGATGATAAGGCGTTCGGTGAGAATTTTAGGTTAACTGTTAACTTTGATGAAAGAAGTGTAGTATAAGATTTTGAAAGAAAGTGACTTTATATAAGTATGGTTTATAAAGTACGGTTTATAATTGAGGAGGATGTAAACCGATATTTTGAGAATTTAAATCCTTGTATCTTTGAAAATGGTTTTCAAGATTTTGGAAAATAGTAGTAGTATTATTTGAAAGTATTTGTGAATACTAATATTTTAAAAAGAGTTTAAGTTTTGAATGTACTGAACTCACTTCTGTCGCTTGAAAATAATTCAAGTAATGACTATAGCATCATCAGCGTTCACTTTCGGGTTTCAAAGTAGTGGATGTTACAATAATAGTTGCTACAAAGTAGTTTTGGTAAAATAGATTTTGATCAAGTCCTGAATGTGTGATTCGATATAGGTATTTGTATATATTATTATTTCAAAAGGATTTGGAATAATACCCAGACGTTTATTTCTAAAGTTTTCTTTAAAGAATTTCGATATTGAAATATAAAGATGAGTTTTTGTAACTACTGAATTGAGAAGGTAGTAAAGTTGAAACAACTTTTAAACTATTGAACAATTATGTAAAGTAGGACATTTGATGTTATTAGATCAACTAATAAACATCTTTACCATAGGGTTGTCTATGGAAAGTAGGCTCTAGCCGTAATTTTGGATAGTAGTGTCCCGCTCTTCCTATCTACTTGCCTAACCCGACAGTTAATGAAGTCAAAAGGTTGACTCAATTATAAGAACCGGATTGGTTTTGGGCCTTCATCTGAATTTTAGAAAGTAAAATGAATCTACTGTTTTGTGTATACTCTTAGGATGTATTAAGGTATTATACAAGTATGAACTTAAGTTATGAAATTTTTTTAAAACGAAGTTATGTCTTTATAAAATGTTTATAAACTTGAAGTTATGTTTTTATGAAATGGTTCGTAAATAGTATTGATTGGGATATACTATTAGTGTAAATAAATATGATTTAAAAAGATATTAGTATCGTTAAAGAAACCAATATGATAAAATATGTAAGTTGTATGTAGATCATTTTATTCGCATGACAGTTCATGATTCAAGAACATGAATTCGAGGTGATTTACTTCGGTCCGAACAAGAATTTTTCACTCGATTCTCGACGATGAACACTTGAAATGGATTCTTGATATGATCCCATAGTCTTCTATCATAATATATGATTATATTAAGAGAAAGGAGGTTTTGAATTGAGGAACCTGATCATAGTCCGCATTAGGGAGATCAAGTGATCAATACTAGTTAGAAAGTGAAATTTACGTGATCGAGCAAGTGACAAGATTTGATATTGTGTACGGATGATTTATGTGCATCGTATGTGCTTAAGTATATATGTATACTATGTTTTTTTGGCACATGGAGTGTTTAGGGATGAATTTTCGATTTGTTCTCAGTAGCATTAATAATAGACAAAGTAATAATCTAGGGCTGTAGAGTGTGCTATGCTTACTAAGTTATTTACCGTCCTTGTGCGATGAGAGAGTTTTTGAACCTAAGCAAACCATGAGCTTTGTTAGCTAGTAATTTTGAATACCATTCAGAAATGATGTGTGCTTGTTTCATTTGTTACTTGGTCGTGTTGGAATTTCGAGGATAAAATGTTTTAAGTGTAGGAGGATATAACGACCCAGAATTTCGAACACTTCGTATTTAAATATCTGAATTATTTAAATATTTGAATCTTGGATTTAATGTGATAAAAGTGATTTTATATCCTTGTTAATCCCCTTGTAATTAATAACTAATGATGTCAATTTATTTTGAAAAAATGTGTACAATAGCAATACTTTGAAGAAATATAGATACTGTGACCGAAAACCATTTTTTCGATAAGCCGCTGCTTTCTCAATAAAAGTTGTTTGAAATTTTTATACTTGTCTAATATATAAATTTGTAATTAATTTGAAACTAAAAATATTTTAATGTTTATGGCAATGTGAATGGTAAAAGATTAACCGTAACACCCCTAATTTTTAATAACATTATCTAGGAGATTTAATTAGATAAATTAAATAGAATAATATAAATATTAGAGTGATGAGGGGATTGAGATTTGAAAATTTAAACTAGAGGCCAAGCTTAATTAAATAAATGGGCTATGAAAGGTTTCATATGTTAAGAAAACAATTAACGCAAAGGCTTAATAGGTAATTGTGCACCATAATCCTATTACCTCAAAATCTCGTTTCCTTTACTTTGCACGTTCATTTTTCAAAACACAAAAACGTAAATCAAAAAAGAAAAGCAAGCCGACCAGTACCTAGGGAAGAAAAGAGGGAAAATCAAATTAAAGCTAAGCAATCAAGCAAGAGGAATTAATCAAAGATCAAATCTCAAGTTCCTTATCCTAATCAAGGGTGAATAATAATCAAAATCTAGTATAGCTTTTACTTGATGACAGGTCTTGATTTAAATCTTCAAAAATCTAGTATATTGTTTGCTGGTGTGCCTACCATCCAGAGGCAAATTCTATCTTCTAATGCTGGGATGCAAATCATGGATCATGATATGACTTACCTCGGTATGCCTCTTTGTACTTCTAGAGTGACTCAATCTAGCTGTCTTTCTCTGTTTCAAAAGATCACTGCTATCTTGGAGAGGTGGGCTACAAAATTTTTGTCACAAGCAGGCAGACTCGTTCTCATTAAATCAGTGTGCTTTTCTATGATGGTCTACTGGGCTAGGGCTTTCATTCTTCCTTCTAGGCTTCTGAAAATGGTCAGATCTGCTATGATTCGATTCTTCTGGTTTGGCTCAATACATGCTAAGAAGGTTTTCCCTTGTTCTTTCACTGTTTTTGAGAAACCTTTAAGCAAGGGTGGTTTAGGCTTGATCAACATTTCTGTTTGGAATAAGGCTGCTTACAGTTATCACTTGAATGCTCTGATGCATAGGAAGGACTCTCTTTGGGTTAAATGGACTCTTCAGCATAATGTTGGTTCCAAAATTTTTTGACAGATGGAAGTTCCTCAGTCTTGCAGTTGGATTTGGAGATGTATCTTGAACTTAAGAAGCACTTTTAGGCCATTAATCCAAATTCAACTTTCTGGTTCAAGTGTTTGTAGTTTCTGGCATGATCCTTGGATAAGCAGAGGCATTATTCTTGACCAAATCTTATCTTCTCAACAGAAATTCCAATCTGGAGTTGCCCTTAATGCCAAAGCTGTTGATTATATTTTTAATGGTGATCTGTTGCTTCCTTATTCCAGCAATCAAACTATTAGGTCCCTTTGGAACCAATTTGCTGGCAACAAGTTTGCCCTTCATAATCATGATTCTGTTCTTTGGAATGGGAAGACTCACTCTATTTCCTGTGTGTATGATTCTCTTCTTGATATTGCCTCCATGCTTGGTTGTAAATGGCACAGGGTTACTTGCAATGACATATCACCAAGTAGTGACAATTTGATGTTATGGAAAGTTGTGAATAATGCTCTGTTATCTAGGGAAAAATTGCTTGCTTACGGTATGGCTGTTCCTTCAACCTGTATTTTGTGCAATACACATGATGAAACTACCATGCATATTTTCTTTGAATGTCCCTTAGTTCTCAATCTTTGGAGTGATATGTTGTGTAATATGGGGATGGTTACTGTTCCTCAAATCACTGCTGCTCAGTGGGCTATGATTGAGTATGCTACTAAGTGGAATGATGAGAGAAGAATTCCTTTTTTCTTCAATTTAAAAAAGCTGATGAGATTAGTGTGGTGTGAAAGGAATAGAAGGATATTTGAAGGTCAGCTGAGGTCTAAAGTTGTGCTATGGACAGTTCTTAAGCATGAAATTTTTAGTGGAATAAGGGCTAGTAGGCATGATTTTCGTGTGCATCAGATTGAGCCTTGGATTCCTTAGCTTCTCTTTTCTTCGCTATTTTTTCCTTGTTTTCTTCTTTTTTTCTGTTTGTATTTTAATTTCCTTTTTTAATAAATCTGGTAGGGGTCCAGTTTTCAACCCCGCTTGCTCTGCAAAAATATATAATAATAATCAAAATCATCTCTATTTTTGCTTTCAATGATCATTTGATTTCAAGTTTAAGTTTAAATCCATTAAGATGATTTTTGATGATGATATGCTTGGATTTCATGATATGTTATGTTCAAACAAGTTTGTTTAGTAAATGTTATATATGGTTTTGAGGCCAAAAATCGTTTATATTGTGTTTCGAATGCCATGAGGAATTTATATGTTATGTAAAACATTATTTTGGAGATGGTTTTAATTTTTATAATTTTCCAAGCTATGGAAAATTTATTATGAATTTTCAAAGAAAAATATGAACAATTGGATTTAGAAATTAATTTCGGCTATATTATAAAGAATTTGGGTCTAAAAGTTATGTATGTTAGATAACATATCAAAAGTGAGTTTCTATGATTTTTGGAGATTTTTACTAAGTAATTTACGGTGGAAAACTAAATTATTCTCAATGGAGGACTTAAATGTTTTATTTGTTTTGCTTAAGGAAGGACATATTTGCTAAATTATTTTATTTAGATCTGAAATTAATGTGGCAGTTTTATTTTGGAAAGAATTTGAAAAGTTTATGGCAACCAATTAAATGTTTACAAATAGGCATGTTAGTTAACAAGCAATTACTTAAAAAGGCATTAAAACAGTTTTTACCCAGAAATTGTGTTTCGCTTCTTTCAGATGCTACCCTTCGACCCTATACTTCCGCCTCAATCTAGTCAAAACCAACCAAGTCGAAACCAAAACACAAGGTATCAATAAGTTGGTACGTAGTGAATTGGAGAAAGACGGATGGTATGGTGTCGAAACCTAGCTTTTGAAGGGGTCAAAGCCTTCGTTTTACTATCCAAAGAAAGGCGCTTGCCTTGTTTTCAAAAGAATGCTTTTGAAAGGATTTACTATAGCTTTCAAAGAAGTCGCCGCCTTTTTTGTTTCGAAAAGATAGCTTTTGAATGAGTTGCCTTGTTTTTAAAATCAATGCTTTCAAAAGGGTAGTTTGAACCCAGTCGAAACCATGCTGCCGACCTTATGCCTTTCGAATGGATTGAAGTCATCGATGTTTTCGAAAGGTAGCTTTTGTTTTATAAATATTATAAGCCACTTCCTAAAGCTTTCGAAAGGGTTTAATGGTTTCAAAGGCAATGGCTTCGAAAGGGGTATCGAAGCTATCCTTCCAAATGTTTTGTTTAAATGATTAATGCTTTCGAAAGGATGGTTCTGAAGCCATCAGTTTTCCACAAACTCATTTATATGAAAGTTAATGGTTTCAAAAGGGGTACTTTCGTTTATATTCACTTTGACTCAAAACATATTTTTAAGAATAAACCCAATGGTTTCGAAATAAGTACTTTCAAATGGTTTCGAAGCTATACTACTAAGAGTTAATAAGTGGTGCTTTAACACTTTCGAAAGGTATGTTTCGATGGTTTCGAAAAGATGTTTTAAAGTGTTTTGAAAGGCATATCTTAGTGTTTTGAAAAGAAGATTTGAATGCTTACGAAGGAGGTTATCCAATGGTTTCCAAAAGTAAATGTTTAAGGTTTCGAAAGCCTTAGTTTTTCAAAATAAAGAACCCAATCTCATTTTTAAAGGAAAACCCATGGCAAAATAAATGAGTTTTGAAATGGCTTTTAAGTATGGAGTTTTTGAAGAAGCTTTCCTTGATAAAATAATAGGTTAAAGGGATTAACTATGTTTTATATAAAAATGATTTTAGGGATATTATACCACTGATGTTGGTATTATTATTTATGACGTTTGCTTCTTCTAATATACATATTCACTATAAAATGGACCCATAACTATATTTTGGGGATAAAGGGCAGGATAACCAGTTAGGTTGACCCAGTAGTGAATATAAATTAATTTAACTCCTTAATGAGTAGAATTGCATCCAGGAGGTCAGGAAGACCAGAATATAGGATGCTTAAATACTGATTAAAGAAGTTGTCAGATAGACAGGTTCATAGTAAACCCATGAAAACTATATTTATATAGAGTTATTGACAGGGGCAAATAGGTTTGTAGTGAAACCATGAAACCATATCCGGATTAAGCTATTGACAGAAGTCAATAGATTCAAAGTCAACCCATAAAAACTATGGTAAGAGGAAAGTTATTGGAGATACCAGTAGGTTAAGGGAGAACCCATGAATAATGAAGTTATTGGCAGGGGCTAATAGGTTCTTAATGATCCCATGAAAACTATGAGATCAGACAGATAGTCCATTAGCTTTAAATAGGTTATTAGTTAGCCCATGAAAACCAATAGGTTAGTAGTGACGCTAGAAACTATAACCGAGACAGATAGTCAAATTAATGGGGATGGGAAATCCAGAATAATTTACTTGTTTTCATATCATCATAATATTTTAAGTTGCTATGTTTTTAACCATCATGGATGTAGGATCAGAGTATATGGTTATTATAAGTTTTTGATAAGGTACTAGTGAGGAGAAAACCCGTTCCGCTAAGCGGCGTGGTCTTACTAGATATCTAAATGGTTCAAGATGGTAGGTTATTATTCATACCAAGCCTTATGTCTGACTCGAAGTTTATGTTTTCACTTTAAACTCTCGGGTGCTAATATAACTTTGAGTAGTTTGAGAGTTGAGGTTTTCAAGTACCTCTTTAGACGAATAAGCTTCCGGAGACGTGCAGGAGGCAAGCTAGCTAGTAGGAGTTCTTTTCTTTTTTGGCTCCAAACTCTTTCTATAAGCCTACAACATCATAACACCTTCTAGTAACTTGGCGCATGAAGATTTGAAGCATATAAGCCCATACACATTTGGGCCCTGAGCAACTTGGAGGGATTTAGGTTTGGCCGTGAGCAACTTGAGGTTGGGGTGGGAATTTTAGGTGTTTGCAAGGTGAAGGTAGGAAGAGGAAGCTTGGTCAAGGCTTATGTTTGTTGTTTGCATGTTGAAGGGTGAGCTAACTTACCATTTGAATGGATATAATGTGTGTATATTTATTTGAACCAAAAGTGGCACAAACATCCAAATGATTATAATAGAGAAAAGAGTGAAGAAACTAAGTAAAAGCAAGAAAAAATATGAAAAAAAAAGATTTATAGTGGTTTGGCTAATCGTTGCATACGTCCATTTAGCTTTGTTGCTGATTTGGTGGCTGCTTATAAGTACAGTTCATATGGTTCGGTACCACTCCATGAGTGATTATAAGGAAATGTGTAATAATTGGAAGGAAGCAAAAATTTCCTCAAGAATGAGCCTCTAGCCTCCTATTTATAGCTATAGGTTACCAAGATTTGCTCCTCTACAATCTCCACCACATTCACCATGTCCCAGCAGCTGTCCAACTTGAAGAAATGTGGCCATATCAGCATTGGCTATGGATCGATATCGATCTATAAGATTGCTTTATGGTTTGATTCTACTGGATTGTGTTGTGGTGACATGTTGTTAGCTTCGTGTGTTGCGCCTTGTCTACACTGCCAGGAGCTTATTTCTTAGTCAAAGTGATGGATCAGTGGTGGAATGTAGTTACTGATTTCAGGTGCTTAGGGGGATGATGGTAAATTGCATACGAACGGTTCTTTGAAGCTTGGAATAGCATGCTTACATCAACATATTGGGAATATAGAGAAAGTGGAACATTTTGGATGAAGTGTTATTAATCGGTACCGATCCATAGTAATGGATTAGTATTAATCCATCACTTTGATGGTTCTTGATGTTGAATGTTCATGATTCCTTAGGTTTCATCTTGTGACCTTGGTTGAACTTGGTTTCTAGGCTTGTTTGTGTAGATTTGAAGTGCTGTTGGACAAAAAGTGGGGATTGGTACCAATCCATAGGCAAGGATTGGTATCGGTCCATAACATTGCTTGAACGTTGGACTCCGGTTCTGGTACTTGATGCAATATGGTGCATGGACCACTTTAGAAGTTGTTTACATGTTGGCAACCTTATCTCTTAACTATGTTTGGCATTCTATTTTAGCCGTTATTGTTCTGGATTACTACTTAATAGGTTCAAATCATTGGAATATGGCCTGTTCAAATGACTGGATAACAATATTGTTGTTTGAAACTATAATATTGTGCTTAAGTTTATATTGTGATATATTGTTTTGATTCTTGCTTTGGAAAGCAAATGGAATATGTAATTGATGGATATGGACTTGTATGACTTTATATGACTTATTACATAGCCTTATAACAAAGCACATAGAGTTTGGTTGAATGTAGGTTGAATCGGACTTGAGTTTGAAAGTGGTTTTATAGCGATAGTCGCTATAAATGCACTTTGGACATGCTTTATGTTCGGGATTTTCTATGAATTTTTATGGAGAAATTGTTAAAGGTTTCTCACCATAGTTGTGATACATTATGTGTATATTAGTTGCTGTAAAAAAATTGGATGTTAAAAAGTTTGTTTACCTATCGAAAATCGATCAAACTTGCAACTAACCTAAACTGCCTTGGTTTGTACCCTTTAACAGCACTTACGGTACATTTTAAATGCTATAGTTGCTATTGTGAACTTTATATGTTTAAAATGACTTCAAACTTAAGTATCTTACCTTAATCATTTGAGTAGTCATTTCTAACATATATCAAAGTATTTTAAAAGTGGTTTGGAATCTTTATATATTTTTAAGAATTAATTATGATTTTTTTAAAGTAAGAGGCTTATTTTGAAATAAAGGAAAACGCGTTATTTTGGAAGTTTTAAATAAAATACAAAACAGATCTTTTAGTTAATATTATAAATAAATTCTTTAAACCATATTATAAGTATATTTTAAATATATATAGTTTTATAAAATTAACTAATTATTTTAGTAAAGAATTAAATATCTTTTATAGTATAATGTCTTTTGAATTCTTTTAAATATCTTAGCTTTATAAATAAATTAGTATACATATATCTTTATCATTTTTAAAAGGGTTTTAAACTATAAACAGATGTTTTACAAAAGAGGTTTAAGAGATGCTTCAGTGGCTTAATCGTGTTTTGTTTTGTTTACTTGTTTACGGGATGTAGTTAACTATACTTAACACTAAAAGTCAACGAAGTAGGGTTGCTTATCCATGAGAGTTAAGAATGTTGTTCGAGTAGGGTTTTGAAGCAATAGTGCTCTAACCTACTAGCTTCACTCTTAATCGAGGGGTGGTAAGTTGAGATGGTCGAAACATGTTAACTATATGAAACTTGATTTCCATAAGTGATCATTTTTATAACTAGATATTCGATTAGTCGACTAATCAAACCTGACCATTTAACTTATGAAGCATATGAAAGCTTCACACCTTCATATGGTTTGAGATCACTCGAGAAGGATTGATTGGTATGAAACACTCTAGCTTTAAGAATTATGTATATACGAGATCCCCTAGGGAGGACTCCTTTATATATAGTTCGCTTACTTCTAAAAGAATCGGAATTGAGTTTATTGAAAATTCATCGATTTAGTTTTGAAGAGTTTGGTATCGCTAAGTGTTTTACTTATTGAATACCACTTCAAAACTAGCATATGAGTTTATGTTTTGGAATGGTAGTGAAGTGGGATATTATAGAGTTGAACTATCTACCCTATGGTTAAGTCCAAGGGAGAGCTCAATATTTAGACAAATGGTAAAGAGTTGAACAGTCTATCCTAGGGTTAAGTCCAACGGAGAGGTTAACATTAGCATTTGTCAATCAACTTATGATGGGATCCATGGAAAGGATTCGTGTTTTATTCGTGTAGTGAAGACTCATGTAAGAGATGCAAAATATGACCTCGACATCGAAAATGGCTAAAGACAGAGTAGGATGCACAGCTTGGGGTTTAACTGATCCACGACAAGGTCTATCAATCCATATCAAGAGTATGCTTATCAATGTTGCTAGCGGGAGTTGTTGATACTTGGTTCCAAGTGGTTCTACATGTTAATGCATGGGCCAGTTGTGTTTGCCTTATGGTATACTTTATCTAGAGATACATAATGCTCGGAAGGTAACTTCTGATCATTGTGCATGGAGGTTGGATTCGGCTTGACCGAAGAGATCTCCATCAAAAATCCTTATCTGAATGTACCTTAGCGATTTTAGATGTAGTTCTAATATTGTTGTGTTATGAGATGCAAGCATCACAACTATGTTTTTTGTCTATATTCTACACCCTAGACATTATCTATTATATCACTATATTAACTTAAAAAATGGTTGGTTTCTTTTGAGGGGAAGACTGCTACGATGATTCGTACAGTCTCAAAAGTTAATGTTACATGTATGCATGTATCTTGAGTTTTCTCATACCAGACTTTTGTTTGACACGTGGTTTTTGTTTTTCCCTAAACTCCTCAGATACTCTTTTGAGTAAGCTGATTAAAGTAGGTTTTACTTTCGACGCTTTAGAGTTTAGGAGATGAGTTGGAAGCTTCCGTTTATCTATCCATTTCTATTTTCGTTGCACTGTATTATGTATATATTAGCATTATGAGGACTGGCAGTTATAACTGTCCAGGCTGAGATAGTACTTAGGTTTTTGTAACTTTGAAATTACTCTGTATTTTGAAGTAACCCTTTGCACTATCCATTTGATGTTATATGTTATTGTTTTGCTGTGAGATTTTGATATTGTATTCTTTCTTTCTTGTTCTATTTCATTTTATTTTTACTTTACCTTAACTATCTATTTTTCTAGCACTTAGGTCTTAGCACACGAATACCGTGGATGTATTTAGTATCGACATTCGAGGGTCGAAAAGTCGGGTCGTTACACTTGGTATCAGAGCTAGGTTTAGAAAATACCTTGGCTTTGGTTGGATATGGCTCATTAGAGATAGAGTAAGTGACACTCTAGAATGATTAAGTGTGTTATATATACGAGAGCATATTTTTATTTTTGTATAAAACTATCTCGGTTTTTAGCTTTTCCTTAGGAATAACTCTTTCTTTGAAATAACTCTGTCCTTTTGTATCCTAAAACTATTTTGCTATGTTTAGGTAGTTTGAACTATGAGTACTAGAGATGTTAATGCTAGAGGAGGTAGAGGTAAAGGAGGTCAGTGTAGTACTATCACTAATGGTGGGAATCAGACATCGAGGAATGCTACTTCCATCGAGGAACAGAGAGTCCATGTTGTGGACGAGGTCGTATGGGTTTGGCTTCAAATGAATTTTGTTTTGCTTTGCTGTGAATATAAGAGGTTGAAGGGTAAGTGGTTTAGTTGTTCAGGGACTATCATAGAAGTTCAGACTTGGCTCAGATTATGTGATGGGGTTTTAGGGGATAGGGAGTTGGTTGATGCTATGAAACAACGTTTGGCAATGCGACATCTGATATGTGCTGCTATGGATTGGTGGGGTTCAGCTATTACAGATGTATAGGAGAACAGCTTTTCTTGAGCCCAATTTGAGGAAGTATTTGAGATGAAGTTTGTTCCAAAAGCAGGAAAGACTTTATTGTTTAGGAGCTTACTCGATTTGATGCAGGGGGTTATAACAGTAGTGGAGTACGAGAACGGGTTCATTGCATTATCTCGGTTTAGGTTGGGGTTAGATTGACACATTACGGAAGAAGAATGAGATATTCATTGCAGGTATGCATCTAAAGTTCCAGAGGGACATGACTAATCACAAACAAGGATCATTCATCAATCTAGTAGGAATGTGTTTGAGGATTGAAAGCTTAGCATCGAAGCCGTCTGTATCTGGATCGATTGGAGACAACGAGCAGACGTTTCAACCGCTAAGGGATATTTTCGATTTAGCTTGTCATAAGTGTGGAAAGATGGGGCATTTTGCTAGGAACTTTAGGTCGAGTGGGGGAGATTAGTTGGATATAACACCCTCAGTAAAGGCACCGACTGCTAAGGTTCTGAAGCTAGAGCCACATACAATCAAATCTTAGTTTGCACCAAGGAATTGCTATAACTGCCACTTTCCAGGTCATTTTTCTAGGGAGTGTCTGATGCTTTAGAAGAGGCAACCGCCTAGAGCTTTTGTACTTGCTTCAGAGCCTTCCACTTCTTTGGCTGCAAAGGGAAAGCAGGTTCTGGAAAGTATTCTATCTATATATGGCATGTTTGTTCATGCTTTATTTGATACCGGTGCTTCTCTTTGTTTCATTTCAAGTATCCGTTGATACATTAAGACTAGAGATAGTTGTGGCTTCTGACTCTATTTGTTTGTCGAACCCTATTGGGGGCTTGGCCAATCTTAGTATGATCTGCTTAGGAGTTCTGGTTACTTTCTTTGACCAACTCTTTCCTTGCGATATATATGTTCTAGGTTTTATGGATTTTACTTTTCTGCTTGGAATGGAGTGCTTATCTTGGAATCATGCTGTCTTGGATTGTGATAAGCGAACTGTGGTATTGAAGAACTAATTTTTTTGATAGTGTCATGTAAGGGACCTAACTCACCTATAACCAGTTTCTTTATTCTCTTAATGTGGTAGAAGAGTAGTTGAGTTTGATCTTTGTTGTATAGGAGTTTGTAGATGTCTTTGAAGAGGGTTGGGTTTACCACCTCATTTTAGAGATAGAATTTTGTGTTGATTTAGTTAAGGATGCTAAGCCTATTGTGTTGCCTGTTCTTAGACTAGCACCGAAGGAGGAAGTTTGAACTTTCTAAATAGGTTAGTGATTTGTGGCAGAAAGGCTTAATCTGACCGAGTCGTTTGAAATTGGGAGCGCCTATCATCTTTGCTATGAAGGCAGATGGTTCCTTAAGACTAGTTTGGATTACCGCGAGCTCAATAACAGACTGTTAGGAATAAGTATCCTTTGCGTAGAATAAACAAATTGTTTGATCTACTTCATGGTGCTCAGGTGTTTTCTCAACTTTATCTTTCTACTTACTTTCATCAGCTTAGGGTAGTAGAGGAGAGTGTATCCTTGATAGCTTTTAGGTTCGATAGTTTTATGAGTGGTTACTTATGTCGTTCGGCCTGACTAATGCTCCAACATATTTCATTGACTTAATGAATCGGGTTTTCTAGGATGTATTGAATAAGTTTGTTCTTGTATTTATTGATGATATTCTGATCTACTCCAAGATCAAGGAGGAGCATACTCGCCATTTGAGGATTGTATTAGAAATATGGGAGAGCATGTGTTGAAGGCCAAGTTCTTGAAGTGTCACTTTTGGCGTTCGAAGTTAAGTTCTTAGGTCATGATGTTTCGACAGAGTGTATTTCTTTGGATCTAGCGAAGGTTATGGCTGTTCAAGATCGGAAGAGGTCAAAAATCACAACCAAGATTAAGAGTTTCTTTAGATTAGTAGGTTATTACAGTAGATTTATTTAGGATTTTTTGAAGGTCGCCTCTTGCTTAACGAATTTGATGAAGGAAGAGGTCAAATTTGTTTAGATAGATAAATGCAAGTAAGCATTCATAGAGCTAAAGGCAAGGTTGACAAGTGTTCCTATTCTTACCATTCCAAATGGAGGTGAGGGTTTAACTATTTACACAAATGCTTATGGAACAGGTTTAGGTGTTGTGTCCATGTAGCATGGAAGGGTTACCAATTATGGCAATCAGCAGCTCAAGTCGCATGAAACTAGGTATGTAACCCATGACTTAGAGTTGTTAGCAGTTGTTTTTGTGTTGAAGATATGGAGATATCACTTGCTAGGTGAGAAGTTTGAGTTTTATACAGACCATAAATCCTTGAAGTATCTTTTCACTTAGAAGGACCTAACATGAGGCAGCAATAGTGGTTGGAGTTTCTAACGACCTATGATCTAGATATTTTATATATATGCAGGGGAAAGCTAATGTTGTAGCTGATGAGCTCCGTAAGAGGTATGCAGTTGTGGACAAATATAGAGTTTTGTCCGACCCTGATTATTCTATCAAAGGAAATCAGCTTAGAGATCCTCGTATTATTCGGATAGCCAATGCGGCGAGTGAATGAGGCACCGGAGATGCATCTGGGATTCGAAGTAGATAGCCGTGGTATAGTAAAGATGAACGGAAGGTTGTGTGTGCTAAATGTTGATGGGATTAGGCAAGACGTTCTGACAAAGAGTCATCATTTGCAATTGACAATGCATTAAGGTGTTACTATGAAGTATCAAGATATGTAACAAACGTTCTAGTGAGAGGGCATGAAGAGATACATTTCCATCTTTGTGAGTGGGTGTTCCAACTACCAACAAGTCAAAAGTAGTCACTAGAAGACAACTAGACTGCTTCAGTCACTTGATATTTCTAAGTGGAAATAGGAGCAAATATTTATGGACTTCATTTACATATTGAGGTCGGGGAAGGGTACTAAAGGTTGTGGGTTATTACAGACCGATTTACCAAGAGTGTGCACTTCTTACAAGTTAAGACCACAAGGACAACTTCTAGAGTGGCTAAGTTGTATGTTAAGGAGATCGTCCGAATGCACTGAGTTCCTTGTGATATCCTAAGTGATAGTTATCCCATATTCCCAAGCCCTTTTTGGAAAGGGCTACATGACGCTTCTAGGACCAAGCTCGGTTTAAGTACCGCTTACCATCCACAGACTGATGGACAAGCAGAGAGGGTAAACTGAGTGTTAGAGGACTTGCTTCATGCTTGCATATTAGATTTAGGTGGTGCTTGGAAAGAACATTTACCCTTTGTTGAGTTATCATACAAAAACGCTTACCAAGCTAGTATCAAAATGGCACCGTTTGAAGCGTTGTATGGAAGGCCTTGCAAACCTACACCGTATTGGGTAGAACCTAGAGATCGTCCTTGGGTTGGACATGATTTGGGAGGCATCGAATAAGGTAACAATGATTAGGAAGTAAATTAAGGAAGTGCAAAATCGACATAAGAGCTATATAGACGAGAGGTGCAGAGACTTAGAATTCTTAGTTAGGGACCTTGTGTTGATAAGGGTTTCCCCAATGAGAAGTTTAGTTTGGTCTCGATGGATGGGGAAATTGGCTCCTCATTATATAGGATCATTCCCGATTTATAGTAGATTAGTACACTTGCATATAGAATGAAGTTATCGACTAGACTATCGGGTGTGGAAAATGTATTTGATGTATCACATTTGCGTAAGTTTTTGCATGATCCTTCTATAACAGTGGAAGTGTCGCAGTAGGAGGACTTGGAGGTTGAGCTGAATTTTACTATTACGAGGCAACATGTCCGTGTTGTTGATCGAGATACTAAGCAATTGAGGATTAAGGTCATGAAGTTGGTTAAGGTATAGTGGAAGCAAGGATGCTCAGGATTATACTTGGAAGACGGAGGATAATTTGAGAGAGTCCTATCAAGAGTTGCTTATAGGCTAGTGGTTTCTTATCTTATCTTAGTATATCTTTTATAGTGTACTCACAGCTTGAGATGCAGTTACTTAGTATGCATTCTGGGTTACAGTTTAATCTATATATAGTTTCAGCGGTACTCTATATATGTTTCTTGTTTCTTCTATACTTTTTTGATTGTCATTCTTGTTTGAATTTCGAGGACGAATATTCTAAGTGGTGGAGAATGTAGTGACCTGTAATTTCGAACACTTCATCTTTGAATATTACCACTTTTGAAAGATAGTTAGGTGTTACAAATATGATTTTATAACCTTATTAAAATCCTTTTAATTTTGAATAATATACAAAAAAAAATTAATTTTTTTTACAAAAATAAATACTTCGAAGGAATATCAATAATGTGACCGAAAATCGTTTTATCGAAAGACAACTTTTTATTTGATATAAGTTGTTCGAACTCTTTTGTAATTATCTAATTATCATATGAAGACATTAGTAACTAAGTAAAACACTTTGCTTCATGAAGAAATTGATTTGTTCTAGAACTTCTAGAAGGAGACAAGGAGTGATTTAAGGAGGGATTAGGGAGGAAAGGAGGAGGACTTTCTCAATGGCACATGGAGGGTGATCCCTATTTGAGTTGGCCAAAGAGGTGAGGCGAGGGGGTAAGCACAACCACTTGAAGCCTATATAAGTGAAACCTTGGACCTAGAATCTATTTCACAAATTTTAGCAATTATAAGCTGGCTCTTCATATTTCTTCATTTCATAAAAATTCCTAAGACAAAATAATCTAAAACAACTCCAACTCACTCCAAATTCTATCTATAAGCCTACAACAACATCAAAACACCTTGTAGAAACTTGGAGATTGAAGATTTGAAGCATATAAGTGCATACACATTTGGGACGTGAGCAATTAGGAGGGATTTGGACTTGACCATGAGCAACTTGAGGTTGGGGTAGGAAGTTTTGTGGTTTGTAAGGTAAAGGTAGGAAGAGGAGGCTTGGTCGGGGATTATGTTTGTTGTTACATGTTGAAGGGTGAGCTAACCCACCATTTGAATGAATATAATATGCATATATTTTTTTTGAAACTATAATATTGTGTTGAGTTTATATTGTGATATATTGTTTTGATTCTTGCTTTGGAAAGCAAATGGCATATGTAATTGATGGATATGGACTTGTATGAACTTGTATAACTTGTTTTATAGCCTTGAATCAAAGTACGTATGGTTTGGTTGAACGTAGGTTAAAGTTCGTTAGCATATCGAAAATCGATCAGACTTGCAAGTAACCAAAATTCCCCATTTTACACCCTTTAACAGCACTTAAAGATAGCACTTTTTAAATGTTGTAGTTGCTGTTGTGAACTTTAAATGTTTAAAAATGGCTTCAAACTTAAGTATCTTACCTAAATCTTTTTAGTAGTATTTTCAAACATATATTAGAGTATTTTAAAAGTATTTTAGTTTTATTATATATTTTTAATTATTAATTATGAACTCAAAGTAAGAGCTTATTTTTAAATAAAGGAAAACATGTTATTTTTGAAGTTTTAAATAAATATTAAATAGATCTTTTAAGTAATATTATAAATAAATGTTTTGAACCACATTATAAGTATTTTAAAGTATATTCTAAGTATATATAGTTTTTAGAAAATTTATTTATTTATTTATTAAAGCATTAAATATCTTTTATACTAGATGGAGAAAGTCAGGGTTGAGATGCATTCATAGACTAGATTAGCAAATTTTGATATTTTAATGACTTCCTCTTCCTTCGACTCCCTACCATCTTAACTTAGAGCCGTCTCCCTCCTTTTTCTTTCCCCTCCCTCCTCCTCCACTCGCGACGATTCAGCCTCTTCCTCTGACCCGATCCTTTTGGAAAATTCCCTCTTTGTTTCGCCCTTTGTAGCTGAGGCGGGCTCGGATGCTGATCCTATTCCCCAACGCTCTTTCACGGATGTGGTTAAAAGCCGCCCGTCTTCCCTCCTTCCTCCCTCACCTACGCCTATCAGACCCTTACCTGCAATGCAACGAGGCTACCTCCCGCCCTTCAAGTCAATCTTTCAAATGGTTAACCATTTGAAATTGAAAAATCATTGCTTGCGATGTGCTCTATGGGGCCACGTGGCAAGTGCCTGCAGAAATAACCGCATGTACTTTTCCTATTGGTACTCAAGGCATTTCATCTCTACATGTCCTAGACATAAAAAGCTGCTATAGAAAGTACCTTTATCCTTTTTTCTGCCCCTAAGAAAATCCCTTCCTCTTCCAAATCTCCTGTCCATATACCCTCCATCACTCCCTCTGGCCCAACTCCTAATTCTTCGTGCTTAAAATCTATCCCATCCTCCTCACGCAATCTATCATCTCTTCTCAAAAACTTGTTCATCTCCAAAAGAAGCTAAAATGTCTGCTCCCAAAATCAAGGCGGTCCCCTTAGTCATTGCTGGCTTCTGGACGATGATTGGGAGATCTCCCTCTTCAACGATCGCAGCCACATTGTCCACTTCCCCTCCGCCTATACCAATTCGACTGCCATTAATCGCCACTTTTTTCATCAACCAGGAAGCCCCATCTACATCGCCAGGTGGTTGCCTTCCTTTGACTCCCACAACCGAGAATACTTACCCCTCCTGGATCCGCAATCGTGGCATCCCCTGGCACCTCCATTCTATCCAATCTGAGTTGTTTACCCTCTTTAAGCCTTTTGGCCTCTTCGTTGACCTCGACGACTATCCATGGGCTGTTGCAGACAATTTTTTAATTCTCCCTAAGATGTGCCTGAACAAAGCTATTTCTCTCCCTTGCACTTTTATTTCCTTCATTGATGACCTAGACTTCAAGCTTACCCTCGAGCATTGGGAGCACCGCCACCCTCCTTTAGACCCAACGGACCTCATCTTTGGTGATAGCATTGTCAACTGCTGTAGAGAGAAGAAAGGATCCATACCTAGCTCCCTTAAGCACTTTCCTTTCCCTATTGCCTTGCCCCCTCCTTGACCTCGTTTGGATGCTATGCAGGTTGAGGTTGACATTGCAGCTAGAAGAGATGATATCTTGAGGGGGAAACATGTTCCTGCTAGATCTGATGCCTCAGTGGAAGTGGTGGGTCCGGCCAGCTGGTCTCCTTGTCCTTCTCTCCCTGTTGGCCACAACTTTCCTTATGATGACATTGCGCCATCGCCCTTCACCTCCTTGTTATCCCATCTCTGCCCGTCCCTGACATGCTTTTGCTTTATTCTCTTCTTGCTATTGATATAGACTTTGACCTTCCACTGATTCCAAACCCTTCCACCTCCTACGCGAACCTGTTACCGTGTCTTTTACTTCCATTGGATGTAGTGCTAGATAACTCTATGGATTGGCTGGATCCCAATCGTGTGTTGCTAGTAGTGTTTTTCAACTTGCTATATTTACTTCTGCTAATAACAAGTTAAACGGAAAACTTGTCGCTGCATTGGAATTATTTTGTTACCCGAGCATACTTCGGCTATGCATGAATTGGAAAAATTGTGATTCTCCTTTTCCTCATGCGAATCCTACCTTGGAATGTTAGGGGTTTGAGGGACCCTGGTAAGTGCTCCCTTATTAGACACATCCTTTTCCCACTAAAGCTTGATGTTTTATTTATTCAAGAATCCAAATTTTCCATGCCCACCCTATTGTTGCCCCGTAATCTTGGGGGTTCTTTTTTGTCGGGCTAGGAATTTATCAATGCCTCTGGCTCCCATGGTGATATTCTTACTGCCTAGGATGAAGCCAAGTGGAAGTTTATCCAAGATATCAAACAATCTTTTGCTTTGCATGTTGTCCTCGAAATTCCCCGTCAGGTACAATTTACTTTTTCTCTAATATTTATGGTTCCCATTCTAGCCATGAAAGACTATCTGTTTGGGCCAACTGCCCTAAAGTTTACAATTTCTCTCAGGGCCCGTGGGTCCTTGGTAGAGATTTTAATATTACCCAACACCCTTTGGGATGTAACTCATCCATGTCCTCCTGTCCAGATATGGACTCCTTAATGCTTTCATTAATTCGTACGCCCTTATTGACCCGCCTATTAATAATCGCCAATTCACTAGGAGCAATCGACGCCTCTCTCCTACTCCTGTCAAACTCGACCAATTCCTATTCAACCCTTTCTGGGATGACTCACATCCTCTTTCTTCTGTCCATGGCCTCCCTACCATCCTCTCTAACCACTGCCCCATCCTACTGGACTCTGGTGATTTAGCGCCCCTAGATTTGGTCTCAGTTTCGAGAGATTCTGGCTCTGGAGCCTGGCTTCGATGATCTGGTCTTTGCTCACTATTTGGGAACCCCTTCTCTCCCCTCAACCTTCTCAACTGTTGTTTCCAAGCTCAGATCCCTCCATAAACTGTTGTTTCCAAGCTCACTATTATGCGAATGTGATCCTCATCCCTAAGAAGTTGGGTGTTATCTCTGTCCCATATTTCCGCCCTATCAGCCCCCTCAACACCACCTTCAAACTCGTTACCAAATTTCTTGGTAACCGCCTTCAACTTTACATATCCTCCCTTGTTGGGCCTAAATAATCTGCATTCATCCTTGATCACAATATTCCTAACTATGTCGTGGCTACTCATGAAACCATCTCCCACTTCCATTGCTTTCACACACATTGCGCCCTCCTCAAACTTGACTTCTCCAAAACTTTTTGACTCCATCAGTTGGAACTACAATTTGAATATGCTCGATCACCATGGTTTCCTTACCAGATGGACTAATTGGATCAGGCATATTCTACAATCAAGCATGTCATCCATCTTTTTCATCTGTATTGGTGGCGGACTTACTAAATCTGCCCATGGTTTACGCCTAGGATATCCGCTCTTCCTTCTTCTATTTGTGCTTACTATCGATGTTTTTAAAAGAATGAACAAACTTGCGATCTCCCACAATCTTTTAGCTGGCATTGGTCTCCCCAACTCGGACATCAACTTCTCCAATATCCAATATGCAGATGGTACCGTCCTTTTTTCCTCCCCATCACCATTCCATATCTGCAACCTCAAATTCCTCCTCTACTCCTTTGAGCTTTTTTCCAGGCTCGCTATCAATTTCTCTAAAAGCTCGGTCATCATGATCATTGGTGCTGACCTCTTGGCCTTGAAGTCGCTCGGGCCATGAACTATAACTTGGAACATTTCCAAATATCCTACTTAGGTATTCCCATTCACCCTACTAAGATCTAGCGTTGTGAATGACATCCTCTTATCTCCAGGATCTCTTATCACCTTACCATCTGGAAAGCCTCTTCGCTTTCGAAGGCAGGTGGGCTTGTACTTGTTAAATCGGTCCTCTTTGCCATTCCGACCTATTGGCTCACCTTCCATAAAGCCCCTTGTTGGGTGATTAGCATCATCGATCGCCTCAGACACAATTTCCTCTGGGACAGCTACCAGGTAAAAAATTAGTTAATTAATCCTCTATTTGGAAGTCAATCTCTTAAAGGGGCCTAGGGATCCCCGATATCAAGCTCTTTAACTTGACCCTTCTAGACAAATGGATCTGGCGCTATATTAATGATGAGTCCCCCATCTAGAAATGCAGGATCCTCTTTAAGCACTATAACTTGAATCCCTTTTTAGTGCTTTACTCTACTCCATCTGGTTCCCTTTCACCAGCTGGTCCGCTATACTCTGCTCGTCCTCCTAGGTCAAGTCCTCAAGTTTTGTAAATATCGATAATGGTGCTTCCTGCAATCTTTGGTTAGACCACTGGTTCAATGCCTCCCCCCTCCCTAGTGTCACCTTCCCTGACTTATTCGCCACTGTCATCAACCATTTCACTACCACCTCAGAAGTCACCGGTTTAGGTATTTACTACTTTTGCTTCTCTTATGCTATCTCTGGCCATTCTCTATCATAGTTGCTCCTTATCTAATATTTGCTTCGTGGCATCCCAAATTCTTCTACCGCTGATCGCTATGTTTGGGGTGTTATCTCCAATGGTTCCTTCTCTGTTAGCTCCCTATAGTCTCGTCTCTCCAACTCTGGTAGACACTTCACGTTCCCTCGCCTTTGGAAATGCAAGGTCCCTCTGCGTGTCAAATTCCTTATATGGCTACTTGTGCTTTGAAAGATCAATACCAAAGATAGATTAATTCGTAAAGGTTTGAGTTTCAACCCATCCTACCCATTGTGCAGTTCCACTCCTAAAACCATCAACCACCTTTTTTCGACTGTGATTTGGCCTTCTCTGTCTGGACCACCTCAGCTATTCATCTCCTCAACTCAATTCCCTCTATTCACTCTTGTTATGATCAATGGTAGTATAATTCACCTTCTAGAGATATCGACACCTTTCTCTTCGCATTCAGTTGGGTCATCTGGATAGAGAGGAACTCTAGATGCTTTAATAATACTGCTCGCACTCCTATAATTTATGTTATAAGATTGTTCATTTGTTCTTTGTTTGGTCAGGAGGTGGCCCTCCTCCTCCTCCTCTGCAGCTCGGGTTGGGAAAGGTTGCACTTGACAATGAATTGGTGAATAGGTGCGACGCTCCTCTCCCATGGACTTCTGGTGGCATCAATCCTTCTGATGTTGACTGAATTCTTCCACTTCCTGCTCCATGTCTTTTGCTGCTTGCGTTTGGTGCTCTTTTTTGTATTTGTTTTTGTGCTTTTTTACCTGGTTTTATATGTTTCACTTTGTTTTGGTGGGAATGTTGGGTTTGAACAGTTTGATTATGTAGTATTATAGTATTTTGGGGATATCGATCAGCTTTATTGATTGGATAGCTATTATTATCTATTTTATAGCTTTTTTAGCTTTGTAGTCTCGCACTACACATCTATTTTCTCAAAAAATATCTTTTATAATATAATATCTTTTGAATTATTTTAGATATCTTAGCATTATGAATAAACTAGTATACATATATCTTTATCGTTTTTAAAAGGGTTTTAAGTTATAAACAAATGTTTTATAAAAGAGGTTTAGGAGATGCTTCAATGGCTAAATCATGTTTTGTTTTATTTACTTGTTTATGGAATATAATTAACTATACCTAACATTAAAAGCCAACAAAGTATAGTGAGAGATCAAGAACCACTCACCAATTACCCAAAATACCGATTTCTTCCTTTAGATCTGGCGTGGATGAATGCAAATCAGTTACATATGATAATCTTTTAATCTCTCTATGTTAATTACCTCCCTATTAATGTTTGGCTAAGACTAGTAAGGAAAAGAGATGATGTTCGAAGAGATTAGTGCTATTGGAAGCTTAGAACTATTTTTGGAAAGATGAAAATGACCTAGATCGGTCTCAACAGCCTTCCTTTAGCATTATTTTCTAGATGGATTAGTAGGTCTAAGTATGTGCTTAGTTAATTACCCACTAATGCAGGCCAGCAGCAGCCAAAAATTAAAACAGGCATAACTTTCAAACGCAAAGTCTGTTTTTCTATTACAACCACTCTACAACATAGGAAACTATCATCCAGGAGCAATGGAAGTGGTTTGAGACCCTAATTCAACTCCTACCAAAAGTTATAGTACAAATAATATTTTCAGGATCAAGAATGGTTATATGGAAATTAAAAAAAATCAAAGAGGTGGAAAATGTCGCTAAAGCTCATTTCCTAAAATTTTAGAGTCGTACGACCTAATACGAATAAAATAAAAATATTATTTGATCCTCCGATGCATAAAATATGAGACGTTACAATCATGCTTTGTGTGTTTACTTGTCCATGGAAAGTATTTAGTCGCATACTTAGCACTATAGACTAAAAAAGTAGGCTTATTCTATCGATGGGAGTTAAGAATAATGTTTGAGTAGGGATGAGAAGCAAACAGTGCTCTAAACTACCAGGCATTACTCTTGACCGAGGGATAGTATAAGCTGAGAAGGTCAGAAACGTGATAAGTATTCGAGACTTGGTTTTCATATGCGATTGTTTTCATTGTTATTGAATCAAACCAAAATTAACTTAGGAAATATCTAGAAGAAACATGAGAATCATACAATACAATTATCTTCGGTGATGTTATACCCTATGTATAAACTCGTCTTGCTCGTCTATGACAAAAGATAAGGAAATCCATCCAAATAGGAGACGATCTCCACCCTCATGCATTGTCTGTTTATTTTTCAAAGAACCAGAGTTAAGTTATGGAAATCTCTCGATTGGTTTTGAAGCGTCCAATAAGTGGGGGGGTGTACTTATATGAGACGACTCGAAATTGCAACCACTTCGAAATATATATACATGTTCTATGTTTTGGAAGTGGTTGTGGGACAAAAATTTTATAGAGTTGCACTATCTATCCTAAGGTTTAAGTCCAAGGGAGAGGTCGGCGTTAACATTTCAAATGATGCTATCATGTGGGACTGTCTATCTTGAGGGTGATCCCATGAAAAAGGACAATATTAGCATTCATAGGAAGACTTATGCTATAATCCGTGAAGAGATTCGTAAACTGTTTGAAATGTTAGAATCCTTGTAGATATTTGAGATCTGTTCTAGATGCTAGAATCCCGAGAGAGATTCGAGATCTATTCGAGTGAAGAAAACTCGTGTGTTGAGATGCTAAACATGTCATCACCATCGAAAATGACAAAAACTAGAGTAGGATGCATAGCTAAAGGGTTTAGCTAACCTAAGGGTATATATGATTTATTCTAGAGAGGCTTTCGGATTACTAGCGAGGGCTATGATACTTGATGCCACATGTTAGGGCATGGACCAGTTATGTTTATTCTATGGTATATTTTGTCTAGTGATATACGTTGCTTGGAAGGGTATCTCCGACCTTTGTCATGAGGCCCGTTCTCGACGTATTGAGTGCACCTCTAATGAAAAATTCATATACGAATGGACCTTAGCAGTTTTGATTGCATACCCAATGTCATTATGACATGATCAATGTAAGATTCACAATTTATTTTCTAATTTATATTCTACACTCTAGACATAATTTATTATATCGCAGTATGTACTCATCTGATGGTTTACCTCTTTTGAGGAGAAAACCATTTCGGCGATTTGGTTGGTCTTAGAAGGCACAATTATATGAATGCACATGTTTCTTGAGTTTCTCATACCAGACTTTTGTCTGACCCATGGTTTTATTTTTTTTCTTAATTCCTTGAGTGCTCTTACAAGCAGCTTGAGAAATGCAGGTTTTAGTTTGATATTCTATAGGGCTCAAGGAGATGAGCTGGATGTTTCACCTGCCATAGTATTCTTATTTATGGTGCACTACTAGTGTGTGTATGTGTAATAATATATATACACATATATATATCAGCAGTTGTGAGGATAGACTGTTGTAACAGTCCAAACTGATGATAGTACTTAGGATTGTACGCTGAAATGCTATGTATCTTAGAGTAGCACGTTGTACAGTCGTTTTGATATTTTATATTATCGTTCCATTATGAGATTCTGATATTGTATTCTTTCTTTCTTGTTCTATTTCTTTGCATTTTATTTTATCCTAATAATATGTCTTTCTAGCACTTGGGTGCTTGGCACACGAATACCATTGATGTATTAGTGTTAGCATTCAAGGGTCAAAACGGCTGGTCGCTATAAACCACCTACTCTCCTCCTTCCTTTTTATTTTTTATTTTATTTTCACATAAAATTTGATTCTCAAGAAAAATCTTCGGGCCTCAAACTTTACTCCACCAACAGCCCACCTCGACGCCACTTCTTTCCTCCTCTATTTCAATTAAATTGCCACTACAGTAGAACTAATTCGTCATCAAGATCACCTTCCTCGAAGGCACTACAACACTATCGCCTGATAAAGATAGTCACCAAAGATTTTCTTTACCAACTGAAGCTTGCAAACAATAGCAACCAAAATCAATGCTGCACCAAAGAGGCACTCGATAAAAACTTAGTTGGAGCATCGTAGTAATGAAGTCTAGTTCCTGAGAGTTGCTTGAAATTTAGATTGAAATCCGAACCATATGATGCCTCTTTGCCTTCAACTGGAAGTGGGTGATATCATTGTGTTTGAGTGGTTGCATTACCAATAAAGAGATATCCTTGCCAAATATCTGTAGTTGATTAAATCCGGTTGCCTTAGAGTTCTAAAATTGAAAACAATGTCGTGTCTTAATGTTATGACTTGTGATTCCATAGGTGAAAGTTAAAGTTAGGTAGTTGTGATGGACATGGTTGAAAATTTATGTATTAATTGGTTGTTGTAGTGATAACTCGAGATAAAGAAACTTGGTAGTTGTAATGAGATAGAGGATATATGAGGAGTGGTGATCTGATGATGGTGTGGGGTAGTAAGCAATTTGCAATTTGATTTATGATCAATATCAATTGGTTGTATGGATGAATGTTTTGATTTTAATATAGCAATGAAGATGATAGATGAATGAATGAATAAATGGTTTTATTATTTTTGAATTAGAGGAGTGATTAGATTATTATTATTTTTTGGAAGAGATTGACATGTAATGAATTCAATGATATTTTCCTTTAATGTAATATGAGTTTATATAGGCTAATGGAGGAGATGTGCATGTATGGAAAAATATATGGGAGAGAGTATATAAAGAAAGATATGGATTGTGAAATAATTTATTGCCCTCTGTAGAAAATAAAATCCATATAATGGGAAATAAATTCTATTGTATCTTCTAGAACATATAATCTGGTTGTGTATATATTTCTTTGCTTATGATTTGTATTTATTTCCCTCTCTTTATATATATAGCCTTTGATTGCATATAGAAATATTTTCTTTTGCTTCAGGTCTTTATTTATTTCTTTTTCTCTGTAAATGCACCCATTTATTGTACTGAAAGAAAATCTTTTCACAACTAGTATTTTATCAAAAAACTTGTAAATATACCACACTAGAAAAACACGTTAAATAAAACAAATGTCTATTATTATCAAACAAAAATTGTCGATTGCACTACTTCACAGAGTGATCGTTCTAACATGATAGAGGTCTTAAAAATCAAAAGCCAAATAATCCTTAATAATAACAATCAACATTCATACATGTATATATGTGTGTATGTATGTATCACTATATATAAGTCCAATCGTTCAATCAAGTTGGAAATCACACAAAAACGTCGTCTAAACGTCGCCTATAGCAAAAACAAAAATTTGAATCCATCAAACATCAGCAGATGCTATCCAAATGTTCTAGTCAACACTACGCATGAGTTGAAGAACAAAACGTGAGTCAATTGCGTATTTTGTACAGCCTCTATAAGGTCCAGGTTTACACTGCCTTTGTAAAACAACCATAGGTCGGCTATTGGGATTCCCATTGGTGTCAAATTTTATAGGAGGAACATTCCTGTTATAATTATTTCCCTGATTTCTTTCCTTCGTTTATTACTCGTTTTTAATCCGTATTCAAATCCATTGTAACATCCCTATTTTGGAGGCTCCATAATATGAGAAACTAAATTAAAATCTATAATAAAAATATATTATTAAAGAGATTAATAAAATAATTTAATTGTAATAATTTCCTAAGGAATAATTAATTAATTAAGTATGAGACACTTTAAGAGGTTAATTGAATGGACTAAGAGTAATTGGAGCAATTAAGGTTGACCTTATGATGTAAATAAGTTTTAGAATGGGATATGTTAGCGGAATGTATTAGTTGGATTAGGACATAAGGATTTTAGTCTAAGCTGATATTACTAGTCCATTTTCCTCGAGAATATTATCGCATACCACCTTTAGTTCATTTACAAAAAAAATCCCTAAAAACTTAAGTCAAGGCCGACCAACCAATGTTGTAACAACCTGACTTTCCAACCCTTGAATGTCGACACTAAATACATCAATGGTATTCGTATGCCGAGAATCCAAGTGCCGGAAAGGTAGAAAGTTAAGATAAAATATAAAAAGAAGAAGAATAGAATAAGAAAAGAAGAACACAACATTAGAACTCATATCGGAACAATACAAAGGGTTACTCTGAATGAAACCAGCGTAGGAAACTCAAAATATAAGAGTGACATATAATAGAACTTTGTTGAGACTGTACAGATTACCATAACGGTTTTCCCCTCAAATGAAACCGACCATTCGTTTAGTTTAACGTATAGTGTTAAGTATAATATTAATGATTTCCAAAAACAATAAGAAATTAACACGATTAACACATTTCCGACATTTTCCAACTTAGTATTCCATGACCAAGAGGGAGATCAATAGGTTAGAGCTCTATTGCTCCATCCCTACTTGATATCAATCTTAACTCTCACAAATAGATAAGTCTTACTTCGTCGGCTTTTAGTGTTAAGCATAGTCAATTACTTTTCAAATAAGTAATCAAATAATAAACCATTTAGCCACTAAGAAATTCTTAACTCTTTTATGAAAACATTTGTATATACTTTTAAAATACTTATAATAGGTTTGAAAACGTTTATCCAAAATATTACTTTAAAATAACAAGTTTGTAAAATCTATAAAACTTGGAAAAGAACGTGTTTTATCATAAAAATCACTTCTTTAAAAATTCACAATTAATTCTTAAAAATTCATAAAAACCACAAACCACTTTAAAATATTCTAAAATTGTCAGTAAACACTTGTAAAAAGAGTGAAATAAAACACTTAAATATTTTTTCAACCTTTTAAGTCCAAAAATCAAGTCTAAACGGGGCAATTTCGCATGAATGAAAATTTTGAGATGTTACTTAACTTTTTACTATCCAAGCTTTTAATAGAAACAAAAATATGTAAAAAATTATAAATATGTCGAGAAACTCCAAAGGATCTCCCTACAAAGTTCCATCGAAATTGTCAAAAATAAGACAATTCTCAACTGCATCTATAACAACCACCACTATAAGTGCACTTACAAATCCGAGTTATATTCAAACCATGTTCAACTACAGCCTATGCGCTTTGTTCCAAGACCTTAATATATGTCATACAAGTCCATTTAAGTCCATTCAAGTCCATCCATATGCCACATGCTTTCAAAGAAGGAATCAAAATCAAAGTCTCCACGTATGTCCAAGTAAATTTAGACTACTTTAACAAAACCAAGCATAAGAAAATATTAGTTATATTTCCAATCAAAATGGTGAGGTAGCTCACCTTTATCCCAATAAACAACCTAGATCCAAGAACCAAAGTCCAAACTCAACCTAGCAACACCTTTCCCTCCTTCTCTTTCCTTGCCTTTGCCTTGCCTTAGCCTTCAAATCCATGTCAATGCTCACGGTCTTCATTTGAAGGGGGAGATTGGCTTTGCGTTTTCAACTACTAACTAGGTATGATGCTTTGTTATGTGGTGGTAAGGCTCCATTCCAAATTTGAGTTGATTTAGATTTGATTTACAAATATTTTTCTTTAGGAAATTATGAAGAGAAAGAAGAAGAAGCCATAGATTTTATATAACTTTAGCTAGTGAATTTGTGATTATAACTCTAAGGTAAGCCTCTCCTTATATAGGCACAAGAATGGTGTTGCCTAAGCTTGCACTCACCCTCCACCACCATGCCATGGAAGCTTCACTTCCCATCACTTCTTTACATCACTTCTCCTTTATGCTAATTACCATTATACCCCTCTCATAATAATATCTCTTATTCATATTGAAGTTTCTAGAAAATTACACGCTTTATGATGAGATATGTGTGTTAATTAGTTTCTAATGTGTTCATTTAATCATTAGACAAGTGCACAAGTGTGCGAACAACTTATATTGATCGAAAAACCGTTTATCGATAAAACGATTTTTGGTCACATTATCGATTTTTCTTCAAAGAATATATTTTTGTAAACAAATTTCAAACACAAGTTTTTATCATTATTTATCAATTAAATGATGTCTAACATGGTTATAAAATTATATTTATAACACTTAATTATATTTCAAAATGTTTCGATATTCGAAGATGAAGTGTTCGAATTTCCAAGTCGCTACATTCTCCCCCACTTAGAACATTTCATCCTCAAAATTCAAACAGGAACGATAATCAAAGGAGATAGACATGATATATATATATAGTACTGCTGAAATTATTTACAAACTAAAATGCAAACTGAAATGCATACTAAGCGACTCCACTTCAAGCGGTAAGTATAGTGCAAAAGATATACGATACAAAGATAAGAAGGAATCCTTGTCTGTAAGCAGGATGGATCTCCTTTAAACTGTCCTCCATGTTCTTTGTACACCATTATAAGAAATAAGAGTGACATATAGCAGAACTTTGTTGAGACCATAAGGATTACCATAGTGGTTTTTCACTCAAATGAAACTAACCATTCATTTAGTTTAACATATAGTGATATGATAGATGTCTATAGTGTAGCACAAAAATTATATCAAATAGCTATTGTGTGAATGCCACAACAATAATAGATATACAATCAATACCACTAATGCGCGTTCGTATAGTGGATTTCCATGAAGATTTGCTCAGATCAAGCCAAGTCCGAACTCCATGACTAGGATTAGAAACTTCCTACCAAGCATCGTATATCTCTAGATTGGATATACTCTAAGCTAAACACAACTGGTCAAACGATGAACTGCGCAGCACCAAGTATCAACAACTCCCGTGTGTAAATTATCGATAAGCATACTCTAGATATGGAATTGATATACCCTCATTGGTAAGAAAACCGGAGATTATGCATCCTACTCTGGTTTTAGTCATTCGGATGTTGAAGCTATGTTCAACATCTCTCACGCGAGTTTTCATCACTCGAGCAGTACGCGAATCTCCAATTGGGTTTCTTCATCTCGAACAGATCATGAATCATAACATGGATTCGAGCATCTCGAATAGACCTCAAACCACCACATATGACCCCTGCATAAGTCCTCCAACGAATGCTAATGATGTCCTCTCCCTTGTAATACTCCTCAAAATAGACAGTCCCACACGATAACATCGCTTGAAATGTTAACTTTGATCTTTCCCTTGGACTTAACCTTAGATAGACAGTTCAACCCCATAACATTCCACTTCATAACCACTTTCAGAACATAGATCGCATATATAATTTTGAAGTGATTATGGGTTTTGAGTCAACTCATATAAGTACACTCTTCCCGCTTAATGGACTCTCCAAAACCAATCGTTGGATTTTCAGTTAATTCAATCTCGGTTCTCTCAAGAGTAAGCAAAGGTTGGAGATGTTCCATACCAATACTTCTCCCTAGGATTTTTTATTGGTATGAAATAGCAAAGTCTTTCGGTAACTTCTTAAGTCATGTTTGGTCAAGTTCGATAATCGACTAATCGATTATCTAGTCAAAACAATTGCTTATACAAATCACGATTCGTATGCTTAACTCAATTCCGACATTCCAACTTAACTATTCCTCGTTCAAGAGCGAAACCATGTAAGTTAAAGCATTGGTTATATCAAAGCCTTGTCTAGACACTTCATTCTTGAATCTCACAAATAGATAAGTCTACCTTGTCGGCTTTTAGTGTTAAGTATAATATTAATGGTTTCCATAAACAATAAGAAATCAACACAATTAACATGTTTCTGACATTTTTCGACTTACTATTCCTCGGCCAAGATGGAAACCGATAGGTTAGAGCTCTATTGCTCCATCACTACTTGACATCAATCTTAACTCTCACAAATAGATAAGCCTTACTTCGTCGACTTTTACTGTTAAGCATGGTTAATTATTTTTCAAACAAGTAATCAAATAATTAACCATTTAGCCACTAAGCAATGCTTAAGCCCTTTTCAAAATACTTGTATATACTTTTAAAATAATTGAAAATACTTATAATAGGTTTGAAAATATATATCTAAAAAATTACTTTAAAATAACAAGTTTGTAAAATCCATAAAACTTGGAAAAGAACTTACTTTATCATAAAAACCTCTTCTCTAAAAATTCACAATTAATTCTTAAATATTCATAAAGACCTCAAACCACATTTAAAATACTCTAACAATTGTTATTAAACACTTGTAAAAAGAATGAAACAAAATATTAAAACTTTAATATCTTTTCAAACCTTTTATGTTCAAAAATCAAGTCTAAAAGGTGCAGTTTTGCATAAGTCAAGTTTTGGTCGTTTTTGAGATGCTACTTAACTTTTTAATAGAAAAAACATATATATAAAACATTATAATTATGGCAAGAAACCCCTAAGGATCTCTCTATAAAGTTCCGGAGAAATCACCAAAAGCTAGGCAATTCACAACTGCATCTATAGCGACTATCGCTATAAATGCACTTTCAAATCCCAGTTATATTCAAACCTATATTCAACTACAACCTATGTGCTTCCAAGACCTTGTTGTATGTCATACAAGTCCATTTAAGTTCATTCAAGTTGGTTCAAGTCCATTCTTATGCCACTTGCTTTCAAACCAAGAATCAAAATCAATGTTTTCACATATGTCCAAGTCAATTTAGACAACTTTAACAAAACCAAACACAAGAAAATATGAGTTATATCTCTAATCAAAGTCATGGGTTAGCTCACCTTTAACCCAAAAAACAAGCTAGATCCAAGAACCAAAGTCCAAACCCAACTTAGCAGTACCTTTCCCTCGTTCTCTTTCCTTGCCTTTGCCTTGCCTTAGCTTCCAAACCTTATCAATGCCCAAGGCCTTCACTTGAGGGGTGAAGTTGGATTTTCTTTTTCAACTTCTAATGAGGTAGGATGTTTTGTAATGTGGTGGTAAGGCTTCACTCCAAATTTGTGTTGATTTGAATTTGATTTGCAAATATTTTGCTTTAGGAAATTACGAAGAGGAAGAAGAGAAAGCTATGGATTTTATTATACCTTAGTTTGTGAATTTACGATTATAACTCTAAGGTATGCCTCTCCTTATATAGGCACAAGAATGATGTTTCCTATGCTTGCACTCACCCCCACCATGCCATGGAAGATTCACCTTCCATCTGTTAAATTTTGGTGATACAAAATCACAAATAGAAGGAAACAAATATGCAAAAGGGAAAGTAATCACGTTTGTTCATTATGGAAATGCATCAATAATTGGATTGCATTTGAATGAGATGACAAGGAAATTTATGCATGCGCACGTTATGGAATAATATATATGCAAAAGATATGCATATTATTTCTTTCTTCGTAATCGCGTTGCTTTGGGATTATTTTCTTCCATCTTTGGAACGAGTGAATTACTTGCTATGTTTGCGCGATTTGTTACCATTGTAATTTGCCTCCATTATCTTCTTACCATATTTTGGTAATTTGATTGATGACTCACATGAATTTATATTGGCTATATATTGAGGGTAGACTTCATTGTAAACCCATCCTGGCATTCAGCCAGCGATCTCCAGATAGAGTGTCTCTTCTTGTTATCCCTAATTTGGGGCTTGGTATGTAAACTCTTATTTTGTAATCTCTTGTAATTCTCTCAAGTGTAATAAAATCTCTCTCCTTTGGACTGGACGTACACTATCTAGATGATAGTGGAACCAGTATAAATTTTGTGCGTCTCTTTTCTTCTTTATAGTTATTTACTATTTATTTGGAGTATAGAATAACTGCTGCTAGATTAAGTGATGTTCAAATTGGCAAATCTAGATCCTGTTTATTGTTTTTCCGCATTTGTGCAATTTTCACACAACAGATTGGTACCAGAGCCAGGCGATTTGTTCAGATTTGTGCATCAATGACTTCTAGAAAGAGCGGTAGATCTGGTGGTGATTATGCTATTACTCATTTGGATGGAAAAAGGAGATTTTGTGCAATATGGAGTGGAGGAGATTATGTTGAGAGAGAAGAGTGTTCCAGTCTTGGAAATTTGATGATAAGGAGTTTACTGTGTTGAAGAGACATCTGGATTTGGGAACTTGTATCTGCTTTATGGCTCGATGTTGATGTGAGAGTCTTATGTTGATTTCCATGAGAAATTTGTTGTTTGGCAGATAAGGTATGTGGAAGGAGAGAGATTTGTCTTGTATACAGAGATTTGGATCAGCCTTGTTATGCCTGTTGGCCTTTTGTTTTCTAGCTCTGTATTTGATTGGTGATTGAGAGAATTTTTTGGCCTTGGTGGCTTTGAGATTATTTTGATATCTACCTTCTTTTGATTTTGGATATTTGCAACATTTTGTTGGCAGGCGGGGACATAGTCTGAGCTCGTTAGCAAGGTGTGATGGGGGGTGGCCTTGCCGAAACCCATTGGGTAAGTATTCATTTTTGGTATCCATCTCATTAAGAGATTTTGGTTGAAGGTGGAGTTTGATTTTAAGAGTTTTATGTTGAAAAGAGAATTTGACTCGAGGTGGAGTGTTGGAAATATGTGATTTTGCATCAAGGTGGAGTGTTAAATTTTGGTGATACAAAATCACAAATAGAAGGAAACAAATATGCAAAAGGGAAAGTAATCACGTTTGTTCATTATGGAAATGCATCAATAATTGGATTGCATTTGAATGATATGGCAAGGAAATTTATGCATGCGCACGTTATGGAATAATATATATGCAAAAGATATGCATATTATTTCTTTCTTCGTAATCGCATTGCTTTGGGATTATTTTCTTCCATCTTTGGAACGAGTGAATTACTTGCTATGTTTGTGCGATTTGTTACCATTGTAATTTGCCTCCATTATCTTCTTACCATATTTTGGTAATTTGATTGATGACTCACATGAATTTATATTGGCTATATATTGAGGGTAGACTTCATTGTAAACCCATCCTGGCATTCAGCCAGCGATCTCCAGATAGAGTGTCTCTTCTTGTTATCCCTGATTTGGGGCTTGGTATGTAAACTCTTATTTTATAATCTCTTGTAATTCTCTCAAGTGTAATAAAATCTCTCTCCTTTGGACTGGACGTACACTATCTAGATGATAGTGGAACCAGTACAAATTTTGTGCGTCTCTTTTCTTCTTTATAGTTATTTACTATTTATTTGGAGTATAGAATAACTACTGCTAGATTAAGTGATGTTCAAATTGGCAAATCTAGATCCTGTTTATTGTTTTTCCGCATTTGTGCAATTTTCGCACAACACCATCACCTCTCATTTACATCACTTCTCCTTTATGCTAATTACCATTACACCCCTCCCATGATAATACCTCTTATCCATATGGAAGCTTCTAGAACATTCCAAGCTTTATTAAGAGGTATGTGTTAATTAGTTGCTAATGTGTTCATTTGATGATTGGACAAGAGCATAAAAGTTCGAACAACTTATATCGATCAAAAGGTTGTTTACCGATAAACCGATTATCAGTCGCATTACCAATTTTTTTTCGAAGAATATATTTTTGTAAACAAGTTTCAAAAATAAGTTTCTTATCATTAATTACAATTAAATGATATGTAAAATAGTTATAAAATCATTTTTATAACACTTAATTATATTTCCAAATGTTTCGATATTCGAAGACGAAGTGTTCGAATTTCCAGATCGCTACATTCTCCCCCACATAGAACATTTCATCCTCAAAATTCAAACAAGAACGATAATCATAGGAGATAGACGTGACAAGATATATATATATGTATGTATGTATATACATATAAAGTATTACTGAAACTATATACAAACTGAAATGCAAACTAAAATGCATACAAAGAAACTCCACCTCAAGCAGTGAGGACACTTCAAAAGATATACGATGCTAAGATAAGGAGGAATCCTAGTCTGTAAACAACCCTGGGTGGATCTCCTTTAAACTATCCTCCATGTTCTTTGTACCACCCCGAGCATCCTCGCTCCTCGGTACTTCTAACCTTAACAAAGGAACACGCACACACATACTCAAATAGCATTCACAATCACTAGCAAACAAAGCTCATGGTTCACTCAAGTTCAAAACTCTCCCATCGTCCAAGGATGGTCAACAATCTACTAAGCATACCTTATGCTCAACAACCTCAGGTCATTACTTAGACAATTATTTATGCTACCTCATAATAAATCAAAGAGCCATTCCCAAAACTCTTCATAAGCCAACAGACATAGTATACAAATGTACTAAAGCATGTGCGATGCACATGAACCATCCATACACAATATCTGATCTGATCACTTGCTCGATCACTTATATTTCACTTTCAAACTAGTATGGTTCACTTGACCTCTGTAGTATGGACTTCGATTTAGTTTTCTGATTAGAAAGCTTCGTTCTCCTTGCATAGCCATATGCTATGATAGAAAACATCTGAATCGTCTTATGAACCCACACCAAGTGTTCGCCGTCAAGAATCGAATGAAAAATCCTTATTCAAACCTGTGTAAACCACCTCGAAAACATGTACTTAAATACTGGATCAAGAATAGTCATGCGAATAAAATGGTATACGTACAACTTACGTATTTAAACTATTGGTTTCTTAACTACACCAATTCCTTTTTAATCATATTCATTTATCCAAGTGGTATGTCTTTCAATACTATTATCATTTATTTTTCCTTCACTTTTTCCAAAAAAATGAAAGACAACAAATTAAACTGTCTTAAGGAAATAGGTAAAGACAACAAATTTTGATACGTTAGTTAGAAAAGTAAACTTTGAAATATGAAACTGTTATATTCATATAATATTACCTCGCCTCTTCTTGTTGTGTATGGTCTGAAACAAAGTCTGCATCCATATTCCACCTCTACAGCCTGCCAACTACATATCAATGTTGAGATGCAAATAAAAAATATATTTATAATAACGTTGTAGCTAAAAAAGTAATTCAAAAAACTTTGTAGTCAAAAAAACACGGGAGTGCACCTGTCCAAGAATACGAGCACTAGAATGTCAAAAAGTATCATGTCCTTCATTCCTATCAAACTTAAATAACTTCAGTTCATAATCTTCCTCTAATGGCTTGAAAAGTCCAAGAGATTCCCATTAACCTAAAAGTTAATTAAATCGGTAAAATTAGATAAACACATAAGCTTTCGAATATAATTTCAAAAGCGAAGTACTTTTAGGAAATCAAAGTGATTAATATACTGAATGGCAATAAATTATTCTAAGCATATTTATTTTTCAGAGCAAGTAACATTGATTAGATTGTTGGTAAGGTGTCAAGAAAATTTCAAGAGTGGGATCATAATAAATTTCTTTACAATGTATGCAAAAGATCATAATAAGATGCTTTACAACGTCTGCCAAAAAGATCTGTCAAAAGCGGCATGACCATGTGTGATTTGTTGGTATATTTTCATGCATTCTCTAGTTAACACATGAACAACTTTATGCTCAAAAGAAATCAAACCTGAAAAAAAAAAGATTTGATACATAAAAGTTGCATCTGTTGCTTTTTTAAAGTGTTCACTTCCCATGTGAGTTTAGTTCTCATGTAAGCTTACATTTTTAGTTTATTTTATTCCTTTTAATCAAAATTTTATATACTTAATTGATTAAATTTTATCATAAACTATATATTTAAATTCACAAGTTATTTAATAAATAATATAAATCAGTGTTTAATTTTTTATAGCAATTGACTAATTATTTATTGAATTATATACAACTAAGTATTTGATTACTTATTTAATTAAGATTAAATTGAAATAAAATAATGTAATATATTGACAAAAGCTATATTACACGAATAATTGAGAATAAATTAAAATAAAATAGCATAATAAAATGATAATAGTTATATTATATGAATAATTACATTTACAGTCTTAAATCCAACTTTTCATCTCAACTTTCAATAATAGTTCAAAATGTTCAGAAATACAAATTCATATCATGAGCAGCCATTTGTACCATCTTATTAGTGTATTACTTTTTTATTTTAAAGGCCAGATCATTACTTTTTGTCATTAATACCACCAAATATTGGATATTTTAATGATTAATCAAACTAAGCTTAGCGGCTCATTTGTCAACAGAATTAGTACTTTTGACTTTTTTACGGTGTGTACACACACCATTTTCTATTTAAGACTTGGTGCACGATGTGTAAAAACTAAGCTTGGTTTTTACGGTGTGTACACACACCTAAACAAAAAGACCTAAAAGAAAGAGGAAATCATTTATGTTGAAAAATGACAATGTAATTTGCAAAAAAATAGATGAGAAGTTAATATAAAATATCTAGAATAAGGAGGGACATCATTATATTGTAAACAAAACTCATCAATTGAAGTTATAGAGTCAGTAAAGTGAAGAAGAAGAAATATTAGAACTTATGGTGTATTGACATAATGGAATGTGAAATATAAACTAGAAATATACAATTGCTAATTAACAGAAAATAGCAAATGATGCAATCAGAAAAAATGACGTCTCAAAATTACACTTCTTTTATGTGCTTTGAGATACAGAACTGATGGCCAAATAGCTAAACTGACGCAGCAGCGGAATACAAAAACTGATGATACGATGAACGTAGCAATCGGTGGATTGAGAAATACTGAAATGCCCAAATTCGTTGATCCGAAGATGCCGAATTCTAGCTATCTCTAACACGTTGATTGCGCACGATACCGTGAAGAGAGATCTACAATTCTTCGAGCGTTAATCAAGCGCACTTGATTCCGCGAATTGGCTTCAACGATCGAAGATTCGAGCGCACTCGAATGTTGAAGGTGGAGATAGGAGATACACTCAACTACCGATTTTAATTGAAAGCACAAAGCTAACAAAGGAAATTTTATTCAAAATCAACAACCATTACAAATGATATAACTCGCCTATTTATAGGCATACAACACAACACTTACAACACAACTCATAGGTCTTGAATGACCTAACACTTAGAATATTTACAACACAAAACAACACAAGTCACTTTAAAGAACGAAATTAAACCAACTCGTTCACGCGACTTATAAAAAAAACAACCTCTCGCGACTTATCAATTATCTCATGACTTATCATTTTGTCTCACGACTTATCATTTTGTCTCACGACTTATCATCTCGCGAGTTAGAGAAGTTCGTTCGCGACTTTATAAACTCGGTAGCGACTTAATGAAGGCGGCACTGCTTGATTGAAGTCTTAGGTTGTTCGCGAGTTAATGAAGTATGGCAGCGATATAACAGAGGATCTTCGCGACTTAGGGTTAGATCGTAGAAGCTAGGTCGTGGAGTCTGGAAGGTCGTGGAAGTTGTTAGGTCGGAAATTGGTAGGTCGTGGGGTTTGGTAGGAGTTTAGGTCGCGTGATGGAAACGAGGTAGAATTTAGGTCGCGGCAGTTGGGTCGCGGCAGAGTTAGGTCGGTTATTGGGTTAGGTCGTGGCAAAGTTAGGTCGGAGCACTTATGTCGTAGGTCGCGGTGAGGTGTTAAGTCGTGGGCTTGGGATTGTGGTGGAGTTAGGTCGCTGGATGGGGTTAGGTCGTGGGGAAGGCTAGGTCGTAGGTCGCGGTGGTTGGTAGGTCGTGAAGGTGGGTCGCTCGTTCTTGAATCCAGGTATGCTACTGCATTATCCTCCCCTTGTTGACAAAAATTCGACCTCGAATTTGCATCTCTCTCTGCCCCAACAAGATCATTCCCATGGTACGGAATCAAATGTTTTACGTTGAAAATGTCTGCAGTGTGAATATGATCTGGCAACTTCAATCGATATGCATTATCATTGATCTTCTTCAAGATTTCGACTGGACCAATCTTTCGAGCTTTCAACTTGTTGTACGTTCCAACTGGAAAACAATCTTTTGTCAACACGGCGTAAACCAAATCACCTTCTTTGAAGTTCACACTTCTTCGCTTCTTATCTGCCAGTTGTTTATACTTCTCATTCGTCTTCTCCAATCGTTCCTGAACGATTCTATGGCATTCTGTCAAGCCATTAACAAAATCAGCAGCCCGCTTAACTGTCCCCTTCGGTTGTGGCACTATCGTTAAATCCAACGGTCCCTTTGGCAAGCTTGAATATACAATCTGAAATGGACTAAAACCCGTACTACGGTTGACAGCATGATTGTGTGCGAATTCCGCCTGACATAATTTCATATCCCAACTCTTCAAATTATCCTGCACAAGACATCGCAACAAGTTACCCAATGATCTATTCACAACTTCAGTTTGCCCATCCGTCTGAGGATGATATGCACTACTAAAATTCAGCTTCGTCCCAACCATCTTCCACAGACTCAACCAGAAGTGACTCAGGAATCGAGTATCTCTATCTAACACAATAGATTCTGGCAATCCATGAAGTCGATAGGTTTCTTTGAAAAATAACTGAGCAACATGAACAGCATTCGCCGTTTCTTACAAGCAATAAAATGTGCCATTTTCGAAAATCGGTCAACCACCACATAAATGGAATCGTTTCCCCTTTGAGTTCGAGGCAAACCCAAAACAAAATCCATACTCACATCAACCCAAGGCCTAGTTGGTATAGGTAACGGCATATATAATCCAGCATTGGTCGCAGTTCCTTTCGAAACCTGACAGATATGACATCGCTCCACAAACCTTTCCACTTCTTTCCTCATTGATGGCCAAAAATAAGATTGAGAAATCAGTTGTAATGTACGGTCTCTACCCACATGACCTTCCTCATGCAATTCCTTCACAATCTTCAACCGTAAACTGCAATCCGGTATACATAATCGATTTCCCTTGAACAGGAAACCATCTACCATCACAAACTCATCCGTCTCTCCTTTCTTCACTTTATCTACAAACTTCATAAAGTAAGGATCTTCAACAAATAACTCTGGTAACACATCAAACCCGATCACTTCAACTTTCATCGTAGTTAACACATGATTTCTTCTACTCAATGCATCCGCAACACGATTCGTCACTCCCGATTTGTGTTTCACAACAAACGTAAACTGTTGCAGATATGCAATCCATGATGCATGTCTCGCTGAAATCTTGTCTTGCCCTTGTAAATGTTTCAATGCCTCATGGTCAGTGTAAAGAACAAACTCTTTCTGAAATAGATAGTGTCTCCAGTGTTTAATAGCTTGCACAACAGCATAAAATTCCACATCATACGTACTATATCTCATCTTTGCTCCTGATAACTTCTCACTGAAATATGCAATCGAACATCCCCTCTGACTCAAGACTCCTCCAATCCCAACCTTTGACGCATCAGTGTGTAGCTCGAATAACAACTGAAAATCTGGTAATACTAGAATTGGTGCAGACATCAGCAACTCCTTGATCTTCCCAAAAGCATCCCCTGCTTCCTCTGACCATGAAAACAGTTTACCCTTCATACAATCTGTAACAGGCGCCATCACACTACTAAAGTGTGGAATAAATCTTCTATAAAATGAAGCCAACCCATGAAAACTCCGAACCTCTGTTATCGTCTTGGGCTGTGGCCAATCTCTAATCGCCTCTACTTTACTCCGATCCACCTGTATCCCTTCCTCCGATACAACATACCCCAGAAATAAAACACTATGCGTCATGAACACGCATTTTTTCGTTGCAGCAAAAAATTGTTCTTGTCGCAGTACCATCAGCACTTCTCTCAGATGATTCAAATGTTCCTCTGGATTTCCACTATATATCAGAATATCATCGAAATACACTACCACAAACTTCCCAATGAATGGTCTAAAAATCTGATTCATCACCCGCATAAATGTACTTGGCGCATTTGATAAGCCAAATGGCATTACCAACCATTCATATAGACCCTCCCTGGTTTTAAAAGCAGTCTTCCACTCATCACCTGGTCTGATACGAATTTGATGATATCCGCTCTTCAAATCAATCTTCGAAAAGATAGTAGATCCGCTTATTTGATCTAGCAAGTCATCCAACCTCGGCATTGGAAATCTATATCTCACAGTAATCTTATTCAATGCTCGACTGTCAGTGCACATTCTCCACGTCCCGTCCTTCTTTGGTACTAACAAAGCTGGCACAGCACACGGACTCAAGCTTTCCTGCACACGCCCCTGCTCAAGCAACTCTTCCACTTGCCTCCTTAATTCTTCATGTTCCTTCGGATTCATTCGATAATGTGGTCTATGTGGCAACATTGCTTCCGAAACAAGATCAATTTGATGTTGAATGTCTCTCAGTGGCGGTAACTCCTTTGGTAACTCCTCTGGAAAGACATCCTCAAATTATTTCAATACTGGTTTCACTTTCTCTGGAATTTCAACCACTTCTTGACTCTCTCGCCCAATCAACAAGTACACTTCAGGCTCTTCCTCAACCTCCTTAACAAACTCCTTCAAAGATAATAAAGTTTTCAGCTCTTCAATCTCTTCTGACTTACTTTCTCCTGATTGTCTCTTCTTTGGAACTAAGATAATCTTCGTACCTTCAAACATAAAACTGTAGTTATTGGTCCGACCGTCATGTTGTACTGCTCGATCATACTGCCATGGTCTTCCCAAAAGTAAGTGACAAACATCCATCTCTACTACATCACACCAGATTTCGTCTTTGTATTTCTTCCCAATAGAGAATGGAACACGAACTCGTCTATCCACTTTCACCTCTCCTCCTTTTCTCAACCATGCTAACTTGTATGGATTCGGATGCTTCTCTGTCTTCAACTTCAACTTTGTTACAGCCTCGGTTGAAATGATATTGTCACGGCTTCCCACGTCAATCACAAATTTACACACCTTCCCCAGTATAGTACATGTCGACTGAAAGATATTACTCCTCAACCAACTAGCTTCTTCTTGCTTCGGTGTCAAGCATGATCTTCTTAGCATTAGATTACAACCTTCATCTCCTGACGCAACATCTTGTTCATCCTCCTCAACTGGACTAGAATAATCTCCATCAACATCCTCATCCTCAATTTCTGCAACCATGGTTCTCTTCTTTGGCTTTGGACACTCATTGCTTTTATGACCCAATTCCTGACAATTGTAACATTTGAAACTGTTGTTAACCTTTGCCTTCTCAGCCTCCTTCACCACTAGTTTACTGATAGGTTTAGAAACATTAGAACTCCCACTAACACCCTTCATTTGATTGTTGGAATTAGTAAACACACCACCTCCTCGTCGCCCATGTTTCTCCCAAGCCAACGCTTTCTGATGTGCTTCTGCCACAGATCTTGGATCGAACATATTAACCATATCCTGAATCTGCATTCTCAATCCCCCAATGAATCTAGATGTCAGCTGCTCTTCCGTTTCCATAATATCATTCCTCGCAATAAGCTGGTAAAACTCATCCGCGTAATCATTAACAGTCTTCGTGCCCTGCCTCAAATTCTGCAAACGTTGATACATCAAAGATTGATAATTGTAAGGTAAGAACGTTGCTTTCATCAATTTCTTCATCTTCTCCCAAGATTCAACTTTTGACTTCCCCATTCGTTCACGTGTAAGTTTGGTTTGCTGCCACCATGCCAAAGCTCTACCCCTCAACCTTGTAGCAACCAATTTCACTCTACGATGTTCTGGAACCTCTTTGAAGTCAAAAATCTCCTCCACATTAGACAACCAGTCCAAAAACTCCTCAGCTTGCATACCACCTTTGAATTCTGGAATTTCAGTCTTCATCCCAGATTCCCACTTGTGATCGTACTCCGACTGATTTCTTCCTTGTCCACGCCCTCGTCCATGAACACTACAACCATCATACTCTTCTTCACAATCCGATGTATATCGATGTCGATCCTGACCACCAACATCTCTACCACCACCATTTCTTCCACCAACATTCCTACGATCAACATTCCTCCGATCTCGATCAGTCACATTTCTATCACGACTTCGATCATCAACATTTCTATCACAATCTCGATCCACGCTTCTATGATCACTATCGACACTTCTCTCTCGATTTGAATGTGGTGAAGCTCTACTTCTCCCATGGCTCGATTCAGGTGATACCCTTCTCTGATTTTGACTCATCTCCAACATCATTCTCTCTAATCGACCAATCCCTTCATTAATCTTCTCATTAAAATTGTCGTTAATTCTTTGCTCCATCTCATCGGCCTCTTCTCTCCCATACAAAGCATCAATGTTGCGATAACGGTTAGCTCTTCTCGGAGGCATGATCACTCTTCAACAAATTCCAACAAAAACTTCACTTCGATCTAAAAATCTTCAAATCAAAACTACCCACTTGTTGAAAACTTCAAAAATCTCCAAACGAACAAGTCTCTTCAAAATCTCGATAACCCACTTCTCCAAATGATGTAAATCTCGCACAACTCCAAAAATCTACGCAAACTCCTTGTGTTCTAGCTCTGATACCAAAATGACGCAGCGGCGGAATACAAAAACTGATGATACGATGAACGTAGCAATCGGTGGATTGAGAAATACTGAAATGCCCAAATTCGTTGATCCGAAGATGCCGAATTCTAGCTATCTCTGACACGTTGATCGCGCACGATACCGTGAAGAGAGATCTACAATTCTTCGAGCGTTGATCAAGCGCACTTGATTCCGCGAATTGGCTTCAACGATCGAAGATTCGAGCGCACTCGAATGTCGAAGGTGGAGATAGGAGATACACTTAACTATCGATTTTAATTGAAAGCACAAAGCTAACAAAGGAAATTTTATTCAAAATCAACAACCATTACAAATGATATAACTCGCCTATTTATAGGCATACAACACAACACTTACAACACAACTCATAGGTCTTGAATGACCTAACACTTCGAATATTTACAACACAAAACAACACAAGTCACTTTAAAGAACGAAATACGACGACTTAAACCAACTCGTTCACGCGACTTATAAAGAAAACAACCTCTCGCGACTTATCAATTATCTCATGACTTATCATTTTGTCTCATGACTTATCATTTTGTCTCACGACTTATCATTTTGTCTCACGACTTATCATCTCGCGAGTTAGAGAAGTTCGTTCGCGACTTTATAAACTCGGTAGCGACTTAATGAAGGCGGCACTGCTTGATTGAAGTCTTAGGTTGTTCGCGAGTTAATGAAGTATGGCAGCGACATAACAGAGGATCTTCGCGACTTAGGGTTAGATCGTAGAAGCTAGGTCGTGGAGTCTGGAAGGTCGTGGAAGTTGTTAGGTCGGAAATTGGTAGGTCGTGGGGTTTGGTAGAAGTTTAGGTCGCGTGATGGAAACGAGGTGGAATTTAGGTCATGGCAGTTGGGTCGCGGCAGAGTTAGGTCGGTTATTGGGTTAGGTCGTGGCGAAGTTAGGTCGGAGCACTTAGGTCGTAGGTCGCGGTGAGGTGTTAAGTCGTGGGCTTGGGATTGTGGTGGAGTTAGGTCGCTGGATGGGGTTAGGTCGTGGGGAAGGCTAGGTCGTAGGTCGCGGTGGTTGGTAGGTCGTGAATGTGGGTCGCTCGTTCTTGAATCCAGGTATGCTACTGCATCATAAACCTAGCTTAACAGAGAACTTAGATAGATCAGCTATATATTATGGGCTAAAACAAGTAGAACAAACCAATAAGGATGACTAGATGTTAGATGAAGGCAGCATGAACAGCTGGGTGCAACAAAGAACTAGAGATAGATGACATAGAGAAGAGCCTACGACATTATCAACAAGAGGAACTAAGGCTTGGAAATTAACAGAAATACCATATAAAGGGTTGGAGGCATAGATGATTATATTTTGAAAACTAATCTTAAGATCATTAACTATGCTCCATAAATATCATCTAATTAAAAATTAAAAATTAAAATCTTAAATCATATGTTTAAGCTAACTCTAGTAATTATGTAATTAAACTACGTAGCAAAACAATTCAAATTTCACATAGTTACATTGATAATGAAATTATCAGAATTAATTTTAAATTATCAAAATTACTTTTGAATTACTTGTGATACACCAAAACATGTGGTATATTTGAATCATATGCATTGCTTGTACTAACCAATCTTGACAAACTGGCGATGCAAAAGAGCCTCGTTTTGTTATTTTGGCGAACTAGTGCATTAATTTTATTTCCTTAACATATTATTTTCATCCCAAAATTTTTGTTAACCAAATTAATTTTCACAAAAAGTATCCTCTCTAGTGTAAACGCCTGAGCCCCAATGAACTCCTTATAAAACCATTAAATAGTCGTTCATCTAGTCAAAGACAAATGATTCAAGCAAGATGCAAATATGTAAAGAAAGAAAACAGAATACATTCATAAAATAAATGACAGACATTCAACTAGTCCAACCAAACCAAGCACAACACATTCCATATTATTCTATATTGATATCGTCAATGTATATGATGCAAGTGGGTTTTAACTTAGTTGTTTTTTCTAGACATAATAGTGACGCAGCGGCGGAATACAAAACAAGATAGATCAATGAACGTAGCATTCGGTGGATTGAGAAATACTGAAATGCCCAAATCCGTTGATCGAACGATACCGGATTCTAGCTATCTCTGACACGTTGATCGCGCACGATACCGTGAAGAGAGATCTACAATTCTTCGAGCGTTGATCAAGCGCACTTGATTCCACGAATTGGCTTCAACGATCGAAGATTCGAGCGCATTCGAATGTCGAAGGTGGAGATAGGAGATGCACTCAACTACCGATTTTAATTGAAAGCACAAAGCTAACAAAAGAGAATTTTATTCAACAATCAACAACCCCTTTACAATGACATCACATCCCTATTTATAGGGTTTACAACTCAACACAAGACTTAAGAAAATTACAACACTTCACAACGACTTACAAAACAAACGACATAAGAAAGTAACGACCTAAACAATGCACTAGTTACAACATAAAAGAAACGACTTAAGATACACACACGACATAAGAAATGCAGTATATCATCTTCAGCAACTTAGCGACCTAAGCTTCCAGCGACATAAGCGGCAACGACATAACTTCGTTCGCGACCTAAGAAATGAACAGCGACATAAGTATTCTGGACGACTTAAGAAGATGCACAGCTTCACGCGACCTAAAATTGGCAGCGACCTAACTGTAGCTTCGCGACTTAAGGAAGCACGGCATTGGTAATCTGGAGCTCGCGACCTAACTGCTCGCGATATAAAGATTCGTGACCTAAGACATCAGAAGATTGGCGACTTATCGATTTGCTAGGTCGTTGGCGATCTAGGGCATAAGATTGCGCTGCATCAAGCTTCGACATAAGAAATAGATCGCTCGCGACATACGGAGCTGGTTCGCGACTTGAGGAGGAGGACTCAAAGAGGAGGAGGAGCTTGCGACCGCGACCTAGGAATTCGATTTTAGGCTTCTGCTTGTTCGTCGTTCGCGACTTAGGAATTCAGTAGCTCGCGTCATAGGAGGAGGAGGAGCGATTTAGGAGTAGCTTCGCGGCCTACTGTAGCTCGACATAAGGAGAACACGGCAGCGAGTTAACTGGAACGACCTACTCTAGAGCTTCGGTGATTTGGGCTTCTTCGCCTTCGCGACTTAAGGTACATCGTTCATCTTTAATTCGCGCTGCATCATCCTCCCCGGGTTGAAAAGAATTCGTCCCGAATTCACAATTTCTTCTTCTTCGAGACGCTGTCTTCCATTCATTATCTGGTCTGATGCGGTTCTGGTGATAACCACTCTTGAGATTGATTTTGTCTTGACACTTTGAAGATGTGGCTCAACATAAGGAATGCATTGCGTAAAACAGACGTGGCATTAGGCAGGCGGCATAAGGAAGTGATCTGAGGGAGATGACATATGAAAAAGTGTGGCATGAACTAAGCACTAGGTGCCATATCCAATTCATGTAGCACAGTACTTCATAAGAATAGTGTCGTATACCATATTGCTTGTGCCAATAGGAAGACGTGATATAGAACCAAAACGTGTTGAAAATGTGAGACGATATAAGGAAGTTTAAAATCATGGAACGACTTAGGAAATCACGACCGAAAAAGTGTGAGGACTCATGCTCAGATTCTCGTCTTTCCTTATGTCGTTCAGGTGTGTCATCATTTAGAATCTTCCCTTGATGTGTTGCATCAATTTTCCCTGACTGAAATGAATTCCCACTCGCTTCTCCTTCAACATGTTTATTTTCATGAAATGATTCCAAGCCATTGACGTTGATAACGTCAGCAGTGCGGACATGATCAGGCAGTTCCAACTGACAATCATTCTCTTCATCCTGTCTTTTCAACTCTTCCTGTTCTTTCAGATTCTGAAGATCATACGATCCCTGTAGTAGAATAGCATCTGGTACTAGTTCAGTGTGAGGTTGAATTTCCTGTGGTGGTGGTAACTCTTTGGGTAGTTCCTCAGGATATTCGACTTCAGACTCATTGAATTCTAACCCAAATTCCTCGAAATCCTCAAGATCTTTACTCGTTCCTGGCTCGGTCAACACAAGTAATTCATTTCTAATTTTCATCGACTCTTCCAAAAATACAAGATCAGTCCCTTCAAGCAGTTCCTCAAACATCTCATCTTCACACTCCTCAAATACTTCAATCTCTTCGGGATTCTCAAAATCAGAACTTTCTCCAAATTCAATCAACATTGATAGTTCATCACCATCTTTTATTTCACTGTCGAACTCTTTCAAAGATAATAAATCATCTGATTCTGCCTTCTCTTCTGTTTCATGTTTACTTTGTTCGGCCTCCTTGAAAACTAAAAAAGTTTCACTTGGCTGGTCTTCCTCCATAAACTCATGTGTCAAGCAAGAATCCTTCATCGTCAAATTATTTCCTTCAACTCCAAACACAATTTCTTCTTCCACACTATTAACATCAATCTTTGGTGGTGACGAATAATCAACTTCTACATCCACATACTTTGACTCAATTTCTTCATCATCATCAAATTTCGACCGTCGGTCAAGGTCAATTTCAACAGTCCTCCTCAACAAGTTACCTCCTTTCTCTATTGACAAAACTTCTACTTCCCCTGACAAAGATTCCTCAAATCCTGGCAGAAATTCTTCATCGTCGTCAAATTGTGGTGGTTGATAAAAGTTAACTTCATCAATCCACCTCAACAAATTACATTCTTCGTTCTCCAACTCGACCTCTTCATCTTCGTTGTCAAACTTTAGTGGTAATGCTACGAATGATTCTGTAGGACCGACCTCTTCAAATTCTTCTAACATTGGCTTAATCTCCTCGAGAGTTTTAAGCTCTTCACTTGCCTCATACCTAACCAAGGTTTCAGCACTACCTTCCGATTCTTCAGCACTTTCGCCGAAAGGTAATGGATTAGTTGGTTCCTCTTCCTCTTCTGTCTCGTTTTCAGTAGAATCATCCACATCCTCGCTTTCACATTCCTCTACAACAAAGGGTTTCTTTTGGGACTTTGTACATTCAAAACTTCGATGGTCAAACTCCTGATAATGATATCGCTTAACTCGTTCATCAACACTTGCCCTCGTGATTTCATATACAACTGGTTCGTTGACTCTCGTAAAAACATTTTTACTGTAATGAACATCATGATTCTGATTGCTGGAGTCTGTAACCACTCCCTTTCCTCGATTCCCTTGACTCAACTTCTGCAATTGTTGATCAATACGAGCTTGATAATTGTAGGGTAAGAAATTTGCTTTCATCATCCTTTTCATCTTATCCCACTTGACAACTTTAGACTTCTTCATCCTCTCTCTAGTTGATTTAGTTTGTTGCCACCAGTCCGTGGCTTTTCCTTTCAAACTTGCAGCAACTAACTTCACTTGACGATCCTCAGGAACGTAGTTGAGCTCAAAAACATTTTCAATCGTGGATAACCAGTCCAAGAATTCCTCTGCTTGTAATCCACCTCGGAATTCTGGAATCTCCGTATCCTTTCTTGATTTCCATGTATAACCATCCTCTTCGATATTCTGGTATAGATTTTGCCCTTGATCGGAATATCGAAAATGAACACGATCACCATAACTTTCCTCTTCAAAATTAGTTGAACTTCGTCATCGATTCTGAACATCGACTCTTCTATGCCCATGCACGTCCTCTCTACTTCTTTTCTCATAATCATAAGATGGCTCATGCTCGTAACCACGATACGCTCTTCTTTCTTCCTTCTGATAATCACGATTGTCTCGAGCTCCACGATCTCGATTTATTGACAAAGATGATTCTCTTCTTTCTCTATCATAATGTGGCGACACTCTCCGTTGATTTCGATTCATGTCAAACTTCATTCTCTCTACTTTCTCGAAATCCTTATTGAATCTTTCATCACTACGTTGCTTCATCTGTTCAGGATCTTCTCTCCCATACAAATCTGCAACACTATGATGACGGTTATCATATCTCGGAGGCATGATCAAGTCTTCAACAGATCCAAACACCAACTTCACTTTGATCCAAAAATTCTCGAATCAAACTTCCCCACTTGTTTGAAATCTCACGACCACCCAAATAAACAAACAACTTAATTTGAACTCCAAAACTTCAAATCTCAAAATTGATGCCCAATGAACTTGAACAAATCTCCCACACACTTGAACAAGTTCGCTTCTATCTCACGACTTGACTCTACTCTTCTCCTTGGCTCGGCTGAAGTTGAACAAGCACTTCTTCTCGGTCCAACAGGCTCGTCTTAGCTATGATTGGCTAAGTCTTGCTCTGATACCAAATGACGCAGCGGCGGAATACAAAACAAGATAGATCAATGAACGTAGCATTCGGTGGATTGAGAAATACTGAAATGCCCAAATCCGTTGATCGAACGATACCGGATTCTAGCTATCTCTGACACGTTGATCGCGCACGATACCGTGAAGAGAGATCTACAATTCTTCGAGCGTTGATCAAGCGCACTTGATTCCGCGAATTGGCTTCAACGATCGAAGATTCGAGCACATTCGAATGTCGAAGGTGGAGATAGGAGATGCACTCAACTACCGATTTTAATTGAAAGCACAAAGCTAACAAAAGAGAATTTTATTCAACAATCAACAACCCCTTTACAATGACATCACATCCCTATTTATAGGGTTTACAACTCAACACAAGACTTAAGAAAATTACAACACTTCACAACGACTTACAAAACAAACGACATAAGAAAGTAACAACCTAAACAATGCACTAGTTACAACATAAAAGAAACGACTTAAGATACACACACGACATAAAAAATGCGGTATATCATCTTCAACAACTTAGCGACCTAAGCTTCCAGCGACATAAGCGGCAACGACATAACTTCGTTCGCGGCCTAAGAAATGAACAGCGACATAAGTATTCTGGACGACTTAAGAAGATGCACAGCTTCACGCGACCTAAAATTGGCAGCAACCTAACTGTAGCTTCGCGACTTAAGGAAGCACGGCATTGGTAATCTGGAGCTCGCGACCTAACTGCTCGCGATATAAAGATTCGCGACCTAAGACATCAGAAGATTGGCGACTTATCGATTTGCTAGGTCGTTGGCGATCTAGGGCATAAGATTGCGCTGCATCAAGCTTCGACATAAGAAATAGATCGCTGATCGCGACATACGGAGCTGGTTCGCGACTTGAGGAGGAGGACTCAAAGAGGAGGAGGAGCTTGCGACCGCGACCTAGGAATTTGATTTTAGGCTTCTGCTTGTTCGTCGTTCGTGACTTAGGAATTCAGTAGCTCACGTCATAGGAGGAGGAGGAGCGATTTAGGAGTAGCTTCGCGGCCTACTGTAGCTCGACATAAGGAGAACACGGCAGCGAGTTAACTGGAACGACCTACTCTAGGGCTTCTTCGCCTTCGCGACTTAAGGTACATCGTTCATCTTTAATTCGCGCTGCATCAAATAGCATGAAATTTGACAATAATATATTATGAAGTAGCATTATGAGTCATTCTACCTTGGAAAGAAGAATCTTGCAAGCCAAAAATCTTCAAATTGAGTACTTGTGGTAGGTTTAACCATTTTTTGATTTTTTAAAAATGCTTGCTTTGCTTCATCTTATTAGTCAATCGACCAAACCTGTCAAGAAACTACTTTGTTTGAGTACTAAAATGTATACTGGTAACAAACCGGGATATGAAATCTTTATAATAAACAAGCCACTGCATATTCTTCATATCCAAATATTGAATTCTCCAAGGTCAATCCAAGTTTCTATTTATCTACAACTTCAACCAACCCAAAATATTTGTGCAAGGTAGGTGGAAATATGATTGTACATCTACTAAGCAAAATAAATAATTTTACATTGAAATAATTATTATTTGGCATGTTTTCCGAACTGTGTCCGCCTTACTAGCCACCATCCTCTTCGGAAAAAAGAAATCTTATAGCTCTGAACTCCTTATACATTGAAAAAAGAAAGGGTGCAAGGATAGAAGAACGTAGCAAGTTTTACATACATGCACATACACAAGCACAGATATATTTTGCTTTCATATACATTTATAGCATGGAAAACCCCTACTTAATGGGTTTGTCATGCATCTCAGTGGTTGTTGACAGTAGCAATGAACTCGTTTCCCTATACATTGAGGAGATTTGGTGCTAAATATTAATATTTAAAAAGACAGAATGACATTATTTAGCTCTGAAGTGGGTCCTGTCTAGCTCCAATTGGAGAAGCAAAACGATTCCCAGTGTATATGATAAAAAAAACAGAAACAGCTTTATGTACAGGTATTGTCTGTTAAATATTAAGCTTACTGGTTAACATGTCATTTTTAACATAAAAAGCTCGACATAATACTAAAAAATAACAAAAGAAACACTTATGGTAATCATGTAAATTGTTTGTGTGTGTAACTTACATTGTAAAATTGCTTGGTTTTATCCTGGGATTTGGAAGCCCTTATAAGTTATAAGTTCAAGTAGAGACTGGGCTGTTGACATATCTAATTTCCCATGCAAAGAATCTTCATGTTCTGCTACGTCAGAGCCCTGTAGCGTATGACCGTTGTTTGCATCTCTAGTCATAGATAATGAATTGCAAAGATTCTCTTTATTTTTATAAAAGGATTTTTCAGAAAAAGTTGATGGTTGAGAAATCACAGTGAAATCTTTACCGCTTGCTAGTTGACTACTAGGTGAAAAATAGAAGAATTGCTCTGTAGATGTGTCTTGTTTTGATTATCGCAGTAAGTTTTATTATTGGTGGATTCTGAACCAAAATAACTAACTGTAGCTCCATCAGGGCTGGATGAAGCAAAGGCTCCTTCACTCACTGCACTACTGTCAACATCTCCAGAATTTAAAGTATCTGAGAACAAATTATTGAATTTTTCAGTTTGTCCGGTAAATGTTCCTACTTCCTGTTTATGAGGAGACTGAGGAGATTGTATTTCCTGGAAGCTCAAATGTACCTGCAAGACCAAAGAAATTCTATTGATAGCGTTGGTAGGTTCAAAAACCTACTAAGCTACTTGTACATGCTTCAGAAAACATGGTAGAACAACTTGAGTCTTTGAACGATCGATTGATTAATAATAATTTATTAGAAACAATACCTTTCTGGAAATTGGGGGACTCCATGTTTATTTGCTTTGGCAAGTCCTTAGAGGTGGGTGTTTGTATACCATTCAAAACCAGCTTGGCTATAGATTCATTAAGAAAATTAGTGTTACATTGTCTTTCTTCAACATCACCGTCATCAAGATGTGGCAACGTTTGATGTAGATCGAGAGGTTCTGAAATCCTAAACGCAGCAGTAAAATAGTCAAAGGAAATTACAAATAAAAACATCTACAATACTAACTTGTATAAAAAGAGGAAAAATCACACACAGATTAGGACAAGAACAAACCTCGCAGCATGAAACAGGATTAGCTTCCCCTCACTGGTAAGGCAAAAAAGAGCATAGCGAGGAGACAATTCATGAACATTCTCATCAACTTTTATATTAATTTTCTCATATGTGGAAACTGTTCCAATGCAAAATCCAAATACCAAACTGCCATCGCCATTGACTGAAAAATGTAGATAATCTGGTGGTTATTAAACTATATTTGTACAATCAAATGCGAAAATAAAATAAAGGCTAGAATAAGATCGATGAACTAAATGTGTTAATTATAACCGATGTTCATCCAAGGCGGAACGGTGTATAAAACTATAGGACGGACAGCTTTTAACATGGGAACAAACTTTCTGTGAAATGCAAATGGTATAAAGCAGTAATGAATACAAAACTGTGTGCGTGTGGATGAACAAACATAATGTTGGACAAAACGTGATGGACAGCTGAACTTAAAGAGCATAAAGAAGCCTACAAAATAACGTCATTGGCTTTTAATATTTGCCACTTCTGAAACAAAACACATGTTAGACTCAGCTAAACCACCTACAACAAGGGTGTTTTTTCTTTAAAAATCCAGGGTGTAGCTTTAAGTAAGAAGTTACAGTTTATATTCATACACCAAATGGTTTCTTCAGTTAACCACTGTACAAGTAAATTAACGTCAGGAATGTTGCAGCTACCATAGCTACCATCATGCCGAACATCATCGTTGACCAGGCAAATAAACATGATTTCACCAATAGGGAGTGCGAATAATTAAGGAAACTACTTTTTACACATCCAAGCAATAAGCCTATATAGACACCATTTGTAGACACATGTAGCATACAGGGTGCGGTAATTAATCAACTAGTTTGTGATCCACATTCACTCACACAAAGTGGCTACACTACATCCATAATCTGGCTAGCTTAAATATTAATTAAAAATATGGGTTTATTTTAAACTTGTTTTTGAGAAGGGACGGTTATGCATTTTCAAATTTAGAGATGATGCATTACAAAAGTTCACATTATAATGGTCCTAACAACCTTAACCCAATCTCAATTTTCTTTGCATGTAAATCTTATATCTTACAACAGTTCATTTGCATTTTGGTCATTACTAAAGAATTAATGGAAATATATATGGTTAAACAAATGAATTTTTTTCTTTAAACTTTCACCGAAGTTGTAATGCTTCAGGGTATCAAAAAGAAAATTTAGCTGTACGTGGTACTTAAAGTTGATGGTTCATACACTTAAGGTAAAAAGAATGATAAGCTATCTTCTATATTACATTTGTATGTACTCGCATGGGCCTTCACACAAAAGGTAACGTATCAGGTATGAATGCTAAAACTTAAGTTATTTTGTAAAATTATGCATATGCTAAATACAGTAATAGTAAATGTGATCTCGATCCATTCTAATGGCTTAAACCATAACAATTCAGGGATTTGGTGTAGTTATTGTTGATTGTTTGTATTTTTCTTTCGAGGAAAACAGTATATACACAAAATACATATTTAATATTACGCACAAAAAAGGCATGCTTGTTGAGGCTGAGCTGGGGAGACTATCGGTTACAGAAGATGACTTGACAGTGAAGAATGTGAAGCCAAACTAACTGAAGTTTCTTGAGTAAGCTTACACTTTATTTGTTTTTATTTAAAGAAAACAAAAATAAGGATGGAATCATAAAGATTTGGTAGAAGTATTTCTACACCCTTGCATTAAGTGAAATCATTTCTTACCTCAAATAAAACTACCCAATTTTGAAAGCTTCCTTTTGGGTTTGTTTATCAATTCTAAATAGTGATTATTTAATTTGTTAGATCTACTTTTAGTTGGCTAAAAATAAGTACTGACGCAGCATAGAAGTAGATCTGAACCAGCGGTCAAATCTATCCAGGATCCAATCACGAGTTGCGGAAAACTGAATCGATGAAACAAGATAAATTGATGAATTGATGATACCCAAATGCCCAAATCCGTTGATCTCTCGAGATACCGTATTCTAGCTATCTTCAACACGTTGATCGCGCACGATACCGCGTTAGAAGATCTACGATTCTTCGACGTTGATCTCGCGCACGAGATTCCGTGAATCGGCTTCAAAATCGTTGATTCTAGCGCACTCGAATATCCGAAGATGGAGAAAGGAGATCACACTCAACTTTCAATTTTAATGGAGGCACAAAGCTCTCAACAAATTTTATTCAAAAATCAGCTTCCTTTACAAATGATAACACACCCCTATTTATACGAAATTACAACACATTCGACTTAACGACATACGACATAAGAACAAAAATGACATAACAACAAAGCGACTTAACAAATACAACATAATAACATACGACTTCACAACATATGACTTAACAACATGCGACATAAAGGAAGCGACTTAAGGAAGTAACGACATAGCAATCAGCGACCTACTGGAAGCATGGCATAAGGAAGCTCGTGACCTAGCAATCAGCGATATAAGGAAGCTCGCGACCTAGCAATCAGCGACATAAGGAATTCTGGAGCGAGGCTTCGCGACTTAAGGTAGGTCGCTCACGACCTAAGGAATTCTGGAGCGGCTTCGTCCTCGTGATCTAGGTTATGTCGTTCGCGACTTAAGCCTCGCGACCTAAGGAATCTTGGAGCGGCTTCGACCTCGCGACCTAGGGTTTCGCGACATAGGAAGCTTCGCGACCTACTGGAGGAATTCGCGACATAGGATCTGCTCGTTCGCGAGGTATGCGTTGCATCATCCTCCCCTGGTTGAAAAGAATTCGACCCCGAATTCACACTTTCCTCTTCTTCGACATGCTTATTCTCATGGTATGGAATCAAGTGTTTGACGTTGAAAACGTCGGCAGTATGGATATGATCCGGCAATCTTAACCGATAAGCATTCTCGTTAATCTTCTTTACGATTTCCAAAGGGCCAATCTTTCTAGCAGCCAGTTTGTTGTAAGTACCAATAGGAAATCGATCCTTAGTCAATACTGCATATACAAAATCTCCTTCTTTGAACTCAACCTTTCATCGCTTAATATCCGCGGATTGCTTATATTTCTCATTCGCCTTAAGCAATCGTTCCTGCACGACCTTGTGGCACTCTTGCAATTCATTCACAAAATCACTAGCTCGTTTGATCACTCCTTTCTGTTGTGGTACTGTAGATAAATCTAATGGTCCCTTAGGCATTGTTGAGTAAACGACCTGGAATGGACTGAACCCAGTGCTACGATTAACTGCATGGTTGTGTGCAAACTCAGCTTGACACAGCTTGGAATCCCAACTCTTCAAATTGTCATTCACGAGGCATCTCAATAGATTAACTAGGGATCTATTCACAACTTCTGTCTGTCCATCCGTCTGTGGATGATAAGCACTACTGAATTTCAGCTTTGTCCCGACCATTCTCCATAGACTCATCCAAAAATGACTCAGAAAATGAGTGTCTCTATCCGATATAATAGATTCAGGCAACCCATGAAGATGATAGATCTCCCTGAAATATAACTGTGCGACATTAACTGCATCTGCCGTCTTCTTGCATGCGACAAAATGTACCATTTTTGAAAACCGATCAACCACCACGTAGATAGAATCATTGCCACGTTGCGTTCTCGGCAATCCCAATACAAAGTCCATACTAACATCCACCCATGGTTTAGTAGGTATAGGCAACGACATATATAAACCTGCATTTGTTGCGGTCCCCTTTGAAACTTGACAAATATGGCACCTCCGAACGAACTTTTCAATCTCCTTCCTCATTGATGGGCAAAAATAAGACTTTGAGATCAACTGCATAGTACGGTCACGGCCTACGTGTCCTTCTTCATGTAATTCTTTGATGATTTTCATTCGCAGACTGCAATCTGGAATACACAACTGATTTCCTTTGAATAGAAAACCATCAACCAGCATATATCCATCCATGTTTCCCTACTTGACTTTGTCTAGGATCTTGGAAAAATATGAATCTGAAGTAAGCAAAACTGGAAGTAAGTCAAAACCCATCACCTCTACTCGCATGGTTGTTAGTAAATTATTCATCCGACTCAACGCATCGGCAACGCGATTAGTTACTCCAGACTTGTGCTTTACGACGAATGTAAATTGCTGCAAATAAGCTATCCGCGATGCATGCCTAGCCGCAATTTTATTCTGCCCTTGTAAATGTTTCAATGCTTCATGATCCGTATACAAAAAAAATTCTTTGTGGAACAAGTAATGTCTCCAATGCTTCACGACCTGCACAATAGCATAAAACTCCACATCATAAGTACTGTATCTCATCTTTGCTCCAGAAAGCTTTTCACTTAAATAGGCAATTGGACCACCCTTCTGACTCAACACTCCTCCAATTCCAACTTTGGACGCATTTGTATGTAACTCAAATAGTAACTGAAAATCTGGCAACACTAGAATCGGTGCTGATGTTAAAAGTTCCTTGATCTGTTCAAAAGCAGATCCTGTCTCTTTCGTCCACGAAAACTGCTTTCCTTTTATACAATCAGTAACAGGAGCCATCACACTACTAAAGTGTGGTATAAATCTTCGATAAAATGAAGCTAACCCATGGAAACTTCTGACTTCTGTTATAGTTTTGGGCTGTGGCCAATTTCTGATTGCGGCTACTTTACTCTGGTCCACTTGTATCCCTTTCTTGGACACGACATAACCCAAAAATAAAACACTCGGCATCATGAACACGCATTTCTTCGTCGCTGCATAGAACTGTTCTTGACGAAGAATAGTTAACACCTTTCGCAAGTGTTGAATGTGCTCCTCTGTGCTAGCACTATATATCAAGATATCATCAAAGTAGACTACAACAAACTTCCCGATGTAAGGTCTGAAAATTTGATTCATCACTCTCATAAATGTACTTGGTGCATTAGATAGACCAAACGGCATAACCAGCCATTCATATAATCCTTCCCGAGTCTTGAATGCTGTCTTCCATTCATCACCTGGTCTTATGTGAATCTGATGATAACCACTCTTAAGATCGATCTTAGAAAAGATTACAGACCCACTAAGTTGATCCAATAGATCATCAAGTCTTGGCATAGGAAATCTGTATCTGACAGTTATTTTGTTGAGTGTCCTGCTGTCTGTACACATTCTCCACGAACCATCTTTCTTTGGCACCAACAGAGCTGGTATAGCACAAGGACTGAGACTCTCTCGAACACGTCCTTGCTCAAGCAACTCCTCAACCTGTATCCTCAACTCTTCATGCTCTTTTGGACTCATACGATAATGCGGCCTATGCGGTAAAACAGCACATGGCACTAGATCGATTTGATGTTGTATGTCCCTTAGCGGCGGTAAATCCTTGGGTAATTCCGCAGGAAAGACATCTTCAAATTCATTTAACACCGGTCTAACCTCCATAGGAATTTCAAGATCTTCACTTGTTTCATACCTAATCAACATAAACAATTCAACACTATCTTCCACTTCTTTAACAAATTCTCTCGAAGATAATAGACTAGTTGGTTCCACTTTCTTCTCTGACTTGCTTTCACTTTGTTCACGCTTCTTAGGAACTAAGGTGATTTGAGTACCTTCGAACATGAAACTGTAGTTGTTGGTGCGACCATTATGTTGTACAGCTCTATCATATTGCCATGGTCTTCCCAATAGTAGATGACACACATCCATACTGACAACATCACACCATATTTCATCTTTGTACTTCTTCCCAATAGAAAATGTAACAAATGCTCGTCTTCCCACTGTCACTTCTCCACCTTTCTTTAGCCATGCCAGTTTATAAGGTCTATGGTGTTTTTCAGTCTTCAACCCTAACTTCTTGACGGCTTCTTCAGAAATAATGTTATCGCAGCTTCCCGCATCAATAACAAATCGACAAACCTTTCCCAAGATAGTACATGTAGACTGAAAGATATTGCTTCTCAGCCAACTAGAATCATTCTCATGCTTTGGCGTTAAACAAGACCTCCTCATCATCAAGTTACACCCTTCGTCTCCTGACACAACTTCTTCATCTTCATCAAACTTCGGTGGATGAGAATAATCAATTTCAGCTTCCACATCCTCAGACTCACATTCCTCTGCAACTAATGCTCTCTTCTTTGGCTTTGTACATTCATTACTTTTATGGCCAAACTCCTGACAATTATAGCACTTAATACTGTTATTGACCTTTGCTTTAGCGGCTTCATTGACAATTGGTTTATTGACTGCCTTAGAAATATTAGCACTGCTACTAGCACCCTTATTCTGGTTGTTGGAACTCGTAAACACACCACTTCCTCGTCTCCCTTGTTTCTCCCAAGCTAGAGCTTTCTGATGTGCTTCAGCAACAGACATTGGATTAAACATATTAACCATGTCTTGAATTTGCATTCGTAACCCTCCAACATATCTAGCCATTAGCTGTTCCTCGGTTTCCATAATATCATTCCTTGCAATCAATTGATAGAATTCATCTGCATAGTCATTCACTGTCTTCGTCCCTTGTCTCAAATTCTACAAACGTTGATACATAAGAGATTGATAATTGTACGGCAAGAAAGTCGCTTTCATCATCTTCCTCATCTTCTCCCAAGTAACAACTTTTGATTTTCCCATTCTCTCCCGGGTTAGTTTAGTTTGTTGCCACCAAGCCATAGCTCTTCCCTTTAGTCTTGTAGCAACTAATTGGACTCTACAATTTTTAGGCACATCCTTGAATTCCAAAATTTCTTCAACATTCGACAACCAATCAAGAAATTCTTCTGCTTGCATACCACCCTTGAATTCTGGAATTTCCATCTTCATACCTGACTCCTATTTACGATGATTTTCTGAATCTCGATACTGATTTCGCACTTGGCCTTGATTTCGATAATGACTACTACCTCTATCACCATCTTCCTCAAAATCAGATGTATTTCGATATCGATCCTGACCATCTACATCCCTACGACCACGCATATCCCTTCTACCCTGTCTTTCAGCATTACGATATGGTTCATTTTCGAAACCACGTTGAGTTCTTCCCTCTGCATTTTGGTACCCATTGTGGTCTCGCATCATTGAAACTGATGATTCTCTCCTATCTCGATACGACTGGGGTGACATCCTCCTTTCTTCCAAAACCGATGGCGAAACCCTGTTTCCACCCTGGTTCGAAACTAGTGACGTTCTCCTTTGATTTTGATTCATGTCGATCATCAATTTCTCCAATTTTTCAATACCCTCATTGAACTTTTCATTGATACGCTGCTCCATCTACTCAGCTTCTTGTCTTCTATATAAATCTTCAACATTTTGATAGCGGTTAGCACGTCCCGGAGGCATGATCAAATCTTCAACAAATTCAAACACAAACTTCACTTCGATCAAAAAAAATCTCGAATCAGAACTCCCCAACTTTTTTGAAATCTCACGAACACCCAATGAACTTGGAAAAAGTTCGTCTCCTTGCTCTGATACCAAAATGACGCAGCACGGAAGTAGATCTGAACCAGCGGTCAAATCTATCCAGGATCCAATCACGAGTTGCGGAAAACTGAATCGATGAAACAAGATAAATTGATGAATTGATGATACCCAAATGCCCAAATCCGTTGATCTCTCGAGATACCGGATTCTAGCTATCTTCAACACGTTGATCGCGCACGATACCGCGTTAGAAGATCTACGATTCTTCGACGTTGATCTCACGCACGAGATTCCGTGAATCGGCTTCAAAATCGTTGATTCGAGCGCACTCGAATATCCGAAGATGGAGAAAGGAGATCACACTCAACTTCCAATTTTAATGGAGGCACAAAGCTCTCAACAAATTTTATTCAAAAATCAACTTCCTTTACAAATGACAACACACCCCTATTTATAGGAAATTACAACACATTCAAATTAACGACATACGACATAAGAACAAAAACGACATAACAACAAAGCGACTTAACAAATACAACATAATAACATACGACTTCACAACATATGACTTAACAACATGCGACATAAAGGAAGCGACTTAAGGAAGTAACGACATAGCAATCAGCGACCTACTGGAAGCATGGCATAAGGAAGCTTGCGACCTAGCAATCAGCGATATAAGGAAGCTCGCGACCTAGCAATCAGCGACATAAGGAATTCTGGAGCGAGGCTTCGCGACTTAAGGTAGGTCGCTCACGACCTAAGGAATTCTGGAGCTGCTTCGTCCTCGCGATCTAGGTTATGTCGTTCGCGACTTAAGCCTCGCGACCTAAGGAATATTGGAGCGGCTTCGACCTCGCGACCTAGGGTTTCGCGACATAGGAAGCTTTGCGACCTACTGGAGGAATTCGCGACATAGGATCTGCTCGTTCGCGAGGTATGCGCTACATCAAGTACTCTTAATGCCATGATGACATTTTGCCTAAGGATGTTTCTCGTGTCCCCGCTTCGGCTTCCCACACCATAAAGCAAACGGTGCTTTCTCATCCTCATCGGCAATTTGAGAAATCATCGAAACTTGCTGCCCCTGACTCCTCTCATCGTCATAGGGCTGACAAGAAAACTATTAAGCCTCCAACTATTACAATGGAGCAACAGGTTGCGTCCAACCCCAAAATGGTTGAACTGAATGCCATTTTCCGAATATTTGTTTAGACGGCACTAAATTCGTTCCTAATCTGAAGGAGGTCCCATCAAAGGTCAATGGCCAAGCTATGGCTTATGTTGGCGATGTTTATGATTAGTATTTCATATGGAAGAGATTGGCTGAGAAGATTTTTGAAAATGTCGAGAGCGTGGAAGTTGCGGCTCAGGGATTGCAGCTTGCGGCTAACCAAGATAAAGAGACAGTCACTCATCTTAACATAGAAGTTACCGAGTTAAGGAAGGCATAGGTAGAGATTGAATAGAAAGTCAAAGACTTGCCTGAAACACTCGAAAGGAAGAGGAAACACCATTTGAGTCAGATTGAATCTACTCACCATAGAAATCATCTTTTGTTGAAAGAAAATGAGCAACTAGCAAAAGAAGTAGCAGAGCTGGAAGCGCAAAATGAGAGCATGAAAGAGCAACTACAGAAAGAGACGAAAGAGAAAGAAGAAGCTCTCATGCAAGCTCGTAACTATTGCGAGGATTTGTTGGACGCTCGTAAGGAGAGGGACGATGTGTTGGCTCGTGCTAGAAATATGGATGAATCGGTTGCAGCCGCAGAGAAGCGGATCAAGGATAGATTTGAGCCACTCATCATCAACTATAGTGCCAATGTAATCAAGTTCAAAGACTTGGAGTGGCTCAGAAAGGATTATCCAAGAGCTCAAGTTTTACATTGGGAGCAGATTGTGCAAGAAGAATAGTAGGCTTTGGAGGGAGGTGAGGTGAATTTGGCAGAGCTGGAGCGCAAGATTGTGAGTCCAAGTGAGATCGATGCGCTCGGAGCGGGTAAGCTTATTTTGCATCCAGAGTTAGCTACCATGGTCCAAAAAGACCAAGGCGAAGGCTCCAAAACTACACCTCAAGATCCCATTACAGGCCTCACTACCGGACTCCCAACTATCTCCATCTCTCTGTCGGATCCGCCGTACAATCCGAATGCACCTAAAATGCAAAAGACAACTATTTTATCCTCTATTCTGGAAGGGAATTCTGTTGGCACCCTTGTTCACATGGAGTCTTAGCCTAATGGAGGTATCTCACTAACCTCACTCATTTTTTAGAAGGCTCACATGACACCAACCGATGTCGCTAATCTTATGTTTCTCAAATTTTAGGTCAGCCTTTCTCACTCCACATTATAGTCTCTGATCTCCTTCCTTCTCTCGGAAACATTTATTACAGCAATAGTGATGTAATTCTTCCTCTTTTAAAAACTCTTTAAAACATGTTTTTAAACATTCTTTTAAAGATGGTCGCTTTTAAACAAAACAAAGGAGTTTCCTTTATAAAATTTAAACCTCCTATTTGAATAACTAAATAAATTCTCAAAAAAGAATTTAAAATTTCAGACTCCTTTTTAAATATTTAAAAAACCTTATAAAATACTTTTTCACTCCACGTTATAGTCTCTGATCTCCTTCCTTCTCTCGGAAACATTTATTACAGCAATAGTGATGTAATTCTTCCTCTTTTAAAAACTCTTTAAAACATGTTTTTAAACATTCTTTTAAAGATGGTCGCTTTTAAACAAAACAAAGGAGTTTCCTTTATAAAATTTAAACCTCCTATTTGAATAACTAAATAAATTCTCAAAAAAGAATTTAAAATTTCAGACTCCTTTTTAAATATTTAAAAAACCTTATAAAATACTTTTGAAATAGAATATACAAAATATCTAAAACAAATATCTTTATACTTTACTAAAATCATAGATTTTCAAAGTGCATCCATAGCAACTATCGTTATATGGATTGTAACTTTTAAAACTTTGTTTTGAAAATCAAATAGCTTTTAAACTCCATTTCTTTCTGAGGTCCCCAGTTAGGGCAGCAAGCATCGATGCCTGAATCGGTAGGTGCTCAAATGATTCACGCCCTAGAAGAGGAGATGACTGGTGATCTTCTGGGAACTCAGGATGAGGAGGATGTTCTTATAACTAGAATTTCATATCCTTCTTCGGGGCCCAGCATGCAAGAGTTGCTCTAGACTCAAGTTTTATTGGCCAAGGATATTAAGAAAGAGCCGGTGGAATACATTCCTTCTCCCACGTTGATAGCTTTACCTGGAGAGACTATCTTTGCTCCGAACATTCTTCCTCCCTCCAAAAGCACTCAATGTGCACCCATTGGATTATCACAGAGCACCCCATCGAAGGGCTGATAAAGCGGGGGTAGGAGTAGGAAAATTCCAGAGAAGCTCGACACACACTCTTTTGGGGAAGAGAAAAGGAAGAAGAGATAGAAACATCACAAGTGATTATCTGTTTACTTTATGCCTTTTGGTTGTATAGCCATATGACTTGTTTTTTCTTAGGCTGGCTTTATGCTAGATCAGCCCCTACCTTTTGTTTTGAATGTTATGTCAATAAATTTGATTTCCCTTCAAATTTTATGTTGACTTTTGTGAGTTATGAGACATGTGTTTAGTATTTTTGTTTATGCATTTGCGAATCATTCCTCTATTGTTGTGTGGCTGTATTATCAGCATGTTTTGTTTATCTTTGACCAAGCTCCATTTAAAATGTAACAGCGATTTGTATAGCACTATGTTGGCGACTAGAAATTTCGATGACTCGGGGTCCTCTCCGGGATCTGACCGAATCTTGATCACATAACATGGTGGTTTGAATATCCCTATCTGGAATGTTTGTCTCCGATTGAGCCTAACTCTAAGTATCGCTCAGAGTTGATTACTTGAGTAAGTGGTTTCAAAATCCCTTTTTTTAGGATATTGACCTTTGACCACACCTGACTCGGGACGCTGATCGAGGTTTGGATAAGATCTCGCCTAACTCTAAGCAGCGATCTTTGGCTTTGCCATCCGCCAGGCAAGACATCAATGCTCTTCCAAACTCTAGGCATGAGCTGATGGGGTGAACCGTCTCATTCCACCCGCTTATGTTTATACTCTTGCCCCTAAGTCAGGGGTCGAAAGAGTTAGTTGGCATCTATATCCAAATGCCAAGGATGTTTAACTTCAAAGGCCCAATCATAGACCGTAGAAGTTTGGTTGGTACCTAACTATAGAAACCTGTATACATGCATTACACATCTTTGGATTCTTTTACGTTTACTATAGTTCACAATTTTATAGTTAGACATAGATAGAGTCATAGATTTAGGAAGTCATTTCATTTAATATATACAGGAAATGACAAATTATGCTTAGTTCATCGAACTTGACTAGATATTCACAAAGTCATATCTTAAGTGAAATAGCGTTACAAGTGTTCGCTATTCCATATTCGGGGAAGTGAAATCTCATCTACGGTCGTTAGCTTGAATGTTCCATCTTCAAGCTTATGCTCAATTGCATATGGACCTTCCTAGGCCAGGTCCATATTCACTGAGCCTGGGAAGATTCATGTGAGAATGAGATTGTCTATTTCAAAGGTCTAGCACCTGACCTTGGTATTGTAATATCGAGCGGCTCAATTTTTGTATGTAGTTATTGTTAGGTTGGCTTCATCACACTTCTCATCGACTATGTCAAGAGACTCCAGCAGGATTTCCTCGTTTGTTCGGGGATTCTAAGAAGTTACTCGATGAGAAGGTACTTCGAGTTCGACTGGGATCATTGCCTCCAATCCATAGGCTAGGGAAAATGGAGAATGATCGGTCGTGGATTTATGGGTCGTTCTACAAGCCCAAAGTGCCAGCGGTAGTTCATCGATCCACTTGCCCTTCTCCAGTGGCTTTTCAGAATGGACTTGATTATCTTGTGCACAGCTTCTACCTATCCATTCGTTTTTGGAATTGCAACCGCTACAAATCTTTTCTCAATGCGATGCCTGGGGCCTTGCTACTGTCGAATTGGGTTCTATTATCAGAGATAATCATTTGTGGGAGATGATATTTCTAACGATGAATTTGATCACTTTCTTAGTTGTGATCCTAGCTAGTGGTTCAACTTTAGCCCATTTCATAAAATAGTCAACGACAATGATGGCGTACTTCATGCCAACTTTAGATATTGGCAACACACCAATGATATCATACCCTAAACAGCAAACAGTTAGGGACTGACCATTTACGTAATCTCCATTGGTGAAGCTCTATGAATCTTTGTGAATCTCTAACACTTGTCACACTTTCTGTTGTAGTCAACTGCATCTCTGTTAATAGTTGGGCAGAAGTATGCGTAGTGAAGAATCTTATTCGCTAAGGTTTGTCCCTATGTGTGATCACTGCAAGCTCCCTCGTGAACCTCTTCAAGGACTTGCTTGACTTCTTCATTGGCAATACATCGATAAAAGGGATTGATAATCCCTTCCTGTAATGCATTCCTTCTTGAAAAATATATCTTGAAGCTTTGCGAAGTAGCTACCATTGCTTGTTCTTCATGTCGAGAAAGATTCCCTTCTGCAATCAATTCTCAATAGGAGTCATCCATGGCTCCTTTTAAGACTCAGCCTCCAGGATCCAATTGACATCCATCTGGTTGGTGCTTGGAGTTGGTAATACTTTCGTCGAGATCAGGCCCATGAGTTGCACATCTCCTAAACTTGCCAATTTGGCTAGCGAATCAGCCTTCTCATTCTCCTCTCTAGGAATATGAGTTATCGTGTAGTACTTGATATCATTAAGCAATGCAAGGGCTCTGTTCAGATATGGAGCTAGCCTTGATCCCTTTTCCTAAAACACTTTTCTCACTTAGAATGCCACCATTTGGGAATCGTAGAAGATGTCCAATGTTTTGACTCCCAATTCTTTCACAATTTTTAGTCCTACGATCAATGACTTGTATTCTGCTTCATTGTTTTTCATGAGAAATTCAAGTTTCATGGCATAACAGATTGAACATTCTTCAGGGTTACCAACACAACACCTGCCTCAAAAGAACGCTTGTTGGATGCACTATTGGTGTACCTCTTTCATCTAGCATCCTGCTCTCCACTACTCTCTGAAGTATCATCTCACGTGGTGTACTTGGCTGCGAAGTCTGCCAATGCCTGGTCTTGGATTGCTCTTTGAGGATGATACATTATGTCAAATTGGCTCAATTCAATGTACCATTTCAACAGCCTTCTAGAAGTCTCAGGTCGCTTCAAGACATGTCTCAAAGGCTGGTCGGTAAGAACCTTGATCGGATGAGCCTGAACGTATGGGCGGAGTTTCCTTGAAGCGATCAATAAGCAGTATGGTAGCTTTGGTTAATTCATCTCTGCCCACGTTAACCACTTGCTAATGTAATATACTGGCCTCTGGACTAGGGACTTGTAACGACCCTAAGTTTGACTAACATTATTTAGGATATTTAATTAGATAAATTAAATGAAATAATGTAAATGGTTAAGGGACTGAGATTTGTATGATCATAGGGTAGCCGTGCATAATTAATCCAAAGCCAAAGAAAATTAAAAATGAAGTAAGTTAAGGTAATAAGATAAGGGTAAAATAGGAATAGGTTATATTCTTATACCCTAAACCCTTCATCCAATTTCATTTACAATATTGACAAACAAAAACTAAACCAAGAAGCTTGGCCGGCCACTATTAGAAGAAGACAAGAGGAAGTTAAGCAAGAATTTAAGAAGGAAGCTTAATCAAATTAATTCAAGGGCAAGTCTCAATCTTCTTAACAATCAAGCTAAGGTGAATAATAGATAATATTTCATATTTATTTTTTTGGGTTTCTAAATAAGATCTGAACTTGTTTTGCAAGTAAAATGCCATGTTTTGATTGTTTATATGGATATATATGCTTGTTGATGATTTGTATAATTTCGTATAGATTTTATGATAAGATTTGATTTGAAAACCCTATAAAATGACATCCAAATGGCTTGGATATAAGGTCAGAAATATTATTTTAGATATGGGTTTCAAGTTTCATAATTTTTAAGTTGTTGTGGATTTATTATGAATTTTCTAGAAAAGAAAATTGGGTTTAAATTGTTTTCGGCTATTATATGATAGTTTTGGGTCAGAAATTTAAATATGTCAGAAAACATATTAAAAGTGATTTATGGGAATTTTTGGAGATTTTCCTAAGTATTCTACTAAAGATATAAAATTATTTAAGGTATGAGACTTAAATGTTTTGTATGTTTATAAAAGGAAAAGGGGCAATTTGTTAAATGTTTTAAAATTGTTGATTACTGAATTCGGCAGCACTTTTAGAAAAAGATTTTGTAAAAGAATTAGCAACCAATTATATGATGACAAATAAGGCAAGTTAGTTGGAAAGATATTACTTTAAAATATTAAAAATCAGTTTTGTAAAGGTTTATTGCTTCGCCACTTATAGCAGCCACCTTTCGTCCCCATACATCCGCCTCCTACCAAGTCGAAACCAATACACATGGTATCAATGCCTTGGTACAGTAGATTGGAGAAAGGCGGAAGGTATAGAGTCGAAATGTGCTTTCGAAGGGGTAGAAGTAGCTCTTTTAAACTTGGAACAATTTTGGTTATAAATAAGGCTTTTGAAGAGGTTGGAGCTTTCGACTTAACCATCTTGCTTTTGTTTATATAAAGAAAGGGCTTTTGAATGGGTTGCCGCCTTTTGATTTTAAAACGAGCTTTTAAAGAGGGTCGAAACCCCTGCTGCTGCATTCAACCCTTCGAACCAATGCTTTCAAAAGGGTGCTTTTGCCTTTAAACTTGAAGCCACTTCTCCATGCTTTCAAAAGGGTAGGTTTCGAAACCATCCACTTTTCATTTACTTAGGAATAATGCTTTCGAAAGAGTTGCTTTCGCCCTAGTTCTTTTAAGACCCTTAGATAAATTGAAAGTTAAACCCAAAGGTTTCGAAAGGAATGGTTTCGAAGCTATGTTCCATAAGCTTTTACTTGAACCCAATGCTTTCGGAAGGTTTGTTTTAAGTAAGGAATTTTAATACTTTCGAAAGGTATATAACGTAGGTTTTGAAGGGGAGGTACCCCAATGTTTTCGAAAGGTTTACTTGAGTCATTAACGGGAATGTTTCCAATGCTTTCGAAAGGCAAGTTTAAAGTGTTTCAAAGAGAGGATGTCTAAGGTATTATAAAGCTCTCAAAGGGATACCTTCAATGATTCTGAATGGTATGTTTTGGCCATTCGGCCTAGTGTTTCAAGGTAAAGTAGTCAACCTATTTTGAAAGGGGTACTTTCAATGAATTCGAAAGGGATTGCTTAAAAATTTTAAACAAAGGTTTCAAATGGGATATCTTGGATTTAAAACCTAATGTTTTCTAAGTTAAAGAAGGACTTTAACTTGTTTTAAAGGGATAGGTAACCCTATTTGAAACAACATCATGGTAGAGATGTTTAAGTAAAGCAAAGAGTATATTTTCCTTGTTTAAGTATGATTTAAAGGGTTAAATCTATTTCAATGAAATGCTTTTAAGGAAAATTTGATGATGACTCAGATATTAGAATATCATATGGGACTGTTATAGGGTCCCACCCTATACATTAGCTAATAAGCCCCTAGCTACTATAAGTCCAAAATTCCAGTGTGTAGGGCTTTGTCACAGGTAAGACTAAAATGATGTTACATAGAGAAAGGATACGCAGAGATAAGATAGGTTATTAGTGAGCCCGCAAAACCATTAGGTTCAGTTGACCCTAGAAGAAGATAGTTAAGGGTAGTCGGCCTAGAAGTATATCTAACAAGTATTAGATAATTGAGTATGTCTGGTTGGCCCGAGTCAGCCAATGGTTAATAGTTAGCTAAACAAAACTATATTTTGGGGACAGATAGTCCATTGATTACCTGATTTATATGCATATATGATATTGCTATTATTTCTTTAATCAGTTTGATTGCAGGATTCAGATTTGCAAAAGATATGGTTTTAAAAGGATATTAGTGAGGGGAAACCCGTTCCGCTAAGCGGCATGTTCTCACTTAATGTCAGTAAGCCGAGATGTAATAGTATTATTCACACCAGACTTTATATCTGACTGAAAGTTTATGTTTTTCCCTTAAACTCTCGGATGCTCAAAATTTAATTTGAGTGGATTAAGAGTTAAGGTTTTCCAAGTTTAGCAGGTTGGACGAATAAGCTTCCGAAGACATGCAGGAGGCAATGCTAGCTACATATAAGGTATTTAGTTTTATTTCTGCTATGATGTATTATAACTGATATATCTATTTAGTACTATGATCATCCAAGGGGACATCTTCATATGTCGCTCTTGGCGTAAATTGTAATAATTATATTTGATCAAAACTTGGGAGTCGTTTTGGGATTATGTATCTGAATATGAAATATTGATTTGAAATGTAATAAAAAATGTTGTTTTAAATCTATGCTGATTTTATTTCATATTCATGTGCTTCTGATATTATGGATACCATTAAAATTACGGTATTTTGTCACCGGAAGTTAATACTATGGATGACTGCAGCATCTGTAGCGCTCAGCTTCAGGCCTAAAGATAGGGGATGTTACAACTTGGTACCAGAGCATAGGTTTATGGAAAACTTAAAAGAAAATTCAAACTGAAAATGATTTTGAAAACATAATCCTATGGAATTAGAGAAAAGATTGGGGTATGGGATATGCTATAGTAACGTACTTGTATTTGTTATATATAAGTATATGCTTTATTTCTATTCTTCCATCTCTCTTAGGCTATTCTTCTATATCTTACAAAGACTCGAATGCAGATTTTACGAACGTAAGATATGAAGGCTAGAGGTGGAAGAGTTAACATTAGTGGAGGAAGCACCACAACCAATGGAAATGCCAGACCAAACACTAGAAGGAATCCAGGTCAGGCACAAGTTGCTAATGTGGATGCTGGAGCACCGCAAGTAGATATGGAAGCTATGTATCAGTTCTCCATTAACATGCAGGCTGGAGTAGCTGCGGGTTTAGTTAGAGGAAATGCTGAAGGAGGTAATCAGGGAGTTCTAGTGGTCAATAACTATGTAGTATTGAGTAGAGACTATGCCAGGCTAGGAGGAAAACCGTGTATCAAGACTGTGGATGCAATTGAAATGGAGAACTGGTTACTTCATTACGAGAGGATTTTTGCTGATTTAGGACTCAATGATGAGCAGAAAAGGAGACTTGCTTCTAGGCAGTTACAAGGAGTAGCACTGTACTGGTGGAACAGTGTTACGGTGGGAGTCAATAAGGAGACTACGACTTGGGATGAGTTCAGAAGAAGGTTTGAAGAAAGGTTTATGTCAGAGATTGCTAAGTCAACTCTGCTCAGGAATTTTGCTGAGTTGAAGCAGGGAGATATGACAGTGCTTGAGTATGCAACAATATTTGAGGAGCTATCGAGATACGGATACGCTATGGTTGATACTGTTATCAAAAGGAATGAGAAGTTTATCCATGGGTTGAAGCTTGAGCTTGCTAAGGCCACTTTATCGCATATTAGAGATCTGTGCGATGTTGTTGTTGAGATGGCCTTAAGGCAGGAAGAGATGCTTACTTGTCTTAAGGGTAACAAGGCAGGAGGAGATCAAGGAGGGTAGAACCAGAAGAGGATATTTTTCCATAAGAAGGGAGCTCAGAAGAGTGAAGCTGCCAAGAAGGGAAAGATAGAATTTATTTGTTTTAAGTGTGATAAGAACGGACACTATGCTCATAAGTGCCGGACAGGCAAAGGAAGAAAGCTACTGATAAGAAAGGAGTGAGATGTTTCAGCTACGATCAAATTGGACATTATAAGAACAAGTGCAAGGAGCCAGCCAAGGATGTAAAAGGCAAGATGTTTGCATTGGAGCCAGCTACCTCGAGACCAATGGCAGAGGAAAAGGGAAAAGCTGTGTTGGTAGGTACGCTTTTGATTCATGGTGTATCAGTTAGAGTTCTATTTGATACTAATGCATCGCATTCTTTTATATGTCATTGTTTGGTAGATAAGCTCAACCTAGAACCCTCATACCTAGTTACTTCCTTAAGGGTTGCAAATCCGATAGGAGGATATGCGACTCTTGGAATGAGATGTGACCACCAAGAGTTTGAATTGTTAGGACATGTATTTTTTTGCAGTTTACATGTGTTTGGTTTCATAGGGTTCGGGATCATTTTGGGTATGGATTGGTTAAGTAAGTATGATGCTAGGATATTTTGCCATGATAAGGAAATATCACTTGGACATCCCGATTGTAGTGACTGGATTATATACTCAGTAGAAAACCCTAGTATTGAGGTTAATGCTTTGTTGGGTGTTGTGGAGGCAGAAGATGAGTTGAATCGAGTTTTCATTGTCGGAGAATTTGCAGATATCTTTGAGCCCGTGATAGGACTGCCGTCGAAACGAGCTATTGAGTTTCAGATAGGTTTAGTACCAGGAGCATAACCGATGAGTAGATCACCAAGCAGAATGACACCTACCGTGATGAGGGAGCTAAAGGTGTAGTTGGTGGATTTGGAAAATAAGAACTTTATCAGACCAAGCAGTTCGCCTTGGGCAGCAGCCGTAGTGTTTGCAAGGAAACCAAACGGATCGTTGAGGTTATGTATCGATTATCATAAGTTGAATGAGAAGATGATAAGGAATCGATATATGTTACCTAGAATTGACGATTTGTTCGACCAGTTGAGTGGAGCCAAAGTATTTTGCTAGTTGGATTTGGCAACAGGGTTCCATCAGCTTAGAGTGGCTGAGGATAGTATTCCTTTGACGGTGTTTAGAACTCGATATAGATCGTACGAATGGTTAGTAATGTCGTTCGGACTAACTAATGCGCCAGCATTCTTTGTAGATCCGATGAACCGGGTTTTTCGAGAACACTTAGATAGGTTTGTGTTAGTATTCATAGACGATATTTTGATATACTCTAAAATTGAAAGAGAGCATGAAGTTCATCTTAGAGTGGTGCTTGAGAGATTGATGTAGAATCAACTGAAAGCGAAATTTTCGAATGTCATTTTTAGAAGAACGAAGTGAAGTTTCTTGGTCATGTAGTCTCAGAGAAAGGGTTGTTCGTAGATCCACCTAAGATCGAGGCAGTGAATAGTTGGAAGAGACCCAAGACAGTGACTGAGATAAAGAGTTTTCTTGGACTAGCTGGTTATTATCGGAGATTCATTAAGGATTTTTCGCAGATAGCGGCAGCGATGATTAAGCTAACTCGGAAAAATGTGAAGTTTGTCTGGACTAATAAGTGTAAGGAGGCATTCCAGAAGCTGAAACACTTATTGATGAATGCACATGTGTTAGTTGTTCCGAAGGGGAATCAGAGCTTAGTGGTGTACATAGATGCATGCGGAATAGGGTTAGGAGCTGTGTTAATGCAAAGAGGTAAAGTGATTGCTTATGCTTCTCAATAGCTTAGACCGCATGAGGTTCGATATCCAACTCATGATTTGGAATTAGCTGCAGTAATTTTCACATTGAATGTGTGAAGGCGTTACCTTTTGGGAGAGAGATTCGAGCTGTATGCAAATCATAAGTCATTGAGATATTTATTCTCTCGAAAGGAGTTAAATATGAGACAGTAGAGGTGGTTAGAGTTTTTAGCCGCTTATGACTTTGGTATTGAGTACACACCGGGGAAAGGCAATAAGGTTGCTGATGCACTTAGTAGAAAACATCAGAATGCAGTATTGGCAATGATAGCTGAGTAGAAAGATTTAGAAGCATTAACAACATGCGGAGTACAAAAGAGATCTAAGACTAGATCTAGTAAAGAAACAACTATGTTGTCATGTTTAGAAGTTCGACCAGTGATGATCGAAAGAATTGCTTCTAAGCAAGGGGAGGATCCATTATTAGCGGAACGGATCAGAAGGTTGAAGGATGGATGGAGAACGATGACTTAAAAGATTTCAGTATTGACCAGAATGGATGGTTGAGGAAGAAAGGACGACTCTGTGTTCCAAATGTAGGAAACATTAGGAAGGAAGTTCTTGAAGAATGCCATCGTTCGAAGTTCACCATTCATCTGGGTGGAACTAAGATGTATCAAGAAATGAAAAGAAGTTTCTTCTGGGAAGGCATGAAGAGAGATGTAGGCTTAAGGGTGAAATAGTGTTTGAACTGTCAACAGGTAAAAGCAGAGCATCAAAAACCAATCGGGTTACTTCAGCCTTTAGATGTTCCAGTTTGGAACGGGTGTCTATCTCAATGGATTTTATAGACGGGTTGCCAAGGTCGAATCGAGAAAATGAAAGTATATAGGTTATAGTGGACAGAATGACCAAGAGTGCCCATTTCATTCCAATTAAGTCAACCAGGATGGAACATATTTTGGCAAAGTTATTCATGAAGAATATAGTCAGACTGCAAGGAATTCCTAGTAGTATAGTAAGTAATAGAGATTCCTTATTCACTAGCGAGTTATGGAAGAGTCTACAGGAGGCTTTGGGTACCAAGCTCAAGATGAGTGTCGCTTACCATCCGTAGACAGATGGGCAAACAGAGAGAGTTAACAAAGTCTTAGAGTATTTGTTAAGAGCTTGTGTGCTAGATTTTAGGGGATCATGGGAAGACCACCTACACTTAGTCGAGTTTTTGTATAACAACATTTATCATACTAGTATAAGGATGGCACCGTTTGAAGCTTTGTATGGAAGGCCATGCAAATCTCCCGTTTGTTGGTTAGAGACCGAGGATAGGTTAATTCTTGGCCCAGATTTGGTTAGGAAAGCTGCAAAAAAGATTGAGTTAATTCGAGCTAGAATGAAAGAAGCTCGGTCTAGGCAGAAGAGTTATGCTGATAAGAGATGGAAAGACTTATAGTTCTCAGTTGGAGATCATGTTTTCATCAAGATATCATAGATGAAAGGTGTAACCAGATTTGGAAAATCAGGAAAATTGGCACCGAGATTCATTGGACCATTTCCTATTGTAGAAAGGATTGGGAAACTCGCGTTAAAGTAGAGTTACCGAATAGTTTGGTAGGAGTCCACAATGTTTTTCATGTTTCTCATCTAAGGAAGTGTATTCGAGATCCAAAAACTACTATTGCACCGACTGTGATAGATGATTTAGTAGTGGAACAGGATATGACTATAGTTAGAAAACCAGTTCGTATAGTTGTGAAGGATGAAAAGAGGTTAAGAAGCAAGACAGTCTGATTAGTCAAGATTTAGTGGAGTGATGACGAGAGAGATTGTACTTGTGAAACTAAGAGCAGGATTAGAGACGCTTATCCCGACTTGTTTCATAGTAGGTTTTACTTTTATGATTGATTTTTTATGAGTACCTTATCGTAATTTTGAGGATGAAATTCTTTAAGGAGGGGAGTCTGTAACAACCCTAATTTTGACTAACATTATTTAGGACATCTAATTAGATAAATTAAATGAAATAATGTAAATGGTTAAGGGATTGAGATTTGTATGATCATAGGGTAGCCGTGCCTAATTAATCTAAAGCCAAAGAGAATTAAAAATGAAGTAAATAAAGATAAAAAGATAAGGGAAAATAGGAATAGGTTATATTCATATACCCTAAACCCTTCATCCAATCTCATTTACAATATTCACAAACAAAATCTAAACCAAGAAGCTTGGCCGGCCACCATTAGAAGAAGACAAGAGGAAGTTAAGCAAGAATTCAAGAAGGAAACTTAATCAAATTAATTCAAGGGCAAATCTCAACCTTCTTAACAATCAAGCTAAGGTGGATAATAGATTATACCTCATATTAATTGTTTTCGGTTTCTAGATAAGATCCGAACTTATTTTGCAAATAAAATGCCATATTTTGATTGTTTAAATGGATATATATGCTTATTGATGATTTATGCAATTTCATATAGATTTTATGATAAGATTTGATTTGAAAAACCTATTAAATGACATCCAAATGGCTTGTGTTTTTGATATAAGGTCAGAAATATTATTTTAGAGATGGGTTTCAAGTTTTATAGTTTTCTAAGTTGTTGTGGATTTATCATGAATTTTCTAGAAAAGAAAATGATTAAATTGGCTTTAAATTGTTTTCGGCTATTATATGGTAGCTTTGGGTCAAAATTTTAAATATGTTAGAATATTAAAAGTGATTTATGAGAATTTATGAAGAATTTTCCTAAATATGTTATTAAAGATATAAAATTATTTAAGGTATGGGACTTAAATGTTTTATATGATTATAAAAGGAGAAGGGGCAATTTGTTAAATATTTTAAATTTGTTGATTACTAAATTCGGCAGCACTTTTAGAAAAAGATTTTGTTAAAGAATTGGCAACTAATTATATGTTGACAAATAAGGCAAGTTAGTTGGAAAGATATTACTTTAGAAAGTTAAAAATCAGTTTTGTAAAGGTTTATTGCTTCGCCACTTATAGCAGCGACCTTTCGACTCCATACATCCGCCTCCTACCAAGTCGAAACCAATACACATGGTATCAATGACTTAGTACGTAGTGGAATGGAGAAATGCGGAAGGTATAGAGTCGAAACGTGCTTTCGAAGGGGTAGAAGTAGCTCTTTTAAACTTTGAACTATTTTGGTTATAAATAAGGCTTTCGAAGTGGTTGGAGCTTTCGACTTTACCAACTTACTTTCATCTATATAAAGAAAGGGCTATCGAATGGGTTGCCGCCTTTTGTTTTTAAAACAAGCTTTCGAAGGGGGTCGAAACCCCTACTGCCACGTTCAACCCTTTGAACCAATGCTTTTGAAAGTGTGCTTTTGCCTTTAAACTTGAAAGTCGCTTCTCCATGCTTTTGAAAGGGTAGGTTTCGAAACCATCCACTTTTATTTACTTAGGAATAATTCTTTCAAAAGAGTTGCTTTCGCCCTAGTTCTTTTAAGACCCTTAGATAAATTGAAAGTTAAACCCAAAGGTTTCGAAAGGAATGGTTTCGAAGCTATGTTCCACAAGCTTTTACTTGAACCCAGTGCTTTCGGAAGGTTTGTTTTAAGTAAGGAATTTTAATACTTTCGAAAGGTATATAACGTAGGTTTTGGAAGGGAGGCACCCCAATGTTTTCGAAAGGTTTACTTGAGTCATCAACAGGAAGGTTTCCAAAGCTTTCGAAAGGCAAGTTTAAAGTGTTTTAAAAAGAGGATGTCTAAGGTTTTATAAAGCTTTCAAAGGGATATCTTCAATGATTCTAAAAGGTATGTTTTGGCCATTCGGCCTAGTGTTTCAAGGTAAAGTAGTCGACCTATTTTGAAAGGGGTACTTTCAATGGATTTGAAAGGGATTGTTTAAAGTTTTAAAAAAAGCTTTCAAATTGGATATCTTGGATTTAAAACCTAATGTTTTCTAAGTTAAAGAAGGACTTTAACTTTTTTAAAGGGATAGGTGACCCTATTGATTTAGGTTTTTACCAACATTGTTTTGTGTATGGCATACATCATGGCAAAGATGTTTAAGTAAAGCAAAGAATATATTTTCCTTGTTTAAATATGATTCAAAGGGTTAAATCTATTTGAAAGAAATTTTTTCAACGAAAATTTGATGGGATAGTTAACCCTAAGTAAATGACTCGGATATTAGAATACCCGATGGGACTGGTATAGGGTTGCGCCCTATACTTTAGCTAATAAGCCCTTATCTAGTATAAGTCCAAAATTCCAGTGTGTAAGGCTTTGTCACAGGTAAGACTAAAATGATGTTACACACAAAATGGAATACCCAAAGATAAGATAGGTTATTGGTGAGCCCGCAAAACCATTAGGTTCAGTTGACCCTAGAAGAAGATAGTTAAGGGCAGTCATCCTAGAAGTATGTCTAACAAGTGTTAGATAATTATGTCTGGTAGGCCCGAGTCAGCTAATGGTTAATAGTTAGCCTAACAAAGCTTATTTTGGGGACAGATAGTCCATTGATTACATGTTTATGTGCATATATGATATTGCTATTATTTCTTTAATCAGTTTAATTGCAGGATTCAGATTTGCAAAAGATCTGGTTTTAGAAGGACATTAGTGAGGGGAAACCCGTTTCGCTCAGTGGCGTAGTCTCACTTAATATCAGTAAACCGAGATGTAATAGTATTATTCGCACCAGGCTTTATGTCTGACTCGAAGTTTATGTTTTTCCCTTAAACTCTCGGGTGCTCAAAATTTAATTTGAGTAGACTGAGAGTTAAGGCTTTCCAAGTTTAGTGGGTTGGACGAATAAGCTTCCGAAAACATGCATGAGGCAATGCTAGCTACATAGAAGCTATTTAGTTTTAGTTCCGCTATGATGTATTATGACTAATATATCTATTTAGTACTCTGATCATCCAAAGGGACATCTTCATATGTCGCTCTTGGCGTAATTTGTAATAACTATATTTGATCAAAACTTGGGAGTCGTTTTGGGATTATGTATCTGAATATGAAATATTGATTTGAAATGTAATCAAAAATGTTGTTTTAAATCTGTGCTGATTTTATTTCATATTCATGTGCTTCTGATATTATGGATATCATTAACATTACGGTATTTTGTCACCGGAAGTTAATACTGTGGATGACTACAGCATCTGTAGCGCTCAGCTTCTGTCATAAAGATAGGGGATGTTACAGGACTCCTCATACGCAAGTGTAGTGCTCAAAGCATGCATCGAAACTGCTAGATAGACAAACAAGTCCTCATCTTCCAACATCCATTATAGGATGGGAGGCCTTCCCAAGTAATCTACCAGAGCCTGGAAAGAATCTATACACTCCTATTTCTAAGCAAAGTTCCTCTTCCCTTTCTTAATGATGTCAAAGAATGGGATACACTTGTCGGTGACTCTGGAGATGAAGCGACTCAGCACAGCGACCTTCCCATTCAAACTTTAAACTTCCTTGATCGACTTTGGGGCTTCTATGTTCCTCAATGCCTGAATCTTCTCCGGATTGGCTCTTCCCCCTATAGTTAACTATAAAACCAAAGAACTTCCCCGATGCAATCCAGAATGAACATTTTAGTGGATAGAGCTTCATTCCATATTTTCGGTACACCAAACATCTCTACCAAGTCATCAATGTGATTCATTGATCGCCATGACTTCACAAGCATGTCTTCCACGTAAACTTCCACTGAACACCCAATCTGTTCCTTGAACATTGAATCCACTAACCTTTAGTAAGTAGCTCCGGCATTTTTCAAACCAAAAGGTATAACAAGGTAACAATACAGTCCCAGGTCAGTTATAAAGCTGGTGTTTTCTTGGTCTGAGATTGTACTGGAATCTGGTTGTAGATGAAGTAGGCGTCCATGAATGATAGTAGCTTGTGTCTAGCGGTCGAATCAACTAGTTGATTGATCTTCGGGAGCAGGATGCTACCTTTTGAACTTGCCTTATTTAGATCGAAATAGTCAACGCATGTCCTCCACTTCTCATTGAACTTCTTCACCACGACTGGATTGGATACCCACTTCGGGTATGGAGCATTGCGGATAAAGCTATTGCCTTCCAACTTATACACCTCTTCCTTAAAGCCAGCAGATCTCTCCTGATCAAGGCAATGGCGTTTCTATTTAATAGGAATGCGTTTGGGGTTCACATTCAATGCGTGGCACACTATCTCTGATGATATTCCATCAATGTCAGAAAACCAATTAATTCTTTCATTATCCTTGTGCCGAGTTGAGATCCGATCTTTAGGACTCATGTAGGATCGTCCTGACTAACCGGGATGTTGATCGTCAACTTTTCGAGAGCTGCCCTTACATCCTCTAGCTCTTTCCTTAGATTTATATCCTTATGGAACCGACTATGCTGCCCGAGCCAGGGCTCAGATAGTGGTTGCTATGTGTTCAAAAATTTGATGCAAAGAATCTTCTCCGCATCCTTTCCTTTATCATGCAGCCTTGCCTCCTTAAGCTTCATGATGTAGCACTCACGTCCAAGCCCCTGATCTTCTTACACAACTCATACTCCATTCTTTATCAGGAACCATAGGGAGATGGTCGGCCAAAAGTCAGTTAGGGCCGATAGGCCTAGAAATGCATTATATGCAGAAAGAATATCAAACACATTGAAGGTCACAACCTGCACTCTCTTGCAGTCATCTTCTCCTAATACCACCGGTAGATCTATACATCTAACAGGCTCTGTCACGATACTATTAAATCCCTGGATATAAGATTTATAGTATTTTGGATCCTTACCATCCAACAACATCTGGTCATAAGCCTTCTTAAACAAAATGTTGACTGAACTACCACAATCAACCAGCACCTTTTTTACAATCACTGGCCCAATTATGGCCGATATCACCAAAAGATCCAATGTTGGGGCTTCAACTCCATCAGCATCCCTGTTTCAAAACACAATGTCATTAGTCATAGTCTTGAGTTGTTTCGTCGAAGCTCCATCTTTGACAGTAAAACAACTCTCAATATATGCATGCTTTAAAGCATTAGCATATCTCTCCATTTCATTTAGGGGTGGGCACGGTCGGTTAACCGACCCGATCGGTTAATATTTTCGGTTAACCATATATTAAAGTCGGTTCGGTTAACCGCTATTCGGTTAATATTAGTAGGGGTATACCGACCGAACCGGTTAATTTTAACCGCGGTTAACCGGTTAACCGTTTAACGGTTAACCGTTTAAATTAAAATATATATTTATTAGTTTACATTATATATAACTATTATACAAGTTATATATATTTATTAGTTTACAGTAAAATGAAACTATTAAAATAAGCATAGATTTAAATATATACTTAGTTCATATTTCAGTTAAAGCATGATATACGAACTATTATACAAGTATAGATTTACATAAACATAGACTTAAAATGATATTGATATACTTAAACATAGATTTACAATTCATATATATATATATATGGTAACCTAAATATATAACAGTTCATACTTCATATAATAGTTTATATATACATAACAGTTCATATGCAACACCTTGACACAGTTTTCATTCATAGATATACAAACGTTGACATGGTTCATATGCATACATGTGTATAACAGTTTATATACCAAAATATATTACAGTTAAAATTATAAATAAATATATAATAGTTCGGCAACCTATATATAACATCTTCATCTTCAAAACCAAGCCCAACATCAACCTATCGACCTATTTGACATCATAACAATAGCAAAATCAATGACTTTTTTTAAAAAAAATTAAATATTTACGTTATGCTCACCACATATCAACTATCATTATCAAAGCTAATCACAAAGCACGATTAACCCTCAATTTGCTTATATATAAACCATATATCCATATGCTTGAACCAATATAATTTCACCCAAGTGATTCAATCATTATGTTGCAAATATAATTACTGTCATATCAATTTCAAAGCATATCAGATCGTGAAAAGGCATAGAATTTATCCAAACAATATTTACATTAGTTGAATTTATAGAAAATTCACACACTTATACATAATGGTGTTGTTTATATACTTGACGCTATTATCTTTATGTAAACCAACTCATTTACTAGCTTTTACTATCAAATTCATAGCATATTAATTCCGAGCAGGATCACAACTATTAAATCGTACGTTGTAATTCAAAACCAAATAAATTAACTCACCAAAATGATCTGGCTAAGACGAAAATCATCTTAGCCCATTGCTTCATTACTTCTTTTCTTGGAACAGATATTCTCCACATCTTGATATCATGCCTTAGACCATCGCTGCCTTCCAAAATGCCAGCATCACCGCACCTCATTTTCACCAGCTCCAAGGTCCATCGCGTAGAGCTGCCAAAATCGATTACGCTATCACTTGGATGTGAGCAGCACCAACTCTGAGACCATCATCCATCGTGCGCACAACCAACCACAGACACTCAGGTAATTGACGACTACGGAGGCGCTGAAAATTTGTGTTGATTTGATTTTTTTGAGAACAATTATGAAATAAGGTAATTTTGAGATCTGAGAATTTTGGGAATGAGATAGTCAGATAGGTATTGTATCAATGAATTGAAAGTGGCGGCCAGGGCATGTTAAAAATTTAGGGTTATTTGGTTTGTTATGCAATATTGGATGGGCCGGGTAGTGCTGTAGCGAAGCAGTTAATTTACATAAGGAATATTATTTTCGGTTAACGGTTAACCGATGTATGTCATATGGTTAACCGTTAACCGAACCGACTTTTGTCGGTTAACATCGGTCGGTTAACCGAATGTTCGGTTAATCGAATTTGTCGGTTAATGCGGTTCGGTTAAGATCGGTTTAGTCGGTTAAATCGGTTAAGTCGGTTAAATGCCCACCCCTAATTTCATTTTAGCTCATCTCCATTGGATGTGGTCCTCCATGAATGGTATTGATGGTTAATCTCTTCTAAAGCCACCTGGGCTAATCATCACAAGGCATGGCTTATCCCCGTTGGAATGGCGGTCCTTGTGGACTAGAACTGCCTTGCCTACCATCCTGCGGGGCTTTCACAAACTATTGCAATTCTTCCTTCTTATCAGGTGTTCGATCACATCACGTAAGTGTCTACACTCATTTGTGTTGTGACCATGGGTTTCATGAAACCTGTCATGTTTCCTAGATTTCTTCTCCTTCTCGATTGATTCCCTCGAAGTCGGCTTCTTGTATTGCTCAGTACCTTGGGTCGCAAGGTTTTTATATTCTCAATCGAATTGTTCAGCTGGGTGTAACTGTCGTACTGCGAAACTCTAGGGCGTCTTTAGGAATCGGATTTTCGATCTCTAGCCTCATCATCACTCCTTCTCTGGCCACCAATTTATTCTCAATGTTAACATCAATGTTCCCAGGACTCTCACTAGGCTACTTCACTACGACATTACTTTGAACAACTTCTGCTGACTGGCCGGCACTGACATTCCTGGTAGTAGTACTTGCCTCTTCTAAGGGCAAGAACTAGTTTGATTTTCTGTTAAACATATCCAACGTTGGCGAGGGTTTCATCTTCAGCCATCTCCCAAAATCAGTATCGGGATATATCCCCCTTATTAGCGCCATCAAGACGATGTCCTCCTATGCATTACTTACCTTCATCACAACCATGTGGAATCTGTTCAGGAAATCCTTTAGTGACTCTCCCATCTCCTGGAAAATTTTGACAATGACATCACATCTTTAAGATGGTAGTGTGCAAACGGAATTTCTTGGTAAAATTCATGCTAACTGGTCAAAAGACAATACGGATCTTGGTGGAAGTCGGTTGAACCACATTGTCGCAACACCTTCAAGAAAAAATGGGAAACAACGAAATCTAACAGCATCAATTGCTTTGGCAGAATCCATATGTCATTCATACTTCATCAAATGTTGCCGCGGATATGTCCTTCTATTGTATAATGGCGTCTTGACATTACATATCTTCTATGGTATTCTTCGTGCAATATCTGTTTGGTGAATAGGTTCTGACTGGAGGAAGCGCCCCATTCATTGTTACTCCGATGCTGATTCTCGCTCACCAATCTCCTCACCATCTCAACCAAATGCTCCGGCTCTGTAGGATCCACTGAACGGCGGTAATCATGGTCCACCCGAGTGTTTGGCCCAACAAACACTCTCAGTTAGGTTCACGATACCTAAATTCTTCTGACTCTAGGAGAACCGTTCATCCAGTAGTTCTACCAGTTCAGTTTATGTAACGGATTAGTAGTGACCGTTTAATCTTTGGCATTTTGGCCATTAACAGCACAACTAGATGTAGCATCAACATTATCGCCCAAGATGCTAACTTGCTCATCCACCAAATTGAAAATGGGTGGTTTGTTACTGACCTTTGCTTGTTGTTAGGTACCGATCCTTAAACTCTAGCCATGGCCAATCCCTATCCTTTGCAGTGACATGCCAGTCTCCTTTTTGACCATCTTTTGCTTTCCTTCATTATGTCTTTATTCGGATAATAAAGAGCTATCATCCTCCGAATCGAACGGCACTAACTCCTTCCTTCTTCTTCTGCTGCTATGGATTAGTTGATTCAACAAGTTGATGCTCTCCTGCATCTGTTGATACATCTCCTCGCGGCTCTTCTACATCTTATCCTCTATCTGTTTCATCATGCGGTCCATTTCGACTCTTGTTATCACCTTCGACGGGTCCTGGACCTCAGCAGCATCAAGTTATGCAACTTCCTCCTAGTGCGGAATGTCAATGTTCTCAACATTGTCTACAGATCTGGAAGTGGTGGAACGGTATCTTCATGGGGCCATGGTTGAAAGTAGTAAGTGTATATTTCAAGAAATTTGAGTAGGTTAAAATGAAAAAAAGGAGAAACTGGATCTATCTCTCAAAGTTAAGCTATCCAACAGCAAATGATCAATCCAAATGTCCTAAGAATAACATTTCTCCGTGAAAGGACCAAATGTTTATACCAGAATGTGGCACAAACACCCAAGAGATTATAGTAGATAAGAAAAATGAAGAATAGTAAATGAAACTGAAGTAAAAACAAAACAGGCAGAGTTTATAGTGGTTAGGCCAACTATTGCCTACATCCACTTAGCTTTTATGTTGATTATACTGTTGTTTGCAACTTTTATTCTTATAAATCGGTATGGATCCTCAGGATTACAAGGGAATTATAGAAAATTAGTCAACAACTAAAGAGGATCCTTTTAAATGTCCCCCTCAACCTTTATTTATAGTTGTAGGTTGCCAAGAATTCCTTTGTCACGATTGTAGCAACATTCTCCACATCCAGCAGCAGTGAGTTAGAAAAGATTGTGGCCATGTTAGAAAACATTATGGATCAGTATCGATCCATAGGCATGGATCGGTATCGATCCATAAGATCGACTCATGGATCTCTTCCATTTCCTTACATGGATGTGACTTTGTTAGCTTCATGTTTTCCATCTTGATTGCTCTAATAGAAACTTATTTCCGGGTTAATAAGTTGGATCGGTGGTGGAATAGTGTTCCTGACTTCAGATGCTCGAGGTGCTCGATGATGAATTACATGCGAATGATGTTTTGAGGTTTGAAAAGGGTTGCCATCACCTTGGTTTGGGAATAGATGGAGTTTGAGGTGGTATGGATGAACTTGTATGGCTCGGCACCGGTCTATAAGCATGAATTGGTACTGATGCATGGATCGATACCAATCTATAGGCATGGATTGGTACTGATCCATCACTTTGAAGGACTGAAGTGGTTGAACTATGAGATGACTTTGCACTTGCCTTGTAGTCTTGATTATACTTGATTTCTGGGCTTGTTGGCTCTCTCTTTGGATTCCTGCCTCGATAACTTTCAAGTCTGATCCATCAGGTTCATCCAATTGCTGCCCGGTCAAAAGGCTGGATAACATAGGCCCATTACCCTCATATAATGCAAGACACCCTAACACAAGTATTTTGCAGCCATACTTCACCTTACTATGTAAATTTGTTTGAATGTTTATGCAAACCATTGGGACTTCCTTTAAGGAGAAGGCATGTTCTTTGCTATAAGCACAATGATCTGGATTTTGTAAATCGCACATTTAGCTATAGCATATGATTTGGTAACATAGGTGGTTAGATAAACCATCATATTATGTATGCATTATTACAGAGTTTTATTATTATATTATGGTTAATATTGCTCTCTACTATACATTTTATTTCATTTATTTATTTATTTTGATAATGCATATAGTTTTTTTGAACATATTCTCAAGATGTTTAGTTTAACTCAATAATTTTTTTTATTAAATTATACATTTAAACGGTGGGGATTTCCGCCGTTGTACGGTTGTACTAGTATACTGTAATAATAATAAGATAATATTAATCTATACTATTAGAAGTCAAAATAATAAATACAATTTTCTTAATACTGAAATAAAAATACAATTTCAAGCGCACTGACATTTATGGTTAACTAATAATTAATCAAACGTCAATCCCTTGAAGTCACAAATGACATGAAACCCACTTCCGATGTAAGATGCTACATATCACATATAAACTTTAAGGTCATTCTTTTTCATAGTAAATTTGAAATATTTTCCCACTTTTCAAACAAGATACATTTTTATTCTAATTTCCTTAAAAATTCACAAAAATGGCTTCCTCCTTTAAAAGAAAATTTTAAAAGGCTGCTGCATCCAAGAGAATATCGCCATTTCTTTAGATGCACCATGTCAACTACATTTGCATGAATGCTTTAAAGAAATTTGATCCCTTTAAAAAATAAGATTATCAATCATGTGGTGGAAGACTTATCATAATAATTTAATGGGGGGATTAGTTTAAAGGACAAAAATTTGTATTTTTTTAGCCTCAAGGACACAACATCAAAATTTTACTCATAAGGACAAACATTCTTCCAAAATTAGTCATAAGAACAAACCGCCAAAATTACCAACCACCACTCCGCGTACCACCACCCGCCATCATCTGCACCACCAGCCTTGCCGCGCTCCCAACACCACCACAATCGCCAAAATCTAAAAAAATTAGTAGCAGGTTCGACACTGCTACTATGTAGTATTAGTTTCCTTTTATAAAATAAAATGATACTAGGCAGTATCATTAATGTCATCATAAGCTAAAATATATATATACTTCTACTTTTCCAATTTGAATTTACTACTTCATAATCACCATCAATACATATCCTACTATACATAAAGAAAAGGTGCATTATTTATTTATTTTAAAACAAAAAAATTGATACTACACATTATCATTTATATCTACTATCAAAAAACTACTACTATCAAATGTGTATAAAACTGCTACTATTAAATGTATATCTACTGTCAAAAAACTACTACTCTCAAATATGTATAAAACTGCTACTCTCAAAATGTGTATAAAAGTGCTACTATCAAAATGTGTATACAATATCATTTACTGCTACTATCAAAAAAACATAACATGTATATAAAATTGCTACTATAATTCATAAATACTATTAAATTTGTATAAACTGCTACTACAATTCAAAAAAAAAAATCATAAACTACTAGTACAAACATAATAAATGCACACTTCATTTATAAAATGGTACAATTGTTCAATAAGCGCTAATAAAAATTCATAAACTGCTATTATAATTCATACTGTAATTCATAAATTGCTACTATGATTCATAAATACTATTAAATGTATATAAACTGTTACTACAACTCAAATAAAACAACAACAATTCAGAAACTACTACTATAAGCATAATAAGTATTAAAAAGTAAAATAAAATGATACTACAAATGTAATTTTTATTACAAGTAAAATACAACAAACAACGTGGAACGAAACTGATACTATATAGTATTATTTTATTCTTATTTAATTCAATTAAAAATATTATTACAACTCATAAAAATCTACTACAAAATAGCATTGTAATCTAAGCTTACACACTCCACCTACAAAATGATATTATAAATCATAAAAATACTACTACAAATCAAAAAAAATTAAATACTTCAAAACTGCTACTGCAGTTCACAAAACTGATATTACACAGTAGCACTGTCCTTTTGATATATTATATTGAAAAGTTTGTCCTTCTAACTAAAAAATTGAAAGTATGTCCTTGAAGCTAAAAAGTTGATGAATTTTGTCCTTCATACTATTTTCTTGATTTAAATATTTGTAACATCCAGTTATTGAATTATTCAGAACATCTAAAGAAAATTAAAAAAATGGTTGATGGTGGAAACAAATTCGCATGTTGTATGGTGAGATTGAGAATAAGTATATTGAGTGGTTGAATGATATATCCATTACGGTCAAATCCCATTCTTGAAGACTTTAACTAGGAAGAAAATCTCATTCCTAAGAGCATTCTATCAGTTTCTAATCTTAAGTACATACTTGAATTTGAAACATAGACTAAACTTACTTAACTTGCTGAAGGTAATTAACTTTCTTAACTTGAATTTGAAAGTACATAGAACTTACTGAAGGTAAATAACTTAACTTAATTAACATGAATTCGAAAGTACAGAGAACTTACTGAAGGTAAATAACTTACTTAACTAACTCAAACATTATTCAAATTATCTAACATAGATAACCCAAAGATCATATGCAGCATATCCAACAAAATCAATACGATACTCCCACAGATATCGTGAATCAATCATAGATCGTGTTAAATGACTCTTCTTCCTCCATTGTATTTATAATGGTTCTGTATCGTCGACAAGTTCTAGTAAACATGACATAAGTACTTTGAGTTTCTAGAATCTTTTGAATTAATCTACAATCAGGATGATTATTAAATGCTTCGCTTAGAGTGACCCAAAAATCCTGATTGAACTCCTCTTCCATGTGTCTATGTTCGGCTTCTAAGTAAGCTTTAATTAGCACCAAATAATCTTATGGAGTCCAACTTTCATTTGCCATTGAATACGTTATGGACTTTCAATATAAAAATTTCATTTAAAAAGAAAGTTCATAATCTGCATCATACGAATCAAGTGCCATTTGAACGACAACGGGGCAAACATCCACGAACTAATGAAGAAACAAAAATAGATGTGTTTTTTTCTTCACAAAATAATTTTTTTTGTGAACTAACTAGTAGTGCATTTCCTTCTACAAACAAGTGTGTTTGCAACTTCAATATTATAAATCATGTTTCTTATGAAATACAGACTCTGATATGAGATATGAACAACAAACACTTAAACAATTATTAAATGAGAACCAAATACAAAAAATGATACGAGATATGAAATACAAATACTGATATAAGATATGAAATTCAAACAATTAAAAAACTATCAAATGAAACTCAAATATGAACACTAATAAAAGATACAGAAAATAACACATACATACATAAAATGGTAAGTGAACTGATACAAAAATGTACACATACATAAAATGGAACAACAATCATATGTGATCCAAATACAACCACAGATATTGTAACGAGACCCACCTTTTTGGACAGTTTAAATCGTCAATAAACCTCACATGTCAAACTCAAACCACTCAAAAAGGATGATTTTTATGGGGTAAATAAGAAAAAGCAAGGAAAGAAAGAAAAACAAATACATAATCTTGCAGCGGAATGATAAAATATAATAATCAAATAAACAGTTCATGAAGCTGTTTACAAATAACATTTGATTATACTTTTACAATACAGATTAGAGTTACATACAATAGGAATAAATAAATAAATGCGGAGGAACAACATGATGCAGTGGAATAAATATAATAAATAGTAATAGTATTAAATCTTTGTCTTCGTCCTCTAAAAAGCGGTCTTCGATAAACTGAAAAGCTCAGACTGACCCGAGCGAATTGAAAAGACAAAACACTCGAGTCAGAACTAAAAGATCTTATGTAAGTTAAATCAACAATAAAAAAATATGAGTGTAACGGCATCGGAGATGTTTACAGGGTTTGACATCTCCTATCCAGTGTCTAATGTGAGTGCAGTAACTTAAGAGACGTTCGGGATTATCATCTCCTAAGGATCCATTAAACTATCTACTATGTAGTACAATACGCTATTATAATATGTCTACAGTAAAGTAAAGTATTAAAATAGCGTTAAGGCGTTACCCATATCCCCTTTAACACGTTTTATATATTCCTATAGTCTATACAGTACCGTAAGCTCCACCAAACCAGTGTTTTACTCAGAGGGCACTCCATAGATATGGTACAAACCAAAACTCGTAGAAGACGCGATAAGGCATGTGACAAGGCATGTGAGGAAATGCCCAGGGTAGGATACTACCGTTTTGTGGATTCGGACTGGTGGTAACGCATAGCAGCTATTACCGCCCGCCTCGGAATATGCTCCCAAATCAAAATCAAGGGGTGGCCACCAAATCAATCACAAAGTCATAATATGGTATCGAAGAAATGTGCCCGATAGGAGGTGCAACCTCACTTGGCCCGGCATGGCTCCTGTTTTAGCCACATCAAGCTGACTCACGAGAGTCAGGGCTACGATAATATCTCATATGGAATCATTCGCCAAACCATCCTACTTCATTCTGGATTCTCCACCACGTACACAGCTATTAAAGTGGTTTTCGGTATTAGCGGAAAGTATGACAATATCCGATCCCGGTCTCTTTAACAAACGTTTATTTCACACCGAATGGTTCTTTAACATTTCCAAAACCGATTCATAATTGATATCAAAATATCATATTCAATTCAAACCATATCACTTTCGAAACCATATTTACTTTCGAAATCATATTCACTTTCGAAATCATATCGATAAGATGGGTTACTTAAATCCTCGTTTCAAAATCATCATATTTACTTAAATATGTCATTTCACTAGAAAATATCATTTCAAATCCCAACTTATGTTATAACATCATTTAACCATACTCGCTTTAAAATCAAGGATTTAAATATAAACACTTTCACTTTATATAATCTGAAAATTTAGAAAATAGTTTAGATGGTTATAAATAGTTTAAATTGTTTAGCATAGTTTAAAATAAATTTCAAATAGTTAAAGTACTCTAAAATAGTTTTAAATAGATTTAAAATAGTTTTAAATAGATTTAAAATGATTTAAATAAATTTAAAATGGATTAAATAGATTTAAAATGATTTAAATAAATTTAAATTAGATTAAAACGGGTTAATTAGTTTAAAATAGGTTAAAATAGAATAAATTGGATTTAAATAGATAAAATAGATTAAAATAAGTTAAAGTAGTTTTAAATTGATTAAAATAGTTTAAAATAGCTTAAATTAGTTTAATAGCTTGAAAATCTTAGTAATCAGGATTTAAGAATAATATATTTAAACAATTTATATAAAAATAATAAATTTGAAATTAATATCAAATTGTACTATTTATTTCATTTCAACACATCTTTAAACCATTTAATCAATATCGATTCCAAATCCATGTTCGAACTATAAATTTACATTATTTCAAATTTAGCAGATTTCGAAGTTTAAATATTCAAATATTTCAGTAACTCGGTTTCAATAAATTTTATTTATACTTTAAATCTAACTTTAAAATTTCAATTTAAACCAATTCCAATTTCAACATTTAAAACTTGGATTTTAAAAAATAATTCAGTTTATAGAAATCAAATTGTCTTCAAAATATCATCTAACTAAATTCAAAATTTAAGGATTTAAAATCATTTAATTTAACCAATCCGGTGTCCGTATATAATTCTCTACTTTATGGTTAAGTGATACAGATATGTATTATTTCAATCCGCAATTATTTTATATTCACGGATATATATCATTTGAACCCGCAATCCCGAATTTAATTACAAATCCCTAAAATCGCTTGAGTCTATCATTTCAACTCATAACGATTTCCCCTAATCTATCAGATCGTTCGGGTATGTATCATTTCAACCCATAGGAAACTTGCAGTGTTAACAATCAACATCCATCACAATCACCATTCAAACCAATCATTAACAATAACAAGTGACTGATTATCAATAACGGGTATTAACTAGCAATTTAAAATTTAATATTAAATTAATAGCGATAATGTTCAGTAGAAGTCAGATTTAACTGGAATGACAATTTAGATATACCAACCATCAACCAATCAATTTCTAATTGCATCATAATTCAATTTAACTAACATAAGATAATTTAGTAGTTGTGAGTGGGTTAAAACACACACTTTTGATTTCAAGTCGATTTGAAATCCAAATTGGGCCTAAAAATTGAACAGTCTCAGAATCCAACCAAACCAGTTCCATAGTGTCCGGAATTTCGATACGATACCAACAGGACAAACCGCGTGTGAATCCGAGCTAGTATGCAAAAGATATGGATATTAGAACGTTTTAAAATTAACTTAAAATTAAAATAAAATAATAATAATAATAATAATAATATAATAATAATAATAATAATAGAATATACGATACCTCGGCTACCCTACCCAAGCCACAGATATCGGCCACGATCGAACCAAATAGCCGCCACTTCAATGTTGAGCGTCGCCGCCTAGGGCTACTCGCGGCCACGTCCCCCACCACCAAACGTCGTGCCGTCCCCCTGCGCCTCACCCTACAGCCTCGCGACCCCCACACTTCACTCAGATCGAAGCACGACATCTAGCCGCCGCCCAAAAGTGCAACCCTAATCGAATTTTCCACTATGATCTAGCCGTCACTACGACGAGCGACCCACACCGATGAACGGCGCGCGACACTCTCCACACGATGGTATCTTCGATTCGACGATCCGTTGAAGTTGATCAAAGCGCGATGGACGGTCGATAATTGATCCCCAAATTCTGGACACACAGAAACCCAAATCAAAAAACAAACTGCAGATATGAATTGCGCTCGTCGAGAGCTTCGAATAGGTATATAATATGTCATGGTTTGGAGGAGTTCGACTTTGAAATTGATTTGCAAATTGAATTTAGGGGTTGAAATCAGAATTTGTTTCTACCATAGAGGTGAGAAAAGCAGATGGAATTGTATGTACAGTAACGAGGAATAAAAGGCTGCTAGGGTTTGGATAGAGCTATTTATATTAACAAAGCCCGATAAGAAAATAAACACGTATCGAATTGGTACGAACGACAATAGCGACCCGAAAAGCCCGTTTCGCTTCCGAAACGAAAATGGGCCATCCCATATATCAAAATAGATGTTCTCGATATTTTTGAACTCAGTGGAATAGGTTTCAAGTCCTAATTCCATCTTATGAAGAAGTTAGCTTTAAAATCAACTTATTTCAAATTAATTTCAATTGAATTTAATTAAATTAATTTCTACGCGTTTCGAGTCCATACGATCGAACGACAAGTCCGATCGCTATGAAACTTGAAATCCTACAATAATTCACTGTTATGGATCCGATGAAACTGGTTTCGTCGAAATCCGAGACAGTGGCCAAAATTGTCATTTTCACGTTAATTAAATAATTTATTATTAAATTGATTAAATCACTTTTTAATTTCAAATTTTATAAATAACAAATTTTATCATTTTTTATTACTTTGTAACTTATAATCTTTTTAAACCAAGTTTCCATATCAATTCAATGTTGAATATTACACTAGTTACAGTGTTTAGTTTCAATAGCAATAAATTCAATTGATTATTAAATTAAATTCCAATAAATCCATTTATTTGATCTTTCATCTTATTCTTCAATCCATTATCATCTTATTACATTTGCTTATATATTATTACATTAATATTCTACAATTATCATCTTAATTCATATTAACGAAATATTTAATTACACTTATTGTAATTTTTTCCCAATTGATTTCCAATGAATTAAATAGTGAATTTATAATTAAACCATTGTTATACTTACCAATTCAAACACATTTCTATGTTTATTGTTAACAAATAAAACAAATAAATTTACATCGATTTTATTTTCTTATTTACAATTTCTAACCAATGTAACTCTACAATTTATTACAATTAATTGAGATTTCATTCAATTAGTCATCTATTACATTAAATTTACATTATTAAACTTTATTCCTTTATTTACAATCTATAACCAATTATGACTTTACAATTATTTCAATTAATTTGACTTACATTAAAATAGTTATCAATTTCCCTAAATTAACATTATTACATTTATTCTAGTTGTTCCTTCATTATTAAATCTTAAAAAAAAATTCACAACATTAAATTTCAAAACTTAAATTAATTAATAAATTTAATTATCGAAAATTACGAGTCGTTACACTCTTCCCCACTCGAAACTTTTCGTCCTCGAAAAGGGAAAAGAAGGAGTCAAGAAATTAATATATCTTATTCAAAGCATTCAATTTATAAACAATTAATTCACATAATTAAATAATTTAAATAAAATATATCAATTTATAACAATTAAGTCCTTTCGTATTCAAGTCTAATAAAAGTTTGAAAATATCTTCACTTTCACAAACATTCTAAGTCCAAAATTCACAGAAAATTTCGGCAGAGTCTCCTTTGTACGGAGAGGTCTGGGAGAAATAATAATATCAATATTAACAATATATATCATATATTTCAAAATAAATATCCCAAACCACGGGAAAACAATATAATATCGCTATAAAACCGTAATATGAAAACGTACCTATTTGTCGGGCAAACAACGCTTATTTATGAAACCAAAAGCAGTAGATATTGCTTCCATAAACCTGTATTTCACTTATATAATCCAAATGAGTTAGCAGTATACAAAAGAGAAATATTTACATTGTCTCAATCAATAACAACAAATCAACACAACATAACAATAGTCACTTACAAACAAATCATACAATCATCACATGCAGTCAAAATAATCAACTATCCATCCATAACACCCAAAACAAATGGTTGGTTCGGCTTTAGAAACTTTTAATCGTATAAATAATAAATAACTACTAAGTATACCATACACTCCACAGTCTCAGATAAACCTTAATAGATTATTTATACATCCTAAACAATTTACAGTATCACTTCCCAATCATCCCATAAGCCAAAACAAACAAAAAATTCAAATGTCATGTAAGTATTTCTTATTAATCTCCTTTCATATTATATACCGTTCTTCAGTTTCATTCATTCATACAATGCTTATTTTATTAACTTACATTCATTACCAACGAAATTCATTTCTCATTCATTTATACAATGCCACATTTCTCTTTTCATTACTTTACATTCATTGCTTCCATAAGTTATTCCATTTCAATCATTTAGATTATCCATTTTTAAGTAAGTCTCTTTACAATTTAATTCACCATTAATAGATTTTTTTTCACACCCATTTCTTTCATATATAATATTATTGAACATTTAATCTATTTCTGAATCATTTCATATTTCTAAAGTCATAATCATTCAATTTATATAGTATTCACTTTTACTATTCATTTTAATTACAAATAGCTGCAACATTAACTTAAGTTCATAATCATTTACTTATAGTATTCACTTTTCTATTACATTTAATTAGTAGCATTTCATAACTTAAGTTTATAACATTTTATAACATCAGAATTCTTATTTATAGAAGTAATTCCATTGAACACCTTCAATACTAAAATTTTACTTGTGTAATATTCTATTACATATTTCTATTAACATTTCAACTTTTAACATTTCCGGTAAGTTTTATATATATATATATATATATGTTTTTTAAAATATAGTTGAATGTTACATAAGTTTATCTTATTCATTTTAATTAACAAAATGTTCAATAATTACCACTTCTAAATTTCATTATTCTTTAATTTATAAGTGACAACCTTCAATTTCTTTACATTTCATTAATCACTTAACTCTTAATTTCTTATTTTTCATTTTATAAGTTTCCAATTATTAATATAGTCAAGATTTCATCCTATTACAATAACTGAAAACTAATAATTATCAGAAATTTTTAAGAACTAAATTCCGAGTTTCTTTTCAAATCAAATATATATATATATATATATAAACATTCATATCTTTCATATATGTCAAATCATACTTAGAAAATAAACTTAAAATTTGTTTATCAAACAAATGTGCTATAAGCTACTACAGCGGTCTTCCAACTTTGAAACTCAAAAATAAACATCGATGATGCGTGCACTCATCACCGAAATTATTTTCAACGATAAAGAGGGGAGTACAAAACGTATTTCCTTAAAGAAAAATTCTTTAAAAACATTTCTTTCCAATCATATTGAAAAATTTATATCAGAAAATACTTCCAAATAATATTAATATTATATTCCAAAATCTTTTGAAAGCAAAATTTTCTCAAAATCCCGGAACTTAAGTTCTCAAATTCCAATTTATATTCACTTTATTTGTAAACCCTATTTTACAATCAATATTTACAAAAATTTCACTTTCTAACAAATAAGCATATCACATGCAACTATACCACTTATAAAATTATTCTTGTATATACAAAATATAATACTAGGCAAAATTATTTCATTTACCTATATTTCAAAACAATATTTTGTCGGTCTTCCCTATTAAATTTTTAGAAATCCCTATCGATGCCATAGCGTCCTATTTACCCACCAGAATTTATAAATACTAAACAGAACAAATTAACACAACAAAAAAACCTTTTGTAACACTAACAAATACGCTCTCTCATATATATACATTCAATGACTCATTCTACGGTATTTCTACCCTATCTTTAATGAGTCAGACCCCACAAAGCTAAGGTTATCGCTAAACCAAAGCTCTGATACCAAATATAACGAGACCCACCTTTTTGGACAGTTTAAATCGACAATAAACCTAACATATCAAACTCAAACCATTCAAAAGGGAGGATTGTTATGGGGTAAATAAGAAAAAGCAGAGAAAGAAAGAAAAACAAATACAGAATCTCGCAGTAGAATGACAAAATATAATAATCAAATAAACAGTTCATGAAGCTGTTGACAAATAATATTTGATTATACTTTTACGATACAGGTCAGAGTTACATACAACAGGAATAAATAAACGCAGCGGAATAACATGACGCGGTGGAATAAATATAATAAATAGTAACAGTATTAAATCTTCGTCTACGTCTTCCAGAAAGCAGTCTTCAATAAACTGAAAAGCTCAGACTGACCCGAGCGAATTAAAAAGACAAAACACTCGAGTCAAAACTAAAAGATCTTATGTAAGTTAAATCAACGGTAAATAAATATGAGTGTAATAGCGTCGAAGATGTTTACGGGGTTTGACATCTCCTATCCAATGTCTAATGTGAGTGCAGTAACTTAAGAGACGTTCAGGATTACCATCTCCTAAGGATCCGTTAAACTATCTACTATGTATACAGTACGCTATTATAATATGTCTACAGTAAAGTAAAGTATTAAAATAGCATTAAGCCGTTACCCATATCCCCCTTAACACATTTTATATATTCTCATAGTCTATACAGTATCGTAAGCTCCACCAAACCGGTGGTTTACTCATAGAGCACTCCATAAATACGGTACAAACCAAAACTCATAGAAGGCGCGATAAGGCATGTGACAAGGCACGCGAGGCAATGTCCATGGTAGGATACTACCGTTTTGCGGATTTGGACTGGTGGTAATGCATAGCAGCTACTGCCGCCCACCTCAGAACACACTCCCAAATCAAAATCAAGGGGTGGCCATCAAATCAATTATAAAGTCATAATATGGTATCAAAGAAATGTGCCTGATAGGAGGTGCAACCTCACTTGGCCTGGCGTGGCTCCTATTTTAGCCACATCAAGCTGACACACGGGAGTCATGGCTACGATAATACCTCATATGGAATCGTTCGACAAACCATCCTACTTCATTCTGGATTCTCCACCACGTACACAGTTATTAAAGTGGTTTTCAGTATTGGCGGAGAGTATGACAATATCTGATCCCAGTCTCTTTAACAACCAAACGCTTATTTCTCACCGGATGGTTCTTTTACATTTCCAAAACCGATTCATAATTGATATCAAAATATTATATTCAATTCAAACCATATCACTTTCGAAACCATATTTACTTTCTAAATCATATTCACTTTCGAAATCATATCGATAAGATGGGTTAATTAAATCCTCATTTCAAAATCATCATATTTACTCAAATATGTCATTTCACTAGTAAATATCATTTCAAATCCCAACTTATGCTATAACATCATTTAACCATATTCGCTTTAAAATCAAGAATTTAAATATAAACACTTTCACTTTATATAATCTGAAAATTTAGAAAATAGTTTAGATAGTCATAAATAGTTTAAATATTTTAGCATAGTTTAAAATAAATTTCAAATAGTTAAAGTACTCTAAAATAGTTTAAAATAGATTAAAATAGTTTAAATAGATTTAAAATGATTGAAATAAATTTAAAATAGATTAAATAGATTTAAAATAGATTAAATAGATTTAAAATGATTTAAATAAATTTAAAATAGATTAAATAGATTAAAATTAGATTAAAATGAGTTAATTAGTTTAAAATATATTAAATTGGATTAAATAGATAAAATAGATTAAAATAAGTTGAAATAGTTTTAAATTGATTAAAATAGATTAAAATAGTTCAAAATAGATTTAATTAGTTTAATAGTTTGAAAATCTTAGTAATTAGGATTTAAGAATAATATATTTGAATAGATTATATATTAAAATAATAAATTTGAAATTAATATCAAATTGTACTATTTCTTTCATTTCAACACATCTTTAAACCATTTAATCAATATCGATTCCAAATCCATATTCGAACTATAAATTCAAACTATTTCAAATTTAGCAGAATATTCAAATATTTCAGTAACTCAATTTCGATAAATTTTATTTATACTTCAAATCTAAACTCGGATTTTCAAAAATAATTCAGTTTATATAAATCAAATTTTCTTCAAAATATCATCTAACTAAATTCAAAATTTAAGGATTTAAAATCATTTAATTTAACCAATCCGGTGTCCGTATATAATTTTGTACCCTATGGTCAAGTGATACGGATATTTATCATTTCAATCCGCAATTATTTAATATTCACGGATATATATCATTTCAACCCGCAATCTCGAATTTAATTACAAATCCATGAAATTGCTTGAGTCTATCATTTCAACTCATAATGATTTCCCCTAATCTATCAGATCGTTTAGGTGTGTATCATTTCAACCCATAGGGAACTTGCAGTGTTAAAACAATATAACATCCAATCATCCAACATTAACAATCAACATCCATCACAATCACCATTTAAACCAATCATTAACAATAACAAGTGACTGATTACCAATAACGGGTATTACCTGGCAATTTAAAATTTAATATTAAATTAATAGCGATAATGTTCAGTAAAAGTCAAATTTAACTAGAATGACAATTTAAATTTAGCACACATCAATCAATCAATTTCTAATTGCATCATAAATTCAATTTAACTAACATAAGATAATTTAGTAGTTGTGAGTGGGTTAAAACACTCACTTTTGATTTCAAGTCGATTTGAAATCCAAATTGGGCCTAAAAATTGAATAGTCTTAGAATCTAACCAAACTAGTTACATAATGTCCAGAATTTCGATACGATCCCAACGGGACAAACCGCGCATGAATCCGAGCTTGTATGCAAAAGATATGGATATTAGAACGTTTTAAAATTAAATTAAAATAAAATAATAATAATAATAATATAATATACGATACCTCGGCTACCCTACCCAAGCTACAAATATCAGCCACGATCAAACCAAATAACCGCCACTTCAACGCTGAGCGCCGCCGCCTAGGGCCAGTCGTGGCCACGTCCCCCACCACCAGACGTCGCGCCGTCCCTCTACGCCTCACATTACAGCCTCGCGACCCCCATGCTTCGCTTAGATCGAAGTACGACGTCCAACCGCCGCCCAAAAGTGCAACCCTAATCGAATTTTCCACTATGATCTAGCCGTCACTACGACGAGCGACCCACACCGATGAACGGCGCGCGACACTCTCCACACGATGGTATCTTCGATTCGACGATCCGTTGAAGTTGATCAAAGCGCGATGGACGGTCGATAATTGATCCCCAAATTCTGGGCACACAGAAACCCAAATCAAAAAACAAACTGCAGATATGAATTGCGCTCGTCGAGAGCTTCGAATAGGTATATAATATGTCATGGTTTGGAGGAGTTCGACTTTGAAATTGATTTGGAAATTTAATTTAGGGTTTGAAATATGAATTTGTTTCTGCCATTAAGGTGAGAGAAGGAGATGGAATTGTACGTATAGTAATGAGGAATAAAAGGCTGCTAGGGTTTGGACAGAACTATTTATATTAACAAAGCCCGATAAAAAAATAGACACATCGAATTGGTACAAACGACAATAGTGACCCGAAAAGCCTGTTTTGCTTCCGAAATGAAAATGGGTCATCCCATCTATCAAAATAGATGTTCTCAATATTTTTGAACTCAATGGAACAGGTTTCAAGTCCGAATTCCATCGTATGAAGAAGTTGGCTTTAAAATCAGCTTATTTCAAATTGATTTCAATTGAATCTAATCAAATTGATTTCTACGCGTTTCAAGTCCGTACGATCAAACGACAAGTCTGATCGCTACAAAACTTGAAATCCTATAATAATTCACTGTTATGGATCCGATGAAACTGGTTTCGTCGAAATTCGAGATAGTGACCAAAATGGTCATTTTCACGTTAATTAAATAATTTATTATTAAATTAATTAAATCACTTTTTAATTTTAAATTTTATAAATAACAAATTTTATCATTTTTGATTACTTAGTAACTTATAATCCTTTTAAACCAAGTTTCCATATTAATTCAATGTTGAATATTACACTAGTTACAGTGTTCAGTTTCAATACCAATAAATTCAATTGAATATTAAATTAAATTCCAATAAATTCATTTATTTGACCTTTCATCTTATTCTTCAATCCATTATCATCTTATTACATTTGCTTATATCTTATTACGTTAATATTCTACAATTATCATCTTAATTCATATTACCGTAATATTTAATTACATTTATTGCAAAAAAAATTCCAATTGATTTCCAATGAATTAAATAGTGAATTTATAATTAAACCATTGTTATACTTACTAATTCAAACACATTTCTATGTTTATTGTTAACAAAGAAAACAAATAAATTCACATCGATTTTATTTTCTTATTTACAATTTCTAACCATTGTAACTCTACAATTTATTACAATTAATTGAGATTTCATTCAAATAGTCATCTATTACATTAAATTTACATTATTAAACTTTATTTCTTTATGTACAATCTATAACCAATTATGACTTTACAATTATTTTAATTAATTTGACTTACATTAAAATAGTTATCAATTTCCTTAAATTAACATTATTACATTTTATTCTAGTTGTTCCTTCATTATTAAATCTTAAATTTTTTTATTTTTCACAACATTAAATTTCAAAACTTAATTTAATTATCGAAAATTACGGGTCGATACACTCTCCCCTACTCGAAACTTTTCGTCCTTGAAAAGGGAAAAGAAGGAGTTAAGGAATTAATATATCTTATTCAAAGATTCAATTTATAAACAATTAATTCACATAATTAAATAATTTAAATAAAATATATCAATTTATAACAATTAAGTCCTTTCGTATTCAAGTCTAATAAAAGTTTGAAAATATCTTCACTTTCACAAACATTCTAAGTCCAAAATTCACAGAAAATTTCGGCAGAGTCTCCTTTGTACGGAGAGGTCTGGGAGAAATAATAATATCAATAATAACAATATATTATATACTTCAAAATAAATATGCCAAACCATGGAAAAATAATATAATATCGCAATAAAATCGTAATTCGAAAATGTACCAATTTATCGGGCAAACAACGCTTATTTATGAAACCAAAAGCAGTAGTTATTGCTTCCATAAACCTATATTTCACTTATATAATCCAAAAGAGTTAGCAGTATGCAAAAGATAAATATTTACATTGTCTCAATCAATAACAACAAATCAACACAACATAACAAGAGTCACTTACAATCATCTATCAATTCTGCTATTGCTCGTCTAATGTAACTAGTTCTAATATGGAGTCCAGATGACAGTCTATCTTATAAGTTAAGATGCGGTAGTACACTAGCTGAACTCTCAAAGTTTTAGTACTGCATGTCAAATTGTAAGGTCTCCCTCCTGCCCGATGCCCATATCGGTAAGCATAGAACTAAGGGGGTCAAACCTAACTCTCCAAAACTAAAGAGAAATGTTTGAGTGGTCTTCCACCAACATGTGACTAAAGCATCACACCACAAAACATCCGAATTTAAAAAAATACCATTAATATTAAAGTAATTTATGGTTATCGCACTTATTAAAAAAACTTTAAATAAATGTGGAGCAATTCAGTAAATATGTACTCAAGAACTCTTCAAATATCATAACCCGAAGAAAAGTGTCAATAATATCATTGGCGTCAATTTCTCGAATTAATCTATAAAGGCGGATTACATTAGGCCAAGTGCCACAGATGTGATCACGACGAGCCTAATGTCAAATAGGTTGCATATTAAATTTATGCTCTAAAATTTTATAGAACTATAAATAAAATTTTAAAGTGGATTTCTTACAGAATTCTCAACGCGAGTGCTGACGAGCACTTTGTTATTAGGAAGTACATGAAAATTCATCATATCCTTATCAGCTCCCAAATTTTGATCGATATGGGGATCCAAAACCACATCTCGTGTGTATCTCGCTAAGTTTCTTTGCCTAGCTATGATGCTTCCATCCGATCAATAGGATCACCGACCTCCTGTATCGATAACTGGGACGTCGATGTCTTCTTCGACAGGGTCATTTTCTTTATTGCTCGGAACATGTCTACCATAGTCACTGCCTCGGAAACGAATTCACGCTCTTTTCATATTATTATTATTATTGAATTTCTATCTTCTTTTTCTCTTCTTTTTTTCCTTTTTTTGCTGGCTTGAGATGATGAGAGGAACCAAGAATGGGGAGGTGGAAGAAAAAGAGGGGTATATTACGGAACGACAATAGCCGGCCTTTATATATCTGGCTATTGTATTGTAACGACCCGCTATTTTGGACCATTCGCATCCATTATAAGTGTATAGGTAGACACTCATGCCGGAATTGAATTGCTCAAAATACCGCGTTGTTAATTTAAATTTGGCAAAACTGAACATATACAGTAAATAAATAATCACAGGTCACAGACATAGAGTAATAAGTGCAGCGGAAATAAAAGAGATAGTAGTTCATGAAGCTACTATATGAATATATAAAATACATCAGAGTTTACAACAGAAGAGTAATACGATACATCAGAGTTAAACTAGATACAACGGAAGAGTAACACGATACATCAGATACAAATCAGAATACATCATTGGAATCATCGAATACCGAAAGCAGAATAGATGGCTGGATCTTCAAGCAAAGCTCCAACTTCAAAGGTGAGTCTCGAATACTGCTACACTCAGTCTGACCCGAGCGTAAAGCAAAAACACAAGACACTCGAGTCAGGATTAACATTCTTATATTCATAAATCCAACTCAAGTGAAATAGCAATTGAAATACAAGTAACTCAAAGGATGTTGGAATAACCATCCTTTAAGGATCCGTTAAACTATCTACTATGTAGTAGTGTACGATAAGTAGATAATGTCTATCAGTAATAATAAGATATCAAAATAGTGTTAAGTCATGGCCCATTCCACCCTTAACACATTTTTATTCCCAAAAGCATATACAAGACCGTAGTTTCCCCAAAACCAGAAGTCACCAGAGGGCAATCCATATACTAAAGGTACAAACCAAAATCGTAGTGGTCGCGTATACAAGAATACAAGTATGACAAGGCACATGAGGCAATACCCAAGGTAGTGATACTACCGTTTGCCTGATCCGGACTGGTGAGAACGCAAGGCCGCAGCGCCCGCAATACCGTGAAACAACACTCCCAAAATCAAGGGTGCACCAATCGACAACAAATAATGAGTAGTTCGAAGAAGTGTGTCCACTTGAGGTAGCTAATCCTCCATTGGTCCGGCACGGCTCCTGTTTTAGTCATTTCCAATTTGACACAAGTGTCAAGGCTATCCATTATCGTTCTCTTTCTTCAGTCATCACGAACATCATTCCAACCACTTCGTTCTGGATCAACACTCCGCGAATGTTAGTTATTAAAGTGGTTTTCGGTATCGACAGAGAGTATGTCCATATCCGATCCCGGTCTCTTTAATAACTTCCGTAATTATTTCACCGATTGGTCGTTTATATATTTCCAAACCAAATCAAATTCAATTTCAATTAGAATTTGTAAATCAACATTCCATTTGTCTCTCGAAATCAATTTCCAAAATTTTCGTTTCAAAACTTCCAAATTACCATTTCAAAATCTTATAATTCAATTTCAATTTCTTTTTAAAACAATTCAAATATTGATTCAAGTTCGTATATAAGTTTCAATCCGAAATCATTTAAATTAATTTAACATTCAAACCAATTTAAATCCATTTATCAATTTCATTCAATGTTCGTTAAGTAAATTTTCATTTAAAACAATTTCTGTTTAATTTCCAATTCATTAAATCCATTATTTAAATTCAACTTCCTTATTTAAAAACTTACAATTTGAATTAAATTAAATTCATCAAATCAAATCCTTTAATTTTCAAGTCTTACATTAATTCCAATAAATCACATTTTATTTCTTGTTAAAGAAATTCAATTTCACTTATTTACTTACTTAAATAATTTTCCAAAACTTAATTAATAAAGAAACTCAATTTCAATTATTTACGAAGTAAAAATTTACTTATTCAAAGTTCAATTTTACTTATTAAAGAATTCAATTCAATTTAATCATTAAATAATTCAATCTTATTTAATTATTAAATAATTCAAAACTTAATTATTAAATAATTTCAAAGTTTAATAATTCCAAACTTAATTATAATTTCAAACTTAATTATTAAATAATTTCAAAGTTTAATAATTTCAAACTTAATTCAATCATTTCTCAAATTAAACAACATTCTTTCATCAATTTCATTTTTAATATTTTGTTTCAGAGATTTTTAAATATTAACATTTTCCTTTCATAAAAATTCAAATTTCAACTTCATTTCAAAACCATATTATTTATAAAATCTTCATTTTATTTTTAAATCAAATTATTGACCAATCGGGTTTTATTTAATTCTCTATCCTAGGTCAAAGTTCAATTTGGGTATTTATCATTTCAACCCGATTCCAATTCAATTCAAAATCAAAACATAGCAAAGGGAACTTGCAGTGTGATAACTGGGATGGTGTCAAAGTAAATAAACAAGCAATAACAACAACCAATATCAATCCAAAAATCAAATCAATAATCCCGAAATAATCGTATTAATTCACATTGTTGTTTGTGCGAATTAATATAATTATTTCTAGAATCTACACTATCATTTCATGTAGATTAAAGATTATTACACTAATATTTATACGGTTCTTCACTTGTCATTCAATTTCAATTTTTACACTACAACAATTAATCCAATATACGTCGATGGTTCAAAGTGTAATTATCACTATTCTACATGTCAATTAATTTAACAATTAAAAGGGGTCATATTCACTAATCAAATTTAACATATAAATCAGTTTAAAATTGTTAACTATCCTATATCAATTTCAATTCTGCATACTATTTATCATTTAACACTAACAATTTAACGTCCAATATAAACATCAACAATCAATCAATTATCAGCCAAACTGTATTATCATCACATAAATAATTAACAGATAATGGTGTCAGATGTCATAGGTGAACTGATACAGGCAATAGCATATATAACAGTGTAATTAACTAATAGCAGCATATTTCAATTGTCGTTTCAATTGAAATCAAATTTAATAAATAAAAGAACGTTAATCGTGAGTGAGTGCTCACCTTTAGAGGCTAGAGAGAACAGGCGATGACACAGATACGCACACTGATACGGTCATTGAAATATCCAAGCACGAATTCCAAACAAAGCTAGATGGGTACGAATTTGATGGGAAGAGCTGATAACCGAAATAGACGAAAACAGATCAGAATTCGATCGATGGATAAAATTGGTATAAGAGAACTTACATGCAACTGTATATATATAAATTATATTTTAAATTCAAACTACATACATATATAGGCTATTGCTAAATTAGATACAACTTATAAATAACTATAAATATAAATTAACTATAAACCTGAACAGACAAAGTACATATATTCAAAACCCAACAAAAATATATATGCATTCGATTATCAATTTTTAAACATCAATATCAGGTTTCAAATTAGTTCAAATACATAAACAAAGTCTCCATATCTTAAAATTGAAAACCGACAAATGGATACTCATTTACATAAATAAATATGTAATCATATACAACTAATAAAATCGTATGTGCAAACACATGACCTACAACCAAATTTTTACTTTATTAATGCATTAAATATGATAGTATATAATAAATAAACACAATATATATTTTATTCAAATACTTCAAATATTTTCATAGAAACGTACGCATCGCCCTATATAAAGTAAGTACATAGCCTATCATACATGCTCCCCTTATTATATAATATATAGTAAACATGTAATTTTTTTTAAACAGTACATACTATTAACATATCTATATAACCAGTAAATGCATAGCTTAATATTGTTAACGACATACAGTAAACTAAAATACAGTTTTAAAGAAATATACCTATATATATTATAATATACTTCCCTTTATAATATTAAATATACCTTAAATCAAAATGTTCAGACCCATATAAATTCCTCACAGTATTAGATATAGACAAAATACATATAAACTTGATATTCATAGCTTAAACAAACATACGGATCATTTACATATATGAATATATTTATTCTTCTTCTTATTCAAACTTGCTCACATTCTTATATATACACCGCTCACTATACTCTTTTTTTTTGTACTTACATAATATATATTTATCAAAATTAAAAGAATGAAGAAAACCCATAAAAGAGTACAAGTAGCCAAGGGCTGCATTCTAGTTTTAGTCGGAACCGACGACGATGATTTGGAGAAATTCGTCGTGAAATTGAAGATGCTTAAGCACCCGCTGATTGTTAATTTGCTTGAATTAGCGGCTAAAGAGTTCGGCTTTGAGCAAAGGGGCGTGTTGAGAATTCCATGTAATGTGAAGCATTTTTTCATATGCGTTTATTAATTATTTATTATTGTGTAATTAAGGGAGTTTTAATTAGTTCACTTCTGATTTATCATTTTTACCTCTGTTGTTTAAGAGGAAGCACTGAGTAGGAAAAGTTGTGTGTAAAGTATGATAAGATCATTGTTTTTATGAATGATATTGTATTAAAATAAAAAAAATGTAGACCAACATAAACCCTTATGCGGAGATGTAGATATATGTATATAACTGTTATAACACATGAACATAAACTGATGCACACTTATATAGATATCCTATTTCAAAATCATAAGCATATGCCGACTACAGACTTGTTTATATACAAACCAAACGTAATATAAAACAGATTATATACCAGATGTAAAAAAAAAAATAGGCATAAGATTTAATATATATATATATATATGCTTATATAACAAACACTATATATTACCTATATATATAAAGAGAGTGCTGCAGCTTCCAAATGCTAGGGGCTTGGCAAGGGCTGCTGCTGCCAATGGAGGAAGACGGAGGCGGGGCTTGGTCAGGATCTGGATGTGGGTGGTCCACGGCGATGAGAGAAGTGGAAGACTTGGTTAGGAGGAGGGATGGAAGGGCCAGCGAGGCTCAGGGTGGCCGACAATGTGGTGGTTGCCTTGGAGGGAAGGCAGTGGAGACGTCGGCCATGGTGGAGAGTGTTGGTGGAATAGAAACTAGCATGCAAACAACAGAGGAAGGAGCAGGATAAGCTTTTGTATATTTCTATCCTTTACTGTCTTTACTATTTTTAGAGAAGAGAAGAGAGAGGACGGGTGTGAATTTAGAGTAATATGAGCAACTGGTTTGTATTTACTTTTCATTGAAGTACCAAACAACGGTTCAAAAATTCAATGAAATATAAAACGTTTCATATATTCTAAATTGCAGAAATCAAGAAAGAGAATGAATTTAATATGGGAATAGAAATAGCCGGCTCTGGATTTCAAAGTGGATATTGGATAAGCGGAAGGTCATTTTGAAATTAAAAGGATAAAACGGAACCAATACGGTTAACCGTTTCGCGATTTTCGCCGCGTATCGGATGCCGTAACACAGGAATGAATATACTGTGGAGATCAGCACTACGAGACGATCAAAACGGTATACAGATGTTAGCGGTATGATCGAATTATAAAAATTCCAATTTTCTACTAGCGGAAAATGCAAGAAAATCGCTGAAAAATAAGATCGACGGAGCCAAAGGTGTCCGAATTTGGAAAAATGACAAACTGACATCTTGCCCAGAAGATGGTTTGGAATTTTTCTATGTAAAAATATTTAGGTTTTGGAAACATTTTATTTTCATCGTTTTTTAACTGATTAAATTGAAGTGAATTTACACGCGAAATAAACTTTCATATTTTCGGACGAAAATTTACCAGTTGCTATGTTTAACTGGATGTATACCAAATATCAAATTTATATTTCAAAATTTTATCGTCTAAAATTTCGAAAAATTTCAACTAATTACGTTATTAAAACAGTTGAAATTTACGGGTCGTTACACTCTCCCCCACTCAAAACTTTTCGTCCTCGAAAAGGAACGAGGTAGGAGAATAGAAACAACCAGAAAGAAAAACAGATTTGAAATACAAAGTAACAATTAATTTAAACCATATAAATTCAAATTCAAATTAATTGATATTCAATAATTGATTTAATCCATTTGATTTCACTAAAATCAATCTCAACTATTTCTAAATTCATTATCTTATTATCCAATTATCTTCAATTTACAATTTCTAAAACCATAAATTTGAATAGTCTTTTATTATAATCATATTTTTTTCAGCAATTTAAATTCTTCTTTATTCCAAATTACTGTTAAATTTATTCTACTTAATATATCTTCTCACATATATTTAACTCATATAAATTAATTTAAACCATAAAAGTTTCAATTTAAATTAATTTATATTTACTAATCGCTTTTAAATTCAAGGTGTTTTCATAAGTTGATCAAATTTCAATTTATTAATTCTTTCAAAACAAATTTATTAATTCTTTCAAACAAATTTATTTCATTATTAACTGAGTTTTTCTTATTATCCTATCTAACTCTATTGACATCTTTATAATCAAAATTTAGTGTATAACATTTATTATAAACACTCAAATTTTATTTATAAAATTATTTATCTTATATATTATCCAATTACATATTCAACTTCTGAATGATTTAGGTAAGTTGTATTAGAATGCAGTTGAACAATATACAAATAAAAATTTTCAATTCAATTATTCAAGTTTAAATATTTATTCAAATTTTGGTTTTATTTATAATTAAAATCATCCTTTAACAAAATTTTAAGAATTAGATTTCCGATTAACTTTAAACAATTTAGAGATATATAATATATTTATATCAAATCAAATTAAATTTTAAAATAAGATACCTATATATATATAAATCAAATTATACTGAAGAAATTCAAATCAAAAAATTTTCAAAACAAAACCGTAGCAAAGCTACAGAATAGTATCACCACTTCGAAACTCAAAAATGAATGTCGATGATGCGGCCGCCATCACCAAAATTATTTTCCAGCGACAAAGAGAAGAGTATTGATTTCAACATTTTAAAAATTCTTTGAAAACGATTTCTATTCGAAAATATTTAAATACTATACACTTTAAAACTTTAAAAAACCAAAGTTCGAAATCACCGGAAACTAATAAATTCTCAAATTTCTGAATTAGATTCATTTCAAATTTCAATCAATTTATAACCAAGTTTATAAATTCATCTATTTATATTATGCAATAGTCAATGGTTTACAAAACAATAAATGAAAATCAAATATTATTATTTTCATACAACAAATTCATTAACAATTTAATTTGAGAAAACTTATATATAATATAATCATACAAAACTTTTATTTTATTTATCAAATTTGAAAACGATATTGTGTCAGTTTGCTCTGTTCAAGTGTTTTGGAAATCCTATCGATAGCGTTGATCAGACGAATCGATCGGAAACCCAAATCAACATCAACAACTCAAGCAACACAATAAAGAAACATTTTTTTATATTAATAACAAATGCACTACCTCGCCCGACGATACAAGGATGGATTTCAAAATAAGTATAGGGATTCAAATTTGATAACTCAAATCAAAGAGAATTTCGATTCGAAAATAAGTTTGAAACAGAAGATAAGATGGATGAGTTCATTTAATTCATGGGCAACCTTAACCGGGTCGTCCGTAACTTCAAGAATAAGATCGATGCTGAATTCTGAGGTAAATCGACACTCGATCTCACGAGATGGAATTCAGGTATAGCATGGAATAGATAGCATCGTAAACCAAGGATATAGAAATCTCCGGTAAATCGATGCCTATTATAAAGGAGTTTTGCTCCTTTACGAATCATTCGAATATTGGCGAGACCGCCGATCTATTATAGATAACATTCAGAATGGAGTTATGGGGTGCTCCATGATTGGAAGAAGACGGATAGTGAAGGACACGAATGAATTTCGGAACCGAGGGGAACGTTCCAAAATTCAAAGGAATTTGAGTCAAGGGAAGAGATTGAAACTCGAATGAGAGTGATTCTGTAAATACTTTTACCCTATATGTTAAGTTTTGCCTAGAGCTACCAAAGCTCTGATACCAACTGTAACGACCCGCTATTTTGGACCATTCGCATCCATTATAAGTGTATAGGTAGACACTCATGCCGGAATTGAATTGCTCAAAATACCGCGTTGTTAATTTAAATTTGGCAAAACTGAACATATACAGTAAATAAATAATCACAGGTCACAGACACAAAGTAATAAGTGCAGCGGAAATAAAAGAGATAGTAGTTCATGAAGCTACTATATGAATATATAAAATACATCAGAGTTTACAACAGAAGAGTAATACGATACATCAGAGTTAAACTAGATACAACGGAAGAGTAACACGATACATCAGATACAAATCAGAATACATCATTGGAATCATCGAATACCGAAAGCAGAATAGATGGTTGGATCTTCAAGCAAAGCTCCAACTTCAAAGGTGAGTCTCGAATACTGGTACACTCAGTCTGACCCGAGCGTAAAGCAAAAACACAAGACACTCGAGTCAGGATTAACATTCTTATATTCATAAATCCAACTCAAGTGAAATAGCAATTGAAATACAAGTAACTCAAAGGATGTTGGAATAACCATCCTTTAAGGATCCGTTAAACTATCTACTATGTAGTAGTGTACGATAAGTAGATAATGTCTATCAGTAATAATAAGATATCAAAATAGTGTTAAGTCATGGCCCATTCCACCCTTAACACATTTTTATTCCCAAAAGCATATACAAGACCGTAGTTTCCCCAAAACCGGAAGTCACCAGAGGGCAATCCATATACTAAAGGTACAAACCAAAATCGTAGTGGTCGCGTATATAGGAATACAAGTATGACAAGGCACATGAGGCAATACCCAAGGTAGTGATACTACCGTTTGCCTGATCCGGACTGGTGAGAACGCAACGCCGCAGCGCCCGCAACACCGTGAAACAACACTCCCAAAATCAAGGGTGCACCAATCGACAACAAATAATGAGTAGTTCGAAGAAGTGTGTCCACTTGAGGTAGCTAATCCTCCATTGGCCCGGCACGGCTCCTGTTTTAGTCATTTCCAATTTGACACAAGTGTCAAGGCTATCCATTATCGTTCTCTTTCTTCAGTCATCACGAACATCATTCCAACCACTTCGTTCTGGATCAACACTCCGCGAATGTTAGTTATTAAAGTGGTTTTCGGTATCGACAGAGAGTATGTCCATATCCAATCCCGGTCTCTTTAATAACTTCCATAATTATTTCACCGATTGGTCGTTTATATATTTCCAAACCAAATCAAATTCAATTTCAATTAGAATTTGTAAATCAACATTCCATTTCTCTTTCGAAATCAATTTCCAAAATTTTTGTTTCAAAACTTCCAAATTACCATTTCAAAATCTTATAATTCAATTTCAATTTCTTTTTAAAACAATTCAAATATTGATTCAAGTTCGTATATAAGTTTCATTCCGAAATCATTTAAATTAATTTAACATTCAAACCAATTTAAATCCATTTATCAATTTCATTCAATGTTCGTTAAGTAAATTTTCATTTAAAACAATTTCTGTTTAATTTCCAATTCATTAAATCCATTATTTAAATTCAACTTCCTTATTTCAAAACTTACAATTTGAATTAAATTAAATTCATCAAATCAAATCCTTTAATTTTCAAGTCTTACATTAATTCCAATAAATCATATTTTATTTCTTGTTAAAGAAATTCAATTTCACTTATTTACTTACTTAAATAATTTTCCAAAACTTAATTAATAAAGAAACTCAATTTCAATTATTTACGAAGTAAAAATTTACTTATTCAAAGTTCAATTTTACTTATTAAAGAATTCAATTCAATTTAATCATTAAATAATTCAATCTTATTTAATTATTAAATAATTCAAAACTTAATTATTAAATAATTTCAAAGTTTAATAATTCCAAACTTAATTATAATTTCAAACTTAATTATTAAATAATTTCAAAGTTTAATAATTTCAAACTTAATTCAATCATTTCTCAAATTAAACAACATTCTTTCATCAATTTCATTTTTAATATTTTGTTTCAGAGATTTTTAAATATTAACATTTTCCTTTCATAAAAATTCAAATTTCAACTTCATTTCAAAACCATATTATTTATAAAATCTTCATTTTATTTTTAAATCAAATTATTGACCAATCGGGTTTTATTTAATTCTCTATCCTAGGTCAAAGTTCAATTTGGGTATTTATCATTTCAACCCGATTCCAATTCAATTCAAAATCAAAACATAGCAAAGGGAACTTGCAGTGTGATAACTGGGATGGTGTCAAAGTAAATAAACAAGCAATAACAACAACCAATATCAATCCAAAAATCAAATCAATAATCCCGAAATAATCGTATTAATTCACATTGTTGTTTGTGCGAATTAATATAATTATTTCTAGAATCTACACTATCATTTCATGTAGATTAAAGATTATTACACTAATATTTATACGGTTCTTTACTTGTCATTCAATTTCAATTTTTACACTACAACAATTAATCCAATATACGTCGATGGTTCAAAGTGTAATTATCACTATTCTACATGTCAATTAATTTAACAATTAAAAGGGGTCATATTCACTAATCAAATTTAACATATAAATCAGTTTAAAATTGTTAATTATCCTATATCAATTTCAATTCTACATACTATTTATCATTTAACACTAACAATTTAACGTCCAATATAAACATCAACAATCAATCAATTATCAGCCAAACTGTATTATCATCACATAAATAATTAACAGATAATGGTGTCAGATGTCACAGGTGAACTGATACAGGCAATAGCATATATAACAGTGTAATTAACTAATAGTAGCATATTTCAATTGTCGTTTCAATTGAAATCAAATTTAATAAATAAAAGAACGTTAATCGTGAGTGAGTGCTCACCTTTAGAGGCTAGAGAGAACAGGCGATGACACAGATACGCACACTGATACGGTCATTGAAATATCCAAGCACGAATTCCAAACAAAGCTAGATGGGTACGAATTTGATGGGAAGAGCTGATAACCGAAATAGACGAAAACAGATAAGAATTCGATCGATGGATAAAATTGGTATAAGAGAACTTACATGCAACTGTATATATATAAATTATATTTTAAATTCAAACTACATACATATATAGGCTATTGCTAAATTAGATACAACTTATAAATAACTATAAATATAAATAACTATAAACCTGAACAGACAAAGTACATATATTCAAAACCCAACAAAAATATATATGCATTCGATTATCAATTTTTAAACATCAATATCAGGTTTCAAATTAGTTCAAATACATAAACAAAGTCTCCATATCTTAAAATTGAAAACCGACAAATGGATACTCATTTACATAAATAAATATGTAATCATATACAACTAATAAAATCGTATGTGCAAACACATGACCTACAACCAAAATTTTACTTTATTAATGCATTAAATATGACAGTATATAATAAATAAACACAATATATATTTTATTCAAATACTTCAAATATTTTCATAGAAACGTACGCATCGCCCTATATAAAGTAAGTACATAGCCTATCATACATGCTCCCCTTATTATATAATATATAGTAAACATGTATTTTTTTTTAAACAGTACATACTATAAACATATCTATATAACCAGTAAATGCATAGCTTAATATTGTTAACGACATACAGTAAACTAAAATACAGTTTTAAAGAAATATACCTATATATATTATAATATACTTCCCTTTATAATATTATATATACCTTAAATCAAAATGTTCAGACCCATATAAATTCCTCATAGTATTAGATATAGACAAAATACATATAAACTTGATATTCATAGCTTAAACAAACATACGGATCATTTACATATATGAATATATTTATTCTTCTTCTTATTCAAACTTGCTCACATTCTTATATATACACCGCTCACTATACTCATTTTTTTTTGTACTTACATAATATATATTTATCAAAATTAAAAGAATGAAGAAAACCCATGAAAGAGTACAGGTAGCCAAGGGCTGCATTCCAGTTTTAGTCGGAACCGACGACGATGATTTGGAGAAATTCGTCGTGAAATTGAAGATGCTTAAGCACCCGCTGATTGTTAATTTGCTTGAATTAGCGGCTAAAGAGTTCGGCTTTGAGCAAAGGGGCGTGTTGAGAATTCCATGTAATGTGAAGCATTTTTTCATATGCGTTTATTAATTATTTATTATTGTGTAATTAAGGGAGTTTTAATTAGTTCACTTCTGATTTATCATTTTTACCTCTGTTGTTTAAGAGGAAGCACTGAGTAGGAAAGTTGTGTGTAAAGTATGATAAGATCATTGTTTTTATGAATGATATTGTATTAAAATAAAAAAAATGTAGACCAACATAAACCCTTATGCGGAGATGTAGATATATGTATATAACTGTTATAACACATGAACATAAACTAATGCACACTTATATAGATATCCTATTTCAAAATCATAAGCATATGCCGACTACAGACTTGTTTATATACAAACCAAACGTAATATAAAACAGATTATATACCAGATGTAAAAAAAAAATAGGCATAAGATTTAATATATATATGCTTATATATAACAAACACTATATATTACCTATATATATAAAGAGAGTGCTGCAGCTTCCAAATGCTAGGGGCTTGGCAAGGGCTGCTGCTGCCAATGGAGGAAGACGGAGGCGGGGCTTGGTCAGGATCTGGATGTGGGTGGTCCACGGCGATGAGAGAAGTGGAAGACTTGGTTAGGAGGAGGGATGGAAGGGCCAGCGAGGCTCAGGGTGGCCGGCAATGTGGTGGTTGCCTTGGAGGGAAGGCAGTGGAGACGTCGGCCATGGTGGAGAGTGATGGTGGAATAGAAACTAGCATGCAAACAACAGAGGAAGGAGCAGGATAAGCTTTTTTATATTTCTATCCTTTACTGTCTTTACTATTTTTAGAGAAGAGAAGAGAGAGGACGGGTGTGAATTTAGAGTAATATGAGCAACTGGTTTGTATTTACTTTTCATTGAAGTACCAAACAACGGTTCAAAAATTCAATGAAATATAAAACGTTTCATATATTCTAAATTGCAGAAATCAAGGAAGAGAATGGATTTAATATGGGAATAGAAATAGCCGGCTCTGGATTTCAAAGTGGATATTGGATAAGCGGAAGGTCATTTTGAAATTAAAAGGATAAAACGGAACCAATACGGTTAACCGTTTCGCGATTTTCGCCGCGTATCGGATGCCGTAATATAGGAACGAATATACTGTGGAGATCAGCACTACGAGACGATCAAAACGGTATACGGATGTTAGCGGTATGATCGAATTATAAAAATTCCAATTTTCTACTATCGGAAAATGCAAGAAAATCGCTGAAAAATAAGATCGACGGAGCCAAAGGTGTCCGAATTTGGAAAAATGACAAACTGACATCTTGCCCAGAAGATGGTTTGGAATTTTTCTATGTAAAAATATTTAGGTTTTGGAAACATTTTATTTTCATCGCTTTTTAACTGATTAAATTGAAGTGAATTTACACGCGAAATAAACTTTCATATTTTCGGATGAAAATTTACCAGTTGCTATGTTTAACTGGACGTATACCAAATATCAAATTTATATTTCAAAATTTTATCGTCTAAAATTTCGAAAAATTTCAACTAATTACGTTATTAAAACAGTTGAAATTTACGGGTCGTTACATGTATGTTAGAATAGCCAACTTTATAAAAGCCAGCTATGTTAACGTCTAAGATCCCCTCAACCAAGTATGCAGATTACAATCCAACGGTTGAGAATTACAACCCAAGTGCTTGGCCTTAGCCGAATTTATAAAAGTCGGCTAAGCACATATCCCCCCTCCTACGATTGGGGCCTTTTTTGTTTGGTTGGGGGTGTGTGGGGGAGGGTTAGGGTAAATATAGTTGAATTGATGTTTGAAAGCTCCCTTGGTTTGAAATGCTCAAATCATTGGAATTTGACTGATTTGCCTTTTCAACTATTTGATGATAATGAAAATGAATATGCTGATCTAGACGATGTTGATATGTACAATTCTTACTCTTTTCATCATTCTACCACCTCTTCTTGTACTACTTACCGAGTGAGACGACATTTAAAAGCAAGATATTATGAAGATATAAACAATATGACAGAATGGAATCATGCATATAAGAACTTAATTATGTTCATCAAGCTCTTCTTGATTTCTGGAGCATTTTTTCGCTACAACAACAACCAATAATCAAAAGTTTGGTTCAATGAGAGAACTTCTGTTTTTAGCATAACAATGAAGCAATTATGTGTTGTACAATAGTAAATGCCAAGAAAATAGAGTAAATGAAAAAATAATAAAGAAGACACTGGAATTTATAGCAGTTTGAGAAAAACACTTAAGTCTACCTTGATAATTTTCCTTTTTAGAGTTTTATACCAAGATTACAAATTGAGGTAGGAAGCCATTAATGAGATTTTGCAATAACCTTAGTTTAGAAAAGTGCACTTTGTTTATACTTTAGTTTGTGGATTATTGCCCCCATCAAGTCACTATAAGAAAATGATGAAATAGAGACCGAAAAATCAGCCTCTAACAACACAATTTAGTATTTAACTAAATTTCGAAGACTCATAAATGGCAAGACTTTAATTCTCTAGTCCCAAATAACTTATGGCTAATATTTCGTGTTTTAAAGATTGAAGTTCCAGTCATAAATATTTTTAGCGACTAAACGTTTGAAACCAAAATTTGGTCTACAATGGGTCTCAAATTATGTCAAATTTTAATCAAATTTCTTCATTTAGTCTCATTCTAAAATTTTAATTATTTTAAATAAGAATATATTTGAATATACATATTATTTTTGGCAACTGAAGTGGATGGTTCAAAGTATAAGTAATTAACATATGTTAGCTACAAGGAGTTGTAAAGTTTAAGCAAAAGAAATGCAATAATATTCTCGGATCTCAAAATTGCTAAATTTTGAGAAAGAGAAATAATACAAAAAATTCTCATCTTACAAGCTCAATTGGAAAAGTAAATTACAAACACATAGCTGCTCACAAATTAGATTATTTTTCTTTTTGGATACACCGCATATATATAGTACAAAAAGAACAGATAAGTTACCCAAAGTTACAAAATGAATTCTCTTATAAATTATAACATACTACTACATTTTTACAAATTAAAATTCATGTAACCATGAGATGAAACATATGTTTGAAGGTTGAATCTATGTCTTCAAATGGAAGCTTCAATCATGCCAAAAATTGTATTCTTCATGCTCATTACAATGTGGAAATTTTGAGAATTAAATGATGCATAATCTATGATTGTGCTAATGGCTTTTTTTGCTTTCATTAAAGTGGTTTCATTATGATATGAAGACAATAAATTTTGACTTTTTGAACGAGTAGATGAAGAGTTGTAACGTTACTAAGTGAGAAAGAATGCACTAAGTGAACCATGGAAAGTGGATTTTGCATGAGTAGAGTAAGGATGCATTCGCAGGCTTCTTTAGCCCAGTTTAGACGGCTAAATTGTCAGACCCATTCAATGCATCAGACACTTGAACTAGGCTACTTCTACCCTAGCCAAGTTCAATGGGCATGGGATAAATGGTCCATTGGCCTCTGAAACATTGAACGTCGACAGCTAATTATCCCTTATAATCTCTCACCCTTTCTCCTTCTCTTTACCTCGCTTCTTCTTCTTCTCCTCCTTCGCACTCATGCCATTCTTACAAATACAATATCTTACATTGATTCTGACAATGAAGATTTATTATGTTGCTAACAACTTAGGAATTTCTTGATGGTCTAAAGAGGGAAAATACTCCAATGCTCACTTCGACTTATACTAGAATGCTCTGGGTTTCTGATATTTTTTCCGGGCACCAATAATGTTGTCGATGGAACTTCTGTATGGAAAATTTTCTCTTCATTTCTATGCATGACCGTTTGGAACCTTATGCTCTAATGGCTACAAAAGAAGTCAACATCAAAACAATGGTAGTAATATTTCTATACATTGTAGCTCGGGCTCTTCCAAACGTCAGGTTGCAGAAAGGTTTCAAATATTAGGTAACACTATTTGTGTTTATTTTCATGCTGTTATAAAATTTGTGTTGTTAATGTCCAAAGATATAATTAAATCGAAGGACCCATATTTCAACACTTTCCCAAAACAAATTACAAATTCAAACCGATAATATCCATTTTTTTTAAATTGTATCGGCGTTATAGACAGAACTTTCATAAGTGCATACTTTCCCAGTGCTAGTGCTCAACTATTTATTAGTAAAAAAGGATATATGACATGAAATTTTATGGCTATCAGCTCGTTTTGATATGACATTTACATATGTAATGGCTCGTTGAAAAGGAACCGTGTATGATAGTAGAATTTTTAATGCGGTAATAAATGATAGGGACTCAAACTTTCCACATCCTCCAAAAGGGCAATACTATTTAGTTGACTTATGATATCCATTGATAGAAAGTCATTACCCACTTTTTAAAATATAAGACATAATATTCCCGATTCTCATAAAGCTCAAAATCAACCAAAATCAATTTTACATATAGTAACTGAAAGAACATTTATGTCTATTTTCAATTTCCAATTCAAGTAAAAGTACTTATTGTTATAATGACTATTCATAATTTCATACGACGCACAACTATGGAGACTCCAACTTTATGACATTTGACGATGATCATGATCTTAATCTAGATGAATAACTTGAAGAATACTACAAAATTCAAGCTGCTGGTAAGAGAGAGAACGAACCAGTTCAAAGGATTATAGAAAATAATATGGCGTTGGTTCGAGATAAAAAAAGTGACCAACTAATTGCTATAGAGCTTCACTAAATTACTGTCTATATCGCATTTATATTTACTATTTTGCATTGTTATATCTTCCCTAATTATCACTTATTATTAATGCAACGCAATTTCCATAAAAATATCCCTTTCAAATGCCCCTTTTGTAAGAAAACACATTCTAGTTTGTGAAATTACCCCTTTTCAAATGCCCCTTCATCGGTGGTTGAACGATTTTTTATTTATTCAAACTCGAGATTGGATGCATATTTAATCAGTGTTAAATAACATTCCATGGATCACTAACTCTATCCATCTGATTTAAAAAGAAAAAATCTTGACCATTAAATATGAGGCTGGCTATTTGAACACAAAAGAAAAAAAAATTGGTAACCCAAAAGATGTAGACTGTTGAATCTTTTTGTCCTTACATGGGAGGTGGGAATTAGGCGGAGATATAATGGTTAAGATCTCTTGTGTCACCATTTATGTCTGCAAATTGTGTCCAAATAGAATTTCCCATTAAATATTTATGTATGTAAAGTCCATCTTAAAGACTAAATTAAAGACTGAAATTCAATATTTAAACATTTCCAAATATTAAAAACTAACCAAAGATTATATATCGGTCTTTAAGTTTAGAAATTAAAAACTAATTTTGGTAGTATTTGTTCAATTATTAGTTAAAGACTGATAAATGTCAGCCTTTGGTTTTTATTCTTTAAAAGAATGTTTTTTAGTAGTCGTTGTCGGTTTCCATGCTTATTTATAAGAATTTGGAGTACATGTAGATCGATGATGCGGCATACCAAGTTGGACCTGGCCATTGGATTGCTGATATTATGCTTTGATCCAATGCATTTGCTCTTGCGCCCCCCCCCCCAATCGAATTGATAAAGTAATTTTTTTAATGCCTATTCAAAAACTTGATATGAAGAAGAAAAATAACATCTTTTGATGGTTGAGATTTCTTAGTAACAATATGTTATTTCTACATGTATCTGAAACTCTTTTTTAAGTTAATCTTCTTTTGATATATACCTAAGTGAATGAGAACTAGAAGATTGCAGTAAATACAACCTTTCGCTCTTAACGTTTAGGAGTAGTACTTAATTTAATATTATAACTACTTTAAATGGAGGAAATAAGTGCAATAATCTGTCATTATTTATACCGTACGATCGGTGATCCTTTGCTTTATCATATAATCATATAAGCTTATATTCATACCTCGGTATGTCTATCCTTAGACATCTCGGTAATAAGAGTAAAAGAATTATTTTAACTTGTTATAGGGTTGGAAAATGCTTTATTCTTTTTAATACAGAAAGGACTAATTGAACCCTTAACAAAATAAGGTGTATCATGGACGTTTCTAAGTTTTCAGAGAACAACGGTTACAAATTTAGTATAGTTAAAGAACGCATGGACCAAATGATAGGCTTGGGCAATTATTTTTAAAGGAGGGTTACAGGGCTATGAATCAAAAAATTTGAATAGACCTACGGATAATTCTCAGTGATGATAAAGCAAACAATGATTAGGAAATCAAGATGATGTAAAGAGAAAGTATAACAACCCACATTTTTACATATCGGCGCCGATACGTAAAAATATTATTTTCATAACTAAACTAGGTTTGATTAGGATATAACTTTGTGAAATGTTGGGTATTGGCATTTTTAACCATTGGAATTAATTTGTAAGATTTGGTGATACACTATTTTCAATTGCAAAAGATTTGGAACATATTATTGATTTCAGCGATATAATGTTTCCAATTGCAGAAGATTTGGAAGATATTGTTAATTTTAGTGATACAGTATTTTCAATTGTAGAAGATTTGAAAGATATTTGAGATAATTAATCAAATATATATTGCCTCTTTTATAGTATTAAAGAGAGTAATAAATTACCCACATGAGAAGAAGAATTATTTTGAGAGATTGAGGTAATCAATTAATTTCCTAATTAGCCGATTAAAGAAGGAATCTTATCAGGCGCATGTAAATTAAGGAAAATTGAAAAATCAAATGGATAAATGTTTTCTGTATGATAGAAGAATTAATTAGGCATTGGTTTATGACCATAAATCAATTACTTCAACCCTAAGTAATAATCTCTATATAAAGGCAGAGACTAGCATGAGTAGAATTATCTCTCTCAGTTGTATTTTTTATTCTTCTTCTCCATTATCAATCTTGTAAAAATTTCTCCACTTAGAAGGTAATAAAATCTCCTCTCCCCAAGTGGATGTACACTACCTCACGGTAGTGGAACCACTATAAATCACATGTGTTATTTTCTTTTATTGCTTAATCTATGATTAGCTTTAGTTGGTGACTGTTTGTTGTTTGTTTTGCCTCACTATCAATCCGATCTTATTTGTTTTTCCATAAGGTTGGGTTTTTTGTTTCTAAGACGATCTTGAGGGATTTTTCCCCAACAGTCTGGTATCAGAGCGACAAGATTGATTGAGAAAGGGTGTTAGGCATTATAACAAGAGATAAGGAGACTCCAGCGGTTGTACTAAGACCCTATGTTAGAGGGACCTATATTGCATCAGGATCTAGTTTAGCAATAAAGAAGTGGAATGGTGATAAATACTTCAAAAAGTGTCAATGGAGGATGAAAGTTGTTCTAATGAGAAACGAAATTCATCTGTGGTGTTTGCTCCCGAGGAGTTGACGGTTGAAATTTCAACCGCAGAAAGGAAGGAGATGGAAAAATGGGCATTTACTACTTTGCAATTAGCTATGGGAGAAAATGTTATTTTTGAGATTAGCAGTGAAACTACTGCTAAGGGCATTTGGACCAAGTTGGAAAATCTCTATCTGAAGAAATCTTTGACTAACCATTAGATTTCGTTGAAGACATTTTTCACCATGAGGACGAGAGATGGTACTTCTATCAAAGAGCGTTTGGGTTTCTTCGATGGTCTATTGATGAAGATGAAGACTATGGATTTAAAGGTCGATGAAGAGCATATGGCTATGATGCTCTTATGTTCCCTTTCGGAGAGTTATACAGGTTTCGCTAATAGCCTTATCTTTACGAGAGATACTTTGACCATTGAAGATGTGAATTCGGGTCTCTATCTGAGGACTTGAGGCATCAGGTAAAGGAGATAGGTGAAGGTATAGGAGGAAGTAGTAGTCAAGGCATATTTGCTGAGAGAGGGAGAGAGGAGAAAAACAATTGAATTCTATGGGGCGTTCCAAATCTAGAAAGCCCGGTAATAATTATAGAGGAAAACCTAAGGATGGAAAGTGTCCCTATTATAAGAAATCAGGCCATTGGAAAAGAACCTATCCAGATTGGAAGAAGAAGAAGGAAGAAGATTGTTCTTCATCATTTGCAGTAGAGAAAGCTGTATCTGATGATGTTTTATCTGTAGCGGTATTAGATGTATCAAACCATTAGGTACTTGATTCAGGGGCATCTTTTCATATGATGCCTAAGAGGGAATACTTCAGTTCTTTAGTTGACGGAGAGGGAAGTGCAATCCTTATGGGTAATGATGCTAGTTGTAGAGCCATGGAAGACGGCACGGTGCAGATTAGGATGTTTGATGGAGTGATATACACTTTGACAAGTTTCGGGTATGTTCCGGGTCTTCGAAAGCCCTTGATTTCTTTGGGGCAGTTGGCATCCATGGGGTGCAAGGTCACTTTAGAGAAGGATGGTTTGAAAGTTTCGAGGGGTGCTCTTGTTCTTATGAAGGGAGATGTGTTCCGAAATCTGTATTTGCTTAAGGGGACCACGGTTCTTTGGAGAGTTGTGTATTGGAGTTGATAGTTCTCGTGCTTTGGATGCCAATAGTCTTTGGCATCTCAGGTTGGGTCATATTTCGAAGAAGGGCTTAGAATTGCTTCGTGGATGGAAGATGATCAAAGGTGACTTCGACAAGTTGGATTTCTGCTAAGAGTGTGTGTTAGGTAAGCAGACTAAGGTATCCTTTGGAGTTAGACTCCATAGATCAGAGAGAGTACTTTATTATGTGCATACAGATGTTTAGGCACCAGTTACTACTGCTTCCATTGGGGGAGTGAAGTATTTTATCTCTTTTATTGATGATTTTTCTCGAAAAGTTTGGGTGTATGTGATGAAGGCCAAATCAGAGAGCTTTGAGAAGTTTAAGGCTTGGAAGGTGCTTGTTGAGAACCAATCTGGTTCTAAGTTGAAGGTGCTAATATCTGATAATGGCAGTGAGTTTGTCTCTAGGGAGTTCCTCAACTTTTGTAGACAGCATGGCATTGAGAGACATTTCAATACACTTGGTGACCCACACTCCAATGGGGTTGCTGAGAGGATGAATAGGACATTACTTGAGAAGGCTCGTTGCTTGAGATTAACGGTGGGCTTATCTAGAGGCTTCTGGACTGAGGCATTATCGAATGTGGTGCATATTATTAATCGGATTTCGTGCTCAGCCATATATGGGAAGATTCCAAAGAGAAGTGGAGAGGTAAAGCCGTGTACCTTAGTTATTTTTGTATTTTTGGTCATCCTGTGTATGTTCACCGTACAGGTGATGATAAGTTGGAGGCTAGAGCATACAAGGGCTTCCTTTTGGGATACATAGATGGTATCAAAGGGTATCGTATTTGGCACCTTGTTGATAGGAAGATTATTCATTCCAGACATGTTACTTTTGATGAGTCAGCAATGTTCAATCCTAAGAAAGACTTACCAACCACATCAGATGTTTCTGATAGGCCTAAGGAGATGGAAGAGGTTCTTATTTTACAGCCTAGTAGTAGAGTTGTTAATGCTCTTGAGAGTGAGATAGATGCAGATGATGTGACATCATAGAGTAGTCCACAGGTGCCTTCTAGTAGTATTGGTGATGTGCATGAGACTAGAGGAAGTTCAGTTCAAGGTGGAGCTTAAAGGAGTTTAGGCGAAGTTGTACCTACTCAGGCCATTCATAGGACTATTAGGCCACCTGAGAGATATGGTGATTGGCAGCATGCAAACCTTAGCCTTAGTGATCAGTTTGATTATGCCCTACATGTGGTTCATGAGGAGCTTCTTTGTTAGTCCTTGAGATGATAGCTTTGATGACAACAACCTTAGAATATATTATAAAATATAAATACTAACATTACAAGTTTAGATATATATGTATTTGCAGGATCTAACCATGTAGGTATCAAGAATGAAGACTGTACAGTATAGAGATTCAAGATACCGAGATAGAAGACTCATGAGTATCAAGATTATCAAGAGTTCAAGGTTAAGTCTGTTTTATTAGGAATATTTGTTAAAACTCATAGAAAAGCACTGGCATCTTAATATCCAATTTATTCGTGGAATGGAATCCACTTCGAGCCCGTTAAAGGGATGGAACCCTAAGTAGGATGGAACCTACGAAAATCTTGTGGGACATTGTTTTGTATCCACTAATTTTAATTCAAATGATTTTACAAAATTATCTTGTTTTCAAAATGATTTCAAAACTTTCCTTTTAAAAGATTCAAAACTCTCTATCCTGATTTTAAATAATTTTAGCCTCAAAACATCTTTAATTTCAAAGTCAAAATACTCCTGATTTTAAATGTCTTTTCAAATAATATATTTAACTTTTAATATTTATACTTAGATTTAAATATAAAATTATAGTTAAATTATGTATTTATTGTTCTTTATATTTACTTATGAATTTCAACTATATTCAAGTATTTATAAAGTTTTAAATAGTTTTTATATAAGATAAATATTGTTTTTATATAAATTCAAATTATCACTTTTGGCTGAGGGATGTCGACATGCCCCTAGGTAGTATGTCGACATAGTGACAGTTGAAGTTCAAATTCAAATTTCAAAAGAAGTGTCTATTCGCCATAACTCTTCATGAATGGTCATGGCTGTTGGTTTTCTATAAATAGGGGTCAGTTTCAACGAATTTTCAATCATATTTTTCTGATTTTCACTCCTCTTCATCTTCCACATTTCTTATTACAAAATCATACCATTACTCTGCCGAAATCAACATCGAATCATACTCGATTACTTCTAGTTTGATTCTACATCACTATCTCTACAAGGTTCTCAGTGCTATTCAGAGTTATAGACTTCTTTGTAATATATTAGCGAGAAAAGGTGTGATTGTAGCCTTTGAAATCAATCAAGCGAGAAAAGGTGTGATTGTAGCCTTGGAAATCAATTGGGTGAACTTGTTGCCCCGGAAATCAAGTATCTCTACCCAGAGGATTGTTATTCTGGAGGGTGTACCTCGTAGCCTTGAAATCGAGGGTTGTAATTGTTGAATTGCTTTTGAAAGGAAATCCGTACTTAGTTGTACGGGACTGGATGTAGGGTAACTCCGAACCAGTATAAAATCCAGTGTGTTCTTTCCTTTACTGCTTTTACTTTATATTTGCATCTGTATTTGATTCTGTGTTCATATCTGTGTCTAATTAGTGTATACATTGTTAATAAAGTTAGATAAGCTCAAAAAGATTAACAAATTTCTTAAAACACTATTCACCCCCCCCCCCCTCTAGTGTTAATTCTAGCCTTAAGATCCTTAATCCGCATTTCTCACATTTGGTATCAGAGCTTTGTTTTCAAAAGTTTCATTATCTGAATTTTGAAAAAATTTCAAAATGGCTACTAACACTAGTACTGCTATTACCACCAACACTAGTTCATTTGTAGAAGGTCAGTCTACTGCCAGACCACCACTTTTTAATGGCAGTAACTATGCATATTGGGCATGTAGGATGAGAATATATTTACAATCTGTAGGATTAGATATTTGGAATATCACACAAACTGAATATTCTGAACCCACAACTAATTTTGCACAGTGGACCACTGAGCAAAAGACAGTTGCACAAAATAACTCTAAGGCAATGAATATTCTGTTTTGTTCACTTGAAAGAAATGAATTTAATAGAGTGTCAGTTTGTAAGTCTGCATATGAAATCTGGAAAACTTTGCAAGTAACTCACGAAGGAACAAGCAAAGTTAAACAGACCAAAATTTCCATGCTCACAAATCAGTTTCAGTTATTTAAAATGAATACTAATGAGTCTATTTCCGATATGTATAGTCGATTTCAAGATATTGTGCATTCTTTAATATCTTTGGGAAAGGAATTTTCGGAAGAAGATCAAGTCAGAAAATTTTTAAATTCTCACTCCAGAATGGGATCAAAAGACACTTGCAATTGAAGAGGCAAATGACATCAGTACTTTAAAGATAGAAGAATTGATTGGAAATCTAATGTCGTTTGAAGTTCAAATGATCGGGAGAAGAGAAAGCAAAGCATCTGAAAAGAAATCAATGACATTCAATGCATTGACCGATGGATCAGACTCAAACAGTGACAATGATGAAGAGATAGCATTTATGACCAGAAATTTTAAGAAATTTCTGAAGTACGGAAAATTGAATAGTTCCAAGAGAAACAACTTTAAGAATTCCGGTAATCAGTCTACAGTACCAAACTTTATCAAATGCTTCAATTGTGACGAACCAGGTCATATCAAAAAGAACTGTCCGTACCCAGAAAGGCAGAATCCTCCTATGAACAATGAACCAGCAAAGAAACGGAAGCATGCATTTACTGCTACTCTAGATGACTCAGACTCATCCTCAAGTGATGATGATCAAAAGACGGATAACTCGAATTTGTGTTTCACTGCAGTTCACGACTCCGACGAGTTCAAAGAAACGGACTCAGAAAAAGGTACACGTTTACAATATAATTGGTTGAAATTGCATGCATAGAATTAGTTGCTTGATTGTTTGATTGATTGATTTTGAATTGATATGCTATTTGAATTTTAAAATTTATTTTCTATTTTTACTATTATTTTATTATTTTATTATTATTTTTATTATTTTTGACACATTCTGAAATATATTATAAGTAAAATAATATTTCAAAAATATAGACATTAATAATAATATTTATATATATATGTATATTAGATATCTTAGGAAAATCATATCATGAAAATTCACAGGCACATGTCGACATGGCCCCTACCACGATGTCGACATGCCTACCTGAATTTGAATTTCAAATTTTGAATTCAAATGTTTGAATTTCCCTCCACCTTTTCACTTCATTTATTTCTCTGAAAAGATACCTTTTGACCAGAGAATATGTCCTTTGAAAGTCTATTTATCCACTATCGTTTATCATATCTTTTCATTTTCATTTTCAAATTCAAACTCTCTCTTCATATCTTCAAGCACTCTACTCTTTACTCTAATGGCTTCTTCAACTAACCCCTCAACCATGAGAATTTCCAGAAAAATCAAAAAGCAATTATTCAATGATCCGGAGGCAATTAAAGCATACATCAATTATGCTAATTATGCCAAAGTCCATCCCGGAAAATTTGCTATTTTTCAAGATTTTTCTTCTTATGAAATTGATTTTCTTTTTGCAAACAATGGTGTTTTAAGTCTTATTGACTCTTCTCAAAACGATTTTGTTTGCTATCCTAATCTTGTCAAAATCTTTTATGCTAATCTAAACCGTGCTTTTTATAATGGAAATGAGAATGAGATTTGGAGTAGTGTCAAAGGGACTCAAATTGTTTTGAATTGTGATCTCTTGGGTACCATTCTTAATTGCAAAAGCACGGGAATGGATCTTTCTAATTTTAAAATCGATGAACATGATCGTGAGACATTTCATCATATTTTTGAAGAAGATGAAAACTTTGAATTTAAAAACTGAAACTTTCGTCCTAAAGCAAGGATTGCCAATCTTCTTTTACAACATACTTTGACCCCAAGATCGGGTAATTTTAACAATCCTACTTCAAAAGTGTGCAAAGCACTTTTTGGTATTTTCGGAAATTATGGCATCAATTGGGCGCAAGTTATTTTGGATGAACTTCGTCCTAAAAATTTTGAAATGGGAGAAAACACTTTATATCATGGAATTTACCTTACTCGGATTTTTAACTATTTTAGAGTGGATTTCAAAGGTGAAGAATTTGTCTCTAGAAAAGTTTTTAATATCTCAAACATTTCTCTCATGAAAATCCCATATGTTTTTCAACCTTATGAGACTCTTACCGAAAAGGAAGAGCGTTTGGCTCATGAAGAAATGGAAGAGGAAGAAGAAGAAGAAAGGGATGAAATGGAAATAGAAGAAGAAGAAGAAGGTGAAACATCCTTAGAAAGTATTGAATACCCTTCCAATCCATCCAACAAAACTCTTCTCAAAAACCAAAAGATAATTGTGGAGAATCAACGGAATTTAAAACGATCCGTTAGTAAGAAGTTGGATAACATATCTTCGAAGATGAACAAGTTCTTTTCAAAAGTCAGCAAGAAACTTGGACTATCTTCATCATCTTCATCTTCTAACTAGTTTTATCTTTTAGTATCTTATTGTATTTGTCTTAGTTTGTTTCGAATGTTCGTGTAGTTCCTTATGTTTAATCATTGTATTATCCAATTATGCAATGAAATTGAATTTATTTCTTTCATCTAGCTTATTTTATATCTAGAATAAGTGTTAGTATATTATAGAAATATATATACATCATTATTCACAAAATAAAATTATCATCAATTTTCACTGAAGTATGTCGACATACCCCCCTTGACCATGTCGACATGTACTGGTCAGAAGTGACTATTGATTTTGAATTTGAAATTTGAATAACTACCAAATGTCTATTCATTTCAAACGAATTTCTCCACCTATATATACCTTTGTCTTCCAGAAATCTTCACTGAAATTTATTTCTCATTATCTATATCCTTCATTTCTTTCTCTAATTCAATTATGGCCAATCCTATTCATAATCTATCTGAAAATCTTGAAGAAACACTCAATTCATTCAAGAATATTCTCTCTATCATCCTCCGTAATCAGCATCACTTAGAATTAAGTCAAATGCAGATGATCAAGGAACAAGAGAGACACTTCGATGCAATTCAATGGATGATCTCCTCCCTGCACAAGGATGATAACAAAGCACATCCTCCCGTTTCTCTATCTGTTGATAATGAAAATTGGAATGCCATCAAACAAGACCCTATCTTTGGAGAAGAAGGATGGGTTGATGTTCCTCGTAACGTTTAATTTTCTTTGCTTGATTGATTTGTTTGAATTAATTTGTTTGATTTGATTTGGTTTGGATTGATACTTTGTGTGGATTGATTTCATTTGGTTTGAAGTTTGCTGTGTGAAACATGTATATATATACATTAAAATGAATATAGTTTTTAGTTAAGTTATTATGTTCATAAGTATCATTATTTCTTAATCTATATATTATATATTTCGTTGTATAGTTTATCAATGTAGGTACTAAAGTTCAAGAGTAAGGGGGAGTAAATTTTTTCTGATGACAAAGGGGGAGAAGTATAAAATAGGGTAGTTAGGCATAGATTAAGGGGGAGTTGTTAGTTTTAGGGGGAGTTATTAGGATAGAAGGAATAGTTTATAAACAAAGGTTGTCATCATCAAAAAGGGGGAGATTGTTAGTCCTTGAGATGATGGTTTTGATGACAACAACCTTAGAATAGATTATAAAATATAAATACTAACATTACAAGTTTAGTTATATATGTATTTGCAGGATCTAACCATGCAGGTATTAAGAATGAAGACTGTACAGTATAGAGATTCAAGATACAGAGATAGAAGACTCATGAGTATCAAGATTATCAAGAGTTCAAGGTTAAGTCTGTTTTATTAGGAATATTTGTTAAAACTCGTAGAAAAGCACTGGCATCTTAATATCCAATTTATTTGTGGAATGGAATCCACTTCGAGCCCGTTAAAGGGATGGAACCCTAAGTAGGATGGAACCTACGAAAATCTAGTGGGACATTGATTTGTATCCACTAATTTTAATTCAAATGATTTTACAAAATTATCTTGTTTTCAAAATGATTTCAAAACTTTCCTTTTAAAAGATTCAAAACTCTCTATCCTGATTTTAAATAATTTTAGCCTCAAAACATCTTTAATTTCAAAGTCAAAATACTCCTGATTTTAAATGTCTTTTCAAATAATATATTTAACTTTTAATATTTATACTTAGATTTAAATATAAAATTATAGTTAAATTATGTATTTATTGTTCTTTATATTTACTTATGAATTTCAACTATATTCAAGTATATTTATAAAGTTTTAAATAGTTTTTATATAAGATAAATATTGTTTTTATATAAATTCAAATTATCATTTTTGGCTGAGGGATGTCGACATGCCCCTAGGTAGTATGTCGACATAGTGACAGTTGAAGTTCAAATTCAAATTTCAAAAGAAGTGTCTATTCGCCATAATTCTTCATGAATGGTCATGGCTGTTGGTTTTCTATAAATAGGGGTCAGTTTCAACGAATTTTCAATTATATTTTTTTGATTTTCACTCCTCTTCATCTTCCACATTTCTTATTACAAAATCATACCATTACTCTACCGAAATCAACATCGAATCATACTCGATTACTTCTAGTTTGATTCTACATCACTATCTCTACAAGATTCTCAGTGCTATTCATAGTTATAGACTTCTTTGTAATATATTAGAGAGAAAAGGTGTGATTGTAGCCTTTGAAATCAATCAAGCGAGAAAAGGTGTGATTGTAGCCTTGGAAATCAATTGGGTGAACTTGTTGCCCCGGAAATCAAGTATCTCTACCTAGAGGATTATTATTCTGGAGGGTGTACCTCGTAGCCTTGAAATCGAGGGTTGTAATTGTTGAATTTCTTTTGAAAGGAAATCCGTACTTAGTTGTACGGGACTGGATGTAGGGTAACTCCGAACCAATATAAAATCCGGTGTGTTCTTTCCTTTACTGCTTTTACTTTATATTTGCATCTGTGTTTGATTCTGTGTTCATATCTGTGTCTAATTAGTGTATACATTGTTAATAAAGTTAGATAAACTCAAAAAGATTAACAAATTTCTTAAAACACTATTCACCCCCCCTTTCTAGTGTTAATTCTAGCCTTAAGATCCTTAATCCGCATTTCTCACATTCTTGACCTTGATGAAGCTTTGAAGCCATGTGACAGTTCGAAGTGGATGTGCGCTATGAAAGAGGAGCTAGAGTCGTTGAAGAAGAAGAAGACTTTGGATTTGGTACCTCCTCCTTAAGGAAGCCGAGCCATAGGTTGCAAATAGGTGTTCATGGTGAAGGATGATGGAAGATACGAGGCTAGACATGTTGCTAAAGGGTTTTCACAGAGGAAGGGATTGGAGTATGATGAAAAAAAATTCTCCTGTAGTGAGACACACCTTCATCCGTATTTTGCTTGCTATAATTACTGCTCATGACTTGGAGTTCGAGCAACTTGATGTGAAGACCGCTTTCTTTCATGGAGACTTGGATAAGACAATTACATGAAGTAGCCGGACGGATATGTCGTAGATGGAAAAGAGAATTTGGTTTGCAATCTAAAGAAGTCAATATGGACTTAAGCAGTCGCCTAGACAGTGGTATAAGAGGTTTGATTCTTTTATGCTTTCACTTGGTTTTGATCGTAGCATCAAAGACACTTGTGTATACTTCAAGCATTTGAAAAATGGTTATTGGGTGTATTTACTCTTGAATGTGGATGATATGCTGATTGCTTCCAAGGATATAGCTAAAATTGATAGTTTGAAGTTGAAGTTTAAGGTGAAATTCGAGATGAAAGACCTCGGAGAAGCAAGGAAGATTTTGGGTATAGAAATCCTAAAGGATTGGAAGCTTGGACTTTTGAGGCTCACTCAAAACGAATATATTCTAAAAGTTCTTGCTCAGTTTAGCATGGAAGGAGAAAAGGTAATCAGCACACCATGCCTTTGCACATACAGCTTTCTAGTAGAGGCTCTCCGATCTCGGAGAAGGACAAGGCTTATATGGAGAAGGTTCCCTACGCGAATGCAGTTGGTAGTCTGATGTATGTCATGGTTTGCACTATGCCTGACATTGCACAGGAAGTTGGATTGGTGAGTAGGTTCACATCAAATCCAGGAAAGACGCATTGTGAGGCAGTAAAATATATTTTTAGATATCTTAGAGGGGCTCAAAACCATGGGCTTGTCTTTGGTGGAGAGATGGAGATTTCAGCTTGGTTGGATTTTGTGATTCTGACTATGCCGGTGATAGAGATCGAAGGAATTCAACCTCGGGTTATATCTTCACCATTGGTGGGACAACTATTAGTTAGAGAGCGAGGTTGCAAACAATTGTGGCTTTGTCTACTATAGAGGCAGAGCTTATAGCTGCGGTTGAAGCAATTAAGGTGACGCTTTACTTAAAGCGTTTGTTGTGTGACTTGGGCTTCGTGTATGAAAATATAAAAGTGAGTTGTGACGGCCAAAGTGTAATTCACTTATCTTAAAATCTGGCTTTCAGCTCAAGGAAGAAGCATATTGAGGTGAAAGAGTCCTTTCTTGTCTGTATGGATGAAGAGAAGATTGTACATCTTTAGAAGGTTCACACAGAGGAGAATGCAGTGGATAGGTTTACCAAGTCGTTACCCATTGCAAAGTTCGAGCATTGCTCGAACTTGATTTGCTTGATGAAGTGCTAGGTGCCACAGGGCGATAAGGGGGAGAGTGAGTTGGTAGATGGAGACGTTTGTTTTCATTATGAAGATTGATAGGTCCTACTTGGAGAGGGTACTTTCAACACTTTATTGGCGGGCGGTGGCCTTGCTGGTGTTCGTTGACAAAGTGCAATGGGTGATGGCTACGCCGAAGTTCATTGAGAAAGTATCTGTGTTATCTTGTCTGAGAGCTACTTGGAGTAAGAGGATGTAGGTGGAGTTGATAGGCTTGCAAGGAAATATAGTATCAAGGTGGAGATTGTAAGATTTGGTGATACAATATTTCCAATTGTAGAAGATTTGGAAGATATTGTTGATTTCAGTGATACAATATTTTCAATTGCAAAAGATTTGAAAGATATTTGAGATAATTACTCAAATATATATTGCCTCTTTTATAGCATTAGAGAGAGTAATAAATTACCTATGTGAGAAGAAGAATTATTTTACGAGATTGAGGTAATCAATTAAAATTCCTAATTAGTTGATTAAAGAAGGAATCTTATCAGGCACATGTAAATTGTGGAAAACTGGAAAATCAAATGGATAAACATTTCATGTATGAATAAGAGAATTAATGAGGCATTGATTTATGACCATAAATCAATTACTTCAACCCCAAGTAATAATCTATATATAAAGGCAGAGATTAGCATGAGTAGAATTATCTCTCTCAGTTGTATTTCTTATTCTTCTTCTCCATTATCAATCTTGTAAAAATTTCTCCACTTAGAAAGTAATAAAATCTTCTCTCCCTATGTGGATGTACACTACCTCACGGTAGTCGAACCACTATAAATCACGTGTGTTATTTTCTTTTATTGCTTGATTTGTGATTGCTTTTAGTTGGTGAATATCTATTGTTTGTTTTGCATCACCATCAATCCGGTCCTTTTTTTTCCGCAAAGGGTTTTTTGTTTTTAAGGCGATCTTGAGGGATTTTTCTCTAACATAATTGTGGATAATTCTGATCTTGAAAGCTCACAAGAGCTATAGCTTTTGATAAAAGCCAAATTAGGATTTGAAACCACTTCCAAAAGAACGATTTGATGGTTTTTCTTTTTCTAGAATGGTCTAGATTTTTGACCTTATGGTTTAGAAGATATGACTATTTTAAGTTATACTATTTATGAACCTGTGCGGTTAAAGCGCTTAGTAGTTTTGTAGCGGTGGAGGTGGAAAATTTTATAGTGGAGATATAGTAAAAAATTAGCTGAGATGCAAAAAGCTTCATTAGATATAAAACCAAATATTTAAAGTTAATTTATTCTCACACTCACATCATTTGTGTAGAAAAAAGAAATATTGTTTAATCTTATATAACAAAACCGAAGAATACCAAGATTTATGCAAACTAGACTTGGTGACTACAGTAGATTTCTGACTTATATAGAGCACTTATGCCTTAAAATTCGGTATTTACCCTAACTTTATTGATTTTTTTAAAGATAACTAGTCAAATTAACCTTTATTTATTAATGTTGCTAAAGTAGGTGCTAAAAGCTTTGATTTAGCGAGTGTAGTGGATAATAGCAGGGCTTAAAGCGGATCCGCTGTTTAATAGCGGTAGAAAGAATTAGTGTAGCAGTCAAAGAGCCCTATGTACTATTGCGGAGATTTTGCGTTGCTTTAGCGGGGCTTTAATTACACAACTATGGACAGATTAGTGGGTATTTAAAGTAAGCCTGTAATTACCCCGCTAATCAATTTCGGGATAGGGTTAACTGCAGCTTAGAGAGAAGCCATTAATTACTTTTCCCATCTTCCAAAAACATTTCTTTGTTGATACCTTGAGTATTGATTTTGAGAACAAGCCCATACAAATATTACTATACATTTCTTCGAGTTGTGAAGTACTTTCAGATATATTATCGAGACAATTTACCCATGGTAAACAAGGAAACTAAGTGCAAGCAAACAAGTTTATATTAGAACCCCAACGCAAAACAAGGTGGTTTAGTTACTTGTTTGGCAGTGACTTATACATAGTTAAATCTTTACAAGTTACTTATTCATGAGTTTGACAACAAGTTATAATGAGTTGAAATTATGTTTCTTAGAGGTTTTTATATCATATGAAAAAAAATGCTTGCTTATGATTTATTTCAACAAGACTGTGTATGATAACTACTTATAGGTAGTCAAATTATTTTTAACTAACTTATTTAAATTTTATTATTCGACAACTTCTTATAAAATGCATACAAAAATGACTTTTAAAAGTAGAATTGTGAGAAACAATTATTGTTTATTATTTATGAACGGATCTTTTTGTAAGTTTTGAGCCAAAATAATTTATTTTAGCTAAAAGTCAAATTACGTACAAATACCTATACTTATAAGTTACCATTTAAACCCACTTAGAATTTACCCTTATTGTAAGTTTCAAGATTAAATTGTTTCTAAATGAACTTTAAGTTTTATTATAATTTCAACTATTTACCTGAAAACTTTTATATTTTACTATCCACCTAAAACTGCTTAAAATTTACTATTTAATCTATTTTTGATTATTTATAAAATAAATAGTTCCCAAATAATCTCTAAAACATTATACTCATACAAAAGAAATAGACTTCAAATTATCTCATGGTTGGTGATGTAGGGTTGATTAAGTATTCCTCAGAATAAATAAACTTTTGGTAGATTATGCGTTTTAGTAATAAAAATAATGGAATTTAATATTCACATTGAATTCAAATTTAATGCATAATGTGATGTGATCTTGCATTTTTTTGTTGAATAATTATTTTATACTGAGTAATATGGATATTCATGTAACAAGTTTGTATAAATCTTGAAATAGATTTTTCACTTTGTAAAATATTTGAACACAACAGATTATAACTTTAAACTAATTTGGATAAGGATCCAAATAAGTATTGTTTAAATGTACTAATATTTTAGGTCATATAATGTTGAACTATGGTGACACTATATGTAGAATTGAAGAGGGTTGAAATAGCTTGATATCGATGAAGACGGTTACGAATCGGAGCTCAAAAACGAGAGATATTGCGTTTTGAAGTAAGGTGATTCACAGAGTGGTTTTGCAGTTTTTCAAACGTCTAGTTCAAGCACCCAGATGCCTGAAATGGTTAGTTTAAGGAACGTAGCCTACACAATGCGACTTCATGACTTTTCAGATGTCTGGTCCAAGCCCTCATACGTCTGAATTGGTTGTTTAAGAGACCAACGCCTACAAAGTTCATTTTTGGTCACTTTCAGATATCTGGTTAAGAAGCCCAGATGTCTGATTGCCTGGAGAAAAACTTCTCATTGTCGAAGTTAGACGTCTGAGTTAAGAGATCGAACAACTACTTCGATTTTTTAGGGCAGTTTTGCCCGTGCTACCGTGTATTGTTTGTGAAGGCTTCAAAAAGGCAAATTGGGTATTTGTTAGGATAAAAATTCTCCCTATATAAGCTATTTCAGAATTTAAAGGACCAAGGGTTTCATTCAAATTGAAATAAGGTTCCTTTGTCAAATTTCTTCAATTCTAATCTCCACAAATCAAATTTTATAGAATTTTGGTGATCATTATAATCAACCTTGTGTACTCTTTTCATTGTTAGTAATAAAAGTTCATATGTACACTAACAAAATGTTAGTGCAGTCACTATAAATTGTGTGTGTGTTCTACGTTTATTATTGCTTGGTTTTATTGCTTGTTTGGATTGTGATTTGGTTTTATTTGGATTGAATTGAGATTTGGTGTCAAGATATTGATTTGTTATTTTTGCACATCTTACAACGATCTCTCGTTTCCACGGTGTTTGGAGTTTGGATTAGAGTGTTCTCGAGTTTAAATTCCATAACATATAAGGCTTTCGCTTACTTTCTAGAAAACAAATATCTTGTATAAGCATGAAAATAGATTTTGACTACAAATTTGGATAACAATCCAAATGATTTAAGTAACAACAAATTAACACTCATAAATAATAAAGGAACAAATTTACATGCAATTAGCGCACATGTGTTTGCGTATGATATTAAAGAAGATAACATTTGATCATTGGAGTTCCGAACAATTATCATGATTTGAGTTAGACATTGAAGAAGAATTTGAGAGTGGTAAATGGTAAATGGTTTGAGATTATCAAATGGTTCAACGGAGTAGAGAAGGGTGAATGAAAGAAGGGGAAGATAAGTAATGTTGTTGTTTCATATGTAGGTTAATTTAAATCATACTCGATCTTCCTCGCCATGATTTGATTAAATCTAGGCGTATAAAGTAGTTGATCAACAGCTGGTAGTATGGCGATCTGCGTAACAATTGAACGGGAGTTTTGAACTTGAATACTCATCATGGAAGACTTCTAGTTGTAAATCAATATTTATAGGCTTACCAACATACCCTAGTTGTAATAAAAAAACTATTTAATTTTCTCAAATATCTCATTATTTAACGATATCGCATTTTTTTTAACAAATGATGATAATGGTAACATTAAACTGTGACATATACAGGTGAATACTTATTTTCTTCACAACAACAGGATGACTATACATGATTAAGCCATGAAATTGTCATTCCAATCATTCTAGAGCAATGAAATATCACCTAACAAGTTACTTATTAGAAATTCCTTACTCCAATATCCTAGGACTGTCAACTTCGTAACTTGGATAAACAATTAAAAACAATTCACGTAAATAAATATATCATTGAAAAGTACATGCACACATATAAAATGTCTTGGTAATGTATACATTTCAATAAGAAACCAAACCCCTTATCATAATACACATCCAACAAGCTAAGGGTATATTACGCTTACAAATAAGTTAGAGACCCATCTCTCATATACTTGAAATCAACAAAGGCGCATAAACTTATGCTTCTTCTTCAATGGACGATTCATATGTGTCGAATTCTCCTTATTTTTTTAGAACACGCATCCTACATTGCAGCTTTCAAACCAGTAGAGAGTGCACCATGTACTGAGTCGGTGTAATCCATGCTAGTAGCTTCCCCTGCAAAGAAGAGTTTCTCTACAAGAGTCCTTACCCACTTGCGTAGATAATGCGGCATGTTCAATGCATCGCAACATTAGGATCCTAACAATTTTGTATTAGAACCCTAACGTGAGATAAGGTAGTTTATCTGCATGTTTGGCAACTACTTATAAACAGTTAAATAAACTTACAAGTTACGTATTCGTGTGTTTGACGATAAGTTATATTGAGTTGAAAATTCAGTTACTTAGAGGTTTTTAAATCATATGCAACAAATACTTGTGATTTGTATGATCATGCAACAAGAATATGTTTGATAACTACTTGTAGGTTGTAAATTACGTTTAACTAACTTATTTCAATTTTAATATTTAACAACTTCTTATAAAATGCTTACAAAAAGTACTTTTAGAAGCAGAGTTGCGACAAACAATTGTTGCTTATTATTTATGAACAAATATTACAATTAGTTTTGACCAAATTATTTTTAAATTTTAACTTATAGTTAAATTACATACAAATACTTTTAATTATAAGTTACTTTTTAAAACTACTTAGAAGTTACTCTTATCATAAGTTTCAAAATAAATTAGTGCTAAACAAACTTTAAGTTTTATTATAATTTTAGCTCATTTACCCGACACTTTGATGCAGCGGAAATAACAGAAATGAATACAACGATGAAAGTAGCAATCGGTGGATTGAAAATACCAAACGCCCAAATCCGTTGATCTCAAGAGATACCGGATTCTAGCAATCTTCGACACGTTGATCGCGCACGATACCGTGAGAGAAGATCTACAATTCTTCGAACGTTGATCAAGCGCACTTGATTCCGTGAATTGGCTTCAACAATCGTTGATTCGAGCGCACTCGAATGCCGAAAGTGGAGATAGGAGATAACACTCAACTACCAATTTAAGAAGAGGCACAAAGCACTCAAACAAAGTTTTATTCAAAAATCAACTCCCTTTTTACAAATGACCCACATCCCTATTTATAGGGTTACAACTCACACTTACATCACAAAGCACCACAATACAAGATCCACGACCTAACATATTTACATATTCAAGACCGACCTAACATAGGTCGTTAACGACCTAAACAGAAACATCACACGACCTTACAACAAAGTGACTCAACATATATACAACACGAGCGACTTACAATTACGACACGTAAACGACATAAGGATCACGCGACATAACAACACAACAGTTTACAACACATAACGACCTAAGCAACGCAGCAACATAAGTATCTTCACGCGACCTAGGACTCACGCGACTTAAAATACACGGCAGCGACCTATCTTCACAGCGGCATAAGGTCGAGCGACCTAAAATGAATGCGACTTAAGCTTCGGCACAAGAGAACGGCTTAAGAAAAAGCAATATAAGAAATCTTGCGACCTAATATAGGTCGTAATTCGTTCCCGCGACCTAACTTAGGTCGTAACTCGTCAAAGTCGAAACTCGAAAGGTCGGAGCGACCTAATGAAATGCGCGCTGGTTTGTTTATCTCGCTTGGTTGCTTGCATGCCTTAACGCTGAATCCATTAACTCGCGAGCGACCTTCACTAGGTCGTGAGCGACCTAAGGTCCTTGAACGACTCAAATCTAATGAGTTGGTAGATTGCGCTGCATCATCCCCCGGTTGGCAAGAATTCGACCTCGAATTTGCACCTTCCTCTTCCACAACAAGCTCATCCCCATGATACGGAATCAAGTATTTGACATTAAAAACGTCTGCAGTGTGAATATGATCTGACAACCTTAACTGATATGCATTATCATTGATCTTCTTCAAGATCTTTACCGGACCAATCTTTCGCGCTTTCAATTTATTGTACGTTCCCACTGGAAAACGATCTTTTGTCAACACGGCGTAAACCAAATCACCTTCTCTGAAGTTCACACTCCTTCGCTTTTTATCTGCCAGTTGTTTATACTTCTCATTTGATGCAAGCAATCATTCATAAACAGTTCTGTGGCACTCCTGCAATTCAGTCATAAAATCATAAGCTCGCTTAACAACTCCCTTCTGATATGGCACGGTTGTCAAATCTAACGGTCCCTTCGGAATTGCTGAATATACAACTTGAAATGGACTGAAACCAGTACTTCGATTAACAGCGTGATTATGTGCAAATTCCGCCTGACATAACTTCATATCCCAGCTCTTCAAATTATCTTTCACAAGACATCTCAATAAGTTTCCCAATGATCTATTCACCACTTCCGTTTGCCCATCTGTTTGCGGATGATAAGCGCTACTAAAATTCAGCTTCGTTCCAACCATCTTCCACAAACTCAACCAAAAATGACTTAGAAATCGCGTATCCCGGTCAGAAACAATAGACTCAGGTAGCCCATGTAGTCGATATACTTCTTTAAAGAACAATTGAGCCACACGGACTGCATCAGCGGTCTTTTTACAAGCTATAAAATGTGCCATTTTCGAAAACCTGTCCACTACAACATATATTGAATCATTCCCTCGCTGAGTTCTTGGAAACCCCAAAGCAAAATCCATGCTGATATCAACCCATGGTTTAGTAGGCACGGGTAATGGCATATACAATCCCGCATTCGTCGCTGTCCCTTTGGAAACTTGACAAATATGACATCTTTCCACAAATCTTTCAGCTTCTTTTCTCATAGAAGGCCAAAAATATGATTGCGAAATCAACTGCAATTTACGATCTCTTCCCACATGACCCTCTTCATGCAATTCTTTCACAATCTTCATCCGCAGACTGCTCTCTGGTATACACAACCTGTTTCCCTTGAATAGAAATCCATCTACCAATACATACTCATACGTCTTCCCTTTACTGACTTCATCAACCACCTTGGCAAAATAAGGATCATCAACAAACAATTCTGGCAACACATCAAACCCCGTCACTTTAACCTTCATTGTAGTCAACAAATGATTCCTTCGACTCAATGCATCCGCCACACGGTTTGTAATTCCCGACTTATGCTTCACCACAAATGTAAACTGTTGCAAGTATGCGATCCATGAAGCATGTCTAGCTGCGAATTTATCCTGCCCTTGCAAATGCTTCAACGCCTCATGGTCTGTATACAAGACAAACTCCTTATGGAACAAGTAATGTCTCCAATGCTTCACAGCTTGTACAATAGCATAGAATTCTACATCATATGTATTATATCTCATCTTTGCTCCCGAAAGCTTCTCACTGAAATAAGCAATTGGACGGCCCCTCTGGCTCAACACTCCTCCAATTCCAACTTTAGATGCATCAGTATGTAGTTCAAATAGTAACTGGAAATCCGGTAAAACTAGAATTGGTGCTGACGTCAACAGTTCCTTGATTCGCTCAAAAGCAAATCCTGCTTCCTTCGACCATGCAAACTTCTTACCCTTCATGTAATCAGTAACAGGTGCCATCACGCTACTGAAATGTGGAATAAACCTTCGGTAGAATGATGCTCACCCGTGAAAACTTCTGACTTCGGTTATAGTTTTGGGCTGTGGCCAATTTCTGATTGCTTCAACTTTACTTTGATCCACCTGTATCCCATCCTTGGATACGATATATCCTAGAAATAAAACACTTTGCGTCATGAACACGCATTTCTTCGTTGCAGCATAAAATTGTTCCTGTCGCGGTATCATCAACACTTCTCTCAGATGATGCAAGTGTTCTTCTGTGCTTCCACTGTATATCAGTATATCGTCAAAATACACCACCACGAACTTCCCAATAAATGGTCTAAAGATATGATTCATCACCCGTATAAACGTACTAGGTGCATTCGAAAGACCAAACGGCATAACCAACCATTCATATAATCCTTCTCTCGTTTTGAATGTTGTCTTCCATTCGTCCCCTGGTCTAATTCGAATCTGATGATAACCACTCTTAAGATCAATCTTCGAAAAGATTACAGACCCACTGATTTGATCTAACAGATCATCAAGCCTCGGCATCGGAAATCGGTATCTGACAGTTATTTCGTTGAGTGCCCTGCTATCCGTACACATCCTCCACGAACCATCCTTCTTCGGCACTAACAAAGTTGGTACAGCACAAGGACTTAAGCTCTCTTGTATGCGCCCTTGTTCAAGCAATTCTTCCACCTGCCTTCTCAACTCCTCATGCTCCTTTGGACTCATCCTGTAATGTGGTTTATGTGGTAACACAGCTCCTGGAACAAGATCTATTTGGTGTTGTATGTCCCTCAATGGTGGTAACCCTTTTGGCAACTCTTCTGGAAATACATCTTCAAATTCTTCCAGTACTGGCTTTGCTTCTTCAGGAATTTCAACCCCCTCACTACTGTCACGTCCAATCAACAAAAATACTTCAGGCTCCTCTTCTACTTCTTTAACAAACTCCTTCAAAGATAGCAAAGTCTTTGGTTCCTCAATCTCCTCCAACTTGCTTTCCTTCTGTTGTTGCTTTTTAGGAACTAAAGTGATTTTAGTGCCATTGAACATGAAACTGTAGCAGTTAGTTCTTCCATCATGTTGCACGGCTCTATCAAATTGCCATGGTCTACCCAACAACAAATGACACACATTCATGTCCACAACATCACACCAAATTTCATCTTTATACTTCCGTCCGATGGAAAAATTCACACAAGCTCTTCGACTAACCTTTACCTCCCCGCCTTTCCTCAACCAAGACAATTTGTAAGGTTTGGGATGCTTCTCTGTCTTCAATTCTAACTTCTTCACAGCCTCAGTAGAGATAATATTGTCACAACTTCCTGCATCAATAACAAATTTGCAAACCCTTCCCAAAATAGTGCATGTTGACTGAAAGATGTTACTCCTCAACCAGCTAGTCTCCTCCTCCTGCTTTGGTGTCAAGCAATTTCTCCTTATCATCAATGAATATCCATCATCTCCCGACAATAATTCTTCCTCCTCAACCGGTAGTGAATTAGAACATTCTGCTTCTGCATCCTCATCCTCAACCTCAGCAACCATCACTCGCTTCTTAGGCTTCAGACATTCATTGCTCTTGTGACCAAACTCTTGACAATTAAAGCATTTGATACTACTATTGACTTTGGTCTTAGCAACTTCATTGACAACCGGTTTACTAACAGCCTTGGGAACGTTGGTATTGCTACTAGCCCCTTTCACTTGATTGTTGGAATTTGTAAACACACCACCTCCTCTTCTGCCTTGCTTCTCCTAAGCTAACGCCTTCTGGTGTGCTTCTGCAACGGATCTAGGGTCAAACATATTCACCATATCCTGAATTTGCATTCTCAATCCTCCAACAAATCTAGCTGTCAACTGTTCCTCCGTCTCCATGATATCATTCCTGGCAATCAGTTGATAAAACTCATCAGCATAATCATTAACAGTCTTCATCCCCTGCCTCAAGTTCTGCAAACGTTGATACATAAGAGATTGATAATTGTAAGGTAAGAAAGTAGCTTTCATCAACTTCTTCATCTTCTCCCATGACTCAATCTTTGACTTTCTCATCCTCTCCCGTGTAAGTTTAGTTTGTTGCCACCATGCCATAGCTCTTCCTCTCAAACGAGTAGCAACCAACTTAACTCTCCGATGCTCGGGAACTTCCTTAAAGTCAAAAATTTCTTCAACATTAGATAACCAATCCAAAAATTCCTCAGCTTGCATACCACCCTTGAATTCTGGAATTTCAGTTTTCATCCCTGACTCCCATCGTCGATCATCTTCAACCTCTTGATATGCATTTCACACTTGGTCTCGATCTCGATAATGAACACTACATCTATCACCATCTTCATCAAACACAGATGTACTTCGATAACGATCTCGACCATCCACATCTCTATGATCACGCATATCCCTTCTACTTTGTTTTTCATCATCGCGATATGGCTCATGTTCAAACTCCCGTGGAGTTCTTCTCTCTTCACTTCTATGCTCATGATGTTCTTGTCTCAATGAAACTGATGATTCTCTTCTGTCTCGGTAAGATTGTGGCGACACCCTCCTCGCTTCCATAACCGATGGCGAAACCCTGTTTCCTCCATGGTTCGAGACTGGCGGCCTTCTCCTTTGATTTTGATTCATATTTATCATCAATTTCTCTAACCTACCAATACCTTCATCCAACTTCTCATTGAATTTGTTGCTAATTCGTTGTTCCATTTGTTCGGCATCTTCTCTTTTGTACAAATCATCAACATTTTGATGACGATTAGCTCTTCTCAGAGGCATGATTGAATCTTCAACAAACTTCAACTCTCGGCTTGAACAAATCTGAACTTGAACACTTCAACTTTGCTCCAACAGGCTCGGCTTAGCTATGGTTGGCTAAGTCTAGCTCTGATACCAAATGATGCAGCGGAAATAACAGAAATGAATACAACGATGAAAGTAGCAATCGGTGGATTGAAAATACCAAATGCCCAAATCCGTTGATCTCAAGAGATACCGGATTCTAGCAATCTTCGACACGTTGATTGCGCACGATACCGTGAGAGAAGATCTACAATTCTTCGAACGTTGATCAAGCGCACTTGATTCCGTGAATTGGCTTCAACAATTGTTGATTCGAGCGCACTCGAATGCCGAAAGTGGAGATAGGAGATAACACTCAACTACCAATTTAAGAAGAGGCATAAAGCACTCAAACAAAGTTTTATTCAAAAATCAACTCCCTTTTTACAAATGACCCACATCCCTATTTATAGGGTTACAACTCACACTTACATCACAAAGCACCACAATACAAGATCCACGACCTAACATATTTACATATTCACGACCGACCTAACATAGGTCGTTAACGACCTAAACAGAAACATCACACGACCTTACAACAAAGTGACTCAACATATATACAACACGAGCGACTTACAATTACAACACGTAAACGACATAAGGATCACGCGACATAACAACACAACAGTTTACAACACATAACGACCTAAGCAACGCAGCAACATAAGTATCTTCACGCGACCTAGGACTCACGCGACTTAAAATACACGGCAGCGACCTATCTTCACAGCGGCATAAGGTTGAGCGACCTAAAATGAATGCGACTTAAGCTTCGGCACAAGAGAACGGCTTAAGAAAAAGCAATATAAGAAATCTCGCGACCTAATATAGGTCGTAATTGTTCCCGCGACCTAACTTAGGTTGTAACTCGTCAAAGTCGAAATTCGAAAGGTCGGAGCGACCTAATGAAATGCACGCTGGTTTGTTTATCTCGCTTGGTTGCTTGCATGCCTTAACGTTGAATCCATTAACTCGTGAGCGACCTTCACTAGGTCGTGAGCGACCTAAGGTCCTTGAACGACTCAAATCTAATGAGTTGGTAGATTGCGCTGCATCACACTTCTATATTTTAGTATCCACCTAAGTCTTAAAAATTTACAGTTTAAGACTATTTTTAAGCAAGCCTGTCAATGGATACTTTAAGATGCAGATTGTGTCATATCCGTATCCGTATCTAAAATCATTTTCGGATATTGGATATTCACATCCACGGATACGGCCGGATATCGGATAATTATCTTATCAGCTAATAATCGATAAATCAAGAAATATAAATAAAAAAAATTAGTTTAACATTAACTTTTTTCAATCTCATCGATTATATAAGTGTTAAATATAAACAAATATGACGATAATAAATAGATTTGACCGGTTAATAAGCATCTAATGCATATAATATAAACTACTAACTTAATAAAACAATAGATAAATATCTTTCATTGTATTAATAAAATACACATAATTTAAACTATAATCTCGACAAAAATCAAACGAATAATTTTCGGATATGGATATCTTCGTATCCACATCCACATCCGTTTTTTCAGATATCATATGTTTATCTGCTTTTTGGATACGAATGCGGATGAATTTCGAAGTTTTCGAGTATGTTGACAGCCTAATTTTTAAGTATTTTGAAGGCTGTAAAAATCAATAGATGGATGCTGGGTGGTAAGTATGGACTATGGATTAATCGTTTAGGAGGAGATTAATCGAGGATTAATTGTAACTAGCTGTTTTTGATAAATCGTGCATTTTAAATAAATTTCCGTATTTTGTTTAATATTAAATGATCTTAATTGGGAATCTAGAATTTTTGATGGATTTAGGTGTACCTAAAAAGGCAAGACCATCAAAAATTAGCACATAAATGCTTATATGTGCCATTGAGCCTTAAATAGCTCCTAACTAGTGTCTAAATACACTTTTAGATTCTTATACAAGACAATAAGTCGTGCCTAAGCGTATCTAGACGGATATCTTAACGGTAAGCCTCGCCTACTGTCTTACCGAGACCTAGAAGGATTTTTAAATAGATTATATACAGCTATTTATCTTATTTGAATATTAATATGGTGGATGGTACATTTTAGTGATAAAAATAATGAATTTTAATATTCACATTGAATTCAAATTTTGACATGATCTTGCATTTACCTTATTGAATATTTAATTATATATTAAGTAGTATAGATGTTCAAGAAATAAATTTGTATAAATCTTAAACTATATTTTCACTATGTAAAACACGCAACAGATGATAACTTTAAACTAATTTGGATAAGGATCCAAATAAGTATTGTTCAAATGTACTAATATTTCAGATTATATATAGCTATTTTCGCTTACTTCTTGTTTCATTCTAGAAAACAAATAAATTGTATAAGCATGAAAATAAATTTTGAATATAAAATTTGGATAACCATCCAACTGATTTAACTCATACCAAACTATCTGAATCTTGATATATAACCATGTTTGCAATTAATTTCCTCCCAGTATGAATACAGAGTGAACTATTTTGCAACGTTTTACCGAGTCCAAATAAATATATAAATCTTTGAATCCATCCACAAACAACATGCATACATATAAAATGCCTTGGTACACAAAGTATATAATGGATGCTTATTTTAATGTACTTTATCACATACGAGAAATCAACAGAGGCACGCAAACCAATGCTTCTTCTTCAGCGCCCGATTCAGATATGTCGAACTCTCCGCGTTTCTCAAGAACACGCATCCTGCATTCTTCTGCAGCTTTTAAACCAGTGGAGAATGCACCGTGCACCGAACCAGTATAGTCCATGCTAGTTGCTTCTCCTGCAAAGAAGAGGTTGTCTACGGGAGTCCTTAGCCACTCGTGCAGATAATGCGGCTTGCCCACCGCATCGTAACTGTACGATCCTAACGAGTTTGCGTCCGAACCCCAACGCGAAACCAGGCGGTTTATCTGCATGTTTGTCAACGACTTATGAGTAGTTTAAACAACTTTTACAGGTTACTTGCATGTTCAACAATTTATGATGAGGTGAAATTAAGTTAATCAAGTCAACGACCAGTTAAGAATCACTAGCTCGAGTGATAGCAATACTTTATTAAGTTCAATATTTATTTAAAAATGATTACCGGTTGAGAAGCATCCGGAAGAATCTGCTTCAACTGAAGGAAAGCAAAGTCAGCAGCAGCCTCATCGGACATCTTTTCAATGTCATGGGCTAGAGTGCCTGCAGGCATATAAACAAGTACGGGGTGACCCGTTGCCTTGTGAAGGTTAAGGAAGTAGCTGCAGCTGTAGGTAGAAGACGATACGACCCCAAGGAACTCCACATTTGGCCAGAAGACTTCATCAAAGTGCAGAACGATTTTGTTCTCTGTTCCGACCGCTATGTCCCGTATTGCTTCTTGCTTCCATTGTGGAAGCTTTGGCTCAAAGTCTATGGAATTGGCCTTCAGAACTCCTAGGGGTACCGTTATTACAGCTGCGTCTGCAATGAATGATTTGCCGTTGTCTGCTTGTACTTCAACTCCTAACTTGCCCCTCACTATTTTTTTAACCCTGTAAAATATGCCTTTATATATTAGAAAAATGTGATGGTATGTTTAAAGTCATTAGAGTAACATTAAACTGTGGTTACCTGTGATTAAGTTGAATGTCTAAACCTTTAGCTAGAGTGTTGATTACAGGGCGGTATCCATTAACCACGAGACCATGCCCACCGGGAAGAAGAACTTCCTACAATTATTAAGCAAATAAAATAAATATCATTGCATAGTATAATGGTACCCAAAGTAAATGAAAACCATATGTCCCCAAATCTTGTATCTTTGATCCCCTTGCAATCAACACCGTTCATTTCATTTAATTTAATAATTAACTAAATCAATACTTGATATGAATGGGTGTGATCATGTAGGGAAGAGAACACATTTAGTTGGGGACAGGATTTGGTTTCTACCCAATTCCAAAGCTATGATTAATCCGTTAGTCATACAAGTTTATTCAAGTTTTGTTTACCCAAAAAACGTATTGATAACTTTGACTGTACCAATATTCTGTAGTAAAGCAGCAAAGCCCACAAATATAAAAATGTTATTGGCATATGATAAGCGCTAGCATATTCCACAAAATTGAATAGTTGAGCAATTCCAACATATCATGTATGATCACAAAGACATGCATTAAACATTGTAATTATTATTCTTCCATGTTTATTGAAAACAATAGATATACAGTTGCATGTTCAAGTTCAAAGGTTTTGCAGTGACTAAGGTAACTAACTGTTGGAACCAAAATTTAATTTGAATAAGAAAATACAAAAACATACATCATCCCAGTATTTGAGTGAGATAGTGTCCGCATCAGCAGCAAACCACCCTTCCATTCTGCATAAATACCACTGCAGAACTTTGTGTGCCAGCCCCTCTTGCCTAAGAGAACATGGAATAAAAAATAGTTTAATAAATGTTACAAGCTTGAGTCAGTATGATAATTCAACACGGCACAGTATGTATCAGACCTTAGATCAGGGCGTCTCTCATTAACCAAAGTCAATGCCTCAGCTATAGAAATGTCTTTACTGATTTCCTGCCTCAGTTTATCTGCCTGTAAAATTAAACTGGCTTAGCATCTGAAGAGAAAACAAATATGAGTGCTATATAATGATATACAGCATTGATGCACACCTCTTTCAACATCATGTCAAATACCTCACCAACCTTGGTTACCAGTTCTTGAGGAATTTGACGGCCATCAGTATCAAAAAGAGCATAGCTGCATGGATTAATTCAAAATTTTACATTGAGCATATCAATTTGAGTGTTATATCGAATTTGACCTTTACATCAATAGCATTAATTTATGTCAAAAGAAGTATTAATTCCTACGTAATAACATAGCCACTTATTTGGCAAAATGGTTACAGCTTTTATTTAGCAACATGGGCATTAGTATATACGCTGAATAATTATAACAAACAGAGTTTAGGTAATGTGAACTATGAACAGATAATACTGAGGAAAAGAGAAGTTATGGATGATGGGATGTAGGAAATTCAGATAAAGTTAGATACTCGCTACTAATTACCAAATTCACATAAGAGCTAGGATACCTGTGTTGGAGGTAACTTGTTTTGTTGCTGTACAGACACATTTGTCTTCCAGACATTGTCATTGCAGTTTGTCGTGAATGTTTATTTGTTATATGATATCAATATAAAATTCATATGTGGTTTATATTGCTGAGAACATTGTTTAGATATGCATACCTTTCGAGATCATGATCAAACAACACGGAATTGTCACCACTGGTTCGGTATAGTTGAAGCCCCAGCCGTCCTATCAGAGGAGCCAAGGGGTTCTCTTCACAAACACCATGCAGCCTGTAATCCAAATATAAAAATAAGCACATTGGAACAGATGATGAATAGCAGATGGAAGATTATAAAAGTAATGAAATGTACCAAGCTGCACCCATGTCAACAGGGAAACCAAACTTGTAGTTGGTATATGCTCGGCCACCAATTCTATCTCTTGATTCTAACAATGTCACCTAACAACAAATAAATGGACCACATTAAAAATTATACAATAATCAAGGAAAGTAATCAAGCTTTTAGTATTCAAATAATAGTTACCTTGAAGGAGGCATTTTGAAGAGCATGAGCAGCAGCAAGGCCTGCAAAACCACTACCAATGACAATGGCAGAAGGAGAGGAAGAAGGTTTCCTCTCTACTGATGAACAATAAGAACCTGCAACAGACAAATATTGAATTACATATTCCTATTCCAGTTGGATACAACTGCAAAATATACGAATAGAAGCAACCAGGAACATATTTAACTATGTCTTGTCATGTGCCATTATTTTGAATAGCTGATAAAACATCTTAACAGCAGACGTAGACACCAGAAACGTTGGAATACCACCAGTTATTCCGTAAGTTTGTTAAGCTCAATCAAGTTAATTCATTTTGTCATTATAAGATTGCAAATTACTGCAAGTATGTTGTCTCCCAGTAATTTTAAGAGATTCGGGCATGAAATTAAAAGGTAACCTAAATATGCACTGTAAGTTTGACGTAAATCTCCATTGTGGGGCATGCCAAATACAAATGTTGGCTAGTGGGTAAGGGCAAATAAATTTCATGTCTTCCAATTCACCTAGCTAGCAGCTTTGTATGGTTGAGTATTGGAGCTAAGAGAAAGACAACCATATTCAAAGATTTACAATAATTTTGGCAACAAATAAAATCTTCACATATAGCTAAATTTGGAGCCTTGACAACTCTATAGGATCTTTGAATACAACCACAGAGATAGAAGATCATTTGTTAAAATAAGAATCGACATGTTTGCTATAACATCACATATAAAACTGGGAAATTCGTTCAGATTATGGCAACAAGGGTTAAAAATATAATCACGGGAGGAATACAACAAATGGCAACAAATAAAATCTTCTATCTATAACTGAATTTGGAGTCTTGACAACTCTACATGTCCTTTGAATACAACCACATGGATAGAAGATCATTTGTTAAAATAAGCATGGACATGTTTGCTATAACATCACTTATAAAAGTGTGTAAATTGTTCAAAAATTATGGTAACAGGGGTTAAATTTTATTCACATGGTCAAATCTCTCAAAAGCAAAGGGCATACATTGGAATTTCTCATTATCTAAGTGACAAGGCCATCATTGTCATATTGGCCTTGATTCCAATAGATCGGTAACTTCAGCTTTGTATTTATCTCTAACAAGAGGCCAATTTCAGACCAAAAAGGCAAGTCACTTTTCAGATTACTACCATGGCGTTTGACCTAAAATTGTAGGTATTGATATTTAGTATTTGAACAAGTTCCTAACATATTTTAAAATTCCTTCTCCTAGAAGCCTTTCCTTCTAAATTATAACAATACCATCATTCCATTTTTACATAAAGGAGAAAAATAAATTCATTATTTTTCATTGTCATATGTAAACCAAGGTATATATTTAGATGCTTCCAATAAACCACTTCAGCTTTTTGATTCAAATAAGCCATGTAATTTCATGAACAATACCTTCACTTCCATATTTTAAATTCCAAACCCCAGGTCAGTGGTTTTAACATAAAGTTTTCTTTTTCTTTTTCTTTTTTTAATTTGGGAGCACATCCCTTTCATATGCACCCCACGAGAAAGGGACAAGTTCATATTAAGTGTCGACTAATGACCCGTTAGAACTTAGAAGTGTTTTCATATTTGATTAAACGCCTAAATATGTATTCTTATTAATAAAAACATGTACACGTTTGCTATAACATCACTTATACAAGTAGGTAAATTGTTCAAATTATGGTAACAAGGATTAAAAATATAATCTCATGGTCAAACCTCTTAAAAGCAAAAAAGCATATGTTGGAATTTCTCTTTATCTAAATGACAAGGCCATCATTGTCATACTGGCCATGATTCCAATGGATTGGTAACTTCAGATTAGTATTTATATCTAATAGTAGGCAAATTTGATACCAGGTAAGTCACTTTTGAGATTACTTTGATATGGTTTGACCTAATATCCTATATTTAGTTCTTTCCTAACGTATTTTAAAATTCCTTCTTCTAGAAGTCTTCCCTTCTAAATTATAACAATACCATCATTACATTTTTACATAAAGGAGAATGAATAAATTCATTATTTTCCATTGTCATATGCAAACCAAGGTATATATTTAGATGCTTCCAATAAAGCAATTCAACTTCTCAATTCTAATAAGCAACGTTCCATCGGTATCAAAATATAGCTGACCGCAATTCTAAATTCCAAACCCCAGGTTGGTGGCTTTAACATAAAGTATTATATTTTTTATTTGTTTCGGGAGCATATCACTTTCATATGTACCTCACAAGAAAGAGAGAAGTTCAAATTAAGTGCCGTCTAAGAATTCTTTAGAAGTTTTTTTCATTCGAGATTTAAATGCCTAAATACGTATTCTATTATCTATAAAACACCATGAAACAAACTTTACTGAGACTGTTCAGAACTCAACGCACTCAAGTCTCCTTCTCTAATGCTCCAGCATATATTGCCAAAATTGTTAATGGATACCAATATACAATCTTTCATTTGTCCTCCTAAAGCGTCGAGGGTTGAACATGGATAACAGTTCCGATAAGTACTACGGTGTATTCTCAATTTATAAAAATTTCATGAATAATATGCATAAAGAGGTCTTTTTATAGCGTCAAGCTAACAGATTTAACTTAAAACATCCAAACCAACTAACAAATGTAAACAAAATGCCTGAGAATTGAAAGTGTACCATTAGAATTAAAGCCTTTCTCCATATCTAGACGATCGATAATCTATATTCCAAAGACTTCTGGAATTAATAATCGGGGTGGACAATTGAGGCGAGTAATGAAGACTAAAAATCAAGAGGCAGGTAATAAAATGATTCGAATTTGGTGAAAACCCCAGATTTACAATCCTTCTCATGCGTATCTCGATTAGAACACTTAGTATTCAATCAAATTAACCGAACCACCCAAATTCTCTCCAAATTCAACTAGTCGCGCATTAAAACTCCGAATCAACCGAATAGCGTGGATTTTAGATGAAGATTTGAAGAATCTGGAGGAACTTGATTCTGATTTTCGAACAAACAAGCTAAGATTCAATTTTGATGAGGCATATTCCAAGTGTTTAGGGGGTGATTTATAGATGCCTTCACGCGTCTGTCTGGACACGTCATAGGACGGTGCATTTGGAGCTCATGTTCTAGAACTTTCATAATATCACGGAAGTAATAGTTTATTGTTTATTTCGTTAATTTAATTAATTACTAGTAATTTGGTACATGGACAAATACATGAAAACAAATATTAACATCTATAAACAAAACTCATAAAAATTACTAAAATAAAATTTAGTGAAATCCTTATCAAATAAAACAAACAATCATAACATTCAAAAAAACACAAATAACAACTATATAATAAATAAAACTTAACTCTCATCAACAAAAAGGTCAAAGAACTAATAAATCATTCTCCTCGTGTTATCTTAAATTCCTAATCATTGTTTTTGGTTTTTAATTGTCATTAACCATTGTCTGTTGGTCAATTCTGAAGTTTCTATAGCGTTGTGACTTCCAATCGAAAATAATTGTCTAACACTGCCATTGCGTCCGGACATTTTTTAAGTATCCCAAAAATGGCGATTGTTGTTAATGAAGGCTTAGAACCTCTAGAAGAGCTTGGCTAGAATTGAAATTCTTCTCCTCATGATTTCCTTCCATCGAATTATGAGTGGTGGTTCGTTCACATTAAGCTTTTGAACGGGACATCACTGTTTCCTGCAAAACGGAAAAGATGGCGCGTTCATCCCATTCCCCTCTTTTCCCTTTCATTATACTCTATCCCCAACCCATTTTCCAGTTCTTCAAAAATAGAAGCTCCTTATCATTTTCGTTTCCCTTGCATTCTCCGTTCAAATACCCCCCTTCAGTAGCACCTCTCGCTTCTTCACAAACGCACCTTCCTAGTAAGTTGCCTTTGAACATCTTCTCGTTGGAGGAACAGTGAAATAAGACCATGAGAATGATTAAAAGAACAAGGATTGCATGTATCGACATCGTCCAAATTAGCATATTCATTTCAATTACTATGCAAAACGTATATTATTCAAATTCCGGTCATTAGAAAGGAGATCTGAAAGAGATTTAACAAGATTGTAATGTGTTTTGCGGTTAGAATACAATCAATTCAAAATCCATAAATCCAAAATAAAATAGCAAAAGAATTTGAACTTTACAGTTCTGAAGTGAAGATATCTTTAGATAGAAACGTTAACACTGATCTTTAATGGTTTTCCTCAAATCTGATGATAGAGACCCTTTTGCGTTTTCTTTTTCCTCTTGCCATTTGTAAACTTATTGGACTAATTTTTTTTTCCTGAAATGATCCCTTAAACACAAAATAAGCAAAATAACTTTTTAATTTTGCAATCTCATCGATCCAAATAGATAAGGGGATTACATAGTTTGAGGCAACCTTTGAGACCGGTATAATTATTAATCGCAGTCTAATTTTTCCATCAAAAATTTAGAGGTCTTCAATAATTCTTTAACTGAAATTAGTGCACAATAACATAGGCCACATAATAAATAAAGCTAACGTTTTACGACTTGGTCGTAATGTTATAACATAATAAAGCACACATTCAAAATTGGCCAATATAGTTTTCATTAATCCTAAATCTGTTCAGTTAGAAATACCAAACTAATCTAATGTAATCAGCATAATAAATAAATATCGTTGTTTGATCTCCATTAATTATAACATTGGTACCAACAATGGTTAAAAATATTTATTCGGTCCTTATAAGTAATTTGCGTAGATCAATAAAATTATGCGCGTCATATTAGGCAAATTTATAAATTCGAAGTCAATACATAATTAAAAGATTAGTACATAACATCACATACATACATACATATGTATATATATATATATATGTATGTATGTATGTATGTATGTATGTATGTATATATGTGTATGTGTGTGTAGTTTGCAACACCAAAATGATAATACATTAACTAAACTCATGTCGGTAACGTGCTCTTTGTAAAGAATGGGTGGAAGCGCTTTTGTTAGAGAATAACGTAGCTCTTGTATTAATATGTTTCATAATAGTACTATCTTTAACTCTGTCTTTAACACCAAGATATTTGATGCCAATCCACTTAGATGCATCGCTTGATTTGTTATTCTTAGAGAAGAAAACGACAGCTTCATTATCATAAAATAAGGTGAGTGACCTTGCAATACTATCAATTACTTGAAGTCCTGGTATAAAGTTATTTAATCAAACTGCTTGACAAGTAGCATGATAACATGCCACAAATTCTGCTCGCACAGTGGAAATGTCATTATGTACTGCTTGACACTCTTCCATGAAATTGGTCCTCCTGCAAGCATAAATATGTAACCTGATATGAATCTCTTACTGTTGACACATTCAGAAAAATCTGAATCAGAATAACCACTAACCTCAAGGTTATTTGACATCTTGTAAATAAGCATATAATATTTTGTCCCTTGCAAATAGCGTAATACTTTCTTGACACCTTTCTAATGTTCCATTCCCGGATTAGTTTTATATCGGACAAGCATATCAACTGCAAATGCAATATCATGACGTGTACCAATTTGAGCATACATAAGCTTCCCTACTACCGAAGCATAAAGAATTTGCTTCATTCGAGCACGTTCTATTTTATTTTTATGAATTGAAACTTGCTGAATTTGTCACCATTGGCAATAGGAGCAACACAAGTGGAACAATTTGCATGTTATATCTTTTAATCATTTTCTCAATATATGTTTTTTGAAATAAGCCTAAGATCCCACAAGACCAATCCCGGTATATTTTATTAACATTATACATAACATTCTTGCCCTTTCCTAATACCGATCTTCCTAGAATAGAGAGCTAGATCCCCCTGTCCCAGAGTAACAACTACTTGTTGGTAAGAATATCCTATAATTGGTTTCAAATATCGAACATTTTCATAAAAGATAACTACATATATGAACTAATTATATATTATATGAGGTATCATACATAGGGTGTGTTTTTGTACGATACGAAAGGGCATACGAAAGAGGAATGGTCCGCGAAAGAAAATTACGTTCTTTTGTACGAAAATGACATTCTGAAAGATGTATTTTAATTATTTTGTTATAAATAATTATTTTTATTATTGTTTATTTTGTTTTTATTTTTTTAATTTATATAGTTAAATGAATTTATATTATGTATAAATCAAGTAATGCTAAAAAATACAATATAAAAATACAATTTTTATTACATACTAGTAGTGCGGAATATAAATAAAAACATTCATACCTCTCCTCATTTTTGCTACTAGATGGTCAACCTGACCTTTTAGAGTTGCGATGTTGTCATAGAAAATATCTATAAATGCAAACGTCATTTTCTTTGTCCAATCTCCAATGTGACGGCTAAAGCTGGTGAATTTATAGGTTGATATTCTTAAAAAAAAAATCAAAAAAGTTCTGAAAAATTAGAGAAGGTGGATAGTAATATGGAAAACATAAATACAAAAAAATTTACGTCAAACTCTGAAAGTATAATTACAAAAAAAGCTTGAATTTTCGAATCTAGAAGGGGAAGCGAGGTGGAGAAAATGAAGGACCGGGGATATATAAAAGATTAGAAGGAGCCGTATATTGGAAAAAACGGTAATGTCAAACGCGTCCGACGCATCTAACACGTTTCATGCTAATCGTTGATTTTTCAATGGTTGACTCAAACGATGTATTTTACGAGACTCATGTTAGATACGTAGCAGATGTTAACGGAGAAAAAAAATTGTCTATGTATTGGTTAGGTTGATATTCTAAATTCATGTTTAAGTACAAAGTTTGATTCAGTCTATATATTTTTTAAAAAAATAAAAGACTCGACGTTATTTGTGTGAAAAACGGGTTCTTGAGGAGTAGAATGTCGGCAACATTATTGACTTGTAAAGCGGTTATATTCATCTTTCAACATACGTTTTCATAAATAACGCGACTCACGAGCATGACAACATTGTTGATGCAACGAGCAACAAGACTTGGTTGCAGTGTCCAATTACGTGCCACACATGGCTACATCATTCTCTTTTTTTCACGCACATGGGTCATACAGATTGCCTACTTAAATATTCTTAAATATATCATATAAAAGGACCCTTATGGCTATTTAACTTTTAACTTGTTTGACACTTGTTATTTAACTGACTACTAGTGGAAAGGCCATATTTAATATGTCCAATATTCGATGGAACACTTATGATAAGTTATAATACAAGTTGGTGGAAAACGAAGCTAGGCTTGGAAGACTGTATGTAGGGGTGTAAATCGGTCGGACCGGACCGGACGGAGGTGTGTTCAGTTTATGTCCTAAATAAAATCGGACCGGACATGGACCGGACGAGATTTATGTTCGTACAAATTTTGTTGTCCTAGCTCGTGTCCTAAATGAAATCGGACGGACTCGTACATACATTTTTCGGACACGGACCCAAACGGACACGGACGGACAATGCTATTTACATCAAATTTTATGTTGTTTAATAGAATTTCCATCAGATATACTAAACTACAAGAAATTCGGACGAATTCGAACGAACTCGGACCGGACAATATTTTTTCTCGTACAAATTTTCTTGTCCTAGCTCGTGTCCTAAATGAAAATCGAACGGACTCGGACGGACGTATTTTGGTTACGGACATGAACGGACATCGGACACTCGTACAAAATTTACAGCCCTAACTGTATGGAAGTTAATGTGATAAGTTATTGTCGATGACTAATGCATTGTCCTCTTTTAACTTTTAAGTTGCTAAATTATTCTTGTATTTGATTTATTTTTAAAAAGAGAAAAAAAAAACAAGAACCGTGATATCTTCATCCCCGTATCCCATTTATGTATGCCCCCTTCTAATTTCCACCATTTATTTTCAATAGTTCAAAGAAATTAATTTTATTTATATCAAACCAATGGATGTGATTTAAAGGAAAATGAAATGCATATGTAAGACTACAACACGTTTACCTTAAAATTTTAACCATTTAAAAAGATTAACCGTCCAACGTAATGTCGTCTACGGTTTAACTTTCCAACTAAATATTTCAGATAAGAAAAACAAGAATGCTCCTGCCATTAACATTGGATATAAGAAACATAAATGAACAAAATCTTTGGTTCAATTTCAAAGTTTTTTATTTTTTTAAAGATAACACTATTGTTTTAAAGATGTTTTTTTTCAATTAATTTAAATTCAAAATATTTGCGAATTAATTAGAATCGCTTATCTTTAGTTGGAGTTGGCTTTATTAGAAAATTAATTCTCCTTGATATTACTAAAAGAGTTAATATCAATTAATCTGAACCAATGTTAATAACTTGAAGAAGTACATAGCATGTTGCAAAGAGGAACAACGGTCTGAGATTGAAATAGTACCGCATCGCTGAATAACTTGAAAAACTGATGTATAAATATGAATTGATAAACGTGTAATATTGAAAACAAAGCGTGTGTCAACTCATATGCTTATGCCGCCCCGTGTTAGGATGCTGAGAAAAAAATAAAAAAAAGGAACATTTTAAAAAATAATGCAGCTCATGAGCATGACAACATTGTGATGTTAACTAGTAACAGGACTTGGTTAGAGTGTCCAATTACGGACCACACATGGCTACGTCTCTTTTTTCAAGTGGGTCATAGAAATTGCATATATACATATTTACTTGTAAGTTTGTCTGAGACATATTAATTGAATAATAGTGGAAAGGCCGTGTATTAAATAAGTCCATTTATTCGATTGGGAAGCCTGTGTAGAAGTTTAATGTGATAAGTTATAAAATAAGTAGGTGGGAAACGAAGACAGACTTGGAAGCATGTACAAAAGTTAACGTGATAAGTTATTATCAATGACTGCTGTGCTCCTTTTTAGGTACTGCTTAGCCCATGTACCGTGTGATCTTCACCATCAATTTTATCAACAGTCCACGATAATTGATTTTATTTATGTCCAACGAGTACATATACACGTCTAGGTGGGCCTGCATTTAACTACAATATGCATGCATTTTTATTTGTACATGTTAAAATAGATTTGATAGTAGCATCTCCACATTTAAACGCGGCATAGGCAGAAACTGCTATTTTTTTGTTCTGATTGCAATAACTTCTTCATACTAACTCGGAATCAGACAAAACTTCGATCGATGAACTCCTACCTAAATTACAGACAATATGCTACACTCGGATACTTCATCTTATGAATGCACACTGTAGTTCTCCAAGTGGACTGACAGTTTACTTAGAAAATAACATGACACAACATCCTCATATTTGAACTCCGTCTAGTACAAAAGCTGCTATTTTTTTTATTCGGACTGCTATATTTTCTTCATACTAACTCGGAATCCGGGGAGACTTCGACAGATTAACTCCCACGTAAATTACGGACAATATGGAACACTCGGATACTTCATCTTATGAACGCACACTATAGTTCTCCATGGGGACTGACAGTTGTACTTATAAAATAACAGGCTAACACATCCCCATATTTCAACTCCGCTTAGTGCAGAAGCCGCTATTTTTTTGTTCAGACTGCAATAACTTCTTCATACTAACTCGGAATTAGGCGATACTTCGATCGATTAACTCCCACCTAAATTACGGACAATACGGTATAGTTGGATATTTCATCTTGTGAACGCACACTGTAGTTCTCCAGGGTGACTGACAGTTGTACTTAGAAAATAACATGCTATATCCCCACTTCAACGCTCACTATAGTTCTCCATGATGACTAATAGTTGTACTTAGAAAATAACAGACTACATTCTCATAATTGAACTTTGCCTAGGGAAAAACCGCTATTTTTTTGTTCAGACTGCAATAACTTCTTCATACTAACTCGGAATCAGATAAAACTTCGAACGATGAACTCCCACCTAAATTACGAACAATATAGTACATTCGAATACTTCATCTTGTGAACGTGCACTGTAGTTCTTCATGGGGACTGACAGTTTACTTAGAAAATAACATGCTACCACATCCCCATATTTGAACTCCGCCTAGTGCAGAAGCCGCTATTTTTTTGTTCAGTCTGCAATAACTTCTTCATACTAATTCGGAACCCGGCGAGACTTCGACCGATTAACTCCCACCTAAATTACGGACAATATGAAACACTCCTATACTTCATCTTGTGAACGCACAATGTAGTTCTCCATGGGGACTGACAGTTTTACTTAGAAAATAAGAGGCCACCACATCCCCATATTTGAACTCTGCCTAGTGCAGAAGCCGCTATTTTTTTTGTTCAGACTACAATAATTTCTTCATACTAATTTGGTATCCGGCGAGACTTCGACCGATTAACTCCCACCTAAATTACGGACAATATGAAACACTCGGATACTTCATCTTCTGAACGCACACTGTAGTTCTCCATGAGAACTGACAGTTGTACTTAGAAAATAACAGGCTACCACATCCCCGTATTTGAACTCCGCCTAGTGCAGAAGCCGCTATTTTTTTGTTCAGACTGCTATAACTTCTTCATACTAACTCGGAATCCGGTGAGACTTCGACAGATTAACTCCCACCTAAATTACGGACAATATGGAACACTCGGATACTTCATCTTGTGAACGCATACTGTAGTTCTCCATAGGCACTGACAGTTGTACTTAGAAAATAACAGGATACCACATCCCCATATTTGAACTCCGCCTAGTGCAGAGGCCGCTATTTTTTTTGTTCAGACTGCAATATTTTCTTCATACTAACTCGGAATCCGGCGAGACTTCGACCGATTAACTCCCACCTAAATTACGGACAATATGAAACACTCGGATACTTCATCTTGTGAACGTACACTGTAGTTCTCCATGGGAACTAACAGTTGTACTTAGAAAATAACACGATACCACATCCCCATATTTGAACACCCCCTAGTGTAGAGGCCGCTATTTTTTTGTTCAGACTGTAATAACTTCTTCATACTAACTTGGAATCTGACGAAACTTCGACCAATGAACTTCCACCTAAATTACGGACAATATGGTACACTCGGATACTTCATCTTGTGAACGCACATTGCAGTTCTCCTTGGTGACTGACAGTTGTACTTAAAAATACATGCTATATCCCCACCTCAACGCTCACTGTAGTTCTCCATGGTGACTAATAGTTGTACTTAGAAAATAACAGACTACATCCTCATATTTGAACTTTGCCTAGGAAAAATCCGCTATTTTTTTGTTCAGACTGACATAACTTCTTCATACTAACTCGGAATCAAACAAAACTTCGACGGATGAACTCCCACCTAAATTACAAACAATATGGTACACTTGGATACTTCATCTTGTGAACGCACACTGTAGTTCTTCATGGGGACTGACAGTTTATTTAGAAAATAACATGCTACCACATCCCCATATTTGAACTCTTCCTAGTGCAGAAGCCGCTATTTTTTTTGTTCGGTCTGCAATAACTTCTTCATACTAATTCGGAACCCGGCGAGACTTCGACCGATTAACTCCCACCTAAATTACAGACAATATGGAACACTCATATACTTCATTTTGTGAACGCACACCGTAGTTCTCCATGGGGACTGACAGTTGTACTTAGAAAATAAGAGGCTACCACATCTCCATATTTGAACTCTGCCTAGTGCAGAAGCCGCTATTTTTTTTTGTTCAGACTACAATAACTTCTTCATACTAATTTGGAATCCGGCGAGACTTCGACCGATTAACTCCCACCTAAATTACGGACAATATTGAACACTCGGATACTTCATCTTGTGAACGCACATTGTAGTTCTCCATGGGGACTGACAGTTGTACTTAGAAAATAACAGGCTACCACATCCCCGTATTTGAACTCCGCCTAGTGTAGAAGCCGCTATTTTTTTTATTCAGACTGCTATATTTTCTTCATACTAACTCAGAATCCGGCGAGACTTCGACAGATTAACTCCCACCTAAATTACGGACAATATGGAACACTCGGATACTTCATCTTCTGAACGCACACTGTAGTTCTCCATGAGAACTGACACTTGTACTTAGAAAATAACAGGCTACCACATCCCCATATTTGAACTCCGCCTAGTGCAGAAGCCGCTATTTTTTTTGTTCAGTCTGCAATAACTTCTTCATACTAATTCGGAACCCGGCGAGACTTCGACCGATTAACTCATACCTAAATTACGGACAATATGGAACACTCGTATACTTCATTTTGTGAACGCACACCGTAATTCTCCATGGGGACTGACAGTTGTACTTAGAAAATAAGAGGCTACCACATCCCCATATTTGAACTCTGCTTAGTGCAGAAGCCGCTATTTTTTTTGTTCAGACTGCAATAACTTATTCATACTAATTTGGAATCCGGCGAGACTTCGACCGATCAACTCCCACCTAAATTACGGACAATATTGAACACTCGGATACTTCATCCTGTGAACGCACATTGTAGTTCTCCATGGGGACTGACAGTTGTACTTAGAAAATAACAGGCTACCACATTCCCGTATTTGAACTCCGCCTAGTGTAGAAACCGCTATTTTTTTTGTTCAGACTGCTATATTTTCTTCATACTAACTCGGAATCCGACGAGACTTCGACAAATTAACTCCCACCTAAATTACGGACAATATGGAACACTCGGATACTTCATCTTCTGAACGCACACTGTAGTTCTCCATGAGAACTGACAGTTGTACTTAGAAAATAACAGGCTACCACATTGCCATATTTGAACTCCGCCTAGTAAAGAAGCCGCTATTTTTTTGTTCAAACTGCAATAACTTCTTCATACTAATTCAGAATCCGGTGAGACTTCGACCAATTAACTTCCACCTAAATTACGGACAATATAAACACTCAGATACTTCATCTTGTGAACATACACTGTAGTTCTCCATGGGCACTGACAGTTGTACTTAGAAAATAACAGGATACCACATCCCCATATTTGAACTCCGCCCGGTGCAGAAGCCGCTATTTTTTTTGTTCAGACTGCAATATTTTCTTCATGCTAACTCGAAATCCGACGAGACTTCGACCGATTAACTCCTACCTAAATTACAGACAATATGAAACACTCGGATACTTCATCTTGTGAACGTACACTGTAGTTCTCCATGGGGACTGACAGTTGTACTTAGAAAATAAAAGGCTATCACATCCCAATATTTGAACACCGCCTAGTGAAGAAGCCGCTATTTTTATTGTTCAGACTGTAATAACTTCTTCATACTAACTTGGAATCTGACAAAACTTCGACCAATGAACTCTCACCTAAATTACGGACAATATGGTACACTCTGATACTTCATCTTGTTAACGCACACTGTAGTTCTCCATGGTGACTGACAGTTGTACTTAGAAAATAACGTGTTATATCCCCACTTCAACGCTCACTGTAGTTCTCCATGCTGACTAATAGTTGTACTTAGAAAATAACAGACTACATCCTCATATTTGAACTTTGCCTAGGAAAAAGCCGCTATTTTTATTGTTCAGACTGTAATAACTTCTTCATACTAACTCGGAATCAGACAAAACTTCGACCGATGAACTCCCACCTAAATTACAAACAATATAGTACACTCGTATACTTCATCTTGTGAACGCACACTGTAGTTCTTCATGGGGACTGACAGTTTACTTAGAAAATAACATGCTACCACATCCCCATATTTGAACTCCGCCTAGTGCAGAAGCCGCTATTTTTTTTGTTCAGTCTGCAATAACTTCTTCATACTAATTCGGAACCCGACGAGAATTCGACCAATTAACTCCCACCTAAATTACGGACAATATGGAACACTCGTATACTTCATCTTGTGAACGCACACTGTAGTTCTCCATGGGGACTGACAGTTGTACTTAGAAAATAAGAGGCTACCACATTCCCATATTTGAACTCTGCATAGTGCAGAAGCCGCTATTTTTTTTGTCCAGACTGCAATAACTTCTTCATACTAATTTGGAATCCGGCAAGACTTCGACCGATTAACTCCCACCTAAATTACGGACAATATGGAACACTCAGATACTTCATCCTGTGAACGCACATTGTAGTTCTCCATAGGGACCGACAGTTGTACTTAGAAAATAACAAGCTACCACATCCCCGTATTTGAACTCCGCCTAGTGCAGAAGCCGCTATTTTTTTTGTTCAGACTGCTATATTTTCTTCATACTAACTCGAAATCCGGCGAGACTTCGACAGATTAACTTCCACCTAAATTACGGACAATATGGAACACTCGGATATTTCATCTCCTGAACGCACACTGTAGTTCTCCATGAGAACTGACAGTTGTACTTAGAAAATAACAGGCTACCACATCCCCATATTTGAGCTCCGCCTAGTGCAGAAACCGCTATTTTTTGTTCAAACTGCAGTAACTTCTTCATACTAATTCAGAATCCGGTGAGACTTCGACCAATTAACTCCCACCTAAATTACGGACAATATCGAACACTCGGATACTTCATCTTGTGAACGCACACTTTAGTTCTTCATGGGCACTGACAGTTGTACATAGAAAATAACATGATACCACATCTCCATATTTGAACTCCGCCTAGTGCAGAAGCCGCTATTTTTTTTGTTCAGACTGCAATATTTTCTTCATACTAACTCGAAATCCGGCGAGACTTCGACCGATTAACTCCCACCTAAATTACGGACAATATGAAACACTCGGATACTTTATCTTGTGAACGTACACTGTAGTTCTCCATGAAGACTGACAGTTGTACTTAAAAAATAACAGGCTATCACATCCCAATATTTGAACACCGCCTAGTGCAGAAGCTGCTATTTTTTTTGTTCAGACTGTAATAACTTCTTCATACTAACTTGGAATCTGACAAAACTTCGACCAATGAACTTTCACCTAAATTACGGACAATATGGTACACTCTGATACTTCATCTTGTTAACGCACACTGTAGTTCTCCATGGTGACTGACAGTTGTACTTAGAAAATAACGTGTTATATCCCCACTTCAACGCTCACTGTAGTTCTCCATGCTGACTAATAGTTGTACTTAGAAAATAACAGACTACATCCTCATATTTGAACTTTGCCTAGGAAAAAGCCGCTATTTTTTTTGTTCAGACTGTAATAACTTCTTCATACTAACTCGGAATCAGACAAAACTTCGACCGATGAACTCCCACCTAAATTACAAACAATATAGTACACTCGTATACTTCATCTTGTGAACGCACACTGTAGTTCTTCATGGGGACTGACAGTTTACTTAGAAAATAACATGCTACCACATCCCCATATTTGAACTCCGCCTAGTGCAGAAGCCGCTATTTTTTTTGTTCAGTCTGCAATAACTTCTTCATACTAATTCGGAACCCGACGAGAATTCGACCAATTAACTCCCACCTAAATTACGGACAATATGGAACACTCGTATACTTCATCTTGTGAACGCACACTGTAGTTCTCCATGGGGACTGACAGTTGTACTTAGAAAATAAGAGGCTACCACATTCCCATATTTGAACTCTGCCTAGTGCAGAAGCCGCTATTTTTTTTTGTCCAGACTGCAATAACTTCTTCATACTAATTCGGAATCCGGCAAGACTTCGACCGATTAACTCCCACCTAAATTACGGACAATATGGAACACTCAGATACTTCATCCTGTGAACGCACATTGTAGTTCTCCATAGGGACCGACAGTTGTACTTAGAAAATAACAAGCTACCACATCCCCGTATTTGAACTCCGCCTAGTGCAGAAGCCGCTATTTTTTTTGTTCAGACTGCTATATTTTCTTCATACTAACTCGAAATCCGGCGAGACTTCGACAGATTAACTTCCACCTAAATTACGGACAATATGGAACACTCGGATATTTCATCTCCTGAACGCACACTGTAGTTCTCCATGAGAACTGACAGTTGTACTTAGAAAATAACAGGCTACCACATCCCCATATTTGAGCTCCGCCTAGTGCAGAAACCGCTATTTTTTGTTCAAACTGCAGTAACTTCTTCATACTAATTCAGAATCCGGTGAGACTTCGACCAATTAACTCCCACCTAAATTACGGACAATATCGAACACTCGGATACTTCATCTTGTGAACGCACACTTTAGTTCTTCATGGGCACTGACAGTTGTACATAGAAAATAACATGATACCACATCTCCATATTTGAACTCCGCCTAGTGCAGAAGCCGCTATTTTTTTTGTTCAGACTGCAATATTTTCTTCATACTAACTCGAAATCCGGCGAGACTTCGACCGATTAACTCCCACCTAAATTACGGACAATATGAAACACTCGGATACTTTATCTTGTGAACGTACACTGTAGTTCTCCATGAAGACTGACAGTTGTACTTAAAAAATAACAGGCTATCACATCCCAATATTTGAACACCGCCTAGTGCAGAAGCTGCTATTTTTTTTGTTCAGACTGTAATAACTTCTTCATACTAACTTGGAATCTGACAAAACTTCGACCAATGAACTTTCACCTAAATTACGGACAATATGGTACACTCTGATACTTCATCTTGTTAACGCACACTGTAGTTCTCCATGGTGACTGACAGTTGTACTTAGAAAATAACGTGTTATATCCCCACTTCAACGCTCACTGTAGTTCTCCATGCTGACTAATAGTTGTACTTAGAAAATAACAGACTACATCCTCATATTTGAACTTTGCCTAGGAAAAAGCCGCTATTTTTTTTGTTCAGACTGTAATAACTTCTTCATACTAACTCGGAATCAGACAAAACTTCGACCGATGAACTCCCACCTAAATTACAAACAATATAGTACACTCGTATACTTCATCTTGTGAACGCACACTGTAGTTCTTCATGGGGACTGACAGTTTACTTAGAAAATAACATGCTACCACATCCCCATATTTGAACTCCGCCTAGTGCAGAAGCCGCTATTTTTTTTGTTCAGTCTGCAATAACTTCTTCATACTAATTCGGAACCCGACGAGAATTCGACCAATTAACTCCCACCTAAATTACGGACAATATGGAACACTCGTATACTTCATCTTGTGAACGCACACTGTAGTTCTCCATGGGGACTGACAGTTGTACTTAGAAAATAAGAGGCTACCACATTCCCATATTTGAACTCTGCCTAGTGCAGAAGCCGCTATTTTTTTTTGTCCAGACTGCAATAACTTCTTCATACTAATTCGGAATCCGGCAAGACTTCGACCGATTAACTCCCACCTAAATTACGGACAATATGGAACACTCAGATACTTCATCCTGTGAACGCACATTGTAGTTCTCCATAGGGACCGACAGTTGTACTTAGAAAATAACAAGCTACCACATCCCCGTATTTGAACTCCGCCTAGTGCAGAAGCCGCTATTTTTTTTGTTCAGACTGCTATATTTTCTTCATACTAACTCGGAATCCGGCGAGACTTCGACAGATTAACTTCCACCTAAATTACGGACAATATGGAACACTCGGATATTTCATCTCCTGAACGCACACTGTAGTTCTCCATGAGAACTGACAGTTGTACTTAGAAAATAACAGGCTACCACATCCCCATATTTGAGCTCCGCCTAGTGCAGAAACCGCTATTTTTTGTTCAAACTGCAGTAACTTCTTCATACTAATTCAGAATCCGGTGAGACTTCGACCAATTAACTCCCACCTAAATTACGGACAATATTGAACACTCGGATACTTCATCTTGTGAACGCACACTTTAGTTCTTCATGGGCACTGACAGTTGTACATAGAAAATAACAGGATACCACATCTCCATATTTGAACTCCGCCTAGTGTAGAAGCCGCTATTTTTTTTGTTCAGACTGCAATATTTTCTTCATACTAACTCGAAATCCGGCGAGACTTCGACCGATTAACTCCCACCTAAATTACGGACAATATGAAACACTCGGATACTTTATCTTGTGAACGTACACTGTAGTTCTCCATGAAGACTGACAGTTGTACTTAAAAAATAACAGGCTATCACATCCCAATATTTGAACACCGCCTAGTGCAGAAGCTGCTATTTTTTTTGTTCAGACTGTAATAACTTCTTCATACTAACTTGGAATCTGACAAAACTTCGACCAATGAACTCCCACCTAAATTACGGACAATATGGTACACTCGGATACTTCATCTTGTGAATGCACATTGTAGTTCTCCATGGTGACTAACTGTTGTACTTAGAAATTAACAGGCTATATTCCCATATTTGAATACTATTTGTCTATGAGATGTAAAAGGGTATATTTGAAATTTCAAAAAGACACCGAGTAAATCTATTCAATGAATTCTCTTTATTAGTAGTAAAGATAAGAGAAGGTGATTTAGAATGTCGCTCGACATGATGTTATTTGTGGGTTTGAGGTAAGAAAAGCAAACTATTTTCTATCATTGTCATTTGACAAAGGAACACACATGTTAATCCGAATTATTTTGAGAATCAAGTCAAAGTTAATTATATTGTGATTATTGTTTATTTTAAAAGTTAATTCATTGTCATCGTATCTCGATCGGTCATGATCAACTTTTTACTTCAATTAGGACTAATAAAAACATACGAGTTATCATACTTAATATCTAAATTGGTTCAAGTTTAATCCTGTTGTTAAGATAATTAAATACAACAAATTCACAAATAGAATAGAAGATACGAGAGACAGATAAGAACATGAAATAATTTAGGAACAACATCTATTGAACTACTTGAGAAAACCCCGATACATGTCTTATTTATAGACTTATCTAAACCATATAGAAGTAAAGCACTAAAACATGAAAATAATATTCCCTATATCCCTTGTTGGACTCTCGATGCAGAGCACAAGGGTTTGGAAGAAAAAAAAATGAACACATAAGAATCAATAATCAGAAATCAGAAACAATAAGAATTAGGAATCAAGAATCCAGAATCAAAAGCCATATTCCAATAACATCAAATACAAACTTTGATTTGATCGCACGCAATATTGAGTGGCTATAGTTAAAATGTCAGCAATAGAATTAACGATAGTAATCAAAAGGGTATGGCAATACCAAACGACATTGGTGTAAATAGTATGCAAATAGTGAACGGAAACAGTTTGAATAACAATTATAATATGAGCAAGGGCAATAATCTAAAGAATGGCCCATCAATGAAAAAACAATTCGATGAGTCTGATTCTGATGAATGACAACTATAGCAGTCTCAATTTTTAGACCTGAACACACTAGAATGTTGTATTCATTCCAATCTTTTTTCAAACTAATTTATAACACCGTTTTCGTAACGAACCATATTTTGTACGCTTTAATCGCGTCATAAGTATTAATTTAACATACTTGTTATCGTGCATTTAAGCTAAGTGATGCATCGATGGATCATGAATATTTAGTGCTCATAAGATATATTAGGAGTGAGGACTGCAGATGAAATGTCAAAGCTTATTTGAAGTCCCAATGGTCGGTACCATTCCTTGTGTACAGTGTGAATACTTAGTATTTTTGGAGAAAGCAAGGTGATGATAAGATAAGGATATTGAAGATCCAAGTTCAAGGAATAACTCGATACTGATCCTTATTGTGACATGTGATGAGCCAACATGACTTAGTCAAATATGAAGGCCAAGCCAAAGCAAAGAACAAGATGACTAAAATGGATAACTCGGTACCAATCCTAATGTTCAGTACCGATTCTTAATTCGTGATGTCTTCGATTTTGACCAGATCTTCTTGTTGAAACTTCAAAGTTAAAGTGGAGAAAATGGTCTTAGACCAAATTTCGGTGATTTTGATGGTCGATTTCGTCTATAAATAGCAAGGCTAGTGCATTAGAAAAAAGATCTTCTCTTTGTTACTTGATTCTTGCATCCAAACTCTGTCAAATTCATTCCCGAACGGTTTAAATAATGAGTTATTGTAATTCTCATATAAAGCAAAAGGTAATCGGTAACAAAATTAATAGTGACCGTAGGCTATTGATTTTGGCCGAACCACTCTAAATTCTTATGTATTCTTCTTCCTTTTGATTTCTTAACTTTTGTAATTTTCGTTTGTTGCTTGATTGAGTGTATATCCTATTTTTGGAGAAAACATTTTGGTGTTTTCAATAAAAGAACGAAATTCTCAATTGTAGATGTAGCTTAGACTTTGGATTTGAGCTATCCATAAGGTAGATCTAAGGATTTGTGTTGGAGATCTGTGGTTATTTAGATTTGGAAGGAATCTACCATTTGATCTAAGAGCAATAACCCCCAAGATGGATAAATAGAAATCAATTACCTAAAGACCCATCATTGAAATGGAGAATGAAGGCTCTTAACATAGAGAGGAAATGAATCAATCAACCCTTGCTGAAACCTCAAGTGCATCAGAGACAACGACAAAGGGTGAAGTTAGGTTGGATGATGACTGAAATGTACAAGAAGATGTCAGGGAACTAAAATGCCCTCTTGGAGAAGATGGAGAGGAGCTTTGCTAGGTTGGCCCACCTACCTCAAAGGCAGAGGAAGAGGCATAAATATTTATCAACTTCATCAGATAGAAATTAGAGTGATGACAAGAAAAAGATGAAGATGGGGGATGCTGGAACATCTAAAATGGGAGCTAGAAAAGTTGTAGCTGAAAATCCCTGTTCCATAACGATCGGCGACAATCAGTCACAACTCAGTATCCATCCTTATGACAGGGTCGCCTTAGTAATTCTGTGGGAGAAATCCAGGAGGAAGTTGATACTGGCGTTAAGCAAGTCACTGGTGTGTAAAATGGTGTCTATAACACCCCTCAAAAAGGGAAATAATAGTCTCACATCGTGGAAAAACGCTATGAAGTGTTTTCTTATATACCAAAGCCTTCACCTCATAACAACGTCGAGGCCATTTGAGAAACAAAACCCCACACCTTGGCTTGGCCCATGAGGTGGAGGTGACTAAATTAGGGACAATATCTGCGTTAAGTGAGGCGCGGGCTATTACAAGACAACTCTCTAAGCACTCTGCTCCAAATTGAACTCTAAGTTTGTAGTCCTATCAACACACCCTTTCTCATTAACATTTATATGTATATAAACACTTGTTTATATACATATAACTGGTCCGATCTCACATTTTGGTTGAGCTAATCTATTTCAGGTCTGGGATGGAATACATTGCCGATGCTATAGCGCCATCCAAAAACTTTCCTTTGTGAATGTAGAAGACATTGTATTGATGATCTTATCTCGTTCAGATAATGGACTGTTCTTCTTTGTATCTTCAACTGCTCAAGTCAGGAATGCACTCAGCAGGCTTCATGTCCTTCACATTACACCAGCCCATTTAAAGCATGCTACATCAGGTCTGTCAAAGGATATGCAAATTGGATATCTCTCCTGGTTTAGGTCAATAGCAAATTTTCTTCTTCGGATAGCTCTATTCCTCTACTTACAAAGAGCTAGCATGGTTATAGTTCTCAACAACTTCTCAGCATCCTCCCAGTGTCTTCCAGTTCACGTTTTAGTCCTATATGTGGTCCAAGACTTACCTTGCATTCCTCGCCTACTCTTTCATTTCAGATTTTTCTACATAGCTATCCAAATGTAATTATTAGCATAATGATTCCCCATGCATTTCAGATGCATCCTCTTGCTTCATGCTCACTATTCAGTCTAAATGCACCTCCAGCTAGCATCATTCATTATCTCTTCAGTTCAAGTTTCAATTTGGACATGTGGGTTTTCGACCACTGTAGTCGATGTTTCCCGTGCCTAGACAACAATACTATATAATATAGTCTGCAACACTTATAGATTGTGTTCTAGTTTTATCTTTCAGAAATCATGTACATACATCAAGCTGGCATTCAATATGCTCAGTCCTTACAAGGAATCAAATTGGTTGCATTACTTTCTAGCAGTGCAATAAGTTTCAGCCCATTGAATCACCTCATTAACCTGTTCATGCTACTTCAGAGAACAACCTTCAATGCCACCATAATCCAAGCCTTTAATGTAACCATGAAAAATATGTTTGTTTGTACCACAATCCAAGTCATTTCCATGTGTTTGTTCCTGTGACAGCCCATAGTTAAGCATATATATATATATATAACTTAAATATTTTATAAAAGAAAGACATTTAGTTAAAAAAAATCAAATACAATTCTTTGGAAAGATTTGTGTGAGAATGAGTGTGCATGCCCTTGTGCATGTGCACACTGTTCCAGCATACTACATGAGAAAGGCACTTTAGTGAGTAAAGGCCTTGTAAACAAATACAGAAAATAATAATAATAATAAATGAGTACATGACTTGTTAGTGTGTACACATTAGCCTAGTTACAATACATAAATAACTTAGGCAGTTTTTAGTTTTAATTTCCATAGATTAAATAGGAGCATAGTTGCTTGTGTAGGAAGGAAATGCATGAATATATAAGATGTGCAAAATATTTGATTGATACACACACATAGCTGGTTATACAAATAAGCTTATATACATGGTTAAAATCAGAAAAGACAAACAATGCTCGGGCCAAAGTCATGCATATAATGTGTGAAGAAATTTACCAAAAGTAGCCAAGACAAGGAAAAAGGAGAAATGGTGGGAAAGGAAAGTGGAGAGGGTGAACTATGGGTGAAACCAGAAATGGTGATGGGATTTCTGATAAAAATAAATTACTTAACTGACCTTAAAACCCTAGCAACTCCCCTATATACAAACCATTATCTCCTACATTTATAGGATTAGAAACCAGGAAACAAAATAAAAAAACAAGGAAAACAAGCAGCAGTTTAGAAAATACATGACAGGCCTGAACCAAGACTTGGGAAGGAGAACTATGGTGAGTAAACCCTCACTTGGCAAGGAATTAAGACCTATGAAAGGCATCCATTTAACCTTTAGTTATTTTAATTTCTGTTTGATGCTTTGCTTGTATTTTAGTTTAACAATTTTCTGTTGTTTCTGAGATTATGTGACTTGTATTGCCTTGTTGTCACTTAACCTATGCTTGTTTATACATGATAAATTTAATGATGGTATAATAACTAATTTATTTATATGTTTATGAACTTGAGAAATGTTTTTGGTTAAAGCATAAATTAATGAGAAAAGTAAGGTGCAAGGTAGTAAGAGGAAGGGGTCCTCTGGCTTATGTCTTGCAACTGAAAATGTGGGTTAGGGTGCAATGGAATTTCCATGTGCTGAGTCTTAATCCATCATTGATTATTCTCTGGAAATAAGGTTGAGTAATATGTGAACACACTTTAGTGTGTAGGATGACTGTAAGAACCTTATTACTGGGGAACCACAGTGGCATTTCACTTCCTAAAATGCTCAGATCTATGCTTTAGCTAAGGATATATCTCTGAATGAAACTGACTTGAAATAATTACAAGTGTGACTGATTAATTGTTGAGTGTATGAATGGGTGAATGATTGATAGATGTATGAAAATTGCTAGCACATATTGGTTAGCATACAACTGTTTTGGGCATAACACTGCATATATAATATTGGGTCATATGAAAGAACTTAGTAATTAAACTAAGGATGTGGGTCACCTTTATCAGGTTGGGTATGAGGGAAGTGGGTATGACATAGTGGTTGGCTTGCATCAAGGTTGGGGTGTGAGTTTGCACATGGCATGTTTATGCCCAAATAGCTTGTAGTGCACTGGAAACCAGGTAGTGGTTCCAGGCAGTGTGCACCAGTGCAACCATGAATGTAATACTGGACCTTAGAATAACATGAAATGATTATCCATGCAAGGGTAAATAGGCTATAAGTATATGGGAGTCCTAACATGTAGACTCAGGGTTGATACTTTGGCTCAATACCATGAAGATTGTTTGTGCATGATTGTGCATGTTTTGGGTGTTAGCACCAACCTGTGTGTATGTATGATGGTTGATAGGTTTTTCTGAACCAATGCTTTTGATGACAAGTTAGCCTGAGAATACATACCTGTTATTTAACAACACACACACCACTGGAATAACACTTGTAAATTTGAACATGAGAAGGAGATTTATTACCTTGAATAAAACACTTAACCTCTAAAAACAAAAAAGATAATAATGGAACATATTTCATTAGTCTTTATGCATTAACAAGTGATTCTACTTACACCAGACATAAGTCTGACCTATTTGTTGCTTGCATCAAATGGGTGCTTCATATGAATTATGGAGCAGGTCATGAGATGTCTGCAGGAAAAGAGAAAGCTAAGTGATAAGATGCAGATGTGTGATGCTAAGAAGAAATTTGCTAATTCACTGAACTATGAATGTTTGCTGAAGAATGTTCTTTATGTTTTATTTTAGCTAGAAGACTTTCTATAATAATATTGGATTTGTGTTAAACTTTGGATGGTGATGTAATGAATGGTTTAAAAGAAATTACTCTGTGATGGGATTATTCTCAGTGGAAAAAGATAAAAGTATTTAGCTTATATCATGATCTGTAAACATGCAATTTTCAAGAATTGAATAATAAAATTAGTAGTAGAACTGAGGCATATGGGAACTAGTAATATACACATATGTACTAGTCTACTCTAGAGGTTAAAACTCATTTACAAATTACCTGTAAATACTATAAAATGAAAATAAACATATAGACAGGAAATCTGAAGACATAGAAAAGTAGGAACCTAGATTTGTATAAGTTTGATGCTTAAAGGTATGAGCAAGCTAGTAAATTATAACAAGACAGTATAGGGATCTAACCTAATCAAGTTGATCAACCTGAAAGCTCAGGTGTAGAAAATAGTAGTTGTACATGTTTATGTGCACACAGTTGCATAGAAGCATGCACAACCTCCTGTTTTGCTATTTGAAAACAATCCTGTAAAATTTAGATGTCATGAACCAATTAACATGTTTTATAAAATATACAATTGTCCAACACAAATAACAAACAGAAATTGGTTAGAAAATTTGCACAAAGATTCAAATGGGAGAGGGCTTTTTCCAATTCTTTTTACTGTGGCTAAAACATAGGTATTTCTATTTAAAATAAACTGAGTTATTCTTTATTCAAAAAAAAACTCTGATATTAGAATTAAAATGATTTGTATGTTTAAATGTACATACAAATAGTTTTTACAAAGAAGTATATCAATATTTCTATATTGATCAAATTAGATCTTAGGAAAATAAATAAATAAAATCTAATAAAAGAAAGAAAATATTTGGTCTTGGAAGTAAGTAACCCTGAATTTAGCATAAACTGAATTGAGTAATTCAAATAAAATGGCAAGTTCGGGATGGGGGTTGCTTTCAATTGGTATTAGAGCTATTTTATTAAATACATAGCCAAAACAAATACTTGATTGAATCTGTGTGCATTGTTTGCTGTTTGCTTTGGTTGCTTTACTTACTATGAATGAATGAGTTCACTGCTAGTTTAAAAGTGAAGTAGTGAATAGGAATTAGAACTAACCATACTAGAAATTTTCAATAGAGGCCCAGAGCAGTTAGGATCAATCCCCAGGCTACTGGAGAAAGGGAGAATGATCAATCTTCTGATAATGCTGAACAGGCAACTGGAATGGCCACTGGTCCCCCAATGATTACCTTGCAAGATTTTGTTAGAGTACTGAGGGATGGAATGGCACCTAGGGTAGATAATCCTCATGAGGAGCTGTCCAAGTTGCTTAAAACATATACACACTTAGGAGGCAGTAGCTTTGATGGCACAGAAAATGTCATGGGTGTCCAGACATGGTTAAGAACAGTGGAGAGGATCTTTGCAGATATGCAGGTTAATGACCAAAGAAGAAGGCAAATAGCTTCAAGACAACTAAAAGGCCTTGCTTTGGATTGGTGGGAAGTGATCATTGCAAGCAGGAAAGAGCAAGAGATCACATGGAATCAGTTCAAAGAAATGTTAGAAGCCAGATTTGTCCCGGCCTCAGCAAAAGCTTCATTACATGAGGAGTTTATCAAGTTGAGGCAAGGATCTATGAGTGTCACTGAATACACTCAGAAATTTGAAGGGTTGTCCAAGTATGGGGCAGTACTAATCCCATATGAAGTTTCAAGGAATGCAAGGTACATTCAGGGATTAAATGATGGATTGAGTAGAGCCATGTTACCATACAAAGACAGAACCTTTGATCAAGTTATGGACTTGACATTGTCATTTGAGCAGCATGACAATGCTAGGGAAAAGTTTAAGAATTTCAAAAATAACAAGAAAGGGAAGAATAGAGCACACCCATATGAGAAGAAGAAGGGAGAAGCAATGAACAAAGAAGGAAGTAAGGTGGCAAGCTCTGACAATAAGAAACCTAAAGTGATCTGTTACAACTTTTGGAAGGAAGGCCATATAAAGACCAAATGCCAAGCACCCAAGTCAACTGTTCTTAGGTGCTACAACTGTGGTAAAGAGGGGCACATGAAAAGGCAGTGTCCAGAAATGGCAAGGGTGGCTGTACTTGAAGGGAAGGGCAAGACCATGGAAGCACCTAGCCAAGTGGAAGGTATATTATTCATTAAAGGCATACCCATATCAGTTATTTATGACACAGGAGCTACACACTCTTTTATTTCATGTGACATAGTTCAGAAACTAGGGTTAACATGTGTTTTTGTTGATAAGCCATTGCATGTTAATAGTCCTATAGGTAATTCCTGCATTACAAATATGAAATGCATGCAAGTAGAATTATGTATGGGTGGTCACACCTTTATTTCAGAACTATATGTGTTGAATTACCCTAAGTTGGATATTATACTGGGAATGGATTGGTTAAAGGGTTTTTGTGCTATCATTAACTTGGAAAATTCCACAATCTCATTACAACTTCCTGATGGAAAAAGAGTTTTGGTCATGTATGAGGCAGCCAAAGATAGGGGTATGGGCAGGATGTTCAACTTGAACAATGATGAGGTTGAATCAAGCTTAGAGAAGATACCCATAGTTAACCAATACACTGATGTGTTTGGTGAAGTGAATGGCATTCCTCATAATAGACCAGTAGAATTTCAAATAAGACTTAAGCCAGGAACAAGCCCTGTCATTAAGAAACCAAACAGAATGGGTCCTAAGGAACTGATTGAGTTGAAGAAACAATTAGAAGAATTAGAACAAAAAGGCTTCATTAGGCCTAGCAGTACAAATTGGGGATCACCAGTAGTATTTGTTAAGAAGCATGATGGTTCCTTGAGAATGTGCATAGACTATAGGGAACTAAACTCAGTCACCATCAAAAACAAATACCCTCTACCTAGAATTGATGATCTTTTTGATCAATTAAATGGTGCTAAGGTATTTTCCAGACTTGACTTAGCATCTGGTTTCCATCAAATGAAAGTGGAAGAAGAAAGTATCAAGTATACAGCTTTCAATACCTGGTATGGATTGTATGAATACTTAGTAATGCCATTTGGTCTGACCAATTGCACCATCCTATTTTGTGGATTTAATGAATAGGATTTTTAGAGATTATTTAGATAAATTTGTACTGATTTTCATTGATGATATATTAATATACTCTAAATCAGCTAATGAACATGAGAAACATCTGCACATGGTACTAAGTAGACTAAGGCAACAAGGCCTTAAAGCCAAGTTTGCAAAGTGTTCTTTCTGGAAGAATGAAATAAAATTCTTAGGCCATATAATTTCTCAAGAAGGAATTTCAGTAGACCCTGGTAAGGTCATGGCAGTGCAAGCATGGAAGAAACCAAACAGTGTTACTGAGATAAGATCATTCATGGGCATGGCTGGATACTACAGAAGATTTATAAAAGACTTTGCTAAAATAGCAACCCCATTAACCAAGCTAACAAGGAAAGACCAGCCTTTCCTATGGACTGAAAAGTGTGAAGGGGCATACAACCAATTGAAGAAGGCATTGATGAAAGCACCAGTGTTGAAAATTACAGAAGACAATGATAAGCTGGTAGTGTACACTGATGCATGTGGGTCAGGTATAGGAGCTGTTCTTATGCAAGATGGTAAAGTAATAGCCTATGCATCAAGGCAACTGAAACCAAGTGAGACCAAGTATGCAACACATGACTTGGAATTGGCAGCTGTGGTGTATGCATTGAAGCTTTGGAGACACTACCTATTGGGAGCAAAGTTTGAGCTTTATACTGACCACAAAGCTTTGAATACTTATTTTCTCAAAAAGATTTGAACATGAGACAACATAGGTGGGTGGAATTCCTTGCTGCCTATGATTTGGACATTATGTACACCCTAGGGAAAGCAAATAGAGTGGCAGATGCATTGAGTATGCAACATGCCAAGTTGGCTACACTGCTGATAGAGGAGTTTAAAATGCTATTAACACTAACTGATGTAGAAGTGGAAAGCATGGGAGAGCAAACTATGGTGTTAGATGAGGACATGGAGCATTATGGCAAGCTCAGCCTCATCACGATAAAATCAGACTTAGTGGAAGAAGAGAACCAGTCTCAAGACATGGATGCATCCCTAAGAGAGAAGAAGGAATTGTTGAGGAATGGTTCAAAGCTTGACAAGTTTGAATTGGATGAAAAAGGATTTTTAAGATACAAGGGAAGACTGTGTGTACCTATCATAGAAGCACTACAAAGAAAGATCATGGATGTCCATCACAAGTCTAAGTACACCATACATCCAGGTGGTACTAAAATGTATCATGATCTAAAGAGGAGCTATTGGTGGAAAGGAATGAAGAGGATGTGGGTGAATATGTGGCAAAATGCATGACTTGCCAACAAGTCAAGGCTGAGTACCAAAGACCCAGTGGACTGTTGCAACCTCTGGAAGTTCCAAGATGGAAATGGGAAAGCATATCAATGGATTTCATTGATGGCTTGCCAAGATCAAAGAGAGGTAATGACAGTATTTGGGTGGTGGTAGATAGATTGACTAAATCATTACACTTCATACCAGTGAAAAGTGATAGAAATGCACCAAAATTGGCATAAGTTTTCATGAAAGAAATAGCGAAACTACATGGAGTTCCTGCCACTATCATTAGTGACAGAGACACCATCTTCACATCAAAGTTCTGGAGTAGCTTTCAACAGGCAATGGGGGTTGAGTTGTGCTTGAGCACAGCCTACCATCCCCAAACTGATGGTCAAACAGAAGTGGTTAATAAATTCTTGGAGGATCTACTTAGAGCTTGTGTACTTGATCATGGTGGTAATTGGGAAGACTACCTTCATTTAGCAGAATTTGCTTACAACAACAACTACCAGAGTAGTGTAGGGATGGCACCCTATGAAGCTCTATATGGGAGGCCTTGTTTGTCACCTGCTTGCTGGCTAGAGGTAGGTGATAAGGTGATGTTAGGACCAGATCATGTGAAAGAGACAAATGATAAGATCACACTGATTAGACAGAGAATGAAAGCAGCACATGATAGAATGAAATCATATGCAGATAGGAGAAGGAAGCCACTTGAATTTGAATTAGGAGATTATGTGTACTTAAAAGTTTCACCTATGAGGAAAGTGTTGAGATTTGGCAAGGCAGGGAAGCTAACCCCAAGATATATAGGACCATATGAAATCATTGCAAGATAGGAAAGATGGCCTACAAGTTGAAGTTGCCAGAAGAAATGAGTGGAATACACAATGTATTTCATGTATCACAATTGAGAAAATGTGTACATGATGAAGCATCAATGATTCAGTCCCAAAACAAAGTGGAAGTCAAACCAGACTTGGTGTATGAGAAGAAGCCAGTGGGCATTGTAGCTAAAGAAGATAAGAAATTGAGGAACAAAACTATTAAACTGGTAAAGGTGCAGTGGAGTCTAGACCCTAATGATTGCACATGGGAGGTTGAGGACAAGATAAAAGTCCAGTACCCTCAACTATTTGCAACTGACAATTAGAGTAGAGGTAATCTATAATTCATGCTTGAATTTACCTAGTTAAATATAATATTCAGTGTTGAATGTGCTTGCTTGATGTATGCTTTAGTTGAGTTAAGAATGTTTGTGCCCGATTAGTTTTAACACATGACAAACATGGGAAGAAGTGTTAAATTATGGGACACAATTTCTTAAAGGAGGGGTGTATGTGACAGCCCATAGTTAAGCATATATATATATATATATATATAACTTAAATATTTTATAAAAGAAAGACATTTAGTTAAAAAAAATCAAATACAATTCTTTGGAAAGATTTGTGTGAGAATGAGTGTGCATGCCCTTATGCATGTGCACACTGTTCCAGCATACTACATGAGCAAGGCACTTTAGTGAGTAAAGGCCTTGTAAATAAATACAGAAAATAATAATAATAATAATAAAAGAGTACATGACTTGTTAGTGTGTACACATTAGCCTAGTTACAATACATAAATAACTTAGGCAGTTTTTAGTTTTAATTTCCATAGATTAAATAGGAGCATAGTTGCTTGTGTAGGAAGGAAATGCATGAATATATAAGATGTGCAAAATATTTGATTGATACACACACATAGCTGGTTATACAAATAAGCTTATATACATGGTTAAAATCAGAAAAGACAAACAATGCTCGGGCCAAAGTCATGCATATAATGTGTGAAGAAATTTACCAAAAGTAGCCAAGACAAGGAAAAAGGAGAAATGGTGGGAAAGGAAAGTGGAGAGGGTGAACTATGGGTGAAACCAGAAATGGTGATGGGATTTCTGATAAAAATAAATTACTTAACTGACCTTAAAACCCTAGCAACTCCCCTATATACAGACCATTATCTCCTACATTTATAGGATTAGAAACCAGGAAACAAAATAAAAAAACAAGGAAAACAAGCAGCAGTTTAGAAAATACATGACAGGCCTGAACCAAGACTTGGGAAGGAGAACTATGGTGAGTAAACCCTCACTTGGCAAGGAATTAAGACCTATGAAAGGCAGCCATTTAACCTTTAGTTATTTTAATTTCTGTTTGATGCTTTGCTTGTATTTTAGTTTAACAATTTTCTGTTGTTTCTGAGATTATGTGACTTGTATTGCCTTGTTGTCACTTAACCTATGCTTGTTTATACATGATAAATTTAATGATGGTATAATAACTAATTTATTTATATGTTTATGAACTTGAGAAATGTTTTTGGTTAAAGCATAAATTAATGAGAAAAGTAAGGTGCAAGGCAGTAAGAGGAAGGGGTCCTCTGGCTTATGTCTTGCAACTGAAAATGTGGGTTAGGGTGCAATGGAATTTCCATATGCTGAGTCTTAATCCATCATTGATTATTCTCTGGAAATAAGGTTGAGTAATATGTGAACACACTTTAGTGTGTAGGATGACTGTAAGAACCTTATTACTGGGGAACCACAGTGGCATTTCACTTCCTAAAATGCTCAGATCTATGCTTTAGCTAAGGATATATCTCTGAATGAAACTGACTTGAAATAATTACAAGTGTGACTGATTAATTGTTGAGTGTATGAATGGGTGAATGATTGATAGATGTATGAAAATTGCTAGCACATATTGGTTAGCATACAACTTTTTTGGGCATGACACTGCATATATAATATTGGGTCATATGAAAGAACTTAGTAATTAAACTAAGGATGTGGGTCACCTTTATCAGGTTGGGTATGAGGGAAGTGGGTATGACATAGTGGTTGGCTTGCATCAAGGTTGGGGTGTGAGTTTGCACATGGCATGTTTATGCCCAAATAGCTTGTAGTGCACTGGAAACCAGGTAGTGGTTCCAGGCAGTGTGCACCAGTGCAACCATGAATGTAATACTGGACCTTAGAATAACATGAAATGATTATACATGCAAGGGTAAATAGGCTAGAAGTATATGGGAGTCCTAACATGTAGACTCAGGGTTGATACTTTGGCTCAATACCATGAAGATTGTTTGTGCATGATTGTGTATGTTTTGGGTGTTAGCACCAACCTGTGTGTATGTATGATGGTTGATAGGTTTTTCTGAACCAATGCTTTTGATGACAAGTTAGCCTGAGAATACATACCTGTTATTTAACAACACACACACCACTGGAATACACTTGTAAATTTGAACATGAGAAGGAGATTTATTACCTTGAATAAAACACTTAACCTCTAAAAACAGAAAAGATAATAATGGAACATATTTCATTAGTCTTTATGCATTAACAAGTGATTCTACTTACACCAGACATAAGTCTGACCTATTTGTTGCTTGCATCAAATGGGTGCTTCATATGAATTATGGAGCAGGTCATGAGATGTCTGCAGGAAAAGAGAAAGCTAAGTGATGAGATGCAGATGTGTGATGCTAAGAAGAAATTTGCTAATTCACTGAACTATGAATGTTTGCTGAAGGATTTTCTTTATGTTTTATTTTAGCTAGAAGACTTTTTGTAATAATATTGGATTTGTGTTAAACTTTGGATGGTGATGTAATGAATGGTTTAAAAGAAATTACTCTGTGATGGGATTATTCTCAGTGGAAAAAGATAAAAGTATTTAGCTTATATCATGATCTGTAAACATGCAATTTTCAAGAATTGAATAATAAAATTAGTAGTAGAACTGAGGCATATGGGAACTAGTAATATACACATATGTACTAGTCTACTCTAGAGGTTAAAACTCATTTACAAATTACCTGTAAATACTATAAAATGAGAATAAACATATAGACAGGAAATCTGAAGACATAGAAAAGTAGGAACCCAGATTTGTATAAGTTTGATGCTTAAAGGTATGAGCAAGCTAGTAAATTATAACAAGACAGTATAGGGATCTAACCTAATCAAGTTGATCAACCTGAAAGCTCAGGTGTAGAAAATAGTAGTTGTACATGTTTATGTGCACACAGTTGCACAGAAGCATGCACAACCTCCTGTTTTGCTATTTGAAAACAATCCTGTAAAATTTTAGATGTCATGAGTCAATTAACATGTTTTATTAAATATGCAATTGTCCAACACAAATAACAAACAGAAATTGGTTAGAAAATTTGCACAAAGATTCAAATGGGAGAGGGCTTTTCCCAATTCTTTTTACTGTGGCTAAAGCATAGGTATTTCAGTTTAAAATAAACTGAGTTATTCTTTATTCAAAAAAAAACTCTGATATTAGAATTAAAATGATTTGTATGTTTAAATGTACATACAAATAGTTTTTACAAAGAAGTATATCAATATTTCTATATTGATCAAATTGGATCTTAGGAAAATAAATAAATAAATAAATAAAATCTAATAAAAGAAAGAAAATAGTTGGTCTTGGAAGTAAGTAACCCTGAATTTAGCATAAACTAAATTGAGTAATTCAAATAAAATGGCAAGTTCGGGATGGGGGTTGCTTTCAGTTCCCAAGCCTTCACTACAACCACAATCCAAGTCATTTCCATTTGTTTGTACCCAAGCCTCCAATACAACCACAATCCAAGCTTGCAGCTTGCTAATCCCTACTATTTACTTTGCAGATCACATCCAACACTACAATTAGCTATGCATTACCTCCTCCATGACAAAAAACATCAATAATTTTAAGTCAACCTTCTAGTTTATTATCTCTATATACCATTACGTAACAAGCTTGTAATAAGTATAGGTTTATTCACTACATACCTAGCTTGATTTTTATGCTGACATGTATGATCATCTGTTTGATGATCTTTTGCTTCATCCTATTACATATTTAACATATAGTTGTAACGCCACATACCAAGCTTGTTGGTAATCCTTACTTTCTACATATAAATAATTTCACATGCTCTCCTCATTTTTGAGGATCACCCTTTCATCAAAAAAATAATATAGAAGATGTGACTTCTTTTCAAAATTTAAATAAAAATAAATTAAGAATGAAATGTCACATTATCACTTACACATCAAGGTACAAGGGAAGTGGATTATATGGTGGACAAAGGGAAGGGTAGAGGGGCCTTGTATGTGGGCTAAAGGAGAGGGGGAGATGTGATGATGTGGAGCAAAATGAGTAGAGGGTATGTAAGGAAGTGCATTTTAGTAATTCACATATTCCAGTTTTTATATAAACAAGTCTCTTATTTTTCCTTCTCATTTTTTTCATTTCATTTCCTACATTTCAAAAACTCCATCACATTCCTTAAGCTTTTGAAAACTTTTAAATGGCTTCCTAAGTTTTCAAATTTAAAATCCATTATTTTTCACTTCTTCCTTAAACAGATTCACTAAAGTTCGTTTCTTTCTCCTTTACACCTCCTGAAATCCCAACACAAGTCATGTTTTAAAAGTTAAAAAGTTTGATTTGGTTACGGAAAGGATAATAAATTTAATTTTCTATGATTCGAAATTACTTATATGGAAAAGATTTAGCCATACTCTTAGCACTAAACGTCGAGATATGGAAACCCATCCCTAACTCGAAAGTTAAAAATGTCATCAAGGTAGTACCTAGAGGTAACACTACCTTCACTTGCCCGACTTCATTTTCAACCAAGAAATAGTACAAGTTTGAAATCGACGAGTAGTGATAAGAATATGAGATTAATTTCTATATATGATCATTTTGAATATTCCTATAGTTAATTTATTGACTATCGATTCAACCTTCTTCTTTGTGTACCGTCGACCTAAGATGATTTGTTGCTCATTTGAGCATTCATATCCTTTTGTCAGAAATGACTAAAACCAAAGAGTGAATGGACGTCAAGCTATGTGGGGTTTCTCCCATTAGGTGTTATCACATCTACTCTAGATTGGTTTCGGTTATATGCGCACTATAATGTGAAATACTCGGATTCTCGGTAAGGTTAGTAGGGTCCGGCTTGTACATTTCTGGGAGAGTCATAGAGAAATTGACCCTCTCAAGTATATTGTCTAGAGGTATACTTTCGGTAAGGGGATGCACCGTTCTAGTCATTGTTGGAAAATTTCCCTTTCCTTTCCTTTGATTCAAAACCTTTGAATTTAATTCTTTTTTAATTGCATTAGGAAGTGTCTTGCACACTTATGTTTAATTATTTATACTTATTACCTATGGTTGGGTGTTGTTATTATAAGGAGAAACCCTTTCCGCATTTGGTGGCATGGTCTCACATATTGTTGTTTATTTCCACTATTTGTTTAAAGTTTTACTCATACTAAACCTATTGTCTGAATCGAGTTGTTTGTTTTTCCTAAACTCTCGGGTACTCAATTATTTTTGAGTAGTTCGAGAGTAGTAGGTTTCTTTGGGCTCTTTGAAGATGATGGACAAGCAGGAGGCTCCTTATCTATTTAGTTATCTATTTCCGCTATTATGTTAGTTATGTGTGATTTTGGATCAGCAAGTGTAAAGGCAAGGTATATAACTGCCTAGGCTGATAGTAGTAGTACTTTTGTGTAACTCTGATAACTCCATGTTAAGGAGTAACCTTATGTACAATATTATGTTGTATTATATTTAACTGTTCTGTTGTGAGATTTCTGTTCTATTCTTTATTTTACCCCACAACAACTCATTTTTCGGATGCATGGGCAATGCCACATGAACACCGAGGATGTGTTAAGTGTCGTTCTCAGGGGTCTGAAAGGTGGGTCATCACACATACGCACTAAGCATACACCGCAATGCCTGAGCACATGCTGAGTATACAACCCCGGTGTTATCCGGGTTTTTAACCCAGCAGAAACCGATAGAAAACAGAACAACCATGTGTAGACAGGATGGTTCAGGACTCAACCAAGAAAGCTAAGACAAGGGATCAACAAGGGCCAAGCTATACGACTAGGACAACAACCAGGATCAACGAAGCTGAGAGATCAGCATTCCTTTAGTCCAATCAGCAGTGGAATGTAAGCAGCCAGTGACTTGCCATCAACAAGAAACAACAACGATAAAAGGCTTCAATTCCAGACTCCAGAAAAATCCTAAGTGGTCAGATCATCAGTGACCCATGCTTCTCTTCAATCCTTCAAACAAACCAGCTATGAAACACTACCAAAAAAGGCAAGACGTTGGCCCACAAAATGAACCAAGTCAATGGTCGCTAGCGACCCATAGGCCATGGGTTGCCAGCGACCCATAGTTCTGACTCGTTTTGCGAGCCAAAGTCCCCCTAGGTCGCCTATTACCTACCTACGAGCTGGTGAAGACAGGCCTGACCAAGAAGCCCTTCGATCTATATAAATACCATCGTACCTGCAACATAAAGGGGAACTTCTCGGAACTGGTTGCTGAAGCTCTACTGGAATTATTCTTCACTCTCTTCCTCCCACACAACAATCTCCAAAGGAATACACTGTGATTCTCCAGTGGATTCTAACTCTGGAGATTCAATCTAGCTAGGAAATAATCAAAACCTTGTAATCAAACATCTATTGTAACAACAACTAGTCTATAATAAAACAAAAAAGTGGATGTAGGCTTCATTAACAGCCGAACCACTATAAAAATTCTCCATCTACTTTCTTTTACTGTTCTTTCTTTATATCCGTGATCTATGATATTGCTCTGTCAGAACAGGGCTGGTGCTTTCAAACTCTAACCAGGGTGTTGGTCCATTTTTTGGGTCAACATTTTGGTGCTTTCACTAAGAACCCAATTCAGGATTCGGATCTAGCTATCTACTTTGGATCCCATAGGTCCAAAAGTTAGATCCCCAACTTTGCTTGAAGAACTCGCTATTTTAGGACCAATGGCTCCTGGAAGAAGAAGAACTGCCTCTGGAAGATCTATAGAGGTAGTAATAGCTGGAAAAGGAGCCAGTCTCCAACAAGCTGAAGTAAATGGTGCTAACTTAGGAAACCAGGCACCAGCATCCTCCAGTCAGCATGAAGTCATCACTAGGGACGAGCTGAATAAGTTGGCTGAGGAAATCAATCAAAAAATGGAAAATAGTCAAAAGGCTCTGATGAAGAAGCTCAATGCTCTGTTGACCCTACAATCAAACCCCGCTCCAAGGACTGTGCCTGAACCAATGATTGCTATAGATCAAGAGAATTCCTCCATTTCTGGCCTGCATAGAAGGAACGGAAAGCAGCCACAAAGAAGGGTAAAAATAGGATGCGACGTGGAGGAGAATGAGAATACTCCACCTGGCGCAAGGCACCCGATCTTGAATTTGAATCAAGGGGCCAAAACCCCACAGGAAGATATAGCTGTCAATCTCTCCGATTCGGAAGATGGAGAGCAAGGTAATCGGATGGAAGAGAACGCCAATGCGTTCGATGATGCTAGAAACGTCCAAATTGCCCCAGTTAGGCCAACTGCAAGCCAACGGGGTCCCGTAGGAGTGGCTCTCCCGGAGACAGGAGAGCCTAGGCTTCAGCCCATGCGCCAAGACCGTTTGTAGAACCAAACACTCGGCGCAGTGACTGATTGCCACCCCTAGGGCTACGGACATTAGAGGCGTACATAGCAGACATGGTCAAACGACTGATGGATGAGAGTAAGGACCGAAAGGACAAAGAATGGGGATTTGCCCCGAGTTGGACCCCCTTTACCGACGAGATCTTGAATGTAAGATACCCAGACAAATTCACTATGCCAACCATCCCCTCCTACGACGGAACAAAAGACCCAAAACCCCATTTGTACAAGTATAGATGGTACATGGACGGAGCCAATGCTCCAGAGGTCGTCCGCTGCCGATGTTTCCCTATTTTTCTAGAAGGAGTCACATCTATGTGGTTCACTAGACTCCCCCCAAGATCTATTTATACTTTTGACCAACTTACAACGAAATTCCTTGACCAGCTCAGGCTTCACACCGCACAACCGAAGGACGTCCTGTCCCTATCCGGATTGGTCCAAAGGTGCAACGAGTCATTGAAATCATTCATGAGCAGGTTTAACACCGCGGTAACGGAAGTAAGCAACCCCAATGAGAATATAGTTTTTATGGCGTTAGTCCGCGCTATCCACCCAGAAACAGAGTTCGAGAAATGGATTAAGATAAAGCAACCTACCAACAGGAAAGACTTCAATCGTAAAGCAAGCCAGTACTTGAGATTGGAGGAAGCACAGGAGCTGGAAAGAAAGTCCGCCGGTACACAACAGATAAATGCCAGACAAAATGACTTGGCAGCAAATCAAAACACACGCGATCCTGGAAGTACTCAAGGAGTTGCGGAAAAGAGCAGGAATCAGAAGAGAAGAAACTAGAACTCTGATAAAAGAAATAATGGTGGCAGCAACAAAAGATTTAAAGGGTTAGACAGGGAGACTATACCCTTCTGAATAATACTCCGGAGAATATTTATCTTGCAACACAAGAGACCGAAAAGTATAAGAAACCTCTTAGAAAGGAGGCAATAGAACAACAAAAGCGCTCAGGGAAATTCTGCCGCTTCCACGAGACGCACGGATACAATACAAACGAATGTCGCCACCTTAATGACCTCATCAAAGTATTAATCCGAGACAACAAACTTTAACAATATGTGAAGAAGCCACAAAAACCCAATCAACCTATGGTCCACTAACCTCCTAGAGAGCAAAGAAATCAAGCTGGAACTAGTGAGAAGGGTCAAAACGCAGAGGCTTATTATCGAAACAATATCCGGGGGACCACATCCCGTGCAAAGAAGTTAGGGAGAGATGGAGCGATATATGAGTTCATTAAAGCATGCCCCAAAGGAATCGTGTTTAGAAATAGATGATGAAACTCTGGTCAAGAAGCAAAAGGTTCTGAGCGATGACATAGTGTTCCATAATCGGGACACCAAAGGGATTGAAGCCCCAACTCTTGACCTAATGGTAGTGACGGTAGGAATCAGTCCCGCCGTAGTCAGACGAGTGCTGGTTGATAGTGGCAGTTCAGTTAACATACTTTTCAAACATACATTTGACCAAATGAAGATTGGAATGAAAAGCGTATCCGCGTGCCAGACTAAGATTCAGGGGTTTACCGGAGAACCCAAGCAACCGGTGGGAACAATTGACCTACCTGTGGAGCTTAGAGAGGGTGAGCGATGAGTCACTCTAATTCAGACTTTTGTGATCATGGATGAAATGTCAGCATACAATGCATTTTTGGGACGGCCCGCGTTAGCCGATTTCAGAATAGCGTTGACCCAGTGGTGTCTTACAATGAAGTTCCCTACTGAGCATGGAGTCGGAATTGTGAAGGGAGACCAAAGCGTCGCCCGAGAATGCTACATCGTGGAATTGCGCGAATCAAGAAGAAAGGAAAAAGGAAAGGATGTGGGGAAGACACTCCACATCCGTGAACCCTCCGAATAGCAACTATAGAACCGCCCCTGGCTTGTGGACCTTAGCCGATTCGACAAGTCTTTGGACCCTAGGAAGAAGAGCTCAACAGAGGATCGGGCAGCACCAGCAGAATTGACGGTGTCTGTCTCGGTCTGTATGGATAACCCAACGTGGGTCCTAAAGATCGGGTCGCACCTTGGAAACAAGATGCGGTCGGAACTAACCAAATTCCTCCACGCCAATCTGGTCTTATTTGCTTGGACACACTCCAATATGTGTGGGGTATCTCCCAAAATTGCCTACCATGCACTTAATATTGACCCCAAATTCACCCCAGTTAAGCAAAAAAGGCGCAGCTTGGGCCCTGAACGGTCCAAGGCATTGAGAGAAGAAGTAGATAAACTGATGGCTAATGGCTTCATTCGAGATGCAACCTACCCCGAATGGGTATCGAACCTGGTCCTAGTCAAGAAGTCCAATGGAAAAAGGCAAACCTGTATTGATTTCTCGGACCTTAACAAAGCCTGTCCGAAGGATAGCTTCTCGCTCGCTAGAATTGATCAACTGGTGGATGGAACAGCGGGACATGAGCTGCTGTCATTTATGGATGCGTACTCGGGCTATAACCAGATCCTGATACATGAACCAAACTAAGAGAACACCAGCTTCATCACCGATTTGGGACTGTAGTGCTATAGAGTAATGTCGTTCGGCTTGAAAAATGCAGGGGCAACATACCAAAGGCTAGTGAATACTATGTTCAAATGCCAGATTGGGAAGACCATGGAAGTTTACGTGGACGATATGTTAGTGTCACGATCCAAATTTCAGCGTTCACAAATCGACACCCATACTTCACTTGTACTCGAATGCCGCAGATTCAATCGTTGAAATTCGAGTCATGCCGGAGCTTATAACACCATTAAGTATAACAACACAGCGGAAGAAAGAAATAGATGATATCATATACAACTCCAATGAATACAATATCCAGAATGATATACAACAATGATATCAATATGATACAACAATATCAGAGACAAATAATAATGCTACAGCGGAAACAACCGAACTGATAACTCCAAATGATCTCTAAAAGAGAATGAGTCCACCAACTCCAATATCAAGCTCGAATCACCATCATGTTTCACAAAGAGAAGAAACGTCAGTCGTGATCTCCAAAAACTGAACTAGCTCCAACTAGTCTACTAAACCTGACTATCTGAAAACCCCAACTCTAGACTGCCCGTGTGGAAAAATTGTGGGCACCCAGAGTTTAAGAAGGGAACAATATACTCTAGGTCAGTCATGGGACTGGTGTGAGTAACAAAAACAGTTTATCTTTAAAACAAACACAAGAATTTTCAACATTGAAATCCGCAATGCATTTTGGAAAATGAAACTACCATAAGACCTCCTGCCACACACACAATGCAATCGCAGAATTGGAGGAGATTTCTTCTTATGATAGTCAAATATGCTTACTACGCAAAAGTAAAACTCTTTTGATATTATACTGTGCATAGTGTAGGAAACATTTCGAAAATACAATATTAATCTTAGCCAGCATACCACATTTTGTCGTATGCCTACTATAGCTACTATATTCAATAGCAGGTTACCGCCACATTCCATAGCAGGTTATACAATTAAAACCGTACAAGGCTCGTATTGTTTCTTTGGATTTTCCAACAAATGGTCAGGCTAAGGAACTTCCTATGCCACATGGGAACGCCTCTGGAGGGACGTCCCGAGAACCACCTGGCTCTCTGCCAACACAAGGCCGGTTACCCCGTTCCCGGGTAGTAAACCTGAGATATGCCACCCCCGGTCGTTTGCGACCTTTATCCGAGGCGCCTCGATCACAAAGCAACAATCACACAGTAAATGAGATTGGAGCAACCACACAGGTAAATATCTGGGTTCCATACCATGATACCACCTTTTTCCAGAAGGAATGGACATACCCTAGGGGAGCTACCCCTGAAACCTTGCTGCATCTTTCCTATTTCGACCATTACCGGTTTGTGAGGCTCGATGAGGTATCATCCACAAAGCTACGCTTTACGCGAAAGCCATTCTTTGATCAACAAATGATCGACAACACACAGCAACACTCAACATGCCACACTACCAAATTGGGAGTATATCACTGATAACCTTCAACTACATAACCTCTGCGCTCGTACGTCTCAGAGAAGGGTTTTAAGCTAAGAGAATAAATCTCTGCCACCAAACAAAAATGTATTTGAAAGAAATCAGCTTTATATCTCAAAGTGTAATGTCAGACATACAACCATACAAGTCTGTTACGGATTCGAACAGAACCGAAGGCACTTCCAAAGAAGCCCTTGCAATCCAGATAATCCCTAATCACGTCCGGACTTCCCACCACATATGAAGTCTCTATACCGGGGACCAGTCGATGCAGAGACATTCGACGAATTGTCCTTTCGTTTTCCAAAATATCCGGTCTTCACCACCGGTCTTCAAATGCTATCCATATACGACGTATCATTATTCAGAATGGGTTATATGACACAAAGGTCCTCTCCCGGCCAAACCGAATAACGAGCGCATATTTAAAAACATATGGATATGGAATTTCAATTAAGTCACAGCTTATTGCCCAAAACTTTTCTTCAAATGGTTTAAACACATTACCATTTTAATCTTTTACACAAAAAGATTCAATTCACAAAGTTCACCCAGTTTCACAAAGATCTATTCATAGATTTTCAAATCAATTTCCATTTCAATTTGGATTTAACTCGTCCAATCTTTAAAACAAAGATTTAATTGATAGCTTTCAAAACAATTCCATTTCGACCTTTTATACAAAAGGTACACCTTTCAAATTTCAAAACAAAGTTCAACAATCTTTCACAAAGATTTATTCATAACTTGGAAAACCATTTTCATTTCAAACTTGAAATTCTTTTAACACAAATTGGAAATTCATTCTTTATATGAAAGCTTTTATTATTTGAAAACAATTAGTTTTCATCTCGAAAAGATCCAATTCCATTTATACAAGTTAAACCCTTTGGTTTAAATTTAAATTCTCAAAACAATATTTTAAAATGGTTCAAGCCCATGTAACACATTTATAACTTGTTTAACATTTTTAAATCATAAATCTCAAACATGGAATTCAATTCCTTATTTTGAATTCAAATTCAAATTAAATTATTTAAATTGGAAACTTTACCAAGTTATTCAAAATAACTTTTATCTTAAAAACTCCTTTTCAAAAGCTTTAACATTTAACCCAAATCCATTTCCAAAATCAATTGAAATTAAAATTTTCAATTTCAAAAATATTAAATTTAAATTATCTGTGACTTAACCGATTTCCTCGTGAAATCCATATTTGTGTGTGTAAAAGTGTGGTCCAGGGGTTTAACACAATAGTGCAACATCATTCAATCATCACAGATACAAATACAACAATGTATTTGATAAGCGGTATAAACTATAACGCTTATCGTTCATTCACAGATCATAGATATATATGTACAAATGTATCACAATAAATGAATAAATTATACACAGCTCAACCCACAGAACAAAATATCACAAATCATATAGGACAATCAATTCAAGGCATCTCATACAATACAATCATTCATAAGTAAGGTCAAGCATTCAATAATCATTTATAAGCAGGATTAATTAATTGTTTAATCCTAATTAATTCAATTTATTTCCCATTAAATTAATCACTTATGAATTAATTATCCAATCCTGATAAATTAATTACAAATCATTTGATATAAATTAATTAATCAATTACCTTAATTAATTAAATTATTCTTAATTAATCATATTAATCAAAATTAATCTCCATTTGATTAATTATCCTTAATTAATCATAATAAGTAATTTACCCCTAACTACTTAATTAACTCTAATTATTAAATTAATTTCTTTTGACTAAATGATTAATCTTTAATCATTTTCATTCATTAATTAACCTTTAACTTAAATTCATTATCTCAAATTAATCATCTTAATCAATTGATCACATTATCTTTGAATTAACTATTGATTAATCACTTGATTAACCAACTTTAATCATTAATTAATATTTAATTCATAATCCTTAATTACCAATTAATTAATCTTTAAACCTTCATTAATTACTTTAACCCTTTAATAACTTATTTAATTAATCCAAATCATTAATTAATTAAATAAATAAATTATCCATTTTAACTAACTTAACAATTTAAATTTCATTTTAAATTCAAATTTCTTTTCCATACTTAAACATTTTTAAGTATTAAAACAATTTAAATTTAAAACTTCATTTGTTTCCAAACTAAACTTGAACTTATATTTAAACTTAAATTTAAAACTCAGTTTAAACCTTGGTTTATAAATTCAAATTTCAGTTTTAGATTTCAAAAACAAAACAGGTTTGAAAACCTGAGACAAATTCCTACCCGAGCTACGTCACCTCCTGCTTCGAGTCCAACATCCAGAATCTCGAGTACAACTTCGAGTAAATCACTCTGCCTCATTCCAACTACCCAGGCTTTTCCAACTTCCAGACAAGTGCACCGTGCACATGCACCAGCCATCCACCAACCTTCGATCAACCATGATGACTTAAACAAGTCATCAATCACCATCACATCTCATACCGATCATCAGAACCGTTGATTCCCTTCGAAATCAAATTCAGGCCTTCGAACCCAAAACTGGAGCATATACAAAACCTGGAAATCACCTCGCCCTCGCTCCTCCGACCACCGGAGCACCACCGCCCATGACTTCGCCTACATCCAATCTTTCCCTTCCCAAAGTTTGGTAACACTCGATTCACCAGAGGACAAATGCTGAAGCAATTCCCGACTATCCACTAAAACTAGGTTTAGGAAACTTTCTGGCCAACCACCATCACCACAACCACTTGATCATCATTCAGATAATTTTCCCACATTCTCCGATCACCCTTCTTCCTCCAGAAAGAAACTCGACCTCCTAATCCACTGAGATCACCAAAGACTACCCCAAAACCAAATTCTGATCAAACCCAACATGCTCACTCAATCTATTACTAAAATTTATGATTTTAACTTTAAAAATCATGTTTAAGTATACAAATTCAACTTACATACCTGAATTTATGATTTAAGATGTTCGAAATTTTACTAAAATTAACTTTGCTCAGTTCTTTGATTTTTTTAGAGATAGTTATATGTTGTTTTAACTTAAATTGATTTTTAGAACTTAGTTTAGGATCAACCAAACATCTTTTGTTTTAATCCTAAGTCCTAACATTGAGTAGATTTTGAAGAAATGACTTTTGAACAAAAATTTGGACTGAGAATTTTAAGAACAGAGGTCATGAGCAACAATAGACTAAATACAACACTTCCAGTTTCAAACATTCAGAGAATCCATAGATATAGACAACCTATTCACAGATATAAAAATAAACAACAAATTTATATTTTTAAATTTAAGAAAATAAGTTACTCACTTGGTTCCAGAAGAATGATCAGAGCCTCTACTTGAACAGACTTGAATATCCTGCCTTCTTTTGATCCTCTGATTCAAATTGAATTGCTTGATTTGTTTTTAAGTTGAATGGTGTTTAAATTTGAGATGTTGTTACTTCAGTTCTCCTTAGTTAAAAATGAACGAAATTGAGATAAAGTTGATATATAAATGAGTTTACAGAAAATATGTATTTGTACAAGTTGGTTCAGAGATTTTTTTCTTTTTATTGACTGAAATGTTGTTTTGGCAGCTGAAGTGATATTGTGTTTTGGTGGCCACATTTATTACTTTGTACAAATATATATTTTATTTTGTTTGTTCATACTTATCCACTTTTATACGGCATGTACATGTATGAGATAATTGTTGTTTGTTTGTTTCATTCTTGAATATATTCTATTTTTCTTTCTTGAATTATACTTTGTAATATTACTTGATAATATAAATAAATTTCTATTATAAATTTGTTGTTAAAATTTTAGCAATTATTTGTTTACTTAATATTTATCTTTAAACCATTTATATTAAGATTTAAATTCAATTATCAATATATATATATATATCATTTCAAATCTATTCATATAGTCACACACACACACACACATATATATACATATATATTCAAATTTACTCATATATGCCCGTATACATATATATTCACATATATACATATATATATAATATTTAAATTTTAAATGATTTATACAGAATTTATTTGAATTCGGGGAAACTCGCATCAATTTATCAATTAATTTCACAATTTGTATTCAAAAAATTAAATTAATTATCAATTTAAATATATATAAAATCCGGGGTCATTACAGTTAGTCAAATACCTAGTAGTTACTAACCATCTAGACAATCTCGCTGAAATATTTGAAATACTCCACAAGTATGGAATGAAGCTCAACCCGCTTAAATGTCACTTCGGAGTAGCCTCTGGGAAATTCTGGGGATTCATAGTAAGTGCCCGGGGCATCGAAGCGAATCCAGAGCAAATAACAGCGTTACGGAAAGTCCGAGCCCCTTAAAATAAGAAGGAACTTCAAAGCTTGAATGGAAAAGTAAGAAAACCCATTTTGTTTTTATACACGACTTTATACTGAAAAGTTAGGTTTCTATAAAGTTTTGGTTTTCTGGAAGTGGATTTGAAATTAAACAACTATGGTATAAGGTTATTTTACCCATTTTTAAGATTTTCACAGTAAGTAGTTGACTTAAATGAAATCAAAAGTTATTGGATAGGGTATTTTAGTAATATTTGAATTGATTCGAAGGGTATTTCTACAAAGAAAGAACTTCTATTTGAAGTGTCTTGGAATTGGAGTTTACTATATGGGAACTAAAATTTTAAGGAAGCGGACCTGTTTTGAGAAAATAGATAAGTCTTCAATTTGGAAGTATCGAGTTTATAAATATATTTTGGTCCTCTATATCATATATATGTATTAGAAAGGTTTTGGAAAGAATTAGATTTACAAATTATTTCACATCATCATATTTGAAAGTAATAAATTGTTAAATGTCTTAACATTTGTAGTCTATAAAGGATTTGTAACAACCCCCACTTCCTGACACAAATAATGCCGAGAAATACAAGCTGTTGGGTGTTTAAGAACATTATAAAGCATAATTACAGAGATAGAGTTCTAAGACATTTCATACTTTCAAATCTCACAGTGGAAGAATTAAAATATAAATACAATAAAATAGAGATTCCATAAAAACAGTTTCCAAATTACTTGTTTTACATATACACTATCTTAAAGTATAATATAAACTCTATAGATTTTTAGTATAATAGATGGTTACAGTAGAAACAATATATAATATGAGAACTCCATCATTGAGCTCCTCTTTCCCCCATACTATGCCAATCACACTAACCTGTCATCCTGTGGTGGGGGAAAAAATGAAAAGAAGGGGCTGGGTCAGACATAAAGTCTGGTAAATGATAACAAGACTAGTAAGATGATAGGGTCCACAAAAAATTCAACACAGTCCAGAAATCCCAAGGTTTCATTCATTTATTGGGCTCAAGGCCCAAAATAGTCAAAACGTCAAATTTAGCCTGCAGACGGTCGACTTAGGCTATCCATAGGTTGACCGCCTGCGGTCGACCTATGGGAAGCACGGTCGGCCATCCCTGTACAATTTTGTTTGGGTTACAAGACTTTTAATTTTCAGTTATGATGTACTATTTTTAATTCAATTTGTCCGTTAATTTTGTTCAATTTATTAGCAATTAGTCAACCCTAATTTGAAATTTAAATTCCCAATTTCTTATTCAATTTAGAGTGTAATCTAGGGTTCCAAAGTTTCTAATAACAAATTATAATTTAATCAAAAGAGTTTATAATTCCTAATTTCAATCTGAAATCAATTTAGGGTCTAGATCAGGGTTTTACATTTTTAATAATAAATTCTAATTAGATTAAAAGATCTACAATTTACTAATCTTAATTTTTAGATTAACAGTTCAACTTGGGTGTTTAACAATCTAATGGACTTAAAATAAATTTAAAACTAATTGATTTAAATATTTAATTCATTTCTGCCCACTCACCTCTGTCCTTAGCTCTAGATCCGGTCCAACTCCGCTTGTTTCCCTTAGATCTGCTTAGCCTTTCTTCCAATTGTTTGATCTCTCTTTTAAATTTTGGTTTAGATTTGAATTTGGGTTTGATTTGGGGTTTAGAAATTGATTTAGGAATTAGGGTTATAGTTTCCAATTTGGCAGGGCTTCGCTGTAATAGAGAAAACCAAGGATTTAGTTTAACCCTATGTGTTATTTTATTGGGGAACTCAACTCATGCTATTCTTTGGATCTAAGCTAGTAAAGATCTCAACCTCTCATCGATTACTTGGCCAGCATGCACTAAATCTTGACCGTAAAATCAAAACGACGCAGCTTCGCAACCCTACGATTAACACGAGGTCGGGTCGACCGCCTCTAAGTCTAGATCGACCGCCCCTGGTCAACTTAGGCCAAGTAGGGTTCAACCTATAGCCCGTATTTATTTTGTTATCCCGCCTTTTGACCAGGAAGTATATAGACGAACTAGATGAGTCAAACTTCAAAGTTATCAAGGCAAGACGCCTGAAGAGATGATCACCAAGCCCAAAACTCAAGTACAACCAAGATCACAAAGCAAATGCAAGTCCATCAAAAAAGCGAAAACTCAAAATCCAATAAGGAGTTGGATCGGTATCGATCCAACCACTGGATCTGTCCAGATCCACAAAAACTCCACCAAACTTGCCCCTACTTCCTCTGATAACTCGACTTGATAATGGAATCCTATTCCAAGTGTTATTTCGTCGATCCCATGCAATTCTCTATCGATCTCCATGAGCTCTTGAAATCAGCAACCTCATTCATCTATAGATCCATCGTTTGGACTTAGAAACATACAAATAATGGTGCAAACAAGTATGGAATCATGAAGATAACCGAGAGTCGAGCTTAAACAAAGAGTCCACAATAACCAATTTGACAATCTCGTCGATTGATACCAATCCAAGCCCATGGATCGGTTCCGATCCATGATTTTTGCTGAGGTGGCACCTATATTTTCTTAGAGAACTAGTCTCGGGCATGGAGAACGAGGTGGAGATCTTCAAGCGAGATTTTAGGCTTTCTACATCTATAAATAGGAGTGTAGTGCTCATTTTAAGGATTTTTTGGCTCTCTTGCTCCAATTTCTTATAATCACTCATGGATTTATATCGATCCATAATGCATTTATACCGATCCATAAGAACTGTACTTGAAAAACAACATCATAATAAAAGGAAACTTGAAGTGGACGTAGACCAGAGTACGCCAAACCACTATAAATCTTATGTGCCCTATTTCTTACTCGTTTTTCATTTATTTTATTCAGTTTTTATTCTCTACTCAATCTATTGAGTGTTTGTGCCATTTTTGGTTCAAACATTTTGGTGCTTTCACTAAAAGTTCACTTGAATTCGCTAATTTGAGGCTTGGAAACATTCCAAATGACAAAAAAATCAACTAGGAAGACTGCTATTGGAGGAAATCAATAAGGGGTAGCCAAGAGGCATCCTCAAAAGCCAACCTCGTATCCATCTACGTAACCAGAGATAACATGGAAAAGATTATAATAGGAATGTAGAAGAAACTGATAATCTGATAAGAAGAAATGATAAACGAATCCCTTTGAAGGATAAGATAACAATGAACGGTCGGAGTCACTGTAAACTGGAACCAAAGACCTGAAGCCGGAGTGCAGGCACTTAGAAGTAGAGTGAAACAAGTTGGAGTAAACCCCACCACCATACGGATCAGTATCGATCCCCCTACAGGATTGGTACTGAACCATAAGAACTTGGGGGCACGATTGATTTGGATCTAGGATGAGCTTTAATGCTTGGAATGGGCGATGTTAGATCTAGAGTGGCAAATCGAAATAAGAATGCATAACAATAGGAGCTAGAACCAAAAGCTCACCATTGGAACAGAGGGCAGAATGAAGTTATGGATAAGAGATTTCCATTGGATAACAACCCCATGATCGGATGGATTAGGGTCAAGTTCAATTCCTTTACCCTAGCTTTAAATAAATGATGTAGTATAACCTTAAGCCGCTAACACATGTACGGGATCCCGAATGGTCCTTAGGTACGCTCTGAGATGGATGCCCAAGATGGTTATTTAGGATATTTGTACAGTATTAATCTCGGACCGCTTACATGTGTAAGAGATCCTGATCGGTCCCAAGGCATGCTCTGAGTCGGAAGTCTGAAGGTGACCTTGATAGGATTTGATAGCTGCTAGATGCATTGACTTAGACTCCATGAGTGATGACCAAAACTGATTAGGAAAGACCAACGAAGATTGATGATCCCTAGGAGTTGATTAGGATTTTATAAACCACTTGAATGTGATGACTAATATTGATCGTTTTAAGTCCCGTCCGGAGAGACGGGACCAGAGTGCAAGGTGCAATTCCCCTCATCGAAGAGCGAGTAAATGTACTTGTACGATATTGATCGCTTTAAGTCCCATTTGGATAGGCTGGACCAGAATGTAAGGTGCAAGTCCCCTCGCTGGAGAGCGAGCAGAGGGATTTGTATGATATTGATTGCTTTAAGTCCCGAACGGAGAGCATGGACCAGAGTGCAAGAAGTAAGTCACCTTGCTGGAGCGTGAGTGGATGGGCTTTCTTGTCGTTGAATCCCCTCGCTAGAGAGCGATCGGATCGGGCTCAGCAAGGGGCTTGAGAGACCACGGATTTGATTATCGACCCCGGACGGCTATGTATTTGATTAATGGTTCGGAGAGACTATGGATATACTTACCGGCCCCGAATGGCAACGACCTCAGTTAACGATCCGGATAGATCACGGATTTACCTATCTGCCCTGAATGGCCATGAATTTGATTAAAAATTCAGAGATATCGTCCCCTTAACTTAAACATTAAACCATCTGAAGTGATCGAACATTAAGCTAAATTTAATACGATCCGAAGAGATCGTGCATTAAACTGAATATAAAACGATCTGGAGAGATTGAACCTTAGTAGATATATCGATTTAATAAAAGGATTTGAACGCCTTGTAATTAGAGTAGAACTGACAAATCCAGAATGAACACGGGAAAATTTTGATATGTGATGTAATAACTCCGAATGAAATTGGAATGATGATGATGAATAGGCTACACTTAGGCAGAGTCTAGAGTCTCAGGCTGTAATAGGTTCGGAACGACCTGTGATTGACAAGAGAATTCAAAGGAACAAGATAGTTCATAATAGCTTGATTGACTAATAATCAGAAAGTTCAAACTAATATCCCATCGACTTCAACATTTATTCTTGAGCAAAGCACACCTTCCCTTCGTAAGGTGTGCTTTGGGAGGCATGTGTTATCCTACCTTTTGACCAGGCAGTATACAGACGAACCCAACGAGTCAAACTTCAAAGTTATGAAGGCAAGACGCCTGGAGAGATGATCATGAAGCCCAAAACTCATGTACAACCAGGATCACAAAGCAAATGCAAGTCCATCACAAAAGGTGAAAATTTAATATCCAACAAGGAGTTGGATTGGTACCGATCCGACCCCTGGATTAGTACCAATCCACTAGAAATCCACCAAACTTGCCCCCACTTCCTCTAATAACTATACTTGACGATGGAAGCCTATTCCAAGTGTTATTTTGTCGACCCCATGCAATTCTCTATCGATCTCCCTGAGCTCTTGAAATCAGCAACTTCATTCATCAATAGATCCATTATTTGGACTTAGAAACAAGCAAATAATGGTGCAAACAAGTATGGAATCACGAAGCTAACCAAGTTTCGAGCTTAAACGAAGAGTCCACAACGACCAATTTGACTATTTCGTGGACCAATGCCGATCCTAGTCCATGAATCAGTATCGATATGTGATTTTTGCTGAGGGGGCACCTATATTTTCTAAAGAACTAATCTCGAGCGTGGAGAACGAGGTGGAGATCTTCAAGCGAGATTTAAGGCTTCCTACATCCATAGATAGGATGGCTCATTTTTAAGGATCCTTTTGACTCTCTTGCTCTCTTACTTTAATTTCTTAGAGTCACTCATGGATTTATACCATCGATAATGGATTTATACCGATCCGTAAGAAATATACTTGAAAAACAACAGTATAGTAAATGGAAACTTGAAGTGGACGTAGGCCGAAGTACGCCGAACCACTATAAATCTTGTATGCTTTATTTCTTACTCATTTTTAATTTGTTTTCTTCACTTTTTATTCCCTACTCAATCTATTGGGTGTTCTTTCCATTTTTGGTTCAAACATGTTTTATAAATTTTTATTTTCTTGTTTTAATTTCTTACTTATATTTCCAACACCCATAACTCTCTCATACTAACTCGAATTTCGACAAGTTATATACGACAGTCATCCAGAAAATTGCTACAGACGCATTGGTGCAGATTTCGTAGCCAAATTCAGATGTTTTTGAAAATTTTCTTTTTAGTCCTTATTTTTAATTAAATTTACTTTTCTTATTAAATTTTCGTTTTACATTCTTTTTTAATTTCAGGAAGTTTTCAAGGTGTTATTGATTATGTATTTATAACAGTGTTTATTTTAAAGAAATGGTATGGATTTATGTAAGATATGTTTGTATATTGTAATGGTGTTGTGAATTTTTGGAATACGCTCGTACCATAGAGATTACAATGAACTTTTCTGAAAATCCAACATTTAAAGTTTGTTTTTGGTTATGAGACTTTGGTTTCGTCCCAATTGAATTGTTTGAATCATAGCCCATGTCTATAGACGATGGACAAGGGATGATAATCCGTTGTTATGAGAAGCCACTGAAGGGTCTAATAACTGTTGTTGTTTTAGATGAGCTTTGTATTGTATTTTTTTGATTATTCTTGATGATTGCATGTTTATTTTATTTATAGATGGGTGTAGTAAAGCTAGAAGTATTAGCTTGTTATGGATTTTCCCTTAGGAGAAATTGTAAGGACGCAATTTTCTTAAGTGAGGGAGTCTAAGAACCTGGTGTTGAGAAGCAATTAATTAAAATCAACAACGAAGCTATAAATGACTAAATGAGTTTGTAATGATAAAATGCGAATACTTTTGGAATTTGATGTGAATATTTTGGATTTAATGATGAAGTATTTTGTGAAAATGAGAATTTTTCGTAGATAAAATATTTATAGATAAGATTTGGTATAAAGATGATTTAATTGGTGATATTTATCTGTAGTGGAAAAATATATTTGTTAAAATGATTATAAAATGAATTACTTTAGTATTAAATATTTTTGAACTCGTGAATTAAGAATAAATAACAATCTTGATAATTTGAAGTAAAATTGATGAAATGATTATTAAAGTGAATTAAAATGATTTAATACTTTTATAAAGCTAAGTAATGGTTAATAAAAGTGATTTGAAAATTTATTATAATAAAAAATGAATTTGTATTTGATTTAGAAGCAGAATTGGAAATTTAATTCAAAATAGGTTTAATAATGCAACAAAGGAATAATTAATTAAAATGAGTCAAAATATGGGAAATAATATTTTTACAACAATTATACAATGGGTAGGTAATATAAATTTAAGATAGAAATAATGTTCAGTGGTAGTTGAAGTTAATTTGGGCTAAAAGGTTAGTAACCCTAGTAATGGTAGAACCCTATTTCTACGTAACCCTAATTCTATGTTTTCTCTTTTACTGACCTTTTCACTCTCATGATTGCTTTGTTCTTTTCATCAATCTTTCACATTTCTACATTTTTTCTTTTTTATTCTTTCATCTTTCTTTTATTGTTTTCGATATGCATCATGAGTAATTAGGAGAAAGGTTGGACAGAGGTTAGGAAAAGGGTAAGGTGCCAATTAATGATGTTGCTCCTTCAAAACCGATTAATCTGACTAGGGAGAAAGGATCGGGATCTGGTGTTGGAGTTCAACGTGTTGGGAAGGATCATTCTAAGATGTTTTTCATGAGTAAATATGGGAACAATCAAAGGAACTCAGTGGACTTTAGAGGTAAGGGTGGTCAATGGAGGAATCTGCGTAGGTTTAATATTTCAAATGATGCAAAAAAACTACGTATTATGATGCAGTAACGGCGGGGTCGTCGGTGAAAGGGGAATTTGATCATGATCTTGAATTCACAACTCCTATCATGGAGGATGGTCGACTTAGGGGGAGAATTTCAAAGGAAGCTCTGTGCGAGGCGGTGAAGGGTGGAGACACTGCATTGTCTTATATATATTTGGATTGAAGCCTTTCTTTAAACATTTGAAGCTTATACAAAAAGAGTCTATAAAATGGAGAAGGAGTTTTTGGTTCAGTCAAGAGGGAATGGCTTTTTTATTAGATTTGGCTCCGAGGGAGACTATAGTAAAGTCACTAACAATGGTCCGTGGTTTTTTTGGTAAAAATTTACTAATAATGAAGAGTTGTCTCCGACCATGAAAGCTGCTAGAGATCTTTTGATTACTATGCTAGTATGGATTAAACTTCCAGGTCTTAGCTTCAATTTATAGGGCCTGAAAGATATTTGTACTTTGGTTAGCACCATTGGAATTCCCATAAGGATGGATGATGCTACCAAAAACAAAACGAGAATTTCGTTTGCTCGGGTGTTAGTTGAAATGTCGGAGGAGCATGGTTTTCCGAAGTTTGTTGAAGATATTGATGAAAAGGGTGTATTGTATAAACATGAGATTGTTTATGAGAATCAACCACCCAGATGTGAAAATTGCAATTGTTTTGGCCATTGGTTACAATAATGCCCTATGAACAAGGTTTGGATAGCTAAAACTGTAGAGGCTGATGTACAACAATCTGTAGAGGCTAATGTGGTAGGAGGAAATGCGAATGATAACCTTGATGTTGGTCAGCAACCAATTAATGATTTTGAAAGCAATGTTATTGTGCCACAATCGTCTACGTTAGAGGTGATTCAAAGGTCACAAATGGCGTCAAAAGGTCGGTTTGTTTCAACTTTTAAAGGTGATGAAGGGAAATCAGATTATACCAAGGTGCAGGTTATGCATAAAGTAAATTATGCCAGTACCTATGAGAATATGGATGGTTGCTTTGAGTTCAATGTGCATGGAGCGGTTGATAGTGATAATAAAACTTTAGATGATATAGAGAGTCATCATGTGGATGTGTTATAAAAGAATGATCCAATATATAATGATGCTATTGGAATTCTACTCATAATGATGTCCATGGTCATGTTAACGTATTGGTAGAACAAATTGTAGCAAAATATAATGCATGTAATGATAATTTGAATGACAATCAGATGCTAGCTAATATTGTACTAAAAAACCACAGAGGAAATCCAACCTGATTCAAGCAGAGACATAGAGCAATTGAACAAATTGAAGAAATAATTGACCAATTAAACTCGGCTAAGAAAGCTATCATGGAGGAGCGGCGGCTCAAAGTAGGCACCAAAAAAGAGAATTCAATTTTGTGTGAAGCGCATAACAATAATAAGGAGGTTGATCTTGTATCATCTGTTTCGCAGGCGGAGGGGAATAAGCCTAAGTCTCCTTCTTCTACCCAAAATGAAGGAGCTTCAAAAGAGGATTGCATTAGTAAGTCATCTTTGATTGGGGATGAGGTTTTTGTGACTCCTCTAGGTAAGTTGTCATTTGAGGTGCATAAGAGTATAGAGAGATTTGATAAGAATAAAATAGATAAGTTGGTAATGGGAAACCCAGAGTTTGAAGCATGGGATCTAGGAATTGATTGAGAAGTTAAGGACTCATCAGATAGAGTCCTTGGAAGCCACCTTAAAAATAAATAATGTGTATTTCCTAATTGAGTGGTGGGTCAGAAGTTCATATCATAGGATATTTAGAGTTTTCGTGAAGTGTTTGAATAGCTTGGCAAGTTTAGATAGAAGTTGATATATTGTGTGGGTATATACTGCATTTGGAATGAGCTCAATGAGAAGTGGATTGTGTTTGTTAGCTTCATGGTGAAGCAATAGTGATTGTAGAGTGGTCACACTATTAAACATGGCACCTAATGGACATGTTGGTTGTGTTGACACGTTGACACTTGGTGAACTTTTGTTTTTTTTCTTGTGGTTTGACTCATGCACATACGTAAAGTACTGATGTCCGTGTTTCATTTTGGCATTTACAGTATTCAATATGTATGGATTTTAGTTGCCTGGTGTTAGTGTTGTTCCAAATCGGTTTGTGAAGGCATTCGGTGGTGTAGTAGTAGTTGTTTTTATTGAGTTTAGATGGAGAGTGATTGATTTGAACTTGTTCGTTTGTGACGTCTTTTGAAGATCGGTTGGAATCAGTAGGCAAAGCTTTATCTGAGATACAGTGCTGATTTGTGTATTTATTTTGTGGTTTGGTCTATTAGTGAATTGTGTAATTATTTTTAGGTTGGTCTATGGGGCTACCTGTAGTGCTGGTTAGTGTGTGGACATGTCTGGGATGTATTTTGGTTGGGTTGCTTGTTTTTAGTTTTGGTGGTTGTATATTGTTGGGTTTATTTTCTTTCTGTTATATATAAGAGCTTTTGAATATTGTTCAAAAAATTTAGTAGAATATGAATATAAAGGAAGAAAAGAAAACTAGTTAACTTGTGCCCAAGCATGAAGCCCAAACCCATGCTTCATGTATCTAGACTTTTCTTTGCCTAGAACATTCCCTCCATTCACAAAAATCACTTCCCACAAATTTCTAGCTTCCTCTTTCATAATGCAATTATTAAAACCCTAATCCACTACTTTCAAAATTCATATAAAATCAAATAAATTTCTATAAATCATGAGATTTGAAACCAATATTCTCTACACGTAGATTGATTCTACACCCCTAAGAATCTTCAAATTCAAGTTTTGAGCAAGTTTTGATTTGACGGGAAGTGGAGATAAAAGGGAAATTGGGTTTTGATGAAGCTACAAAGTGTTATAGGAATAATGGAGTTTCTTTTAGCTAAGGTGAGTAATCACTACTCACAATTTAAGTCTAAATGTATGTGATTCATGTTGAATGATTGAAGTGTTTGAATTATGTGTTACATCATACTCCTCATAAAGTCGTTATTTTGCATTTCTTTGATTGAATTAGTGTAATATGGATGTGCTTTTAGTTGTTGGAATATAGTGTAGGGTGGAGTCGAAGTGGAGTTCGAGCAGAGGAGTAAACAGCGGCGGGAGTCGCCAAAAATGGTCACACGATCTGGAACATTTAATGTTCTAGGTCGCGACAAGTGGACTAGTGTATGGTGTGTTGGAACCTCTATTCTACAATTTCAGTGACAACAACTATACAATCACATATGCAGGATATACCTTATCGTATTACAGGTATATGTATTAGAAGTAGATTACGGTACACAACGAAATTATGGCTTACAGATAATTGAAGAAAGATGGATCATATTATTCAAAAGTAAGGCCATATTTTGTATATAGTCATAGATATATGTTTACAATCTCCTTGAGTGATCAAAACACACATAATTTCATATTGACAAATCTTACTAACAAATATTCTAATTTTATAATTCACAGTATGATAGACGTGTATTACTTAGTCACAGACGTCTGTGACAATTCTCTATTTTTTATTTTTAGAGATCCACAGACGTTTGTGATATAATGACAGACGTTTGTGAACTGTCTCGGCCTATAAACAGAAAACTGCAGCTATCCTTTTCTGAATGGATGCTTCCCTTTGTTTTGAACAAACTTCTTCCTCCTTCAACAATTACAATCATTAATCAAAGAGTAATCTTTCAAGAAGTCATAACTTTTCAAATACAACCCTTTGATTCTATAAATACTCCAATCGATTGAGATTTTAAATTAACTTGATTTACTATTATCTAACTTTTATAATCATATTATCTTGTGCTATCATTGACTCAATATTCTCAATCATTTTCAACCAAAGTCTATATATTTTGGTTAAATTATTTCTTACAAATCCAAGCAACTAACACTCATAATCATTCAAAGGAGATTATATGAAGAATTGTACTAGCAATCAATATCCGTGTTATATTGAACACAAGATTGTCAAAGGAATACTTCTGTATCAGCCTATTCCTCCGAGCGAAGCGAGGTTTATTGTTTAGTGAAATACCAAAGGAAAGCTTCGGGACTACACATAGGATGGGAGGTCTGAACCAGTATAAAATCTCCCATGTGATCGTTTTTTATACTTTGTTATATTGTTGTATTTAGCTCATTATTGATATACATTCACATACTAATACATAAGTCATATTAGATACGATCCATTAGACTTTTATTTGGTATCAGAGCACGGTTATTTCAATTAACAGTAACACATGATCGAAAACTTTTTAATATGGCAAATACATTTCAAGAAGGTCAATCAACTGCTCGTCCCCCACTATTTACAGGTTCTAATTATGCTTATTGGACAACACATATGCAAATTTTTATGGAAGCTAATGATTTATAAATTTGGCAAACTACTCAAACTAGATATGAAGAACCTACAATTGACATAAGCACTTGGACCGATGCACAAAAAACACGGCAACTAATAATGCCAAAGCCATGAATGTTTTATTTTGTTCACTTGATAAAAATGAATTTTCATGAGTTATGCTTAGCACTATTACATATGATATATGGCACATTTTGCAGGTTACCCATGAAGGCACGACAAAAATCAAGCAAACAAAAATTTCTAGTTTACAAAATCAATTTTCATCGTTTAAAATGAAAGCAAATGAATCTATTATTGACATGTGTTCTAGATTTCAAACTATACAACATGATCCCATGTCACTTAGGTCAAATTCACCGATTTTGATTTAGTTACATGAATCTTAAATTCTTTGACTGTCGAATGGGAAAAAAAAATTTAGCCATCGAAGAAGCTAACGATCTCTCTCAACTCAAAGTTGAAGAACTATTTGGAAATCTGATGTCATTTGAAGCTAATTTGTAGGCAAGAAAGAAGCAAAATCAAGAGAAGAAGAATATTACTTTCCATGCGAATAATGACAGTTCTGACTTGGATGAGGAAGAAATTGTATTCATATCTAAGAACTACAACAAATTCAAGAAATTCAAAAGTATGGTAAATTTTCAAAATGGTGACAATTCAAAATCAAACATCAATCAAATGTTATGGATGCGACAAGTTCGGCCATATGGAGAAAGCTTGTCCACAACTCAATAATGACAAAAAGAGAAGCAAATTCGAGAAATTCAAAATGAAGTGAAGAGTGATAGTGAAAGCGACTCAGAACATAATGTTTGTTTTATGGTTAATACTGATGAGGTACACCATGAATTAACATATGATGAAAATTTGGAAATTAACATAGAATTAGATGATAAATATAAAGAGTCCAATAAACTAAACAAAGAATATATAGGAAAGATAAATAGAGCAGAGTTAGAAATTGGTTTATTAAAAGATGAAAAAATATATTAGAAGAAGAACTAGAAATGGCTCAAAAAGTATGTAAAAAGTTATCTTCTCAAAATGCTACTCTATTACATGATTTAGAAAATACTAAACTTGAAAAAGAAAAACTAGAACTTAAGGAAAGTGTAGATTCTAGTAATATTGAAAATTTTCATCTTAAAAACAAGTTAGATAAAATAATTAATAATGTATCAAAATTTAATAAAGGAAAACAAAACTTAGACAATTTGATCAAAATATCAAAACCATCAGAAAATTGTTATGGATTAGGATTTAAAACTAAGCATAAACATAGAAACTATAGTACACTATATACGAAGTTCGAGAAACCTATTTCAAAATGTAAGATTAGTATTCTCGGAACAAATAGTGTCAAAATATGGATTCCTATATCAAATAACAATTTTCTCTGACAAAAACATATAGATGAATACTTGAAAAACATTGTTTATAATAATAATTATGTCTTTAAAGGTTCCAAAGCTACTTGGGTATGGCTACCTTCACCCACTAACACATAGGACTCTAACAGAGGAAGTGGTTACCAATTAACTTTTATTATTTTGCAAGTACTCGAAAATAAATTAAAAAGCAAGGAGAAATGGATACTTGATAGTGGATGTTCCAAGCATATTATGGGAAATGCACACATGTTATCAAATATAATGTATATCGAAGGCGGCACTATGACATTTGGAGATAACTCAATTTTTTTGTCATCGGCATTGGAGACGTCTTCAACGTTGGTATATCCACTTCTCCCCTTATTACTAGTGTTTTGTTAGTAGATAATTTAAAACATAACTTATTAACTATAAGTCAATTATGTGATAAAGGATTTAAAATCAATTTCGAAAAAGATAAATGTAGTATATTTGATCGAAATAAAAATTTAATTTTTGAAGGGTTAAGAAAACGAAATATTTATGTTTTAAATATGAATATTAAGAACAATAATGATTTATTCCTAACGGCCAATCATAATGACTCATGGCTATGGCACAAACGCTTTTGCCACGTAAATTTTAAATATATAAATAAATTAGCAAAGAATGATTTAGAAAGAGGATTACCCAAAATAAATTATAAAGTTAAAAATCTATGTGATGCTTGTCAAGTTGGAAAATTAAAGAAAAGCTATTTTAAATCTAAAAAAGAAATTACTACCAAACAACTGCTTAAATTACTTCATCTAGATTTATTTGGCCCAACTCAAGTAAGATCAATAAATCAAAACAAATATGTATTTTTTATCGTTGATGATTTTGCACGATACACTTGGATACTAATTTTAAAACAAAAAAGTGACAAGTTTGAAATGTGTAAAATTTCTCTAAGAGAATTAAAAATTTAATGAACTTCAAAATTAAATGTATAAGAAGCGATCATGGTGGAGAATTTGAAAATGATATCATTGAAAATTTTTGCAATAAAAAGGGAATTAGTCATAATTTTTCATTTCCATGAACACCACAACAAAATGGCATAGTAGAAAGGAAAAATCAAACCTTACAAGAATGCGCATGAACACTACTTAGTAGCAGTAGTTTACCAAAAAATTTTTAGGCCGAAGCTATTGTTACCGCATGCTATGTATTAAATCGTGTAACAATTCGACTTATGACTAAGAGTACATGTTACGAAATGTTTTTCGAAAAGAAATCTAAAGTATCATATCTTCATATTTTTGGTTCTAAATGCTTTATTTTGAATACTAAAGATAATCTTGGAAAATTCGATCCAAAAGTCGATGAACGAATTCTTGTTGGATATTCGAATCGTAGCAAAACATATACAATTTTTAATAAACAAACTAACACTATTGAAGAAAATCTTCACGTTTCTTTTGACGAAGATTTCGGAATACCAAAAATGATGACGACGACGAAGTTTATAATAATAGTATTAATAATACTTCTGTAACTGAAAACAATAATACCATAAATAATAATGATAGTCTTTTAAGATCGCCACCTTGAATCTTAAAAGATCATCAAATTAATATCTAATTGATGATTTAAACACAAGAGCTTCAACTAGAAATCAATTAAATCAAATAAGTCATGTTGCATTTATATCTAATTTTGAACCTAAAAATTATAAAGAAGCATTGAAAGATGATTTTTGGATTATCGCATTGCAAGAAGAACTTAATCAATTTGAAAAAAATAATGTATGGGAACTCATACCAAGACCAAATGGTCAATCCATAATAGGAACAAAATGGGTTTCTAAAAATAAAGCAGATGAAATGGAAACATTGTTCGTAATAAAGCAAGATTAGTTGCTCAAGGATACAACCAAGAGAAGAAATTGATTATGAAGAAACATTCGCTCCTATAGCACATCTTGAAGCTATACAAACATTACTTGTTTTTCATGTCATCATAATTTTAAATTATTTCAAATGGATGTTAAGAGTGTATTTTTAAACGGTTTCATAAAAGAGAAGGTTAATGTTGAACAACCACCCTTATTTGTTCATGAGAAATATCCAGACCATGTTTTCAAACTTAAAAAGGTATTATACAAATTAAAAGAAGCACCTCGTGCTTGGTATGAGAGACTAAAAACACATTTACTAAATTCCGGTTTTCAAATTGGGAAAATTGATTCTACATTATTTATATAAAGAGAAGATAACAATATACTACTTGTATAAGTATATGTTGATGATATCATATTTGGATCAACTAACGAAAAATCGTGTAATAATTTCTCTAACATAATGAAAAATGAATTCGAAATGCCACATATGGGAGAATTAAATTTCTTTTTAGGTTTACAAATAAAACAACTAGAAAATGGAATTTTTATAAATCAAGAAAAATATTGTAGGGAATTATTAACACGATTTGGAATGGATAGTATTTTGAGTAAACCAACTCCAATAAGCACAAGTTTACATTTAGATAAAGATTAAAATGGAAAAGATTTCGATTAAAAATTATACCGAAGTATGATAGGATCTCTATTATACTTAACGGCTAGTAGACCGAATATTATGATGAGCGTTTGTCTATGTGCAAGATTCAAGCACAACCTAAGGAGTCACATCATCGAAAGGTTAAAAGAATTTTACGATACTTAACCAACACCAAAGATTACAGACTTTTTTACTCGAAATGCATCTCTTTCGAACTTGTATCATATAGCGATGCAGATTTTGGTGGTTGCAAGACAAATAGACAAATTACGAGTGACACATGTCATTTCACTAGTCAATCTCTGGTTTCGTGGTTCGGTAAAAAGCCAAATTGTGTTTGTCTCTCGACATGTGAAGTCGAGTATATATCAGCAGCCTTAGCCTATGCACAAGTAATTTATACGCAACAAACACTTCAAGATTTTGGTAAAATTATAACTAACTCTCCTGTATATTATGATAATACAAGTGCTATAAATTTATCCAAGAATCTAATTAATCATTCTCATACAAAACATATCGACATTCGTCGCCATTTTTTAAGTGATAGTGTAGAAAAAGGAATTAGTTCTCTTGAATTTGTTAACACTGAAAATCAAATTGCCGATATTTCACCAAACCGCTATGTGAATCAGTTTTTATAAAGCTACAACGAGACCTTGGTATCTGTTCAATTAATGAATGAATTAATTAATATATGCCACATTTATTCATCATTATAAAATTTTGAACTTTATTTCTCTATATAAAATTTTAACTTAAATTTATTTCATTCGATCTTTTAACAACCATAAAAAAACTGTTAACAAATTTGTGGTTAAAATAGTTCTATCCATACAAAGTTCTAACTATAAATAGGTTATACATTCTATTTATACATGATTAAAGAAAAATAAAAACAAAAATATTATTACAAAAACTAAACATATTTTGATCACGACTCCAATTATTCAACTATCAATTTTAGCTCACCTTCATCAAATAGCACCTACGTATCACCAACAAAAACAACACCTCTGTTAATTCGATCAGCCACACTAAATATTATAGCATCACCTACATATCACACCGGCTGCTCTCCTACTGAAAAGAAAGCTAAACGAGTGATTAATCTTGAATCAACATCTCTCAATACTAAAGTTGATGCAATATACCACTATCAACAAGAAATGATGGGAGTTCAAAGAGAAATGTATTACGCACAATGACGTCAAGGATCTCAACTTAACTTTCTCAAAAAATGTATTTTAGCAATTTGCGGTCATTCACCAACAAAAAATTACGTACATAAAAAACTCCTCATTTATAGAAACTCCTGTAAAAACATGTAACATTACTCCAAGAAATTTATAGAAGGCATGATCATTAAACCATGACTGGATTTATACTCTAGCTCGCCCAATTTGGTCTCCATTTAACCCTCAAGATGAACAAACTAACACGAACTCTTGTGATCAACCTAAATTTAAAAATTCTTTGGCAGATGATTAATTCTATGTACTGTATACACACACACAGATATATATATATATATATATACACACGTAAACCATATAATATTTAATTTTTGTATGTTAATTGATTATAATAATCGTTTACTATGATGATTCTATGAAAATATTCAATTAAAATAAAAAGTTCAAACAACAAACTTAAAAAATTCAACTCTGCCTCTCTCAGACGTCTGTGAAGAAGGGATAGACGTCTGTTAGATTCCTCGGGAAAACAATCCTGAGTGATCTCAGACGTCTGCTCCTCTTCCTCAGACGTCTGAACCAAGTTTCAGCTGTAATCAAATGACACTTCACATATTTTTTTCACCCAACTCTTCACCAATCTACTTCAAATCTAAAACTCCAACTCAAAAACCCTAACTTCTCAAAACCCTAATTCATCAAAAATGGCTCCCAAGGCGAAAAATCCCGTTAATAAGAGATCAAAGAGAGGTCAATCTTCTTCTTTCCAAACCCACCTTATCACTGATGCCCATGTTCAAGAGTGGCTTCGAAATAGTCCAATTGCAAATAAAAGATTCGAAGAACTAAAGCAAAGGAGACTTCATTCCAGTCTGCTCTACCGATTATGCAAATTAGAGAATATGGTCTTCATGAACTTACCATCAACTCCGGTTGTCGAGAGTTAATCAATTTTAATGAAAATGAGGTACAAATTGATCAATTGGCCATCTTTCTTTTTTATGCAAACTTATGTAGTAATGATACTTGGACACCTGAAAATGAAGATGGTTGGTTATGGACTAGTGTTTACGATCGTGTTTTGAAAATTAGCGTACACACAATTGGTCATTTACTGGATTGTTCCTCTATTGGACTTGATTTAGAAGAAATTCCCAACTAAAGGAATCTGCCACGTGACGAAGTGACACATCAAATTTGGGAAGATAGAGTGCCGCAATGGAAATCCGTTTATCTACGACCAAAAGCTAGGCTATTAAATTGTATTATAATTAATATGATAATTCCCCGGTTAGGAAGTCATGAGCAATTATATGAAAATGACCACAAAGCCCTATATGCTATATTTAGTGGAACTCAAATAAATTGGGCTAAATTTATTCATGATGAAATTAAAAGCTTTTGGTCTTACTACCGATGCACAATTATGTATGCTCCATACATCATGTGTCTTTTACAAGGTCTCTGGGTACCCTCTTATATTTCTCATTTCAAAGAAATTCCTGTCAAAGAAAGTGGTATAAGGTTTTTATCCTTAATGAATCTTCCCGAAAGACCACCTCCAATTATGTCCCTGCCTCACCGGACTAATCAGTAGCAACAACAAATGCATCCAATTCCTCCTCAACAGGCTTAAGCTCCTCCTCCTCCACAACAAGCTCAATCACCTCGTCCTCCACAACAATCTAGTTTCTCTCATCATGCTAACGAATATCATTCTGATTCAGAGAATTACGAAGCTCGCACTGAACCAACTCAAAATAAATCCATCCATGATTTAACGCTTCGAAATCAAAAATTGATCACGGTCAATCAGAGAGCTTTGGAGAATAATCAAAAATGTTTGCACACTAAAATTGTCGGTTTGGAATGATCTTTTTCTACAAGAATGACTAAAATGGAGAAAACTTTGAAAAAGGTTGTTTCCACTTTGGGCAAAGTAATGAGAAAAGTTCGTGGTAGCTTCTTCTAGGTCATCCTCCTCTCCTTCTCCAACACCACCTACTTCAGCACAGACTCTAGTCTATCATCCTCACAGATCATCTTCTTATGGAGGCAGTTCTCAACAAGATCGAGGAAAGGATATAATGTAGGAAGAACCGGAGGAAGAACAAGAAGATAGCGATGATATGTCTTGGCCCGATCCTTCGGCACCACAACAAATGAATCTTTGGCATTTCAAGGATTGTCTATTCAAGAAAATGAAGAACATACGCAATGGCCAGAAAACTATCGTTCTACTTCATCCACCTACCATGACTGTTCTGATAATTATGGTGATTTCTTTAATTACAATTATCATGACCCTTTCTTCCAATCTTAGTATTGTTTATTTTCTGTTCTTCGATGTTTATTTGTACTAGTACTGATGTTGTTATTTCCCTAACTACTTCATCATAATTTTTATGGCTTTGTTTTTTAATTCATTTATGTTATTCTTATGTTTAGATAATGCCAAAGGGGGAGATAAGTGCATATACATAAGGGGAGAAACATTCAGGGGGAGTTATTTTTTCATTACTTATTACTAACCATTGTATAGTTGTCATCTTTAAAAAGGGGGAGAATGCTAGAACTTTTATTCTGCAATTTCAATGACAACAACTATACAATCGCATATATAGGATATATCTTTCGTATTAAAAGAAGATTACGATACACAACAAAATTATGGCTCACGGACAAATGAAGAAAGACGGATCATATTATTTAAGAGTAAGGTCATATTTTTGTATATAGTTATAGATATATATTGTACAATCTCCTTGAGTGACCAAAACACACATAATTTCATATTGAGAAATATTATTAACAAACTATTCTAATTTTATAATTCACAGTATGATAGACGTCTTTCACTTAGTCACAAACGTCTACGACAATTCTCTGTTAATTATTTTCAGAGATCCACAGATGTCAGTGATATAATGACAGACGTCTGTGAACAGTCTCGTCCTGTAAACAACATACTGCAGCTGTCACTTTTTGAATGGATGCTCCCACTTTTTTTGAACAAACTTCTTCCTCCTTTAATAGTTGCAATCATTTATCAAAGAATAATCTTTCCAGAAGTTATAAATTTTCAAATACAACTCTTTGATTTTATAAATAGTTCAATCGATTGAGATTTTAAATTAATTTTATTTACTATTCTCTAACTTCTATATTCATATTCTCTTGTGCTATCATTGACTTAATATTCTCAATCACTTTCAACCAAAATCTATATATTTTGGTTAAATTATTTCCTACAAATCCAAGCAACTCATACTCATTATCATTCAAAGGAGATTATAGGAAGAATTGTACTAGCAGTCAGTATCCATTTTGTATTGAACAAAAGATTGTCAGAAGAATACTTCTGTATTAGCCTATTCCTCCGAGCGAAGCGAGGTTTATAGTTTAAAGAAATACCGAAGGGATGTTTCGGGACTAGAAGTAGGACGGCATGTCCGAACCATTATAAAATCTCTGGTATGCTCGTTTTTATACTTTGCTTTTTATACTTTGTTATTTGCTGTAGTTAGACCATATTGATATACATTCCCATACTAATACACAAGTCATATTAGATATGATCCACTAGATTTTCATGGTGCCCCAGTGCACTGGTGCATGGCCTAGACGTGGTTCTAGGCCTGTGTCGTGTGTGTTTGAGTTTAAAAAAAATAAGTATTCTTATTTCCTGAAGATTATGATTTAAAAGTAGAGATTTAACATATCACAAATATGAAATTATTTTTGTGCAAATGATTTATTTAAATTAATATTAAGTATATTATTATTATATATATTAATTTATTAAAGGAAAATTTGATTTTTTGACTACACGTAATTATTTAAAAATTCTATAAAATTCTAGCAAAATATATAATGGTTTCTAATTAATATGGTATAGTTTTTAAAGTGTATTCCATGACTTATAAATATATATAAGAGTTTGGAAAAATATTTATTTTAATTTGAAATCAAAGGAAATCATTTTAGGGTTTATAAATTTAGAAGTCGTATTTAACTACAGAATTATGAAATGGTTTTATAAGTAATATTTAGTTATATAAGTGATTTCTAAGATTTTAAAATATAGAAAGAATTTTAGAATTTATTTATAAAGGTTAAAATCCTTCTTTCGTGTTTTATACAAAAGAGAAAAATAGTATTTTTAACTATTTAAATTATATGAAGGCTTTTGAACATTTAAAATATAATTATATTTATCGAACTTCTTTTCTAAATGAGTTGTATGCTTTGTTTCATTATATTTCTATGTAATGAGAATATTGAATAAACAAAGTTATAATACCATCCGTCATAGGACTTTTGGTAATATTTCTCTGGATATTCTTTGGACTAGTTAGATGGAATAAGATTGTGTGTAGTGAGTATAGTTTACAAGCATTACGTAAATGAACATACCAGGTGGTATGGGACGTCTATGCCGATATTTGTTTGGTTAATTTTTTAAGTAAATGTCACTTTCATTTTTGATGGGGTTAGAAATTTATGATATCATTTAGAGGTGAATATTCAGAACTTAGTAGTCGAGGGTTCTATTCCTCTTTAACGGCTACAAGTTGGAGTTATGTCAGGAGTTATAGATTCGTCCTCTTAGGACTAACTTGTCGAGTATTGTTAATATTTACGCTTAGGGCTAGTGGTTGAGGATTTATCATGTTATGCGCTCTTATTGAGACTTTTGGAGTCGAGAGTGCTTGGTGTGGCCCTCATTAGGATTAACCAAGTCAAGGGAATTAGTTATGTCTCTCTATATGACTTATTGAGTTGAGAATATTTATTGGGAATCTATGTCATAGGATTCATGCCACTATGGAGAGCATGTTAATAGGACCCGCTAAATAGGCTAGTATCTATCCTAGAGGTACTAATTACGGGGCCGGGGTTACACCCTGGATCTGTGTTATCACTTCGTTGAGTTGTAGGTTAGTAGTTATTATTCTCATTGGAGCCATTGCCCAGACATTACTTAAGAACTAATAGTCCATTACCAAGGGCAAGTAGGAGTCATGGCCAATGCACAGCATAGTCTTGCAGCGTGTTTATGACATGCGGTGGATATGAGTGTTACCATTCTTTGAGTAACTAAGGGACTATAGGAAATTGGCTTCAGTCGTTAGCTTTTCCTAGAGCAGTGTTGCGATAGGTCGGTCTCCCATTTGAATGACTTAGGTAGATTCATTATTTATGAGACATTTTACGTTACCACCTCACTAGAAATGATGATTACATGACTCTAGAGACTGGTTGTGTTCTCATCTGTCATTTGAGATAGCTTTACCCAAGTTAGCTGTATGTTATCTTTCTATGGCATTAGAGACTTGTTGTGTGCTTGTCTATTATTCTCTCTTAGAGCCTTTGGCTAAGAGATCTATTGATGTGTTGCATATATATATACACACACACACCTCTTAGGGCCAATCAACTGAGATTATTTCCTCTCACTAGAACTATTGGTCGAGATAGATCATTGGTCTGTTCTATTGTATTCACATGATATATTATGAGTCTGCATATCATGATGTATATATATCTCTTAAGTTGAGAGTTCTTATCTCTCATTGGGACTGATAATCGAGGTATACATTATAGGCTGTTGTATTTTTTAATAGTTTGGTTGTTTGATGATGTTTCACCCATTTTATTGTTGTGCCATTTGATGTGATGATTGGTTGTTTGTTTCGATGGGTGACATTTTTTGTGCATGACTTTGGATGATGTAGATACACTCTAAGATATCTTTTGTTACATATGATACACAATTATACACCATGTCATTCATTATGATATATTGACTTCTATATTCTAGAAATAGTCCAACTCATGTGTTATTTATATAATACTCATGTCAGTCCGAAGCATTTCATGTTCAGGGACGAAGTGATTAGCTTTGATTATCAGGCATAGTGGAGACTAGTTATTCTATACAGTAGTGCATCATTAAGTATTTTGCAACATTGTGTATGTATGTAGTTGGGATGTATATTGAACAAACTTTGTATATTTTGAGATAGTGGGTATTTGACTTATTTTTGGTATCCCACTTAAAATTTGTGCATTTTATCTATTGTATATTATTGCTGCATTGATGAGTCTGTGTTCTCTATTTCATGTTTTATGTTGTGTATTTTTTTATCCTGGAAACACAAATGTTTATTACTTTGTGCCATTACTGAGTGCGTACAGGTGAGTATGTTATATGATTTTGAAATATGTATCAGTGTTAGCCCAAGGGAATATTCGCGTGCAGCAGCACAATGTCACCTCATTCTGCATATTGTCATATAGTATTACCTAGTAATACTCTTTGGCAGTATGAGTATAGAGGTAGAGAGTTACAACTTATCTCTGAGTACCTAGACATCTGGTTTTTCAAAATCATAGGATGTATGATTTCATTTATAATCATGTGATGCAAAGCCAGACTATAAGAATATGGTTCCATTGATTCGAAAAGCCAGCTTTATTTGTTAACGAAAAGGTTGCAATCATTGTTTTATTATATCCAATCCACAGATCGGGATGTCTTATTTGCATAAATTAATCTAAGTGAAATATCATCATAAGTGGCCGCTATCCCATGCCCAAGGAATTGGGATCCCATCAAAAATTGATAGTTTGAAAGTTCTGTCTCCATGCTTCTGTTCGATCGTATAAGGACTTTCCTAATTCAGACCAAGTGCCTCCATACTAGGACAGACTCATTTCAAAATGAGATCTCCAACCTCAAATGTACAGTTTTGGACCTTGCATTGAAATGCCTTGCTAATCTTTTCTAGTGAGCAATTACTCTTTGTCCAGCCTCTTCTTGCTTTTTATCCACCAAGTCGAGGGACTCGATAAAGAGTTCCTCATTTGTCTTAGGATCATAATGCAATCCTCTATGGAAAGGGACTTCAGATTCGATGAGGATCATCGCTTCAGATCCATAAGATAAAGCAAAAGGAGTATGGACAGTCACAAACTTATAGGTTGTTAGATATGCCCACAATGCAAGTGGTAGCTTATCAACCTAATTTCCCTTGGCTTTCTCCAATCTCTTCTTAATGATGGATTTGATGATCTTGTTCATCGCCTCTATCTGTCCATTTACTTGCTAGTGTGATGCTACCGAGAAGCTTTTGTCAATTTGGTATCGAGCATAAAACTCTTTGAACTCGGTACCATCGAATTGAGTTCCGTTGTCAGCAATTATTTTCCGTGGAACTCCAAATCTACAAAAATGTTCATCACCATAAAGCTGACCACCTTCTTTGAAGTGATCATTATATGCTATAATGACTCAGAAATTAATTGCTATTTAAACGAATATTTAATTATATTTTAAATAATTAATAAATGGATTGTTATTAACAAATAAAACTATTTTAAATAATAATTAATGATAATAAAATCATTTTCAAAATTTGTTTACCAAAATATATAGTTCATAGAAAAATAGAAAATGTGACCGGAAGTTATTTTCTAAAATATCGATTTTTCATTGGTTAAAAATTATTTTAAAGGTCATAACACTATGTTAAACATATATGCACATAATATAAACCATTTAACATGATAAATACATGTGTGCATGTGCATGAATATGCTCTCTTTTAAGTGTGTATATATAAGGATAAAAGAAAATATTTTATAAAGGAAAATATACACACACACACACATAAAAACATACATTTTTCAACACAAGGACTCATGACATGGCTTGAATAGTAGAAAGTATGGGGGAGGGTGTTGTGCACGGTTTTGAAGGGGGAGGAGGTATGGCCATGCATGCATATGTGTATAATTAAATATAAGCACTTATATGTATTTTAATAATGTCCTAAACCTATAAATACCCCCTTACTTTCATTCTTTTTATTTTACAATCTCTTCCTCCACTTTGAATTCCTAAGAGCTTGAGAAGATTAGCCATGGCTCCCTCTTCATAATTCTAAAGTGAGAAAATCCATAGTTTTTTTCCCAAAAATACCTTTTTAATCCACAAACTCAATTCTACAAACCACTCAACATCTCCTCTTCCAAAATACAACACTCCACCATCCAAAACCACAAGGGTCGAGCCCAAACCTCCCAAGGCCGAACCCATTAGCCCAAGGTCGAGCCCAAACACCACTTGGCCGAGCCCAATTCAAGTGTTTGAGGGTCCAAAAGTTTCAAATTTGCATCATTCTTAAGCGTTTTCGAGTTTCAGCAAAAGTTGCTTTGATTTACAAAATTTTCGGTGAGTAAAACTTTGGTTTTCGGAAAAGAAATCCACTTGATTTTTATGGACTATATGTTGTGAAAATATGGTGATTGTCATGTTAAATTATCATGTCGTATTGATGGCTTATGATGATGTGTTTATGTTTGAACTTGGATTTGGTGATTGGTTGGTATGTGGATATGTTTGGATATATGGATCTAGATATGTGATATTGGGTATGATATTATGGTAGTATGTTTATGAAACAAAACCATGTGTTTATGATGTAAATGTTGTTAAGTTTGCACCTTGAAAAGTCGCAAAGGACTTGAGATTTGATTTGAAAACGAACTTTTTTTTGCTTTGGATTTTGGAAAATGTTTTCCAAGTTTTTCCTTTGTATTAAGTTTTTAAAAATTTCCCATTTTTGTTTTCAAAGATGTAGTAGCTAGAGTTAAAGTGAATATTTTACCTAGAAATCAATTCTAGCGAACCGTGTTTATATCGATAGTCGCTATGAATGCAGTTCGGAAAATTTCACGATTTCAAGTAAGTGTTTTTTGGATTGTTTTTTAAAAATCACTTTGAATTAATTAAGTAAGTCAGAAGTTTAAGTTTTAATTATTTAATAATTTATTTATTTAATTTAAATTAATTTGGGTAATTATTAATTAATTAATTAAGTAATTAGGTTAAATAATTAGAATTTAAAAATTATTAACTAAGTTAATTATTTTTAATTAAGTAAGTTTTAAACAATGATAAATTAAGGTAAAAAAAAATTATTTTTATTTAATCAAGTTATTTATTTTAATTAATTTTTTAATTAGAGTTAATTATTTAATTAATTGTTATTTAATTAAAGGTTAATTATCCACTTAATTAGGGTTTAATTTCTTAAGTAAATATTAATTAATTAAAGATTAATTAAAGTTTATTTATAAACAAAATTAGGATTTTAATGATTAATTTGATTTAATTAAGATTAATTAAATTTTAATTAAGTTTTAAATGTATGATTTAATTAAGGATTATTTATTTTAAAGTTTTCCTTTAAACTCCATCAGTTATTTATTTCAAACCAATTTTCTTGTTTAAGTAAATTGTTTTATAACCAAGGATCTCTTGTCCATGCTATTAAGTAGCCAAATGAATCAAAGTAGTTGTAATAAAACGTTGTCGCATTTTATTGAAAGTAAGTCGACTTGTACTTATCACAATTACAGCACTTTGGAAAACTCGATGAATACAAGAGGGTTAATTTCGATAAGCGGGTCATGATAATCTAAGCATATGGAACGTATGTTCATATGTAAATCTTTACAACCCGATAGTGGAATAGTCCAGTATAAACAACTTGACCCTTTAAAATCATCGAATGTTAGTTTGGAGAGAATGGGATCAGATATTAGTTGTTATCCAAAAACCACTTTGAACCAACGTAAAACATTCGAATTTGAAGTAGTAAAGGCAAGGTCCAAGATGAAGACTTAGAAGTGCAAGGGCTATTTGCTACTGACCTTGAGGGTGATTCTAAAATGGGTGTAGTGGAAATAGTGCCTTTGGTTCGTTCTTCTCCTGAACGACTTGTATGGATGGATGCTGACTTTGTGTCAACATATGGAAGGCAATGTTAGCATTCCAAGTGGCAGTGCTATAATAAAGGTAAACGTAACCTCAGGCCTTATCAGCCGGGAATGACTAAAATAGGGGAGATGTAGCAAGGCTAGGTGGGTCACTCCCATTAGGGTAAGGTCATCTCCATCTAGAGTCCCCACTATTAACTCATTTATGCTTCGATATGGTTGCTGATCCCCATAGAGGGGTGATCTTATTTGGTACTATCCAGTAAAGGGTAGGCCGGCCTTGTGTTGGCAGGGGTCGATAGGTTCGACCTCGGTGTTATTTATCTAGAGATGCACCGTAATTGGCAGTACCTAAGTAGCCCATTCATTATATGGTATCCATTCTCCAATAAGTGCCGTATGTTTTAGTTGTACCCAAATATGTTGAAATGTGAGATGCAAGCATTTCAGCTATGTTTTATTTTACTTGAAAATCCTAGACATTATCATAATATCACTAGATTTCCTTATAAAGTGTTTTGGTTATTGTTACCCGGTTGTTTGACCATGTGACAAGAGGCTCGGCATAGAAGGGTCGTTCGGTATAGAGCCTCGTTCGGCATTGAGGGGTCGCTCGGCATGAAGCCTCGCTCGGCATAGAAAGGTCGCTCGACATAGAAAGGTCGCTTATCATCTTTCCTGATTCGGCATTGAGGGGTCGTTCGACATCTTGCCTCGTTCGGCATTGAGGGGTCGATCGGCATCTTGCCTCGTTCGGCATAGAAGGGTCGCTCGGCATGAAGCCTCGCTCAGCATAGAAAGATCGCTCTGCATGGAAGGGTCGTTCGGCATAATGCCTCGTTCGGCATACGAGTGCAGTTCAACACACATCCCTCGCTCGGCATATGAATGCCGTTCAGTTTGGATGTGTGGCTCGGCATACGAGTGCCGTTCGGCACTGAGGTCTCGTTCGACATTCTTTGGTTCGACCAACCTCGCTCGGCAATTGCCGTTCGACATCTATGGCATGGTGCGCAGAAGTTACTTACCATGGGCCGAGGTACCTTGTTCCTAGGCCCATGAGGGAAGTCCAACCCATCTTCGTCTATAAATAGAAGGGCAGGGGCACGGTGAAAGGGACCTTTTTTCGAGAACACTGGGGAGACTCTGCTGCTTTCAAGACTCATTCTTTTCAGTTCAAACTTGTATTCAAGTCATTAGTGTACGGATTGTATTTGTATTCAACTACTTGTGAAAGCAATAAAGATTAAAACTCAAAGTGGATGTAGGCAGTTACGCCGAACCACTATAAATCTGGTGTTCTTATTCTCTGTAGTTAATTTAGCTTGCATCCCTCTGTTTTAATTTATCTTCTTCATTAATCTCTCTACACAAAACTATCTTTGGGTGTTAGTGACCAATTTTGGTGCTAACATTTTGGTGCTTTCATCGCAGCATTCTCAGGTTATTAGGATCTACTTTGTAGCTACTGGATTGAAGAAATCCCCCAAAGGAGATCCAAGTCAATCACAAGAAGTCTGTTGATTCTACTCAAAGTTTCTACCAATAACTCTACAATGGGAAGACCTCGTACCAGATCAGCCTCTCATAACGCAGACGTTAACGAGACTGCCAGCATCCAGCAAATAGGACCCAGTAATCAACAAGCTAATCTTGGCATGGGAACTATGGCCGCTCAAAACCAGATGGAAGCTGTCACTAGGACAGAGTTCAACGAGCTAATGAGAGAACTCATGGAAAGCAGGAGAAAACTTAGAGAACAGATCCAAGCCAACGCCAACCTTATGACTCAGCTTACTCAACAACAACATCAGAAGGCCGGAGGAAGCCCAGCTCCTTATTCCTCATCCGACAGCTCTGCTTCGTCTGATGAACCTCCCAGGCGTAAACGTCGTAGAACAGAAACAACGCAGACAGGTGCTGCTGATCGATCAACCAGGGATGGTTCGGGTTCTCTACCTGGAGCAATGGCTCCTCACTTACACCAAGAAAATCACACTCAAGCTGGAACAAGAAACTTAGGATCTGGAGTGCGAGTGGAAGCTGGACAGCCAGCACACCAAGGTCTTAATGATGCTGGTCTCTAGGATACACACTTGGTAGATCGCCAACAAAGGAGACACCGACCAGAACGGTCTCACAGGACAGACACCAACCTGCCATCTTCCATACAAACCCCAGACCTATCAGCTATGGTCAGACAGCTGATGAAAGAGAATCAAGGCTTATCAAATGATGATTGGGGGATATCCAAGAGTCATACTCCGTTCACAGATGTTATCTTACAGGCCGAGTACCTCAGGAAGTTTTACATGCCGACTATTCCGGCCTATGAAGGAAAGACTGATCCCCGACAGCATGTGATGAGGTATGAATGGATGATGGACTTAGCTAGAGCGAATGATGCAACCAAGTGTAGATGTTTCCCAATAACTTTATCTGGAATCGCTACCATGGGGTTCACCCGACTTCCTTCACGGACTATCTCCAACTTTGATGAGTTAGCGATGAAATTTATGGAACAATTCAGGATTCATGCCACTCGTCCCAAGGATGTAATGTCCTTGTCCAGTGTAATTCAGGCTCCAAGGGAGTCGTCGAAAGAGTACTTGCAAAGATTTCATGTTGTCGCAACTGAAGTTAGCAACCTGAACGACCATGCTATTTTAATGGCCGTGATGCAAGGGGTAAATCCGGATTCAGAGTTTGGAGATTGGCTGGCGGGAAAGCCTTCGACTATGCTAGAACATTTTTATTCAAAAGCACACCAATTTATAAGAAGGGAGGAAGCTAGGTGGACGAGGCGAGATAATGCACCGGTACATGGCAAGGAGGCTGTGTAGAGTAACATCGCTGTAAAACAATCCAGTGACAACTCTGGAAAGGTACAAGTCAATGTTCGAAACAATCCTGAACAACCTAAGGGATCCGATGGGGGAAATCCTAGAAAGAAAAGGGAGGCTAGAAAGTGGAAACATGGGATCCCAACTTACAACGAATACACTCCTCTGAATGCATCTTTGGAAAATATTTACTTATCAACTTGTAATACTTTCCAATATCGGAAGCCACGGCCAAAAGAGTCTACTAAAGAGCAAAAGCAGACTGGGAAGTATTGCCGCTTCCATGAGACTTACGGGCACAATACCGAGGAGTGTAGGCACCTCCATGACGCTATAGAAAAGTTGATTAGACAAAAAAAGTTGCAGGAGTTTGTAAAGAATCCTCAAGAGGATGGACAGGGAACGTCAAATCCCGGTCGCGCACCAGCTCCACGTCACCCTAAGGAGCCTGCTCGGGCTGTGGGTAGACTGGTCATAAACACGATAGTAGGTGGACCTCACCCTACAGATAAGAACTGGCAATAAATGGAGCGGTATGCTAACTCCTTGAGGCATGCAGATTTTGAGTGTTGTTCGAATGTGGAGGATGGGACCCCCACTAAACAACAACGCATGATGACGGATGATATAGTATTCAGGAGCAGAGATGCTGATTAGGTGGAGGCTCCTACCGTTGACCCGATGGTCATATCCGCGACAATCGGGCCAGCATTTGTGAAAAGAATTCTGATTGATTGTGGAAGTTCTGTTAATACCATCTTCAAAAAAGCATATGACCAGATGAAGATGGAGACGAAAGATTTAAAACCATCTAAAGCTCGTATCCATGGCTTTAATGGTGCTGCAACCGATGCGGTGGGTTATGTTGAATTGCCAGTTGAACTAGGGCAAGGTGAACGTAGGAGGGTGCGAATCCTACCTTTCATAGTTTTGGATGTTGATTCTCCATATAATGTATTTCTGGGTCGACCGGCCTTGGCGGAATTCAGGGCAGCTTTGGCCCCGTGGTGTTTAACTCTGAAATTTCCGACAGACAAAGGAGTTAATGTTGTACATGGCGATCAGGCGACTGGTCATGCATGCTATGTGGCTGAGCTGAGAGAGGCCCAGCGAAGAGAGAAAGGAAAGGTTGTGGATAACTCCATCCACAACCGAGTCGTTGAAAATTGACAAGTAATGCCCGAGCCCTGGCTTGGGCAACATGATCGGATCTATAGAGACATAGATCTGAGAGATGATGATGAGGAACCCAAGGAAGAAAAAGCAGCGCCGACTGAACTGACGATTGACATTTCAGTCAGCCGAGACGATCCGTCGCGAGTACTTAAGATTGGGTCACAACTCAGCCCCTCGATGATCGAGGATCTCACTAATTTACTCCGAGCGAATCTGGATGTTTTCGCTTGGACACATTCTGATATGTGCGAGATTTCTCCCGCTATTGCGAGTCATATGTTGAACATAGACCCGAAGTACGTCCCGGTAAAGCAGAAAAGGAGAGACATTGACCCGGAGAGGTCCGTGGCTCTCAAAGAGGAAGTAGACAAACTTAAAGCCAATGGGTTCGTCCGTGACTCCCTCTACCCAGAATGGTTCTCTAACCCTGTACTACTGAGAAAAGCGAATGGGAAATGGAGAACTTGTGTTGATTACTCGGATTTAAATAAAGCATGCCCTAAGGATAGTTTCCCATTACCTAGAATTGATCAGCTGGTCGATTCAACGGCAGGGCACGAGTTATTATCTTTTATGGATGCGTACTCGGGATATAATCAAATCCCGATGCACATTCCAGATCAAGAACACATCAGTTTCGTCACAGATGTTGGACTGTACCGTTATGTAGTGATGCCTTTTGGGCTGAAAAACGCAGGGGTGGCTTATCAGCGCTTGGTGAATCGGATGTTTAAAGACCAAATTGGTAGAACAATGGAAGTCTATGTGGATGACATGCTCGTAAAGTCACGACAGTCAAACGACCACATTCGAGACTTGGCGGAGATGTTTGATATACTCAGGAATTATGGAATGAAAATCAACCCACTGAAGTGTTCCTTTGGTGTTGCATCGGGAAAGTTTGTGGGTTTCATTGTTAATGCACGAGGAATCGAAGCTAACCCGGAGAAGATTCAAGCTATCTGAGACATACAAGTACCCAGAATTATAAAGCAAGTACAAAGCTTGAATGGGAAAGTAGCCGCGTTAGGTCGATTCATATCCAGGGCCACAGATAAGTGTATTCCATTCTTCGATGTAATAAAGAAGGGAAAGAGAAATTTTGAATGGCCGCCCGATTGCGAAGACGCATTCCGAGCTCTGGTAAGGCATTTGGAAAGTCCCCAGGTGTTGTCGAAGCCTGTAGACCATGAAGTATTGTATGTATACTAGGCTGTATCCCAACACGCTATCAGTACAGCTTTGGTTCGTGAGGAGGATCGAGTTCAAAAGCCTGTGTACTATGTCAGTAAACGTCTAACGGGGGCAGGAAGAAATTATCCCAAAATTGAGAAATTGGCCTACTGCTTGGTGATTGCATCACGCAAGCTACGTCCATACTTCCAGGCACACTCGATCAATGTTTATACCGATCAACCCTTGCGACAGGTACTCCAACGACCAGAAACCTCTCGAAGGATGTTAAAATGGAATATCGAGTTGAGTCAGTTCGATATTACCTACCTGCTGCGAAGAGCCATACAAGGGCAAGCGCTAGCAGACTTCATTGCTGAATTCACCATGTCAAACGAATCAAACGATTATGATGTCATTCCGCCGATTCGATGGAAACTGTACACTGATGGAGCATCCAACAACCGTTGTTCCGGGGCTGGTATAATTCTTGTGACTCCCGAAAACCGATCGATTTGTTACGCTTTGAAACTCAATTTCCTAGCCACAAACAACGAAGCTGAGTATGAAGCGTTGATTGCTGGATTGAAACTTATCAGGGAACTCGGAATAAAATCGATTGAAATCTTTAGCGACTCACAATTGGTAGTGTACCAAGTTCGTAGAGACTATCAAGCAAAGGGGCAGAGACTCGTCCCATACCTTGCATGAGTTCAAGAACTGTTGGCGGACCTTCAATACTATGATATTTCCCATGTCCTGTGCGAGCAAAACAAGGAGGCCGATTCATTGGCAAAGTTCGCAAGTACAGGCGATGTACAGCAAATGGGCTTGGTTCCCGTCCAAGTTTTGCAATTTCCAAGTATAGACGAAATGGAGATAGATTTTGTTCTAGAAACAAAAATTGAAAAGGAGTCGTGGATAACCCCATTCAAACAATACATACTACACAGAACCTTGCCCGATAGAAAGAACGAGAGACAACAAGTCCTTCGTAAAGCTTCAAGATACATAATGCAAGATGGAATAATGTATTGGAGGGGGTTCTCGGTCCCCCTACTCCGGTGCATCGCCCATGATGAGATAAAACGAGTTTTGATGGAAGTGCACGAAGGAGAATGTAGTGACCATACTAGGGGGCAAACACTCGCAAAAAAGATCCTCCGCTATGGATATTATTGGCCAACTGTAAATCGGGACGTTGTAAACTATGCGAGAAAGTGCGACAAATGTCAAAAGTTTGCGAAAATCCCAAGAGCTCCGCAACCAGAACTCACGCAAATGGTTAGTCCTTGGCCATTTGCAATTTGGAGGATCGATATAATCGGTTCCTTACCTATTTCTAAAGGTGGTGCAAAATATGCAATTGTTGTAGTTGATTATTTTACCAAATGGGCGAAAGCCGAGCCTTTAGCCACAATCTACACCAAAAGGGTCATCAATTTCGTCGTACGAAACATTATATGCCGTTTTGGTCTCCCACGAACTATCATTACGGACAATGGAACTCAATTTGAAAGTAGGGAGTTCAAAGATTTTTGCCAAAAATATCACATTGAGAAAAGATTTTCAACGGTCGCTCACCCTAAAACAAATGGACAAGTGGAAGCCGTAAATAAAATAATCAAGTAAATATTAAAGAAACGTTTGGAAAAGGCTAGAGGCAAGTGGGTGGATGAGCTTCCGACAGCGCTCTGGGCTTACAGAACCACCCACAAGTCCGCGACTGGCCATACTCCATTCACCTTGGCATACGGCGCTGAAGCTGTGATACCTATCGAACTTGAAGTTCCTTCTCATCGGGTAAACTATTATGATCCCAAGACGAATCAGAATCTCTTATTGGAATCACTTGACTTTGTTGATGAAAAACGTGAAGAAGCTGATTTGAGAGCGGCTGCACATAGGAACATAATTGCTCGATATTATAATGAAAAAGTCCGACCAAGAAGTTTCGATGTGGGAGATCTTGTTTTGAAGCGAGTCTTTCCGGCCCCATCACGTATGAATCCCACGTGGGAAGGTCCATTTGTCATCGAACAGAAGCTTGGAGAAGGAACTTTCAAGCTAGCGAACGTAGATGGCGCGACACTCCCCCGAGCATGGAATGACAAACACATGCGCCGTTATTACACTTAGCACAATTATTTCGCATTTTAGTTGTAATTATTTCCAGTTTACGTTCCTTTCGTTGTTTTTAGTTGTCAGAATGTAATAAGACAATTTAGTCTGTTTTTATTTGTTATGATCAATAAAGGCTTGAAGCCGTCTTTTCCATGAACTATTTCTGTTACCATATAGTGCACTTCAGTGACGAAGTTTAAACTGCGTTATTCTGTCTGGCGTATGAAAGCGCATTCAAAAATGAAAAATCTCTAAGTCCCTAGAGTGCGGACTAGAGTACTCTGAGTCCCCAGAGTGTGGACTAGAGTATAAATGACTGAAAAATCTCTAAGTCCCCAGAGTGCAGACTAGAGTATAAACGACTGAAAAATCTCTAAGTCCCCAGAGTGCGGACTAGAGTACTTTGAGTCCCCAGAGTGCGGACTAGAGTATAAACGACTGTTAAATCTCTAAGTCCCCAGAGTGCGGACTAGAGTACTCTGAGTCCCCAGAGTGCGGACTAGAGTATAAACGACTAAAAAATCTCTAAGTCCCTAGAGTGCGGACTAGAGTACTCTAAGTCCCCAGAGTGCGGACTAGAGTATAAACGAATGATAAATCTCTAAGTCCCCAGAGTGAGGACTAGAGTACTCTGAGTCCCTAGAGTGCGGACTAGAGTATAAACGACTGAAAAATCTCTAAGTCCCCAGAGTGCGGACTAGAGTACTCTGAGTCCCCAGAGTGCGGACTAGAGTATAAACGACTGATAAATCTCTAAGTCCCCAGAGTGCGGACTAGAGTACTCTGAGTCCCCAGAGTGCAGACTAGAGTATAAACGACTGAAAAATCTCTAAGTCCCCAGAGTGCGGACTAGAGTACTCTGAGTCCCCAGAATGCGGACTAGAGTATAAACGACTGAAAAATCTCTAAGTCCCCAGAGTGCGGACTAGAGTACTCTGAGTCCCCAGAATGCGGACTAGAGTATAAACGACTCAAAAATCTCTAAGTTCCCAGAGTGCATACTAGAGTACTCCGAGTCCCTAGAGTGCGGACTAGAGTGTAAACAACTTCGAAATCTCCAAAGTCCCCTGAGCGCGGACAAAAATGTTCCGAGTTTCCAGAATACGGATCAGAGATAAGCGATTCAAAAAATCTCCGAGTCATATGGAAGTGAACTAGGGCTTACATAACTCACAAGGTTTCAAATTTCGACTACAAGTTATATAGTGAGCTGAACAAAAGAAGTCATTTGAAAGACAAAGAACGAAATTTTATTCATTAATTCAAAATGAAGTCCTACTACAACTTCTCCCAAACTCGGGGCAAAAAGTCTATCTACAACGGCTATGAAAATAAAAAAATAATTACATAATCCAGGCTGATTCTCGTTGAACGAGCATGATATTTACTTCTTTGACTTCTTCTCCTTCTTCGATTTCTCAGACGACTCCTACCCCATGCATTTTCTCTTAGACGTTTTGCTCACCTGAGAAGGGGTGTCAGAGGAAGGAGGAACTTCTAACGGCCTGGTCCCACCTGGAAGAATAATCTTCAAAGGCCTGTTCAGTGGGTCGTCGAGTTCTACCACTTGAGGCTCGACCTTAATTTCGGCCTTCTTTCTCCCCTCTTCGGCGACCTGTTCCTTCATGCTCAGCTTTGCAGTGTGTTTGGAGGCGCCAGTAATTTCAACTTCGTAATGTTCTTCGGCGGGCGACGGATTGTCGGATTTGTCTTCGTTAAGGGCCTCAATCACTTGAGTGTCAAGTCCGGGAGTCTCTTCCGCTTGCATCGTTTCTCCCATCTTCTCCTCCTTCTCCGTGGTGGCATCGCTCCTTGGAGTAGGTACGGGATTAGGATGACCTACGCAGAATCGTAAGAAACAAATGTTAGAATACATTTATCACTCGCTGAAAGCGAGAACCCTTTGAACTCTGGAGGAAAAGTTATGTACCGGTATCTGGTTGACTCTCAACTGTTCGGGGAGTTTCGCCTTCTGGAATGGGAGATAGAATAGAAATCCCGAGACCAGGATCTTCTGGGTCGTAACCAACGTGTTTCTCGAAAGGGTCAAGTGGTAGGCGATCAGTCGGTTGAGTAGAGGGAGAAATTATAGGCTCGGCTCCAGATGGGCCGACAATGTCATTTTTTCTTTCGGTGAGGAGGAGTCTCTGCTGTAGAGAGCCTTCGCTGCAGACAAGTCCGAAGGCTCATTCCCCTGGAGGAATTCTGTTACTAAAGCTTCCTCATCGACTTCTTCCATTCCCAACTCAACCTTTTTGATCTTGATTAAAGTTTCCCATGCTTTAGCCAAAGATTCGAGATAACCCTCGCCAAGAAATGTTAAGTCACGATGCATGAGGACTCGAGCGTTGTACTCGACTATAAGCGGATCAAATAAGCATTTGATCTCCTCCCTACCCGCTTTGGTGGCCGCCTCGAGGCGAGAATCCATCTCCGTAAATGCTATCCTTTTGCCCTCTTCGCGGGCTTCATCCTTCAGCGTCTCAGCCTTGGAGAGTTCTTCGTCGAGCTTTGTCTTCAGGAGTCGTGTAGTGACAATCTCGTTGTAGTAACGTTGCGACTCCTCTTGAGTAGCAACCTTTTCTTTTTTCTCTTTGAGAAATAGCTCTTCCAGCTCTTTGACTCATTGAGCGAGCACGTCTCTATCCTTTTGAACAGAATCTTTCTCTAAAGCTAAGGCCCCACAACGTTGAACTGCTTCGTCAATTTCTTTCTTATGTGTCGTCTCCAGACGACTAATGGCCTCCGCTGTGTCTTTAGCATTCTTTTAGGCAGCTTCAAGTTGAGACTTGTATGAAGAGAGCTCTTCATCCTGAGCTTTAATGATGTCTTTGTCATGAATATCCGCAAGCTTCAGACGGTCGATTTCATGTTGACGCTCAATAGAGACTTCCTAGACTTTTTCAACCAAATGGACGAATGCATCATGTTGAACGTAGACGTCGTTGTTACATGCAATGGCGCTTTGCTTGACGTGTCCCGGAATGGGATGGATCGCCAGAAGGAACTTCAGACCATCAAAGCATATTTTGGGGAACGTAGCCTTGAGCTCGTCTAGCTTTTCCGATACCGACGGATCTTGTGCAGAAGTAGAAGGAGTTGGTTTCGAAACTACAGTTTTCTTGTGAGGCCTTGTGCTGGAAGAGCCTGAGTGTTGATCGCGGGGAGTATTGGACTGGGACTCTTTATGGCTAGATTTCTCCCTGCCTTGTTCCGGGTGAGAAGGAGAATCGTAATGAGATGAAGGCTGATGGTAAGTTTTCCTTCGGGATGACGAATCCCGGGAGCGGTAATTTCTGTTGCTGTCATCATCTCTATCCCGACGTTTGCCGGAGCCCGAATCTCATCCAGAATAATGGAAAATAGAGGAACCGCGGAGGCGGTCAAATCCGTGAGAACGCCCCATATCACCTGCGCAGAAATTAAATAAACACAGGTTAGCCAGAATCACAGGATGACTGAAGATTGAGTGCAAGGTGAAGTGTAAGTGTTATCGTGTGTGTCCTAGTGTTTCCCCCCAACGAACCAATTTTTTTAGCTTTACTAATTGGAGTTTTCTCTCCTTGATTTTGGACTTGAGAGCCATCATCGCATTTCGCGGGCGAGCGAAGCTTCAAGGCTTTCGGATCATCGAAGCCATAATTAAGCAAATCGTCGGGAATAGTGAGGTCCGACAAGCCTTTCAATGAACTCTCTAAGTGTTGAGGAGAGGGCTCTCTCTCTACTGGAGTGATTGTGACCTTAGAGGTTCCGCCCGCTGTCTTTTTCCTCAATTTGTAAGTCAATTTCTTTTTTCCCTTTGAAGGAGGAGGCGTTACTTCAATGTCGTGTACCTCAACCACCAGTTCCAGAGTGGGATTGACATTTTCACCCGATTCTTCAGGCACCTTAGTTTCTCTAATCTCGCCCTCCTCAGGTGTGTCAGAGGCACCATGTGACGAAGGCCCAACTTGCCTTTTGCCTTTGTCCAAAGCAAGTCCATAGTGGCGCCATGAGGAAGAATTATTCGGCGGCCTTCCGCCAGCAGCCCAAACTTCGAGAGCGATTCGTTTGAAATAATGGACCTAATGTCCCGGTCTTCCGCAGGGGCAGCTCGGATAGCTTCAACGGGCTCAGAATACCCAGAGCCTTCGGGACGTGGGCCGATACCTGTAAAAGTAGAAAAAGAGATAGAAAAGGTGCAATTTCCACCAAATGCAAGTATTGATCCAGAAAAGAAACTTACTCCCTTCCACCCATCTCCTTGCAAATCCAGGGGGACAGCGCACGTAAAACCACTCTTGCTTATACTGGGCGAATTTGCTCCACGCCCCTGTTAGGATTTGGCACTTGCTATGTGGCTTGAGGAATACAAAGGATGGGCCGTCGGACTGTCTCTTGAAACGGTAAATGTAGCGGATATCGCCAGGAGTCGGGAGCCTGAATAAAATACTCATGAAGAGAATGCACGTGCCATATAAAAACGCGTGACTGTTGGGATGTAACTGCGCTGGGGCGATCTCCATATATTGCAGCAGATCGCGGAGGAAAGAGTTGAATGGTGGCACACTACCAACCCAGCACATAAATTTGTTGCAGGCCGTATATCCGACTAGGGGCAAGTGAGGACGATCTTGTCCCGACGGAACCAACACATTGTCAAAAGGAATCCCATGTATTGAGCATATGCGATGAAGAGCACTTTCATTAATTCTCAAAGCTTGAGAATTGGCCGGAATGTCTAGGAAGGTCGCTGCATCCAAGGCGTCGGGATCTAAGTCAACGGAAGCAATCGTGGGGCTCGGAATATCTTGTACAGGAGTAGTCGATGGATTTGAAGTTCCAACTTCTTCCTGTCGTGAAGTTTGCTCAGGTCTATCTGAGACTGTGGTAGAGCTGGATTTTCTAGACATCTGTGATGAATGTTGGATCTGATGAAACACCTGTTTGAACTATACTTGAAAAACGATCGACATTAGACATAACAACAAAAATACTCCCCCGTGTGGTGTGTGAACTAGTGCAACCATTCAAGTATAAGTGCCAAAGAATTACAAGTCGTAAAGTTGGTGAAATAAAGTTAAGCTTTGAACTTTCGTCTTTGAAGACCGTCATCGCTGACCGTCTCCGAGAGCTTGTCGTATGATGGTTTCTATTTTGAACTCGACATCGTCACTGTACGTGAAAGTTTATTATTTGTTTTAGTCAAGTTAAGTTCAGGTTTATAGTTGTTGAAACATAGAGATTATTAGTCCGGATTAGTTCGATATGCTTGTTCACTTAAGTCCTTGTCCTTGTTCACTGTCATATGTTCAGGCATAGGAAATAAGTTAAGTCAACATGCATTATGTTCGAGTTGAAATGGTTCCGATTGTTGTGGCCTACTACCTGACTTAACGCCTAACGACACTGTAGAGACTCAACTATTTATTGCCTACGTCACTCTCCTACCTTCCCTCTCCACCATTCGGCATGCGACAAGTCATACTGAACCGCAGTCATGCCAAGCCGCATCTCTCGGCGCTTTGCCCTCAACTCCTACTTCTCTCCTGCACTCCCTAGTACCTCGTTTGGCATAAGGGAGTTATGCCGAGCCGTGGTCATACCGAGCCACATCGCTCGACACTCCAGACCCAACTTCAACTTCACTCCTACACTCCCTCTCCATCGTTCGACATGTGGAAGTCATGCCGAGCCACAGCCATACTTCTTCATCCAACTCATTTCTTCAAATAAACTAAATATCACCACTTTAACTCGCATGCCACCCTCGACCAACAGTCCCTACCATCACCGATTCTTACTAAGCCGACACCCTCTTCCTTCCTCCCCTCCATCTAATCCTAAGGCTCGTTTAAACCCCATATTCATCTTCCTAATCTATACGACTTCCATTATTTTTGAGTTAAACAAAAGTCGCAAATTCAAATTTTGTACGAAGCCCCTAATTGGAGAAGGTCGAACAAGTAAGGGGTTCATATCGAGGAGAAGGGTCGAAGTCTAGTGAAGTACTCGATTTAGAAGTGGAATCCACTCAGGCTTGCTGTTGAGGGATGTCGAGAGGTAACGTATGGGACTTGGGGATTTAAAGAAAGGTTGAGATGTTAGCAAGAGTTTAGGGAAAGGTGAGTTCATAAGGGTGTTAGAGCGGAGGTAAAAGGTAAAAGGGAGGAAGAGGAGAAGTATTGACTTTTATAGTAGGAAGGAAAGAAGATGAAGAGACAGTGACTGGTAGAACTGGTCAAGGCACCTCGGTCGTTCGACATCAATATGTCGTTCGGCATTAATATTTCGTTCGGCATCAAAGCCTCGTTCGGCATTAATATCTCGTTCGGCATCAATATCTCGTTCGACATCCATGTCTCATTCGGCATCCATGCCTCCCTCTACATCCAGGAGTTCGTAAGGGTCCACTATCGAGGAGATAGAACAAGGGCTTAAAGAGAAACGCGGAGTGCTCATGGTTCAAAGTGCATCATGTTCATCCACATGATACACTTTGGGGGGCAGGTGTTACCCGGTTGTTTGTCCATGTGACAAGAGGCTCGGCATAGAAGGGTTGTTCGGTATAGAGCCTCGTTCGACATTGAGGGGTCGCTCGGCATGAAGCCTCGCTTGGCATAGAAAGGTCGCTCGGCATCTTGCCTCGTTCAGCATTGAGGGGTCGTTTGGCATCTTGCCTCGTTCGACATTGAGGGGTCGATCGGCATCTTGCCTCGTTCGGCATAGAAGGGTCGCTCGGCATGAAGCCTCGCTCGGCATGAAGCCTCGCTCGGCATGGAAAGGTCGCTCGGCATGAAGCCTCGCTCGGCATGGAAGGGTCGCTCGGCATGAAGCCTCGCTCGACATGGAAGGGTTGTTCGACATACGAGTGCAGTTCAACACACATCCCTCGCTCGGCATACGAATGCCGTTCGGCTTGGATGTGTGGCTCGGCATACGAGTGCCATTCAACACTGAGGCCTCGCTCAGCATTCTCTGGTTCGACCAACCTTGCTCGGCAATTGCCGTTTGGCATCTATGGCTCGGTGTGCAGAAGTTACTTACCACGGGCCGAGGTACCATTTTCCTAGGCCCATGAGGGAAGTCGAACCCATCTTCGTCTATAAATAGGAGGGCAGGGGCACGGTGAAAGGGACCTTTTTTTGAGAATACTGGGGAGACTCTGCCGCTTTCAAGACTCATTCTTTTTAGTTAAAACTTGTATTCAAGTCATTAGTGTACGGATTGTATCTGTATTCAACTACTTGTGAAAGCAATAAAGATTAAAACTCAAAGTGGACGTAGGTAGTTACACCGAACCACTATAAATTTGGTGTTCTTATTTTCTGCAGTTAATTTAGCTTACATCCCTCTGTTTTAGTTTATCTTCTTCATTAATCTCTCTACACAAAACTCTCTTTGGGTGTTAGTGACCAATTTTGGTGCTAATAGTTATTGTAAGGTAAAAGCCCGTCCGTGTTTACATGCAGAGTGGTCTTACGAGATACCTTTGATTTTAGTGTTTTATATGTAAGAATTAAGTTGTTTGAGTTTACTCACACCAGGCCCATGCCTGACCTGGAGTTTTCTTTTCTTTTCCTAAAACTCTTGGGTACTCAAATTTTTATGAGTAGCCAAGTGATCCAGGTTTCTTACGGAAGCATTTTGAAGGAGCTGGAGCAGGTGGCTTCATCGTAGCTTATTATATTTATTTCCGCTGTGTTTATGTACGGCCTATGTATTTTGTGATGGGCAGGCAGTATAACTGTCTAATTGAAATTGTATTGTAATGACTCTGATGTATTATTATTAAGGGAATGCCTATGTAATATCCTATGTTATCTATTTATATGTTATTCTGATTCGTGGTGAGATTTTGTGATTGCTTAGTTTCTTCTTATCTTTCTTTTTCTTCTATCCTTAATGGCTCGTTTTTCGGTTCAAGAAAGGCGGTCGTTACATTTTGGTATCGGAGCCTAGGTTGAGCGAATACTTAGGCTTTGGTTTAGGGTTAACTTCGAGTGTGCATATTTGTAATTTTTATTCGTGTGTATATATATATATATATCCCCGATCGATAGATCAGCTAGATAGGTTTGGTTAGTACACTTCTGTCGAGATTTATCTTGTCCAAGTATTCTAAGAATTATCTTACTATGCCAAGTAGTAAGACACGAGTAATATAGGTAGACGAGGCAGGGGAGCAGGTAGTGCCACCACTACAAATGGTCGAACCCCAAATCCTGGAGGAGTTTGGATTGCCGAAGAGGCAGCGCCAGAGTAGCCAAGAGTGAACTTCGCAACCTTATGATAGGATTACACCAATATAGGAGGGAAACCATTAAAAGGAATAGAGTCCATCATGGAAGTGCAAGCTTGGTTGCAATCTTGCGAGAAGATTTTTAAAGGTCTTGGTTTATCAGATGAGAAGAAAAGGTTTTCAGCGGCATGGAAACTGCAAGAGGGAGCAGCAGCTTGGTGGGACCCCCTTACTGCTAATATTCCAAAAGTCGAGTTTTCGTGGGCTCGATTTAAAGAAGTTTTTGAGGATCAATTCTTACCGGCAGCTGGAAGGACCCGAATGTACCACAACTTTATGGACTTGAAGCAAGGGGATCTAATTGTGGTAGAATATGAGACGAAGTTTAATGAGCTGTCTTGTTTTGGACCGGAATTGATCAACACCCTATTGAAGAAGAATGAGATGTTTGTCTTGGGTATGAGGGAGGTGTACCATGAGAGGATGACTGCTCATGTTAAAGGTAGTTTTGTTGATTTAGTTGATATGGCTCTGAGGTACGAGCCTTGGAAAAGAAGAAGCCTTCTCTAGTAGCACCTAGTGGAAATACCGGTGGGAATGGTTCTAACAAGAGGAAGTTCAATCCAAACCGGAAGAATCAAGGAAAAGGGAAACATGGAGAAGGTCAAGGAAGCAAGTTCAGGAATATTAGTTGTTATGTTTACAAGCAGAGATGCCATATTTCAAGGTCATGTCCGAACCGTGAAGCTCAGAAGTAGCAAAGTGGACTCATCTCTCCAATAGTCCTAAAGTCGCTTTGTTTCAATTGTCATCAGCCGGGCTATATGATTAAGGACTGCCCACCCATGAAGAAGGTGCAGTAGCCCAAGGTGTACGCCATTAAGAATGAACCATCTACTTCAACAGATGTTAAGGGAAAAGGCATCCTTGAAGGTACCTACCGATTAATGGTATTTTGGTTCGAGCATTATTTGATACCGGTACCTCTCATAGTTTTATCTCTCGTGAATCAGTAGGCAAATTTCATCTTATTCCTAGTATTGTAAAAAACCTTATGTGTGTGTCTAATCCTAGAGGTGACGCAACCCATTTGAATATGATTTGTGAGAATGTGCCAATTTCCTATCTTTCTCATCACTTTTCTTGCGACCCATATGTCATGGACTTTGAAGGATTTGACATTATTTTGGGTATGGATTGGTTATCGAAACATGGAGCCATTTTAGATTGTGCTGAAAGGACTGTATCATTAGAAACTAAGTTGGGAGAATTTCTAAAGTAGCATGTAAGGAACCCGGTATTAATATGTGTAGTTTCTTGTATGCCTTGGAACCATCCCAGGATGAGTTTTGTAGAAGTTGTTAAGAATTTTCCTAATGTGTTTGAAGAAGTCAACAGTTTAACTACGCACCGAGAGATAGAGTTCCGAATTGATTTAGTCCCTGGTGCAAGACCCATGGTTCAACCTAAGAGAAGGATGGCCCTGAAAGAGCGGAATTGTTATCCCGCCTTTTGGCGAGGCCGTGACACCAAGAACTTGACTAGAAACCAAGGACAGTTCGTCCCGAAGATCGGTTATAATTAGATTTACTATGGATACTGACGAATTTTATCCGAGACCGGATCGGGCTACAATTGATATGACACGACAGGCAAAGCTATGGAAGCCAGCGCTCCAAATTTCAAGTTAATCCGAGTTCATATGCTCAAGATATGATCGATGCAAGCCAGGGAAGTGAACTTGTTCGTATCCAGCAATCAACTTCTCTCGCATCAGCCTTGTTCAAATCCATCGAATGGTGGCTTCCTTCGTATCCATAGGAGTTGGCCCATTTCATATCCATAGTCTTGCATCCATCCCACTTCGCATCCATCGAGGTCCATCTTCTTCGTATCCCTCAGCAAGCAGGCTCACTTCGAATCAATCGGCCACTGTCTATTTAGTATCCATCGGTAGTGATACGGAAGTTCGTTTCACATCGATCTAGTTTTCAAGCACACTTCGTACCGATCGGCCACGGGTCGATATGAGGTCATTATCTTACATCGATACGAAATAGACTACGTTGTGATCGATATGAAGGGATCATTCACCTATCGATGCGAAGTGGCTGTTAAGCGATCGATACGAAATGAACGCTTCCTATCGATACGAACTAAACACAAAACATCGATACGAAATGTGGCATAGTTGATCGATACGAATAGGACCAAGATAGGTCGATATGAACGAGGCGTAAACATTGGAAAGACTCGGTCAATTCGGCATCGAAAGTGGATCGATCCAAGAATTTAGCACCACGTCAACATGCAGGCACGGGCTCAGATCGATACGAACAGAGCGATGCGACGCAGATCGATGCGGATTCAGCAGTCTTTAATAAATTCAAATTTGCATCGATCATAACTCAAAATCTATAAGTCTAAATGCCACCAAATTTTCACAAGAGCTTGCGTACATCCTCAAGAATGTTCATGATCGATTTCGACTCAATTGGACGAAGTTTTGATCGATACAAAATTCATTTGTATCGATCATGGACCGAGTGCAAATGTCATAGGATCGATTGCATGGTCCCACCCACGTGCAAGAAGAGGTCTTCGGAGATTTGAGCGAGATATTTGCAGCCTACGCCTATAAATAGCAGCCCAGAACCTACAGAAAAAGGACCTTTTCGCTCTTTGACGTCCAGACTCTGCCGAAACCATTGTTGCACTTTTAAATCACTGTCGTACTCGAAATTTACTGTTGTAATCCGCTGTAACCAGCAAGAAAAAGTTAATAAAAGTAAATCATTTCATTGTGGACGTAGGCAACACGCCGAACCACTCTAAATCTCCGTGTTCATTTGTTGTTTTTTCTGATTATTGTCTGGAGTGTTTGTTAGATAATCCTTTTTTTACATTTATTTTCTTCATTTTATCTCTTCAAACACTTCCGAAGAGTGTTGTGCCCAATTTTGGTACAAACAGGAATGAATTAGAAAACCAAACCAATGGCCTGTTAAGGAGAGGATTGATTAGACCCAGTCATTCTAGTTGGGGGTCTACTATGGTGTTTGCGGCAAAGTTTGATGGATCTTTAAGGTTGTGCGTAGACTATAGGGAGTTGAATAAGTTGACCATTAGGAACTAGTATTCCTTACCCTACATCGATGATCTTTTTGATCAACTTCATAGAGCTTTGGTATTTTCTCAAATGGATCTAGTACTAGATTTCATCAGCTGAGGGTTGCTGAAGATAGTATACCCTTAACTGCTTTTAGAGGCCCCGATTGTTTCTTTGAGTGGTTGGTTATGCCTTTCGGGCTAACCAATGCACTAGCGTATTTTATAGATCTCATGAACCGTGTTTTCCGAGATGTTCTTAATAAGTTTGTGTTAGTTTTCATCGATGACATACTTATCTACTCCAAATCCGAGGAGGAGCATAAATATCATTTGGAAGTGTGTTGGAACACCGAGGAGACATGTCCTGAAGGCGAAATTTTCTAAATGCCTTTTTTGGAAATCATAAGTAAGATTCTTTGGATATACTGTGACAGGAGATGGTATTTCAGTGGATCCAATGAAAGTGGAAGCTGTTCAGGAATAGAAGCAACCGTGGACCCCTACCGAGGTTCGTAGTTTCTTAGGATTGGCTGGGTACTATAGAAGGTTTATTTAGGACTACTCTAAGATTTCCTCCCATTTGACTAAGCTGACTAAGAAGGGGATAAGTTTATATGGATTTGAAAGTGTGAAGAGGCATTTCAGGAATTGAAGAAGAGATTGACCAGTGCACCAGTTTTAGCTATCCTGGATGGGAATAATTGGTTCACGGTTTACACAGATGCATGTGGAGTGGGACTTGGTGCTGTTCTAATGCAGCATGGTAGGGTGATTGTGTATGCAAGTAGGAAGTTGAAGCCACATGAGAAGAATTATGCTATGCATGACCTGGAGTTACTGGCTGTTGTCTTTGCATTGAAGATGTAGAGACACTTCTTGCTGGGTAAGGATCCTTCTATCCCTCTTAGTTTCTTTCTAATCTTTAGAGATTTTAGGAGTAAGATTTCTTTCTTTAATTAGGTGAAAAATTCGAGCTCTTCGCGGATCATAAATCCCTAAAGTATCTTTTTACTCGAAAGAATTTGAACCTGAGGCAACAAAGATGGTTAGAGTTTCTGACGGCGTATGACTTGGATATTCTCTATACATCAGGAAAGGCTAATGTGGTGGTAGACGCCTTGAGCAGGAATGTTGTTTGACTGTTTTGGAGGTTACCCCGACACTACAGGAAAGGATTATGAGGAATCGGGGAAAGGATGAGATACTGGAAGGATTAATAGAAGGAATCAAAGGAGGTAGGTGTTTGGATTTTGAGATGGATGGTCGAGGTTCTTTAAGTATGAACGGACGATTGTGTGTCCCAAATGTGGATGGGCTGGGCAAGAGGTTTTGTCAGAATTCCACAAGTCTAAGTTAAGTATTCATCAAGGAGTCCATAAGATGTATAAAGACATGAAAAGAGTATTTTGGTGGCCGGGAATAAAGAAGGACATTTCCGTCTTTGTTAGCAAGTGTTCGTGTTGTCAACAAATCAAAGGTGACCATTGGAAAACAGCCGGATTATTGCAACTTTTGGAGATTCCCAATTGGAAATGGAAAATGATATCAATGGATTTTATCGATGGTTTTCCCAAAACTGGAAAATGAAATGAAGGAGTATGGGTTAGCATAGATCGGCTAACGAAGAGCGCACATTTTATTCTGGTGAAACCAACAAGGACCGCTGCTTCCTTAGCTGAAATCTTTATGAGGGAGGTAGTCAGGTTACATGGAGTTCTTGTGAGTATTGTAAGTGATTGAGACCCCATATTTACTAGTCATTTTTGGGAAGCATTGCAAACAACTCTTGGAACAAGGTTAAGCTTAAGCACATCATATCACCCCCAAACCGACGGACAGATGGAGCGAGTGAATCAGATTCTAGAGGATCTCTTAAGGGCATGTATTTTTTTTCAATTTTGGTGGATCATGGGAGGATCATTTGCATTTGGTTGAGTTCTCTTACAACAATAGTTTCCAAGCAAGCATCGGTATGGAGCCTTATGAAGCCCTATATGGAAGACCGTGCAAGTCGCCAGCATTTTAGGTTGAGATGGGAGATAGATTAATTCTTGGACCGGACATGATTCGAGAGGCAACATAGAAAGTTGCAGTGATTAGGAAAAGAATGAAAGATGCCCAAGATCGCCAAAAGAGTTATGCTGATAGGAGGTGAAGGGATTTGGAATTTGTGGTTGGAGACTTGGTGTTTGTAAAGATTTCACCAATAAGAGGAGCTGTTAGATTTAGGAAAGATGGGAAGTTATCTCCAAGGTATGTTGGACTTTTTCGTATTCTTGTAAGGATTGGATTGCTTGCTTATAGGGTCGAGTTGCCAGAGAGATTGCCGTCAGTTGATAATGTATTCCACGTATCTCATTTGAGGAAATATGTTCATGACTCCTTTTTTTTATTGCGGAGCTATCAGTTCAAGGGGAATTGGGATAGAACCGAACCTGACAGTTGTTAGACATCCAGTTTATGTTGTGGATTAGGATGAAAAGAGGTTGCGTAACAAGATGGTGCGACTAGTTAAAGTTCAGTGGAGCGAGGATCCTAGAGACTGCACTTGGGAGACGGTGGATAGTATGAGAGAAGCCTATCCCGGGTTGATGTTAGGATAGCCAGTCGTAGGTGTATGTATAGTGTATGTTGTTTGCTATGGATGCTTAGTGTATGTATTTGTATGTATTTTATGATATGAATATATGGCTTTTTGCGTAGTTTGGATTATCTCCTTGTTTATGAATTTCGGGACGAAATTCTTTTAAGGGGGGAGAGTGTAACGACCCGGAAATAATCGCTATATAAACGAATATTCAATTATATTTTAAATAATTAAAAGATGGATTTTTATTAACAAATAAAACTATTTTAAATAATAATTAATGATAATAAAATCGTTTTCAAAATTTGTTTACCAAAATATATAGTTCATAGAAAAATAGAAAATGTGATCGGAAGTTATTTTACGAAATATCGATTTTCATTGGTTAAAAATTGTTTTAAAGGTCATAACACTATGTTAAACATACATGCACATAATATAAACGATTTTAACATGATAAATAAATGTGTACATGTGCATGAATATGCCCTCTTTTAAGTGTATATATATAAGGATAAAAGAAAATATTTTATAAAGGAATATATATATATATATATATATAAACACATATAAAAAAACACACATTTTTCAACACAAGGACTCATGACATGTATTGAATAGTAGAAAGTACAGGGGGATGGTGTTGTGCAAGGTTTTGAAGGGGGAGGAGGTATGGCCATGCATGCATATGTGTATAATTAAATATAAGCACTTATGTGTACTTTGATAATTTCCTAAACCTATAAATACCCCCTTACTTTCATTATTTTATTTTACAATCTCTTCCTCCACTTTAAATTCCTAGGAGCTTGAGAAGATTAGCCATGGCTTCCTCTTCATAATTCTAAAGTGAGAAAATCCACAAAATTTTCCATAAATACCTTTTTAATCCACAAAATCACTTCTACAAACCATTCAACATCTCCTCTTCCAAAATACAACACTCCATTACCCAAAACCATAAGGGCCAAGCCCAAACCTTCCAAGGCCGAACCCATTAGCCCAAGGCCGAGCCTAATTCAAGTGTTCGGGGGTCCAAAAGTTTCAAATTTGCAATATTCTTAAGCATTTTCGAGTTCTGACAAAAGTTGCTTTGATTTAGAAAAACATTCGGTGAGTAAAACTTTGGTGTTTGGAAAAGAAATTAAATTGATTTTTATGGACTATATTTTGTGAAAATATGGTGATTGTCATGTTGAATTATCATGCCGTATTGATGGTTTATGATGATGTGTTTATGTTTGAACTTGGATTTTGTGATTGGTTGATATGTGGATATGTATATGGATATGGATATGTGATATTAGGTATGATATTATGGTAGTATATTTATGAAACAAAACCATGTGTTTATGATGTAAATGCTGTGAAGTTTGCACCTTGAAATGTCGTAAAGGACTTGAGATCCGATTTGAAAACGAACGTTTTTTTTTGCTTTGGATTTTTTAAATGCTTTCCAAGTTTTTACCATTGTTTTAAGTTTTCAAAACTTTCCCATTTGTGTTTCCAAAGATGTAGTAGCTAGAGTTAATGTGAAGATTTCACCTAGAAATCAATTCTAGTGAACTGTGTTTATAGCGATAGTCGCTACGGATGTAGTTCGGAAAATTTCACGATTTCAAGTTTTAAGTGTTTTCTTTTGGATTGTTTTTGAAAACTCATTTTGAATTAATTAAGTCAGTCAAAAGTTTAGGTTTTAATTATTTAATAATTTATTTATTTAATTTAAATTAATTTGGGTAATTATTAATTAATTAAGTAATTAGGTTAAATAATTAGAGTTTAAGAAATTATTAACTAAGTTAATTATTTTTAATTAAGTAAGTTTCAAATAATGATAAATTAAGGTAAAATAAAATTTATTTTTATTTAATCAAGTTATTTATTTTAATCAATTATTTAATTAGAGTTAATTATTTAATTAATTATTATTTAATTAAAGGTTAATTATCCACTTAATTAGGGTTTAATTTCTTGAATAAATGTTAATTAATTAAAGTTCATTTATAAAAAACTTAGGATTTTAGTGATTTAATTTGATTTAATTTAGATTAATTAAAGTTTTAATTAAGTTTTAAACTTATGATTTAATTAAGGATTATTTATTTTAAAGTTTTCCTTTAAATTCTATCGGTTATTTATCTTAAACCAATTTTCTTGTTTAAGTAAATTGTTTTAGAACCAAGAATCTCTTATCCATGCTATTAAGTAGCCAAATGAATCAAAGTAGTTGTAATAAAACATTGACACGTTTTATTGAAAGTAAGTCGACTTATACTTCTTACAATTACCGCACTTCGGAAAATGTGATGAATACAAGAGGGTTAATTTCGATAAGCGGGTCATGATAATCTAAGCATATGGAACGTATGTTCATATGTAAATCTTTACACCTTGATAGTGGAATAGTCCACTATAAACAACTTGACCCTTTAAAATAATCGAATGTTGGTTTGGAGAGACCGAGATCGGATATTAGTTGTTATCCGAAAACCACTTCAAACCAACGTAAAACGTTCGATTTGGAAATAGTAAAGGAAAGTTCCAAGATGAAGACTTTGAAGTGCAAGGGCTATTTGCTACTGACCCTAAGGGTGATTCCAAAATGGATGTAGTAGAAATAGTGCCTTTGGTTCGTTCTTCTCCTGAATGACTTGTATGGATGGATGCTGACTTTGTGTCAACATATGGAAGGCAATGTTAGCATTCCAAGTGGCAGTGCTATAATAAAGGTAAACGTAACCTCAGGCCTTATCAGCCGGGAATGACTAAAATAGGGGAGATGTAGCAAGGCTAGGTGGGTCACTCCCATTAGGGTAAGGTCATCTCCATCTAGAGTCCCCACTATTAACTCATTTATGCTTCGATATGGTTGCTGATCCCCATAGAGGGGTGATCTTATTTGGTACTATCCAGTAAAGGGTAGGCCGGCCTTGTGTTGGCAGGGGTCGATAGGTTCGACCTCGGTGTTATTTATCTAGAGATGCACCGTAATTGGCAGTACCTAAGTAGCCCATTCATTATATGGTATCCATTCTCCAATAAGTGCCGTATGTTTTAGTTGTACCCAAATATGTTGAAATGTGAGATGCAAGCATTTCAGCTATGTTTTATTTTACTTGAAAATCCTAGACATTATCATAATATCACTAGCATTCCAAGTGGCAATGCTATAATAAAGGTAAACGTAGCCTCAGGCCTCATCAACCGGGAATGACTAAAATAGGGGAGATGCAGCAAGGCTAGGTGGGTCGCACCCATGAGGGTAAGGTTGTCCCCATCTAGATTCCCCACCATTAACTCATTTATGCTTCAAAGCGGTTGCGAATCCCAACCGAGGGATGATCTTATTCGGTACTATCCAGTAAAGGGTAGGCCGGTCTTGTGTTGGCAGGGGTCGATAAGTTCAACCTCGGTGTTATTTTATCTAGAGATGCACTGTGACTGGCGGTACCCCAGTAGCCTAGTTATTATATGGAATCCATTCTCCAATAAGTGTTGTACGTTTTTAGTTGTACCCAAATACGTTGAAATGTGAGATGCAAGCATTTCAGCTACGTTCTATTTAGTTGAAAACCCTAGACATTATCATAATATCATTGGATTTCTTTATAAAGTGTTTTGGTTATCGTACGGTAAAAACCCGTTCGTGTTTATATGCAGAGTGTTTTTAAGAGATTCCTTTGATTTTTAAGTGTTTTATAAGTAAAAATTAAGTTGTTTGAGTTTACTTACACCAGAACCATGTCAGACCTGGAGTTTTATTTTCTTTTCCTAAAACTCTTTGGCACCCAAATTTTTATAAGTAGCCAAGTGATCCAAGTTTCTTACGGAAGCATTTTGAAGGAGGTGGAGCAGGTGGCTTCATCGTAGCTTATTATATTTATTTTCGTTGTGTTTATGTACGATCTATGTATTTTGTGATGGGCAGGCAGTATAACTGTCCAATTGAAATTGTATTGTAATGACTCTGATGTATTATTATTATGGAATGACTATGTAATATCCTATGTTATCTATTTATATGTTGTTCCGATTCATGGTGAGATTCTATGATTGGTTAGTTTCTTCTTATCTTTCTTTTTCTTCCACCCTTAATGGCTCGTCTTTCGGTTCAAGAAGAGCAGTCATTACATAAGCGGTTCCACTTTAGCCCATTTTGTGAAGTAATCCACAACGATTATTGCATATTTTGCTCCACCACTCGACATCGGATGCACACCAATGATATCAATTCCCCATATTGCAAATGGGCATGGGCTAACAATTTGCATAAGTTCAGTGGATAGGGACCTCGATATCTTTGTGAACCTCTTGCGCTTGTCACACCTTCTCGAATAGTCAATTGCATCTTGTTTGACTATTGACCAGAAGTATCCATACCTTAGCACTTTCTTTGCTAAAATTTCCCATAGTGTTATCGCCACGACTTCCTTCATACACTTCCGCAAGGATTTTCTTTGCTTCATCTTTGGCAACATACCTCTGCAAGGGCATGAAGAATCCTCTCCTACATATCATTACTTCTTGCCTGATGAATCGAGGTACTTTACACAAGAGTTTTCGTCGTTCATTCTTAACACGTAGGAGAGTCCCCTTTAGCAAATAGTTCTTTATCGGAGTCATCCCCGACTCCTTTTCTTCTTCAACCTCCAAGATCCACTAAATGTTGTCAACACTTATATTGGCATGATTCCAAGAATCTGCACATCCCTAGTGCTTGTCGATGTTTCCAACGAATTGGCATCTGCATTCCCATATCTAGGGATATGCAATACTGTGTAGTGCAAAATATCACTCAGTAACTCTAACACCTTCATTGGGTAAGGGGAAAGTCTTGCTCCCTTAGCCTGGAATTCTTTCTTTTGTTGGCGGACAATCAACTGTGAGTTGCTTAATATATGTAATGTTTTGACTCCTAGTTCCTTCGCTATCATGAATCAAACAATTAATGCTTCATACTTGGCTTCATTATTCATCCCTTGAAACTCTAGCTTCAATGCATAGCATATCCTCTATTTTTCCAGAGTCACGAGAACCACTCCTTCCTTGCATGCTTATTAGGGGCTCCATCCACGTTTAATTTCCATTAAGTCGGTTGGAACAACTCTTCTTCCACTTCTCCATCCCTGCCGGTGGACTAAGCAATGAAATCTACTAATGTCTATCCTTGGATTGTATTCCTATAATGGTATGTAATGTCATATTTGTTAGGAAATCCAATCTACGGTTTCGATGACAACAACTATACAATGGAAATCGAATATACATATATATTTATATATGCAGGTACTTGCTAGAACAACGTCACTAGAAAGACAAGAAAGAGGCTCAAAGGACACTACAAGAGACTACAAGTCGATAGGAACAAAGAAGCACAGGAACAAGAGCACTAAAACTGATATGCACAATATCAGACGTCTGGGTGCACAAGCCAGACGTCTGAATCAGTTCTTTGGAACAACAGACAGTCAAAACCAGACGTCTGGTATTAGCACTCAGACGTTTGAAAATCTACCATATTCAAAAAATATATGGTATCAGACGTCTGAGACATATACCAGATGTCCGAATTCAAACTCAGATTTCAAATAAGAACTTCAACTGCCACATTCGAATGGACATCTCCGCTTCTCTTCACTGCGACTCTTCATCATCAACATAAGCAACTGTAGAGCACTTGTTAATGGACATAACTACTCAAGATACCTATCGACAACTATATATAGCATCAAGAATCAAGAGAAAGAACTTACCTTACATACTTATGTTTTCTAATTCTATACTATATTCTTGACCTCTGCACTCTAGCAATCTTTACTTGTATTCACTCTTCCATATACTCAGTTCTTCATAAACAATATTCTTGAGAGATACATTGGAAGCAATTGTACTTATTAGTCAACATCCGTGTTATACTAGAACACACATTTGGCAAGAATGACTCATTGTAACCAAGCTTATTCCTCCGGGCGAAGCGAGGGTTTTTGATAGTCGAATTCCGAAGGGGAGCTTCGGGACTGGACGTAGGACGGGAGGTCCGAACCAGTATAAAATTCTGGTGTGCTTATTCTATATTTACTTAGATTAATATTACTTTAGTTGCATCATATATTTTGTCACATATACTTGCATATACACTACACGATCCACCGCGTAGACTTACAATATTGGCTCAGCTCGATATTCCACTTTACCAATCTTCTCAAAGTCTCGTGTTGATGCAATACTTGCCTCAATGGGTAATCAATAAGAACGTTTATTGAATGAGCCTGGAAGTATGGCCTCAACTTCTTCGAAGCAATTAACAAACAATACACTGACTTCTCTAGATTTGGATAGTTCTTTTATGCTCCCGTGAACCGTTTGCTGATATAGTGCATATGCCTTTGGATTATATTCTCCTCACGCTCCAAAGTTACACTCAATGCATGAGCGGAGATGGAAAAGTAAATGAACAAATCTTCTCCTTCCAAAGGCTTTGACAACATCGGTAGTCTCTCTATATGATCTAGCAAGGCTTGAAAAGCATCCTGACATTCCTTCATCTAAACAAACTTTCCTTTCTCCTTCTTGAGGAATTCAAAGAGCGGCATGCATGCTGTGATCTTCCCGTTCAAGCTCTTCATCTCCCTCCTAGTCTTTGGGAAGTAATACTTTCAATGCTTTGATTTGCTCTTGGTTAACTTCAATGTCCCTAGACTTTACAATAAAGCCTAAAAACTTGCCTAATGCGTCTTTGAAAGAACATTTCGGTAGATTAAGCTTCATTTCGTACTTTCGGAGTACATCGAATATTTCTGAGAGACCATCCATGTGATTCATCAACCGCCATGACTTCACAAGCATATCGTCCACACAAACCTTCATTGTCCATCCGATTTGGTCTTTGAACATCTTATTTACAAGTCGCTAGTAAGCAGTTGCAACATTCTTCAAATCGAATGACATTACTCGATAACAATATAACTCTAACTCGATGATGAAACTCCTATGCTCTTTATCGAAATGCATTGCCATCTTGTTGTAACTGGGATACGCATCCATAAAGGATAGCAGTTCATGTACAACTTTTGGTCCATAAATTGGTCAATCCTTGGCAATGCGAAGTTGTCCTACTTGTAGGTTTTATTCAGGTTTGAATAATAAATGCACGTCCACCACTTTTTATTTGGTTTTACGACCAACATAGGGTTTGAAACCCATTTCAGGTACAAAGCATTAGGGGTAAAGCCATTTGCCTTCAACTTATCCACCTCTTTTTTCAATGTAGCGAATCACTCCAGATTACGCATATTCAATGCATGACATGATGTCTTTGATGAAATCCCATACATATTGGAATGCGTCCAAGCAAACACATCCAGGTTTGCTTAGAGAAACCATACCAGCTCCTTTTTCATTTTTATGTCGAGCTGAGATTTGATCTTGAGGATCTGTATGGGATCATCCTTATCGATCATGATGTTGATATTCAGCTCCGTTGGTGCCACCCTTGCATCTTATGGATCTTTTCGTGGATCCAATTATTTATAAAACCTGTTATAGGACCCAAGCTAGGGCGTAGGCAATGATTGATATGCATCAGCACTTTGACATAAAGAGACTTCTCTGTATTCTCTCCCTTATTGTGTTGCCTTGCCTCTCTAAGCTTAGTGATGTAATATTCATGACTTGTGCTCTGGTTTCCTTGGACTGCCCCCACTTCATTCTCGTAGGAAATTTCATTAATAAATACCATGGAGCAAATGCAATCCAAAATTTGGAAAGGGCCGATCGGCACAGGAAAAGGTTGTAGGATGAAAAGGTATCAACCATAATGAAAGTTTCTAACTGCATCGCCTTGCGGTCTCCTTCTCATAATTCAACTGGTAAATAAATATAGCCAACATGATCCTTAGCCTCTTCGGTGAATCCCTATATGCGGGATTTACATGGCTTCATATACTTCTCGCTTAGCTGCACCTTATCAAACATATGTTTGGACAGGATATTCGTCGAGCTCCCATAATCAATAAGGACTCGATGCACTTTAGCTGGCCCTATCACGATTGTAACCACCATTAGCCAAGCATTATCGCCTCGGCCCCGTCAACCTCTCTATTTTGAAAGACTATATCGCCATCGATCAACTTCCTCTGCATTGTTAGAGCACCTTCTTCAATGGCGTAACATACTTCTTGAGGCGCATGCCTTAAGGAGCTACCATACTGCTCCATTTCATGCAAACTCCTCTCCATAGTGTGTGGACCTCCAGAGTTGGTGTTTATAATAATTCCTCCAATGGGCAGCCTTGGCCCTCCACTAGACTTAGGCTCATTGCCCCGATTCGGCAAGCTTTGAAGTTAGTTGTTTTCTTGCTCGCCAACCTGTAGATTTCTTACATAGTACTCTAGTTTCTTCTTCTTTATCAAATCTTTAATCACGTCCCATAAGTGTCGACATTCATTGGTATTATGCCTATGTGTTTCATGGAAATGACAATACTTCCACGCACGCCTTTCCGGTTCAGCTACCTCTCTCTGAGGCAGCTTCTTATAGTTTCAGTACCTTGCATGGAAATATAGATGTTCTCCACTATATCAGTCAATATAGTATAGTCCTTAGGATCGTGTACCTCATACGGTTCTTGGTGTCTTGCTTCTTTCCACTAGCACCTTGGTTTTTTCTTTTAACGTTGTTATTCCCAACATTTACAACAACATTCCTAGAACCATCATCACTCTACCTAACAACAACATTGCTCTATATTACATCGTTCAAAGCTTCTCTACCATCAATCGGTCTTGCAGCTAGGTCTTCATCTTTCAAGTGGAGAAACTGGGATGCCTTTTGTTTGCACCAAAATATGGCATGAACACCCAATAGAGATTTTGTAGAGAAATAAATGAAGAATAATAAATGAAAATAGAGAAAACAAGTAATTAAATAACAGAAAATAAGCAATAATAAGAACACAATGATTTATAGTGGTTCGACATAGAAAGCCTATGTCCACTATGAAGAAATAACTTTATTAATCACTTGAATTACTAAGTATAGAGGGGTGGATCAGAGTAGAACCCTTAGTTACAAAAAAGTGCAAAGGAACAAGCAGTGTAAAGTTCCCTGAAAATGAACAATCAAGTCTATATTTATAGGGGAAGGCGATGAAATATCTTCCTAAAATTTTGGAATCAGAGTGTCTAGATCCAGAAGAAGTCACAGTATCGATCGCGGGTCCCACATCATTTATAATAACGATCGGTACCGATCATTCTATGTGTTTCTTTTGGAATGCAATCGATATAGTGGCTCCACTCTTCAATATATTGATGTTCCTAAAGTTTCATGTGTAATTGACTTGTAGATTTTGAGATATCGATCGTTTTCTGCTAAGTTGAACTGTAATATCGATACAGTACGATCCATAATTGGTGAATATGGATCATACCCGATCCATTTTTAGTAAATGGTATATTTTCATATTTTTATCGTTCTTTGAGTCTGTTTTCTGCTTTCGCTTTGCCACTACTGCATATTATTATCTGTACCTGATCTCTGGACTTTATGATTGTTAATCTGACTTGTCGGTCCTGATGATAGTTGAGTATAACTTGTCTAATCAGTTCGAATATAGCTATACCAAAAGGCTAGATAACACTTGTCTCCTAAAGTACGTCTGGTTTCAACATGACGTTCTTTGAATCGATGCAAGTTAGAGTCATCAGAAAGGAATCCATCTAGTTTTCTGAACAGTAATCATCCCTTCGATGAATTGCTTTCCTTAAAGAGTCGTATCTCTTTTTTTGACATGACGATTGATCGATTTCCAATAGTAAATTCTAGGTCACGTCTTAATAGTGATCATTTAAGTCTTCATTTCAGTGAATCCGCATGCCTCGGTTGACAGGTTCAAATTTTCCTTCGACGAATACAGGTGAGAACTCAATTTCTGTCGATTTCAAGAAATTGAAATTTTTTGGTACGTACACTGGCAGGTATAAGTATTCATCCCTGACTCCCAATCATGATTGCACGTTCACGGGTCGTTATCAACTTTCTGCATATGTTTCACCCTTTTTTTCTTTTTTTAGATGGATCTGCATGAATCCATTAAGTAAATGGATCGTACTTGATCCATTTTTAATATTGATTGGGTCAAATTAGTTTGAGATTGGATCATGTCTGGTCGTCCTCCCCTCTCTTCTTTTTTCGAGAAAGAAGACGATGGATCATTCCAAAGCCATTAGTTTTGGATCGTACATGATCCAAGTATATGTTGAATGAGCCAATTGCACCGCGTATTAAAGAGAAGGATCGTCATACATCCATCATAGAACGATCGCACTCGATCATTTCTTGATTTGGCCATTTGATTGAACTACAGGCTTTGTTGTTTCGGTCCACTCTTAGGTATAAAAATGGAATACTTAACCATTTTTCATTTCTTCACTTCATTTTCTATCGTTGTTATTCGAACCAAAAAAGAAAATCCTATCTTCATCTTCTCCTTCAACATCGATCCACTGAGCTTCCCTATCTAACTCCATACTTTTCTCGTAACCATCTTCATAGGTCGGTCCGACTCCTTGCTACATCAACCATCACCGCGGCCATCTCTTACGGTTCGTGTTTCATAATCGAATCCAAATCGCTTCAACTTTTAAATTTTTGAGATAGGTAGGTCGGACTTCTCTTACTTGTAATAATTTAGTGACAAGCTGATGGGATCTCGTTCTAGTTTTCATGATTCAGGTCACTGTGGTTCGATGGGTTGTAACGGAGGGGGAAATGGTGACGATCGGGTTGAGTTGTTTACGTTGGTATGGTGGTTGCGGTGGCATTCGTATTGCAAAATGGAAGACGATGATAAGTTTTGGAGATGGTGATGAAGCAATTGAAATGATCGTGGTTGAACCGATCGTTTGCTTTAGTGGTTGAGGGGCGAATTGTAACACCCCACCCTTTCAACCTTTAAAAGTCGACACTAATACATCCACAACATTCATGTGCCGAGTTTCCAAGTGCCGGAAAGATAGATTGTTTAGGGAAAAAGAAAAGAAAGACAGAACATAATCCCACCATGTGACGAGCAATATATAATATAACAATGATCTTTACAAAAGAAAAACTGAACTTTATTATATATATCAATCAGAGTTAACCAATTAATTAACAGCCTGGACAGTTATAACAACTTCTCCTTAGAATTGCTGTTAAATAAACAACTAATGCAGCGGAAATACAATATACTTGAATACAACTTGGATGCATCTGGCTCGTGTCCTGAAGCTCCAAGTATCCAAACTGAATCTGTAAATATGCTTGGTCTGACCCGAGCATTATAAGAAAAATAATGCTAGGATCAGTCTGGTAAACCAGCATGATAAAACACACCTCAATTTAATTTTAATGTTATAAAAATCTTTTGAAAATAAAGGTATCTCGTAAGACGACACCGCACATAAACACAGATGGGTTTTTGCCTTACGACGACCTAGACATTTCTATACAAAATCCAGTGATATTATAATGATGTCTAGGTTACAAATACATATTAATCATAGCTGAAATTGTTACATTATTAAATTCCAACATAATAGGTTTATAATCAAGTTTGCACGGCACTTATTGGAGAATGGATTCCAATAATGGAAAGGTAAGGGACTACCTTCCGTACAATACACCTCTAAATAAAATGTACCGGGGGTCAAACCCTGAACTTGGTCTACCCCTACCAACACAGAACCAACTTACCCATGAACTTGGATAGTACCAAATATGTCATCACCCTGGTTGCTTTCCAACCTTAATCGAGAGCCCTCGTGCATAACAAAATCCATAATATGATGATCTAGAAAGGTAATGACACACCCTAATAGGAGTGACCTACATAGCCCTTCTGCATCTACCCAGTTTTAGCCATTTCCTAGGCTGTGAGGCTTGAGGGTATGATTACCTTTTATATAGCAATTCCATTTGGAATGGTAACACTACCCTCCAAGCAGAATTGCAATGCTAGCATTCATCCATACAAGTTCGTTCTGGGTCTGAACAAAACTGAAGGCACTAGTTCTACTACATCCATTTTGGAATCACCCTCAAGATTAGTAGCACGTAGCCCTTGCACTTCAAAATCTCCATCTTCAATCATTTTCAAGATATTCTAATTCGAACGCTTATGCCGGTTCAAAGTGGGTTTCGGATAATATATTCGATCCCAGTCTCTCCGAACCGACAATGATAATTTAAAACTGGCCAAGTTTGATAGTCCGTTATTTAACTATCAAATAAACAACATTCAAACGGAGATTACATTTCCCATGGAAACAACTAAGCCTCATTCAATTAAATTTCCATTTATTTGAATCTCTTTATCAAAACATTCATATACTTATCTCATTGGAATTAGTATATTTATAAACCATTTGTTTCAAAAATACTTGAAAACTATTAAAAATGGGTATGGAAAATACCGTTCAACATCAATCATGGACCGCAGTTTACCCAATGGTTATGTCGCAATCCCAACAAATCTATAGTAAAAATGTAGGCAATCCCTGCCCCTCGAATTATGCCATGACAATCTACCATTGCTTTCCAAATCTCTTTATTTTAAAAATATCTCCCGATCTATTTATAAAGTTTCTTTATAAATCTCCAATCTATTTATAAACACTCTTTATAAATCTCAAGACTCCATTTGTAAAAACTTCTCCATTTAAGATCTTTAAAACTCGTTTATAAATTCTTTTATAAATATCCAAAACCCATTTGTAAAACTCTTCCCATATTTAAGCAAACTTATTTAATAAACTCTCTAGGTCCGTAAGGTTCCCTTGATAAGCCATCATTATTTAAAATAATTTTAAAATACAAGTTATTATTTCAACACCCTTCTATTTCATTTTAATTAAACCTCATCCAAAATAATAACTTTAGAATCTCATTTAAAATATATTAAATTAATTTTAAGCACTATTATTGTATTAATAAGTTAATTTCAAAACAATATTAATATAATAATTAATTAACTTTAAAGATGTTATTAACACAATGATCCATTGACTTTCACTAATATAATATGATAAGCGATTAACCTATAATATAATTAAATAACTTGAACCAACATAACTAAATAACTTTAATTAAAAATGAAAGTATAGTTAAATCACTTTGAATAAATAAATAAAATATAATTAAAACATTTTAAACAATAATTAAATGACTTTAAAATAATAATTAAATATTCTTAAATAACATTAAGAAATAACTTTTAAGAATCATATTAATAAAATAGTTAATTAAATCATTACTAAAAACAATTATTAATTGTCATTAAAACATTATTAATAAATATTTATTACTTTCTAAAATCTTATTACTAAATAATAATCATTCTTAAAATAACCTTCAAACCAAAACTTATTTTTCAAATTTGAAGGAGGCTTAACGATCACCATGGTACTTAAACAAGCTACCATATCATTTAATTTAACTTTCCAAGTTAATAACTGATATTTACATAATCAACGACTATATAAATAAATTCAACACTTAACTGTCATTGTTTATCATATCACTTGTTCAAAATTGGTAGTTAACGATATATAATTAGACGTTCAAATCTGCAAAATAGCAGAATGAGGATTTATTTTGCTAATTAAATTACCAATTAATTTTATTAGCGGAACGGTGTTTTATTTCGCTACATAGGTGTCCAAATTTCATTATCCAACTTATTTAACAGTATGGTGTTTATTTGGCCAAATAAATAACACCAAGAGGTATGTTTACATTAACTACGTTATAATTTTAAACAACGTAATTATGTTAATCAAAATCAATATCAATTTATCACCTCTTATATAATCCATTACTTAAAACAAGTTTTGAATACAAATTTAAAACTCAAACAATCTAATAGCATTTCAAGATGCTATATCGTGATCCAAGATCAAATTCAAATAATGTAATAGCATTTCAAGATGCTATATCGTAATCCTAGATCAAATTCAAACAATCAGCAAATTCAACAATTCAAACATGCCATAAATAAATTTTATTAACTATAAACATACTAATTAACCAAAAAGAGTGAGTTTAACTCACCGAAGTGTTTCGCTTTGAAATAAAATCGAACGACATTCGACTTTAGCCTAAATTTCAACTTGCTCTAAATTCAACCAAACCAATTCCATCATAACGCTTTCGTCATAACGAGCTCAATGAAAAAAGTTTCATCATAATTGGACCTCGTATGAGCAAGTTATTAAATATATAAGATTTTGAAATTAATCAAATTAATTAAACACTAATTATAATTCAAAATTTAATTTACCCCTCAAAACTCTTTCTTCTTAAATCACCTACTACAATTCACGCGTGCACCTGAACATGATACCCACCATGACTGCCGCTTTCCATGACTGCCGCTTTCCCTCTTTCTCGCTCTCATGCTCCATTCTCCACGAAATCCAAAACTGTCGACGCTACTAACTTCTCATCTAAAACCCCATCACCACGACCCATCAAACCACCATTCAATCCTATGACTCACGACGACCTCAACCTGCTCGCGATGAGGCCTAGATCGCACCCCCAATATGTAGTCGTTCCTTCCAAATTTTGGCACTTAGGTGCTATCTCTCCTCTTGAACTTGAAAATGGCCTCCATTCCCCAAATCGAAGACCACACACCCTACGAAAACAAGCCCTAGTTCACCAAAGCCTCTCGACTTACCGTCAAACAACCCCAAGTGGCTGCCACACCCACTAAAAACATGCTAACATGAAAATCTAGGCTCTACTATCCCAAAGAATCCAACGTTTTATTTTTAGGAATTTTATTTCAATTGATTTTGATTTTTCAAAGGAAGTGGATTTCCATTTTCTTACTTCAGACATGAAAGAAATGCAGTACAGGGGAGAGACAAAAATGTGGCTGAGGTGAAAAATGTTAGGTGTTGACTTACTTTTGTTTAGCGATTTTCGGCATCTCGCCGCATAGATTTTCGATCGCATATAGGCTCCAAATGAAAAAATAAAAATATGGTCGCGCTCAGAATAATGATGCGACCCCAAAACAATAATAATATACACTAGTTATTAAATTTTGTAAAATCACAAAAACACTGCCGTTTGCCGATAAATTGGCAAACGAATAATTTCAATTTTTCCAAATTAAAAATTATGGAAAAATCAAAGAAATTAATTTAAAAATATGTCAATAAAAATCGAGTCGAAATATTAACAATAATTTTTCTGATTACTTATTTGAACCATTTATTTATGTTAATAAATTTTACAAAAGAATTCACTAATAACATTTAATAATTTAAAAGGAGTTGAACAAGTTCATTAAATCAATTAAAATTAACATTCAATTGTAAATCCCATCAATTGAAACACTATTCAAATATTAATTCTCAATTTAGTATTTTAAACAAACCTTATATTTGAATTCTAGATATTAACTTTTAAAATAACCGCTATATTTGAATTTAAGTTATTAAACCCTTTTAAACCAATATTTTAATAATTAAAATTAAATAAACATTCAAAATCAAATGACAAAAACCCCGAGCTATTACAAGAATCGAAATAAAATTCTAGGAATGATGGCTAGATGATGAACACGACGTTGAGATCGATCGTTTCGATGGATTGGTACTTGAAAAAAGAAAATGAAGAGGAATTGGACCGGTCGTTTTTTGGTAGGGTTTCGGTCGGTCATTATTTGGATCGTGGTTGGAGAATGGAGATTTGAAATTGAGTGAAGTGTGGAACCAGAGCTAAAGGTTGAATTGGTTGCAACGATCAATAAGGATAACGATCGGTTGGAGTCGCTAGTATGATCAGTTGTGACATAATCGTGCAGAAATATGGTCGGTTATGAAATTATCGTGCAGAAACAATCGATTATGCCCATTGGGATGGATCGGTCATAACATCATTAACGATCGGTTGTTGGTTTAATTTTAATGAACATACTTAAAATCCTCAAATCTTATTTGGAACTTTGCGATGAGCTTCAGCCTTGAATACTTGAATGGTCATACATGACTTGCATATGAATGGACTGCATATTCAGATGTATATAACGATCGAACCGTGGAACGAACTTGACTAATCTTCTGCATATTTATATTTTTTGCCTATGCCTTGGACAAATTTTTGAAGCTCATCCACTCCTAAATGCACAATTCGAACTTTAATATGCCAACAATTGATCTCGATGCTTAGACTGAATCCTTAGGCAGTGACGTAGAGAATCGGTTGAGACAGTCAGCTATGACGGTCACTCCGATCGAACCTCGAAGTCTCGTCATAATCATAGTCTTTATTTATGAACTATTTTTCACTGTATTGCATGACACTGCACCACTCTGCACTAGCACACACTTTGCATGCGGGAAACATGTTATTTTTTCTAATGATGATTATCTATTGAGTTTAGTAGTCATGGGTTCCAAATGCTCGGGGCAGTTAGCTACCATGTCTTCTGAATAGACTTCATAGAACAACAGTTTAAGTGACGAATCAAGCTCCGCAACTGCTTTTGATAAACTCTCCTATGGGCATCAAGCTGAACAATCGAAAAGTTCATGTCCATCACTCGACCTTTTCTCTGTCGTTCTTGTCCTTTCAGCAGAGTGATAGACCCTGCTCCCGACACTCTAGAAGACGTGGCATTTTTGGAAGTTCCGACTCGGAATGACAGAGCTTGTATTCCCCCTGAGGGGTTCACTGCATGCGACAAATTCTTGTGTTAGGTAGGATGCGTCTCACCCTTTAATTCATTTATTCGAGAAATGCTATATCATATGAGGTTAGCACCGGCACAACTGCATCCAAATGGCTATGCTTTGCTTAACTGTACCTACATGGCATTTATGGAGTTTTTATTTCGTCCTCCAACTCCTGAAGACAGTCGATTTCTTTTCACCTTCAAGCGACAAAAAGGAAGCCTTTTTTCATATTTCTCGAGTTAGCCAAGAAGTGCCAGATCCTGACTAGTACTTGGAACAAGTTAAGCGCTTTCAAAAGCGAGTGGTTCTATTTTCGCTGCCCGCCCGACTTTGCCAGACGGTGGTTAGAAGGACGTAAGTATTACTTCTTTCTTAATTTCTTGACTGTTTGTATCCAGGTCGTATCCTGAATTAAGAAACTTTTCTGATTTGTGCAGGTTCCTATCCATTACCTGATGGAAAACATTACACAGACGCGGTATCGCCGCTCAAAAGGGTTCCACCAGAAGATAGAGACATTGAGAATCTCCTTACCGATGAACGGCTCATTACCTATTACCTGAGAGAAGAGGGTCGTAGCATAGGGCTACCGGTCACTGCTAGAGTTATAGTGATGAGCAGCGGGATGTAGATGATGATGAAGGCCATCAAGCTGATCATGTCGTATCCCTAGTTAAGGGGGCTCAGGAAGCTACTGATAAAGACGCAGCATGAGACAAGGGTGATGACCTCGGTGGCGATGACGTGATTTCTAGTTTCGGGGCTATGGTCGGACCCTCGCAAACCTCATAGCCCCACGCTCTCGAAAAAGAAAAAGGAAGAAACTCGTTTATAGGTTCCCTATGAGTTGCCTCTTCAAACAGCCCAAGCTATCCATCACTCCTTAGGTTATTCCGGATTAGTCCGCTTCTCAACCTTCAGAGCACTTAGACGAAACATTTGAGGCATTATCTGATCTTCCGATACCGGATGACATTGACGCCTTCCATTTTACTGACATGAGCATCGGCGGATCAAAATCTCCTTCTAGAGCTGGGGCTGGAATCCTTCCTACCACTAGTGGAGAGGTTACTCCTACTAGTAAAGCTTCAATAACTGGTCCGTTGGGGGGACACAAGGACACGCACATTCGCTTGCACTTCGCAATATTGCTTTGCACTTATCTCGTGTCCTTCAATACTTAGAGCTGACTAGTTCTTTGTCTTTCTTTGCAGAAACAATAACAAGGAAGAAGCACATGTTTCAATCTCTACAGGAAATATCATGCCAGGATCCTGGTTCTTGTTCCGGTCCATACCGCCAAGGTAGTGGTCGTGAATATGACCCAAGTTATCGCTCCAACCGGGATCAGGATTACCAGAATAAAGGCGATAGAGATAGGTCTTCCCATGATAAACATCGATCCAAATCTAGATCTCCTCCTCTGAAAGGTTCTAAAAGGCAACAGGATCGTCAAGACGGGGTTCCTCCTATTACACCTCTCGTGGTCCCCCTCCCACTTCAGTTTCTCCACGGTCCATTGTTCCTTAGTGAACCAGCGATTGTCGGTGTCATAGTGAGCATGATGTTCTCCAAACAAAGGCCAGGCAAAGAAAGCGCTGACACCCAAGTTGTTATTGAAGCTCAACAAGTCTATGTCGCCGCTCGCATGGCCCAACATAAGTCAGATTTTCCAAATGTATGTCTCGATGGATTTTTCTTTATACTTAATCTTAAGAAAGTTCCTGAAAAAGTCCAGAAAATGACCATGAATTGTATAAATGATGTCCATTAGCAGTATAATGAGTGGATGAGTGCGGTGGAGAGGATTCTTAAAGTATCTTAGGAGAGAGTGGCAGAGATTGAGAAGTTGAATGCCAAGAGGCCCAGGACAAGCGGAACATCGAAACTCTAACCAATGAGTTATAATCTTTAAGGAGCTCACAGGCAGAAGCCGAAAGAAAAGAGGAAAGGGCCATCAAGGCACTTGAGGATGAGAAGGCTAGGCGCTTGGATGAGATTGAAGCACTTCATCATCAGAACCATAAACCGGTGTTAGAAAGGGATACTGCCCAAAAAAACGTAGCTGAGTAAAAAACTATGTTTGAGCGTGAATCCAAAGATAAAGAGAAAGAACTGAAAATCGATCAAGATGCCTATGATGAATTGGTTATTGTCGAGCTTGAAAGAGACGCGGCTGTTGAAAAGGCCACAGACATTGATGCCCTCATTAAATGAGAAGTGGAGGCCACGATTGAAAAGGCCAGCGAGGAGGTTATGGAAGACTAGATCCACTACTTAGTCTTTATAACGCCAATGACCTGAAGCACAGAAACTTGGAGTGGCTCCGAGGTGACAACCTTTACCATCTTGTACGTGCTTAGGAGCATCTTGTTCAGGAGGAAAAGGAGAGTCTCGACACTGAAGAAATTGATCTGATGAGGCTGGAAGGCGAGATTCTATTGGGTGATGAACCCAGAGTTCTACATGAAACCCAGCCTATACTCCAAAAAGAGAACGCCACAACCTCTCAACATGAAATCCAGAGTTCTACATGAAATCCAGACCAATCTGGTGAAAGGCCAAGGAAACGGGAAGAGAGGAGAGAAGAGGATGGGGAAAGTTCGAGTGAAATCTCCCCCGATTCCAAGAAGAAGAAGAGGAACCCGAGGAGGAAGTGATTCTTTGCGTACACTCATACTCCCAAGTCTTGTGGGTTTTGTTGGCCGAATTTGTGCGGGACTGGCCCTCGTTTTTTGATTCTTTTGCTGTGAGCACTTGTGCTTGACTTTCCAAGCATATGTAAATAAAGTTCTTTTACTTTTGTTGAACTTTTATGTGATTTTTCTTAAGTAGTTGAGCTATTACATTTTCCATTCAATGTACTTGTAATTCGTCGCTCATTAATTTAGATGATAATCCATTAATTTTATCCCAAGGCCTCCATATGGTCGTGGCCTCAAGCTGTACTAGACACTAGGCTCAAGCCCTAGTGTTACGTTGTCGGATTCAGTGGTTTAAGTGATTATACTACCGCCCCCAGTTCTCGGGTTAAAGGAGTTAGATAATGGATGGTCGAATTCCATCTTTAGCGAATTTATACTCCTCCGATCGGTTTCAGGTCAGAGTTTATGGAATGGTAGTGGTCGAACTGCACTCATCTATTTGTTTATACTCATATCCATACTCTGGGGATAAGAGTTAGTTTGCAGGTGATCGAATCACACCCAATTTGTGTTTGCACTCCAGTCCATACTCTAGGGACTTAGATTATTTCGAAAAATAGTTGGACCGTACTTTCCTTAATTGATTGATTTGCCCCCAAGTCCAGGGTTTGACTTAGTGAGCGATTGATCATGTCACGATTGCTTTTGATTCATGTCCGTCCCATCGCTTGGTGGGATTAATTTGATTATTAGATGGTCGAGTCACATCCATTTCTCATTAGATACTCCATCCATCGAGTTGTGAGCGATAATCATCGAATGAACAGTCGAACCACGTTCATTTTGTTTAGTTCAGTCGTAAACTTGTGAAATTGGCTGGCTCCAAACTCTAGGAACCTGCTTGGACATGTCAACATTAGTTAGTCGGGTATCGTAACTAATATGTAATGCTACAACAATCACATATATGAAGGGAATTTCAAATTTTATTTGCGAAGTGGAAAGAAATGACATAATTTTTCTTATTACATATATGGAAAATCAAATAATAAAGCAAATTCAAAAATTAAATACAATCGAATGGATAAGAAATAAACTTAGTGAAATAGCATCGTAAATGCTCGCTATTCCATGCCCTTGGGAGTGTTATGCCATCAATAGTCAGTAGTTTGAAAGTTTCTTCTCCAAGCCTCTGTTTAATAATGTACAGTCCCTCCTAAGTAGGATTCATGTGTGATGGGATAGGAAAAAACCATTTTAAGATGAGATCGCCAATTTCAAAGGTCCTAGATCGGACTTTATTGTTGTAGTATCGGGCGACTCGATATCGATGTGTAGTTGCCCTCAAATCAGCTTCTTCGTGCTTCTCATCTACAAAATCTAGAGATTCTAAGAGGTGATCTCTATTCATTCTAGGGTCATAGTAGGTCACTCAATGAGAAAGGACTTTGATTTCAACAGGAATAACCGCTTCGGAGCCGTAAGCAAGAGCGAATGGAGTTTGGCCAGTTGCGGACTTGCGGGTGGTTTTGTAAGCCCATAATGCTGTTGGGAGTTCATCCACCCACTTGCCTCTATCCTTTTCCAAAAGTTTCTTTAGAATGGACTTTATGATTTTGTTCGTAGATTCAACTTTTCCTTTGCTTTGGGGTGAGCAACTGCCGCAAATCTCTTCTCAATGTGATACCGATGACAGAAGTCTTTGAATTCGATGCTGTCGAATTAGGTTCCATTATCAGTTACAACGATTTGTGAAAGGCCAAAATGACAGATGATGTTCCAAACAATGAAGTTGATTACTTTCTTCATCATGATCGTAGTTAAATGTTCTGCTTTGGCCCACTTAGTGAAGTAATTAACTGCTACGATGGCGTACTTCGCACCGCCTTTAGAGATCGGTAAGGAACCGATAATATCTATGCCCTATATGGCAAATGGCCATGGACTGGCCATTTGCGTAATTTTTGATGGAGGAGATCTGGGAACTTTTGCATACATCTGGCATTTGTCGCATCGCTTAGCGTAATCAACAGCATCTCAGTTGACAGTTGGCCAACAATACCCATAACAGAGTATTTTCTTTGCTAGGATCTGCGCCCCAGTTTAATCGCCGCATTCCCCTTCATGCACTTCCCTTAGGATTCGATTTATTTCATCATGAGCGATACATCGAAGCACGGTAACGGAAAAACCATTTTTATACATGACTGCTTCCTGAATAATATATCATGAAGCTTTGCGAAGGATTTTTCATCTTTTATTTCTCCATTTGGGAAGGACTCCCTGTAGCAAATAACCTTTTACCGAAGTCATCCATGACTCCTTTTTAGGCTCCATCTCTAGTGCCCAGTTAATTTCCATCTGGTTTATGCTTGAAGCATATAGAACTTCGACTGTAACCAAGCCCATTTGTTTTGCATCCCTTGTGCTAGCAAACTTTGCCAATGAGTCAGCCTCTTTGTTTTGATCCCGGGGAATGTGCATGATGTCATAATACTCAAAGTCAGTCAATACCTATTGGACTCGGATAAGGTATGAAGTGAGTCGTTATTCTTTAGCCTAGTAATCTCCTCTGACTTGGTATACCACCAACTGGGGATCACAAAAGATTTCAAGAGATTTTATTCCCGATAATCTGACAAGTTTGAGTCCAACAATCAGAGCTTCATACTCAGCTTCGATGTTCGTTGTAGGGAACTCAATCTTCAAAGCATAGCAAATTGACCGATCTTCTGGAGTTATAGCATGACTACAACTTCAGAACAACGATCATTGGATGCTCCATCTGTATACATTTTCCACCGAATGGTAGGGGCTCCACTACTCTCTAGGATATCGTCCTGTGCAGTGAATTCTGCTATAAAGTTTGCCGATGCCTATCCCTGAATGACCCTCCAAGGGAGATAAGTGATGTTGAATTGGCTTAGTTCGATGTTCCACTTCAATAATCTTCCTGACGTCTCGGGTCGCTTTAAGGCCTGTTGTAACGGCTGATCGGTGTAAACGTTGATGGGATGAGCTTGAAAATAGGGGTGGAGCTTTCGTGAAGAAATCAACAAGTAGTATGCCAATTTCTCTATCTTACAATAGTTCCTTTCAGCTACTGTCACTCGCTTGCTAACATAATAGACCGGTCTTTGGATTCAATTCTCCTCATGAAGCAGTGCGACACTTATAGTGTGTACCGACGCAGCCAAGTAGATATACAAGTCTTCATGATCCACTGGCTTTAACAAGATAAGAGGTCTCTCCAAGTGGTTCACCAAAGCTTGGAATGCATCTTCACACTCCTGTGTCCATTCAAATTTCATTTTCCCTCTTCTAATCAAGTCGAAAAATGGAATGCATTTATCTGTGGCTCTGGAAATAAACCGGCTCAGGGCCGCAACCTTCCCATTTAGGCTTTGTACTTGTTTGATAGTTTTTGGCACCTGGATGTTGCGAATTGCTCGAATCTTCTCGGGATTAGCTTCGATTCCGCGAGCATTGACAATGAAAGCCAAGAATTTTCCCGATGCGACTCCAAAGGAACATTTTAGAGGATTGTTCTTCATTTTGTAATATCGGAGGATATTGAAAATATCTGCTAAGTCTCTAATGTGGTTGCTTGATCGTCGTGACTTCATGAGCATATTATCCGCATATACCTCCATCGTCTTTCCAATATGATCTTTAGGCATTCGGTTGACCAGGTGCTGATAAGTTACTCAAGCATTCTTCAACCCAAATGGCATCCACAAAGTAATACAATCCCACGTCGGTAATAAAGCTGCTGTGCTCCTAGTCGGGGATATGCATAAGGAATTATATATACCTGGAGTACACATCCATGAAAGATAGCGAATCATGTCCTGCAGTTTAGTCCACAAGCTGGTCGATCCTTGGAAGGGGAAAACTGTCTTTCGAATATGCCTTGTTTAAGTTCGAATAGTCAACGCACGTTTGCTACTTTCCATTCACCTTTCTCACAAGTACAAGATTGGATACCCATTTTGGGGTAGATGGCGTCGCGAATAAACCCATTGCTTTTGAGCCTATCAACCTCCTCTTTAAGGGCGGTAGATTTCTCTAGATCCATGCCACGCCTTTTCTGCTTCACCGGGACATGCCTTGGGTCACTATTTAATGCGTGGCTCGTAGTGGAAAGCGAGATCCTACATATATCAGAATGATCCAAGCGAACACATCAAGATTGGCTTGGAGAAAACTAGCAAGTTCTTTCATCATCGAGGGGCTGAGCTGTGATCCGATCTTTAGGACCCGTGGCAAGTTGTCATGGTTGACCATAATGTCAATCGTTGGCTCAACCTTAGTTTCTTTGGGCTCCTCCTAATCAGCACTCGGATCTATGTCTTTATAGAACTGACTGTGGCGCCCAAGCCAAGGCCTAGGTTGGTTGTCAATCTTTGGTGTCTTAGATGCGGAGAGGCTTGTCTGCACCCTTACGTTTCTCCTTCCGCTGAGCGTCCCTCAACTCAGCCACATAGCAGGCACATCCATTGACCTGATCTCCATGCATAACCCCTACCCTATTGTCAGTTGGGAATTTTAAGGTAAGACACCAAAGGGCAATGGCTACCTAGAATTCAGCAAGGGCCGGTCGACCTAGAAAACATTATATGGAGATTCCACATCCAGCACAACAAATGGCAACATACGCACTCTCATGCGGTCGCATACTCCCAACTCCATGGGCAATTCAACATAACCAATAGCTTTGGTCGAAGCAACATTAAGCCATGGATGTGGCCTTTAGACGGTTCAAGTCCTTGGATTTCATCCTCATCTGATCGTAAGCCTTTTTGAAAATAATATTCACGGAAATCTCACAGTCAATCAAGATTTTCCTCACCAAGGCAGAGCTGATCATGGCCAAAATGACCATTGGGTCAATCGTCGATGCCTCCACTTTATCTGCATCTCTACTTCTGAATACAATGATGTCTACCATTGTACGCTGCTGTTTGGCTTGAGCCGCATCTTCTATATTTGAACAACACTCAAAATTCATATGCTTGATTGCGCTAGCATAGCACTCCATCTCATACCATCTCTTACCAACTGGATATGGTCTACTGACTATTGTATCGATAACTAATCTTCTACCAGTTCGTGCAGGCTCCTCAGCGCTGTGCGGCACTTGTCCTCGATTGGGGTCAGTTGTCCTTTGCCCGCCATCCTTCGGGGCTTTAACAAACTGCTGTAGTTTTCTTTCCCAAATCAATTTCTCGATAACATCCTGGAGATGCTTACACTCATTTGTGTTGTGACCATAGCATTCGTGGAACCGATAATATTTTCTAGCCTGCTTTTATTTCTCCGTCGATTCCTTCGAAGGCGGCTTCCTATACTGCATGGTATGGCTTGTAGATAATTAGATGTTCTCTAAAGACGTATTCAGTAGTGTATAGGTATCATACATTGGAATCCATGACTTTCCACTTTCAGAATCCCTTTTTCGTTCATGATTCCTATCACCGCCCTCTTTTTGCTGATTCGGTTTATTTTGGACATTTACTTGAACTTTTCCAGAACTCTCCTAGGATTGTTTCACTGCAATGTTACGTTGCACTCCCTCTCCATTGGGTCCCACAACATTCTTCTTCCTAGAGCATCTTGCTTCCTCTTTCCTCAAATACTAAGCTACTTTTGCATAGAAACGTTCCAACGTCGTGGGTGGTTTGCCAGCTATCCAATTGTCAAATTCAGATTTTGGATAAATCCCTCCTATTACCGCCATCAATATTGAATGGTCATTCAGATTACTGACTTCTGTGAAGGCTGCATGAAATCTCTCCAGATAGTCTTTCAGCGATTCTCGGAGCTTGGATCACACTAGATAGGGACATTACATCTTTGGGGCGAGTTGCATGCATACGGAACTGCTCCATAAATTTTGTTGCTAAATCATCAAATCTAGAGATTGACCATAGAGGTAATCTCGTAAACCACATCGTCGTTATGCCAGAGAGTAATAGGAAAACATCTACATTTTGTAGCATCATCAGCTCATGCAGAATCCATCAGCCATTCATATCTCATGATGTGCTGCCTGCGGTCGGTTTTTCTCTCGTAGGCAGGTATCGACAGCCTGTTAAATCTCCTCGGATATTCCGCGTGTAAACTATTATTTGTGAACGGGGTATAGCTTCTTGAGATTCCCCAATCATCATTATCCATGCCTTGACTTTCCCTTACGAGATGTCCGACTATAGCCGACAAGTCCGGCGTTTGGATAGTTGGAGCCAAGCGGTAGCCGTGCCCCTCCTTATGTGAATAGTCCGATCATTGTCTATGGGCCGTTCCAGGCCTTATTGGCTCAACATCCTCTCAATGTGTGTCACATGCGTTCACATTGTCGTCCTTCCAGAGAGGTAACTGATCTGCATTAACTTGAACTCCAGCATCCAAATACTCTACGGCATCACCAGTGTGCATTCTTCCTATCATCTGCTATAACCTACCTCCAAAAGTTGGATTAGCACCGATCATTCCAGATGGATCAGTATCGATCATGATTGGTCTGTCTGGATCAGTCGAATAATGGTAGGTCAATGTTTAGGCATGGTATCAGTCGGTTCTGCGATGTCTATGTTTGTGATAGTCATCCGTTGAAGTTGAGCTCTTCGATGCAGAATAGGGAGTTGGCTCCCTCCTACGTTTCTCGCATTATTGATCCCTGAGTTGGTTCATTAGATCGATATTGGCTTGAATCTGCTAGTTCAACTATCGACGACTATCCATGAGCTCTTTTATCAGATTCTGGATATCAGCTCCTCTGATGGAATCAACTGGATTATGGACATCAAATGGATTGGTTGCATTAACATCTACTGGTAGATTGCTCTGGCCTTCTTGCTGCATGATGGCGTTCTCGTTTCCCACTGCGTTTTGAGTGCTATATCTGGTGTTCCTAACCATTGTTGATAGTTTTCCTTAGACTTTTGAAAATCTGGATAGAATGGATAAACTATTTGAAGATAATTTTGGATCTCTTCCTGGGAATTGTGCAATCCAGTAGCCGCAAATGAATCCAAATGAAGCTGAGAAGCTTGTCTCTTAGTGGACCAAAATGTTTGCACCAAAAATTAGCACAAACACTCAACAGAGATTTATAAATGAAAAATAATAAATGGAAACTGAGGAAACAAGCAGTTAAATAACATAAAATAAGCAATAACAAGAACACAACGATTTATAGTGGTTCGACGTTGAAAGCCTACATCCACTATGGAGAAATAACTTTATTAATCGCTTAAATGGCTAAGTACAGAGGGATGGATCAGAGTAGAACCCTTAGTTACAAAAAAGAGCAAAGCAACAAGCAACGTAAAGGTCCCCAAAAATAAACAATCAAGTCTATATTTATAGGAGAAGACGATGAAATATCTTCCTGAAATTTCGGCAGCGGAGTCTCCAGATCTAAAAGAAGTCATAGTATCGATTGTGGGTCCCACATGATTTATAATAATGATCGGCACCAATCGTTCTATGAGCTCCTTTTGGCATGCGATCGATATGTTGGGCTCCACTCTTCAATATATTGATGTTCCCAAATTTCATGTGTAACTGACTTGTAAAATTTGAGATATCGATCGTTTTCCGTTAAGTTGAACTATAATATCGATACAGTATGATCCATAATTGGTGAATATGGATCATACCCGATCCATTTTCAATAAATGGTATATTTTCATATTTTTATCGTTCTATTGAGTCCGACTTCTGCTTTCGTTTTTCCAATGCTTCATATTATTATCTATGCCGGATATCTAGACTTTGTGATTGTTAATCTGACTAACCGGTCCCCGTGACAGTTGAGTCTAACTTGTCTAATCAGTTCGAATATAGCTATGCCAAAAGGTTGGATAACACCTTTCTATAAAATCCTTCCACATTAGGTGGTTGCTTTCTTCTGAGCGGCCTATCAAAGTCTGTATTAGGGTGAACCCTAATTATCAATTACATCAAAATGATCTCCTCTTTAGGGTTGCTCACTTTAGTTACTACATCATTAAATTACTTCAGAAAGTCCTTCAGGATCTCTCCGCACCTTTGATGGACATTCGATGAGGACATCACATCCTTCGATCAAGCAGTATGGAGCCTAAACTACTCCATAAACTTCTTTGCAAGCTGATCAAAAGATGATATGGACCTCGGCGTGAGCTGAGTGAACCACATCATAGAAACACTGTCCAAGAATTAAGAAAAGCACCTACATCTTACTGCACCAGTAACATGGGCGCCATCCATGTGTCAACCATATTTCAAAAAATGTTGTCTTGGATCAAATGTTCCATCATAAGATGACACTTTTGGCATCACAAACTTCTTTGGATAATGTTCCTGTAGAATGTTATTTTTGAATGGGGTCTAACTAGGCGATAAACCCCACTCATCATTGCTTTCATGCCGACTTTCATTCAACAACTTCTTCACCATATCAGCGATGTATTACTTGCTACTTTGGGAGGCTGGACGGCTAACGCCAAGCATAATCCTAAAGTTTAACTCTGCAAATGCTCTCAGTTTGTAGCGCGACTCTCCTGTCTCTAGGAAAGCCACTCGCCCAGACCCTCTTTGACACCATACTGGATTGGTGGCATTCGTTTGAACACTAGTAGTTTGAGCACCAATATCACGTCCTATGTCTTTTCCAACATTATGCAAGTCATCCTCAATGTAAAAAGGGTTTACTGCATCAAGTGGTTGCTTGCCACCCCACCTTCAACCTGGTCGGTGCGAAGTTGATTGTGGTCAGTACCAATCATGTTGGTTGTGGCTAGAACTATTCCATCTCCTCCACCTTGCTTCTTTTATGTTCTAGCAGCCTTTCTCTTCATCTTTTACTTGCCTTCTCTTTTTTTGATCTAATGAAGATGAAATTTCCTCCACAGAACATGAAGACGAGAATCTCTACGGCTCTTCTTATGCTTTTTTGGCTACTGGGACAACTTTGCAAAGCTTTTCTTCATTCTTTCAAAGATGGCATTCAAGTTATCCTATGCGACACTTGTTTCTGCAAAGTTCTAGAGTTGTTCACTTGACTACTCAAACATGGACCCTCAGCAATCAATTCGGTACCAACCAAATCATGTCAGTGTTAAGCATATTGCTCTTCACTATTTAGCTTTTTCTTCATATTTGCCAATATCTCAAGTTACTAAACTCAAAGATGGGTCCTCTTCTTGAAATCAACTCAGTACTGACCACAATAGTGGACAATACCAACCGTATTTGATATTCTTCAAATGACTTCAAACTCTTTTTGTTGCTTCACTTTATCATTCCAAGCATCCCCCTAAGTTCTTGATTCATTTCTTCTTTATCTCGACATTTTGATTCACTTAGGAGTTGCTCGGTTCAAATGCTAGTGCAACAATTTGACTTTTCGACCCTTAAATATCAATATTAATACATTAACGATATTCATGTATCGAGCACTCAAGTGCCAAAAAAAACAAATTGTTAGGGTAAAATAAGTAGAAAAATAAACATAAGAAGGAAGAAGAGAATACAACACTAGAATCTCACAATGGAACAATAACATATAATATCAATAGACAGTGAAAAGTGATACTTTAAGATACATAGCATTCCAAAGTAATAATCCAAGTACTATCATCATCCTGGACAGTTATAACAGCCTGTCCTCACGAATGCTTTTATATACATAATAGTAATGCAGCGGAAAGAAGAATACTACGATAGGTAAATAAAAGCATCCAGCTCATCTCCAAAATCTCCAAAGAACATCAACGAAAACCTTCCTCTACTACACTACTCGAAAGAGCACCCATGGAAATAAGGGAAATATAAAACCACGAGTTAGATATAAGTTTGGTATGAGAACTCAAGACCTATGTGTCCAACATATAACACTAACTTTTGAGATTGTATGGATTACCGTATAGTTTTTCCCTCAAAAGAAACCAAACCATCTGATAAGTACATAAGGTGATATAATATATAATGTCTAGGGTAAAGAATATAAATCAAAAGGTAGTTGTGCTGCTTGCATCTCACGACACAAAAATATTAGATAGGTATACAAATCAAACTACTAAGGTATGTTTGCATAATGGATTTTCCATGAAGATGCCTCCAATAAGTAGAAGCAGATCTCCATAAAAAGGATTAGAAGTTACCTTTCGATCATTTTATATCTCTATGTAATATATGCTATAAGGAAAACATAGCTGGCCCATGCCCGAATATAGTATGAACTACGTGAACCAAGTGTCATCGACTCCCACCGGCCAACACATCAAAAGCATCTCTAGATATGGAGTTGATATACTACGTCGTGAGTTAGCTAAACCTCGGACTATGCATCCTACTCTGTCTTTAGTCATTTCTCGATGTCGAGGTTATGTTCAGCATCTCGCACATGAGTCTTCATCACTCAAACAGATCTTGAATCTCTCTCTGGATTCCAGCATCTCGAACAGTTCACAAATCTCTACAAGGATCCTAGTATAAGTCATCCGACAAATGCTAATGCTGACCTCCCCTTTGGACTTAGCCTTAGAATAGATAGTTCAACTCCATAGCATTAGTCTGAAATGTTAACGTTGACCTCTCCCTTGGGCTTAACCTTAAAATAGACAGTTCAACTATATAACAGTCCACTTCACAACCGCTTCCAAAACATAGAACTTGTATATCAGTTTTGAAGTGGTTTTCGGTAAGTAAAACAGCTACCAGTCCCGGACTCTTCAAAACTAAATCGATGAATTTCCAGTTAACTCAATTCCGGTTCTTTTAGAAGTAAGAAAACAATATATAAAGAGGAGTCCTCCCCAAGGAATCTTGTATACATAAGTTCTTAATGCTAGAAACATTTTATACCAATGCTCCTCCTCAAGGGGTCTCAAATCATATGAATCTATGAAACTTTTAGATAGTTCTTAAGTTACTATTTGGTCAAGTTTGATAATTGACTAATCAAATATCAAGTTCTAAAAATGATTTCTTATGAAATCAAGGTTCTTATACTTAATACATTTCCAACATGTTCATCTTAACTATTCCTCAATCAAGAGTGAAGCCAGTAAGTTAGTGCACTATTGCTTCTAAACCCTACTTGAACAACATTCTTAACTCTCATAAATAGATATACCTACTTTGTCAGCTTTTAATGTTAAGTATAATATTAATGACTTTCCATAAACAAGTAAGTAAACAACATGATCAACACGTTTTTGACCTTTTCATCTTAACTATTCCTCGGTCAAGCGTAAAGCCGATAGGTTAGAGCACAATTGCTTTTATATCCTACTCGAACAACATTCTTAACTCTCACAAATAGATAAGCCTACTTCGTTGGCTTTTAATGTTAAGCATGCTTAATTACTTTTCATAAAACAAGTAAACGTACAAAGCAAGATTAAGTGACACAGAGCACTCCTAATCCCTTCTTATTTAACTAATCCCTATATTGTTAAAACCTCTACATAAATACTTGTATATATATTTAAAATACCATTTCAAAATATATATACATGTATACTACTATTTTACTATTCATTTATACCCTTTTTAACACTTCAAATGGTATTTATATACTTATCTCAAATGGCATAAGCATATTCACAAATCATTAAACAGATTTCTTACCTTAAAATATAATCAAAGAAATTAAAAACAAATGTTACTTAAACATTATTACTACAAATCCTTTTTCTTTTATAAGTTAAATCTTTACTGTATATAACTTTTTTCCAAATTATTCCACACTTATTGTTATCTTTAAAATATCTAGTTATAAAGATATAATACTCACAAGGGTTTAAGACAATGGTTACTTAAACATTTTTCACTACAAATCCAAAACCATTTCACTTATAATTATCTTTAAAACATTTTTAATAAAGACCTAATTATATTACTAAGTATAATTAAAGTGACTTAAATAAGAAAGCAATGCTTAAACATTGTTTACTATAAACCTAAAACCTTTTTACACTTATAATTATCTTCAAAGCATACATTTTGAAGATTTAAGTATATCTACACTTATTAAACAAGGTAATATACTTTTTGTTAACTTTACAAAACCATTTATTATAACATAACTGTTATAATTTAAAACTACCTCTTATTCCTTTGTAATAGACTTAACTTACTTTTCCAAATTTATATATTAACTTAAAACCCTTAAAGGATGATATGTATACTAATTTATTTATAAAGTTATGATATTTAATAAAAATTCTAAAAATAATTTAAAAGATATTATATTACATAAGCTTTTTAATACTTTAATAAAATAATTAACAAATTCTCTAAAACAATATATGCTTAAAAATACTTTAAAATACTTATAATACGGCTAAGACATTTATTTAAAATACCATTTAGAAATATATATTTTATAATTTATTCAAAACTTTAAAAACACATGTTTTCCCTTTATAAAATTAAGCCTCTTATTTTAATAATTCATAATTAATTATTAAAAATTCACAAAAATTCCAAACCCTTTTAAAATACTCTAATATAAGTTAGAAAACATCTCCAAAAAGATTGAAGTGAAATACTAAAATTTAAAGTCATTTCAAAGCAAATTTAAACTCTCAAATAGAAAAGACAACATTTCCAGAATGGTGGAAAAAGTGATTCAGAGAAAAGACAGCATTTGGAAAGTGCTACGGATGACTGTTTCAATGACTATGAACTTGGGCAGTTTTGAATCGTTAAAAGTTTTGCCATTTTTCGATATGCAAACAATCTTTTTACAATAACTTAATATACACATAATACATCACTACCATGGTGAGAACCCCCCTCTATAAAGATTCATATAAATGTCGAATGCAAGGCATTTCCAAAGTGTTTTATAGCAACTATCGCTATAAAAACATAACCAAGTCAAGTCCGAATCAAATCGTTGTTCAACCAAACCCGATGTGCTTTGTTTCAAGGCTAAGCAACAAGTCATACAAAGGCATACAAGTCCATTCAAGTCCATAGACATCATTTACATATGTCGTTTGCTTTCCTAAGCAAGAATCACAACAAATACAAGCAATATAAATTCAAGCACATATAAACAATTAAACATAAGCATATATACACATTATATTCATTTACGTGGTGAGTTAGATAACCTAAAACCATGTACAAAACCAAGCACAAGCCACCACCTTCCTACTTCACCGTTGCAAACACCAAACTTCCAACCACAACCTTGCTTTGTAGGTGCCCTTGCTTAAAACCCCTATATTATCTCATGGCCTTGGATAATATGGGGAGTTGTGCTTCTTTCTTTTCAAGATCCAAGTTGCTAGATTCTATTGTAATGTTGTTGTAAGGCTTATGGCAAAGTTTGAAGAGATTTGGAGTTATTTTGAATTTATTTGTCATAGCAAATTTTATGAAGAGAAGAGAAGAGATGAACTAGTTTTAACTTTGTGAAAATGTAAAGGAGATTAAGTGAGCAATGCACACACGTATATAGGCATCAAGTGGTCCTTATTAGCATTCCATTTACCTAGCATTTCTGGCCAAGAAGTGTAACGACCCCACTACGATACCCGTATTATTAAAGAAAAATGTAAATAATGTCGTCTAATAGACAGGGAATACGGCGTGTTAAGGGCGACCGAATGTGAATATATCTTTAAACTAACACTGACAAATCATACTTATAGTTTACTTAGTCTCCGGAATAAAATTTGACATGTACAGTCTCAGTTAAAAGTAAGAATCACACAAGTTTCTCAAAATCAGACATTATATCATATAAACAATAGTCATAGATCACAGCGGAATAATAAACATCATATAAATATACAAAACTGAGAGTATAACAAAATCACACTAGTCTCACATAATATATAATTGATACAAAACTCTATCTCAATTATACATCTCATATACAAAACTCAAAATCCAAAATGGGATAAACTAAAAAGTTAAATTGTTTATCTTCTTGGTAGCACAACCATCCAAAGGTCTACTTGTCTTGTAATCTGAAAAGACTCAACCCGACCCTAGCACTAAAATAACACCCGGGTTAGACTATCTTTAAATATCCAAAAGGGTGAGAGCTCGATATAGTACAAAAACAAATGACATGTAGGTAAATCCAGATGTCTAAGATATAATAAGTCACTAAACTAATTTACTCAGAATTTATATCAAGCACAGGGTTATATATTTAGGCCACAACACCGAATAGTCACTGAATGCAGAATCATAGAACAAAGCACAATATCTCTAACACACAGAAACCAATTCCACACCATGGAAAATAAAAAATTGCGGTATCACTCAACCAATTTAATACCAAAGATCGAGAACACAGAAGCATGACACAATCACAAGGATTGAGGAGATCAAAAGGATCAAGGAAAAACAAATCTCGACCGATAAAGACGATCATGACAACCATGATTCAAAAAATCCAGATTATTCATTATTATTATATATCTCGACCGATCACAAGGATCATAAAAAATAATCCAAGAGCATACCTCTTAAAGATTTATCGACCCTAAGTGAACCTTAAAAGGAGATACTCTAAAGTGCTAGATACTATCGCTTTCATTAATCACAAAATTTAATAAAAATGCCCCATACTGCCGGTGAAATTCAAGTATTTACTAGAAGCTAGTAAAGCACACTCGTTAGGATACCACCGGAAAGCCCGATCTATATTCTCTTAAGGATCTATTGGTCCCACCGAACATTAAAAAAGAATACAACTCTAAAGAGTTAAATACTTTCTAAAAGCAATCCCAAGAATTTAACCATGGCATCCCATACTACCCAGTGAAATTCAAGTATTCGCTAATGGGCTAGTAAATACCACTTAAACATTATATTCAATGAATTGTACAATATTCGACGAAGTGTTACCTGAATGCATTTAAACCAGTCAATAACATTAAGTCAATTATTAGTATTCCCCAAATTATAGAATTAAGGTTCTCAAAACATTTTATTTTTAAAATCTGCTCCAAATCCGAAAGTCACACAAAATTGCCAAATAGTATTCTAATAGCCAAAATTAAGTTTAACAAAATCCAATTAGAATTAATAGTTTGGAAACAGTTAACATCGTTTTACCATGTAAGAAATAGTTTCTAAAATACTTTTTATATATACAAACATTTTACTTCTTATTTAAAATCCATAAACTCCTTTTTTTAACTATATATATATATATATATATATCCTTAGTTAAAATAAACAATAGTCCGATTTTTGTATCAAATACTTATATATATAGTTATTCCAAATTCCTATTTAAAGAGGAATCTATAGTTCATAAATAATTTTCCAAAAACTATATATTTTAGTAACCATTTACTTAAAAGTCCATAATTCCTCATATTCCAAACCCATCTTTGAAATCAAATATTAATTTAAAACAAACTTTGGTTTTATATTTCCAAAACTCATATTCCAAAAACCATATTCCAAATTCATAACCTTTCTATTGACAGTAATTAATATATATATACACACTTATTTAAAATCATTTAAAAACGGAAATATGATTATTTGGAAGAAAAGTTTCGAAATCTATATTTATATATAAGTATACACAAAGCAATTAAACTCCAAAACTCAACCCAAATTTATCCATCAATTTGTGAATCCAAACTCAGAAAATCATCAACAAAATTCACCCAGAATCGACAAAACAAAGCAAGGTAAATATACTAGCAACCAATAAAAGAGGGTGGATCAGTTGAGACCTAGAACTTGCGTTCCAGGCCTTTGATAGATTGATTGGTCTGCTGTGATTGATCGACCGGTGGACCACCTAGAATGCAAGTCCCAGGTGCTCTTCTATCCGCCGCCGATGCTCAATTACTTCGGTTCGACCTGCGTTCATTCCAGCGATTCCTATTTACAATATGGACCCAAAATTTAGCATGCAGGCTTCCAATAGTTTACAAAAATTGCTAAAATAGTATTTAAATAGCCAAAAGTTAAGTTTAATAAAATCCAATAAGAATTTATAATTTGAAAACAATTAACATCGTTTTATTGTGTAAGAAATAGCTTCTAAAATAGTTTTTATATATACAGACATTTAAACTTCTTATTTAAAACCCATAAACTACTTTTTTCCTCAACGACATATATATATATATATCCTTAGTTAAAATAAACCATAGTTCGGTTTTTGCATCAAATACTTATATATATATATATATATATATATATATCTAGTTATTCCAAATTCCTATTTAAAGAAAAGTCCATAGTTCATAAATAATTTTCCAAAGACTATATATTTTAGTAACCATTTAATTAAAAATCAATAATTCCTCATATTCCAAACCCGTCTTTGAAATCAAATATTAATTTAAAACAAACTTAGGTTTATATTTCCAAAACTCATATTCCAAAACCCATGTTCCAAATCCATAACCTTTCTATTGACGGTATTTAATACACACACACACACACATTTATTAAAAATCATTTAAAAATGGAAATAAGATTATTTGAAAACAAGTTTAAAAATCTATATTTATATATACGTATACACAAAGCAATTAAATTCCAAAACTCAATCCAAATTAATCCATCAATTTGTGAAACTAAACTCAGAAAATCATCAACAAAATTCACCCAGAATCGACAAAACAAAGCAAGGAAATATTCTTGCAGCCAATAAAAGTGGGTGGATCAGCTGAGACCTAGAACTTGCGTTCTAGGCCTCTGACCGATTGATCGGTCTACTACGACTGATCGGCCGGTGGATCACCTAGAATGCAAGTCCCAGGTGCTCTTCTGTCCATCGGCGATGCTCAATTACTCCAGTTCGACCAACGCTCGTTCCAGCGATTCCTATTTACAATATGGACCCAAAATTTAGCATGTAAGCATCCAATAGTTTACTAAACAATCAAAACATGAAGGGAAGTTGAAAACTGATTTACACTAAACAGAAATTGATAGAGAAGAAGAAAAAAGGTTATCAACTATAGAACACAAATTTTCTAACCAAAATATCAATTACTCACTTTGAAATCACTAAGCATACAACTAACCATTTAGAGATAAGTGTGTGAGAATTAACTCACTTCTTTTCCAAGCAATTCAGCAGCAACCACAACACAGTGTATCCAATTTCTCAATATAGCAAACCTAGATGTCTCCCAACCTAAACAAATAACAACCAGAAATCAAAACACTATAAAACAAAAATTAAGTAGTCTAAGAACAAAATTGAGGCTTGAGACCTTAACTTGATTTTATTTGATTTTTCCTGATTTTATTTCTATATAAATTTGGAAGTTTTGATTGAATTGATATAGGAAGAAGTGCCCTAGTTTCTTTCTGTAGTTGAACGTACAGAGCTTTACAATGAGAAAGATAGAAACTTTCTTTCTCTAATTTCTTTTAAGATTGAATTTTGGGTTTTACAAAGCCCATTTAGATAAAAATGTAAATCCTTATTGTTTGTTTGCTCTTTCAACCAATTCCTTATACTAAACACTACAAATAAACATTCTCTTTTATAAAAAAAAATGATTTAAACCAATTTAAACATCCTAATCAACTCTGTCCAATTGTTATTTAAGTAAAACTTTAAAATTCTAACTTCTTTAATATTCTAAAATTTTAGAATTTATCAAAATTAAATACTTACCTTTCCAATTACACAATGATTTAAAATTTATCGCTCTAAAACAAATTACCTTCTATAAAATGTTACAAATTCCAATCTAATGATTTAATTTCTCCTATTTAAATTATTATTTATTTTATTTAGTGTACTCAAAAATCTGGGTTGTTATAGACTTCCCTCTTAAGGAAATTGCATACTCGCAATTTTGGTTCAGAGAAAAGTCTGAAATAGGAACATAAATATATTAAAAAGTTTCTTCTTTAAATGTAACCAATACCACAAGAATAAAAAATTGTTTTAACATACACTTTAATTTATAAAATTTATATACCATCCTTCCTTATTTTCTAACTGAAAAATAAGTTCACACAAATATTTTTAACTTCAAATCTCAAAACTTAAATTATTACTCGAAAAAACTCCTTCCAAAATTTACATTTTTCTAAAGAATATAATCAAAACCATCAAATTATAAGATTTCAACTACTTTCTAATTAATTTCTTATTTTGAATTTCCAAAATTTAACATCCATCTAAATCATAAAATGATATACACAATAAATCCAAATATCACACACTTTTTATCTTAGCGTATATCTTAAAATAACATTCACAGTTTACAAATATCAAATAATAAAATAACCTTGCCTTGACATCTATTTATACAAATCACTTTGTTAAATAACTACAATATTGACCAAAAATCAACATAGCCTCGCCATTAATCTCGGCTATTGTTAATGCTCGGTGGCTGCATACATCACTTTATTATTTTCCATTATAATTTTCTAAGCCGCAAAATTTTTAAACATATTTATATTTGTAGATAAAATTTCCTTTCGAATATATTTACCAAATATATTTTACTTTCACAAATAATGATATCAAGTTCCAAATAATTTACCTAATACTATTTTCAAACTCTAAGTAATATTTTCTTTCTAAATAACCATATACTTATTATATTTCTTTTTGAAATATTATTTATATCCAAAATATTTACTTATAAAATTTATCACATTTGTATATATATGTATACATATTTTTCACAAAATATCTTTTTACTTCTAGAAATTTATTACATTTTCCAAAACATTTATCCCATTCTTAAACTAACACTCAATTTATCTAACACCTTATTTCCTACTTAAATATTATTTATAACCTATTCACAATTTTAAATAATATTTACTATATTATAACTCAAAATTACAGTGTTTGACTATCTCGTCAAAGCGTTTAGAAATTCATGTCGATACTGTGGCGTCCCACGTCTCAACCAGAATTCAAAAACACTCAATGGGTAATTTAACACAAGACAAACTCCAATATTTATAACTCTATATATTTTCATACAAAGGAAAATTTACTAAGAGAAATTCAATAATGCAACCATTCATCCAGACATACAACATCCAATCGTATATAAATAAACAACTAATTCGTATGCTCAGCAGAATAGTCTATCGGCTTCCTCTATGCAACTCTGATCAACGGATCAGAACACTACTACACCACTAAACTTTTAAACCAATTTATAAAAGTAATTTATAGAATAATTCAAAATTTTCACAAATACGCCCCAATGATTATTTCCATAATCATTTTATATTCCTATCCCTATATAGATAATTACAATAAATATCTACCGCACACCCCAGGGGACAAGACTCTAAGTCTCTCTAGGTCTTAGCTCTGACGTATTATATTCTATAATGTTCTGACTCAGCTCTAGTACCAAAATGTAACGACCCCACCGCGATACTCATATTATTCAGGAATATTGCAAATAATGTCGTCTAATAATACGGCGTGTTAAGGGTGACCGAATGTGAATATATTTTTAAACTAACACTGACACATCATAGTTACGGTTGACTTAATCTTTGGAATAAAATTTGACTTGTACATTCTCAGTTCAAAGTAATAACCACACCAGTTTCTCAAAACCAGAACAGTCTACCATATAAACAATACTCACAGATCACGGCGGAATAATAAACATCTTATACAAAACTGAGAGTATAACAAAATAACACTAGTCTCAAATAATATACAACTAATACAAAACTCTATCTCAATTATACATCTCATATACAAAAATCAAAATCCTAAATGGGATAAACTAAAAAGTCAATTTATTTATCTCCTTGCTAGCATAACCGTCCAAAGGTCTACCTGTCTTATAACCTGAAAAGTCTTGGCCTTGCCCGAGCATTAAAATAACACCCAAGTCAGATTATCTCTAAATATCCCAAAGGGTGAGAACATGATATTATACAAGAATAAATGACATATAACTAAATCCAAATGTCCAAGATATAATAAGTCATGAAATTAATTTACTCAGAGTTTATATAGAGACACAGGGTTATACATTTAGACCACAACACAGATTAGTCACTAGACGCAGAGTCACAGAACAAAGCACAATATCTCTAACACATAGAAACCAATTCCATACCTTGCAAACAAACAATTGTGTTGTCACTCGAACCGATCTGATACTGAAGATCAAGAATATAGGATCACGACACGATCACAAGGATCGAGGAGCACGACGCGATCACAAGGGTCGAGGAAAAAAATTCTTGACCGATCAAGACGATCGTGGCAACCATGAACTCGAAAAATCCATATTACTCATTATTATTATACATCTCGACCGATTACAAGGATCGGGAAAACAAATCCAGGAGCATACATCTTAAGGATTTATCGACCCTCAACCGAACCCTAAAAGAAGATACTCTAAAGTGTCACGTACTATCACTTTCAGTAATCATTAGAATTTAACCAAAACGTCCCATGCCGCCTTGTGAAATTCAAGTATTTACTAGAAACTAGTAAAGCTAACTCGTTACGGATACCACCGGAAAACCTAAACTATATTCTCTTAAGGATCTATCGGTTCCACTGAACACCAAGTGAGAATACAACTTTAAAGTGTTAAATACTTCCTAAAAGTAATTATAAGAACTTAACCGAGGAATCCCATACTGCCTGGTGAAATTCAAGTATTCGCTAATGGGCTAGTAAGTACCACTTAAACATTCTATTCAATAAGTTGTATAATATTCGATGAAGCATTATTTCAAAGCATTTAAACTAATCAATAAAACTAAGTCGATTATTGGTATTCCCCAGATTATAGAATTAAGGTTCTCAAAATATTTTATTTTTAAAATCTGCTCCAAATCCGAAAGTCACACAAAATTGCTAAAATAGTATTTAAAAGTTAAGTTGAATAAAATCCAATAAGAATTTATAGTTTGAAAAAAATTAACATCGTTTTATCGTGTAAGAAATAGTTTCTAAAATAGTTTATATGTATACATACATTTAAACTTCTTATTTAAAACCCATAAACTACATTTTTCATCATCGATATACATATACATATACATATACATACATACATATATATATATATATATCTGTGTGTGTGTCTGTGTATATATATATGTGTGTGTGTGTGTGTCCATAGTTAAAATAAACCATAGTTCGGTTTTTGCATCAAATACTTATATATATATATATATAGTTTTTCCAAATTCCTATTTAAAGAAAAATCCATAGTTCACAAATAATTTTCCAAAGGCTATATTTTTAGTAACCATTTAATTAAAAGTCAATAATTCCTCATACTCCAAACTCGTCTTTGAAATCAAATATTAATTTAAAACAAACTTAGGTTTTATATTTCCATAGCTCATATTCCAAAACCCATGTTCCAAATCCATGACCTTTCTATTGATGGTATTTAATACACACACAAACACACACACTTATTAAAAATCATTTAAAATGGGAATAAGAATTTGGAAAACAAGTTTAAAAATCTATATTTATATATACGTATACACAAAGCAATTAAATTCCAAAACTCAATCCAAATTAATCCATCAATTTGTGAATCCAAACTCAGAAAATCATCAATAAAATTCACCCAGGATCGATAAAACAAAGCAAGTAAATATACTAGCAACCAATAAAAGAGGGTGGATCAGTTGAGACCTAGAACTTGCATTCTAGGCCTTTGACCGATTGATCGGTCTACTACGACTGATTGACCGGTGGACCACCTAAAATGCATGTCCCAGGTGCTCTTCTGTCCACCGTCGATGCTCAATTACTCCGGTCCTACCAACGCTCGTTCCAGCGATTCCAATTTACAATATGGACCCAAAATACAGCATGTAAGCATCCAATAGTTTACTAAACAATCAAAACATGAAGGGAAGTTGAAAACTGATTTACACTAAACAGAAATTGATATAGAAGAAGAACAAAAGGTTATCAACTACAGAACACAAATTTTCTAACCAAAATATCAATTACTCACATTGAAATCACTAAGCATACAACTAACTATTTAGAGATAGGCGTGTGAGAATTAACTCACCTCTTTTCCAAGCAATTCAGCAGCAACCACAACACGGTGTATCCAATTTCTCAATATAGCAAACCCTAGAAGTCTCCTAACCCAAACAAATAATAGCCAAAAATCAAAACACTATAAAACAAAAATTAAGTAGTCTAAGAACAAATTTGAGGCTTGAGAACCTTACCTTGATTTTATTTGATTTTTCTTGATTTTATTTCTATATTAATTTGGAAGTTTTGATTGAATTGATATGGGAAGAAGTGCCCTAGTTTCTTTCTGTAGTTGAACGTACAGAGCTTCACAATGAGAAAGACAGAAACTTTCTTTCTCTAATTTCTTTTAAGAATGAATTTTGGGTTTGAAAAATCCAATTTAAATAAAAATGTAAATCCTTTTTGTTTATTTTCTCTTTCAACCAATTTCTTATACTAAACGCTACAAATAAACATTCTCTTTTATGAAAAATGAAAGATTTAAATCAGTTTAAACATCATGATCAACTCTAATTCCAATTGTTATTTAATTAAAACTTTAAAATTATAATTTCTTTAATATTCTAAAATTTTAGAATTTATCAAATTTAAATGCTAACCTTCCTAATTACATGATGATTTAAAATTTATTTCTCTAAAACAAATTATCTTTTATTAAAGCTTACAAATTCCTAACTAATGATATAATTTCTCGTATTTAAATCATTAACTCAAAAATCTGGGTTCTTACAAGAAGGCTCACCCTCCATGTGATAGCCCATGTGCAACTTTACACCTCAAAAGTAAAGAGAAAATATCTCTTCCTACCCTTAGCCAATTACCATATTACCTCGCCTCCCTTCTAGAAGCTTTTAGAAGCATCCCAAAAGTGGCTTAGTGAAAAATATTTTTATTACTTATTAATAATTTCCTATGTTATTTTGTGTATGTAAAAAAGTTTGAACAACTTCTATTGAATAAAAAGCTGTTTATTAATAAAATGATTTTCGATCACATTATCAATATTTTTTTGAAGTATTTATTTTTATAAACATTTTTTAAAAACAAGTTTACCCTCATTAGTTATTATCTAAAAAAGGGTTAACATGGTTATTAAATCAATTTAATAACATTAAATCCAGGATTCAAATATTTAAATAATTTAGACATTTAAATACGAATTGTCTAAAATTTCTGGTCGTTACATTCTCCCCCATTTAAAACATTTCTTCCTCAAAATTCCAACATAAGCAACAAAAGAAAAAGTCACATCGCAATACTTAACGGTATTCAAAACAACTAGCAAACAAACCTCACGGTTTTCTTAAGTTCAAAAACTCTCTCATCGTACAAGGACGGTAAATAATCTACTAAGCGTATCTTACGCTCAACAGCCTCAGATTATTACTTAGATGATTATTCATTCTACCTAGAACAAATAGAAGAGTCATTCCCTAAACTCTCTATAAGCCAACAAAAGATAGTATACATATATACTAAAGCCCATATGATGTACATGGATCATTCATACGCAATATCTAATCTGATCACATGTTCGATCATATAAATTTCACTTCCAAACTAGTATAGATCACTTGACCTCTATAGTACGGACTCCGATCAGGTTCCTTGATTAGAAATTCCATCTTCCTTACATCACCATATACTACGATTGGAAACCTTAGGATCATATCAAGAAACTGTATCAAGTGTTAGTTGTCAAGAATCAAGTGAAAAATCCTTGTTCGGATCGGTGTAAACTACCTCCAAATCATGTACTCAAATCCTAGATGAAGAACGGTCATGAGAATAAAATGATCTACATACAACTTACGCATTTTATCCTATTTATTTCTTAACTACACCAATATCTTTTTAAATCACATTCATTTACCCAAATAGCATTTCATTCCATACTAAATTCATTCGTGAATCATTTCATAAAAACAAAACTTCAAGTTTATAAACATTTTATAAAGACATATCTTCATTTACAAAACATTTCATAACAACTTACTTCACTTTACTACTCATAGAATTCTTGCTACAACCTAAGAGTATACAAAAAACATCAAATTCAATTTACTTTCTAAATTCAAACGAAGGCCCTAAATAATTCTAGGTCTAATAACCAAGCCAACCTTCTTGACTTCTATAATCGTCGGGTTAGGCAAGTAGCTAGGAAGAGTAGGACACTGTTATCCAAACTCAAGACTAGAATCCACTTTCCTTAGACAACCCTAAGGTAAAGACATTTACTAGTTGGCATAATAACATAGAATGATTTACTTAGCATAGATGCTCAAACCAATTTAAAACTTGTTTTAACTTAGTCTACCTTCTCAATTCAGGTGTTATAGAATCTCACATTTATATTTTCGAAAACATTTAATTTTAAGTTCTATAACAATTCAAAAATTTCCGATTATCCAAAATCATCGAAAAATCAATTCCATTCTAACAAATGAAAACATTTTAATAATCATATCATAACAAGATGAATATGTCACATTTCCCTACTTCATAGGATACATGCGTCAATAAATAACTTACAAAGATACACTTATTTATTAAACCCGCTTTACTATAAAGAGGAATAGAAAGAGGTTCCTTAGTTATTTGGGTTATGCCACTACCCCTTGGTTACCTAACATAGCATTCATACAAAACTTTTCTTATAGAAAGTCTATATCAAATTTCTTCTTTAAAGAAAATATTTAGAACGAAATACCGATTCTATTTCAAATCATTCTGAAATAATAATATATGCATATACCTTTTGTATATCAAATCAAAATTTAGGGATTAAACAAAAATCTGTTTTACCAAAAGAACCCTGTAACAAAGTACTATAGTACCATCCCCCACTTTAAAACCCGAAAATGAACGCCGATGATGTTGCAGTCATCATCAGAATTTTTTCCAAGTAACAAAAGTGAGTTCAGTACAACAGATCATACCTTTAGGACTTAAATAAAATCATTTCCAAAGCGGTATCAAATACTTCCTATAATATTACTAAGTATCATGATCTCAATTTCATAAACCAATTTCTCAAATATTTAATTTCAAATAATACTATTATTATTTTCCAAAATCTTAGAAAACCGATTTTAAAAACATCGGGATTTAAGGTCTCAAAATACCAGTTTAAATCCTTTTTGTTTATAAACCATTCTTATATAAAGTCACTTTCTTATATAAAATCTTTCTACGCATGTTTATGTACAAAATATCTTATCCTTCCATTAGATTATAGTAAATATCTTTTTCTAAATTTAACGTTTAACCCAACATTGTCACCGAACGCCTTCTAGTCAAATTATGAAACTAAATTCAAAAGGTGTTTGTTTCAATGCTCCCACCAATACTGTCTACCCAACCTATGCAGTGAAAAAGTAAAAATACTCATAAATTGGTCAAGCACAAATCATCAATCAACAAACAATAGTCAATGCTCATAAACTGGCCGAGCCTGACTAAGCTAATCAATGAGGGATAATAGATGAACACCATTAATCCCTACACTAATTAGACTACACTATCACTTACTAATATATAATGAATATATAACAACTACAAATACGCTCTCATATATATAATACACTCAACTCATGCTGGGAAATTCCATTACCCTATCTCTTAATGAGTCATACCCAACTAAAGCCAAGGTTCTCGCTTAACCTGGCTCTGATACCAAGCGTAACGATTCGCCTTTTCGACCATTAAATGTTTACATTAATACATCCACGGTTTCGAGCACTCAAGTGTCGAAAAGACAAATTATTAGTGTAAAATAAAAGGAAAAGGAAACATAACAAGGAATAAGAGAACATAACATCAGAGTCTCACAAAGGAATGATAGCATAAAATATCAAAAGGCAGTACCAAGTGATACTCTAAGATACATAACATTTAAGAGCCACAATCCAAGTACAATCATCAGCCTGGACAGTTATAATTGCAGGTCCTCACAAATGATGATATATACATAATAGTACTGCAGTGAAAATAAGAATACTACGGTAGGTAAATGAAAGCATCCAGCTCATCTCCAGAAGCTCCAAAGAACATCAACGAAAAGCTGCATGTACCAGACTACTCGAAAGAGCACCCATGGAAACAAGGAAAATATAAAACCATGAATCAAACATAAGTCATATGTGATAAACTCAAGAAATATGTGTCCAACATATAATAGCAACTTTTGAGACCGTACATATTACCGTACAGTTTTCCACTCAAAAGAAAACAAACCATATGATAAGTACTTAAGGTGATATAATAGATAATGTCTAGGGTGAAAAATATAAATAAAAAAATAGCCTTTCTGCATGCATCTCATGACATAACAATGATAGGTATACAAATCAAAACCGCTAAGGTTCGTTTGCATAATGGATTTTCTACAGAGACGCCTCTAGTAAACTGAAGTGGATCTCTATGACAAGGGTCGGAAGTTACTTTTCGAGCGTCATATATCTCCAAATAAAATATGCCATAAGGCCAACATAGCTGGCTTATGCTTGAACATAGTATGAATTACGTGGAACTAAGTATCATCAACTCCCATTTCTGGCCAAGAAGGCTCACCCCTCAGGTGATAGCCAATTACCATATTACCCCACTCCCCTTCTAGAAGCTTCCCAGAAGTGGCTCAGTGAAAAATATTTTTATTACTTATTAATTATTTCCTATATTATTTAGGGTATGTAAAAACAGTTTGAACAATTTCTATTGAATAAAAAGCTGTTTATTGATAAAACGATTTTTCGGTCACATTATCAATATTTCTTTAAAGTATTTATTTTTGCGAACATTTTTTCAAAACAAGTTTACCCTCATTAGTTATTATCTACAAAGGGGTTAACATGGTTATTAAATGAATTGAATAACTTTAAATCCAAGATTTACATATTTAAATTATTAGATATTTAAATACGAGGTGTATGAAATTCCGGATCGTTACAGCTAGATAGCACAAACTTTATCATAAACTTTGACTTCATTTTTATTCAAGTTTCAGGTAGGTAATTATGTACATTTCATGTTATATTCATTTTTAATTTCATGTAGTTTACCCATTTGATTGTATATGGATATTCTCTCATTTATCCATGTATATTTCAAAATTAATCGAGTCTGACCTAGATAAATTTCCAAGGTACATGTTTAGATCTACTTTTATTTTCTTAGGTTAATTTAAACTCTTCTAATAAATCAGATCTATATAGTTTAAAAATGTATTTTGTTCGATCTACCATTACCCCCAAGTTTCATCGATTTATATCACTAAAGTCATTACTTAAGGTTTTTCCAACATACTAATCCATGTAAATTAATAAATTTAAAGTTGTTAATTCAATTGAAATCATGTATCTAATTTGAAATAGATATATAAAAGAAATTCAATTTATTGTTTACATCATAAGCACACTGTGATAAATCCACTCACCTTTTTAGCTTCCCCTTCTCTTTGACCTTGAAATTTTCCTTTTGTGAGCCTCTTTTTCTAGTTCTCAATCCCTTGATTTGTTTGCTTCTCTCTCCCCCCTTTTTAATTTGGTTTGTTTTGTTTTTGATTCAAAAATTGGAGAAGATATCTAGAAAAAAATGCTGTTTAGATCTAGGTTTAACAAATTTGGAGGAGGAAGAGGAAGATTATAGTTTCTTAGCAGTGGCTAAATTACATATTTAATCATTATTAGTGTTTTATTTTATTATTAAAATTTCTTGGGTGTTGCATTCTCTCCCTCTTAAAAGGATTTTGTCATCGAAATCTCGAAGCATGGAAAAATGCAACTCACTCATAAAAATCAATATTTACAACCATCTACTCAACCATCAACCACTTGCGAATATTGTCCTTAGTTTCAAAATTTCTAATGCAGCATGTACGTATATGTATGGAATGCATATGAGCATATATGTGATGCAAAATTAGGCAGTCTTCTGAACCAGTCGACCTCTTGAAATGCACGTAATTATGTCATGTATCCAAAATATACACAACGTCCTACACACACACACACATATATATATATATATGTGTGTGTGTGTGTGTGTGTGTTTATAAGTCTATATTGATGAGTAACCATTCAATACATATGCAAAGTACCAAAACCATTATGCATCTAAACCGATATAATAAAATAGACAAGGTGATGTACATCGTAGTCCAACATGAACATATCATATGTGCAACACAAACTGATAAAATACATCCATTAGCAACCATCATACAAAACATGTCCTAATGACACATTCGCATCCATGCCAAGCATCCATACACACCAATCTATGGAACATACTATGCATTCAACCAATAATACCAGCTTAAATAGAAACTTACTAGAAAAGAGCTTTAGATGCGTAGTCGGATTTTCTCCTTGGGCTCCCAAATACTCTCAGCCAGATCAGCTCCCCATTGGACTCTCATTGGACTCTAACAAGTCCAATTACTTTATTACGGAGTCTCTTTGTCACATGCTCGACAATGTGGGTAGGTGCATGACAAACAAGTGAATCTCTTTCTACTTCAACCTCTTCTAACTAACTCGGCTCAACCATAGTAGCTGAATCGTGTAAACACTTCCACAAGTGTAATACATGGAAAACATTGCGAACCCCCACAAGCTTTTTTGGAAGCTTCACTCTATAAGTTATCTTCCCTACTCTTTCCAAAATCGGAAAAGCTGTACAAACCTTGGTGCCAACTTTCCCAAACTACCGAACGTCATAACGTGTCTAAGTGGTGAGACCTTCACAAAGACCATGTCGCCCACTGCAAACTCTGCCCCGGTGCATCTCATGTTAGAATAGGATTTTTGCCTACCATGTGCAGTCTTCGTCCATCTATGGATCAAATCTATTATTTTTGAAACCTCTCTAATTATGTCTTACCCAAGAATGATTCTATCGTTGGTGTCCTACCAACAAGATGGAGATCTACATTATCTTCCATACAATGCCTCAAAGAGTGCCATTCCAATACTTTCCTGATAGCTGTTATTATATGCAAACTCTACTAATGACGAGTGATCCTCCCAAGAATCTCCAAAGTCAAAAATAAACATTCGCATCTAATCTTCTAAAACTTGATTCACCCTTTCAATCTGCCCGCCCATTTGTAGTTGGTAGGCGGTACTCAAATTTAGTTCAGTGCCCAAGACCTCCTGAAGACTACTGCAAAACTCACTAGTGAAAAGGGGATCTTGGTCACTGACAATACCAGAAGGAACTCCATGCAAATGAACAACCTCCCTCACATATAAGGTTTCCAAAGCTGTGGTTGTCCTTGTACTCCTAACCAGAATAAAATGAGTGTGTTTGGTCAATCGATTGAAGTTGACCCAAGCACTCTCATTCCCCATTCTATTTTTAGGTAGACCATCAATAAAATCTATAAGGATACTCTCCCATATCCACTATGGAATATCCAAAGGTTGTTATAATACATCTGGCTTCTTCTGCTCTGCTACTCTCTGACAAGTTACACACTTGGAAATAAACTCTGCTACATGCCTTTTCATACTTGGTTGGTAAAACACTCTTTATATCATGATACATTTTTTCACCATCGGGATGAATAGCCATCCTAGAACAATGGGACCCATCCAGTTACCGGCCAACCAACACCTTAATAAGAGGAAAGCATAGCCTACCATCTCTTCGCAGCCATCCCCTAGAATCAATGGAATAATGGTCCAAGTGACTCGAATGCTCCGTTGTTCAGCTTCTCAAAAATACTCAATAACTTCATGTCTTGCTTCTGATTCGAACCAATACAGTCCATGAGTAAATACTGAATATCTAAAGCTGCTAATAGTACCTGTGTAAGGTCCGATGAAGGTCGAAAATCAAACATAGAAATGAACTCCTAGTGCTTCAGTTCCAAAAACATAAGGCTTAGCATTGCATGCTTTCTGCTCAAGACATCGGCTACATTAGTGCCTTTGCCTGGAGTTTTATAAGACACTGAAATCATATGATGCCAGGAACTTCATCCACCTTTACAGCCTCAAATTCAGATCTATTTAGGTGAAAAAATACTTTAGAGACTTATGATCCATGAATAACTCAAATCTCTCCCCTAAAAGATAATGCCTTTAAGATTTAAGGGCAAAAACAATAGCCGCCAACTTAATATCATAGGTTGGATAGTTTCTCTCTTGTACATTCAACTATCCACTACTATAACCAACAACTCTACTCTCCTAAATCAATACAGCACTCAGTCTATACCATAAGCATCAGTGTATACCATAAACGCTTTCGAACCATCAGAGAGTACTAAAATAAGTGCACCGGTCAACAACTCCTATACCCTAATAAAAGCATGTTTGCACTCTGAGTTCCCCGAGAAAACTAAATTCTTCTTGGTACAGCATGTCAATGACGCAGAAATATTTGCGAAATCCTTAATGAACTTTCATAATAGCTTGCCAAACCAATAAAACTTCTTACCTCCATAGCATTTTTGCTACATTCCAATCCTGTACTATAATAACTTTACTAGATCGACTAATAATCTGTAATAACCCGAATTCCAGTGGGCCCGGATTTTTCGCATAAATGCTAAAATCCAAGCCCACTGAAGCTCGAGTTGGGTATCTCGTATCCTGCAAATAGACAAAGATAAATATATCAGAGCTCAAACAAATATCTCACAGCGGAACTGACTAAAATATAATAGTAAGTAAATACTCACCAAGGTAATAACACTTTCTAAGCAAGTGTCTCAAAGCTGGAAAATCTCTGCCATCTATCTAACCTGTGGGATGTTATGAGGAGGGGGTCAGAACTAAAGTTCTGGTGAATGGACAAATTATACACTTCTAAGCATAATTCTACATATATCGTTCTATTTCCTTTTTCTGCTATATTATATTTATTGGGTTTATAATACTCTCGCCTCTGTGCGTGAATCGTACCCATCTACTCCCTAGTAGATTAAGACCTAATAATCAATATATATGTAGCTACATGCCCAAAGACCACATTGGTCATAGGTACTACCCATAGTACCTTCCGTATCCTGCTCGAAAAGGACTCCATCATCTTGCTACTAGAGCGTACCGTAACTACATTTGTAAAGGATAGCTTCATGAGGCCTACAATACAGATGTCCCGTCATCTACTATGAAAACGTGAAATTTCATCCACACTTGCTTATACTAGTGCTCAAACATCCACAATGTACCACCCAGTGCGTACCTTGAGGACTACATGTAATCGTTCTATCTACTCCCTGAATTCCGCCAACAAGGTCTACCTTGTACAGAACTCAGTCGGGGATTTTCTATATCTGTAAAGGTCCACTTCATTAGGCCTACAATAAAGATATTCTACTTGGTCTGTCTCTTTTCTCATCGTGGCTATGGCCCCACGCAGCCCCCTCAACTAATCGAAAGACCTTTTAAGAGCTAAGTGGCCGTGCCCTACTGCAAATAATCTAAACATCCAATTGGCGGTGCCCGTCATCTAATGTCTCGATAGTGAAAGAATCATTGGTATGTTGGTTTAACTCTAGTCTTTCTCGAACTTGCTTCGACTGATGATGGCTTGATCTCCGCATGCGACTATCCTTTTGGGTCCTGCCCACTATAACCTACTCGCAAACTAGAGTATGGTGTCATACAAATATCCTACTCCATCACCAACCTTTTGACTACCTACAAAGGTCTGCTTCGTTAGGCCTGCAATGCAAAAGCAGTCAAGGCATACTCTCTTGATGGATCACCTACAGACCTGCCTCCGGGGGTGCAGCTTCATTAGGTCTACCTCAGAGGGCCATCCTAGAGTATCCTCATGTCCTGTTGAAGTCTCGTACTTCCTTCTAGACCGAACTAACTAAGTTGGACGTGCTCTTTCTGTACTAAAATCTATGATGAACTGCTTCGTTAGGATCTTTATCCAGATTCTCTTTCGGGCTTCTCGAAATGCACCTTACCTACGTCTAATCTTTTACTATGCATTTAGTTTACTTTTCTTATTCTGTTGGCTACTTATTTACCCTAATCAGCAAGCCCAGCACACCTATGTGTGAGACCATCAGTCCTAGACCTGAAAGTGAATGTTGCCAGTTCGGGCCACTTCTATTATTTTGCTTATTAACTTAATCCAAGATCTAAGTTTGATAAAATAAGCCTCTTCTATTTCTTTCTTTTTATTTATAACCTTCGTGTTACAATTATACTTGCAATTGTTACTTTTATATTCTTTTCTTTCTTTTATAACCTACATGTTATAAATGTAATTGCAAGTGTCTCTTTTCTATTCTAGTCTTTCTTCTTTTATTATGATACTAAATTCTCTTTAGTTCTCTTATATTTTATGACAGTCTTAGATTGGGACTATGTACAACCGTCACAAATTACTTATCATAATAACTGTCTTACTTTTTTATTCTACTATCTACGTAGTAAATGCAGATGTAGTCACATCTTCTGTTTATTATTTCTAGTCTTGTCAAATATTTAACTTGATTATTTCCTCTTCTTTAATTTCTTTAACGCTTCCCGTTATTCTCTTTTATTCTAGGAAGTAGTTCTATTCTATTTGGTTGGTTACAAAAACTGTGCTAAAAATCCATTTTCATATTTTAACACTAAATAATGCTATGAACAATAACTCGTAACTGCAAGATATTTCTTTTATTGTTTCTCTAATTATTGGGTAATGCGAAATACAGTAATGTCTCTATTTTGCACTAATTCCATTTTCTAAACCAACCAACTAATCTATCACTAACTTCCAAATCAAGTTATTTAGATTTTCCCCTTTTTAATTCATTTCTCCCGTTTTAACACAATTTGCTGTAAATTTCTCACTTTTAGGTTTATGCCTTTCTCTACAACTTTTAAGCCTAATATTACTTATATTTAATTGGATTCCTTTCTTTTTTCATATAAATAACATTTAAATATAAGTACATTTCCTTTATAAAATTTACAGTTTCAACATAACTAATTAGTTGAACTAATTACTAAAATAAATGCTGAATTAAATATTTAACGGGAATCTAACGATATTATATATCATAAACATAAAGGAGATATAATTTAAATCCACTCACCTTTCGTCCTTAGCTTTGCTTCATGGCCTTCCTGGATCCCCTTCTAAGGCGTCTAATTTTTTTATTAAGAAGATCTTCTCCCAAGAAATATTTTCTATTTAGGGTTCAGCCTCATGCATTGAACCCAATTGGGAGAAAATCTGATTGTGAGAAAATAACTAGGCCTAGGGTTCTATTTATAATATAGCTTAGGGATCTCAGGCCATTGGATTTAGTAGATTGAATCTGAAGCCACCACGTCACAGGGTCGTTTGGAGCCATCAGATCTATCAACGTACGACTCCGATCGAATAAAATTAACCGAAGTCGTCACCAAAACAAACTTCGGCTCTGCAAAAGTGCGGGTCGACCCTACATCATTACGGGTCGACCTGGGGAGGATGGGGGTCGACCTATAAGGTTCTTTCTATTTATATTTTTTTTCGTTTTTCTGATTTCTTATTCACTCGTATCTTCTTTATATTAACTCGGATTTCGAAAGGTTATATATGGAAATTGATCGAAAAATCACCACGAACACAATGGTATAAGTTTCGAGGCCATATTCTAACAATTCCAAAAATGCTTATTTTCACTGTTCATCGTTATTTAATTATTTAATTATCTAAAAATGCAGGGTGTTACATAATCCATGCTCGGAAATAACATGTCCTAGAAAGTAAACCTCCTTGACCAAAAGTGACATTTGGGAAAATTTTCCTTTAACTTATGCCTACGGAGAGTATTAAGCACTTCTTCTAAATGCAACCTGTGCTCTGCTTACTTTTAGAATAGACAAGTATATCATCAACAAATACTACCATGAACTTATTCAGTAACCCACTAAAAACTTGACTCATGAGGTTGACGAAATAAGCTGGTGCATTAGTTATCTCAAACCGCATCGCTAACCACTCGTAAAGTCCGTCAGGTGTACGAAAAGCCGTTATCTAAACACTATCCTCGGTCACATGCAACAGTTGGAATCTGATAGCCAATTTAAACTTATAGAATACCTTTACTCCAACTAACTAAGATCATCTATATATGGCCTTAGATAATAATTCATCTGTGTCTGCTTATTTAGCTCACGATAACCAATGCAAAGCCTCAAAGTCCCATATGCTTTAGTACCGAAGACAATAGGAGCTCTCTATTCTAAAATACTTCTACAAATAAAACCATTTTCCAATAATTCATTAACTTGTTTACCAAGCTCACACCTTTCTCTAAGAGCCATATGCCTAAGGGACAGGGCAACGGGTTTAGCATTCTCTTCTAGATAAATCCAAAATTCAATCTTCCTATGAGAGAAAAACAGTAACTTTGACAAAGACATTTGAAAAGTCATGAATTATTGGTACGGAAGCTAAATCATCATGCGATAGGTCTAAGGAATATAGGTAACTGAACATAACTTGTAACAACTTGGAATTTCAAACACTTCGTATTTAAATATTTGAATCTTGGATTAAATGTTATAAAAGTGATTTCATAACCTTGTTAACCCCCTATTAAGTAATAATTAATGATGGTGATTACAAAAATAAATACTTTAAATAAATATTGACAATGTGACAAAAACTCGTTTTATCGATAAATGGTTGTTTTCACTATAGAAGGTATTCGAAATTTTTGGGCTTTTCCTAGTATATTAATGTTTCATTAATTAAAAACTAAAATATTTTCCATATTTGGCTAACAAATGTGAATAGTAGAAAGATTAGCAAATGGAACACGAAAATATATTTTGATGAATAGTGTTTTGGATATTTGTTTTTTGGTCAAAGGTGAGTTTTAAAGCAAACACATGGGGGGCTAGTTTGGCTGTCTAAGGAGGGGTATTAGTGGTCATTTTCACTTTTGTTAAGTCCACACTTCATCTCTCTTTTGATTCATTATTTTATTTCTAAGTTTTGAGGAAAAAACTAAAGTATTCAAGCCTCTTCTTTCCTCCTAAACTCATAGCAAATCATCTCAAATATCCACCAAACTTTGGAAAATGCCTTAAATCATCATGGAAACATGTAATCGCAAGTCAAAATGGAAGAAAGGTGAGAAAAGTTTTGCCCTTGGTGTTGGCCGTGAGCAATGGGAAGAGGATGGGACCTTGAGCTCGTGTGTGCTAAAGCTCGAGTCTTTTGAAGGTTTTGTGCTGGTAGGAAGTGGTTCTTTGATCTTAGGTGCTTATGCTTGTGCTTGTGTTTAGCTTGGATTTAGGTGAGTTTATTCACCATTAAAGAAGGATATCTTGTGAGTCAGCGAAATAGGGATCTTAAGGCTACATTAGCACTAGAGGGGAGGTGAATAGTGTTTAATGGATTATATGAATATTATTCAAATTCTTTCAGATTTTACTTGGAATGATGGAATCAATAATCATAGGAACAATCAAAGAGTCAAAGTACAGACAAAAGTAAATGCAGTAAAAGTAAAAAGGAAAAATATATCATGATTTATACTGATTTGGAGTTAACCTACATCCAGTCCCGCACAATTTCTTGTACGGATTTCTTTTCAACTAGTAAATGCAAATACAATCTCGATTTCAAGGCTACGAGACACACCCTCTAGAATCCCGGCCTTTGGGTAGAGCCACTTAATTTCTAGGCCACAAGCACACCCACTAGATTTACGGGCTCCTAATTATACCCTATTGATTTAATCAGGTTACAATCACACCTTCGTGGATTTTAGGGATATCAATCACACCACAGAGTATAGGAGTACGATTTAATAGACTTTACAGACTCAGATCTTTGATCTTGGTTACAATTGATCCTATAACTCTTGAATAGCACTTGATCTTGGGTGAGATGAGAGAAATCAGAGAGTGTATGAAAGAGAATCAAACTAGTAATGATTGAACTTGATTCTGGTTGAATTTCGGCATAGTTTCAATTTAAATTGCTTTAGAAATCAAGAGAGTGAAAAGAGGAGAGAAAAATAAAAAAGTAGTTAATGAAAATTCATTTGGAAGACTGGTATATAGAGGGAAACAACGGTGATGTGCATTCACTAATAGATACGACGAAAAGACACTTCCATTCAAATTTGAATTTTGAAAAATATGGCTAGTATGTCGACATACTTGCAGAGGATATGTCGACATATCCCTTTGTATTGTGAAAAATTACTTAATAGAAATTGTTTTGAAAATATTAAATTTTGTAAAATATTTTGAAACTTTATACAAACATTTAAACATAGTTTATACATATTTTAATCATATTAAAACTTTATAAAATAATTTTAAAAGATTTAATAAGAATATTTAATATAATGTAAATAATATATATATATATATATAATCAATATGTTTATAAATTATTAAAGTATAAATAATAATTCAATATATATATAAACTTAAAAACACTAAAATAATACCTTTATAAGTGTAAGAGATTTGAAAATCATTTTGGAAATATTTTGAAAAGATTATTTTAAAAATAGGATTTTTGAAAAGTGATTTAAAACAAAATTAGAGAAGGTAAGAGAGATCAAGAAAGTGCTATCAAGGTTTTAACATAAATTCTATAACTCTATAACTTATCTGGAATATCTTGAGATCTTGAACTCTTCAATACTCATGAGTCTTCATTCTTGAACTCTTGAAACTTTATATCAACATCTTGAATCTACCTTTGATATTAGCATCTTGATACTGTACAGTCTTCTTAATCAATACCTGTTTAATATCCTGCACTATATACTATATATAACTTGATAAAACATTAGTATTTATATTTTATATAATGTCCTATAGTTATTATCATCAAAACCAATACCTAAGGTACTAACAATCTCCCCCATTTTGATGATGACAACTCTGTATATGAAATATATTATAACTCCCCCCGAGTTACAAAACCCCATTTAATCTATGCCTAGACTTTATATTTTCCCCCCTTTGTCATCAACAAAAATAATTAACCAAAATTATAACTCTAACACTAACTTTTACTATAATCCTAACTTTAACTTTTCTAAATAAAGTACTAATCAATCAGTATATGAATTATATATAATGATTGTGAGAAAGATTATATACAAACAATATGTGATATGTAAAACAAAATAATCAATCGAAATATTCATCCTAATCAAAAAAAGTTTATGTCACACAGCATTCAAACAAATCCACACGAATCAAAACAATCAAATCCAAACCAAACTAAGTATTATTATTTATACACAATCAAACCTATTTAAACTAGATATTTCGAGGAACATCAATCCATCCATCAGCACCAAAGATTGGATCTGCTTTGATAACATCCCAATCTTTATCATCTTCGTTGATAGTACAATCTGGATTGGTAGTTGGTTCTTCTTTGTTCAAGGAAGAAATCATTCACCTAATCGCATCGAAATGCCTTTCTGTCTCCTTGATCATTTGCATTTGACTTAATTCTAAGTGCCTCTGATTTCTTAGGATGAAAGTAAGAATGTTCTTAAATGATTCAAGAGTTTGTTTGAGGTTTTCGGTTAGTTTTTGTATAGGAGAAGCCATTATTTTGGTTTTAGAGTTCTAAAACGCAAAGGAAGAAGAAAGGTAGTAGAAAATAATGATTCTCTGGTCTTAACGGATATTTAAAGGGGTGGAGTTTGTTAGAAATGAATAGACATTTGCTATCTATTCAGTTTTCAAAAATAAAACTTTTGAAAAGTTACCATTGTATTTTGAAATACATACCTAGGATATGTTGACATATATGCAGAAATTTTGAAAACAACTTTTTTTTGATATTTTAATGTATTTATCTTACACTATTATACTTTTATGTTTTTCAGAGATGATAGACAATGTATAACAGCATGGAAATAAATTTTCATTAATACTTAGATAGAGATTACATAGAACACAAAGCAATGAAAAGATACAAAAGATTTAACATAACTAAAACTAGAAAATCCAAATACAAGATATTTTAAACAACTAGAAAGATACAAATGAAGATGATGAAGAACCACAAAGCTTGCAAATGATCTTTCCAAAGAATTTATCCATTTTGTCGGAAATTGAAGTAAATTTCTTTGAAAATGATTTCTTAAGCTTCTTTTGGATATGGATGATCTTTTTATTATTATTGAGAAGATCTATGTTTGATGGATTTGGTGGCATATAGATACTTTCCAATGAAGTATCCTCCTCCTCTTCTTGTTCTTCCTCCTCGACTTTCAGTTCATCTCCTTCCTCATCTCTTATTTCATGCTCTTCTTCCCAAGCCAACCATTGTTCCTTTTCCATAAGTGTTTCATAAGGCTCAAAAAAGGGTGAAATATGCATAAGTGAAATATTGGCCTTGTCAAATATTTTTCAAGAAATTGTTTCCTCTCCTTTAAGGTCAACACCAAAATAATTGAAAACACGAGTAAGACACACCATGAAATAGTGTGTTTTCATGTTTAGAAAAATTCTTAGGAAAAAGTTCATCCAAAATAACTTGAGACCAATTTATGTTATATTGACCATAAATTGCGAAAAGAGCTTTGAAAACTTTTTGAGTCGGGTTATTATAATTACCCGTTCTAGGAGTGATGCTTTGTTGCAAAAGAAGGCTTAAAATTCTTACTTTTGGACGCAAGTTTTTATTTTTGAATTCAAAATCATCATCACTTTCGAAAATATCATGAATTACTTCATGATTTTGAAAATCAATTTGAAAAGATGAAAGGTCCATTCCACTAGATTTGCATCCAAGAATGTGACCTAAAAGTTCACAATTTAAAACAATTTATGTCTCTTTGACACTACTCCAAACTTCTCCTTCTCTACCATCATAAAACTTTCCTTTTAAATTTGCTTAAAACGTCTTTACTAACTTTGGATAACAAACAAAATCATTGTGAAGCATCGATCAAACCAAGAATTTCATTTTGCAAACAAATATTGAAAATATCATAAGTAGGGAAATCTTCAAAAATAGCAAATCTTCCGGGAAAGTTTTTTTGAAAGATAAATACTTTATATAGGCTTAAATGGCTTCTTGATCATTGAAAAGAGATTTTTTTAAAAAAAAGCCTTATAGTTGCCTTAGTATTGCTTGAGGATGGCACTGAAGAATAGTTTGAAGAGATAAGAGAGTTTATGATTTTTGAATTTGAAAATGAAAGTGGGAAATTAATGGATAGAGATAGAGTAAGTAAATAGAGAATCAAAGGACATGTTCTCTGGTCAAAAGATAAATTTTCAGAACATTGGAGTTAGTGAAATGGTGGAGGGAAATTCAAATTTTGAATTTTTGTCTGCATATGTCGACATATGCTCGTGGGGTATGTCGACATATAGGTCGAATTTTTCAAAAAAGATTTTTGTTTAAATATTTCCTATTTTATTATATCGATCTATTTACAGTTATTATATTTTCATAAAAATAATTTTAAATATATTTTATATTATTATTTAAAATATATAAAATAATTATATTTAAAATATAATCACACAATATTCAACCAATATCATTATTAATCTATAGGATATTCCTAACAACCAATAAAGCAACCAAAAGAAAAGAAAAATTCATTCAAGAAATTAAAAAAAACTTTTGATATATTAAATGCATACCTTTTTCTGATCCATTTCACTATTTTATTCTGAATTAAGTATTGCTGTGAAGCACATGTTAGCAGTTTCTGTATCTGATTCATTATCGCTTGAGGATGTATCTGAGTCATCTAATGTTGCAGTATAGACTCTTCTCCGTTTTCTTGATGAATCAGTGTTTGGTGTAGTTTTCAGTTTATCGGGATGTGGACAGTCTCTTTTTAAATGACCAGGGTCATCGTAGTTATAACATCTAATGCCATTTCTATTTCCATTCCACTTCTTGGAATTTTGTTGTCATTTCTTTTGAAATTGTTCATCTTCCTGTATTTTAGAAATTTTCTAAAATTTCTTTTTGATGAAAGGAATTTCTTCATCTTCATCGCTATCTGAATCCAGATTAATCGTCATTGCATTAAATGCTATAGATTTCTTCTCTATTGCTTTGCCTCCTCTCTCGCCCAGCATTTGTGCTTCAAAAGACATTAAGTTGCCAATTAACTCTTCAGTTTTTAGAGTGCTAATGTTATTAGCCTCTTTGATTGCTTTTGATCCCATTGAGGAGTAAGTGAATTGAGGATTTTTCTAACTTGATCCTCTTCGGAAAAACTTTTACCTAGTGCAATAAGTGAGTGTACTATATCTTGGAATCACTATACATATCAGATATGAACTCATTTTGAATAATTGAAACTGGTTTGTTAACATGGAAATTTTGATCTGTTTGACCTTACTTGTCCCTTCTTGTGTAACTTGCAAATTTCTCCAAATTTCAAATGCAGACTTACATAGAGATACTCTGTTAAATTCATTCTATTTTGTGAACAAAATAATATATTCATAGCCTTAGAGTACTTTGTGCAACTGCTTTTTGGTCAGCAGTCCAATGTGCAAAATTTGTCTTGGGTTCAGTGTACTCAGTTTGTGTGATATTCCAAGTGTTAAATCCAACTGACTACAAATAAAATTTCATGTTACATGACCAATATATGTAATTACTGCCATTAAAAAGTGGAGGTCTAGTAGTGAATTGTCCTTCGACAGATAAGTTACTAAAAAGTGTATTAACAGTGTTACTAACAGTACTATTACCAGTGTTGGTAGCTATTTAAACTTTTTCAAAAATTAGATGATAAATACTATGAAAACCAATGCTCTGATAGAAAATGTGAGTCAGCAAAATATAGATCTTAAAACTAAATTAACACTATGGGGTGAATAGTGTTTAATGGATTATATGAATATTATTCAAATTCATTAAGATTTTACTTGGAATGTTGGAATTAACAATCACAGAATCAGTCAAATAATCAAATGACAGATAAAAGTAAATGCAGTAAAAGTAAAAAGAAAAGTACACACCAGGATTTTATATTGGTTCGGAGTTACCCTACATCCAGTCCCGCACAATTCCTTGTACGAATTTCTTTTCAACTAATAAATTCAAATACAATCTCAATTTATAGGCTACGAGACACACCCTCCAGAATCCCGACCTCTGGGTAGAGCCACTTAATTTCCGGGCCACAAGCACACACACTAGATTTACAGGCTACTAAGCACACCCAATTGATTTAATCAGGCTACAATCACATCTATTTAGATTTCAGAGATACCAAGAACACCATAAATTATAAGACATGATTTAATAGAGTTACAAACTAAGATCTTCGATCTTGATTACAATTGATCCTATAACTCTTGAATATCACTCGATCTTAAGAGAGATGAGAGAAAGTAGAGAGTATATGAAAGAGAATCAAACTAGTAATGATTGAATTTGATTCTGGTTGAATTTCGGCATAGTTTCAATATAAATTGCTTTAGAAATCAAGAGAGTGAAAAGAGAAGAGAAAAATAAAAATGTAGTTAATGAAATTCATTTGGAAGACTGGAATATATAGGGAAACAACGGTCATGTCCATTCGCTAAGAGATACGATGAAAAGACACTTCCATTCAAATTTGAATTTTGAAAAATATGGCTAGATGTCGACATACTTGCAAAGGATATGTTGACATATCCCTTTGTATTGTGAAAAATTACTTAATAAAAATTGTTTTGAAAATATTTAGTTTTGTAAAATATTTTGAAACTTTGTACAAACATTTAAACATAGTTTTACATATTTTAATCATATTAAAATGTAATAAAACTTTATAAAATAATTTTGAAAGATTTAATAAGAATATTTAATATAACGTAAATAATATATATATACACAATCAATATAACTATATATTGTTAAATATAAATAATAATTCAATATATATAAACTTAAAAACACTAAAATAATATCTTTATAAGTATAAGAGATTTGAAAATCATTTTGGAAATATTTTGAAAAGATAATTTTAAAAATAGAATATTTGAAAAATGATTTAAAACAAAATTAGAAAAGGTAAGAGAGATCAGGAAAGTACTATCAAGGTTTTAAAATAAATTCTATGACTCTATAACTTATTTGGAATATGTTGAGATCTTGAACTCTTCAATACTCATGAATCTTCATTCTTGAACTCTTGAAACTTTATATCAGCATATTGAATCTACTCTTAATATCAACGCCTTGATACTGTACAGTCTTCTTAATCAATACCGGCCTAATATCCTGCACTATATACTATATGTATCTTGATAAAACATGAATATCTATATTTTATATAATGTGCTATAGTTTTTATCATCAAAACCAATACTTAAGGTACTAACATGTATATATGTGTATGTGCACTTGAATATAAAGATAAAGTAAAGTATGACCTAACTAAAGTTACAACTCTAGATCCTATTACTTTTGAAAGCAAATGGCAACTTTATATTGTATATCATTACTTTTATGACCTTCTATAACATGTGGCGTGGCCTTGACATTTTGTATAAATGGTTGGTTGGCTTGTGTGTTGAATTGATGTGAATATGGAAGTGTTTGTATCGCGATAGTCGCTATAAGCGCACTTTGAAATCCCTTGCTTTAAACTTGTTTAAATTTGTGATATGTTAATATATTATGACATGATATATTTTGGTTATTCACTACACATATTTTGGTGTGTGGAACAGTAAAGAAATGGTTTCTAAAGTTATAGAACTTGTTGAGAAAAGTTGCAAAAGTTATAGCGCAAATGGTTGATATATGAGCACTTTGAAATCTCCTCGTGTTCGACGATTTTTAATTACTATAAGTGCATTTCTTACTGTAAAAATATCAAAGCTTAAATCATTTCATAACTAGTTGAACGAACTGAAAACGTTAGAAGCAAGATTAGTCGATATGCATGCACTTCGAAAATGCCTTGTGTTCGGTGATTTTTAAAGTTAATTTAAAAGACATCCTTAGGGGTTTCTTTGTATGGTTATTATATACTATAAATATAATTCTTACTGTAAAATAATCAAACCTTGAATCGATCATTTAGGTAGAGAAAACCTGTCAAACTTTCGATGCTTTTCTAAGTGTTCTCAGTCCAGAATTTTCTAAACACTGATAAATACTATCTTTGATCTACTGCAGCACTTTTAGGCTTGTTGCACTATTTGGATAACATTTTTACTAATTTTTCATCATTTAAATGTTTTAATATTTATTATCCTTGTGGAATCTTTTTAGAGAAGCCTAATAATATGGATTAGAGTATGAAAAAAAGATTAGAAGTTTAAATATATTTTTGTTAATTATTTATGAAATTTTAAAGTATAAGGTTTTTAAATATCAAACACGCCTTTTTGATTATTTTTGTTATTTGAAATATGTTATTTTTAAGTTATATTTTATATAGACGTTTAAAACCAATTTATAAGTATTTTTAAAGTATTTTTATATGTATATAAGTTAAGAAAAGTAAGTGAAGTATTTTATAAAAGGATAAGTGGTTTTGGTTATAACACTTAGTTATAATGAAAGGTTTTGAGAAGTTAATTAAAAATATATTATCTTATTAATACTTATACTTAGATCTTTAAAAAGAATTTTTTAAAGATAATGTTAAGTATAAATGGTTTTGGTTTTATAGTAAACAATGTTTAAACAACATTTGTTTTTAATCCTTTTGAGTATACTTATGAATATAGTTAGATTTTAAAAAGAATGTTTAAAGATAATTATAAATGAAATGATTTTGGGTTTGTAGTGACAGTGTTTAACTAACATTTTTCTTTAACCCTTTGAATAGACTTGTGAATGTACTTAGATCTTCATAAAGGGGATTTTAAAGATAATGACAAATATGGAATGTTTTAGGAAAAAGGTTATATAAGTAAAAATTTAACTTATAAAAGAGAAGAGGTTTATAGTAACAATGTTTAAGTAATATTTATTTTTAACCTCTTTGATTATATCTTGAAGTAAGAAATCTTATTACAAATTTGTTAATATTCTTATACCATTTAAGATAAGTATATGAATACATTTTGAAGTATTGAAAAGAGTACAAATGAATAGTGAAATAGAAGAATACACACACACACACATATATATATATATCTTTTATAAAGGTATTTTAAATATATATGAGTAGAAAAAGGAAGTAGAGAGAAGAATCACGTATTCATACGGTTTGAGATCCCAGGGGAGGACTAATTCGTCTGAATCGTCTCTTACTTTTAGAACGTATGTGTTCGAGATACCCTAAGGAGGACTTGTAACACCCCTAATTTTCAATAACATTATTCAGAATATTTAATTAGATAAATTAAATAGATTAATGATGATAAGGGGATAGAGATTTGAATAAAACTATAAGAAGGTCGTGCTTAAGTAATAAGATAAATGGGCTAAATTGGTTTTAAGTTAATTAATTTAAACATGGGCATATTAGTAAATAGCCGCACTATTATTACTCACAAGTATACACTTCACGTTCTTGCCCATTCACGTACACTTTTCATTTTTCACAAACGCAAATCAAAAACCTAAAATAGACCCGGCCATTAACAAGGGAAAAGAGGAAGAAAAATTAAATCAAAGCTGAGGATCAAAACTAGGGGAATCAATATTCTACAAATCTCAAATTCCTTATCATATCCAAGGTGAATAATAATTTATACCATCTCTATTTTGTTACTATAACCAGATGTTTTTGAATTTAAGATTAAATTCGTTTTTATGATGTTTGGATGATGATATGCTTGAATTATTCTATGTTTGATTTAAACCAATTCATTTACTTATGAATTTGCATGGTTTTAGGAAAAAACTGATTTTTATTGATTTTAGAATGCTATGTAAAAATTATATGTTAGGTAAAACATTATTTTGGAGATTGGTTTCAATTTTTGTAATTTTCCAAGTTATGGAAAATTTACTATGAATTTCTAAAGGAAAATATGATATAATTGGGTTTAAAATTAATTTCGAGTATTTCTGGAAGAAATTGGGTCTAAAATTTTAATATGTTAGATAACATGATGAAAGTGAATTTCTGTTATTTTTGGAGATTTTTCCTAATTGATTTGCTGTGGAAAATAAATTATTTTAAAAAAAGGACTTATTTGCAATATTGGTTTTGCTTAAAGGAAGGGCTTAAACGTTACTTTTACCCTGGATTTAGATCTGATAAATGTGGCAGTTATTTTGTAAAATATTTAAAAAGTTTTAAGACAACCAATCAAAAGATTACAAATAGGCAGGTAGTTATAAAGCAATTACTAAAAGTAGCATGATTTCAGCCTTTATTCAGAAAAGTTGGTTCCGCCTCCTATAGTAGTGTCTTTCGACTCTAATGCTTCCGCTCCAACTTAGTCGAAACCAACACACAAGGTACCACTTAGATGGTACGTAGTGGATTGAAGGAAAGGCGAAAGCCATGGTGTCGAAAGTAATGCTTCCGATGGGGTCGAAACCTTGGTTTTGTTTTCAAATGTTAAGTGCCCGCTTTGTTTTACTTAAAGCTTTCGATGCAGTAGAAGCATATGTTTTCAAAATGGGTTTTTCTAAATAGCTTTCATAGGAGGTTTCCATTTTATGTTTTAAAGGTATAGGCTTTCGAAGGGGTTACTTTATTTATAAAAGAATGCTTTCGAAACTAGTGGTTCCGACCCAGTCGAAACCCCTTGCTTTTCTTTTACCTTTCGAGTGTATTGAAGTCATCAATGCTTTCGAAGGGTGCCTTTGTTTTAAACTTATACTAAGTCACTTCTTAAATGCTTTCGAAAGGGTTCAGGGGTTTTGAAGGCAATGGTGTTGAAAGGGGGTTTCGATTTTATCCTTCAAAGTTTTACTCAAAGGTTTTGAGCTTCCGAATAGATGGTTCCGACACCATCAAATTTTCCCTAAATAATTTTATTAAAGGTTTCGAAAGAGATACTTCCGTATGCAACCACTTTGACGCAAAAGATGTTTTTAAAAGTAAAACCCAATACTTTCAAAAGGGGTACTTTCATTGGTTTCGAAGCTATGTTTTAAGTTAATGTTTTGATACATTCAAAAGGTATATTTTGGTTTCGAAAGGAATAAGTTAAAGAGCTTCGAAAGGTATATACTTAAAGTTTTGAAAAGAAGTATTTTATGCCTTCGAAAGAGGTTATCCAAGGGTTTCGAAAGTGATGTTTTAAGGTTTCAAAACAAATAACCCAGTCTATTTTAAGGAAAAACCATTGCATAAATAAAGAGCTTTGAAATGAAGTTTTTGAAGAAGTTTTCCTTGAATAACAGGTTGAAGGGAATAACCAAGTTTTATATAAAATGATTTCAAGGATATTACACCACAGGTGTTGGTATTATTTTATTGTTATGATTGCTTCTTCATATATTTATTTACATTGTAATTAACCCATAATGGTGCTTTGGGGAAGGGCAGAATAACCAGCTAGGTTGACCCAGTAGTGAATTTAACTTAAGAAATGTTAAAATCTTAATTAAAGATATTGGCAGGGGCCAATAGGTTCACAGTAATCTCATGAAAACTGTGTAAAGGAAAAGATATTGGCAGGGGCTAATAGATTCATAGTTAGCCTATGAAAACTATGATTTGATATTGGTAGGGGCCAATAGGTTAATAGTTATCCCATGAAAACTAAATCTGGATTAAGATATTGACAGTTAGTCAATAGGTTCCTAGTCAGCCCATGAAAACTAGGATATGAGTAAAGATATTGGAGTTACCAATAGGTTCTTAGTGATCCAATGAAAATTATGAAATTGGACAGGGAGTCCATAAACATTTAACAGGTTATTAGTAAGCCCATGAAAACTAATAGGTTAATAGTAATCCTAGAAACTATAATTGAGACAGATAGTCAGGATGAATGGGGATGGGTAATCCAGATTTAACATACTTGTTTGTATATCATCATATTATTTTGAATTTTTCTAACCGTTGTGGATGCAGGAGCATGGTATATGGTTTTATAAAGTTTTTAAGATACCAGTGAGAGGAAAACCCGTTCCGATAAGCGGTGTGGTCTCATTAGATATCTAAATGGTTTGAGATGGTAGATTATTATTCATACCAGGCTTCATGTCTGACTCAAAGTTTTTATTTTCCCTTAAACTCTCGGGTACTCAGTTGATTTTGAGTAGTTTGTGATTTAGGGTTTTCTGGTGTTCTTTTAGACGAATAAAGCTTCCGGTGACGTGCAGGAGGCACGCTAGCTACTTAGAGTTCTTTTATTTCCACCGTGTTTGGTGGTAAAGGCAAACTTGTTTTATTTCCTTATTATATACTCTGATCATCCAAGGGGGCGCCTTCATATGTCGCTCTTGGCGTATTTTGTACTAAGTATATTTTTTCTGAACGCGGTCTGCGCATTGGGATTATGTAATGAATTTGAAATATTTTGAAATGGAATGTAGACTTTGTTTGTTATTTTAATTTTTTTCCATATTCTTGTGTTTCTGTGTATCAATGTATCTAACATTGCCGTATTTGGTCGCGGAGGATTAATAACTATGGATGACTGCAGTATCCGTAGTCGTTAGTTTTGGGCCTCCAAGTAGGGGGATGTTACATGACCTCTCTATATAGTTCTCTTACTTTTGAAGTAAGCAATTATTTCATAAAAGAAGTTTTTATTAATAAAACAATTAATTAAGTAAAAAGGGAATTAGAGGTTGCTTATATGACTTAATAGTGCTTTGTGTGACTGACTCATGCATTTTGTGTTTACTTGTCTATGGAAAGTATTTAGCCATATATACTTAGCACTAGAATCCAACAAAATAGACTTGTTCTATCTATGAGAGTTAAGAATGATATTCGAGTACGGTGTAGAAGCAATAGTGCTCCTACCAGGCTTCACTCTTGACCGAGGAATAGCGTAAGTTGAGAAGGTCGGAAACGTGATAAGTATATGAGGCTTGGTTTCCATATGCAACCATTCTAATTATTGCGGAATTCAACCAAAATTATCTTAGGAAATATCTAGAAGAAACACAAGAATTATATGGTACGTTATCTTCATTGATGCTATACCCTATGCATAATCTCGTCTTGCTCTTATAGGACAAATGATACAAAACAATCTATTCAGATAGGAGATGATCTCCACCGTTATGCATTATCTGTTTATTTATAAAAGGATCGGAATTAAGTTAACCAAAAGTCTATCGATTGGCTTTGAAGCATCTAGTAAGCGGGGGAGTGTACTTATATGAGATGACTCGGAACCGTAACCACTTCAAAACTAATATGCATGTTCTTTGGTTTGGAAGCAATTGTGAAGTGAAATGTTATAGAATTCCACTGTCTGTCCCAAATTTAAGTCGAAGGGAGAGGTCAAAGTTAACATTTCGAACGATGCTATTGTGGGGTACTGCTTATCTTGAGGGCAATCCCAAGAGAGAGGATAGCATTAGCATTCGTTAGGGGACTTATGTTGGAATCCATGGGGAGGTTCATGAACTGTTCAAGATGATGGAGTCCTTGTAAAGATTCAAGATCTGTTCGAGATGATAAAATCCAAAGAGAGATTCGAGATTTGTTCGAGTGATGAAGACTCATTTGTTTAGATGTTGAATGTGACTTCACCATCGGTAGTGATAGAAACCAGAGTAGATGCATAACCAAACGGTTTAGTAAACCCAAGGGTATATCGACTCTATTCTAGAGATGCTTTCAAATTGCTAGCGATAGTGTAACTACCCAGATTTATACGCTATAATAATAAATAAATTTAATTAGAATAAAAATATACGAATTTGATTTTTTTAATTATTGTTTTTAAAAATAAATTTTATTTAATTAAATTTAACTTAATAAAAAGATTTTATTTCCTAAATTGGAAGTTTTACAATTAAATTATTTTCTGAGAATATATTGAGATTTAATAAAATTGAATAGCTATCGGATTATACTTTATAGAATGAAGTGCAAATCAAATTAAATTAGAGTGGGATGTGTTTAATATATATATATATATATATATATAATAAGAAGTATTATTTAAAAGAAAAGAGTGGGAAACTAACTTAATTAAATTAAGCCCAAAAAAAATTAGGCCTTTCTCTACTTCTCTAGAAAGCTTCCTTCACATTTATTCTAAAACCCGAACCTGCCTGTTGATTTAGTCCTAATTTGTCAAAAATCTCAAAATCACGTCAATCTTATATATAAAAAATCACGACCAGAGGAAGCGCTCGCGACTAGAAAGCGGCACTCGATGCCAGGTGGCATTGCAACGAAGGCGTTGGCGATTACTTGGCTAGAGATGATCGATTTAGGGCTTAAAGAGAGAATGTGGGAGCATGGGAGTGGAGGTGATGGTGATTGCGGCGGTAGCTTGGTGGCTGCGACGAGATGAGTTTATTCACTCACATATCTATGCTAATCACTCTACTTCTCATTAATCTTAGCTTATATGATTGTGTGAATGTTTGTTCATGTATGTGCACTTGAATTCTCGAGTATGCTATTGATTATAAATAAAATGTTATATATACGAATATATAATTAAGATGATATAAATAAATGATACAAATATAATATTCAAGGCATAATTAAAGTTATATATATAAGTAGTTGAATAAAATATGTTTCAAGAAGTTTATACGAGAGTTTATAAATGTAATATTTATCTATTAAAGCAACTAATTAATTAAATAATAAGTTGGGTGTTCAATTCTAAAAATCAAATAAAAGTTATGCATATTCTAGAAAAACATAAGATATATAAAATAAATAATATACTAAGTAGAGAATCTTATGATCTATAAGATTAAATAAGAGTTGTTATATGAATGATAAATTAACGAAGATGTGTAATTAGTAACTTAAAATTATTTCCAACAATCAATTTGGTTCTACATCAAACATTTTGTGTTTTTGTTGCTTTTAACCTTACGAGGTTTGTTTATCATAGATGGTTTATCGTCTGATAATTATATGCAAGTTTATGTAATAGTATCTTCTTTTAAGCTTGGTATTATGTTTTATTAAATATTAAATTTATTGGAAATGAATTTATTTTGATTTAAGGGATTATTTAGATGTTACAATGTACATACAATTTGTGGGAATGTAAAACAATTTCTAATTAAGTTCTTAAATGTTTTAATGTAATGTATTTATATCCATACTAAATATGGAAATTTATAAAATATTGTATGATTTAAAGGAAAATGTTTATTTTAATCAGTTGAATTTTAGTAAAAATTTAAATTATATTTTATAGATAGAAATAAATATAAGTTAATTTGAAGTGTGTGTAAATATAATTTAAAACGAGTAATTATTATTAATAAAGGTTTCTAATATTTTAAAGTATTACTCATATATAGTTAACTTAGATAAAATATTCTTTGTAGATATATGTATATATATACGTGATTGATATGACTTTACGTCATAATTCTGATTTCTTATCTTCTACTGATTCAAATGATATGTGTGATTCACCGTTGATATGGATTAATTGAAGATTTGATATGATACGTGATGATATCCTTATGTGATTTTGTGATGATTTCTATTTTATACAATGAGAAATCTAAATAAATGGAGTTATAATACCATTTGGGATGAGGAATTCGGTAATATTTCTCCGATTATTCTCCTCTATTGATATTTCTGAGTTTGATAATGGTTTTTGAATATGTATGATTCACCCATATGTATTGATCTTATGATTTCTAGTTTGATGTGTTTCTATATGGGTGATGACATCTTTTGATATCAGAGATAGTTGTTTTATGTAGTTTCAAGTTATTTGATTGTTTATAGTATTGTATACATATTTCAGGAATACATATATACGTGTGTGTGTTTATGTATGTATGTATGTATATTATTCTCTGATTACATTGTGTTATCTTTATTATATACCTTGATTATGCATAGTTTGACTCGTGTGTTATTTTATAATACTCAGGTCAGTCCAAGACATTTCAGGTACCGGAACAATGTGACCAACATTTATTTTACTAGGCATAGAGGAGATATATATTAAGACATCATACGATGTTTATGACATTATTTCACTGTATTTATAACATTGAATTGGATAGATTCTTTGTTGTATTCTATTGGGTGTTGATAATTGAGATGATTTGTATCCTTACTATATATATATATATATATATATATTACATATATATTATCGCTGTGATTCCGACTTTGTGATCTCTGTATTTACTATATATCGTGTATATCCTGAAAGCACATGTGTTTATTGCTTTACACTGATACTATGTATGCATATATGAGTTATTTATTTGATATTTTAATACGTACCAGTGTTAGTCCAAGGGAATATTTATGTCTGTACACCATACAGCCTCATTCTCCATATTATCTAACAGTTTTACTCTGTAATACTCTTGAATTATATGGGTATACAGGTGGGGTGGTTACAAATTGATATCAGTGTAGGTTCAGAACAATACATTATGTATAAGAGACACAAGTCTTGACCTTGGATGAGACTTAGAGTCCCTGACCCTTGGGAGTTTTGGGCAATTTTCCATAATAAGAGATTATATATATATATATATTGTAACAATCCGGAATTTTTGTCATTTGATTTTGAGTATTTAATTTATTTTAAATATTAAAATACTTGGTTTTTAAAGGTTTAAAAACTTGAATTCAAGTATAGGGATTATTTAAACATTTGAATTGTGAATTTAATATTTGAATAGTGTTTTAAATATCTGGATTTTGAATTAAACATTAATTAAATGAATTTAAGGGTCTTGTTTAACTCCTTTTAATTAATAATTAATAACGGTATAAATTTATTTGCAATAATAAATAATTAGAAAACCAATTGTTAATATAACGACTCTATTTATTTGATGTATTTTTCATTTAATTTAGTTGATTTTTCCATAATTTTTAATTTGAAAAATATTTAAATTAATCGTTTGATGATTTTTCGTCAAACGATCGTATTTTTATGATTTTACAGAGTACAATAACCAGTGTATATGATTACTATTTTAGGATCATATCGCGTTTTTAGGCACGATTATATTTTTGTTTTGTCGTTTGCAGTTCGTACGCAAACAAAAATCTGGCGACGTGATGCCAGAAATTTGGTTATAAACTAAAACAACCCTTAGAGTCAACGCATTTCTTTTTCTCTTTCTTGTTTTAATCAAATAGTAAAATGAAGATTTGGTTCACCTTCAAAAATCAAGATCAAATAAAATACTCAACCGTAAATTGCAAAACAAATTTCTTTCATTTTGTTTTGATGAGATCTACTCATACATATAGGTCTTGAAGGTTGTGACTTCATGTTATGCAGCTCGATAGTTCGAACATGAGCTGTGTGGACTAGGATTAGTGATTTAGAAGTTGGGGTCATCGATTTACAAATTTAAGGCTAGATTTGGGTTTGTGGCATCGTAGAGCACCTGCGGTGTGGAAATGGAGAGGTGCAACTCGCGTTTAGGTGGTGTGACATTTATTGTAGCCGTTAAGCTACCGGTCATGACCTGGAATAAAGAGTCTAGCCAAAGGTTGTTTGCTCAGGGAGGTGGAGCTCGTGAAGGGGGACGCATAGGCCAAGACGGTTCACATTTTTGTTGAGAGGTGATAAAGTAATCGTTAATGGAAGAAATCGGTGTATGGGTTTGAGCTTTATAATGTCAGCGTGCATGTTTGAACATTAAGGATGACAGAGTTTATAAGGGTAACTATGTAATTAATTAAAGTGATTAAAGAATTAATTATTAATTTTTTGGCATAGCCAACGGGGTTGAATGGGCCCCTACCATTTTATTAAAAAAAATAGCTTACAAGGAAAGATGGCATACCATTAGGATATACAAGAACATAATAAAATAGACATAAAGAAGAAACTAAGGTCTAAAGGTATTGGAAATAGAAAGGAACATTACATGTTTACCAGTGAAATGACCACCAAACACTCTATTGTTCCTCTCCATCCAAATAAGGTATATTGCCTTCTTAAGAACTCTTAGCAAGAGAGTTCCTTTAAGTAATTTCCATCTCTACGCTTTAAAAATGCTATACCATTCCAAAGAAGCATTTCGAATAGGCTTATGCAAGTGCAGTAAATTCAAGGACCTAACCCATATGAAATATGAAAAATCACACTCAAAAGACAAATGGTGAATAGTCTCTTCCTCCTTGTGACAGAGCAAGCAAACAGAACTCTGAACAATACCTAAAGCTTTAAGCTTTTGTAGAGTATGAAGCCCATTTCTTAAAACCTTCCAGAGTAAAATATTCTCTCTAGGACTGGAAGCAGAGGTCTAAATCCTAGAATGCCATGGAAATCTGATAAGAGGAGGGGAATTGGCAAGGAATTTATATACTGTATTAATAGCTTGAGGCTTGCCATTCCACAGAGCATGAATATTAACACTGTTATAAGAGTTTCCATGAATGATGCTCCAACAAGACCGAATAGAGAATGAACTTGAGTAAGGGAGGTTTACCATCAGACCAATAAGAAGCAACAATAGCCTTCTCATTGATGCCAGTTAGAATTCTCAAAGGATAGCTAATAACATCAGCAAGAATAACCCCTTGGGTCGACCAAGGATCAAACTAAAAAGAAAGATGATCCATATTTTTCATACAACTTTGAAATATGGGATAAAGGCAGCTCTATTTCGAAGAATATTTCTCCAAGACTAGCTGTAGTCAGCAGGAGGGATCAAAGTTCAGAAGTTAGTACCCTTAATCAAATTTTTTCTAACCCATGTAGCCCATAGATTGCTGTCATACTTTAGAAGCTTGTCTATATGAGCAGAAAGAGTAGCCTGATTCCACTTCTTGATGTTCATAACTCCAAGCCCACCATACTTATAAGGGCAACATATAGTTTTAAAAGCAACGAGGATCAACTTCCTGGAAAATAGGTTGCCATGCCAGAGAAAGTAATTCAAAGCAGAGTTGATCATAGAAATGAGCTTGGAAGGCAAGATGAAAATTCTAGCATAGTAAAGACACATGGAAGTAGCTATGGATTTAACAATGATCAGTCTATCTGCCATTGAACATTTAGATATTGGCCAAGAGGAGATTCTAGAAGTAATCTTTTCAAAAAGCTTTAGGCATTGACTAGTCATAACTTTGGAGGAGCACATAGGAGCACCAAGATAATCTTCATTATCATCAAAAGGAGATAAGCCAGATAAAGAGTATATAGTAGCCTTTTCAAGTTGTGACATCCCTGCTATCCTAACTTTGGATTTGTTTCTATTGATAGATAGGCCAGTCTGTGTTTTAAAAGCATTCAAGATATCCAAAACTCCATTTATAGATTTAACATTAGGCTTAGTGTATAGCATGAGAGCATGAGGTCATCAGCAAATAACAAAGCAAATATACCAGTATTTTTGCATAAAGGATGGAAATCCAGGAAGTTAAGTGACATAGCATTAGCAGTGAGGCAGGCGAATAATTCCATCACACAGACAAACAAATAAGGTGACATAGGACACCTTGTCGTATACCCTGAGTAGCATCAAAGTAACCAAATGAATTACCATTTAAGCTTAGAGAGTACTTGACAGTTGATAGACAAGTGTAGATCCATGCCAGAAAAGGAATGGGAAAATTCATTTTATAAAGAATGTATATAATTGATTTCCATTGAATGGAATCATAAGCTTTCTGAATGTCTAATTTCAAGGCACTTCTTGGAGAAATATTTTTCCTGTTATATCCTCTCAAGAGCTCATTAGAGAGAAGAATATTATCAGTGATGTTTCTCGAATGAAGGAAAGAACTTTGATTAGGAGATATCACTTCAGAAAGCACAGTCTTCATCCTAGAAACCATGATCCTTGAAATACACTTGTAAATTACATTGCAGCAAGCAATGGGCCTGAAATGATTAACAAAAGAAGGCTGCTGTATCTTGGGGATTAAAGCAAGTTTGGTGGCATTTATACCAGAGATCATTCTATTGTGTTTGAAAAAAAATTGACAGCTTTGATCACATTAGGACCAATGATAGTCCATGTAACCTTAAAGAAATGTGCAATAAAACCATATGGTCCAGGATAGCTAGATGGCTTCATACTAAAGAATTAATTATTTTAGTTTATTAAAAATCTTATAAAATGTATAACTTTTCCGTACGAGGTCCAATCGAGATGCGGTCTTTTGCACTGCACTCATAATAGCGATAACTACGTGATAGAACTGGTTTCGTCGAATTTGAAGCAAGTGAAAATTTTGGGCTAAAATTGAACGTGTTCAAACTGGAATGCCTCGGGGTCAAGTGAAATGCCTCGGGGTCAACTGGATTCTCGGTAAGTTAAAATCACATTTTTGGTTAATTAGTATGATATACAGTAGATAAAATTTACTGTTTGTATTTGGATGAATTATTACCGATTTTGTTGAAATATCTGCTTTCGAAAAATGATTTGCGTTTAATGAAATACAGAGAATTTTGTAGAGAAATTCGAATTTCTTATCGTAGTGATTATTAATTCTAGTTATATAATTGATGATTTTATTTCAATCATATACATATATAGGTTGTTAAATGCTGAAATTGTGATAGTTTGGTCATATTGGATGTGACACTAACACATGTTAAAAGTTGAATCTTTTTAGTGAAAATGGTAGTAAATAGCATTGATTAAGTGCTATAGTCACTATTGGCCTCTTTATTGTATTTTGAAAAATACTATTAAGTGTTGATTTGATCTGGACATAGTTTCTATTTGGAAAAATGATTTTTAATCTGACCTTTTGGATTCTCTATGATATTTTATTTAAAGATAGTTTTTGAACTTCTCTATTTTATTTCCATAATTTTATTTTTCTTTCTAATATATTTATTTATGTAAATGGTTTAAAATTATTTTGGAAAGCATTTATCTTTATAGAAAAGTTACTATAATAAGGAATGTTTATTTTAAAGGAGTTAAAGGGGTTTATCTATTATTTTAAAGCGGTTTTTGTTTTTAAAAGAAGATAAAAATATTTTGAAATAAATATTCGTGAAACATTTTATATAAATTGTTGTAATAAAAGAACAGACTTAGAAATGGTATTTATAAATCAAAGTGAGATTTATAAGTAGTATTTTATAAACAAAGAATATGTTTATAATGGTATTTTATAAAAGGAGAATATTATCATTGGATAAATTGGAGGAATAAATCACGGTGTGAATTTATTATAATTATATTTGGAGGTTTGATTTATATCTGGAGTTAGGTTATTATTATCTCTGTTTCAAAGGACATTTATTCAACCCAAATAAGTATAGTTTTTGGACGTGAAATCTTGCATAGAATTTTGTGAATATACCTATACTATCGAGAGAAGTATATCACTATTTCAAATATGGAAAGGAGCAGAGATGGTTTGCGATTATACCTTTGTAAAAGTATTTGTTAGTTTGTAGAAGTAAGAATCTTTAGGCTAATTTAACACTAGAGGAGGGTGAATAGTGTTTAATAACTCTTATGAATCTTTTTGAATTCCTTTAAGATTATAGTTTATACAATGCAAATTGACAATAACAGATGCAAACATAGATAGATATAAATGCATTAAAGGTAAAAAGTAAAGAGTTGGAGAGATCACACTAGGATTTTTATACTGGTTTTGGAGTTACCCTACATCTAGTCCTGTATAATTTATTGTGCAGATTCCCTTTTAAATATCAAAGTTTATACAATCTCGATTTAGAGGCTATGAGACACACCCTTCAGATTTTCCGAGCTCTAGGTACACTCATTAGATTCGAAAAGAGCACCAGAATACCCACTTGGATTCAAATTGGACACTAAGCACACCTGCTTGATTTAGACATGACACACGCACACCCACTTGGATTTTAGGGACACCAAGCCCAACCAAGAGTATTTGAATATGATTTGATAAGGTTTACAAAATCAATTTCTTAATGTTGAGCACAAATAGTCATATAACCCCTTGAATACCACTTTGATCTTAATTTGAGTGAGAGAGATGAGAGAGATCAAAGAGTATGCAATAGAGAATCAAATCAATAGAGTTTGAATTTGATTCTGATTGAATTTAAGAAGATTTTAAGTATAATTTCTTTTAGAAATCAAGAGAGTGAAAATTTGGAGAAAATATGAGAAAGTAGCTAATCAAATTCATTGGAAAAACCCCTATTTATAGAGAAACAACAGTTATGTCCATTCATGAGGAGATACGACAAAAAGACACTTCCATTCAATTGAATTTCCAAAATATTGGACTATATGTCGACATATCCTTTGTATTTTTGAAAAACATTTTATAAAAATTGTTTTGAAAATATTAAGCTTTGTAACTTATTTTGATACTTTGTAAAATCATTTAAGCATAGTTTATACACCTTTTAATCATAATAAAACTTAAAAAAAACTTTATAAAATTATTTTGAAATATTTTAATATAAAGGATTTAAATATAAATAATATATACAAACATAATATATATAAAGTGTAAGTGAATATAAGTTAAAATCAAAGTATTAATGAATGCCAAAAATATACTTTTGAATACCATACTGTTCAAAAAATATAAAATCAAAAACTATATCTAAATATAATAAATTAAAAGTATATTAAAATATAAAATGCTTAAAAACTTAATTACTCAAAATATAATATACTTGTTAATAGAAATAAGTTTTAAAAATCATTTGAAAACAATTTTGAAAAGATGTTTGAGAAATCATTTTAAAAACTAGATATTTGAAAATCATTTAAAATCAGAGAATAGATTTAATAAACCTTTTTGGAAAATGAAGGGAGATCAAAGAGGTGCTGCCAGGGTATTAAAATATAATCTATGACTCTATAACTTATCTTGATATCTTGAATCTTCAATCTCTGACTCTTGAATCTCTATATCAGCCTCTTGAATCAGCTCTTGATACTGTGCAGTGTTCGTCGACGGAAATTCTATCGGTTTAGAAAACCGTCGAACGAATTTAAATTAAAATTATAACCGCAAGCGCACGGTGTACGAATGTAGCACGTGGCGAATACGGGTCGATCCGCAGGGAATTGATGATTCTAAAATTCTATTCAATCAAATTATACCAAAGTCGAGTGAAAGTTAAGCTAAAAATGTAGAAAACTAACAAAAGAAAATTGATAAAAATATGAGAGTGTTAAGACAATTTAGAGGCAATTTCCACTCTCTAGATCACATAAATCAACAAAATGAATTTATGATCTCTCTTTTCTTGTCATTAGTGAATTAGTTGATGTGTTTATCATAAGTATGGTATATTTGTGCTATTAATTAGCCCAATATAAACCATCAAACTATAACACAACCACTAATACACTTTTAAATCTCATAAAATTTGACAACAAAGTTGAAAGCAAAATCTATTTTAAGCATGGCCTATTAACTATTAATTAGAAATATAAGCCATCAAATTTTAATTTCAACATTCACTTCTTTGCCATAATCATATGTAGTTGAAGAGGCAATTTGTGTTTTGTTTGTTTAAGCATAGCCTATTTGTTATGAACAACATAGACTATCAAATTCAAAGCTAAACAACATCATTAAACCACTTCAATCATTCTCATTAAGCACAAAAGAGAGCATAAACAACAAAATGTTGGATCTACATACTAGAGAACTTCATTACCCCTAAATTGAAGGGATTAAGCTCTCATATTTGTTATCATATGAACAAATGTAGAAAGCAACATGAAACAAGAAGAGAAAAAGAGAGCAAAAATGAAAGGAAAAATTATTCTACTTGCATAAGTAAACTAGATCTACACTACAACATGAAAGGAAAATAAACAAGAGAAGAAAAGAGAAATATATTAAAGTTGCATAAAAAAATTACATGAAAAAAAATGGCTAAGTAGCCATGGAAAAAGAAAAGAGAAGCTTTCTTTTATTTTTGAGCCTAAACTAAGCTAAAGAGAGACTAAGGGAGATAGGGAAGTTACATGAAGATATGAGGTATTTATACAAGTGTTAAACCCTAATTCATATTTTTGGGGAATGCCCAAAATGCCCTTGTAGAAAGTGTGGTGGCCAAGTAATCATTAGCCTCTCATAATCATCCATTTAAGTGTGCATGAAGATTTGATGACCATTAGCATGTGGATTAGCTTCTAATTTGTACATGAAGGTAGGTGGGTAGGTGGGGTCCTCCATTATCATGTCTTTGAATTATTTCCATCTCCATTCCTTTGTATCTTCTTTGTGCATGCATATATCATCATGTAACCACTTGTATATGAAGCCAAATTCCTATAAAAAATATAGAAATTTCTAATTAAATTTTCTCAAATTAATATATGCACAAAAATGACCATTTTGCCCTTGGATGAAGATGAATATGTGACGATTTGAAAATATTATGAATTTTGGTTTAAACAAGTTAAAATATCCAATATGATCATTTATTTAATTTAAATAGATTAAATATGGTGGTAAAAATATACACATTTACGTGCACATCATGCAGTCTTCTTAATCACGCCTGTCTAATATCCTGTACTATATACTATATATATCTTGATAAAAATACTAGTATCTATATTTTATATAATGTCATATGGTTTATGTCATTAAAACCAATGCGTAAGGTACTAATAGTATTTTGATACAAGTATTTAGAAAGTGGTTTTAATTGATGAAAATATTAATTAAAGAGAATTAGCGGTTGTTTTGTGCTTAACCATGCTTGGTTAAATCTCTAGTTGAATCTTTTGTTTATTTAATGGCTAAATAACCGACTTTCAAATCTTGGCTAATTTTTGAAGTATCATTGTCGGTTCGGAGAGATCGAGATCGAATATATTATCCGAGAACACTTCTAACCGGCATTACTGTTCAAATTAAAGACATCTTGAAGATGATGTAATCGAAGACAAAGCTCTTTGAATTGCAAGGGCTATTTGCTACTAATCCTGATGGTGATTCCAAAATGGATGAAGTAGAAGTTGTGCCTTCGGTTTGTTCATATCTTGAACAACTTGTATGGACGAATGCTGGCATTGCATTATTGCCTGGAAAGCACTGTTATATTCCAAGTGGGATTGCTATATAAAAGGTAAAGTGTAGCCTCAAGCCTCTTCAACTAAGAATGAATAAAATAGTGGATATGCAGTAGTGCTATGTGGGTCGCACCAATTAGGGTATTGTCATCACCCTTCTAGATATATATATTTATGGATTTGGTTGTGCGTGAGAGCTCTCGGAAAGGTTGCAAAAGAAACCGGGGTGGTGAGATATTCAGTACTATCTAGTAAGGGGTAAGCTGGTCCTGTGTTGGCGGGGGTCCATGTGAAGCTCTCGGTACATTTTTCTAGAGGTGTACTATAGTAGGCGGTACGTCGGTGCCTTGTCATTGTATGGAATCCATTCTCCAATAAGTGCCTTTCGGACTTGGTTGTATACCTATTGTGCTCGAATTTAATTATTGTAATAATTTTGGCAAGATTTAATATTTATTTTAAACTCTAGACATTATTATAATATGAGACGATTTCCCATGAAATGGTTTGGTTATCGAAAGGTAAAAACCCGTCGTGTTTATGTGCGGCAGATCTTACGAGATATCTTTATTTTTGAAAGATTTTATAACATTAAAATCCATAAGAGGTGAGTTTCTCACGCTAGTTTACCAGACTGATCTGAGCATTATTTTCTTATATTGCTCGGGTCAGACCGAACATATTTACAGATTCAGTTATGGATGCTTTAGAGCTTTAGGAGACGGGTTGGAGGCCTCCAAGTCGTACTCACGTATATTTTATTTTCCACTGCATTTTTTGGTGTATTTATTAGAAATTGTGAGGACAGGTTGTTGTAACTGTACATGCTGTTGATAGATTAGTGTACTCTAATTGTATTTGTATATTACATTTTTTCTTTTGTAAAGATCTGTTGTATATTATATATTACTCGTCATAATGTGAGATTCTATTCTTTCTTTTTCCCTCCAACAATTTGTCTTTTTGAAACTTGGATTCTCGGCACGTGAATACCATGGATGTATTAGTATCGACCTCTGCGGATCGAAAAGGCGGGTCGTTAAACGTGGTATCAGTGCTTAGGTTGAGCGAACACCTAGGCTTTGGTGGAGTGGACACATTAGAGATAGGGTTAGTAATAACCTAGAATGAGTTTGTGTGCGTATACATACATACATATATATATATATATATATGACTACGTATTTGTTAGTGCTATAAAAGTGTTTTACATTGTGTTGATTAATCGGCTAAGTGGTTTGTGAATTATGGTCGATAAAGAAGGAACGACCGTATCGATATGGGTTTTTAAACACTTAAACAAGGAAAACCAACACAGTATTGTTTTGAAAATTTAGTATATGAAATAATTTTACCGAGATTATATTTCATATATAAAAGAATAATTTTCATAAATTTATATAGTTATTTATGATGTGTCTTTTGGTTATAAAATGATAATGTTTAGTTATTATCATTTATTGCTTGATTACTCGTGTTCATCCAGTTTGGAAGCATTGACTATTAGTTGTTATTCGGTTTTTTATGCTCAGTTAGTTTATGAGCATTTATTTTTTTTGGTTAAATCGAATACGAACACTTTGTGAATTCAGTTTCACAATTTGACTATAGGGCATTCAGAAATAATGTTGGGTTAAAATTTAATCTTTAAAAGAGTTGTTCATTATTATAATTTAAACAAAGATAGACATTTATGAAATGATTTTATATAAGAAAGTGAAATTGTATAAGTGTGATTTATAAATAGAGTTCATAAATAAAAAGGATTTTAAGCTGAGAATTTGAGAAATTAAATCTTGAAATTTTTGAAAAATTGTTTTTTTAATTTTTGGAGAAATTAATAATAGTATTATTGGGAAGTATATATAGATAGAAAGGTCTTAAAAAAATTTAAAAGAGATCGAAAGCACTGAACTCACTTCTATCATTGGAAAATAATTTTGGGGATGACTGCAGCATCATCGGCGTTCATTTTCGAGTTTCTAAAGTAAGGAATTTCTACCATAATGGTGGTTTTACTTTGGAATGTTCTGGGCAAGCCAAAGTTTGTTTTAGATTCCTAAAAGTATGTTTTGATATATATGAAGGAGATGTATATTATTATTCTCATTTCAAATAGAGTTGGAATACCTCCTCAATAAAGAAACCTTTTTTAAGGATAGACATATATTTCGTGATCAAATACTTCAATAAAACCGGGTGTTTAGTTCTTAGATTTTCAGCTAAATGATATTATAGACTCTAGGATCCTATCCATTAAGATAGTTTGGTTAGTGCATCTCGTTTTCATATGTTGTTGGGCAATTTTCATTTATTGAAGTGAAATGGAACTTTCAGCGATTTTGGGCCATCGAAAACTTTCGAGTTAATTAGCTAGAAGCTGTGTGTTTTGTGGAAATATAAGAAATAAGTGTGTAAACTTATAAATTTAAGAGGATAGTAAGAAATTACATAGTTTTAAATTTGTTAAACGTTCTGGATAAGTAAAACAAATTTGAAATTGTGTATATACTCTTAGGATGTAGATGCAAATATGAACTTAAGTTTTAAAGTGTTAATAAACAAAAGTTGTGTTTTGTAAAATGTTTGTAATAAATTTAAGAAATGATTTTACAAAATGTTTTATAAATAGATTTTAGTATTACATGAAATACCTAGGGTGTAATTTGCTATGATTTAAAATGAATGTGAATAGAAGTAACTAGTATAATTAAAAAAACAATTGAATAAGCACGTTAGTCGTACGCAAATCATTTTATTAGCATAATTGTTTCGATCCAGTTTCGAGTACACGATTTCGAGGTGAGTTACACCGATCCGAACAAGGAATTTTCGCTCGGTTCTTGATGGCGAACACTGTATATAGATTTTTGATTTGATTCTAAAGATTTCTACCATGGTATATGGCTATGTAAGGAGAATGGAGGTTTCTAATCAAGGAACCTGATCGAAGTCCAGACTAGGGAGTCGAGTGAGTGATACTAGTTCGAAAGTGAAATTCGTGTGATCGAGAGAGTGATAAGATTTGATATTGCGTACGAATGATACAAGTGCATCGTATGGGCTTTGATAAAATTATATACTTTTGTCATTAGATAATGCAAGTTATATGCTTGGATATCATTTGTAAGTGAGAAATAGGTATATGGATGCAAAGGCTAGTTTGATGCTTTTGGTTTCATGAGTAGAGTTGGTTGCTCGACTAATAAGTACATGTTTATATTTCATTTTGGAATTGATGATTTTATGCCCCAGATATGGGAGGCCACTTTTGAGTTTTAGTTTTTTTTGTTTGGGCCCGTAGCGGTGATTTGTAGTTTTTCCTATCGAGTCATGCAAAGGAGGTGCTGCCAAAAATTTTCGTTACTTCAAGAGACTTGGAAATTTAAAAACCCATTTCAAATAAATTATTTGGAAAGCTTGAGGGTTTAGAGACATTTTTCTTACACTGGGAATTTCGAGGACAAAATTCTTTTAAGGGGGAAGAATGTAACAACCTAGAATTTTTATCGTTTGATTTTGAATATTTAATTTAGTTTAAATATTGAAATAATTAGTTTTTAAAGGTTTAAAAACTTGAATTCAAATATAGGGATTATTTAAATATTTGAATTATGAATTTAATATTTGAATAGTGTTTTAAATATTTGGATTTTGAATGGAATATTATTTAAATGGATTTAAGGAACTTATTTAACTCCTTTTAATTAATAATAATAATGGTGAATTCATTTTGTAAATTTATTTGCAATAATAAATAATTAGAAAATCAATTGTTAATATAACAAATCGATTTTATTGACGTATTTTTAATTTAATTAATTTTTCCATAATTTTAATTTGGAAAATATATAAATTAATTGTTTGATGATTTTTCGACAAACAACTGTATTTTTGTAATTTTACAAATTACGATAACCAGTGTACATTATTATTGTTTTGGGATCGTATCAAGTTTTTTAGCATGATCATATTTTTATTTTGCAGCTCGTATGCGAACAAAAATCTATGCGATGAGATGCCGGAAATTTGGTTATATTTTGCAGCTCGTACGCGAACAAAAATCTATGCGACGAGATGTTGGAAATTTGGTTATAAACTAAAACAACAATTAGAGTCAACACATTTGTTTTTCTCTTTCTTGTTTCAATCAAACAGTAAAACCAAGATTTGCTTCACCTTCAAAAATTAAGAACAAATCGAATACTCAACCATGAATTGCAAAACAAGTTTCTTTGGTTTTTTTGATGAGATCTACTCTTACATATAGTCTTGAAGGGTGCGGCTTCATGTTGTGGAGCTCGACAGTTCTAACGTGAGCTATGTGGACTTGGGCTAGTGATTTAGAAAGTTGTGGTTATCGATTTACAAATTTAAGGCTAGATTTGGGTTTGTGGCGTCGTAGAGCACCCGCGGTGTGGAAATGGTGAGCTGCGACTCATTTAGGGGGTGTGACTTTTTTTTGCTATAACCGTTGAGCTACAGGGCGTGACCTGGAAAGGAGAGTTAAGCTGAAGGTTGTTTGGTCAGGGAGTTGGAGCTCTCGAAGGGGGACACGTAGGCGAAGGCGGTTCACATTTTCGTTGAGAGGTTACGGAGTAATCGTAGGTGGAAGAAATTGATGTATGGGTTTGAGCATTTCAAATATCAATGCGCACGTTTGAACATTCGAGAAGATAGAGTTTATAAGGGTAATTATGTAATTAAATAAAGTGAGTAAAGAATTAATTATTCTAATTTATTCAAAATCTTATAAAATGTATAACTTTTCCATACGAGGTCCAATCGAGACGTGGTCTTTTGCGTTGTGCTCGTAATGGCAATAGCTACGCGATGGAATAGTTTCATCAAATTTGGAGCAAGTTAAAATTTTGGAATAAAATCCTCGGTGTCAACTGGAATCTCGATGAGTTAAACTCACTTTTTTGGTTAATCAGTATGACATATAGTAGATAAAATTTACTATTTGTGTTTGGGTGAATTATTGGCTAATTTGATTAATATATCCGCTTTTGAAAAAGATTTGCATTTAATTAAAATACAAGGAATTTTGTAGAGAAGTCTGGATTTCTCATCATAGTGATTTTTAATTCTAGTTATATTTCTGATGATTTTATTTCAGTCATATACATGTTATACAAATTGTTAAATGCTGTAATTGTTATAGTTTGACCGTATTAGATGTGACACTGACACATGTTAAAAGTTGAATATTTTTAGTGGCAAGGGTAGTAATAGCATTGGTTAAGTGCTATAGTAACTATTGACCTCCTTATAGTATTTTGAAAAATACTATTAAGTGTTGATTTGATCTGGAAATGGTTTCTATGCGGAAAAATGATTTTTAGTCTGACCTTTTGGATTTTATGTGATATTTTATTGAAAGATAGTTTTTGAACTTCTCTATTTTATTTCAACATTTTTGTTTTTCTTTCTAATATATGTATTTATGTACATGGTTTAAAATTATTTTGGAAAGTATTTATCTTTACATAAAAGTTATTATAATAAGACATGTTTATTTTAAAGAAATTAAAGGGGTTTAACTATTATTTTAAAGTGATTTTTGTTTTTAAAAGAAGACAGAAATATTTTTAAAATAAATATTTGTGAAACATTTTATATAAATGGTTGTAATAAAAGAACAGATCTATAAATGGTATTTATAAATTAAAGAGTGATTTATAAGTAGTATTTTATAAACAAAGAATAAGTTTATAAATGCTATTTTATAAAAGGAGAATTTTATCACTCGATAAATTGGAGGAATAAATCACAGTGTGAATTTATTATAATTATATTTGGAGTTCGATTTGTGCCTGGAGTTAGGTTTTTATTATCTCTATTTCAAAGGACATTTATTCAACCCAAATAAGTATAGTTTTTGGAAGTGAAATCTTGCATAGAATTTTTTGGATATACATATTATCGAGAGAAGTATATCAATATCTTAAAATATGGAAAGGAGTAGAGATGGTTTATGATTATATCTTTATAAAAGTATTTTGATACAAGTATTTATAAAGTGGTTTTAATTAATGAAAAGATTAATTAAAGAGGCTTAGTGGTTGCTTTGTGCTTAGCTGTGCTTGGTTAAATCTTTGGTTGATTTGTTTGTTTGTTTGATAGTTAAATAACAGATTATCAAACCTTAGCCAGTTTTTAAAATTATCGTTGTCGGTTCGGAGAGATCAAGATCAGATATATTATCCAAAAACCACTTCGAACCGACATTATTCGAATTGAAGACATATTGAAGATGGTGTAATCGAAGATGGAGCACTTTGAAGTGCAAGAGCTACTTGCTACTAATTCTAAGGGTGATTCCAAAATGTGTGTAGTAGAAGTGGTTCCTTCGGTCTGTTCATATCATGAACAACTTGTATGGATGAATGCTGGCATTGCATTATTGCCTGGAGGGCAGTGTTTGCATTCCAAGTGGGGTTGCTATATAAAAGGTAAAGAGCCCCAGGCCTCACCAACCGAGAATGACTAAAACAGGGGATATGCGGCAAGGCCATGTGGGTCATACCCATTAGGGTAATGTCATCACCCTTCTAGATATATATATATATATATATATATATATCTTTATGGATTTGGTTGTGCATGAGTGATATCGGAAAGGTTGCAAAAGTAACTGGAATTATGAAATATTCGGTAATATCCAATAAGGGGTAGGCCGGTCCTGTGTTGGCAAGGGGTCCATATGAGACCCTCGGTACATTTTTCTAGAGGATTAATGTGATAGGCTTTGCCTCGGTGCCTTGTCATTGTATGGAATCCATTCTCCAATAAGTGCCTTTCGGACTTAGTTGTATACCTATTATGTTGGAATTTAATTAATGTAACCATTTCGGCCAAGATTTAATATTTATTTTTAAACCCTAGATGTTATTATAATATCCTTATGAAATGGTTTGGTTATCTTAAGGCATAAACCCGCCCGTGTTCATGTGCAGCATGGTCTTACGAGATACCTTTATTTTTGAAAGGTTTATAACATTAAAATCTAGATGAGGTGTGTTTATCACGCTGGTTTACCAGGCTGGTCCGGGTGTTATTTTCTTATAATGGTCGGGTCAGACCAAGCATATTTATAGATTCAGTTATGGATGATTTGGAGCTTCAAAAGACGAGCTGGAGGTCTCCAAGTCGTACTCACATATATTTTATTTCCCGCTGTGTTTGTTGGTGTATTTATTGGAATTGTGAGGATGGGTTGTTATAACTGTCCAGGCTGGTGATAGATTAGTATACTCTGATTGATATGTGTATATTATAGTTTTTCTTTTGTAAAGATTTGTTGTCTATCATATATTACTCATCATGATGTAAGATTATGTTATGTCTTTCCAGCACTTTGATGCTCGGCACATGAATACCGTGGATGTATTAGTGTCGACTTCCGAGGATCGAGAAAGCAGTTCGTTACATATATGGTGATTACTGGGGTAATCATCAAGGGACGTATTTGATATTTTAAAATTTTATATTTATTTTCTACCTATCTATTTTAAGCAAGTGATATTAAAAGTTGAAGTAGCAAGGACGAAAGGAGTTAGTCCAACCAGTATTATTTATATTTATATTGAATACTATATGTTGGGTGGTATGATATTACATTGTTATTTTCTGGTTTGGCTTTGTTTATTGGGTTTTGATTTATCTTAATCAGAGTATGCAGTAGAAAATTTATTATATTGACTGTATTCCCTTATGTTTGTGTGATGAATTAGATGAACATACGAATTTTTAAAATAAATATTTTTATTCAAACAAATATATGATTTAATAAAATATGAAATTTATTTTTATATAGTGATTGTAAAACTATTTTAGCAGTTTATTTTGGTGTTAACTTGTCCGTCGAGTGTTATAAGAATTCTGGTTGATGTGTATGGTCAAAGTTATCGATAAGGATTCCTAAACATTAAGACGAGGCATTTTGACACAATGATTTGAAAAGAATAATATATTTTGAAAACAAAACAATACTCTAAACATAATATATTGCTTGAATAAAATGTACAATGTTTGGAAAAATGAAGAATTCCTTTTTTTTGAACAATGTTTTGGAGTGAAACTTATGTTTTGAAAATAAAATAACGACATGATTTATACTTTATCTTTAGTTAATTGTGTACTTCAACAGCATCAGCATTCAGTGAATATTAATGAAACAAATATGAACAACATGCCATGGAAGTGTTTTTAGTTTTAAGTAGACATAATTTTCAAATCTACCGGTTTGCTCGATCTTAAGTGTTTGTGTGCTTATAGAGTGTGTGTGTAGTGTGCGCGTGTGCGCTATGTGTGTATTCAGTGTGTGTGTGTGTGTATGATATAAGAATTATAACTTTATATAAAGAAAAAGTTTTTTGTAATTTTTGATTTACTCTTTTTTTTCCTTTTTGCTTCTCATAGACTTTCCTATAATGGATATTTCGTAAGAATTTTAACTCTCTATTTAAATTACTTATTACTTATAGATATGAATGAAAATTTGATTAGGGCTTAAGAAATATAACTTAGATGATTGTTTATATCTAAATAATTAATTGTTAGTCATATATATACATTGTTTGCTCAATAAGAAACTAATATGCAGGAATTAAATTTGAAATTTTATTACAATTGAGTTATATTGCTTTCATGCTCAGGGACTAAGCCCAATTAAGTGATTTGGACTAAGAAAATAATAATAATAATAATTTGTTAAATAGTTTAGACATATAATGAAAAAATAGTAATGCCCAAGACATTTTGCATGTTTCTGTTTGATCTCAAAGAAGTATCACCTTTTATTTTGTAAATTGATAGTAAAGTTTGTTAGACCTGAAACTTGTGTAAAACGACAGCAAAGAAATTAAAACTTGGCACTAATATAGAACCAAAAAAAGAAAAAAAGTACTGAACATATATTGTTTCATAAATTAGAACTGAAATTTTATAAGAAACAACCTCTCCTTTTGCATTGAAGACTATGAGTAATGTTCACAGAAGTTTTAGAGGTTATTCCAATTTCCAAATTTAGGTCTTTGAGATGCTTAGCCGATTTGTCAAAATATTAAAATGAGACTATTTTGGTACTATGAAAAAAGCTTGAATATCATATAGAAATTTTTAAGCCTAAGCAATTATTTATTTTTAATCATAATTATTTTTTAACCATTAGTTCATTTTCGATGATTTTGAATTTGCTAGAAAGTTAAGTAATTAGAGAGAAATTTGCGATTGAAATGCAATGAAAATTTTGAGTTTAATAATGGTTTAAGCTTGTAATTAAAATGGAAAGTCTTCGCTGTCTCAATAGTGTAAACCTTTAAAACAACACTGAATTCATTTGATCGTAAATTTTAAATAATTTTTTCAATTTCGATGATTTTCCCCATTCTGGAAAGCTAAGAACCTAAGGTATTTGCAAAATTTTGATGTTCGATAGGCCAATAATGCAGTTATACAACGCTGACCTGCGCATTCTGTGGAAAATCCAAGCTACATGTTTTAATTAAATCCTCTGTAATTTGAGTTTTAATCGACATTTTTGTAATCCAAAAAATGTGTTTGAAAGCCAATGCACTATATAACAATTTACTTTTAGAAACCATAGCTTAGTTTGGTGGTTTCAACCTGTGAAACTTCGTTGGAAATGGACTAAATGTAAACATTATGTTTTACATTATATAAATACATACTTATTTTACTTCTTTAAATATATTGGACTAATATTTAATATGATTTGAGTATAAATACATATGGAGCATATTTGGATAAATCGGCAATATTTGCTCGCTTTTATAATAAGCAAACTTGCTTAAAATGCGAACTATGGTACGTTTTACTTAAAAGAATGACATATATTGTGAAATGTATGTCGTGTGGCAAGATTTTGATATTAAATTGTTTTCGACCATGTTTTGGTCGATATATATTTATTTTATCATATTATGATTGTTCGAAAGTCGAAACACTCTCCGTACAAAGGAGACTCTACCGAAATTCTTCGAGAATTCTGTCACTTAGAAAAAAATTCAAATATTTATCGTATGTAAAAATAGAAAATTATTGCTTAAGTTTATTTAAATGGTAGTACAAGATAAATGAAGTTATGAGGGCCACATAGAGAAATGTATATCGTAAGATTATAGAAGATCGTATATACGAAAGATGTCAAGGTATGAGTTGTTTGACGTCTCCCTATAAGGAAATTGTGAGGATCCAATTTCCATAACGAAGAAATCCGTAACAACCCTGCTTTCTAAACTGTAATAATAAAAAAATTAATTAGAATAAAAATATACAAATTTTATTTTTATAATTATTATTTTTGAAAATAAATTTTATTTAATTAAATTTAACTTAATAAAAGGATTTTGTATAATAAATTGGAAATTTTATAATTAAATTCTTTTCTGACAATATATTGAGATTGAATAAAATTGAATAGTTATCGGATTATACTTTATAAAATGAAGTGCAAATCAAATTAAACTAGAGTGGGATTTTTTTTAATATATATATATAACAAGAAGGATTATTTAAAAGAAAAGAATAGGAAACTAACTTAATTAAATTAAGCCGAAAGCAAATTAGGCCTTTCTTTACTTTTCTAGAAAGCTTCCTTACCTCACCTATTCTAAAACCCGAACCTGCCTATAGATTTGACCCTAATTTGTCAAAATCTCAAAATCACATCCACCTTATAAATAAATCGTGACCAGAGGAAGCGCTCGCGACTAGAAGGCGGCACTCGATGCCAGATGGCATCACAAGAAGGGCGATGGCGATTACTTGGCTAGAGGCGATCGATTTAGGGCTTAAAGAGAGGATGCGCGAGCATGGGAGTAGAGGTGATGATGACTACGGTGGTAGGTTGGTGGCTGTGAGGAGGTGAGCTTATTCACTCACGTATCTATGCCAATCATTCTACTTCTCATGAATCTTAACCTATATGATTGTGTGAATGTTTGTTCATGTATGTGCACTTGAATTCCTAAGTATGGTATTGATTATAAATAAAGTGAAATAAATAAAATGATATATATATATATATAATTAAAATTATATAAATAAATGATACAAATACAATAATCAAGAGATAATTAAAGTTATATATAGAAGCAGTTGAGTAAAATATGTTTCTTTTTAAGAAGTTTATACGAGAGTTTATAAATATAATATTTATCTATTAAAGAAACTAATTAATTAAAGAATAAATTGGGTATTCAATTCTAAAAATCAAATAAAAGTTATGCATATTCTAGAAAAAAATGAGATATATAAAATAATTAATGTACTCAGTAGAGAATCTTATGATCTATAAGATTAAATAAGAGTTGTTATATGAATGACAAATTAACGAAGATGTGTAATTAGTAACTTAAAATTATTTCTAATAACCAATTTTATTCTACATCAGACATTTTGTGTTCCTATTGCTTTTAACCTTACGAGTTTGGTTTATCTCAGATGGTTTATCGTCTGATAATTAATATGCAAGTTTATGTAATAGTATTTTCCTATAAGCTTGGTATTATTTTTTATTAAATAATTAATTTATTGGAAATGAATTAATTTTGATTTAAGGGATTACCTAAATGTTATAATGTATAAACAATTTGTGGGAATGTAAAGTAAATTGTAATTAAATTCTTAAATGTTTTAATGTAATGTATTTATATCCATACTAAATATGGAAATTTATAAAATATGGTATAATTTAAAAGAAAATGCTTATTTTAATTAGTTGAATATTAAGCAAAGATTTGAATTATATTTTATGGTTAGAAATAAATATAAGATAATTTGAAGTGTATATATATAATTTAAAATAAGTAATTATTATTAATAAAGGTTCCTAATATTTTAAAGTGTTATTCATATATAGTTAACTAAGATAAAATATTATTTGTAAATATATGTTTATACACACACACACACATGTGATTGATATGATTTTACATCATACTTCTGGTTTCTTATCTTCTACTGATTCGAACGATATGAATGATACATGGTTGATATGGATCAGCTAATGATTTGAGATGATACGGTGATGACTCCTTATGTGATGATTTCTATTCTGTGTAATGAGAAATCTGAATAAATGGAGTTATAATACCGTTTGGGATGAGGTATTCGGTAATATTTCTCCAGTTATTCTTTGGACTTGTTATATGGAATATTGAGTGGTTTGAGTGGAATTTACAAGCCATGAATAAATGTTTAAGTATCGGTATAGGACTATGTTATGATATTTATTCAGTTATTCATTGTAAGTAAATAACACTCACGTGATGGGTATAGAGTGGATAGTTTGAGGTGATACGTAGTGATATATGGCTCTATGCCTATATTTAGTGAGTATGGATCTGTGCCTAACGATGACCATGAATTTGTGTCTATATGTATTGGTTCTATATACCACTGTTACGATGTACTCCTATTATGTTTGTTGGAGAGGACCAGATGGCCAGTATCCACCCTGGTGGCCTGATCGTTGAGTCGCTCCCCAGATTTATGACACCCTATATTGTTTAGTGCTTTCAGCTTTGTGTTATCCCTTATGTGTGCATTTGCCCCTATGCCACCTAGACCAATATTCTGTTACCTATACCTTTGCGGTATTATAGAGGAAATTTGTAGTGTCATGACTTATGAGTGTTTGCGTTGACGAGAACACCGGTGGATACATGTCACGACCGTGAGGTAACTAAGACTATAGAGACTTAGTGTCTCTGGTGCTTACTTAGTGCTATCAGTGTCCTTTTTAGTACTAACAGAGTAGTAGATTGGCATATACGATTGATACGCCTCACAGTAGTATTAATGTGGGTCAGAAGCCGTATATTATATATATATGACTCTACTTGGTACTTCGTGTTTGTCGTACAGTTATTTCCCACACGATACTTTTAGATAGACAGACATGAGGAGGTGAGAGTGTATTTGAGATATATGATCAAAGTATAGTGGATTCTGATTTGTGTTGATAGGTCGCCTATCCTATTTGATATACCGATGTTGATTTTTTATTGAGATTGAGAGTTATAATTAGGCAATGCTTCGTGCTAGCCCAATTATACTTAGAAATATCTCCCCTATTGATATTTTTGAGTTTGATGATGGTTTTTACATATGTATGATTCACCCATATGTATTTATTTTATGATTTTTGGTTTCATGTGTTTCTATATGGGTATGACATCTTTTGATATCAAAGATGGTTGTTTTATGTAGTTTCAAGTTATTTATGAGATGTAATGCTTCGTTGATTGTTTATAGTATTGCATACATATTTGAGGAGTACATCTCTAATATGTGTATATATATATTATTCTCTGATTACATTGTGTTATCTTTATTATATACCTTGATTAGACATAGTCCGACCTGTGTGTTATTTTATAATACTCGGGTCAGTCCGAGACATTTTAGGTACAGGGACGACATGACCAACATTTATTTTATTAGGCTTAGAGGAGATATATATTAGGACATTATATGATGTTTATACGACATTATTTCACTGTATTTTTAACACTGAGTTGGAACTAGATTCTTTGTTGTATTGTATTGTGAGTATTGATAATTGAGATGATTTCTATCCTTACTGTACTATATATATATATTATCGCTATGATATTGACTCTGTGTTCTCTGTGTTTACTGTATATTGTGTGTTATTCTATCCTAGAATCACACATGTTTATTGCTTTGTACCGATACTATGTATATATATATGAGTTATTTGTTTGATGTTTTAATACGTACAAGTGTTAGTCCAAGAGAATATTCATATATGTACCCCATGCAACCTCATTCTCTGTATTATTTGGCAGTCTTACTCTGTAATACTCTTGGATAGTATGAGTATAGAGGTGAGGTGTTATAGAGAGTGATCGTACTTGGTGCCATGTGTTATGGCATGGACCAACTATGTTTATTCTATGGTATACTTTATCTAGAGAAATACGCTGCTCGAAAGGATTCTCTAATCCTTGTAGGAGGCCCGTTCTCGATGTACTGAGAGCACCTCCAACGGAAATCCATATATGTGAATGAACCTTAGCGGTTTTAATTATGTACTTAATATTCTTATGTTGTACACACAACACATCTATTTTTTGATTTATATTCTATTCTCTAGACATTATCAAGTATATCGTCATATGTACTTATTAGTTGGTTTGGCTCTTTTGAGAGGAAAACCATTCCAGTAATTCGGTTGGTCTCAAAAGGTGATGTTATATAAATGCATCATATTTCTTGAGTTTTTCACACCAGACTTTTGTCTAACTCATGGTTTTATTTTTCCCTTAATTTCACGAGTGCCTTTTCGAGCAATTTGAGAAAGGCATGTTTTAGTTAGATATTAGAGCTCAAGGAGACAAGCTGGAAGTTTCACCTACCATAGTATTCTTATTCCCGCTGCACTACTAGTATGGCTACAAATATGGATATCGAGCCTCTAAAGAGAAACAGGTCGAGTTTGGAAATAAAAAGAGATGTTGATGTGCATGTAAAAGTGTACATTTTTACTCCCATATTTAATCTTCTTTTATTTAAATAAATAAGCATATTAGGGTATTTTATATGTTTAAACCAAAATTTAAATTGTTTTCAAATTATCATTCATTCATCTTCATTTGGGGGCAAAATGGTAATTTTGTATATGAATTAATTTTGAGAAACTTATTTACATATATTTATTTGTATTTGTAGGAAATTGAGTGCAAATTGGATGGAGCTTCATGGATAGATGCATGCACAAATGCTCAAGGCCAAGAGAATGTAGAAAATAAAAGAATTCATGCAACATGGAGGAGCCCACATGTCGACTACCTAATGGTCCACAATTAAAATCACATGCACATGTTAATGGAGACTTAAAAGAGATGTTATGGAGATTAATTAATTCCTTAATGATTACTTGAAGGTTACACTATCGCAAGGTCATTTTTGGTAGTCCGCTAAAAATGAATTAGGGTTTTAAGCAGGTATAAATACCCCTTATGTTTCATGTAACCATCTTCTTCTTTTTTATGAAAAGTTGTAGCACAAAATTAACGATAAATAAAATATCTCTTTAATGGCTCCTTAGCCTTGTTCTTTACTTTCATGCAATTTTTATTTCATGTTTTATTTTATTGCTATTTTATTTATGCTCTCTTATTTCTTGTTAGTAGCATAGATTTAATTCTTGCAACTTGTTTAGTTTTATTTCATGCAAGTAGTTGGGTCTCTTTTCTTTTAATTAGCTCTCATTTTCCTTTTTTATGTTAAAATAACTTTATGTTAAGATGTATTCAAATAGGAGAAGTGTTATCCCGCCTTTTGGTAAGGCCGTGATACCACGAACTTAACTGGAAACCGAAGACAGTCCATCCCGAAGATCGGTCATACGCGGGCTTACTATGGATATCGATGAATTTTTTCCAAGTCCGGATCGAGCTACAATTGACAAGACATGACAAGCGAAGCTATGATAGCCAACGTTCCAAAGTTCAAGTCAATCCGAGTTCATATGCTCAAGATATGATCGATGCAAGCCAAGGAAATCATCTCCATCGCATCCATCATTTCGTATCGATTGGGTCGTCTCCATCAATTCACGTCAATCTATTCGTATCCATCAAAACGCATCTATTCGTATCCAGCAAAACGCATCTAATCGTATCCATCAGAGGGATATGCTTTATTCGTATCGATCGATTCGACTCTATCGGCAAACAAATTCCACTTCGTATCAATCAACAGTTGTCTTATTCGTATCCATTGAGGATAGTCTTTTTCGTATCCATCAGGAGGCAGGCCCACTTTCGAATCGATCGGCTATTTCCCATTTCGTATCCATCGAATGCAACACAAGTGTCTAGTTCGTGTCGATCAAACATCATACATACTTCGTATCGATCAACCACAGATCGATACGAAGTATACACTTCCCATCGATACAAACAGACCCTAGCACTCGGTTGATACGAAAATAACAGAGCAATCGATCGATACGAACAGGACCAAATGCGATCGATACGAACAGAATAGTTATCGATACGAACAAGGCAGTGCGAGCGATCGATACGAACAGAACAATGCAATCGCTGCGAACGAAGCAACGTTCTTCGATACAAACAAGGCGCGAATAATGGAATGACTCGATCAATGCGACGTGAAAAGTGGATCGATTCGGAGTGTGCGCGCCACGTCAACCTGCAAGCACGTGCCAGGATCGATTCGAATAGATCGATACGAAGGCATCGATTCGAACGCAGCAGCCCACCGAAGAACTCCAATTCGAATCGATCATAACTTGCAATCCACAAGTCCAAATGCTATGAAATTTTCACAGGAGCTTGCGTACGAGCTAAAGAATGTTCATGCCAAGTTTCGACTCGATTGGGTCAAATCCTGATCGATACGAAATCCATTCGTATCAATCACGGATCGGGCCAAAACTTCATGGGATCGATCGCGTGGGCCCACCCACATGCCAGAAGAAGTCTCTCGAGATCTGAGCGAGATATTTACATCCTACGCCCATAAATAGAACCCCAGGGCCTACGGAAAAAGGATCTTTTGGCTCTTTTACGTCCAGACTCCACCAGAAACACTTTTGCGCTTCAAGGCTGCTGCTGTACTCGAATTTCACTGTTATAATCCGCTGTAATCTACTGTTATCCGCTGAAATTAGTTGTAATCATCAAAGAAATATCAATAAAGTCATCTATTTCATAGTGGACGTAGGCAATACGCCGAACCACTCTAAATTCCTATGTTTCTGCGCATTTTTATCATTTGTTTTTGAAGTGTTTGTAGATAATCCTCTTTTTCCATTTAATTTCTTCATTTTTATCTCTTTAAACTCTTCCGAAGAGTGTTGTGCCTAATTTTGATACAAACAAGAACCTAAACCCCTTTAATTTAGGGGTAATGAAGCTCTCATGAAACATATTAAATTAACATAATGATTTCATTTATGATCTCTCTTTTGTGCTTAATGGAAATTATGAATGATCGCAGTTTATGTTTCTTTTTAGTGAATTTGGTCATCTATGTTGACATCTCAAATAGGCTATGCTTAATCCAATATAAACATAAATTATTTGATCGTTTGCTTAAGTGAATTTGATAATGAAAGTCAAATTAGAATCAAAATTTGATGATCTATGTTCCTAGTTCATGGTAAATAGATCATGGTAAAATGGATTTGTTTTTAATTTCATGTCATTATCATGAGAATTTATAAGTGGGTTTGAATGGTGTATTAGAGTTTGATGGTTTAAGTTATGCTAATTAATAGCACAAATAAATCATACTTATAATAAACACATACATCATTTCTACTTAAAATTAAAAGGAGATATTATAGATAAATTTTATGTTGATTTATATGAATGATTGGAAGTGGATTTTCCTCTAAATTGCTCCTTAATCTCATAGTTTTATTCACTTTTGCTCTAGTTTATTTTCTACAATTTTCTTAGTTTAAAACAACTTCAAAACTTTGGGTTAATTTGATAGAGTAATATTGAAATTTAATTCTTTCCCTATGGATCAACCCGTACTCGCATACGTACTACGATTTTATGCCACGCGCATGCGGTTTTGTAACGATTATATTTTTCAACGGTTTTCTAATTGATAAAAAATCCATCGATAAACAAGTTTTTGGCGCCGTTGTCAGGGATAGAAATTGATTTTAATTCTATTATTCGAATTATTTTTAAATTTGTTTTATTTTGTTTTGTGTTATTTTTCTTTTATATTAAAAAAGCTGTTGTTTCATATGTGCATTTGTTACATACCGTTCTCTGTTGCATTTGCATTTCATTTCATTTGAGTTACATTACAGTGCATCTATTCATTCTTTGTTGTTCAACTAAAGCAAAAATCACTGCATCTAATTGCATTTGTTCAACAAACCAAATTTTACTACTGCATCTACATGGCATTTACATTACATTACAAACTTCACCATCATAGCAACAACTCCAAAACTGCTAGCACTCAATCACCACCCTGCCATCCTCCATCAAAACTTCCTCAAACAGTCATCACTTGCAATTTCAAGCACCAACGTAACTACAGTCACCATAACTTGAACATTGCAACTCAACCATCCTCTTCAACCGCAACAAGCCAAATATCCAAACCTTACCTTGCCTGAAACATCCTACTCCTCATTCCACATCTCCTCTGCCCGAACATACACTTCACCTATACTTTCAACTTCAGAATTCTCCATATCAGCTGGCATCTACTCCTCTGCTAACTACAATACACATCCTCCTTGTCTCCAACAAACGCACCTCACCATCTTCTCAATCACACCACAGAAACATCGCAGAACTTCTACACCACCAAATACCGCTAACTTCAACCTACTTCCTTAATCTTAATACAACCTCTGAACTTGCCATTGCCACCCTCTTCAAACATTACTCCACCTCCACAAACACTTCCAACCAGACCCCTGCGACCTTAGCACCCAAAGCACTTCACTGTAGCTCCATCACCCTTTTCCTATCACCCTGCAACCTTAGCAAACTTAGCAAACTTGAACAACCATATTTTCCAACCTCCCCACATCATTGTCCAATTGTTTGATAATCTCCATACTTTACCATTTTCACCAAACAACAACCACCGCAACCACCCATCACTGCATCCTCCTGCCTCTGCTGATCTCCACTGCATTAGGAAATTTGAACAAACAAGCAACCACCACTATCCCTCCTCCATCTGCAACATTCAGTTCCTAACCAGAAAATCACCACGACCTATCACCATCATCACCATTTCCCAATCTGATCACCTCAACTAAACAACCTAACCACCTCTTCCTCACCTTCAAACCTATCAGCACTTCCTTCATCAATCACCATTATTCTGTTCCTCCTCCTGAATCACAGAACCCACCACTGCCTGAATCCATCATCGTTGCTTCCATCTACACCCTAATCCCATAGCCTTACCCGAACCACTTCTTCCCTGCCACCATCACTGTCGCAATATAAAAAACAACCACAACACTCGATTACCTCCATGCAATGAGATCGCACCTTCTTCAGCAAACCCGCAACCCAAATCCAAACTCAATCGCCACAAACCCTATTCCAACCAAATATCACCACTGCTTACGACTATTTCTCCGCAAAACCAAATCTTAAAATCACAAAACCAATTCCCGATTTGCAAACCACGTTTTTTTATTGATTCGCATCGTTTTTTTATAATTAAAAAAAACAGGAGTAGGTACAAAATAGACCAGTGTTGAAATTTTTTTTTGGTTCTGGTTTTTCTAAATTGAGCATGAGTTCGGCTGGATTGGATGTTTTGTTTTCTTAAGGTATTCATTTTTCTAAATTGGTGTTGGTTTTATTTTTTATTTTGTTTATAAATTATTTGGATTTTTGCTAGTGGGCTATTTTTTAAAAAAGAGAAAGTTGTTTGTGTTTTTGTTTGTTTTTTATTTCGTTCGACTTTTGTTTGCATCTATTTATCTAAAATAAATCTCTTTATAAAAAAAATCATATAAAAAAATTCATTTCAACTCTTGTTCATGTTGCAGGAAATCAAAAGGAGGAATTGTTAACTTCGCATTGCTTGCCAAAATAAATCGCTTGCTAAAAAAGTTTGCCGCTTTAAAATAAAATTTGCTAATAATTCTGCACGCTCTGGTATCATGCTCTTATTTCTTGTTGTTATTTTCTTTGCATTGTTGATTGCTTGCATTTTAAAAATCCAAAAATAAAAACAAATCAAATCTCATTTGTAATTGCATTGTTAATACATGTTTAATTTCTGTTTTTCATTCACTTCATCTTGTTGTTATTTTCTAAGGGCAATACCCAACTTCACATAAGGTGGGAGATTTCATCACCCCTTCCTTGGCCTACAAATTGCATATCATCTTGAATTTGACTAATAATAACGGTTAGACATTAGACTTAAGGGAGTCGCGAGCTCATCTAGGGTTTAATTGTATCTTGACAAGTTGTCTTCTTTCAACAATCTAATTTCTTTGTGTCTAGGCTGTGGTAGAGCAATAATCATTTATAAATATTACAGTGATTCATAAATATTATAGTGATTGTTTCTCTAAAGGTACTTAAACCTTCGGCTGCATTGCTACGGTGATTCATGCTACACCGATAACTCATGTCCGTTATCTAGCTAAGAACTATTTTGTTGGATTAAGTTAAAGTGCGATTATACAATTTTGGGTTAGGAGCTACTAAGACAGAAAATTGGTAAATAAGTCCTTTCATTCATTTAGTTGCATTAGTTCGTGCATATATAAAAAACAAAACAAAAAAAATCTAAAAGTAATAAAAATCACATTTTCCTTAACTTAGTTTTTAAACAAAAATCCAAAAAAAAATCTTTTCAAATCTTTTCCTTCGGAAAAAAATCAAACAAAATCATAAATTCAAAAAACAGGCATTTTACTTAATTTAGTTTTTATTTTGTTACAAAAGTCCAAAAAAAATTTCAAGAAAAAACATCTTTTAAAAAAAATTAAATCCAAAAAAATAAACAAACAAAACAAATCTCCCTTTTGAAACGTAAATTCTTTTTGGTGAATATTTTTCCTTTAAAAAAACAAAACAAAAGAATTTTTCACTTCATTTCATTCTCTAAACCTTGTTTCATTCTCTTAACTTGATGTTCACATCTTTCTTCCCTTGATCTTTTCACTTGTGCATAAGTACAAGGACTCGTGACACAACAACGAATTGTTTAACTCGAACGAACGATCCTCTAACGATGGCGAATGAAAACGCTCCCTGAACTCTCATGGATAGAATCTTTTTAGATAGAGTTTCTATTTCTTCTTGTATCACATTACCTGCCCCAATGGGTAATCACTTCGAAATTCATTCCAATCTTATTGCCATACTCCCGAAATTTAGCAATTTTGAACACGATGACCCATACATCTTCTCAACAAAATTCGAACAAGTATGTGCAACCATTAAACTTCAACAACTATGTGATGATGAAATCAAACTTAGGTTAATTCCATTCGTCCTCACCAATTACACTGAAAAATGGTTGTATAGCTTACCTTCAAACTCGATCAAAACTTAGGATGAATTCGTTAAAGTTTTCTTAAAAAATTCTACCCCTTGGAAAAAATGACCAAAATTCAAAATGAAATTGTGAATTTTCATCAATTCAGGGGTGAACCTTTCAAAAAATATTTTGAAAGATTTAAAGAGCTTTTAATAAAATGTCCACACCATAATTTTGAAAAATGGACTCTTTGCCAAATCTTATACGATGGACTTGAAAATAGTTCACGAACATTGGTTGAATCGATGTGCCAAGGAAATTTTCTCGCCCAACATTATCGACGATACTTGGTAATTCCTTGAAAACTTGGTCAAAAAATCACCTCAGTGGGAACGTTCTAACGAAAAATCCATTCATTTACGATCGAGCGTACACTCGATAGGATCATCGTTGGCTTTGGAAGCTAAAATCGATGCAATGATTAATAAATTTGACAACATTTTCTCATCCAATCAAATGAACCAAGCTTCCCAACCATTGTGTTATAAATGTAAAAATCTAAATCACATCACCGATCAATGCCATCGTTCTTTAGAACAACCCAATGCTTTTTACAAGGTTAAGAATGACTCATTTTCTCCAATGTACAATCTCGGTTGGAGAAATCATCCTAACTTTGCATGGAACTAAAATAACTCTAACACGAATTTGGTTCGTCCCAATTTTCAAGCATTTCCGAACAATGCTTCGAATTCTTTTTTTCAGCCCAACCACTTTCAAAAAAAATTTGCACCTCCATCTCGAAATCAACCACAACAATCTTTTGGTCCCTAAGATGATGAACGATTAACTTCACTTGAGAAAAAATTTGAAACTTTGGCTAAAGCGACCACTTAAAACCTCCAACCAAATTGCAATTTGCAAAATTTGTTAACCTCGTACATGTAGAATACGAGTCAATCAATTGCTAAACTTGAAATGAAAATGAGTTAGTTAGCCACCTCTATGAGTGAATGTGAATGAGGCACATTCCCAATTCATCCAGTTCCGAATCCTAAAAATCAAAACACGAATTCGAGTCAAGCCCATGTCGTTCAAGATAGCAATGTGAACCAAATGAATGCTATCATGACTTTGCGTTCCGATAAACAAATCAATAACCAATTTGTTAATCCAAACGATTTACCGAAATATCCTGTTGACACTTCAAAAACGACAAGCGATTCTGAACAAATAATCGAGTTAAATATCGAATCAAATTCCAACCCAAATTCTTCTTCTACTCAAGTAGACCGACCTACTGAGTATCAAATTTTGTTTCTACATTGACTTCGACCTAAGAAACATTCCGATAAAAAGGAAAAGACGTTGGAAATTTTCAAACAAGTCAAAGTGAACATTCCACTCTTGGATACTGTTCAACAATCCCAACTTATGCTAAGTTTCTAAAGGACTTGTGTACTCAAAAACGACACACTCATGTACCCAAGAAAGTTTCCTTAGCTGTCGGTCTTAGTGAAGTTTTTTTCAATCAATCCCCGTAAAATACAAAGATCTTGAAGGTCCGACGATCTCGTGTATGATAGGAGATAAGATGATTAATAAGTGATTACTAGACTTGGGTGCGAGTGTCAATTTGATTCCTTATTTAGTTTACCAGCAACTTGCTTGGGTGAACTAAAACCGACGAAAGTAACTCTTTAATTTGCTGATCGTTCGATAAAGAAACCTGTGGGATAAATCGAGGATGTACTCATCAAAATTGGTCAATTCATATTCCCCGTCGATTTCATCATCCTTGAAACACAACCCGTGAACAATCCGATGAGTCAAATTCAATTGATTTTAAGGACGACCTTTCTTAGCCACTTCAAATACCCTAATTAATTGTCGAAATGGTTCGATGAAATTTTTTTTTGGAAACATGAACTTGGATCTTAACATCTTCAATCTCGAAAGTCAATCGAACGAACCACTCGACCAAACATTGGTTAGCTCCATTCAATAACATTTCGACAACGAACAAGTTGACGTTAACTATGAATGCGAGACTGTATACTAACAACTGTTTCAAGACGAGCCTAACGAGAGTGAAACCATGCTTCCTGTTATCTGGGTTTTTAACCCAGCAAAAACCAATAGGAAACAGAATGACTTCGTGTAAACAGGATGGTTCAGGACTTAACCAGAAAAGCTAAGTCAAGGGATTAACAACGTCCAAGCTATATGGCTAAGGCAACGACTAGGATCAATGAGGCCGAGAGATCAACATTCTTTTTGTCCAATCAGTGGCTCAGCGCAAACAGCTAGTGAATTGCCATCAAAACGAAACAACTACGATAAAAGGCTATCAAAACATCTCCGGTTCCAAACTCTAGAAAAACCCTAAGTGCTTGGATCATCAGCAACCCATACCTCTCTTCAAACCTTCAAACAAGTTAGCCAAGGAATACTATGGAAAGAGGCCAAGACATTGGTTCGCAAACGGGCTAAGTCTGTGGGTCGCCAACGACCCATGACTTTGCCTCGTTCTACGAGTCAAACTCTCCCTGGGTCGTTTCCTACCTACCTATGAGCCAAGGATGAAGCGGCTGGCCCAGAAGCTCTCCAATCCATATAAATATCATCTTACGTGCAACATAAAGAGGATCTTCTCCAGACTGGTTGCTAAAGTTCTGCTGGAATTATTCTTCACTCTCTACCTCCCTCACAACAATCTCCAAAGGAATTCACTGTGATTCTCCAGTGGATTCCCACTATGAGGATTCAATATAGCTAGAGATAATCAAAGCCTTATAATAAAACGTTTCTTGTAACAACAATTAGTCTATAGTAAAATTATAAAGTGGACGTAGGCTTCATTAACAGCCGAACCTCTATAAAAATTCTCTATCTTTTTTTTTACTGTTCTTTTTCTATATCTGTTATCTGTGATATTACTCTGTCAGAATATGGCTGGTGCTTTCAAATTCAAACCAGGGTGTTGGTCCATTTTTTGGGTCAACATTTTGGTGCCTTCACTAAGAACCCAACTCAGGGTCTAGATCTAGCTATCTACTTTGGATCCCATAGGTCCAGGAGTTAGATCTCGAATCTTTGCTTGAAGAACTCGCTATTTTAGGATCAATGGCTCCTGGAAGAAGAACTGCCTCTAGGAGATCCATAGGGGCAGTAATAGCTGGAGACGGTGTTAGTCTCCAACAAGCTAAAGTTAATGGTGCTAACTTAGGAAACCTGGCACCGGCATCCTCCAGTCAGCATGAAGTCGTCACCAGGGATGAGCTAAATAAGATGGCTGAGGAGATTAACCAACGAATGGAAAATAGTCAAAAGGCTCTAATGGATAAGCTGAACGCTCTGTTAACCCTACAATCAAACCCCGCTCCAAGGACTATGCCTGAACCAGTGACTGTTGTAGAACAAGAGAATTCCTCTGTTTTCGGCCTGCATAGAAGAAACGGAAAACGACCACAAAGAAGGGTAACAGAATGATGTAACGTAGAGGAGAACCAAAATAATCCACCTAACGCCAAACAGCCGATCTTGAATTTGAATCAAGGGGCCAAAACCCCATAGGGGGACATAGCTGTGAAACTCTCCGATTTAGAAGATGAAGAGCAAGGTAATCAGATGGAAGTGAATGTCTATGCATTCGATGATGCTAGAAACTTCCAAGCTGCCTCGGTCAGGCCAACTGCAAGCCAACGGGGTCCCGCGGGAGTAGCTCTCCCGCGGACAGGAGAGCGTAGGCTTCAAACCATGCGCCAAGACCATTTGCAAAACCAAACACTTGATGTAGTGACTCATTGCCACCCCCAAGACTACCGGACATCAGTGGTATACATAGCAGACATGGTCAGACGGCTAATGGATAAGAGTAAAAACTAAAAGGATAATGAATGGGGATCTGCCCCGAGTTGGACCCCTTTTACTGACGAGATCTTGAATGTAAGATACCCAGAAATTCACTATGCCAACTATCCCCTCCTACGAAGGAACAAAGGAACCAAAACCCCATTTGTACAAGTATAGCTGGTATATGGACGGAGCCAATGCTCCAGAGGACGTCCGCTGCCGATGTTTCCAAATTTTTCTAGTAGGAGTCGTGTCTATGTGGTTCACCAGACTCCCTCGAAGATCTATTTCTACCTTTGACCAACTTGCAACGAAATTCCTTTACTAGTTCAGGCTTCATACCGCACAACCGAAGGATGTCATGTCCCTATCTGGATTGGTCCAAGGGCGCAATGAGTCATTGAAATCATTCATGAGCAGGTATAACACCGCAGTAATGGAAGTAAGCAACCCCAATGAGGATATGGTTTTTATGGCGTTAGTCCACGCTATTCACCCAGAAACGGAGTTCGGGAAATAGATTAAGATGAAGCAAGCTACCAACAGGAAAGACTTCAATCGTAAAGCAAGCCAGTACTTGAGATTGGAGGAAGAACAGGAGCTGGAAAGAAAGTCTGCTGGTATACAACAAATGAGCATCGGACAAAATGATACGGCGGCAAATCAAAACACGCACGATCCTGGAAGTACTCAAAGAGTCACGGAGAAGAGCGGGAATCAGAAGAGAAGAAACCAGAACTCCGATAAAAGAAATAACGATGGCAACAACAAAAGATTTAGAGGGTTTAGACAGGAAGACAATACCCCTCTGAATGATACTACGGAGAATGTTTATCTCGCAACACAAGAGACTGAAGAATATAAGAAACCTCTTAGAAAAGAGGCAACGGAAAAGCAAAAGCGCTCAGGGAAGTTCTGCCACTTCCACGAGACACACGGCCACAATACAAACAAATGCCGCCACCTCAAGGACCTCATCGAAAGGTTGATCCGAGACAACAAGCTTCAACAATATGTGAAAAAGCCACAAAAAACTCAATCAACTTACGACCCCTCAACCTCCTAGAGAACAAAGAAATCAAGTTGGAACTAGTGAAGAAGGTTCGAAATGAACTGACAAGAGGCTTATTATTGGAACAATATTCGGGGGACCACATGCCACGAAAAGAAGTTGGGGGAGATGGAGCGATATGCGAGTTTGTTAAAGCACGCCCCGAAGGAATCATGTTTACCAATAGATGATGAGACTTCGGTCAAGCTGCAAAAGGTTTTGAACGACGACATAGTGTTCCGCAATCAGGACACTAAAGGGATTGAAGCTCCAACTCTTGACCCAATGGTGGTGAAGTAGGAATCGGGTCTGGCGTAGTCTGTTGGTTGATAGTGGCAGTTTAGTTAACATACTTTTTAGACGTACTTTCGATCAAATGAAGATTGGCATGAAAAGAGTATCCGTGTGCCAAATAAAGATTCACGGGTTTACCGGTGAACCCAAACAACCATTGGGAACAATTGACTACCCGTGGAGCTTGGAGAGGGTGAGCGAAGGCTCACCCTCATTTAGACTTTTGTGATCGTGGATGAAATGTCAGCATACAATGCATTCTTAGGACGACCCGCATTAGTCGACTTCAGAATAGCATTGGCCCAATGGTGCCGTACAACGAAGTTCTCTACCGAGCACGGAGTCGGAATTGTGAAAGGAGACCAAAGCGTTGCCCGGGAATGCTACATCTCAGAATTGTGCGAGTCAAGAAGAAAGAAAAAGGGAAAGGATGTGGGGAAAACCCTCCACATCCGTGAACCCTTCGAATAGTAACTACAAAGCCGCCCTAGCTTAGGGAACATAGCCGATTCGACATGGCTTTGGACCTAGGAAGAAGAGCTCAGGGGAGGATCGGGCAGCACCGGCAGAATTGAAGGTGTCTGTCCTAGTTTGTATGGATGACCCAACACGGGTCCTGAAAATTGGGTCGCAACTTGGAAACAAGATGCGGTCAGAACTAACCAAATTCCTCCGCTCCAACTTGGACGTATTTGCTTGGACACACTCCGATATGTGTGGGGTATCACTCGAAATTGCCTGTCACGCCCTCAATATTGACCCCAAATTCACTCCAGTGAAGCAAAAAAGGCGCAGCTTGGGCCCCGAGCGGTCCAAGGCATTGAGAGAGGAGGTAGATAAATTGATGGCTAACGGCTTCATTAGAGATGCAACCTACCCTGAATGGGTATCGAACCCGGTCCTATTCAAGAAGTCCAATGGAAAATGGCAAACTTGTATTGATTTCTCAGACCTCAATAAAGCCTATCCGAAGGATAGCTTCCCGCTCCCTAGAATTGATCAACTGGTAGATGGAACAGCGGGACACGAATTGCTGTCATTTATGGATGCATATTCGGACTATAACTAGATCATGATGCATGAACCAGACTAAGAGAACACCAGCTTCATCACCGATTTGGGATTGTACCACTACAGGGTAATGTCATTCGGCTTGAAAAATGCAGGGGCAACGTACCAAAGGTTAGTGAATACTATGTTCAAACGCCAGATTGGAAAGACTATGGAAGTTTATGTTGATGACATGTTGGTCAAATCTCGAGTAGCTGCTAATCTTCTAGACAACCTCGCTGAAATGTTTGAGATACTCTTATAATACGGAATGAAGCTCAATCTGCCCAAATGTCACTTCGGAGTAGCCTCTGGGAAATTCTTGGGGTTCATAGTAAGTGCTCGGGGCATCGAAGCGAATCCAGAGCAAATAACAGCACTACGGAAAGTCCAAGCCCCTAAAAATAAGAAAGAACTTCAAAGCTTGAATGGAAAAGTCGCAACACTGAGTCGATTCATCTCAAAAGCTACAAACAAGTGCATACCGTTCTTCGATGCACTGAAGAAGGGAAAGAAAAACTTTGAATAGAGTGAAGCTTGTTAGACAACTTTCGAGGAATTGTTGCGACACATGGAAGTTCCCTAATCTTATCAAAGCCCGTTGATGGAGAAGACCTATTTGTTTATTTAGCAGTTTCCCCGCACGCACTGAACGCCGCTATCATGCAGGAAGACGCGAGAGTCCAGCGACCCGTGTACTACATTAGCAAACGATTCACCGGAGCTAGGAAGAATTACCCAAAACTGGAGAGAAATTACGACCATACTTCCAGGCTCATCCAATTAAAGTATTGATTGACCAACCCCTGAAGCAAGTTTTATACCGGCCAGAAACTTCCGCATGTCTACTCAAGTGGAATATAGAGCTAAGTCAATATGACATCGCATATCATCCCAGGAAAGCCATTAATGGGCAAGCATTGGCCGACTTCGTCGTCGAATTTACTATAAGGGGTGAAGAGAAAGAAGTTCAGTTAGAAGTAAGTACGCAATGGAAGCTCTTCGTTGATGGCTCGTCCAACAACTTCTGTTCGGGAGCAGGAGTAGTGCTTGAAATCCCCGAGGGGTGAGCCATTAGCTATGCTTTGCGCTTTGGAATTCCCAGCAACAAATAACGAAGCAGAGTACGAAGCATTGATCATTGGACTGAAGGTCGTAAAGGAACTCAAGATAAAATCTATTCACATATACAATGACTCCCAGCTAGTCGTCTGTCAAGTGAAAGGGGAATACCAAGCGCGTGGAGAAAATCTTGCCTCGTGCCTGTCCAAAGTACAAAAACTATTAACCAACATCGAGAACTACACTATAACTCACATCCCACGGGAGCAAAACACTAAGGCAGATTATTTGGCTAAACTGGCAAGCTCCGGAGAAGCTTAGTCATTGGGGTTGGTTCCGGTTGAAACTCTAACCAACCCAAGCATAGACGAGATGGGCGTAGATTGGATTCTCGAAACCACCGCCGAATTAGATACATGGATGACATAGATAAAGGACTATCTACTTGCAGGAACTCTTCCAACTGACCACAATCAATGGAAGAAGCTTCTCCAGAAGGCACCACGGTTCATGATGCAAGATGGGATACTATATCGAAGGGGATTCTCGACACCTCTTCTTAGATGTGTGACCGATGATGAAGCACGAAGAATCCTAAAGGAGGTACATGAAGACAAATGTGGAGACCACACTGGGGGGCAGACCCTTGCAAAGAAAGTCCTTATGTATAGGTATTTCTGGCTAACGATAAATCGCGACGCGGCAGATCATACCAGGAGATGCGACCACTGCCAAAGATTCAGCAAAATTAAAAGAACTCCCTCAATAGAGCTAACACAGATGGTCAGTCCACGGTCGTTCGCAATATGGGAAATCAACTTGATTGGCTTCCTACCAATAGCAAAAGGAGGGGCCAAATATGCTATATTTGCCGTAGATTATTTCACAAAACCGGCCGAAGCGGAACCGCTGGCCACCATAACCATAAAGAAAGTTATTAACTTTGTTACTAAAAACACCATTTGCAGGTTTGGTGTGTCGCAAAAAATCATCACTTATAATGGAACCCAGTTCGAAAGTGCCGAGTTCAAAGACGCTGCAGGCGCTTTCGAATTGAAAAAAGCTTTTCTTCAGTGGCTCATTCGCAAGCAAATGGGCAAGTGGAAGCAATAAACAAGATTATCAAATCCACCATCAAAAAGCGATTAACAAAAGCAAAATGGAATGGGGTTGACGAACTTCCACTCGCACTATGGGCATACATGACAACACACAAAGCGGCAACTGGCCACACTCCGTTCGCCTTAGCGTATAGTTCAAAGGCAATGATTTCCGTTGAATTAGAAGATCCCTCGCACCGAAGGCAGAATTTCAATCAAAAGCAAAGTGAGCAGCTCCTACTCGAATCGCTAGACATGGTCGATGAAAAAAGAGAAGAAGTAGAGTTGAGAACTACTGCCCACCAGAAAAGGGTCGCATGATACTATAACTCCAAAGTTCATAGTCAAACTTTCAAAGTTGGAGATCTTGTGCTCAAATGAGTTTACCCTATTTTGGTGGCCTTCGAACCAAATTGGAAAGGACTATATGTCATTAATCAAAAGCTCAAGGATGGGAGTTTCAAGTTGACAACCATCGATGGGGTCACAATTATCAGAGTCTGGAATAGCAAATCGTTCCGCCGTTACTTCATTTAATAAGCTACTTTATGTATTCCCTACTTTTCAGCAAAAAAGCCTTCCCGGAAATGCCGGAGGCATTGTAAATGGCAAAGAATCTGCTATGCTTTCTTTAATAAAATTCGATTTGCTTTTTCAAATTGACAAAACTGTGTCTATATTAAATACCCGCCGAGTCGATGGAAGCAAATCTACTCAAACAATTGGATCGGCGGAACCTGATCCCTGCCTCTCAAAAAACCAGTGCTGCCTTGGTAGCACCGGAAGGTCAAAAACGAACTCCTCGTGTTGCCCGGGGATAGGCAACGCCGGGGAGCACCTAAAAAACTAACTCCTCGCGTTGCCCAGAGATAGGCAACATCGGAGAGCACCTAAAAATTTAACTCCTCGCATTGCCCGGAGATAAGCAACGACGAGGAGCACATAAAAAACTAACTCCTCGTGTTGCCCGGAGATAGGCCATGCCGAGGAGCACCAAGCTTAAATTCCTTGTGTCACCCGAAGATAGGCAACGTCATGAAGCATCAAAAGTCGCGCATCTCGTAAGCCGCGCATTCAAACCGAAACTCCTCGCGTTGCCTGAAGATAGGCAACGCCAAGGAGTATCAAAAGCTGTGCATCTCGTAAGCCGCACATTCAAACTAAAACTCCTCGCGTTGCCCGGAGATAGACAACGGCAAGGAGTATCACAAGCCACGCATCTCGTAAGCCGCACATTCAAACTAAGACTCCTCGCATTGCTCGGAGATAGGCAACACTAAGGAACATCAAAAACGAACTCCTCGCATTGCCTGGAGATAGGAAACATCGAGAAGCATCAAAAATAAACTCCTTGAGTTGCCCGGAGATAGGCAATGCCGAGGAGCATTGAAAACAAACTCCTCGCGTTGCCCGGAGACGGCAACACTGAGAAGCATCAAAAATAAACTCCTCGTGTTGCCCGAAGATAGACAACGCCGAGGAAAATCAAAAACAAACTCCTCGCGTTGCCCGGAGATAGGCAATGCTGAGATGCATCAAAAATAAACTCCTCGTGTTTCCCGAAGATAGAAAACGCCAAGGAGCATCGAAAACAAACTACTCGCATAGTTCGAAGATAGGCAACGCCGAGAAGCATAAAAAATAAACTCCTCGCGTTGCCCGAAGATAGGCAACGTCGAGGAACGAACTCCTCGCATTGCACGGAGATAGGCAACGTCGAGAAGCATCGAAATCTAACTCCTCGCATTGCCCGGAGACAGGCAACACCGAGGAGCATCGAAAACTAGCTTCTTGCATTGCCCGAAGATAGGCAACGCCGAAAAGCATCCAAACTTACACTCCCTACGTCACTCGGAGATGGGCGACGTCAAGGAGCACCGAATGTTGCACACTACATAAGCAGCGTGCTAAATCCCAAAACAATATCGCCTCACATAACCCGAAGATAGGCAACACCGAGGAGCATGAGAAACCCACGCATATAGTCAGGAATAATTGGTGCTAGGAGGAAGGCACTCAATGATTGACAACACATACCCATGCATACTTTCCTGAATACTGCCGAAAACTGAGACTACATGCTAAAGTCGCAAAACTTCCAAGGGAAGGAGAATCAAGTTGTAACTTAGCCAAATTTTCAATAAAGATTATCTAAACCCTAAGTTATCGGCTACTTGAAAATTGTTTGGATTAAACAGCCCTGTGAACTGGGGGCATACACCTGTACGGAGACAGAAACGTGTGAAAACAATATGTTCACAAGTTCTGTTACTCCAAACAATGACAAGTCCTCAAGTTCTATCTCAAAGTTTTATGTCTGTTTTAAAATTCTGAGCAAAAGTTTCAAATTTTTAGAGTTTTTAGAAGTTTTATGAATTTCTAAACAAAAATTCTCTAAGTCCTGTTAATTTCTAAAGTTCTATTAAATTCCAAAGTGATGATAATCTCTAAGTTCTGTTACTTCGAATGAAGGGCTTTGATTATAATCACAGAACTAGAAAAGTATGAAATGAAACAAGCACAACTACACATAACATATATGAACGGATAGGTAAAAGTATAGTAAAAATATCAATGTATTGCTTATAATTTTCTGTACATGGGGTCAAAATGTGGGGGCCGTACCCACACAACAATGACCAACATAAAGAAAATACAGACTCTACAGTAAGAACACAAGGTGCAGACTCTACACTTGAACATAATGACTCAAAAAGAAATCAAAACAAGTCAATTTTCGTGCAAGCTTTCAGCCAAAGTCAAGTCCATCCTCACACCAGCTGCTCAACACTTCTTGCCACCGCTACCCTTTCCACCTTTAGTTGGTAGTTTCTACTTCTTTTCAGGAGTAGTGTCGCTACTGGTAATATCAACGAACACTTCGGTGGCGATCTCCTCCTCCTCTTCCTCCGAAGCCTTCTCGGAGAGCCTCCCTTCCCCTTGCATTTTCTCGATTTTCGGGAACTCTTCGAAGCCTTGATTGCCTCCACCTTTTCCTTCTTGATGGCAATTAAATTGTGTTGAGTCTACTGTGGCTGTTCCATCTGCGTTTCCTACTCCTTGGCTTCTGATGCAGTTATATCACCTTCCAAATATGCCGAAGGGTCATCCAGGCCATGGAGCGCAGCTATCTTCTTGGCTTTTGGCCCCGGTTGTGAACTAGATGCGAATGTGGGAATCTGAGTAGGAACAGATACAACGCAGAAGATGTGAAAATGGCAGCAGGCACGAGCGCCGAAGTAGCCGACACGTCAACCGAAAAAGTAGATGGACCTATAAGATTAAAAATAAAAGCATTAAACTTCTCTGGCTCATGTGGCGTAAGCTAGAAACTCCCAAATTCGGAGGAGGCAAGGACATTACCTATGCCAGAGGGATGCATGAGAATATCTACTTCGTACTCACCACCCTTGCCCTCTTTTGATGGCTCTACCACCTGAGGAATAATTTCAAGTCCTGAACTCGTTGGCTGGTCATTGAGCTGCCCTGATAATCTGCCGACGCCGAAAAGAGAAGGTTTGGTAAGCACGTCGGTAGCGATCGCTAAAGCAGCATCAGAGGCCTCCTTCTCTCTTTCCATTTGAAGAATTTCCTGGCCCTCAAGTAACGCCTTCTTGGATTCGTCGTTGAGACAGGCATCTCTCAACTATCGATCGGAATAAACGTCACCGCTATTGGCAAAACGAGATAAGATTTCCTCCCAAACAAGGGCGAGAGTGCGCGGAAACTTCGGGCCAAGACAGCTGAGACTTCCTTGATGCAATAGAGAGTTGACATAGAAATTCAAAATAGTCACATCCAGCTTCTCCATTTTTCTTTCAAAAGCATTTTAGAGGTCCAAGTAATCCGCTTGCACGGTAGGCTTCTCAACTTCAGCAGCTGTCTTATCAGCACTGAGCTGTGTGATCTGGGCCTGTAACTTGGCAATAATCTCGGCCTGGTCGAAAATAGTTTTGTTGTGCCCTTCAATAATAAGGTCATGATCAGCGATAGTCTTTCATTGAGCCTCAATCGTTGCGCTGCAAGCATTCACTCCTTTCTTTAACTTCTCCTCCTCCGTGTGAGCCTTTTTTATCTCGCCTCTGTAGACGATTTCTATTCGGCTGTAGGCTTCTCTCACATCTTTTAGCGTGTCGGTATTGCTTTTGCTATCCTGCAGTGTCGCTGCTTTCTCTTCCTCTAATCGCTTAATCTTGGCATCACGCTCGGCCAACGCCTTCTCAAAGTCATCTTTCTCAGATTTGAAGGAGACGATCTCCTGATAATTGTTTCTATTTGTATCCGCTAGCTGTTTACAGAGCTTCTTCCATCGCTTGCCCTGTTTTAGGTCACTCTGGATAGCTTGGAGATGCGGCATGAAGGAATCCCTACGAACGGGGTGGAGATCCAGGTTAAACTTGACCCTCTTTAAGAACCAACCAGGAAGCGCTGCCTCAAGTTTAGGGGGACCCGAAGGAAGGACATAGGCAGGTCTCTAGTGGAGGCGAGAAGCACCGGGAGTAGTAGTGACAATAGAAGATGATGATACATGAGTTGAAGGAGGGATCAGAGCAGAAGTAATGGGAATTTCTTGGCATACGGAAGAGTGCTTTGAAGCAAGCTCCGAAGGATGAGGGCAATGTTCAAAATTTGACTTTTTTGATGGCTCGTCTCTTTCCTCAAGAGATCTTCTCTTCTCATACCCGCCTTTATATGGTCGAGCTCGGTCTCTTTCTTCTTGGCGGTAGGTTTCAGATTTAAGCTCCTTTCTCCGCCTGTATTCCTCCTCCGTCTCCAGGACTTGATGGCGGCTGGAGGAGCGCTTGGGATACCGCTGTGAATCGGTGAAGTATTCGAAGTTTTCATAAAAGCCTCATTCCCTCGTCATACCTGAAATGAGGCATACATAAAAGGTCTCAAAAGAATGAAAGTGAATGTAGCACAATGAATATGTAGAGATGAATGGAAGTGGGTTGGATCCTAGTGCAACATGTAATGTGTTTCTAATACGGGACTAAAACCACGTCACGAACCGAAACGAACAGCCGTAGTAAAAGGGATCAGACTAACTTCAGTTATTGCGGGTGGAGTCGGGCCAACTGTTGACATAATATCACCCGAACCAGGAAGCGTCGTGTCAAATTTAAAGTCTCCTTCATTAGCGCGTTGAAGTCGACAAATACATCGCGGAAATCTCTGAACTCCGCTCCGACATCCCTACTTGGAGAATCTTGATGTCTTCCAGTTTCAGGGGTTTTGCCTTCACCACTTGCATTAGGAAGAGGTGAACTCGGGAGAACGGGACTCATTCTCGGAGTTTCATCACAAGACTCTGAGTCCTCACCGTTGGATTCAGATGAGAAGTAATCACTGGCAGTGGACTCATCACTACTACTTTCAAATTCTCCCTCTTCCTTTTCTGAATCCACCGCGGACTTGCCCTCTCTTTGTTTGAACTCCTCTTCTGCTTCCTCAGGGATGGGAGACATTCTACCTAGGCCGCTTAATCTAGTCGCAACAGCCTCTTCCCCTCACAGGTTTCGTCGGTGGATCCTCCGAATGGGCTTTCTCTCTCTTGAAAGGCTCCTTCTCCGGAATCGTGGGAGAATGAAACAGATCTCGTATAAACCCTTGATCGAGCAGGAGAGGTAATTTCAACTTGGATGGCAGATCTACCTAGAGCCAGTAGTCCATAGTGACGTAAGTTTTCAGTAACACCTTAATGCTTCTCTCCTCGACATCGATTTCCTTTAAAGTCTCGCAAACTTCATTGAGCACCGCGTCTCTGTTTGGTCATGGAATAACTGCAAGAGACATATGGTTGGTTAGGAACCCCATAGCAACGCATCAAAAGCTCAATGAATAAAAAGAAGCTTACCCCCTATCGTCCACCGACATTGAACCCCTCAGGGCGTCTGACGAAGAAATATTGCGCCTTGAATTGCGATAAATTGCTTTGCAAGCACTGAATGATTTTCCGATTTCTCTGGGCTTCAATTATAATCAAGGAGGGACAATCACCTCTCCTCTTGAACACAAGAAAGTACCGTAGCTCGTCAAAGCTTGGAGCGCGGTTGAACGTCCCCATGAAAAGAACATGCAAGCAAGTCAAGATGGCGTAACCATTCGGGTGAAGCTGAAATGGGGCAATACCTAAGTCTGAGAGAGTCGCACGTAGAAAGTCGTTGAAAGGAGGCACGGCTCCATTTAGACACATGTATCAATGGCAAGCGGTGTACCCCGGAGGGGGCATATGAGCAAATTCATCTTTTGCCGATAGACGCACATCCTCTTTGGGAATTCCATGTTGCGTACAGATATTATGGAGAACCTTAGCGGAAACCACCGATGAAGCTCTCAAGTGGATTAAGCATAACTCTGAAGTTGGGAGGCATACGATCCTCGATTGGCCCAACTGGGACTAACTGGCCATATTAAGCTTACGAAGTGGATGATGACTCGGCTTCTGAGAGCATCGAGCTTCCCCCGATTGACTTACGAAGCGTGGATGGTTGCTTCATTCTAAATAACAGAACTCGCGTCCGAAAATGGTCAAGTAAATCTATCCTAAACTAATAGTTTCCCCTGCCACACTTGAATTCCGAAGAAACACTAACTTGTAATCGCTGCGTTGGATTTCAAGTGCGGACTGGGGCAAGTGAAGTGTGCTATCTATATGGGATAGACTCGACGTTCGATACACTACAAATGCCCTATCCCATGTAGATAGTTCGCTCGCAGTGGGAGGGGAAATGAACTTCCCGTGTCACCTCGTTTTCTACTTTTGTTTCTACTTCCTGTACACTTGCCCGTTATCGATCTATGATCGATAACGGATCCGTTGTCCGAAGCGATGCGGAAAACTCTTCTCACTACAGGAACGCCGAGCGTACAACAAGCGAGCAGGATAAGTCCAAATTCTGCAAAAGGGTCGTGATCGACTGGTGATGTGATGCATAGAAACAGCTGCAAAACTGGACACAAGTCAATTCCGGTCTAATGGACGAAGATAGCAAAACATGTCAAGCACTGGGCCGGAGCTCGAATGTAAATGTCGTTCCAGGAAAAAACTCGAGACTCGATTTACTATCTTCCTCCATTGAACCGATTTCAACTCGAACGTCTCACAATCAACATTGCAAATGGAAAATTGTCATCAAATCATTACACAATCACTAATTAATACCAAACCAATTATGACCCACCTAAAAATGGATTCAAAGGCACTAGAAGAATCAAAAATCGAACTCAGCAAGCTATGGAATGGATCGGTGGCGAGCTGATGGTAGGTCGGTACAGTTCAACAGCGAGCTAGGGTTTGGATTCAAGCAAGATGATGGGACAACTAGGGTTTCATGAAATTGGCGAGTACTCGGATGGATCAACAGTGAGTGGATTCGAACAGAGTGATGGATCAGATCGAGCTAGAGCTTGGATCGCCTGGAATCGATTCGCAGAAAGGTTTGATTTCGTGAAGGAGTAAAGATTGTTCGGGTTAAGTGAAGGACTTGGGTCAGCTCGAGTAGTATAAATAGGCAGGCAAGAGATAGCAAAAAAAATTGCTAAGTACAAGGGTCGCCTATGACCCATCATGGATCGCGAGCGACCCGACCTAACCTTGCAAAATTAGGTCGTTAGCGACCCATCCCACAAGGATCGCTAGTGACCCATAAAAAAAATGGAGAAGAGAAAAAGAAGCTTCACCTATTCTTTTGGAACTTGATTTCCTACACCTATTCATCATTCCGGGACATGCCGGGGAATTACAGGAAGAAATGTGATCCATTGATCCGTTATGGCAAGTAATAGTAGTCAGAACCAAAGAAAGATGACCAACAACATTAGGCTAATGTATTCGTAAAGCTTTAGTGCAATCACTCAGAAATCGACAGATGGATATTGAGAGCGATAACTTTCAGAGCATGCCTTTTCTACAACGAAGACATACTCTGGGGGGCAAGTGTTATCCGGGTTTTTAAACCAATAGAAACCAATAGGAAACAAAACGACTTCGTGTAAATAGGATGGTTCAGGACTTAACCAGAAAAGCTAAGACAAGTGATTAACAAGGGCTAGGCTATATAGCAAAAGCAACTACTGGGATCAACGATGCCGAGAGATCAGCATTCTTTTTGTCCAATCAGCGGCTCAATGCAAACTGCTAGTGAATTGCCATCAAAACGAAACAACTACGATAAAAGATTATCAAAACATCTCTGATTCCAAACTCTAGAAAAATAAGTGCTTGGATCATTAGCGATCCATACCTCTCTTCAAACCTTCAAACAAGTTAGCCAATGAATACTACAGAAAGAGGCCAAGACATTGGTTCGCAGACGAGCCAAGTCTATGGGTGGCCAGCGACCCATGGCTTTACCTCGTTTTGCAAGCCAAACTCTCCCTGAGTCGTTTCCTACCTACCTGCGAGCTGAGGATGAAGCGACCTAGCCTAGAAGCTCTCCAATCCATATAAATACCATCATACCTGCAATATAAAGAGGATCTTCTCCGGACTGGTTGCTAAAGCCCTACTGGAATTAATCTTCACTCTCTACCTCCCTCACAACAATCTCCAAAGGAATTCATTGTGATTCTCCAGTGGATTCCAAATATGGGAATTCAATCTAGCTAGAGATAATCAGAGCCTTGTAATAAAACATCTCTTATAACAACAATCAGTCTATAGTAAAATTATAAAGTGGACGTAGGTTTCATTAACAGCCGAACCTCTATAAAAATTCTCTATCTTTTTTCTTTTACTGTTCTTTTTCTATATCTGTTATTTGTGATATTGCTCTGTCATAATAGGGCTGGTGCTTTCAAATTCAAATCAGGGTGTTGGTCCATTTTTTGGGTCAACACTTCCATTTAAACCCATCATGGTTGAGTCAGACCTTCAACCGAATTCTTTGACTGAGAAACCTCTTAGGTTGGAACTCAAACCTCTTCCCGATCACCTTAAGTACGCATACATAGGTGACAATGAAACATTTCCCATCATAATCTCTTCAAATCTTTCTCTTGACCAGGAAACCTCCCTTCTTTCAATCTTGTCGAAAAACAAAGAAGCAATTGGATGGTCGATTACTGATATAAAGAGAATTAGTCCCACTCTTGTTCAACATCGTATCAACTTAGTTAATGAAGCCAAGCCTATTCGTGACGTGCAACGAAGGCTTAACCCAAAAATAAAGGATGCGTTTCGAGATGAAATTCTTAAACTCCTCGATAACAGAATCATATACCTTATTTCTGATAGTTCGTGGGTTAGCCTAATTCACATCATGCCTAATAAATCTGGACTTACCATTATTAAGAACGATGCTAACGAACTTATTCCAACTCGTACTCAAATTGGATGGTGTGTTTGCATTGATTATTGAAAATTAAATGCTGCAACACATAAAGATCACTTCCCTCTTACCTTCATCGACCAAATGCTTGAACGATTAGCTGGCCATGAATTCTATTGCTTTCTTGATGGTTATTCTGGTTATAATCAAATTCCATCGCTCCTGAAGATCAAGAGAAAACGACTTTCATGTGTCCTTTTAGCACCTTTATGTATCGACATATGCCATATGGCCTTTGCAACCCTCCTGCTACTTTCCAAAGATGCATGGTCAGCATCTTTTCTGACATGATCGAATGCTTTATGGAAGTGTTTATGGATGGTTTTTCCATCTTTGGAAACTCGTTTTTCGATTGCTTACACTATCTTAAGTTGGTTCTTAATCGATGCAAGGACAAACATTTAACGTTAAATTGGGAAAAATGTCATTTCATGGTCAAACATGGCATTCTCCTTGGGCATGTCATTTCAAACAAAGGCATTGAGGTAGATAACGTGAAAGTTGACATAATTGCGAATCTACCTATCCCCAAATCTGTCATGGACATTCGTTCATTTCTAGGACATGCTGGTTTTTGTCGATGCTTTGTGAAAGACTTTAGCAAAATTGCTCAACCTCTGAGGACTCTTCTAGAAAAATACGTTCCATTTGACTTTAATTTTGATTGTGTTTTTTCTTTCGAACGTCTCAAAAATGAAATCATTTCCGCTCCCATCATTTTCTCACCCAATTGGGATCTACCTTTCGAAATGATGTATGACACTTCTAATTGTGCAGTTCGTGCTGGCTTAGGACAACACATCAACAAAATTCTTCACGTCATCTACTACGCTAGTATGACTCTAAACGATGCTCAACTCAATTACACAACCATCGAAAAAGAGCTCCTAGCGGTAGTCTTTGGGCTCGAAAAGTTTAGAACTTACTTGATTGGCTCACATATTACGGTTTACACTGACTACTCTACTCTTAGGTACCTTTCGCTAAAAAGGATGCTAAGTCTCGTTTGATCCGTTTGATGCTGTTACTCCAAGAATTTGACCTTACGATCAAAGACAAAAAAGGATCTGACAACGTCATTGCTAATCATCTATCGCGTCTTCCAAACTCACCACCTTCTTTACCGATCAACAAGAACTTTCCTGACGAACAACTCCTTTCTGTTCCCGTCGATCCATGGTATGCCGATATAGTGAACTATTTAGTCACTAAAGAAACTCCTTCATTTTAGTCGAAAGAAGATAAATATGAATTTGTTTCCCAAGTTAAGTACTTCTATTAGGACGATCCATACTTGCTTAAGTATTGTTCCGACCAAATCATTCGACGTTGCATCCCAAATTGCGAAATTAAGAATGTTCTTTCATTTTGCCATGACCAAGCTTGTGGTGGTCACTTCGGTCCTAAGAAAACAGCGGAAAAAGTGCTCCAATGTGGTTTTTACTGGCCTATGCTTTTGAAAGATGCATTTGAGTTTTGCAAAGCTTGTGTTCGCTGCCAAATGTTAGGAAAAATCTCTTGACGAAACATGATGCCTTTGAACCCCATTCTTACGATCGAAATCTTTGATGTTTAGGGTATTGACTTTATGGGACCGTTTCCCAACTCTTTCGGAAACCTGTACATTCTTCTTGTTATTGATTATGCCTCTAAGTGGGTTGAAGCCATTCCAGCTAAACAAATGACCACAAAGTTGTTGTGAAATACATAAGAGAAAACATCTTTTTAAGGTTTAGAACACCTCGCACAATAATAAGCAATGATGGAACCCATTTCTGTAATCGATCATTTGAAACTCTAATGAAGAAATACTCGATAATCCACAAGTTATCCACTCCTTATCATCCTCAAACATGTGGTCAAATTGAAGTTTTAAATCGCTAAATCAAGCAAATTTTGGAGAAAACTGTGAATAAAAATAGAAAAGATTGGTCACAATAATTGATAGATGCGCTTTAGGCTTACAGAACTGCATATAAAACAAATTTTGGGATGTCTCCCTTTAGGCTAGTATATGGTAAAGCGTCCCATTTACCTGTCGAACTTAAACACAAACCGTTGTGGGCGATTAAGAACATAATCTTTGATCTTGAAAAAGCTGACGAAAACCGAAAACTGCAACTCAAAGAATTAGAGGAGATTAGGAACGATGCGTAAGAAAATGAGAAAATTAACAAAGAAAGAACAAAAAAAATTCATGACAAGTCAATCCTAAGGAAAATATTTTCGCCAAATCAAAAGGTTCTTTTGTATGACTCTCGACTTCATTTGTTCCCTAGGAAGTTAAAATCAAGGTGGACAGGACCATACGTGGTACGTACTGTTTTTCCACACGGTGCCATAGAAATAGAAAACCGTATGGATGGATCGATTTTTAAAGTCAATGGTCATCGTTTAAAACCTGACTTGAATTGGCGAGTAATTGAGAGGAGGAGCTCATGATTCTTCATGAGCCACACTACGTTTAGTAAGAAATTTTAACTCTCTCTAGTAAATATGTACATATTTTTCTCCATTACACTCATTATATCATGCATTGACTGTGGGGACACGGTCAAAATCAAGTGTGGGGGGATTCTCATGTTTATTTTGATTTTTCATGGTTTATTTTTTGCATTTTATTTCCAAAAACAAAAAATTTCCAAAACAAAATTTTCTTTTTAGCGTATTGATTTACTTTTGAAGAAACACGATATGATAAGTATACATTATTAGTTTTTAAATTGAAATTTTTGAAAATTTACATGTCTTAACAAAAATAAAAATAAAAGTTTGATTACAAGTAACTATGGTGCAACTAGTATATAGGAAGGTTCATAGATGATAATTACGAAGTATATCTTAATTGTAATCTTTATTTAAAAGAGTAGTTGATTTAAAGTAAAGGCGATAACATTTTTGTTCTTCTAAGTTCAGTGCTGCTAAGATGATTTTGCATAACTCTCTTTTTTAATATATATATATATATATATATTTCATAAAAATAAGAAACACCTAGAGTCATGTATTCACACGTAGGTGTGTGCACTCGCCACGCTCTGTACCCTTCTCACGTAAGCCCGAGAGGCAGTGCATGATTGGTATATCCGGCCTTAGTTTATCTAAGTTAGGTGTATATAAATAAAATAATAATAATAATAATAAATACCTAGAGTCATGTGTTCATACGCAAGTGTGTACACTTGCCACGCTTTGTACTCTTCTCACGTAAGCCCGAAAGGCGGTGCATGATCGGTATATTTGGCCTCAGTTTATCTGAGTTTTGTGTGTAAATAATAATAATGTTAATATTTTTCAAAATAGAGAGGGCAAGCAATTGAAACCCAAGCACACTCTTTACTTATTTGATTTGACTTGTTATTCAAAAGAAATAAAAATGCCACTTTGCGAAACTTTGATAATCAACTAAAGGATTCATTTCATAGTTGCACTATGATATCAACCGAAGCAACTAGCCAAACTAGAGTCTAGTTATGATGATAGCTTATTTTTGTTGGAAGTTTTGATGAGTAAAAAGACTAAAATTCTTAGTAATAACCAAAACTTATATTTAACTTACTCGTGTTAATTTAAAAGTAAATTCTTCATCTGTAATATTTCCAAAAACTTGTATCATGTAGTCGCATTAGAATTTACATATCGCATTTGGATTTTGTCGGTAGTACCCGCTAAAAACCCTCACGAGACAACACTCGTCCTACTAGGGACACTTGGAGGCTTAACGGCTTGTTGCATACGCTCAATGCAGTCGTGTTTCCTACAAAGACGGATTTATCCTAGTTTTAGTTTATTCGAGGACGAATAAAAAGATAAGTGTGGGGGTATTTGATGTGCACATAAAAGTGTATATTTTTACTCCCATATTTAATCTTCTTTTATTTAAATAAATGACCATATTAGGGTACTTTACATATTTAAACCAAAATTTAAATTGTTTTTAAAGCATCATTCATTCATCTTCATTTGGGGGCAAAATGGTGATTTTGTATATGAATTAATTTTGAGAAAATTTATTTGCACATTTTTATTTGTAGGAAATTGAGTACAAATTGGATGGAGCTTCATGGATATATGCATGCACAAATGTTCAAGGCCAAGAGGATGTAGAAAATAAAAGAAATCATGCAACATGGAGGAGCGCACATGTCCACTAACTATATAATGGTCCATAATTAAAATCACATGCATATGTTAATGGAGACTTAAAGGCAAGTTAGTGGGGATTAATTAATTCCCTAATGATTACTTAGAGGTTACACTATTTTAAGAACATTTTTGGTAGTTCCCTACAATATGAATTAGGGTTTTAAGCATGTATAAATACACCTTACATTTCATCTAACCATCTTCTTCTTTTTTATGAAAAGTTATAGCACAAAATTAATGATAAATAAAATATCTCTTTAATGGCTCCTTAGTCTTGTTCTTTACTTTCATGCAATTTTTATTTCATGTTTTTTTATTGCTATTTTATTTTATGCTCTCTTATTTAGTTTATGCTCTCTTATTTCATGTTAGTAGCATAGATTTAATTCTTGCAATTTGTTTAGTTTTATTTCATGCAAGTAGTTAGCTTTTTTTTTAATTAGCTCTCGTTTTCCTTTTTTTATGTTGAAATCACTTTATGTTAAGATGTATTCAAATATGAGAAGCTAAAGCTCTTCAATTTAGGGGTAATGAAGTTCTCACGAAACATATTAAATTAACATAATGATTTCATTTATGATCTCTCTTTGGTGCTTAATGTAAATTATGAATGATGGTAATTTATGTTTCTTTTTTAGTGAATTTTATAGTCTATGTTGACATCTCAAATAGGCTATGCTTAATCCAATATAAACATAAACTATTTGATCATTTGCCTAAGTGATTTTGATGATGAAAGTTAAACTAGAATCAAAATTTGATGATCTATGTTACTAGTTCATAGTAAATAGATCATGCTTAAAATAGATTTTGTTTTTAATTTCATGTCAAGTTCATGAGAATTTATAAGTGAGTTGGAATAGTGTGTTAGAGTTTGGTGGTTTAGGTTGTGCTAATTAATAGCACTAATAAATCATACTTATAATAAACGCATACATCATTTCTACTTAAAATTAGAAGGAGAGATTATAGATAAATTTTATGTTGATTTATATGAATGATTGGAAGTGGATTTGCCTCTAAATTGCTCCTTAATCTCATAGTTTTATTCACTTTTTCTCTAGTTTATTTTCTGCAATTTTCTTAGTTTAAAACAACTTCAAAAATTTGGGCTAATTTGATTAAGTAATATTGAAATTTTATTATTTCCCTATGGATCGACCCGTACTCGCATACATACTACGATTGTACGCCATGCGCTTGCGGTTTTGTAATGATTATATTTTTTGGCAGTTTTCTAATCGATAGAAAACCCATCGTTAGATTTCGAGCCTAAAGAAAGAGAAGTTCTCAAGCAATTAGCAATCAAGAAAAGATGTTGAGTCTCTAAGGGTATCGAACATCTAAGAGGTACCGAGTCTCTAAGGATGTTGAACGTTCAAGTAATTAATAAGCTGTGTAGAGATGCCGAGCCTTTAAGATTAACAAACCTATATAACAGCAAATGTTGTCGAACATTTAACAAGTAGAAGGTGATATCGAACATCAGCAATAAAAAAGGGTATCGAGCATGTGGAAGGATGAAGGTGTTGAACTAGAGGGTGTTTAGAGATGTCGATTTACAACAAATCTTGAAGAATAAGAGATGTCAATCTTCTATAACACAAAGTTTGTCAAATTCAAAGATAGCAGGGATGTCGAACCTCTACAACATAAAGCATTGTAGAGTATATAACAAAGGAAGGATGCCGCACCACTAAAGGATATCGAACATCAAATCGCAAGTGGAGAATATCGAGTTTCTATGAATAACAAGCCAATGATGCATCAACTATTATCAAGCCTTTACAACAATAACTATTGTAGAGCATCTGCTAATAATGGTATCGAGTTTCAACAATAGCAAAGGGTTTCGAGCTTCCACAAGCAAGAGATATCGCAACTCAAAAGATGTAAAGAATGCCTGTGTTTCCACAAGGGGGATTATATTGCTGAACTTAAACAAGCAAGTGATGTCGAATCGTAACAAAGGGATGTCGAGATTACATCAAGGTAGCGCTATTGGAACTCCTGGATCCCAAGCCATGACACGTGTCAATCATCCTAAATGGTCACACCTCTATAAATAGACCCTCATCGGTAATCAAAAGGAGGAAATTCATTCTTACTCTATTTCTAAAATTTTAAAGTTGTAACCATAAATTAATTTAGGAATTTTAGAGCCAATTGTAATTTTTTGAAATTTTTGCATATAAGAGCTTGGACAATTAACTTTTCATAGCATGCTTATATCAAATGAGAATATTTGACTATTATTGAACTTTCGACGTGCATATGACTCATATCTGTATTTGGACTTGGACAATGGACATGTATATGACTGATCTTTGGACTTGGACTCGAACTCGAACTCATATATACTTCTAAGCTTGCATAAGGCAACTTAAGCCCTTATCCAAACCAAACTTGACTTGCCTCACATATTTTGGTTAGCAAAGAAATTTTCTAACAACTAGTATGTCTATATCAGCATTTGTGAGGACGGGCTGTTATAACTATTCAGGTTGATGATAGTACTTAGGATTATAACTCTGTGCTATGTATCTCAGAGTGAAACTTTGTACTGTCTTTTTGATATTATATGTTATCATTCCACTGTGAGATTCTATTGTTGTGTTCTTCCTTTCTTGTTTTATTTCTTTTTCATTTTATTTACCCTAACAATCTGCCTTTTCTATGCTTGAGTGATCAGCATATGAATACCGTGGATGTATTAGCGTTGACATTTGAGGGTCAAAACACAAGTCATTACATAACTGGACTTTTTGAATAGCAGTAAACCTCAGGGTTGCACCCACTACAAGTGCCCAAATGAACCACCTTCCTATCACAATCAAGTATTGCTCCATACATGGCCATCCAGTCCATTACCGGAATTAAACCAAACCTAGAAACTCCCAAAATGAAAGCATCGAATCGAATTTCGACACCAAAAATATAAATTTCAAACCCTTGCAAATCATAGATAAATGGATCGATCCCCAACTGGGTTCGATATTATAACAGGTCCTATAAATATACTAGTTTTTAAGTGCAATTCATCTAATAGTTTACTTGAAATAAGTGAGTGTGATGCTCTAGTATCAAAAAAAGTATGAATGGATAAATCAAAAAGAGTTAACACACCTTCTATGATCTTTCCCTCTCCATGGCTGGGGCTACACTCGAGCTAGAAACAACATTAGGTGCATAAGCTAGAACCACCTAGGTAGATGTCTTAGGTGCGATCAAACACTCGCTCCTCATGTGCCTAAACTGATTGCAGTTATAGCATTTGATCTTAGAAATATTCGTTTTGCAATCCTTTTTCAGATGCCTCTTGCCATGGCACTTTTTACACTTAAACCTTGATTTGTTATTTTTCCTTAAACTCCCATTCCGCCCTTGTGTTGATCCTACCAAAATGGCTTTCCTTCTACCTCCTTAGGTTCTTCCTTCCTAATTGAATTCAACAGTGCCATCTCAACCAAGATCTCAAAAGTAGCTCTAGTAGGTACATGGCTCAAAGCAATATCCCTCAAAGATAGGTTTAACCCTTTAAAAAACTTTATCGCCTTTTTCACTGATGTATTGATAAGGTCTAGGCCATAATTTGCTAGTTGATTGAACTCATTGGCGTATTCCTTAATATTGTGGTCTCCTTGCTCCAAATGGATGAGCTTCTCTAACTCCACTCCCCATTCTGTCTCTGATATAAACTTATTCTAAAAGCACCTCTTAAAATCAGTCCAAGCAATCCAGCCTCATTTGTTTCAGCAATAATAATCTTCCACCAGATCAAGGCCTCACCTTGCAAGATCCATGAAGCCAATTGACTCTTCATTGCATCCTTCATGCTCATAATAGATTATCATAATTCCTCAGCTATGCATGTGTCTCAACAAATGATTCAATCCAAAAATAATTCTTTTCACCTAGACTCTGGAAGTCCAGACACAGCTTAGAAAAGTCCAAAGCATGCAGAGGAGTTGGGATAGCACCTTGTGCTTGTGCTATAGGTCCTTCATCGGGGTTAATCTCAGCCTGGCCTCTAGCTTGAAGATGCCGGTGAAACCATATTGGAACGTTAGAGCCCGAAACCTTTGTTGCTTTACTAGAACCACTTCCAATTTGATTAGTCGTCTCACTTAACTATACTTAGGAATTATTAGTAAATTTCCTCAGATAGCGGTAAACATTGCTTAAAGTTAATGGGTGTGTTTGTATTATACTTATATACACATATAATAACTTTTGAAATATATAAGTATGTTCTCTCAATACGTGCCTAATTCCTAAGGAATCATGAACCAATGCTCAATACCAAACGTAGAAACCTGCACCTTCAAACACACCGATCCAAGCCCAAGGTGGTATATTAACTAACGTAGTGTCAAGAAGTACGAATAATTAGGTTGTTATGGTTTGCATGATACAGAGATAAATATAATTTGAAAACATTTTACACTTTTAGATCTCATAGCAAAAGGAAATAAAGCATAAGTACTGAAAATAACCCAAAGTAGTAAAGTCTTAAGGTAATAGGGGTCCATATAATAACTGAGAAATAATGTCTTAAGATTATAATACATTAAAGGTCTGCTTGATTAAATAATATGAGAGAAAGACCATAAATAGATATATCTCCAAGCATCGTGTCGTCTTCTCCGAGCACCTTAACCAAGTCACCTCACCTACTGTCTGATCCTCTTATAATAGGTATAAAGAGGGAGAAATGGAGGGGATCAGACAAAGTCTGGTAAATGAATTGTATCAATAGTGGCATGGCGTTGACAAGTAATTAAATTGCAATTACAATCTACACATCCTAGGGGTGTACATTTGTGTTGTACTACATATAAGGATTGCTACCTTATACATCGTAGGGTAATAATTCTTAATGCACCTACATCTAGTAATAACCTATGAAGTTTTCCACCTAAAGGTTGAACATCCCAAAACCAAATAATTATAGGAATATCCCTATCATAGGACCTCGATAATAAATCACTTGTGTGTGTGTGTGTAAGAGCTAACATTCTCAATAATAAACCACCTAAATCACACATACACATTGAACATACATCGCAATGACTGAGCATGCACCGAGTATACAACCCTAGCGATTTATGGCCTGCCAAAGCATTCGGGTAACTTTCTCGGTGGTAAACTTTCATACGCTCTATGTGACTCAACCTAAAGTTAAAGAAGTCATTTAACAATATGACTCCACTATAGGTTCAACCACCTTGCCTAGTCATATAACCCAACTATTGTGGATGTCTCTGTCACCCTTCCCATAGTCCAACACATTAAACATGTGATCGAGTGCGCTACAGTAATGATACAAGCATCCATTTGTGATACAATCGCACATCTCGTTGAGTGTCATGTTATACACGCCATGAACTGTAAACCTATGTACATTACCAAGTGTGAAATCGATCCCGCTTGTTCCACAGCTCCAAGTAGCTACGTGAACTCCTAAAAATCAAGAAAGTGGGAACAAGTTTCCTTAATCCATCCTACTTAGCATGTAACGACCCAGAATTTCAGTCATTTGAATTTGGAATGATTAATTGATTTTCAATATTGAAAAGTTAGTATTATAAGTTAAATAACTTATATTTCAAATTTAGCGATTTATTTGACAACTGAATTACTAAACTGAATAATTGAAATTGTTTAAATAATTGAATCTCGAATTTAATGTGAATAAAAATGATTTCGAAAGCTGATTTAATTTTTTTTTAAATAAGAATGAAGATACCAAACTTTTAGATTGGAAGTAAAAATGATTAAACTGATTTTAATAATAATTTGTTTTAATTAACATGTGAAAATAGCCTTCCGGGACACTGTCTTGGATTTTGATGAAACCAGTTTCATTGCATCCGTAATAGTGAATTATTGTATGTTAATGAATTTCATGGTGGTTGGACGTATCGTTCAGTCGTGTGAGCTCGAAAAGCATAGAAACTAATTACAGGAGATTAATATAATATAATTTGATTTTGAAAGCTAACTTATGTATATGATCTAATTTTGTCTCGATAAAAGTCCATTATGTTCGGAATAGTGGTATTTTATATAGAACGCCAGGCAGCACGCCTCGTTTGGAATTCGTCCGTTTTGAACGTGAATAGTGTTTTTGAAATTTTACTATAAAAGAACTTCAACACTTCATTATTTTGCAAAGAGAAAACCCTAACCCTAAACAAAGACTCAGCTGCCACTTTGCTTAGCCACGTCTGATGGCTCCAGTTCGTCATGGCCACCATGGTCACTTTCAGGCCTTGACTTCAATAGCAAAGATGGATAGAATGATGAGATGAGCTAGATCAACGGTTGTGATCATCAACGAAGGTCCACAACGGCAGCTAGGGAGGCGCGATGTCGGCCCAGTTTATGGCCGATTGCCATAAATCGGCGGCACAAGAGAGGACGACATTGGTGCTGGAAGGACTAGCGAGGTCAGGGCATCCTTGGTTAGTGGTGCAGTGGTGGTCTGATGCTCCAGGTGACGGTGGCGAACGAAAAAAATCACGGTCGTGTTTTAGCCTGGGAACGAGCTTGAGTATGAGGATGGAGGGAAAGGTAATATAAAGTTTAAAATTAAATTAATTTAAGTTAATTATAATTTAAATAATCTTAATGTTCATTAATTCATATCTAATTCATATGAGGTCCAAATTGAATGCGACAAGTTGTGTTGCGATCGTTACAGCGAAATCTACGATATGGAGTTGGATTGGATTAGTTTGGAGCTAGTAGGAATTTGGGTTAATATTGAACGTCCATTTAATTTTAATTCAAACCGGAGCATTTTGACGATTACTGGAAGTAAAGTGAGTTAACTCACATCTCTGGCTCACTTATATTTTTATATAAGTGTGGATAATTTTATTGTTGATTGTTTGTTGACTATTTCGATGGTTTACTATTTTATTAGTCGGTTTGGATATATTCCCGCCCCTGGAGAGGATGATACCCTATTACGTTCCCGTGTACGAGCGGATGACCCTTTGTATACGATCCTGCCTCAAAGCGGTTGATTTATATTTTATGATTATACTATATGTGAAGCAGGGGAACAAGTTGGAGGGATCCAACTGGATTCCTCACACCCTTGATTTTACTTTTCATATATTTTAATATATGATGTATTGGATCCCATATTTGATGACATGGATGGTTTTTTTCTATTTAGTGCTATAGTAGCACTAGGCCATATTTTTAGTATTTTGAAACACTATAAAGTAAAGATATGGTTTTAAAAGGATTTTAAGTGATTCCGAAAATTTATATGCTTTAGTAATTATTCTTGAATTATTAAAAGAAGGAATTTATTTTAAATAAAATAAAAGGTATGATTCTGGACATTATAAATTAATAATTTTATGAAATATTAGATAAAGATTTTTGAACTGCATAACAGAGATTTTTAAAATCTTAAAAATAAGTCCGTATTTTAAAATAAAGGAATACTGTTTAAAAAAAGTAAAAGATATAAATATTTTGTTATAAATATTTATAAAACGTTTTACATAAAGTAATATATATATATATAAAGATTAATTTATAAATGTGGGAATTTATAAATGTGATAAATTATAAATGTGACATTTTACAAATAAAGTGAAGATCTGCAAAATCGTATTTTATTAATAAAAGGATAGATTTATAAATGTTGTCTATAAATAAAGGAAAACTCTTATCGTTGGATGAATTGGAGAGATAAATCACAATTATGGATTTATGATAATACATGGAATGTTGTCTTAGAAAAATAGTTGATTCTATTTTGGAAATTGAAAGTGAGGATAAATTTGAAGATGTTAAACATTGTTTAATAATAGATAGAAATTTATAAAAGAAATTCATAAATATGGAAGCAACGTTAAAAACGGATTGTAATTGATGTTTTAAATTATATTTTATGAATAAGTGAGATTTATAAAGGGATAGGTTATAAAATGGGTTTTATAAATAAAGGTATTTTATAAAAAGGAAGTTTTACAAAATAGAAAAATATTTATAAATATAGTTTTTAAAAATGGAAATGATTATGTTGAAATTTAAGTATGGATTTTTATCAAGGAAATACATTTATGTTTTTAAAGTTAAAACAATCTTTTAAAGGAATGTTTTGAAAGTGATATTTTCAAATTAAGTTTAATGGTTTAAAAAGAGATTTAAAATATGTTAAGTGGTAAGGAAACATGGATTTCAACATTTTTACTGTAATAAATGTTTTTGAGAAAGTGAGGAGGACATAGACTATAACATTGTTGTTATAGTAGATGATTTTCGGAAGAAGATTTTTTTTAGTATACGGGATATATATTTATATCCTATATTTGATGTTAATTTTTAAGGTGTGCAACTTACATCCATTTTGAAGTTAAGAATGTCGTTCATTCAAGGTCTGAAAGGTAATAGCACCCAACTTGATCGGCTTCATTATTGACTAATAAATAATTTGAGTTCGACATCGAAAACTAACATTAAATATGACTAATTGGATCTCTATACTGGTGTTTTTGGGTTGTCGTAGCGATGTTTTGCACAACAATCATTTTGACCCTACAAAGTGTGTTTTGGGAAATAAGAGTTTTCCTCGGAAGGTGTAAATATACTTATTACGGATTTTAGTATATAGGGGCATCGTCTAAACATTTAAAATGAAATGGTTTGTGAATATACTTATACTGTTGAGATAAGTATATGGAAATGTTTTTCCAAATATGAAAGATTAAATGTAGTTTTGAGAATGTACCTTCGTAAAGATATTTTGAGGTAAATATTTGGAATGTGTTTTAATTAATGAAAAGATTAATTAAAGAGGCTTAGTTTTGCTTGGTGCTTAACCAGTGTTACTTACTTTGGAAATTGATCTCTGGTTGGATTGTTTGTTTATTTGATAGTTAAATAATCGACTATCAAATGTTGGCAAATTTATAAACTAACGTTGTCAGTTTGGAGAGATCGAGATTGGATATGTTATCCAAAAACCACTTCGAACCTGCATAAGCGTTTCGAATTGGAATATCTTGAAGATAATCAAAATGGAGCTTTTCGAAGTGTAAGGGCTACTTGCTACTAGTCCCGAGGATGATTCCAAAATGGATGTAGTAGAAGTGGTTCCTTCGGTTTCGCTCAGTCCCAGAACGAACTTGTATGGATGAATGTTGGCATTGCATTATTGCTTGGAGGGTAGTGTTAGCATTCGAAGTGGGAAATGCTATATAAAGGTAAAACATAGCCTCAAGCCTCATCAACTGGGAAATGACAAAAATCGGGCATGCAGTAGAGCCATGTGGGTCGCTCCCATCAGTGTATGGTCATCCTAAAAATCTAGATTGATCATTATCTACTCATGTATGCTTTGGGACCCATTAATGAAAGGGATGATCATATTCGGTACTACAAGTCAAGTGGTAGGTCAGTCCTGTGTTGTAGGGGTATAAGATGTTCTTGTCAGACCCAAGTACATTTTATCTAGAGATGTACTATCGGAAGGTGGTTCCTGACCTTGTCATAGTATGAAATCCATTCTCCAATATAAGCTTTACGGACTTAGTTATGCCCAAATATGCTGAAACGTGAGATGCAAGCACTTCGGCTATTTTATATATTTACTTTGAATTCCTAGACATTATAATATCATCGGATTTTCTATAGACAATGTTTTGGTTATCGTAAGGTAAAATTCCATCCGTTTTTATATGCGACATGGTCTTATGAGATACCTTTATTTTGAAAAGAGTTTGATAACTTTAAAAATCCAACTGGGTGTGTTTTTCTCACGCTAGTTTACCAGACTGACTCGGGTGTTATTTTATTATAATGCTCAGGTCAGACCAAGCATATTTACGATTGCTTTAGATGCATTGGAGCCCAGGAGACGAGTTGGAGGTCTTCAAGTGGTATTCACGTATATGTTTATATTTCCACTGCATTGTTGTCGAAATTATTAGTATTTCTGAGGATTGGTTGTTATAACTGTCCATGCTGATGATTGTGATTTGTTGTTATTCTCTGATTTGATGTATGTATATAACAGTTTCTCTATTGTAAAGATCATTGATATTATATTATATATTGTTCCGCTGCGATTGTGAAATTCTGTGTCGTTTTCAGTTTCTCTTCTCTTCTTCTTTCTTCTTTCTTTTCTGTAACTATCGGTCTTTCCATTCAATTTGGGTTGGACATGTGTGGTTTATTGTCAGTTGGAATTGTGCGGATTTGCAGGTTGTTGCATAGCCTACCCCAGGTCGAGGTTCAATCTAGGCTTTCTTTAGCCATTTTGACTTCTGAATGGCATATTCTGGCGTTTGATCCTAGTTTAGACATTTGGATTTTGGTCCAGACATTTGATTAATTGTACAAAACTAACTAAGGCACTCAAACATTGAGTTCATATTCAGACATCTGACTTTGATTCCATATGTTTGAATATAGGTTCGGACGTCTGAATCATGTCAGATTTAAACCATTTTCTTTCTATTCGCACCATTAAAATTAGAGGTTTAGTTTTTCGTCTAAACGTCTGACTTGGTATATTTCATTGCTTCTTGATGTTTTACTTTCATCTCCTCTTCTAGACTTTATCATAAACTTCGATTTCATTTTTATTTAAGTTTTGAGCAGGTAATTATATAAAATTTCTATTATACTCATTTCTGATTTCATGTAACTAACCCATTTGATTATATATGGATATTCTCTCATTTATCTACGTATATTTCAAATTAACAAAAAAAATTATGATTTTTTTATGTTCAAATAACAATTTAGGTGAAGCAGGTTCATAAATTAGTAACTGCATCCAATCTCCGAAAAAGTCCCAATTATTTCGAACTTTTTAGAGTCATATCCAGATAATTTCCAAGGTATATGTGTAGATCTTCTTTTGTTTTCTTAGATCAATTTAAACTCTTCTATTAAATCAAATTTATGTAGTTCTAAAAATGTGTTCGATTACCAATAGTTTCATTGATTTATATCACCAAAGTCATTATTTAGAGTTTTTCCAACATACCGATCCATGTAAATTAATAAATTTAAAGTTGTTAATTCAATTGAAATCATGCCTTCAATTTGAAATAGATAAATAAAAGAAATTTCAATTGCTTGTTTACATCATAAGCATATTGTGATAAATCCACTCACCTTTTTAGCTTCCCCTTCTCTTTAAATTTGAAATCCCTTTTTGTGAGCCCTTTTTTCTAGATCTCAATCCCTAGATTTATTTGCTTCCCTCTCACTCTCGCCTTTGTAATTTGATTTTGTTTTATTTTTTATTTAGAATTTGGAGGTGAGATTTACAAAAAAATGTGTTTAGATATAGATTTAAGAAGTTTGGAGAAGGAGGAAGAAGATTAGAGTTTCTTAGCGGAGGCTAGGGTTTTGAGTGAAGGGAGATGAAGGTTAGGCCTATATTTATAGTTGAAATTAGAGCTATTAGGTCTTAACCCGGAGATTAGTATTTATAGAAATTCCATTGGGTCTGGTTTTTTTCCAATTGTGGCTTGTTACATTAAATTCAACAAGCTATATATGTTTTTTCTTACTATAAACGACATTCTGACGCAATGGAATAGGCCCCGAAGGCTAATTCCAACATTTGTTAAAATTTTCTATTTTTCCCTTATATGTAAAATTATATTTTACTCTTATTAGTGTTTTAATTTATTATTAGAATTTTCGGAGTGTTATAAGGCCCACACGGGACCCAATCCGACACGATAGACCGAAAGGGTGTATTAGAGATGTAAAGTGAAACGAAGGTCATACAAGATGTTGGAGACATATTTTTTTTTGTATGGTAACTTTTACAAAGTCAACTGGTGATTTTGAGACATGATGATTAGGGTATGATGATATACGATTACATACGATATTGCATATACAGAGTGAGTCTGTACCTTTTGGTTTGACCTTGGGGTTAGATATTGACTGATGGTAGGTATTGGTCTTGTATTATTGACCATAACTAATATTAGTCTTATATTAGTTACCATATATAGTATTGGTCTTACATTAGTAAACATACGCATTATTAGACTTATACTAGTGACCATACGCATTAGGGCACGATAGCTTTAGCCTTATATTAGTAGCCGTTGAGTTTTGGCCTTGCTAGGAGACTCATAGTTCATTGGCCTAGTGTATGTCGTTTAGTTGGTGTTGATGTCTTAATGATTTGCATATGATAGTCTTATCATATAGCATAGCACGATAGCATAATTATGCTAACTTGGTGGATTTAGGTAAAGATGTACGTTGAGGTATGGTTTTATACCACGAGTAGTGCCACTTGGTGTTATTCATGATATATTAGCATATTGGTAATCATGCAGATTAGTGATATTTCCTTTTCACTGGACTTTATGTCTGACATTCTCTTTGTTGTTTCTTCGTTATCTATTCTTTGAGTAGGTTGACACATAAATGGAGGTTTCTGCTACGTGGAGGAGATTCATAAAGCCATAGCTGTATTACCACTATAATTATATCTATTCTGTTTATGTTGATATTATATTTTATATCTTTCCACCGTAAGAACTAGTTAGTTGGGATACACACACACATTATATTATATTTATTGTCGTTGATATATCTTATCATTAACGGAATGTCACCCATGAAACTATTTTGGGAATCGGTTGCTTGTATGTGTGGATTATGGATGTTATAGAAGATGGGTCATTACAATAGGAAACGATAGCTTTGACTCTTATAAGAATACAACATCGAGATGTAAAAGTTAAAAATAAATTTAGAAGTGCGTACTTGTCAATCGAGTCTAATCAACTAAAATTCATGGTTAAAACTTTCATTTGACAGATCTGGCTCTCCTTTGACTGGCCAATAGTAAAAGATATCACGGCAAAGATTAAGCTTGAAGAATTTAAACACTTAATAAGATAGGACACGAGAATACTACCTTCCAGTAGGTGCCCGCCACTTCAGGAAAGAAGTCGACCACTACACTTAACTACCAATATAGCTACCGGAGCCTTATTCCTCTACGACGATTGTGGAGGTGGCATGTTGAACAACTGGAGCTAAAGGTTAGTTTCCACATCCATCATCTCTGTGTTGTCTTTTAGAGCAACAAGACCCAAATTCATCTGGAAATCCAGATCTATATCCTATCGTAAATAGTAATTTCTGTCAGTCTTTGTATTCTTCAAATTCCATTATGGATGTTTAGTAAGTTGTCCATAGCATTCATGAATTGGTAGAAATTAGGAACAGGCTTATTTTTCACTTGAATACCTTAAAGAGTTCCATATTTTCTTTTTTGATGTAAAAAAGAATAAAAAAATTAATATTTATAAATTTAAAACTACTTAAAAATGATAATTACGAGACATACCAGGTTCATCTCTCCTACCACGCCACTTGGATTAGCTTACTTGATCCTCCATATGTGTGATTCATAGAAGTTCATTTGATAGCTACTCCTATTGAACCATCAACTTAACTCCGAAAGTTAGCAAGTCCTAGAAATATTCCTTTTGTTGTAGCTATATTGAATTTTTTTTCCCAAATAGTTTGCCCACTCTGATCGTTTCCGCGAATCGCGAGCCTAACAATATGCCAAATTGAGATCTTTAGTAAGGTTTTAAGTCTCGAATTTCAATCACATTTTGTCTCGACATTTCCACACAAGCTATTTCGTATTGGAGGAGATCTCGAATGAGATAAGCGTATTTTGGGAGTACATCTTGGACTGATATCTCAAACCTTAGAGTACATTTTGAGAAGATCTCGGAGTAAATTATATTTTCAAAGTAAAAATAACATTTTTAACATATTTGATTTGTATATAAAAAACTAAAATTAATGTTTTGGAGAAGAGTCGTAACTTGATTAGCTTAATTGATTTGGTAGTGATTGAATAATATCCTCTTATTTGAACATAAAAAAATGAAGTATTTTTTGGCTCGTGGAGATAAAAAAATAATTATGTTCATTGAGTTGGTAAATAGTAATTGGGTTGAGTATTTTTTTGATCCTATATGAAAATGAAAAGAATGTTACATAAAAGAAGAAAAAACGATTTTGGGTGCGATCTCAGATTGAGATTTTGATCCATATTTCGATTGAGATTTGAAAATTTCATACAAGATGAGTGTAGAATGAGATATGAATGAGACTTGATGTCTCATCTCATTTAAGTGTGAAAAGAAGACATCGAAGGAGATCTCAAACAAGATATAGGAGATGTATCGACCAGTATTTTACGTATCGAAGAATCGTAGAATAATATTTTAAATTCATACAAGGTCGTATGACTCTATATTTTAGGAAATGTTAACCGGTGACATTTATCATCTGTAGAATTTCAAAAATGATATTATTGGACAGTTTTGACCCTGAAAATATTTTAGAGCGTATAACTTTTGATAGGAGTCAAATTAGGGTCTAAAACCACTTCATTAGAGCGAGATGATGGTTTCTCTTTCCATAGAGTGGTCACATTAAGAATTTGGACTTACCGATTAGGAGTTATGGCTGTTTTAAGTTTTGACTAGCTTTGAGCAAATTAGTCGATAATCAGAGAGTGATTCGTGAACCCCTCAGCCCAGTCCAAAAATTAGGGTTAATACTCTTTTTCCCAACCGTCATTACCCATTTGCCTTCTTTCCTAACCACCTCCTAACCTCCATTGATCCAAACTAGAGATAAAAACCACCTTTTCTTCATTCTACTTAGATCAATTAGCGAGATAAAGAGAGATTAACATTAGAAACTTATAGATCTGCTATTTTGAAGGTTTGGAGTTAGCAGAGCTGCTTTCCGACATTAGTTTTGCATACAAATCCATGTACTTCATCCAAGGTGAGTGATTTTACCTCTTTCACTATACTATTTTCTTACGCAGTAAAACGGTGATTTCTAATATATAAACTAATGTAAAAATGCTAGAAACTTAGATCTGACATAAACAAGACCCTAAGATATGGTTTAAAAGATAGATTTGTATTTCAATATGATTTATACCATTTACCAATTGGAATTGTTGTTTTATAGAAAATCAGTTCTAGGATTATTTAGGCTAGTAAATCATGTTTCAATGAATTGTATGTATTATTTATACGTTGTATGATAATGTTTGGTGGTTGCATAGTTAGAAAAGTAATACGCTGTTTGGAGTAAACGACATCGAAATGTGATGAAACTTAGATATGTTGTTAAAGGGAGTTTAAGGAGTCTACAGTTTAGGTCGCGTGAAGATTGGAGTTTGTTTATGTGCTTAAATTCAGCTCGATGGAACTTGCAAATCTGGTCGGTAGAAGTGATTTTCCTGAACTTAGGCTATAAAACTTTGAGAAAGAATTCATGGAAGGAAAGAAAATGGAAACGAGGACTTAACCCCAAAATTTGAGAAGATCTGCATATCGATCTGATCGGGTCGGTACCTCCTTTTGAGTCTCAGGGAAGGTGCTGAAGGCTTGTTGAGTGTGGTAATGTGGAAAAGAGCTCAAAGCAAGCAAGAATGTAAGACATCGAGGATTGAATGACTTAGCCAAATTTCTAGCTAAATGATTCAGGTTGGTACCAACTTGATTTGGTTAGTACCGACCTCTTTTTGGTAGCAAGTTGGTGCTGGCGACTTTAGGAGCATAATGTTTGGGAAGGAGGAGTTCTAGACATGAAAGTGGGAAGTTATCGGGGAAAGACTAAAATTTAGCTAAGTATCGTTTGGGAAATTCATATCAGTATCGACCTCTTGTAATCAATACCAACATGAATTTGTATGGCATATGAGGCCAAAACTTCCAGGAGGGGAAGAGGAGGTTCTAGAGGTCGTGCTGAAGGTGTTCGTTCAATCATTCGATGTTCTTTTTTAATGGTTACGAAGCAAGGGAGATCGATGTTGAAATAACAAGGAAAGGCATAACACTTCGACATGGTAGGACTATGACGATATGAATCTACAACATGAGATAGGCGACTAGAGACGTTTCAAATTTCGACTATACAAGGCGTTTGATTGAGTACTTCAGACGAGAAGTGGAGGATGGGACTAAATTAATCTCGGGAAGCACGTCCAACAAGGTAAAGTGATATAGAGGAGTATGAAATGTTCTAGATCGAGTCAGATGTTGAAGGGATCATTGATAACTAACTATGGATAGAATGGTTGTCCCTAGGGGCATGGGCATGTGAGGACGCTCATCTGTGTAACTTGGACCGTGAAACGGTCTAGCTTGTCTTAAGAGGACAATACCTATGAGCTTGGTATCCGAAAGAACACCAGATCCAAATTGTGGCATGAGGTTTCGTCAGCCTGAGAGGTCGTAGAGTGAGTTATCATACATCCAAGAGTCCTTGAGAAGGTCATGATATGGATGGACTTTGAGAAATTCATATAGGGGTGAGACTCCGGGAATAGTCATGATGGATTGATATTCCTGAAATGATCATACTGAGGTAAGACTTTGGGAGTGCCTTGTGAAGGTAACGATGAAGGGGAGACTTCGATAAAGTCTTAATGGAGTGAGACTCCGAGAATGATCCTGGTAAAGTGAGACTTTGGCGAAGATGACTGTAGTGAAGTGAGACTTCGAAGATGGATGCTATAAAGTGAGACTTTGAGGATAGTCATGGTAAAGTGAGACTTAGGTGATAGTTATAGTGACGTGGGACCTTGAGAACGGTCGTGATGATGCATGACGAAGTGAGACCTTGACGATAGACATAGATACAAAACCTCGATCACGGTTGCTGTTGCATGTTTACTTTGTGTTTGATATGATTTGCTATGACTGGTGTGATTGATGGTTGTCTTGTGATGTTGGTATGCTTGAGATAGGTACCCTAACACCCATAATATTATTAGTGTAGTATACCCATATGATGATGATATAGTATAGCATATATTGTGTTATGTGCTAACTCTTTGGATGTAGGGACGGGTTAGGTATGACTTTCCATACCTATCTCCTCTATTATATTGATTTTCATAGTATTTTGAGGTTGTTTATCGCTCACACCAAACTGTTGTATGGTTCAAGGTTTTATTTTTTTCTTTATATTATCTCGGATACTCATAATTGAGAAGACCAGATAACACGTTGAGTTTAGCACATGGTGCTATTTAGAGGAAGAGCAAGAAGTTGTGCTCTTACATTATTATTAGAGTTTGTTGCTTATTCCACTATGCATCACTATGGAGCTTTAATGGTGCATATCTTATTTAGAGACAGATTTCCCTTGAGTTTATTTTGATGATGTATAAACTCTATTCCACTTGTTTTGTATGACTATTATCGACCTTGCACTATGGTTTTGGTTCCTTTATTTATACTTGTCCGTCTCGCCTGTTTTATATCCATGTTAATATTATATTTTATTCGATGCGCTGTGATATATACGACAGGTTATGCTTAGATTTTTAGATATTTTACCCTTGACGGTCGTCCTACATCAACCGGGTGCCATTGTAGTGCATTCTTCAAGGATATTAGGTATAGGAGGTGTAGGGTGGTCGTCATACGTAGTATAAGAGCTTTGGTTAAGCGATTCCTCACTTAGATCTACGAATCTAAGTTGGTACCTGGATCCATTAGAGAAAAGGTAAGTGGAACGCCTTAGATTGGATCGAGCGATATATGAGAGTGCGTACTTGTTATACGTTTTGGTCCTTAAAACTAGATATTTGTAGTATATAAGTCGCATTACACACTTGAGCATGATAGGCGTAGTTTTTCATTTATGAGTGACTAACTGTTCTTATTAAAGAGTTTTAGAATGAGCGGACATACAACGAACACTGCTTTGAATTCAATGCTTGGAGTAGGAGGAGAAGGAGTGGGTTCGAAAACAGTCAATCCCGATATGCAGGCCATGTTCACAAAGTTGATGAGGAACATGCTGCATAATACCTAAGGTGTAGCTCCAATTGATGTTGGTGGTAATGCTTCCACGCAAGCACCTAAAGCCAACTTTTTTAAGTTGATCACAGACTATTCTAACCTTGCAGGTAAGCCGTCTCTTAGAATGGAATCAGTTGTAGAGGTTCAACATTGGTTGGATACCTATAAGCGTATCATTGAAGATTTGAAATTGAATGATGCAATGAAGAGGAAGTTAGCCTCTAGGAAACGTCAAGGTCGAGCCAAGGGATGGTGGAATGCTGTTATGATAGTTACTCGAAAGACCAATTCACTTGAGAACAGTTTAAAGCTATATTTAAAGAGAAGTTCATATCGGCCGCTCAGAAGTCGGTATTATTTAGGAAGTTTGTTGGGTTGAAGCAAGGTGAGAAGACTATTTCAGAGTATGTGGCTGAGTTCGACATGTTGTCAAAATATGGAGCATCTTTTATTGATACCCCTCTGAAAAAGAATGAGAAGTTCATTATGGGTTTGGATAATTATCTAGCAGAGACGTTGGTGGGACATATTGATGAGTCCTTCGAGAAGTTGGTGGAGAAGGCTTTGAGACACGAGAGTCTGTATCCAAAGCCAAAAGTTGAAATTATTGTTTCAAAGGAAGGTTCAAAAATGCAAGCGGGCGATGGAGGAAAAGGAAAAGGAACAACAAAGAAAAGAAGTAGTAGTAGGATGAGGATGGCTAGAAGAAAGTTAAAGGGGAGATGAAAAGCTTTAATTGCAATAAGATTGGACATCTGAACCAGGACTCTAGCGCCCCGTGGGGTGGGGAGAAGAAGTGTTAACAATAAATCTTGTCAACACCCCAAAGTAGAATTTAAGGACAAGACCAATCCCTTGTGATTTCTTTTGGATGAGTTGAGGAGGGTGGAATGTGTATATTCTCTTTGGTATCCTTTCGAACAGGTTACTGTAGTAAAAATTTGCTTAGGTCGACCTTACGACTTAGTCAAAATGGTTGGTTTCTTTCCTTATCAGCCTTTCGATCTTGTTGAGATGGTTTGGTTTTCCCTTCGAATGCTCTCCTTTCGAAGTGGATGCAGAACCTGAATGGATAACCTTAGGAAAAACTGCGTGAGGACTAACTTAGTGGGTTTCAACCCCGTCGAAGGCTTAAGTCGTTGAGTGGTTTGGGTTTTAGTCAAGAATCTGAGATAGAGGTTTCGACCCTGTCGAAAGCTGTAGACTTAAAGGTCTTTGGTTTAGATTGGAAATCTCAGGTTAAAGTGATTTGGAATTAGGTTTCGACCTTGTCGAAAGCTGGATCCTTAGGAGAATATAACTGAAGTCACTTGAATATGACAGGTTTCGATCGGGTCGGAAGGGACCTTTCGATACAGTCAATACCTGTAACACAAGGTTAGATCTAACAAAAGCTTGAGAAATAGTAGAGTAATTAAAATATTGAAGACTTCCCTTTATTAGCTCAAAGAAGACTTTATTACTCAATTTCCCTAATTTGATTTACAAATTAGGGTTTTACAGTTCTTTGAATTAAGAGAGTACAAGTTTAGAATGAATGAATTCGGATCCCCAAAACCAGACCCCTTGGGTCTTATTTATAGATGCGGGTCAGCACCTTTCGACCCCAATGCTTTCGACTTGGTCAAAATATGGTTGCCGTGTTGACCTAGTATGCTTCCGCCTTTATCGAAAGGAGTGGTTGTGCTTTTCTCCTCAATGTTGCTTTGTAACAGCTTTCGATTCTGTCGATAGGCTTTATCCAGTGATTTCGAAGATGTTGAGTGTTGATTGTTTCGATGTTGTTGGTTGCTTCTGAACTTTTATCTGTGACTTCATGCGGAACCTCCCTGGACAATAATGGCTTCGACCGGCTCGAAAGGCTTGGTTTAACTTTCGAAAGGGTTCAGGCCAATACATGCTTTCGAGTGGTTTGAGTGAAGGTGAAACCTTTGGTTTCGAAAGGTTTGGGGTGTATTTGAAGGGTTGTCCTTCATTGTCTTCGAAAGGTGTTGCTTCAACTCATTCGAAAGGTCTTCAATCATGTGGAATCGCTTGCTTCGAAAGGTGGTCACTGAAGTTAGAAGGGTGCTTTCGACTCCTTCGCCCCTTCAAAAGGTAAAGAATCTTCTGGCCTTTGGCTGTAGCATCCCTTCAACTCTTTCAAAAGGTTTGGTTGGAGCTTTTTCTCTTATTCTTCTTTATCTTCTGCTCAAACAGGTTTCGACTAAGTCGAAAGGAATTTTTGGTAGTAACATTTGCCACATCCCCTCCTCGAAGGGATGCACTTGACTTTCCAAGTCAACTATGTCGAAACCAAGAAACTTCCCACCTTTTGGCATTCCCGCATAAATTTGGGCCATTTATTTAAATCTGATCTAACGGCTGGCTATCCTTTTTGACTTTTCTTATAAAGTACGCTCCCTTCTTCTTTCTCTTCACTTATTTATAATCAAATCAACTACGAGAGAATGTAGATAGATTTTTTTTTTAAATTCTCCAAATCATATTTTCCTCAATCAAAGAAGAAATCAAATTCAACGTAAGTTAAAATTATTTTGTTTTGCAAATCTCTTTTTCTTTCTTTGTTTTTTATATTTTACGGTGCATTTTTAGTTTCTCAGATCTCATAATCGAAATTTTGATTTAAAACTGTTTGAATTTTAATTTTACTGAAAGCATGTTTGAGTCGATTCACTGAGAATTGTTTGACTTTCAAGTTTCAATCCTTCTGAGGGAATTCCGCGATTCAATTTCATGAATCGATTAAGTTTAATTTCTGTTAAGTTTTGCTCTGAATCCAATTTTAGTTTCCATCATTACTGTTACTTTTAAGAAGATTTGAATTTTCATTTTAGTGATTTCGAAATCTAGAAAGTTGATCCATGCTTAACTCTGTTAGTTTAATGGTTTTAATTGATTTGTTTATTAACTTTTTTGATTCCTGGATTTGAAATCGGGTTTGGGAAGAAAGGGGTTTCTGTTTTCTTTGCCCAAAAGCTTTGGAATTGTACAGATTAAAAAATTGGTGCAACAAATTTACTTTTCTACCCCTCCGGAAGGGTTTGAGGCGGCAACTTTTACTTTGCTTTCTTACCCTCTTTCGATGGGGTCGAAAGGTGTTGTAGCGCTGATTTGACTGACCTTGTCAAAAGGTTATGTAGTGAAGTAGTATGCGGTTAACTCCTTCGAAAGCATAACGTTTCGACCTAGTCGAAACCTTTTGTGTTGATTGAAATCTTTTCTTTTGGTATGCTCTTCGAAACCGTGATGCTCTTTCTACCCTATCGAAACTTTTAAAATTTAACGAGTGGAAACCTTCTATAATTACCTTTCACCAGCATTGTCGAAACGTTCCAAGTTCATGTGACTTTAACTTAAGACCTTTCGACTCAATGGACATATAAGGTTTCGACGACATTCATATTTTCCTTAGAATAATTTAAGCCATGGGTTTTGACAATGTCGAAGGGTCATGTTACCTTGTCGATTAAATGCTAGTAGTATATGCTTTGTTTAAATTTTTTAAGTTGGTCTTACTTATTCCCTCTAACAACATAGTTCTTGTTGAGCTTTCGGCATTGTTTAAGGGTGTCGATTGAACATACATTTTAACCTTCCCTTTCGACCTTGTCGAAAGCTCGGTGGATTTTCACATTTAAGCTTTTGACATTGTCGAAAGGTGTCTGCTAAATGTTAATTTTTCCTTCTCTTTCGACTCCGTCGAAAGCTCTACTTGTTTTATTTTTAACTTTAACACTCTTCCAAGAATTTTAAGCTTCATGTTTGGTTTTATGTTTTAGTTGCTATAATAGGTTTTTTCCAATTCTTAAAAGAATGTTAAGTTCATAATAAACTGGAAATTTTAACTGAAATGTTTTCACCTGGCAGAATCATGAGCTCTCCGAAGAAAATCGAAGCCACTTCCAAGCGTTCTCTCATATCTACACAAGACGAAGTAGACGCTGTCCTTAATGACTACGGAATTACTGGTGTGGAAGTTATCCCTCTTAGGGAATCTGACACCATCAACAACCCTCCTAAATGGTTCTTTGCTTATATCGCCATTCATATATGGCATAGAGACTTTTTCCCTTTTCCAAAGTTCTTGTCTAATTTCCTTTCTTATCTCAGAATTGCACTAATCCAGCTATCCCCGAACGTGTACACCTACCTTCTGTCATTGGAGTTGATGGCATTAGAGTCTGGCCTCCCTTCTTTAAACGCTAAAGTTTTGAACCACTTAGTCCGATTAGTCAAGCTCATCAATCTCAATAGTCAAAATTTCAGAGCAAACCCCCAGAAGAAGCTAATATCAGAGGGGGTTAACAAGAAACTGGGAGAACCAGTTCTTCTTTGTCAAGTGCTTCCCAAACATCAGTGGGACTTTCTCTACCCCTCGTAAGTTCAGATTTTCATTATTTTCTATTCAGTGGTATTTCTTTTCTAATCTGTCTTATGTCAGATGCTCCTACCAAAGAACTCAATGAGGCTGATAAAAGAACGGTGGAGTCTCTAATTGCAATTTCTGATAAGATCGAAAACCGATTGAAGCTGGTGAACCCTTCTAGCTTGAAGAAGAATTTTCTCCTCCCCTCTGGTCAAAGGATTTTGGGGCTACCTCCTTTGATCCAGCATACATCCAAAAGTAAACACTTTCTTTCCTTGGGGGATCCCGAACGTTTCTCTCCCATTTCACCTATTTACTCTGATCATTCCGGTAAGTTATAAACACTGTTCTTGACATCTACTGCTATGTTGTTTTTCAAATTATTCTACGGACCTTTAAAATGTTTGAATTCTCTACAGCTGCTTCTCAGGTTAAAAAGCCTGTTAGTGGTCCAACTCCTCCTGCTATGTCTCATGTGCCATCCATCGCTCAATCTCTTGCCAAGACTAAGATGGCCATCAAAAGGAAGTTGGCACAATCAACTGAAGCGGAACCACCTCTGAAGATAGCTAAAGTGGTTGATATAGAAGAGGAGGAATCTTTATCTTTTCACAAAGCTTCGGAGAGCCCGATTGTTGAAGCTCCTCGGGATAAACCAAAGCAAACTCCTACTGCAATCGATCCTCTTTCTTGTATTAATGTATCAAGCTCCCCTAGTGCACTTGAGCAAGTACAAAAAGCTTTGGAGGTGACCCCCACTCAAAAGCACACTCCTCCAAGGCCAACATCTCCTTCTTCCTCCATTAATTTTAAAGAGATATCCCAGTCTATCTTAAACTCTGCGTCCTTTGCCTCCATCCACTCGCCTTCTGCCATTCCTGACTTGGCGGGTCATTATCGTTATCTGAAAGAACAACAATTCTTGGTAAATTTCACTTAACTTGACTTTTTCATTATTGGTTTTCTCTAAATCTCTAACTTGCACTGCACTTCTTCCTTTAGATTTCCAAGAGTTGACTAATTTTGCACGAGTAGGCATCTAAATCTTCTGTTGAGTCCTCCAAGTTTCAAAAAGAGATTTCTACTTTAAAGGACCAAGTTTCTTCTTTATCTGCGGCAAAAGATGAAGCAACCTCTGAATTGGAGCGATTGGGAACTTCTCTCACCCGTTAGAATCTGCTCTCTTGGAAGAAAGAAAGGCTCCCCAACCCCTCGCCGATGAAAATTTTGCAATGCAACTAACCCTAAAAGAGTCCAACGAGGAGAATGCCCGTATGGCGGCAAAGAACGCCTCTTTGAAAGAGAAGTTGAATAAAAACAAGACTTCCTTGAAACTGGCAGTCGATACCATTTCAGATGCCAAACAGCGAGTATCTCAATTTCTTGATACTACCCTTAAAGAGATCATGGTGAATTCTTTCAAGGAGGCTTTGATGCTTGCTTACGTAAATAATATCAGCAAATGCCTTAATCTAAGTTTCCCCTCGCTCGATTCTGTCCTCGTTGATAGAGTTATGGCCAAGATTAACCAGATAAAGCAGGGAGTGGAAACTGGTGAAAATGAGGAGATTGACGCCTCTAAGATTCTCTCTTTTGAAGTCCCTCCTTTTAAAGTTGAATCCAACTCAGAGGATGAAGGCAACAAAGATGATGCTACCGAAGAGGAGGGGAATAATGATGATGACAACGACGACGATAATAATGATGATGATAACAACAATAATGATGGCCAAGGTTCAGGTGGTGATGGAGGAGGCCACACTGAAGCTTCTGATAAAGATGGGGATGATAATACAACAACCTCTAAAATAGAGCCATCTCCTCATGAAGCTATCCCGCCTGAATCTGTTACCCCCTCTACTCCTCAAGAGGATCTTGCTTCTGTTAACGTCGAAGAACCAAGAGAAAAAGAGCAGGTTTCTCCTACTTCTGTCCCGATATCTCAGGTATAGGATTCTGTGTTTAAACAACTTTTACTTCGAAGATATCAAAAGTGTAAATCATTCATTTTAGACAAGGAAGAGATCCTTCCTTCATTATAAAACCAAACTTAAAAGAAAACAAGCAAAGATAAACAGATTATATAGGGAAATAGACAAGCAAACAAGGGAGTACAATGTACTCTCTGATAAATATCATAGGCTTAATAGAAGTGCAGCAGTGTTAGCCTCTTTTAAGCATCAAGAAGCTGCCCTACGATTAAGGAGAGCGCACCTCTGTTACGATGACCTTCTTAAAGAAAATCGAGAATTAATCACCTTCTTTTGGATGTTGATTGAAGAGAGAGACATTTTAGTTAAATTCTTATATAAGGCCTATTGTAGACACCCGATTGTTGGCTTTTCATATTTAGGTGAATTTAGCAGGGGTCTACTTAGGCGCTTTCATAAAAAATACTTGGACGAATTCGGATCTGACCTACATCCTGGACGAATTATTTACTAAGTCTATCTTGTATGAACCGGATAAATAATTGTAAACATGTAATAATATATTGATTTGTAAATATTTGATTTAGTCTTGCTTTTATGCTTAGCTTCATTTCATTATGTTATCACAGAGTGACTGTTCATCAAGCCAACTTGTTTCTAGAGACTATTTAAGTCAATACGTTAAACTGAGAAGATTTTATCTTGAAAAAGCATTAATTTTAAAGTCTTCAAAATTAGCAAGGTACTTTTTCTTAGAGACTTGCAAAAAGTTTATATGGAACATCCTCATCTCCGCTTTGATTTCCTCGGTGATGAAAAAGAGAAGCTACTTAAGGAAATTAGGACATTCCATACTAAGTTAATTTATGGTCGTAGTAGTCCTCCAGCTGGGGAGTGGGACTATAGCAAATGTCCCCCGGTGATTACTCCGGAGGGACTAAATATTCCTTTTGATTCTATAATCATTCTTTCTTCCAATTCGTTAGATAAAATTAAAGATGTTGTATCTCACCTTTAGATATGAAACAATTGTCTTATTGTATCTTTTAGTTTCATTGTCATTTGAATTGTAATATTTTATCGTAATAATAAAGAGATTTTTCATTCTGATTTTGACTCTATTTCGTTTCTTTTTCTATTTAAATAGGAGTTACAATTATCAGCAGCTCCTCTCTCACTCGATTCAGTGTCACGCTTTACTAATCTTAGAGACAAGCTATTAACAGAATTTGAAAGAAGTAAAATCCTCGATGATACCTTACTTGCACACTTTCACGGCAATGCTAAAGCCTTAAGGTGGCACAAGGGATACTTACTTCAGAAAACTATCGGTGGAAACCTTAAGGATCAAGTTGCCAGTTTGGAGGCTGATATCAAAAGCAAAGATGAAATGATTTCTACACTGAAGCGACAAGTAAAGTCGAATCCTATAATTGACTTTAATCAGAAAATGTCGTAACTCCTTCAACAAATAAGTGATTTAGAGATAAAACTGAGGGATAGCCAAGCTCAATGCGAATCACTTGAATATATTATGGGGGATAATATTTAGAGTATCAATTTACCGGCTCCTCGCACTACTCCTTCTGTTACTAGACCTACAAGGTCTACTTCCTTCGCCACTCAAAAATTCACCACAATGACTAATCCCTCCTGGCTTAGATGAGAGAGTTGTGGATGAATAGTGTAGGAAGGTTAAATTTTAAGTGGAAAAGTATTTTGATGAACAGAAAAGGATTAAATATTCGCAACGTATAAACGAGTATGCTGCCAGAATTCAAGAGCTTAAGCACGGCAATACTTCCTTCAGAAGCGCGCGCGGAATCAGAAAGAGAAAATAAAACCCTTAGAGGTGAGAACAGAGCTTTCAATCGCGCTCTGAAGACTAACATCGATGCAATCGACGATGAAGATAGGATAAGAAAGAAAGAAAAGAAACTTAAGGAAGTCCTCTGCATCATAATCTGTCACATAGTTGATCCTTCGATTGCTGAGAATCTGAGCAAAGCTACTCAAGATTTGTGATAGACTTGTATTTGTGGAATGTATATACCTATTCTGTATATTTGTAAATAGTTTCATAAATCATGTAAATCATATAAACTTTGTAAATATCACCTAATTTGTGATTCTTTTATGTAATGTCATTTCTGAAGCGCTTGTTTGATAGCTCATATTATGATTTCTGTATTTGCCGAATCTTTAATTCTTCTTTGCTGCTTCGATTTCCTTGAAAAGTATGAGGCAAACAATATTTCCAATTGTAAGCTTGAAATTGACATATATATCTATGTATACCATTTGTGTAGATTAACAAATCATCATGTTAATCGCATGCAAAGTAGTCTATATCAAATGTCTAAATCCCATCTTTAACCATGATGAGAAATAATTAAGAATTTAACTTTAACCATTTTGCTGGAATGTCTGAAGTTTGTGGATAGAAAATCCTGCACTGAAGTGGGGGTATAAATGTGAGAGAGTCATTCTCCAGGGATAGTTAATAAAGAGCTAAACATGGAAGAGTCCAAAAACATTATCTGAATATTTGTAGTAGAAACCCAAAAACCCGTTCTTGGGTATTAATGAAATTTGAAGACTTTGCAATCCAAATGTAACAACCCTGTATTTTGCAATTATTTTAAATTGAATTGCCTGATTTAAAAACTTTATTTTATTTATTAAAATGAATAATTTTTGTTATTTTAAATATTAATTATGATTTGTATGTGAATTATAATTCCAAACATGAATAAATAGAGTATTTTCTAGAACTATGAATTTTGGTTAATTTGGTCAAACTTTGACTATTAATTTAAAATTTAAAATTATTGAAATTTTGAATTTTATCTTTTATTATGAAATTAAATAAAATTTCAAAAATACAGCTTTTCGTTTCGTTGAAATCTGATTTATAATGTGAAAGTTATGCCCTTTTTAATATTATGTGTAATTTGCTGTATTTAACAAAATTGTTTATTTTAAATTATATAAATAATATTTTATTTGGTCATGTAATGTTCTAATTTATATTTATATGGGTAAAATAACATGTTATGTATATATTTTGGTTTTAAAACATTTTTAAAAGTGTAATTGACATTTTCTAGTGTCAGTTGTATTTTGTTTACAATTTCTAATTTCCAGTTTCAATTAATTAAAGTAATTCTTTATTTATTTTTCTATTTTTCTTAAGATCTTATTTTATTCTCATTCCCACTTTATTTTGTTCCTCAATTATTTATTTATTTGACCTTTTATTTGTTTTAAAATGAAATAGAAATTTTATAAAGCTAGTGATGTTTTATTTGTAATTTTAAGCCTTGTTTAAATTAAATCAACTATTTCTTTATTCTTTTTCTATTTTCTCTAAATTTAATTATTTGTTTCACTTTAGAAATGATAAATGAATTATTTATTTCAAAGTTTTGCTTTAGAACATTTTAAAATGAAGTAGATATTTTTCCAAAGCCAATGATGATTTAATTGTAATTTTTAAACCCTGTTTTGAATTTTAAGCAATTTCTTATATTCTTTTTCCATTTTCTTTAAAATTAATTATTTATTTTTATTTTATATTACTTTGTTTCGGTTCTAAAGTCAAATTTATGATTTTATTTTGTTTTATTTAAATTAAAGAAAAAGGAAATATGAAAGAGTTTAAAATGCTTTAGAAACTGATGTCCTTTCACCTCCTAAAGTCTTTTCACTTGCCATAACCTTCCCATTTCTCTTTAGCCATGACTTTTATCTTTTTTTCACGTGAAACATCTCATTTTTCATTTCACAATTCGACCACTTTAGATCTGATCATAAACTTTGGGTAATGGCCCCTTTGTTTCTATACTTTTTCTTCTTCTTTTCTTCTTCTTTTCATATCATTTTGTCTTGTTCTCTCCATAGTTTTGCTTGGCCTCCTCCTTGTTTGCCACGGCCATGACCACCACCACCCCCTACATCTCTTCCCTGCCATCACCACCACCTACACCCCAGGCCTTGACTATGGCCGAGCCCACCATGGTGACTAAATCCCTCAAAAATGCAAACTAATGCCTTGAAACCATGTTGTTTGACCACTACTTGTTCACCACTTCATTTTCCACCACCATCACCTTAGGCCACCACCACCACCTCTGACCAGACCACCACACACCCCTTTACCACCTGACCAGACCCATACCCCTCTGACCTGACCAAAGTGCCCATGGCCGAGCCCATTTGGGTGAACAAAACCCCACTACATTGCCTAAAACTCTTCACATTCCTTTGTATAAACTTCCTCCCATGTTTCCACTACCTTGGCCGTGCCTTTTCATGACTATACCTGAGCCAAAGTATGTCCAAACTAGAGCTACACCATCCCCTAGGCCATGCAAAAGAATAGAGAAAGCAAGGCAAAAGTCGTTGTATTCATATTTGTTTTTATTTCAAAGTTATATCAATTGAATGTTGTATTGAATTGTAATTTTATTTTGTTTTGTTTTGGGTTGTAACACAAGTTCTATAGATTGGATCTCGCTCTCCACTCAAATTCGTAGTCTTGTCATTGTGCTCTTGATTTCGTTGTGTCATTTGTATTACAACCTCCAGCACAAAAAGGTGAGTAAATCTCACACAATTGTGTAGAATATTATGATATGTTATAACTGCCTGTGATGATTTAATTATATAATGTTAAACCTGTTAATTTACTTGTCATCTCATCTGTTACTGTTATATATTGTATATTGTTCATTTTATATCTGTTTATCACACTGCAAGTTCCCTGTAGATTAGATTCACTATGGGTTGAAATGATACATACCCAAACGGACTTTAGAATAGGGAAAGATCGTTATGGGCTGAAATGATAAGCATGAGCGATTTTTATTTAATTTAATTGGATTTGGGATTTCGGGTTTGAAATGATAGAACCCGGATTTTTCTTTGTAAACTGCGGATTGAAATGATACATATCCGTATCACTTGACCTAGGTTAGAAAACTATATACAGGCCCGTGGTTATTTTATAAAGTATTTTGAATATTTTAAATATGTTTAAAAGTGTAAATTTATGCTAATTTGATTTAAATTGGATTTTAAATTGTTTAACTAAAGAAATTATGATTTTTCTATTAGTTAAAAATGTTGAATAAATGACTAGTTAAATTGAAATTGGAAATATAACTTAAGTTTGGAAATTTGGATTTTGGTTTAAAAATGAATTTAAGTTATAAATAAAATGGAAATTTATTTACATTTGGAAAATGGTAAATATGATAATTTGATTTGAATTTGAATTTAAATGATTTAATAAAGTGTTATTAAGTTTTCTATGTATTAAAATGGTTAAATAAATGAATGCTTAAAGGTGTAATTTTAAAATATAACTTGACTTGGAAATGTGAATTTGGTTTTATTAAAGGTTTAAGTTAATTAAATAAAATTGAAAATTTAGTTTAATTTGTGAAATGGAAATAAAATATAAGTGTTAAGTTTATTTGTTAAAAATGTGGAGAAAAGAAAATGGTACATCTGGATTTGTTAAGTAAAATTATTGGAAATTTGGATTTTACTGTAAATGTTTCTTATAAAAATCATAAATTAAAAGAGTAATTTTAATGAACATTTTTGAATGTTAAAAATATGATTTTTATAATGTTTAAAAGGTTTGATATTGAAGGTTATTATTTGCTGGAAATACACTAAAATCTGGAAATTACTTTAATAGCATTCAGAAATGCTATGATTTCTGACTTGAACTAAAATTGAATAAAGGAGCTATTACAGCATTTCAGAAATGCTGTAGTTGCTGTAGTTGAACTAAATAGACTAAAACTTGACTCAGGTCTATTACAGCAGTTCTGTAACTGCTGTAGTGGTCTGTTGTCTTTGCTGAATTTAATGAAACCCTTTAATTTGAAACCTGAGCTATTACAGCATTTCTGGAAATGCTGTCTTTGTTGTTTTAAACTAAATTTCAACTAAAACTGAGATTTAACAGCATTTTTAAATGCTGTCTTTGCTGAATTAAAATGTTTTCAAGAATAACTTATAACAGCTTTTTCTGAATGCTGTAAAAGGCGGAAATTTTCAATGTTTATGGTTTTTAACTTAGTAAATGAACTCAAAATAATTTAAAACTTTGGAAATTGAATACTTATTTTGAAAGTATAATAATTACACTTTTAAATGGTTTAGATGAATTATTTTGATTGAAATATAAACTATTTAAAAGGTGACTTGAAATGATAATAAATGAATGATATCTTTGAATTTAAAAGATATTTAAAGTTGAATATTTGGATTTGAACTCAATAAATGATTTGAAATGAATTTTTTGAAAGGATATGATATTTTGATATATTAAAATGATTTGAAATGAAGTTTTTGAAAGGATATGATATTTTGATATATTGAAATGATTTGAAATTGATTTAATCTTTATTTTGATAAAGATTTGGATTCGAAATGATATTCTATTTTGAAGTATAAAATATTATTTTAAAATTATAACCACGGGTTATAATAACAATTGGTTGTTAAAGAGACCGGGATCGGATATGGACATACTCTCTGTTGATACCGAAAACCACTTTAACAACTGTGTACGCGGTGGAGTTTCCAAAATGAAGTAGGATGGTGGCGACGATCCTAAGGTATATGCGTGGACCCAACTCCCGTGAGTTGGCATAAGGTGGCTAAAACAGGAGCGATCGATGGGCCAATGAGGTAGCACCTCTGATCGGACACACTCCTTCAATACCATTCTATTACTTTGTGATTGATTGGGTGCACCCCTTGATTTGGGAGTGTTGTTCGAGGTGGGCGGTAGTGGCTGCTATGCGTCACCACCAGTCCGGATGCGTAATTGGTATATCTACCCTGGCATTGCCTTGTGTGCCGTGTCACCTACCATATCGAGCTTTACTACGAGTTATGATTTCTCCCGTAGCCTATGGAGTATCGAGGGTAGCCCCCGTTTGGGAGTATGCTAATACTGGATAGACTACTGGGACTATTACGTGTTGGGGTGAGTTCAGATTAAATGTAAAGCCCTAATGCTATTTTAAAGTATGTTTATTTTATAATTAGACATTATTATAATAACGAATATTACTACATAGTAGATAGTTTAACGGATACTTAAAGAATGGGCGATCCCAAGCATTCTTTAAGTTACTTGTACCTTTATTACAGTTCACTTGAGTTGGTTTACATTGTATAAGTATGTATGTCCTGACTCGAGTGTTTTTTGTTTGCTTTACGCTCGGGTCAGACTGAGTGATACAGCATTTGAGGCTCACCTTTGGAGCTGGAGTTTTGCTTTGAAGAACCAGATATCTAGTCACCTTGTTATCCAATTGATTCCAGTTGTATTCTGAGTTGTACCTGATTTTCATACTGTTACTCCTGTTGTATCTTGGTATTCCTATTGTATCTTACTTAACTCTAATGTATTTATATAGTAGCTTCATGAACTACTATTCTTTGTTTCCGCTGCATTATATTACTCTGTGTCTGTGATCTATGATTATTTATTTACTGTATATGATGAGTTTTCCAAATTTTTATTTTCAACGCGGTATTTTGAGCAATTCATGTCTGACATGTGCGGATGCGAATGGTTGAAAATATCGGGTCGTTACACCAAAACCTAGATTCGGGTATTAATCGGAAACTTATAATAGTGATCTTCTTAAGAATATTTTTTGACCAAGATTCATGCATTTGTGATAGAAATCCATGATAGAAATTCCAAGCCCATATTAGGGCATTAATAAGTAATAGTCTCGCAACCCAGATTTAGGTATGATAAAGATAATTAGTGATTGATAAAGACCCGAAACCCAGATTCGGGTATTAGTAAATGAAGTTCAGAATTGAAAGTCCCGAAACCTATATTCGGGTATAATAAAGATCATAAGTGATTGATGATGACCCGAAACCCAGATTCGGGTATTAATAGATGGAAACCTGCTTTACTTCTTAGATTATGTCTTCTTTGGCATGCATAAACCCTTTAGGCTTTGTGTATAGTGGTGATCTGATCGGCTGCTTCTCAAGCTTTGACGTCTTAGTCCATAATCTGATGTGCCACTTCTTTGGCCCGGACATCTTAGTCCATTGAGGATATGCCGTTTCTCAGGCTTGGACATCTTAGTCCATTGCTTGATGAGCCTCTTCTTGGGCTTGGACATCTTAGTCCATTATTTGATGAGCCTCTTCATAGGCTTGGACATCTTAGTCCATTTTTGTCTGGTGCTCTTGGTTAGCTCATCTTAGAGGCTGGAACCAAGGACTTACCCAATCTCCCTCCATGAGGCACCTTGACCTGGCCAAAGACGCGACCAAGGGCTTGTCCGGTGCTTTAACATGGCCATAGCATGGCGCGGATAAAGGCTTACTCCTCCCTCCCTTCAGGAGGCACACTGCCTTGGCCATAGCATGGCGCGGGCAGGGGCTTGTTCGGTGCTTTAACCTAGCCATAATGCAGCGTGGATAAAGGCTTACTCCATCCTCCTTCCAAGAGGTGCCTTGACCAGACCAGAGGCGCGGCCAAGGGCTTGTCCGGTGCTTTAAACTGGCCATAGTGTGGCGCGATTAAAGGATTACTCTGCCCTCCCTCCAGGAGGTGCTCTGCCCTGGCCAACTCGGCACGGACAGAGCTTTCTACCATCTTAGATAGGCTACCATCTTAGGTAATATCCAAATGCAAGGAGCATTTCACTTCCAACCATGTAGATTTTTTTTAGAAAAGTAACCCTTTATTGATTTTTCTCATGTTCTCTTTACAAATTCATTAATCTTTCCTTGATGGAAGAAATTGATTATCATCCCCTCTAGGGCTCTGCAATGATTGGTCTCATGTCCATTCATCATATGATAGTGACAGTAGGATTCCTCCAAGTTTCTTTCATATTTTGACTTCTTTTTCCTCGAAGGACAATAATTGAGCTCCTCCTTTGTTAGCAAGTAGACATTCTATATGGATGATGTTAGATTGCACACTTTACGAAGTCTTGACATGAAGCTTGTTTCTTGAGGATGGCTTCTTAATTGCTTATTACTTAGTTCCGGAGTTTCCCCTTTGATAACTAGTTTTCTCTTTAAAACTCTTTGGGGTTCCGATGAAGGTACTGTTCCCTTCGTAACTTGACTCCATTTATTCGCAAAAGCGTTGTAATCTTCCATTATTTCTTCTTCAAAGACTGTGCCTTCAGCATAGTGTTGGATTGTTTTCCTCATTTGTCTAAACAAATCGTCCCTTTTACTTGCCTTTCCTAGGGCAAAGATAGGGGTAGGGCCAATATGGAAAGGATTTATGCTCCATTTTTCTGGATCATACGATTTCGCTCTTTTCTCTTTTATAATCCATAGAGCTTTCAATCTTAAAATTTACCCTTCATGTAGTTTGGAATCCTGAGTTGTCCTTGGGGGAAATCTGATTAAATGTGGCTTCGAGGATCCTAGCATAGATTTTTTGATTATGCTATTCATGATTAATCAAGGCCTTGAGTATTCAATCTTGATGTAGAATTAGGCTAGAGACGGGTGGTGTTGGATATTCAATAGAGTCGAAGGTTCAAGCCCTCCTTCTAGCGCCAAAATGTTAATAAGAAATCTTGTCAACACCCCAAAGTAGAAGGCCAAGACCAATCACTTGTGATTTCTTTTGGATGAGTTGAGGAGGGTGGAATGTGTATATTCTCTTTGCTATCCTTTCGAACGGGTTACTATAGTAAAAATTTGCTTAGGTAGACCTTATGACTCAGTCGAAATGGTTGATGTAACAACCCGTATATTTGGACCATTTAAATTGACAATAATCCACACATGTCAACTTAAGTAATACAAAACACGAATCATTATGGGATTATGGATACATATATGTAAATGAGAATCAATACAATATCACAGACACAGAATAGTCACAGAATAATGCAGCGGAAAAGTACATCATCATAATAGTAGTTCATGAAGCTACTACAGAAATACAACAATGTCTCAACATAAAGTGACAAAGAAATACAAGATGTTAATACATAAGTTCATCAAATACTAGAAAAGAAATAACCGATAAAGATAAATGCTAAGTCTTCAGCATCTTCAACCAACCTTGATCAGCAACTGGATAGCTTCAGACTGACCCGAGCATATACAAAAAGAAACACTCGAGTCAGGACTCAAAATCTTATATAGGATAATCAGGTGCAAATAATAAAGTTCATAACTCAAAGATGAATGTGGTACACATCTTTAAGTATCCGATAAACTATCTATATATACAATAGAATACGCTAAATGGATAATGTCTAATCAGTAAAGTATGATATCAAAATAGTGTTAAGTCATGGCCCATTCCACCCTTAACACATTTTTATTCCCAAGAGCATATACAAGACCGTAGTTTCCCCAAAACCGGAAGTCACCAGAGGGCAATCCATATACCGAAGGTACAAAACAAATCGTAGTGGTCGCGAATAGGATAATCAGTATGACAAGGTACATGAGGCGATACCAACTAGGATACTAGTAGTTGCGTGATCCGGACTGATGTTGAGCATAGCAGCTACTATCTCAACACCGCGAAACAACACTCCCAAATCAAGGGGTGCACTCAAATCGAATCACAAAAGTAATAGATAAGGTATCGAAGAAGTGTGTCCGCTAGAGGTAGCGAACCTCAACGGCCCGGCGCGGCTCCTGTTTTAGTCATGTCAGGGGTCATCCAAAATCGTTCTCTTTCTTCAGTCAACACGTTCACCAAAACCATCCACTTCGTTCTGGATCAACACTCCGCGTATATTAGTTATTAAAGTGGTTTTCGGTATCGATAGAGAGTATGTCCATATCCGATCCCGGTCTCTTTAATAACTACGCATTAATTACCCGGTGGTCATTTAATATTAAAGTTTAAACAAATCAAAGTCCAAAAGTCAAGTTGCAAGTTTGACTTTCAAAATTTGACACTTCACAATTCAATTTATTTCGAACATTTAAACCATATTTCTAAATGAAGTTTTAGTTCAAGCCCTTTGGTTAACAATACTTAAGTATTCAAGTTAAATTTATTCCTATTCCCATTCATCGCTACATTAAATTTAATCAAAGCTTTGATTTAATCAATTTCAACAGCTAAATCCAATCCTTAATTTTAGTTAGTTTTACATTCCCTTTAAGTCACTTTGTTACTTAATCTCAAATTAAATTTATAACAAATTCCAACTTTATTAAATTTATCCAAATTAGATTCAATTTCGAATCTAATAAATTCAATTTATTAGATTCTAAAACTTACTTATTCAAATTTTATTTCAATTAAACGTGTCCATCCGTTTATCTAATTAAATAGATTTATTAATCCATTTCAATTTAATCCATTAATTTATTACAATTAAGTCCATTAATTTATTACAATTAAGTCCATTAATTTATTACAATTAAGTCCATTAATTTATTACAATTAATCCTATGAATCTAATACCATTAAATCCATTGATTTATTTCAATTAAATCCCTTTTATTTATTACAATTAAATCTATTGATTTATTACAATTAAATCCATTAATTTATACAATTAAGTCCATTAATTTATTACAATTAATCCTATGAATCTAATACCATTAAATCCATTGATTTATTTCAATTAAATCCCTTTTATTTATTACAATTAAATCTATTGATTTATTACAATTAAACCCATCGTTTTATTACAATTAAATCCATAAATTTCGTTACTTACTTTCCAACAAATTTTTAAGTTCATTTCTTAATTTCAAATGGATTTCAATTCCAAAATGATTTTGTTGACCAATCGGGTTTCTTATTTTAATTATCTATCCTAGGCCACAGTTGTTTAATTTGGGTAGTTTTCATTTCAACCCAATATAATTAAATAAAACAAAGCATACCAAAGGGAACTTGCAGTGTGATAACTGGGATGGTGTCAAAGTAAATAAACAATCAATAGCAACCATACATAACAATTTAACCGTTTATTTAAATAATCCCGAAATAATCGTATTTAATTTACATTTGTTATTTATGTAAATTAAATAAAATTATTCCTAGAATCCACACTATCATTTCATGCGGATTAAAGGTTATTACATTATAGGTTTCACTTGGCGTTTTTAGTTTCAAATTATTACAACAATCATACATTCAATGGTTCAAAGTACAACTAATCCTATTTCTACGTGTCGATTTATTTAACATAAAAAGGGACAAGTTCAACATATATAATCTATTAAATTTTAGACTATCCTATATCAATTTCAATTTCATATTAATCATCACTTATATTAACGACCAATTTCAACATCACATAACAAATTAAATGTCATAATTATTTTCATATCTAACTTCAAACCACCATTTAACATTAACCATTTTAACATTCAAATTAATATCAATACATCTAGCACTTGATTATCATAGCATAATAGATTGAGTCGTGAATGAAATATTCACCTTGCGTGGTTAGAGAAGATGACGAAGCACGAAGACGAATAGATAAGAGACACTAACAAGCACGACACAGAAGCGGACACAAACTGCAATCAAACAAATAATTAAATTGACAATTTGTTCAATACAATATATATAGATTGTATATATAATCATACCAAAGCAAAGAAACTAGATAGATCCGACAAGCTGAATGGAAGCCTAAGTCTCCGAAGCAGTAGCTGGAACAAAACACAGTAAAACACTGTATGTGAGCAACTAGAATTTTCAAAGTTATACTGCTATAATATATATATAGTTTCATATATATTTATATATATAAAACTCTGAAATATAACTGCGGCCAAGGCGAGGACAACAAAGACGGTGGAGCGGGACGTCGCGGTGGTCGGAGAAGGCGAGTGCGGGTTGGGTCGTTGGCAGGTGTGGGTTGGGTCGCTAGTGGTGCGGGCTGGGTCCCTGGTGGGTGCGGGCTGGGCAGTGGGGGTAGGTGGCTCGGCTGGTGAGAGGGGAGGCGGCGGGACTGGGCAGGGACGAAGGCAGGCGGGCGGAGGGGATGGGAGGCGGGCGGTGGCTGGGACTGGGCGAAGGCGAATGGGGCTGGGCGTGGGTTTTGTAGGGTATGGGCGAAGTGGACTGGGTGGAGGCGGGCGGGCGAAGGGGTGGCTGGGCGTGGGTTCTGGGTGGGTATGGGCGAAGTGGACTGGGGCGGAGGCTGGTGACTGGGCGGAGGCGAAGGGACGGTGGGGTTTGTGGGTACGGGCGAAAGGGAGGCGGGCGAAGCCTGGGCGGGTGTGGGCGAAGGCTGGGGACGGGGATGGGAGGCGGGCGGTGGCTGGGAGGCGAAGGGGCAGGGTGGGCGACGAGGTGGAACTGGGAGGTAGGGGAGGCAGTGGGCGACGGAACTGGGCAGGGCGAGGCGGTGGTGGCGAACGGAGGCAGGCCGAGGCAGTGGGAGGGTTGGGCGACCGGGCTGGCAGGTGGGCGGAAAGGCGGTAGCTGGCGATGGCAGGGCTGGTGGAGGCCGAAGTTGATTTTGCTGGTGGTGGGTAAATAAATATACAGTATGAAGGTAGAAGAGGAGAGAGAGCAGAGAGATGAAGCTACGTACCAGAATAATTTAGAGAATGCAAACCAAATAAATTATGAACGAGCTTGTTTATATAAAATAGTATAGGGATTTCAAAGGCCTCAATTTATTGTCTTGGTAACCGAAAGGCTGTTGGGTTTCTAGGCAGCTGAATAGTCAAGGACCCCTAGGATTCTGAACTGAGCAGGTAATTGGGTATCGGTCTGTGCTGCGTAACGGACCAGTTTGCAATCCGTTAAACAATTATAATTCGCAGCGCCGAACTCCGATTGACACAAACAAATATACCATTTTGATCAGCGCGACGAGGCGAACGCAACGGTATACAGATATCAGTGGTACGATTAAATTATAAAATTCAAAAAATTTCTATTGTGGAAAATGCAGCAAAATTGCCGAAAAATAAGATCGACGGAGCTGAAGATGTCTGAAATTTGAAAAACGAAAAATGACGTCTTGATCAGAAGATGGTTTAGAATTTTTCTATGTAAAAATATTTCGGTTCAGAAGATAAAGTTTTTCGCGTTTAAAATGAACTGATGTGAAGTAAACGCGAACGAAATTTACTGCGGTATTTTCCGACGAAACTTTTTCCTATATCTATAACTATCTATGCCTAATTTATAACCAAAGTTTGGACGCTAATCGAAATCATATGAAAGTTCCATATTTTATATTAAATAATGGATTCAAAAATTTAAAATTGGGTCGGAATATCAGAGTCGTTACATTCTCCCCCACTCAAAACTTTTTGTCCTCGAAAAGAACGAGACGGTGAAGTAAGAATGGAGTAAGCAGAAAGTCAAAATAGATTTTAAGATAATTTGATTTATACCTGAAATCAGTAATTCGGGGTTTGAATCCCGAATGTTATCCTCAGTTTCCCATGTGCAATCTCGCTCATCTGCACTCCATTGGACTTTTACGAGATTTATAGACTTCCTTCTTAGTTGCCTTGTTTCCCGATCGACTATCCGGAGTGGTCTTCTTTCGATAGTCAAATCTGGCTCAATATCTATTTCATCTAACTGAGCAATTGTGATGGTCATGGATGGATCGCGCACGACTTTTCGGAGATGTGAAACATGGAAAACGTTGTGCACGCCCTCAAACTTTTCTGGTAATGCAACTCTATAAGCTAGTGTACTAATTCTCTCAGTGATAGTAAATGGTCCAACAAATCTTGGAGCAAGCTTCCCTCTATGACCAAATCGGATAACATTCTTCAAAGGTGATACTTTCAGAAATACCTCATCCCCAACCTGGAATTCCAAATCTCTTCTACGCCTATCTGCATAGCTCTTCTGCCTATCCTGTGCAGTCTTCATCTTTCTTCTGATCTCATTAACCTTCTCGGATGCTTCCATGATCATATCTGAGCCAAGAACCAATCGATCACCAGGCTCAATCCAACAAGTTGGCGATTTGCATGGCCGTCCATATAAAGCTTCGAACGGTGCCATATCGATACTCGCCTGATAACTGTTATTATAAGTGAATTCAACCAAATGGAGATGGTCTTCCCAAGATCCACCGAAATCAATTATGCAGGCTCGGAGCAGATCCTCCAAAATCTGATTTACCCTTTCAGTTTGGCTATCTGTTTGGGGATGATAAGCTGTGCTCAGATTCAGTTTAGTGCCCAAGATGTCCTGAAACGCCTTCCAGAATTTACTAGTGAATATAGGGTCTCGATCGCATACAATACTAGATGGAACCCCATGAAGTCTAACAATCTCTTTCATGTAAATCTCTGCCAAACTTGAAGCAGTACGAGTGGTCTTAACAGGAATAAAGTGAGCAGATTTTGTCAACCTATCAACGATCACCCATATACTCTCATTACCTTTTCTGGTCCTCGGTAATCCATCAATGAAGTCCATAGAAATCTGATCCCATTTCCAACAAGGAATCTCTAGGGATTGAAGTAAACCGGCAGTCTTCTGGTGATCGGCCTTAACTTGTTGGCAAGTGGTGCATCTACTGACATATATAGAAATATCTCTCTTCATCCCACTCCACCAATATAAACGCTTCATATTACGATACATCTTAGAGACACCAGGATGAAATGAAAGTGATGACTGATGATTCTCTCTAAGTACTTCTTGTCTCAATCCATCGACATTAGGAACACAAATACGGTTGTCGATCCTCAGAACTCCCTTACTATCTATCTGTGCTCCCACTTTACTGTCGGCATTTCCAACTCTACCAAGAACTAACTCCTTCATACGATAGAGCAAAGTGTCCTCATATTGTTTAGCTTTTATGCGATCTATAAGAGATGGAGAGATGACAAGCTGAAATAACATGCCTTCAACAATATTACAGCAAGACAATGCTTTGCTACGACTCAATGCATCGGCTACAACATTTGCTTTCCCAGGAGTATAAGTGATGTCAAGATCATATGCAGCTAAAAATTCGAGCCATCGGACTTGCCTCTGGTTCAAATCTTTCTGGGAGAAGATATATCTCAAGGACTTATGATCAGTGAATAATTCGAATTTTGTTCCCAAAAGATGATGCCTCCATAGTTTCAGAGCAAATACAACGGCAAGAAGCTCTAGGTCATGTGTGGCATAGTTTAATTCGTGGGTCTTCAACTGACGGCCAGCATAAGCAATAACCTTTCCATTTTGCATAAGAACAGCGCCTAAACCTTCTCGGCAAGCATCTGCATAGACAGCTAATCCTTCACTTCCATCGATTACCGCAAGAACAGGGGCTGAAGTTAACTTACGCTTCAACTCATTAAAAGCTGATTCACACTTCTCTCCCCAAATAAACATAACATCCTTCCGAGTTAAAGCAGTAAGTGGGGCAGAAATCCGGGCAAAGTGCTCAATAAATCTGCGATAATAACCGGCTAAACCCAAGAAACTACGAATATCTGTAGGAGTTTTAGGAGTCTCCCAATCCTGTAGATAAATTTCAAAATTAGAAAGGAATAAGAGGAATTTAATAGAAATAGCGAATATGATAGATCTTACATTGATTACGGCGATCTTAGCTGGATCGACCGAAATCCCATTTTCAGAAACTATGTGGCCCAGGAATCTCACTTCGTCTCGCCAGAAGTGGCATTTAGAGAATTTGGCCTTAAGTTGATGATTTCGAAGAGTTTCCAGAACATAAGCAAGATGTGTCGCATGCTCCCTCTTGTCTTTGGAGAAGACGAGAATATCATCAATGAAAACAAGAACAAACTTGTTAAGCACATCACGGAAGACTCGATTCATCAAGTCGACGAAATAAGCAGGTGCGTTGGTCAAACCGAATGGCATAACCAACCATTCATAGAATCCATTCTCGGTACGGAAAGCTGTCTTATGGATACTATCTTCAGCAACTCTGAGTTGGTGGAACCCAGTGGCTAGATCAAGTTGTGAGAAAATTTTAGCTCCATGGAGCTGATCGAATAAATCGTTGATGCGAGGCATCGGATAACGATTCTTGAGAGTGTGTTTGTTCAGTTCTCGGTAATCAACACACATGCGAAGAGATCCATCTGATTTGGTGACAAATACAACTGCGGTGCCCCATTCAGAGCAACTTCTCCTAATCAAACCTTTAGCAAATAGATCATCAATTTGGGTTTTTAGTTCAGCTTTTTCTTTAGGAGCCATCCTTCGGTGTGGGAGAACTACGGGAGTAGCTCCAGGAATAAGATCAATACGGAAATCGATTTCCCGTTTTGGCGGTAGGGAGTTGACCTCTCCAAATACATCGGGAAATTTCTGAACAATAGGGGTAGTACTAAGATCATCCGGATGAGCATCAAGAGAGAATATGAAGCTTCCGGCATATTTTTGAGGTGATTTGCATTCAATGACAAGCGGTAGGCCCTTGTCATTGATTAGAGAAACAGAACGAGCTTTGCAAGAAATAACAGCATCGAATTTCCTTAACCAATCAGCACCTAACAAGATGTCAAATGCTGCGAAGCCAAGCACATAAAAATCCCAAGTGAATCGATATCTTCCATACAAGAGCACAACCTCTTTACAAATTCTACTGAGGTTGGCAAGTCCTCCAATAGAGTTGGAGACGCATAAGGAAGTAGTAGCAAGAGTAGGTTCTAATTTGAGCTTATTACAGAGATCAATAGATATGAAGCTATGAGAAGCACCAGTATCGAATAATACCCTAATAGGTAAATCATGTAATGAAAAAGTACTTCGTAAGGTACCTTGGTCATCCTGGGTGGGTGGTGCAGGGGGTGCAGGTGTGGTGATAGCAAATACTCCAGATGGTGTGCCACGCTTATACAGTGGGCAGTCTTTCTTGAAATGACCCGGCTGGAGGCAGACATAGCATAAATCTTTCCTAGTCGTAGAAGGTGGTGGAACAGCAGCTCCGGTAGATGGACAACTATTAGCATAATGGCCCTTCTTATCGCATTTGAAGCAAGTGATATTAGCAAGGTCGATTGGGCTTTTCTAAGCATATCCCAATCCTGTAGTCTTCTGCCAAGCTTTCTTTTGTTGATCAAAGTTCATCTTCCTCTTCCCAGGCTGGCTAGAGGAGGGCTGAGTAGGAGTGGCCTTGGCAGTAGGTCCCTTAGGCTTTGCCTCATATCTGAGAGCATAATCAACAAGCTCTGTGAAGGTGCAATGAGTGTGGCCAGTAAGCAAGTCATAATATTCTGGTCTAGCTCCCAAAATGAATTTCTCGTTCTTCAAAAGTGGGGTATCGATCAAACCAGGTCCGAATTTTGAGAGTTCGTTGAATTTCCTCTCATACTCAGAAAAGGTCATACTGCCTTGCTTAAGATCCATGAAAGCTCTATAAAGTTGGGTTTTCCCAGCAGCTGGCATCCATTGTGCCGAGAAAGTATCCCTAATCAAAAGATAAACTAGATAAATAACATTCCAAAGATTGAAAGAAAAAGTTATGCTACGAAAACCAACGGATTTATACCTAAACTGGGCCCAAGTGATGGTGTCCTCTTCTATACGAGAAGTAACTGATTCCCACCAATCCTGTGCGGCATCTTGAAGTTGCCAAGCAACAAGCTGACGCTTTTGAGCATCAGTGATCTCCAGACCCGAAAATATCTTCTCTAAGCCTTTAAGCCATTGCTGAGCCTCAATAATGTTCTCGGATCCAGAAAACTTAATACCTCCAAGCTGTGAATACTCCTTACTAAGAATGGTGAATCTGACAGGAGCTGGAGCGGCAGGTGCATCCTGAGCAGGACCATTGCCTCTTCCACCCCTATTGTTTCTTCTGGCACTCATCCTGAAATACAAAAAGAATTTAGAACCGAGGATAAAATCATGGAACTCAAAGGAAAATTCAATCGACGAATCAAAGGAGTTCGAATAGAAAGGGTTTGGACATTGAACCGATTCTCCTCATTCTAGGGTATTGCTACCCTATCTCTAATGAGTTTCATAATCCCGAACTAAGGTTTGTAGGGAAACCGAAGCTCTGATACCAACTGTAACAACCCGTATATTTGGACCATTTAAATTGACAATAATCCACACATGTCAACTTAAGTAATACAAAACACGAATCATTATGGGATTATGGATACATATATGTAAATGAGAATCAATACAATATCACAGACACAGAATAGTCACAGAATAATGCAGCGGAAAAGTACATCATCATAATAGTAGTTCATGAAGCTACTACAGAAATACAACAATGTCTCAACATAAAGTGACAAAGAAATACAAGATGTTAATACATAAGTTCATCAAATACTAGAAAAGAAATAACCGATAAAGATAAATGCTAAGTCTTCAGCATCTTCAACCAACCTTGATCAGCAACTGGATAGCATCAGACTGACCCGAGCATATACAAAAAGAAACACTTGAGTCAGGACTCAAAATCTTATACAGGATAATCAGGTGCAAATAATAAAGTTCATAACTCAAAGATGAATGTGGTACACATCTTTAAGTATCCGATAAACTATCTATATATACAATAGAATACGCTAAATGGATAATGTCTAATCGGTAAAGTATGATATCAAAATAGTGTTAAGTCATGGCCCATTCCACCCTTAACACATTTTTATTCCCAAGAGCATATACAAGACCGTAGTTTCCCCAAAACCGGAAGTCACCAGAGGGCAATCCATATACTGAAGGTACAAAACAAATCGTAGTGGTCGCAAATAGGATAATCAGTATGACAAGGTACATGAGGCGATACCAACTAGGATACTAGTAGTTGTGTGATCCGGACTGATGTTGAGCATAGCAGCTACTATCTCAACACCGCGAAACAACACTCCCAAATCAAGGGGTGCACCCAAATCGAATCACAAAAGAAATAGATAAGGTATCGAAGAAGTGTGTCCGCTAGAGGTAGCGAACCTCAATGGCCCGGCGCGGCTCCTGTTTTAGTCATGTCAGGGGTCATCCAAAATCGTTCTCTTTCTTCAGTTAACACGTTCACCAAAACCATCCACTTCGTTCTGGATCAACACTCCGCGTATATTAGTTATTAAAGTGGTTTTCGATATCGACAGAGAGTATGTCCATATCTGATCCCGGTCTCTTTAATAACTACGCATTAATTACCCGGTGGTCTTTTAATATTAAAGTTTAAACAAATCAAAGTCCAAAAGTCAAGTTGCAAGTTTGACTTTCAAAATTTGACACTTCACAATTCAATTTATTTCGAACATTTAAACCATATTTCTAAATGAAGTTTTAGTTCAAGCCCTTTGGTTAACAATACTTAAGTATTCAAGTTAAATTTTATTCCTATTCCCATTCATCGCTACATTAAATTTAATCAAAGCTTTGATTTAATCAATTTCAACAGCTAAATCAAATCCTTAATTTTAGTTGGTTTTACATTCCCTTTAAGTCACTTTGTTACTTAATCTCAAATTAAATTTATAACAAATTCCAACTTTATTAAATTTATCCAAATTAGATTCAATTTCGAATCTAATAAATTCAATTTATTAGATTCTAAAACTTACTTATTCAAATTTTATTTCAATTAAACGTGTCCATCCGTTTATCTAATTAAATAGATTTATTAATCCATTTCAATTTAATCCATTAATTTATTACAATTAAGTCCATTAATTTATTACAATTAAGTCCATTAATTTATTACAATTAATCCTATGAATCTAATACCATTAAATCCATTGAATTATTTCAATTAAATCCCTTTTATTTATTACAATTAAATCTATTGATTTATTACAATTAAATCCATTAATTTATTACAATTAAGTCCATTAATTTATTACAATTAATCCTATGAATCTAATACCATTAAATCCATTGATTTATTTCAATTAAATCCCTTTTATTTATTACAATTAAATCTATTGATTTATTACAATTAAACCCATCGTTTTATTACAATTAAATCCATAAATTTCGTTACTTACTTTCCAATAAATTTTTAAGTTCATTTCTTAATTTCAAATGGATTTCAATTCCAAAATGATTTTGTTGACCAATCGGGTTTCTTATTTTAATTATCTATCCTAGGCCACAGTTGTTTAATTTGGGTATTTTTCATTTCAACCCAATATAATTAAATAAAACAAAGCATACCAAAGGGAACTTGCAGTGTGATAACTGGGATGGTGTCAAAGTAAATAAACAATCAATAGCAACCATACATAACAATTTAACCGTTTATTTAAATAATCCCGAAATAATCGTATTTAATTTACATTTGTTATTTATGTAAATTAAATAAAATTATTCTTAGAATCCACACTATCATTTCATGCGGATTAAAGATTATTACATTATAGGTTTCACTTGGCGTTTTTAGTTTCAAATTATTACAACAATTATACATTCAATGGTTCAAAGTACAACTAATCCTATTTCTACGTGTCGATTTATTTAACATAAAAAGGGACAAGTTCAACATATATAATCTATTTAAATTTTAGACTATCCTATATCAATTTCAATTTCATATTAATCATCACTTATATTAACGACCAATTTCAACATCACATAACAAATTAAATGTCACAATTATTTTCATATCTAACTTCAAACCACCATTTAACATTAACCATTTTAACATTCAAATTAATATCAATACATCTAGCACTTGATTATCATAGCATAATAGATTGAGTCGTGAATGAAATATTCACCTTGCGTGGTTAGAGAAGATGACGAAGCACGAAGACGAATAGATAAGAGACACTAACAAGCACGACACAGAAGCGGACACAAACTGCAATCAAACAAATAATTAAATTGACAATTTGTTCAATACAATATATATAGATTGTATATATAATCATACCAAAGCAAAGAAACTAGATAGATCCGACAAGCTGAATGGAAGCCTAAGTCTCCGAAGCAGTAGCTGGAACAAAACACAGTAAAACACTGTATGTGAGCAACTAGAATTTTCAAAGTTATACTGCTATAATATATATATAGTTTCATATATATTTATATATATAAAACTCTGAAATATAACTGCGGCCAAGGCGAGGACAACAAAGACGGCGGAGCGGGACGTCGCGGTGGTCGGAGAAGGCGAGTGCGGGTTGGGTCGTTGGCGGGTGTGGGTTGGGTCGCTGGTGGTGCGGGCTGGGTCGCTGGTGGGTGCGGGCTGGGCAGTGGGGGTAGGTGGCTCGGCTGGTGAGAGGGGAGGCGGTGGGACTGGGCAGGGACGAAGGCAAGCGGGCGGAGGGGATGGGAGGCGGGCGGTGGCTGGGACTGGGCGAAGGCGAATGGGGCTGGGCGTGGGTTTGTAGGGTATGGGCGAAGTGGACTGGGCGGAGGCTGGCGGGCGAAGGGAAGGCTGGGCGTGGGGTCTGGGTGGGTATGGGCGAAGTGGACTGGGGCGGAGGCTGGTGACTGGGCGGAGGCGAAGGGACGGTGGGGTTGGTGGGTACGGGCGAAGGGGAGACGGGCGAAGCCTGGGCGGGTGTGGGCGAAGGCTGGGGACGGGGATGGGAGGCGGGCGGTGGCTGGGAGGCGAAGGGGCAGGGTGGGCGACGAGCTGGAACTGGGAGGTAGGGGAGGCAGTGGGCGATGGAACTGGGCAGGGCGAGGCGGTGGTGGCGAACGGAGGCAGGCCGAGGCAGTGGGAGGGTTGGGCGACCTGGCTGGCAGGTGGGCGGAAGGGCGGTAGCTGGCGATGGCAGGGCTGGTGGAGGCAGAAGTTGATTTTGCTGGTGGTGGGTAAATAAATATACAGTATGAAGGTAGAAGAGGAGGGAGAGCAGAGAGATGAAGCTACGTACCAGAATAATTTAGAGAATGCAAACCAAATGAATTATGAACGAGCTTGTTTATATAAAATAGTATAGGGATTTCAAAGGCCTCAATTTATTGTCTTGGTAACCGAAAGGCTGTTGGGTTTCTAGGCAGCTGAATAGTCAAGGACCCCTAGGATTCTGAACTGAGCAGGTAATTGGGTACCGGTCTGTGCTGCGTAACGGACCAGTTTGCAATCCGTTAAACAATTATAATTCGCAGCACCGAACTCCGATTGACACAAACAAATATACCATTTTGATCAGCGCGACGAGGCGAACGCAACGGTATACAGATATCAGTGGTACGATTAAATTATAAAATTCGAAAATTTTCTATTGTGGAAAATGCAGCAAAATTGCCGAAAAATAAGATCGACGGAGCTGAAGATGTCCGAAATTTGAAAAACGAAAAATGGCGTCTTGATCAGAAGATGGTTTAGAATTTTTCTATGTAAAAATATTTTGGTTCAGAAGATAAAGTTTTTCGCGTTTAAAATGAACTGATGTGAAGTAAACGTGAACGAAATTTATTGCAGTATTTTCCGACGAAACTTTTTCCCATATCTATAACTATCTATACCTAATTTATAACCAAAGTTTGGACGCTAATCGAAATCGTATGAAAGTTCCATATTTTATATTAAAATAATGGATTCAAAAATTTAAAATTGGGTCGGAATTTCAGGGTCGTTACAGTTGGTTTCTTTCCTCATCAGCCTTTCGTTCTTGTTGAGATGGTTTGGTTTTCCCTTCGAATGCTCTCCTTTCGAAGTGGATGCAGAACCCGAATGGATAACCTTAGGAATCACTGGGTGAGGACTGGCTTAGAGGGTTTCGACCCAGTCAAAGGCTTAAGTTGTTGAGTGGCTTGGATTTCAGTCAAGAATCTGAGATAGAGGTTTCGACTCTGTCGAAAGCTGTAGACTTAAAGGTCTTGGGTTTAGATTAGAAATCTCAGGTTAAAGTGATTTGGAATTAGGTTTCGACCTTGTCGAAAGCTGGATTCTTAGGCATTTTGTGTTAGGTTTGGGTTTCTAAAGTTCTTGTGGATTGAGGTTAGGTTTCGACCTTGTCAAAAGCAGAAGCCCCAAGGAAGTTAGCCAAGAGAATATAACTGAAGTCACTTGAATATGACAGGTTTCGATCGGGTCAGAAGTGACCTTTCGATACAGTTAATACCTGTAACAAAGGTTAGATCTGACAAAAGCTTGAGAAACAGTAGAGTAAGTAGAAATATTGAAGACTTCCTTTTATTACCTCAAAGAAGACTTTATTAATCAATTTCCCTAATTCGATTTACAAATTAGGGTTTTACAGTTCTTTGAATTAAGAGAGTACAAGTTTAGAATGAATGAATTCGGATCCCCAAAACCAGACCCCTTGGGTCTTATTTATAGATGCGGGTCAGCACCTTTCGACCCCAATGCTTTCGACCTGGTCGAAAGGTGGCTGCAGTGTTGACACTAGTATGCTTCCGCCTTTATCGAAAGGAGCGGTTGTGCTTTCCTCCTCTATGTTGCTTTGTAAGAACTTTTGACTCTGTCAATAGGCTTTATCCAGTGGTTTCGAATATGTTGAGATGTTGATTGTTTCGATGTTGTTGGTTGCTTCCGAACTTTTGCATGTGACTTGATGCGGAACCTTCCTGGACAATAATGCTTCGACCGGCTCGAAAGGCTTGATTTAGCTTTCGAAAGGGTTGCTCAGGCCAATACATGCTTTCGAGTTATTTGAGTGAAGGTGAAACCTTTGGTTTCGAAAGGTTTGGCGCGTATTTGAAGAGTTATCCTTCATTGTCTTCGAAAGGTGTTGCTTCAACTCATTCGAAAGGTCTTCAATCATGTGGAATCACCTGCTTCGAAAGGTGGTCACTAAAGGCGGAAGGGTGCTTTTGACTTCTTTGCCCCTTTGAAAGGTAAAGAATCTTCTGGCCTCTGGCTGTAGCATCCCTTCGACTCTTGTTCTTCTTTATCTTCTGCTCAAACAGGTTTTGACTAAGTCGAAAGGAATTTTTGGTGGTAACAGGAAGTGCTTAGTATGTGATAGGACTAGACACTTGATGAAAGACTGCTCAAAGCTGTAGTAGAATAAGAAAAGTGCTACTACATATGCATTAGATGCCATTCTCGTTTCGTCGACTGCTCCATCGACGAAGGATAAGGGGAAGGGCATTCTTATTAGAGGTATGAATTTATTATGTATTATACCTAGGCATGTTTTTATTCTGATATCGATACATTAGACCCTTCATATATCCAATGACTTAGTGAGTAGGTTAGAATGTTGACCCGACCTAGTAGATAGACCATTAGTTGTTTCAAACTTAGTGGTGGTTCAACCGACTTAGTGACGGTTTGTTAAGGCTTAGTGTGTTGAGTCATGGATTTTTGTTTGCCTTGTTTGGGTTTTGTGGGGTTCGGTATCATTTGGCGTGAGACGACCAAAGGGATATGGAACTATGGTGGAACGGTGAGGCACAGTTGGAGACGGAAAAGGAAGGGGGAGAGGGAGGCTAGAGTGAGACTATACACCTGAGTGGGTACAGTTATGGTTAACATGGTGTATTCTTTTGGCATCCCACACAAAGAGTCATCATCGTTTTCCATAGTGATGGAACATCCGGAGGTAGTCGGGTTTTCGCAATGCAGAGAGATGGATTTCAGTTTCGATCTAGTGATCAGTGTTATATCTTCAAGGAAGATGGTATTAAAAGAGGAAGAAGACCTGTAAGTGCAAGGGAATAGCCCGTGGAGAGGATTCATTCATATGAGTATATCCAGGTGAGGAGTACTTGTACTATTCACATGGTGAGGAATGATGCTTAGACATGGTGTGGAGTGCCGGGAACTTGAGAAGCTTCTACTAGAATCCATATTTTATATTCTTGTCTTCTAGTGTACGAGAAGCACACGATGCACTTGAGGTAGCACCTAAGGAGTTAAGGAAAGGTGCTAGCTAAGGAGTGGAGTTCTTTGTGTAGATATGATTTGGGTATATTACTGGTTAAGATCTCCATTTGAAGTAAGAGATAGATCCAAGGATGTTGGCAAGCGAGATGTTTGACAGATGAACATCAAATATTGAATATTTTAAACTACATAGTCATATGTTTACTTCATCGAAATAAATTTCACAAATGTCGTCTAACTCACCTAGAATTTAGATAAACATTAGCAATTAACAAACTACTTGCGGATTCAACCGGTATTCGCACAACATTATAATAGACGTCATGTACTTTAAATTATAGCTTTTGTTTACACCAAAAATCGCCGATCAAGTTTTTGGCGCCATTGCCGAGGAATTAAGTAATTTCTAGTGTTTATTTAATATTCTATTCATGTAAAAAAAATCCATTTTCCTTTTTATTTTGCTTGTATTCTTTTGATTTTCTTTCCAAAAAAAATAAACTCACTATTTTTCTTTTCTTTGATTGAGTTCCTTATTTTATTTTGTTTTCTTATTTAATTCAAATTTGTCGGTTTTTGTTTTGTTTTTCCTTTCTTTAGTTTAATTTTTTTTAATAAAAAATAAGTTTTTTTCCTTTTTATGCTTGCATAGTTAAAATAAAAAACAAACAACACAAAAAAGCAAACAATTTTTATTTTCACTTTTCAATATACGTATTTTCTAAAAAAAAGAAAGAAAGAAAGAAAAGAGCATTAAAGACAACTAGATTGTGAATTGTGTGAACTAACATTGGAAGCGGCATCAACAAACTTCACGATCCAACAGCCAAAACTTGGGACCACAATCAAACTCTGTAAGTGTTTACTTTAATTGGATTTTATTTATATTTTTGTGTTCGTGTTAAAGTTTGCTTTCAAAAGAAAAATTGTCTAAAATTTAATGTAATTAGCACTCGTCAAAACGATAATCCAAAAAAAGAAAAAACACCAAGGGAGCTACTTTATGGAAATAACCAAAGTCGAAATTATAAAAACAATCAAAAGTACTAATTTTATTCACATTCAAATAATTTTGATTGTGCGTCTAATTTACGTCAAAATAATTCCAAACCCGAAATTATTTTTTTTCAAAATCAATACGAATATGGAAATTACTTTAAAAATAACTTTGACAGTAGAAATAACATTAGTTATAGCACAAACATTTTTCAAAGCACGAATTTTTTTTAGAATAATTCAAATCAAAAATTTGAAATTGGCTAAAATAATAAATTTTATTCCAACTTTAACAATTTTGGTTATGGACCTAATCCTCGTCATGAAAATGATTTTCATTATCAAAGTAATAATTTCCATTTTCAAAACAATTTTCAACATAAATATGATTTTTATGATAATGGAAATGAAAATCAATATAGAAATAATTTTGATAGGTGGGATGATTCATATTATAATAATTTTTTTATAAATAGTCGTTGGGAAGATTTCAACTAGAAGATTTGGAGTATGATGAAAAAAGTTATACGGAACTCTTGGTCAAAACGTGTCATGAATTCATTAAGAAAAGAAAGAAAGCAAGAGAGAAAGCTATATCCAATGAATTAGAAAATAAATTTTCTCAAGATGAACACGGCTACAAAATTAATTTTGAAAATGATTCCTAGTATGAACAATATTTTCAAAATAATTCAAGTCAAGATTCCGAAAATAACCTGAATTATAACTTCTCGTCCAACTTTAATGATTTTGGTAACAAACCCGACTCTCAATATCAAAATAATTTTCAAACGAAATTTCTATTATCAAAATGTTTCTCCCAACTGACATATTTTTCATGAAAATGAAATCAAAAATAATTTTGAAAATAATTTTGACAATGAAAATGGCTTGGATTATAATTCTAAAAGTAGCTCATATCAAAAATATTACAATCAAGAAAATTAAAATGGAAACGAATTTGAAAATAATTTGATCATGAAAATGATTTGGACTATAGTTCTGAAACTAGCTCTTCCCAAGAAAAATATGCGGAAATTGTCAAATTACTTGAAAGTCTCTTGTAACAATACGATGAAAAAAACAAAACAAAACATGCAACGAATCAAATGATAATCCAAATCTTACTCACACTGATAATTTCCAAATAACTACTTTTGAAAATGAAGGTAATAACCTTAATTAAATAATTCAAAATTCACAGACTAATTGGGACTTCAATTCTTTTAAAGAAAGCGATTTAAGTTTGAATCTCGATCTTTCTTCGCCTAACACGAACAAGGTAGAAACAACGATTTTTGAGGTTGAAAATTTAAAAGAATATAAAGTTATTGTTGATTTAGTTAAAGAAGACGAATATATTGAACATGAATTTTTTGGACTGTTCGAGAATGAATTGTTATATAAAGATGAGTTAAATTTAAATTACCACTCTGAATTTGAGAATTCTAATTTTAAAGAAATCACAGTCAAGGAAAAACATGAAACTTTTGTGTGTGAAATTGAAAGTTTAACAAATGAAATTAGAAGTAAAGGTGAACCCAAGATTGATCTAGAACTTAATGAGAATGTTGAAATGCAACAAACGAGACACTTGATATTGAACATAATCTTGAATCACCTCTTGGGAACGAAGAACCTAAGCCATATAAATTGTTAGTGGATAGTCAACATAGTGCTTATACTATTTCAACTATACTTATGCACGACCATCTATTTTTGAAGGATTACATTAATAAATTTGTTGAGTACACGAGTCACATTGTGCATAAAGTTTGGATGGAAAACTTTCTACTTTCAAGATACCTAGATATCAACTTAATTGATTATAAATATAGATATAAAAATGAATTATTGGTAAAACGAAATTGCTTATTAGGAAACATACCAAAGCATAGTGTGAGGGGGAAACATAACATTAAAACTAAGTGCAGAAGAATAAGATGCTGGAAATCTCTACATCATATTCATCGTAAACACATGTATTATTTCATATATAATCCATTTCTGCATATTGTACAAATGCATTTTGTATTACAAATTATTTTGCACTGCATCCATTTGTGGGTATTGTCGTTCAAGTTTAGAAAACGTTCTGAATAGTGAGGACATTGTTAAATCTAAGTGTGGGGGGAAGACTCATGTAGCATTCATTTTTTTCAAATTTGCACGTGTTTTTCCAAAACTTTTGCATTTATTTTAATTTTGTGTTTCTTTTTTCCAATTTGCATTTATTTTGCATGTAGGTTTGCATTTCTTCGAGGCATATGCATTTAGGACATAACATTTAAAAAAAAATTATTTTAAGTTAGTTTATTTTGAATAGACATGACAAAGTTGGTGCACTATTTTAGCCACTCGAAAAAAAAAACTGTGAATCGCTAGCTTCAAACGGAAATAAAATGAGAATTTTAAATTACAAGCGATAATAGTGAAGCTAGTATATAGGTTGATCCATAAATGTTGACTATGAAATTCATTGATATTTGGTGTCTTCGTTTAAAAGTGGGATGTCTAAAGTACATGTATTAACAATTTTCAATTCTTTATAACTAAGAGGTGCTTAAATAATTTTGCATTACTCTCTCTTTCTCTCTTAAGAAAAGACAAAAAAAACTAATAACAATAATTACCAAGGGTATCCAAAATTGCCAGTATATCTAGCGTTGGTGGGCACGTCCGCCAAGCTCTGTCTCACTCTCACATAAGCCCGAAAGGCAGTGCATGGGTGGTATACTTTGGTCTCATTTTATGAGTTGGGCACCTAAGGATTACCGACCTATACTGACATTGCCAGAGATGGTTTGCACAATCCACCAAGATCTATTCAATTCTCACGTAATCCCAAAAGGCGGTGCATGGGTGGTATACCTTAGTCCATGGGTTAGGTGTATGCATAATTTTAAAAAACTAAATAAATAATAATAAAGAGAGGTTAAGTGATTTATTTCAAGGCATTCTCTTTAGTTTTATCGATTTGAACTTGTTATACAAGTGGAAATAGAAATACTACTTTGCAAACTTTGACAATCAAACAAGAAAAACTAATTTCATAGTTGCACTATGTTTTAAACTAAAACAACTAGCAAGCTAGAGTCGAGTGTGATGAGAACTTGATTTTTGTTTGATGTTTATGATTAGGCGATGAACTAAGATTTCTAGATTTTGACCGGTACATGTGTACATTACAATCTTGTAGTTATCCAAATTAAACCGATTCATCGATTTTAATAACCTTTTGCATTCATATAGCTACATTAAGAGCATAGCATGTTGCATTTGGATTTTGTGGGTAGTGTCTGTTGAAAACCCTCACGAGACACAACTCGTCCTACTAGGGACACCTATGAGTTTAAAGGATTGTTACATATGCTAAATACAATTGTGTTTCCTCATGAAAGTGTGGCAAATAAATTTAGTTAGATTTTATTCGAGGACGAATAAAGGTTCTAGTGTGGGGGTAATTGATGAACATCAAATATTGAATATTTTACATAGTTATACATTTTAGTATCCATATGGAAGTATTACTTGGTCCATTTGTTGTGTTTTATTGCAGGTTCTTGATTGTTAGAAAATTAAGAAATTATTGGAGAGATGGTTTAAAAACAATGGTTTTACTTCAAGACTCTGTGATAAGAAAAAAGTGACTATTCTTGCGTAAAAACTACAATAGCTTAATTGGTTTGAGGATCTGCATTTACCAAGAGGTCATTGGTTCGAATCCCATACATCACCCATTTATTAGCCATTCACGTCTCCTAGAGAGACACTTCTAGAACACTCCTAATCAAGAGGCTTTTGGAGTATGATGGAGAAAGAGATTTCTAGGATAATATGGAACACACAGAGTACAGAAGTTTCTAGAGAGTGACCAAGTCAAAAAGTTCTAGAATATTCCAGTTTTTAGATTTGGATATAGATATCTCTATAAATACCTCCACCTAGAAACATTGGAGATCATCTTGGCATTTATAAATCTGTCTTAGAGTTTCTATTAGGATGCCACTAGGGCATCAATTTAGGTTTTTCATACTTTATTTTTAATTTATTTTCATGTAATCAAATCTTTATTTCAGCAATAAAATCTTTTATTTTATTTCTATTCAGTTTTCGGTTATGTTTCGTTCTATTTCATTTCTATTTTTACCGTTTCGATCTTACTTGGGATCTATTGGTTTGCTAATGGGCCAATAGATCTCTCTACTTTCTATAATATCTTATTAAATATCAATCTCCATTGCTCAAATTTTGTTGTTTTCTTCTTTCTTTATATATTTCTCTGCAATTTCATTTTTCTTCAAGTTTTAGTAATTTCTTATGTTTCCTTCATCTGAATCAATTTCAAAAATGTCATCTAACTCTCCTAAACATTAGATAAACTTTAGCAATTAACAAACTCCCTGCGGATTCAACCCGTATTCGCACAATACTATAACTGGCGTCATGCGCTTGTGGTAAAATTAAATCAAGAATTCTGTTTACACCAAAACTCGTCGATCATTGACCCACTTCAGTAAAGATGGAGTAGTATTTGTGGAGATGAGGTAATACAAACTCAATCGAGTTAATTGGCACTGTATAGAATATATACCATTTATACTTAGCATTGATGGACTTAAAGCTGAGGTACTACAAGAGTTCCATCATTCGAGATTAATGATACGTTTCGATGGAAATAAGATATATTGGATAGACATCTTATTGGAAAGGGAATAGTGGAAGACGTCGGGATTTTGAAATATGGAAAACTAAAGAGAAGTATTAAGGAAGAAAGGCATCAAATTGATCAGAAGATATCGAAGTTGAACTGAGAGTAGCTTAAGAGAAAGGTGTTGAAGTCATAGAAGTTCAGCAGGAGTGGAAGCAGAGGCAGTAGCATGGAAGAGACTGAAGAGAGCGTGGGGACCGATGGTGCGGAACGCTTTGTTTGGTAAGGTTTTCTATGTATTGCATTCGCTTTCACTTATGATGTCATATAGGATAGCTTAGTATCTCACATGTTAGGATAGGCATAGATATTGTTTGTTTGCTTATGGTTGGATGGTCGAATGATTGATGTTTGATATGACTGTTTATAATTGTTAGGCATGCATGGTAAGTATGGTCGACTTTTCAATATTTGATTGCGATTCCAAGGGCGAAATTCCTAAAGGGGGATAGCATAACGATCCGTATTTTATGTATCAAATGACCGTAAAATATTATTTTTAAATTCACATAAGGTTGTATGACTATGTAACGTTGGAAAATGTTACCTAGTGACATTTTCCTCTTTAGAATTTTTAAAATGATATTATTGGACAATATTGTCCTTCAAAATCTTGTAGAGCCTATAACTTTTTATATGAGTCAAATTAAGGTCTGAAATCACTTCCATTAGATCGGGATAATGGTTTTTCTTTCTGTAGAGTGGTCACAATAATAATTTGGACTTACCGGTTAGGAGTTACGGCTGTTTGAAGTTTTGAGCAAATTAGCAGGCAATTAGAAAGTGATTAGTGAAACCCATCAACCGAATCCAAAAATTAGGTTTAATACTCTCTTTACCAGCCGTCATTAGCCATTTTCCTTCTTTCCTAATCACCTTCTAACTTCCATTATTCGAAACTAAAGCTAAAAGTCACCTTTTGTTCATTATAATTAGACTAATTAGTGAGATAAAGAGATTTTAGCATTAGAAACTTGTAGATCTGCTATTTGGAAGGTTTGGAATTGGTATAGACGTTATCCCACATCAGTTTTGCATAGAAATCCATGCACTTTGATCCAAGGTGAGTGGTTTTACCTCTCTTACTATACTATGTTTACTTAGGTTGTAAAAGGTTGATTTTTAGTACGTAAATTAAAGTAAAAATGCTTGAAAACTTATATTTGATATAAAAAAACACCCTAGGATATGGTTTAAAAAGATAGATTTGTATTTCAACATGATTTATGTCATTTACCAATCAAAATTGTTGTTTTATAGAAAACCAGATCTACGATTATTTAAGCTAGTAAATCATGTTTCGATGAATTGTATGTACTGTTTGTATGTTGTATGATGATGTTTGGTGGTTGTATGGATTGCTTTGATGTGTTTACCAGCTGTTTTGCATAGTTAGAAAAGTGATACATCGTTTGGAGTAAATGACATCGAAATAAAATGAAACTTGGATATGTTGTTAAGGGTAGTGTGAGGGGTCTACAGTTTAGGTTGCATGAAGATTGGATTTTGTTTGGGTGCTCAAATTTAGGTCGGTGGAATTTGCAAATCTGATCGGTAGAAGTGATTTTCCAGGACTTAGGCAATGAAACTTAGAGAAAGGAAAGAAAATGGAAGCGGAGATCTAAACCCAAATTTGGGAAAGAATTATAGATCCGTACTAATCTGATTATGTCAATACCGACCACTTTTGAGGCTAAAGGAGGGTGTTGAATACTTGGGGAGTGTGGTATAGGGGAAAGGATCTCAAAGCAAGCAAGAATGGAAAAAATCAAGGAGTGAATGATTTAGCCAAATTTTTGGCTAAGTAATTCAGATTAGTACTGATCTGTTTAGGTTGGCATGACCTTGTTTTGGTAGTAGGCTGGTGCTAGGGACCCCAGGAGCATAAGGCCTAGGAAGGAGGAGTTCCGGACATTAAAAAGGGAACTTATCGGGGAAAGAAGTACTTAGCCAAAATTTGGCTAAGTATTACTTAAGAAATTCAAATCGGTACCGACCTCTTTTGATCGATATCGACATAAATTTATATGGCCTATAAGGTCTAAAATTCCTGGAGAGAAAGAGAAGGTTCTAGAGGTCATGCTGGAGGTATTTGTTTGATTGTTCGACATTGGTTTTCGATTTTTACAAAGCGATGGAGATCAAAGATAAAAAAATGAAGCAAAGGTGTGATGCTTTGACGTGATAACCCCATAACGATGACGAGATGAATCTACAACATGAGATAGGCTGGTAGACATGTTCCAATCTTCGACTACGCAAGGCGTTTGATCGAGCGCTTTAGGCAAGATGTGGAGGATGTGAGTAGAGTAGTCTGGGGAAGCACATCCGGCAAGGTAAAGTGGTGTAAAGGAGCATGAGATGTTCTGGATCGAGTCGAAGGTCGAACGGTTTATTGGTAACTCTCTAGTGGTGATGGGAATTGACTGCATGATGGGCAAACTAGGTCTCTAGTGGAGTCATCTCATAATGAATGGGTTACACCACCTAAATCTATACTTAAGCGATGGTCTAGAACAATATGTACTCATCTACCACTTAGTGTAGAACTAGAAGAGAGACTGATAGCTACCTGCCTACTCCAGGAGCCCAGGGCTACTCCGCTCGGATCCTCTCCTACAACCTTTAGTTACCGACCTAGTATCGTGACTATATCCACCACATGTCATAAATACGCTGCAAGACTACGCTATGCATAGATCACGACCCAAATCACTGCTCCTATTGTAATAACCATATTGTTAATTACCTAATTAATTAAGTTTAATTATGGATAATTAATTTTTATTTGTGATTAGTGAAATTTGATTGTAAAATTAAATCTAGTTTTGAGAATAGTTGATTTAATTAAATTAAGAAATGAGTTTCATTTCTTAAAGAGAATTTCAATTTAAATTTGAAATATGATTAAACCAATTATTTAAATTTGGCATTTGAATAAATTTTTGATATTGGGATTATTGTTAAAATGAGATTTTTGGAAATTTATAATTCAACTTTATCAAAATGATAATAATTTGTATTTTTAAAAGTCATATTGAATTTATACCAAGCACTTCAATATTGATTAAAATGATAATTTCTAACATATTAGTACTTATCAAATTTTATGAGATCGAATTTATAAATTATAAAAAATTGTTTAGTATAAATGAGTAAGTTATATGTGAATAAAACAAAATAAAAAATTAGTAACACTTCTCCTAAAAAGAAAATTTGTAACACTTTGCTAACTAGATCCATATCTTACCCTCTTGGCCCATTTAGAATAGTTAGAAAAGAGAAATAAAACGTATATATACTTCCTCTCTCAATTCTTTTAGTTCCAAAAAACAGAAAACATAAAAACTCTTGCTCTCATAAACCCTAGCTCAAACAATCCCCAAATCAAGATCAAAACAAAGAGCTTTTGTTCAATAAACATAGAAATCAATCTTAGGTAACTTTCACTATCTTCTAATGGGTTTAATTCATTGATTAATTTTAGTTTTGTCTAGGGTTATGATCTTTTCTATTTAAATTTCTGAAATTGCTCTAGGTTGTAGTTGAAAGTAATTGGCCTAGGTGAATTCAAGTTTTAGATATTAATTTAAGTTTTAAACGTGAGTTATTTTAATTCACACAATCAATCTCCAAAGATTAGATGTATGTTGCCGTTGTGTCGTTGAATGAGTTGATGTTGTATTATCTTCAATTTGATTGAGATATTGATTTATTTTGTTGCTTTGATCTTTGGTAGCTAGAATCTTAACTCAGTGATCCCTTATTGCACTTATTACATGACGGTTGTACGATTGCATGATCCAAATTCATCATCCTTGAGACCATAGTAGGCTGCAGTTCGAAAATCATCGAAAATGGGTCGCTGAAGGGAAACTTGGAGTTGGAAATGCTCCATGTTTCGCCCATACTGGTGGACTGATAGGACGTTTTCCTGGAGTTATTGCAACTCCAGGTTGATGCCCCATCACCTGTTTTATTCTCGTTAACTTGTGACTTGTTCTATTATCTACTTCATAATGATTTTGGTGCATGGTTCTGAGTTTTAAACTATTGAATTTGAAAATATGTTTTGGAACGTGTACACCAAAAAGTCCACAGCACAACACTAAATTCATTCGCATGTTTTCAACAAGGATTTTTAAAGAGATTAATTTTCAGATCGAACCATTCTACTAAATCTTTTTAAGTAATAAATAATTTTGTTTATAAAGAATATATATATATTAATTTATTTAAACAATTATTTATTATTTATATAATAAGAATGATTTTTGAATTGTAAACAACGTTATTTCTAATTAAAGGTTTTCTAGTTATATCTGTAATAAGTGAGATTTACTAGCTTCTTGTAAATACGTGAATTTCACCGGACGGTATGGGACGTTTTGGTTAAGTTCTTGTGATTACTAATAGCGATATTATCTGACACTTTAGAGTATATTCCTATTGGTGTTCGGTGGGACTGATAGATCCTTAAGGAATATTCACGTGGATTCCTTAAAATCTTTTGTATTGTGCTATGTATTCTACGATCGTCTTTATCGGTACGAACAACCCTTGTGATTGGCTAAGGTTTTTTTCATGGTATGTGGATGATTCTTTGTATCAGATCTGTATGAGCGATACCAGATTTGTTGTTTTCCACTATGCGGACGATCGTTATAATCGGTACGAACGATCTAGGTAATCGGTATGGATTGTTTTGGGGTTTTATGACTTTCAAATGTTCATGATTTAGATGTTCTTGTGCTTTGTAATAAGTTTCGAGTTAAATCATTTTTGAAACTAGTTCGCATTTATAATGCCATATACCTTATGTTATATCTTGTTCTTACCCTTTTGGATATTTAGGGTTAGTCTGACCCGTTTATTTTATATACTCGGGTCAGGCTGAGACTTTTCAGGTATCAGGACTTACAGGCTTTTGGGTTGGTGTGCTAACAGATGATAGACATTTTGACCTTTCAGTTTATCTTCTGTAGGATATTTATGTATTGTATTGTGGGATGTATTATTTGAGATAGTGACATTTTGGATGTGTATTATGTGAGTCTAATATTACATTTGTAGACTCATAGTATTTATTGTATTTGATATATTTATCCACTATGATCTTTGACTGTTATTTATATGATATATTGTTCTGATTTTTAAGAAACCAATGTGTTTATTTCCTTAAACTGAGACTATACATATCAAAATTTTCATTCCAGATATTTATCAAAATGAGTAAGTATAACGTGTCAGTGTTAGATTAAAGATACATTTACACTTGGTTGCCCTTAACAAGCCGTATTCTCCGTATTATTAGACGACTTTATTCATAATGTTCTTTAATAATATGGGTATTGTGGTGGGGTCATTATAGTTTGGTATCAGAGCTGAGTCGGAACAGTATAAAAAATAATATCACAGATCTGAGACCTAGATGACTTAGAGTCATGTCCCTTAGGGTGTATGGTAGATTAGTTAGATTAATTATCTAATTAAGGATAGAAATATAAAATGACGATGGGATAATCATTTAGGACATATTTTTTATTTTAACTAGTTATATTAAAAATAATATCAGAGTTTGGATTGTGTAGAATACGATTATGGCTGGAGGCAGACCTTGAGTTACACTAGGATACACCAGTAATCCTAGAACAGAAGGGATGTTTTTGACTCCCAAGCTGATTGTAGAGATTGTCCGTGCTGCCCAGACAGTTACTTCTGATGGCCATTTGGTTCATGCTGATTTTGCTCGCTCTTGTAGTGACTTCAGACGCTTAGGAGGTAGACCCTTTAAGGGAACAGAGAAGCTCATAGAGATATAGGCCCGGATAAAAATGTGCAAGAGGATCTTTTCTCACATGAGTCTTAATGATGCCTAAAGGATTCAAGTGGCATCCGATCAGTTACAAGAAAGGGCAGTGGAATGGTATGACTTGTTAGTAGCGGAGGTTGAGGAGGATCAGCTTACTCGGGTACGGTTTAGAGAGAGATCTGAGCAAAAGTTTCTGCCAGTGGCAGAATAGGAAGTAATGACTAGGAAATTCATCGATCTTAGGCAGATTCAAACTTCTATTATGGAGTACATAGCCGAATTTGAGGCATTATCAAAATATGATTTGGATTTCATTAGTACCTCAAGGAAGAAAAATCAAAAGTTTATTTATGGATTACGCAAGTCTTCGAAGAAGGCTCTGTTACTTCAGACGGATATATTTTTGGAGTCTTTGGTCGATTCAGCACTTCGTCTCAAGGAGGTGGATAAGGATAGTGAGGAGGAAGAAACTCCTAAGAAACAAAAGCGAGAGTTCAACCAGAAAAGGAAACAACCAACTAAGCAAGGAAATTCTGATGCTAAGGGTAAAAAGAAGAAGCGGGATGAGTCCAGTTCTACAACCCCACATAGGAGTTAGGTAGCATGTTTGAATTGCGGAACCAAGAACCACTATATGTGTAGGAAGCCTAAAGTTTCTTCTTCAGCGGGTGTTTGTTTTTATTGCAAAAAAAGGAGCACCTAATAGTGGCTTGCCCTTATAAGGAAAAGAAGGAAGCAAAGGGGAAGGCTGTTGGAACTTTCGATGGATCGTCTTAGCTAGGTATAGTTCTTTTTATTTTTAGGAAGTGCTCTTTCTTTTACTAGGTTGCATTAGAGTTAGTTTTAGAAAAAAGTTATTTGCTTTTAGTTGATGGATTGTTAGAATTGATTACTTGGTTATATTTATTTAACTTGGATACTATAAAAAAAGTTATAACTAAGAGAAAATTTGCAATTTTATTGTGTTGACTTGTCCGGTAAATGTTTAAAGGTTTTGATCGATATATGCGACGTCAAATTATCGATAGGAATTCCTAAACATCGATCGAGACATTTTGATATGAGAATCTAAAATAATTGTTTTGAGAAAAATATTTGAGTTAAAAAAATTGAAATTGTATTTCCACCATAAAATAATAGTGTGAAGCGGAGGGACTTGGTAAGGCATTGTTAATAGCGAATGCAATCAACTTTGTACGTAACAAAGTGGATCACAATAATTTCGTGGCTTAATATTATTTTATATAATGAGATAATTTTAATTCATAATTTATGGAAAACTTTTAAGAGTCCCTTGTGAAATAAAAAGGATAGAGTATCTTAATAATCTTTAAGTGTTTAATAAACTTGAAGATAAAAATATTTTGGATAAAGAAAATATAAAAATTCAATTTATAGATTTCTTTCGTTAACGAAATTACGGGGACACAATTTTCTAAAGGAGGAATGTCTGTAACAACTCTATTGTTAATTACCTAATTAATTAAGTTTAATTATGGATTTTTTTTTGTGATTTGTGAAATTAAATATAGTTTTAAAAATAGTTGATTTAATTTAATTAAGAATGAGTTTCATTTCTTAAAGAGAATTTCAATTTAAGTTTGAAATATGATTAAACCAATTATTTAAATTCGGCATTTGAATAAATTGTTGATATTGGGATTATTATTAAAATGAGAATTTTGGAAATTTATAATTCAACTTTATCAAAATGATAATAATTTGTATTTGTAAAAGTTGTATTGAATTTATACCAAGCACTTCAATATTGATTAAAATGATAGTTTCTAAGATATTAGTACTTGTCAAATTTTGTGAGATCGAATTTACAAATTATAAAACATTGTTTAGTATATATGAGTATGTTATAAGTGTTAAAACAAAATAAAAATTAGCAACACTTCTCTCAAAAAGAAAATTAGTAACACTTTGTTAATTGGATCCATATCTTACCCTCTTGGCCCATTAGAATAGTTAGAAAAGAGAAATAAAAAGTATGTATACTTCTTTTCTCAATTCATTTAGTTCCTAAAAATGGAAAACGCAAAACCTTTTGCTCTCATAAACCCTAGCTCAAACAATCCCCAAATCAAGACCAAAACAAAGGGCTTGTATTCAATAAGTATAGAAATCAATCTTAGGTAACTTTCTCTATCGTCTAATGGGTTTAATTCATTAATTAATTTTAGTTTGGTCTAGGGGTTGTGATCTTTTCTATTTCAATTTCTGAAATTGCTTTAGGTTGTAGCTGAAAGTAATTGGCCTAGGTGAATTTAAGTTTTAGACATCAGTTCAAGTTTTAAAGGTGAGTTATTTTAACTCACACAATCTATCTCTAAAGATTAGATGTATGTTGCTGCTGTGTTGTGAATGAATTGATGTTGTGTTGTCTTCAATTTAATTGATATATTTTGTTGCTTTGATCTTTGGTAGCTAAAATCCTAACTTATCCATGACGATTGTATGCTTGCATGATCCAAATTCGTCACCCTAGAGAACATAGCAGGCTGCAGTTCAAATCATCGGAAACAGGTCACCAAAAGACAACCTGGAGCTTCAGGTTTCGCCCATACCGGTGGACCGATGGGACATTTTCCTGGAGCTACTGCAGCTCCATATTGATGCCCAATCGCCCGTTTTATTCTTGTTAACTTGTGTCTTGTTCTATTACCTACTTCACAATGATTTTGGTGCATGGTTTTGGGTTTTAAACTATTGAATTTAAGATTTTGCTTTGGAATGTGTATAACAAAGAGTCCACAACACAAAATTAAATTCCATCGTATGTTTTCAACAAGGATTTTTAAAGAGATTAATTTTCAAATTGAACCATTCTACTAAAACTTTTTAAGTAATAAACTATTTTATTTAAACAATTGAATATATATATATATAGATAAATTAATTTATTTAAATAATTATTTATTATTTATATATTAAGAATGATTTTTGAAATGTAAACAAGGTTATTTCTAACTAAAGGTTTAAATACATATATGGTTTTGGATAAGAGAAATAATGGATTTATAAAATACAAGGACATATATAAGTTTGGGAACATGGTTTATTAACTAAATATCCTATGTGAAATTTTGAGACAACTATATATATACAAAGGCATTTTTAGAAATTATACGGATTTATTGGATATTTTATCTATTAGTAGATGTTTATATAAAGTTAAATAATAAATGAGTTTATAAATTTGTATGGATAAGTTTAAAAGTAAGTATTAATCGAAATAAAGTATTTAGCAAACCATTTCTTATATGATAGAAATTATTTTTCCACCAATAAGCTAATATTGGTTTTTATGCCTTTTTGGCATTTCCGTGCGACTTCTTTAAAATAAAGATGTTTTGAGAACCTTAATTCTATAATTTGAGAAATACTAATGGTCGACTAAGTGTTATCGATTGGTTTAAATGCTTTTGAATAACGCTTCGTCGAATATGGTATAACCCATTGAATAAAATGTTTGAGTGGAACTTACTAGCCCACTAGCGAATACTCAAATTTCATCGGGTAGTATGGGATGCCTTGGTTAAGTTCTTGTGATTGCTATTAGGAAGTATTAACACTTTAGAATTGTATTCTCTTTTGGTGTTTGGTGGGACCGATAGATCCTTAAGGGAATATAGTTCAAGTTTTCTAGTTATATCCGTAATAAGTGAGATTTACTAGCTTCTAGTAAATACTTGAATTTCATCGGACGGTATGGACGTTTTGGTTAACTTCTTGTGATTACTAACATCGATAGTATCTGACACTTTAGAGTGTATTCCTTTTTGTGTTCGGTGGGACCGATATATCCTCAAGGAATATTCACGTGGATTCCTTAAAATCTTTTGTGTCATGCTATGTATTCTACGATCGTCTTGATCGGTACGAACAACCCTTGTGATTGGCTAAGGATTGTTTCACGGTATGTGGATGATCCTTTGTATCAGATCTGTATGAGTGATACCAGATTTGTTGTTTTCCACTATGTGGATGATCGTTATGATCGGTACGAACGATCTAGGTAATCGGTATGGATTGTTTTGGGGTTTTATGACTTTCAAATGTTCATGATTTAAATGTTCTTGCGCTTTGTAATAAGTTTCGAGTTAAATCATTTCTGAAACTAGTTCGCATTTATAATGCCATATACCATATGTTATATCTTATTCTTAACCTTTTAGTTATTTAGAGATATTTTGACCTGTTTATTTTATATACTCGGGTCAGGCCGAGACTTTTCAAGTATCAGGACTTGTAGGCTTATGGGTTGGTGTGCTAGCAGATGATAGACATTTTGACCTTTCAGTTTATCTCTTGTAGGATATTTGTGTACTATATTATGGGATGTATTATTTGAGATAGTGACTTATTCTGGATGTATATTATGTGAGTCTAGTATTACATTTGTAGACTCACAATATTATTGTATTTGACGTGTATTATCCGCTATGATCAGTGATTGTTGTTTATATGATATATTGTTCTGATTTTTTAGAAACCAGTATGTTTATTTCTTTAAACTGAGACTGTACACATCAAAATTTCATTTCAGATATTTATCGAAATTAGTATGTATGACGTGTCAGTGTTAGGTTAAAAATATATTCATACTTGATCGCCCTTAATAAGCTGTATTCTCCGTATTATTAGACGACATTATTCATAATGTTCTTTAATAATATGGGTATCACGGTGGGGTCGTTACACCTATGGCAATAGACTGCTGGCCTTCATTACTTAACAGGCTAGTGCTACACCAGTCTAAGGGCTACACCACCCTTCACTCAAATCCCACGATGCGCATCTAATGTAATAAAAGTGTCACAGATCTGGGGCGTGCCCCCACGATTAAGCTGTCAAGGTGGATACTGGCCATTTGGTTCCCCCTATGTTCTAATCATATCATGTAGCGCTTCATGATAGATTAGATAATATCTATAAATATATCCATACATATGGGTACATCCCCATAACTCAACATTTATAACCGTGGTCTACCCGAGCATACAAACTTGCTCTAGCTCGAGCGTCACCTCATTTAAGAATAATCCATATTACCTTCTATTAAGTGTCATCTACTTACACTAAATAATCGAAGAAGTATCATATCGACGTCCCATACCATCATGTCATACTAGTCTGTTTATTCAATGCCCATAAATTACACTCAATCCACTCAATATCTCTATGCAACAAGTCCGATAAATAACCGAATATTTGTTACCAAAAGTGTCATACCAAATGGTAACACTAATCGTTTATTTAAATTTCTCGCACACAAAAATGAAAACCACATATACAATAATCAATAGAATTATATGTATAATGTATGTATATATGTATGTATGTATATATATAATTTATAGAGTTATTATAGTTATAAGAAATATAAATATATTTTTGGAAACTATTGTAGTTTATAAAACGAAAGATTTATATATACATATACACACTAAGTTACAATAACACATATATATGTTTAAACAAATTACTAAACATCATAAATTACTTTAAAATAATTCTTAATATAATATAACGTGAATATCAATAATCATTTATTAAACACAAATGAATAATATAAAAATATAAAATACTATTTTAGAGAAAATATACAGGTTCAGTCGACTGAAACATCACCTCGGTCGACTAATGCAAGTCGACTAAAACCATAAAGGAGTCAACTGAAATGGAGTGTTGCTTTCGGGATGGACATTTGTACTAATTTAGTCGACTAAAACCCATGCTTAGTCGATGAATTAGGGCTCAGTCGGCCGATCCCCTATCTTAATCGATTGAAGCACTAAAAGTCAAAAATGACATTCATGTCTTCTGCAATTCGATTCTTCTAGGAATTGCACTCTTGTTTGCTTTATTCTCTCCTGTTCTCTCATAATTCTCTATATTACAATCATATTTTAACAATTATGATGTTAACAAGAAATCTTGTCGACCCCCCAAAGTAGGAATAGAAGTGTGAACGATCTCTTCAAAACCACCTTTTGAATCAATGAAGGTAATTTAAAACTCCTTTGAAACCACCTTTCGAAATGGTCGAGGCGATTGGAACTTCTTCGAAACTACCCTTCGAATTAGTTGAAATGGCTTAAGACCCCTTCGAAACCTCCTTTCGAAGTGGTTGAGGTGACTAAAGTTTGGGACCTAATGGATCTAAGGGTTTTAATTGAATTGGTAGGCTTCTACTTCTTCGAAAGGTAGCCTTTCGATTGACATTGATACATGAAATCCATAACCAGAACCATATAGAAGCAATAGATCAGAATCAACGTATTCAAAAATGCCATGCACTTGATTTATTAATAATTTTCTTGAATAAAAGAAGCTTAAGTATTACAAAGTAATAAAATACCAATTTGATTTAAGAATTAGGGTTTACAAATTCAAGAATAGAACATGTCTCCAATTAATGAATTCGGATCCCCCCAAAAATGATACCCTTAGGGTTTTATTTATAGAAGCAGATTGGACCCACTCACATCGGTCCTTTCGACTTATTCTAAAGGGTGCCTTGAAGACCTTTCATCGTTGTTGAATTCAGAACGCCCTTCTAATTTCGCTTTTGAAAGGAACTTGGGCTTTCGACTCCATCGAAAGGTACAACAGCGGCCTTCACCTTGATGTTGATGCACTGTGTATGTTGGAGAGGGTGTTTTCTTTCGACTCCATCGGAAGGGATTCTCTTGACTTTTCAAGTCAACTGCTTCAATACCGCCATTATTTCAGCAAGAAGTTTCCCACCTTTTGATATTCTTGAATAAATCTTGACTGTTTATTTGAATATGATCGAATGGCTTTCCTTGCATTTGCCTTCCTTATAAATTACGCTTCCTTCTTCCCTCTTTTCATTTATCCGCGATTAAAAACCTTGGAGCAAGAATCAAATATTTCATTTTCTTACTAAATTCATAATTTTGGGTGTCGCAATCTTGAGTTCAAGGTGAGTATTCATCGTTCTATATTAAAAATCAATTTTCCTTGTTTAATTTTGATTTCAAATTTCTTACAGTTCAAGTTCATGTTATCATTTTAAATTTCAAATTCGATTCAGGCTTATTGTCCATGAAAGATTATTCTAAACTCAGAATTTATTTTTTATTTTTATTTTTTATCGATTTTGACTAATCTATAGCATCAATTATGGTTCGAGCTTGAATTTACCAAATTTGGGGTTTTCACTACTGTTAGATGCAAAGTCAAGCTCAAATCAATATAATTGTCAACATCTAAGAAGCGTTGGGTTGAAAGGGAATCAAGAAGAAATTCCTTTCTAGTGACTTCAAAGAGAAGGTTGAGTTGTGTAAATCAATAAAACCAATATTGCAACTTAATTTTCGAAACCTTTCGGAGGGGTTGAAAGGAAATCAAGTATCCACTTTAAATGAATCCTCTCGAAGGGGTTGATGTTGCTGTCATGAGATGGACCTCTTCAAAAGCAAAAGTATGTTCCAATGCATCTGACACCTTTCGAAGAAGTCCACTTGAAGGGTTCTATTCAATGACTACACGGTATATCTCTTCGAAGGCCCAATTCTCTTCGAAAGGATTTAGAACTTATTGCATGTAAAAGTGGATTTGATATGCTATGGAACTTCACTTTGGATAATCAATGACCAATTTTAATTTACTTTGGAAGGTGTTAAAAGTTAGAAATTCACGTCTCCTACTGTCAATTGGATTGAGAATAATACATTTTTATTATAGTTGAAAACCTTATCTAGCCTTCCGACTTGATCGAAACCACCAAAATTGGGACAAGCCTAGCCGTTTGCATGTTTCCAAAATTCCATCTTGCCCTTTCGACTTGTTATAGTCAATAGGAATATAACTATCATTTTTACGACACAAACATTTTCAAAACATCTTAAAGCACTTTCGTTTGTATTGAAATTACTTTGCTTCGAGTCTTTCGACTTAACGGGAGTATGGTGTTTCGGTAATGTTCATATTTTTAAGTAGAATAAAATTTGTTGGTTTTGACGTTGTCGGAAGGTATATTTGACTTGATTGGGGAATGTTGTTAATGGTTTCGACAATGTATATATTCAAATTAGTATTGTGGGGATAGTTGCACCTATTAATAGCAAAAAAATTCTGGGCTTTCGACATTGTTGAAGGGTGTGTTCACGTGTCTGTATTCCATATTCCCTTTTGTCACTGTCGAAAGCTCGATGAATCTCATGATTCTTGTTAAATTTAACACCCTTTCGAAGGTATGGAACTATATGCATTGCTGGATATTTGAATCATTGCAATAGGTTTTCGACACCTTCGTAAGGCATTGATAGTGAAATGAATTATAACTTTAATAAAACTATTTCACTTGGTAGGATCATGGGTTTAAAAGAAGATTCCAAGAAATCAGAAAAGGATATTGCTTTAGAACCAGAATCTTCCCCAAAAAAGATTGAAGTGATTTCAAGACATTGCCTTATATTTTCTCAAGACAAATTTGATGCAATCCTTAATGACTTCGGAATTATAGGAGTAGAATCTACTCCTCCTATCGACAATGACACTATACAAAATCCTCCCGAGAGATATTTCGCTTATACCGCCATCCACATTTGGCATGGAGGTTTCATTCCATTTCCTAAGTTTTTGTCAAGATTCCTGAGTCACCTTGGCATAGCACCTATTCAATTATTGCCAAATGTATATTCATATCTCATCTCCTTAGAGCTCATGGCCTTAGAATCGGGCATTCCTACGCTGAGCTTTGAAGTTCTCAATTATTTGGTGTGTCTAGTCAAGCTTAGCAATATGAAAAACTAAATTTTCAGGGCTAACCCTCGTAAGAAGCTAATTTCAGATGGAGTAAACAAGTTCAAAGATTGAAAGATGTAATTCTTTTATGTCAAATGTTTTCCAAATATTAGTGGAGATTTCTCTTCTTCTCGTAAGTAGATCATTACCATTGTTTTTTTTTCTTTTGCTGGATTACGTTTTCATATTAGGCCCAGCCACTAAGGATCTTGATGATGAAGGTAAGAGAATTGTGAAGCTGTTAACCGCTGCCTTAAACAATATTGTGAATAGCCTCACATTACTGACCCCTAGCAACCTTCGAAAATATTCTCTCCTTCCAGAAGGCCAAAGGATTCTCGGATAACCTCCTCTCGCCAACATACTGCCAAGAGCAAAAGCTTGTTATCCATTGGTAATCCCACAAATTTCTCATCTTTATCTCTGATTTGTCCCGATCGACCTGGTAAACTTAAGCATACCATTTGTAACTTACAGTTGTGTTACTCTTTAGACTGCTTTGCTAATCTATGCTTTTTAATTTTAACAACTGCTTCTTCATCTGAACTATCCACAAGGGATCCACTTTCTCTACCTTTTGAATCTAGTGCTTTAGGTTTGACCCAGACCATTGCCAGGTCGAGAATGCTTGTGTTAACCCAAAAAATGGATCAACATCCTGGTTTGAGTATAAAAGCACCAGCCCTGTTCTGACAGAGCAATATCACAGATCATAGATATAGAAAAAGAACAGTAAAAGAAAGAAGACAAGGAATTTTTATAGTGGTTCGGCTATTAATGAAGCCTACGTCCACTTTATAGTTTTATTATGACTGATTGTTGTTACAAATAATGTTTGATTACAAGGCTTTAGAATATCCTTAGCTAGATTCAATCTCCAGAGTTGGAATCCATTGGAGAATCATAGTGAATCCCTTTGGAGGTTATTGTGAGGGAGGCAGAGAGTGAAGAATGTTTCCAACAGAGCTTCAACAACCATTTCGGAGAAGAAGATCCTATTTATGTTGCAGGTAGGACTGTATTTATGGGGATTAGAGAGCTTTTGGGCCATGCCACTTCATCAACTGCTCGCAGGTAGGTATAGAACAATCTAGAGGGGTTTAGCTCGTGAACCGAGCCAAAACCATGGGTCACTAGCGACCCATGGTCTATGGATCAATAGCGATTGATAGACTTGGCTCGTACGTGAGTTAATGGCTTGGCTCCTTTGCCATTAGATCACTTAGTTAGCTCACTAAAGATTTATGGAGAAGCATGGGTCATTGGCGATCCATGGTGTATGGATCGCTAGCGATCCATACACTTAGTATTTTTTTATCATCCTTCTTCCTTCCTTCTCTACTTCTTTGCATCATAGCGACCCTCCATTTTGCATGGATCGCTAGCGATCCGTAGGCTATGGGTCGTTGGCGGTCCAAGCACTTAGGATATTTTTTAGAGTTTGGGATGTTTCCATGGTCTTGTGTCGTCGTTGCTTGCGTAGTTCCGTTGCACGTTGTTCCATTTGGATGACAATTTACTAGCTTTTTGCACTCAGCTGCTGATTGGGTTGAAAGAATGTTGGTCTCTTGGTTTAGTCGGTCTCAGTCATTGCCTTAGTAATATAGCTTGGCTCTCTTTAACTCCTTGCCTCTGCCTTTCTGGTTAAGTTCTAAGCCTTTCTGATGTCACGAGATTGTTTTGCTTTCTAGTGGGTCCTGCTGGGTTAAAACCCGGATAACATTTGCCCCCAGAGTACGTCTTCGTTGTAAACAAGGCGTGCTTTGGAAGTTATCGCTCCCAATGTCTATTCATCGATTTCCAAGTGATTGCATTAGAGTTTTACGAATACGTGGCGGGTCATGCCGTTGGTTATCCAGCATTGGTCTTGACTGCTATTGCTTGCCGTCACGGATCAAATTTCTTCACATAGTTTCCCGGCATGCTTTGAAACGATAGATAAATATCAGAGGATGAGCTCGAGAAAAATTCACCTTCAATCTCATGGGTCGCTAGCGATCCACGTGGGATGGGTCGTTGGCGACCTGACTAATTGGATAAATTTTACTTTGGAAAAATGGGTCGCTAGCAATCCATGATGGATTGCACGTGACCCAATGACTTAGCAATTTTTTCTACCTTGCTCTTTTATTTGCTTATATACGTGTATTCGAGCCGACCTAGTTGTTTATTCGAGCTGAGCCAGTGCATTTTCTTCATGCAACCCAAGTTCCTTATCTTCGTGCGATCCAACCCTAGACGATTCAATCCTTCCCAACGCCTCGATCCATCTGTTTCCACTGATCTATCCTCGTCACTTGCCGTGATTTCTTCCAGTTGATTTTTAGATCGTTCCTCATCGAAACCCTAGTTTTTTACCGCCTTGAATCGTTACCGATCCATCTCCTTGCCCGCTAGCGGTCCACCTACATCTCATTGATTCTGCGTCTTTGGTCATTCTTGTGTTCTAGAATTCAATCAAAGGTGGGTTTCCTAATTGGTTTGCTAATTACTGTGTTTGTGTAACGATTCGATGGCAAGTTTGCATTTGCAATGTTGGTCGTGAGAAGTTCGAGTTGATTGCGGTTTAATGGAGGAAGATAATAAATTGAATCTTGAGTTTTCTCCAGGAACGACGTTCGGGCTTTGGCCCAGACACATTTTTCTATCTTCATCCATTAGACCAAAACTGACTTGTGCCCAGTTTCGTAGTTGTTACTGCATGTCATACCACTAACCGATTCTGATTCTTCCAGAGAAATCAGACTTACCTTGCTTGCTTGTTGCACGCTCGGTGTCTCTGTAGTGAGAAGAGTTTTCCGCTTCGCTTTGGACAATGGATCTGTTATCGATCATCGATCGATAATGGGTAAGTGTAGGAGAGTAAAAACAAAAAATAAAGTGATGCGGGAAGTCCTTTACTGCTTCCATTGTAAGCGAACTATCTACATGGGATAGAGCATTTGCACTGTTTCGGGCACCGAGTTTATCCCATATAGACAGCAAATTGCACTTGCCCCAATTCACATTTGAAATCTGATGTGCCAGTCATGAATTTATGTCTCTTCGGAATTCAAGTGTGGTAGGGGAAACTTTTAGTTTAGGATGGATTTACCTGACTGTTTCGGACGCGAGTTCTGTTATTTAGAATGAAGCAGCCATCCATGCATCGTAAGTCAAGCGGGGGAAGCCTGACACTCTCAAAAGCCGAGTCATCATCCGTCGCTCTTTCTTTTACCACTTTAGAAGTTCAGTATGGCCTGTTGGTCTCGGTTGGGTCAATCGTGGATCAAACGCCTCCCAACTTTAGAGTTCTACTTAATCCGCCTAAGAGAGCTTCTTCGGTGGTTTCTGCTAAGGTTCTTCATAACACATGTGAAAAACACAGAATTCCAAAAGAGGAAGTGCGTCTACCAGAAAAGGATGAATTCGCTCATATGCCTCCCCCAGGATACACTGCTTGCCACCGGTATATGTGTTTGTATGGAATCGTACCTCCCTTTAACGACTTTCTGCGCGAGCTCTTTCAAACTTGGGTATTGCCCCATTTCATCTCCATTCCAATGGCTACGCCATCTTGACTTGCCTACATGTTCTTTTCATGCGAACGTTCAACCGCGCTCCAAGCTTTAATGAGTTGCGGTACTTTCTATCATTCAAGAGGAGAGATGATTGCCCTTCCTTGATCATAATTGATGCCCAAAGAAACCGGAAGATTATCCTATGCTTGCAGAGCAACTTGTCGCAATTCAAGACGCAATATTTATTTGTTAGATGCTCCGAGGGGTTCAATTGTCGGTGGATGACAGGAGGTAAGTTTCTTTTTTCCGTTTATCGAGCTCCGATGCATTGCAATGAAGTTTCTAACCATCCGTATGTCTCTTGCAGTTATTCCAAGGCCAAATAGAGATGTGGCTCTCGATGAAGTTTGTCAGACTCTAAAGGCTATTGAGCCGAGGAGAGATGCGTTAAAGTGTTACTGACCGATGAGAACTTGCGTTGACATGGATTACTGGCTCCGGGTAGATCTATTGTTCAAGTTGAAATTCCCTCTCCTATCAGGTCCAGAGTTCGTAAAAGATCTACTTCTTCCTCCCACGATTCCGAGGAAGGTGCCTCTCAAGAGAGAGAGAGCCCGTCAGGAGGATCAATCGAGGAGGGCCGCGAAGGAGGAGACGCTACTGCGACTGGATTCAGTGGCCTGGTTAGAATGCCCCTAATCCTAGAGGAAGGGGAAGAAGAGTTCAAGCAAAAGGAAGGCAAAGCCGCATTGGAATCAGAAAAGGAAGAGGGGGATTTTGAGAGCAGTAGCGATGAGTCTACTTCAAGTGATGATCTCTACGAAGAACCAGATGATGAGGCCTCAAAATCATGTAACGAGACTTCGGGTATGAGCCTCATTCTTCCGAGCTCGCCTCTCCCAGATATAAGCGATAAAGACAAAGCTCGAGAGACCGAGGACATCGAGATTCTCCAAGTAAAGACGTCGGAGCAGAGTTTGGGGATTTGGGCGACGTTTACGTTGAATTTGACACGCTTATGAGAGAAGACTTTAAATTCGATGAGGTGCCCCCTCGCTTGAGCGCAACTGCACCAGAAGTTAGCCCGGCTCCTTCTACGATATCCGAAGTTCGTCCGATTCCACCTACGACGGCCGTTCGATCTGGTTTGCGATGATGTTTTAGACCTACCTTAGAAACACACTACACGTCTCGCTAGGATTATACTTACTTTCTTATACTCTCTCCATGTTTTTTTATTTCTAAATTTTTTTATTTATGCTTCGTACCAAGTGTTATCCCGCCTTTTGGCAAGGCCGTCACACCAAGGACTTGACTAGAGACTGAAGATGATTTGTCCCAAAGATCGGTTATCTACGGGTGCACTATGGATACAGGCAAATTTGGTCCAAGTTCGGATCGAGCTACAATTGGTATGGTACGACAATCAAAGCTATGGAAGGCAACATTCCAAATTTTAGGTCAATCGGAGTTCGTATGCTCATGTTATGGATCGATCAATATCCATGAGAAACAAGTCTACTTCGTATCGATCATACTTCGTATCCATCAATCTACATCCATCCTCCATCGTATCCATCAAGCAACAACATCGATCTAGGTTCATCTGTTCAAAAGCTTTCCATTTCATATCAATCCCGCCTCTGCACATTTCGTATCAATCAGCCATCTGATCGATACAAAGACTAGGGCCAGGCATCGATATGAAGGCAACGTGCAACCATCGATATGAAGAGCTTGGCACTAGATGGATACGAAGGAGACAGTTAAACCAGAGGAAGCTGCCTCTCGGTATGAAATGTGGATCTCCCCATAATTGTCGCTCCACGTCATCGATCCATATGAGCATCAATACGAACGTGATCGATACGCATGTATCGATATGCATCCTTCAGCCAAACTGCAAACTCCACCTTGGATCGATCATAACTCAAAAACTACAAGTCCAAATGCTATGAAATTTTCATAGAAGCTTGCATATCACCTGAAGAACCACCATGATCGATCACAGCTCAAATGGAGCCAATCTTGATCGATACGAAATGCGCTTGGATCGATCAGGATCGATCCCAAATGACCCCATATCGATCTGATGGGCCCACCCACGTGTGAGAAGGGGTAGTCCGAGTTTTGGGGCAGATATTTCAGATTTACTCCTATAAATAGCACCCCTACGCCTACAGAAAAAGGACCTTTTGGCGCTTCTACGCCGTTACTCTGCTACAACTCCATTGTAACTTGAGAGCTAGTGATTTGTACTATTGTAATCAGTTGTCAATCATTAATAAACAACAAAACTATTCAAAGTGGGCGTAGGCTACAACGCCGAACCACTATAAATTCTTGTCTCTTTCTATTTCTGTTTGATTTTATTGGTGTGATTGTTAGATTAGCCTCTTTTTCCATTTAATTTCTTCATTCTAATCTCTTCAATCACATCCGAAGAGTGTTGTGCCCAATTTTGGTACAAACACTTTGGTGCTTTCACTGAAAAAATTCTGCTTTCCTCTAAATAAGTGGATCCTCTGCCGTTGTTGGATTGCTAAAATCTGAGGAGGAGATCCAGATCTGTCTTCCAATAGTTCCTTCCATTCTACTCAGATTACTCCAGATCTAGGAAAGAGCTACATTCATCATGGTGCGCACTACTAGAACTTCTTTAAATGTTGTATATTCAGAGGGAAGGGATAGGAAAAATCCCACGCATCTGACCACAGTAGGCCAAACATCAGTTTGAGCTCCAGATCCACAAGGTCCTATAACTAGAGAGGAGTTCCAGACCCTTATGCAAAAGCTTACACAAAGCCATTAGGAGCTCACTCAGCAGATCTATGCCAACACAGGGCTAGCAAACCAGCGGAACGAGGAAAGGCGAAGGAGATCTAGAAGGGATCATGTCTCTCATTCCACGACCGAAAGCTCGGCCTCATCACAGATCTACACGCCGTCGGCTGGATGGAAACTATGCAAAAGCCTTCGGGCATCAGCATGCTGTGAATCTCGGACAAGTTGGGATTGGTCCTTCTACAAGGCATCGAGCTGGATCCTCCTCCCGAGGAGGGGCACTTCCTTATCACACCATTCATGACCACGCAGCTGCTGCCGCTATAGATCTGGAAGCCGAGATCCAGAACCAACCAGATCTAGCTCATCGCCAACACGTTCATGCTCAGGATCCTCACTTCCCTGAAGATCGGGAGCCAAGGAGGTGAGGAACGGATCATAGACAGGGACCAGACCGTCATTGCAACATGGAACCCGACCATGCCTTGGCCCCAAACATCCAGATGCTTGACATTCCAACCATGATACGCCAGATGATCAAAGAAAGTCAGGGCCTTACAAACGATGATTGGGGAATATCCAGAAGTCATACTCCATTCACCGATGACATTCTTTATGCAGGCCACCCCGTCGATTCAGGATGCCGACTTTGCCGGTATACGAAGGAAATTCGGATCCTAACCAACATATCTTAAAGTATGAATGGCTCATGAACGCCACTCGAGCTGACGATGCGATTAAGTGTAGAAGTTTTCCTATCTCTTTGGGAGCCATTGTAACTATGTGGTTCACTCGATTGCCACCCAGATCCATCTCATGTTTTGATCAATTGGCTACTGAGTTTATCGAGCAGTTCTGTATGCATGCTACTAGAACAAAGGATGTCAACACCTTGTCCAGTGTTACTCAAGCTCCAAGAGAGACTCTTAGACGTTATTTGGAAAGGTTCTAAGCTGCTTGTGCAGGGTCAGCAACCCCAATGATAGTTTTATTCTAATGGCATTGACTAAAGGGATCGATCCTGATTCCGAGTTTGGTGATTGGTTGGCTGGAAAACCCCCCGCTTTGTTGGATCATTTCTATGCTAAGGCGGCCCAGTTCTTGAGGAGAGAAGATGCTTGACGATCTAGGAAGTGGGACGTAGTAGGGCCCAGTGGTGAAGGCGTTCAAAGTAATGTTGCTGTGAAGTAGACTGGTGAGAACTCCGGCAAAGTGCAATTGAATATTCAGAATAAGCAAGGTCAACAGAAGGGTAACGGAGGTAAGGAAAAGAAGAGAGACCCAAATCGCGGACCAAGACACAGAGCTCCCATGTTCGACCGATATACTCTTCTAAACACATCGCTAGAAATGTTTACCTTCAGACTTGTAATACCGGACAGTATGAGAAGCCAGCTCCCAAACCCACATCTGAGAAAAAAATTCAAACCGGGAAATTATGTAGATTCCATGATTGTTACGACCATAATACTAATGAGTGTCGTCATTTAAAAGACATCATCGAGAAGTTGATTAGAGAAAGGAAGTTAGAGAAGTTTGTTCGGGCTCCGCAGGACGGAGGTGTGGGCCCATCTAATCCAAATCAAGGTCAAGACCAAGCTATGCTCGAAGAACCCGCATGTACTGGCAGGAGGTTGGTAATAAACACTATGAGTGGTGGTCCTCATTCGGTTGATCGGAGCTGGAAGGAAATGGAGTCATATGCTAGTTCGATTAGGCATGTGGACTTTGAATGCTGTAGTAATGTTGATGACGGGGCCTCGGCAAAACAACAGAGGACGATGACAGGCGATATCGTTTTCAAGAACCGTGATGCTGACAGAGTCGAGGCCCCCATTATTGATCCGTTGGTCATCTCAGCCCAAATAGGTCCTGCTTGGATGAAGAGGATTTTGGTTGACAACGGAAGCTCTGCAAACATTCTTTTTAAGCGCGCTTACGACCAAATGAGGATGGAGACAAAAGATCTAAAACCCTGTCAGTTATATATTCATGGATTTAACGGAAGCGCAACCATTCCAGTTGGGATGGTAGAGTTACCCGTTGAGTTGGGTATTGGAGATTGCCGAAGAGTCCGGATGTTGCAGTTTGTTGTATTGGACATACATTCCTCTTATAATGCTTTTTTGGGCCGACCAGCCCTTGTAGAATTCAGGGCATCGATTGCCCCATGGTGTTTAACTCTGAAGTTACCCACTGATAATGGGGTCGGAGTAGTACATGGTGATCAGGCGGCTCGACGCGCCTATTATGTTGCAGAGCTGCGGGATGCGCAGTGGAAGGAGAAAGGAAAGGGTGTAGAGGAATCTCACTGCGTTTGTATTTTAGAAAATTAACAACTAACGCCTGGGCCTAGGTTCGGGCGCCACAACCAGTTCCTTAAGGACCTCGATCCCAGAGACAATAATGATGAGGACAAAGTCAAAGATAGTCAGGCTTTCCCAGCGAAGTTGATGATCGATGTTCCGGTCCACGACGACGACGATTCCAAAATGGTAAAGGTCAGACCTCAACTCATCCCACAGATGAGACAGGAATTGGTTGATTTTCTCTGGGCAAACCTTGATGTGTTTGCTTGGACTCATTCAGACATGTGTGGGATCTCGCCGGACATCGCGAGCCATGCATTAAATATTGACCCGTGGTACGTCCTGGTTAAACAAAAAAGGCGCGGTATGGATCCAGAGAGTTCTGCCGCCCTGAGGGAAGAAGTAGATAAACTTAAGACGAACGGGTTTATTCGTGATGCTTTATACCCGGAGTGGGTATCAAATCTAGTGCTTGTCAGAAAATCAAATGGGAAATGGCGGACATGTGTGGACTACTCAGATCTGAACAAAGCCTGCCCAAAAGATAGTTTTCCTCTTCCCAGAATTGATCAACTTATGAATTCAACAGCCGGACATGAGCTCTTATCCTTCATAGACGCATACTGCGGCTACAATCAAATCCCAATGCACCTTCTGGACCAGGAACATACCAGCTTCATCACTGATCTGGGACTCTATTGCTACAAGGTGATGCCGTTTGGACTTAAAAATGCTGGAGTAACTTATCAGAGGCTTGTGAATAGAATGTTCGCTAACTATATCGAAAAGACCTTGGAGGTGTATGTGGACGATATGCTCGTGAAGTCGCGACTATCTATAAACCACATCAATGATTTGGAAACAATGTTTAACATACTCCGACAGTACATAATGAAGCTCATTCCGTTGAAGTGCCATTTCAGAGTTGCATCAGGAAAGTTCCTTGGATTCATCGTCAACGCCAGAGGAATTGAAGCCAATCCTGAGAAAATCTGGGCGATTCGGAATCTTGAAACTCCCAGAACCACAAAGTAGGTGCAAAGCCTCAACGGGAAGGTGACAGCCTTAAGCAGATTTATTTCTAGATCCACAGACAAGTGCATTCCCTTCTTTGATTTGATCAGAAAAAGAAAGCGAAATTTCGAATGGACAGAGGAGTGTGAAGGTGCATTCCAAGCACTAGTTAAACATCTAGCAACACCTCCCATTTTGTCGAAGCTGGTTGATTATGAGAGAGTGTATGTCTATCTGGCGTTTTCGGCATACGCAATCAGTGCTGCTTTGATTCGAGAAGAGGATCGGATCCAACGACCGATCTATTATATCAACAAAAGGCTAACGAGGGCAGAAAGAAACTACCCGAAGGTGGAAAAGCTAGCTTATTGTTTCGTCATAGCCTCGAGGAAGCTCCATCCATATTTCTAGGCTCATCCGATCACTATCTACACCGACCAGCCATTGCGATAGATCCTAACATGACCTGAGACGTCTGGTAGGTTACTTAAGTGGAACCTCGAGTTGATTCAATTTGATATTGCTTATACACCGAGGCGAGCCATTCATGGACAAGTTCTGGCGGACTTCATAGCTGAATTCACCATACCAAAGGATTTGCCCGAAGCTAGAGAATCTCCTAAGCGTACATGGAAGCTATGCACTGATGGTGCATCAAACGAGCGTTGCTCGGGCGCTGGAGTGGTACTCGAAACCCCAGAAGGTCGATCCTTATGCTATGCTTTAAAGTTTGACTTTTGCGCAACTAACAACGAAGTCGAGTACGAAGCTTTGCTTACTGGACTAAGACTTACCAGAGACTTGGGAGTTATTGCTGTGGAGATTTACAGTGATTCGCAATTGGTCGTATGCCATGTTCAAGGGGAGTATCAAGCCTGAGACCGGAGATTGGCCGCCTACCTTACTCGGGTTCAAGAAGTGTTGAATCAGTTCGACTATTATGTTATTAATTGTATACCCCGAGAGCACAATCAGAAAGCCGATTCTTTAGCAAAACTGGCTAGCACTGGCAAAGCACAACAGATGGGACTCATCCCCGTCGAGACACTTACTGCTCTGAGTATCGATCAAATAGAGACAGACTGGGTGTACGAGGCAACACTCGAGAAGGAGTCATGGATGACTCTATTTAGAAACTATCTTGAGAAGGGAGCTTTACCCGAGCGTAGAAGTGAGAAAAGACAGGTTCTGCGAAAAGCTTCGCGGTTTGTTATCCAAGATGGAGTCCTGTACAGGAGAGGATATTCTGTTCCTTTACTCCGGTGTATCGCCCACGATGAGATCAAACGAGTGTTGCATGATGTGCATGAGGGAGAGTGTGGTGATCACACTAGGGGGCAAGCCCTTGCTAAAAAGATACTCAGATATGGATATTACTAGCCAACAGTGAACTGAGACGCATCAGATTATGCCAAGAAATGTGATAGGTGCCAAAAACATGTCAGGATTCCAAGAGCCCCGCCTATCAAAATCACTCAGATGGTCTGTCCATGGCTGTTTGCCACATGGGGCATTGATATAATAGGGTCTCTACCTTTAACCAAGGGTGGCGCGAAGTACGCCATCGTTGCATTTGACTACTTTACTAAATGGGCATAAGCCGAGTCGCTTGCCAATATCACGACGAAGAAAGCAATCAACTTTGTTGTGCGCAACATCATTGGTCACTTTGGCCTCCCACACACCATTGTAACTGATAACGGGACCCAAGTCGATAGTGTCAAATCAAAGACTTCTGTCAATGCTACCGCATCCAGAAGAAGTTCTCAGCGGTAGCTCACCCTCAAGAAAATGGACAAATCGGAGCAGTCAATAAAGTTATCAAGTCCATTCTAAAGAAACGACTGGAAAAAGTTGGAGGTAAGTGGGTTGATGAGCTTCCCATGGCCCTATGGGCATATCGAACTACCTACAAGTCTGTGACCAGCCATACTCCGTTTGAACTTTTTTATAGCTCCGAAGCTGTTATTCCCATTGAACTAGAAGTACCTTCTCACCGTGTGACTTACTACGATCCAAAGATGAACGCCATCCTACTTGCAGAATCACTGGATTTACTGGATGAGAAGCGTAAAGAGGCTGATTTGAGGGCAGCCGCACACCGCAGTCGAGTCGCCCGATTATACAACGCTAAGTTCCGACCCAGAACCTTCGAAGTTGGCGATCTTGTACTTAAGAGATTTATCTAGTCCCTTCACACATGAAACCAATATGGGAAGGACCGTATGTCATTGAATAGAGACTTGGAGACGACACATTCAAACTATTAACTGTTGATGGTCTCACTTTACCAAGGGCATGGAACAGAGAGAGTCTCCGTCGCTATTACACATAACTGGCTTTTATTTATTTTAGTCCGCTTTTCCTTTGAAATTTGTTTATGCATTTTTTGAATTTGAACTTGTAATAAGGAAACCGACTTTGTCATACTTTCTTATTTCAGCAATAAAATGCAGACTCAAGCCAGAGTGGCAATTCTTGAAATGCATCATGTGACCGTCATGATGTACGAAGAGCTAAATCCCGTTCTACGATGGGACTCATTCAAATAGGGAGTGATCGCGATCCGACTGGTCACTTGCTAAGTAAAACCCCGAGCTCGGGGGCAAGCAACGATAAATTCAAGAAGGATTGAAACATGATAATCCTCTAACGAACTCCAGCTCCCAAAGTGCGAGCTGAAGTACAAAACTCAAAAATCTGGGCTAGAGGAGGATGGATTCGTCCATCCACGACCTCGCCTTCATTCTTCCAAGTTCGAAGAGGATGGATCTGTCCATCTACGACTTCGCTTGCCAAATCAAGGTGGATGTGGTTCAACCATCCACAACCTTGATCAACTCCTTGTTCCCGGAGTGCGAACGAGATCCTAATACTTAAAAAGATGTGACTGACCGTCTGTCGACCGACTCCAGATTCCCGAAGTGCGAACTGGAGTATAAACATCAAATCGGTGTGACTGACCATCCATCGATCAATTCTGGTCCCGAGAGTGCGGACTAGAGTATAAACACCAAATGGGTGTGACTGACCACCCATCAACTAATTCTGGTCCCGAGAGCGCGGACCGGAGTATAAACACTAAACGGGTGTGACCGACCACCCATGAAACAACTTATGTCCCCGGAGTGCGAATATAATCCTAAACATTAGATGGGCGTGACTGACCACCCATCAACTTACTTTGGCTCCGAGAGCGCGGACCAGTGTATAAGCATTAAACGGGCGTGACCGACCGCCCGTAGATTAACTCATGTCCCCGGAGCGCGCATATGATTCCAAACATTAAATGGGTGTGACCAACCGCCCGTAAATTAACTTATGTCCCCGGAGTGTGGATATAATTCCAAATACCAAATGGGTGCGACTACTCGCCCGTAAATTAGCACATGTCCCCGAAACGCAGATATGATTCTAAGCGATAAGCAGGCGTGACCGACCGCCGGCATACAAGTTCAATCCCCAGAGTGCGGATGCAAATACTAGCAGATGAGCGAGTGTGATCCGACCACTCAAGCTCATTTCATTTTAACTTTGTTCCAACTTAGTTAAATTAAAATTAGCAAAGGCGGAAAACGATTGCTGACCGACTACTTCAATTTTCCCCGGGACTGGGGGCATAACTCAGGTACCAGCCGCTGATCGAGACAGTGCAACGTTGGGATTCGACTCGATGTTTGATTATGACCCGAAGCCATGACTTCGGGATTTAGCGACCGGACTCAAGTTCGACTCAGAAACTAAAGCCTCACAAGTACATTGAATGCAAACGCAAGTGCTGAAATACTTAAACAAATGAACACAGAGTTATGCTAAAAAATGAAAAGAAATTTTATTTCCACTATTCTTTGAGAAAGATGAGTACAAAAATCTGTTCGATGAATTCCTATAAGCATGGGCCAAACCCGCGTCTATACATGGCCTACGAAAGCAAAAGGAAATCCTATTCCAAGCTATCTACAAAAAAGAAGAAGCAAAAGAGCAAGTCTACGCCTTTGGTTTTCTGTCCTTCTTGCTTTTCTTCGACATAGACCCGCTAGAGCTACCGCTCAGAACCCTCTCCCTCTTTGAACCTTTGCTTCCCCGGCCTGCTCCGGTGGGCTTTCTCCGACCAGGGGTATTAAAGCAGTCTCCTCCTCGGAATTCACAGGGATCAGAATGTCCTCTGTGTGCGGAACCGTAAGGATGGTGGCACTTTCAATGTTAGAGGGAGGAGGCACGCCGGTATTAATGATGGTGCCACCTGGAGAAACAACAAGTATCGAGACCGGACCGGGACCTGCCATGCCCCTACCAGCTCTACGAGTCTGCTCAGCTTGCTCGATTTCAACTTTTATTCCCTCCATTATTTGCTCCACCCGTTCCACACGTATGCTCATTGGAATGCTGCTGGTCGGACCCAAGGAGCCCATGATGACCACATCTTCATCTATATTGAACGACACGTCGATACTTGGATCACTTTGATGGCTGAAGAGTGCTTCCATCAATTGTTCATTAAGCAAGAAGCTGATATCGTGCATCTCTCCAGCCAATGTAGTGGCCTTCACGGTTGTAGCCTCCGTCACTAACACCTCCTGCTTGTGATGTACTTCTTGAGCTGCAAGAGGATCAGTCGGTGCAGAATCTAAGACTGAATGAAGATAAGAGAATATATTAGTAATATCATCTAATAGTGCTCCTGCATTTTGAGGAATAGGAGAAGTGCCTAGAATACCTTCCTCGGGTTGGCTCCAGTGTTGAGCTGACGTGCCTTCCGAGCCATGCTCGGTTATTAAGGAGAGATGCGGCCTATTAGGGTCATATCCTGGAACAGCTGGAGGAGCAATAGAAGAAGCAAGCTCAGATTGAAATGCTATAGGCATTTCAGAGCCTACTTCATGATGTCAATTCTGGATCCTTCCGCAGCTTCCGGATACTTGGTGGCCAGTTTTTATTTCTCGAGAGCGATGGTTGTCTCGTGGAGGACTTTAGGCTCATCTCCAACTAGCACTTAAGCTTCAAGTTTGAACTCATCGATAGTTGCAACATTGCGGATCACCTTTTCGTCCCCTACCAAGCGACTCCAGATCTTGTATAGTTGGAAAGGATAATCTTCGCCGAGCCAGTTTAAGTTGCAGTTTCTTAAGACATTGGCATTGTACGTGACCAAGAGATCTTCAAATTCACTCTCCATCCTGGCCTCCACCACCTTGATTTCCCTATTAATCATGGCATTGGCTTCTTCGACCTTCAGATTCGCTGCATCCCTCTCCTCCTTAAGTCTCACCGCTTGTTCACATGCCTCTTGGGCGGCTTTGTTGACCTCGTCTTTTTCCTTGATGGCCTCAGCTAGCTTCGCCCTTAGCTCCTCAACCTCTTTCCACGCCTCATCCCTTTCCCGAGTGATAACAGTGTTGTGGTGGCCCGTCTTCTGCACCAGGTCCATGTGAGTTTTTTGCATGTTTTCCATGGACTGTCTAGCCTCATCGGTTCTCTTATCGGCCTCCATCTCTGATTTCCTTGAAGATTCAGCTTCATTATTAAGCACTTCTATTATTCTATCTTTCTAAGTAAGGTCAGCCTCTAGTTTGTTAATTGTCTTAGCTCGCTCGAAAGATACCATAGAAACTCTCTTAGCCGTCTTAACCCATTCCCTGTACTAGTTGTATGCATCGTGCATGTAGTCTTGCACCAGTCTTTCTATGTCATTGGAAATTCTTTTCAAGTTTGGAGGAAAGTGGAAGCCATCAAAATAGATAGTTGGAAAATCTTTCTTTAACTTAGCAATTCGGATGGCTCCCTCCCCTATGGGCTCGATGGCGGCTTGCTTTGTAATGATGGGAGTTTCCGTTTTAGTTTTACGGCATTGATCGCCGGATTTCGAAGTATGAGGAGGTGCTACTTGGTGTGCAGTTTCAGAAGATTGCCTGCAAGAGTCGGATGGTTTAGAGGAACATTTAGGTGGTGGCGATCGTGATCGGGAGTGGGGCCTACTTTGATGTGACCTTTCCTTCTCCATATCATAATGCTCACGCTCTTGACTGGAGTGGTGGCCGCGATTGTAGTCTCTTTCACTTTCACGCCTATGAGATTCAGAGTAAGAGATGGAAGAATGACGTTTGGAGTGAAGATTGCTAAACATAGACCCCTGCCTTACCATCGTGTTTGTAAAATGAAAAGAGAAGCAGAATTAGTCATCTCCAGAGATTAGAAAACACGTGATTAGAAATTGTGTGGTGCCGTGAAGTGCGTGTATGCATGTGCAACCCCCCCAACCAACAGATTGTGGTGGCCTTTCTCATAGGAGTGGGTTCCCCTATATCTAAAGAAGTTAAGCCCCCGTCAATCTATGCTGGGGAGTGGAGCCCCTTTAATCCAAGACCTTGAAGCAAAGTTATGTCATTTGGAATAGGGACATCCGCCAATCCTCTTAATGAGCCTTCCATTTGCGGGGAAGAAATCTCCGGACCTATAGCTGTCGCAGCGGGCAGAGATACTACAACGGTCTTACGCCTCTTGGATTTGTGGGTGAGAGTCATGCCTTTTCTTTTTGATTCTGATTATTGAAGACTCTGCGAAGGCGCAACTGCGGGCTCATCCCTAGCTGGCATACTCTCATCATCGCCCTGTTTAGTGATTATGACTCAGGAGCTCTTCTTCCTCTTTGCCTTACCGGAGCCACCCTGGGAACTCCTATTAGCCCAATGCTTTGATCTCTCTCTATAAGCCCCACGACGATCAAGTTTTCATCAGTAATAACTTCATCGATTTCTCTAAGTTCAGCTGGCACCAATCGGAGAGTCCTTACTATCTCCTTGAGTGGTGCTCCTTCGGGCCGGGGAATCGAAGCTGTAAAAGAAATGCAGTATTAGACTCAGCATCAACTTATATTACCCAGTTAATCGACGAAGAAGTTGGAGCACTTACGTCTAACTAGCCACCGTCTAACAGATCCTTGTGGACATCTAACGAAGAACCATTCAGTCTTGAAGTAACTCAATTTACTCCAAGCACCTGCCACTACTTGGCAGATCTTGACCGCTTTAAGGAAGTTAAATGAAGGATTATCCCCGCGACTCTTGACATTGAAAAAGTATCTGATTTCCTCAACGGTCGGGGGTCGGAAAAGATGCTATATGAAACTGATGTATAAGCTATTAAGAAGCACATATCCGTTCAAATGTAGTTGGCAAGGCGCAATCATTAAAAAGAACAGCACATCCCTAATAAATTAGTTGAATGGGGGTAACGTTCCGGCTACGCACATAAATCTGTTGCAAGCAGTAAACCCCTCCGGGGGATTGTGTGCCCTGTCTTCTGGCCCCGGTAGTAGAACATCTTCAAGAGACAATCCATGCCTGAGACAGATTCTGCCTAGCATATCTTCGGAGATTTTGGAACGAACTGTGTCCTTCGGATTCAAAACTAACACTGCACCCGGCAGTTCATCCGGAGCAAGACTTACTACATCTGCCGCGATGTCTGGCACTTCGATTCTAGGAAGTGGAGGACTCTGAATTTCCTACAGCTTGGAGCTTCCGGGATCCATAGCTATTGAACTCAGTAAAAATCATCATTAGATGGCAATAAACCAGTGTTCCCTCCGGTGTGAAGTGAATGATCGTGTTTTGTAGTGCAGTGCTACATAATACTTTAAATTTCTACAAGTTCGAAAGATGGTAAAACGAGGAGACTTCGAGATTCGACCGGAGTGACCGTCATCACTGACCATCCCAATCGTGCCATCCTGACTTCGAAGGCCGATCCATGTTAAAGTTTGTTATGTTTGTCAAATTACAGTTCCATCGACGAGCTTTGAAGGATAGTCAAATATGCAGTTTAACTGTCAAGTCCAGATGTGCAAGACTAAAGCTCATTGGAGGCAAATGTTCGAGTATGTAAAAAGTAGTTGGGTTCGTATCCATCAAGGTACAACTTCGATCGTTCATCTAAAGTCTGTCTTTGTATCGATCAGAGGGATTAGATTTTGTATCGATCGATCCATAGGTCATCGCACTTCATATCGATCCCAAAGCCTTGGCTTTGTATCGATCACTCCAGGCATCGATGCTCTTCGTATCGATCCAAAGATCCTGGCTTCGGATCGATCACCATGCCTCTTCCATCGATACAAATTACTTCATCCTTGATTGGTCAGCAAACTACTCCATCAACAAACTACTTCATTGTATCCAGATCGATCCAGGTCCCGTATAGATATGAGTTCGGGACAAGAAATTGGAAGTCAGTGACTCCATTGCTTCACTCGATCATTCTCCTTCTTCTCCAAGCTTCCAAGACGCCATAAAAATAGTTCCTCAACCTAACTCCAACCGTATTCCGGCATCGACGACGCCAGAATTTGCCATTACCTTGGATGAAATGGCATCGAGACTCGAGTCTTATCATTAGGTGGATCTAGTTAATTAATCACCTAGTTTAAAGGGATTGGATTGAAGGATTAATGGGTTAATTGTTTGAAGACGAAGACTTTGCATTTTTTCTTATCTTCTTATCGATACGAAGTGAAGGCAATGACAGAAGCAAGTAAGAAATTTGTCTAAGTACAAAAAGCATTTATATGAGTTTGTATCCAAGAGAAAAACGTTTCGGTATCCCAGTTACTATACCGAGAGAATCAGTCAACTCCATCGATACAAAGACCCAACTTCGTATCCATCAACACAAGGCAGTCCAGGACTTACTAGTTCGTACCCATCGTCACTTTGTATCCATTAATGCGCATCGATTCGAAGACCACTAGATCGTATCCATCGATACGAAGATCACAGCCTGGTTATGTCTTTACCATTCAACTCCATCGATACGAGACCCAACTTTCGTATCCATCAATTCTAGAACCCACATGTTATATCAATAGATACGTAAGAACGTCGTACTTAATCATATCGTATCGATAGCCATCGATACAGAACCTACCTTCAAACATCTCAGATCAACCCAAGAGATGATCGATATAAAGGAGTGAAATAATCATTGTTACAACTCGAATTTCACATCGATCTAGGAGAGGATCGATACGAAACTCAATCGAAACAAGAACAAAAGAACTTGACAACGACCCGTGAACATGCAAACGTGAACAGGATTCAAGTTAACATACGTGCATGTGTGCCAAATGAACATTCGATTTTCAAAGTTAACGGGAATTGAATGCTTACCTGGTGACCACCAAAATAGTGAACAACAAATTGCTAGGACTTAACCTTCAGTTATAACAAAACACTGCATGATCATTGGCAGTCCACAATTCAACATTTATATTACTGGAAATTAATCAAAGGTTACATCTCTTGGCGAAAAGACAACAACTGTTCAACAAATCGGATAGAACTTTTTCAGAGTAAAGAATGTAGCTTTTCAAAGCATGTCATGTTCACACAGAAAGTACTTTGAGGGGAAAATGTTATTCCGCCGTTTGGCAATGCCACGACACCAAGGACTTGACTGGAGACTGAAGATGATTCGTCCCGAAGATCTATTATCTATAGGTCCACTATGGATACAAGCAAATTTGATCAGAGTCCAGATCGAGCTATAATTGGCATGGTACGACAAACAAAGCTATGGAAGGCAACATTCCAAATTTCAGGTCAATCAGAGTTCGTATGCTCAAGTTATGGATCGATCAATATCCATGAGAAACAAGTCTACTTCGTATCGATCATACTTCGTATCCATCAATCTACATCCATCCCCCTTCGTATCCATCAAGCAACAACATCGATCTAGGTTCATCTGTTCTCCAGCTTCACATTTTGTATCGCTCCCGCCTCTGCACATTTCGTATCGATCAGCCATCTGATAAATACGAAGATTAGGGCCAGGCATCGATACGAAGGCAACGTGCAACCATTGATACGAAGAGCTTGGCACTAGATGGATATGAAGGAGATAGTTAAACCAAATGAAGCGGCCTATCAGTATGAAATGTGGATCTCCCTATAATTGTCACTCCACGTAATCGATCCGAAGGAGCATCGATACGAACATGATCGATACGCATCCTTCAGCCAAACTGCAAACTCCACCTTGGATCGATCATAACTCAAAAACTACAAGTCCAAATGCTATGAAATTTTCATAGAAGCTTGCTATCACCTGAAGAACCACAATGATCGATCGCAGCTTAAATGGAGCCAATCTTGATCGATACAAAATGCGCTTGGATCGATCCCAAATGACCCCAGATCGATCTGGTGGGCCTACCCACGTGTGAGAAGGGGTATTCCGAGTTTTGACGCAGATATTTCCAAATCTACTCCTATAAATAGCACCCCTACGCCTACAGAAAAAGGACTTTTTGGTGTTTCTACACCGTTACTCTGCTGCAACTCCATTGTAACTTGAGAGTTAGTGATTTGTACTATTGTAATCAGTTGTCAATCATCAATAAACAGCAAAACTATTCAAAGTGGATGTAGGCTACAACGCCGAACCACTATAAATTCTTGTCTCTTTATATTTCTGTTTGATTTTATCGGTGTGATTGTTAGATTAGCCTCCTTTTCCATTTAATTTCTTCATTCTAGTCTCTTCAATCATGTCCAAAGAGTGTTGTGCCCAATTTTGGTTCAAACAACAGGTATGACGAGAGTGCGAGGTTTTTATGACGACTTCGAAGAATTTACTGACTCGCAATGGTATTCCAAGCGTACCTCCAGCCGTCACCAACCCTGAGAGATGGAGGAGGGATACAGAGGAGAAAAGAAGGTCGAAGCTCGCCGCCAAGATGAAAAGGAGCGAGGCCGGCCATATAAAGGTGGGTATAAGAAGAGGAGAACATTTGAGGAAAGGGAGGAGCCATCAAAAAGGTCAAAATTTGAGCATCATCCCCATTCTTCAGGGCTTGCCACAACACACTCTTCAACGGGCCAAGAAATTCTTGCTACTTCTGCTCTAATTCCGCCTTGAACTCATATCACATCGTCTTCTATTGTTACTTCCCATGGTGCTTCTCGCCCCCACCGGAGACTTGCCTGTCTTCTTTCTTCGGGCCCCCTTAAGCTCAAGGCAGCGTTCCTCGGATGGTTCTTGAAGGGGGTTAAGTTTGATCATGATCTGCACCCGGTCTGCAAAGACTCGTATATGCCTCACCTCCAAGCTATTCAACATGATTTAGAACGGGCTGAAGAATGGGAAAAGTAGTGTAAGCGGTTGGCGGACACCAATCGCAATAACTACCAAGAAATCCTTTCTTTCGAATCAGAGAAGGATGATTTTGAGAAAGCACTGTCTGAACGTGACGCCAGAATTAAACTGCTAGAAGAAGAGAAAGCAGCAGCGTTGCAAGAGTGTAAGAGAAACGTCGACTTGCTAAAAGAGGTGAAAGAGGCGCATGCTCGAATAGAGATTATCTATAGAGACGAGATAAAAAAAAGCACATGCAGAGGAGGAGAAACTAAAACAAGAAGTGACTATCTGTAGCGCAACGATTGAAGCTCAACGAAAAACTATTGCTGATCACGACCTCATCGTTGAGGGGCACAACAAAACTATTTCTGACCAAGCCGAGACCATTGCCAAGCTATAGGCTCAGGTCGCGTAGCTCAGTGCCGATAAGTCTGCTGCCGAAGTTGAGAAAGCTGCCGTGAGAGCGGATTACTTAGAACTCCAAAATGCCTTCGGAAGAAAAGTGGAGAAGTTAGAGGCGACCATTCTGAAATTTTATGTTAACTCACTGTTGCATCAGGGGAGTCTCGGCTACTTGGGCCTGAAGTTCCCGCGCACTCTTGCTTTGGTGTGGGAAGAAATCTTGTCCCACTTTTCAAATAGCGGCGATGTCTACACCGAGCAGGAGTTGGTGGACGCTTACCTGAATGAAGAGTCAAAGAAAGCGTTGCTCGAGGGCCGAGAAATTTTGCGAGCTAAGAGAGAGACAGAGGCCACCAATGCTGCCTTAACAACTACCGCCGAAGCGCTCATCAAGCTTCTTGTTTCTGATGCGGGCGAATCAATCAGGGCAGCTCCACGACCTTCCAATAAGTTTAGAGCTTGAAATTCTTCCTTAGGTGGTGGAGCCATCGAAAGAAGGCGAAGGAGGTGAGTTTGAGGTCGCTATTCTTGACCGTTCCACCGGTGCAGGTAATGTCCTTGCTTCCTCCGAATTCGGGAGCTTTCAACTTACGCCGCAAGAGCAAGAAGAATTTAAATGCTTTTATTTTTGATCTTATAGGTCTATCTACCTTTCCCGTTGACGTGCCAGCTTCTTCGGCCCTCGGACCTGCCGCCATTTCCACATCTTCCGTGGTTGTTTTTGTTCCTTTTCCAATTTCCACGTCTGCATCTGGCTCGCAACTGAAGCCAGAGGCTAAAAAGATAGTCGCGCTTCATTGCCTGGATGACCCTTTTGTGCCTTTGGAAGGTGACATAATAGCAACAAAGGCCAAGGAGCAAGAAACTCAGATGGAGCAGCCCTAGAAGATTCAACACGAGCTGGTCACTGTTAAGAAGAAAAAGGTCAAAGCGATCAAAGCCTTAAAAAGCTCCTGCAAATCACGGAAACGAAAAGCGAAGGGAGAAACTTTTAACAAAGCTTCGGAGGAAGAGGTGGACATTGTCATTGAGTTATTCTTTAACATTACCGGCAGCGACACCACTCTTGAGAAGAAGCAGAAGCTACCAACCAAGGGCGGAAAGGGGAGCGGTGGAAGGAAGGGTTGAGGAGCTTATGTGAAGACCATTTTGATTTTGGTTCTTTTTGAGTAATTTTGTACAAGTGTAGAGTCTGCACTTCGCGTTTTCGCTGTGGAGTTTGTTTTTTCTTTTTGTTGGCCGATGTTATGTGGGTATGGCCCCCACATTTTGACCCTGTGTATAGAAAATTATAAGCAACATATTGATATTTGGACTGTATTCTCATCTGTCTGCTCATATATGTTCTATGCACTCATGCTTGTTTTATTTTATACTTATCTAGCCCTGTGATTACCGCCAAAATCCTTCGTTTGAAGTAACAGAACTTAAAAATAACTTAAAATTTCTTTGTTTAAAAATAACTTAAAAATTCTTTGTTTAGAAATAACTTAAAAATTCTTTGTTTGGAGTGACAGAACTTGTGAACTATGTTTAGAAATTCTTTGTCTAGAGTGGCAGGACTTGTGAACTTATTGCTTTCACATGTTTTTATTCAAGTACCGGCGTATGCCACCTAGTTCACAGGGCTGTTTACTTCAAACAACTTTCAAATGATCGGTAACTTAGGTTTTAGATAATTCAAATAACCTTCAAATAACTTTCAAACAACTTTCAAATTTGGCTAAGTCACAGCTTGATTTGTTTTGCGACTTGAGCACGTAATCCAAGTTTCTTGTGATATTTTGGTAAGTATGCAATATGTTCGTGTTTGAGAGGTGCACATTGCAAGTGTTAATTGAGGGTAGTTTTAATCATTAAGTGCCTATAGTTGAGACTTTTCAGTTGGTTTCTAGCATTCCAATTTTATTGCAGATGTGCTCATTATTCTCGATTATAGGGGTAGTTGGCGCTGGTTATGATATGCGCGGTTTCCGGGATTGATATGGTTCGCTGGTCCGGAAAAGTTTTAGTGCTCCTCGATGCTGCCTACCTTCGGGCAGCGTGAGTGGTTTAAGTTTTAAGAATTATTGTGCGATTTCTCATGCTCCTCGCTGTTGCCTATCTTCGAGCAATGGGAGGAGTTAGTATTTTGGAATTTAGTGTGTGGCTTATGAAGCGCACAGCTTTTCATTTTCCTCAATGTTGCCTACCTTCAGGCAACGTGAGTAGTTCTTACTTTAGTGCGTGGCTTATGAGGTGCCATGCTTTTGGTTTTCCTCAGTGTTGCCTATCTTCGGGCAACGTGAGGAGTTATTATTTTAGTGCACGGCTTATGAGGTGTGTGGATTTTTTTTTTTTCGATGTTTCCTATCTTCGGGCAACGTGAGGAGTTATTATTTTAGTGCGCGGCTTATAAGGTGCGCAGCTTTTTTTTTTCCTCGGTGTTGCCTATTTTCGGGCAATGTGAGGCGTTATTATTCTAGTGCACGGCTTATGAGGTGCGCGGCTTTTGTTTTTTCTCGGTGTTGCCTATCTTCGAGCAACGTGAGGAGTTATTATTTTAGTGCATGGCTTATGAGGTGCGCGGCTTTTGTTTTTCCTCAGTGTTGCCTATCTTCGGACAACGTGAGGAGTTATTATTTTAGTGCGCGGCTTATGAGATGCGCGGCTTTTGTTTTTCCTCGGTGTTGCCTATCTTCGGGCAACGTGAGGAGTTATTATTTTTAGCCATCTCGATGTTGCTGGAGCAACATTGGTTTTTAGAAGGCAAAGATCAGGTTCCATCGATCTAACGGTTTGAGTCGATTTTCTTCCGTCGACCAGCGGGTAATTATTATGGACATGGTTTTGTTGGTTCAAGAAGCTAACTTTATTAAGGAAAGCAGGGCAGTTTTTGCCTATGTACAATGCCCCCGGCATCCCGGGATGGCTTATTTGTTGGAAAATAAAAAATACATAAGGTAGCTTTAAGACAAAGTAACGACGGAGTGATTCGCTATTCCATGCCCTAGGAACTTGAGTTCCGTCCACGGTTGTTAGCTTGAAAGTTCAATCTCTTAGCTTCTAATTAATGACATCTGGTCCATCCCAGTTTGGTCCAAAGGTCCCCGGAATGGGGTAAACTCGCTTGAGCACAAGATTTCCCACTTTGAAGGTTTGATTGTGAACCTGGGAGTTGAAGTACCGTGCGACCCTTTTTTGGTGGGCGGCAGTTCTCAGCTCTTCTTCTTCTCTTTTTTCATCAACCATATCTAGCGATTCGAGTAGGAACTGCTCGTTTTGTTTTTGATTGAAATTCTATCTTCGGTGTGAGGGGAATTCTAATTCAACAGGAATCATTACTTCTGAACCATATGCAAGGGCGAACGGAGTGTAGCCGGTTGCCGCTTTGTGGGTAGTTCTGTAAGCCCACAATGCGAGTGGAAGTTCATCAACCCAGTTTCCTTTGGTTTTTGCTAGTCGCTTTTTGATAGTGGACATGATGATCTTGTTTATCGCTTCCACCTAACCCACTGTGGAAAAGCTCTTTTCAATTCGGAAGTGCTTGAAGACGTCTTTGAACTCGGCACTTTCGAATTGGGTTCCATTGTCGGTGATGATTTCTTGCGGCACACCAAACCTGCAAATGATGTTTTTAGTAACAAAGTTAATAACTTTCTTTGTGGTTATGGTGGCCAGCGGTTCCGCTTCGGCCCATTTTGTGAAATATTCTACGACAACTATAGCATATTTGTCCCCACCTTTTGCTATTGGCAGGACGCCAATCAAGTTGATCCCCCATATTGCGAACGATCACGGACTGACCATCTATGTTAGCTCCGTTAAAGGAGTGATCTGCAGCGTCGTGATTTATTGTTGGCCAGAAGTACCCGTATCGAAGGACTTTCTTCCCAAGGGTCTGCCCCTAAGTGTGGTCTCCGCATTCGCCTTCATGTACCTCCCTTAGGATTCATCGTGCTTCATCATCGGTCACACACCTAAGAAGAGGAGTTGAGAATCCCCTTCGATAGAGTATTCCATCCTGTATCATGAACCGTAGCGCCTTTCGAAAGAGCTTCTTCCGTTGATTCCGGTCGGTTGGAAGGGTTCCTGGGAGTAGATAGTTTTTTATCGGTGTCATCCACGTATCTGGTTCGACGGTGGTTTCAAGAATCCAGTCTACGTCCATTTCGTTTATGCTTGGGTTGGCCAGAGTTTCGATTGGGACTAATCCCAACGATTGAGCTTCTCCGAAACTTGCTAGCTTAGCCAAATAATCTGCCTTTGTGTTTTGCTCTCGTGAGATGTGAGTTATGGTGTAGTGCTTGACGTCGCTTAGCAGTTCCTATATTTTGGATAGGTACGGGGCAAGATTCTCACCACGCGCCTGATACTCCCCTTTTACTTGACGGACGACCAATTGTGAGTCGTTGTATATGTGAATAGATTTTATCCTAAGCTCCTTCACAACTTTCAGTCCAACGATTAGTGCTTCATATTCTGCTTCGTTGTTTGTGACGGGGAATTCCAAGCGCAAAGTGTAGCTAATGGCTCGCCCCTCGGGGGTTTCAAGCACTACTCCTACTCCCGAACAGAAGTTGTTGGATACGTTGTCGATGAAGAGCTTCCATTGCGTGTTTGTTTCTGACTGAACTTCCTCCTCGTCATTCCATATAGTAAATTCGACGATGAAGTCGGCCAACACTTGCCCATTGATGGCTTTCCTTGGGTGGTATGTGATATCATATCGACTCAACTCTATATTCCACTTGAGTAGTCATCCGAAAGTTTCTGGTCGATATAACACTTACTTCAGGGGCTGATCAATCAACATTTTAATTGGATGAGCCTAAAAGTATGCTCGTAACTTCCGGGATGCAAGCAAGAGGCAATACGCTAGATTTTCTAGTTTTGGGCAATTCTTCTCAGCTTTGGTGAACCGCTTGCTAATGTAATACATGGGTCACTGGATTTTCGCTTCTTCCCGCATAAACGGCGCTCGGCGCATGCGATGAGACTGCTAAGTAAATGAATAGGTCTTCTCCATCCACCGGCTTTGATAAGATTGGAGGAGCTTCCATGTGTTGTAGCAGTTCTCCAAAAGCCGTTTGACAAGCTTCACTCCATTCAAAGTTTTTCTTTCCCTTCTTCAGCGCATCGAAGAACGGTATGCACTTGTATGTAGCTTTTGAGATAAATTGGCTCAGTGCTGCGACCTTTACATTCAAGCTTTGGAGTTCCTTCTTATTTTTCGGGGCCTGGACTTCTCGTAGCACCGTTATTTGCTCTGGATTTACTTCAATGCCTCGGGCACTGACTATAAACCCCAAGTATTTCCCAAAGGCTACTCCGAAGTGGCATTTGAGTGGGTTGAGCTTCATTCCATACTTCCGGAGTATCTCGAGCATTTTAGCGAGATTTTCTAGACGGTTAGCAGCTACTCAAGATTTGACCAACATGTCATCCACGTATACTTCCACAGTCTTTCCGATTTGGCGTTTGAACATAGTATTCACTAGCCTCTCATACGTTGCCTCGGCGTTTTTTGAATCGAATGGCATTACTTTGTAGCAGTACAGTCCTAAATCGGTGATGAAGCTGGTGTTCTCTTGATCTGGCTCATGCATCAGGATCTGGTTATTGCCCGAGTATGCATCCATAAATGATAGCAATTCATGTCCCGCCGTTCCATCCACGAGTTGATCGATTCTGAGAGTGGGAAGCTATCCTTTGGGCAAGCTTTGTTTGAGTCTAAGAAATCGATGCAAGTTCGCCATTTTCCATTAGACTTCTTAACTAAGACTGGGTTCGATACCCATTCAGGGTAAGTTGCATCTTGGATGATGCCGTTAGCCATTAGTTTATCTACCTCCTCTCTCAATGCCTTGGACCGTTCAGGGCCCAAGCTGCATCTTTTTTACTTTACTGGTGTAAATTTAGGGTCAATATTAAGTGCATGACAAGTAATTTCGGGTTATACCCCACACATATCGGAGTGCGTCCAAGCAAATACGTCCAAATTGGCACGGAGGAATTTAGTTAGTTCTGGCCGCATCCTGTTTCCCAAGTGCGATCCAATTATCAGGACCCATGTTAGGTCATCCATACAAACTAGGACAGACATCGTCAATTCTGTCGGTGCTACCCGATCCTCCCCTGAGCTCTTCTTCCTAGGGTCCAAAGCCTTATCGAATTGGCTATGCTCCTTAAGCCAGGGGCAGCTCTGTAGTTGCTATTCGGAGGGTTCACGGATGTGGAGGGTTTTCCTCACATCCTTTCCTTTTTCCTTTCTTCTTGACTCACGTAATTCTGCAATGTAGCATTCCCGGGCGGCACTTTAGTCTCCTTTCACAATTCCGACTTTGTGCTCTATAGGGAACTTCATTGTAAGGCACCATTGGGCCAATACTATTCTGAAGTCGTCTAGTGCGGGCCGTCCCAAGAAGGCATTGTACGTTGACATTTCATCCACGATTACAAAAGTCTGAATGAGGGTGACCCTTCACTCATCCTCTTCAAGCTCCATAGGTAGGTCAATTGTCCCCACCGGTTGTTTGGGTTCGTTAGTAAACACCTAAATCTTTGTTTGGCATGCGAATACGCTTTTCATGCCAATCTTCATTTGATCGAAAGTACGTTTGAAGAGTATGTTAACGGAGCTGCCACTGTCAACCAACACCCACCGAACTACAGCGGGTCCAATTCCTACCATCACCACCATCGGATCAAGAGTTGGAGCTTCGATCCCCTCAGTGTCCTAATTTCGGAACACTATATCGTCATTCAAGACCCTTTGCATCTTGGTTGGAGTTTCGTCTTCTAAAGCTAAACATGATTCCTTCGGAGCGTGCTTCAACGAACCTGCATATCACTCCATTTCTCCCTAACTTCTTTGCATGGGATGTTGTCCCCCAGATATTGTTCCAATAATAAGCCTTTGGTCAGTTCGTTTCGACCCTTCTTCGCTACTCCCAGCTTGATTCCTTCGTTCTCTTGGATGCCGAGGAGTCGTAGATTGATCGAGGTTTTGTAGTTGCCTTACATACTGCTGGAGTTTGTTATTCAGGATCAGCTCCTTAATGAGATTCTTTAGATGGTGGCATTCGTTTGTATTATGGCCATGTGTTTCGTGGAAGCGGAAAAATTTCCTTGAGCGCTTTTTCTACTCAGTTGCTTCCTTTCTAGGAGGTCTTTGTATTCCTCGGTTTCTTGAATCGCGAGAAAGATGTTTTCCGGTGTGTCGTTTAGGGGAGTGTAGACTTCGGGCCTAAACCCTTTGAGCTTTTTATTGTTGCTATTACCATTCTTCTTATTGGAGTTTTGACCTTTTCTCTTTAAATTTTTGTCTTTCCCATTGATTCCTTCAGCAGTCCGAGAAGTGTGCGCATTTTGATTCATTGCTACATCGCTTTGCCCAATGTTCGTCGGTTGCACACTAGCAGACTTCCTTTCCAATTCCTACGCTTGCTCCAACCTTAAGTATTGACTTGCCTTACGATTGAAATATTTCTTGGTGGTAGGTTGCTTCATCTTAATCCACTTTTCGAATTCAGTTTTCGGGTGAATGGCACAGACTAATGCCATAAAAATCATGTCTTCGTTGGGGTTGCTTACTTCCGTCACTGCAGTGTTAAACCTGTTCATAAAAGATTTCAGTGATTCGTTACGCCCTTGGAATAGTCCAGATAGAGACATGACGTCTTTTGGCTGCGCAGTATGGAGTCTGAACTGATCAAGGAATCTTGACGCCAGTTGGTCAAAAGTAGAGGTAAATCTTGGTGGAAGGCTAGTGAACCACATTGACGCAATTCCTTCGAGAAAGATAGGAAAACATCTACATCTAACAGCTTTGGAGGTATTAGCTCCGTCCATATACCAACTATATTTGTACAAGTGAGGCTTTGGGTCCTTTATCCCATCATAAGATGAAATAGTTGGCATTGTGAATTTTTATGGATATTTCTCATTCAAGATTTCATCGACGAAGGGAGTCCGACTTGGTGCAGATCCCCATTCATCATCTCTTCTATTTTTACTCTCTTCCATTAATCGTTTAACCATATCCGCTATGTATGCCTCCGATGTCCGGTAGTCCTGAGGACGGCAATCAATCACAGCGCCAAGTGTTTGGCCTTGCAAATGGTCTTGGTGAGCGGGCTGAGACCTGGGCTCTCCTGTCTTCGGGAGAGCCATTCCTACAGGGTCCCGTTGGCTTACGGTTGGTCTAACTGGAGCAGTTTGGACGTTTCTAGTATCATCAAATGCATTGGCATTTTCTTCCATTTGGTTGTCTTGCTCTCCGTCTTCTGAACCGGGGAGATCCATAGCTATGTCCTCTTGCGAGGTCTTTGCCCCTTGATTCAAGTTCAAAATAGGTTGCCTTTTGGCGAATGGAGTACTTGCATTTTTGTCCATGTTAAGTCCTGTTGTCACTCTTTTTTGTGGTTGTTTCCCGTTTCTTCTATGTAGACCAGAAACGGAGGAATTCTCTTGTTCTATAGCAGTCGCGGGTTCAGGCATGGTCCTTCGAGTAAGGTTAGATTGCGGGGTTAAGGGAGCGTCAAGCTTGTCCGTTAGAGCCTTTTGGCTATTTTCCATCTTCTAGTTAATCTTATTAACCATCTTATTTAACTCATCCCTGGTGACAACTTCGTGCTGACTGGAGGATGCTGGCGCCTGATCTCCCAAATTAGCACCATTTACTTCAATGGGTTGGAGATTAACATCTTCTCCAGCTACTACTGCCCCTATGGATCTTCTAGAGGCAGTTCTTCTTCTTCCAGGGGCCATTGATTCCAAATAGTGGATTCTTCAAGAAAAGATTGAGGATCTAACTTTTGGACCAATGGGATCCAAAGTAGATAGCTAGATCTGGATCCTAAGTTGGGTTTCTCAGTGAAAGCACCAAAATGTTAACCCAAAAAATGGATCAACACTCTGGTTTGAGTTTGAAAGCATCAGCCTTGTTCTAACAAAGCAATATCATAGATCATAGATATAGAAAAAGAAGAGTAAAAGAAAGAAGACGGAATTTTTATAGTGGTTCAGCTGTTAATGAAGCCTACGTCCACTTTATAGTTCCATTATGACTGATTGCTATTACAAATAATGTTTGATTTCAAGGCTTTAGAATATCCTTAGCTAGATTTAAATCTCCAGAGTTGGAATCCACTGGAGAATCACTATGAATCCCTTTGGAGGTTATTGTGAGGGAGGCAGAGAGTGAAAAATGTTTCCAACAGAGCTTCAGCAACCAGTCCGGAGAAGAAGATTCTGTTTATGTTGCAGGTAGGACGGTATTTATAGCGATCAAAGAGCTTCTGGGCTAGGCCACTTCATCAACTGCTCGTAGGTAGGTATAGAACGACCTAGGGGGGTTTAGCTCGCGAACCGAGCCAAAACCATGGGTCGCTAGCGATCCATAGACTTGGCTCGTACGCGAGCTAATGACTTGGCTCCTTTGCCATTACATCACTCAGTTAGCTCATTGAAGATTCATGGAAAAGCATGGGTCGCTGGTGATCCATACACTTAGCATTTTTTTTAGCATCCATCTTCCTTCTCTTCGCTTCTTCCCTGCATCATAGCGACCCTCCATTTTGCATGGATCGCTAGCGATCCATAGGGTATGGGTCACTGGCGATCCAAGCACTTAGGATATTTTTGGGAGTTTGGAGTTTGGGATTTTTCCATGGTCTTGTATCGTCGTTGTTTGCGTAGTCTCATTGCCCGTTGTTCCGTTTGGATGATAATTTACTAGTTGTTTGTGCTCAACTGCTGATTGGGCTGAAAGAATGTCGTTCTCTTGGTTTAGTCGGTCTCGGTCGTTGCCTTAGTAATATAGCTTGGCTCTCGTTAACTCCTTGCCTTAGCCTTTCTGGTTAAGTTCAAAGCCATTCCGATGTCACGAGATTGTTCTGCTTTCTAGTGGGTCCTGTTGGGTTAAAAACCCGGATAACAGCTTGCTAAAAGAAAATTGAGTGGAGTGAATGCAGCAGGTCCCTCTTCCAAGAAAATTAAAACGGTTGATGTCTAGTCTTCTTTTCCTCCAAAACAGGGTGAATCTGTTGATGTAGGCAAAGCTCTAGAGGGTCCTACTCTTGGTGCTACTGCTGATCAACCCAGAATTACTCTTTCAAAGGAAGACTTCATGTCTCACATTGTTGTGTCCGATTCTCCCGGCGTCATTGAGAAGATGCAAAAGGATTTAGGCACTTCAACTCCTTTTGAGGAGTTGAATCTCTCTAAACCCCTAACATCGGTTTCTCCTAATGACTTTGAGAAGATTGTACAATCAATTATGAATTCTCCATTATTTACCTCTATTCAACCGCCTCCTCTGTATCCGATCCGACAAGTCATTGTCGATCCCTTATTGAACAACAACTTTTGGTATGTTCCATACTACTTGATTTTCTTATTACCATTTTATATTGAATCTTGACTTACGTATTACTTTTCCTTTTCCTTTAGATCTCCAAAATTTGGTACTCCCTCTAGGAAAACGTTTCAAACTCTTCCGCTGAGACATCTAAGCTTAAAGAAGAAGTCTCAACTCTAAGTAACCAGATAACTTCCCTTGCTACTGCTAAAGATGAAGCAGTGAGGGAACAGGAAAGGTTGAGTGCTTCCCTTGCTCAAGCAGAATCTACAATTTCTGAGGAGAGGAAGGCGAAACAAATCTTAGCCAAAATACCCTCTAGGAAGTGTGGCCTCCAAGTTGTCATTAGCATGAGCATAATCCACCATTACATGTGCATGTAACTTTAATGTCCACTAACATGTGCATTAGCTCCTAATTGTATATCATGGTAAGTGGGTAGGTGTGGTCCTCCATGTTGCATGAATTGATTTATTTCCATCTTCATTTGCCTTCTAACTCTTGTGCATGCATATTTTCATGAAGCCTCTTTCTTGTTGAATCCAAATTCCTACAAAACAACATTAAAATGTGCAATTAAATTTTCTTAAGTTAAATCATACACAAAAATGACGATTTTGCCCCCATATGAAGATGAATAAATGATGATTTGAAAATAATTTAAATTTCGGTTTTAACATATTAAAATACCATATATGCTCATTTATATAATTAAATTAGATTAAACATGAAAGTAAAAATATGCACATTTACATGCATATCAAATATCCCAACACTTATCTTTTTATTCGTCCTCAGATAAGCCAAAATAAAAATAAACCCGTTTTCGTAGGAGACACGATTGTATTGAGCATATGCAACAAGCCATTAAACCTCTAGGTGTCCCTAACAGGACGAGTGTTGTCTCATGAGGGTTTTCAGTGGATACTACCTACAAAATCCAAATGCGAAATTCCTAAATGCAAGATTCATTTACACAAATATAGATGCAAGTTTTTGAAAATATTCATAAATGAAGAATTTACTTTCAAATTGACATGAATAAGTTAAATATAAGTTTTGGTTATTATTAAGAAATTTAAGTCCTTTTACTCGTCAAAACATCCAACAAAAATTAAGTTATCATCACAATTAGACTCTAGTTTGGCTAGTTGTTTCGGTTGATAACATAGTGCAACTATGAAATGAATCCTTAGTTGATTATCAAAGTTTTCAAATTGGTAACTTTTTGTTTCTTTTGAATAACAAATCAAATCAAACAAGTGAAAATAGTGCTTGGATTTCAATTGCTTACTCTCTCTTTATTTGAAAATTTTATTGATATCAACAATATTTACATATGCCCGACTCGGATAAACTTAGGCCGGACCACCCATGCACTGCCTTTCGGGCTTACGTGGGAGGGTATAGAGCATGGCGAGTGTACACACTTGCGTGTGAACACATGACTCTAGATGCTTCTTAATTTCATGAAAACCATTTTATTTTTTTATTTTTTTAGAAGAAAGAGTTTTGCAACATCATCTTAGCACCATTTAACTTAGAAGATCAAAAATGTTATATCATTTACTTTAAATCCACCACTTTTTTAAACAAATATTTTTAATTAGGATATACTTCATAATTATCACCCATGAATCTTCCTATATACTAGTTAAACTATCGTTACTTGTAATCAAACTTAATTTTTATTTTTGTTGAGACAAATATATTTTCAAAAATTTCAATTTAATAACCAAAATTCTATACTTATCCAATAGTGTTTCTTTAAAAGAAAATCAATATGCTTAAAAGGAAAAAAATTTATTTTTTGTTTGTTCTTTTTTCGAATTTTTTTTAAGTTTTAGAAAGAAAATACAAAAATAAACCATGAAAATTCAAAATTGAAGATGAGACTCCCCCCCGCATTTGACTTTGACTGTGTCCCCACAGTCAACCCAAGTGAAAGGAGAAAAATGAAATAAAAATAAAAATATGACCTATATTTACATGAAAATGGAACAGTTATTATTTACATGACATCAGAAAATATACTGTTAAAGAGTAAATGAAACGGTCTTCCAAAGACCAATTCATTTGTCTCGTCAAGTATGAGAGACATAGCTTAAGCACAAAAAACCAAACCATAAAAGATTTCAAAGTTGAATGTTGATTTGGAAAAACTAATGTCGTTTTATAAAAAATCGTATGAGTTGTTTTATTTTCAATGATTTTTGAGGTAGATAGAACAATTTGTGGAAGTTCAAGTTTATTTTCATCAATTTAAAAGTCAAGCTTATCATCAACAAATTCTTCAAAATTGTTGATTTCAAAATCAAAATGGTGATTTAAATTTACCCCTTCAGAATTCAACAACTCATCTTCGAAAATTCCAAAAAATATGTGTTCACTAAATTCGTCTTCCTTTGTTGAGTTATTCACAACTTCATTGCATATATCATGTTCAAACTCCAAAGTTGTATCTAATTTTTCAAAACCGGAAAAGGAATATCAAATTTTAAATTTGGTACCACACTCTCAAAGAATTAAAATCTAACTCAATTACCGCATTTTCAACAACTTCATTAAGATTGTCGGTTTCAATTTCAAAAGTTGTTATTTGAAAATCGTCAATTTTGGTAAAAGGTGGATTATTAATTGACTCGTCAATCATTGGATTTTGATTTGTTTCTCACGTTGTTTCATGCATGTTTCAAACAACAAATCTGTGTGATCTTTGTGAATTTCTTCCATTTGCTCAACAAAATCAAATTCATAATTATTAACTTGAGAATTTTCAATTTGAACTTGTTGAGAATGAAAATTGTCCATTGCACCATAATTGAAATTATTTTCTTGCCAAAATCATTTAAAAAGTGGTTCACATTTCCATTTGACTATGAAATTCTTTTTGAAATTCGAAATTGTGTTGGCATGAGTTATAATCGAAATCATTTGAATTTTGAAGTGAATTCAGATTTTGATCATTTTGAAATCCTTGACTTGAGTACTCAAATTATTTATCATTTGATATCGTTGTTCAAGTAAAGACCAAATTGTTCAATACTCTTTTCAAGGTTTGGGGTTTGGTCATCATTTTGAAAACTTTGTGGTGCAAAATTCGAATTGTTTACATAATGGTTGTTATTAAAATATCCATAAGAATTTTTTGTGAACTTATATGGATTATATTTATTGTCACAACTATTGTAAAATTCATGTGAGTAGGAAAATTCAGACATTTTCAAAAAAATGTTTTTTTTAAAGGAAAAAAGTATTTACCAAGAAGGATTTATTTTTCAAAATGAAGACTGATTTTTGTTTTACTTTTCTGGATTTTCAAAAAAAATTTATATGTTTTTTTTTGAAAAGATTATATATATTTTTGGACTTTTTTTAAAAAAACCAACTTAAATTTTTTTTTTGAATTTTTGATTTTGATTGAAAAATTTCAAAGGAAAGGATTTAAAAACTATGTTAAGGAAACTTTACAGTTTTTTTTGTTTTGGATTTTGAATTTCTTTTTTTAGATATGCATGAACTAATGCAACTAAATGAATGCAAGGACTTAATTTCAATTTCCTGTCCTTAATAGCTCCTAACCCAAAATTATATAATCACACTTTGTCTTAATCCAACAAAATATTTCTTAGCTAGGTAATGGACAGTAGTTATTGGTGCACCATGAATCACCGTAGCAATGCAGCCGAAGGTTTAAGTACCTTCAGAGAAACAATCGATATAATATTTACGAATCACCGCAATAATTATAACTGATTATTGCTCTGTCATAGCCTAGACACCAAAAACATAAGTTGTTCAAAGAAGACAACTTGTCAAGACACAAGTAAGTCCTAGGTGAGCTCGTGACACCCTTAAGTCAAGTGTCTAACCGTTATTATTAGTCAAAATTCTAGAATGAAATGTGATTTGTGGGCCAAGGAAGGGGTGATGAAATCTCTCACCTTATGTGGATTTGAGTGTTGCCCTTAGAAAAGAAAATAAGATGGTATGAACGTAAAACAGAAATTAAACGTGTATTAACGATGCAACCACAAATGATTTTTTTTTTATTAAATGCAAGCAACCAACAATGCAAAGCAAATAAAAACAAGGGATAAGGGCACGATACCAAAGCGTGCAGAATTATTAGCAAATTATTTATTTTTCAAAGCAGCAATTTTTTTTATATAAGCAAGCAAAGCGGTTTTTTTAGCACTCCTTTTGGTTCTATGCTTTTGCAACCTGAAAATGAGAACAAAAACAAATGCAAATGAAGACAAACGCAAAAAAAAATTCGTTTTTCTTTTCTTTTTTTGTGTTTTTTATGAAGACAAACACAAGAGAAAAGTGAACTTGACTTAAGCAAAGAAGGCAACAAAATAAAATAAAGCTAACCCAGCCCGTTTCAAATGAGGCCCGTTATTCTTCTTTAAAAAAAATAAAACAAAATCCTAATCCTAATCCCCTTTTCTCTGTTGACCACCAACGCGTATAAAAAAATTTTGCGAAATCAAAAGGAGAGAAGGGAAAAGAGAAACAGAAAAAAACTTGTCGCAGGAGTGATTCGATGAAGCCCAATTGGAAATCGAGCATTAAGGCGCAGGTGGGATTCGACGAAGGTCGCGGGAGTTAAGGATGTTCGATCGTGGATTTGGTTTTTTGAGGCGATTTAGGGGTTCGGGTGGTTTGCAATGGTTATTGGGGGAAGTTGTTTTTGTTCGAGAGTTTGTTGTGGTCATGGTTATAGGTGGCTGTGGAGGCGATAGCTTGAAAATGGTTTATTTGCGTGATTGAAGGTTGGGGCTCGATTTGGAGATCGCGGCAATGGGGTGGTGCTGAGGTTCAGGTAGAAGATTTCGATGAGTGATTTGGTTGTGAGGCGAACTGGAACTGGAAGTGGAGCACGGATGTGAGGTGTAGTGGGCAGCGAGGTGAAGTTCAGTTCGGTAAAGTGAAGTGCAGTGAATGTATGCGTGCACAGTTTTTGGGGTGGTTTAGTGAAGTGGCAGTGCACAGTTCAGTGAAGTTCAGTGGTGGGTTGTATGGTCAGGTGGGAAGAATGTAATGGTATTGGGGATATGCAGTTTATATTGAAGATTGGTTGGTTGAAGTAGCAAGTGTGGTGAAGTTTGTTTTACAACAGTTTTATGATGGCAGTTTGGGATGTGGGATTGTATGCATGCACTGGTGTAATTTTTTGAAGTATGGAACATGAGTATATATGTAGGCAGGTGGAAATTGAAGCAGTGTGAAGGCAATTAGAGAAGTGGGAGGCTGTCAGTTTGGCAGTGGTGGGTATTGTATGATGATAGTGGCAAGGTGGTCGGTTGGTGAGAGAGTTTGTGGTGAATTGGTGAGTGGTTTTAATGTATGCAGTTGGAAGCAAGGAAGTGTATATTGGTGGCAAGGAATTGCAAAGAAATATATGTGCAGAGTTATGTGAATTTGAAAATGTAAATTATGTAGAAAAAACTGAAATGCAACTTGTAAAACAAAAGATGAAAATTGTAATGCAGCAAAAAAATGAAATGGAATTTTCTTTTTCTTTTTGAAATGAACTTGTGTATACTTTTTTCCATTTTTTTTTAAAAAAATATGCAAATGCAACCAGAACAACAAAAAGCACCAAATCAAATGAAAACAAAAATCACACAAACACACAACACAATTTTTTTAAAATGCACTCAACACACAAAATTAACACACAATAAAATCAAACAACAAATAATTCGAAGAATAGAAATAAAAATCAAATTAATTCTTCGGCAACGTCGCCAAAAACTTGTTGAATCGGCTAATTTTCTATCGGATTAGAAAATCGCTGAAAAGTTGTAACAAAAATAACCGTAAGCGCACGACGTATAATTTTAGTACGTGGCGAGTACGGATCGATCCGCAAGGAATTTAAGCGATTAAAAATTCTACTCAATCAAATTAAACCAAGATTTGAAGTTGTTTAAGCTAAAAAATGTAAAAAACTAACAAAAGAAAGTGAATAAAAATATGAGAGTAGAAGGCAATTTAGAGGTAATTTCCTTCTCATGATCACATAAATCAACATAATGAAATTATGATCTCTCTTTTTTGGTCATTAGTGAATTTAGTTGATGTGTTTATCATAAGTATGCAATATTTGTGCTATTAATTAGTCTAACATAAACCATCAAACTATAACACACTCACTAACCACTTGTTAACTCTCATGAAAATGATAATGAAATTGAAAATAAAATATATTCTAAGCATGATCTATTTACTATTGATTAGTAATATAGACCATCAAATTTTGATTCTAAAATCCACTTTATTACCAACATCATAAGTAGATGAAGATGTAATTTATGTTTGTGTTTGTTTAAGCATAGCCTATTTGGTGTCATTAACATAGGCTATCAAATTCAAAGCTAAACAACAAAAATTTTACCATATCAAACATTGTTGTTAAGCACAAAAAGAGATCAAAAATTAGCAAAATGTTGAATCTACATGATTAAGAGAGCTTCATTACTCCTAAATTGAAGGGGTTTAGCTTCTCGTATTTGTTATCATTTCAACAAATGTAAAGTTCAACATGAAACAAAAACAACAGAAAGTGCAAGCTAATTAACTAAAAAGAGAATTAAACTACTTGCATAAATAAATAGATCTACACCACTAATATGAAAGGAAAAAGAGCATGTAAGTAAAAATGAGCATGAAAATAAAATAAAAGCAAAGAAGAAAAAGAGGCCTAGGAAGCCATTTTATTTCTCATATAATTTGTTGATACCACTAAACTAACTATAAGGTGGTGCTAAGAGCTTCATTACATGAAACATAAGGCGTATTTATACATGCCTAAAACCCTAATCCATATTTTAAGGGACTATCCAAAATACCCCACTAGAAAGGGTGGCCTCCAAGTTGTCATTAGCATGAGCATAATCCACTATTACATGTGCATGTAACTTTAATGTCCACTACCATATGCATTAGCTCCTAATTGTAGATCATGATAAGTTGATAGGTGGGGTCCTCCATGTTGCATGAATTGATTTATTTCCATCTTCATTTTCCTTCTAACTCTTGTACATGCATATTTTCATGAAGCCTCTTCCTTGTTGAATCCAAATTCCTACAAAACAACATTAAAATGTGCAATTAAATTTTTTCAAGTTAAATCATACACAAAAATGACGATTTTGCCCCCATATGAAGATGAATAAATGATGATTTGAAAATAATTTAAATTTCGATTTAAACATGTAAAATACCCTATATGCTCATTTATTTAATTAAATTAGATTAAATATGGAAGTAAAAATACGCACATTTACGTGCATATCAGTTAGCGTCTTTTAAAGATCAGGAAGCGGCCCCTCGACTGAAAAGGGCGCGCCTTTCATTATGACAAGTAGCTAGAAGAGAACAGGGGATTGATAACTCACTTTTGGATGTTGATCGAGGATAGAGATATCCTAGTAGACTTCCTATATAAAGCTTATTGCAGACATTCAACTGTTGATTTTCATGCTCTGTTGATTTAAGCGGGGGTCTGCTTAGATATCTACATAGGAGGTACTTAGATGAATTTGGATCTGACCCTCATCCGTGGGCTTGCTAGAATTTACCGTGAGTAAATTCAATCCCTCGTGAATTGCCTCCAGAAATACTCAAATATTATAAGGATGAATTCATTTCCAAGTTATTCAAAAAATCAGTTTTGTACGAACCAGAAAATTTGTAATCATGTAATAATATTGATTTGTGAATTTTTCGTATTAGTTTTCATTTATACTTAGTCGTATGTTATTACATTATTACAGAATAAATGTCTCTCAAGCAGCCTTGTTTCTAGAGATTACTTAGGAAAATACGTAAAATTAAGAAGAGATTACTTAGAAAAGGCATCGCTCTTGAAATCCTCAAGATTGGCTAGATATTGCTTTCTTAGGGATCTACAGAAGCTTTATATGAAACATCCCCACCTTCGCTTTGATTTTCTAGGAGAAGAAAAGGAGAAACTCTTTAAGGAGATTCGAACATTTCATACAAAATTGATTTGTGGTCGTGATAGTCCTCCAGCCGGAGAATGAGATTATAGCAAATGTTCCTCAGTTATTACCCCAGAATGATTTAATACCACTTTTGACTCGACTATCACCCTTTCGACTAACTCATTGAATAAAGTTAAAAGTGTTGTTTACAGACTAAATGTGATAGGGTAAAGCATGTATTTGATTACAACATTGATATTGTACCCTTTGTTTTGTTTCTTTTTGAGTTATAATTTCTACTATTGTAATAAAAAAATTTGTTATCTGGGTACTAATTCTTTTTTTATTTATTTGAATAGGAATTACAGTTAGCTATAACACCACTCTTACTAGATCCGTTATCTAGTTTCACCAGTATTAGAGATAAGTTAATGGGGGATCTTGAGAAGAGAAGCTTATTTAAAGATCCTTTGTCCACCCGACTTCAAGGCAATACTGAGGCGTCAGAATGGCGTAATAAATTTTTACTTCTAAAGGCGATTATTAGGAACCTTAATGATCAAATCAATAGTCTCAAAGCGGATATCAAGAATAAAGATGAAATAGTTTCTCAATTGAAACGCCAAATTAAATCAAACCCTTCGATTGACTTTAATCATGAGATGTCTAAGCTTCTCCAACAGGTAAGCAACTTGGAGATAAAATTAAAAGATAGTCATGATCAGTGCAAATCCTTAGAATTTTTCATAGGAGGAGACATTCCAAATATCGATTTACCAACTTCTCCAATCACTTCATCTGTTATGAAATCAACAAGGTCTTCGCCTTTAGCTATTCAGAAAATCCCTACTACAACAAAGCCTCCCCCAGGTTTAGACGAGAAGGCGGTAGGTGAATGGTGTAGAAGGGTTATGTTTGAAATGATGAGATATTTTGACGATCAACAGAAAATAAGGTACTCGCAATGCATTAATGAATATGCAGCCAAAATCCAAAGGCTTGAACATGAAAATATCTTCTTCAAAAGCGTGTCGCCAATTTAGAGCGACAAAACAAGACCCTTAAAGGTGCTAATAACGCTTTTAATCGTGCTTTGAAGACCTGCGTTGAATCTATTGATAATGCTGATGAAATTAAGAAGAAGGAAAAGAAGCTCAAAGAAATTCTTTGCATAGTGATTGAATATGGTTGTAATGATCTTTAATGTATACATTAATGTCATACAATATTCTTGTAAACAATTTTGTAAATTATGTAAATATCACCTGGTTTGTTGTCCTTTCCTATAGCATTAAATATGGTTTTCTTTTGTGTTTTTTGAATCATTTGGTATTCCTCATCAATCTTGTTTTCCTACAGAATATAAAGTAGGTAACATTTCTTATTATTAGTTTGAAGTTTATGCAAAAATATGTCCAGTAGTTTGTTCATAACGTTATTAGAGATAATATTAAAATTTCTGATAATAAAATTCTAGGAATCTAATTTTGAGAATAATGGAAATTAATAGAATATTATCTCCAAATAATAAGTGGTAAGAAATCGTAGTTGGAAATAATATTGAACCAGAAATTCTCATCCGGCCATAATAGAAGCCCCCGTATCCAGCTTTGATAATAATGAAAGAAGTTCATAATTTCAACTCTGGCCGTATTAATAGAAGATCAGAAACCAAATTATGGAAATAATAAAAGACCAAAAATTTAGATCTAGTGTTAATAAAGTTCAGAAATCATCTTTTGAATATAATGGCAACCTATTAGTTCATAATAGAAGATCCGAAACCCAGATTCGAGTATTGACAAGTGAAGTCCAGAAATTATCTTTCTGGAAATTAATTGATGGCGAGAATTCATATGTAATCCAAAGTAATTATCCTTAAATAACAGAAGATTAGAAATCTGCTCCTGGCAATAATTAAAGTCCAGAAAACCTTATCTAAGCCTTTTATTTTATGTCACTCTTCGAACTTTGATTATCTAAACCTTTTGCTTTGTGTTGCTTCTTTGATTCATGGAACTTGATTCCTTTGATACGCGCCATCCCATAGGCTTTGTATATTGTTGTTGTTTTGTGTGCCACTTCTAGGGCTTGGACGTCTTAGTTCATTGTTGTCCGGTGTGCTTGGTTAGCTTATCCATAAGTAGGTCCCAAGGACTTACTCGACCTTCCTCCAAGAGGCACTCCAGCCAGGCCTTATAGGCGGGGCTGAAGGCTTGTTCGGTGCCTTGACCAGGCCATAGCATGGCGGGATCAGGGCTTACTTTATTCTCCTTCCAGGAGGTTCTCCAGCCAGGCTTATAGGTGAGACTGAAGGCTGGTCGGTGCATTGACCTGGCCATAGCGTGGCGCATTCAAGGGCTTACTCCATCCCCCTTCCGGGGGCGCCTTGATCTGGCCATAGCGTGGCGCGATCAAGGGCTTGTAGATACTTTAGCCTGGCCATAGCGTAGCGCGAATAAAGGTTTTCTCTAACCTCCCTCTAGGAGGCGCTTTGACCTGGCCAACTCGGCGCGAACAAAGGTTTATGATCGTTTAAGATAATTTCCAAGTTTAAGGAGAATGTTTCTCCCGACTATGTAGATTTTTTCTTAGAAAAGAGGTGCTTTATAGAATTTCTCTTAGGTTGCTTTACAAATCTGTTGATTTTTCCTTGTCTAAAAAAGTTGATGATCATTCCTTCGAGAGCTCTACATTGATTTTTTTTCATGCCCATTCATCATATGATAGTGACAGTAAGATCCTCCTATATTCCTTTCATATTTGGGCTTTTTCTTTTTGGATAGCCAATAGTTGAGTTCCTACCTTATTAATATGTAGATGTTCTTGATTGATGTAGTCAAGTTGCACACTTTAAGGAGTCTCAATTTGAAGCTTGTCTTTTGAGATTGAATTCTAACTTTTTTATTGCTCGATTTGGGAACTTCGTTCTCAATGACCAATTTCCTTTTCAAAACCTTTTGAAGCTTGTATGTAGGCAATGATCCACTTGTTGTTGGATGCCATTTTTGAGCAAAGGTGTAATAATCAGCCATCATTCCTTCTCCAAAGATAGTTCCTTTTGCATAGCACCGAATAGTCTTCTTCATTTGAACAAACAAATTCTCACCTTTACATCTTGCTTCTCCTAAAGCAAAGATGGGTGTAGGGCCAATATGGAATGGGTTTAGGCTCCAATTGTTCAAATCATAAGATTCTTCTCTCTTCTTTCTCATGATTTTCAAAGCTTCCAATCTTAACATTTACTCTTCATATAGCCTTGAATCTTCAACAACTTTATTAGAGGACCTAGTTAAATGTGGTTCTGAAGACCCTTGCTCAGATTTTTTGACTTTGCTAAGCATTATGATGTAGGATCTAATGTTAACTTGGAATGAAATAAGGATAAAGGAGAGTAAAGGAAAGTAAGGTTGTGAATTTAACAAGATTGGAGATTCGAGCCCTCCTTCTAGCATCAAAAATGTTAACAAAAAATCTTGTCAACACCCCAAAATAGGATTAAAAGTGTGAATAATGATCTCTTCGGAAGCACCTTTTGAATCAATCAAGGTAATTTAAAACTCCTTTGAAACCACCTTTCAAAATGGTCGAGGCGATTGGAACTTCTTCGAAACCACCTTTCGAATTAGTTGAAATGGCTTAAGACCCCTTCGAAACCTCCTTTCGAAGTGGTTGAGGTGACTAAAGGTTGGGACCTAATGGATCAAAGGGTTTTAATTGAATCAGTAGGCTTCTACTTCTTCAAAAGGTAACCTTTCGATTGACGTTGCTACATGAAATCCATAACCAGAACCATATAGAAGCAATAGATCAGAATCAATGTATTCGAAAATGCCATGCACTTGATTTATTAATATTTTTCTTGAATAGAAGAAGCTTAAGTATTACAAAGAAATAAAATCCCAATTTGATTTAAGAATTAGGGTTTACAAATTCAAGAATATAACATGTCTCCAATGAATGAATTCGGATCTCCCAAAAATGATACCCCTAGGGTTTTATTTATAGATGCAGATTGACCCTTTCACATCGGTCCTTTCGACTTATTCGAAAGGGTGCCTTGAAGACCTTTCATCACTGTTGAATTCAGAACGCCCTTCTAATTTTGCTTTTGACAGGAACTTGGGCTTTCAACTACATCGGAAGGTACAAAAGCGGCCTTCACCTTGATGTTGATGCGCTATGTATGTTGGAGAGGGTGTTTGCTTTCGACGTCATTGAAAGGTGTATTTTTGGGGCTTAGAATGACTTGAAGCATGGTATGAGACTTCGTCACGGAAGGTAGCTTTCGAAAGCATCACCCTTGATTAATGTGGAACTTCCATCTTTTGGTGTTTGAGGAAGCAACATTGGTCATATACGAGATCTCTTTCACATTCGTGGAAGGTTTCAACCAATTCGAAAAGCTGATCTATGCTTTTGAAGGGGTTGCTTTGGCTAAATATTCTTCTGTGGAAGGTAAACAATGGCGAAATCAACTGCTTCGAAAGGTTTGAAACGTATGCGGAAACTCGTTATCTGATACCTTCAAAAGATGCCTTTAACTCATACGAAACCCCTTTATGTATGCAGAACCAACTGTTTCGAAAGGGATTAACTAAAGCGAAAGGGGTTGCCTCGTTCCCCTACGACCCCTTCGAAAGTCCATTGCGCATCCAATAGTTTGCAAAAGCATCCCTTTGACTCCTTCGGAATGTCTTACTATTGCTCTCATTCTTCATGAATCCTTCTTCTATATTCCTTAAGGTTTCGACAAAGTTGAAATGGCTTTTAGTGATAACATTTTCCCCATAGTGAAGGGATTCTCTTGACTTTTCAAGCCAACTGCTTCAATACCGCTATTATTTCAGCAAGAAGTTTCCCCCTTTTGATACTCTTGAATAAATCTTGACCGTTTATTTGAATCTGATCGAATGGCTTTCCTTGCATTTTCCCTCCTTATAAATTATGCTACCTTCTTCCCTCTTTTCATTTACCCGCGATTAAAAACTTTGAAGCAAGAATCAAATATTTCATTTTCTCACTAAATTCATAATTTCGGGTGTCGCAAGCTTGAGTTTAAGGCGAGTATTCATCGTCCTATATTAAAAATCAATTTTCCATGTTTAATTTTGATTTCAAATTTCTTAGAGTTCAAGTTCATGTTATCGTTTTAAATTTCAAATTCGATTTAGGCTTGTCATTCATGAAAGATGATTCTAAACTCAAAATTTGTTTTTTCTTTTTCCCTTTTTTTTCGATTTTGACTTATCTATAGCATCAATTATGGTTCGAGCTTGAATTTACCAAATTTAGGGTTTTCGTTGCTGTTAGATGCGAATTCAAGCTCAAATCAATATAATTATCAACATCTAAGAAGCGTTGGGTTGAAAGGGAATCATGAAGAAATTTCTTTCTGGTGACTTCGAAGGGAAGGTTGAGTTGTGTAAATCAATAAAACATTGCAACTTAATTTTCCAACCCTTTCGAAGGGGTTGAAAGGAAATCAAGTATACACTTTAAATGAATCCTCGCGAAGGGGTTGATGTTACTATCATGAGATGGACCTCTTCGAAAGTAAAAGTATATTCCGACGCATTATGACACCTTTCGAAGAAGTCCCCTTGAAGGGTTCAATTCAATAACTACACAATATACTCTTCGAAGGCCCAATTCTCTTCGAAATGATTCAGAACCTAATGCATGTAAAAAGTGGATTTGATATGCTATGGAACTTCACTTTGGATAATCAACGACCAATTTTAATTTACTTTGGAAGGTGTTAAAAGTTAGAAATTCAAGTTTCCTACTGTCAATTGGGTCGAGAATAATACATTTTTGTTATAGTCGAAAACCTTATCTAATCTTCCGACTTGATCGAAACCTCCAAAATTGAGACAAGAATAGCCATTTGTATGTTTTCGAAACTCCATCCTGCCCTTTCGACTTGTTCGAAACCCATAACAGTCAATAGGAATATAACTATCATTTTTACAACATAAACATTGTCGAAACGTCTTAAAGCCCTCTCGTTTGTATTGAAATTACTTTGCTCCGAGTCTTTCAACTTAACGAGAGTATGGCGTTTCAGTGATGTTCATATTTTTAAGTAGAATACAATCCGTGGGTTTCGACGTTGTCAAAAGGTATATTTGACTTGATTGGGGAATGTTGTTAATGGTTTCGATAATGTATATATTCAAATTAGTATTATGGGGATAGTTGCACCTATTAACAATAAAAATAATTCTGGGCTTTCGACATTGTTGAAGGGTGTGTTCAGGTGTCTGTATTCCATATTCCCTTCCGTCACTGTCGAAAGCTCGATGAATCTCATGATTCTCATTAACTTTAACACCCTTTCGAAGACATGGAACTATATGCCTTGGTGGATATTTGAATCATTGCAATAGGCTTTCAACACCTTCGAAAAGCGTTAATAGTGAAACGAATTATAACTTTAATAAAACTATTTCACCTGGTAGGATCATGGGTTTAAAAAGATCTTCCAAGAAATCAGAAAAGAATATAGCTTTAGAACCAGAATCTTCCCTAAAAAAGATTGAAGCAGTTTCAAGACATTCCCTTATATCTTCTCAAGATGAAGTTGATGCAATCCTTAACGAGTTCGGAATTACAGGAGTAGAAGCTAATCCTCCTAGGGACAATGACACTATACAAAATCCTCTCGAGGGATATTTTGCTTATACCACCATCCATATTTGGTATGGAGGTTTCATTCCATTTCCCAAGTTTTTGTCAAGATTCACACCAATTCAAATCGCCAAATGTATATACATATCTCATCTCCTTAGTGCTCATGGCCTTAGAATCGGACATTCCTTCTCTAAGCGGTGAAGTTCTCAATTATTTGTGCTTCTGGTCAAGCTTAGCAATCTGAACAGCCAAATTTTCAGGGCTAACCCTCACAAGAAGCTAATTTCACAGGGAGTAAACAAGTTCAAATATTAGGAGACGCAATTCTTTTATGTCAAAATGTTTTTCAAATATTAGTGGAGCTTTTTCTTCTCCTTGTAAGTAGACCAATACCATTGTTTTTTTAAATTATTTTCTTTTGCTGGATTACGTATTCTTATTAGGCCCCGCCTCCAATGATCTTGATGATGAAGGTAAGAGAATTATGAAATTGTTAACTGCTGCCTCAAACAACATCGGGAACAGGCTCACATTGCTGACCCCCAGTAACCTTCGAAAATATTCTCTCCTTCCAGAAGGCCAGAGGATTCTCGACCAACCTCCTCTCGTCTAACATACCTCTAAGAGAAAACGCTTCTTATCCTTGGGCGATCCCACAAATTTCTCATCTTTATCTATGATTTGTCCCGATCGACCTAGTAAACTTAAGTGTACCATTTGTAATTTACCGTTGTGCTACTCTTTAGACTACTTTGCTAATCTATGCATTTTAATTTTAACAGCTGCTCCTACATCTGAACTATCCACAAGGGATCCACTTCCTCTACCTTTTGAATCTAGTGCTTTAGCTTTGACCCAGGCCATTGCCAGGTCGAGAATGCTCGCTAAAAGAAAATTGAGCGGAGCGATTGCAGCAGGCCCCTCTTCCAAGAAAATTAAAACGGCTGACCAGTCTTCTTTTCCTTCAAAACAGGGTGAATCTGTTGATGTAGGCAAAGCTCTAGAGGGTCCTACTCTTGATGCTACTGCTGACCAACCCAAAATAACTCTTTCAAAGGACGACTTCATGTCTCACATTCCTGTGTCCGATTCTCCCAACGTCATTGAGCAGATGCAAACGGATTTAGGCACTTCAACTCCCTCTCAGGAGTTGAATCTCTCTAGACCCCCAACATCGGTTTCTCCTAATGACTTTTAGAAGATTGTACAATCAATTACGAATTCTCCAACATTTACCTCTGTTCAACCGCCTTCCTTTGTATCCGATCCGACAAGTCATTGTCGATCCCTTATTGAACAACTTCTTGTATGTTCCATACTACTTGATTTTCTATTACCATTTTATATTGAACAACAACTTTTGATATTCCACCCACGTCCGGTCGCCTCTTAACTATGTGCGATGCGCAACCCTTTTTTTTAACGGTCATGATTTTTATTTTAGGTAATTAAGGCAAATTACTTGAAACGGGCTGAAGAGGGGATATGGATTTATGTTGATGAAGGATGGAGAGTATTCTAGAAATATGGAGAAGAGTTTAAATGGGCTATAATTTCTTTGGGCCCAATTTTAAAACAATTCAAATTTTAATTCAATCTAGTTTTTACTTCATCTTCCATTCAAATTTAAATTTAAATTCTTGATGTTTATTTATAAATATACTTCAATCAATTTCAAATTAATTTATACTTCATTATAAAGATATATCTCGATAACTGCACAATTTTGTTCAATTAACTACTTTTATTTTCTTATTTAACCATTCATTGTTTTATTATAAAATAAATTTCTTTTCCAACCAATCTAATTATATATAAAAATTATTTACACTTTAAAAATATTTTGTATTTGATTAAAATAATTTATTCAATTTCAATATATTATTTGAAAAGAATTTATAAATTTAATTCAATTTATTAAAACAAATTCTTTTGTTAAATATACTTCAACTAGATATGAATTTTATTTTCAAAATAACAATAATTATCAAAACTCAAATTCGATACTTTTATTTTAATTAAATTTATTCAATTTATACGATGTAGAAAGCATGATTGTTACATATGTACCGTAACACCCAATAATATACTTAGTGTAGTATAATCTACACGCCCAACTAGATGCGCCAACCTCGGGATGCTTTACTCCTAACCCCACAACGGTTCCGAGATGGAGCTTAACCCGAGTCTCGGTTAAGAACGGCGATGATTGAGTTCTTCCAACTCTTGCGTAATATACTGGATTAGTCACCTCTTCAATCGATGTGGGGAATTACACTCATATGATTATGATAGTAGTATAACATTATTATGTTATGTGCTAACTTTTTGGATGCAGAGACATGTTAGGTATGACTTTCCATACCCTATATCCTTTATTATATCGGTTTTCATAGTATTTTGAGATTGTTTATTATATCCTTTATTATATCCTAAATGAGTTGACTAGATAACGTGTTGAGTTTAGCGCATGGAGCCGTTTAGAGGACGAGCAGGAAGCCGACGCTATTATATTACTATTACTAGAGTTTTTCGCTTATTCATTGTGCAACATTATGGAGCTTTGGCAGTGCTTATCTTATTTAGATACAAATTTTCCTTGAGTTTATTTTGATGATGTATAAACTCTATTCCACTTGTTTTGTATGATTATTGTGGACCTTGCAGTCTGGTATTTGTTTTGGTTCGTTTAGTTATATTTATCGTTTTGCCTATTTTATATCTATGTTAATATTATATTTTATTCGATGTGCTGTGAGATATACGACATGCTATGTTTAAAGTTTTAGTTATTTCACTTTTGACAATCGTCCTACATCAATCGGGCACCGTTGCAGCGCATTTTTCATGTATATTAAGTACCGAATGTGTAGGACGATCGTCACAGAAGATTTAAAACCACGACCTTTAGTGTTTCGCCATGTTGCCACCGAGTGAATTTAACAACAATTAGACTCTTCTTCGGTAATCGAATTTGAAATCGTTCAGATTCGATAGTTAAGATCGAGACCCGTATGGTGAAAACATATTTGTAATATTATAATTAAATAATGAATTGTGGTTTATTTGCTATAAATAGATGAAATGAGGCATGGTGAATAATATGTGAACAAATATAGTTAAATATAATAAAGTTTGAAAACTAACCGCCAATAATTATTACAGTTGGAGCATTCATCAAATGAACGTCTAAATAGACGTTCATTTAATGAGCCGTCGAAACAATTTACATTTTTTGAACTATAAACATAATCTTAAGGTGATTACTGGACTTGTAAATGTTGGACTCGTAAGATTCTAGGTGAATCCAAATTCCATTGGAGAGGCCTAACTAAAACAAATGTGACTAGAGTTACCCTTTCTTGTTTCATGTGGCTGATATGAACACATTTGATAACAATCCAAGTCATGCATGCTTCACCACTTGTCAAATATCAAGAATCTCCTCCCCACCAATAACAAATAACACATCATCCTCCTCATCTCCTATCCCAAAAAAAATCTAAATAAAACTCCTCATCCCTGATCCATGTCGAAACTAAACGAATACAATGCCGCCACTACACACACTATGCATGTCCACCCCTTCCTTCTCAACCCTCTTCACCTCCTCCACCAAATCCCTAACCCCCACCTCCAAAACCCTAATCCCCGAGCTCCCGGACCTCCCCTCCCACATCAAGGAGAAGATCCTAAGCCTAGAAATCATGGGCATTGACTCCTACCGCGCCTTAACCCAAAACCCCACCCTGCGCGAAACCTCCCCGGACACCATCCATCGCGTCATCTCTTTCCTCCTCTCCAAAGGCATCCACCACAAGGACCTCCCGCGCATCTTCGGCATGTGCCCTAAACTCCTCACCTCCGACGTCAAGTCAGAGCTCGCACCCGTCTTCTCCTTCCTCTCCGACGAGCTCCACGTCTCCGATTCCAACGTCCGTAAGGTCATCAACAAGTGCCCTAGGCTTTTGGTCTCCAGCGTCCGCGACCAACTTCGGCCTGCACTTATTTATTTGCGGAGGTTGGGGTTTAGCGATGTGAAGGCGCTGGCTTATCGAGATGCGATTCTTTTGGTTTCTGATGTGGAGAGCACATTGATGCCCAAGCTTGAGTTTTTGATTGGGTTGGGGATGACGAGAGATGACGCGGTGGAGATGGTTTTGAGGTGTCCGGGCTTGTTTACGTTTAGCGTGGAGAGGAATTTTAAGCCGAAGTATGAGTATTTTGTGGAGGAGATGGATGGGAAGTTGGAGGAGTTGAAGGAATTTCCGCAGTATTTTACTTTTAGTTTGGAGAAGAGGATTAAACCTAGGTATGAAGAGATGAAGGGGAAGGGGGTGAGGTTGGATTTGGCGATTATGTTGAAGAGTACTGATGAGGAGTTTCAAGATTTAATTCACAAACGAATGTAGAGATTTATATCTGTCTCATAGTTTCTGTATGTAGATGTAAATAAACCTATCTTTCAGTTATCAATAAGACTTTATTCCAAGAATCCCAAATCATAAAATTTCCCACTATTTTTTTCTTTTTTGCACGGGTTGTAGCGAACTTTTAAATCCCTGATTTTTGATCTGCTATTCTCAGTCTCCAGCATGAAGATATTTGGTATTACAATTATCAGTTAACAATCATCGTATCTCTGATCGGGTATGATCTCGGTCTTTGATCATCCGGGCTGCAGAACTTCATTACAGTGTTGGTGTACAACTCTATTCCTAGAAGACCCTGGAATCTAAAGTCTCTGTGATATGATTCACAATATAGATTTTCTTCTTCATTTGATTCCAAGAGAAATCGGAGGCGATGACGATGAATTCTAGTTCTATGATATATAGAGGTGGAAATAATTCATTCTTTTTTATTCTTGCAAATTTGGTTATTTGCTTACTTGATTTGCATATGTATGCAAATACCATTCTAATAATTAGGAGGGTGAAATTTGCATACCCAATATTATTGATCATATCATAAACTATATATAAAAAAAACTTATGTGTATGTAGTTAAAGTAATCATAGCTAATGAAACCAATCCAATATGGAAGTATTAAGTTTTTAGCTAATAGAACGATGTATATGAATCTCACACCGTTAGATTAATATCTTCCTGGCAATATTAACTTTTGACATATTTCATATAGCGAGGACTTTACTTCCGAACACACGTTTAATGGAATTTATGTTACTGTCCATTGGTGAGAGCTAGTGCCTCACCCTTTTATCAAAAGCATTTTCTGGAATTTATAATAGGGATGAACATGTTTGATATGTTATCCAAAATTTTAAGCCTTAGATTTGCTATTTATTAAATGTCTGAATAAAGTTGTTGTTTGGGGAAAAATTTGTAGTGCTTCTGGTTATTCAGCTTATCCAGCAAAAGAACTCTAGCATGACAAAGAAACAGCATCAAAGGAGACACTACATCAGAAGTAATGATATACCCCAACACATTATTTATTTAGTTATTCATCATCAATCCTCATACAAGGAAAGATACACACGAACACAGTTACAACATCACACATAGGAACCACAGCTTACAGTTCAGCGATTTAGGTGAACCTGTATGATATCAAACAACATAAAACTCATTAGCCCAGTGTTGCATATATGATGTATAAAATTATTAAACAAACATATATTCACTAAATATATTCTAGCTTACTTGCTGCAGTCGATGTTACGAGTAATAGGGAAGGGCAAAGGAACACCACACTGGCCCGGAAGCTGGGAGGCAAACTCATCCTTAAGATCAGCGAAACTGGTAGCTGCAGCCTTCACACATTCACAAGCAGCCTGTTTATCAGCAGAGGTGACTGCCATATCCTTAACCCTTCTCACACCAGCACAGCATGCATCAGCAGGTTTTGTCTCACGGCCAGCGAGGAACGAAACACAAGGTGCAAGGGATACATCGACTTGGCCACAGCTCAATGTAGTGGAACCCGACTGACTGTCTGCCTTTACGTAGAAAGTGAAGGCTAGTGCCAAGAGAATGGTTGCAAGTAATGCATTCATGGTTGGAAAGTATGTGCTCTCAAGCTTGAATTTTTTCTTGAATTTTGAATTGATGAGTTTGAGTTGAGGTTTGGCTGGGTATTTATAGTGGTTCATATGCGGATATTACGGTTGTTTTATTAGGTGGTGTTTGGTGTTATTATGACGTTTAATTTTGAGCTTCTTTGCGAAGTTTTTGCATAAAGTCGGTTCGATAAAGGGGTGGGGGTGATGGATCTCGTGATAGTACTTTGTCGTATTTAGCTTTGTGAAAACTCGATATTTTTCTATTTGTTTGAGAAACGCTAATTGCAAATTTTTCTTTAATTCTATTCCAGGTGTAAATGCTATCAGGAGTGGAGCACTTTATCTGGTGGAATTTTCTTGGTGATGGTAGATACTCATCTGATAGGATGCAAGGTACTATGTAGTTTTAGTATATCTTATTTTAACTGCATGTACATGCATGCATGAATGTTAAAGCGAATAAAAGTTAAGTGCTATTAGCAGATATTAACCAATATAGCTATGAGTTACACAACCTGATCTTTCGTGAGACATATTATCGTCTGGAACACACTGAATTACGATTTTGGTGTTTAGTATGGAAATTTGGTAACCGACTATCAAACAAGCAAGTAACATGTGAAGGCTTCGTCTCTATGTGTAGTAGTATCATTGTTCTAAAATAACATGATAGTGAATTACATACATCATGGAAAAAGAAATTGTAGCCTTTAGTCATAATTACCGTTATGAAAGAAAAATAAAACAGTAAATTTATGGGCCTAATTCAATCTCCATTAATTTCCTTTCTTCCTTAAAGATATATAATTAAATTGTCTGCTGTAGTCTATGATCAGAAATGACACGAGATTTTGCTTGCTTTTAAATAGCACGAGGATAAGTGGATGTCGTAGCATTCCAATTACAATCCAAAGTTCCATTTTTTAACGATTCAAACTTCAAACATTGCTTTAGTTTCAATCTGAACTGGCTATCCAAATTTATATAACATTTGCTGTTGAGTTTGATGCAGTACTGTTAGTTTTCTTCCAACATGGAAATACAAGCTTATAAATCTACATGATGAATCTATTGGTACTTTTTTTTACGGCTGGTCTAGCTCTAAATAATGCACAAAGCTATTAAGCTAATTCCTACAAAAAGCCTTTAAATTATATTCACATAATAAAGAAAATGCATCGTACCAATAAAATCCAAATGGGTTTCTCTTTTTGTTACGTAATTATAGGTTAGTAATGTATACAGCCTAACAATCTATTGACAATCTAAAGTTTAAATCCATCTCAAAAAAATAGAGTTTGCAAAATTATTGATATTTTGGAATATGCCCGCTGTGGTGGCATAACCACAAGGCTGATGCTCATTGTGCAGTATTTTATGCATAAGGTAACGATGCTACATGCAATATAATAATTTTTCTCTGAAAAATATATGTGCATACATTGGATACAAGAGCGAAGAGTTCAAATCAAATGCATTGTCTATTACTAAGTTTCAGGTGAAATGTTTTGTTTATTATAGGAGGGAGGGAGGGAGCGAGAGAAAGAAAGAGGGTGGGAGGGATGGAGAGAGAGTGGTGGTTAATTAATAAGATGATAAACATTAGATTACACCCAATTGATGTGCAGCGCACCCAATAAATTATAGCAGACAACCAAATCCAATCAACACCCAAGCAACACCCAAAGCGTTGCCAGACGTTAACCAGAGGATTGTCAATAATTCAAACTGTAAGTCTAATGTATTTGGAAGCAGTGCAGGAAATATAAGTCAACTCATATTTAGGTTTTTAAGCACTATATAAAATTTGTATTTTTCATTATTAATATTGTACACCCTCGTTTGCATGCATGCTATTTAAGGGTTTTTGTTAATAAATATTTCAATTGTATTATGTGACAGATTCTTCATCCGCAACCCTCTCAATGTTATCTGCAAAAGACCTGTTGATCATTTCTTATGGAAAATGGTCCACTTTGCTCTTGATGACTCGCTTGATATCAGGTATGCATTTCAATGTGGTCTTGAATAGTGTTCAACGACTGAAAATGCTTGCTTGGTGGAGTTCAACGTCTGAGAAAATTTTACTTTTTTTCTTACATTTTCGTTACCTGGTAAACAAAGAACACCATCTGTTTGAATGAAGTTTACAATAATAAGATCATGCCATATGAATGCTTTTAAGAATATATAGTAACGAGAGGGCTTCCTATACTAAATAATTATTCCTCACTTTGATGCAGTGCAATGTCTCTAATTTTCTTATTAATCTTAACATGATGTAAGAACTAAAATATGGGAGCTTATCTCACTTTTTCTTTACATACATGTTTAGAATATAGTACAACTATTCATAACTACTCAAAATTAACAAAAAATGAACGTATAAATATTTGAATTGCAATGCAAGGGTTCAACCAATTCGATATCCATAAGCCGTACATATTGGAATGTGATGAAAGCAGTGCCAATGGAAGTCGAACGGATGCTCTGGACATGATAAATCACGTTCACAACACCCTCAGGCAAGAAAGTCTAAGGATCATGAAAGATTATCATTGAAATGTGGAGATTTGGAGTTTCGAGATGTGTGTCCAGGTTGAGAATCTTGAACATGAAAAACATGACATCCGTTCCTTAAAACAAGGAAGTCTGGAACCTACATAAAGTTCATTTTTACTAGACTTCTAAAAATTCATAGTCAAGGCGTTTTTTTTTTGGCTAAGCAGAGGGTACATGGAGAACATCATCCGTGAATGTGAGAACCATGCTCACCATCACAGGTGAAGCACTGGTGAAGGGGAGGAAAAAAATTTCTCAGTAAAATGATGGTAACATAACTTCTATTCTACATGTCCAAATGTTGTTGAACAACTGCTACAGGAAAGAAATTTCTAACTTGATTCAGACCTCAACCTAAGATTTTGTGCCCTATCGATCTATCTATTTACTATTTAAACTTGAAAACAGATCTCAGGATAGCTGACCTGTACTCTCTTTTACTCCGTATTTCAAAATACTCAACTCCTGTGTGTTCCTTTTTTTTAAAAAAAAAATCCGCGACCAACTAACTGCTTCAGAACAACAACTTTTCCACACAACCCAAACCCAAATTTTCCCCAGATTTTCAAACAATAGTAAATGTCCAACAATTTTTAACCAGTATCTGCTAAAATTCATAAATCTGAAGAAGCAATCCTCGCCTAACGATCAATACCAACTGTCGAATGCCGTTTGTAGTCATTCACTGCTCAATTTCGCTGATCGATTCCCAGTAGTCAAAATTCGGCTTTAATGCAGAGCTGTTGGACAACAGTTGTTCATTTAAAACGCATTCAGGTACTTCATGTTTGGTAGCAGCTACGGTTATGATGTATAAAATTTAATCCTCATGCCTACCCTTTTTTTTGATTCCATGCACAGTACAGTCGAATTTGTGCTATTATAACTGATTTTTTCTGTGTTTCAATAATTGAAGTATGTTTGTTTTATGGACTGTCAACTGTATTTTACTGCTGAAAAAAATTGGACAAATAATTTGTTCTGCACGCTGTTTAACCCTAGGTTGTCACCTGCATGCTATTAGGATGTACATAATTTTTAATAGCACATTCAATATCATTTTGTGTTGTTTTCTGCAACTATATTGAAATGAGATTAGTGAATGTTTGTTATAATTACATACAGGCATACCCTTCTTTTCGTCGAACCATTTACTATCGGGACCCTAATTTAAGACCGTGTGATCTAACTTACATTTTATTATTTGTTGACAGCCATGCCTATCTTTGATTCAAAATGAGTGATATAGTTGTCTAAAAATAATCAGTTGGTGCTATCTTTTGCATATACAATTTATTTAAATTTGAATGTATCATGCATCATATGTTATGATATGTTTTTATCCGTGTTCTTTGGACATTTGTTGCTATAGACCTTTGGTTTTCACATCATAAAATGCTTCCATAGTCATACTCTTATAAATGTTAGGTAAGTTAAAAGCAGTTTATTATTTGTCCAGGGAAATAGCTTAATGGGGATTCTTCACATTGCAGTATTTGTGGTATCTGGCTATGCTTTAACTGAAGGTACGTAGACAGTGCAAACTATTTAGCCCTCTCCTTGGAGAGACATACGAAACTGATTATCCCGATAAAGGTCTTCGGTTCTACTCCGAAATGGTAAATATCTTCTTTTTTGTTAGCAGCTTATCTTTAATTATATATTTCAGCAATTTTTGACTTTTGTCCACCTTACTAATGTTGAATGTGATAAACAAAGCATCTGAAAATGAGAATGAAATGCACATGGACATTTTATAAAAAGAATAATTGATCTACTGTGCATAGTATGAATTTTTTTAGGACAAATTTTTAAAAGACGCATGACAAAAAAACTTAATGCAAGAACATGCTCAAGTTAAAACTTATTGCAGAAATATGCCTCGTTTTGGTATAGAATGCGCAAGCTATATTTTTTTTAGCTTGCGCATTTATGGAATGCACAAGTATATATTTATTATTTGCGCATATATGGAATGCGCAAATAACATTTCGGATATCAAAATTACAGCGTCCTCCTTTTACTCCCCCATTTCATTCTTCCTCTCCATCTTTCCAAAACCCTCATTCAATCTCCAATATAACCCATTCTATTTCACAAATCAAATATCAAACCAAAATATTCATTTGTTTACTTTCAAATAATTACTTGTTTTATCCCAAAATGGAAGGCTCTTCTTCATCTGTGCAAATTAGAGGTAAAAATTTTTATTGTTAAAATTGTTGTTAAAATTACTAGTTATTGTATTGAAAAATGATATTGGAAACCATAGTTATAAATTTGATTAGTGAGTGAATAATTGGATGATAAATTTTTGTAGAAGTGCCCTTCGGACCCGTTGATGGAAGTGTTTATCTTCAAGAACAACACAGAAGTGAAAATGAATCGCTTATGGAGGTATTTATTTTATATACATTGATTGGTTGTTAACTGAAAATGCAATTGTGAATTATTAATTTTAATTCTTTATTATAAATCAGGCCGTAGAAACAATTAAACCTGTTGATCATTCAAGCAAGCTTAAAATAGATTTTAAAGATCATAAATTGGAACAAAACTTAAGAATATCTTATTTTTGAAAAACAATGCAAGTTGAGTATGTTGGACTAGATCATCATCTTCTTACGGCATTGTGTGATTGTTGGAGGTCTGGACAAATACTTTCATATGAGAGTAGGGGAAATGACTTTCATATTATGTTAACTTAACTTTTTATTTGGTTTATTTCCATCTAAGAAGGCAGTAAAATCTAAAAGTGAGATAACAATGACTTGGTTTAAATGTGAATGTCAAGAACCACTTGAAGCAAATGTCACATATGAAAAGTATGTCTCAGGCCTCCAACGATCATACAATGTCATAAGAAGATGATAATCTAGTCTAATGTACTCAACTTGCATTGCTTTCCAAAAACCAGATATTCTTAAGTTTTGTTCCAATTTATGATCTTTAAAATCTATTTTCTTAAGCTTGCTTGAATGATCAACATGTTTAATTGTTTCTACGGCCTGATTTATAATAAAGAATTAAAATTAATAGTTCACAATTGCATTTTCAGTTAACAATCAATCAATGTATATAAAATAAATACCTCCATAAGCGATTCATTTTCACTTCTGTGTTGTTCTGGAAGATAAAGAACACTTCTATCAACGGGTCCGGGGCCAATTCTACAAAAATTTATCATTTAATTATTCACTCACTAATCAAGTTTATAACTAAAGTTTCCAATACCATTTTTAAATAACCAAGATTTCAATTTTAACAACAATAAGTACTAGTAATTATCAACAACAACTAGTAATTTTAACAACAACAATAACTAATAATTTTAACAAAATTTTATACCTCTAATTTGCGTAGATGAAGAAGAGCCTTCCATTTTGTGATAAAACAAGTTATTATTTGAAAGTAAACAAATTAATATTTTGATTTGATGTTTGATTTGGAAAATAGAATGAGTTAGATTGGAGATTGAATGAGGATCTTGGGAAGATGAAGAGGTTGAATGAAATGAAGGAGTAAAAGGAGGCTGCTGTAATTTTGATGTCCGAAATATTATTTGCGCATTCCATATATACGCAAATAATAAGTATATACTTGCGCATTTATGGAATGCATAAATTAATTTTTTTAAAAAAAATATAGCTTGCGCATTCTAAAAATGCGCAAGCTATACCAAAATGAGACCTATTTTTGCAATAAATTTTAACTCGAGCTTGTTCTTGCATTAAGTTTTTTGTCATACCTCTCTTAAAAATTTGTCCATTTTGGGGTGGGTGGTTTCCCACCTGAAAGTGACTGTAGCTACATCATTGAACATCAAAATCACTAAAAAGGAGAGGGATGGGTGACCTCAAGCCCTTAGAATGCATGAAAGAAAGAAACACAGCGTTTGATATTGTTTACCATTCTCTTCTTTGAATCCACTGAGCGTAGCTCCACAAAATATTTTAAATAACTGCCCCAATCTACCTTGATATTCAACATCGATAAGATTTATTGAATGATATGAACAAACTGATCTTCGCTTGATTCGTTCAGTTTTAAAATAAAATAATGGTTATCAATTTTTTCTATGAAAATTGCCGCATGACAACTGGCAAACCGATTATAATCTAAATATTTGAAGCTGCTGCAGTTGATTTTGCTGTGTCCATATTAGTAATAAACTACTGCTTCATATTAAATTTGATTTGTGAAATGCAAATTATTACTGAAGTATGCGTATCTGAAGAAAATGATAGATGAGTATTACAGTACAATGCATGAATTATAAGTTTATTATTCAAGGTCTTTAATGTGATCTTTGTAGTTGAATACATTTTTATTATCAGAAAAAGGATTCTCTAAATGGATCTAGAGTACCTGGTATTGTTTGATTTAGTTTTATGGTGGTTGATTGATACAAATCAATATAATGACCAACATGCTTATGTTACCTCAGTGACAAAATTATTCAATTTAATAATGTTACAGCGACCATGAGTAAGAAAGTAATTAAGCGTACAAAAGAAAACGTATTGAGTAGTATGTATACACAACAAAGAGAGATTTGTGAAAATACATCCTATGCGATCGCTTAATATATTACCACTTACATCATACTCTAGTAAGGGTCTTGGCTGCTTTATTTATAAGCTGTGTATTCAAAGTTTTGAGCGGTGCAAATTGGGTTCAATATTATATTTTGATGCATTTATTTCTAATATTTGCTAATAATTCAACTCAACATGACTTGAAGTTGTTGCAAAGATGTTATGCTGAACTGAAAACAACATTGTCAATCCAAGGAATAGTGAGCAACTAATGGTGTCATCAGTTAAGGTGGACAAAACTTCGTTGACACCTGTTGTCCACTGAGATTCATACGAGGGTTATATGTGTTCTGGAATCAAAGGATCAGTTATTCGCATAAAAATCTCGCCCATTCTTTTTTGGAACTTTTTCTTAAGGTCTTTCAGTTGCTCTTAGGCTGACAGAAGAATCTATGATGAATATTTGATGCAGTGGCTAGCAATAGCTTGGTGTCAATGCTGCAAAGCTGTTATGATTATATATTTTACAACTCATTGCCTCTGAAAACCTATTTTCCGTATGTTTGTCATGCCTCTGTACTTCCCCAAAAAAATGAATGAAAACTTTGTAGCTTCACTATCTGATATGGATTACACAGGTTCCGATTTCTATTTATGATCCAATATTACCAGTATCACTTGCAGAATGGTTTTTAACCTTCGTACTACTACATCATCTGTTAAACTCAATGATGCTGATGTACGGAAATTGCTTCTGCATTAACCAAGTTATGTTTCCAATGGTACTACATGAAATATCATTTGCCTGACTTCTTGTACGCTATCAATCTAAACTTGGAAAATTAAAGCTACACACTCAACAACTAATGAAACAAAGGTGTTATCCTCATCCCATGCACGAAGCACGATCCTTATACTAGTCACTCCTAAACCTGCATCCAAAGTTGGTTGTCATAACATGACATGGAAACTTCTCCTATTTACTGTGTCTTATTCTCTTTGGCTTTGGCTTGCCATGTCTGCAAGAAAATGTTAATTATACCCTCATGAGGCTTACAAATATTTAAAAAGACTTAGCAAAAACCTAGAGCTAAGCAATAACAATCAGAGAGAAGAAAAGGCAGGGCTTTGTGTAACACCCCAATCCAGTATAGCATAGTATATCTTGTCATGAATGAAATATACAAGTATAAGTAATCACGTATGAAATATGCAAGATAAAGTAGTTAGTAACAGAGCACGCGCTCGTACGTGCAACACAAAATGATTAATACAAATGTCAGTTCCGTGAATAATAAGCAAAATAAATAGTGCAGATGACATGCGCTTTGGTTGTGAGACATAATCATTATTACAAATGGCACACGCGGAGGACAAAAATAAAATAAAATTCCTAAGTTTAAATGTCAATTGCCAACATCGTTTCAGTATAAGTAAAGACTTTAAAGAAATTTAAGATATAAGCATGATATAGTTGACCAATATATTGTTTTATTTTACTGGAAACTTCATATTTTTGTTAGTGTTTATTAATTGAGGGAATTAGGGAAAATGACAAACTTTGAAAAAAAATTAGACTGAAGAACGTCAAGTTTCATTTTTAGGCTGAATGACAAATGTTAGTTATAATTAGCATTATATTCAACTTTTACACTATACAAAATGCTAGTTATATCTAGCATTATATTCAGTTTTACACTGTAAAAAATGCTAGTTATAACTAGCATTGTCCTTCAGCCTAAAAAACAAACTTGTTGTCCGTTAGCCTACATTTTTTTCTAAGTTTGTCCCTATGCCTATTTTCCTGTTATTAATTATTAAAGAAAACTGATTTAATTGAAAATTATTTACGAACGATATTGAAAGTTATATCAATATTTTTTCTTTGGTTGTAAGTATATTGTCACGTGTGATGCACATGTTTATAAAAAATGTAAGACTGCAAATATATAATCTTATCTTTCATTTGTATTATTTCTTTAAAATATGTTTTAAGTTTAAGAAAAAGTAATTGAATATCATGCAATATGCTATTTGGAAAAGATAAATTTTATTTATGATTAGATGAAATTATATTTAATTACCAAATAACAAAAAAGAGTATTTTTCTAAAGAAACCCCCAAAAATTATATAAAATAAAAATAAGGCGTGTGTTCGACGTAAATTTAAAATAAATAAAATAACAATGAATTATTGGTACAATTAATAGAGAAAGCATGAAAAATTGTAACTCTACTCCAACTGTTAATAAAGATGAGATAACAATAAAAGTTAATTTTGTTTATAAATGGATCATCATCAACATGCAATATGTGATGGGTTCAATATCCATTTTAATAAATATATAAAATCAAGGTCTCATAAAGTGAATAGATAAACATCATAAAAAACTATAAGAGTCTAATCCCGCGAAAGAACTGTGGCATGAAAAGTAATCAACAACAAAGGAAACATAATATCGGAACTAAAGATTGTAACTAATTATTTATTTATTTATTCATCGTCATTCCTCATACAAGGAAAGACATACACAAACACAGTAACAACATTACACATAGAAACCACAGCTCACAGTTCAGCGATTTAGGTGAACCTGTATGAATCAAACATCACAAAATATATTAGCTAAGAATTGCATGCCATACATTAAATATCGCACTAACAAATATTAACTAAACATTAAGCTTACTTGCTGCAGTCGATGTTACGAGTAACAGGGAAGGGCAAAGGAACACCACACTGACCGGGAAGCTGGGAAGCATACTCGTCCTTAAGATCAGCGAAACTGGTAGCTGCAGCCTTCACACATTCGCAAGCAGCCTGTTTATCAGCAGAGGTGACTGCCATATCCTTAACCCTTCTCACACCAGCACAGCATGCATCAGCAGGTTTTGTCTCACGGCCAGTGAGGAACGAAACACAAGGTGCAAGGGATACATCAACTTGGCCACAGCTCAATGTTGTGGAACCAGACTGACTGTCGGCCTTCACGTAGAAAGTGAGGGCTAGTGCCAAGAGAATGGTTGCAATTAACGTGTTCATGGCTGGAAGGTATGTGCTCTCTAGCTTGATTTTTTTTCTTCTTGAATTTTGAATTGATGAGTGAGTTGAGGTTTGGTTGGGTATTTGTAGCGGTTTATATGCGGATATTACGGTTGTTTTATTAGGTGGTGTTTGGTGTTATTATGATGTTTAATTTTGAGCTTCTTTGTGAAGTTTTCGCATAAAGTTGGTTTGATAAAGCGGTGGGGGTGATGAATCTCGTGATAGTATTTTGTCATATTTAGCTTTGTGAAAACTCTTATCTGCTTGTCTAATATACTTAAGTTTTTTGTGAAAAATGTTAATTGCAAAATTTCATTTAACTCTATTACAGATGTAAATGCTACTAGGGGTGGAGCAATTTACCTAGTGATAATAGATATTCATTTGACAGGACACGAGGTACTATTGAGTTTTAGTATATCTCATTTTAACTGCATGTACATGCCGGAATATTAAAACGAATATAATTCAAATGCTATTACCAGATATCTATTTCAGTTACAAAATCTGATCTTTCATGAGATGCATTAGCATCTGAATTCTGGAACACAATGAATTATGACTTAAATTATTAGTTATGTATCATTTTCTCTCTCCATGTTTAGATAGTAGTCATATGCACTTTTGGTGTTTAGTCTGGAGAATTTGAAACCGACTATCAAAGGAAGCAAGTAACATGTGAAGACTTCGTCCCTTTGTGTAGAAGTACCATTGTTCTAAAATAGCATGACAGTGAATTACACAATACAGCATGGAAAATAAATTAAAGCCTTTACCATTATGCAGTAGTAGTAAGCCTAATGAAAGAAAAATAAAACAATAAAGTTATGGGCCTAATTCGATTTCCATTGATTTTCTTTCTTCCTTAAAAGTATATAATAAAGCTATCTGCTTAGTTTGAGATCAGAGACGATGCAAGATTTTACTCGCTTTAAACTAGCATGAGGATATTAGGCCCATAACTTTATCCTGTCAATGGAAATTACGCTGTAGCATTCCAATTACTATACGAAGTTCCATTGTTTAATGCTTCAAACTTCAAACATTGCTTTAGTTTTAGTCTGAAATGACTATCCAAATTTGTTTAACATTTTCTGTTGAGTTTTTATGCAATACTATTAGATTTCTTCCAACATGAAAATACTATCTTACAAATCTGTATGATGAATCTATTGATAAATGTTTTACAGGGCTGGTCTAGGTCTAAATAATGGACAAAACTGACTCCTAAAGAAAAGCCTACAATTTATATTCACATAATAAAGAAAATGGGTTGTATTAATGGGTTTTATTTTTGTTAATAAATATAAGTTAGTAATGTAAACAGCCTAGCAATCTATTGACAAGTATCTGAAGCAAACCTATTCAAAAAAATAGAGTTTGCAGAGTTATTGAATTTCGGGGTATGCTCGCTTTGGTGGCATAACCACAAGCCTGATACTCATTATGCAGTATTTATGCATAAGGTAATGATGCTACATGTAAAATAATGTATCTTCTTCGAAAAAGTATGTGCACACATTGGATACATGAGCGAGGAGCTCAAACCATATGTTTTCATTGTTAATATGGTACACCCTTATATTTCTTGTATGCATGCTAATTAAGGGTTATTATTGTTAGTTAAAATTTCAGTTGTATTATGTGACAGGTTCGTCATCTGCAACCCTCTATGTTACCTGGTAATAGCTCCGTTGATCATTCCTTATGGAAAATGGTCCACTTTGCTCTTGGATGGCTCGCTCGATATCAGGTGTGCATTGCAATGTGCTCTTGAATAGTGTTAAATGAATGAAAATGCTTGCTTGTTGAAGTTCAATGTCTGAGCAAATTTCACTTTCTTTTTCCTACATTTAAGTCACCTGGTGCACAAAGAATGCCATCTGTTTGACTGAAGTTTACAAGAATAAGATCATGCCATATGAATGCTTTTAAGAATATATAGTACGGAGAAGGCATCCTATACTAAATATATCTCAACTTGATGCAGTTATTAATTCATCTATATTACAATGCGATAGGAAAATCAAAATATGAGTGCACATCTCAATTCTTTACATACTACATCTAGAACGAAGCGTAACTATTCGTAGAATATAAAATTACTTAAATCGATTAACCAGTCCTGTACACAACATGCGTTTTTAATGTAAGGGTTCGACTAGTTCGTGTGTACGTATCAAAATGTGATGAAAACAATGATGGAAAGCTAAGTACGACTTTGCTTTGTGTCTCAAAAGCAAATCCAGTGATAATATGCTAAAAATAATGGAGAAGTCGACTATGGGGATGCTCCGGACATGGTTAATTGTGTTCGTCGCACCATCGGGTAAGGAAGTCTAAGGACCATGAGAGTCTACCATGACTTAGCATCGTAGATGTGGAAACTGCGTTCACGGCACCAGAAAATAGGGAGATTTGGGATTTTGGGCTGTTTGTCCAGGTTGAGGATCTTGAACATAAAAATCATGGTCATGGCGCCTTAAAATACAATGTTCTAGGAATCATGGTTTGTCAAGCAAAGCACTGTGAATGTGAAGTTCATTTTGCGACATTTTAGACTTCTGAATATTTTAAGTCAAGGTAAATTTCTTCGGGCAAAATGGAGGATGCAAGGAGAACATCGTTCCTGAATGTGAGAACCATTTTCACCATCACATGAAACATTGGGGAAGGGGAGGAAAAAATGTCTCTCAGTAAAATGATGGTAACGACTTAACTTCCGTTCCATAGATCCATAATGTTCACCATGTGAAGCATTGAAGGGGAGAAAATAACGTCTCTCACTAAAATGATGGTAACAACTTAACTTCCGTTCTATATATGTCCAAAATGTTGTAAACTTAACACCGTAACATCAGTTCAATATGTGTAAAGTTTATAAACAAAGTTGTTATATATAAGCATAATAGATTGGTTTAATATATTGTCTTTTTACTAGACTTAACTTCGTATTTTTGTTACTATTTACTAATTGTTAAAGAAAAACTAATTTAATTGAAAATTATTTATGAATGACATTGATAGTTATATAAATCTTTCCAGTTGTATTATTTCTCTAAAAATAGCTTTTAACTTTTAAATGTAAGAAAAAATAATTGAGTATCATATAAAATGCTATGTGAAGTTATACTAATCTTTCTGTTTAAGATAATTGGAGAATTGATTTATTGAATACAAGAATTATTTATCACCACTTGATGATGTTATGCAATTAATAACCAACTATTTATAGACACATTGCTTAAAGCTAGATATTGAAATATCCCCTATTTATTTTTTAACATATAATAATTATCTTTTAACATCCTCTTTCAAACTCATGATGCGGCAGCCATAAGGATCGATAGTTTGTCAATAAAAAATCAAAAACGCGAAACTGAATGTGACTTGATAAAGAGGTCTGCAATCTGCATGGAAGAGGGAACAGAAGGTAGAGTAATAACGCCTTTCTCAAGATGATGACGTGTGACGTGACAATCAATCTCAATATGTTTGGTCCGCTCATGAAAACGGAGTTGCAAGAAATCTAAACAACACTTTTATTGTCACAATACATAAAAGTAGGATCAGAAAAGGACACCTCAATATCTGCAAGTAACTTACACAACCAAACAATCTCTTTGGTAGTAGATGTCATAGCACGATACTCTGCTTCAGCTGAAGAATGAGAAACAATGAGTTGCTTCTTACTTTCTTAAGATACAAGAGAATCACCAGGAAAGATACAAAAGTCAGTAGTCGACTTACGATATGTGAGATCGCTATCATAATCAGCGTAAGAGTAGGCTTGCAATTTCAAGGATGAGGTGGAAGAAAATAGAAGGATATGGAAAATAGTACCTCAAATATACCTTAAAATACGAAGGACGACTGCCCAGTGAGTTGTAGTACGAGTGATGGTAAGATAAATCAAGCTTCCAATAATTATACGGTATAAAGTAGGATTTGACAGTGGTATACCATCCGAAGGAGAGTATTTTGCATGAACTTTAATAGGAATGTTAACGACCTTATTAACAGTAAGTTTAGCTTTCTCAAGAATATCTGTGACATATTTTAACTGAGAAAGAAGATAACATTTTTGTGAGTATGTCACCTCAATTCTTAAAGAATATTTTAGAGGTTTTAGAATTTTTATTTCAGTTTTTTTAGCAAACTCCCTTTTTAAGGAAGAAATGCCACGCATATCATCTCCTGCAATAATCATATTATCAACATATAACGATAGTACGATACATCCTTCATTTAGTGTTTTTAACAAAAAAGATATTATCATGAAAGCTAGAGACAAACCAAGAGATTTAATCACAATAGAAAATTTCTCAAACCAAGCATGAGGTGTTTGCTTAAGTCCGTACAATACTTTCTTAAGCTCGCAAACATATCCAGATTCATGTGGAACATCTGGAGGAGATTCCATATAAATTTATTCTTGAATATCGTCATTCAAGAATGCATTTTTAACATCAAGTTGTGAAATGAACCATTTTCGAACGGAAGCTACAATAATGGGAATACAAATGATAGTCATTTTTGCAACTGGATCAAACGTCTCCTTATAATCCATGTCATACTGTTGAGAGCAAACTTTTGCAATCAATTAGCTTTCAATCTTTTAATTGTTCCATCAGATTTGGTTTTGATTTTATATACCCAACGACAACGCTCTTACCATAAGGTAGAGGATCAAATCCCAAATACCTATCATTTGTAAGGCAGAAAGTTTTTTGTCCATAGCCTCTCGCCAACAAGGATTAAGAACTCTCTTTATTAGAATTTGGCTCAGAAAGTTTATGAACGGAGGTTAAGAATGAAGGAAAAGATGAAGAGTAACAATAATAAGCAAAATCAGTTAACTTTGTAGACTTACGAATGCCTATGGAATGACGAAGAGGTGGATCTACAGGCTCAGTTAGAGATTGAGAGGCCATAGAGTGGGAGGACACAACTTCATATGTTCCAGTTGTTCTAGTTTCTGTGGGGCTGTTAGTATTATTATTATCCTCAGAAAAAGGATCAATATGAATTAGATCAGATTTGATTAAACTATGAGTGTTGGATGAAATAGAGTAAAATGATATATTTTAAGAAAAACAATATTTTGAGACGAATAAAGTTTTTGAGTCGTTAGATCAAAACATCTGTAACCTTTTTTACCCTCACCATAGCAAAAAAAACAAATAGCAGATCGACGAGATAATTTGTTATGTTCTACATGAGGAGAAAGAACAAAACAAGTACACCAAAACACTTTAAAAATAGAATAATCATGTGCATCTTCATACAATATTTCAAAAGGTGAAATACGTGAAATGTGAGAAGAACTAGTGTTAATTAGTCTAACAGCTGTGAGAATAGTTTCACCTCAAAATTCCCTGGGAACAGAAGTAGCACGTGACATAGATCGAGTAGTTTCAAGAATATGTCTGTTTTCTTTCTGCAACTCCATTTTGCTGAGTACTATCTGACACGAGGTTTGTTGCATAGTTCCAAGGTTTTAAATATCGGATTTCGGTCACGTTTCGTCTTGGAATTTTTGCACAAGTTATCTCGTATCGGGGGAGATCTCGGACGAGATGAGTACATATCGGGTGTATATCTCGGATTGACATCTCGGGTCTTATAGTGCATCTCGGGAATATCTTAGATGTACTTGTGTGTCTAAAATTGATGTGTCAAAAATTTATTTAACGGTTATAACTTTCTTAATAAAAATAAAAATGGTAACATACTTATTTACATGGAAAAAGAAATATTTTTAGAAGAGTAGTAGCTTGATTAGCTTAATTGATTTGGTAATGATTGAATAATATCTTTTTATTTGAACATAATAAAGAAGTGAAACATTTCACTATGACTCATTAAGATAAAATGTAAAGAATATGTTCAAGAAGTTGGTAAATTATAATTGGATTGAGTAGTTTCTTTCGAATCAATATGAAAATAAAAAATATTATGCAAAATAAAAAAAATGTATAATTTCGGGTGAGATCTCGGATTGAAATTTTGATCCATATTTCGGGTGAGATTTGAATATCTTGGACGAGATGAGCGTCGATGGAGATATGGAGGAGATTTGATGTCTCGTCTCGTTTAAGTGTGAAAAGGAAATCTCGAAGGAGATCTCGGACGATATATAGGAGATTTAAAACCATGATAGTTCCATTCAAAAAATGGTAATGCTGGGGAAAAATCCCTCATGATCGCCTTAGAAACAAAAACCCAACATTGCGGAAAAACAAATAGGACCGGATTGATGGTGAGGCAAAACAAAATAGACAATCACCAGCTAAAAACAATCACAAATCAAGCAATAAAAAAATAAAACACGGGATTTATAGTGGCTCCACTACCGCGAGGTAGTGTACATCCACTTGTGGAGAGGAGATTTTATTACTTTCTAAGAGGGGAAAATTTTACAAGATTGATAATGGAGAAGAAGAATAAGAAATACAACCGAGAGAGATAATTCTTCTCATTCTAATCTGTCTTTATATAGAGATTATTACTTGGGGTTGAAGTAATCGATTTATGGTCATAAATCAATGCCTCATTAATTCATCTATTCATACAGAAAACGCTTATCCATTTGGTTTTCCAGTTTTCTCCAATTTACATGCGTCTGATAAGATTTTTTCTTTAATCAGCTAATTAAGGAATTAATTGATCGCTTTAATCTCTCAAAATAATTCTTCTTTTCACGTATTAATTTATTACTCTTTTAATGCTATAAAAGAGACAATATATATTTGAGTAATTATCTCAAATATCTTTTAAACCTTCTGCAATTGAAAATATTGTATCACTGAAATCAACAATATCTTTCAAATCTTCTGCAATTGGAAATACTGTATCACCAAATCTTACAATCTCCACCTTAATACTATATTTTCCCACAAGCCTATCAACTCTACCTACATCATCTTCCTTCAAGTAGCGCTCGGACATGACACCACAGATACTTTCTCAGTGAGCTTCAGCATAGTCATCATCCATTGCACTTTGTCAACGAACTCCGGCAAGGCCACTGCCCGCCAACAAAGTGTTGAAAGTACCATCTCCAAATAGGACCTATCAATCTTCACAATGAAAACAAACATCTCCATCTACCAACTCACTCTCTCCGTGCCACCCTTTGACACCTATCACTTCATCAAGCGAATCAAGTTCGAGCAATGCTCGAACTTTACAAGGGGTAACAACTTGATAAACATATCTGCTGCATTCTTCTCTGTATGAACCTTCTGAAGACGTACATGCTTCTCTTCATCCATAGAGACAAGAAATGACTCTTTCAACTCAATATGCTTCGTCCTTGAGCTGAAAGCCAGATTTTCAGCTAAGTGAATTGCACTTTGGCTATCACAATTCACTTCTATACCTTCATACACGAAGCCCAAGTCACACAACAAACGCTTCAAGTAAAGCGCCTCTTTAGCCCCTTCAACCGCAGCTATAAGCTCTGCCTCTGTAGTAGACAAAGCCACAATCGTCTGTAACCTCGCTCTCCACTAATAGCTGTCCCACCTGTGGTGAGCATATAACCTGAGGTTGACTTTCTTCGATCTCTATCACCAGCATAGTCAGAATTACAAAATCCAACCAAGCTGAAATCTCAATTTCTACCGCCAAAGACAAACCCATGGTTTGGAGTCCCTCTAAAATATCTGAAAATATACTTCATTTCCTCCTAATACGTCTTTCTTGGATTTGACATGAATCCGCTCATCAATCCAACTGCCTGTGCAATGTCAGACCTAGTGCAAACCACGGCATACATCAGACTACCAACTGCACTTGCATAGGGAGTCTTGTCCATATAAGCCTTGTCCTTCTCCGAGATCGGAGAACCTCTACTAGAATGCTATATGTGCAAATGCATAAGTGTGCTAATTGCCTTTGCTCATTCCATGCTAAACCGAGCAAGCACTTTCAGAATATATTCCTTTTGAGTGAGCCTCAAAAGTCCAAGCTTCCTATTTGTAACGATCTGGTATTTCGTGCCATTCGCATCCACACATGACAGACTTGAATTGCTCAAAATATCAGATTGTTAATTTGTATTTGGCAAAACTCAGCATATACAGTAAATAAATCAATTATAGAATCACAGACACAGAGTATTACAATAATAAGCAGCATAAATAGATAAATAGTAGTTCACGAAGCTACTATATAAAACAACAGAGTTTGAAATAAAATACAACAGAATATCTCAAATACAATGGAGTCTCGAATACTAACTGATGACAAGTCTGAACAAATCAACTGGATAGCTGAAAGCTGAATAGATATAGATGGATCTTCAAGCGAAGCTCCAAAGGTGAGTCTCAAATGCTGTGACACTCAGTCTGACCCGAGCGTAAAGCAAAACACAAAACACTCGAGTCAAGATTAACATTCTTATATTAATAAATCTAACTCAAGTGAAATATCAACTGAAATACAAGTAACTCAAAGGATGTTTGGGATTTCCATCCTCTAAGGATCCGTGAAACTATCTACTATGTTGTAATATACGCTATTATAATATGTCTATAGTAAAGTAAAAGTATTAAAATAACATTAAGGCGTTACCCATATCCCCCTTAACACATTTTATATATTCCCGTAGTCTATACAATGTCGTACGCTCCTCCGTAAACTGGAGGTTTACCCAGAGGACATCACATAGGTACGGTACAAAACAAACTCGTAGAAGGCGCGATATGACATGCGACAAGGCACTCGAGGCAATGCCAGGGTAGATATACCGTTTGCGGATCCGGACTGGTGGTAACGCATAGCAGCTACTACCGCCCACCTCGTGACACACTCCCAAATCAAAGGGTGCACCCAATCAAATCACAAAAGCAATAGAATGGTATCGAAGAAATGTGTCCGATAGGAGGAATGACCTCACTTGGACCGGCGTGGCTCCTGTTTTAGCCGCATCAAGCTGACTCACGGGAGTCAGGGCTATGTAAATACCATACAGAATCGTCACCAAACCATCCCACTTCATTCTGGAATCTCCACAACGTACACAGTTGTTAAAGTGGTTTTCGGTATTGGCAGAGAGTATGACAATATCCAATCCCGGTCTCTTTAACAACCAAACGTTATTATAACACCGTGGTCATTTCATTTCAAATAGTTCATACTTCAAAACCAAAATACCATATCATTTCAAAACCGTATTAATTTGATATCATTACTCACTTAAAATATATCCATTTTCAAAAATCATAGCACTTTCAAAGTTATAACACTTTCAAAATTATAAAACTTAGAAATTATAACACTTTGGAAATCGTAACCCTTGGAGAATATAATACTTTGAAAACATAACTTTGAAATCATAACACTTTGAAAATATAACCTTTTGGAATCATAATACTTTGAAATCCATAACACTTTCCTCTTAAATAGTTTAGATATTAATAATAGTATATATATTTAAAATAGTTTATATAATAAAATAATTAGTATATTAAAATAATTATGAGTTAAAAAAGTTTATATTAAAATAATTAGTATATTAAAATAATAATTTTTTTAAAATAGTTTATATAATAAAATGATTTATAAAGTAAAATATTAAAAATAGTTTTAAATATATTTTAAAAATACTTTATATAATAAAAATAGTTTCCTCGAATTTCACAAATCGATTCAAATCAACTCAAATTCCAAAATTCAAATTTAAATCAAATCTCAGTTCTTCCATTTCAATTCAAATCTCACTAAACCATTTTATATCGATTCAAATATAGATATAAACTACAATTTAAACCATTCCAATTTCAATAGATTTCAAAGCTTAAAATATTCAACATTTACAATAACTAAGTTTGATAAATTCATTTATATTTCAAATTCAACTTCACTATTATTTAGTTTGAAATATTCACTTAATCAGTTCAATAACATTTAAATAAAATCTAATTTAAATAAAACTAAATATCCCATTCAATTTATTTTAAACTTAGAATATTCATTTAATCATCTTTAATCAAAATCAAGTTATAAATCATATCTTTAAAATCTCAAATTCAATAAGTTTCAATCAATCTTATTTAAGTACAATTCTTAAATAAATAAAATTTTAAATCAATTTCAAATTTATCTTTCCAACTTCAATTTATTTAAATTTAATATAAAAATCTACTTTTAAAGATATAAATTTAAATAAACACTTAAAACATATTATATACTAATTAAATTAAATTTTATTAAATTAAAGCTTATTATTAAATTTATTTTATATTAAACTTATTTTATATATTTTAAAAATAGTAAAATTATAAGTAAAAATTAAAAATTTATAATTTCAGAACTAACTTATAATTTTAAAATTTTCAAAACATATAATTTTAAAAATCTAAAATTTTAAACATATATAAAATATTTAATATCAATATTTATATAAAACCATATATATTTCTTTTCAAAACCCTGGAAATCATTTAAAAAATATATATATATATATAGACCAATGGTGTCTGTATATAATTTTCTATCCTATGGTCAAGTGATACGGATATTCATCATTTCAATCCGTAATTTAAATATCTACGGGTATATATCTTTTCAACCCGCAATCCCAAATTCAATGCAATGAAAATCGCTTGGGTTTATC